>HG992314.1:2500-10002500 GCA_905220615.1 Tinea trinotella
GCATTAGATAGAAGAAGGGATACTGAACACAAAAGTGTATCAAGATTCAAAATCGGATTAGTACAAAAATAAATACGACGAAAAACGGCAAAAAACCAAGAAAAATTGAAAATTTTCAAATTTCGTTTGACAATTACTCAAAATCTTATCGAGTAACCTACCGTTTTTTGTACGCCAATAGACGCGCCTAGTGAGGACGCTTCAGGGGCACCCTCGCAGTGATTTTTGCAGTGCTCCAAAAAAATAAATAAAGAAGGAAAACTGAAAACTGCAAAAACACATGGTCTAAGATCCAGCACCAGCAGAGAAAAAGTATAAACGGCGGCTCAAAGAGGGAACGTCAACTAGCATATATACGTTTTAAGAACAAGAAAATCTTGAAAAATCAGGGAGTAGCGATTTTTTAAAATTTACCCTAACTTTCAAATAATTATATCTTGGGAAGTTGTGAACCCTTATCGGTTATCGAACCTTTAAATTAAAGCTTCTATTTTATAGAATAAGAGGAAAAAATTTCAGAAGATTCGGGTTTGTGTTTCCAGGGATGTGAAAATTTTGAAAGTTAAGGGTGCCATATTAAATTAATAAACAACCCCTATTTTAAAATTATTAAACACAAATATTGCTAAATACCTACGTAACCTCCCTGAGTTTTTTCCAGATTTTTATTACAATAATTATAGTTTATATTTAGTTTTTAAGTGTTTTTTATTGATTAAAATTCCAGTGTCATTCTAATCAATATATTAGTGTCACCATCAGCAGGGAAATCAAATTCTCCATTGAACGAGCCCAAACTCGGGTATAATCTGACAAAAGACGAATTTGAGTATTCACGATCCCTACTTGCCTGGAATATCCTGAAAATTTTGACAGGCTATAACTCTGCACACAGTTGTCGCAGAGAGACGCGGTTTTCGACGTTAGTGTGCCCGAGGGATCCTCTTCAGACTGGTATGGACTGGGACTCTATGTAGAGTCGAAAATTTTTTTTTGGTTTTAACTTACGGCAAAATTGCCTAACAGCATTGGACTACGCACCTAAGGGTGCAGCAGCAATAACGCTGACCTTACATCGACTCTACATAGAGTCAAATTCCCTTATTTGCTCAAGGTCTTACTTGGACCCCTCTGACACTGCGTCAGACGACTAGAGCCGCCAGACACAATTTTTTGGACATTATAAAAACTGATATTTTGGACTAAATCCAAAAAACTCACAAATTTAATCTAGTTTAAGTAATCCTAAGATAGACATAGGTATTCTGGAAATAAATTCCCTGTCTAAAATTGTGACATAGTGAACCTGTTTTATGACGTACCACAATCTACTGTAAATTTATATACTTTATTATAATAGAAGACAGGGAACTGAACTATTTTATACAGAAACTTCTTATCAGCTCCCTATACAAGTTGATAGGAAAACTATACTATTTACTCTTATTTTTAAATATCTTATTTTTGACTTTATTTTTAAAATAATTTTATCTTTACATAACCTGTTATACAAATAGATATAACACTTTTATAATTGACGTGTCCCCATAAATAAAAATGATGCGTACCCCCGCAAAATCAAGTGACACTACAAACCCCGACCCCAAGAACACCATGAATAAGACAGAGAAGGCAGGGCCTTCTAGCCTCAATAGTACCTACACCTCCAATGTGAGGCGTAGCATCGGTGAATGGGAGTCGGGCAGTTCCAAGACAAAGCCTTCCTCTTCTCCAGTAAAAGCAACACCCAATACCGCACCTGCGCAGGAGGGCAAGACGGTCAGCCGCAAACAAGAGCTCCAAACTCCACCAGCATCTAAGTATGCTTGTAGAACGGCGGAGGCCAAAGCTTGTTTAACCAAAGCCAAACTACACCTGGGCAATGCGCGAAATCTAAAGACCGATATAAAAACCGAGGTGAGCAGCATGCTAGACAGGCTCTACCAACTGGTCAAAGTAGGGGAAAAGGCAAACGGGAAAAAACAAGAAAAAGAACCTGAAAAAGAAGAAGAGATACTTACCAACCAACCGCAGGCTAAAATGATAGAGACATTAGTAGAGAATATGAAAGACCATATGCGGGTAATGGCGGAACTGAAAAAACGTACAGAAGAACTCACGGATCGCATGCAACCAGCCGCTCTGTCGATTGCAGAACCTCAAGTACATGAGGAAACGTACGCAAAAGTGGCATCCAGACCTAAACAGCTAGCCCCGATTCACTCAATTATGATCTCAGGAGAAGGAGAAAATAGTGGACAGGTTGTAGAACGCATTAGGAAAGCTGTTGATGCCAAAAATACCGGCATAAGAGTGGACAAATTGCGAAAAGTGAGAGACCAGAAGGTCATCCTCGGCTGTAGCTCCAAGGAAGAACTTTCCAAAGTTGCTGCAAGCATCAAAAAAGGTGACGGGAAACTGCAGATCGAGGAGGTTAAGAACAAAGACCCCCTTATTATTTTAAAGGATGTTCTAGCGTGTCATTCTGACGCCGACCTGACTCAGTTTCTCGTCAGCCAAAATAAGGATCTGATTAGAAAAGTTGCAATCGAAGACCGAAGAATCATCGTAAGATTCAGACGCAGGACCAGGAATTCCCTGGAAAATCACGTGATCCTGCAAGTTTCACCACAAATTTGGAAATGCCTTACTACAGCAGGAAAGGTGCACATAGAACTCCAGCACGTGCATGTGGCAGACCAGTCACCACTCAAACAATGTTCACTGTGCTTGAGTTATGGCCACACAAGAAGATTCTGTACAGAGGCCACAGAAAAATGCAGTTATTGCGGAGGAGCACATATGTGGGCGAAATGCGCAGACCGACTCGCCGGCGAGAAACCGCAATGTTGCAACTGCGTAAAGGCCAACATGCTAAAGGTCGACCACGAAACATTCCGTGAAGAGTGTATGGTGCGACGGAAATGGGATGCGCTGGCGCGAGCCTCTGTATCGTACTGCTAAAGGCGCGCCAGTGGTAAATGGACACATCCCCGCCAGACAAATACCATATTTGGTGCTCCAATCTAACCTCCAGAGGAGCCAACTGGCTACAAGCGAGCTCATGATTGAAGCCGGCAGAAGGAGAGCGGCCTTCGGGTTGCTTCAGGAGCCGTACGTGGGAAGGGAACAGGGTATGAGGAACTACAGAGGAGCAAGAATCTTCCAGTGCGTTGATCAAGGAGAAGGGACTGTTAAAGCAGCAATAGCTGTCTTCGACCCTGACTTAAACGTCATACAGTACCCAGAACTCACCACAAACAACATCGTAGTGGTGAGGATCCAAAGTTCCGCCTGGGAGATAATTGTCGTCTCCTTCTACTTTGAACCTGACACACCTGTGCGGCCATACCTGGAGCACCTGAAGAAAATAACATACCAAATGGGCACCAGAAGGCTCCTACTGGGGGGGGGACTGTAACGCAAAAAGCACCTGGTGGGGAGGCACTAAGGTCGACAACAGAGGAGAAGAAGTCTCTGGGATGATTGACGAGATGGGCTTGCAGGTGCTCAACAATGGGGATACCCCGACATTTGACACTGTAAGGGGAAACAAGCACTACATCAGCTTCGTGGATATAACGGCCTGTTCAACGGATATGCTTAACCTAGTGGAAGCCTGGAAAGTGGAAGATGATCTTACCAGCTCAGACCACAATGGAATCACATTCAATGTACGGTTAACGAAAGCAAAAGGCACTAAGATCCAGCGAACCACACGGATATATAATACAAAAAAAGCTAATTGGCCCCAGTTTCATGAGAAACTGGCCCAACTACTCGGAGAACATAATATTAACGCATCCAAAGTGTGGTACGTTAACCGTAAAGAGGAGTTGGACGCCTTGGTGGAAAAGTATTCGAGCACAATAGCACAAGCTTGCATCGATACATTACCAAGGATAAAGTCCAACGAAAAACTTACCTCGCCATGGTGGTCTGAAGATCTCGAGAAGCTAAGGAAAGCTTCAATCACTAGAAAGCGCCGAATCCGATGTGCAGCGCCAGTGCTTAAAGATAAAGTCATCAGAGAGTACCTGCAAGCAAAAGAAGAATATCAAAAAGCTGTTAAGGAAGCAAAAATAGAGAGTTGGAAAGGCTTCTGTGGGAAACAGGACAAAGAAGGAATGTGGGAAGGTATATATAGAGTAATAGGAAGGACCACCAAAAGACACGAGGACCTACCGTTAAGGATTAATGGAAGAAACATCGATCTCGCAGAATCGGCAAGGATGTTGGCGGAAACCTTCTACCCCGGGGATACCTCGGAGGGGGAGAATGCTGACCACAAGCTGACAAGAGAGGAAGCCGACCGTGTAAACGGATCGGCTGATGATACACAATCGGACCCGCCGTTTACAATGGTAGAGCTGAAGAAAGCTGTGGAAAGCTTCAACCCCAAAAAGGCCCCCGGAGCGGATGGGTTTACTGCCGATATCTGCAGCCAGGTATTTACTAAGGATCCAGGGCTTCTCCTGGCCCTCATGAATAAATGCCTAGAACAAGAACTTTTCCCGACCATCTGGAAAGAAGCCACGGTAGTAGTCCTAAGGAAGCCAGGAAAGGATGACTATAGGAATCCAAAGTCATACCGGCCTATAGGACTGCTGCCGGTAATGGGCAAAATCCTAGAAAAGATGGTCGTGGGTAGAATCAAATATCATCTTCTGCCGACCATCAGTACTCGCCAGTACGGTTTCATGCCCCAAAAGAGCACGGAGGACTCCCTCTATGCCTTGATACACTATATACGTTGCAAAATTGCTAACAAAAAATTAGTAACGATGATATCATTAGACATAGAGGGGGCTTTCGACAACGCATGGTGGCCAGCAATTAGAGCACGTCTGGCTGAGGAAAAATGTCCTAAAAACCTGAGGAAGATGATAGATAGCTATCTGCAAGGCAGGAGGGTCAGGTTAAGGTACGGTGGCGAAGAGTACCTAAAAGAAACCAATAAAGGATGCGTACAAGGGTCTATTGGTGGTCCTATCCTTTGGAACCTCCTACTAAACCCACTATTAAAAGGACTGGAACAAAGGGGCGACTACTGCCAGGCCTTCGCGGATGATGTTGTGCTAGTATTTGACGGCGACACGGCGCTACAAGTACAAAGACAGGCCAATGCCGCCCTCGCCTATGTCCGGGAGTGGGGTGTCAAGAACAAGCTAAACTTTGGGCCACACAAGACGAAGGCCGTGTTAATAACAAAAAAGCTCAAATTTGACACCCCGGTCCTGGACATGGGTGGGGTCGCCATTGGCATGTCCAATGAGATCAAAATTCTGGGGCTCACTATTGACAGCAAGTTGACGTTCAACAGGCACGTTGCAGAAGTCTGCAAAAAAGCGTTGAACGTCTACAAACAGCTGTCCAGAGCCGCCAAAATAAGTTGGGGTCTCCACCCAGAAATTATTCGTGTAATTTACACGGCAACGGTGGAGCCCATCATCTTGTATGCGGCCAGTGCATGGGCCGAAGCGGCCGAGAAGAAAGGGACGCGAAAACAACTAGCAGTGGTTCAGAGAGGCTTTGCCCAGAAGCTGACCAGGGCGTACCGAACCGTCTCCCTGGACTCCGCACAAATCGGACTTCCCCTCGACCTGCGGATACAGGAGGCAGCCGCCCTGTATGAGGCCAGGAGGGGGGTATCCCAGCCAGCGCTGGGGGGCGGGGAGGTGGAGCGGGTTGTTGGGTATGCCGAGATTCCACACCCAGCCAGACACATGAGCCTGGAATTCCAAAGCCTGGTGGACCAGGAACAAGTGAACAAGGTGAATACACAGGAGATCCGTATTTACACGGACGGCAGTAAGATTGAGGGTCGGGTCGGGGCTGCACTATCCCTTTGGAGTGGTGCAGCTGAGACCGGGGCCCTCAAGCTTAAATTGTCTCCGTATTGTACGGTCTACCAGGCGGAGCTCTTGGCTCTGTGCGAGGCCTCGAGGGTAGCTCTGAAAAGAGCAGAACGGAGTTTCGGCATATACAGCGACTCACGATCCGCCCTGGAGACGGTGGTGGGAAATGACTCTCTGCACCCCCTGGCAGTAGAAGCAAGAAAAAACATCAGAGCCGCAGTACTCCAGGACAAGGAAATATCCTTGTTCTGGATTAAAGCCCACGCTGGGCTAGAAGGCAATGAGCGAGCGGACGAGTTAGCCAAAGAGGCAGCGCTTAAAACAAAAAGAAAACCGGACTATGACCTGTGTCCGGTCTCATTCGTCAAGCGCCTTATTAGATCCAAGTCACTTGACGAATGGAACCGGAGATACAGGTCTGGATCAACAGGATCCGTTACCAAAATGTTTTTGCCTGACGCTATCGCAGCGTACAGGATAGTCAGGCAATTCCAGCCTACCGGTATAACAACACAAGTGCTGACGGGGCATGGTGGGTTCTCGGAGTATCTGCACAGATTTAAGTGCAAGGAGAGCCCATCATGCATCTGCGAACCGGACGCAGAGGAATCTGTGGCCCACGTTCTTTTTGAATGCCCAATCCACAGTCTGGAACGATTTAAATTGGAAATAGAAATAGGTAGCGAAATTAATAAAAACACGATACACAAAATATTTATAGACAAACATAAAAGAGATTACCTAATGAAATACTGCACAAAAATAAGTAATGTGGTCATAAATAGAAATAAGAGTAAATAAAACATGATATATGAATATAATAAGTATATACATAGAATGCATGTGGAAAAAGAATAGTACAACATAGGAATGTGAATATTAGGTTAGATCATAAGATAGAGATTAAGCTACAAAAAATATTATAAATATAGGTAAATAGTATAAGATAGTCACAAGAACTTTTCTCTTACAGCTGGCAGAAAACGATCTCTATGGTATGAGTAAGATCGTAAATCGTAAGTATGGTATGATAGTGTAAAATTGTGTAAGAAATAACAAATGTATAATATTAATATATAAGGGTACTAAATATTGTAAATAAAGGAAATATAAAATAAAAAAGACTGACAAAGTCTCTGACCATATATACAAGTCAGAGGGGACGAGAAAAAAAAAAAAAAAAAAAAAAAAAAAAAAAAAAAAAAAACCTAACCTAACCTAACCTAACCTAACCTAACCCAGTCTTCCCCGCACCGCCGAGGCGAACAAACGCGCCAAAAGTGCTCCGCGCGAGAGAAAGTGCAAAATAATTCCTAAAAAATCACAAAAGTGGAAAAAAGTGTTTGAATATTGGCATATTATACATCAATAGATGCGCAAAATTTTGAAGAATACAGTGGTGATAATTGTTTTTAAAAATTTGGAAAATTGAAACAAAAAACTGTGAAATAGTAAAAAATTCAAAATTTTTTAACTTTGACCTCAAATATCTCGCGATTTGTCGCGACGACATATGTTTTTAAGTTGACTTTCGGAAGCGCCTTCGAGAGAAGAATCGGTCAATACTATCTCCCGAATTTTATCTCCAGAATTGGAAATAGTAGGAACAAAAAAGTGAAAAACCACGTGGCACGTGGTACAAGTTCCCGAAGAGATACGACAAAACTGAAGCCTAATCCGGGTGCAGGAAGACCAGGCGAATTCAACACCGTTTGCAGATTGGAAATTGGACATAAATTGTAAATAATATTAATATTTTAAATTTTTGTAATCTTAAAAAAATTTTTGTGTGGAAAAACGATCGACGACATATGGTTTTTATAGCTTGTAAATATAGATATTGTAGATAAGTAATAGTATAATTAAATTCATAAAATTTGGCATAGTAGTTTTGAAGATAGGATTTTTGAGGATCAAGGGTAGGCACGTGGTACCATAAATACTGCCCTGATCTTCATAATTCATATCTCAAAAAATAGGATAATTCTTTTGTATTATATAAAATCTTTTTCAAAAATTTAGACCCACTAGTTATATTTTTAGACAAATTTTTATTCAAATTTTTGATATTATTTCAAATTAAAAATCGGGGGTTCTAGATAAGAAATTGTTGTCGGTTGTATCAGTTTGTATATACTAAGACTTGTAAAACGAGCCCAAACTCGGGCAGATTCGGACGGAAATTGACCGAGTGGCACAGAGTGGGCAACAAATGACAGCCTAATATACCCAAAACACCAGGAGCACTCCTAAACTAAAAACAAAAGTCGCCACTCGATAGAAAACTGTGCCCTCTTTTAAACGATACCAAACTCGGTTCTCGATAAAAACTTTCTGATCAAAAAATTTGTAAGGTGCACCCAGTTTTTGCCCACTTAGGCCCAAATAGTTAAACGTCCATAACTCCCAAACGGATAATCCGATCGCGACGCGGTTTTCAGGTTTGACGTGGCCTCCGCCCCCTCTACACATTGGAACTAGTCGGGACTCTATGTAGAGCATTTATGTAGAGTCGCTCAAAAACAGTAGAGCATACATACCGTGTATTGCGCTGGTTGATTGGAGCTGCCTCGACGAATCTGAAATTAGACAGTATTATTGTTAGTTATATTGACATTAAAAAACTTCCTAGGAAGTAGACCTTAAGTCCCTATTGACTTTTTATTAGTGACATTTTATAATATTGACACACTTATTAGTGTACCGTTTTAAATATAAAGTTATTTTATAACTTGACCATTTAAATAAAATTATTTTATATTTTAATTTTATACCTGACTATCCCTCACGACATGTTTGGACATAGAACGCCAACAAAAAAGACAAACCCAACCATTATGACTAACCCGAAATCCCCAGAAACGACGGAGAGGGCAGGTCCCTCGCAAAAGACGTCCACGTCTACCGCGACGTCCAAAGTAAGACGAAGTGTGGGAGAGTGGGAATTGGGGAAAATGGGAGCAAAACCTGTGACTCCCCCCCCTCCCCCTCAAAGTAAGACTGCCACCACTTCCGCTTCTATAACTGGGAGTGGAGCGGCTCCACCGCAGGAGACTAAGACACGGAAGAACATCCATTCCGATAGCACTAGTAGCTATATAAATAGAGTGGCTGAGGCGAAGGCCTACCTCATGAAGGCAAAGGCCGGCCTTGCCAGCTCTAAAAACATTCGGACAGACATAAAGACCGATGTGACTCAGGCGGTGGAGCGGCTCTATGCCCTGGTGAAGGAAGCTGAAAAGGAGAGGCAAGAAGGGGGAAAAGAGATGGTAGAAAGAAAAGAGGACAAGGTCAAAGAGGCAGATGGAAGAAAAACGGAAGTGATAGGGAAAGCAGAGGAAATGAAACAGATCTCTACTACGCCGCCGGACACTACTCCTACGGCCACTTCGCTGATGGCGACACTCATGGAGAGGATTCAGGAGCACGGGCGACTAATGTCGGAGTGTAAAGAGCACACTTTGACATTGACCGACCGCATCCAGTCTTTCTCCCTGTCTGGGCCGCCAGTTGTGCAGAAGGCAACTTATGCGCAGATGGCAGCCTCAGGCAGGAGGCCTCTCCACTCGATAGTGATATCGAATGAGGGGGACAGCAGCGGGGAGGTTGTGGAGAAGATTAGGACGGCGGTCCAGGCCACAACATCTGGCATAAAAGTGGACCACATAAGAAAGGCCAAAGACCAGAAGGTCATTATTGGTTGCAGCTCCAAGGTGGAATTAGAAAAAGTAGCGCACAAGATCGCAAAAGCAGGAACGCTACATGTAGAAGAAATGAAAAATAAAGATCCCCTAGTGACAATCAGGGACGTTTTGAAGGTCCATACCGACGTGGACCTGATAAATGCTCTGAGAAATCAGAATAAGGACTTAATAGGGGATATACCCTTGGACCAACAGAGGATGACCGTCAGATTTAGGCGCAGAGCGAGAAACCCACTGGAGAATCACGTGACGCTCCAGGTTTCTCCGCTGGTGTGGCGGCGCCTGACCGGGGCAGAGAGAGTGCATATAGACCTGCGGCACCCGTGGGTTGTGGACCAGTCGCCGCTGGTACAGTGCTCTCTCTGCCTTGGTTATGGGCATGGCAGGCGACTATGCGGAGAAACCATAGCAAAGTGCAGCCACTGTGGGGGCCCCCACATGCGAGCGGATTGTCCGGACCGGCTTGTGGGTGCAGCCCCAAACTGCTGTAACTGTGCACGGGCAAAAATTGAGGACGCAGCCCATAACGCGTTCAGTAATGACTGCACAGTAAGGCGCAAGTGGGATGCACTAGCGAGATCTTCAGTGGCGTATTGCTAAGGGCGCCACTGTGGATACTGGGACCCGCCGAATTCCTACCAAGCAAAGTAACTACCTCGTGGTCCAGGCAAACCTGCAAAGAAAGGAATTGGCCACCAACGAGCTCATGGTAGAAGCAGGAAAGAGAAAGATCGCCCTTGCGCTGCTTCAGGAGCCATATGTGGGCGGGGTAAGAAGTATGAAGAACTACAGAGGAGCGAGGATCTACCAGAACACTGATATAGGAGATGGGCCTGTGAAGGCTGCGATAGCAGTCTTCGACCATGACCTAGATGTCATACAGGATCCGAAACTCACCACAAACAACATCGTAGTGGTGAGGATCCGAACCAGTGCCTGGGAGGTCACCGCCGTTTCTTTCTACTTCGAGCCAGACCGCCCCGTAGAGCCATACCTGGAGCAGCTCAAGAAGATAGAACAGAAGGTGGGAAGAAAGAAACTCCTGCTGGTAGGCGACTCGAATGCCAAGAGCACTTGGTGGGGCAGTACAAAGCCGGACCACAGAGGGGAGGAAGTGTCAGAAACGTTAGAGGAAATGGGCCTGCAGGTGCTAAACGAGGGAGACACCCCAACTTTTTACACAATAAGGGGACAAAAGACATATACCAGCCATGTCGATGTAACGGCTTGCTCTGTGGACATGCTGCCTCTGGTGGAGGCGTGGACCGTGGATGACAGCGTCACGAGCTCGGACCACAACAGCATTACCTTCAGAACTAGGCTGACTAAGGCAAAGGGCATTAACATCCACAGGACGACGCGTAAATACAAGACCAAAAACGCCAATTGGAACATATTTATTGAAAAGCTGGACCAATTGAAAGAAGAGAGTAAAATTAACAAGGAAACAATGGATAAAGTCAGCCTAAAAGAGGAGTTGGACTTTTTGGTGGAAAAGTATACGAGCATTATAACTAAAACATGCGCCGGTACATTACCAAAAAAGAAGTCCAACGAAATACTTACCTCACCTTGGTGGTCCGAGGAGATTGCGAAGCTAAAGAGGGACGCTGTCACCAAGAAACGTCGTATCCGGTGTGCTGCACCGGTCCGTAGAGCGAGGGTCGTTGAAGAGTACCTGCAGGCAAAAGAAAAGTATGAAACTGAAGCAAAGAGGGCAAAAATAGAAAGCTGGAAGGAGTTCTGCGGAAAACAGGACAGGGAAGGACTGTGGGAGGGGATTTACAGAGTTATAGGTAGGACCACCAGAAGACAGGAAGATGTGCCACTGCGAAAAAACGGGAAGGACCTGGATCTGAAGGAATCCGCAAAGGTGCTGGCTGAAGCTTTCTATCAGCAGGACTCGCAAATCGGGGAAAGCGCAGAACACCAGCGCACTCGGCGAACAGCCGATCAAGTGAATGAGGAGGCCCGAAATGGGACACTAGACCCTCCCTTCACATTGGTCGAACTGAGGACTGCTGTGGAAAGCTTCAACCCAAAGAAGGCCCCGGGCGCCGATGGATTCACATCTGACATCTGCCAACAAGTCATTCTTCAAGACCCGGAGTTTTTCCTATCCCTAACTAACAAATGCCTGGAGTTAGGACACTTCCCTACCATCTGGAAGGAGGCAACGGTAGTAGTCCTCAGGAAACCGGGTAAGGAGGATTACCGAGATCCGAAATCCTATAGACCCATAGGACTGCTACCAGTGATGGGAAAGATTCTGGAGAAGATGACAGTTGGCAGATTGAAATGGCATTTACTTCCCAAAATGAGTACTCGCCAGTACGGATTTACGCCACAAAAGAGCACCGAGGACTCCCTGTATGACCTGATGCATCACATTCGTGGAAAACTTAAAGAGAAAAAGTTGATCGTGTTGGTGTCTCTTGACATAGAGGGAGCCTTCGACAACGCATGGTGGCCTGCTTTAAGAGTGCGTCTGGCAGAGGAAAACTGTCCAATAAACATCCGGAAGATCATGGACAGCTACCTTCAAGACAGGATTGTCAATGTAAGGTATGGAGGCGAAGAGCACACGAAGAAGACAAATAAGGGCTGCGTCCAAGGCTCTATAGGTGGTCCTATCCTTTGGAACCTCCTACTGGATCCACTACTGAGAGAGCTGGAAGACAGGAAGATACACTGTCAAGCCTTTGCTGACGATGTCGTCGTGGTTGTTGACGGTGAGACTGCACTGGAGGTGCAGCGGCAGGCCGATGCCGCTCTCGCCTGTGCGCGGGAGTGGGGTGTCAAAAACAAACTGAACTTTGGGCCACACAAAACAAAGGCCATGGTCATTACAAACAAGTTAAAATTTGACACACCACTTCTGAGCATGGGGGGGATCGGCATTGGCATGTCTGATGAGATTAAGCTGTTGGGGGTAACCGTGGACCGCGGGTTGACGTTTAACAGCCATGCTGTGAACGTCTGCAAGCGGGCCATGGGTATTTACAAGCAGATGGCTAGGGCAGCAAAAATTAACTGGGGGCTCCACCCGGAAGTGATCCGTGTTATATACACAGCGGCAGTGGAGCCAATAATAACGTATGCAGCTGCGGCCTGGGCACCAGCTACACTAAAAATCGGGGTACAAAAACACCTGAACGCAATCCAGAGAAGCTTTGCCCAGAAGATGACACGAGCGTACCGCACCGTCTCCCTGAATTCGGCGCTGGTGTTGGCGGGCATTCTCCCCCTTGACCTCAAGATAAGGGAAGATGCCGCTCTGTATGAGGCAAGGAGGGGATTGTCGCAACCGGCGCTGGCCGACCGGGGGACGGAGCGGGTCGCCAGCTTCACTGTGACTCCTCATCCGGCAGAGCATGTGAGCCTGGAGTTTGTGTGCCTGGTGAACCAGGATCAAGTAGACAGCCATAACACCCAGGCAGTCCGAATCTTTACGGATGGTAGCAAGATCGAGGGTAAAGTCGGAGCGGCATTGTCCATATGGAGCAATGACGCCGAGACCAAAACCCTCAAGATCAAGCTTTCACCGTACTGTACGGTTTACCAGGCGGAACTTCTGGCCATATGTGAAGCCATGAAAGTCATAGTGAAGCGCCCAGAGTCAAGCTTCGGGGTATACAGTGACTCTCGATCAGCGTTAGAAACAGTCACCAGTTACAGGTCCCTTCATCCCCTCGCCGTTGAAATACGGGAACACATCAGAACCGCTGAAATCCAGAACAAGATGGTATCCTTGTTCTGGGTTAAAGCTCATATGGGTCTCGTGGGAAACGAGAGGGCGGACGAACTGGCCAAGGAAGCGGCCTTAAAAACGAAGACGAGACCACTTTATGACCTGTGCCCTGTTTCATTCGTCAAGCGACAAATCCGAAAGGACTCGCTTGACGAATGGAACCGGAGGTATGGGTCTGGAGAAACGGCGACTGGTACCAAGATCTTTTTTCCCGATGCTGTCCAGGCATATAAAATCGTGAGGCAGCTGGAACCGACAGGAGTAATGACACAGGTGCTCACTGGGCACGGTGGGTTCTCAGCATATCTGAGTAGGTTCAGGTGTAAGGGGGACCCATCGTGCGTTTGTGAGCCGGGTGTAGAGGAGTCGGTCATGCACGTCCTGCTTGAATGCCCCGTTCACGATCGAGATAGGTTTGACGTGGAACAGAAACTGGGTGAAGCCATAAGCTTGAAAGGCATTAGCGAAATAATGAAGGACAAAGATAAAAGAAAAATATTTATAGAATATTGTGTAAAAATTAGTAAACTAGTAATATGTAGAAATAAATAGAATATGTAAACTATGTTATAAGTATATAGTGTAATATATATATATTATAAGCATAAATGAAAAAAATAGAATAATAATAGGATAGATAGCACAATAGGATGTATATAAAGTAAGATTAAGTTTTCATGTATTTTAGCTAATAATATGGTGTATGGAGTTGGTATGTAATGGAGATGTATTATATTATGTAAGTATAGGCGAAAATAGAGTGTAAGTATATAGAATGTTAAATATACAAAAGCAAATAGTTGACAGTACACCTTTCTTTAGTAAATTACAGGAGAAAGGTGCGCTAAAGCTTGAATGATACACAAAGACTCTGAAAAATACTTGTCAGAGGGTTTAAAAAAAAAAAAAAAAAAAAAAAAAAAAAAACCTAACCTAACCTAACCTAACCAATACGAACAATACAAA
Organism: Tinea trinotella; assembly: GCA_905220615.1. Classification (NCBI taxonomy): domain Eukaryota; kingdom Metazoa; phylum Arthropoda; class Insecta; order Lepidoptera; family Tineidae; genus Tinea; species Tinea trinotella. Next base: position 16,780 of record HG992314.1, read on the forward strand.
GATCGAGGTCGTTGGTACGCATGTCGTGAAATACTGACGCGCAAGAATGCGAAACAAAGAACAACACGACAATCAAGGTCATTGAATGTAGGACACGCTAAAGAGACGCTATCATTACGCCTGCAAATCGGACAAGGGTAGGTGGGTGATATTTTTCTGAAAACTATAGAACATCCTTTTGGCAGTTTGATTGATTGATTGATTAATTAGCGTTCTCATATATAGGTAATGGATGTATAGTTTATTATATAGGATATATGGAATAGGCCCGCATTAGGTAATTGTTGTTGTATATGTGTAGTTTGGATATAAACAAACACGGTATTGCAATAATAATTGTATATAGGGGGGGCCCGTTAATTGATCAATCAATCAATAAAAACTAGCAAAAAATACTGTGTGCGTGAAAAGTGGACACGGAAGTGCTGACCGTTTACCAGGAATGTACTTTGGTTGGTTTCTAAAATCTTCGCATATGTTCTCATAAATGTCGAAAGAACAATAAAACGATCAAGGTCATTGACACGCAGTGGAATGTAGGTCACGCTAAAGAGATCGCTGCAGACCGCCGTCTCAACACTCGCTATCATTGCGCCTTCTAACCGGACGGGGTAGGCAGATGATATTTTTCTGAAAAATATAGAACACCTTTAGGCAATTTGATTGATTGATTAATTAGCGTTCTCAAATATAGGTAATAAATGTATAGTTTATTATATAGGATATATAGAATAGGCCCGCATTAGGTAATTGTTGTTGTATATGTGTAGTTTAGATATAAACAAACATGGTATTGCAATAATAGTTGTATATAGGGGGGGCCCGTTAATTGATCAATCAATCAATAAATACTGGCAAAAATAGTCAGCTGTGGGCGTGTAAATGAGACACGGAAATGCTGACCGCTTATCAAGAATGCACTCTGGTTGGAGCCCTCTTTGTATGGTCTCGAAAATCTTTTGCATATAGTATTATAAATGTTGATTTGTCCTTCTATATAGATGTGTTTTTTAAACGAATGCATTGAATAAAATAAATATAAATAGAGAATTGTATAAATGAATATATTAATTAAAATGTAATGTAACATAATGTAAAATAATACTTAGCTATAATCTTCTGTATAGTTTTTAAAATTATTACATATGGGAGAGGGATAATAAAAAATATATATATATATATATATATATATATAATATAATAATCATAATAATAAGAATATAAATAATAGATAAGAATACTAACAATAGAAAATAATAATATTTATAAATAAACAAAATACATATATTTAAAAAAAAAAAAAAAAAAAACACTACCTCTCCCATAAAACTCTAAATTAAATCACTGACACTGTCACATTTGCGTGGGCTCAATCGTGTGGAAAGTCAGTATCGAGAGTAACATTCCTTGATTCTGGCCGACATGGGCGGGTCCGCGCGTGTGTGGTAGGAACTAGAACTAAGAAAACCAGTGTCTGCCTAACACCTACAGGACACTGTCGCATGAGCATTGGTTCGATCATGTAAAACGGCGGGTATCGAGAGCAAAATTCCTTGATCCCAGCTGACATGAGCGAATCCATGCTCAGGTGTAAATGGGACTCCGAATAAATTCCCGATTCGGATTCCCATCACTTTAAAGAAATCACAATAATAATTTCACACCTTAATAACAAAGGCACGGGTTCATGCCTGTGGAATATTACACTGGTCTTTAAAAAAAAAAAAAAAAAAAAAAAACCTAACCTAACCTAACTTCGGGGAACGTCTAAAAGAAAAGAAGATATACTTCCTAAAAACCAGTTAGACGAAGTCTTAGAACCTAACCTAACCTAACCTAACATTAAGAATCATACAGTGCAATGTCGGCAGATCAAAGAGCTGGCAACACGAATTCATACAATACTTCTCCACACATGAATACAACATCGCTCTGGTTACTGAACCATACGTAGGAAAACACAACTTCATGAAAAACATCCCAGGAATGGATATCTATCAATACCCAGAAGAAGAAAGAACCAAAGCATGCATCGTAATCAAAGGAACCCCAAGGGAGGTAGTTGGAGTCTCGCAATTCTCCAACCCAAACATTAGCATAATACAAATGGCACAGGGCAGACAAAAACTATACATCGCCTCGGTTTACATAGAACCCACGCACGACCCCACCCACAATCTGGATAAACTTGAGAACTTCCTGAAGCAAACACATCAGCAACTGCACCTAATAGGGGCGACTTCAACGGATGGCATACCTCATGGGGCAGCAGAAGAAACAACAATAGAGGAGAACAAATAATCGAACTGGTGGTCACAAACGACCTATTTGTTTGTAACGAAGGAGACACCCCCCACATTTGAAGCGGTCACACATAATCGCCTGCGCACGTCAGTAATAGACCTCACGCTGGCGTCAGAAACACTACGCGACAAAATCACACACTGGAAAGTCAACATGGAGGCCTGCCCAGCGGCCGAACACAATGCTGTTGAACTCTCTTTAAATTTGGAACAATCTAGCGCAGACAGGGAAGATAAGAACAATAAGAAAGCCAACTGGATAGAATTTAAAGCTGAACTCGCCAAACAAATGACAACAACTGAAATACTGAACATTAACGTCGCGGAAACGAGCGCTCAAAGGCTGGAAGAACTCATTCACCAAATGAATGATTCCATAAATTCTGCTTGTGAAGCATCAATGCCGATACGAGGAGGGAGACCAAAACCAAAACCCCCATGGTGAACGGATGGACTGGAGGAGCAGAAGCAAAAACTCATCCGAATACACCACAGGCTGCATAATGCCAAAAGACGCGGAGAACCGCTCACCACTTTGCTGGAACAACAAACTACTGCCAAGAAGCAATACGCCGATGAAATGCGAAGAACATCAACAAACAACTTTAGAGAATTCTGCTGCAACCAAAACAAGGAAAATGTCTGGACACTGACTAACAGACTATTAAAAGAAATCCCAGCGAGAAGACCACCCACCACCCTAAGAGTAGGCACCACCTACACAGCAGACAATGCCGACACGGCCAATGCACTCTTGAACTTTTTCTACCCCGAAGACGAAGCGAACACTCTACCCCGGCATCACGAACTACAAGGAAAACAACATACACCACCAAACAATGACCACTATGATCCACCTTTTACTGAAGAGGAAGTACTGGAATGCATCGCAACAATGAGCCCGGACAGGGCACCGGGGCTCGATCACTTCACCGCAGATATATGCCACACATTTGCTAGAGAATATCCCAAACTGATCACTAGTATATTCAACAGATGCCTATCGCTGCCATACTTTCCTTCTGCATGGAAAAACGCCTACGTAAAAATCATCCCCAAACTCAACAAACCAGACCAATCAGACCTAAGCTCATACAGACCAATTGGACTCCTACCAGTTTTCGGGAAAGCTCTGGAGAAACTGTTCACTAACAGAATCAAGTATCAGGCATACAAACTGGGAAAAACCAACAGGAATCAGTTTGGATTCAAGGAGCAGACATCCACCATAGATGCGTTAAGGAAGGCAATCAACACAATCCAGGAACTCAAAGCAAAAGGCAACAAGACTATAGCAGTATCACTCGACATAAAAGCAGCTTTTGACAACGCATGGTGGCCAGCACTGTTCAACAGACTGAAGGAAGCAGGAAGCCCAAGGAACATTTATGGGCTCACACAGAGCTATTTCAGCAACAGGACCGTAACTCTGGATTATGCAAGTGCAAGAGCCACCAAGACTATGAGCAAAGGATGTGTCCAGGGATCAGCGTGCGGCCCCACGATGTGGAACATAATATTGGATGAACTACTTGAAACCAAGCTTCCCCGTGGGTGTTACCTGCAGGCATTCGCTGATGATGTACTGCTCACCGCAGGCGCACAATCACTTACAGAGCTACAAGAGATCACAAACGCGGCGATAGAAAAAGTTGTTCAATGGGGGAGGAACAATAAATTGCAATTTGGACCAAGCAAGACCAAACTGATAGCATTCAGCCCAAAAGCCAAAGCAATATCTGTTGAGATGGACAAATGCAAGATTGACTTCGTTAAGGAATTCAAATACCTAGGAGTAATCATTGATGAGAAGCTCAAATTCACCAGCCACATAAAACACGCGCTCGAAAAATCCAGGAAAATATTCCAGAAGTTGTGCATCTACACGAGAGCAACATGGGGCATGCACCCTGAAAATATACGCACCATCTACCTACAAGTAATAGAGCCAACAATCACATACGCGGCAGCAATATGGGGACACGTGGCCCGAAAGAAGTACATACAAACCACACTTGCTTCATTTCAACGGCTATGTGCAATTAAAGCAATCAGAGCATTCCGCACGGTGTCAACCGCAGCAGCGCTGGCTCTGGCACAATTCACACCACTTCACCTGAAAATAATAGAAATTCAGGAAATAGAAAACACTAAATATAAAACCCATACTGCTCATCTGCCACAGGACATCAAGTTGGAGAAGGCAGTGGCACCACAGGACCTCCTGCACCCGGCTGAACGAATAACCATAAGCGAAAAAAAGGCGACCAACACAGATGAAATCAACAAAATATACTCACCCGCGTGTACCACTGCCATCTACACGGACGGGAGCAAACAGGAAGACGGCCAAACGGGGGCGGCGTTTTTCGCACAGACACCGCAAGGGGCAGCTCACACCAAGAAGTTCAAACTGCACAACTCCTGCACGGTGTTTCAGGCGGAGCTGCTGGCCATACAGAGGGCGTGCGAATGGGCGGAAGATCACTGTCCGAACTCCAGTACAACCATCTTAACAGACAGTCTATCCTCCATTTACAGTATAAAGAACAGGAGTAACCCACACCCACTAGTTAACAAGATCCACAGGAGCATTAGGAAAATAAGAGCAACTGGATCCATAGACTTCATCTGGACCAAGGCGCACGTGGGGATAGAGGGGAATGAGGCTGCTGATGCTGCAGCCAACTCTGCCGCTACATTGAGGAAGGCTCCGGAATACTCGAAATTCCCGCTCAGTTACGCCAAAAAACAAATCCGTAAGGAGACAGCCAGGGAATGGCAAAGGGAGTACACTCAGGCGCAAGGAGGAGCACATACCCGAAAAATCTGCCCCGACCTACCCTCTGTAAGGCACCTACTTGGCACAACGGGCATACGATTCAGCTTGACGCAGGTACTCACCGGCCACGGATACCACAGAGAGTACCTGCACAGGTTTAAAATCATAGAGACGAGCAAATGCCCCTGCGACGACGACACCGTGCAAAGTCTGCTGCATCTGATTCAACACTGCCCGAGATTCAGCATAAGGCGCCAAAGTCACGAAGCTATATGATATCTACTTGGGGTACCCCCCTACCATCCTGTCCTTACCTTCAAGAAACACTCAACAAGAAATTCCTTCCTCAGTTACATTGACCATATTATAATAAATTTAAAAACATTCAACTCAACCATCCCAAGTACCCCTCCCCCCCTCCCCCAACAAACAACTACACAACCGTCAACGCGCCAAATCACACACTGAAAGGACAACATGGAAGCCAGCCCAGCAGCCGAACACAATGCAGCAGAACTCGCCCAATAAACGAATTAGATAGCATAAGATAACAATATTGTAAACTTGGAATTACACGCAGAGAAATTACTGTATTTTATTAACCCCAATAGACGCATGAATGCTAGAGTGCTTGATCGCTTGGACCCTTTCAACCCTAATTTGAAATTAGGGGCGAGACTTTAATTTATAAACAATCTAAAATTATAACCCTAGTTTATCACCAATCAAAATTATATCCTAAAAATATAAAACACCACACTCCAAGCAATCAAGCACACGGCAGGTAGCTCACTGTTTAAATAAATGTAAAATTGTAAATTAAAACGACAGCAGTTAGACAGCATAAGACAACAATTTTGTAAACTTGGAATTACACGCAGAGAAATTACTGTATTTAATTACACCCAATAGATGCAGGAATGCTAGAGTGCTTGATCGCTTGGACCCTTTCAACCCTAATTTGCAATTAGGGGTGAGACTTTAACTTATAAATAATCTAAAATTATAACCCTAGTTTTTCACCAATCAAAATTATATCCTAAAAATACAAAACACCACACTCCCCAAGCGATCAAGCACTCGGCAGGTAGCTCACTGTTTAAATAAATGTAAAATTGTAAATTAACACGCAAAGGAAATAAATGTATTTCAATTCAATTCAATTCACGCTAAAGTGCTCAATCGCTTGGAGTCGCCCCCAATTTGTTATCAGAGGCGAGACTTTACTCTAAAGTATCTCTAATTCTCCGGGCGATCAAGCACTCGGCAGGTAGCTCACATGCTTACAAAAGTTTGAAAAAACCCCCACTGTAACAATTGACCCTTGTATCCCATTAGCAAGTAAGTGTCAAACATATTGTGAAAACATAATAAAGGGAAAAAAAAAAAACCTAACCTAACCTAACCTAACCTAACCTAACCCAAACCGTACACAGCCCGACGCGTACGAGAGTCGGTATAGCCTCGTCAAGACGGGAGTCAATTCCGCTGCACATTTTTTGAGGACAAGCGCTGGAATACCATCGGGACCACTGGACTTCCGGATATCGAGCGATCGTAGCTCCATGCGGACATCGCGTTGTTTGATACGAATCTCAGGACGCAAGGTGGGTGGCCCTGCACCACGATCGTCAATACGGGAGTTTTCAGCAAAGACTTCGGCCAGTAGATCGGCCTTAGCCTTCGCCGTATGCGCCAGTGAGCCATCAGGCTGTCTCAGCGGTGGCAGCAAGGAACGACAGAAGTTAGATTCTACAGTCTTGGCGAGACTCCAAAAGCTACAGATTTACAGATTATTGTGTTAAACTGGAACACAAAACCTCATTAAGATAATTATCTAGATTGTAGTATGCTTTGATGTATTTTTTAATTTGTGTTTTGATAGACATAATACTTCTTCAGGTAATTTTTTGAATTAGCGTAGGGGGGAAGCTCTACCAGCTGGAGTGCCAAGTTCTACCGGCTAACAAGAATATTTAGAATAAAATAGACACAGGAAATAAGACGACATTTACAACTTATATTATTGCTTATTATATATTTTCATTGAAATAAAAACACCAACTTGAAGCATTAACACTTTATTATCATCACTTATATCAGTGCTTTTGAGATGCTTCTTCCAGAAGTTCCTTTGGCATCGAGTGCAAGCGCAGTTCCCTCTCCATGAGCAGATCTATTGCCTCCAATGTAGGCAGCGCGCCGCACTCGGCCGCAATCACGTACAACCATTTGTGTTGCGGCCTGCATTGCAATCCGCGCAAAACCGCACCCCGCACGGAGCCCGCGCGCGCCTCCGCACACGCGAGTACCGACCACAGCAGCGGCCCGCCCGCGCAGCACGCGGTCGCCCGCCGCGCCGCCCGCAACACCCGGCCCGCGCTCGCCGCCGTCCACTCCTCCGCCTCGGCGCGCAACAACGCCGGCAGCAACTCACCCAGGGCCGGCAACGTGGCGCCGCGCGCGTCCCCGCATCGCAGAGGTGCCGAACCGGATCTCACGGCGCGCCACAGCGGCACTCGCCCGGCCTCGTACGCCAGCACCGCGTTGTGCGGATAAGCGTTCCTGAGCCTCCACGCGTGCGAGGGCGCCAACCCGGGGTAGCGCCGCGCCGCGATCACGAGCCCCTCCGTGTTTTCCTCCCGCCAGCGCCTCGCGGCCAGGGAGGCCCCCGCGGCCGCGGGTCCGTCGATCTCGCACAACGCCCGCAGTCGCCCCTCCGAGCACAGCAGGCCGCGGGCCCTCGCCCACTCCCCTTCCGACGGCAGCAAGAGCGCGCAGACGTCCACCTCGTCGTCATCGTCGTCCGCCTCCTCCGCCCGCACGCGCCGCTCTATTTCGTCGCAGCGCCTCTCGCACTGCAAAACGCTATGCGTGAATGGAAGCGCTCCCCGCTTGCGCCCTCTCACGACGCCTCGCTCACCTCTTCGAGAGCCGCCGCCAGCAACTCCTCGTTCGGATCTCGATTGAGCAGACACGCGCGTGGCAGCGGCCGCCCCAGAGCCGAAATCGCGAGCGCGCACAGCGCCCTCGGACACGCCCTCTGAAACAATATTCTGCGAAACTGACGCTCGTCGCCGTCCACGGTTCGACTCGCGGAGTTCGCTTCCGCGGTTACCTGGACGCGTAGATGCGCGCCTCCCGCGGGCACTCGTTCGCCGTGTGAAACATGGCAGCGATGCACGTGCGGGCGGCCTCCTCGTCGCAACTCTCCATGCGCGAGAACTCAGCGAAGGAGAGCGCCGTGCCCCATTCGCGCAAGGCGCCCTTCATGTGATGCCGCACACGCCGCGACTCTCGCGCGTAATCCGCACGCGGCGCACTCGCCCTCATTTGCTCCAGCAGAGCGCCGTGCCACCGGATGCGCCAGCAGAGCAACGCCTGCCTCTCGGCGCCGCTCAACCAGTGGCAGGCGCAATCCCACAGCCACTCCACCCAGGAGAGGTAGCCGTGATCGTCGCTCAAATAGTGCGGCGGCGAGGACCACCGGAGGCAAAGCGCCGCCGAGGAAGGGTGCGGCCGCGCGTGGGCCGCCGCGGCCTCCAGCAGGGGCAGGAGGCAGGCCGCGTCGGTGTCGGCCACTTGGGCGAGCGCGGCGTGCGACCCGTGCAGCGCCACGTGTGCATATTCCGTGTGCGGCGACATGGGTACTTTGGCCAACCGCAGCGCGGTCACCAGCAGCAGCAGCGAATCGCTCACCGGCCGCAGCAGCGGGGCCATCTCCTCGACGGAGGGGGCGCACTGCGGGTCCGAGTGAGCCGCGACGCACGCCGGCTGCGCGCGCCACTGTGCGGCCGCACGCGCCCTCTCCGCCCTCGGCCACGAGTTGCTCAGCGGCAGTCGCCCGTCGTCCTCGTCCTCGTCGCCAGCGTGGACGTGGTCGTTCTCGTCTAAGAACGGCTTCGGCGGCGGTGGGCAGTTCATCGTGATCATCAACTCGATCAGTGTGACGAGACGCTCGATGAGCCCGGCGGCACGGAGGTAACCACCTGCGCACACGTGAACGTTCACGTCGTCATAGCAACGAAGCGCACGCACACCGACAAACATACGAACCGTACACATATATAAGATGCATATATTGTTGCTGCGTGTGCGGCCGATGCACCGCGGCGGCGACCACGGCGCCGGCAGCGCTCGCTGTGTCCGCGGCGAGCAGCAGGTGCGGCCAGACGCTCACGTCAGCGGCGTCTGCAAGGAGCATCAACATTGTACGGCGCATGGGCACGGGAGGGCGTCACGCGCGGCTGCCACTCACCGGCGCATATGAGCTCCTTGAGCATGGCCGTGTAAGCGGAGTGCGGCAGACACGCGGCGGCGATGCGCAGCCTCTCAGCGCCGATGTGCGCCCGGGCCCATTGCGGCACACGCTCGTGCGCCTGCGAGCAAGCCACCAATGCAGCACCCTCGGCGCCGTACTCCTCCTGCGCACAATTCGCCTCTATTACACCACAGCTCGTAGGTTGCCTGTTTCAAGTAGGCCGGCATAATGGATGCGAGTGCTATTTGCAGTTGTTTCTGTAGTAGCACTTGAGCTTAACACCAGGTGGGATGTTGTCATAGGTAATTAATTTAAAATGTGTGTTCAACATTTATACAACAGGTCTCATCTCACCAGGTAATGTATGTATTGCAGCCAGAGTTGTACGTCTGCGGGAGACGCTCTCAGCATCTCCATGTACGACTCCTCCCTGTGCGCCACGCCGTCCCTGCTGTGGCTCCACTTGCCGCACACCTCGTAGTACCTCCGCCCGCCGCCGCCGCCGCTGCCCTGCTCCGGACATTTGTAGCTGCAAACCATTGTTTCCCTCACTTCATGTATTCGCACAACATAGCGCCACTACCCACTCTCCATGTTATATGCACCTAATATTTGAGCAGTTACTAATAAGAGTGAAACAGCAATTACAATGTGCTTTCATCATACAATAAATGATGGTTCAAATGAAAGTTCAAAGTGATGCAATGGCCGTTACTTCCCTTAGGCAGGCATAGCTTACCATCAGGCAGGTGGAGGTCAAATGTCACTATTCATTATTATTATTTAGTTTAGTGCTTATTGAACATGCATTTTGTAATGTCTGCCAACTTAAATTAGTTACATTTCATATGACACCACCCCGCGCCATTATAAAGCTGCAGTGCACTCACATACACTATGCTGGCCTAGTTGGAACCACCAGCGTACTAGCTGATCCCAAGATACTACCTAGATTACATCCGTGTAGTCCCATTGCCTACCACTCTTAGACAACCAAACCGGGAGCAAATATGCGCCTTTTTTTTTTTTAACAAATATTTATAATATTTAACAAAATATAACAAAAAAAAACAAATATTTTCTCCGATCGGGAATCATTATCACCGAACATATCTTTTGTATGCTGCAATGAACGTGCTCCATTGAAATGATTACATCAAGCCATAACGTTATGCAAAATGTAGTTACCGCGGCCGTCCCGGGTAATGGATGGTGCGCAAGCCAATGTATGCGCGCTCTCCCCGGCGATCCACATAGTACTCCGCGCTCGCATCGCTCCGTAGCACAGGGGGCTCACTCGGCGACGGACTGCTCTTGGACATGGACATTATTCCTCGATCTGGCGCGAGAAAACAACAAATTGATATCACTATCTATCTACTTTGGGAATAAACATAAACAAACACTTGAGCACGAGACCATGACCGAGACCGAGCTACCACCGATCAGGAACAGCGACCAATCTATAAATTAGGATCAGGAAATAATATTTGAGACGGGGCACTCCCAATAAAGCAACTCGCCCACATATACGTGCATCAACAATCACAAAATAGGGCACGACAACGACACAGACTACAGGGAGTCAAGGAACATTGTACTCTTTTTCTTTCTTCTTGTTTATGGCTTTAGTATTTAACTTGTGTCAAAGTAAAAAACATTGTACTCAAGAGTACTACGTTTTAATTATTATATTAAAGGCAACGGAATTGTAGTCACACAGCCGTCATGACAGCTGTTCCATATCGGCATCTCACTCTAATGAAATGCAAACAGGAATGATCTGTTACTTTGATCTATTTAATTGAAAATCATACTATAATTATACAAAAATTAATTGCCCAATTAAACAATAATTCTAAACCTATTGCATTAACCTTGTTTCATGGCTTAGCATTCAACTTGCTAGTGTCAAAATAATTTGTAGATCTCTGTCGTCTGTGGATCCGTTTTATTAAAACCAAAGTTGTATTATTTTCAAAGATAGATGAAACCATCATCATTCTCCTCGTTTTCATTCCTATGATAAAACACGCCTGACCAGGACTTGCCGGATAAAAATTAAGGGGCCGACGCCTGAAAATATGATTTAGTTTACGGTTGCCTTTACAGAACATTATAGTGTAGAGCTCTAGGTTCATACTAGAGCAACATTATGCTCTAGGTTGCTTTATGGGGCGTTCTCACGGGGCGATTTAAGTTTATCAACATTTATCGTTAAACAAAAACTCGAAAGCAAATATTAACGGTAGCTTTCTCACGATTCAATAATAATCGACTCAATATTACACGTGTTATTACACTATATGTCCATTTTAGCATTTTTTTCGTGGATGTGGACGCCACAATTCACATTTTATTTTACAAACAAACAAAATACTTGTGATAGAGGAATGCAATATACAGTTCAAAGGTACTCAATTGCGCTGATTGACTGACTGATTGGACTGATTATTCAATGCAAGTTGAACGAACAAGTTCAGACGAGTCGATTCCCTGTCAGCTATCAAATGAATCAACAAAAGTCGAAAGGATTTAACTTTTGTTGAATAGATATTTATTGCTTCAATTTGATTGAAAGTCTGTTCAGACGGTTCAAATCACGAACGATTTCGCAGTTGATCAACTAAAATCGCCCCGTGAGAACGCCCCATTAGTTATAATGGCTAAAGGAAGAATAGGGGGAAAAAACTAAGTATATGTATGGGTCATTAAAGATAATAATAAGTTAGTAGTTTTGTTTCGTTACATGGAATAAAAACTTATGAAATATAAAATAATAAAAACGTTATTTACTGCAATTATTTATTACTAGCTGTGCCCGCGGTTTCACCCGCGTAAAGTTTGATTTATAACACAGTCATAAAAAAGGAGGAGGTTTCACAATTCGACTTTTTTGTATTTATAACTCGATAACTCACATAAAAATGACAGACGAAAATAAAAATAAATATATATTCCAAACAGTTAAAACTATAGTCAATTGGAAACTATAGTAAAATATATTTTATTTTAATTAAAAGAAACCGTGTTACTTCTAGTACCTCCAAAAATAAAAAAAACGTAACAAACAAACTCACATTCACATTTATAACAATAGTAGCATATGCATATAGTAACAGAAGGAAATAATAATAAAAAAATTTCAAACAGCTGAATGTATAGTTTATATAAAGTATAGTGTATAGTCTCCATAGTACAGTAGATTGGATTAGATGTTGACGTGACTGTCGGTAATTCAGTGCGATGGTATTATAGTACTCAGGGTTTGAACCAACGCCTTTTTTATTTTTCGTTAAAAAAAATTAAAATAAAATGTATACTATGTTACTTCTGATACCTCCAAGAATATGTGTACAAAGTTTCATGATGATCGGTTGAGCAGTTTTTGCGTGAAAGCGTAACAAACAAAGGCACATTCACATTTATAATAATAGTAGGATAATAATAATAATTATGTTAATATAAAATAATAATAATTTGTTTTCAATTCTCAACAGCTTGATATATTTTCCTTACTTTACCCAAAATAAATTTCTGAACGCACGCAATTTTGTATGGGAAAATGATTTTATTTTATTTATTATAAAAGATTTTTTTTAGATAAATGTAGCCTAAGTTACTCCTTGTTACATCAGCTACCTGTCAATAAAAGTCCCGTCAAAATCGGTCCAGCCATTCCAGAGATTAGCCGGAACAAACAGACAGACAGACAGACAGACAGACAAAAATTGTAAAAAATGTTATTTTGGTGTATGTACTGTATATATATTCATATACATGTATTAAAAAACGGTTATTTTAATATTACAAACAGACACTTCAATTTTATTATATGTATAGATTCTGACAGTGATAGTAATCAGCTGTTATGACAACCAGTCGTGTTATCTGACACGTTTCGTCGTTCGGCGCAGTTCGGCGTTTCGGTCCTTCTAGGCCGGTTCTGTTCTAGGTCACGCAACTAGGCAACTGATTCGTCGGCAATGCGATTTACTAATAAATTAAAATGTATTTTTTGAGAGTTCGCGGCGGTCTTTTGCGCGCCAATATTTCTTTCGGCCAGAGAATATTCCGCCAGGTGAGTGTCCATCGTCGTATCCGCCGTGAACTTATTTATCACTGACGATAACCTTCATACAGGCGTCGCAGGCGAGGTCGTCGCTCGGCGATGATGCTCTGTTCGACTCTCACGGCCGAAGACACACTTACCTGAGGATCTCGCTCACCGAGAAATGCAACCTCAGATGTGAGTACCTACCAGATGTTTGCGGATGTTCGCCGCCTCGCAATTCAGTCTCGCTCACTTCGCAGGCGAGTACTGCATGCCCGTCGAGGGCGTGCCGCTGACGCCGCGCCGCGAGCTGCTCACCAGCGACGAACTCGCGCGACTCGTGAGGGTGCTCGCGACCCGCGGCGTCGATAAGCTGCGGCTGACCGGCGGGGAACCGAGCGTGCGCCGCGACCTGGAGGACGTCGTGCGATCGCTCGCCGCTACGCCCGGCGTGCGCGCCGTATCCATGACGAGTAACGGCGCGGCGCTGGTGCGTCGATTGGCGGGGCTCCGTCGCGCAGGGCTCGCCGGCCTCAATTTGTCACTGGACTCGCTGAGGCCCGAACGCTGGGCGAAACTGTGCCGGCGTCCCGCGGCTCTGCACGCGCGCGTGTTCGCCGCCGCAGACCTGGCTCTGCAGCTGGACATACCACTGAAAGTGAACGTGGTGCTAATGAGAGGTACGTGGTGCGAGGGCGGTCACGTGGAACGCGGCGAAACCATTGACGCGTGTGTTTCTCTGCGCAGGTGTGAACGACGACGAGATCGGCGACTTCGTGGAGCTGACACGCGAGCGCGCCCTCGACGTGAGGTTTGTTTGTGAATGCGTTGGCGTCGCACCCGTTAGCGCCCAATTGTGATACGTGTGTGCGTCTGTGTGTTTGATTGCAGATTCATAGAGTTTATGCCATTCTCTGGCAACGAGTGGCAATCTGACAGAATGGTGTCCTACCAATCTGCCCTGTCGGCAGCGAAGGCTTCCCACGCGGACATCGTGCGCTTGCCGCCGGACACTCCCCACGACACCGCGAAGGTGTGGCGCGTGCCCGGCTATGCCGGCCGCGTCGGTTTCATCACTTCCATGACCGAGCACTTCTGCGGCTCCTGTAATAGAATGCGCCTCACCGCCGACGGCAACCTCAAGGTGCGAACGGCGCTCTCTAATTCTCCGACGTCCGGTGACCTCCGAGGGTGTTCGTTCATAATGTTTGAAACATTCGCAGGTTTGCCTGTTTGGTAATTCGGAGGTGTCATTGCGTGACGCGATCAGAGCCGGCGCCCGCGACGAGGAGATCGTGGCGCTCGTGAGAGGGGCGTTGGCGAATAAGAAGGCGAAGCACGCAGGTACGCCGGCAAGATGGCCGCTGTGGAGCAATATGGACGCGCGCCCAATTCGCGACATAATATGTGAGTAATGTTGTAGGTATGACGCGGCTCGCGAAAATGGACAACAGGCCCATGATACTGATCGGAGGGTGATTTTGGCAGCTACGCGGGCGCGCGCGGCCGTCAGGGGCGTGGCCACGCTCAGCCACGTGGACGAGGGGGGCCGCGCTCGCATGGTCGACGTGGGGGGCAAGGAGCGAACGCGGCGCGAGGCGGCGGCCGAGGCGAAGGTGTTCATGTCGGCGGAGGCGCTTCGATTGCTGAGAAACAACGCGCTCGGCAAAGGGGACGCGTTGTGCGTGGCGGAGACGGCGGGCGTGTTGGCCGCCAAGCGCACCGCGGAGTTGATCCCGCTATGCCATACGTTGGCGTTGACGCAGGTGCGCGTGCGCGTGTCCGTGCCCGAGGCGGAGGGCGCCGTGAGCGTCACGTGCACGGTAAAGTGCTCGGGCCGCACCGGCGCCGAAATGGAAGCGCTCACGGGCTGCGCAGTCGCGGCGCTTACCCTCTACGACATGACCAAGGCGGTGGACGCCGGCATCGTTGTGAGCGACCTGCGATTGGTGCGCAAGAGCGGCGGCAAGACGGACTACACCGCCCCTCACTTGCACCACACCGGCCAACTGTTATAACGTGTGTGCTCAGCTGCGCGTGACCATTGTTGCGCTCATGTCGCAATGGCCTATTTTTATTATTAATACGCATTTCATTACTTCACATTAACATCCATTCAATATATTATGTACTTATAACAAAGTTGTTTCAATTCATATAATTTCCTTGTGCTTTGTGATGGAATGTGCAAATGGTTTCATGTTTCAACCAATACAGAGGGCCAATACAGAGGGCGACGTGAGTGCCGGTGCAGCTCAGATGGCGCTGGCGGGTTTATTAATTTGAACGATCAAATGCATAAAAACTTATTATCTAATTGTTATTTCGAGTCTCACAAATATTTCAACATTAATGAATATATACACTTAAATAAATATATGCATACATCTCTACTATATTTGCCATGGGCTATTCAATAATACGAAGCATAAAAACAAATATTTTTATTATTTTACATTTCTATAAGGTTTAATAACTTAGTATAGAATGTGCTTGTATCATAGAAACAGGACAATCCAAGTCTCCTTTATATAAATGAAAATAAAGCATCTATACATATAAATAAAATTGGAGTGTCTGTTTGTAATATTGAAATAACCGTTTTTTCTACAGGTATATACGGTACATACACCAAAATAACATTTTTTACAATTTTTATCTGTCTGTTTGTTCCGGCTAATCTTTGAAATGGCTGGACCGATTTTGACGGAACTTTTATTGGCAGGTAGCTGATGTAATAAGGAGTAACTTAGGCTACGTTTATTTTTAATGAATAAAATAAAAGAAAAAACATTTTCCCATACAAAATTGCGTGCGTTCAAAAATTTATTTTGGGTAAACTAAGGAAAATATATCAAGCTGTTGAGAATTGAAAACAAATTATTATATTATTAATAATATAATAATTTGTTATTATAAATGTGAATGTCCGTTTGTTTGTTACGCTTTCTTGCAAAAACTACTTAACCGATCATCATGAAACTTTGTACACATATTCTTGGAGGTTTCAAAAGTAACATATCGTTGGCTTAGAGTGTAAACCTGCCAAATCCATTTTATACCACTAATAAGTTTTACCTATCATTCGAAAGAGAAAAATAAAATACACAAACTGGAAAAATCAGCTAATTTAAATCTTGATTTTAAATTGATAAAATAGCGTGATGAGAAAACCTGTCAAATCCATAACTTAAATATTTCGCTGCCAACTTCATCCTAACCGCCATTTGGTATAGAATTTTCGAAGCCGGCACGTGTGCTTTAGCAATTAATTACTTAGTTCTGTGTTACTGATGTAAACGTAGAATTTTAGTATTTAAATATTGCAGAGGTTATTTATTATTTTGCACAAACTTTACAGGAAATTGATTAATATTGTTATAGAAAGTTAGTTAACCTAGGATCTTAACAGATTAAAGTTAGCAGTTTTTCTTTAATCTAAATCTATGAGTGAATGAAACTTGGAAAAGCGGCTGGGTGTGACAGAATAACTGTCGAGATGCTGAAGGGCGGTGGTCAGCTGGTGGCTTCCTGGTTGTGTCTCCTTTTCAGTAAGTGCTGGGTGAACGGTCTTGTACCAGGGGACTGGCGCATGGCTGTCATAGTACCACTGTACAAGGGAAGGGGGTCGCAACAGGAACCCAAAAATGACCGCGGCATCAAGTTCTTCTCAGTACTCACTTCTCAGTATTGTTGGCAAGTTGTATGCGAAAGTATTAATTAAAAGGGTAATGCATGAAACAGATGATAAAATTTGGGATGCGCAAGCGGGATTTAGGAAAGGGATGGGATGTATGGATCAAATCTTCTCTCTAAGATGCGTCAGCGAAAAAGTGTTGACAAAACACCAGAAGGTGTTTTGTGCTTTTGTTGTGAGAGAAGAGTGCAAAAGGGTAACGTAGTGAACGGTGCAATCCATAGTATAATGAACGGTCAAATATTGTCCCAAAAGTCAAGGATGGCTGTTCTAATGCGGTGCTTGTTCCTACATTAATGTATGGAAGTAAAGGTTGGGTATGGCTGAAGAAGAATGAGAGTAGAATTAACGCTGTAGAAATGCAGTCGTTAAGGAGTGTATGTGGAGTGACGATAGCGGATAGAATAAGGAATAGCACATTGCGTGATAGATGTGGCCTGATAGAAGATGTAATGACAAGGATTGACAAAGGAATGCATCGATGGTTCGGGCACATGGAAAGGATGAGTGAAAGTAGATTGACGAAAGGAATAAGCGTGGGAGAGGACACTTCCGGTGCATTAAGTGTCCTTAGCTGGTTGAAATTACCACCCTACACAGGTATATGTGTACATCCGGTCCGATATCTATTGTCTCCGTCTGCTTTGCTTGGAGGATCCTTCCTTGTCCATCCTCTGGGTACACGTAGACCTTGGTTCCCAAACCAGGATCTACGGGTGCCTTTATCGTTCCCACCACGGATTCGGAGACAACCCGGCTCTTCGATTCTCTGAGCCGGGCGACAGACGAAGCGCTGGAGCGATTCCCGACCGCGGAGGTCGTGGCCTTAGGGGACTTCAACGCACACAATGAGGTGTGGTTGGGGTCCCAATCCGATCACGCGGGAAGGGCCGCTTATGATTTCGCCCTTCTGCATGACCTGACACAGCTGGTGACCCAGCCCACCCGGGTAACAGACATTGTCGGTCATGCCCCCTCTCTGCTGGACCTTCTACTGACCACTCGTCCGACCGGGTATAAAATTTCGGTCAAAGCCCCTCTAGGGATTTCTGACCACTGCCTGGTCGAGACGACAGTGCCGCGCGTCGTGCCTTCTCCTGCCAGGGAAGAGGTGCGACGATTGTGGCACTACGGGTCGGCGGATTGGGAGGGAATGCAAATTTATTTCGCTTCCCTCCCTTGGTGGCAGCGCTGCTTCAACTCCGAGGATCCATCCACGTGTGCCTCGGCCGTTGCTGATGAGATAGCACTGGGGATGGAATATTACGTTCCATCCAACTGTGCATCTCGTAATGACCGGAGCAGGCCCTGGTACAACGGTGAATGCGCGGCTGCTGTTACAGCAAAAAACGCAGCTCACAGTGCCTGGGTCAGGGGTCGAAAAAGTCAAGACCCTCGCGTGGACGAGTTGAAAGCAGCCTATAATCTTGCCACCAAGTCTTGCAGAAAGGTGTTTAAAAGAGCGGATTCACAGCGCGTTTCCAGGATTGGCGAGAGTCTGTTAGCGCACCCAACGGGTAGTCGCAGCTTTTGGAGTCTCGCCAAGACTGTAGAATCTAACTTCTGTCGTTCCTTGCTGCCACCGCTGAGACAGCCTGATGGCTCACTGGCGCATACGGCGAAGGCTAAGGTCGATCTACTGGCCGAAGTCTTTGCCGAAAATTCCCGTATTGACGATCGTGGTTTAGGGCCACCCACCTTGCGTCCGTTCGGACATACGATGCCTGAGATTCGTATTAGATGTCCGCATGGAGCTACGATCGCTCGATATCCGGAAATCCAGTGGTTCTGATGGTATCCCAGCGCTTGTCCTCAAAACGTGTGCAGCGGAATTGACTCCCGTCTTGACGAGGCTATACCGACTCACGTACGCGCCGGGCTGTGTGCCTCGGGCTTGGAGGGGGGTTACAGCTATCGGACCCTGCAAACTACCGTCCGATAGCTGTAACCTCAGTACTGTGCAAGGTCATGGAGCGAATAATTAATGTTCGCCTCATAGCCTAACCTGGAGGGTTACCAGCTGATAAATGACCGTCAATATGGCTTCAGGCCGAAACGGTCAACTGGTGACCTTCTGGCGTACACCACGCACGTCTGAGGTGAAGCTTTGGATGGTAATGGAGAAGCCCTTGCCATTGGCTTGGACATCTTCAAAGCGTTTGACAGGGTCTGGCACAAGGGCCTTTTATCCAAGCTCGAGGCATACGGTATACCTGACCGTCTGCGGAGTTAGATAGCTGACTTCCTGCGTGACCGTTCCATACGCGTCGTTGTGGATGGATGCGCATCGCGCAGGATGTCGGTGAACGCCGGCGTCCCTCAGGGCTCCGTGCTGTCGCCGACTTTGTTCCTTCTTGGATCCGGCATTCATTGCTATGCGGACGACAGCACGGTGCATGGACGCTACACTGCCCGCCCCGCAGCTGGCAAACAGGAGATAGCCGATTTGAGAGTGTCTGTTGTAGCGGGACTGAACCGGATTCTTGATCGTATTACCCACTGGGGCGGAAAGAACCTGGTTCAGTTCAACGCAGACAAGACTCAGGTATTCTCAGGCGCGTTCTCGACGAAAAAATCCCCGTTTACTCCCCTTCCTTCTCTTTGCAACATCTCCCTTGGTACGTCGGACAGACTAGACATTCTAGGAATGTCCCGTCGCTGCGACCTGAATCACAGGGACCATATCGAGCGGGCCATTAAGACCACCTCCCGCAAACTTGGCATCCTGAACAAGGAGCGGCGGTTCTTCGCGCCAGAGCTACGCCTGCTATTATACAAGGCGCAGATTCGCTCTTGTGCGGAGTACTGTTCGCACCTCTGAGACGGCTCTGCCAAGTATCTTCTCAATGCCCTGGATTCATTGCAGCGCCGAGCTGTCCGAATTATAGGTGATGCAGAGGTCTTGCGAACTCTGGAGCCCCTGCAACTACGCAGAGACATGGCGGCTCTGTGCGTCCTCTATCGCCTATACCACGGGGAATGTTCCGAGGAGCTCTTTAACCTTGTTCCTACCTCGTCTTTTCACTCCCGTAATACCCGCACAGGTCGGGGAAAGCATCCGCATTTTATCGACCGAATCGGCAGTCGAACTAAAAAGTTCGGTGCGTCTTTTCTTTGTAGATCAATCGACAAGTGGAATGCTTTGCATGCCCATGTGTTCTCTCCATCCTATGACCTTGGATCCTTCAAGCGATGCGTGAAGAAGCATCTTAGGCCGGCATAGTGGCGGTGGCTGGGACAGCCAGGAACTGACTCAGTTGCTCCAGTCGTCGTCACTCTTGGACCTCCTCTTACTTATCATCAGGCAGGTCGAGGTCAGATGTCGTGTCAAAAAAAAATTAAAAAAAATAATTATATACATTTTTTGAGGTACCCTATTTTAGAAGAGCAATAGATAACCAAAATAAATATTATAAATATCATCATCATCATTAACCAGAAGGTGTCCACTACTGAACATAGGCTTCCCCCTTAGAACGTAATTTCGAACAACAAGATGCCAGTTGCATCCATTGGTTATTCGTGACATTCACCATGTCGCATTCCACCTAGTAGCAGACCAACCTACGCTGCGTATTTCGGTTCGTGGTCTCTACTTTAGAACCTTTCTTCCCTATCAATTGTCGGTTTTTGGAACGATGTAGCCAGCCCATTGCCACTTCAGCTCGCAAATCCTACGAGCTATGTTCTTTGGCGAATATCCTCGTTCCGGATTCTATCGCATAGAGACACCAAGCGAAGCTCTTTCCATTGCCTGCTGAGCGCCTCTGAGCTTTTCCAACAGACCAACATTTATAAATATATTTTTTAATAAAAACTGCTAAGTTCATATTAAAGAAAAAACTTCATAACAAAAATCTGCTAAGTCACAAAAGTGTTAATAAATAAATAAATACTTAATTTAGGAACTTTTCTTTTATTTTGTATTATAAAGAACAAATAAGTAAAACGAACCATTTCCAAGCACCTACTCAAATTTATGTTATATATATTTTAGAATGTTTTTTGTCTCCCCTGTAAAATTACCTAAGATGTCGTTAGCAGGTTTACACTCTAAGCCGACGATATGATACTTTTATTTACTTAAAAAAAAATTACGAAAGATAAAAAAAGTTGTTTGTAAAAAAATATATTTTTTCCTATTACAAAAATTGGTACAAGGCGTTGGTTCAAACCCTGAGTACTCTAATACCATCGCACTGTATTACCGACAGTCACGTCAATATCCAATTCAATTAACTTTACTATGGAGACTATACACTAAACTTTCCATAGACTTTCAGCTGTTTGGAATTTTTCTTTATCGCTATTTCCTTTTGTCAATATATGCATATTCTACTATTATTATAAATGAAATGCGAGTTTGTTACGTTTTCACGCAACAACTTATACTTAACCGATCATTTCTTCAAAGTATAAATTTACTTTTATTTCCGTCTGTCATTTTTATATCAGTTATAAATACAAAAAAGGGATATAAAGTCGAATTGAGAACCTCCTCCTTTTTTATGACTGTGTTATAAATCTAATGTTACGCGGGTGAAACCGCGGGCACACCCACTCAACATTAGTGGGTGTGAGTTGCGTCAATACCATATTCAGCATGCTCATGCAATTAATAAGGGTTAAACTATGAAATTGGCGATTATAATTATATCTGGGCCGTATTATTATTATAAAACAATATTTTACATCAAATTATCACACATCACCACAAGACCATTTATACCACAACATAAGTACATGTTTGAGAGCGCGTTCGGTAGCACATACCACAGCAACCACCATTACCATAATACCGATTAAGTTTAGTATTATTAATGTCTATACATTAGTGAAGTTTCGTTACTTTAGTTATTTGATTGTACATCCACCAACACGCCGGCGCCGTACATCAAAGTGCTCCTTCGAGCCGGATTGTTTACCAATTAAGTTTACCTATTAAGACTATTGATATAACAACCGCACCGTTTTCTAAAATGTTAATATTTATTTAAATAAAATATTTACCCTCATTATCTATAAATTGTTACCATTTCATCGGAAGTTCATTTGAGCATTTTTGATAGAACTCTGGGATTCGACAAGCTGTGTGAAAGACTTTTGTCCTGCCTCTTGGGAGGAAAACTATTAACCACGTAGAAAATTGTCTCCAAATCACGAAAAATGGTAGTACGTTGGAGCAAGGCCTCATTGCAGCTCCTGCATAGTTACAGTTGCCGTGTGAGGTCTTGCGTTATCATGAAGCCATCATTCGGCACAGTTCTTTTGCTTTCGGTTATCGTAAAGAATACACTTTTAGTCACATGTCACAATTCCATCCATTATTCCTTCCTTTCTGTACCGATTCAAGATAACATTAAACCATGCCGCTGATTCGTGGGTAGTTTGACTCGGATCGGCTCTCCTCGGATCCAGATCTCCTTCAAATCAGCGTGATTCACCTGCGTGGGCGATCTTTCAAGTGGCTCGTTCTTCAATTCGAACTTTTCATTACATAATCGTTTTAACCAAAAACGCACGTTCCGTTCATTAGCAGTCTCCTCTCCAAACGCAGCAAACATATCGCAAGCAGTTTCTGCAAGTTAGTTCCGCGTCCAAACTCCTATTAAAAAATATTTGGATTTATGAAATAACCATCTTGCCCTTTTAAGCTGATTTAAAATAAAACAATTGTCAGTCAAAAATGGTATGTTGCACATTTTTTAAGATTAGGTATCATGTGAAAAAAGTTTCATTCGAAAATGTCACAGCATGAAGGTTTCATGTCAACTCAAAGTATCCATTAACCCCTATTAATAACGATCATTAGACTGATGTAAACAATTACATTTGGTAATAAAATATTTAGGCCAGCATAATTTCCTTAGTTGTTATTATAATGTATGAAACATTATATGGAGAAGTTGCACTTAAATTTCCATTTATTAATATTATACACAATTTATTTCATCGTATGCAAAATCATTGGGATGTTAATTTATTAGTAGATGTGGTGAGATTGTCCATTGAGTTCACTGGCTGACGAGTACGTTGCTCTTGGGCGTCTGCTCGTTCTCAGGCGCGTCTGGCTTGGCGGGCTTGGCGTCTGCCTCGCGCGCCTGCACCCTGATGCCATGGTCTGCGATGTACTGGTTGAGCTCAGCGCCCAAGGCGGCCATTTTCTCCGTGAGGCCTGCGATCACGCGTGGCAGCTGCGACTGCGTGGCCTCCAGCTCTGGCAGCACGTCGGCCACGGTGCGCTCGGCGAGCACGCCGCCGTTCATGCGGAAACACTTCCGGTCGCCTGACACGGCGCGCAGTGTGTCGATCACGATCCTGCAACACACCACATGCACTTAATAACAACTCCGTTCCCTTTGGAGTCTCAGCTATGGTATCTTGGCTCGGACTGGCACGAGGCGCTGATTCCTCTACACATTTTAGAGGTCAGCAGAATTTTGGAAGGAGCTTCAAAAAACCATCTGAGTTGTATAAACATCTACATATAACTAAGCATCAAATCCTAACTAACTCTCGGGATAATCTAATTGCATCTCTTCCAAAAGATCCATTAGCCTCGGAGATGGAACCAAGGATTCAATTTCCAAAGCTTTTATGACCGGAGCACAGACTAGCAAAAATGGGATTAGGTTGGGAAAAAAAGAAAAGCAATAAAGAGGTGATAAAATCCTTACTCAAGCAGGAAGAGGCACATGCCTATAGAGTGCACGCAACAACTCTAGAGGTTCAGAATGAATGGCTCACCCTAGGAGAGATGTGAGTACCCCCAGCCCCGAAATGGTGAACGATAATGTATGATTGGTCTCCATCGTTAGTAAAATTTTATCTTAGCGCATTCCAAATGTCTCTGCCTGACCAGAGCAATCTGGTAAGGTGGGGGAAGGCTGTTAGAAGCGACGACACGATAAGGTCCTAGAAATTATCCGTGAAGCAGTAAGTCTTAGCATTGGCAGAGCTAGGAAAGGTTTGTCCACAAATGAAAGACAGATAACTTTTGTGAAAGAGTCCCATCTCAGAAAATCGCAATATAAACCTTTCTCGATCCTGCACGACGCACCTGACTGGAAAATACTCATGATACATTCGAGATGCACTACAAGATACCTGAAGATCCAGCTGTATCAGCCAATAGACCGGACTTTTTAGTTTACTCTTGACACTTAAAACTATTATCATCATAGAGCTTACCATTCCGTGGGAAACAAACATTCCAAAGGACAACAACATCAAGACCAATAAATATTATGATCTCACGAACGAGATGACGAAAAACGGTTTTAAAACTCAGCTCTATGCAGGGGTATACCAGAAGTGGGTGCAAGGGGTATACCAGCAAAAACCTTGCATCATCTCCAAGGTCAGCCTTAAGCACATTTTTACATTGTATATCAAATACGGCATTGGGGTCTTACAATATTTGGTTGGGTAGAGGGGAAAGTGAAGGCAGGGAACCACATGACGACAGGCGTGGACGAACAGTTTAGCGATCGGTTTGTTGCGCGTAAAGTCCCGGGTTCGATGCCCGGTCGGAGCAAATATTTGTTTCATAGTAATATTTAATAATATTAAATATTGCATATATTTGTTATTAAAAAAAAGAGATGGATATTTGCTTCGGGTCTGGTTATCTAAGAGTGGTAAGCAGTGGTACCCAATCTTCCGATCCGGGGTAGTACCACCACTTACAAGACTGTGAAGTGATTTGGTCATGTTTCGGGATCAGCTTGTAAGTTGCCAGTTCCATCTAGGCTGGCATAGTGGATGTGATTGCTACTCACAGTTATTGAATTGTAGTAGCAGTGACATTCATTCATGGACCACACTTTGGCTTAACATCAAGCAGGGTGCTGTCATATGTCGATACACCTAACAAAATCAGGGCTCCATTTGCATTGAATAACACATTGGTTGCAACATATGCACTACTCAAGTTTGCATTGTTATAAGTGTGTAAGTGATTTGAAGTGTGGATTTTTATGGGCTAAACTTTTGCATCAACACACAGCTGCCCCAGTCATTGTCACTATGCCGGCCAAAGGTGTTTCATTTTATCATGCATTCCAATTGTTCTACAAAAAACCATGCACCAAATCTTTAAGTTGGAAAGTTGTCCATGATATAGGCAATAGTGGTGTACAGACCATGAAGGGACTAGCCATTACCTTCATTCATAGTACACACTCCAGCTTATCATCAGGCGGGGTGGTGTACAGACCATGAAGGGACTAGCCATTACCTTCATTCATAGTACACACTCCAGCTTATCATCAGGCGGGGTGGTGTACAGACCATGAAGGGACTAGCCATTACCTTCATTCATAGTACACACTCCAGCTTATCATCAGGCGGGGTGGTGTACAGACCATGAAGGGACTAGCGATTGCCTTCATTCATAGTACACACTCCAGCTTATCATCAGGCGGGGTGGTGTACAGACCATGAAGGGACTAGCGATTGCCTTCATTCATAGTACACACTCCAGCTTATCATCAGGCGGGGTGTTGTATTGGCTCTCTATAATATAAAAAAGAGAGAGTAACACCTAGTGGAGAGTATGCATTCCAGGTTTCAAGAATGTCTCAGAAAAAAAGGGAGAATAACCAATACTGAAAAATGGCAACAAATTGTTAACCTAACCTAACACTGTAAATAAAGATTTAAATGTTTACTGATTCATTCATTAAAATGCTAAAAATATGTTGTGGTCCTTATTTTGATTGAGTATAATCGGCGCACGACATACACTCACTTGTGTTCGCTTTGTTCCATCTCCAGCTCCGTGATCTTGTTGGCCAACTGGCGCTGTTCCATGCGGAGGTTCTGAAAACCTGCGAATATCTCTTCTTTGGTTTTGGGTTTGGCTTCTTTGCAGGCGGTTTTAGTGGCCATCGTTACGTTTGTTCGTCGATATCAATGTGAGAACGACTGAGGACCGCCGTCGGTAGAAGCGAATCGGTGACCAAAAGAATTGACCAGAAATCCTCTATACAGATACGGACGCACTCCCATATAAGAAAAATTGCAGCCTGCAAACAACTAACCTCTTTGTCAAAATTAGAATTTTTTCTTTCTTCTTGTTTATGGCTTTAGTATTTAACTTGCCAGTGTCAAAGTAAAAATATATGGTTCAATGTTAAAACATTGTCAAGTAAAGATGAAGATGAACCACGCGAGTGATTCATCAAATGATGATGATGAGAGTGAGGTTGATGATGAGCTTCCGTTTTAGTAAAGCGGCGGAAAGCCTTTACTAAAACTTCAGAAGGAGTCTTGGAGGGAACATGAAGAAACACGTTTCACAACTTTAAATTACTTGTTTATACTTGATCAACTTAAAAATTATTACTGGATAATAATTCCACCATTATTACACATTAATATTTATAAAAAACACAAGCTTTTCAAATAATTCAAAATTGCGCGTCCTGTCAGTTGCAGTTACCCGCCAAAACTCCTCACAACTAACCTCTACTATTTGTCAAAATTACAATTATTTTTTTAGATCTTCAGTTCAATTCTTCCTTTCTGGGAAGGCAAAGAAAACTTAGTCCATCCAGTCTGGTCTCCTGTAAAATAGATATTATCACAGAACAAAGATAATAGTAGAAGAGCTGATTAGTCGGATGAAAAATAGGCAAAAAGTAAGTTAAATGTATATAATAGCAATTAACTTTATCAATAATGTAATAAAGATAAAATAGTATTGATCAAAACGTATACGAACTTTTTGCATGAAAAAACAAACAAAATCCAAAATTAAATTCACCAATAGATGGTGTTGCAAAAGGAACTAGGCTCATGACAAGAAAAGAATGGAATTGTTATTTTGAATTATATTAAATAAAGATTACAACTCTCATTATAAAATATTATTATGAAGTAAGAATAAAACAAACGTTGCTATGAGCAACAGTCATAGAGTTTCTTTTTTCTAAATAGGTACATGAGTAAATACCAAGATTTCAACAGATGGCGATAAAAACAATTAAATTTAAAATTTGTTTCTTATTCTATAAGACGCAACGCAAGTATGACATTTGCGTGTCACTTTAAGGTAAATTACCTGGTATATATAATTTAACCTTTATTGCATTAGTGATAAGGTTTATATACTCTATACTTTTATAAATTTTTAATAGGAATAATCAGAGATTAATTTTCGTGGTGTTTTTTTTATGTAAGCACTACGAAAATGCATCTCTTGTTGGTCATAATTCCTAATAAAAACTTATACTATAATTAAAAGTAAAGTTTGCTGCTACATATGTGACATTGGTTCTCTCTCATACAATTGTGTTTTAATAGCACTTCTACGTTTTTTCTGTTTTGTGGTTGTGATTTGTTGTCTGTTTAGATTTCTTTTTCTTTATTATGTCATTTTTAAGTTCATTCCGATTAATTGCCACGTCAAATTCACTATTATACTAGTAATACAGATAGGACAGCTGCTTTGACTATAGTTATAGTTCTAAAGGTTCACACGCAGCGCTAGCGTCGAATATCACTGATTCGAATAAATTGATAAAAAAATAGTATTATGGATTTCGATTTATTGCAACTACTACTGTTTTATTTAACAAAAAGTAACAACAAGCGTGTCCGAGCAAGGCGAACGTCCGCGTATTAAAGTAAAACAAAACTAACATATAAAAACAATCATTCAATTAGACACTAAGAAATAAATAAGAAAAAAGTGTTTTTTTTTTGTTTGTCGTAGATCTGCGACAATGAAATACGACGGGTTAACATAATCAGATAAAAATAAAATGTGTAAGTAAGTACTAATAAATAAACTAAACTAAGCACAGAGTTATTCGCTCGTGCCCAGTGGCGTAGCGTGGAAGTCGCCCGCCCGGGGCGGAAGACGGCCGCTCGGGGCGGAAAAAAAATTTGCCGCCCCTTTATTTAGGAGTTTCAATCATAGGTACAACAAAAATATGAATTTCAGGTTGAAATTTTAACGATTTATTTCAGTTTTTATAAATTTTGCCGCCCCCTAAATGTGCCGCCCGGGGCGGGCCGCCCCCTCCGCCCCCGCCACGCTACGCCACTGCTCGTACCACAGCATTTATGTATGGAAACATCTGTCATACGAAAGACATAATTATACCCGTCGTCGTAACATGTAAACCAAAGATCCGATTCGAAAATATTAAATAGAAGTTAACATGTAAATTATCAACATAACTATTTAGTTGGAAAATACGGTTTTAAGTAAATACATATCTAAAAATGATTTAGACATTATCATTAAGAAAGAATCTAGCTTCTCTGGACTTAACCGATTACGCCGATCAGTTAAAACATAAAACTGCTTTTGGAAAAAGTCTTTCAGTTGGGACAGATGTTGCAGGAATACATAGGTTACATAAATCATTTATTGTAAAAGGCGACTCGCCGTTATGAATGACATATAAATAAATAAATATTTTTTGGCTAATTTATATAAATCTAGAAACATTTTCCAGATCGCGTGGTCTTCCCAAAATGTTAGAGGAATCGTGTTTCTATCTATCAAAGCCATATCTTCATATTGTTTTACCATTATATAAGCCGTAATACGGTTTCGGAGGTATTTTTTTGAGAAAACTTTTGATCAAAATGTGCCCACAGGGAAACGAACTTATCACTAGTATTTATTGCGTTAAATTTATAGTATGTGCTATACAAGGATGAATATGTTTTGTAAGTTCTCCACTACTGATGTTGCCACTAATGTTAGTATTATCAATCAATCAATCAAAATGTCACGCCTTTTTCCCACAGGGATAGGCAGAGACAATGGAGCGCCACGATCCTTACATAACTCTCTTGCTTCTTTCACATCCACAATTCTCTTCATACAGGCTCTGTGGTTATCATTTGATTATATTAGTTCAATAATTAATTGGTTATTCGATTAATGAAATCATTCGACTTGCACATCGCTACTCTGTACTTTGTACAGCGCTTCGTGTGAACTTTAAGAACTAAGCTGTAAAGGAAGGGTGACAGGACCCACATCTGATTCACCGGCAATGAATCGGTTATCAAAACCAGGAAGTTTTGGCGGGAAAATGCAAGCGAAAGCTTGTGTTTCTTAAATAACAGCAGTGGAATTATTATCCAGTATTCATTGTCATATCAAAGACAAGTGATTAAAAGCTGTGAAATGTAATTCTTCGTGTTCCCTACACTCTCTCCGAAGTTCTAAGAAAGGCGATTATCAACAACTTCACTATTAACCTCATTATTGAGTATGATGTTCCTTAATTATCCTCATCTTGTGATGAATCATTTACGTGTTTTATCTTCATATTTATTTTGGCTTGATAATGTTTTAACATTAAAAATATTTATATTTTTACTTTGACACTGGCAAGTTAAATACTAAGCCTTAAATAAGAAAAGAATATAGCAAAACCAGCTTACAGCTGATTGTAGTCGTTGTGGGTGTTTTTATTGTGAGTTTCGATGAAGCGATGGAGAAAATAAGCAACCTGGCCGAGTGTATCGAGCGCGAGTCGCTGAGCGCGTGGGGAAGGAGGGCCGCGTCGTGGTGCGCAGTGAGGGGTGCCGCTTTAGCAGCCAGCAGTGCGGGCCTTTTGGTAATGGTGCCTACAACAGATGGCGGTTGGAGAAGATTGTATTCGTGGCGTGCAGAGGACATCACTGTACTGGAACCACACGTTGAGGTGCGACAATATAATATAGAGTGGTCCTAATGTGTAGTGATTCATTAAGGTTTGACATATATGTCATATCAGCGTATTTATTTACTTCGCTTTAACCCCGGGCAGACTCCGGCGCCGCGCGAAATATAGCCGGTGGAAGTAGCGGTGGTTGTCGAGGCCCGGAGTTCCACCAGCTACCTGGCTCCGCGAAAATAAAGCGTTCCAGAGTTGGTGACTGCAGGTTAAACAGTTTAATTGAACCACCTGCCAACATATTTTCTAACTGAAATATTTGAATAAGTATGTGTCACCTTTCTACGTAATGTTATTTACATATGTGCACATGTAGGTGGTTGTGATTTTTATGTATTCTTGTTTTTGTGTCAAAATGATGAAAATATTCAACGTAGGCTTTAAGGAGAGTTATAGGCTTCAAAGAGGATTAGAACCTGACGCAACTGAGGACTTTGTGATGACTGAAAATTGCAAAGCAGAATCTGAAACTTAAAGTGATACTGGGAATGTGGTTTTGAACCAGGAACTCATGGTTCACACGACCATTTAACTACCACTATGCCAGTATTGTGTTGTCTTGTGGAAACACCACCGGAAGAAGTGCCTGAATAGGGGAAGGGACCAATAATAATGTAAAATGAAAACAAAAAAAGTTTTTTTTAACAGATCTTGTTTATTTATTTCTACATTTATATACTTAGCTATTATAAATGCTGGTATCATAGATACTAGACGACCAACCAAAGTACATAATACATTGGTACCTGCATGTGCTTTTGAACCGGGAACTCATGGTTTGCATGACCACTATGCCATATATATAGGAAAGTTTTATTATAATATAATAAATACACTTAAATGAGTTTATAATAATTGAGAATTTTGTCCATGAACAGACGAGCACACTTGAGTTGTCTGTTGACAAAACATACATTTGGAGATGTGAGAATGTTGACGATAGAAGAGACATAGTAAGAACATTACTAATGAGATACAACGGGGACGAGGCGCATCCAGACTTGGAGGAAAAGCAATTGGCAGCACTGTTGGAGGACACCGCGCCGCCATTGGAGGACACGGAGCAATGGGCGCGCCGATTGGCTGACACGCTGGCCGCCCTGGACGACAGCAATTTGGACGCCATCTTGGATGCGGAACAAGGCACACACAAGCTCATGGACAGGCTCACGAGCGCCGCACAATTGGGCGACGCTGCGGACGAGGCGAGGGCCAGGTTGGAGGCCGTCGGCGGCGGGGCGGGCAGAGCGCTCGGCCCCGACGGCGCGCCCGCCGACCGCAACGCACGCCGGCTGCTCGCGGAGCTGATGCGCGTGCTCACGCCGCTCGACGTGCCCACGGACGCGAGGCCAGACGTCGGCGCAGACGAGGAGAGGTTGGCCAACGCGCTCAAGACGGCCGCGGCGCTCTCCAGGGCGATAAAAGCGTGCGAGGGCGGGGGAACGAGATGGTGGGCGAAGTTGGCAGCGGTGAGGGCGAGGAGGAGAGAAGTGACACGCGCGGCAGAGAGGTTGGCGAACGCGGTGGCGAGGCAATTGAACGACGAGCTGTTGGCGCTCGCCGCAGGTGGGGGGGAGGAGCAGAGGCGGAGGGTGCTCTCGTTGGCGCCGCTCGCCTGGTGGCTGAGGACGAGGGCGCCTGCCTCGTGCCGCTCTTTGGCAGAGACGTATGCGCGCGCGAGGGCGAGGACCATTGAGAGGCAACTGCGTGCGTTGTGCGAGGCCGCGCGAGCCCAATGCCCGCCGGCGCCCGCAGAGCACGCCGCTAACAATCCAGCGCTCGACGCAGCCATTGACGAGGTATGTATTTATGAAACATATACATGTATGCCGCGGTGTAGAATTACCAAAACGCTCTTAAGTGATGGCTACACCAAGGGAACTCGTGCATCGCTGCAACTATTTGAACACCACACACAACTTCAGAAATAGCACCATACTTATATCTATGACCAATCATCATGTATTCCAGGTCTTCAATTTGATAACGGCTCATAGTAAAGCACTTTGGTGCTATATCTTATTGTGTTGCTGATCTGAGAAGCTTCTTCAATCAGCTTCTTCAGATTCAGAATGTTCTACATATAAATTTCTACTGTTAAGACGAATCTAATGAGTTTACTTAGTTAACCTCCAGGTAACCAATTCAGTATTTCATTTCCAACCTTCGAGATCCATTATCAGAGTGGCTCAGTGGTATCAGTTGGAACACCCATGTATGCTGATACCCGTTGCCATAGACAGCTACGATGCCATAGCCACTTGAAACAGCCGCCATCTTTGTGAGTGAGTAATTAATTTGCTTTGTGAATCTCTGTTTGAGGTGCTCGATGCGGTCGAGAGGCTGTGCGATAGCGAGCAGACGTTCTGTTCACGGACCTTCTTCCCGGACGTGGAGCCCGTCGAAGACGAGGAGTGCGACGAGCAGTCCATCCCGGAGGTGCCCGCCGCCACCGCCGGCAGAATGGGCCCCGAACTAAAGTCGCTAATGAGCGCCGCTTTCCCCGCTCTGGAGCAGGACCTGGCCGCTCTGCTGCAGCACGTGGACAAAAATGACCCATTGTGAGTGCCACCACTACCTTCACTCGGCCTCTCCGGCCGCAGTGGGACGTTGAATGCTCTCTCTATTGCAGCGGCGCGATGCGGCTGCTGAGCAAAGTGAGCGAGAGGGTGCTCGCAGGAGAGGCAGGAGGCGGCGGGAGGCATTCCGCTGCTGTGATGGCCGCGCTCGCGGTCGCATGCAAGAGGGCCGCCGACAACGCAGTGGAGGGCACGCTGGCGGAGATGAGCGCGCGACCGAGGGACGCCGTCGAGGAGCTGCGGCGGTGGGCAGCCGGCGCCGCAGCCGCTTGCAGGCGAGCGGAGAGAGAACGCTGGGCGAGGAGGCTCGCGGAGGCCGCCCTGGTGGCCGCGAGCTCTTTGCCGCGCGCTGAGCTGCGACTGGCCGCTTGTCACTCGCTCCACGGGTTGCTCTCTGACCCGTCGCTGCGCTCGGAGACGTTGGCGGAAGTGCGTCGCGACGCGCGCGCCAGATACGAGCGGGAGTTGCGAGCGCTGGCGGCCGGGGGCTCACGTGCGCTGGAGCCGCTGCGGTCCTTCCTGTCAACGGCGGCGGCCGCGGCGGGCGGTGGCGTGCGCCGCGAGGAGGTCGTGTTCGTGTCCGCGTGCAGCAAGCAGGCGCTGCGGCGTGTGCTTTCGCGTTGCGCGGACAGCGCTGCGCTGCGGCGGTCGTTGTGGCGCGAATATCGCGCTGTGAGGCGTGCCTTGCCTGCTGACAGCGGTTTGCTGCCTGTTGTGTGGCGAGCGATGCAGGAGGACGTGATCGCAACGCATCGTGCTCTGCAAGAGCGGCTCTCCACCTACTACGCGGGCGCTGGTCTTGGCATGCCATTCTCAACGCAGGACATTCTTGACATATTTTCGGAGATCGCGCAACAATCGTGATACTTGTCATATGATCACATTCCATGAAACAGTTATTATGATTCTCTATCAAGTGTACAGACCTCAAATCATTTAAGTACAGCAGTGCGCCCTGATTACAATTTTCGTAATAAACCGCTGTCGTCCATTTGAAGGGAGGTGTGCTCCCTGTGATTCAAGTTGAGGTCACGATATCTAAAATGTTCTTCACTTATATATTTACAGCTAATGGCTAAGTGGGATTTGTTGACTATTTTCTCATTGAAGCATGAACCAAGATTGGAGCCCATAGAGGATGCATGAAAGGCCATGTCGCAAGCTCTGCAATATTATTATCTCATAAAAATATTTATTTTAATGTAATTTTTTTCAATATCCCTTTAGTTCATTGCATACATCATGCTCCATATATATATATGCACTCAGCAGCGGCCTTACCCATTGCGAGGCTCCGGGCGGCAGGTCTTTGCGAGGCCCTTTGTCCTACGGAAAAGTACCTATGTGATGCGAAAGTATGTCTGGTTGTTTGGTAGGTAATCGTTATGTTTGACGAGAAATGCTAAAGTTATACAAATAAATAAAATTTGAGTTTTAAAATATTTTACTTACATATTGAAAGATTAACAAATAGTGATGATAAATTTTAAAATGGATGTTTGCGGCTTTTACTAAGACTAAAATGAACAATTAAGAATCAAAATCAACTTTTAAATAATAAAAAATGAAGGTACATTTTTTTTATTTGCTCGACGCGAGGCCCCGGGCGATTGCCCTGTTCGTTACCCCTAAGGCCGCCGCTGTATGCACTCATGAATGGTGCTACTACCTCAGGTCACCGTCAGCCATACACAGTCTACAACAGCTCTGCCGTTGGTCATTGCTCATTTCATATTATGCATGTCTACAGATATAATATCAACCATGCCACTGCTACTACAGTTCAATAACTCTAAGTAACACTCACATCCACTATGCTGGCCTACTTGCAACCGGCAACTTAACCCTTAAATGGACAATGTTGTTTTTAAACAACATACTAAACATCACAGATAAAATTATCTTTATTTTATTTTTTTGTTAATTTTGACAACTAGTTCTTATTTCTGAACGAATTTTGTACTTTTTTTAATGTTGGCACTATCCAATATTTTTATGCATTAAAAATAAATGAATGTCAAATGTCACTTTGAAGAAAACTTTTCTAGTGGCGCGAAACTAAGTTTTGAAGCTGTGTTCGGACTTTGATAAAATATAATGTAAGTATATAACATATTTTTATTTGCTTGATTATATCTTCAATTACATGTTCATGTTGTAAAACATTGAAAATTACTTGATGCTACTGTCGAATTACGCGAAATCTGGTATGTTGTAGGAAAACTACAATGCGCATTGCCTGCTAAATAAATGCATGTTTGGTGAAGGGTTTTTATTTTGCTTTTCAGCATGCCGCGATTACTAGAAAGCGAAATTACAAAGTATTTAGAAACTCTTGAAGATTCAGAAGATGGCTTAGACGGCTCGGACTCCGAAGTAGAGGATGAAGGTCACTATTATCAAACAGCTCGAGATGTTCTTCGGGACCTTGAAAATAGTGATGAAGGTGAGAATGCCCAGTCTGATGAAGTGGATGCTGATCCTCCTCTCGTAATTGACAACGATCAAAATATGCCAGACCCTCCTATTTTGGAAGCCGGAGAAGCAGTACCCCAGAGTAGATCACAAGGGATTTCTAAGCGACCTCTGGTTTGGCGAAAACGGAATCTTGTTACTGCTGAAGACAGCCTTATTTTTAGGGGAGAAACTCAGATAACGGAAGCATTGATGTCTTGTAACACGCCGTATGATTTTTTTTCATTTTATTTTACATCAGATCTAAAAAAGCAAATTGTAGAACAAAGTAACTTATACGCGGCCCAGAAACAAATATCCAATCCTGAAATTATAAATGAAAATATCTTAAATAAATTCCTAGGCATTCTGATTTACACCTCAGTCATAAAATTTCCAAACACCAGGGCTTACTGGAGTGATAAATTTGGTTATGATCACATAAAAAATACGATGCCGTTAAAAAAATTTGAAAAAATAAGATCCACTCTCCATTTTGCCGACAATACGCTATGCTTACCCAAAGATCATCCAGACTATGACAGGCTATTCAAAATAAGACCTCTTGAGGAAATGCTCAACTGCCAGTTTGGAAAGGTTCCCTTAGACCAAAGGCTTTCCATAGACGAGCAGATGTGTGCAACCAAAATGAGCCATTACATAAAACAATACATGCCCAATAAACCCCACAAGTGGGGGTTCAAATTATATCTCATCTGCAGTCTACAAGGATATGCTCATAGATTTGAGGTTTACAGTGGAGGGGGCTCCAAAAATAACATCTTACCTGGTGAGCCAGATTTGGGAGAGTCTGGAAATACAGTCGTCAGGTTAGCTAGAATGGTACCACGCAATGTGAATCACATTATATACTTCGACAACTTCTATACTTCTGTGCCTCTCGTCACCTATTTAGCTAAGGAAGGAATTTTCTCACTGGGAACAGTAAGAGTAAACCGATTGAGAAACTGCAAATTGCCTGACAAAAACACTATAATGAAAAAGAACGTACCCAGAGGATTCTATGAGGAAAACGTGGCGACTGTGGATGATATTGACGTAAGTGCTGTTGTGTGGAAAGATAACAAGCCCGTTAACCTTCTTTCCACTTACGTAGGAGCAGAACCAGCAACCACAGTCACGCGCTTTGATAAATCGAAGAAAGAGAGAGTTGCTATTCCATGCCCCAAAGTCATCAAGGAGTACAATGCTCACATGGGGGGCGTGGACTTATTAGATTCATTTATAGGTCGTTATCACATCACAATGAAGAGCCGCAAGTGGACCATGCGCTTATTTTATCATTTCCTGGACCTCGCAGTTATAAATTCATGGGTTATGTTCAAGAAGGTAAATAATATAAAAGGAAATGATCAACTTCTCAATTTGGGTACATTTAGACTAGAACTTGCCGAAACCCTCTGCAAATTGGGTCTACCTGCAAATGGCGCTAAACGTGGTCGACCTAGTGGGAGCACAATACAAAGAGAACTTGTAATGAAGAAGTTCCGAGGACCAGCTCAAGCAATTCCTTTGAAAGACGTCAGATTGGATCAGACATGTCATTGGGCAGTTTGGCTGGATAAGCAGCAGAGGTGCAAATTCCCGAAATGTTCAGGATTTACGTTCAAAATGTGCCAAAAATGTCGTGTATCTTTATGTGATACGAAAAAAAGCAATTGTTTTTATAAATATCATAATTTAGAATAAATAAACACATTTCAAAAACAATATCCACTCTTATTTTACCCATACTTGCAAAATGTCATTGAATGCGCAATGTAGTTTATAAACAACACTCACATTATTGCAAAAAAAAAATAGTAAATTCATGTCTAGATTTTTTTACTCATTTTTCCTAGACAGTAATACATGTCTATTACACAAATATATTTTTTTAAAACGTAAAAAAAAATCGTCCATTTAAGGGTTAAAAGCTGATCCCAAAACGTGACCAAATCACTTCAGTCTGTATACTTGTAAGTGGTGGTACTACCCTAGATTTGCATACTGGATGCCTACTCTTTGATAACCAGACCTTAAGCTAACATCCACCTCTTTTTAATTTGCAATATTAAATATTACAAATAAAAACTGAAACAAATATTTGCCCCAGCAGGAAATTAAATCAAGGACTTTATGCGCTGACCGATCTGCCCAACTTACGTCATAATCGTATTGGAGGTGAAGACAAAGGTTATGGTAATATTACATGTCACTACTAAAAGTACTTCAATATGAATATTTTAAGCCGACTATGGTTCAGCAATATAGAAATGCTCACGTGAACTCCCATTTCAGAACCATTTTCCGCCACAAAGGCGTCCTTGATATATGTTCCTATATACAAGCACATTTAGTAGCTCAGTATAGTGGGGAATATTATGTTCCACTTGAATTCAATATAATGATAAAACACAATAGTTTGAATTAAACTATATTTGGACTACATAAAACAGGGGGTGGATTCAATCCAAAGACTTGGGCGGCGAGTAGTTGAGGTAAATGAGTCCAGAGGTTTTGGCCGCAATAAGAGAGACCGTCGCGAAGGCCACGCCGAGAGCGAGCACTGTGTTGTAACCCTTCTGCTTGGCGTCGTAGTGCGCCTGCCATGAGCCCGAAGGCACAGGCAGCTCGTCCATCGTCGCCGGCTTCTGCCCACTGCCGTGGTAGCGGCGCACTGAAAACAATAGGCCATACAGAACTGTCAAATTGCTAGGTTAGCCGAATTACGTAACCACACCATCCTACAAAACCTATGTTTTTGTTAATGTGAGCTCCCCGGAATCGCAATTATCCCAATCACTACACCGCTCATCATAATTAAAATAAGTATTTATAAATCTACAAAACATTTATTGTATTCGTGAGTTTTCTCGACAAAATAATATTTATAAGTATAAATATACGTACCCGTCTGCGTAAAAAGTCTGTTCACATTGGACCTCAGCATTTTAATTTGATTTTACTTTACAACAAAACAAAAAAATTGACCTATAACACCCAGGCGAACTCAAATCGTCAATATAGCACAGACACCAGAGACAACAAACCAAGGAACATTTCTTTCTTCTTGTTTATGGCTTTAGTATTTAACTTGCCAGTGTCAAAGTATAAATATATGGTTCAATGTTAAAACATTGTCAAGTAAAGATGAAGATGAACCACGCGAGTGATTCATCAAATGATGATGATGATAGTGAGGTTGATGATGATTGTTTTAGTAAAGCGGCGGAAAGACTTTACTAAAACTTCAGAAGGAGTCTTGGAGGGAACATGAAGAAACACGTTTCACAACTTTAAATTACTTGTTTATACTTGATCAACTTAAAAATTATTACTGAATAACAATTCCACCATTATTACACATTAATATTTATGAAAAACACAAGCTTTTCAAATAATCCAAAATTGCGCGTCCTGTCAGTTGCAGTTGCCCGCCAAAAAACCCCAAGGAACATTGTACTCAAGAGAAGAAGCTCGACTGCCATAGACAACACGTGGCAATTAGAGACGCCACGGCGGAATATCACCCGAGCTAAAATTGGTGGCAATTTTAAAATGGTCTGGTTGATATTGCGTATTTGTAAACATATTAGGTCCACTTTCACATCCTAAATACGTATAATAATACAACAATGAATATTATATTATATTATTAGACGTATTTAAGATGTCGGTGAAAGTGAACCTTACTCAGTAGGAAATAATCTAATTAGATCAATAAAACGACTTTTTATAAAACATTATCTTTTTTATTTAATTCCAACTTACTTTTCAAGACAATAGTATTACTAAAAATATGTATGCTAATTACTAGTTAACATCAAAATAAAATCACTATCTCAATAAAATAAAACATAATAAAGTCACTTCTTCAACACAATGGGTTTACATGGAATTAGACGTATTTACTAACACAATGGAGTCACTATCCTAAGAACACTTTTTACACAATTAGGTATAACTTAATGCATATAAAACAAAGTATTAATAATAAACTCGACGATTAGCGCAGAAAAACAACATAATTGGTAAAAATCAGGTGCAAAATCAAAGAACACACTTGACAGCTTTTACTAACGTCTCCATTTTGTTTACAATCGCAGCATTCCGATCTAAAAGTGCTTATGGTCTGCGCCACAGATAACTATTATACTAGTAATACAGATAGGACAGCTGCTTTGACTTTGTTGACTGAGTTCTAAAAGTTCACACGCAGCGCTAGCGTCGAATATGACTGATATTGACAAGCTGATTTTGGAAATCAAAATGGCTGCATATCGACGAGTTCTTCGCAAAAAGAAAAATTCTTCCTTTATTTATTTTAAATAGAAATCTTATATTATGATAATAAAACAAAACAGTTTATTTTTAAAATATATATATTATGTTTAGTACTTTTCTAATGCCAACTTTTGTGGCATTTCCATTTTCAAAACAAACTTTTCCTGGATTGATCTGTTTAGCATTATATTAATTATGTTGCATCAAATGTGTAGTTTATCTCTTAAACATCGTATACTGCATGATAGTTCTTCAACATTGCAGCTATATGTATGGTCTTCATGTAATTCTAAAACAAAAATCAACATTATAAAAGCCTACAAACATTAAATGACTTTTCTATTGTTACTATTGCAAATAAGTATGCGATATTTTAGTAAAACTTACCAGGTGTACATAATATTCTAAAAACAACTTCTTTAGCAGATGGTAATAACAGAAAACTAAGTAACAAAAACAATGAAAATAACACGCAAGAAGGACGCGAACGCCATTTTCACTCCATAGTAGTGATGTGCATAATCCAATGACGATAATCGAATTAATTGATTTCAGTAATCATTCGACTTAGTTGATTGTAATAAGGATTAAATATTAACAATCAACAACGGAGTTTATTGTATAATTACAATAAACTCCGTTGTAAATATTTACTAGCACACATTTGTTTAAAAAATTAGCATTTCGACAATTCGAATAAATTGATTAAAAATTAGTATTTTGGATTTATTGCAACTACTACTGTTTTATTAAACAAAAAGTAACAACAAGCGTTTCCGAGCAAGATGATCGTCCGCGTATTAAAGTAAAACAAAACTAATATATAAAAACAATCATTCAATTAGACACAAAAAAATAAATAAGAAAAAATGGTTTTTTTTTGTTTGTCGTAGATCTGCGACAATGGAATACGACGAGTTAATTTAATCAGATAAAATTTACCATTATATAAGCCATTATATAAGCCGTAATACTGGGGGTTTCAGAGGTATTTTTTTGTGAAAATTATTTAATCATTTCTATTTAACTAAATGAAAAACGTATTACTTTGTGCGAAGAAAAATTATTTTTTGCTTTTTAGTTTACTGTTCGAAGTCGGTTTTATTTTTGTTAGAATATATTTTATCTTGACTGTTTACCCCATCTTGATACTGAGGGAGTGAAACTCAATTTGACGGATTTTAACGTATTAGGACTTTGAGCTATACATAAGGCGTAGAGCGCTCACTTCTGAGAGGAAACAGTAGGCACGACTGAGAACATCGCAACGTTCCCAGCCGTATATGGAATCGTAATAAGATGTTGAACAATGATGATGAAAGGCAGATCGGCCTGTCTTGTATAAGAGACTTGCAATGTGGCACTGTATTTCAATGTTAGCACTGTATTCAAACCAATCAGTAGGCAGCACATACCAATAATCTGGCGTGCCGTGCCCCCACCAAGTCGAGCAAAAAGCGTCACGGCCGTACCATCCTTTTCTCGAAGCAATTCAGACCATTTTCGACCCCCTGTAACTTCGTTGTGGATAAAACTAGAAGACTGAAACTTTTCAGTAACCATGCAGGCATTGTAAAGACACGTATATTTCAAATTTCATTCAATTTGAACCAGTATTTTAAGAATTATAACAGGTCAAATTTCTTAATTTTGTCACTCACTGACTCACCGATCATCAAAACTCTAAGGCACTTCTAGGTCTAGGTCTAGCAGACCTAGAAGCTTCAAATTTGGAATATAAGTAGTGTTTGGTGTATGAATCAAGGAAAAACTAAAAAATCTAGAAAAGACCGCAAAAAAAATTAAGCCCATACAGCCAAGTCTTCAGTTAAATTTTTCAATATTGGCTTTATTCGTAACGATGTTTTAAGATTTTATTTATTTTACGGCAATTATTATTATTGCGTGCGAAGCCGCGGGTAGTCCCATATAAATATAGGCGCATGGTAGTGCCCCTGCCAAATCGAGCAAAAAATGGGTATTCCCATCATGAAAACACGTGTATTAAATAAATTATTTATTAATACAAACAACGTACCTACGTGCGTATTCGTACTTATTACGAGTGCGTAAGGTTGTATAATTATACGAGTATACCACGCGCTGCGATGCTAGCGAGTAAGCGCGGGCCGTTACTACGCGCTGCGCGGTGCTAGCGCGAGGGCGCGGGGCGGGGACAGTGGCGGGGCGCGCGGAAAGGTGAATGTCGCCGAGCGAGCAGCAGCGCAGCCGCGCTCATACGCGCGAGCCAGGGGGGTGACAGCTTTGTTCTTAAAGTTCACACGAAGCGCTGCAGTAGTAGCGGAGTAGCGATGTGCAAGTCGAATAATTTCATTAATCGAATAACCAATTGATTATTGAACTAATATAATCGAATGATAATACTAATATTAGTAGCAACAGCAGTAGTGGAGAACTTACAAAAACATATTCATCATTGTATAGCACATACTATAAATTTAACGCAATAAATACTAGTGATGAGTGCGTTTCCCTGTGGGCACATTTTGATCAAAAGTTTCCAAAGAATACCTCTGAAACCCCCAGTATTACGGCTTATATAATGGTAAAACAGTATGAAGATATGGCTCTGATAGATAGAAACACAAATCCTCTAACATTTTGGGAAGATAACGCGTAAAAGTTTCCAGATTTATATAAATTAGCCAAAAAATATTTATGAATTCCTGCAACATCTGTCCCAACTGAAAGACTTTTTCCAAAAGCAGGATATGTTTTAACTGATCGGCGTAATCGGTTAAGTCAAGAGCAGCTAGGTTCTTTCTAAATGATAATGTCTAAATTATTTTTATATATGTATTTACTTAAAAACGTATTTTCAAACTAAATAGTTATGTTGATAATTTACATGTTAACTTCTATTTAAATTATTCGAGTCGGATCTTTGGTTTAGATGTTACGACGACGGGTATAAAAATGTCTTTCGAATGACAGATAAATAAATGCTGTGGTACGAGCGAACAACTCTATGCTTAGTTTAGTTTATTTATTACTATTTATCAGTACTTACTTATACATTTTATTTTTATCTGATTAAATTAACTCGTCCTATTCCATTGTCGCAGATCTACGACAAAAAAAAAACATTTTTTTTCTTATTTATTTCTTTGTGTCTAATTGAATGATTGTTTTTATATATTAGTTTTGTTTTACTTTAATACGCGTACGATCATCTTGCTCGGACACGCTTGTTGTTACTTTTTGTTTAATAAAACAGTAGTAGTTGCAATAAATCCATAATACTAATTTTTAATCAATTTATTCGAATTGTCGAAAAGCTAATTTTTTAAACGAATGTATGCTAGTAAATAATTAAAACGGAGTTTATTGTAATTATACAATAAACTCCGTTGTTGATTGGTAATAACTAATCCTTATTAACAATCAACTAAGTCGAATTATTACTGAAATCAATTAATTCGATTATCGTCATTCGATTATGCACATCACTACTATGGAGTGAAAATGGCGTTCGCGTCCTTCTTGCGTGTTATTTTCATTGTGTTTTTGTTACTTAGTTTTCTGTTATTACCATCTGCTAAAGAAGTTGTTTTTAGAATATTATGTACACCCGGTAAGTTTTACTAAAATATCGCATACTTATTTGCAATAGTAACAATAGAAAAGTCATTTAATGTTTGTAGGTTGATAAGGCTTTTATAATGTTGATGTTTGTTTTAGAATTACGTGAAGACCATACATATAGCTGCAATGTTGAAGAACTATCATGCAGTATACGATGTTTAAGAGATAAACTACACATTTGATGCAACATAATTAATATATTGCTAAACAGATCAATCCAGAAAAAGTTTGTTTTGAAAATGGAAATTCAACAAAAGTTGGCATTAGAAAAGTACTAAACATAATATATATATATTTTAAAAATAAACTGTTTTGTTTTATTATCATAATATAAGATTTCTATTTAAAAAGGAATATAGATAAAGGAAGAATTTTTCTTTTTGCGAAGAACTCGTCGATATGCCGCCATTTTGATTTCCTTCGT
This sequence comes from Tinea trinotella, assembly GCA_905220615.1. Taxonomy (NCBI): domain Eukaryota; kingdom Metazoa; phylum Arthropoda; class Insecta; order Lepidoptera; family Tineidae; genus Tinea; species Tinea trinotella. Next base: position 59,916 of record HG992314.1, read on the forward strand.
CCATTTTGATTTCCAAAATCAGCTTGTCAATATCAGTCATATTCGACGCTAGCGCTGCGTGTGAACTTTTAGAACTCAGTCAAGAAAGCCAAAGCAGCTGTCCTATCTGTATTACTAGTATAATAGTTATCTGTGGCGCGAGCGACCCAATGCTGTTCGGACATCGGGTCTCGACTCTCATTCAAGGTCATGGCGATGATAGCGTTTCTTCCGGTTTGATCTTCGCACCAAATGTTTAGGCATCGCAAACGTCATCAATATAATACTGTCGTTAAACATTTTGAAACTAGTAAAAAATAGATTAAAAGTATGAATTAAATTTAAAAAAAATATCTCCTGTTATGCATGTTAAATTTAATTTGTCAGTTTTAGAATTCGGAGCGCAGACCATAAGCACTTTTAGATCGTGTCGGAATGCTGCGATTGTAAACAAAATGGCGACGTTAGTAAATGCTGTTGAGTGTGTTCTTTGATTTTGCACCTGATTATGTTGTTTTTTTGCGCTAATCATCGAGTTTATTATTAATACTTTGTTTTATTTGCATTAGGTTATACCTAATTGTGTAAAAAGTGTTCTTAGGATAGTGACTTTATTGTATTCCATGTAAACCCATTGTGTTGAAGAAGTGACTTTATTATGTTTTATTTTATTGAGATAGTGATTTTATTATGATGTTAACTAGTAATTAACATACATATTTTTAGTGATACTATTGTCTTGAAAAGTAAGTTGGAATTAAATAAAAAAGACAATGTTTTATAAAAAGTAGTTTTATTGATCTAATTAGATTATTTCCTACTGAGTAAGGTTCACTTTCACCGACATCTTAAATACGTCTAATATTAATTGTTGTATTATTATACGTATTTAGGATGTGAAAGTGGACCTAATATGTTTACAAATACGCAATATCAACCAGGCCATTTTAAAATTGCCACCATTTTTAGTTTGGGCGATATTCCGTCGTGGCGTCTCTAATTGCCACGTGTTGTCTATGGCAGTCGAGCTTCTTCTCTTGAGTACAATGTTCCTTGCTGTTCGGATGTGCCGAGAGTTCTTACCTATAAGTTTGCGATTTTCATTGATAATTTCGATTGCTATATTAGTTTGACGACTAAAGGCTACTCTCATTGGTTGTTTTGGACGTTGTTCGGATAAATAATTTAAATTAAATATTGATACTTTAAGTACCTAAGCCATCGCCTGAAAACACGTGTAAATTCAATCGCCTGAAAACACATGTAAATTCAATTATTTAGTGCGATGGCCAAGTCTCAATATATTTATATAAAACATTAAAGAATTTTAATATTGATATGCGTCACTATAAGATGCTGTTAATTATTACGTAACAACTTAATGCTTCGAGTACGGAGATTCCAGACACAATTGATTTTCAATTGTTATGGACCACGATCGTGGTCTTAGAGACTGGACGTATTAGGACAGAAAGTCGCTTAAGTAGAGACTGAATAAATTAATAACCGACTTGGTATTACATGGATCTCACAACTTTTTACCGCAGAACAACTGAGTTGCGAGACTTGGTTTTTTTGACAAGTATTGTTTTTGATGGGATATATATTTTATTAAAGTTATAGGTAGACTAGCTGCGTAAACCGGCGTTGCCCGGGTCAAAATACATCGCACGCATAATTGTTAAATAATCAGTTTTTATATTATGTATATAAGAGTTGTTAATAAAGTTGCAAAATTAATATCTTTTATTTACAGAGAAACACATAATAGTTTTAATTACTTGTGAATATCAGCCCATATAAAACACTTATAAAACGACATTCAAAGTCGTAACCTTATAAATATCAATCCTTTTAACTTAATATTATTTTTAAACAACTTTCAATTTTACATTTACGACGTCAGTACAATGGCATCGCTTCTCTGATTCCAGCGCCACCTAGCTTGCTGTACTGTTTTATTCGCCGGTCTATCGCTGCTTTACCGACCGTGCGGATAATAATGAAATATATTTTCTTTACATGTATGTAAATTCTTTATACCTACTATTAACGTATGTTGTAGTATATAGTGTATATAAAATCAATTCGTCAATAAACTAATCAAAATTATTATAAATCGATAAATAAGAATTAATTATTTTGTAACATGAAAAAGTAGTTATAGTGAAGAACCTATTATAGTTATAATATATATGCTATCGCAGACTTTTTTGTAGCTTTTAATGTGTTCTTAAAAATTGTAAAACATTATTTTGTTCTATAGATTACGCAGCGTACGCGATGAAAGGAATTTTATGAGTAAATGTTTTACACCTTGGGTTACAATATTCGGAAATCATTATAGCCTATGTTACTAATGAAGAATGTAGCTTTCTAATGGTGAAAGAATTTTTGAAATCGGCACAGTGGTTTTTGAATTTATTCATTACAAACATACACACACACACAAAAATACAAATCTTTTCTCCTTATAATATTAGTATGGGTAAAGGACAGCAAGTTGACGTGATATATACAGACATTGAAAAAGCTTTTGATCGAGTGGATCACGTTATTCTTATGCGCAAACTTCTACACCAAGGCTGCTCAACCCCAGGCCCGCGGGCCACAGTATGGCCCGCGCAAGTATGGTTTGAAAATACGCACCAAATTAAAAAAAAAACGCCGCGCACAGTACAGCCCGTAACTAACGCTAATACTTCTCATTGGCGTTAGATAAAACTTTAATGCGTAAATCTCAGTTGGCTAAAATTGACGAAAATTAGAATGTGCAAGATTTATTAGAAGTCTGTCAGCTAGAAAGTACAACCCAAGGAAAATACATTAAGAAAAGACAAAAGACATACTTAATTTTCAAAAATATATTTAATGCATTAATATAAATTATAAGGAATGCAATAAAAAAGCATTTATCGTGGGACAAATTGATATCTATTTGCACTGATGGTGCAGCAATGATTGGAAAAACCAATGCTTTGTTACAGCATTTCTTAGGTCGATTTATTTTCGTATTATTGCATTATCCACCAGGAAGCCTTGTGTCTTTGCACACAAGGCTTTGGAGTTGAATGACATTATGGATCCAGTAGTACGATGCATAAATAACATACGTGCAAAAGCTCTTAACAGACGTCAATTCAGACTATTATATGAAGAAGAAATCAGAGAATATGGAGAGTTACAACTGTACTGTGCTGTGAGATGGCTTTCAAGGGGCAGCATGTTGAAACATTTCTTCAACTTGCGAGAACAGGTGTTGCAATTTTTAGAGCAGAAGGAAAGAATTTCTGGAAATTGGTACCAAAAGGAGAATTTCCAGCAATAACTGACCTGGCGTTACAGTTTTTAAGTAGTTTTGGATTAACATATCTATGTGAAAAGGTTTTTTCAGATCTTAATTATGTAAAAAATAAATAGCGACATCCTTAACTGAGCAACATACAAGTATTTGTGACTTGTTGTTACTGTCATCGTTTCTTAATAATTGAGTTTTTATTGCGCTTGTCCTGAAAGTAACTAAAATAGCTTTCCTATTTGTGGCCCGTCATTAACAAATGAATCCACCGTTTGGCCCGACTCCTCAAAAGGTTGAGCACCCTTGTTCTACACCTTGGGATTCATGGAAGCCTCTACTAATGGATTGAGTCTTATATTTCAAATCGACGACAAGCGGTCATTATAGGTTCATCTGGGTCAAATTTTATTAATATCACATCAGGGGTGCCTCAAGGGTCTCATTTAGGACTCCTGCTTTATAACGGATACATATTTTACTTACATACTCACACTCTACATTCTAATTTTTTGCTATTCGCTGACGACAAAAAAAGTTTATCTAAATGTTAAAAGTATCGACGACTGTGTACGTTTACAAGGCGATCTTGATCGGTTAAATACAAATCCAACTACAAACAAAATCGTATCACAGTCAACACGGATAAATGTATAGCAATAACATTTACGCGTAAGCATAAAGCCATAAAATACTACTACTCGATCAGTAGTACTCGTAACATAATTAGGTCCTCAAATCTGGTCAGAGATCTAGGTGTAGTGTGGGACTCCAAACTTATTCTTGACGTTCACATAGACATCATTACTAATAAATGCTACAAAATGTTAGGCTTCCTCTCGCGTGCCTATAAACCATTTAATAATATACATTGTTTGAAATTGCTTTACTTCGCGTATATTAGAAGCAATCTGGAATACGCATGTTGTGTTTGGTCGCCCCAATATGACATCTACATAAAGCGACTTGAATCAATACAGCGCAAATTTGTAAAATTCCTTAATTTCAAAAGCTACAATTGTTTCGAGAACTATGCTTCGGCATGTGCACATTACAAACTGCCTAATCTCGTTGATCGTCGGCAACTGTGCGACATGCTGCTGTTGCACGCGTTATTGTCTGGACGCATCGACAGCCCGGAACTGTTGGCAAAGTTGAACCTGTACGTACCTAAACGCCGTTCTAGACATGTAACGTTATTCTCAGTGCCGTCCTCAAATACCAACTACGCCTACAACAGTGTCCTTAACCGGGCCATGCGCACATACAACACAAAATACTCCCATATTGACCTCATGAACACGACAAAGCAATGTCTACAATCACAGCCCCCCTAGCACGGCAATCCAAGAAGCAAGATAAAGAACTGCAAGGAATATTATTGTAACTCATTTCAAATAACGGCCGACACATCAAAATGATTAAAAAATATTTATTAAAGATTTTAATGTTGTTTTGTGTAAAGTTTTACAGTACATTTAAATATATTTTTTGATACAACTGTTCTAGTAAGTTATTTAAAATGAGTTAAAATGATATTCTTTGCAAGACTTTATGTTGCTTCTTGGATTGCCGTCCTAGGGGGGCTGGTTTTATTAACCCAAAATGCAAAATGTTAATAACAATCAAATAGTATTTGACTGTGTTTTAAACAGTTTGATTTAAAACACAGTCACACGCACACACATACACACACACGTGCACACAAACACACACACCCAGAGTCATCACAAGTAGCTGTTATTTATATGTATAATTAGTTGATAAATTCTGTAAATGGCTAAATCCTTGAATTATAAAATTGTATAAAATTGGTAAAAAAAGCTGTACAATAAATAAAGTATAGATAAGTAGTTGTTATTTTTCGTTTGTTAGTGAGTGGTTGTCGTTTTGGAAATGGGTTACTCTTGTTTAAGTTAATTTACGAGTATGTGAGAATTAAATGATTCGTGATCGAGCGAACAGGAATGAATTGTGGCAGCAGCTGTTCGTGATCTGTGCGCTGAAATCTCTCTATGAGTCCGTTGTTGAGAATCTTCTTTGATAAGACTTGGAATAGAATCAGAATAGTCCTATTGTATAATGAATTTCAAAAGCTCTAAGGTATTGGAGGTATTGGAGTGCTTCTTGGGAAGAAACTCTGGCGCCTTCTGAGTGGCGCTTTAGTTAATATAGTTTGTGTCAGATTTAGGTGTATGTTTTTCGGCAGCATATAAATGTATGCTTCTACGTGAAATGATTTTAGTTTTTATTAAAAAGATCCTAACTTTAAGTTTAAGTTTGTTTTTGTTTTGTTTAATTTTAATGATTCAAAGACGATGGTTCCATTCTCAACTTTTTTGATGAGCGACTAGCACTTGTGTGCAGTCCCTGCTTGTAACAGTGGTCTAGTGGTTTGCTTATACACCACTGCCACGGTTGCAGCCTTCAGCCCGACATAAGTAGATGCATGTTCAAGTATTACTTCGCAGCTGCAACTACTTTAACAGAGAAAAACCCAGAAATGAATTCTTCTCTTTAACTTGATCTTCTTCAATGTGAACATATCATATTATGTCATTCATCTGATCAACTCGTGATGTGTTTTTTAGATCTTAATTGGTCCACTGGTCAGATCTTGAGAATAATTAAATGGGACTACACGAGAAGTACGAGTCTTCAAATAAATAATCATCAAAATCGGCTCACACAGAAAAAAGTAGGCAACATAATAAAATTCATCGGTGGTAAAAATATTGCAGCCGATCATTTTTATCGTGACACGACATCTGACCTCGCCTAATGGTAAGCAATAGGAGGTCGAAGAGTGTTGACGGTTGCCCCATACACGGTTGTTCACAGCGGCCTCTTGCGTCTCGCGCGCTCTTCGGTTCAAGTATTTGTAGCCTTAAACAAACCTTAAAACAAAACAGGTTACAGAGTCCATAACCAAAAATGTATTTATTTATTTTGCACTTTGGCATCACTAGATCACCATTGTATCTTTCTAATGGCTCACCTAACAATAATATTGGAGCGTCCCGTTTCATTTCTCGTTATCAGCATTGTATTATCTTATAAACTAACATTTGAATATTTAAATAATAAACCTTATCTATCATTGTTATTAAATTACTCTCAACTCATTATCCTTTGGTTAGTTTATCATTTCGAAGTGTGATTTAGAAATGTTTAAACATTAATAATGTAAAAAGCGAGAGAACGACAATATTGGTTTGTTGCTGGCCGAGTATAACGGGCCGCAGAGTGTTTTATCAATAGATAGTGAAGTGCGCGGGCGCAGGCGAGTAGTAGCGGTCGACTGCGGGCGGGGGGCGGTCGTGCGTCGCGCGCGCGTGAGCATGCGGTTGCGATGATGGAGGGAGCGCTGGAGAGTGCGGCCGAGCAGAGGGACAGGCGCCGCGGTCTCTACGTCGTGTACTTCACGATGTTCAACATGTCACTCGGCTTCAGCATCGTCATCACCGGACTGTGGCCGTATCTCAAGAAGGTGAGTTCCTCATAAATACACTTTGTTGTCACCTTGGGAGGGGGCGATGACACGAATGGTTCGCGTGTAATCCGTCGCGTTGTCGTTGCAGTTGGACCCCGCGGCGGGCAAGGAGTTCCTGGGTTACGCGGTGGCCGCGCACCCGTTCGGCCAGATGGTGACGTCACCGTTGGCGGGCCGGTGGGGAGACCGGGGTGCCGTGGCGCCTCTGAGGGCGGGCCTGCTGCTTTGCGCCGCCGCCAACGCTCTCTACGCCGAGCTGCAGCGCATCGGGCCCGGAGTGAAGTACGTCCGCGGCCGCGTCGACCGGCTCCGCCCGCTTCGTGTCCGCTGACCGCGTTCTCGTGTGCAGGTACTGGCTGTTGGCGGCTCGCTTCCTCGTGGGGGCCAGTTCGTCCAACGTCGCCGTGGTGAGAGCGTACCTGTCCACCGCCACGTTGCTGCACGAGAGGACCAAAGCGGTGGCGGCCGTGTCCCTGGCGCAGGTCAGCCTCCCCGCGCAGCTGTCTCTCGCCACCGTCTCCGTGTCGAGCCCGCTTCTGCTTGCAGGTGCTGGGGTTCGCGGTGGGGCCCGCGTTGCAGGCCGCGCTCACCCTCCTCGGGCCCGACGGCGACTTTAACATGTACACGGCGGCCGCCTGGCTGAACGCGCTGCTCTGCGTCATCAACTTGATTCTCTTCGTGCCGTCCTGCTTCCGCGAGCATCACATCGCTTTTAAGGTTGGAATCGCAGCGCGTCGTTGCTCGTGTTGTTCTTGAATGCGCCATTGACTCTTTGGACGTCGCAGGAGGCGCAGCAAGCTGCCGGGGAGACTCGCACCGAAGGCTGGAAGCCGCCGAAGCCGGATAAAGTCGGCGGCTGGATGCTCGTGGCCGCTTTCTTCGCTCTGGTGTTCAACTTTGTGCTGCTGGAGACGCTCGGTGCGCCGCTCACCATGGACCAATTCAGCTGGAGTGTCAGCGAGGCGCTGCAAAGAATGGGCATCCTGATGAGCGTGGGCGCCGTCGTCGCCTGCATCACCTTCGCGGCCATCACGCCGCTGTCCAAGGTGTTCGAGGAAAGGTGAGCGCAGCCATCATCGCCATCACCGGCGCCGGGTCACTCGCGATTCAATGACCGCACGTTCATTTATTTATTTATTTATTAGGAAAGAAACAAACAGTTGTATAATATATTTTAAAATTAAAAGAAACAAATAATATAATGCCTTAACCAAAAAGTTTCTATAGCTAGGTAGACTATCCAATTTAAAAAAACATTTAAAAAAAATTTCTTATAAACTAACTAATTAGGAGATATATTGAAAATATTACCTAAGCTAAACCTAATTATAATAATAATTTTCTTTTAAACTGGCCTAATGTATTTGAAAACATATCTATCTGATTCCACTCACCATTATAACCATTACATGCCCTGTTCAAAAATCTGTTTTCCGCGTATTTTGTTTTTGTCATCGGTATATGGAAAAGTATACTATTGCTGCGTGTTCTTAGATTCGGACAACGGTAAGCTATCTTAGAAAGCAAATAAGGTGAATCACATATATTGTGTATAATTTTAAACAGAAACACTTGGTCTCTGTGTGCCCTACGTTCAGCAAGTGAACTAAATGAAGAGTAAATATAATTTGGAAAACGATACTTCATTGATTTATAAAATTTTCTTTGGATTTTGTCAATCATGTCTATATATATATTATATTGGGGATTCCATACAGTAGAAGCATATTCTAAATGAGGTCGTACAAAGCTATTATATAGTAATAACAGTGTGCTCGGGTTTTTAAATTCTCTACCCTGTCTCAGGACAAAGCCAAGCATCCTGTACGCTTTAGCTGTAATGTGTTCAATATGAGACTTGAAATGTAGACCTCTATCTAGGAGGACCCCAAGGTCCCTCACCTCAGTCACTCTATTTAGGATTTGATTGTTTAGAGTATAATTATAATGAATTGTAGTGGATTTTCGAGAAAAAGTAATTAATGAACATTTACTGATATTTAAATGTAGTTTATTATTTTTACAGTATTGACTTAAATTATCAAGATCTGTCTGAAGGTCTAAGCAATCTTCTTCTGATTTTATTGTGTGAAAAATCTTTTTGTCATCCGCATAAAGTAATACATTGGATGTTTTAATTTTGTTTATAACGTCATTAATAAATATATTAAACAATAATGGACCGAGATGAGAACCCTGAGGCACACCAGAACACACAGGAACAAAACTTGAAGTGAACCCTTTTATTGTGACGGCTTGTGTTCGATCTCTAACGTAAGAGGCAAACCATCTGAGTAAATCCCCGTGAATGCCAACTTGACCTAACTTGCCAACCAGCAACGAGTGTGAAATTTTATCAAATGCTTTTGAGTAGTCGGTATAGACCGCATCCACCTGATATCCCTGGTCCATAGCCTCAAGTATATGTTCAACCAATTCCACAAGATTCGTTTCAGTCGATCTTCTATTAACAAACCCGTGTTGTTGCGTAATAAGATAAGGTCTTATTTGAGGGAATAAAATATCGTAAATTATCTTTTCAAACATTTTTGGAATAATTGATAACTTGGAGATGCCTCTGTAATTTCGAACATTATGTTTGTCTCCGCTCTTATGAATAGGCACTACACGTTCATGTTGCAGAGCTATGCTCATTTGGGGCGGATTCCTCCTCACGGCGCTCGGCTCCCTGTTCTGCATTCCGTGGGGTCCGGGCCCGCCGCCGCAGCGCGAGGAGGGCTCCCAAGATGGCGGCGGCTGTCCGGTGACGGCGCAGCCCTGGTGTGCCACGTCTCTCGGTCTACAGTTGGGGCAATTCTTGGTCGCGTACGGCTGCGTGTCGCTGGGCTACCCGTTGGGAGTGACGCTCATCCAGACCATTTTCTCGAAGATCCTGGGCCCGCGGCCGCAGGGCGTGTGGCAGGGCGTGCTGACGGGGGCCGGGTGCCTGTCGCGCGTGTTGGGCCCCGTGTGCGTGTCGGTGGTGTACGCGCGCCACGGGCCCGCGGCCACCTTCTCGCTCACGCTGGCCCTCACCCTGACGGCGATGTTGGCGCTCCGGCTGGTGTACGGCCGCCTGGCGCCTCCGCCGCTCACGTTCGCGGAGCCCTCGCCGGCCGCCGTAGAGCTTCAGCCGTTGTCGGCGGAAAGCGATCGCCGGCCCAAAAATGACTCTTCGTCCTAAGTACTTAAGCGTGTGATTGCGTTGAACATTGATGTGCGTGTAACAAATACTCTACATATACGTACATACATGTAATATCTGTTGTCAAATATATTTATTTAGCGGGTTGCATTATAATTTACATAATAAAACCTATAATAATATGTTTCTCTAAATAATAATTCGAACAATAAAAGCTATAAATTACTTTATATTATTGAAGTTTAAATAAATAGGAATCAAAAATAAAATAGAAACTTTCCGACAAAAGAGACAAAGCTGGATTTTGGGCCCTATCATGTAATTATTTAATTAGTTTTAATTTTTAGGTCTTTTACAGTTTTAAGTTGGTTTTAAGCCCAAAAATAATATAACAATTTATATTAAAATACTACTAAAAAGGATGACAGAAAAATTATGCCGCTACCCTTACTACGAAGTGAATTTTAATTTTGCAGTATTAAAATACAACCAATGATTTCTTGTGCCAGGAGTGCCGGCAGCATTCCCCGTCACGTGGCACTCAACGATATCATCCGAAGGGCTCTTGTCACTGTTGGAGTGCTCGCAATTTTAGAAACTTGTGGTATTTCGCGGAGTATGACTGTTGGGCCGTGGAAACTTGGCAGGTCTCTGGTGTGGGATGCGACTTGTGTAGACACATAAGCCCCATCACACATCCAAGCGAACTCGTTAAGCGCGGGAAGGGGGCGATTTCTGTTGAGAACCTCAGGCTGCGTTACTGGTTACGAATTTGCGCCGTTTGGGGTCGAGAAGATGGGCCCTTGGGAAACTTCAGCTAAGCGCCTGGTCAACGAGTTGTCCAAGCGGCTGACGGAGAATTGTGGAGACAAGAAGGCTGGCAATTATTTCTGCCAACGTATTAGCCTTGCTATACAAAGGGGAAATGTTGCCAGCCTCCTTGGGACTATCACTGATGCGACGTCATTAGATCACTTTTTTATAGTTATTATATATACTTTTTATAGTTAATATACTTTTAATTTTATCTGTTTCTCAATAAAGAACGTGACAAACCAATGAAAAATATAGTGCCAACCTTTGAAAGAAAGGAATTGAAGTACAAGTTGTTGTCTCTTTCAGTCACACGTGGTATAAACATAATATAAATGAGACAAATAACAATGAATTAGTTTTTATTTTAGCACAGATTCTGTTTGTTTAGACCTTGTTCTTAGGAACAATCGCTTCGCTTCTGTCAAAACAATACAAAAATAACAGAACGAAAAAATTAACAAACACCAATCGAAATACGTAATACGACCAATTTTGATTTTTTGCTTGTTTTATTTGCAATGTGAAAAAAATATCACAATTTGATAGTGTGGAAGCCGAAAGGGCTTTTACTGCTGCTGGCTATATTGCCTCTGAAATACGCAGTTGTTTGGCAGACGACACTTTAGATATGTTATGTTTCCTTCGCAAACACTTTCAAATCACTGTCCGAGAAAATGGTTAATTGAAAATTTAATTACAAAAGTCATAATCCATTTTATTTATTAAATTTAGTAGTTAACAATTTAAGGGACAACAAACCCTTAACTTTTTCCCTTAACAAACAGTTAAGGGAAAAAGGCGTGACAATTTGATTTGAAATAAATATTAAAATTTTCTAATGCAAATACCGAGATTAAATACAGGCTGCGGGATTGGAAGCCTAAGGGCAGGCACAGTCTCTATGGGGGAAGATGAAACGGATGACATAATGCAGCAACCATAGAGCCTCTATGAAGAATATTGTAAACGTGAACCGTTGTTCCACCATTCACAAAGTGGCGCTCCGTTAGCTGTCTATCTCTGACACAATTGAGTCGTGCTATTTGTTTGCAGCTTCGGCCGCATCTACAGGTACTCCAATATCAGCTCAGGTATAGGAAACAAAGCACCACACTTAACAAATAGTAACGCGCACCCGCAGCAAATAGCTTTTATTTGTTATATTTAATTTGCAATATTACAAATTTGTTAATAAAAAAAGAGGCACATATTTGCTACGACACTGCTTGTCAAAGAGTTTTCTTCCCATCTCGTCCCTAAAACACCTTACTTACTTTTAATTTTTTTATTGTGTCAGGTCATTTGACTTCGACCCGCCCGATGATAAGCAAAAGAAGGTCTAAAAGTAACGACGACTGAAAAAAACGAATAATTCACAGCTGTCTCAGTCGCCGTCACTAGGCCGGCCAAAGGTGCTTTTTAACGCCCCGCTTAAAGAGTTCAAGGTCATAAGATGAAGAGAACACATAGGCTGGCAAAGCATTCCACTTGTCGATTGTTTTACAAAGAAATGACGCACCGAATTTTTTTAGTTCGACTGCCGATTCGGTCGATATAATGCAGATGCTTCTCCCGCCCAGTGCGGGTATTGCGGGTGTGAAAAGACGAGGTAGGAACATTCTCCGTGGTATAGGCGATAGAAGACGCACAGAGCCGCCATGTCTCAGTTGCAGGGGCTCCAGAGTTCGCGTGACCTCTGCATCTCCTATAATTCAGACAGCTCGGCGCTGCAATAATTGAGGGCATTGAGAAGATACTTGGCAGAGCCGTCCTAGAGATGCGAACAGTACTCCACGCAAGAGCGAATTTGAGTCTCGTATAGAAGCAGACGAAGCTCTGGCGCAAAGAACCGCCGCACCTTGTTCAGTTTAATACGGAAAGTATTTTAAATTTGCACGAATTATAATTACCAAAGTGCAGCAATGCGCTCAAATATCACATGAATCACATTTGTTTATTATTCATATATGTTTTGTGTTACCATTGCACACACATTTCTCCATATTACATACTCGTATGTATATAAATTGATTCAAACTAATACGTACCTGTCTGCGTGATAAATCCCAACCTAAAACAGTGAGTTTACGCCGAAACAGTTTCTCTCGCTCCCCTTTTATTATTAAGTAATTATCATTGAGTTGAGCGTTCTTTTACGCGATTTTTTTTGATAGGAAGTTCTATTAATGTTTGAGGGCCGTGAGGGTGGTATGCGATGGCGCTCCGGGATAGTACCACCACTTACATTACGTTTCAGGATCTGTTTGTGAGTTTCCTGTTCCAACTCGGCCGGCATAGTGCATGTGATTGTGGCGCTCCATTCCATTTCTTGTTTATGGGTGGTCTTCTAATAATGTGAATGCTTACGATTGGCATTTGTTGTTCAAAGGAATATCAGTGTGTTGTCAACGTTATTAGATCTGCAAGTGAAACATGGAGGCTTAAAGTAAATACACATATATCAATATATACACAATATTTCGCCATTAATCGAAATATTGTATTTTCTGGGTTGGTATGACTGTCCGTGACATCTGTGCCATCTGTGTATATGCTTCTCTTTCTGAAGTATTCGTGTGTTCGTCAATTTTTACAAAGATCTTGGACTTAAGAAACAGAAGGAGCCATAAAATAGCGACAAAAAACAACTGTTTATACTATTTTCACATTAAAATTATGGCATTAAAATTACATTCGTAATTTAGAAGGTTGTTACAAGTTTTGATGATCATTTGACAACCTAATTTGACAGAATAACAAATTACATTAAAATACTTCAAAAAAGGATGACGGAACAATTATGCCGCTACAATTAGTGGTTGTAGTTGCAAAAAAGTAGTGCCAACCTTTAAAATAAAGGAATCGAAGTACAAGTGAGTGTGTGTTATTTCAATTGTATTATAATGCGTTTCGTAATGAAATAATATTCTCTTAAAAGGCAACAACTCTCTTGTGTAATTGTGATAAGTACCACTGGCCGGCACGCTCCTATTTCTATGATACGAGCACGTTTAGTAGCCGTCATATAAAATGAACTTTAATCAATCAAATTGTCACTTTTTCCCACAGGGATAGGCAGAGATAATGGAGCTCCCTCGCTTCCCTCACATTTATATTTATCTACATGATTATGGGCACTAGGCAACCCAAATATAAAGAATGAAAACCACTTGATAAATCAATAAAATAAATATATTTTCGTTTAAATAAAATTATTTTTACGTGTCGAGGCGGACGTCACTTTTGACAACAACTCAAATCTTTTAATATTCTCAACATCCTCCCGACAACAGAAATAGAAAATAACATAAAATAAACTAAGCTACAAGTACCTCTGGGGGATCTTACTTTCTCTCCCACTCCTAGTAAATATTTTCACCTTATCAGTGACCACGGTATTTCCATCTTTTACATTTTCCGAAGATGGAACTACAGTGTTATCTTCCCTCAGGACTTGTTCAAAATGACCTTTATCTACTAATTCCAAAGGATACAATCTTTGAATCGGTCTTGATAGGAATGTGCCATTTTTGATTTTAACCTTAGCAGTTCTCACATACCCGTCAACGCCTTTAAAAACTTCACAAACTATCCCTAGCGGCCAGAATTGTCTCTTAACATCGCTTTCCACAATCACAATATCGCCAACGGTAATATTATATATTTTCCTTTGACTACATTGATATACAATATTGGATAGGTATTCAGTACGGAATCGGGCCCTTAAATGTGACATTAACTTTTTATAGACCCTATAGTTGTGTAGATCGTTTTTATCTCCTTTTTTGGGTATAGGCAATATCTTCGCAATTTTCCGCAGGTCAGGAAATACTCAAGATTTGAATGCATCGTTTACTATTTTACTCACTGGATATGCAAGTTCCTGTTTTAATGATTTAATTAACTTTAATGATTTGTTCCATAAATCATTTGATTTCTTTGGTTTCATGTTTGTAATAGTAGTAGCCACTTCAGACGGTGTTGTCAGTTTAAAAATATCTGTTAAAGTATTTTGTTTAGGAATATAATGGTTTGTGTATACCAATGAATTTTTTACATTAACGTTTAGTCTTTTAGTTGTATCGGCAGCGACATTATTAAAAAATATATTAAAGTGATTAATAACATCTTCTTTTTTTCTTATAACTTTGTTGTCTTCTGTTCTTAATATGTTTTCGTCAATTGTTTTATTTGTGTCTTTATTTGATAATTCTTTTATTATTTCCCAACTAGTTTTTATTTTGTTTTTTGATTGTAATATTCTTTTTCTAAGCTGTAATTGCTTAGCCTGTATGCATACTCTTTTGTAGATTTTGCTGTGTTGTATTGTATATTCCCTCAGTTTAACATTATTTGAAGCTTGGAGACAATCATAATAATAAATAACTTTTTCTTTGATTTTCTTATACCTTGTGTGATCCAATTGTTACAAACTGGTTTAGATTTGTGCTTCTTTTGAATAACTGGTATATGTTCATTTGGCAGTCCAATAAATTCTTAAAAAAATGTTTTGAATTCGAGGTTTGCGCCTCTTAATGCGCTTTTAAGTCATTTATATTAGAATTATTAACAATTCGATACCTGATTGGAATGCATTTACTTTCTTTATTGATAATGGATTGAGTTTCCACAACAACTCTTTGTGCCTTGTGATCAGATTATATCCCAAACATTACTTTCGATTCAGTTGTGTTACAGTTTGTGAATACATTATCAATACACGTAGAGGACGTCACTGTTACTCTGGTTTACTCAAAGATTTGTTGCTTGAGTAGATAACAGTTGATTAAGTCAGACAAGTGATGAGATTCTGTCTCATATAGAGGAAAATTAAAGTTTAAATCTCCACACAATATAATATTTTTGTTATTATTGTTACATATCTTCATTAGCCATTCATCTAATTTATTTATAATTCCAATTTCGAGCTAGATGATCGGTACACAGTATTTTCTTAAATTTTGCGCGAACATTGATTATTGAATTAAACAAATTTTATGCGGCTTACTATCGCGTTTATTTTGGTTTTGATTTTACAATTTATATTATTCCGACGTTTCGAGAGCCTTGCAGCCATCGTGGTCACGGAGAGACTGAGGTGTTGGTCGTCCTATTGGTCGATGCTGTTATTGTTTCTAAAACTACCCTGCTTGATGTTTTTGATTTGTTTTTCTTTTTTCTGTTCCCGACTTATTCAAGCAGGGTAGTTTTAGAAACAATAACAGCATCAACCAATAGGACGCCAAAATAAATGCGATAGTAAGCCGCATACAATTTATTTAATTCAATACACAACTAAAATTATAACATCATTAATCTCAACACAGCTTCAAATACTTTCTCAGTCGATAATTGCACCGCATCCTTTCTATTTTTTGCTTTTATACCATTTTTAACATATATAAGTGTATTGCCTCTGTTAAATGTTGTTCTATGACTGCTACTTATTACTCTATTATTATCAATATTAGCCATGCTAGTTGCTTCACTGTCTAACCTGGATTCAGTAATACAAAATATGTCAAAATTATTCTCATTAAAAAATATACATAAGTCCAATGTTTTATTTAAAATTCCTTGCACATTTTGATGCCCTATTATTAATTGGCCACTTTTATTTTTAATTTGATCTTATTGGTAAGTTTTCCTGTTGAAAATGTTGTTCCTTTGAGTGTTTTTTTTAAATATTGTTCATCAGAAACGTCCCAATGTAATAACTAATTATGTTTTTATACTCCTTATTGTTAATTTTATTTTTATGCACATTACTAATGTTAATGATATTAATATTATCATGCAACATGACAAGACCATTTAATGTAAAATTGGTGCGATCAATTAATTTGCTAGGCAAATTTGAGATATAAGGAACATTAGTGCAAATTAATTTAATGTTTTTAGTTTTAGCTATATTACAAAGATTGTCTACTAGTCCACTATATTTACTAACTTCATCTCGTTTAAATTCCTAATCACCAGTGCCACGACATCACAGTCTTCACCTTCAATGACGGTTTGTGCTGATGTTATTAATTTATCAAGCGATGACTTGCTGTAGGTGTAGTTGCAAGTGTCGTAGTTACCCTCCAGTTTATTTGTAAGTTTGGCGCCTAGTCCATTAACGAATTTATCTCCGACAATACGAATTTTCGTTTTAACTAAAGAATTTTGTGTCATTATTATTGTATTTTTAATAACTTTATGACTCTTTGGAGCATGTTTGGGACTTTCTATTTTCTGATTGGTTTCTGTGTCCTTTAATTTCCTGGATATTTCCTTCAATTTTGCTCTTTGTTTTTGTAGATTTCTATCGTTTTTATTTTTTAAACTTGTATTTATTTTAATATTTCTTACTTTGGGTAACCTCTTACTTTCATTTGAATGTTTCTTACTTGTATTTACTTGGTCTGTTATTGTTGATTTTGAAGTCTTTACTAAATTGTTTAATTTTGTTTGTAATACATTAATATTTATCATAATTTAAATATCAAATTCAGACATAATGGAATGTATTCTTGGAAATGTGAGCAGGTATAACGTTTTTTTACATTTCTATACTAAGCTACAAAAGTGCATGTATCATAGAAACAGGTCGACCATTATTTGGTGCTCTCTGTTTGCGTGACCATTGCACCTAGTCCAATTGTGTTTGTGATATATTGTATGTCGATCGCATTACCATGTGGTGGCGATGTCTGCGGCGCAATTGGGCAGCGGCGTGCGGCGCGTCTCCGGCGGGATTGCGGCCGCCAACGCACCAATCGCGGCCGCAAATGTTGACCACCAATCGCCGCTCTGCGCCAATGACACAAACATATAATATACATATATTATGCCTGTATATACTATTCAATTAATATGGCGTGTCTTTGTGATTGAGAGATGATACAAAATCCATATTGTATTTTCCAAGTATCGAAACTACCAATGAAATGAATGATGTCCTTCCTTTATTGTGCAATAGCAGTGCGTTCGCTGCCATGTTAGGGCCACTGTGTGTGTTCTCATACACATTGTAATTGCATTTAGTTATGCGCCATTATTATATTTGTGTTAGCAACATTCCTTCCACGCCGCAACCGTCTGTGTGTGCGAATGTGCGCCACAATTCATTCAAAATATTTAAATGATCGTGGCAAACAAACAAAGATGGCGCACAACCATTTACGCGAGACATAAAGCCGGTTGTGGCAGGAGATGTTCCTATCAACGTACCAAAGATAATTTAGGTTGTATAAGAGTACATTGTATAAGTTTTGCAGGTGTTCTTGATTTGCATTTGCAAGTGTGAGGGAGAATTATAATGTTAATAAATATAATATTACATAGAACAGGGGCTTACCACGTGCGGCCACACATGGGGCATCAACAGCCGAGTGCACGCAGCCACGAGCGTGCAGCAACTGACGCCTGTCGCCCGGCACGAGGTAGGCAGCAATTCGCCAGTGAACACCGCCGCAGTGACGCCCGCGCACGACGCACACAACCGGCCGAAGAGCATCAGCCACGGGGACGCGCGGCTCTGCGCTGAACAAATTGTGCTCTCAACGCCCGCGCGGTCGACGCGCACTGCCGGCGCATCATGGCGGCACACTCACAGACCAATGCGGGCAGAACAGCGGCAGTGGCGCACGCGACGAACGCTGCGCACAGACACGCCTTCCTGCCGCGGCTGAGCGCCATCATCACCAGCAACGCGGCGACCGATTCCATGCCCGTGTCGAGCGCCGCGTTCGCGTATCCGTCGCCGGTCAACTTGCCGTCGCGCAGAACTGCCGCCGCCGCCCACCACGCGACACACAGCGCGGTTGACGGTCGCGCACGTAACGCGCGGCCGAGTTCGGTCCAAGGACCGACGAGTGTGGGCGGCGTCGACCGGGGCGAAGGCGGCGGCGGCGGTGGCGACGTCAGGTTCCAACGAGCCGCTCGTTCCAGTTCGCACGTGGCCGCTCCTCGCCGACCTGCGCACGTTCGCGTCCATGAGCGGGCACGTGCGACGGGCGTGCGCGGCGCCACCGTTTCGCACTCACTCACCTCTCGCCATAAGCCACCTGACGCCTTCGTGCAGCAGCAACGCGTAGAACAGCAGCGGCAATGCGAGCAGATGCGTGCTCCTCCACCTGTGCCGCCAATCGCCGCGGTGGCCGAACGCCGCCCAGAGTGCGCCCCCCGCCCCCCACGCCGCGCACACCGCGCCCGCGAACGCGCCCCGCAGCGACACCACACCCGTCTCCATTGCTGCAACGCACGACCGCATGCACACACGCGCAAAACCGCACAACTAACACAGCGACAACACCATACCAATGAGGAATGCTGCGCCGCAATATCCACCAATGAGGGCCGGTTGCAGCAACTCGAGCAGCAGGAAGCAGGCGTAGTTGTGCGTGTATGACTGCAGCACGCCGCACACGCCTGACGCCACGCCCAGAGCGCTGATCGTGAGGCGCCGTCCCCACCTGCAGCACGTTCCGAATTCACACTGGTGTTATCGTCCCCTCAGCATCATTTATCATTCGGACAGCGTGGCGTTGAATTCAATCCAGGGCATCGAGAATATATATTCGGCAGCGCCATTCAAGTGATGCGAACAGAACTGCGCGTATTTAAGTATTTTAAGAATGGATGCCATGGATTATGCCATGGATGCCGAGAGATCATTAGAACGTTGTCACGTGGTCACATACATCTCAGTTTCTGTTAATACGTTTCAATTATACAAAACAATACGAAAGATAAAATGATTATAAAACTAAAACTCATGAATTAAATAAATTTAAAGCTACGAGTACTTACTATCGCGTTTATTTTTGATTTTACATTTTTTTATTATTCCACGCCACGGTGATTATGGATACTAAAGATTACAATGAGAAAAATTCTAACCTCTTGTCTGATGAATCCACTTACAAGAAGGTTAAATTCGACCCAACTAATAAGATGATGAAGAAAACGAGTGATCTGTTGGCAGCACACCAGGAAACATTGTGTCTTGACATATCCAAATTAACAACATCATGCATTAAACCAACTAAACTGTACGGACTACCAAAAATACACAAAGATAACATCCCTCTGCGTCCCATAGTGAGCCAAATTGACACACCAACTTACAAATTGGCTAAACAGCTACGGGGATCAACGCAGGCGTATGTTAAAGATTCATACCAATTTGTCAAAGAACTGAAAACCTTGAAGCTCGGAGACAATGAAACTATGGTCAGTTTTGATGTTCAGTCTCTATTCACATGCTTACCAGTATCAGACTGCATCAGAATTGTAAAAAGGAAGCTAACTGAACATGATTACCCTCAAGAATATGCACAACTTCTTGAACACTGTCTTACATCGGGATACCTGTACTGGAATGGTGAATTCTACAATCAAGTGGATGGAGTAGCAATGGGATCTCCCGTGTCTCCTGTGGTCGCTGACATCTTCATGGAGGACTTCGCAGACCTGGCCCTCCAAACAGCACCAGTTAAACCACGGTTCTATAAGAGGTATGTGGACGACACCTTTACTATACTGCCCATAGACAAAGTTGATGCATTTCTTAACCACCTTAATTCAATACATTCACATTTTTTACGACAGGCGTGGACGAATGGTTTAGCGATTGGTTTGTTGCGCGTAAAGTCCTGGGTTCGATTCCCGGTCGGAGCATATATTTGTTTCATAGCTTTTATTTGTAATATTTATTATTTATATTAAATATTGCAAATATTTGTTAATAAAAAAAAGAGATGGATAATTGCTTCGGGTCTGGTTATTAAAGAGTGGTAGGCAGTGGTACTCAGTCTGCCGATCCGGGATAGTACCACCACTTACAAGTATACAGACCGTGAAGTGATCACGTTTCGGGATCAGCTTGTAAGTTGCCGGTTCCAACTAGGCCGGCATATCCACACAAACAAATAAAATTAAAATTTTCTTTTGAAAAATGCAACCATTCCATCAGTATTTCCTTATAACGTTGTCACGTTTAACTATCGTCAGTAAACCGAATTTAGTCTGTAAACAAAAAACTATTTTTTTTCTTAAATTTTTGCGCGAACGTTGATTAAAGAATTACACTTACAAGTATACAGACCGTGAAGTGATTTGGTCACGTTTCGGGATCAGCTTGTAAGTTGCCGGTTCCATCTAGGCCGGCATAGTGGATGTGAGTGTTACTCACGGTTATTGAATTGTAGTAGCAGTGACATTCATTCATGGACCACACTTCAGCTTAACATCAAGCCAGGTGCTGTCATATGTCGAGTCACAATAAAAAAAAAAATCATTTTTATGCGGCTTACTATCGCGTTTATTTTGGTATTGATTTTACATTTTGATTTTACGGAGAGACTGAGGTGTTGGTCGTTCTATTGATTGATGCTGTTATTGTTTCCAAAACTACCATGTTTGATGTTTTGATTTTGTTTTTCTGTTCCCGGTTTAATTCAAGTTTTTGCAAAAATCAAAACCAAAATAAACGCGCTAATAAGCCGCATAAAAATGTTTTTTTTTTATTGTGACTCGACATATGACAGCACCCCGCTTGATGTTAAGCCAAAGTGTGGTCCATGAATGAATGCCACTGCTACTACAATTCAATAACTGTGAGTAGCAATCACATCCACTATGCCGGCCTAGATGGAACCGGCAACTTACAAGCTGATCCCGAAACGTGACCAAATCACTTCACGGTCTGTATACTTGTAAGTGTAATTCTTTAATCAACGTTCGCGCAAAAATTTAAGAAAAAAAATAGTTTTTTGTTTACAGACTAAATTCGGTTTACTGACGATAGTTAAACGTGACAACGTTATAAGGAAATACTGATGGAATGGTTGCATTTTTCAAAAGAAAATTTTAATTTTATTTGTTTGTGTGGATATTTTGTATGGATATAGAGAAGGAGGTAAATGGAAATCACAATTGAATTGATCAAGTTACAATATATTGTACGCATAAATACAATTATGTAATTTTTTTTATTGTATATTAAAATATTAAATATTAATAATATAAATATTAATAGTACGCATCGCTCACTTAAGTAGGAGAGAGACAGATGTCGAACGCTGCCGAACGCGGAGGCCGATTGTGCCTCTTTGTCGCTCGTCGCACTACAAGCCTTAAACGGAACGCCTCAGAGCGAGGTAACGCCGCATGAGTCATGTTTTTTTCGTGCGTTCTGCCGGCTCCATCGAATTATAAGACGTTGTTACGTCAAAAAGTCATGGTCAAACGCGGAAAAATACAGCGGAACTATTTTTTTACATTTCCATACTAAGCTACTAATCGTGCTTGTATCATAGAAACGGGACGATCTAACGACATAATATCAAGAATACATTTTATATAGTGACGCGACACACGACAGCACCCCGCCTGATGTTATACAGCGTAGTCATGAAATACATACGAGACGGTTTCCCTCAATATGAATATTATTATTGCCATTAAACAAGTGACAATAAGGCTTAATAAATTACAATGTAAATGTATATTCACTTGTCACACATGTAACCGGCGAGTGGCATCAACAGGAAGCCGGCGGCGCGCGCCAACGTGTATGCCGCATGGCCGCGCGTGCACGCCAACTCAAACTGCAACACACGCGTGCGCAACCATTATAACATATATATACAACACAACACAACAACCGTGGGTTACCTCCGCGAACAGTGTGTCGTTGTGCAGGTACACGTAGCCATCGCACGGACGCGTCTCGTTCCGATGGAAGTGCTCCGGCGCACACTGCGCGCCCTCCGTGAGCGCGTACCGTGCGCATGCGTCGTCCGCGGGCGCCGCGTACACGAGCCAGGGCGCGGAGTAGGCGCCGTCCTCGCACTCGGCCACGTAACACCTGTAGAGGAGGGCGGGCGTGGTGCGCAGCGCGACCGCAGCGGCCGCGAGCGCCGCCGCCACCGCCGCCAACGCGAGCACGTACCGCTGGTGCAGCCGGAAGTGTCCCAGCCGCGCCAACGCAGCCTCCACGTCCGCGCCGCACACAGCCGCCGTGTGTTCGCGCATCACGCGTCTCGCGATGATTGATGATAACAATGATAATGAGTGATAAGCCGCCGCCATTGCGCGGAGTGGGGATTCACAAATATTAGATTATGCTTAATCACGGCCCCAATAATAACTCCATATACAATAAATAGAAATTGAATATAACGGAAAAGGGTAGTGATATTGTTTTCATGAACTTCACCAAACCAAGCATAGGTTGTGATTTTTTTAAGGCGGAGGACACTTCCATCGTCTCTGTGACGTGAATGCTCTTCCAATTTTATTTCAAATCTTTAATTATATATATCAGGAATGATTGTTATTAATCTTAGATAGAAGATCCATCATAAGTGACAGCAAATTAAGTTAAACAATCACTATTCTATGTCTTAAATGCATAGAATAGTGCAAGGGGAATTTCTCAAAACCGCCATGTACTTCCTGAATTTTGACACATTTGAACGAACAGATCGATTATATTAAGTTGTTTTTGTACATTTCGCTGTGTGTATGCAAATATAACCTCGTGGCCATGATTTATTTCCGCATTCCTAATGTCACTTTATAGTTAACATTGCTCCTCTCAATGTTGTTATAAGCGTGTGCCCATGCCAGTTGTGCGATGCGGCGTAATGGCGATGTGTTCATAATGCGGCTGCGACCACCACGTGACTATGTTGTGTGTGCCTGTGCTTATTTTCGTACTCGCACGGCTCTATGCTGTGACAGCGGCGTGCGAGGGGGGACGGGGGGCAGCGGGCGGGCGATTCACTACTTGTTGAGCCGTGCGTGGTGCGTAAGCTCAGAGGAGTAGTGACCACCATCGTGCGATCAGTTGTTGAGTTGTGTTGCGCTTGGTAGTGTGTGTGTGTGTGTGTTAGAATGCGAGCGGCGGCCGGTTGGGGCAGGCTGCAGTGGCGGCTGGCGGCGCTGCTGGCCATCCCGGCGCTGCTCACGGGCATGTCGGGCACCAATTATGTGTTCCTCGCCGGCGACACTGGCTACAGGTATATACACCTGCTGCACATATGATTGCGGCCAAGGAGCCGGACGACTGATTCGAGTGGTCATTGTGAATAACAGGTGTCACGTGCCAGAGTGCGAGGAGTTGGCCGCGGAGGGGAGCGAACGGCCGTGGCTGTCGTGGGCGTTGGTGGACGGCGACCGGTGCGTGCGGCGTGCGTCGCTGGACGGCCGCTGCACGAACGGCTCCTTTTCTGCGACGTCGAAGGTGCCGTGCGGCCAGTTCGTGTACTCGGAGCCGAGCAGCTTCGTAGCTGAGGTGTGTGCGTGTGCGTGTGCGTGCGTGTGTGTATGTCTGTGTGATAGGTGGAACACGCTCATGTTTGCAGTTCTCGCTGGGCTGCGGGGAGTGGCGGCGCAGCATGGTGGGCACGGCGCACAATCTGGGCATGTTCGTGTCGCTGCCGGTGATGGGCTACGTCTCCGACAGGTGAGTGGGTCGGCTGGGCGCGATGACCCCGTCTCCCATTTTGGCAATCGCTCAAGCGGTGTTATTGAACCCGCAGATGGGGTCGGCGCGCGGCGCTCGTGATCAGCGCGCTGGGCTGCGGAGTGGCCGGGGGAGCCAAGTCATGGGCCACACAATTCTGGCAGTACACCGCCGCTGAACTGATTGAGGCGGCGTTCGGCGCTGGAGTGTACCCAGCCGCATTTGTGCTATGTACATACATTTACTATATACAATTATATATATATACATATACGTTATTATCGTATATGTCTAATCAAAATTGCAAATATCCTATATTTATTACAAATCTTTGTAAAAAGCAAAACTTTTTATTACGAATAAATGCAAAGAGTCAAAACTTACTCCGACCGGAATCTAAACCGGAATGGCGCCACGAATAAATTTAAGTAAAGTTATAATTTAGATACCTCCTCTATTTGTATAGTATTCTTTATTTATTCATTTATTTACAATAATATTTAGAAGTTCGTTCTTTTAAAAAGTATATTCAAAAAATTAAATCCGACTACTGAATAAACACTCTTTGAAAAGAAAGGTACAAATTAATATGTTCAAGTTATTCAATATTTATTAAATCACAAATAACATTTATTAATAATCATTTTCAAAATTAATAATACATTGCTCAACGCGCCCGGGAATCGAAGTTGGCTGAAGTTACGTCATTTGCATCTGTTAATAATAATATGTGCAACGAATGCAAAAGGGCACTCGCCGTCAACATTCGCAAGGCAGTCAAGTAAGCTCATTAAGCGACATTAGCAGATTCAATTATACGCGAAGCCATTAACATAAGCTATTTATAAACAACCTTAATCAATGTTGTTGTTTTTGTGTTGCGATCCACTTGAACGCACAACGCAACTCATCCGCAGTCATCGAATGGCTGGCAGCTGAGCAGCGCATCCTCGCGAGCCTCGCGCTCGGAGTGCCGCTCGCGGTGGGCGGCTCCCTGCTGGCCTGGCTGCTGCCGCTGCTGCGCGGCGCCTGGCGGAGGGCGGCGAGGCTGGCGTACGCGCCCGCCCTCCTGCTGTTGCCCTACCCGTGGCTGCTGCTGGACAGCGCGCGGTGGCTCGCAGCACGTGGGAGACGAGCGGAGGCCGCCGCCACCGTCGAACGCGCGGCACGTTGGAACAGGCGGCCCACGCTCGCCGACGGAGAGCTGCTGCCGGACGTCGCCGAGAAGCCGGAGTCGCGGCTCTGGAGCGCCGTGTTCAGGTGAACGATCGCCGTGCGACGCGCACGCGAGCCGTCGGGTCACTAACGGAACTAACCATTGGCAGGTCACGTGCGCTGCGGCGGCGTTTCTTGGTTTGCGGCGCATGGTGGGCGTCGGCCGTGTTCGTGCTGTATGGGCTCGCGGTGCATGCGGCCGCGCTGTTCGGCCCCTCGCCCGACACGTTCCTGCTGCTGGCGGCCGCGGAGGTGCCCGCGCTGCTGCTCAACACGCTGCTGCTCGAGAGGCTCGGGCGGCGGCTGCTGTTGCGCGCCTCCTGCCTGCTCACCGGCGTGGCCTGTCTGCTGATTCCGCTCACGCCGCCATGTACGTGCAAGTAGTGGATGCGCGCATGCGTGCGCGTGAGCGCAATCACTGAGTTGGTGCGTTCGTGTTGCAGCCGTGCGCTGGGCGGGCGTGGCGCTGCTGGTCGCCGGCAAGTTGGGCGCGAGCATGACCATCAATGTGCTCTACGTGTACTCAGCGGAGTTGTTCCCGACGTCGGCGCGGTTGAGGTTGCTCACCATGTGCTCAGCGCTGGGCAGGCTCGCGAGCATCCTGGCACCACTGACGCCACTGCTGGTATGTGCGTGTGCGTGTGCGT
This sequence comes from Tinea trinotella, assembly GCA_905220615.1. Taxonomy (NCBI): domain Eukaryota; kingdom Metazoa; phylum Arthropoda; class Insecta; order Lepidoptera; family Tineidae; genus Tinea; species Tinea trinotella. The sequence continues at coordinate 85,965 of HG992314.1, forward strand.
GTGCGTGTGTGAATGTGTGCGTGTGTGTATATTATTATTATTATTACTATTGCAGAGTGTGTATAGCGCATGGATACCGTCGTTGTTGTTCTCGGCGTTGCCGCTGTTGTGCTCAGCGCTGACCATACTGGTGCCGGACACGCTGCACAGGGAGTTGCCGCGCACCCTCGCGGACCTCACGGACAACACGTAGCATCCGTGTGTGATTGGCAGCTGCGATTGGGGCCACACTTGGATGTGCCCGGGGCCCGGCTGAGGCCCTAATGTGATAGACGTACCTAACAATCACGTGATAGGGTGTCCGTGATAATAAGTGCGAAATAAAAATTCTTTGTGAGAAACAGATATAATTAAAAGTATATTAACTATAATTAAACTATAAATAAAAAAATATCATCTAATGACGTCCAATCAGAGATAGTCCCAAGGAGACTGGCAACATTTCCCCTTTGTATAGCGAGGCTAATACGTCGGCAGAAGGCTGCCAGCTTTCCTGTCTCCACACTTCTCCTTCAGCCGCTTGGACAACTCGTTGGCCAGGCGCTTAGCTGAAGGTCCCCAAGGGCCCATCGTCTCGACCCCAAACGAGGTCGCCTGGATGTGAGAGGGGGCTACACACAAGTAGCATAAATAGTTTTCTGAACGCACGCATAAATGTTGTATGGGAAAATGTTTTTTCCTTTTTTTTTGTTATTATTCACACAATATGTTCTTCTGATGTAAAAGCTATATTATTGTAAAGTTTCATTAAAATCCATTGAGTAGTTTTTGCGTGAAAGAGTAACAAACATCCATCCATACACACACATAATATAAGTAAGGAAAATGAACGTGTGATTGCTAATAAAGGTGATAACTAAGCCGATGTATTCGCAGCCATTTTTGCATTATGTATAATTATGTTTAGACAAATGCAGAGAAGCACTTACTTTATACTAAATAAGTAGAAATGTTGTTTATGTATAGATTATTACAAACAACAAATGTATTATTTGTTATCACTTATTATTTACAACAAACTGAATTGCTGTCTTATATGAGTATTATTGTGGGAGTTTATGGCGTTCATACATATACTGCGTCATACATAACGTGCGGTCAGTATATACTGTGAAAACTGTAACCGAAGCATCTTGTCGTTCGGAGAGGCCTATGTCTTCCGGCTGATGATGATGATGACGATGGCTGATATTATAACATTGATTGCTCTTCTGTGCAGTTGCGTTTAATGACAAAATATCTTACTGATGTAGATGAGAGATTAGTATGTTTTAAAATAATTCAGGCGTTTAAGTATAATAATGAAATAGTGCGCTTTGTATAATACGAGTATGCCGTGAATGTACTATTATAATGCCTAATATGTATGAATAATGGATTAAGAGAATGTTTAAATGGTAGTTAGTGATTTGTAATATTGTTTTATTATGTTTAATTTATGTAATTATTAATTATCGTTCGCAGTGTGTGCATAATTTTTAAGTTGCAATCGAGGTTGACACTTACAATGTTTTTTTTTATATTGAATTAAAGGTTGCAACTTGTTTTGCACACCTATAAAATAAAATAAATAAAATAAAGGGATGTATAACTTGATTCACATCGAGCGGACCATTTACATCACTTGACCCAGTTATAGGAGATGCACAGGGGTCACGAAAACTTTGAAGCCCCCGCAGAGACATGGCGGCTCCGTGCGTCCTCTATCGCCTATACCAAGGAGAATGTTCCCAGGAGCTCTTTCAACCTTGTTCCTATACCTCGTATTTTCACACCCGTAATACCCGCACAGGTGGAGAATAGCCGCCGCATTCTTTTCCTTTGAATCGACACTCGTTTCTTTGTAGAACCATCGACAAGTGGAATGCTTTGCATTCTCCCTCCATTGCTTGCTCTCCATATATGAAAATCACCCTTGGCCGGCATAGTGATGGTGACTGAGGCCCCTTGATTAACATCAGACAAGCCCAAGTGAGATGTCACTTCGCTACCTTATAACCTGAAAGGGGATGAAGGTATCCAAGATTAGTGTGGACGACAGCGCCACCTATTCGTGCAATTGAGAGCAACATGTTGAATGTTGTTAGCGGCATTAATTACCAAATGTTAATTTATTATAAACTCACATTACAAGTGGCTGTCTGCGGCATCGTAGCTCCTAAACCAATGGATTCATTACGATGCGGGTTTTTTGTTTGAAAGTTGACATGATCGAGATGACTCTTAGCTACAATTGATGAAGATGTTAGCTGCGGTGGCGATCTTAGACGCATAATCGGTATTTACTTTACTTTTAAACATATCTGTGATCTAATATTTGAAATACCCACCCATGTATACGCACATGGGTATTACAACTGGGCTATTCTAATGATAAAGCTCGAGGGTCCTACCTAATATAATCCTGGATGGTAAGTTTGGGCTCATTAAATTCGTCTTGGCTGTAGGAAACTAACTGTAGAAAAGTATCCTGGATCTAGGGAAACTTATCATGAATCAACAAGATATAAAACTATAGTGCTTTAACTAAAATCTTTACTCACTATTAGCTGGGCCGTTATCAAATTGAAGACTTGGAGTACCTGATGATGCACCATAAGGATGCCAAGGGATATAACTACGGAGCTATGACTAAAGTTGTTTCAGCTGTTTGGAGGGTTTCTTAAAATGATAAATACAACTATTATAATAAGCAATGATGGAAATGGCCAAACTCAATGTCATTGCTTTGTAATAATAATAATAGCAATTAGAAAGTACATTAATAATAATAATAGTGTGGCATTGCACAAGCGCAGCGATATTTATAATAATAGACGCGCGTATTTTCATTCTCTTTGAAATCTCTCGTGTAAGCACAGCGGCCATATTTACATTCCATTGCAATAATAAGGGAAAGGGCTGCTGGTCAAACAAATTTGATTGCACTCTGTTATGAGTCCTACCTCTAAGGCTGCCCTCATATAATATTGTGTGCAGTTGTGAATGAATAATATGAATTAGGTTATACAATTTGATATAGAGTATGTATCGAACACTGAGACGAAGTCTGGTAGCGGGCAGCGGGTTGTGTGATAGAGGCCGCTAATGTGATTGGAGGGTGTTGCGCGAAGTGTGATGAACAGTGACATTGGGGGCCTTGGCATAGAATGGCCCAAAGTGCGGGTGTCTGCGCGCGAGAATGGACGCGGACAGTATACTCCGTGAATTGGGCCACGGCGGCGAATATCACAGGAGGTGCTACGCGCTGCTGGCCCTGGTCGCCATCCAAGTTGGCCTCCTGCACACCACGTACATATTCCTTGCGGCAGATGTCTCACACAGGTATGTGCACTCTATGCATCTATGCAAAGGCAAAACCCTTAAGGCTGCAAACCTCGATATTTCGCACGCGTATTCTTCTTAGGACGTAGGCAGGGGCGTAGCTACCGCCGTATCAATTATATAGGGCCCCCAACTTTTCCACAGAGGCAGAAACTTTAGAACACCTAGTCATCATTTATTTTTATGCAAATATTTTTTTTCTTTTGTGAGAAATCTTTACCCTTCCCAAGGGCTCCCAAACAAATTTATATACGGTGCCCCGCCAAGGCACCCTACGTTTCTGGACGTAGGCATCCACTAAGGTAGGTTTTTCTAAACCTAAGGGAGTGAAATAGGAGATAAAAGTTTGTATGGTTTTTTTTATACCTCGGACATACTTGCATGAAATTTCGTATAAGTTAAGTTAGGCAAAAATAATGAGTTCCGTATAACAGCGTTTTCTAAAATTTAATTTCTAAAAGAGTAAAATGGGAAATGAAAGTTTTAAATAAACGCGAGCCAATTTTATTAATGTTCGGTCCTAAATGTTAACCGCCCAAGGCAGTGGTGTAGCTAACAGATATAATGTGATAACACCATTGCCATGAACATCCAACCGAGCAGAGTTCAATGCGTTCGCCATTATCTGTCTCTCTGCTTATTGACTCAACGGCGATGCTAATGTGCGCCCCACACGATCCAGACACAGATGCGTTGCTTGCATCACCATCACAATCGTAGACAGCCTTCGTCACTGCAGCGGCCATTGATAACTCAATGGTGGAAACGCATTGAACAACATGTTTTTTTAAATGTTTGACACAATTACCATAGTCGAGTGACCACTGATGCCAATGAAGCAGAGCGGTCATGATATTAAGTTATTGTAACATTTGCCAAACAATGGTGTGACTTTAAAACAATTAATTAATTATTCAATCAAATTGGCACGCTCCTGGCACGCTTTACATTCACTTTCCTCTTCATACAAGCTCTACGGTTATGAGCACTAAGGACAATAAAACAAGTCAATAATGTGACTAAAAGGAGGAATTGCAAGAATAAGTTTGATACAGGAACGAACGTGGAGCTATTATATACAAAAGTTCCTAATAAGGCCAATTGCAAAGATATTCTTTATAAAACTAACAATATCATAAACTTAATAAAGCTCGATCTAATGTTTAAGTTTGGCCAAACGATTGCCAAATAAATATTACAAATAGATGTCAACATGGACGAAAAAACATTTGTGCTGTAGTTAAAAGGTATATGAGTGAAAAATATATATTATTTTAGCTTCACGAAAGCGGCTACCTCCCCACTTGTGGTTCAATTTAAAACCTATCGAGATATTGCCGGGGTAGGACTTATTTGAGAGCGAAAACGGAATATGTGAGCGCGCATGTGTTATGTGCCGCGCCGGCAGACGTGCGTGGTCGTCTGTGTGGTGCGCACGCGCCGCAGCAACATGGACGTGGACGCGTTGCTGCGCGAGCTGGGCCAACTGCGGCGATTCCACGTGAAGTGCTTTGCGCTGCTCGCGTTGGCCACATTCGCGGCGCCGCACTACGCCATCAATTATGTGTTCCTCGCAGCCGACGTGCAGCACAGGTGAGCATGGTGTTGGAACATATTGTGTTACGGATTATAAGTAACATGCTTTTTCGTATGTGTTATATTATGGAGTGCAACTCCATTTGGTTGACTCACATTACGAAACACTGCTCCCGACACAACGCGTCCACCCTATATAGACGCGTATGCCAGAAGTAGTCGTCGCAATGGCGGCAGAGGCAGCTGTTATGTGCAGTCGCGCTGCCATTGGACAAGTAGAGGACATCAATTGTTATGATCTAAAACAAATAATCTTATTACCGGCGTTGCCCGGGTCAAAATGCACCGCACGCATAATGGTCAGTTTCCCTCTCATGTATGTACTCGTATACATAATCTTTGTACCTACCATTAAACGTATGCTGTTGTATAATATAGTGTAAATAAAATGGATTCCTAGAATAACTTACTAAAATAATAACAAATTATATTTGAAAGTTGTTTGTTATATTTAAAAATATATGTTTAAATGCATAATTACTATTTTGTATACAATAAATACATAGAGAATTTTCACCTCTGTCATAACTTCTAAACAAAACGTCCGTCGTGAATACTTTAAAATGAAATTTACACATAATGAGGCTTAATTATGAAACCATTTAAATAAATAAGTATATGCGAGAGTAATAGTGGCCTGTCCCTGGCAGCGTGGTGAGAGTTGTGTGCCCTTCATTGGAATGGCATGCAGCACGCGGCAGGCGCATCCTCACGTGCGGCGGCTAATGCGCGGGTCAAGGCGCACACATTTTGGTAAACTTACATATTCATTATTATTCGCCATGCATATATATATTGGCATCAACGTGATGCAAATGGCAATATGCAAATGAAACGAAGAACGCGGGATATGTTATCTCCACACTTTCGTGTCATTCGCGAAGGACATACAAATTAGGATTTGCTAAGTTAAGTTAAGCCAATTGCCAATGATGTGCAATAAATTGAGATTGCAAATGGCGAAGGCCAAATATGAACACATTGCGAACGTTATATCACCGATCACTTTTATTAGGCGGATTTTCCTCAAAGCATTCATTCATTATTTTCACTGTTATTTGTTATCATATACACTTTTTTATATTATAATGCAAAACTACTAAACAACAATTGTCACGTTATGCATTTGTAATAGAAACCACAAAATGATTTTAATAACTATTAAAAGCAACCAATAGAAAACAGCGAGCGCTTTATACAAGTTGCGATCATTAAACTCACACGTGGATAATATTATTATGTTTAATGAATAGTTGCAATGAGTATTAGTATTGTTAAGCGTGGCTATGTGTGTTTATATAATTCGTCCAGCGCAAATGAGCGCGGTGTCCGCATGTCCATTCTCGGATGCAGCTATTTCACTTATAATAATTCACTTGAACATCTCCTTCTTATGTTATTCAAATTGCAGTTCCCTTTGCCCCTGCGTTTGCGTAGTATTGCCACTTTCTATGAATGAGTACATCTAGCAAACAACTAATTAAAGTTCACTTTGTGTGACGTATATATGTACATAATTTTCAGATGTGCGGTGCCCGAATGCGAGAATGTGACAAGTGCCACCTACGCGTCAGCCTGGTGGAGTAATAATAGTGAGAGTGGCAACCATCACGAGTGCTCGAGGGCTGTGATGGACGCGAGCGGGCCATGCACCACGCACTCGTTCACAGGCGCACGACAACAATGCGACCAATACATCTATGAAAACAATGACACAATCGTGGCTGAGGTGAGACCAAACAATGACACATAAACAGAGAGTGGTGCGCCCTGTATGGCCACAACTCATTCAAACGCCTATGTCGCATAAGGCTGGGAATACACGGCCGATTTTGTTTCCGATTGTCTAATCTGACTATCGGATCGTATTCCAAACGTATAGCACTAGTGCCTTCCGATTGTTTGATCCGACTATTGGATCCGACTATCGGAGAGGAAAATATGAAATCTATTCGCAGCCTAATAATAGTTATGTTTAGTACATTATTAACAAATATGTAATTGTCATAATTATGACAATTATTTCCGCTTGGAGTGGCCATTGTTGTTGGCAGGGACAATTGTTGTTACGCCCCCGCATGACTAATAACATTCGCATATAATAGCAAAGGTTTGGTTTTACATGGCTGCTAACTGAATTACTTGTATGAAAAACCCGGCAGATAAAAAGACCGCTGGTATTGAAGCTGCGCAGTAACACATCGATGGCACTAACTTATTTTGTTATCTTCTTTCTTACTTTTCGTTTTACGCATGTTGTATAAAATTTAAAATATAAAATATGTACACGACTGTATATAAGGGGATTTGTTTCCACCGCAGTCGTCTAGGGGGCCAACTACCAACTTTAAAAACAATAAGTTTCAAGACAGTTCGGTTTGACGTAGAAAATTACTCAATTTCGTACCACCATCTTTTATTTGCAATTTTGTTTTTTTCCTTTAAATTCATTTCTATGCTGCATTTGAATATTACCTAATAATATAACTTAATACTTAACAATTTAGGTATATTTGAATAAACCTAATATTATTTTTTGTAATTACGCTTTGGAGGAATGAATATTGATGTGACGTCACAAAACTGCCAATAGTAATTTTATTCAAATAAGCATATTTCACGTAGGAATTGAAATTTGACAATTAAAACAACAATGCTTTAGGAAATGGTGGTACGCCCGCAGAGCTCTTCTGCCGATCCTTATAGTGCGCAGCTGAGAAGTGAGCGCTCTTTATATCTGTGTCTATATAACTACAATCCATGTTTTAGCAAGATACCATTACCATTTGCCTTCAACATTATCCTTTCCGTTGTCATAATGTAAACTATAATGGCTGCCATTCAGACATCATAATGGAAAAAATGTAAATTGTTATTATTATTTCTCTTTTATAAACAATATTTAATTAGCCAAACGTAAATGAGCGTGAAGCGAACACACAAACTTACAATGTTACTAAAACATATTTACATTTGAATAAATAATATTGTATTTGCATAATTTAGATTAACCAAATGAATATATATGTGCTACAATGATGTTGACGCACGAATGTGTGTTTGTGTTCAGTTCAACTTGGCATGCGAGGAATGGAAGCGCACCTTGGTGGGGACAATACACAACATCGGCATGCTCGTCTCGCTGCCTATACTTGGCTACGTTTCGGACAGGTGAGTGCAAGTATGCTCCCTCGGTGGGTGAAACAGGCAGGTGATTGTGTTGCGTTGCGTTGCAGATGGGGTCGCAAATGGGCGTTGACACTGAGCTGCACGCTGGTCGGCGCCATTGGCACTATGAAGGCGTTCTCCGTGTCATACGAGATGTACGTGATCGTGGAGTTCCTGGAGACGGTGGCGGGCGCCAGCGCATTCCCCGCTGCATACATACTCAGTGAGTGCTGTAACACTGTCACACACTCACGCACTCACCCGTGCGCTATATCTAAATATATATATTCTGTTGCAGCCATTGAACTGCTCGGCCAGGAGCGTCGTGTGCTGACAACAGTGTTTCTCGGTGTGATGCTGGTGATTGGTGGATTGTCGTTCGCAATGCTCGCGAAGACATTCAAGTATTGGCGCACTTTCATATTGGTCGTGTATCCACCGTCGCTGCTCTTCCTCTCATACATATATTTGCTGCCAGAGAGCATCAGGTATCAGTTGTGTTTATGATGATCATTGTTTGTGTCATCGATGTTAACGCAGCGGCGCATTCGAACAGGTGGCTGCTCACGAAGGGCAAGAAGGAGGAGGCGGTCGCGATCATAAAGCGCGCTGCACAAATGAATAACGTGACGCTAAGCGATGAAACACTGAAACAATTGGAGAACACGAAAGTGCCAGACGAGGAGAAGAGAGCAACAGAGGAGGGATCGCTCGTGATGGCCGTGCTCAGGTGAGATAGTGCAGCTGCACACGATGGGCCACGTGGCGTTGTTGAATGGTTAATATTGAACGTTTGCGTTGTCAGGTCGCCGGTGATGGTTGCGCGCATCTCTATCTGCTCGTGGTGGTGGGTGACGTGCACGTTCGTGTTCTACGGATTGGCGATCAACTCTGTGACGCTCGCCGGTGACAAGTACACGAATTACATGCTCGTGGTGAGCGTGGAGGTGATCGCCGTGGTGGCGAACGCGCTGCTGCTCGACAGGATCGGCAGGAGGAGGACGCTGCTCATCGCATACTTCGTGTGCGGCATATCGTGCGTGGCCATCGCCTTTGTGCCCAAATGTGAGTATGCCACCAGCCCATTGAGGATTGTTAAAGCTGTTGTGCTTTGCCTTGATAACATCAATGTACTAATTGTTTTGCGCAACAATCTGTGCTATTGTAATAACGCGTATATCTAATAATAACAATCCAATTGTTTCAGCGTTGTGGTGGTTGTCGACGCTGTTGTACCTGTTGGGCAAGATCGCAATAACGCAGGCGTTCAGTGGCGTTTACATGTACACGTCGGAGTTGTTCCCCACGCACGCGCGACACACGCTGCTCGGGTTCTGCTCCATGTTGGGCAGGATTGGCTCCATCGTTGCGCCGCAGATGCCACTGCTCGTATGTTGCAGCACACCAGCTCACACCTCATTGCGACACTACAGACACACTGTCGCAAACTATAACACAAACGCAATACACACGGCATTCACACGAGCCCAATTTAGATCACCGATCGCGAATTAAATCAAGTTGAAGCAATAAATATCGGTTCAACAAAAGTTAAAGATATTTCAACTTTTATTAATTCAATTAATAGTTTTTTTTTTTTTTTTTTTTCAAAATTTTTGTCGAGGCCTTTTTCATTAAATCTGAATATGTCGGCCTCATTATATCCACACTAAACATAATACTGGCAACTTATATCTATAGTAATGTAATAATAAATTCAATTAAACTTATTCAATTAATAGTTGAGAACAAATCGACTCGTCTGAGCTTGTTCGTTCAACTCGCATTCAATAATAAGTCCAATCAGTCAATTAACCAGCGCGATTCAGTATGTGTTATATTCCTCTGTCATCAGTTTTTTTTGTTATTTGTAAAAAATAAAAATGGAAATTATGGCGTCCGCATCCACGAGAAAAATGCTAAAATGTTAATGACACTTACTATTACTAGTGTAATGATACGAGTAATATTGAGTCGATTATTTATTAAACCGTGAGAACGCTACCATCAATATTCGCTTTCAATGTTTTGTTAAACGATAAAATTTGAACAACTAAATTCATTTCGTGAGAATGCCGTGTTACGGCCTGCATATATGAAAGTGGTGATACTACCCTGGATCGGCAGACTGCCTACCACTCATTGACCGTAGTTCCGTGTTTGGGGGCGAACTAGGCCGGCATAGTGGATGTAACTGCTCCTTACAGTTATTGAATTGTAGTAGAGTGACACCCATTCATGGACCACACTCCAGCTTAACATTGTCTGTCATTGGCTGTCATATGTCGAGTTGTGACTAAAGAATGATTTAAACTATAATACTTTAATATATTTAAGAGATATTGAACAAATATGAATGTTTTGCAACCGAAATGTTTTCAGGCAATCTACGTGGATTGGTTGCCGTCAGTTTTGTTCGGCGTGACTGCGCTGATCTCCGGCCTGCTGATGCTGACGACGCCTGAAACACTGAACACCAAGTTGCCGGACACGATCGCGGAGGCCGAGCAACTCTCCACCAGGAAAACCAACTCCATCCAAATGCATAATACCTCATAGTATTAACTTATTCGTTGTATTCACGTTGTTCGAATTTATTTATTAGCCTCAGACCAACACTGGAAGAGACGGAGCCTATTATTGAAATTGAACGATGCTAAGCGAGATAACTCGCGGCCAACACTTGCTCCGTCTTTACTTTAGTTGGTCTCAGTTATATTTCTATAATAGTTGATTGTAATTGTTTCGTGTGAAACGGGTAATTAGTTCATAAGTGAATGGTTTATTATTATTATTATTACCTAAATGTTTGTGATATTATTATTATTATTATATAGAAGTGTGTTATATTTATTGGTTTATTTATATAATATATTGTCACATGATTCTCCTTGATTTCACATTGGGTGAAGTTATAATAATATAAAAAGTGACAATAATAAAAGTTATAATTTAAAAAACAATATAGTTTCACAAATAAAATGTGCGTCCAGACATTTTGATCAGGTATAAATGAGTCTCTAAAGAATGGCAACAAATATTTCATGTGTTTACGAGATGGGGGTGATCGTGTGTCCTACAATTATAGCAATGCAGTATTGCGTTGTTATGTATTATTTGTAATTGCTGAATATTATGGTCCATTTGATAAGATCACCTTCTGTTTGTTATTTTGATTATTATGTATTAATTATTAACAATTTAATTTATTGTAATTATGAAACGTTTTTACATTGGTTATATGCATTGGTATATATCACAAACATATATTGGTGGTGTGCGGATCCATGAGTGGCCATGACCAGGGTTTCTTTCAGCTGAAATTCTCCAGGGGGACAATAAACAGATCTGCGGGGCGGAGTAAATAAATAAAACAAAAAATATGTAAAATTAGTTATTGTTAATATTTTTATGCAGGAAAGATGCATATTTTTTTATTAAAAAAAATAATATTCTTTGTGGCTTTGTTCTTGATGAAAAATTAATAACTTTTTCCAGAAATTATTTTTTGGTATTTCTGGTCCCTCGATTAGAATGCATCAAAGTTTCAGGTTTTATTCTGTTTGTTGCCATATTCAGTATTCCATTCATACTGATTGACTATTTTACCATGTCACGTCAATAAAGTGATTCCAGGTTGAAATGATTTGCCAAATAAGCGGGCCATTCGTCGGGAACATACGTAAATATGCAGTTGACGCGCGAACGCGAATAATAAGGCGCACGAAGCAGAAAGCGATCGGCAACCTATTACTATACAGTTCTAAGCGCATTTGACTCCGGGGGGCAGTAAGGAGTAGCCTTAGTGTATTTTCATTTACAGCATTTTCAGTCGTACCCAGTCTGTCGATCCGGGGTAGTACCACCACTTCATAGTATACAGACAATGAAGTGATTTGGTCACGTTTCGGGATCAGCTTGTAAGTTGCTGGTCCATCCACTATGTGATTGCTACTCACAGTTATTGAATTGTGGTAGCAGTGACATTCATTCATGGACCACACTTCGGCCTAACATCAAGCGGGGTGCTGTTATATTATGTCGAGTCACAATAAAAAAGGGGGTTTTGACGGAAGGAGCACGGAGTAGTACTGAGAGTACCACTGGCCGCGACTGTTGCCAGCCCCAGCAGCGCATGTGTGTGTGTGTGTGTGTGTGTGTGTATGTGTGATAGTTTGCGCAATGACGTCACACCAGTCCAGCGGCGGCGACCCAAATATAACCACTGGATACAAATATAGAATATTATGTTATACGCGCGCCGCACACAATGCGCACGCGCACCACACAAACATCACTCACAACATAGCAACGCCGCTTATAATGCATATGCTGTGATTGTTGTCCATATATATTCAAGATGTGTTTGTTATATTGTTTAAATGTTTTATTATACTGTGTGTTGATTGATTGATCAATTTGTGTGATAGAGACAACATGAGCCGTAGAGAGGGCAGGGCTGATGTTAGAGGGGAGTATGCAGTGCCACCAAGTAATTGTGCAAAAGTAAGTATGCGATCCATGAATGGAGGCAATCAGGCAAACAACTGTAAGTAGCGATCGCACTCACTATGGCGGCCTAATTGCAACCGGCAACTTACAAACTGATCTTGATACACAACTAAGTCACTTCACAGTCTGTAAAATGTACTCGTAAGTGGTGGTACTACTCCGGATGGACAGCAAGTGAAATGCTTTACTCGTCCATATGTTTTTCTCATTATATAAAGTATCTTTGGCCGGCATAGTGACAGCGACTGAGTCAGCCGTAATTACCATTAGGCAAGTCGAAATCAAATATTGCGAAAATATCAATAATAAAAATGTGTACAATAATAGCTTCCATAATTGAAACACTAACTATGTTTATGTGTTTGAGCAATCACTGTTTTTAGGGATTGTGTTAAAATATGTTGTGTTTGTGTCAGGTGTTGTATTACACGTGGAAGTTGTGCTCGGTGGTGTTCAGTCATTTGGTGATGATCAGCCTGGTGGTGGCTTACTGCATACTGGGCGCCGTCACATTCGAGAAATTGGAGTCACAACACGAAATACAGGTGAACATACGCCATTTTGCATTGCAGCATCACATCAACATCAGGCGCTGTGCGATTTAATATTTATGTAAAATATGAATTGGTGACAATAATGATTTGTAAACTGTCAGGTGAAGCAGAACATATCGCAGCTGCGCAACAATGCGACAACAAGCATTTGGCGCATGACAAAGACTGTGCCGCTCTTGGACCAAACGAATTGGACGACAGAAGTGGTCGACATGCTCAAGGTGAATCAAAATCGAACACATACATGACAAACGCATTCAATAACAAAACATATTAACAATAACACTTGGGGGAATATGCTCATTATGTTGTCATGCGCGCGTGGATTTCGAGTAATTTTATGATAAAACATTAAAATAATAATACAACTCTATGCTCGCCTTAAATTTTATTAAATTCGATACACTTTGGGATACTGAATTGCAAATATTATAAACTGGTAACATTGGTTTGTCTGATATATCCATAGTTATGCCAAAGATCCTTAATTATGAATTAAGGATTTAAAAAGTAATTAATTATATTAAAAGGAGCTTAATGGTTAATATTAAAGTGAAAGGAAAAGAGTGTAGAGCATTGTTAAGGCGAACATTTTTTATTATAGTATTTTTAAATATGTTGTTTCCTAGGATTACTGGTTCTCAAGTTATAAATATTGCATCTCATAAAGTTATAAATATTGTGCGGCCAGATCGGAAAACTAGTCACTTGAGGTTGTAATTTGCGTTCATATTATTTTATGCGACTTTCATTCTTGGAGTAACAAACAGCCTGTTGACTATCACCGAATGATGTTAATTTACCTAATTGTTGTGATAATAGGTGATAATTGTGAATGCGTTGTTTGTGCATTATTAAATAATTATCTTCGTGTGATTGCAATAGTGCAGCCATGTTGTATGTAGGGTGTTGTGTGTGTGTTGGCAGGACTTCGAGAACGCAATAATATTGGAGATGAAGGTCCGCGGCTGGGATGGCAGCGAGCAGCTGGACCACGTGCAATGGACATTCACCGGCGCACTGTTCTATTCCATCATCGTTATCACCACAATTGGTACGAGCTTATGTAATACATGCGCGCGGCACTGCTGTTGATGATGATGATCATCATTAAATAACAAATGAATGTAACTGATTGATTTGCATCCACTATGCCGCCCTTGGTGAGCACAGCGGATGCACCATTACATTGGTGATCAATAACAATGAGCTGTGCGTTTGGGATGAAAAGTGAATCAGTCGGGATCGCTCACCTGGTAACAAGTGATAATAAACAAATAAACTTCAAATGATTTTCTATATAATTGTTTATAGTTAAATATATGTAAAAGTGTACATGTTGTGAACAACATACTACTCTCTGTAAATAGTATTGGAAATATGTCAATGTAAAGACCCGCGTAAATGAGGTCCTTTTAATTTAACTGCATGTTGGTAGCACTGTACTTATTTACCGCGCAACATTTGAGCGGGATCTGTCATTTATTTTGCTGCACTTTTTGTTGGGCATTGTTTTGAGTGTTCGGTGATTTTTACAATGGAAAATATTGTTGAACAAAGAGTGTGCCTTAAATTTTATGTTTCGAATGATATTTCATGTGGTGAATCGCTAAAAATGTTGCAAAAAACCTACGGCGAATCGTGCATATTTAAACCAGGCCGAGAAGTAGTAGTAGACTTGCCTCGTTCTGGTAGACCTTCAACCGCCACGACCAAAGAAAACATCGACAGAATCAAGAAGCTAGTGCTCGCGAAAATCGACGTATGAGTCTGAGAGAGTTGGCTAGTGAGGTGAACATATCTTTTAAGTCCATCCATAACATTCTCATTGACATTTTAGACATGAAACGCGTCGCCGCTCCACTAGTTCCAAAAGATCTCAATTTTGTTCAAAAAGCGCAGCGAAAACATGTCGCTCAAGACATGTTTTCCCGAGCTTCTACGAATCCTAGCTTTATCAAACGTATAATAACTGGCGACGAGCCGTGAGTTTATGAGTACGACATGCAAACAAGCCAACAGTCTTCAGAATGCCGTCTCGAAAACGAGCTGAAACCCAAAAAAACCGCGGCAAAGTCGCTCCAATATCAAGGTGATGCTGACAGTTTTTTTTACTACTGTGGTGTGGTTAACTCCGAATTTCATCCAGAGAGAGAAACAGTCGTCATAAAGCGTTTGTGTGAGAGTATTTGCCGAAAACGTCTAGTTTTGTGGCAACACAACTCATGGACAATGCACCATCACACACAGCATTATTGTGAAAGAGTTTTTAGCGAAAAATTCAACAAAATTTCTCGACCATGCACCGTATTCACTTGATATGGCTACGTCTGACTTTATTTCTATTTCCCAAGTTAAAATTACCACTCCGAGGAAAACGTTTTAAGTCGATAGATGCCATAAAATATGGAGGAGTGGGTAAAGCGGTGGAGATGTTGCATTGCAAGCAATGGGGCCTACTTTGAAAGCGATAAATTAAATTTACATGATAAAATGTGTATTTTTTTAAATTAAAATATTACCGATACACAGAATGTATGTGGCCGGACAATTACCAATAATGCATTCAATAACATAAATGACATTTTTGTTGCAATCTAACAAAAACTACAAACTGTTTTGTAAGCCATATGTCAATAACAATCGCCATATTATTATTATTCATTAATAGAGTAGCAGCTCTCGCTGATGCGTCTAAATCTTCACATGAGCACTATGCACTTGTTATCAAGTTTAATTTTAAATTGTGTAAATGTGGTTGTTAAACATATGTGGTAGGGGTTCAGCATTGCTAGGATTCGTATTAGTTCAGTATATACTTACTTATAGATTGGTACGTATTAGGAGGAATGAATGAATAATACTAATAGAAACTAATAATTTAATTAAAGCTAACATAATGCAAGTAAATAATTTACTTTGTGTATAAATCCATGTCCATAAATATTTGACAGATATTCATTCATCTTCCTTCTCGCTCTCTCACGTGAGCACTCTGCAAATGGGATGAGAGAGTATATATTATACGCATGCAATATACACACACACATACATGTATTAGTTACAACACACCCACACACACAAACACTAAATCATATATCAATATCACCTCGCCTGTACGACGGGAACCGGCTGAAGTCCGAATTAAAGTATTTATGTCTTCCATTTAGTCTCGAGTTGCTCGACAGGCCATAGCCGCCGCGCACTGGCCCTATGATGCCAGTTGGGCCCCCGGGGCCGACCAGCACACCTCGGGCGCCATTCGCGTTGCCCAATTGTAGTCCCCCTCTGTGTGGCCCAATGTGGCCCGTTGGACCGCCAGGCCCTACTAACACTGCTTGCGCCTGTCTGTTTGGACCAATGATACCAGTTGGACCGTTCGGGCCCACAAGCACCCCTTGCACTTGTCTGTTTGGACCGATCATTCCCGTTGGGCCTTCTGTACCCACTAATATTCCTTGTGGTGGTTTGTTAGTTCCGATTATTGCCGCTGATCCATCTGGACCCACCAATACACCTTGTGGTTGTCTGTTAGGTCCAATAATACCTGTAGGACCATTGGGACCAACTAATATTCCTTCCCCTTGTCCAGGTCTGTTCGGCCCAATTATTCCTGATGGGCCTTCTGGTCCCACGAGAACGTCCTGCGTCTGTCTGTTCGGTCCAATAATACCCGTGGGGCCATCGGGACCGACCAATATGCCTTGGTTTTGGTTGTTAGATCCAATAATTCCCATCGGACCGCCGGGGCCGACTTCTTGGAAATAGTTGTGATTGCCGTATGACTTGATGGGCGATGGGCCAACGTAGCCCGTGGGCCCGTCCGGACCAATTAGCACCGGCCTCTTTGTTTGCGCCGGACCAATGAGCAACGGCGTGTTCTGGGAAAAGAATCCACCCGTGGGCGACACACCTAACATGTATTGCCTCTTATTCGCTTCGTTGATGTAATCTGAAACATTCAATTTACATTATATTTCAACAGTATAGCGTTGGGAGAACTGCATCGCTCGAAGAACTGACAACCGATGAAGGAGAAAAGTTCTTGAGTGGAGACCAAGAACTTCCACTAGGTGGACTGACGACATAGATGCAACTGTCATCTTGTCGGAATGAATGGGGGCCTATGTTCAGCAGAAGACGTCTTCTGTCTGATGATAATAGCGTTGGGACAACTTATAGACACGGAAACCCAAACAGAAATCAAATGTTAGAAATGCTATAATGTGGATAATTATAATAAATGAAATGTGTGTCTACCTTGTCCTGAGCGTTTGTAGCAGCATACACGTTGTCCTGCCGCACACGTGTGCTGCAATTGAACATTATTATTATTGCTCTGTGTGTGTGCATGTGCGTGTGCGTGTGCATGCGTGCGTGTGTGTTACCTGTAAATCGTTTCTGGTGATGCAGTTTGTGTCCGTGGTGCATTTGCATTGTCTGAAATCTTTGTCATCGTACATGTTCAGCCATTCGTCATTGTTGGGACGACGGTTCCTGTAACTGTTGCAATTATACATTATTATTAAAACATATCATATATACACATACATTCACAGTATAATATACACTCACTTGATGATTTCATAGTTGTCGTCCATGAGGCCGCTGAATTGTGAGCGATATGGGGCATTGCGCTGCTGCTCGTCGTCACTCAGCACACTGTTCGGACGATTGCTGGAAATATGCGCAAACATTATATAATCAATAATATAATGTTGTTGCGCTCATTTGCGTGTCATCAGCCTCCAATTGTATTCACGCGTTATTCATATTTATGCGCCATTTTGTAAAGATCATATATAATGGGATTACTCCATAACAATGGGAGGATGACCAAGCAAATGTTGGTCGCAGTGTGCACAGGTACATTTATTTAATTTCTTCAACAACATGTTTAATTGTTTATTATGAGTCCTATTCATCAGTGGACGTCTTCTGACTGATGATGATGACTTAAACGCCGAGTGCAAAAGTTCAACCTCTCAGGATTCTTCTGAATCCTCGTCACCTATAATTATTATGAATTTTTCCAATACTTCTTTTACGGGCCTAATATTTTTTTAAAATTTTAATTGTGACTTGACATATGTTAACACCCCGCCTGATGTTAAGCTTTAATTTTATCCACTTTTGAGTTTTGGGCTTTGTACGATGACTTTTTGCAGAATCTCTTTTATATTTTTTATTTACATTGCTAGAATAATCTATATTGCCTTGTAGAAGAAAGTACATAAATATATCAAATGTTGCAAGTGTTTTTGAACCCATGATTCTGGTTTGCTTGACCATTGCACTATCAAATAATAATAACTCAGATAAGCCATAATAAAGTATGGTTATGAAATGTCTCTATAATGAATGTAGATTTACAATTGAACCGATTGCATGTTAACAATAGCCCTCAAGTGGAGTGAGCAACTGTTATTACATCAGGTGCTACTGAATTGTGTCGCTTGAGTGATCACACCTTGGCCCATTTGGTGGCCATTATGAAAGGCTCACTACTCAAACGCATTTGGTTGATTGTTTCATATTATACTACTTGGACAATTCCACCATAATGCATAATGGTGGAATTGCCATGACTAATAATAATTTGTGATGAATCACATAAATCCATTATTATAATGTTATTGTTCGTGATGCACACCGAGAACTTGATATTGTAATAGAAGGGGCTTTTACATAATTAGGTATATTATATACATTATATATTAGGAGCTCGGTGACTATCCTTGGCAATAATAATTATTTATGTGCATTGATGCGCTGAACGAGGCCCAAATCGGAGACATCCACAAGAAAGTTAGGTTGCCTGATGCCCTTGACACTAGAGCTGGTATGAGAAGAATTGTGGATGAGGGAAGCGAGGGGTTGTGTCAGGATCGTGACAAGTGGTCCACGTCCATTGTCTGCCTATCCCTGTGAGAAAGAGGCGTGACCATTTGATTTTAATTAATGTTGCTGACATACAACGCAAATATGTTGAATGATTGTAATAAATGCGATATATCACCAAATAGGTGATTTAGTGATAATGATCTCGAATGTGTTCTGCGCAGATATATAGCGAAGGTGAACGTGGATATAACAAGGAAACACAACGGATGCCATTCAGACATGTTATACTAATACATTTTGACATATTTCAATGTGACTATTTATGTATTAATTAGTTATTTAAATTAATATGAATAATATATGTCCGCGCGTCGATCCCCGGCACCAATGGGCCGATGTGATTTTAATGTAGTAACTCTATTAAATATTATTATGTTGTGACTGCATGTCGCATTATTGTTTGTTTAATTCACTATTACGCCTTCGCGGAGTAATTGTTTGACATTCACAATAATTAACAATATAACACGAACGTATAACCCGTTATAGGTTCGTCATTTTGAAAATATCTATCCAAATTTGAACCCTGTGGCAAACCACGAAATAAAGTCCATTGTGAAAGGTGATGATACTCAATCGACGGTTGAATTAACATCAGCTCTCGACTTTTGCATTTAATTAATATTAGTACATTTACATCAAATTTGCATCGTAAGAAAACTTGACAAAGTGTTGTCCATGAATGGAACTTGCTGACCGCCAGCGTACGCGTCGAGACCGTTCTCAAGAGGCACCTAAACGAATGAATTTTGACAATCGCAAGGCACTCCTAACAATAGTAATTGTCACTGTTAATCATAAACATTAGTGCACATGTGTTCTATGATGAACTGAGAAGCCCGCACATCTTCAACCATCGCTACTGCTTCTGCACGCGCGAACACTCCAAGTATTCTATACAAAGCGTCATATGTATAGAATATCTCCTAATTGGTGTGAATTATAATAAACTTAGAATCAGTGTATGTGTGCGGCATAATTCATTAGTGGGGTGGGCAGGCTGTTGTATGCCATCATATTACCTCTCTTCTTGTGATGGTGTGTCGGCAAAGCTCAGTTTGTTGTCAATTCTGTGTCCATTGTCCGTCTTCAAATCCGGCCATGACCAGTGCTCAGCGCTCACGCACGCGCACAAGCATAACAATATTACTGGAAATGATTAATTCAATAATTAAATTGGTCGGCAACTTGAATAGCTCACATAAAGTGAAACGAGTATTTAAATATTATAAAAAACATGAAACGTATAAGTTGTTGGTATTCTCACGATGACCTTCGCCATGATGATGATTGATTTAATAAAAAACTATGTACAATATAATTAATTATTAGATAGGTAGGTACATATAATATGTTGTGTTATTATAGCGCTAGTTCATGTGGTGGCTGTATGTGTTGCGTTATGAACGGAAAACCAACATGTTGGATTACAACTAATCAGCCATAACATAATAATAATCTATGTGAGATTTATCATCAATACGACATTATTATAATAAACTATTTGGCGATAGCACGAATATCAATGTTGTTTGAATTCATGAGCCGCACCTTTGTGAAGGATGGAGTCTATCAAAGTTATATTAATTGTGTGTTAATATAATTGAAGCAGTGCATGTGTGTGCTGAAATTGTGTAATATGTGCGTTTCAGTTTAAATTCAATTAGGTGTTATATAAAATGGCCAATTGAATGGTAAGATGCCATATTGGCATTCAATTAGGTGTTATATAAAATGGCCAATTGAATGGTAAGATGCCATATTGGCCGCTTTATTAGGTGATCGAAGTTCATTATAAATAATTGTGATAATTGTGTAAAATGAACATGCGCGCAATATATAAATTGCAACTAATACGATTTATACGATTAATAACATTATCCAGTTATTATGAAAATTTGAATCACTTTAAT
This sequence comes from Tinea trinotella, assembly GCA_905220615.1. Lineage (NCBI taxonomy): Eukaryota > Metazoa > Arthropoda > Insecta > Lepidoptera > Tineidae > Tinea > Tinea trinotella. The sequence continues at coordinate 106,936 of HG992314.1, forward strand.
ATCTCAATTAATAATAATAAATTGAGATGATGGGCAGCCCCCTTTATTTAATTCAATTGTGCATTTGCAATATTGGTTGCCCAATTGTGTTCTGCAATGGCTGCTGCAGCCGCATATATTTGCAATGAACTGCATTCTACAACAATATATAATGACATTACTTGCTTTATTTTAAGAAATCATTACCGCCCATATATAAATGAATGTCACAAATTCGTCAATAAAATCATTTATATGTATGCATATATCTATTAGTTTATTATTAAATGTAATACTGATGATTTTATGGCATTGTCAGAGTGGCTCGCTGTTGCGACGCTTTCGTACCAGCACTAGCGGTGTCAGGGGTGTATTGTCTGAGTGGTGGGACTCACTGATGGTGAAGAGGTGGATGCAATTGCACACCAGCTCAGCACCATTTGTAAAATAATTATGGTATTTTCTTAGATTTTGCGCGAACATTGATTAATGAATTAAACACTATTTCTCTTCTACATACAAAGCTCTCGAAACATCGGAATAAAAAACAATGTAAATTGTAAAACCAAAATAAACGCGATAGTAAGCCGCGTAAATTTTGTTTAATTCAAAATAATTATGTTATTGTATATAATTATTTGTAGTTAAATGTCAAAAGCTGTTACTAACATAATATAATGTATTATTATTGTGAATTATGGCAGCATCCTCAAATAAAGATTATTATTAAATGCATTTCTATGATGGGGCGTCTCTTGTGTGCGTTAATGGGCAAGCGCGTGCTTATGTTTCAATGTTGTGGGTGGGCAGTTGGGCAATTTTGGCAATGGACACATATATATGGTGACATGTTGCAATGTAATAAGATGGAAGGTTGCAATAAAAGCCTACAACTACAACTTTGCAATTCATTGGCTCAAATTAATTATATTTATTTTAATTTATGTAAATGTATAATTATTATTATTATTGAAAGCATGTACTAACCAAATGTCATATTGTGATGTACACATGAACTTCACTTAACTATGACTATGTCGTGGGCAGTGCCGCGTGCGTCCTGTGCGCCCTCTCTTATGTAACTGATCTTTGCTTTCAGTGCACTATGCCACAGAGCACGAACATACAATACGAGTAGACACGACGCACGCAACGCACACCAACAACGCGAATGCACTCTCTACTACTTATTACAAACTCACTAATTAATTTTATTAAATAAAATATTAATATGAATCTCAAATTACTAAAAACCCATCATTTTCTATTTATGATTATTAATTTGTTATTTTAGTTTTGCAAGAAAAAATATAAAAATTGATAATAATACGGATAAACTAGTTCTGCACTCTTTTAAGGCAACCGTGAAATGAGTAATTTTTTCGATCGGTTGCTTGACAAGTGGAGGTCAGATGTCGAAACACAATTAGGGAGGCATTGCAACACCATAACAATTCGCTTCTACACACAGAGGATATTCCGGCCATACCTGGGCGGTTTCGTGCTGCGGAAAACACATGAGCATCATACTGATAATACGATCGTAATGGCATCAAAATGACTTATAATAAGTCTGAGATGAAGATGTGCTTGGACATTGCCACACCTTGGGGTTACTCGTCAAGATAACAGGCCAGTGTTGACAGAGTTACGAAGTATTGCGAAAGTAGAACTCGGAATCAATCAATCATAACGTTCAGAGGAACGCCGCCTGTTTTTTAGTAGGTGCCAGCCCATAACTACCTGTTTCCCACTTCCATGCGTGATTGGCAAGGACATTCCGTTACGAAAAAAAGTGGTTCTCCTCATTGTTTCTTGATTAGACCAAAATAGAGCTAAAGGTAACGAAATTGTAACGAAATTGCGTAAGAAGAGCGCACTGTCTGTGACCGCAACCATTATTGTTGTAAAGCTTTCAAGACTGAAAAGGACGTGCAACGCATGATAATTAGTGTGGCTGAGCATCCGAAACGTGATGTTATTGTCATTGCTCTGCTAATCCGAAGTGCTCCTATTATAAACATGCTCTATTATATTAATAATAAACCTGCCTAGAACAATAATATTATTATAATAGATATCAAACACACACACACACACACACACACACACACACACACACATATGTGTGTATATATATATAGCACCGCCGCCTCTATGCGATCATTGTGTTTGTGTTGTTTTGGTGATTGCGGAGGTCAGCGCTGCTCCAATGTCACATGTAATTGGTGAGCGCTGATGGGAAAGCACTGAGGCCGCCGCATTCTCACCGCACAATACAGATGCATACGACCGATTAACCATTATAATTAATGTAATTTTGAATAATAACCCCCATTATTATAATATATTATTATTATAATATATTTGTTCATATTAAAAATGCATTATTAATATGAACAAGGATAGGCAGAGACAATGGATCCTACTACAGTTATTGCAACTTCTACAATAACTAATGTCCACTGCATACCCCTGTTCTTATGTAAATGCCTTTTATATGTACATCTTCTATTAAATATCGCTTTTCATACATTTTATGTGTAATATTTAATAATTAGATTAAATATTTGTTAATAACAATAAGAATGGTAGGCAGTGGTGTCCAGTCTGCCTGCCACTTACAAATCTATAGACCGTAAAATTACTTAATCGCGTTTTGAGATCAGCTTGTGAGTTGCTAGTTTCAGCTAGGCCGGCATAGTGGATGTGACCGCTATTTACTGCTATTCATTCACCGCACTCCAGCTTAACATGAGGCGGGGTACTGTCATACGTATAATATGTCGAGTCACAATAATATATATTGTGTGATCACCGCAGGCCGGCATAGTGCATATGTCAGTTCCACCTGAGCCTAACATGGTGATATATAATAATTGCAATAAGAGCATTGATTGTGTTTATCGTGCGAAGGCTCCGTTTTGTTTTATTATCCACACCACACTCTTTGTGATGGCTTATTGATTTATTTACAAATGCATTCATTATATTGTTCACAAATTGTGCTCTTTGTGATTCGCATAAATGAAACAATTCACGATTACACGAAGTAAAAAAACTAATCAAAATTCAATAGAAACAATTACACATCGCCGTTAACTGCGACTGGGGTTTGAACCGGGCGTATGTCGCTTAACACGCATAATATGCATATTATACAGAAGAAGAAAACTCAATTATCATTAAATTACCTAACAATAAAATATTCAAACAATATAAATATATATACTGTATTAAAATTAAAAATAATAATAATTAGAAATTAAATTAAATAATTAGGGAAACATATCAAATAATTAATATGATTGATTCGGATATAATATTACACATAAAATTCAGCCAGAATTCATGATACCCTTTAAGTTTTTGTTTGCCGAAAAAAATGTATTTAAAAATAAATAAAAAAGCATGCATCGGCCGGGAATCGAACCCGGGCCGCCCGCGTGGCAGGCGAGCATTCTACCACTGAACCACCGATGCTTGTGCTAGTGTCGGCGAAAATACAATTCAGTACAAACTAAAAGTGATGTAGAATGTCATTGCTCTGTGACGCGCACGTATCTTTCTACATAGATTATATCGAGGACACTTTGATATGAATGTTGATGCAAAAATAGATTTATTAATTTATTTGCATTTATTAGGAGTTATTATGGGTGAAGCATAATATACGATAATAGTAAGATTTCTTACGTTTAACTTTTTTTTTTTTTTTTTTTTTTATTGTGACTCGACATATGACAGCACCCCGCTTGATGTTAAGCTGGAGTGTGGTCCATGAATGAATGCCACTGCTACTACAATTCAATAACTGTGAGAAGCAATCACATCCACTATGCCGGCCTAGATGGAACCGGCAACTTACAAGCTGATCCCGAAACGTGACCAAATCACTTCACGGTCTGTATACTTGTAAGTGGTGGTACTACCCCGGATCGGCAGACTGGGTACCACTGCCTACCACTCTTTGATAACCAGACCCGAAGCAAATATCCATCTCTTTTTTTTTTTATTAACAAATATTTGCAATATTTAATATTAATAAATATTACAAATAAAAGCTATGAAACAAATATTTGCTCCGACCGGGGATCGAACCCGGGACTTTACGCGCAACAAACCAGTCGCTAAACCGTTCGTCCACGCCTGTCGTTTAACGCGAGTATTGATTAATGAATTAAACACATTTTAATTATTGATTGTACCATTTTTTATTCCGACGTTTCGAGAGCTTTGCAAACGTCGTGGTCATATTGTTGTATGTAGGCGTCTTTTCTCACTCACGATACCCGCACAGGTCGGGGGAAGCAACAGTATTATGTCGACAGAATCGGCAGCCAAACTAAAAGGTTCGGCGCGTCGTTGTTTATAGAACAATCGACAAGTGGAATGCTTACCAGCTCATGTGATCTCCCCATCGGTAACCTTGGATCCTTTACACGATACGTTTTTTTTTATTGTGACTCGACATATGACAGCACCCCGCTTGATGTTAAGCCAAAGTGTAGTCCATGAATTAATGTCACTGCTACTACAATTCAATAACTGTAAGTAGCAATCACATCCACTATGCCGGCCTAGATGGAACCGGCAACTTACAAGCTGATCCCGAAACATGACCAAATCACTTCACGGTCTTGTAAGTGGTGGTACTACCCCGGATCGGCAGACTGGGCACCACTGCCTACCACGCTTTGATAACCAGACCCGAAGCAAATATCCATCTCTTTTTTTTTATTAACAAGTATTTGCAATATTTAATATTATTAAATATTACAAATAAAAGCTAGAAAACAAATATTTGCTCCGACCGGGGATCGAACCCGGTACTTTACGCGCAACAAACCAGTCGCTAAGCCGTTCGTCCACGCCTGTCGTCAAAACATTTGGCCGGCGTCTGCGTGAACTGAGGTTTTCCCATTCGTGGGCACTCTTAGACCTCCCATGATGCTTCAGGCCCATCAGGCAGATCGAGTCTCAATAAAAAAGTTGTAATGATGTTGTGACAGGTTACGGGCACATCACACCGAAGACGCAGACGGGCAAAGTGGTGACCATATTCTATGCAATCCTTGGCATACCACTGATGCTGCTGTGCCTCTCCAACATTGGCGATGTCATGGCATCATCATTCAGGTAACACACGCACTGTCATAATCATCTGTGCACCTGGTGGGGCAGGAGGCGTTCGCATTGAAGCCGGGTGCTACTAAAACTGTGCAATGAATGCTTCAAAGCTTGTATTTTATTACCATTTCAAGGTGTCATTTCATAATTTCGATGCGCCTCCAAATACAACGCAACTTTGTTTTCATTTTCATGGAACACACAATTTGTGCGCAAAGTGGAACGCAGCTTTCATGCATTCATACGAAATTCAATGTTTCAATTATTTTGTTTTTAGTATTGTAGAGGCATATATTTATTTATACGAGTAACGAAACATTTAGCACATATATTTTAAATATATTTGGTATGGAATAATAATTGGTTATGCTTTCAGATTTTTATATTGGCGTGCTTGTTGCTATGTGTGCACCAGACCACCATCGAAGAGGAGACGCCGCCATCACAGCGCTGGACCAACGAGGTGCGTACATTTATATTAATTTTAAACTAAACAATACTAATTTGCATTCCACTCCACACAGACGATCCATCAGAGGTCGTCCGGCATCAATCCGAAGACGTCCCAGAGCACCGTTGGAGAGATGTTACTCGGACACCGATTGCAGGTATCTAATAGAGCACAATTTCACTTTAAATGCAATAAAATGAAATTATTAATGATATTAAACATTGTAGATATCGCGACAGTGGTTATAGCAGTGGCAAGACCCGAAGACCGCGCGCTTTGCCACCCCCTCAGGCAGCTAGGCCGCGGCCCAAGTCGCAGCCGCCCGCATCAGCACACGCCGCCATCTCACCGCGTGACTATGACAGAGACGACCTTACGCCAACACGCCCACCGCGACACACTCAAGACCATTATAAAGAAGAAGAAGGTACGAGCACATTACAACGTTTGCAGCAAATTCACTACTTACTTTCTCTATAAATATGTAATTTAATAATTCACAGAAGACTTTCCCAAAATATCCCTACCTCTGCGTGACCTTGAAGCCGCTCTCAAAGACCTAGATGATCATCAGAAGAAAACTAAGGTAATAGAGTCGAGAAGCAAGTCTTTGCCGAAACAATCAAAATTCCAACCGGAGTTTGGTGCTAAGAGGGATTGGGAGAGTGAGAGACATTATGAACTGGATGATGGTGAAGCCGATGATGGCTTGGAGATGCATGATTTGCACGATGTTGACTATGAAAATTATAAAGAGAGAAAAGCAATAGAAGAAAGGGACAGGAAACTGAGGGAAAGAGAGGACCACGAGATCTACAGAGATAGGGATTATGATCCTGATGATGATGACTTCGAGTTTGATGGTCCACGAGGAAGGAGATATTATGAAGACAGAAGGTTTGTGAATGTGATATTATTGATCGCAAAATATAATAAATTTATATAGATAATGGCAAACATATTTAAAGATGGGGCCGCGGCAGATCAGAGTATGTTGAGCACCGCGAACCTGAGGAGCGTCGGTTGAGGGACAAACGCGCTCGCAGTGCAGTCTACGATTATGAGAGGAGACCGGACTATGACAGGCCAGACAGATTTGATCGGGATGAGTTCAGTAGAAGAGATGATGGAAAAAATCGCCGTCTAAGACGACTGCAGACTGTCGATGACAGTTACCGATGTAGTCGTTATGTAAGTGAATCACCATCGTCATTGAAACTGTAGTGAGGCAAAAAAAGTGCAAATTAACATAAATAATGTATATTTCAGACACCATCGCCCGAAGCCGAGTGGTCGGATGAAGAAGCACCAATGCCCAAAAAATACAAACAACAAGGTTGCTATATAACACATATAGATATAATGTAACTACATTGCAATTACTCGTGTAATATATCATTTCAGTTTGGAATCAGCGGCAACATGAACTATATGCAGTGGCATCATCGGACATTGCTAAGGATGAGGTAATGCCCCTGTGAATAGTTTAACGTTAATTTAAATAAAGTTGTATTATTTAAGAAATATAAATTATGATATAACCCCGTTGATTTTGCATTATTAAAATAAATGGGAGAATTGCTCTCCTAACGATCATGCGTAACATTTCAGCTGAAGCCGGTGCCAATATGGCTGTGCGTGTTTCTGGTTGCCTCGTACATAGTGGCGGGCACGTTTCTGTTCAAGCGGTGGGAGGGATGGCCATATTTGGACGCGGCCTATTTCTGCTTCATCACCCTCACCACGATTGGCTTCGGCGATTTTGTGCCAGCGCAAGTGAGCATAGTTATCATCGCATGGCCGTGATCTATGTGTGCTTTATGTTTTACATAATGTTTGTGTGTCCATGTTGCAGTCATCGTTCCAGGGCCACTACGGCGAGCCGACCGCCGCAGTGCACTCCATAGCATTGTGCTCGCTGTATCTGTTGTTTGGCATAGCGCTGTTGGCGATGTCGTTCAATCTGGTGCAGGAGGAGGTGCGCGCGAACGTGGCAGCGCTCGCGACCAAGTTGGGCATCATCAAGTCGAACAGGAACGACGACGATGACACCGACACCGATTATTAACATACACTTGAAATGTATATAAAGGAACAATTATTATTATTATTATTACATTTATTTATTTTTAATCTTATTATCATTTTTAATTATTATTATTATTATTATTGTGACAATCGCGTGGTTCTTTCATTTATTAATCATTTAAATGCTCATTTTCGATTTAATGTTTCAATTGACGACATATTAATGATCGTTTTTTAACTTATTATTAAGGCGATTTAAATTAATAATAATAATAGTCATAGATTAAAAACACATAAAGGATTGGGCCCAACCGTGGTTATATAAAATCGCGAAGCAATAAATCTTTAGAAAAGAAGAGTGTGAAAATGAATGTAAAGTAAAGAGAGAGGATTAAATGTCAGAACGTAAGATAATGACAGACAGCATAAGGTAATAATTAATGCTGTTGAAATGCACATTGCATTCAACAGCAGATGTGGTTTGAAAGAAGATGCAGTGACAAGGATTGACAAAGGAATGCTTCGCTTCGATGGTTTGGGCACATGGAAAGGATGAGTGAAAGTAGTTTGACGAAAGGAACTTGTAAATCTCATGTGAACAAGGCAGACCTAAAAGAGTGTTTTCTAACCAAATCGGACCCATCCTCAATCCTGGGTTGCGTGGGCATGAAGAGAATTGTGGATGTGAAGGAAGTGAGGGAGTTGTGTCAGGATTGTGGCAAGTGGCGCTCCATTGTCTCTGCCTATCCCTGTAGGAAAAAGGCGTGACAATTTGATTGATTAAATAAATGAATCAATATATTTAATAATTATTTATTGATAACAAATTGTTATTGTAGGTATTTTTCATAAGCGTCTGTTTGTTTGCATTAATGTTGTTATATGTAAAATGTGTGTTTGAATGTGAAATTGTGTGATTGCATTTATATTATTGTCAGTGTTTATTATTAATTACAATTGAATAGTTAATAAATCAATTGTCACACTTAATTGATTATCTTTCAATTGGAATTGATCCAACCAAGGTCCCATTATAATTACAAATGCTATTGCACACTGAAGCATTGCCCTACGCATTATTATAACAATTAATAATGGGATATAATTTTTACTAAATAAAATGTTATCAATTTAAAAGTTTTAATAAAATTCTTCAACAATGAGCGCCCAAGTACATAATTAATAATAATTATTTATTTACACAAAATAATGATAAAGTGATGTATGAGCAATAATAGTCAACGCCTGATTTTAAGCCAAAGTGCGGTCCGTGAATGAAGACACATAGTGCCACTGGCAGCAGCCGTGTGCTCTAAGGCGGTCTGGTGGGATGTTTCTTCACATTGCATCCATTAAATTCAGCATTATAGGCCAGTTTGAATGGAACGCAATAGGAAGGCATTGGTTAGTTGGTGCTGCTCAATTGCTTTTGAGATGTGCAACTTCTACATCTATCTATGTATATATTAGTTCATATAACACAACCTACAATTTTGTGTGACAGAGATTCTAGTTGTTTGTGGTTCTCTTGTCGCCGAGTTGTTCGGCTTCCTGTATGGTGTCCGGCAATTTGGTGCCCAGTGTCTCTGGCGTGGTGAACATGAGCAGTCCGGAGAGGAGCGCGAAGCTGCCGAACAACACTGAAGGAAGATGCTCCCATACAGTCAACGCCTGAAAATATTATATTCACATATACAAAACGTTTATTTTGCAAATCAGTCAAATAGATGACCAAGTAATAATAAGAACGCAACGTTGCCACCGGGATAGGCAGAGGTAGATGCGCTTCTATGTTTAAAAGCAGAGATGTTATCGGCTCACCGCTGCTTTTTCAACAATATCCACTAAACTAACGTTCCTTTGATCCATTCTAATTATGCATGAAGTATAATATACTCTACCAATGCCGGTGTCAATGGCGCCGTGATGGAGCCAAGTCTGCCAATCATGGAGGAGAATGCGAGCAATGAGTGCCGGTATTTAGTTGGATATATTTCAGCCGTGTACACGTATATGCTGGTCATGACAACGGCAATGCAATATTTGCCCAACAGGTATAACACCAGCCGCACCTCACTATTCTCTAAAACATAACAATTCATTATTATTATTATTAAACACACCGAACAGCGCCTGATATTAATGTTATAATGAATAAGCAACCTTGTGGCACGAATGCGAATCCAAACTGGCAGGCCGCGCACAACCAGTAGAACATAATGAGCACTGGTCTGCGGCCAATGCGGTCCAGTAACAATATGGCCGTCCAATAGCCGGGGATCTCCACAGCAGCCACGGCCACGTAGTTCAAATAACTATTGCCTGAAATTATACATATAATGTATATTATTTGTTGTCACCCTGAATATAAATGACAACACTACGCCTGATGTTAGGCTGGATTGGGCACAATGCATATCTCGTTTATTCATATCACATTTGTCCGTGTGAGTGCATCCATATAACTCTGTTAAAGTTCGCCTCAGCGGCATTAACTCGCTGTTTTGTAATAATAGAAGTACAATATATATTTCGGATAATGTGATTTAGTAAAGGTTTCTCTGTCTCTCTCTTAGCTATCAATTGTCCACTGCCACCTTTTGCAGGTCATTAGTATCATATCTATTGCACTAGTATGTTACTAATGAAGACCAGCACATGCAAACCATCTCACCTGACAGATTCACCGAATTGATCCCCATGCCATAATAAACGAAGGTGTTGGTGATCCACCAGATTGGTGAGACGCAACATCGTATTAACATTTTCTTCGATCTCAATATAACAATTGGCAGCCATTCCTCCTTGGCTTTGGGCGTGCGCTGCTCCTCCTCGGCGGTCGCTCGCAGCAACGCCATCGACTTCTCCGAGAGCTCCCGCCCATTCATCTTGGCTGCCTTCTTTAATATTACCTCACACTCGGCATAACGACCTGCAACGTACGCGACAATTTATTTTATTGAGACTCTTAAAAAATGTTTGAAGGATCCAACATTATAGAATAGGGAGAACACATGGGTTGGCAAAGCGTTCCACTTGAGGATTGTTCTACAAAAAAAAACAAAGCACCGATTCTTTCAAAGACCTTGATTGGGCTTTAGGCTTTGGAGATATACAGGCTGATGGCGACCGGTTGGCACATTCGCTTGTTTTTAAGGCACACAGCCCGACAAGTACAAAAGCTGGTGTAGCCTCGTCAAGACGACATTCATATCCGTAGCACATAGAATTCCGTAAAGCTCCATGCGGACATCGCGTTGTCTGAAACGGATCACAGTTATCGTATGCCCGCATGGTGACACCGATGAGATCCGTGAGCCATTAGGCTGTCTTAGAGGTGATTCCACAGTTTGCACTATAGTATAAGTGTTGCAGAAGAGAGCCGTGAATGAAGAGAATGTATAATGTACCTTTGCTCATGAGCCATCTCACTGACTCTGACAATATCCAGAAGTAAGTGACGACGAGCAATTGTGGTGCGTAGAGCGCCTGCGTGAGCGACCTCCACTGGGGCACTCCCCATGCTATGAAGCCGAGCAACACTTGCCCCAATGCGAAACACGTGGATATCGTTGCGCCAGCTATCACGCGGTACTTCGGACCAACCAGCTCCGTCACTGAAATAATAAATACAAATTATTGTTGTTAAGCTGGAGTGCGGTCTATTAATATAGGTGACTATAGTGAAATAACTGCAATAGCAGTCACATTTACTATGCCGGCCTAGTTAGAACCGACAACTTACAAGCTGATCCCCAACCTCGACTAAGCCACTTCACGGTCTGTATACTTGTAAGTGGTGGTACTACCACGGATTGACAGACTGGGTACCACTCTTTGATAACCAGACTCGAAGCAAGTAATCGCCTCTTTTTTAATATTATTATCATTAAATATTATAAATAGAAGCTGTGAATCAAATATTTGCTCCGACCGGGAATCGAACCCAGAAACGTGTAACGATCTGGTGTGTTAACTAATGCGCCGCGTCTATTGGGTGTTCTTATTTTTTAAGAGAGTTGTGTCAGGATCGTGGAAAGTAGCACTCTATTGTTTCTGCCTGTGAGAGAAGTGTGACATTGTCAATTTGGAAATAACCTAAAATGAGTAACTTGCCAGTCTTTGCAACGAGTACCATTCCAGTCGCCGCCACTATCTATCCTGAAACGTGCCTCATACCTAGAACGTAGCATGATGAGAACGCCCCGGCGCCCACGGTTGACTCGAGCACCTCTAATGCGAGGAACCACTCGTACGTGTGCACGAATGAGCGCACCAATCCAATCCAGCCAGTGTTGAGTGCGTTGATGGTGAGCGCAATGCGTCGCCCCCACCTGTCCGATATGAAGCCCGTGATCGGCAACACCAGCAACGTGCCAATCGTGCGAATTGAGCCAATCTGCGAGCGGCGCCACTCATCGCACGCCAACCCGAACTAATGCGTTCATTAATATTTAATATTATTATCAGACTAAAAGCAATCGCTACGAATGCGCACAGTAGCAAATGCTCTCGCTACTGTGCGCATTCGTAGCCGAAGGTTCATTATTTTTATTACGATTAGGCAACGCGTCGCGATTACATGAATGTAGAGTTAATTAAATTATAAGCCAAATAGAAATAATAGGTGTTGTTTATGTCAATCATTAATATTATTGTAAAATGTTTATTATCACATCATATTCAAATACATTCTGATTGTTAATAACAATTACAATCAGTTGGGTCTCTATCTAATATCACAAAGGTCATAGAATTGAATATGTATAATAAAAGATAAGACAAAAATAGTTAATTCAAATTATTCGTATCATTTCAATATTGCATTGATGATTGAGATGCTGATCACTTACATCATGAACAACTGAATATGTGTTCTCATAGACATAAGTGTGACAGTGTTCGGTGCGCGAACGGTCGAACCAGTGCGGCGGGCAAACATCATCAGCCGCCAATCGCAGTGTGCTCGTCATGTTCGGATATCTCTCGCAATTGTGGAATGCATCGGAGTCAGGCGCTGACGGCGGGATCGCATTCATGAGCCAGGATGCGTTGTAAACGGGCGGCTCCGACTCACATTGGGGGATGAAACATCTGCATCATACATTTTATTATTATACGAATATAAAACAAACAACTACAAGAAATACAAAAAAAACAATCTTTCTCCTAATTAAATTAGAAAATTATTGTAAATTATTCCAGCAAGGGACCTATTCAATTAAATGAGTAAATAATAATAAAGATGTATAAAATTTGCGTACTAATAATTTTTGTAATGAATTTATTAGTAAGCGTGGCCCAACAAAGAGTAGAAAACTAAAATTTCGCATTAATTTTGGCTTCATTATTTAAACTAATCCCAAAAATGTATCATTTATATTTATAATGTTATGTTATGTATTGGCAGACAATGAATATACCTGGTTGGTATTCTCGCAGTCGTGAATATATATTCGCCTGACGCCCACGCGGAGAATATAATTGGTATGGCTGCTAATAGCAACATGGCGATTTGATATTTGCCAAATTGGCCCACTTCGTTTATTAATATTTCATCCAAATCTATTCCTTTCTTGGTATCCTGCGCATTGCCGTTCTCTACATTTGCATTTGCTGCACCAACTCCGGCATCAGGTGATCCATCATGTGCCTGATTAGTTTCTACTTTAATATTCGATACATCATCGCCACTCTCCATGATTGCTGCTTGTGTCGTTCACCTGACGAAATGCACATTATCGTTGGATTATTGTTTCATCGACAAGCAACAACCAATAATTAGCAAAATCAGCCAAATGTAGTACATACAACAACTACGATATGTTATTTATCCAAGAGAACCAGATTATCAATTAAATAGTTAGTGATCGGAAGACATTAATTAAGCAAACGAAAGGCTATTTAATTAATTTATGGGTAGCCAAATAAGTTTAAACATATTTCTTAAAGCTTGTGTCTCATGTGGAGTTATTTGATGAAAACATTAACATACCTTAATGGCGATGCAGCGAGTGACAATTGTGAGAATGTATTCACAATAATAATCATTAATAATATATTGTTTGATAATGTGATTAGATTTAAGCAATTTGTTTCAGATTATTATAATATTTGATGATAATCACAATTAATAATGTAAACAGATTATATATATTTTATTATTGCCACTTCAACGTCCATCACATTGTGTTTCATGCACGTTGGCTCATGATTCTTATTTGTTTTTGTGCCTCGACATCAGACATCTACCTACGTGATAGTTAGCATCATGGAGGTCCAAGAGTGAAGCCGACAAAACAACTGAGTCAGGTTACGGTTGTGTTGAGGTTGTTTTGATGACAAACGTGGCGCAATGCACCTGTTTGTTATGCGTAAAGTCCCGGGTTCGATTTCCGGTTGAAGCAAATATTTGTTTCATAGCTTTTATTCGTAGTATTAATTAATTAGAATATATTTTACATATATTTGTTAATAATTTATATATTTATTTGCTACACCATTACAACATCACAAAAACTAATATAATATTACAATCAATATTAATAATAATATTCCGTATGATGTGCCTTTACAGGTGTACCCAACATTCAATATACAGAAGAAGAAAACTCAATAATCATTAAATTACCTAAAAAAATCTATTGTATTACAAACAAAATTAAAAAAATACTGATATTGAAATAACAAACAAAAAAAAGAAATAATAAGTAAAAATAAAATAATTTGGGAACATATCAAATAATAAAAATAAGAGGCGGGTATTTGCTTCGGGTGTGGCTGTCAAAGAGTGGTATCCCGAGCAGGTTAGGTTTAACATTGTAATGTTTACAATGTTAAACCTGCAGTCCAGCCCAACAATAATAATTAAGTAATTTATTAACTTTGTTCCACCTGTGACAAAATAAACAAATTACCATTACAATGGGCAGTGGGTGCTTCTGGAAGATGATGGGCATCACATTGAGGATGCTCTTGTTTGTATGCCGCTGCATTGCCTTTTTATGCACAACTGCGCTTACGCATCAGTGAACACATCCTAGTCGTAGCGCAGAACGTTGTAAGCCTGACTTGTAACCTAACCAAAAGGCACTCGGCTAGTAGTTTTCGCAGAACGCCTTGAAAATGGTTATTTTCACTCAGATACAGCCAACGGACATTTTGATTTATTTAAAGATAGGCGTGGCTTAATGGTCTGCACACCAGTCTTTGGGCACAATTCCCAGTCGGAGCAAATATTTGTCTCATACATTTTTTATAAAAAAAATTTGGTAATATAAAAGCGGCGGATATTTGTTCCGGGTTTGGTTGTCATAGAGTGTCAGTGGTGCCCAGTGTGCCGGAGTAGTGCACTACCACTACACCACGGTCCCCTTCAATTCTCAATCGGAAAGAAATTACTAAATATATGTTTTTTTTTGTATCAGCCTAGAATATGGCGCGTCAGGAAAAGCTTGTATTGCTTAGGAGGCTACTGCTGCCCCGTGCTCAACTCGCCCACGGTGACGTCATGATACAACAATGTGAATCACTTTACGAGAGGTTATTATATTGAGCACATCTGTGCCTGGCACCTGGAACATAAGATAAGCTGGCTGTGAATCATAAATATAAATAGAATAATATTTGAAAGCATATTTTAATACAGAGACCAATAATTATTAACATGAAAATGTGTGTGTGTATATGTCTGAACAGGCGTAAGAGGTTGAACATTTTAAATATACACTAAGTAGCTGAACCGGCGAATTTCATTCCACCTAACACTCAATGAATGTCGTGCTACAGATTAGCCGAACTTAAGTTGTTGTGATTGGAGAAAATTTATATAATCGTTTCTCTTTATAAATAATACAACATAGGTTTTGGAGCAATATATACGAGTATACCAAAACGGACAATTTGCATTTAATTCTCAACATCCTCCCATCAAAGATAAAAAAATATTAAAATAAAAATTACGTCCTAAATCGATTTGGGGCGTGCCCTCATAATGCTTATAAAAAATTCTTTCATTTTTTGTTGCAGAAAATGCATTTAAAAGCTATCATTATCCAGTAGCGTTTTCTTATATCTCTTGATGATATGTTCGTAGGCCAGCCTGTTGTATCATCTCATGTTTCTCTCTTATAAGTCTTTCAATTTCATTATCACCTGAAATAACTTTAGAATATTTGAAACTATTAACTTCGTCACAATGAATTAATTTGAGCTTAACATGTGTTCCAATAATAATGTGATAATGTGTAATATCCTTTTATTGAGCGAGCCGTTATATATTTTGCATTATTATATAATAAAATGTATGAATGTTATTATTATAAAAATAATACATTATTCACATTATTGAGAGGATTCTCTTATTATTACAAAACATAATGACACTTGAATTATATCATCTAAATGATAACTATTGTGTTTCCGTGAAATATTTCTTAGTGCGACTCATGGCTCATCCATTTCTGTCACATATGCGGGAATGCCTCTGCTCCAGCAGCAATTATGCGCCATCCACGATTATAATTAATAATACTAATAATACCTATTTGTATACTAATATTAAAAAGTTTGTGACGTTGTAGGGGTAACCTCTGGATACACTGAAACAATTTTGCAAATTCTTTTACCAATAGAAAGGCACATTATTCGTAGCCTATGACACGATTATTAATATTTATCACCTAACGAAGTGGGCACGGGTCAGCGAGTATTATAATAAGTTTTATAATAATATAACTTTTTACAGGTCGTGGGAAGCCTCCGCCTTTTGTCGACCGCATCGGCAGTCGAATTAAAAGGTTAGACGCGTCGTTTCTTTATAGAACAATCGACAAGTGAAATGCTTTACCAGGCCATGTGTTTCTCTTCATCGTATAATGTTGGGCTGGAGTGTAATATATGGAGTAGAGATGTACGCAGCAAATGGAAGAAGTGAACGATGTTTTCTCTTCTTTGTATTCTATGAGTGTTGACAATTGATTGATTGCTTATATTGCGTTGGTGATTTCTTGTTATCCTGCCCACCCTGCATGTGTAATCAGGTGTGTGATATAATAACAAAGAACAAAAGCATAATAACATTCATTGTTTTCATTTATTATGTGTGATTAGGCTCTCTCTCTCTCTCTCTACGTGTGTGTGCAATTAATTTACACAACCATATGACAGCTGTCAAAATTTTACTACAGAGTAATTTAATAAACCGGTAGCGATCACTGTATTCTAAATGGCACAATGAATATCAATGTAAAACTTGAAAGGTCACGTCTGGTCCATCCATTCAAGACCCAGAAAGCTTTCAACTCGAACTGCAAAATCGCTTCCAGTGCCTAGCTTCCAATGCAAAACTGTGGAGCCGCAGAAGCTCTCAGACAGAACAATTAAACTAATGGATGATCGGAGAGAAATGAGAATACAATCTTCAGCTGAAAGCTATGCGACACGATCTGCGTTCCTACAATACAACATGTACAGTAGAAACGCAATTAAGCGGAACCATGGCTCAAAAGTTTTCGTCTATTGGGCAAAGCCAAATAACGAAGCTGAAGATTAAGGACGGCAGTATTATTTAGTCGAAGCTGGAGATTCTGAGAGAGCTTGAGAGGTTTTACGGACAGCTGTACACCTCGATACCTAAACCTATTGGCAGTACAGCTCAGGACACCTAACCTGACATTGAGGAGTACAATCTCATACAGACATAACAGGGTGCCGGGTGATCACGACAGAACTTCTGTGAGCGGGTGGTAAACTGATACTTTCAGTCTTTCAGAAGTTATTTAATTCCGTCATACTCAAAGGTACAAAGCTAGAATCATGACACAATATACAATATACATATTATAATTATATAATAATATAATTAATAAAAATAAATTTAAAAATATAAAAAATAGTTGTCCACCGGCATCGGGAACAGGGTCCAAGCCACCGGTGGTCAGGGCTCCTGAGAAAGGAACCTCCTAACAATACGCGCCGTGTCCAGGAGTACTGCTTTCTGAATCAAACGCTTGATCCAGCTACCTAACGAGAGCCTCTTTAGGTGTTCATCGAGGCTCCTGGCTATTAAACCATTGGCAGTCACGACGATTGGCACAATGATTGCTGCATCCACCTCCCACATGTCGACAACCTCGCGAGCCAGATCAAGATACTTTATTTGCTTATCTTTCTCAGCTTTCACGAGGTTCTCGTCATGAGGGACCGCTACATCAACAATTATTGTGCGACGCTCTAGTCGATCTATCACCACTATGTCAGGCTTATTGGCAACAATAGTCCTATCAGTGATAATAGATCGATCCTAATATAACGTGATATTGCCATTTTCGAGAATTGGGTCGGGCACATACCTATAGTATGGTACTTCTGATTCCACAAGATTGTATTTAAGAGCAAGTTGCTGATGGATAATCCTGGCTACAAGATTGTGTCTATGCAAATAGTCTCCATTAGCCAGACGAGAACAGCCAGAAATAATATGTCGGATTGATTCCCCGGGTCGGTGGCATGCCCGACAAATGTCAACCGTACCATCCTTTACAATATATTTCCGGTAGTTATTCGTCATCATAACTTCGTCCATAATCGCACAGACAAAACCTTCAGTTTTCCCAAAGAGGTCACCAAATCGCAGCCAAGATACGGACGCTAAGAAATCTACATCGGGCCCATGTAGGGCCCGGTAAAAGCGTCCGTGAAGCTCCTTGCTCTGCCATACTTCCCTGCGGTCATTAGTATCCAGTACTACTGGTTTGCGCCAGTTCTCGTTTGCCAAGGAAAGCGAGGTGAGGCCCTTGTCCACAGCGACCACATCACGATGCATACATCGGTTTTAAGGAAATATTCCCTAAGGCTGCACACCTCGCGGTTATGTAGGGTCTTAGCATTTAAAAAGCCACGACCCCCACACTTCCGCGGGATATACAGCCTCATCACCGATGATCGTGGGTGATGCATTCGATTTGCGGTCAGCAGTGTGCGGACCCGTTTATCCAGGGCGTCAAGTTCTGTCTGAGTCCATTTGAGTATGCCGAAAGAATACATCAATACTGGCATGACCCAGCCGTTGAAAGCGCGGACTTTGTTCCCGCCTGATAAAAGACTATTCAGTACTTTATTCAGGCGGCCAAAGAAGCGATCTCTCAACGACTGCTTCACATCAACAGCATTGATGCCTAACGCTTCCGACATACCCAAATACTTGTAGGTTTCGGTTTTATTATTATTATTATTAATCGCCATATAACATATTTGCCACCTCACTATAACAAATACAATGTAAAGTTTTATTAAAATACAAATGCCAATATAAATTAATCAAAATATTAAACACATCAGATACAGATGTTACGTGAATGAAGACTTTGTTATTTTCATTTTTCATTTAAATTATAAAAGGAATCATTATGAAATAATATTTTTATAATCGAGGCTTAACAAAGTTTATTCAACATGTATTTTTAGTGCGCATTTTTCGTCCTGGACATTTTTTTTAGCCAGATGCAGTTTTTGTTCCTGAAAACACAAAACCCGGTTTAAACGGGTTATGATAATTTTTTTGACCATTTTCTTGTCACCGCTGCTGAAAATAAGTTATGCTATTCATGATGTTACTACCAGTGGCCAAAATATGAACACAAATGTAATGAATAGTTTTGAATATGCAAATTGTGCCAACAGCACAACAGCACACACACCATCATTAATATGAAAACAATATAAGCATTACTACTTTATAATATATACACTTTGTTCTCTATACAAATGCGAAGTTTGTTTAATAATAAAATATATAACATTTCCAGTCACCCATAGTTATTATAGAAACTTTTGTCATCAATAATACTCAAATAAACCTAATAATATATATATATATATATATATATAGACAAATTGGACAATAATACTTTATTACTATCAATGTAGCTTCTATATCACTTTCACAAAATTTCAGATTTAAACGTTTTCATGAAACAGTCATGTATTAGGCTCCCCCACCTGGTGTTAAGCTGAAGTGCGGTCCATGAATAGTAGTCACTGCTACCACAGTTAAGTAACTATGCGGGCCTAATTAGAACCAGCAACTTGCTAATCCTGAAACGCGACTTAGTCACTGCACGGTCTCTATACTTGCAAATAAATACAATATATTGTGTTTTATGCATAACATGGGCATAACTTCAAATTGTGCCTTTTTATGTGAAATACAACAATTTAACATGAACAATAATAATTTAATAAAACATTATTGTTCATTTCTCTCTCCGCTCCTCGTTGTGCACACACACTAACACACACACACGCACACACACACACACATATAAACAAACCCTAATATATAAATAACATTTGATTTATTGATGTATTAAATAATAATGAAAAATGTGAAAGTTAATAATATTAATGTTTGTGTGATTCACATTTGGTTTTTCATATAATGTAATGTGTTTGATGGCGCTCGTGTGTGCGTGTGTGTTTGTGTGTGTGTGCATGCGCCCGCGCAGCTCACTCAGCAGCGCCGCAAACAGACACGAGCACGAGCACGAACAACATACATATTCACACTTGTTATATTCATTATTTTTATTATATTTACGTAAGTACATTAGCCATTATTATTAATATTTTTAGTTTATTTTCTTAATAATAATTATATACTTTGTAATACATAAAATATATAATTTCATTTATTATTTTTTTAAAATTCTCAAATATAAACAATTTCAGTAATTATGTATATATTATATTATTTATTACAAAATATATGAAACACTTGAAACATAAGTTTTCAGCAGATGCCTTCATATATATATGTGTGTGTGTGTGTGCGTGTGCGTTGTCCAAAATTAGTAATAAATAATATTGTGTGATACTGATAATATTAAGAAGTGTTTGCTTATGACCATTTATATATTATTATATGGCCCAAACATTATGCGCACACACACACGCACACACACACACACACACACTCACACACCAATTAATATTTACTTACTTCGGGTATTAAAAAATAATCTCACTTCCTGCATTGAGCGAAAAGAAAATTAACAATATATTATATAAGTACATCTATACACTTAATGTGATGAAAATTAATAAACATGCCAACAACGAATGTGGGTGTGACTCTCCACTCTGTGCTCCATGCCCATGCCTATCCGCATGGGCATGGAGGCTTGATGGTTTGTTTCACAGATTGTTAATTAACGCGAATGGCATATAAGTAATGAAATTGCATTGAATTCGAATGTTTTGATATGTTGCAAATGTTTACGGTTTAATGTGATAACAATTTGGTTTTGTATTAATTGTTTCCAAATTCAAAATAATGGTGTTATTACTCTCGCATTAATAGCAGCGCGGGCGGCCATCATGTGCAGAATGGCAGCCGACACCTGCCTGATGCATTCGAATGGCAAAGTGTGATTTCGAATGATGTTTACAACAAGTACACATAGAGAGCGCTTCGAAACACTTTTTCATTGAGATAAGAGTTATAATGCACTATTTTTGGGGACATTTTGCATATTGGCAATCAATGCGCATTAAGTGTTTGTTGTTCAGCCATACATTACGCTCGCATTCATTGTTCTCTTACTCTTTAATTATATAAAGAGCTGTGCATGTTGTGTATATAGGTAACTATGTACTAAAACCTTATCAAATTATGATGTAACATTATTAAAAAAGTGGCCCTTGGCACTCATTATGACAATGTGCAGTACGTTCTTCCAATTGAGGCAGAATAATGCAAACAGTGCAAAGAGACAAGAGCTAATGGATGACATTAGCGTGCTATGCCATTGCTTGGGTTCCATTGCTTTCAAATATATTAGACAACAAATTTGGAAAAAAAGCATCAAATTGACAACAGCCATTCCACAGCGGCATGTTGAGTCAATCAATCAATCAAATTGTTACGCTTTTTCCCCATAGGGATGGCCAAAGACAATGGAGCGTCTAATGGACGATCCTTACATAGGTCCCTCATATATACAATTTTTATACAAGCTTTACAGGCACTAGGGACAGGCGTGGACGAACGGTTTAGCGACTGGTTATTTGCGCGTAAAGTCCTGGGTTCGATCCCCGGTCGGAGCAAATATTTGTTTCATAGCTTTTATTTGCAATATTTAATAATATTAAATATTGCAAATATTTGTTAATAAAAAAAAGAGATGGATATTTGCTTCGGGTCTGGTTATCAAAGAGTGATAGGCAGTGGTGCCCAGTCCACTGCCGATCCAGGGTAGTACCACCACTTACAAGTATACAAACCGTGAAGTGATTTGGTCGCGTTTCGGGATCAGCTTATAAGTTGCCGGTTCCATCTAGGCCGGCATAGTGGATGTGATTGCTACTCACAGTTATTGAATGAATGAAGCAGTGACATTCGTTCATGGACCACACTTTGGCTTAACATCAAGCAGGGTGCTGTCATAGGTCGAGTCACAATATAAAAAAAAGGGAACACCCATCTTTCCTAAGAATGTTTCCGATTTAGTCGGAATGAACCGTTCTTGGTTTAACGCATCTATCCACATGAGATTTATAAATTCCTTTCGTCAATCTACTTTCACTCATCCTTTCCATGTGCCCAAACCATCGCAGCATTCCTTTGTCAATCCTTGTCACAACATCTTCTTTCAAACCACACATATCGCGCAGTGTGCTATTCCTCATTCTATCCCTAATGGCTGAGTTTCATCAGCATTATTTCAACTTTCAGTTATAAATCCACAATGTAATGTAAACCACGGCGAGTGCTAAATCAAATAATAAATAAATATATATTTATTTGACTGAACAATGGTCAAACGAAAGCCATTAATAAAATGAATGTTATGGAAAATACTTTCAGTAATTATTATTATTATTATTATGAGTGAATAAATAATAATAAGAATAAAATAATAATTTAAATGTAATAAATACGCGATGTTGAGTCAATAATGAAGCCATTTGGTGGCTGCACTCAAATGATTGTGTGGTTTCACTGTATATCACACAATGTGAACAATAAATACATTCATTTTATTGAGTTATTAAACAAACACAACATTGTGATTCTCTTTCACTATCATTTGTTGTTTATGTTGTTGTTAACAATTATATGAAAAAACAATTATAATAAATAATACTGAAATGAAATAATTCACTTCATTTTATGACATCTAATAGAAATCATGAATTATTGCGCCTGCCTATCCCTCAGGGAATGAAGACGTGACAATTTGTTTAATAGATGTATTGGCAGACCCGGGAGGTGTTACCAAATCGGAGACATCCTCAAGAAAGCTGAGTTGCCTAGTGCCCACAACCGTAGGGCTCATATGAAGAAGAGTGTTCTTAAATTAAATTAAGCCTCATCAGTGTCTTTCACATTCAATCGTGATTTTACTTTATTATTTATATTAATTCATGGCTTTCTACGTCGACATGAATAACATCTTAATATTCATAATCTCATTGTACGTATGAATGTGTTTCAGCCATGTGACGTGCAGTGTACAAATGCGACAAATAATAATGTTCGTGAGTGTAGTGATGATGATAATGCCCATACACATCATAATGTGGAAAACATGTCATTCGGAACACATATATGTATAGACTAATTTAAAAACTTATAACATTAAAGCAAACCATAACCATTATTTGATACGACAACAAACGCCATAAACAATGGTTTCGTTCACCTGTATCACCTGTATCACCTGTGATGGCGGTGCATTTCTCAATTATTAGCAAAGCTCTTGAATGCGTGACATTGGCAAACAGCAGATACGAGATATGCACTTTTATCATAATTAAATGGAAATAGCCAATGAATGGATTCATTATAATACTTATGACTGTTTATGTAACAGAGCACAGAGACAATGGAGCGCCACCACACTACAACACATGCTTCCACAATTCACACACACACCTCATAGTAGAGCTACTGAGAACTCAATATGTAGGCGACCGTGGTGTAGTGGCAGTGCAATGACTACGTAAGACGAGTGCCACGGATTCGAAACCACTCACCGGTACCAATGTATCTTTGATATATGTACATTGGTTGTCCTCTTTACATGATACAAGCACTTAAGTATAGCTTGTATAACTATAAATGACGCGAATTTAAATGTGTGAATGCAAATTTTACCAACTAAACTATACTATACTTCATGAGCGTGCTCCTCCTTTTGTGTCCAACCAGCAACTGAATGACCAATTACAATTGCACTTTCGGTGTGTTGCATATATATTTTATGTTTTATTGTGTGCGCAAATGCGGTGGAGGGGCGCGTCATTCCGGCTTAGACAGACTATAACAATGTACTGAAATGTACAATAAAAGAAACGAATCATTGTAATATGTACTTTGGTTGTCCTGTTTCTATGATACAAGCACTTTAGTATAGAAATGTATAATAATAAAAAGAGTGGTAGGCAGTGGTGCCCAGTCTGCGGATGTGGGGTAGTACCACCACTTACAAGTATACAGACCTTAACACCTCCACGCCTGAAACCTCCGAATGAAAGCTCTTCTAATCACCTCGTATGTCCACATTGGGGCTGCGGATAATTTAATAAATTTGAATGTTAATGACAATAATAACTGTAAAATGCATTGACAGACTCAACGCCTCATTACTGAAACACCCATTCAGTACATCAATAACGTTTATTATGCAATATTAAATGTTATGTGATCATTTGCATTGACACATTTGAGAGTTAATCATTTCAAAACATATAATCCATAAGTGAAGAATTTATAATATTTTAATTTTGTATTTTGTGAGGTTTTGCGACCACATTGCTTGTGGATGTAAGGGAAGCGAGAGAGTTGTGTCAGGGTCGTGGCAAGTCTCTTCCTATTCTTGTCTATTTTTTCCTTATATTTTAAATATATAAAATTAATTACATATTTATTAGGAAATTAAAAAAAACTTAATAAAGAGGATAGTAAGCTTATTTTAATAAAAAGCCCTAACTCCTGCAGTTCTATCTCTATTATTTATAATTTAATTTATCACTAAATATAGTTCTAAATTAAATTATAAGTAATAGAGATAGAACTCTAGGAGTTGGTACTTTTATATTTTAAAAAATCCTCTTTCTTTAAGCTTTTTTTAATAATAAATAGTTTCGGAGTTATTAACAAATATCGAAATGCCTTTTTTTACAACTTAATTTGTTATTACCTTATGTAAATTTAGCTGAAAATTCCACCTAATACATTTTCTAAACATCGATGTTTTCCACACATTATTTCGAATCGAATGAGTAATCGATCATATTTTTAAAAACTTGATCTCTGTTTAACACGTTTTTGTTTGTTGAATAGAGACAATAAAAACTGATTTAAATACACAAAAACATATATATGCTATAATTGAGCTCTAAATATTCTTAATGTTATTTGTTCTCGTTTCTTTTATTATCGCAATTGAAAAATAACGGAGGAGTTTACTGTCTCCACATAGCCGAGGTGTGCTTCAAAATTGGCCAAAGTAGCGCGAAATGGCAATACATTGTAAATTAAATCAGGATCAAATCAGGCAAGTGGCGCTTCATTGGCTCTGCCTATCCCTGTGGGAAAAAGGCGTTACAATTTGAATTGATTTTCTTTACATTGTTATTGTAAGTTAAATGAGCTTCTGATGCGTTGAATTAAATCCGTTAAACAAGACAGGCCCAGGAGGGTGTTATACGATCAAATCGGAGACATTTTTAAGAAAGCTAGGTTGCCTAGTGCACATAATCATAGAGCTCGTATTAAGAGAATTGTGAATGTGAGGGAAGCGAGGGAGTTGTATTGCTCTCTATTGTCTCTGTGTATCCCTGTGGGAAAAAGGCGTGACAACTTGATTTATTGATTGAAGTAGCGGTTTACTGGAGGTGCATGCATGGACTGCAGCTTTACATTGGATGGGTGCTGTCATATGTCGAGTCACATTTGTAATTTTTTGCGCGAACATTGATTAATGAATTAAACAAATTTTATGCGGCTTACTATTGCGTGTATTTTGGTTTTGATTTTATTTTATTATTTTGGGAGTTGTGTCAGGATGCAAGTTGCGCTCCATTGTATCTGCTTATCCCTGTGGGTAAACGGCGTGACAATTTGATTGATTGATTTTATTATAACCATCGTGGTCTCTGCAAAGCTCTCGAAACGTCTAAATAATAAAATGACGAGGTATTTTCAGCCGTCGGCACTCTTCAACCTTTAGGCCTTTCGATGTCTGTAATTAAAAAAAAATGTTACAATAATATATGAAGATATCCAGCTTAATAGAACACCTTAATTCCACCCGGGAAAAGATCACCATAACTTAGTAGTGGTAGTAATAAATTGTCCACGGACGGACGGACGACAGCATTACATTATAATGCCGCTTCGTTTTTCATGCAATTAATTATTCCAAATATTAAAATGAATTTGTCACCATTGAGCGGATGTTCGCAGTTAGTAAATCACAAACGACATGAAAATAACAAATTAATAATTTTCATTCACGTGTATTCACAATAATTTAGAAGTTATTTCAGTATTAAAATTATTATTTATGACTATGAGAGTTGTGGATGTGACGGAGTTGGGTCAGGATCGTGGCGCTCCATTGTCTCTGGCTATCCCTGTGGGAAAAAGGCATGAAAAAACTGAATTTTCATTCAGGTATATTCTGAATAATGTAGAAGTAATTTAAGTATTTTAATAATTAGTTTTCATTCACAATTTGTGCAGAATGAATTCGCAATATTAAGCGTTTGGGTGCAATTGAAAATGGTGGCGGACGTGGTGCAGAGGAGGGTCGAGGAGTCACGCGCGTTCAACCTGGATTGGATATTATCAGAGTTGGGCAGCTTCGGCAAATACCAGTTAATACTGCTGTTCCTGCTTGCGTTCAGAGATGGCTTCCTTGCGATGTGCAACTTTCACTACGTGTTCACGGCATCACAAGTCAATTTCATGTGAGTGTGACACCATTGCCATTGTTAACATAATGACACAGCATATCACCATGACAGGACATAATAATTATGTAGGTATGCCATATTAACAGGTCATTAACTCGAAGGAAAGTAATTGTACAAAAAATATAATACAAGCAATTTGTAGTTTCAAGTGTTTTGTGACCAGCGGGGTTAGGTTGGGCAAGTTAAAACGATTATCGTCTCACGTCGACGATTGGCAAAATAATAAAAGTTGGGCTAAATGCACCAAAATGAGACTATTGATGATAATGATCAAACGTGTCGTCGCACAGACGATATTCGTCACAACGATTAATAGTCTCGTTTTATTGGATTTAGCATAGCTTTTATTATTTTGACAATCGCCGACGAGAGACGTTAATCGTTTTAACTTGCCCAACCTAACCCCGCAGGCCCTAAAATAATTCAACATGCGCGGTTCTAGAACCTCTGACAGCCACTCAAAAGAATAATCTTAGTAATTACCTTAAAAACGCTCTACGGACTTTTTTTTGGCAATATTACCATAAGACTTTATATTATACCCGGGTTTACTATAAAGTATTATACGAGTATACCGGCACCGACCGGAGACTGCTACGGCCAGTAACGGCTCTGCACGCGACATGCGTGCGGCGGCAGAATCTTCCTTACCTTTTCCTACAAGGACTGTAACATAAAGTTAAGTTATTTTATTTATCAAAATTAGAATTATGACTGGGAAAATAATATCTACATATTTGTTCGATCAATTGTTGAAATAAATATCACTCGATAGGTTTTTACCACTGTCCTTTTTGTGTCTTTTCACACGCCCAGCGGTGGAGTACATGGCCATTACGCCGGATCTAGCTATCTATATGTGTTATTACAGTCCAGCTTTCCCTTTACGTGTAGTTTGCGCGTTCGAAATACATACCCACGCATATTTGTGTGTGCTGAAGCGCTTTGAAAGTTTCAGCAGTTGTACTGCGCAAAATCATCGTACTCCTTAGTACAAATTTTATCTTTTATAGTAAAAAATCCGAAGAAAAAATTAAAGTACTTAGTTTTTAAAGCAAGCGTAACTGGATTTTTATTGTGTGATTTTCAGAAGCCACTTATAGAACCAACAAAGAATTATGTTTGTTTATTTAAACTAATTAATTATTAAGTAACCACTGATATATTAAAAAGAATACTTTAAGTATTCTTACTTTGAAAGGTAATATCAGACAGTCGACCTTTTACTTATTTCTTAATTTTATGTTAATATTAATGTTATTATACCAAGTAATTCGTGCAAAATATTAAAATTATTAAATAAATTGAATACCTAAAGGTAGGGAAAATCATACATAATCATAACGAACTTTGGTTATAAACAGTAACGTAGACTTCCGATGATTTTCTTAGATCTTTTTAGACAACACCTGACCAATGGGTTCTTTTCAATTTTTACATTTAGGAATACTCCTCATGCTAAATCTGGAAAAAAATGTATTAGAATATCCTATCGTTCACAGGAACCTTTAGAGTATGCTAGCAACACCTTTATTGACATTGTTGTGTAATGTGTTTTTCAGTTGTCGCGTGCCCGCCTGCATGAACTCCACTCTAACGCACAACTTGACCAACATCTGCATTGCGGACGCTGTGCACGCGGACAACGGCACGCGCAACAATTCCACATGCGGTGACGTCATACTCAGCCAAGATGGCCGCTGCCAACAAATCACATACGAAAATTACAACAGTATAATCGCAGAGGTACAATTATATTAAACATAATGTTGATTTGCTTGTACGAGTGCTCGTAATGGTTATTTGTTACATTTTACTACAAGCAAATGTCATTGCATTACATTCGACTTACTTCATGATAAGCATTAAAAAGACAACTGAAAACCCCCCCGCTTTGCACTAAGTATAACATGTTGTTATTATATAAGCTATAATATATATTTATTAATTCGTTTGCAATGGTTTCCAGTGTTGACCGTAGTATTTGTGCTGCGTATATTGTTGAGCTGTCATTGATATAACGCCTGCTAGAACACAATAGTTATTAATTATAATAAGACATTATGTGCACTTTAGTTAACAATGTATCTATTATAATATTAATAAACTAATGTGTGATGAATTAAACAAATAATATGTGTCTTATGAGCGGAGAGATGGTCATCTTCATGACCACGATGGGTGCGAAGCTCTCGAAACGTCGAAGAAATAAAAAAAATACAAGCAATAACCAAAGAACAAACGCTATAGCAAGCCGCATAAAATTTGTATAATTCATCAATCAATGTTCGCGCCAAATCTAAGAAAATTCCTAACTAATGTGTGACTTAATTTAATTGCTCAAATATTTGGTTTTTGTTGCCTGACAACATGCTCAAGGGAACATATTACATTTGATATATTTTTTAGCTTTTTATATTATTAATATGACAAACTGATGAATTAAATGCAATGAAAATCATCATCATCAGCTAAGAAGGCACGAGCGTTGCATTGGGTGGTGCTGCAGCCATTTTGTGTGCCCAACGGATGACTGACCCATTAATATTAAATGGATGCAAATGTGATTGAGCCAACAACAATTGTATGTTTATGTGCAATCATTTGCAATGTCACGCACAAACAATTTACTATATAATAATAAGAACCCGCAATAGGTCCGCTGCGCACAACATCGCGATGCTATGCAGCTTATACTAAACAATCAATCAATCAAATTGGCACAACCACAGGAATAGGCACTTGCCACGGTCTTCCACACAACTCCCTCACTTCCGTCATATACATAAATCTCACCACACAAGCTCTACGGGCACTGGGCATTTTAGCTTAAGATGTCTCCGATTTGGTCAGAATCGCTCCTGCCTCGTTTAACGCATTTATTCACATTCATGTGCCCAAACCATCGAAGCATTCCTTTGTCAATCCTTGTCACTACATCTTCTTTCAAACCACATCTATCACGCAATGTGCTATTCCTTATTCTATCCGCTATCGTCACTCCACATACACTCCTTAATGACCGCATTTCTACTGTCACGCTTCTTTTGCCACAACCAACATTCACTTCCATACATTAATGAACAAGTACCGCCATCCGTGACTTTTGGGACATTATTTAGCTATTCATTATACTAAGCATGCATAAGTGAGATGTGACATCTCACCACTTTGGCTGATGGTAAGTAATCAAGGAGAGGACCATTGAAAACATCGATTT
The DNA here is from genome assembly GCA_905220615.1 of Tinea trinotella. Lineage (NCBI taxonomy): Eukaryota > Metazoa > Arthropoda > Insecta > Lepidoptera > Tineidae > Tinea > Tinea trinotella. The sequence continues at coordinate 136,728 of HG992314.1, forward strand.
ATGTTACGATCGTTACTACGCCGGCCACGCGTCCAAGGCTATAGAATGAGGAAAACACATGGGCTGATTAAGCATTCCACTTATCAAATACCAATTTTGGTATTATAAATTCAACTCGGAATTGTCTATAAATAAATACTTAATGTTAATTTAATGTAATGTAATTAATGTAAATTAAAGAGTGGTAGGCAGACAGATAGCACTTTCAATTGTACAGACTGTGAAGTGACTTAGTCGCGTTTCAGATGAGCTAGTAAGCAGTAGTCGCCTCAATCTTAACATCAGTGAGGGTGCCACTGTATCATATGGTGATTTATTTATGTTGGAGTGACCGCACACGAACGACTAAAAGATACTGAGCATATAATTGGGTTTGAGGTCAGTTAGGTGTTTAATCGGTTACTTTCAGTGGCTCAGCTTGTCCGTCGTTCGTATGCGGTCACTCCCGTATTGATGTATGTTACGTTTGTGGTTTTCAGTTTGATTTGGGCTGCGACCAATGGAAGAGCACCCTCATTGGCACAATACACAACATGGGACTGATCATATCATTCGTTGTCTCCGGAGTTATAGCAGACAGGTGACCATTTATGACTTAACAATCCCACCTGCCAAAGTGAAGGCAACGGCTACGAAATATTTTCGAAGAGTTCTGTCTCTACCTTAGTTTGAGGCATTATCTGCGCACAGACAGACGTACAGTGCTGACTGTTTCTTGTAGCACAATATGTTTGCCATTTTTTTTAGTATCATCAAAATTAATACCAAATTACTAAAAATCAATTATAAAACCAAACCAAATTTAAGCAAACAAGACGTATATTATAACGCCTCGCTTCGTACAAGTATACAGACATTAAAGTGACTTAGTTGCGTTTCGGCATCAGCCGGTTCCAACTAAGCCGGCATAGTTGATGTGACTGCTACATACACTCATTCAATTGTAATAATTTTTACATATTGTTTAATAATAAAGCCATGCGCCCTACCGTTTCTCTATTTTTATATTTCTCTATTAGGTATTAATATTATATAGTGAATAATTAAAATGATGTTTGTCTCTTTGTCCATTTCAGATATGGCCGCAAAATAATAATAGTGTCGACGCCATTGGTGGTTGGCGTTTGTGGTCTATTGAAGTCGTTCTCTGTTAACATTTGGATGTTACTCGTGTTGGAATTCATTGAGACGTGCTTCGGCTATGGGAACGCATCGCTTGTATTAAGTATGTATCATAACAGTTGCTATAGTTCTAACTAATGCATGTACAAACACCATGACAGTCATCCAATTATATGCGAAGGTTGCATATAATTACATATACCTGTGTACATATAGTGCAACTCATCACAATTGATAACAATGATGTGTCTTGAATGTTTCAGCATTGGAAATTGTCAGTCAAAATAGTCGCGTGGTATTCTCAAGTATATCGGATATATTAACAAACATTGGACATTCGTTCTTTGGATTGATTGCATGGAAAATACCATATTGGCGTTACACGATGAGAGCGATATACACACCGCTGTTGGTTGTTGTGTTTTATATATTCTTAGTGGACGAAGGTGTCAGGTGGCTGCTCGCGAATGACAAGAAAGTAGAAGCAATACACATATTAAACAAAGTGGCCAAAGTTAACAATGTGACATTGTCGAAGACGGCGAAAAGCATGATGCAGACGTTGAATGAGGAAGTGGAGAAGACAAAGTTGCCAGAGGAGATCGCAGAGAGAGCGAAGGAGCCGCAAATAAAACTATTGAAGGCGTTGAGAAGTAAAAAGTTATTGTTGAGATTGCTTACGATCGCCGCATGCTTCATGTTCAACATATTCATTTATTACGGCGCAATGATTAACATAACACACATATCAGGGAACAAATATTTGAATTACTCATTGTTGATATTGGTGTCCGTGCCTGTGAGGATATTGTCGGCGTACACGCTGAGCAGGTTTGGCAGAAAGGCGCCGATTTGTTGTGCAAATGGATTATGCGCCATATTCTTCGTAACATCAGCATTTATACCTCAAAGTGAGTATCATACAATTCACTTATTACCCCATCTATGTCATGATATCCACCTATTTCGAAACAACTACTCAAACAAGCTGTTTATTAAGTATGTCTATTTAATAAATACTCGTAGATTCAATTTAATGCTTGTTCAATAAAAATGTATGTAATATTGCGAATTGGTTAGGAGCGAATATGTTTTTGTGTTATAAATGGTTATTATTAGTTAAGTATCTGTAAAGGTATGTATGCCTAATAATAACCAAGCATACAAGCATCTTTAAGTATCTACCGCCACGATATAATGGAAACGCGCTCTTAGGCGTGTGTACTACACACACTACTACGAATGCAAAAACGTCTCCAAGCTCATTTGACTGTAGTATTGGTAGGGTCTCACATTATTTGTTGGGATAAAGGGAAAAGTTAGGTGAGCTTTAACATATAAAGGCCTTAAATCTACCTTCCAGCTGCACAAAAGATCCACGAATTCAAAGAAAATTGTCTCTTATTTATGTTGGAAAGATTTTAATATAAACACTCCATTGTCAGTGAAATTGTGCAGATAATACTCGAATTCCGAATAAATCCTACAATTTGCATTACAATAGACTGGTGCGTACGTATGCACCTTCTTGTGTGAAACTTTTACATTTATAATGTTCTCTGTATGTATATATAATGTGTATTATATTATGTTTGTACGTATATGAATGCTCAAATAATAAAGTTTCACGCCGCCATAAATCCTCGTATCGATAAAATTCACCTCCAACCTACTATCCACGATCACAAAATCTATCATACTTCTATCTTTATCTCTCCCATGCCAACGTAAACGTGCACATGTGAATCTTCTGCAACAAAACTCCGTGTTTATCTCCATTAGATTCTTTTCCATCCATATGTTACATACTCACTCCATTCTAATTCACGCGTTTATTTCCATGTCTACCCAGCACATGGTCTAAATTCACTTTTTGCACAAACACCCATGTATTAAAATCACCTAACATTACAACCCTTTCATTCGATCTGGCATCAAACATCCCAGAACTTAGATATATTCGGGGCATACACTACGAATAGCCTGCACCATAGGAGTCTGGGAGACATACACTCAGACATTTACTATATATTCCCATACCCTGACACGCTCTGGTTGTCGAGGCGACCTTTGATCATAATGCTGTCTTTTGTCTAGACTTGTGGCGATCAATATCGCTACTTTTTGAATCATTTTAATTTTTTTAAATTACCATAATAAATTTTGCGATAAGAAAGGGAATGAGTTCCACTCTAACAAAGCCCCGGATATCCGAGTGGGGCAATTATTAAGTACCCGATGGGTGCAAAAATACCAGGACCGATAGGCTCGCCCCTAGCCACACATCTTATCATTGTTGCATGTGATTTAAACCTATATATATGTATTGTTATATTTCAGCGATATGGTGGGTGCCAATAATGTTGTATTTGTTGGGCAAAATGTGCGCAAGTTTTGCATTGTTCGCGATGACCGTGTTCGCCATGGAGGTGTTCCCAACCACGTCGAGGAACACACTCACGAACATATCAACGACATTTGGGAGGATTGGCAGCGTACTCGCGCCATTGGCACCAATGCTCGTATGTACATACATTTTTTTTTTTTTTTTTTAATAATAATAAAATCTTTATTTTCAAAAACATTTTATAACAAAATATAGGTGAGCGATGATAACTGCACTAGTTAAAACTGTGTCGCAGCTATCAACACGTACAGAGTTACATATTATATACATTTTGTTTTATTTATAATAACACAAATTATATTTATATGATAAAATTTTAAAAAGTGATAATTAGTGGTTTGTGTGTGTGCATGTGTGTGCGTGTGTGTGTGTGTGTGTGTGTGCATGTGTGTGTGTGTGTGTGTGTGTGTGTGCGTGTGTGCGTGAGTGTATGTATACATACTCTAATTTATTTTAAATATTTATTTATTTATTTCACTTTATCATTCTAGTATTCTAAAGAGGTTTTCTGTTTCTTGGTATGTTTGAGATTGCAGCCAATTTTTTACTATTTGCTTACATCTCGTAGTGGTAAGTGGATATATGTTTAATGTTTTGTTTATACTATTATATAATTTATTACTTAAGTGTTGGTAGCATCTGTTCATTATTTTTCTTTTAAAGGATAACGTTTGGCATATCCTTTCTCTAAGTCTCTTACTCGTATCGAATGCGCTATCGTAGGGGAGATCAGCGTGTTTGCGTATTATCACGTGTAACACATAAAGTTGCCTTACAGTTAGGACACTAGTCTCGTGGTATAAGACATCAGAAGTAAATTTGAAAGGTTTTTTTAGCATGACTTTTAAAACGGCTCTTTGTGCTCTCTCTACTCTCAGCATGAACGTTTTGTATGTACCACCCCAGGAGGTGATGCAATAGCTTAAAATTGATTGAGCTAGCGCATAATAGACTATTTTCAGGGTGTTAATGTCTAGTGAATTTCTGAGTCTTATGAATATCACGATTAGCTTTCTTGTGCGTGAAATCAATGTTTCCAAGTGCTTACTCCAACTAAGTGTATTGTCTAGAATTACTCCGAGGTATTTAATGGTCGATGTTTGTGTTAAGGTGAGGCAGTTGCAGTGAGCTTTGTCTTTGAGGATATTAAATTGATCGCATTTATGTGCCTTGACCTGGTAGTCGTTTATTCCTGGTTGAGTTTTGGTTGTTATGGTGAAGGTGATATATTTAGTTTTCTCAACGTTGAGGGTTAGAAGGTTAGATGACAGCCAGGACATTACAGTTTGAATTGCCATTTCTGTGTTATGATAGACGCTCTTCCAGTCCTTTCCGTGTACAATGAGTGCAGTGTCGTCTGCATATGTAAAAATTCTGCAATTGTGAGGTTTTAATTTACATAAACTATTGATGTATAATAAAAATAGTGATCCACTAAGTGCACTTCCTTGAGGGACACCATATTGAATGGTTTCGTCCTCGCTGAAATTTTCATCAATTTTTACACATTGAGTACGTTCAGATAGGAAACTCGTGAGAATATCCAATGCCATGCCTCTTACTCCGCTCCTCTCCAGCTTGCGTAAAAGCAAGGGAATTGAGACAGTGTCAAATGCCTTAGATAGATCCAAGAAAACACCAAGTACTTTCCTACCCTCATCCAAAGCTTTAGCAACAGTGTTAGTCAGTTCTAGGACGGCGTCATCCGTAGACTTACCATTTCGAAAACCATACTGGTTGTCTGATAATATATTTTGTGACTCTAAGAATTTTACTAGTCTAAAGTTTAGGGCTTTTTCTAATATCTTTGATAGACATGAAAGAACCGAAATTGGCCTGTAATTGCTGACACTGTCTCGATCTCCCTGCTTATAAATAGGGTGTACTATGGCTTTTTTAAAGGCTCTAGGGAAAACTCCTGATGAGATAGATAAGTTTATAATATATTTTAAAGGTTGCATGAGAGAGTTGCGAGACGTTTTTAAGACTTTAGTAGGGATGTTATCCCAGCCAGTTGCAGAGTCGCTTCGTAGGCTAGATATTATTGTGTTAAGTTCTGTTTCGTCAACGGGCATGAGGGCCATTGTCTTCTGGCAGTTTATATTATCAGATACGGTGCTAACATTATCTTTAATAGGATTTGTAGTATGTGCTTTTAGTATATCTTCTGCTAGGTTTTTTCCAACGTTAACAAAGTAATTGTTTACATAGTTAATTGATGTGATGGGATCCTTTCTAACATTTAACAATTCATGAGATGTTTTTATATGTCTATCCAATCCGGCTATATCTTTTATTACTTTCCATGTTGATTTCGGGTTATTCTTAGCTTTCCTTAATTCCTCTTGGTTATATTGTTGTTTAACTTTCTTTAGTATATTATTACAATGGTTGCGATATCGCAAATATGTAATCCTAATTATCATATTTGTTGGGTCATTTTTTGATTGTTTGTGTAACCGGTCTCTTTGTCTAATGCATCTCAGTAATCCGGGCGTGATCCAGGGTTTTATCAATATATTTTTATGGCTAATTTTGGAGATTACAGTATTATTTTGTATGGTTTCAGAAATTGTTTTTATTAAGTATTCAGCTGCTGCATTAGCTTCATTTATTTTATATAATTCACAGAAATCTATTTTATTTAATTCCTCGTCTACTGTAGTAAAATTTATTTTTCTAATTATTTTATGTGTTTTGTTTCTTGTGCGTTGTTGTGCGATGCAAAAAATCACCGGGGCGTGGTCAGTGATGGCAGCGTTTAGGACCATAGTAATTGATTTTCTGTTGCTTCTGACCATGACGTGGTCTAGACATGACGATTCGCGTGTCGGTATTATATGTGTTGGAAGAAGCCCATGAGAAGCTGTGAGATTAAGGTATTCGTCTGTATGCGTTTGCGAGTAATTCGGTATTATATTGATGTTAATATCTCCAATAATTGCCAGGGTCTCAAATGCCACAAATTTTGTTAACAATTTGTTAAGACTTATTAGGAAATTTTCTATTTTGACACATGATGGTGAGCGATATATTCCGATGAGAGCTAATGAATTGTTGCATTCAATAACCATACAATTAGCATCAAGTAGGTCATATTCTGAAACATTATTATATTATTTTACATTATTAAACATTATCTATTTTATTTTAAAATAATATTACTTTGTGTAGAATGTCCCGAATGTTCAGGAAAGATTTAGAATATTGTTATTATTTAAAAAATCTTCTTGGTCAAGTCTAGAGTGTACTGGAATGTTTTCTTAGTTATTTTAAAATATTTGTATCTCTTTAAAATAATCCGGATTGTTCTAGAAGTTTTTGTTATTTTTCTGATAACTGTCATTACCTGGCCTATCACCAGTTTCCGGCTTGGCGTTGATTAATGGGACACTCTGTATACAATATTCGAAATGTTAATGAATAATAATTTTACCACAAGTACATTGCACTTGTGCGAAGCCGGGGCGGGTTGCTGGCATTTAATAATTAATTTACTGTTATTTGTTAGTAAAACAAGACGTGGATATTTAGTCCGAATCTGGTTATTAAAGTGCCAGTGGGCAGTGGTGCCCAATCTGCCGATCCGGGGCAGTACCATAAAGACCGTGAAGTTACACTTAGTCGTGTTTTGGGATCAGCTTCTAAGTTGCCGTTACTACTTACGGTGATTGAACTGTAGTAGCAGTCCAGCTTAACACCAGGCGGGGTGCATGTGTCGTGTTACAATAAAATGATGTGAGCCACCGCTACCACCATAAGGCCGTATAGTGTGAGCTTTCGTAATATTTTGTACATCAAGTAGGCACCAGAACTCCACACGACGTCGTGTTTAACTCATGTTTCAATGCTCTGCGAATCTAAAGGAATAGTTTTTCTTGTCCTTGTTCTCCTGTATATCTAGAATCTGTATATCTGGAATTTTCGGCATCATTTTATTAATTACATTGTCATGTGGACAGTCAGCGTATATGCCGGGGCTGCCGAGTGTGGTGTTTGGCGTTGCTGCTGTTGTGCCAGCGGCGTTGGTGTTGTTCCTGCCAGACCCGAGCAGGAAGCGGCTGCCTGATGATGTACAAGATGCGGAGCAAATGGAAGACAATAAGGAGACACCAACAAATGCGTAATCAATTTGTGCTATTGACATTATCCTATGAATTCATATTGCCTGGCATACTACGAGTGTTTGGCTGCCGATTGCCCTGGCAACTAAGCCTGGGTGGTGACACTAGTTTCAGGTAAAAAGACCACCAAATGACTTTTGGGTCGAAAGTGGAGTATTGATGACTCACTTAAGGATTGTTTAAACAAATTCTATATTTTATTGTGATTTAGATAGTTTGATTAAGTTTGTAACTGTAAATGTATAGATCTAATATTTGTATGTATGTTGTGCATAGTATTTTCTTAGATTTTGCGCAAACATTGAGTAATGAATTAAACAAATTTTATGCGGCTTACCAAATAAAGCATTACCCAAAATAAATGCGATAGTAAGCCGCATAAAATTTGTTTAATTAATGTCGTGCATAAATTGTTCGCACATAAGCAAAAGAACGTAAACATGCTATTATTATGTAATGTAAAATATATTAACTGTAAATATGTCTAATTAATAAACAAACTGCTGTTCGCTGGTAATTTGTGTTAAAAGCGTTTGTGAGCGCTCAGGGGCCATTATTATTAATAGGATAAATGGTAAATCTCTAATATTTGTGATAATAATATAATTTATTTTTTATTGTTTTTATATTTTAACAGCAATTGAAACTTCATATAAAAATAGTCCGGCTGAAATCCGCGCGATTACAATGTGACCAATATTTTGAATTAATTTCATCATTAGCTTTTGCGAAACTTGATTTTCGATATCTTTCCAACCTTTGTAATCTGAACCAACGTGGTTATCTGAAGCAAACCTGAAATATTCCACCCATAGATGGATGGAGCAGTGCCCTATTGTATGTATGTAATGCTTCACAAATAACATTCTATAAACTGGCATTTACATTTTTCGTGAGCCCATCCAAAATTCATTTTTCATTCTCATCCATTTTTAAATATATAGATATATAATACAAATTAATAATATGAATAGTTCGTTTGCGATTGAATGTATCATTTGTATATTAAATGGAGTGACGTAAGGTTTATATTACGACATATTAGATTGTTTCCTCGGAATTCAGCGCCTTTCAATAGATACTAATAAAAAAAACTTTGAAATGTGCTTTTATTACTAAATATAAAAACATTAGATTAAAGATTTTTTGACGCTATTTTTTCACTAATATCAATATATTTTTTTTATTTGTTTGAATAAAAAAAATCGAGGAATAAAAAAATTACGAGGTATTACGAATTTTATGTGTTTTAAAACACTTCACTATATTTAGCTACAAGTGGCTAAATTTTATTTAACATTTCCAACTGTAACAGGTTCAACACCCGGCTAACAATATTATGAAATATATTTTAAATGCAGTTTTCGTTTATTTTAGGAATAAAATTAAGCTCCATCCGTATAACAGTATTGATTACTCTTAATATTAAATTACAATGTAATTGATTATATACTGCATTTACTCTAACGTGTCTACTATTTTATATTTGTTGTAAGTACATGTTTGAACGTTTACAAATACAGTTTGTGCCACCTGCCATTATCGAGGCAGGTCTCAATGGGCAGCCTCTGAACACCACTGAGAATATGCTGACAATTGTCAGATTGGACTTTACTGTAGAGAAATATATATTGTGTGTATAAAGAGAAAGCAATCACGTGAGCCAGAGGGATTCACGTGATCGTATACTAATGCAAATAACATTTTTTGCTTTTTTTTGTCCCCAGTTTAACAACTGTCAGCATTATCTCAGTTCATAATAACGCTGCTCATGGCCCAATGCATCTCATAAACAATTTGTGTTTCATAAATACGAGTAGTGTCTACAGTAACATAATATATAATTTTTGTGCCATTAATGGAGTTTGAAAGCAATGTCTGAATAGTATTTATTAAATGTATATATATAATGTTAGGCCGCTCACTCATTTGTCGCTGCGGTGTGTATTGGTTTGGTAGTTTTAGCCGCCCCCTAAATATAATATATAATAATATTTTAATTCATTTATTAGCCAGAGGGCGCCCACTGCTGAACATAGGCCTCCCCCTTAGAACGCCATTCCGAACGACAAGATGTCAGTTGCATCCACCGGTTATTTGTGACTTTCACTGTGTCGTCAGTCCACCTAATGGGAGGCCTACCTACGCTGCGTCTTCCGGTTCGAGATCAAAACTTATTTTTAGTAGTTAAAAATGTAATATTTTCTTTGATTTTGCGCGAATATTGATTAATGAATTAAACAAATTTTATGCGGCATACTCTCGCGTTTATTTTGGTTTATTATTCCGACGTTTCGAGAGCTTTGCAGCCATCGTGGTCACGAAGAGAATTATACGCACGACTTTACTCGACGACATATTGAAAGAAATAGTAGATTTCTTTGTCATTCCAACTATGCCGTGTGAACATGGAATGAAAGAAAAAAATGAATCATTCACTCGAGTGAACGTTTATTCGAGTTAAGCGTCTGATATCAGCTCAAAGTACCCCGCACCGCCAAATGACACCACGGCCTTAAGTCAACTATTAACATAGACTTAAGTACATTGATGTAGTAATGTTATTTTAGGAAATTTAATTTAAGTATGTAGTTGTTGTTAAACACCCTGTTTGTATTAAATATACATAATACATGTATATATAATATTATAAAATATATGTTACATATAATTATGTATTGCTCATTTATGTTTTATCCCCCATAATAATATGTTTAAGTAAATAGGGTTGTTAGCCGGCAATGAAGAGGCTTTGTACATTGCTTTGTAAGCGAGCACTATTCATAGCCGTTCCTATGTAAAGAAGCATTCACATGAAGCAAGCTATGTACATAAACAATGCTAAATGGGTCACGTTACCTTCGTGGATTAAGGCACGTTCCCCAAAGAGCAAAGTAACTGCAGCTCCCCTACATAACTGAGCTGTAAGTGAGCACTTTGGTGGTGAACCAAAAAGGTGACCTTCTGGCGTACACCACGCACGTCTGGGGTGAAGCGTTGAATGGTAATGAAGAGGCCCATGCCATCGGCTTGGACATATCCAAAACGTTTGACAGAGTCTGGCACAAGGCCCTTTTTTTCAAGCTTGAGGCATATGGTTTACCTTTTTATTTTATTTTATTTTATTGAGACACGACATCTGACCTCGACCCGCCTGATGATAAGCAAAAGGAGGTCAAAGAGTGACGACGACTGAAAAAACAGAATTAGTTTCCGGCTACGTCAGCCGCCGTCATTATGTCGGCCTAAGATCCTAACCGTCTGAGTGACTGGATAGCTGACTTTCTGCGTTGAACTGCCAATGGCTTTTGGTGTCCAAGTGTATAGCTGTCCGTAAAACCTCTCAAGCTTTCTCAAAATCTTCGGCTTCGGCGAAATAATACTGCTCGATCCTCGATCTTCATTGTCGTTTGTCGTTTGGCTTTGCCCAATAGACGAATTCTTCGCGAAAACTTTCGAGCCTTGGTTCCGCTTAATTGCGTTCTCAACACATGTCGTATTGTAGGAACGCAGATCGTGTCGCATAGCTTTCAGGATTCGTTCATGGAACCAATCTCACACCATGAACGTTTTATGCCGATTCAAAGTATCTATTACTATAAAACGGATATTTCATTAAAGTATGAAACGCCTATTATTATACATTTGACAAATTCGTACAAAATTGTCAAAAAAATGCAAATATAAAAGATAATGTTGTTGATATTAAATTACATTTAATCATAAACGATATAACAACATTAGCTAACACAATAAACATCAAGTCCACATAAAGTTAGTCAAAAAATTTATTTTTTGCCAAGTTTTTCCGCCTCTTCTAATGTGTCAGGCATTTTCGTGCCAAGTGTCTCAGGCTGCGTAAGCACCAGTACGCCAGAGATCATTCCCATCACACCAAACAGGAGCGATGGTATGCCCTCCCAGTATTGCATCTGCAAATATATTTTTACATTACCTCACGCTTTATTTCATGCGAGACAGACATAACTCACGAGGCTCCATTCATGAGCAAGCGTACAATCGGCAAATAATCCAGTGAAAAAACAGCTCTCGTTGGCTACGGTCCTTTATTGCTCGCTAATTACGTTCCAACAACTTACACTCCCATTTATGTATGTACAAACAGTACATACGGACCGCACTCCAACTTAATATCTGTTGTCATATTATTATGTGATGGCCATTAAGTAGGCAGCAGACGTGGTATCATAATAAACAAAATAATTCATACCAACGCGGGCGTCAATGGCGCCGTGATGGAGCCAACTCTTCCAATCATGGAGGAGAATGCGAGCAACGTGTGCCGGTATTCTGTTGGATATAATTCTGATGTGTATAAATACAATGAGGTCATCACGACTGAAATGGCAAACTTCCCAATCAGGAACACCACCAACGCAAATGACTCCAGACCTGGAAGAACAATTATTAGGTTTTTGTATTTTATTGTGACTCGGCATATGGCACCACCCCTCCTAACGTTAAGCTGGAGTACAGACTATGAATTGAGATGACTGCTACTACAGTTCGATAACTGTAAGTGGCAGTCACCTCTACTGTGCCGGCCTAGTTGGAACCGGCAACTTACAAGCTGATCCTGAAACGCGACAGCATACAACTGCGGTGGGCCATATTGTATCATCACTAAGAGAACAGGTTGCACGAACTTGCCATGAAGCCAATTACCATGTGCACCATGTGCATGTGTTTGGGCAGACCCATTTAAGTAAATGAAAGTGCCCAAACACGTATTTCCCTTTCTGTACTCCTGAGTACTTCATTCATAATCATAATTCATAATTTATTTATTTGATTCGTTTTATACAACAAGTTATAAACTAAACTAAAATGTGCAATAATTAATGAATAAATAAGAAGAGAATCCTTAAAGTTACAATAATTATGGAAATGAGGTTGCTTTGATACATTTCTGTAACTTTCTTTTTAATATGTTAAAATGATAGTTGAATATGCCGAGCTGGTTATGAAGAAATACAGTTTCATTAAAAGCTCGGCACATCCTAACCATCGGAATGCAAGAGAAAAGTAGTTGGCTTCTTAAGTTAAACTTAAGATGCTAACCTAAACAGTCTATAGTTAGGTGAGTCTATAGAAAGAGAGTTCGATTTTGTGATTTTGTGATCTTCAATTGCAGAGAAATAAAGTGAAAGTGTTCCAGTCTATGTTCATGAGTATCGAGTATTCTACGAAGTTTTAGGCGATATATAATCGCCTTTAAGCATTTAATGTGCATGGAGTGAATACGATTTATATGAATGCTGTGAAAAAGAGACTATAAAGGACAACAATGCTCCGACATGCATCTAATGAGTCCCATGAATAATGCTAAAAGGCTTCTTAAAATTTTTAGATACTCTTAATATAATCCAAGTGTTTGACTGCATATGTTAATTAAATATTCAATATTTAAAAATTAATTTTATTACAAAAGAGAACTCCTTTAACAACGTTTGTACGAGTAATAGTACCTATACTATCACTTTGAATAGTATATGTAAAAAAGTAAATGTTAGTTTTTTAGAGAAGGGGATAACGGAACATTTCGCCACATTAAGGAATATCAAGTTACGATCACACTACGCCGAAACAGCACCAACATCACCCTGAAGTTATCAATAAGATTGAATATTTTCATATCATCTGCATAAAGTAAGGAGTGACAGGATATCTGATCAACCAGGTTACCCCTGGAGCACACCTCAATAAACTAAAATAGGTAAGGAGATGTTGCCCTTATTGGCTATTAACTAAGTTCTGTTATCTATGTTAGAGCTATTCCAGCGAAGTAAACTACCCTGTATCCCATACCAGGCAATGATTGGTGAATGATTTTTATATTCCAAGAGCTTTAAGAGAGTAGATTGAGCCTTGACAAAGCTATATTGTTTAATCTTTAGGCGGGTCGAGGATAAATGTCATGGTACAATAAAAAAGTAAATGATTAAAGTGACTATACAAAGCAACAACACAGCAAAAAACAGAAAAACTAGACAGTAAATTAATGGGTCTGTAATTAGTGCAATCAGATTTTTTCCCTGATTTGAAAATAGGAATTACATTGGCATCTTTCCAACGACTTGGAATTTGGAAGACACCAAGCTTAAAGGAGTTATCAATGAAGGTAAAATAACGATGTACACTCAATAATAACTGGCAGGAACATCATTACGACTATCACCTTTGTTTATGTAAACGTTTAATTTTGTGAATTATGTCTCTTTTAGATATGCTAATGTCATTAATTCATGCATTATTATATTAATGATAACTGAGAGAGCAGTGACCGCTCACGGAGCTCTATGTCTAGGCCGGCATAGTGGATGCTGCCTTACACGCAAGTCTGTAATAAGACGGTCTGCGGTGTCAATATGAAATATTCCAAGTTCGAGTATATACTCGTATAGCTCACCTTGAGGCATAAATGCGAATGCAATGCAGCACGTGGCCACTGTGAAATAGCCACATGACATGGTGACCTTCCTGCCAATTCTGTCAAGTATGAACACAGCTGTGTAATGGCCAGGGATCTCGATCGCACATACCAATATATAGTTGAGATACATATTAAGCGAGAGGCCAACAGAATTGATAGATAGTCCGTAATAAACGAAGGTGGTGGTCATCCACCAGATGGGTGTGGTGCACACTCGGCGCAGCAATGTTGAAGAACGGACGATGGCTTTCAGCAATCCAGGGCCCTTGTCTGCTTTAGGCTGAAAGTGATGCACAATTAGATTTATTTCAACTTATCAATTATTATATATATAACTTAAATACTGACCGCAACATTATTACTATTCGCTGAGGAGCTCAACAGTGCACTCATAGTTTTCTCACTGATTTGCTTCTTATTCATTCTGGCAACTTTCTCGAGCACTTTTTTGGCCTCATTTAATTTTTTCTTGCTCAGTAGCCACCTGACACTCTCGCTTAGCAACCAGTAGTAAGAGACGAGGAGGAAGCAGGGAGCATGCAGCGCTATGAGCAAGCGCCTCCATGGTTGTACCAGCCATGCGATAGTTCCGAGAAGCACTTGGCCTAAGGCAAATGAGGAGGTCATAGTGGCGCCGGTCAACACACGGTACTTTGGACCCACTAACTCAGTAGCTAGAACATAAAAAGATAAACGTTAAAACCTTGGAATGAGCTTGGGAAAAGTGAGAAATAATATAATTTATATTTGCTACAATTAAAGCAATATAACAAAAGTTTTTATTTCACTTCGATTTACTTAAAACACTATACCTTACTTAATTAGCTGGCCTTCACTCAAGACAAGCGTGACGTCATCGTATACCTATACGGCCTAACATTCATTCATAATTCGCTTCGCATTGGTTTAGAATAGACCAAACTCGCATATTTATCAGTCTTTTTTTTATCATTCATTTATTTATTTGCACATTACTAAATTCGTAAATATCTATTTTTGAAAGCTATAGCCAAACACCGAGCTACTTTGTTTTTAGGTGGCTAAACTATAAACACCTTAAAAATAATTAAAATATTTATTTTTATTTATTTAATTTAATAATAAATGAAAAACAATAGCTTATATAACTTTTATGCATTTTCATATTTTATTTCCCCATTGAAAAGTTGCAACAAGACGTCCCTTGTTACAACCCTTGTCCTTCTTGGAATGTCCCTTCGCTGCGACCTAAATCACAGGGACCACATCGGGCGAGCCATTAAAACCACCTCCCGCAAACTTGGCATCCTAAACAAGGTGCGGCGGTTATTCGCTCCAGAGCTTCGCCTGCTTCTTTAAAAGGCTCAGATTTGCTCTTGCGCTAAGTACTGTTCGCACTTCTGGGACGGCTCTGCCAAGTATCTTCGTAATGCCCTGAATTCATTGCAGCGCCGAGCTGTCCAAATTGGTAATGCAGAGGTCACGCAAAATTCTGGAAGGGGCTCCAGAGTGCAACTACGCAGAGACATGGCGGCTCTGTGCGTCCTCTATCGCCTATACTACGGAGAATGTTCCAAAGAGCTCTTTAGCCTTGTCCCTACCTTGTCTTTTCACATCCGTAATACCCGCAAAGGTCGGGGAAAGCATCCGCATTCTGTCGACCGGATCGGCAGTCGAACTTAAAAGTTCGGTGCGTTTTTTCTATGTAGAACAATCGACAAGTGGAATGCATTGCCAGCCCATGTGTCCTCTCCATCCTATGACGTTGGATCCTTCAAGCAATGCGTGAAGAAGAACCTTTGGCCGGCATAGTGACGGCGACTGAGGCAGCCGTGAACATACTCAGTTTTTTCAGACATCGTGACTCTTGGACCTCCTCTTGCTTATCATCAGGTGGGTCGAGATCAGAACCCATGTCACAATAAAGAAAATGAAAATAAAGAAAATAAGTCAGGACTTGCCTGCTTCATGAGTTTGATGTAAGTACGAACTTGTGATAAAAGAAACGTCCCCAGTTTGATATTTGACAGTTGAGGTTGGTCGTTTGAAAATTGTGTTTTCTCATCTTATAATATTTATTTCAATTTAAAATAATTATATTAGTGAATTCAACAAATTTTATGCGTCTTACTAACGCGTTTATTTGGTTTAGATTTTACATTTTTTTATTATTCCGACGTTTCGAGAGCTTTGCAGCCATCGTGGTCACGGAGAGACTGAGGTGTTGGTCGTCCTATTGGTTGATGCTCATTATTGTTTCCAAAACTACCCCGTTTGATATTTTGTTTTTCTGTTCCCGGTTTATTTCAAATTTTTGCAAAAATAACTGACGGTGTCATCTGGTTTGTCAGTTTGCTGGACTTGGGACTTGAGTTTGTGAATTATGGGGTCCCAGGTGTTAGATAATCGCGAACCACATTCTCTTGAAATTAGGATGTTTTTCAATCTCAATAGCCTCGCGTACCATCCTGGGTATCAGTCGACTTTCCTTTGCGAGGATTTTCGGTTTGTCGAAACAAATATAGTGATTGGCGCCGTCCTGTTGATGCTCACAAACTGCAGACTGCAGTAAGCCGCATAAAATTTGTTTAATTCATTAATCAATGTTCGCGCAAAATCTAAGAAAATACAAATTATATTAGGTTTTTTAATTTATTTAAAAAGAAGTTCGTATTCGCTAAATAATAATATCTAAAATAACCATATTTTAGAACCAAATTTTAGGGATTTTATTGCACCAAATATTTATTAAAACAAAACAGTCTTTTCTTGTCGATTGAACAAAGAAAAGAGGCGCCTAACTTTTTAGTTCGACTGCCGATTCGGTCGACAAAATGGAGATGCTTCCCCCGCCCAGTGCTGTTATTACGGGTGTGAAAAGACGAGGTAGGAACAAGGTTAAAGAGCTTCTCGGAATATTCCCCGAAGCATAGGCAAAAGAGGACGCTCAAAGCCGCCATGTCTCTGCGTAGTTGCAGGGGCTCCAGACTTCGTGCGAGGGTCATGATTTCTTCGACCCCTGACCCAGGCACTGTGAGCCGCGTTTTTTTTTTGCTGAAACAGCAACCGCGCATTCACCAATGTATAAGGGCCTGCTCCGATCGTTACGAGATGCACAGTTGGATGGAACGTAATATTCCATCCCCAGTGCAATCTCATCTACAGCCGCCGAGGCACTCGTGAATATGTCCTCGGAGCTGAAGCAGCGCTACCACCAAGGGAGCCAAGCGAAATAACCTGCTCCGAAGATGCAAGGATAACTTCGTCGGCGTACAAGAGACACTTGTTCACCAAGTAATTCATTCTCAAACCATACTTCCTTTCACGCAACTCGTTCAGACAACTGTCTATGAATAGATTGAAGAGCCATGGTGACGCTACACATCCCTGTCTGACACCTTAAGAGATGCCAAACCAAACCAGTCATTTATTCGAACACATGCACTGGAATCCCCATAGAGAAATTTTAGTGCCCGGACCAAACGCTTTCCCAACCCAGTCCTGCTGCCAAAATTCACTTCTGTTTACTCGATCATAGGCCTTCTTAAGATCAACAAAAGCACAAATATCTTCCGGTGTTTTGCCAACATTTTTTCACTGACGCATCTTAGAGAGAAGTTTTAATCAATACATCCTATCTCTTTCTTAAATCCCGCTTGCGCATCCCAAATTTCATCATCTGTTTCATTCATCACCCTTTCAATGCCACGGTAATTTATATGTTCCTGTTGCGACCCTTTCCCCTTGTATAGTGGTACAATGACAGCCTTGCGCCAGTTACCCAGCACTTACTGAAAAGGAGACACAACCAGGAACCCACCAGCTGACCACCGCCCTTTAGCATCTCGACAGTTATTCTGTCACATCCAGCCGTATTTTCAACTTTTATTCTTTTTATTGCATTTAAAATCTCTTTTACATCTATATCACATTCAAGTTCACTTTTATTCAGCGTGGAGGAAACACACTTTGGTGCTGTATTATTATCCCCCACAAATAAACTTTCAAAATCTTCACTTTTTTCCCTTTAGTCACTAAATCGCCATTCGAATCCCTAACCACATTTACCTTCTCCAGTCCTCCACGGGCTATATTTCCCTGTTTAATATATTGAGCTTTTTCCAGAACAGTTTGATATTTCAGATACAATTTCCTCTCTATATCCTCTTTTACCTCATTTTCTTTCGTTCTTTACATTCGTCCCCTAAATTTTGTCTACTAGCTTTAACTGCTAGTAGATCCTGCTATTTTTTCTTTTACCCGCATACTAATTTTTCCGTTTCCTTATCCCACCACATGTTGGGCCTCACATCCTTCCTCTTGCTCACTCCACACACTTCTTCTGCAGCTTCTGTCATACCATTCCTCAATTTTATTAATACTTCTTCCACACTATCATTCTCATGATTACAGGCATCCCCTATTTTCTCACGTAACTTACTTACATACTCCTCCTTCACTTGTGCATCTCGCAACTTTTTTCATTTTATTCTTGTAAATGGCGCTATTTTAATTTTGATATTTTAAAATTATTAACTTTTCTGTGATATAAATGGTATTTTTCCTCCAGGGCAAAATATGTTAGATATCATAAGATAGCTTACACCGAAGCAGACACTATTTTATTAAATCGCAACACCTTAAGGAGTGATGTGCAATATATAATGAATATATAGTGATGGGCACAAACCAACCAATTATGTATGCGGACGAGAACGTGCCAGCGCCGAGCGAGGTCTGCAGCAGCTGGAATGCCAGGTACATCGCATAGTTCACGGAGGATGCCCTGATGAGACCGAACAGGGCCAAATTGAACACGTTGATCACCAATGCCACGCGCCTACCAAATCTGTCAGAGATGTAGCCCGTGATCGGCAACACGAGCAATGTACCAAGGCTGCTCATAGAGCCTGCCAGCGCACGCAGCCAATCCTGGCATGCCAGATTGAACTGAAATAATTATTTTACATTAACACATTTCGATATTAGGTTGATGCTGCTAAAACATTTAATTTAATTGTGACTCGACATATTATGACAGCGCCCTGCCTGATGTTAAGCTGGAGCGCGGTCTATGAATGGAGGTGACTACCACTACAGTTAAAATAAGTAGCAGTCATATCTTATTTTAACTGTAACGTCATATCTTGTGTTAAGCTGATACCAAAATGCAACTAAGTCAGTTCACGGTCTGTACTACCCCGGATCGGACCACTGCCTGCTCCTATTCTTTTATTTTCGCATCACGCATCGTCACAAATAGTGGTTGACAGAGTTTATTTTAGGTGTAAAAAGCATGAACGGCCTCGTTCGCGTCTTAAAATTAGAAGTGTCTGTAGTAGCCTCATGGATCACTTATCATCAATTGTCATTGTCACGTCTTGAATTCCACAGGGCAAGCCAGAAACACCGGATCAACACGTATTGTGGCGTACTGTGAAAAGGCACTATGGTAATAATAATAAAAATATATACAAACATCATAAACAACTGAGTTTGTCCTGCCGAACACGTATCCATCGTTGCACCATTCTGTCCTCGATCTATCGAACCATTCTCTCGGACAATTGCTGCCGGTCGGCGTTGGTGGGTTAGATGGGCCGGTGTATAGGAATCTTTCACAATTCTCCAGGTTGGCAATGTTCCCATCTCTTGCTGGGATTGCGTTTAATAGCCAAGATGATTGCAAGTCTTTTGAGTATTCAACATCACATTGGGGTATCAGACATCTGCAATAATAATAATAATTATGCAACAAGTTCTGCCTCACGTGCAGAGACAACGGAAGAACATTTTTGTGCTTTAATTCAGGAATAACAAAGAAATACATATTTAAAATAACACATAATGCTATTTTATTTTGATAATAACACAACTCATATTATTGTTTTAAATGAGGATTTTTATAATTAGTGTTTGGATAAAACTAAAGTGTGCACATTGGCAGTTTTACGGCGATGAGTTGTCCAATTTTTATGACCTACTAGAAATAAGTAGGAGAAATGCGTACAAATTACGTAAAATATTGAAATCGGTCTTAAGTAACAAGTGATGGTCTAAAACATGATCTGCGCCTCTCATTTGTACGGATTTAATATCGCTAAGTTAGGAGCTTTTTGCAACACCTTTTCGCTATTCTGGTGTTACACTTGTATCAAACTGTAGTTGCACTCAAATAACTCTCGAGTGCAATATTATATCATCATCATCATCAGCCAGTAGACGTCTACTGCTGAAGGCCTATGCCTTCCCCTTAGAACGCCATTCGGCATGCTGAAAGGCCAACAGTTAAGGGCCATATGTATGTATTTACAAATAGTAGTTATAACTCAAATGTACGTGTTTCTGTAAAATGTTTCGTAATATTTGTTTTTCTATTCTTCCTATTATGCTGTTTGATTTGATATCTTCTAAGTGTGTTTACATTATATGTTTATATGGGATTGACAGCATCTCGTAACAATAGATAACTAACCGAGTGTTTGGCTTTGAATTGTTTGTGTTTGGCTCATTAGCCATTAAATTGACCACTTAAGGCAGCCATTTTACATTATTTACCCTGTTTATATAAGTATTTCAAATTTCATAAACCTATTAAGAAATAAACGAAAACATCTAACTGCAATGCGTTTACAATTTGTGTTCGTGAGTGTTGTTAAAAAATATTGTTAGAAATGCAAGTTTCTAACAATATTTAAAAAAAAACATAAATTATTACGCGAAATACTAATTAAAAGTGTTTCATAATATCAGCTAAAATAACGGGCATCGATCAATTAATCAATCAAATTGTCACGCCTTTTTCCCACAAGGATAGACAGAGACGATAGAGCGCCACTTGCCACGGTCCTGACACAACTTACTTCTCATCCACATTTCTCTTCATACAAGCTCTATGGTTATGGGCACCATGTAACTCAGCTTTCTTAAGGATGTCTCCAATTTGGTCGGAGAACCCCCTCCTAGGTCTGCCTCGATTAACGTATCCTTTCACATCTTTAATAATTTCTTTCGTCAATTTACTTTTACTCATCTTTTTCACGTCGAAGCTATCGTCACTCTACATACATTCTTTAATGAGTGCATTTCGACAGCTTTATTTCTACTCTCATGCTTCTTCTGCCACACTCAACATTCACTTCCATACATTAATGTATGACTTTTCGGACTATTTGGCTAGTCATTATACTATGGATGGCACCGTTCACTACGTCACCTTTTTGATTTTTCTTCTCAATATCTTTATCACATTTCTCATTCCTAGTAAACAAATTGTTTGACTGGCCTGAAGAAAGAGAAATCCAAATAATATTTACCTGTGCGGCAATGCGGCTGCACCAAATATAAATTCTGTCATGAATGCTGACACTGCAATTGGCACAATCACCATTGCGATGTTAATGATTTGGAATTTGCCAAATTGGCCCAATTCATTCACGAGCACATCGTCCAGATCAATTAGTTTCCCCGCGGGGAGCCGGACCTGTTGGACGACGACTTCGGACGATCTGTTCGCGCCACTCTCGGACTTCTCGCTCGCCATCGTTGCTCTCTACACTTGCCACCAACCACCAAGACCGACTGCCAACACGCACACCAATGAAACATTGCATAGATCAATTTTATTGTGGCACGACATATTATGACAGCACCACGCCTGATGTTAAGCGGAAATGCAGTTCACCAAATTACGGCCACTGCTACTACAGTTACATACACTTCAATTCCACTGGCAACCTACAAGTTGATCCCGAAACGCGACCACAGATGGGCAGTCTTCCAATCAGGATCAGCTATGCCTGCACAGGGGACGCGACTGTTACTTGAGTTATTTAACTGTAGTAGTAG
The DNA here is from genome assembly GCA_905220615.1 of Tinea trinotella. Classification (NCBI taxonomy): domain Eukaryota; kingdom Metazoa; phylum Arthropoda; class Insecta; order Lepidoptera; family Tineidae; genus Tinea; species Tinea trinotella. Next base: position 158,662 of record HG992314.1, read on the forward strand.
TTACCTCCATTCGTGGACCAAACTCCAGTTTAACTTCAGGCAGGGTGCTGTTATATGTCGAATCTCAATAAAATAAATACAATGAAAGCATACTTAATGGAATTATTATCAGGCAATTGTCATGGGTGGCACCAGAATATATTAACAAATTATTGTGTAAAGATGCTTCCATTTAGCTTGATGATTGTGTTGAAGGTCATAGACAGTGACTGTTTTATTTTTGTTTCTGTAATGGACCTACGAATCAAGAGGACTTATAACTTCTCGCAAAACAACGAACTGAGAGAGACGTATCCAATAGAGTCCATTTGTCATCTTCTAATAGGGTGACAATGTTGATTAGTAGAGATAGGATATTCAAGTGCATAATTACATAAATTAGTTTATTATCAATTGATGAGTTAGATAATAATATGTATTTTAATTTTTACGAAATCTAAATTTACTTACCTGTATTAAAATGTATATCTTTCCTGGATCTACATTTTAACATTAGTCAGATCGCATTAGCGAAAAAATCCTCTATAATCAAAGAAATTCCTATTGGAGCAAAATTATTTTTTTAATTAGATTTAGTTATCAGGAATTGATTGAATGTAAAATTATAGCATGATATTGTCAGGCAAGCTGTCAAAAATCATGTCAAAAATTGTTAAAACCTGTTTTTTTGCATCTGAAGTAAAAACTAAAGCTTTTACGAAAAAAAGCTTAAAGATAGACATACGTGCATTAAGAACATAAAAAGAATGAGCTCTGGTAGAGCAAAATCGGACCAGTGAATCGCTCGCAATTCGCAAAAATACACGTTTTTTTTGCAAAATTTTAAAATCTTATAACTCGTGTTTTGAAAGTCATAAAGAGCTGAGATGTGGATATGTTGTCAATGTTGCGGTCCTGAAGTTACAGTTATTTTTTAAATTAAAATATTGTAAACTTTTTGCAAACCATCAACTGTTAAATTAATTATTCAAACAACTTTACGTATGTCAAATGATCTGAGAATTTAGAAAGTTGTAGTTAAAGTCTTCCTTAACAGACTCGCGCTAAAACAATAACATTTTTTAATTAATAAATCACCGTCCAAATCAGTTGAAAAAATCGTAATTTTTTGCATAAGTTGAATGTTTGCAAAAAGTTTACAACATTTTAATTTTAAAAAATTACTGTAACTACTGGACCGTAACATTGACAACATATCCACAACCTAGGTCTTTATGACTTTCAATACACGAGTTATAAGATTTCAAAATTTTGCAAAAAAACAGAGTATTATTGCGAATTGCGATTGATTCACTGGTCCGAATTTGCTTCACCAGAGCTCATTCTTTTTATGTTCTTAATGCACGTATTTCTCACTTTAAACTTTTTTTCGTAAAAGTTTTAGTTTTTGCTCCAGATGCAAAAAACAAGTTTTTACTACTTTTAACATTTTTTTTGACAGCTTGCCTGACAATATCATTCTATAATTTTAGTTGCCACCAATTCCTGATAGTTGGATCTACATTTAAAAATTTTTTTCGCTCCAATAGGAATTTCTTTGTCCGAAAAGCTAATTCGATCTGACTACATAGCATATCTGTTTTTATCCTCGAGTAATGATTATATAATTTATATGACACCAGAGCTTAGCACCAGGGGCGGACTAAGCCCGTCAGAGGCCCGCTAAGGCAAAGCTAAATGAGGCAACTAAGTAGGTACATTAAGTAGGTACTGAGCAATGAGCATATTTTAAAGCTAAATTAGGACTTGATCAAGGAACTTTATGACATTTGGAGGCTCCAAGACTAGAGGCGTTAGACCGTCTATGGTTAATAAATAAATTAATTATAATAATTATAAATAAATTAAATAAAGCGGATATTTGCTACGGGCCTGATTTTCCGAGTGGTAGGCAGTTGGGTATGGTCTACCGATCTGGGGTAGACCACCACCTTAGACATTGTAATACGATGCACGGCATCTACGTACAGACCGTGAAGTGACTTAGTCGCGTTCCAGCTTCAGTTTACAAGTTGCCGGATCCATCAAAAAATATGCCGATTACATACTAATGAATAATGAATAGATTGTGAAAACAAATAAAAAAATCCGGTGTTATCTGTTGCTGTCATCTGTCAACTAATAATAATTACATGTCAATGTTTTGGCGGGAAACTACAAGGCACCGGCCGCGCAATTTCAAATTATTTGTAAAGCTTGTGTTTCATTAATATTAATGTGTAATAATAGTGAAATTGTTATCCAGTAATCATTTTTGATCGAGTAAATTAAAGCGGTCTAACGTGTCTCTTTGTGTTCCCTTCAAAACTCCGTCTGTAAGTTTTAGTAATGTTTTTCCACCGCTTTACTAAAACCATCACCATCATCTAATGGATGAAACACTGAAGAATATCATCTTCATCCACTGAAGACATTATAACGGAAGACTAAATGGCTAAGTTTCCTTTGCCTTCCTAGAAAGCGAGAATTGAACTGTAGTAATAATACAAAAATATAATATTTTGAAAATAATAATATAAAAAAATGTTTAATATTTGATTCTTATAAAAATATTCATGTTAAAAATTTACCATCGAATTAATAATTATAAATTAACAAAAAATAGCTCGCGCGATGAAACTGGAATGGAAAGGTAAAATACAAATCTGCTTAATTATTTGCAACATTGTATATATCTTGCCGGTATAGTGACGCCGATTGAGGCAGCTGTAAACTTACTCGGATTTTTCAGTGGTCGTCACTCTTGGACCTCCTCTTACTTAACATTAGACGGGTCAAGGTCAGATGTCGTGTCACAATAGAAATGAAAATATCTACAATTATTTTGATTTGTAATATGTGATATCTTCCACAAACTAATAATTATGTTTGTTTAAACATGAATATATTATGAACTTAGTGCTTAAGTATTTACAGGTTAATAAAAGTACAATTATTTTTTGATAATACAATTATACAAGCTCTTTCAATATTAATCATTCTATCAGTTCCACAGAAATAGGCAGAGACAACTGAGCGCCACTTTTCATGATCCTGACACAACCTACTGATAATTAAATATTTTACAGATCACTCAGCCAGAAAACATTATTCAATATAAGATCATGAAATGAAAATACTCGTATAAAACGAATTATTCTTTTTAAAAATGGTGAATGATTTCTAAAGGAATCACTAATATACACGTACGAGTATATCTAAACTTAACAACAGGCATTCGTTAGCGCATCAGTTCGTAGCGCGTAAAGTCTCGGGTTAGATTCCCGGTCAGGGCAAATATTTGTTTTATTTAATAATTAGATTGAATACTACAAATATTTGTCATAAAACAATTACTCATTAAACATTACTCCAGGTCTGGCTGCCTAAGAGTGGTAGACACAACAATCGTATAGTTTAGACCGTGAACTGGTTTAGTGGAGTTTCGGGATCAACTTGTAAGTTGCCGGTTTCAACTCGGCCGGCATAGTGGATGTGACTGCAACTTTCAATTGTTTCATTGTAGTAGCAGTCGCCTCCAATCATAATCGTATCCCTCACTATAAGCCGATTTTCAACCTTCAACGATTTCAACCGATTTCAAAGCATGGTCTACCTAATCCCACTTTCTAAAATTTTCTTCCCATGTTAGTTCCACTCTAACATACCACTCTAATGCCATATCCCAATGAAAACGTGTATCTACGGCACCACATCATTTCATCCACTTCATAAACTTCATGTTTTGAACAGTTTCGTCTGCAATATTCTCTTAGGAAATCAATAAATAATAATAATTGCTTTACACATTCAATGCGCAGAGAAGGCGATTTAAAATATTGTATTAAAATAAAATTTATTTTATTATAAAATATACTTTTTTTATTTTAAAACCCAACCTAATATAATCTTATTATTTTTATAACTATGTCATCCTGTATTGCATAATAAGCACAGAAATATTTTCCAAACTCCAAAGAACCTTTTTAACCGACTTCCCTAAAGGTTTTTGGAGGCCTCAGAATTTTTTTCTGGGTGAACCGATCAAGATCAGTTCAGTAGTTCAGTAGTTTTTAAGTTAACCCTCACTACGCAGCATAGGTCAAAAAACTACAACATATAATAAATTAATTTATTTTAAAGTACAAAAAGTAAAGTATTAAAAATTAATCTACAAATAATTTTCTATTATTTGTTTTAAAACCATAACAAAATATGTAAATGTTTATTAATGTTATAATCAAGATGTGGTAATTTATTAAATAATTTATGACGATGATCTGATTGTTGTTAAAATGATTATTAACACAAAATATATAATATATCATAAAAAGATATATTATCACATGCAAGTTGTTATCAAAACATAACATTATTCAATATATATGCACACATACGTCTCTGTGCTGAAAATAAAATTACTATTAGAAAATTTCGCTCTGCAACAACAATGGTGCTCGGGCCAGCAACAGATGTGCATGATCAATACCCTCAGAGATAACTCGTGAAGGTTGACTTAGCTGGGTTGAGCAGCGGTGCCCTCCCAAACACGTAGAACAATAAAATTTTGTCCTTTCCTCCCTAATAAAAAAATTATAAATTTATTGCTAACATAATGAAAATTTTCTTTCTAATGAAAATATCGTTAATACTCGTATTATCCTGTATTAACGAAAGAGTTATCTAGAAGTATAAAGAGGGAAACCTCGTCAGCTGGTGCTTTTAAAAAGGCGATGGACAGTCCTGCCGTACACCCTTCAGGGCATCAGCTGACAATATTTCCACCCAGATACAGCCAGCTGATATTTTTATTTATTCATAATAGCGTATAAACTGTTGTCTAAGAAAATTTAATTTTAAGAGGATATAACTGAAAATATTTTATCTGACCAGCTGACGTATAATCCACCAGTCTTCAGCCAGCTGATATTTTATTTTCTTCAAGATAAATTGTCTAATCAGAGGATAATGGCAAAACATCCACATGTTTGTAAGGCTACTGCTGCTTAACCCAGCCACGGAACAGTAGCTGACGTTTATGAGGCTTCATAATACAAGTCTAAACCATTTAACGAGTTATCGCCTTAGACGAAATAATTGACTTGTGGAAATATTTCAGCTTCATTTAACTTTAATTTAACATTATACAAGTCTTATATTCTTACTTTTTATATTTGTTTATTGCTTAAAACTAAACAATAAATATCTTAACAACTATATTATTTTCTTATCTCTAAATGATATTTCATATTCTTACAAATATTATTAATTTGACTAATCCGTACGAATTGACAGAAAAGTACGATTTTAAAAGATAATTTTGTTGATATTTAATTACATTTATAAATAAACGCTACGATTTAACATTACCTAACACAATAAACGTCAAGTCCTCATCAAGTCAGTCTAAAAGCATTCAAATGTCCATTTACTTTCTTAATACTATTTTTCTTTTTTGCCAAGTTGTTCCGCGTCTTCTAATGTGTCTGGCATTTTAGTGCCAAGTGTCTCCGGCTGTGTGAACACCAGTACGCCAGAGATCATTCCCATCACACCAAACATCACCGATGGAATGCCCTCCCAGTATTGCATCTGCAAATATATATTTACGTTATCTCACACAAGACAAACACAACATATCAAAGTATAATAAAAAATATACTATAAAGTTACATTAAATAACGGACAACAACCCAAACTAAAAAAAGTCACAGTTTGCTGCTGCTCAAATACGTTTAAATATAATAGAAACTCTTTAAAATCAGTAATGGCCAGCATGCCGATCCAGGGTAGTGCCACCACAGACACAAGTGTACAGACCGTAAAGTGATGTAGTCGCGATTCGGGATTAGCTTGTAAATTGCCAGTTCCAACTAGGCGGCATAGTGAATGCGACTGGTACTTGCAGTTGTTAAACTGTACTAGCAGCAGTCGCTCTATTTATGGATAGCACTCCAGCCTGACATATTATTATGTGACGGCCATTGAGCAGGCAGCAAACGTGGTCATCATAATAAACAAAATAATTCATACCAACGCGGGCGTCAATGGCGCCGTGATGGAGCCAATTCTTCCAATCATGGAGGAGAATGCGAGCAACGTGTGCCGGTATTGTGTTGGGTATAATTCTGATGTGTATAAATACAATGAGGTGAACACAACTGAAATGGCAAATTTTCCAATCAGGAACACCACCAACGCGAATGTCTCCAGATCTGAAAGTACAATTACGTTTTATTATTGTGACTCGCTATATGACACCACCCCTGCCTGATGTTAAGCTGGAGTGCGGTCAATGAATGGAGGTGACTGCTACTACACGAACTTGCCGTGCAGCCAATCACCATGTGCACCAAATAGTTTAGGCAGATCCATTTAGGTAAACGTGCCTTTCCCTTCATAATTGGGATGGGATGGCGGTGCTTAACATTGATGAATAAGAGAGCAGTGAGCGCTCACGGAGCTCTATGTGTACTTTTAAGTAATTGCTGAGTTGTGCCTAATCGTGAATATAATAATTATTTTGACAACAATCAAATTATGATAACTTAATTACAATAATTATTAATGATAAGATTATGTTTGTTTACATCATAACTTTTCTATTGTAAATATGGAGAGCGGACATTTGCATGGGTTACGGAATACACGGACGCAATAAACTGGTGCAATATACGCGGTTTAATCGCAGACCATTTGAAAATATATGTGTATACTATAATGTATGCATCTACCATTACATTGCACATGACACATGACGCGGGTGCGCGAGGAGGTTGTAGAACTGATGTGATTTGCTGCAAGCCGATACATACATACTCGTAATATCCTTACGGGAATCTATGAGGAGCATAGATTCTACACTTACATATTTGTAAATAACAATTAACTATATATTATTTTTATTACAACAATATTTATTAATGCCATAACATAATAAATATTTCTATTTATGGTATAATGGTGATTCAATAGTCATAATATGTGATTAGATATGAATAAATAAACACATACAAATAATGCCTTTGTTATTCACTCTACCAGGGATCTAGAAGTAATTAAGTACAGGGCAGGCTGGCATAGTGGATGCTGCTACGTCGCACACAAGTCTGTCACATAACGGTCTGCGTTGCCAATATGAAATATTTCAAGTATTATATAACTCACCATCAGGCATAAATGCGAATGCAAAGCAGCACGCAGATGCTGTCAAATAGCCACATGACATGGTGATTTTTCTGCCAATTCTGTCAAGTATGAACACAGCTGTGTAATAGCCAGGAATCTCGATTGCACATATTATTATATAGTTCAGATACATATTAAGCGAGAGGCCAACAGAATTAATTGATAGTCCATAATAAACGAAGGTGGTTGTCACCCACCAGATGGGTGTGGTGCACACTCGGCGCAGCAACGTTGGGGAGCGGATGATACCTTTTAGCAATCCAGGGCCCTTGTCTGCTTCAGGCTGAAAGTGATGCTTAATTACATTAATTTATTTTTAACTTAATTTCACTATGTACAATGGCAGACTTAATGCTATTAGACATTCTCTCACAACCAAATGTTTAGAATATTAGGACAGTATCAATGGTAAGTAAAGGTGTGATGAGAGGGAACGGAAAGAGTGGAATTGGAAGAGAAGCGCACGTAGAGCTGCAAGTCAGCGCACAAGTCATCATAGAAGCAATGTAGAGAGAAGGTAAATCCACTAATAAATAGCGAAAATAGTAACGGAGATAAAATGCCACCTTGCAGTACGTCTGTACTGAAATCACATCAGTCCGAGAATCAATGCAAACCCGTTGTCGACAACCATTCAGATACTGAGAAAACCATAACAAGGCTTCTGCCGACATCTTAAGACCAGACAAAATAGTGATGAGCAACTCGGAATCAAATGAATCAAATGCCTGTGTTAAAGGCGTTGTTGAAATCAATCAATATAAGTACTGTGACTTTGGTTTCATCCATGTTGTTTCTGATATCTTCAGTCATATTCAGAAACCTGATTTAAAGGAAATAAGGAATTGGTTGATATGAAGAAAATCCGATATTTGCTTATAAACGGCAAGCTATAATACTTTAAAAATGAACATCAAGATAAAGATTGGACGAAATTGGCTAGGTAACTAACGTGGGGAGAAAATTTTAGGAAGTGGAATTAGATAGACTATGCGCCATAAGGTTGAAAATTGGCTTATAGTGAGGGATACATTTATGATGGGCGTTATCGTGGGTAGGAGTACGACAATTATTGTAACGATCATAACATCCTATTTCTTTGAAGTTATGGACTTAATCGTCACCAGAAACTTCTACAAGAACAAATGGTGTATTATTTAATTCCAACTTATCAATTATGACGTATATAATTTAAATACTAACCACATTGTTATTATTATTTGATGAGGAGCTCAACAGTGCGTTCATAGTTTTCTCACTGATTTGCTTCTTATTCATTCTGGCAACTTTCTCGAGCACTTGTTTGGCATCATTTAATCTTTTCTTGCTCAGTAGCCACCTGACACTCTCGCTCAGCACCCAGTAGTAGCAGACGAGGAGGAAGCAAGGAACATGCAGCGCTATGATCAAGTGCCTCCATGGTTCTACCAGCCATGCGACAGATCCGAGAACCACTTGGCCTAATGCAAAAGAGGAGGACATAGTGGCGCTGGTCAACACACGGTACTTCGGACCCACTAACTCAGTTGCTAAAACATTAAAAGATAATCGTAAAAAACATAAATGACCTTCAAATTATGTTTGTTTATATCACTCGATATCTGACCTCGACTTGTCTGATGGTTAGCAAGAGTGCCGACGACTAAAAAGATCAGGTTTACGGTTGCTTATATCGCTTTCACGCCAACACAATTATTTAAAAATCATAAATTTCTCAATAGACATAACAGAGATAGGCAGAGATATATATGTTTGAATTATTAACGATCTGATGATAATTTTCTGTACTATGATGTAAATGGTATTTTTTCTTTGAGAGCAAAATATATTAGACATCATAGTTTACACCGAAGCACACTATTTTGTTGAAGAACGACTCATTTCAAAGTTGCCTTAGTCGCGGTCATTTCAGATGTGTAATATTTATTACAATTATTATATAGTGATGGGCAAAGATTTAAATTGTTAGTATACCTTACCATAATTTGACCGCGCCCAAATGTGTCAAATACAATGATAACACTTTGCGTAAACAATACTGAGAAGGCTGATGCCATGGTAATTTTTAGGTTCCTGTTGCGACCCCTTTCCATTGTACAGTGGCACTGTAACAGCCTTACGCCATTCACAGGGACAAGACCTTTCCCTCAGCACTTTTTCAACAGGATACACAACCAGGAAGCCACCAGCTGACCATCGTTTCTCAGCTTCTCGACATTTATTTTGTCACATCCTTTTCAACGTTCATTCCAAATCTCTTTCACCCATAAAACAAACTTTTAAAATACTCCTTCCATCGTCCTTACACTTTCAATTCTTTCCTCTCTATATCTCCTTTTTTTATTCGTTGTCATAAAAATTGAAGTCTGATGAGAAAGCACATGACAAAGGAAGTAGTGTTGGCAATTACTGTAAAACAAAAATAGACAACACTATTCTCTCCGTACCGCGCACACTAAAAAATAACGTCACTGTTTTTCGGTGTCAGGACATATCTAACAATTTAAATCTTTGGTAATGGGCACAAACTAACCGAATATGTATGCGGACGTGAACGTGCCACCGCCGAGTGTGGTCTGCAGCAGTTGAAATGCCAGGTACATTGCATAGTTGACGGAGAATGCCCTGAGGAGGCCAAACAGGGCCAAATTGAACACGCTGATCACCAATGCCACGCGCCTACCAAATCTGTCAGAGATGTAGCCCGTGATCGGCAACACGAGCAATGTACCAACGCTGCTCACAGTGCCTGCCAGCGCACGCAGCCATTCCTGGCATGCCAGATCGAACTGAAATAATTATTTTACATTAACACGTTTCTAAATTATGTTTATGCTGCACAATAAAAATAAATAAACGATTATTTTTATTGTGACTTAACATAACTCGTGGTCTGCCTGATTTTAAGCTGCAGTGCAGTCTATAAATAGAGGTGACTGCTACTACAGGCAAAATTAGTAGCAGTCACATCCACTATGCCCGCCTAGCTGTAACCGACAACTTACAAGCTGATCCCGAAACGCAACTTCTCGGTCTGTCTACATTTAAGTGTTGGTACTACCCCGAATCGGACCACTGCTTTAATTTTTCTATTTCCCCATCACGCATCGTCATAAACAGTGGTTGAGTAAGTGGTGTGTTTGAAGCGACTCGTTCGTATCTTATGATCAGCAGTGCCAGCAGAGCGGATGCAACCGCTTCTTGTCTGTAGCCTTATGGATAACTAATCATCAATCAGTCCACCTGGACTCTCACAGGACTAGCCAGAAACACCCCGAATCCAGACGTATTTGCGGCGCGCATTAATACTTGTACTGTAAAAAAGCACTATGGAAATAATAATAAAAATATATACAAACATCATAAACAACTGAGTTTGTCCTGCCGAACACGTATCCATCGTTGCACGATTCTGTCCTCGATCTATCGAACCATTCTCTCGGACAATTGTTGTCAGTAGGCGATGGTGGGTCAGATGGGCCGATATATAGGAATCTTTCACAATTCTCCAGGTTGGCGATGTTCCCATCTCTCGCTGGGATTGCGTTCAATAGCCAAGACGATTCTAAGTCTGTTGTGTTTTCAACATCACATTGGGGTATCAGACATCTGCAATAATAATAATAATAATGCAAAAAGTTCTGCCTCACATGCAGAGACAACGGAAGAACAATTTCGTGCTTTAATTCAGGAATAACAAAGAAATATTTAAAATAACATATAATGCTATTTCATTTTGATAGTAATATAACTGATATTATTGTTTTATATGAGGCTTTCTATATTTAGCATTAGTATTTGAATAAAACTGGATATAAAAACTAAAGTGTGCACATTGGCAGTCTTACCGCTGCGTTGTTCAATTTTTATTACCTACTAGAAATAAGTAAAAAAAAGGCGTACAAATTACGTAAAATATTGAAATGTAGTCGCATCTAGGTTGTAACTAAGAGGTGCTGGTTAGTTACGACCTAGTCGGTACTAAAACATGAAACCGCAGCTCTCATTTGTACGGATCTAACATTGCTAGGGTTAGGAGCTTTTCTCTTTACAACTACTTTTTTTTGTTGTCACCCTTTGTCACCCTTTTCGCTATTTTGCCTACTCGTGTTACATTTATATCAAACTGTAAGAATTTGTAGTCGCACTTAAAAAACTCTTGAGTGAAATATTTAATCATCATCAGCCAGAACTCGTCCACTACTGAACATAGGCCTTCCCCTTAGAACGTAATTCCGAAACACAAGATGCCATTTGCATCCACCGTAACTTTCACTATATCGTCAGTTCACCTAGTGAGCGGCCTACCTACGCTGCGTCTTCCGGCTCGTGGTTTCTACTCTAAAACCTTTCATCCCCTATTTCCGATACCTGTTTATTGTAGAACGGAATTATGATAAAATGTTTCGTAATATTTGTTTTTCTATTCTTCCTATTATGCTGTTTGATTTGATATCTTCTAAGTGTGTGTACATTATATGTTTATATAGGATTGACAGCATCTCGTAACAATAGATAACTTACCGAGTGTTTGACTTTGAACTGACAATCATTAGCCATTAAATTGACCACTTAAGGCAGCCATTTTACATTATTTATATAAGTATTTCAAATTTCATATACCTATTAAAAATTGAACGAAAACTTCTAACTGCAATGCGTTTACCATTTGTGTTCGTGAGTGTTGTAATGAAATTATTATTAGAAATGCATTAGGTAAAAAACATAAATTACTATACTAAAATATATACTAATTTTAATAATTTTATAAAATGAACTAAAATAATGGGCACCGTAATGCAACAAAATGAATAGCTCGTAACACATATCTAGGTAAATGAAATTATTATTGTACAAAACAATAATATTGAAGATTTAGTTATCATCAAACATTTTAATGCATTTTAAGCATCAATTTATAAAGCAATAAAATTATAATCAAAATTGATAATAGATCATTTTGGCACTAAAATTTACAAGGATAATTTGGGAATTCTTAAAATACCTTTGTGCGTCAATATTATAACCATAAATCAAGATTTAAATTTTAAAGGAACCCCCGATTTGAACACTAGATATATAACTTAAGTTATATCTCTTAAATATCCCTTGCATTCTCATGGTTCATCATCAGGTACTCCAGGTTTTCAATTTGATAACAGCCTTATAGTAAGAAACAACTTTAGTAATAGCATCATAGTTATATCTCATACATTCCCTTGCATCCCGATGGTCCATCATTAAGTACTCCGTGCTTCAATTCGATAACGGTCCAGCTAATGGCTCGTAGTAAGGAACAATTTTAGTTAAAGCACAGTTCTATCTTTTGTTGATTTGCTGATCTGAGAGTATCCTTGATCAGATTCTTCAGTTCCAGAATGTTTTCTTTCATCGTACCTACTTTTCCACACTTAGTTCCTTACAGTAAATACGAATCGAATGTGCCTGAACTTAGTAAAACCATTAATTTGAAGCCCATCCATGCATATACGAGGGTACATGTATGTTTACACATGGGTACATCGTGTACACGGGTACATGGGTGTTTACAAACATATCTGTGACCTACATACAAGTGTAGAACACAGATATGTTTAAAAGTAAAGTAAATACCGATTATGCATCTAAGATCCCTACCGCAGCTAACAAAACGAGCTGATGTCCTTGAAACCTCTGATCAGATCTTCATCAATTGTAGCTAAGAACCATCTCGATCAAGTCAGCTTTCAAACGAATCGTAATCTGCCCATTCGTTTATGAGCTACGATGCCACAGACAGACACATAGATACACAGACATGTCAAACTTATAAAACCCCTCTTTTTAAGTCGGGGGTTAGAAATATGCAGACCGACAACTTCTACAATATTACAACTATTATATTTCTTTAGGCAAAACACAAGATTTTTGTGCACAATTTACTTGTCATAATTGTCATTGCAGTTTATTTAAGAGCATGTCTGCGAAATTGTTTCGAAATTGTTCGAGTGTCACTGTTCCGTTTTCAAATTACGAATCAGGTGGGATTCGTCCAAATGATCAATTGAATAATTTCTCTTTAAATATTATTACGATACATTTAATATGAGGTGTGTGCTACCTTATATTAAATTTGAATGAGCAAATGTGGCTGCCACTGTCTGCACCACTAAGCCGTCCATTCTAAACTTCGCCATCTAGCTTGGAAGTTGGGCGAATCCCGTGATGGGACAGTTTTTTTTTACTTTGTGTCAGTCGAACATGTGCAACATGAAATGGATCTTGCCTAATTCTAGTTCAAAGGAAACGCAAAACGTATAGGTATTCGGGAAAAAAATAGGTAATTTTAAGCGCATCAAAAGTTAGGACACAATAATATATTTAACGGCCTTGGTAAGTATTGTTGGTAAGGACAGAGAGTGAACTCTTTTAAAATGCAAATGATATTTACCTGTGCGGCAATGCGGCTGCACCAAATATATATTCTGACATAAATGCTGACACTGCAATTGGCACAATCACCAATGCAATGTTGATCATCTGGAATTTGCCAAATTGGCCCAATTCATTCACGAGCACATCGTCCAGGTCAATTGGCTTCACCACGGCCACATCGGTGCTCTTGCCACTCTCGCGCTTCTCACCCGTCATCGTTGCCCTCTATAACACTTGTCACCGAACAACACCGACCACCAACACCGACCTCTTGATTTAAATACACATATATATATACACACATTGGGAAAGATTAGATAGATCAATTGATTTGTGTGATAATATAGATTTTTATATTATGTTGTGCGAATTGTTTGCAATGCGCTCATTATCATTTCATTAGAATTACTTAATTGATGCATTACCACCAGTCCATTACTCCTAAAGTAAAGGGTTCGATTTCCGGTCGAAGCAAAGATTTGTTTTAAACTTTAAAAGATGAAATATTTAAAAATACCCTCACAAGGGTACAGATCGCCTTAATAATGAAGAGACTTAATCGCGTTTCAAGGTTGCTGCTTCCAACTAAAAATAAGCCGATTAGGCTAATAAATGGATAGTGTTAAACATATACAAACAAACGTAGGTGTCAAAACAGATTTTTGACAAATTGTTCAGCAAAATAAATTTCCTAACCATTCGCCAGGATACAATTATTCAGCACAGTTTCCATAGAGTGTGACCATCGCAACTCTTCTATTTAACCCCCCGACTCAAACAGAGGGGTGTTATAAGTTTTACGTGTCTGTGTATCTGTATGTATTTCTGTGGCATCGTAGCTCCTAAACAAATGGAACAATTACGATACGGTTTTTTGTTTGAAAGCTGCCATGATCGAGATAGTTCTTAGCTACAATTAAGGAAGATCTGTTCAGGGGTTTCAAGGTCATCAGCTCGCTTTGTTAGCTGCATTAGGGATCCCAAACGTATAATTGTTATTTCCTTCACTTTTAAACATATGTGTGACCTAACATTTAAAATAGCCTTGTATACGTGTACCCATTTCAACTGATAATAAAGCTTGAAGGTATGAGATGAAATCTTGGATTGTTTTGACTGTAGGAAACTAAGTGTAAATAAGTGGGTACGGTGAAAACAAACATTCTGGATCTAATATATACTAACCCATAACAGTAAATAAATGATTTGATTTAATTTTAAGAACGTGGTCATGGATCCTCTCAGATCAGAACAAGAGATAGATCTATAGTGCTTTAAGTAAAATCGTTAATAACAATGAGCCTTTAGCTTGGCCTGAATTGAAGACCTGAAGTGTCTGATGATGTCCAATGAGGATACAAGGGATATTAAAGGGATATAACTATGGTGCTATGACTAAAGTTCACTCTTACTATAAGGCGTTATCAGGGCTATTATCAAATTTAATACCTGGAGTATCAGATGAAGCACCATGAGGATGTAAAGGATATATCTATGGTGCTATGATTAAAGTTGTTTCTTACTATACGGCTGTTATCAAATTTAAGACCAGGAGTACCTGATGATGCACCATGAGGATGCAAGGGATATTTAAGAGAGTGTGGTGCCATGACTAACGTTGATTCTTACTATAAGGTTAGTAATATGAGCAAAGTTGTTCCAGGTGATCGTCGGGGATTCCTTTTAAATTTTAATTTTGATTTATATATTAGTAAAATCGCAATGCGCTCTTTGTCTTAACAATCGGATAATCACAATATTATGTAATCGTCATAGAAAAAAAAGCCGTAAAAAATTAAATAATTTAACATCTAATTGTAATTCTCAAAATTATTTAATTATGATAAAATAATTTATTACAATTTACATTTCTGAGTAAAAGAACAATCAATTGATTTTAATCATTCTTAATATGTTCATTAAGATATGTCTTCTGATTATTTAATATACAACCTAACGTCACTGGTACATTGATTTATTGATTGTTAATCACCATGTACTGCTTCCTTCACATCCATAATTCTATCATACAAGCTCTACCATGATTATAAACATTGCATTGCATACACCTAAGTATTGGATAATAATTTATAAATCCCTTGCATTAACGCAACATAGCTATCACAAACGACTCACTCACTAGCTTGTTCAATAAGTATTGTGGTTCAATAAGAAAACACAATTGTATGGTTTCAAAAACACTTTATTATTTAGTATAGTCCCCCTGAACATCAACACACTTGTTCCAACGAGATTCCAATCTGAAGTAAGAATGTGTAATGGCTGCATAATACGCTTTCACACCTGTTATGACCTCATCAGTTGATAAAAAACGCTTTCTACGCATCATTTTTTTAAGTCTGGATACTAGGGGCAAATCCGGCATATACATTTTAAAATAGTTTGATGTACGAATGTTACAATGTAATTGGAATATATAATTTATTTTGCATAGTTTAGGTGGGCACTTGCAATACAAAATAAATGGCGGGGATCCTGAAAGGAGCCGTTTACCTTCTATTTTCTAATGAGATAAAGTACTAATAAGAACATACTAAAAGGGTATTGAATTGAAAGAAAAAAAAGTTGTATTCTATGACAATAGTATTAATTAATATAGATTGTATGTTCCTATATTAATAATATTATTGTAATTTAATTAAAATGACACGAACGCCTAATATTTATGAAATGTCTTCGTCATTAATCATCTTTTTCTATTGGTTATACATTAACATTTTCATCACTGACTTTCAGGCGCCTAATATACATTTCCATCACTGACTTTCAGGCGCTTAATATACATTTCCATCACTGACTTTCAGGTGCCTAATATACATTTCCATCACTGACTTTCAGGCGCTTAATATACATTTCCACCACTGACTTTCAGGCGCCTAATATACATTTCCATCACTGACTTTCAGGCGCTTAATATACATTTCCATCACTGACTTTCAGGCGCTTAATATACATTTCCATCACTGACTTTCAGGCGCCTAATATACATTTCCATCACTGACTTTCAGGCGCCTAATATACATTTCCATCACTGACTTTCAGGCGCTTAATATACATTTCCATCACTGACTTTCAGGCGCCTAATATACATTTCCATCACTGACTTTCAGGCACCTAATATACATATTCAGACGTATGAACATGAAGTGTTATAAGGTATTAATATGTTTGTTCGTTGGGGGAATTGAGGCGTTATAACCTCATTATTATTCACAAATACATCGAATTCTCATGATCAAGCGTTGGAACCGGCAACTTATAGGCTTATCCCGAAACGCGACTAAGTTACTTGGCCGGCATTGTGACTAATGAGGCAACCACGAACTAAGTCGTTGGCACTCTTGGACCTCCCTTTGCTTATCATCAGGCAAATCAGGATACCACTGCCAATCACTATTTAAATATATGCACCATAATAGATTGACCGCACACTGCGTGATGTTAGGCTGGTGTGCAAACCGCATCCGGCCTGGTTGTGATATTCACCTGTGTGGCAGCGCCGCCGCCGTGAACACATACTCACTGGCGAACGCGTTCGTCAAAATGGCCGCCATCAGCATAGCAACAGTGCGCACTTGATATAAACCACATTCGCCCAATGAGTGCACCAGCACGTAATCCAAATCAACCCTATTCACTGACGATGACATTGTAACCCTCTAATATTAACAATATTAAAATAATATTCGCAATATTAACATGTCACACCGAAACACTGTTAACACAAAATGTACTCAAATAACCATTTCAAAGTGACATCAATAAACCCAAATTTCCAATTGTCTATTGATTAGATATTCTATTTATTATTATATAGCTATATATATATATATATATATATATAACACATATATAATAATAAATAGATATTTACAAATAACTGTTGTCAATCATAACACAATAAAACGGATGTTTAATTGTATATTGATCGCCACATAGCTCAAAGAACTGACAACCGATGGGGAAGGAAGGTTCTAGAGTGGAGACTACGAACCGGAATACACAGCGTAGGTAGGTTTCCCACTAGGTGGACTGACAACATAGTGAAAGTCACGAATAACCGGTGGATGCAACTGGCATCTTGTCGTTCGGAATGGCGTTCTAAGGGGGAGGCCTATGTTCAGCAGTGGACGCCTTCTAGCTGATGATGATGATGATTATCATTGTTACTCGACATATGACAACACCCCGCTTGATGTTAAGCTGAAGTGTGGTCCATGAATGAGTGACATCATACAATTCAAAGACTACTACAATTCAATAACTGTTAGTAGCAATCACATCGACTATGCTGACGTAGTTGAAACCGGCAACTTACAAGCTGATCCCAACCAAACTTCACGCGACCAAATTATTTCACGGTCTGTATACTTGTAAGTGGTGGTACTACCCCGGACCGGCATTCTGGGTGCCACTGCCTACCACCCTTTGATAACCAGATCCCAAGCAAATATTCGCTTCTTTTTTTATTACAAATATTTATTAATAAATATTGTAAATAAAAGCTATGAAAAAATATTTGCGCCGACCGGGAATCGAACCCGTGACTTTACGCGCAACAAACCAATCGCTAACCGTACGCCCACGCCTGTCGTTAGGACTTTATACTTGCATACATAACTATACCTAATTTGTTTGTAGCAATTTAATTAGTAGAGACCTCAGATCATATAAGTCATATTATATGATCTGAGGTAGAAACAATGGGATTGTTGAATTAATACTGTTTGTGTAAACAATAATTCCAGAATGCTAGAGCATAATCCATCCGAGTTTATTAAAAATATAATTACTAAATACACCATTATATGATATTGTAGACGGGAAATACATGTGAATGAGACAATTGAGGTGAATTAATTAAAAACACACTATGATGCCATTGAACAATTAATTATATTAGGAATCCACGTATGCAATCACCAACAATTCATATAGTAAATAATCATCATCATCAGCCAGAAGATGTCCACTGCTAAATATAAGCCTCCTCCTTAGAACGCTTTTCCGGACGAGGGTTGGCAACGGCGGCCTGGGGATCGCAGTAAACTCACCGCACGTTAATAGCACGCTGCTGGCCATCCTTCGGTGAGACTGGCCTAAGTTTTAGGACATCCCCGGGTCCAATAATAGTAAAATAATAGATTTATATTATTAATATTAATAGTATCATTGGGTATCGAACCCGGCGGCACTTACGTATTGCCAAATGTGTTCACCAATGCGGGATGACATAACATTGTTATGGACCACTAGTACCTTAGTTATAGTTTATGTAGTAATGAACATAGGATAAAAAAACGATCAACTACTGCCAGGAAACACGACATACGCCGGGTTCTATTTCCGGTGGCAGCCATCGTTGTTGTTATATGCAATTTTCATTAATAATAAGTAAAATAGTTAAGTTGATCGTGATGTGTTATCATTTGGTGCGTGTGTATTTGTAAGTGTGAATGCAAAAGTTTTAATAAGCGGAGAGTAAGTAACTGTTATCTATGTTAATAAAACACATTAAACAAATAATCTCATTTACTATTATTTTATTATACACTATTAAGGCGACCATTATAAGATACAACAAGCAACTACCTTAAGAGTGTAGTTATGAACATTCATGAAAGCAATTTCAACCTACTGTAAATATTTAATTAATTAATAATAACATTTTAACACACCAATGATTCCCCTATACGAAATTATCCAAAACCATTATAACGCATTTGGTTATGGTTGCGGATAGGTTTTATAGATAGATAGGCGGATATCCGATAGTTACGGATACGGTTACTAAGCTTAATAAGACCCCCTACAACAAACTCTATATGGCTATGAAATTTCTCTCAATTTCCAGAAGATCCCCTCATCAAATGGTCAATATACATAAAAAATCAAGGGGTTTCCACAAGCACAAGTTTTTAAATAAAAAAAGAATAATCAAAATCGGTTCACTCACAAAAAAGTTAGGTGGTAAAAAAACATAGGCGGAATTGTATACCTATGTCTACGAATTCATTGCATTAGGATTGGTATAAAACGCAACAAATTGTTGTTAAAATAAATAAGTAACAATATATTATTATATCGTTTTAATTACATTAACATTATTTATAATTAACAAAATTGTAAAATAAACTACTATTGCTAATGGCAATGATTTTAATATAGTTATTATTATTTTTATATTTACGTTTAATGGATAAAGTTGTGTTACTTGTTAATGTGTCAATATATTTATTTAAATATATTTTATTATTTAATTTAAATGAATTGTGAACAAATAATAAATGAAGGTGTTGTTGTGTTATGTGTTTGTTAAACAATAACATTTATAACTTGATAATAAACAAATAAATGAGGGTCAATATTTGATGAGACAAATTATATTTAAATAACACAAAACAGTGAATTAATCAAATGATGAAAATCCCGCACAAATTAACAAACAGTTACATAAACACAATCTTCATGTCGATTTAATAGTTCGCGACACACGTGTCATGTGTTCATAAGTATTTCAATCATATAAATATTATAACAATAACAATAATGGAGAACAATAATAAGAAAGTTGTTGACATCGATGATGTTGTTGGTGAGATCAACAAATTCGGTTTATATCATTACATCCAATTCATATTGGCGTTGTTGCCAGTGTTGTTCGCTGCGATGAGCAACGCTAACTTTATATTCGCAGCTGAAGCAGCCAATCACAGGTATTGCCATTTATAAATACTACGGAGCTGTGAACGGACAGGGTTATATATATATAATATAAATGCAGTTAACCGCAGGGCCGTCTTTAACAATATGTGAGATTGACAGAGCACTATTTTGTTAGATAACACACAGTAAGTGGTTAAAAATTGTTAAAAAAATATGTTGATTGAAGAGGTAATAACCCTTCTACGGACAACAAAAAATATCAGTTTTTAATCCGTTGATCGGTTATTGATTTTTATTAAAACTATTATTATTTCACGGGCTGCGGTGACGTTGGTATAAGCAGTTAGGTATTGTCAGTCATTATTGTTTGATTTTTACGGATTAAATATGTTTCTCCAATAAATATTAGCTGTCGCTTGATGATCTGGCAGAAACTATTGGGCCCCTATTGATCGCGGGACCCTGGGCACATGCCCAAAGTGCTATATGGGATAGATGGGCTAGATTATCTAACTATAGTGACAGTGCCCTCTATTAATAAACATGTACGTCAATGGTCATTAATTGCCACTATGAAAATATGTATCTAAGTGAATGTGATTTGTAAAATGGAATAAGATGGATTTGATTGTGTATATTAAATTTCAGATGTGAGGTGCCATTGTGCGAGAGTATTAACAGTTCCGTGTCTAGGCCGGCATGGTGGCCGGGCGCAATAACAGACACGCAATGCAGCCGGCCCATACTAAGAGTGGACCACGCGAATGGCACATGCAGCCAGGGTGACTTCATTGGCGAAGTGGAGCAATGCGACAAATGGATATATGAGAATAATAACTCAATTGTAACTGAGGTACGCCTGCCTGTGTTAGATTATTGTTATTACATTAGCTTACTACTTCTATTGCGGCTCCACATCTGACCTCGACCTGCCTGATGATAAGCAAGAAGAGGTCCAAGTGACGACGACTGAAAACAATGCCGACCGAAGGTGCTTCTTCACGCATCGCTTGAAGGATCCAAGGTTATGAATGGAGAGAACATCACATGGTCCCATGTAAGCTGGCAAAGCATTCCACTTGTCGATGCTTCTACAAAGAAAAGATGCACTGAAACTTTTTAGTTCGATTGCCTATTCGGTCGACAAAATGCTGATGCTTCCCCTGCCCTGGTAAAAAGACGAGGTAGGAACATGACAGGGGTGCCTGATAGTAAACTGGAGTGTGGTCCATGAATGGGGGCGATTGCTACTACAAATAAACACAAGTGTAGCAGTCACGTCCACTAAACCGACCAATTGGAACTGGCAACTCCGAAACGCGACTGAGTCACTTGTAATATAGCCTGTTTACTTGTAAGTGGTGGTACTACCTCGGATTGGCAGAATGGGCACCACTGCTAGGGGGGAACTGTTGCTTAATTCGTTCCAACTTGGCACCTCTATCTCTATTAAATGCATTTTTGACGTCCACCTTTAACATCACATCTCCGTGATTCACTACAAAGACCCGAGCAGCGTGGACAGTAGCTTCACAGCCACCCTGGAAGCCAAAACCCACTTGCAAAGGTTGAAATTTCCTGGTCAAAGTTTAACTAGAAATTTTGAATACTATACGGCGCAAAGTGCCGCCGACGACAATCTGTCTGATACCACCATCTTTTTTTTAAGAGCGCATATGTTTGCGCCGTATAATATGTCGGTGATTCCAATAGGACCTCTACCTACATTATTTGTAGGTAATACTCATCTTGTCCAGGTGGGGATTCAAAAAAGTCAACGGTTATAATTAATAAAGTCAATATAAATTGATGATTGATAGAGGAAAGTAAATATATAATATGTTTTAGTTCAATTTGGGCTGTGAGGAATGGAAGCGTACATTGGTTGGCACTGTGCATAACATCGGGGTGCTCATCTCCATGCCCTTGCTCGGCTACGTGTCAGACAAGTGAGTATTCAACACTATTCATATACAATCGCTAGAAGAACCGACAACCGATGGGGAAGAACCACAAGACGCAGGTGGACTGACGAGACATAGTAAAAGTTACGAATAACCGGTGGATGCAGCTGGCATCTTGTCATTCGGAATGGCGTTCCAAAGGGGAGGCCCATGTTCAGTGGACGCCTTCTGGCTGATGATGATGAATGTATTCATGTCACATATAAGATACAATGGTGCAACAATGTACAGCACTTAATCTTACAATATTTATAAATTATAAAATTTCATTTTTATGGTCAGCGCGATCCTATATCGTACTTTCGAATAAGGAAATTTTCAACTAGTTAAGTCAAAAATTATCAAGAATAGGCAAAGACAATGGGGCGTCACTTGCCACGATCCTGGCAAAACTCCCTCGCTTCTCTCACAACTAAGTAATGCAGAATATTATTTTATGGATTAAAAAGTGCAGATGTGAATTTTCTATTTATTATAAAGATTAGATTGTAAAAAGCCAGCCAATTATAATAACCAGGTTATTGTTATTGTTCTGCCCGTGAAGCGCAAATTACTTTTATTATATATTTTTTTATTAGGCTGGAGTGCGGTCCATGAATAAAGGCGACTGCTACTACAGTTAAATAACTGCCAGTGTCAGTCGCATGCACTATGCTGAGCCGGTTGGAACCGGCGACTTAGAGGCGGATTCCTAAATAACTTAACGGTTTATACACTTGTAAGTGGTAATACCACCCCGGATCGGCAGACTGGGCACTAACGCCTCGCCACTCTTACAGCCGGTTGTACCAAAAATTGTAATTTACGAATTCGTAAAAACAAACGTATATGTAGCAGAAAAAAGCAAAAATGGGTGCAACACTCACTCGTGTATGTTGTCTGAAAACACACATAAAACATTAGGAAATATTTGTAATATTCAATCAAATTATTAAATAATACAAATAAAAGCTACCAAACAAATCTTTGTTCCGACCGGAAATTGAACCCGTGACTTTACGTGTAACGCACTGGTGTGCTTGCTGGTCTTGAAAATATTACAACTTGTGCGTGACGATCCGACCGCGTAACTCGGTAACGCGTAATCGAGCTTCGATTTGTCAGTTAAACTTTATTAATTAGCTTCAAAATTAAAATTGCGACCGCGCAACAACCTAAGAATCGATATTCATTTTAATTAACAGTTCAAACTCATCAAAACTCATTGTCCGAATGAATAAAAGTTTCTTTTGACACTAACAGCGACCCCGTAACTTTTTTACAAAAGGGAAAGAATTTCATTATTATTACCATTGAAGTTAAGCGGTCGGCCTCCTGGTGCCGGTGTGTCTATAATGAATGTCGTTACGTCCGCAGATGGGGTCGTGCGAGGGCTTCGATCGTGAGCTCCGTGGGCCTGGCGTTCGGTGCATTGAAGGTGCTGCCACGCGGCAATGGCCCCTACGGCTACAATGTGTATATACTGATCGAACTATTGGAGGCTGCATTGGGCGCAGCCATATATACATCAGCATTCGTTATGAGTATGTATTATATGTTTAGTAACTTATTATAATATTAGGTAAAAGTAGATTGGCAAGAGAAATTTATAAATGGATGCGTTAATTGAAGCAGACCCAGGAGGGTGTTCTCCGACTAAATCGGAGACTGGGTTGGCTAGTGCCCATAACCGTAGAGCTTGTATGAGGAGAATTGTCTCTGTCTATCCCTCTGACAATGACAAAGGCTTGACAATTTTAATAATTAATTGATTTTTTAATTACTTTTAAATAATAGAATCAATGACCCAAATAAACGTAGCGGCGCTGCGCCTCAAGTGAAGCATGTAAATGAACTCCTAGGATAATTTGTTTTACTGTGACTTGATATCTGACGTAAGCAAGAGGGGGTCCAAAAGTTCTCCACTCAAGAACCTTTCTTCCCCATCGGTTGCCAGTTCTCCAAACAATGTGGCGATCATGGATAGCAGAATAGTTAAAATGTATTTGATCCAAATAATGTGCGCGCGTGAATCATATACATATAACTATGTTAATGTCATTATATAATAATTACGTTATCAAATGAAGTAATTTATCACCAACAGACATCTTGTTTAATAATAATCAAAGGTAACACAAACGAGTTATATAAAGTTCTTAATGAAAACTAAGAACGTCCTCACACAAAGGCATCTTAACTGCCTGATTATTTGTTTTACTAACAACTCATTCATTATACAAATAGACACAATTATAACAACTTTATTAAATGTTGCTTAACTAAATTAAAGCAGTCACATCCACTATGCCGGCCTAGTTGGAACTGGCAATGATCCCGAAAAGCGACTATATACTATGGATTCTTGATCCTTCTAACAAAGCACTAAAAATATATAAAACACTTATTGCAACATTATTGCAACTTGGTACAGGTTACGAATTTGCGCCGTTGGGAACTTTCAGCTAAGCGCCTGGCCAAGGAGTTGTCCAAGTGGCTGACGGAGTGGAGACAGGAAGGCTGGCAATTATTTCTGCCAACATATTAGCCTTGCTATACAAAGGAGAAATGTTATCAGTCTCCTTGGGACTATTTCTGATGCGACGTCATTAGAGGATATTTTTTTGTTATTTTTAGTTTAATTATAATTAATATTCTTTTAATTTTATTTGTTAATCAATAGTTTCACTAATAATGTTGTTTATGTATTTCAGTTGTCGAACTGGGTGGCAACGAGCGTCGCGTCGTCAGCACCGCAATCCAAGGCTATATAATATCGTTGGGTGAATTGGTGCTTGGCATAATTGCATGGAATTTGCCACATTGGAGGCATTTACTATTAGCCGTGTATTGTCCAACCATATTGTTTCTGTTGTACATCTTCTTCATGAAGGAAAGCGTCAGGTGGTTGTTGCTCAATGGGAAATCGGCGGCCGCAAAGAAGACAATCACCTTAATAGCAAAGATGAACAAAATCACCGTGTCTGAGCATGTTATGACAGCAATCGAAGAAGGCAACGTTGTGTCCGAGAAAGGCAGTTCAACGCCCATTGAGGAGTTTAATATTAAATTGTTGTTCTCCTCAAAAACATTGTTGAAAAGGTTTGAAAGGTTTTCAAGTGATTTCACAATTAGCACTTACAGTTCAGGTCAGCGTGAGCCTCGCTTCAGGTGTATAGACTATGGACGTCGTTCAGTCGCGTTCACTACGACCATCAGCTAATTGGTCGTAGTAAAGTTGTCTTTGGTGGCATCCTACCACAGCCTAAAAATAAACGATGTCAATAAACCAATCGGTGAACTCAAAGAAATGTTCGTTTATCATGTTTATAAAAATGTCCAATATAACATAAGACGATGATTATAAAATGCAATTATTATAAATGCACATAAAATTTAATATTTGCATGATAAGCATGTGTTTGTGTGTGTGTGTGTGACGTATTTCACTGAACCATTTATTGTAGATTGATATAATGACCTTGATTACATTATAATCCTTCGTTCTATACTTTTTAATTATTTAATGAATATCAATATAGGTAATTAACACTATTCTTCCTCTTGCATGGAATAATAAAACAGAAGATAGACGTAAAGGATGGACTGAATGGAAGACTGCGCCAACTTCTTGACTCTGGTGGTGATAGGCTGCACAATCAACTTCAAATCAAATCACATCATCTTCAGCGATGTTAAGAAAGACGATGATGTCATTCGAGTGTAGTATTTTTTTATTCTGACACTACATATAACTTCGTCTTACCTGATGATAAGCAAGGAGAGTTCCTAGAGCGCCTACAACTGAGGCAATTATATTATTTATTATACGGTTGCCTCAGTCGGCCTGTAAACGTCTCTTTGTATTGTATCTAAACGTGAGTTCTTTTCAGATTATTAATATGTTCGTGGTGGTGGTTCAGCTCCGGATATATATATTATGGTTTATTAATAAACTCCGTGATATTGCCTGGTAACAAATACGTGAACTTCTGCTTGAGTGCGCTGGTCTCCATTCCGGGTGATTTCATAGCAATGTTGACATTGGACAGATTGGGGAGGAAGTACATACTGATGCTCGGATATCTGTTCTGCGGCATATGCTGCGTAGCCAATGGATTCGTGCCACGAGGTATGTATGCATTAATTGTACCTATAGTAGGGGAACGAGTTAAAGGAACGCGCAAGGAATGCAGTTGTGACGTCATGGTCACGTGTCTATTATAAATAGTGAAGTAACATGCAAAATGTCGATAACAATAAACACACACTTTCCTTAAAATGCAAATAGATTTAGTTATTAAAAATTATAAATGTGTATTAAATTAAAGTATAAACATTAGACAGCAAACAATTTTTAATGAATTATATATTAATTTAATTTTTAGAACAGTGACTGCATGTTTTTTTTTCTTTTTCACACATTTTAATCACGTTTCTAATAATGGTTCTAGCCTGAATACGGATGAAGACTCTCTTTTATTCAATTAACTCACTATTTTTTCAATAATCAAACAAAGAAAATATGGACACGTTTTTATCGATATTAAATAACATCGCCGAGCTATGAGCGTCACTAAAAGCGGCCACTAAGATACGGGTGGTGGTCGTTTCACGCCCCACCGCACCTCAGCCCCCGAATTCATTTAGCTCGTTCCCCAACTATATGTACTGTAACATACCATTATTAGATTGAACTTTAAGTATGACCTATACCTATTTCTCTATTATATTTTAACCTATAATTAAAAACCAAAGGTTAATATTTATTATTATTGCAAATATTGTCACGACATGTGACAAGGCATGCAGAGTTATGATCCAAATGAATGCTATAAAACACTGCCTCGCTCAACTCCGTTCACTTTCGAACATATCTCATAATGCGAATAAGTCACTCAACGGCTTTTATTTATATTCAATGAAATCTATTCTATTTGATGAAAACAATCGTAAAAGATTTGGATCCTTTGGCGTGAATAAAGACCGAATGAAGCCGTTTTATGAAACAGTTTTTTAGTTTTCGGTGCTCTTGGACCTCCCCTTGCAATTCGTGTTGAGATGTCTCGTGTCAATAAAACTAAATACATTTGCAGATTCAACCGTAGCCGTGATAGTATTATTCCTGTTGGGCAAATCAGCCGCAGCACTTTGTTATAATGTCGTGTACATTTACACATCAGAACTATTCCCGACGAGTGCGCGAAGCAGTCTCGTTGGTGTTTGCTCCATGGCGTCCAGAATTGGCACCATACTGGCACCACTCAACCCATTATTGGTAACTATTCATACATCATCATAATAGCTGTCTGATCATTCAGGATATTCGATGTCAGTGCTAAAAACAATCAATCAAATTTAATTGTTTGCCACGAGTCCGACACAACTCCTTCGCTTCTCTCACGTCCATAATTATCTTAATACAAGCTCTACGGTTATGGGCAACCCAGCTTTCTTGAGGATGTCTCTGATTTGGTTGGAACACACCCTCCTGGGTCTGCTTGTTTATCCATTCACATCAGATGGATCACGTTATAAACCATTCTCTATATTACCTCTTACATTGACTGACATAATTTCGGAGATTAAAGATTAAAATCCTGTTTATTGGTCAGTGAGGTAACATCTGACCTCGACTTATCTGCGACCATATTGAAGATATATTGGGGTGAAATATACCCCGACCGAAGTTTAAGGCGACCGTGGTGTAGTGGCAGTGCAATGGTCACGCAAAATGAGAGCACGGGTTCAAAAACCACTTGCCGGTACCAAGGTATCTTTGATATATGTACTTTGGTTGTCCTGTTTCTATAAAACAAGCACTTTAGTAGCTTTGTATAGAAATGTAAAAAAGTCTTTGAAATAAGAGCATGTTAATAAATTGCACAGAAACAGCCATCGTTTGTAACTATTGTATGTTGAGTAAGAGGCGTTAATAAGATGGAGCCATTCGTTTGACTTGCAGATGGCGGTGTGGTGGTCATTGCCAACATTAGTGTTCGGCATATTGGCACTGATGTCAGCCGCATTGATGTTGCTGACACCAGAGACAAAGGACATGCAGTTGCCGGACACAGTCGCGCAGGCAGAAAACCTCAGACATGTCAAGAAATAAACAATTGTTTCACTCTTAATACATTTTATTATAACTTAAAATACAGATGGAGTTGATCTGATGATAACGATGACGATAAAGGGTTTTGTACAAATTAAATTTGTACATTTTGTGTCGTAGGTACACGAGTAGTTTTTTGTGAGTTAGCAACAGACTGCAGGTTGTTGTTCCTGTTACAATATAGAAGTAAAATTATTATTTGTAAATAATGTCTTTTTAATATTTAAGTTAGATAATAATAAGTCGATATAATTACAATATCACAATTATAACAATTTGTTTATTTTCCCAATTGGATCATTGTCACTCGTACACAATTCATGACTTAATTCTGTCTTCTCCCTTCTTTATCATTTTAGTTTTAGAGGATAATTGGAATAAATAAGCTAAATGCTCTTCTGTTATATTAACACAGATTTTTTCTTATTAATATTCTCCGCTTGTGCTATTGTGTCCGGCAGTTTCACATTGAGAGTATCTGGTGTTAGTAGCATAAGCAAACCAGAGCAGAGAGCCATTGCGCCGAATATCAGGTATGGGAGTGACGCCATCACGGACATCTGGGAAAATAATAGAATCTATTAATAGGTATAAGGAGATATGGAAAGATATTTTATTTTTATTTATTTTATTAACTTTTAGTCAAACAGAAAAGCTTTAACCGATTTTTTGTCTGTTGTGCTTGAGTATTGGGGAATGTTTATTCGGCAGGGAAGAAAAATGCAGCTATCCGCTTAGCCACGTGTAACCTGGCGGTGATCACCGTGATCAGACAGATCTGTCTGACGGAAGGGCCCCCGTACACTCCCGAAAGTGATCGCCATATCCCATATCCGATCACCAATCAGCAAGACGAATCACCCCGAGCTTCCCTCCGTGGTTAGCGGTGCGCTCAGGCCCCTGTAAGGCCCTTAACCGTTGCTATTGGTCTCCCAGGCCAACGGGTCAGCAAACTCTCACCAGGATACTGCAGATCAGCTGGATGCCACTGTCCCTAATCGAATACCGGCGCAACTGGTGCTACACAAACTATTCCCCGAACGCGACGTGGTCACTATGGGGGGGGGGGGGGGGTTTGCCTCTGTGTACGATGGTAGTTGCAACCAGCTGAGAACACTTAATAAACCGGAAGTGTCATCTATCACTATATCTGTGTGTCTTCCACTCTTCTCATTCACTTTTTTACATTGCTCCAAATAAAGGCTAATAATTATAATGTAACAAACTCCTAATGGGACTCCTTTTAATAATGTATTTTAGTTAATTTTTTTTTTTATCAATATGTTATATTTCTAGTTTAATAAATTAATGTAGTTTACAAACTGACCAGCAATGGTGTTTGTGGTGCCACGATGGAGCCAATTCTGCCAATCATGGAGCAGAACCCAAGAAGGCTATGTCTGGCCGTGGTGGGGAACAACTCAGACGTATAAATGTATATGCTACTGAATGTCATACTTATGCACAATTTGCCCAACATATTCAACGATGTCGACAACCAATGGAGAGCTGAAAGTTTAAATTTAAAAAATTACGAACAATAATTATACTCTATGTCTAAAGGTGTTGAACTAATTTAGCTACATAATTAAAATAATAAAGTGGAAACTCGCATAACGAGCATAAGTAATTCGTTCCGGAGTGTTATTCGTAAAGCGAAATTCTCGTTAATCGAAACAATTATTTACCAGATAATATTATGATGAAAAATAAGATAATGCGTTCTATGCCGAAAATAGGTCATGTTTTGTATCTTTATAAGATACAAAGTGCTTTCTTGGGGCTTTTTCTTCTTTTTAGGGGATGAGGGTTAATACCTAATCTTTGCACAAAAAAATCACAAATTACGTCTGAACACATGTTTGGAAAAATATGTGATCACACGCGATACGAAGATGATAGCGCAACAAGATCTAAACAGGCTGATGTATGTAGTAATGGCACGTAAAGTTCCGTCGCACAATTCGGGGATTCCCCATCCACATCACTGGTTATGCGTGAAGCCGCTCGTTAAGCGAGTAATTTTTTTACAGTTTATATTGCTCGTCTTATTATGCCAAGTTTCACTGTGAAAATCATTAAATAACAAGTACCTATAAATGATAGTATGATAGATGATATAAATGATAGTGTGATGGCGATAAATACTTACACGATGGAATAAATGGAAAAGTAATCAATGATGCTCCACAAATGAAGAATGCTATCATGATGGAGCTCTTTCTGCCAAATCTGTCCAATGTGAGCACACTTAGACAATATCCGGGTATCTCGACCAGTGACGTCAGAATGTAGTTTACATAACTATTGCCATCCAATGACACTGAATTGATTGACAGACCAAAGTATATGAATGTGACAGCAATCCACCAAAATGAACAAATACACAAACGTGTAATTATAATTTTGGATCTTAACACTTGCATAACTAATGAGGGCTCTTTTTCTTTGCTTTCAACTCTATCAACATTCTTTGGTTTTTCCACTTTTTCATTATTAACTCCTGCCAATTGTTTCACATATTCCGGTGATATTACTTTATTATTTAAATCTGCTGCTTTGTATATAATTTTGGCAGCTTCTTTTAATTTCCCTTTACTTAATAACCATCTCACACTTTCTTCTATTAGAAAGATGTAGAATATAATAAGCAACGATGGTGCGTAGAGTATCCTTGTGAGGTGCCGCCAATATGGCACTGCCCATGCACTCAGTGCCAATGTCACTTGGCCCAATGCGTAGAAACATGACATCAGGTTGCCGCCGAGGACACGGTGCTTCAGACTCACCATCTCCAGTGCTGAAAATTATTTATAATACATTTTTTTATGATTTTCTTTCAAGGCTCAAACAATTGGATGGAAATTAAAACAATTTTATCTTAATCAAACATTTTTTAAATTATTATATAATTTACCAAAACAAATATATATATATTCCATGCAATTATTTACATTGTACACAAATGTTATCGTGTGTACTGTTTGCCAACAAAGAGTGTAACACGTGCCTTAAATGCACTCACTCTTATCACCTATAATGAATGGCACAATTGCCACACTGCATTTATTCTAACCTATAACCTTACATTGACATTATTAATCTGAATATTATCAGTTATAACTATGTAGTGTCAATTATATCATATCACAGTTTCTAATAATTTCAGATTCAAGTAAATTTATAAGTATAAAATTTGAGGCGACCTTGGTGTAGTGGCAGTGCAAAGGTTACGCAATCTGAGACCACCCACCGGTACCAATGTATCTTTGATATACATACGAGTACTTTAGTTGTCCTGTTTCTATAATACAAGCACTTTAGTAGCTTAGTATAGAAATGTTATAAAAAACTTTTACCAAGTATAAATCCTGTACTATAAACCCCGGAACCGAGGAATGCTTCGAGGAACTCAAACGCCACATACATAGTGTAGTTATGACTGAAGGACCTGATGATGCCAAGAAGACCAGCCATCACCGATGTTAGGATTAGAGCGGTGCGGCGGCCAAATCTGAAAATTAAGTTTACGAAAAAGGTAACGCGGTTGATGATAACTACAAATTACCAAGTACCATACAATGATTTTATGTATTTATTACACTATGTATTAGTAAATACAATGGAGGCTATTTGTCACTAGTTAATTTATCGCTTCCAAAAGAAAAAAGTATGGTCTCAAAGAAAGTCATTTTATATTGTGGACAGCGATTGCGAGTACAGCTGCACTAGATGAAGGATGTTCTGTTGATGGGAAGGTTGATGGGGATGATATTCCAATCATAAAGAACATCATTCATTTTGTGTGGGGACTTGTATTAGTCTTTGTGATTGACAGACGATACAAAATCTATATCTTATTTTCCATATAACTCAATCGCACAGCAATTAAAGCAAAATTGTTATTAGTTTTATCAATACAAGTATCAAAACTACCATTTATATATTATTTCATCATTGGGCAATACAAATGTGGTATAAAGAAGCCCAAAATGAATGATGTCCTTTAATTAACTAAGTATTATACTATGTAGTTGATGAACTTCTTCTATTTTGTGTCCGTGGTTTTAATCGTGCACTCATCTATAAGCAGCGACTGCGGCCATGTATGAGAAGCACATTATTAAGGTCACGTAACCATCCTCTTTTGATTTCGTAGTTAAACATATTATTATTATACTTTATTAATTTCATTTTAAATCTCATTTTTATTTATCTTCAACTATTTTTTACCCTGTTTGAAAAATTCTTGTGACAATATGTGTTAATGAAATAAAGAGGCGAATATTTGCTCCGGGTCTGGTTGTCAGAGTGGTAGGCAGTAGTGCCCAGTCTACCGATCCAGGGTAATACCACCACTTACAAGTATACAGACCGTGAAATGACTTAGTCGCCTAATTCGCCAGTTCCAACTAGTGGATTTACCGATTCATGGACCGCACTCCAGCGTAACAACAGAGGGGGTGCTGTCGTATGTCGAATCACAATATTAAAAACTACTTACGTGTCACTGATATAACCAGTCAATGGCAATGCAAAGAACATGCCAGCGCTGTGCATTGTGCCAACCAAGGTCCTCTTCCATTCCTGGCAGCCCAGGTTGAACTAGAATATTACAATTTATATAATAGTATTTCGTTATGTAAACGCGGAACATTTCCCGGCAGATAAAAAAAGCGCTATCATTGAAGCTGCACATTAGTAAGTTGGTTTGTTACCCACTTACTTTTCGTCCCGCATATGTATCGAATGTAACATATTATTAATTAAATATGTACACGAGTGCATAGATAGGCGTACTTGCTTCCACCGCAATCGTCCAGAGCTCTTATAATCTGCAGATTCACATACTGCGCAGGTCAAAAATCAGCGCTCTTTTTATCTGTCAGGTAGTATAAAAAATGTTATACCCCACCCATTGCACTCTCTTCTAGACTATATTTAGAATGAATCATATGCACGGAGAGATGAACACAACTCCCGTCCTCATGACCTTTGTCTTAAAAGAATAAACTTACGGTTTCATATATGAGCCTAGACTCATAAGCATTGCTTCCGTATTAATTAATTATATGACAAAGATTCATTTCATTGAGAATAATGAGAAAATGCTCATTAAAATATATGTTGTTATAATACAATTTACCAGCTGGTTTAATATTTGTATTCGCATCGATACATCGACTTGTCTGTTTGTAAACGGAGAGACATGTGAACCGAACTTGATTTAGTATATTGTTTTTGTATTAAAAGCTATTATATTAAAACTAGTATCATAGAAACAGCACGAACAAAGTACATATATCAAAGATACATTAGTACCGGCAAAAGGTTTTGAACCCGTGCTCTCGGTTAAGCGTACTGCCACTACACCACGATCGCCTTAAAATTCGTAGGTAACGGTAGCAAAAGGTAGCGGGAATTGTCCCTGTATCATATTTTATACTTAAATTAATGTTCCTAATTGGTAGATTTCAATGAAATCATTATTTAAATGGCAAATAACAATGTGTAATCTCATTTGTAATAGCAATACTCCCTTCCTATTGCCAAATTCTCAACTATGTGCTGATAACAGTCATATCTGTTACACTCAATGACATAACCAGCATCAGACGATACTCCGCCATGATAAGATAACAATAATAATAAACTATACAATTTGACATTATTACAATATCACAATTCACGAGGGCAATGATTCCGTAAGTTAAGATTTCAGATGGAGAATACGAAATGTTTTATTAAATATAGGGAATACCCTCTAGCCCTTCTTTCCCACTGAGAACTATCGCCCCGCAAACGACAGTCTGATATTTATTAACAAAAAATATATTAATTTGCAAAAAAATCAAACGATAATGACTTACTAATAATATTACTTGCTTATACCAAGGTCAAATATTAAAGTTTTAACAATAAACATTAACCGATCGATGAATTAAAAACTGTTCTATTAAGTATTGAAAAATAAAATGAAGCACCATTTGCAAATTTTAATAATATTTGCTTCTCTAACAAAATAGTGCTCTGTTAATCTCACAGGGGCGCCACTATCCTAATAGGCCCAGGGGGGCCCTCAAATAAGTTAATCCCCAGGATATCATAATTAAAGTTTGTTTTAAAATACAATTACTAACTGTTGATACAATGGTATTGTTTGATTGATATACCCACTGGTCGCACGGTTGAGTCATGTTCACGTGGAAGCTGTGCGGCGCACACGAGCCATCGCCAATGGGCACCATGCGATTGCATTGGGCCAATGCGCCGTCCATTGGCAACGCCCAACGCGACCATTCACCGGCGACATACTCCGGCGGCGTGGACTCGCACGCGGCCACTTTGCATCTGGAACATAGCAAACATAATTAACTCAATTTAATTGATTTTGATCTTTCTAGTAATAGGTATAGGTCCCGGCAGATAAAGAGAGCCTTTCACATATACACTCGTGCACATAATCATTATTATTTTAAATTTTATTCGTATACATGCGTAATAAGAAAAGTTAATATTTCAAAGTGCAGCAAAGTTGTATTCGTTCTTTTAATATAATTAGAACTTTAGGTTGCCTAGTGCCCATAACCATAGAGCTTGTATGGAGAGAATTGTGAATGTGAGGGATGCGAGGGAGTTGTATCAGGATCGTGGCATATGGCCCTTTATTGTCTCTGCCTATCCCTGTGGGAAGAAGGCGTGACAGTTTGATTGAATGGTAACTTTAAGAATGAGTCTAATTTTTGCAATGCGTTTTCCTTTTAACTCATCCTCAACATACATGTTTTTAGTCTGATAGAATTATCTCTTGAGAATGCCAACGTCGAATGGTGATGCTAATTCATCCGTAGAACATAATTCAGATGAGTGTCATCAGCTTCCACAGCCTTTAATTGGTTATATTGTGGAGCGAAGTTTTCAAACGGCCACGG
Source organism: Tinea trinotella (assembly GCA_905220615.1). NCBI lineage: Eukaryota > Metazoa > Arthropoda > Insecta > Lepidoptera > Tineidae > Tinea > Tinea trinotella. The sequence goes on from HG992314.1 coordinate 193,920, forward strand.
GGTTCATTGGAAGCGGGCAAATTGTGCGTTCGTTTGTAATATTATAATATACATCGATGTTGCCGTTTGTGCTGCGTTGCTTATTACTCAAATTTTTAACGTAATGATGAAGAAAACACAAATATGATGACATAACGCTAATAAATGAACAAAACGGTGATTCAAAAAATCCCATGTTTTGGAAATAAAATTAATTTCAATTAAAAAATTAAACAAAACATTTTTTTGGAATAGCCATTATTGCAGAACGGCAATTTCAAAGGTTAAGACCTAATATAGAAAAATAACATTAGTATTCAAATTAATCAGAATAGTGTCAAGAGGCGCTTCTTTGTCTCTGCCTATCCCTGTGGGAAAAGGGCGTGACAAATTAATTGTATTCAGTATAACTTTATATTTATATTAAATATGAAGCAAACTGGAGGCTATTATTGAAGTGAAAACTTCTTTAGCGGCGTTGTGCAATTTTTGTGATAAAAAATGTTAAACTTGCGTTAGGACACATGACCTGATCGAAAATTCATAAGACAGCGCAAAGTAGGAGAGGAAGTATTCCCCTCTCTTTCTACCGCGCGGCGAAAATGTATGCCTACGCCTACTGTTTCTGAATAGTTCTAAAGTGTTAAATTTTTAATATAAAAAAAAATGTCATGTTTGTGTACGATAGCGCAATAAATGAATATTTTATTTTACCACATAAATAATAGTACTTTTATACTGATATATAAAATATCAAATATGCTCAACGTTTACATTCGAGTTTTCACTTCTGCCGGAGTGTAACCCGTTTTTTCGTTGCGTTGTTGTTTAGCATTTATTCAGAATAGTTACTAATGAGGTCATAATAAAAAAAGGTAATATTTAAGTAATGTGTACTTAATTAAAAATATATAATTAGACGCACGCGACATATATACAAGTAATATTTAATATAATAATAATTATTAATAATGTTATATTTGCTCATAAGTTAATCAGTTTCATTGCTATTATTCATTGTTCATTATAAATTGTTTAGATCATTAATAGATTTAATTATTATTTATTACATTTGCATTCATGAGGATGCAGCATCTCACAAATAGGACATAAACATTCCATCTTTAAATATATATATATATATATTTCTTATGTGCGTGTGTATGTGACTGAACTCCTCATAAACGACTGAACCGATTTTGATGTTAATATTTGTGTGTATTCAAGGGCATTTGAGAATGGTTTAGATTTACAATTCGGTCCACTGGAAAATGTTTTTATATTTATTATTTTACAAAAATCATTTTCCCATACAGAATTTATGTGTGCGTGCGTTACGACGTCACTTAAATTTTCACGCCGATATAGAAGTGTTATAAAATACAATCCATAGAATATTTAAACTGGATAATAAAATTATGGAAAATATGATACAGGATGCAGCTATTAATGAAGAGATATTATGAGATGAACAGAAACAAACCGACGCCTACAGACACCAATGGGCAAAAATCCAATTATTAAGTAAGGTACGAGATTTTTCATAATTTTATAATTTTTAAAATACCAATAATGTCAAACATAATTTTAACCTACCAAAACTCGAACTTAGTAAGACGATGATGATGTAAATGTACAAAGTGACATCAATTAATATTAACAGCTCAGGTGAATAAAGGAATGCTGAAAGAAAAAACCTTGAAAGTTTTATAAAGAGAAAACTTGGATACTACAGGTAATAAAAGGACTAACGAAACGAACGTTTACAAAGAAAGTTTGTTGAAAGTGCAAATTAATTCTTAGTGACGAGATTAATAGTTTCAAATATCCTAAACTTTTTTCTGGTGATAATGAAATTGAGAGGCTTATAAGAGAGAAACATAAGATGATACAGCAGGCTGGTGTAAGAACTATCATGAGGGTTACAAGAAAAAGCTACTGGATTTTATGTATGAGATGTTTCATTATAATAATAGATTTTAAATGCATTATCTGCAACGAGAAATGAACGAATTTTGAGGACACCTTCGAAAATGGATTTATAATTTTCATTATTTGGATACACAAGTTTATTTATTTTCTTCGCTGGTTGTATTTTGGGTATTAAATGCAAATTGTCAATTTTGACATAACAGCAAAAATATATTGCTCAGAAACCTATGTTGTATTATTTATATGAATTTTCTCAATTCACAACAACTTAAGTTCGGCTAATCCGTAACACGACGTTCATTGACTGTTAGGTGGAATGAAATTCGCAAGTTCAGCTAGTATATATAGTCTATATTATATAGTATATAATTATTATGTTGGCGTGAGTGTAGCTTCAGGAACGACGCGAAGTAAGGGGGGCGCAAATAACTTTAACTTCATTTAACTTTCATTTATACTTTATTTATAAATTTATAAGTTTTATTACTCTTATTACTGGCAATTCTGAACAGCTAGCCACCCCTAATGTATTTCAGCTGCTTTTACACATTTAATTGTGGCTGCATTCTTTTCAGCACATCGTAATAACTATAGTATAAAATCGGATGTGCAAGGAATGTCAGAGGCAATCCATAGTGGTTTCGTTACTAATATACAAAGAGACGTCAACACTCTTGGACCTCCTCTTGCTCATCACGAGGCGGGTAAAGTCAAATATCGAGTGAAAATAAAAATGCGTACAGGGAAATATATTTTTAACTTTACGAATATAATAATAATAGATAATTCACTCATTGTTTTGTTTACTTTTTAAGTTTATTAACAATTTGCAAAAGATCAAAGTTCATGATATTAAAATCATACGATTATATATATTTAATTGTAGACATTATTATGTTTGGGCTTACATTGTTATAACATAATTATATCAGTGACTCGGCATATGACAGCACCCCGCCTGATATTAAGCTGGAGTGTGGCCCATGAATGGATGCCACTGCTACTACAATTCATTAACTGTAGTAACAATAACATCCACTATGCCGGCCTAGATGGAAACGGCAACTTACAAGCTAATCCCGAAACGTGACCAAATCACTTCACGGTCTGTATACTTGTAAGTAAGTGGTGGTACTACCCCGGATCGGCAGACTGGGTACCACTGCTTACCACCCTTTGATAACCAGACCCGAAGCAAATATCCACCTCTCTTTTTATTAACAAATATTTGCAATATTTAATATAATTATTAAATATTTAAAATAAAAGCTACGAAACAAATATTTGCTCCTAGTGGGAATCGAACCCGGGGCTTTACGCGCAACAAACCAATCGCTAACCGTTCGTCCACGCCTGTCGTCAATTATAATAGTACAGCAAGTAACGAATTATTTTTACGAATGTGACTTAGTTCACTACAATACTTAATTGGTTCTAGCTTACGAGTATCACAGTTAATATTTCATCTATTTATTTACCTTCCACCGAGAATGTGTTCTGTCATATATATAACCAAACATAATACTAACCTGTACGGCACAGTTGCCGCATTGAACACATATTGTCCATTGTACACGGCACTCAGTAATATTGGCAATAATATAAAACAATAATTATATATCTGATATCTACCAAATTGGCCCAACTCCCCCAATATATTGTCCAAATCGACGCACGCGCTCATGCTCACGATGCTCACATTAATATTATTATTTCACTCATACGTTTATCATTGCCCGCACTCAGTCGCACTCTAAACGTAGTTAAGAAGAAAAGATATTTAAATAATCTTAAATATAATATATAGTTCGCGGGCACTCTCTCGCGGCGAGCGGAGTGTTCTTAACGCAGTATTATCACCCGATATAGATGATGTTCGCAGTTAATTTGGGATATACGTTAACACACGAATAGTTGGTCAGTGGGGCTTTCGTAATACTTAGTTATTTCTCAAAGTGACAACAAAACACACGAGTCACCATGAGATATGCCATTTGCAATAATAAAGCAATGATGAGTTGCGTCCCAACGAATGCAAAATGACTATTCGCATTATAGTTTGATATTCAATAAAAACCAAACAACTATAGGATGTCTACGTAATAAAATGTATTTTATTGAATTTCTTATTTCTTTTTATTGTAATATAAATCATTTGTACACGTAATAGTATTTAAATGTAATTTCAATAAAGTTTTGTATTAAATGCCCTCATTTGATGGTCAATTTCTTGGCGGAGAATTTGTATCGTGTTAATGCGTTTAGACACCAGAACACACCTCACATTCATTGAATCCAAAGTCGGGCGTCACTCGACTTTGAATTCGATGCTATTTTCTCAAGGATCACCTCTTTCACAGGGTTTATTCTCACAGAAAAAAATACCTACACGAAGCGTATACGCTCATTTCTGTGCACATCTCATACGATCGTAGCACTCACATCGCCGACCTCTCTGTCCACACGTTCTCTTCACTTTATTATTCTATCAACTCTATCTTCACGCAACAAGCGGAGAAACCCAGTATTTTCGTAGACGACGCGTAAAGTTTACATATATGATCGCTTCTAGTATTCACATAAACGCATTTAAGTACGCTTGTATATGACCACAACAGCGTGGTGTGTAAAGGCACTTAGGGTACCCCTCACATTTGCAAAAGAAATACAAACAGATGTTGAGTCACAAAATTATTATGCCACTTAAAATGATTTCATTACTAGCGAAATGCTACTAGATATATATTTTTATATTTGCATTCTTAATAATTTTCGTTCTAAACTGTACTATATAAAGAAAGTATAATATACCATAACGAATCTATCACAGTGAAATATAATATCGGGTCCGATGATGCTTTAAAGGACAATATTCGTGAAGCACACAATCGATAATGTACTTAAAAATTGGACCGATCGTGTAGGCTACTGCATGGCCAACCGAGGCAGCCATTTGAATGAAATTATTTACCATCATTAACCGGAAGGATTGTACTTTCAAATAAAAAAAGAAATATTCAGTAGTTTTTTTATAGCATTTTCAAAAAAAAAAATTTTGGCGAACCCGATACTTAGGCACCTATTATTTAGGGTGTGAAATGTGAACATGGCGCAAATAACTCAATGCAACTTGTCCGTTAGAACACCATTTATTATTATTATACATTATGTTCATAAGATTAGTATGTTTAATTCTATTGGAATTGTGTTTGAAAACATAACACACACGACCATGTACAATCAACGTATGTGACAGACATAAACATAATCATTGCAACTATATTAACATTACTTTATTGTGACACGACATCTGACCTCCACCTGCCTCATGATAAGCAAGAGGAGATCCAAGAGTGACCGAGTCATTTCACGGCTGCCTCAGTCGCCGTCACTATGCCGGCCCAAATGATAGGAATTAATATTATGATACCAATATTACTACTATTCGATTTTACCCGTACTTGAACTTAATAATTTTGACAAAAACTATTATTGTGCCTTAACTATAATAGTTAGACATATACCATCGCAGACTTTTTGTGAGTAATCATTAATAATATATAGAACACTATTAAATATATCGTCAATAGTTCTTGCAGCGCACGCAAAATAATAACATTTAGATACCTTTTCAACTTTTGTAATCCCTACTCTGTGCTGTTCTCACGGGGCGATTTTAGTTGATCAATATTTATCGTTCGCAAAAATTCGAAAGCAAATATTGACGATAGCGTTCTCACGATTCAATAATAATCGACTTAATATTACACTATCTGTCCATTTTAACATTTTTCTCGTGGATGTGGACACCACAATTCACATTTTATTTTACAAACAAACAAAATACTGGTGATAGAGGAATGCAATATACAGTACATAGTTACTCAATCGCCCTGATTGACTGATTGATTGGACTGATTATTCAATGCAAGTTGAACGAACAAGTTCAGACGAGTCGATTCGATGTCGATGCAGCTATCAAATGAATCAACAAAAGTCAAAAGGTCTTTAACTTTTGTTGAATAAATATTTATTGCTTCAACTTGATTGAAAGTCTGTTCTGACGGTTCAAATCACGAACGATTTCGCAGTTGATCAACTAAAATCGCCCCGTGAGAACGCCCCATAACTGATCGAGTGGTAACTGATAAATTGTCGACCACTCAAATATAAGACAATGGTAATAATTGTGACAATGAGAACATTCGCCGGAAGGTGAGCAAGGGAATATCCACGAGCCCTGTAGAATGAAAGAGCCGATCCAGTTTAGTCCATCGTTGCCACTGGGCTCATTCAAAGACAGCATGGGGAGAACACGATGGCGGTTAAAGCATTCCACTTGCTTTCCATTGTTCGACAAATGAACACCTGTGCTGTTATCAACATGGGAATAAGACGAGCGCAGTAATTGTAAATAATTCAATATATTATAATTATTAATACATTTATATTATATCACTTAATATCTATTAAATTCGCAATTATAACAAAATAAATAAAATGTAGTACATACATTGTTCATGAAGGGGAAAAAGTGACGCATTACCAACGAAGGTGTAGTGTAAGGCCCAAGGTGTAGCTGAAAGCCTTAATACAACCACTTTCTTCGATTCTCGATTTATATATATTCACAACAATAAAACATAAATTCAAAAACTAAAACCTGACTACTAAAAAATATTTATCATCTATTAAATAAAAAAACACGCACATTAAAATTTTAATGTATTTAATACGTTCGTAAGGATGGTTGTGGTCAAATATTATATACGAGCATAACAGTAATAAGCCATCATAAGTTTTAGGACAAAGTATAGTATATCTCACTAACTATATATACATCTAAAAGGCTTCATATGACCATATATGAGATGGCATACGACCACGGCCATCCTTCGAACATAACTATGAATATGTACAGTAAACATTTACAATTTAACTTCATTAAAAGTAATAATTAACTATAATATAAAATATCATCTAATGACGTCGCATCAGAGATAGTCCCAAGGAGACTGGCAACATTTCCCCTTTGTATAGCGAGGCTAATACGTTGGCAGAAATAATTGCCAGCCTTCCTGTCTCCAGACTTCTCCGTCAGCCGCCTGGACAACTCTTTGGCCAGGCGCTTAGCTGATGGTCCCCAAGGGCCCATCGTCTCGACCCCAAATGTACTGAATACATTTAAATATTTTTTGTGTAAGTTGTTTAAATATTAAGTAATTTGTACATAACGATGTCAGATGAGAACATTTTCTTGTTTCAAACTTTTTATGGCGTGGTTTTTGCAGTAGTAGGTTTTAGTATTTAAACTTACGTTTTGTTTAAATTATTTAGAAATTATAATTTTGTGATGAAGATCCAGAATCTTAAAAAATATTTTCTTATATTTATTGTAAGAACGTCCAGGATGTACTCGTACTTTTGTAATAAAGCCGTCTTCATCGTGTGGAGAGTCCAGCTTATGTCATTAATATTATACATTGGCGTAACTAAGGTGTGGCAGATAGAGGACGTGCCCTGGGTGCCAACCGCAATTTGCAAATAATAAAACTTAAAAATATTAACAAACCAAGGAAAAAATAGTTTGAGTTTTTTGTTGGTTTCTTCCAGATATGTCTAAAGGACGTTGGAAGCTTAGTTGAAGAATATCTTAAACAAGATCTTATATGTTTTATTAAGTATATATAGATATATGTTTATTTTACAATTAGGTATCTTACGAAGGGGGTGCATTCTCGATGCTTGCCTATTTGCGTTTTTAAATGTTTTTATTGCAAAAATCTAATTTACCCCATTAGACACTACAATTGGGAGATATGGGTAAAATAGTAAAACTTGTCTAATAATCTCCAACATTGGAACTTTATCAATGGGGATTATTGGAGCATACCCCTAAAAATGGCTTATTGCTTTATTTTACATTGCTTCAAAGATTCACAAAACATTTGACGAAAATTCAATTATATAGTAGTTTTATATTCAAGCAATATCTTTGTTAATATTTTCGGCCTGTTCTATTGTGTCTGGCAATTTGACGTCGAGTGTTTCTGGCGTCAGTATCATTAATAAACCAGAAGTGGCTGCCATAACGCCAAATATAAGGTATGGCAGAGATGGCATCACTGACATCTGAAACAAATATTGCTTAGCTTTCAAAATGTTCTATGAAGTTTCATTTCATTCAATAAACAATTACCAAAAATAAACAATTTTCTTCACAATACTACAAGTAGGTATTATAATAATCCGCTTAGGATACAGTGACTCAGTCGCGTTTCAGGATCACTTTGAATGTTACCAACGTCCAGCAATGCTAGCTATGCAACTGTTGATGGCAGATACTCATATGTAGCACATTTAGCAGAATTATTAAAGATTAAGTATATAAACTGACCAGCAATGGTGTTTGTGGTGCCACGATGGAGCCAATTCTGCCAATCATGGAGCAGAACCCAAGGAGGCTATGTCTGGCCGTGGTGGGGAACAACTCAGACGTATAAATGTATATACTGCTGAATGTCATACTTATGCACAATTTGCCCAACATATTCAACGATGTCGACAACCAATGGAGAGCTGGAAAAAAGAAAACAAAATTAATGTAAATACATAACAAAATTGAACAGAAAATGTGAAATCTAATTGAATCTACTGAAGATTATAAAGAAACAAATGTGAATAAGATCCGCTAATTCACTATTTTTATTAGATGAATAACTTAATTTTAAACATAATGCATGACCCTCACATTCGGGTATAAATGGCAACGCCACCAATGATGCTCCACAAATGAAGAATGCTATCATGATGGAGCTCTTTCTGCCAAATCTGTCCAATGTGAGCACACTTAGACAATATCCGGGTATCTCGACCAGTGACGTCAGAATGTAGTTTACATAACTATTGCCACCCAATGACACTGAGTTGATTGATAAGCCATAATATATGAATGTGACAGTGATCCACCAAAACGAGCATATTGACAGTCGTGTCATTATAATGTGGGATTTTAGCACTTGCAGTGGTAACGATTGTGCTTTCGCTGGTTTCTGCTCTTTGTGTGATGCTTCTTTTGTTTCGTGTGATTCTGTGTCCTCGGTCAATTGTTTTATATATTTGGGTGAAATCTTCTTTTTATTAATGTCTGCTGCTCTAAATATTATTTCGGCTGCTTCACTCTTCCGACCCTGCAAATAATAATTACAAAGACTTTGAACTATTTTGAATTTGGCAAATTTTCATTAACATTTCCATGGGTCCGATTATCTTAATTCTTTATGACGGAAATAAATGAGTGAAATCGCACCGCGGTCGCAAATGACCAATTCACGTAGTTTATCAAATGTGCCCTCACCTTGCTGAGCAGCCATCGCACACTTTCTTCAATAACAAAGTAATACAGCACAAACAATATGGACGGCGCGTACAACACTCTCGTGAGTGTCCGCCATTGTGGTATTGCCCACGCGACCAACGCCAACGTCACTTGGCCAACAGCGAAACTGCATGATATTATATTACCACCGAGCACACGCCGTTTGAGGCCAACCATTTCGAGAGCTGAAATAATATTAATTACACAATTAAAACACACAATTTGTTTCAAATACAGTATTTGTTGTATTCGTAATATTCTCATCATTAGATTAACATTATTACTAAGATGAGAGTTTATTTGAAGAAACAAAGAGAGTCGGTGTCAGGATCGTGAAAAGCAAATAATGCCTTTGCCTATGATTGTAACAATTTGATTGATTTAACAAAGGACTTCATTCATTTTGTATGGGGACTTGGGCTTAATTGTATTAACAGTTATACAATTTAAAATAGTTTGATGTACCAAGATTACAATGTATTTGGAATATAGTCTTTATTATGCATAGTTTGGGTGTGCAAAGTGATCAAACTATAATTATGACAGTTTAAATCAGAACTGTTAATATGGCGTGTCTTTGTGATTGACAGACTATACAAATCCATATCTTATTTTACAAATAATAAAATTGCACATCAATTAAAAGCAGAATTGTTATTAGTTTTAACAATACAAGTATCAAAACTAGCATTTATATATTTTTTTAACGTAGGGCATCACAAAAGTTGTACCAAAAATATTCTAAAGTGAATGATGTCCTTATAACTAGATGTCACTGATTATGATTTATATATACGCACCGAGTATAAAGCCAGTGCTGTAAACGCCTGAGCTGAACGTCGCCTCCAAGAACTCGAGCACAACATACATAACATAGTTGACGCTGAAGGATCGCACAACACCGAGGACACTTGCTAGCACGGCGGTGGCAATGAAGGCGGTGCGGCGGCCAAAACTATGGAGGGCACATTTGGTATTCAATATTACAGGTAATCGTGTAAAATGATGCAGATATGTTATATACACGCAAATGGCACCAGTTTGAACGATCAAACACGACGAGTAGGACGGAATGATAGTTATTGAGTGCGAAAATGAAACAAATATATGTTGCTCTGCATCGCGACACTATAATAGGACTACACTCTGCATGATGTAACTACTTCTTGTCTCTAGTGGTTCTTGGCTGGTATCACTTAAGTCTAGTTTTCATCACAAGTGCAGCTTCGAAAGTAAAATAAATATTTCTCTTACATAACTGGTCAAAAAAGAGTTTCTTTAGCAGCTGCTACTAAAAACCAGTTGTGAATCTAGACCAAACCATCCTATCACCAATTATCATCAAAAATATATAGTTGCAGTGTTATTTGTAAAACACAACGGGCTGTAGGCGACCGTGGGGTAGTGGTAGTGCAATGGTTACGCACACCGAGAGCCACTCACCGGTACCAATGAATCTTGGATGTATGTACATTTGTTGTCCTGTTTCTATGGTACAAGCACTTTGGTAGCTTAGTATAGAAATAAATTAATAAAATAATTACTTTACTACACGAAGGAAAATATCCCCTTATGGTGTGATCATTATAATAAATGAATTTTCTAATAACTATGATCACAAGAACTTGTTAGTTGCTGTTAATTAAAAAAACTGTTTGCCATTGCTGTTACCATCAGTGCCTTAGAGTATAATAAGCATACGGCTAAAGGTTTCATTTCGCCGGCGACTTCAGACCGCAGACTGCACTACTTGTTTGTATGATTAATATTGTTTTCTAAAATCATATTTATAATCTATGTCTTAGCAAATGCTGATTGTCGCAGTCTGCAGTCGCCGGCGGTGCATTGCAAATAATTTATTAATAAGAGGGAAGTAAAACGAATGATTTGTTTCAAATGTGATTAGTAATGGTTTAATGTAATGTGCGAGTATTACTTCACCATTAATGGCATGCATATACATTTATAGACGATAATTAAAAACACCATTTTATTTGTTATTCAAACCAATGTCATGTATTAATATTAATTTTATGAAATAGCCAATTAATGTTCAAGCAACATTATTTTACATAACTTAAACTCCTTAGTTTCTATGATGAATTTTATTTTAATACAATTTGTATTTTCTTAGATTTTGCGCCGAATATTGATTATTGAACTAAACAAATTTTATGCGGTTTACTATTGCGTTTATTTTTTGGTTTTACATTTTTTTCTTATTCTGACGTTTCGAGAGCTTAGCAGTCATCGTGGTCACGGAGAGAATTTTATTTTAATAATACGACTATATTTTTACTAATAATATATTATTAAAATATAGTCGTATTATTAACAAAAGTACTATACTAAGCAACCTATCTTACTTGTATCATAGATTACAGGACATTCAAAGTGAATATATCAAACATATATATGGTATTGGCAAGTGGTTTCGAATCAGGCATGTTCCTGGTTTGCGTGACCATTCCATTACCACTACACCACAGTTGGCTCATCAATGCATATGATTGTTTTAATGTCTGCAATTCGGACATTCATCAGTATTATATAAGGTTATTATTAGTTTCATAATGTCATTTATAAGTGTTATAATGGGCACATACGTGTCACTGACATAGCCAGTCAACGGCAGCGCGGCGAACAGTCCAGCGCTGTGAATGGTACCAACCAGCGTTCTCTTCCATTCCTCGCAGCCCAGGTCAAACTGGAATAATAAACAAATACCATTGTCACCAGGTATATTTTGCTGCTTGATAAGAGTTAGATGTCTCTTATTTGGTCAGAAATCACCTTCCTAGGTCTGTCTTTTTCAACGCATCCAAAAACATCAAATTTTTAAATTCCTTTGTCAATCCTTGTCACTACATCTTTCAAACTACATCTATCGCGCACTGTGCTATTCCTTATTCTATCCGCTATCGTCACTCCACATACACTCCTTAATGACCGCATTTCGACATCGTTAATTCTACTCTCATGCTTCTTTTGCCACACCCAACATTCACTTCCATACAACATTGTAGAATAATGAAAATCATGAAATTATCAATAACACTATCACACTACTTTGAATTTAAGTTAGGTGCAGTTCAACGGCGATTGTGCTAACTAAATTAGGGATACAAATACAATTACTAACTGTTGATACAATGGTATTGTTTGATTGATATAGCCACTGGTCGCACGGTTGAGTCATGTTCACGTGGAAGCTGTGCGGCGCACACGAGCCATCGCCAATGGGCACCATGCGATTGCATTGGGCCAATGCGCCGTCCATTGGCAACGCCCAACGCGACCATTCACCGGCGACATACTCCGGCGGCGTGGACTCGCACGCGGCCACTTCGCATCTGGAAGTAAAAGAATTAAGAAATAAATATAATATGATGGAAGTACAGAAGACCAAAATAATCAGAGTCAATCACAAATTGCAACTTTGTTTGATATGTATCAAAATACATGAGGTTTATTAAATAGATATTGCACAATGTTTGTTTGCGCCTGTTTGCGCCCCATACATTTAACGAATGCTTCTTATTTCATGACTCAATATGACTAATTAATTAGGAATCACTGATTATGCTTTTTTCATACATTTCTGAATTGTCCTTTTAATGAGAACGGACGTGGGATGCGACTTGTGTAGATACATTAGCCCCATGTCACATCCAAGCCAACTCGTTAAGCGCGGGAAGAGCGTCGATGTGCTGCGCAAATAAGAAAACCTTGGTACAGGTTGCGCCGTTTGGTGTCGAGACGATGGGCCCTTGGGGACCTTTAGCCAAGCCCCTGACCAAGGAGTTGTCCAAGCGGCTAACGGAGCAGTCTGGAGAGAGGAAGACTGGCAATTATTTCTGCCAACGTATTAGCAAGCTATGCAAAGGGGAAATGTTGCCAGTCTCCTTGGGACTATTTACGAGCTGAAGTGGCAATGGGCTGGCCACATCGCTCGAAGAACCGACAACCGATGGGGAAGAAAGATTCTAGAGTGGAGAGCACGAACCGGAAGACGCAGCGTAGACAGGCCTCCCACTAGGTGGAGTGACGACATAGTGAAAGTCACAGGTAACCGGTGGATGCAACTGGCATCTTGTCGTTCGGAATGGCGTTCTAAGGGGGAGGCCTATGTTCAGCAGTGGACGCCTTCTGGCTGATGATGATGGTAGAATCATTATCGCAGACTGTCTTGAAGCAACGTTCTTCAAGCAAAAATAATCCTGTGTTCCTTCTCGTGTGTCGTGTAATACGCCTGAAGTATGAGTGTTGAGCATAACCTATAATGCGTAAGGCATTACAACAAACACCGCCCACAGGCATTGCATGTACTTGTAAACGTTGTGTGAAGGCAAATGTGGCCTAAATATGCTATAATGTCAGTTTTAATATAATAATGTGTTTTTTCCTGCGCAACGTAATTCATACTCAATGGCACCATTGTTATTCTAAGAATGGACATCAGACACACATTGTGCTCAACTGTATCAAGAAATTAGCAACGGGGGCACATTAGAGCATTCAAACAATTTCAAGTAATGTTGTCGTGGTCATTTCATTTCGGGCATCATAAATAAACGACACTTTTTGTGGATGTGAGGTGGCACTCAATTGTGGCGACCGTGGTGTAGTGGCAGTGCAATAGTTACACAAACCGGAGAGCACGAGTTCGAGACCACCCACCCGGTACCAATGTATCTTTGATATGAGCTTAATATAGAAATGTAAAATAAAATAAAAATGTTTGATTTGATTTCTAATTGTGTGATATATTATTGAGACTCGACATCTAGACTTGGCGATGGAGTAAGAAAGAGGAGGTACAGGAATGCCGATGACTGACAAAAGTCGCCGTTAGTAATACATATGACCACACTTGCATGTTGAGCTGAAGTGCGAATAATGGAGACTTCTCCAAATAAATCAGTCGCATTCACAGTGGCGGCTTAGTAAATACATCGAGTACATCCGAGGGTTATATCTACTACATGAATGGCACTATCTCGTGGAATCCATTGGAGACATGTAAAGCAACAACATTGCGTTGCACAATCATACACGTTCTGTTGACTGGCGAGTTATATAGTAAGACAGTTTTGCACAAAATGCGTTTGAGGCAACCGTGAAGCTTTTTTCTGTCGCCGGCACTCTTGGACCTTCTCATGCTTACCATCAGGCAGGTCGAGGTCAGATGACGAGTCACAATAAAAAAAATAGATGTTGTTTCCCAGTGAATGGCAATGTCAACCATAACATTGCAGGCCAATGATTTGTGCTAATAAGTATTTATCCTGTTAAGTAAAAAAAATAGTATCTCCAACAATAAACATGTTATTGCTCACCTCACTCTTACTACACAAATAATATAACACATTAATAAGAAATACCTGTTTATATAAATTAAGACAATTCTCGTTTTTTTGTCAGACATATGAATCAGTGAGAAAACATAAGCTTTTGACTCGCACAATAACTTATTTATTATTAAAAATCCTTAATTATCAATCAATCAAACTGACACGCCTTTTTTCCCACAGGTATAGGCAGAAGAGAAAATGGAGTGCCACTTGTCACCATCCTGATACAACTCCCTCGCTTCCTTCACATCCACAATTATCTTCATACAAGATTATGAACACTAGGCCACACAGCTTTCTTCTACTCTCTTTATCGCATCCATCCACAACATATTTATAAATTCCTTTCCATGTGTCCAAACCATCGAAGCATTCCTTTGTCAATCATTGTCACTACATCTTCTTTGAAACCACGTCTATAGCGACTTATATAGGCATATAAATGGTCTATATAAGTCGCTATAGTTAATTTGTTAAATACAACCTCCTGCATAAATATTCCTGTTTGCCTTGTTCGTGTCTCGGCCATGATGAAAACAAACAAAAACAACATTTGCACAATAATGTCAGCCAGGCAAACGAAACTCTTTTAAATAATAAAAATATTATGATAAGTGATGTTTGCTTAGTGGTTGATTATTTGTTTTACATTTTACTTATGTACTATGGCAGGCATGGAGGCTCATAGAAATCCAAAGGTACACATCAGCAACAGAATTGGGTCATTGAGATTAATGTACAAAGTAAAATAATAATTTAATAAATATCAATTGCAGACTAATCCAATGTGTTTAATAAATATTTGTGCATGTTTAGAATATTACATATTAATATACTTAATAATATTTCTTTATTATACATTTAGTATCGGAGACACAGAACAAAGTACATAAATCAAAGATACATTGGTACCGGTGAGTGATTTGGAACCCGTGCTCTCGGTTCGCGTAACCATTGCACTGCCACTACACCACGGTCGCGAATACTGTATACGTAGTACGTGTATGCATTATTGTATTTTTAACAATTTTAATGAATTAAACAAATTTTATGCGGCTTACTAGCGTTTATTATGGTTTTGATTTTACAATTTTTATTATTCCGACGTTTCGAGAGCTTTGCAGCCACGGTCACGTTTCGAGGCTGCAAAGCTCTCGAAACGTCGGAATAATAAAAATTGTAAAATTAAAATCAAAATAAACGCGATAGTAAGCCGCATAAAATTTGTTTAATTCAATAATCAATGTTCGCGCAAAATCTAAGAAAATACTATTTAACAATTTTATTTAGGTAAATTTAATCTTTGTCTGCTATTAAGCTAGAAATCACATTCTTTGTGTATAATAATGAAAAGTAAGAAAGAATACCTACAAATTGGTCAAATTATACAAGGAGAGAAGAAATGAGGATGTGATAACAGACTCTGAAACCAGTTAAGTGTGCTTACCCCAGTGGAAATGGAAAGCTACAAAAGCTTCCACTAAAAGCCAATTGTGATCACATAATATTATTAACATAAGCATCGGCAAATGCAAAAAAAAACTGGTTATAAATAAAATGGGCATCGTACGATTTTTATCGATAATATAACATAATGTTGTAAAAATAATTATATATTAATAAACAATAATTAATAAGTTTCTTATCTTTGGCAATATTTGAACACATGAATACTACGGTGGTACTTTACTATCTATTATATTATAATTTAATTTAAAACAATGTGATAAATAACTTATATGATCTTGTATGAGAAGAATGGTGGATGCGAGGGAAGCGAGGGAGTTGTGTCAGGATCGTGGCAAGTGACGCTCCATTGTTTTTGCCTATCCCTGTAGGAAAAAGGCGTGACAATTTGATTGATTGATAAGTAACTTATTGAGATACTAATTGTATAGGTCATTAGAGCTCCACATATCACAGCACACAGTCTAATGTTAATCTGGAGTACGGTCCAAGAGGTTAATCTGGAGACGATTAATACTACAAATATATCCACTATGCCAGCCTGGTTAGAACCGATAACTTTCAAACTATTCCCGAAACTATAAGTGGTGGTACTACCCTGTATCCGCAGACTAGGCACCGCTGCCTACCGCTCCTTCATCTTACTATATACGAGTACATATTGTTTTAAATTTAAGATTTTATTATTTATAGTATATTTTTATTCTAAGTTACTTATATCAATGGCAACTGGATATTTCAATATATATATAAAAGATATATTGGCATCGGCAAATAGTTTTGAACCGAGAGTTTATGGTTTGCGTGTTCACTTCACTACCAATAGTCGCCTTTATCTGTATCTCATATCTGTGAGTAGTTATACATTGTTTTACGCAATGTGTTTATTGTATATGATATGATTGCCAAATAGTATCACGTATTATCTATGATATCGGTTTCTTTGTGTCTTAAAACATAATCTGGATTATGGTGTAGCTGTTGGTCAATATTAAATGGTTATGAGGTCAATGGAAAATGTTGGACGTTATTTAACTATTAGAATATAACCCAACGCTCAATGTTTATGCTATCATGGTGAATTACTTTTAAAATTATTGTGCAAGTTTAAAACTCAACGGTTTTCTGATAATCACGCCAGTTTCCACCACCATGGAAAAAAGGGCGGACAATTAAAATTGCTAATAATAATTGGGAATAGGCCGAGACAATGGAGCGCCACTTGCCACGATCCTAACACAACTCCTTCGTTTCACTCACATCCACAATTCTCTTGCTACAAGCTCTAAGGTTAGGTTTATTAATAACAAATATATTACAAAAAGAGAGTACTCAAAGATGGACTATGTACGAGATAGGTGGTGCTTAAACTAAAATTATTTCTTTGTGCTTATACCCGGGCTTTATATATAATTAAAGATCTGAAGTATCTGATGATGTACCATGATGCTGCAAGGAATATTTTCATGTGATCACGTCACGAGACACGGTTTTTAAATGCGGGGCACAAATAGTATACAATAAAATGTAATAAAAAATTTAATACAATACTTGACCGACAATACTTGAGACGATATTACAATATAAAATAACCGTAGGTCGAGCTTTATGAACTCAGTTGTGGTATTTTTAATATGGACACGAAATGTGGCCTCATGGTGAGCAAGGGGTGAGCCATGAACACCGACGACGCGACACAATAAGTTTGTATACCAGCCTTTGCCAACCTTTTCCAAGGGCGGAACTCCTAGCGCTACCTTACCATGATCCGCGGACCCCTAAAAAACTTATTTGCAGTACTGAATCTATTTTATTCTCTAAATCTCAATTAAACTCCAATGCAGTGTTTTTGTATGTGAAAGGCTATCCACCTATCACTTGACACGTTATTCCATCTTGAAACTTAAAAAGACAAAATGGTCTTACTAAATTCGGCTGCACCACTATGCTTTCGTATTTTCTTGTTTTGTCCGCGGAACACTTGGGATGAGCCCGCGGACCCCAGGTTGGGAAATGCTGCTCTATACTAAGCTACTGAAGTATCAAAGACAACCAAAGTACATATATCAAAGATACATTGGTACCGGTGGGTGGTTTTAACCCGTGCTCTAGGTAAGGAAAGCACGAATAGAGGTATTCTATAATTTTAAAAATGTTCTTTTCTCGCTATGTTCAGTCTAAACAAAATAAATTATATTCTAATTTGACGCGATCTATTTGCCTCTATTGATTTCGTTCGCCTGTGTTAGTTTATGTGAAATAAAAGCAATTATTCATGGTTATGTTCCATACAATATTATATGTTGATTATTCATTTATTTAATTGTACATGCGGTCAGCGGTTTATTTAAAACTATAAATCTGTCAAGATATACTTTGTGATCGGCCATATTTATAAACAAATAATATCATTTATTTTTTAATAATACATACTTGCAATTATTGACTTGACATTAGACAGCACCCCGCTTGATGTTAAGCTGGAGTGTTGTCCATGAATGAATGTCCTGCTAGTACAATTCAATAACTGTAAGTAGCAATCACATCCACTATGCCGGCCTAGTTAAAACTGGCAACTTACAAGCTAATCCTGAAACGCGACAAAATCACTTAACTTCGGTCTGTATACTTCTAAGTGGATCTATATACCTGGGATCGGCAGACTGGGTACTGCTGCCTACCACTCTTTGATAACCAGACCCGAAACAAACATCCGCCTCTTTTTTTAACAAATATTTGTAATATTTAATATAATTAATAAATATTACATATAAAAGCTATGAAACAAATATTTGCTCCTAATGGGCATTGAACCCGGGACTTTACGCGCAACAAATTAATCGCTAACTGTTCGATTACGCCTGTCGTCAAAAATGTACTTATTATGTTTTAAGGTACTAATAATAGTGGCATGTACATCATAGATACATTTCAGTAACACACGAGTATAGTCTGTCTAAGCTGAAATGACACGCCCCTCCACTGCATTTAAGCACACGTGCGACTATAAAAAATGAATGCAACACACCGAAAATGCAATTGTAATTGGTCATTTAGTTGCTGGTTGGACACAAAAGGAGGAGCACGCTCATGAAGTATAGTAATATACATAGGTAGTAATATTTATATTCATACATTTAAATAAACTAACACAGTGGAGGGGCGCGTCATTAATAGTTCGACAAGCTATAGGGAGATATGACAAAGGACATCATTATATCTTGTATAATTGTCTACCCATTGTGATAACCACGTGCGTCTACCAAGTGTCTAAGCTACATGCATTTTTATGTACTATTCAAATTACGATAACTATAATTACGAAAAAACTATAATTAAATTATAACCATTTTCTTTCTTTAAACGTTTCACTTGACAGTCCTAAATTGAAAATATCTCCAGATCAATTATTAAAATCATCTCATAATAATATATTTGTTCCCATACCATGCGAAAATCAAGAACATGATGTTCTATTTGATCAAGCTATTAGTGCATGTTCACAAACAAATCCGTATTTAGAAAAGCAGAAAACCTTATATGATGTCGATTTATTAATTTCAGATGAAAAACAAAATCTCTTTTTCTCTTGTATAAGACAAAATCATTTCGATCCTTATAATTCAGAAACTAACTAATTACTACAAAGCTGATAAACCTCTTGTTGTATGATTTTATTTCTTTCGCAACAAGAAGTTATATACAAAAACATATGAAAGTTACCACTCCTCTGCCTACCTCTGTGTTATCTTACCTGTATGGCACCGTTGCCGCATTGAACACATATTGTCCATTGTACACGGCACTCAGTAATATTGGCAATAATATAAAACAATAATTATATATCTGATATCTACCAAATTGGCCCAACTCCCCCAATATATTGTCCAAATCTACACTTTTCTCACTCATCGTCTTCAAAGAAACACTAAACCCCTTTCACTAAATGCAAATAAGTATGCAACAATCAATTATTTTATTATAATGAGATTTTTTTATTCGCAATTAGGTGTGAACAATTATTTAAATAGTTTTGTTTCAATAAATACTTTATTTGCACTAAAACATAATGCACCAATGTCGCGTTAATAACATTTAATATATTCAACACACGTCCATCTGCGGCGATAGTCAAGCAGTTATTGTGCCTTATACAATATAACCACATATAAAAATCAGTTTATTCTCTTATTGTATTGAGTAAGTAACAAATACATAAATTGCTAAAATAACATTAACACCTCAATAACATAACAAAGGTAAACAAAATAAAGGTATAGTTTGCTTTTGTACGATTTCGTTGATAAAGCAACAGGTGCTGCCGGTTATGTTAAAAACAAACAAAGATTAAAAGAAAACTATTTCTTTTAATTGCTTTGCCCACTCGTATATGGTAGAAATCTGAATATATATTATTATTAAAAAATATATATTAATTACGGGCAACCTATGACAACACGAATTTTAATTTATTTATTTTAAAAAATGCACTTAATATAATTGTAAAGAGTTTCCAATTAAGGCGATGTTAAAATTTTTAACAAATTATTTAATTTGCCACTTCTCACGGTGACTTGGATCCAAGTGGTCCAATTTCCAATGACTGCCGCTTAGATCCAGCTGAATGTGAGCGATGACCTGGATTTTGTTTACTATAAGGGCTTATTAGCACAGATAAGAAAGGCGGCGAAGAAACGGACTTGTCTATTGTCCCCAACTTCGAGCTTCTATATCAGCTGGATTTTGTACTGGTGCAAGACCGTAAATGACGTAAAATCCGCCAAGTTGAGTCTACGAAATGCTTGAAATCTTTCTTTGTAGAACAATCGAGAAGTATAATGTTTTACGAGCCCGTATTTTTCCTATCCTACCTAACCCAGCGAAATCTTTCAAGCGAAAACTAAAAGCAACCATTTATTCTACGATTGCTGACGGATATTCATTGTCTTAGTCGTCGGGGCTCTTGGAACTCCTCTTGCTTATCATCAATCAGCTCAATGTCCAATTTTGAATCTTAATTAACCCTGACCCATGAGCGCTGTTGGCCTTTTTTCATTTGATTGATCACTATTTTCCTGAAATATGACAAATTGCAACCAGTTGAAGACACTTAAGTTTGAAGTATATTATATATTCTATTATCGTTTTATCATAATTAATATTAGCACTTGATATTTAATAACTTAGCAATAAATTAATCTTATCACTAAATATGTGAAACGAATTGTAATCCATGTTTTAATTTTTAATGAGAAATGTGCTTGAGTCCTGTAGAAATCATTTCATCACAATTTATTTGGCAGTTGGTCTGGGCACATTGAAATGCTTCATCATCATCAGCCAAAAGGCGTCCACTGTTGAACATAGGCCTTCCACTTAGAACGCCATTCCGCCGGTTATTCAAAACTTTCACTATTGCGTCGGTCCACCTAGTGGGACGCCTACCTTCGCTGCGTCATCCGGTCATCCGGTTCTTATTCTCACTCTAGAACCTTTCTTTCCCATCGATTGTCAGTTCTTCGAGCGATGTAGCTTGCCCATTGCCACTAGCTTGCAAATCCTACGAGCTATGTCGGTAACTGGTTCTTCGGCGAATATCCTCCAGATTCTATCGCGCAAAGATACTCGTGTCACAATAAAAAAAATACTCCTAGCTAAGCGACTCTGAGCTTTTTATGCTTAAATATGTACTATAAATCTCTTTTGTCAATCTCCTTTCATTCATTCTTGTGCCCACGTCAGCATCTACTTTTTTATTGTAACTCAACATATAACAAAACCCCGCCTATTGTTAGGCTAGAGTACGATCCATAAATGGAGGTGACTGCTACTTACTGTAATGCCTGTAAGTCACAAGGCCGGATCTTTTTTCAATCTTACGCCTACCATACGTATTCATACGTCATCCTCTGTACTGGCCAGCCATTGCTCCAACGGACTACAATATTTTTCGTGATTTGTACAATTTTCTACATGCTAAAAAGTTTTCTTCCCAAGAAACTGTACAAAATGCTTCACACAGTTTGTCGAATCTAGATCCTCTCTATCGCAGAGGCCTAAATAAACTTCCGATTAAATGGCAACAATGTATAGATAATAAGAGTAAATATTTTGTTGAAATAAATATGTACACATTGGAAGTTTTAATATTTCAGTACGAATGAGCAATTTTATTCTTTAACCCCTAATAGAATTTAATAGGTGAAGGAATCAAGTCTCTGCCCATCCCTGTGGAAACAAATTGTCCTAACGTTGTTTGATTACTTGATAAATTTGTAAATTAGCAAGACAACTAATAATATAATATTTAAAATTGGCTACGTAAAATGTGAATGTGTATCCATGAGTGGAATCTGCTATTGTCCTGCGTAGTAGCAGCGGTATCTGCTATCCCTGATTAAAAAAACAAAATATATTAATCTAGCTATAAATTAACGATCTTGCTTGAGTGTTGTCGTGTTATCAAGATGTAACAAATGACCAGCAGGAAGTCCACTTGCACGCGCGCGAGTCGACTTATTAACAACTGAGGAAAACTACAATTCAAGGCAGCGAGGAAAATATAAATATATAATACATAGAACCTTCGCCATTACATTCTATAAGGAAAGTACATTTTTAGATTATCACTTAGTTTTCCTGATAATAATAGTCACTACTTTACACGTGGTAGGCAGCGGTGCCCAGTCTACCGATCCGGGGTCTACCACCACTTCAAGTATACAGACCAAGTATAGTCGGGTTTTGGGATGAGCTTGTAAGTTGCCGGTTCCAACTAGACCGGCATAGTGGATGTGACTCCTACTCACAGTTATTGAATCGTAGTAGCAGTGACATATTCATAGCACTCCAGCTTAACATCAGGCGGTGTGCTGTGTCGAGTCACAATAATAAAAGTCACCTTGAGTTCACCCCTCTCTATAACCTGATAGTGAACTGCGAAATAGCACCTTAATAGCGGCATAGTGACGGCGCCTAAGCCAACCGGTGTTCTCGTTGTTCTTACTCATTTTAGCTAATCACGATAACTTCTTTAGTTTTGTTATTTTAAATTGTGTGTCAGTTCTTTTGGATGATGTGTTTTATTTATATTTATAATAATTTATCTCCTATGCGTTTACAATTTTATTTACAACCTCTCTGTCTTTCCCTGAGGTCAGCTGGCAGGACAAAGCTGGAAGTTATGAAATAAAGTATAACAAAGTATAATTCATCAACAACAAATCAATCTGTTCCTAACAAAAACACATTTATATTTTAGCACAAAGGACATTATTCATATTGTATGGGAACTTGGGCTAAATTGTATTAACAGTTGCATATACACACATACTATTGGTTCAATACATATATAAGTGTATATAATTTCTTCAACATATAATGTCCGGCGGAATGTCGTATTGGATAAATAATACTAAAATTAACTTCAATAGAACATTTATTAACTTAACGCACCATATACCATTATAATAACAATGTCACAAATAAATATTAATAATAAATACTTTGAATTAAACAAATTTTATGCGGCTTACTATCGCGTTTATTTTGGTTTTGATTTTACAATTTTTTATTATTCCGACGTTTCGAGAGCTTTGCAGCCATCGTGGTCACGGAGAGACTGATGGCAGACCACGATGGCTGCAAAGCTCTCGAAACGTCGGAATAATAAAAAATTGTAAAATAAAAAACCAAAATAAACGCGATAGTAAGCCGCATAAAATTTGTTTAATTCATTAATCAATGTTCGCGCAAAATCTAAGAAAATAAATACTTTATTTAGGTAATATTGGTGATGATTTATTTATATGAATAAGATTTATTTAGCGAATTTTAAATACATAACTTAGTTTAATATATTTATAATGGTGAACAAATATATTCCAAACTAAGTTACAATGAACAAATAGTGAACAATGACCCTATATTACAATTAGCAATATTATATAATAGATAATCATATTTTACTTTAGCAAATATAAGAGTGAAGAAAGCGAGAGGGTTGTGTGAGGATCGTGGCAAGTGGCGTTCCGTTGTTTCTGCATATCCCTGTGGGAAATGAGGCGTGACAATTTCATTGACACCAGCCCCCCTAGCACGGCAATCCAAGAAGCAAGATAAATTCTTGCAAAGAATATTATTCCAACTCATTTTAAATAACTTACTAGAACAGTGTATCAAAAAAGATATTTAAACGTTTTGTAAAACTTTACACTAAACAACGTTGAATACTTTAATAAATATTTTTTAAAGATTTTGATGTGTCGGCCTTAATACGTTATTTGAAATGAGTTACAATAATATTCCTTGCAGTTCTTTATCTTGCTTCTTGGGTTGCCGTGCTAGGGGGGCAGGATTTTAATTTCCTAATAATCAATTGGTTAGGTTTTTATATATCCCGGCAAATAAAATGAGCACTGGCATCCAAGCTGCGCAGTAATTTGTTTCGTTACCTACTTACCGTTTTACGAATGTATTATATATAAAGGTCATCATTTATTTTGGGCTTTTATGTATTACTTTTGTAATGTCCAATGTTGATAAAATATACAAATGGTAGTTTCGATACTTGTGTTGATAAAACTAATAACAATTTTGCTTTTAATTGCTGTGCAATTGGGTTATTTGGAAAATATATGGATTTTGTATCGTCTGTCAATCACAGAGACACGCCGTATTAAAAGTTCTGCTTTAAACTCTCATAATTATAGTTTGATCATTTTGCACACCTAAACTATGTAAAGTAAAGATATATTCCAATTACATTGTAATATTCGTACATCAAACTATTTTAAAATGCATATTAAACTTTTAATACAATTAAGCCCAAGTCCCCATACAAAATGAATGATGTCCTTTAATATGACATATTATCAATTATGTGCCAACTCTATTTATACGCTGACTTGCTCCTATCGCAGTCGTCCAGAGCTATTCTAATCTACCGATCCTGATACTGCGTAGCTGAAAATTCAGCGTCTGCCGGGAACTATAATAATATTTTGTTGTAAGCAAATCGCATCTGTTAGTTAGTGGAATGCACAGTTGCTGCTGCGGCGGCGGCTGCGCAATCCGCTGCTGCGTCGTGCTCCTGCAGTGCGGCCAACACTTGCGCGAGTGCCGCCCACGAGCGCGCACTGTTCGGCTCCATGACGACAGCTTCGCGCAACATCTTCTCAGCCAAACGCAACCAACCCAACGAGTAATACGCCGTGCCTATTCAACAATCACATTAACATTATACACAACCGACTCAAGTCACGTAGTAGTTGCATCGCCAATGGATGGATGATAATGGATGCTGCATTACCTAAATGTATAATGGTATCCAGATGTGTGGGATGCACGGCCAATGCATTCTGGTAGCAGTGGCGCGCTTCCTCCCATTCGCGGCGCGCTGAATGCACCAAACCACGCTGAAATATTAATTAAACAATACATTTGTAGTAAATTATATGTATTAGGGTACTAAAACTTTATGAGTAGTTTGCGCGAACAATGTTTTTCTTGTGAATTAATATTAGTAAAAATGATATAGGAGATGTTCCAAGCATTAAAACGCGACAGTAAATATTATAATTTACTGTAATTTGGCCTTCTTAGGCTTTTTTTTAACATGCTAAGCTACTAAAAGTGTTTGTATAATAGAAACAGAACTACCAAAATACATATGTTTTACAGACAGACACATTGGTACCGGCGAGTGGTTCTCGATTTGCGTGACTATTTCACTACCACTACACCACGGTTGCCTTTTGGGTTTAATTTTTATTGTGTCTCGACATCTGACCTCGACCCGCCTGATGGTAAGTAAAAGGAGATCCAAGAACGCCGACGACTGCAAAAACGAATCTTCACGGTTGTCCCAGACGCCGTCGCTATGCCGGCCAAAGGTGCTTCTTCACGCATCACTTGAAGGATCCAAGGTTATACTACTTTCATTTTTATTAACTCAATGATACGCACAGTATATAAAACAAGATGGCTGTACGGTTGCAATGAAGCAGCTTCATTCACACACTCCCACGCCAATGGGATTTTGTTCATCCTAAAACAATATAACAATATTAAGAGGCGAAATAAAATAATTGTTGCGACTCGACATATGACAGCACCCCCCTTGATGTTAAGCTGGAGTGTGGTCCATAAATGGATGTTACTGTTACTGCAATACAATAACTGTAAATAGCGATCACATATGTGAATAGTATTATTACCTTAGACACAATTGTGCTAATAGAAGCCAGGCATTGGCGACCAATGGCGAGGCATGATTCTGCGCTGATGAGGAAGCACCCTCAGACAATGCAAGCTCCACTTTGAAAACACCCGCTGACTCGGCACGAACTGATGCTACAACAAAAACAAACGCTTAATCAAATGCGATAACTGGGAGATATATAAATATATAAATCACAAGAAGAAACAATAATAGAACTGATACCTGCATCTCTATAACTGTGCTCGTGTGGTGATTCAGATCGTGCGTCTAATTCCAAATAAGGTGTCTCCCCTTCAGCCACATTTCCACGCAGCAACGTCAGCAATTCTCTTCCAGCGGTCAGCGCGTGTGGACTGTCAGCGCATGTAAGCAAAGCAGTCAAAGGCCAAACTGCCCCAGGGTAACAAGCGCGCGCCAACAATGCAGCCGAATGAGCGCTCTCAGCACAAATGCCTGTGCTCGGTCCTTTGGTTGACCATAAACATGTCACCAGTTTCAAAGCACCTCCCCAACATGAACGGGCCGTAAGAGATGCCTTGCACCACTCCTAACACATACATAATGATATAAACATTAAAATAAATTATCTAAAAAACAATAATCTTGTGTAATGCATATTTGAAAAATCATTATATAACTGTTTTTTTATGTAATTAAGGAGATACTTTAAAATTCAACACTTTGAAAACACTATCCAAAGCCTATTCAATCAATGCTATTGACAGCTAATACAAATAATAATTTCATATGTATAACTCACCATAGCATCCCCATACATTCCCATATAACTATATTGTAATGCTAAATAATACAAAGCCAGATAATCATTATCATCCAATTGCACTGATTTTATCAATAATTTCAAACATTTGTCATTGCAAGAATTCTTCTCCAAGCGGGAATTCGTTTTCTGTTTAAGCAAAATAAAAATAAAATTAGTAAAAAATTTAAATAAACATTAGTTCCATTTTTATTATCTCAACATTTGACTTTAACAGCTTTGATGTTAATCTGCACTAGACAGAGGTCTATGAGTACTGACTACTGGAGTCGCCGTCACTACGCTGGAAGACACTGTAGAATATAAAAAATCCAGTGCAGCTGGAATTTATTTAAAATAGTGTAAGGTGCTTTATACCTGCGCTTTCATTTGATAGCCAACAGCCACATACATCGAAGCTCTTGCTAATAGATCACCGTCATTCTTCTCCTCAATCAGAAGAGCCTCCTCGGCAAGCTCAATGCCCTCCTCTATCTGAATGTACATTATTAAAAAATACATTAGTCATTTGGGGCCGTTTTGTGCTGTTAACTCTTCAGCTTACTATAATTTACACAAATACCTATATAACTGTTATAAAAATTATTCAGCAGGTTGTATCTAGATCATATTTTGTGTGGTTAAAAAGTGGCTGCTGCTTATAGTTATTTAACTTAAGTATCAATTACGTTCATTCCGCAGACCGCAGCCTTTCTAAGATCAGGCGGAAGGCTGTCACGTTTTAAAAATTAAAAAACAAAAACTTTTATTAGTAATCCATTCATAGACAATAGAATCATGAATATATGTTTTTATAACCGTATTAATTCGCATCCCTAGTTTTTGCATTTTATCGCTAATCCGCCATCTTGCCGATATCTTGTTTACTACTTGTGCAAAAAGTAAAAAATGCATTATACTACCCCAGATCGGCACCAATATGACTACGCACGGTCTGCCTACCACTTTTAGGAATATGTATAATATATATATCAAAGTGTGCACGTACATAATTGATGTTGTAACAATTGGTTGCGCCGACTAATCTGAGTGAGGCGTCGTCGGGCGTGAGTGACTTTGCGTGCGCGATGACCGTGTGAGCGCGCACACCGGACCAACTCTTGTGGCCGGGCTTAGAAGCGTTGCATTCAGACGGACCTGCGAGCACATTATCATTATTAATATCACTCTGTCTGCACATCACATTAATAATGAATAATATTTAGGGGAACATGTTATAACTAAACAATATGATTATTATTACGAATTTAACAAATTTTATGCTTTTTACAAATTTTTAACGTTTGGAGAGCTCTGCAGCCATCCTGGTCACGCCGCATAAAATTTATTTAATTCATTATTCAATGTTCGCTCAAAATCTAAGATTATTATTATTTTTAATACACTTTGACTACTATTTAATTTGGTTACTCTTAGATTACTAATCAATTTTAATATTGTCTTATATTTAGGTATTCTAAATTATAAATAAGAATTAATGGGTTGAAACAGAACCGAGAATATTGCAGAAAACCGTCATACATAAAATAAAAGACCAATTATAGTGTTTACAACAAAATGTAAATATAATATTTTTATTATGCTACCCTCATTCCAAATTATAATGCATAATTACCAATGCTGTTCAAGTGATTCGTGTTCAAATCAATGTTAGCAGCGGCTGCGGTCGCGAGCGCCCTCTGCCGCCAAATGTGCTTCTCGCCAAATGAGAACTTCATTGCACGCTCCAACGACTACAATTATATTACTCATCATATTAGTTGTACATAACTTTGTGTATATCATACTAGTGCATTTACTACTAGTATGATATATTGATACTTTTTGACATTTCATATGGAACATTTTGTATACCCGGTATAATAGGGTAGAGCACAACAGTGCAAAATATTGTATATACACATCTTTTTATTTACCCATTGTTGTTGTAAGATTGATGATTTTGATTTGATTTGATAAGGCGACCATGGTGTAGTGGCAGTGCAATGATTACGCAAACCGTGTGCCACGGGTTCGAAACCAGTCACCGGTACCAATGTATCTTTGATATATGTACTTTGGTTGTCCTCGTTTAAGGATACAAGTACTTTAGTAGCTTTAATAAAATACGAATTGATAAGCGATCGGGAGAGGGTAAATAAATGTAAAAGACTCTAAACACCGATGATGCCCCAATTAATGGATAATACAGGGGATACATTTTTATAATAGCACCACATTAGACCGCACACCACCAGATATAACCATAGAGCTTGTATAGCTTGAGGGAAGCGAGGGAATTGTGTCAGAATCGTGGCAAGTGGCGCACTATTGTGCCTATCCCTGTGGGAGAAAGGCGTGACAATTTAGATTAGTATAGAAAGTATTTACCTCAAGAATGAGCGCCAACAATCCAGCTCTGACAGCCACAATGGCAAGCAAGTCATTGAGAGAAACAGCAAGCCCTAGCGCGTGTTCGCGTGCGAAGGCAAATTCGGGGCTTTGTGATAGGACAGCATCGCGGGCGGCCAACGCCTCACCAGCGCACAAGCATAATAGTAGCTCTTCGCGGCGGCACAGCGGCACAAACTGAAAACATGCCAGTCACGTGATATTGCAATTTTGTTAGCGCTTAATTAACGCAGTAGTGGTTCGCACATGTAATTCGTTAAATGCATCACGGCTTCGTACTGGTCACGTTCCCCTCAACGCATTTTGTCGCGTTTTGTTATCAGCTTCAAAGTTGCCAGTTCCAACTAGACCGGTCTATTGTATGCGACTGCTACTTTCAGTTATTTAACTGTAAGTAGCAGTTAATAAATAACTGTGGGTAGTAGTTGTAGTTATTAGCGGGCTCGTTTCCGCACTTGAAGTCCTCTTCGGTTTCTTTGTACGTAACTGTGGGTAACTGTTACTGCTACTTACAGTTATTAAACTGTAAGTAGCAGTTAATAAATAACTGTGGGTAACTGTTACTGCTACTTACAGTTATTTAACTGTAAGTAGCAGTTAATAAATAACTGTGGGTAACTGTTACTGCTACTTACAGTTATTTAACTGTAAGTAGCAGTTAATAAATAACTGTGGGTAACTGTTACTGCTACTTACAGTTATTTAACTGTAAGTAGCAGTTAATAAATAACTGTGGGTAACTGTTACTGCTACTTACAGTTATTTAACTGTAAGTAGCAGTTAATAAATAACTATGGGTAACTGTTACTGCTACTTACAGTTATTTAACTGTAAGTAGCAGTTAATAAATAACTGTGGGTAACTGTTACTGCTACTTACAGTTATTTAACTGTAAGTAGCAGTTAATAAATAACTGTGGGTAACTGTTAGTGCTACTTACAGTTATTAAACTGTAAGTAGCAGTTAATAAATAACTGTGGGTAACTGTTAGTGCTACTTACAGTTATTTAACTGTAAGTAGCAGTTAATAAATAACTGTGGTTAACTGTTAGTGCTACTTACAGTTATTAAACTGTAAGTAGCAGTTAATAAATAACTGTGGGTAACTGTTAGTGCTACTTACAGTTATTAAACTGTAAGTAGCAGTTAATAAATAACTGTGGGTAACTGTTACTGCTACTTACAGTTATTTAACTGTAAGTAGCAGTTAATAAATAACTGTGGGTAACTGTTAGTGCTACTTACAGTTATTAAACTGTAAGTAGCAGTCGCCTTTATTTATAGACCGCACTCCAGCTCAACAGTAACCGATGCACGCAACAAACGCAAACAAACATGACTTTTTTAATTAAAATAAAGAAATAAATATTGTTTAATTAATTTAATTAATATAATTATAACCTGATTAAGTGATGCATATTTCTTTGGTTTCCATGGCCCCTCGGAGACGTGCTCCTCCCTGCGACGTGTCAACGTGCCACCTGATGTGGGCAAGGGGCTGCCAGGGGAATCAGGTGGTTTGTAGTCCTGTTCATTACACATATTACAATTAAACAAATAATACTAATCAATTAAATTGTCACGCCTTTTCCCACAGTGATAGGCAGAGACAATGGAGCGCCACTTGCCACGATCCTGACACAACTTCCGCGACTCTCTCACATCAACAATTCTCTTCATACTAGTGTACTAAAGACACGTTAATACATATTTGTCATCACGGTGCAATGATGACACACAACTTGACCACAACTTGCCTGATGGTAAGTAAGTGAAGGTCCTAGAGCGCCGCAGACTGAAAAAATATCATTTTAAATGAGGAACATCATATATAAGGCGACCGTGGTGTAGTGGCAGTGCAATGGTTACGCAAATCAAATTATCCCCCTTCCTTCTCTTCGTAACATTTCCCTTGGTACTTCGGACAGACTGAACATCTTAGGGATGTCCCTTCGCAGCGACCTGAATCACAGGGATCACGTTGAGCGGGCTATTAAGACCACCTCCCGCAAACTTGGCATCCTGAACAAGGTGCGGCGGTTCTTCGCGCCAGAGTTTCGCCTACTTTTATACAAGGCTCAAATTCGCTCTTGCGCGGAGTACTGTTCGCATCTTTGGGACGGCTCTGCCAAGTATCTTCTCAATGCCCTGGATTCATTGCAGCGCCGAGATGTCCGAATCATAGGAGATTTAGAGGTTACGCGAACTCTGGAGCCTCTGCAATTACGCAGAGACATGGCGGCTCTATGCGTCCTCTATCGCCTATACCACGGGGAATGTTCCGAGGAGCTCTTTAACCTTGTTCCTATCTCGTCTTTTCACACCCGTAACACCCGCACTGGTCGGGGGAAGTATTCACATTTTGTCGACAGAATCGGTAGTCGAACTAAAAAGTTCGGTGCATCTTTTCTTTGTAGAACAATCGACAAGTGGAATGCTTTGCCAGCCCATGTGTTTTCTCCCTCCTATAACCTTGGATCCTTCAAGCGAATCGTGAAGAAGCACCTTTGGCCGGCATAGTGACGGCGGCTGAGACAGCCGTGTACTGACTCGGTTGTTTCAATCGTCTGCACTTTTGGATCTCCTCTTGCTTATCATCAGGCAGGTCGATGTCAAATGTCGAGTCACAATAAAAAAAAAACCAGAGCACAGGTCCAAAACCACTTGCTGGTACCAATGTATGTTTGATATATTATTAATTATTATATTTTTGAAATCACCTTTGGCCAGTATAATGACACTGTTGCAAATGGATCACATGTAAAGCCCAAGTTAAATGAATGCTTTTGATATTTATTGTAATATTGTAATTTAATATATACCTGTATAGCCCCTCTTAATAGCACCTCAGCCAACTGCCTGGCAACTGTGAGTCTCAGCGATTGCGTCGCCGGTGCCTCCACCGCTGACAGGATCTCACGATATCTGAACATTAAATAACAAACTATTATAAAAATAATAAACATTGTATTATAACAACAAACCAATCACTAACTGTCCGTCCATGCCTGTCGTCCATTTTGCACCTGGTATCCAACACTGGCTACCCAGCAAGCGGAATATGTGAAAGGCACTTAAAATTAAATCACATTTTAGGTCAATGTTCCCAGTCATGTTGCAAAGAACTGTTTTGTATATAAAATTCAATTGCATAATATCAAACTAATTAAAAATATATATAGCATTCACGTTTTGGAAACAATGACAGCAATGGGACGACCAACACCTCAGTCTCTCCATGACCACGATGGCTGCAAAGCTCTCGAAGCGTTGGAATAATAAAAAATGTACAATTATTAACAAAAAATAAATGTAATAGTAAGTCACCATAAAATTTGTTTAATTTGACATTGACACATTGTTAAAATGTGAAACAAAATTAATTTGTGGTTTTATGATAATAATAAGTATGCTTACCTCTGCACGGCCGTTTGCAATCGTCCATGTTGCAAATGCACTGAAGCGGCTTTCAACAATGCGGCATCCAATGTGGGTCCAGCTCCGGCATTACGGGAGCGTTGCAAATACAATATTGTTAACTCTGATGATAACTCCAGACTATGCACCTGCCAAATATAACATATTGGAATTATTATTAGGTAATGTACATTTTTAAACAAACTTTCCGCTTAAGGATAATAAACAATTACTACTGATGCCAATCAATACGAATATATAAAAATATCTATGAACTATTCTGAAAATGGTTTTTGATAAAAATAATGTTTGTGTGTGTGATTTTATTAACTAAATATTGAATGAACAAACCATTTCAGCTTCCTTCTCCTGTTGTTTATATCTACTTGTTGAGCCTGGAATTGCAGTTTGCTCCAAGCACAGCCCCTTTATTGCATACGACTCAGCAACTATGCGCAAACTGCGACTGAAACACATGAGGATCAATTTCGTTGTGCTTTCACTTCATGTTAAGCTGGAGTGCACTCCATTAAATAGCTGCAAATAGCCACATCTGCTATACTGGCCTAGTATGAACCGCCAACTATCAAGCTGATCCCCAAATGCAACTAACTAGATTAACAATCTATTCAACCCCATAATAGCTGCTTAGACAAATGACTCTACTTTGGCTGCCATTACAATTTTGATTGTCACTGATTTTTTTGGTGCAATCAGTCGGCTGTCTATGAGTTGTATGGCGGTTAAGTTTTGTAGATAAGGGGCTATTGTGCCCTCCCTTCAGTTACAGAATATGTGTGACTGAAATGATGTAAATAAAACTTCATTTAAAAGCAAGGTGCTTTTAAACATATAGCTAAAATTGAATTAAACAAATTTTATGCAGCTTACTATCGCATTTATTTTTGGTTATCATTTTACAATTTTATTATTCTAACATTTGAGATCTTTGCAGCCATCGTGGTTACAGAAAGACATAGTAGGCTGCATGAAATTTGTTCAATTCAATAATGAATGTTAGCGCAAAATCTAAGAAAATACTAAATAACTAAAATATTTATTCATTACTTTCTGAGTAGTTCCTATGCACAATTCCAGTTATTACCAATGCTTTTATAACAATGAATGAATGAATCAGTTTTTTATTATGAAAGGGTAAAATAAAGTCTCATAATTATATAAAATAATGAATAATGATTTTGTTTACCTAACTAATAGAATATCTTTTATATTCTATGCATTAGGTGAATAATATGAAAAACCCCAACTTACACAGATAACTCTTTTTCTGTCAACGTATTCAATTCAGCTAATTTATAACTCTTCAGTGCTTCGTCATAATTACCACATGCATAATGCAATTTGCCCAACAACAAATGTGAGTCCAGGGCAACACCCATTTTCTTGCCAGAGTCATCGGTTGCTAACGAAAGGTAGTCTTTGGCTTCGGAAAGCTCCCTCTGTGCTCTCTCTATGTTCTCTTTGATTGGTGGAAACTCTTCGAGGTATGCTTCCAGTTTGCCCTCACCTATCAAGAAATGGGACAGGGTCTCTGAAATTCATATAATACAAAACCTGTTATTGTACAATTGATTAAATATTTCAGACTATCTATAGGTAAAATTATTAAAATAGTTATTTGATTTTGATTGGGCACATGGAAAGGATGAGCAAAAGTAGATTGATGAAAGGAATTTATAAATCTGATGTGGTTGGATGTGTTAAACAAGGCAGGCCCAGGAGAGTGATTTCCGACCAAATCGGAGGCATGCCCAAGAACGCTGGGTTGCCTAGTGCCCATAACCACAGAGCCTGTATGAAGAGAATTATGGATGTGAAGGAAGCAAGGGAGTTGTGTAAGGATCGTAGTAAATGGCGCTCCATTGTCTCTGCCTACCCCTGTGGGAAAAAGGCGTGACAATTTGATTGATTGATTTTCTTAAATACAAATGTTTCATTGTGAAATTCTCCAGTAATTCTCCAGTAATAGTAATAATATATTTCTTCATGTTACTCACCATGTTGTGGTGACCTAGACTTTAATTGTTGCGCTAGCTCTACAGCCTTCTTCCAGTTCGATTCCTCGCGAGCCTTTTCTATCTCTGTCTCGCAACTACGAACAGCACTTTTGCTTCGCGACGTCATTTTTATGGTTCACCTTCCAACTAAATAGAATTTGTAAACATTTGTTTCTAATTACTCCATTTAATAATTATTCATAAAAACGAAAACTCCACTACTCTGTTTTCGACAAACTTCACATTTGACAGATACTTGACAGCTAACTGGCTGGCGCTGAACAATATATTTTCTGGCATCGATTCTAAATCAACGCACCTAAAAAATGTGCATACTTTCTTATTATTAATATTAATGAAAAGGATTTATTTTGACGAAATTTGAAGCTACCATAGAGATAATTAATTAGGGTCTTGAATATTTCTCAGTAATGCTCTTTTTTCGGTACTTAAACTGCTTTACTTACAGACTATGAGCGTATTCAGTATTAACGTATTTTATATCGTCAACTGACCAACTGACGCGATTTACGAATGAGCAACGTTCGATTTCTTTTATTGTCACACGACATCTGACCTCGACTCGCCTGATGATAAACAAGAGGAGGTTCAAAGTAACGACGACTGAAAAAAACGAGTTAGTTTACGACTGCCTCAGTCACCGTCACTATGCCGGCCATAGGTGCTTCTTCACGCATTGCTTGAAGGATCCAAGGTCATAGGATGGAGAGAACACATGGGCTGGCAAAGCATTCCACTTGTCAATTGTTCTACAAAGAAAAGACGCACAAACTTATAAATAAGTAATCGTATTCTCGATTCCTATCAACTATTTTATAAACCATTATGACTACCGTTGAGTAGTTGTACCCTGCGGTTTCATCCGCGTTAAAAAACTGTATCATCAATCAATCATCATCAGGTCTGGAGATCTTGAATTTTATATTAACCCAGGCTTAATCTTATAGTAAGAAACATTTTTGGTTTAAGGGACATAATCTCTTATCTCATATCTTTTTTTTCCTCAACTCATAGTTTATCACCTTCTAGATCTTGAATTTGATATATTCACAAAATGAAAATTAGTCATTAAAGTCATTAAATTGTATTTTGGTGGCATTGTTTGTCTGTCGCGTGATTTTGTTCGATGTAAGAGAATATTTGCAAAGAAACTGCTCCGTTTATAGGTTGATGACGGCGACATCGCCGCCTTGCGCACACCACTGTTGCTAAAAACACCATCATCATTATAATAAACTTTATACTAAAACAACAAATAACATTTTAATAATACTAGTAGAGATATTAGTCCTAGAATGGCATGTTATTGCATAAATTCTGTTTTCCTAAAGTCTATCTTCAATAATTAATAGGAGAGAATAATTACGCAAAAAGCAATAAAATATTTTTTTCGTAATATTACTTACAGTTTAATTATAGTAATGATGTCATTTACTAACTATAAGTAACTTATAATAATATTAAATGGAAAAGAAAACACATATCCAACGCTTTGAAAGAGAGAGTCCTTATATTTGATCCGATGTAACTATAAAATACCTTTAAATAACTATAAAATATCAATTTTTGTATTGCAGCAAAACCTTGCAAGTCTACGAAAAGGGATAGCTTAATTTAAGTAATGATGATTCAATTCAGTTTAAGAAAACACGTAGATATGTTATACGCGCTTCGAAAGAGGCTACTTAAAACTTTGCTAATAAGCAAACCTGACTGAACTCATTGTCGCGATGCAGAGCAACATTATATTTGTCTCTATTTCGCTCTCAAGAACCATCAATTCGTCCTACTTCCACTTGGTTGTGGTTGACAGTTCCAACTGGTGCCATTTGCGAACACTAAGGCCGGGAATACAAATCCGATTTCGTTTCCGATTGTCTGATCAGACTATCGGATCGGATGCACTCAATACACATCCGATTCTTGCGTCAACTTTTTCTGAAGTCAGTTGTTTTCGAGCTGTGAGTGCTTGCTTGTCAAGATTTACGGAGCGAAAAGAAAAGATGGACGACGAATTATTGCATACTAGCTGTGCCCGCGGTTTCACCCGCGTAAAATTAGGTTTATAACAGACATAACAAAGGAGGAGGTTCTCAATTCGACTGTATATGCTTTTTTTGTATTTATAACTCGATAACTCATATAAAAATGACAACCGAAAAAAAAATATAGAAAAATTCCAAATAGCTGAAACTATAGTCAATTGGAAACTATAGTAAAAAAAAATATTTTTATTAAAAGTAACCTATGTTACTTCTAGTACTTCCAAAATATGTGTATAAAGTTTCAAGATGATCGGTTAAGTAGTTGTTGCGTGAAAACGTAACAAACAAACTCACATTCACATTTATAATAATAGTAAGATATGCATATTCAGAAGGTAATAACAATAAAGAAAAATTCCAAACACCTGAAAGTATAGTCTATGGAAAGTATAGTGTATAGTCTTCATAGTGTAGTTAATTGGATTGGAATATAGTGCGATGGTATTATAGTACTCTATAATACCATGCACCTATTAAAAATAAAATTAATTTTTATCCTACTTACATGACACTTATTGTCATATTTTTGACAATTCACACAATATCTTGATAAATTGTAGCCTATGTGTTATTCTGATGTATAAGCTATATTATTTTCATTAAAATCCATTCAATAGTTTTGGCGTGAAAGAGTAACAAACATACATCCATCCATCTATCCATCCATACTCACAAACTTTCGCGTTTATAATATAAGTAAGGAAGTAAGGATAATTATTACTACTCCAGATGGGCAGACGGGGTACCACTGCCTACCACTCTTTGACAAGCAGACCTGAAGCAAATATCCATCTCTTTTTATTTAATAACAAATAAATAATTATTTTTCTGACCGGGATTCGAACCCTTTACCTTTTACGCGCAACAAACCATTCGCCAAGCGTTCGTCCACGTCTGTCGTTAAAAAATCTTTGCGAGATTGCCAGCATATACATCACAGCATGACCAGTATATGAATGGTAATCATCACTGCTACTCAAGACCCAATCTGCACTAGCATAAATTGTAATAGGTTTACAAGTTTACTTGAAACATAGTTGCTAGTGCCTTTGAGATATCTTAAGAGCCTTTTACCGCAGCTATGTTCACACTTCCCAATGCGAATAGAATTGGCTCAAGTAACTGACTGGACGTGTACAAATTGATAAGCACAATATAGAGTCTATTATCTCCTGGTATGAATAGTCCACAATTTTTGGACCCAACTTAATGTAGGTACAAGCGGAGTGGCAGCAGAATTACAGTCTTTCGTACCATATTTATTGGGCAAATTATTTACAAATCGGAAGTACAAATTGGAAGTACAAATCGGAAGTACAAATCGGACGTGTATTTTGTTTCTGTATTTTGTATGCAAACTGCACCTTCAGAGAATCGGATCGGCCATAAAATCGTAAGCGCCTTGGCGTTGCTTCCGATTCTGACATCCGATCCGACTATCGGATCGGACGTGTATTAAGTATTCAAACAAATGTATGGCACGAGTGCCTTCCGATTGTCTGATCAGACAATCGGATCCGACTATCGGAGAGCAAAATCGGATTTGTATTCCCGGCCTAAAACTATCCCGGCCTAAATCTATCTTATTTTACTTAATATTACTGTCAAAATGTGTATGAAGTTTTCCTATATTCCCAAAACATGTTATTATTTATGACGATATGGATTGCGAGGTATATTGGTTCACAGCAATTTAATTTATATTGTATGGATATCTCCCAGCAACGTAGTCTAGTTGCAGCTTATGGCAGCCCCATTATAATATTTGGTATAAAATATGTGAGAGTACATGGGCATTTATTTTATCCCACAATAGTAAATGATTAATGGTAACATGATGTTTTGGTTATATCGATGCTTAACACGCCATGAGACGGCGGGGGCCCATCGGTGCTCTGACCTTCGCTTGGATACACTACATCCATTAAAATAATCACTTTATTATCTTCTATTAGAATGGTGTACAATAAATTAATAAAAATCTAGTAGGTACCTATGCAAACGTTTTATTTATTACATTATGATAGGGAATACAAAAATAAAATATGGAGTTGTGTCAGGATCGTGGCAAGTGCGCTCCATTGTGTCTGCCTATCCCTGTGGGGAATACATACAT
Source organism: Tinea trinotella (assembly GCA_905220615.1). Lineage (NCBI taxonomy): Eukaryota > Metazoa > Arthropoda > Insecta > Lepidoptera > Tineidae > Tinea > Tinea trinotella. The sequence goes on from HG992314.1 coordinate 233,041, forward strand.
AGAATGTATGCAAACAAAGGCACTATGTCGCACATTCACTGCATTATGGATTTTTGAATTGCAGCCAAATGTGGCACAACCTCCACACCAATCTTTAAACTTACAATAATAACAGAAATAAATACAATTCTATGTAATTTAACACAAAATATTTAGACTTTTCTTTTATATTTTTATTCATGTGACTGGAAATCTGACCTCGACCCGCCTGACGGTAAGCAAAAGAAGGACTAAAAGTGACGACGACTGAAAAAACGTCACTATGCCAGCTAAAGGTGCTTCTTCACGCATCGCTTGAAGGATCCAAGGTTATAGGATGGAGAGAACACATGATCTGGTAAACCATTCCACTTGTCAATTGTTCTAGAAATAAACTAAACTGTTGTAAATATAATGTAGTGAAAAGTTATTATTTATTATTATAAATGATGTCGATGAGATTTATAAATAAAACAGGAACGATTGTTCCAAAAGACCAAGTCGGGGACATTTAAAAAAAATGAAGACATCCATATTGTCCATAAACATAGACCATCACAATGATATGGATGTAAAGGAGCCACCAGTCACGTAAGAAAATAAGTTGTAAATCTATTGAAAGTCTAAGAAAACAATGGCTCTTTGATATAACGTATTATCAGCGTATTCTCAATGTGATGTCATCGGCTGTTGAAAGCAAACTAAAGCTTAAATTGTCAAATACGATGGCTCTCTCAGATGGATACATACATAAATAAATTTCTCAGCAAATTGCATATGAATCTTAAATGAATAGAACTACTACGCAACTGTGTCTGTTATATATATTGGGGATTTGTTTATGGATATGTAATTTCGGTTATGGATACGGACATAGGAATAATATTATACCGATTTCAAATACGCATAATTTCGGTTACAGATATTAAATTTTTAGGGAATTTTAGGTGTAAAATACAAAAAGGTAATCATTTGGTGTTATAGTCATATCCGCAATTATCCGAAACTTACGGATAAACGGTTACGGATATGTTTTTAATTCGGACATCCGACAGTTTCGGTTACGGAGCTCTATAACATCCCTTATATATATAATATGATGTTAAGCAGTTGGTGCAAATAGTGAAGTGGTCTTAAGTCAAAGTGAAGGTGGAGGATCGATGTCTGAGTGTGCTTCACAAATTTCAAAGGCACTCCCCGGTTGAGCCATGATGCCTAGCACACTGTCGGGGACAACTACGACAACGGTTATTGCATTCTATGTCGTTAGAATTTCTCTCGCCTATTTTACATATCTACAAATCTCTTCATACAAATTAAAGAGTGTTAGGCAGTGGTACCCAGTCTGCCGATCCGGGGTAGTACCACCACTTACAAGTATACAGACCGTGAAGTGATTTGGCGTTTCGGGATCAACTTATAAGTTGCCGATTCCAACTAGGCCGGCATAGTGGATGCGATTGCTACTCACAGTTATTGAATTGTAGTCACACTTCAGTCGAACACCCTTCTGCTTAACATCAAGCGGCGTGCTGTCATATATCGAGTCACAATAAAAAAAAACAAGTCTGATGATTACAGGCCCTCTGCAAACTCTGCTAGTAAATGTGAAGCTTAGCAATGAAACATCTGGATGAGAGTCTTGTCATAATTTGTTCTAATACGGGTACAAGCGGCGATCCGTTGTCTCTGCCAATCCCTGTAGGAATTATGGCGTATCTTTGTACTATGATTGTCCCGTTTCTATGATACAAGTGCTTTAGTAACTTAGTATAGAAAAATAGTTTTATAAATTGGCGATGACGAGATACAAGTAAAAGTATATATAGTACACAGAAGACTGCTATCATTGTGATTACAAATTGCGCCATACAATATGTCAGTAGTATATATTTACTATGTAATGTGAATGTATGTATATGTATATATTAAGGCGCACAGTAGTGAAGACCCACCACGGTTACCACATAATGTTATTAAACAACCGTTCACCTTTGCCATACATACCGCACAGTAAGTTAACTTACTTAAATGTCCCACTCACAACCCCGGCCTACGAGTATCACTACAAGTCCTACAAGGAGAGGAAGTGACCAATTATTATATTAAATGTTATTCGTTTACTAAGTAATGATACCGTTGACAACTTTGAGATTTTTTCGTCGATATAATTTGATCGAACCTCTGTCTATACTTAATTGACACTCTATCTAAGCTACAAGTGGAAGGGATGTAAAATCACCTGAAGGCAAATAGTTAAACGAACAACGGGCTTGTAATAATGGATTCGACACAATAGCATCCTCGGGGACAAACCCGAAAGTTCGCGAGATTCCTTTAAGCGCTTTCATCGAATTATTCAATCCTATCTTTTGTTCATGCAGTTAAACCAATTTCTGTATCCATGTCGATGTGCACTCCTGAATTATTCTATCCAATTTTCATAACTAGTTTATACATAGAAACTTTCCTACCAACTCGAACACATATCCGATGGGTTATTAATTTCTAAAGCTCCGTTAAAAAAGCTAATATTAATTTTAAACAGGTCGCAGATCAAGTGGCTTTGCACCGGTTCCTGGCGTAAAGCAACTCCCGGGGATTTGTCCGGGTTTATCCATCCCTCTCACCCACCCTCGTCCTAACCGTCGGCTTTTGAGAATATTTTATTGGACTTAACCAACATGGCTGCTTTCAGAAAGAGATTTCTTTATTAGGGTTACAGACTTGTAATTATTAAAATAATTCATTTAATATTTATTTTAATTAAAAAAAATAATTACATATATTGTCATTGTTTTATCTTTTAACCAGCATAGTGACGCCGACTGAGGCAACTATACGATTTATGGGTTATTTTTAGTCGGCACCGCTATTACCACCAGGCAATTCGTAATCAGTTATCATGTCGCAATAAAAAAGGCCCTCTTTTGTTTATAACAAAATTAAAAAGAAATTACTCGTACCTAGTAAAATCGCTTACTTACTTATTATTTGGTCACAACTACATAGGCCAGTTTATTTAAAGCTATTTTTTTATTAACATTGTTAACACTATTACTTTGTTGTTTCTGCCTATCCCTGCCTATAATTACTTTTTTTCATTAAGCCGCAAAGTTCAATTCGCATTTGACCTCGAATTGATCAAAAAGAAATAACGAAAAACGATGTGTTTTTAAGAATCCCAGAGTAATGGCGTTCATTTGTAGTAGAAAGACAATGAAAGGGACTGCACCAACATTTTGGTACTCGTATCTTACCTCGAATTGCCTGATGACAGGGCATGTAAAACACCGCTGACTGCTAAAATAACCGACTTGAAATACGCCAGTCATAGTCGCCGCCCGCCCTACATAAACCCCTTTGCCTAAATTGATTGCACAAAAACTTGAAATTTATTTATTTATTTATTTTTATTATACATTTCTACACTAAGCTACTAAAGTGCTTGTATCATAGAAACAGGACAGCCAAAATACATAATATCAAAGATTCATTGGTATCGGCAAGTGGTTTCGAACCCGTGCCACTCGATCTACATAGCCATTGCACCGCCACTACACCATAGTCGCCAATTAATTAATGAATTGATTCACTAAGTAGAATAGACATACGATGGACCTGTGTGAGAAGTTCGTGACGTATTTATCCCTGTTTGAGATGAGAGGGGGAATTGCCGGTGTGGGGGTAGATAACGATTTGGGCAGAGGTGGGGGAGATGGGGATCTCATCTGCATTCTCGATGAGGTTTGCCAGAATCACCACACTCCGTGTTACTATGTTGTTATACATTCATATGAATATATCATTTTAATATATTAATAATAAATTAAATTCACAAATGTTTGATTGAGAATTCTAATTTACAACAATAATTTTCTGCTTATCCAATAATATATAAGAAATACTCTTTAAATATTATTTTTAAACATTCAGTAAGTTAATTTAAAAAAACATGAAGATAAAATCGTTGTAACACTTAGCCTTTAGAAGTGCAGAATGGGGGCAGGCAGTCAGCCAGAAATGTCAAATCCTTTGCCAAAATATAAAAAAGCAATGTCTCATATAAATTTTTAACTAAATGGACATTCGTTTAAAGCCAAGTTAAATAAAAAAAAGTTTAAATTTATTTTTTTATCCACTTGCTATAACAGACTGGTGTGGATAGCACACTAGTCTGTTGCGGATAAAGTCCGTTCGTTTCCAGTGCGGGTTCGATTCCTGGTCGAATCAAAGATTTGCTTCATAGCTTTAAATTGTAACAAATATTTGTTTATGAAACAAGAGGCGGATATTTCCGGGTCTGACAAGTAGTGGTAGGCAGTGGTGCCCAGTCTGCCGATCAAGGGTAGTGCCACCACTTACAAGTATGCAAACCGTGACATAGTCGCGTTACGTGTTTAGCTTGAAAGTGGGCGGTTCCCAATGGGCCGTTATACTGCAGTTATTATTCAACTGTAGTAGCAGTCCTCTCCATTCGTGGAGTGCACTCCAGCCTCCAATACTTATTATACTGCTAGAATATGTCGTGCCCCAATAAGAAGGAATATTTTACTTGTACCTATATCTATTATTATCAAGATTTTCGCCGACAGGGTTAGCCAGAGACAACGGCTAACCCATTATCTGAACAAACTATTTTTTATACGCATTGATGTCATATTTATTGTTCAGTTGATGTAGGCTGGCACAGCGGTGACGACTGCTGCCTGCGGCCATTAAGCGCACTCTAAAATATCATAAACTTAAAAATGTACAATTGCATGTATTATAAAATTTAAGTTTAATTAAAATAATTGTGGGCTAATAATATATTGTTACATTTATATTAAAAGCTCACTACAAACAACACGCTTTGTGCAAATAATAGGACTCTAAACTATTCGCATTAGGATACATTTTACGATGAATTTGGTTTATTCTTATAATACAATAGACTTTCTTTAAAAAAAATTAAGTCCATAGAGGATAGGGGGTCCAAGAAAGCCAGCGAATGAAAAGCCGACTCATTTTGCTGTTTTTATAGTCTATACATGTTATTGATAATATTATTAGCCATTTTTTCACATTTCTATACTGAGCTATTAAAAGTGCGTGTATCACACCGGACAACCAAAGTACACATTATCTCAAAAAATATAACATTTTTTGTGAGAAGAATTGCTGTATTTCATTCGGATAATTCAGCGCGATTAAGTGGTTGACCCCCCGTGAAGCGGGTGATCCCATGAGAAATAGAATTTACTCCAAAGTTGAGTGAAGCCCGATTTTGGAGTCAATAAATGTGAGGTATGCTGGGGGAACTAGTTGGCTAAGGGGACGTGACCATTACATTACCACTACACCACGGTAGCGTTAATTATTTTATATAATTCACAAAAAAAATATTGTTATTATTCATTTAAGTTACATAGATTACATAAACCATGTAATTTACGCGCCGAAAATACGCCTGGTGTGTGACCTAATCACTTCAATTGTCAGTTACTTATATTAATTCACTAATTGTCAAATCTATACTAATATAATAAAGCGGAAGAGTTTGTTTGTTTGTTTGTTTGTTTGTTTGTTTGTTTGTTTAAACGCGCTAATCTCAGGAACTACTGGTTCGAATTGAAAAATTCTTTTTGTGTTGTATAGATCAATTATCGAGGAAGGCTTTAGGCTATAAAACATTACGTTGCGACTTATAGAAGCGAAGAAACAGTCGAAAATGTGGAAAAAACGGGGAATATTATTCGTCTTTGAGGGTTTCCGTTGCGTGCGCTGCGAAAACCGTTCGAGATACCCAAAAAATATGTATGAAAGAATTATTCCTCTTTAAATTATCTAAAAAAATGTCCGCGACCGTATATGTCTATCTTTTAAGATTAACTCACAATAACCGTTTTTATGATAGTCAATTTTTGTCTAAATTAATGCATTATTACAAATTATTTGTCAGTGTTGTATTAACATAATAATATTATTCTTTATCGAAATAAATGTGTTATTAATTAAGAGTATTTAACTGTGAACAAAATTGTCATTGACATCACCTAATTTCAATAAACATCTTATAAGATAATACAATTTTAAAATAACTCTAAAACAAATTTCACACGCGTCGCATGATAAGCGCTAACCGGCGGGCGAGGAAAGGCGGTGCTTGCGGGCGAGGCGGAGGGGGGTGTAGCTTTACGAAGTATAGTCTGTCTAAGCCGAAATGACGCGCCCCTCCACTGCATTTATGCATACGAGCAAATATAAAATATGGATAAAACACACCGAAAATGCAGTAATTGGTTATTCAGTTGCTGGTTAAAATTGTGCGGGGCGGGTATCACGAGTGTGAGTGTGACCGCCGAGATAGGAGCTACGTTGAAAAGCTCTTTGAAACATTAGCGGCTATATGCGAACGAACGTGATGTTTAATAGTATAGTTAGTAATATTTGCATTCACACATTTAAATAAACTAATAAAGTGGAGGGGCGCGTCATTTATAGACAGACAAGACACACATACTATGCGGTCGGCTCCCTACTGATCGGTTGAATGCAGCGTTAATTTGTTTTTACGATATAATATCATCGTGCAAAATCCTTTTTTATACAATTTCATTTTGTAGTAGTTTTCTCTATAGTAGGTAGTGTTTGTTTTAAGTATAGTATTTTGTTTCTAATATTTTCACAATAACACTTTTTTTGTTTTGTTGTAAATAATACCTGTAGGTGTCATCTACATTCTTTCAAGGTTAGGTTTTACAATTCTTATTAGGTTAGGTTTTACTTTAAGCATACAGTTAGTTTGGTTAAGTTTTCATTTCCTTCGTTCTTTCTTCGTCACTGTAATGCCTAGAAAAAAGGACTCAGCGTTCTCGGCAGACTGCTGCTGCAAAGCGGCTGCGAGTTTTGCGCACAAGAAAATAAAACTGAAAATATAATTTACGCAGAAGTACTTTAAAATATATTCTTTTTAAAACTACTTTAAAATATATTCTATTAGTTACGTAATTTAATCGTCTAAAATAAGTCGCGGGTAACAGCTATAGGTAATTTATAATAAAGCTGAGCAGGTAGGTAAACAAAAAATTAATATGATTCCCAAAATAACTATTCCACGCGGACGCAGTCGCGGGCACAGCTAGTATACATATACAATTTTTACTAAGAAACACTATTATGTAATTCAATGTAAGTTAAATAATTATTTTTATCATTTGGTACGTATTAGGTGCGTGCCTGCCACGAATATTTGTTCATATTTTTGTTTGCTCCCATGAGGTGCTCTACCTCTTATTGGTCCACAATTCATCTTATATTTAATCCCATATACATATATACAATCCCATAAATACACAATGTTTTGACTAATATATACATGAAATTTTCCTTTATTTCAATTGTAATTAAAGCAAGAGGAGGTCAAAGAGTGCCAACGACTGAAAAAACGATTCAGTTGACGGTTACCTCAGTCTCCGTCACTATGCCAGCAAAAATTATTAACTGTGAATAAATGACTATTATTATTGAATATTAAACGTGTATTATGGTCACATTATTCTGTTAGTATAATAGAGGCAGCGTATGTCGCGCGAACGTCGCCGTGCGCTGATCAGACATAAAATTGTACATCCGGGTTACGGCAGGACATGAACGCAACCCCACGCGACACGCACAATCATTTTATATTTAGGTATACTGTTTTTTATTACTTGACACAAGTAGTAAACAAATATGAAAATCACCATTTCCCATGCCTTATGTCTAAGGTAACTGTTTACTACTCTTTTATTCTAAAGAATAAACATACACAATGTAATAAATGCACAAAAGTTATTAAAATCACACACATATATACATTATTTTTTATCAAAAACCATTTATATGGAAACAGTAAATTCACAAATGACAAATGTTGTGCCCCAATAATAATAATAAATATACCATTTTTAGAGTAATTAATATTTTAATATATTCATATTGATTTGCATCAGTAGTAATTGTTTTTATATTGTTAATCCATCATTATGCTGAAAGTTTGTTTAATACTTTTGGCAAGTAATGAAAAATGTACTATGACACATCATATTTTACAAAAGAAATGGAGATAGAAATATTCATCCAAGTATACTGTATACGAGTTATGCTCGTATTAAAGTTCAGGATCCTCTATTTAATGCAAATTTAATGTGTTTTACATTCCTGTACTAAGTCTGTATCATAGAAACTAGGTGACGAAAGAACATAATGTATCAAAACATAGATTGGTACCGTCATTCCGTTTTGAACTTCCCCGGTTCGAGAGTCTTTTTCACTACCACTGTACTGGCACTGTTCAGTCACTTTCAGACCTTTGTGGAACTATCGTTTCTTTTAATGCAGCCATTAAAAAATTCTACGTACAACAAAATACAACAATATCTATACGAAAATAAAAAAGTGTACTTTCAGAGTATTTAATTTATCAATCAATCAAATTGTCACGCCATTTTCCCTTTTTCCTTTTATTAAATATGGTTTATAATATAATAAATAAACGTAATAAAACATCTGCAACTTAATCAAATTATTACTTCCACAACAAATATAAAAAGTTCATACTACTTGATTTTAAATATTCAGCATTTCCACACCCTGAAAGACAATGTCGGCACATTACGAAACTAGGTATATACAACGTACTTGTATATATGTGTGTTAGCGTGATTTGAACAAACTAAGTTGCCTTTCATTGGCCTAATTACTTATTATTTATTCATTAACTTACTTTTATTTTACTATTGCATACGATCTTTATACCATTACTAATGTGTAAAGTGATGTATAGTTTACACAATATATTAGGTATTATTTTACTAGTATTATCAAAAATAAATGAGTTATATAAATTAAAAAAACATTATTAAGAGTAATCATTTGCTCAGTCTGTCACAATCATGTATAAAGACTATGTAGTGACTGTTTCGAGATTAGCATAGTGAATGCTTGCAGTAGCCTTTACTGTTGGATCCCATAACAGCTTAACATACAAAGAAGCAAAAGTTTATAAAAAAGGATCAGCATACGAAAATCCTTCATTAAAACAGACATAGCCCATTCATTTCCTCCCCAATTATATTTCCTAGTACAATACTGTTAATGATGAATTGCATATAAATACGTCCAGTAATAAAGCATCAATGTACATCGTAATTTGATCACCTTTAATAACATTACAGTGACTTAGCCGCAGCACGTGGCTTCGTGCGATCGATAAGTACGCGCGACAACTGTTGCGCATATCACCCGTCACTCTCTAACACATACTGCACACACGAGAGCGACAAGGACGGCGGCAAGGACTTTGCGCAAAAGTTACGCACAGTTCACACCCTCTCTGTTCAACAGACGTGTCTGTTATGTTGTAAGAGAAGGTGGGAGGATGCGGTATGGAAAAGGGGTCGCCAATGACGAGCAATGCGGACTGCGGCCTGTCCTTAACATAATAAAAACACCCCTAACATAGATAATGTATTCATTATAACCGAAAAATATATTAATACATTCGTACATCAATTATTAATGTATTCATTAAATAATATTACATTCCAAAGTAATGGCGGATTGCTTTGATAAATGTGGATTTGTGTGATAGTCTTTGTTATAATGCGGATGAAGCAATAAAGCATGTTGGCATTGTTAGTGGAAATATAGATATTATGAGACATTGGCAAGCGCTATTCTTATACATGGAAATTGACATAGAAATGCTTCATCCAAGTATTTGTCTACGCTGCTGCGGGAAAATTCGTAGTATCGTAGTTAATTCGTTGTACATTTCGTTTTTATTTGTCATATTAACCAAATGGCGGGTAATTAGGAGATATTATTTGAGTAATTGTTTCTGGGTAATTTCATGACCCATCCGTAGTATCTGTTACATTAAAAAACATGTTTTTAATGTAACAGATACTACAGCTATGCTTGCTTTTACTTTTATTGGTTTTAAATAAACATTGTTTCATTGTGGTAAGTGGCGCTCCATTGTCTCTGCCTATCCCCGTGGGAAAAAGGCGTGACAATTTGATTGATTGATTGATTGTTTCATTGTCTTTGAAATTAGGTCTAAATTAATTATTTTTTAATCATCATGGAAACTACCTAATATTATCTGTAATCTAAAACGATTAATTATGATAATTAAACAACTTCCTGGTACCAATGTATCTTTAATATTATGTACTATTGTAGTCATTCTGTTTCTATGATACAACACGTTTAGTAGCTTTTAATAGAAAGTTAGAAAATAATCAACTATGTTTGATATGTTATTTTTAATATCTCCCTTATCTACGAGTATATATTTATTTGCGAGTATGGGAACTATATTTTATTAGCGTATAGGATTCCTTGTTTACCTACGAGTATATCTTTAAATCCAGCTATATATGAAAGTGTTATATTTTATTGTTATTTAGAGCAGCATTTTGCGTTGTTACGTGCGTAGGAATATGTTCGGTGCCTTCTGCCTCTCTCGCTCGTCACTCTCCCGAGGGTCGCGTTATCCCAAGCAAATATCTCCTCTCGACATCTTACGTTTGATGCCCACTCCTTTAAATCGCACTACGGAAATAATTGTTTTATTAATAAAATTGTTACGCCTTTTACCCACAAGGATAGGCAGAGACAATGGAGCGCCACTTGCCACGATCCTGACACAACTCCTTCGCTTCCTTCACATTTACAATTCTCTTCATACAAGCTCTATAAGTTTAGTTCTTATAAATTGAAATTTAACTTACAGCTACAATCCAATACGAGTAAAATTATTTTAATTGTGACATGGCTTATGCTAAATTGAAAGGTGATGACGACTGAAGAAAATGACTCAGTCGTCATCACTGTGCTCGCCATAGAGAATCAAAAATGATTCAGTTCAGTGTCGTCCATTTTCCATAAAAAAAACTTACATATACATTGTTAATTGAGACAAATAATTTCAGACATCGAATTTGTCCTTTTAGTGGAAAGCATTGGTAATATTACAAAAGTATCATTTGCAAAAAGTGTAGTAGCCCAAATGGGTTTTGTAAGAAATGGCGCAGCTACTCGTATCTCAGATCTCTTTGTAAATATGAATTGCATTGAAGCAACCGACGGCGGCGCCCTCCTTTCTTCGATGGGTTTTATTGTGAACCGTTTGCCAAATATTTAACAGGAATAAACATTGGAAATGGATCCACATTTCTTAAAATATTTTATATGAAAATGCCTAACATTTAGTACTATGGAAGTCGTCAGCTATTGGCACTACGGAACTAACGTCTAGTTGTATGCCATGGTCGGCAACATAAATTGCAAATAAATTAAATTCTTCGCAATTTATTATGAATAATTTAATAAATATTAAAAGTTTAATCAACTAATATAAAATCACAATAAAAAGAAACAAACTTTATAGAAAGTGGAAAAAATGCTAAATAACAATTTAAATACAAATGAAAAGGAAAGGAAAAACGAAGTAATTCAGAGGAAGGCTGTAACTCACAATTAACCCTCGTCCGGGCAGGCATAGCGGGGGTGCGGGACTGTGTCACTCATAAAAAGGGCCTTTCTTTTGATTAAAACGAAAATTTTATGCGGCAACTTTATGCAAAATACTTTTATTATGATTTCGTGCTCATGTACATAACCTCACGCCTGTTACCCATTGACATAAGCAGAGATTGCGATAATACGCAACCTAAATATATAAAACAATACATTTTTATATAAACATTGTTAGGGGAAATTCAGAGGGATTTCTAAATAAAAGACAGTCCAATATCAGTGATAAAATATACTTAAATAAATTTTGACTTACTTAATGTTCCAAGATGGCTTGCTTATATATTTTACGAACATTTTATTATCTTTCCAGTGGAAAATATGTCAATTTTTATATTGAAATACGTCCTCTGAAAGACATTAAAATGTTTGTAAAATTTATAACACATTGCGACCAATTTACTTAAAAGCATCTCACACACAAACAGTGAACAAATAATAGTCAAATAGACAACATTATAATACCGGGTGGTCTCAAGAACACCTCCGATAATAAAGTGGGATGGTAGTGTTCCCGAAATGACTACATGTTTATTTTAGACAATAATTATGTAGTATTAAAATGTAAGGAAACGAAGTTTTACATATACTTAATAAAGGAAAATAAATCTAAGCGTACGAACACAATCTTTCTTTTTTGTTTCAACTAGACCGGCATAGTGGATTACTGTAGTAGCATTTACTACAATTCATGGACCGTACTCCAGTTTAATATAAGGGGGTGCTGTAATTTAATAAATGGTTATAATACAGTGATGACAGAAAATTATAAAAATATATAAAAAAACAAACATTCACGCTTTCACACCCATAAGGAATAACAGAGACAATAGGCCAGCAACTGATATAACTCGGTCACATTAAATTCTACATTTTTTCCTGCTGGCAATAAAACAAGGCTAATGTTTTCTTAAAAGTCCTCCAATGCTCAACGTCCTTGTTCATTCATTTTATTACTGCGCAACTTTTGTGTTTATGTTTTTTAACTTTAATGGCAATTTTTTATATATACCAACATCTTATATTTTAAGGAAAATAAAGCTAATATATTTAACGACTAAGGACATCACTATGCCGGCCTACATTTGTCGGCATTTGCCCATCATGGGGCACAGACTGGTCTTTGTCAATCGAGCAAGTATTACAAATGATTCTATGAACAATGCAAGTATGTTATTAATAGATTTAATTCTATTTCCTGAAACGTTAATTTATAATTACAAAATACATTTTTTCTGAATATGACTTATACAGATTATGTAAGATTATCACAAGGAAGTGTGTTTACTACAAACTGCAATATTTCAGGGTCATTTGAATAGCTGATGCAGATATTCAGGTATAAAGTTGGATTACCATTTAAGCCTTATCTTACAAGCAAGGTCATGTTGTTTAAGTCATTTATGTATGAATAGACCTTATGAAAAAACTGAGGCATTCTTAGACCTCTTGCAAGTTGAGGTATAACGTTGCTTCTAAGTCAATAAGAAAACCCTGCCGTGGCCCGAGAAACAAATCTATTATATCGTCCTAATTTATACTAATTATGAATTCAAATCGGGTACCTTTAAAGTTCATTTTCATTTGTCGGGCCTCTTAAAGATAGGAAACGAAGCACGCGTTTTGACGATTTTCGACCAAAATCTGAGTTGTACGAGTACAACCTGATTAACAACTATACATGTATATTACGTATATGTATAATGTGCGAATGTGAAGAAGCCTAACAAAAGTGTTGGCATATCTATTTTAAAACATCACTTACAACACCATTGTTATGTTATGTGCTTGTATCAAACTGCGTGTGACGTCAAAGTAAAGCCTCCGCGTTCAATAATGTTGCTAAAGTCCACTGAAATATGCGCTAAAATGCAATAGTACACATCCGATTGGCATGTTTGTATGGCAATGCAAAAAACAATTGAGATCATACAAATGACTATTTAATATTTTGTTAGATTTTGCGCGAACAATGATTGAAGAATTAAAAAAAAATTATGGAAGTGATGTATGGAAGTGAAGGTTGGGTATGGCAGAAGAAGCATGAGAGTAGAATTAACGCTGTAGAAATGCGGTCGTTAAGGAGTGTATGTGGAGTGACGATAGCTGATAGAATAAGGAATAGCACACTGCGTGATAGATGTGGTTTGAAAGAAGATGTAGTGACAAGGATTGACAAAGGAATGCTTCGATGGTTTGGGCACATGGAAAGGATGAGTGAAAGTAGATTGACGAAAGGAATTTATAAATCTGATGTGGATGGATGCGTTAAACAAGGCAGGCCCAGGAGAGTGTTTTCCGACCAAATCGGAGACATCCTTAAGAAAGCTAGGTTGCCTAGTGCCCATAACCACAGGACCTGTATGAGAATTGTGGATGTGAAGGAAGCAAGGGAGTTGTGTAAGGATCGTGGTAAGTGGCGCTCCATTGTCTCTGCCTATCCCTGTGGGAAAAAGGCGTGACAATTTGATTGATTGATTTGATTGACATATTTTATGCGACTTACTATTACTACTTCTTTATTTGTATGGTATAATATTGTAAATGACTGCAGCTGAAATATTACATTATAATTGGTAAATGTAGATACTATATATATATATATATATACACTTACAAGTATTATAGTATAGATTAAGTTATATATACTCGTATATATAGATTTACATAGAACAATGGTTGAGCAGAAATGTGTTTGCATTTGGCATCGTGTGCTGGCAACAATGTTGCATACAACTTGCCAACACCACACCACCATGCTGACATACATTGCGCAATTATTAAGGTTGTAATCAATATTAAGACACAAATAAGATAAACATTCATCCGCCCGTCTAAATCCTATTGGAGCGAAAATAATCTTCTTTGATTATAGAGGATTTTTTCGCTAAATCGATCTGACTACAGTACCAATGTATATTTGATACACATGTACTTTAGTCGCCTATTTTCAATGATACAAGCACATTTAGTAGCTTAGTATTTACGAGTTATACTAACTTTTATAATAGTACATTTTTAATGTAAGAATATAATAAGCCAACAAGGAAATTCACTTGGAAATAAAATACTTAATAGCTAACGTGGTGCATGTACGTCACGCTGAGTGTTTTATTGCAGCACTTTGAAATTACATTATTATTAATGCATTCGCTATGTGGGGGTAGTTAGAAATGCATTTAATAAAAAAATATTATTATTGTGACTAGACATATAACAGCACCTGCCTGGTGTTAAGCTGGAGTGCGGTCCATGAATGGACCGCTACTTACAACTGTAAGTAGCAGTCACTTCCACTATGTCGGCCTAGTTGGAGCAGCAACATACAAGCTGATCCCGAAACGCGTCTAATTCACTTTACGGCCTGTATACTTGTAAGTGGTGGTACTACCCCGGATCGGCAGACTGGGTACCACTGCCTACCACTCTTTGATAACCAGACCCGGAGGAAATATTGGCCACTTTTTTTTAATAACAAATATTTGCAATATGTTATATATTACAAATAAAAGCTATAAAACAAATATTAGCTCCCAGTAGGAATCGAACCCGTGACTTTACGTGTAACAAACTGGTGTGCTAACCAACCGGCCACGCCTGTCGTCATAATAACGATGATCATTATTTATATACAATTAAAAAGAAGACAACTCGTAGCTTACATGGACATGGACAGTGTACCTACGCATAATAAATAAGATTTAAACGTATGATTATTAAAAGGCAATACATAATACATATTATGTCATCATCATTACCAACTTCACGCCTCACTTAAATCTTACAGACATAGGTAGAGACAACGGAGCACCACTGTCCACCATCTTGACACAACTCCCATGAGAGTAATTAATAATAAAAATTGTACTCATTGTATATATTCAAAGTGAAACTCGTAATTTTGTTTAATTCATTAATCAATGTTCGCGCAAATTCTAAGAAAATATTATGAAACTCGTAGTCAAGTTAATGAAACATTATAAAATTCTTATTAAAAGAGTATGATGCATTATATGTAATAAAGAATGGAAAGTGTTTATAGTGTTGTGTGTATGCAAAGTAGTAGAGAGAGTCTGCAGAGGAGATACTGCGGCTGCCCCGCCCCCCGCCCTTGACCCACTTCCTGCAGCCAGGGCTTCTCCTCTGCAGCACTCAGGTGCAACATTACTACCGTTCTTTTTTAAATACTTATCAACGCAGCCAGTAAAACACTATTTCAATTAACGCTGCTTTTTACAATATATTAAACATTTACTTTGTACTAAAATAAATATATGCAGGGATACTCATTCTTAAAAATATAATTTGACACTATTTGATATTTAAATGTACTTACTTGTAGATATATCTTTATTTCTATACACATCATCATCATCAGCCAGAAGGCGTCCACTGCTAAACTTAGAACGCCATTCCAAATGACAAGATGCCACTTGCATCCACTGGTTATTCGTGACTTTCACTACGTCGTTAGTCCACCTAGTGGGAAGCCTTCTTGGAGGCACGCAGCGTAGGTCTTCTTGATCGTGGTCTCCACTCTAGAACCATTCTCCATGGGTTGTCGGTTCTTCAATCGCTTGAAGAACCGACAATCGCTTGAAGAACCGACATTACTACGATTTTCAAATACATTTTATTATAAAGGACATCATTAATTTTGTATGGGGACTTGGGCTTAATTGTATTAACAGTTGCATATACTTTGTAAAATAGTTCGATGTACGAATATTACAATGTAATTAGAATACCTATATCCTTTATTATGCATAGTTTAGGTGTGCAAAATGATCAAACTATAATTATGACAGTTCAAAGCTATGGCGTTTCTCCGTGATTGACAGACGAAACAAAATACATATCTTATTTTCCGAATAACTCAATTGCACAACAATTAAAAGCAAAATTGTTATTAGGTTTATCAACACAAGTATCAAAACTACCAATTATATTATGTTTTCATCATTGGACATTACAAAAGTAGTACATAAAAGCCCAAAATGAATGATGACCTTTTAAACATATCTCAAATACTAACATTATGACTATGCCATTTGCCATGGTGCCTTAATTTGATTATGTTATTAGGTAAAAAGCATGATATGAATCAATTAATTAATTAAACACGACCAATACAATAAAATGTCAATTAACTAATTGAATTAAATAAAAAAAACACAACAAAGACATTAAATTAATTAAATAATTTGATTAATTTATGCCACAATTATGAATAAACGTCAGACATTCTTGGACAATAATTTAAAACATTATTAGACATTCCTTACAGATGATTAATGGGCTCCTATATTAATAATTGAAGTAAATGGCGCATTAGTAACACTATACTCCGCTACGCGTCACTGGTTCGATTCCCAGTCGGAGTAAAGATTAGTTTCATATATAGGTTTTGTTATTACAATATTTGTTAATTATTAAATTAACAAATATTGTTTTTTTTACGCCGCTCTTAAATTCTGTGGGAGCCCCCATTAAATGATAAAAATATTTTTTGACAAGTTGTATGGCTTTGGGTCAACAAAATCCTTATACGAGTACTGTGAAAATTCGAAGACTGTAGCCCTAACCGTTTTGCTGTAAAACCTGTGTGACAGGCGCCATTTGGACCCAAATATATAGCAAATATTTGCTATATTTCATCTTGGTCCAGGTGAACAATAGGGCCAACCAGGATTATAACTGTATAGCAAATATTATGTTTATTTCAATACCGCGCACTGCTAACGATAAAAAAGGACATCATTCATTTTGTATGGGGACTTGGGCTTACGAGTAATTGTATTAACAGTTGCGTATACATTTTAAAATAGTTTGATGTACAAAGATTACAATGTAATTGGAAAATATCTTTAATTTCGCTTAGTTTAGGTGTGCAAAATGATCAAACTATAATTATGACAGTTCATAGTAGAACGGCATAGTGTCTTCGTAATTAGGAAACGATATGAAATACATATTTCATTTTCCAAATAACTCAATTGCACAGCAATTAAAAGAAAATTGTTATTAGTTTCATTAATACAAGTATCGAAAAATTTATATATTTTTCCATTATTGGGCATTACAAAAGTAGTACCAAAATAGCCCAAAATCAATAAAAGTTGCCTCGGGTCGATACTGTAAGGCACAACTACACAAAAGTATAAATTTTTGCTAGTAAAAAGTAACCCTTAAATTAAAGAAAGCATTAATTAAACAATAAATTAATAAAGTAAAAGCTGAAAAGAAAACATGAAACCTTTTTACAGTGCTCGTTAGAAGATTCATGATACCAACTATTAAGACATTTTGGAGACTTCTTATATATCGTAATAAGATTGTACCAATTACACTCAGATTATACTAATAGCACGTGGGTTATTATTTGAGTGTTTTGCTGAATATCATTTCATCATGAGTAAAGGCCCGACTGGCATCATGTCGTTCGGAATGGCGTTCTAAGGGGGAGGCCTATGTTTAGCAGTGGATGCCTTCTGGCTGATGATGATGATGAAAAGCCTGACTTTAGAGGCAACACATGTGAGATGATAACCCGGCATGTAAATTGAACTGAAAGAGTTATTTTCAGTCGAGGGCATTCTTGGACACTCCATTGCTTACCACCTGGCAAGTAAAAGTGAGATGTCGCGTCTCTCTAAAAAATACAATCTCGCGGCTTATAGATTGTAGGGACACTCGACACTTCTGCAGTAACTGCTACAGAGTCATGAGAACGGAGAAATCAACACGTCTCCCGTACACATGACCTACATAAAGTCAATGAAACTTTTACATCCAGTTACATTAGTGGATCTAGACTTCCAGGAGTATGCAAGTGTCCGCCTATGAGTGTGAACCGAAAGTAACTGCTGCGACAAATGAAGTAAATCAGCACAAAAACACATCACTAAAATGTTGCATACAATCTATGTCGATCTCGTCGAACTTCGACATCTTTCAAGCTCGTCCCAAAATTCAGTCTTTAGCTAGGTACAACTGAAAATCACTTGCGCTGGATCAGCAGACTTGCCATGCGATCACTAAACAGTTTCTTTGGCCGGCATAGTGACGGCGACCCAAGCAGCCGTGAACAATTCGTTTTTTTTCAGTCGTCGTCACTCTTGGACCTCCTCTTGCTTATCATCAGGCGGGTCGAGGGCAGATGTCGTGGCACAATAAAAAAAGCTGAATGCTTGCTTATTCCGATTTACTTGCAAAATGCTGGTCACCCTTCGTTGCATTTATAATTAGGGCGTAATTATAGTGTGTGTGTGTTGTGATTTAGCACATTGCGTCACAAGATGGCGCCCGCCGACTTGCTGCCTTTATAGCTTAACAATGTTATTGCATTTAAGCACGGACATGCATACTTACTTTGTACAAGTACATTAACAATCTTTTGCTATGGTAAGGGTTATTAATAATAACAGAACTCTTATCAGGGCGAACCTGAGGCAGTTACATCTTTCGGGAGATGTATTCGGTGATTTTAAAGTGCAGGAAGTAAAAGAAAAGATAATTAGTTTTAAATATGTAAATTAATAATATATAAATTACATAAAGACACATACATACATAATATAAATACATATAAAGCATTGTCAATTATGTAAATTATTCTGATTGTTTAGCATGTGAGTGCAGTCTTAGTTTAAAGATATTCTGCGAAGGACTTACAGAGGGTTGACATAGGAATAAAAATTCAAGAATAATAATGAATAATAACACTTAATACCAATTTATTATTAAAGAGAGCCATTAACATAGAGCCCGAAATAATTAACAATAACACAGAGAAATAATTATGTCTTTAATTTCCCTGAAGAGAAACAAACCTTAGCAACTAACCCTTAGTGGAGTGCTTATACCTTTTTGAAACATGTTTAGGTTGAATTATCCCACTATTATCCCGTGGTCCGTTGGTAGTGGTAGTTGGGGCTCGACGTCGGCGGAGTTACGCGGGTTTGCTAACGCGATATCAGTGCTCCGCCGATGACGGTCTGTGGAAACGGCGTGGGAGGTTTCAGCCGGTGAGAGCCTGGCACTTTCGCCGGTAGAGCTTTCCTTCCACGTTAATTAAAAAATAAAATAAAAAAAGGTCAACACTATTATAATGGCAATTTTGTCGTCCATGAGCGCTGACTTCGGCCGCAAAGAAGATGTCTTTTCCAGCGATCTCTACATTGAGCTGCATCCAGTGGTTTCCTGCCACCCTTGGCAGATCATGTGGGTACAGTACGTGGTACCGATTCGCGAACCTTTCGGCCCCAATCGCTCTCTATGCTACGAACTATGTGCCCGAGCTTTCTTTCTTTAATTTTATTATTATTTCTATGCAAAGTAAAGAAATATGTCCACCATAAAATAGTGTATTACCTATATAGGTATAGTTGTATACGTATGTGATATTAAAACTCATAATGTTTTAATTATATCTCTGTATGGTCATTAAGTGTGCTCGTTTTCGCAGCACTTACGTTTTACTATATATGCGTACCTACCTATATTATTATAAGGGGCATGTGGCTCATCTATTTTATAATACTATATTGCAAAATGTAATTATTTTATATATATAATGGGCCGTTCTCACGGGGCGATTTTAGTTGATCAATATTTATCGTTTAACAAAAAATCGAAAGTAATTATTTACTGTAGCGTTCTCACGGTTCAATAATAATCGACTCAATATAACACGTGTACGTACACTATCTGTCCATTTTAGCATGTTTCTCGTGGATGAGGACGCCACAATACACATTTTATTTTACAAACAAACAAAATACTGGTGATAGAGGAATGCAATATACATTACATATGTATTCAATCGCGCTGATTGACTGATTGATTGGACTGATTATTCTATGCAAGTTGAACGAACAAGTTCAGACGAGTCGATTCGCTGTCAGCTGTCAAATGAATCAATAAAAGTCGAAAGGACTTTAACTTTTGTTGAATAGATATTTATTGCTTCAACTTGATTGAAAGTCTGTTCAGACGGTTCAAATCACGAACGATTTCACAGTTGATCAACTAAAATCGCCCCGTGAGAACGCCCCATAAATGTCCATGCTTCTACACTGTAGTACTAAGAAGGATTTGACAGGATTTGAGCCATCCCCGAAACTAATATCCGCCTCTAAAGAAACAAATACTTTCCCCGTCCGAAATTCGAACCCGGAACTTTACGCGTAAGTGATTGACGTGCTATCCAATGCGCTACGCGTGTCGTCAACTATAATAATTGTTCGGCGTGTCCTTAACCAACTTTCAATCTACTTTCAACTTGTTTTCTTGCACCATTTAGGCCGGCCGTCAACATGGCAAAGCTGTGATCCTTCATAATGGATTACATTCTGTGGAAGGCTCACTCACGCGGGTGGTATTAACACAAATTGCTGACACGTGACCTTTGTTAGGATTAACACCTACATATATATATTATAGATATACAACAATATATTCACGCTTTTGGGTTTAATATCAAATGTAAACATTCCAATTTGTTTATTATATTATTCATTTGCTGGTCATCTTTGTCACTAGATCTTCTATCAAACCACATCAATCGCACACTGCGCTATACCTCATTCTATCCCCTATCACTAGAAATGCGGTCATTAGACATTTCTACAGTGTTCATTTTACTCTCATGCCTCTTCTGCCACACCCAACATTCACTTCCATACAATGAATGTTCCATACCTTCACCTTTTTAGGGAATCTTCCTAACATCAGGGAAGATTCACATTAACCGCAGCCTGCACTCGGTCACATGAAAGGCAGACACACGACTCAAACACACCACAACTACCAAAACCTCCCAGGGCTATTCGCAAATCCAAATCGCCCCACTCCAAAATCCCCTTTGGCCAACTATCGCGCTGAAATGTCCAATTGGAATACAACAAGACTTCTCAGAAAAATAACCCTTAAACATCAGTACGATAACAGCCTTGTGCAAGATCCAGCACGTTTTGAAAAGGAGATGTACCGACACCAGTACCGCCTCTCATCATCTCCACAGTTATCCTGTCAACCCAGCCGCTTTTTTTATTTTTTTTATTGTGACTCGACATATGACAGCCCCCGCTTGATGTTAAGCCGTAGTATAGTCCATGAATGGAGGTAACTGCTACTACAATTCATACCTTTTATTCGATCACATTTAGTATCACATTCATTCAGAGTAAAGGAAACATCAACACACTCTGGTACTTGATTGATATCCACACAAACAAATTTTCAAAATACTCCTTCCATCGTTAATTTTATTTTAATGTAACCCGACATGTCTGACCTCGACCTGTCTGATTGTAAGCATGATGGAGCTCTAGAAGTGCCGACGACTGAAAAAACGAGTCAGT
Organism: Tinea trinotella; assembly: GCA_905220615.1. NCBI lineage: Eukaryota > Metazoa > Arthropoda > Insecta > Lepidoptera > Tineidae > Tinea > Tinea trinotella. The sequence goes on from HG992314.1 coordinate 254,952, forward strand.
TTTCTTTGCTTCAGTCACTAAATTATTATTCGAATCCCTGACCACTGACCACGTTCACTTTAGACTTCTCCGATCCTCCCCTGGCTATTTTATCCTATTTTCAAGAGTTCCGGGTTTAATTTCCATTCGAAGCAAAGACTGTGAAGTGATTCAGATGCGTTTCAGTTCAGCTTGAAAGTTGCTGGTACCAACTAGGCCAGCATAGAGGATGCGAATGCTACTTACATTTATTAGACTTTAGTATTCGTTGCCTCCATTCATAGACCTCCAGCTTAACATCAGGCGGGGTGGCGTCACATGTAAAGCCCATCCGTAGTCAAACATACATTTTGTATTCATGAGGTGACTTTTATTCACTTCGTATTCACTTTTAGTATTATTCATACTCAAATATACTCGTATATTCGTTTATTTTTATATTAATAACGTACATGGCTGCCTTTCTCATTGTGTAAATAATATTTATAGTGAAATTATAACTGAATCCCCATATTCATTGGCGGTAGCTTCTGATGGGCTTAAAATTAAAGTGAACCCATTTTAAATCCATTGCTATGATTTCCTAAGTTGACTATGTTTTTATTTTGTTACTTGACATCTGACCCTGACTTGCCTGATGGTAGGCAAAAAGAGATCCAAGCCTGCCAATAACTGAACCAACCACAGTTCACGGTTGCCTCAATCGCCGTCACTATGCCGGCCACAGCGAGTTTACGTAAGAAGTGTGTACGTATTAAATGTACTGATCACATGCATCGAATTTTGTATATTCAAGACTAAAATAATATTACATTATTTTAAATACAAAAGAAGTAATGTTTAGCAACTACGTACGTATATTACAATAAATAAATGTCATCGCTTAAGTATGCTGTTATGTTGGTAGGGGGGAGATGTCTCTGTCTCTGTGGAGCTTTGGAATTTTAATATTATTTGGGATCAAAGACATCGTTAACATTATATATAATATAATATAACCGTAACATTTAACACAACATGTTTCTTACTATGAGTTACATAAGTCAAACAGTTTATCATTTCAATTAATTGTTGCACATGGAAAGGATAAACGAAGGTAGATTGACGAAAGGAATTTATAAATCTGATGTGGATGCGTTAATCGAGGCGAGGGAGAGTGTTTTCCAACCAAATCGAAGACATCCTTAAGAAAGCTGGTTTACCTAGTGCCCTTAACCGTAGCGTTTGTATAAAGAGAACTGTGGATGTGAAGGAAGCAAGGGAGTTGTGACAGGATTGTGGCAAGTGGCGCTCCATTGTCTCTGCCTATCCCTGTGGAGAAAAGGCGATTGATTGATAAATTGTTGAGTATTTTATGATACTCACAATCCTGTATACAGGGCCGTCTTTACCCGGGGGTTCAAGGGGTGCGGTGCACCCGGGCGCAGAGTCCTAGAGGGCGCATGCCGACCGCCATAAACTTCGATAGTTACCTACTACACCGAGATCACGCGAGCGGAGCCTTGACTTTCGCACCCCGGCGCTGAATATGCTTAAGACGGCCCTGCCTGTATAAACGGGTTTTCTCCGCTCCGGACCAATATGGCCTGCCACTCTGGGCCAATGGTTTGTCGTCCCATAAATTAACATTTTTAGAAAGGCGCTTGCTCCCCTTCGGTTGGTGTTATGAGCCATGCATCTGGGAGCTAAGGTAAACACGCCACCTGGTTCTGCACCGCTTTTAGAGAGATTACCAGTCAGCCACAGAGGAATAAATGTTTATGCATATCCCTTGGTATTGTCCAATAATCCCCATTATAAAATCCCTAAGAATGATACTTTTTAGTCTAATTTTCCCCATTGAAGTGCCTAATGGGGAAATGAGCGGTTATTATCACAGAAATCCCCATTGAATATACATAACAAAATATAGTAATAAATGATTTATTATCCTCAAGAAGGCTGAGTTGCCTGTGTCGCTTAGTGAAACTATTAAATAGCAATACCAACTCGTATTAGTAATAAGGCATTATTGATCTTTTAAGTATTAATAATTAATTTCAAGGATACGAGTGTACATCCGCAGTATGATGTTATATTGCGGTGTCGTAAAACATAGGGGTGGCCATCGCATGACTTCGAAGCAATTTATTATTTTATTAAAATTATAAAATAATATTTGGTAATTCAATTAAACAATGTTCATGTGAAACATAAGATTTAAATTATTGATAAGTATTCTAACAATTTTATAGGCTTTTTGTGAAACATCAATCAATCAAAATGTTCACGCCTGTATTTACATTGTAATAGGCAGAGATCATTTAAGGAAATAAACAAATTTTATGCGGCTTACTATCGCGTTTATTTTGGTGATTAATTTAACTTTTTTTTATTTTATTTTTCACGAGTTTTGCAGCCACCGTGTTCAAGTATCAATGTTTGCGCAAAATCTTTGAAAACACAAAGATAAATTACTTATTGAAATATTGTTTAGATTCGAATCATTATATTTACAAAGACAGGCAGAGGTGTCTATTGTTTTAATGTTTCATGTGTTTTTTTAATGTGGGTGACATACGAGAGCACTCCTCTTGGTCCAAATTAATGAATGGAAATGGATCCTGCAACGCGACTGGGTCACTTCGCGGCCTATACACTTGTAAGTAGTAACCCCGACCAACTACTTACTCTTAAAAATGATTGACCACTAATAAAAGAGAATAAACACAATAACGCTGCTAAATTGCAATAAAGTGTTTTTATGTTCGTGCGTGCGTGGCTTAATGCAAAAATATTATTTATTTGTCATATTTCATACTTATAGCACGAACATTACAATTTGGACCACGTGCGCGGCGATTCACGTTCTGAATATTGTTATTTGTGAATTATGACATTTGCCGCATAATCAAGTAATATTATTATATAATATATTTCCAATTTAATTATTAAATACGCTATCAATTAAATGATTATTGTTATACGAGGTATTCAGTTATTTCCCTAATTTATAATCGATATCGATAACACATTAGTCGTTTCTTAGGATAGGCAGAGCTGCTGATAACAAATCAGATATTTTTATTTGGTTTGGTAATTTTTCCCATAGGGATAGGCAGAGACAATGGAGCGCCACTTGCCACTATCCTGACACAAATCTCTCGCTTCCCATACAACCACTATATTCCTTATACAAACTTTACGTTTATGGCCACTAGGCAACCCAGCTTTCTCGAGGAAGTCTCCGATTTGGTCGGAAAACCCCATCAGATTTATAAATTTCTTTTATAAATCTCTAAACATCCTTTCCATTTGCCCAAACCATCGAAGCATTTCTTGTTAATCCTTGTCACTACATCTTCTTTCAAACCTCATTTACCGCAGTGTGCTATTCCTTATTCTATCCGCTATCGTTACTCCATATACACTCCTTAATGACTGCATTTCTATAGAGTTAATTCAACTCTCATGCTTTTACTGCCACACCCAACATTAACTTCCATACGTTAATGTACATTAGGAACAAGTACCGCATTATGCACAGCCATCCGTGACTTTTGAGATATTATTTGGGACGATACCCTTTGGCACTCTTCTCTCAATATCTTCATCACACTTTCCATTCCCCATTGGTAAACATACTTCCCAAGTAAACAAATTGTTTGACTTGTTCCACTTTCTTTCCGTCTATTATTATCTCACATTTTGTCATTCGGTTATATTCAGATATTGTAAATATTACATAGAAAAATTCTAGTAGATTTGAATTCTGACGCATCCCAACTTCCACCAGATTGTCATCAGGTGTAAATGCTATTAATAGTAACAATATTAATAATAATGGACAATATTAACAAGTAATATTGTAAAAATGCAATTTAATAAAAAGTATATTATAATCTACAAACCTACAAAAGGAATGCTTCGATGGTTTGGGCACATGGAAAGGATGAGTAAAAGTAGATTGACGTAAAGAATTTATAAATCTCGGAAAATCCCAGGAGGGTGTTTTCCGGACAAATCAGAGAAGTTGGGTTGCCTAGTGCCCATAACCATAGAGCTAGTATAAAGAGAATTGTGGATTTGAAGGAAGCGAAGGAGTTGTGTCAATTGGTAATCCACTGTCTTTGCCTATCCCTGTGGGGAAAAAGCGTGACAGTTTGATTTGATCTTAATCTTTATATCTTATCTCATATAGTCATAATCTAGAAAATAAAATAACCGATTATCATTTTATAATAGATTATAATCCAACAATATATTTATTACTTTAATGGTTTTATAAAGAATAACGTTTTTACCAATCATTACCCATAAAATTGTAATGCACACACTTTTTGGTAATTTTCCACAAAAGCTTTTAATTAAACACAAAAACGCCTGATTTTATCATAAACTCCACTACTTACTATTCTTATTATTAGTAATAGCATTTCTGGCAGTAATAACATCAGTATTGTTTAAAAAATTCTAAGATTATAATAGTAAACCGCCCCTTTTTTATAAAAGTACGTTGGTGTATGTTAACAAATGAGCCCATCAGCTCGTAACGTTACCATCCCACCGTAGTGTGATGTCTGCCGCGTCTAGTTGTCATCGATTTGTTGACAAACAACATCTCGCTGCGGTATTTGAATGAAAAGCGCACACAATTCGTATTATGTTATTGAGAGGCATGTTTGTTTATAGCAGCGCACTAACAATGGCCCATTATGTGCTAAAGAGCATCACACTTGGTCATCTGTTTACCTCTCAATGCATGAGGTGTGCGGTCTGCGAGGGATTGCTTGTGGCCCGCGGTCGTGGGCGGTCGGCGCGGCCGGGGTGGTCGCCGCGGGCAGTACGGGCACAGGGTGGGTCCCGCATAGCGCCGGGCTCCTCCGTGGCGACTAGCGCTTCGTGACGCATTGCAGGTGCGCGGCTGCCGATCGGCGCGCGCCGCACCCCAGCATATCAACCGTCGTCCTGAGCAGCGGCAGAAGCGCACTCCGCCGTACGAATCTCCCACCCGAGACGTGGACTTCCACATCCGGTCCCTCTCCGAGCGGCGATCGCGAGTCGGACACGAATTCACTCGAATAGGGCGCCCGCCGAATTCGACCGCATCGCTGACGGTTGAGCTTCCCGGCGCAGCCGCTCGCGAGTGAGGGCGGCAGTATCGTTTTAACCGTCGGTCCGTGAGGTCGCTTTCGCGGCGCTGTCTGTGATTTTTAGTGTAGCTCCAGATAATCCAAGTTAATCTACAATGGTGAGTGATGTTTTTGCTGAAATACGTCTACAGTGCGCTCAGCGCGTCGCAAGGGGCCCATTCGTACCTATATTTTTGTATTTGGGTGTTTTTGTGTTTATAGTGATGACGGCCTCCATTATTATGATGGCCGTTTTTTTACCGCAATGCGGATCGACAACGTCGCTTCTACGCTTCTACCAGACTGCTAGTACCACGTATGCCAACGATTTCGTTCGTTTTTCCTTCGTTGGAAAGAATCTGCGTCGAATTATAGATGGGCCGGTCGCGAAGTCATCGAGATAAATATTTGAACCGACTGACATACTACCGGCGAAATGACGTTATATCTGCCGGGTGCGTCGGAAAGATGCGACAAAATGGGGATCGCCACTCATGTGCTTTGAAAATTTAGCAGTTTTATGCAGAATTTATAGGCCAACGGTCGAGCGGCGGTGCTGGGATCGATCACCGGGCGCAGCTGTCAAATCGCGTTGACTCATCGCTACATAGAACGGCGTTTTGCACGCAATTCGCCAGAATACGTTGGTTTAGGTTTGTTTGCAATGAGGTTCGTTGAAAATAAATGGGTGCAATTGTATTTTTGGCGGGAGAATGCCGATGGCGCCAAACGCCGGGGCCGCGACACTCACGAATGCCAAATTGTTTCCTGTGTGACAATTGTATGATTACAGCTGCTAGTTAAGACCACTTACTGATGATGGCAACTCATTCGGTGTCATCAGCATTTGTGATACATAAGTTGTATTATATTGTTTGTTGATGTATTCTTAGCTAAGAGAATGTAATTATCCTGATTATAATGGTACTTGTAATATGATCAAATAGTATTTATATGAATTTACATAATATTATCTATGTAAATTCATATAAAATCATCTGTATAATCAGACCTCAGTTCCCAAAGGGATGAGCAGAATCAAGAGCCTTAGTTTCATCAATTGTTTTCATGCACTTTGGATTTAGGGTTTTTTAAGAGTGCATCTGATTTGGTCATTGAACTATCTTGGGAGTCATTCCCACCATTTTATTATACTTAAACAATTAAAATGTCATATGAACGCTCCCAGTTGAACTTATAAATGATAAAAAGGCTAAGAGTTTATCTTAAATTACCGTAATTCTGCATAATGGAATACATACCTACTTATACTGTTGAAATATTTGCAGTTGATTAATGTCAAGTCACAAATAAATACTTTTCCATATTTGTATTTTTTTTACATTTCTATACTAAGATACTAAAGTGCTTGTATCGTAGAAGCAGGACAATCAAAGTACATAGATCAAAGATACATTGGTACTGGTGGGTGGTCTTGAACTTGTGCTCTCTGGTTTGTGTAACCATTGCACTGCCACTACACCATGTTTACTCTAATTCTAAAGACATTTTTCCTATGTAGAATACATATGATAAATTATTATAATAGTTATAAAAATGTTATCAGATTATCCAAGAATATTTTATTTTGCCCAACGATTTGTTTTTAACATAAGTTAAACCATTGAATTAAAGATGGTTAGTTGATTTTAGGTATTTGCCATAACCACAAAGGTCAGAGGAAGCATTCCCATTCTGTAGACCAAATTGGCAGTCAAATTGTCATATTAAATTGGTTTTTATGATATTTTTTGTACTATCCTCTATCCTTGACTGCATTGTATTATGGAAATCATTATTATGCACCGTTGTAAACATTCCTGATGCCCTACATCACTGCAGCAGCCCCAAGCATTATTGATTTGGACGGAAAAGGTATTTGCAGAGTACTCGAGTATGATAAACCTTATTTACCTCAAGGACTGTGGCAATGCCCTTTTAACCAATTGAACAATGCTTGGGCTGATGCAGTCATTGATTTTCATACATAAATGAGATCCTAATAATGAATGGCCAAATAGTGTATGAGAGCATTGTTAGCATAGTGGGGGTACTAAGGCAACCGTTGTGTAGTGGTAGTGCAATAGTTGGACAAACCAGAGAGCATGGGTTCAATACCACTCACCGATACTAATCTGTCTTTGATAAATGTACTTTGGTTGTCCTGTTTCCCCAGGAGGGTGTTTTCCAATCAAATCTGAGAAACCATCAAGAAAGCTAGGTTGCTATGTGCCCATAACCTTGGAGTTAGTTGTCATGGAAGGTGTCCATTGTCTCTGCCTATCCTCATGAGAAAAAGGTGTGACAATTTAATTAAATGGATGTCCTGTTTTTATGATACAAGCACTTTAGTAGCTTCGTATTGAAATGTAAAAAATGAAAATAATTACTGTATATACTTAGATATATAATGTTGCCTCACTGGCAAATGGCCCTATAGTATATATTGCATTTTTCCTTGTAAAACAATATTGATTATAATCAGTTGATAATGTTGTAATGTACTAATGTATTGTTCAATAGAAATATATTTAATCTTATCAATTTATTGTGTTACTACTCTGTGATAATATGTGTCATGGGGATTATTTGCAATTATGGACTAAGCAGGCAGGGATTGGTGGCTGTATTATATGCCAGATGTTAAGCTGGATAGTGGTCCATACACTATGCCTGCCTGAAAAATATTAACAGATATTCTGTATTTTCTAATATAATTAATTAGAATAATATAAGCCCCACATTTGTAGGTTACAAGCTAATAAACAATACAATTATGACTTTTTAATGATTTAATGATCTATTGTCAGATTGGTCTATCATCTCTGCCTATCCTTATGAATTTGTATTTAGAAATAATGTATAATTTGTAAATGCAGGAACTATTATGATTGTGATGCTAATTAATGTGTGTATGGCGTTAATATTAGCATTGTTAATATTAATTAGTTCATTTTTTGTACAATCGAACTAATTATACACATACTCTATACTTGATAATAAATCATAAATAGAAACATTATTCAATATCATTTCCTTGTATTCTGATAATTGGCTATTTTTAGTGATTCTGCGAACCCTACCAAGTAAGGCCTAAATATAGTGGTCAGGGTCTGGGTATTTAGGAGTGATTGTGATGATACAAAGTGCTTGTATCATAGAAACAACCAAAGTACATATATCAAAGATAAATTGGTACCGGTGAATGGTTTAGAACCCGTGCTACTCGACTTACGTAGCCATTGCACTGCCACTACACCACGGTCGCCTTATAGGCAGATAATAATTTCATTTGCCTAGTCTGTCGATCCGGGGTGTACGTACCTTCAATCTCGAGTGTACATACCAACTAAGCCGGCATAGTGGATGCAGTCACCAGTTGTTAGTACAGTTATATGCGTATATAGTATGATAAGGGTATGTACACTAAGGGTGTGGTAATCAGCATGATCTAATAATATTTGCAAATTAAACAAATAAACTTATAAGTAGGTCTTTACAAGTTTTTGCAGTTTTAAATAACATGATGATATTGTTGGTATAGGATTTTTATGTTAAAATGCCTACTATTCATTTGTACCCATATAACATAGGTACATGTAATTTAAAAATAACCATAGGTATATGAAATAATAACATATTTTTCTCGTTATTTCCTTTTTATGTGGCTCGCTCGACGTTGCCGTCTAATGTTAAGCTGGAGTGCTGTCTATGAATTTAATTAAAAATAACAAATTCTATAATAAGTCTCAGCATTATGACATGGCGTTTTGTGTTTATTTCCACCATTTATCTCAACTTTAATATTATAAATAATAAAGGTGTATCACAAATGTATTGGATATCAAAGTTTGTTATATTTTTATGGACATTGGGTTCATTGGTTACACTGCAAATGTTTTTTTTATTGTGACATGACATCTCACCTTGATTCGCCTAATGCTAAGCAAGAGGAGATCCAAGAGTGACGACGACTGAAAAAAACCAAGCTAGTTCACGGCTACCCCAGTCGCCGTCACTTTTCCAGGCGAAGATGCTTTTTGACGCACCCAAGGTTATAGGATGGAGAAGAGAACACATGGGCTGGCAAAGTATTCCTCTTGTTTAATATAGCTCACCGACCTTAATTGTTTGAAGCCTTTAGACCTTTATATTTGAAATGTTTTTTAAAATGTGAGCCATAGATGAGGCGCGCTGTTATCTTAATAGTGGTGCGGCGTATTATCAGTGACCGCAGTGTGACGTAGGCAGAGAGCGCGAATGCCGCATTGTAATTACACACGGCGTTATCAGCGTGTTTGTGTGCGCTATCGGCGCTCTGCGACTAATCGCAAGGAATGCGCCGATTATATTATTATTAACCACTTTGAACACACAACGTTTTATTCACGAGCAAAATGACCAAGGTATGGTGTGCGTGTTTGAAGTTGCAATTGAATTGGCTTGTTTGTTGTGTGCGTAATGTTAAAAGAATTGTTTCATTGTCCATTCTTTATGTTTATAAAACTCTTGACAATTACGAATTCCGTTTTTTGGCCACAAAATTTATGTTGTTTTTAAATATGTTTTTTGTGTGTAAACAAAACTGGTTTGTCTCCAAAAAATGTCTTAAATTCGTTTTTTTTAAACACAATTCAACTTTACTTCATTTTTTTAGGATAACCTCGTCTCTTTTACAGTCTAATTAAATGGTTCGGTGCGTCGTTTTTTTATCGAACAATCTACAAGCACTCTAGGAACTCATCTTGCTTACCAATTCAAATTTTGATGGATTTTGCTAGCTTTGAATATAACTATCGCATTAATTCGTTAGTTTAGGGACCTCCAGTATTGAATTATGTTTGTGAGAAATGGGTCCCCTTGTCGTTATTATTTCTATATGTTGGTGTAATGTTGTGATTTGTGTAATAATTTAATATTAATGGATGTGTTTGATGGCAGGCGGATCAATTGACCGAGGAGCAGATCGCCGAATTCAAAGAGGCGTTCTCCCTGTTCGACAAGGACGGCGACGGCACCATCACCACCAAAGAACTGGGCACCGTGATGCGCTCCCTAGGACAAAACCCCACCGAGGCGGAACTACAAGACATGATTAACGAAGTGGATGCCGACGGTGAGTCAACGATTCCATTACACTAACAGGTTTCATGTGAAACTCATGTGAGCACGCAACCTGGTTATGATTGTCCTGAAAATAATGATATCAAAAGAACTAAACAAATTTTATGCCGCTTACTGTCGCGTTCACTTATCTCCGTGACTACAATGGCTGCAAAGCTCTCCAAACGTTGGAATAATAAAAATAATGTAAAATCAGTAACCAAAAATAAATGCGATAGTAAGCCGCATAAAATTTGTTTAATTCATTAAACAATGTTCGCGCAAAATTTAAGAAAATACTATAATACACTTTAAGACTTAAAATTCAAATTATATAGATTAAATGATACTGAACATGTTTATTGAAAATAGTGAAAATATTGAGTATATGTATATATAGGTAAAACTCAGCCCAAGTATATACGTAACAATGTTGTTGGCCAAAAATCTGTTAATTAGCGAATATGGCGACTAATTAACATGTAGCCATATCTATATATTATCGCTTGTGTGAAATTAATCGATAACACAAGAATCGATGTGTCCTTGTGATTTGTGACACGTTCGCATGACAACAAGATGGCAGCTCCATTACAACAGATACACGAAATCATTATGCCATATAATCATTGATAATGCGTTTTCATTACATTTCTATACCAAAGTACATAATATATCAAAGATGCATTGGTACCGGCCCTTCTCCGATGCGAAGCTTCATCTCATCTAATCATGGCTTAAGGCTACCGTGGTGTAGTGGCAGTGCAATGGTTTTACGCAAACTGAGTTCAAAATTACTTGCCAGTATCAATGTATCATTGATATATGTACTTTGGTCGTCCTGTTTCTATGGTACATGCACTATAGTAACTTAGTATAGAAATGTAAAATGGGGCACCCGTAAACTGACTCAGTTTTTTCAGTCGTCTGCACTCTTAGACTTTATCATGCTTACCATCAGGTGGGTCGAAAACAGTCGAGTCGCAATAAAAAATTGACAGTTTCTCTTAAATTATTGTAAGAACGAGGGGGGTGGTAGTCCAAGGGAGTTGTTGTTTGGTGACGTCACGACCATGCTTTTGGTCACATGTCACCCGTTTGCGCCGCAATTAATGCAAACAATGGGAAAAAACGTTGGTTCTGTTTGAATACACAATCGGTTGTAAAGTCAACATGAGATTACTAATATAATTAGCATTTGTTTGTGTGCGCGTGCGTCACTGCCGAACAATGGCCGCCACTCAGATGTGTACATCCGCGCGCATAACAATGCGCAGGACAACAATAATTGTTATAATAACACTTTGCCACAAACAGAGAGAGGGTAGTTGGAGAAATTATTAATTGATCAATAACAATCAAATACGTTCTCTTTCTATCAACACCCCAGCTTAACATGAGGCAGGGTGCTGTCGTAATTCGAGCCACAATTAATTAAATAAATAAACTTGCAATAGAACTCATGCCGCCACGCGGACTAAAATTACAAAATCTGAGGTCCATTTAACAAACTTTAATATTTAAAAATAAATTATGTTTGAAGGTTCTGTTTTATCAAAGAGGCTTGTTTAAAATTACGAGTTCTCTATTACGAGTTACTGGGCCATTTAGTTCGTAACTTTTTAAATGTAGAAGTTTTGTTATTAGGTGCGTTTATATGTGTACCAAAGAAGTTTGCGACATTAGCTGACGATATGTATTTGAGTAAGCTATACATCTATATGTTGCATTTAAATTATGAATAGCTGAGAATTGGCTCACAATGACACCCTTTAACATTATAAGGCGAGTGTAGTAATAGTTGTAGAATGGCCGTGCAAACCAAGAGCCTCCGCTTCAAAACTTGCCGGTATCAACGTTCCTTTGATATATGTTGTCCTGTTTCTATGATACAAGCACGTTTAGTATGCAAAAGTAGTTTGCGCACATTGTAACAAAAATAATAACTGCCACATTGTTAACAATATATGTATATATATAAGAGATATATATATTCGCAAATGTTGCAATAATATAATAAATCAAACAATTGCAATGTTTTTTGTGTATTCATGAGAGTGGCATGAATTTGTTTGAATAATCATTTTGGCAACTTTTCATCGTCTGTTTATTTATTTAGCTATTATTCGCAACATTTTTGCTAAGTATTTGTTTTATTGACCTCGATTTGGTTGACTAAGCAAGGCGAGGTCCAAGAGCGCCGACGACTAAAAAAACAACTCAACTTATGGTTGCCCCAGTCGCCGTCACCTTGCCGGTCTATGAATATTACCATACACTGCATGGATAAACATTTCTTTTAAATTGTGTCATGATATCTGGTTTCCATCCGCCTGGTGATAAGCAAGAGGAGGTCCAAGAGTGACGACGACTGAAAAACAACTCAACTTATGGTTGCCCCAGTCGCAGTCACTATGCCGGCCAAAGTTGTAGTAACATTGGTTATTGCGAGAAATATGGCTTTTCAATTTGTATTTGAAGAAACCAGGTTTTCTTTTTTAAAATTAATCCTATGTTGTTTATGCATAATGGAAAGGATGTTACGGGGTATAGTGTTTGATTTGAATGCATAGATCCGCAGCGCTATGACTAATGAGCTTACGTGAATAGAATTGTGGATGTGAAGGATGCCTATGAGTTCAGTATCGTGCATTGTGACACTTCATCGCCACTGCCTGTGTTCGTCATAATGGTGGCGTGACAGTTTAATTCGTATATCAGCTTTTGTGTTATATCCATGTATCTCTCTCTTCAGCGCTAAAGATGACGTATTGATATGAGCCGAAAGTCGCATCGGTGGGTGTCATGTCGTCTAAACAAAAAATATGCCACTAATTTGAGCGCCACGCTGTTGTTGGTTATTTTGGTTACAAAACACACAAATCACTATTGATATGAACACAAATAATAATAATACTCCTACAACTTTATTTATTTATTGTGACTCGACATATGACAGCATTCCGCCTGATGTTAAGCTGGAGTGTGGTCCATGAATGGATGCCACTGCTACTACAATTCAATGACTAATTAGGAATCACATCCACTATGCCAGCCTAGTTGGAACCGGCAACTTACAAGCTGATCCCGAAACGCGACCAAATCACTTCATATCCGCCTCTTTTTTTTTATAACAAATCTTTGCTCCTAGTGGGAATCGGACCTGGGACTTAACACGCAACTAACCAATCGCTAACCGTTCGGGTACGCCTGTCTTTATACTTCCATTCATTTGATGCTTTTATCTGTCATTTTTTATATTGCAACGCTTCATCTGACTAACATGCCTGTGGAACAGTCGTGACAATTTGAATGATGGATTCAATATTTTCATTTTTTTTATTAATACATAGGTAAATTTATTTATTACTAAAGGTACACCGCCGTGAGATGAATGCTTCAAATACATAATATTAATAATTGCACAGTAAAAAGAATACAGTCGGCGAGCATAATTCTACAAAGCATTCTCTTTTTTATTTTTTAGTTTATAAATTTCTAAACTATGCTATTATCTATTAATCAAAACTAAAAAATATCTAAACTAAAGTGCTTGTATCATGGAAACAGGACAATCAAAGTATATATATCAAAGATACATTGGTACCGGTGAGTGGTTTTGAACCCGTGCTTTCTGCTTACGTAAACTCCATTGCACTGCCACTACACCACGGTCGCTTGATTACGTTTGAGATTAAGGTCACAATAAAAGTTGAGGGCATTTTAATAATAACTCCTAATTAATAATCATAAGTACAATAATATACATCGCTCGAAAAACCGACAACCGATAAGGAAGAAAGGTGCATTATTGGAAACCACGAACTAGAAGACGTGGCGTAGGCCTCCCACTAGGTGGACTGACGACATAGTGAAAGTCACGAATAACCGGTGGATGCAACTGGCATCTTGTCGTTGAAATGGCGACCTATGTTGGAGGCCCTGTTGGCCTATGTTGAGCAGTGAACGCCTTCTGGCTGATGATGATGACACTAATACACTATATCTAATTCAAATCATACTATAAAATATAAATAAATAAATATCCAAAAGTCCATGAGAACATAAAATGTATCGAATATAGGTTCATTGAACCTTTGCCCGCTGGGCCGCCGCCGCACACATTTGATTGATCTGCCAAAACTTTACGACAAATGAAGAAGCGCGCTTTATTGTAAGTGCACCCATAAATACTGCACTTAGTAGCACATTGGTGTGCGCGGGAGTAATAAGCAAGAAGATGGCAGCTCCATTACAACAGATACACGAAATCATTATGCCATATAATCATTGATAATGCGTTTTCATTACATTTCTATACCTATGCCGGCCAAAAAATATATTATAAAATTATTGTATTGTCATCGGTTTTTAATACGTGTACTAATTTGAAGTGGTAAAAATTTAATTTAAAAGATTCCGATACAAGTCAAGCTAATAAAAGGGTGTTAAAAAATAGTTGTTAGCTTCGTCAGCAAACACAATCTCATTGGAGAATTTAAGTATCTTCCGGCTGGATAATAAAATAACTCGCCAGCTAGGGGTGGGGTTCACAGGGCGGATATCGAGTTGGGGGACACCCGATGGGGAGAAGGGGGCGGTCGATACTCGTTCTAGAAGCTACTCTCACTATTTCCATTGATTTTCTTTACCAAGTGACCTATATATATTTTTAATGATGTAGTTTACTTGAGTTCAATGTGCTCCTCCGGCTGCTTGATCTGTTTGTTGTGTAATTTTAATAGTTTTAGGGTATATATTTGCTTTTATATATTTAACACCTATTTATTTACTTTATACATATATATTATTTACGTAAAATTTTATTTCACATAAAAGTTGTTGGCATTATATATACAAATTGCAAAGCGCTCGCATTGAGTTTTATGTGAATTTTAGTATCACTAATTGCACTGTTATTAACCTTTATGTTTATAATTATTGTTTAATGAAGTATAAACTGGGACATTGGCAAAGTTCGCGGGTTACACGCACACGAAACCATACCACATTAAAAACAATGTATTGTCTTTAAAAAAAAGCTTGACTGTGTTCACAAATACCTAGTGATTACTTTGGCATGATAATTTGCGACATGTACAAATCAAGCTCGTGTTATATATCGTAATTAGCAAAAGTGTGATTGCAGTGATGTGATATTGATGCGCGCGCTCCTCACTTCAATTAACCCGTCGCTGACCTCTGCCACTCCATCAAACTACCGACTCGTTGACCGTTAATACATTCTGTCGGCCCAAGTGACCGTTATACGTACTCTATTTGCTTGTAGACACACCGGAAAGGTATTGACCAAACGGCTTAATCAGTCGTCGCCTAAAACGAATGGAATTTATGACTAGTTGAATTGTTATTTAAACGAAATTCTTGTCATGTCCGGCTCGAAGGACCAAAATGTATGTTTATAGAATGGTGATATAAATTGAATGTAACAAAGGCAGGGAATCCTCTGTATGTTGTATGACGTAGCATAGCAGCTGGTAATTGGCCAAAAAGAAAAGGTGTCGAGCGTATGTTTACTATTCTAATCCGGGATCACACTGAAAATAGGTTAGAGACCGCGGTCAAAGAATTCGCCTGCCTTTGGCCCGGAAATATGAAACAAAAACAAAACAATTGTCTCGATCGAGATTTTTTATTTGGTCCCACGATGTTTAAGGACTCATCGTTCAAGAGTCACATCCGCCGATTTGCGTGTCGAGTGTTTAGATTTGTATCTGTTGGATAATAGCCTGCTTTTTGTTGGTTTGCTAGCCTGCTTTTGCTAGTTTGGTAGCCTGCTTTTGTCTTTAAGAGATTATGGTCCAATAACTTTAGGTAGACTATATAAGTTTTGTAATAAAATTGGACAGAAAAAGCGCCCGACAATCAAACTATCTGTCTTATAGTGTCTATTTATAATAATCCAATTGGTTTATATTTTAAATAGTGGTTTGACAGTTAATATTTAAATGTTGTATTTGTGTGTTTGTATGCATAAAAAGTAATGCCGAAAACGTTGTAACCGGTCCCGCGTCGTCGACCTTGATCCAACCGTTTCAATATAATACGAAGGTTGCGCGGTGATGTCACAAGCTATGGGATCGCCAAATGTCTCGCATGCCGCCATTTTGTGCACTAAACGTTAGACCATATATGGCCTATATGGTTTATTAGAACTTTTGTCAGGCACATACAATTGATAATAAGTAATAGGTACTTTGGATTGATCATGCTGTCCATGACTGGACGGACATCTAAAGAATATAATAACGCAGGTTGAGGAAAGCATCCGCGTTTTGTCTACCGAGTCAGCAGTCGAACTAAAAGGTTCGGTGTGTCGTTTCTTTGTAGAACAATCGACAAATGGAATTCTTTACCAGCCCATTTGTCCATCCTGTAACCTTGCATCCTTCAAGCGATGCGTTGAAGAAGCACCTTCGGCCGGCATAGTGACGGCGACTGGCGTGAAGACTCTGTTTTTGCAGTCGTCGTCACTCTTGGACCTCTTCTTGCTTGCCATTAGGCGGGTCGAAGTGAGATGTCGAGTCACAATAAAAAAAAAACATATCGTAGTGCCCCAATCGTAGTCCATTGTATGTTAGTTTGATCAAGAGCGGCCTGCCAATAACGTAACGTGGTCGGGCATGTCTTGCATGAAATTTATATTTATAAATTGTAAAATTGGTTTATGAATGTCATTATCGGCCCCAAGGACATCGGAAGCTGTTTTAGTATTCTATTGTTAGCAGAAGGCGCCCTTACACGAAGGCGGGTAACGCCTACATTTAATAAATGAAATTACATAAAGTTAGGCTACCAAGTGTTACGAATAGAATAATGAAATGGCCGCCGCGTACAATTAATTAAACACACACCCACTGCTGATGAACATGGAATAATTTCCCTAAACGACTCATCGACTAAAATAAACTCCAGCAAAATGTTAATTACATTATTTTCCTCAGCATTTTGTAACCATTATATGGAAATATTAAACACAAACTTTGCTTTTGGTTATTCAATAGCCACTTCCAGAGGGACTTTCATGCAAAGATTTTTATTAGACGCGGTATCTGAGATTTTAATCCGTTTTGCCTAGTGCCCATAACCTTAAAGCGTATATTAGAAGAATTGTTGATGTGAAGGAAGCGAGGGAATTGTGTCAGGATCGTGGCAAGTGGCGCTCCATTGTCTCTGTCTATAAAAAAGGCGTGACAATTTAATTGATTGATTGATTTATACACACGTTGATTTTTCTATCGCGATACAAAATTTTCGGTGTGATGGTTACCTATAACACGTCTGAAATACCTCCAGCAGTAATAATAGCTTTTGGTTACGTTTACTGTTTGCTAAAAAGATATTGTTCTTAAAAACATGTTCCATACCGCCGCATTGCTGTCTTATGCCAGAGTGGTGTGAAACCGATACCGCTGAATCTGATACATTGAAACTATCGTTTACATGAGATTAGTGTCCATGATACGGAATCAATGATACATGTTGCGATACAAATCTCTGCATGAATGGGGCCTATGTTTCTAGTTTCACAATTGCGTTGATATTTATCCTACCACAAGTAACTTATAGTATATAGATTCAATTAGAAAATTTATATTTTATTAATTTGTGTCAACTGAACATATTTCAAAATGGCCGGCCGAATTGCTGTTGATGTTGGTTGTACTTGATTAATGTGCGAGTGAGCGAAAACTTTCCCAAACTGATGAACATGTAATACTAATGACATGTTCGTGGCATTGAAGTGTCTCCGCGAACCATTATCTATGTGTGCGTGTGTTAATCAATATAAGCCTTATCACCATATCTTTGCGATAAGAAATACTTGCTATAATAAAAAGTGGTCATTTGACCTAATATTTGTTCATTAGTTTCAACAATTAATTTATTACTATGGCTGTACACATTTTATTAGTTAATATATTTATAGGAAATATATTGCTGCGATGGCAGCACATGAAGGGCACTTGATTATCTCTGATTATACCAGAGAAGGAAGATATTTTTAGGTGTGTTATTAACATCAAAAAGCAGGACGAAAATAACTCAATTATCGAAGTAATTAAATATCAATTTAAAATACATAGACAGTACAGCATTCTTGTTAGTAAATGTATAAGAACAAAATGTTTAATAAAGTAGTCAATGTGAGTATAATTGAGTAAAAGCAGACAAACCTGACAATCTGTTGATGTGAAGCAGAACCGCATGAGTTGTGGCTGGCGGGGGCCATCCTTTATCGATACTTTATTGCTCACAATTTAATTGCGCATTAATACTGAGATTTGTTCATTATCGTTCGCAATATATATTTGTACGGCGCTTTCTTTTATTGCAACATTTTGTAGTGTTAAATTACCCCATCAAGTTTGTTTACGCCGTGCTTAACACTAAAATAAACTGCATCCAATGTTATGACATTTGTATCACTACAGACTAGAGCGGCATATTGATAGAGATTACGACTATTAGCAAAACAATCAAATCATATTTATTTATAAGTTTAATTCGGTATATAAGTACAACAGGTTACAAACTAGAATTAGCAAAAATAAGAACATTTCCAACGTTTGGGCCAGTTTCCACCCCAAAAGGAGATAAAAACAAGAATAATAAATTAATAATTGGTTGCTTTGAATGCGGGTGCGTATATTTCTGAATGTTGTTGCTTGTATGTTGCGCTGCTGTCTTAATAATTCATTCCATAATAATAATTTTAACAAAACCAGCAAAACTATAAATGCTTTGTTTTGAGGTTTTAAGAGGAAGCAAGGGAGTTGTGTCAGGATCGTGGCAAGTGGCGCTCCGTTGTCTCTGCCTATCCCCGAGGGAAAGAGGCGTGACAATTTGATTTTTAAAAGTTTTTCATCCTCAAGGGACACCTATTTGACGTGGAACAATATAGTGTGTTGAATTTGACATTTTGGTTATGGACGCCGTCCGTGTTTGTCTGATGATTAATTGGTTATTATTAATCATCAGTCAGGTTAATGGAAGTGACAATAATTTGTAAAATCTATGCTCCTGAAATTGAATGCACATTTGTCGTGTGTGCTTGATATAATGTGCACTATGTTAGAGAGCGCTAACAAACGGTTAACATTGGTTGCTTAACGGGGCCACTTGGTCGCCGGCCAGCTAACTAACCCGGGTCCGTGCTGACCACCCCAAATACCAATAGGCTGATCGGATACCTATTTATGTAACAATGCGATCTATTAATGACACTTCATTAAAATTACATTCACTTTTTATGTTGGCTAATGATTCATTTTTAATAAAACCATAACGGTCTTACTACATAAATATTTAAAACAATCAATTAATCAAATTGTCTCGCCTTTTCCCACACATGGATAGGCAGACACAATGGAGCGCCACATGTCATAATTCCACAATTCTCTTTATACAGACTCTGTGGTTATGGGCACTAGGCAACCCACGTTTCTTGAGGACATATTTAAATATTTGTATACAGTCAAACGTCATTTTGAGGTACTAAATTGACTGAAATACTGAAATGCCTTTTTTGGAGCTCGTTAATTTTTTTGTTGTTTAAAACGTTAAGTGACACGGTTATGGTCTTGTGAGAATACCCACATACATGTTCTTACAAGTACCCACAATTCTCTCACATACAAGAGCTTGTATGTGAGAGAATTTCGTGGATGTGAGGAAAGCGAGGGAGTTATGTCAAGATCCATGCAAGGGGCGCTCCATTGTCGTTGCCTATCCCTGTGGGAATGAGGCGTGACAATTTAATTGATTTGAAAATGCAATTATTAAATTGTGTGTGATTTTGCGTCGTAGCATGGTGTGTATGTCCGCATGTGTGATGTGCCAAAAGTGTTTACTAATCAACATTTAATATTCTGGCTGCCGTTGTAATTGGCTACACTCTTTCGTATCTATACTAATATTATAAAGAGGAAAGATTTGTGTTTTTGTGTGTGTGTGTGTGTATGTGTATGTTTGTAATGAATAAACTCAAAAACTACTGTGCCGATTTCAAAAATTCTTTCACTATTAGAAAGCTTTCTTCATGAGTAACATAGGATATATTGGATTTTCAAAAAGTTTAGAGTTCCGTACGAAATCTCGAATAATGTAACCCAAGGTGTGAAAAAAATATGTATACATAGATAAGAGAAAAACTGACTATTAAACCACCAAACGTGCGATGTATTTTGACCCGGGCAACGCCGGGTTACACAGCTAGTATAATATATAAACAAACGCACATCTATATGTGTTTACATAAGTATACACATGTTGTCTTATTAATTAAAAATTATAACATCATTATAATTAATACACTTAACTTGGCCTTATTTATATCTTTATACTGATCTTATTTATAGCATGGTTTTAAAAGTAATATCCGTTCATTGGACAAGTATTGGCGCTGTGTAGCATAGTGGTCAGAGTAATTGCGCGTTAAGCTACAGACACCGCGTCTGGTCTTCATTTGTATTATCATAGAGAAAGTAATTTGAAATAATATCCATGAAAAAACCCATGAATAATGTAACAATAATTTAATAAAATATTGAGCTCTTATAATAATGAGAAATGTTTCAAAACTGACTCAAAAGGCATTCTTGTAAAATATCTCATTGTGTTGGTCTTAATATCGGTATTTATACCACAAAGAATATATTTTTATTATATATCTCTACCGTGCTCTCGGTTTGCGTAACAATTGCCCTACCACTACACCACTATCGCACGAAATGCACTATCCTAATACGTTTGCTTAATAATTTGGAGCACGGGCTACGATGATGCGTACGTACTGCCAGCACTGGTGAAAACGCCCAGATGAGCTCATAGACATTCTGATCTCGACTTGTCTGATTTACCATCAAGCTGCAATTCCGCCGGCGACTTGCAGACTGCACTACTTATTTGTATGATATTAATTCCGTGCAAGGCGACCCTAGTCTGCAGCTGCCGCGCTAATATTGTTTCCCAACATCATATTTTTATAATCTTTGACTTAGCAAATGCTGATTGTCGCTATAGTGTCTCGCCTTGCACGGAATCAATCTCATACAAACCAGTAGTGCAGTCTGCAGTCGCCGCGGCCGGCCGGCGTAATCACACCTTTAGACAAGTGGTCCAAAAGCGCTAATGACTGATAAATTCAGTCCCATTTCACGTTTGCCTTAGTCGCAGTCACTAAATCATTGTTTTCCTATTCAACATGACAGAATAGTATCTCGTATGCTTGTAACGATGATGTAAACATAGACGCACGTATTGTTTACATTGTCAATAAAGTGTTTCACAATGTAAACGTGAATGGATCTCTTTCAATATTAACTATATTTAGATTATTTAATGACAATGTACGTGCTGCTCATATCAAAGAGTGCCCGCTTTATGTGCTGTTTGTTTACAATTGGTTGTTCGCAAAATTACACTTCTTTGTTATGACAAACTGAAGATAAAAAATTATGTATAATTTCTTGTCAATTCGCTCTTGAACATGACTATTATACATTTTTCTTTACTTGGCTAAAGCAGTAAACAAACTCGGCAATTACTACTATCGCGATTTAATACGAATATATAAAAACATCTATGAATTACGGTAAGAATGGTTTTTTATTGTCATTATTTATTATTAGGGCACAATATTTGTCATTTGTGAATTTACCGTTTCCATTTCATTTTGATAAAAATAGTGTGTGTGTCATTTTAATAACTTTTTTGCATTTGGTAAATTGTGTATGTTTATTCCAGAAAGAAGTGAGAAAATTGTGCCAAGTATATATAAAACAAGTACATGAATGATGTTTTAAAAATTTATTCCTAAATGATTCGCATATTGCCGCCATAAAAGTAATCATATATTTTCGACTTCCATAATGGTTATAATTTGCATGAAATTTTAGTGGAGTGCAAATTGCATCCATTTTGGTATAAAGTGATGGTTATTGGATTAGTAAACACAGGTGACATGTGATAAAAATATGGCTTTATGTAACACGAATTTGGACAACGCAAATTGGTAACAAACGCGCAAATGACATAATGACTTAGTTTGACCTATTTGACCGCGTCCTTTTCGTGACCGACGTTCTTCAGACACGTACAATAATTTCACATATAAATTACCTTACTTGCAATACTCAACAATTTGTCAAATTCAAACAACATTTTTAGTGACTTGCACTAGAGATATATTGATTTAAGTTTTGTCAACAACAACAAAAATAACTTTTGTTCTCTGCAATAGTTTAAAGATTTGTTCCTATGGGGCTACATAATGTAATGATGACCGCTCACGGATCATCTCTATAGTGAAATGAAAAATGAACAAATGAAGAGTCACAGAACTTGAGGAACATTGCGATTGTGTGCTATTTATTCATTTATATTTATTTATTCATAGCTTACAATCAAAACATAATAAAAAAATATAACAATAAATAAAGCTTACATTGTGACCCAAAACAATGAAAAATAATAAATTTACATTTGCTAAATATTCTTAAAAACATATATTACTTTTTTCTTAGATTTTGCACGAACATTGATTATTGAATTAAACAAATTTTATGCGGCTTGCAATCGCGTTTATTTTGGTTTTTACTTTACAATTTTGTATTATTCCGACGTTTCGAGAGCTTTGCAGCCACCGTGGTCAGAGTAAGCCGCATAAAATTTGTTTAATTCAATATATTACCTTTTTACCTTAATACTGTGAAATAATAAATATATATTTTGTTCTCGTGATAACTGTAAATTATGATGGAAAATATTTTCAAGTGATATCACACATCCTTAAATGTGTTCCTCGTTGTGGAGTCATTGCGTGACATCATTGCCTGCCCGTGAATAATACACCTTGATGCGTGAGAAATAGATTCCATTATCGTGTGTCATTAACATTAGTTGGGCCGTGCACAGAGCGTAACTAAATTATGGGCGATGGACAGACATTCTGTGTTTAATAAGGAAATATGAGAACTGTGGCCTCGTTTAACGACAATGGGTCGCCTTAGGATTTTAATGTTAATCTTTATTCTGTCATATTTTAGCACCAATGCTAATGAACCGCCAACGAACAAACTCTATTTTGCTATTAAATATAATTATTGCAGAAAGATTCATGATTAGAGCGGCCGTGGCCGAAATGTGCCTCAATTTCATTGCATTTCTTCACGAAATGAGAACAATTGGTGCAGTGGTATGATAGCATCTTAATGTTTATAACAAATTGTGACCAAATATTAAAAAAGGTATTATGTTGTGAAGGCTGGTGCACATAGAGAGTATGGATGAAACTTTTCTGCTATTAGGATGGATCTCCACGCCACAAGCTATTATTATACTTTGAGTATATTTGATTAACATAAAAATTATATGTTAATGGTTAATTATTCACATATTATATAAACGTGTATAAGTGCCAGTCTCAGCTCAATGTGATGTGAAGACGGCATAATATTTTCTTAGATTTTGCGGTTTATGCGGTTTACAATAGCAATCCTTATTAACATCTCCAAATAATTATTTTAATGCAATCTGTCTTTATTGTATTTATTCTTCGCTAACAACCCTCTATTCTCCCCGACTGCCACGCAATCTCTGACATAGTCCTCTTAAGAGTTGCCGTACTACCAATAGTGTTGTCAGATTATCGTATATTTTAGTTGATCAAAACTCAGATGCCAACACGTGTAATATCTCTTCATACAGACTATAATTATGATCACTGCGGGCCCCTGTTTTCTTAAGGATGTCCCCAATTTGATCACTGAACAATCTCCGTCCTCCTTTTATCCTTCCACTCGCCCTAGTTTTTCTTATCGTTTAAATTTGATATCTCAATCCAACTGTACAAAATTAATAATAAAAGTACTATTATGTCTACATACGAGTACTATTTTAAAATTGGAACTAAACATCTGACCTGCTTGATGGAGGTCCAAGAGTGCCAAAGCTATTCTGCCCAAAGTCGTTTTTACGCATCGCTTAAAAGAACCAAGGTTGCAGGATGGAGAGAACACATGTGCTGGCAAAGCATTCCACTTGTCGATTGTTCTACAAAGAAAAGACACACCCGAACCTTTTAGTTCGACTGCCGATTCGGTCGACAGAATCCGGATGCTTCTTCCAACCTGTGCGGGTATCACGGGTATATGGCATTGTTATGTAGTAAATATATATAAGTATATGTTGTTTGTAAAGTGATATAATATGTTGTATGTGTGTGTTGTTGCGGTCGAGTGCGGTCGCCGGATCAGTTTACGACATTGTGTCACACGCAAATTATGCTCACGTGTGTGTTTGCATGCAACACACATTAATTATGTGACTGTTGGTCAGGTGATGCCTCTTAGTATGGAATATACATATTACAAACCACATTATACTACATCATAGACAAAGGTGCCTACCAACGTTAATCTCGATTGACTAATCAATCAAACAGCACCGATCTATCCGAATTAGAGGAGATGCAGAGGCAACCAGATATCTGGAGCTCCTGCTATTTCGCATGAGCATGGCGCGCAGCTCTTTCCGCCTATGCCACAGAGAATGATCTGTGGAGCTCTTTAACCTTGTTCCTACCCTACCTCGTCTTTTCACATCCATAATACCCGCGTTCTGTAGACCGTAACGGCATTCGAAATGTCGATTCTTTTCCATGTGTTCTCGCACTTCTATAATCTTGGATTATAGGGGGAGATTTCATAGAGCTCCTTTGGCCGGCATAGTGACGGTCATTGGGGCAACCGAAAGGTGATAGTCGTCGGCGCTCTTGCAGGTTATCAGGCAAGTCAACGTTAGAAGTTTCAATAGAAAAAATCAAAAAGAAGAAGTAAAATTTCACCAAAAATTAAATTGCACAGACGAAAATTTTGGATAATAATAAAAATAATTGTTATGTATTTTAGATTTATTGTATGTACCGATCAGTTTGCGATTGGTTTGTTGCGCGTTAAGTCCCGGGTTCGATTCCCGAGACTTAACGCGCGATTCATAGTAAAAATTTGTTAATAAAAAAATGTACTAATGTGCACTGAACTATTGCAAAGTCATCTGTTGTATATTTAGTTTGCACTGCCGGCCGACATTATGTATGTACGTGTAATGATCATACTAATAATAGACAGACACCTTACTCCGGCACAATGTTGCACTCATGCGTGCAGGTGGATGTACGACATACATTCAGAAACATCACTAAGCTGGAGTGCGGGGTATACTACAGTTGAATAACAGCAAATTGCAGGCGCTTTCACTATGCCCTGCCTGGTTGAAACCATATTGGCAAAAGGGCACTAATAATGGTACGCCCAAGTCTGAAAATCTCTCAAAAGCAAAACTAACACAATTAGAAAAACAACAAAGGGCTCGGTATAATAGCATCCGTAGACACAAAGTTGAAGGAACTGTAAACAAATAGTCTTGTCGCGACAATAACGTAAACAAAAGTTGTCTACCACTTAGTAAAATTTTCTGGAATATTTAAATATTATTATATTATAAGCAACCGCCCGAAGAACAGACAACCGATGGGGGAGAAAGGTTCTTGAGTGGAGACCACTAGGTAGACGCAGGGCAGGTATGACTAGATGGACTGACGACATTGTGAAATACACGAATAACCGGTGAATGCAACTGGCATCTTGTCGTTCGGGCTTATGATGATAAAGCGGCTGTCAGTTTAGCTTGATACCATTGCGATTGGGAAAGGACGACCGGCTTGGACAGCGTGACCTTTAACGATACGACTTTGACTTGACTAATTGAGTTGGACAGTGCTTACGATCCTTAAGAACCCCTCAAAACGTCACAATGAAATATTTCCGTATTTTGTCATATTCGTAATAATAATAACAAATGTTTATTGATGCGTGTTATACAACATAATGTGATATAAATGTGCTCTCTGCTATTGAATGGAGTCAAGGTCATCCCTCACTGTTGCTTGTTGTCATCATTTTTTACACCAAATGGGAGGGGGGACTCCGGGCACATACGTTGTTTATGTACATTTCTATACTAAGCTACTAAAGTGCTTGTATTATAGAAACATGACAACCATAGTACATTATATCAAAGATATTTGGCTCGGTACTGGCAAGTGGTTTTGAACTCGTGCTCTTTTGCGTAACCATTGCACTGCCATTACACCCCGGTAGCCAACGTGTGCCTGTCAGTTTGTTACCTTTTGATGGGTAAACTGCACCGAACAGGTTTTAATAAAAATTGGCAAGGTGATAAATTGCATTCTGGGGAAGGCATACTATATATTCAACTTCGCAGAGAAATCGGGACTTTGTGCGTCCTCTGTCACCTATACCACGGAGAATGTTCCGAGGAGCTCTTCCTTGTTCCTACCACGTTTTTTCACACCCGTAATACTCGCACAGGTCGGGGAAAGCAACCGCATTCTCTCGAACTAAAAGGTTCGGTGCGTCGTTTCTTTGTAGAACAATCGACAAGTGGAATGCTTTACCAGCCCATGTGTTCTCCCCAACCTTGGATCCTTCAAGCGTGGCGTAAAGAAGCACCTTTGGCCGGCATAGTGACGGCGACTGGGGCAGCCGTGGAGAGTCTTGCTTACCATCAGGCGGGTCGAGGATAGATGTCGTGTCACAATAAAATAAATTGTGGACATGAAGAACTCAATGGATGATTCCATAATATGTTTAATCACTATTGTTTATATCACAACACCTACACACACAGAGCGGTCACGCGACTCGCCTGCCTCGATAAATTTAATTCATTTGACGGTTTATTTTGTTATGTATTCGCGCTTATCGCTTCTTTGCTTTCAAATAATTAAAAACGTTGATTTTAACCGGATTCAACGCATACAATTTGTTGTTTTTTTTTTATTATTATTAACATTTCTATACTAAGCTACTAAACGGGACAACCAAAGTACATAATATATCAAAGATACATTGGTACTGGAAAGTGGTTATGGACTCTCGGTTTGCGCAACCGTTATACTACCACGGTTGCCTCAATAGTAACACATTATCGTTTTTATGAAATTCTTCTAACAAACAGTAGTCTGCAGCCATAAGCCGTAACAATGTTTGGACATTTTGTTTGACTAGTTAATGATGACCAATGACTGAATACGCAAAGGCGGACTTAACGCCGTAAGAATTCTCTGAGAGCCTAACCTTACAAGAATTATTTTTTCTAACTCATGACTTTTAATAAATAATCGTAAAACTGATTTATGTAATCTCGAAAGTTTTCGAACATGTCTGGATGGTACACCCGTTAAATCATACAGTGATGATTGTTTTGGTGTTTACTGACCACTTTAGTCATGATAAGACTAAAGATTTAATAACTATAGATTGGCTAATAGATTTATATGCAGAGAATTGTGTGAGTGAATCGAGAGAGAGAGAGAGAGAGAGAGAGACGTGATAATTTGCTTGATGGATTGGTTTTCTCGAGTTGTTTGTAATTGGGTTTCTCTTGCGTTCTGAGTCTCTGAAAAAAGGTAGGAAAAGGCCTTTGCCCAAAAGTGGGTTAATAATATTTTATGTAGTAGAAATAGTGTAATGTTTTTGGCAACTTTCATTGTTAATTGTGTTGGTGCGGCGGCCGCACATGAAAGGGCACTCGGCCGATCTATTAATAGGCGCGCGCGCGTTCACTTTATTGCCCACCATACTTTATTAGCTTACGGGAAAAGTATGTGTTTGGCAATATTCGCGGAATCACGCTCTTTAACACACATGTGTAGGTACGTGCAATGGACATTCCGAGAATATGTACACACTGTGCGGTCAATACATATACATGAGGCTCTAGCACAATAAGATGCCTGACGCCTGCTACTACAATTAAATAGCCAGTAGTAGTCGCGTCCACAGTGAACGATCACTGCCACTTCACGGTTTTCACTTTTGTACTAACATCCCCCGCTTGATGTTAAGCTGGAGTGCGGTCCATGAACTGCTACTACAAGCTGGTCCCGAAACACGCCTAAGTCACTTCACGTTCTGTACACTTGTAAGTAATGGATACTACGGACTACCCCACATCAGCAGACCGGGCACCACTGCCTACCACTGTTGATTGATGTTGATGGTTGATGTATTGTGCAACGTGTCGAAGGTATAGTGAAATGAGAGCGTAACTATAATAATGCAGAGTGGCGAGTTATGGCGCAGTTAATGTGGTGTGTGGCTGCACCTACCTGTTATAGCTGTGTTGTGTATATAGGTGAGATTCGCGGAAGGTCACGATACATACATACATATATAATAATATATGTTTACGCGTGTGCAACATTAAATTCGCATAGAGCCTTGAATTCAGAGTCTACCATGAATTCGGACAGGCATATGGGTAGAAGGAATCACAAGAAACTCGTCAATTATATATAGCCTATAATAAATATAAACTAAATTAAAAATATTCATTAAAACAAAAAGTTATAATAAAAGTATGTGTGTTGCTTTTTGTTATACATTCAATGTTAGGTGAAATGAGGTAGATACGTTATATACACCAGTTTTAGTGTTCGCTAATGGCACCAGTTTGAACGATCAAACACGACGAAGGGGAAGTAGGACGGAGTTATAGTTATTAGGAGCGGAAAAGAGACAAATATATGTTGCTCTGCATCGTGACACTGAGTTCACGTTCGCGTATTAGCACCGTGTTATTTTATTAAAATATGATTGTATACATATATAAAAATGTTGTACTTTTCATTAATGTATATATTTTCATGTAATTTCAGGCAATGGCACAATAGACTTCCCTGAATTCTTGACGATGATGGCGCGCAAGATGAAGGACACGGACAGCGAGGAGGAGATCCGCGAGGCCTTCCGCGTGTTCGACAAGGACGGCAATGGGTTCATCTCAGCCGCTGAATTGCGTCACGTGATGACCAACCTCGGAGAGAAGCTCACCGACGAGGAGGTCGACGAGATGATCCGCGAGGCAGACATCGATGGTGACGGACAGGTGAATTATGAAGGTGAGTACGAACAAACAAACAAACATAATATGTGCCTCTATGACACTTCTCAACTGCGAGTGGCACGAAATTGATTATATTTCATATGTTAATAGTCCTTTTGATCTATTCTCTATCTACCATTATGTTCGTGTCCCTCGCAGTTTAATATTTTCTATTCCTCTTTCCAAATTGAAGCCATCTCTGATTGGAATGGCCGAACCCGCCTCCATGCCCTCTGTACGTAGGAATGTGTGAAATACCACCACTTGTATTACAATGATGCCATTCATATTTACCCCCAGAGCATGTCGCCGAGCTAGCTGTGGTCCAATCATTTTGTGGCTAAAATCATTCACAGTTGACAGTTGCAAGTGCAGTTTGTGAATTTAAACAACACTTAGATAATAACTAAATAGCGCTTGTTAGCAGTATAGCTTGCGGTCTTAATAGGCATAAAGACTGTGCCTACCCTAATAAATGATGCTCAAACTGTATTATTTATCTTGTTACTAAATAATACACAATTAGTATAAATTCAATATATCGATCGATATTAATTGCAAAAATAATGAGCGTCTGACCGTAACATCCATTACGTCGCGCTAAGGTTCCTCTGCAAACTCATAGATGGCGCGTGTCACGTGGTAGTAAGAGTAGCGGCATAATTGTTCCGTCATCCTTTTTCGAAGTATTTTAATGTCATTTGTTATTCTGTCAAATTAGGATGTCAAATGATATCAAAACTAGTGACAACCTTTTAAATTACGAATGTAAAAATGTATATTCGTCCCTTTCGATTTATTTTTAATGCCATAAGTGAAAATAGTATAAACGGTTGTATTTTGTAGCAATTTTAGGGCTCCTTCTATTTCCTAAGTGCAAATTCTTTGCAACTAACGTAATTTCTTGTCTTAGTGTGACGCCGGTCATTGAAAAGCTACATTTGACAGTGTATAATATATAAAGCTATATATTAGTGATGGCCCCAAAATTGTAATGTTTCATTGTCTTTTTTTTATATAAGGCGCGCATGACAATTGTGTGTATAATTCCAAATTGCAATTGGCCGCCTGCCCAAATGTTATCACCGTTGGCACACGTGTCAACTTTTGATCACATGGAATTGACAATGATGGTGCTGGTAAATAAATTTCTGCTGGTCATCATTCACACACTGCGAATAAATAAATATATTGACATCCTCAATGATTAAGTTCTTACTATTAATAAATAATTACTGCCAAACACTTAAAAAAATATTCCAAGATGATATATCGCTGCAAGATAAAATATTTTTTTGCAAAGAATAAAATGGTGGCCGAACAATATTCTAAAGAGTGGTAGGCAGTGGTGCACAGTCTGCCGATCCGGGGTAGTACCACCACTTAGTTGTCCACTTAGTACAGACCGTGAAGTGATTTAGTCACGTTTCGAGATCAGCTTTTAAGTTGCCGGTTCCAACTAGGCCGCCATAGTGAAAGTGACTTATATAACTGTAAGTGGCAGTTACCTCCATTCTTGGACCGCACTTAAGCTTAACACCAGACGGAGTGTCATGTCGAGACACAATAAAAACGTACATATTTTATATAGTTGTATATTAGGTATTGATGTTATTACGTCCATTTCCTGTTGTATATTAAGTTGTTAGTGTTTTCCAATGTTCACTTCACACTGTCTATAATATAAAGCTCACTTTCAATTGCATATTTATGTTTATATATATATATATATATATATATATATATATGTGTGTGTGTGTGTGCCATTCGTGTGCCAGTGTGCGAGTCTGATTGCAACACTTCTTTGCAGACTTCCATGAAATCGCCAAAATCATTTTCACCCCGCGAGATGGTGGCCGCTAGCCGCGTCAATTGCCGCTGGCAACTTTCTCTGTGATAATAAAACGTCACCTAACAATATTATGACTGACAGGCCCGACTTGCGACACATCTTATATGCATAACTATATCCACACATATGCCCTTTTCTTATTATAGCACCCCGCATGATGTTAAGCTGGAATGCGACTGCTACTTGCTGTTGTCCAACTGCTTGTAGCAGGCGCATCCCCTATGCCGGACTAGATGAAACCGGTTACCACGGATCGGATCGGAAGAGTGGGAAAATGACTACCTACTGTACATTT
This sequence comes from Tinea trinotella, assembly GCA_905220615.1. NCBI lineage: Eukaryota > Metazoa > Arthropoda > Insecta > Lepidoptera > Tineidae > Tinea > Tinea trinotella. Next base: position 286,285 of record HG992314.1, read on the forward strand.
TTCTTTACTTGGCAAAAGTAGTAAATAAACTTTTGGCATAATGACGGATTAACAATAAAAAACAATCACTACTGACGCGAATCAATACGAATATATAATAATATCTATGAATTAATACGAAAATACTTTTATTATTATTATTGGGGCACAACATTTGTCATTTGTTAATGTACCATTTCCATATGAATGGTTTTTGATAAAAATAATGTATATATTAATTATGTGTGTGATTTTAATAACTTTTGTGCATTTGTTACTTTGTGTATGTTTTTGTACTACTTGTGCCAAGTAAGAAGAAACCCAGTATACTGTCAGCCTATCACTCTTAATGCAATTGTTTCGGATACAAATAAAATACTTTGCTCCATTGTCTCTGCCTATCCCTGTGACAATTTGATTTATTGATTGATTGTTCATCAGTCAATAAGAGGCAAATTGTTACCTTGGCTGCCATCACATAATATAGTTTAAAATGAGCATGTCATGTTGGCCAGGGTGAAGCAATCTAATCGTTAATTCATAGATGAATCTCTGACTTGATTGGGGCTCCACGTATGAGCCCCACCGCCATTGTATATATTATATGATGATGTATATATTTTGCATATATCTTGTTAGGATTTATATAAAATGTAGTCGAATCTATTTTTCTACTATTTATACAATGTCTTTATAATTGTGTCTATATAGTTTCTACTTAGGTGTTAGGTTTATATACGAATTATCTATTTGTATTTAGTTTAAGATATATTAAGCCACAATGTCTTTTATAATTGTTGGCTACCCTATGTTAATGATTGCCTAATGCAAATGATCTCACTCATAGTCGCCGCTAGATTAGTTAATTTATTTGTTAGACTTGTTATAAACGGAATAGTTATGCTGATAAAATAATGTCCAAGCCGGGCTTCTAGTCGCTTATACACGGGGAGCAGTGTTTCATATAAAATATACGTTTATGTGTGTGTGTGTATAATGTATGTATATTTTAATGTTATCCTGCTTGTCCGTGTGTATATGTACAGTCTGTGGCATGCGTGATCATCGGCCTACTACTACTACTGACCCAACAATAGGTATATAAATGTTTGCTGCTCGTTCATTTTTCTTAGATCTCTGTTACCCTCTTTATTATGAACCCCACCTACATAGCCCTGTCTCTGTCACACCAAAATTCGCGTCATGTGCAACTTTGTCATGTTGTTTATATATATGTATATGTATGTTTGCGTACGCACACAGAATTGCACATGACCCAATGTATATATATATATATGCATCATTAAGGAACGCCGGTTGTCCTGTAGTGTGCATGTGTAGTGTAGAAATACCACCTCTCCCCCGTGTCTCTCTGTCCACCTCTGTATCACGAGCAGCAAGCATACGCCGTCAGACCCCCACGGGTGGTATTTCACAGTTCCCCTGTAGTGGCATGATGACTACACTCTACTCTATGTCTCTGTTTACACTGTTTTGTTTATTATTATAATTTGTGTGTGTGTTTGTGCGCGTGTGTGTGTGATGCGTTTGTGTATATATATATATATTAATGTTGATGTTTTCTCTCCTTTGGCAGAGTTCGTGACCATGATGACGTCGAAGTGAGCGGGTTGGTGTCGAGTGTGTGTTTGGTGCGGCTGGGCCACTCTTAACTCTACCATCGTATATTGGACCTGCATTTCTCTAGTGTTTGCGATACAATTATTATATTAATAGTACATCGTTTCAGTTGATGTGGTGAGCGCGCGCTCGGCCGCCTCGGCCATCTGTCCTTTTTATTTAGATTTAATATATTCGGTTAATTTTACTTAAGTAAGGAAAAATTGGAAGTTAGCGGTGCGAGAGGGAGGGAGCGTGTAGAGTGACGCGGTGCGCGCGTATGGCGGCGCTCCAATTATTATTATTATTATTTTCAATTATATATATATATATATTTATAAACGTATGTGAAAATTTGAAATTCCTGTTTGTTATAATTGTGCGTTAATGTCGCGCGCGGCCGTCTCTTTAAGGCATTTCTTACTAGCGTAGGTTGGTCCTTCTCACACGTTCTGTTTAAAAGACATAAATAAATGTTCATTTTATAGGTTTTCACCTCACACACACACCACAGGCGTTTGTGTTTTATTTCGCATTCCCCCTCTCTGTCACTCCACAACGGCGGCGTGCACACACACATTCACACACACACACACACTTATACTGTATACAGGGTGTACGAAATGAAAGGGACAGATGCGTTGCATTGGATTTAATTGTGCTTAGAGTTGCAATGGGCGAAACATGAACCGGAGCCGAAGCCATGTTTGTTTTAATACAAATTTGTGTGTTACATTGAAATTGTTTGTTGGGTGTTCTTTTTAATATAATTGTTATTAGTACTTAATATATTTTTAAGACAATTATGTTTAGTTAGGTTTACTTGTTGCAAATGCAGACACCGCTGTGAGAATTGGAAGCCGCCGCCATTTTACTTTATGATAATTCCACAAATATTAATGTTAATTTATTGTACTTAGTATAATGCTGCACCCTGTATACATTAGATAGGTATTTATTAATGTATTTAGATTACTATATAACATGAATAAGCTAAATTGTCGCCCGTCTCTGTTCAATCAATCAATCAACGCACGCCGCACATTTTGGTCAACGTCTCTGCTTTGTCAAACTTGAGATTATTATGAACACTTACTCTCTCGGCCTTATTCTCTATTATTATTAATAATATTAAAAGTATGTCAACACATTTAATAATAGTTTGTGAGATTGAATTTGGAATATTATATATATTTTGTGTGTAGTTTTAAAATTCAGTGTTTGACAAAAACGTAGTCACTATTTGAATACTAAAAGTGCTCTTTTTCCCTTTTTCTCTTTATTATTATTATTATATATATATGTGTAGCGAATGTCAATGTACAGTTCACTTATTATAAATTAAATTAAATCAAATTCAGTGTGTCTTTTTCATTATAAAACACTACTCACTATCCCCCCTCAACTTAAGAAGTTAGTTGCGATTTTATTCACTAGAGATATTGCAGCTAAAAGTTATAGGGCAGATGTTTTAGCTTTTGCTACAGCCGCTGTTGCTAACGCGCTAACAGCCGGTCAAAACCACGCTGAACATTGAACGGCAAATCATGTTGAGAAAAAAACAAGGCATGAAAGTGTGTATCGGCGTATTATCATTTTAGCACAAACTACAAGAACTAATAAATCATCTTTTGTATTTGGAACTAAACAGTTCTAGCTCGAACGACCAGGGCGCCGATTCTCAGACGTGTCTGCTATGCCGGCCTAGTTAGGTGCCGCATACATTTCACAATGGCGTCGGTGGCATAATTTCAAATGAATGGACTCACCGGGCACTATCTGAAGGTATGGTATTCGTAACAGTTACAGATAAATTAAAAAGCGTTTTCACGATTATTCAAAATAACCTAAAAATGAGGCAAACAATTCAATATATAAAGTAATACGTAAATTTGTTTATAATTAAACCAATGTTTTTCAACCTTTTATAAATATTTGTTTGGTTTATTATATTTTAACACTCATAGCACCCAGCTTTAAATTTTATGAATATGGTTTCCGATTTAGTTAAATGCATTATATTATAAAACATTTAGTACGCATATTAACAGTTAACATAGTTCCAGGATACAGATGTAAACGTGTTTTTTATTGTGAATTGTTTAATTTAGGCAGGCCATGAATGGAGAGCCGACTGCTACTACACTTCATTGACTGTAATAACATTCCAATGTGTTTGGAAATGTTACTAATAAAAACATATTAAAGTGAATAAATTATAATTTTATTAAACAAATACAATTTCGTAGATTAATGTCAGAACGGGGACTATTTGTTTTTGTTGTAATCGTGTGCGAGCAGCCTTAGGAAGTGTGCCAATGTGCGCGCTGGTCTGCCTGTCATTCTGCGCGAGGACAAATATGGCGGCACGCGGCCAGCGCCCAACTTGCCCACGCCCGTTATGTCCAAGTGGATCCACGGGCCGCAAACGAAGTTCTGCAAATAACCCCAGGTGTTTTGGCCAATAAATCCTAATTTCCCGACTCTATTCCCTCAGGGATAGTGAAGAGTGTGTTTTTTACACCCCGCTTGATGTTAAGCTGGAGTGTTGTCTATGAATTCATTAACTGTAGGAAGCATCCACTATGCCGGCCTAGTTGGTACAAAGTGATTTATATCGGTATTGCATATTAAGAAAGGTTTCAAAATGGCCACTCGTGTTTATGAGACCGTGATGTATTTAATCACGATCTTCATCAACGCCTTTATTCCCTCACCGATGAGCAGAACATTTAGAATAAGCTTCGTTTTGCCATTTGAACTCTATTTAGCTTCAAAATTAAAACTTTCGACCGCGCAACACACTGAGAATCGATGTTCATTTCTTTGGCCGGCATAGTGACGGCGACTGGGGCAGCCGTGAACAAACCCGGTTTTCTCAGTCGTCGTCACTCTTGGACCTCCTCTTGCTTATCATCAGGCGGGACGAGGTCAGATGTCGTGTCACAATAAAAAAACTAACAGTGACCGCGTAAATTTTTGACAAATGGGAATGATTCTCTAGCTGCGCGGTCGGCCTCCTGGTCTAATCACTATAAATAAATTATTATTTTATTGGATCAGAGGTATTGGTTTATACGAACCTCAAGGAATGCAGCTCCCAGACATGGCCCCGCCCTCCCGGAGCCTTTGTTACGAAGATCAACCGCGGGCTCATCTGCGAACATTTGTGCAATTATAATAGCTGTTAAACTGGGATATTTTAAATATATATATGTTTATTGTGACTGAATGGATGTTACTGCTACTACAATTCAATAACTGTAAGTAACAATCACATCCACTATGCCGGCCTAGTTGGAACCGACAACTTAAAATCTGATCCGACACGTGACCAAATCACTTCACGGTCTGCATAAGTAGTGGTACTACCCCGGATCGGCAAACTGGGTACCACTGCTTACCACTCTTTGATAACGAGACCCGAAGCAAATATCTGCCTTTTTTATTAAAAAATATTTGCTGTGAAAGCTATGAAACAAATATTTGCTACTAGTGGGAATCGAACCCGGGACTTTACGCGCAATAAACCAATCGCTAACAGTTCGTCCACGCCTGTAGTCTAAATTCCAACGTATTTGGGCATGGATTAATGACTGGCATTACGTCGTAGCGCCAGCGAGACCAAGGTACCTCATTATTTTGGGAATCTTAAACTCAATGTTTCGGAATTTGGTGTAGCGACGGCACAAAATATAGGAATCAGAATAATGTCGATAGTTCAAACCGCTGATAAGATCTGATGTGTCCTTCATCTACTAATTATCACCAATTCGGGACCAAATTTTGTTATATAATATATAGTATTAGATGGTGAGGCTTACAGGGTGAAGGACACATTATTATTAAAACCATTGTTTTGACATTCATGTTTTATTTACATCTTATTACTTGTCTTTTCCGATCAAATCGGAGATATCCTCTAGAAAGCTAGCCCATAATCAGAATTATGGATGTGAGGGAAGCGAGGGAGTTGTGTCAGGATCGTGGCAAGTGGCGCTCCATTGTCTTTGCCTATCCCCATGGGAAAAAGGCGTGACAATTTGATTGATTGATATGATTTGTCTTATTGACATGTAAGTATTATCTGTCCATACTATAGGCCTGTTGTGTCGATGTTGTATGCATTTAATATGGCCCAAATGTAATAGTTAACTAACTGGTGAGTTGTTTGTGATAGTATTTCCAGAGGGGGAACCTCCATGGCCTGTCGCCGGTGTGCGCGCCCGCCGCCATCATGTTGTCCCATGCCTCGCCGCTGTTGCTGAAACAACCGAACGCGCCGCCGCCCATCGCCAACAATATGCCATCTGAAATATGTTCGTAGAGTCTGTCTAAGCCGAAATGACGCGCCCCTCTACTGCATTTACGCACACGAGCAAATATAAAATGCAACACACCGAAAGTGCAATTGTAATTGGGCAGTCAGTTGCTGGTTGGACACAAAAGAAGGAGTACGATGATAAAATATAGTAGTATAGTTAGTAATATTTGCATTTAAATAAACTAATAAAGTGGAGGGGCATTTAAATAAACTAATTTAAATTTAAATAAACATTTAAATAAACTAATAAAGTGGAGGGGCGCGTCATTTATAGTTAGACAAGCCATATTACAGTCCCTTATGCCGGCCTACATGGAAACCAACAACTTATAAGCTCATCCCAAAAAACATATACGTTCTTGTTTTTTAGCCCAATGATGATGATGTTATGCTGGAGACGACTGCCATACAGTGAACTAACAAGCTGATCCCAAAACACGTCATTTTACTTTTGTAACTGGTGGTACTGTGGTACTGCAACGGATCGGTAGAATGGGCAAATGTCTGCTTACCATTCTTGAACGAGACCCGAAGCAACCTCTTTTCCTTTAATCATTATTAACAAATAACAAAAAAACATCACATTTGGCTTCTCGACCCCGACTGATGGCAAGCAAGAGAACGCCCAAAAGTGCAGACGACTGTAAAAACCGAATCTTTTCTCATAAAAAACATTGCTGCTGTTTATTTGTCACTGTGTTTAGATGTGCACTCATTAGAGTTGAGTGGGGTCACTCTTTCTTGTTTATGGCTTTAGTATTCAACTTGTTAGTGTCAAGTAAAAATATATGGTTCAATGTTAAAACATTGTCAAGTAAATATTAAGATGAACCACGCGAGTGATTCATCACAGGATCACGATGATAGTGAGGTTGATGATCATCGTTTTAGTAAAGCGGCGGAAAGTCTTTACTAAAACTTCGGAAGGGAACAACTTAAAAATGATTACTGGATAATAATTCCACCATTATTACACATTGATATTTATGAAAAACCCAAGCTTTTCAAATAATTCAAAATTGCACGACATGTCACTTGCAGAGTTGCCCGCCAAAGCTCCGGGGTCACTGTTTCGAGTATTGACACATTTCGGCGATGTCAAACTGACGATTTAAATATTTGTGAATATGTGCAACTAACGCGTGAACGTGGCGACGTCAACAACGAGCGATGGCTTATACTTGTGTTGTCCGTAGACGAGCGCGTCCGCGAGCATGAGCCGCCCCTCCATGTCCGTGTTCTCTATTTGTATGGAGAGGCCGTTGAGCGCTGACACCACGTCGCCCACCTTCATGCACTGGCCACTCACCATGTTCTCGCACAAGGGGATCACGCACGATATGTTCAGCGGCAGCTGCGAACAATACAAAGCAATACGACATATTTTATTATTGAGCTTCTATGAAGACTTGGGGATGTGGCGGGATCGTGAGAGGTGGCGCTACATTATCTCTGCCTATACCTGTGGGAAGGCGTTACAATTTGATTTAAAAAATTAAACAAATTGTATGCGGCTTACTATTGCGTTTATATTAGATTAATGATTTGATTTATTTTTCAGACGTTTCGAGAGACTGAGGTGTTGGTCGTCCTATTGGTTGATGCTCATTATTTCCAAAACTACCCCGTTTCAAGCTTTGATTTAAACCCGCCTGATGTTAAGCTGGAGTGCAGTCCATAAATCATCTCCATTATGGTATTACATGTTAACACCTGTAAGTAGCAGTCACATCCACTATGCCGGCCTAATTGAAACCTTACAAGATGATCCTGAAACGTGACTGAAACTTTAAATAATTATTTGTAATATTTATTATAATTATTAAATATTATAAATAAAAGCTATGTAACAAATATTTGCTCCGACCGGGAATCAAACCCGGGACAAATCGGTGTGCTAACTAATCGTCACAATGTTTTTTTTAACATAATAGTAGTATAGTACGATTTAATATAGTTTTACCTTGAAGAGTGCCGTTGCTTTGATGGCCGCAAGCACAGCCGCTGCGCCTGACATACTCGCACGATTCTCTTCCATGTATTTGGGCTTCTTCAGGCATAAACCACCGCTACAATATGTGGATACAAATAATCAATCAATCAAACTGTCACGCCTCTTTCCCGCAGGGATAGGGAATGAGAAATATAGAATGAGAGTTATAGAAATAATCACCGTAACCACAGGACCTGTATGAGAATTGTGGATGTGAAGAAAGCAAGGGAGTTGTGTAAGGATCGTGGTAAGTGGCGCTCCATTGTCTCTGCCTATCCCTGTGGGAATAAGGGGTGACAATTTGATTGATTGATTGAAATAATCATATTTTAATATATTATACATTTCTATGCTAAGCAACTAATAGTGCTTGTATCATAGAAACAGAACGACTAAAGTACATTATCAAAGATAGCAAGTGGTTTAGAACCGGGTTCTCTTCGTTTTCTAGACTATTTTACTACCACTAGATCACGGTCGCTTTATATCAATTATATAATCACATCTCCCTCTATTCAAACAGAAACATTACCCTCTAGCTGGCATAGCAACGACTAATGCGTCCCCCTATGCTTACTATAGCTATAGAAGGGAGTGTTACCTATCAAAAGTGACCCCTTTGGCTGCAATGAGTATGGGTGCTCCAGAGCCGCCATTATAATTCGCCTCCAAGAATATAGGCGTCTCGCAGGAACCCTTCGCCACGGTCAGGAATGCCTGGAATTATACATTACTTGATAACACAAATATTTGTCTGAATTTTATCAACCGTTGGTACTCTTGGACCTGCCCTCATTTAGAATGTCGAAGTAAGCTGTCGAGACCACAGTGAATGTTCCGCAGAGCTCCATTACCTCATACCACCTGCCCCAGTCCACCAGACCTGGTGAGAGGATACACCAACTCACCATGCTGTCTATCATCACAACTTCTTTTGTTGTTCCATGCAAAAATAGAACAATTTTCCCAAACACATCTTTTCCCTGTCCTATAATCTTGGATCTTTCAAGCGTGTGAAAAGGTATCTTACGAAGCCGGCATAGTGGTCACGGCCAGTCCAGACCTCCGTCTGTAACGGCAATCGTCTTCATTCATGGACAGCTTAAGGCCAAGTACTGACAAGTGGAATGCTTTACCAGCCCATATGTTCAAGTGATGCGTGAAGAAGCACCTTTGGCCGGCATAGTGACGGCGACTGAGGCAGCCGTGAACTATCTCTGTTGTTGTCCTCCTCTTGCAGGTCGAGGTCAAATATCGTGTCAGAATAAAATAACGATTTAAAAACACGACTAAAAATCCACCTAATCTGACGGATTTATTAACATTGAACAACAAAAATTGAGGCTGACTCCGGAGCAGATAGTTGGTGAACTGTAGTAGCAGTCGTCTCTCATTCATGGACCACACTCCAGCACAAGCAGGCTGCCACCATTGATAATAAATTTTCATGTATGCGTTAAACAGGACCGTGAGGGTGTTTTCTGACCAAGTCGGAGACATCCTAAAGAAAGCTGAGTTGCCTAATGCCCATTACCACAGAGCTTGTATGAAGAGGATTATGCATGTGAAGAAAGTGAGTTGAGTTGTGTCAGGATCGTGCGCTCCATTGTCTCTGCCTATCCCTGTGGGAAAAAGACGTGACCTCTCACCTCGACTTGTCTAATGGTAAACAAGGGGAGTTTAAGAGCGGTTCCCTCAGACGACATCACTATGCCGGCCACAAAAATCGTATTAATACAAGATTATAAACCTGCATATTTTGTGCTTTGATCCAATCTATATCTCTTGCCTCCACGTGCACTCCGAGGGGACATAATGTGTCGAGGGCGGCCTGCCATAAAGAATATATTTACTTTAAATTGTTTAATTAAATATATTAATACAAGAACGGAAGAAAAGTTCTTGCGTTGATACCACGAACGGGAGGACGCAGCGTAGGTAGGCCTCCCACTAGGTGGGCCTCAGATCATACAAGTATAGAAATAGTTTATTTCCAAAGTTGGTGGATTTTTAAGCACTAACTGTATTGCAAGTAATAATTACTCCCACTATTACAATTCCTTTTCTTTAAACAATGTTTTTTTTAGTAGTGGGGTAAATGTGTGTGTAAATTTATTTATTTTGTATTACTTGTATGATCTGAGAGGTGGACTGACGACATAGTGAAAGTCACAAATAACCGGTGGATTGGCATCTTGTCGTTTGGAATATGGAAGGCCTATGTTCAACAGTGGACGTCTTCTGGCTGATAATGACATTCTATAACACTTTTCTTTAGATCTCGCATGCATAGCTAGTCTAGTAACAGGATTATCTACGTTACGTTATTCAAAGCGAAACAATATCGATACCATGTACGAATTTTATTGCCCACGGATTCGCCACGTGGACTATTAAGAGGAGATCGTTAACCTTGTTTCGTCTTTTAACTCCACAGCTCGGTGGGAAGCATCCGCAATCTGTCGACCGCCGCAGTCCTACTTACAAAGCGAAGAAAATTCTACAATGTTTTGCAATGCCGTTGAAAAGGCATCTTAGGCCGGCCGGTGATCATCACCACCAGGCAAGTCTATTGTAGGGCCACCAATTTTAACTAGAGAGACCATCAAGCAACGTAGTAGCGTTTCGGAATCAACTTGTGAGTTGCTAAAATTCTGCTGGGCCGGCATAGTGGCTTACAAACATCAAACTACCATTGGCCACGATCGGCACTTTAAACAATATCATGGTAACTCACTTGCGCCAAATCAACGGGTGTCATTTTATTAGCGGGCATGTCTGCGAGATATCTTGCCCAATTCTGACAATCACCCAAAATGGCGCCCGATGACCACTCCTCATTCTCACCACCGTGAGGGGACACCGTTATTTGCTGCTTCTTACTGCCAGGGGACTTGAACTCCTGGAACCTGAACAATTATTAAATTATTTTACAATTGTTTACTATAAGAAACATCTTATTTTACTGTGACTCGACATATGACAGGACCCCGCCTGATGTCAAGCTGGAGTGCGGTCCATGAATGGAGGTGACTGCTACTACAGTTGAATAACAATAAGTAGCAGTCACAACCTCTAAGCCAACTTAGTTAAAACCGGCGACTTACAAGCTATACCGAAACGCGACCAAATCACTTTACGGTCTGTATACTTGTAAGAGGTGGTACTACCCCTACCACTACATATGTATACTAATAGTACATTGGTACCAACACCATTTATTGTATGTATTTTTGTGAAGCGACAATAAACTCTACAGTTATGAGCACTAGGCAAACCAGCTTTCTTGAGGGTGTCTTCGATTTGATCGGAAAACACCCTCCTGGGCAAGGCAGGCCCACAGTTTCACCGTAGAGCTTGTATGAGGAAAATTGTGGATGTGAAGGAAGCGAGGGAGTGTGTCAGGATCGTGGCAAGTGGCGCTCCGTTGTCTCTGCCTATTCCCGTGGAAAAGAAGCGTGACAATTTGATTGATTAATTGAACCATAAACAATGAACTTGGAGCTTGTATGTGAAGGAATTGTGGATGTGAAAGAAGCGAGGAAGTTGTGTCAGGATCGTGGCAAGGCGTGACAATTTGATTTGATTGTTTTAAACAATAAACTAATATAAACACATGAATTTTACTTACATCCATGATGCAAGCAGCGATGCCTCCGCCGCAGCTTCGGGCACTTGTGTTGGATCAACGGTGATCTCAGCGCAGCCTTCCTTGCGCAAACGTTTCACACCAGCGCCGACGCCAATGCGGACATTCTCCTGAAATAATCACATGATGCAATGTCTGAGGCTGCATTTACACGAGCGTCGGCGTAAACTCCCTAGAACTACACATTATTAAAATTTATAAGGTAGGATATTAAAATCTGCATTTATACTAAAAAAATATCTCTAGAATATTCTCATGTTTGTTAAAAAATATAAGTTTCTGGAAGCTTCTCGTTAAAAACATGTCTGATGCATAATGAGCAAAGTCCACTACTGAGCGGACTGCAGATTGGCCCATACGGAGATGGCGAGATGAGATAGACTCCTCGTCGACAATAGTTCGTGGTAAGAGATCGCAAAGTGTCGTGAGCCATGGAAAAAAAAAGGAAGACCTTTGCTCAGCAGTGGGACAAAAAGGCATTTTTTTACATGTCTATACTAAGCTACTAAGTGCTTGTATCATAAAAACAGGACAACCAACGTACATCAAAGATACACTGGTACTGGTGACAGGTTTTTGAACACGTGCTCTCGGTTTGCGAGACCTATGCACCGCCACTACACCACGGTCGCCTAAATATATTTTTTTTTAAATCGAATAATAGAAAATACTAATAAACTACGCAAGCGATAATAAAAAAGTTTTGTCATAAAATGTATTATGTTTACCCTTTGCTGATCAATTTGCTCAACGCAATCATAAGCCGCATCCTTTGGGCCGAGTGATGCGACGGCCACGGTCACGTCTGGAACTATGTCAGTGAATATTGATGCTTTGCCCAATTTCATGTGGCCACACAATCTGCAATAAGACACATACATGAATACATATTTAAAAGTCGCTTGTTAATGCGCTCGCATCGTGACGTCACACGACGCCATGACGTCATAATGACGTTAGTCTGTCTAAGCCGAAATGACGCGCCCCTCCACCGCATTTGCGCACACGAGAAAACATAAAATATGAATGCAACACGCCAAAAATGCAATTTTAATTGGTCACACACATTTTAAAAAACTAATAATAAGACAATAATAATAAGACATTAAGTTCATTATATAAGTTATGTTTACAATTTGTTACTGTGCCAAATAAAATAAAATAAAACAAGCTATACTTCATGTTATTGTAGCTGCACTACAAAATAAAATGCAACATCCAAGCAGCTCCTACCTCAACATTATAATAAATTTATTATAACATAAAGTACCGTATTGAGTGAAAGATAATCACCTTCTTAATAAATTTTCCTTATCAGTGGCGTAGTGTGGGAGACAGCCGCCCCCTTATTTTGAAATTTAAATCATAGGTACAACTAAAATATGAATTTCAAGTTCAAATTTTAACGATTTATTTTAGTTTTTGTAAATATTGCCGCCCCCTCCGCCCCCGCCACGCTACGCCACTGTTCCTTATATCATAATTTTAGTTAATGCATCAGCTCACCCATTTAGTTTTTCACTTAGTTTCCCGCCAGCACTTCCGTCAAACTCTTCAGCAGTTTTTGACATAACAAACTTATCCTTCTCCTCATAAACACCAAGCACAATACCTTTCTGAGGAAATTGTTTTTGTTGTAGCATGACTTCACTGACTATGCAATTGACCACCAACACACAATGTTGTGTTGGTGGTCATCAGCCTACCACTCATAAAAATAATTCTTTATTCAAAATTCATATACGTGTTGCAAACAAACAAAAAGCAGTACTGTGATTATTTTCTTGAAATTTGTGCGAACATTGATTAAAAAATTAAACAAATTTTATGCAGCTTACTATTGCGTGTATTTTTGGTCCCTCCGTGGCCACGATGACTGCAAAGCTTTCGAAACTTCGGAATAATGAAAAATTGTAAAATCAATAACCAATAATAAACGCGATAGTCAGCCGCATAAAATTTTGTTTATTTATTAATCCTGTGATTGTATAAAATATACTAATGTGGCTAAAGTTAAATTTTTACGAACTTGATTTTTAGGATAGGCGCGAATTTACATGAGTGCATTGCGGATTGATAAAAAAAATACATGAATTTTGTGTTGCTATGTGTCTATTTACACCCTGTATAAATATAATTATTAGGATTTCAATATTAAGAACTATGTTTAAATGTCAAATTCATTAAAAGGGGGGCGATTGATCATTGGGACACTTCATAGTGCAACAAAAATATCAGAGTTCAATCATAAATTAAATTTAAACAATGGATGTTGCTTTCCTAATACACCACCCCTTTTTAAATCCGCAGCCTTGTGTAATAATAGAATTGTGTAACTTCCATAACCCTCGTAATTAACAGTACAGAGATGTAATAATAACCTTGGGCCCATTCCCACCAGCACATGAGCCATATTCATCATTGGCTGAATAATCCTTTTCACATGGACCACTTGTTACCTTACTACATTGCCTAATAAAATATTTGTTATAAAAAATATATTTCAAAATATAGTTCTTTGGTAAAACACTAAAAAAATTCATTTTAGGAAATAAAATTATGTTCAAAATGCCATTATAAATAATTAAGCCCACTTGATTATGAAAATTACATTTTTTTAAATTTTATGAACTTATGCAATTTATTGTTTGAATGTCTTATTTAATGAACATATAAACAATATTAAAAATCACTGCAACAGCAATACTCCATGAAAACATTTATTAAATATTAATTTTAATGTTATACCAATTGCATTAACAGTAATTATGAATTGTTTGAATCAAAAGATCTATATTGTTAATTCATAATAATTTATTACCAATATTTAATTTGAAACAACTAGTCCGTGGCACATGCCTTATTGTCAATGATATCCTGGTGCCTCTCATTATCACATCATGTTTATTATAATTTGCACATAAACCTATATTAGCAACACTGCCATCCAATGTGTCTACTTCAATCTCCTCAATGCAATGCATGTATGTATTGAACAACTCATCCTTTAATATCAACAGACTCCTTGGCTCTAATAACAATGAGAAAACATGCTTTACTGTGTTTCTCTCCATTTCCAAGGCAGGTTCTAAGAATTTCAAAACTGTATGCGAGCCAACGGATATAGTAGTTATTGTTGGATAAAATAATGCGCCGTCGAAATGCGGCATAATGCCCTGACGAGGCAAATATTCATTAACAAGCACATGGTTTGGTTTTTTCCCTTCCATTACATTTAATTCATCAATTTTCTTCAAGTATTTGGTCAGCCATGTTGGTATTTCTTCAGCAATCATACCTTTATTGTGTGGAATGCCGCCCCAGTTCTGCAATCGCCTGTTGGACAACTGAGTCCATTTTGGTATTGGTGCAGAATAAATGTTCGATAAAATAGCATTCTCTTCATCGCGACTTATGTATTCTGATATGTAATAAGCGGTCGGTGGAACCTAAATATATAAATAAATACATTATGGTGTGTGATTTAGGGAATATGTAGTTCAATTATTTGAAATATTTTAGATGTCAGCTTACACCGGTAATTATGTGGTTGTTTAAATTCCAACATGAAGTATCCATTTTATCGCTTGATGTATAAATCTATACTAATAACTAATGTGCATAAGTAATATTTCGACGCAAAACATAATATTATTTTTTACAATTGTTTATTTCAAATGATATCACAAATGTGTCAGAACAGAAGTTTTTTTTAATAAATTATAAAGTTATGGAATTTTGATATTAATTACCAAACCTCAGATTTTTAAAAATGAATCAATAGATTCACTAAAGAGAATAACATTTTGGTTTTATTTATTTTAAAATAGTCTTATTTAATACATCAGTTGTTCCTTTATACTTTGGTTTGGCAACTTTATAGTTCAACAGGTTAGCCGGTGTTTTGGCGGGCAATATTATCTGATGATTCGTGCCGCTTCAAATTATTTGTCAGGATTGTGTAGCCAAGTGATTTGAAAATACAATAAATCATCTTATTTCGTGCGCTGTCCAAAAATATGTCAGAAGAATATTATAAAATTAAAACTTCGTTATTATACAAAAACAATCATGACCATTTATATCTTTATGAATGGATAAAGAACTTGTGTCCAAACCATAATTTATTAAAAAAAAATAGGTTAGCCAACGTACACGCAAAAGAATAGCGTTTTGTAATTGCTATAAGTTTAGACCCCGATATCGATTATGTTATGTTATAATGGCTTAAATTTTAGGTCATTATAAATAATTATTAAAGTATATAAACAATTATAAATACATCTGTATTAAGTTTGGGATTACTACTAATTGATAAATTATTATAGAATATATTATACTCATGAACTGTTTTTGCACTAATGAAACGTCGGGCATTTATAGCAGTAATTTTTTGACAAGACCTGAAATGTTATTTGTTAATAATTTTTTTGTAAATATTTGTTAAATGGGTCATTTTAGAATGTGATCATAATGGGCGGTTGTATTGGAATAACAAGGAGTCGCAGCGGTCCAATAGAAGAATCGTCCGGCTCCGTATCGAGGCCGAATTCCGGTGCGTGTACATCATATGGGTGTCGATTTTTTTGTGTTAAGTGGCAGTCGTTAGCGTCTATGCTTTGTTGTAGGCGGATTGCGGAAGAATCAGTCGCTGTGTCACGAGACCATCCGGTGGAAATCTGAAGTGCCGCTGACGGAGGGCCAGCTGCGGAGCAAGAGGGATGAGTTCTGGGACACGGCGCCGGCGTTCGAGGGTCGCAAGGAGATCTGGGATGCTCTGCGCGCAGCTGCCGTCGCCGCGGAGGCCACTGACTTCCAGCTAGCGCAGGCCATATTGGACGGCGCCAGTGTGTCGGTGCCCAATGGATATCTGACAGAGTGCTACGATGAATGGGGCACCAGATATCAAGTAATGATGCAACATTGGCACTCGTTGATTTGTATAACTCAATTAATACTACATAAACAATGTATTATAATTGTTATCTCACTTCCTTCCATTGAGATAACTTAATCTTATTATGATGTTGCATGCATTTGGTCAGTTTTGACAATAACTCACAAATTGTATATTCCAGGTACCAATATACTGTTTATCACCTCCCATCAACTTAGTGAAGGAATCATCTGGCCGCCAGTCCCCAGCTGAGTGGTCTGAGCCTGCGGAGGGTGGTGCTGCATTGAGATTACGTTTGCGGGTGTCTAATGCTGGAGATGTTGAGTTACCTGTGCTCACAAGACATACTATAGCTCATTGCAAGACTATTTTACATGTATGTACATATTTAATATACTTTATTCACATTAATTATATTTTGTTATATTTTTAACATTTCCTTACCAATCTATGAAACATGTGTGTATCATATAAACTGGGTGACTAAATTGGAAACATCATCAAAAAAGCTGGGTTACCCTAGTGCCCATAACCGTAGAGCTTGTATGAAGAGAATTGTGGATGTGAGGATGTCTCTGCCTATCCCTATGTGAAAAATTGATTGATTATAATTGACCAAAGTACAATATCAAAGTGGAAGGCTTCGGCTACACTACTGCAGCATAAAAGCACATGTGTAGCTGTCTTCTCCTCATTCAAGTAGCCCCTACAAAGAGGGCTATCCAAGATGTTGAGGTTATTAAGGTGCTTGTGCCCTCATAGAATATTATTATTAATTAATATAATTTATTTTTATTTACATTTCTATTCTAAGCTACTAAAGTGCTTGTATCATAGAAACAGGACAACCAAAGTACATATATCAAAGATACATTGGTACCGATGGGTGATCTTGAACTCATGCTCTTGGTTTGTGTAACCATTGCACTGCCACTACACTATGGTCCCCTTAATAGACGAACAGCTCTCATTGATGCGTCTATATCTTCACTTGAGCTTTTATTCACTTGTTAGGTATATGTCAAGTATTGTATAACTGTTTAAATACATTACATTAATAAATAATTTATATTTCAGGCTCAAGAGAATATCTCACCGTGGAGACAGCGTTGGTATTACGGTGGCAAATTGCTTGGTGATCGGTTACTTGTGGAGGAATGTCGCATTAATCCATCATATATTGTACAAGTTATTGTTAACACACAACCAGAGAGTGAGAGCTAGGTTATGGTTCACTATGAGCTATATACATACATACATATAGGTTATACTATTACTAGAAGACCCCACTGTCAACGGACTGCCTGAAAGTAGAAAGAAACAATTGCCGCATAACTTACCGAGTCCAATTGTGAATCTAAATGATTGATACTCGTGGATAGAAGAAATATATAGATAACTATAAAAGAGATGATGATTTTTAAAGAGTGATAGGCAGTAGGTCCAGACTGTGTATTTAGTAGTGTTTCGGGATCAGCTCGTAAGTTGCCGGTTCCAACTAGGCTGGCATAGTGGATGTGACTGCTACTTACAGTTATTGAATTGTAGTAGCAGTGACATCCATTTATGGACCACACACCAGTTTATGTCGGGTCACAATAAATAAAAAACTTTATATAGATGAATTCATTGGATTACTGACATTATTGTATAAGTCAGTATATTAGATTTGTGTGCTCTTGATTGGCTTTTAGAATATTCACAACTTATATGAAGAGAATTGTGGATGTGAGGGAAGTGAGGGAGTTGTGTCAGGATCATGGCATGTGGCGCTCCATTGTGTCTGCCTATCCTTGTGAAAATAAGGCGTAACAATTTGATTGATATTGTTGCTTTGTTCGTGGCCCAGAGAACTAATTGTAATTAGCAATGAAAATAGGGTTGTTAATTGGTTGTCTGTTAACTGGTAAATTTTCCATTGCAAAACGAATTTATGTTAAAATTGGGGAATTTTTAATATTCACACTAATCTCAGAGTTAAAAAGAGTCTACTAAGAATTTTTTTCCGGTTTAATGTGGCTGTTCAAGGAGTGTGGTCTGTAAAATTAGCAGTCACATCCACTATGCCAACCTAATTGGAAATGGCAACTTTCAAGCTGATCCCAAAAAGCGACTAAATCACTGTCTGTATATTTGTAAGTGGTAGTACTACCCCAGATCAGCAGACTGGGTACCACTGCCTACCACTCTTTGATAACCAGACCCGAAGCAAGTATCCACCTCCTTTTTTATTGCTACTCACAGTTATTGAATTGTAGTAGCAGTGGCATCCATTCATGGATCACACTCTAGCTTAACATCAAGTGGGGTGCTGTCGTATGTCGAGTCACAATAAAAAATCTATGAAACAAATATTTGCTCTTAGTGGGAATGGAACCCGGGACTTTACGCGCAACAAATAAAAACTTCTTAAAGCAATTGTATGTATGTATATGGAACATGACAACTTTCAAGTCATGTATTGATTTAGTGTAGGCAGTAATATATACACCCAATGTATTTTGCAATTAATTTTTCTACATCATACTTCGTAGATGACGCTACTATTTTTTTCTTTGGTTTATTTTTACATTTCTATACTAAGCTACTAAAGTGCTTGTATCATAGAAACAGGATAACCAAAGTATATATATATCAAAGATACATTGGTACTGGTGAGTGGTTTTGAATACCACGGTCGCCTTAATTACACATGTTATTATTATTAGTTTTTATTAAGGCTCCACATATGACTGCACCAAACCTGATGTTAGGCTGGAGTGCACCTCACGAATGGAGGGGACTGCTACTACAGTTAAATAACTGAAAGTAGCAGTCACTTCCATTATGTAAGACTTTATCGCTTGTGAATGTGAAGGAAGCGAGGGAGTTGTGTCAGGATGGTGGCAAGTGGCGCTCCATTGTCCCTGCCTATCCCTGTGAGAAAAAGGCGTGACATTTTGATTTGATTATCGCGTTAAATTATTGAATTCTAGATCTGGATTTAGGGTCAACTAAGAATGCATTGTTTAACGTGTATTTTCGTCAATGAGAAATTAATTACCAGCCCATCTCTATCTTATAACCTTAAATCCTTCAAGCGATGCGTGAAGAAGCACCTTAGGCTGGCATAGTGACGGCGACGGGGGTAGCCGTGATCTGACACGGTTCTATCAGTCGCACTCTTGGACCTTTTGCTCCAGTCAGGTTGAGATCATATGTCGAGTCACAATAAAAATAAGTTACGCAAAGTGTTCACGATCAACTTTGGGCGTACCTATGCATTATTTTGCTATTGTCTGTACTATGTAATGTAAGTATTATACTCTCGAATCTATCACTAATTTTACACATTATTTACATTTTCAATTTTTAAATATCATTTACTTTACTACCACTGCCACAAGGAATTTAACCTGTTTATGTTGTGTTATTTTGCACTGAATTAAATACAAAAATTGTAATGGCCTTATAATTATAAAAAGTTAATGTAATGGTCTGTGTAAATATTATATTAATATTAGTATTGTAAATAATAAATTATTATTTTGTTCGATATTTAATTGTGAATGCGGATCTATTTGTGTAATTGAGTTTTTCTCATCAATGTTTTTAAGACATTTAAGATGAAAGATCTACTCAAACTGGCATGCAGTGGAAGGAATAAGTTTCTTTAGCCGTCATAGTGACGGCGACTGAGGCAGCCGTGAACAAACTCGGTTTTCTCAGTCGTCGTCACTCTTAGACCTCCTCTTGCTTGGACCTCCTCCTCTTGATGATCAAGCGGGACGAGGTAAGATATTGTATCACAATTTTAAAAAAAGTTGCCTACGGATATCATGTTTGACAATATATAACTAAATTATATATTCCAAGCACTTGTATGCTTATGTTTCTATGATAATTTATTTACTTAATTAACAGATAAAATTAAAAGTATAACTATAAAAAAACTATACCTAAATAGACTATTATCATGTAGCATTTGTATTGTTTACAATTAAATATCGAACACAAATAAATATATATTTATGTATAATATATTTTATGTGAGAAGCGTATTCTGTTGAGATTTTTATTATTTTAAACAAATGATTGGCTTTTTTAGTATTTAATTTTTTATTTACTTTCTTTGAATATTAGTTAAAAGAGTTATTTAAATTATTAGCATATAAAGTTATAAATTATGAGGCCAGTTTGCGACTGGTGCCACAATATCTGGTACTGAATTAAAAAAAAACTTATCATAAAAATGTAAGTCCAGTTTATGTGGGCCCAGTCACAGACTAGCTCAACTATCATAAGATATTATTTGAAACAAGATTAATAGTAACAAAATATATCATTTTATTGAAATATAGTTTATAAAAAGATTATATTTACAATTAAATATAATAAAATGAATTGATTTAGCATAATAATATAACAAACACTACCATTAAACAATAATTTAATGTAAATAAAACATTATATATATATATATAAATATGGAAACTTAAATTATCATTATTAATAAACCTATAATATATATAAATAATCAATCTATCAATCAAATTGTCACGCCTATTTCCCACAGGAATAGGCAGAGACAATGGAGCGCCACTTGCTATAATAATACTTAATTGATAATTATATATATCAATAAGATGGGTGGTGTGTATATGATGGAGTCAAATGTATGGTGCTGTTATTTAGGTCACTGCAATGTCATATAACTGAACATAGGTCTCCCCCTTATGAACGCCATTCCGAACGACAAGATGCCAGTTGCATTCACCAGTTATTCGTGACTTTCACTATGTCGTCAGTCCACCGTTAGGCCTACCTGCGCTGAGTCTTCCGGTTCGTGGTCTCCACTCTAGAACCTTTCTTCTCCATCGGTTGTCGGTTCTTTGAGCGATCAATACAATCTGTCATATTTTTTTATTTATTATAATTGTAATAAATAAAAAGACCAATGAGATTTGTGACATATTATCCCTCCTGATGTTAAGCTGGAGTGCACTCCACGAACGGAGGCGACT
This sequence comes from Tinea trinotella, assembly GCA_905220615.1. Taxonomy (NCBI): domain Eukaryota; kingdom Metazoa; phylum Arthropoda; class Insecta; order Lepidoptera; family Tineidae; genus Tinea; species Tinea trinotella. Next base: position 307,750 of record HG992314.1, read on the forward strand.
GCTACTACAGTTACACAAATGCAATTAACATTTGCATCCACTATACTGGCCTAGTTGGAACCTGCAACTTTCAAGCTGATCCAGAAGTCCGTCCTATTCTTATTTAATAATGCTATTAAAATAAGAATGGACTGAATCGGCGTCATTTTGTGACGTCTAACTCTCCAACCAATTTCACTTTAATATGGTGTCTTTCTTTGTGGACCGTCAATAAAAAAGACAACTTTGTATCAGTCAAGTGAAGTTAGTCAACAGCCTGTCCTATTCTTATTCTAATAGCATAGTACACTTGAAAGTGGTGTGGTACTTCCCCGGGCTGTCAAATAGGTAAATGATCACCAGCTGTCGGCCTATCACTCTTAAATTCGTCCGGCAGAAACGTACGTTCTCTATTGTTTAATAATAATTAAATGCCTTGTATGAAGAGGATTGTGGATGCGTGGAAAGCGAGAGAGCTGTGTCAGAATCGTGACAAGCCCATCCCTGTGGGAGAAAGGCGTGACAATTTAAATGATTGAATATCAGATATGTGCATTAAAACTTAACCGCCTATTTTATTGATGTAATGATTATATTTACGTTTCCATTGCAATAGTGCGTTGTGAATTTATATATACCGACACTGCCATATTTATATTGTGATTATATTTATAATAGAGGTGTTGGGTACTTAAGTGTGCCCTGATTGGTGAGTAATGCATTTACCGGTGGTCGATTTAATTTCGGCCAACCGCATCGCTGCATCGCGATTATCCACCAATCGCGTGGCTTGGCGCTCGTGAAGTTGCCGAGGCCACGAACGCCGCACGTCAGAGTGCCATATTGTAACGGCTACAACGGACCGTGCAATTTAAAATGATAATTTAAACATAGTACAAATTAACAAATTATTAGTAACAACCACATAAGGGACGACGCATATCTAGTGGCACGTGTATGTGGTGGCTGAAGGCGAAGAGACCTAAGGTGAGTGGATTATTTCACTAATTAAGGGAGGCACGTGTGCCCCGACATTTTTTAAACCTGCGAAACCAGCGCAAAAACTCAGGTGATTTCAGAGCTACCATTTATGCTTCCTGAATCCCACATTTTTTGGTCCATCGAGCGAGGATATTCGCAGTATACAGTCCATAATAAAATTATAAAACTTAGATGTGCTTAGGTTAAAAATGGCGCATTCAAAAGGTGAATCGCAATTAAGTAGGTTGGAGATTCAATATAAATCACTTACTTTAAAAAAAGAGTATATTTTTCGTAAATTAACAAAAATCCACAACTTATCTAAAACTGTTTTGAGCAATGTAACTGATAAGGAACGTTTTCTTATTCAGTTCTCCGAGGTGGATAGTATGCGCATCGAGTTTGAGTCGATAATAAAGACCCTTATTGGAATCGAACTCGAATTAAATTTAAAGTCGCAACAATCGACGGAATTAAATAGTTTTGATGATTTATTGTATAAGTGTAAATCAATTGCGTCAAAATTAAATAATAACCTGGAAGTTAAAAATATTAAATTAAATAGTCACATAACAAATATATCAAATCATGCTTTCCCAGCATCCAGTATTTACACTCCAGCTATAAATTCATATAAAAATAATATTCATCCTAGAAATAATCCAACTTATAATAATAGAAACTCACCTAAATCAGCCTTACAAGTTAACCGTGTTAACAATAATTATAAAAATAATAAACAGTTGTGTTATCATTGTAATTATGATCACATGATTTATAGATGTGAGCAATTTCGTAAATTGCCCGTCTTTGCTAGGATTGACCGTGTCAATGCCTTAAAACTATGTACTAATTGTTTAAAAAATAATCATGACACTCTCAATTGTAAAAGTAACATGTCTTGTGGTGTGTGTACGTTACCACATCATTATTTATTACATCAGGATAAGTGCATTAGTGCTGGGGACGCTCTGCCTACCCCTCACTCAGCTAGCACGGCCGTGCCGTCTAGTGCGCAGCAAGCCCTAGTTGTACACTCCGTGAGTGATACTGCTGTTGTTGATCACGTATTGCTTTCCGTGAATGATTACGTTGATTACAACGTTATATTGGGCACTGCGCGTGTGCATGTAACTGATTGTTCAGGTCAGTATTTAGACTGCCGTGCAGTTCTAGATTCTGGAGCTCAAAGCTCCTTTATTACCTTAGATACAGCTCAACGTTTGGGCTTACGTCGTAAAAAATGTCCTTTTACAGTATGTGGACTAGGCGGTAAGGTTATAAAGACTTTCGGTATAGTGCCGTGCACTATACAACCACGTCATGCGGACGTTCCGACTTTCGTGGTAGACATGGTAGTGGTGGATAAGGTGTCATCCGAGATGCCTAACATTACACTTCCTGATAACATTGTTGATCGTTATCAACAGTTTAAATTAGCCGATCCTTGGTTTTATAAAAAATCTCATATCGATATTCTGCTCGGTAATGATATCGTGTCAGAATTGTTGTTAGATAGGCCGTTAAATATTGACCCCAGGTTACCTAATTTAATTAATACAACATTTGGTTATGTTGTTAGCGGTAAATTATATTCTAATATAAATAATATTAAAAGTTCAAATTTATTTCATATTAACTTAGAAGAAGACTCTTTGGACAGTACTTTACGATCGTTCTGGGAAGTAGAGGAAGTACCGTGTACTACTATTCTCAGTCCGGACGACCAGTTAGCCGAGGATATATACGTGCGTGAACACAGTCGCGAAGTGACCGGACAATACGTCGTACCGTTATTACTGAGGCCCGGACACTCGCCGCTCGGCGAACATCGTAATATAGCTGAGCGCAGACTGCTTAGTACAGAACGCCGCCTCACGCGCGCTCCTAATATACATCGCGCGTATATAGATTTTATGAAGGAATACGAGTCACTTAATCACATGGAAATATATAATAGCGAAATTAACAGTAAATATTTAATTCCTCATCATTGTATTTATAAACCTAGTAGTACATCAACACCAGTACGTGTGGTGTTTGATGGATCCGCTAAAACTAATTCTAATTTATCACTTAATGATATTTTATTAACCGGCCCTAAATTATATCGTGATATAGCTTCAATAATAATTAATTTTAGACTATTTAAATATTGTTTTGCAAGTGATATCTGTAAAATGTATCGTGCAATATTAATAAAACCTGAGGATCGTATTTATCAACATATATTATTTCGTGAATCAATTGAAGAGCCGATTAAGGAGTATGAATTAAAAACAGTAACTTATGGCCTTAGTTGTTCACCATACTTAGCAATAAGAACATTGCTTCAGTTAGCTATGGATGAAGGCGAACGTTTCCCTTCAGCTAAACGTGTTATTCAGGAAGGTATTTATATGGATGACGTATTGTGGTCCTGTGAAACGTTTTCTCAGGCCCATGACCTACAAAACGAATTAATAAATTTATTAAAATGCGGCGGTTTTATATTAAAAAAGTGGTCGAGTAATTGTGCCGATCTACTTGAACGCTTTCCTGCCGATTATCTTGAAGGCTCGTTAGCGTTTACTGGTGACAATAATAATAATAATTTTTCAATTAAAATATTAGGACTACAGTGGGCACCTTCATTCGATGAATTTCATTTTTCAGTTAATAAAACTGATTCCTTAACAACTAAACGATCAGTTTTGAAATTATTAGCATCGATTTATGACCCCGTGGGTTTTATTGCCCCCTGTACCTTTGTAGCTAAATGTATTATGCAAGACTTGTGGAAGCTTGGTGTTGGCTGGGACGAACGTCTGCCAACTGAGATGTGTGAGAGATGGCTCAGCTTCATCTCCGAACTGCCACGATTGTCGGAACTTCGCGTCGAACGGCACGCACTTTTACCAACATATAAAAGTTGCGAATTAGTCGGATTTTGCGATGCCTCAAGTCGAGGATTCGCGGCGTGTGTATATATTATAAGTCACGATGATCGGGGTGATGTTAAGGTTCGTTTATTAATATCTAAATCCAAGGTTGCACCGGTTAAACCGGTGACAATTCCGCGTCTCGAGTTATTGTCTGCGGTCTTGCTTAGTAAACTAATAAAATTTCTTAAAACAACTTTAACTAGAATTAAATTAAATCAAATTACCGCTCTTACTGATTCCACTATTGTATTGTCTTGGTTACAAACCGACGCATATAAACTTAAAACTTTTGTTAGCAACCGTGTTGCTCAAATTATTAATATCATTCCTCCGAGTAATTGGCGGCACGTTAATAGTGAAAATAATCTCGCTGATATCAGTTCGCGTGGAGCGTCTCCCGCACAACTGCTTCAGTGCCGTCGACAATGGTTAGAAGGCTCGGAGTGGTTGTATGGTAATATGGATAAATGGCCAGTATCAACATATACAATTAAAAATGATAGTCAAATACCAGAATTAAAATTACATAATAATACTTTTAATCTTCTAACGCAAACTAATGAATCATTAATTGAATATTGTGAGAATATATTTAAAAAATTCTCTTCCTTTTCTAAATTACAACGAGTGTTTGCATGGCTGTTGCGATTTATTCATCGCACCCAGCGGAACGTTTCCGTAGCAACACGCGTCACGTTAGATACGTATGAATTAAATCAGTCTACTGATTTAATAATTGGTTTGGTTCAGAAGGCTTATTTTTCAACGGAACTTAAACAGTTACGCAATGGTACAACGTATATTCCTTCTTTGCGTAAACTGGCTCCATTTATCGACGACCATGGTTTCCTCAGGGTGGGGGGTCGTCTCGCAAACGCTGAGTTACCATACAACACAAAACATCCACTTCTTCTACCAAAAAAGAGTAGATTTACTTTTTTACTTATTGAATATTATCATAAAAAATATTTACATGTTGGTCCTAGGACGTTACAACATTTGCTTAATCAGAATTATTGGATACTGTGCGCTCGTAGTGTCATACGTTCCATTCTGTCAAAATGTATGATTTGTTTTAAGGCTAAGCCTCCTCAAATTCAACCGGAAATGGCCTCGTTGCCAGCTGCTAGACTGCTGTCCAATAAGGTTTTTGACCATGTTGGTGTTGATCTAGGCGGTCCATTTTTTATAAAAGAAAGTTTGCGTCGTAACGCAAAGGTTAATAAAGCTTATTTATGCCTATTTATTTGTTTTTCAACTAAAGCTGTACATTTGGAAGTCGTTACTTCACTGTCAGCTGATTGTTTTCTAGCCGCCTTAGATAGGTTTGTTGCTAGACGCGGAATATGTTCTTATATTTATTCTGATTGCGGCACTAACTTTATAGCTGCTAGCAAATACTTAACAGAAATACAAAAGACATTTAAATCTAATACTTTTCAAAATGACATAATTGGAGGTTGCGCTGAAAGACAAATAGTTTGGAAATTTAATCCACCCAGTGCACCAGCCATGGGCGGTCTCTGGGAAGCGGGAATAAAGTCTGCAAAATATCATATTGTAAGATGTGTGGGAGAAAAATCCTTGACGTTCGAGGAACTCTCCACAATCTTTTGTAAAATAGAAGCAATTATGAATTCGCGCCCTTTATGTCCTTTGTCAAATGACCCGGGTGAAATTGAAGCGTTAACGGCTGGTCATTTTTTAATTAATAGACAATTGACTTCAATACCTGAATATAACTTGCCTGATACGTTCACATCTAGATTGTCACGTTGGCAATATTTACAACATTGCTCTCAGCAGTTTTGGAAAAGGTGGAAATGTGAATATCTTAACACATTACAGCAAAGAGCCAAATGGTTCACGTCCCCTCCTAATATTAAGGTAGGAGACTTGGTATTGGTCAAAAATGATCAAACTGCTTCATATAAATGGCCTCTGGCTAGAGTAGAAAGAATTCATCCGGGTAAAGATGGTATAGTGCGCTGTGTCACTATTAAAACAGCTAAAAACACGGTTCAAAGGCCAGTTAATAAATTAAGTCCTTTACCGTATAATAATTAATTTTAATTTGTTTTTAGCATTAGATTAAGTTATATTTTAGTTACCTTATAATTTAGAAACTAACGTTTAGTTTAGAGATAAATAGTCGTTTACTAGTTTATCATTTTTATATATATATATAGTCTTGTGTTATTCGCTCGTAGCTAAAGCACATCTAAGATTTTTAATTTCCTTCCATCATTATTCTGAATCTTCAATTCTTTGTGGGAAACCATCATGCTGGTTTCGGTGGGGGGAAATGTTGGGTACTTAAGTGTGCCCTGATTGGTGAGTAATGCATTTACCGGTGGTCGATTTAATTTCGGCCAACCGCATCGCTGCATCGCGATTATCCACCAATCGCGTGGCTTGGCGCTCGTGAAGTTGCCGAGGCCACGAACGCCGCACGTCAGAGTGCCATATTGTAACGGCTACAACGGACCGTGCAATTTAAAATGATAATTTAAACATAGTACAAATTAACAAATTATTAGTAACAACCACATAAGGGACGACGCATATCTAGTGGCACGTGTATGTGGTGGCTGAAGGCGAAGAGACCTAAGGTGAGTGGATTATTTCACTAATTAAGGGAGGCACGTGTGCCCCGACATTTTTTAAACCTGCGAAACCAGCGCAAAAACTCAGGTGATTTCAGAGCTACCATTTATGCTTCCTGAATCCCACAAGAGGTGTGTTTATGATTGCGACCGCAGACCGCACTACTGGTTCGTATGCATCTGTATGAGATTGATTCTGTGGCAGTAGTGTGGTCTGCGGTCGCAATCTGCGCAAACCCTTAATAACATAGCAATAAATACAACTCGCAGTGAGCCTGACTCCGATGACGTGAGTGCAAAGCACTAACTGCTAATAAAACCATAATATATTGTAAAATAAAACTTATTCGTATTATTATTACATTGTTTTTATATAGAAAAGTTCATGGTCATCTATCCCAGACATTTGGTCCTCATTTCCAATATAATTCAAATTTTCTTCATGAATTTATGCACCCCGGAATGTCGCTAACATCTTGTCATTTTCTGTTGGGTCCGCCGTCGCTGATATGTCAAAATGTCTGTGGCAGACTTTCAATTTGGCTTTGGGACTTTTTGTCTAACGTTTCAGTTATAATCTGGAATACTTTGCCAGCAATAATGAAACATGTATTTTATCAATTTGTCTTTATACATAAATACTAAGTTTCAGTTTGTATATAAAGAACACTGACCATAGTTATCTTAAATACGCGATGTATTTAATGGAAAGAACATAAACAACTTTCAATCTCACCCAGAAAAAAATCTAATTCAGATTTAAAAATATCTGTTCGCAATTTAGATTGAAACCTTCAATACAAATATTTTTTTATTGTGACACGACATTTGACCTCGACCCGCCTGATGATAAGCAAGAGGAGGTCCAAGAGTGACGACTGAAAAAAACGAGTTAGTTCCCGGCTACACTAGTCGCCGTCGTTATGCCGGCCTAAGGTGATCATTCACGCATCGCTTGAAGGATCAAAGGTCATAGGATGGAGAGAACACATGGATTGGCAAAGCATTCCACTTGCCAATTGTTCTACAAAGAAAAGACGCTTCGAACTTTTTAGTTCGACTGCTGATTCGATCGATAGAATGCGGATGCTTTCCCCGACCTGTGCTATATTTTCTATGCTGCTCGTTTGACAATGTTGTCCCAAATTCAAATCAACTATTTTGCTTCATTTTTGTTTGTGGTTAGTGGGGTGAACAGTATTTTATCAAAGTAACTGACTTGGCCGCATCTGTGCAGGCATGATAAAATAAAACAAATATTTTTCTAGTTAACAATATATTTTTAATACACTAGGTAAATTATAATAAAGACACAATTCCACTGACGCGCACGGGGAGTGCCATTTAAAAATAATATTAAAACACCTTTTTTATAAAGTTGGTGGGTTTGTTACCAGTCGATAAATAAGGAATCTCCCATAAAAATTATACAAATAAAAAACTTTCAAATCCATTTGTCCATATAGTAGACAATCTGTCACTACTAGATGGCGCTGCTTAGAAAAACAAAGCTGTCAGTCAATGAAAATATTTGGGGTTTTGGCGGGCAACTGCAACTGACAGGACGCGCAATTTTGAATTATTTGAAAAGCTTGTGTTTTTCATAAATATTAATGTGTAATAATGGTGGAATTGTTATCCAGTAATAGTTTTTAAGTTGATCAAGTATAAACAAGTAATTTAAAGTTGTGAAACGTGTTTCTTCATGTTCCCTCCAAGACTTCTTCTAAAGTTTTAGTAAAGGCTTTCCGCCGCTTTACTAAAACGATCATCATCAACCTCACTATCATCATCATCATTTGATGAATAACTCGCGTGGTTCATCTTCATCTTTACTTGACAATGTTTTAACGTTGAACCATATATTTTTACTTTGACAGTGGTGTCGATTCTCTTGGCACATTCACTAACTTATCCTAAATTTTAAACTTGTCAAATATAAGTTTTTTTAAAGAAAACGCAATTCTATTGTCGAAAACGAATTAAATATAAGAAATGTCTAAATTTTAAGATGACAGGCCTAAATTATTGCCAACGTAAAATTTATATTTTTCAAAAATAATATGAAATAATAAGAGAGTTATATAATTAATAATAATAAATAAGTAATAATGTACCATATTGAATGTTATAATGGTTTGAGTAAATAAAAACTTAATTTCACGTTAATAAAAATAGAAAAACTTTGTACTTTTGTAATAGTAACACAATTAATTTTTGAACGCATCTTGTTGGATAGATAAGTTTTGGCGGTAATTACAGGAGACAGATTTTAATTATTTGTAATACTTGTGTTTCATGAATATAATTGTATAATGATGGTGAAATTGTGTCTTCTAATCTTAAACGAATTTAGTTTGACCTTTCTAATTTTACACCTAAAATTGGTACAACAGAATAGGAAAACTGCCTAAAATTTTAAGTTAAGTAACTAAATTGACATTTAGGCCTGTCAAAGCTTTGACAGCTCTAAATTAAGACTAATATGGGACACACAGAATAGCGAAAGTCCTTTGACAGGTCTAAATTATTTTTAGAAGGATTTTAGGATAATCGTGTGCCAAGAGAATTGACACCACTGGCAAGTTAAATACTAAAGCCATAAACAAGAAGAAAGAAAATATTTATTTGTATCTTTCGTGCGTATTCTCTGCATGTGGAATTGCTTTTAAATGCACCTTCTAATGTTTGGACCGCACTGCTGTCATATGACACTCCTTTTTATACATATATATATACCAACGATATTTTAATAAGAAAACACGTAGATATGTTATATGCGCTCCGAAATAGGCACGTTAAAACTATGCTAATAAGCAAACCCAAACTCAGTGTCGCGATGCAGAGCAACACATATTTGTCTCTCAATAACTATCATTCCGCCCTACTTCCACTTCGTTGTGGTTGACTGTTCAAACTCGTGTGATTTGCGAACACTAAAACTGGTGTATATAACGTATCTATCTCATTTCACTTAATATCAATTTCTTTGACTATTGAATATATTAAATGTACATAAATATACCTTTTTAGACATTTGTACTCTGCTATACTACAAGTATTTATACCGTATTGATAATATGTACAGTTTGTTTCTCCACTACTTTGGTATATATTTAAGTAATTTAACTTCGTGTGTCAGCCATATTGCCAATGTTAGCAAAGCCAGTGACCCGCATTGGTGACTCGCCGCCAATGTGGTCGGCACGTAATGCAGTAATGTCAGAATGCCCAATGATACCTGAAAAATATATTATATTATTTTAGTATTAATAAACGGAGGGATTTCTGGCTTGTGGGACAAGCATAAGTTCTTGGCTAGAGATCGCAGTGTTTTTTTTATTTACTTAAATATTATAATTAAATTTCCTCCGACCGGGAATCGAACCGGGACTTTACGTATATCCAACTGGTGAGCTTACCAATCGGCCACGCCTGTCGTCAAACTCACAAAAAACACTAAGTTTAAATAGTTAAACAGTATTTAACTATTTGAACCTAGTAGTGATCACCTCTATACATGGATTGCACTCTATTTTTAAAAAAATTGGCGTTAAATAAACCAATGTTAACATTTACCTGTGCCCAGGCCATGGTTCCAGTGGCCAACGCAACCTTCCTTGCAATTGGTGACAGGTTGCTTCTGCGACCAACAATGGCCGCCGTCGTCGCTGTCAACAGTGTCAATGTGCCCAAGATTCTGCGAATGAATAACGTCTCTATATTATTACATTGAGGGAGAAATGGAAAGCTGAGTTGCCTAGTGCTCATAAATGTAGAGCTCTATTAAGAGAATTGTGGATGTGAAGGAAGCGAGTTTGCCTGGCACGATCAGTTGTGCCAGGATCGTAGCAAGTGGCGCTCCATTGTCCCTGCTATTGCCAGTGGGAAAAAGGCGTGACAAATTGATTGATTTATAGATTATTTTAAACTTCTTCAACTGGGAATATAAAGAGAGTACCTAAAGCCGGCATAGTGGCTATAACTGAAGCAATGTATATTGTGTTGAACATCCAAGGCGAGTCAGCCACCTTTCAAGTGATTTCAAAGAATGAGTATTAAAGAGAGGTAGGCAGATTGTTTTTTTTTATTGTGACTCGACATCTTACTCGACGTACTTGATGGTAAGCAGGGGAAGGTCTAAGAGTGCCAACAACTTCATAAAAAAACCTCGACTTGGCTGCTGATAAGCAATAGAAAGTCTAAAAATAAGAGGAGAAAATTGATAAGAGGAGAAGGTAGTTTCCAGTTGGGCTGTGTTTACATTTTAATCCCGAAATTATTGTTGATCAACTGCGAAATCGTTTGCGATTTTTACCGTCTGAACAGACTTTCAATCCAGTTGAAGCAATAAATATCGATTCAACAAAAGTTAAAGACAGCGAATCGACTCGTCTGAACTTGATCGTTCAACTCGCATTGAATAATTAGTCCGATCAGTCAGTCAATTAGCGCGATTGAGTATGTATTGTTTTTCTCTGTCACCAGTTTTTTGTTTGTTTGTTTGAAAAATAAAATGTAAATCATGGCGCTCCGCATCCACGAGAAAAACGCTGCAATGGACAGATAGTGTAATGACACATGTAATATTGAGCCGATTATTATTTAACTATGAGAACGCTATAGTCGATATTCGCTTTCGATTTTTTGTTGAACGATAAATATCGATAACGCCGTATTATATGAACTAACTCACCTATGATTGAACTGCACTGTTGTTGGGTTCTCAGTAATGTTAATACGCTTTGGCTCCAATTGCATTATGTCATCCGGGATCCACTTGTCACCCATTTTGGGAAATGAATTGTACACTAAGCCGGCGTCCAGGCCGGCCACCAATGCACCTACAATCAATAATATTAGTTATATATATTGTGGCACCATGTTAAGCTGGAGTGCAATCCAGCTTAACATCAGGCGACTGCTACTACAGTTTGATAACCAAGATAGTAAGCCTAAGTCACTTCACGGCCAGTATAAGTAGTGGTACTATCCCGCGGATCGCTAGGAACCACATAAAATTATATTCTATTTATTTTCCCAGCGAAAATATAGTAGACAAATAATAATATAATTTAGGCGACTATGGTGTAGTGGCAGTGCAATGGTTACATACACCGAGAGCACGAGTTCGAGACCACCCACCGGTGCCAATGTATCTTTGATTTATGTTTTTTTTTATTTATTGTGACTCGACATATGACAGCACCCTGCTTGATGTTAAGCTGGAGTGTGGTCCATGAATGAATGCCACTGCTACTACAATTCAATAACTGTGAGTAGCAATCACATCCACTATGCCGGCCTAGATGGAACCGGCAACTTACAAGCTGATCCCGAAACGTGACCAAATCACTTCACGGTCTGTATACTTGTAAGTGGTGGTACTACCCCGGATCGGCAGACTGGGTACCACTGCCTACCACTCTTTGATAACCAGACCCGAAGCAAATATCCATCTCTTTTTTTTTTATTAACAAATATTTGCAATATTTAATATTATTAAATATTACAAATAAAAGCTATGAAATAAATATTTGCTCCGACCGGGGATCGAACCCGGGACTTTACGCGCAACAAACCAGTCGCTAAACCGTTCGTCCACGCCTGTCGTCACTTTGGTTGTCCTGTTTCTATGATATTGTTATTATAGAAATAATAAAAAAACTAAAGTTTCTAAATGCGGGACAAACAAATTATCCACATGTACTGTGCCATAAATGTTGAGTATCTAGTTGTGTTGCTAGTAAAAAAAAATATGTCATATAATACTCCAGCATTTAAGGCGACCTCGGTTTAGTGCCAGTGCAATGGTCACGCGCACGGATTGAAAACCACTAATGTATCTTTGATATTTGTACTTTAGTCGTCCTGTTTCTATGATACAAACACTTAAGTAGCTTAGTGTAGAAACATAAATCAATAAAAAAAGCAATTTGAGGGCAATAATAAACTCACCAGAAAGTGCTGTGAAGAATGCCATAGCTTTGACACTATGAGCCAATGCTGTGATCTTACTGAGGCCTGGGGCGCTCGTCTTCAATGGGCCCAGGGGTCTCAATACCTTCAATGCGCCAGCAAATAATCCCGTATACAATATAAATGCCAAACCAAGGTGTGCGGCGAGTCTGTATTGCGAGACACGTGGAACATCTGATGGCCCTTGGAACCTGTCCTCTAGACCTGATTTCACCATATACCAGCCCATCAGACCCTGGAATAAACATGTTATGACTCTTGTGAAGGTACTTTAGCGCGTCTTCCATTGGGGAGCCTACATTTATATTTTATTTATTTATTTATTTAAAAACTTAATGCACAATAGTACAAAGGCGGACTTAATGCCAAAGGCATTCTCTACCAGTCAAACCTTTAGGATGTTGATCCGACAATGTAGATTAGAGGTAGGGTGCAAAATAAAATATAAAAATAGGTAACCAATTACATTGTAATAAATAAGTCTGTAACATACAATTTTCTGTGATTAAATAAATTTATTGCCAAATAAAAGCATTCATTCATATCATATTTGGAGTTCTAAATGTTTTAGAGAAAGCCGGGCACTCTTAAAGACGTCGTTAAGCTGCAAACGACTGCAAAATTATTTTAATAGTGTTTTATTACGTTTAGGGCGGTTGAAACTAATGGGCACCAATTTAGTTAGTAACTTTTAACTTTTTAAGAACTCTAGGCTCGTAGTTGATCAAAGAGCCATGGAGCGCAGTAATCTAGGCGTAAAACACCATACTGCCCTCTAAAACTCGAATTACCGAAAGAGCCGTCAAACTGGAGTGACACAACTGAGTGGACAATTTTAAAGCATCGCGGTAGGCCCAAACGGAGATAGCGAGATGAGATGGAGAATAGATCGGAACGACCGCAGGTTCGTGAACCGTAGTAAAAAGAGAGGTTTTCCAGCAGTGGGACAATTTAATGGGCTAATGATAATATTTATTAGGACTGGAGTGACATTACTCATTATTGACTATGTTCTTATAGCAGTTAAAGCCAATTCAATTCAATTTTATTAGAAACGAATTATCAATTCGTTTCTAAACCACCTTGTGCCGGTACTAATGTATCTCAAATAAAAGTAATTTGGTTGTCATATTTCTATGACACATGCAAGCACTACAGAACAGAGAAATAGCGAACTATATTTTCATCTGCTCTGTGGCAAGCACTATTAGCAGAGTAACCTTATAGCAACTGTATCTTACCTGAGCACCAACTAATAAATTATAAGCGGCGACTCTTATCTTCATTGGTTTGTTCAAATAGCCCCTCGCCCAAAAGTAGATGCTCGGCAGCAACACGCACGCACCAATCGCACGGCCCCACATGCGATGCGCATACTCCATGTACCATATGGTCTTGAATTCCGACAGTGTTATGTTGGAGTTCTTGCTGGAATAATTCCAACATTAATAACAAGGCGGCGATATTTGGGTGGATAAGGGGGAATGTAGGGGCAGGTGCCCGGAACGCTGCCTTCACTTTTCTACATGCCAAGTTGAATCCATGGAAGCTAAGGTGATTGTTTATATAGGCTAAATTGTTTTTTTTATTTTATTATACATCTCTTTATTAAACTACTGAACGTAATTCTGTATCAAAGACACAGGACAACCAAAGTACATATATCAAAGACACATTGGTACCGGTGAGTGCTTTCGAACCCGTGCCACTCTGCTTATGTAGCCATTGCACTGCCACTAAACCACGGTCGCCACACAATAAATAATCATCTTTCACAGCGTACAAACAGAGATCTCCCAATGTAGTATGCCAAAAGTTGTGAATCCCAATCCTCTACATTTCTGGGTTTGTGACTGGGCTGTGAATTTATGAATGAGATATATCTTACTTATTATTTTAAACACATTGCGTCTAAAATGCCTCAACATACAAAACGCCCTAATGTTAAGGTGACGACTGCTATGTCGGCCTAGTTGAAACCGGCGGCTTTCATACTGGTCCCGAACTAATTGACAGTATGTGTACCCTTGAAAGTGGTGGTACTGCTCCAGTATGTAATTTAACACTTACTATTTATATTCTGGATATTGTTTATATTTATCGAACTCCTCCAGCCATTGTTCATCTGTGATGGGCATCTTCTCCCCCATCACTTTCCATGTCACCATTGATAGGCCAGACTCTGTCAGCCTTGTCACACCACCTACAACAGGATAATAATAATCAATCATATACGTATTTAGTGTGTGTGTGCTTTAAACGCACTTTTAAATCTTTGTTATGATTTGATTATACAAAAAATATTTTTACTCGTAAAAGTAGGTAGGAGACAACAATGACCAGAGTAAACCCTGAGATAGACTTGTCCAGTTTTAAGAGACACAAAATCAATGGGTTTTTTGACCCTGATCAATTGTGCCAGGCAAAAGGAGAAGACTATGTTAGGCTGGCACAGTGTGAAATGATATACGTACTTAGGTGCAACTATGTATTGATAATAATTGAAGTTTAATATTGAATTACTATTATATATTTTAATATCTGATCAATATTCAATATAAATATGAACAATATTCATATTTAACAATATTTTGTTGTAATGGTGACCCATTTAATTATTTATTTTCCTTTACATTTATCTAAATAAATTAATAAATAAATTAAATAAAAATAATTTAATAAATGGTTCAAAATAATAATGAAATGAAACAACACCATTTTATTTATATTTAAATGTATTTAATCACAATACATCTGTTTAATTATTATTTTCTAGTTAAAAAATAATATTTTGGTAAATTTCAGTGTTTCTTAAAAATGACTAAAATTATACATTAATAATAATACTGTGTTTAGGAACTATAAGTATTTTATTTTATTATATAACTAATAATAATGAGGTTATAATCACTAACAGATATTAAAATAATATTTTCATTAAAACTTCACTTAAAAATAATAATAAAATTGTCACGCCTTCTTCCTAAAGGGATAGGCACAATGGAGCGCCACTTGCCACGATCCTGACACAACTCCTTTATACTGATTATTGTTACTCCCTTAAATTAAGTGTATTTTTTTTATTGTGACTTGATTACTCAGTTTGTACACTTAAGATTTTGATAAAGTGATTTTTAAATAAAGATTCCTTACTATTGCCTATGAGCACATAAGTAGCACACTGGTCAATATTTGTAGGGGTTTGTAAAGAATTAGCCTACAAGAATATTATTTGCCACTTGTTAAGCAGGTTTATATAGGGTGTCCCAATAATTACCTTCAAGCTGGTAACTGGTGATAGGATAGATAGTGACAGTAATCAGAAAAATATAATTATAGGTTTTCGGAGAAATCACCATAATGATATTTCAAATATTATTAAATTTTAAACATTCATTTTTAAAATCAAGAAAGCTATTAATTCTTGATTTTAAAAATGAATGACCTAATTTTTCTTGTTATATTTCTGATAACTGTCATTACCTGGATTATCACCAGTTCCCGGCTTGACTTTGATTAATGGGGCATGGCATATAAAGGCCAAACCGCTAAAACGTTAATAAGTAATGTTTTTAAGAGTATTGTATGTTACACACAACATCCACTACTTGCCCTTAGTGAGCTCTACCACCCAATAAATGACAGTCATCAAAGCATTATAACCAAACAGTGTACCTAAGACAACGGCCGTGAGCACCATGCCACTGCAGCCCAACAGCCAGTAACCAACCACTTTGTTGCCCTTGGGTTTGGGCCCAGAGCAATACAAGGTTTTGCTCACTTTAAATGTGTTTGCTAACTGAAACAATTATTACATTATTAATCAATCAATCAAATTGCACCTCTTTTTTCCACAGGGATAGGCAGAGACAGTTATTCCTTCATATCCACAATTCTCTTCATTTAAGCTTATATTGCACAGCAATTTAATGCAAAATTGTTATTAGTTTTATCAATAAAAATATAGAAACTGCCATTTATATATTGTTTCATCAATAGACATTCAAAAGTAGTACATAATAACCCAAAATAAATGATGTCCTTTTAAACATCATATTATGCTTCATGACATTGTAATCATTTGTTCAGAATTACATTAACTGTTATAGTATGTGTCAGGATCATGGGAATTGATGTGACGCCCAGACTGCCAAGTATAAAGACATTTTGGGATCAACTTGCAAGTTACCGGTTTCAACTAGGTATAGTAGATTATAGACCACACAGGTGAGGTGATGTTATATGTCGAGCGAGATAAACAAAAAAGTTAGATTTTCTATTATTTATTCACATATGTTTACCTTTGTAAGTCTGGAGTTGTTAAAAAGATTGACATTCTTTGCTGGATATATCAATTGTCGCACAGTTTGATTGTTTAGGCCATTTTTTGGTACATTATACAAAAGTTTGCCCTGAGATGCTCTGATGAATTGACTGCAACGACAAACTTGCAAGGAACTCCACATCTTTAGGCTAAAACAATTAGTTTATTATAATTTAAGAGCAGGTATTATTGAAAATTAACAATAAAAATTAACTAACCTCAAACTTTACTTTCTTAAAATATAAAATAATTCCTTATGTAATTTATTGCAATTAAACCTAATAAAGCCGTTTCTATCCTTGGTATTAGTTTAACTATCCCTATAACAATATTTTCTTAAAAACAATGAACTTCTTACGCCGCTATAATTTGACATAACTATTTTTCAGTCGGGTCTAATCTGATTTAATCAACATATTTGAAAATACACAATCATCACTGCGACTATAGGGCAATGCAGAGATATTCAATTTGCTTGCATTATAAAGAAAAGTCTATATGGTAAAAATAACAAATCAATGAAAAATGTCAAAAAAACGTTTTATTGTTGCAAAAGGTAATAATTGTCAATATATATTTTTTAAAGTTAGCTTTCCATTTCCCGGTAATCATTTGATAAAGCCTTAATATTCTGCAAAGCGTTTTGAAATTCCCCTTCCTCTAGTCCTTCACCAACAAAATGATGAACAAAAGCTCTTTTTGAGTACAACAGAGAATATTTCTTGCATAATTTTTCCCATGCTCCTCTTATTGCGGAAGAATTAGATAACATAACAACAGCACGTTGTAATGCCGCCAAATCCCCACCAGGCACAGTCGTCGGCGGCTGATAATTTATACCAATCTGTTGATAAATTATTATTTACAATAAAATGAAAATTGACATGTTATCAAACAATCTTAATAAGTGATAACAATGATAGTAAATCTATAAAATAAAGTTATCTTATAAAGACAATAATAATATAATCGCACTTTATCTATAACATTCATAACATGTAAGAATTATCTTTTAAGGAAGAGTATCATAGGATATATATTTATCTAGATTTTTATAAGTAATTATATAGTTTTTATGCAATACTATTGATCGATGATAATAGGAAAAAGAGCGCGGGAACAGCTAGTTCCTAGTAAATTACTCGTACATATTATTATTTATCCTCATCCCTATCTATATTCCATCCTCTCCCGCATATCATTCTCATTCTACATTAAAATTATCATTCTTAATAAAAATATTCGTTTCTGTTATGTTTTATTTATATTACTTAATGTATTATATATAAATATAATACATAATGATAATTGTTATCTGATGTGGATGGATGCGTTAAACAAGGCAGGCCCAGGAGGATGTTTTCCGACCAAATCGGAGACATCCTCAAGAAAGCTAATTTGCCTGCCTACAACCTTAGAGCTTGTATGAAGAGAATTGTGAAGAAAGCGACGGAGTTGTGTCAGGATCGTGGAAAGTAGCGCTCCATTGTAGAGACAATGGCCTATCGTATGGCAGAGGCCTATCTTCATGGAAAAAAGACGTGACAATTTGATTGATTGATTGATAATTGTTATAAACATTATTATTAGTGATAACAAAAATATGTTAAGAAATACTATATAACATTTAAAAACTTTTAACGGTAACTTTTTAACTTTTGAGTAAAACCTATATAGTTATTTGCCTTAGTAGACTATAGATATTACTTAATGTTACTTCCATCAGAAAAAATCTCAAATCTTAATCTTAAAATGTGCCTAAAACGTTTTACTTCAGAAAATAAGAAGTGTCTGAGACTGGCTTTGCAATATGTGGCTTCAAAGTTTGCCCCACCAAAGTTGGCAGTGGCAAACATTTGGAACCAACTTTGATATTTACGTGTCTGTTTTAAATTAAACATTTGTGTATTACCACTATAACGAATGTAATCCTAAATTTTCGAACAATCAGTATTAAGTGTAGGTTAATAGGTGACATATTTTACTTCACAAACAAAATTACTAACTTTAAAGCCCGTCGGCGACCACGAAACAAATCTAATACTCCTCATTGATTTAATTTGATTAATAGCAGTGTTTATGTCGTTGGGGTTAACATCGCCTCTGAATAGTAGACAACACGACATATAACTTCCTTCTCTTGGATCACATTTCACCATTTGATTGGCAGGTTCGAAACACGACATCATCAACTGGTTCGTGGACATATGTTCATGCATTGCTTTGGATGGAGTTACGAATGGAGCAAATGTAATCAATGGAAAATGTATTCTTGGATATGGAATTAAGTTAGTACGGAATTCCACTAGTTCCACGTTTAAAGAACCCTCGAAACGCATGGAGGCTGTCATGCAAGATACTACCTGGTGACATAAAAGATTCTTTAAATAGACGGAATAACATATTTATTAGGTTTGTGTGTCAATATACACGGTTACTGATTCTAACTTAAAAATATAATAATAGGAATAACGAACCTGAGCAATAAGTCTATTTAAATTGGTGTAAGTGGGACGCGGCACTTCAAGACATCTTGCTAAAATATCATAGAGAGCTTCATTGTCAAATATAAAGCATACATCTTCTGTGTCCATGCAAGAGTGTGTTGTCAAAACTGCGTTGTATGGCTCAACTATAATGGGGGATATTCTTGGTGATGGGTAAACGGCAAATTCTACTTTTGATAGTCTACCATAATCACGTGTTAAACCTGGTATAAAGATGAACATTATATAGGATTATAATGGTAGGCAGACATGTGGTTGTCATTTAGTCAGTCTGGTTCATAATGGATGCGACTAAAGTTTGCATCCATTTATCTGTGACAGCAGTAATCTCCGTTTACAGGTCGTGCTTAACTTAACATTAGCCACTGTAATTACTGGCAACAGGTAAATTCTCATTATTATTATTATATTATTTAAGACCTGATTTGACCATTGGTACCGATTTTTAATAGAATGGCTTACTTGTTAAAAAATAGGTAAGTAGTTTAAATCCTAACTTTTCTTAGATTTGAGTTTTAGGAAATCAAAAGCAGTGTACTAATTATTTATTGACCAGCATAGTGACGGTGACTGGGGCAGCGGGTATCGAGTCACAATAAAAAAACTAAGTACATAATCGGAAACAATTTTGGTAGTAGGTATTTTTGATAAATCTCTTATTATCATTTGTTATTATTTATTGTAGCGTGTTTTTGTATTTTCTTCATTAATGCAAAATATGGAGGCACAAAAAAAATAAAGGTGTAAGAATTTATATGTATATTAAATTAAAAACATAGATAATACCATCCAAAAGTAACGGCGTGAATCCACCACCTGTGCCACCCCCAAAAGATCTATAGATAATAAATCCTTGAAGCTGATTACACTGTTCAGCAGTTAAACGTACTCTGTTTAGAACAACATCGATCATCTCTCTGCCTACGCCAAAGTATCCTCGCGCGAAATTACTAGCAGCATCCTCTTTGCCAGTTATAAGTGAATTTGGATGAAAAAGATCGCGATATGTTCCAGTTCTTATTTCACCTAAATATTAAATGACTCTTTAGTATTATATCTATAATTTGAATGTACATTAGAAACATATTGTATTATGTAATTTGTTATATTAGAACCTAATAAATGACCTTTTATTGTTATGATTTTTTATTCCTTGCTCAACATGTGTATTTCAACTCCTCGCTTAATGTTAGGCTAGAATGCGGTCTATGAATGGAGATGTCTGTTACTATAGCTGATTAATTGCAAGTAGCATAGTTGTTCTATGCCGAATGAAAGAATAACTTACAAGCTGTACATTTAAAAGTGGATTTACCCCTTTGAAATGTACAGCTGGGCCAATAGGCTCGAAAAATTACTACCCAACCCTGATTACTGCTCTTAAAATTCCTAGAGACTTGATGACGATAAATAATTTACGATCCATTATTTCAGTAGATTCCAGGTTATTTTAATATTTAGGCATTTTGAGGAGGGCGTTTTCCGATCAAAACGGAAACATACTCAAGAAAGCTGGGTTGCGTGGTGCCCATAACCGGAGAGCTTGTATGAAGAGAATTGTGGATATAAGCTAGGCGGGGGAGTTGTGTCAGGATCGTGGCAAGTGGCGCTTCATTGTCTCTGCTTATCCCTGTAGGAAGTATAATATATATATTTGAATATATTATTATTAACATATATTCTAAGGTTACATAGGTACTACGATTATTATTATAATCACATATACATAATGTTATAATATAAATTAAGTTTTTCTATTATTTAATAGGAATGAAACGTGTCGTACCAATAGGAATTGGTTCAAGATCAATCATAACAGTACGCGGCACAACTTTTCCTGCACCCGTCTCACTGAAGAATGCCCCATAACTTTCGTCATGATCAATAAAAGCCAACAGACCATCAGGCCTTATACCATGCTCCAAGCAGTAAAGTTCCCAGCAAGCATTTGCAACTTGAACGCCAGCTTGTCCTATATGAATTTGAATTATTTCTTTCTAAGAAAGAAAAACATACGTAAATATTAATATAAATAATTTTCCTATTTTTATTCATGGTAGGTTACGTTTTATACTTAGGTAAGGGTGTTTTTACACTTGACTAGGCAAAGGTAATATCTAGCGACTGTTTCATTCCATACCGATCTCGCTAACAAGCACGAATCTACCCCGAAAATTGTGTTTAGGTAGGTAGGAAATAAAGCCAATAAATCACCTTAATTGGTGAATCGTCCTATTACTTACTTTTCCCATTATTTTACATTCATTTTTTCTATAATAGTTTGGTTAACCAGGTAATAATAGTACACTATAAATTTGGTGATGTAGTGGCCAGAATTTAATAAATATTATATAAAAATGATTACATTTTGTATTTGTTTACATATTTGACATATTGTTAGAATTTTTACCTAATTTAGACACTGAACAGAATTTTTAAAATCTAGTTAGTCTAGATTTTTACCTTTATTCCTTTCAATTAATATTTATTTACGACTTAGTAGTTACCTATTACAATGGGGTTTAAACATCGCAATAAAATAACATTTATTTAACATGTAAAATTATTTTGATGGATATGTTACGCAACTTATCAATAAAAACATAATAGCAATAACCTAACGCAATACTTACAAAATGACATTGACAGCAGCAAGGTCAACGGAGGGTTTGTTTTCATAACGCAACGCAATTTATATTTGAATAAATAAATATGATTGGTTACATTATGCCGAAACCTAACTTTTAACCAATAATGTTAATAACTATACTTGTTACAGTATTGTAAAACAGATGTTATCTTTTATCACCTCATGTCGTATTTTGGAAACGCACGAGTTGTAGATGTGTTTTATTATTATTTAATGTGTAGGCTGTGAGTTATTTTTATTTAGATAAGATTATTATAAGATCGCTGCGGCGACTTTAGTGCGTATTTTGTTCTCGTACAGTGTGGTAACATAATGAATTTCGCTGGCAAAGTCGTGATTGTGACCGGCGCGAGCTCCGGCATCGGCGCGGCAACAGCTGTGTTTTTGTCACGATTGGGCGCAAAACTTTCACTATCCGGACGCAACGTCGAAAATTTGAAAAGAGTGAGCAACGACTGCGACAAGGCGTCCTCACCTATCTGCGTTCCCGCCGACCTCACCAGGGAGGGGGACATTGAGAATATCGTGAAGAAGACTGTCGACCATTTTGGCAAACTGGACGTGCTCGTGAACAATGCTGGCATACTGGAACGCGGAAGCATCGAGAGCACATCATTGGAGCAATACGACCGCCTCATGAACACAAATGTGCGTTCCCTATATTACCTGACAATGTTAGCGACGCCACATCTCATCAAGTCAAAAGGGAATGTTGTTAATGTTTCAAGTGTGAATGGTATCCGTTCCTTTCCTGGTGTGTTGGCATACAATGTGTCAAAGGCGGCTGTTGATCAATTCACAAGATGTGTGGCCCTAGAGTTAGCCCCTAAGGGTGTGAGAGTGAATTGCGTGAACCCCGGTGTGATATTAACAGAGCTGCAGAAGCGTGGTGGGCTCAATGACAAGGAATATGCAGCATTCTTGGAGAGGAGTAAGGAAACTCATGCATTGGGCAGGCCGGGCAATCCGAATGAGGTTGCGACTGCCATAGCATATTTGGCGAGTGATCTTGCAAGTAACATAACAGGCGTCAGTTTGCCTGTTGATGGTGGACGTCATGCAATGTGCCCACGTTAATGTTTAAGTGTACATTGTTAATATTATTCAAATGTTCGTTTTTTTTAATATTAGTTTATCCAAATATTTGTACTTTATTTTACAATTGTTTTGGATGTTTTATTAGCGCATGTATTTGTTGAATGCCAATCATAACAAGTGATAATGCTTGTTATTGTTTTTGGTGTTATTTTACGAATTTACTAATTATGATGAATTTATGGTGCTTTCAAATATTATTGCATTTAATATATTAATTATTATTATAATTTGTAGTATTTATTGTTAATACTCCTTTTTAACAAAAAAATTATAAAATACATTATTGTTAAAACTTATTTATTGTTAAAAATAAACCTTAAATTAAATCACATTATAATAAATTATTAATTCTAAACATTGTATTGAGCAATTATACACTGTCATAGGAAATTTCGTTTAGTAATTAAAACTTTGGCTCCTTCATTAACTGAGTTTTTATAAACTAAATAATTTTAATTACAACTGGCTATAGGCGAAATTAGGAATTACAAAAATAAAATTATTTCTATGGCCATTAAAGAAAATAACAATGACAGAATTTGTAATTGGCGCCATTTTGTGTTTTGAAAGGCAAAGGACTCAATCCTTTGCAGCCAAATGTTTGTTCAAGGCAGCAGCAACTGATCGGCTGGCACGGCGCGGAAGAACTTCCTAACTTCGTCCACACAACTTTTTATAATTTGTTCTATTGCTGGAGGTGCTATTTCTTGCATTATAAGGGACCAATTTTCATTTGTGAAACGATGTGTCGTTTCCGCTGGAAGAAGAGCACAAATTAGTAATGTATCAGTATTACAAGGGGGTTTAACATAATTAAATTATGAATTTAACTCAATGTGTTATAGCTTTTTTATTTAAAATTTCAAGCTTTCTGTCTGGACTTACCTAATTCTTTATTTTTGCCGCCAAAAAGGTTGGTGAATTTGAATTGTGCTCTGTCCATTTTGTATGTGTCCTTATATGTTGTTAAATCCCAATGGCCATTGCGGGTTAGATAATCATACTTCACAATGATATTTAAGTTAGCTGCAATTAGGAAATTAATAATTAATAATATTATCACTAGAAATTGTTTCTTGCATTCTAGTAAGTCCATATAGCGATGTAATTGCATTTCTGGATCAGCCTGAAATTCCGCTTTCAACTAGGCCGGCATAGTAAATGCGACTGTTACTTACAGTTAGACAACGGTCGCCCTAAAAATGATTGAAAAATTGATATTGTACTTACTTATTTTAATCTTGGCAAGACCTTCTCCCCTAAGCGGCAAGATGAGCACCTGGCCGTCCATCAAATAGTTGGCCTTCAGTGTTACATTGGCAACGAAATCAAATATGGCTTTGCCTTTCTCTGGGCTCAATCTGCGAAAACAAAACATCACACAAATTAAGTTAACGCTGCCTACACTCACATCTGAAAAGGTCGTGATATAACGCTCCAGAACTATATAATAAATACGGAAAGTGTATTTTTTAAAATTACACCCCGCGAGTTTTGTCGGAAAAGTGCATGTGACAGCTCGTGCAGTTTTAATTTATTTACAAATGTGTAATAATGATGGAATTGATATCCAGTAATCATTTTTAAGTTGATCGAGTATAGATAAGTAATTTAAAGCTGTAAAACGTGTTTCTTCGTGTTCCCTCCATGACTATTTCCAAAGTTTTAGTAAAGACTTTCTGCCAATTTATTAAAACAATCCTTATCATCATTTCCTTTACTCCTATTTCATGGATATATCACTACAGTGTTCATCTACTGAAGAAATAAAAATAACATTTTAGGCAACATGGACTAAGTTTCCTTTTTCCTTTCCACCATGGAAATCAAAACTAACCTAAAAAAATTAACACCCCCCTGATGTGATGATTAAGGCGACCGTAGTGTAGTGGCAGTGCAATGGTTACGCAAACCGAGAGCACGAGTTCGAGACCACCCACCGGTACCAATGTATCTTTGATATATGTTACTACTGCTAAATAACTGAAAGCAGCTGTCGCATTAACTATGCCGGCCCAATTGGGCCAACGTACGGAATAAAATATAAATATGCAACAAACATATACATAAAATAGCAATAATACTAAATATCTGCATGTTATTAACTTTTGTGCGCAAGTTCACGGCCATGAGGTTCGTAAACTGGTTGCACTTGACCCACAATGCCATCCAAACGTTGCATTGCTTCCATCCATCCCATGTGCTAGACATCATACACAAATTGGAGTCAACCAACGTGAAGGCCGATATTTTTTATTGAGAATCGATATATAACAACATCCCGCCTGATGTTAAGCTGGAGTGCGGTCCATGAATAAAAGCGAATACTACTACAGTTAGATAATTGCAAGTAGCAGACAAATTCACTACGCCGGCCTAGTTAAAACGTTATGGGGATCGGTAAGGATACTTTTTTTGTCCATTTTTCTCTAGTGAAGTGGGGAAATTTCTAATGGGGAAAGTTAGACATTATTGCGTTTATATTCCATTGAATATAAATCTCTCGGTCTGTATATTTGAAAGTAGGTAGGTACTACAAATTTAAATAATATGAAGGAATTCATATTTTATTTATTTAAAGGACATCAATCATTTTGGGCTTTTATGTACCTACTACTTTTGTAATGTTCGATGATGAAAACATACATAAATCGTAGTTTCGAAACTTGTGTTGATAAAACTGATAACAATTTTGCTTTTAATTGCTGTGAGTTATTTGGAAAATAAGATATGGAATTTGTATCTGCTCTCAATCACAAAGACACGCCAATACATTGTTTTCTTCGAACATTAAACTATTTTAAAATGTATGTGCAAAAAAGTATGTGCAACTGTTAATTAAATTAAGCCCAAGTCACCCCCCATACAAAATGAATGATGTCCTTTGAGCTGGCTTTTAACAGGTTTTATTAATAAACCCATTTTATAATAAAAGCGAATGGATACTCACTTAAAACTATTAACTCTCATTGACTTCAATCCGGTGACAACTGCATCTGAGAACGTCAACTTCAAAGCTGGATTTGCGACATGCACCGTTTCCAAGTGGACAGGGTCCAAGGATGCGACGCCCAATTGAGGTATACCACCAGCGAACAAGGGCCCAGCTGCCTGCACCGCCTTGGTTACGCACTGATTCAAGTGCGGGTCAGACGCGGAGCACGCCTTTATGTACGATGCTGTCAAATTAAGAAAATATATATAAGTTTTACTGTAAAATAATTAATATTAGGCAGACCCAAGAGAGTGTTTTCCGATCAAATCGGAGACATCCTCATTCCTCAAGAAAGTTGGGTTGCCTATTGCCCATAACCATAGAGCTTGTATGAAGAGAATTGCGTGAAGCGAGGCAGTTGTGTCAGGATCGTGGCAAGTGGCGCTCCATTGTCTCTGCCTATTCCTGTGGGAAAAAGGCGTGACAATTTGTTTTTGTATAATTACTGTAGAAATATAGAAAATGGATTTATATATAATAAGTATTTATTTTTATTGTGATTCGGCATCTGCCTGAAACAACCGACTTAGTTCATGACTGCCTCAGTCCTTCATTACAGTCAAGCATTACAAAATACTTCTTAGAAGAAAATTATAGATATAATAATTTAAGTATTCGGAGAAGAAAAATATTTACACAAAACTAAAAATACTAAAGTACGTAGCAAATTAAGAGATGACGTATGTATACATATGTACTTGAACATAAGTAAGTGTATCGTAAATATATTGAGAAGTACTTGTATTTTGTTTGTCAATCAATGTGACAGGAAAGGTTGGTATTGTTGGGCAATCAAATCCTTCCTTAATGTCACAGGATGTATATACCAAACAACTCACTGATAGGAAATTTTTGTTGGTTATTGCAATAGGAAACAGAGTTCCTTGGTATTATAAAAAATATTTCCCTAGGTTTCCTTTTTTTTACATTTCTATACTAAGCTACTAATGTGCTTGTATCATAGAAACAGGACAACCAAAGTACCTACACATATCAAAGATACATTGGTACCGGTGAGTGGCTTCGAACTTGTGCTCTCGGTTTGTATAACCATTGCACTTCCACTTCCCGACGGCTTAAAGTATGAAACAAATCTTTGTTCCGGCCGGGAATCGAACCCGGGACTTTGCGGACTGGTGTACATATACCACTTCGTATTATTAATTAGAAATAATAATAATAAAAATTAAATAGATAAAAACTTCTTAAGCAGCTGATTCATTTTATCCGATGTACAATACTAATTTATAAAGTATTTTTTTATTGTAACTCGACATATGTCAGCACCTCGCTTAATGTTAAGCTGGAGTGTGGTCCATGAATGGATGTCACTGCCACTACAATTCAATAACTGTATAAAAATATGTAATGATAAGTAGCAATCACATCCACCCACTATTCCGGTCTAGTAGGAACCGGCAACTCACAAGCTGACCACGAAACGTGACTAAGTCACTTCACGGTCTGTATACTTGGTATACACGGTCTGCATACACGGTCTGTATAAGTGGTGGTAGGTACTACCCCGAATTGACATACTGGGACCCACTGCCTAAAATATAAATGCATATATTAACTCTCCTTTAAATTAAAAAGTTATGATAACGCAGAAAAACTGAAACTAAAACATAATTATTTATTTAATTTTATTAAGAAATGAAATGTGCATTTTGTTATTTAGTTACTTACCTACCTACTTAAGTAATATAAATTGTTTCCAGTGACGTAGATTATATAATAATAATAAAACGATAACAATCTTTATAGTTGTTTAGATAAACAATCAAATAAAATGTCAACCTTCTAGATTTGACTCGTTGTTTACAACTTTGTGATAAATTAAAAAACAACAAATATATTATATTTAATTTGTTTACTATTTGTTTTTCTTAGAAGAACTCAGTTGAACATGATTAATTATATTTAATGGCGGATGCTTGTACGAGTATCGCTTTTAGAGGCTCTAATTTATTGACGAGTTTCTTGTGATTTCCTCTCGTCATATGCCTTTCCAAAATCATAGTAGAGTCCACAGAGCACATAAATATAAGTTTCATTTATATGTTCTGTCTGTGGTAGAGTCTGTAATGCGCAAGAGCCTGAAGGCCTATGCGAAATAAATATTTTGATTTAGGATATTTTGACCAGAGGTTCCCAAACTCTTTTGTCGTGTCACGTTGTACTGAATATGGAATATTATGTAAGTAACAGTCGCTGTGATTCTTAACTTATATCTGCCAACATTGGTTGCCAACATTTTAGTTCTTCACTATCGATACCAGATAAATTTTCATGAACTGGGGGTTACAATTTGTAAGTCCTTTAATTTGTAAAAATTCTTGTCATGCCAACGTAGACCCCCGTCGAGTCTCCTGTGGACCAATTTGACACTGGGGAGACCACTTTGGAAATCAATGGTTTAGTTTAGACAATTATATACAGTTACAATCGCATTCGTCGCATTAGAGTCGCAACAGTTTAAAGAACATTTAATCATATGGAACGGATAAACGGATGCTGAGGTCGAAAAGCTAATCAAGAAGCAAAATGCAGACTGCAAAATGCGACTGCAGACTGCATTACTACGGAATCTCATACAGATTCCTACAAACAATTAGTGCACTCTGCAGTCGCTATCAAAATTACGTTAACCTGGTTTTGTGCTCACTGTAAGCAAGACAATATGCATCCTTCAATATGCAATATTATGAATATGAAGCAGTTAATGTTTTTTTAAGATGTACTCACATTTTAATAGGTAGGTACTTCGTTAGTGGCCTCGTATTGAATCTCAAACGAGTTCATACCCTGACCGCAATTGTTATTTTACTTAAATATCATATACCTACCTATTTACTTTTTGCATAAAAACAGTAATTGGTAATGCAATTGGTGTTAGATGGTTTAAAGTTAAGATACACACTCTTTGTGTTAGTAAGTTAAAATAGATTCACCAACCTAGAAGAAGGTACGGCGTATATGTGTAGGTATAGCGTGTATGTATCAAATTAATCAATCAAATTATCATGCCTTTTTCCCACAAGGATAGGCAGAGACAATGGTGCTCCACTTGCCATGGTCCTGACACAACTCTTCGCTCCCTTACATGCACAATTCTCTTCATTCAAGCTCTACGGTTAAGGGCACTACGCAACTCAGCTTTTTAAAGGATGTCTCCGATTTGGTCGGAGAACACCCCTGAGTCTGCCTCGTTTAACGCATCCATCCACATCAGATTTATAAATTTCTATTAAGAAGCATGAGACTAGAATTAACGCTGTAGAAATGCGTTTATTAATGAGGAATAGCACAGTTCACGATAGATGTAGTTTGAAAGAAGATGTAGTGACAAGGATTGACAAAGGAATGCTTCGATGGTTTGGGCACATTGAAAGTAAGTAAAAGTAGAAATACAAAAAAATCTTATGTTTTATATAATGTATAGAATATAGGTATATAAGTATATAAAACTCGATGGTAGAAGCATACATTAGATGGAATCGCGCATCTTTGATCTATCTAATCACTAAATGTGATTGGGTATTTTGTTATCATATCTATGTATTTTGTTTTAATTTAGCAATGGCATTTTGTCCATACCACCCTTATGTTAACTTAGTTAGAGTATAGATCCGTCCACTATGCCAAACTGGTGGGATCCCTTTTACATAACATGGGCTATAGGCCAGATTTTATTTTTATTTTATTTTTTCTATGGTGACTTGAAATTTGCGTGTTAGTAAAAAACACGCAAATGTTTAAAAAAAGACTGAAAAAGCCGCCTCAGTTCACGGCTGTCTCAGTCGCCGTCACTATGCCGGCTAAAGATAGATTATAATATGTATAAAATATAAATGTATGTACGTAAATGCATTAAAAAATGTGTTGACATCGTAATAATATTTGGTATCTGGTGGCATTTATATGTGATGCGTTGCGTAATTATAATTTTAGTAGATAACACTTGACAGATAAATATTAATTTAGCAATCGGAGAAGTAGCTCTTGATAATGGCATGGCAATGAAACACGTTGCCACATTGAGAATTATTTAAATGACCACTCGATTAGTCCGTGAAAATAAATCTATGATCAGGAATGCATTTGATCTTGAAGCCCTTGATTTATTCATGATGATCAGCTCACGAGAACTCTAGTATAACTAGAGTACAAACTAGAGTACAACTCTAGTACAAAAGGTGTAGTGTAGTGTAAGCAAGGGTCACGCAAACCGAGAGCACGACTTCGAAACCATGAAGTATTTATGTATGTACTTTGGTTATTATGTTTCTATGATACAAACACTTTAGTAGCTTTGTATAGAAATGTAAAAAAAAACTCCGACATAGAGGCTTTATCCTTTATGTGTCCGTGATCTTTTACACCACAGATAATATTCCGAGGAGCTCTTTAACCTTGTTCCTGCCTCGTATTTTCATACCCGTCTTTTCGCACAGGCTAGGTAAAACATCTGCATTCCGTCGACCGAATCGACAGTACCTCCGGCCTGTAGAGTGACGGTGACTGAAGCAACCGTAAACTAAACTTGCACTGCACGAAGTGATATTGAATATATAATATTGTTATATTGTAATTGAAAAGGTGATTTTGGACACAAATATAATAAAGACCTCGACCCGCCTGATGATAAGCAAGAGGAGGTCCAAAAGTGACGACTACTGAGTCATTTTTTGAACTAATTTTTTAAGTTAAATAATAATTAAACCTGAGAACTTATGTCTTGCCAATAAAGATTTATTCATAATAATTGAATTGAGGTGATTATTTTGAGTGATGACCTATCATATTTATCAATAAACCAAGTTCAAAATGATATTTCGGTAAAATGTATGTAACTCAGTGAAATAACATTGAATAGAATAAATTCAACCGATCAATGCGACTGCTCTGACCATAGAACTCATCAATACAACTTTTATTCATGACAACTAAGCTAGATGGGTCTTTTCATGGTGCAGTTTTTCCATCTCTCGTCGCGGTAGCTTAGCAGGCACGGAGATCGCGCGTTAAGTGACAGACGCCGGGTTTATCCCCGGTCGCGTGAATTTCTTCTTCATATTCATTACTAATTAACAGTAATACGTACATTGAACTGTGCCATGAATAATAATTATGTGCGCAATGATATTTTAATAAGAAAAGACGTAGATATGTTATACAGTTCCGAACGTGAACTTAGTGTCGCGATGCAGAGCGACACATATTTGTCTCTTTTTCGCTATCAATAACTATCATTTCATCCTACTTCCACTTCGTCGTACAAACTGGTGCTATATGCGAACACTAATATATAACGTATCTAACCTCATTGTACGTATGTATGTCTTTCACGCGCATTTTTTTTCTTAAATGAATTTCTAATGAAAGGCAACAGCCATGGCCTAGCTTAACACGAAATCAATAACTGGTTCACATTATAATGATTGCACACAATACAATCTTTTATTTTAGATTCAAATAGCATTAACCATGTGGTAATATTATTTTATTATAATTATAATCAATCAATCAAATTGTCGCCACTCAATTACCACAGGGATAGACAGACACTATAAATAAAATAAAAATTATTGTTAATAAATAGAAATCCTTGCCCAAGTTTAATAATAAAAATTGGAGGCAAATTTGCATTTGGAAAAGGTTACGGTCCAGACCGGCTTCATTGACATATCCAAAGATGTCCGAAGAGGTTTTTAACTAGTAATGATTATTTCACCATTTTTGGCCAAGCAGGAAAATGAGTGCATTATTAAAATTATAAAGGTACTTTATTATACAATTTATAAGCATCCACGTGTTATATGTGGCGAGAAAGCGTATTTTTATATTTTTTAAATTATATTGTTTAATGCATCATTTCTTTTTACATTTTCTTATTTGTATTGATTAAAGGTGAATGTCATTGACACAAAATATTTTAGACACGCGACTTCTGACCACTAATGCTGAGTAAGTCCAAGAGTGCTAATAAAAGAAGAAAGAGCTGTATCGTTTTAGGGTTGTCTTAGTTGTCATCTCTATGCGGGCCAAAGATGCTTATTTACACCTCTCTGGAAATATTCAAAATAGCGTATTACTGTGCACGCCATCACGGTTATTTAGGATATAAACGAATAAAAATGTATATATATGCACTTTTGTATATTATCAAGGGAAAATATACAAAAGATAACTTCATATGCGTGGGAAATTTCAAACTAACAAATGAATCTATCGAATTGTGATTTAATGTTTTAATTAATTGCTAAATTAAACAAATGTTACTATTGCGTTTATTTTGCTTTGCAGCCATCGTGGTCACGGAGAGTTTTAATTGCTTTCAGATGTTCTTTGTATTTTCATTTATTTATATTTGTTAATTTTAAGTTAACTTTAAGGCTGATATTCTACTTTCATGTCTTCGTATCATCAATGTGGATCTGTTTGTGTCAGCTCAACTCATGCACCGACACATTATGTTTGGAAGCAGTACATCAAGTGTCATGATTAAACAAGTTGTAAAACGATTGAGAACACGCCGATTTCGAGTCACTTCTAAACAATGCATATTAGAATATTGGACATTATTTCTAATATTCTTTCAGTATTCTGAATAGACTTTATCACGCCATTAGACGGGCAATCGACTAATCTTTGAATGAGTAATGAATTATTCGTCTAAATTCCCATTAAATGTAATGGCATTCGTATTGCATTCACGTTGGTGTTTTTATGGCAGGTAATGAGCTATTATGTTAAAGGTAATACAATGAAGGTAATGTCCCAAGATGCAGTAAAGTGCAATTAATAATAACTTAGGTAATCTAGATTAGCGTAAGGATCACGGTCTCGTGTTGTAATATTGAGAACAATAGATTTGCGTCATGTTGAAATTATTAATAAAAAATAATTACCACATTTCTTAAAAGTTATTAGTTTTAATTAGATTTTCTAAGGGGAAATTAATGTAGGTAATACTTGAAATGTTTTCCATGTGGTAATAATTAAGGAGTAAAATTGACATATTTATGCAAAATAATATTTTTACGGCTTACTATTGTATTTATTTTGTCGTGATACTTGTACGTAGTTTATGTAATTGTAGTATGTAATATATTTGTACCCTGCCCATAATTTCTCACCATCACAATGGTCAGTTGTTAGAAAATCCCTAAGAGGCTTTTAACTCTAGGCCTATGTACCTATTTTTAAGTTTATTAGTGCAATAAAGGATTTGCAGCTATCGTGGTTGCTGGGAGAAGTATTAATTCAACATAAACGCGGAAAACAAAATATTATAAAATCTTTAACATCATTAAAAGTATTTTAGCCATGTTTATTATTTAGGGTGTATTGTTAGGAAAAGTGATTAATACAAAACCACATTAAAACACCGATTAAGTAATAAATCTAGTGTTTTGTATTGTGACTGGACATCTGACTCCGACTTGCCTGATGGTAACCAAGGGAACGTCCAAGAGTGCCAACGACTGATATAAACCGATTCAGTTTGCCATCACTTTGTGATTTCTTCACGAAATGTTTGAAGGACCCATGGTTATAGGATGGGGAGTACACATAGCCTATTAGAGAATAATAATGTTTTTCGTGATTGAAAAGAGGCTTAAATTTTTATCATTCAATCAATTTGTCACGCCTTTTTCCCACAGGGATAGGCAAACAATAAAGCAAAAAAAGTAAAATAATTTAATTGCCCGCCTAATAGTAAGCCGTAAAAAATATTATTTCCCAAAAATATAATCATTATTAAAAAGTAAAAATTAATTGATTAAAGTAAAAAAGTCTATGTTATTATTATTTAGTTACAAAAGCTATACCTAGATCATTTAAAAATTTTATTTCCAGATCCTTAGAGAAAGAATAATTAGGTCGTTACAATCTCTTGTAACCCTACTTACCCCTACAGGTGAATACGGAATATATAACAAAAAACTTGTAATAAACAATTTTTTGCGGCTTACTATTGCGTTTATTTTGGCTTGATTCTACAATTTCGACCACGATGGCTGTTAAGCTCTCGAAACGTCGGAATAATAAAATAAAATTGTAGAATCAAACCAAAATAAACGCGATAGTAAGCCGCAAAAATTGGTTTAATTCATTAATCAATGATCGCGCAAAATCTAAGGAAATATTGAAAAACTTGTACTCACGAACAACGCTCCCATAGGTAGTAGCGCAGCAGAACGCCGCTGCCAACAAGTAGGAGTGCAGGAACATTGTTATTGTTAGTGAAGTGTTGTTGCGTCCACACCGGCTTAATAACGACTGGTAACTTTTGGAGGCCAATAAAGCTTATATCCAATTGCGTTACGGTAAATGTGACGCTGGGCCACGCTCATTTGAATATTATATTATTATTATTATTATTATTTGCATGAGGGCTTCATTCAAAATGGACACGAGCCTTATTAGAACAAATAATAATAAAGATAATTGAAAAGTTACTTTAAATAATAAATAACCATAATCGGAAAAATCCTCAAGAAACCTAGGTTGCACAGTGCCCATAACCATAGAGCCTATATGAAGAGAATTGTGAATGTGAAGGGAAGCGAGGGAGTTGTGTCAGGATCGTGGCAAGTGGCGCTTCAATGTCTCTGCCTATCCCTGTGGGAAAAAGGCATGGCAATTTGATTAATTGATTGAATAACTTTAAAAACTAATCTCACTACTGAAAAATAACGTCATAAAAAATACGGCCACGACGGCTATCCCATGAACATAACTATGAATAAATGTATTCTTTTATGAATATATACAACCAAGGTACATAATATTATAACAAAGAAACATTAGTTACGAGACCATTGCACTGACACTACACCACGGTCGCCTTCAAATTTTAAATACATTAATATAGTTGATGTGTGATTTATTTGTTTAATAGACCATATCATTAAAACATTTTTGTTTATTTCATAACTTTTTGTCTTCTAGAGGGCGGTAACTTCAAGATTGATATTCACATAGAGCCTTTAACAAGAAATCAAAACGTTTCAACAATACCGTATTTGTCAAATTATGATAAGTACGAGTAGTTTATATTAAAAGTTAAGGAGTGATTCCCATGACGAACGCAGACTGCAGACTGCACTACTGGTTTGTATGAATCTGGTATGAGGTTGCAAGGCGACACTGCAGTCTGCAGTCGCGCCATCGGAATCACACCTTTATAAGGGAACCGCTGTACATACATATATACCGATTAAAAATCATAAAAATAAAGAGTAGTCGGGTAAAAATATAGCTTAAATTTATCATACAAATTTTCAGGAGAAGCGAGAGGTTTATAGTTCTAAATATCTGAGTTTTTATGCTAGGGTTTTCTTTGTTTGTGGCTCGACATGTGTTAGGCTGGTTGTTAACTAAATGACGAGTGGTATTATGCCGAGTCAATTCACAGTATGTGCTTCTGAAAGTGGTGCCCCAAATTGATCAAGTAGGCATATGACTACGAACTGTCTGCCTACCACTCTACACAATAAAGCACAATCTGAAAAGGATATTAGCATGAATAACTGGTAACTAGAGCTTGTATGAAGAGAATTGTGGATGTGAGAAAAGCGAGAGAGTTGTGTCAGGATCGTGGCAAGTAGCGATTCATTTTCTCTGGCAATTCCTACTAATAATTATAGTGCATTGCCCGGTAGAACTTGTATGGACAAATATCAAGAAAAATAATGTTAGTCAGATTCGTGAAAATTTACGTTATTCTCTGCCTATTCATCTACTAAACAGTTCTACCAGGCAATGAAAAATAATGTTTTTTATTTTAATTTTATTATTTATTTTCTGAAAAGTATCTTAATACGTATTCTTTCATACGTATTTCATCAATCTTGATTGTACACAATAACAATGTAGGACACAGTAGTACATACATACATACTACATACATACTACATACATACATACATATTACATACATACATTCATAGGCGTGTAATGGTAGTTTGTAGCTCATGTTTATTTGGTACAAAACTATTTATTTTGCTGTTCCCATTGATGATTGGAATATTTATTACTATTTAAATACTATTACAGACATGGTTATCATTATCATTAGTTTACTATTAGACAACTCTAGGCCGGCATTGTGGGCGCAAATACCGCTTGCAGACAACTGTGACAGCAATCCCCTTCGCTCAATATGTATATCTTTTACATTTATATATTAAGCTACTAAGAGTTATTGTATCATAGAAACATGACGATATTTTTTATTGTGACTCAACATATGACAGCAACCCGCTTGGTATTAAGCTGGAGTGTGGTCAATTATTGGATGTCACAGCTACTACAATTCAACAACTGCAAGTAGCAATCACATCCACTATGCTGGCCTAGTTGGAACCGGCAACTTACAAGTTGATCCCGAAACGCGAACAAATTACTTTACGGTCTGTATACTTGTAAGTACTACCCCGGATCGATAAACTGTCTACCACTCTTTGACAACCAGACCTTAAGCAGATATCCGTCTTTTTTTCCGCCTCCGGCTGGCAAAGAATTCCACTTGTCGATTGTTCTACAAAGAAACAACACGCGACGATTAGAGATCTATTTAATTTCCTCTAAACAACCGTAAGCCGTGCTTATGACGTGTCTTAGTCCCGACTTGAGGGTTTATATAAATTTTAATAATAAAAAAAGAAAAACAATCAATTGATCTTTTGATATTTGTTTATCTATGTGCATATATTTTTTTAATTGCACAAGTTCAATGGCCAAGGAACCTTGAAAATAGTACTTTTATTTTTAATTTAACGCAAATACCATTAACCGCACTTTAACGTGGGTGGATGAGTGTATATTTACGCTTACAAAACTAACAGACAGGTGTAAGCAGAAATTGAAATATCATCATCAGCCAAAAGGCGTCCACTGCTAAACACAAGCCTCCCCCTCTTATCGGCAGTGGAAATATAAGTATTCAAAAAATTTAGGAATTTCCTATTTTATATACGAATTTATAAATCTCATGTGAATGGATACGTTAAACAAGGCAGGCCCAGAAGGGTGTTTGAGACATCCTAATCGGAGACATCCTCAAGAAAGCTAGGTTGCCTAGTGCCCATAACCATAGATTATGTATGAAGTTGTATGAAGAAGATTGTGAATTTTAAGGAAGCGAGGGATTTGTGTCAGGATTGTGGCAAGTGGCGTTCCATTGTTCCTGCCTATCCCTATGGGAAAAATGCGTGACAATTTGATTGATTGATTAATAGATGATGCGATATGCCTGATTTTACACAAATGATTTACTAATTGTTTTTTAATTTTACACAAATTATAATTTGAAATTAAATCTAAGATGTGAAAATTAAATCTAACTATGGAAGTTTGCAAGACCTAATCTGAGAGAATTAGGTGTAGACATGTCGCTGAGCTTCTTAAAATATTATCTGCCTATACTGATAGGTGAAGTCAAGTTAACATTCTTAACATTCTTTGTGAACTCCCATTTTTTGACACGCCATCGTAGACTTGACTCCCGTGCTCCCCTGGGGGGTTTACCTGAACCACTTAGGGAATGAATGATTTATTGGATAAAATTAATTTGTGAAAACATTTATAGTGTTTATGTTTTCAATTGTAAAAATCCATTAGCATTCATGAATACGTGGAACTTAATAATTGTTTACGAATGTTCGCGAGGGTCATCGTCTGCTTATGCTTTGACATGTTCAAAAACAATACACACACAAAGGTTTCTATGATTAATAGGTAATACCATATTTACTGTAACTATATACACAGAGAAACACATAAAGAAGTGACTAATAATAGTTATTAACAAAAGCCCAAGTTGTTTGTCTGTTAAATACTAAAAAGACACCACCGTTTTAATTGTAAAAGATGTTCTAACATAACCTTAATTGGATAAGTAAGTACTTGAGAGGTGAGCAGTATTAAAAGGATAAGAAGCTATCCTGCCTCGTCTTTTCACACCTGTGATACAACAGCGTGCTTATGCTGTTTTTTTCTTACTTAGCACGAGTCGTAAACAAACACGAAAATCACAATTTCCCATGCCCATTATCTATAGAATAAAACAGTAGTAAACAGTTAATTACAAGTTCCTTCATTAAATAATTAGGACAATAGTACTTAGCACGTACATACCTTTTTTTTAAATTGTGACTCGACATATGACAGCACCCCGCTTGATGTTAAGCCGAAGTGTGGTCCATGAATGGATGTCACTGTACTTCAATTCAATAACTGTAAATAGCAGTCAAATAAGGCGACCGTGGTAGTGTAATGCTTACGCAAACGGAAGAGTACGAGTTCGAAACCGCCCACCGGTACCAATGTATCTTTGATATATGTACTTTGGTTGTCCTGTTTCTATGATACAAGCACTAAAGTGTATAGAAGTATAGCACTAGCTTAGTATAGAAATGTAAATGTAAATAAAATAATAATAATAATAAGTACGCCTTTATTCCAATGATTGCACCGTTACATTACCACGAACTTGAGACAAAAGTAAAATGGCAAAACATACAACGACAATGTATACTGCATAAATTAGTAATAAAATTGTGAGTCAGATTGCCAAACTTTGCAATGTGTGCCGACAACGGTTATAGTAAACAATCAATAGGTCATAGGCCTAAAATTATAATGCATTTTAGTGCAAAATAAGAAGCAAATATTTGCTCCGGGTCAGATTGTACTCGTAGGCCGTGGTGCCCAGTCTGCCGATCCGGGGTAGTATCACCACTTACAGACCGTGAAGTAAATTAGTCGTGTAAGTTGCCCGTTCCAACTAAGTCCGTTGCCACTCTCAGTTATTTAGCAGTTGCGTCCATTCATGGACCGCACTCCACTTATACGGTCCGGTTTATTTAATTTATTTTAAAAAAATTGATAGAAAATCTATGAAGCGCCAACAATCTCAACAATTGAAGTTGATTTATTTTAGCTCAGACCTTCTAATCTTGCTGCTTGTCATATGTTCTGCGAAGGATATCAAAAATTAATAGTTTTATAAAATTACACAGTTTATAAAATTATTAATTTTTTGTGCAGTGATAAAACTAGGTACTCGTATTATCTTGGTTCAGGAAATGAACTGAACTGAATTGTCTTCATGCAGGTTAGATATTATTTACGGCATGAGCAGCGACAATTCCACGATCCTGACAAAATTCTCTCGCTTCCATCCACAGTTCTCTTCATAAAATCTCCATGGATATGGGAACTCCAGACTCCGCTTCTAATATGATAATGATATTCGCGATTTGACCGAGAAACAACCAATCATTCAGTCAGTAGCCGTTATGTCCTCCATCCACGTCTGATTTAAAAATCTCTTTTGTCCTTTCAATATGCCCAAACCAGCGCTCGTTGATGTGTCATACATATAATTTACTTCATGTAATATATTCATATAAGTACTTAGTTTTGAATGGAAACCTTTCTACCTTATATTCTACACGTGTTGGTAGAACAAATTACGTAAGATTCCCGTGAAAAAAATCAAAGCCATAGACAATAGAATGTCGAATAAGTACATAATTGTGTCCAATAATACAATTTGTAAGCTCGCTCATGTTTTGGTCATTAATTCTTTATCACACAGGCTGTTCTAAAAACACGTCAAGCCCAATAGACAGGCTTGTGCTTGAAGAAGGTACTGTAGAGGTCTTTGGAGATTTATATGCGGTTATTGATGTCTATTAAATTTATTATATAACAAAATCAAATTTATAAAGCAGAATGAATAAGAAGTCATTAAAGAGTTTAAACTTCTTGAGGTTGAACTCGACGGTTCAAAAGCGCCAGTTACAAAAAATGTTTTAGTTTACGGTTGCCTCAGTCGCCGTCACGATGCTTGCCTCGCTTGAAGAATCCAAGTTGATAGGATTAATGGGCTGGTAAAGCCCATTTATGCTGGTAAACATCGCGCCGAACCGTTTAATTCCACCAAATCATGATATTATAGTAATATTTTTATAACAGCTCTACAACGATTTGAGTTATAGGTTTTGGGTGAAATAAGGTGAAAATAACCTTATTTCATCCAACGCGAGAGTCTGCTGTGCTGTATAAGCCAGGGCAGAGAATGTTGTTCATTCGTTTCATTTCTTCGCGCCTTTTCTTTTGTAACATACTGTAAAATAGTCAGACCTGACCGAGTACGTGTATGACGTAAAAGTAGCCGAATTGTTTTAATAAAATTTATGAGTGGTCTGCGTTTTTTTGTATTGACGCACGTCCGCTTAGTCTATGGGCAATATTTTTTACTTATTTTTTCGGTATTTCATATTGATTTATTAGTTTGACAAAGTTTTTCCTGCTTCAGGTAGAATACACTCATATTAATGTTTGCTTATATCAATGGTAGATTTCCATTGGGTTTCCAATGATAGTGGTCAATTCAAAGAAATAAGTTATAAAATATTACATGTGGTCTTAGCTGGAATAAATGTGGTTTACACTTGTTTAATTGATTTTAGAACATAACACGGTGAAGGCAAGAATAATCTTAAAAACTAAATTATGTTGTAAGAGTGGTAGGCAGTGCCCTGTCTGCCGATTAGAGGTAGTTCAAGTGTAAAAACCGTGAAGTAAATTAGGTATCTTTTCGGAATCAGTTTGTAAGTTGCCGATTCCAACTAGGCCGGCATGGTGGATGTGACTGCTACTTGCAATTATTTAAGTGTAGTAGCAGTCGCTTCCCTTTGTGGACTGCACTTCAGCTTGAAATCAGGCGGGGTGCTGTCATATGTCAAACCACAATATGAAAAAACTATTCTCAAAATAAAATAAAGTAATACATTGCAGGGCACTGTTTTCATTTATATTCACAAATATTAAGTCATTAGAATACAATGGCGCTCAATTGTCCCTGCCTATCCCTGTGGGAAAAAGACCTGACAATTCGATTGATTGATTGATACAATGTAATAATAAACCTAAGGTATGAAAATAAGACTGATTTAATAATAAGATTAAACTGTCACGCCTTTATTTCAATATAGATTGGCAGATACTTTGCCACGATCTCACATAATCTTAAGCTTTTGTAACAATTATCTTTATGCAGTTATCTTTACCCTATAAAGTGAATTTTTAAATGTAATTTGAAGGCCACCGTGGTGTAGTGGCAGTGCAATGGCGTAACCATGAGAGCACAGGTTTAAAACCATGTCGGTACCAATGTATTTTTGATATATGTATGTACTTTGCTTGTCCTGTTTTTATAGATACAAGCCATCGATGTTCAAACACACCGACGATACAAGCACTTTAGTAGCTTAGTATAATAATGTATTATATAATAAAAAAATCAAAATTAAACCAATTAATTTTAGTTTAAATTGCAAAGTAAATTTAAATTGCATTTTAACTGTCGGTTTTTTTAGTCGTCGGCACTCTTGGACCTCCTCTTGGGTCGAGGTCAGATGTCGTGTCACAATTAAATAAATAGAAAAAAATCCCAAAATGTATGTCTGCGGTATTATGTTTACATTTGGAACTAGTTTTGTATGTTTTACGCGTCTACATGTTACAACATACTTATCACTAACAAACTACAAATTAATTAACTGTTTAACTGCAGCCTCTTCCCAATTCGACCATTTTAAACTATTTTAGAGTTTACAAAAGTAAAAACTGAGTGCAGGTTACCAGATCTAACTGTTCTAAACCATCTTGGTTAATTGTTAACCATCAAACAATTTTCAATATATAATCGGTCCAGCCGTTTAGGAGATCTTCAGTCATATACTTAATGATAAAAAAATATATAATATATTATATTTTATATAGAAATATATATATATTTATTTATATGTCACAATATAATTGTCAATTCCGTTAGTGAGTTTGTAAACTGTCGATAAATTGTCAACTGTACTAAACTGCATTTGGTACAGTTGACATTTGACAGTTGACATATTTATATATATTTATTTACGATAGTTTATAATCTATTTTTGTTAGACAAAATAAATAGATAATAAACTATCGTAAATTAATAATTATTTAAATTAAATTAATTAAATCGTAATATTGTAAGCAGTTCACAATATATCGTCAGTTTACAAACTCGCGAGATACATTACACACTAGTGGTATTCACAATTATACGATGACATGTACAAAATATATATATTCCGGATTTATAACTTTCCCTGTGCTAGCAAAGTAACAAATGTCTATGAAACATGTTTATTATTACGCCAATCATTTGTTAAAACATTTCACATTACAATAACAAGTTTCAATTTCTTTCTTCAATTTCACGCTCTTATTCCTAATTAGGATGAACAGAATTATTGGAAATCAATCGATACAAAAAGTTAATAAAATACGTTTGTAATATATTTTTAACGTTTGTTTTCTAAATCAGATGTAGATGTCTCCGACCAAATCGGAGACATCCTTAAGAAAGCTAGGCTGCCTAGTGCCATAACCGTAGAGCTTGTATGAAGAGAATTGTGGGTGTAAGGGAAGCGAAGGCGTTGTATCAGGATCGTGGCAAGTGGCGCTCTAACTAAGGCAACTGTGCCAATGAATACAATAATTGAACCAGGAATGCATCATGGTCAACCATACTACAGTCAAATTAGATTGGTGACGTTTTTGCATTTGAAGTAGTTTGCCATAATGGAAACGCGCTCTTAGGCGTGTGTACTACACACAATACTACAAATGCAAAAAAATCTCTTAGTCTACTTACAGACTATTTTGTTTATTAAGAAATAACTAAGACTGAGGCGACCGAGGTCTAGTGATAGATAAACTCGCAAACCAAGAGCACCCGGTTCTAAACCACTTGCCGGTACCAATGTATCTTTGATATTATGTACTTTGGCCATGCTGCTTGTATGATACAAGCACCTTACTATACAAATGAATGAAAATAATGAAAAAAATCTACTTGATCAAGACGCACGCATCCTGAAGGGCGGCAGCTAGAGCACCTCTAGGACGATTCTATCAAGTATGGGCAGTCGTGGCCGTAGGCACTCTTGGATCTCCTCTTGTTTAGTGAGTCGAGGTAAGATATCAAGTCACAATAAAAAAAATACACGCCTGTCAAATGTAACGTCTCCCGTACAATCAAAAAAAATAAACATGCATAGAGGGAAAAATAATCTTGAAAAGAATTCGTGGTAATAAATTATATTTTTTCCCTCTACATGAACCCCGCGTGTTATTGGTCGCGTAGGCTTGTTATTGTTTCAATAATATTTGCGGGCAGACTACCTATAACCTGTGTAATAACATGTTCGGGTGAAATAATTATGCGCGATTCCAGTCTAACCTACGTATCATTCTGCACAGCTTTCTATACATGTTACAAAATTCATTATTCCCATCAATTACGACTATGTAACTTCTCTGAACTTTAATGATCATCTTTCGAATCATCTTGAGCCAAACATGAGAAAATATTTATTTATTTATTTAATAAAAAAATTGTACATTACAGACTTAATCCAACTAATGTTATATTTTATGATCACAAAAAATGTACAAAAAAAAACCAACGGAATGAAAACAACTAAATCTGATGGAAAAAGTGCATTAAAAAAGTATGAAAAATGCGCAGTGAAGAGCTTTATCGAACCCTGATCGGTTTAGCTTTATAGTATTGTAATTTAATGGCCGTTTATTTGAAAATTAATAACCCCTGGTTGTATTAATATTAGGACTTAAAGTTTTAATAGAATATGTGTTTTATAGGTCTTAATATGCTGTGTGCTAATAAGATCAGTATTAATTTTTTGTAAAAAGTTAATACGTCATGTAAACAGGTCCTTCGCAAAACAGCCACACAAAAGTTATTATAATACTATTAGAATAAGAATAGAACGGAATCGGTGCCATTTTGTGACG
Source organism: Tinea trinotella (assembly GCA_905220615.1). Taxonomy (NCBI): domain Eukaryota; kingdom Metazoa; phylum Arthropoda; class Insecta; order Lepidoptera; family Tineidae; genus Tinea; species Tinea trinotella. The sequence continues at coordinate 351,676 of HG992314.1, forward strand.
TCAAACTCTTCAACCAACTTCACTTTAGTATGGTGTCTTTTTCTTTGCTGACCGTACCTTTGAATGAGTCAAGTGAAGTTAGTCAAGAGCCCGTCCTAATAGCATAGTAGGCATCGCATAGTAATTTTCCAAATGCGCTTTTGTACGTTAAGAGTTACTCTATCACACAATCGGTCATTACCAAGTTGGACCGAGTGTAAACCTGGTGGAATGAGCACTAACCCTATTCTAATGGTTAGCGGTGAGTGAGGTGGTCGGCGGTGTTCGGGTGAACCGGTTCATTAGCTGAAGAGCCATTATAAATGGTGTACGTGATGAAACCAACGTAAATATTTATTACACATGCCCTTGCAATAACATAAATGTGACCTTTCGTTGGAATTCACTCACCAGGAAATAAGAATGCGACCGCTACCACTGCCTAAGGCCCGGGTTTAATTCCCAATGATTTGTTTTATAGCTTTTTTGTAATCAATATATATTGTATAAAAAAAAGTGTACAATGCTCTACAGTTATAGGCACTGGGCAACCCAACTTTAATGAGGATATTTCCGATTTAGTCGGAAAACACCCTTCTGGGTCTGCCTCGTTTAACTCATCCATCTACATCAGATTCATAAATTCCTTTCGTCAATCTACTTTCACTCATCCTTTCCATGTGCCCAAACCATCGAAGCATTCTTTTGTCAATCCTTGTCACTACATCTTCTTTTAAACCACATCTATCGAGGCAATCTCAACCGTAATCATTTTTTTATTGATCGCATGTATCAGGTCAGATGTCGCGACTAAATAAAAAAAAGAAACCTTTTATTTAAAATTTATTTCACAGTTTAAACAAAACTGGTAATATCCAGTCCCACGTTATGCACTTAATTTTTTTTTTAATGTTTAATTCTAGTTTGTTTACGTATGATAAAAATTAACATAGGTAATAAAAAATACTAATAACTTATTTTATTATGCTAATTAGTGAGAATTTTAGCATATTTTTTTAAGGGGAAACTCCTTCGAATGGACGAACTTTGTACTTTAAAGTTACGCATAATTGATAATTGTTTGTCATAATATGTTGACAAACTTAATGCTTTATCCTGTTTATTATACTTTATCCACATACATACGTAGATCCAGATTTATGGTTTGATTTATTTGTTTATTTATTTGTAACTTTATAAACACTTATCACCCAGCTAGCTATGGAGATAGCTATGGAGATGTCTATCGAGTTATATTCAAGCAGATTCATAGAAGAACCAAAGTGACGGACATAGTTCACCGGATCAGCAAGCTAAAGTGGCAATGGTCAGCGCAAATAGCTCGTAGAATAAATGGCTGATGAAGCCGAAATGTTCTGGAAAGGAGACTACTCATACGGTCCATAAATGGAGGTGACTACTAGTGGTAGGCAGTGGTACCCAATCCACTTATAACTGTGAAGAGCAGTCGCATTCACTATGCCGACCTAGTTGGAACCAGTAACTAACAATCTAACCCCGATACGCGACTAAGTCACTTAATGGTCTGTATACTTATAAGTGGATTGCCTACCACTCTGACAACCAAACCCGAAGCAAATATCCGCCTCTTTCTTTTATTCACGAATATTTATCAAATTATTAAATATTAGAAATAAAAGCTATTAAACAATTGTTTCCACCAACCAGGATTCAAACCCAGAACTTTACGCAAACTTTAACAAACCCAGGTCTGTTGTCAAAACTCACTTAAATATTTAACCATACGCAATTATATTCACGATAGTAAATAAATAAAAATAAATGGAAGAAATATATTAAATACCGGCGGCCGTGGTGTAGTGGCAGTGCAATGGTTACGCAAACCGAAAGCGCGGGTTCAATACCACTTGCCAGTACCAATGTATCTTTGAGATATTTAGATTGCGATGGCATTTATGCTGCGCAGTAATTTGTATTGATGATTACTTACTTTAAGTTTTTTAAATGCCTATAAATTTAAAACAATTAATAATTATATGCACAACTGTAACCGATGCGCGGATTTGCTCCTATCGCAGTCGTCCAGAGCTTCTATCTGCTTATCATTATACTGCGCACATTAAAAGTCAGCGCTCTTTTTTCTGCCGGGAGTTATACTTTGGTTGTCCTGTTTCTATGATTTCTATGAGGTTCTATGAAGCACTTTAGTTGCTTAGCATAGAAATAAATAAAACAAAACAATGTGAGCCCAAAAGCTATATTAAGTATGGTGTTGTTTCTATCAGGAAAAGAAAGTTGCTTCGTATCATTCATGAATGGACTAGACAAGGCCAAGTTCAAGGAGGTGACCGCCAACTTATGGAGCGGGGCACCACAACAAGATATTTGACTCAAGAAATAAGCTTCAAGGTAAGTGATGGTAATAACAAGTCAACCTTAATCCACTTACTAGTATACAGACCGTGAAGTGATTAGGTCGCGTTTCGGGATCAGCTTGTAAGATGCCGGTCACAACTAGGCCAGCATAGTGGATGTGACTGCTATTTACATTTATTCAACAGTAGTAGCACTCACATATATTCATGGACCGCATTTCAGCCTAACATCAAGATGCCGATGACGGCTGCAGACCGCACTACTGGTTTGTATAAATCTGTATGGATCGGCTGCAGACTGCAGTGTCGCCTTGCACGGAATCAATTTCATACACATTCATACAAACCAGTAGTGCGGTCTGCAGTCTAGTCTGCACTCCGCGGTTTGCAGTCGCAATCAGAACGCAACCTTTTCGCGTATTTAATCCAACTGCAGTTTCTGTTTGTAGTCTGCCGTTGCCATAGGAATCGCACCTTCAGGCTGGTTGATGTCATAGGTCAAGTCACAATAAAAAAATAGTTCTTTAGTAGTGTTTTCTTTGAGAGGTACGGTTTTCAGGGTAGTCCACACTTTTGGGAGCGTGAAGCTACTGAGCCGCGAAATTTGCCAGTTCCAACTGTAGTAGCAGTCGCGTCCACTCATGGAGTACACTCCAGATTAACATCCAGATTATTAAAAATGTAGTGACAGCGTAATCGATATTTATAGATAGACTAAAGGATAGACTCTCCGTGACCACGATAGCTCTCGAAATAATAAAAAAATGTAAAATCAAAACCAAAATAAACGCGACAGTAAGCCGCATAAAATTTGTTTAATTCATTAATTAGACTAAGGTCCGATTCGACCAAACTTTCGATATCTGCCGTTTAACAACCGACGGTGTTATTTTATACCAATACTAAAAATTCATGGACGTTCGACCAACAGATTGTCAGGATAAATTAATCCCGTTTAGTTAATCCGACAACTGATGAATGACTGAGTAATACGACAAAAAAAAGTTCCTTACGTTATATGAAATACTATAGAAAACTTGACGTTTTTATTTTGTGGCATAATATTAGTTGTCAAAATAAAAATATCTTCGAACGAACTGTCAAACTCACGCTTATCCCTGGGATTACGAACTTACCTGACCAAATTCGGCGGTTTAAAATTACAAGCAGTATAAATAAAATTATGCTCCTACTAAAGGTTGGTAGAACGCAAAACTTTACTATACGGGAGATATTTTCTTATTTACACTGCGGATAAGGTTTATACGGAGTATTAATATGTTTGGTCGAATCCGCCCTAAAGAAGTTAAACACCATAAAATTAAGTAATTGTAAAACACAAATAAAACATGTACACAAAGTATGTTAGTGCGGTCAATGTGTCATTGTCAACGCAGAGTTACACTTGGAGACAAGGTTATTTGGATAAAGTTGATGCTAAGAGGTTTAAAGGACAATTAATAATACTACGAGTAAATAACCATATCCACTATGGCTAAACGCGATTAAGTCACAATACGGTCTGTATACTTGTAAGTGGGGATCGGCAGACTGGGTACCACTGCCTACCACTCTTTGACAATTGGACCCGGAGCAAATATCTGCCTCTTTTTTCATTAACATATATTAGTAAATTTAATCGAATTATTAAAATTACATATAAATCGAATCGAACCCAAGACTTCCGCATAACAGACTGGTGGCTAACCACTACGCCATGCCTGTCGTCGAATGTTTGATATGTATTTTAATCGTCCTGTTTCTATGATACAAGCACGTTTAGTAGCTTAGTATAGAAATGTAAAATAAAAAAATGAAATAGCTTTTTATTCGTTTATATATTTTCATTTTTTTGTGTAATTTACCTATTTTAATTTTTATATTACATTCTCAGCCTAGTAATATTGTAGTTTCTATGATACAAGCACTTTAGTTGATTAGTATAGAAATGTAAATATTAATAATTAAAAAAATATATGGCTTCATATTTCAGTTTCAGTTAAATTATTTATTGAAATTATGTATGTAAAAGAATGTAAAAAAAGGATGTAAAATTTCCTAATAAAATAAAATAATTTGTCATTGAACAAAACACACAGTAATATTTATAATAATTCCATTCAATCGCATCCGGTCTAATGAATGTGACGAACTCAATCAAGAGCTGAGAGTTCGATCATATATTTTAAATATACGTATTATAGTAACAGATAACTATTATACTAATAGTTGATTTCAGTTAATATACGAAGGATTTTTTTTTAATTGTGACTCGACAAATGACAGCAACCCGCTTGATGTTAAGCCGAAGTGTGGTCCATGAATGAATGTCACTGCTACTAGGTACAATTCAATAACTATGAGTGGCAATCACATCCACTAGTTGAAACCGGCAACTTACAAGCTGATCCCGAAACGCGACCAAAACACTTCACGGTCTGTATACTTGTAAGTGGTGGTACTACCCCGGATCGGCAGACTGGGTACCACTGCCTACCACTCTTTGATAACCAGACCCGAAGCAAATATCCATCTCTTTTTTTTTGGATCGAGCTAATGTCAAAGTAACATAGTTTTTAAGTAACATACGATGTCGTTCAGTATATTCTCAATTAGGTAACTTAATATTGAAATAGAGCGGCATACTTTGTTTTGGCCAGCTTAATGGATCCCTTTGCCTTGTTAGTCAACGTCAGATGTCTAATAAAATTGGAACAGATATTATTCCGAAAAATGCTTAATTAGAAACACATTTGGTAATTTAATAATAAGAAAAGCTTAATACTTAATTAATTACCTAATCCCTAATTAGGACGGGTGTAGTTAGTTTATTTTAATTTACATAAAGTTATTGTTTGATTCTGAATCATCATTACTATACGACGGTACTGGAGGACTCTCTTCTATAACTTTAGTATATTTCCATAATGAATAAACAATGAATATTATACATATTATTAATTTAATAAAACTTTTCCAATCTAAAAACCACTAATATGAAATTCGTTTATAAATGCATTAAATACGTCAAGCGGTGTGAACCACTTATAGAAATAAAATCGAGAAATTATATACATACTTAATTTTTTTTAAGTTTTTTCATTTTTTGGGCTGTCCCTTGCTTACCACCAGTCAAGTCTTCGTCAGATATCGAATCTTAATGCAAAAGATCATCATAAGCAGATATTCCTAAACTTTATTGTCTCATAAACCACTTGCCATATTTTTTGGTAGGTAATGTTTAGACCCCCTGCTCACAAAATATTGCAATATTAGTGTTTCTAACTGCAGTAGTGGAAATCAATAAAAACGAACCAAATTAATATTTACCACTTAGAGTATACATATAGAACGGCTAATGTATACTAAGATTTACTCCCAAGTGTTCTTTTCGCTTTACACAGACCCCTATATAGGCTACCATGGTGTAGTGGCAGTGCAATGGTTACGCAAACGGAAGACCACGAGTTCGAAACCACTCACCGGTACCAATGTATCTTTGATATATCAATGTATCCTTTGGTTGTTCTATTTCTATGATACAAGCACTTTAGTAGCTTAGTATAGAAATGTAAAATATATAAAAAATATCTATACGCCGTCCTCGCACCCCAGAGGCTGAAATATCGAGATCACTTGAGGTATCAGTGTATCTGTTTGATTCCATTTGGTGTTTCTGTTACGCAAATAGTATCCGAGAGTAAATATAGAAATTATAATAATGTGTTATTAATTATATCAAATATATAATTCACATATACACGTACATTTGCTAATATAATATCTAATTATTTAACAACATTACAATAATAATGAGACTGTATCAAAAGAAATTGTCATCTATTGACGTGCGGATCGTTCCCGACGTACAGTGTAGAAGCAAATAATAGGACACTCAGATTAAACTAAAAACATAAAAAAAATACAATCAATTGCGATCAATTATATTATTTTATAATCAATTATTTTTATTATTTTACAGATTACAATTATTTTTACAGATTCGACTAAAGTTAGGACGACTCAGATTGAATCCAGAAACATCCTTTAAAAGCAAGGGTTCGAATTGCCCATAACCATAAATAGAGCTTGTATAAAAAGAATTGAGTATGTAAGAGAAATGAGAGAGAAAATCGATGTTGTACTGTATTTACCTATACATACTTGTAGAAAACGGGGTGAAACAATTTTTATACATAAATTCCTACATAAATATCAATCAATCAATGAATTAAACAAATTTTATGCGGCGTACTATCGCGTTTATTTTGGTTGAATAAACCGAGAACAGAAAAACAAAATATCAAACGGGGTAGTTTTGGAAACAATAACAGCATCAACCAATAGGACGACCAACACCTCAGTCTCTCCGTGACCAGGATGGCTGCAAAGCTCTCGAAACGTCGGAATAATAAAAAAATTGTAAAATCAAAACCAAAATAAACAGCATAAAGTAAGCCGCATAAAATTTGTTTAATTCATTAATCAATGTTCGCGCAAAATCTAAGAAAATACTATCAATCAAATTGTCACGCTTTTTTTCCATGGAGATAGACAAAGACAATGGAGCACTACTTGCCACGATCCTGACACAACTCCATCGCTTCCTTCACATTCACAATTCTCCTAGCTTATGGGCACTAGGCAACCTAGCTTCCATGAGGACGTCTCCTACATAAATATGTGCTATTAAATCTGCTTATAACGATATATCTCTAATAGTTAGTACATTTTATTTACACGTCAGCTTAACATCAAATAAATTATATCTTGTTTAAAACAAAAAAGTGCTTAGCAATAATCGTCCGAGTGTACAATGCATAGTCTTATAACGTGTAATTCCAATGTTTGAATGCGTATTGCAAGTAGTTTATATATATAAATGCCTAGGTGATTATTTAAAACAACTAGTTCATAGATTGTGGTGGTTGCAAGATGAAGGTGCTCGTTGCAGTCCTGTTGTGTGGAAGCATCGTTAGTGCTGGACTTGGTAAATACATACATTTGTGTGTTCATATTAACAGTGCTTTCATTTTTCTTTCATTGGGCAGTTATATGGGAATACATTTTAATAGTTGTGACAGTAAAGTGAACTTATTTTACATTAATTTAAACAAATTTTATGCGGCCTACTATTGCGTTTATTTTTTTGTTAATAATTGTACAATTTTTTATTCCGACGTACGTGACCACAAAGGCTACAAAGCTCTTGAAACATCGGAACAAAATTTTGTACAATCATTACTGTACTTTGAACGCGATAGTAAGCCGCATAAAATTTGTTTAATTCATTAATCAATGTTTGCGCAAAATCTAAGAAAATTCTTACTTTAGATTTCCTTTATAGAAACTAGTTGAAATTTCGGCCTATATTTACAGTCTTGTGGACGTGAAAGAAACTGGTGGATGTGATGGAAGCGAAAGAGTTGTGTCAGGATCGTGAAAAGTATTGTTATGTTGTCTCTGCTTGTCTGAATTAAGACTTGATTGATTGACTCAGTAATTGTGATTGTTTAGATTTTTCAAATAGTTTCTTCAGTTAGTTTCTACTATTCGAGATAGACACAGTCAATTATTTGTGATATTCAAAATATTTAAGAATTTTGTAAAGTCCTGTTTCTATAATACAAGCACGTTTAGTAGCTTAGTATAGAAGTGTACAAAAACAATTATTATTATTTTATTTACATCTCTGTACTAAGCTACTTATGTGCCTGTATCATAGAAACAGGACAACCAAAGTACATATATCAAAGATACATTGGTACCGGTGGGAGGTCTCGAACTGGTGGTCGCCCATTGAATTAATATTACTAGCGTACAATTGTCTCTTTTTTACAAACAATTCCCACGAAATTGGGCAGAGACAACAAAGACCTATTTACTCGTAAATTACCGTATTTTTGCCATTTTTGGCGTTATTATCGCAATAATAAGTAATGAAAAGCGACAGACACCGGGTTCTATTCCCAGTCGCAAATAAACGAAGTGAATTCATTGAATCCAATTTTTATGCCTAATTTAACTTTAATTTTTATTAATATCTAAATATAAATAATTTTAAGTATTTAATAACTACATATTATAGGAGAAATATGTAAAATATGTGGAGTCAGGGCCGTCTTTACCCGAGGGTTCAAGGCGCAACGTACCCGGGCGCAGAGTCCTAGGGGGCGCATGCCGACGCCATAAACTTCGATAGGTACCTACTACACTGAGACCACGCGAGCGGAGCCTTGACTATCGCACCCCGGCGCTGAATATGCTTAAGACGGCCCTGCGCGAGAGATGTAGTTTGAAAGAAGATGTAGTGACAAGTATTGACAAAGGATTGCTTCGATGGTTTGGGCACATGGAAAGGATGAGTGAAATCAGATTAACGAAAGGAATTTATAAACCTCATGACATCTTTAAGAAAGCTGGGTTGCCTGGTGCCCATAACCTTAGAGCTTGTATGAAGAGAATTGTGGATCGTGACAAGTGGCGCTCCCTTGTTCCTGATTTTTGATTGATTGTAAATATTTTGATTGATTGATGTAAAAGTCCATTAAGCCAGGGTAGCAACATTGTTTCTATATATAATTATAATACTAATGAATGTATGAATAGCCATTGTGTGCCTTTTTTCACAATTGCCATCTTGCGTAATATTACTTAGTTGTTTTATTATTGTGAGAAAATCCGCATCCTTTTCACATTTACTTACGTTGACAATATAATTGGCACATTACAATTTGATAAAAATGTTCTTTCATCAAATTGGGGACATTATTAAAATGCCTGTTTTTATAATACGACCGTGGTGTAGTGGCAGTGCAATAGTGACGCGAACCGAGAGCACGGGTTCGAAACCACTCGATATTGTTGTTTTTGATAATTATGTACTATGGTCGTCCTGTTTTTATAACACAATCACTTAAGCAGAATTATATAGAAATGTAAATCTAAAGAAAAGATATAATATATCCTTTCTTTAGATTTACATTTCTATATAATTCTGCTTGTGTTATATATAGCTTATATATAGCTTGTGTTATTCTATATAAGTGCTTGTGTTATTATATTATTATATTGTTATTATATATTATATTAAAAAAACTGTATGTACATAGTAATAGTGCTTTAGTTTTACATACATATATACCAAACCGATAACATAGAGGATGGTATGGAGAGAAATGTGGATGGGAGAGAAGCGAACTAAGAGTATATGTTAGCTGTTCTTAAGTAATGTATACTCTAAGAAAGCGAGAGAGTTGTGACAAGATCAAAGAAAGTAGCGCTTTCTTATTGTGACTCGACATTATTTGACATCGACCTGCCTAAATAAGGTCCAAGAGTGCCGACGACTGAAAAAATGAAGCCAGTTCACAGCTCCACGATCGCCGTCACTATGCCGGCCAAAAGCCTATTCCTGTTACAATTAGGGCGTAAATTTTGATTGATTAAATATAATTTTTTTTAACTGTAGGGTAAAACGTAACGTAATGTTTGTAATTATTTCTTAGCACCTTTCATCATACCATGCCATATGTCGGACACACAATGCCTGAAGTCATCATCCCAGAAGGCTGTGCCAATATTTGCGGCTGGCATACCACAGTTTGACGTGAAACCACTGGACCCCATGCACTTGGAGCGGGTCTCAGCGTCGCAAGCAGGCCTCAACATGGACTTCCGAAATACCATTGTCAAGGGACTCAGGAATTGTATAGTTCAAGACTTAAGGTACATAAGTTTATTAATTTTAGATTATTCGGCGGTTTCGACCTGTTCTACCATTTCGTAGTCATCAGCCTTCGTTGTTTATATTTTACAATCAGAGCAAGAAAAGCACATCATTCGTTTTGAGCTATATTTGTACTACTGTTGTAATGCCCAATGATGAAAAAATATATAAATGGTAGTTTCGACACTAATAACAATGCTTTTAATTGCTGTGCAATTGAGTTTTTTGAAAATTTTGTATCGTATTATTTGGATATTTTCCAATTAAACTGTAATCTTCGCCCAAGTCTCCATACAAAATGAACGATGTCCTTTTAACCAATTCTGTCTATAAGTATTCCACTTAATTTCTTAATTCTATCACTTCGGGTACACGACGACTGAGCGATAATACGTAGTCTTCCAGTCGGCACTCTGGGACCTTCATCACCATCAGACAGGTTGGGGTCAAATGTCGAGTGACAATGAAAATAAACTTTTTATGTAATAGAATGGTTCCCAGCCGGAGGTCACGGTTCGCGCCTGGATATTAAGAATACAATATGTCAATAGTTACACAAGCTGATACTGAGCGAAGTGATGTTTAAATTAGTACCTAGATATTGAAAATCAGCTAGAAAAATTCACGCGTTTAAGCAATAGCACCGGGTTTATACCCTGTCGCAGTTTACCGATGTAAATGTGTTCTTTATTCAAGTCAATTTTCATGACTAGTTTTTACATTATGTAATAATATCAGCATTACGTATACGGGTGAACGGGGATTTAGTAGCAGTCTAAATCCCTGTAACCGGCAATTTTCATGATGAACCTGAAACGCGATTGGGTCACTTTGCGATCTGTGAGAACACATAAAAATGGTGGAACTACACCAGGTGGTAAACGTAATAACAAAAACGTACCTGACTTGTAGCTGAGTGATTAAAAAATGACTCATTACAAATTAATAAACACTTTAAATCCAAATTAACAACACATTAAATCTTAATAACAATTAATTAAATATTAAATAGCAATTAAAGATTTGTGCAGCTTATCTGTAATAAGTTTTAACTGTCGTTTAGATACTTGACAAGCCATCGTATTAGAATGACTATCAAATCAAATTGGCACCCTCAATTCCCATTAGGTTATAAGTTTCGAATAACCGACAACCGATGGGGAAGAAAGGTTCTAGAGTGAAGACCACGGACCGGAAGACGCAGCGTTGGTAGGACCCCCACTAGGTGAACTGACGACATAGTGAAAGTCACTAATAACCGGTGGATGCAACTGGCATCTTGTCGTTCGGAATGGCGTTCTAATGGGGAGGCCTATGTTCAGCAGTGGACGCCTCCTGGCTGATGATGAATTATAATTTTATACAGTCGATCTATTTCAGATTAAATCTGTAGAAAAGTGGAAAGTTCATGGTTTAAACTTTAACGATATAACTACAAAAAAATAAATATAAACGAGCCTTATGCAGGCATTATTCACGGTTATAGGCAATTTGGTACCACAAAATTAAGTTTAATTCTTGAAAAAGCAGTCATGAACCAGAGTTTGTTTAAAATTAAAACACTTTCAATTGTACGTTAACGCGTAATTCGGTTATTTTAATAAGGGAGTTGTGTAAGGATCGTGGTAAGTGGCGCTCCATTGTCTCTGCCTATCCCTGTGGGAAAGAGGCGTGACAATTTGATTGATAATTCGTAATATGGATATTTTAGAAACAGGACAACCAAGGTACATTGTATCAATAATTGGTACCGGCAAGTAATTTTCGAACGCGTGCTCTGGGTTTGCGTGACCATTGCACTGCCAGTGTGCCACTACCACGGTCGCCTTCTAACAAAGTTGTATCATGATCTTGTATAGGGCGCTCTGTTGTCCCTGCCTATCCGTGTAGGAGTTGAGACGACACAATTTTCTAAATAATTTATACTATTTTATAATTTATCGATTCTATCTATTAAAAAAATATTATAAACTCTACATTGATGACTTTATGTAGGAATTAAAAATTATAATAAACTTTTCCCAGCAATAAAAATAATGCTTTTTTCAGACATTCAGGCCCAAAGGTGCTGTTTGATGTGAAATGTTCAGTGACACTTGTCGGTGATTATACACTTGGTGGCAAATTACTCATATTAGATATAGAGGGCAATGGCAAGTTCAGAATTAAAATACGTAAGTGTACACACAATATTATTAGGAGGGTATTTATTTCCATGTAACTATTATCAGTGTTAATTACCCAGGAGGGTGTTATCCAACCAAATCGGAGACATCCTCAAGTAAGCTGAGTTGCCTAGTCTCCATAAGCTTGTATTAACAAAATTGTGGATGTGAGGAAAGCGAGGGAGTTGTGTCAGGACCGGTATTTGACTAAATCACTCCACGGTGTGTATGTAATATGTGAAAGTGGAGGATGTACTGGTCTAATAATCACCAGCTGCCTGCTTGCCACTATAAGTAGCAGTTACATCCATTCATGGATCACACTTCAGCCTAACATCAGGCGATGTGTTGTCATATGTCAAGTTACAATAAAAACAATTGCTCCGACCGGAAATCGAACCAGCACCAGAAAAAGCATAATTACTTAAAGAACCCTGGACTGTAAGCTCGGAACCCTTGGAACAAACTAAAAACTTTTTTTAAACCGTTGTACAATATTTCAAACATGAAGCCTTACGTAATGAGTATTTTGTTTTAGGAGACATAGAAGTGAAAATAGTATACGACCTAATAGACGTAGCAAGAGCTGGTGAAATCTATTGGTCAATATCAAATTGGAGGCATACATCTGAAGTAAAAACAGGAGCCGAATTCCAATTCCAGAATCTATTTAATGGGAATAAAGAATTGTGTAAGTATTTTAATATATCATACGTACCGTCTTCCGTCTTTACCCTATTGGAAGCCCTGCAGGGCACGTATGGACCTCCTATGTTGCATAATTTTGTTAGAATAGGCAAAGAAAGTTAAAAATCAAGGTTCTAGATTTATTATTATTTTCTAGATCCACAAAAGTAAATTGTTTTTTTTTTCAAATAAATATCGAAAAAAGGAACGATTTATGGACACTAGGCAACCCAGCTTTCTTGAGGAAATCTCCTGTACGATAAAAAAAAACGCCCTCCTGGGTCTGCTTTGTTTAACGCAGCTATCCACATCAGATTTATAAATTCCTTTCGTCAATCTACTTTCACTCATCCCTTCCATGTGGCCAAACCATCAGTGCATTCGTTTGTAAATTCATGTAAATCTTTTTCTTTAATAAAAATATCAATTAATCAATCAAATTGTCACGCCTTTTTCCCACAAGGATAGGCAGAGACAATAGAGCGCCACTTTGTATTTTTATTGAATTCTTTAATATTGTATGAAAAGAATTGTGGGTGTTGAGTCAGGATCGGGGAAGTGGCGGTCCATTGTCTCTGCCTACTCTGTAGGAAAGAGGGATGATTGATTTATGAGGCTTACTATCGCGTTTATTTTTGGTTATTGATTTCAGATTTTTTCATTATTCCGACGTTTCGTGACCACGATGGCTGCAAAGCTCTCGCGCAAAATGTAAGAAAATACTATGATAGATCTTTAATATTATTTATGATTTCAGCGGACGTAATCCATCAATTCGCAAATTCTAATTGGAAGGAAATCTTCGAGGAGGTCGCACCACCCATTGTGAAAGCTGTAGTGAGCGGCATAGTGGACGAAACAAAGAAACTCTTCACAAAAGTACCTAAAAAGCAACTAACTTTAGATTAAACAATATACCAAAGAGTTTTATATAACACCCTAAGTATCTTTTTACATGTTCCGGTTGCCGAATGGACATCTAGTACGTACGGTAGCTTTCATACATACCGGAATAATTAGTACGGCAAGCAATCACCGGGCCCACCAAAGTGTGTGCTTTTTCATACTTTGTGATTGTCCGATAGCCGGCTGCCGAAGTTATCATCATACGCACCGGAGAGGCACGGCGGTCAGTCGTCCAGATACTTCACCACTGGGTACCCGGCAACCCGCTATTTGACCGCCCGCCGGTGCCTAAGAAGGTTGTACGGCTTCCATACACCACTGGCTATCCGACAACCAAAACATATTATGAAAAGAAACTCACATTGGTGGATCCGGTTGGCACCCGGCGATTGCTTTCCGGACTAATTACGCCGCCGGATAGCCGGCAAACGAAACGTGTAAAAAGCAGTAAAGATGGCGTGCGTAGTGGCTGCACTATTTTATCTAAATATGTGAACGTCTCGTGCCGCCTGTCTAGCTCTCCAGGCTATTTCACATCAGAGAGCTCGAATGGTATGATATAATTTAGCAATAATTGCTTGTACGGAGCGCTTCTTTTCTGGTGTGAAATAGTATATATAAAACTCCCTTAGTAGTTATAATAAAAATGTAATAGTTAAGATTGTACAAATTAATGTAACATAATAAATTAAAGTATTGTTGTTTTTAATTATGACTATGAATTCAGTCAAGTTTTTTCCAAATTAAATGTGTATGCAAAATTGCAGTTCTACCTGTTGAAAAAGACTATATTATTTAACATGGCAAGTTAAATATGAGCTTATAAAAATCATATTTCAAAATTATAAATACAAATAAAACAATTAATAGAGAATTACAAATTTATTAAGAAAAAACTATATTTCGAACAAATAACCTTCACCTCTGCACTTTTACATAAAATTAATACATTTCAATGTTAATATGTGTGTATTATGGTGGACAAAAATTTCACAAGGAATGTCAAAAATCAGTATTTGTAATAACTCTATATTCTGTGACAAATAAACTATGTATTACATTTGAAAAAATATAAAATGATATCAAGTCTGGTAATTTATTATTATTTAAAAAGTAAATTAATGAATCCTCTCCAATTTATTTATTAAATTAAAATAAGACAAAGTTCACTTCATTTCATACATTGTTCTTTAGACCTTAAATTTGGATGGTGATTTCTCCAGAAAATGAAGCCAAGACCTACAATTAAAAATAATAAAAAGTAAATCATCGATTAAACATTCAATCACTGATGACTGACAGCAATTGACAATAACAAAATTACCAGACTGATATGCTTAGAGTGACCTTTTAAGTGGATCGTTTGAATATTTAATTTGGCTGCGCGAGCCCAATGACTCCACATGCAATCCTTGCGCCAGCGTTTCCTGTTGTCTTGCTAAGCTCATGTCCGCCCATTCCAAGGTCATCAGGGTCGGCATGCACCACCAATGTTCTGCCAATGATGCTGTTCGCGCCAGATAGTGAAATCTGAGGATCTTTGATGTTCACCTGCAAAATATAACACACTTATTAAACAAACAATCCTACATTTGTACACAATGATTTGGGTTGAAGTTATAACAATTAATTAGTGTTGAAATAAAATACATCATCATTAAACCATATAATATATCCAGGATCAAGTCACAATTTAGGCATCATTTAATTTTTTTATATATTGTGGCATGACTTATGGACAGCACCCCGCCGCCTGATGTAGCTGCAGTGCGGTCCATTAATGCATGTCACTGCTACTATAATTCAATAACTGTAAGTAGCAGTCTCTACCACTATGCCGGCCTGGTTGGAACCAGCAACTTCACAGTCTGTAAACTTTAAAGTGGTGGTACTATCTCGGTTCGGCTTCTTTGATCAGTTCACTTATAGTGGAGTCACCTAATTTCTTATAAGGAGGCCAGGTGACCCATCTAGTTTCTGCTGACATCTGGAAGCGTCCTCACCCTGTGTTTATAGTTGATAGTCAATTGAGCATTCGGGATCAGTTTATATAGGCCGGAACAGCCATTTTTACTCATGGATCGCAAACCAGCAATGAATATTTTCTGGTTTTATTTTACAAGTTTTGCTTTTAAACTACTTGTCACATAAGCTTATATCTCACCTTGGTGACAACTCCGTCAGCAGCCAGAACATTTCCCAAGTCGCCAACGTGCCTGACAGCGGCGTCCGGTGCCCCATGCTCTGCATGTTTGGGATTGAAGTGTGGCCCGGCAGACGTACAACCATTGGTGTTGTCCCCAAACTCATGGACGTGGAAGCCATGGTTGCCCTGAAATATATTATATTAACATAAATTAAACTCTTTTTTTTTTAATTTTTCTTGTCCTCTTTTACATAGTCAAGTGACTGCAACTAGAGGGATTTCCAATGTAAGTGGTGTTAAGATAAAATAAGGAAATTATAAATCTGGTGTGGATGGATGCGTTAGGCAAGGCAGACCCACCAAATCCGACCAAATCGGGGACATCCTCAAGTAAGTTAGATTGCTTAGTGCCCATAACCAGAGCCTGTATGATAAGAATTATGGATGTGAAGGAAGCAAGGGAGTTATGTAAGGATCGTGGTAAGGGGCGCACCATTGTCTTTGCCAATACCTGTGGAAAAAAGGCGTGACAATTTGATTGATTGATTTTTATTCTAATATTTTTGATATAAGTGTGATTTAGACTATTATAATATAATAATTTTAGTCTATGTCTTTGCCAATATCCCTGTGAGAAGGAGTGACAATTTGATTGATTGATTGATAACATAATAAATAACAGGTAAAGCATGACTTGTAACAATCCTACATAGCTTGGCAACTACTATCAGTAACTATTTCAAAATCACTATCACCCACCATTATCATATAAATGATAATTGTAACTGTATTTCTCACATATAATTTTTATCTTCATTAATAGGGTTATAAGATAAAAAAAGTTATAAATGTATCTTTACCAGTACCAATGTATCTTTGATATATGTAATTTGGTTGTCCTGTTCCTATGATACAAGCATGTTTGGTATATTATAGAAATTTATAAAAAAACAATGTAATTTTAAATTGACAGAAAGTTTCATACCAGCCCAGTCACAGAGCTGGTATGAAGACAATGAAGATGCAAAGGAAGCAAAAGCGTTGTACCAAATAGTCTCCAACTATTTCTGTTGGAATGAGGATATAATTTGATTGATGGCTATTTATTATATTTCTATTATATTTTTTATAACTATTTGCAGTAGGTCTGCCTATTAAAGTAATAGAAATGTAAAATGTAGAGTCAAATAGTCAAATTTAATTTAATAATTAATAAAACATTTTAATTAAACCATAAGATTGAACCTAGGTTTACTTGAAAGACAAGAGTGACTATTTATAACTGTGAATAAATGTGAGGGAACAAAGAAGGGAAGGAGGCTTTTGTCCAGCAGTAAGCCATTTGATAATATTCTTATGTTTCATAATGAACTACACTTCTCGCAAAAATTAAAGGAACAAGAAAATTTTCTAAATTTTTTGGCAATTTTCAACAGGCTGTATATCGGTGAAAAATGGTCGTACAAGAAATGAAAAAACATAGCTTTTGAAGCTTAAAGACTCTAGATTTCGAATTTTTAGGTTAAACATTTTTTGGAGCACCGGTAGCCTTGAAATTCTTGGATAAAGCACGAATAAAAAAAATTACAAATTTTTTATAATTTTCTTTTTGCTCTACGAACATGGAAAATTTCTTTCAAGTTAGACCAATGCATAAGTCCCATATCCTGTTTATTTAGCTTTAATTTGTTTTTTGCGGAATTCAGATACGATCATTTGTCTTCGAGATATCGAATTTTGAATGCAAAAGGATCCTTTTTCACTCAACTGCCAATATCTCTGAAATTACTGGTCACCCAGCGAGCGGACAGAAAGTTTCGTTATTTGCAGAAAATTTCCTACAAAAATTTGTCATGGTCGATTGGAAAAAAATTTTTTTTCCACCTGTAACGTTAACGTGAAAAAAGAGCAAAAAAATGCCATTTTCCCTTTTTTTGGTTAATCGACTGTATCTTCGGCAATATTGGGGGAAAAGCTTAGGTTAGAAGAAATTTTTTCAGTCTAATGTACCCCAAAGGCCCTCCTAAATTTTTAGATCGCTCGGTTCAGCGGTTTTCCTGGACTGATTGATAATTGATAACTGATTCACCGCTGGCATTAGCGTTATCCAAAGCATACCACGTGGAGGTTGCACGGTCGGATTTACGCTTCTTTTGTGCTTACGCACGTGTGTTATGATTCTTCGAAAAAAATGAGACCCACAGGTCGTTCAGCTCCATAGTATTTAACGACTCCAAACTCATTTTCTAAAGTGTGAAATGTGTGTATGTGTGTGTGTGTATCGTGTTCAGTATCGAGTGTATTCCGCCTCTCCTCCTAATCACAGCAATCTTTGTCGCATATTGGAAATGCAATTTCGGATCATTCGTTGAGGGATCTGACGCTAAACTCTTATCAAAGCGTTCTCTAATGCTGCTAAATTATTCAGATTGGGATAATTTTGACGCAATCGGCGGCTCAATATGTCCCAGACATGCTCTATGGGATTCAGATCAGGACTCATTGCAGGATGCCTCAACAATCTAATGTTGTTTGTCTGAAAGAATTGACGGGTGATATTCGCTGTGTGAGGCCTAGCATTATCCTGCATAAAAATAAATCCTCTCCTATTTCTTGCTAAAGGTAACACCTGAAGTCGCAAGATTCGGTCGATGTAACGCCTAGCATTGAGAGTGTCTCGAACAATCACTAAAGGAGTTCGAGAATCTCGTGAAATTGCAGCCCAAACCATCACCGTGAGCAGCTATGGGACGAATAAAACACTGTTCATAACGTTGACCTGACGCCAAACTCGAGGTCTTCGGTCGTTACCATACAGGCAAAACCGAGAATGGTCGTTTTTAATCGTAAATAATTTTTTGTTTATCCATCTTCAGAAAACTCAAAATTGAGTAAAAGGCGAAAAAAATGAAATTATTGATTTTTAAAAAGATTAGGTCAAGTTTAAGGAACAAAAATCTTGTTCCCTTAATTTTTTCAAAATTTCAACCACTCGGTCCAGGAAAACCGCTGAACCGATCGATCTAAAAATTTAGGAGGACCTTTGGGGTACATTAGACTGAAAAAAATTCTTCTAACTCAAGCTTTTCCCCTAATATTGCCGAAGATACAGTCGATTAACCAAAAAAAGGGAAAATGGCATTTTTTTGCTCTTTTTTCACGTTAACGTTACAGGTGGAAAAAAAAAATATTTCCAATCGACCATGACAAATTTTTGTAGGAAATTTTCTGCAAATAACGAAACTTTCCTTTCGCTCGCTGGGTGACCAGTAATTTCAGAGATATTGGCAGTTGAGTGAAAAAGGATCCTTTTGCATTCAAAATTCGATATCTCGAAGACAAGAGATCGTATCTGAATTCCGCAAAAAAGAAATCGAAGCTGAATAAACAGGATATGGGACTTATGCATTGGTCTAGCTCGAAAAAATTTTTCCATGCCCGTAGAGCAAAAAGAAAATAATAAAATTTTTGGAATGTTTTTTATTCGTGCTTTATCCAAGAATTTTAGGGCTACCGGTGCTCCAAAAAGTTTTTAACTAAAAAATTCGAAAACTAGAGTCTTTAAGCTTCAAAAGCTATGTTTTTTATTTCTTGTACGACCATTTTTCACTGAAATACAGCCTGTTGAAAATTGCCAAAAAATTAAGAATATTTTTTTGTTCCTTTAATTTTTGCGAGAAGTATATATTACATACTATGTAGTTAATTATGATACATTGTTCATTAGCAACATAATATGCCAACCTACTAGCATAGGCAGAGGGTTAAACTTGATGCCCATAAGCACTAGACAAGGTCATGCTCAAAACAGTTTAAGTAATCTTTATTTAAAATTTACGAATTTAATTTAATGCAAAAGATAAGTGAAAGTAGATTAATGAAAGGAATTAATAAATCTGATGTGAATGGATGCGTTAAACGGGGCAGACCCAGGAGAGTGTTTTCCGCCTCAAGAAAGTTGTGCCCATAACCCTAGACTAGATTTGTGGATGTAAGGGAAGCGAGGGAGTTGTGTCAGGATCGTGACAATTGTCACTGCCTATCCCTGTGGGGAAAAGGCGTTACAATTTAATTATGCCAATTTTTTATTATGCCTCACCATTTCATTGATAATAAAATGATACAGCAATAATGGATAAAAGTTATTCATTGGCTTTTTTATTATCGTGCCCCGGGGCCAAGGTCATGATGTTAAGTGCTTATTTAAATAACTATCTAGGTAAACAATTTTAATTACCATAATGTGAAATTTGTTAACAAAACATGTGATTTATAACAAAACTATATTTTTGTTGGTATTAACTAATAATAGGACTTTAGCCATGTTTTTGTAAGCAAGTTCTGCTTAGTTACTTACTACCAATCAATAAAATTGTGTCGCCTATAGGATATTTATGCCAGGGATAAGCAAAGACAATAGAGTGCCCAAAAGTGAATAGAAAAATCAAACTTATTAGAACCCAATCATTCATTTATGCCTTTTATGCTTTTTGTCACTTACCTTAGAAAGTCCATGGATTTCACCAGTTACCATCACTGGGTATTCAGCACCCTGTAAACAGTTTTCCCTTGTTAATTTTTGTCTACTTCGCGAATATTCTTAAAATTTTCCATAGCTCCAAGGCCAACATATGAGATGAACGCCTTATTACTATGAAAACAAACTTTTTACGATTAATTAAAAAGTTTCATGATTTTATAGTATTCTTTAGGCGGCTGTGGTTTAGTGACAATGTAATGGTCACGCAAACCAGGAGCACCCGGTTCAAACCACTTGCCGGTACCAACAAATCTTTATGTGCTTTGGTCGTCCTGTTTCTATGATACAAGCACGTACAGTAGTTTATTTTATATTGTAAAACAATTCATGTAAAAAAATGATTTGAATATACTTATAAATAGATACATAATTAATGAAGTATTATGCAAACTCACCGACTGAGAGAAGTAGATGTTACCGGAGACATCGCCCTTGAGAACACACACCGCGCGAGACATGTTTACTTCTTTAGAATATTATAAGGTTAAAGGCTGATAAGGTTTTGAATATAAAATTATTTTCTTTCGTAATGCTTAACTACGCCGCAATGAACTCAGCAAATATTCAACCCACAGAAGGAAAAATTCGAGTGCCGACTCGGAAATAACTCATAGACTACTCTGTTTTTTATTTTTAAAAAAATATTCTATATATGTTTGATTAAGTTTAAAAACAGTGTAAGTTAGTAAGTTTAATGAGATATATATTAAGCTAATATTTTACGCGCATTATGTGTTGTTTTCTAATATAAGAGCTTTAAAGTTTCATAACATAGTCGAAAGGCTATAGACAATTAATATATCAAGGGTTTTGACTGGTTTTAGTGGGCAACCTCGGCTGACGAATCGGGCCATTTCAAGAGTTTGGGCGGGCAACTATAAGTTTTAGATTGCGAAGTTTCGTGTTGTAAAATTGCTGCTTTACGAGAGTGTCTTTTTGTAAAAGCCATCATCACCTTTACTTTAATGTCATGTATTCAACGCTAGCGTCTTTCATCTTCATCATTTACCTGAAGTTATAACTATTATTTAACTGAAGGCAAGTATAGCAGTAAACTTTGCCTTTATAAAAAAAAATGTAAAAAAAAGTAGATGTCAAACATGTGTCAAATATCCATGTCGCGTGAACGCGGGCTTTGCCTTTTCGCCGAAATATGAAAGCAATACACCAGTATTATTTTATTTATTATCTATATTTATCATTCAATTAGATAAATTTAAAAAGTCATTACATTAGATTACAAATGCCTGACAAAATGGTAAGCTTCATTCGTTTTTGTTATGATAAATGCCAGCATGAAGGTTTATAAACAACTTAATTTTCAATTGTTTCAGACACCACGGAGGGATTTAGAAATATTAAAAGACACGTTAGACAGGGTGAGTTATGTATAGTAATAAATAGAATAGTGTATTTTTAATATTTCTCACCTAGGTTATCAAACTATAATAACACCAAGTATTCGATATATTTGTGATTTTTTGTATTTTCTAGGATTGCCTCGGGTTAGAGACCGCCATGAAGTTTCTCTCCATACTAAAGGATGTGGACAAAGTAATTATTTTATATTACAAATTGTAGAATATTTCTTTTTAGGTGCAACATGCAACCGAAATGGATACTACATAATCATCTTATGTAGTAGTATGTCTATCAAAATGTGTTATTTTTCATATAGATAGACAATAACCCCATTTTTGCTATTTTCATTCATTTATATTGTCAATATAATAAAATAGGGCCATGCTGACAAACAGTCCTAATATATTTATTATTATTTTATTGAGATTTGTCATCAGACACCCGTATCCTATATCCCGGTTTTATTTATTGTGTCACACCATCTGTCCTCGACCCGCCTGATGAAAAGCAAGAGGAGATCCAAGAGTGATAATGATTGAAAAAAAAAGGAGTTATTTCATGGCTGTCTTAGTTGCCGTCTCTATGCTGGCCAAAATATATCTGTCAAATGGATCGTTTTTGATACGAACAGTTAAATTATCTACCAGCCATAGGTCAAGAGTGGATAAATTACTTCTCATAAGTAAAACTTTCTTACCTTACAACTACTAGCATAAAGTATGAAAAAGAGTGAAAACTGTTTTATTATATATTTTTCAAACGTCAGTGAATTGGGAAGTGAACCATGAATGGTTACTGTTCCTAATGATGGATAGTTTATTATAGCAACTGGTCATAAGTCACAAAAAATAATAGGTAATCTATTAGGATTAGGACTGTTAGTCATCCTGTGCCTGTTTTATCATAACTTGGCTTGCCTGATTGAGTACCATTTTAATATTTATAATAATTGTTCTTTTTCAGAATTCTGAAGAGGAGCCGACTGTTGTTGAAACTGATTTAACATCACCTAATACAAAATGTGTAAGTTTATAACTTAATTTTTAATTCTATTTATTGTTGGGGGATTCTGGTGTTTCCATTATGCTGTAACTTGATGGTTGATTCTTATAGAACTAGACAACTAAAATGAAATGTGAGAGTAAAATTTTTCAATATCTCTTGGTTTAGAGAGAAAACGACCTAATATTTTTCATGAATATAGTCGTTTTTCAGTCTTAAGTGTAGTTGATTTTAGGTCAGATTCAGATAGGCAAAAGAAAATTTGAGAAAGGAGTAATTAGAATGTATTTAATAATTACAAGAGCCAAGTGAAGTACATACTAAAATATAATACAATGCTGGATACTAAACCGTATCTGATAACAACTTTAAATGCCTGTAACCTGTAATTTGCATTCTATATCTCGAAAAATATGTTGAGATATTGAAACCTTACATTTTGTTCTTATTCGGAGTTCTATAAGAATCCATCATCACATTACAGCAATATAAAAAATAGCAATATTGCCCTTTTTCGGCCAAGATACGTAAATTTAGAAGGCATGATACAACATTATGTCTATATACCATATGTACAATAAGGTATATTTTACTCAATTTGTCTGGTGAAGCTATTAGGTGAGTTTTTTCAATTATTAAAGATTCTTTTTATTAATAATTGATGTTTTCCCCCCAGATTACTCCAGACATATGTCCTCTATGTGGAAATGCAGTGAAATATTTCAAAATGAATTACATGGAGATGGTGAAAATGTGCAGCAACATGGATTGTGTTTACCCTTTTGCTGAAGAAAGTTTTGATATTATCCCATACTCACCACAGTACTCAGAATCTATTGGTATAAGTCCTGGATGTTCAGTGCAAACATCAATTACTTCCGATCAGAGGAGTATAGCAGACTCTGGCTTAGGTTATGGCGAAACAGATTTTGAAAAGGATAAATTTGAAAAGGAAAAAGAATTAAGTGTTGAAAAGCCACCAATTCAAAGTAAAGCAGACAATGAAAATGGCGAGCAGAACAAAATTGAAGTACTCTTACAGAGCTCTTCAAAATTAGTATCAAAACTAAACAAATATAAACGTAAGGCAAAACGAAAGAACTTAAAAAATCCATTTTATATAAAACAATTATTGAGTATTGAAAAGAGTATGAATACTAAGACTTCATTAGTGACAGCAAAAGAGTTGGAAATATTAAATGAATATGAGAAACAGAAGAATAACTATAAAGTTGATATTCATATGCCAAATGAAACAGACGCCATACCTAAAATTGATATTACATTTGGTTAAACATAACGGCACTGCTTGCTGAATAAGGATTGCTGCTGTGTCAAAAGTTATTTATTACTGTATATTAATGAAAATTGGATAGGAAAATTTACATGTGCATATCAGTTAAAGGAAGCTAGAGAGTTGTGTTAGGATCATGGAAAGAGCCACTCTATTGTCTGCGTACAGGTTTTTTTTACATTTCTATACTAAGCTACTCAAGTGCTTGAATTATAGAAACAGGACAACCAAAGTACATATATCAAAGATACATTGGTACCAGTGTATGGTCACGAACTCATGCTCTAACCATTGCACTTCCACTACACCACGGACGCCTTAATTAAAGTATTCAAATTCACAAAAAAAAAATTTAAATAAATATCTATCTAATAAGTTTAATTTATTGTTGCTGAACATATGACAGTACTCTACCTGAAGCTGGAGTGTGGACCATGAAAAGAAGCCAGTGGTCAGATAGATTGCCAGTGAGTAGACCAGTGCTGTTACTCTGGACTATATTGAAACCTCCAGGGTCAGGGTATCAAATGTGCCTACCTAACTAAGCTAAGACTTCTAATTATATAGGGGCCTAATATAGTTCCCGGCAGCTAAAAAGACTGTGGTAAGAGCAAGTACGCCTATCTATACAGTTGTGCAGATAATTAATAAAAATTTAATTTTATACACATGCGTAGAACGAAAAGTAAATAGGTTACAAAACTAGTTACTGCGCTTCAAAGCCAGCACTCTTTTTTCTGTTGGGATCTATTCTCATGGTGGGATTACTACCTGATTTTTACTTAAACACCATTGTTATATTGTATTAAATAAAAGCAATAATACAAATATAATAATTTTTAAAAATTTAATAAATGAGAAAGTATGAATATTTTTAGTATTTTATTTTTTACAGGTATAATCCCAGATAAATAACAGAATTATACTCAATAAATAACTATACGTTATACAAATAAATAAATAACCAATTATCTTGACTTGACCACGCTCGTGTTACGTTACGTTAAACTGTAGTTTCCGGTCGTTGTCACTAGATGGCGGTCGTCAGAACGTTGGCATGTCCTAAAACTGTCATGCCCTAATACACATTGGCAAGCGTGAAGGAATTGCGAAATCGATAGGCTAGTGCTACAAATTTATTTAAAAAAAAAATCCAATTAACCCCTCGTATGCCGTTGTCTCAGATCTGGGACAAAGGAAAAGGTGGAGTGTACACATAAGGCTGTAAAGTGACTTAGTCGCGTTTTGGGATCTGCTTGAAAGTTTTCGGTTCCAACTAAGCTGGCATAGCGGATGCGACTGAGTTTCCTGCACTTAATACGATATAAGTATTTCTGCATACTGCACATGGTCTCAGTATATTTTGTATCTAACTGCCATAATAATATTATTCTTGTTAACACAAGTTAGGATACAACTTTTAAAATCAATTAACTAATACAAAGAGTCAAATAAGAGTCGGAGACAAATAAATTCATCCGAATCAATGTTCAATTGATTCGATTAAATTTATTTAGTACTCCACTATTCCTCTAGGGATTCCCACTGTAGCCACAAGCGGGCTGCATCCAGCGGTTTTCCTGCCACCCTTTGCAAGTTGTCAGTCCATCTTTTGGGTGGGTGTACGTTCCAACGCTGCGCCGTATCCCGTTGACGCCATGAATCCATAAGATTGTATGAGAGCGCTTAAACCTTATTTTGACAATTTATGAGAGCTCCAGGTAACAATGGTTAAAAACATAATGAGAGTCGCATGTTTTTTTATTGAAACACGTTTTGCCTGCAAGGGGAGGTCTGAGAGCGCCGACGACTGAAAAATTCGTCACTATACGCGGCGTACATACTTTTTGTCACTTGTTCGTAAATGTACTTCCATTTTCTAAGGCATATAAATCGGCGCCACCAAGGAAACGAAATACACTATATAATTATAAAATGCGTGAGAATACATGGAGAACTTAGTTGTGTCGTAGACAAATAACAATTTTAGTCTTTTACCAATTGGGCAATCTTATAAAGTTTACTTGTAAAAGTTATTCTACTAGTATTTTCTTAGATTTTGCGCGAACATTGATTAATGAATTAAACAAATTTTATGCGGCTTACTATCGGCTGCAAAGCTCTCGAAACGTCGGAATAATAAAAAATTGTACAATCAAAACCAAAATAAACGCGATAGTAAGCCGCATAAAATTTGTTTAATTCGTTATTCTACTATTTAAGTACACCGTTTGCCTATACATCATCTCCACCCGAAAACTCGTCTAGTTATAGACGTGTCCAGCCCACCACCCTCTTATGCCCAGTTCTCTGTCAAATAACTTCGTTTAAGATTTTTTTCTATTTTTTATTGTGACACGACATTTGATCTCACCACCTGATGATAAGCAAGAGGAGGTCCAAGAGTGACGCAGTATGACGTACTCAGACCGTCACATTTTTAACCCACTGGGCCAGTTTGTGATTAAAGACTCATGTCCTTTTGTTTTATGGTACAGAGCAACTTTTTAAATGTAAACAATCGTACCTAAAAACTGTATTTATATAAAAAGCCGGTATAGTAAGCCCGTTGTGCGACAAACGTGTTACGCGTAAAGTCCCGGCTTCGATACCCAGCCAGAGCAAATGTTTGTTTCATAAATTTTAATAAATATTACAAATATTAGGACATAATATTAAAAAAAAAGTTGTTAATACCTACCACTACTCACAAGTAGACCGTACAATAATAATAAAAAAGTACAATAATTGCATAAGATATTAACTTTGGATGTCGTGCATTAAATATGTTTGTCAAATACTAGTTATTTAGCAAAAAGTCTTATTACCAATGTTACGTATAACATAAAATAAGAATTATTTCCCTGTGAGAGTTAATGAAAGTGAAAATCAATTCACTTCCTGTTTCAATCTGTCGTGTGCGTGCTGATCCGGATTTGTCAACTGTGGTGTGGCGACGCGAGGGTTGCCAGATCAATAAATAGAATTATTTATTAAAAACTTAATTGCACTATGTACAAAGGCGGACTTAAGGTCATTCTCGACAGCCAAACCTTTAGGACATTAAGGCAGTATCTATGGTAAGTAAGTGCAATATTATGCTGACGATTTTTAAGTGTATATACATAATAATAATGTATTAATCCCACAAAGCTTTCGAAGCGGCGGAATAATAATAAAAAATTTAAAATCAATAACCAAAATAAACGCGATAGTAAGACGCATAAAGTTTGTTTATTTCATTAATCAATGTTCCCGCAAAATTTAAGAAAATAATACTTAATAATTACATTTTAATACGCATAAGAACATATTATATAAGTTATATATTCGTAAGAATGTATAAAAATATACTTGTATTTGTATATATTAAACTATTTAGTGACAAGGATTGATAAAGGAATGCTTCGATAAACCATCCGGGCACATGGAAATGAGTCAACGAAAGATATTTATAAATCTGATGTGGATGGATGCGTAAAACGAGGCAGACCCAGGAGGGCGTTTTCCTATCCAATCGAGGACATCCTCAAGAAAGCTGGGTTGCCTAGTGCCCTCAGTCGCGTTTCGAGGATCGTCTAGGATGTTACCGTTTCAAACTAGGCTAGCATAGTGGATACGATTGCTAATTGCAGGTATAAATGTATATGTAGTAGCAGTCGCCTCCATTCATGGACCACACTCCAGCTTTACAAAAAAGGTGAAAAGCAAGTTATGAATGTATTTATAACAACGCAAGACTTTACGTGGAAAGTGACTCAGTCGCGTTTTGGGATGAGCTTGAAAGTTGCCAGTTGTATTAAACTCCAGCCTAACATAAGGCGGGGTGGGGTAATGAAAAGCCATGTTTACTTTTTGAAATATTCTCTGTAGAAACACAGTCATCCCTAATGCTAGTGCCTACCTGCTATTGAACCTGAGTTACTGAGACAAATTACTGCTCCGCACATATCTGCTCGCATTTCCCATATTATTTTATTCATTAGAAAAACACAAATTGACATCACCTCATAAAACTTACAAATGACATGTGTGAGTGTCCAATTTTGATTAAATTTACATTTCTATGCTAAACTACTAAAGTGCTTGTATCGTAGAAACAGGACAACCAAAGTACATATATCAAAGATGCATTGGTACCGGTACTTCGAACCCGTGCTCTCAATTTACGTAACTATTACTCTACCACTACACCCCGGTCGCCTTATTGAACTAATATCTTATATCATTAAAGTAATTCAACCATTTAATTATTATAGCTCGACATATGACGGCACCTCGTCTGGTATTAAGTTGGAGTGCACTCCATGAATGGAGGCGACTTCTACTCACATTTACATAACTGTAAGTAGAAGTCGCGTTCACTAAGCCGGCCTAGTTGAAACTGGCAACTTACAAGCTCATTTCAGGACCCGACTAAGTCACTTAACGGTCTGTATACTTCAAAGTGGTGGTACCACAGTACCATCACGGGTTACAACCCTCAGAGGCCTAGGAACTATTTCCTACAGGCATATTTTTTTTAATGTAACTCGACATTTGACAGCACCACGCTTGATGTTAAGCTAGAGTTTGGTCCATGAATGGATGTCACTGCTACTACAATTTAACAACTGAAAGTAGCAACTATATCCACTATGCCGGCCTAGTTGGAACCGGCAACCCGAAACTCGACCAAATCACTTCACGGTCTGTATACTTGTAAGTGGTGGTACTACCCCGGATCGGCAGACTGGGTACCACTGCCTACCACTCTTTACCACTGGGTGCATATGAGTAAACTATAAAGAGTTTATTATAGAGAAGAAAACGATGTCGGACTTAGAGATATAGTTAAAGATCATCAGCATAAAGATTATAATAAAAAGAATAGAAATATTAAAAATAATAGGGGTTTAAAATACCACCTTGGGGTTCTCGCTGGTAATAGCAGCCGCCTCTATTCATGGACTGCAGTTAACATCAGGCGGGTTGCTGACATATGTTAAGCCACAATAATATAAAAAGTGTTAAATATATAGTTTGTGATCATGTGCGTGTGTGTATTGATATAGATGTAGTGAGATTGACAGGATTCGCTTCCCTAACAGTATTTTGAACTTGACTTTCACTGGACCATACGTGCGGCCTCTATGATACAATTTTATATAGACCAAGAAAGCGGCGATATAAGACAATTTAATATAATATCAAATCTGTGATATGGGTTTGATTAACTCGTTTTGTTTTAATCAAAGCCTTTGTTTTAATCAATCAAAATCAAATTGTCAAGCCTCTTTCTTACACAACTCCCTTGCTTCCTTCACATCCACAATTCTCCTCATACAGGCTCTGTGGTTATGGGCACTAGGCAACCCAGCTTTTTTGAGGATGTCTCCAATTTGGTCGGAAAACACTCTCCTGGGCAGGCCCAGTTTAACGCATCCATCCACATCAGATTTATAAATTCCTTTCCTCATTCTACTTTTACTCATCCTTTCCATGTGCCCAAACCATCGAAGCATTCCTTTGTCAATCCTTGTCACTACATCTTCTTTCTTGTTTTAATCTAAGATCTTTAATGTAATTTTTATTAAATATTTTTTTACATTTCTATACTAAGCTAAAGTGCTTGTATCATAGAAAGAGGACAACCAAAGTACATAAATCTAAGATATATTGGTACCGGCGAGTGGTTTTGAACCCGTGCTCTCGGTTTGCACTGCCACTACACTACGATCGCCTTTCTGTTTGTCTCTAAGGTACTCGTAAATAAGCCGAGAATGACTAGCGACATTAAGTTCGCCTTTATACATGATGCACAAACAAGGTGACCGTGGTGTAGTGGCAGAGAAATGGTCATGCGAACCGTGAGCACGGGTTCGAAACTACTTACCGGTACCAATGTATCTTTGATATACAATAATAACATGTACTTTTGTTGTCTTGTTTATATGATACTTTGGTAGCATAGTATAGAAATAAATAAATAAAATGTACTGCCATGTAGTATAAAAGATGTGATGCAGCCCGCACTCTACTGCGCGTGTGTGCGTGCTTATATTACTGAGTGGTTGTAGCCAATGAGCCATTTCATCTCCCGCGCTTTTCTCACACAAACGTCAGTTATGTGGTAATTCTGTGAATATTATAATAATACTCAATATGAAGGTAAGTCGTGTTTACATATTTACACCATACACCGCTTGATGTTAAGTCCTTTGGCCGGCATAGTGACAGCGACTGTGGCAACTGTAAGTTGAATCGTTTTTTTATGTCGTCGGCAATCTTAGGCCGGGCCTACAATCAGACAGAGTTTAAATGTGGCGTCAGAATAAAAAAAAAACAAATAAGTTGTTACGCCTAAAAAACCACAAGGGTTGAAAATGGTGCGCCACATTCCACTATCCCGACATAACTCTATCGCTTCCCTCACATCCACAAAATATCATATTTTTTACTATTACATTTCTAATTTCTATAATATGCTAATTTCTATATAAAGGCGACCGTGGTGTAGTGGCAGTGCAATGGTTACACAAACCGGAGAGCACGAGTTCGAGACCACCCACCGGTACCAAATACCAATGTATCTTTGATATATGTATTTTGGTTGTCCTGTTTCTATGATACAAGCACTTTAGTAGCTTAGTATAGAAATGTAAATTAAAAAATAAAATAAATTCTATACTTATATCATAAACAAGGTCTCAT
This sequence comes from Tinea trinotella, assembly GCA_905220615.1. NCBI lineage: Eukaryota > Metazoa > Arthropoda > Insecta > Lepidoptera > Tineidae > Tinea > Tinea trinotella. The sequence continues at coordinate 382,536 of HG992314.1, forward strand.
ATCATAAAAACAGAATGATACATTGGTACGAGCAAGTGGTTTTAAACCATTGAATTAATACGATAGTACACAATGAATTAAATAAATTTTATGCGGCTTACTATCGCGTTTATTTTGGTTTAGATTTTGCCATCGTGGTCTTTCCGTGACCACGATGACTGCAAAGCTCTCGAAACGTCGGAATAATAAAAAAATGTAAAATCTAAACCAAAATAAACGCTATAGTAAGCCGCATAAAATTTGTTTAATTCATTAATCAATATTCGCGCAAAATCTAAGAAAATACTACGATAGTATATAACTCAATGTTTTGAACTCGTGCTCTCAGAATGCGTGAATATTGCACTACCACTACACCACAGTCGATTTTTCATCAATAAATTGTCACGCCTTTTTGCCACAGGCATAGGCAGAGACAATTAAGCGCCACTTGCCACGATCCTGACACAACTCCTTCTCTTCCCCTAACTAAAATATATTTATTTATTTCAGGCAATATTGTGTTGTGTGTTTTGCGTGGTTGTGGTGGTGAATGGAAACGATGGTGCTGCCAAAAATCCAGGTTAGTGATTATTTCCTTTTTAAATTGTGACACGACATCTGACCTCTACCAGCCTGATGATAAGCAAGAGAAAGTCCAAGAGTGACGTAGACTGAAAAAGTTAGTTCATGACTGCCCCAAAGGTGCTTTTTCACGCTTGTGGGACTAAGATTATAGATATAGATTAAGAGGAGTACGCATACATGATTGGTACATGATTGTACATTTTTTTATTCCGACCTGAACAATGACAGCATTATTAGTATGTGGTCTCTCTGTGACCACGATGACTGCAAAGCTTTTAAAACGTCGGAATAATAAAAAAATGTACAATTATTGACCAAAAATAAACGCAAAAGTAAGCCGCATAGAATTTGTTTCATTAACATAGGTGATTGAGTAAATTAAAACGTATTTTTATAAGTTTCAATGCTTAGCTACCAAACGTGGTATTTACAGTCGTCCTCCACTTGCATAACATCAGGCAAGTCGAGAAATATTTTAGAAGTAAAACCACTTATTTTCTAGTAGAAGTAGAGCCACTTATTTTCTAGTAGAGGTAAAACCACTTATTTTCTTATATATTTTGGTAACAAAAAAGATCAAAGAGCACTGAGAATTAAGAAAACGGACTCAGGTAACGGTTCCTCTGTCTTACTTACCTCTGTTATCAGTGAGGCAGATACAATGGACGCCACTTGCCACGATCCTGACACAACTCACTCGTTTCCCATCCTCAATTTTGTCCATACAAGCTCTACGGTTCTGGGCACTAAGCAACCCAGCTTTATCTCTGTTCCTTTAATCATAATCGTAAAGTTTAATATGAAAAGCCAATTTTAACTTTCGCATTTTAAGTCATAAAGTCATTTTATTTACTTATGTAACACCAATAAAGCAACACTTCCGTTATTTTATAAATTATCGCCCTTTATTTTAATACACTATAATGTCTATAATAGCTGCCTATCAAAGCACTAAAGTATTGCGTGATACAGATAGGTATTCAGATAGGTATTCATAATTAAATTATAGGTAGGTAATTTCAATAATTTTAAAAAAACTTTGTAATATAAAAATGGATTGGCTAGTGCCCATAACCATAAAACTTGTATGAAGATAATTGTGGATGTAATTCCCTCACATCCAGAGAGTTGTTTCAGGATCGTGGCAAGTGGCAACCATATGAAATATCGTCGATAAAAATGTGAATGTTCCGAGAACTCTTTAACCTTGTTCCTACCTCGTCTTTTCACTACCGTGATATCTGCACAGGCTGGTTGATGTAGCCTCATTCCGTTTGCTGAATCGACAACCAAACAAAGTTTCCTTTATGGATTCTTCCTGCGAAGCGCTCCTTGACCACCTCTTGCTTATGTTTGATACTGAGGATTTTAAAAAGAAGCGTGTAATTCAATTATATTTAAAAATATAAATATACTTTTAAAATATACGTCTTTTTCTTAAAACATAATTGGTGTAATTGAATATAAATCATATTAAAGCTTGAAACAACGTTATAGTTTTCTCAATTGTCGTTTTAAGCATCTCTGAATGAGTATTAGAACAATAATAATTATAATGAGAAACGTATAAAATAATGCAAATCACTTTCTCATCAATTAATGATAATTTTGTTGTGTGAACATCATTGTATTTGGAATTAAGAGTGAAATATAAATTGCTTTTGCTTTTCTATATTATCAAACGTGAGCAAAATGCAATTCACACCTTAATTATGAACGACATTCACTCATTGGAATACATATTATACGAATGCAATCACAAGAAAACTGCTATTTAGTTACGATAGTACACAATAACTCAATGTTGTACTACTCTAAATTAAATGGCAAACAAACACGTCAAAGTAGTAGTAAATATATACCAAGAACAAGTACTTTTATATATTTTTTATTAGGTCTCGACATATGACAGCACCCTCCTGATGTAAAGATGGAGTGCGGTCTAAAAAATAGAAATAATTTGCTTTTGTCCTTATTTTTAGAGAGTATGTGAAAACATTTTTTTGTGTTGTGACTTTGTCTTGTCTGATAGTAAACAAAGAGAGCTTCAAGACTGATAACACCGGCTCCGTTTACCTGCTTAAGCGTCATCAAAATGCTAGAGTTGCATTTTCATGCTTCAATTAAAATTGTTTTTTAACTCTACATAGTTTAGTTTGGTTGTCGATCCGCTCAACATCACCCTTTTCAAATGTACTTACTGTGAAGTAATTCAGTTGCGTTTCGGGGTCAGCTTGACTGCGGGTCCCCAGCTTAACATCAGGCGAGCTGCTGACATGTGTTGTTAAGCCACAATCAAAAGCTCCACATTCTAAAACAAAAGCTCTAGAACGATATGTAGAAAAGAAAGACATAAAACTATAATTACATAATAAACCCTGAGTCAGCATGATATTGATGAAAGTGAAACTTAACGAGAGAATAATATGGTCGTCATTTTGGTCAATTTCACTAAGAACATAAGAACATGACAACGATTGTCAAATAATTTCTAAAATAATTACGCGAACACATTTGTTTGATTATAACACTCGGCTGTTTCAATACACACACACATGTTTACACTCCTTTCTTTCATATTTCATTTCAAATGTTAACTGTTCTTTAATTACTTATTTTATAGAGATTAATTTTTAAGTAACATTTAAAACTAGTTTTGCACATCAATCTTGAATGAATTCTACCAATTCATTCACAACTAATTCAATACTATCAATTAATAATTAAAAAACTCCTAATACAACTACAAAATGTAGAAAAAAAAGCCAACTGTAAAAGGCTTCAATCGCGTACCTACGTAGAATCTATGGATCTCCTAATAATACAAAAATAAACTTTCCATTACGTACTGTTCGCCTAATTAACAATTATTATAACAAAAAAATGTTAAAATACTAAATAAATTGTATGCCCTAACACTAATTTAGATATTTATTATGAACAGTTATCCCCCTAGTGAGTGGTCTAAAATAAACGATCATCTTTATTATAATTAAAAATCTGTAAAAAAAGAAGAATTTCCAATGGTCCGCACTCTAACTTATCATCAAACCGAGTGAGTTTATATTATGTAAAATCTAAAAGTACCAGTTTACTCAATATAATGTTTAATGTTCCAGGTATTACACAATTCTGGACAGACGACTACAAGGTCTTTGATCAAGTATATGGAAGAACATCTGACAAGAACTTATACGGCGGTACCTTACCACCGGCCATTAATTACGATGTTGATTCCAGTCTAAAATTACTAAGAACTCTTAAAACACATGCGAAAAACGAAGAGCCTATAGTTTCCAGTTCACAAATTGACGCTTATGGACTTGGCAATAATTTCGCACACTTGAGGCAGAGAGTTAAGCAAACAAAAGATTTATTCAAACCAACAAAAAATGGAAATTTAATTTATAATCTTTATAAGCCTATAACAGAGAACAACGATCCAGAAACATACGACTATTTCAAACATCTTGAACAACTTGGAAAACAACAAGAAGTTATACCGCAAAATAACCCAATCGATTATCAACCTTACACCGGTGGTTTTAAAGATATAGATGCTATTAATCCTTATAAAAGTATACAAGATATTTTGGACGCTCAAGACGATAAAAAGCATAAACTTGAAAATGATAGCGATAACGTGAAATATGTGAATTACCCACAAAATTCTAGAAAAAAGGAGCAGAGAAATAGTGGCCAGAGATGCGGTGGCAAGAATCAAGGAAGATGTCGCAAGAGGTCCAATTACAGTGGATATGGCAGATCAACTTATAGACATAGACCAATTGTTAGGAAAATCAAACATACTATTGTTACTGACTGATAATTTAAATTTTACTATATTACCCACTGATCTTCATTTTTTGTTAATTTTTCTTTATTTTAATTTGGACTATGACATCCAAAATATATCTAATATACCGCCCAAGGGGTTTTGTGACGATTAGTAAGATCTAATTGCATCTAACTTTAAAAAAATACTATCTTATAAACTGTCTGAAAAAACGTATCAATTTAAATGTCACTCAAGGGTTTTTTACATTTATCTGTCGAAGATAAATCCGTAGATAGATACAATATATTTTGGCTTGGGTATTGCCCTATGATGAGAGAGCTAATCACGGCGGAAGTTGGTGATTCATTCATTGTTTGTTTAGAGAGTGTGGATGACATTTTTTACTTTCATCATCTAATCTTCAATTGCAAAGTAAATACAAGTTACTCGAGTTCACAGGCACTTAACATTTTATCTAAGATTGTATTTGTATGCTTTTTTTAAATGTATTTATCGTTTGTATAGTTTCTAGTTTCAGTTTTATTGTGTAATATTCTTATGAAATTGTATCTTCAAGTAACATAATATGTATAATTATTATGAAATTATTATTTAATTTATTATTAATTGTTATTGTTATTAATTTTATGTGCAGTATTACCAAATAAGTTTGTTTTTGTTGTAATTTATTTAATTTAAATGTATAGTCTTACAATTACATATAGATTGTAATTTTTACAAATATTGTTGTTGGTGTTTTAAATTATTAAGTTCATTTTGGTAATAAATTGTTTTGTATTTGATTATTATTTTATTTAAACCATATTTATTTAAAATAATTTTAAAGGCTACGGAATGACACCTATTGCCGAATAGTCTTGTCCACTATGCCGACCAGGTGAGATTGCTTTTTACGCCGCATTTGTTGAATCAAGATGTGCTTTTTATGGGACAAGGACAAAGATGTGTTTTGAATGGAGCTCGTAGGTTTATGAATTTAGCGGCAAATGGCTCCATTCTCCATGTGGGAAAAAGGGTGACAATTCGTTTGATACACTTTTCTAAAATTGGACATAAGCACGCAATAAAAACGAAATATTACTTAGAAATATTTTAATAATGTCTTAACCTAGATATAAAATAATTCAATAAGTACAGTTATATTACATTTCATTTTCACAATAATTCGCTGTAGGACATATTTTAATTATTACTAGTTATAATCAATCAACTATGTTGTCAGATCACTGACCGCACACCGTATTTAATGCAATAAGCTCCATTATTACGGAGGCCCATCACAGTAAGAGCATCCGCAAGTAGCATTCGCACTCGCTTTGTCAACAGAATATTATTCGAAGTCACCGAATAGCAATTAAACTAATCAATTCTGCTCTTTGTTGTATAAACAGTGTAAATTATTGTTAACATGGTTGCTTTAAAACTATCCCATACAAAGAGAAATATTGTGAAAAGTCATTCTCAACATTTTTTTATAATAAATATGAACATAAACAAAATTGTATAATAAATAACTACATTTAATTGGCGTCCTCAATGTAATTATTTGGAATACAATTTTCAGTAAATTAATACAGATTATTAGATTATACCTTTAAATAATCGAATAAATTAACCATTCTTTGTACTATAACATTGTAGGACGATCTGTGACCAATAACGGCGCAGTCAGACAGATGTTTTCTTTATTTTTTATTTATTAAGGACTCAACATCTGACGTCGCCTTGCTTTAAAGACCGATTCAGTATACGAGCGAAGAGGTTCCTAACTAAGCATCGATATTTAGAGAAACATAATACCATAACCAAAATCACGTACTTAACCAATGATATTTCATTAAAAGACGTAAATATGTTGTTTGCGCTCCAAACGAGGCACGTTAAAACTATGCTAATAAATACCTGAACTCAGTTTTGCGATGCAGAACAACATATTATTGTCACTTTTAAGCTTTTAATAACTATCAATCCGTCCTACTTCCACTTCGTCGTGGTTGACCGTTTAAACTCGTGCCATTTGTAAACACTAAAACTGCGGGGTTAGGCTGGCAAGTTAAAACGATTATCGTCTCTCGTCGGCGATTGTCAAAATAATAAAAAAAATAATTAAAGCGATTGTCGTTTTAACTTGCCCAACCTAACCCCGCTGGTGTATACGACGTATCTACCTTATTTTACTTAATATCATTGGTCTAATACATGAAATTAGGATTGGTGTCACTGCTGCCCCTCGTCTCCTTGGCCATTGGGTTGTTGAGATGTTTGCTCTTCCTCTTGTTCTCCTGGATTGCTGTCAGGAGGAAGGACGGCGCCGTGGAGTGATGGCGGCTGTCCAGCTCGCGTGTCAATTCCTCCACGTACGCAGGCCCCGAATGTCCTGTGTGAGGTTGATGACTGTGCCTGTAGACAATACAAATTATAAATGACTTCTAAATAGAAACCTGAAGACCAGTGAGTTTTGCCAGTGATGACATATGGCACTGAGATATGGTCCTTAACTGTTGGCCTGTTGGAAAAGCTCCGAGTCGCTCAGCGGGCTGAAGAGAGAGCAATACTTAGAGTATTTTTGTGCGATAGAATCCGGAACGAGGATATTCGCCAAAGAATCAGAGTTACCGAGATTCGTGGCATATGCAAGCTGAAGTGGCATTGAGCTGGCACATTGCTCGAAAAACCGACAACCGATGGGGAAGAAATGTTCCTGAGTGAAGACCATGAACCGGAAGACGAAGCGTACGTCGTCAACACCTAGTGGACTGACGACATAGTAAAAGTCCTAAATAACCGGTGGATACAACTGGCATCTTGTCGTTCGGAATAGCGTTCTAAGGAAGAGGTCCATGTTCAGCAGTGGACTCCTGCTTACCACCAGGCGGGGTGCTGTCATAAGTAGAGTCACAATAAAATATCTTGGCTGAGTTACCAGATGAGAAGGCAAGGGGAGGTCAAAGAGTGGCGAAGACTTAAAAAAAACTACTGTTTACGTCTGCCTCAGTCGCTATCATTATGCTGGCCAGAATTACGAACTCTAGTGATAGGACTAATAAATATACAACGGGCATTATTTAAAAAAAAACATTATTGTTTGCTCGCATATTTACTGCACGGCCATTTATCATTTAACATTATCAACCAGCCTATGGCGATAGAATTTTATCACACTAATTTGTATCCAACTGATTCTAACACAGTTGTATACAAAATCAAACAGAGTAGGTACTTTAAGAAATTCTGACAGTCATCCTTTTTTAATTGTGATTCGGTGTTTAAAAATACAGTCTGTGTACTTAGACTGTACTTACACAGAAAAGTACACAGAATTAGTCGCTTTTAAGGATCAGCATGTAACTTGGCGGTTCCAACTAGGCCGGGATACTAAATGTGACTGCTACTTACAGTTACTTAACTGTAAGTAGCAGCCATCTCCATTCATGGACCGCACTCCAGCCTAACACCAGGCAGGGTGCTGTCATATGTCGAGTCACAATAAAAAAGTGAGCCGTCGTGGGCAAACATTATAAAATTTAATACTATTTAATATAGGAAATATGCATGAAAGGATGATTTATTGCAGGAAATGCACCTTGACCTTTCCTTTGACCACTTAGGCCTTGATCTTTACTTTGACCTCTCTTGAAATGTAACTCCTTAAGAATTACCAACACCACATAGCGTGACGGAGCAAGAGAATTGTGTCAGGATTGTGGAAAGTGGCTTTCGCTTGTCACGTGTTGATTGATTGATTGATTAATATACAACGAGGTACCTATCGTTTGTTGGAGGAGCACGCTGACTTTCAATATCTGGTTCGCTTGGCTGATACATTGAATACCCTCGCTTGGACAACTCCTCGTCAGGAGATAGTGCTGGGTTCTGGAATGCATGGCTCGTTGCGTTTCTTAGTTTTCTGTAAATATTCCTTATTTTAATTACATTTGAACAAGAATTAAATGGAAGTAGAATACCAGTCCACCGACAAGTAAAATGCCCAACCAGGGGGACGATTGTTTAACTCTAATGACAATGGGCTTCGATTACGTTTTTCGTTTATTTCAACTGGAATTGTGTAAGGATCGTGGTAAGTAACGCTCTATTGTCTCTGTCTATCCTCTGGGAAAAAGGCGTGACAATTTGATTGATTGATTGATTAAACTGTAGTGTCAAAAATGCACTCAGCAAAGGAATGTACCTAATGATTATAGCATTCTTACTATTAATACTTCAGTAGGCGCTAAACAAGAAAAACAAATATTTTCAATTTATTCTTTACCAATCTGTCGGACCTGTTATTACTTGTAATTATATTAAGGTACACTTATTTCACACAAAGACAATGCGATATTTATTCAGATTTTGTCAGATTGGCGGCTCATGTTTGGTGATAACTACGAGTCCAGAGGTCCATTGCATTCCTGGAACATTTCTTTCACGTTTACTGCATGCGTATTTGTTACAATACACCCGCCATCATGATGTACTCTCAAACGTTGTTTATTCTGTCAATGAGTTTCAACTGTCATTGTTAACGAACATTGCGTTACGCGATCGCTTTATTAAATTTGAAGTATAGTAATGTAGCCCATTCCTATGCCGGCATAGTGACGGCGACTGAGGCAGCCGTAAACAAACTCGGTTTTCTCAGTCGTCGTCACTCTTAGACCTCCTCTTGCTTATCATCAGGCGGGACAAGGTCAGATGTCGTGTCACAATAAAAAAAATAATGTGGTTAAATGGGAGAGATACGTTGGGTTCAATGCCATACTCCGTAAACCTTGTGCCGCCATTCTGTTCAGAGTGCGAGACAGCACCAACAGCATCTTGGCCATGGTTGCTGGCAGATTGGACAGTCGCTTTATCAAGTACTGGACTATAATGCGTATATAGGTCACTAATATAGTCTAAGAAAATTGTTTAACAGATATGGAGTTTTTTATTTCATTAATTATTTATTTTATTATTATTTCTAATATTTGAATATTTTATATATTCAAATATTTATATATAAATATTTGAATAGCACTTACTGGACCCTTAATTTGCCACAAGATTGCATATCATCAATTCTCTTGGTGAGTGTTGTGACCCTGGCAAACAATACGCTCACTAATACAATGAGCACTAGGCAAGCGGTGCCTAACACACCGGCAGTGATGTACAGCTGCGTCTCCGGGTCCAGGTCCTGGAAAGAAATATTAATAGAATTAAGGAAAATAGGATTTACATATCGAAACTCGACATCAGACCTCGACTTCAAGGAATTGCATAAAGAGGAATTATTAAATCCATTGAGGTAGATACATCACCTACACGAGTTTTAGTATTCGCAAATGGCACGAGTTTGAACGATTAAGTATACATAGAAGTGGAAGTAGGACAGGATGATAGTTATTGGGATCAAAGAAGATACAAGAAGAAGCGAGGGAGTTGTGTAAGGATCGTGGTAAGTGGTGCTCCATTGTTTCTGCCTATTCCTGTAGGAAAAAGGCGTGACAATTTGATTTGATTGAGGATACAAATACATGTTATTAGCATAGCTTTACCACGCCTCATCTACGTCTTTTCTAAAATATTATACTATGGTAAATTCTATAATTCGTTTCAATATGTTTAAACCAACGGAAATTTTTATCACGCAAATATCTATTTTTTTCATTCTATCCGAAATTCACTCCACATCTTCTGTTATATGTATACCCAAACCTTCACTACCAATCCGTACACGTATCAAGACTCTTTCTTAGCCATTAGTCAATTACTGGGGCATATTAGCCTCTCCCAGCCATCTCCTCAGTGGCCTATATTCAGGGATTTCCTGCCACCTTTAGTAGCTTGTTTATCCATCTCCACCTCTTTGCGCCTCGATATCTGATCTCCTAATGGTACGCAAGGCGAAGTCCTCTTGGACTCTTGTCCCGACGACTTAAAAAATCGACACAGATTACGGTTATCAGTCAATAATACTGTGGGTGGATTTTCCACATTGTGGTTCCTGTAGGTGATCTCCATTTGCGAACTTTCTTCTCTAGCGGCCATAATCTTCTACGAGCTATGTAGACAAGACAAGGCTAAACTCAATTAATCAATCAATCAAATTTTCACGCCTTTTTCCCACAGGGATAGGCAGAGACAATGGAGCGCCACTTGCCACGACCCTGACACAACTCCCTCACTTCCTTCACATTCACAATTCATTCCATACAAGCTCTATGGTTTTGGGCAATAGGCAACCTAGCTTTCTTGAGGATGTCTCCGATTTGGTCGGCAAACAACCTCCTGGGCCTGTCTCGTTTAACGCATCCATTCAAGGCTAAACTATAGGTATAAAGCTTTTAAATGCTTTTACATAGAATTCTATTATATTGATAGAAGTATATAATAAATAATAAGTAACAATATATAGTATGTCGTATCAATATATTTGAATGTATATGTGTTATCACTCGTTGTCCAATATATCACTGATAACAATCAATATCACTGCATAAACTCTAAATAACACATCAATTATTTTAATTATATCATTTTCTGTAATACAAAGAAACTCTATAGTATATTTATTATAATCACGCATAAAAACCGCGTAAAGTCGCATTTCAGGCTGCTATTGTGGATGCGACTACTTTTTACAGTAGCAACACTTGATACCTGTAGATCGCACTTCGCCATTTTACGGTCGAAAAACAATCCGTAATGATTTTCATTGTTATTTTGTTCCGTCACTATTATTCGATGGAGAAAAAAGCCTTTTTCTATCGATAAATATATATAAATATTAATACAACATTCCTTTGATTATTAAATCTGAGTTTCGAGCACAATTGCCTTCCGTTATCCCAATACTTAATAAATACAACTCGATGCATTGCTGGTTTAATATCGCACCAAATCACAAATCCAAGTAGAACACACGCAATGTAATACACAACATAAACACATCAAATATATAAATGAATTAATTGATATATTACCATTATTTAAGTATTTTGTATCATAATGCGTTTAAAATGGCTCGCGGCCTAATTGTGACTGTTCCAACTTTATCATTTATCTGTTGATATTCTTTGAAAGATAAAATGATAACATTCTTTTACGTGATATTCAGAGAATGCGTCACTTATTCAATATAATAAGATATATTTACAATTCTTTAATTTATTAATTCTAGGCAGTGTTAGGTAAGCTATAATAAACCTTTAGCTAAGTAATCATTGAGTTTTATATTTCTTTGGCCGGCATAGTGACTACGACTGAGGCAACCGTGAACTACCTCGTTTTTTTTCAGTCGCCATCATTCTTGGACCTCCTCTTGCTTATCATCAAGCGGGTCGAGTTCAGATGTCGTGTCACAATAAAAAAAATAAAAAATATATACATACTACGTATTATAACACAATACTTGCTCATTGCATTTCATTACACAGACTTACCTAGATATATAGTCACCTATATACCTATATATTTTCATAATTCTAAATTAATGCCTATTAATAAATGTTTTCGATATTATTAAGTGACTGATAAAATAGTAAATTCCATTCTTTGATAAATATATTTGTCGATTTATGTGTAATTCAGGCGTTCAATAGGTGTAACTATACTTAAGAATAAAATTAAAAAAAGGAATGGGAAGCGGCTAGTTCACCTAGTCACGTCCTCATCTCTGCATCTGGGCAAAGTCCAGTACTGCTGAGTAGACTCCATATTGCGAAAGGCATCACGGGACTCATACTCATCTTAATAGACTCCTACTATAGTTCGTTGCGAGAGACTACAAAGTGAGTCACGGAATAAGACAAATATTAATAGAATTAAATAATAAATATTTATAGCATTAAGTACACCTAATTAATATAATGAATACTAGGACTATCATATCATTTGACGACAGGCGTGGACGAACGGTTTAGCGATTGGTTTGTTGCGCGTAAAGTCCCGGGTTCGATCCCCGGTCGGAGCAAATATTTGTTTCATGGCTTTTATTTGCAATATTTAATAATATTAAATATTGCAAATATTTGTTAATAAAAAAAAAAGAGATGGATATTTGCTTCGGGTCTGGTTATCAAAGAGTGGTAGGCAGTGGTACCCAGTCTGCCGATCCGGGGTAGTACCACCACTTACAAGTATACAGACCGTGAAGTGATTTGGTCACGTTTCGGAATCAGCTTGTAAGTTGCCGGTTCCATCTAGGCCAGCATAGTGGATGTGATTGCTACTCACAGTTATTGGATTGTAGTAGCAGTGACATTCATTCATGGACCACACTTGGGCTTAACATCAAGCGGGGTGCTGTCATATGTCGAGTCACAATAAAAAAAAAAATCTCCATGACTCTATCTCTATGTAGATTAAAATACATAGATTAAAAACATTAGTCAGAATTATAGACATTTGTGGCCTCACCTACTGATATTTGAATTATTTAGCCACAAGATCATTGTTAAAATCTAATCATTTGATAATACGAATTTAGTAGCTTTGTAATATACATGTATTAATATCAATTTTATTATTATTAATATGAATTTAATGCTGTAATTTATTTTTTTACATACTATCAGATTGAATTTATTATCAAAATTAATATTGTTGTTTAGTACGATTGGGGAAATAAAAGAACAATATTATATGTATTGATTTAAATATTATATTATATTCTATTTATAAGTAATAATTAACTATAATTAAACTATAAATAAAAAATATCATCTAATGACGTCGCATTAGAGATAGTCCCAAGGAGACTGGCAACATTTCCCCTTTGTATAGCGAGGCTAATATGTTGGCAGAAATAATTGCCAGCCTTCTTGTCTCCAGACTTCTCCGTCAGCCGCCTGGACAACTCCTTGGCCAGGCGCTTTGCTGATGGTCCCCAAGGGCCCATCGTCTCGACCCCAAACGATTAAATATTATATACTATATATTAAAGGCGACTGTGGTGTAGTGGCAATGCAATGGCTACGCAAGCCGAGTGCACGTGTTCGAAACAACTCACCAGTATCAATGATCTTTGATATATGTACTTTGGTTGTCCTGTTTCTATGATACAAGCACTTTAGTAACTTAGTATAGATGATATTTGTATAATAATAAAAAATAAAATAAAAATGATATTTGATCTAGCTTTGGGTTTATATATCTAGTTTAGAGTGTTAGGCAGAAACTTAGTTGGAAGGAAGCCTAGTCAGCTGGTTCGATACTACCATTTTCAAATTGTACCCTAAATACCGTAAAGTGACTCAGTCGCGTTTCGGTATCAGCCTAAAAGTTGCGTTTGTATTATATGTAGTATTAATTACCTCCATTCATGGACCGCTCTCTAGCTTAACATCAGGCGGGTTGCTATTATAATTTTATGTTAAATCATTGTTTTTATAAGAGTCCCTGTAGCTACCTACTTATAAGCTTCCTGTCTACCTTTTACGTTGAAAATTATTGACGTGAACATAAATGTTGTTATGATTTCTTAACAAAAGCAGATTGATTTTAATGTTAAGGTTATATAAATGCGTTCTTGTAATGAATTGCGTTCAATGGTGGTATTGTTCACACGGATCTGTCAAAATGGGATCTTATAGCATTCGAGAGATTACAAAATATGAGGTCAAATTATTTGGGAGGTAACAACTCGAATAACTCGAAAGAATAACACGCAATCCCTTAGTGAAGTCTGTCGTCTATTATAAATAACTGATTAGATATACATTTAACTAATACATGTTACATTTAATTGGGGACCCTAATGAACTAGCAAATTAAGTAGTAAACTCGATGAATGTCAATCGAGTTTACTCGCTTGTCGAGTTAAAGTGACATTGTTTGTATGTGAAAGTATTTCTCAGTCGATTTTCAGTGGTTTTATCACTCATACTGAGCATTATAGTTTAAAATATTAATTAAAACTGCTTTGGATACGTAATTGTATATTAAAAGCCATAGCTGTTCAGTCTCTTAAGATCTTTAAAATCTATTCAAATCTTTAAAAAATAATGCAAAAGATGATGCACCATAAAGATATTTTTAATGTTATCCTCTTGCACCAAGTTCTACTGCGTAGAGCTGGATTTTTTATCCCTTTCTAGTCATCTCGTTCGTGAGAACATAATATTTATTTGACTTTGGTCCTTTGATATGTTTTTTTTCCACAGAACGGTAAGCTCTATAAGAATATCTATTTTAGTTTATTGAGTTACAGAAGTGTGTATTCATAAGTTGAAAGGTTAAGCATTGGAATGATACAGTATTAGTTGCAAGTCCATCAAATGTCTTCATTAGTGGCCAATTTAAGTGGATACTTGAAATATTCACAAAATAAATTATGATTTATATATGCATTTGAAAATGATCTCTATGCTATATATATTTAATGATGCCAAAGTTCGGCCGTTATACTTAAAATAAACAATTATTAATGCAAAGAATTTAGCCTTAAGACACAGAAGTAGCCCTAAAATAACAACCGTTTATACTATTTTCACTTATGGCATTAAAAAGAAGTCAGAAGGGGATGAAATATACATTTTTACATTCGTAATTTAGAAGGTTTTAATGTTTAGTTTTAATGTTTAGTTTTAATGATCATTTGACAACCTAATTTGACACAATAACAAATGACATTAAAATACTTCAAAAAAGAATGACGGAACAATTATGCCGCTACTCATACTACCACGTGACTTTAAATTAAGCAGTATCGACAATTACAAGTGGTTGTATTTGCAAAAAAGTAGTGCCAACCTTTGAAAGAAAGGAATTGAAGTACAAGTAGTTGTCTCTTTCAGTCACACGTGGTATAAACATAGTATAAATGAGATAAATAACAATGAATTAGTTCTTATTTTAGCACAGCTTCTATTCTTTCCAAATTATTTGTATTAATGTCATTAATTTAGGTATATCTTTAATCTTGTTCCTGCTTCATCTTTTCACACCCGCAATACCCGCACAGGTCAGGGGAAGCAACCGCATTTTGTCGACCGAATCGGCAGTCGAACTAAGAGGTTTAGTGCGTCGTTTCTTTAACCTTTTAAGTTAGCATTTTCTTTGTTTATTAGGTTATTTTTTTAGAACCTTACCCAATATCTAATGCCAAAAGTCACTTATTAGTTAAATAGACAAGGAGAATAAAATGAAATGCCGACGTTATGTCCGGCGGCCATTTTGTTTATAAATAATGTTTAGAAATATGATTATTTAATTATAATTGGTCATTATGATTTGGGCCAATTTGTTGTTCTTTGTTTAGAAAAGGTTAAGGTCACTAATTACTGTCAAGTTAGCGCACAAGATTATAGGGTTTTTGTATAATACGTACTTAATAATAATTGTATATAAGCACAAATTAAGTATAAATTGTAAATATTTATTTTTATTGTCGCTTGACATACGACATAATTATGATGTTTTGGCCGGCATAGTGACGGCGACCAAGGCAACCGTATAACTAATGAAACTTTTTTCGGTCGGTATAAAACAAAACAAGAGATAGTATTTTCTTTGATTTTGCGCGAACATTGATTAATGAATTAAACTAATTTATGCTGCTTACTATCGCGTTTATTACGGTTTGGTTATTTGGTTTGCAGCATCCGTGGCCACGATTGCTGTAAAGCTCTCGAAACGTCGGAATAATAAAAAAAAAGGAAAAACCTAAACCAAAATAAACACTGATAAAAAAACATTTTATATAGTTTTGTAAAGCCTATCTATCTCACCTTATTCGTAGAATAATTTATTTATTTATGTAGATTTCAAATAGCAGATAATTATAAATATCTACGTAAATGTAAAATGTACATTTTCCTTTTGTGTATATCCGTGTTCTGGTGTATAAATTGATAATTGCAATTTACATTAAAATATAGCTAATATGCATCGATAAATCACGATTCCAATATATTTATTACCAACATTAAATTATTATGTAAACGTATATACATATTTACTTCCATTTTTCATTGAAAAGCATGAATTTTCATTAAAATTTACATAGAGGGCTTTTCCTCAGAGGCTTTAGGCGGTTGCATGGAAGAGAACAGCAGGTCTGTGTGGACGAACTTATTTCAGTCTGGTCCTACTTGGGCACTGGAGTTCCACAGGGTGGTATCCTCTCGCAAATACTATATTCTCTTTGTTCATTAATAGCGATACATCGGTACATCCTCTCTCCATTCGGACTACCATTTTGTATGCGGACGACCTGCAGCTCTATGTGCAGACCAACGTTACATTTATTAACGATGCGATATCTCGCTTAAACGATGATCTCGTAAACATTCAATAATGGTCGGCTCCGTTCGGGATCGTTGTTAATCCGGCTAAGTGCCAATTAATTATATTAGGGAGTTCCCGTTTACTCAGTGGCGTAACGTGACGGGCCTTAGGAGGCGGCAAAATAAAATAAAAAACTAAAATAAATGGTTAAATTTGAACATGAAATTCATATTTTTGTTGTATATATTTTGTATATTCTGCTGTAAATTCCTAAATAAGGGGGCGGCAATTTTTTTTTCGCCCCGGGCAGCTGACTCCCACGCTACGCCACTGCGTTTACTGTAAAAGATTGACGTGAATTTTCTTGACACTGTTAGATATGACGGCGTCCCCATTAAGTTCTATAGCGTGGTGAAAAATCTGGGCTTATATTATGACAAATTCCTTCGTTGGGATACTCAGGTCTTGAACGTAGCTCGCGAGGTATTTGCTTCCTTTTATTTTCTTAATAAATTTAAAAAACTTTTTACCTTTTAAAGTTATACCAATTCTTAATAATCCCTTGACTATGGTGATGTATGCTGTACTGATCTAAGTGAAGATTTGCTAAACAGGATGGATCGCCTGATGGCGTCTTACCCCACAAAAATCTACTTATTTAAAACAATTAAAGTAACAATAGAACTTCCAAATTTGTATCATGAAGTTATTATTGAGGTAATACCCATAATCCTAACAAAGTGAAACGTTTAAGATTATAATCTATCCATTTTTGGAAAATGTGCCCGAATGCTCTTTGGCAACAGAATGTGTTGTAAAACAGTTCGCGGGCAATGTTGCACAAAAAAGACTATTTAAGTTAAAAGGGACATTGCTCATTCATTGTTTTATTGTTATAGTGATGGGAAATAATGAGGCAACTCACTCTGTATATCATAATGAGCTACAAGCGACGTACAAATTGACCTTTGTATATTAAAAATAGAGTGCAAATTTTAATTTGGCTTGATTCTTTAAAAATGCTTTATATTTACATCTTATTAAACACTAAAAACCTAAATGATTTCATATTGTGACTCTACTCGACATATAAGTGCAACCGCTTGATGTTAAGCTGGAGTACAGTCAAATTATTTAGGAGACGTTTTTGCGTTTGCAGTAGCGTACAGTCAGCAAATAAAAAAATAAACAACTTTTATTAAAAAAAATATAAAAAAAATACAAATGTAAAAATGTCTCAAAGCTAATTTGACTGTACAGTCTATAAATAGGGGCGGCTGTTAGTGCAGTAATATAATTGTAAGAAGCAGTCGTATCCACTATGCTGGCTTATTTAAAACTGGCAACTTCCAAGCCGATCCGGAAATGCGATCCTAGGCAAATGACTACCAACAAAAGCAGGGTATGTATCGTATAGATATTGTATGAATAAAAGGTGGATGAGATGGATGCGTGGAAAGCGAGAGAATTGTGTCAGGCTTGTGGAATATGGCGCACCGTTTACTCTGCGTGAATGAATTGAAGTGCACCTTTTCAATTAATTTATTAAGTGAGTGAGTCAAAACAATTGAATCACGTGGGGCATCACTAATGCTATAATAGTATTACAGTTGTTTTTCCCGCGAATTGCAAGCGCCATTGTCCATCACTGTTATGTTGCAACACGACACAAATACCCACCACTTGTACCACACAAATTACTATTAAATACAATTTACAATATATGCGTATTATAAGGATTCTAGTAGCTATAAGCGATTAGCTTACCCAGTTATTTGTAATAATAAGACTAATGTATACTAACCCATAAAAGTAAATTAATGATTCGATTTTTTTTTATTGTGACTCGACATATGACAGCACCCCGCTTGATGTTAAGCCAAAGTGTGGTCCATGAATGAATGTCACTGCTACTACAATTCAATTACTGTGAGTAGCAATCACATCCACTATGCCGGTCTAGATGGAACCGGCAACTGACAAGCTGATCCCGAAACGTGACCAAATCATTTCACGGTCTGTATACTTGCAAGTGGTGGTACTACCCCGGATCGGCAGACTGGGTACCACTGCCTACCACTCTTTAAATGATTTGATTTAAATGACTTACGTCACAAATTCAATGGATGCAAATGAAATCACCCTCATCCGAATTGTTTAAAGTATTTTCCTAGTAACCTTTGAAGCGCAGCTTGAGTTTTAGCTGATATTAAAAGTGCTGGACGACTGTGGTAGCTGCAAGTCCACGTATCTATTCTGTCATGCTCACAATTGATATAATTTTAAAATTTATACATATTTTGACGACAGGCATGGACGAACGGTTTAGCGACTGGTTTGTTGCGCGTAAAGTCCCGGGTTCGATCCCCGGTCGGAGCAAATATTTGTTTCATAGCTTTTATTTGTAAGATTTAATAATATTAAATATTGTAAATATTTGTTAATAAAAAAAGAGATGGATATTTGCTTCGGGTCTGGTTATCTAAGAGCGGTAGGCAGTGATACCCAGTCTGCCGATCCGGGGTAATACCACCACTTACAAGTATACAAACTGTGAAGTGATTTGGTCACGTTTCGGGATCAGCTTGTAAGTTGCCGGTTTCATCTAGGCCGGCATAGTGGATGTGTTTGCTACTCACAGTTATTGAATTGTATTAGCAGTGACATTCATACATGGACCACACTTTGGCTTAACATCAAGCGAGGTGCTGTCATATGTCGAGTCACAATAAAAAATAAAAAAACATTCGAAAAACGAAAAGTAAGTAGGTAAGAAAACAAATTACTTCGCAGCTTGTATGCCAGCGCTCCTTTTTATGCCGGCATCTATACATATGGTTATATTGTGTACTAGCTGTGCCCGCGGTTTCATCCGCGTAAAGTTTGGTTTATAACACAGTCATAAAAAAGGAGGAGGTTTTCAATTCGCCTTTTTTGTATTTATAACTCATATAAAATGACAGACGGAAATAAAAATAAATATATATAGTAAAAAATATTTTTTTTTAATTAAAAGTAACCGATGTTACTTCTTAAAAAACGTAATAAACAAATCCACATTCACATTTATAACAATAGTAGCATATGCATATAGTAACAGACGGAAATAATAATAAAGAAAAATTTCAAATAGCTGAATTTATAGTCTATGGAAAGTATAGTGTATAGTCTTCATAGTACAGTTGATTGGATTAGATGTTGACGTGACAGTCGGTAATACAGTGCGATGGTATTATAGTACTCAGGGTTTGAACCAACGCCTTGCAACTATTTTTATAATAAGAAAAAAATTTACAAAACTTTTTTTATTTTCGTAAAAAAATGTATACTATGTTAGTTCTGATTCCTCCAAGAATATGTGTACAAAGTTTCATGATGATCGGTTGAGCAGTTTTTGCGTGAAAGCGTAACAAACAAACGGACATTCACATTTAAAATAATAGTAGGATAATATAATATAATAATTTGTTTTCGATTCTCAACAGCTTGATATATTTTCCTTAGTTTATCTATACATATAATAAAATTGGAGTGCCTGTTTGTAATATAAAATAACCGTTTTTTAATACATGTATATGAATATATATACGGTACATACACCAAAATAACATTTTTTACAATTTTTGTCTGTCTGTCTGTCTGTCTGTTTGTTCCGGCTAATCTCTGGAATGGCTGGACCGATTTTGACGGGATTTTTATTGGCAGATAGCTAATGTTATTACATTAACTTAGGAGTAACTTAAGCTACTTTTTTTTGAAAAAATCCTTTATAATAAATAAAATAAAATAAAAATCATTTTCCCATACAAAATTGCGTGTGTTTAGAAATTGATTTTGGGTAAACTAAAGAAAATATATCAAGCTGTTGAGAATTGAAAACAAATTATTATTATTATCTTACTATTATTATAAATGTGAATGTCCGTTTGTTTGTTACGCTTTCACGCAAAAACTGCTCAACCGATCATCATGAAATTTTGTACACATATTCTTGGAGGTATCAGAAGTAACATAAAATACTTTTTAATAAAAAATAATAAAAAAATTACGAAAAATAAAAAAGTTGTTTGTCAAAATTTACACAATTACAAGGAGTTGGTTCAAACCCTGAGTACTATAATACCATCGCACTGTATTACCGTCAGTCACGTCAACATCTAATCCAATCAACTGTACTATGGAGACTATACATTATACTTTCCATAGACTATACTTTCAGCTGTTTGACATTTTTCGTTATTGTTATTTCCTTCTGTTACTAATGCATATCCTACTATTGTTATAAATGTGAATGCGAGTTTGTTCGTTACGGTTTTTATTTTTGGAGGTACTAGGAGTAACATGGGTTACGTTTAATTAAAAAAATAAATTTTTGACTATAGGTTTAACTGTTTGGAATATATATTTATTTTTATTTCCGTCTGTCATTTTTATATGAGTTATCGAATTATAAATACAAAAAAGTCGAATTGAGAACCTCCTCCTTTTTTATTACTGTGTTATAAACCAAATCTTACGCGGGTGAAACCGCGGGCACAGCTAGTCCAAAATAAATTTCTGAACGCACGCTTTTTGTATGGAAAAAATATTTTCTTTTATTTTATTTATTATAAAAGAATTTTTCTAAAATAAAAGTAGCCTAAGTTACTCCTTATTACATCAGCTACCTGTCAATAAAAGTCCCGTCAAAATCGGTCCAGCCATTCCAGAGATTAGCCGGAACAAACAGACAGACAGACAGACAGACAAAAATTGTAAAAAATGTCATTTTGGTGTATGTACCGTATATATATTCATATACATGTATTAAAAACAGTTATTTCAAAATTACAAAAAGACACTCCAATTTTATTATATGTATAGATTACATGTGGTTATATATGTTTGGTGAATTCACGTGTATCATTGTTATTTGTCACGCAATCACATCATTAATCATACGTTTTTGTTCTATTATGTTCAATTTAATTATTAATTAATTAATCATCATTATTACTTATTAGCAAGCTCTTTCGGCTCTTGCGTATTGTATGTATGACGATATGAGGAGAAGAAATCTCAAAAAACACGTCAATTATATAGCCTATAACAAATATACAATAGCAATTAATTTACAATAAAACATGAATTTGTGTTAATTAAAGTAAAACAACATAACAGTTAAATACAATGTAACATAACAATATAAATTACTTGAACGGCGCATACTCGTAAAATAAGATTTACAATTACAATACAAACTTACACCTAACACACATTGAAATACTATTTAATAAATTGTTTTTACATACTCTATACCTACTACAAAACTAGCTAGGTTACCTAGTGCTTATAACCATAGAGCTTGTATGAAGAGAATTGTGAATGTGAAGGAAGCGAGGAAGTTGTTTTAGAAACGTGGCGAGAGTCGCTACATTGTCTCGGCTTAACCCTGTGGAAAGGCGTGACAATTTGATTGATTAATTGACTATACTAAACTATTAAACTCTGTATCATAGAAACTAGGCTACCAAAGTACATAGTCGTATATATCAAAGATACACAAGTTTGCGTCACTAATCACCAACCTCCATATGAACGCAAACCTCCTTACGTCCAAAATTCGAAGAACCTCAAACCTTCAGATTTTTTTTTATTTTTTATTGTGACACGACATCTGACTTCGACTCGCCTGATGATAAGCAAGAGGAAGTCCAAGAGTGACGACGACTGGAATAACCGAGTCAGTTCCCGGCTGCCCCAGCCGCCGCCACTATGCCGGCCTAAGATGGAGTATGGCCACTGCTAAAAGCGTGCTGCTACAAAAAATGTCTGTAAGCAGAAGTCGCACCACAATGCCTGAGTTGCTGAATTCCGGCAACTGATCTCATTTAACCACACTAATTAAGATAATCTCAATATGCAATAGAGTCACCTCTGTCGTCTAGCCCCCTTAAAATTTCCATTATTTCAATAATTACAAATAAAAGGACATCATTCATTTTGTATGGAGACTTGGGCTTATTTGTATTAACAGTTGCATATACATTTTAAAATAGTTTGATGTACGAAGATTACAATGTAATTGGAATCCTTTATTTTGCATAGTTTAGGTGTGCAAAATGATCAAACTCTAACTATAATTTTTATGACAATTCGAAGCAGAACTGTTAATATTCTTCGTGATTGACAAACGATATAAAATCCATATCTTATTTTCCATATAATTCAATTGCACAGCAAATAAAGGCAAAATTGTTATTAGTTTTATCAACACAAGTATCGAAACTACCATTTACATATTTTTTCACCATTGGACATTACAAAGGTAGTACAAAAAACCCAAAATGAATGATGTCCTTTAGTTGTTTAATTTTAGGCTTTAATAAAAAAAAGGAACGTTTTTATTAGAATACTCTGAAGAAAATTATAAGTAAAATACTTATAATGAAGTTTCTTTATTATTTAAAATTAACGAAAACAATTATGTATATAAAATATTATTGTTTACTTATATATTAAATACCAAATATTTTTCATCTATTTAAAGTTAAATTACAATATATTTATTGTTATAGTGTATACTAGCCTTTACTCTATTACAATATCTAACAACCTTAAAATAAATCTTATTTTGTATGCATTAGAGTCTAATGTTCAATTTCCAATAAAATCCCTCTAAGAGCCCAAAACTAAATTAAATACAGATTTATAACATACATAATCCTTGAGTAGAATTTAGTGTTGCACCTTGACCGGGAATCGAACTGACGAACCGTCTCTAACACTTAGAGCCATTGTTAAAGTACTATTGTTTAAAAGTTATATGTCCGAAATCTATTTAACACCTTAGACTTAATTAATTACACATAAAGTATTAACAAATGGAAGGCAAATTACTGGGGAAGACACAAACGATTCGCGATCCTGCGCGACGCACCGGACTGGAAAATACTCAAGAAAAACTTTAATTTTTTCGGGAAGCACTATAAGATATCTGAAGATCTAGCTGTATTAGCCTATAGAAACTTTAGTCTATTCTCGACACCCTGCTCAACGGTTAGCGGGCAGAAAATTTCACTAGATATTTGACTCGCCTATGTACATGTTAAATGTGTTTTTAAATTAACTGTGCAATAAAGAATTATTTAAAGAGTGGTAGGCAGCAGTACCCAATCTGCCGATCCGGGGTAGTACCACTACATACAAGTATACAGATCGTGAAGTGATTTGGTCGCATTTTGGGATCAGCTTGTAAATTGCCGGTCCCAATAGTAGATGTGATTGCTACTTACAGTTATTGAATTGTAGTAGCAGTGACATCCATTTATGGACCACACTGCAGCTTAACATCAAGTGGGGTGCTGTCACATGTCGAGTACCAATAAAAAAATAATTAAAATCTATCATCCTCATACAGCTTACCATTCCGTGGGAAACAAACATGTAAGACTATCTATTGTCTATGGTCTTGGATACTAAATAATAAAAACAATACTTTTTGTTAGTAAATTAACTCCTTTACCAACCTACTAAGAAAAATCTACATAAAAATGCTTACAAATAAAAACTATATAAATAAAATTGATAGGTGTCCTTTCGTACTTGGGGAAAACTTTATACAAGTAGAAGTTATGCGAAAATAAAATCGA
This sequence comes from Tinea trinotella, assembly GCA_905220615.1. NCBI lineage: Eukaryota > Metazoa > Arthropoda > Insecta > Lepidoptera > Tineidae > Tinea > Tinea trinotella. The sequence continues at coordinate 406,746 of HG992314.1, forward strand.
CGCAAAGTCTATATCGAATTCTTTCTTGCCTTTTCTTCCTGTATAGTAACGACGACAACCGCCGTAAACTGAATCAGTTTTATCGATCGGCCGGCGCTCTAGAACTTCTTCTTACTTACCATCAGGCAAGTCGAGATCAGAAAAGTTCTCAAAGAATACATCTACCATAACAAGTTTATTGACCACGGATAATTAAATCTCAAGTTGTTGCAATTGCAACATTTTACCATTAAAAAGTACATAAAAAGCAGTGTTATTTAACGATTGAGATACGGCTTCATGAATCAATCGCTAATGAATAAGTAGATAACAAGCAAGACCTAAATGTCCATTCATCGGCGAGAGCACTATTCTATAAGATTTCGTCTTACATAAGTTAAGTAACGACTTTCACGCAATACCCATGGTGCATCTAGTACTTAACATATTGCCTAGGGCATAGAGATCGTCTAAAGTAGATCTTGTAACGCCCTAATTTGCTATTTAAGTTGTTTTGTAATCAGCGACCTTTTTATGTTTTACGACATCAGTATCGCTATTGTTTTTTTAGACCTAGATTTAAGTTAGAAATTTTGGTTTAGATACTATAATAATAAAGATCGAAGAGTTAGGACAGAGGTTAGATAAATTAAGCAATATATTTTTAGTTTAAAAACAGATATAATTAAAAGTATTTTAACTACAATTAAACTATAAATTTTAGAACGGTAACGTAATTTTAAAAGGGTAACGTAGTGAACGGTGCCATCCATAGTATAATGAACAGCCAAATAATGTCCCAAAAGTCACAGATGGCTGTTCATAATGCGGTGCTGGTTCCTACATTTATGTATGGAAGTGAAGGTTGGGTATGGCAGAAGAAGCATGAGAGTAGAATTAACGCTGTAGAAATGCGGTCGTTAAGTAGTGTATGTGGAGTGACGATAGCGGATAGAATAAGGAATAGCACATTGCGTTATAGATGTGGTTTGAAAGAAGATGTAGTGACAATGATTGACAAAGGAATGCTTCTATGGTTTGGGCACATGGAAAGGATGAGTGAAAGCAGATTGACGAATGGAATTTATAAATATGATGTGGATGGATGCGTTAAACAAGGCAGGCCCAGGAGAGTGTTTTCCGACCAAATCGGAGACATCCTCAAGAAAGCTAGGTTGCCTAGTGCCCATAACCACAGAGCGTGTATGAAGAGAATTGTGGATGTGAAGGAAGCAAGGGAGCTGTGTAAGGATCGTGGTAAGTGGCGCTTTATTGTCTCTGCCTATCCCTGTGGGAAAAAAAGCGTGACAATTTGATTGATTGATTGAAACTATAAATAAAAAATATCATCAAATGACGTCGCATCAGAGATATATAGTCCTAAGGAGACTGGCAACATTTCCCCTTTGTATAGCAAGGCTAATACGTTGGCAGAAATATTTGTCAGCTTTCCTGTCTCCAGACTGCTCCATCAGCCGCTTGCACAATTCCTTGCCCAGGCGCTTAGCTGAAGGGCCCAATGGCCAATCGTCTCAAGCAGGGCCGTCTTAAGCATACTCAGCGCCGGGGTGCGAAAGTTTAGACTCCGCTCGCGTGGTCTCGGTGTAGTAGGTACCTATCGAAATTTATGGCGGTCAGCATGCGCCCCCTAGGACTCTGCGCCCGGGTGCACTGCACCCCTTGAACCCCCGGGTAAAGACGGCCCTGGTCTCAAGGTTGGAGTATTTACCATTTGCACAGCTTGAGGTTCTCAACAAAAAATAATTTATTTATTGTTTTGCGAAACTTAACACATCAATTTTCATGAGGGTGGGCAGAGACAACGGAGCTACGATTCTGACACAACTCTCTTGGTTCCTTCACTTATACATGATCTTTGGTTATGGGCGCCTGCTTTTTTTCCTGACTGTAGTCATAGACTGTAGACATGTAGTGATCATGTAGTCGCTGTAGCGAAGCAAAAATAAGAGGTTATAAAATCAAAATTAAAATTTTAAAGGAACCCCCGAAACGCCTGGAACCACTTTGGTCATATCATCAGCTTTATAGTAATAAACAACATTAGTCATGGCTCAATAGTTATATCCCTTTAATATCCCTTGGATCCTTATGGTGCATCATCAGATAACTACTCCAGGTCTTCAATTTGATAATGGCCCAGCTAATGGCTCATAGAGAGTAACAATCTTAGTTAAAGCACTATGATATTATCTGTTATTGATTTGCTGATCTGAGAGGATTCATGATCAGATACTCCCGATCTTCAATATGATAACGGCCCAGCTAAAGGCTTAGTTAAAGCACTACAGTTCTATCTCTTTTTTTGCTGATCAATTGATATCAATTTGCTGATCTGAGAGGATTCATAATGGTGCATCATCAGATTGCCCGGTCTTTAATTTGATAACGGTCCAGCTAATGGCTCATAGTGAGTAACAATTTTAGTTAAAGCACTACAGGTCCATTTCTTGTTGATTTGCTGATCTGAGAGGATCCATGATCAGATTTTTTAGATCCGGAATGTTTTATTTTATCGCACTAACTTTTCTACACTTAGTTTCCTACCTTCAAGAAAAATCTAATAAGTCCAAACTTAGTATACCAAAAAAAAGTTTGAACACATCCAGAATTTCGTCTCCTACCTTCGAGTTCCATCATCAGAGTAACTCAGTGGTACCAGTTAAAACACACATGTATTTGTATACGTTTTTATTTCAAATGTTAAGTCACAGATTTGTTTAAAAGTAAATACCTATAAGGCTGGGAATACAAGTCCGATTTTCCTCTCCGATAGTCCGATCCGATAGTCACTCGTGCCATACATTTGTTTGAATACTTAATACACGTCAGATCCGATAGTCGGATCGGATGTCAGAATCGGAAACAACGCCAAGGCGCTTACGATTTTATGGCCGATCCGATTGTCTGAAGGTGCAGTTTTCATACAAAATACAGAAACAAAATAGACGTCCGATTCCTACTTCCGATTTGTAAATAATTTGCTCAGCAATATCGGACGTGTATTCCCAGCCTTATGCGTGTTTAGAACGGGCAACCCTTGTACGTCGCTATGCGACGAAGATTGTTATTTTATGTCAAATAAATATGCCATTGTTAAAACACGTAAAAAATGTTATAATTTTTCCCCTAAAATATTCAATCAAGGTAATCGATCTAAACTGCAAACCAACCTCGCCATATGAATATTTTAAGGGAAAAATTATAACATTTTTTACGTGTATTTACATTGGCATATTTATTTGACATAAAATAACAATCTTCGTCGCATAGCGACGTACAAGGGTTGCCATCCTAAACAGCGCGTCTAATATCGCTACCGCAGCTAACAAATCGAGCTGATGACCTTGAAACCCCTGATCAGATCTTCATCAATTGTAGCTAAGAACCATCTCGATCACGTCAGCTTTCAAATGAAACAAACCGCATCGTAATCGGTCCATTCGTTTAGGAGCTACGATGCCACAGACAGACACACAGATACACAGAGCCACAGATACACAGATACACAGATACACAGATACACAGATACACAGACAAGTCAAACTTATAACACCCCTCTTTTTTGGTCGGGGGTTAATAAATAAGAATGCTTCGATGGTTTGGGCACATGGAAAGGATGAGTGAAAGTAGATTAACGAAAGGAATTTAAAATTTAAATAAATCTGATGTGGATAACCTAACATCAGGAAGGTGTTAGGAGACATCCTCAAGAAAGCGGGGTTGCCTAGTAGCCATAATCGTAGAGCTTGTATAAAGAGGATTGTGTGTGTGAGGAAAGTTAGGAAATTGTGTCAGGATCGTGGCAAGTGCCGCTCCTTTCTCTCTGCATATCCCTGTGATGTGGGAAAAAGGCTTGACAATTTAATTAATTGATTGATAAAAAAAGAATGTCCTCGATTTAAACACAGAATTCTAGTTCGTTCCCTGTTTTTTCTAAAATCTACAGGCCTCCGATTTATAAACTTTTATTGTCAATCTCCTGTCATCAATTCTTTTATCAAGTACTCACTTAAAAACTAAATCCACTTAACAATAATTACGTTAGTAACAATTTAATTCTCTTTAAAAGGCCTATCAATGATTTGGCGTATTCTTAATCATGTATTATGAAGTCTAAGTCACGATATTCTGTGCATATATGGTGATACAGAGGTCTGGTCAGTGTTGAGCGTGACGGTCAACCTACGCTTGGCGCTTGGTGAGTAGGCGCCTCCTAGGAAACTTTGTCATAATATGGATTATACTTATTTACGATGACAGGTGGTTAAGGAAAGTTTTGTTATGTTCTCACTATGCCGGCGGAAAATAGTCTTATTAGTAATACTTTTATAGAAATCTTGTGGTTTATTCATCTGTCATAATTTTTCGTACCATTATACGCGTACGTAAAGCAGGTTGTAAGAATGGTAGGCAGGCTATTGGTATTTGTCCCCATTTTCAGGTGTAAACTGTGATAGCAGTTGTCTTCAATTTAATTATGAATGATTAAATTAATGATTGGGAAGTGATGTCTAAGTCGCACAGCCATTTTAGGATATAATTGGTTATGATCCTACAACCATATTTGGTTATATGTAATAAAAACTAAACAAGTGTGACTAATAGGCTATTCAACTATTTAATAATAAACTGAGGTTTTATAATACATTGTTTTTATAATTAAAGAAGTCTTTTATCTGTTTATTTATTATTTGACCTATATTATACCCATAACATCAAAATTACGATGCCTCGCAATCCAAAAAATAATCCCCTATGAGACTACCAACACCTCGTTTTGATGCGACCAGACTTCAAAGCTTGCGAAACGTTGCTTTGGATTAAAATAGGCAAAACAAACGCGATACGAGTATGTTGGTTGAAAGTGTATTATATATATATATGAAGAATTATAGTATTTCCACGACAACTAATCCTATAATAATTGTCCATATTTAGAAATGGAGATAAACTTCATAAATATTCCTCTGTTCCGATATTATCTTGGATCATTCTGGTGCAGCGTGCAACACCTACTGTTTAGGCCGGCATAAGGAATGGAATTGGTGTCATAGACTCTTTTTCCTTGGCAGCAATGTCTTTACCTCCGAATTGCGGTAATATTTCAAAGCTAATACACGTACCTATATTATATAAAAAAGATTAGACTCTGCTTTTAAACTTAAGAATGTTGGATGCAAATTCCATTTATACCCTGAACTTCTCATTCACGGTCATTCATAATTACAAATATTTATAGATAAATTAAGTCTTTAGACTTTGATATATAAATAAAATGAATATATAAAGGCACGCATGACTGACAATTAATCATATAAAGCATCAAATAACAATAAAAACTCTAATTAAACAATTAAAATAAATAATTTTTTTACAAATGCTTTGTTTGTATTCATATTTATATTATATAATTTATCATTAAAATATTTATATTTTTGGTATCGTTTTAATTTTTTTATTATATACTCTGCACGATTATATAATAAAATTAGCCTTTTCATAATCTTCTTTTAAGAATGCATTTGACATTAATTAATTCTTTAGTTCATGATGATATCAGTACATACACACTGTGTATTTTAAGAATGCATTTGACATCCGAAATCTGAAATCAGAAAAGATTTCAAGAAAAAAAAAACGAAACTTTTTTAACCCTCTTTGGGGTTGAAATTCGAAAAATCCTTCCTTAATGGATGCCTTCGTCATATGAGGAATACGTGTGCGAAATTTTAATTTTCTAGCTTTAAGCTGGTCTAGGTAAGCTGGTAGCTATCAACGCTGGTCGTTGATAAATCAGTCAATCACTTTTGCCTTTTATATATAAGGCAAAAGTGTGTTTAGATTTTTAATTTATTATGCAACTTAAAATTCATTCTCATTTGTCCAAAAGTTACACAGTCGCTGTTAGTGTCAAAAACAACTTTTATTCATTCGCATAATGAACTGTAATTGAAAATGAACGTCGATTCTCAGTGTGTTACGCGGTCGTAATTTTAATTTTGAAGCTTATTAGTGGAGTTCAACTTTTAAAACGAAGCTCAATTTCATCATAGGATTCATAGGAAGAGAAGAAAAATATCATAGATTACTATTAATTTTTTTTTATATATCTAGAGGATACCTACATATTAGTATATGTAGGTATGTATTACAAAACATAGATCTAGTAATGTATTAGACACGCCCTGTCACGCGTTTATGCCCCCACACAAAATGTCATTTGTATTTGAAATTCAAATCTACAAATAGCATCGTGCAATAAACATAAACTAAGAATGGAGGGAGGATCTAAATAGTGAAGGTGACTAAGGCAACCGTAAATTGAATAGGGTTTTTAAGTCGGCTTGGACTTCTTTAAGAGGCCAAGGTTGAGGTCAAATGTCGAGTCTCAATAAAAAACAACAAGCAAATAAAGTATGACTTAATTTTTAGTAGCTTTTTAGGTTCACATCAGACGGCCCATCGGTGTTAAAATTATAAAACTGTATTTTGAAAATTTGAAAAAAAAAAACACGCACATATAATAAATGGAATAATTATTATAATTTGGTGTATATATCAGTAATTTATTAAATGGATTTATATTATATGATGACGATCTTAATATAATATATTCAAGTTTGCAACTAATTATTTAACGAACAATATTAAAAACATGAATGATAAGCAGAATTGTAGAAGAACATAATTTCCACATTAATTTACGTCCAAAAAAGTAACTTTAACTTTACAAAAAATACTTAATTATCAAAACAATGAGATAAAAATGGTATTTCCCATCGTAGATCGAGCAAGTAATAAAAACTAAAAAATAGTGTTGCTAACAAAAATGATGTTTTTGGTTCATTTACGTAAAATAACTTAATTACACTAATATAAGTCACAAAGGTTAATTTATTAAAGTGTTTACATTTCATAATTATTTTGTGGTACTAAATTGACTTAAAACATGTTTCAATGCCTGTCTAAAGTTCGTTTAATTTATTGTAGTACCTACTAATAACTAAAAATATGTTTATATGTCTGAAATCAGCCAGGGCAGTTAACTCTTCTCTTCCAATCTACATCTCTGTCTTTAACTATTTTAAAACTTGAATGGATCAATTTACAAGTAACAGACCGTAAAGTGATTGTGTCGTGTTTCGGGATCAGCTTGTAAGTTGCCGGTTACAACTAGGCCGCCATAGTGGATGTGATTGCTACTCACAGTTATCGAATTGTGGTAGCAGTGACATCCATGGATATTCCAGCTTAACATCAAGCGGGGCGCTAACATGTCGAGTCACACTAAAAAATAAAATTTCGAGAAAAAAGTTTACGAGTGAAATTTAGATATATCTTAACTTTAGTAAGTAGCTAAACTAATATTACATGAATTTAGGCGTTTACGAAATCATAATGAAATAAACGAGAAAAGAATGGCGAGTCATCAAAATGTATTCAGTGCGCAAATTAAATTAGATTTAGTAATATAGAACAAGTTGATTGAATGAACTTAAAAAAAATATCTGTTGAAATTGAGATGCAGCGATAAGTGCCGAATAATGGAGATATCTCTATTGATTATTGCGCGCAATGCTCCGAGTTAATAGATTAATGATAACAATCGTTATGTCGATGCTATACTAACTCGAAGAATAAATAAACTTGCAGTTACATACGAACTTTAGTGTTCGAGTGGATAAAATCTAAGAAAATAAAGTGAATAGTTAGAATAACATATAATATTATATAACGAACAATGTAATATAATATTATATGTTATTCTAATTATACACTTTATTTTCTTAGATTTTTCGCGAACATTGAATAATGAATTAAACAAATTGTATGCAGCCTCACGATGGCTGCAAAGCTCTTGAAACGTCGGAAAAATAAAAAAAATGTAAATACAATAACCAAAAATAAACGCCATAGTAAGTCGTATAAAATTTACTTCTGCAACTAATGGTGGTTTCGTAGCCTCTGAGCAATCTTTCACAAACTTTGATGGCATTTATGACTGTGATTTAAATAGATTAAAATAGATATTTTATTTTGTCTGTCTCGATATCTGACCTCGATCTCCAATTGAAGGTCCAAGAGTGCTTACGGCTGAAAAAATCAACTCAGGTTACAGCTGCCTCAGTCACTGTCACTAAGCCGGTCAGAGGTGCCTTCTTGTGCCTTGCCTAAATAAAGGATCTAAGGTTATAGGATAGGAGAACACATTGAAAAATCTATTGATTATAAATTAGGGTTGTGTAAGTTTTAGTCTGTTTAGGACTCTACTTCAATATTTATGTACCTTTATTAATGCTATCTATACATGTAGTAAAAAAATATTTGTTATTCGTTGATTTACTTGCTACCAAAATTAGTGAGTTTTAATTTCGAGTTATGATAGTGGTGTGGTGCAATTGTATCGTACATACCATAGACAAATGCATTGACAACGCATAGACAGGACATTGATGTGTGTTTGATATGTTTTTATTAAGAAATTATGATCTGTATCATTACATGATGGCGTGCGGTTCTTTTGTAATTTGTTTTATTATTTAGTTAAGAAATAATTATTTGTTATTATTAGGATGAAATAAGTTATTTTATTCATATATTTTATATTGGCAGGCCATTTTAACTGGGCATTACTTGGTGTTAAGCTGGGGTGCGATTCATGAGTAGAGAAAAAGCTGCTACAGATAAACTAATGTTTGCAAGCTATCAAGCTATACATAGATAGCTATCTGCAATATATGTCGACCGAAACGCGACTAAGCCAAGTACACGGTCTGTGTACTTGTGAGTGGTGGTACTACCCCGGATAGCCAGACTCTGTACTGCCTACCACTCTTTAAAAATATAACTTTCAACTTTCTTATTAAAATATCACTGGTACCAAAACACTAGGGGACCCTTGTAAGAGTGGTAGGCAGTGGTACCCAGTCTACCGATCCGAGGTAGTACCACCACTTACAAGTATACAGACCGTGAAGTGATTTGGATGCGTTTCGGGATCAGCTTGTAAGTTGTCGGTTCCAACTAGGCCGGTATAGCGGATCAATAACTGTGATTGCTACTGTCACTACTACAATTGTAGTAGTAGTGACATCCATTCATGGACCACACTCCAACTTAACATCAAGCTGATGCTGTCATATGTCGAGTCACAATAAGAAATAAGCAACCCTTAAACCCAAATGACCTTTAATGCCACCACACGAGACAGTTGCAGGGATCGCGTTGCATTCCATCGTGTGCTTACGAAGGGTTATTGTGATTTTATGTAAAGTTAATAGATCAATTTAAAGGCGTTATCCATTTAATAATATATAGCTACAGCATTGTTTACGTTAGAATAGTGTTACCACGCTATGGGAATATTCGAGAGACATTTTTTTATGACATGTGTTAAGAATTGAAAGTAAAATGTCTATTTTGACATAACAGTAAAAAAATATTGCTCAAAATCAAAAACCTATATTGTATTATTTATAAAGAGAAACGATTATAATAATTTTCCTAATTCACGGCAACATATAACAGCACCTGCCTGATGTTAAGCTGGAGTGTGGTCCATAAATGGAGGCGACTTTATTAGTAGTCCACTATAGCAGCCTAGTTTAAACTGATCTTAAAACGCGACTAAGTCACTTCACGGTCTGTATACGTGTAAGTGGTTGTATTACCTCTGATTGGCAGACTGGGTACTACTGCTTACCTATCTTCTACAACCAAACCGAACCAAATATACGCCTCTTATGAACACGTATTGGTACTTAATATTTAATCTAATTATTTGCTTAATAAACAAATCTTTGCTCCGACCGGGAATCGAACCCGTGACTCTACGCGTAACGAACTGGTGCGCTAATCAAAGAGCCACGTGTGTCGCCGAAATTTTGGTCGATTGTTTAAGAATTGCACTCCGAAACGCCAAGATGAATGAAATATGCTTTATAATGCTTAAAGATCCGTGTTAATCCTTTCTTCTTTTTAGTGAGATTCTTTTAATCGTTTATTTAATTTTGATGTTAAGCTGAGTGACCGTACTTGTACTTAAATAACTGCAAGTAGCAGTCGCATCCTAAACAATCAAACTGTTACCAAAACGCAACTAAGTTTCTTTACAGTTTGTACACTTGAAAGTTATGGTCTGTCTGGCACTTTAAATATTACTAGTCTTTTTCCATTGTATGAAGAGAATAAAACTGTGGATAAGAGGGAAGCGAGGGAGTTGTGTCAGGATCCTGGCAAAGTGCGCTCCGTTGTTCTATCTATCTCTGTGGGGCAAAGGCGTGACAATTTGATAGATTTCATGGAATGATTTTTCCATAAATATATTTTTTTACAATTTATTTTAATTTTATTTATTTGTTTTTACAATATTTACAATATTTGTTCAGGCTCCACACCTGAGAGCAGGCTTCAGCCTTGACTTCACTTCGTTGGTAGGACGTGTGATTTTTAAGGAAACTTATATAAAAAATACCAGAACTATTTAGGTAGTTTTCTTTATTAGTTTCACTTCCGAGCGTAGTTAACCTAAAAGTATAATTAGCGTCCCGATTGCTGCGAGAATGATGTGCACCGTATGTTTGTGAAGTTGAAAGTCGTGAGTTGTGCAAGCGATATGCGCAGACGCAGGCGCTCGGGCGCATCCTTGACTTGCCATCTTACTAGCTACACTATGACATCAATATATCTATACAACTTAATGTGGACCGGAAGTGCGTCTATATCAGAAATACAAAAATCATTAAATCAAATTGTCACGCCTTTTCCCCACATGGATAGTAGAGCCATTTTCTACGATCCTGTCACAACTCCCTCGCTTCTCCCACATCCACAGTCTCTTTATACGAGCTCTACGATTATGGGCACTAGGCACAATACGATGTACCACAAACAGTGGTAGGCCGTGGTGCCCAGTCCGGGGTAGTACCACCACTTACAAGTATACAGACCGTTTACTTCTGTAAACTTGCAAGTGTCGCGTTTTGGAATGAGCTTGTAAGATGCCGGTTATAACTAGTTCGGCATTATAGATGCGACTGCTATTATGAGTTATTTCACTGTAGAAGCAGTGACATCCATTCATGGACCACACCCCAGTTTACATCAGGCGGGGTGCTGTCATATGTCGAGTCACAATACTAAAAAGGTAGTATTTGTTGTTTAATTAATTAATTTATACTTATATGTATGTGAATTTAATTAGGTAAAGAACGCATCTGCTTGTCCTTTAGTTAAAGGGTTTTGTCCTATTACGGAATGACTTCTAATGGCAGACATTAATTGTCATATAGGTCAATAGAGTTATGTGGGAAAACTATTATAAAATATGTCATAGTATTTATCTCCAAATAGGGTAAGCGAATGATATTTTAAAAAGGCGTATTTTTATAGCGACATAGTAAGATGAGTAATGGATCAATAATAATTGTATTCACATATAAGGTCGTATTATATTTATAGCTTGTATGAAGAGACTCATGGATGTGAAGGAAGCGAGGGAGTGTGTCAGGATCGTGGAAAGTAGCGCTCCATTGTCTCTGGCTATCCCTGTGGGTAACAGGCGTGACAAGATTAATTGATTGAGTTATTACTTTATTAATTTAGATGGAAAAAGATAATGGAACCCAATATACAAGTAAATAATAAAAATAATAATATAAGTCCAGCTTATCTAATGTATGTTGAAATAGTCCACCACAATTAGCCTGACCCACATTACGAAGGCGATATTCGATAATATTAAGCTACTGTTTAAAAATGCATTCACAAAATTCAATAGCCATTGTTATTTAGTAAATTTATTTCAACAATAAATTACCTTCAAAATATTAATCTATTTTCTACTTAATTCATGGTTCCTAATGTATTGTTAGACAACGTGCATCTCGGAATTTGCGATTTGTGCCGCGGGAAGGGAGATGATCAAATGTCAGCCAATGTACTCAACAAGCAAACTCAACCTCAGTTACGAGTGGTCCTTTGCAGCGAATGCACGCGCCGCTATTTATACATATAAGAAACGAACACGAACAAAAATACGACAAAAATATTAAAGAAAAAACTTCGAAAATCTAAACTTGCCTACTAGTGATGTGATAAATTAATATCGATAAAATTCGACCTATTGAACTATCGATAAACATTCGATAGTATAATTCAAATGTGTATCTATTTACTTTGACATTTAACGCGACATTTTAGTGTGTTCTAAAATAATTAGTATCACGAGTTAGTAAACGAAAGGTTATGAACGATTTTAAAATACAAGTATAATTTCATAACTTTTATATTAAACTTTATTTAATCTTTATGAGAAAATTTAGTTTATTGTGAACATATTTAATTGCAGATCCTTTCGCTAATAAATCGCGTGTGAACAATGTCATATTATTTTTAAGAATTATTTATTTATAAAAAATGGTTAACATAAATATTTTATTGGGCGCCGCTGTGCTGTGCTTATTTTATGGAATAAGTTTAAGTCAGGTAAGATTTTAATTTATTACAACTTATTAAGGACATTTATTTTTACAGGAATAGGCTACAAAGCTGATAAAGCCCATGCACTTTTTCTAATCCTAATCTTCTATTTCATTTTCTAGAACCATTTATTTTAAAAGTGCGATCCTGAGTATTTAGATCAATGATTTTTTTGTTATATGTTATAGAATACCTATACGTCTTATTTACATTTAAAATTGGTACTTGGGATCCGAACCTAAATAATCCTCCAAACATTAGCCTGATAGGAAATAGACGAATTGTCAACGAATTTATCACTTTATTAGAAATATATTTATTTAATCTATTATAGGCAACATACATTTATTATTTTCTTTGCGTAAGATTTATTCGGAGTTTAAATTTTATGACAACCTCCCTGATGATAAGCTGGACACGAATGGAGTACATGAATGGAGGCGAATGCTACTACATTTAAATAACTGCAAGTAGAAGTCGCATCTAATATGCCGCTCTAGTTAGAACTGGCAACTGACAAGCTGATCCCTAAACGCGACTTAACTACCCTGGATCTGCAAAATGGACACGACTGCCTGCTCCTCTTAAATATCCGTCTTACACCTGGACATTTATATCTGCCTCTTTTATAATAATAAATAGTTGTTAATAACAAAGTAATATTCAATCAAAATATAAAAATCGCTATAAAATAAATCTTTACTTCCACCGAAAATCGAACCTGGGACGCGTAACAAACTGGTGTGCTACGATAATCAATCGTTATCGTTGATAATCTCATCTCACACCAGCTGTACTTATGATATGTAAAAATAAGTATTAAATCCACTGAGTCGATCTAAAATTTGTCTACTGAGAGTAGGTCAACCTAGTTCTGAGGTGTCAGGAATGTTGTAAATATTTATTAATTATATTCATTGTTACATATCAAATAACCTAATCTAACGAATGTTTCTCTTCGTCTATTGCCTATGCTGTAATTTGCTTTTGAGAAATTACTAACAAATTCGTATTTTATTATGCGTTTTAATGAGCGCACTTGTAATATAAGAAACGCTTTACGGCTGATGCGGACTTCCTCAATTTATTACGATTTGGATGTTTTAATATAATAAATTAATAAAAAATATAGAGTTTTTGTAGAACATGTGACCTCCACTTGCTTAATAATTGAGGTAAATGACCTCTGAGGGAACCGCAGGGCACTTGCAGGCAAATGATTACCAAATGTATGCCTGCCTATGATAAGATTTAGTGACAATAAATGATAAACGAATGTTGCCGTGGTAAATGTTGAATTGAAATTGACGAAAGAGATTTATGATACGCGAGAATAGTATGTGAAAGCTGAGGATGTGAAGGAAACGTAAGAGCATGGTGGCAAAGTATCAGGATCGAGTTACTTTTGTGATACCATTCTTTTGAGGAAGATAATTATCCCTATCAAAAAAGAGGTGTGAGAGTTTAGTTATTATAAAAATCTTAAAATTCTATGATATCCCAATAATTAATTAGTGCAATAAAACCGCTTTATAATTTAAAAATATTAGATTGGAAGAAAACACGTTGGTCTATAAAGATCATAAATGATGATAAAGTTTTTTTGAATGTTGTATTTATATAAAAAGCAGTTTAAAATATCATATTATCACATATATCAAATTTAAATTAATAATGCATAGGTAATAATTAAAAAAAAACTTATTTCCGACATTAGTTGATCTTATAGATTCTGCATAAATCCTGGCTCAGTAGAGGTGACACAGTGGTTTCAGGATAGTGGAAAGTGGCGCCTATCCTTTTATTTATTATTTCTAAGTTTTAAACACCATCCTATATTTGATTGCCTGGTCTACTATTTATATGATCCAATTAAAAACTTTCTTATGAATTGGATGTCAGCAATGAAGAAATAGTCTAATAAACTATCCTATACGGTCGATCTAAAATTGTAACTTTATAAATAGAATATTTTAATATTGATATGATATAATTATATGCCAACATAATATTCACGTAACAAAATTAGAGGTCACCATGATCATGTTGCTAACACATCAAACCATTCAGATATTTGCATATATGTACATATAATATTATATATATTGCATATTTATTATTATAATAAACATATTCACGTATATTTTTGGCCTCGGATCCACAGGGTTATTATTTATTTAAGCACAAAAAAGTGATAAAAGCCAGCTTACTCATATCCATAACAGTTTTGATTAAACCTAGTTAACACAATTCATACCAGCCCATGTGTTTTTCCTGTCCTATAATCTTAGTTTCTTCAAGCAAATCGTGTGAAAGCACTTTTGGCCGGTATTGTGCCAGTGACGGCTACTAGGCAACCGTAAACAGCATTGTTTATTAAGTCATCGGCGCTTCACCTTGCTTACTCACCTCTCATCAGCAAGTTGACTGGTCAGATGTAGCGTCTCAGTAAAACGAAATATCTTTCAAAAGTAAATCATTCTGCCATTTCATTTAATATTTTAATTTAATTTGCTTAGGGAAATGGCAAACTCTATTTATGATTTTATTACAAATATTTGAAATTTTAATAAATAAATAATTTCTGCCTTATTTGTATTATACCTTCATATAATTTTAATAAATTATATCAATCACATCCTTACTTTCATCAAATTTTTGCGACAACCCATATTACTAATAAAGAATAGATAAAGGAAGATCAAAATAAATCAGAGGTGAGTGGAAGGATATAAAGACGATGATCCAGGAAATTAATCCTTAATCAAAATGAGGTCAATAATAAAGAGGCAGTGTACACAGTGCTCGTTACTATAGAGACTGTATGAAGGAAATTATGGATGCAATGGAAGGCGACTTGTCTTCCGTTGTCTCATGGAAAGTGGCGCTCTATGGGAATTGCGATGTGACAATTAGATTTACATTTGTTAAAGCACACTGCAGTATTATTTCAATAGGCACAATATTATAATAAGAATATATAATAAATGAAATTGTAATTAATTACATGATACCTAGGATTAACATTAAAAAATATAGAACAAAAATAATAGGCTTTGAATTAAATAAATATAACCTAATTGACGTAACATTTGTAATAAAATAACACATAAAATAACCAACTATTTTTATAAACAACTCAAAATAATAAGAATGGTGTTTGTCCATCAGACAGTATAAAGTCTATAGACAATAGTCGAAATAAATTAAAATCGATAAATTAATTCAAAAATAATAAATAACTTCAATAATGTTAACATGCCGCTATTTAATTAATTAAAAAATTGACCTTGTGATTAATATATAAACATAATATAATATAAACATGCATTCGAATGGAATAAAACATTAATTTATTTTAATAATACATATTATTATCGATAGTATTATTGTGCACAACCCTAACACGAATTTTGAAAACTCATAAGGTGTGTACTATGAATGAAAATAACAATTAGGTTAAAACTGTCATAACCTAAATAATGTATTAAAAATACATTTATTTTAACTTAATTTAGTAACGTTAAAATAAATGTATTAGTTATTCTTTTCTTTTATTATTTTTAATTGAAATTAGGACCGCGACTTGCTTCATCAAGATTGCCTCAGTCGCCGTCAATATGGAGATCAAGGAAAATTGTTTTTTTCTTAATCTTTATTAAACCTTCCCCCAGCTAACTCAAAGTTCACAATAACACTGACACTTTTTTTTCAGTATAATCACAATTTTTTTTTGTGCCTCCGCCTGATTTAAGTGTGGTTTATGAATGGATGGCACTGCTACTACAATTTAATAATTGTGAGTAGCAGTCACATCCACTATGCCGGCCTAGTTGGAACCGGCAACTTACAAGCCGATCCCGAAACGCGACCAAATCACTTCACAGTCTGTATACTTTTAAGATGATTCTGAAACGCGACAAAGTTTCCTCATTGTCAGGTACACTTGAAACTACACTTGTGCATTCGGGGTAGTACACGTGGTACTACAGACTGGGCAAAATAACCACTCTTTAACTAAAAACATAAAATAGAGCTACATTCCAATGTTTTGATGTTTAAATGTAAAAAAAAGAGACAGCCTTGTTTTGTTAATGTCGTAATCTTGGCCTCAATATTGAGTTTGGCGCTTGTTCTAAACATTTGACATTTTGCATATAATCGATTCCATACGCTATTTAGAAAAAAAAACACGAATTAATTGCCAATTTCATTGTTAACTATGACAAGCTATTTTGTACTATCTACTATTAACGAGATCCCGGCAGATAAAAGAGCACTGGCATCCAAGCTGCGCAGTACCGATTCTAACTAAGCTGGCATAGTAAATGTGACTGCTACTTACAGTTATTTAACTTCCATTAATGGACTGCACTCCATCTTAACACCAGGCGAGGTGCTATCATTTCCACGATCCTGACACAACTTGACGACGACAGGCGTGGACGATCGGTTTAGCGACTGGTTTGTTGCGCGTAAAGTCCCGGGTTCGATCCCCGGTCGGAGCAAATATTTGTTTCATAGCTTTTATTTGTAATATTTTATAATATTAAATATTGCAAATATTTGTTAATAAAAAAAAAGATGGATATTTGTTTCGGGTCTGGTTATCAAAGAGTGGTAGGCAGTGGTACCCAGTCTGCCGATCCGGGGTAGTACCACCACTTACAAGTATACAGACCGTGAAGTGATTTTGTCACGTTTCGGGATCAGCTTGTAAGTTGCCGGTTCCATCTAGGCCGGCATAGTGGATGTGATTGCTACTCACAGTTATTGAATTGTATTAGCAGTGACATTCATTCATGGACCGCACGTTGGCTTAACATCAAGCGGGGTGCTGTCATATGTCGAGTCACAATAAAAAAAAAAACAACTCTATCGCATTATTCATATCCACAATTCTCTTACTAGCTTTATAGTTATGGGCAGTGCAGACATCTGCTGTTACCCGTTTTTTCCTCCGATTTTTCCTTCTCTTTCGCTATTTCATCCATCCATATTTTAGTAATTTAGTAATTCCAAGTAAATCTGACAAAATGTAAATGCTCCAACCATTATTGTCTAACAAAGCAATATGTTATTCATCGAATCAATATAATGGGCAGTGATTACAAAATGGTTTTAAGAAATAGTTTCACTAAATAATCCAAAGCTCAGATAATCCATAGTTATCTATTAAAATACAATGGAGGTTTCACTTTCAACATTTGTACTTAATACTTTTAAAATAATACATTAAGATAATATTATATATACAAGTATAATCTATTTAAGTTATTGTTGCTTATGGCTGTTACTGTAATGAATTGTAATACGTAATAGTTTTACTATTTCATGTTTTATTGTATTGTTCCTCGTCATCCTCCTGATGGCAAGCAAGAAAAGATCCAAGAGTGCCGACGACTAAAAAAACAAGTCTTCAAGGCTGTTCTCGTCGCTGTCACTATGCTGGCCAAAATATAATAAAAAATACTTATTTTTTATAGTGACTCTACACCTGACCTTGACCTGCCTAATGGTAAGCAAGAGGAGGTCCAAGAGCGCCGACGACCGACGATGTTTTAAACGCTTCGCTTAAAGGATTCAAGGTTAAAGGATTAGGAGAAAATATAGACTGTTTAGTTTGACTGTCTATTTGGTCAACAGAATTCGGATGCTTTTCCCGACCTGTGAGCCGACCGCGTAACTTAATGACATTGAGAATAAGCTTTGTTCAAACAGAGCTTTATTAATGAGCTTCAAAATTAAAATTGCAACCGCGCAACACACCAAAAATCGATGTTCATTAACAGATCAAACCTCATTGAAACTCATTGTCCGAATAAATAAAAGTTGTTTTTGACACTAACAGCGACCGCGTAACTTTTTAATAAATCGGAATGAATTTCATTTTCAGTCTCATGTTTTTTTCTTTGTTCTTGACAGTAGTGTCAATTCTAACTTAACAACAGCAAATTTCGCAAATGTAAAATCATGAAATAGGTTTTTTATGCCCCAAGGAATTTCCTCATAATATTTTCTTCAACAAATGTTAAAGATCAAGTAACACCATAAAATTGGATTACATTTTATGAGTTTAGATTATTTTTTTCTTATGAAATACATTCATGGATATTTTACGCGTTTATTTTTCAATATTTTATTGCCAAATTCTATAATGTAATTTTCTTTATTGCATTGATATTATATTAGGTGGATTTTATGCCTTTCAAACGAGAATGTAAAAAATATATTATTTTAACGATTCTTTTTTTGCGACATATATCAGCACGTCCGCGTCCATGAATAGTTGTGACTGCTACTACAGTTAAATAACTGCAAGTACCAGTTACATTCACTACATCAGCCTAGTTTAAACCGATAACTCACAAGCATATCCGCAAAACCCGACTTAGTTACTTCAAGGTCTGTATACTTGTAAATGGTGGTACTACCCCTGATTTGGCACCACTGCCTACCACTGTTTAATAACCAGACGCGGAGCTAATATCCGCCCCTCTTTTTTATTATAATAACAAATATTTGTAATATTCAACTAAATTAATAAACAATAAAAATAAAAGGTAAGACACAAATCTTTGCTTCGACCGGTAATTGAAACCGGGACTTTAAGCTATATTTATATGGCTACACTTCTTCCCACCATGCCGGCCGGTCACTATGGTTTTTATTTATTATGACTCGACATATGGCAGCACATATACTATGCCGGCCCAGTTAAAACCGGTCCCAAAATGCGACTAAGTTACTTAACGGTCTGTATACTACCCCGGATCGGCAGACTGGGCACCACTGCCTACCACTTTATTTTTTACGATTCTATTACTTCTATCTTGTATATATATAATTGTTTTTTAAGTTCACCGTGGTGTAGTGGTAATGCAATGGTAACGCAAACTAAGAGCCCCCGGTTCAAAACCACTTGTCCCATTGTATCTTGTGTGTACTTTAGTCGTTCTATTTCTGTAATACAAGCTTAGAATAGAAATATTAGAAAATCTTATATGACTAATCGACACTTATGATCATATAACTTTAATACGTGTGCTTTTAAAGTCGTCCGCTTTTGGTTTGCGCCAATATTTATTGACTGCTAGACCACAGACAGTCTATATCCAACGTTTGAATTATTAAACCGCCAATCTAATACCAAACACTTGCAAATGTTTGTATAACATAGATGCTATTGCGCAAAATCAAACCTTTGATTAACACTCGAGTGTATTTTGACAATTTCGTTTACTTTTTTAGTAATAGCATTGTGTAAGGTGTTAGGCGTGGGTTTTAAGTGTAGGCAGACGGATTGGATTACAACTATTTGTGTGTCTGTGAAAATATCACTATTGGCTTTAGTGGTATAAGTTATTGATATAATATTTCAATGTATAAAAGATTCATCTCATGTGAATGGATGCATTAAACGAGGCAGGCCCAGGAGTGTGTTTGCCGACCAAATCGGAGACATCCTCAATAAAGGTTGCCTAGTGTCTATAACCATAGAGAGATATGAAGAGAATTGTGTGTGTGAAGGAAGCGAGGGATCGTGGCAAGTATCGATCTATTGTCTCTCCAATACCTGTGAGAGCTGAGTTTGATAGATTGGTTGCTTATTGAATATTTTTTAAAAATGAAATATGTCAAAGAATATTTTCTTAGATCTTGCGCAATCAATGATTAATGAAAATTAAACAAATTTTATGCGGCTTGCTATCGCGTTTATTTTGATTTTACAATTTTATTTTATTATCCCGACGGTTCATGAGCTTTGCAGCCACGGAGAGCCTCTCAAAACGTCGGTATAATAAAATAAAATTGTTAAATCCAAACCAAAAGAAACGCGATAGTAAGCCGCATAAATTAGGTCAAAGAAAATTCTAACTTGTCTGGAATGTGTACTCGAAATAAACTTTTATTATTTTTAACCTAATAATATATTTTTTATTTAATTGAAATGTAATATATTATACACATACCTGTAGATAGATACATACAATTTCATAGTAACATTTCACTTTAGATAACATTTTTATAAACCATTGAACCGTAAGAAGCAAGATATTGAAATGAAAGATTCCTCTAACCTCCAATAAGTGAAGACATGGATAGATACGATCTCTACTTTTAAGATACTTTTCGCATTAAAACTTTAGCTTATTATCTAAAACTTTTTCCCATTGCCTTTAGTTGGCTAAAAGCTTGTTTGAAGAGAATTGTACCAGACACCTGAAAAGTGGCAATTTGAATAAATTTATTCTATATTAAGCTACTAAAGTGCTTGTATCATAGAAACTGGAGTACAAAGTACATAAT
Source organism: Tinea trinotella (assembly GCA_905220615.1). NCBI lineage: Eukaryota > Metazoa > Arthropoda > Insecta > Lepidoptera > Tineidae > Tinea > Tinea trinotella. The sequence continues at coordinate 427,536 of HG992314.1, forward strand.
AAGATATATTATATCGGTACCGGCAAGTGGTTTTGAACCCGTGCTCTGGGTTGCATGACCATTGTTGCTTAGGAAGGGCTTTTTATAGTAGCTAAATTGTTTTTTACTACGCCATTACCAAATATGACTTTGTATTATATTTTTGGCGAATGGCATAAACTAATTAATTTGAATAAACATGTGCGTGTATAATTAATATATATATAAATATTAATTCCAGTTAACCTTGATAATGGATTTTAGATTTCCGTTTAAATGTCATGTATATATAAAAGACTGCTTTAATTTCTTTTAAATACAAATTTATTATGGAACTAGGCAATTTACAATGTCTAGAGTTGGTTTTTAATAATTAATTGCTTAAGGTTTATGTGTGATTTATTTTATCCTAAGATTACTAGTTTGTACTCTATAATTTTATCCATTATTAATGTGCGCGATAGATGCGGTTTGAAAGAAGTTATACTGATAATATGTACCGTATATGTATAAGTAAGTATTACCTGCAATTATTACCTTAATGACTGACAAGGATTGATAAAGGTATGCTCCGATGTTTTGGGAACATGGAAAAAATGAGTGAAAGTAGGTTGACGAAAGCAATTTATAAATCTGAGGCGTTAAACAAGGCAAACCCAGGAGGGTGTTCTCCGACTAAATAGGAGACATCCTCAATAAATATAAGTTGCCTAGTGCCCATACCAATAGAGCTTGTATATAGAGAATTATGGATGTGAGGGAAGCGAGGGAGTTGTGTCAGGACAGTGGCAAGCACTTTATTCTCTGCCTATCCCTGTGGGAAAAAAGCGTGACAATTTGATTGATTGATTAAAGTATAAGCTTGTTTATACTTTATTATGCTTAATTATTAAAGTATAATAATATCGTGATAGCAGTTGTCCCTTCTTCTATAAAATCAGTTTCTGTCGAGTCATCCATTTGCATGAAGTAGCTCTAAATACCTAAGCGATAGTGCTGTCACTTGCAATAACTGACAGGTATAGTGGGAGGCCATTATATTGATATTATGATGTTTCAATAATATCAAACTATGACATGTCATTTATTGTCATTTAAACATGCGTTGGTGTTCTTTTGACATTTTAATGTTTATCAACTATTTTTGTAAATAATAAAACTTACATCTTGATTTAGATTATTTTTATTACATTTTCGGAGACATCAAATTGTCACGCTTTTTCCCACAGGGATAGGCAGAGATAATAGAGCGCCACTTGCCACGGTCCTGACATAACTCCCTCGCTTCCCTCACATACACAATTCTCTTTATAGAAACTATGTTTATGGGTACTAAGCCACCCAGCTTTCTTGAGGATGTCTCCGATTTGGACACCTTAATTTTCCATTACTATTTAATTTTTATTATAGAAGAATGTTATAATTATCCGTGATCTCTATACTAAGCTACTTAACGTTTCTATATCATAGAAACAGGACGACCAAAGTGCAATTAAAGATACATTAGTACTGACATTTCATTCATTTTACTACAACTAGACGGTTGCCTAAATTTTTCTTCTTTTCAATAAATCTTATAAATTAATGTTACTTAAAAGAAGACAGGAAAATGTCATAAAATTATATAATAAAAATGATAATATTATGAACTTTAAATTATTTGAATGAGCGATGCACTTTTACGATTGTCCCCTATTTCGGTAACAACAATTCAATATAACGAACTTCTCTGTCACGACTCACGACCATCTCAACTCAATAAAGGCTCACAGTTTGACAATTGTCAGGATTGCAACACTTTTATCATCTCGGTGCCCTGGGGGCCTACCACCAACTTTTAAAAACAATCATGTTTCAAGACAGTACTGTTTGGTGTATAAAACAAGATTACTCAATTTTGTACCACCATTTCTTATTTGCATTTTTGTTTTATTCTTTCAAATTCATTCTTACTTACGCATAGATTCAGAAACGTATTACTGCTGCATTGCAATATTAAAACCTAATATTATTTTTCGTAATTACCGCGGTGGTACGCTTTGGTGGAATGAATATTGATGTGACGTCACAAAACTGCTAATAGTAATTTTATTCAAATAAGCATATTTGACGTACAAATTGACATTTGACGATTAGATTGATGCGACGTCACTCTTGGACCCAAGATGGCCAGATACTACGAGTAGGGGGAAACATTCGCATTCAAATCAATCAATCAAATTGTCCGCCTATTCCCCACAAGGATAGACAACGCCACTTGCCACCATTCCGGCACAACTCGCTCGCTTCTCTCACATACACAATTCTCTTCAAACAAGCTCTACTTATAAGCACTTAGTTGCCATGACGATAACTATAACTATCTAGTTGGCAGGAAAGTAAATAATACAATTTAGTTAACAATTAATTTTGTTTCCATTTTGTTTCTTCGGAAGTACAATCTATTAAAAATCAATAAGAAACTCAAAAAACTATTAATCAACTATAAATGTAGATCTATATATGTCTTATATATATATAATTTATTGAGAGTAGGCAAAGTAATAGAAATTCACGTAACCGTATTACAATCACAAAAATTGTTATGAAATTAGAAAGATCGACGTGATTGCTTTGTTATAAAACTTGGTTATGCATTTTTATGACTTTAAAAGATGACCGATTTATTATTGAGATAAATAAATTTAACTATTATAACAACAATAATAGTTTTGTTAGCCAGCGACTGAGGCAACCCTGATCTGATTCTGTTTTTTCAGTCGTCGGTACTATTAAGCCTTCTCTTGCTTACCGACCTGCCTCGAGGTCAGATGTCGAATCATAATATAAAAAGTAACGATTGTATGATTAGTAATAGGCGCTCCATACACTCTGCCCATCCCTGTGAGAATTAGGGTGTGACTTTTGTATTTATTGTTAAATATTAATTAAAGATCGAGGATAATTAGATACGAGTATATATGATATGTGACTATTTGTCTTATTGTCTAAATAAGTAGCGTGTTTTTTTTTAATATTATTTTACTAAAAAGAGAGTGAAAAATAGTAATATCAGCATGATTTAGTAATTATCATCTTCATCATTAATTATCACACCTAATTCCCACAGAGAATAGCAAAGACAACGGAGGACAACTTTCTAAAATCCTGACGGAAATATCATGATTTCTTTATTATAGTTTTCTTCATACGTGCTCTTTGGTTACGGTCACTGTGGGTTCCTGCTGTAATCACGTTAAAACTCAATATGTATTATTTCCAAACCTATGTATGTATAAATCACTATATATGAAACAATAACAGTATTTAATTCCAGTAGCAATCATCAAAAACAACAAAAAACTAACACTCATAAAAGTATTACAAAAAACATGTGCCATTAATTTGCAAAGAGCGCGCGAACTTCCTTTTTTTCTGCTAGGCCTAGGATGTCTACTTAGAAGAGCCAATCATAGAATATATTACAAAACTATGTCATCGTATATTATTATGAAAATATACATTATAAATGAGCTGCACTCACAAATATATATATAATTATGTACGAAACTCTGCAATGATAGACCTCAGACAGGTATTGCTCAAGTTTTAAGCCTCCTCTACATTATTCACTTTTATATCGACGCGACGTTTGAAGATGCCGGTAACTGGTTTTGTGAATGTTTATTTTTACAATAAGTAGTGTTTTCTTTAGTATTTACGAGGTATTTATTTTAATTATTTTAAACCGACGATTAGAAAGCTTTTCAGCAAAAAAAAAACTAATTAAACAAAAAAAAATCAAATTGTCCCGCCTTTTCCCCACTGGGATAGGTAGAGACTGACTGAGTAGATACTGACACAACTCCCTCGCTTCGTTCACATTCACAATTCTCTTCATACAAGCTCTATGGTTACGGCCACTAGGCAACTTAACTTTCTTGAGGTTGTCTCCGATTTGGTCGGCGAATACCCTAGTTAAACGATGTGCAGATATAGGTATGTAGATATACCATCGAAAGCTTAGTTCCTAATATAGGTTTAATTATCTACAAAACCCAAAGAACAACTTTTAAAATTAAATACCACTCTAAACAGTTTCAAATAGTTTTAACACAATACGAGCAATAATGTAACTGGTATCAATTAATTCTTTGATTTTATTAAGGGTTTTTTGATAAAATTAAATAAAAAGACAGCACTAGGCACTGGAACGGTGTATAGGCGGCTTGTGCAATTTGGAAATCATTTTCGCCAATAGGTGTTAATTGTAGGAAGTCTAGACGTCTACAACACCTAGAATGTGAATAATCAATCATTACGTGGACACGTGACTCGAGTTCATGATTCCTTTTGTTGCAATAGGATGGGAATAACTGAAAAAAACATATTCTTTAACATATTTGACTGTACCAAATACCACAGGATATATCTAGTTACTAAATTGGTAATGAAAATTGGATAGATAAAAATCGCGGGTGACAACTGCATCCGCCCCAGATCAACCAGAGTTTTTCCATGGATCTGGAAACTGCTACCTATTGGGCGCCCTGAGCACATTAGGATATGTGCTTGACAGAGCATTATTTTGTTAGAAAAAGTAGGTAATCAATGTTTTAGATTAGTTCTTTTTTCTTTACCGTCACAATAATTGTTATATATAATACATAATGCCATATATTATTACAATTAATGTGACGGTAATACCATTTGCCAGACCATGTGTTCTCTCCATCCTATAACCCTGAATCCTTCAAGCGTTGCGTGAAGAAGAACCTTTGGCTGGCATTGTAACGGCGCCTGAGGCAGCCATGAACTGACTCGTTTTTTTCAGTCGTCGTCACTCTTGGACCTCCTCTTGCTTATCATCAGGCAGGTCGAGGTCAAATGTTTTACAATAAAAAAAGCAAGTAGGTATTGTAGTCATTACCGGTCCAACAATTATCTATTTATTATTACATTTTGCGGCATTATATTTGAATTCTAGGTGTTGGCATAGACATCTAGATTTCCTACAATTTAACACCTATTAACTATGTTTAATAAAAAGGATTCCAAAAATTTGCATTCAGTATTCCTAGACCTTTTTATTATCATGGGAAAATTTTCATGGATACTCCTGGTTTCTCGGGGTAAAAACCAGGATTATGCCGGACTCGTACCGGCTAAAACCCCACGGTGGCCTCCGTCATCACGAACGCTGGAGATTGGGAGCTAGGGTACATTCGTCCGACATCTCCAGTGGTGAGTATTCGTAGACCTGCTTACCAACAAGGTAGATAGTGGTTACTTACGATAAATTGAAGAGTCTTCCGCGGGGTTAGGTTGGGCAAGTTAAAACGATTATCGTCTCTCGTCGGTGATTGTCAAAATAATAAAAGCTAGACTAAATCCAATAAAACGAGAGTATTAATCGTTGTGACGAATATCGTCAGTGCGACGACACGTTTTATTATTATCATCAATAGTCTCATTTTGGTGGATTTAGCCTAGCTTTTATTATTTTGCCAACTTGCCCAACCTAACCCCGCAGCTTCAGACCACATAGATTGTTTATTTAATTATATTACAGAGTTATTTTTGTGTAATTAGAGCATGTTTACAATAACATACGCAAATGATAACCTCCCCACATTTCACCCTGACATCTATGTATATATGTACAAGTACGCATTATTATTTATTTATTATACTCAATGTTTTATTCATGTTGTTTTTCCGTTTTCATCCAACTTCCGTTTATTTCATAAAAAAAAACAAAAACAACTGATAACATTAGTTTTTATCGTATTTTTTACATATTAGAAAACCTAATATTAAAAACACGAGTATAATATATTAATAAAAGTACATAGTTTAATATAGGTACATGGTTTAATATAGGTACATAGTATAATATAAGTACATATTATAATATAAGTACATAGTATAATATAAGTACATAGTTTAATATAGGTACATGGTTTAATATAGGTACATGGTTTAATATAGGTACATAGTATAATATAAGTACATATTATAATATAAGTACATAGTATAATATAAGTACATAGTTTAATATAGGTACATGGTTTAATATTAATTAATAATACCGACAGATTTTTTAATTCAAATAAAAATATATTAAACGGTATGTGTTCTTTTACGTGTATAACCAATCTCATTTAAAGCTTTTTTTTATGAGACGTGTCATCTGACCTCGACTTGCCTTCTGCTAAGAAAGAGGAGGTCAAATAGCGCCGATGACTGATAAAGTCGTTTGTACGAGTATTATGTCGTTTCTAAGTACAGAGCAACTTCGCTTTTAATTTAATGTTAAATTGACTTATGACAATCTTTTGAGCAGTAGTACAGGTTCGGCGCGTGCTAGGCTTTTGGCCGTGGGTGCAGGTATGAGGCAGGCTACTGGCTTCACGCGTACCCTTCGTCAAATACAGGAAAATTTTTTGAGCTTGACACGCTCCGAATCGCAACCTGTCTACGGCTTGGGGTTCCGGTCTGCGCTCCTCATAAATGTCCCTGTGGCAGTGATGTCGACAAGCTAGGACATCACGGACTGTCATGCCAAAAAAGTGCAGGCCGCTTCTCGAGACATGCCGCACTTAACGATATCATACGCCAGTCTCTTGCCTCCGTCAACGTGCCAAGTCTACTTGAGCCGACTGGTATTGCAAGAGATGATGGTAAGAGACCGGATGGTATGAGTTTGATTCCATGGAAGATGGGCCGGGTGCTGGTATGGGATGCAACCTGTTCAGACACGCTGGTACCTTCCCATCAACATGGAACCAACAACAGAGCTGGTGCGGCTTGTGAAGCGGCTGAAAAAGCTAAAGCGTGCAAATCTAGGCTCCGAGTATGATTTTGTCCCATTCGGTGTCGAGACCCTTGGTCCGTGGGGTCCTAGCGCTTTAAGGCTTTTTAAGGAAATATCAAAAAGGTTAGTCGACATCACAGGAGATCGAAGAGTTGGCAGCTACCTCGGACAAACAATTAGTTTATCTATTCAAAGGGGGAACGCTGCCAGTATCTTCGGAACCTTGCCTAAAGGGGCTCCTTTTAATAATGTATTTTAGTTAATTTTTTATCAATATATGTATTAAATATAGTTATGATTTATCTAATGTTATATTTTTATTTAATAATATCTGTTTAAAAAAATACTTCATTCTAAGATTTTCTAATAAACCTCTGCCTGAAATCAATCATTTTCAGTATATATGATAGCGTGTCGAGTCACACCACACCGCTTGATGTTAAGCTGGAGTGTGGTCCATGAATAGATGCCACTGCTACTACAATTCAATAACTGTCACAATCACTATGTTGGAACCGGCAACTTACAAGCTGATATTGAAACGCAACTGCCTACTACTCTTTGAATTAAAATGAATTTGCTATATTTAATATTTATATCTTAGTCTGTGGCAGAATCTGTATAAATTATGGGCATTCTAATTACAATTAGATTAATAAATTGTATTCAATAATTCCAATAAACAATGCATAGCTCTAGTTCCTATTTTGCATAACAACTAGTAAACTATCGAAAAGTAAACTCTATTATTTACGCAATAAATAACATAATACAACAATAAAGGACATTTCTTAACTATTACTGACCTTACAAATATTATTAGGCTGATGTAAACTTTCTTTCTTAGAACAAAAGGTCTATTATGGCTTGAAAATCAAATAGAAATAGAAATATAAAATGCGTTATGTTATTGCAAGTTATTGGGAAGTATAAAAAATTACGATTAGTTTTACAACGTAGGAGAAATTTGTTTCATTGTAAGTCAAGGTCCCAAGTTCAACGTAACAGTTTTTCAATTACTTCTTTTAAATGTTCGACCTCAAAATAGGCTGATAAAAAAGATCACGCCTTCGATGGCGAGCATAGGCTTACCCCAACACAAATTTAATAAGTTTTATAAAGAAATGGCTTATAATGCTTTGGCTTTAAAATATATTAAATTGTAATACCTAAACAGCCGCGTACAATGAGACTGATGTTCGTTAAACTCCATTAATGAGCCATAAAATGAAAATTGCTACCGCCCAACAAAAAAACGATGTTCTTTTTCATTAACAGTTCAATCTCATTGAAACCCATTGTTTTATATTCATTGCCATTTTCGAATGTGAATAAATTTTATAATAACATAATAGATGCGCGGATTTGCTCTTACTGCTACTCGTCTAGCACTTTTCTTAGCAGCCGATCCTTATGCTGTGCAGCTCATAAGTCAGCGCAAGTCTGCCGGGATCTATAGTTCTACTTTAGCTTTTCTATTTTTCAATATAAAGTCGTAAATCATATCACAATATCTCAAAATGGGCCAATACTCTTATTATACGATCGTTATGTATTTACTCTTAAGCCTTTTACTTGAACTGTCCAGCGTAAAGTGGAACAAGGAAATTACGTTATGTTCGCCTGTTGTTTGTTTTGTAACACATTTATTAGATTATATTAAGGTGTTTTGTATTTTCTAAGGATTTGCGCGAATGTCGTCCATGAAATAAAAGATTCTACACTGTCTATACTAAGCTACTAAAGTGCTTATATTATAATAATAAGGTGATCGTAGTGTAGTGGTAGTGCAATGGTTACACAAACCGAGAGCACCAGTTCGACACCACCCAACGGTACCAATGTGTCTCTGATATATGTACTTTGGTTGTCCTGTTTCTATGATACAAACACTTTAGTAGCTTAGTATAGAAATGTAAATAAATATTGCGTTTGTTTTGGGTATTTACATCGTCTCAAAAGCTTTGCAGCCAACATGATCGCTGTCTTTTACTTAATAAGTATTTGTTTAAATTGTTGTTAAGAAACAAGAAACATTTATTTATTTTAATGATAAAAGTTTACTGTCTAATGATAAAATGTTAAAATAAAATAAAACTGATAAAATGTTAACTGATTAAACAAATCTTAACGGGGCTTTGAGCTGAACTCGATAAAATCTTTTTTAAGACCCTATCAAAGTGTTAGATGATGCTGGATTTAGTAAAGCGGCGGAATACAAGCCATGATAACACTAGATAACTAAATAACACTACAATTATTTATTATACTTTAATATTCAAGAACACGAGCTTTAGAAATAATTAATAATTGCACGACCTGTCACTTGCAGTTGCCCGCCAAAACTTCTGATTAATATTGCTTTTAAGCAAAAGTAAAATTTACATTAATTGGCGACAAACATTTTTTTAAATTCGACTAGTCATTGACATTTACGATTACGAGTATTTTTATGAATAAAACTGAATAAATGTCTACAATGAATTGCAACAGAGCTATTCGCAAACTGATCGGCGGCGTGCAAAATAGTGTTGTAAAATGCAATAACACACACACAATGCTATATTATGTGTGTAGATTGGTGCAGATGATACGTGGCACATTGCGTTGCGTAGTCTCTGTTAGGGCGCAACTATTGTTAGGAGAGGAAAGGTTGCCACAGAGAAATGTTATAACAACATTGTTTCAAATGTCTGCATTCATTATTTTACAAAACATACCTGTATTTATACCAGCATGCTTTGACGTTTGCACCGTTCATGAAGTTTTGTATAATTTAATAATAGTGACAATAAAAAAACAACAAATTGCTCCTTTATTTATTTATTTAAATCCTTTATTGCACCAAAATAAACTTTAAAATAGGTACGCGGGCGAGTTTAATGCCTATTAGGCATTCTCTAACAACAAACCTTTGAGATGATGAGAAATGAATTTTTGACATAATTAATAAATTACACGAATCTTCATGAACGGCCAAATGTCAAAACGGCTATCGTAGCGTGCCGCAAGTATAATAGATATTGTAATGCACATAAAAATACTCGTAACGCTTAAGAAATTGAAAAATACAAATATATTTGCAACAAACAATAATAATTATTCAGTGAACACTGGGTTTTTACAGTCGTCGTCACTCTTTGACTTCCTCCTGCTTACCATCAGGCAGGTCGAGGTCAGACGAAACAATTTTGTCACAATTTAACAAAATGTAGACGTAGAGGAATCGAAACTGTCAGTATCGTGGAGAGTGGGGCACTGCTGTTTCTGCATATCCCTGTGGGAATTAGGTCGTGAAATCGATGATGATGTTGATGATAAAATACAACTTGAGTTAATAACAATTAGAATGACAATAATAAAGCTAACCAATGTCCAAACAAAGAAAAGTAAATGATTCTAATGAGCCTAATGATAACTATTTTATATGTCATCGAGACATAATACAAAGATAATTATGTCAACATGTTAACAAAGTTTAAAATGGTGGTAAAATTATATACGAATGATCGATCAATGTTGCCTTGAAATGCGCTTGTTAAAGAGTAGAATTTGTGGTTTATGAGGTAGGCGTAGTTATTACGTTTTGTTAATTTTGGATTGTGATTTAGTTATAGATGTGGTTTAAATGAGGATGTAGTGACAAGGATTGACAAAGGAAACCTTCGATGGTTTGGGCACATGGAAAGGATTGGCTTTCGAACTGGAAGCTTTCGGTCAGTGAGACTAGTTTACTACCACATAACCACGGTATCTAGGTGTCGCTTTGCAATGTGTTTTTATATATTGTGATCTGACTTCGATTTTCCTGGTCAAGGGAAGAAAAGTCGACGGTTAAAAAAACAGACAAGGTGCTTTTTTATGCCTCGGTTATAGAATGGAAAAAACACATGGGCGCCGTTATTTATTTCGGCTGCCAATTCTATTTATTACCTGTAATCATATGAATGTGTGTAAATCCTTATACAAAAAGAACCACATTAGGATATAAGCTAGAAAGTTTGCAACTTTAGACAATGGCCTTAATGTGCCTGTCTAATAAAGGATAATTTTGTAGTTAGGAGTATTATTATTGCTTAGCTTTCTTTCACGTAGATTTATATATGTCACTGTATAATTGTAAATACCGTTAGTTTATAATCTATCCATGATAGGTTATAATATATATATGGATATAAATTCATATATAGTAAATGCAAGTAGCATTAATACGTTATATTGTAAGCAGTATGGACAGTTCACAATGTATCGTCAGTTTACGATCTCGCGAGATAGATTATAAACTAACGGTATTCACAATTATACGATTACATATACGTTAAACTTAAACTAATAAATATATTAACTGTTGCCTCCTAAACTATAATATATTAACATGGCTAGTTAAATAACTATTAGAGTCAACAGTGAGTCGCTCAAACGTACTGCTGTTTATGATTATAATTTGATGTATGGTTTTGATGCGACAGCGTCATGTTTATAGTGTATTGCCTAATTGCACTTCGAATTTGATACTAGCGGTCCCGACAGACGTTGTCTTGTCCTAAAGTAAAATAAGAAATTAATTGCGAAGATAAACCATTCTCGATTCCACATGAACACACTATAAATAATTAACCACAAACGGTCGTTTAAGAGAATTAGACACACAATAGAATTGCGATCGTGGTGTAGTGGTTACGCAAGCCGTAACAAATTGCCGGTACCAATAATTCTTTGATATATGTACTTTGGTTGTTCTGTTTCTATGATACAAGCATTTTAGTAGCTTAGTATAGAAATGTATAATAAAAATATTTTTTTATAGAAACGGACCACAACTTTCTTACTTCTATTATTTTTTTACATCCACAATTCTCCTAATACAGGCCCTATACATATTTTTTTATTCAACCTCGTTTTGCCTGGTAAGCAAGGGGAGGTCTGAGTGCCAAAATTGCCTCAGTTCAGTTCTGTCTCGGACGCCGTCACTATGCCGGCCAAAAAAGCTTCTATAGTACAAAAATAGAATACTTGAAACTATATACTTGAGAACCATCTGCTGGGTCCATATCTAGCTTTTAATTCATCCACTTTTATTTGATTTATGAATTTCTTCCACCAATCACCTTAACCATATCAACTTTTATTATTAATAATGTTTATTTTTGTTTGTAGAAAACACGCCGTGGTATTCCTGTGACGAAGTTCACCTGTCATGGCCGCGCTTCCGGGTATTACGCCGATGTTGAAACAGGATGTCAGGTTAGTTCATATTAAAATAATTCATAGTATTGTTATTCCTTATTATAGAATAGAGATAGGCAGATCTGTTGGAATAATTGTGGATTGGTATTTAACTGCACTCTGCTTTATATTAAGCTGGAGACTGGAGAGTGAGGTCTAGGAGTTGGGGATCTAATGACGTAACAAAATTGCTGAGTTTAATATAATGTCAATGTATTGTTGCTTTATCGTCGTTTAGTGGAAGTGACTGCTACTTGCAGTCATTCATCTGTAGTAGCAGTCACTTCCATTCATGGGCCGCACTCCAGCTTAACATCAGGCAGATTTTTTTTAAATCAAGCCTCGATTTCAAAAAACGCATTGATTAGTCGGCTGATACACCATGGATAACACTCCAGGTTTACTCCAGGTGGGGTGTACGGCCATGTCTTGACGGCAAAGCCTTCATCAGGTTAAAAGAACTTTAAATAGGTAACATTTATTTATTAAAAAGTGACATGACATGGCCGCATAAAGGCCTGATAAAGGCTTTATCAGGTTAAAAGAACTTTAAATAGGTAACATTTATTTATTAAGTGACATGACATTATGGTCGTACACCCCACCTGGAGTGAACCTGGAGTGCTATCCATGGAGACAGCTGGTGCCAAGATGAATGTCTGAATTCTGACTTTTAGAATGATTTATTTAAATCCTTTATTGCACCTAACAACTAATCTTTGGGATGATGAGAAATTATGGTCAGAGTGCAAATATACTACAAACTACAATTACATAAACTACATACAAGTATCACAAGTATATACATACATACATACATATATGTAGGTAAAAATAAACATACATAAACATACACAATTATATTTTGTGCCAAATTATTTAATATGGATGATCCCGAAAAGCGACTCTAGTTTACTTCACGGGCTTCACAAGTTTTGGTTAGTACTACCCTAGGTTGGCAGAATATTGCTTCAGTGGCGTAGCGTGACGGGGGCGGAGGGGGCACATTTAGGGGGCGGCAAAATTTAAAAAAGCTAAAATAAATCATTAAAATTTGAACCTGAAATTCATAATTTTGTTGTACCTATGATTGAAATTCCTAAATAAGGGGGCGGCAATTTTTTTTTCCGCCCCGGGTGGTGGACTCCCACGCTACGCCACTGTATTGCTTACCACTCTTTGAACGAGCAATAAAAGCTTTATAATGATTATAAAGTATAAAGCTGTCGGCGGCTCTTTTAAGTCAGTTTATTAGCTACATGGAATATGTTTATAGCCTATTTTACGAAAGAGTTATGTAATTAATAATGTTTGAAATAGTGGGATCACAGTAAGGCTCTGTGCGTCCTCTATCGCCTATACCACGGAGAATGTTCCGAGGAGTCTTTAACCTTGTTACTACCTCGTCTTTTCACACCCGTAATAACCGCACAGGTCAAGGGAAGCATCCGCATTCTGTCGACCGAATCGGCAGTCGAACTAAAAGGTTCGCTGCGTCGTCTTTGTAAAACAATCGACAAGTGGACTGCTTAACCAGCCCATGTATTCTCACCATCCTATAACCTTGGATCTTTTAAGCGATGCGTGAAAAACACCTTAGGCCGGCATAGCGACGGCGACTGGGCAGCCGTGAATAAAATATAAAGACAATAAATAGTGGTAGGCAGTGGTACCCAGTACTAGTACAAGTTTACTGTACCATCACTTACAAGTATACAGACCATGAAGTGATTTGGTCGCGTTTCGGGATCAGCTTGTAAGTTACCAGTTCCAACTAGGCCGGCATTGTGGATGTGATTGCTACTTACAGTTTTTGCTACTGTAGCAGTGCCATCCATTCATGGACCACACTCCAGCCTAACATCAAGCGCTGTGCTTGTCGTATGTCATATGTCGTGTCACAATAATAATATAAAGACATTAAACTGTCGCAAAAATAGTATTTGTCAATATAATAGTCAAAGTTGCAAGCGCATCTCATAGGTTTGTGGTCATTTCCACACTACTAACACAATCTCAGGGACAAATTAAGAAACAACTACGTTATGCACTAAACAAATTTTATGCGGCTTACTATCGCGGTTATTGATTTTACATTTTTTTATTATTCCGACGATTCGAGAGATTTTTTTTTTTTTTTTTATTTATTTTTTTATTGTGACTCGACATATGACAGCACCCCGCTTGATGTTAAGCCGAAGTGTGGTCCATGAATAAATGTCACTGCTACTACAATTCAATAACTGTGAGTAGCAATCACATCCACTATGCCGGCCTAGATGGAACCGGCAACTTACAAGCTGATCCCGAAACGTGACTAAATCACTTCACGGTCTGTATACTTGTAAGTGGTGGTACTACCCCGGATCGGCAGACTGGGCACCACTGCCTACCACTCTTTGATAACCAGACCCGAAGCAAATATCCATCTCTTTTTTTTTTTATTAACAAATATTTGCAATATTTAATACTATTAAATATTACAAATAAAAGCTATGAAACAAATATTTGCTCCGACCGGGGATCGAACCCGGGACTTTACGCGCAACAAACCAGTCGCTAAACCGTTCGTCCACGCCTGTCGTCAAAATTTGCAGCTATTGGTCACGAAGAGGTGTTGGTTGTCCTAAAAAGCCACATAAGATTGGTTTAATTCATTTTTCAATGCTCGTGCATAATCTCAGAAAATACTACGGTACGTATTGACGATAGGACGCGATGCTCCTTTTTTTACACCCTACCCTTGTCCTTCTCTTTGACTATGCCGGCCTTAAGCGTAGTACTAACATCTTTAATTTAATTAATTGATTTAAAAGTGGTATGCAGTGGTACCCAGTACCACCAATTACAAGTATACAGATCGTGAAATACAGACTTAGGTCCCGTTTCGGGATCAACTTGTAAGTCGCCGGTTCCAACTAGGCTGGCATAGTGGATGTGATTGCACGCACAATTATCGAATTGTAGTAGCAGTGGCATTCATTCATGGACTACACTCCGGCTTAACATCGGGCAGGTGTTGTCATATGTCGATTCACATAGTAGTAGTAGCTTAGTATAGAAATGTAAATAAATAAAAAATCATCAAAAATAGTCACAACAAAAAAAAAATGGATATTATAATGCATGTTTTGTAACTTATATTAGTGTAAAAATACATTAAAACAATTTGCAATGAACATTTTCCTTCCACAATCACCTTTAACTTTTGACACGCAAAGTTTACAAAATACAAATGCGTCATTTTTAAGAAATCTATACATTTTAAAAAAGAGACAATCAATTGTAAATATCATTATTCTTTAAGGTGTAATACATTAACGTGCATTGGTCATTTTTGTAAGTTTATCGATCGTAATAAATCTTTATATTTTATTTTAAAGTCGTGTTGCATCGACCTTGGTGCATTGTGAAATTGGTGCCAATTGAAGCGCATTGTGGTTTTTGTGTTAAAGTCACTAGTTTTGGTAATAGTAGCATTGCTTTCAACTTACACGAGTATATTTAATAACGCCACATTAATTATTCTATAATATATTATTTTATACTAGGTTTATTATTATTTTCTTTCATTCCTTGTATTTATACATACTAAGACAGACAGAGTGCAAATCAGCAGGTTGTGCAGGCTAAACAATAAGAAAGTTATTTAGAGCTGAAAATTAAGATTGTAATATCGAATTAAAAACATTACCTTTTTTCTTCAATTACATATCTAGGCTAAGCTAGTAAACGTATTGTATCGAAGAAACTGAGCGACTAAAGTACATATTATCAAAGAAACTTTGGTAACGCAAACCCACGGTCGCTTTTACTGATGGATTGCCAATGTTTAATATTTTCATCAGTATTATGTAGGGTCATTTTAAAAAAGAGACAAATACATAATATGAGGTTCTTTCTCTTTATAACTAAAACTACCAATAATTTGTACTCAACCGTAAAATTCATAAAAAAACCTTCATTATGAGAATAATTTCACTTGTAAATCGATAATAATAAGTTATAATGATTTATAATATATAATATTAATGTCAAAATAATTAAGGATGGTTATATTTTAATGTGGGTGACAATAAGGCGATGGGTGAAGGTGAACGGGTGCCTTAAGCAGTGAGGGCCACCCACACACAACGCCATAAACATGAAGAAAATTCACTTTTTTATGACTCATCGGCTCTCTGCTTGAACCCAGCGTCAGTTCATGGCGATTATCTATGCTATTAGGATAAGAATAGGACGAATAGGCTGTTGACTAACTTCTCTTGACTGATTCAAAGGTGTATTTTTCTTAACGGTCCGCAAAGAAAAATACACTATACTAAAGTGAAGTTGGTTGGAGAGTTAAACGTCACAAAATGGCGCCGATTCCGTCCGATTCTTATTTTAATCGCATTATATCTATGTTTTTGCAATGGATTTTAGCATTATTAATATATATTAGCGAAATGGTAGTGAAAGCAGGTTGACGAAAGAATGGACATCATTCCTTTTTCTATGGGGACTTAGGCTTAATTGTATTAATATACATTTTAAAATAATTTGAATACGATAATTAAAATGGAATTAGAAAATATCCTTTTTTCTGCATAGTTTAGATGTGCAAAATGATCAAACTATAATTATGACAGTTCAACGCAGTACTGTTAATAATAGTACTATTAACGTGTCACCATAATTGGCAAACGAAACAAAATTTTCCAAATAACTCAATTGCATTGCTGTGCAAATAAAAAGCAAAATTGTAATTAGTTTTATCAATACAAGTATTGAAACTACCATTTATATAATTGTTTACCATTTGGCATTACCAAGGTAATAGTACAAAAATGCAGAAAATGAATGTCCTTTGTAAATCTGATGTGGATGGATGCATTAATCGAGGCAGACCCAGGAGGGTATACAGACCGTGAAGTGATTTGGTCACGTTTCGGGATCAGCTTGTAAGTTGCTGGTTCCATCTAGGCCGGCATAGTGGATGTGATTGCTACTCACAGTTATTGAATTGTAGTAGCAGTGACATTCATTCATGGACCACACTTCGGCTTAACATCAAGCGGGGTGCTGTCATATGTCGAGTCACAAAAAAAAGGGTGTTCTCCGATTCGATCGGAGAACACGGTCTGTACATTTAAAAATGACCACCAACAGCTGGCTACTCCTAATATGTCGGTCCTACGAAGATAAATTATAGAGATAAAAACGCGCATAGAGGTAATAAATTTTCTTTTAAAGCTAACACATTAAGTTTATAACAATTGTTTAATTTGATGATTCTCACGGATAGCAGGCAAACGTGTCTCTCTCACTCATTACAATGGCCTTGACATTATTTACTAATATTTTTGATAATAATACTGTTTACACACCATAACCCCCCATCCTATAACCTTGGATTCCTCAAGCGAGGCGCGGAGAAGCACCTTTGGCCGACAAAGTGACGGTGTCGACATCTGTCTTCGACCCGCCTGATAAGCAAGAGGAGGTCTAAGAGTGCCGACGACTGCAAAAACCGAGTCTTCACGGTTGCCCCAGTCGCCGTCACTATGCCGGCCAAAGGTGCTTCTTCACCTATCGCCTGAAGGATCCAAGGTCATAGGATGAGGAGAACACATGTCATGTCTTTGCGTAGTTGCAAGGGCTCCAGAGTTTGTTTGACCTCTGCATCATCTATAAATTGAACAGCTCGAAGTTGCAATGAATCTATATATAATAGGTCATCGAAAAGATCTATTAAGAAGCGTAATAATGGAATAAATTTTTCACATATAAAATACTATGCTATTAGAATGAGAATAGGACGGGCTGTTGATTAACTTCACTTGACTGATTGACAATTGTCTTTTCTTGACGGTCCGCAAAGAAAAAGACACCATACTAAAGTGAAGTTGGTTGGAGAGTTAGACGTCACAAAATGGCGCCGATTCCGTCCTAATCTTATTTTAATCGCATTATAAAAAAGATTAATGAATTTTATGCGGCTTACTATCGTAATTTTGGTTATTGATTTTACAATTTTTTATCAATGTTCGCGCGAAATCTAAGAAAATACTAACTACATTAGATTTATCATTCACTTATGATTGATTAATATTATCAAATTAATTAAATAAATCCATTGACCTATATTCGTATAACATCTGTCAGTCCCTTAAACGTATCTTACGACATCTTTTATTTTCCCATTGAAGAGTTGCCAATTAAGCTAAGTGCAGACTATCATCTTAATAGGAGCAATTCTTTCTATTGAATAGACATTCTTTTTTAGTATTCGTCGCAGACAAATGGGTCCTCAGCGGATAAATCAACTACTGGATGCAGGCTGCGAAGATAACTGGATGGCTGTAAAATAGTCCAAAGAATGACTCCGATTCGATCGCAGAACACCCTGGGTCTGCCTCGATTAACGCATCCATCCATATAAGATTTATAAAAGACATTATTCATTTTGGGCATTTATGTCTTACTTTTATAATGCCAAATGGTAAAAAAATATATAAATGGTGGTTTCGATACTTGTGTTGATAAAACTAATAACAATTTTGCTTTTAATTGCTGTGCAATTGAGTTATTTGGAAAATAATATATGGATTTTGTGTCGTCTAAATCACAAAGACACGCCATATTAATAGTTCTATTCCGAACTGTCATAGTTATGGTTATATTATCCAATTACATTGTAATCTTTGTACATTAAACTATATTAAAATGTAAATGCAACTGTTAATACAATTTAGCCCAAGTCTTCAAACAAAATGAAAGATGTCCTTTATAGAAAGATCCGAGAAACTAAAAGTAAATAGTTAACAAAACATGTTACTGCGCAACTTGAATGCTAGGCGCCTCTACATTGGTACCTACAGATTTTGAATTAGAGACTCTCGGTTTGCGTGACTATATCACTACCCCTACACCATCGCCTTTAATTTAATGTATCACTTACTAGACCCTCTGTATATAGTTTATTTATATAGTAATCAATGTTAATGACTTATATACAAATAATCCATGCTGTATACGACACGGGTCAAGGTATAATGCGATTCACTTTAATTGCCATACAATGGTTTATTACGCCTGTGTACAGATATACCATACGTTTTCATTCATTTTCATACATTTTTTTTATACATTTACGTTTACACATACATTTACGTTTCATACATTTTCACTAATTGACTATTATCTTCGTTGATGCGTTTTATGTCAGTTTTAAAAAATGTTTGATTTTAATTGAACTTTTTATATTACCTATTGGACATTATTAAACTATTATTATTTTATGATATATCATTAGAAACATCTACACTAGATATGATAACTTAACTGTATTTAATCTAAATAACAGATGTGTCAACTTAGCGACAAAAATAATTTCGACAATCCCTTTATGCGGGCTTTTTAAATGATCGATTGCCGGCACTTTCTTGTCAGAATGTATTCATTAGATATGTTTCTTTTTATGCCGTGAGCTTAAAAGTTCGATTAAAGTAGTATTTTTGGTAGACTTCTGACATGGAGCGTATTACAATATTGACCACGCAATTCATTAAAGGATATTATATATAGTAAGTTGCTCGCATGTGAAACATACTATATAATATAATTTAATGAATTGCGCCCTTATGGCACAATGTCTGTCACACGAGCCATTTGGTAAAAAAAAAACATAATAATCAGCGGACTCATTGTCGACGTACAATGGTTGGGTTTTGCAACATATTTCTGTCATTTAAGCTTTAGCATTTAACACTAAAACGAACACTAGGCGTTAATTTAATGTCAAAATAAGTTATTTCTCGAAGAATCGACAAGAATGGAGCCTTTTCCCTTGTCGATTGTGCTCTCCTCATCCTATAACTTTGGAACTCAAATAATTTCCTCACTCCAATGTATCTGCCTATCCCTGTGGGAGAACGGCGTGATAATTTGATTGATTGATTGATTGGCGTTTGATCTAATTCCAGTGCGATGTAACCCATTTCATAACTTTATTTTACTATTTTATTGTTTTATCATTTGCAAGTGACATATACATATACGAGTATTTATCTACAATAATACTTTATTTGCATAATAAATTTCATTTGATTAGGATTTATACATCAATCAATCAATTTATCACGTCCTTTTCCCACAGGTATAGGTAGAGACAATGAAGGGCCACTTACCACGATCCTGGCACAACTCCCTAGCTTCCCTCACCTCCACAATTCTCTACGCAAGCTCACGTTTATGGGCACTAGGCAACTTAAATACCTTAACCGCACAGCAATTAATAGCAAAATTGTTATTAGTTTTATGAACACAAGTATCAAAACTACCATATATATATATTTTCATCATTGGACATTACAAAAGTAGTACATAAAAGCCCAAAATGAATGATGTGGTTTCAATTATCATTCACAACAGAATTGAGCCTTTCGAGTGTTAAATAGAATGCTGTCGTTGGTTAAGTAGCATCATGAAAATGTTAAATATCTTAAGGTGCTTTATAATTGCTTAATTATGTTTAATTAGGAGGTCGGCCATTTTGGACAAATATGTATAATAATGTTGCCACATCATAATTTTTATAAGACGGGTCTTAAAAACTTAAAACGTTAATCTCAATATAATTAGCTTTGGGGTTATTATAAATAACCTCTAAAGATCGCTTCCTTGGCTTATTTATTGTGCAATGTGACTTATTATGGCGCATTGCTCACTAACGTCAATCAATCAATCAACTAGTCACGCTCTTTCCAACAAGTATAGGCAGAGACAATGGAGCGCAACTCGCCACGATCCTGAAACTACCTCGCTGTGGTTATGGATGCTTCTTAAGGATGTCTCTGATTTGGTCGGAAAACACCCTTCTGGGCCTACCTTGATTAAAAAAAACGAGTCTTAACGGTTGCCCCAGTCGCCTTCACTATGCCGGCCAAAGGTGCTTCTTCACGCATCGCTTGAAGGATCCAAGGGATGAAGAGAACATACCAGCACTGGTAAAGCATTCCACTTTTTTTTCTTTTTTCTTTTTATTGTGACACGACATTTGACATCGACCTGCCTGATGATAAGCAAGAGGAGATCCAGAAGTGCCGACGACTGAAACAACCGAGTTAGTACACGGCTGTCTCAGCCGCCGTCACTATGGCGGCAAAAGGTGCTTTTTCGAGCATCGCTTGAAGGATCCAAGGCTATAGGATGAAGAGAACATACCAACACTGGTAAAGCATTAAACGACGCACCGAACCATATCAAAGCCTGTAAATTATATTAATCTGTATCGTTTCGAAAATAAGTTCATCATAAGATCAAGGTCACAAACCTTCCTCATACAACATTTTTGCATAATATTACATCTATAAAAAATAAGTAGTTTATCTTTATTTAAATAGATCACGATTCCGCAAACACATGGCGTCTCTATGCGTCCTTTATCGCAATTACCACGCAGAATGTTTTGAGGAGCTCTTTAACCTTGTTCTCTTTACTCCTCTGAATACAGGTCGGGGAAAGCGTCCTGTCGACCGAATCGGCGCGTCGGTTCTTTGTAAAACAATCGACAATTTAAATGTCAATCCATATGTTCTCTTAATCCTATAACCTTGGATTCTTCAAGTTCAGCGTAAAAAAGCACCATAGTCCGGCATAGTGAAGGCGACTAGGGCAGCCGTAAAGACACGTCTTTTACAGTCGTCGGCACTCATGGACCTTTTTTTATTGTGACTCGACATATGACAGCACCCCGCGTGATGTTAAGCTGAAGTGTGGTCTATGAATAAATGTCACTGCTACTACAATTCAATAACTGTGAGTAGCAATCACATCCACTATGCCGGCCTAGATGGAACCGGCAACTTACAAGCTGATCCCGAAACGTGACCAAATCACTTCACGGTCTGTATACTTGGTGGTACTACCCCGGATCGGCAGACTAGGTACCACTACACTCTTTGATAACCAGACCCGAAGCAAATATCCATCTCTTTTTTTTATTAACAAATATTAATTTTAATATTTAATGTTAATAAATATTACAAATAAAAGCTATGAAACAAATATTTGCTCCGACCGGGAATGGAACCGGGACTTTACGCGCAACAAACCAATCGCTAAACCGTTCGTCCACGCCTGTCGCCACGCCTCTAGATGTCGAGTACAATTTTTTTTTAAAAATTCAGCGCATAAAAGCACCTTTGTCTGACATAGTAACAATGGCTAAGACAGCCGTAAGCAAAATCGGATTTTTAGTCGTCAACGCTCTTCCCACGCTTACTATCAGGCCAATCAAGGTCGATGTTAGGTCTCAATGGTAAAAGTAATTACCAATCAAATTGTCGCTGCTTATCCCACAGCGATAGGCAGAGACAAAGGAGTGCCACTTGCCACGATCCTGACACAACTCTTCATACAAGCTCTACGGTTATGAGCTTGTAAAGTAATTAAAAGTAATTTATTTTATTAAGACTGGTAGGCATACAGTGGTCATTTTTTAAGTACCACCACTGTACAGACCACCAAGTGATTCAGTCGCGTTTCAGGATCTTGTAAGCTTCCGGTTTCAATTAGGCTGCCATAGTGGATGCTACTGCTACTTGCAGTTATTTAGTTGTAGCAGCATTAGCCTTTGACCGCACTCCAACTTAACGTCAGTCTTATAATTTTGAAATAAAACAAAAAGTAGTTTTTTCAAACCGTGAACAAATCAAAACCATTTGCATCCATATTACCAATAATAGGAAAATTCTTGTTCCAATTTATGATTTGGACCAAGTTTATTTATTCCTTGAGTCGTCCTCGTTTTTATTACAATGCTTAAATATATGAGAGAATATATTGCTTAAATATTTATATTAAAAATACTACAATATAGATATAAACTAATTTGTTTAATGTCTTCTAAACGGCTTCAACAATTTTATTTGTTATTTTGTTATTTTTGTTGTTATTTTTATCTTCTATACTAATATAATAAAGCGGAAGAGTTTGTTTGTTTGTTTGTTTGTTTGTTTGTTTGTTTGTTTGTTTGTTTAAACGCGCTAATCTCAGGAACTACTGGTTCGAATTGAAAAATTCTTTTTGTGTTGCATAGATCAATTATCGAGGAAGGCTTTAGGCTATAAAACATTACGTTGCGACTTATAGAAGCGAAGAAACAGTCGAAAATGTGGAAAAAACGGGGAATATTATTCGTGTTTGAGGGTTTCCGTTGCGTGCGCTGCGAAAACCGTTCGAGATACCCAAAAAATATGTATGAGAGAATTATTCCTCTTTAAATTATCTAAAAAAATGTCCGCGACCGTATATGTCTATCTTTTAAGATTAACTCACAATAACCGTTTTTATGATAGTCAAATTTGATCTAAATTAATGCATTATTACAAATTATTTGTCAGAGTTGTATTAACATAATAATATTATTCTTTATCGAAATAAATGTGTCATTAATTAAGAGTATTTAACTGTGAACAAAATTGTCATTGACATCACCTAATTTCAATAAACATCTTATAAGATAATACAATTTTAAAATAACTCTGAAACAAAATTCACACGCGTCGCATGATGAGCGCTAACCGGCGGGCGAGGAGAGGCGGAGGGGGGTGTAGCTCTACGAGGTATAGTCTGACGCGCCCCTCCACTGCATTTACGCATACGAGCAAATATAAAATATGGATAAAACACACCGAAAATGCAGTAATTGGTTATTCAGTTGCTGGTTAGACACAAAGGAGGAACGAACGTGATGAAGTTTAATAGTATAGTTAGTAATATTTGCATTCACACATTTAAATAAACTAAACTAATATAGACAGACAAGCATACTATGCGGTCGGCTCTCTACTGATCGGTTGAATGCAGCGTTAATTTGTTTTTACGATATAATATCATCGTGCAAAATCCTTTTTTATTCAATTTCATTTTGTAGTAGTTTTCTCTATAGTAGGTAGTGTTTGTTTTAAGTATAGTATTTTGTTTCTAATATTTTCACAATAACACTTTTTTTGTTTTGTTGTAAATAATACCTGTACATGTCATCTACATTCTTTCAAGGTTAGGTTTTACAATTCTTATTAGGTTAGGTTTTAGTTTAAGCATAGCAGTTAGTTTGGTTAAGTTTTCATTTCCTTCGTTCTTTCTTCGTCACTGTAATACCTAGAAAAAGGACTCAGCGTTCTCGGCAGACTGCTGCTGCAAAGCGGCTGCGAGTTTTGCGCACGAGAAAATAAAACTAAAAATATAATATACGCAGAAGTACTTTAAAATATATTCTTTTTAAAACTACTTTAAAATATATTCTATTAGTTACGTAATTTAATCGTCTAAAATAAGTCGCGGGTAACAGCTATAGGTAATTTATAATAAAGCTGAGCAGGTAGGTAAACAAAAAATTAATATGATTCCCAAAATAACTATTCCACGCGGACGCAGTCGCGGGCACAGCTAGTATAGATATAAACTAATTTGTTTAATGTCTTCTAAACGGCTTCAACAATTTTATTTGTTTTTGACAGATCCGTAATCATCAACCGTAGGGGTCAAGGTGCATGTATTGTGTACCTATTTAACTTATGTGTTTACTTACATTCAAGTGTCACTTATCTTTGAATTAGGAATTTTAATATATTTCGGATTTAATACATCCACTATGCCGGCCTAGATGGAACCGGCAACTTACAAGCTGATCCCGAAACGTGACCAAATCACTTCACGGTCTGTATACTTGTAAGTGGTGGTACTACCCCGGATGGGCAGACTGGGTACCACTGCACTCTTTGATAACCAGACCCGAAGCAAATATCCATCTCTTTTTTTATTAACAAATATTAATTTGTAATATTTAATGTTATTAAATATTACAAATAAAAGCTATGAAACAAATATTTGCTCCGACCGAGAATGGAATTAGGGGAATATCTTTGAATTATGAATTTTAATATATTTCGGAATCAGCTACCGCTGGATATTAGACGTGCACCGTCTTTAAACGATTAGTCACCAACTTGTTTCTTGATAAACAGGAGCTCACAGCATCTAGTTCATATTAAATAAGTTAGTACAAAATATAATTGTGTATGTTTATTTGTAGTTTATGCAATTGTAGTATATTTGCACCCTACCCATAATTTCTCATCACCCCAAAGGTTAGTTGTTAGAGAATGCCTAATAGGCATTAAACTCGCCTATTTTTAAGTTTATTTTGGTGCAATAAAGGATTTAAATAAATTTAAATTAGATTGACGAAACGAATTTATAAATCTGATGTGGATGGATGCGTCAATAAGGCATACCTATGAGGGTGTTTCCGACGAAATCGGAGACATCCTCAAGAAAGCTAGGTTGCCTAGTGCCCATAACCGTATGAAGAGAATTGTGGATGTGAAGGAAGCGAGGGAGTTGTGTCAGGATCGTGGTAAGTGGCGCTTCTTTGTCTGTATATCCCTGTGGGAAAAAGGCGTGACAACTTGTTTTTTTGTATTATTATTTCGGAATTCATAATTATTTTTTTTAATTTCGTCTACAAATAGATGTGTGGCAGGATGACTGGCGGGTTTTCATTTTAAATTATTCTTATTATTTTATTAGTTATGTCTTAGTATTATTTACCAGTGTCTAATGTTAAAGTTCTTATAATGAATTATTGTTGAATACGAGTATGTTTCGTCATAAGATGGGAATGACAATTTCAATAAAACAGCGGAATACTTTATAAAAACTTCTAAATGACACCTGAAGGAAGCTCGAACAAACACGTTTAACAGCTGTACTTTGGAGTAAAAGTAACAAGTAAATATGTAAAATAATTGATTTATAAATGACTTTGCGATCTTCAAATACTTGATATAACTCGTAAAAACATTACACAGTTTATTATCTAGCACACGACGAAAAGCATTTTTTTTATTATGACTCGACTTATGACAGCACCCCAGCTTAAGTTAATCTGGAGTGCAGTCCATGAATTAGTGCAATGAAGTAACTGTCACGTCCCCTATGCCGGCCTAGTTGGAACTACTACTGATCGGTGGACTCTTACTCACTTCTCTCTATTTCAAGTTAATTTTATTATTCATATTTTACTTACCAATCCCATTATGTTGTTATTTCAACACCCACATTATTTTACAATTTAAGACGTATTACAAAATAATAATAACTTTAGAAATAGCATTTTTAGAATATAATATAAAAAATACAGTAGCTTGTACATAATGTAATTGAGGAAACGCATCATTATAATTTAACAAACGGCCAAATTCGGTTCAATAATTACACATAAATACTATATAAATTATATATATATTAAATATCATACTCGTTATAGTTCCAAAATATATCTAAAAATATAATTAATTGTTTTAATAATAACACATCGTAACAAAGAGATTGTTTGAAGATTTTTCACACAGGCATATTGACCTGGGGATTTTTTGTTATTGTGTCGACATCTGCCCTCGAATTGCCTGGTGGTAAGCAAGATGGAGGTACAAGAGTGCCGACGACTGAAAAGTCGTTGTACCACCGTATCAGTTGGCTATTAAATTTAAATTCGTTATGAATTACAATTTGTTAGGTAACACCACTTTTGCTTTATTTGTATTTTTTAGATTTTTCGCGTACATTGAATAATGAGTTGAACAAGTTTTATGCGGCTTAATATCGCGTTTATTTTGGTTTTGATTTTACAATTTTATTATTATTCCGACGCGACGTTTCAAGAGCAAATTGTAAAATCAAAATAAACGCATAAAATTTGTTTAATTCATCTACGTTTGCTTTTTCTAATATAGGGTAAGAGGGGGCACAGTGGAACGAAAAACGCATTTAGATTTTAAAAAAAATCAACTTTTATTCAATCATAATGGGGCTATCACTTACATATTAAGCAGTCTTTGCTCTATCAATTCCCAACCAAAAATATTGAAAAAAGTTCCTATTATAATATTTATTGGAATTTTTTTAAGATAAGAATTTTGTTCCGCTGTCCAACCAGGTCTGGGGTTGAGTGGAACGCCCCTAGGGGCACAGTAGAACATACGAAATAAATCTAAAAATAATAAATAAAATAATTGAAATTATTCATTTTATGGATGCGTTGTGGAATGTACAATAGGTTGGCCTGTCTTTTAGTTTATATTTCTCTTATTCGTGGGAATATTTTGAGACCTATGTAATTTTTGGACACAACTGCCATATCTGGTTCTAGAGAAAAGTGAAATCCGTCAACTTGCCACTTTTTTTCAGGTAGCTGGTAGTCCTTCTCAGTGTCACAGTCAGTTAGAGTTTGTCCAATAAAGTGTTTAAGCATGTTCCTATGCACCCCGTTCCACTGTGCCCCTCTTCTGATTCATAAAAACAAAAATCGTTATATTTATTAGGTTACCCTTTTAGGTTATGTTTTGCTCGTTAATATATCACCAATTACATACCTAAATAAAAGGGATAAAATGTTACTTACCAGTAGCTACGGTTTTCGCGTAAATCGGAAAACACTACATCAAATTTTTAATGAAATTAATGTCAAAAAACCAATTTTCCATACTATTTAACACACGACCCATACTACTTCACTTTGACAACTGAATTAATATGGCCGCTTGTGCACTTGATTATGCTGTCAAATAAAATCTATGGAATGTTAGAAATTGACAGAGTTATTACGGGTGTTTCACTCTGCCCCGCGTTCCACTGTGCCCCTCCTTACCCTACAGTATAAATGTTGCTAAAATGTCATTTTGTACGCAGCTAAAATAATAAATTGTAATCAAATGACAGGCCCTAGTAAGTTATTCTAACTGTGGCATGCGGTTATAACTTTTGAATCATTCAAAAAACTAAAAAGCTCGTCAAAAAACTGGGATTAACTATATTTTGTGCCAGTCCCGGGTTCGATTCCCGGTCGGAGCAAATATTTTTTCATAGCTTTTATTTGTAATATTTAATAATTATATTGCAAATATTTGTTAATAAAAAAAGAGGCGGATATTTGCTTCGGGTCTGGTTATTAAAGAGTGGTAGGCAGTGGTACCCAGTCTGCCGATGTGTTCTCTCCATCTTATAAGGATCCATCCTAAAGGATCCAAGATGCATAAAGAAGCACCTTTGGTCGGCATAGTGACGACAACTGGGAAAGCCGTGAACTGACTACTTTTTTTCTGTCGTCGGCACTCTTGGACCTCGTCTTGCTTACCATCAGGCGGGTCGAGGTCAGATGTTTGAGTCACAATAAAAAAACACGATTTAATTATAATGTAAATTACCATACAAAAGTAATGTATATAAAATTGTTTTGTTGAACGCATCTGCTCGCTGGTTGTACATTCGCTTCCGTCAGTTATGTTATAACAAGGAAGCACAATTGCTCAGCGAAATATAAACATGGCATGCACTAATGAACTGTTTAATTAATTTGATTATTCATTATCTAATTATAAATCAATAAAGAAATCTATCACACGTTTTGCTGCAATTGAGTTAGAACTACAAGTTATTATAATAGCTCAATATGAAGGATCAATCATTGGAAAAATATCGACAAGACAAAGTTACAACTTAATCAATCAATCAAATTGTCACGATTCTTTCCACGATAGGCAGAGGCAATGGAGCGTCACTTGCCACGATCTTGATATAACTCCTTCACATTCACAATCCTCTTCATACAAGCTCTAAGGATATGGGAACTAGGCAACCAAGCTAGGATGTCTCCGATTTGGTCGTTCCTGGACCACATAAGATTTATAAATTCCTTTCGTCAATCTAAAACTCATGTGTACGTAATTAACACAGTAGGTCAAAGTATGATGAAGGGATAAGTGAAAGTAGATTGACGAAAGGAATTTATAAATCTAATTGACGAAAGTTGATGGATGCGTAAACCCAGTCCGGGTGATGTCCGACCAAATCGAAGACATCCTCAAGAAGTTGCCTAGTGCCCATAATCGTAGAGCTTGTATGAGGATGTGAGGGAACTGAGGGAGTTGTGTTAGGATCGTGGCAAGTGGAGCTTCACTGTCTATCCATGTGGGGAAAAGGCGTGACAATTTGATTGATTGAGGTCAACATTTTAATACAATTCTATGATTTTCATGACATAAGCACTTTTGGTACGAGGTAGGTACATTTAGGCGACCGCGGTGTAGTGGCAGTGCAATGGCTACGTAAGCCGAGTGGTACGGGTTCTAAACTACTCACCGGCACCAATGTATCTTTGATATTTTGGTTGTCCTGTTTCTATGATACAAGCACTTTAGTAGCTTAGTATAGAAATGTATAATAGTAAAAAAAAACCAGAAAAAAAACATGTTTACCTTCATGTTGGTCTCAATTTTCTTGTGATCAGTGAAGTTTTTTTTTATTATGACTCGACATTGACATCGCCTAGTTTGATGGTACGCAAGAAGAAGACCGAGAGTGCAAGACACTGAAAAATCCGCCTCGGTTCACGGCTGTCCCCGTCGCCGTCACTATGCCGGCCTAAATATTTCTCTTTTACCCCGAAAGGTATGAGCAGAGTCAACAAATGGATACATGCCTCGGTTTGATACAACATTTCTTTCAATATTTTAATTTCTTTGTTGTTGTAATTGTAATTGTTTTTTAACACGCTTTTATTATTAGTTTGACTTGTATGTAAGTAACTATGTAATATAGGACTCTTTCCAATAAATTGTTACCCATTTCTAGAGTTCTGAATAATTTGATAATTTGTATATGTATTAAAAAACAGACAATACAATAAAATCATTAAACATTTTTTTTGGCCGGCATAGTGACGGCGACTGTAGCAAACGACTCGTTTTTTTAAGTCGTCGGCATTCTTGGACCTCCTCTTGGATTCACTTTTTAGTTCACATTGTCATATAAGCGTGATTTTTTTAGTTTTTAACTATAGTTTTATTTATTTATTTCAATTTTGGTAATTATATGTTTTTTTTTAATTTTACAGGTGTACCACATGTGCGATGGCTTAGGCCGCCAGTTCACCTACACCTGCCCGAACACGACACTGTTCCAGCAGCGCATGCTCATCTGCGACCATTGGTACATGGTCAACTGCTCGCGCTCCGAACAGGACTACGACGCCAACCTATTGATAGGTAAGGGATTCAATTTACATTGTCAACAACATTATCCCTGCAGTGCCTCGTATTGCACAATTAAGCTAATTTAATATTCCACATCCAATTATTACCCATATACGAGTATACTGAAGATTTAATTTAGTGAAAGAACTTCGACTCCAGCGGCGTTAGGTTGGCAAGTTAAACCGATTATCGTCTCTCATCGGCGATTGTCAAAATTATAAAAGCTACGAGACTATTAATCGTTGTGACGAATATCGTCTGTGCAACGACACGTTTGATCATTATCATCAATAGTCTCATTTTGGTGGATTTAGCCTAGCTCTTATTATTTTGCTAATCATCGACGAGAGACGATAATCGTTTTAGGTTGCCCAACCTAACCAGTAGGTGCAATCTAGTAGGAATTTCGTGAGTGCAATTGAAATCATACCCAAGCATTTGGGGTCCAGGTGCAACCATACTGGACATCATCTAAACCTGGTCGAGCGAGCCCCTAAGCCGCTGACCTTTTTGGGGAGGAACATACTGTGGACGCCCTAAAGCTGTCCACATAAATTGTAAATATAAACTTAAGAACCCTCGTTTTTAAGATTGTGTCTGATATCAAAAAAACTAATTTCTGGGCCGTAACTCTTTTATCTTACATTCACCACCTCTGATTTATCTCTTTTTTAATCTCCACGGAACATTTGAATAAAACTGTTTAATTGTAAATATTTAAGTGTTCTGTGTTAATCTCCTTTCATCCACCCTTTAAGTGTGCCTGTACGGTAAAAAATAGCGTGATAAAAAATAAAATAAATATTTAAATTATTTTTTATATAGCAATGATGAGGTGGCATTAAAGAATGGTTGTGTGACCTTAAACTTATTATTTGGTCTCTATGCCCATATCTAATGTAACAATGTAAATCATAACAAACATAACATCACGATTTCACGCGCCAGCTTCCTCTCAAAGTATTATTTAATGTTAATTTAGTGTCTATTCACTGTGGATGGCTAAAATGCATTCCAATGCCTTTTTCATTTAGAGAAATAAAACTGACAGAAGCATTCCAATTTCAATTTTATTCTCATGTACATTGCTACAGAGTAATAAATTATTAGAGCAGTCAATATTGTTTTGAAGAATTTATATAATTATCAATAATTACGAATTATATCTATTGAAAGATGAGAAAGTAATTTAATCGTCAATAAAACATTTACTATTCCAGTGAGTCTAATATTATTTTTGTAAAGGATTATTATCCTAATTTCCTTTCTGAGGTCTGCTTTTACGCCATATGTTAATTTTAAGATTTCGCTAGTACCACCAAAAAACTGATTTAGTACTTACCTGAACAATGTCAACACAATTTAAACGAAGATTTAATCGTTTTTCATTACTTAATTTCCTATTTCTTTATGCACGCAGAGGCTATAAAAAGTACTAAAGAGAAGGAAGAAAAAGAATTTTCCATTTTATATACATAATGTAATTAAGTAAATAAATGTCACCTCTATATTTTATATGTCCATCGCGAAGATGGACAGCTTGAATGAACACAAATGCGGGTGTCAATGTCAGCGGCCGGATGGCCTTGACTTTACAACGCGCCAACAGAATAAAACTAAATAAGTTATTTCACTATACATTGCTGTTTTACTGGGACACACAAAATTATTATTACAAATAATTAAAGCAATGTATAATGATTTTTTAAGTGTTATTTTCATCTCGTAATTTACCTATACATTACTTAATTACTTAGAATTATTACACTTATAATCAATTTAAAAAGCGTATTGTATAATAGATATTGAAAGTAAAATTAATTTTTAAAATTAATTATATTATGAGTAAGTATATTATAAAAAATTTAGACCTACTATTGTAGGTCCTAAATAGTTCCACTTTAGCCTTACTAAATTAATAAAAATTGTAGAATAATTGGGAGTTGTATCAGGACCGTGCCTAGTGGCGCTCCATTTTCTCTACCGTGTGGGAAAAGGCGTGACATTTTGATTGATTGATTGTGGAATAATTAGGAATAGTAAGAATCCTGCCAAATGTTGGTCATAATAATGTTCAGTCATATTGTGTCACTTCAAGATTCAAGTATCCTGAAGTAACTCAGGCGAGTAGAATCAAAGATGCCAGATTGGTTTTGGATCAGGTTGGTTTTGTTTGCGTGGCAATTTCTAGTCCACTGCAGTTGTAATGCAATTAAAATAAGAATCGGACAGAATCGGCGCCATTTTGTGACGTCTAACTCTCCAACCAACTTCACTTTAGTATGGTGTCTTTTTCTTTGCGGAACCGTCAAGAAAAGGACACCTTTGAATCAGTCAAGAGAAGTTAGTTAAGAGCACGTCCTATTCTTGTTCCAATAGCATAGTAATTTAGTATATAGTGTCAATATTTAATATATTATAATTAAATAATATATTATACGGTCTATTGGAGTAGTCATCTTATGTTACCACAAAGGTCATAATAGTAATATGATACGATACGCAATATGATATGCATTAACAACTCGATGGTAAATGTAATAATTATCTATTTGGTCAGATTTATTCATCCTTAAAGATAAGTTTAAGTTTTCTTATAACCGGCGTTGCTTGATGTAAATGTAAACTAGGGATGTTATGGAGCTCCGTAACTGTAACCGAAACTATCGGATATTCGAAATAAAAATACCTATCCATAATCGAATCCGTTATCCAAAATATACTAAATGTTATGGCGTTTACTCTTAAACATACGTTTTACTCTTTAAATTCCTTAAAAATCTAATATCCGTTACCGAAATTATCCGAAACTACCGGATGTTGCGATATTCCACTGTAAACCGTTCTGGAAAATTCTTCAAATAATAATTGACTTTCGCTCGTGCTCCGCTGTAGGGCGAGGGGAGACCAATTAATAATCTAAGGCCCTAATGCATTATTGTTTGATACAAAAATACAATTTCTTCTATACTTGCCTAATTTTCTAACCAATTCGTCTCATTTGTGGCCAGACCTTAGTGGTGGAGACCTAAATTGTGGCAGTGCTAAACCTATAAGGTTTTCCGCTCCAAAAATTCATGATAATACATCGAATAAAAGAATAGTATTATTATATAGACAAATAACTTCCAGGCTTTTAATACATAAATGATGTTCTTTAGGTCAACGTGACAAGCCGTTTGTGTCTGATGCTGAAATGTCGCTGCGTACTCCACGACCTGATATACTTTCAGTGCCACCAAATAACAATTACTATGATGGCCTAAAGGAAGCTGAAACTAAGGTAAATGCTAATTTTATTATTTAAATTCTCTCCAGGTATTCTCTAGATGGAGCTGTAAGAAGGCTTCCATTTAATGCTGTACCGACATAAGACCGTAAGTTGCGGGGCAGGGCTGACCGCGCAACTTCAATGGAAATGACAATGAAATTCATGCCCATTTGTCACAAAGTTACGCGGTCGCTGTTATTGTCAAAAACAACTTTTAATCATTTGGAAGCTGAGTTGCCTAGTCCTAGTACCCATAACCAAAGAGCTTGTATGAAGAGAATTGTGGATGTGAAGAAAGAGGGGGAGATATGTCAGAACCGTGGCAAGTGGCGCTTCATTGTATCTGCCTATCCCTGTGGGAAAAGGCGTGACAATTAGATTGATTTTGATTAATTGGTCGAAAAGTTTAAAAAAAGAAAAGTAACATTGACGCATGCAAGAATATAATCGTATTTTTTTAAATATAATTAAAATATACGACCGTGCTAGAGTCACCCCTTTAAACAACAAGGAAGGGCAGTATTGATGAATAAACACGAAAAATAAATAAATAAATAACTGTACGCTTGTAAGGGTAAAAAAATCCTTTATTAATTTAATTTTTCCTTTTGCAGTTCCCTGTCCACCCCGACAACAACATAGTAGGCATAGGTGACACAATTTCTAGCCACGACAATAATGGCTTGGATAGTGCTAAGCATCAATACAGACCACCAAGCTCCTGGTCGACTGGCACTGGTGTTAAAAATAATAATAATAATCAAAATGCCAACCAATATAATAATAAAAATAACGGACAACAAGAACATAATCACGATTTCAATCATCATCATCATCACAACTCTGGCAATAATAACCAAAATACAAATGATAACAACTTTGGTCAACGAGAACCCAACCACCATTTTCACAACTCTGGCAATAGAGATCAACACAATTTTCAACATGGAAATCAAAATACCAATTCTGGTAATAATGGACACAAACACCACAACCAAAATACCAACAACCAAGCACAGGGCACCAATAACCATGAACATTTCGAAGAAGATGCCACAAGTAGGCCAGATAATGACAATCTAACCGGTGCTGCATCACAGGACACAAGACCTACTTTCCAACCAACACCAAGCTTTAACAGACCCACGATACCACCACCAAGCCAGGAATTATCCCCACCTGTTAACCCAAAAAGGGAATCTTCAGAAGAGTTTGATTTAGATATAAGAATGAAGGACGAAGATCCAGTTTATAACTTTATTAAGCGTTTCGACCCTAATTCTCCAAACTCGCACAAAACTGCAATGAGTGCTACAGAAATAATTGATATCAATAGACAATTACCAACTAACCACGACGTCAGCAATGAAGATGAGAGAACACCACGAAGAAATAAAGATATAGGTAATCATTTTAATATATTACCTAATGAGAATAAGGGTGCGGATGGTTCACGGTTCGATTCAGTTAATCAGAAGAGGGGTGACGACAGAGGAATAAAGGCACCTGAGAGAGTTTTGTTACCTCCAAAGAAAGACCAGTCAGAACTTCCTTCAACGACAATGGGTCCTCCTATTTACTATGAATGGAAATGGGCAGTACCGGCGTTAGATTTGGAACCACCGAAACAAAGTAATGCGAGTACAAATAACTCAGTATCTCCACAAAAGGACGTAAAGAGGCCATATAGTGATTTGCCTAGAACTACACCAAGAACTATAAAAGTAAATCAGCCAAACACTGAATACAATACAAGCTCATACTTTGTACCTGATTATATTTTCCCATTGGATAAGGAGCATCCAGGTTATGAGAATGATAATGCCGAGACATCTTTTCAAGTTAAAGTGTCACGACCTGGAAGAGCAAGCTATGGTGAAAATCCGGCATGTCCGCAATGTCATCCAGCATATTTGAATCCGGGATCATGTGAACCGTGTATTGTTAAACGATAATGTTATTTTTATGTTTAAAATTGATTTCAAAAATTCTAACTCTAACCCCAAATATTTCAAAAAGAATGGATATTTATAAAATAATGTTTTATAGGATTGTATGTTATTTTTAATTTTATATTTCAAAAAAATATGGGGACATAATTAATTTAGATTTTTTGACATCGACGAAACACTTAATTAATAAGAGAAATACAACCAAAATAACAACCAAGGAGTTACAATTTTGTTATTTTTTAAACAGTTACATTTTCCTATCATTACAGAAATATGACAATAATAATTTACATATTATGATTAGCATGTTCATATGACAGGACATGAGTGGATGTGACTCAACATATTCTAATACTAAAATGGTCTTTGAAATATCAAAGTCAATTAACGAAATACGTATCTAAGTACGTGTGGTCTTAGATTTATGTGAGTCCTTTGAATATTAACCGTAACGCTTAGCCCGTCTTTTCTACTGGGTACTCTGGGCACGTGCCAAGGCCCCCTAGATCCTGCTAGATTATCAAACGATAATCGATATTTATTACCGAAAAAAGTAAATTGTGGTAGACCTTGTTTGCCTATTCTAACAAAACAGTGCTCTGTCTAGCGCATAGAAGGTCCTACAGTGCCTAGTGTCTCCATTAGGTTAAAGGCGGTTTTGCATTCATAGGAATATATAATAGCTTTATATAATTTATATCTAATAATAGCTCTCATGCGTATTATTAATTTCAATTAAAATATAACGCATCGCAACTTAAATCATATTCATAGGTAAATAATTTTAATTTAAACTAGTTTATTGTTTTTTTTTCATATAAATAGAAAATAGTTTTTGTCACTTTAGAGGCTTAGCATTAGTACATAGATGAAGGAACTGAAACGAAAACCATACACTTTCATAGGTAACATTACCCACAGAAAAATATTGAAGCACTTAGAAATTTTTATATATTTTTCCTGTGGCTATAGTTTTTAATTCCAATTGAATACAAAACACAACCCGTAACATATTAGGATTTTGACTTTTTATAAGTAATTTATTGTGTAGATTTATGAATACTTATTCGTTTTCTTATGCAGTTCGTAATATTAAACTAAAATAAAATCATTAAGTACTTAATAATGCAGTCGCCAACACTTTCTTATAGTCATTTAGATATAAATTAAGATTAAAATATTAATTAAGTTATAAAAAGTACAATATTTTATTTAATAAATGATAATACACACTGTACCTATATTTATTGTTATGTACCTATGTTTTTTATTATTATTAAATGTGCCTATAATATAAATGTTTATAAATAAAGGTAATGCCATAATTTTTTGTTTGATTTTATGTCCATCTAAAAATATACCTGCAGTCCAGTAGATTTAAATATTACTTATTAAATAGTAATGTACTGTCGGGGAACGAGCTCAATAAACGCGGTAGGAATGTAGTTGTGACGTCATGGTCACGTGTCTATTATGAATAGTGAAGTAACATGCAAAATGTTGATAACGATAAACACATACTTTCCTCAAAAAGCAAATAGATTTAGTTATTAAAAATTATAAATGTGTATTAAATTAAAGTATAAACATTAGACAGCAACAATTTTTAATGAATTATGTATTAATTTAATTTTGAGAATAGTGACTGCATGTTTTCTTTTTCTTTTTCACACATTTTAATCACGTTTCTAATAATAATTCTAGCCTGACTACGGATGCGACTGTATTTTATTCAATTAACTCACTAATTTTTCAATAATCAAACAAAGAAAATATGACACGTTTTTATCGATATTAAATGACATCGCCGAGCTATGAGCGTCACTAATAGCCCCCGAACCTATTTAACTCGTTCCCCATCTATAGATTTAGGATCAAGGAAAATACCTATTAAGCGCTTTATTGTCTGTGTCTATCCATTTTATTTTATTGAGAATTGACATAACATAATAATTTGCCTATTGTTAAGTTGGAGGATGTGACTGTTCCTTAAATAAATGTAAGTAACAGTCATGTCCACCTATGCAGACCTAGCCGACATGTTATGTTATGTAGGGTGTGTGACAAGAGTATTGATTGTAATGGTTAACATGGACTAACTTTTTAAACCAAAGCCTCGAAAAGTATATTTGACATTGACAGATTGAAGTTTTGTTTGTTGCTTATTGATTGCTTGGATTTGACTTGTTTATTTATTGTATATATTTTATTATATTGTTAAATATTAATATGGCTGATGAATATGCCGCAGTTAAAAGAGGCAAATTAATATTAAAGGGTGACAAACCAAAGTAAGTATGCTCTAGAAAACAACTTAAAAGATACATAACCTCTAGCGAATCATAATGTGTTTGTAATTTTATTTATAGAGCGAAGAAACGTAAACACAAGACACATAAAGATAAACCAGAGACGTCTAAAGTAGATAAAGATGTCGAAAAACATGGCGGATGGTGGAAAATAGAAAAAATCGAAGATATAAGTGGACCAGTTTGCATTGAAATTGGCAGTGGTACATACATTTCCGCATTAGACAATGGTCTTTTCACACTCGGAGCTCCTCACGAT
The DNA here is from genome assembly GCA_905220615.1 of Tinea trinotella. NCBI lineage: Eukaryota > Metazoa > Arthropoda > Insecta > Lepidoptera > Tineidae > Tinea > Tinea trinotella. Next base: position 465,408 of record HG992314.1, read on the forward strand.
GAAGGCGATGGGCCGTCTCCAGAGGAAATATTCTCTGCGTTTCCTGCTGGTGAAACTAAATTTGCTTTGAAGTCCGGTTATGGCAAATATTTAGGTGTAAGCAAAGACGGAATGGTTGTTGGAAGGTCTGATGCTGTTGGGCCAATGGAACAATGGGAGCCAATATGGCAGGATGGTAATTATGTTATTGTATTTTTTTAATTAGTAATAATCTTACTATGGTATACAGGGCCGTCTTTACCCGGGGGTTCAAGGGGTGCGGTGCACCCGGGCGCAGAGTACTAGGGGGCGCATGCCGACCACCATAAACTTCGATAGGTACCTACTACACTGAGACCACGCGAGCGGAGCCTTGACTTTCGCACCCCGGCGCTGAATATGCTTAAGACGGCCCTTATGGTATAAATAACTTAGATTTAGGTGACCATGGTGTAGTGGCAGAGCAAAGGTTACACAAACCAAGAGCACGAGTTTGAAACCACCCACCGGTACCAATGTATATTTGATATATGTACTTTGGTTGTCCTGTGTCTATGATACAAGCACTTTAGTAGCTTAGTATAGAAATGTTAAAAAAAATTATATAGGAATTCTGATTGTCATATAATCTATGCACCTATCTAGAATGCATTTAACCTCCCTTTCTCTTAAACATTGCTGAAAGGCTTTCAACAATGTTTACCTCATATCTTAATTTTTAAACTGTATTAGAGCATCCCAGTATAACATCACTGATGCCAAGTGCACAAATAATAATGTGACTGAGTAAGAATAAATGGACACTTTTTCTATCCAGGTTTATTTACTAATTTATAATTAACAGTTATTATATTGTATTTTATTTCTCATTGGACCTGTTGCTGACTAACCCAAAATATTTATCTAGATAATATTCAACTAACTAATAGTCCCCAGTACAATGAACTAAATCTTTTTTGATACATACAAATGTAAAACTTTGTGAGTGCCTTTTTTGTGACGAGTCCGACAAACTTTTTAATGCGACAACTTTCGGCGCTGCTGCGTTTTCGTATGCTCGAGTCCCAGAATTGTCGATATACCGTCACTATGACTCTCCATACATACAAGTTAGATTTTTTGAGAATTGTTTAATAAAATTAGTTTAAAAATAGTGGTCAACTTGTCCGACAAAAATCATGCTGCGTATGGCGTGTCCACCACCCTGAAAATGTCGATATAACGTCACTATGACTCTCCATACATACAAGTGTGATTTTTTGAGAATTGTTTAATAAAATTATCTTAAAAATAGTGGTCAACTTGTCCGACAAAAATCATGCTGCTTATGGCGTGTCCACCACCCTGAAAATGTCAATATATCGTCACTATGTCTCTCCAGACATACATGTCGGACAAAAATAACAATGATATATAATAGTATTCTAAATGCAAATATCGACTTGTCCGACAAATATATTCAGTTAAATAATCAGTCCGACAAAAATAAAACATTATGTGTTAAACTTCTTTTGGTCAATTTCTGACTGAAAAAACTTAAATATTCACGTATATCATTTAAATATATTAAATTAACATGTAATTTGTGGTATGAAATTACAATTATAAAATAATTTTAATCCAAAAATCTGTAAAGTTTATTATTTTCAAAAAATATATATTGATTGTAATAATAGTACGGGAGGTGGCGTCAAATTTGACCGGAGCATTTTGGCATGGCATTTCTTTTTTTTGTATAGTCAGTTGTTCCAACGCTTATTAATAAATGAGGTGTCAGTTGGCCCAAGACCGGGGCATAAGATGAGAAAATGCCAAGAAACTTGATAGTAAAAAAATATTCTTGGCAAAGATGAAAAAGTAATAATGATTTATTTATGAATGGTGGATCTTAAAAAAAGTATCAGCTGCATCATGTACTTGACATAACATGTTAGCTGACCATGTGAATATGTCAAAAAATCAGAAACAAATTGAATATATTAAAGATAATCATAATAATTTATTTTTGTCAGCTAATTTTTTTTTCATTTTCTCAACAACTTTTAAGTTTGTTACAACTTTTGCAACTTCTGTAAAACTAGGCTAAACTACACATAAATTAATTGAAATAATAATGTATAAGTTATAATTAGTTGTAAAAAACACAATAGGAAATATAAGGTATATCAGATCTTTTTTTTCTTATATTATATATGTATTATATCATCATCATCAGCCAGAAGGCGTCCACTGCTGAACATAGGCCTCCCCCTCAGAACACCATTTCGAACGACAAGGTGCCAGTTGCATTCACTGGTTATTCGTGACTTTCACTATGTCATCAGTCCACCTAGGGGAAAGGCCTACCCTTCAGGCACTGTGGGATGTTTGACGAGAAGATATAACGCAATTTCCTGAACGCCGCCCATCCGAGTATATAGTCCCCTTCGAGAGTATCGTACCCAACGACTACCGGTATAGGCACAACATGGACATTGGACATGATTTTTGCCTTGTCCATGTTCATTTTGAGACCCACCTGTTGGAAAACGTTACCAGGTCGCTGAGCATAGCATTGAGGTTCTCCAGCGGATCGACCATAATGACTAAATCATCGGCAAAATGAAGGTGAGTGATGTATTCGCCTTTGATGTTGATGTCGTATCCGTTCCAGTCCAAGAGATTGAAAACATTCTCCAGTGCATTCGTGAACAGTTTCGAAGAAGTGATGTCTCCCTGTCTTACGGCTTCTGCAACTGGATTGGTTTTGTGCTCTCATCCTGTAACCGGATCGACATAGTGGCATTTCTATACAAACACTTCAACACTTCGATATACCTATAGTCAATATGACATCGCTGAAGGGACTGCAATACTGCCTAGTTCTCGATTGAATATGAAAAGGCTTTTTCATAGTCCACGAACGCTAGACACAGTGGCCGATTATACTTTTCAGTCTTCTGTATAATCTGGCAGGGCGTGTGTATGTGGTCTATGGTCGGAAACCGGCTTGTTCGGGAGGCTGGAAGTCATCAAACCTGCGTTTGAGACGGTTCGTAATGACTCTCGAAAACAACATCTACACATAACCGAGATTCGAGATTCACATTAGTAAAAGTTTTATAATATCTCAATAATTCAAACGGTTTCTTCTTTCCTTTTCTGTAAAATTCTGGATTAAAATCACAGCCAGTCAAAGCATGAAAAGCTGGAAGAGCAAGACACAATTTTTAGAGTAGGCTGTTTTTTTAGTCCAGCTAACAGCTTTTGACTCGTTAATATTCCAGCTGACATGAATTATTATGATTATTAAATTATAATCTTAAATATAAACAATTTTCTGCTTTGCCAAAATGATACGAGTTTTTATGATTTAAAAAAAATGTTCACATGATCAGCTAACATGTTTGTCACGTACATGATGCAGCTGATACTTTTTTTAAGATCTGCAATTCATAAATTATTTATTAATACTTTTTCATCTTTGCCAAAATATCCACGCATTTTTTTTTCAGTTATGTTAATATTTTCTATAGCCCAAAAGCCACAGAGTCGCGCCAGGAGACATCAATTTAAGTTCTCATACAAGTACTAACCATCAAAATAAGTTCATAGAGCCGTGCCAAAATCACCGTAAAAATTTTACGCTACCTCCCGGACTATAATAATCGGTAAAAAATACGTAATTTTACGTCAAATTTATAGTATATCTGATTAGAATATCCAGGAATAAGTTTGTTAAACCACTACAATTTCAGCGTGTATTTGACGGACATATATTTTTTTACAATTAGTACTCTATTTTAAATCGATAAAAATTTAATTTAAAGTTGTATGTACGGAGAGACATAATGACGCCATATCGACACTTTCTGGGTTGTAGAAACTCCATACGCAGCATGATTTTTGTCGGACAAGTTGACCACTATTTTTAAACTAATTTTATTAAACAATTCTCAAAAAATCAAAGTTGTATGTATGGAGAGTCATAGTGACGTTATATCGACATTTTCAGGGTGGTGGACACGCCATACGCAGCAAGATTTTTGTCGGACAAGTTGACCACTATTTTTAAACTTACTTTATTAAACAATTCTCAAAAAATCAAACTTGTATGTATGGAGAGTCATAGTGACGTTATATCGACATTTTCAGGGTGGTGGACACGCCATACGCAGCATGATTTTTGTCGGACAAGTTGACCACTATTTTTAAACTTACTTTATTAAACAGTTCTCAAAAAATCAAACTTGTATGTATGGAGAGTCATAGTGACGTCATATCGACAATTTCGGGAATCAGGCATACGAAAACGCAGTAGCGTCGAAAGTTGTCGCATTAATAAGTTTGTCGGACTCGTCACAAAAAAGGCACTCACAAAGTTTTACGTTTGTATGTATCAAAAAAAATTTAGTTCCTTGTACTGGGGACTATAAATAATGAATTGGAGACATCCTCAAAAAAGCTGAGTTGCCTAGTGCCCATAACTATAGAGATTGTATGAAGAGAATTGTGGATGTAAGGGAAGTGGGGGAGTTGTGTCAGGATCGTGGCAAGTGGCGCTCCATTGTCTCTGCCTATCCCTGTGACAAAAAGGTGTAACAATTTGATTGATTGGTAATAGTTCGGTGCGTCTTTTCTTTGTATTACAATTGACAAGTGGAATGCTTTGCCAGCCCATGTGTTCTCTCCATCCTATGCCTTGGATCCTTCAAGTGATGTGTGAAGAAGTACCTTAGGTCGGCATAGTGGCGGCGGCCGAGGCAGCCGGGAACTGACTCGGTTATTCCAGTCGTTGTCACTCTTGGATCTCCTCTTGCTTATCATCAGGCGAGTCAAGGTCAGGTGTCGTGTCACAATAAAAAAAAAGAATATTGAAATACCCATTAATTTTTAGGTAAAACAGCAATACAAAGTGTGCTAGGTAGATTTGTGTCTGTATGCCCTGAGGATGACTCCATAATCGCTCGCAGTCACACAGCATCAGAGTTGGAATACTGTTGCGTGAGAAGCAACAAGAGTCGGGAAGTCAAGAAGGTGGTCCTGCCAATTGAGGAACAAGCCAATTTAGCAGAGGTTGAAGTGAATTATGTGTAAGTATATTTTTACCCCTGACTCAAAAAGAGGGGTGTTATAAGTTTGATGTGTTCGTGTATCTGTCTGAAGCATCGTAGGTCCTAAACGAATGGACCAAATTTACATGCGGTTTTTTTGTTTGAAAGCTGACATAATCAAGATGGTTGTTAGCTACAATTGATGAAGATCTGTTCTGAGGTTTTTTTTATTGTGACTCAACATATGACGGCACCCCGCTTGATGTTAAGCCGAAGTGTGGCCCATGAATGAATGTTACTGCTACTACAATTCAATAACTGTGAGTAGCAATCACATCCACTACGCCGGCCTAGTTAGAACCGGCAACTTACAAGCTGATCCCGAAACGTGACCAAATCACTTCACGGTCTGTATACTTGTAAGTGGTGATACTACCCCGAAACGGCAGACTGGGTACCACTGCCTATCACTCTTTGATAACCAGACCCGAAGCAAATATCCATCTCTTTTGAATTAAACAAATTTTATGCGGCTTACTATCGCGTTACTATCCTTCTCTTTTTTTTATTACAAATATTTGGTTGCATAGTGCCCATAACCACAGAGCCTGTATGAAGAGAATTGTGGATGTGAAGGAAGCAAGGGAGTTATGTAAGGATCGTGGTAAGTGGTGCTCCATTGTCTCTGCCTATCCCTGTGGGAAAAAGGCGTGACAATTTGATTGATTGATTAAATATAACAAATAAAAGCTATGAAACAAATATTTGCTCCGACTGGGAATCGAACCCGGGACTTTACGCGCAACAAACCAATCAGCTTGTGTTTACATTATTGTTGCTCCTCATAGACAACACTTTGCCTGATGTTAAGCTGGAGTGCAGTCCATGAATGAAGGCGATTCATTCAGTCCCCCTTTGGAATCAGATGTAAAGTTTTCAGCATTTCAGCCAGCCTGGGTGTAGTGAGTGCTTGTGCTGCTGCCAATTGTGTGATACATTTGGGTTGGACAAGTGAAAGTAGATTGACGAAAGGAATTTATAAATCTGATGTGGATGGATGCTATGAAACAGGCCCAGGAGGGAGTTTTCTGACTAAATTGGAGACAGCTGGGTTTCCTAGTGGCCATTATAAGCTTGTATGAAAAGAATTGTCGATGTGAGGAAAGCGAGGCAGTTGTGTAAGGATCGTGGTAAGTGGCACTCCATTGTCTCAGCCTATCCCTGTACAAAAAAGATTCACTTAACAAAATTATCATAGGAATAATTAATTACACCACAACAACAGGATAGGTAGAGATAATGGAGCTCCACTTTCACGATTACGCGACTCTTGCTTCTCTTACATTAACAATTCTCATTATTACCCCTGATTTTTTTATCGAGATTACAAATTACGATATTTATCTTTTTTTTATAATTTTTTAGTAAAAAATTCCAAAAGTTCCAAGATAAGAAACTTCGTATAAACGAGGGTGATGTGTCAGAATTGAAAAAAGCAAAAACTGAAGGCATATTGCATGAGACATTGCTTGATAGAAGAAGTAAAATGAAAGCAGATAGATATTGTAAATAAATTAAATTATATTTTATACGTATAATAAAAAAGTTTTTTTATTCATGAATCCCAACCTGATAGTTTTATTGAGTAAATTGCCCTCTACATGGCTCTGAGCATTAAATACTTGTCAAATTAGTGACAGCTGGGTTCTTTCAGTCGTCGCCGCTCTTGGACTTGTTTACCATTAGGCAAGTCGAGGTCAGTGGCGCATTGGTAACCTTACTTCGTTACGCCAAAGTCCTGGGTTCGAGCAAATGTTTGTTTCATAGCTTTTATTTGTAATAATTAGCTTGAATTTTACAAATATTTGTTGGTAAAAAGGCGAATATTTGCTCCGGGTCTGGTTGTCAGAGTGGTAGGCAGTGGTGCCCAGTCTCCAATACCATATAGCATGGCTAGTAGTAGATCGACCTTAGTTACCTTTATCCCTTGTCTGATATCCTCATTAACGCAGTGATATAATCGGGCTATTACCACGGTAAAAACCTGATTGAGAATTACTGACATTCAGGAGGTTCAGACATGCTGGTTCCGGTAGACCCCCCTGTCAATTCTTACTTATTTTATTTAGAAAACTCCCTACTCTGAGTGGTAAAAATAAAAAAAGAATAATTTCTAGTGTTCTATTTCTCCAAATATGTTATTAATTATATTATTATTATATTACAATGTAATATAATAAGGTCTCTGCCTATCCCAGTGGGAGAGGCGTGACAATTTGGTTGATTGATTGTAATATAATAATTGTAATTTTAGTTCTTCACTATCGAAACCAGATAAATTTTCGTGGACCGCCGTTCGAGAATTGTGAGCTCCATTTTTTTGTCACGCCAACATGCCTGGAAATCAATGAATTAAAGGTTAAAAAATAAAAATGCCAAATACAATTTCATACGTTTTGTTTTCCTTGTATTACAAATGCCATACACTTAACATTTTGAGAATATAAAGTTTCAACTACTCAACTTATTGCGACAAAATGCACGTACTTACATCAAAACTACATAATTTGATAATCACTAACTACTAGTTTAGATAAATCCGACCAACATTATCACTCTATTTTCATTATTCGATAAATAAAAAGTATTAAAAAAACACAAGCTAATTATAATTCTACCTATATATAAAAGGCAAATATAAATAATAAAAATAGAGTGACAAAATCAATGTAAATTCATTCACTCACAAATTATTTAAAATAACTTAAAAATTTAAATATTGAAAAAGAAAAAAAATGGTTTTACGCAATAATAATTTTTTCACGTTTAAATTTTCCTTACTATACTAGCGGCATGCTATGATGGCAGTTTTGACGTCTGACCCGCTCATTAAGTTCCGTATAATTTATCAATTACGTTTGATGGAACAAATTGCTGTTTTTTATTTTCACTATAAAGAACGACAAATGTTCCTTCAAACGTAATTATTAATTTATACGAAACTTGATGAGCGGGTCAAACGTCAAAGCGTGCCATATATTGAATCAATTTTATCAGTCGTCAGCACTAGTTAAATGTACATATTTTGCATGACATGTACACCATCAATTTGACAAATACCATTGTATTCTCCAGCGATTTCTTACTAATTTTTTAGACTACCCTCCGACCTTTCGAGAGGTACACTGACATGACAAAAAATAACTTTTTTATTGTGACACGACATCTGACCTTGACCCGCTTGAAAGAAAGCAAGAGGAGGTCCAAGAGTGACGATGACTGAAAAAACCGAGTTAGATTTAGTTGCCTCAGTCGCCGTCACTATGCCGGCCAAAGGTGCTTCTGAAATGAGAATGGCTATTGCAGAATGATTGATTTTCTTTAACAATCACACTTATTTCAACTGCCCTAAGGTTTCCTTTTGAGCAATAGTTTTCCAAGCATTTCACTACGATGACATGGCGGCTTTTTTGGACAAGATTAATATACATTTAATTTAAAAAATATTAAAACATATTTATTAATTATTTAGGTATTGCTTGTCTAACTATAAATGACGCGCCCCTCCACTTTATTAGTTTATTTAAATGTGTGAATGCAAATATTACTAACTATACTTCATCAGCGTGCTCCTCCTTTTGTGTCTAACCAGCATCTGAAAGACCAATTACGAATGCATTTTCTGTATGTTGCATTCATATTTTATATATGCTCATGTGGGTAAATGCAGTAGAGGGGCGCGTCATTTCTTAGACAGATTCTATCAGAATATGCTAAGACTAGTCTACGTATACTCATACAAATAAAGTACCTAGTCTCAATTTTCGTATAATCAGTTGCAGAATAATCCTCTAAGCTTTATTAAACTCGGCGGGATATTAATATTTAAAAATATTATTTCGTCTTTTTCATAATCGCTTTGGAGCTAAACAAAATTAGGGAAGCGTGTCCACTTAAAAGTAACAGTAAATAGCTGCAGGTGTATTCGGTGTATTCTCGATCGGCCGAGCGTTCCACAACTTATTTTGGTCCTTCACAGACGGCCACTTAAATTACTACATATTTAAAGCAACGAAAAGTAAACAAAAATCACTTATTTATTTTACATTGAATTAAAAAAGGTACTATACATTTGGTGTAAATACAACCTGTAGACAGTAGCGTGTTTTGTGAATAACAAACATAACATATACCTTCCTTGGCTTTTTAGAACTTGTCTATGTAAACAAACTACCACATTAAAAAAGAATATTTCACGATTAAAGTTAACACCAATGTTGGTATGGATATGAAATAATATTATACCGGTTTCAGGTACGGTTACAGATATGTAATTATTTCAGATATTACATATTTAAGAAACAAAAGCCTGTCCATAACCTATCCGAAATTGTCGGAAACTTTAACAACGGATTCGGTTACAGTTAAATTTTTATTTCGAATATCCGATAGTTTCGGTTTCGGTGCTCTATGACATCACTATAATTAATTACCTCCATTACTGCCCATCACTAGTTCTATCATAAAACCATCGACAATATCTATATGGTTGCTCGTTTACATGGTCAAGTCCTTAAAATCCAAGCCAAGGTATAGTCTACAAGGCTTAAGGCCAAGAGGCCACTGCCTACAGATTAAAATAAAAAAAAACAAAACTGATTTAATTCTAAGTTACAATATACAAAATTTCTAAATAAAACGTAAGGAAGCGACTTTATTTGGAGCGCATTAAGGTTCCAATTAGTACAAATAATAAAAGAATAAATTCAGTGGCGCAGCAAAGGCCCTGGTGTAAAAAAAAACTATACAATAAATAAAGTTGGCAACACTATATAAACAATTTTAAATGAATATATATTAGGGAAAGTTTGATTTGTTTCGATTATAGTTCAAAAGAAAATGTATTGACAAGGATTGACAAAGGAATACTTCGATGGTTTAGGCACATGGAAAGAATGAGTGGAAGTAGATTGACGAAAGGAATTTATAAATCTGATGTGGATGGATGCGTTAAACAAGGCAGACCTAGGAAAGTGTTTTCAGACCAAATCAGACATCCTCAAAAAAGCTAAGTTGCCTAGTGCTCATATCTGTAGAGCTTGTATGAAGAGAATTGTGGATGTGAGGGAAGCGAGGGAGTTGTGTCAGGATTAAGGCAAGTGGCGCTCCATTTTCTCTGCCTATTCCTGTGGGAAAAAGGCGTGACAATTTTATAGTTATAGTTATATTATAGTTGTGTTGCCTGTTACATAAATCTTAAAGGTGGGATAAATTATCGCAGGTTTGGCTTGTTTGGTGGTCAGGGTGCGAGGGCCGAGGGTGCACGGCACCGCCTAGTCCCTTAGAAGCTACGCCACTGGATTCATTTGTGACTATGCTAAAACTAATATTAACCGCTTTGGGACGTTTGTAAATTGGAAAAAGAAGCTAAAGTTTGCTTTGTATAATCGGTTCCAAACGTTATGGCGTCTCCGAAGTTAGTTGCGAGCGCGGCTTTGTTTTTGTTTTAATATTTAAATAACACAAATCCCTATTATAATTTAACTGTGTTTCAACATCATCATCATCATCATCAGCCAGAAGACGTCCACTGCTAAACATAGGCCCTCCCCCTTAGAACGCAATTTCCAACGACAGAATGCCAGTTGCATCCACCTGTTATTTATGACTTTCAATATGTCGTCATTTCACCTAGTGGGAGGCTTACTTACGCTGCGTCTTCCGGTACGTGGTCTCCACTCAAAAACCTTTCTTTTCCAACTGTTGTCGGTTCTTCGAGCGATGTGACCCGAAGAACCGTTCCAACATCACTTTCAGATATATTCTACTAGACGACTATTTACTATTTCAATTGCAATGGACGCATATTAAAGCTTATGAGCTAGTTGAGGGTGGTTCAAGCGAATAACCCCTTCACTGAGGAATCATTAGAATAAAGAAGAAAGTCGATTACTAATTTTGTGCAGATTAAGTTAAAAAAACCAAGAAACAACAACTGTATTTGGAAGAAACGCGCGAATGTGCATAACTCACACTGCAGCTACCTGCGCGGCCTTGCGAGCGACTAGTGTCAATCTATCACTTATTTCGAGTTATATCGTACTTTATCGACTTGCACCTAACTTTGGACAAGCCATAAAGTTTGGAATGAGCTATACGCCTGCCAAGCTGGTTTTCTTTGTGACATTTGTGGCATCGGTGCTTGCGTCTACAACAACAAACACTCCGTTTTTATATGTTTACAATTAAAAGAAGTTAAAGATATTGTTCATCTAATGTACATTTTTCACCAAACCATTCACTTAACTAAGAATTGCCTATACTTGCGGCACGCTATGCTGGCCGTTTTGACCCGATCATAAAGTTTCGTATAATTAAATATCTACGTTTAAAGGAGCAAATTGCTGTTCTTTCTTGTCACTATAAAGAACGACAAATTGTTCCTTCAAACGTATTTATTAATTTATGAAACTTCGTGAGCGGGTCAAACGTTAAAACGACCATCATAGCGTGCTGCTAGTATAGTTCATTGTATTATGAAGCTATCTATATTCAACTGTGTGCACAGGGTTCACATGAGACTATGTTAAATTGTGACTCGACATCTGATCCCTCGTAATATACAACAAACAGCTAAATAACTATCAAAATGACTTTTATACTAATTCAAAATATTATTTTTATTATATTTACATTTCTAAAGTGCTTGTATCATAGGAACAGGACAACCAAAGTACACATTGGTAGATACATTGGTACCAGCAAATGGTTTTGAACCCGTGCTCTCGGTTTACGTAACCATTGCACTACTACTGCCACTATTAAGTCAGTGATATTTATCATTACGTTTGGTTATCAATATCACATAAATACCACATAGAAACGTCAATTCGCTGTGGTGTAATTACGAGAATCGCGACCCTGAACTTCGACTCGCCTGATCGTAGACCAAGAGTGCGGAAGGCTGAAAAAACCAACGCTCTTTTCGTTTTTCGACTGTGTCAAATGCTGTCACTATCTCAACTAGAGGTTTTTTGAAGGATGCAAGGTAATAGGATGGGGAAAGCACGACACCTGGCAAAGCATTCCACGTTTAGATTGATCTACAAAGCATCTACGCGTAATTCTTAAGAAAAGTGTAGGTTTAGTGAAAACAACACATATTTCAATGATCAAAATCAATCTAATATTATTATCAATATTCATCAGACAGAAAAATCACAATTTCATACAAAAACAACCAACAATCAAACATATTTTTCGATTTGTTACTTTTTCGTCGTGTTCCTAACTCGTCGTTATTCAGATTCGTCATAATACGTACAATCGTACATATAATTTTAATACGTACAATCTTAATATAACTCTTTATAAATGATAAATCCTCTTGAGTGATTTTAATTCATTTTATGCATTTAGTTAGAAATAACTGGTTTTTATTTTATTTTAAGATTTTTTTTCTTTTATTTTATTTGTTTAAGAAAGTTACAATTTATATGTTGTGTTTAATTTTTATATCACGACGAATATGGAATACGACGAGTTAGAAACCCGACGAATAAGGAACAAATCATTTTTACTACATGAGTTATTAAATAATGTTTAATAACTCATTATATACAAACAATTTGTGATATTATTTAGGAACTTTTTAATTATTGATTAGAATAAGGAATAGAACAGTGCGCGATAGATGTGGTTTGAAAAAAGATGTATTGACAAGGATTGCCAAAGGAATACTTTAATAGTTTGGGCACATAGAAAAGATGAGTGAAACTAGATTGACGAAAGGAATTTATAAATCTCATGTGAATGGATGTGTTAAACGAGGCAGGCCCAGGGGGTTGATTTCTGACCAAATCAGAGACATCCTCAAGAAAGCTGGTTGCCCAGTGTCCATAACCATAGAGCGTGTACGAAAAGAATTGTGAATGTGAAGAAAGCGAGGGAGTTGTGTCAGGATCGTGGCAGGTTGCGCTCCATTGTCCATTGCATCCTGACCCAACTCTTTTGCTTCCTTATTATTTTACTTCATGGATAAAATTCTGCTTATCAAACATAGAATTTAATACTAAATATCCATACTATTCAAGAACAGAATTGGGAAATCTTCGCTACATAACAAATAGCTTTGATAATAAATAAACATATTTTATTCACTCTCTTTTTTATTGTGACACGACATCTGACCTCGACCCAAGAGAAGGTTCAAGAGTGACGACGACTCAAAAAACCGAGTCAGTTCACATATTAACGCCGGCCAAAGGGGCTTTTTTACGCATCGCTTGAAGGATCTAAGGTTATAGGATGGAGAGAACTCATGGGCTGGCAAACCATTCTACTTTCAAAAAGAAACGACGCACCTAACTTTTTAGTTTGACTTTATTTTGTTATTTTGATTGTTGGTTATTAAAAACATGGCGCCTTAAAGCTGATTTCGCAATGTCAATTGTCATTAATATTACATGAAATGCGAAAACAATAATATAAATTATAAATCCTAATGCAATCATAAAGTGACGACAGGCGTGGACGAACGGTTTAGCGATTGGTTTGTTGCGCGTAAAGTCCCGGGTTCGATTCCCGGTCGGAGCAAATAATTGTTTCATAGCTTTTATTTGTAATATTTATATTAAATATTTCAAATATTTGTTTTAAAAAAATAGATAGACATTTGCTTCGGGTCTGGTTATAAAAGAGTGGTTGGCAGTGGTAACTAGTCTGCCGATCCGGGGTAGTACCACCCACTTACAAGCATAAGACCATGAAGTGATTTGGTCACGTTTCGGGATCAGCTTGCAGGTTGCCGGTTCATCTAGGCCGGCATAGTGGATATGATTGCTACTCACAGTTATTGAATTGTAGTAGCAGTGACATTCATTCATGGACCACACTTCGGCTTAACATCAAGCGGGGTGCTGTCATATGTCAAGTCACAATAAAAAAATAAAAAAAATTGTATTTAGTGCTTGGCCGACATAACCACCCCGACTGATGTTAAGCGGTCCATGAATGCATGTCACTGCTACTACAATTCAATAGCTGTAAGTAGCAGTCACATCCACTATGCCGAAACGCGACTAAATCACTTCACGGTCTGTATACTTGTAAGTAGTGGTACTACCCCAGATCGGCAGACAGGATACCACCGCCTACTCTTTGATAACCAGACTCTGTAACCAGACTTTGTAATATTTAATATAATTATTACAAATAAAAACTATGAAACAAATATTGCTCCGACCAGCAATTGAACCCGGGACTTTACGCATAACAAACTGATGTGCAAACCAATCGATTCAGTATAAACAGTTACCGCAATCAAAGTTCTAACCCATTAGAAGTTGGTGCAAGAGGAAGATCAGCAAAAATATTGCATCATGTTTTGAAGGAGCCCTCCCATGGTCAGCTATAAGTACATTATTGGACTGAATGTGAATGTTGGTGGGGGTCTTACAATATTTGTTTGGGTGGTGGAAAAAGCGTTGGCCTAAGCCACTCCTGCCACAACGCGACGGACCCGTCACCCGTCGCACGAAGAATCCACGGATGCAAAATAAAAATGTCCGTCATAGTTTTATTGAACGCGCAGTGAGTTTATGATCGCATTAGAACATTAAAATGATTAAATAATATAATATTACACTTAATATTATCTCAGCTCGATGACGTCATTGGTGTGTCCGTGTTTGTGCGTTCAGCTCTTAGCCATTCCACGAATTCGTCTAACATTACTGGCCCTGGAAATACAACAACAAAAATTAACACTTTGGGAAAATGATGAGAGATCTCTCCGCCACACGCATGGCCGTTCACTTGGCCGTGGTGATCTCGGGTCAATGCTGGTATATATCCAATACTCTGTTGAAATATCGATTGTGAGATATTGGACGCTCAACGCCATCTGGTGGTTGGTTGTATGTGGCGACGATCTGTTTTGTGTCTTTATCACCAGATGGCGTGACCGTATGTGGAGGACGCCACAATACCAAAGCTCAGATTCGCTCAGAGGGCAATAAAGACAGCTATGCTTGAAGTATCTTTGCGTGACAGAATCCCGAACGAGGATATTCGCCAATAAAAGAGAGTTACCGACATAGCTCATAGGATTTGTAAGCTGAAGCGTCAATGGGCTGGCCATATCGCTCAAAGAACCGAAAACCGATGGGGAAGAAAGGTTCTAGAGTGGAGACCACGAACCGGAAGACGCAGCATAGGTAGGCCTCCCACTAGGTGGATTGGTGACATAATGAAAGTCACGAATAACCACGAGGAAGCACTTTTGGCCGGCATAATGACCGCGACTGGGGCAACTGTAAACTGACTCGTTTTTTTTAGTTGTCGCACTCTTGTAACTCCTCTTGCTTACCATCAGGCGGGTCTTAAAGAAGTGCTTTTTGGTCAGCTCTACTATATGAACGCCATCTTTTTTTTTATTGTGACACGACATTTGACCTCGAGGACTGGCACTGGAGGAAGTCTGCATAACAAACCAGGTTACCCTACAGTGGATCAGAGATCATACTGGACTTTTTTTTAAATTATTTTTTATTATGACTCGACATATGACAGCACCCCACTTGATGTTAAGCCAAAGTGTGGTCCATGAATAAATGTCACTGCTACTACAATTCAATAACTGTGAGTAGCAATCACATCCACTATGCCGGCCTAGATGGAACCGGCAACTTACAAGCTGATCCCGAAACGTGACCAAATCACTTCACGGTCTGTATACTTGTAAGTGGTGGTACTACCCCGGATCGGCTGACTGGGTACCACTGCCTACCACTCTTTATTAAGCTGACTCAAGAGAGTCAGCTTAAAAGTTGCCGGTTCCAACTAGGCCAGCATAGTGGACGCAATCATTTAACTGTAGTAGCTGTTGCCTCCATTCATGGACCTCGGATGGGGTGACATAAGGCGAAGTTTGCCACAAAAAAATAACACAAAAATTTTCTTTTTTGCTGAATCATTGGCTCATTCCATAAAATTTTATGTTTCCTCCACATGCTCCAACAAAGTCTCAAACATTGACCACAAACACAAACATGCTTGGCGAACAAACTAGTATATTCCGGATAAACAAAAACATGGCGGTGATCTAAATTCACAGAAATTGTATAATTTACTTCATATACTACCAGGTTTTAGAGTGGAGACCACGAACCGGCAAACGCAGCGTAGGTTTGTGTCCAGCACCTTCTGGCTGATGATGATGACTACCAAGCATTTGGAGACATCACAAACTGTTTGCCGAACATACTTTGATTGTTGAAGAAAAACCGACATCGACGCCGAACACGGGCGACCACAAACACTAACATGCAAACATAAACCCATCGCATCTACATCGAATTCTAGCGACGTAAGTAGAATGTAAAAAAACCTATACGCACATGCTCCGTCTGCATCATAGGCTGACAATGACAAATCCACAGCTCTTGAGAACTCCAATATATTACACCACTGGTCTCTATTGACAACTCTGTAGCGCTTCGCTCTTAATTCAAGGAAGTGGCACAAATTGTTTCTCAATGACCAGCGCGGAAGTAAAACACCCAACAGCGCTCTGGCTACACTTGACTCTAAGGATCGCTGCTCTTTGTCCTGAAAAGATATTTTCATTATTAGGTTTGGGTTATTGCCCTTTTTACTCCTACACAGTACACAGGCAAAATTTTATTTAAAGGCAAACTTAATGCCAAAGGCATTCTCTACCAGTCAAACCTTTAGGATGTTGATCCGACAATATAGATAAGAGGTAGTGTGCAAAATAAAAAATTGGTAACCAAATACATTATGAAAAATATATAAATTAATTCATATATATATACATAAATATACTCATAGATACATAAATAACATGTATAACACATACATATAATAAAATAATACAATTTTGGACATCTGAAGCGATTCCCAGAGGTGTTATTTTACATATATAAATTTCTTTATCTGATGTCATCTAGTTTGCATAAAATATCTGAAAAATATTGTATGGCATAGACACTAGTATAGTCGACCTGGGGAAATCTGACAAACGTTTTGCAAGGCGGTGTCGGAAGATTGAATGTGTCAGACTATAGAAAACTGCCATGAACCTCTTGTAGTCCGGAACTCTTTTGAAAAGGAGTAGCTTGTTATCTGACAAATCAATAATAAAATCTATATGTACAGTAGACTCGCGATACAGAAGGAGTAGCTTGTTATCTGACAAATCAATAATAAAATCTATATGTACAGTAGACTCGCGATAGTCCGGTACCCGCAATAAATATACCCGAACAAATCACAAATAGCAATGTTGGATTATAGGGGATCCCGGACTAGACAGGGGCTGGATTACTTTGGGTCAACTGTATTCACAATGGACACTATACTCTAAGCAGTGTCTGCGACTCTACATGCTAGCAGATTCAAATCCCGGTCTAATAGTATTACAATATCACTTACTCTGGCAAAATCATATGAATATCTATATATTACTTTGAACATGGCTGGCTCACTTAGTAAACTATTCAAGTAATCCAATTTGTTTTTCAGTTTTGTTAAACTATCACATCCCATTTCCGTTAAACCTGCAACAATTATTATTTATTAAACATTTCTATACTAAGCTACTTAAGTACTTGTATCATAGAAACAGAATGACCAAAGTACATACATATACCAAAGATACATTGGTACCGGATGGTGGTTTTGCATAACTATTGCACTGCCACCAATCTCTTATTCAATAATACACCAATATCCAAAACTATGGTTTTGGTCATAGTTGCTAAGAGTGGTATTAGGTAGTGGTGTCACAAGTATACAGATTGTGCAGTGACTGAGTCGCGTTTCAGAATCAGCTTGAAAGTTGCCGGTTTCAACTATGCTGGCAAAGTGGATGTAACCACAACTAACAGTGGTTTAACTTCATTCTTGAACCACTCATAAATAATTTATGAGAAGGGTGCCCTGGCCTTCTTGGAAGAGAACGGGTGGTTGGCAAGATCACCCAAACAGTTAAAAATGCACAAAGAAGCCGAGAAGGTCTTACGTACGGAAACAAGCCTGTACAAAACAATACCTTTAATCCATTCTTCCTTAGTAAAATAACCCATTTGTTTGGCACCCATTTTGTATGCTATCACCAACATAACCACATTCTCCGGGTCTACCGATAGGTCCTGGCAGAACTTCTCCATACCCTCTGGACCTGCAGATGTGGATAAAAATTTAGGTTTCACTAGCCCTAGCTGTGCAACAAAGCTAATGATTAATCAGGGAAATACTGAGTGGTATTTCCCTGATGAAAGTTAAGAATATAATAAATATGTTACAAGTGTATATATTATTATATAAGAAACCGAAGAAGACTCAAATGAAAAAACAATCCCGTACATAATAGTAACTCCCTCGCTCTTATCACATCCACAATCCTCTTCATACAAGGGGTACAGTTATGGGCACTAGGCACCCCAACTTTCTTGTAAGTTATTGGGTAGCTCCATGAGAGTAGAGTTGTCCAAGCGGCTGACGGAGGAGTCTGGAGACAGGAAGGTTGGCAATTAGTTCTGCCAACATATTAGCCTTGCTATACAAAGGGGAAATGTTGCCAGTCTCCTTAAGACTACATCTGTTGGGTCGTCTCTAGTATATTATATTATAGTTTATTGTATTTTTAAGTTTCTTTGTGTAAAATAAAGAACTCAATTGCTATTAATGTTAAAATGGTTTCTAGAGATGTTATTAATCAATCAAATTGTCACGCCTTTTTCCCACAGGGATAGGCAGAGACAATGGAGCGCCACTTACCACAATCCTTACACAACTCCCTTCACATCCACAATTCTCTTCATACAGGCTCTGTGGTTATGGGCACTAGGCAACCTAGTTTTCTTGAGGATGTCTCCGATTTGGTCAGAAAACACCCTCCTGGGCCTAACGCAGGCCTAACCTTGTTTAACACATCCATCCACATAAGATTTATAAAATCCCTTCGTCAATCTACTTTTACTCATGAGATGTTATGACAAGCACAAACTAAAGAGCAGCTGAATAATGGACTCTCAACACTTCACATAACATATCTTTAACTTATTGGCAAATTTATTATTTTTTTAAAGAAAATCTGGCAAAATCACAGCAGAAACTTAGCCCCTACTTACCTAAAACATCAGGTTCATCAGCTGTTGTATATTCTTTGAACCAAGTTAAACATTTTTTGACACTAAAGCTCACTTCTTCTGACTTGGAGTGCCGTCTGGAACTGCAAATTTTTATATTAACCCTAATTAATATCTGAAAAGCAGACTTTTACCACAAATTGGTTTTAATATATTTTTTATGAAGACTTGACATTGATATCTAAGCATTTCCGATAGCCCCCTCCTGACCTTCTTGGAAGATTGGGTAGCGCCATGAGAGTAAACATTTGAAGAACGCACATAGAAGCTGCAAAGGTATCATGTGTCTGTAAATAACAATAATACCTTCCAAGATGGCAACGATCCAATGTGAGCCTCAGACATAACATATGTGTGGATGAATAGCTTACTCTTAGTATCCATTATAAAGGAAAACATATGCGATTTGGCTATTTGCAATCGCTAAGAGAACCAACAATCAATGGGGAAGAACATAACCAGTGAATGCAACTGGCATCTTGTCGTTTAGAATAGCGTCCTAAGGGAAAGGCCCATCTTCAGCAGTGGACATCTTCTGGCTGATGACCCAGGGATAAAGAGGTTGATAATAGTAAAAAATTATTAAATTTTGATGTATAAATAAAATAAAAATATTCATACTTATTAGTGTTCCTAGATCGTTTATGTGTATGGTCTGGTAGGGCTGTGGTACCTGTGGTAAGGTCCACTCCTCTAGATCTTTTACTACAGCGAGGCATTGTTCTACCACCCTGAAACAATAATTAACCATTAACATGACATATGCGAAAGTTGTCAGATCATGAAAAGTGGCACTGCAGGGTGTCTGCCTATTCCTGTGGGAATCCAGAGATGGCAATATTAAATTCAGGTTATTCTGACAACAGACATTGCAAATTAGCAGTTTGTTATGCATAAAGTCCCAGGGTTCGATTCCTGGTCAGAGCAAATATTTGTTTCATAGCTTTTATTAGTAATATTTAATAATAATATAAAATAAAGAAGGATATTTTTCTGGGTCTAGTTATGCAAGAGTGATAGGCAATGGTACCCAGTCTGCTGATCCAGAGTAGTACCACCACTTACAAGTATACAGACTGTAAGTGACTTGGTTGCGTTTTGATCAGCTTGTAAGTTGCCAGTTTCAACTAGGATGACATAGTATATTTGACTGCTACTTACACTCATTGAATCAGTCACCTTTATTCTTAACAATATAAAAATATTAACAAAAAAAAACCATTTAGTTATTGTGGTTAAGGATAACCAACAATGTTATGTAAAATGATGCAGACATTCGAGATCATATTTCAATAACAAATCATATACATTTAACAAAGATTTTACCACTAAAATGTTTTTATAATTGAAAACTGAACAAACAATAAATCAGCACAATTAATCACCTTAACTAATTTCTAGATATCAACAAAATATTAAATGAACACATGTAAACAATAAAGGAAAACACATGATTGCTGGTTCAATTTAATAAATAAATACTCAGCAACACTTATTATGGTTATTAAATGCCTTACATAACTCATTAATTGCACAAACATGTCAGCAAAACAATAATTCAGAGCAAAACCTGCCAAAAACATAAAGCCCTTGGTTCAGAGATTAGCATATTGATTATTTCCCATACAGCTTTCTTATTAATGTTTATGTTATAGTTTATAGATTTACTTACTATTGGTGGTAGATTCGATAATAAATTATTAAACTTAAAGGTATTGTCGTCGCCTATTTTGCGGGATTATGTTAAACAGGTCGGACAGAGAAGGCTACTTGACAGGTCGATTAATAACCTGCAATAAAAAATCAATGTGATCCAAATGATATCAAAATGAACAGAACAAATACCCACACTAACAACACAATGCACAGTTTACATCTAAATTAAGTTAAACAACTAAAAAATAAATATTATTTTTTGTTTATGAATCGACCGAGATTGGCAGTGTTACAATTATGTGATAATTCAACTTGTATGTAATTTTACCCGTATGAATTTAGTGACGAATAAGCTGGTTTTTATATTAAAATAATTTAAAATTTAATCGAAGTCACAAACAACTATTAATAGTAAAAATATAAAAAATTAAACAGCGGCGAAAGAAAACTTAATCTCAAAACGACGGCTTTCGAACGAAATTTAGTTATTGCAAACACAAAAGTAACCCAAGTAAGTTTGCAAAGAAAGAAACTAATAAATTTGTTTAATACATAATACAAAACTTACACTAACATAAATATAAATAACAAGACTTCTAATAAAAGGCACTATCATAATAAACAAATGTTATTTATTAATGAATATTTGGATAACCACTTAACATTTTAGCATAAACTAAACGCAGACCACATATGTTACCAGATGAAAAAATGTTCTGATATAATGATTGTTAAGAGCAAAAAAATAAACAAGTATTCTATACTATAATTACATGAGTGAAATGAATTGAACATTTATTTTGTCTGATATGGTATTTCCATTCCTTTATCATAGAAATCACATTTTTATAAATAAGAAAGAAAGGCAGTTGTAACCAATTGCAACGCAAATCTTGCATCGACTAAACTCAAATTATTTGTAATATTTAAAATTATGTTAGTCGTACAACATGAACTGTATTGATATTAAAATTAATAAAAATAATATGATTATGTTATAATGATTATAACGTTTATAACGTTCTCTCGACTCGAACACTTGAAACGTAAACGGTAGGTTCGAAGATGGAAGGGGAAGTAAAAGCCGCACCGTTAGTCGCGCTGTACTTAATATGTACTTTGGTTGAATTGTTTCTATGATACAAACATTTGAAAGATATTGTCTTTATCAGAGGACAACTGCTTATCGTTACTCCAGGATTAGCTTGGAAGGTGCTGATGGTGGATGCACAAGCCGGCATAATGATGCACATTAAAGAGAGTCGGAACCCTTATAGATTTGTCATGTCTGTCTGTCTGTCTGTCTGTCCGTCCGTATGTCACAGCCACTTTTTTCCGAAACCATAAGAGCTATACTGTTGAAACTTGGTAAATAGATAATAAAAAAAAAATAATAAAAAAAAACTTAGAACTGAAACTCAATTTTTTTTCACCAAACCCATACGTCTTGGGTATTTATAGATAGGTCTTCGAAAATGATATTGAGGTATCTAATATCATTTTTTTCTAAACTAAATAGTTTGCGCGAGAGACACTTTCAAAGTGGTAAAAAGTTGGTTTCCACCCTGTAACTTCTAAAATAAGAGAATGATAAAATAAAAAAATATTATGATGTACATTACCATGCACACTTACACCGAAAATTGGTTTAAACAAGATCTATTATGTAGTTTTTTTTAATACGTCATAAATCGAAAACCCGCATATTACCTTTCATTTAATCAACTCAAATATCAAAATCGATCAACAAACAAGAACTTTTATATTATGTTAGTTGCTGCTACGGAACCCTTCATGAGCGAGTATGACTCGCACTTGGCCGATTTTTATTTATTTTATAATGGCTCAAAGCATGACAGCACCTCGCCTGATGTTAAGCTGAATTGTGGTCCATTAATGGAGTTGACTAGCAGTAAAATTACTACAAGTAGCAGTAACATCCATTATGACGGCTTAGTTGAAACCGGCAACTTAGAAGTCACTTCAAGGTCTGTATACTTGTAAGAGGTGATACTACGCTGGATCGGCAGACTGGACACTACAGCATACCACTCTTAAAAAGTACCTAAGTTAAAAAACTAAAACTCGACTGAAAGTATGAAACAACAAAATATTCTCATCATAATCTCATCTCATCATTTTATGTACAAACCATTCTAAATTTATTGTTTATTAACACACACAAAATGCTAAAAGTATATTGTGCAACTAGTGCGACAAGATGTCGAAGTGCGCTCATTCGCTTAAACGGGCAATCGACAACGCCGCACGAGTTACTACTTAGCAGGGATGTTATGGAGCTCCGTAACTTTAACAGAAACTATTGGATATCCGAAATAAAAATCTATCTGCAACCGTATACGTTATAAAAGTTTCGGATAGGGGCGGAGACTAAATGAATCATGAATAAAAAAAAAATTATGCGGCTTACTATCGCGTTTATTATAGTTTTGATTTTACTATTTGTTTAATTCATCAATCAATGTTCGCGCAATATCTAAGAAAATATTAAATGAAACATGTTATGGCTTTTACAATCTTTACAATCAAGCTTTTAAAATGTAATATCCGTAACCGAAATTATCCGAAACTCTAAGTTGTTCAAAAATAATTACATACCCGTCACTGTATTTGAAACCGGTAATATTATTCCAATATCCGTATCCGAAATTCCATATCCATAACATCCCCACTACTTAGTTAAGGAACAATAAAAATAAAATAATAATAGGATAATATTATCTTTTCACTCCCGTAATACCCGCACAGGTCGGGGAAAGCATCCGCATTTTATCGACCGAATCGGCAGTCGAACTAAAAAGTTCGGTGCGTCTTTTCTTTGTAGATCAATTGACAAGTGGAATGCTTTGCCTGCCCATGTGTTCTCTCCATCCTGTGACCTTGGATCCTTCAAGCGATGCGTGAAGAAGCACCTATGGCCGGCAGAGTGACGGCGACTGGAGCAGCCGTGAACAAACCCGGTTTTCTCAGTCGTCGTCACTCTTGGACCTCCTCTTGCTTATCATCAGGCGGGACGAGATCAGATGTCGTGTCACAATAAAAAAAATATATGAATAATTTCACAATTAAATGATTTTCCGTATCACGTACTCGTATACGAGTATCATATGATGTAGTTTCCGCTATCATTTCACAATTTTAGAAGTAAAACTTTTGTAATTTATAAATATATTTCGATTATGTTTTACGATTATGTTATTATGTTATCTGTCACGTCAACCTCAATTTAATTTTCATATTTCGATTGCGTTTTGTTTTATTTGAATTTGCGTGCACAAAGAATAGTTTACATGCGTAAATTAAACTTTGTCGCACTCAAATAATAAAATAACCAAACAGTTAGTTACTTTTCAATCGTAACAAAGTAGTTTAGAAGTTATGAGGGAACAGATGAACATACATACCTACATTACATACATACCGGTCTAACACATATCCCTCATTAGTGCTTCACCGTACCTAGTCGGGTAAAAATATGTGAGATAGTGCAATAGATGCAATAGCCACGCAAACCGGGAGCACGGGTTCAAAATCACTCACCGTTACCAATGTATCTTTGATCGTCCTGTTTCTAAGATACAAGCACTTTAGTATCTTAGTATAGAAATGTAAATAAATTAAAAAATAATAAATAATAAGAGTGGTAAACAGGCAGTTGGTTATCATTTGCCTGCTAGTATCACCACTTTCAAGTGTACGGCCTGTGAAGTGACTTAGTCATGTTTCGGGATAAGTTTGAACATCCGGCATCGTAGATACGACTGCTACTTGCAATTATTTAACTGTACTCGCAGTCACCTCCATCTGTGAAACATACTCTAATAGAACATCGGGAGTAGGGCAATAAAATACGATAAAAGTTACCTTACCTTAAAGTTAACATTTCTGAAAACATGAGTTAACTTTAATAAATATGTTTGTTATTTTCTTAATTAGTGTAAAATTCATTGCAAATTTTGTTATAAGGACGCAGTCTTAAAACATTGAAGCGTGTATCTACCCTTAGCCATTCATTGAATGCGCAGAGGGTCGCCTCCCCAACCAGGCTCCCTCTACAGCCCCTCACGAATGTTCAGTACAATAAGCTCAGCCGTGAGGGTACAGCGCGTACTCTTCGCTGCTTCCCCGGATACGTAATTTCGCGATGTATTCTTACCAAGTGTAAACAGTTGTTAAAATCTACTTACTAACTGTGAATTATTAATTTTTGTGCCATTATCTTTTATAATTAATTGTGTTGACGTGTTTCATTTTAGAGGACAACCGCATGTGAAAAACTTACGTAAGTATACTTATGGACTGCAATGCGTTTTTAATTATTTATTTAAACATTAATAATTTATTTAAAACTGATAATTAGTTTTGTTTTAATTTAGTGTTGCTAGACTAAAATAGTTTACTATTTAAAGAGTTCCGTAGATGTTTATTTTAATATTTATAAAAAAATATAAGTACCTAGTTTATTTTAAATACGTTTTATTATATTTATTTTAGGCTTTAATATTTTCTTAACAAAATTCTTCAAAGTCCAAATATTTGACGTAATTGCGGAGTTTTGGTGTGCGTCAAAACATGAAGGCCAGACGGATGCCGGTATACGTAACAACATCAACTCACATAAAACATATTACATTCTACATACATATACATACAATAATTGTGGATGTGAGGGAAGCATGGGAGTTGTGTAAGGATCGTGGTGAGTGGCGCTCCATTGTCTCTGCCTATCCCTGTGGGAGGAAGGAGTGACAATTTGATTGATTGATACATGAGGAGTTTTGGCGGGCAACTGCAACTGACAGGACGCGCAATTTTGGATTATTTGAAAAGCTTGTGTTTTTCATAAATATTAATGTGTAATAATGGTGGAATTGTTATCCAGTAATAATTTTTAAGTTGATCAAGTATAAACAAGTAATTCAAAGTTGTAAAAACGTGTTTCTTCATGTTCCCTCCAAGACTCCTTCTGAAGTTTTAGTAAAGTCTTTCCGCCGCTTTACTAAAACAATCATCATCAACCTCACTATCATCATCATCATTTGATGAATCACTCGCGTGGTTCATCTTCATCTTTACTTGACAATGTTTTAATATTGAACCATATATTTTTACTTTGACACTGGCAAGTTAAATACTAAAGCCATAAACAAGAAGAAAGAAAATTGATTGATACATACAATACAATACAATACTTATAATCTATAATTATTTTTAATATAATTACTTTAGGAATTAATAATAAGACCCCTTAATCGATAACTTAAACAGATAGTTATAATAAAATCGGTTCACCGGCATTTTTGTATTTATTGTAACTCGACATAGCACCCGCCTGATGTTTAGCTGGAGTGCGGTCCATGAATGGAGGTGACTGCTACTACAGTTCTATGACTGTAAGTAGTAGTCCATTCCACTATGCCTGCCTAGTTGAAACCGGCAACTTACAAGCGGATCTTGATACGTGACTAACACACTTCACGGTCTGTATACTTGTAAGTGGTGGTACTACCCCGGATCGGCAGATTGTACTGGGTACCGCTGCCTACCACTCTTTGACAACCAGACCTGAAGCAAATATCTGCCTCTTGTTTTTTATTAACAAATATTTGTAAATTTAATCCTAATATTAAATATTACAAATAAAAGCTATGAAAGAAATATTTGCTCCGATCGGGAATGGAACTTGAGACACCCGGGTAACGGACTAGTAGCACATCACTACGCCACGCCTGCCCTGATATTATTTTACTAAGTTATGGGATATGATACTGAATTCACTGATATTGTTAACTAGTCACTAGTATACAGCGAAGGCACCCATAAGTTAAATCGGTTTTTGCAGTCGTCGGCGTTCTTGGACTTCCCCTTTGCTTACCTGGTCGATCGAGGTCAAATTTCAAGTCTTAACAATACTAATAAAATAATTTCTAACAAAAAAAAAACCGACTTCAAATAGTAAACTAAAAAGCAAAAAATAAATTTTCTTCGCACAAAGTAATACGTATTTTCATTTAGTTAAATAGAAATGATTAAATAATTACTTTATAATTTTAAAGTCGGTGCCAAGTAAAACAATAACTGTGTATAGATGAATCTTTCTAACAACTGACGATAATATTAGTAGGTAATTATCACGAGTACTTCCTTATAATTCCTTGTTTAGATTTTGCTAACAGATTTTGTGATTTTTTTAAAATTTAATACGTTCATGCTATTATTATAAGTATTGGATAGTTATTCATATTTAAATGCCATTGGATTCCATTTTGAGTATTTCATTTTAGTAAATTCTTTTGATTTATTTCAACATTGATATCTTGAGTACATTTGTTATGTAAATAGCTACTATATGTCTAAGTTGTATTCAGTGTCCTTTCATAATTCGTTTTCATTTACTAGTAGTTTGTAAGCCAGTATTTAGGTACATAATATTAAAAAAGTTACTTTGATAGTTAGTAGGTACCGATTCTTATATTTTTATAAGAATATTTAATAATATTGTGTGTACTTAGTAATTTGATATAGTAGTACGGTTGTTGTAGCATTGACTTGGCACCGACTCCAAAATTATAAAGTAATTATTTAATCATTTCTATTTAACTAAATGAAAATACGTATTACTTTGTGCGAAGAAAATTTATTTTTTGCTTTTTAGTTTACTATTTGAAGTCGGTTTTTTTTTGTTAGAAATTATTTTATTTTACGATTTTAAGTGATGGTTAGACCGAGCAAAGATGCTTCTCGAATGAAGAGAAGACGGTTACTTCAGACGGAAATGAAACGATTAGACATAATAAAAAAAACTTAACAAACGCACTAGTTTCCCCTACGATGAAGATCCCCTCGATTTCTCTGGTCTGCCATCATCAAACCCTGATTTTTTAATCATGGGACCACCTTTGAAATATCTTTTTTCCAACAAAAAAAGAATAATCAAAATCGGTTCATTAACAACGAATATAAACGACTGAATTGAGAATTTTACTCTTTTTTTTAAGTCGGTTAAACTTTGATTCCCTTATCATAAAAATCGGTTCATAAACAACGAAGTTATCCGCGAACAAACATAAAAAAGATATATACAGTCATTTTAGAAACCTTCTCCTTTTTTGAAGTCGGTTAAACCCTGATTTCTTCATTTCTTCTTATCTTATATATCTTAAGAAATATCTTCTTTTCAACAAAAAAAGAAATATAAAAATCGGTTCATAAACAACGAAGTTATCCGCCAACAAACATAAATTAGAATGTTGAAAATTTAAGACTTATATGATTTTCTCATGGATACCATTATCAGAACTGGACCAAATTAAAATGGGACCAAACGGGAAGCATCAGCTATCAAATAAAAAAAAAATCATTAAAATCGGTTCAACCAGTCAAAAGTTTTGAGGTAACAAACATAAAAAAAAAACATACTGGTCGAATTGAGAACCCGGTCGAATTTTTGAAGTCGGTTAAAAAAAAGTTACTTTTACTCCTTTAAAAGTTACTTCCTCTTCTGTGTAGGACGTAGGTACTATGTCAACTATCGATCTATACGAAGTTAGCGATAAATTCGATTGATATAAACGCGACTGTGGTGTAGTGGCAGTGCAATGGTTACGCAAACCGAGAGCACGAGTTCGAAACCACTCACCGGTACCAATGTATCTTTGATATATGTACTTTGGTTGTCCTGTTTCTATAATACAAGCACTTTAGTAGCTTAGTTACAAATGTTAGTATATTAAAATGCAATTGACAATTGCCAATGTGCTAAATATGCTGTAGCAAATGGCTTTACTTATAACAACACCCCGCCTGATGTTAAGCTGGAGTGCGGTCCATTGTGGAGGTGACAGCTACAATGGTTAAATACCAGTAACAGTTGTATTCATTTTGCCTACCTAGTTAAAGCCGGCAACTTACAAGATGATCCTGAAACGCGACTAAGTCACTTCACCACTTCACTGTCACGCCTTTTCCCACAGGGATAGGCAGAGACAATAGAGCGCCACTTGCCACGATCCTGACATAACTCCTTCGCTTCCTTCACATTCACAATTCTCTTCATACAAGCTCTATGGTTATGGAAACTAGGTAACTTAGCTTTCTTGAAGATGTCTCCGATTTGTTTAATGCGTCCATTCACATGAGATTTATAAATTCTTTTCGTCAATCTACTTATTATCTATTTTATTATTCTAATTTGTCCAGCCTAGCAGCGGGTTTAGGTTGGGCAAGTTAAAACGATTATCGTCTCTCGTCGACAATTGGCAAAATAATAAAAGCTAGGCTAAAACAACCAAAATGAGACTATTGATGATAATGATCAAACGTGTCGTCGCACAGACGATATTCGTCACAACGATTAATCGTCTCATTTTATTGGATTTAGCCTAGCTTTTATTATTTTTGACAATCGCCGACGAGAGACGATAATCGTTTTAACTTGCTAACCTAACCCTGCTGATCCTTGAAATGTCACTTAAGCTGCTACGACAGTGCAAATATTGCAACGTAATTAATGCTTGCATTGTATAGTCCTAAACGTTTTAACAAGTACCAACAAATAGGCATATAGTTACAGTGAGTACAGCAATAATACAGTTGGCTGAGTTTGCACTGCGTTTGTACGAGGCGTCAGTCACTGTGTACCCTTTGTTTGTAACCACTGTCCGTGAATATTGAGGATACTCCATAACAGTCCTTCGTTGCCATTTTTTTAATTTATTGTTTAGTTACTATTAAAGGGTGTGAGAGACTTTTATCTTTGCTATTCACACTTGTCAGTATGTATTTTTTTTCATTGTGACTCAACATATGGCTGCACACCGCTTGATGTTAAGCTGAAGTGCGGTCCATGAATAAATGTCACCGCTTCTATAATTTAATAACCTTAGGTAGCAGTCACATTCACTATGCCGTTCCAACCGGCAACTTCAAAGCTGATCCCGAAACGCGACTAAATCACTTCACGATCTGTATACTTGTAAGTGGTGGTACTAACCCGGATCGGTAGACTGGGTACCACTGCCTACCACTCTGAAACATAAAACCTCATATCAATGTCTTCTAACATAAGAAATAGTACTCATAGCCGCAGAAAATTTAAAGTAACCTAATTTTTTTTAACCACTTTTCGGTACCACTGTATCTTTGATATAATATGTACTTTGGTTGTGTTGTTTCTATTATAAGAGTGTGTTAGGGTAAATCATAACAATTACTACGATTTTAAGTACTCTGTCGGTTGACAAGTCATATGGCCGCAAATTTCCTTCGATTGTTATTATGTACCCAACCGCATTATATATCGATACTCGATACATATCGGTTATATCGATCCATCGATCGTATCGAATGATGATAACTTAAACATAGCGACCGGTGGTAGGTGGTAGACATATACAGGCTGTGTTTTCTCATACACAAATAAGTCTGTTTAAAAATTTTAATAACAATATTTAGTAATTCATTTTTATCAACGTAGCTATGATCGTATTGATCAAACGTAAAATCGTAACCGATACCAATCATGACTGATGCATACTTGATACTTTGTTTCAAAGTACAAAAAGTATCGAGTGAGAAGTATAGGGTACCTATTTATAGTCGTTTCATGCGCCGGTTGGATTGCTGCTACGGACAGGCCTCCGATAACCTATTTAAATAGAACAGCAATAATAAGTAAGTATCTATAAAACACAAAGAATTAATAATCAAAATGAAACAAACCAGAAAACACGCATCGATATTTAAAATAATTTTATTAAAAGGCAAAGAGAGTAGGTACGTTCGGGATTTTTCCGCTTCACCGCTCGCACAAAGTTGCGAAAATTTATTTACCTCATGTATACATGTATTGAGGTACTATGAGTGACATTGCTACCTGTCCACTTAACAAAAGTATACATTTCTCTAATTATCGGCGTTCTTGGTACTCCGCTTAGCTATCAACCCAGTATAGGTTGCGGTAAAATAAAAAATGTGTTCTGTCAATTAGGAATGATATAGTAAAAAATATTCCTATCCCTGTGTAAATAAAGGTGTAACTAACGCTATCGATTGATAAATATACATTAATAAAATATCATCATTTGATCTCACCGCAGCCTCCTTCTATAAGTTCTTGGAAAAGTAAATGTCTTAAGAAAAATTGACACTTTGCTGTTAAAATTATTTTAAATTTACGCGTGTTAAAAACGCATTATAAAACATAATATTTTACCAGTTTACGATTGCTCAATCGTCTTCACTATCGCGGTCTACTTTATTTTACTAGTATATTTATTGATTTGTTTAACAGGATAACGAAGACTTATAATTAAATGTTATACTTTGTATATTCCAATACTAGTATTGATAAAGTAGTAATAAAAGTTGTATAGAAAAAGCAGTCATTAGACTGCGATCCGAGACCGAACCCGGTCTCTGTCATTGTAAAATTTATTAATAATTTGTATAGCTTGTTGTTATTGTGTGTAATATTGAAAGAATAATTATTTTATATTATTTTGGTGTTAGATATCAATATTACAATGTTATCTCAATGCACAAAAACAATAGAAACTACAAAGTGGTCAGGCAATTATTTCCCTGGTAGTACATACACACATACATATATTGATGTATGTACATAATTTGTTATAAGCTGATTAAAAACTAGTTTACATCGCTCGCTTTCATGGAAGGTACAAACTTATTAAATTATAGTGTAATTAATATGCAGCACAAACTATGTGGCATCTACTCACTCTCGAACAGAAGAATAGTGTGATAATTATATATACTATTTTAGGAGCATTCAATATATAAAATATATCTCTGTAAATCCTGCGAAACCTATGTGACTACCACGATATCTTATTTTCCAAATGCACAGCAATTAATAGAAAAATTGTTATTACATTTATCAAAACAAGTATCGAAACTACCATTTATATATTTTTTCATCATTGGACATTACAAAAGTAAAAGTAATGCAAAAATAGACCAAAATGAATGATGTCCTTTATCACTTACAAATCATGGTTCTTTATTAATTCCAACCTATCTCTATTTATTAGTATAAGTTAATAGTTACAGAATAAATCAGAAGCATTAAAGTTAGGTTAAATAAATTATTTGGTCTATCAAACTGTCAAGTCTCTATTCTCACAGGTATAGGTAGAGAAAAATTTGATGTCTATGAAAATATATTTATCTTTAGCGACTAATGTTTGCGCATAGAAATAGCATACCTGTAAAATCGTCTATTCTTCAAGTTCTATCCTTCTCCCCAACTTATAAACATGAATCCTCTGGCCGGCATAACAACGACGTCTAAGGCAATCGTAAAGTAAGTCGGTTATTTCAGGTAGAATTTATCTATGCGTAGACATTCATCATTACAGTTTAAAATATTTTCATATAGATCATTTTTTTCTCTACCTATCCATGTGTGAATAGAGACGTGGTAAAGCATTCTATTTGTCGATTATTCTAAATAGAAATAATTCGCCGGTCCTTTTACTTCGATTAACGACGGTGATTCGATCGACAGAATGTGGAAGCTTTCCTCGACCTGTGGCGGGTATCACAGGAGTGAAAAGGTTAATTTTTATATTTTTATTTATATTTCTATACTAAGCTACTAAAGTGCTTATAATTTGCATCATAGAAACAGGACAACCAAAGTACACATATCAAAGATACGTTGGTACCAGTGGGTGGTCTCGAACTTGTGCTCTCGGTATGTGTAACCATTGCACTGCCACTACACAACGTTCGCCTTAAATTAAAGAGCTCCTCAAAAATTCTCATAAAGTTTATTCCAGATTCCAAGACTGTCTAATATAAAATTTGAAGTAGTTACATAGTTACAATAAGTAAGTATATAAATGTATAACTGTTATATAACAATATTTTTTTTTGTCACAAATGTCCGAATCAGACCGAATTCGTTAAAAGTTTCGTCACTCATTTTTTTCAGCGAGTATTCATGAAAGCTTTTCATTAAAGGATAAAAAAGGAGATCAGCCGGAACGGAATGGTCGACGATTAAATCTCTGTCAGATCTGTGAACAAGCAGGTGCCACATTTTTCATTAATCAACTGTATTTTCAGTACATTTTTTTGTTACTTTGAAATTTAAGATTAAAATATTTCTGGCGCTTTGTTATTTTGGAGATTGAAGACAAATCGAGATATATTTTTTAATTCGTATATTATTGTCTTTTCGACTGTCTAAACATAAAGATAGGCTCCGCAGTTAATTGAATGAAGAAAAAGAAATGCGTACCACCTATTCCTTTGGAAGAAAAGGCATGGAATTTTAGTTAGTAAGATATCTAAACTCGTACTTAGAAGGTTTACACAAACAAATAACTAAAATCCTTTTATTTACTATCGTCTTTTCTATGGCCAACAACCCTGGATCCTACCTGTGCAGCGTAAAAAGGCTTCTCACAAGCCCAGGATCTTGCTCAGGACTGCATTGAGATTAACATCATCTAGTGGTTATGTATCGTTACCATTAAAATATCTTTCTGTGAAGCGGCATAGTGGGTACGATTGTTGCTAGTTATTTAAATCGTCGGCACTCTCTGACCTCTTCTTACTTTTTCTTTATTTTGTTTTAATTTTGACTTGACATGACAGCACCCGCCTGATGCGGAGTGCTGCTGGAGTGCGGTCTATGAATGAACTGCTACTACAGTACAATAACTGTAAGTAGAAGTCACATCAACTATGCCGGCCTAGTTGAAACCGATAACTTACGAGCTGATCCCAAAACGCGACTAAGTCACTTTAAGGTCTGAATACTTGTTAGTAGGCAAACCGGGCACTACTACCTACCACTCTTTAAACCGCTACTCACTTGTTAGGTCAGATGTCATCTTTTCGATTTGGACGCTTATGTCCATCCAGAGTCAAGTGTCAGAGTTCATATCCTGTGTCACACAGCGTCTCATTTTCTTCCATTAGATTCCATTTGTCTCTCAAAAGAATATAATAAAAAACAATAATTGCATTTTCCACGGTATCCGCCATATCCGTCAATATAGCCTCGACACCCCCAAAATAATGTATTCTTGTGCACCTTACCAACCAACATATAGGGGGATGGAATTTTTATATATTGCTTTATTAAAAGGCCGAATGTCAATAAAGCGTCATATTCTGCCATAAACGTATTACATTTTTCTTTTTGACTAAACTGCTAAATACTTGCAAAACTGCTTAAGTTACTCGTATTAGAACTCTTAAAGAAACAAAATAAATGGAATGTATCTTTAATATTAATGTAATTATTGAACACGTCTAGACTACATTATATTTATATGTCGTAAATTATATTTGAACAGGTTAAAACTGTGGCCTACCCCAAAACGTTGGTGAAGGGGGACAGTGCTGTTTGCATAAATCGATAATTTTAACTCACTTTGTCTCTATGGCACACGTTACGTATTAAACACAGGATGTCCTGTTACGCGTAAATGCTTTTAAAGGCATAAAACCCATCAAAGGCGTCCGTGGTGGCAGTGCAATGGTTACTCAAACCGAGAGCACGGATTCGAAACCATCCACCGGTACCAATGTATCTTTGTTATATGTACTTTAGTTGTCCTCTTTCTATGATACAAGCACTTTAGTAGTTTAGTATAGAAATGTATATTATATAATAGAAAATAAAAAATCAAATTCAATACTGAGGGGCGAATTTCGCATAGCATCGATATATGCCAGTTGTTAATGGTATGATAGGTTGTCAAAACTGAAATATAATTTAAACCTACCCTACTAAAACCCTCTGGGATTGCACGGAGCGACAACATGAAACCCGACGGCATGACCGTGGGCCGTGGAAACTTGGCAGGTCTCTGGTGTGGGATGCGACATGTGTAGACATTAGCCCTATCTCACATCCGTGGGATCTCGTTAAGCGCGGGAAGTGCGGCGATTTTTCCTAACCTCGGTACAGGCGTTGTGTGAAGTACTAGTACTAGATTACAATTTGGTTTTGATTGTATAGCCTCCAGGATAGGCAGAGAAATGGAACGTCACTTTCTATAACATAATATTCCCTCACCATAACTGTCTTTATACAATCTTTATGGTTATGAGCAATGCAGACCTCTATTATTAATTTATTAAATTGTGACTAGACATTTGACCTCGACTCGCTTAATTGTAAGCAAGAAGAGGCCCAAGAGTGCTGACGACTGTAAAAACCGAGTCTTAACGATTATTTCAGTCGCCGTCACTATGCTGGCCAAAAGAATTAAGATTCAATAAGATTTTAAGAGTTAGTGGACAGTTGATGGTCATTTGCCGGGGTAGTACCTCTACTGTGAAGTGTACAGAACGTTTCGGGATTATTGTAAATATAGCCAGCTACAACTAAGCCGGCATAGTAGTAGCAGTCACCTCTAATCATGGCCGCTATCAACATAAAATCAAGCGGAGTGCTGTCAACTGTCCAACCTCAATAAAAAAAAGTTACCATATGACTACTGAAAATCAAATCAATCTTACAATCAAAATCAAACAAATGCTTACAAAAACAACATCATCAATGAAACAAATCTACAATTAGGTTGGCATTGAAATAAATTTACAACTTTTAATTTAATTTGTATTATATAAAACACTCTGTATAGTTACGTCAGGGACGCTCATTGGTTGGCGGCGACTACAAAGGGGACATCACCCCTAGGGTTGTCGCGTGACGATTTTTTTATACTCTTGCAGTAAAACTTAGATTATCAGTCTGTAATTATTAGGATTGTTTATAAAAATTGCAGCAAGATAGATTCTAATTTGTGGTTTGAGTTTGTAGTAATTATTTTAATAGTTGAGAGTTGAATGAACTTTGGCTTTAAAAGAAGTTGGGGCTAGTGATATGATCGCGTATTGCTGATTCGTAGCATATGTACAAGTAGATTATAAGGCGACCGTTTAGTGGTAGTGAAATGGTCATACAAACCAAGACTCCTTGGTTCAAAACTACTTGCAATGTACACCAATGTATTTTTAATGTAATAATTATCTTTCATATATGTACTTTGGTTGTCCGAATTATAGGTGATGCAGTAGTTACACGAACTCTGGAGCCCCTGCAATTACGCAGAAACGTGGCGGCTCTGTGCGTCCTCTGTCGCCTATACCACGGAGAATGTTCCGAAGCGCTCCTTAACCTTGTTCCTACCTCGTCTTTTCACACCTGTAATACTTGCACAGGTCGGGGGAAGCATCCGCATTCTATCCACCGAATCGGCAGTCGGCGCGTCTTTTCTTTGTAGAACAATCGACAAGTGGAATGCTTTGCCAGCCCATGTGTTCTCTCCATCCTATAACCTTGGATCTTTCAAGCGATGCGTGAAAAGCCACCTTTGACCGGCATAGTGACGGCGACTGAGGCAGCCGTGAACTGACTCGTTTTTTTCAGTTCGTCGTCACTCTTAGACCTCCTCTTGACAGACTAGGCAGACTTAAGAATGTCACTTTTTCGCTTCCATCACATCCATAATTCTCTTCATACAGGCTCTATTTATTTCGTTGTATAAATCAATCAATCTAATTGTCACGCCTTTTTTCCACAGGGATAGGCAGAGACATAGGATTGTCTCTCTTTTCTCTGTCTCTCTTTTCTCTTTCTCTCTTATAAACCGATAGGTAATTATTAACCTACTGATACTTAATATTAATATTTGAGTCTGTTTGACGTACGACGTAGCGCCCTAAAATCTTGCAAGAGAGTGCTATAAATTGCCCCAACTTGAATTTCCATTCAAAAATTGTTCAAACAATATTCAACCCTAAGTATGTCTCTCGTCTGCCATTTGTAATTGCGCGAAATCAAGAGCCGATGGGTTGGCAATTGCGAAATATTTTCAACTTCATTTGAAATACTCATTTCAACGTTTAATTGGAATGTTTACATTCTCAGACAGAACGATTTTTAGTTTGGAACTTTAATCTTTATTTTTAAAGTGTAGTGGTAGTGCAATGGTTACGCAAAGCGAGTGCACAGGTTCGGAACCATTCGTCAGTACCAACGTATGTATATTTTTTACTTTGTTTGCCTGTTTTTATAATACAATCACTTTAGTAGCCTAAAATAGGATTGTTGATAAAATAATAATAAACCTAAAAATGATCTTTGTTCCTTTAGTGCTAGTGCTACCAGTTTTTATTAATATTATTTAATTATTTATTTCCTAATAAAAAAATATTTAATTTATTTTTACTACATTAGGAACTGTTAATATGTTAATAAATGTTAATATAATTCTTTTTATGATAACCTGAACTAGACTAACATATATTTCACAGATGTATTGTATTTCACAGAAGTTTACACTTATTTTAAAGAAGTAAATTAAACAAATTATTAATACAGTATATCTGTTGTTTACAAAAGATTAAAAATAAATAAACCTATAACCTATTTATGTTAAACTAACTCATATATTACAAAAAATATAAAAAGATAAAAATGAGTTAGATAGCTTACCTAACTTAGAAATGTGTGAAGCGAATTGTCCACGGACGGACGGACCTTTATAATAATTTCTTTTAGTAGACGATAGCGAGTAGAAACATAAGTACCAATCCAATAATAAGAATCTTGGCGTATTTTCGGTCGACTTTTTATTACTTTGTTAGGATAGCAGTAAAATTCTTGATATGACAGCACCCAGCTTGATGTTAAGCTGGAGTGTGGTCCATGAATGAATATTACTGCTACTACAATTCAATAACTGTAAGTAGTAATCACCTACATGAGTATTCAAAGATGTTGTAAATATTAGTTGTATTGTTCGGAGTCGCATTGTGTAAAGGCACCTAGTTGTTTGTGTAATATCCGTGGACAAAATTGCTACTTGAATAGTAGAAATACGATACAATAATTACATTTTCTTCTCTCATTTCCTTTCTAATTTATTGCCAATATTTCCTTCGCTTTGATTTTTCATTTTGGGCCATTTGGACAATTTATATATTAATGGAATTACTTGTGATTGTCTATTTGTTACTTACGAGGAGCTTTATCAATCAATCAATCGATCTAATTGTCACGAGATTTCCCACAGGGATAGGCAGAGACAATGGAGCACTACATGCCACTATCCTGATACAACTTCTTCGCTTCCCTCACATTCACAATTCACTTCATACAAACTCTTTATTTAGTAGAGATTTATTTAGTACATATGTTAAATCATGTTATCATACAAACCTTGAAGTGACTTAGTCGCGTTTCAAAATAACCTTGTAAGTTATCGGTTCCATCTAGGCTGGCATAGGATGCGACTGCTTGCAGTTGTTTAACTGTAGTAGCAGTCACCTCCATTTATGGATCGCACTCCAGCTTAACATCTAGTAAGAAGTTGGCATATATCAAGTTAAAGAAAAAAAGACTATCTCGTATTTATTTCCACAGGGCTAGACAGAGACTGCGGAGCGGTACTTTCAATGATTATGATGCAACCTGTTTTTGTTTTGTTTCAATAAAGGCAAAGAAGTCGCAGTCTACACAACCTACTTTATTAAGTCTTCAGTATTAGAGATAAAATACGTTAGCGTTTCATCCACTCTAAGAGGTATGATAATGATCGCTTTAGCGAAGTGGTGAAAAAACTCCAAGCGAGATATGAAAAATTACCTCTAGTGAGGCCGACTGAGGCAGCCGTAAACTGAGTATTTTCAGTCGTCGCTTTTAAACCTGCCCTTGCTAACTATCAGGAAAATCGAGGTTAGAAATAGAGTCACAACAAAAATATATTTGTCACACAATAAACATCTAAATTCGTTTAGCCATTCGTAGAAGTTGAGTAAAAAAGAATGCTACATTTAACAAAGGTAATATTCACACTTGAATAGCTTTCAGGAAAATACATTTGGAAAAGCTACTGTTCAAGAGGACAAGTTTCACAAAGCTTTCACAGAATGCCTCAAGGATAGATATTATTACAACTTTTTTTACTTTTTTTTATTTAAATTAGATCAAGTGGTACTTTATTGAAACAAGTCCGAGTGATATAACTTTGCGCAATTTCAGCATAACATATTCTTTTTCACAGAAAAAAATTAGTATTTTTTTATCATTTACATTTCTATACTAAGCTACTAAAGCGCTTGTATCATAGACAGAAGCGAAACGTGCCTTGGCGGCGCCCCGTATAAAAAGAATGTTTGGGGACCCTAAGAAAGGGTAAAGATTTCTCACAAAAGTAAAAAAAATGCATAAAAATAAAAGAAATATTTATTCATTATTCATCTATTTTTTTACAAACAATTCAAATTAAATATAAACTTGCTTTTTCTTGCTTTTTTTGACTATTGTCATTTCTGAACAAAAAAATTGGCAAATTTTTATTTATTTCTGCTTACGCACGTCGGTGGCACCTTATATTTGATACGGCCTTAGCCAAGTAGCTACGCCCCTGATCATTGAAACAGAACAACCAAAGTACATATATTGGTACCAGCAAGTGGTTTTGAACCCGTGCTCTTGGCTTGCGTAACTACACTACAGTCGCCTAACTATATCTGCGTTACTATTTCAAAATTTAATGGCCAAAAAATCATATACTTGACTATATAAACTAATTGTTACGCCTCCATTCCTATATGGCATACACAGAGATATTAAAGCCTCACTTTCCACGATCCTGACACAAATCTCTTACTTTCCTAACAATCACAATTTCAAAGTGAACCATTCATTTAACCTGTATAGTGACGACGGCTGTGACAACCATCAACTGAGTCAGTCGACGCCACTCTTGGACACCTGTTTGCTTGCTACTAGGAAAATAAAGGTCAGATGGCGAGTCTCAGTGTAAGTTAACGAATTTTGTCTCAGGGTAGTTTTTTCCTATTATCCTACTATTATAATAAATGTGAATGTGAGTTTGTTTGTTACGTTTTCACGCAACAACTACTTAACCGATCATCATGAAACTTTGTACACATATTTTTGGAGGTACTAGAAGTAACATAGGATACGTTTATTTAAAAAAAAATATTTTTACTATAGTCTCCTATTGACTATAGTTTCAGCTGTTTGGAATTTTTCTATATTTATTTTTATTTCCGTCTGTAATCAGAGTATAGATTTTTTCATCATACTATATTTTTATATGAGTTATCGAGTAATAAATACAAAAAGGGATATAAAGTCGAATTGAGAACCTCCTCCTTTTTTATGACTGTGTTATAAACCAAATTTTACGCGGGTGAAACTGCGGGCACAGCTGGTAATTATTATATTTTAATAATTATTAAGAACTGAAAAAGTAAATTTACAGTAGCATTTAGCAAAAACATTATGTTTTTTGTCCCTGAAAAAGGCACATAAGCACAACCATTGAAGTAATTAAGCACACATGAGCAGAGAGCTTTCGTGCTCAAAACTAAGCCCTATACTGTTACGGACAACATGACATCACCATTCTGATATTTAATGTAAAATGTTCACATGATTTTATTACATAAAACAATGTAACAATCACAATGTTCAAAGTACTTCTTATTGTTACAATGATGCAAATGAAGCCATACTTACGTTTTATGTGTTATTTTATTTATAAAAACTAACCTTATTAAACTAACTAAAAAAATATTTTATTGATTTTTTTATATATATATATATTTTTATCATTATGACAGGTGACCGTAGTGTAGTAATAGATAGATATTTAATCTTACAATTTCGTGATTCCATTAAACAAACAATTTAAAAAATAAAAATGTTTCTATGACACATTTCAGTAGCTTAGTATAAAGAAAAAACCAAATACTCCAAAAACTTTAAAATCTGTTTAAGTACTCGTAGTACAAAAGTAAAATTATAATCAATAATTTAATTAAGATATAATACCACTACTACGAGTATAACTTGAATTTACATATGCGGCAATGCAACTTAAGAGTGGTAGGCAGTGGTACCCAGTCTGCCGATCCGGGGTAGTACCACCACTTACAAGTATACAGACCGTGAAGTGATTTGGTCACGTATCGGGATCAGCTTGTAAGTTGCCGGTTCCATCTAGGCCGGCATAGTGGATGTGATTGCTACTCACAGTTATTGAATTGTAGTAGCAGTGACATTCATTCATGGACCACACTTCGGCCTAACATCAAGCGGGGTGCTGTCATATGTCGAGTCACAATAAAAAATATTTTTTTTAATTAAAAGTGCCGTCACAATCTGCCCCAATGAATAGTTTACAGATCGCGTGACAAAGCATGAAACGCTGCAAGTTGTTTATGTAAACTTGGCTTTATCGCAAACTTTCATACATAAATAAAACTGAAAACTTGAGCTTTTCATTTACGATAAAAATATTGCGAAACAAGCTAGAAAAGTGACATTAGGGTTAGATTGTGCAGTCTGTCAGATCAGCCTAACTGTAAGTATCAAACTGTCAGATTACCGTCTATTATTTTTATATTAGACCCCAACTTGCCTAGCGGTAAGTAGCGCCGTGAACTGAAAAACCCTTTTCAGTTCACGGTTGTCTCAGTCGCTATGCCGGCCAAAATAGAAATTCCCGCGTATTAAACAAAAAAGTTTGGTAGTGCAATTTATTAAATTTAAATTGACTATAATATATACTTTTTTTGTATATATTATAGTCTACTGTTGTATATATAAGCCTGTTGCTCAGTATGCTGATCTAAGTTAGTACAACCACTTTTAAGTAAAGAGACCGTGAAGTAATTGAGTCGCGTTTCGGGATCACCTTCTAAGTTGTAGGTTAGAATGCGACATGTATATTTTTAACGATTTTTAACGCTGGTATAGCTGCAAAAATTGAATTAATCAACCAAATTGTCACGCCTTTTTACACATGGATAGGCAGAAATAATTAAACACATTGATTTAACAATACACCTTGACGATTTAATACTATTTTATCCAATTGTATAAGTAGAGACGATAGATTGTAATTTGTCATGAACCTTCCATTTTGTTTAAATCAAATGCTTTTACAGTAGCTTTTCTGTAAAACTCTCCGTATAGAAATATGAACTTTATGTACTTAGAAATAGATGTTAAAATAAGTTTTAAAGTAATGCTTTAGTGTTTCTATAAGTTCAAGTGTTATCAGAATTCACTTAACTTTATTTGAAGCTAACATGCAAGGAGTTAACTTAGGTCATACTTACAGTAAGTTAAATATAACCTGAACCGATTTTATTTGCCGGCATAGTGACGACGACTGGGGCAGCAGAGTACTTACTCGTTTTTTTCAGTCGTCGTCACACCTCCTCTTGCTTATCATCAGGTGGGTCGTGGTCAAATGTCGTGTCACAATAATAAATAAAAAAGTTTTTTCTTGAAACTTACTACGTAATCATAGTTTGTTGTTAAAGAGTGGTAGGCAGTTGTGCCCAGTCTGCCGATCCAGGGTATCACCACAAGTATACAGACCGTGTAGTGACTTAGTCGCGTTTCAGTTTGTATATGAGTTTGTAGATTGCTGGTTTCAACTAAGCCGGCAGAGCGGATGTAACTTCTTGGGTTATTTAACTGTAGTAGCAGTAACCTTCATTCACGGACCATTACCAAGCTTAACATCAGGCGGGGTGCTGTCATATGTCGTGTCACAATTAAAAAAAAAACTAACCATTTAATTTAAAGACGAAACGAAAAGTTCTAATACGTGAGCTATCAGTCTTTAATACAAATCTCTCACCATTCTCCTGTAAAATCCACGTTAATAAGTTGCTATTTAGGAGTTTTAAGTTGAGTAACAGTAAGTTTTACTATGAGCTCAAAGTTTTCAGTTTAGTTTTCTTGTAAAATAATACTAGTTGACATAACTTTTGTTTGGGAAAAGTGCTAACTGTTCTATTATATTACAAATATTATAAACGTGAACTTTCGGAAGATTGATTCACTTTTTAAGTATGAATTGATTTTTTTTTAAAGTTGATTGTGTCTTGATATTTTGGGCCTTTGGACTATACCTATATTAAATTCCACATTTTTCCCAATTATTCTATTAAAATATAATTTTCACCAGGTCAATCATCGTTCAAAATAACAAAGCTCTGCTGGTAGATACGAGTAAGTACCTAAGGCATAAGACTCGTATATCTATGTATGTATATACATAGATTGGCTTTGAGTTTTAAGCAATAAAGTTTTTTAACAAATAAAAAAGTAAGAGAGTTGTGTCAGGATGGTGGAAAGTGGCGCCTATAAATGTGGCAATTATATATATATATATTTTGATTGATTGATTAAATTGGTGATCAGTATGGAATTCATTCACTATCACCAAATGAAAAGGTACTTTTATTTCATAAATAAAAAATAAATAGTAATATATAGATTTGTTCCTGGGTCTTTGATCACGTCACAGGGTTCTTTCTCTCTTTCTGCTACTCGTCTACTTGGTACCTGTACAGCATGTGTTTGATATGTCTATGTTATTTTTCTGTTCCATAATTTATGGACTTTCTATGTATTTACTTTATTTTGATATATACTTATTTGGTATGTTTTATATGTACAGGCTACAATTGACGAGTTTCTTGTGGCCTTCTTCTTCGTCATACGCCTTTCCGAAGCCATGGTAGAATGAGATGAACAAGAGCATACTATGAACATGCCCATGCTGATAAACTATTTACATACCATTTCGAAATAAAATAGTGGTTAAGAAACGAATTACATTGTATCGAATAGGTAACGTCATTGTGGTATTAAGGGGACTATTTGATAGTGTCAGTATAATATCAAGCCCAAGGCACTCAAAATGTAATAATAGGAATAAAGCCTTGGGGTTTCTATGAAGAAACATTTAATAATTGAATAGAGACCATTTGAAATAGCAATTGTAATGGTCATCAATAACTGTCATTTACTATATAGGCCATTTGTCATCAGCTGTTGCCCTCAACAATATTAATATTACAAATGTATGTGTCATGCTTTGATATATTTTGTACAAAATATTTAAAGGACATAGAATTTAGACTTAAGAAATAGAAGGAGCCCTAAAATAGCTACCAAATACAAATGTTTTTACTATTTTTTATGGCATTAAAAAGAAGTCAGAAGGGGGATGAATATACATTTTTACATTCGTATTTAGAAGGTCATTTACATGTCTACAAGCAGCTAGTACGCTGAATTTGCTAAACGCCGGCAACTTTGAAGTTTATCCAGAAACGCGACTGAGGTTTACGACTTTAGAATGAGTCCGATCTTAACGGCTTTAGAATTAACCGATCTTAATAATCAAATAAATGTTGCTAAATGTGAAAAAGAAAAACGAATAATACTCTTTTAATTATACTCGTGCGGTTATTATATAAATAGAGAAAAAAGGGGTTTTAAATTGTTTATAATTTGTTTGTGTGTTCTAAACGAGAGGTTTTATTTTTAATTAACAAAAAACTCAAATAGAACGGACCCCGGGTTTATTTATTTGAAAGTCGTGTCTCAACAAAATTATACACTTTTTTGTGCAAACAAATTTAATTACGCATATTTGTATATTTGCGCTTTTATTCCTGGTAGAGGTAAGTAGAATGTTTAAAAAAAAACATATAGCTTCCAAAAGAAATGAAATTAATAAAATTTAGGCGACAATGGTGAGGTGTTAGTGCAATGGTTACGCAAACCGAGAATCCCCGGGTCGAAACCCCTTGTACTGGACCAATGCATCTTTGATATACTCG
This sequence comes from Tinea trinotella, assembly GCA_905220615.1. Taxonomy (NCBI): domain Eukaryota; kingdom Metazoa; phylum Arthropoda; class Insecta; order Lepidoptera; family Tineidae; genus Tinea; species Tinea trinotella. The sequence continues at coordinate 509,944 of HG992314.1, forward strand.
TATGTACTTTGGTTTCCCTGTTTCTATGATACAAGCAGGATAAAAGATTTAGTATAGAAATGTTAAAAAAAATTATAATCTTAGGATCGCCGAAGAACCAGAGTTACTGACATAGCTCGTATGATTTGCAAGCTAAAGTAGCAATGGACAGGCAACATCGCTCGAAAAACCGACAACCGATGGGGAAGAAGGTTCTAGAGTGGAGACCACGGACCGGAAAACGCAGCGTAGGTGGCCTACCTCCGCTGCGTCTGCCGGTCCACTAGGTGGAATGACGACATAGTAAAAGTCACGAATAACCGGTGGATACAACTACCATCTTGTCGTTCGAAAGGGCTTTATAATGGGGAGGCCTATGTTTAGTAGTGGACGCCTTCTGGCTGATGATGATGAATAACCTTGGAACCTTTAAAGGAAGGGTTAAAACACAAACAACAGGGAATGGTTGTGATGGTGACTAAGGCAGTCGTAAATTAAGTCGTCGGAGCTCTCGGACTTCCCCTTGCTTACAACCAGGCAAGTCATGATCAGATGTCGCGTCTAGTAAAAAAAAAGTATAATTGTACATAAACTTATTATAAAAATATTAAGATGGCATAATTAATAATAAACCTGTGATCAAAAAATTTATAAATAAAAATTTAAGAGTGGTAGGCAGTGGTACCCAGTCTGCCGATCCGGGGTAGTACCACCACTTACAAGTATACAGACCATGAAGTGATTTGGTCACGTTTCGTAAGCAATAGCAATAGGGAGCAAAATGGTAAGCAATAGGTATGATTAATTTGAACGATTTCGTTACATAGTTACATACATACAAGTGAAACTAATAAAAGCGTGTTAAAATAGGTTTAATGTCATCCAAAGGTCCAGATTGCGGTTTGGTATCACGTTTCATATCAGAAATGCTTATGTGCTCTTTGAAGCAAATGAAATAAAACTACAACTCCGAGGACGTTTGATGTACAAAAAGGATTATTCTTGATTATATTATGCTTCAATTCGATTATTATATTTATTTGAAACTACTAATACAACACAAGATAAATCTATCAACTTGTAACTAATTTTTAACAATAGAAAAGATTATTTATATATTTTTTTTATTGTGACACGACATCTGACCTCGTTCCTCCTAATGATAAGCAAGAGTAGATCCAAGAGTGACGACGACTGAAACAACCGAGTTAGTTCTCAGCTGCCTCAGTCACCGTCACTATGCCGGCCAAAAGTGCTTCTTCACGCAACGCTTGAAGGTTCCAAGGTTATCCACTTGTCGATTGTTTTACAAAGAAAAGACGCGCCGAACTTTTTCGGTCGACAAAATGCGACAAACCAAACCTCATTAAAAAGTGTTCCAATTGAAATTCCTACGCTAGCGTAAATGAATAAGCGTCCTGTTAGCTTTTCTCGGAACATTCAAATTTAATTACATCTGTAAGATGCCTCCACGGTTGGTGTCATCGTGATTTGATTAGTGAAAGTGCCCCCGGATGCTGCTCTCTCACCGTGATACCTGCTACGTACACCAATTATACCTGCTATTAAAATATTTTCTTGACTTTCAGTAAATAAAAACTGGAATTTAAAAAATGTTTCATGTAATTTGTACTTCTTGTAATCGTGTTTTCTTTCAAAACTCGCTTATTCAATTATTCATATTCAAATACAAAGGAATGCTTCGATGGTTTGGGCACATGGAAAGGATGAGTGAAAGTAGATTGACGAAAGGAATTCATAAATCTTATGTGAATGGATATGTTAAACAAGGCAAGGCCCAGGAGGGTGTTCGCCGATTAAATTGAAAACATCCTCAAGAAAGCTAGGTTGCCTAGTGCCTATAAACATAGAGCTTGTATGAGGAGAATTGTGGATGTGAAGGAAGCGAGGGAGTGGTGTCAGGGTCGTGGCAAGTGGCGATCTATTGTCTCTGCCTGTACCTGTGGGAAAAAGATTTTAATAATTAACTTTACGGCATTTATAAGTAGAGGCACTGGCAGACTGTGTCGATAACTAGCTCAGCAGCATGAGGTTCTGATGAATTTATACTGTTACTTTTTAAATCGTTTTTTACTAAGCTACTCAACGAGTCACCACTTTTTCTACTAATTCATAATATAGTATCGTAGCACTGAAAGTTTCAGTGACTTTTTTTTTATTGTGTCTCGACATATGACATCACCCAGCTTAATGTTAAGCTGAAGTGTGGTTCATGGATGGATGTCACTGCTACAACAATTCAATAACTGTGAGTAGCAGTCACATCCACTATGCCGGCCTAGATGGAACCGGCAACTAACAAGCTAATTCTGAAACGTGACCAAATCACTTCACGGTCTGTATACTTGTAAGTCGTGGTAATACCCCGGATCATCAAATTGGGTTACCCAGTGGTAGGCAGTGGTACCCAGTCTGGGTACCACTGCCTACCACTCTTTGATAACCAGACTCGAAGCAAATTTCCGCCTCTTTTCATTTTTTGGAAATATTTGCAATATTTAATATAATTAAATATTACAAATAAAAGCTATGAAACAAATATTTGCTCTGACCGGGAATCGAACCCGGGACTATACGCGCAGCAAAACCAATTCAGACCATTTCAATCTAAAACCCTTTAAAATTAAACCAATAGAAAACACTAAAATAACATATCTTTTTTATCTAAAATAATCTTTGGAATTTGGAACTAACTATGGTCTTTATAAACACAATAATCAGATCATAAGAGCTTGCGATTTCTTACTAAACCTCAAATGGTACCAAGAAACATAACCTTTATTTTCCAAACCATAGTGACTATAATCCTGTATAAAATTGTGTTTAACTTAAATTGTACGTTCTGAAATATGTCTGGTTATACAAAGAATTTGGTAAGCAAATATATGCTCTTTTGTTAAGGACAGACATTTTAAATTACAATAAAAGATAATTGTTTGTTGAAATATTAGGGTAGATCGGGTAAGATGGGACCAAATATAATTATGAAAACATTCTATTTATATGCATATTGTTGTTTTAATTTATATTTATTTTATTCATTCTGTTTATTATTTAAAAAAAATCGGCGTTAAAAATACCCAGGTAAATGCTTATAGTAAAAATACTATATTAGTTTAGGAATCATAGTTCCATCTCTTAAAGCTTTGCTAGTCTGGGAGGATCCATTATCAGGTTCCTCAAATGTAAATGTTCTTCTTTGTCTTTCGTCAGCATGCAAATTTTCTCCCTGCCATTTTTTATCAAAATTTGCTGAGTGACGTGAAAAGGTTACAAACAGACAAAATTTTATTATACAATAGTTAGGAATAATTGACAAACTTTTTTGGCCGGCATAGTGACTGGATCAACTGTGAAAACTCGGTTTTGCAGTCGTCGGCAGTCTTTGACCACTTCTGATGGTAATCAGGAGGGAAGAGGTCTGATGTCGAGTCACAATTAAAAAATATATTATAAAACAGGGGTCCGCAGTGCCTATCACCATAGAGCATGTATTAAAATAAGTATTGTGCACGGAAAGGAAACAAGAAAGTTGTATTGTGTGTGTGTCAGCATCGAGGATAGTAGAGTTCTTTATTGTTTTGGTACTAAAGTAAGTTTTTGATTAATCGATTAATTTAAATGTAATTATAAATCAATAAACGAGGCAGACCTAGGGGTTGTTTTCCGACCAAATCGGAGACATCCTTAAAAAAGTTGGGTTGCCTAGTGCCCATAACCTTAAATCGTGCATGAAGAGAATTGTGGATGTAAGGGAAGCGAGAAAGTTGTATCAGGATCGTGGCAAGTGGCGCTTCACAGGTCTCTACCTATCCCTGTGGGAAAAGAAGTTACTTTTTTAATTTAACAAAGATTTTATACTTAGTGGACTAATTCTTATAACTCTGTTTATCTTATTTAATCATATATTTTATAGGTTAAATTTCCAACAGAAATGTTAGGGTTCATAACAATTATGAATGGGTAAAGTAAGATTTAAAGTAAATAAGGGTTGGTCCTTTGTTCAAACCTTATCTTGAACCAAGCAATGTTACCTATCTACTTAATTAGTTGACTTATAATTCATGTAGCAGCCACATCCAGTATGCCGTGTTGAAACTGGCAGCTTACAAGCTGATCCCGAAACTCGACTAAGTTAATTCACGGTCTGTATACTTGCAAGTGATGGTACTACCCCGGATCGGCAGACTGGGTACTACTGCTTAATGCCAAAACCAATACTTGTACTTATTTGACCATGGAAATAGTCGCCTTTATTAATGGACCGCACTCCAGCTTGTCACTCCAAATGTCGAGCCACAATAATAAAAGGAACCTTTATTATTGTGGCATGTATTATGGACAAGGTACAAATTTAGCTGAAAAACCACATGAAAGTTCAATGAACCCATGAGGAAATGAACTTGAACTAAAATTTAGGGGAGATCGGGACAGAATAGAAATGGGGAAATTGCAAATATCTCTAGAGAGGCCGCTTGTACAAACATTGTATTGTGGACAAATCGAATTGCAAACACCTCTACTATGCAATCATTGCTTTACTGTTACACCTGTGTGTTTAGTACGTAAAATATTTACACATACGTTAGAGTTCGTAAATATTCTAATAAATACTCGAAAAGGAAAGAAAAAATGTTTCTTTTTTTATTATTTAGTTTATATAGTGTGCTTGATTTTAATAATTCAATGTTGCTAAAGATTTAGTTCTCAAAACATATTTTATTCTTACTGTGTTATTTTGGTCAATGCTGCATGCATGCTGCATGCTAATGGGCACACATATAAGAAATTAGACTAATTGTGTTTTTTTATTAATTTTACACGTGTAATATGTGTGCTGTTGCGCATATTTTGAATAAATAAATAAAATGAATAAATATTTTTTTTATTTTAATATTTTGTGCTATATTTGCTATATGCTTTCTAATTATTATTCTATTAAATTATTATGACGACTAAAAAAAAAACGACTCAGTTCACCAACTCAGTTGCCTCAGTAGACGTCACTATTACAGGTAATTAATAAGTTAACGATAATAATTATTTTTATGCTTACAATAAGTCGATTTGTATCTTAAAACCAAAGATTTATTTTTTACAAGTGTTATCACCTATATTTTATTGGTTATTGGATTTACCTACCATCCAATACAGGTAAGTAATGATGTGTGATAGCGATCAAATGATCCCATTTTGATAATTAAATAAAACACTACCATTAATGGAAATGTGCGTGAATACCTACCTAGGAAAAAACCCATAAAATAATAATTTACTCAACTTTGATTAAAGTAAACGTCATATTATTAAAAATTCCACGTAAAGAAACACAATCAAGTAAATGTATTTGGAATAGATAGTAAAATTTTGTGCCAAGCAAACGGTTTCATCGGACGAAACCCATCAACATCAACAGTTCAAGAGGGTAGTTTCCCTCCCAATATATCATGGTACATTGCACTCCCCCTCTCGATACGGCTTTGTCTCTATTACGCCTATATATTTTGAATTGTAATTAACAATACACCGAATATTAACGTTAGAATTGTAATAAGATTAGAAGATACGTAGATACTATTCAAAACAAAATTAAGTTGTCTAAATGTCAGAATTATACAAAAACTAAACTTTTGATTTATTTTCGCAAGTAACATTAGAATATTTGGTTTTTGATAATCTCTATAAGGTTTAACATTGGCCTTCGCAACGTCTTGAAGCGCCAAAAGCGACCAATCTAAGGGACTAACCAATTATTATATAAGTATTAAAAATTTACAAAAAATAATACATATAATTTTTTAAAACAGGTTAGTATAGTTTCCCTAAACTTGCAAAAGCCTAGCATTAGGTATTATTTTAATTCACTCTAATTTACAGGCTGTAAGATAATAATAAATTATACTTAATTTTTAAACTTATAATGTTAAAATTAAATGTGGATGTGAGAGAAGCGACGGAGTTATGCCAGGATCATGGCAAGTGACGTTCCATTGTCTCTGCCTATCCTGTGGGAGAAGGGTGTCACAATTTGATTGATTGATTTATTTTGTAAAGATATATATTTATACTTTGGTAATTGTATTCAAATTAAAACTTCCGAAAAAATTGACTATTATTCAATCAAATTTCCCACATGGACAAAGGGATACGCAGAGACAATGGAGCCCTCCCTCGCTTCCTTCACATCCACAATTCTCTTGTATACTTATATTAATCATCAAAGAGCTTGTATGAAGAGAATTGTGGAGATTAACTTTTGTTTAATACTCGTAAGTCGGGTTAAACTACACAAGTCATATGAAAACATCACCTATGTTGCACCAATTCACCCCTGATATACATTCACTCCAAAGCCTTCCCTATTTTGAAATTCCCAAGATACTGGCCATGACACACGGACATACAGTTTTGGATTCTTTTTTTATACCACTTTTATGAAGATTGGTAGGTCAGGAACAAAACTAACTTTACCTAACTTTATTTAGTGTGAAATATTTCATACATAATAAATGTACAAAGATTTCTGTGTATGTAGTGTTGTTCATGTTATTTATAGTTGCACCTGGTTTCTGTGTTTTTTACTTGAATATTGAAGAATATAAATATTGTAATTGAGGTTCCTGATTTGATTATAAACTGCCTAAATAAGCCGGAACTAGGCCGGCATAGTAGATACGCCTGCTACTTGCACTTATAACTGTATCGCAGTAGCATCCATTCATAGACCGCACTCCAGCCTAACATCAGGCAGGGTGCTGCATATGTCAAGCCACAATAAAAAGAAACTGATAACACCCCACTTGACCTTTAGCTGGATTGTAGTCATTGAATGAAAGCGATTGATACTACAGTTAAATAATTAAAAGTAAGTATTAGTACTAGTTGGATTTGGCAACTTTCAAGCTGATCGCGAAACGCGACTACAACGCTGATCGGCGGTAACTACACGAGATCGGCAAACTGGGAAAATGAGCACCTGTCTTTTAGTTCAAAGTTAAAAATATTAGATTTCATATTTACATAGTGAATGCTTGCAGACCATCTGTCGCAGCAGTCGTCTCTCCTACTCCAGTAGAACATCAGGCGGTAAGCGATAATATTTCGTGCCAATGTAAAAAGAAACAAAGTATAATAGTTTTTCTGATATTTTCCCACACATTTTTGGGCTTATTATCGCCTTTATTATATTTATTTTATTCCATCGTTTGCAGCCATTATAATCGCAAGAAGCCACAAAAAAACTATTATTTCACAAGTTATGAATTTTAACATGAATAATTTGTTGTAATAATTAAGGCGACCATAGTGTAGTGGCAGTGCAATGGTTACGCAAACCGAAAGCACGGGTTCAAAACCATTTGCCGGTACCAATGTATCTTGGATATATGTACATTGGTTATCCTGTTTCTATGATACAAGCTCTTTAGGAGCTTAGTATAGAAATGTGATAATATTAAAAAAACATATAATTATAAATATACATGACATATCAATCTACAAAAAGTAAATTAAAGAAACGTGCTATGTACGATAGAATATTTTTATTACCAAGAAACACAAAAGGCATCTAGCCGCTACAATTGTATAAAAAATGGCATTATAAAAAAATAGCGTAGAAAATTTTAATCGGTCGTTAACCTTATCTATTGGCGAATTGTGAAGGGTGTGCGACAATCAGACAAAAATCACACCCGAACAGCAGCGGCGCGCCCTACAACGTATTTAACGATAACATTTACCCCACATACCAAAGTGCCCGGAGTTACCCCTGTTTTCATTTTCTAAATATCAATCGTTTATTTTCTAATACGGAATCGTTCCCTTAAGAATTGCACATTTAAAGTTAAAAGGACTAAATACAGTTTTAAAGATAGATATATTTTTTAAATAAAAATAAGATGCTTTAGGTACTTAAAAATTAACTTTTGTTTTATTGTGTCTCGGTATCTGACCTCGAACCGCCTGTTGATAAGCAAGAGTGCTGACGACTGCAAAAAACAAGTCTTCACAGTTGTCACACACCGAACTTTTTACTTCGACTTCTTTGACTACCACTTGACTTTGACTTTATACTTCGGTTGATAGAATTAAACAAATTTTATGCGGCTTACTATCGAGTTTATTTTTGGTTATTAATTTTACATATTTTTATTATTCCGACCGATCCACAATCTCCGTGACCGCAATAGCTGCAAAGCTCTCGAAACGCCGGAATAATAAAATAAATCGATAACCAAAAATAAAAGCGATAGTAAGCCGCATATTTGTATGATTGATTAATCAATGTTCGCGTAAAATCTAAGAAAATAAGTTATGTTTCTTTAATTTCAATGGATAGAGAAACCAAATTCAGGTTTGTTTAAATACCCGGCAGACACTGGACACGGGTTTATATGTATTACACAAATTTTACGAACGTACTGACCCCTGTGTAGAACCCCTGTCTTTAACTATAAATTAATTTGTTTACTTACTAAGGGTGAAAACTACCCCTAATTCCCTCCGCTACCAATGTAGTTTACTGAATAATGCTTTATTATAGTATTAATATAAATATATGGATATTTCCGTTCGTTTAGAGAAATCTATACATATTAATAAAATTGGAGTGTCTGTTTGTAATATTGAAATAACCGTATTTTGCTACATGTATATGAATATTACGGTACATACACCAAAATATTTTTTTTACAATTTTTGTCTGTCTTTCTGTTTGTTCCGGCTAATCTCTAAAATGGCTGGACCGATTTTGACGGGTCTTTTATTGGCAGGTAGCTGATGTAATAAGGAGTAACTTAGGCGTTAATTAAAAAAAAACTTTTTATTACAAATAAAAGCTATGAAACAAATTTTTGCTCAGACCGAGAATCGAACTCGGGACTTTACGCACAACTAACCAATCGCTAACCGTTCGTCCATCTGGGTTGATATGATATTAAAAAAGTACCCGATGATGGACCATGAGGACCCTTTTCCTGTCATGTACTCGATTATAGTTTATAAACGCGGGTGAAACCGCGGGAAACATCTAGTTTTTTTTTTTTATTGTGACTCGACATATGACAGCACCCCGCTTGATGTTAAGCTGAAGTGTGGTCCATGAATGAATGTCACTGCTGCTACAATTCAATAACTGTGAGTAGCAATCACATCCACTATGCCGGCCTAGATGGAACCGGCAACTTACAAGCTGATCCCGAAACGTGACCAAATCACTTCACGGTCTGTATACTTGTAAGTGGTGGTACTACCCCGGATTGGCAGACTGGGTACCACTGCCTACCACTCTTTGATAACCAGACCCGAAGCAAATATCCATCTCTTTTTTTATTTTATTAACAATTATTTGTAATATTTAATATTATTAAATATTACAAATAAAAGCTATGAAACAAATATTTGTTCCGACCGGGGATCGAACCCGGGACTTTACGCGCAACAAACCAATCGCTAAACCGTTCGTCCACGCCTGTCGTTACAGTTATTCCTAAATTTGTTGTTTTTTTATGTTATTACTATTTTATGCTCATTACTATTTATTTTCTTTTTTCCTCTTCTATACTAAGCTACTAAAGTGCTTTTCTTTTCTTATATTATTTAGGCACGTGTCTGTATTTAAAATTATTAACAAATAAATCAGTTAATGTTAATCTTAATTATTGTTCTGTTACAGGTAACGACAGCATAAGGTAAGCACACGTTCTCATTTGATGTGATGGATAAATCTGATGTGGATGGATGCGTTAAACAAGGCAGGCCCAGGAGGGTGTTTTCCGACTTGTATATGGCTTTCAACTTGTATAGAGCCTATATATGGAGAATTGTGGATGTGAAGAAAGCGAGGGAGTTGTGTCAGGATCGTGGCAAGTGGCGCTCCGTTGTCTCTGCCTAACCCCGTGGGAAATAGGCGTGACAATTTGATTTAATTTCTCCCATCTGACTATATTGCATGTTAATTTGTTCCCTTAACAGGGCTGTTTTAAATTGGCGAGTTGATAAATTTAGACAATGTTTCAAGAAAAAAAAACGGATTTATTAAGATTGTGAGAAGAGTACAGCGTGTTTAAATCCCGGACGGTATTCCCGGACGAAATGGTCATGGAAAGTATGGTAACTGCTACTCCAATATACGCCATTCTTTTAATAAACTATCAATCGTTCAAATTATCACGTCTTTCTTCCACAGCAATAGACAGAGACAATGGAGCTCACTTACCACAAGTAGGTTTAAAGCGACCGTGGTGTAGTGGCAGTGCAATAGCCCCCTACGTAAGCCGAGTGGCACGGGTACCAAAGTATCTTTGATATATATACTTTGGTTGTTCTGTTTCTATGATGCAAGCAAGCACTTTAGTAGCTTAGTATAGAAATGTATAAAAATAAAGAAGGTATATGTATATATAGAAATTGTTATGAAAAAATAGAGTATTTAATAAAAATAGCCTGGTGTATGAGAAATTAGAATAAAGAAAATAGAAAGGTCTTCATTATATATCTGCTTTGAAGCGAAAGAGCAATTTTTTAAATCAATATCCTTAGAATAATGTTGCACCTGTCTTAGCCCCTGTAAGGAATTTAATTTCCTGTGCTCGTCATGAGACGCGGCGTGTAATAAAGTGTTGGGTTTACGATGTGCCACTGTGTCATATATCACAGACATTGTCTTTATTATTTTGCACTAATCTCTCTTGCTATTGTGAACATTTTCAACCGTGGCCTCGTGTATTTGCATAAGAAGCAAACAAGACGTGACAATTGATAATTTGATATTTTCTTGTTTTATATTTAAAAAAGTGATACTTAAAAAATAATCTAAAATCTAAGTTATTTTTTCTTAAAGATAACCACAGCATGAATTATTTACTAGATCAACAATAAAACTTAAATACTAATTGATATATAAAAATAAAATATATTATTGATTTTTTAAAATAAATTGATCTCAGAATGTGTCAATGAGTTATTTTCAGAATGTCTCAAAAACGGTCTATTATCTCTGCCAATCCTTTCATGTAAATGCCGTAAAGGTATAGGGATAACTTTACCTTACCCTAATCATATGTAGGTATTCCCTTCTTTATAGGTTAAGTCATAATCATATTTTATATGGTTTCTTATAAGCCTTAAGTAATCATAAAACCACGTTTCCATGGTTATGATCCCTAAAAAGAGGGGACATAAACAACGCATTTTAACTGTCATTTGATAGGAAAATGCATGAAATTCTGACAAAATTTTAATATACATTTTTTTATTGTGACTCAACATCTGACTGACGCCTGATGGTAAGCATAATGAAGGTCCAAGAGTGCCGACGACTGAATTTATTTTGATGTACGCATTAGGTCTGCCTTTTTTATATAATCCGTACATCCACAAGAAACCTAAGAGTATATATACTATAACCGTAGAGCTAGTATGAAGAGAGTTGTAGATTATCTCTGCCTATCCCTGTGGGAAAAAGACGTGACAATTTAATTGATTTTGATGCATTATACAATGTAATAATAGTAATTTGACGAGTTTTTTGTAATTTCTTCTCATCATTCGGTTTTTTGAGAGTCTGAATATGCGCAACAGTCAGATTTATTTATTTTCTATTGAGCAAATACAACAGTACAATTTTAAATATATATTTACTACTAATAAACTTTAAATCCCAATAAAAGGCTTGACGGTTATTACCGACAGATTGCCAAAATTTAAATTTTATATATAATATTTAAATGTATTAATTTTGAATAAGTACTTTTTTAAAATATTTTATCTATTAACTTCTAATTACAGAATGTTTTAATACATATGTGTAAATTAATTATAAAAAAGTTAATAATGTGAATTCCTCATTGAACAATAAGTGAATGCCGCCTGGTTGGTGGCTTTGTTTGCCATTAACAATGGTACGAATTTAATTACTATAAAAGAATGCCTAATTCATTATTATGGCTGTATTAAATTAAAATCTAGTAAAACTTATATCATTTCTAATTAATTTTTATTATTGAATGGAGCGCCATTTTTACGATCCAGACATAACCCTTTCTTTACCCTCACATCTACATTGTCTCTGCCTATCTCTGTGATTATTGTTTCATTATTATGATAGTATAAGTATACGTTACTACTAGTATAATAAGAGAAAAAAATGGTGGCAGTTCATTGTTAAATTATAACTGGTTATTATTTATTTTAAATTGTTTTGTGTCATCTGATTTCAACTTGCCTGATAGTAAGCAAGGGGAGGCCCAAGAGCACCGACGACTGAATAAACATGTTTACTTTTACCTGTGACCTCAGTCGCCGTCACTGTTATGAAATCAATCAATCAATCTGATTTTTAATCCGTAACTAATACAGGGACAATAAATTGGCATTATTCAGAATCCTGACATACATTCCACGTTTTCTTCACACCCACAATTTTCTTCAAACAAGCTCTATGGTTACAGGCCCTGTACTGCTGTTATAAAAAGTCTCTGATTTGAACAATCTTCGTCTCTATTTTTATGTTATAAAGATTATTCTCAACTATACTCAAAAAACATACTTAGTAAGTGTAAATTAAAGATTATAAAATTATGGTAATTTTTTTATATCTTCACCTTAAGTAATTTTAAAAGTATGCAAAGTTGTTAAACAGCTATTTAGGGTGAAGTGAAAAGTTAAAAATATAAAAGTGATCCCACTAAGGAAATTCGCCCCCATTGTAAAGTTAACAAAATTACACAATAACAAGAAAACAAACTTAATTAGGGCAAATACTTTGAGTCTTTATGTATTTACTTAAATGCCTAATTACGTATTTTAGGAGTACTGATAAATATAGGAATTGTAATACGAATTCTAGTGAATGTTCTTGTGAACGTTTGGCTGACATAGTGGCCCATGTCATCTGGTTACACTACAACTGAAAAAAAATTAACAAATTATTTCTGCACCCAATGGTTTCCATTAAAACTTTACGTTTATAAACAATGGGTCATGTTGTTCCATCCATTTGTCACAATCAGTGCTTTAATTTTTTTTTAAATTTAGCCTCGACATCTGACCTCGACCCGCCTGATGAATTACGTCTGAAATACGAAACTAAAAGCGCTGATTGTAACAAAATTTAAGTTAATAATTTATTTTGAATTTATTAAATATAATAAGACTTTGTCAAACACACTGAGCACTTTTCTTAAAGCTTTTTTGGTTATAGGTAGACGGAGCCAATCGCAGTAGGAATTTATGTCAATTTTGACATTAAACCCGGCAAAAATGTGAAATTTTACCGAAACTCCTTTTTCGAGTAATGATTGGTGGATTGATTTAACAAAAAGGGAAGATACGGTACGAACACAATACGCGTGGAACTGGTAAACTAAGTCTAACTAACACACTTGCATCCAAAGCACGGCCTACTGCTATTAGAGCACACCTACAGATTGATTGCAATCTGTCTCGCTCGCGACAATAATGTCCCACTGCGACTAAAATGTCTGTCTTCTTTGTTAAATTTCTCGTTAACGAAATAGGAGATGCAGATGTGGGTTTGACTTTGCGTGTAGTGTATCGGTCCGTTCCAATACAAATACTATTGAATTTTCTTAGATTTAGTGCGTACATTGATTAATGAATTGAATAAATTTTATGCGGCTTACTATCGTGTTTATTTTGGTTTTGATTTAACAATTTTATTTTATTATTCCGACATTTCGACAGCTTTGCAGGCATCGTGGTCACGGAGAGACTGAGGTGTTGGTCGTCCCATTGGTTGATGCTGTTATTGTTTCCAAATAATAATAAAATAAAATGAAATTGTAAATCAAAACCAAAATAAACGCGATAGTAAGCTGCATAAAATATATATACTTAATTTTCTTTTTTGGTTTTTATCTAAGGCTTCGAGTACCTTTATCTAAGGCTATTATGGACAATTTTCAAGATGGCAACCCCAAAATTGTTTCATCGCAATAAAATCTTTATTTTGCATTTTACATTCTCTCATCTCAATCTTATCCACATTTTAGTAAAGTAATTTCTTCAAGTTTTATTTGTATCATGTAAAATATACAAATAAAACTTGTTATTGTGTTTCATATGATAACTGATGCATTATACTAAAAGTAAATGCATGGTAGTATAATTAATTAGAGAACCAAATTGCCCAAAGTCACGCGATCTTTCCCATAATAACGTCTGCACATTATCTCTGATATCTCTATATTTTCTTCGTGAGTACACAAATGGATAATAATTTGTTATGGTGCGAATCTATCCATGTGTTCACCAAACATTTTAACAGCTTTAAACATTGGTTGAGTTGATAATACTGACAAACAGTGGTTTAAAGAGTGGTAGACAGTTTGGTAACCAGTCTGCCGATCTGGGGTAGTACCACCACTTACAAGTATACAGACCGTAAAGTGATTTAGTCGCGTTTCGGAATCAGCTTGTAAGTTATACTTTTAAAGGAACTCAATAATAGTTTTGTCGTCATCAGAAAAACAACCCAAAGAAATAGCCAAGGCTTTGGTCCTTGAGTTTCAATAAACTTATAACTAAATACTTAGTAATCTATAGCACTTAATTCTCAATCCTTTAAAGTGATCAGTATACTAAAAGGGTACTTCAACTCAGGGGGAAATTCCTTAACTTATTAAGTAGATGATCGTTTTCTTAACTTATATTATACTTCGATTAGTTTTCGAATAAAAGTTCGCTAATGGGCTCTGGAAAAAGTACTGCCAGCGTCTCTGAGTCATTAGTCGTCCGCTACTGGACAAAGACGGGAGGTCTACTGTCGGTGGTGGCTAACAAGAAACCGCCTGCATCCAGTGGTTACCTGCCACCTTTAGCAGCCTTTGCCACCTTGAGCTTTATCAGAAATATTTTTATTTTAAGACATAAAGACATACTGCCTAAAGCTGAGCTGAAGTGCGATCTACATAAGTCAATTGAGCTACTTTCAAAGTCACTTCACAGTCATCAGGTGTAAAAACTTTTTCATGGGATGGTTTTATGAAGGGTTGCTTACTAAGTTTTTCATAATTTTTCACATAGTTGTTCCTTAAAGTTTATTTTCAATTTTCAACAGCAATATTTTCCTGAAACTGGGTTTTACGTAAACAAAGGCTGTTTGCATTTTGCTCATAACCAATCAATCTGAAAGAGTAGCCGTCTGTTTGTTAGGTACTGTCTATGTAAGCTGAAAGACTTCAGGATAGGATGTGAACGATTTTTGTGATTTTATACTAGGTCATACATACGTACCTTACGTTCTTACAAAAACAGAAATTGCCCAAAACCATATTGTGTCAGATGTCGTATAACAATAAAAAAATAAAATAAAAAAAGTTTGTATAAAGAGAATTGTAAATAGAAAAAGCAATAGAGTTGTGTCATGATCGTGGAAAGTAGGGCTGCAGTCTGCTTATACCTGTGGGTCCTAAGGTGTGACAATTTATTTAATACATTGACGTCTATAGGTATACAAGCCCGCATTTGAACATAGGCTACATAGGATTTATCAGCCTAGGGACCTTCACCACAAAAGAACAGAATAAGTAAATGGAAAAGTAGGAATTTATTTTTTTACCAATGTGCGCTGAAATTTTTATACTAGCAACATTGTCACCATAGCTATATTTATTAATAATAAATATTTATTAATAGAAGAAAATAAATGGGGACCTTTAGATAAGCTCCTGGCTCCTGGAGTTGTCCAAGCGGCTGACATGCAAGTCTGGAGCAAGGAAGGCTGGCCATCATTTCTGCCAACGTATTAGCCTTGCTATATAAAGGGGAAACGTTGCCAGTCTCTATGGGACTATCTCTGATGTGACGTCATTAGATAATATTTTTTATTTATAGTTTAATTATAGTTAATATACTTTAAATTTTTTCTGTTTCTCAATAAAGGAATTAATAATTTGTAATTCTAAAGTCAATTTTGAAATACGATATTCTATTTTATACTTATAATGAGGCCCCCCGTCACAGATGTAGCTTAGGGGCCTATATTTACTGGCTGCACCGTATTTTTTTAAATAAAGTTGTTGTTCACCATGGCCTGCAAATCGGGTGCGACTGATGCTCTCAGGTACACTGTGGCAACAGTCGTTTCTAACTATGGATCGCATCCCAGTCTAACATAATATGTCTAAATAATAAAAACTAAAACACATTAATATTTTGATTAGTTATTTTATTATTTCTTAAGTATTAACTTAGTCATTTAATTTTATTCATTAACCCACACAGATATAGGCAGAGACAATATACCACCGACCCTTCTTCGACACGAGCCCAACTTCATGTACATTTACCTTCCTTCACGTACATAATTTAACAATTAAAAAAATGCAGAAAATGTCTCACTGATGACTCGATGCCACGTTGCTGAATTGCGTCGCATCGGTGTTGGTTTAAAATTAAAAATAAACGTAATTGAAAGCCATATTAATATCAAATATAATAGTATGACAAAGATTCAAACCTATTTGTCATATTCATCATAGATTGATTGCCAGAATTTATAGGTTTCTTCCCGTAATGCTTTCTTAGGAACGAGTTTATTACCAATATCCAAATAACTCTTATTTGTATTATCGTATTGGGGCCATGTCACTCCTAATTTATCATCTGGTGTTGGATTTCTGGAAGAAAAGAGTTTAATTTTAAGTGTACCGTGAATGACTCCGTTGCGTTTCGGGATCGGCCTGAAAGTTGCCTATTTCAACTAGGCAAGCGTACCAGATGCGACTGCTTTTTGCAGTTTTGTTACAGTAATAACAGTCGCCTCCATTAATGGACCACACTCTAGCTAAACATCCCACTTTATGTGCCTGAATAAATACGCCGAGTTACATAAATCTTTAAACCAAAATAACCTGCTTTTACTTGTTGTACATAGGCAGTTGGTGGGGTAATTTGTCTGATCTATCGAGACTACCCATGAAACGGTACCAATTCTTTCAGGACAAATACCATGAAGAGATATGCGGATGTTTCGGAATCAGCTTGAAAGAAAAGGGTTAAGTTAGGCCGGTATAGTAAATGTAATGGCTAGTATATTAAACTGTAGTAGTAGTTGCCTCCTTTAATGGGTCCCAATCCTAATGGACATCCCCAGAGCTTGCGGTCATATAGCAAAAAAAGAAAAGGGAAATTTAAGTAAGCAACTAAGATATTGATAGACTTACCCGAATTTAGCAAAGTTAGTAAACAGTGTGCAAGCTCTTTGAATCAGTTGGTAACTTTCAGCTTCTTTGTCCAATTTCAAGTTACCAATTGCCCATGGGAATAAGTAGACCAAGTCCTCAAGATGAGATGATCCAAATGAATTATACTGTGCACCAATAGCACTATAAATGTTCCTCTCAGAATTGCAAGTGAATTCATATAAATATCGCTTATTACCATTATTGGGCATTTGTTTCAAAAAATGCAAAATGTCGTAAACAAACGTGGAGTCAGAAAAATATGTCGCAATTTCTTTAAATGTATCTATAGACACTGGTTTGTTACCGAAATAACGTTTTCTAATTTTTTCACCCACTTCTAAAGATTTTGTTGGTGATATTTTTACTATAATCTTTCTTGGTACAAACATCTCCAAATATTTTTCATAATTAGGTATCAAACTTTTTAATAAATCAACAGCTACTAACGACTCTTCAGCTGTAAAACCCAACATTATATCGACGTCATTAATTTTACCATTCCTGAAGGAAGTCTTAATTGATTCAGTCATAAAATGCTCTAAGCCAAAATTCTTCTCAACGACAGGCGTGAAGGCATACATTTTTAGCAAATTGCAAACAACAGGTTCAGCCGCCAATACATATGGGGTTTGTGAAACTAATTTGTCAACTGGTAAATTTTGCAAGAACTCCAACAACACTTTTGGGTCATCAGTTGTACAACCTAATTCTTTTCCCAATTCGAAACCCCTTCTTCTTGATTCATATGGCATACACCAATCACAGAAAGGCACTCCACTCATGATAATAGCTCTTTGGAATAATCCTTTAGACATTGGTGATACTACTTGATATGAAACTGATGCACCACCAGCGCTCTCACCAAAAATAGTAATATTATTAGGATTTCCACCAAAAAAGCTGATATTATCTTTGACCCATTTAAGTGCTAAGACTTGATCTTTAAGTCCAGCATTGCCGGGTACGTCCTCAGTGTCCAGACATAGGAAACCAAGGGCATCAACACGATAATTTATGGTTACTAAAATAACTCCATGTTTAACAAGGAAATCTGGTGCGTAAAGTTGATCGTTTCCTGAACCACATTTAAATCCACCGCCATGGATGAATACCATTACAGGGTATGGTTGTTTTGGGTTCAGTTCTGGTGTGTACACATTGAGGAAGAGGCAATCTTCATCTCCTGGTATTAATATATTGGAGAAAATGTCAAGCTGTGGGCACACTCCGCCATGTTCCTTGGCCTGTTTCACGCCATCCCATGGTTTAATAGGTTTGGGTGTCTGGAAAGTAGAGAGAAATTCGACTTATTGTATGGATATCAATAAATAAGATAGTCAAAAAATGTGCACGACGCCTCAAATGTAAATATAGTTCATAAGTTATAATAGACGTCTAGACTTAAGTCGCGTCACGTGTAGCTTAAAATCACACATAATAGATAGATATCAATTCAATAGATAGCAATTTAGCCCGCCACAAACACCTAAATGTTCGTTAAATAGATTTCGCCTGCTTCAGGGAAATACAATAGTTGGTGTTAGGGCATAAATTTATAAGTTCGGTGCTTTAAGAGTACAAATTGTTTATTTATTATATTCATTATTATATTCATAGAATAAAGAAACACCTGCAATGGTTCTTTCTAGTACAACGTGGTATTTTAGAGCCAATAGAAAAATACCACGCTAAGGTGCAATAACGGCGCGCTGCTTTCACGCCATTGGCGGATAATGTAAGCGCTGCCATTGGTCGGCGCAATAGACTAGAAACTTTGCCATTGCAGTATCAATAGTTCTTATCGTATTACCTATTATTTTAGGTGGAATAAGATAGTTTTGATATAGAATGATAGACGAAGTCTCATTTTATAGAAATACACTGAAATAAGAGGTAATAGTATAACATAGTCAGCGTTAAACACGCTAGAACGTTCGGACCTACTTATAGGGCTAAAGTATTAACTTTTCTGCTTAAGGTCATAGTATTTATATAGAGTATAGCTCCTACTACACTTATAGATAGTTGCATCGGTAAAAGGGACCAATGTAAAGTGTGTAGAGCTCCAATAGCATATAGAATTACTCGGACGCGATTTAAGGCTAGGAATAGAACTTATAGATATTGTAAATAGTTAAATAGGATAGATTTAAGCTCTTTGCGTAGATATAAGCACTTAGTTTATAAGATAGTATAGTAATAACCCGCTTAGAGCTTAGAATAGTTATAGTATAGAATAATTCGTTATTATTAGATTTATATGTAAAATAGTGTACCAATAGTTTATAGATTTAATTATAATTGTAAATAGTGTAAGAAAATTGTAATTACTATAAATAAATAGTATTTCGTGCAATTTTCTTATCCCCATTCTTGGTTGATCGGCGAACACCCGGCGCTCATTGGCTCTCGCGTCGCGGCATGCGAGAGTTATCGAGCGCCGGGAGGGGTGGCGTATAAGGCGGCCTGGCACGTAGCGATCAGTCCGAAACATAAGTCCGCAAAACAAGTCCGAAATCAAGTTCGATAATCGCCACCGCCGCACACGCCACCTCACCGCCATCCGACCAAGACTGGGGACTATAGAAGAGGAACGAAGCCTGAACTCTCAAGATCTGGTGTTTCATTTCATCGCATCACCACCCATTGTGCACACCGGCATTCTTCGGTGCATCGGACCGTTCGTCGGCAAGCCCAAACTCACCGGTACTCTCCAGCTCTAGGCTAACGTACGTTGGTCCTCTGGAGAGACCACTGGTGAGCGCGGGAGTCAGCCTGCCGTAGAATTGGAAACCCGTAGATCGACTTTCGTCGTCACGGCTGAGCTCGTCTTTCGACGGCCGCGTTTCCAAGTTCTGCGGAGGTTCGATTTAGTCGACCCGGTCCCGCACATAATGGTCCTTCGAGCCGGATCCGTGCACAATGCCAATCACCAGATGGAGAAAAATAGAAGACCTGGACGAGACCTTGCGCGCCAAGACATCACGCCATGTGCAAACACACCGACGCCGCGCGCTACCTCGCCGACGCTTCACTCAAGTTCGCCTGCGCCGCTTGCTTCTACAACAGCGCACGAAACAATAGAATGTCCTGCAGCTACGCCGCTTTGCTACGGCACCCGCGCCGCGAGTATCAACCTATAATAGGGCTACGCTGCGACATAAGAAGAGGAAAATTATAAAAACCGTCGCTCAAGCGCTAAAGTACATAGCTTCAGCTGGAGGCCTCTGAATCAGAAGAAATTATCTGACGAGCCATAGCGAGAAGACAACAACTATCGACATATCCAGTCTTGGTCGGATGACATATACAGCGGAGGAAATAGAGAGAGGCTTTATTCACCACAAAAGAGGTGAAGCCTTATATACGGCGGAGGAAATAGAGAGAGGCTTTATACACCACAAAAGAGGTGAAGCCTTACATGCGGCGGAGGTAACAGAGAGAGGCTTTATACACCACAAAATAGGGTGAAGCCTCACTGTATAGAAGAAGACCGCGAATGCAGAAACAAGCATCGCCCATAGAGACGGAAGTACAAAGGACCGTGGGAAAATCGAAGATAGCGATTAATATCAGTAATAGAAACTAGCTGAAGGGAACCACGAAGTCGCCGTCATGGACTCTGTGCAAAAGGAAAAACCACACAGAAGTCAACTGCAAGATCTTCAAGATAGCGGACTCAACAGCGAGATGGGTGTTGGCAAGAAAACATAGATTGTCTTATCGCTGTCTACATTATAGGGCAGCGAAGCACACTTGTCAAGGAAGAAGATCGGCAGCTATATAATTTCGATCATAGAGAAGCTCTACAGCACAGAGGGACTCTATACCCCCATAGCGTAGAAATTATATAAATGACCTTGTTTGAAGATTGTGCGAGAAAATAGAAATCCGATAACCATAAGGCCATGCCGACCTCGCAGCTTCTTCCAACTCACCTTGAAGAATCACAACATAGAGTACTTACAAAGAATATCGGATCGGGAGTAACATACCGTTAACACGCGCGGACCCTAAAGGCGCGCAATAGAGTTGCTCCAGGAAGACAGTAAGACTGCCTACCGGCAGTATCGAAGCTGAATACAGCAAGGAAGAAGATCGGCAGCTATATAATTTCGAGCATAGAGAAACTCCACAGCACAGAGGGACTCTATACCCCTATAGCGTAGAAATTATTTAAATGACCTTGTTTGAAGATTGTGCGAGAAAATAGAAATCCGATAACCATAAGGCCATGCCGACCTCGCAGCTTCTTCCGACTCACGTTAAGGACTCACAACATAGAAGAGAGTATTTACAAAGAATAGCAGATCAAGAATCTAAACACGCGCGGATCCGACAGGCGCGCAATAGAGTTGCTCCAAGGAGACAGTAAGACTGCCTGCCGGCAGTATCGAAGCTAAATACAACAAGGAAGAAGATCGGCAGCTATATAATTTCGAGCATAGAGAAGCTCTAACCAACAGAGGGACTCTATACCCCCATAGCGTAGAAATTATATAAATGACCTTGTTTGAAGATTGTGCGAGAAAATAGAAATCCGATAACCATAAGGTCATGCCGACCTCGCAGCTTCTTCCAACTCACCTGGGCAGAACTCGGACCTTCTTCGCACGGCTGAATTGCACCGTGCCAGATACAAGAAGATAACTATAGTGGCCAACATAGAAAAAATAATCCCAATGGCAGAAAAATAGAAATAGACCGGCGGGAGGACCCGCCCAACGAGTATCGGCGGCCATATAATTTCGAGCATAGAGAAACTCCACAGCACAGAGGGACTCTATACCCCATAGCGTAGAAATTATGAAATACCTGGTTGAAAATCTCTCAATCGTCAACCGACTACAAGCCAGACGTCGTGACACCGGTAGCAGAGGATGCAGCGCCATAGTCAACCAAGGGCAGCCTACGACACTGCACGGCGGGAGTATGTGCACGACGCCTCAAATGTAAATATAGTTCATAAGTTATAATAGACGTCTAGACTTAAGTCGCGTCACGTGTAGCTTAAAATCACACATAATAGATAGATATCAATTCAATAGATAGCAATTTAGCCCGCCACAAACACCTAAATGTTCGTTAAATAGATTTCGCCTGCTTCAGGGAAATACAATAGTTGGTGTTAGGGCATAAATTTATAAGTTCGGTGCTTTAAGAGTACAAATTGTTTATTTATTATATTCATTATTATATTCATAGAATAAAGAAACACCTGCAATGGTTCTTTCTAGTACAACGTGGTATTTTAGAGCCAATAGAAAAATACCACGCTAAGGTGCAATAACGGCGCGCTGCTTTCACGCCATTGGCGGATAATGTAAGCGCTGCCATTGGTCGGCGCAATAGACTAGAAACTTTGCCATTGCAGTATCAATAGTTCTTATCGTATTACCTATTATTTTAGGTGGAATAAGATAGTTTTGATATAGAATGATAGACGAAGTCTCATTTTATAGAAATACACTGAAATAAGAGGTAATAGTATAACATAGTCAGCGTTAAACACGCTAGAACGTTCGGACCTACTTATAGGGCTAAAGTATTAACTTTTCTGCTTAAGGTCATAGTATTTATATAGAGTATAGCTCCTACTACACTTATAGATAGTTGCATCGGTAAAAGGGACCAATGTAAAGTGTGTAGAGCTCCAATAGCATATAGAATTACTCGGACGCGATTTAAGGCTAGGAATAGAACTTATAGATATTGTAAATAGTTAAATAGGATAGATTTAAGCTCTTTGCGTAGATATAAGCACTTAGTTTATAAGATAGTATAGTAATAACCCGCTTAGAGCTTAGAATAGTTATAGTATAGAATAATTCGTTATTATTAGATTTATATGTAAAATAGTGTACCAATAGTTTATAGATTTAATAATAATTGTAAATAGTGTAAGAAAATTGTAATTACTATAAATAAATAGTATTTCGTGCAATTTTCTTATCCCCATTCTTGGTTGATCGGCGAACACCCGGCGCTCATTGGCTCTCGCGTCGCGGCATGCGAGAGTTATCGAGCGCCGGGAGGGGTGGCGTATAAGGCGGCCTGGCACGTAGCGATCAGTCCGAAACATAAGTCCGCAAAACAAGTCCGAAATCAAGTTCGATAATCGCCACCGCCGCACACGCCACCTCACCGCCATCCGACCAAGACTGGGGACTATAGAAGAGGAACGAAGCCTGAACTCTCAAGATCTGGTGTTTCATTTCATCGCATCACCACCCATCGTGCACCCCGGCATTTCTTCGGTGCATCGGACCGTTCGTCGGCAAGCCCAAACTCACCGGTACTCTCCAGCTCTAGGCTAACGTACGTTGGTCCTCTGGAGAGACCACTGGTGAGCGCGGGAGTCAGCCTGCCGTAGAATTGGAAACCCGTAGATCGACTTTCGTCGTCACGGCTGAGCTCGTCTTTCGACGGCCGCGTTTCCAAGTTCTGCGGAGGTTCGATTTAGTCGACCCGGTCCCGCACAAAAAAGATAAAATTAATATAATAACTTAAACAAGATAAGATTAAAAACAGAATTAATAAAGATTTCTATTAGTTTTATTGCTTAATCATGATCAAATCAGATCAAACCATGCACAGGCCCTTAGGCAATAGTGATTTAGTGGACGGCCCTTAAGAAGCGTTAGGGTCATAGGCTGCTGCCTTCATTGCCTCTATGGACAATCTGGGACTGTTCCTAGGACAGGCCCTTATATGAATTATAGTCATAACACCAATTTATTTAATATTTTATTAAATCAATATAAATCTGATTGTGTGAATGATAGCTTTGTTTTTGTAGTTACATGTCGTTAACTTCGCATATAATTTTCCGGTTATAAACCAGTTTTTTTTCACAAATAAATGCATTCACAATAGCAATGCCAGACGTCCTTGAGCAATTGCAACCAGGTATTTATTTATCATTCATTATAAATGATAAATAAAAATCGGATCAACAATCTAAATCATGATAAATTTAATTTATGACGGAATTTCAATAAAAAAACAACTTTACACCTTACGTTGTATCTAAGTGTAAAGAGAACTACACTTTTAACAATAACATATCGACTTAGTATTTAAGTCGCCCAGTTTCTATGATACAAGCGCAGCGACAATACTTATATCCAATGAAATTGTCACACCTTTTTACCACACGAATAGGCAGAACCCTTGCTTCCCTTACATCCACAATTATTATCATACCTGTTTATGGGCACTAGACAACCCAGCTTTCTTACTTGACAATGTCTCCGATTTGGTGAGAAAACAAATTGGTGTGCTAACGCCTGTTGCTAAGGTCATCAGACAGCGCATTATGTATTTTTAAATTATTGAAATATTATCAATCAATTAAATTGTCACGCCTCTTTCCCACGGGGATAGCAAGAAACAATGGAGCGCCACTTGCCACGACCCTGACACAACTCTCTCGCTTCCTTCACATCCACAATTCTCCTCATACAAGCTCTACGGTTATGGCACTAGGCAACCCAGCTTTCTTGAGGATGTCTTCGTCTTCGAAACACCCTCCTGGGCCTGCCTTGTTTAACGCATCAATCCACATCAGATTTATGAATTGCTCTCGTCAATCTACTTTCACTCATCCTTTCTATGTGCCCAAACCATTGCAACATCTCTATGTATCTGGAGTAACGATAGCGGATAGAATAAGGAATAACACATTTCGCGATATATGTGGTTTGAAAGAAGATACAGTGACAAGGATTGACAAAGGGGTGCTGCGATGGTTTGAAATATTACTTACTTTAAATCTAAGTGAGCCAAGGGGTGGTTCAGCATAGGGGATGCCTTTAAAACTGAAGTAACAGCCATCTTGTGAAACCAGCTCTAACACTTCACCTTCCAACCAGCCTTGCTTAACTAAAATATAATTACATTAATATTATAAATGTATAAGTTTGTTTGTGTGACTGCCTGGACTGCCAGGAACCTTGCCTGATGATATATAGTTCCCGGCTGACTTGAGCTGGGCAGTATAAGGATCGGAAGATTAGAAGAGCTCTGGACAACCGCAGTCGTGCACATAATGAAATATTATTTAGATTTTATTCACATTCGTAATACGGAAAGTAAGTAAGTAACAAAACAGTTACCTGACAATTGGTCATGAGGATCCAAGGGATATCTAAGTTTTTTTTATTGTGAGCTAGAGGAGATCCAAGAGTGACGACGACTGAAACATCCGAGTTAGTTCGAGGCTGCCTCAGTCGCCGTCACTTTGCCGGCCAAAGGTGCTTCTTCATGCATCGCTTGAAGGATCCAAGGTTATAGGATGGAGAGAACACATGGGCTGGCGAAGGATTCCACTTGTCGATTGTTCTACAAAGAAAAGACGCACCTAACTTTTCAGCGATAGAACTATGGAGACGTCAATTCAATACAAGAGATTCAATGTATTTTTGGGTCACAGGTGTAAGCGTACGAAAATGTATGTCTTCATATGTTTTAAATATTTTGGTATTTGCTTTATATAAATCATACTAATGATTTATTTAAGTACTAATTTCATTTTTTTATTGGAATTCGACATATGACAGCACCTTATCTGATATGAGGCTGGAGTGCGGTTTATGAATGAAGGTGACTGCTGTTATAATTTAATAAGTGCAAGTATAAGTGGTATCCATTAATACAGCCTGGTTGGAACCGGCAACTTACAATCTGAATCTAAAACGCGACTAAGTCACTTTACGGTCTGTACTAAGGCACGACATAATAATGACAACACAGGCGGATTTACCGGAATCATAACAACGATTCCGTGTGTACATTTACATTGTGTTGAAAAACATACTATGTAAACACTTGGGATACACAACAGATAACTCGTATATTCGTGTAAATAATACTTTTAAATTTATCAATCAAACGAATGCCATTAATAAAATTAAAAAAAAAAACGAACACTTGAAACAATGTCACCATAGTTCTACTGTTATCAAAGAGTGGTAGGCAGTGATACCCAATCTGCCGAACCGGGGTAGTACCACACCACTTACAAGTATACAGACTGTGAAGTGATTTGATCGCGTTCTCACTATGCCGGCCAAAAAAATGTGTCAAGGATTAGAAGTGTGGGAAATTGTCTTGCTAATCGCTGTGAGAATTGAGGCGTAACAATTTGAATATAATTGTGACTCGACATATGACAGCCTGATGTTAGGCTGGACTGAGGTTCGAAAATCGAAGCGACTGCTACCTGCAGGTAAATAACTGCAAGTAGCAATCGCATCCACTACGCCGGCATAGTTGCAACTGGAAACTTTCAAGCTCATCCCAAAACGCGACTAAGATCGCGAAGAAATAAGATCCCATACTTTATTTAGTCTCACCCAGAGATAACTCACAGAATAATATAGATAATAATAATTTAAAAAAGGTTGTGTCAGGATCGTGGCAAGTGGCGCTTCATTGTCTCTGCCTATCCCTGTAGGAAAAGGCGTGACAAATTGATTGATTGACAATATACATAATATAAACTTAACTTACCTTTTACTTTGGCTTCGTTAGTCATTATTTTTAATTATTATTTCTTTTATAATTATCAAGGCCTCTTAACTCACGGCCGCTCTTTAGAACAGACTGATATGAACTAGTGATGTTACTGTGTGTGTATCGTCAGATTATTATTATTATTTTGTATACGTAAATAACTAATTAAGTATAATAATAATTTAGGAGATAAGTGGTTCGTTGTACGGACTCTTGTGACAAAGTTCAAAACTCAACCTTTATTGGATACTATAAAACATTATATTTTAAAGTATTTTTTTTAGATTTTACGCAAACATTGATAGTGAATTAAACAAATTTTATGCGGCTTACTATCGCGTTTATTATGGTTTTACAATTAATTATTATTCCGACGTTTCGAGTGCTTTGCGGCCATCGTGGTTGATGCTTTTATTGTTTTCAAAACTACCACATTTTATATTTTGATTTTGTTTTATTGTTCCCGGCTTAATTCAAATGAATTAATTAAATATTCTTGCTTCAATTCCCATTACACTGGAATTCAATTCAACACCCATTAGTGCTACATTACACTGATGTTAGGCTGACGTATAGTTCAAGAATCAAGGTGACTGCTACTTCTGTTCAATAACTGTGTGTATGTGTAGCAGTCACTTTTACTATGACTAGTTGGAACCGGCAACTGACAAGCTGATTCCGAAACGCGACTAAGTCACTTCACGGTCTATACGTACACCTTGTAAGTGGTGGTACTACCCCGGATCGACAGAATGGTTACCACTGCCTACCACTCTATATACTTTTTTTATTTTCTAAATTTATTTTGGCTATGAAAGCACCCTCATGATGTTAGGTTGGAGTGTGGTCCATGAATCGATGTGACTGCAACTTCAGTTAGAAGTTGCAGTTACATCTACTATGCCGGCCTAGTTGGAACCGGCAACTTACAAGCTGTCTCTGTATACTTGTAAGTGATGGTACTACCCCAGATCATCAGACTGGGTACCACTGCCTACCACTCTATATAAACTTTATTGTATATTTAATAATACAAAGTGAG
Organism: Tinea trinotella; assembly: GCA_905220615.1. NCBI lineage: Eukaryota > Metazoa > Arthropoda > Insecta > Lepidoptera > Tineidae > Tinea > Tinea trinotella. The sequence goes on from HG992314.1 coordinate 537,709, forward strand.
TATTTTCCAACTTATATCCTAATAGAGTTTGCCAATTTCAAACACAAACGAACATATAAATTTAGAATAAAATAACGCTTATTTCTGTATTTTTTAGAAATATTTTCCTTACACCTTATTTCTTTTGCGTTAAGGTTCATTTTTGCGTGAATAAAATAAATTTTTGTTTGTTCATTAGGTAGGTTTTACACGAGGGATTTCGACAGAATACAATCTGGGAAAAGTGGATTTATTTACTGCCTTTTTGTCCTTGCTTCGTTTTAAAGGCTTCGTACTGAGTATTAATAATAATTTATACTTACTAATAATACTTTCATTTTAGTAATTTAGTAGTCCTACTCATAACCGTGGAGCCAATAAGAAGAGAATACGCTAATATTTAAGGCGACCGTGGTGTATTGGCTGTGCAATGGTTACGCAAACCCAGAGCACGGGTTCATAACCACTTGCCTGTACCAATGTATCTTATGTACTTTGGTTGTCCTATTTCTATTATACAAGCACTGTATAGAATAGTAGCTTAGCTTAGTATAGAAATATAAAAGAGGTGTATTAGAATTGGCATGTCATCATAAGAATAACTTATTAATCTAATGATTATATTTATTTATTTATGGATGCGTTAAACAAGGCAGGCCCAGGAGAGTGTTTTCAGACCAAATCGGAGACATCCTCAAGAAAGCCAGGTTGCCTAGTGCCCATAACCACAGAGCCTGTATGAAGAGAATTGTAGATGTGAAGGAAGCAAGGGAGCTGTGTAAGGATCGTGGTAAGTGGCGCTCCATTGTCTCTGCCTATCCCTGTGGGAGGAAGGCGTGACAATTTGATTGATTGATTATATTTGATTTGATAATAATAATACCTATTACCACAATCCTGACATAACTCTCTTGTTTCCTTTAAGTCCACAACAATGTGCAAACATTAATGTTTATTCTATGAAACTATTAAAATAATTGGATCAATTTTGTGAAAACAAAATAGTTTTTAGTATAATATTTTGTAATTTTTGCCATTAATAAAGCATTCACTGTACTGACCGGGAAACGCGATTAAGTCACTTTAAACATGAAAATCATTAAATTTCATGAATTATTTTTAAGGCGACCGTGGTCTAGTGGTAGTGAAATAGCCACCAAAGTTACAACGCATCATTGATATGACTTTGGTCGTCCTGGGGGGCGATTGCATAACTCTAATGACAATAGGCTTCGATGACGATGACGTGTTTCGTAAATGTAATGTCAAAATGTGTGCATCATGATGGCGGGTGTATAATAACGAATACGCATGCAGTAAGTGTGAAATTAATGAAATCATTATAGTATTTGTACTATTAAAACTGTAGTAGGCATTAAACACGGATAAAAAATACTTTCAATTTATTACTTACCGATCTGTCGGACCTGCTAGTGTATTATATTAAGGTACATTGGTATGGCAGTTATTTCACACAAAGTAATACGATATTTGTTCAGATTTTAATGTCACCCGCCATTCTGATATCAGACCTACTTTGCCATTTACCATGCTGACTTTTGGTGATAACTACGAAATAAAAGGGTTACTACATTGAATTCCATTCCTGGTACATTGTTTTCATAATTACAGCATGCGTATTCGTTTCAGTACTCCCATAATCATGATGGACACTCGAATGTTATTTATTCTGTCAATAAATTCAGTCAATGGAGTTCATCTGTCAAAACGAAGCCCATTCCTATTGTTATTAGAGTTACACAATCTTGAAAAAGAAAAAATCAATCAATCAATCAAATTGTCACGCCTTTTTGCCACAGGGATAGGCAGAAGCAATGGAGCGCCACTTACGACGATCCTTACACAACTCCCTTGCTTCCTTCACATCCACAAAAATTCTCTTCATACAAGCTCTGTGGTTATGGGCACTAGGTAACCTAGCGTTCTTGAAGATGTTTCCGATTTGGTCGGAAACATCCTCGGCCTGCATTGTTTAACGCATCCATCCACATCAGATTTATAAATTGCTTTCGTCAATATACTTTCACTCGTCCTTTCCATGTGCCCAAACCATCGAAGCATTCCTTTTTCAATCCTTGTCACTACATCTTCTTTCAAATAAAAGAAAAAGAGAACCTAAAAATGTTATTTTTTAAATGATATTTTGTGTGTAAAAAAATGAAAATTATGTTAATTGGTAAAACAAATCTTTGTGTCGTTGGCAAATTGCAAGTCATTTCACGTCCGCCACAAATGTGATGTATGGTTAACATACGGTTACACTATCCTAACTCGAATGTACAGGGGAGCCAGTAACTCGATGACAGTAACTCATGACCGTAACTCGAAAATAACAGTAACTTCGACGTATTCTTGATTTAGTTACAGCATATATTGTATTGATTTTACACAGTATTCCTATTGTCTGTCCGTCTTCAATTAATCATCTCATTTCTTGGTTAGGTAGGGGCTCCATCTATAGTAGGGGAACGAGTTAAAGAAACGTGCGAGGAATGCAGTTGTGACGTCATGGTCACGTGTCTATTATGAATAGTGAAGTAACATGCAAAATGTCGATAACAATAAATACACACTTTACTTAAAATGCAAATAGATTTAGTTATTAAAAATTATAAATGTGTATTAAATTGAAGTATAAACATTAGACAGCAACAATTTTTAATGAATTATATATTAATTTAATTTTGAGAATAGTGACTGCATGTTTTTTTTCTTTTTCACACATTTTAATCACGTTTCTAATAATGGTTCTAGCCTGAATACGGATAGCGACTCTCTTTTATTTCATTAACTCACTAAATTTTCAATAATCAAACAAAGAAAATATGGACACGTTTTTATCGATATTAAATGACATCGCCGAGCTATGAGCGTCACTAAAAGCGGCCACTAAGATACGGGTGGTGGTCGTCTCACGCCCCACCGCACCTCAGCCCCCGAATTCATTTAGCTCGTTCCCCAACTATAGGTGTCGTTGGACATTTAACATCGAAATTCAATTGTTGTTATAGATATTAAGTTTGTCCCTTTATTTAGTTTAAATTTTTTAGATTGTCTCAACGCATTTGTTGATTGGTAATTCGTCGCATTAGCATTTTGTTAGTTTTCGCCGGCATAGTGACGGCGATTTAGGTAGCCTAAACTGACTCGTTATTTTTATTGGTTGGCATGCTTAGACCTCCATCATGCTTACCATCAGGCAAGTCGAGGTCAGATGTCGAGTCACATTAAAAATAAAAGGTTCATATTTTACAGTCGCATCTCCAGATGGGAAATTACTAGCGAGGGTAAAAATTAAATATGAAACAACCTTAAATAGTAACTAGTTACATTTAATAAAAACAGATGAAGAACAACATAATATATATGTACATAAAAATAAGAGTCCAGCTAAATATAAGTATAAATTTGGTTTAAAGGTAAACCAGTTTAAGTTATTACGCAATTTATATTTTTATAACATTTATTTAACCTTGAGTTTCACCAAAGTTTTGCCTCAACTTGATAATATTGTTTTCTTATCTGTCATATAGTTAATGTGATAATATCACATGTAACAAGATATAAAGAAAAAAGTATTTATTGTAGTGAAATTTGATAATATCATAATTATTTTTTAATTAATTTATTTAGTACACAATTAGTAACATCCATAATAAAACGGTACTTAGTTATAGACACTAATTGCATTATAAACTTCTTATAAACTAGATGAGATCAAAACTTATTAACTACTTAAATTACTATTGGAGGGTGTTTTCTGATTAAATAGGAGACATCCTTACTAAAGCTAGGTTGCCTGGTGCTCATAACCATATAACTTGTATGAAGAGAATTGTGATTGTGATGGAATCGAGGGAGTTTATGGTAAGTGGCGCTCCATTGTCTCTGCCTATCCCTGTGGAAAAAAGGCGTGACAATTTATTTGATTGATTGATAAAATACTATTAAACAGGCAATAACAAAAAAGAAAGACATAATTGTATTTGAAAAACCGGGTAAAAAGAGAAAATATAAATATTATGAAACATGAATCATTGTGTGATCAAAACAAAAACTTTAAAAAATCATACCTCTCTTATTGTTATTGGGACAAAAGATTACTTGGATGCACTTCTTCAGGCATTCCAACATCTAGAGTCTAAACATCTAAATATACGAGTATCTATTTTGTTGCCATGTCTGACATTTACATTATTAGAGAATAGTATAGAATATTAAGAATCTATAGGGCTACAATCGCTCATTATTTGTGTTTGTTCGGAGTACAAATATTTTAAGGTTTCTAGTCCTATAACGAAAAGCAGGTATTCCGCTAAACACAGTGCTGTACAATTTCGTGTTGGTAAAGCAAGTCGTATAGTTAATGGTAGTTTATTCAAGGAATCAAAACGAAACAAGGGAGTTAATTGACAACATTCGAAGTTGTCCGCAGAATTATTTTTTAGTTATTTGGAATATTATATCAACAAACGGCTTTAGCTTTCCTTAAATATACATATTTCTTCATTTAAGCTCTACGGTTATGGGCACTATGGATCTCAGGTCTTTGTTTTCTATGCTAAATTTTATTTGTTTTATTAATATATTATTTACTTTAAAAAAGTATCGCATTACTTATTACTGTTATTGTCATAATCTTTTGATTAAGATCGACGTAACCAAATATAAAAAAAATTGATCGTGTATTCTCAGCCTAAAAAAGTTCAATTAAAAAAAACAATTTACAGTTTAATTCGCTTTCGAGTTACGAAAGTACCATCATATGACAGGTGCGGCAAAGCATAATTACAGAAGGATATTACATCGTACAGTTGTGATATTACTCAAGTAATATTTGTGTGCCCGCCCGTCTTGGCTGTGTACATTTGATAAATATCATGCTATTCTAGTACATACATACATACATACCTCTGATCATACTAGTATACTTAAGTATACTATACTTGTATCTCATACATAGGATGTACTAGAATTAGTTTAGTAATAAAGTTTCAATAAAAGAATGAGAAATTACGTTAATAGCTAGAAATATGTTTGTTTTGTTTTTGCGAGGGAGTTGTGTCAGGATCGTGGCAAGTGGCGCTCTATTGTCTCTACCTATCCATGTGGGGAAAAAGCGTGCATCTTTTGTGATGTTAAGGGAGAGTGAGGGCTATGAATGAGGCGACTGCATGAACAGCATGAAGAAGTCGCTTTCAATATATCGGGCCAGTTGGAACCGGCAACTTTCTAAATGTTCGCAGAACGCGACTTCTAGTGGTAATATTCTGGATTCTCAGACTGGAAAAATGACTACAAATTTGTCTGCCACTCCATTCTTAAGCAAATAAACTATCGCGTTTATTTTGGTTGTGATTTTGCATTTTTTTATTATTCCGACGTTTCGAGAGCTTTGCAGTCTCTCCGTGACCACGATGGTGATAGTAAGCTGCATAAGATTTGTTTAATTCATTGTTCATAAACGATTTATTTTATTTTTTATCCGATCATTTCTTTTGTATCAATTATTAATTGTAGCTACATTATCGTACACAATGATCTAATAATATACAATATACATAAAGAGTAAATATACAATAAGTTAATATTATTGATCGTACGTACAACATAATCGATGTTATTGATTGTGGTAATAATGTAAGCAATCACCAGCCACAGTATATGTACAATTAATTAAGTTGACAACCACTAACAGTGTTATGTTAACCAATATTGATTAACTGACAAAATAACTAACTCGAATCAGTTTGTTATTGTCCGCCACACTGATTTAGATTTATAAGGAACATTTAGCAAACAACACTCAATTAGCTATTATTATAAACATCAATCAAACTTTTACGCCTCTTTCCTACAGGAATAGGCAGAGACAATGGAGCGTCACTTGCCACGATCCTGACACAACTCCCTCGTTTTCCATACATCCACAATTTTCTTCATACAAGCTCTACGCTTATGGGCACTAGGCTACGGTTATAACTTTCTTGAGGATGTCTCCTATTTGATCGAAAAACACCCTCCTGGACCAGCCTTGTTTAACGCATCCATCCATTATGCCATAAGAGAAGCCATTATTAAATAACTTCGAACTCGCAGATTAGCGATATGTATCTATTATAAAACAAAAATGCATAAAAGTGGATTTGTCAAAAGTGGCTTTTATTCCTTTCGTCCAATTGGCGGTCGATGTTAATTAGGCCTTTTCTAGTATTAATCTACTAATACCTATTCATTTTTTCGGTTTGTTAATTATTTCAGAATTATAATGTTTTTAAATCCCTCAAAATAAAGTTTCATAATATTTTTCTTCAATTATTTTTAAGTGTCTTTCTAAATAGATTTCCTTTGATGAGGTTCTTTTAAAGGATTGTTCTTTAGGTCTAGACTTTTACAAAGAAAATTGTTTCTGATTATTACTAAATACGCCTAAATTAAATTTAATAACTAATCCGTTTGTTTATTCGTCTCCTAAACGTCTAATAAATCAGGAACATATAATACAAGTTGTTGTGATTTCGAATAGCCCATATAGATGCTAAAAGCCAACCAATCAATCAAATTATCACGCCTTTTTTCCGCAGGGTTAGGCAGAGACAATGGAGCGATTTGATTGGTTGAATTTGTATCGAGTTTCCTCAATGGCGTCTGAAAAACATTTGTTTTACCTAATTAATCAGCCCATATGTTCTCTACATTCTATAACCTTGAATCTTTTAATTGAGGCTTTTAAAGCACTTCTGGCCGGCATAGGGACAGTGACGAAAACAGACAATGATGAATCTGGATCATCAAGCAGGTTGAGAAAAGATATTAAGTTTCAATAAAAAAACATTATACATAGTATATAGACGTAACAATTTGATTTGATTGATTGATCGTTCCATGCTCCATAACATATAATATTGATAAATATGTTGATAGGTAATTTTTTTGATACGAGTATGTAAAAATGCAATAACAAAACTTGATTTACAAAACCAAATAGATTACCTTAAAACAATACATAAAACATTGAACGAAATATTCATTTGATTTGTCAGTTTTGAATGGTATAAAAAAGTTTAATTGAAAAAAGTATTTGTACAAATGGTTCAACTTTACACTTGGACGTTAATTAACATTTCATGGCAAAGTATGATTTTATGTAGTATGCAGTATTGGGTGTTTTCACAAATCCTGCTAAAGCTGAGTGCCCTTAGAGCTTGTATGAAGATAATTGTGGATGTGAGAGAAGCGAGGGAGTTTTTTTATTTATTTACATTTCTATACTAAGCTACTCAAGTGTTTGTATCATAGAAACAGGACAACCAAAGTACATATATCAAAGATACATTGGTACCGGTGGTTCGAACTCGTGCTCTCCGGTTTGTGTAACCATTGCACTGCCACTACACTACGGTGGCCTTAGTTGTGTCAGGATCGTGGCGCTCCATTGTCTCTGCCCATCCCTGTGGTGTGACAATTTAATTGATTATTTTTGAATAAATATTAATGGAGTGTCATTGTGATCCCTTCGCATTTACTTCGTTACTCGGCAAATACGTGTCGGTGCTGAAACTTGTTCCATACAGTCTAGGATATGGTTAGGATCCACGTTTTTATGGTCCTCCAACCCCACCCGCCTCTCCGAAACCGCTATAGTTTTTTTTCTGTCACTATTTTTCCTAGTTAGTTAAAAATGGATGCTGTGACTTACCGTTGCTTCGAGACGGTTAGGACTTACGTTTTTCCCGGATTTTCACCCCTCTCTATCTCGTAATCCGTTCGGCAGACAGTTAGGGTCCATGGATTTCCTAACGCGCCATATCCTAGCCTATCCTACCAATGTATCTTTGATATATGTATTTTGGTTGTCCTGTTTTTATGATACAACCACTTTAGTAGCTTAGTATAGAAATGTATATAAAATAACATTAATTTTGCTTCGGTTGTGGTCTGGGAGTTTAAAGAATGATTTTAAAATATTATTAAATTGTATTATTTTTAGCATTTTTAAGTGTGGTGGTAGCTTACTACACATTGTCGTGCCAGTTTTTCCCTGAAAAGGGTGAGTTGATCGAAGTGACGCTCCTGAAACTACTGTACTTGTATGAGCCCAGAACATGTAACAGTGTGTTATTTTACAACTATACAGGAATGGTATACGAGCGGACATCATTGATATGGCCCAAATATAATCATATCGCAGACACATTCAGAAAGTATGTATATATTATAATCTTCCATTTTTTGACGACAGGCGTGGCGTAGTGGTATGCTACCAGTCCGTTTGATTCCCGGTTATTATCATCATCAGCCAGAAGGCGTCCACTGCTGAACATAGGCCTCCCCCTTGAAACGCCATTTTGAACGACAAGATGCCAGTTGTATCCACTGGTTATTTCTTTCACTACGTCGTCATTCCACCTAGTGGGAGGCTTACCTACACTGTGGTTTGTGGTACCCACTCTGGAACCCTTCTTTCCATCGGTTGTCGGTTTTTCGGTCGGAGCAAAAGGTCGGGATTAGCTTGTAATCCCGACCTTTCAGTTATTGAATTGTATTAGCAGTGACATCCATTCATGGACCGCACTCCAGCTTAACATCAAGCTGTCATATGTCGACTCACAATAATAAAAAAAGTATTTATGCGCTAATAGCGACTGTGGTGTAGTGGTAGTGCAATGGTCGCGCAAAACGAGAACACGGGTCTACCGGCAAGTGGTTTTGAACCGAAAACTCTTGATTTTGGAGACCATTTCACTGCCACTAGAGGAAAGAGTAAATGTCTGTTAAAGTTTGCTACATTTGTTAATAAAAAAAGTGGTGGATATTTGCTTCGGGTCTGGTTTTCAAAGAGTGGTAGGCAGTGGTACCAAGTCTGCCGATCCGGGGTAGTCCACCACTTACAAGTATACAGACCGTGAAGTGATTTGGTCACGTTTCGGGATCAGCTTGTAAGTTGCCGGTTCCAACTAGGCCGGCATAGTGGATGTGATTGCTACTCACAGTTATTGAATTGTATTAGCAGTGACATTTATTCATGGACCACACTTCGGCTTAACATCGAGCGGGTTGCAGTCATATGTCGAGTCACAATAAAAGAAAAATGCGAATCATTTGATCATCTCAATATATGTATTTAATTGCAGACGAATTCAATTATGGGTGTATCTCCACATATTTTGGCTGATATTCTTCATAACCCATTCAATATTTGCTAGAAAGCAATGCTCTTACTTCGCATCACTATTGCCTTTCACAGTAATTGGAATGGCTATTTTGATCGTCGACGTTTGCAATGCGACCTTCTTTGTTGTTGATGCATTCCACACCAGGACAGAAGGTTATACTATACTTTTGTAAGCTTTTAATGTAGGAATACTACCCTTGACGACGACAGGCGTGGCCGATTGATCAGCGATTGCTTTGTTGCGCGTAAAGTCCCGGGTTCGATTCCCACTAGGAGCAAATATTTGTTTCATAGCTTTTATTTGTAATATTTAATAATTATATTAAATATTACACATGTTTGTCGATAATAAATAGAAAGAGGATATTTGCTTCGGGTCTGGTTATCAAAGAGTGGTAGGCAGTGGTACCCACTCTGCCGATCCAGGGTAGTACAACCAGTACTACTGCTATTACAATTTAATAACTAGAAGTAGCAGTCACATCCACTATGCCAGCCTATGTGGAACCGGCAACTTACAAGTGGATCCTGCAACGCGACTAAGCTACTTCACGGTCTGTATACTTGTAAGTGGTGGTTCCACCCCGGATCGGCAGAATGCGCACCACTGCCTACCACGCTTTTACCTACCTTGTTCCTACCTCGTCTTTTTACGGTGCGTCGTTTTTTTTGTAGAATTATCGACAATTGGAATTCTTTGCCAGCCTATGTGTTCTCCCCATCCTAAAACCTTGGATTATATAAAACCTTTTTTCAGTCTTCAGCGCTCGATGTCGAAGTCGAGGCTATGCTGACCTAGATAGATTGTGTAGATTAAAAGTGATACTCTGCTTATCCTTGTTAGAGTAGAGGCGTGACAATTTGATTAAATAATTTGACCTGCGGACTGACTGTGTCACTCAATGACAATGAGAATGAACTTCGTTTTGACAGTTGAACTCCATTAATGAGCTTTAAAATTAAAATTGCAAACACGCGACACACTAAGAATCGATTTTTAATTTCATTAACAGTTTAAGCTCATTGAAACTCATTGTCCTCTATTTTTTACTATATATTTTTTTATAATTCTTTATTATTGTTTGCAATGTGTGCATAATTTTTGATTTACAAACTAGTTTAACGTTAAAAATGTATTTTCATGCCGAATCAAAAATTGCAATTTGTTTTGCACACCAACAAAATAAATAAAAGTTGTTTACGACACTAAAAGCGACCGCGTAACTTTTCGACAAATGGGAATGAATTACATTATTATTAGCAGTCATTACCATTGAAGTTGCGCGATTAGCCCCCTGAAAGTTGTCTCTATTACCTACATGCATTTCAGGTGACATTCTGAATTACATAGTATGCAAAAGCACATCATGTCTGAATCATAACTTGCATTATTATCAAACTGACACCTCATGGATAGCTCTCTCGATGGCCTACTGTAGTATACGGGGCGTTATACTATGGTTTGTCAATTATTGGATAATAAAGGACAATTATTTTGAAGGGCTACACCTTCATAGTAAGTTATTATATTAATTATTATATTTTTATTGTGACTCGACATCTGACCTCGACCCGCCTGATGGCAAGCAAGAAGAGGTCCAAGAGTGCCGACGACTGCAAAGACTCAGTCTTCACGGCTGTCCTAGTCGAAAGAATGCAGGCCAAATAAAATATATACTTAGCTATTTAATGTAATTGTACGAGTATCGTATCGTATCATAGAAACAGGATGACCAAAGTTCATTGTATATCAAAGATACATTGGTAATGGAAAGCAGTTTTGAACCATTCTGTCGACTCCGGGTAGTATCACTACTTACAAGTATACAGACCGGGACGTGACTTGGTCGCGTTTCGGGATCGTAAGTTGCCGGTTTTAACTAGGCCGGCTTAGTGGACGTGACTGCTACTTACACTTATATAACTGTAAGTAGCAGTCACCTTCTCACTTCAGCTTCACATCAGGCGGAGTGCTGTTATCGTAGTATATGTCGAGTTAATTTTATTTATTTATTAATACTTGATATCTGAATTTAAATTGTCTGGTGGTATGCAAGGGGAGGCCCAAGAGCTCCGGCGACTGAAGGAGTTGCCGCAGTCGCTGTTACTTTGCTGATCAAATGTACATCTATACAAATGTGTTTTGCAGTCTTTATGTGTGTTCTGCAGTTCAGTAAACAAAAAAAAACTTTTTTTATTGTGACTCGACATTTGACCTCGAGCCGCCTGTTGGTGAGCAAAAGGAGGTCAAAGAGTGCTCACGACTGAAAAAAAGCTGCCCTAGTCACTATGCCGGCAAAAAAAATTTTTAATGATTATAAGTACCATTATATCTTTTAATAGTTAATATAAAAGGTACTCCTGAAAAAGTATCGAAAATCCTCATATTTCGCATGTAAAGCAACAATAAATTTAATAAAAACATTAGTTAATTTTTTCAGGACAAGTACATAATTCATTGAAAAAGCACAGAGAGAGGATCATTACTTAAAGGAATTTTATTAAAATGTATTCAATTTACAGTCATCATTAATTTCACGCCTTAATACCACAGGGATAAGCAGATATATCTCACAGAGATAAGAGAGAGCGCCACTATTCACGATTCTGAGATATCTTCGTATCCGTAACCGACATTATCGGATATCCGAAATAAATACCTATCCGTAACCATAACCGAATTAGTTATAAAAATTTCAGAATCCTTATAAATCTAATATCCGTAACCGAAATTATCCGAAACTATTGGATGTTCCGAACTAAATGCATATTCGTAACCGTTAATCCTATATCCGTATCCGAAACTTCATATCCATAACCTCCCCAATTGGAAACTAGCGGAACCTACAAACATTATAATGCACAAAAGTGAAAAAAATACAAAAATGGCAGCGCCACTTACCGGGTTCAATTGTGAACGCAAATCATTAAGAAACTCACCTAAAAAAACACATGAATTTTAGGTAAATCGGTTCAGCCATTTAGAAGAAGTTCTGTCACATAGACACGGTCAAAATAAATCCGTATATCTGGACAGTATAGAGCATCGGATAGTGTTCTGACCGGATAGTGTACAAGATTTCACTTTTTAAAACACACAATTTTTTTTAAATTTTAAATCGGTTTAGCCGTTTAGGAGGAGTTCTGTCACATAGACACGGTAGAACTCCTCCTATAATATACGGACAGTATAGCTGCATAGCGGATCGGACAGACTCCTGGCCGATAGTAAAAAAAGGAATTCAGCGTCACCTACAGGGAGACATTGTAAATCAAAACCACCCAGGGTCCCATTTAAACAAACACACATTTTTTTAAATAAAAAAGGTCCAACTTTTTTGAAGAAGTTTAATTATAACATACGCAGAAGAAATATATGTATAAAGGCGACAGGCATGGTGGATTGGTTAGCACCGTTAGCACACCAGTTTGTTACGCGTAAAGTCCCGGGTTCGATTCCCGGTCGAAATATATATTTGTTTCATAGTTTTAATTTGTAATATTTATTCTACTTATTTAAATTATAAAGATTTGTTAATCAAAAGGAGGTGGATATATCTGGGTCTATTATTAAAGAGTGGTAAGTAGTGGTGCCCAGTCTGCCGATCCGGGTTAGTACCACCACTTACAAGTATACAGACCGTAAAGTAATAAAGTCGCGGGATAGGCTTGTAAGTTGCCAGTTTCAACTACTGTTATTTATTTGTAGTAGCGGTTACCTCCATTCTTGGACCGCACTTTAGCTTAATATCAAGCGAGGTACTATCATATGTAGAGTCACAATAAAACAAAGGAGATATGTGAAAAATTTCTTCACGACGTTACAGTATAAACGTAAACAGAATTGCATGTTACAGTTGCGTTTAAATGGTTTTTGAATCATTGAATATTTTACATTGTTAATTTTGTTCAAATGTCTATGCTTATGTAAATGTATTGTTTAAGGTCTGAACTCACTGCTATCCACGTAAGATAGGCACTCGAAATAGGACATTGTGGCACATGGAATAAGGCTCTTTGTTGTTAATGGCGTGAACAATTAGTTTGCCTTCATTTCCACAGAGATGGGTAGATTTTTTATTTTTTTTATTGTACCTCGATATCTGACTTCGATTTGCCTTCGCCATCCCTTTTTGTAAGCTTTTTCATTTGAAATTATGGGATAGTCTTTATATCCTAATAAATAAATAAATATTTCAGTTGTCGTCACTCTTGGACCTCGTCTTGCTTATCATCAGGTAAGTCGAGTATTCATATTTATTTATTTTTTATTGCGACACGACATCTGACCTCGACCCTCCTGATGATAAGCAAAAGGAGGTCCAAGAATGACGACGACTGAAAAAACCGAGTTAGTTCACGGCTGCCTCAGTCGCCGTCACTATGCCGGCCAAAGGCTTGCTGAGTAGTACGAGTACTTCCCCGGATCTGCAGACCACCAATTGGCCATTTAATGTCTAAGTAGTGGCAATAGGCTTTAAGCAAATGGATGGATGCAATAAGTCATTGACTCATTTCTAAATATTGACATTCGAAACTAATCATTCGTTACACTTCTTACTTCAGAATGTGTTAGTGTAACAAATGACCTTAGTTCTTCACGCCTTTTAATGTCAATGGAAAGGCAGTCATTTTGGAAATAGTATTAGCATACCGTGTTAAAGATATTTTTATTTAATTTTGAATATTCAGTTTTTGTTAATGTTCTTAATAATGTAATAAAGTTTATTTTAAAGAGGGTCAGTTGCGCCAGAATCGTAAAAAATGTGACTCCGTTGTCTCTACCTATCCCTAGGGAAATACAATCGTGAACATATTTTGATTAATAAATTTTTAATTTATGTGAAGAATTAATATGGATGTAGTAGTAAAATTGATAGTTAATACTTTAATAGTTTTATATGATTATCTATTATGATTTATAATAATATATTAAAATAAAAACAATTATGATTCAGTTACATAATTTATTTAACTTCAATATACATTAAATAATATTTAACAAATTCACGATCTAAACAAAAATAGAGGCGCCCGGTCACGAACTTGTAACTTGGCTGTATAGGCCATATTCTGTGCATCATTCTCAGTCAAGATTTCTATTCTCTGCAAATCTCCATTTGGCAATAAAACGTAATAGCTTCCAATACTCTTTTGTACATCTACTGGACCTTCGAGTCTTTCTGATTGAGGATTGTCTGTTGTTACATCCGCAGCTTCAGTAGTTGGAGCTCCATAGGTATTGTCAGGGGCCCCATATGTGTTATCAGGGGGTCCATACGAATTGTCTGGTACTCCATAACTTGTGGCTGGTGGAGCTTGCTGTCTTGCAGGCAAAGTAAATGCCTGATCAGGTTTAAATCCAGCAGGAGGGTACGGAGCACCATAGCTGTCACTAGGAGCAGACTTCTGTGGTAAAGTAAACGCTTGGCCTGCTGGTTTCCATCCTGATGGAGGATAAGGCGCCGCTGCTGGGTAAGGAGCGTCTCCGGCTTCTGTGGTTAGTTCGGCGGCTTCTGTTGTACTCGGTGCTAGTTCTTGGCGCTGGAATCTGAACCTCGCTGGTCTGAAGCGAGGCGGTTCAGCGCTGGTAGCAACGGCAGCTACTAATAAACCGATTGCGATGAAGATCTTCATGTTGAACGTTTGATAGTTGACTGATGCTGTTGAATTAAGGTTGGTCTCTTTTAAAGTAGTCGAAATTGTTTTATTATTCATTGTTATCATATATGGTGTGTAAATTATTAGGTGTTGGAAGGCCGTTATTGGACTAAAGGATAATTTTGTTGATGTTGATTAAGTGGTTTAATAGTTCACTCACGTAGCGTCCATTCTGACATTGACCTGTTAATGGTGGCCGGTGGACGTCATTCCTGTGATTAATCGGAAGGCCGTGGATTTGTTTCTAACACAAACACATCATTTAGATTCATTTTCCTTTTGATTTAGAATGTGTGATAGGCATTCTGGAAATACCTCCTAATAGTTTTGTGTGTTGGCGCTCATTAAGAAGACAATTCATCTTCATCATCATAAATTGCCAAGCATCAATTCTCACACTTTTTACGATCTTGACACAACTCTCTTTATTGTTGTTTTTAATATGAAGACGTATGATCGAGTTGCCAGATTATAATAGGGAAGTCTAAAAAGACCAGTTCACGGTCGCCTCAGTCGTCGTCACTATATAACTACATAATTCTCGTAGAAAACTTATACTCGTATAGAAAAAAAAGTTAGATATACATTTAAACTAAGATAGAGTCTAAGATTGGAAAATTTTTAATCAATCATTAAATTGTCACGCCTTTTTCCCGTAGAGATACGCAGAGATAATAGAGCGCCACTTGCCACGATCCTGACACAACTCACTCGCTTTTCTTAAATCCACAATTCTCCTCATACAAGCTTTACGGTAATGGGTATTTGGTAACCCAGCTTTCTTGAGGATGTCTCCGATTTGAGGATGTCTCTCCGAATTTCTATACCTCAGATTTATAAATTCCTTTTGTCAATCTACTTTCACTTCATTTTTCCCGGGTTACAATATAAGTACTTTTGTAAAATCCTTCTTATTTGCTTCTAAATTCTTCAGATATATTATTTTCGCTTTATCTCAAAGACAGTCGACTGTAATACGATTTAAATTTGGAAATATGGCCGATTAGGATGGTTCGCATAACCTTTAAAAAATCTCAGGGAAGAAATCCAAACAAGTATAATCCGATTATGCTAAGACAACCAACGTCCATTTATTTTAACTATTTCTATTGTCAAAGAAAGCTATATCAAATCTTATAATAAAATCTACCTACGCCATTTTGTGTCGCAACTTCTAAGAAAGTTCAGTTAACTTTTAATCCAATTTGTTGTTTCCTACATTTGGATTAGAAGTTTTATTCTGTGACAACATTTGCTATAGTTATTAGTTCTTGCCCTCTCTAATGATATTACACGATTTTGTTCTGTATGTTCATGCCCATATTGAAAAAAAAAACTTTTTTATTTTAATCAAGTTTTTTTTTAGAATAATTTCTGAGTGAAATTTTTTATCGAAAACTTTTTTATTGTGACTCGACATTTGTTCTCGACCTGCCTGATGATAGGCAAAAGGAGGTCCAAGAGTAACGACGACTGAAAAAAACGAGAGGTACAGCTGCCCCAATCGCCGTCACTATGCCGGCCAAAGGTGCTTCTTCGCGCATCGCTTGAAGGGTCCAATCCAAGGTTATAGGATGGTCTCTAATGATATTACACGATGTTATTTTGTATATTCACGCCCATATTGAATATGTGAGTTTCTGAGTGAAAATGATGCAGAGATTCTTGGGGATTCTTCTCAACGAAAACTTTCCATAGCCGGAGTAGTTTTTGTTATTATATCGTAGTAGTAATCACTATAATTGTTGCTAAGTTTGTATGCGGATCAAGATTGGAGGCAACCGCTACTACAGATATCAGTCACATCCACTATTCCGAAAAGCGACTAAGACACTTCATAGTATGTACACTTTAAAGTTGTGGAACTACCCCGAATTGGAAAAAAGGCTTTAATTTTTATTAAGTACCTAATATTTGGTAAATCGGAGATATCTTCGAGAAAGCTAAGTTGCCTAGTGCCCAAAACCATGAAGCGTGTATAAAGAGAATTGTGAATGTGAAGGAATCGAGGGAGTTGTGTCAGGATCGTGGCAAGTGGCGATCCATTGTCTCTGCCTATCCCTGTGCGATAAAAGCGTGACAATTTGATTAATTGAAATATTACTATGTATTACAAATGAATGATATGAAACAAATCTTTACTATAACCGGAATCGAACCTGTGACTTACGCGTAACCGTAAAAGTAACCTCCAAACTGTAGAATAGCTTAAGTATTTTACAATAATAGATTCGTTTTTATATGATTTTTAATATTTATACAGACATAGGTAACCTTTCCTTATTTACCTATTTATTTTGGCATTACCTTTTTATATCAAAGTTAATCTTTTATTAAAGAGGATCAAAAAGAAAATATATTTATATCCGAAAACATAAAGTGTGTGGAAGCTTAACTGTTTTTATTATTGATTACTTTATTATTAAAACACTCATCTATAAGTTGTAAGCAATGATGTCAAAAGAAGTAGATACGTTATATACACCAGTTTTAGTGTTCGCAAATGGCACCAGTTTAAACGGCCAACCACGACGTAGAAGTAGGAAGGAATGATAGTTATTAAGAGCAAAAAAGAGACAAATATATGTTGCTCTGCATCGCGACACTAAGTCCAGGTTTGCTTATTAGCATAGATACAACGTGCCACTTTCGGAGCGCGTATAACATATCTACGTCTTTTCTTATTACAATATCATTGGTTGTAAGTAATAATACACAATTAAAATATACACAGCGTAAAAGAATAAGTATCTGAACATCTGAAGGCAAAGGCTGTGTTCTATTTAATTATACTATAAAATCTTTGTAAACCTTATATAGTATTAAGAAAATATTTTGAACACTCACATAATGGTCCTTATTGTTATTAAAAACAGTGACTGACATCTTAAAGACCACTGAGGTCTACACTGGGTCTACTTTGTTACTACTGAGGCACTCTTACCATTTTATTATCGTTTATACCCTCCGCTTGCTTCCTATCAGGTTTGTTGAGGTAAGAGGTCCTGTCTAATTAGGAATAAAACTTCTAAACACAATGAATGTTTAGGCTCCAAAACTATGGAGGCTCCAAAACTTGAGGACTGTATTATCTGTGACAGCACACAGCCATTGGCCCATGAGCAGCCATTGCCATAAAAGTTTTGTAACGTCAGTAAAACAATTTTTAAATATTAAACTGTAAATAACATCCTCAAGAAAGCTAAGGATGCCTAGTGCCCATAACCACAGAGCCTGTATAAAGAGAATGTGAAGGAAGCAATGGAGTTGTGTAAGAATCGTGGTAAGTGGCGCTTCATTGTCTCTGCCTATCTCTGCCTAAATTTGATGATGATGATGAAATAACATAGCTTTGGTTTTGCAATCTATCACCACGAAGGCTAAATATTTTGGGTAGACTTTCCTATGTCGTTCCTTCGAGAAATTCTGTCCTATTATCTTGGATCCTTTAAGAGCAGCCTGAAGAGGCATCATCAATTTTGAAGATATTAGTCAGCCGTAGTGTAAGTTTAGTTTACATTAATTTAGCACTTTTCGCTAATAAGACAATCTTAGTTTGACAGTAGGGGATATTAAATTAAAAAAAAGTTTATTCTAAATTTTTGTCGAGGCCTTTTTTATTAAATATGAATATGTCGGCCTCATTATATCTTCACTTAACATAATACTGGCAAGTTAAATAAAAGCTATAATAAAATAATAATATAAGTAATAAAAAAAGTTATATATATATATGGGTAAAGTTATATGGGTAGCTACTAAAGTGCTTGTATCATAAAAACAGGACAACCAAAGTACATGTATCAAAGATACATTGGTACAGGTGAATGGTTTCTCAGCTTGCGTAACCATTACACTGCCACTACACCACGGTCGCCTTATTACTTTTACCTTGACTTTTAAGAGAAATGTGGATATGAAGGAAGCGAGGGAGTTATGTCAGGATCGTGACAAGTGGCTATCCATTTGATTGATTGATTAAGACCTGGTTCTGAATATTCGTATTTATTTTTGTGAACTGTAAAATTCGTGTAAATGTTTTGTGCGTTGTATAAATTGGGTAACAATGGTAGTAAAACTAAAAGGTTTCCTTAATAGCAAGCAATATTAAACATTAAATGTAAATATTCCCAACAAATACCCACATTGTTTGGGTTAAATGCGTTTGCTGGAATTTGAAGCAACTACGGTTTTGGGCACAAAAGTTTTAAGATTGATTGAGTGGGCGTTTGGTTCGGGTCTAACTAAATATAATGTTATTTGGGCCGACAGTAGATACATGTGTATATCTTTCTCAATCTACTTCTACAATACTACTTCTGTTTTCTTCTTTCTTTTTTTATTTTATCGTGACTCGACATATGACAGCACCACGCTTAATGTTAAGCTGGAGTGTGGTCTATGAATAGATGTCACTGCTACTACAATTCAATAACTGTGAGTAGCAATCACATCCACTATGCCGGCCTAGATGGAACCGGCAACTTACAAGCTGATCCCGAAACGTGACCAAATCACTTTACGGTCTGTATACTTGTAAGTGGTGGTACTACCCCGGATCGGCAGACTGGGTACCACTGCCTACCACTTTTGTCTCTTCATTCCTTCCTTTTAGTATTAAGACTTAGTCGTTTATCGCTATCATCCTTTGTAAATACATAAATTTAATCAATAATACCAATTACAACAGAACTTCGTGCATATTTTTCCAGTTACATATATAATGACCGTGAAGTGACTTAATCGCGTTTCGGTATCATCTTGTAAGTTGCCAGAAGAACGCTAACTCCTATTTAAAACTCCGGTATTAATGCATCTTAGATATATGAACTTTGGTGGTCTTGTTTCTATGATAGAGACACTTTTAGTAGTTTAATACAAATATGTATAAATTATAAATAGGTATATCATATGTGTAAGTATAAAAACCCTTTAACACTGTTCAAACGAGAGATAATATATCTACAGTACTTACCTTAAAAACTTGAAACCTAATAGTCGTATTAGTAAAATGTCTTTTAATTAAGTCTGGACGCTTTTACGGCTTCCGGAGTCGGATCAACGGAGCGGCTAACATCATGTTCACTGACCCTTATATAGACTGGGCTGGTAGCATCAAGTTAAATTTCAAATAATTATGTACGATACCGGCTAATTGGCGGTTTGTAGATTGGCGCGGTATACTCGCACATATTATTTATACAATATAGCTTTTACTAGTATGTGGTGTGCTGGGTTATTGATGGAATTATATTTTAGTGATGAAAATTGGATCTGTTTACAAATCGATTGGATAAAAACGAGGTCATTCCCCAAAAAATAGGAATCTGCAGTGTCCGTAACCATTGGCGAAACTAGGGTATGGCAGGCAGGGCACGTGCCCTGGGCGCCATCTGAAGAGGGCGCATATCGCAAATTATAAAACTTAATAAACCAAGAAAAAAAAAAACAATTAGTTGAGGAATATCATAACCAAGATTTAAGATGTTTTATTAAGTGTTTATTTTACATTTAGGTAACTTACGAAGAGCGCAACCTCAGCCTAGGCGCCGTATCCGATCGGTACGTCAGTGCCCGTAACCATTGTGGATGTGAAGGAAGCAAGATAATTATGTCAGGATCGTAAGATAATAATGAAGTACTTTTGTTCAGCATAGTGACTAAGGCGACTAAGGCAACGACTCTTAGACCTCTCCTTGCTTATCCTCAGACAAGTGACTTTTGACAAAAAATGTATACAATGTGACTGTTTTAAAGTTCTTGAATGAATTTCCTCTGTACAAAAGTGGGGTAACATAAGAGATATACTGCTTATGACAGATATCCCGATACCATATCTGCGGACAACTTTGATATGGGTACAAATATTATCGCACGAAAGAATTCTAAATGTATCAGAAGGAAAACTATTATCTTTTGTATAAACATTTGACAAAAGATTGAAGAAAGATTTTTTAATATTGTATATTATTCTTTGTATTGAAAACCTTTCATTTTATAGAATTTTCATAGATTTTGCGTGAACGTTGATTGAATTAAACTAATTTTAAGCGGCTTACTATCGCGTTCATTTTGGGTTATATTTTTTTTTTATAATTCAGAAGTTTCCAGAGCTTGGACGATCCATGGAATAACAAACACCTCAGTCTCTTCGTGACCACGATGGCAGCAATCCTCTCGATATATTAATAAAAATGTAAAATCAATATCCAAAAAGAGTGGTAGGCAGTGGTACTCAGTTTGCCGATCTGAGGTAGTACCACTACAAATATACAGACCGTAAAGTGGTTTAGTCACGTTTCGGAATCAGCTTGTAAGTTTCCGGTTACAACTAGGCCGGCATAGTGGATGAGACTGCTATTAAAATTGTTAAGACAGTTATTAAAATTGTTATAGCAGTGACATCCATTCATCTTTACTACGTCTTTAGTACTTTCATTGAAGATTTAAAAGTAAATATTTCATAAAAGTTTATAAGCAAAATTTTCCAGATGGGTTGAGATATTATCTAGGTTGCAGAACTTTACGGTCTATATACTTACAAGTACCGTAGTGACAAAGTCGCGTTTCGGAATCAGCTAAGTTCCGCAAGTCCCGTAAAGTGTAAGTTGCTAGTTCCAACTATAAATACATTAGTTATTAAAATAATTATTTTTAAATAATATAATTGAAAATTATGATTTTAAAATAATACTTAATTGGGCTTTAACTTAGCAATAAAAAAAATATTAAGTAATGCGTTACTAAGATCATTAATAATTTTATGAACACCCTTTTTAATCATAAAGTTAAGGGCAAGGGTAAAACTTTACCTATTTGGGTTCCATATAAAAACAATTAGGAACATTGATTATTTTACAATTTAAATTTTATTAGAATAACCCACATTTAAAAACAGCTAAAAACTATATATCTACTTATCTATTTATTCATTCTTTATTATTATACAATTTCTATACTAAGCTACTAAAGTGGATCATAGAAACAGGACAACCAATGTACATATATCAAAATAAATAGGTATCGGTGAGTGATTTCGAACCCGTGCCACTCGGCTTACATAGCCACTGCACTGCCACTACACCACGGTAGCCTTGAAACTTGCAAAAATACCGTTTGCTAATATATTACGATAAAGTCAGTTGTCAACACCATGAAAAGAAAAGTATGAGTGAAAGTAGATGGAAGAAAGGAATTTATAAATCTGATGTGGATGAATGCGTTAAACAAGGCAGGACCATGAGGGTGTTTTCCGATCAAATCAGAGACATCCTCAAGAAAGCTAGGTTGCCTAACGCCCATAACCACAGACCCTGTATCAAGAGAATTGTAGATGTGAAGGAAGCAAGGGAGTTGTGTAAGGATCGTGGTAGGTGGCGCTCCATTGTCTCTGCCTATCCTTGTGGGAAAAAGGCGTGACGTTTTTTTATTAGTAGTAGAGGCGACTGATGCAGAGTCCAACTTAATAACATCTGGGGTGCGCTCATATTGTGCAAATATTAAAAAAAAAAATAATGTTATGTTAATAAAAAAGTAGCAGTCACATCCACTATGGTGGAACTAGTTGGAACCGGCAACTTAAAAGTTGATCCCGAAACGCGACGAAATCACTTCACTTTTTGTATACTTGTTAGTGGTGATACTACCCCGGATCGGCAGACTGGGCACCAATGCCTACCACTCTTTGATAACCTGACCCGACGCATTTATCTGCCAGTTTTACAATATTTAATATAATTATTAAATATTGCAAATAAAAGCTATAATACAAATATTTGCTCCAACCGGGAATAGAACCCGAAACTTTACGCCTAACAAACTGATATGCTAATCAATCGGCCAAACCTGTTGTCATCAGTCAGAAGAAGACCACTGCTGAAATAAGAATAAAAGAGTTGTTTTGCTTCTTGGAAAAATGACATTGTTAATTCGGTGTTTACGACATTGAGCTTCTATTTTAGTATACGAATAAATCTTAAAATCGAAAATTGTTAGATACATCCGCCGACAAAGAAATAGGTTTGATAACCATAGTAAATACTAATGATAGTGACCCCCAGCGACACCCAGCGTCGAAACATCACAATTGGTGGATCTATTTACCTTCAATTACAAATAATTGTTATTAAAACCTTTATGTTTCGTTTGTAAATCGGACCTGACTCTTCCAGGCGATATTTCACCCATAAACCTTTAAAATCATCGATTAATTCAATTTGTGTGTAAAATAAAATAAAAAAATGAAAATATGGATAAGAAACCATTGCATTGGATAGAATAAAATGTAATAAAAACCATGAGTTATCAACATAATTGTTATATTCATAATTTTAAGTGACTCAGCATAAATAATTCATTTTCGTTCATATTTACAATAATTGTATGTATGCAGCACGTTGATATGAAGGCACCGATGTATAAACGTAGACTGGAGCGCGATCTTCATTTCTGTATTGAAGACGGGCAGTATAAGCCATGTTGCGGATGTCATTCTCAGTCTGGAATTGAACTCGTTGCAACTGTGCATCAGGCAACAAAACGTAGTAAGCACCTTGTTGGTTAATCACTTCACTTTCTCCCTCTTCCTTGTCAGCATCCTCTTTAAATTCTCCCTTCTTTTCTAAACCTTCAACTTTGAATCCTTCTTCTTCAGAACCACCTTCTTTCTCTTCACCTTGCTTCCTTGGTACACCATATTCCTTCTCAGGAACTGAGTATACATTTAAGGGAGCACCATAACTATCAGCTGGGACTCCGTAAGATGTAGCAGGTGGGGCTTCTTGTTTTGAAGGCAAATTAAATTCTTTGGAAGGCCTAAATCCTGATGGTGCATAAGGTGCCTCTTCTGATCTAGCTGTTGTGGGTTCAGCTTCAGGTCGCTTTTCTTCCTGCCTCTGGAATTGAAATCTTGAACTTCTATAACGAGGTGGTTCGGCTGCGACCGAAACCAACACAACCAGTAGAACACAAGCGAACGACTTCATGTTGATGCTTTGAATGATCAGAGACGAATGATGCTGTGTCCCAAGTCTCGTATGCTTTTATACATAGTATGTTTCCTCTAATTGTTTCCGTGTGGTTAGGATGTGTCATTTTCTCCTCGATCGTAGATTCGGGCCAAGTTCCTTCGACATTGGCCTCGTAAGGATCATGCGTTGTGTAATCAATAACAATTAGAAATGTCATTGTTTTCCAAAACGCAACACTGATTATACTTTATTTCAATATTTTTAGACTCACTGTGTTTGTATTTAAAGTTGAAATTTGTTATGGTGAATTATTGCGGATTGCTTTTCGTACGTGGCGTGAATTGTAGTTTTACTTACGAAAAAGCCTAATGTGGTGTGTTTATTATTCAAGGCACGCCATGAAATCTTTTACTTTCGCCTACTAATTAGTATTTTGTTAAGCATATTGCTTACTTTGTGTGCAATGAAGTGTGAGTGTGGTTTGATGTTAATTGGTGCACGTTTTGGGAATTCATTAGTTAATAGTTGCAGTACGTCCTTCTTTTATTTACAATAATAACTAAAATTGTACATCATTTGCACAACTTTTAAACTGATAGCTTTCTGTATTGTATGTATAGAATTTATTTTTATTGTGACTCGACATCTGATCTAGACCCGCCTTGTGATAGGGTCCAAGAGTGCTAACGACTACAAAACGATACACGTTCGAGATATATGAATTAAACGCTTAGCATACAAAATAAATTTAAAATTAAAATACGTCGAAACGCAATTTTTACCAGTCTGATGATCTGGAGTAGTACTGCAAGTGTAGAGACAGTAAAGTGATTTAGTGCGTTATGAGATCAGCTCAAACGTTGCCAGTTCTAACTAGGCTAGCTTAGTGGATGCAATCGCTAATTGACTGTAGTAAATAACCCGACGGAAAAAAGAGCGCTGAGTAATAAGCTGCGTATAAGAATCGGCAGATTATTGTTGACGACAGGCGTAACCAATTGTCCAGCGATTGGTTTGTCCGGGTTAGGTCGGAGCAAATACTAGTTTCATAGCTTCGTACGTCACATATGCTTATTTGAATAAAATTACTATTGTTTGTTTTGTGACGTCACATCAATATTCATTCCTCCAAAGCGTACCACCGCGGTAATTACGAAAAATAATATTAGGTTTTAGTAATCGAATGCAGCAGCAATACGTAATATCTATGCGAATGTAGGAATGAATTTGAAGGAATAAAACAAAATTGCAAATAAGAGATGGTGGTACAAAATTAGGTAATTTGTACATCAAACACTACTGTCTTAAAACATGCTTTGGTAGCTCCTGTTTCTATGATACAAGTACGTTTATTAGCTTCGTATAGAAATGTAAAAATTAAATGCAAAAACCTAATAAAAATTACGTATTGTTACGTATTGCTTTTGACGACAGGCGTGGACGAACGGTTTAGCAACTGGTTTGTTGTGCGTAAAGTCCCGGGTTCGATCCCCGGTCGGAGCAAATATTTGTTTCATAGCTTTTATTTGCAATATTTAATAGTATTAAATATTGCAAATATTTGTTAATAAAAAATAAAAAGAGATGGATATTTGCTTCGGGTCTGGTTATCAAAGAGTGGTAGGCAGTGGTACCCAGTCTGCCGATCCGGGGTAGTACCACCACTTACAAGTATACAGACCGTGAAGTGATTTGGTCGCGTTTCGGGATCAGCTTGTAAGTTGCCGGTTCCATCTAGGCCGGCATAGTGGATGTGATTGCTACTCACAGTTATTGAATTGTAGTAGCAGTGGCATTCACTCATGGACCACACTTTGGCTTAACATCAAGCGGGGTGCTGTCATATGTCGAGTCACAATAAAAAAATAAAAAAAAAATGTCGCAATGCAACAATATTGTTTAAGCGGTTGCATCTAAACATAATTATTATTCAAGTATTGATGTGACTGATGAATAACACAACATTGTAATGAGGACATGTACGATTGTCAATGTGATGGCCTTTATGGCTTTATAATACATAAATATGTAACTTCACTTACATAGGCGACCGTGGTGTAGTGGCAGTGCAATGGTCATGCAAACTGAGAGTACCAGATACCAATGTAATTATCATTATCTTTGAAATATGTGTACTTTGGTCGTTCTTTTTCTATGATACAAACACTTTAGTAGCTTAGTATAGAAATGTAAATCAAATAACTATTGCACTATCACTACACACTGATAGAAAAGAATAATAAATGTAAATTAAAAATTGAACAGAATTGTTTATTTAAGGAAAGCAAGTTGTGTCAGGATCGTGTTGTATATTTTGTATAATATGTACATTTTGTACTTTAATTAAAATGTTAACGTCATAGCAAAATATGTGTTTTATGTGCTCGTAGTAAAATTGTGGTTCTCTTCGATCGAAAAACAACATTGGTGATTGACATTGTAATTATGAAACAAACATGGCAATTTATTTATATTTTATTTGATGTCAAATTTTCACACATCGAAAAAAAAAATGTTTATTGAGACTCGACCCCGACCCGCCTGATAGTAAGCAAGAGAAAGTCAAAAATTGCCGACGACTGAAAAAAACGAATCAGTTCACGGCTGCCCCAGTTGTGTCACTTTTACGGCGAAAGGTGCTTCTTCACGCTTCGCTTGAAGGATCCAAGGTTATAGGATGGAGAGAACACATGGGCTGGTGAAGCATTCCACTTGTCAATTGTACTACAAAGAAACGACGCAGTGCGACGAGACCGTGGTTAAGTGGTAGTGCAATGGTAACGCAGACATAGAGCCTGGGTTAGTAAACCATTTCTCAGTACTAATCTATCTTCTCTATAACCTAAAAATGTTAATTAATAAAAATATATTTATTAATAATGTACTTTAAATGTCGACTTGTTTCTATGATACAAGCACTTTAGTAGTTTATTCTAGTAGCTTGGGTTAGAACTATTGTTCTGAAATATCCTTCTCTGTCTACAATGAGTCTGCTCTGTTCTTTGTCCAATTATGGCGGTAATTGCTCCTTGGTGCGTGCTTGCAGGAATAATAATGAGTGTTTGCAATCTTTCAAAATGCAAATGTATCAAATAATGAATTGTCATCAATTTAATATTTTATGCAACTAATTACATTAAATCATTTTTAAAAGAATTAGTATATTCTTTGATTTTGCGCAAATATTGATTGATTAATGAATTAAACAAATTTTATGCTGCTTACTATCGCATTTATTTTGGTTTTGATATCGGCTTAGTCGCAGTTAATATGCCCGCAAAGGTTATTTTTATATGCTACGCTTGAAGGATCCACGTATATGGGTTAACAGCACATAGAGAGAAATGACGCACTAAACCTTTTGTTTTACAGCCGATTCGTTCGACAGAATGCACATGCTTCCCTCGACATTGCTCTCGATTCTTTTTATTATTAAATTGTAAATTAGAAAGAGACTAAATTGAGTATTCATTAAATCTGTACTAAAATGTAGCATTTATTATCTAAAAAGGCACATATCACCTTTTGTTGTCTGGCCACCTTCACACCGAAGTGCTGCTCATAAAATAGAGGTTTAAAAGCTTATCAACGAGACTGCTGAATTGCTCATTTCGGTTATGGTGATAGCAGGGACGTAGTTTATAAAAAAAAATACAGCAAAAAAATACATTTTATATAGTAAAAAATATATTTTATATAGTAAAAAATATATTTTATATAGTAAAAAATATATTTTATATAGTAAAAAATATACGATACTATAATACTATATTTGCACTTAGCCAAGTACTTTTTCAATGCCCTGAATTTATCATGCTATAAGAAACTTAGAAGTCTGAAGTCTTAACAATTTTGCAAAGCTATACTGGATTTGTGTCCTTATTATCTACAGATATAATAATATACTACTCTAATGTTCTAAACTATACTTTTTCCCTATCTCATCTTTCACCTGCACTGGTTCATGTCTTGTCCACATCCTATAACCTTAAAAATAATAAATAATAAATCATTTATTCGGAGACATCCTAAAGAAAGATTAGATTTTTCTTAGATTAGCTAGGTTGCCTAGTGCCTATAACCATAGAGCTTGTATGAAGATAATTGTAAATGTGAAGGAAGCAAGGGAGTTGTGTTAGGATCATGGCAAGTGGCGCTCCATTGTCTCTGCCTACCTGAAAAACGCGTGACAATTTGATTGATTGGTTGTTTATTCGCAGACTATTTAGGCTCAATTAATTGTTAGAAATACACACACATATACTAAATTAGTAAACAAAAGAGAATATAACAGAAAGTAAAAATAAAGTGTTACAACTAAACTTATTCCATTAAAACGAAGCTTGAAAAAGTATTTCTGTCTAGTGTAATGACGCTGACAATTTAGACTGAGTTAAATTTTTGACGTCCGTTTACTTTCATGCAAGTCAAGGTTAGATGATGCGTCCCATAAAAATATATATGGTCCTACTATCACCTTTTATTCCGTAAGGGTCAAATATATATTTTTACAATGAATCGCCACCGGTGGTACGTGATTACCTTCGCACCCCAAAAGCCCTT
The DNA here is from genome assembly GCA_905220615.1 of Tinea trinotella. Taxonomy (NCBI): domain Eukaryota; kingdom Metazoa; phylum Arthropoda; class Insecta; order Lepidoptera; family Tineidae; genus Tinea; species Tinea trinotella. The sequence continues at coordinate 566,077 of HG992314.1, forward strand.
AATTTTGGTGCTTTAATTAAAAATATGTGGCCGTTTTATTCCCTCGTTACTGTTAAATATTTACGTTACATTTTTTATACATACGTGTTTTTTTACAACGACGTCGTTAGTAGAATATTTCATTATAAATGTATTTTTAATGATTATAATTCAATTTTAAATTAAGGTATCACTACTATAATGGTCTATTAGAGATATGGTCTCACAAACCAAGAGCGTCCGATTCAAAACCAATGTATAAAATATTGATATTAAATATGTGACGGCATAATGGATGTGACTGTTACTTACAGTTATTTAACTGTAAGTAACAGTTACCTTAATTCATGGACCGCACTTCCGCTTAATATCAGATGGGGACTTTGTCATTTGTCAAAATAAAAAAAAATTATAATATACCCTTTTCAACTAAGCCAACATAGAGCACATGAGGACTGCGTACAGTAGTAGCAGTCACCTTAGTTAATGGACCGTAACATCTGGCGGGGTGCGGTCACATTTTGAGTTAGAATAAAAAAGTAAGTTGTGTAAGGATCGTGGCAAATGGCGCTTCATTGTCTCTGCCTATCCCTGTGGGAAAAAGGCGTGACAATTTGATTGATTGATTGATTAAAAAAAGTACTAGCTTTAGTAGCTTGCCTTGATTCTGTGATATTAGCACGTATGGCTTAGTATAGAAATTTTAAATTATATATTTAAACGTAGGGCAAACTGAAAAGCTCTTGCATAAAATTAAAATTACCTTAAAATTTCGAAGGTTATTTTTTTTAAAACATAAAAAACTTAAAAAATTGCGGTTTTATTACAAGTTGAAGTTCGTCGTACGTAGCAAAAATGGAATTCACACGAAAATATATTTTTTTGGATTTTAGGATTTATTTTTGAAATGGTGCCAAGCTGTTATACTAGCTACGTGGCTTAACCATTGCCACTTCAGCTTACTCATCAGGTGGGCTATGTCAGTCATTTTAGTTATTCTACGTATTTCCTCATTTCTGATTCGATCACGTGGAGAGATTCCTTAGCGTCTCTATAGCAAATATTTGCTTTAATATCTTCTGTTCTACCTGTTATAAGAATTATGTGTACCTATATGTAATACGTATCATACCTACCCCTACCTATATATAGTATATCTACCTGCCTAGTAATACGTATCATAAATTCCAAGAACGGAAATTAAACAAATGTATTATAGGGGATGAAAGCTCATCCTCCATTGGTCACTTATCTGTAAATTCAATCACGCATTTACTTACTATATATACTTTTTATTGTTTTATTTTTTATTTCTATACTAAGCTACAAAGTGCTTGTATCATAGAAACAGGATAACCAAAGTACATAATATTATTATGTATCAAAGATACATTGGTACCATTGCACTGTCACTACAAAACAGTCGCCTTATATATCCTCTTACTGTACTATATATAATATTTTAATTTGCTTAATGGTAAGTAAAAGAAAATCCAAAAGCGTTGATGACTGAAAAAAACGTTTCAACTTACAACTGTTCCGTCAGTAACACCAGGCGGCATGCTGTCATATAAGGAAGTCAATTTAAAAAAAATCTTGTGATCTCGGCTCTTGCACTAAAGCCACCTTGCATTTCATTTATTTATTATTAAAAAAATAATAAATAAATGAAGTCGGTTTTCGGGTTTCTTAGTCGACGCCACTATACCGGCCAAAGGTGTTTTTCCATGATCTAAGTTGTCAATGCAATCGACAAAATGGAGATCCTTTTTCTAATTCGTGTGGAAATAAAAACTGAGAAGCTGAGGATTTAAGATTTCCTCAAAACATTATCCGTGGCTGCCTAATACCTATAAACGTAGAGCTTGTATGAAGAGAATTGTGGATGTAAGGGATACGAGTCAAGAAGTTGTGTCAGGATCGTGGCAAGTGGCGCTCCATTATCTCTGACTATCCCTGTAGAAAAAGGGCGCGATGATTTTTGATTTTAGTAAATTGTTTAACGCAAATACTTAATTGTTAAAATAAAGAGTTAACCCAAGAGCCACAAAAACACCTTCAAACCATTAAATTTAAATTTTCTTAGATTTTGTGAGAACATTGAACATCCCAGAACTTTTTCCCTACTTACGTACAAAAACAATACTTCCTACTACAACCCTATTGTTAGAATGTGCCGAAGCTACAACGATCTTGTCAGCAATTTAAGAGTGGTAGGCAGTGATACCCAGTCTGCCGATCCGGGGTAGTACCACCACTTACAAGTATACAGACCGTGAAGTGATTTGGTCACGTTTCGGGATCAGCTTGTAAGTTGCCGGTTCCATCTAGGCCGGCATAGTGGATGTGATTGCTACTCACAGTTATTGAATTGTAGTAGCAGTCCATTCATTCATGGACCACACTCTGGCTTAACATCAAGCGGGGTCCTGTCATATGTCGAGTCACAATAAAAAAAAAAAAAAAAAAAAACAGAGCGTCGTCATCGACATAGACATTTTCAGCCCCAATTTTTCCATCTTTAAAAGCTCAATTAATGCAATATTCAATAAATAACGTTAATGTTTGTTGTCTAAGTGATTATATGTATGTTTTTTATATTAATTTATTTCTTGTGACTTGATATTGAAATGAAATAGTAATGCCTAATATGTTTGAATAATGGATTAATAGAATGTTTAAATGGTAGTAAGTGATTTGTAATATTGTTTTTTTTATGTTTAATTTATGTAATTATTATTTTATTGTTCGCAGTGTGTGCATAATTTTTAAGTTGCAATCGAGTTTAAAGTTTACAATGTTTTTTTTATATACTGAATTAAAGGTAATTAAACTATAAAATAAAATAAATAAATAATGAATTAAACAAATTCATGCGGCTTGATGTCGCGTTTATTTTTGGTTATTGCTTGTACATTTTTTATTCAGACGTTTCGAGAGCTTTGCTCCGTGACCACAATCATTAACTAAAAATAAACGCGATAGTAGGCCTCATATTTTTTAATTATTTCATTATATTTGATTTACGAACAAACTACACAGCCTTAGGTTTCCATTTCACTCTGTCAGTAATGGAGATACCAAAGGCTCGTATCTTATTGGTCAATCTACACACGCACACACACATGCGACCACAAATGAGCGTGTCCCAGTATATGTATCCCTTTCCTTTATCCTAACCTAAAGTAATTTCCGCCGATGTCATTCGCTCAGGTAAATATAGCTCACACGATAAATAATAGTGCACACTTTTTTGTTTAGTTTATATTCGTGTATAGAGTTGTTTATTATTAGATTTTGTCACGGAGACTGAGAAAATCGTAAGATGATACGATTTTTTTAGTCGTCGCTCTTATGAGCCTCCATTAGCTCCATTTCTCAATAAAAAAAGTTCAACATTATTATATGTTATTATGATTCGGAATCTTTTTAATAATTTTGTAGTTAATTAACTTCAAGTAGCAGACGCATCCACTGAGTCATTTTACGGTTTGTGCACTTAAAAAAGGTGGTATCCGGAAATCGGCCAACTAAAGGACTAGTGTCTGCTTCCACTATATAAACACCCAGAACTGTAAAACATCAGCCCTCCTTTTTTAGCAAATATAAAAATATGTGTAATAACCAACGTGAATAATAATTTATAAATAACTAATCTATTTATATTAGTAAATAATACTAAGATAAGAAATAACGTAAGAAATCGTTGCTCCGACTGGGAATCGAACCTTAAGTACGCGTAGACCAAATCAAGATTTAATATACATAGATATACATAGATGGTTATTCTGTTTCTATGATACAAGCACTTTAATAGCTTAGTATAGAAATGTTTTTTTTTATCATATTTACATTTCTCTACGTACAAGCTCTAAGCTTTAATTTATTTAAATACTTTTTGGGTAACAAGAAAGTTCAAAAAAGCGAATACTGACGTTGAACGACGAAAAATACTCTTTCTGCAAATGACCGAAACTCGTTGAAAGAGCCTTTTTTAATAAAAATAAATTGCCGATTAATTTCTGGGATTTATCCGCCGTTGAGTCAGCACATTGCTGTCCTTTTTTATTCAGTGTTTATTGTATATTTTATCTCTTATCCTCATTATTGGGTAGGATTGGAAGTAGGGATTTTGACATTGTTTATTTTTACAGTGTATTGTAAAAAATAATTGTTGTGTAAATTGCAATTTGTACTGTTTTACGGTAAAATATTAAAAACAAAAAACAAGATAATCGAATTTTTAATTTTTTGAGAGTTTTAAATGAGAAGGTAACGAGAGAGCTACTTGTATATCATGATTCATTACAAAGAAAAGTTGCATTTTATTGTGTATGTCTATTCCTTGCCCTTAGGCCACAGTTTGTTTTTTTTTTACTTTTTTTATTGTGACTCGACATATGACAGCAACCCGCTTGATGTTAAGCTGGAGTGTTATCTATGAATGGATGTCACTGCTACTACAATTCTATAACTGTAAGCAGCAATCACATTTGACAACAGGCGTGGACGAACGGTTTAGCGATTGGTTTGTTGCGCGTAAAGTCCCGGGTTCGATTCCGGTGCAAATATTTGTTTCATAGCTTATATTTAATATTAAATATTGCAAATATTAGTTAATAAAAAAAAAATGGATATTTGCTTCGGGTCTGGTTATCAAAGAGTGGTAGGCAGTGGTACCCAGTCTGCCGATCCGGGGTAGTACCAGCACTTACAAGTATACAGACCGTGAAGTGATTTTGGTCACGTTTCGGGATCAGCTTGTAAGTTGCCGGTTCCATCTAGGCCCGGCAATTCAATAACACACAATGTTATTGTGATTTATTGTTATTAATTATGTCGTCAATATGTTTTATTGATTTATAATATTTTATTAAGAGACGTAATTAATGTGCCTAATGGATCAATTGCCACAAACTTATGTAGTATCGTGTAATCTTTGTCTCCATTTACCCTTAATATTGTTTTTATTGTTGTAATATTGTTTTAATATTGGTTTAATATTGTCTATCGTACAGTAATACTAATAATAATATAATAAGTGAATATTTCGAATTCAAAATAGGAAGGACTAGACTAGACAAAACTATCTAGTTATTACATATCTTCCTATTCTTTTATGAATTTTAACTAAAAACATATATTTTATAAAACAATAAAAAATGAAAAAAGATATTAATATATTTAATAAGTTTTATTCTGTTTCAGGTACTATACAAAGAAAATAACATAAAGGTAACAATAGAAAGATATAACTCTAAATACGAAAAAGAACATTAAAGAGGTTGCATCTAGCCCATCTACCTTACCCCATTATCATAACACCATAACTATATCCCTTCCAACTAATAAAACCCAAGTATCAGCACAAAGTACTAAACGAAGCCGCGCGTTAATGTAAGTGTACTGAGGATTACGCACACTCATTTGTCGTGCGTTGTTTATCCATTAATCCGTTAGATGTTCAACGGGCCATTTCGTAAGGTCCCAAATTCATGTCCTAACATTCATAATTTATATCCGAGAAACTTCAAAAACCCTAAAACAAAGTACTTACTTAATATTATAAATCTTACATTGAATATTAAGGTTGATATTTAAGAGTGGTAGGCAGAGGTACTGGTCCGGTAGACATTCGAAGGTGCATAAAATCCCAACAAGCTGAAAATGAGTAAAATTGTTCAAAATATAATTATAAATATAATTTCAAAATTCCCCATCATTCCCGTTTATGAAAAAATAAATCAAGGTCAAAGGTAAAAAAATGAGATTTTCGCGATTTTCAGCAAAACGGTAAGTTTTATCATAAGTACCTCAGACAAAAATTGTAGATCATAAAATTATTTATAAAAAATGTATCCATACCATATAAAACGATTCAAAAAGTTGTTATCGACGCAATATGCATGAGTATGCCAGTTGTTATATATGTTGAAATATTTTTCTATTGGTCATTGTAACTTATACTTAAAATATAAAATATACATAAGCTATAACTATAAGAATATTAGGTAAAATGAAATCACAGTCCCTTAATTTTTACACCAGTGTAACTTCGAGTCTCTTGTAATCTACCACGAATATTTTTTCCATACACGGGAATGATGAGGAACTTTTAAAATATATTTATAATTATATTTTGAACAATTTTACTGATTTTCAGCTTGTTGGGATTTTATGCACTTCACTCTCATTTTTTGGTCTAGATTGAGCGGACTATACACTGTCTGACAAAAGTGTACAGAACGTAAAGTGATATAGACTTTTAGGATCAGCTTGTAAGTTGCCTATTTCAACTAGGCCAGCACAGTAAATACGACTAATGTTGTAACAATCGCCTTTAGAGCATATTGTAAGACGTCTATAATTTTCGTTTATCGTCTTATCTGTTCGCTTTTAATTTTGTTATAAGGACAACATAAACAGCTGATAACACAAAAAATCGACAGGTGGAATGCTTTGCCAGCCCATGTGTTCTCTCCCTCTTATAACCTTGTGTTCTTCAAGCGATGCGTAAAAAGCACTTTTGGCCGGCATAGTGACGGCGACTGAGGCAGCCGTGAACTAACTCCGTTGATTCCGACAACGTCACCCTTGGATCTCATCTTGCACCGAGGTCAAATATTACACTAAAAAAAATAATCTATATCCATAGTTACATCAAAGTATAAAAATCAAATTGTCACGCCTCTTTCCCACAGGGATAGGCAGAGACAATGGAGCGCCACTTACCACGATCCTTACTTCCGTTGCTTCCTTCAGATCCACAATTCTCCTCATACAGGCTCTGTGGTTATAGTTACATCAAAGTATAAAAATCACTTTATTGTTAGATCTTTTCTTTCACAAAATACGTTCCCTGCAGTTCATTTGTCACTCTTTGACAGGCACTTGCCGTTTGCTGCCTGTTCTCAGCTCTGACAAATTAACTATCTGCCAATGTAGACGTTGACCTTACCTTTACGTAAATGGTATAGGCAGGATTTTTGCAAATGTGTGTGATGTGATTTTTTGTGTAAGTACTTAGTTACTTTTTAATTGTTTTTATTAATGACAATATGACATTTCGAAAACCTGCAAAGAATATCATTGCAACTCATTTTAATTAACTTACCAGAACAATGCACCAAAAAGTCCAAAAAAGATATTTAAAGGTTCTGTAAAACATCACACAAAACAACGTTGGAAACTTTTATCAATATTTTTTTGATCATGTTTATGTGCTGGCCTTTTAAAGTTATATAAAATAAGTTACAATAATATTCCTTGCAAGTCTTTATCTTGCTTCTTGGATTGCCATGCTACGTGGGCTGGACTCTTCACATTACCACCACGTTCAAGTGACGCGTGGCCGTTTCGGAAACAGCTTGAAGCTTTCTGGTTCCAACTATGCCGGCATAGTGGATGCGACTGCTAATTACAGTTATATCTGTAGTTGCAGTCACCTCCATTCATAGACCGCACTCCAGCCCAACAGAAGGTGGGGTGCTATAAAATATGTCAAGACCAACAATAAAAAAAAATGAAATCTAAGTTTAAAAAAACGAAAGTACGAATATTTACTTCAAAATATTTGTTTGAAAACATCATTTTTACATAAAAAGAAAGTTGCGTTTACCAGAAAGCTGAAAAAGTTAGTTGACGTTTGAATGGGAATCGTGAGATTTTTTACGGGGACTTTTCCTTTCAGGACTCTTTCACAAATATTTCTAAAATTCTTGCCTTAAGCGGTCCCTTCATCTTCTACCTACAATACTACTATAAGGATATATATATATATATATATATAGTAGATATATATAGTAGTAGATATTTTGTATATATATATACCTATATATATATATATATATATATATATACACAAAATATCTTTATTGCATGAAATTATTAAAACAGAATATATGACAATGAAAAAAAATGTTTTTTGTAGTAAAACATATTCCGTTTTACTACAAAAAACATAAACTCGCCTAAAATAAGCATTAATGACGGTTTTAGACAATTTAGTACCACAAAAAAAATTATTTTTGATCAAGCATTGTCATGAGAAAGAGTGTTTAAAACTATTATCCAAAAATAAATATATATATATATATATAAGTAAGTATCAATGTACAATATCAGAAGGTAAACTTAAACAAAATTTAAATGTATAAAACACAGCATCCGATTAAAATTTCTTTTCAGGAATTTTGTAAAATAAAGTAATTTGCTGACCGTACAGTTTTATACACGATGTTTACGTTGAATACAGTCTCCAACTAAATGTACACGGAAAAAGAGTAGCGTCTGCAAAATTATTAAGCAGTTATTGATTTTTATTATTCACGAATCAATTTATTACGCTTTCATTCTCAATCCTGTGAGAGAATGTAGCGCTTCTTTTTAGTACACTCTCTCAATACAACTCTCTCTTATCTACTTTCTTTATATCCACAATTCTCTTCATACATATTCTGTGGCTATACTAAGCTACTAAAAGTGCTTGCTGTATCATCGTAACTGAATAACTCAACTAATAGATATATCATAGGTACATTAATTACTAACGGCAAGTAGATTTGAACCAGTTTGCGCCTTATGTTATCCATTGTCTCTGCCTATTCCTGTGGGAAAAAGGCGTAAAAAATTGTTTTAATAATTGTCCCATTATACTCCAGCTGTTTTATCTACGTCTTGAGATAAATTATTACAGTTATTGACTATCTATACATTTAAAGTAATTTTAATTATTAATGATATTTATAATGAACATTATAGTGACGGCGACTGAGGTAGATGTGAACTGTGAATGGTTATTTTTCTGTCGTTGACACTCCTGGAACTCCATCATGTTTACCATTAGGCAGGGCGAGGTAAGATATCGCGTCACAATAATAAATACATAGTAAGATTTTTAATTAAAACTAGTAGTATTTAAAACGTGTGAATATGTTCTGTGTGTAAGCGTTTTTTTTATATATGATAAAAATATATATTTTAAAATAGTGTATTTTTCTGCAAACTGTACTGAGATAACGACTTTTCATACAACTGTTACTTTTCTATTTAGTTCAACATCTTTATGAAAAGACTGCAATTAACTTCTCACAGAGTATATAATTTCATAGAGGCCATAATTGTCATAATATTATAGCAGCACTCCACTCCACTCATTAATCAAAATAAAGCTTTAATTCTGTATACAATAAGATTTAATTTAAGATTTAATTAAAGAGTGGTAGGCAGTGGTACCTAGGTCTACCGATCCGGGGTAGTACCACCACTTACAAGTATATAGACCGTGTAGTGATTTAGTCGCGTTTCGGGATTAGCTTGTGAGTTTCCGGTTCCGACTAGGTCGGCATAGTGGATATGACTGCTACTTACATTGATTGAATTCATGGACCGCACTCCAGCTTAACATCAGGCGGGGTAAAAAAAAAGTGCGGTCCAATGATGAAGGCGACTGCTACTGCAGTTAAATAATTGCAAACAGCATTAATTAACTACTTTGCCGGTCCATTCAAAAACCGTCAAGCTAATCCAGAAACGCGACTGAGTCACTTTTGTACACTTGAAACTTGGTGGTATGGGCCGGATCGACAGACTGGGCAATTTTTTATTTATTTATTATACATTTCTATACTAAGCTACTAAAGTGCTTGTATCATAGAAACAGGACAACCAAAGTACATTTATCAAAGATACATAGATACAGGTGGGTGGTTTTGAACTCGTGCTCTTCGGTTTGCGTAACCATTGCACTGCCACTACACCACGGTCGACTTAAAATTGACCACTGTCTGCCTAACAGTCTTATGCTCTATTACGTATGGTACTTTAACGTTCAAGATAGGATAAAGTCGCTTGTAATAACCATAGGTTTTATACAAAGTCTGTTAGCCGTCTACGATGAATAAATCTTATAAGCTACCAATTTTTCTTTGCGATGCGAGATCAGTCTGACGTTAAGCAAGGCGAGACCCAAAAGCGCCGACGCCTGAGGCTTAGGTTAAAGTTTCCTCAGTAGACGTCACCATGCATTTATTAAGGATCTCTCTGTGAAGATTATAGAAAAAAACACATTGACAAGTAGGATGTTAGCCATCTTGTCGACGGTTTAAAAAATAAACGATGCGCCGAATGGTTTAGCTCGATCTATCACCATGCAACTTCTAGTAACCATCCGTGGCCTATAATGCGTGTGCATTATCCGCGGACCGATTGCGTATCTCAATGACAATGAGTATTGACAGTTGAACTCCATTAATGAGCTTTAAAATTAAAATTGCGACCGCGCAACACACTGGGAATCGATGTTCATTTTCATTAACAGCTCAAACTCATTGAAACACTAACAGCGACCGCGTAACTTTTTGAAAAATGGGAATGAATTTAATTTTCATTACCATTGAAGTCCCCTGAACCTTAACTGATAACAAAATGAGACAAGAATAAAGGCACTGCAACTAGAGGTAAATAAATGAAAGTAGTAGTCACATCCACTATGCCGGCCTAGTTAAAACCAGCCACTTACAATCTTATAAAACGAGGATCATACGCAGTATTAGTATTTGAATTTCCAATTTCAATTTCTAATGAAAGTAGATGTACATCGTACGTAGGTTGTATGTATACATAATTTAGGATATGTACTATGTATACGCACCGTTTCCCCCTGACTGTAACTCATTACCTCGACCCAGAACAGTATTCTATTCATAAGGAAAAATGTCACGACATACAATTTGTATTTCCTCGCGGATTTAATATGTTATACAGGTTCTTCGGATTTTGTGATTTATAATTTTCGCTTGCTATGAGGTATATTTTTACAATACAATGCTTTGAAAAATTGAAATATATATATTATAAAAATACCAATCTCGTTTCTACCTCAACATTTTTCATCCGCACAACCGAAAATCTAAAAAAAAGAAGAACAGATGTCAAAAGAAATGCTTTATAAGTCCAGGTGTTCTCTCCATCCTATAAACGAAGCATGACACACCTCTGGGCAGCATAATGATGATGACTAAGTTGAGGCAGTCGTAAACCGCGTCATTGCTCCTAAAGCTTTCCTCTCTGAGGCAAGTCGGAAAAACAAATAATAAAAATAAAATTCCTAATTGTGCAGTACAGTAAAAACACAATACAATGGGCAAGCTTAATTCTAAACAGCATTTTCTACCAGCTAACCTTTATGAGCCGTAACTTTTCTAAATAAAATAAAAACAAGAATCTACAAAATACACTTCGTTTAACAAAACCTAAATGATGTCTTAGCATTTAACTTAAGAACATTGTAAATTTAATTGCAAACGGCAGAACATCTTGTGGTCTCCAAGAGGTTTGAGACTTTGCTCAGAGTGGAATACTTTCCTATCTGACATAACGCACTGACTGAACTTGCCAAGTACGATATTCAAACCTTTATAACTCTGGCTAGGTTTATATTCTAGCGTTTATATTAAGGAATTTTTAGGTTTTAAATGTTAAACGTTTAGGGTGTAAATGAATATGAAAGAGGATTTTTGATGTAGAAGTCAAGTAACTTATTAGTAATAAGATGTAGTGACACAGAAATTGACGAGTTTCTTGTGATTTCCTCTCGTCTAATATCATCATCATCCTTAGCCATAAGACGTCCACAGTTGAACATAGGCCTCCCTCTTTGAACGCCATTACAAACGATAAGTTACCAGTTGCATCCACCGGTCTTGTCGTTTATGATGGGGAAATGGGGGGGTTGCCACTATCTCCTCGCTTGGCAGGCGACTTGGGCATTGCAGTATAGTCACCACAAGTTAGAGGGACGCTGTTGCCCATCCTCCGGTGAGGCTGGTCGAGTTTTAGGCAACCCGAGTCCCAATCCCGAGACCCGGAGTAACATATATCCCCGGTCGTCATATATGCTTTTCCGAAATCATTGTAGAGTTTGACAATGTGTTACGACAAAGACAATATGTGCGATTTCAAAGTCGCAAACCAAAGTACTGTCTACATCACCTTTGAAATGCTCTTACACTTTTGAATGACATCTGACTAAGGCGACCGTGGTGCGTAACCTGCCACTATTACGCAAACCGAAGAGCACGAGTTCGAGACCACCCACCCGGTACCAGTGTATCTTTGATATACTGATGGAATGCTTTGCCAGCCCATGTGTTCTCTCCATCCTATGACCTTGGATCCTTCAAGCGATGCGTGAAGAAGCACCTTAGGCCGGCATAGTGGCGGCGGCTGAGGCAGCCGGGAACTGACTCGACTATTCCAGTCGTCGTCACTCTTGGACCTCCTCTTGCTTATCATCAGGCGAGTCGAGGTCAGTTTTTTTATTGTGACACGACATCTGACCTCGACTCGCCTGATGATAAGCAAGAGGAGGTCCAAGAGTGACGACGACTGAAAAAACGTCGTGAAGATGTCGTGTCGTGTCACAATAAAATATAAAAAAAATGTACTTTGGTTGTCCTGTTTCTATACAAGCACTTAGTAGCTTAGTATAGAAATGTAATATTAAAAAATTGACCAATCTATTAATGTGTTCTCCAACTCTGAACCGAGATTTATGGCATCAGCAGGACGCTTCCTAAAATTGATTGTCACGCAAATTTCTATGCTAGACATTTGTACATATTACAAGAAATTAATGTACCTATATGAAAATTCAATAAATATGTTTTGATAAAAGGCTATGTAATTGCACAAAAGTTATTAAAATCACACATATCATTATTTTTATCAAAAACTATTTATATGGAAACGGTAAATTCACAAATGACAAATGAAAAATCATTTTCACAGTAATTCATAGATATATTTATATATTCGTATTGATTCGCGTCAGTTATAATTATTTTTTATCGTTAATTCGTCATTTTGCCGAAAGTTTGTTTACTACTTTTGCCAAGTAAGGAAAAATAGGCTATACTGATCCGATATTAGATATAGTACATTATCATATATCCATGCGCTGTAAGACAACATAAAACTAGACATTTGGTAAAGGGGAGACAGGAGTACAAAGTAACAAAGGGTTCCTACGACACACTCGACAAGGGTTAGTGTCGCTTTGATTAAGTTTGTTTCGAAATAATTACAATATTATTTAATTAACAAATATATATACAAGTAAATATACAGCGTGTGGGGGATTTTTCGACAATAAATTAAAACAGCGTCAATATTACTCCATAGGATACTTTAAAAAATATCAAATAAATTCTAACATCAAAATTTAAATAATTATTTTTTCAAACAAACTTAATACCATAAAAATATAAAAAATAATAAAACACCATTAATGTACCTATGATCACTGACCTGTGATAAGAGCGGCAACAGCGCACTTGTCATTGTACCTACAGTATTCTCAAATTAATAATGCGCATGCTGATCTTCGTACTTGTGGTATTCCCGGAAACACCTGAATCATTGAATCGTAAGAGCCCTAAACAATGCACTTGCATTTTGCACCTTGTTGCAATAGAAAACAATTCTTCCGACGACGTTCGGGGAATACGACGGGGAATTGCCGAACAGTGACATAGATTTCTATGCGCATTATCAATTTGGGACACCTGCACGCCTCGAGGACTTTTGGCGGCATCCGCCAATAATGATGAACAAAACTAATCACAAAAAGGGTCGCACAATTAATTCACTACACAATAAAAAAATCTTACGTAAGGACGCGCTACGTCACAGGCGCTGCGATGCACTGACTGACCTACTTAAATAAAGTTTAAACAAAAAGCGACTAACATAAAAATAAAACAACATATTGTTATCTCTTTCGTACATACTCAATTCTCAATAGACATGAGTGTGTAATAAGTAGCTTCTTCAGTTAGCATTATTTTAAACTGCATAGGTAAGTTAAATAAAAATAAGTATGATGATCAGGGTCCTTCATGTGTCATATGGGTCAGTAACAAATACAGCATGTAGTAAAATTGCAAAATGAAAAATAATGTCTGGTGGCTAAAGTAATGGATATTTATGAATGATTTTTTAAATGTGGTTTGAGAACATCATTAGCTATCCGGGTTTTAATTTATTGTCGTATTATCCCCCCGACACTGTATATCACAGCACCCCGCTAAACTGGCAACTTACAAGCTGATCTTGGAACGCGACTGAATCACTTTCGGTCTGTACGGACCGGCATACTGAAAAAAATAAACTGTGTGCTTACCATTCTAATATCCAATCTAATCATGCATTTTTACAATTGAATAAAAATTGTTGATCTAACCGGAGTTTAAAGCTGGTTCGGACCCAGGAATTCGCTGTTTATCTTTAATTTCATCTGTCGACTTACGTGAATTATAAGCAACTTATGACACAAACTAACTACATACAATATAGAATGGATGCAATTATAGAATAGATGCAGGAATAACAAAACAGAATTTCTTGGTTTAGTAATATATGTATCCAAAAAATGTTATTAATGAATTAAGCGAATTTCATGCGGCTTACTATCGCGTTTATTTTGGTTATTGATTTTACAAATAAAATTTGTTTAATTCAATTATCAATGTTCGGCAAAATTTAGGAAAATGTTATCAAGTTATTTTTTGATATTTTTTAGCAATAAGACGTGATAATTCACTGGATTTCCATGATGGTAAGCAAGGAGAGTCCTAAGAGCGCCGCGACTAAAAAGACGATTTATTTAACCATTGCCTCAGTCGCACACTGCTGACCAAAATTTGTCCAAAATATCCTTTCTCCCACAAATTACACAGCACCTCAATTCGCCCCAACTGTATTAATTCGAAAGGGTGCAACTGGCACTAAAATCTACTGAAGCTGAGTAATGAGTTTAGATCACATAGAGGCATGTAGTGACGTCACCTCTCAACCTCCTTTGTTTTAACATCACAGAATTAAAAAGGCTGTGTGCGCTTGAGAGAAAAACCCCACATTGTGCCTTTTTTGGTTAAGTTCTTTTCCAAAAGGGTATAATTAACATAATTAATTATTAATTTAAGTGTAAGGATTAACCCATAGATTTGTTGGATATCATTTAAGGCGACCGTGGTGTAGTGGTAGTGCAATGGTCACGCAAACCGAGAGCACGGGTTCAACACCACTTGCCGGTTTCTTTAATACATGTTACTTTGGTCGTCCTGTTTCTTTAGTACCTTAGTAAATAAAAGTTGAATTGGCAATATAAATATTGATTGTTTATTGTGACACGATAGCCTAATGTAAGGCTTAAAATGATGCAACCAATAAATGTGTGACTAAAGCCACAGTCAAATGGGCTACAGTCTTAAAACAGCAGTATTCACTGTGCCGGCCTGACTGTCAATGCGACTAATCTATGTCACTACGATCCGATAAAAGATAAAAAAGTATGTTAACTTATATTTAAACCTGTCTTTAGTAATTATAAAGCTGGTAATCCATTTTGGGGAATCGAACGAAAAGCTTAAAGACAAAAGTTTTCAGTAATTCTAGAATTATGGCAAAATTCCAAGACATAATCGTGTCTTTCAGCCAGACAATCAAACTGAAATGAAAGGTTTTTGGGGAACACTTAGAAACTTAACACTATTAGGGACAAAGTTAAGACAACTTTCAGGGGTAAATTTATCCAAGAAAATCAAATTTTCTCGTCGATTTCACAAAATTCGCTATAAAAACGGTTTCAAGGATGTTTTTGGCCATCACTGTTTGGAAACTTTGCAGGAAATAAAAGTTTTTCAGTGATTCTATTAATAACTCGAGTAGTCACTCTAAAAGCCTACAAGGCGATCGTGGTGTTGGCAGTGCAATGGTTACGCAAGCCGGGTTCGAAACCACTCACCGGTACCAATGTATCTTTGATATATTGTATTGATATATGATATATGTACTTTGGTTGTCCTGTTTCTATAATACAAGCACTTTAAGAGCTTAGTATAGAAATATATATATAAAAAAATATGATTATGGAGAGATAGATCAGAGATATACGAGTAATTAAAATACAAATATATTGAAATGATATAAATCAGATGATAGGATCAGAGCGCGTAGTCGGGCATACGGGCAAAACATAATACAATCGAGTTGAGTTGAGAGTAGTAGGCAAACCGTTAGTGGTAGGTGTTCAAGTATACAGACCGCAAAGTGACTTACTATGCCAGCCGAGTTGGACACTCGGCTGGCATAGTGCATGCGGCTGCTTCTTGCAGTTATGTAACTGTAGTAGCAGTAGCCATTATTCATTGCTCTAGAGTCAAAAATCAGGCAGGATGATGTTTCTGTCGAGTCACAGTATTTGATCAAAATATAATGTATATTGTAATGAGATGGTATGAAGAAGACAATAAAATGGGATCAGAGCGCGTAGGCGGGCGTACGAACCCAAAACAGGCGATAGGCCGGCATAGTAACGGTGATTGAGACAGCCGTGAACTGACTTGATTATTTCAGTCATCGGCGCTTTTGGACCTTCATCATGCTTAACATCTGGCAGGTCGAGGTTAGATGTCGAGTCACAATTTAAAAAAGGCGGGTAAATCTACAAAATGCTTGCACAATTGCACGTCATGCTTTATGCTCTGTATGGACGGACACTTGCATTTACCACTCGGGAATAACCACTACAAAGTCATAAGTACGGACTGATCAACACGTCTTCCGTGTTCATGACCGGATGGCCTTTATACAAAATGTTTTGTTATTATTGATGATCCTACTCACAGTTATTAAATCCGTACTCATATTCAGGTTACGATATGTTTTTTTTATTGTGACTCGACATATGACAGCACCCCGCTTGATGTTAAGCTGAAGTGTGGTCCAGGAACTATGCCGGCCTAGTAGGAACCGGCAAACGTGACCAAATCACTTCACGGTCTGTATACTTGTAAGTGGTGGTACTACCCAGGATCGGCAGACTGGGTACCACTGCCTACCACCCTTTGATAAATAGACGCGAAGCAAATATCCGCCTCTTTTTTTATTAACAAATATTTGCTCTGACTGGGAATCGAACCCCAGACTATACGCGCAACAAACCAATCGCAACTAGTTATATTTTATAACTATCAAGCACAAGTATAATTAAAATTAAAACTCTAATACTCTGCCAGCAAACTGAGTGTCTGAAAATAAGTGAACATTATTGCTTCAGGATTTCAGCTTAATGATTGCCATTTTCAGAAGACAGCTGCCACTGACACGCTTCAGCTTATTTGTTCAGTCTATTGATTAAGAGCTCCACGAATTAGGAGTAAAAGAAACAATGTTTACACTCGTTACCCTCTTATCCTCAATCTACGAGGAACCCTAAGGAGACGTTTACTAACACTTCAGTTTATGTTTTAAGCGATTTTAGTAATAATATGTCCGGATCACAGATTTAATATAAAAAAAAATAATTGTGACTCGACATATTGATCTTAAGCTGGTGTGTGGTCCATGAATGGATGTCACTGCTACTACAATTCAATAACTGTGAGTAGCAATCACACCCACTATGCCGGTCTATTTGGAACCGGCAACTTACAAGCTGATCCCGAAACGCGACCAAATCACTTCACGGTCTGTATACTTGTAAGTAATTAATTGAATATATTAATACAAATAAAAATCACTTTACTTCTATAGACACGCCATTGTATTTGTTAAAGCTATCTATGCATTTAAGGCAAAATAGTTCTCTTTAAATAAAACTAGATAATAGAATTCCATGCCTATTGCGTTGCTGACGGTACATGCTCTATTCTTGTATTCAATGATTGCAATTCAGAATCATAATGGAATCAGTTTTATCAACCGATTTGTCACACTTTAATGCCTACAGAGATAAGGCGACCGTGGCACTCAAAACCACTTGCGGGTATTAATGTACCTTTGATATATGTACATTAATTGTTCTATTTCTATGATACAAGCAATTTAGTAGCTTAGTATAGAAATGTAAAACATAAATAAATGAGGCGACACTTTTCACGATAAGCAACTTAAAGTGATTATATCATAGAAACAGGATGACCAAAGTACATATATACTAGAGATACGTTGGTATCGGCAAGTGGTGTTGAACTAAAAACTCTCGTTTTGCGTGATCATATAACTATCGAATTCTATCCAATGGTGGCCTATCCTATTTTATTATTTACATACTAACCTACTAAAACTGCTTGCTTGTATCATAGATACTGGACCATCAAAGTATGAGAAAAACTCAATGTAAGGTTAATTGGTACATAAAAATAAAAGATATTAAAAGTGACCTGCAAGGGAGGGCTATTGGGCTCATCATCTGCAGCCTGAGCCTTACCGGCAATCGCTGGATATGGTTGACTGCACGTCGTTCGTTGATACAACCGGCAAGTTGATACGGACAGCACCCTTAAAGCTAACTCGCAATAGAATCGTATTCAATTCGGCGAATCTTTAAGAATAAGTCAGCGAGGAAACTCATTTTCTTTCAGATGGAATGCAAAATGGCTCCTTCAATGTGCGTCCTAATTTCTCAAATGTGTCACATGTATTCACACGCTTATCCCACAGGGGTGGGCAGACAATAACATTTTTCATTCATTTTAACTACAGTAATAATTTTTTATATACATTTTTCATAACATATTTTATTTACGACAGGCGTGATACATTGGGTAGAACATCAGTTTGTTAAGCGTTCGATTCCCGGTCGAAGAAGATATTTGTTTCATAGCTTTTATTTGTAATATTTAATAATTATATTAAATATTACAATTTATATTTATTAATGACAAAAAAGGTGGATATTTGCTCTGTGTCTGTTTATTATACCTTTGGCAGGCATAGTTTTTAGCCGTCGGCACTCTTGGACCTCCATCATGCTTAACATCAGGCAGGTCGAGGCCAGATTATTTTAAATATTTTTTTAACATTTCTTTACTAAGCTACTAAATTGCTTGTATCATAGAAACAGGACAACCAAAGTACGTATATCAAAGATACATTGGTACCGGTGGGTGGTCTCGAACTCGTGCTCTCGGTTTGCGTAACCATTGCACTGCCACTACACCACGGTCGCCTTATGTAGATGTAGAGTCACATAAAGGAAGTATATAAAGAAAGACGAGGTTAGAAAAATCCAAGATAACGCAAATACGTTAATTGTTTTTTTCTGGTACAAATCCGTTAGCACACTTCTAGTTTTAACTTAACTTAAAGTGACGCACGAAAATT
Source organism: Tinea trinotella (assembly GCA_905220615.1). Taxonomy (NCBI): domain Eukaryota; kingdom Metazoa; phylum Arthropoda; class Insecta; order Lepidoptera; family Tineidae; genus Tinea; species Tinea trinotella. Next base: position 585,223 of record HG992314.1, read on the forward strand.
GTGTAACACTTGTTAAGATTCGCTTAAGCAAAGTGAACAGTTTGTACTTTAACTTAATTAAGTAAATTTAATTGTTACATTACAATGTTGCCTAATGCTATTTGGCAAGTGTTATTGTATTATTATTACGACCTTTATTGTGAATACTATGGATAGGCAGCAAAGTTTGATTTATTTACAATTTTCTAATTCAATCAATTAAATCAATCAAATAGTCACACCTCATTCCCACGGGCATAGGCAGAGACAATGGAGCGCCACTTGCCACGATCCTGACACAAATACCTCGCTTCCTTCACATCCACAATTCTCCTCATACAAGTTCGACGGTTATGGTTTAAAGAGTGGTAGGCAGTGGTACCCAGTCTGCCGATCCGGAGTAGTACCACCACTTACACGTATACAGACCGTGAAGTGATTTGGTCACGCTTCGGGATCAGCTTGTAAGTTGCCGGTTCCAACTAGGCCGGCATAGTGGATGTGATTGCTACTCACATTATTGAATTGTGACATTCATTCATGGACCACACTTCGGCTTAACATCAAGCGGGGTGCTGTCATATGTCGAGTCACAATAAAAAAATGGGCTTTAGGCATCCCAGCTTTCTTGAGGATGTCTTCGATTTGATCGGAAAACACCCTACTGGACCTGCCTTCTTTAACGCATCCATCCACATCATTTTCTAATTAAGATTGTAAAAAACGACTTAGTTTTCGGTTTACCTCAGTCTTCGTCTTTATGATGGCTAAGTATCTTCTCAATGCCCTGGATTCATTGCAGCTTCAAGCTGTTCGAATTATATGTAATGCAGAGATCACGCGAACTCTGGAGCCTCTGAAACTGCGCAGAGACATGGCGGCTCGTGGCAAGTGGCGCTCCATTGTTTCTGCCTATCTCTGTGAGAAAAAGCCGTTACAATTTGATTGATTGATTGATAGTTACTAGTAATGTTATGAAGTGATTTTTACTTGATGATATAATGCATCTAAACGAATTTATATCATAGAAACAGAACGACCAAAATACTTATATCGATGATACATTGGTACCAGGAAGTTATCAAGTTGTGTTCTCTCCTTCCTATAACCTTGGATCCTTCAAGCGATGCTTAAAGAAGCACCTTAGGCCGGCATAGTGACGGCGACTGAGGCAGCTGTTAACTAAGTGAGTTGTTTCAGTCGTCGTTACTCTGGATCTCATCTTGCTTATCATCAGGCGGGTCAAATGTCGTGTCACAATTTAAAAAAAAAGAGGTTTGATACCTGGATTGCGAGACCATTTATTTTCCACTAGACTACAGTTGCCTTAATTATGCTAGACGTAAATATTTAAGTCAGAAACATAACGTGTTAGTCTCGAGTGTACTTGTAACTCATTATTTCATTCTTCAAACTGCTTCATTTCCTCTTTCATATAATTGAGTACAAATTTCGCCCACAGCTGTACTTTAGCCTTTTAACTCACACTCAAATTAATTCATAATGAAGGAAACTTTTCATAAACAAAAATATATTAAACTTCCTTTAACGAGTGGTAGATAGTTGGTCAATTTCCTCGGCAGCTGTACCTTTTTATAGCCGGCATAGTGACGTAAACTGACTCGGTTTTATCAGTCGTCGGCACTACCATCAGGTGAATCAAGGTCAGATGTCGAGTCACAGTAAAAAAACTTACACAACGTAAAATAAGTCGCGTCTTTTTTTTTTTTTTTTTTTTTTTATTGTGACTCGACATATGACAGCACCCCGCTTGATGTTAGGCCAAAGTGTGGTCCATGAATGAATGTCACTGCTACTACAATTCAATAACTGTGAGTAGCAATCACATCCACTATGCCGGCCTAGATGGAACCGGCAACTTACAAGCTGATCCCGAAACGTAACCAAATCACTTCACGGTCTGTATACTTGTAAGTGGTGGCACTACCCCGGATCGGCAGACTGGGTACCACTGCCTACCACTCTTTGATAACCAGACCCGAAGCAAATATCAATCTCTTTTTTTTATTAACAAATATTTGCAATATTTAGTACCATTAAATATTACAAATAAAAGCTATGAGACAAATATTTGCTCCGACCAGGGATCGAACCCGGGACTTTACGCGCAACAAACCAGTCGCTAAACCGTTCGTCCACGCCTGTCGGGACCAGTTTGTAAGTTGCCGGTTCCAACTAGGCCAATATCACTGCCAATTGCTACCTGTAGTAGCATTCGTCTTCCTTCATGGATCACAATCCAGCTCAACGTCAGAAGGGTTGGTATCATATGTCAAGCTTCAATAAAAAAACTTTTTTGTTTCAGGTAAAGTCTGAAGTGAAAAGTTGTAGCGCCTAATCGACATTATCAAGTTTTCTAAGTAACTTTTGTCGGGAAAAGGCATAAAAATGCCTAAATGGGTATTACGTTTATAAACTTTTCAAGTGTCATATTGCCTTGATACAAGGTGAGTGACCGTGTAACGATTTGTTTATTTTAAGGCTTTCTATGAGGGGAGCCCTAAGTAATTTGTCAACATAGATGGCGTTGTTTTAGAAAGATTTTTGTAAGATAAATACATTTGTAAATATTAAATAATACTATTTCTAAGGCAACTGTGGTGTAGTGGCAGTGTAATGATTACGCAAACCGAGAGCCACGGATTTGAAACCACTTTCCGATACTAATGTATGTTAGATATAATGCACTTTGGTTGTCCTGTTTCTATGATACAAGCAATCACTTTAGTAGCTAAGTATAGAAATAAATAAATATAAAAAAAAGGCGATCGTTTACAATTACTTCGGTTACGAGAATAAACCATAAGAACATTGTTCGAATTGGTGATGATTAATTAATTCAATTTAATTAATTCATTTACAACTTTTAAACACTGTACTTCTAAAAATCGTTAATAACATTAATACATAAATACCGGCAAGTGGTTTTGAACCCGTGCTCTCGGTTTGCTTAACTATTGCACTACCACTACACCACGGTCGCCTTAAATGTTTGTTAATATAACGTAATTGTATATTAAAAGGATCTGTATAACTTTTTCTTTCTTTCTGGAACCAAAAATTTAAAAGAAGTAAATGCCTTTAAAAATTGGCATTTGAAAACTTTAGATTTTACAATTTTCTTTGGGCAAACATTATACCTATTTGTAAAACTGTATACCAGAACGCTACCTCTGCCCGCTCCGTTTAAGGGATACTAAAACGCTAAAACCCCCAAGGTATAAAGGGGATATATTTTCCTAGAATTCACCCACAAACAAAGTTATTTCAGTTGAAATGAAAAAAAAAACGTCACTAATCGCCTGAAAAAGATGTATGACCATGTGTGATACATTCGCTAAAACAATGTACTGTGAATTATTTCTTTAGGTACTTAATGGTTTGTATGGAAAAGTGTATTTTTAAATTATGTTAGGTTTTTGTTATATTTATGGTGAAAGGAAAATATGATTTCTGTCTTTTATTTAGTATTAATAAATTATTTTTAGCGTGAATTTTTATCATAGAAAACTAGGTTGCCTAGTGCCCATAAACATAGAGCTGTTGAGAGAATTGTAAATGTAAAGGAAGCGAGGGAGTTGTGTCAGGATCATGCCAAGTGCTCTCCATTGTCTCTGCCTATTTCTGTGGAAAAAAGGCGTGACAATTTGACAAATTGATTTTTTAGCAATCTCAACACTTTCGTCAACTGTAAAAGCTCTTTCCAATTCTTACAGAAATTAGTTGTTTACAATAGGTAGAGACATCGGAGCTTCATTTTTCACGATCCTGACATCACAGTAATCAATCAATCAATCAAATGTCACTCATTTTTTCCACGGGGATAGGCAGAGACAATGGTTCGCCACTTGCCACGATCTTAACACTACTCCCTAGCTTCCCTCACATCTACAATTCTCTTCATACAAGCTCTATGGTTATGGGCACTAGGCAACTTAGCTTTCTTGAGGATGTCTCCGATTTGATCGATTTCCACAGTATTATTTCTATATTTAGGCAAATCCTTCATGTTGGTGATATCAAGCGTTTAGGGCATCTCTTTGTTTTGCAAGTAACAATGAATTATATAGAATATTTCCTTCATGAAAAAGGTGAATAATATTAAAGTTTCAGGCAGTAGGGTGTAGAAATAGGGGTGCATATTTTGTATGATGTATTAAATTATAATAAATTCATGAATATATGTATGAAGAATTCAATAATAATTTGTAGCTTCAGAGAATTCAATAATAAGGATGTAGTTTTTTTCATGCTTTAAAAGCTCTGGTGCCATCCAGTTAATGGTACCTATAGATCTTGACTATTGATTTAGTGACAAGAAATAAAAAAAATACGATACGTTAGTTCTGGTACGGGTGAATGTAAGGAGATTATCAAAATACATTTGTTCACTGGTTTTAAACCACATGCCGGTACCAATAAAAATTAAATCAAACCAGATTGTCAATTAATATAAAACAAATCTTTTCTCCGACCGAGAATCGAACCCGAGACTTTCCGCGTGTGCTATCCAATAGGGCACGCCTGTCATCGTCCACGTGCGAGAAACGGCTATACAAAGCCAATCTAGTCAATTATCTCTTTACAAAGTCGAATCTAGTCAATTATCTCTTTCCAAAGCTGAATCTAGTCAATTATCTCTTTACAAAGTCGAATCTAGTCAATTATCTCTTTCCAAAGCCGAATTTAGTAAATTAACTCTTTTCAAAGCTGAATCTAGTCAATTATCTCTTTACAAAGTCGAATCTAGTCAATTATCTCTTTCCAAAGCCGAATTTAGTAAATTAACTCTTTCCAAAGCTGAATCTAGTCAATTATCTCTTTACAAAGTCGAATCTAGTCAATTATCTCTTTCCAAAGCCTTAAGTACATTACTTACCACAGGTACCTGACTGTATAAGGACTTATAAATGATTTTCATACGTTACTCGTACAACAACAAAATTTTAGTCATAAAATTGTATCTTGAGTGGTAGAGCATCTGCATATCCCATTTAGGAAAAAGGCGTGTGTTATAAATAACTTAGTTTTATGTGTGAATTGTAACATTGTATCGACCATTTTATGTGTAAATTATTGTCTAGATACATGTTTACGAGCGAATCACAGATATCATATACTAATAGACACTGCAAGCTACGTACGGTGACGAATGGGAAACCAATGGACACTAATCTTTGGAGGTCAATGATTATTTTTTGTATTGATATAATATATATAACCCCATTGCGGCTGATTTAAAGCTGGAATATCTACTAAGCCTTTTACATTTTAATGGATAAACGTCAATTGAATATACTGGGTCAAAGGACACTATTCATTTTGTATGGGAACTTGGGCTTAATTGTATTAACAGTTGCATATACATTTTAAAATAGTTTTAATGTACGAAGATTACAATGTAATTGGAAAATATTATTTTGCATAGTTTAGGTGCGCAAAATGATCAAACTATAATTATGACAGTTCAAAGCAGTACTGTTAATATGGCGTGTCCTTGTGATGGACAGACGATACAAAATCCATTGGTATCTTATTTTCCAAAAAACTCAATTGCATAGTAATTAAAAGCAAAATTGTTATTAGTTTTATCAATACAAGTATCGAAACTACCATTCATATATTTTTTCATCGTTGGACATTACAAAAGTAGTACATAAAAGCCCAAAATGAATGATGTCCTTTCTCACTAAATGACAAATTAAATCACCTATTTACGTGTAGTGCGTTATCTGAATTAAGCCGGAATATCCTGCTTGCATATTTTATGCAATGTCGAAGCTCATGGGCTTCACTTGGGCTAACACCAGACTTTTGGAATCAGTTGTACTAAAACAATCTTTGCCGTCTATTAGTATGTGCTCTGTGATTACAGGAGTAAAGTCAGCAACAAATGTTTGGTATGATGTAAACTAAAATGAATTCTATTTGTATTACACTAAAGTTCATTTCAATGCAACTATATTGTATATTGTAATGTAATATCTCAATATGCCCTAACGTACATTATTACTTTGTTTTTATTATTGAAATTTGCATATACCGTAAATTTGGAAATTGGTAAATCGGGGGGCCGATAAAAAAATCAGGGGTCGACTACGTAAAAGAAGCTAGAGAGTAGTGTCTGAAAAATGCCGCACCAATTTCTCTGCCTATCCCTGTGGAAACAAAGGGTAACATTTAATAAATTTTGGTTAATTGCTAAAATAAATGTCATTTTTTCTCCTGGTACCTAATTAACTGTTTGGCTGGTATAGTGATGGCGGACTGAGGCATTCTTATATAAAAACTTGTTTTTTCATCTTCAGTCTTGGACCTCCCCTGTTTAGCAAGAGCAATTTGAGATTAGATGTAGCGTCTAAATAATAAATAAAATAATGTTTTTTGAAGACATTGCACAGGTAAAGAATAATAGAAATACGTCTATTGAACGGCATTGATTGAAATATTTAACAACGCCTCGCTTATTGGACAAACGCTCAATAGGGCCGTGTTTAAAATATCATAAAATAAACTTTAATTCATTATCATCATTAGAATAATCTCATCATCATCACCATCTGAAAGACGTCCACGGCTGAACATAGGCCTCCCCCTTAGAACGCCATTCCAAACGACAAGATGCCAGTTGCATCCACCGGTTATTCGTGACTTTCACTATGTAGTCAGGCCACCTAGTGGGATTTAGTAGCGTTTTTTTTATTATTATGACGCGACATTAGATTAGGATTAATAGCCTGTAATAGTAGGGGTAGGTTAAAGAACGCCGACAACTGAAAAACCGACTTAGTTTACCGTTGCCTCGGTCGCTTTCACTACGCCTGGCCAGATTTGCAAGGTAATATGGTAAAGAACCTTAGTTCAGTTGTCGATTCGGTCAACAGAATATAGTTGCTGAAGTGTGCTGAAAATCAATCAATCAATCAATCAATCAAATTGTCACGCCTTTTTCCCACAGGGATAGGCAGAGACAATGGAGCGCCACTTACCACGATCCTTACACAACTCCCTTGCTTCCTTCACATCCACAATTCTCCTCATACAGGCCCTGTGGTTATGGGCACTAGGCAATTTAGCTTTCTTAAGGATGTCTCCGATTTGGTCGGAAAACACTCTCCTGGGCCTGCCTTGTTTAACGCATCCATCCACATCCGATTTATAAATTCCTTTCGTCAATCTACTTTTACTCATCCTTTCCATGTGCCCAAACCATCGAAACATTCCTTTGTCAATCCTTGTCACTACATCTTCTTTCAAACCACATCTATCACGCAGTGTGCTATTCCTTATTCTATCCGCTATCGTCACTCCACATATACTCCTTAACGACCGCATTTCTACAGCGTTAATTCTACTCTCATGCTTCTTCTGCCATACCCAACCTTCACTTCCATACATTAATGTAGGAACAAGCACCGCATTATGAACAGCCATCCGTGACTTTTGGGACATTACTTGGCTGTTCATTATACTATGGATGGCGCCGTTCACTACGTTACCCTTTTGCACTCTTCTCTCAATATCTTCATCACACTTTCCATCCCTAGTAAACATACTTCCCAAGTAAACAAATTGTTTGACTTGTTCCACTTTCTTTCCGTCTATCATTATCTCACATTCTGTCATTTCATCCTCTCTCTCCAAAACCATTACTTTAGTTTTACTTACATTCACTTTCATACCTTTCTTTTCTAATTCCGCATTCATTATAGTAACCATTTCCTGTAACTCATACGCCGAAGATGCAAGGATAACTTGATCGTCGGCGTACAAGAGACATTTGATCACCAAATCATTCATTCTTAAACCATACTTCCTTTCACGCAACTCTTTCAGACAACTGTCCATGAATAGATTGAAGAGCCATGGTGACGCTACACATCCCTGTCTGACACCTTTAGAGATGCCAAACCAGTCAGATAGCGCCCCATTAATTCGAACACATGCACTGGAATCCTCATAGAGAGATTTCAGTGCACGGACCAAACGCTCCTCCAACCCAAACCCGGACAGCTGCTGCCACAATTCACTCCTGTTCACTCGATCATAGGCCTTCTCAAGGTCAACAAAAGCACAAAACACCTTCTGGTGTTTTGCCAACACTTTTTCGCTGACGCATCTTAAAGAGAAGATTTGATCCATACATCCCATCCCTTTCCTAAATCCCGCTTGCGCATCCCAAATTTTATCATCTGTTTCATGCATCACCCTTTCAATCAATACTTTCGCATACAACTTGCCAACAATACTGAGAAGGCTGATGCCGCGGTAATTTTTAGGTTCCTGTTGCGACCCCTTCCCCTTGTACAGTGGCACTATGACAGCCTTGCGCCAGTCACCTGGGACACGACCGTTCACCCAACACTTACTAAAAATGAGACACAACCAGGAAGCCACCAGCTGACCACCGCCCTTCAGCATCTCGACAGTTATTCTGTCACACCCAGCCGCTTTTCCAACTTTCATTCTTTTTAATGCATTCAAAATCTCTTTCACACCTATATCACATTCAAATTCACTTTCATTCAGCGTGGAGGAAACATCAACACACTCTGGTGCTGTATCATCATCCCCCACAAATAAACTTTCAAAATACTCCTTCCATAGTCCTATCACTTTCTTCTCTTCAGTCACTAAATCACCATTTGAATCCCTAACCACATTCACTTTAGACTTCTCCAGTCCTCCCCGGGCTATCTTAACCTGTTTCCAGAACAGCTTGATATTGTCCCGGAAATTTCTGGAGAATTTCCTCTCTACATCCTCTTTCACCTCTTTCTTCTTTCGTTCTATACATTCTTTCACTTTAATTTTAATTACTTTATACTCATTCATTGCCTTACTTACATCTTCATCTTTCTTACTCGCGTTTATTCGTCTACTAGCTTTAACTGCTAGTAGATCCTGCCATTTTTTCTTCTTCTCGCATACTAATACTTCCGTTTCCTTATCCCACCACATGTTGGGCCTTACATTCTTCCTCTTGCTCACTCCACACACTTCTTCTGCAGCTTCTGTCATACCATTCCTCAATTTCATCCATACTTCTTCCACACTATCATTTTCATAATTACAGGCATCTCCTATTTTTTCACTTAACTTACTTACATACTCCTCTTTCACTTCTGCATCTTGCAACTTTTCTCCTTTTATTCTTGTCAACGGTGTTGTCGACTTACGGTTGCGGTTTCTCCAACCCTTGAACAGACCATTTATTCTTGACATAACAAGAAAATGGTCTGTTCCAATCTTGACCCCGCGATAAACCCTCGTATCGACAACATTGACTTTCAACCTTTCATCCACAATCACAAGATCTATCATACTTCTCTCTTTATTTCTCTCCCATGTATACATGTGAATCTCCTTGTGACAAAACTTCGTGTTTGTCACAAGGAGATTCTTCTCCAAACAAACATTCACCAGACTCACTCCATTCTCATTCACACGCTCATCTCCATACCTTCCCAACACATGGTCCACATTCACTCTTTGCACACCTACCCATGCATTAAAATCACCTAACATTACAACCCTTTCATTCGATCTAGCCACATTCAAAACATCACGCAGGCTGTCCCAAAACTCTTCCCTTTCGGTCTGTGGCTTAGATATATCCGGGGCATACACACCAACTACAAATAGTCTGTGCAGCCCCACTCTAAGCCTGACCCATAAGAGTCTGGGCGACATACATTCATACTCAGTCATACACTCTGCCATTCTCTCAGACATCAATATTCCAACACCGTGACACGCTCTGGCTGTCGAGTCAACCCCTGTCCAGACTGCTGTGTAGGGGCCATGGTGGGTGACATCTGAGCCCTTTCGCTTCGTCTCATTCACACACAAAATATCTATTTTCTTATCATCCATCATCTTACATACTTCATCTAACTTAGCCTTCATTCCTCCACAAACATTCAACGTGGCAAAACGGCTCTCCGCTGCCCGCTTTTCGCCCCGTGGGAACATTTTGCGTGACTTTTGGCGAGAAATGTCGCCGCTATTGCTAGAATTTTTTATATAATCCATTCTTGATCCCACGAATAGCAAGGGAAATATAACTCCACTCCGACAGAGCCCCGCATGTCGGAGTGGGGCAATGAATTAGTACCCGATGGGCGCCAACCATCGGGACTGGCACGCTCGCGACTAGGCCACCCCTAGCCATTCATCCTTGGGCGCGGCAGACCACGGAATTAGCGGAAAGGGAAGGGAGGAAAAGGAATTAGCGGAAGCGAAAAGGGATAGATAGGAATTTGGGGATTGGGTAGGTTTAGGATACCATTACTATAGAAGGAAAAGGATATAGTAAATGGTAGCTCGAGGTGTCCGGGGTCGCGTACCCGTATTCGTCCTATAAACACTGGACACATATTTATAAAACGAACCCTCTGAACCCTGCTGAAAATATGGCACATTTTAGTAATGTGTACGTTCCTTTTATTTATTCTGTCAAGAAAGAGCTGTTATATCTACAGTGGGAATGTTATGGATATGAAAATTACTGATATTGTTACGGATATACGAATAATATTATACCGGTTTCAAATACGGTTACGAATATGTAATTATTTCGGATCATACGACAGTTATTTCGGTTACTTTAAGCATTTTTAAAAGTAAAATACAAATAGATAATAATTTGATTTTGGTTATGGAGATCTGCCCCTATCCTAAATTACCCGAAACTTTAATAACGTTTTCGGTTTCGGATGCCATGCCTGATCTTTTTTTATTGTGACTCGGCATATGAGAGCACCCCGCTTGATATAAAGCTGGACTGTTTCAAGAATGAACGTCACTGCTATGCCGACCTACTTGGAACTTACAAACTGATCCCGAAATGCGACTAAATAACTTCACGGTATATATACTTATAAGTGGTGATACTGCCCTGGATCAGCAGACTGGGTACCACTGCCTACCACTTTTATATCTAAAGTAGGATATACGATAATACAGTATTATATAGATCTATAATATGTTCATATCGTGTGGTACAATAATACAAACAGAAAAGGCGTTGTGTTAAATTTCACATTCACAAGGATATAATGGTAAAATATTGGCACCCGATTGCGCTGCCGTTTGGCTATCATCCAATAAACGATGTATTCGCACACATATTTCATAATATACACGTCTTTTACACTCACTGCCCTATATGGTATACTTATCTGTATTCGATAATTATTATATTAAATGGAGTTATAGTGTCAACTATAGTACATTTTCCTTGAGTTGGCAAAAGTAGTAAACAAACTTTCGTCATAATTATAAAAAACGGATTAACTATAAAAAACAATTACTACTGACCCGAAACAATACGAATATATAATAATATACATGAATTATTGTGAAAATGTAGGGAGTTGTGTAAGGATCGTGGTAAGTGGCGCTCCATTGTCATTGCCTATCCCTGTGGGATGAAGGCGTGACAATTTGTTTGATTGATTGTTTTATTATTTTTATTGTGGAACAAAATTTTTGATGAATATAATGTATACCGTGTGTGATTTTAATAACTTTTGTGCAAGTTTTACGTTGTGTAGGTTTTTTCTATAGAATAAAGTATTAAACAGGTTCCTTAGAATAGAAGCATGGAAAATTGTGATTTTAAAATGTTTGTTTACTACTTGTGTTAAGTAAAAAAAAAAACAGTATACTTGAGGATTTCAATCTGTGATAACTTCTTTAACAATTCATTTATTTAAAATCTTGGTAGCACTAAGTATAATTACGTAAATAAGCGAGCATCATTCTATAAATATTATTTCCCAGCTAAAATTTTTTTATTTTATATAATATGTATCCGTCAATATTTTATTTATTAATGTCTATGTGATAGATTCTTAAACGTTTCTATTGTTATAAAAACTGGAACTCCCCTTGCTATTGATATTTGACCTTGATGATGATATTTGATATTTGATTTGACTGATGAGTCAAGTAGAGGTCAAATATTTTTCAATCAATTAAATTGTCATTCTTTTTCCCGTGGTAGAGACAAAGGAGCGCCACTTGTCACTATCCAGACACAACTCCCTCGCTTCCCTCACATCCACAATTCTCTTCATACAAGCTCTACAGTTATGGGCACTGGGCAACCCAGCCTAGTTACGTCACAATAAATTTAAATACAGAATAAAGTATGATTAGCCTTGTAAATCCACACACTGAAAATGTCCACATTGAAAGCATAATCCCATTTCAATGAATGTCCTTGTAAGGCAATAATTATTAATGTCATAATGATATACGATGAGGGATTTTCAGCGACAGCGACTGACTAATTGAAATTTAACGACTTTGTACATGCTAATATTAGCCACATACTTACATATATATTATTATTAAGCTTTTACACGAATATCAGGATTTTAAAATTATATATTTTTTTATTGTGACTCGTCATATGTCAGCACCCGGAGGATAGAGAATGGAGTAATATATAAATGGTAGTTTAAAATCATTTGATTGACATTTACACGTTATATCTATTTTAAGTATTGGTTACAATGTTTTTTTTACTTTTAGTTAAGAAACAAAATAAATATTTACAATTAAATTTCATTAAAAGTAATAATTAAACTATAAATAGAAAATATCATCCAATGACGTCGCATCAGAGATAGTCCCAAGGAGACTGGCAACATTTCCCCTTTGTATAGCAAGGCTAATACGTTGGCAGAAATAATTGCCAGCCTTCCTGTCTCCAGACTTCTCCGTCAGCCGCCTGGACAACTCCCTGGCCAGGCGCTTAGCTGATGGTCCCCAAGGGCCCATCGTCTCGACCCCAAACGGCGCAAATTCGTAACCAGTACCGAGGTTAGCGTATTTGCGCAACTTGAGGTTCTCAGCAGAAATCGCCGCACTTCCCGCGCTTAACGAAGTCGCTTGGATGTGAGATGGGGCTAATGTGTCTACACAAGTCGCATCCCACACCAAAGACCTGCCAAGCTTCCATGGCCCAACAGTCATTCCGTCAGGTCTCTTGCCATCGCTCCGCGCAATACCACAGGGTTCTAAAATTGCGGGCACTCCAACAGTGACAAGAGCCCTTCGGATGATATTGTTGAGTGCCGCGTGACGGGGAATGCGACCGGCACTTCTGGCACAAGAAAGCCCGTGGTGTCCGAAATTATCCACCGGTTCTCCGCACCGACTCTGGTGTTGATGGACAGTCCGGGCTCCGAGACGAAGACATACCGCCAGGGTCAGGGTATTTCTGTCAAGGAGTGTCCCAACCGATGCAGACGGAAAAGCCTGCAACCAGAAACCCGACTTCCTAGTAGAGACGGCTATGAGGCGAGCCCGCTCTCTCATGTTACTGGAAGATAATATATCTTCCATTACCATTTTGCAGAGCGGCTCGTCCCATAGTCGTTGAAATTTTGGTGAAATTGGTAGCGAAATATTGGGGCACGCAACTGACCAGGCATCTCTGGCATCCGACATGTACGCCGGCTCCACGGAACCCAAAGATGGGTTTGTGATGCTCCCGTAGAGCTCGACAGTACTATATACTGACGACAGAAACGCTGGCAGTGCTACACTAGAAATTTTGCGATGATAGTTTTGATACTTGTATTAATAAAACTAATAACAATTTTGCTTTTAATTGCTGTGCATTTAAGTTATTTCGAATTTTCTTAGATTTTGCGCGAACATTGATTAATGAATTAAACAAATTTTATGCGGCAAAAATTGTAAAATCAAAACCAAAATAAACGCGATAGTAAGCCGCATAAAATTTGTTTAATTCATTATTTCGAATTTTTTATATCGTTTGCCATTTACGATGACACGCCACATTAACAGTTCTTCTTTGAACTGTCATAATTATAGTTTGATAATTTTGCACACCTAAACTATGGGAAATAAAGGATAAATTCCAATTACAATCTAATCTTCGTATAATAAACTATTTTAAAATGTATATGCAACTGTTAATACAATTAAGTCCTCATATAAAATGAATGATGTCCTTTGTACTCATTAATGATTTGAAATGTTGCCAGTTCCAGGACCTTGACATTGCTTTATCCACATTTGCAATGCAGTATGTGATATCTTGAATAATCACGTATACAGTTTAAAATGTACGAAAAAAATGTTACAAACTAATATTGTTAAGTGAAAAAAAAATCAGGCGAATAATAGTAAACGCCTAGAGATAGGAAAGTGGATTAGGCGATTTTAACTTTTTGACGACACCCTTGGCTCTAACATATGTTTTATTTATTTATTAGGTTAAATTAGTTGTGGTTCCAATTAATCAATCAAATTGTCACGCGTTTTTTCTCAGACAGCGCCATTTGCCAACCGAGCTTTCTTAAGAATGTCTCTGATTTCAGATATTTAAAAAGCACACAAAACCGATGTGCATGCATAATATAAATTACATGAATAATTAATACATAATATATTATACATAGTTAAAATGTTATCATTTATTTTACTATACTTATCGTAAAGTTCTCTGTTTTGATAGAGGCATCACACTTTCATCTATTTAAGTTAAGGGGATGGATGGATCTATTGGGAATGGTGGGGAAAATAGGAAATGACTTCAAAAATAGGCAATAACTTAAGTGCAAAGCCTTGTTTGGAAAAAACAATACACAAGGAGGCTCCCTACGAAAACAATGTTTGAAACAAAAACCTGAATATTATTCTACCCCCAAATTTCAGGGAAGAAAAAGATACATCTATATATACTTATTTGTGTTACATGACGTTAACTTATTGGTTTAGTTTGGTATTTTGAAATTTTGGTAAAAAAAACCTCTAAGGCCTGATTTACAAAAACCTCTTAGGGCATTGGCGGCGCGTAAAGCGGTGGTGCCTTTTTTAACATGATTTTATTAGCTTGACTTGTATGTATGTAACTATGTAACGAAATCTTTTAAATTTATTTTCACCCACTTCAAGAGGTCTCAACAATTTGAAAATTTGTTTACATTGTCATTAAGCGTGTTTTTTTTATTGTGACACGACATCTGACCTCGACCCGCCTGATGATAAGCAAGAGGAGTTCAAGAGTGACGACTTAGAAAACCGAGTTTGTTCACACCTACCTCAGTCGCCGTCACTATGTCGGCCGTGTTTTTTTACCTAAATTTATTTTATTTAATTATGTTCTAAAAAGTAGAAGACGTAGGTACCGAACCACACCCGAACAAAAAATAATAAAATAAAAGTCCCTTTTAAACACTTTTAATTGAATTCTCTGAACTAATTGTGCATTAACCCTGAACCTGGAGAGGGGGCTCTGCCTCTGGTAGAACCCACCATCGCGTGTAGACTTCATCGACCGCCCTCTCAATGATTCATGGGCATAGACTTCCCCTTGACTAACGTTAGGGTTGCTAAACATTTAAAACTATTTTCGGATATAAGAAGATTCGGAGCACGGCTATATCGGCTAAACGGAACTGGATGTGGATTTCTGGTACAAAGAAAATGACCTGCAACAGTTATAAGGACATAATTTAATCAGAATTATACATATTATATTATGTATTATATATATATATATATATACATATATATATATATATATATATATATATATATATATATATATATATATATATATATATATATATATATATAATATATATAATAATACATATTATGTATTATACTATATATATACATATGAATTATTCAAGTGAAAAAATAAATAAACAAGGCAGGCCCAGCAGGGTATTTTCCGATCAAATCGGAGATATCCTCAAGAAAGCTAGGTTGCCTAGTGCCCATAACCTTAGAGCTTGTATGAAGAGAATTGTGAGTGTGAAGGAAGCGACGGAGTTGTTTCAGGATCGTGGCAAGTGGCGCACCATTGTCTCTGCCTGTACCCAAGGGATTGGATTTTCCAGTAGATTTTTACAAATATTAATAAATGTTTGCAAACACTTTCATGATGACTTCATGGCCACCCTACTATAGGGGCTATAACTTAGTTACTACAAAAGGCTATTGTTTACATCTAGGAAGGGTAAGAGTGCATGAAAAAATACATGAATTATAATAATAAGACACGAAGTACAGTAAATAAATATTTTCAATGCATATAAGAGTACCACGTATATATAGTACCACCAATTAGAACTTTACAGACCATGAAGTGACTTAATCGCGCTTCGGGATCATCTTGTAAGTTGCTGGTTCCACCCAGGCTGGGCTAGTGGATAACATTTAATTAACTGTAGTAGTAGTTTTCTCCATTCATTGACCGCAGTCCAGGCCAACATCAAGTGGGGTACTCTCATATGTCGAATCACAATTTAAAAAATCTAATAGAATATGATGGTATATTAGGATGGAAAAAACACATGGGTTTGTTACGCATTCCTCTTGTCAATGGTTCGTCAAAGATACTATGTGCTTAATCTTTTAGTACGTTTATCAATTCGGTCTACAGATTGCGGGTGCTTCGCAGACTAGTGGGTATAAAAGAGGGACTTAAAAAGAGAGATATGGCCAGCCGTAGTTTAGTAGTAGTGCAATGGTTACGCAAACTGAGAGTCGCTGGTTTAAAAACATTTTGATAGAGTGGTAGGCAGTGGTACCCAGTCTGCCGATCCGGGGTAGTACCGCAACTTACAAGTATACAGACTGTGAAGTGATTTGGTCACGTTTCGGGATTAGTTTGTAAATTGCCGGTACCAACTAGGCCGGCATAATGGATGTGACTGCTACTTACAATTCAATTGTAGTAGCAGTCACATCCTTTCATGGACCACACATCAGTTTAACCTTAAGCTGGGTGCTGTCATATGTCGAGTCACAATAAAATAAAATCACGTTCATTACCTTTTAGAAACATGTTTTAATTTGAAATGGGAATAAAGGCCTAACTGAAAAGTTTTGAACGTTAAAATAACATAAAGCATTTTTAATAGAAGAATACTAGAACGAATTGTAAATAAAAGTATAATAAAAACAAAGTTAATAAAAAACTTGTAAAAAGGATTTGTGATAATGACTTTTTGTAACTTTTATTACGTTCTGTTTCATATTGTTCGAGTGAGAGATTTTCATTTAATTTTAATCGAAATTTCGATACTTTTTATTAAATATCCAAATGAATGTCCGTTTTTACATGTTTTAACAAAAATAAACGGATGTTTTAAATTCCTAATTATTAAAATAATAGTCTAATTATCTTTTAAACCTATAATTTTAATTTTAACTTTTTTTCCTGTTCTTTTTGATTTTAATTTTCTTTGGTTTAAATTGGATCGTGGCAAGTGGCGCTCCATTTTCTCTGCCTAACCCTGTAGGAAAAAGGCGTGATAATTTGATTGATTAATTGTTTTAAATTGTATTTTTCCTTGTTTTAATTTTCTTTGTTTTGAATTGTAATAAAGATTTTAATTGTAAACATTATTATTTGTAAATTGATCTGTTTATGTATGCATGTTTAGAATTTAAGAACTGTATAATCCTTTTTACTATAGTAAGTATATATTAGTAAATTTTTAAACACTGAAATTTATCATTCTTATGTATTATAAATTCTTAAAACGTCTGTATTTTTCAACTGAAATCCGAACTAGCTTATTTATTTCGGATAATATAATGTTTGCAACTCAAGTGATGACATTTATTTCTCCTGTAAAAATGTTATGCTGAACCAGGAAACGAGGAACATATCAAGAGCGGACCCCCTACAGTGTGTATTAAGCCTTAATCTCCAACCAAGAGTTCAAATTATTTTTCATACAAAAAAATTAAAATAATGTTAACGGTTCTTTGGCGCTAAAGTTAAAATTGTAAAAGTTAATGCATAAATTCGTTTTGTAACGGTTTATCTCATTGTAATGCTATTCCTGAATATTATAAAATTATTTATGAATTTCGGGCGTACGGTGAAAGTTAAAATTTGATATTGACTTTACGTAATCTTTACTTTTGTTCAGGAGTTTGTTTGTATAAAAGCATTGATTATATATTTTAATAGATACACAGTCCCATACAAAATAATGTCATAAAAGTGTCCATGCGTCAGTATCACTTCACTGATATAAACTGTGTAAAGTGAATTGAATGTGAATTGTAAACTGAACCTTACCACATTGTTTTAAAGTATAAACTTGTCACGAATGTAAATCACATACATCATTTAGGACTGAGAATAAATGCAAGTCCAACATCAATCGGACTCGCATTTATTTTGTCGATTTTGAGCGGAAATTGTGTCTATATGATCGAAGTATAAAAGAATTTGAATTTGATTTAAGGGAATCATAAAGTTATCACACATACATTCATACATGGATAGGCAGACAATACAGCGCTGCTTTTTTTTATTTTTATCGTGACTCGACATATGACAGCACCCCGCTTGATGTTAAGCCAAAGTGTGGTCCATGAATGAATGCCACTGCTACTACAATTCAATAACTGTGAGTAGCAATCACATCCACTATGCCGGCCTAGATGGAACCGGCAACTTACAAGCTGATCCCGAAACGCGACTAAGTCACTTCACTAAGTCAGTTCAACTTGTAAGTTGCCGGTTCCAACTAGGCCAGCATAGTGGATGTGACTGCTTCTTACAGTTACTGAATTGTAGTAGCAGTAGATGTTATTCATGGACTGCACTTCAGCTTAACATCAGGCGAGGTGCTGTATGTCGTGTCACAATATATTTTTTAATTTTATTTATCACTTGTTTAGGATTTTACAGAAATATAAAAACTCTATTTTCACATTCTATTTGTGAATTTCCGTTTATTTTGTGGGGGTGTGTTTCTTGAAGGGAACAAAATGGAGAAAACAGTAATTGAGAAAAGACATTGCAAGTGAAATTACGACTACCTTTTGTTGAGGGGTAGACGAAAAAGGGAAGGAGGCTTTCTAAAATTTGTTTCTTATGTTTAAAATAGGCTGTTGTACTTGATTGAAAAGTTTTAGGTTTGAAATCTATACGAATTCACTATAAGACAATTAAAAAATCAGCATAAATATATCATTTATTGTATTTTGGTTATCAAAAATACAAAATGCTTTACAATAAACTTGTATATTAAAAAAAAGATGAAACCCTGTGAACTGTAATTGGGCTAGTTCTGGCAACGAACAAACGTAGAAAAACTATGTAAAAATATCATTATTATCAGCCAGAAGGCATCCACTGCTGAACAAGGGGGAAGCCCTTAGAACGCCATTCCGAACGATAAGATGCATCCACAGGTTATTAGTGACTTTCACCATGTCTTTCTCGCTGCTTCTTCCGGTTCGTTGTCTTCACTCTAGAACCTTTCTTCCCCAACGGTTGGCGGTTCTTCGAGCGAAGTCTTAATATGTAAAAAAACGGCCGTTTTATAATAGATTACTATACAACTGACTGATGCCAATACAATAAAAAATATAAAGAAAAAGTTGATAATATGTAAATAGTTCTGACACACACTCGGTATTACTACGAATAATATTTAAAACAGTGTTTTAATATTTGTATACAGTTAAACGTCACTATGAGGTACTAAATTGACTTAAAACATGTACCTGTCTAAAGCTATACAATATTGTATATTTAATATTGTCTACCAAATATTAATTAACAATAAAATGAGTAATACCAACTTTATAATAAAAATGCAATGAAATTAATCTTGCTTCCTTCACATCCATAAGTCTCTTTACATACAAGCTCTAAGTCATAGACATTAGGGTTGCGGATCACAGCTTTATAGAATGAAAAAGAATTTAGGAATTTCAGACGTGAATTGTCAGTTGATTTACTTAAAAAAGTGGCAGAGCAATGGTTACCGAAGTACGCGGGTTTGAAACCACACACCGGTACCAATGTATCTTTAATATACGTAATTTGGTTGTCTTTTTTCTATGATACAAGCACTTTAGTAGTATTGGTAAAATTTATTTTATTTAAGAGATTTGTTGTAGTAGAGAATTTACCCAGAGTTAACGCAGCGCTGTTTTCTATAATCTTAAACAAGTCTTTTGCTTACATTTTTATCTATTCTCTTGATTCATAATTTCATTCTTTTAGATATCCAAAAATCGTAGTCTCTCTTATACAACAGCCATGGTAACACATATTTTACACTAAGCCACCAGGAGTGCTTGTATCATAGAAACATAATGGCCTAGATTGGCAACTGGTTTTGAACCGGAATTTCTTCATTTGCAAGAGCATTTAATAACCACTAGACTACGATCGCCTTAGGAAATTCCATAATAATAATTACGTGTATAATTTGTGTTTTAATCGAAACCACTAATTATAAATAAAATTATGAGAGAAATATTGTTATTCCGTAGTTTGTGTTATAATTTGTTTTTAAATTAATTTCATTGTATATATATCTACTATACTAATAGAACTGTATCGTTAATTATTTTTTAATTATATAATATTATGTTTTGATGCTTATTAAAATTAATTTCCCTTTGTACAAATATGTAAGAAATAACGTTATTATATTATGTCAATTATTTATGTATTCAAATATTAAAACAAAAACAGTACTGATAATTATAATTTAAAACATAATATCAGGGGGCGAGTCGATATCGTACTACGGTTGCAAAGCCCTCGAAACGTCAGAATAAAAAAAATATTTCTTTTAAGACTATAAATAAAAATACTACCAATAATAGTATTAAAATCAATAATTTTAACATTAAACTATGTATTTACAATACAAGGTAACTAAATCATTTTTACCTAATTAACTAAAAAAAACTAAACTTAATTAGTATAAATTTATGTATGTGTGTGTGTTTAATAATTTATAAAATTTCCCTTAAATGTTTTATAGCTATTTGCTTCTTCAGAGCCGCCTTACCAAGAAAATTGTACAAACCTTAACCAAAATAAACGAAATAGTAAGCCGCATAGAGTTTGTTCAATTCATTAATTTTATTATTATTATTAATACGAATGACTTGTCTAGGAAATAAATAAAATAAACTATTCCTAATTATTCGAAGATAAACATGTCACAATGACAGATAGTAATACCGTTTACTTAATTTCCTTTGCAAAAAGGAAAAAATATACTGGAAAAACCAAAATGAAGATCGTAATTTTAGCGTCAGGTGGCAGTGATGAATGAGTGACAAGGACAACACGCGATATTGCGGTGTGAGGGACGGAGAGGGGCAACTCACCTGTGGTCAATCGTTGTGGTGACAGGACTAGGGTGTTTAAATTTGAAATTACGTATTAATTTGAGAATATAATTTGACATCGTTAATTGGACTCTGCATGAGTTGGTTTTATGGAATGGATGTATGGTAATTTCAACTTGGAAATTGCAGTGAAATTACAATGAATAAAGTATACTGAAACATAGTACTTAAATGAGAGAATGAGTCTGAGTAAATGAAATGAGTATGAGAGAAAGGAATAGATGTTATGACAAGGATTAACAAAGGAATGCTTCGATAGTTTGGGCACATGGAAAGGATAAGTGAATGTAGAATGACGAAAGGAATTTATAAATCTAATGTGGATGTTATGACTAAATCGGAGACCATCCTCAAAAAAGCTGGGTTGCCTAGTACCCATAATTGTAGAGCTTGTATGTAGAGAATTGTGGATGTAAGGGAGGGAAGACACCCTCGCGAGTTTTGTCAGGATCGTAACCATTGCCTATCTCTGTGTGACGGCGTGACAATTTGGTTTGATTTATCTATGAGACCTTTTTTTTGTGATTCGACATATGGCAGCACTCAGCTTGATGTTAAGCTGGAATGTGGTCCATGAATGAATGTCATTACAATTCAATAACTGTGAGTAGCAATCACATCCATTATGCCGGCCTAGTTGGAACCAGCAACTTAAAAGCTGATCCCGAAACGCGACCAAATCACTTCACTGTATACTTGTAAGTGATGGTACCTACTACCTTGACGACCACACCTGTAAGGGGAGTTAATATTTGATAAGGTTCATGGTGCAGCCAGGAGCAACGAACTTTATGCGTTTCTCTACAACTTTGTTATATTGGCTAAACACTTTTTAACATATTGCACAGATATTATAGATAACTATAGAACTATAGATAGAGATAAAAGGCGACCATAGTGTAGTGGCAGTGCAATGGTTACACAAACCGAAGAGCACGAGTTCTAGACCACCCACCGGTACCAATGTATTTTTGATATACGAGTATGTACTTTCGTTGTACTGTTTCTATGATACAAGAACTTTAGTAGCTTAGTATAGAAATGTAAATAAGTAGAAAAGAGATAGATTACTGAGAAAAACTGGATTTAAAGTATTAACATTATTTGGCAGCACGCTGGAGTGAGACTGCTACTACAGTTAAATAACGTCAAGTAGCAGTCGCATCCACTATGTCTGCCTTAGTAGAACCGGCAACTTTTAAGCTGATCCTGAAACGCGACTAAGTCACTTTACGGTTTGTACACTGCAAATTGAGTACCACCACTTTTGACTCCGGATTTGGCACACTACACTGGGAGGGCAATTCTCGGATGTGTTCGACATTGACATGCGACGCGCTTCAAATTCTATTTTCTAAGGAAATAAGAGAAATAACAGATGAGACTAGTATAAACATTGAAATATGTAATATTTTATTAATAAATATTTGTTATTTAAAAATATAATAATAACTGTTATTAGGATAATAATAAAAGCTATGGAACAAATCATTACTTCGACCGGGAATCGAAACCGGGACTTTACGCGTAACATGAGTAACATGAGTTATAACCGATGCATATGTCATAAGTTTATTTAAATTAAGAATATGTAATCTTTTACACTAATAAAGATGAGTCTATTAGAACATGATTTATATTTCAACATTTATCTTTAAGTAATAATAATCCCTATGGGGAAAAAATAATATTAAATTGCCATTCAAACTTCAATCCTATGTAAAAGAGAATAGGGCGTATATTTATTGCTTATCTTTTGTATTATTATTTTTTGGATTTCCTAGCTAAAATCATTATCTGTGATGCTTCAATCGCGGAGTCGTTTCACTTGTCTGTTACAGGGCACATTTCCATTATCATACGGTACAATGATCATAAATACATCTATATGCTTAATACTAATAAGTAATAAAATACAAATCACCTTACAAAAATATCCATAACTTGTAAAGAATCAAATCAAATTGTCACGCCTTTTTCCCACAGGGATAGGCCGAAACAATGGAGCGCCAAATTGCCATGATCCTGACACAACTCCCTCGCTTCCTTCACATTCACAATTCTCTTCATACAAGCTCTATGGTTATGGGCACTAGGCAACCTAGCTTTCTTGTAAAGAAGTAAAATTATATTTTTTTGCTTTTTAGTGTGGTGACTTCTTGTGGTTCAAAAAGTCAGTGACATTATTTTGTTAAAAAGTTTATTTATCGTAAAAAATATGAGGTTTAGTTAAAATAACGTTCGTTAGTGGGTAAAATAAATAGATAACTTCCTGTCGATTTTAGGATACATCGCCAAATAAACTTAACTATAAAAACCTTTTACTACTATACACTTTTTTAAATAGGTTTTCATAATGTACGTTCACGTAACGTATGTAACAGTGGAGAAAGTGTATTCATAAAATCTCCTCGCTCACGAGTGTATGTTTTTTCTTCACATTTTCATTCGCACTTCATTTGTTTCATGAGTTTCAGGCGTCACTTAATAAAGTTACATTGAAATTTTTATGCTTCTCGCTGAAACAATGAAAAATGTAGTATTTTTATTTAAAACATAGAGTATACTGTACAGTTCAGTACAGAATACAGTTTTGAACGAATATGTATGTTTATATGGTTGTGTTTATTAGGATAGGCAGACTGTGCGGCAAGGAAAAATAAACGTAAAAATGAACGATATGTTTTTTTTTAAAACATTTTTTAAAACTGTGGAGGTGAAGGAATCGAAAGAGTAATGGTAGAATAGTGGAAAGTGGTGCTTCCTTGTCAGCGCGCGACATTGTAGTTTATTTCTAAATAAAAAAGTTGTCAAAGCAAACCCTGTTCTTATAAAAATTATAGATTAATTGTTATTAATAGTTTTTATACTGTCTTCTTAGATTTTGCGCGAACATTGATTAATGAATTAAACAAATTTTATGCGGCTTACTGTTGCGTTTATTTTGGTTTAGATTTTACAATTTTTTATTATTCCGACGTTTCGAGAGCTTTGCAGCCATCGTGGTCACGATGGTTGCAATGTCGTCATATACTGTCGTCAATATTTGCTTTTATGTAGAGAATTATTGATGTGAGGGAAGCGAGGGAGTTGTGTCAGGATTGTGGCAAGTGGCGTTCCATTGTCCCTGCCTATCCCTGTGGAAAAGAGGCGTGATTTTGATTGATGAATTTTTCGTTTATGACCGGATGTTAAGGAGTCTTTAGTCACAACCAATATGAGAACTTTTATAATCCCAAAACAAAAGTACAAATTAATCATAATACGGATAATCCGTATTTCGACACCAATAAATTTACATCAAACCTTGCCACCCCATAAAAAGTACACAGCGTGATTAATAACCTGTCACTATATTACAAAACTTATATAATACCTTTTAATTAATTAGAGATATTTGTTAGGAAAAGTGGGGTATTAAGTCCGCAGATGCTGTGACCGGAATTGTAGGGGAACTGTACGGGTGGGATAAGATAACGCTCCTATTCTTAAGTAATATATACTTACATGGAAAATTTAAAAAAGAATCTTGAATTTTTATTAAGACTTGATGTTTTTATTAACCATTAAGTTAATATTTTTTTTATAGTTCTTGAATGTAGGTTATGTTATTCAAGAACTATATTTTACATTTTTAAACTAAGCTACTAAAATATCATAGAAACAGCATCACCAAAGTACATATATAACTTTATATACATATATAATCTTTATACATTGGTACTGGTGAGTGGTTTCGAACCTGTGCTCTCGGTTCGCGTAACCATTGCACTGCCACTACACCACGGTCGACTACATTTTGCAAAAATGCTTAGCACTAAAACGGGTAATAAGTTGTTATTACTATTCTGTTTCTTATTTTTGATTATATTATTCATAACTTTTGATAAAACAATTTATTTGTCACAGATGCTTGGCCATTTATTGTCCATGTATTTTCCCAATGCTATAAACCTTGAATCTTTCAATCATTGCGTGAATAAGCCTCTCTGGCCGGCATAGTGATGGCGACTGAGGCAAAAGTAAAAAAAACGTTTTTTCAGCCTTTCAGGTCGCAGGTCAGATTTCGAGTCATAATAATAATAATGAAATGTTCAGCGAGAGCTGCGATGCTTACATCAAATGTAAATCTTAGAGTAGGAATAAAATGGGATGTGAATTAATGGGAACTCAATGATGTAAATAAATACCATAAATTAACGTCGTAATCAGGTTCTAGTTGTGAAGATGTAAATTAATTTAATAGCGAATATTTGGTTATAGTCGTAGCCCACAAATTATAGGGTAAAAACTTACAAATTTAATCCTAGATCGAAAGTTGTTTAGAAAATTTTGAAAAGTTTTTTAATGTGACTCGACATATGACAACACCCCGCTTGATGTTAAGTTTGAGTGTGGTTTATGAATGGATATCACTGCTACTACAATTCATTAACAGTAAGTAGCAGTCACATCTACTATGCCGGCCAAGTTAAAACCGGCAACTTAAAAGTTGATCCCGAAACGCGATCAAATCACTTCACGGTCTATATACCCCGGAACGGCAGACTGAGCACACTGCCTACTACTCTTTGACAACTCTTGATAATTTTTGAATATTTGGGTATAGTTATAAAATTATGGGGTAAAAATATACAAATTTATTAAGGTAGTACCACCCCTTACAGATACCGCAAGTGACTTTGTCGCGTTTAGGGACTAGGCCGGCATAGTGGATGTGACTGCTACTACAATTAGTTACCTATAGTAACATCAAGCGGCATGTTGTCATTTGCTGTTTAATTTCCATATACTGGAAAATTACAATTTTACATCGTTATTATTAGCACCTGTTTTAATAATTAACCGTTCAAAATTATGAGCAAACAAAATTCAATTATCAAAAACCAGTCTTAATGTGTGTTTTGGTCAATTTAATTAGTTAAATAATTAGTTTTCTTTGAATTATTTTGTATAAAAACTAATGTTTTGTTTGATATCAGCACCAGTTTACGTTTGAAGAATTCATCTCAAGGTAAGCCTTCATTCTTTTCAATTATTCCAATATTATGCAGAATCGACATTTGACATCGACTTCCCTGATGGTAAGAAAGGGAAAGTCCAAGAGCGCTAACGACTGCAAAAACCGTTTCAGTCGCTGTCACTATGCCGGCCACAAACTGACGACAACAGTCGATGACATGTCGCCTGGCCGTTATACTCGTATGGGCCGATCGCGCAACTTCAATGGTTTTGTCAATGAAATTAATTTCCATTTGTCAAAATGCTACGCGGTCGCTGTTAGTGTCAAAAACAATTTTTATTCATTCTGACAATGAGTTTCAATGAGCTTGAACTGTTAATGAAAATATACATCAATTCTCAGTGTGTTGAGCGGTCGTAAATTTTATTTTGAAGTTCATTAATGGAGTACGACTGTCAAAACGAAGCCCATTGAGTTACGCGGTCAGCACACTGTTCTACAAGCTATTTCTCTATCTAATCACAAAATACCATTACAGATGAAAACCTTCATTATCCTCGCAATCGCTGTCGTTGGGTGCTTCGCTGCCCCAAAGCCCGAAGCTATCCCCGAACCAGAACCCCATGTGACTATTCTCAGAACTAGCGATCTCTTCGGCCACCCTCATGACCCTATCTACAGACACCATCTCCTTGATCCATACTATGGTTATAAATCCTTCCAATTTACTTTCCCACCAAGGAGTGTTCACTACCCATACCTGCACTACCCTTTCCATCCCCTTCCCACTATCCCTGAACCATATTTCGAACCAGCAGCAGAACGCTACGTATATCCAGGTGAATCCATAGATCATGAGGACAAGGAATCAGAGACAGAAGACGTGGAAAAAGAAGAGTAAATACTCTTTTATATGCTTTTAATAAATTGATTTTGATCGTTCACTTATTGGTTTTATTTTTATGTTAAATAAGTTTAGAACATTTATCCTTTTGCTTAAATCTTGGATCTTTTAAGCGAAGCATGAATACCAATATTATAGTTATAGGCAGTGGTACCTAGTCTGCCGATCCGGGGTAGTACCACCGTGAAGTGATTTGGTACCGGCATAGTGTATGTGACTGCTACTTACAGTTATTGAATTGCAGTAGCAGTGACATCCATTCATGGAGCACACTACAGCTTAACATCAAGCGGGGTGCTGTCATATGTCGAGTCACCTTCATTATGGACCGCAATCCAGTTAATATTAGGTAATATTTATTAAAAAATATATACCAGCATTTTTCTAACAAAACAGAATGATGGGGGAGGCCTATGTTCAGCAGTGGACGCATTCTGGCTGATGATGATGATGACACAATGATGGGATTATTGATTTATTTTCAAAAATAAATGCCTCCGAACGAATACTATAATTTAATACCAAATTATTTGGGTTTAAACTAATATTTAATATATAACATAGTTACACATGTATTAAACCTCAAATTAATATTAATTACATTCTGATAATACAGCACGGCAGACTCTATTGTATATAGTTTTCATTGTGGTATTTTTATTTTTTATTGTGACTCGACATATGATATCACCTCTTGTAAAAGATAGAAGTTAAAGAGCTCCTCAAAACATTATCTGATAAAGGACGCGTATAATGCTGTCATGTCTTTGCGAAGTTGCAGGGGCCCCAGAGTTTTTATGTGATCTGAATTATGTTTTCATAGTATGTTTTAATCCAAACATTTACAAACTAAATCATTAGATTGGACATTCCAAATATTTGTCGCACAGTTTAAGGGGAAGCATCCGCATTCTGTCGACCGAATTAGCAATCGAATTAAAAGGTCCAGGTATCGTTTCTTTGTAGAACAATCGACAAGTTGATTGTTTTTCAGCCCTTGGATCCTTCAAGCGATTCGTGAACTATGGCAACCATTGTTACAGCGACTAAATCAACCGTGATCTGAGTGGCACTCTTGGACCTCTCCATGCTTAACATCAGCCAAGTCGAGGTCAGATAACCTGTGACAATATAAAGGACTTAATAGCGCTTGGCTACGTCAAAAAATACAGGTGTCAATAATGGCAATCGAAGCAAAATTGAATTAATCCTGTGAGACATTGGAAATCTTTTTAGCAACCGTTACAGACGAGCAGGTGTTCCCTGAAACAACTTTTCAACGACAACTTCTTGAAACTTTACTAAAATGTTCCATTTTCAAAATGTATGCATTGAATTTCTATTGGTTAAGTTTTTATACTTTTACAATATTTTTATAAACTTATACATTGTACCAAATGTTCTAAGTAGATTTTACTTGTTTTTTTTACCCCCATGATACCCGCGCTATATCTTCTCGTCAAACATCCTAAAGTGTCTGAAGACAAGGGTCTTCAACCAGTGTGTGAAGAGCTTTTCCAACCGGCCAACATTTAGAGGCCACGTCTCAGTGCCATATGTCATCATATGGCACTGAGACGTAGCCCCTAAATGTTGGCCGGTTGGAAAAGCTCTGAGTCGCTCGGCGGGCAATGGAGATAGCTATGCTTGACGTGTCTGCGCGATAAAATCCGAAACGAGGATATTCGCCAAAGAAGTTACCGACATAGCTCGTAGGACTTGCGAGCTGAAGTGGCAATGGGTTGGCCACATCGCCTCCTACTACTCACGAATAACCGGTGGATGCAACTGGCGTTTTAAGGGGAGGCCTATGTTCAGTAGTGGACACCTTCTGGCTGATTATGATGATGTTGATACCCACACGGCCGGAATAGTGACGGCAACTGAGGCGATGGTAAGGTGCATCGGGTTTTCAGTCACCGGCGCATAGAAGGCAAGTCAGATGTTGAGTCTCATTAAAAAAAAGGATTTTATAGACTGCCTCTTAAAACAAGGTTCATATCAATAAACAAAAATAAATATCAGTTGTTAGTCAACTGATATTATTATTTACTTAGCTACAGTGTTACGATCTTTCTTAATTATTTGAAGTTTTCCACGATGTTTATTTTTAAATAATAATAATAATTAATAAACGATTATTTTAATTGAGTTTTACATTAAATTGATTAAATTCCATTTAGATTTTATGTATATAAAAAGTGACCAAAGATTTTTCTTGTCATATCTTTTCGGTGAGCAGAATCAAGGTGAGATAAAGTTGTTATAATATTATTTTTATTGTTGTTGTATTTATTGAAAGTATATTGACGAAAGCAATTTATGGATCTGATGTCGATGGATGCGTTAAACAAGGCAGGCCCAGGAGGGTGTTTTCCGGTCAAATCGGAAATCCTCAAGAGAGCTAAGTGCCCCTAACCTTAGAGCCTGTATGAGGAGAATTGTGGATATGAAGGAAGCGAGGGAGTTGTGTCAGGATCGTGGCAAATGGCGCTCTAATGTTTCTGCCTATCCCCGTGGATAAAAGGCGTGACAATTTTATTGAATAATTGATTGTATTTATTGTTATATGTTTGCTCGTTTTTCACAAGAAACATAATATCCAGATTTTAATATTTAGATAGACAGGATTCATTCTAATATCTACCAGGCCTAGCCAATACTAACATTAAGCCGGCATAGTGGTAGTGACTACCACTTACAGTTAATTGACTTTAGTAACAGTCACCTCCATTAGTGGACCGTACTCCAACCTAATATTAAGCGTCGTAATATTATATGTCAGTGAAATATACTTAATATTTTGCATTAATTATATTTCAGATGAAATTACTTCTAGCATTATTCGTTTTAATTGGAGCTTTGGCAGCTAGTTTCGCTGCGCCCGAAGATGTAGCTGACAAGGCAAAACGCGACGCCATCTACGTTCCTCAGAACCTAATCTACCCTCAATATTTAGATCACCCTTACTACAGAGCCCATCCTTACTACAGAGCCCCGCCTTACTACCATCAATTGTCTCCATACGTAGCTGGACCCTATCCTCCTGGGCCGAGGTTCTTCCAGGAGTACTGGCAGTACTTGAGTGAATGGTACAATAAGATCTTTAACCAGAAGCCTTCGGATTCAAGTGCACAAATACCAGTTGCTGTGGCGACAGCGACAGAATGATAAAATTTATCAAATGACGGTTTTCCTTTTGTGAATAAATTTTTGCTTTTCTCATTCACTTACGCTTTTTTATTTAACTTAACGTGCAAAATATGTATAAGTATAATGGAATTAATTTTTATATTTTTCATAATGTATTTGGTTACCTATTTCTATTTTGCACACTACCTTTTACTTAATTGTCGAATCAACATCCTAAAGATTTGACTAGTAGAGAATGCCTTTGACATTAAGTCCGCTTTTGTACTATTGTGCATTAAGTTTTTAAATAAATAAAATATATATTATAAAATAATCATAAATAAAGTGTAAATAGTTAAAATAAAATATAAGTACTTATATACAATAAAGTATAAATTATCAAGTAAAAGTATATAAAATACTTTAATGTATAAAAATTTAATTTCACAATATTAATATTTCCGGCTGCGAAGACACGTAGTGATGACGACTGAGGTAGCCGTAAACTGTTGCTACAGTCGTACTCACTACCTTAGTTGCTACTGCCTGCTTAGCTAAATTCCGCCTTCACTTCTGTCTGATCCCGAAACGAAAGTTTGATAGTAGTGTAGGTAGAGTCAGTAAATAGGGAAAATTTAGCTTGTTTTTTATTTTGTGTTATTAATCCCCTATACCACGGCGATAAATATAAAATAAAAAAAATAAAAAATAAAAGCATTTATTGTCAGACTACAAAGGCCCAAAAAATTGTTGGTATTATACACTTATGAACTAAATTAGCATACAAAAAGAAAATAAAATAAAACAAAAAATAAAACTATAATAACTATACTTATTCTATTAATTAATGCAGTACAACTTTTCAGCTTTCGGGTTCATCAGGGCTGTTGTCCAGTGCCGTTGCAACTTATGTCATGTCAACAAGCACCTTGAGTATACTGTTAGAACTACCCAGCATTCTATTTCTGATAGAATGTTTTTTTCTGAGCATCAGCAAACATGCCGGATGCACTACAGAATCTGGGTAGTCCCAACAGCACACGAAAGAGATTATTGTACTGCACTCGAAGGGCGCTGAGGGTGCTTTTGGTATAACTAGACCACAGGCCGCTTGTATAAAAAGCATACAAGCATTATTCTTCGTCCTTGTTATTACTTGAATATAGACCTTGTTGCTTGTCATTTTATTTCCGTGTTTCTCGTAGGTCGGGAAGCGTTCGCCCCTGTCCACAGAAACTTAAAGGATCGGCGCATCGTTTCTTTGTACAATCGACACATTAAATAAGTTTCTAGCCTTTTCTATAACTTTGGTTACTTGAATCAAAGCGTGAAAGAGCACATTTGGCCGGCTTAGTTGGCCGTAAACTGCATTAGCTCCAATCGTCTTCGGTGCTCTCGTATGTTCTCTTGCTTGCCTTCAGGGAACTCAAGATGGTGCGCCTTAATAAACAATAAAACTATATAGGTAATAAAAGTATATATTAATTTAAAAATACTCTAAAATCAGGTTATATTTTTAGAGAACATTATAAAGTAAACAAAAACATATGTTACCGAAATTGAAAAATATACGACAAAAATAAAATATAAATTATTAAAATGCCAAATTTTGATAATAAATTATATATTTGATTTATATTATTATTATAAATGATATAACTCTTTAATAACTCTTTTGGGTTTTGTCTCATTTATACCATAAACGATTCGTCCCAAACATAAGTTTTCAAAAATAAAAAATAAACAAAGTATTATTTTATTTTTTGAAACATTATTTTTAAATTATGGACGATATATTTTTTAGGAAGAAATCCACGTCCGTAAACGCAATCGGGGATCGATCGAAGTCCGATTTAACGCGAAGTTATACAGGTTGCATTTAAAAGATATCTTTCAAAATACTTGACATAGTTAGTCTTAACTTTAATCTCGTCGAGATCGGTACTTAGATTAATTTTATGTATTATAATAAAGTTGGAAGAAAAAGTATAGTACGGAGTTACTGTGTAGAAGAGTAAGTAACAAGAGAAATAGATTCTGCAATCTGTCACAATGGTGATTTCACATATTATTCAAATATATAATTATCATTTGCCTTTTTAGCGAGTCGTTTCACCATTTTATTTCTTTTATTTATATGCCTAAAGTAAGGTTCCACTGATAAATGTATGTAAGTAGTTACGCCGCTAGGTTCGTAACTTACAATACATAAATATAAATAAACTAATATAGACTTAAAATAATAAATAAACAAAATTATAAAGATTGACAAGTATTTATTTTACAGTCCATTTTATTGCGATTTCGTTGGTTTTTTTCCATTCCTAATATAAATATCGGTATGCGTATGGATGGTATCCGTTGTAATAGTGGCTGTATGGTAAGGATCTGTAGATTGGGACTGTTTGAAGTTTGGGGTCAGTCTCAATCAAGCGGTACTGTCCAGACTCGTCCCATCTGAGTACTGCCATTGCGCATGCGGCGAAGCAAAGGACAAGTGCGAATACGATGAATTTCATCTGAAATAGTAAATAACAAAATTTTATTAAAAAACTTTTTAAGCAGTCACGCCTTAATTCTGAGGGGGTTAGGCAGTGGCAATGGCACACCACTTTCTACAATCCTAAAACGACTCTTTGGTTTTATACTAACTTACAAGTTCTATGGTTTTATGAACCGTTCTTTCAATAAACTCTTTTTAAGCGTTGTAATAAATAAACTAAAAAAAAAAAATTATCTATCCCAAAACTCATTAAAGAGCTAAATAATTTGGAATTAGCTTGATCTAACGACGGAGGCGAAATTGATGTGACGAACGGTTTAGCGATTGGTTTGTTGCGCGTAAAGTCCCGGGTTCGATTCCCGGTCGAAGCAAATATTTGATTCATAGCTATTATTTGTAATATTTAATAACAATAAATATTGCAAATATTTATTAATAAAAATAAGAGATGGATATTTGCCTCGGGTCTGGTTATCAAAGAGTGGTAGGCAGTGGTACCCAGTCTGCCGATCCGGGGTAGTACCACCACTTAAAAGTATACAGACCGTGAAGTGATTTGGTCACGTTTCGGGATCAGCTTGTAAGTTGCCGGTTCCATCTAGGCCGGCATAGTGGATGTGATTGCTACTCACAGTTATTGAATTGTAGTAGCAGTGACATTCATTCATGGACCACACTTCGGCTTAACATCAAGCGGGGTGCAGTCATATGTCGAGTCACAATAAAAAAAATATAAAATCAAAAATATAAAAGCACGTTTAGTAGCCCAAAGTATGCAAATTTTATTGAAATAAAAATTGTTAAAAGTTCTTACCTTGATTGTTTCTTTTAAAATAATAGTAACAATATCATCATAAACAACAGTATTTATACTAATAAATTTACAAAATAAAATTACTTTTTACATTAATTAATGACAATAGCTATTAGTTTTTAATAATCTGTACGTTAACGAATACATTAACAAAATACGGCCTCAATTTACGCAAGACTAGGTAGAGACAATGAAGCGCCACCTTTATACGATCCTGGCATACGTCTCTCTTTTCCATTCCACCCATGATTCTCTTTGTACAAGCTCTATAGTTATAATTTTGCGGTTCTAGGAGTATAGATTGTCAGTTATAAGTTATTGTGACTCGCCATCTGACCTCGATTGTAAGCAATGACCCACTCCCACTCAGAGAATAAAATCCACTTAGTTTTCACGGTTGCCTCAGCCGCCATCACTTTGCAGGCCAATGGAAAATAATATTTATTATGTCTGTTTTAAAATTACCTGTATAATATTATCTTCGCTTATAATTATTTAGCTTGACATTAATAATTACCGATTTTTGTTAAACGTTTCTAAATTTATAATTAATCAACAAATTTATTTTAACATATTTATTACATTAGAATAAATATAAATAATTATGCAGTTCAAAAAATCGGTTGTCTGTAAAGTCGGTTTACTGACGATAGTTGAACGTGACAACGTCATAAGAAAATACTGATGGAATGGTTACATTTTTCAAAAGAAAATTTTAATTTTATTTGTTTGATATATAATTTGTATGGATATAGAAAAGGAGGTAAATGGAAATCACAATTGAATTGATCAAGTTACATTTATTTGTACGCATAAATACAATTATGTCATTTTTTTTATTGTATATTCAAATATTGTACAATAAAATATTGCCTCTTCGTCGCTCGTTCCGCGCTCTCGCTTGCACTTCAAGCTTTAAATGCAACGTCTCAGAGCGAGGTAACGCCGCATGAGTCATGTTTTTCCGTGCGTGCTGCCGGCTTCATCGAATTATAAGACGTTGTCACGTCAAAAATGGCAGCCAATAATATTATCAATATATTTTGGTTAAAGATCAGACATTTCGTTTGTTTGATTTATAATGATTATATTGGTCCTTTTAAAAAATGGGACGAATAATATTATCGAATACGAACAACAGCTGGTCACATAAACAATGTAAATAGACACAGTTGTTCTCAATGACGTTTTGAAATATTTATTAAATAATATAATTTATTAATAGTGTAATAAATTATTAACTGACATTTAATTTACATAAAGTTGCTTTCGACTTAGTCATGTATGTTAATTATGACGTGCAAAACTATTATGTACGTAAGAGTTTGTGATTATTTGATCAGTCTGCCGGCCCAGCTAAAATTGTTTTTGTTATTGTGACTCGACATATGACAACACCCCGCCTGATGTTGAGCTAAAATGGGGTCGACATGATTAATTGAAATCAAATCATTTATTTAAAACGACCGTGGTGTAGTGGCAGTGCAATGATTACACAAACCGAGAGCACGAGTTCTAAACCACCCACCGGTACCAATGTATCTTTGATATATTATATATGTACTTTGGTTGTCCTGTTTCTATGATACAAGCACTAGTAGCTTAGTATAGAAATGTAAAAAAATAAATTTAAAAATCGTAAAGGCATTCCTGCTGTTGCACCTTGTCTGACTCTATTATGATTTCGGAAAGGCATATGACGAAAAGAAATCAAGAAACTTGTTTTTAATGAAGGCGACTGCTACTACAGGTGGCAGCGCATCCACTATGCCGGCCTTGTTCAAATCGACAACTTTGAAACTAAATCCGAAACGCAATCAGTTAACTTTATGTTCTGTATATTTGAAAATGGTGGTACTACCTTAGATCAGCAGACTGAGCAAATAACCAGTAACTGCCTTCTCTTATATATATTTTTTTATTGTGACTCGACATATGACAGCACCCCGCTTGTCGTTAAGCCGAAGTGTGGTCTATGAATGAATGTCACTGCTATTACAATTCAATAACTGTGAGTAGCAATCACATCCACTATGCCGGCCTAGATGGAACCGGCAACTTACAAATTGATCCCGAAGTTGATAACCAGACCCGAATCCACTTCTTTTGTTTTTATTAACAAATATTTGCAATATTTAATATAATTATTAAACATTATAAATAAAAGCTATAAAGAGTGGTAGGCAGTGGTACCCAGTCTGCTGATCCGGGGTAGTACCACCACTTACAAGTATACAGACCGTGAAGTGATTTGGTCACGTTTCGGGATCAGCTTGTAAGTTGCCGGTTCCGTCTAGGCCGGCATAGTGGATGTGATTGCTACTCACAGTTATTGAATTGTAGTAGCAGTGACATTCATTCATGGACCACACTTTGGCTTAACATCAAGCGGGGTGCTGTCATATGTCGAGTCACAATAAAAAAAAAAAAAAAAAAAAACAAATATTTGCTTCGAATCCAAGACTTTACGCGCAACAAACCAATCGTTCAACCGTTCGTCCACGCCTGTCGTCATTTCCTAAACACCCATATTTTCAGGTTTTAAACCATGACCTAACTCAGTCGCTTTACTGGAATTCACTTAAGAATCTTGCTTCATAACATCAGGCGGTGGTGCATTTAACATAATGTCATCCTGATTAAATAATAGACGTTTATAATACAAAATAAAATAGGTACCAATAAGCGAGAAGCGAGATCTAGAAAAATACAAGCACTAGTATTAAGTACGAGTACAGCGATATTAATAGTATAAAATATCACCCTCTTTCTAAGTAATTGTGAATATAAAGCGAGGGAGTTGTGTCAGGGTCGTGGCAAGTGGCGCTCCATTGTCTCTGCTTATCCCCATGGCAAAAGGCGTGACAATTTAATTGATTAATTGATGCCTGCGGTCGGAATAGTAAATTCTAATGCTTTATATTACTAATTCGTAGTGAGCAATTTATAATAAATACAAAAGTCTTTTAACGACAAAAGTTCAATAAAAATCAATCAATCGAATTGTCATGCTTTCTTCCAACAGGTATACGCAGAGACAATGGAGCGTCACTTGCCACGATTTTTACACAACGCCCTTGCTTCCCTCACATCCACGATTCTCTCCATACAAACTCTTATTATGGGCATAATAAAAAAAAACCAGATAGCAAAAAATTTTTTTACTAATAATGAAATTAAGTATACAAGTATCTGTATGGTGAATAAATATATAACCGCTTGACAGGGTAGGTTGTGTGGATGTAACTGTGATCCAGGGTTGGTTTTTGGACCAAGCGGTATTGACCGTAGATGGTGTCCCAGCCAATTCCGGCCATGGCGACGGCCGCAAAGCAAACTACAAGGGTAAAAATTATGAATTTCATCTGGAAACAATAAAATATTTTTTTAATCGAGACCACCCTCTGGTACAAATGTAACTTTGATATATTTAATTTGGTCGTTCTGTTTCTATGATACAGGCACTTTAGTAGCTTAGTATAGAAATGTAATATAAAAAAAATATGTATTTATTTAGAGACATTTTATGGTGATACGTCATGATTATGGTGGATGTGGTCCATGTCTGAAAGCAGCTGTCTAATCTTATATGAAGGCCATTATTCAGAATCGATCTTTTTTTTAAATTAAACTCAACATCTGATAGCACGATGAAGGTGCGGATAGAGGGGTGATGTGAGCCATCCAGTGCATGTGTATACGCGCTTCATTTCTGGTACAGATATGCACGCGTTTATAATTCATACGACGAAAAAAGAGCGGTGAGTTTCGAGCTGCGCAGTAAGATCGTCAGATAAGAAGAGCTCTGGAGACCGTGATGAAAAGTCCGCCTACCCACATGCGTAAAACGAAAAGTAAGTAGGTAACAAAACAAGTTACTGCGCAGCTTTAATACCAGTGCTATTTTTTCTGCTGGGATTTATACAAACATGAACGTATACGAGCCAAAAATACGCCGGGTTCGTGAACGTTCTAACATCAGGCAGAGTATTGTCATATGTCGAGACACAAATAAACGTTTACTGGGCATATTATGACCACTAACAGATAAAATAATGATTTTTTTGTTGTGACTCGACATCTTTTATATGATTTTTTTTATTGATTAAAAGTCTTACCTTGTCTACTTCAAACAAAAGTGATAAGAAATATTTAAAAATATATTCTTTATACAAACCTTAATTGCTTGTAATTAAAATCAACTACATAATAATGCTGGAATTATTCGTCCTTTTATAAACCAAACTTTAATTTTATTACCATTTTCTTAAAGACAACACACCAGCTTGACATCAAGCGGAGTGCTGTCATATGTCGAGTCACAATAAATAAAAAAAGACACGCTTTAACTTAATTACTTATGATAACAGTCTAAAAATTGATCTAATAATTTCTTATAATTACATTTAAATTGTTTTATTATTGTTTTGTGTTTAGTTGTGATTAAGCACGTGACATTAATGAATATCATATTCCTCATATACAGGATGGATGCTCTAAACGCCAACATTTTATTTTATTTTTTTTATTGTGCCATAAGTTTCAATTTAGTTTCAGTTTATTTGTTAAGTAATTAGGCTCCAAGGAAGCACTTTTACACGTCAAAACCTTACAAACATAAACATAATAACAATTCAATAAAATTTAATAGATAAACAATTATAATACAATCAATATATACAGTTGTGAAAGAGGAAGGGAAGGAAGCAAGGAAGTGGCGCTCCATTGTCTCTGCCTATCCCTGTAGGAAAAAGGCGTGACAATTTGATTTGATTTTGGTAAACAAATTGAATAGAAAATTAAAAAAACATGCAGGATACCATTGTAAATGGAAATACACAAGCTTGATACCAATACACATTTGGTATCAAGCTTTTTTTTTTATTGTGACTCGACATATGACAGCACCCCGCTTGATGTTAAGCCGAAGTGTGGTCCATGAATGAATGTCACGGCTACTACAATTCCATAACTGTGAGTAGCAATCACATCCACTATGTCGGCCTAAATGGAACCGGCAACTTACAAGCTGATCCCGAAACGTGACCAAATCACTTTACGGTCTGTATACTTGTAAGTGGTGGTACTACCCCGGATCGGCAGACTGGGTACCACTGCCTACCACTCTTTGATAACCAGACCCGAAGCAAATATCCATCTCTTTTTTTTATTAACAAATATTTGCAATATTTAATACTATTAAATATTACAAATAAAAGCTATGAAACAAATATTTGCTCCGACCGGGGATCGAACCCGGGACTTTACGCGCAACAAACCAGTCGCTAAACCGTTCGTCCACGCCTGTCGTCAAAAATGTATTGATACCAAATGTACATAACGAATAGCAACATTGCATTAGCTGCTGTGAGAAAGTATTGTCAACTTATAAACTATTTTAAATGTCAATAATACATCTGACCTCGATCCGCCTGATGATACTTGTATGAAAATAATTGTGGATGTGAAGGAAGCGAGGAAGGTGTTTCAGGATCAAGGCAGGATCGCTCCATTGTCTTCGCCTATCCCTGTGGAAAAAAGGCGTGACAATTTGATTGATTGATTAAATACGAACATCGTGTGTATAAAAACATATTGAAACTGTTTTTTTTTTTAAATTTTAACTTGCTGTAATAATAAAAATATTCGACGTGCCTAATGATATGCAAGAGGAGGTCTAAGAGTGACGACGACTGAGAAAACCGAGTTTATTTACAGCTGCCTCACACGCCGTCACTATGCCGGCCAAAGGTGCTTCTTCACGCATCGCTTCATCATAGGATATATCATAGACATGTGGCAAACAAAATTCTTAAAGAAAAATTTATTGAATTTAGTACAGAAGTTCGAAAGGGATTCTAAGAAATAAAAAAATCGTAATTAGGTAAAACAGAGTTCCCAAATGTTATCGAAGTAACCGTGTGGATATAATAAATTTTAATTGAAATAATAATTAAATATCAATTTAATAACAATAATGATTTTAAAAAAAAAATCTTTTGTATAAAATGAGATACTGAGATTTCCTCAAACAGTTTTCGATTCAGCTGAAATCAGAAAAGTCAAGGTAAGATGAAGTTAAATATATTTTTGTTTATTTAAATGTATTTTAATAATACTTTAACAATTAAATTATTAAATAAAATTGAACAATTATGATACTTATGGGATTTTTTTGATATTTTTTTTAAACATAATCAATTTCATTCACACACCTTCAAAGAGATCCTTAAAACACAATATTTTCGAATACCTGTTTTAATCCCATTTAGTTTTAATGTTTATTCAATTTCAACGCGAATTTGTTTTCTTATATCTTTAAATATAATGAATTAAAATTTGTGTAATTCATTATATTTAAAATATTTATTAAATTGAACAAATTTTATGCGACTTACTATCAGTCTCTTCGTGACCACAATGGCTACTCGAAACGTCAGAATCATAAAATAAAATTGTAAAATCAAAACCAAAATAAACGTGTAAAATAAAATAAATAGTAAGCCGCATAAAATTTGTTTAATTTATTAATCAATGTTTGGGCAAAATCTAAGAAAATATTTAAAAATACATATATTTTTTTCACTAGTACACGCACATTAATCTTAAATTACCATTAAAACTAAATTATCTACATGTTTATTTTCAGATGAAATTCTTCTTGTTTGCTCTCTTGTTCGTCGCAGCAATGGTCGGTACCTTCGCCGACCACGAGTCAGTCGACAAACGTTCCATCTTGTACCGCTCTCCCTACCAATACTACCGCTCCTACCTACCCTATGATGGATACTACCGCAACTATTACAACTACCCGTACTCCAGATACTTGTGGTGGACGAAATAACATTGAATAAACAATCATGAGCATTTATATATACTGTTTGACTTTTAATATGTACTCCAATTAGACAGAATCGGCAGTCGAACTAAAAGGTTCGATACGTCGTTTCTTTGTAGTACAATCGACAAGAGAAATACTATACTAACCCATGTGTTCTTTCCATCTTATAACTTTAGGCAGCCGGTAACTAACTCGGTTTTTTCAGTCGTTGTCACTCTTAGACCAGGAGGACTTGCTTATCATCAGGCGGGTCGAGGTCAGATGCCGTGTCACAATAAATAAAAAAACAACATTTGATGACTATGGATCGACATAGTGGTAGTGCAATCAATGATCACGCAAACTGAGAGCATGTGTTTAAAGTCAAAGCCTCTTGCCGGTACCAGTTTAGACGACAGGCGTAGACGAACAGTTGGCGATTGGTGTGTTGCGCGTAAAGTCCCGGGTTCGATTCCCGGGCGAAACAAATATTTTTTTTATAGCTTTTATTTGCAATATTTAATAACTATATTAAATATTGCACTATTTGTCAATAAAAAAAAGAGGCGAATATTTGCTTCGGCTCTGGTTATCAAAGAATGGTGCCCAGTCTGCCGATCCGGGGTAGTACCACCACTTACAAGTATACATATTGTGAAGTGAATTGGTCGCGTTTCGGGATCAGCTTGTAAGTTGCCGGCTCCAACTAGGCAGGCACTTACATGTGATTGCTACTTACAGTTATTAAAATTGTAATAGTAGTGGCATCCATCCACCCGAGCCTAACATCAAGCTGGGTGCTGTCATATGTCGAGTCACAATAAAAAAAACCTCTGGAGTGGATGAAAATACGTAGTTACATACATACAAGTCAAGTTAATGAAATCGTGTTAAAATAGGTTTAATTTTATCATAAATTCCATGCATCCATATTAACACACTCGTAATCTCTTTGTCATTAGTAACATTACTCGTCTAATGCAAAACGTTCGCAATCACATTCGCTCAATTACCTCTTTTTGATTCATTAACAGTTCAATTATTCCCTTGTCAATGTTTCTATCACTAACGTTTTGTAGTACTTGTTATTTCCAATTTATTATTTTTCTACGTATTAAGGCTAATGTCATGCCCCCCGCCTGATGTTAAGCTGGAGTGCGGTCCATGAATAAAGGCTATGGGTTAAATAATCGCAGTTACAGTCGCATCTACTGAATCCGCTAACTTTTAAGTTGAATACGAAATGCAACTAAATCACTTCACGGTCTGTACACATGAAAGTGTTTAAAATGAAAAAAAAACTTTACAACCCAAGTTACAAATTACAAACCAATATGGGTTGTCACTTATCGTCTTCATTATCGTCTCCAAATAGCCGCGTTATTTACGCCGCGGCTAAGATTGCCTTTCCATATTTTGTTATGATATTTTCTAGTCAAAACATACATTTGGTTGTGCTGTATTTTTTTATGTAACCCTGCCTGATGTTAAGCTGGAGTGCGGTCCAGGAATGGAGGTGACTGCTACTACATTTAAATAACTGCAAGTAGAAGTCGCATCCACCATGCCAACTTTTTTTTTAATTGTGACACGGCATCTGACCTCGTCCCGCCTGATGATAAGCAAGAGGAGGTCCAAGAGTGCCGACTGGAACAACCAAGTCAGTTCCCGGCTGCCCTAGCCGCCGCCACTATGCCGGCCTAAGAACACTAACAAGCATGTGAGAGCATTATTAAACCGGCAACTTACAATCTGATCCCGAAAATCGACTAAGTAACGACGGTCTGTACAATTTCCACGGTCTATAATATCCACTAATATAGACTGTGGAAACACTATTATTATCGCGTTTATATTGGTTTTAATTTTACAAATAAACGCGATAGTAAGCAGCAAAAAAAATGTTTAATTCACTAATGAATGTTCGCGCGAAATCTATGAAAATACTAACCACAGAATATTAAAAGTCAAACAGTATATATAAATGCTCATGATTGTTTATTCAATGTTATTTCGTCCACCACAAGTATCTGGAGTACGGGTAGTTGTAATAGTTGCGGTAGTATCCATCATAGGGTAGGTAGGAGCGGTAGTATGGGTAGGGAGAGTGGTATAATATGGAACGTTTGTCGACCATCTTGTGCTCGGCGAAGGCACTGACCATGGCTGCGACGACCAAGAGAGCGAACAAGAAGAATTTCATCTGAAAATACATTAATAATTATTTATTATTTTAGGGTTTCATGATCAAAACTAGGATATTCTTAAAAAAAAACAGCCATCCAAAGTCCGCATAACCAAATAGCGAATTGTGTATGTGGAGTGACGATAACGGATAGAATAAGGAATAGCACAGTGCGCAATCGATGTAGTTTGAAAGAAAATATAGTGACAAGGATTGTTTTAATGGTTTGGGCACATGGAAAGGATGAGTTAAAGTAGATTGTCGATTCGTGATCTAATGTGGATGGATACGTTAAACGGGACAGTTCAAGGAGGGTGTTTTCTTCAGGGCCGTTCCTGTATTATAGCAATGTAATTATTGGATATCTACGATCTATATCAGTGAGACAAGCATATATGATATGAATATTTAATATTAATATTATTGTTTGGTTTAATAATAATTTTAATAAGAAATAAATTAACCTTGATTTAGTTTTGTTGGCACGACTTTGAATGATTAGGAATAACTTCAATAAGTATTTTTATATTAAAATAATAAATTACTTTTTATTTATTTTCTTTAATAGTGCTCAATTATTGTTCATTTAAATATTAATTAATTATTATTTTTTGTTAACTTCGGTCGTTGGGAATAACAAAATATAGGGAAATTCAATTTTATTTAATTATAAAAAAAACTAATAATTGATTAATAATCG
The DNA here is from genome assembly GCA_905220615.1 of Tinea trinotella. Lineage (NCBI taxonomy): Eukaryota > Metazoa > Arthropoda > Insecta > Lepidoptera > Tineidae > Tinea > Tinea trinotella. The sequence continues at coordinate 628,424 of HG992314.1, forward strand.
ATTGATGAATAATTAATTATGTTAATAATTAGCAAGAATAAATTACAAATAAAAGTGGTACAATGGGTTATTCTTAATAGATTATTGATCACCTCTCTTTAAGCGCCCAGCCATTTGGTTAAATAATAATTATAAATTATTTACACCGGCAAATGGAAAAGTTGGCTCTTGGAACTCGCCTTGCTTATCATCAGGTCACAAGTCAAGTTCTATAAAAAATAAAACATCCTACCAACCAATTCAAACAAACTCTTTAGACCTCATTTAATTGGTTCTGTTTGTGGATTCTTTACTAAGTTTAATTTAAATATTTTGCATAATATATGGATGCAATTATTATATGTATGTTTGTATGTGTTATTTATGTATATTCTTGTATTATGTATAGAAGAGAACTCGTTTAACGAAGGTATGTAATAAAATTTATTTATTTATTTAAAAACTTAATGCACAATATTAAAAATGCGGACTTAATACCAAATATCTATATCAATCAATATATATATATATATTTATGTATAATTAATATGACTTAATTTATATATTTTTCATAATGTATTTTGCACCCTAAGGTCCATCCTAAAGGTTTGATTGATATAGATATTTGGTATTAAGTCCGCCTTTTTAATATTGTGCATTAAGTTTTTAAATAAATAAATAAATTTTATTACATACCTTCGTTAAACGAGTTCTCTTGTACGACTAGTTCCAGAAATTAGATAAAACACATCAAATATAAATGTTCACTATCTACCCTTCCTTACAATATCGCAGTCGTAATATTGATGTCCAATACTATTAGGAGTATATAACATAGGTGATCAGTGAGAACGAGGGGTAGTTTTCCGCCATATTGGTTTTCTGTTGTGACCTATAAAGGGATGATTGCGGGATCATGACAAATTGTTAGAAACATCATTTATCAAAATGTTTACACTGGCTTAGCTCATCTATTGTATATAATACTCCGTGTGGGTGATTGGTGGTTTTATAATATAGGTCATTTGTCAATACGCGTGGCGCATTGGTTAGCATTGTAGATGTGGTTTGAAAGAAGATGTAGTGACAAGGATTGACAAAGGAATGCGATGGTTTGGGCACATGGAAAGGATGAGTGGAAGTAAATTGACGAAAGGAATGTATAAATCTCATGTGGATGGATGCGTTAAACAAGGCAGACCCAGGAGAGTGTTTTTCGACCAAATTGGAGACATCCTCAAGAAAGCTAGGTTGCCTAGTGCCCATAACCACAGGGCCTGTATGAAGAGAATTGTGGATGTGAAGGAAGCAAGGGAGTTGTGTAAGGATCGTGGCGCTCCATTGTCTCTGCCTATCCCTGTGGAAAAAAGGCGTGACGATTTGATTGATTGATTAAATACTTAACAGAGATTTTATAATTAGAATGAAAATTACAAATAATAAAATGTTAATAAAAAAATAGACGGATATTTGCTCTGGTTTGAGCTAAAATTTCGTAAGACGCGGCGAGACTCGTCTTACATAATATTTGGGTCCGGGTGTCTAAGAGTGGTGGCATTAGTTTGAAAGTAGCCGGTTCTATTTAAATGAAAAGCTCCGTGACCACAATGGCTGCAAAGCTCTCGAAACAACGCTTAACCAAAAATAAGCGCGATAGTAAGCCGTTTCTCATTTTATCAAGTTATTCATTCATTTAATGAAAATTATTTATAAGCGGTGCTTCTTGGATCAAAAAAAAATAGACATTTAATGTTCGCATAATTCTACTAGTGATTTTTATTACCGGGGTCCTAGGTGAATTGAATCTTCTACGTAAATCGTATAATTGTTAATACGCGAAATCGTCAGTTGGTGTTAATTTTTGCAGCTTAACATCAGGCAGGGTGCTATCATATATGGAGCCACAATAAAAAAATAACAATAAGCTACTAATCGTGCGTCTATAATTATATTTTACATGTCTATACTAGGCTACTAAAGTGCTTGTATCATAGAAACTGGTCAATTACAAATCAGCACGGTGTATTTTTTGTACCCGTGCTCTCGGTTCGCGTAACCATTGCACTACCACTAAACCACGATCGCCATATCAAAGACTAGAGTAAAGTAAGCTCAACATAATAAACACTATAATAATTTAATTCCTTTTTTTTGTTGCAGGTAAATAACAATTAATTCATTGTAATAAATTATTGTGTAAGTATATAAAAGTAGTGTAAAGGACATCATTCATTTGGGCTTCTACTACTTTTGTAATGTCCAATGATGAAAATATATATATAAATGATAGTTTCGATACTTGTATTAATAAAACTAATTACAATTTCGCTCTTAATTGCTGTGCAATTGAGTTATTTGGAAAATAAGATATGGATATATAACAAAGACACGCCGTATTAACAGTTCTGCTTTGAACTATTATAGTTATCATTTTGCACACCTAAACTATGCAAAATAAATGATATAATCCAATTGCATTGTAATCTTTGTACATCAAAATTTTATAAAATGTATATGCAACTGTTAATACAATTAAGGCAAGTCACCATACAAAATGAATAATGTCCTTTAACGGTAAGTTTAAAATATACGAAAATAACGTTCATCGTATTAATGTATTCTTTTATTTTTAGACCAATAGATTTTTATTAAACTATTTACGTAGAGACATTATCTTACATATACTTATCGCACCCTGTAATTCAGACAACTTTCAAGTAGATCCCGAAATGCGACTGAAAAAATCATGAACTTAACCTTTGTTTTTGTAATATTACTTATTTTAACTGAAATTTGTAATAACTTGCATAATATAGTAATAACAAAATTGTGAAATTTCTCATTTTCATTTGTAATAAAATTATGTAAAGCACAGAAATGGAACGTTTACTCCCTTCAGTGTCTGAACACTGGTAATTTAGATGTCTAGATGCTAACAGCCTGACTACCTTTCATTTTATATTAGCATAACTGCTTTAGGGATGTTTATTAGGCCGGCATAGTGACGGCGACTGTGGCAGCCGTGAACTAACTCGTTTTTTAGTCACCGTCACTCTTGGAGCTTTATCGTAATGGGCACCTTTAGATGTATAAGCGTTCCTCATTTAAAATATGAATTTTACATGTTCCTTTCTGTATTTTTTTTGTGACTCGACATATGACAGCACTCTACCTGATGTTAAGCTGGAGTGCGGTCCATCAATAGAGGTAATTGATACTAAAGTTACATAACTGTAAGTAGCAGACAGATCCACTATGCCAGCCAAGTTGGAACCGGCAAACTACAAGCTGATTTAGATTTCCGTTACATCACGGACTGCATACTTGTAAGTGATGGTACTACCCCGGATCGGCAGACTGGGCACCACTGCCTGCCACTATTTGAAAACCAGACCCGGAGCAAATTTCTGCCTCTTTTTCTTATTAACAAGTATTTGTAAATATAATAAAATGATGATATATTACAAATAAACCTATGAAAGAAATATTTGCTTCGACCGGTAATTGAACCCGGGACTTCCGCATAGCAGACTGTTGTGCTAACCACTGCGCCACTCCTGTCGTCAATCTTGATATACGCATGAGCCATAAACTTGTTGTTAATTATTTTAATAATTATTACCATATAAAAGCAGTAACAATTAATAAGCGATTAAGTTATTTTTGAAAAACTATCAACAGAAGGTAAGTTACATTCAATTCCTAATAATATTAAATATTTATTCCTTTTATATTTCATAAAAATTAATATTTCAATTAGAATTTTTAATAAATAAACGTCCTTTTGTCATAGAAATAAGACGACCAAAATACGTTGTAAGATTTTCATTAAGAAATACATTCAATTTATTCACAGAAAAATTTTCAAATTTTCGAGAGACCACGATGGCTGCCAAGCTCTCGAAAGGTCAGAAAAATAAAAAAAATGTAAAATTAATAACTAAAAATAAACGCGATAGTAAGCCGCATAACATTTGTATAATTTAAAAATCAATGTCCGCACTAAATCTAAGAAAATACTACTTTAAGAAAAACTCGAAATATGACAGCACCCCGCTTGACATCAATCAAGCTTAAACTGGAGTGTGATCCATATATGGATGTCACTGCTACTACAATTCAATAACTGTAAGTAGCAATCACATCCACTATGGCGGCCTAGTTGAAACCGGCAACTTACAAGCTGATCCGAAAACGGGACCAAATCACTTCACGGTACTGGTACAATCAAGATTGGTACTAAAAAGTGGATTTGAACCGGAATCTCAGTTTGCGTGATCATTGTACTTATAATGCTTTAAACAATTTCTCAACATTGCAGAATGAAGACTTCAATTTTTTTCCTGATGGTCGCCTGTGCCGTTAGTATGACCATATGCGCGCCACTGCACTCTGCCTCAATACCATTCTACTACCCACTACATGCACCACTCTACGAGCCATTTACCCCATATTCCCCATATACTCCATACTCTCCATATACTCCAAGCGTCACTAGAATCACTGTCACACCATACGTGTACTCCTACAAGACTGTATTTTAGAATGAATTATAAATAAACTAAACTGAATGTCAATTTGTTGTTGTTGAAAAGCCTTCTGTTTAAAAATAAAAGTATTTATTTTTTCTTATTAACTTTATTTTTAAAACTGACGAAAGGAAATAAATCTAATGAGGATGGATGCGTTAATCGAGGCAAACCCAGACGATGACAAAGTCGGAGACATTATTAATTAAGCTGGGTTGCCCAGTGCCCATAACCGTAGAGCTTGTATGAAGACAATTGTGCTCCATTTTCTCTGTCATTCCTGTGGAGAAAAGGCGTGACAATTTGATTGATTCTTTGATTGAACAAAATAATAGACCGTTTCCTCAGAGGATACGAAGTGAACAAGAGAGTTGTGTCAGCATGTTGTTAGTGACACTTGGTTGTTTCTACCAATCCCTAATTTTACGCATGCGACACAAAGGAGCAAGAGCAGGCAAGAGGATACTGTACTCCAGGCCGGTATAGTGACGACAACGAATGCCAACGTAAACCAAGTCATTTTTATCTTGGTTAAGTATAGCAAATGAAAGGATTTATCGTAGGAATAATCGTAAGAATTAAGAATATCTGATTTGATCAAAGAGTATTTTTTTTCGGTTGTTATGGGTTCTGTTAGTCCCATTAAATAATATTTATTATCATGAGGCCATATAATTGACACTACGCAGTGGAAAGTCCTCCCTCCTCTGTTTCCATCGATCACAACACTTCGCGATCTCTCGACACAAACTATTGTAGGAGTCTATCTCATCCCGCCTTAGGAGCTTTTTGGGCTATAGCCCGGAGCCTCGTATCCACAAAGGTACGATAGACCCCTATATAAATCAATAGATAATACCCGTTAAAAAAGATCATAAGATTAAATTTTCTTAGATTTTGCGCGAACATTAATTAATGAATTAAACAAATTTTATGTGGCTTATTATCGCGATTATTAATGATTGTATTTTTTTTATTCCAATGTTTCGAGACTTGACCTGCCCAGTCCCACTTAAGTTTGGCGGCTTTTACGGCTACGTCGGCATTTTGCATTTTGAAGCGTAGTCGCCAAGTTTTGAATTTTATTTGTATGTTGCACTTCCAGACTATGATGGCCCACCACAAGTCTGGAGAGAGAGTGATATTAATATATTTAATAATATTACAACTATTATAATATATACTTAATAATAGATAACAGATAAAATTAAAAGTATATTAACTATAATTAAACTATATCTGACATCTCATCTAATATCGTCGCATCAGAGATAGTCTCACGGAGACTGGCAACATTTCCCCTTTGTATAGCAAGGCTAATACGTTTGCAGAAATAATTGCCAGCCTTCCTGTCTCCAGACTTTTCTTTCAGCCGCTTGGACAACCAATTAAATAAGAAATATTTTATTAAAATAATTACAATTTAATCTCAATACAATTTAGAAACTGTATTTGTGTAAACTGTTGGTAAAGCCTTATTACTGAATATTCATGAAAGAGATATAAATACGAATCTCAATTTATTTTATGTAAAATATTTAAGTATTTATTTATAACAAAATAAATCTTTTATATTGGTAAATCGACGGTTAAAGATCCGCTTTCTATGATACCTATTTAATTAGTTTAATTTTGTATAAGTATCTATTATATAAATGTAAAACGATTTATACAGTTTTTAAATTAATATACTAATACTTGTATATTATGAACGTGACCGTTGCCCAAGAAGTTTATATTTACATTTCTATACTAAGCTACTAAACGTGTTTGTATCATAGAAACAGGACGACCAAAGTACATAAGTATGCTAATATAAAAGATGATAAAAATGATGACATGAAATAAAAATATTGTTTTAAAATGGACATGGGATTAGTCAGTATTGATACCGGCGAGTTGTTTTGAACCAGAGGCTCTTGGTTTTCTTTGCCATTCCACCACCACGTTATATATACTATAACATAATTGTATATATTTTTTTAGACAACACAGTAAATAGCACTAGAATAAATTCAAATATAATTATTTTAGACTGTGAGCGTCGGCTTTAGACATACGACTTTGTATGTGTACTCACTCAAGAACCATGTGCTATTTTAATGCCAAGAATGTAATGAAACTAAAGTCAATCAATTGGCAAAGTCATAGGCAGAGACAATAGAGCGCCACTTGCCACGATCCTGACAGAACTCCCTCTCTTCCCTCACATCCACAATTCTCTTCATACAAGCTCTATGATTATGAGCACTAGGCAGCCTAGCTTTTTTTGATAAAACTAGTGTGCTTAGAAAATATGTAACATCAAATTGAAATTATCAATTTGCGCCTTAATTATATAATTACAATTAAACACGTAGTGAACATGCAAATCATGGGCAGACGTTTGATTGCTGCAGGGCAATTATTAATAACCATGTCGTTATCGCGTCGACATCGAGTAAACTTAAACCATCTTCACATAATGTATAAAAGTGGTAGGCAGTGGTACCCAGTCTGCCGATCCGGGGTAATACCACCACTTACAAGTATACGGACCGTGAAGTGATTAGGTCACGTTTCGGGATCAGCTTGTAAGTTGCCGGTTCCATCTAGGAACCGGCATAGTGGATGTGATTGCTACTCACAGTTATTGAATTGTAGTAGCAGTGATATTCATTCATGGACCACACTTCGGTTTAACATCAAGCGGGTGCTGTAATATGTCGAGTCACAATAAAAAAAATTTAGCAGCGTAACCAAGCGAGCATTTATTTAGTTATAAGCTTAAACTCATTTGACGTATTTTAATTGAACTTAATTTTTTTTTTATTTACTTAAGTTTTTTCACAAATAAATCATACACACACAATCTAAGGAATTCTACGCAAGCAATTTTAATGTTTTATTTACTTATGTTATAGATTGTATTAATATAAAGTTATTCCCTTTTTCAATAGAGATAACCAAGGATAACTTTTTTGTAATTCAAACTAATTAAAGATACATCTGTTATTGAATATTATAATAAATACATACATAATGTATAGCGATAAAGGTAGCGAAAACTTATTCACTAAAATAATTTACAATCGATTTAATATGTTTGTATTGTAATATGGTAACTAGATTGTGATATATTAATATTTTTATTATAAATAGAATATATATGATACTGCAGACAGTTCTGGAAAATGCTTCAGTACAAGAAAACATTTCAAAGCAAGTTACATTGTAAATTTGTAATTTTGTACATTATAATAAAATTATTTAAATATCATAAATTATCATTTTATGATTCTATACAAATTTAATAAACTATAATTTATTATATACTTGTAATAAATTATATTAAATTTAATTATTAAAATGGATTCTACGAAAGGTCCGATAATCTTGTTCGTCATTTTTTTTTTCGATTAACATGACATGTAGCGACATCTGACTTAGTTGACGACTACGCCTGTCGTCAAGTTGTGGGTAACTTGACTTACAAAGTATTTAATAGGAACCGGTCTATCACAATTCTCTTCATACAAGCTCTATAGTTATGGGCACTAGGCAACCTAGCTTTCTTGAGGATATCTCCGATTTGGTCGGCAATGTTATACTGTTAATGTTGAAATACAGTAACTAAACCCCTTCTATTATTGAAACGTCAATATCATTACATCCCTTATCCCCTTAAGGGTTGTTCTAACATGTACGTTTGTAAGGGTTTCACTAAATACTCTCAAGGGTCAGACATAAGCCTTCGTGTTTGAACCACAAAACCGCTTTACAACTGAAATAATACATAAATTCAGGTTTTCAATGCTCTTTTCAGCATATTTACTGAAGCGTATTGTTCACTGTCTGTTTATATGAAGGTTGTTGAGCGGTGTTTATTTGAGATATTAATAAATAGGTGAATGTTACCTAATTTACGAGTACAACTTATATTTTTCAGCAACCATGTTTCTTTTTTAACAATTTAGGCGACCGTGGTGTGGCGTAGTGAATTGGCCACGCAAACCGAGAGACAACTTTTAAAACCACTTACCGATATCATTGTACCTTTGATATATGTATTTTGGTTCTATGATACAGGCACGCTCAGTACCTTAGTATAGAAATATAAAAACAAAAGGAAATTTAAATAAATAGTCATGTTTTAATTTTCACAAGAATTGGTAGACACATCGAAGTGTCACTTCCCATGATCCTGACATAACTCTACCAGTTTGCCTTGGAGATAAAAATAAATCATAATAACCAACTATTTTTTTATTGTGGATTGACCGACATATTAAGACAGCATCCCCACTAATGTTAGGCTGGAGTAAATGAAGGATATCCATTATGCCAAAACGGGATCCCAATCAAATTGATGCCGTAACGCGAGTGAGTTACTTCACAGTATACACCTAAAAGTGGTGGCTCCACCCTTGATCGGCAATCTAGGCAAATAATCGACAACGGTCTGGCTACCATTCTTACCTAATATAAGATTATATTTATGTATATTTAGAGAAAAAAAACATAAAAACAATTGTAACCAAAAACTATCTAATAAAATATTATGAAAAAAAAAATGCATAAAAGAAGAGACTATTCAAAGAAAGCAAAATCTTCAAATAAAATAACATAAAGTATTTGATTATAAGGTTAGGGGAGAATTTTAGATTTTCACAGTCTCTTGCACACTGAACAATCGCATTTATTTGTTTGAAAAGATAGAAATATTATTTGACAAGACTCAGACCAACAAAGAAAGATAAGCAGAGCATTGTATACAATCATAATGAAGTCACTATTAATAGGGGCGCTGCGCTGGGCGTATTATAAGTACTTTGCTTGTATGCTTTTCTTTTTTTATTGGTCTATATATCATTATCCCCTACCATGATTACGATTATATTTACATAAAGATGATCTTTATGAGTTTAGTATGTCATTAAATCTAGAAAAAGTGTGAATTCAGAATTAGTAATAAGATCTGTAATACGAATTTGTGCCATTTGGGGTCGAGACGAAGGGCCTTTGGGGATCTTCAGCTAAGCGCCTGGCCAAGGAGTTGTCCAGGCGGCTGACGGAGGAGTCTGGAGACAGGAAGGCTGGCAATTATTTCTGCCAACGTGATAGCCTTGCTATACAAAGGGGAATTGTTGCCAGTCTCCTTGGGACTATCTCTGATGCGACGTCATTAGATGATATTTTTTAATTATAGTTAATTATTACTTAAAATTTTATCTGTTTTTCATATGAATTATATGTAATAAAAAAGTAAAGTAATGGATCCTAAATAAAATCAACACTTTAATACTTTGACTTTTAATTTTCTTGTATTTAAGAATGGTAGGCATCATATTATGACCTCATATTTTGGAAAATAAACAGACCCAAAAGTTTAATGAACAAGAAATCGTTTTGAGAAATGGTTTCGACAAATCTTGAGTAACACAATCTTACAAACAACAACTAAAGTAATTATTCTTACTGACCACAGAAACCCTCTATCAATGATACTGACATTTTCATAATAAATTCTTACATAAACTTTCATGTTTTGACTTTCTAAATTACTTGTTCTTGCATTAAAATTAAGACGTAAATTTATATTAACTAAATGGTTAGAAATATATATATTTTTTAATAATATTAGCACGATATTTTACCGCATGCCTGAGTATATGCTACGGAGGATTGAGTGAAAGTAGATTGACGAAAGGAATTTATAAATCGATGTGAATGGATGCGTTAAACAAGACAACCTCAAGAAAGCTGGGTTGCCTATTGCCCATAACTGTAGTGCTAGTATGAAGAGAGTTGTGAATGTGAGGGAAGCAAGGAAGTATCAGGATCATGGTAAGGATCTCTGCTTATCTCTGTGGGAGAAAGCTGTAACAATTTGATTGATCCTATGAAGCGATAGTTAAATTTTTTATTGATTACTTGTATAAAATTTTATAATAAAAATTACTTAAACCATGGCCAAATTCCTTTGTTCTTAATTAAACATAAGTAGGTATTATATTACGAAAATCTTTTTGACACACATATCCATAAATAAATATTGTAAATACATATTTAAAATAAAACGTATAACAATTGTAACTAATGCAATAACACTATTAATATCCAATATTTGAACAAATATTTATTTAATTGAACAAAATTCTTAATATATGCTTAAGTGTTTACGTGTGCTGTAACAGGCGTCATTCAGTTAGTATTTAAGGCGATTCATGAAAGATGTGCAGCATTCAGAATCACTTCTTCAATCATACAACATGAAGTTACTCTTCATCGCAGCTGTTGCCCTCGCTTTTGTGGCCGTGAGTATAAGTTTGTTCTATTAATTTTTAATATATCTACATTGTATCTTTTTTATATTTTGACCTGCCTAATGATAAGCAAGAGGAGGTCCAAGAGTCACAACGACTGAAAAAACCGAGTCAATTCACGGCTGCCTCAGTCGCGGTCACTATGCCGGCCAAAGTTGCTTCTTCATGCATCGCTTGAAGTATCCAAGGATGGGAAGAACTAAAATTTATCACTAAAATCACTAAAATTTTATTGCCATTCAACATATGTGACAGCACGACTGATTTAAAGCTGAAGTTTTTAGTACGACTACTGAACCCTATCAGTAGTCGTACTAAAAACATCGATGCTCCGTTTCTTTGTAGAACAAGGGTTAATTGGAACCCATCGCCTGATGCTTTGATTGAAAGTTCCAACCCTATAGCATGGAAAAACCCATAGGCTGGTATAGCATTTCATTTGTCGATTGTTCTACAAAGAAACGACGCGCCGAATCTTTTAAATAACTTTAAAAAGTACTGGCGTAGTAATGACGACTTAGGCAAACGTAAACAGATTGTTTTGCAGTGTTTTGTAGGTGCTCTCGATCTTACTCTTGTTTATTATCAAGCAAGTCACGTCTCAATAAATAAATAACAATTATAATATTTTTCATTATTTAATTTTCCAGTCCGCCCAAGCCCTAGATTTGGATTCGGTCAATCCAACCAAACTGGTCACTGGTTTACTAGAAAAGGTGTCTGGTGTTGTTGACGATTTGCTTAAGCCAATAAATGGAATTCTTGAAAAAGTTACCGATTTGGTTGGAAAAGTAATTCAGTTGGTACTGAAAGCAGTTGGCGATCTCACTGGCAAACTTGGAAAACAATTGGTAAGTTACATTATTAATCAATCAATCAATCAAATTGTCATTCCTTTATCCACCGGAATAGGCAGAGACAATTATAAATGTATATTATTCTTATAACTTTATTCAAAGTGTTAAGAATAAGGATTCTAAATTTAAACCTTCGTGTTAGATTAACTAATTTTAGTATTTTTACCTAACGTTAGTATCTTTTTTATTGTCAATTTTTTATTTAAATCAAACCAAATCAAACTGTCACGCCCTTTTCCCACAGGGATAGGCGGAGACAATTGAGCGCAACTTGCCACTATCCTGACACAATTACCTCGCTTTCTCCACATCGACAATTCTCTTTATATAAGCTCTATGTTTTTGGGCACTGGGCAACCTAGTTTTTTTGAGGATGTCTATGATGTAGTCGGAAAACATCATCCTGGGTTTGCCTTATTAAACTCATCTTTTACATTTATTTCGTTAATCTACTTTCATTACGAATAAAATAAAAGCTTTATATATTACAAAATAAATAAACGTTTTATCCATTCACAGGTTGAAATATTAGAAAAATTGAATCTGGATAAACTTATTGGAGGCGTTCTCGACACCCTTACTGATACTTTGTCTGATTTGTTGGATGATGTCCCAGACGCACTCCAAGATATCCTTGGAGATGTAGGAGATGCCGTATCAGGACTTTTGAAGTCGGTCACCGATTTAATTCCAAAAGTAATCGATGGACTCAAGAAGATTCTTCCATCTTAACTTTCAGTTTCTCACAATACTTCGTACCTTTTGTTAATAATTAAAATAAATAATGAATGATCAAATTTAGTGTTTCTTATTTCATACATTTATTTTTACCTGTTTAGGCTATAATCTTGTCGACCGAATCGACAGTCGAACTAAAAGGTTCGATGCATCGTTTCTTTGTAGAACAATCGACAAGCCCATGCGTTTTCCCCATCCTTAACTTTGGCGATGCTAAAAGAAGCACCTTTTAATGTTTGAACGTTTTCACCGACAAATAACAAAAGCACCGACAAATAGGAAAACTGGACTGGCATAGTACCACCACTCAAGTGTACAGACCGTAATGTGACTTAATCGGTATTAGCTTGAAAGTTGCCAGTTTCAACTAGGCCAGCATAGTGAATGCGACTATCTATGCTAAACGATGTTTAGCAAGTTGGCACATACGTAAACGCCACTCTGTTTCGAGACTTTGTAATATCAATAGGAAGGTTATTCCACAGACGAGCTGCCTGCACCAGAAATGCTTCATCAACTGCCTCCTTATGATGGAGAGGGATTTCCAGTTGTAATGTGTCTCCTGGCCGAAGGTTTAATCGATGAGAGTTTGACTCCAACTTAACATGCTGTGCTGTCATTGGCGTGCTGTCATTATTTTAGTCAAAAATTTATTATAACATAACTACAATAACAAATTGCCACGCTTTTTTCCCCACAAGGATAGGCAGAGACAATTGAGCGCCACTTGGCACGGTACTAACACAACTCCCTCGCTTCCTTCACATTACCAATTCTCGTCCTACAAGATCCATGGTTAGGGGCACTAGGCTAGCTTTCTAATAAATTCCTTTTGTCAATCTTCTAATAACATAATATAATTATATATAATATCAAAGAAAACTTTAGTTAAACTGAGTCGTCTAGTACCCATAACCGTAAAGATTGTATGAATAAAATTGTGAATGTGAAGGAAGCGAGGGAGTTGTGTCAGGATCCTGGTAAGTGGCACTCCTTTGTGTCTGTGGGAAAAGGGAGTGACAAATTGATTGATTGATTGATATAATAAATAAAGTCGCCTAATATTTCTAATTTCCCAGCTACCTTTGTGTGAATCCAACCCGAGTGTCCGATGTATATTTTGTGTCAAATTTAAACAGAACAATAATGTCATCTGAACAAGCCTGTAACAATTGTTTCAGACGAAATGTGAACATTAATATGTCACTGAAAATGAAAAGGGTAGTCGTGTGATGACACAATGTGTTTAATTACAGCAAATGAAAACGTTTTGTCATGCCTTATCAGGACTCTAATTGTGTCGTTAAGTATGTTAAAGCTTTTTTTTTATTGAGACTCGACATATGACAGCACCCCGCCTTATGTTAAGCTGGAGTGTGGTCCATGAATTAAGGTGACTGCTACTACAATTCAATAACTGTAAGTAGCAGTCGATTGATTAGTTTTTTTTATTGTGACATGACATCTGACCTCGACTTGCCTGATAATAAGCAAGAGGAGGTCCAAGAGTGACGACGACTGAAAAAACTGAGTAAGTTCACGGCTGGGCTTCTTCACGCATCGTTAGAAGGATTCAAGGTTATAGGATAGAGGGAAAACATGGGCTGGCAAAGCATTCCACAAGAAAAGACGCACCGAACTTTTTTGTTTGAATTCGGTATTAAAAATCTGTATTTGAATTTTGTTTGAAAATGTATTAAATCGGTCGATAAAATGCAGATAAAAAAATTAATAGTAAACACTATTGGATTTTTTATTCGTAGCACAACATGAAAAAGGTTTAAGTGTTCTACAGGTTGTCATTGAAGTCGTCATTGCGTCTTTATGTCAATCAATCAAATTGTTACTTTTTTTTCACAGGAATAGGCAGAGACAAACATAACTTGTCACGATCCCGACACAACTGTCTCGTTACCCTCATCCACAATTCTCTTCATACAAACTCTACGGTTATAAGCACTAGGCAAGCCAACTTTCTTGAGGATGTCTCCGATTTGGTCTAAAAACACCCCCCTGGGCCTGCCTTGTTTAACGCATCCATTTTTAACAGATAAATAAATTCTTTTCGTCTTTATGTAACGTAATAAAATATTAAATGATTTATATTGTAGATACTAATTGTAATTTAAATAAAATATTAAGCGTAATACCTTTTTATTTAATTATAAATTGGAGTCCTATGACCTTGGATCCTTCAAGCGATGCATGAAGAAGCACCTTTGGCCGGCATAGTGACGGCGACTGGGGCAGCTGTGAACAAACTCGGTTTTCTCAGTCGTCGTTACTCTTGGACTTCCTCTTGCTTATCATCAGGCGAGACGAAGTCAGATGTCGTGTCACAATAAAAAAATACAATTGACTTAACTATATATTAAAAGAGTATTGTTTTTAAAAAAACCATATAATTTTTATTATTCTCCAATTCAATAAGTCCATGTATCATTTAATCTCAACCCATAGCTTTTAAGAATCCTGGAATTATTTTGCCGATAGTTATAATATAAAAAAATAAATTATTAATATAAATTCGACCACGAAAAAAAAATTTACAGAAAAGTAAATACACATAAAATTATAAGCCAAATCGTGATGTAATAAAAGTAACCAATTGATAAATAAACTCTGTTACAACTGCAAATAAAGTTAAATTTAATTTATATTTTACATGTATAACATTGATTAAATTACTATTTTTAATGTAATTTTTAAGAGGCAGACCCAGAAGGTTGTTTTCCAACCAAATCGGAGACATCCTCAAGAATGCTGTGGTGTCCTGGGCCTGCCTTGTTTAACGCATCCATCCCTATTATCTGCCGTGTATGATACTTTTTTGGGCTATAGTCCAGCAATGTGAGCAATTTTATACAAAATGTTTGTTTTAATCCAGATTATAGCCTGTTGTATCGACCTGTGAATTAATCGATCTAATTGTGCTTCATCAAATCAAGGCGTGCTTCTTTCCACAGGGATAGGAAAAGACAATGGACCTATAAATTTAATTTAAATTTAATAAACAATAAACCTACGTAATTTATGTTACTGACATAATAATATATATAATATAAATAGAATTTAAATGATTTATATTATGCATATAATTATGTCACTATTTGTAGACCATACTGCATATATTTAAAATTTAACAATAGTATTTACTTAATAAATAAATGTATTCAATTATTTTGTATATAAACCCCATTTTCGTGCATATTTCATATAGTAACCTAAAGAACTTTTCCGATACAACATGAAGTCACTTCTGATTGTAGCTGTGGCTTTTGCCTTTGTCGCTGTAAGTAAGGTTTTTAATATCATATTCTTTATTTAAAATTTTATTAAAATTACCCAAATTATTTATAAATCACTTAACAATAACTATAACTATAACAACAATAACTATCACGTAATCACCAATTGAGATGATCCTATCCAGTTGACAATTAATATAACTTAATTGTTATATTCACTACTTGAATTATCTTCCATTAAAGAATCCCAGTATTTTAAAAGATCTCTATTTATCTGATCATAAGCAAGGGGAGGTCCAAGAGACTGAAAAAACCGAGTCAGTTCACGGCTGCTCAGTAGCCGTCGTTAATTATTTTTTATTTTTTACATTTCTTTACTAAGCTATTAAAGTCCTTGTATCATAGAAACAGGGAGACCAAAGTACACATATCAAAGATACATTGGTACCGGTTAGTGGTTCTGAACTCGTGCTCTCGGTTTGTGTGACCATAGCACTGCCACTACACCGTGGTCGTCTCAAAGATTAATTTTATGCTGAGCCTCGAATTATATTTTTTGTTGCTTATTTGACAGTCGCCGGCGCAAGCATTGGACCTGGACAAACCTCTCAAAGCTGTGACTGATTTACTTGGCAAAGTCGGTGACTTAGTTGGTGATTTAATGAAACCAGTGCAGGAACTTCTTGGCAAAGTGACTGACTTGGTTAGCAAATTACTTCAAACTGTACTCAAAGCTGTTGGTGACGTCACTGGCAAACTTGGAAAACAATTGGTGAGTAATACGTTGATAAAAAAAATAAAAATAAAAGAAAAGCTTAGAGTAGGATAACAGTATTATAGATTGGTTTCTTGAGAATGTTCGCCGACCAAATCGAGACATGCTTAAGAAAGCTAGGCCCATGTTTTGCCTAGTGCCCATAACCATAGAGCTTGTATTAAGAGAATGGTGAATATGAGGGAAGCGAGGGAGTTGTGTCAGGATCGTGGCAAGTGGCGCTTCATTGTCTCTGCCTATCCCTGTGGGTAAAGGCGTGACAATTTGAATGATTTCTTGTGTGCTTATTATAATAACATATATAGACATAAAAACGACATCACTTTGTAAGATAATAATATATCATCATCCATTTTATCGACATCCTCAAAAAAGCTGAGTTGCACATAACGGTAGAGCCTGTATAAAGAGAATTGTGAATGTGAAGGAAGCGAGGGAATTGTGTTAGGACCGTGGGAAGTAACGCTCCACTGTCTGTGCCTATCCCTGTGGAAAAAAAGCGTAACAATTTTATTTGATTTGATAATGTGATAAAATCAATTTAGCTTATAATCTGTAAGTAAAAGAACATATTGTGAGATTCATTTGCGTCCATTTAAACATTAAAATGGTGTGTGGTCAGCAGACTGCAAAAGTTGTCTGATGGTCTATTGGTATCACTTTTTAAAAATAAAAATCATATATAGAATAAAACTTCCTTTCAGGCCGACTTATTGGAGAAATTGGATCTCGATAAACTTGTTGGTGGTCTTGTTAAAAATCTTACCGAAGCTTTGGAGAAAGTTCTGAAGGATGCCCCTGAAACACTGAAAAAGTTACTTGAAGGTGTCGGAGAAGCTCTTACAGGTGTGCTGAAAGGTGTTGGTGATTTGGTACCTAAATTACTCGAAGGGCTTAAGAAAATCCTTGGATAGTAAACTATACATATTTTTTAAATAAAATTTATGTTTAATCAGTTGAGGATTTTAAAAAAAACTCGATTAATAATATTAACAAAATAAAACGTTCCTATATTGTTGATTCTATGTGATATTAAATAAATACTGTTATTATACACTTCTGTTATTTAATTTTCATATTTAAAAGTTTGCGATTTATGAAAACCGGCATAGTGACGGCGACTGAGGCAGCCGTAAACAAACCATTTTTTTTTCAAGCGTCGGCACTCTTGGACCTTCTCTTGCTTATCATCAGGCGGGTCGAGGTCAAATGACGTGTTACAATAAAAAAAACGTAATATACACCAGTTATTTATAATATATCAATCAAATTGTCACGCCTTTTTCCCACAGGGATAGGCAGAGACAATAGACGGTTATTTATATATTTTTAAAAACCCATTTATTTTAAATACCAATACCAATATTATGTATAATAATGAATTATAACTAAATTAATAAATAAAAACTAAGATATGCCCATTATAAAATAAGGAATAGCACAGAGCGTCATAGATGTGGTTAGACAGAAGATGTATTGACAGGGATTGACAAAGATATGATTCGATGGTTTAGGCACATGAAAAGGATGAGTGAAAGTAGAATAACAAAAACAATTTATAAATCTCATGTGGATGTATGCGTTAAACAAGGCAGGCCCTAGTCCCCACACCCGTTTTTCGACCAAATCGGAGACATCATCAAGAAAGCTAGGTTGCTTAGTGCCCATAACCTTAGATCTTGTATGAAGAGAATTGTGGATGTTAGGGAAGCGAGGAGTTGTGTCAGGATCGTGGCAAGTGGCGCTCGATTGTTGATTGAATAGGCCCTGTGGGAAAAGGGCGTGACAATTTATTGATCAATTTGATATATTTATAAATACAATAATTTTATTTAAATACAAATAAAGGTGAAATAGTATTATATTAATAGAAATAAAATAATACAAAGTAAGAAGACTAATTCGATTTGATAATAAACCTAAACTACAACAAAACAGGACACAGAAACTGAGTAAGGCTGGAATACATTCTCGTATTACAACATTCCAAAAATTTAAATCACATTTTAAACATAATAATAATGGAATCCAATATAAAATCACAGAGCCCCACGATACAGGTTAAAATCAAGTATAAGGTTTCAGAGCTCCAATGATAACGAATAAACTAATATCTATTGCAAAAACTATGTTTATACATGCGACAAAGTTACATTTATGGTTATTTCGAACTAATAAAGGTTTTTTATGACCTCTCGAATATTTAATATAATTAATAAATATTACAAATGAAAGCTATACGTGCTTAACGTGCAACAAACCAATCGCTAACCGCTTGGCCACGCCTGTCGTCACAATACTATACACAATACCACCACTTACAAGTATACAGCCCGTAAAGTGACTTGTCAGGTTTAGGGATCATCTTGTAAGTTGCCAGTTCCAACTAGGACGCCAAGGTGGATGCGACTGCTAATTGCAGTTAATTAATTGTAGTAGCAGTCACTCCATTTTTTGTCCGCACTCCAACTTAACATCAGGCACGGGGTTGTCATAATGATTTTTTTTAAAATATGCGGCTTACTATCGCGTTTATTTTGGTTTTAATATTACAATTTTATAATCCACGATGGCTGCAAAGCTCTCGAAACGTCGGAATAATAAAAAATGTATAATCAAAACCTATATTACTATTCAAAATGCAAAACTAAATAGTCTGAATTATTTAGTTATAATATCATGAATATAATTTTAAATGTCACTTGGATAAGAGTTTTTAAGAGTTGCGTAAAAGTTCAGGTTCGCAACACTTGGGTTGTGAGAATATTTATTTTGCATAGGGACGGCGACTGAGGCAACCGTAAACTGAGTCAGTTTTTTAGTCGTTGGCGCTCTTGGTTTCCTTTAGGCATGCCGAGATTATATGTCAAGTCACAATAACAAAATTAACTAGATCTACCACTGCATCACGGACGCTGTAATGTTATAAATATGAAATAAAATACCAGTTTAAAATAACAATTTTATTGCATTACTCATAGGAACAAAAAATAGGAACTTTTTATTATAACCAAATTACTAATATTTTTATAATTTTATTTCAAATATAAGTAAGTTTACTATCCAAGGATTTTCTTAAGACCTCCGAGTAATTTAGGTACCAAATCACCAACACTTTTCAGTACACCTGTAAGAGCTTCTCCGACACCTTCAAGTAACTTTTTCAGTGTTTCAGGGGCATCCTTCAGAACCTTCTCCAAAGCTTCGGTAAGATTTTTAACAAGACCACCAACAAGTTTATCGAGATCTAATTTCTCCAATAAATCAGCCTGGAAGGAAGTTTTATTTTATTTATGATATTTATTTTAAAAAAGTAATTACGAATAGGCAATCAGACCTTTTTCGTAGTCTGCTGATATATTAATGTTTAAATAGAACCAATTAAAACTGACAATAGGGTTGAGCCTTATATATATAGTTTAATTTTTAATGCCTGGTATCTGGCAATTTATTTTTCAGTCTGTTAAAGATCTGTAACACCTCCATTTTGTTATTTAGATGGAACGCACTTAAATCTCATTGTAGGGTCAAGGCTTATATCTTGAACTTATAGCTGATCTTACAGATTAAGAACGATTTTAATTTTCTCTAAATATACTCATTACTCTTAAAACCGACAACTGATAGGGAAGAAAGGTTCTAGAGTGGAGACCATGAATCGGCAGACGCAGCGTAGATATGCCTCCCACTAGGTGGACTGAAGACATAGTGAAAGTCACGAATAACTAGTGGATGCAACTGATATAATGGCGTTTTAAGGAGGCCTATGTTCAGCAGTGAACGCCTTCTGGCTGATGATGATGATACATAAATTATTATCTTACAGAATGATCTCTTTCTTACACCTACGTGTATATGTGTTTATTATAATAAGCACCCAGGAAATCAAGACATAAATACTCTAAGCTTTTCTTTTATTTTTATTTTTTTTATCAACGTATTACTCACCAATTGTTTTCCAAGTTTGCCAGTGACGTCACCAACAGCTTTGAGTACAGTTTGAAGTAATTTGCTAACCAAGTCAGTCACTTTGCCAAGAAGTTCCTGCACTGGTTTCATTAAATCACCAACTAAGTCACCGACTTTGCCAAGTAAATCAGTCACAGCTTTGAGAGGTTTGTCCAGGTCCAATGCTTGCGCCGGCGACTGTCAAATAAGCAACAAAAAAGTTTACTATTCCGATCGATAGCTCATGGTCTGACTGACCAGAAGTTCACTTCGTACGAAGATTGCCAAAAATGGGTTGATTCATGGATTTCATCAAAAGACAAGGAGTTTTTCGAGCGCGGTATCCGTCTCTTGCCTGAAAGATGGCAGAAAGTAGTAGAAAGCGATGGGAAATATTTTGAATGAGGTATTTTTTGTACTCGAATTAAAATAAATCATGTTTTTTTATTAAAAAAACGCTACGAATTAAATCCAAGTCCTAATATTAAAAAGTTTACTTACGGCGACAAAGGCAAAAGCGACAGCTACAATCAGGAGTGACTTCATGTTGTATCGGAAAAGTTCTTCAGGATACTATATGAAATATGCATGAAAATGGGGTTTATATACAAAATGATTGAATACATTTATTTATTAAGTAAATACTATTGTTAAATTTTAAATATATGCAGTATGGTCTACAAATAGTGACATAATTATATAATATAAATCATTTAAATTAAAATTTCTATTAATATATTTTATTTCAATAATATAAATGACGCAAGTGTCTGTTTGTTTACTGTGTACTTGCGACTTCCTAGTTGGAGTTTGTTTTATTCTTTTCCCCGTTTGATGTTAAGCTGGAGTGTAGTCCATGAATGGATGTCACTGCTACTTACTACAATTCAATATTTGTGAGTAGCAATCACATCCACTATGCCGGCCTAATTGGAACCGGCAACTTACAAGCTAATCCCGAAACGCGACCAAAAAACTTTACGGTCTGTATATTTGTAAGTGGTGGTACTACCCAGGATCGGCAGACTGGGTACCACTGCGACTGGGTACCACTGGGTATCACATGTGATTGCTATACAGTTATTGAATTGTGGTAGCAGTGACATCCATTCATGGACTACACTCCAGCTTAACATCAAGCGGGGTGCTGTTATATGTCGTGTCACAGTAAAAATAAAACAAACCCTATAATTAGTTATTAATCTGTAATATTCAATCTAATAATGAATTATTACAGATACTATAAAACAATTTTCGTTCTGACCGGAAATTTAATCCGGTAGCGGACTGCTCTGTTAATAAATTTGGTCGTTCTTTTTTATGACCGAACTCTGCCCGGTGTTAAAATAGAAATAAATGACTTAGTTTTGGCTTGGTAAGATGTCACTTTACTATTGAAGTGTACATGATTGTAAAGGAAGCGGTGAACTATAGAAACTTCGGATCAGTGGTGTATTTTTTGATCGGTTGCAGTTAAATGAGAACGAGAGTTGTGACTGTACAAGTAACTTACCATATACAAATGATTAAAGAAATAGTAGTCACTCTATTTCTTTAATCATTTGTAGGGCGAAAGGTCTGGTAAGTATGACGGGTTTGGCAGCATTTAGTTGTCACACTAGAATAATTTGTTAGTTTATACACTACTTCTTAAAATTATTATTATAGACTTGGTGGTTGGTCCAATTTTCATTGGAGAATAAAAATTTGAAAATATAAAATCGGTTGTCTTTAAAGTCGATTTACTGTCGATAGTTGAACGTGACAACGTCATAAGAAAATACTGATGGAATGGTAGCATTTTTCAAAAGAAAAATTTAATTTTATTTGTTTGATAGATATTTTGTATGGATATGTATGAATAGAGAAGGAGGTAAATGGAAATCACAATTGAATTGATCAAGTTACCTTTATTTGTACGCATAAATACAATTATGTCAATTTTTTTTTAATTGTATTTTAATATTAATAGTATTAATATTAGTAATATTAATAGTACGCATCGCTCACTCAAGTAGGAGAGAGACAGATGTCGAACGCTGCCGAACGCGGAGGCCGATTGTGCCTCTTTGTCGCTTGTTTCGCGCTCTCGCTTGCACTTCAAGCCTTAAATGGAACGCCCGAGAGCGAGGTAACGCCGCATGAGTCATGTTTTTTCGTGCGTGCAGCCGGCTCCATCGAATTATAAGACGTTGTCACGTCAAAAAGTTTTATCTAAGGATCGCTTGTAAAATAAATAAATTTAAATATTGTTTTAATCTGAAACTTAAGCAGACTAACCATTATTTACAGCTGAAGAAAGCATTCATATTTTCTACATCTTAGAGCGGGATTTATGTTTAACAGTATTTGTTTAAAAAAAAATCTAGTACAGTTTCTATTAAGAGCAAGAGAAATAAATATAAACATATTTTGTCCTATAAAAGATGTTCATTCAAACCTGAAAACTATAAAATCCTTGAATTTCATGTCGCTTTAAGTTGCATATATTCTATAATGAAGTTATTTTCTCGATGTAGAATTGTTGTCTATCTTTGATGAAATTTAGGCGTAATGCCAATTTTATTGAATAATTAATGTGAAATCGTAACTAAATTTTGTTTAGAACAAGCGTGGTGAATAAAATGTTTAGAATAGGTAAAATGACAAGAAATGAAATTCGTAGTATGAAAATGAAACACTTTGGGTTAGTTTTACATTATTTATTTTACATGAAAGAAACATTTCATCTTAACTAACATTAAATTTGAACATAAAGCATAGATTAATAATTGGTCGCGTGTCAAAGCGTCAGCGAGACCAATCATAAATCTATGACATAAAGGTTATTTGTCATGTTTTTACTTAAGGTCCTTAAGTACCTACCATACCATTCAGAAAATCCAACTTAGGACTTAACTCTCCCTCAATACGATTAGCTCGAATGTATGACCTTGGATCCTTCAAGCGATGCGTGAAGAAGCACCTTTGGCCGGCATAGTGACGGCGACTGGGGCAGCCGTGAACAAACTCGGTTTTCTCAGTCGTCGTCACTCTTGGACCTCCTCTTGCTTATCATCAGGCGGGACAAGATCAGATGTCGTGTCACAATAAAAAAAAAATAATAAGTTAATGCGGAGATGCGTCAACCTTGACATCAACCACGACACATTTTTTTACATTTAGGCCATCTGTCGCAGATTACCTCAAAACAAACGAATTTTCACTGCAGGCATTAACTGTTATAATAGGTAAAATATAAAAAAAAATATTTTGTATTTAGTTCTGTATGTTTATTTTTGTGTTACTGAGTTTTTTTTTTACTTAAATTAAGCATGCTGTGGTTGTCTTAATTAACACTTAGTTTTAAGATATTTGTATGTATTACTTTGTAAATAATTAGTGAATATTATGTCGACAACCCTTATATAAATAAAAAAATAAGTAACATTCTGACCAAATCACCAAACGGGATGCGTTAATCAAGGCGGACCTAGGAGCGTGTTTTCCGATCAAATCGAGAAATCCTTAAGAAAGCTCCGTTGCCTAGAACCCATAACCGTAAAGATTGTGGATCGTGGCACTCCATTGTATCTGCCTATCCTTGTGGGAAAAATGCGTGATTATTTGTTTGATTGATTGAAAAATGTCTTAGGCATTTTTTTATCATATCTTCGTAGATAGGAGTATGTGTGTGTGCTTGACAATTTGATTAAATGATGGTTAGTTTATCGAAAAAAAAATAACGTTCTCTTATGATTCATAAAAAAGAACATCTGTATACAAAGAGCCATATTGTTATTTAATAAGATAATTATTAAATTATAATTAATACAAAAGCTGTGCATTAAATAACCTTTTTTTAGCCGGTGGCAAATTAAACATATAGATAAATTAACAATTGTTTGTTGCGTTAATGTGACCGTGGTGTGGTGGTAGTAAAATAGTCACAAAAACCGAGAGTTCCCGGTTTAAAACCACTTGCCGGTACCAATGTATCTTTTATATATGAACTTTATCAAAGATACAGTCCTGTTTCTATTATACAAGCACTTTCGTAGATTAGTATAAAAATATATAAATAAATATATGTTAGTAATCCGGGCAATTCCAGCTAATTAAATAAATACATTAAATAGTTGACAACATCTTGGTTAAAACGAAATCAACTGATTTCTACTCGTATGTTATAAATTCCAGCTATCTTATTTTAAATAGTTTTTTTTGCAGTCCATATGACACGTTTGGTCAACCAAACATGTTTTTTGTAATATTAAGCAATGTCTTTTTTATATTGTGACTCGACATATTACACAATCTCGGTTAGTTCGGTCTTTGATTAGGTAAAATAACAAAAATTGTCAGGAAATGTGTTGAGGTTTTATTCTAAAGTACCTGAAAGTTATGGCATTATATAAATTAAATACTAGTAATACGAATTATCTATATATTAAATTTGTTCATGAAAATATTTTTCGTGTTTTGTTTAATCAAATTGTCACATAGGGATAGGCAGAGACAATCAATGTTTGTTCAAAACAATGTTTTGTCGAGTTACAAAATACAATAAATTATTAATATTAGTTTAAAAATATATACAAAAAAGTTGATTTAAACGCCTTAATTTATTTAAATATTTATATCGAATAGTTTATTATAAGTCATATTAAATAAATTGTGTTTACGTAATAATAGGCGTTCAGTTCACTGGATTATTTATCCCTGTTGGAAAAAGGCGTGACAATTTGATTGATTATTCAAACTAGCTATTTGCCTACTTCATCATAATCACTACGAGAACACCCATTGTAAAAATTAGGCCTCTTCATCTATACCTTCTCTTTCATCCTAAGGATGCAGAATTCAGAGTCGAGTTTCTTTTCAGTAACCCGTTCTAATCCAAAAAGTCATCTCTCTTTTTTATTGTGACTTAACATCTATAAATTTGAGACAGCACCCCGCTTTATGTTAAGCTGAAGTGTGGTCTATGAATGAATATCATTGCTACTACAATCCAATAACTGTAAGTAGCAGCTATATCCACTATGCCGACCAAGTTGGAACCGGCAACTTGCAAGCTAATCCCGAAACGCGACCAAATTACTTCACGGTCTATATACTTGTAAGTGGTGGTACTATCCCGGACCGACAGACTGGATACTACTGCCTGTCACTCTTTGATAACCAGACCCGAAGTTTATTAACAAATATCGGCAATATTTATTATACTTATTAAATATTATAAATAAAGCTATGAAGCAAATATTTACTCCGACCAGCAATTGAACCCAGGACTTTACGCGAACAAAAACCAATCGCTAACCGTTCGGCCAGGATTGTTGTCTGCAATCTGTACTTTTAATTTTTAATCCTTGTTTTGTGTCGCTTCCTTATCCAAATGCCATCCGTTTTACCGCTGACATCGCCACTCACTGCCACATACTCAGCACGATAAATTAAATTATTATACTTATACTTCTGTCTTTTTGTTATTTAAGAAAAACCAGGATTTTCAAGATTTTTGACAGAAAAGTGTCTTTTAAACAATGTTAAAAAATTGCCGATTTTCACTAGGAAAACATGATATTACAAAATATTAGATCTTAATAACAACCAGTTTCAATTTAGGCTATAAATGTTTATAAATTAATATTTGACGAATTAAACAATTAAAAATATTATCTCGGCTCCAGAATGAGTTATAGCAACAATTAATTTTTAAATTGTAGAAAAATACCAGCAACTCGAATATGAAAGATATATGCAGATACGTTTATTTGTTGTAAAGTTATTTGCAAAAAACGCTGCTTCGAAAAGTAGCAATGTTGTTAACGCCATTTTGACGGTCAAAATTGTTGAAAATCGATACGTCCACAGCGGATTCATAAAATTGACATCAAAATGAAAAAAAATAGCCCTGGTTAAGTGCTGGCGCATACATGCGGAATTCCGGATCTGAATTCAGATCAGGAATTCGTGAGTCTAGTGCACACTACCGGTTTTTTTTTATTAGGAATTTTTAAGACTGGTAATTGTTGAGACGCTATTGTGTTAAAATTTAAAAAATTATCAACCCCCGATAACACTTAAAACAACTTTAGTCATTGTATCATAGTTATATGTGAATTAAACAAATTCAGATCTTCAATTTCATGACAGCCCAGCCAATGGCTAGTAAAATGGAATAATTTTAGTTTAAGCACTAAAGTTCTATCTCTTTTGGGCTGTTATGAAATCGAAGACTTGAATACCTGATGATGGACCATGATGATGCAAGGGATATTTAGGAAATATAACTATATTTTCTTAGATTATGCGCGAACATTGATTAATGAAATAAATAAAGGACATCATTTATTTTGTATGGGGACTTAGGCTTAATTGTATTAACAGTTTAATATGCATCTTAAAATAGTTTGATGTACGAAGATTACAATGTAATTAGAATATATCCTTTATTTTGCATAGTTTATGTGTGCAAAATGACCAAACTATAATTATGACACTTCAAAGCAGAACAAATATGGCGTTGATTGACAGCTGATACAAAATTCATAGAAATTTCTATCTTATTTTCCAAATAACTTAATTGCACAGCTATTAAAAACAAAATTGTTATTAGTTTTATCAATAGAAGTATCGAAACTACTATTTATATATTTCTTCATCATTGGACATTACAAAAGTAGTACATAAAAGCCCAAAATGAATGATGTCCTTTATGCCGCTTGCTATCGGGTTTATTTTATTTTGGCTGCATAGCGTTCTCGAAACGTCGGAATAATAAAATAAAATTGTAAAATCAAAACCAAAATAAACGCGATAGTAAGCCGCATACAATTTGTTTAATTCAGATATAACTATGATACAATGACTAAAGTTGTTTTAAGTGTAACACAATATTTTAACACAATAGCGTCTCTATAATTCTACCAGTCTTAAAAATTCCTAATCAAAAAAAACCGGTAGTGTGGGCTAGACTCCTGAACTGAATTCAGATCCGGAATTCCGCATGTATGCGCTGGGGCTAAACTGTTTTTGATAACGGAAAAAGGCTCCTTTTGTATGAAACATTTGGGACCTTTTTAATAAATAAATGAAATTTCTCGAAAACGAATAAACATTTTTTGACGATTTTTTTTTTGTAAGTTAAGGTTATTAAAACACATATTATACCAAAGTTTCAAGAGTCTAGTGTTTTTCGTTGAGAAGTGAAGAATAATTTAAATTTTTGAAAATTTTGATGTACTTCGGTGATTATTTAAATAACCAATGGATGAATTTTATTAAACAGGGGCTTAAATCAACCGGTTTTGAATTGGCTACAAAACAGATACTTGAAAAGAAATTGTTCTACTTCTATCTTTTTGTTATTTTAAAAAAACCAGTAATGTTCTGTTTATCTATTTTTGGAGAAAATGCAGAGGTACATTCCTTACTACTAAATATTAGGTTGTTCGGAAAGTCATTTCGTTTTTTCCCGCCAGAGGACTTAATTACGTTTTTTCGAAACTAACTTCACACTTAAGCCCCATAACCATTATATGTCTTGAGAGCTGATATTGCAAGGCTTGTGTGTGAAAAAGTTCTATTAATTCTACCCAGTCGTTTTTGGTTGGTGACCTTTTAAATATGGAGAGCAATAAGCAGCATTTTCGTCATATTTTACTTTTTTACTTCAGAAAAGGTAAAAATGCTGTCCAAGCGAGAAAAAAATTGACGGATGTGTATGGAGAAGGCGTGTTAACAGTACGCCAGTGCCAGAACTGGTTTGCAAAATTTCGATCCGGCAATTTTGATGTCGAAGATGCACCACGGTCTGGAAGGCCGGTCGAAGCTGACAAAGATGCGATAAAGGCATTAGTTGATGCAAATCGGCGAATCACCACACGAGAGATCGGTGAGAGGTTAAATTTGTCGAATTCAACTGTTTATGGCCATTTGAAAGGCATGGACTTAACCTCGAAGCTCGATGTGTGGGTGCCCCATGTCCTTACCGAGCGAAATTTGTGTCGTCGTGTTGACGCGTGTGATTCGCTCCTCAAACGTCTAGAAAATGATCCATTTTTGAAGCGGATTATTACTGGGGACGAAAAATGGGTTGTATACAACAATGTTAAACGCAAGAGGTCATGGAGCAGAAAAGATGAACCGGCTCAAAGCGTGTCAAAAGCCAACATTCACCAAAAAAAGGTGATGCTCTCCGTTTGGTGGGATGTCAAAGGAATCGTTTTTTTTGAGCTTTTGCCGGACAATACAACGATTAATTCAGAAGTCTATTGTCATCAGCTGGACAAATTGAATGATTCACTTAAAGAGAAGAGGCCCGAATTAATCAACAGGAAGGGTGTAGTGTTCCACCAGGATAATGCGAGACCTCACACAAGTTTGGTCACTCGCCAAAAACTTTTACAGCTTGAATGGGACGTACTGCAACATCCACCATATTCTCCAGATCTGGCGCCTTCCGACTACTATTTGTTCCGGTCCCTGCAAAATTTTTTGGATGGCAAAACCTTTACCTCAAATGAAGATGTCAAAAACCACCTGGACCAGTTTTTTGCCAGCAAGGACCAAAACTTTTATGAGAGGGGAATTATGTTACTGCCAGAAAGATGGCAAAAGGTGTTGGACCAGAATGGCCAATATATAATTTAATAAAATATTTATTCATTATACGAAAACTGTCTTTCATGTTCCCCAAAAAAAACGAAATGACTTTCCGAACAACCTAATACATCTATTTTCACCTATGGCTAACTGAAACGAACTATTTGCAAATTCCTGTTAAAATTGTCTAATTCTACTGGCCTACTAGTGTATTTAAGCCATCGATGTATATTATAAGCGCCTTATTATTTTTGCAAAGCAAAGTAAATGTAGTAAGAAATGTGTTATATAACAAATCATACATTATTATTTTCAGGCGCAATTACTTTAATATAAAAAGGTGGCCATCGCGGAAAGTGGTCTGGTGGGGACAGCAAAACAGCGATACCTGCGATTGGGAAAACATGACTTCAGCTTTGCCAACAAGAGCTGCGACATGACTTCAAGGAAGATATTGAGACGAATTTGGCATGATAATTAGACTTCGACCGTGCTTATGAATGGGACATTTTGATTTTGCAAATATTTTTTATTTATTTATTTTTTATTTACATTTCTTTACTAAGATACTAAAGTGCGTGTATCATAGAAACAGGACAACCAAGGTACATATATCAAAGATACATTGATAGCGGTGGGTGGTCTCGAACTCGTGCTTTTCGGTTTGCGTAACCATTGCACTGCTACTACACCACGGTCGCCTTCAATCTTCAACAAAATTGTATCCCTGAAAAACCCCGCGCAGCGTCCCGATTAATTAAATAAAACAAATTAAAAATGTTGCTACGTTCTGGGCGTCTAGGACGGCTGTTGGTACTGATCGTCATGCTGATTCGGACTGGTAGCACCAATTTTAGGGGTATATTGTGACATCCCCCAAGCATTTTCCTCAAGGCATCTAAGTTGCACATTACCCATACCCGCCCGTAGAACTTGTATGAATAAAATTGTGGATGTGAGGGAAGCTAGGGAGTTATGTCAGATGTTATGTTCATATTTTTAAACTAAAAACTAACATTTACTGCAATTCTGTATCTTCCCGTGGTCTACCCATTCACTTTATTCAATGTAGTCCAGATATCGCGTTTGTTTGAACACTTTACCATTTATTAGTATTTTACATTATTTATTTATCCAAAAACTACTTCCATATATAAAATAACAAAAAATTTTCACCTTTTCGATAATGTCAATACCAAACCAAAGCTGTAATTTTTATTTAGTTTATTTTAATATCTATCGTTCGCCCTACAGCCAGGAGGTCCTAATTTAATATCGGGAAACATAAAATAAAAAGTGACATATTTAAAAAACAGTTTTTAATATTTATTCATTGGTCCAGAAGCAGTTGCAATATTTTTAAGCGAGGGAAGTAAGAAGTCCAGAGACCAAACTGCCAACAGAGCCCAGGACACTGGTGAGAAGACCGACAACTTGGGTAAGGATAGCTTGGATTGGTGCAGAGAGACCAGCAAGAGCCTTGGAGAGAGCGCCAGTAAGACCGGTGATGAGATCACTAATGAGTTTCTCTAAGTTGAGAGCTTTGAGAGCCTTAGCCTGAAAAAGATATATGTAATAAATAACTAATTTTCAACATTTTATCACTACGTTCTTTATGCAAATTCAACTTACCAATTCTTGTCCGAGTTTGCCTGTGATGTCTGATAAAACTGTGAGGAGGGATCCGACAAGTTTGTTGACGAGATCGCCGACGTTCTTCAGAAGATCAGAAACGGTGCTTAAGAGTCCAGAGACGACGCCTTTAAGGTTGTTTAGGAGTTGAGTGACAGCACTTCCAAGAGCTCCAGTGGCTCCGCCAAGAGCATCTCCAATTCCACCAACAACACCTCCGACAGCTGTGCCGACGCCGGTGATGAGATCACCAAGACCAGCTTGGGAGCCCTGGATATTATAAGTTTATTAGATTAACTTTTAATTATTAAAAATACTTAAAAAGTATTCAGAAATAAAATTTAAATATAAAAAAAATAACAAATTAAAATATACTTACAGCGACGAAGGCAAAGACGATAGCTACGACCAAAAGGGATTTCATGTTGTATGAATTGTGTTTTCAAACTGTAACATTTCTTATCGTTACCTCCTTTTATATAGTAAATAACAATCACACTTATTTGTATTGTAAATTTTGGCAATATTGCACACTTGTATTAATATTTAGTTGTTTAACTTAAATTATAATATTCAAGTAAAGACAGATTATTTACATTGCATTTATCACTGACATTAATTTCTAATAAACTAATTTATATAGCTTGGTGATGCATATAGCTTAGTAAACCTTTCCTAATATTTAGCATTAGATCCTTTTCTTGTCTGCCTTTTTACCACGGATCCTAGAAACTTTAACGCCTTCTTAAAAATCTCAATAATTGTGGCCTCTTAGCCACAAATTGTAGCCTTAAAATTGTTACTTATATTAGTTTTATTTACATTTTCTTTGTAGAACAATTGACAAGTGGAATGCTTTGCCAGCCCATATGTTCTCGCCATCCTATGACCTTGGATCCTTTAAGCGATACGTGAAGAAACACCTTTGGCCGGTGACGGCAACTGGCGACGGCGACGGCGAATCCGGGATTTTTCAGTCATCGTCACTCTTGGACTATTTCTTGCTTATCATCAGGCGGCTCGAGGTCAGATGTCGTGTCTGACCTCGACCCACCTGACCGAAAAATTAGTTAGGTAGAGTATGTGACTGCTACTTGCAGTTATTTACCTGTTGTAGCAGTCGCCTCCATTCACAGACCGCACTCTAGCTTAACACAAGGCGGGGTGATGTCATATGTCGAGACATAATAAAAAAGGTGTCTAGCTTACTTTGTGGGTAATTGTAATGTATTATTATTCATTTCTACAATTATTTTTTTAACTACATTTTCGTATACGCTCGTATAAAAATTTTATTCCTATTTTTTTTATTTGTATTAAATGTACATTCAAAATTTGGGTAGGTATATGAAGGGACATTGGTCGAAGTGTCTGCAGTGGTATGATTGAATTTATCTTTATGATGACACCAGTTGGGCAATGAACTTTGTCTAGGTTAGGTCAGACAATATTGAAACTTATCTCGAAATACGGTCAGTTCACTTCATAAGGTCTTAGCCTATTCCAGGTAAAAACTGGAATAAAGACTGAAAAATAAACTAATACTATTATAATATATGAGTATATGTAGCTTCCTTAAAAAGATAAATGATAATATTCTTGTATTTTCCATTAAGGCGACCATGGTATATTGGTATACAATGGTCTTGCAAACCGAGAGCACGGGTTCAAAACTACTTACTAGTACAAATGTTTTGTGATAAATTTGTACTTTGGTTGTCTTGTTTCTATGACACAAGCAGTCTGGTAGCTTCGTATAGAAATACTAATTATTAAAAATCATAAATAATAATACATTTCCCTTTTTTTCCAATATATGATTTATTTATAATTTTCATCTGCCTATCCCTGTGGAAATTGATAATGATGATAATTTATTGCTAAACTCAATACTTATATACCATAATATGTAGACAGAATAATGAACTCAAAATGTCTATCTCGTGTTTCGGAATCGCCGCCAAAACCATTTACTCCATTTAAATATTCTCTGACTCAATAACTTGCAGTTGATTATATTAAATAATTCAAATAAGTTCATTTAAATGATTTATGTATGATTTAATTTTATTAGACAATAAATATTGAACAGTTTGTATAGAATAATTTGTGATGAGAATATTTTCTTGTTTCATACTTTGTGGGGGGTGATTTTATAGTAGTCGGGTTTTAGTTTTCAAACTTACTTTTTATTCGTCCATTAAGTAGTGGAGCGTAATATTATGTAGGTGTTATAAAATACATTTATAAATTTTCGAATTATTGTGGCGCTATCTTTATGGTTTGATATATATATATATTTTATTGTGACACGACATCTGACCTCGGCCCGCCTGATGATAAGCAAGAGAAGGTCCAAGAGTGACGACGACTGAAAAAACCAAGTTAGTTCCCGGCTATCTCAGTCGCCGTCATTATGCCGGCCTAAGATGCTTCTTCACGCATCGATTGTAGACGTCAGACAGGGATTTGTAGCGTCACCATGGCTCTTCAATCTATTCATGGACAGTTGCCTGAAAGAGTTGCGTGAAAGGACAATGAATGATTGGTGATCAAACGTCTTTTGTACGGCGTAAATGTTAAATTCTAAGTTATTGTTATTGATTTATAATCTCTATTTTGTTTTCTTGTGCTTTGTTTTTATCATTTCTGTAATAAAATACCCTTTATACTTATGTTTTGACTTATTTTAGCCATGCGGTTTAGGTCGGTAAATCGTGATACTTACAAAACTTCAAAGTTCGGTAGAGACAGGCAATTCTTTCAATTCTTCTAAATGGTAAAAGTGCATTTAAGTAAAACTAAAGTAATGGTTTTGGTAGAGAGACAAAATAAAATGACAAAATGTAAATGATGTGGTTTGAAAGAAGATGTAGTGACAAGAATTGCTTGTCAATGTCCCCAAACACATAAAAAGAATAGTGAAATTAGATTGAAGAACGGAATTTATAAATCTGATGTTAAAGGATGCGTTAAACGAGTGTCTTTCGACCTAATCGGAGATATCCTCAAAAAAACTAGGTTGACATAACCGTAGTGCCATAAATGAAGGGAATTGTGGATGTGGGGAAAGCAACGGAGTTGTGTCAGGATCGTGGCAAATGGCGCTTCATTGTCTACCTATATCTGTGGAAAAAGGAGTAACAATTTAATTAATATAACATTTCTATACTAAGCTATTAAATGTTATTGAATTAAAGAAACTGCGCGACCAAAGTTGTATCAAACATTGGCAAGTGGTTTTGAAAATTCTTCGTTTGCGAGACCATTTCACTACTGCTAGACCGACATCGCCTTATGAATATAACTGATTTTTTAAATTACTTTTATTAGTAATCTTTTTAATTTTATATCTCTCACTACCTCAAAAGGTTGTAAAATAAAATGAAAAACATATAAATATAACTAAAGATATTTAATATTTATTAATTAATCTAAAGGTAAATGCGATTTAATTTCTTAAGCGAGGGAAGTGAGGAGTCCAGAAACCAAACTGCCAACAGAGCCGAGAACACTGGTGAGAAGACCAACAACTTGGGTGAGGATGGCTTGGATTGGTGCAGAGAGACCAGCAAGAGCCTTGGAGAGAGCGCCAGTAAGACCGGTGATGAGGTCACCGATGAGTTTCTCTAAGTTGAGGGATTGAAGAGCTTTAGCCTGAAAGAAATATTAATTTTTATTATTCCATTTCTATTAATCATCAACCTTGCAGTAATTGTTAAATTCCAACTTACCAATTCTTGTCTGAGTTTGCCAGTGAGGTCTGATAAAACTGTGAGGAGGGATCCGACAAGTTTGTTGACGAGATCGCCGACGTTCTTCAGAAGATCAGAAACGGTGCTCAAGAGTCCAGAGACGACGCCTTTGAGGTTGTTTAAGAGTTGGGTGACAGCAGAACCGACACCACCGAGGGCGCCGCCGACACTTGTGCCAATGTCAGTGACGATATCACCCAGACCAGCTTGGGAGCCCTGAATAATATTAATTTATATTAGATTGACTTCAATGATATAAATACTTTTTTTATTGGGACTCGACATATTCTAGCACCCTGCCTTATACCTTAAGCTGGAGTGCAGTCCATAAATGAAGGCGATTACTAGTAGAGGAGCAGTTGCATCTACTATGCCGACATAATTAGAATCGGTAACTTTTACGCTGATCCCGAAACGTGCTTGAGTCCTTTCACGGTGTTACTCAAAAGTGCAGTTATTATCTCGAATCGGAGCAATTTGCCTTATGTTTGTAAAGAATAAATTATTCAATACTATAAAAATGATTGTGGTATACTTACGGCGACGAAGGCAAAGACGATAGCTACGACCAAAAAGGATTTCATGTTGATTAGTTAAAGTGCTCTTTCGAACTGTAACTTTGATATGGTCACTTCCCCTTAAATACTTATTAACTATTAAATAACATTGTATACAAACAAATGTATGTATATATTTGTTTTTATAACATTTGACAACCATACCACCCATCTGTGCAAATAAATTTATTTGACTTTTACTTGTTGTATTGTAAAATATTTTGCAAAATGATATAAGAAGATTGAAAAGTGTGGGATCAATTTGACACAGTTAAAATTACAGCTAAGCAAATATGTGATTTAAACAATATCAAGTTTCATACAAAAAATATATTGTTATATAATTTTTCTTTTGACGCGGCATTTGACCTTGATTTACCTTTTTTTTTTTATTATTATTGTGACTCGACATATGACAGCACCCCGCTTGATGTTAAGCTGGAGTGTGGTCCATGAATGAATGCCACTGCTACTACAATTCAATAACTGTGAGTAGCAATCACATCCACTATGCCGGCCTAGATGGAACCGGCAACTTACAAGCTGATCCCGAAACGTGACCAAATCACTTCACGGTCTGTATACTTGTAAGTGGTGGTACTACCCCGGATCGGCAGACTGGGTACCACTGCCTACCACTCTTTGATAACCAGACCCGAAGCAAATATCCATCTCTTTTTTTTTTATTAACAAACATTTGCAATATTTAATATTATTAAATATTACAAATAAAAGCTATGAAACAAATATTTGCTCCGACCGGGGATCTAACCCGGGACTTGACGCGCAACAAACTAGTCGCTAAACCGTTCGTCCACGCCTGTCGTCAAACCACGTCGTTACCTGATGGTAAGCAAGATGCAGATAGTAAAACAATTAATTATTGCCGCATTTTAGAGATTGTTTTTAATTAATTAATTGATTTTAGCGCTCCTTTCTATTTCTACTGACAAAAATATTGGCAATTAATATACTTAGTTTAATATTGTCGGGAAATTAATTAAGCGCGAAAATATGGATTTAGTAAGCATTTTTTATTTAAAATACAGCATTTCGGTATTTAAATATCTGGCGAGACACGGATCAATCGCCTAATTATGTTTAAAAAAATTCTATTAATTAATTACGGGCTGTGAAATTAATAAAGGAAAATCACTCACCAGGGTTTTGTCACTTCACTTTTTAAATTTCGATTTTAAGATGAGACGGCCGTCTCTTTACTTTGAAGGTACGAATGCAAGAGAGTGATCCAATGCCCGCGCTATGACTTGCGCACGCGCAGTGACATTTTATTTTTATAAGGAGATAGGCAAAGGGATTTGGGATTCAGCCCGTAAAATATGAAAACCCACCACCAAAAATCTAATGCTATAATAATATAGCATTAGATTTTTTAAATCATCATTGTTTTTTTAAATACGTTTCTTTACTTAGCTTAAACGTTCTTGTATCATTAATTTTTTTCTAAGCGCTTTTCAAACGATTAAAGCATAATTTAAAGTAAAATAATAGTGTTCTTACAAATTCTTTTTAACCAATAATAAAACTGTGTTTTAAAATGGTAGGTATTTATAAAATATTCTACAGAATTAATGTTTAAAATACTTTTTTTGTATAAAAATTATAATTACTTACAGGTGAAACAACTTTAGTCATTGCTCCACAGTTATATCTCTTAAATATCCCGTGCATCCTCATGGTGCATCGTCAGATACTCCAGGTCTTTGATTTGATAACGGCCCAGCTAAAGGCTCAGAGAGAGTAACAATTTTAGTTAAAGCTATATCTCTTATAGTTATCAATTATAGTTATATCTCTTGTTAATTTGCTGATCTCCTACCTTCGAGCTCCATCATCAGAGTAGCTCAGTGGTACCAGTTGAAACGCCCATGTATGCGTATACATAGTCGTGTCAAATGTTAGGTCACAAATGTGTTTAAAAGTACTTCAAAGTATGAAGAAAATTGTGAGTGAGAGGGAGTTGTGCCAGGATCGTGGCAAGTGGCGCTCCATTGTCTCTGCTTATCCATGTGAGAAAAAGGCGTGACAATTTGATTCATTGATTGATTAATTTTATAATAAGAAGTATGAGTAAAAAATCAAAATTAAAATTTTAAAGGAACCCCCGAAACGCCTGGAACCACTTTGGTCATATCATCAGCTTTATAGTAATAAACAACATTAGTCATGGCTCAATAGTTATATCCCTTTAATATCCCTTGGATCCTTATGATGCATCATCAGATAACTACTCTAGGTCTTCAATTTGATAATGGCCCAGCTAATGGCTCATAGAGAGTAACAATTTTAGTTAAAGCACTATGATATTATCTGTTATTGATTTGCTGATCTGAGAGGATTCATGATCAGATACTCCCGATCTTCAATTTGATAACGGCCCAGCTAAAGGCTTAGTTAAAGCACTACAGTTCTATCTCTTTTTTTTGCTGATCAATTGATATCAATTTGCTGATCTGAGAGGATTCATAATGGTGCATCATCAGATTGCCCGGTCTTCAATTTGATGACGGTCCAGCTAAATGCTCTTAGTGAGTAACAATTTTAGTTAAAGCACTATAGTTTTATCTCTTGTTGATTTGCTGATCTGAGAGGATTCATGATGGTGCCTCATCAGATACTCTCGGTCTTTAATTTGATAACGGTCCAGCTAATGGCTCATAGTGAGTAACAATTTTAGTTAAAGCACCATAGGTCCATTTCTTGTTGATTTGCTGATCTAAGAGGATCCATGATCAGATTTTATTAGATCCGGAATGTTTTATTTTATCGCACTAACTTTTCTACACTTAGTTTCCTACCTTCAAGACAAATCTAATAAGTCCAAACTTAGTATACCAAAAAAAGTTTGAACACATCCAGGATTTCGTCTCCTACCTTCGAGTTCCATCATCAGAGTAGCTCAGTGGTACCAGTTAAAACACACATGTATTTGTATACGTTTTTATTTCAAATGTTAAGTCACAGATTTGTCACAGATTTGTATTAACCTATAAGGCTGGGAATACAAGTCCGATTTTCCTCTCCGATAGTCCGATCCGATTGTCTGATCAGACAATCGGAAAGCACTCGTGCCATACATTTGTATGAATACTTAATACACGTCAGATCCGATAGTCGTATCGGATGTCAGAATCGGAAACAACGCCAAGGCGCTTACGATTTTATGGCCGATCCGATTGTCTGAAGGTGCAGTTTTCATACAGAATACAGAAACAAAATAGACGTCCGATTCCTACTTCCGATTTGTAAATATTTGCTCAGCAATATCGGACGTGTATTCCCAGCCTTATGCGTATTTAGGACGAGAACCCTTGTACGTCGCTATGCGACGAAGATTGTTATTTTATGTCAAATAAATATGCCATTGTTAAAACTCGTAAAAAATGTTATAATTTTTCCCCTAAAATATTCAATCAAGGTAATCGATCTAAACTGCAAACCAACCTCGCCATATGAATATTTTAAGGGAAAAATTATAACATTTTTTACGTGTTTTAACAATGGCATATTTATTTGACATAAAATAACAATCTTCGTCGCATAGCGACG
Organism: Tinea trinotella; assembly: GCA_905220615.1. Classification (NCBI taxonomy): domain Eukaryota; kingdom Metazoa; phylum Arthropoda; class Insecta; order Lepidoptera; family Tineidae; genus Tinea; species Tinea trinotella. Next base: position 666,906 of record HG992314.1, read on the forward strand.
TACAAGGGTTGTCGTTCTAAACAGCGCGTCTAAGATCGCTACCGCAGCTAACAAATCGAGCTGATGACCTTGAAACCGCTGATCAGATCTTCATCAATTGTAGCTAAGAACCATCTCGATTACGTCAGCTTTCAAATGAAACAAACCGCATCGTAATCGGTCCATTCGTTTAGGAGCTACGATGCCACAGACAGACACACAGATACACAGAGCCACAGATACACAGATACACAGATACACAGATACACAGATACACAGATACACAGACAAGTCAAACTTATAACACCCCTCTTTTTGGGTCGGGGGTTAAAAATCGAAGGCAGTGGTGCTTAGTCCGCCGATCAAGGGTAGTAAATACCACCACTACAGAACATAAAGTAACTTAGTTGCGTTTTGTAATCAGTTTGTAAATTGCCGGTTCCAACTAGGGCAGCATAGTGGATGCGAATTACATACCGTTAACATACCGTACTCCAGCTTACATCAGGCTGAGTGCAGGCGTTCGAGCTTCAATAAAATTATTAAATATTATATTACAAATAAAGCAATGAAACAAATATTTGGCCAGTCCGGGAATCGAACCCAGGACTTTCGCGTAACGGACTGGTGTGCAACCACTACGCCACGCGTGTCGTCAAATAATAGTGGCCCCCGTTCACCGCGCCCCAGCTTAACAAAAAATTCTGTGATATGTCATAATTTGAGGAGAATTGTGGATGTGAAGGAAACGAGGGAGTTGCGTCAGGATCGTAGCAAGTGGTGCTCCATTGTCTCGCCGTGGAGAAAAGGCGTGACAGTTTGATTGATTTAATTGATTGATTGATGTCATAAATTTTATTTTTTAATAAAAGTTAAGAAAATTAAAAGCATTTGTATGTATGAAAACAATTATTTATTATTCAGTCGTTTATTCTTAAGCAAGGGAGGTGAGGAGTCCGTTGAGGAGAGAACCAATTGAGGCGAGAACACCAGTCACTACATCCACCACTTTAGTGACAATTTCTTGGACCGGAGCAGAGAGGCCAGTAAGAGCCTTGGAGAGAGCGCCAGTTATACCAGTAATAGCGTCACCTATGAGTTTCTCCAAGTTGAGAGATTGCAGAGCCTTGGCCTGAAAAAATACACTTAAATTAGGAAAAAGTTAGGTTGCCTAGTGCCCATAACTCTAGAGCTTGTATGAAGAGAATTGTGAATGTTAAGGAAGCGAGGGAGTTGTGTCAGGATCATAGCAAGTGGCGCTCCATTGTCTCTGCCTATCCCTGTGGAAAAAAAGACGTGGAAAAAATTTGATTGATTGATTGATAAATTGGGTAATCTTTTTTTTTACGTAGTAGGCAGTAGGCATTTGCTAGGGTTGTAAGTTACCGGTTTCAACTAGGCTGGCATAATGAAACCGACTGCGTCATGCAGCTATTTAACCGCACTCCGTGTTAACTGGGCAGGGTCCTGTCATGTGTCAAGCCACAATAAAAAAAAAACTATTATCTTTACAAGACAAGTTTAACTTACCAGTTCTTGTCCGAGTTTGCCAGTAAGGTCTGACACAACGGTGAGAAGGGAACCGACGAGTTTGTTGACGAGATCGCCGACGTTTTTCAGAAGATTAGTAAGAGTTGACATTAGATTACCAACTACATTTTTAAGGTTGTTCAAGAGTTGAGTAACAGCACCTCCGACGCCACCGAGAGCTCCACTAATAGCTCCTCCAATTCCTCCAGCAGCGTCACTGACAGCCTTACCAAGGTTGGTGACCAAGTCTCCGAGACCGCAGTGCGCTCCCTGTAAATTATTATTGCTATAAATCGAAATAAAAAAGAGACCTTTTTGAATTATACATACCTAGAATTTTCTTACATAGAATAATGACTTAAACAAATTTTATGCGGCTTACTATTGCGTTTGTTTTGTGATTTTACAATTCATATTCGTGGCCACCATGGCTGCAAAGCTCTTGAAACGTCGGAATAAAAATTATTGTAAAATTAATAACCAAAAATAAACGCGATAATAAGCCGCATAAAATTTAATTTCTTTATTATATTATATTATATACCTATATTTTAGTGATATTGAAGGGGACCGTAGTCTGGTGGTGGTGAAATGATCTTGCAAGCCACGACACCCCAGTTCAAAACCACATGTCAGTACCAATGTATCTTTGATATATGTACTTTGGTCATCCTGTTTCTATGATACAAGCACGTTTTTCTTAGATTTTTAAAAGTACAATACAGTAGATTAATAGGCTATTCTTTTTTAGGTTTAAATTAAGCAGACTGACCTAGATGAGGTAAGATGAGGTAAGATAGGTGAATTATGCATTTGCAGTTTTCTTTCCGTTAAATTATAGATTAGGAGAAAGATGTAGATAAGATATAACTTACGGAGAAGAGAGCAACAGTGACGCAAAGCACAAGAAAGTATTTCATGTTGAAGATTGGTGATTCTTCCACAAGATGGTGATTTCGGAGTTGTTATCCTTTTATATACAAATGGTTTTATTGACATTAAAACACTTGTGTTTATTGAGTATTAATTAATATTTAAATTATGACATTGTCATGATTTTGTATAGAAACTTTTATGTACGTTGTTCGGTACGTCTTTTCTTTGTAGATCAATCAGGCAGAAAATATCTGATCGAAGTATAAGAAAGGAAAAAAATGTTACTTAGAATTTTCTTAGATTTTGCGCGAACATTGATTAATGAATTAAAAAAAAATTATGCGGCTTATCAATAAAAAAAAATGTAAAATCTAAACCAAAATAAACGCGATAGTAAGCCACATAAAATTTGTTTAGTTCATTAAATGTTACTTAGTTAAATAAATTAGTTTATTAAAAATTAATGTCAGTGATAAATGCAATGTAAATAATCTGTCTTTACTTGAATATTATAATTTAAGTTAAACAACTAAATATTAATACAAGTGTGCAATATTGCCAAAATTTACAATACAAATAAGTGTGATTGTTATTTACTATATAAAAGGAGGTAACGATAAGAAATGTTACAGTTTGAAAACACAATTCATACAACATGAAATCCCTTTTGGTCGTAGCTATCGTCTTTGCCTTCGTCGCCGTAAGTATATTTTAATTTGTTATTTATTACTATATTTTATGTATATTTAAATATTATTTCTGAATACTTTTAAAGTATTTCTAACAATTAAAAGGTAATCTAACAAAACTGTAATATTCAGGGCTCCCAAGCTGGTCTTGGTGATCTCATCACCGGCGTCGGCACAACTGTCGGAGGTGTTGTTGGTGGAATTGGAGATGCTCTTGGAGGAGCAACCGGAGCTGTTGGAAGTGCTGTCACTCAACTCTTAAACAACCTCAAAGGCGTCGTGTCTGGACTCTTGAGCACCGTTTCTGATCTTCTGAAGAACGTCGGCGATCTCGTCAACAAACTTGTCGGATCTCTCCTCACAGTATTGTCAGACCTTACTGGCAAACTCGGACAAGAATTGGTAAGTTTAATTTGGATAAAGACCGTAGTGATAAAATGTTAGAAATTAGTCAATAATTATATATGTCTTTTTCAGGCCAAGGCTCTCAAAGCCCTCAACTTAGAGAAACTCATCAGTGACCTCATCACCGGTCTTACTGGCGCTCTCTCCAAGGCTCTTGCTGGTCTCTCTGCACCAATCCAAGCCATCCTCACCCAAGTTGTCGGTCTCCTCACCAGTGTCCTGGGCTCTGTTGGCAGTTTGGTCTCTGGACTTCTTACTTCCCTCGCTTAAGAATATTGCAACTGCTTTTGGACTAATGAATAAATATTAAATACTATATTTTATATATGTTACTTTTATTTTAATAAATTAAGACCTCCAAGTAGTAGGGCGAGCGATTAATATAAAATAAACCATATCAAAATTATAGCGTTGGTATATAATTAATTTTATGTTATTTTATATTTCAAAGTAGTATTTGGATGAATAAAGAATAAAAGACAAATTTTGTGAAACTTGTTAAGCGGTCTGTACATTACAAACGCGCGATATTTGGACTACGTTGAATAGATAGACCACAGCTAGAGGCAGACATACGGTAAAGGTTGGCTTATAGTCTAAATTTAAATAGATTTAGTTAAATATTACAAATAAAAACTATGACACAAATATTTGCTCCGACCGGAAATCAAACCCGGGACTTCTTGTGCTACTGGTGTGCTAACCACTACTCTACGCTAGTCGTCAAATATTTTATTTAAATGTACAAGTGTACACTAACTTAGTCCCGTTTCAGTCGGCATAGTGAATGCGACCGTTACTTGCAGTTAACAGTAGTAGCAGTCGTCTTTATTTATAAAACGCACTCCAGCTAAAACATCAGGCGTGGTGCATATGAAAAACCAAAATATCAAGAAAAATACTTGTATAAATTATTTTAAGAAAATTTTTTCTTTCTTATTTTTTAATTTGACTTGAGATATTACAGCAGCCAGCTTGATGTTAAGCTGAAGTAAGGTCAATGAATGGATGTCACTGCTACTACAATTTAATATACAATTTTATATACAATTTGTAGAATAATCGACAAGTGGAATGCTTTAATAGCCCATGTGTTCTCACCTTCCTATAACCCTGGATCCTTCAAGTGATGCGTGAAGAAGCACCTTTGGCAGGCATAGTGACGGCGATTGAGGCAGCCGTAAACTGACTCGGGTTTTTCAGTCGTCGTCACTCTTGGACCTCCTTTTGCTTATTATCAGGCGGGTCGAGGTTAAATGTCATGTCACAATAAAAAAAAAACATTATTAAAATTCACCTTTCATGTTAACTTCGTAGACGTATTTTTTCATGTGTTTTCACCCTCCTGAAACGTGTCATCCATATAGGCCATGTTACACATTCTGCTATAAAATATTCATAGCGTAATCCCCGACGTGATGGAGTGAAATTAGAAATTACAGGCATACTTACTTTTTCCCTAAATATGATTTTATGTAGATGTAAAAGGACGCCTTTGTACATATTTCTTGGTACTCTCAAATCTCATTGGCATAAGAAGTGGTAGTACTTTTGAAAATAATATAACTCCATAAATAAACTAAGTTTTAAACTCGAACAGAGATTTATAAAATAAATAAATTTTATGCGGCTTACTATCGCGTTTATTTTTAAATGATTAAACAATTTTTTTACCCGACGTTTTGAGAGCTTTGCAGCCATCGTGGTCACGGAGGGACGTGGAATAAAAAATGTACAATCATTACCAAAATATAAACGCGATAGTAAGCCGCATAAAATTTGTGTAACTAATATTTTATCATTAGTATTTTCTTAGATTTTGCGCGAACATTGGTGAATTGAACATTGAAACGTCGGAATAATAAAATTTGTAAAATCTAAACCAAACTCTAAACGCGATAGTAAGCCGCATAAAATTTGTTTAACTAATATTTTATCATTAACTATTTAGAATTTCAAGCAGTATATAAAGAGATAGCATTAAGCAATATAGAGAATTTAACCATAATTTTTTCTAATAATAAAAATAATAGATGCTTTGATGAACCATCCTGATCTTAGTACCTATATGCATGAAATATAGATAGATAATTTATTTCAAAACAAATTAATTTTTAACTTTTAGATAATTTTTTGTAACTTTTTTACATATGGCACGATATATGAGTAAAGAAGCGCCTTTGGCCGCCGTAGTGACGGCGACTGGGACAGCCGTGAAGACTCGTTTTTTGCAGTCGTCGGCACTCTTGGACCTCATCTGGCGAATGTCAGATGTCGAGTCACAATTTATAAAATATATATCGCTGTATACTCGTATTGTCTCAAGCTGGAGTACGATCCATTAGTTGAGGCGATTGCTACTACAAATTTAGTCTGCGGTCGCATCGGCTTTAACGCCTTGAATGACTAGTCGCCATTTTCTAATAAAAAAATATGTAGTATTTATAAAAACGTCTACAAGTAAAATTAATAATAGTAAAAAATCATCTTCCTCTGAAATGCTAAAGCGTGTGGAGTAAAACCTCTTGGGTATAATAAAATGAATAAAAAATCATACACTAACTTTTATGTGTCTGCACTCTGCTAGTAAAAATGTTATCATCTTTATTTTTACTACTTTTATACAGATTTTTATTCAATTTATTCAATCAAAATTTATGATTTTATATTTGGTATTCAGGGGGTTTATCTTACAGGTTATGAGGCTGGTATTTGCTCCAGGTATTGCTATTAAGAGTGATAGGCATACAGGTTTGTCTAGTTTTTAGGCGTGATGATTTTTTTAATGTGACTCAACATATGACATCACCTAGCTTAATTAAGCTAGAGTGTGGGCCATTAATAAATGTCACTGCTACTAAAATTTAATAAGTGTAAGTTACAGTTGCATCTACTATACCGGCTGAAACCGACTAAGTTAGTTTACACTTATACATTTAAATAAAATATTTGACGACCAGCGTGGGGAAGTGGTTAGCATACCAGTAGCACAAGAAGTCCCGGGTTTGATTTCCGGTCGGAGCAAATATGTATATGTAATATAGTTTTTATTTGTAATATTTAACTAAATCTATTTAAATTTAGACTATAAGCCAACATTTACCACATGTCTGCCTCTAGCTGTGGTCTACCTATTTAACGTAGGCCAAATATCGCGGGTTTCACAAATGCACAGACCACTTAATAAGTTTTACAAAATTAGTCTTCTATTCTTTATTCATCCAAAAACTACTTTGAAATATAAAATAACATAAAATAATTATATACCAACGCTATTATTTCTATATGTTTTATTTTATATCAATCGCTCGCCCTACTATTTAGAGGTCTTAATTTAATAAAATAAAAGTAACATATTATATATAAAATACAGTATTTAATATTTATTCGTTAGTCCAGAATCAGTTGCAATATTCTTAAGCGAGGGAAGTGAGGAGTCCAGAGACCAAACTGCCAACAGAGCCGAGAACACTGGTAAGCAGACCGACAACTTGGGTGAGGATGGCTTGGATTGGTGCAGAGAGACCAGCAAGAGCCTTGGAGAGAGCGCCAGTAAGACCGGTGATAAGGTCACTGATGAGTTTCTCTAAGTTGAGGGATTTGAGAGCCTCGGCCTGAAAAAGACATATATAATTATTGACTAATTTCTAACATTTCATCACCACGGTCTTTATCCAAATTCAACTTACCAATTCTTGTCCGAGTTTGCCAGTGAGGTCTGACAAAACTGTGAGGAGAGATCCGACAAGTTTGTTGACGAGATCGCCGACGTTCTTCAGAAGATCAGAAACGGTGCTCAAGAGTCCAGAGACGACGCCTTTAAGGTTGTTTAAGAGTTGAGTAACAGCACTTCCAACAGCTCCGGTGGCTCCTCCAAGAGCATCTCCAATTCCACCAACAACACCTCCGACAGTTGTGCCGACGCCGGTGATGAGATCACCAAGACCAGCTTGGGAGCCCTGAATATTACAGTTTTGTTAGATTACATTTTAATTGTTAGAAATACTTTTAAAGTATTCGGAGGTAATCTTTAAATACAAATAAAATAACAAATTAAAATATACTTACGGCGACGAAGGCAAAGACGATAGCTACGACCAAAAGGGATTTCATGTTGTATGAATTGTGTTTTCAAACTGTAACTTTTCTTATCGTTACCTCCTTTTATATAGTAAATAACAATCACACTTATTTGTATTGTAAATTTTGGCAACATTGTACACTTGTATAAGTAATAAATTGTTTAACTTAAATTATAATAATCAAGTAGAACCAGATTATTTACATTGCATTTATCACGGACATTAATTTTTAATAAACATTTTTAACTAGGTAATAAATCTTTACCCCGTTTTAATACTTCCATCACATCTTTTTCAGCCTTTTTAAGGTTCCGTAGTAAAAATGGTACCCTTTTAGATTCGTCACGTCTGTCTGTTTGTCTGTCCGTCCGTATGCCACAGCCACTTTTTCCGAAACTATAATATAAGAACTATACTGTTGAAACTTGGTAAATACATTTGAAAAAAAAAAAACAAAAAATTTTTGGGGTTCCCCATACTTAAAACCGGACTTTTTTTTCACTAAACCCATACGTGTAGGGTATCTATGGATTGGTCTTCATGTATTCATATATTGAGGTTTCTAATATAATTTTTTGCTAAACTGAATAGTTTGAGCGAGAGACACTTCCAAAGTGGTAAAATGTCCCCCTCTCCCCCCCTTCAACTTCTAAAATAAGAGAATGATAAAATTAAAAAATATTTGATGTACATGTACCATGCAAAGTTCCACCGAAAATTGGTTTGAACGAGATCTAGTAAGTAGTTTTTCTTAATACGTCATAAATCGTAAGCCGCAACTTACAACGAACTACAAGAACTTTTATATTACGAGTATGTTACTTGCTGCTTTGGAACCCTTCATGGGCGAGTCTGAATCGCACTTTTTAACGTGGATTCTAGAATCTCATATTTTGAGTCCTTTTAAAGTAAACTAATGAAATTATTAAGTTTGAGCACCAGCTTATAAGTTGCCGATTCCAACTAGGCGGTTATAATGGATTAACTGTAGTAGCAGTCACCTTCATTCATAGACTTATAAAATACTTAATTACTTTATAAAAACACATGTTTCATATTGTATTTGTAAATTAATATGGTTTTATTTATTATTTTTTCAGTTGTGTTTGCGTTGTTCATGATTCATACTTTGCATATTATGCATAATGTATTGTTTTTATATTATTTAATGTGTTACAGTATGTCTATTGTTATTATTGAATACTGTTCAAATATTTGTGTGAAGTTATCTAATATATAGAATTAGAAATAATTATGTAAATATGTATTGTTAATAATTGTGTTTCGGTAATAATAATAATGAAATGACGCAGAGGTGTAGGTGTTTGAATCAAGATATGTCTGTTTAGGATAGTTTATGAAACGAACTTTGTAGATTACAATGACAAATGTATTTGGTTAAGAAAATCTTTATTGTTTTATTATTTGTGTTTTATTAATTTTAGCGAGGGAGTTGTGTCAGGATCTTGGCAAGTGGCGCTCTATTGTCCCTGCCTATCCCTGTGGGAAGAAAGCGTAACATTTTTATTGATTGATTATTATTCCGATGTTTCGAGAGCTTTGCAGCCATCGTGGTCACAAAATCTTAGGTGGTCATGGAGAGACTGATGGCTGTGTCCACGTTGACTGGAAAGCTATCGAAACGTCGGAATAATAAAAATGTAAAATTAAAACCAAAATAAACGCAATAGTAAGCCGCATATTTGCACACAATCAGTCGGTCGAAATAGCAAATGTAATAGAATAAGTATAAAGTAAAACTAAATTCGTAAATTGAAACTTATTTGGTGCAACCGGCTGAATAATTATTTTATTATTCACATGATTTACAATATAAAATTGACAGCTGGTTGTACCAAAAAAGTTTCAATTTACGAATTTAGTTTTACTTTATATATAATCTATTACGTTTCCTATTACGAAATCGTGAATTGGGTTGTTAATAATTTTATATCGAAACTACCATTTATATTTATGTTATAAATGGTAGTTTCGTTATGTTTTTATCATTAGAAATAACAAAATTAGTACATAGAAACTCAAAATAAAGATGTCCTTTAGCTCTGTATAAAATATTCGTTAAATGTAAATGTAAAATGTAAAGTTAAAGAGTGGTGCAACCTATTTTTCTTTCACTTATACGATACATTTTACAAATTCGTAAATTTTTTTTGGTACAACCGGCTGTAAGTGTTTTTATACAATATTTAAACACTCTACGTTAAATACGTAAATTGATTTATATATCCCGTCATACTAAAACAGTTTTTATTTACCCTTAAATATTTATAACGGATCTGAAACGGGGTAATATATCTTGCACCTTCCCTATATTTTTCAGACAGAATAAAGTATTTAATATTACTTTCTGTTTGTTTCAGATTGCGTCCTATGGCGGCAGGGGTTGCTGTAATGGGGTTCAAGGTCGCACGATGACAAAATATGTCGCTCGTACAGTTTGTCGCGCTTTTGCGCATACTTGTACTGTTCGGTGAGTTAAATTCTTTTTTTTGTTGTGACTCGACATATGACAGCACCCCGCCTGATGTTAGCCTAAAGTGCGGTCCAAGAATGAAAGTAACTGCTACTTACAGTTAAATTACCTTAAGTAGCAGTCACTTCTACTATGCCGGCCCCGTGATCTTACAAGCTTCACGGTCTGTATACCGTGAAGTGACTAAGAAGGTGAACGGACGACCACTTATAGTAAGTAGGTCGTCCCTCCACCTACTGAGTGGATCTTCGAGAACTTTCGGGCCTCAATAGCAGGGACCTGTGGCTACCCAAGCTTGTTTATCCAGTAAGCTCACTTTAGGAAAGCTATAAAATGATACTTGAAAGTAATACTTTAGGTATTTTAGGTATCAAAAGTGATACCTAAAGTATCACTATTTTAAAGTTTTCATACACCACGTTTTAATAAAAGTCAACGAGTTGGTTTCGTTAGAGACGGATTTTATTTATAAAACAGCCCTATAATAAAACCAATTTTCACACTATTTAATAAAAAACAAATTTAAAACATAATTAGGAATAAATTTGTTTTTGCGTTAAAATCTTTCTCCAATACATTTATTATGCATTCAGCTATTAACACATCTTATAACACTTTCAAAACATAATAACCTTTATCACAATAGTAGTTAGTGTGATAATAGCGTGCTGGTAATTTTGTTTAGTCATGGAATGGATAAGTGAAGATTACACTGGGGAAATTAGAGCGGAATTAATTTTGGTAACTTTATTTTGGTTGTTCTAATAGTTGGCTATGTTCTAAAATCTAATTTCTAACATTCACACTAATATTTAAGTAGTTATAATAAACTAGTTTTTATTTTAACAAATATTTAATAATTATTTTATTTTGGGAAAGCGCGCATTCTGTTGACCGAATCGACAGCCGAACTAAACGATTCCGCGTAGTTCTCCTTTCTTAGTAGTACAATTTAGAAAGTGAAAGTTATTACCCGCTCTGTAATCTCCCCATCTTTGGATCCTTCAAGAAATGCATGAAAATTATGTAAGTAATGTGATCTGCTACTGACGGCAACTGCTACTACATTTATATAAATGCAAGTAGCAGTCCCAAGCCGATCGCAAAACGCGATTTCACGGTCTGTACCTGTATACTTATAAGTGGTGGTACTACCCAGGGTTCACAGACTGGGTACTACTGGCTACCAATTTGATAACTAGACTCAGGGCAAATATATATTTTTTTAATTTACATTTCTATACTAAGCTACTAAAGTGCTTGTATCATAGAAACAGGACAACCAAAGTTCATATATCAAAGATACATTGGTACCGGTGGGTGGTCTAGAACTCGTGCTCTCCGGTTTGTGTAACCATTGCACTGCCACTGCACCACGGCCGCCTTATATCCACCTCTTTTTTTTAATAAAAAATATTTGGAACATTCAATCTAATTGATAAACATTACAATTTAAATGCAATGCAAAGAATCTTTTCAAGAAATCTTTGCTCCCGACGGGAAATCGAACCTAGGACTTTAAGCGTAACAAACTGGTGTGCTAACTAATGCGCCACGCCTGTCAATAAAGTATTAATTACACGGAAAATGACAATTAAACATACTTTACAATTGTTATTCAATATTTTATTGATATTATTATGCAAACTAATAATGAATGTGTCGCAAAACGTTATATAAGTTAGCACAAGTGTTTTTATTATATCATTGACTTCCTCACATGTTTTTATTATATCACTTTTAATAGTTGACGTCATCTTCTTCATCATCATCAATTTCATGCCTTAGAAACTACAGGGATAGGCGAAGACAACAGAGAGCCACTTTTCACGATCCTGACTTACCAAACCAGTTAGTTGCGGTTTTGATTCCCGGTTGGAGTATAATAAAAATTGGGTTTATGTCAATTGTTTCTAAATATTCATTATCATTTATAAATAATGAGTAGGTAAATGATTGTTTTCTACCAATATGATTTTTTACAAGTTTTATTAAACTTGTCTTCTTAGTATGGGTCACTTGCAGTTGAATTTTGAAAAGGTTTTCCTCAATTGATTGAGCTTAATTTATACATACTAAGTAAACATTTTGTATGTACAAACTTTTATTTAATTGATTAGGATTTCAACGCTAAAAAATATATTGCGTGGCTCTAACGATGCGCTTTTTACTTTAGATTTTTTTTACCTAAATTATGTTAACAAACTTTTAATTTTACTGCATAAAGTTATGAAACTATGTATTGTATAAAATATGTATTTAATAGGATAAATGATAATTTATGCGTTTAATTTCGTGTATATTCGATTATGTATTATGAATATTAGTAATCGAGTTCAACATTTTCATCATAATTATATTATACCGTTCACACGTGTATTGGAATTATTCAAATTTAAATATATATGAATATTCATGTTCAATAAATTGTCACATTACTATAGAATCCAAATTGTGTAAGGTAAATTAATTGTGAATAGATTCTGATTAGATTCAAGGATATCCTATATCGTAGGGATGTTCCTTCGCAACGACTTGAACAGGGACCCACCACACCGAGCGGGCTATTAAGACCATCATAAAAACTAGGCATCTAGAACAATGCGACTGTCTGTTCACACCTCTGGGACGACTCTTCCAAAAGATCTTCTCAAAACCCTTGATTCAATACAGTCTTGAGCTATCTGACTTATATGAGAGGTCATAGAACTTTGAATCCCCTGCAACTTCGAAGAGACATGGCGGCTTTATGCGTCTTTTACCAAGGAGAATAATCTAGGAAACTCTTGATTTAATCGGTATTCTTGAACCTCCCCTTGCAAGTCAAGGCAAGTTGAGGTCAGATGTCGAGTCACAACACAGATGTCAAGGCGATCGTGGTGCAGGCGAGAGTACAGGTTCAAAACCACTTGCCGTTACCAATGTACCTTTCATATATTGTATGGAGGTCTACCTGTTTCTATAATATAAGCACTTTAGTAACTTATTATAGAAATGTTAATAATAAATAAATAAATATACACATAAAAAAAACACTATTGCGCACTTGCACGTAGCAGGTTTGAGAAACAATTTCTCGTAGTAATATAGAAAGCTTGTACTGATGTCATTGCTGCGTAGTAGTACGGCAGATACTTAAGCGCGATTCCACTTTAATTCGTGCCTACTTTTGAATAGATGCAGGATTAGGTATTCACTTGTTGATTGTGGTTTTTTAAACCAATTAAATAAACAAAAAGTATAATACATTCATACGCGTAAATTAAGTTAAATAATAATTGAAGCCTATCACAGGCGTTATAGGGGTAGATAGAAGCAATAAGAGGCAAAGGTAATATAATTAGGAAAGGACGGTTTTCATTATCTGAATTTTCAGGGTTACAAACCAGGGTTAGGTCACTTGGGTGGATCTACTTTAGATTGCGATTCGTATATATGTAAATATGTATACTAATAATAAAGATAGGCAGAGCTAGGTACTAGCTAGGCTTAGAAAGTAATGAGATTTTTATTTTTATTTTATTAATTTGGGTCGTGACATCTGACTTTGACTTGCCTGATGGTAAACAATGAAAGTCCCAAAAGCACTGAAGACTGAAAAAACTGTAGTTTTACGGTAACTTCAGCTTTTACTTTGCCGTCCAAAGTTATATTTTTTCCTGATTTGTTTAAAGCTGGGGTGTCATTTTAGACTCTCGCTTTACACCGGGTATTTTAAATATCACATTACTCATTCCAAAACAAAATCTCAAAACCAAATAATAATGACAGTTTTTTAATCATTGTTATTTTGTCAACAGGTTGCACAGCTTACGTAAATCCATACACGGACGAAAACCAACGGACAAACCTAAACCAAGTATGGGTGGAACTGCCGACGAACCACGTGGCTTTGGGCGGAGATATCCACGTCCACGCACACGGCATACAAACACCGGCAGATCTTCGTGTACGCATCGCACGAGACGAAGACGACGGCAGAACGTTATTAGCAACGATGCCTTTAGCTCTAGACACAGAGAGACGAATAATACTCCCTTGCGGTTATTTTTCAAGAGGAGGCGTTTATTATTTAGAACTTGTAGCAGACGTTAAGGATAATTTTCTAGAATACGATAAAGATAATATCACAGATGATTTTAAAAGAGATTTAGAAGATAAAGAATTAAGAAAGAGGGATGTTAGCGTTGACCTCGTTGAAGAGAATGTTGTAAATAACGAAGTTGATAGTGGTAGTGTTATAGAATCAAGTGATAGTATTGTGAAATCATGGAAATTTGATGTTTTGTGGCCTTCAGCTAAACTAAAAGTGACGCCTGAACAAATACAAACGTACCCTGAAAGGCCTGTTATGGCTATTTTAGAATTTCCCAAAGTAGAGTGTAACCCAATTGAATCGAGTGCTGATTTTTGGCTGGAACTTTTGTACTGTGGACATTCAAGTGGTGGAGCTGTTTTGTGTGATGGGAAAAATACCAGTTCGCGCGCACATGTACTATATTCTGAACAGGTGAGTTTTATTTCATGTTGGCACAACATATGACTCTACTCTGTCTGATGTAAAGCTAAGGAGATCCAGCAGCCCTATAACCTGCCCCCCTAGCACGGCAAACCAAGAAGCAAGATAAAGAACTGCAAGGAATATTTTTGCAACTCGTTTTAAATAACTTATTAGGCGGGCACATCAAAATGTTTATAAAAATATTTATTAAAGTTTTCAACGTTGTTTTGTGTAAAGTTTTACAGAACATTTGAATATATTTTTTGATACACTATAATAGTAAGTTATTTGAAATAAGTTGCAATGATATTCCTTGCAAATCTTTATCTTGCTTCTTGGATTGCCGTGCTAGGGGGGCAGCACCGATCTAGCTGTACAATGATGTATAAATGTACAAACTTGTTAAAGAAAGTTTATGTCAACCTCACAGCACCATGGTACACTGAATCCTCTATTATGTATTTTTTAAATTGTAACTTTATATGTAACCTTGACTTCCTACCACGTGGTAAAGGTTATAGTTACGATATTAATGAGTGAAATTCAAAAAAGTATTTTTTAAATGTTTATAATATTTAGATGACACCAACACTTAAAGTGAGAATTACTTCAGCAAAATAGACAGGAGTTCCCCTTTTTAAATTAAAAAGATACAAGAAGAAAGATTTTTAAAAGTAAATCGTCATAAAAAGTCCCAAACTACCTATGTAATAAATTAACCTTACCACACTTACATTAAAAAAAGAGTTTTTTTTTATTGTCATCAGCATGCTACTGCCGCATCCACTATGCTAGCCACGCTAAATTCATGTAACTATTAAGCTGATCCCAAATAAATTCCAAAGAATGTTTTATGTAACATCAAATTTTCTAGGTACACGGTTTTCCCGGACGTCGAACAATGACCCTTCGTTGTGAATTATTCGGCCAAGCTGGTGACTATGCTTTAACGTTGAGACCGGCTGCAGCAGCAGGACCACAGGATTTAGCTGCTGTTTTTATTAAGGTCAGTTCTGCAGTTATTTACGCCACTTATTTACACTCGGGTCTAGGTTTCCGGTTGTAACTAATTTTAATATTTTATTATGCAAAAATATTTATGATACTTTAGATTAAATTGATTCTTATAATGGTTTTATATCAATCAAGAAAGCTGGTTTGCCTAGTAGCCCATAACCGTAGCCAGCCATAGTGTCAAAGACTGAAAACACCGAGTCAAATCAAGTGGCTTCCAATTTTCTATGTTGTGCGTTAGCCTGATTTAAAATGGATATTGTCACGCCATTTTCCAACAGAAAGGGATAGACAATGGAGCGCTACTTGCCACGATCCTGACACAACTTCTTCGCTTCTCACACATCTACCACCTTCTTTGGGCTTTATGATTATGAGCACTAGAGAACCCAACTTGCTTAAGAATGTCGATTTGGTCGGAAAAGACCCTTCTCGGCCTCGTTTAACGCAACCATCTATATCAAATTTATAAATTCCTTTCGTCAATCTACTTTTACTCATTCTTTCCATTTGCCCAAACCATCGAAGCATTCCATTGTCAATCCTTGTCACTACATCTTCTTTCATTATATCCGCTATTGTCACTTCAGATACACTTCTTAAAACTCACGAAATTACAAAAAAGCTCATGAAAATGCAAACAAAATAGGTCACAAAACCTATCACTGTAAAATTTGTTGAGTAGTAAAAGCTGAACCCTATGAAAAATGCTGAAACTCTTGAATAGTGACTAATTAAGCGAAATAAACCCAAAAGCCAGTTAGCTGTTCCGTACTTTGTTATAAATGTTTTAATGATTTTGCCCAAAGTTTTGATTAATCGTATTTTACTTATTGGCTACAAATTTTCGTATTTACTTTGTATTACTGCAAATAGGCCAATTCACCAACAAACTTTAATCCAATTACTTGGTTTATTAACTATTTACATTAGCTATGGGTATTAACTATTGCCTTATTAATATACCTATTATATTAATAATAGGTATATATAATATTTTTGGCTGGAAAATATTAGTGACGGCGACTGAGGCAATCGTAAAATAAAATCGTTTTTTTTTTCACTTTAAGCCCCATCACGTAAGTCAAAACCTGAAGACACATCTCAAAAAAAAAATAGGTATACTGATATTTTTTTAGATTTTGCGCGAACATTGAGTAATGAATTAAACAAATTTTATGCGGCTTACTATCGCGTTTATTTTTGTTTTGATTAATAATTGATAAAAAATTGTAAAAACAAAACCAAAATAAACGCGATAGCAAGCCGCATAAAATTTGTTTAATTGATTAGGTATACCGAGTTTCTAAACGTATTTATTTCTTTATATTGCTATACTAAGCTACTATAGTGCTTGTATCATAGAAACAGGACAACCGAAAAGCATACATCAAAGATATATTGGTTTTAAACCCGTGCAGAGTTTGGTATCTAATTATTGCACTGCCACTACACCACGTTCGCCTTAAATTTTATAGTATCAATTTAATATAACGTAGATTAACGAAAGGCAGACCTAGGAGGGTATTTTCCGACCAAAAATTCAGAGACATTGTCTCTGCCTATCTGTATAGGAAAAAGGCGTGACAATTTGATTGACTGACATTGGTACCGGGGTGGGTAGTTTCGAACAAGTGCTCTCGGTTTGTGTAACTATTGCACTGCCACTACACCACCGTCGTATTGTTTTAAGTTTCATTTCTCATCTCAGTTCTATTATTTCTGCTATAACTTCAGAGAAATAAAATTAAGTCAGCTAATGCTGTTTGGTTAAAAGGTGTCACTCGCCCAAACAAGTCATAATATAGGGTATGGGTCTGAGAAGGTCACCCTGCGTCCGAGAGTTAACGCTTTCCAGTGGCACGGCCCATTTACACAGGTTGAGGAAATGACGTGGGCGAAAAGCCCGACACTCTGGTTGGTATAGCTTTTCCCCGTTAATTAAAACAAGTGTCCCTCGCCAAGGATTGTCTCGCTTTGTAACCAGGTGCTTTTTTGACCGAAATATTCTTACATTAGTTTTTTTTTATTGTAACTCGATATCTGAGTTAGACTTGTTTAACAACAGAAAATATCGACTCAGTTACGTTTTTTTTTATTGTGACTCGAGATATGACAGCACCCCGCTTGATGTTAAGCTGGAGTGTGGTCCATGAATGGATGTCACTGCTACTACTACTTAAACTGTGAGTAGCTAGTTGGAACCGGCAACTTACAAGCTGATCCCGAAACGCGACCAAATCACTTGACGGTCTGTATAAGTGGTGGTACTACCTTGAATCGGCAGACTGGGTACCGAAATGCCTTAGTCGCCCTCACTATGCCGCCAATTGTGCTTCCTCAAGCATCGCTCAAAGTATCCAAGTATATGATAGGACTGGTAAAGTATTCCCCTTGTCGATTATTTAACAAAGAAACGACGCACTGAACCTTTTACCACATTAATATACAAATCCTACAACCTTTTTCGAATACCATACTAGCTGAAAACCTATGTGTCTTACCTAATTTAGTAGCGAACATACGAGTATACAAAACAGTATATTATTCCTAAAAAAGGCTACGCAGATGTTTGAGTAAGAATAAGGTTTAATATTCAAAATGGATTAATTTATAGCATTTTTTCATTGCGTTGAAATTGTTGTGAATAGTTGCTACGTTATGAATACGAAATGGGAATGGCTTACAGCCGCAATGAATCTCAATAAACTGCGCGTTTCTTACGTAAAGTACATTTTTTCACCTTGAATTAAATACAAAGTCCATAATATTACACTTGCGGGAAAAGTTTGTGGTATACTTCTAAAAATATTTATTTTGTTCTCTCAAAGTTGATTATGTAATAAGAAATGTGTTTTTAGCTAAATTGTACTTTATTCTACAATTTCTAATGTTATTATTTGTTTTAGCTATTATTAGGAATGCTTCGATGATTTGGGTACATAAAAGTAAAGGATGAGTGAAAGTAAATTGACGAAAGGAATTTAAAATCCGATGTGGATAAATGATCTATTTTATATTTAAATTAATTTATTTTCTATGCACCTATATCTTTATTTACAACCTCTCTACATTTTCATAAGTCAACTGGCAGGAAATAGAAACTGCCTCCAAAATTATTATAGGTTTTTTTTTATTTTTGATCTTGTCTCGCTCGCCTGATGATAAGCAAGAGGAGATCCAAGAGTGACGACGACCGAGAAAACCGAGTTTGTTTTCGGCTGCCCCAGCCGCCGTCACTATGTCGGCCAAAGTAACCTTTTCTTAGTGCAATAATTATTTAAACAATATATAGCCAATGACCAATGGCGATTATCTAACACCTGGAACCCCATAATACACAAACTCATGTCCCAAGTCCAGCAAACTGGCAAACCAGATGACATCGTCAGATATTTTTACAAAAATTTGAAATAAACTGAAAACAGAAAAACAAAATTAAACGGGGTAGTTTTGGAAACAATAACAGCATTAACTAATAGGACGACTAACACCTCAGTCTCTCCGTGACCACGATTGCTGCAAAGCTCTCGAAACATCGGAATAATAAAAAAAATGTAACATATAAACCTAAATACACGCGATAGTAATCCGCATTTTTTTATAATTCATTAATCAAATTCATTCATTAATAATGAATTTGATTAAACATTATTAATCAAATTCATTCATTAATAATGAATTTGATTAATTGAACAATCGGGGATAACCTTAAATCAGCAAGAGTCAAATGGTGTACAGTTTTATTTAATTTCTGCCTATCCCTTTGGAAATTTGATATGTTATTGATTGATTGATACTATCAAAAATGTTGTTTATAAAAGTTAAAAGTTTTATGTAAAGTAATTTTCTTTGTACCTTTAATTTTGACAGTGTGTGTACAGTATCGTGTACAGTATATCACTGGTCGGGAATAAGGGCAAATGGGTGTTAAATAAAATATGAGATCGAGAAAATAGTAAATTTTTCAACTAACCTTTTACGATATTTACGGCGTTTTTAATTTACACTTATACTAGCATTTACTTTTGTTTTTAATGTTGAATTTGTTATACCTTATAATTCAAAATCAAAAACTTTCAGAAATGAAAAAAAAAACATAATTACTTAAAAATATAGGTTCTATTATTTTAGTACGAGAAATTCATTAAGTTTTCATTCATCAATCAATCAAATTGTCATGCCTTTTCCCACAGGGATAGCCAAAGACAAAGAAGCGCCACTTGCAATGATCCTAACACAACTTCCTTGTTTCCCTCACATTCACAATTCTTCTCATACAAGATGTACGGTTACGAGCACTAAGCAGCTTTCTTGAGGATGTCTCCGACTACGAATTAATTGATTAATTAAGGGAAAAATACCAAATTTAAAAGGTAATTAATAATATTTGTGGGTACTGCTTCAATCGGCCCTTTCGAGAAACAGTTAATTTTACAACCCCAAAGAGAATTTATTACCCCGTTTAAAAGCAATAATTCATATGGTTTCACTTTCATGCTTTTTTGCTGTCATTCATTTGGAATTTTCCTAGAATTTCTATATTTTTTAGTTTTCGTCCATGTTTTTCAATATTCATTGTGCATGGCGCCGGTTTGTTCAAAATTGAATTTCAATAGCTCATTGGCTATTGAGTTTTTTAATTGAGACGCGATTTTGACAACTAACCTAATGGTAAGCAAGGAAAGTCCAAAAGCGACTGTCAAAACCGTCTAATCTATGGCTGCCTTAGTTGCTGTCACTATGCTAGTCCAACGGTTTAGCGATTGGTTTGTTGCGTCCAAAGTCCCGGGTTCGATCCCCGGTCGAAGCAAATATTTGTTTCATAGCTTTTATTTGTAATATTTAATAATATTTGGTAATAAAAAAAAAGAGATGGATATTTGCTTCGAGTGTGGTTATCAAAGAGTGGTAGGCAGTGGTACCCAGTCTGCCGATCCGGGGTACTACCACCACTTACAAGTATACAGACCGTAAAGTCCGGCAACTTACAATCTGATCCCGAAACAGATTGTAAGTTGCCGGTTTCATCTAGGCCGGTATAGTGGATGTGATTGCTACTCACAGCTATTGAATTGTAGTAGCAGTGACATTCAATCATGGACCACACTTCGGCTTAACATCAAGCGGGGTGCTGTCATATGTCGAGTCACAATAAAAAAAACTAGATCAAAATCTTTACCTTCAATTTTGCTAAGTCATAAATAATAAGATATTTCGGAATAATATATAATTTTTAATATAATTTTATTATAACAATAAAACCTTCCCATAACTTTAGCAAGGTGTGAAAAAGTAGCTCCACCAGCATACTTTCCTAGTAAGCAAGGGGAAGTCTAAGAGCGCCGACAACTGAAAAAACAGTTTACAGTTGCCTTAATAGTAAATTGAGTGTTTTTTTTTCAGTCGGCTGCGCTCTTGTACCTCCCCATACCTATAGCGAGGGGAGCCATACGTATGCATTTATATGTAGAGGTATAGGACAAAAAGACCTATACCTATATTATGTACCTATTCATCTATAATATTATTAACTCCGCTCTACATATACTCGTATAAGCTTATTCTGAACGTCTGTATACCCCTTAATTAATATAATAGGCATAATTATACTTACGCCTACTCTATCAAGATTGACTTTATAATATACACATATTATGTAATTGAATTCAAAATTACTATTGACAATTATATTATTATATGATTATTAGTTAATTATATTATAAATATAGTCTACATAAGTATAATAATTATATTTATAATTAGGTATTCTTGTTATAATCATGTTTAGTTGCTTACAGCCGGTTGTACCATAAATTTTAATTTATGAATTCGTAAATTAAAATACAACCGGCTGTTAATATAGAAATGTAAAAGAAAATTTGTATAATACATACTATAAATCAATCAATAATTACTAACCTAATTAACATGTATAGTCCTAAAGATAATGAGTCAGGATCAGGGCAAGAAATGAAATGTGAAAATTAAAAAAAAATAAGCAAATATTTGCTTCGGTATAGTTAATATTACTGCTACTTTATGTAATTTAGGTATTGCCTTTATTCATGGACTGTATTTTAGCTTGAAAAACATGCGGTGTGCTGTCATATGTTGAATCACAATAATTAAACAAATACAAAGCGTTTTTTTACTAGAGGGACATAATCAACGTTTATAATTTTTTTTAAAGAAAAATAAGGTATGGAATAGTTCTTACATAGTTATGTAATTTATGTGAAAGAAAATAAAGTTCTTGGACATTTTAGCTCATGAAAATAGCTTCCAAATAGTCAAAGTACATAATAAATTATAAACTTTTGTAAAACTTACACGACTTTGATATTTTATAGTTGGACTTGTAGGGTAGGTTTATCAATTATCACTAATCAGTGATTAAACTGAAATAAAAACTATTATAATATAGTATTTTCTTAGATTTTGCGCGAACATTGATTAATGAATCAAACCATTTATTTCGCGGCTTACTATCGCGTTTATTTTGGTTTTGACTTAACTATTCTTTTTTATTATTCCGACGTTTCGAGAGCTTTGCAGCCATCGTGTTCACGGAGAAGCCCCAAAAATTGTTTGATTTATCATAATATATTTTAAATAAAACTACACATTTATTCAATCATCTAACCAAATCCTCACAGGTATTGGAAAAGACAAGAAAGAACTACTGGTAACGATAATTACAAAGCTCATACACAAAATCTAGTAAAAAAATATTATATAAAAGCATTCAAATATAAAATGTAGTAATATCGTTAAAAAATTCCCAATAATCCACTATTTGAAAATTAAATTAAATAATAGTTAAATTTGCTGGGTAAAAAATATCTACTTTTTACCTCTGCCTCATGTTCTAACCCCAATTAGCTGATGTGAAGTTTAATTTGTTACTATTTTAATACTATTTTGTTACTATCGATGGTATAACTTATTGTACGGATTAACTTGTGTTTGAAATACCAGCACTAAGTTATAGTTATTGGCAATATTTTACGCTTGGATTGTTCTTCTATCGAATATCACAAAAGGATTTTCGAGATATTTTAGTTTACCTTAATGTTTTTCATGATTTTATTCAATTTTTATATAACATATAAACATTTTGAATATAATATAATATTTTATATATTTATTAATTTCTTGTGGCCCTAAATTTGACAGCATTTCAACTGATGAAGCTAAAGCGCGGTCAATGAATTAAGGTGGCTGCTACAACAGTTAAATAACTTTTAGGTTTTTCAACTCGACTTTTTGACGACAGGCGTGGATGCACAGTTAGCGATTGGTTTATTGCGCGTAAAGTCCCGGGTCGATTCCCGGTCGGAGCAAATATTTGATAATAAAAAGAGGTGAATATTTGCTTCGGGTCTGGTTAACAAAGGGTGGTAGGCCACTGTACCCAGTCTGCCGATCCGGGGTAGTATCACCATTTACAAGTAAACAGACCATGAAGTAATATAGTTGCGAAGTAATTCGGGATCAGCTTGTAAGTTGCCGGCTCCAACGAGGCCGGCATAGTCGATATGACTGATACTTACACCCATTCATGGATCACGCTCCAGCTTAACATCAAGCAGGGTGCTGTCATATGTCGTGTCAGAATAAAAAATATATAAATAGTTTCGATTAACTATCAAATTAAACGCGTCCTTTGTTACAGGCTGACTGGTCGGAGCAATTTGTTCTCAACGTGCATGGTGGGTCAGTGTTCCCCTGCGGTGGTGGTGTGAGGGTACTGTTTCAGTATCCCGAATGTGTCCTCGAGGGTGCAGACAGAGTACGAGTGTTCGGACGCGATGGGGAAAGGTTGAGATATGTTGCCGAGAGGAGAGTTCGGAGGTAGGGCTTAGTACAAATATTATAAATAGTCAGAAATAAGAAAAGGCGCCATTAGAAATGGTCGCGTTTAGTGATTAGCTTGTAAGTTACCGATTCCAACTAGGCCGGCATAATGGATGCGACTGCCACTAGCAGATATTTAACTGTAACTGGGAGCAGTCGCCCCCATTTCTGAATCCTAAAGTAAATTTTTAACGCACGAATTGAGAAGTTTTGTCTCGAAAACTTTTTATGGTTTAAGGTTGAGTTTTATTATTATTGATAAAAAGAGTGGTGAGCCCAGTCTGCCAATCCAGCAATATTGCAGTACCACCACTTACAGACCGTGAATTGGCTTAGTCGCGTTGTGGGATAAACTTGTGAGTTGCCGGTTCCAATTAGGCCGGCATAGTGGATATGACTCCGCGCGTATCCAGCCTATGTAGCCTGTAATATATATTTTTATATTAAAACATCCTTAAGATAGCTGGGTTGCCTAGTGCACATAACCACAGAGCCTGTATGAAGGAAATTGTGGATGTGAAAGAAGCGAGGGAGTTGTGTCAGGATCCTGGTATGTGGCGCTCCATTGTCTCTGCCTATCCCCGCGAGAAAAATGATAATTACCATATATTTAATTTGTTTAAGGGGTCAACACACAGCGTCATTTGACTGCCGACTGTTCAGTGAACGTTATCCTGAATATTGTTTCGTGTATGTATCACAAGCAGTGACTGGTGCGGTGGCTGATGTTAGGATGGATTGTCTACCCACGTTGCCATTGTCAGGTATAAATAAACATTTTATATAAGGTTTACAAACCAAGTGGTGTGGTTAACATGGCGCTTTTTATATTTCGACGTTTCAAGAGCTTTGCAGCCATTGTGGTCATGGAGAGACTGAAGTGTTAGTTTGATGCGGTTATTGTTTTCACCCCATTTATTTTTTTGATTTTGTTATGATTATTTCTGATTTAATTATTTTTTTTGCAAAAATACGGTGACGTCTGGTTTTGCTGGACCTGGAGTTTGTGTATTATGGGGTCCCAGGTGATAATCGCCACCCACCTACTATATTAAAATTAGGATGTTTTTTAATCTTATTAGTCTCGCGTACCATTCTGGGTATCAGTCTACTTTTCATTAAACAAAATCTTAGAAAATATTATCATTCTCACTTTGACATTTCCTCCCCATTATAGAAGGCGCTGCGGGCGGCTGGGGTGAATGGTCCGCGTGGTCAGCCTGTCCATCACCAGCTCATTGCTCCACCAGAACTAGATCAAGACACAGATTCTGCGACTCTCCACCGCCAGCGTACGGAGCTAAGTATTGCGAGGTGAGATCAAAGTAAAGACATAAACTCTTTCAATATCAGCCAGAAGGCATCCACTACTGAACATAGATAACTTCTTTTTTTCTGCATAGCAATGTATTTTTGACTTCTAGTAGTTTAATATAAAAATGTATAAAAAAATAATTAAATTAAATTCAGTATCGGCAACTTTTAAGCTGATCCCGAAACGCAACCAGGTTACTTTACGATCTGTACACTTGAAATATTTAGCAGACACAACAAATGACCACCAACTGTCTGCCTATCACTTGTATAAGGTAATTGGTAAATTATTTAGGGGTGCCTTAGGCTGCTAGGCCTTTTTTTGTACGCACTTCTTTTCATGTAGTATGAAATACAAATACGTTTTCTTGTTATATATATACAACGTTAAAATAAACATTTTTTTCAGAAACAATGGTTGGAAAGCAAAGCATGTACAATTGTACAAGCGCAAAAATATTTTTGTGAAGATGAATTATTATGGAATATTTTTTTTTTGTTGTTTTTTTTTACTATAAATGTTGTTTTATCTTTTGTACGTACTTATTAATACCAATAAATAATTAATTGGAATGATATCAGTAAAACCTTTGCTTAGTTATATTAATAACTAAAATGCTGTCTCATAGCAACGTATAATCAATAACCTAAAACCGTTGTCAAAGTGACGAGAAACACGACAGATCGCCATTCACTGGGAAATATATGTTTTGTTGTTTTTAGCAATATTTATTAAAAATGGGGCCAAAAAAGGATAAAAAGCCAAAAGAAACTGATGAAAAGCAAAAAGGTGCCACTTTTACTGAAGTGGAGCGAGCATTTCTCGAATTACAACTTGCCGAATGTAATCGAAGATTAGCACGACTTAAAACTGCAGTGGATGAATACGAAAGACGTAATGAGGAATTACAAAAGGACTATGAAAAATTAGATGAAGATAGAGCCGATATTATTGCGTATTTAAAGAAAACCTTAAATGTTAAAAACGAAGAAATTTCTGAATTAAAAGATAAAGTAAAGGGACTTGAAGAGACACGTGAGATTGAAACAACTCAATTCAAGGCAAGAGTCGCCGAATTGGAGAAGAATTTTTCTACAATGAAAGATCAACTGACTTCCGAAAATAAACTATTAGCTGGAAAATTAAATACCCTAGAAGAATTTAGAGCAATTAGGGATGATTTGATGATAAAGTTTGATAAACAAGAACAAGATTTTAAGGACCAGGAATTAAAATACAAACGAAAAATTTATGATGCCGAAAAGAAATTTGTTATCGGTAAAGATAAATTAAAAAAAGAAATGGAAGCGCGACTTTTACAATTAGCCCAAGATTTTCAAGATGCTACTGAGCTTAGAGTTGCAGCATCCACACATAGAGTTATTCGTGAAAATATTGCTATTAATAATGAATTAGATAGTATCTTAGCAACTCAAGCTAAGTTAGCAGAACAAAATGAGCACTTTAAGGAGAGCGAACGAGCAGCTCGTGTTGCTATGGAAATGGCAGAAGAAGAAAGAGATACTGCAATCAATAAAAATGTTGTTCAGTTAAAAGTTATTGATCAAATGACTAACGCTTATCAAGAAATTAAGAAAGAAAAGGGTTTATCAGAAAAGAAGGCATATGATTTTGATTTATTACAAGCGAAAATTCAAAAGCTTACAAAAGAAAATGAAACATATATATTGCAAGTCCGCATATTAGAACAAAATTTGCATGCAAGATTGTCGGCTGAAAGTAGAAATGATATTGAAATGAAGAAATTGGCCAAGGACTGCAATCATCTAAAGAAGGTTTTAAAAGAAGCTGCTATTGCCGTTCAAGCTGCACTAAAACTTGACGAATGGGCAACAGAGGATCCGACGCGAGAAATTATGAACCGCCAGACATTACTTAGTCGTTTACTGGATATTATAACTCAATATCGCGAAGTCCAGCATGCGGAATCAAAAGAGACTGTCGCATCCTTTGCTAATATTTACGAAGAAGGCGATTTAGGTTTTGTACCTAAAACTCAAGAAAGGTCATTATCTTCTTCATCAGCTGTTGCAAGTCCTAAAGCAACTAAAATATCTTCGACTGTTGCTATACGAAGCCAACGATCACCTACAGCCTCTATTGTATCATTGGTTAGTTTCAAATCCGTACCAAGTATGCAAATAATACCGAAATCTGAGGCAGTTTTGGAAGAAAAAATAAGCACACCTTCATTCGTGACTTCACTGCATTCTTCAGATACCGAAGAAGTGCATGAGGAAGAATTAACTGAGGTAGAAAGGGCTATTGCTGCCAGCAAAGCTGAGCTAAAGAAATTAGTGAATGCTGACTTGGCTAAATCACAACAGACATTAAAGTCTCAAGTTAAGTTTGTTGAGGATATTGGCGACCTCGGTGAAGAAGACGAGATTAAAGAAAAAGAAGGTGATTTAGGTGAACAATTAAGTGAAATAGAAGGACCAGTGCCAACAGAGATAGAAGATACAACAGCAACCGATGCTACATCAGAAAGGCCTGATGATGTGACTGATACGACTGATGGTTAATTATATATATATTTATATTTTATAACTTTATTTTTTATATTATTATTTTTTTACACCCAATAATAAATAAATTATTATATTTGGACATAGTTTTGTTTTATTTTAATGTAGAAAACTTTATTGAATTTTTTTATATTAGAATCTTATATTGTAAAACGTTAACAACAATGTGTAAATTCGTGATAATTTTTTCAATTGAATAATAAAATTGTCACGCCATTTTACCAAAGGTACAGGTACAGGGAGACAAAGGAGCACCACTTGCCACGATCCTGACACAACGCCCTCACTTCCCTCGCATCCACAATTCTGTTCATACAATCTCTGCGGTTAAATTCACTGACAAATAATTTGAATTAAGGCGCGAAAATAAATAATAATAAGACGTATCCCGGCAGAAAAAGAGCGCTGACTTTTGAGCTTCGCTGTTTAAAGATCGGCAGACGAGCAGTATAAGGCGCTGGACTACTGAGGTAGAAGCAAGTCCGCTTATATACTAGTATAGTCGTGCACATCATTTATATTATTTTAAAATTAACACATTCGTATAACAAAAAGTAAGTAGGTAACAAAACAAGTTACTGCACAGCTTGGATTTTTGTCTGCCGGGACCTATACCTATTGTATAAAATATTATTGCGATTAACTCCAATGTGTGCAAGCTTGGCACACATCAGTTTGTTACGCGTTAAGTCACGGGTTCAATTCCCGTTCGATGCAAATATTTGTTTAATATAATTATATATGTTTTTATCCTAATATTAGAATATTCAATATTAGAATTAAATAATACAAATATTTGTTTAATAAAATAAAAGATGGATATTTGCCCTGGGTGTGGTTATCAAAGAGTAGTAGGCAGTTGTGCCCAATCTACCCCGGCGTCAGGTGGAGTGTTGTTAATTTTTTTTATTGTAACTCGACATGAACTCCAGCCCGACGTTAGGCCGGAGTTCGGTCCATAAATGGAGGTGACTGCTACTTCATTTAAATAACTGTAAGTAGCATTCTTATCATGCCTAGATGGAACCGCCAACTTAAAATCTGATCCCGAAACGCAACTAAATTACTTTACGGTCTGTATACTTGTAGGTGGTGGTCTTACCCCGGATCGGCAGACTTGGTACCACTGCCTACCACTCTTTGACAACCTTGTGGGAATGGAAGCGTATAAGTCGTAAAAAAAGTTTTTTTTCTCAGGGTCAAGCAGTAGAATTAGCTGCGTGTGAATGTACGGCACCTCCATGGGCTGGTGACTCCATAAATGTGGTGTCGGAAGTTGGTCCTCGATGTCGGTGTGGATGTGTGCTTCATTTGGCACCAGTAGCACGACTCTTAGCTGGATCAGCACGAGCATGTCCTGCTAGATCATTTTGGTTATTACAGGCAAGTCTGGATTATTTTCTTTTTTACTATCTACTGCATATGATCGCACTCCGCCTGATCTTAAACTAATATAGTGGTTCCTTTTATCCACAGCGAATTTCGATAGATAAAATATCTGATATCAATTAAGGAACAATAATTCACTGATATAAAGTAAAAGTAAAAAAATACGATAAATGAAAAAAAATGCATAATTTTTTGTCTAGACTTATTCCGTACCAAATAAATAATATATAAACCGTCTGTGCAAGGCAGACCTATTTGACTTTAGAGTGACTTTAGAAACGCTTTTTTTGAGGAATATCTGGAGCTTGGTTATAAATGTCTTCGTGAACAGAAGTTACCCGGTGTTACTTAGCTTAGTTTGCCACTTGCAGCATCTTACTATCGAGACTTGCAACAGCTAGATTATACAGGTCGTAACATTGAACCACCCAAACGAAAATTTAGGATTTATCAATATTTGTTGTGTTTGTTAGTAAAATATATTATCACCAAACTTAGGTTCATATGTCAATGGAAAGTTGTTATTTTACTGACTTAGCTGCTTTAGTAGCTTCTCGTGCGGTTTTTTCCAAGAAATAAAAAATACAGTATCAATGATTATCTATCAATGAAAATCTACACAACGATACTCCGATTAATACAATGGACCAATTTGTTTTTTATTTTTATTTAACTGCTATAAATAATTTAAAAATGTCTTAACAAAAGTCACATGCTTTGGGCTAACAAGATTTTTTTACTATAATAATTTAAATAATCTGTAAAATCGACTACTGCAAAATAATTATAATTAGGAATTAGGACGTTTATAATTAGGAATTAATATTAAGAATTATTATAATGTTTTATTTAGGTATAAAGAATTTATTTATTTTATTTTATTTGTTGCCATTTAATTGTGGGTAATTCAAATTGTATTGTTATAATATTATACTAACATAAGATTTAAATTAAATTTATAGTTAACATTTGAAGTGAATTGTATAAATTTAAACACCCAAATGGGTATTTATGGAGAAGCAATAACATAGATAATAAGACTAATGTACACTAACCCATAACAGTAAATAAATGATTTGATTTGATTTGAATATGTGTGACAGAAGATGGATAGATGGAGAGTGAGTGTCAGCAATAGGGCTTGGTTTGGACCCTTTGAGCTTAGAACCCTAAAACTATATCTACGTTTACTTTGACTTATGTTTTAAACTGTGAATAATAAGTTATTTTATAAACTCGTTGCTTAAATGAGTTTATGCAAAGCTTGTCAAGTGCAATGTTAGCAAAGTTGTTTTCGAGTCTATGTTGCTTTTGATCAGGGGAGCTACTCTTATTCGTTTTGAAAACGTTTCTAAAATATTATTTATTGGATTATTATGTGACATCCTAATGGTAAAATATTAATTAACATGGTGTGGATGGATGCGTTAATCGTATCAAACAAATTTTATGCGGCTTACTATCGCCTTTATTCTGGTTTTAATTTGTTAGATTTGATTTGCGCGAATATCAATATTCGCGCTAAATCTAAGAAAATACTATCCTTAAGAAAACTGAGTTGCCTAGTGGTCATAACTATAGAGCATGTATGAAGATTGGATGTGAGGCAAGCGAGGGAGTTGTGTCAGGACCGTGTCAAGTGGCGCCCTAATGGTAAAATAATAAATAACATATACATAAATAAACATCTTTATTACGTGTAGATTGTTTCATAAAAAAACAAATAAAATACTAAATACATTTAATAAGATTGATTTAGCAATCTTATCTTTTTTTATGGGAAGTGATGGTCATTTGCCCAGTCTCCCGTACCGGGGTACTGCCATCACTTTTAGGTCTATGGACTGTGAATTGACTTAGTTCCGTTTCCATATAAGAGGTGTCAAAATCAAAGCCAAGTAGAAAAATAAAATGGGGACTGATCGCATAATATAGGACTTGGACTATCAATCGAATAATAGTCAAGAATATGTAACTTATTATGTATTTCGTCCAACAGGGAATTGAGTTTGTATCGTGCTATTTAAAGTTAGCAATATCCCGTTTAAATAAACTTGTAATTAATATGACTAGCGCATATAATTTTATGAACAGTTTCCTGTAAACATTAACACTTTTTTTTATTGTGACTCGACATATGACAGCACCCCGCTTGATGTTAAGCTGGAGTGTAGTCCATAAATAGATGCCACTGTTACTACAGTCAATAACTGTGAGTGGCAATCACATCCAATATGCCGGCCCAGTTAGAACCGGCAACTTACAAGCTGATCCCGAAACGCGACCAAATTACTTCACGGTCTGTATACTTGTAAGTGGTGGTACTACCCCGGGTCGGCAGACTGGGTACCACTGCCTACCACTCTTTGATTCCCAGACCCGAAGCAAATATCCACCTTTTTTGTTTTTATTAACAAATATTTATTATAATTATTAAATATTACAAATAAAAGCTATGAAACAAATATTTGCTCTGACTGGGAATCGAACCCGGGACTTTACGTGCAGCAAACCAATCGGTAACCGTACGTCCACGCCTGTCGACAAAAAACAGACCTATATGAATAATTGTTATTGATAAATTACCTTTCATCAGTTTTTCTATACGCTAGGCGCTCCATTGTCTCTGCCTAATCCCTTTTTGAATCAAGTGAATTTGACATCATCGTAACCAATAAATAAATCAATTATTCAAATTGTCACGTCTTATTCCCGTGACAATTTGATTGATTGATTGATTACGATGATGTCAAATTAACTTAAATAGTTGCGACGCAATTTTACTGCTTATTCGACGCCAAAGAGAATCGAAGCCCTGTATTATATTACCAAGTATTTATATTAGTGAAACAGTTTAATTATCCGCTGCCCTAAATCATCTGAAATTTCCCAATAGGTTTTTCAAACGAAGACCCTGAAAATTACGAATTTCCTGTAAAAGGAAATTATTAATTGATTTGTTAACAGTTTGATGGATAGGGCGGGCGGCAATTTAGAAGTTTCTAATTGAGTTTACAATTATAAATTTGACTCCGTATAAAAGCTACTTTTTAAAGTTTCATGTCTTTAAAAGCTTGCTCACTGACCCTTAGAAGCCT
Organism: Tinea trinotella; assembly: GCA_905220615.1. Lineage (NCBI taxonomy): Eukaryota > Metazoa > Arthropoda > Insecta > Lepidoptera > Tineidae > Tinea > Tinea trinotella. Next base: position 698,687 of record HG992314.1, read on the forward strand.
CAAACTTTCAATAAATTCAGAAGTTTTGTAAATATAACAAAAATTTTAGTTAGTAAAAAATATTTAATTTTTCCTTTAGATATTGGATGCGTTAAACGAGGCAGACCCAGAAGGTTCTTGACCAAATCGGAGACATCCTTAGGGAAGTTTGGTTGCCTAGTGCCCATAACCGTAGAGCTTAAGGCGACCGTGGCTTAGTGGTAGTGCAATGCTTACGCAAACCGAGATCACGGTTCCGATACATTGGTACCGGCAAGTCCATACCACTTGCCGGTACCAATGTATCTTTGATATACAATATGTACTTTGGTCGCCCTGTTTCTATGATACTTTAGTAGCTTAGTATAGAAATGTAAATAATAAAAAAAGATTGTATGAAGATCATTGTTGATGTGAGAGAAGCGAGGGAGTTGTGTGAGAATTGGGGCAAGTGGCTCTCCATTGTCTCTGCCTAACCCTATGGGAAAAGGCGTGACAATTCAAATTGAATTGTTTACGATAACAAGTTAGAAGTATCTAGTATATGGAGACAATGGAACTTGGAGATAAGACCGACCGCGATCCTGAACAATGGGACGCAGACGACCTTATTGTCACTGTCCAGTGTCTTGTGCATAGTAATAACGTACGCGTATAAGACAGCCGTAGACTGAGTCCAGGATTAGTAAACTAAGTCAAAGTAACAGTATTTCAGTCGTCGACGCTCTTATACTTTACCTTGTTTATTAACAAACAAATCAGGGTCAAATGCGTCAAATGACACGTCACTGTAAAAAATTAACAGGGCAGCTTTACTGCCTACGAATAATATTTAAATATTAATATTTAACCTGGCTCCTATCTCGGATTTTCTCGTAATACAGGACGAGGAAAGCATCCGCATTCCGTCGACAAAATCGGTCGTATGCTAAAAGGTTTGGTGCGTCGTTTCTTTCTAGAACAATCGACAAGTGAAACGCTTTATCAGCCCCTGAAACAGTTTTCTCCCCATCCAATAACCTTGGGTCCTTCAAGATATACGCGATAGATCACCTGATGGCGACTGAGGCATCTGTTACGTAAATGTTTTTTTTTTTTCAGTTGTTGGTCTTTCCTTGCCATCAGGCAAGTCGAGATCCAAGACCACTTGCTAGTACCAATGTATCTTTAATATATGAACTTTGGTCGTCCTGTTTCTATGATTAAGGCACCTTTAGTACAAGCATAGTATACGAGTAGACATATCCACAAATTGTTTCTCAATAAAAATGATTGGGAGAGACTACTTATTTTATTGTGACTCGACATCTGACCTCCATCATGCCTGTTAGTAAGCATAATGAAGGTCGCGGGTTCTGACCACAAAAAAACCTGCTGTAATTCTCGAATTTTCTTAACATACAGATTCCCTTATACAATTATTGTAATTTATTTCTTTCACCAGGCTGAGGAAGGATTAGTGGTGCGATTAAGAATGGAGATGGTGCGGCTGCCTTGCGCTGGTCAAGCTTTGAGGGCAAGAGACGGTGACTCTTTGGGTTCACCACTCTTAGCCTCCTGGGATGGACCTGATGGGTCGAACGTGGTAAGTAACTTTATAAGTCATACAACATAAATAATTATTTGATTTTGTAAATTGCTGCTATCAAGAGAAGGCGTCTACTCCTGAACATAGGCCTCCCCCTTGGAACGCCATTGGAACTACAAGATGCCAGTTGCATCCACTGGTTATTCGTGACTTTCACTATGTCGTCAGTCCACCTAGTGGGAGGCCTACCCTGATGATATGCTGGAGTGCGGTCTATGAATGTAACTCACTATTATTACAGTTAATTAAGTGCGCATACACTATTCCGGCTTGGTTAAAACCGGCAACTAAATTAGAAACGTGACTCAATCACTTCACAGTCTGTACACTTGAAATTAGTGTTACAACCCTGGATCAGCAGACTGGGAAAATGATCACACCAACTATCCGCCTGCCACTCTTTGCTGGTGGAACTGTTATTTTTAGAGTAATATTTTTTCATTTTATTTCAAAGGGTGAAGAAGATGACAGTAACCATGGCAATATGATAGAAATAGCTGGTGGCCGACATATTCTGGTTGAGCTGAGGTCAACTGATACCAGCGAGCTCTGTGCTGGTGGCTTTCTGGCACATGCTTCACAAATAGGTAATGAACTTTACTGATGAGATCGTGTTTCAAACGACTAATATAACAGGACGCCTAGTGCTGTAAGTTTTATTGTCGAATTTTGAAGATCATAAATGAAAATACGAGAACTACAAAGAAATATTTTATTTACTGACCTAGATATCCTTAATCATTTAAAAAATATTTCCACAAAGTTGGACAGATACATTGTAGCGCCACTTTCCACGAACGTGTCACAACTCTTTTGCTTTCTTTATGTCCACAATTGGCTTCATTCAAGTTGTTATGGCCACTGCGGATGCCTGCTTTTTTATTGTGATCAATTTTTCATTGGGAATCTATGTACCTGATAAAATAAAAGACTCCAAAACATACATATTTTATTGAACTACAACAATTATCTGCCCTGCTATCAAATAATTATAGACTTATTTTAGTTAACGAGTTCCTTGCAATTTCTCTTCGAAATCATGGTGGCCTCTGGCAATGCGCAAGAGAAGAAAAAGCCGTTGCAAAATAAATTATTTAATCTTAAAAGAGAAGGAAGCTTTTGCCCAGCTAGCAATGGGACAAATAAATGGGCTAATAATAATAAATTTAAAAAAAAAATATTGTACTTATTTAGGTAGTTTAATAAATCTTAATCCTCATAAAAAACATTTTAAACCAAACAGAGCCATCAAGAAACGCATCGGCTGCTTGGGCTTCGATCAGTAGTAACCACACATGGTGGTTAGAAGGTGGTGGGGCAAGAGCAGCAGTGCTTGCCCTTGCAGCTGCTGCAGCATTAGCGGCATTGTCATTGGCACTGCATTCAGCACATAGAACAAGAGCATACCAAAGGGCGGCAGATAAGGAATCTTTGACAGATACTGATGGTAGGTTTTTGACGAATTTTATACCTTTTTTATCAATTGTGAATCGCGCACTGCCTGATGTCAAGCTGGGTTGCAACTTATGAATGGAGCCAATCCCTTTTCCTATGCGAGGCTGGGTCAATTTTGGCATCTTTTAAGCTGATCTTGAATCGCGACAAAATTAGAATCCCCGATGCGACTACTGGCAAGAAAGCAACTTGGTTTACAACGTGCCGGTCAAAGGTGTAATTTCCCTTCCTTTGAAGGATCTAAGTCTGAGGAAAACACAGGGGCGGGTAAAGCATTACACTTGCTAATTGTGTGACACGGAGAGGACACGCCGAATCTTTTAGATCGGCTGTCGAATCATTCAACAGTATGCGGATGTTCCCCCAACCTGCTATTGTAGAATCATGGTTAGAACTCCTTAGAATATTCTCCTTGGAATAGGCGATAAAGGTCGAATAATTTAAAAAGTTATATATTATCAAGTTATCCATTTATTTCAAAAAAAACTCTAATTTGGTTCATATCCCCACAGCTTGTTCAGCATCACTTGAAATTGGTGCAGTAGAGACTGGCTCCAGGAGTACTTTATTATCAGATGTGGTTGGAGGTGGTGTGTCTCTTCGAAGACTATTGCCTTCATCTCGAGCAAGACACACTAGACTTCGAGAATCTGATGTTACACATGTCAATGTTGAGATAAGGTAAGATTACATTTGACCTGTTATAAAAATAGTAAACTGACGAGATAGGAACAAAGTCTTTATTGGTCCCCGAGCCAGCAAAAGCTTTTTATGCCCAATACCCTCTCCGGTGTTCAATCAATCAAATTGACCCACTGGGTAAGGCAAAGACAATGAACCTTACAATAGACACAATCCATACACAGCTCCCTCGCTTCCCTCACATCCACAGTTCTCTTAATAAAAGCTCTACGGTTATGGAAACTAGGAAACCCAGCATTCATCCACATCAAAATTATAAATCCCTTTCGTCAATCGTCATCAAATAATACAAAACATGTAAAACGTAATAAAACAAAAACTGCGTTCACTTCACTTTAAAAAATTGCTTAAATTAACGTGAATTCTTTGTATGGGCTGATTCACTTTCGTCTGGTAATATTCCACCCTTATTCTCGAGTATTATTTTGCAATGTAATGAATTGTTTACGTCATTAAATAAAACGTCAAGCTTTACGTAAAATAATAACTTTTTTTAAAATATATAAAAACATATTATATTATTTTGAATTTTGTATCCTTTTTAATTTTGACGACAGGCGTAGCGCAAGGTTAGTTAGCACACTAGTTTAAAGTCATGGGTTCGATTTCCGGTCGGAACAGATATTTGATTTAAAACTTTTATCTATTGTATTTATTGTATTTATTTATTAGTTAGAGTAATATTACAAATATTTGATAGTAAAAAAGGCAAAAATTATGTTAACGAGTTGTTAACGAGTGGTAGGCAGTGGCACTCAGTTTACCGATCCGCGGTAGTAACGCCACGTAACCGTGAAGTGACTTAGTCGCGTTTCAAGATTAGCTTGTAAGTTGCCAGTTCCAACCAGGCCGGCAGAGTGGAAACGACTGCTACCTACAGTTATTTACCTGTAGTAGTAGTCTTCTCCATTTATAAACCGCGCTCCAACTTAACATCAAGCGGGGTGCTTTCATCTTATGTCAAGCCACAATAATAAAACAAAAACACTCGGGATAGTACCATCAAGTATACGAACCGTTAAGTGATCGTATACTTGGAAGAGATGGTAGTCGATTTCGTGGCGTTTCGAGATTAAATTGCAAAATAGTTAGCATAGTGTAAACTATGGTAAACTATGGCACTATGCTAACAAATAAATGGTAAGCATAGTGGAGACAACCGTAAACTAAATTTGATTTTCAGACTCCCCTTTCCCTCACTATCAGGCAAGTCAAATGTCGCGTCATAATTTGTATGTGTGTATAGTTCCCGGCAGATAAAAAGAACGAAAACTTTTGAGATGCGCAGTATAAAGATCGGAAGATTAGAAGAACTCTGGACGACTGTGGTGGGAACAAGTCCGCCTATCTATTATTTTTTTTTAAATGTAATACTTATTCGTAAAATGAAAAGTAAATAGGTAACAAAAGAAGTTAATGAGCAGCTTCAATGCCAGCGCTTTTATTCTGCCGGAATCTATACAATAAAATAATGTAGAAAGATTATTAAATCCTCATACGAGTAATTAGTAAAAAGCACTTGGAGCTGGGCGTGTTCAGACAATCACACTTGAATCTAGTAAAGGGTTATAGCATGAAGTGAGATTTGCAAAAGGGGTGCTCCGGTTTGAACTGAGAAGGGTTGCATAATGAGATATCAAACAATACTTTCTACAAGTACCATACACTTGGAGGATACGTTATGTAATTCTGATGAACTTAATGTTGATTATTATCTACCTTCGAATAAGTTGGGTTTTCAGTCGTCGGGTGGACCTTTCCCTTTCTTACCATCAGGCAAAAGACACAAACTGTGGAGGTTTTAATGAAGTGTTGATAATTAATTGATAGTGTTAAGAATTAAATATAAATGAATTAAACAAATTTTATTCTGCGTGACCACGATAGCTGCAAAGCTCTCGAAACGTCGGAATATTAAAAAAGTGTAAAATCAAAAACAAAAATAAACGCGATAGTAAGCCGCATAAATTGAAATGGAACGCGCTCTTAGGCGAGTGTACTATACACACTACTACAAATGCAAAAACGTCTCCAAGTTAATTTGACTGTACATCATCATGTTTCCATAAATTTTTATATGTATTAAGTTTTGTGCAATAAATAATTTTGTCTTTCTGCTAAAAAAATATCTGCAAATATTTTACAATACAATCATTTAACCCAACAGGGACCTGGACGATGACCAAACAGACGTAGAGCACGATGCAGCTGACAACATAAGCATGGCAAGTGAAGCTACCATAACGCCAGAGGGAGTGTCATCCAGTAGTGCACCAGCTGGCAATGTTACCACATCTTCACCATTAAGAAGATCTCACACAGTTTCTGCTGCTCACATTTCTGGAGCTGAAGTGAGTGATTGTTTTATTTGGAGTGTTTTTGCAACATATCACAGTTATTTTATGGTTAGTTGGAATTACCCACACTTATTTGGATTCGCTACCTGAGATCATACTGAATTAATAAATCTAAAAATATAGAACCATTTTTAATTATACTTGTGTTGAATTTTATAATACTTTTGCTGCAAATTGTATTATGTTTACAACCCTTCTTATTGGCCTTTATAAGTCTTACTGCTGGTCACAGGCCTCTATCCAAGTCGTGGTTATTCAGACTGAATTTAAATATTCCCCTACATTTTCTAATCCGGATTGAAGTCCAACAGTTTTAAAGACACACCGTTTTAACGACCGTCATTTGATGACAACGATTGAAACATACAGTTAAAAACAACTTAATTCGCGTTATCGAATGATCTGCGCGCGCACAAACCAAGCTCACGATATAGATAAAATATGTATGATTCAAAGAATTTGGACTTAAGGCACAGAAGGAGCCCTAAAATAGCTACAAACTATATAGCTACAAAATATAGCTACAAAAATATAATACAACCGTTTATACTATTTGCACTTATGGCATTAAAAAGAAGTCAGAAGGGGATGAATATACATTTTTACATTCGTAATTTAGAATGTAAACTAGTTTTGATGATCATTTGACAACCTAATTTGACAGAATAACAAATCATTATGCCGTTACTCTTACTACCACGTGACTTTTAATTAAGCAGTATTAAAAGTCAACCACAATTACATGTGCTTGTATTTGCAAAAAAAGTAGCGCCAACCTTTGAAGTAAAGGAATTGAAGTACAAGTAGTTGTCTCTTTCAATCATACGTGGAATAAACATAAATGAGACAAATAACAATGAATTAGTTCTTATTTTAGCACAGATTTTATTCTTTCCAAATTCTTTGGTATGATTAAATGTTTAACTTTAGAAATATAATTCTACAATTCCAACCAATCTGAAAAAATAACTCAGTAAAACCCCAACCTAATCTGAAGCACAAGCATGACGTATTTGTGACCCATTCACCTTCCTAATCCAGATTACATCACCACCCCCACAATCAATCCAAAGTGAAACTGCAACTGGAGAAATGAGTACCAGTATCAGTAGTGTAAGCGAGAGAGAAATAGACAGTTGCAGTGAAAAAGACAGAGATAGCGCATGGGAAAAGGATAGGAGCGAGAGTAGAGCCTCATCCTCATCTGCTGCAACACTTACTAATGTAAGTACTTTAATAAATAAAACGATTTATACTCAGGATTTTTAACATATAAATATTGTGAAAATTTAAATTGTGATTTTGTGAAAAATATTGAAAAAATATTGTGAAAAATAAAACGATTTATACTCAGATTTTTTTACATATAAATATTGTAAAATAATATATTTTTTTTCTATTGTGACTTGACATATGACAGCACCCCGCTTGATGTTAAGCCGAAGTGTGGTCCATGAATGAATGTCACTGCTACTACAATTCAATAACTGTGAGTAGCAATCACATCCACTATGCCGGCCTAGATGGAACCGGCAACTTACAAGCTGATCCCGAAACGTGACCAAATAATCACTTCACGGTCTGTATACTTGTAAGTGGTGGTACTACCCCGGATCAGCAGACTGGGTACCACTGCCTACCACTCTTTGATAACCAGACCCGAGGCAAATATCCATCTCTTTTTTTTTATTAACAAATATTTGTAATATTTAATTATATTAAAACAAATAAAATTTATTTGTTAATAATTATATTTAAAAAAATAAATAAACAAATAAAAGCTATAAAACAAACAAATATTTGCTCCGACCGGGAATCGAACCCGGGACTTTACGCGCAACAAACCAATCGCTAAACCGTTCGTCCACGCCTGTCGTCATATATCAATCCATTTACTGCAAATCGCAATTTAAAGACATCCTCAAGAATGCTGGGTGGCCATGGCCCATAACTGTAGAGCTTATATGAAGAGAATTGTGGATGTGGGGGAGCGAGAGAATTGTGTAATGATCGTGGCAAGTGGTGCTTTTTTATTGTGACTCGACATATGAGAGCACCCCGCTTGATGTTAAGCTGGAGTGTGGTCTATGAATGGATATCACTGCTACTACAATTCAATAACTGTGAATAGCAATCACATCCACTATGCCGGCCTAGATGGAACCGGCAACTTACAAGCTGATCCCGAAACGTGACCAAATCACTTCACGGTCTGTATACTTGTAAGTGGTGGTACTACCCCGGATCGGCAGACTGGGTACTAATGCCTACCACTATGCTTCTTTGTCTCTGCCTATCCCGTGGGAAAAATGCGTTACAATTTGATTAACTGATCGATTGATATTTATTTAGTGACGCCATTGTAATTGTGTATATTATTCTAGGGTTGGTACTCGCCTGCATTAAGTGGTGTATGCGCCGCTCGAGTTCGTGGCAACCCTAAGCATATGAAAGAAAACAATAACCGAAGACTTCTGCGTTCAGACCTGAGTTTAACCTCACATCCTGAAATGGAAATAGATTACTACGATTATGAAGTTAATAATGCTGGTAAGTGTGAGTGTATTTCATAAGGCCAATTTCAAGTATAAAACCGTAAAGTTACTCAGTCGCATTTTGTATTAACTTGTAAGTTGCTGGAGATCAGCCAGAACAGCATAGTGTATAAAAAGTTAAATTTGTAAAGGTAAAAAATTCCTTTATCAAAATTAAACATTAACAAGTTTAAGACGTTTTATGGTTTATAAGAACGGTCGCTAATATTACATTGCAGGTTATTTTTACTTAATTCAGGATATAAATAAATTGCCATTGTCTCTGCCTATCCCCGTGGGAAAGAGGCGTGACAATTTGATTGATTGATAGATTGAAGGCGACCGTGGTGTAGTGGCAGTGCAATGGCTACGTAAGCCGAGTGGCACGGGTTAGAAATCACTCACCGGTACCAACGTATCTTTGATATATGTACTTTGGTTGTCCTGTTTCTATGATACAAGCACTTTAGTAGCTTAGTATAGAAATGTAAAAAAAATAAACGAAACAAAATGTTTAGTTCTCAATCAGTAGTAAGGTACTGTACAAAGGAAGTAATTTGCAGTAGTGAAGAGAAAGTTTTCAGAGAGTTTCAGTTGCAACAAATACGTTTATTGACAATGCTATAATACGGGCTGTAAACTACGGACTTGAGTTTATATTTATTTTGTACTTTTCAGATAAATATTGTTGTTTAATACTACATTGTTTAGTAATATTAATTAATCAATCAAATTGTCACGCTTTTTTCACTCGGGTATAGGCAGAGACAATGGGGCGCCACCTGCTACGGTCCTGACACAACTCTCTCGCTTCTTTCACATCTACAATTCTCTTCAAGCTCTATGGTTATGGGCACTAGACAACTTAGTTTTCTTAAGGGTGGCTCCGATTTGGTCGGAACACCCCCCCCCCCCCCCCCTGAACCTGCCTTGTTACGCATCCATCTACATCAGATTTATAAATTCCTTTCGTCAATCTACTTTCACTCATCCTTTCCTTGTGCCCAAACCATCGAAGCATCCCTTTGTCAATCTTTTTTTAAACCCCATCTATCGCGCACTGCGCTATTCCTTATTCTATCCGCTATCGTCACTCCACTCCTCAAAAACATCAAATAAAAATTACTAATAACATCTATAAAAATATATTCAATAAAGCGCCACTTTCCACTATCCTGGCTCCACGATCTTGACAGGCATAAAAATTGTATAAAGAAAATTGTGGATGTAAAGAAAGCAAGAGACTTGGGTCAGGATTGTAAGAAATGGGGCTTCATTTTATGTTATAATAATAAAAAGCAGCATTTTTATTAACATTTATACTCTAAGCTACTAAAAGAGCCCTTGTATTGTAGAAACTAGCCGAACAAAGCGTATATATCAAATATATATTGGTACCGGCAACTAGCAAATTCCTAATCAACTCATTAGTCGTAAATATGTTTGTTAAAGGCTGTTGACCTTATGTTTATTACTGTAATAATTTACTTAAAATACAAATGAAATGGTCGTTGTAAGAATGTTTATTATTATTATTTGAACACACGCATGTAATACAAGTAACAAAAAATAACATATTTCTTTTTCAAAACAAAAATATTCACTAGAAATCGCTGGTAAAAAATCTACGAGTAGAAATATTGTTTTTAGCTTGTGTAAACTATTCGTCTATTATAACTCTAAAATAACAAGCTTGCCATTTTTTACTCTTTTTAACTTTTTTATTTTATTTATTGTGGCATCTGACCCCGACCCTCCTGATAATAAACAAGAGGAGTTAGTTCACGGCTGCCACAGTCGCCGTCACTATGCCGGCCAAAGGAAACTAACTTTAAGATAACATATTTTCAATTCGCTGTGCAAATTGAATAAGAAAACAACCTCATAAGAAACAAAAAATTTAAAATGTAACTAAAATATATTATTATATTATAATAGTTACTTTATTAGGCAAAAGTAAAAATAATGTCAAATGCACAGCTAAAACTAAACGAAAGCTCTAATAAACAGACTTAAAAGTAAGTGATTTGTTAACATTATTAAGCTCCGGAAAAGCTTCCGGCAATCCACGTTGCACAACTTTGGAATTAAAAAAGTTTATAATACTCTATTTTGAATTGTTATAAAATTACCTTAGAAATAAATTTCAAATAATAAATAGGTTGGAATTGTTATTCTTTTGGGATATAGTTGGTAGAGTGGTACGATCCAATCGCGTTTCGGGATCACCTTGAAAGTTGCAGCTCCCAGCTAGGCAGGCATAGTGAACCTTTGAACCTACTTTCATAAACCGGCGTAATTTAGCCCAACATCAGTAGATTAGATAAGGAGAAGTGCTGTAATCATGTCGAGCCTCAAAAAAATTTTGGATGCCTAATTCGTACTTATATTTACCGCAATTTTTTACATAAGTTTGACATTCAATTAGATTACAGTCCATGATTCGAGGCGACAAATATATGCAGACATGGTTAGTTTACGAGCAGTCCTCGCCATTCTGTGAAGGAATTTAAAAATCTTTATTCAATTAATAATCCGCTCCCTGACCCATCAAGAGTCAAGTTAATATCGAAACCTGATTAGCAGATTTGGGCACATTGGGGAAAGCATAGGTGAAAGTAGATTGACGAAAGCAATTTATGAATCTGATAATAATGGATGAGTTAAACAAGGCAGGCCCAGGAGAGTGTTTTCTGATCAAATCTTAGAGCTTGTATGAAGAGAATTGTGGATGTGAAAGAAGCGAGGGAGTTGTGTCAGGAACGTGGCAAGTGGCGCTCAATTGTCTCTACCTATCCCCATGGGAAAAGGCGTGACAATTTGTTTGATTGATGAGCAGTCACTTTACAGTCGTTTAATACTATTGGTGTTTTTATTATAAAAATATATGTAGACTGAAATTGAAACTTCTACGGATGTTTCTAATCGTAAACGTCCTTAAAAATAACGAAATTACGAGTACAATTTTGTTCACAGGTTCAGTTCCCGGTTCCTATTTAGGAATGGATCCAGCATTTCTTGTGTGGATACCCCCTTTAGAAGAGGGTGACATCATACGAGAGATTGATGAAAATAAAATTCAATCTTATGAGGTAGATACTATACTTATATGCATCACTTAAGTCAGCATAGTGAAGGTGACATATCTACGTCCTAATATAAGAGAACTAATTTATTGTGTTTTTTTTTAACTCGCTGTCTCAATTAAAAATACAAAATCCACTACAAGATGTCATAGCAACTAAAATGGTATTAAAACCAATGATTATAAAAAATAAAAATAAACTTTATTTTCAATAAAACAAAATGTGTACGCACTTTAAACAAAGCAGCCAATTCCAAATCATTAAATTGTATCCCAACTATTCATAACGGAACCTCAATAACAAAAAGAAAATGTTTTATTCAACAGGAAGGAGTCCCTAAGGAACTCTACCCTGACCCGGGAAGTAACACAGAATCTCCAGAGACCGACGAGCCAACCCACAAACGAACGAAGCAACTTGAAGATAACAAAACAAGAAAAACTATTGATAGAACTAATATTATACATCCTTTAAATTTTAGCGTAACCGACTTACAAAATTCACCAAAAAGTAGTAGGAGAAATACGAGAACTAAAAGAGAAGTGATTCCGATGCAAGAGTTAAATTCATCACCAATAAGAGTCCATAAGAAAAGTAATACAGATTTAACATCTACATTAAAAAGAGTCACAGATACAGTAAGAGAAACGAAGGAGTATGATGAAGAGTCAACAGGCGATGATATAAAGTTTGCAGATGAATCATCTGAGTCGTCAAATGAAATCAAATTTGCCGATGATGATACACCGGATAGTAATAAAATAAACGAGAAATTTAATGTTAAAGTTTAAGTCAATATTCATTACATTACTCGTGCAAAGACTTGTGCAGAAGATTTTATAAATTATAAAATTTAGCCAAAAACATTTCACTTAAATTAAAATGTTTAGACATTAATAAATGGGATGTTAAAATAAAATACATTTATTTACGCATACAGTGCATGAAACAAACACTCACCACTATGCTTATTTTGTTAACGCTCATTTATTGAAAAACCAGAAATTATTTAAATGTAAATATATTCATGTTACATTTTTTTATTTGGCCAATAGCGCCGGCGACTAAAAATGGGTTTCAACTTGTGGTTGTCTCAGTAACTATGCCGGCCAAAATGTAAAAGTAATTTATATAAAGTGATTGTATCGAGTGTGGAATGTCAGCAATGAAATTTAACCCATCTCTATAAAGTGGGTTAAATAGGTCAGTGTGACATGCTGAAGTGACGTAATTCAAGTCTGGGCAAGCAAAAATATTAATAAATATTTTTGCTTGCTGTAAGCATTCAATTGAGAAATAATTAAATTCAACTTACATAACTTTAAAATGCATTTTTACTTATCAGCTCATTATTCTGTTTAGATTTTAACCATTAAGAATGCATTATATTCCCCAAAAGTTGTCTTTGATTAGTTATTTCAATAATGCTTCGCTTTCACTAACTATAGTTTTGTTAAGGACCAAAAACACATCTGTATCATTAATTACGTCATATCACAATGTCCAAATTCATATTTATTAAATATTTTTTTAAATTCATTTATATGTAAAATGTAAATATAGCAAGTAGCATTAGTAAATGAAATTAGTACCTATTTTGAATGTATGAATTTTATTAAACCAATGAAAATGAAATGGTATTCAATTGTAGTCAAAAATTAACATGGATACATATAAACAACGGTACTCCACTTTTTATGATCCTGGTCAAAACACAATACCTTTATTTATACCCTGTACGGTTTTTACGCTAAAGAAACGATTAATGTTATGTTATGGACACTGCAGATTTCACACTCTTCAAGCTTTGCTTTTAAGTTATATATATTTTGAATATTAGTTGGTTACTCGCCTCCGCTCTCGCTCTCATAGGGTAAAATGGTAAAACTGGGCGTTAATTTGACACTTGTTTTTTTTAAAGTAAACCAAGTTGTTATTGGCTACATTTGACAATCATAAAATAAATTAGGCAATAATGATCTCTATATTCTAGTCAAGTAGATTTTTGTAATTTCCTTAATAGCAATTGTAAACATTTTTAAATGTTAGTTAGTAATATAATACATTAGTATTGAAAATATTTTAATAAATGGTTAATTGCCAAAAATTAAAAAGATCATTGTGGTATAAATGCAGAACCTAAAAAAGAATTATCTTGCATATGTGTGTGTGTGTGAATTTTATAGACATTCCAGTTTAATTTTTTTATATGCAAACAACTGTCATTTATAAAATCCAAAATGTTTAACCTGGCAGGTATAGTAAATGCAACTTATGTAGTTATTTACCTACAGAAGCAGCCATCCATTTATGGACAGTACAGCGTGCCTACATTCAGAAATGTTTTCTTTTACACAAAAATATTAAATATTCTGTTAATCAAATTTTCACGCCTTTTCTCACAAAGTTAGGCAGAGACAACGGAGCACCATTTTTCACGATCCTGACACAACTCTCTCGCTTTCCTTACATTACAATTCTCTTCATACATGTTTTATGGCTATGGATACTAGGCAACCCAGCTTTCTTGAGAATGACTCCGATTTACTTAATACGAGTTTTTTTTTGTAAACTAAACCCACACGTATATGTAAGATTTTCTTTAGTCTTTCTACCTGTAACTAAGTTATTGTCCAATGTATTATTTCTGTACTTTGTAACACCAATGTAAATAAGGATTTTGTGCATTATTATAGTTTATATTTTTCTAATAAAGCCTCAATATATTTTGCTTTTGGTCAAACTTAATTTGAAATTATTTCATAATATCATTAAGGTTAGACTGTAGTTTATCATCTTCAGGTTTTGAAACCTAAAGAAGGTAAGTGCAAAGTTCAGAAAGTCTTGGGCCGCATACTCTTTTTCTGAATTTTTTATATATTTACGCGACCATTACCATAAACGAATTACCAACAGGAGACCACCATTTAACCATCTATGTATTCTTCTACTGCTTCTCTACTTTCATCTGTTACTCAATAATAGTCCGGCTGGCTTTGATATAATTAGGCCATCTGGCAGGAGGTCTTACCATACTTATCTTGCCTCCTGTGTATATCTTCTTCTCTCTTCTGCTCTATCTTAGTTTAGAAATAGGTGTCTGTCACTTTAGTGATTTCCACACCGGGCCGTAAGAAGCGACCTGCGGGCCGATCATGTAACTCAATGACAATTAGATTGAGCTTCGTTTTGACATCGATTTTAGCGCCCACTCTAAAAATCGATGTTTATTTTCATTACCAGTTCAAACTTATTGAAACTTATTGTCCAAACGAATAAAAGTTGTTTTTGACACTAACAGCGTAACTTTTTGACAAATGGGAATCAATTTCTTTTCATTAACATTGAAGTTGTGCAATTGGATCCTGCATCCACTATGCAGGAAACTGCTCCAGCAGGTTGTTCGTCTTGTTGGTTGACGTCCTACGCTGTGTTTTCCAGTATGAGGTCCCCCATTGGAATCTTTGTCGGTCCAAAGATCTATGTTCCTAAGCTTGTATTATAAATAAACCAAAATAAGTTTTACCAATAATTTTATTTAAATTGCAATTTTATATTAAATTGGGCAGTGCAATAAATATTTGTGTTCAGTATTAATTGTAGACTGATTTAAATTATTTTATTTAAACCTATTTATTAATTTTAATTGTGTTAATTTAAATTTCTAATCGCTATGAATGTTTTGCACATATATTATTGTTTAGATGTTATTTAAAATAAATTATCAAACATAGTTTTTGGTTTTTATTACATTTTTATTTTATTTTATTGTGACTCGACATCTGATCTTCTTGCCTGATGGTAAGCAAGAAGAGATCTAAGAGTGCCGACGACTGCAAAAACCAAGTCTTTAAGTTGCCACTATGCTGGCTACTGCTAAGTAGGAGTAGAAGTAGAAATCGTATCCAGTATGATGATCTAGTTAGAACCGGCAACTTTCAAGCTGATCCGGAAACGCGACTGAATCTCTTCACGGACCACCAACTAACTGTCTGCCTACAACTCTAACTTTAATATACCTAATTTAACATCACTGTTCGTTATAATATTGACTGATGTTAAGCTAAATGAGATTTACTAGCGAAGGAGATAAAAGTTTCCGTACCAGCATGTCGTATCCAATATTTATTAACTTTGCAGCGGACCTGCCGGCAACTTTTATGCTGATCGTTAAATACTCCTGACAGTTTTTTTTTATTGTAACTCGACATATGACAGCACCCCGCTTGATGCTAAGCTGAAGTGTGGTCCATGAATAGATGTCACTACTACTACAAATCAATAACTGTGAGTAGCAATCACATCCACTAAGCCGGCCTAGTTGGAACCGGCAACTTACAAGCTGATCCCGAAACCCGACCTCGGATCGGCAGACTCGGTACCACTGCCTACCACTCTTTGATAAACAGGCCCGTTATAAATATCCGCCTCTTTTTTTATTAACAAATGTTTGCTCTGACCGGGAACCGACCCGGGACAAACTAATCGCTAACCGTTCGTCAAAATTTATGCGACTTAGTCACTTACAACTGAAACTGATAGTGTAACCCTGGGTGGGCAGAATGGCCAAACCACCAACTAAATGCCTACAACTCTAAACAAATTTGACATATATTTATTATTAAAGCTAAATAAAAATTAATTGTGGATGTCAGGGAAGCGAGGGAGTTATGTCAGGATCGAGGCTAGTGACGCTCCATTGTCTCTGCCTATCCCTGTGGAAATAAGGCGCGACAATTTAATTAAAAAATATGAATAAGTAAATGCATCTGATCTTTAATTCACGGTTGCCTCAGTCGCCATCACTATGCCAGCCAATCACATTGTATTAATGTATACAATATTAGTGTAGAAAGCTGGGTTGCCTAGTGCCTAGCTTGTATAAAGAGAATTGTGGATGTGAGGAGAGCGAGGGAGTTGTGTCAGGAACAGTGGCGCTTTATTATCTTTGTCTATTCCTATCGGAAAAAGCGTGACACTGATTGATTAGATTGATTGATATACAATTTAGCAATTGATTGATATTTTTTAAATATATTTATTTATTTATTTTATTTACATTTCTATACTAAGCTACTAAAGTGCTTGTAACATAAAAACAGGAAAATCAAAGTACATATATTAAAGATACATTGGTACCGGTGGGTGGTTTCGAACTTGTGCTCTCGGTTTGTGTAACCATTGCACTGCTACTACACCACGGTCGCCTTAAGTTAAAATAAAGTGTATTTCGTAGGCCTTACATAATGTAAGACATAAATGTATAATGTATACATACGCGTTGTAAATGTATTCATTAACCCTCTCGTGATAGTGATGACAGAAGAACTAATAAGGTTACATTGAGGAGAACCCAAAACATAAATGTCCCCTGCAAAGGGTCTAAGACAATTCGTGTTCATCTCCTGAATTAAATAAGGCGCCTATTCTTGTTTTTGGAAAAACTTATATCACATCATCATCATCATAAGCCAGAAGGCGTCCACTGCTGAACATAGGCCTCTCCCTTAGAACGCCATTTCGAACGACAAGATGCCAGTTGCATCCATTCGTGACTTTCACTATATTATATATAGCGAGGCCTCCCACTAGGTGGACTGACGACATTAAAATTATTATCTATTCATTGTTACGATTATCAACAAAGAAGGGGACTTAAAAGCTATATAGGTACACCCAAAACATTAAGGTCATGAGCATAGAGAAAGGTTATAATCAGCAGGAGAATCAGGTATAATGATATATATTGATTAGGAAATAATAAAATATCAAATAAAACAAATTGTCACGCTTTTTTCCACATGAAGAGGCAGAGACAAAAGAGCGCCACTTGCCACGATCCTTACACAACTTCCTCGCTTCCATCGAATCCACAATTCTCTAAAAATATTAAATATTTATTATTTATTTTAATTATTGTGAAGTTAAAACAAATTCCTAATAAACAAAAAACGTTTTAATTTAATTCAATAACTTTAAGTTCATTTCAAAAAAATATTTATTTTAACGATTAACAAATTTATCAGAAAAAAATCATTTAGAAATCAATCACATGTATAAATTTAAAAAATCAAATTGTTCTTTCTATTTCTGGTAGTAAATTACATAATATAAGGAATATCTGCAAAAGATTAAATTAATGAATTAAACAAATTGTATGCGGCTTATTATCGCGTTTATTTTGGTTTTGATTTTACAATTTTATTTTATTATTTCCGACATTTCGAGAGCTTTGCAGCCATCGTGGTCACGGAAAGTAAGTCGCATAAAATTTGTTTGATTCATTAATCAATGTTCGCACAAAATCTAAGAAAATACAACATCGTCGTTTATTAAAAAGAAAACATACTACTTGTCATTAGAAAAACAACAAACGTTTGTTCAAAATACCAACTGTAGTATTAAAGAAAGAATCAATAACAATGCAGACTGTCGTACTGCAAAATAAAACAATTGAAATTCAATACAAAACAAATACTATTATAAACAAGAATATACGTTCGTCTTCAGGAAAGAGGCCATTTGTTTTCAGTTGTACTCGATGTGTTGATGATCCGTCCACCATTTTCCTGTTCCCTTTTTACTTCTTAATCAATTTTACAAGTTTTCCTCTACTTCTATTTCACAAGACAAATTGCTACATAAGATAAATGTTTAGTTTTAGACGCTAGTTGGAAGAGAACATTGTTGACATAGATATACGAGCCAGTTTGTTACGCGTAAAGTCCCGGGTTCGATTCCCGGTTGGGGCAAATATTTGTTTCATAGCTTTTATTTTTAATATTTTATAATTATACAAAATATTGCAAATATTTGCTAATGAAAAAAGAGGCATATTTGGTGGTAGGCAGTGGTACCCAGTCTGCCGATCCGGAATAGTATCACCACTTACTAGTATACAGACCGTGAAGTGATTTAGTCAGGTTTCGGGATCAGCTTGTAAATTGCCGGTTCCAACTAGACTGGCGCTATATAGTGAATGTGGCTGCTATTTACAGTTATTGAATTGTAGTAGCAGTAACATCCATTCATAGATCGCGCTCCAGCTTAACATAACGTAGGGGGCTGTCATATGTCGAGTCACAATGAAAACAATTATGTTTTTATTGTGGCTCAAGATCAGTACCTCGCCTGTTGTTAAACTGGAGTCATCATCATCATCAGGCAGCTGCTGAACATAGGCCTCCGCTTTAGAAAGACAAGATGCCAGTAGCATCCACCGGTTATTTGTGACTTTCATTATGTCGCCAGTCCACCTAGTGGGAGGCCTACATACGCTGCGTCTTCCGGTTCGTGGTCTCCACTCAAAAACCATTCTTCCCCATCGGTTGTCGGTTCTTCGAGCGATGTTAAGCTGGAGTGCGGTCCATAAACATAGGTGAATGCTACTACAGTTAAATAACTGCAATAGCATTCGGATCTACTATGCCGGCCGACTTAAAATTTAAATAAATATACATACAAAACTTTTGTTAGGATTTTTTTATTTAGACCAGACATCTGATCTGGGTTTCCCTGATGATAAGTAAGAGAGCATTTGAGAGCGCAGACGACTGAGAAAGCTGTTTTTGCCATAAAAAACTGGGTTGCCAAGTGCACATAACCGTAGAGCTTGTATTAGAAGAATTGGACGACAGGCGTGGACGAACGGTTTAGCGATTGGTTTGTTGAGCGTAAAGTCTCGGGTTCGATCCCCGGTCGGAGCAAATATTTGTTTCAAAGCTTTTATTTGTAATATTTAATAATATTAAATATTGTAAATATTTGTTAATAAAAAAATATAAAAGATGGATATTTACTTCGGGTCTGGTTATCAAAGGCAGTAGGCAGTGGTACCCATTCTGCCGATCCGGGGTAGTAGTACCACCACTTACAAGTATACAGACCGTGAAGTGATTTGGTCACGTTTCGGGATCAGCTTGTAAGTTGCCGGTTTCATCTAGGCCGGCATAGTGGATGTGATTGCTAGTCACAGTTATTAAATTGTAGTAGCAGTGACATTCATTCATGGACCACACTTCGGCTTAACATCAAGCGGGGTGCTATCATATGTCGAGTCAAAAAAAAATTTAAAAAAATGTGAATGTGAGCAAAGAAAAGGGAGATAAGTCAGGATCGTAGCAAGTGGCGCTCCATTGTCTCTGTTTATTCCTATCAAATTTGATAGATTAATTGATCAGTCATCGTCACTATTTTTATTTATTTTTACATTGACTGTCGTTTTCGTCCACTATACCGGCCAGTTAAAATACCTTCTAAAGAATATTTCGATATATAATTAAAAACATACTTTAAGCCTCTACCACACAGGCGCATTATTGCGATAATGCGATAACGCAATGAGTCCCGCTTCCTTGCACGCAACTACGCCCTACTTCTATTGCGTTATAGCCGTCCTAAACCGATATCGCAATAACGCGTCCAGTATTACCGACCGATAATAACGCGCTTGTGTGATAGAGGCTTAAACTGGTTATAATATATTTAGGCGAAGTGTTCAACGCATTACGCTTCCCGCAGTATACGCATGGGACAGCGAATTCGTTTGCCTAACTCAAGTAATCCCACTACGAATCCCCTAACAATTTAACTCCCAACTAATAAATGTTGTGTTCACGACACTTGTACATATTCTTAGTATAAAGACGTGTACAGTACTAGTCACTTACTATCTCGGATTGGCTTAGCAGCCTGTCTGCCTACCATTAATTGACATCATTTTTGAATCAATTATTAAACATTTTTTTCTTTAAAATATTTGTAATCGCATCACTCAAATTTTATTTCCAACTCCTACTCTATAACCGCCTCTGACTTGTGGAACAACCTGCCTCTCCAGATATGAAGCACCAAATACGAGGGTTGCCTTTTAAGTTTCGGGATTGGGCAACTTTTGCATATTAAATTAACATCGTAAGCACATCTTCAAAAAATGTTGTATTCAAACTTCCTTCAACAGACTAATTAGGAATTTTAAATATGAATTTATTACACATTAATTTAGGTGTATTTTATTACATGATGATTATCCTCTTTATATTATATTATATTATACCTATATTATATTATATTATATTATATTATATTATATTATATTATATTATATTATATTATATTATATTATATTATATTATATTATATTATATTATATTATATTATATTATATTATATTATATTATATTATATTATATTATATTATATTATATTATATTATATTATATTATATTATATGTTTTTCATATGTATTTATTTACCTATTTTTATTTTTCACCCTACCTCTTATTTATATTGTCAGATCAACATCCTAAAGTTTCACTGGTAGAAAATGCCTTTGGCATTAAGTCCGCTTTTGTATTATTGTGCATTAAGTTTTTAAATAAATAAGATAATATTTAATCTTATAATTAACAAACTCGGTTTTCTCAGTGGTCGTCACTCTTGGACCTCCTCTTGCTTAGAATCAGGCGGGACGAGGTCAGATGTCGTGTCCCAATAAAATATAAATATCCAAATGGATTACAGCAATTTTTCACACAACAAAAACTTAATATCATTGCGTAGAAGTATAAAATGTTTTGCATTCTTTTAATCACAAAAAAAATACTTAGCAGACAGATACAGCGGACACCAGAATGTAAACAAGCCCTAATATGTGGATTAGTTATGTAGCGCGACAATTAGCTCTGTTACTTGCTTCCTTTCTTTAATTACTGTTGTATGTTCACAGCGAGACATTTTGGCAATAGACAATAAATAGAAAGAAACCTTTATTAATCCATCAAAATTTGGTTCAACATTTGGTAGAGAAGGTCCAAGAGTGATGATGACTGTAAAAACCGAGACTACACGGTTACCCAGTCGCCGTCACTATGTCGGCCAAAATTAAGATGTTAGCTGGAGTGGGTTTATAAATGAAGGTGACCGCTACAACAGTTAAATAACTGTAAGTCACTTCGACGACAAGCGTGACGTATAGGTTAGCACCAACCCGTTATGCGGAAGTCTCGGGTTCAAATTCCGGTCGGAAGAAATATTTATTTTACAGCTTTTATTTGTAATATTTAATAATATAATTTGTCAAAGAGTGCGACGTAACTATATCGCTTCCTTCATGTGCTGACCTTCGAAAAAGTTCGCACATTGTATAATTTATTTTCATTAAAAACAAAATGAAAACTTTTGAACTCATTTATTCTTTTGTATTTTATATTCTATTTTTATTGTCACATAAATTAATCTTCTTCACAATTTCAACGGGTGCGTTTCATTTCACAACGTCCTTGACCACGTAGCGTCAAACTCACATCCACAATTCTCTTTATACAAGCTAGACAGTTATAGGCACTAGATGAAACTTTTCTAGAAACTGGTTAATAGAACTGAAAACTCTCCTGAAATAGTTAAAAAGTCTGATAAATTATCTAACGTTGAGCGTAGACCGGAAACAAAGAGTAGTTTTGAACTAAGCTGTGAGCTAAGCGTTCAAGACATAAAGCGATGACATCTGACCACATTGTGAAGATGATCCAATCATAAAAACTGCTGTGTCAAAATATTATTATTATCAAAATTATATTTTCTTAGATTTTGCAAGAACATTGATTAATGAATTAAACAAATTTTATGCGGCTCGCGTTTAATTTCTCTCCGTGATCACGATGGCTGCAAAGCTATCGAAACGTCGGAATAATAAAACTAAATTAAATTGCAAAATTAAAACCAAAATAAACGCGATAGTAGGCCGCAAACATTTTGTTTAATTCATTAAATAGATAAATTATTAAATAAATAAAAAAAGAAAGAATTTTATTTTATTGTATTTAATTGGTAATAAATATTTTTTAATGTGAATCAGCATATGACAGCACCCTGCCTGATGTTAATCTGGAGTGCGGTCTATGAATGGAATTCATTCACAGTATGTGTAAGTAGCAGTTACATTCACTATGCCGGCCTAGTTGGAACTGGTTGAACTTACAAGTTGATCCCGAAACGCGACTAAGTCACGGTCTGTATACTTGTAAGTGGTTTTACCTCTAACCACCACCTTTTGACAACTAGACCTGGAGCATTAAAAAAATATTTGTAACATTTAATAAAATAATTAAATATTACAAGTAAAAGCTATGAAAGAAATATTAACCTTGTTCCTACCTCGTCCTTTCACACCCGTAATACCCGCACAGGTAGGGGAAAGCATCCGCATTCTATCGATCGAATCGGCAGCCGAACTAAAAAGTTCGGTGCGTCTTTTCTTTGTAGAACAATCGACAAGTGGAATGCTTTGCCAGCCCATGTGTTCTCTCCATCCTATGACCTTGGATCCTTCAAGCGATGCGTAAAGAAGCACCTTTGGCCGGCATAGTGACAGTGACTGAAGAAGCCGTAAATAAACTCGGTTTTTTCAGTTGTCTTCACTTTTGGACCTTCTCTTGCTTATCATCAGGCGGGTCGAGTTCAGATGTCGTGTCACAATAAAAAAATAATAATAATAATAATTTGCTCTGATCGGGAATCGAACTCGGGACTAATTTATACCATTTAGTAATTTTAATATCAAATTTATCAACAATTTACCCGCACATAAATTGTTTTGTTTATAAAAAATATGGGGCTTCATAAATTGCTAATACATTTTTATTAGGCGTGTAAGGCGACCGTAGTGTAGTGGCAGTGCAATGGTTACGCAAACTGAGGTTGAGACCACCCACCGGTACCAATGTATCTATGATATATGTACTTTAGTTGTCCTGTTTCTGATACAAGCACTTTAGTAGCTTAGTATAAAAATGTAAATAAAAATAATAATAAAAAATTAAACCAAGACATATTCACTTTTAATAATTGTCTCCTCATTTCTGCAACACCACACACGTGAAGTGAAATTGTTCTCAGTGAAGGGTAAGGGTGGTGAGGAAAAGGAGGTATGTCCCTGTTTAGGTGTATTTTACACAGTAACAAAGTATGAAGAGACTTTTTATTAAATTTTTAATATAGTTTTAAAGTAAAAAGAAGACTGAAGAGAAAAAACAGTATAAGCTGCTTTTTGTGTATTATGTGACTTTTTTAAAAGTAAAATTTGGTATGCTTAAAAATTTGAATTGTTAAACATATAATATATTTTTTTAATAAATAACGTGAGGCGGGTGGCAACCTCATCTGTCCGCTACTCGTGATTAAATCCCGGTTTGATTCCCGGTCGGAGCAAATATTTAATTCATAGCTTTTACTTGTAATATTTCATAATTTGATTAAATTTACAAATATTTGTTAATAAAAAAGGGGGCTATTTGCTCCAAGTCTGGTTGTCAAAGAGTGGTAGGCAGTGGTACCCAGTCTGCCGGTGGTACTACCATTCACCGTGAAGAAAGTGACTCGCGTTTCGGGATCAGCTTGTAAGTAGCAGATTCCAACTAGGCCGGCATAGTGGATGTGATCTGTAGCAGCAGCCTAATATTTACTTATAACCATAATTATTAATTAACTATATCCTTGTTAAGTATCCAACTAAGTTAATTACAGGAAATAACAATAAATTTAGCACAAAAAACAGCCCTAACATACAAGAAATTCAGTGTCCCTGAAGTAATACTGAATTATTTGTGTGAAGATACCTTTTAGAGAGAGAGAGTGGGGTTGTATAATTGCGTCCTGCACCTGCCCGGTGTAATTACAAGGATTCAAGAGGAAGGATGATACTCGGGATAAAGTGTTCAAGGGTTTAGGAGTCGTTCAGAATTATATAATACTTGGCTTACACTATTATATCACATATATTATTTGTAAATTGAACAAATTTTATGCGGCTTACTAACGCGTTTATTTTTGCAGCCATCGTGGTCATGGAGAATAATAAAATAAAAAAATAAACGCGATCCTAGTAAGCTGCATAAAATTTGTTTAATTCATTTTTCTTTGTTCGCTCAAAATCTAAAAAGAATACTAAAATAATAAATGGTATATTTTGTTTATTTTTAAACTTTATGCACTTTGTTTAAAGGCGAACTTAATGCCGCTAGACAATGTTTCCTAGTTAACTTTAGGGACCATAAGAAAGACCTAAATAGAAGATTCGGTGCAAATTAATACCTATTATAGTAGGGGAGCCCAAGCGGGGATTTCTGGATTTACTCCAGCGTGACAGATTAAATTATGGGAGATACCTTGTACCCTGTAGAGTATATCTACCAAGTATTAGCCCTTAATACAGGGGGGTACGTGTATGGCAGCTGGTCAGAATTGTAAAAAAAAATCGATCTTTGAATATACTCGAGCGCGTCAGATTAAGCTAAGGTGAGTTAATTACATACTAATAAGTGCCCATTTTCTTAATCTGACGGATTGAGTATGACGGAAGAGAATGGGAAGGTCACAAACTTGTAAAAAAAAATCGTCACCTGGACATTCTCGAGCGCGGTCGATTTTAATTTTATTTTGAAGAAAAATGACTAAGAATTACTAAAAAACTATAATCTGTCAATTTCAACAAGCCGAAGTAGCAAAAATCGTTGATAAAGTTTTGTGCGAGCAGTTGCAGTAGAGCATGTATTCCCCACTTCGCGTCTCTCGTTCCCTTTCACTTCTTCTTTATCTATTACTCTCTTGCACAGTCTTAATATACAGGGTGTTACAAAACACCTCCTAAAGCCGAACCCCCTTAAAGGTGTTAAATGGTCTCTTATAAAATATTTATTTCAATAATTTGCCAACCCTGTTTCAGTGAAATTAAACAGTAAATTACATAGAACATATATTTTATGGAACGCCTATGAACATTTTGACCTAATGTACAATGTAAAAAAGTATAAACTGTACAAGAAAGAAGATTTTAAAATCTTATCTTAATAAGATCTTAATAACCATAAATTATATATACTTTTTCGTAAGTAAAGTAAAGTTTATAGTCTGTATTGTATGGATGGATGGATCACGCAAACTACTAACGCACTACTCTTTCTACTCTTTCACGCAAAACTACTAAATGGATTTTATTGAAACTTTACAATAATATAGCTCATATTCCACACAGTTTCTGAGATATTATTACTTATTAGTAAAAGTGGGCAGTGATTGTGAGTGAAAGAGAGAGAAATAGTCTAAACTGTACTGCGATTAGTGTGCTATAGTAAGTGTGTAACAATTACCTTAAAAAAAATTCGTTTTTTTTGTCAGATTAATGAAATCCCTCCAGATAATTGTCAGATTAAGGGTCAGTACAATTGGGTCATCTTACTGAACCTTCTGTATAAAAGACTGACGCGCTCGAGTATTTCAAATTAACGATTTTTTTTTACATTTTCAAAACTCCGCCACGAACTTGCGTCATGTCGGAATGGTCAGTCTTTTGAATGGGAGCTTCTGTGGGGCTTATTTAACATCCCCTCTGAATTTCTGACGCGCTCGAGCAAATTTTTTTTTTTTTGTTTTTCTACCTTTCCGTACTGCCACCCCCACCATGCAAACCGTCAGATTAACATACCTACAGTATTGTGGACACGTGGAGTATATACAATATCAAAATCTGACGCGCTCGAGTATATTTTTTTATTTGTTTTTTTTTACATTTTTGAAAATCCGTACACCCTTCCCCCACCGCTAAAACCAAAAACCCACATAACATTTAATTTTTTTTATCACCTAAACTTTAATATTTAATAGGTCCCTACGACGCTCGAGTAAATCCCCGATTAGCCTCTTGGGCTCCCCTACTATTAGCATAAATACACTTTAATAGAAGTAAAATGCATTTCTTTTATTGTGACTCGACATTCAAAAGCACCCCACCTGATGTTAAGTGAAGGTGGCTGCTGTAACTCGACATCTGACCTCGATCCGCCTGATAAGCAAGAAGAGGTCCAAGAGTGCCGACGAGTGCAAAAAGCAAGTCTTCACGGCCGGCAAAGGTGCTTCATCACGCATCGCTTGAAGGATCCAAGGCTATAGGATGGAGAGAACACATGGGCTGGTTAAGCATTCTATTTGTCGATTCTTCTACAAAGAAATGACGGTCCAAACTTTTTAGTTCGATTGCCGGTCGACAAAACGCGGATGCTTCCCCCGACCTGTGCGTGTATTACACACAGGTCGTAATACCCGAAAAGACAAGGTAGGAACAAGGTTTAATAACTGTAGTAGTCACGTCCTTTATACTGGCCTTGTTGAAACCGGCAACTTAAAAGTCGATCCGGAAAAGCATCTAAGTGATTTCACGGTCTGTAAGTGGTTGTTACCTACAAAATAAAAACTAAAATTGTTTTAAAAGCTCCAATTTTCATATTATGTATGCTAGGTTTGTTTATTTTTCTACCTGAAAAACTTGTACATTTTTTATTTATTTCAAATAACAGTTATTTGAAATATGGTCGAATAAATAAATAAAAACTTGAATAAATAAACGTAAAAATGATGCAATACATTTACATTTTTTCTACCCTACAGTTTGATTATTTGTGTTTTTTTTTATATAGTAGAACGGTTTATAATACGAGCACCTTATATAATGCTGGAGTACATTGACGACAGGCGTGTTCGAACGGTTTAGCGATTGGTTTGTTGCGCGTAAAGTCCCGGGTTCGATCCCCGGTCGGAGCAAATATTTGTTTCATACCTTTTAATATTTGTTATTAAAAAAAAAGATGAATATTTGCTTCGGGTCTGGTTATCAAAGAGTAGTAGGCAGTGGTACCCAGTCTGCCGATCCGGGGTAGTACCACCACTTACAAGTATACAGACCGTCCCGTGGTCGTCACAGACTATGTCTGTGGCGACAGCAATCACGCGCAGGTGATTTGCTGGAGTTTGCTGGTCTCCCATCGGGCGCGTTCCCGGGTGGCGGATAGGGAGCCGCGACGGTGTACTCCGTCGCGGTATCGGGACTCGGGCGTAGTGCACCCGGGTTCCGACGCGGACCAAAACCAGCGTGTGGGCGCCCCGGCCTAACAGCCAGCGTGGCGCAACCCGAGGGCGGTGAACTTGACACCGCCCTCACCCCGTCCTCTTCCTGTTAGCCTCTGGCTACCAGAGGCGCATCGGGAAGAGGACATGAGAGGATTGTCCCAGCTGGGTGTCTAGGCGCCTGGCTGGGACGGAGAAGCGAGTGCGTCGCCCGGGCAATGACCGAACATTGCCTGAGCGGCGCACTACTAAGAGGTGGCGCTGCCTTGAGCGGTTGGTCGGCAGCGCCAATACTCGGAGCCCCCTCGGGCAGTGCTTTTTAGCATAGCCCGAGGTCGAGCGATTGGAGGATGCCGCTGCCCAAGCCGGGCAGTGGCAGTAAGGGAGAGACGTGCAACCGTTTCCGCACGTCTCTCCCAGAAAGAGGGGCCCGCTCGTCGTGTCAGCAATGTCGCGACTGAGCGGGCCACATTGTTAGTTGGGGCCCGAAAGGGCCAACGTCGGCGGAGTTACGCGGGTTTGCTAAACGCGATACCAGTGCTCCGCCGATGACGGTTTGTGGAAACGGCGTGAGAGGTTTTAGCCGGTGAAAGCCCGGCACCTCGGCTGGTAGAGCTTTCCTCCCATGTTAATAAAAAAAAAAAAAAAAAGTATACAGACCGTGAAGTGATTATTTGATCACGTTTCGGGATCAGCTTGTAAGTTGCAGGTTCCATCTAGGCCGGCATAGTAGATGTGATTGCTACTCACAGTTATTGAATTACAGTAGCAGTGACATTCATTCATGGACTACACTTCGGCTAACATCAAGCGGGGTGCTGTCATATGTCGAGTCACAAAAAAAAGTAAGGTACATTAATAGATTTATTTATTTATGGGTTATTAACAAAATCTACACCAATACAAGCACTTAAATTGATGATAACAAAAATAAACTAAATCTAAATGTTATTTTACCCAACGATAGAATGTTTTATTTAAGTAGATTAACTATAATACTTAATTCTAATTGATATCAAAAAAAAAATTTGAATTAAATTATTAGTTCAATACGAGAAAATAAAAAAAAAACGAAAAATTTAAAAAACCGAATTTTTTTTTTTAATATTTAAAAAAACCTAAAAAATTGTAGGTTATGGCCCATCAACCAAGTTAATAATCAATGCGACTACAACTACGTTGGGCGCCAGATTGTAGCGGTAACTGGTGTAGTGGCAGTGCAATGGCTACGTAAGTGGAGTGGCACGGGTTCGTGACCACTCACCGGTAACAATGTATCTTTGATACTTATATGTACTTTGGTTGTCCTGTTTCTATGATACAAGCACTTTAATAACTTAGTATAGAAATGTTTAATAAAAAAATAAAATTAAAAGGGCTCTGGACTCTTTACTGTGCTTGTGGGTCTGCCAATATGCCTGAACTCAGCAGAGTTACGGTCGGGTGGTGTTCGAAACGAAGCACCTCCGTACACTGAGGTACTTACTAGGCCCAGATAATGTATTGGTCTCGCAGTTAAGAAGGGTTGTGTCGCTCCAGCGCAAATTCAATCAGATCTGGCGCAAATTTATTAGTGTAGTCAGAAACATTAAAAGAGTTTGTTAACAAGTATAAGTAAAAGGTATATTAGCTTTTTTTTTTCGCTAGAAATTACGTGGTATAAAATTAAAATAGAAAAAATAGATAACAAAGCAAATTAAATCTTTAGACTGTGTTTTTTATAATACTTATAATATTTATATATTAATTATATTTATAATATTTACTCGTAATATTTAGTATTTATTTATTTATTATTTATGTAACAACAAAATTGATTTTATTTACAAAATAAAATCAATAATTAAGAATTTTTTATACATTAACATAACCTAATGTTATAATATCGACACTTTGTGAGCTAAAACAATTCCGATTAATTTTTAACTGACATCTATTTTCTTAGGAAAAAATATAATAAAAAAAACGGAAAGAAAACTCAGTTCTATAAGAAATACTAAAACATAACTCAATTTCAAAGGCCAATTAGTATAGAACTAATTTTATAAATAAACCACGGTTTTAAACACTAACATCCCTGAATTTAATACACTTTATATGATATAGATTCGGTTAAATTTCATTATCAGGCTTAAATTGAGGGTTGAAATATGTAACTAATATGTGGGTTTCCCGTAGGAATAAAGGTTTATTGCTTATTTGTTTAGGTTCCATATAACATTCATTATATTTTGCTTTCTCAGTGCAATGTTTTTACCTTTGGCCGGCATAGTGACGGCGACTGAGGCAGCCGTGAACTGACTCTTTTTTTTCAGTCGTCGTCACTCTTGGACTTCCTCTTACTTATCATCAGGCGGGTCGAGGGCAGATGTAGTGATACAATAAAAAAGAAGTTCATCATCATCAGCCGAAAGAATTCCATTGCTAAACATAGGCCTCCTTCTTAGAACGCCATTCCGAACGACAAGATTCCAATTGCATCCATTTTGGCGTTCATATTGGGGGAGGGAGGGTTTGCCATAATCCCCACGCTTGGCAAGCGGATTGGGGATCGCAGAATACTCATCGCACGTTAAGAGGACGCCGCCGCCTATCTGGTGAGACTGGTCGAGTTTTAGGACATCCTGGGTCCTGCAATGTTATGTTAGGCTAATTATGGGTTAAGTCATCTCATTGTTTAATTTATAGCTTACTTATAGCCAGAAATACTTGGGTTGCTGGCTTGTAAGTTGCCGGTTTCAACTAGGCCGGCATAATGCATGTGACTGCTATTTACAGTTATTTAATTGTAGTAGCAGTAACCTCCATTCATGGACCACACTCCAGCTAACATCAAGCGGGGTGCTGTCATATGTCGAGTCACAATAAAAAAAAGATCATAGAATAATTGGGCATCATAATAAATGTTACAAAGGCGATAGTAATAAAATCCCTATACAAGTTAATCGGAGACAACCTCAATAAAGCTAGGTTGCCTAATGCCCATAACCGTAGAGCTTGTATGAAGAGAATCGTCAATGTCAGGGTAGCGAGGGATTTGTGTCAGAATCGTGGCAAATGGCGCTTGATTGTCTATCTCTCTGAGAAAATGACGTGACAATTAGATTGATTGATTAATTAAATTGGTATCAATATGTATATTTGAAATGTTACCAACTTTATTGGTTGCCAAGTATCTACCATATAACCTTTACAAGTCAAGAGCATATTTATATGAATAAAAATAATGATATATTTTATCATATATACAAAATGAAATGGTAGACCCATTTTTAAGTAAATATATCAATAAATAATATGTTTTAATTTTTATTAACTAGACTGAAGGATGGTCCAGACGCGTCGCACAAACATGATCGCCATTAGAATTCCTGGAGTTAATGGGACAAATTATCCTTGAATCATTTTGCCATTATTCCCCAAGAGCTAGTGGCCCAGATATAAACTTTATAGTGTACTCCAAACTTTGTGCTAGTGACAATCCAAAATGGCCAATGATTTAGAGCTAATATTTATTCAGTGATCAAGTTTGAACTAAAACCACTTAAATTATTTTATTGTGACTCGACATATGACAGCACCCCGCTTGATGTTAAGCTGGAGTGTGAGCCATGAATGAATGTCACTGCTACACATTAAAAACTAGTACTACAATTTAATACCTGTGAGTAGCAATCACATCCACTATGCCGGCCTAGATAGAACTGGCAACTTACAAGCTGATCCCGAAACGTGAACAAATCACTTCACGGTCCGTATACTTGTACGGACCGTAGGGATATTTGCTGCATAGATAAATTATTGTTTTTATTCGTATTGGTTATTTTTTAGCTATCCACATACTTTCACTTTAATGAACAGCGATATCAATTAATTCAATGATTAAGGATTATAAAGGCTAGAAAATAACGTATTTTCACAAATGCTTTTAACAAGAAATGTAAAATTCAAACCTCGGTCTGAAACATTTGTTGTTGCATCACATCGATTATCATTAAGTGGTTCTATAGATAAAGTTTTGAGACTGAAGTTTAAATGCATTTTTAAATAAAAAAGTTTTGTTTCGTAAAGATAGGATCAGAACAAATGCGGTAAGCGATCTCTCGACTACGGAGTATCGTTTCGGAGATTAAGGCGGATTATGGCGGAGTTTTTGTTCTCTAATTTGGGATTTTGGGGGAATTTATATGTGATGCTCTTTATTCTTTGTGCTTAATTAATGTTAGTGTAAATAAATGAATGTATTTTGTTTCTATCGTGGCTCGACATATACTACCGCCCCGTGATATATTTTTTTTTATTGTGACTCGTAATATTACCGCACCCCGCTTGTTGTTAGGCTAGAGTGTGGTCCATGAATGGATGTCACTGCTACTTCAATTTAATAACTGTGAGTAGCAGGCATATCCACAATGCCGGCCTAGTATAAACCTGGAGTGTGGTCCATGAATTGAGGCGACTGCTACTACAGTTATTTATTGACCAGTAAGTGGCAGATACTTCTTTAAAAGGCAACCGTGGTGTAGTAGCAGTGCAATGGTTACACAAACCGAGAGCACGAGTTCGAAACCACCCACCGGTACCAATTTACCTATGATATATGTACTTTGCTTCTCTTGTTTCTATAATACAAGGACTTTAGTAGCTTAGTATAGAAATGTAAATAAATAAATAATTTAAAAAAACTTAAGGAGCTATTCAGCCATCGTGAAATTGTAAAATCAAAACCAAAATAAACGCGATAGTAAGCCGAATAAAAATTGTTTAAATCTCCCTTTATTTAATTATAATTAGATTTATTTATTTTAAGGTAAATTAATCAAATAGAATAATAAAATAAGTAAGTTAATACAATAACTCACGTACGAGTATCTTCTGTTGTAAAAATAATATTTATCTTAGCTACCCAGTAGTTTTACCAGGGTAGTAAAAATTCCGCGAAAGCATCCCAATATCGCAGCTTAACAAATTATTCCGTTAATAAGAAGCTTAGTATAAGAGAGCTTCCGAGTTACGATGCTACGTGCTTCCCAACTAATGAGAATGTGAAGCTATATTAAGCTAAAAGAACTTTAGAAGCATACCGGACAAAAGCTTATTTCTTATACAAAATTTACATTTTTTATTTTTATTTTTATTTACATTTTTATTAACTTGACTTGTATTTATGCTATGTAACTGAATCTTACAAATTAATATGCACCCACTTCTAGAGGTCAAAATAATTTGAAAATTTATATACGTATTAAAAACAGATGACAATACAATAATTTCATAAATATTTTATTGCCCGGCATAGTGATGGTGACTGAGGCAACCGTGAACTAACTAAGTTCTTTCAGTCGTAGGCATTCTCGAACCTCCTGTTGCGTTTTTTTTTAGTTTTTTAACTATAGTTTTATTTCTTATACTAAGCTAATAAAGTGCTTGTATCATAGAAACAGGACAACTTTTGGAGATACTTTTGAGAAATTCACTTTAATATGGAAAATTCGACTATCCTGCTAAATAGCCGATGCCAGAATCTACTATTGAACGTTAATCGATTCGAACCTGTCAATTAACGTTTATAGAAACTCCGGATCGGCAGACTGGACTACCACTCTTTAAAAAATATCTATCTTCTATTAAATTCAAAATCAAATTATTTATTTCGCATATGCCCTTCCAGCTCTTGTGCCTGCGCATTGTCAGACCTTACTACCATTTCGGTCGGTCTTACTAGGACAGCAGTTGTTTTACTACCTATCCTTTATGTGCATAATAGTCGTGAATATAGTGATAATATTAAAGTTTTTCTCCCATAATAAAGACTGTATTAAAAAGCCAAACAAAAGAGATGATTAAGTCAACTCGTTAGCGTTTCAAGGGGGAGTTTGCATTTGTGAGAATCTTGGACTATTATAAGCTAAATTAGATGATGCATTTTAAAGGACAATGCAGGTATATTTGCATTGAAGGATAACGAGGTAAAAGATAACAAATAAGCAAATAAGGGATAGATAGAGACAACGAAGCGACAGTATAGGGTTGGGTATATTAGGGATAGGTCCAAGATAGGTATATAATGACGGCATAATGACGGCGACTGAGATAGCCGGGAACTAACTCGTTTTTTTCAGTTGTCGTCACTCTTGGACCTCCTCTTGCTTATCATCAGGCGGGTCGAGGTCGGATGTCGTGTCACAATAAATATATATATATACTATATAGGTTATATATAAGCTACTTTAAGACGTATCTATACTATCATAGAAACTGGACGACAAAGTACATATATATAAATAATACAACATAGGTTTTTGAGCATTATATTTATACGGATCTGCTAAAATTGACAATTGATTGACATTTCTGAACGCATGCAATTTTGTATGGGAAAATGTTTTTTTTCTTTTAATTTGTTTATAAATTGTAGCCTATGTGTTATTCTAATGTATAAGCTATATTATTGTAAAGTTTTATTAAAATTGTTTTTGCGTGAAAGAGTAACAAACATCTATCCATAATTACAAACTTTTGCGTTTATAAGTAAGGATTTTACTACCACTACATCACGGCCTTATTTCTTCTTACTAATTTAACTTTTTACTGAAAAAATAATATTAACAAAATTTATTATTATTAAATTATACAATAACACGTAAAACATGAAAAGCCAGTATAAAGAGAATTGATGTGAGAATTCATAATCTTCTGTATACTCATACTGTATACAGATCCCAGCACAGTTCAACTTTTTTTCTTATTCCATCACCAACCGAACCACGATCGCATTTCCCTCATACTGTATTATAAAGTAGCTTGAAAACATACTGTATAAAAGTAGTAGATTATCCATCAAAAGGCTTTAAACTAACCCCCGTCGTAAGAGCGTGAAAGTTTAAAACAAAGAAAATAGTTATATTAAAATAGTTAGAACTTCGTGCGAGCTAGTTCGTGACGATAACTTCTTCTTTGAAGTGAACTTTCAACTTAGGAATTCATTTTAATCATAAAACGCTCGTGTTTGATGGAATAAGTAGTAGATAACTAGTTCTTTTCATCTGTTAGTGTTCATACTATATGTATATCAGTGCCGGATTAAGCTAGCGCGGGGTCTATAGCAAATTCTATCATATAGCAAATTTTTATTTATAGCAAAATTTTGGGTTATCAAGTTATCAAATAAAACAAAACTGTTATATACTTTTCTGGTTTAGATTTTGGGTCTATTTAGAAATAATACACTATTATTCATATAGACTTCTCAGGGAAAATCATTGTATGTCATTAAATTGTATGTCAAAGGAGGAGTTTTAGTTTTATTTCCTTAGTTATATTTAGTTTTTATTTAGTCAAAATTTTATATATTTTTATTATTTTACCAAATTATAAATATAGTTGTTGAAAGGAAATTAAATTAAATGAAAATAATTGATTAGCATGGGCATGTTCTCATCATGCACTTGATCATCGTCAGATTCTACCATGGCTTCGGAACGGCTTATGACGAGAAGAAGGGCACTAGGCAAGCTTGATGATGTCTCCTATTGATCAATGTAATAATATGAATGTAACCTATAATACGCTTGGTGCGGATATATATAATATATATTGAAAAAGCTATTTCAAAGCTATATAACCGTTTAAATATTTAAGGAAAAGTTATTTCAATGAAAAAGCTCCCTCGGTGGGAAATTATTTTAATGTAGCAATAAATCTTTATAAAAAAACAGCATCGAATGATAATTACTTAAATTAATCTTTTAATTAAACATTGTTCTTTAATTTTTAAATAAGATTAATTAGAAGAATGTTAAGAATGCTTTTGTAAAGCTTTTATAATTCGTTTTTAATTGTGACTATTTTGACTTTGATACATTTTTTGTGAATAATTTGCCGGATATTTTAATAATAATATTTAATGTAGAATATGCAGAAAAAAATACATGTATATAATATAATTTTAAGAACCCTGTATTTGCACGCTTTAGCTTTTTCAGCCGCTTCACAAGCCGCACCAGCTCTGCTGTTGGTTCCATGTAGATGGGAAGGTGCCAGCGTGTCTGAACAGGTTGCATCCCATACCAGCACCCGGCCCATCTTCCATGGAATCAAACTCATACCAGCCGGTCTCTTGCCTCCGTCAACGTGCCAAGTCTACTTGAGCCGACTGGTATTGCAAGAGATGATGGTAAGAGACCGGATGGTATGAGTTTGATTCCATGGAAGATGGGCCGGGTGCTGGTATGGGATGCAACCTGTTCAGACACGCTGGCACCTTCCCATCTACATGGAACCAACAGCAGAGCTGGTGCGGCTTGTGAAGCGGCTGAAAAAGCTAAAGCGTGCAAATACAGGGGTCTAGGCTCCGAGTATGATTTTGTCCCATTCGGTGTCGAGACCCTTGGTCCGTGGGGTCCTAGCGCTTTAAGGCTTTTTAAGGAAATATCAAAAAGGTTAGTCGACATCACAGGAGACCGAAGAGTTGGCAGCTACCTCGGACAAAGAATTAGTCTAGCTATTCAAAGGGGGAACGCTGCCAGTATCTTCGGAACCTTGCCTAAAGGGACTCCTTTTAATAATGTATTTTAGTTAATTTTCTTTTTTTTTCTTATCAATGTGTTATATTTCTTTATATATGCATTAATTTAAATAATAAGATATTGTTATATTTTTACTTAATTTTAAGAATATATTTAATATTTCAGGAAATTTTCTTTTTTTCTAAAATTTCTATAAAGATCCCTTAAAATAATACATGATTTTAAATTGTAAATAAATACATAGAGAGATTTATGAATAGCTCCGTTATCTCTGCCTATTCCTGTGCCAATGTGGGGCGTTGTTTGATTTTCCTGGTAGACAGAATAATGGAAAAGTTGGAAGTTAAAAGTTATTTACGAACTTCTAATTTCTGTCTGCCCTTGACTTTTTAGGTCGTCGAATTACGAATTTAATTACAAGAATAAAGAATTATCTGACTTTTTTAATATATTATGACTGTTCACTTTTAAATAAAGAGTAGTTTTTATCAATCAATCAAATTGTCACGCCTTTTTCCCACAGGGATAGGCAGAGACAATGGAGCACCACTTACCACGATCCTTACACAACTCCCTTGCTTCCTTCACATCTATAATTCTCTTCATACATGCTCTGTGGTTATGGGCACTAGACAACCTAGCTTTCTTGAGGATGTTTCTTTTTATTCATCTAATAAAGATAGCTGATAAAAAATAATAGGTAATTTATTTATTTAATTTTGATAAGAATGATAAATAATGTTTATTTAACTAACTTATTATTTAACTAGGAATAATATAAGTGGACTGATCAGGGGGCCGACCGAGCAATTTCAATGGAATTTATGAAATTTATTCCCATTTGTCAAAAAGTTACGCGGTCGCTGTTAGTGTCAGAAACAACTTTTATTTATTCGGACAATGAGTTTCAATGAGCTTGAACTAAGGAAAATAAACATCGATTGTTAGTGTGTTGCGAGTTGCAATTTTAATTTTAAAACTCATTAATGAAGTTCAACTTTCAAAGCCTGTCATTGAGTTTACGCGGTCCCGCGTAAAATTTACCGCAGATGTAAAATTTAAAGTTTGAAAGTACTGCACTATTATAATATCGAGAGAATAAAATCCTAAAGAAGTAAATGCATTGAAAAAGCATTTTCTTCAGCCACTCTAGCAGCGGACCAGGTAAACACAATTTTATACTACTTTAAAATTCAAAATGTCCATGGAAATCCCAGTGGCGTTTCAGCATCAAAAAGTCACTACTTAATTGAATAAAGTTATAATGCATAAATTACAAAAGAGATTTTACGTTCATTCTGTTTTTTTTTGTATGCATTTCTTTTTAAATGTTTTTTTAATGAAATAATATAGTAAAGTTAGAGCTTTATTTATTTGTAATTTATTTAAAAAAAAAGATCTGGGTAAAATTTCTATTTTCGATTCCAGTCCAACTGAAACTTCTATACACCAACAAAAACCTATCATTTACTTAGTAACTTTACTGAATTATGAATCTTTCTTCATATATGTTTATTTTTTGTCCACATCCTTATCATACTCCTAACAGCTTAAAGTTTTCTCTTTATGCCATTTTGATTAATTAACCTAACCTCGAAATAACCTCTAAATAACTAAATAAAGTTGACATTATGCACTTAGGATATTATTCCGGCGAGCGGTTGAAAATGTCGGACTTGGATAGGACAACGAAAATGAGATATAAAATATTTAAATTGGCATCGTGAAATTGCATAGATCTTACTGTTAGCTATCCTATTTAAAATATCAATTTTATTACTACTTCTAATAGAATAATGGACCGATACCAATGTATCTTTGATATATATGCACTTGTCCTGTTTCTATGATACAAGCATTTCAGTAGCTTGGTATAGAAATATATAATAAAAAAAAATAAAAAATATATATATATTTAATGATTTCAACTAGAGTTGGTACTTGAACTATAGATATAGTCTGTCTAAGCCGAAATAAAACGCGCTCCTCCACTGCATTTACACGAGCAAATATAAAATATGGAGAAAACACACCGATAATGCAATTGTAATTGGTTATTCAGTTACTGGTTGGACACAAAAGGAGGAGCACGTTGATGAAGTATAATAGTATAGTTACTAATTTTACATTCACACATTAAAATAAACTAATAAAGTGGAGGGGCACGTCATTTATAGATAGACAAGCTATACCAAACTTTTAATTATTGTACTAGATATCTGACCTTGGCTTGCCTGATGGTAAGTATGCAGGAGTCCAAGTGACACGACATCTGACCACGACTCACCTCATGATAAGCAAGAGGAGGTCCAAGAGTGACGACGACTAAAAGAACCGAGTTAGTTCACGGCTGCCCCACTCGCCGTCACTATGCCGGCCAAAGGTGCTTCTGCACGCATCGCTTGAAGGATCCAAGGCCATAGGATGGAGAGAATACATGGGCTGGCAAAGCATTCCACATGTCGATTGTTTTACAAAGAAAAGACGAACCGAACTTTTTAGTTCGACTGCCGATTCGGTCGACAAAAATGCGCATGCTTCCCCCGCCTAGTGCGGGTATTATATACTGCCATTGAAAAAAGAATAGTCATGAAATTGGAAAACAGTTTGACGACAGGCGTGGCGCATTGGTTAACACAGTTTAATATGCGTAAAGTCCCGGGTTCAATTCGCGGTCGAAGAAAATATTTGTTTTAAGGCTTTTATTTGTAATATTTAAAATAAAAAGGTGAATATTTGCTCCGGGTCTGGTTATCAAAGAGTGGTAGGCAGTACCGATCGCAGTACCAGGTAGTACCACACTTACAAGTATACAGACTGTAAAGTGACTTAGTCGCGTTTCGGGATCAGATTGTAAGTTGCCCGGCATATTGGAGGGAATGGACCACACTCTAGATTAACATCAGGCGGGGGCTAACATATTATTATGTCAAATCACAAATAAAAAAAATGTAAATAAGGCAGAAAATATTCTAGTAGTGTATATGAAAACAATAGTATTTGGCCATTAGAAAAATACCAACAGCCGTTTATGAAAGTACCTTAATATGTTTTTTGATTGTGTCGCATCCAGTAGCAGGCAATGCTGTCTAGACACGCTATCTTATTAAACTGCACATTTGAAAGGAAACACTCGCCTATGAGAACAAAGAATTAATGGAGTTGTTATTGTGATAAATTATTGTATCAGTAGGTCTAAGGAAGTGGTAAAATAAGTCTAATAGTTGATAGAAAACCCGCCAGAAATCCCACTAGATATGCGACGGCTATCAGATGCCTCCAAATCCAAATTAAAGGTCGCTTTTAATTTGGATTTGGAGGCATCGTGTAGCTCTCCTTGTCGACCTTAGAACAAAACCTAATAATTAATTAGACTTATACACAATAAACTCATAGTGCTGTCGAAAGGTCATTCTGTCGTCGAACATCACTCCAACATATGTTCATATGGAGCGCAACAAGATAAGTCATGCTAATACATTATATATTATTTCGCAACACTGTTAATTAGCCTTCACCTTAACCCAATAGATGTTAATTGTTACTTAACATAAAATTGTATTTAACAATTATGATACAACTGTAGTTCGCAAGGTCAGAATACTTTATCCTACGTCATGCCTCCACCGTTAAGCACGCCACAATATTACATAATTCGTTTTAACAATCATCATTATCAGCCAGAAAGCGTCCACTGCTGAACAAGATGCCAGTTGCATCCACCGGCCAGTTGCATGACTTTCACTATGTCGTCAGTCCCCCTAATGGGAGGCCTACTTACGCTGCGTCTGCCGGTTCGTGGTCTCCGCTCTAGAACCTTTCTTTCCCATTGGTTAACCGAGCGATGTGGCCAGCCCATTGCCACTTCAGCTTACAAATCCTACGAGCTATGCCAGTAACTCTGGTTCTTCGGCGAATATCCTCGTTCGGGATTCTGTCGGTCGCGCAAAGATACTCTAAGCATAGCTCTCTCCATTACCTGCTGAGCGACTCTGAGATTTTTCAATAGTTTTTAGTAGTATTATTACAATATTAGGTACTCACTTTTTTGCCATCTTAGATTACGGTTTCCTCAGTCGCCGTTACTATCCTCATCTTGGGTGTTTTTTGACGATTGACTTAAATGATGATTGAGGTAAAATTGATACATATACGATTATAAGTTTTTAGAATTAAACAAATTTTATGCGGCTTACATTTATTTTGATTTTACATTTTTTTATTATTATTTCGAAGTTTCGTGAGCTTTACAGCCATCGTGGTCACGGAGAGAATTGAGTTTACAACAAATCGTAAAATCAAAAACCAAAATAAACGCGATAGTAAGCCGCATAAAATTTATTTAGTTTATTAATCAATGTTTGCGCAAAATTTAAGAAAATACTATTATATATTATTTATATTGCTATAAAATATAATTATTCAAATTGAGCTAAACTCTACATCTCTCTGTGTTCTAAATTTTCTCACTTAAGCCCCTTAATACACCTCTTGCAAACATTTTATGTCAAACTCGAAGGCTCTATGGAGGCATTAAATTTATATTACTGAATAACTTATTACATATACCCTCAAGGTAGGCAAGGATTTATGTCATCCTTACTGTAAATATTATTGTAAGCGAGTTACAGTATAATTTTGGTCAGTGGCCGCGTTTTATGGTCATTTCAGAGCACTAATGACTCAAAATACAACGATTAATAAAAACAACTAAATTCCAATAACATTTTATTGTCCATCCAGCTTACCATCAGCAAGTCGACTCACAATAATAAAAAATACTTAATTAAAGTTTTTTTGTACAATAGGTAAACTTGATAGACGAATCGCCGCCTATCCACGGATAATGTTCTAAGGAGCTCTTTAACCTTGATTTTAGTACCGTCTTGTTACTCTCATGATACCACAGATGCTTATCTGCATTCTATCGACCGAATCGGGAGTCGAACTAAAAGCTTCAGTGCATCGTTTCTTTGTATAATAATTTAACAAGTGGAATGCTTGTCGAATGTATCAACTTATATGTTATTGTTATCCTATAAACTTGATTTCTTAAAACGAAGCGGCGGCAACTGAAGCATGAATGGTTTTTCGGCCGTCAGCTCTCTTGGGCTTCCCCTTACTTAAGTCGGGTAAGTCGAGGTCAGAAGTCGAAATCTTAATAAAAATAAAAACTTAATACCCTTGGGCATATTTTGCGAGTCTACAAGAAATAAATGTTGTATTTAATAATAATCGTCAAAAAAATCAAAAAATAACAATAAAAAAAGTAAAAAATAACATCATACACTCTTATTTAATACTAGATATAATTTTTGTATTCCTTTACTTCATGTAATTAACTACATATTTGTAGATCTTTAAAATCATTGATCTTGACATAATAGTAAAATTATAACAACAAAGAGATAAACTTAGGTACGCTTTATTTATTAATCTAATTATATTATTAGTGTGGCAGCGACAGTGATGAAGATCGAGTTTCTAGTCTGCGCTCACAGACTAGAGATAATACTGAAATACGTGTACTCGGATGCGCCTATTCGTGCTGGTTTAATAGACACTGGGCTATCTAAAATTGTTACCGGCACATTATCATTGGTATCACTTGAGCACTTGTTTCACCACCATATTAT
This sequence comes from Tinea trinotella, assembly GCA_905220615.1. Taxonomy (NCBI): domain Eukaryota; kingdom Metazoa; phylum Arthropoda; class Insecta; order Lepidoptera; family Tineidae; genus Tinea; species Tinea trinotella. The sequence continues at coordinate 740,446 of HG992314.1, forward strand.
TTTATATATGTATATTGAAACTCTCCCAAGTACTTCTTAGATAAGTCAACGGCCAAGTGTTTCCCAATCCTCTTCTTCAATAATACCAACGAGCCGCTTACTATAGTCCCACAATTCGCTTCTCAAACTTTCATCTTCAACTAACCAGGAACTATAAAACATATGACAATCGCGGTAATGGCGGCCACTAAATTGACCAACTTTCTGATCAGTCGCTAAAAACACTGGCATTTTAGCAACCATCTTAAGTGGACGACCAAACTTTATTAAAGCAGCACTTAAAAGTCTTCGTCCAGGTGTAGATTCAAAGTTTCTGAAGAAATCCGATTTTCCAAGTCCTGGATCCATGCTATTTACACTGACACCGCTTATAACACTCCTCTTAGCCATTTCGGCTGTAAATAACACTTCAGCTAGTTTTGCGTTACAATAAAAACCGAAAGCAGAGTATTCTCCAACTTCATTAAATCGGTTAAAATTTATATCCCCTAAAATAAGTGCTAATGATGATACATTAACTACTCTGCTCGGCGCCGAAGCCTTAAGCAAAGGGAATAAAAGAAATGTCAATAAAAATGTACTAAAATAATTCACTTGCATTGTCAATTGTAATCCATCATCAGTCAATTTATCAGCTAAACCAATGGCGCCAATATTATTAATCAACGCATCTAACCTTGGTTCAAAAGTCAAAGTTTCGTTAACAAAGTTTTTTCACTGAGTTTAGAGATTCAAAATCAACTTGCCGCGTAACTATTTTAGTGTTGTTAGTAGCGTCCATTATTTGATTTTTCGTTGCGTATAGTTTTTCTTTATTCCGACTTGCGATTATCACTTTAGCGCCTCTAGAAGCTAATAACTTAGCTGCTTCAAATCCCGTTCCGGAGGTTGCACCAGTTATCAAAACCACTTTTCCATCTAAACGCTCACTTGATTCACAATCTTTAAATTCTGTTGCAAGCATGTTTTCGTGTTGAATGATATTTTATTACTAAATGATTATGCGTAAACCTGACATTGAGTACATGTGCAAGGTTGAAAGAACTGGCTTTAAAGTTATAATTGTTTTAAGTTGTTTATTGACCCTCAGGTTATTAAAAATAAGAAAAAGTCCTGCCAAGCGGCGACTGTGATGCCTAGGGCTTAGCTTTTATGCAGCTTACTATCGCGTTTATTTTGGTTTTTAATATTACATTTTTGTATTATTTCGAGAACTTTGCAACCATCGTGGTTATGGAGAGACTTAGGTGTCCTATCCTATAAACGCGATAGTAAGCCGCATAAAATTTGTGTAATTATATAATTGAATACAAATTGATTGATAAAAATATATTGATGTAAACGTTAAGAGCATTTTTAAGCAGCCTAAAAGACACAGTTTTAATATATCATTTTTTAGTATGTTATACACCAACTCATAAATAAATATTTACTCCGAGCGTGTTGTTTAAAGGTTGGTGGCAGACATTTGATGGTCGTTTGCCAATCCAGTGCACCACAATTTTAAAGTGTACAGACCGTAAAGTGACGCAATTGCGTATTCGGGATTAGTTTAAATGTTGCCAGATCCAACTAGTTAGGCATAGTAGAAATCGCCTTTATTCATGGACCATACTTAGGCTTCAAATAAGGCCATATTAAGAAAAAATTGATTTGAATCATGTTTTAAAGTTACCTATTTTAATTATTCAGAAAGAAAAAGTAGGTTATCTTTCCACAATAGCAGTATCTTTAATAAAACATATAAATAAATTTATAACTGATATTTTAACTATACCACTACAATTTAAAAGACTGACCTTGAACTTCGAAGTATTTCAAGGTTAATCAATTCATAACTTATGTACCATGATTATAAATATTCTATGGAGTATAAAAGTAGCAGTTTATAAACCGGTTTTGGTTACACCTGCTACTAAGCCGATTCCCAGTCTTCTGCCTGAGTTATATTAACGAGACGTTTCGACTCCTTCCACAATACTTTGCGTAAATTAATGTCCGAAGATAGCCAAGTATTAAAAAACTCTCTACAGTACTTAAAATGTTTACCACTGATATTATTTAAACTAGGATCCATGGCGAGGTATGCCAACTCCTCTCCAGCATCTTTCTTAGGCCTTCCAATCCACTGCAAAGCGAACTCCCCTATTGATTGAATAATAGGTGGCTGGTCTTTTAGAATTTCTGTCTCAGCTACAAGGAAAGGATCCATGCTGTTCGCAGTTACACCCGTGCCTGATAGGCGTTTGTCCAATTCCACAGTGAACAGAGCTGTTGCTAATTTCGAATTTGCTAATAACTGTATTGAAGACCAATGACCTAGTTTGTTAATGTTATTGAAGTCAATTGTCCCAATATACATTGTTGCAGCTGAAACATTAACTATTCGGCTCGGTGATGATGACTTCAAAAGTGGAATTAAAAGATACGTGAGTAAGAACGCCCCAAAATAGTTGACTTGCATCATCATATGAAGACCGTCGTCCGTCAACGCATCTGGCAGCGCCGCAGCACCAACATTATTCACCAGCATATCTAACCTTTGATCTACATTTACAGTTTCTTCAACAAAATTCCTTATAGATGAAAACGATGCCAGGTCAAGACTTCTTGTGATCACGCGATCTTTACCTTCGTCACCTATATCATTTATGATCTTGTTTTTTGCTGCAGTCGCTTTAGTTTGATTTCTACTTGCAATTATAACTTTAGCACCTCTTTCTGCTAATGCCCTAGCAGCTTCATAGCCCATTCCAGCACTCCCTCCAGTAACCACGGCCACTTTGCCTCGTAAATCGGCGTTTGATTTGCAATTTCCACGCATCCTGAACGAAGTCTAAAAGTACACTAAGGATTGAACGCCAGGATTTTCCGACTTCTTTGTATATATTTTTTTATGGTGGAACCTGTTTATATCATCTCATTAGGTTAATGATTATTCATATGATTCTACTTTGTACTTGCGAATTGGACCCTTACATATAAAGGATGATGCGTGTTAGTACGTAAGTTCCGGGTTCGATTCTTAGTAGAAACAAATATTTCTTTTTTAGCATTTATTTGTAAAAATAAGGTAATAAATTAAATGTCACAAATATTTGTTAATATTTTTTTTATTAAATGAGGTACTCAGGTATTTATTTATGTGCGATATTTGGTATTGGTGTTTAAAAGTGGTAGGCAGACAGTTTTGGTGAACCGAGATAGTCCTACCCACCGCTTTTTTAAGCCGTGCAGTCTCTACAATAATAATGTTTAAGTTTCCGTCGTTGCGTCAAACACTTAACAATACTTAGAAGAACAGATTAGTAATAATTGAGGGGACATTACTTTTAATCCCCAAGAGACGAATTGACGTGTATAAACGAGAACAGACCCCAACATGCGTATCATAAGACAATAATGGTTTTATTGTATCGTGACCGCAATGTTAATGACATTTTTTTTACAACAACCGTAATCAGCAACTATGAATTTAAAATAGATTCGATGTCCCTATTTGGTGAACTTGTTTAAATTAATATTACTTATAGATATCGGAAACTAGGTTCATGACGTGGTTACATCTTTAGCCTAAATAATAAACAATTAAAGAATAATATTTAATTATTTTGTGTATTACTTTTTAATTTTGTTTATATAAATATTTTTGATTATAAAATTTCGATCTGCATTGTATTTTAATAAAATAAAATGTGAAGAGACTACCAACAGTGCAGGTGATGAATTCTTGGTGACTGAACTTGGGTGACGAATGGCGATAGCTTGAACTGGTGCAGAGAGACCAGTAAGAGCGGTGATGAGGTCACCGAGGAGATTTTATAAATTGAGTACGAGAATATTTACGTAAGCAGGAATACCCAACGAAATCATCACAGATTTTCACAGATTTTATGAACCGTACCTGCATGAAGTGAAATTTATTCCAATGTCGGCTATTTTCTTTAGCAAAGAATCAAGTTTATGTAACCTTGATATATTTAATACTGGTTATGCAAATAAAGGAAATTATAATTTACATAAAACATATATTTACAATTTTAGTATAATTTAAAAGCTGGTATAAGAAGAAACTTTTAAAAAAATCAAGTAATTTTTTATAACAATAGCGTTGATGTGAATTTCCTTCATTTAGCCTGGCTACAATGTGAGAGGACATTGGGGTGCATGTTTGGGACTAAAAACGATTGAGGGCTTACAGTATAAATCGATTAACAAACTGAGGCTTTTCCAACTGGATCTATCTATTTTTTACCGATTGGTACCGTACATATAGTATGGTACGGCACCAAACTCGATCAAAACTTCACCTTTACTTCAAGTCTTGTTGCTATAGTTGATTGCTAGTTGAGACCATTATCCGACTGTCATATAGATGACTTTCCGATGTCATTCCAAGCATCACACCCGTTAAAAGCAAGCGTAAAGATAAAGAAACAGTAAAAGAGATAAAAAAAATTGAATCATTGGTGATCATTTCCACAAGTCCTTACCTAATACATGTAAACGCCTCCGAGATTCAAGGTAGCAGAAACTGCTGGAATTAGGCCGCTTCTAGCAGACCATTATGAAGTTGGCTGCGGAATGACTATATCTAGCAGTGAAGTAATTAATGTACTAATACTTTTCGGGTTCGATGGTTTCCGATAAAATTATTTCCAAGCAGTTGTTACCACAAATATCATATTTGTATATAGATTTAGAGCAAATGAACATAGAACCAAAATAAGTATTTTCTTTTCATAAATTTTGATGTGCCTAATTTTCATTCGTTCGCCATAATATTAAATAAGGGCCGAAAACTGATACTGGCACGATTGTATCACGGCAAGTAAATGATTATATTATTTGGTTGGTGCTAAATATGATTTTGTAATGGAATTTTATAAATGCTAAAACTCGAAGTATCTACATCGGGTTAAGAAAGGTTTATAACATAGTGCAATTAAACAACAATTTAGTATAGCTAAGAGATATCACTTTATTTGCTTTATTTGGTAAATGCTAAGTTTAGGCGAGTGCAGAGAAAAGACCGCTGACGAGGCTGCCAACAGTGCCGAGGACGCTGGTTAGAAGTCCGACAATTTGAGCGATGATAGCTTGGATTGGTGCAGAGAGGCCAGCAAGAGCTTTAGAGAGCGCGCCGGTAAGACCGGTAATTAGGTCACTGATAAGTTTCTCCAAGTTCAGAGATTGAAGAGCCTTGGCCTGTTGAACAAATATTTTTTAATTAACGAATTAAATTAAGCTTAATATATTCTACGTTTAAAAAGTAATACTTACGAGTTCTTGGCCGAGTTTGCCAGTAAGGTCTGAGAGTACGGTGAGAAGTGAGCTGACTAAGTTGTTGACTAGATTTCCGATGTTGGAGAGAAGTGATGTGACCGTAGTAAGTAGTCCAGATACAACACCGTTAAGGCCATTGAGAAGCTGAGTTACTGCGGTTGCAGCACCACCAGTGAGTCCAGAGAGAGCACCACCAACACCACTGACAGCACCACCGACTGCTCCACCAATACCACCAACTACGCCACCGATAAGACCAGCTTGGGAGCTCTGAAATGTTACATTTTAAATCTATGTAATCCTAATTATCACTTCAAGCACTACAGTTTTAAAATCAAATTAGTAGTTTTCAGGTATTTTACTTACGGCAATAAGGGCAACGGACAAACAGGCAACCAAGAAGAATTTCATTTTGTCTGAGGTTCTTTAAACTTCAAATGTGATTATGATCGATACAAACAGATCTTATATACTAGAATATTGTTTGAGGAAGGCGACATTTGAACAAATATAAAACATCTGTTTAAATGAGATTGATAGAGATTAATTAACAAATTCAATGTCAAAAATGATACGAGAAAAGTTCGTATGCAAATAATTATTGACAAATGATTTTGCAATGTTTACTGAAAATACTATGCAACCAAAATAGTAGGGGTATAAACTCGCAAACCTCGGTATGCGTATTCAAAACCCAACACCGAATCTGGCCACAATAATACTATAGTGACGATTTAGAGATCCAATATCGTCAACGACTTAAAATATCGACTCTGCTTACGGTTGCCCCTGTCGCCGTCACTATACCGGCCAAAGATGCTTTTGCACACTTTCGGTCTTACTACAATAAATATTTAAAACATTGATTAAATATACAGTCAAACGTCATTTTTTAGTACTAAATTGACCTAAAACATGTTTAATGCTTATCTAAAACGCGTTTATTTTTTGTAGTGACACGGGTTGTGTTTAGGTTTTTAGGCGGTCATTATTTATGTCATTTAAAATCTTTTTTTTTTAATTTTTTTTATTTACATTTCTCTACTAAGCTACTAAAGTGCTTGTATCATAGTAACAGGAAAACAAAAGTACATATATCAAAGATACATTGATACCGGTGGTTGGTTTCGAACTCGTGCTCTCGGTTTGTGTAACCATCGCACTGCCACTACACCACCGTCGCCTTATATTTGCACATTGATCTTCTCGTGCCTTAAGTCATTATCATTTATTTGGAAATATCAACAACTGACTTACAATTTAAATATCTTAAACATATTATATTAATTTGCTATGGTATACAATATACATATTATATTTTATTTGCATGCGCATAATTTAAACATTTGTTCACAAAATAAATACAACAATTGTGTATGTTGTAACAAGTGAAAAATTAAATTTCATGATATCATTGTTTGAGGAAAGGAAGGAAAACTCATGTAATGCCGGAAATTGATGACTTGATATTTCATTAATTATATACGAGTAAACATACATACCTTTCCGAACATGAAACATATCATTTTATATGGCTATATTTGGTTGTGTGTAAAATAGCGATGATAAAAACGGAGAATTGATAAAAATCCTTAAGTAGATACATGATCAATTTACGAATTGATCATGTATCTCAATGTTGTTAAAATTACATTACAAACAATTTTTTTTCGGCTTACTATCTTGTTTATTTTTGGTTAATAATTGTACAATTTTTATTCTGACGTTTCGAGGGCTTTGCAGTCATTGGGTCACGAAGGGACTATTGCACAAACTTAATTGTAGGTAAACATTTTTTATCTACACGTGTAGATAGGCAAGCTTAGGATTACCTACCACCTAATTTAAATTAGTACCTAAATAATCATCATTTACTCAATATGCTGACTCAGGGTAGTACCACTAGACAGATAAACTCCACTACAATCTACTTTAAGTCGATCACCTCTCTTAAAATAGATTTTTATAACTAAATATAGCACTAATTAATTAACAAAGTCTTTATATTTGCACAAAATTTTATTTTCCTATACTCTCTTACAAAATATAGTAGTCCCAAGTTATAGTCTAGACAGGAATTACCGGGATCGAAGCGGAGGCTCCACGAATTTATGAGAAACCTATAACTATCTGGGAAAGGGGTGAAACTTATGAACCTATTGTGGTAAAAGTTGAATAAACCAATTTGTTATAGGGGGAGACAATATAAATAAAATGTTTTAAAGTTATGAACAATAATATAAAATTCTGTGATGTTTTTAACCATATTTTTTTCATTTAAAAGTATCATAAAGCAGGGTTGGTTTTAAAAAATTGATGAAAGGAGCTTAACGAAAGAGAATCTTTGATGCCAGAATACATCTCTGGCATGAAAAAAAAATGAATCTTTGATGCCAAAATACATCTCTGGCATAAAAAAAATGAATCTTTAATGCCAAAATACATCTCTGGCATGAAAAAAAATGAAAAATGAAACGGTTTTTTTAGTCGTCGGGGCTCTTCGGCCTCCTTCAGATATCATCAAGCCGGGGTCAAGCATCGCGTCCTCCAAAAAAAAACTTCCGGTAAAATATATTATGGAATGTCAGATGGATTATCACATTTAATTAATATTTTACTACTTTTGTGAATTCAATCCGATTATACGTAAATATAACGTCTAGCAGCAGATAGTAGTCTGTCCGATCTCGTCGAGAATAGTAATGAGCCTTTAATATTAGCCAATAGCAAATATTGCATTCAGGATTTATTAACAAAAGCTCCTGAAACGTATATATTATGAAATTCTTTGATAAAGAAAAAGAAAATCACTTTATGCAATTAGAGAAATAAGTTAAAAGCATACTTTTTGATACGAATTTGTTTATTGGTAGAAGCTTTTAGAAAATATACTCGTATTAAATGCCCTCAGAAGCTTTTAAAAATAACAAATTTAATTTTGTTTGATTCTTTTTCTGTTACTCGCGATTTTGGGTCCTTTGGGATAGGTTTGAAAAATTGCTTTTTGCTAAGTTAGATGTTACACGTTAAGTATCTAGTTAATAAGAAATATAAATAGTATTTTTTGTAAATTAATTTAGGGAATCAAAAATATAAGAAATACACAAAAAAAATAATAAGGATTCAGATACTCACATATGAAAAGAAGTCATAGGAAATATCATGTCTAATGTTGAAAGCATATAAATAAAAAATTAAATAAATAAATTAATTTATTCGCAGACTACATAGGCTCAATTAATTGTTAGTAATCATCGATGTTTACGAGATCGTATAGATAGGCGTACGTTAAAAAGCGATCTCAAAAAAGTAATCTAAAACGTAAAAGTCGATTAGTTTCATCGACAGTCGTTCGTGAGTCAAGGTCGTGTGCACACTTCTAATTCGCTCGTCTTGTCACTATTAAAAGTGCCTTCTCGTGTTATAAAATCATGTAAAAATCATTGATGTTAGTAATACATACACACAATTATGAACTAAATTATTATACAAATTCTATTATTATTCTATTCTATTATTTAATTCGTTGTCCAGTGCCGTTGCTACTTACTATCCGGCATGTCAATCAGCCGGATATTAATTATAAGATCTGCTAACCATACTTCGAGCAAATAAATCATTTCATTTCACCTTGAATATACTGTTGAACTACCCAGCATTCTATTTCTAATACAATATATTTTTCTTCGCATCACAAAATATGAAGGCAATTTAAAGTTTAAAAATTATTTTTATTGTCTAATATTTAGTTATTTACTTTTAATTTTACCTACATGTAGGCTAGAATGACGATAGCGGATAGAATGGGGAATAGCACAGTGAACAATATATGTGGTTTAAAAGAAGATGTAGCGACGAGATGTAGTAAAGAGGAATGAATTGATGGTTTGGCCACATGGAAAGAATAAGTGAAAGTAGATTGACGAAATAAATTTATAAATCTGATATGGATGGGTGCGTAAACGTGGCAGACTCGGGAGTGTGTTTTCCGACTAAATCGGAGACATCTTCAAGAATGCTGTGTTTCCTAGTGCTCATAATCGTAAAGCGTTTATAAAAATAATTGTGAATGTGAGAGAAGCGAGGAAGTTGTGTCAGGATCGTGCTACATTGTCTGTGCCTATCCTTGTGGGAAAAAGGCTATTGTGGGAAATGGACTATTAGATTGATAATTAATTTTGGTTGCTTTTTCCAAATTGAAAGGTAGACGTAAGCCGAATAATAAAGCTTTATTATCAAACAAGTTTCGCTATATTATAACCAAATCGAAATGCTAAAATTCACCACTCAAATAAAAAAGATTATAATATTTACTCAATAATCACAAAGAAACGATTCAATGTTGACTTTTATTGAAAAATCACCAAAACATTTATTAGGTTTTATTTGTACAAATGGTGCCTTACGTACACATTTCAAGTATATAAGACGATGTATGTCTCGATCATAATCACATTTGAAGTTTGAAGAACCTCAGACAAAATGAAATTCTTCTTGGTTGCCTGTTTGTCCCTTGCCCTTATTGCCGTAAGTAAATTAGCTGAAAACATTACAAATTGCAGTACTACTAATTTGCTTTTAAATCTCTAGTGTTTAAGAAATAATCAAGATTATATAGATTTATAATGTTGTAACATTTCAGAGCTCCCAAGCTGGTCTTATCGGTGGCGTGGTTGGTGGAATTGGTGGAGCAGTCGGTGGTGCTGTCAGTGGCATCGGTGGTGCTCTCTCTGGACTCACTGGTGGTGCTGCAACCGCAGTAACTCAACTCCTTAACGGCCTTAACGGTGTTGTATCTGGTCTCCTCAACACTGTATCTTCACTTCTTTCCAATGTCAGTGGTCTTGTCAACAACTTGGTCAGCTCACTTCTCACCGTGCTCTCAGACCTTACTGGCAAACTCGGCCAAGAACTCGTAAGTATAAAAATTAATAATAACAACTTTTAAATTATCTGAATAAATCCACTCGTATTGTATTTTTATTAAAAGTAAAAAGAAATTGACATTATTTATAAGGAGTCTAGACTTGTTTATACGGAAATTTTACTAAATACAATTATTTTTCAACAGGTGAAGGCTCTTCAATCTCTCAACTTGGAGAAACTCCTCGCAGACCTCCTTACTGGTATCACTGGCGCTCTCTCCAAGGCTCTTGCTGGTTTCTCTGCACCAATCCAAGCCATCATCACCCAAGTAGTCGGACTCCTTACTGGTGTCCTTACTTCCGTCGGTTCATTGGTCAACGGTCTCCTTACTGCCCTCGTTTAATTTCCGCCTCACTAAATGGACTAAATAAACAATTTTGCTCTCTTTCCTAATTATTTTGTTTATTTTTGTACAAACCTACTTAATTTTATATATCTACATCTATAACAAAATCATTTATTCTGTTATTTTTTACCATGGTGTTTTATTATATTTATTTTATTCTTTAATGGACCCAACATGGAAATCTGTTTTACATGTTTTTTTATAGGATGTGATGGAGAGTTTTTATAGGATCGAGTGACTCTATTACGGAATAAGAAAAAAATTGTATTTTTTTTATTGTGACCTGACATTTGACTTCATCCCGCCTGATGATAAGCAAGAGGAGGTCCAAGAGTAACGATGATTGAGAAAACCGAGTTGGTTCACGGCTGCCTCAGTCGCCGTCACTATGCCGGCCAAAGGTGCTTCTTCACGCATCGCTTGAAGGATCCAAGGTCATAGGATGAAGAGAACACATGGGCAGGCAAAGCATTCTTGTTGATTGATCTACAAAGAAAAGACGCACCGAACTTTTTAGTTCGACTACTGATTCGGTCGATAAAATGCGGATGCTTTCCCCGACCAGTGCGGGTATTACGGGAGTGAAAAGACGAGGTAGGAACAAGGTTAAAAAGCTCCTCGGAACATTCTCCGTGGTATAGGCGATAGAGGACGCATAGAGCCGCCATGTCTCTGCGTAATTGCAGGGGCTCCAGAGTTTGCGTGACCTCTGCATCACATATGATTCGGACAGCTCGGCGCTGCAATGAATCCAGGGCATTGAGAAGATACTTGGCAGAGCCGTCCCACAGGTGCAAAAAGTACTCCACGCAATAGTGAACTTGAGCCTTGCATAAAAGTAGTCGACGCGCGAGAACCGCACCTTGTTCAGTGTGCCAAGTTTGCAAGTTTGCAAGGCCATTAAGGAGGTGGTCTTAATGGCCCGCTCGATGTGGCCCCTGTGATTCAAGTCGCAGCGAAGGGACGTTTCGAGAATGTCCAGTCTGTGAGGGAGATGTTACAAAGAGAGGGAAGAGGAGTAAACGAGGATTTTTTCGTCGAGAACCTGAGGCGCATACCTGGAATTTTCTTATTCCAGTGGTACATATATCCCGCTAGTTTTTTTATCCTAAAATTAGTATAACTGCCACAGCCCTCCCTAAAGCTGTGACGACCACAGGCTGCAGACTGCACTATTGCTTTGTATTGATTCCGTGCAAGGCGACACAGCAGTCTGAGGCCACGCCTTACACGTTCATACAAACTAGTAGTGCAGTTTGCGTTCGCCATCGGAATCACACCTTTATGTACGAGTTGTAGTAGACGAAGATCTGAAAGTTTAAAAAATGGACAACGCTTTTAGTTTATAAAATAAAAGAAACGTGCAACAATTGATTGAAAAGTGCTTGAACTATTAAATTATTGAAATTTCAATCAATTTAATTTACACTCAATTTAACTTTTTCTAACTAACGCTATTTATTGTTCAGCGCGAGTGAAAACTGCAACCTGATACTAACGCATTGTTATGATTTATATTTTCAAATGAAGACTAGTTTCAAACCTGCTCCCAGAATAATGTTATGAAAATTTTATATATATATTATCATTTATTTTAAATTTTATGTAATTCTTTATATCAACATTTCTATACTAAGCTACTAAAGTGCTTATCGTGGGACGCTTGTCAGATGTTGCCTGATGCAATGGCCTGATGCCTGATGGCAAGCAATAGGAGGTCCAAGAGTGCCGATGACTAAAAAGTCAGTTCACTATGACGGCCAAAGGTACTTTTGGTTTACACTCATCGAAAGAACGTATGTAGTTGATGCTAAATATTATGGTTTTGTGTTGAAACTTTACGAGATAACTTATATTATAGATATGAATAGATATAAAATAAGTTTTAAAAATGATATAACTCGAAGTACCTATGTCAAATTTAGAAAGGATTATAACATAGAGTAATTACACAACAATTTAGTATAGCTAAGAGATATCACTTTATTTGATTTATTTGGTAAATGCTGAGTTTAGGCGAGGGCAGAGAAAAGACCGCTGACGAGGCTGCCAACAGTGCCGAGGACGCTGGTTAGAAGTCCGACAATTTGAGTGATGATTGCTTGGATTGGTGCCGAAAGGCCTGCAAGAGCTTTAGAGAGAGCGCCGGTAAGACCGGTGATGAGGTCACTGATAAGTTTTTCCAAGTTGAGAGATTGGAGAGCCTTGGCCTGTTGAACAAAGAATTATAATTAACAAATTAAATTTAGCTTAATATATTCTACGAATAAATATTAATACTTACGAGTTCTTGGCCGAGTTTGCCAGTAAGGTCTGAGAGTACGGTGAGAAGTGAGCTGACCAAGTTGTTGACTAGACCACTGATATTAGAGAGAAGTGAAGATACAGTGTTGAGGAGACCAGATACAACACCGTTAAGGCCGTTAAGGAGTTGAGTTACTGCGGTTGCAGCACCACCAGTGAGTCCAGAGAGAGCACCACCGATGCCACTGACAGCACCACCGACTGCTCCACCAATTCCACCAACCACGCCACCGATAAGACCAGCTTGTGAGCTCTAAAATGTTACAACATTTTAAATCTATATAATCTTGATTATTTCTTAAACACTAGAGAATTAAAAGCACATTAGTAGTACTGCAATTTGTAATGTTTTTAGGTAATTTACTTACGGCAATAAGGGCAACGGACAAACAGGCAACCAAGAAGAATTTCATTTTGTCTGAGGTTCTTTAAACTTCAAATGTGATTATGATCGAGACATACACATCTTATATACTAGAATCTTGTGTGCGGAAGGCGACAATTGTACAAATATAAAACATTTGTTTAAATGAGATTGAAAGATATTAATTAATAAATTTAATGGTAAAAACAATATAGGAAAAATGCAATGCAAATAATTGTTAACAAATGATTTTGCTGTTCACATAAAATACGATGCAACAATATTAATTAAGTGGTATGGGGTATGAACTCGCAAACATCAGAACGAGTAATCAAAACTCAGCAATGATGCTACCTACAATTATGTCTTATAATTTGTAAAATATATAAAGGGCATGATTGTGACGTGACCTCTGACTTAGGCGCGCTTAGTGATGTGCAAATAAAGGTCCAAGAAAGTTGACGACTGAAACCTTTGACAGCATTGTGGCGGCCTCAGTCGCTGTCACAATGCTGTCAAAGGTTCTTTTTCAAGCTTCCTAGTTAGAATGAGGAGAATATTCTAGTAGACCTGGTGTAGCATACCTGTCGATACCTAATTGCTAGGGATCAAATTAATCCGATAATTAATTATCGGTATAGGTACATAAATCAGTATAAATTCCAATGTGTATATCAAAAATATTTTATTTATTTATTATATTTACACATTTTACCACTTTTGTGAATTCATTTGGAACGTCTATTTCAACCTTGTTTAGACAATATTAAGTGCCTTCAATAATATTAAGAAAAAACTAAATTTATTAAGGCAAAGTTGTAATACATTGAAGACTTTTATTAACAAAAGTCTTCAAACATTATGCTCGTAAAAATGAGAAATATGGAAAAATCACTTTATGCATTTACAGTAATAAGTTAAAAGCATACTTTTTGATGAGAAGTTTATTGTTATAGCTTAAATAATTTTCTTTTATTAGATGCTTTTATGAAGATCGAATTTAATTCATGTTTTGTCATCTTTTATTTCTTTTTTCTGTTACTCACAATTTTGGGATCATTGGAATGCGGTACAATAAATTATTTTTTGCTAAGTTAGATATTACACGTTAAGTATCTAATTATTTTTAATAGTTATAGAATAGTAGTAGTAATAGTAATAGAAAAAACATATCAGAAATTAATTGAATAGAAAAAAATGTTAAAAAAAAACGTAATAATCAATTAAATTTATGACTTAGTTGGGTGAACTTAGATGTGATGGTTCACCCAACACCCAATTGGCCACCTAAATAAGAAATTAGAACAAGTTTCGAGCATTTAACTTTTGTAATTCCAGAGGTTCTACTTGTCGAAATTCAAATACATTAAATAAAAAATCCGTCTCTAATCTTGAAAGCATTCAATGCATTTTAGAGTTTTTTTATTTTTAACAATATTTAAGTTACATTAATATTTATTATTTTTCTCTTAATTTTTGCCTACCAATATTATTCAATTTGGTTGATTCTTCCGAAATAAAAGGTAGAATTGGGCCATATATTAAAACTTTAGTTATTTAGTTTAGTTATGTCCTTGACATAATTCAATGATAAAATTCACCAACTTACTTCAAATAATATATAATATTTACTTAATAAACAAAAAGAAACGAGACAAATGTTGACTTTTATTGAAAAAATCACCAAAACATTTGTCAGGTTTTATTTGTACAAATGGTTGCTTCCGTACACAAATTTCGGGTATATAAGATAATGTATATACATACATTATCTTATATACACATTTGAAGTTTAAAGAACCTTAGACAAAATGAAATTCTTCTTGGTTGCCTGTTTGTCCGTAAGTTAAATTTTGATTACTCTTTTACCTATCTTATATTCTTCTATAAGTATATAATTTTTATCTCTTTGTTAATTAAATTCTAAAGTGAATAGAAAATCTAAATTATAGATGTGTTTTTATTCAGACATATTTTATATCGATTTGTTCTTTAAAAATGTCTTCAAATAATTTCTTCAATGAAATTTTAAATACTGATTCTTTACAGAGCGCCCAGGCTGGCCTTGGTGGTTTGGTTGGTGGAATTGGTGGAGCAGTCGGTGGTGCTGTCAGTGGCGTCGGTGGTGCTCTCTAAAACTCACTGGTAGTGCTGCAACCGCAGTAACTCAACTCCTTAACGGCCTTAACGGTGTTGTATCTGGTCTCCTCAACACTGTATCTTCCCTTCTCTCTAATGTCAGTGGTCTTGTCAACAACTTGATCAGCTCACTTCTTACGGTACTTTCAGACCTTACTGGCAAACTCGGCCAAGAGCTCGTAAGTATTATAAACATATTTATAAACCTAAAAGAACTTAAATGAAATTAATATTTGTTATTTCAGTAAGAGTACAACAAAATATGAGCTGGCTTTGTACTGAAATTATTACATTTAATAAATATAATTACGTGTTCCACAGGTAAAAGCTCTTCAATCTCTCAACTTGGAGAAACTCATCGGTGACGCTATCACTGGTATCACTAGCGCTCTCTCCAAGGCTCTTCCTGGTCTCTCTGCACCAATCCAAGCCATCATCACCCAAGTAGTCGGACTCCTCACGGGTGTCCTTACTTCCGTCGGTTCATTGGTCAACGGTCTCCTTACTGCCCTCGCTTAATTTTCGCTATCACTAATGGACTAAATAAACGATTCTGTTATCTTTTCTACTTATTTTGTTTTCGTTATACAAACTCCTTCTTATATATTTCGTCTCTACATCTTTGGCTAATTATTCTTTATTTAGGAAGGTAATTTTTAATTACATGTCATTTTATTATTCTTCATTTACTAATATCCAACACAGAATAGCGAAATTCTTTGTTCTGTATTGCCAAACATGTTTTTATGAAGGATTATCAGAAATACTAATAGATACTTTAAAATCTAACTCAATTAATAAACCAATAAATAACCGGAAAATAAATGGAATAAAGGCTGAAAACGTTTATACTAAAAGTATTTATACTAAATACGAATATTAGTACATAATTTTACACAAATTTCATTACATAATTTTAAACTCCTAGGCAACGAACGCCATGAAAATTATAACAATTTAACAGGTAACGTTCTTTAACAATTTTGTACAAATCAAATATAGTGTAACCGCCGGAGCTGATGAAACAGCTCGCCCTTCTGCGGGCCGACCGCGTAACTCAATGACAATGAGAATAAGCTTCGTTTTGACAATTGAACTCCATTAAAGAGCTTCAACACACGAAGTTCTTAACACACGACGAACTGATGTTCATTTTCATTAACAGTTCAAGCTCATTGAAACTCATTGTCCGAATGGATAAAAGTTGTTTTTGACACTAACAGCGACCGCGTAACTTTTTGGCAAATGGGAATGAATTTCATTGTCATTCCCATTGAAGTTGCGCGGTCGGCTCCCAGATGGACGAGTGGTATGAGTAGATATGTCACCGGTGGTACACCCCACTGTGAATGTTTAATAATATACTACGTTTTATGTTTTGGAGAGTAAATGAAGCGTAAAACAATCGGTTGAAAAATAATAGCTCTAGTAAAGTGTTTTAAGCTATTAAATTTGTACAATTGTTGAAATTTCACTCAAATTAATTTACACTCAATTTAACTTTTTCTAACTAACGCTATTGTCCTACGCGAGTAAATTTTGCTACCTTTTGTTGCCTACGGATTGTAATATTTATATTTTCAAATGAGAATTGTTTCAATACTGCTCCCGGAAAAATGCCATGATTATTTTTTTTCTTTATCCAATGTCTATCACTATTTTATTTTATTGTTACTCGACATTTGACAGGAGTGCGATACATAAATGGAGATAACTGTTACTTTCAATTCAATAACTGTAAGTAGCAGTTACATCGACTTTGCCGGCCTAGTTGTAACTTACAAGCTAATCCCTAAACCTAACCTTTTTTTCATATATAGTTTTATTCATGTTGCTAGTAGGTATATTGCGCTTTCTCATCCACGTAAGACAACTACACTTTGAACAAAACGTTAAGGCCAAATCAGTTCTGAGTTTTGGGTTTAAAATTGAATTGATAAATTATGTTACAAAAACTTTTTTTGAAGCTTCAACCCATTTCATTTTCACTGTACGCTTGCGGCTATGCAAGCCAAGCTACAGACCAAATATAACTAGACGCCGTAAAAATTATATCGTTAAAAAACTCGATTTTGATTTTTTTTTAAAGCTTTTTTTTAATCAAACAGTTTCTTTAAGTAAAGCTAATGGGTAGGTAGGGTAGAATAGGCGATTCAAAGCCTTAAATAATCATAATAACATAGGTTTTAATTATTTTTGTTGTTAGATAATAACGTAACAAATAGCATGACCAAGTCTCGGCGTGAATGTGGTCTCTGAATCAGTTCAAAATGTTTTTTTTTTGCGTCTGCAGAAAAAAATCTGTATCTGACAGAAAAAAGTGTAGGAATAAAAAGCCGAGCGAATGTTGACGAGTTAAATAAGCTTTTTATTTCAAAAATAATCGTTATTTTTTAATTGTCTGTACTAAGCTACTTAAAGTATCAGACGACCAAAAATATGTCAAGGTATCCTTAATGATTTTTTTAGTTCTTTTACAATATAATGTGAATAGGTAAAATTGTAATAATTTACTTAAAATGACTAAAGATCAAAGTTCATGTAAATAAACTTTTTATTTAGACCCGACATCTGACATCGACTTGCCTAATGTTAGGTAAGTAGAGATCCAATAGCGCTAAGACAACTAAAAAGAAACGATTCATTTTTCAGGTCCCTCACGCCTGGTTTCTATATCTGTCAAACGGATCATTTTTGATGCGAACAGTTAAATTATCTACCATCCGTAGGTCAAAACCGTTGCCATAACATCGTTGCCACGCATCGTAAGTCAACCGACAACTACTAGCATAATGTATGAAAAAGAGTCACTGTTTTTTTTTTATTTTTCAAAAGTCAGTGGTTGTTAAAGAATAAACATAATCAATCAATCAAATTGTCACGCCTTTTTCCAATGGGGATAGGCAGAGACAATGAAGCGCTACTTGCCACGATCCTGAAACAACTCCCTCGCTTCCTTCACATTCACAATTCTGTTCATACAAACTCTAAGGTTATGGGCACTAGGAAAACATAAACATAATGAAATGAAACATTGGAGAATTTCGGAGCCAAAAACATTAAATACGAGTATACCGGTATATATTATATGAAGTAGACCGGACAAGACCTCAAATTTTGTGCGCCTAAATGCGAGACCAATTGGCTCAGAATGTAAGTTATTGCGTTATTGCGTGGCTCGATATTGACGTGTTTAGCGTGACCCTTCAAATCCTTTTATTTTCGCTGTAAATTAACGTGACAAAGAAAATAGCCAACATGTCCGCTCTATTCTTTTTAATCTCTTTGATTGGAGCCATCTGTGTCTATCCCCGTTTTACGTATATTGTTAGCTGGCACGTAGACTTATGTCTTATAGACGGTGTGGATTATTCACAAAGCCTAGACCTTTACAACATATTCATGTTCAGAGTTATTGGCAGTTCACTTCAAATATTCCCTATTAATACCTTAGGGTTGGCACTTTTCTCATTTAAACATTTATTATTATAATTTTATTTTTATTTAACTATAACTAAAGAGTATGTATAAATAAAATTGAATATGAAGGAAGCAAGAAAGTTATGTCAGGGTCGTGGTAAGTGGCGCTCTGTTGTTTCTGCCTAGCCCTGTGGGAATTAGGGCATGAAAATTCCAGACTTTGATAATTTTTACCGATTAAAAATATTATTAAACATATTATTTAGCGCGTCACCATAAACCCTCGATAAAACAAAAAAGGTTATTTTTTTGTATTCATTGCATACTTAAAACTGACTTAAAATAGTTAAAAGAATTTACAATATGTACATTTGGCTATCGATAAGAAAATATAGTATTTTAAAGTAAAAATCTAAGAAAATACTAAAAACAGAGTCACTTTCCTTACGATTCGCACGCGTCCTTCACATATCCCCATTCTATCGACCTAATCGGCAGTCGAACTAAAAAGTTCAGTGCGTCTTTTCTTTGTAGAACAATCGACAAGTGGAATGCTTTGCCAGGCTATGTGTTCTCTCCATCCTATAACCTTGGATCCTTCAAGCGATGCGTGAAGAAGCACCTTTGGCCGGCATAGTGTCGGCGACTGAGCAGCCATGAACTAATTAAGTTTTTTCAGTCGTCGTCACTAAGCCGGTCAGGTGTGCTTTTAAACGAAGTATTCTAGGATATAGAGACGAAAACACATGGTTTGCAATACCCTTAATAACTAGTAAATAATTGATAGGGCCTAAATTTCAGTTCAGACTTGAAAATAGTTGAAATATTCAGAATGCTATTGAGAGCTATTTCAGTGTGTAACTAATATATTGGTAGTTCACTACATGTGGGATTCCAGGGTTAGCAAACGTACTTAGATTTTTTTTAAATATAAAGGACATCATTCATTTTGGACTTTTATTGTAACACTTTTGTCACGGCCGATGTTAAAAATATATATAAATGGTAGGTTCGATACTCGTATTGACAAAACTAATAGCAATTTTGCTTTTAATTGCTGTACGATTGAGTTATTTGGAAAATAAAAATGATTATTTTTAGTTTCTAAACCACGCAGAAAAGACATATTAAAAAATAAATGTCACACACAGTTGACCAAGGAACATTGTACTCAAGAGAAGAAGCTCGACTGCCATAGACAACAAGTGGCAATTAGAGACGCCACGACGGAATATCACGCGAACTAAAATGTTGGGATGTTGGTAAAAGTGAACCTTACTCAGCAGGAAATAATCTAATTAGATGAATAAAACGACTTTTTATAAAACATTATCTTTTTTATTTAATTCCAACTTACTTTTCAAGACAATAGTATCACTAAAAATATGTATGCTAATTACAAGCACATCAGGAGATAATTTTTAAAAATTTAATTTATACTTTTACTCTATTTTTTACTAGTTTCAAAATGTTTAACGACAGTATTATATTGATGACGTTTTCGATGCCTAAACATTTGGTGGGAAGATCAAACCGGAAGAAACGCTATCACGCCATAACCTTGAATGAGAGTCGAGACCCGATGGATCGACTGCCTGATGTTTTTTTTTTTTAATTAAAAAGTGATTGTCGACTTTTTTTGGGCTGGCAGTGAACTTAATGGTTTCTGCATTGAACTGTCATGATTATAGTTTGATTATTTCGTACATCTAAACTATGCAAAATATAGGATATTTACCAAGCACATTAAAATATTGTTGTATCGAACTATGTTATTGTACATTTCCCACTTTTAGTACAATTAAGCCCAAGTCCCCATACAAAATGAATGATGTCCTTTGTAGTTATAATTAGATTAATTAATATTAATCTTATTTTGCTAAGTGAACGTAGATTGACGAAAGGTATTTATTTATCTCATGTGGATTTTCAGTTGTCGGTACTTTTGGACCTTTGGAAGTTATGTCAGGATTACGGTACGTAGCGCTCCGGGCGGCGTTTAATTGTTGTGGTAATTATGGGGTAACCATTTGAAAAAAAGGCTTTACCCAGCAATTTGGAAAAAAGGTCACTTTAGATTTGTTGTTAAGGAGACCATGCTGTACAGTATTTATTTATTTATAATTTTATAATAAAGACGACCGTGGTTTAGTAGTAAACCGAGAACCCCCGATTCAAAACCACTCGCCGGTACCAATGTTTTTTGATAAGAATACGCAAATACTTTGGTCGTCCTATTTCTATGTAACAGGCACGTATAGTATAGCTATGGAAATGACAAAAAATATTTAAATTAACGCAAAAATCTCTTGAAAATTCAAAATTTATTTATTTATTGTCTGTTATTTTTGGGACAACCCTATTCCCTCTCTCGTCAGACGGCCAGCCATAAACGTTGCAAGCGATACTCTTATGGTACAACACGTTCCAAATTCACCACAATTTCACTTCTGCCTGAACACCTGCTTTGTTTATATCATCATTATACTGTCTACTCTATATTTAAATAACTCTTTATTGAGAAACAGATAAAATTAAAAGTTCTAGAGGAGACCCAAGGAGACTGGCAACATTTCCCCTTTGAATCGCAAGGCTAATATTTGTCAACAAAAGTAACGGGGCAGCTGCAGACTGCGGTCTGCAGTCACTGGCGGAATCACACCTTTAAAGATTATTGACGTTATATACAATGAAGTATACTATAATAGAGTATTCATTCATGAAAATACGATATTATGAAAAGGCTTACTTAAGCAGATGTGACGGAAGCAAAAGAGTTGTGTCAGGATCGTGGCAAGTGGCGCTCCATTTTGATTGATTGATTTGAAACAGATTAATACATTTACTCGTTACTGTTTTATTATTAAATAGTAATGAATACCTAACTATGGATGTGAGGGTGCGAGAGAGTAATGTCAGGATAATGACAAGTGGCGCTCCATTGTGCCTATTCCTGTGGAAAAAATGCGTGACAATTTGATTGATTGATTCCTAACTAGTCCACATATTATGAATATTTAATTATATTACAATATTTAAATACAAATTCAATGACGGACTAAACCACTTATAATTTTAAATACGCCATCTATTAAAATTTACAAGAATTACGAACATGTAACTAGATGCGAAGAAATATTTCAAGGATTAGTTATAATTTTTAAAAATAGATGGCACTAACTTATTTATTGTTTTAGATTTCGCGCGCCATCTAGTAAAAACTTACGAAACTATTCAGTAAACTTTATATAAATTTAGTGTAACCTTTTACTGATAGATGTCGCTATGATATTTTCTTAATTTGTTTTGTGTAATTTATGAAAACATTAAACATGTGAAATTATTGGTTATTATTTAAATTATTAATACCTTTCCGACAGGGATAGGCCGAGACAATGGAGCGCCACTTGCCACGCTCCTGACTCAACTCCCTTGCTTCCCTTACATCCACAATTCTCTTCATACAAGCTCTACGATTATAGATACTAGACAACCCAGCTTTCTTAAGAATGTCTCAAATTTGGTCAAAAAACCACCACGTTGCCTCGTTTCACGATCCACATCAGATATATAAATTCTTTTCGTCAATCTATTTTAACTCATTCTTTCCATGTGTCCAAATTATATTAAAACAATATTAGTTTGTTAATTAAAGAGCATAGACATAAAAATGTTAAGTGCTTAGAGTGGACAATCTATTTTAGGTTTTATAGGGGTCCCTATTTGGTTTTTCATTAACTTCACTAAACAAACACTCTTCAATTAAATTGACTAAGCCCTTTTGTTTCTATTGCATTGTAGTACCTACCCTCTTAATAATGGGAATGTTATAGATATGAAATTTCGGATATGAATACGGATACGGATATAGGAATAATATTATAGTGGTTTCAGATAACATGAGATAACAGAGCCTGTATGAGGATGTGAATGTGGATGTGAAGGAAGCAAGGGAGTTGTGTAAGAATAGTGGTAAGTGGCGCTCTATTGTCTCTGCCTATCACTGTGGGAAAGAGGTGTGACAATTTGATTAATTGATTTCAGATACGGTTACGGATATTAAATTTTCAAGGAATTTCAAGAGTAAAAGCCTATCATAACATAATTTATTATGACTCCGCACCTATCCAAAATTATCCGAAACTTTTATAACGGATTCGGTTTCGGTTACGGATAGGTTTTTATATCGGATATCCGACATGTTACGGTTACAATGCTCCATAATATCCCTACCTAATAGTAGTCGTTTATAAACCACTTAGTTTCGAAATGTCTTTTATTCGGTCAACCAGTGTCTGTGATACAACTATAATCCTAATCGCCAAATAACTGGAAATGTACTAAAAATAACCAAGAAAATAACGTCCTAACAAACATTACACTACTTTGAGTGTTTGTCTAATAAGGCTTTTCTATCAAAACTGTACCTTAGTGCAACAACATAGAGTCCAAAATGCAAAATTAAATGTTTAATAAAATACTATTGTAATTTGAACTTTAACATGAAGGCATAAGGTTTATAATGAGTCTGTTCACATTATAAACCTTCATGTTACGTCGATATGATAATAAACATTTAGAAAAAAGGTTCGTACCAATTAGTCTAGTGTCTAAGAATATCACGAATAAAAAACTATGTCTCTATATTTGGGGGAAACATCCATATTCTGTCGACCGAGCCCGGCAGTCGAACTAAGGTTTATTGCGTAGCTTCTTTGTAGATCAATCGACTAGTGGAATGCTCTTCCAGCCCCTGTATTCTCCCTGATCAGTATAAAGGAGCTACATTTTAAGTAAAGGTCAAAGTAAAGATTAAGGCGATCGTGGTGTATTGGAAGTGCAATGGTTACACAAACCAAGAGCACGAGTTCGAAACCACCCACCGGTACCAATGTATCTTTGATATAATTACTTTTGTTGTCCCGTTTCTATGCTTGTATACTTTAGTAGCTTAGTATAGAAATGTAAAAAAAATTAAAGGCCAAAGTTCCTTTCATTGAATAAATCATCCTTTCATGCATATTTTCTATACTTTACTCAGCCTGATGTTAAGCTGTATGCGGTCATTAAGCGGAGGCAACTGGTAGCACAATTAAATAACTGCAAGCCGCATATACTATGCCTAGTTGAAACGGCAACTTCTACGTTGATCCCGAAACGCGACTAAGTCACTTTACTTTACGGTCACACGATCGAACTTTCACCGTATTATAACCTATAACTGTTAACCTATGATCATTGAACTAAATATGCGGTTTTGATTTTACATTTTATCTTATTATTCCGACGTTTCGAGAGCTTTGCAGCCTTCGTGGTCACGGAGAGTCGTTAAAACCAAAATAAACGCAATAGTAAGCCGCATAAATTTTGTTTAATTCAATAATCAATGTTCGCGCAGAAAATACAACCTATGATCACTTTGGTATGGGCAAAAATCTAGTAAGCATTTTCTTTTTAGTCGCAACTCAGTAACTACCTAAAATGAATCTTATTTAACCGAATTAGAGTCCTCAATTAGGAATGATACTTGCAGTGTGTAGTTGTAAAATAGAAAAGCGCTAAAATGAGTCCTAAGTCATTTACGTAGAAGTTGTTTTTGTATAAGTACCAATATGGTTATAGGAAAATCAAGTAGGAAATAAATGTGTATTTTGTCCCCTATTATTTATTTGGTATGTATTTATGAATAGGACATAAACATGTGGGTGCAATGATGCTGCTAATTTTGCACAGATTTTTATGAAATATCTTTATGTTGTATTATCGGAGAGTTTTTTTTTTATTGTTACTCGATATATGACAGCACCCCCGTTGAAGTGTGCTCCATGAATGGATGTCACTGCTACTACAATTTAATAACTCGTGCTCTTGGTTTGTTTAAGCATTGCACTTCCAATACACCACGATCGCCTTAATCTTTACTTTGACCTTTACTTAAAATGTAGCTCCTTTATGCTGATCAGGGAGATTCCACTAGTTGATTGATCGAAGTAAGAAGCAATCACATCCACTATGTCGGCCTAGTTTGAACCGGCAGTTTACAAGCTGATCCCGAAACGCGACCAAACCACTTCACGGCGTGTATACCTGTCTGTAAGTAGTTGTACTACCCCGGATCGGTAGACTGGATGGGTACCACTGCCTACCACTCTTTGCTAACTAGGTTATATTATAACCAGGTAACCTCCATAAGTAACAGTTATAGTTTGGTATAGCTTGTCTAACTATAAATGACGCGCCCCTCCACATTATTAGTCTATTTAAATGTGTGAATGCAAATTTACTAACTATACTACTATACTTGTGTCTAACCAGCAACTGAACGGCAAATTGCATTTTCGGTGTGTTGCATCCATATTTTATTTTATAATATAAATCACATATTATTATGCGATTTTATTTTTGATCGTGTGGATGGAGTAGAGGGGCGCGTCATTTCGGCTTAGAATTTTAATATTAATATAAAAATTCCTATTATTTTATTAAGGACGAGCGCGGTCTAGTGGTAGATAAATGGCCTCACAAACTAAGAGCTTCGAGTTCAGAAATCACTTGTAGGTCTCCTCATGTTTTTATTATACAAGTACGTCAAGTAGCTTAGTATAGAAATGTCAATTAAAAATAAAATAAAAAGTATAAAATACGACCTTAAATAATTTTTAGAAGAACAAACTGTTGAAAAGTTTAATAAAATCAAATAATATTTTTTCTAATCAAAGGAAAGAATTTGAAAACCAAAATGAAAAAGGTCCTGAAATCGTTCTTAAATTGAATGAGAATCTGAAAAAACTTTTTAAGTACACTAAAGAAATCGCTAACCCGACTAACTTAATAAAAAAGTAACTTGAAATCAACTTGGTTTTTTAAAAGAAATGTTTGAATCGTCAAATCATTTGGAACGTCAACAATTTCAACCTAATTTATTTGACTTTATATATTGTATATATATATATATATATATATATATTGACGAGAATGGACTTTGAATTCATATTAGTTACAAAAATATAGTTATTTTGTAAATTATTTTTAGATATTTTTGGACTTTCATTGAAAAGCGCTCATCGGCTTAAAGTAGGCATAAAAAAATAAAAATAAAAAACACCGGCTAGATTGATTTGATTGAGATTTGAGGACAAATATTTTTTATTTAAAAAGAAGTGTTATTTTAAACAAATTTTATGCGGCTTACTATCGCGTTTATTTTGGTTTTGATTTTACAATTTTTTATTATTCCGACGTTTCGAGAGCTTTGCAGCCATCGTGGTCGAATAATAAAAAATTGAAAAATCAAAACCAAAATAAACGCGATAGTAAGCCGCATAAAATTTGTTTAATTCATTAATCAATGTTCGCGCAAAATCTAAGAAAATACTAAGTGTTATTTTTTCAGGTCTGGTTATTAAAGAGTGGATAGCAGTGGTGCCCAGTCTGCCGATCCAGGGTAGTACCACCACGTCCACTTACAGTACCTACTACCTCGGATTATAGGTGACTGCTACTACTGCAACTTAGTAGCTGAATCAAAGTAAATATTTCTTTTTTTTTTCTTACGCAATAGATGATCCACCCTTGTTTTTATATTATTCCTTAAAAAAAAATATCAGAGACATTTTTTAAAAGCAGGGTCTGCAGTATCCCTAACTATATATAGTCAGTGTGAAGGAAGTTGTGTATGTGAGGGAAGCGAGAGAGTTATTCCAGGACCGTGGAAAGTGGAGCTCCGTTCTCTCTGCCTATCCCTGGAGAATTAAAGCGTGAAATTGATAATGTCGATGATACTAGTATATTTAATCAAACAAAACATAACGACAATGACAAACAGAAATAAAAAATTAAATTACTCAACAACCAAATATTAGCATATTATTCTCGAATATCATTGAAACGAATACTACATCTGCTAACAATGATTTCGAATGCAGAATAGTGAATGCAAAAATGCAAGTCAATCTAATAAATATTCAATGATTGTGGATACCAATTCCATTTGCAATCATACTTTGTATCAGGGTTCCATGGGGTTCCGCGCCGAAGCCACTGGGGTTCCGTGAAATATTTTTTTTATATAATGCCACGACAAATGTGATCTCCGGCGGCCTCATTGTAAACTCAGGAGACCTAGTTCTAGTCGCGCAAGACCTATGGGCGCTGAGAAATTAAGGAAATACTGTTTCCTAGTCGTCGCCGGGGTTTAAAGTGTTTGTAAATTATTGTGGCTAGATCACTGCCTACCACTCTTTAAATAGTTATTAGAGCATTCTCTTACATAGCTAACAAAGGCATGTTATAAAGGACATCGTTAATTTTGGACTTTTTATGTATTACTTTTGTAATGCCCAATGATGAAAAAATATATAAATGGTAGTTTCGATTCCTGTATTAATAAAACTAATAACAATTTTGCTTTGAACTGTCATAATTATAGTTTGATCATTTTGTACATCTAAACTATGCATAATAAAGACTATATTCCAATTACATTGTAATCTTTGTACATTAAACTATTTTAAAATGCATATTAAACTGTTAATACAATTAAGCCAAAGTTCCTATACAAAATGAATGATGTCCTTTAATAATATTGTATTTTCTTAGATTTTGCACGAATTGCAATTGCAAATAAATTGCAATTAAATAAATTTTATGCGGCTTACTATCGCATTTATTTTAGTTTTGATTTTAATATTTTTTATTATTCCGAAGTTTCGAGAGCTTTGCAGCCATCGTGGTCACGGAGAGACTGAGATGTTGGTCGTCCTATGCTATTATTGTTTCCAAAATTACCCCGTTTGATGTTTTGATTTTGTTTTTCTGTTCCCGGATTAATTCAAGTTTATGCAAAAATAACTGACGGTGTCATCTGGTTTAGCAGTTTTCTGGACTTGGGACTTGAGTTTGTGTATTATGGGGTCCCAGGTGTTAAACGCTAACCACCTTCTCTATTGAAATTAGGATGTTTTATAATCTCAATAGCCACGCATACCATCCTTATTATTCCGAAACATCGGGATAATAAATAAACGCGTAATGTAAAATGTAAATATGATGTAAAATAAACGCGATAGTAAGACACATAAAATTTGTTTTAGTCCTTTAAAAATATTAATAATGGTACGTATGTATAGTATCATAAATAATTATTGTATCATAACATTTATAAGAAGTAACTTGTCCATTTGTATTATCATCAAAATAATAACAATATATATAATTATATAATAACCCTTTGTTAAAATGTTTTGTTCAATATTTTGGAGGCAACACAAACAGATGGTGCAAAATCACTCATGTGAATTTGAGGGATCGACGCGTCTCTCATACAACTTACCTACCCGTATGTTATATACCTATGTCGATAAGTATAGTCTATAAGTACAAGGAAATTGAGTGGGAAATGTAAATTTGAAGACGGAATAACTTTTGGGAAATAATAACACAGGACATTATTCATATTGTATGGGGACTTGGACTTAATTGTATTAACAGTTGCATATACATTTTAATATAGGTTGTTGTACGAAGATTACTATGTAAATACTACTCTTAAAACACTTTTTTTATTGTGACACGACATCTGTCTTCGACCCGCCTGATGATAAGCAAGAGGAGGTCCAAGAGTGACGACGACTGAAAAAACCGAGCCAGTTCCCGGCTGCCCCAGCCGCCGTCACTATGCCGGCCTAAGCACATACACTCAAAATTTCCTTATAAATAATACTTTATTATATTTTTTATCATACGTAACTGTTAAGCTTGTATGAAGAGGATTGTGTATGTGACGGAGTGAGGGAGTTTTGGCAGGATTGTTGCAAGTGGCGCTCTATTGGGTCTGCCTATCCCTGTGTCAAAATTTGATTATTAATTGTTACTTTTTATTTGTTGCCTTAATATTAATAAAGCTTATCTCTGCATGTCCCTGTGGAAATTAAGACGTGAAATTGATGATATTGAAAATTAAGTATAGAAAAGTATTATTTATAGACAAAAAGCAATTATAGGTATTCTTATATAGGCACGACCATAGATTTAGAATGCACGTATTTAGTTTACGTATTCTAGGTGTTTGGGCACGACATAATTGACCGCACATCGCTTGATTACCAACTGAAGTGGAAAGCATTTAAGAGTGGCAGACAATATTGGCCACTTTCCCAGTCTGCTAAAAGGGTATCAGGGGTTATTTTATCTTACTATTTGGTTGAATTAAACACACATAGATATACGGCACTTTAGGTTAAAGACGGCCACATAGGGGCCATAATGGCCCTGGGCACATAGGCTGTGAGATTGACAAAGCACTAGTTTGTTAGATAAGACAAAGAAAGTGTATATAAGAAAGGTTCCGGATTCATCAAGGCGACCGTGGTGTAGTGGCAGTGCAACGGTTACACAAACCGAGAGCACGAGTTCGAAACCACCCACCGGTACCAATGTACCTATGATATATGTACTTTGGTTTTCCTGTTTCTATAATACAAGCACTTTAGTAGCTTAGTATATAAATGTAAATAAATAAATAAAAATAATAATTATTATTTCTTTACTGTTAAAAATCTATGTTGATTGAAGAGGTATTCTAAATTTGACATTTTTGAAATTTGAAATTGTTATTTAAATCGTTAATTACTTCTTTAAAATCTATGTTTTAAGTGTATCTCATTAATTTTTTTAGAAATGTGGCAGGCACGATCGCTGGGGCCTGGGCAATTGGAAAGATGGGCCAGCCTCAACCTAAAACTTGTGAATGAATTTCTTTGATTAAATGTGAAGTATTTGTCATAGTTTGCGAATGGCGTTTGTCCTCTATTGGTGACAATGAGGTTTTTATAATGACACAAGTACTATGACGAATTGGCGCGCATTGTCATTTTGTGTTTCATTCATAAATATAAAACGATACACGGGGACACTCCATTGATTTCTATTTCTTTTTATTTATATAATAGGGTTGGCAACTGCGCTGTTTTAGGTTTCATATTTAGGTTAATTTTACTTGGTGATTGGATTTTTTCTCTGAATTTGTTTATTATATTTCTATTTTTCTTATTTATTTTATATATTATTCAAAATTAAAGCCAAAATTTGAATATTTCGTTATCGTTAGCTTTTCCAAACTTTCTTTTCCTTTGATTTTAAGTTAATTATTTAATCTCCTTTGACGCATTAATAACATTTAAATTTTTAAACAATTAAAATTAAACAGGCAAACAAAATAGACAAGTGGGCTAGTTTGTTTGCCTGGTGGGACATGACATTTTTTTGTTGTAAAACTTTATGTAAATCTTTATTTTTGTAAAAAGGGAAATATAAATTAGTAGGTATGTATAACAATTTATCTTTTAAATAAGTTATTTAGTTCCTTACCATCTCCTTTTAATTTTCTTGTTTAGTCTTTAGGGTTAACTGTCAGGGAATGTCTTTAGTTAACACTTCGGCTTTGTATATACTGCAATGTATCAATCAATCAATCAATTTGTCACGCCTTTTTCCCCACAGGGATAGGCAGAGACAATGGAGTGCTACTTGCCACGATCCTAACATAACTTCCTCGGTTTCCTCACATCTGTAGCGCCCGATAATAATAAATATTTTATTTGGATTGTTTTAGGATTAATAATTTGTGACAACCCTAATCGAATTCGTAGGAAATAATAGCAAAAATATTGGTAACAAGGCGTCATTCCATTGTGTACGAGTATGTGGTGTGAAATGGCATAACTTATGTGACATTCGGTAGTGTGACGAATTAGGCTATGACAAAATGGGACTCCCTTCCCATATTATGCGATTAGGGTTTCGAGATACGCCATTTATATTAGTTTGATGGAAAACAACGGTTTTCGGTCTTTATATGTTATGTTTAATGGGGAAGGAAAACCGTGTGGCGATTCTCTTGTATTTTTTTTAAATTACAATTATTGTGTTACGACATAATATGTCAGCACCCGCCTGATGTTAGGCTGGAGTGCGCCTTATGAATTGTCAATCAAATTGTCAAGCCTTTTACTCACAGGGATAGGCATAGACAATGGAGCGCCACAATAGTACGAGTTTAATGATTGCAATTAGTAGTTGCATTCACTATGTCGGCCTAATTGGAACCGGCAACTTATAAGCTGATATCAAAACGCGATTGAGTCACTTTACGTTCTGTTCACTTGAAAGTGTTGGTACTACCCCGTTCTGCAGCCTGGGGAATTTGTTTAAATCATGTTCGCGCAAAATTCCTTGATTTAACAAAATACTTTTGTTTTAATAATCCATCAATCAAATTGTCACGCCTTTTTCCCACAGGGATAGACAGAGACAATGAAGCGCCACTTGCAACTCCCTCGCTTCCTTCACATTCACAATTCTCTTCATTCAATCTTTTTTTTTGTTTTAATCTGAGGCAAAATCTAAGAAAATTCTATGTATTTAATGAGGCTTGACATAATATTACAGCATCCTGCCTGATGTTAAGCTGGAGTATGATCTATGAATGAAGGCGACTGCAACTACAGTTTAATAAGTGGAAGTAGCAGTCGCATCCACTACACTACAACTGTATGTCTAAAAATAGAAATAACATTATATTTAGATAGGTTTTGTTTTAAACTCATCCAAAGAACTAAATGTTTATTACGTTAAAAGCATCACAATTTCTAAAAATGTAATTTACTTCATCGTTCGCAATCAAAGAAAATGGCGAGGGATTTATATGTCTAGCGGGAATCCCCTTCGAGCTGTTCCCGCGAAAATTAAAGTTGCCAGCTTAGAAAATAAATAAAGTTTTTTTATTGTTTGTTTTTATGAAAGGATCTCGAAGACTATTTCTTACAAAGTCGAGTGAAATATCCAATTTTGTATAATATGACCTCCGTTGCCCTGATGCAAAGCTACCAAATAACCGTGGTGTAGTAAGGCAACCGTGGTATAGTGGTAGTGCAATCGTTACCCAAACCGAGAGCACGGGTACAAAACCATGTCGGTACCAATGTATCTTTGATATCTGTACTTAGATTGTCCTGTTTCTATGATACACGCACTTCAACATGAAATGTAAATAAAAATAAATGAATAAATCCAGGCACCTATCGCGTTACTAAACGAGTCATCTTTAAGTCTCACACAAATAAACTTTCTGAACATATTTTATTATCAATCAATTAATAAAATTGTCACGCCTTCCTTCCACTGGGATAGGTAGAGACAAGTGGAGCGCCACTTGTCACGATCCTGACACAATTATAACAATAACAATTCCAATAATAAAACAATTTCACTTAATTTAAAGTATTGCTTAAAATGCCGTGGCGTAGTGGTGTGCTACCACTCCGTTACGTGGGTGTTTCCGGTTTAATTCCCGGTCGGAGCAAATATTTGTTTACATAACTTTTATTTGTAATACTTAATAGTAAGAATAACATTTACAAATATTTGTTAATAAAAGAAGAGGCAGATATTGGTTCTGAGTCTGGCTGTCAAAGAGTGGCATAGTACCACCACTTACAAGTACACAGACCGTGAAGTGATTGGGTTACGTTTCGGGATCAGCTTGTAAGTTGCCGGTTCCAACTAGGCTGGCATAGTGGATGTGATTACTACTTATAGTTATTGAACTATAGTAGCAGTCACCTCCATTCAAGGACCGCACTCCAGCTTAGCTTGACATTAGGCAGGTGCTGTCATATGTCGAGTCACAATAAGTCACATAATAGTTTCTTAGAAATATTGCGGCTGATTGACTGGTAACTACTCGGTCGACCACTCGGGTCGTTTATTTTTCTTATATCAATCAAAACAATCAATCAAATTGTCACGCCTTTTTCCCACAGGGATAGGCAGAGACAATGGAGCGCCACTTACCATGACCCTCACACAACTCCCTTTTTTTTTTTTTTTTTTTTTTATTGTGACACGACATTTGACCTCGTCCCGCCTGATGATAAGCAAGAGGAGATCCAAGAGTGACGACGACTGAAACATCCGAGGTAGTTCACGGCTGCCTCAGTCGTCGTCACTATGCCGGCCAAAGGTGCTTCTTCACGCATCGCTTGAAGGATCCAAGGTTATAGGAGGGAGAAAACACGTGGGCTGGCAAAGCATTCCACTTGTCGATTGTTCTACAAAGAAAAGACGCACCGAACTTTTTAGTTCGACTGCCGATTCGGTCGACAAAATGCGGATGCTTTCCCCGACCAGTGCGGGTATTACGGGTGTGAAAAGATGAGGTAGGAACAAGGTTAAAGAGCTCCTCGGAACATTCTCCGTGGTATAGGCGATAGAGGACGCACAGAGCCGCCATGTCTCTGCGTAGTTGCAGGGGCTCCAGAGTTCGTGTAACCTCTGCATCTCCTATAATTCGGACAGCTCGGCGCTGCAATGAATCCAGGGCATTGAGAAGATACTTGGCAGAGCCGTCCCAGAGATGCGAACAGTACTCCGCGCACGAGCGTATTTGAGCCTTGTATAAAAGTAGGCGAAGCTCTGGCGCGAAGAACCGCCGCACCTTGTTCAGGATGCCAAGTTTGCGGGAGGTGGTCTTAATAGCCCGCTCAATGTGGTCCCTGTAATTCAGGTCGCGGCGAAGGGACATCCCTAAGATGTCAAGTCTGTCCGAAGTACCGTGGGAGATGTTACAAAGAGAAGGAAGGGGGATAAACGGGGATTTTTTCGTCGAGAACGCGCACACCTGAGTCTTGTCTGCGTTAAACTGAACCAGGTTCTCGACGCCCCAATGGGTAATACAATCAAGAACCCGGTTCAGCTCCGCTACAACAGACTCTCTCACATCGGCTATCTCCTGTTTTCCGGCTGCGGGGCGGGCAGTGTAGCGTCCATGCACCGTGCTGTCGTCTGCATAGCAATGAATGCTGGATCCAAGATCCAGCATGTCATTGATATGCAGAAGGAACAAGGTTGGCGACAGCACGGAGCCCTGAGGAACGCCCGCGTTCACCGGCATCCTGCGCGAAGCACTTCCATCCACAACAACGCGAATGGAGCGGCCACACAGGAAGTCGGCTATCCAGCCACGCAGACGGTCAGGTAAGCCGTATGCCACGAGCTTAGAAAGAAGGGCCTTGTGCCAGACCCTGTCAAATGCTTTGGAGATGTCCAAGCCGATGGCTAGGGCCTCTCCGTTGCCATCCAACGCTTCACCCCAGACGTGCGTGGTGTACGCCAGAAGGTCACCAGTTGACCGTTTCGGCCTAAAGCCATATTGACGGTCATTAATCAGCTGATGACCCTCCAGGTAGGCCATGAGGCGGACATTAATTATCCGCTCCATGACCTTGCACAGAACCGAAGTTACAGCTATTGGACGGTAGTTTGCAGGGTCCGATCGGTCGCCTTTCTTCGGGACCGGTTGCACGTTAGCCCCCTTCCCCCTTCCTTGCTTCCTTCACATCCACAATTCTCTTTTTTTTATTATTGTGACTCGACATTTCACAGCACCCCGCTCGATGATAAGCCGAAGTGTGGTCTATGAATAAATGTCACCGCTACTACAATTCAATAACTTTAAGTAGCAATCACATCTACTATGCCGGCCTAGATGGAACCGGCAACTTACAAGCTGATCCCGAAACGTGACCAAATCACGTTACGGTCTGTATACTTGTAAGTGGTGGTACTACCCCGGATCGGCAGACTAGATACCACTGCCTACCACTCTCAATATAAATCATAATATCCTAATAATTACGAATCATTATTTGCAATAGTGTTTATGATCCGTGCACACGTCGGCAACACGTGTCATGGACAAACGCACGCGACCAATCATTTCATTGGTATCTTATTTGATTATCCTGTTCTAT
This sequence comes from Tinea trinotella, assembly GCA_905220615.1. Lineage (NCBI taxonomy): Eukaryota > Metazoa > Arthropoda > Insecta > Lepidoptera > Tineidae > Tinea > Tinea trinotella. The sequence continues at coordinate 775,040 of HG992314.1, forward strand.
TTTTCATCTGACAACACTATAAGACCATACGTACACTAGGTTAAAGTTATTGGGTTATTAGTGGAATTTCATGATATATTAAATTGAATTTTCTTAGATTTTACGCGAACATTGATTAGCTCTATCAACTTTTGACCAACTATACACAAAATTTGACAAATAAATTTAATAAATAAAAGTATATTAAGTTTAAGGCACAACAAATATATGAATTAACCAAACGACATCATTCATTTTATATGGGGAGCTTAATTTTATTACCAGTTGATACATTTTAGTTTAATGAACGAAGATTACAATGGAATATATCCTTTATTTTGTATAGTTTAGGTGTGCAAAATGATTAAATTATGACAGTTCAAAGCAGAACTGTTAATATGGCGTCTTTGTGATTGTGATTGATGTGATTTGTGAAAGAGCATGTAAGAATGAAAAGAATTCATTAAGCAAGAAAGTTCATTATTGTGAAGGAAGCAAGAATGTCAGGATCGTGAAAAGGGAATTGAGGCGTGAAATTGATAATATCGAAGTCTTTTGTCTATAAGTTGTCTATATGATAAGACACATGTCGGCTAAACATGTTTACTGTTAAAAATGCCAAAGTCGTTTGACCCAGCGAGCAATTATGTTACCCTGACGACGTTGTCCGTCCGTTATGTGGACGGAGGGTTTTATTTGATTTCATACTTTTATTGATCTGGCAACACCCTAATGGATAGAGTACCTCTTCAAACATCACAAGGATTAGTTAAATGAATTATGGCTTCTTTAAATAAATAATGATTAAGACTTACTTTAATTATAATTTGGTATAAATAAAAGTAAAATATAATAAATTGTACAATTTTAAACCTTATGTTAAACCTTATGTGTATCGAAATTTAGTTCCATTCGAATTTTTCGTATTTTATTTAATTTTACACATTGACGTTGCGGTTATTAAGAAGTGTATGTGGCGGATTGAATGAGGAATAATAATATTAAATATTGCAAATATTTGTTAATAAAAAAAGATATGGATATTTGCTTCGGGTCTGGTCTGGTTAAGAGTGGTAGGCAGTGGTACCGTCTGCCGACCCGGGGTAGTACCATCACTTACAAGTATACAGACTAAGGTATCCCGAGTGATTTGGACACGTTTCGGGATCAGCTTGTAAGTTGCCGGTTCCATCTAGGCCAGCATAGTGGATGTGATTGCTACTCACAGTTATTGAATTGTAGTAGCAGTGACATTAATTCATGGACCACACTTCGGCTTAACATCAAGCGGTGTTGTGTCGAGTCACAATAAAAAAAAAGGAATAGCACATTGCGCGATAGATGTGGTTTGAAAGAAGATGTAGTGATAAGGTTTGACAAAGGTATGCTCCGATGGTTTGGGAATGTTTCTTGAATGTTGCTGGAGATGGAAATCCGTTCCTCACTTTAGCACAGTAAGTATTTTTATAATTAATGAAAATATCGAAGTAATATTTTAGTGAGCTGGTCATTTATTGAATGCTTTATTGTCACTATAAGGTACAACAAATTTTCCTTTAAACGCAATTATTAAATTATACGAAAATTCATGAGCGGGTCAAACGTCGAAACGGCCATCATAGCGTGCCGCCTGCGCTGGTTTAGTCACCGTAACTGTTTAAATATTACTACTATACTTATTACTATATTATATTATTACTATACTATACTATACTATACTATACTAGCACTTATTTCGGTTTAAAAATTCTAATAAATAAGGTGTTTGTTTTTTTTATTTAATTAATACCTATAAATTCTACCAAAACAAAAAGATAAAGGTGTAAATATAATATTTTATACACTTTTTAAATTAACATAAAAAAAGTATTTGAATAAATAAACACTGTGAATACAACACAAATTAAAATTTATTTCTATAAATAGCTGTATATTTTTTTATGAAGTGCTGCCCCATTTGGAACCCGCAGTACAATGTGTACGAGCATGAATTAGAACGCATACAACATAAGTTTTCCAGGCACTTATACAACCCAAGTTATTTTAATAATGACTATGAGGAGTCTTGCAATAAATGTGGTCTCATTACTCTCAAAGGAAGACGCACTATCCTTAAAATGTCATTTTTGCATGAGAATAGTGAAATCCATTATTGACAAGGTTTTTAGTTATAAGTCTGTTATATAAATTATTAGTAATAAACAAATAAATTAAAATAACTAAATATAATAAAGCTATTTATTATTAAATTATCTTCTATCATTACATCATGCGAATGTTAGACCTAACACATACATAATCTTAGTTGAAATGAATTATATTATAAGCGCCAATTTATTACTTTACAGGTTATACGAGGATGGAGAAAACACACGGGCTGGTAAAGCATTCATTTTGTCGACTGCTCTACAAAGCAAGATTGTCATAGAGAAGTACTATGGCTATGGTACTTCACCTTTGGCTATCACCTTTGTCGCCAATTACTAAAGCCTATTTCATAAAGCAATGAGTGTCATCATCATCAGCTAGAAGAAGTCTTCTGTTTAACATAGGCCTCCCCCTTGGAAACGCCATTTAATATGTCGTCAGTCCACCTAGTGGGAGGCCGACCTTGGGTCTCCCAGTTTGTGGTCTCCACTCAAGAACTTTACTTTCTCATCGGTTTTTCCAGCTATGTGGCCAGCAATATGTGTAAGTACGTATAAAAACTATTTTTTTGCTTACATCATTTGTAATTCAAATCCAACTGCATATATTATTAAGATTATCAAGTCACGCTTCTCCTAATTATTTGGTACAAAACCAATAAATTAAATATCACGCTGACAACCGTATGTTGTCTCCTCTGCTAATAGGCTACGCTTCTCTAAACTCACATTAACTTATGCTTCAAACAATACTATACCTTACTCACATGAAACTAAAGCATAAAAATGTATTTGTAATTCAAATTTACTTACAACTTTTGTATAATAAGCAACTATAATTTTGTTGTACAAGGGTGAAATAATTTAGAGTTGTATGACGATAATTTTAAGGTATATTATTGTTTGTATTTTGGATTGTTGTTTACGATATTATGTACATTGAGTAATGATTTTCCCCTAGATGAGTGATACAATACAATATCATTTGCCATTGCCGAACGAATGGAACGAGTTTGATCCTTGATAAATGAAAGTTTAAATTTGTTTGCGAAACATTGTTTACTGTTTTGGATTCGATTTGATACGCGTGTTTGGGTTTAACGATATTCTTTTAATGGCATTCTGTTTTGGGTCAGTTCGGAGTGTTTATATTTGCGCTTAAAATCTTGAGTGGATAAAGTACGTGTGAATGAAATAGGCTCTTCTAAATATATTATAACTGATAAATTTTTAAATTAAAACCATTTAATAAAAATATCAATTAATCAATAAAATTGTCACGCCTTTTTTCCACGGGGATAGGCAGAGACAATTGAGCGCCACTTGCCACGATCCTGGCACAACTCTCTCGCTTGCTTCACATCCACAATTCTTCTCATACAAGCTCTAAGGTTATGGGCACTAAGCAAACTAGCTTTCTTGAGGATGTCTCCGATTTGATCAGAAAACACCCTCCTGGGCCTGCCTTGTCCATCCACACATAATAAAAATACCTGACCATAAATAAAAAAGGCATTCTAAAACTCTGAATTTGGCTTTACTGTAGTTTAGAAACGTAATGTAGTTTGGCTGCACGCTTTTCGTAAAGATTAGATAGTTTACGGAAGGATGGACTCCAGTGTCGTGTCATAACGCTCTCAAATACTGTCGACAGACATAAATTAAACTAAAATAAAACTGTAGTAAAACAAAAAACTAAAAAATCACGCTAAACAATCTGACATCTGACCTCGACCCGCCTGAAGTTAACTAAGAGGAGGTTCGACTGAAAAAACCGAGTCAGTTAACGGTTGCCTCAGTCACCGCCATTTTGTCGGCCGAAAAAATATTTATTGAAATAATTGTATTGTCATCGGTTTTCCATACATTATGTATGGAAGTGAAGGTTGGAAATGGCAGAAGAAGCATGAGGAGTGACGATAGCGGATAGAATAAGAATAAGGGTCTGGTTATCAAAGAGTGGTAAGCAGTGGTACCCAGTCTGCCGATCCGGGGTAGTACCACCACTTACAAGTATACAGATCGTAAAGTGATTTGGTCACGTTTCGGGATCAGCTTGTAAGTTGCCGGTTCCATCTAGGCCGGCATAGTGAATGTGATTGCTACTTACAGTTATTGGATTGTATTATCAGTGATATTCATTCATGGACCACATTTCGGCTTAACATCAAGAAGGGTGCTGTCATAGGTCGAGTCACAAGAAAAAAAAAGAATAGCACATTGCGTGATAGATGTGGCTTGAAAGAAGATGTAGTGACAAGGATTGACGAAGGAATGCTTCGATGGTTTGGGCACATGGAAAGGATGAGTGAAAGTAGATTGACGAAAGGAATTCATAAATCTGATGTGGATGGATGCGTTAAACAAGGCAGGCCCAGGAGAGTGTTTTCCGATCAAATCGGAGACATCCTCAAGAAAGCCAGGTTGCCTAGTGCCCATAACCACAGAGCCTGTATGAAGAGAATTGTGGATGTAAAGGAAGCAAGGGAGTTATGTAAGGATCGTGGTAAGTGGCGCTCCATTATCTCTGCCTATCCCTGTGGGAAAAAGGCGTGACAATTTGATTGATTGATTGATCATCGGTTTCTAATACAAAATCTAATACATTTAGAATTGAATAAAAAAATATTTGAAATATTTTATAGTTTTACATACATACAAGTGAAGCTAATAAAAGCGTGTTAAAAAGTGTGACCAAATAATTTCCCACAAAATAACATTAATAAAGACAGAGTATCACAGTACATTAGTCACCCTTTTCCTATCATCATTTTGATATCGATTTCGGACTAATTTAAATAGTCATTCAAAATTCACCTGCACACCACTTAAACTTAATAAAGAAACATATTTCGATATACATTACGGCTCAACTTTAAAATATTTATTTTATATTATTGTTTATTCAGCCAGTAATATGTGTTTATTTATTTATTGTGACTCGACATATAACCTCGACTCGCATGATGGCAAGCAAGTAGAGGTCCAAGAGTGCAAAAACCAAGTCTCCACGGTTACCCCAGTCGCCGTCACCATGCCAGCTAAAGGCGCTTCTTTACACCTCGACCTAGCTTGAAGGATCCAAGGTTAAAGGATGGAGAGAACACATGGGCTGGCAAAGCATTCCACTTGTCGATTGATCTACAAAGAAAAGACGCACCGAACTTTTTAGTTCGACTGCCAATATTCAGAACAAGCTACATTCATTCATCTGTAATAGATAGCATCTGTGTTTATTAGTGAGATCACTTAAGTCGGTCCACTACTTAAAAAATAATGGATGTACACTGTACAGACCTAGCTCTAGATAAGTCTATCACTATGGCACGTTCTGAAACGACCAACCCTTCAATCCAATTGTCACGCATCTTTCCCACAGTGATAGGCAGAGACAATGGAGCGTCACTTGCCAGGATCCTGACACAATTACCTCGCTTTTTGATCCATTTTTTTTTATTGTGACACGACACTGACAGCACCCCCCTTGATGTTAAGCCGAAGTGTGGTCCATGAATGAATGTCACTGCTACTACAATTTAATAACTGTGAGTAGCAATCACATCCACTATGCCGGCCTAGATGGAACCGGCAACTTACAAGCTGATCCCGAAACGCGACCAAATCACTTCACGGTCTGTATACTTGTAAGTGGTGGTACCCCGGATCGGCAGACTGGGTACCACTGCCTATTGTAAATTATTAAATATTACAAATAAATTTATTTAAATATAATTATTAAATAATACGAATAAATGCTATGAAACAAATATGTGCTCCGACCGGGAATCGAACCCGGGACTTCACGCACATTTCTCTTCATACAAGCTCCATGGTTTTGACCAAGCAATGTACAGTAAACACCTTGCTAAGTGAAGTGTATTAGAAAGGGCCCCCAGGTGTAACTTACAATACAAATTGATCGCCAATCTACCGTTAAATAACACTTTTAATCGAAATATTACTAAAATGTATGTAAAAACACCAAAAAGGCTATTTACATCCTTTTTTCGGCGCAAAATGTGTGTTTTTGACGTCCTCTATTGTTTTCCTGTTAACCCCTAACGGTTATTGAAGCGTGAAATTGATCTGAATTTAACTTTTCGTATTTGGTTTTGTGGTTTCTAATTATTAATGGACGAATTTGAGTATTAATTTAAAATTATTGAGTCATTTCCTTTACTGTTTTGCAATATATATTTTTTATCCTAGTATGCACTAAGAAGGATTATGGTACTGCGCGAGTAAGCGTCCATCCGTTTGTCCGTGGACACATCTAGGTTAGGTTTTTTATTATATTTATTTATACATTTCTATACTAAGCTACTATAGTGCGTGTATCATAGAAACAGAACCACCAAAGATACATTGGTACTGGTGACTGGTTTGAACCCGTGCTCTCGGTTTGCGTTGCCATTGCACTGCCACTATGTAGATTTTCATGAATTAAACAAATTGTATGCGGCTTACTATCGCGTTTGTTTTGGTTTTGATTATACAATTTTTTTTCTCTCCGGGACTACGATGGCTGCCAAGCTCTCGAAACGTCGGAATAATAAAACAATGTAAAATCAAAACAAAAATAAACGTGATAGTAAATGGATAGTAAGCCGTTTAAAATTTGTTTATTTCATTCGTGCAAAATTTAAGAAAATACTAAGTAGTTTTTAACTTAAAAAATATAGTAATAGGTCTATCATACAAAAAACACACACATCCTTCAAGCGAAGCACACATCATTTGCCCGACATAGTAGGGGCGACTGGGGCAACCGTAAACTGTATTTTCCAGTCGTCGCGTCGGCACTCTTGGACCTCCTCTTGCTTACCACCAGGCGGTGGTAAGCAAAAAAATCCTATTTTTTATCAAATTGTGGGTCCAAATTTCTTACCTTTATTTATTAATTTCTATTTAGTAGAATTTGTATAAAGAGAATTGTACATATAAGGGAAGCGAGGGAGTTGTGTCAGGAATCAGGATCGTGGCAAGTGGCGCTCCATTGTTTCTGCCTATCCCTGTGAAAAAAGGCGTGAAAATTTTATTGTTGATTGATTTAATTAATTTATCTATTTTGATACACTTTTTTCTTTACAGTAATTTCAAAGCAAGTAAATTATGAATATTTGCATTGATCTAAGGGATTCAGTAATAAATACTGTAATAAATACTCGTATTTTATTATTAAGCAACATTAAGTATTAAACATTATGCAAATAATGTCGAATTTCCACTGAAATGCAAAGTCAAAGGTTTAGTTTGTTGCGCTATGGCAAATAGTTGCACACATATTTTTCTATAATTTATTTAACTATAATATTTTTTATTTATATTTTTTTAAAACATTGTTTAACCCGTTTCAAATTTATATACTAAATTAATAAAGTACTTGTATCATAGAAACACGACAACCAAAGTATATCAAAGATACATTGCAATGGCAAGTGGTTTTGAACCCGTGCTCTCCGTGGTTTGCGTAACCAAATGCATTGTCACTACACCACGGTCGCCTTGATAATTAAGTTATGGATATGTATATTATACATGAACTTGAATAAATCATTGTAAAATGTTTTCTGTTTTGTTTGTGGCATAATTGGTTATCTGTTTTTGAAACTAGCTAAATAAATAAACGACAAATGTATTCATGCATGTAATAAGCTACTATAAAAATCGATACATGGAGAATCAAACCGCTCGAGATTCATTTTTTTTAAATAGTGACTCGACACATGACAGCACCCCGCCTGATGTTAAGTTGTAGTGTGGTCCATGAACGGAGGCAACAGTTGCATCTGCTATGACGGTCTTTTCTACTTTCTAATTCTGTATGCATTCCAATACAATTATTTCAAAATGATATTAAACTTAGATTAAGTTCATCTCGATTAAAAGTCAATGACAAAAAAACTAGATAATAACAATAAGATATCTAAATATATTTACAAGACTTTTAAATATACGGTTTTGCACTAAACCTAAAACGTTGGCCAGGGTATTGCGTTAATGTTTAATATTCTACATCTATTTTTTATATAAGACCTTATAAAAAAAAGGTGAATTAAACAAATTTTATGTAATACTATTAATGTTTATTTTTATTTTCATTTTTATTTTTTATTATTCCGACGTTTCGGGAGCTTTGCAGCCATCGCGGTCACGGAGAAATTGAGGTGCTGGTCGTTCTATTGGTTGATGCTGTTATTGTTTCCAAAACTACTCCGTTTGATGTTTAAATTATGTTTTTTTTTCTGTTCAATTCATTTTTTTTCAAAAATAACTGACGGTGTTCAATGTCTACATCTGAATCTAATCTAAATCTAAAAAAAGGTATTTGTAACATAATAAAATAATTTATTATGTTTGAATTCATATTATAAATAATTTTGCCATACAACGGTTTCGTCTCCTCAACTCGAAATCAAGTTACAAAGGTCTGAAATTCAGTTAACATTCTGTTGTATACAAATAATATATCAAAAGTAAATACTAACATAGTTTATTTAACTTACTATTAACTAAGTTGTCTAAAGGACGTGTCTAAAGGACTAGCCTAAGAGATGAATAAGGGTTAAATATAAATAACTAGGAATTACATATTCCAATACTAGATCAAAATAGATATTGTTACATTTCTATACTAAGCTACGAAATGTTTTTATATCATAGAAGCAGGACGAACAAAATATATCAAAGTTAGTAAAGTAGCAATACCGGTAAGTGGTTTTGAACTTAGGACTATTTTTTTTTCATGATCAAATGATCTTTACTGCAAAGTGAAGCTTGCATGTATTGCATTTGTACTTATTAATCCGACAATATGCTATGATGACCAAACAGTTGAAAGAACTGCACGATGAAAAGATAGGATAGAGTGATTTCGACCTAGTTCTTAATGCTTAAAGCGGTCGCTTGTTAACCTTCAGACACCGGGATCGAACCCTGCACGGTGACTAAATTTAAAATTTTCATTACTAATAGGCACTTTTGGCCGGCATAGTGACGGCGAGTTAGGCCACCGCCAAGACTCTTGAACCTCCTCTTGCTTACCATCAGGCGGGTCAAGGTCAGATGTCGAGTCACAATTAAAAAAACATACATATTGCAAAAATATTAATTTATATATTACATTTTTTATTTTAGTTTTGGAATATAATCGCTGCTGTGCAGTTAAGCTAGAATGCGGTTTATGACCACAAAGGCTGCAAATGGCTTTCAAAATGTCGGATTAAAATAATCTAAATACTGCAATAATAGGTCGCAAAATGCTTTTATTTTATAAAAATATGATTTTATTAATTCCTAATTCAATAACATAAATTCATATCCTATAAAAATGTCATTGTGAATCACACAATGAAAATTATTGCATTCTCCAAATTGAATTTAAAGAATGCATTGTAGTTCTGTAATGTTCCCAATAGAAAGGACACTTGCTTGGTATTTGACAATTGAGGCCCTAAACAATCAAGGGAAGGGAGAACGAAAATATTTTTATATTAACTTTAGTAGCTTAGTATTAAATTATTAAATTAATAAGAAAAACATTTTTAGCATTCAAACTATGTGGTGACAAGCAATTAGCCATTTTAGGAGAGATTTAACCTTTATTGACGAGTTTATTGTTTGTTTTTTTTATTTTTTATTGTGACTCGACATATGACAGCACCCCGCTTGATGTTAAGCCGAAGTGTGGTCCATGTATGAATGCCACTGCTAATACAATTCAATAACTGTGAGTAGCAATCACATCCACTATGCCGGCCTAGCTTATTGTGATTTCTTCTCGTCATATGCCTTTCCGAAATCATGGCGGAGTCTGACAATGAATCGAATTTGATTTAATACCGATTATACAAACCATAGATAATGTAAGGGGAATGCCCATGTTCTAAGGGAGATGCCTATGTTTAGCAGTGGACGTCTTCTGGCTCATGATGATTATGGCAAGACGTAAAGACATGGAATAAAACACTAGATGAACTGATAAACAGACAATATTGGAGGTGATTTGTCCAGTCTGCCCAACTGGTAGTAACAACACTTTTAGGTGACTCAGTAGAGATTCAGAACCAGCTTAAAAGTTGCAAGATTTTAGCTTGGTTGCATAGTGGATGAGATTGCTGCTTGCAGACATTCATCTAACTTCAAGCGTTGTGCAGTAATATGTCATGGTAATAAAAATATAATTCCAACTGTTAAGTGTTTATATAGTAATAATAATAAATAAAGATAAAAGAAAAGAAAAAACACATATAAATAATTATTTGAATAAAATTTATTATAATATACCTAACAGACTCATTTTTATAAAATCTTCTTACAAAAATACAATTTCATTAATTATTATTTACATAAAACTATCTAAAACACGGAAGTCCTTTTAAAAGTCTAGTTATGAAAACTTTCTGTAATCTGCACAATCATTATCACTGACCACGTCTATCTGTTCATGCTCAAGTTCACAAGAATTATCAGAATTTTTAGAAGAACAACCCTTATTACAACAACATTTCTTCACTCTACCATCAGGAGAAGGCATCTCCTCTTTCTTCAACTTAACTCGACGGTTCTGGAACCAGATCTTCACTTGCTTCTCTGACAGTCTCAACCTGGTCGCGATCTCTATCCGTCTAAGTCTTGACAGATACATGTTCATGGAAAACTCTCTCTCTAACTCCAACAATTGAGTTCCAGTGAAGGCAGTCCGAATTCTCTTACTTGAGTCTTCTTTTAAAGGTAGACGTTTCAATTCTTTTGAATATCCTGGGAGGAGTTCTTCAGGATGGCCTAAAGGAGGACTTGGAGTTCCATTCCTGCTACCACTTGACAATGATGGTGAGGTCTGCCCTTGACTCTTCGATGGAGATGTCTTGTAAGGATGGTAAGGTGATATAGACTTCTGTCTCCTCTGAACAAAATTCAGTCCTTCTGGTTCAGGTTCTGATTTCATAAAATCCAATGGTCTTTCTTGCCTAGGGAAGTCAGTCTGACGTGGTAATTGATGAAGTAGTGGATACCGAAAATTTAGATGTTCTAGAAATGGTCTAAACAACTCTGGAGATCGTTGTTGTTGAAAGCCCAAAGACAGCAGCGTATTCAATTGCGCTGGGTACGGGTACGGGAGAAATGTCTTCGGTCTCGCGTCTAAAGTATTTCCAATCATCGTGTATGGTGATAGTGGATCTCCAGGTACTTCGGTCTTCTTACAATCCTTCGTATCACTTATAAGCGCGTCTACCAAGAACGAACGCGACATCATTAACTTTATTTTCCACTTAATTCACAACACTGTTACCAGCTCGAGTGTTGGTACCAAACTAACTCTTAAAATATGTTTTGCTAAACATGTAACAATTACAAAAACTACCCCCACTATTAAACCACCCTATTCAATGAACACACAATAGATCGCACTCTGGAGCGTTTCGGCAATTATGTGGCCCTGCCCACCCCTTTTGTTGATGAGCCGTCAACCCCAGGGTTCGCTAAAAAAACTTGTATTATTATGAATGGAGCACATTTAGTAGCAATGAATAATTCTGTATGAGAGAAATAACATCCCTAATATTAATCTTATTAATTCTATTTTACAATGTATAAAATGCTATTTATGAATTATTAAATAGTTGCTTTTATAACGTTTATTATTAATAAATATTAGTTGTTTTATGGTGATATCATTGCACTGTTTATTGTTATTTTAAAAACTAACTAATATTGTTTAAATTATATTTTTTTTTTATTATTTTATTTAAAACTTAATTGCACTATGTACAAAGGCGGACTTAATGCCGCTAGACATTCTCTGACAGCCAAACCTTTAGGACATTAAGACAGTATTAATGGTGAGTAGGTGCAATTTTATGATGACAATTTGTACGAATATAACAACAAACACATAATAATAATACTTAATATTTACATTTTAATACACATAAGTACATAAATAAGTTATACATATACATAAACACATATACATATATATTAAACACAATAATACACAACATATAATAAAACTACTCTTGTCATGAAAGATGTGGGGAAGAAGAAAGGTAGTGTTTATACACATAACTCTTGAATATTGCACGATTAGGAGCTTGTCTAATACTTTGAGGTAGTTCATTCCATAGATTTGCAGCGACGACAGAAAAAGATTTAGAGACGAAGGAGGTGTGGTGAGAGGGAATGGAAAGAGTGGAGTTGGAAGAGGAGCGCAGGGTCTTAACATGATGCGAGCTCAGGTACCTAAAGTTATCCTTAAGATACCTGGGCGCATTAGATTCATTTAGAAGACTGTATAACAAGCACAGAATCCTGCGATTTCTCCGTTCACGGATAGGCAGCCATTTTAGCTGATCTCGTGACGACGAAATATGGTCATATTTCCGCAAGCCGAAGATGAACCTTATACATGCGTTGTGTAATCTATCTAGTTTATTAAGATATTCCTGCGAAAGGTCTACACAACATACATCACCGTAGTCAAGTATCGGCAGGAGAAGGGACTGAACGAGCGCAATTTTAGCTTTAATAGGTAAAAAGTTTTTTAATTTGTTAAGAGAATGAAGTGAAGAAAATATTTTACGACTAATATTACTGATCTGCGCTCCCCAGGAAAGATGAGAATCCAGGTAAATACCGAGATTCCTAACCTCGCCGGAGAACGGTATAGGCACGTTGTCAAACCGAACAGGATCGATAACATTCATGTCGACTTTAGATAATAAACGGGAACTCCCTATAATTATTGACTGACACTTTTTCGGGTTGACAACGACACCGTACCGCGCAGACCAAGAATATATGCTACTAAGATCGGAGTTTAGCCAGGCTATAGCACTATTAAGAGCGCTGATATCCGCCTGCACGTAGAGCTGCAAGTCATCGGCGTACAGGTGGTAGTGGCAATGAAGAGAGGAGGTGATACCACTAATAAATAGTGAGAAAAGTAACGGAGATAAAATGCCACCTTGTGGTACGCCCGTACTCAAATCACACCAGTCCGAGAACGTTTGATCAATGCGAACCCGTTGTCGGCGACCTTGCAGATACTGAGAAAACCATAAGAGAGCTTCTGAAGACATCCTCATACGAGACAAAATAGCAATTAGCAACTCAGGATCAACTGTATTAAAGGCGTTGGTGAAATCAATCAATACTAGTACTGTGACTTTTGTTTCATCCATGCCGTTTCTAATATCTTCAGTTACTTTCAGTAAAGCTGAAGTCGTGCTATGACCGGGGCGAAAACCTGACTGGAAGGGATTAAGGAGTTGATTAAGATTAAGAAAACCTGATATTTGTTTATGAACGACAGACTCTAACACTTTTGAAAGGAACGGCAAAATGGAGATTGGGCGAAAATGGCTGGGTAACGTAGGAGAGGAAATTTTAGGTAGTGGGATAATGTGTGCATTGCGCCATATGATTGGGAATTGGCCTGTAGTGAGGGATACGTTTATGATGCGTGTTATTGTGGGTAGGAGTATGTCAATGATTGTAACGATCATAACACGACTGATGCCATCACATCCTATTGCTCTTGAAGTTATGGAGTTAATCGTCTTAAAAATGACATCGCTGGAAACTTCTGCAAGAACAAACGGTGTATTATTAAGGTTTGACATTTCCGCTATTTCAACTAAGGTTTTTGATTTAATTACAACGTCGAGCGTCGGTGCTGATGAGAAATGAGCATTGAGCTGATCAGACGTCACAGTACCAAGACCAGCCGAGCACTGCGAACGACTCAATCCCAAAGTTTTAAGAAATATATTATATATTAATTTCAGCTGTTATGACATTGTTATGATTCCTTCCGATAACGATATGTTCAAAAAATTAATCCTATTTTATTATATAAAAATTAAGTTATAAATCAAGTAACAAGTAACAATTGTCTATTAATAAAAAAATGTCCCTTCATTTGAATCCTAACTACGTCCCTTGTTGAAATCAATTCAAATAAAAATTATCAAGATTATATCTTCGTACTATACACGCTTGCTATTAATTAAGTATGAATGCCCTGTAATATGGACCGTATGCATTATTAGCAATTTTGATACTTGCAAAAGAAATCAACCCCTCGGGTGAAATTTGGGCGTGGTTTTCACCGCCCTTTCGAAATCAAGTTTTTGGAGTACCCATAAACTAGTTTTCATTATATTTACTACACGATTCTTTTTAAATTTAATTTAATCTTAAATATGTGAGAAATTTTTAACAACTTATTTACAAAACCGGTGGTCAAAGGCGACATGTCATCTTTATGTCATTTAGCACAAAAAATATAAAGTACTTATGAGTAAGTGTTTAACGGTTTTATAAGTGTAAGAGAAAGTCCTTTGAATGCTTTTTAAGTGCTAAAAAGATGTGATTAAAAAAAGTTCACAAAAAGGTCTATTCAGATGTTGTAGTTACAACGAAAATCCAAAGCGCCAATTTTGTTTGGAGATTAAGCACTTCATATTTAGTGTTTCATGCAAACTGTTTTAAGACGTAGCAGTATTATGGACGATTTGTTTAACGTAGTAGAGTTAGAAATCTAGTTGTTGGGATTCTAGCTAGAAGATTACACGGATATGCACATTTTATAAAACATTTTTATTATTACGAACAATATATTTCAAATCAAAATGCAAAACTGACATAATCTGTCATATCATAAATATAAAAAAAATGTCACTTAGAAAAGAGTTTTAAAGCTGCGTAGAAGTTCAGGTTCGCAACATACTCCCATACCCATAACCCAGGAATAAATACAAACACTACACATTAATGAATTTACTGAGGTTCACAACACTAGTATTCATGCTTTTTTATTAACACGATGGCAACTTAAAGTCGTTGTCACTAAGTAATTCATCTATGGCAACCGACCTCTTAGACGTCCACTCAGGCAAGTATGTTAGCTTAGGCATATGAACGCAATCTGTCTGATGCAATCTCATCTATTTACTTTCGTGATAACCGCTCAGGGGCCGACCGCTCAGTTTTAATGGGAATGACAATTAGTGTCAAAAACATAATTTATTTATTTGGACAATAAATTCAATGAGCTTAAACTGTTAATAAAATTAAACATCGATTCTCAGTGTGTAGCGCGGTCGCAAACTTAAATTTTAAAGCTTATTAATGGAGTTCAACTGTCAAATGAAGCCTGTCAATGACAATGACAATGGGCAGGTCGGGGAAAGCATCCGTATTCTGTTAATCGAATTGGCAGTCGAACTAAAATATTCGGCGCGTTTCTTTGTAGAACAATCTTCTAGAAAAAGTAGGCAGACAATGCCGTGTGTTTTCCTCTTGCTATAATCTTGGATAGCAAAGTCGGTAAATTCAAACGTTTTTTCAGTCATCAGCGCTCTTGGACCCCCTTTGCTTATCGTCAAGCAAGTCCAGAAAAACTTTTTGTTGTTTTATTTTTGACTACACCACGGTCGCCTTATTATTTGCACTCACGTTTCGGGATCAGCTTGTAAGTTGCCGGTTCCATCTAGGCCGGCATAGTGGATATGATTGCTACCCACAGTTATTGAATTGTAGTAGCAGTGGCATTCATTTATGGACCACACTTCGGCTTAACATCAAGCGAGGTGCTGTCATATGTCGAGTTACAATAAAATTTAAAAAAAAACTACTTTCGAAAAGTCTGTTTAAATGCTGTGTAGCTATATTTGTCGTCTTTGGTATGTTTGTTTCAAGTGCTAAGTTTAACTTTATCAAAAATCTCAACCCTCTCCGAATGTGTTGCATACAATGTAGACCAAAAAAATATATTATTGGTATTAATCAAACAAGCCGACGGTGATCTTTTTGAATGCTATATAATCTTAACAGAATGATCAGAATCGTTTTTTTTACGATAAAATTTATGGAAAAAAATTGCATTGTGCCAAAAAGCTACTGAATGGATTTGAAAGGATGTCGAGGTTTTGTGAACAAACTGAAGTTATATCACGTAAAACAAACATTACATGGAATAGACTGGGAGCTAAGGTGATTTTATATTAAAAAAAAAGAATTTAACTACCTTTTTACATTTAACTACTGCCTATCCCTGTGGGAAAAAGGCGTGACAATTTGATTGATTGATATTTAACTACCGGTACCAATGTATTTATTATATATGTACTTTGGTTGTCCTGTTTCTATGACACAAGCACTTTAGTAGCTTAGGATAGAAATGTAAATAAAAAATAATTTATTTATTAAAGCAGGACTCTGCTGTGTCCACAGAGATTGTATGAAGATATTATAATTGAAGATATAAAAGAAGTTAGAAGTTGTGTCAGGTTGGTGGAAAGTTGTGTTCAAATATCCCCGTAATTAAGGCTTGATAGGTTTTTTTTTTGTAAATCTTAAACGCCTAATTTTTCTTTTACCTAATTTTACTAATTTTATTATTGCTTTATTCCTAAGATCGATATTATATTTAATCGATACAAGAAGGAAAGCTATTTTTTTTATTGTGACGACATTTGACCTCAGCCCGCCTGATGATAAGCAAGAGGAGGTCCAAATGTGATGACGACAGAAACAACCAAGTTAGTTCATGGCTGCCTCAGTCGCCGTCACTATGCCGGCCGAAGATGCTTCTTCACACATCTCTTGAAGGATCCAAGGTTATAGGATGGTGAGAACACATAGCTAAATGAAATTTTAAAATATCCAAATGTAAAAAATCGATTTCATATGTTACACGTAAATTCTTAGATAAAACGCGACAATCCCGTCGGGATTTGTCCACCACACGTTACAAACTCCCTGTCTAATTTGTTAACAAAAACAGTAACAAACAAACAGTGGATCGATATCAGATTTAACCCACCCTCGCGAATTCGATGGTGCAGATACCAGAAAGGGTTGTTAAGATAAAATTGTTATTTATAATGACAGGCCAGGTGATCTACCCTTCTAATTCAAACAATATATTGGATATCGTAATTATATCGTCAAATTATTACAATAATTTTATTGTAAAGGTTTAAATATGAATTAATTTATATTCCATAGTATATATTCGCCCAAAATGTCACGGAAGTGAATATTGGGTGTGGCAGAAGAAGTATGAGAAAAGAATTATTGCTGTTGAAATACGGTCAGAGTGTATTTAGAGTGTATGTCGAGTGACGATAGCGGATAAAATGAGGAATAGCACAGTGCGCGAAAGGTGTGTTTGAAAGAAGATGTAGTGACAAGTTTTGGGAAAGGAATGCTTCGATGGTTTGGGCACATGGAAAGGATGAGTGAAAGTAGATTGTTGATTGTTTTACAAAGAAATAACGCGCCGAACCTTTTAGTTTGACTGTCGATTCATTATTTCCTCCATTTCTTTCCCCGACCTGTACATATCACGGATGTAAAAAGACGAGGTAGGAACAAGGTTAAAGAGCTCTGCGGAACATTCTCCGTGGTGTAGGCGATAAAAAACACACAAAGCCGCTATGTCTCTGCAAAGTTGCAGGTACTACAGAGTTCGTGGGTATTAATCTATTTCTACTAAAGGTGTCATCCAATGTCCGCTTACACCTAGCCATGGTTTAAGAGAGGTTAATTTCATTCGGTATTCTCAACTAAAAGAGAATGCCGAATGGAATTAAGTCAATCAATCAATCAAATTGTCACGCCTTTGGAATTAAGTTCACCAATGTATTGTATTTTTATTGCAAATAAGATTTATTTTTTTCTAAACAACCAACCTTCTTATAATTCTCTTCCTAACATCTTTTCCTTCATAGGTTTCTAATTTAGTTCCAATATACAAGTGTAAACGAAACTTCCTTTTATTGTATACAAAATGTTAACTTCCATAGCTATTTTTTTTAAACACAATACGCACCGGAAATGAGATCTCGAAACGTATTTAATGATTTTACTCAAATGTCCAAGCTTTTAAAAATCTATGCTTCATTATAAGGTGTCACTTACAAGCTATTTTACACTTCAAGACAAAATTATTTGGACGATTTTTCTGCAAACAACTATTATTATTTATTTGCATTCCGACCATTTTGGAGACATCCTCAAGAAAGTGCCTAGTGCCTATAACCGTAGAGCTAGTATGAAGAGAATTGTGAAGGTGAGAAAGGCGAGAGAGTTGTGACAGGATCGTGGCAAATGGCGCTCCATTGTCTCTGCCTATCCTTTTTTTACTAAGGTCTAAGAAAAGCTCTAGGTTACATTTGGACATTTAGTTATAATTTTAGCTATTTTTTAGAAATCATTGTCAATTGTCGCGTTCTGATTCCCACGGAGATAGGTAGAGAACTGTCTTACCGCATAAAAAAACAGGCAAAAGATGACACTTAATCTCTTGGATCCGTCATTCGATAATCAAATTCACAATACTACAGATTAACAGCCGGTTGTACCAAAAATTATAATTTACGAATTTGTAAAAAGTATCGTATAAGTAAAAGAAAAAAAGAAAAATAGGTTGCACCACTCTTTAACTTCACATTTGACATTTACGCTTAACGGGTATTTTATACAGAGATTTTGGGTTTCTTTTAAAAAAAACTTTTGTTATTTCTAATGATAAAAACATATATAAATGGTAGTTTTGATATAAAATTATTAACAACCCAATTCACGATTTCGTAATATAATAAGTATAAAGTTAATCTAAATTCACAGTTTCACTATTTTATTTTATTTATGGAGCATCTCCATCTTTAGATTCTCCAGTCCAGGAACTTTTATGTAACCTATAACTTTTCCTAATAAATGGCATATTAGGAAATATAAAAATATTATTAAAATCTCTTGAGTTTTATAATATAAGTATAGATGAATGAATTAAACACATTTTATGCGGCTTACTATCGCGTTTATTTTGTTTAATTCAATAATCTATGAGCGCGCAAAATCTAAGAAAATATTATAAGCAAAGATTTCAAACTCAAAATAAACGCAAGTGTAATTTTTTTTAACGACGAACTAGTCAATAGTTAACAATAGAGACGCCTCCATGTCTGGCTCACTTTTAGAATGCCATTCAATCGATTTTACGTTCATTGATAAGTTTGAATGAATGAATGAATTATCTATATTTTTGAATGGATAGCGTAAAGAAGTTGACTTTAAACTTTTGTTGGTCATTTCTTTTGTTGTTTATAAGATATTGAGTGCAGGTATTTTGCAGGTTTTTTTTTCAACAATTTGTGAGGTGGTATAGTATTGTGTTTTGAATAATGGTCTCGAGTGTGATTTGAATTTTGGACGCGCGTTTAATGATGTTTTTTTTCTAAACGTTATTGTTTGAAAATTATGTTTGGGCTATCCATGGGATACCATAGTTTATCTTTTATGTTTAAACATAGATTAAAGTAATTTATATTGACAAGATTAGATCTTTGTATTTTAAATCCAATTTGTGTTAATTGGGAATTAGATTATTACATTAGGAATATTTGATTTTTTACTTTTTATTGTGGCTCTAAAACTACCAAAAGAAATCGCATTCACTATGCCAGCCAGTTAGGCAATTTTCAATGTGACACCCTTCCTCAGGTAAATGACTACAATCAGCAGTTTCAACCGCCAATTTCAGCAAATTTCAAACTGAGTTTAAAAAGCGTCTGAGTTACTGACATTCCCATTAAACTAATATTTTAATGTTAAGAAAATAAAACACAAATAAACATTAAAGATTATCAATAGATAAATAAGTGTAAAATTAATATCACAAAAGTCTCCCTTCCTGATAACATTTTAAAAGCTGACTTTGAAAATTGTATCATTTCACAGCTTATTACTTCATTCCCGTTTGACATGAAACTTAATTTTAAAACTGCAAACTCACTAACAAATGTAGCTACTATCAAAATGGCCTATTCTTTTTAGTTTTATATACATTATTCGAAGTCAGTTTAAATGGATTATCAAAATTAAATTATTGGGAAAAAGGCGTGACAATTTGATTGATTGATTGATTGATTTTATAAAAATATATTTAACGACTTATACTCGTAATTTTTGCCTAACATTTTTAAAAATTATTTATTTACATTTCTATACTAAGCTACTAAAGTGCTTGTATCATAGAAAAAGGACAACCAAAGTACATATATCAAAGATACATTGGTACCGGTGGGTGGTCTCAAACTCGTGCTCTTCGGTTTGTGTAACCATTGCACTGCCACTACACCACGTTCGCCTTATTGTTGTAGAAGTCGGATATCACTCGAATTTAGATTCAATTACATTTGCTTCGTGGATTATCTACCTTTTACTTACGCATATGTCAGCAATAAAATACAGCACACTCCTAGAATATAATAATTTTATTATTAGCCGGTTTATTTGTCCCACTACTGAGCAAAGAGTCTTTATCAAACTCTTTGGAGTCTCTTGCTACGAATTATTGTAGTAATCA
This sequence comes from Tinea trinotella, assembly GCA_905220615.1. Lineage (NCBI taxonomy): Eukaryota > Metazoa > Arthropoda > Insecta > Lepidoptera > Tineidae > Tinea > Tinea trinotella. The sequence continues at coordinate 795,545 of HG992314.1, forward strand.
ATTTCATCTCGCCATCTTCGTTAAGGCGTAATACATTTTTTTTAATGTGCCTCGAATGACAGCACCCCCGCTTGACGTTAAGCCGAAGTGTGGTCCATGAATGAATGTCACTGCTACTACAATTCAATAACTGTGAGTAGCAATCACATCCACTATGCCGGCCTAGATGGAACCGGCAACTTACAAGCTGATCCCGAAACGTGAACAAATCACTTCACGGTCTGTATACTTGTAAGTGGTGGTACTACCCCGGATCGGCAGATTGGGAACCACTTCCACCTCTTTTTTATTAACAAATATTTGCAATATTTAATATAATTATTAAATACTACAAATAAAAGCTATTAAACAAATATTTGCTCCAACCAGGAATCGAACCCGAGACGCGCAACAAAACAATCGCTAAACCGTTCGTCCACGCCTGTCGTCAAAACATAAATAATATGGAACATTTTCTAAAGGTTATCTTGTATAAATATAATACTTGTAACTCTTACAAAATGTAATAATTGCTTTTGTATCAAACAAGAATAGAGCCCTCTGGAGCGTTCTAACATTTAGGGTGGATCATAATATAAAAGCTAATAATGCTTTTAAAACTGCACTCACTTAATAGGGGTTCTATTTATTATTAGAGAAAACTTTTACGTATTCATTTAATTATTTATCTTATATCTTAATTGATACTAAATATTTTATGAGCAACAAAAACACATTTAAAAATAAAGGCAGATTTTTGCTTTAGGTCCAGGTCCACTTTTCGCGTTTCGGAAACAGTTTAATTACAACCATTTAACTATAAAAACAGTCGCCTCTATTCATAAGAACAATAGACATATAATTTGTTACCTATATTTTATTTCGATGACAGAAACAATATGCTTAGTCCCACTTCAGTTTGGCGGCTAGTTCGGCAATTTGTATTTTGGAGCGCAGTATGGTATTTCGTATCTGTGAGGTTCAAGCCTAGGATGTTTGCTTCATTGGTCTTTGAGAAACCCTGAGTCTGGAATTCTAATAATCCGTCAAAATAAATAACAAGTTTATGCATTACGTAATTAAATCGAATTGTGAATGTGAAGGAAGCGAGGGAGTTGTGTCAGGATCGTGGCGCTCCATTGTCTCTGCCTATTCCTGTGGGAAAAAGGCGTGACAATTTGATTCATTGATAATTAAATCGTTCTTTACATATTATATTTTTTCATAATAACTCAGCAAAGATTAAAGACCTATATTTAGTGTTTAGTTTGATTAAACAAAAAGTTTATCTAAACAACATAAATATTAATATAAATTCAAAACTTCGACAACAATAATAATTGTTGTACACGTGGTGCAAAATTCTACTGAAAACTTACTCTGCTCAAATTCTATTCAAAATACACCAAAATTTCTGTTTGAAATTATATTATTTTAGTATTGTTAGGAAATTTGCATTGCGATAATAATTCAGTTAAATTTAAGTAATACCTACGAACGAAAATGTTCATTAAAATACAATACGAATTGGGACAATATAAAAAATAGGAAAATAACAAGGACCAGCGAGGTGTATTAGTGCAACGCAGTCCCAGGTTCAATTCCGGTCGGAGCAAAGATTTGTTCATTGCATTTGTAATGTTATATGATTAGATTGGATATTAAAAATCAATCTTGTGGTGGCAGTGGTTGCGCAAACCAAGAGCACGAGATCTGCTTGACAGTTACATTTTTATTTTTATGAAAGAAGGAAATTTAAGAAAAAAAAACTTATTCGAAAGTTCAATGTAAATAATTAAATTAACTTTCTAATTGACTAAAAACACATTACAATAATTTATTTTGAATACAGGAGTCAAAAATCAATTATAAAAAAAAAACAATTTTAACAAAAGATTCAATATAAACAATAATCTTACTTAAATACATTGTTATAATACAAAACGTTGACATCACAAAACCCTTTTTGCCATATTAATTACGCAACAATACAATAATGTAACCACTTGAATTAGATTTAAAAATTTAATATCATTGTGTCATATACAATAGTGAATTTTGAGTCTCCCTTTGTAGTTACTATATACACCAACTCGACGGTTTAACATTGTACAATCGTACCCGCAATTGAACAAACTTTTTTACAATTGGCATTGTTGTTTTTTACTAATACATTACACTACCGTGCTAAGTTAAAGGAACATTGCTTTTTACAAACGATATTCAAATATTTATATGTTTTCAAATCAGATAATGATCTTCTCAGAAAAGTAGGTTTTATTTTTATTATCAAACATTTTTAGTAAATTAGTCTTCTTAGACTATTTCTACATTGTCAAATGGTTCAACATTTACTAGGCTAAAGGAAAGACTGACGAGAAGAAATCACATAGCGTAAATGTAAAAAAGTGAATAAAACATGTATAAAAATATATAATAAATGAAAACAAATGATTATTATTAATTAATTATTAATAATAATCATATCATTATTAATATTATATAAATTAGGCAGTATTTATCTTAACAAAATAGTTATTAGACTACCCTGAGTTTTATATCCTCACAAAAAGTTTATTTTTATAGAAATCCTAATTAAAATGAAACTAAACTAATTGTATTTTTCCTTTCAATAATTTATGGCACATTTTAAAATTATTAATGAGGCGTTGATTTGTAACAGTCTCAACCTGAGCTTAATAATCAGAACAATTAATCTACCGTATTTAACTGATGTGTACTCGTATTTTTTTCTATCTAATCATCATTACTGATTTACACAGTAAAAATAATTGTTTACTGCTTGTAATTGCGTCGTGAAGTGTACACTTACCGTTTGACATTGGCGACAATTCATGCAAAGGGTCCAACACTGCCACTTCAGTGAAGAAGTTATACATGTAATTGTAAACCGTCTTCACGTCGGCAATGCTTTGTACTTTTTACATTTTAAATATAATTTGACATTTATTATACTTAAGCTAATTTTAATTGTGCATTATTTTCCTAATGACGTCCTTAGAAAACGGTTAGTATATTTTTTAGGAAAGAGGTTGGATTGAACAATAAATTAAAAGAAAATACATTTTGTGAAGGCAGCAAGAGAGTTGTGTCTGGATCGTGGAAAGTGGCGCTCTGTTGTCTCTGTCTATTCCTGTGGGAAATAAGACTTTTTTATTAGTTTGATAGATTTTTACTATTATTCATGTGGATGGATACGTTAAACAAGGCAGGCCCAGGAGGGTGTTCGCCGACCAAATCGGAGACATCCTTAAGGAAGCTAGGTTGCTTAGTACCCATAACCATAGAGCTTGTATGAAAAGAATTGTGAATGTAAAGAAAGCGAGGGAGTTGTGTCAGGAAATGTGGAAAAAAGGCTTAACAATTTGATTGATTTTTACTAATATGACGCAACCCTTTTACGTTAACAACTCTGCTGACCTAAGTATTAATAATAAAAATTAATTAAAAATGAAAATACAAAATTGGATAAAATGCTAGTAACTAGTATTTTGTTTTAAATCTATCACCGAATTAGTAATGCTGTGTTGTTTACCCTTTTCCCTTAGTCACCAACTAGAACATGTAATTGAGTGAAAATGTATATTAAAGCGAGGAGAGGTTTAAAATGTCACATTAGCAACGATTTAGTTCCACAACGTGTACACGTGCGTTTATTATCAAAGGGTTGTTCGTCATACAATTGAAAAACATTATATGTATATTTGTTGTTTTTCGTTATATAAAACTAGTTAACAAAGATTTAATTGAAAATCAACTCCAAAATTCAAAATATTTTTAAATACTTTTACCTAGAAAAAAATTAAAATTGGCAGCCCAAATGTTTTCCCCGTCCTTGGATCATTCGAGCTTAGATCAAAAGCACCTCCTCTGGCCAATATGCATAGTAACGGCGTTTAAGGAAGTCGTTTCTATGCATGTCAGTTTATGCAGACCTCGGTCGACACTCTTTAACATCACCTTGAACTAAAAACTATTAATATAATATAATATAATATAATATAATATAATATAATATAATATAATATAATATAATATAATATAATATAATATTATATAATATAATATATAATTTTATTTTTTTATTACATTTCTATACTAAGCTACTAAAGTACTTGTATCATAGAAACAGGACAACCAAAGTACATATATCAAAGATACATTGGTACCGGTGCGAGGTCTCCAACTAGTGCTCTTCGGTTTGTGTAACCATTGCACTGCCACTACACCACGGTCGCCTATTATTAGTATTATTATTACTGACATTTCTAAATTCCATTACCGCCAATTAGAATAGCAGGCGTGAATTCAATAAACAGAAACAAACGTGTACAGTATGACGAATTAATAAGAACCCTCAGCATATTGACACAAATTAAATATCAAATGTGTTCCGCAAGATAAACACAATTGGATTTGGACACTCGGATAGCAATGTCATCTGTATTGCACATTTGCGCAGGAGGGGAACTGCGCAAAGAGGGGGGACAAAGCAAAGAATAGATGCAAAAAATGTTTTAATTAAATTTTTGTTTGCGTTCTAAATTCTAAGGACGTTTGGGCTGATAATTAAGTCGGTAAGTGTAAATTGAGATTTTTGGAATAAAAACGAGTAATCGAGTCGTGTTTGCAAATAAGACGTGATGTGACCGCGACTGTCTGATGGTAAACAAGGGAGTTGAAATCCGAGATTTTGCCTCAGTCACTGTTACTATGTCTTTTCCACCATCTGCTTGAAGGATACAAATCAAGGATGTAGAAGAGAACACATAAGCGGCGCCTCTATTCATGGACAGCAGTCTAGCTTAACATCAGCCACGATGTTGTCAAATATATCGAACCATAAATGTAAAGTTACAAAGAAAAACGTCACAACTTATAGAAGGCACAGATCAGGGAAAGCATCGGCATTCTATCGACCGAATCGGCAGTCGAACTTAAAAGTTCGGTGCGTCCTTTCTTTGTAGAACAATCGACAATTTGAATGCTTTGCCTGCTCATGTGTTTTCTCCATCCTATGACCTTGGATCCTTCAAGCGATGAGTGAAGAAACACTTTTGGCCGGCATAGTGACGGCGGCTGAGGCAGCCGTGAACAAACTCGGTTTTCTCAGTCGTCGTCACTCTTGGATCTCCTCTTGCTTATCATCAGGTGGGACGAAGTCAAATGTCGTGTCACAATAAAAAAAAAAAAAGTCTCTGTTACTATGACTTTTCCACGATCTGCTTGAAGAATACCAGATCAAGGATGAAGAAGAAAACAGATGGAACGAATGTCGCCTTCATATGGACCGCAGTCTGGCTTAACATCATCAAGTTAATATATCGAACCACAAATAAAAAATGTGTAAAGTTACAAAGAAAAACGTCACAACTTATAGAAGGCAGATGCATTCAAAAATTAACATTAATTTATCATTAATTATATTAAAAGGAATCCAAAGTTAATTTATAACGCGTGATCAAGCGTAGTGCGTCACTTCCGGGTGGTCACGTGACGAATTAGATAAACTCGGGACGTCACTTCCGGTTTCCTGGGCTTTATTATTCGGAAATGAAATTTAAAAATAGAATTAAATTATTGATTTTATTAGAGAATTTATTGCGAAATGTACAGTAATAGTATCCGCAGTATTTATAACCAAAGAGTGAAGAGAATTTTGTGAATTCGCGTTAGAAATTGATTGATGATTTAATAAAATTTTAGATCACATAGGATTAAAACTGGCCTCGCTGGATTACTGGACTGATATAATGTGAACCGGGCATAATGGCTGACAGAGAAAGAGATACTGTGTGATCGTAAATTACGTTTAGCTTTTATTTGACGACAGGCGTGGACGAACGGTTTAGCGACTGGTTTGTTGCGCGTAAAGTCCCGGGTTCGATCCCCGGTCGGAGCAAATATTTGTTTCATAGCTTTTATTTGTAATATTTAATAATATTAAATATTGCAAATATTTGTTAATAAAAAAAAAAGAGATGGATATTTGCTTCGGGTCTGGTTATTAAAGAGTGGTAGGCAGTGGTACCCAGTCTGCCGATCCGGGGTAGTACCACCACTTACTAGTATACAGACCGTGAAGTGATTTGGTCACGTTTCGGGATCAGCTTGTAAGTTGCCGGTTCCATCTAGGCCGGCATAGTGGATGTGATTGCTACTCACAGTTATTGAATTGTAGTAGCAGTGGCATTCATTCATGGACCACACTCCAGCTTAACATCAAGCGGGGTGCTGTCATATGTCGAGTCACAATAAAAAAAAATATAAAAAAATAAAAATTTTTAAACCAAAATATTCTTCACGTAGAGAACCAAATAGCTATGAACAAGTATGTAAGTAAGTAGTTCATAAAAGTACAATAATACATTACTATAATGCGTTAAATGTACTTAGTACTCGAAGTGTAACATTGTAACACTGAACAAAGTAGCGGTATCTTTTGACACGCGTCCTCTAAAAGGTATCTATTGTGCCTCCGAAAACTTTTACTGAAAGAACTTCACACAAGACACCGCCCCAGCCCTAATTGATTGCATAATCCATTCATTGATTCGCGAACGAAAGTCATTTGACACGCGGTGACAAATCGATTTGGAGATATTGAATGAATACTTTTTGTTCGTTTATTCATACTTACGTAGTGAATTTTTGATTCCTAACCGTTTAACAATGTTTAATGGTTTCGCGCTATAGATCGGAATTTCATGCATGCCTCTGTATTTTTGGGTTCCACAAGAAAAAAGTTTCCAATTATAGGTTCTGGGAGCGTACTACCATTTCTTATAGCATTATTATTTTAAACACCAAATGTCAATTTGTACGCCAAATGTGCTTATTTGAATAAAATTATAATACTATTGGCAGTTTAGTGATGTCAAAAATCAAAATTCATTCCAAAGCGTATCACCGCGGTAACTATAATACAAAATGTAATATTCGGTTTTAGTATTCAAATGCAGCAGAAATATGTTTCTGAACGTAAAATCTATGCGTAGGAATGAATTTGAAGGAGTAAACAAAATTGCAAATAAGAGATGGTGGCACGAAATTGAGTAAACTCCTTTTACACATCAAACAGTACTTTCTTGAAACATGATTGTTTTTAAAAGTTGGTGGTAGGCCCGCTGGAAGACTTATTATGAGTTATTAGAAACACCTTGCAATTGTTTGTATAAGAAATATCAATCAATCAAATTGTAGTTTCTATTTGCTACAGAGAAAATGGAGCGCCATTTGCCACGATCGCAACTCCTTCGCTTTATCTATTAGAAATACTTTTTATTAAATTGTATCACAGCGAATAAATAAAATAACATAAAGCAAATGCCAAAACGAATTCATTGTTATATACTATCAATCAATCAAATTGCCCCACAGGGAGAGGCAGAGACATTGAAGCGCTACTACTCGTAACAATGAGTTTGCATTATTTTTTACCCAAACATTGTAATATTACGGTTGTTGATTTTATTAACTGATCTAAATAATTAATTAATTTGCCTAATTTAATTTGTACATAGTATATAAGTACCCAAATTAAACTTAAGTGTAAAAACAATTTATGGTTTTTCATATATAATATATTTTATTTTTATTGTGACACGGCATTTGTTAACTCGCCTGATGATAAGCAAGAGGAGATCAAAGAGTGACGACAACTGAAACATCCGACTTAGTTCGCGGCTGCCTCAGTCGCCGTCACTATGCCTGCCAAAGAAAAAATAATCTAAAATAGTATCTACGGAACCACAACTAATTTACGTCTGCCTGTTCTTAGCCAATATTTTTTGTTACTATCATTGTATTGTATTATTGAAAACACTGTAGACACTTTGTCGCCATTCTAACTCAAGTATCTACTTACAAAATATAATACAACACAATACTCAATGAAATTAGTTAAGGCCAATGATTTTTATGAATATACCAGACATATGATCATGTCTAGAAGTTGACGCAAATATTTTTTAATGTGACGCGACATCTGTACTCGACTAAGCAAGAGAAAGTCTATGAGAGCAAAGACTAAACTGACCAATTCAGTTGACGGCTAGAAAGGATTTTTGACGCTTTGCTTGAGTCCGAGGTTTTTTTTTTCAATCAAAATTATCACCTCTCTTTCCCACAGGGAAAGGCAGAAACAAAGGAACGCCACTTGCCAGGATCCTGACACAATTCCCTCGCATCCCTCCCATCTACAATTCTCTTCATACAAGCTTTACGATTATGGGCACTAGGTCACCCAGCATTCCTAAGGATGTCTCTAATTTGGTCAGAAAACACCCTCCTGGGCCTGTCTTGTTTAACGCACCCATCCACATCAGATTTTTAAATTCTTTTCGTCAATCTATTTTTAGTCATCCTTTCCATGTGCCCAAACCATCGGAGGATTCCTTTGTAAATCCTTGTCACATCTTCTTTCAAATCACATCTATTGCGAATTGTGATATTCCTCTTTTTTTTAACTGTGACTCGACATCTGACCTCGACCCGTCTGATGGTAAGCATGAGGATGTTCAAAAGTGCTGATTACTGAAAAAACCGAGTCAGTTGAAAAATAACTGAAAAATAAGTTCTTATTTCTATAAAAAAAACATATTTACTAGTAAAAAAAAATATAAAATGTCCTTATATCAAAAAATGATAAACAACGTGGGAGGGCACCGCGTTAATCAAATAAACTTAGCGACCAATATCAATAAAATGCTTATAGAATAACAAATATATGTCGGACTCGAACATCTGTCCATGTTGTACAAAAAAAGCGCCAAATCATGTGTTCAAAATGTCACGCTTTTTCACTAATTTCCAACATTTTATATCACTATAATTCATCCCTTAAATAAAACTTCACGAGCCACGCCCTCACCAATAAATATTATTTTATAAGCTACTATTTTCGTGCAAAAACTACATCTTTGAACGTTGCCTTCAATGCGTGAAATTCACTAGCTGTGTATCCATACTAGCTGTGCCCGCGGTTTCACCCGCATAAAATTAGGTTTATAACATAAAAAAGGAGGAGGTTCTTAATTCGACTGTATATCCCTGTATTTGTAGCTCGATAACTCATATAAAAATGACAGACAAAAAAAAATAAAAAAACATAGAAAAATTCCAAGCAGCTGAAACTACAGTTAATTGGAAACTATGGTATTTTTTTAAATTAAAAATGTCCTATGTTTTTCCTAGTACCTCCAAAAATATGTGTACAACATTTCATGGTGATCAGTTAAGTAGTTGTTGCGTGAAAACGTAACAAACAACTTACATTCACATTTATAATAATAGTAGGATAATACTTATTTCTCAAATAAAATTACCACTTACAACCTTTCATATTTAAACTCTAATAGTTACCAAAATGTTATTTCGGTGAGTTGTGAGTGTAAAAGCAAAACGTTGTAAGTGCCATTTGCAAGATGAATCGTTTTTGCGTGTTTCGTCGGTTGGTTTAGGAAATGTTGGAAATGGAGTAACGATGAAAGATCGTTTTGTACAAAAAGTGCTTGCGGTCGAGAGTTTTATTGCAATAAATGTGTTATTTTATTTAGATTGATGTACTTTTATGTTGTTGTTCTTTATGTATTATGCTTTTGTACAGTTATTTTATTAGGTATTTAGGCTTTTATGTACCTAATAAAACAGAACACCGATTTTGAACAAAGCGACCGTGGTGTAGTGGTAGTGCAATGGTTACGCAAACAGAAAGTACTGGTTCAAAACCACTTGCCGGTCCCAATGTATCTTTGATATATGTACTTTGGTTGCCCTGTTTCTATAGAAATGTAAAAAAAATGGCAATATAATTTTTAGGTATTCGCTTACAATTTAGTGAATTCTGAAACGCGACTAATCACTTTACGGTCTTTATACTTGTAAGTGGTGGTAATTTTCCCAGATCGACAGGCTGAGCACCACTGCCTGCCTCTCTTCTCTTTTTAATAACCAGACCAGAACAAAATTTAACAAACTTTTTGTTATTAGCAAATATTTGTAATATTTAATTAAATTATTAAATATTACAAATAAAAACTATGAAATAAATATTTGCTCCGACCGGGAATCGAATCCGGGCGACGTGCCCCGCGTAACGGAGCTGGTTTTTGTTTTTAATATTGCTGGAGTGCAATCCATGAGCAGATCACATTTTTTTTGTGACACGACATTTGACCTCTACCCGCCTGAATGTATAATAAAAGAAAATTAAAAACAATATTTGACAATGTAAGAATTGTAATTAAGTTTAATAATATTTTGCACAATGGTACAGCCCCCAATATCAAGTATCACGTACAACTAATATTTATGTATATTTATTTACTTTTAAAGCATAATATTATTAACAAACAAACATCAAATTAAGCCAATTTGCAAGTAAGGTAAACAATATGGAGGACACGTGACTGCCGTGATGTCTGCCAAACTCATCGCCATCGCCCTCGGGGAGAAGTAGGGCGAGTAATTACACAGTTATTAAAATAATAATAATATTAGCAGGAATAATATTATGTATCAGTGCTGGTGGTTTTTGCTTTTCTTTCTTTCTTCTTGTTTATGACTTTAGTAATTAACTTGCCAGTGTCAAAGTAAAAATATATGGTTCTATGTAAAACATTGTCAAGTAAAGATGAAGATGATAGATGGAGATATACAAGATGACGATGATAGTGAGGTGGATGATGATTTAAAACTTCGGAAGGAGTCTTCGAGGGAAGATGTGGATGGACGCATTAAACAAGGCAGGTCCAGGAGACTTTTCCGACCAAATCGGAGACATTCTCAAGAAAGCTGGGTTGCCTAGTGCCCAAAGTCATAGAGCTTGTATGAAGAGAATTGTGGATGTGAGAGTGGCGCTCCTTTGCCTCTGCCTATCCCTGTGAGACAGGTGTGACAGTTTGATTGATTGACTGTTATTTAGTAGTAATGTATTGACTGTCTTTGAATATGACTGGGTTCGAAAACCCTTTGCAACATTTGCATGTTAGCCAAAATATGACGTTACAAAAAAAATACTATTATATTCTGACAAAAATAATTTAAATTTGTATACTTAACATATTATTAACAATATTTTATGCAAATAAAGACTTTATTAATATTATTGCCATTTTTATATCTATCTATATAAACTTATAGATAGCGAATCTACACAAAGAAATACTTGTTAAACCAAATCACAAAGTAGGCTTACAGAACGTCTATTATGTTAAGTTAATTACAATTTTATTACATAATGTTTTACTCCTGAAGCCTGAAGATTCCCACTTGCCGTCAAAGGGTCGTATTAATTTGAAACACCTTATTGTGATTCCTGAAGCAACTATTTCGGGGTGTGGTGTCGAATATTAACAAGTGTCTAGGGTTACCAGTTGCTTAAGAGTTTTGAAGCAAATATGTGCTTATTTTGATATAGTTCTAAGTTTAAAAGGCTATTATAACTTCTGGACTGTCTATTATTGGCACTCTGCATTGTGCAGTCCATAACAAAAATTCGGTTTTATTAATAATTTGGTGAGATTCCTCTTTGCTCCACGTTTAAAGGAGGAAGGAGAATAGACGTATTTAGATAGATCATTCAAAACCTCAAGGAACGACAGAGAAAGGTTAGCCCAACTTTGTACTAGCTGCACTCACAATTAAATAGAGTTAAACAAATCTTATGCGGCTTACTATCGCGTTTATTTTGGTTTTGATTTTACATTTTTTTATTATTCCGACGTTTCGAGAGCTTTGCAGTCACGGAGAGACCACGATCGTGATTAATGTTTAAAATTAATTAATTAATACTCGCGCAAAATTTAAGAAAATACTATGACAAGATGCTAGTTGCATATTTTTATACTAGTTACATATGACTAAAGATGCATCTGACGATTCTTTTCTAAGTAAATATTTCTTTCAAATCTATTACCGTTTTATTTGATAAGAATATAACAATAATGAATATAACAATAATGAATATAACAATAATGAATATAACAATAATGTATATAACAATAATGAATATAACAATAATGTATATAAAAGTCGCCACTCGAAGGGCCATTTACTGAGAATCGTTGGATAATTTAACGCGCGCAACAACCGAAGTAAATCGCGCGTGAAATATGAAAAGAACATCTTTCGTGGGCGGGGTTCCAAAGCTTAATTTGACATAATTTTGTCCCCAAAGAAAAATTCAGTGTTTTTCATATACATATTTTACAAAAGCACATGTGTTCGTCCAGGTGTTAGGTTTGGAGACACGAGTCAGAAAGGTTTTTAGGTTTTTTTTTGTATTAAAAACTTTTTTGTTGAGTATTAAAGCGTTAAATTTATTTCGGAACAAAATCCTGTTATAAAGGTTAATTTAGCTAAAAAATAAAACTAACAAAAACCACGTGTAAAATTGGCCTCAAAATAAACACGATGGTAAGCCGCAAACCTTATTATGAATCACTATAATATATAAAAAATATAGTAATTTCTTTAGTTTAGGAAATATTCAGTATTTAATATTCAGCTTTCGGAATTAACTTGAATATGTTCAGCAACAGCATAGTGGATGCGACTGCTACTTGAAGTTAATTAACATCGCCCTCGTCCATTGACCGCACTCCAGCTTAACAACAGAGGATGTTGTTAAATTGCATTATGCTGAGCGACAATAAAAAAAATAACATGATGATTTAAGTTTTAGGAAACTGTAAATGAAAACCAATTTTAATGGCAAAATAATTCGATCAATCAATCAAATTGTCACGCTTTTCTCCTACAAGGATAGGCAGATCAATGGAGCGCCACTTTCTACGATCCTGACACATCTTCTTCGCTTCCCTTACATCGACAATTCTCTTCATACAAGCTCTACGATTATGGGCACTAAGCAACCTAGCTTTTTTAAGGATGTCTCCGATTTGATCAAATCTGACGTGGATGGTTTAACGCATTCATCCACATTAAATTTATCAATTCTTTACGTCAACCTACTTTCACTCATCCTTTCCATGTGCCCAAACCATCGAAGCAATCCTTGTCACTACATCTTCCTTCAAACTACATCTATCGCGCACTGTGCTATTCCTCATTCTATCCGCTATCATCACTCCACATACTCCTTAATGTCCACAGTAACAGATTTAGTAAATGAACTAAACATTTTGTTACACCTTAATACACCGGTAAAGTTACTAACACCTCGTTCGACGATAAAGGCAAGTTTCTTTAAGCCACTGCCTAACTTGCTAAGATTCTGTTAACTAAAACTTTTTATTAGGACGCAACGGAAGCCTACATAATTCACTACGTGGGTATTTATTTAATCAAAACAAAACGACACGCCGTAATTCTCACGGGGATAGACAGAGACTCTCTCCCTCTTATTCACAATTCTTTTCATATAAGCTCTATGGTTATGCGCACTAGGCAACACAGCTTTTTTTTAAGGATGTCTCCGATTTGGTCAGAAAACACCCCCCCTGGGTGGATGCAGACCTCGTTCAACACGACGAACCAGATGTATTACATTTTTTTCTTCAATCTACTTTTACTATTACTCTCATTAAAAACTATCTTGACCTAAATGTTTTATAAACGCTTTTATTATCATGATGTATTAGCAGTACAATCAGAGCCGTCTTAAGCATATTTGGCGCCCGGGTGCTAAAGTCAGCCTACGCCCCCCAGTTTTGTGAACAACAAAAAAACGCCATATAATTTTTTTGTTTCTTTTATTTATTCCTCTGAAATTAAACTATACGTGGGGTATACTGATAGTTTTTCGTATGCGCCCCCTAGGACTTTGCACCCGGGTGCACCGCACCCCTTGAACCCCCGGGTAAAGACGGCCCTGAGTACAATAGTAGAATCAAAAAGACCTATATGTAAACTGAGAGACTGAGGTGTTGGTCGTCCTATTGTTATTGTTTCCAAATCAGCCCCGTTTGATGTTTTGGTTTTGTTTATCTGTTCCCGGTTTAATTCAAATGGCTGCAAAGCTCTCGAATTGTCGGAATAATAAAATAAAATTGTAAAATCAAAACCAAAATAAACGCGATAGTAAGCCGCATAAACTTTGTTTAATTCATTTTTCAATGTTTGCGCAAAATCTAAGAATATATTAGTCCTTGTTTTATTATGTACTATATAAATTTCAAAGGCGCTGTGAAGCTTAGTGATCAGAGCGGCTGTGCGTTAACCGACAGACACTAAGTTCGATACGCTTTAATTTTTCTATTATATATAAATTACTTTTGGCCGGCATAGTGACGCCGACTGAGGCAACCATGACCTGAGTCGGTTTTTACAGTCTTGGACCTCCCCTTGCTTGCCATCAGGCGAGTCAAGGTCAGATGTAGAGTCACAATAAAAAACGTAATCTTTGAAGTGTAGTATGCACTTTAATTCTTGGTAAAAATGTAGGAACTCAATTGTAAAGATTAAAGTGTGGGAAAAACTAGTTTTAACCATCAAAAGTAGATCACTTCAAACTTCATTCATGAATTCATACATAGCGCCTTTACATTGAATTCTTTTAGGACCGAAAGGTACCTCATTAAAAGTGTCTTTCACTATTATTATTTACAAATACAGGTAGATATTATAACAAAAAAGAAAGTCGCAATACTAATAAATTATCAAAACTCCTCGATTCACCACAAAACAAGTGTTTGTGCCCCCCGCCAAAAAAATAAAGGACAAACGCGGCAATATTTTACGAATGAGATTTCATACAAAAAATGCATGAATGAATGCGAATTTTGTATGGATTTTTGGATGAATGGGGACAAGTGTCTCTCAGACATTATGGCGGCGTCATTTATTTTGATATTTGTTGCTTATAATATTTGTGAAGTTAGAAGGAATGTTACGGCAGTTTTTATGCTATCTATAATAGCTCCAAAATTTCTTATTAGTTCAACAGAACTACAAATGAGGCAAGGCCGGTATAGTGGATAGTGGCAGTAATCGCATGCTTGAGTTTGACTTCTGTCGTTCTAAAAAAAAATTTAACACAAATATTGTCTGCAGTGGGAACTCGAACCCGGCCTTAATTGTTTCATAACTTATTTTTAAACTTAAGTACAAAATTATTTAGTAATTCGACTAGAGCAAAATGCGAAGTACTCGTACGCTTGTTTTGTTTTGCTTTGGAGACATCCTCAAGCAAGCTAGGTTGCCCAGTGCCCATAACCATAGAGCTTGTATAAGGAGAATTGTGAATGTGAGGAAAGGAAGAAGGAACAATTTGATTGATTGTTTTGCACTGGTCACTGGTCGCCGTAGACAGAAGGCTTTTACGATCCTGCGGGTCGACCGCGCAACCCACTAAGGATCGATGATTATTTTCATTAATAGGTCAAGCTTATTTAAACGCATTGTTCGAATGTATAAAAGTTGTTTTTGACACTAACAGCGACCGCGTAACTTTTAGACAAATGGGAATGAATTTCATTTTCATTACCAATGAAGTTGCGCAGTAGACCTCTTGATCAATCTGAGTTATCACATTTTATAAGTAATTCCCAAAGAAGACGACTAGAGACCCAGCGATCTTACTACATAAATCACGTCTACGCTTTAATGCATTATTAAATATTTTCAAAAGTATCAATTAACTTATACATATATATTTAATTAAAAATAACCATAAAGCAATATAATATAAAATGAAATTACCTTTTTTCTATAGTCTATGCAAATTGAATCAACAACAATATAAAATAAAATACGCAAATGAGACAATAAATTACAATTATCGGAACTTACTCGCATCACGACTGTCGTGTTATCGGTACCATACAAGTTATAGCGATTTTGAGTTCAGTTTTCTATAGTGGAATTAAATCATTATGAATAATTTTATGAGCAAACATATATTTTAAACAATTTATAAAATAATCAAGCCTTAAGAAATTAGCGTTTCTGCCTAAGGAATAGCCAGAAACGCCAATTGTCTGGGCTCTATCACATCCACAATAATCATTTTCTTTATACAAGCTTTAAATAAATAAAAAACAAAACAAAATAATCTGTTTTAGGTATCATACACATAGTATTTAACAATGTTTTTAACATCTTAAGGTGTTCTGGATAATAATAAGATCGGTTAATTCAAATTAAAAATCCATTGATTATAAATTATAATTACTCAAATTAAATGAAACCTAATTAATTTAATTCATTTTTTGAATTCTCTTTACCCTAACACTAATCATGTGTTTATAAAAACTAAACAAAACCAAAAATAATAACTACTTACCGGTACTATGTAAGTTTCCGATAATTTGGTATGTTTTTATATTCTGCGGTAAGTAAATTTAAAATAGATATAAAAATATATAAATATTTTACACAAAACAGTCCATTTAATTATTTGAATTGTGTTACTGGTCCCGCTATTAAAACGAGCAGGTGTTGAAAGCAATGACTTTGCACGGTTGATGAGTGATTATGTTAATTGTACGTGTTCGTTGACAGATGGCAACTCTTAATTTCTGCCTTTTGTTTATTTATCTCGCTATTTACATTGGAATATAGTTTTGGTTTTTAACAATGAATTGTATTATAATAGATACAATGTTTTTTTTCTGTTAATGTTTAATGACCTTAATTTAGTCAGTTAATTTTGAATCACACATATATATCTAATTCAAAGCAGAAAAAAATATATGAATATCTTCTTAGATGTAAACAAATTTTATGGGGCTTACTATAGCGTTTATTTTGGCTTTGATTTTCAATTTTTTAATAATCAGACGTTTCGAGAGCTTTGCAGCCATTGGGGTCACGGAGAGAAATTCAATCCAATCAAATCCAAAATAAACGCTTTAGTAAGCCGCATAAAATTTGTTTAATAATGAATATAAAAAAAATATTATGTTTCAACATTTGACCCGGACTTGCCTGTTAGTAGAAAGATTTTAATTAAAATTATCATGCCTTCGTTCTTACAAGGATAGACAGAGATATCGACAAGCAACTTTGTATGATCCTAGCAAATTTATGAAAAAAAAAAACTTGTCTCCTAACGTAGGGAGTAACGGGAGTTCTCAAAGACACGTCATCTGTGTAATAGGAGAGGGAGAGTGAGAGGGCTTTGCCCCCATAAGTGGTATAACTTATCAGAAATATAAATTTATATCATATTTAGGCATGGATTTAAATATATTTAGGTTTTCCCATGGGGCTGGATACGTTGCCAAAGCGCCCCGTATTTCCATCCGTAGATTCATATATTTTAGTAATACATACTAATAAATAGTTATTTATAATACATTTATAAATAGTTATTTTAAAAAACATTTTCTAAAAAGCAGGACTCCACAAAGCCCATAACCGTCATTCTTGGACCTCCTCTTGCTTATCATCAGGCAGGTCGCAGTCAGATGTTGTGTCACAATATTTAAAAAAATACCTTAGAGTTTGTGTGAGAACAATTGTAGATGTGAAGGAAGAGAAGAAGTTGTGACAGAATCATAGAAAAAATTTCTCTGCCTACACCTGTGGAAATTGAGTTACTATCATATGATTGATTTATAAATAAATCAAATCCAAATCAAACGCCTTTTCCCCACAGGGATAGGCAGAGACAAAGGCGCACTATTTGCCACGATCCTGACACAACTCCCTCGCTTCCTTCACATACACAATTCGTCTCATATGATCTCTATGATTAATTAAATTTTATTGTATAAGCCATATTTGTCTTATATAATCATATTATTCGTTTTCCTAAATGCAAGAATTTCCAATCAATGTGGTACATTTGATCGAGATCCTTTGTTTTGCCTTCTCTTCAAGAACTACCTACTCTTGAAATAAATCCTGTTCTTTTTAGGGGTTTCTGATTTGAAAACTTTCCTTTATATTATCTTTATATATCCTTTATATTATATTCCTTTTATTTTATCTTAACTTTTAGTGAAGATAATTTAAAAACTTATTATAATAAAATAATAACATAACATAACATAACCCATACTTAAACCTATAGATAATGACTTATAAAAATATCCATAAACGCGCTTTAAATTAAACATGTTTTAAGTCAATTTAATATCAAATACCTATTTAAACCCTATAAAATATTCCTGTAGTAAGGTCGTATATGTATATATTACCAAAATTTACCATCTAGTTATTTTTATAACTGTGAGTATAGGTATAAAGTGGGCCTAACACTTACTACTGTCCTAACCCAACTCGTTCAAAATATTTAAATTATAAATCCTAATATACAAAGTGGTAGGCAGTGATGCTCAGGCTGCCGATCCGGTATAGTACCACCACTTACAAGTATACAGACCGTGACTAAGTCGCGTTTCGGGATCAGCTTGTATCTGTAGTCGTAACAGGCGAGGTCGAGTCACAATAAAATAAATCCCACAAAGTAAGCCATTATTACTCTAATAATTAATAACAAAATACAATCGAATTTCGATCTAAATAATTCGTTTCAATTATTTCATGTATTCCAATTTCGTGTCCAAAGTTTACGTCGTTGGGTGCATAGTAATGGGAAGGCATTGAGACGAAAGCATCTGCCGTTTACAGATTGCTCAAATACAACCACTTCGAACTGATAAGTATATTCTGAAAATATCTTCGTATTTTTAAAATCACAACAATTTTGGTACCTACATATATATTTTATTGATTTCTTAGTACGTAAATGTCTGCTTTTTAAAATCTACTTATCATTATTTTATTGAGGCAGGACAAATCACAACATCGCGCCTGATGTTAAGTTGGAGTGCGGTCTATGAATGGAGTTAAATAACTACAAGTGGATGAGACTTCCACTATACCGTCTTGGTTGAAACCGGTATACAAATTAATCTAAAAACGCGACTAAGTCACTTTACGGTCTGTACAATTAAAAGTGGTGGTCCGTACTACCACGTATCGGCAGACTGGGCAAATTACCAACGACTGTCTGTTTACCAAAACAATTTTTTTGATAATTCAAGTTATATCGATTGTTCTACAACAAAAAGATGCTCCGAACCTTTTAGTTCGACTGCCGATTCGGTCTACAGAATGTGGATGCTTTTCCCGACCTGTAGTGTAAAAAGACGAAGTAGGAGAGCTCATATATAAATATAATATGAAAATTTAAAAGTATAGAGAGTAGGATACATAACATAAATAACTCCATACATATCATAATAAATCGATATAAAATATACATTTTATATATAAATATATATTTATTATTGTGACTCGACATATGACACCCCGCTTGATGTTAAGCTGAAGTGTGATCCATAAATAGATGACACTGCTAATACAATTCTATAATTGTAAGTAGCAATCACATCCACTAAGCTGGCTTAGTTGGAACCGGCAACTTACAAGCTGAGCCCGAAACATGACCAAATCACTTAATGGTCTGTATACTTGTAAGTAGTGGATCGGATCGGCAGACTGGGCACCACTGCCTATTACTCTTATTAAAAAAATATTACACGTGAGTCTTTTCCTGTATTTTCACGAATTTGGATGAAACGTTATGTAGTCCTTTTACGCCATAACAAGATTGTTTCTATTTTAAGAATAAGCCACTGCTTTAATATTTGCACTGTATTCTGCTAGATCGTATATTTGCAAGTCTAGACTCAATTCCGAAGATTCTGAATATTCTTCTTTAAATTTTGTTCAAATTTGATTGCAATTAATAAGTGTTTGTTATTTATTTTTAATTTCGTATTCTATTTTTTTTAACTTTAATTCTTTTACATTTTTAATGTTAGACAAAATCGGTTCGGTGCGTCTTTTCTTTGTAGAACAATCGACAAGTGGAATGCTTTGCAAGCTCATATGTTCTCTCCCTCCTAGAACCTTGGATCCTTCAAGCGATGCGTGAAGAAGCACCTTTGGCCGGCATAGTGACGGCGACTGAGGCAGCCGTGAACTAACTCGGTTGTTTTAGTCGTCGTTACTCTTGTATCTCCTCTTGCTTATCATCGTGCGGGACGAGGTCAAATGTCGTGTCACAATAGTAAAATCTTAGAAATGTATTTAACTAAGTAAGATTTCATTGAAATTAGAATAGTACAGAACACAAATAAGAGAGTCTATGAAAACAGTAATTAATAGACAATAACTGTATTCATGGACCTCCAACTTAACCACACTCCAACTTAACTTCACATGTCATAAATACAAACAAAGAGGACATCATTCATTTTGAGATTTTATGTACTACTTTTGTAATGTCCAATGATGAAAAAATATATAAATGGTAGTTCCGATACTTGTATCGATAAAACTAATAACAATTTTGCTTTTAATTGCTATGCAATTAAGTTATTTGAAAAATAAGATATGGATTTTGTATAGTCTGTCTATCACGAAGGCACGCCATATTAACAGTTCTGCTTTGAACTGTCATAATTATAGTTTGATCATTTTGGACACCTAAACTATGCAAAAGAAATTATATATTCCAATTACATTGTAATCTTCGTACATAAAACTATTTTTAAATATACTCGTATAATATGCACCTGTTAATATGATTTTATTTGGAGACTTGGGCTTACCAAGTCTCCAAATAAAATGAATGATGTCCTTTCTCAAAGACTATCTTTACTGCTGCTGCTACTTCTTCTGATATCACTCCAGCTTAACATTAAGCGGTATGCGGTTATATCATGTCGTGTCAATAAAATACTATAAAAGATAACTACAAAAGAACTAACTACGAAAGAGATAGCGATCATAATTTAATTATTTTCACAGCAATACAACATTGAACAACTCATGCGCATCTGTCGACTATACATGCGCAAAACGCTTCCATCAAATGATACGGAGTGATATGTATATTTTTTCCATCGGAACTAGTTCACTCATCTAGTTCACTAGTTCATCTAGTTCACTAGTTCATTTAGTTCAAGGAAGCGCATTCGGTTAGTTCATTCGGTAAAGAAAAGTTGCAGTTGTTCTGAGAAATCAAGATATCCTTTCTATAGAATTATTTTAGATCATACACTTCACAAATGTACACAGAAACTATAATAAACAATAATTATAATCACAATTACCAATTCGCATAATTTAAAACTGCAAATATTCGTTAGAAAAATACGTTATAAAAAGACGACGAGTTGCTGCTCTCTTCAACATACTTTCCTACCATTACTCGTAATGCACGCGGTGTAAATATTTTCTTGTGCACGCGGAGAGCAATGGATATATAAAATATAATTTCACGGTATTACGCGAAAATACTAGGTACGAGTAACGAACGAGGTACGATTCCGTACGAATGTACGATGTGTTTATATCTCGTTCCATCATAGGAGCGGTGAGTGAGTGGATATGCGATGCATGACTCGGAACTAAAGGAACTAGAGACACGTTTGAATTTGCAGTGAACTAGTGAGTGGTGTAGTACCAGGATCGGAAGTATATCATTTTAGTGACTCGTTCCGGAACTACCCAAGTCTAATATGTAAGTAGCAGTGACATTGACTATGTCGGTCTAGTTGGAACCAGCAACTTAGAAGCTGATCACTTTACGGTCTGTATAATTGTAAGTAGTGGTACTACCCCAGATCGGCAGACTAGGTACCACTGCCGAACATTCTTTGCATTCCCATTTGTCAAAAAGTTCGGTCGCTGTTAGTGTCAAAAACAACTTTTATTCATTCGGACAATGACTTTCAATGAGCTTGAATTGTCAATGAAAATTAACATCGATTCTTAGTGTATGGCGCGGTCACCATTTCAAAGGATATCATTCATTTTGTATGGGGACTTGGGCTTAATTGTATTAAAAGTTTAATATGCATTTTAAAATAGTTTGATGAACAAAGATTACAATGCAATTGGAATTTATCATTTATTTTGCATAGTTTAGGTTTGCAAAATGAT
This sequence comes from Tinea trinotella, assembly GCA_905220615.1. Lineage (NCBI taxonomy): Eukaryota > Metazoa > Arthropoda > Insecta > Lepidoptera > Tineidae > Tinea > Tinea trinotella. The sequence continues at coordinate 817,412 of HG992314.1, forward strand.
CAAACTATAATCATGACAGTTGAAAGCACAACAAATATGGCGTTGATTGACAGACGATACAAAATCCATATCTTATTTTCCAAATAACCCAATTGCACAGTCATTTAGAGCAAAATTGTTATTAGTTTTATCAATGCAAGTATCAAAATTTCTATTTATATATTTTTTTATATTGGACATTACAAAAGTAGTACATAGAAGAAGCCCAAAATGAATGATGTCGTTTATATCTCCATAGTTTAACTGTCAAAAACTATGCCGATTGTCATTATCATCGAGTTACGAGGGCGGCCCGCAGAAGTAATCATTCCAGGGAAAATGGACATCCAGAAGAAGGACAACTTGGCTGAAATATGTATCTATCTCACGTCCTATCGGACGACAATTTAAGAAGAGAAGATTATTTCTTTATTTATTTACATAATACGTATAATAAATAGTACCTACTAGGCAAGATGTTTCTGGTACTAAACGTCCGAATTAAAGCCCGAGGAATTCCTTATCTTACTTTAAGATCGAAATACAATTACACAAATCCATAAATTATTCATGAATTAAACAAATTTTATGCGGCTTACTATCGCGTTTATTTTGGTTTTGATTTTACAATTTTTTATTATTCCGACGTTTCGAGAGCTTTGCAGCCATCGTGGTCACGGAGAGACTGAGGTGTTGGTCGTCCTATTGGTTGATGCTGTTATTGTTTCCAAAACTACCCCGTTTCATATTTTGTTTTTCTGTTCCCGGTTTATTTCAAATTTTTGCAAAAATAACTGACGGTGTCATCTGGTTTGGCAGTTTGCTGGACTTGGGACTTGAGTTTGTGAATTATGGGGTCCCAGGTGTTAGATAATCGCCAACCACCTTCTCTATTGAAATTAGGATGCTTTTTAATCTCAATAGCCTCGCGTACCATCCTGGGTATCAGTCGACTTTCCTTTGCGAGGATCTTCGGTTTGTCGAAACGGATGTAGTGATTGGCGCCGTCCTGTTGATGCTCACAAACTGCAGACTTTCCACTACGTTGGTGTTTTATATCCGCGATATGTTCCCGTACGCGTGTGCATATATGCAAATAAACGCGATAGTAAGCCGCATAAAATTTGTTTAATTCATTAATCAATGTTCGCGCAAAATCTAAGAAAATACCATAAACTATTCATTTAAAGCAGTTATTTAAAGAGTTTATTTTTAGCATTAAATGCAAATTAAGTTTATAAATAGCATTTAAAAAAAGATACAAAACTATTAAACTATGTTTGTCTGCCAATATGTTTATGTGCAGGGATTGCAAATGTCTCGCAATTAGGGGAAAACCAAGAAACAGGACGATCGAATGGGAAATCATTTACACATATTTGTAACCACAAAACGAATCTTTTCGGGGTCATTAGGTGCCAATGTATCACTTTTTTTTATAAACATTTCTATACTAATTATTAAAAATGTAAAACATAATATCAAAGATACTTTGGTATAGCAAGTGTTTTTTTTTTCACCCGGGCAGACTCTTGGTTTTTGTGACCATTTTGCTACCACTACACCACATTTTCCTAGCAGGCTGTCATATCTCGAGCCAAAATAAAAATTATTTTGTTTATTTTTAGTATTTCAATCAATCATCAAATCAAATTGTCACGCCTTTTTCCCACAGGGATAGGCAGAGACAATGGAGCGCCACTTGCCACGATCATGACACAACTCCCTCGCTCACACAATTCTCTTCATAGAAGCTCTATGGTTATGGACACTAGGCAACCTAGCTTTCTTAAGGATGTCTCTGATTTGGTCGGCAAACACCCTTCTGGGCCTGCCTTGTTTAGCATATCTATTCACATGAGTATTTTAGTATTTATTTACTTTTATTTTGCATCCCACCTCTTATCTACGTCGTCGGATCAACATCCCAAAGATTTGACGGGTAAAGAATGCCATCGGCACTTCTGTGGCATTATGCATTAAGTATTTAAGCCGAATTATTATTTTACATTAAAAATAACACGTTCATACAAAGTAAATTTGAAAACTACTGGAATTTCCGTTTTTGATTTTGTGAATAATGTTTAAAATCTGAGTATGTATGTGTTCTGAGAAAATTTTGGTTTTTATGACGCGTTAAAATAAATCTACATAAAGATATTTATTTAGACTGCTTGCAAAATATTCATATACGCGTGTCATAATGTCAAAAATGGGAAAAATCTTGAGGAAATTCTGCTGTTGTGTTGTGTTGTGTTAAGCTGGTGTGTGATCCGTTATTGGAGGTGACTGACAATAGAGTTAAATACCAGCAGTAGCAGACGCATCAACTAAGCCGGCCTAAAGAAGACAATTTGATGGATGTGATTGCTACTCACAGTTATTGAATTGCAGTAGCAGTGACATTCATTCATGGACCTTAGTTTGGCTTAACATCAAGCGGAGTGCTGTCTATACATGCGCAAAACGCTTCCATCAAATGATACGGAGTGATATGTATATTTTTTCCATCGGAACTAGTTCACTCATCTAGTTCACTAGTTCATCTAGTTCACTAGTTCATTTAGTTCAAGGAAGCGCATTCGGTTAGTTCATTCGGTAAAGAAAAGTTGCAGTTGTTCTGAGAAATCAAGATATCCTTTCTATAGAATTATTTTAGATCATACACTTCACAAATGTACACAGAAACTATAATAAACAATAATTATAATCACAATTACCAATTCGCATAATTTAAAACTGCAAATATTCGTTAGAAAAATACGTTATAAAAAGACGACGAGTTGCTGCTCTCTTCAACATACTTTCCTACCATTACTCGTAATGCACGCGGTGTAAATATTTTCTTGTGCACGCGGAGAGCAATGGATATATAAAATATAATTTCACGGTATTACGCGAAAATACTAGGTACGAGTAACGAACGAGGTACGATTCCGTACGAATGTACGATGTGTTTATATCTCGTTCCATCATAGGAGCGGTGAGTGAGTGGATATGCGATGCATGACTCGGAACTAAAGGAACTAGAGACACGTTTGAATTTGCAGTGAACTAGTGAGTGGTGTAGTACCAGGATCGGAAGTATATCATTTTAGTGACTCGTTCCGGAACTACCCAAGTCTACTGTCGACCCCAATTCTCTAAAAGGGTGTTAACCTACAAAAGGGTGGAGTTACAAACCGGTTCCCATAAACACGCCTAATTTCAATTCTATTCATTTGTATAATAATAATAATAAATCTTTAATTCGGACCGTAGTCCACAGGGTTATTTACAAAGAGAAAAATTAAAAACTTTGTTAAATAAAAATCATGATAAATATAAAGAAAAATTATTTTTTTACAAGATTTTACACCACAGTGACTAATTATATGGATGTCTGCGTCCAGCCTGGCAGATATTACATCCAGGAGACTGCGCGACAGGGATGCTATCCTCTTTCTCATTATAGCATGGAAATCATCAACGTGCGCCTCAGCAAACATTCCTGATGCTCTACCTACAGAACTGCAGCAAACCCAACAGCATCCTGAAAGCATTGTTAATTTAGAGGACACTGACAGTTAATATTTTAAATTGGTTTAAATGCAGTGTGAAGATGCATCATTTAGTATTAGGCCGGTATAGTGGACGGGACTATATACCTACCCTGTCAGTGGCAGCAGTCTCCCATAATAAAGGCTATATTAAACAATTTTTATGCGGCTTTTTATCATCATCAGCCACTATTTCATCAAAGATACACTGCTGAACATAGGCCTCACCCTTAGAACGCCATTCTGAACGACAAGATGCCAGTTGCATCTATCGGTTATTTGTGACTTTCACTATGTCGTCAGTCCACCTAGTGAGAGGCCTACCTACGCTACGTCTTCCTACTCACTAACCTTTCTTCCCTATCAGTTGTCGGCTCTTCCAGCGATGTCAGTTATGCGGCTTACTATCGTGTTTTTATTCCGACGTTTCGAGCCCTTTGCAGCCATTGTGACCACGGAGAGACTAAACTAAAGTACTAGAAGTACCTATAGGTACTTTTTTTGATTAAACAATTTGTAGAACTTTGTATAAAGCACTGAAAGAGTTAAGCTTTTAAGCAAGTTTCAAAAAAGTTCTTAAATTTCTTTTGTAACAGGTGCAGGACTGAGTTACTATTGTAACTTTTAGCTTTTCCGTGGTTGAAATGAAGTTGTAAAAGAAGTTGAAATTACGCTACGAGTTTGGCTGATCAACCTTCAAGCTGATACTGCTGAGGAAGACCTCGTTATATAGTATTTTTTACTATATTTGAAAGTAATTTGACATTTATTTTAAACATGTATATTTTGTTATTGCCTAAAAATTCCTTGAGTAAAATCCATGTTATTGCTAAAATAGTTTATTATTTTCAACAGATACTGAGAGTCATTTTACAGTCTATACATCTGAAAGTAATTATACTACCTCAAGTATACAGACTTGGCAATGATTTAGAAGAAAATAAAAAAATTACATAATATACATAATATTTTTCGGTTATAAATGCAAATTTTAAATGTTAGTTAAAATAGATTAAAATTTTGCCCTTATTGCGACTAAGCGTCGAGGTAAATATCTAAATAAACGTAATAAGGCGTTAAGACCCGGTTTAATCTATTCCAATTATGAATTTTAATTAAATTTAAATTATATTCATAATTAGATAACGCGTAAGTTTAAAACAATTCAAAGTACAATTATTATTTTATTTTAGTCTTTACTGTGCAATATAATGAAACTTAAAACATTTATTTGTTTATATTTCTATACTAATATTTTCTTAGATTTTGCGCGAACATTGATTAATGAATTAAACAAATTTTATGCGGCTTACTATCGCGTTTATTTTGGTTTTGATTTTACAATTTTTTATTATTCCGACGTTTCGAGAGCTTTGCAGCCATCGTGGTCACGGAGAGACTGAGGTGTTGGTCGTCCTATTGGTTGATGCTGTTATTGTTTCCAAAACTACCCCGTTTCATATTTTGTTGTTCTGTTCCCGGTTTATTTCAAATTTTTGCAAAAATAACTGACGGTGTCATCTGGTTTGGCAGTTTGCTGGACCAGTTAGAATGTGACTGTGGACTCTCGTATATAGGACAGACAAAAAGAAATATATGCACACGCGTACGGGAACATATCGCGGATATAAAACACCAACGTAGTGGAAAGTCTGCAGTTTGTGAGCATCAACAGGACGGCGCCAATCACTACATCCGTTTCGACAAACCGAAGATCCTCGCAAAGGAAAGTCGACTGATACCCAGGATGGTACGCGAGGCTATTGAGATTAAAAAGCATCCTAATTTCAATAGAGAAGGTGGTTGGCGATTATCTAACACCTGGGACCCCATAATTCACAAACTCAAGTCCCAAGTCCAGCAAACTGCCAAACCAGATGACACCGTCAGTTATTTTTGCAAAAATTTGAAATAAACCGGGAACAGAACAACAAAATATGAAACGGGGTAGTTTTGGAAACAATAACAGCATCAACCAATAGGACGACCAACACCTCAGTCTCTCCGTGACCACGATGGCTGCAAAGCTCTCGAAACGTCGGAATAATAAAAAATTGTAAAATCAAAACCAAAATAAACGCGATAGTAAGCCGCATAAAATTTGTTTAATTCATTTCTATACTAAGCTACTAAAATGCTTGTATCATAGAAACAGAACAAACAAAGTACAAATATCAAACATACTGTGACCGCCGTTACGACGGTCTTTGGGGGATCGCTGGTCGTTTAGGGGATGTTGGATCTGGAGTGTGCTCAGATACATTGGTACCGTTAAGTGGTTTTGAACCCGTGCTCTTCGGTTTGGGTAACAACTGCACTGCCACTACACCACAGTCACCTTCAGGCATCATTTGTGTAAAAACGAAAACATTAATTTGGTGCCCAAGAAAACTTTATTTGTTGGATCAATTAATATCTTTTTACATTGTGACCGCGACATTGAAATTTCTTTCTTTTCTTTCTTCTTGTTTATGGCTTTAGTATTTAACTAGCCAGTGTTAAAGTAAAAATATATGGTTCAATGTTAAAACATTGTCAAGTAAATATGAAGATGAACCACGCGAGTGATTCATAACAAGATGGCGATGAACCATCGTTTTAGTAAAGCGGCGGAAAGCCTTTACGAAAACTTCGGAAAGAGTCTTGGAGGGCACACGAAGAAACACTTTTCAAAACTTTAAATTACTTGTTTATACTCTATCAACTTAAAAATTATTGCTGGATAACAATTCCACCATTATTACACCTTAGTATTTATGAAAGACACAAGCTTTTTAAATAATTCAAAATTGCGCGTCCTGTCGCTTGTAGTTTCCCGCCAAAACACCGACATTAAAATTCTTTTTGACGGTAAGGAAGACGTTCAAGAGCGCAGACGTTTTAAGTGAACGGACACACTTTACGGATGCCTCGGTCTTCTTCCTTTTTTTTTTTGTTTTATTGTGACACGACATTTGACCACCACCCGCCTGATGATAAGTAAGAGGAGATCAAAGAGTGACGACTACTGAAACAATCGAGTCAGTTTACGGCTGCCTCAGTCGCCGTCACTATGCCGGCCAAGGGTGCTTCTTCGCGCATCGCTTTAAAGATCCAAGATTATAAGATAGGGAAAACACATGGGCTAGTAAGGAATGCCTTACTCGTATTAATAGTACTTACACAACTTTTGAAATTACTAAGTCATATAATGCAACCAATATACACAAATATTTTATTACCTTTTTATTCCATTAATTTATTTTTAATCTTACTTATTATATTATTAAAATTAAAATAATAAAAAAAATAAAAAAAATATAAAATATATTTTTAAAATAAAAATAATTTAAATAAATAAAAAATGGTTAATAATTATTATTATAATAGTACTTACACTACTTTTAAAATTATATAATTTATATAAAGTCATATAATGTAACATATAACACGAGTATAATTTTATTAACTTTATCGTAATAAAACTCTAATTGTTCTACCTACCCTTATTTAAGTCACAGGTCATTTTAAGTAACATTTAAAGCGTTGAATAAAAGAAACGCCCCGAAACACTTAACTATAATAAAATACATCATAATAACTGTTCAAAATTATAGGTGTAGTCAAATTTCACCAATTCGTTATCAGCTATATAAAATCGCGGGTTGTTTCCAGTTCGTCCTGTAAGTTCAAACCCCACAAAATAAAAGATGCGCATTATCGTCATTCGTTTTAGTTTCGATATTTATTCGAAATCATAATTAATTTTTATTTATATTTTATTTTATTTTAAAAACATTTTATTATTTTTATTTAATAATTGCAATTTTAATAGTTTTATTTAATAATTGTAAATTTAATATTTTTAATTAATAATTGTTTTGTAATATTTCCTTATATAAGATAGTGTCATTATTATTGTTAATGCATGCAGTCCTGTCCTATAAGTGAGATTGTATTCAGCTTAATTACATAGTGCTTTATGAGTGTGTATTGTATACAATGCAATCTTGTTATAATAAATTTATTTATAATAATAAATATTATAATAAATTTATTTATTTATTAAGCCTTCCAACAAGCTAACAATACACACTAAATAATATATAGCAATTGTGCCGTTTGGGGTCGAGACGATGAGCCCTTGGGGACAAGCGGCTGACGGAGAAGTCTGGAGACAGGAACGCTGGCAAATATTTTTGCCAACGTATTAGCCTTGCTATACCAAGGGGAAATGTTGCCGGTCTCCTTGGGACTGTCTCTGATGCAACGTCGAAATTAAAAGTATATAGTTAATATAATATATATAGTTAATATACTTTTAATTTTGTCTGTTTCTCAAATAATTAACACATAAAATAATTGAAATTAAAATTATCATATTACAATAAGAACTGGATTGTATTATATTAGAAAATACTAATATTACAATTAATAAATAAAAATAAACAATCGATCCTTTCAACCATCGATCTCCAATTGTCTGAGTTTCATTTTATATATTTGCTTCTTAGAAAAGAATTATAAAGATAAATCTTTATTTTATTTTAACCTTGAAGTAGACTCCGTTAGAATAATTGAGAAATCTTTAGATATTATAAATATTTGTGCCGAACCATCTTGTCTAGAAAACACTAAAGTTACTAATAAAAAAATTAACGTGAGTGCGATGATGTAGCATTGGTTCGATTCACGTAAAGTCACGGGTTCGATTCACGGTCGGAGCAAATATTTCTTTCATTGCTTTTATTTGCAATATTAAGTAATTGGATATTATACTATACCTATGGTATGGATATTTGCTCCTTTTTTTTTGCAGTGTCATTGGTGGCCAGTCTGCCAATCCGGGGTAGTATACAGACCGTGAAGTAACTTATTCGCGTTTCGGCATGCGCATGTAAATACTCTATACATGAATGCACTCCGGCTTAAGATCAGGCGAGCTTAGTCATTTGCCGAACTTAAATAGGGTCAAACACAAATAGTAACAACATTAAGTTATGAAAAGGGTCTAACCCGAATTCTGTTATAAAAACCTAAATAATGTGACAATTATACAATTGTAAAGCATTCTAAATAATATAATGTAATATAATTCCTCATTGTGATATTAAATGGCGGTGAATTTATTTGTAATATTAAACTTATAAGTGTGAATTGTTATTGTATAGAGATAGAGTTACAGATTATTTTTTATATTATTAGTAATTTCTTTAAAAAGATAACAACAGTGATTTATAGTAGAGATAAGTTTATATTTACATAAACTTATCTCTATTAGAGACCGTGAAGACTAGAGACCCTACTTTGTATACAGACCGTGAAATAATTTAGTCGCGTTTCGGGATCGCTTGTAAGTTGCTGGTTCATACTAGGCCGGAATAATAGATGTAAATAGCAGACATAGAGTTATTGAATTGTAGTAGCAGTGACATCCATTCATGGGCCACACTCCAGCTTAACATCTAGCTGTCATACGAGTATGTCGAGTCACAATTATATAAAAATGTTTTACATTTTTTATTAGGACTATCTGACCTCAACTTGTCTGATTGTTGATTTGACTTTTTATTTATTATTTCGACGTTTTGAGAGCTTAGCAGCCATCGTGGTCCAGAGAGACTGATCAATAACCAAAAATAAATAGTAAGCCGCAAAAAAAATTTCTAATTCATTATTCAATGTTTGCACAAAATCTAAGAAAAAGCATAAATTTACGTATATTTTTTGTCCTTTAAAAATTTCAAATATTTAAGGACCTGATATTAAAGGCAAGTATGTAAGTCGGCACGTTTCTTTGAAGTCTTTTTGAGAAAACCGTACGTGACTCAATACGTTTTTTTTTACGAAACCACGCAAATTCTGTGCCTATCTTGTTGAAGCTATCTTTCATCGATCATAATCGATCAAGTGCACCCTTCTTTCCAAAAACGCCGACGCGAAAAAAACGGGTTACATCTCTAAATGGTTTCTATAGTAATTACAACCCATATTCTATTTATATGTAAGAATTTATAACTAAAACTGGATCTAAAAAATAACGATCCAATCAAAGAGTTTGGTAGAAATAGAATCTGTGCTAAAATAAGAACTAATTCATTGTTATTTGTCTCATTTATATTATGTTTATACCACGTGTGACTGAAAGAGACAATTACTCAAAGAGACTACTACTTGTACTTCAATTCCTTTATTTCAAAGGTTGGCACTACTTTTTTGCAAATACAACCACTTGTAATTGTGGTTGACTTTTATTACTGCTTAATTAAAAGTCACGTGGTAGTAAGAGTAGCGGCATAATTGTTTCGTCATCCTTTTTGAAGTAGTTAATGTCTTTTGTTTTTCTGTCAAATTAGGTTGTCTAATGATCATCAAAAATTACGAATGTAAAAATGTATATCCTTCCCTTTTTGACTTATTTTTAATGCCATAAGTGAAAATAGTATAAACGGTTGTATTTTGTCGCTATTTAGGGCTCCATTTATGACTTAAGTCTAAATTCTTTGGATTCAATAAATGTTTTTTTTATTTATTTACAAGCAAAACCAATTCTATAGTCCTCTGTCGGTATGTATATTTTTACAAGTATATTGAACAAACCCTAAAGTTACTTAGTTGCGTTACGGGATCAGTTTATAAATTATAGGCTAATATAGTGGATGTGACTGATACTTACAGTATACAATTCCCAGCGTGGTAATGAAAATAATTGAGTTCGCACTCGAAACCAAAATTCACCACAACTACAGAGATGAGTGCGAACATCAAATAACCACAATGCATTCACTATTATGAAAAGGATACTCGAGTGTGCTCAATAAAATTTATAAAACAGGCTTACTCTTAACACTTGTTATTGTTGGAAGTGTACTAAAAAAAGCAAATAAACGTTTGCTGTTTATTTGAAATTATGTGAATACGTTTGTCTAGTTTAAAATTGTTACTCGGAATAAAGTTTAAAAAGTGTAGGTGCCCTGCCCTAGTCACCCAAGAAAACGATTTCAATTAAAATACGTTTAATTTCTAAAATTATTATCTAATTACTCGAAAAAATATAATTGTCAAACAAGTCATTTCGATACAATTTTAACTGGAAAAACACTTTTTTTTGTTAATACAATATTAAAATCAATCAAGCATAAAAGTAAATAAGGTAGTCAAAGTTATGCGCGACAATCTTTGTGTTTCCAAATTAAAACGAACATGCGTAGGTACACATACATAACTATGTTTTCAGACAACATACGCGACACACACAACACAACAACACGAGAGAGTGTTGCAACCCATTTTTGCTTTTTTCATCTACTTATTCGTAACTTTTTTACGAATTCGTAAATTACAATTTTTGGTACGACCGGCTGTTAATAAATTTAAAAATTCACAATTCGAATACTTACTTACGTACTATTTCGAAGATTGCCGAAGAGCATGACTTGAATCGTACTTAGAATACCATAAACAGTTATGCAAAAGAAGCGAGATGGTTCACTTTGTTGTCTCTGTCTATTCCTATAATAATTAAGGCGTTACAGTTTTATAAATAATAAATGTATGAATTTATACAAGTTTCGTAAATAGAAGTTTAAGCCCTTTGGGATTGGAGGCGTGAGCTTATAGGTAAAGCCAAGTCGTAAACCAAAAAGCGGTCCCGGTTTAAAACCGCCTACAATCTTTATTATCGCCACGTCTTATTATACATCATATACATAATTTTAGTCCAATACTAAATTAAATAACACGCTGTGAAAGTACATAATGCTTAAATACAAAGTTAGTATATATATATATATATGTGTTTTAATGTGGCTCGACAGCACCCCGCCTGATGTTAGGCTGGATTGGGTAAATAACTGTAAGTAGCAGTCACGTCCACTATGGCGGCCTAATTGGAAATACAAGCTGATCTAAAAATCGCGACTAAGTCACTTTCACTTTCTGTATTATTTGTAAGTGGTGGTACTACCCCTGATCAGCAGACTGGGTACCAACCACTCTTTGAAAATAACAGAATAACAAAAAAGAAAACATTATACGTTCAAAACAATTTGAAGAGTAAGACCCTTTTATTCGAAATAATTCGACAAGCATACTCGAATCAAATTCGAATGTTCCAAGGGATTCGGTTTATCTCGAAAAACCACACACATCGCTTACACGTAAACTTACGCTCTATTATGAACTTTATTGTTAATAACGTACGGTTTTAAATCGATGACTTTAAAATTGTATATCTATAATAGTGTTTACAGAAGTGTACTCACAATATGGGAATATTTAATTGGTATCGATGCATTCAATTTTATTTTATCGATCCTATAATTTGATTTTGATGTTTATAGACAATGTGTTTTGATTGCATAAGCATGTTTTAGGTTTAAATGTTTTTTTATATTGTGACACGACATCTGACCTCGACTCGCCTGATGATAAGCAAGAGTCAGTTCCTGGCTGCCCCAGCCGCCGCCACTATGCCGGCCTAATGAAACTTTAAACTAAAGTTTATACAAATGTACTTTTAAACAATAGGTATTTTACTTTTTATATGTGGTTTAGGTACCTCGCCTGTTATTAAACTGAAGTTCGGCTTTTTAATGGAGGCTAGTTCTACTACATTCATGGACCACACTCCAGCTTAACATAGGCGGGTCGTGCCCACATGCCGAGTCACAATATCCCGCTTGACGTTAAGCCGAAGTGTGGTCCATGAATGAATGTCACTGCTAGACTGCTACTACAATTTAATAACTGTGAGTAGCAATCACATCCACTATGCCGGCCCAGATGGAACCGGCAACTTACAAGCTGATCCCGAAACGTAACTAAAATCACTTCACGGTCTGTATACTTGTAAGTGGTGGTACTACCACGGATCGGCAGACTGGGTACCACTGCCTACCACTCTTACTACATTACTCGCCTATGTAGTCATTCTATCCTACTGAAAAAGAAAGATATATCGTTTTATGCTATTAAAATAAGATATTATTAATTAAGAGGTATATTGAGAGGTATCTATGTACAGAGACGTGGTCTAGACTTAATCGCGTTTCGGGATCAGCTTGTAAGTTACCGGTTTCAAATAGGCCGGCGTAGTAGATGTGAGAGTTACAGTTAATTATCATGGACCGCACTACAGCTTAACATCAAGCGGGGTGCTGTCAAATGTTGAGTCACAATAAAAAAAATGGTGCGACAAATATAGATTTCATGATTAATTATACTAAGTGTTTACGCCATAACATAAATTAAAAAATAAATCATTTCGCTGTCATTGTATTTAAAAACATTCCTTTCCATCCCTTTTCTATGCGCGCTGAAATATAGCTTTCTCGCCTCGACAAAAAACAGAAGAGTTTTTTGTCGGAAGTTTTGAAGTTTATGAAAAATGAAGAAATGTAATTGTGAATAAAAACACAAATTTAATTAAACCGCGCCGCCCAGTTAATCTGAGAATAAAATTAATAAAACCGCATAATTATACTAAAATAAATAATTTATTAAACTTATAAGGTTGTGTGCATGAACTTTGTGACCAGTGATCCGTGGCTCTTCGTCGAGGTTGAGATTCACAGAAGCGAAATCAAGTAAGTGCGCATAATCCTTCCTTTAATTCCTAAGTTACAGTCCACTTCTTATCCCGCTCCTATTATCCCGCTCGCGCCTTTTCATATTTGGTCTCGATACGATCCGGATTATTATACTTATTATATTATAATTCCTAATCCTTTCCTTACTTTATTTATGTATGTATATTATTTCATAATACATATCTAACCCGCGCCCGCCTTGGTATAAATATAATTAGCCTTGATTTCCATAATAAATATGGCTTCATCTAGATCTATATCTGATGATGATATAAAACATCAAATTTACTTATCTAGGCGCAATTCATTATTTGCCCGCCTACAAACAATCTATGATTGTTCAAACGCCGCAGACGTGGAATTATTCATAGCATCATGTGTCAACTTAGACAATCTACGTGCTGAATTCCATGATACTGTAGAAAAATTAAACATGTTAACTTTAAAATTAAACCCTGAATCTTGTATTGATGAGCAATCCTTCACAGCCTTTGAGGATCTGTACTGCAGGACTAAGCATAGGTACAATTCTAAATGCACAAATGTGGTGAAGTCTGAGAAAGTTCCTGCTGTTCCTAGACAACACACCCGTTTACCCCCCATCGAGTTGATGTCATTTGATGGAGATATAAAGTCATGGCCCATGTTCTTTGCAAGTTTTAAGGCCACGGTTCATGACAATTCATTGCTCTCAGATTCAGAGAAATTATATTATTTAATGGGAAAGTTATCCATTAAAGCCCAGTCTGCATTTGCTGGCACCACCCCTTGTGGTGAAAACTATAATTTAATAATAAAAACTTTAATTGAAAAATATGAGGACAAGCGAATGCTTGCATCGTCTTACTTGAATCAAATATTTAACCACAAGTCTTTCACTTCAGCATCCATTACTAACTACGAATTATTTCTTAATAATTATGTAGCATCTGTAAATGCTTTAAAGAACCTAAAGTTGAATGACCTTGCAGACTTTATGTTTTTTAATATTGCTCTTAAGTTGTTAGATTGTGATATTATCCGCTCCTTTGAAATGAGTCAAAGTAATGTTGAAATTCCATCATTTAATAATTTAGTTCAATTTGTAAAAGATCAAATGAGAATTTTGCAAAATACTGGTTTGAGCTTTCAAAATAATGTAGTAAAGAAAAATACTCATACATCCTTTAATAATAGACCAATTAAGATTCCGCATCAACAAACTTTTGTTGCTGTTTCTAATTCTGATAAATGCTTATGTGACAATATTGTACATGATCACTTATATAAATGTCCTGCATTTAATAATTTGAATGCAAATATTCGCTTTAAAAATGTTAAAGATCTTAATGGTTGTATAAATTGTTTAAGTATTAAACATAAAACTTTCAATTGCCATTCTAATGTAGTTTGTAGAATATGTAAACGCAAACATCACACGTTGCTACATTTCGATAATCAGCAACAAGGTTCGAACTATGTGTCTCGAAATCTAAACGCTGTCAACGCAGCCACCGTAACTACTCCGCTCACAGCATCGTCTTCTCTCTTTCCCACTCCCGAGATATCGCAGCCGTCTCACTCTCGTGCTACGCAGGACGCGGCCGTCACCACCGCGCTGGCCGCTAATAACATATCTTTTTGTGCAACGTCCATTGCGCGCCCAAGTGCGGACGCCAATCGTTCAATTATGCGCGAGCCGCAATGTAATGCGCCCGTCACTGTTTTATTAGCTACGGCAGTTGTCATAATTCAAGATTCGAACGGCAAGGACCACGAAATACGTTGTCTTTTGGATAGTGCATCTCAGGGGAATTTTATAACATCTGAGTGCTGTTTACGATTGGAACTCAATAGAGATATTGATTCTAATCATAACTTAAAAGTAAAAGGTATTGGTGGTACAGAAAAGTCTGTTAAAGGCTCTGTAGCTTTTCAGTTTTCTTCGCGTTTTAACCCGCAAATAAAATACAATATTTCTTCGCTCATAGTAGATAAAATTACTGAAGATTTACCAACCGCTATTATTGATATTTCTGCTATGCCCTTCTTACAAGGGATACCGCTCGCCGACTATAGGTTTGATAGACCTGGTCAGATTGATGTTCTAATTGGAGCTTCATTATTTCCGCATTTATTACTTCCTGGTATTATAAATAATAATAAATGTTCGCCTCCCGCGATACAAACCGTTTTAGGTTATGTTATCATGGGTTCTGTTCCCGTTCTCCATTTGCGTGGTGGAACGACACTGACCCATTGTTGTGCAACTGAAGCTGACGTGTCAATGGAATCTGTTGATACAATGCTCGAAAGATTCTGGCAGATAGATGAGTCTCCAGTTTCCGCGTCACATGAACACTCCCTCGAGGAGTTGAAATGTGAACATTATTACCGCGAGACCACTGATCGTGATAAGGATAGTGGTCGTTATACTGTTGCGTTACCATTTCGCGCAGATAAGTTTTCTCTAGGCGAATCCTATGACAACGCTCGCAGGCGTTACATGTGTCTGGAAAAGAAGTTAGAAGCTTCACCCGCTTTCCGCTCCGCTTATAATCATATTATTAATGATTATATTTTTAAAGGCTATCTAACTCTTGTTCCACAATCTCAAATAAATGATATTACCGCTTATATTATTCCGCACCACGCAGTCATTCGCTTAGATAAAACTACTGCAAAAGTTCGCTCCGTTTTGGATGCGAGCTGTAAAACCAGTACAGGTGTATCGCTAAATGATATACTCCATACAGGCCCTAATTTACAGGGTGATCTATATACAATAATCTTAAACTTTCGTTTAATCGCCGTCGTATGTTCCGCCGACTGCAAACAAATGTTTATGCAAATAGATGCATGCGATCGACGTTTCCAACGTATTCTTTCTAGATTTAATGTACATGCTACTTTAACAACTTACCAGTTTACTAGAGTTTGCTTCGGACTAAGATCTAGCCCTTACCATGCGTTACGTACTGTACGTCAGTTAGTTGAAGACGATGGTGGGTTATTTCCCAACGCTCGTGAAATCGCTTCTAAATTTCTATACATGGATGATATAAAGTTCAGTGCTAGTTCTGAATCGCAAGCCGCGCAGACGTCACGTGACTTTAGCAACTTGTTCAAGCGAGGGCAATTCGATCTAGTCAAATGGACTATTAACTCACAAGCTGTTTTAAGTAAATTACCCGCTTCACATGTTATTTCTAATCAAATTAAATTTCACAAATCAATGTCAATCGCAACTCTTGAGCTGTGCGCAGCCGAGTTACTATCGCAGACGCTACGTCGCGTTGGAATTACTTATAATCCGCGCTATAATATTTCAGCAATTTATGCATTTACTGATTTCAGAGTGAAGCTCTGCTGGCTTCGTTCCTCGCCATATCGCTGGCAGACATTTGTTGCCAACCGCGTTGTTAGAACTATAGAAAACATTCCATATGATTATTTCTATCACATTGTTGGTAGGGAAAACCCCGCAGACTGTTTTTCTCGTGGTCTAACACCCGCTAAATTATTGGACCGCCGCCTTCCTTTGTGGCTACACGGGCCTTCTTGGATAAAGTTATATTCTCCAGAGTGGCCAACAAATAAATTAAATGATTCAGAAGATAATGCAAATATTCTTAAACAAAAATTGCAAGAGCCTTTGGCACATCCCGTAATTTCTAATAGGGAATCAGTGCTTCAGCTTTTAGCTCAACGCACATCATCATGGTCAATAAAACTCTCGCGTAGAGATAAAATTACAGCAGAAAATTTAATATTCGCCAAGTTGACATTATTACTAGATGTTCAACACAGGCATTTTAGTGAAGAATTTTGTAAACTAAAGGAAAATAAAAATGTTTCAATTTCTTTATTAAAATTATCAACTTTTGTTGACAAAGACTTAGGCGCCATACGTGTTGGAGGCCGTTTAGGTCACCTCGCTAAAAATTAAAATTAAATACTCCTTATTATATAATTTTATAAATATTAATTACCGCTCACGTTTTCAAGAACATCTATCTGAAAGCCGCATTAATTGGAAGTTTATTCCTACCGCATCGCCTCATTTTGGTGGCTGCTGGGAGTCTATGGTGATAGTTGTAAAGACTCACTTGTTTCGCTCTATTGTACAGCAGATCTTATCAAATGAAGAATTAGTAATTTTAATTCAGATAGAATGTGTCTTGAAGTCCCGCCCTCTGACGGTTCTCAATGCAGATCCTTCAGAGCCGACCGCATTAAGTTCACATATCTTATTATGTTTGTCACCGCAAAGTTATATTTATCTATTAAAGGCGACCCTTTAAGGCGGGGGGAATGTTTACGCCATAACATAAATTAAAAAATAAATCATTTCGCTGTCATTGTATTTAAAAACATTCCTTTCCATCCCTTTTCTATGCGCGCTGAAATATAGCTTTCTCGCCTCGACAAAAAACAGAAGAGTTTTTTGTCGGAAGTTTTGAAGTTTATGAAAAATGAAGAAATGTAATTGTGAATAAAAACACAAATTTAATTAAACCGCGCCGCCCAGTTAATCTGAGAATAAAATTAATAAAACCGCATAATTATACTAAAATAAATAATTTATTAAACTTATAAGGTTGTGTGCATGAACTTTGTGACCAGTGATCCGTGGCTCTTCGTCGAGGTTGAGATTCACAGAAGCGAAATCAAGTAAGTGCGCATAATCCTTCCTTTAATTCCTAAGTTACAGTCCACTTCTTATCCCGCTCCTATTATCCCGCTCGCGCCTTTTCACTAAGTAAATTAATTAATCATTAGCATACAGATTTAATGTATAATTTAAGCAAATTGAAATATCTGCCAACAGATTAATATGATCGAAATTATTATATTTATATGAAATAGGAATTTAATCACATATTTTAACGAGTAGCGGCCATGATAGTTTAATATATTTTTTTTAAATTTAAATTTCTAAACTATGCTACAAAAGTCTGTCATTATTAATGGAAATGGCCGGCTAGGGGATGCTGTTGCTTAAATACTTTACTACCCTAGCCTTTAAAATTTACCCATTTTTTTAAATTTCTATATTAAGCTTCTAAATTTGCTTGTATCATAGAAACAGTACAACCAAAGTACATATTATATATAAAGATAAATTGACACCGACAAAAGTGGAACCCGTGCTCTCGGTTTGCGTAACCATTGCACTACCACTACACGGTCGTCTTAAATATTTATACTGAAACTTTTGACTCAATTAAATTGTACGCACTATTTTTACTTTATTGTGACGAGACATATGACAGCACCCTGCTGTTATATGTTAGGCTGGAGTGCAGGCCATGAATGTAGGCGACTGCTACTACAGTTTAATAGCTGCGAGTAGCAGACGCATCCACTATGCCAGCCTAGTGGCTATTTTCATAATAAAACACTTTTGGAATTTTTGATTATTAAACAAAAAACAATAATGCTGCGACATATCGACTATATTAAAACCAAATAAGGCGACCGTGTTGTAGAAGTAGAGAAATAAAACCACTTGCCGGTACCAATGTATCTTTGATATATTATGTACTTTGATTGTCCTGTTTTTATGATACACTTATATAGAAGCTTAGCATATAAATTTAAATAATGTGTAAATTTTAAACAAGACTAGGGTAAAAGAGTTGCATAAGCAACAATATCCCCTATGCTGGCCAAGTGGCTTTTTCCATGAATAAAGACATTCTTCAGAATATTGCATTCATAAAAAAAAACAAATGAAAAACCTCTACCAGCATGTGTATTTGACAAGGCGAATAACTGAAAGTATTTTCAGAAAGCAGATTAATACGGTAGAGTAAGTTGAAAGGTTTAATCCCAGATTATCAGGTGGACAATGTGGCAATTCATTTCAGGAGATTTCAGCACTCATGTGCCCGTTAATAAGTTGCTTTAATTTTGAAATTTCAATAACTATTTTTTTGTTATTTTTACATTTCTATAGTCCTCTGTCGGTATGTATATTTTTACAAGTATATTGTACAAACCGTAAAGTTACTTAGTTGCGTAGCGGGATCAGCTTATAAATTATAGGCTAGTATAGTGGATGTGACTGATACTTACAGTAATTAAACTTTAGTCATCTCTATTCATGGACCGCACTCCAGCTTAACATCAGTCAGGGTACTGTCATATTTTGAGTCACAATAAAAAAAAGTCATTTTTATCATAGAAAGAGAACAACCAAAATACATATATCAACATGTATCATTGGTACCGGCAAGTGGTTTTGAACCAGGAGCTCTCTATTTTGTGTGACTTTTTCACTATCACTACACCACGGTCGCCTTTTAAGTGTAAATACTTTTATTTAAACAAGCCAAGTGACTTGAAATCAAAGAGTGCCAACGTCTGAAAAAAACAAGTCAGTTTACTGCTGCCTCGAGTATAAACAGTTTGCAAACAAATATAGAACTCACAACAAAATTAATACTCAAACTAATTCATTAAAATTTCAAAAACATCTAAACTTAATTATTGTCGTTAAGGAGCATATTTCCCTGGGAAAGTGCTCATAATTCACATTGAAGGGTCGTACGAAGGTTGCATAAAACTTTAAGAGAAACACGTCTTAATAAGATACATAACTTTGTAAAAGAGACTTTATGGTGTAGGGTAACACAACGTAACTCTTAAAAAAACTGGACAAAATAATATATTTTCATTTATCATCTACAATAAAAAAACTCACCTAGCAATAAAATAAAACACTTAAATCAAGACTTAATAATTGTGAATTTTCTTATGTGGCTCCTAAACTTTTTTAAAAAAAAATATAATTAATATTGGCATCGAAAAGGCTTTTTCTAAAAGATGTTACAAAAAAATCTAATGTCAATCGAAAATGACTAATAATCCTAAAAACATAAATTACTTTATAGTACAGTTCAAAAAGTTATTCTCATTTCTATAAAAAGTTATTAAAAGTGTGTCATGAAAACAGGTGACCTAAGATGATCAAAGATGTATTAGGTACCAAGTGGTTTTAATGCGGAGGCTCTTGATTTGCGAGGCCATTCCAAAACTATTACACCATGGTCGCCTTAATGATTTTTAATTAAACTATATACAAACATTTTATTTAATAAAATTTTAGTAAGTTATTTTTATACATAAATTAAGTAGCATACGTCTCTAATAAAGATTTTTTCGTCATCATCAGGTTAATAAATAACAGATATGAATTTACGTAGTTTACTAAAAGATAACTATAATGAATTAAATAAATTTTATGCAGCTTACCATCGCGTTTATTTTGGTTTTGATTTTACAATTTTATTTTATTATTTATTTTATTAATTTTATTATTCCGACGTTTCGAGAGCTTTGCAGCCATCGCGGTCGTTTATAGTAAGCCGCAAATAAAATGTGTTATTTAATTTTAAGATAACTATAATTTAATGGTATACAAATTTCATCCAGAACACGAATTAGCTTCGTGAGAGAAAAAAAATAATAATATTATACTTGGTTTAATTAATGGCGTAGAACAACAAAAGCGAATTTGTACATCTAATTAAATTATACTCACCCTACGTCGGCGACGAACGCCGACGTTCGAATTTACGATACAATTTCGTGATACTTCATATCGACAACTTTATGATGAGGAAAAATAACACTAAAAATGTAACACTGCGGTCTATAATATCAAATTTTAGATGTTTCAAATTTCAGAATAGACATTTTAGATAAGTCATCATCGTCCACTGCTCAGCATAGGCATGTCTTTAGAACTCTATTCCGATCGACAAGATGCCAGTTGCACCCACTGGTATCTTGGCGTTTATAATAATTGCCATAATCCCCGCGCTATGCAGGTAGTTTCGGGAGGACGCTGCTGCTCATCTTCCAGTGAGGCTGGCCGAGTTTTAGGACATCCCGGGTCCTACTAAAAGTAAATAGGTGACCGTGGTGTAGTGGCGGTGCAATGGCTACGTAAGCCGAGTGGCTACTAAAGTGCTTGTATCATAGAAATAGGACAACCAAAGTACATATATCAAAGACACATTGGTACCGGTGAGTGGTTTCGAACCACTACACCACGGTCGCCTTAAGAAAGATTTATATTTTCTTTATCAAGTATGTTTGTTATATCTTCGTTTAGTAGCTTAGGGTAGTCATAAATATGTAATATTAAGAACAATAAACATTACGTTAAAACAAAAAAACAAAATTCTAGTAAAACCGCGTCCAATGTCGAGAATTTTCTATAAAATCGATAAATATGAACATCTTTTCCAAAAGATTCTCAACTAAACGCTTTATCGAAGATTTTGTTGATATTATGTAAGACATGGATGTTTATTCCTGATAATCATTTGAAAACGATTTGAATTATTTTTTTATTTTGGATTTGGTTTCTTTTTACTTTCGGACAGGACAACGTCGAATCCAATATAGCGGTATGAAATTAATAAATTTTGTGCAGCTTACTATCGCGCTTATTTTTGATTAATTTTGGGTATTTGGAAGAGTTTTGCAGACATCGTAGCCACGGAGAGACCACGGTACGCATAAAAAAATGTTTCATTAATTTTCACACAAAATCTAAGAAATCTTTTATTAAATATGTTTACTTTTTCAACTACAGAGTGTTAGTAACATGTATTTCGTAAATAAAGAGTAGTAGGCAGTGGTACCCAGTCTGTCGATCCGGGGTAGTACCACCACTTACAAGTATACAGACCGTGAAGTGATTTGGGCACGTTTCGGGATCAGCTTGTAAGTTGCCGGTTTCATCTAGGCCGGCATAGTGGATGTGATTGCTACTCACAGTTATTAAATTGTAGTAGCATTCATTCATGGACCACACTTCGGCTTAACATCAAGCGGGGTGCTGTCATATTTATGTCGAGTCACAATAAAAAATAAATATTTTCGACATAATACAAGAATATAGCTCCTGATAAGTTTTAGCAAAGAATTCTAAGAACTTTTCCTTTTACACGCTGAGGAATGTTGGTTATAATAAGTTCCCAAACTGCTTTTTCCCTTCAGTACTTTTGTCCCTCAGATGTATGAAATAAACTTTCTAAGTCAATAAGCTACTATCTGAAACATATGATATAGAAAGATTTTGACTTGCGACTTTGTACACCATGAGAAGTGTTTTTTTATATAATGGTTTTAACCAGGAGAAAGGCCCGCGAGTAAAAGTAACTGCTGCCACAGACGAATGCCGTGTAATGAATTTCGGAAAATTGCAGGCGAATCCCGATTTTGTCACTTTAATCAATCAATCAAATTGTCACGACTTTTTCTTATGATGATAGGCAGAGACAATAGAGCGCCACTTACTACGATCCTGACACAACTCCCTCGCTTCCTTTACATCCACAATTCTCTTCATACAAGCTCTAAGGTTATGGACACTAGGCAACCTAGCTTTATTGAGGATGTCTCCAATTTGGCCGGCGAACATCCTCCTGGACCTGCCTTGTTTAACGCATCCACCCACATCAGATTTATAAATTGCTTTTGTCAATCTACTTTCTCATGAGCCCAAACCTCCGAAGCATCCCTTTGTCAGTCCTTGTCACTACATCTTCTTTCAAACAACATCTATCGCGCACTGTGCTATTCCTTATTCTATCCGCTATCGTCACTCCACACACACTTCTTATTGACTGCATTTCTACAGCGTTAATTCTACTCTCATGCTTCTTCTGCGACACCCAACATTCACTTTCATACATTAATGAAGGAACAAGTACCGCTTTATAAACAGCCATCCTGGTCACTTCACGTTCTAGAATACTCGAACGCATACTCTACACTCTGTATTCGAACATTCTAGAATGAAGAACGACTTGCGTGGTGCATTGGTAAGGTGCGTTCTGTGGCAGCAACTCCAGAATGCAGCAGTGTGCAGTCTGTGGAATCAATACGCAGACAGCTACACAGTTGTGCAGTCGTTATAAAACTATAAAGGATAATAATAATGATAACTATTTTTATTTTAAAAATATAAAAAATAAGAATTATAAGAATTATATACAATAATACATTTACTATGATACTAGTAATGATAAAGGATGTCTGACAATCATCTTTTGTTACTTTTATTAGAAGAGGAGGAGGACGACGATTTATTTATGTTCTTATTGTGACTTGACATATGACAGCACCCCGCTTGATGTTAAGCTGAAGTGTGGTCCATGAATGGATGTCACTGCTGCTACAATTCTATAACTGTGAGTGGCAATCTAGTTGGAACCGGCAACATACAAGCTGATCCCGAAACGCGACAAAATCACTTTACGGTCTGTATACTTGTAAAATTAAATTCTAATAAAATACTATCACATTATTTTTTCATAAACGTGAAAAGGGCTAATAATATTCAAAGTTAAAACGAGTCTCCTATTTTGCGATTACGTCAATCAAATGATTCTTTTGTGAAAATTGAAAACCTCTTCTTGTTTTACAGGTAAGTGAAGATTGGTATATTTTTAGATATTGAAAGATGTCGTCCATCATTCCTTGAGCCAAATTGACGCATCGTTATTCAACACTCGACTTATTTACCTTTTATAATTTATTATACGAAAAATGTACAAAACAGTATAGGTAATATTTTTTTGAAACTAAGATGATTTTATGTAGTAATAATCAATCAATCAATCAAATTGTTACGCCCTTTTTCCACAGAGATAGGCAAAGACAATGGAGCGCCACTTGCCACGATCCTGACACAACTCCCTCGCTTCCTTCACATTCACTATTCTCTTCATACAAGTTCTATGGTTAATAAAAAGGTTAAAAAAGTTTAGCGCCTATTTTATCCACTTTTTTATTGCGATTCTGACATCTGACCTCGACCCTCGACTGATGGTATGCAAGAGGAGGTCCAAGAGCACCGACGACTGAAAAAAGTCGACGTCACTATGCCGACCAAATGTGCTTCTTCACGTATTGCACCAAGGTAAACACATTCCACTTCTATGAATGTTGATGGATGCTGATGTTAAACTGGAGTGCGGTCCATAAATGGAGGTAACTACTACTACTTAAGTTAAATAACAGTAAAGTTTCAGATTGCAAACCGCCATTGTTTGTAAAAATAATATATAAGTACTGTGTTACATTTTAGTGTGGCTAAGAGGGGAATCCCCGTGAGGCAGGTGATCCATCAGAAAATTGAAGTTGCAAGTGAAGTCGAGTAAATACCCGTTTCAATCAAATCTAATTAAATATATTTTCTTTATGTTATACCAAAATAAATAAATAAATAGTGGCATAGGTTAGTCACAGGTTTGATTCTCGGTCGGAGCAAATATATGTTTCATAGCTTTTATCTGTATATTTAATAATAAATTAAACAGGCGGATATTTGCTTCGGGTAAGTTAACAAAGAGTGGTAGGCAGTGGTACCTAGTCTGCCGATCCAGGGTAGTACCACTACTAACATGTATACAGACAGTGAAGTGATTTAGTCGCGTTTTGGGATCAGCTTGTAAGTTTCCGGTTCCAACTAGGCTATATGTCACTACTACTTACAGCTATTGAAGCGGAGACATCCATTCATGGACCACACTCCCGCTTAACATCATGCGGGGTGCTGTTATATTTCGAGTCACAATAAAAAAAAACATTCAACATACATGCGATCTGTATATTTAGTTTTATGAGCATATTTATTATAGTTTTATAATAAGTACGGTACGATTCCAACCGGAAATGCAATCCCAGCACCGGAGATTGTAGTTCCGCTTAAAGAGGGATTGCATGACGGAAACGTTTGCGATTCAACTCTTTGATTGTGACCAAGATCTTTTTTATTAAAAGGTTGACTTCCTTTAAGGGTTTATTTAAAAAAATACTTTAATTCTTTTAGATAAACCTATAACCCAAAAAAAATCTGTAGATTGAACCCAAAGGATATTGAAACTAAAATAAGACTCTAGATAAATAGATATCCTCATTATGCAAATTGTAGCTTAGAAACCTAAGCTACAATTATACCTTTTCTAATGTGACTCGACAACTGGCTTTCTGATTGTCTGTTGGTAAGCAAGAGGAGGTTCGAGAGTGCCGACGACTGAATAAAACGACTTAGTTTACGGTAGGCCGTCATAGTGTAAGTTGCCGTCACGTTGACGACGGCCTAAAATTTTTTGGCCGGCATTTAACGGCGACTAAAGCCAACCGTAAAATGGTACGGAGTTTCCTTTTCTTAGCAACAGGCAAGACGAGATCAATTAAGCAGCTCAATAAAAAATAGTTTTTTTTTCATCAATCAATCAATCGTAAAATAGAGCGCCACATTTTACGACTATAACATAACTCTTACGCTTCCTTTACGTTATTCTTCCATTAATATTTATTATACAAAGGAATATTTCAAAGTGACCTTCAATCTCTTAAACCACATAAACTATTCACTATATCTGCCCCCGGAAGCTCATAAAAAACATGTTTTATTTATAGAATAACAAAGTTTAACCTTTACGCCCGGAGCCAACTTGTGTACCTTAATATAAAAAAGTTGCAATTTTTTTGTTCCTCATAATAATGGCTAAATATAAAGTTGTAATGTTAAATTATTACGTTGTTTGACTATCTCACAGAGATGTGGAGCGCTGCTATTGTTTAGTTTTGTACTCGTTTAAAGCTCTCTTATAGGGTAACCAAGGACAAAGCTCGCTATGAAAAAGTGTGCGTATGATTCCTAATTTTCAAATTCAGTTCATTTTAAAACTTAATAATAAAAGTGATATTTTTAATGACGAATTTGTGAATTTATTTATGTGTTGAAATTTAGAAAACTTCAAAAATGGTAGACAGACAGTGGATAGGACTTTCCCGGTCAACGGGCCCGGGAAAGTACCACCACTTTCAAGTGACACTTAAGTATTATAAAACAATATAATAAATATAATATAATTTAAAAAAATTATAGCCCATAATAGTATTAAACATCATCATCACAGCGACTCGACTAGTCGTTCACTAGTCATAGGCATCCCCCAGCACGCCACTTCTGGAAGTAGCGTCCATCCACCTTTATTAGGTGATAAGTCTGAATGTGGATTTATTACACTGCATTTTTACGTGGTCTCGATTAATAAACAAGTCCGAATAAAATCATCCGGCAATATATCCGGCAAACAACATGTTTGAAATCGTGCGATTTCAAACATGTTGTTTGCCGAATTTTCTCAATAACTTTGGGCCTACCTCGTCGAGGTCTTTATAACGATATACTGACCCAACAATGACGATATAGAAACATAAAAATAAAAACATGCCTAACGTTGATGACATTCATTAAATTAAACAAATTTTATGCGGCTTTCTATCGCGTTTATTTTAGTTTCGATTTTACAATTTTATTTTTCCGACGTTTCGCGATAGTAAACCGCATAAAATTTGTTTAATTCATTAATCAGTGTTCGCGCAAAATCTAATAAAATATTGATGACATTTCTTATTAACCGCATTTAAGTATACAATAAAAATAAATTGTATGGTCACCCTATCTCATATTTCAAACTGAACAATATAATACCCTTTATTTGATTAAGTTATCTATGTAATATCTATTGAATTATTACTAATAATATTTTATAATTTTAATACGAAAAGTTATTGCTCGGTAAATATTATACAAATTGTATATAAAACCGTTTTGATGTCTGCGAACCAGTTTTAATCGTGTTGATTTTTAAGATGAACTTTAACGTTTAATCTTTAGTAAATAACGTCGTGTTTTATTATTTTAAAGTACATTTTTTAAAACCGCTTTTAAGATTACTTAGTTCTGATTCAAGTTAGATTAAATTTAAACAGTTTTTTTTAATCAGAGGAGACTGGATCCTCTAAATTCAATCGAATCGAAATGTCGAAATGTACCGACTTTTTTAAAAAGTGTATGCATTGCCTATAACCAGAGAGCCTGTATGAAGCTCATATTGTGGATATGACAAAGGATAGCTGCTTAGAATCGTGTTCTTCGTGTGTTGTCCATAATGTCTGCCCATCCTTGACGGAGGTGACTGTTGTGACAGTTAATTGACTACAATAAAAAGTCGCCAGCGCGTGATTGCGTTCACGCGATACCCGCACAGGTCAGAGGAGGTATCCGCATTTTGTCGACCGAATCGACAGTCGAACTAAATGCGCTGAACCATTTAGTTCAACTGTCGATTCTTCACAAACAATTGAAAATGCTTTGGCAGTTTTATTTTTATTGTGACTCGACATATTAAAGCATCCCGCTTGAGACAACCTAGCTTTCTCGAGGATGTGTCCGATACTACAATTCAATAACTGTAAGTAGCAGTCACATTCACTATGCCATTCTCTATGTTCTCCCCATCCTATAACCGAGCTTGGATCTTTAGGCGAGGGGTAAAAAATCTTTCTGGCTGACATAGTGACCATAACTGAGGTAACCGATGTCTAAGTCGATGTCTAACCCATCTCTAATTTGTGTTCTACAAGAACTTTTAGTTACTTTGAGTTACTTGTTGCAACGGAAACCATCATGGGCGAGTCCGACTCGCACGTGGCCGCTTTTTATTTTTATTATGACTCGACCTCTGACATAAGCAAGTGGAGGTCCAAGAGTGCCTACGACTGAATAAAAGGAGTCAGAACACGGCTGCCCCAGTCGTCGTCTCTATGCCGGCCAAGATTCAAGGCTATAGAATGAAGAGAACAGATGTCGCGTATCTTGAGTGTTCCTATAGCTGACTTAAAAGTAGGAGGATGAAATAGTCCACTAAGGGATGGATAAATAATTATCTTATTTGACCAAATCGGAGAAATCCTCAAGAAAGCCGGGTTGTCTAGTGCCCATAACCGTAGTGCTTCAAGTATGAAGAGACGTGGATGCGAGGGAAGCGAAAGAGTTTTGTCAGGATCGTGGCAAGTGGCGCTTTATTATTTCTGCCTAACCTATCCCTGTGGGAAATAGGCAGAGACAATTTGATTAAGTGATAGAAATAGGTATTTTTTATTAGAATTCGTGTCAGATATAATTAGACAAAAAGTATCTAATTTTATCACAATAATAAGAAAGCAAAAAAAACCCTCATAAATGGGTGTGATATATTTTTAGTACTTTTCCATCAAAACGTATTAAAAGATTGATTGACAACTGCCCTTATAGAGAAACCCTGTTATTTCCAATAAATACCCGAATAATGGCATTATCGCGTGCCCTGATGTATTAAGTAGAAAAAAAAACAAATTTAGGGGATGATAAATAATATTCTTTTTAAGTAAAAATGACAATTTAAGAGAAGAACTAGCCAGGTGGAACTATAAATGGATTATCACCTATTTTTTTATATACATTTCTATACTAAGCTACTTAAGTGCTTGTATCATAGAAACAGGACAACACCAAAGTACACATATCAAAGATACATTGGTACACCACGGTTGCCTTAACCTATAATACGAAGGCAGGTATTATTCCTGCGGGCGTACCACCATTTCTTATAGCATGATTGTTTTAATTGTCAAATTGCAATTCGTACGTCAAATATGCATATTTGAATAAAATTACTATTGGCAGTTTTGTGACGTCACATCAATATTCATTCCTCCAAAGCGTACCACCGTACTGTCTTGAAACATTCTTGTTTTTAAAGCAGTACTGATGTTAAGATACAAAGTTTATTTATCTATACTTAGCTGGCTGGTGAATAGAAGTATACAGACCGTGAAGTGTACTAGAATGCCGTTTCCAACAAGGACGGCATAGTGTATGTGATTGCTCTTATAGTTATTTATAATTATAGCAGTCACCTTCATTCATGGCCCTCACTTTAGTGTTCAGCTGGAGTCAAGTCACAATAAAAAAGAGTCATGGATGCTACTTGACTTGCGGCCAAAGCTAATATTGAAAATCAACTGAAAAATGTTTCTGTTGATCTCTGTGGGAAAGGAAACGTGATAGGTCAAATTTGAGTAGGTAGCTAATACCTACTCACAAATAAAAATAATAAAATGAATGCTATATTTAAAGAATAAGTACCAAAAAGCTCCTCTTAAACTCTTTTTAACAAAAAGTTTTAAAAAACAGCTCAAAGCTACGGAAATAAAAATCACGTCTCATCACACAATGACAATAAACAAAAAAATATTTATTTTCCTGGACTATACCACCACCTGAAATGAGGCGAAAGATGTGGAGAAGGAAATGTGGAGGAATGGTGTGAAGAATATCAGTGAGAGTAAGATCCATCATACTAAGGAAACAACTAGAAAGATAAATACATGGGACTTTAGAGGCGACCTTGGTGTAGTGGTAGTGAAATGGTTACGTACACCGAAAGTCGTGTTCAAAGCCACTTACAGGTCGAATATATTTTTGTGTGCTTTCATAATATTTTTTTTATCATAGGCTATTGGAGAGCTTGTATCATAGAAATAGAACGACCGAAGTACATAATTATATAAAAGATTCATTGGTACAGATGAGTGGTTTTGAACTCGTTTTGCGTGACTATTGCACTGCCACTACACTACTGTCGCCTTTATTTGGTCGACCTGTTTCTATGATACAAGCGCTACTTTCAGTATCTTAGTATATAGATGTAACAAAAATAGTATTATAATGGTTAACAACACATTATGTCATAAATACTGTTGTATTTTTTTTTCAATTATTATTATTATTTTTTTTTATATTGACTGGATCTTGACGTGATGGAGGCGTCGCATCCACTACGTTGGTCAATTTACAACGGAAAAATTAAAATATTTTAAAAAATTTGCTAGCCTTTTATAAAAAAAAACTGTAATATATAATTTAATATTAATAGTAAACTATAATTAAACATAGAAATACATTTTTGTGTGCAAAAATGAGCAAATCGCTAATGCTATTGTGGTTCACACTTAATCCATCAAAATCCGGGAATTGGCCCAAAAATAAAAAAAACCCCATTGTCTGTTTACCCCTACACAATCAAGGGATTAGTGATACAAACATTTGGGTGTTCGTCAATCATAGTAATATTATAATTTAATGCTGGGAGTGTGGCATTTTGTGCAAAAACACACCAAAAATAGCGGTTCTAGTAATCTCCGATAATTACGATCCGCCATTTTATAAGATTTTTTTATATATAATACAAAAAAAATCTTTGTGTGTATAACTTTATTTATACCCTACATAAAATTCTTGAGTTTAACACGTGTTCAAAAACAAAATAGCACAATTCTTTATTCTTTATTTAACGAGAATTAAACAAATTGCTGATAAATTGTTTGTAGTCACTTAATACGTCAATGGGCGCTATTCACATTGGATTGTAATTAAGAAAATATATCAAATTACATCAAAATATGTATGTTTAAATTGTGACCCGACATTTGACTGCACCCCGCTTGATGTTAAGCTGGAGTGTGGTCCATGAATAGATGTCGCTGCTACTACAATTTAATAAGTGTAAGCTTCACGGTCTGTATACGGACAGGGTACCACTGCCTACAACTCTTTGATAACCAGACCCGAAGCAAATATCCACCTCTTTATTTTATAAACAAATATTTGCAATATTTAATATAATTAATAAATGTTACAAATTAAAGCTATGAAATAAATATTTGCTTCTAGTGGGAATCGAACCCGGGACTTTACGCGCAACAAACCAATCGCTAACCGTTCGGCCACGCCTTTAACTGAAAAAATACAAAAACAACATTTTTAAATATATTTTAAAATGTAGGTAATAGTAATCATTAACTTCCAAAACTGCGACTCGAATTAGGAAAGTGCGAAATTATGATAAGAAACATTGTTTTTCTACAAGTATAATATAACATAACAATCAATTAATTAATTGTTACAAAAATTTCCCACAGGGATAGGCAGAGACAATGCGCTCCATTGTCTCTTCCATTGACACTTGCCACGATCCTGACACAACTCCCTCGCTTCCCTCACTTTCACAATTCTCTTCATACAACCTCTACGGTAATGGGCATTAGACAACCCAGCTTTCTTTAGGATGTCTCCGTTTTAGTCAAAAAAGTCCGTTTTAGTGAGGGTGTCACGGTCTGCTCGTTTAACGCATCCATCCACATTAGAATCATAAAATCTTTTTTACATTACCTACTCGAATCTTACAAAATTACATACAAGGGTTGCATGAATATTTGGGATTTCTCTAAGTATATGTGTATTTGTATGCTAGGTATCTACACACACCCATATAGTTATAATTATATATTTTACATTTCTATATTAAGCTACTAAAATGCTTGTATCATAGAAACAGGATAGTCTAAAGGACAGGCGTGGACGAACGGTATAGCGACTGGTTTGTTGCGCGTGAAGTCCCGGGTTCGATCCCCGGTCGGAGCAAATATTTGTTTCATAGCTTTTATTTGTAATATTTAATAGTAATAAATATTGCAAATATTTGTTAATAAAAAAAAGAGATGGATATTTGCTTCGGGTCTGGTTATCAAAGAGTGGTAGGCAGTGGTACCCAGTCTGCCGATCCGGGGTAGTACCACCACTTACAAGTATACAGACCGTGAAGTGATTTGGTCACGTTTCGGGATCAGCTTGTAAGTTGCCGGTTCCATCTAGGCCGGCATAGTGGATGTGATTGCTACTCACAGTTATTGAATTGTAGTAGCAGTAACATTCATTCATGGACCACACTCTGGCTTAACATCAAGCGGGGTGCTGTCATATGTCGAGTCATAATAAAAAAAAAACATATTTATCAAAGATACTTTGGTACCGGAAAGTGGTTTTGAACCCTTGCTTTCGGTTTACGTAATCATCGCACTACCACTACACCACGGTCGGTTGTCTAGATTATTTCAGATTTTTTATTTATTTTCAGAATAAACGTCCAGTAATTAATTTAAGCTTCATCAATGTAACAAACTGTTGATTTCAATAAAGGTTTTCAGACGCCCTTTCAGACATTGTGTTAACAAATATTCGGCTTCAATTTTGTAAATAACTGTGAATTTAATATCTATAATATTCCAATTAGATAAATAATAGCACTGTTTAAAATCTTACAAGCACAATAAGAACTTAATCCAATAAGAACTTAACCGAGCGCCATCTAGTACATGGCAGTGGAACTATACAGATATCAAATATATTTTTCCACTTTTCGCAAACAGATGGCGTTGAACTAAATAACCATAACTGTGATATTACAATAAGAATAGGACGGGCTGTAGACTAACATCACTTTAAAGGAAAAGACACCATACTAAAGTGATGTTGATTGGAGAGTTAGACGTCACAAAATGGCGCCGATTCTTTACATCCACAATTCTCTTTTTACAAGCTCTACGTTAATTGGCAGGGCAGCTCAGCTTTCTCGAGGATGTCTCCGATTTCGTCAGAAACACCCTACTGGGTCTACCTTGTTTAGGGCATCCATCCACATTTGATTTATTTCGTCAATCTATTTTCACTCATCCTTTACACGCATACTAAACTAGAAGCACCTCTGGCCGGCATAGTGACAGCGACTGGGCAGCCGTGAACTGACTCGGTTTCTTGACTCGGTCGTCACTCTTGTACCTCCTCTCTGATGATAATCAGGCGGGTCGAGGTCAAGTGTTGTCATGTCTTGTTTTATGAGACGCAACACTGTCCTTCATTTGCCTGATAATGACTAATAAAACTGACTTATACCAGCGACACGCTATATAGCTATACGCTATGATAGCCGCTTATGAAGTTTCTTATATTATATTGGTTATTACGTTTGAAGGAACAATTTGTTGTTCTTTATAGTAACAACAATGAACAGCGTTTATACAAAATTTCATGAGCGGGTCAAACGACAACACATCCATAATAGTGTGCCGCTGGTATAGTTTTGTCATTCACAAAAGCCAAAGGTTTTTAGTTTATGACATCGGTAACACCGACATCGGTAGGGGTTACGTCAGTTACACCACAGAAAAAATAATTAAGATTTTTCTCTGTTCTGGTTTAGCATTAGCACCAAGCACTTTTAAGTGTACAGACCGTGAATTGTCTCAGCGTGAAGCGTTTCGGTATTAGCTTGCATTAATTTACGTGTAGTAGAAGTGGTGTCCATTCTTGGAACGTATTCTATAATAAATAATATAGTGTATTAAACTATATTTTCGCAATTCCATTTTAAATGTATAAATAATTTTGTAGTGAAAAGTTTTGGGTCATTGTTGACAGTACAAGTATATTAGTCACCCCCGTGGACGAAGGTTCGAACCCCAAAATAACAAACTATGTTAATACTAAGACCGAATAAAGTTCATTACGGTCATCTAAAATTAAATCTGTTACTAACGAAAATATTTATGTCCTTTTACTAGTAGCTTGCACAGTTTTTTTTATTGTGACTCGACATATGACAGCACCCGCTTGATGTTAAGCCGAAGTGTGGTCCATGAATGAATGTCACTGCTACTACAATTCAATAACTGTGAGTAGTAATCACATCCACTATGCCGGCATAGATGGAACCGGCAACTTACAAGCTGATCCCGAAACGTGACCAAATCACTTCTGTATACTTGTAAGATAGAAGATAGTTGAAGGAAATTCTAATTAATTTAAGCATTCATAAAATTCATCGGAGACATCCTCAAGAAAGCAAGGTTGCCCAGTGTATGAAGAGAATTGTGTATGTGAAGGAAGCGAGGGAGTTGTGTTAGGATCGTGGTAAGTGGCGCTCCACTGTCTCTGCCTATCCCAGTGGGAAAAAGGTGTGGCAATTTGATTTTTTGACTGATTAAATTAATCGCACTAAGGACTGTTTTGACACAATTAACTAAGTATTGTAAAAGCCACAAAATACCGGTGGATGCAACTGGCACCTTGTCGTTCGGAATGGCGTTCTAAGGGGGAGGCCTATGTTCAGCAGTGGACGCCTTCTGGCTGATGATGGTGATGAGCCAAATATTACAATGAGACAAAAGGCGACCGTGGTGTAGTGGTAGTGCAATGGACATGCAAACCGAGTGCCCTCGGTTTAAATCCACTTGCCGGTACCAATGCACCTTTGATATAATGAACTTTGGTCGTCCTGTTTCTATGATGCAAACACTCCTAGTAGTTTATATAGAACTGTTAAAAATATCCTTGGTCTTGTTTGATATTTGATAAAAGGCACTTAAATACCTATCTCTC
The DNA here is from genome assembly GCA_905220615.1 of Tinea trinotella. Lineage (NCBI taxonomy): Eukaryota > Metazoa > Arthropoda > Insecta > Lepidoptera > Tineidae > Tinea > Tinea trinotella. The sequence goes on from HG992314.1 coordinate 851,617, forward strand.
AAATCTATATATATAAAAAAATAGAACCGTAAACCAACTTCCTTTAAAATATTGACATGCTTATTTGAGTGGTCACAGTTTCTATTGTTAGGTGACTTAGTCGCGTTTCGAGGTCAGTTTAAAAGTTGCAAGAATTTCCAGTATGCTTCTTTAGCTTCACAACTTTAAAAATGTTTCGTAAGACCGTCGTAGCGTAGGTATGCGATTGCACCTCGCAGACACTTATCTGTGACAGCAGCCGTCTCAGCTAATGGGTCGCACTCCAGCTTAACATCAGGCGTCCATTAACATATATATGTATGTACATATATGTGTAACATATATGTGTATGAATAAGATTTTACGTAGTACATATATTTTGTATGTTTAAGGCTAATATGACACTATACGTCAAGAGATTTTTTAGTGGATATCATTGTCTCTGCCTATCCCTGTGGGAAAAAGGCGTAACAATTTGATTGTTTGATTGTGTGACAGTACATAAATATGTACTTTGGTCGCCTTGTCTCTATGATACAAGCACTTAATATAGAAATGTAAATATAAATAAATAGGCGACCGTGGTGTAGTGGTAGTGGAATGGTTATGCAAACCGAAACCACAGTGGATAACAGTAAGTGGTTAAAACCATGTATGGTTGATACCAAGGTATCTTTGATATATGTACTTTGGTTGTCCTGTTTCTATTATACAAGCACTTCGGTAGCTTAGTATAAAAATGTAAAAGAAAAAGGTAAAAAACCAACGCTTAATATTCATATTTTGCAAAGGTGAAATGCGGAAATAAAACAAAAAGAAAATCCCTTCTAGAGGTAAGGGAAGCGTGGGAAAAGATGAGGAAAAGCGCGGCATATACAAGGAAATCATATAAACGGCCCTCCCACGGCTCTCACATAATCATATCTACGAATCTGTTCAAACAAATACATAAATAATACATAAAATATAACATGTAGAGATAGCAAAAACATTTTCAAAAACAGGTACAGTCAGCAGCAGATATATCTGAGCATGCAAAATGATTAAAATTATCTATACATTCAGAGTGGTCATAAATATCTACACACCATTAGTGTGCATAATAATGTGTGCATTCAATGCGTCAAAAATATCTATACACTCAAATAGTCAAAAATATCTACACTTGTCAAAAATATGTCAACAGACAATTCAGTAAATTTGTTTTAAAATATTACATATTATATGAGTGTGTAGATATTTTTGACTTTTTAAATGTAAGTATAGATACACTAGATACACCGGGCGGCACATTTATGGGGCAGCCAAATTAAAAAAAAAAACTATAATAAATCAATAAAATTTGTACCTAAAATTCACATTTTTGTTGTACCTATGATTGAAACTCCTAAATAAGGGGGCGGCAATTTTTTTTCCGCCCCGGGCGGCTGACTTCCACGTTACGCCACTGTTATGACCACTCTGAATGTATAGATACTTTTGATCAGATTGCGTGCTCAGATATATCTGATGCTGACTGTACAAGATGAAATTAATATTACTATAAATGAGAGATAATATTAGATAATTTTACTAGATAAAATAAACAAGAAACTGATCAAATTTCCTATTAATTAATGATTATAATAATCAAATTACTACCTATTAATAACTCAAAAAAATAAGTAATCCTCGATTTGCTTGGTGGTCCTACCATATCTAAAGCGCTGACAACTGAAAACAACGAGGAAATTGTGTCAGGATCGTGGCAAGTGGCGCTCCATTGTCTCTGCCTATCCCTGTGGGAATAAGGCGTTACAACTTGATTGATTGGTAGTTTACGGCAACCGTAAACTATCAATCAATAAGTGGCTTTCACTCCTAAAAAAAATTAGGGCCATTTTTAATGCGTAAGAATTGTAAAAATATATGTTGCTCTGCATCGCGACACTGATTTCAGGTTGGCTTATTAGGATAGTTTTAACGTGCCTCATTCGGAGCGCCTATAACATATCTACGTCTTTTTTTGAAATATTATTAAACTCAGTCATGGAGCGACGTATTATAGGATTTTTTTAAATTTTTATTGTGACTCGACATATGGCAGCACCCCGCTTGATGTTAAGCCGAAGTGTGGTCCATGAATGAATGTCACTGCTACTACAATTCAATAACTGTGAGTAGCAATCACATCCACTATGCCGGCCTAGATGGAACCGGCAACTTACAAGCTGATCCCAAAACGTGACCAAATCACTTCACGGTCTGTATACTTGTAAGTGGTGGTACTACCCCGGATCGGCAGACTGGGTACCACTGCCTACCGCTCTTTGATAACCAGACCTGAAACAAATATCCATCTCTTTTTTTATTAACAAATATTTGCAGTATTTAATATTTTTAAATATTACAAATAAAAGCTATGAAACAAATATTTGCTTCGACCGGGGATTGCTTGGGCGCAACAAACCAATCGCTAAACCTTTCGTCCACGCTTTCGGGATCAGCTTGTAAGTTGCCGGTTCCATCTAGGCCGGCATAGTGGATGTGATTGCTACTCACAGTTATTGATTTGTAGTAGTAGTGACATCTATTCATGGACCACACTTCGGCTTAACATCAAGCGGGGTGCTGTCGTATGTCAAGTCACAATAAAAAAAACACATGTTAGTAAATGTGCGTTTTTTACACTTTATCAGTGTTATTCCTTAGGGAATATGCCAGGAACAGATTGTCTTAGTATGTTCTATAGATACCTATGCACGAGTATGTATTTACATGGTTTTCTCTTTACTTATCGTATGAAGGTTGCTTTCTGAAGTGAGCAGCAAAATTGTAATGATAATTGATATTTTTTTATTTTTTATTATACATTTCTATACTAAGCTACTAAAGTGCTTGTATCATAGAAACAGGACAACCAAAGTACATATATCAAAGATACATTGGTACTAGTGAATGGTTTAGAACTCGTGCCACTCGGATTACGTAGCCATTGCACTGCCACTACACCACGGTCGCTATATGGAAGCGAGATGTTTGGATATCAGTCAATTAATCAAATTGTCACAGGGATAGAGATAGGCAGAGACAATGAAGCGCCACTTGCCACGATCCTGACACAACACCCTCGCTTCTCTCACATTCACAATTCTCTTCAAACGAGCTCTACGGTTATGGGCACTAGGCAACCTAGCTTTTTTGAGGATGTCTCCGATTTGGTCAGAAAACAACTCGACATTTGACTTGCAAGGGAAAGTCACAAAGCACTGACGACTAAAAAAGTGACGTTTTAGACACAAGTATATTATAATGTATTTGAAAACTTATCTATTTTAGAACAGCTTACACGTTTAGGTATGGCATTTTAAAAATATATATTTTTAAACACAATTTCATGGTGTCTGTTCGGAAGGTATTCGAAAATATTTGTGTTCCGAACGTCGCCTATCTGAAAAAAAAAACGATTCGACTTACGTTTCCTCAGTCGCCGTCACGGAATCGAATACCTCAATCGCCGGCGCTCCCACACTTTTAATTAACTAATTTAAAAAAAAAGTAATATTGTCGTACAATTCGAAAGTGTACCATCTACTATAAGGAAAAGTGTAAGGCTTTTTGAAATGGCATTGAAAATATTAAGGGATTGTCCGTGTTATGGGCTTCCAATTTACATTTCGATAAATATAGGATTTGACATTTAAACGTACTTATACAAACTATTTTTAACCTTTTAAGTGGGTGGCCCTTTGACAACTGCTTATAGAGGGAGTAGCATAATGAGGAAGAAAATAAACCTTTTGCAATACATACTTTAAGTAACGGAGACGCGTTTAGGATCCAACTTAGGTTTCAACGTAAAGGCGACCGTGGTGTAGTGGCAGTGCAATGGTAACACATGCCGAGTGCACTAGTTCAAAACCACTAACAGGTTGATATTTGTACTTTGGTTGTCATTTTAGAGACAATAGACAATAGAATGCCACTTGCTACGATCCTGACACATTTCACACAAGCTCTACGATTATGAGCTTATTTAATTAAAATTCTTTATTGTATAGTAAAGAAAAACATCTTTAGTATGTACATAGGCGAGCTATAGTCTGTCTAAGCCAAAATGACGCGCCCCTCCACCGCATTTGCGCAAACGTGAAAACATAAAATATAAATGCAACACACAGAAAATTGGAACAAAAGGAAACAAAAGGAGAAGCACGCTGATAAAGTATAATAGTAAAGTTAGAAATATTTGCATTCACACATTTAAATTAACTAATAAAGTGGAGGGGCGCGTCATTTATAGTTAGACAAGCTATACCCGCCTATGTACATGAGTCACTAGACATTAGGTGACATTTTCTACCAGCTAACCTTTGGAATAGTGAGCAGGTATTGTGGGTGCATTTACTTATTTATATCGAGAGTTTACGCTCTTAATAAACCTAAATTAATTTTATAGCAACTCGGTGAAATCTAATTTCATTTTTATATAACATCCCTAAAGTATTTACTGCAATGGAAAATTAATAGTATTAATGTCAACCAGTACATCACACATGGGAATTGTGTTGCTTTCTACAAAGTAGGCTAACCAATTTAATTATAAATAATTAAGTAGGTTACAGATTTTATTATTATTTATATATCACGTATAATTTCTCATCATCCCAAAGGTTAGTTGTTAGAGAATGCCTAATAGTCATTAAACTCGCCTATGTACCTAATTTTAAGTTTATTTTGGTGCGATAAAGGATTGAAATAAATAAAAAATTAGAATAATTGTGGATGTAAGGGACTTTAGAGTGGTGGCTAGTCTACAGAACCGAGGTAGTACCACCACTTTCGAATGTACAGACCGTGAAGTTAAATTTTACCTAAAACATATTTATCAAATCAATCAATCAACTTACCACGCGCCACTTACCACGATCCTTACACAACTCCCTTGCTTGAAATGACAGAATGTGAGATAATGATAGTCGGAAAGAAAGTGGAACAAGTCAAACAATTTGTTTACTTGGTAAGTATGTTTACTAGGGATGGGAAGTGTGATGAAGATATTGAGAGAAGAGTGCAAAAGGGTAACGTAGTGAACGGTGCCATCCATAAGTTACGGATGTCCCAAAAGCGGCTGTTCATAATGCGGTGCTTGGTCCTACATTAATGTATGGAAGTCAAGGTTGGGTATGGCAGAAGAAGCATGAGAGTAGAATTAAAGCTGTAAAAATGCGGTCGTTAAGGAGTGTATGTGGAGTGACTATAGCGGATAGAATAAGGAATAGCACGTGATAGATGTGGTTTAAAAGAAGGTGTAGTGACAATGCTTCGATGGTTTGGGTACATGGAAAGGATGAGTGAAAGTAGATTGACGAAAGGAATTTATAAATTTGATGTGGATGGATACGTTAAACAGGGCAGGCCCAGGAGAGTGTTTTCCGACCAAATCGGAGACATTCTTAAGAAAGCTAGGTTGCCTAGTGCCCATAACCACAGAGCCTGTATGAAGAGAATTGTGGATGTAAAATTATTTACGTAAAATTTAGGCGACCGTGGTGTAGTGGCAGTGCAATGGTTACGTAAGCCGAGTGGCACGGGTTCGGAACCACTCACCAGTACCAATGGATGTTTGATATATGTACTTTGGTTGTCCTGTTTCTATGATACAAACACTTTAGTAGCTTAGTATAGAAATGTATGATAATTAATAATAAAATAAATATAAATTATCAATAATTTATCGTTTGTAACTTTTTCTCTAATATGTATATTTACTTAGGCTAGCTGGTGTAAATAATTTTGCTGATAAGAGTAGAGTTTATCTTTAAAAGGTAAGGCAGGCAAAGCAATTATAAGTTTTAACGTTTAATCGATGTATACGATAAAACGAAGTTCTGACCTATAAATGATTAGAAAACTAAATCTAATACCATCACTTGCAAGAGTAAAACCAATGAAATGTCTTAGTAGCTTTTAATAACAGGCAAGGTACAGTCATATGTCGGTGTTATGATTACGCAAACTAAAGAGACTAGTTTAAAACTGGTGCGTCTTTTCTTTTCTATTTGTAGAACAATCGACAAGTGGAATGCTTTGCCATGTGTACTCTCCATCTTATGACCTTGGATCTTCAAGCGATGCGTGAAGAAGCACCTTTGGCCGGCATAGTGACGGCGACTGAGGCAGCCGTGAACTAACTCGTTTTTTTCAGTCGTCGTTACTTTTGGATTTCTTCTTGCTTATCATCAGGCGGGTCGAGGTCAGATGTCGTGTCACAATAAGAAAATACATAAAAAAACCATTTGTGGGTAAAGTGTATCATTGATATTATGTACTTTGATCGTCCTATTTCTATGATACAATTATAAGAAAGGTGTTGACTAGTAAGATCAGTGTTTGCGCTACTCGCTCGCTGGATCCTATTCCTATGCACGTGACACAGACGAAGAAAAAGCCATTATTTGGATTTTGACATCAAAAGGGCAGGGTTCGACACCCAGGGCCTATATTCCCAAGTCCTTTTATTTATCTCTTTTTTTATTGAAACTCGACTTTTGACCTCGTCTTAACTGTAAGTCAAAAAGCGCCGTCAACTGAAAAAAAACGACGTTTTTTTTTCCTTTTGCCTCAGTCACCGTCAGAGCAGAGAACTTGAACTATTTCTATCTTTTATCATAATACAGCGATCGTATGCGCCCGTCCATCCGTGCACAATTTAATCCTTCCACTCTGTGAAGGAAAACTGTCGTTGGAAATATCTCCACGATATAAGTTCAAAACCGAGATAAAAACGTCAGATAAAATGGTTGAAAGATATTATTAAATTCAGAAGTGAAACAGGTTTTTTTCAGTAAAAGCATGGACAACTAATCTTATTTACTAGCAATATACTACTCGTATCCAAAAAAATAATACACATGAAAATATAATAGGCAAACCGTGGTCTAGTGATTCTGAAATGAAATCTTCAGTTTTTATTCTGACTCGACATCTGACTTCGACCTGATAGTAAGCAGAGAGGTAAACGACTAAAAAATTAACAAATCAGGTTACGGTTGCCTCAGTCGCCTTCACTATGCCGGCAAAAGGTGTTTTTTAACGTATGAAATGGGTTTGCCAGTACCAAGGCGGCCGTAGTTTAGTGGCAGTGCAATGGTTACACAAACCGTGAGCACGGGTGCAAAATCACTAGCCGGTACCAATGTATCTTTGATTGTACACTTTGGTTGTCCTGTTTCTATAACAAGCACTTTAGCAGCTTAGTATAAAAATGTTAATATTAAAAAAATGTATCTTGGATATATGACGACGGGCGTGGACGAACGGCTTAGCGACTGGTTTGTTGCGCGTAAAGTCCCGGGTTCGATCCCCGGTCGGAGAAAATATTTGTTTCATAGCTTTTATTTGTAATATTTAATAGTATTAAATATTACAAATATTTGTTAGTAAAAAAAAAAGAGATGGATATTTGCTTCGGGTCTGGTTATCAAAGGGTGGTAGGCAGTGGTACCCAGTCTGCCGATCCGGGGTAGTACCACCACTTACAAGTATACAGACCGTGAAGTGATTTGGTCACGTTTCGGGATCAGCTTGTAAGTTGCCGGTTCCATCTAGGCCGGCATAGTGGATGTGATTGCTACTCACAGTTATTGAATTGTAGTAGCAGTGACATTCATTCATGGACCACACTTTGGCTTAACATCAAGCGGGGTGTTGTCATATGTCGAGTCACAATAAAAAATATATATATATTTACTTTAGTTAATCACTTTACATAATACCTACAAACACGTTTAGTATATAGCTTAGTAAAGAAAAAAAGGCCTTATATATTTTACACCAATCTTATTTAATTTGCACAGTGCGCGTTAGATGTGGTTTGAAAGAAGATGTAGTGACAAGGATTGACAAAGGGATGCTTCGATGGTTTGGGCACATGGAAAGGATGAGTGAAAGTAGATTGGCGAAAGCAATTTTAAATCTCATGTGGATGGATGCGTTAAACAAGATCAAATCGGAGACATCCTCAAGAAAGCTAGGTTGCCTAGTGCCCATTATCTTAGAGCTTGTATGAAGAGAATTAAGGATGTAAAGGAAGCGAGGGAGTTGTGTCAGGATCGTGGCAAGTGGCGCTCCATTGACGACAGGCGTGGACGAACGGTTTAGCGATTGGTTTGTTGCGCGTAAAGTTCCGGATTCGATCCCCGGTCGGAGCAAATATTTGTTTCATAGCTTTTATTTGTAATATTTAATAATATTAAATATTGCAAATATTTGTTAATAAATAAAAAAAGAGATGGATATTTGCTTCGGGTCTGGTTATCAAAGAGTGGTAGGCAGTGGTACCCAGTCTGCCGATCCGGGGTAGTACCACCACTTACAAGTATACAGACCGTGAAGTGATTTGGTCACGTTTCGGGATCAGCTTGTAAGTTGCCGGTTTCATCTAGGCCGGCATAGTGGATGTGATTGCTACTCACAGTTATTGAATTGTAGTAGCAGTGACCTTCATTCATGGACCACACAATAAAAAAAAGGCGTGACAGTTTGATTGATTGTTTAATTTCGCAAGTTAAAACTTAATTATACAGTAGTAATGTAGAAACTGTAAAACATGAAACACGACAACGTCTACAACACGTAAAAGCAATATTAAAATAAGTAAAAAATCCGTTTTCCAATCTACGTAAAACACGTTGAAACCGCTAATTTTTAACTAATAAAAATAGGTTAATTTTCACTGCAATATAATTAGTTATTCGCGTATGCGATGCAGTATTTTCAAACATTATAAATTCAAAAGTGAGCTGGTCACAGGCTAGCGTGCGCATAAATAGAATTAAACTTTTAAATGCAGTTAGCTAACTATACCACGTATCAAGTGCCGCAGTTATTGTATTACTAAATACTTTGTGAACGTTTATGGCACGCACATAATTCAGTCTATGTATACTAGACTATATATATCTAAATTAAACAAATTTTATGCGGCTTACTATCGCGTTTATTTTGGTTATTGATTTTACAATTTTTTTATTAATCCGACGTTTCGAAAGCTTTGCAGCCATCGTGGTCACGGAGAGACTGAGGTGTTGGTCGTCCTATTGGTTGATGCTGTTATTGTTTCCAAAACTGCCCGCTTAATGTTTTGATTTAGTATTTTCTTTTTTCTGTCCCCGGTTTATTTCAAATTTTTACAAAAATAACTGATGGTTGTAAAATCAATAATCAAAATAAACGCGATAGTAAGCCCCATAAAATTTGTTTAATTCAATAATCAATGTTCGCGCAAAATTTTAGAAACTACTATGTATATCTGGTTTATTTATCTGGCCTTCATAGTACAGTCCGCGAGGTCTAAGCTGAGGTTTTGTGTGAGTGATCTTCAAAAGTAAAAACCAAAAAGCAGTATAATCTGGTTTAAACCAACAAAAGGACGCGTCGGGCTCTAGGTCGAAGTCACACAAGAGCTCGAGGGAGTTGTGCCAGGATTGTAACAAGTAGCTCTCCATTTGCTCTGCCTATCCCTGTGGGAAAAAGACGCGACAATAACGACAACAATAATAATAATAAGTAGATACAAACAACTTTAAATATAAATATATTATATTGACTTCAAACGTAACGCTTTTGAGTTATAAAATTATGGAAAACGATTAAAGAGTAAACTCCAAGGATCGTGGAAAGTGGCTTATCATTGGTTCTGCTTATCCCTGTAAAATTGATGCCGATCATTAATTATATTATAGAATACATTTATTCGGATAGCCATCGTTACATAATATTTTTAATAAAATGGTACTAATATAAAACTATCACGGAAACTTCGTACTTGTAGTGAAATAGCTATTAATCTTTACTAAGTCACCCTAATTTAGTGTGCAGACACTTAAGTTACCTAACTTAGTGCACTTAAGACTGCCTTAATGCATTAAAGCATTTTATGACATTACCTAGACTTGAGCAAACTCTAAAATAATAAAATATGACCTACTAAAAGCAGAAAACTTTTAGAAAACCTGTACTCGTATTTTCTTGCTTTGTCGAAAGAAAAATGATCACATTTTAAAGTGATCGATGTTCGGTGGAATCACAATGAAATTTAATAGCGTTTAGGTCATTCTAGAGTTTAGGAATTTAATATTTTCTAAGATTTTGCGCGAAAAATGTCTAGATATTGGTTTTTATTAGGGCTCGATACAGCACCCCGCCTAATAGATATTAAGCAGATTAAGCAAAAGTGTGGTGATCCACTATGCCGGCCCAGTAGGAACCGCAGATCCCGAAACGCGATTAAGACAGTACACGGTCTGTACACTTGAAAGTGGTACCCTGGATTGGCAAACTGGGCAAATGACCACAAACTCTTTACCTCCCTTTATTCATATACTCCGGAAGTAAAGTATAAATTGTTTAGTTTAAGGTTTCTTATGTTACGCCTAGTCTATTCACGTGTAGGTGAACAGACACAAAAGGTAGGTGCTCATCATGGTCTCGCTATGACACCCAATGCCACCCAATAATGACAATCACACAATGACACCCATGCTATCTATATATGACAACGTGATTGCTTCTGTGGAATTTCATATTTAATTAAATTGTCACACCTATGTTTCCACTGGTATTTGTTTTGGGGGATGACAATCAAGCACCAGAGAATGTTGATGTTTTCTGCACTCTGAATGAAAGTGAAACTAAAATTGATGTAAAAGAGATTTTGAATGCATTAAATGCGGTGCGTGCTCAGTATCCAGTTCAAATAGGTTCTTCTTTTACTATATCCTACGCACTAATCCAAGCTGTGCCTGCTTAGTACCCAGTTCAGACGGATCCCTCTTACATTATCTCCTGCGCAAACATCCACGCTGTGCCTGCTTAGTACCCAGTACGGACAGACTCTTCTACACTATTTTCTAAGCACTTATCCAAGTGGTACCTGCGCAGTATTCCGTTTAGACGGACTCTTCTTACACTATCTACAACGGGCTCAACTAAGCAGTGCCTGTTTCGTACCCAGTGCGGACGAACTCTTCTTACACTATCTACAACGGGCTCAACCAAGCAGTGCCTGTTTTGTACCCAGTACGGACAGACTCTTCTACACTATTTTCTAAGCACTTATCCAAGTGGTACCTGCGTAGTATTCCGTTTAGACGGACTCTTCTTACACTATCTACAACGGGCTCAACCAAGCAGTGCCTGTTTCGTACCCAGTACGGACAGACTCTTCTACACTATTTTCTAAGCACTTATCCAAGTGGTACCTGCGTAGTATTCCGTTTAGACGGACTCTTCTTACACTATCTACAACGGGCTCAACCAAGCAGTGCCTGTTTCGTACCCAGTGCGGACGGGCTCTTCTTACACTATCTACAACGGGCTCATCCAAGCAGTGCCTGTTTAGTACCCAGTCTGGACGCAATCTTCTTACACTATCTACAACGGACTCATCCAAGCAGTGCCTGTTTATTACCCAGTCTGGACGGGATCTCCTAACACTATATACAACGGACTCATCCAAGCAGTGCCTATTTAGTACCCAGTCTGGACGGGATCTCCTAACACTATATACAACGAACTCATCAAAGCAGTGCCTATTTAGTACCCAGTCTGGACGGGATCTTCTTACACTATCTACAACGGGCTCAACCAAGCAGTGCCTGTTTCGTACTCAGTGCGGACTGGCTCTCCTTACACTATCTACAACGGACTCATCCAAGCAGTGCCTGTTTAGTACCCAGTCTGGACGGGATCTCCTAACACTATATACAACGGACTCATCCAAGCAGTGCCTATTTAGTACCCAGTCTAGACGGGATCTCCTAACACTATATACAACGAACTCATCAAAGCAGTGCCTATTTAGTACCCAGTCTGGACGGGATCTTCTTACACTACCTATAACGGACTCATCCAAGCAGTGCCTGTTTAGTACCCAGTCTGGACGGGATCTTCTTACACTACCTACAACGTACTCATCCAAGCAGTGCCTGTTTAGTACCCAGTCTAGACGGGATCTCCTAACACTATATACAACGAACTCATCAAAGCAGTGTCTATTTAGTACCCAGTCTGGACGGGATCTTCTTACACTATCTACAACGGACTCATCCAAGCAGTGCCTGTTTAGTACCCAGTCTAGACGGGATCTCCTAACACTATATACAACGAACTCATCAAAGCAGTGTCTATTTAGTACCCAGTCTGGACGGGATCTTCTTACACTACCTACAACGGACTCATCCAAGCAGTGCCTGTTTAGTACCCAGTCTAGACGGGATCTCCTAACACTATATACAACGAACTCATCAAAGCAGTGTCTATTTAGTACCCAGTCTAGACAGGCTATTCTTACACTATCTACAACGGACTCATCCAAACAGTACCTGCTCATAGCATCGCTCTTTGTAGAGTAACTAGCTCTGTATGCCATCGACTGTAAGAGGTCGATGTTTTGCATAAATAAGTCACACACTGACTCAAGTCATTCGTCTATACACGATGAAGCCCAAACAAAATCATTTTAATGAACTACATTGTTACACAAATAATAAATATTTGAGTTGGATTGTATAGTATTTAATAACTTTTATATTAAAAATAAACATTCTTCGTCCGTGTATTTATATATATATATATATTAAAGGTGGTGCTGTAGATAATAAAACAAAACCGCCATCAAGTTATTGAAGCTAGTTTCTCACGCCGGTTCTTACTTTTAAAAACGTAAAAAACGACGTTAAATAAAAATCCCCCAAATTTTTTTTTATTTTTTTTTTATTGTGACTCGACATATGACAGCACCCCGCTTGATGTTAGGCCAAAGTGTGGTCCATGAATGAATGTCACTGCTACTACAATTCAATAACTGTGAGTAGCAATCACATCCACTATGCCGGCCCGGGTACCACTGGGTACCACTGCCTACCACTCTTTGATAACCAGACCCGAAGCAAATATCCATTTTTTTTTTATTAACAAATATTTGCAATATTAATAATATTAAATATTACAAATAAAAGCTATGAAACAAATATTTGCTCCGACCGGGGATCGAATCCGGGACTTTACGCGCAACAAACCAGTCGCTAAACCGTTCGTCCACGCCTGTCGTTACAAGATCCCCCACTGCATCCAGTTTTTTTATGCCCCACATATGACAGCTACGACTGCTTCTACAGTTAAATAATTGCAAGTAGCAGTCCACTATGATGGCCTAGATGAGAAAAAAATCTTTGGCCGGCATAGTGACGGTGGCTGAGGCAGCCGTGAACAAACTCGGTTTTCTTAGTCGTCGTTACTCTTGGACCTCCTCTTGCTTATCATCAGGCGAAAAGGGGTCAGATGTCGTGTCACAATAAAAAAAAGAGAGACAACTTTCAAGCTGTTATAGGAATTCGATTAAGTCACTTTACGGTCGTGACACCTAAAAGTGGTGGTACTATCCCGAATCGGCAGACTAGGGATATGACCACCAACTAAATGCCTACCACTCCTTTTAAATCATCATTATAATCAGCCAGAAGACTGCTAAACATAGGCCTCCTCCTTAAAACGTCAGTCTGAACGACAAAATGCCAGTTGCATCCACCGGTTATTCGTGACTTTTACTATGTCGTCAGACGACCTTTTAAATACCCAGAACCTAACCTAAATATGAGCTTATTTTTATATTGTTTTTTTTTTCTTTGATGCTGTGATCGAGAATAAAACCCGGCACTAACCTCGTATCGAGTAATCAAGATTAACTTAATAATTAAAAATAAATTAATATTAAATTAAAATTAAAAATCAAAATACGACATAACCCTAAAATACAACAAAGTCAAATATTTTGACCAAACTTTTTAACAATTATATCATTCACCTGTACACTTTAAAACAATCTCTATCACATCCGCAATAAGATATATAATCGTTTGTTTGGTGTGTTATAATAATTCATATTTAAATAGGTTCATTTTGAGTTGGAGCATTCAAATAAAATGAGTGGGTGCAATTTGAAAGTCGTTTGTTATGTGTTTTTATTAATGTATTTTAATGTTAATTGTTTAAATATATGTTTGTTAAACTACGATCCAGGGCCATGTACCGCTTATAGTTTAAGGTAAGAGATAAGAACACAGACCGGCTGACATAGTGGTTATTTCGCTTGGAATTCTTTGGTAATCAATCAAATTGTCATATGACCTTGGATCCTTCAAGCGATGCGTGAAAAGGCACCTTTGGACGGCGACTGAGGCAATCGTGAACTACTCGGTTTTTTCAGTCGTCGTCACTCTTGCACCTCCATTATCATAAGGCGGGTCAAGGTAAAATAAAAAAGTGGCGCTCCACTGTCTCTGCCTATCCCTGTGGAAAAATGGCGTGACGATTTGATTGATTGATTGATTTATAACGGATTCGGTTACAGGTTATAATTTGACAGTTTAGGTTACGGTTATGAAGCTTTATAACACCCCTAGTGGCAAGCATGCATGCGTCATAATTGGATTCCACTTTATCCCAACACTGACACTCGCATGAGGCTTTTGGCTACTATTGCGGCAGACGTAAAACTAGCCCGGGGCAGGCACTTCCCTCTGCGCCACAATTCAACGGATTTTTTAATTTTTTTTAATAACATTTCTATACTAAGCTACTAAAGTGCCTTGTATCATAGAAACAGGACAATCAAAGTACATATATCAAAGATACATTGGTACCGGTGGGTGGTCTCGAACTCGTGCTCTCGGTTTGCGTAACTATTGCACTGCCACTACACCACAGTTGCCTTACAATTGATTATTATTAAATTAAACAAATTTAATACGGCTTATTTAAATAAATTGTGGATGCGAAGGAAGCGAGGGAGTTGTGTAAGGTTCGTGGCTAGTGGCGCTTCATTGTCCCTGCTTATCCCTGTGCAATGTATCTTTGATTTATGTACTTTGGTAGTCCTGCTTCTATGATACAAGCACTTTAGTAGCTTAGTATAGAAATGTTAATAAATAAAAATTCTAATATTCTAAATAAAAATTGTAATATTCTAAATAAAAATTCTAATATTCTAATAAAAATTCTAATATTCTAAAAAAAATAATCTAATATTCTAAATAAAAATTCAAATATTCTAAATAAAAATCCTATAGAATAATTCTTTGATTACAGATGGTACTACGATAATGTAACGCGTAAATGCAAATATTTCATGTATGGAGGTTGTTTTGGAAACGATAACAGATTCGCTACTGAAAAGTTTTGTATATATTTTTGTAAATATCACGATAAAAATTAATTTAAAAGGGATGTGTTACCAATAAAATGTTATATTTTTTATTTTATTTCTTTTCTTTCCAAACTTACACAGTAAAATTATTAGAGAGAAGGATTGAGAAAGGTGTGTTCTCAATCCTTAAAAGGAGATTGACGAAAGAGATCTATAATTTAGAGATAAGTGTTTTTTTATTGTGAATCGATATATGACAGCAGCCCGCTTGATGTTAAGCTGGAGTGTGGTCCATGAATGGATGTCACTGCTACTACAATTCAATAACTGTAAACTTGTAATCACTAAACGCGAATAAATTTCTTCACGGTCTGTATACTTGTAAGCGGTTGTACTACCCCGTATTAGCAGACTGGGTACCACTGCCGACCACTCTTTGATACCCGGAGCAAAAATCCGCCTCTTTTTTATTAACAAATATTTGCAAATGTAATATAATAATAAAATATTACAAATAAAAGCTATGAAATAAATATTTGCAAATGTAATATAATAATAAAATATTACAAATAAAAGCTATAAAACAAATATTTGCTTACCAATCGGTCACGCTTTTTGTCAATAAACCATAAAAAAGCAAGTATTTTTTATCGTGACTTGACATATGACAGCATCCCGCTTGATGTTAAGCCGAAGTGCGGTCCATGAATGAATGTCACTGCTATTACAATTCAATAACTGTGAGTAGCAATCACATCCACCAAGCCGGCCTAGTTGGAACCGGCAACTTACAATCCCGAACCGTGAACAAATCACTTTACGGTCTGTATACTGGTGGTACTACCCCGGATCGGCAGACTGGATATCACTGTCTACCACTCTTTGTTAACCAGACCCGAAGCAAATATCCACCTCATTTTTTTTATTTACAAATATTTGCAATATTTAATATAATTATTAAATATTACAATTAAAAGCTATGAAATAAATACGCAATACCCAATACCCATACCCAAAGAGGTTGTATGTCGTCCTCGCAGTCTGAATGTTCTGAGGATTGTTCCTACCTCATATTTTACTCCAAGGACGAATCATGACTGACAAAGACAATGAATATTCTTGCAAGAAAGTTGATTTAATATATAATCATGACACAATTCACTCGCTTCCTCTACACTCTAAATTCTATTCATACAAACTCTATAAAAACTAATAATATTTTTTGAAGAAGAAAAGTTGATTTTCAAGAAAGTTTGATCAAGAAAGTTGATTTAATATATAATCATGACACAATTCACTCGCTTCCTCTACACTCAAAATTCTATTCATACAAACTCTATAAAAACTAATAATATTAAAAATAACAAGGGAAGGGCAGTGTCAATGGAGCGCCACTTGCCACAATCCTGACATATCTCCCTCACATCCACAATCCTCTTCATACAAGTTTAAAGGTTATGGGCACTGGGCAACCCAGATTTCTTGAGGATCTCTCCGATTTGATCGGAAAACTCCCTTCTTTTTCCCTAGTTTCGTTTATCGCATCCATCTATTTATTAATTCGTTTTGTTATAAAATTATATGAAAAATAACTAAGGCATTTAAATACAGTGTAAATTATTCTTGAAACAAGTTTTCAGTCACCCTGCAGCGACACTTAAGTAGTGAAATTTATGAAAAAGAAAAGGATTAAAATTCTTTCACGCTACAACGCTTCAAATGGAATGCCATTACTGCCTTAGGTGAGGTGATATCTAGGTCGAATTATAAACGCCTCTAGATATCTATAAGTATATTAGTGATACTCGTATTATTATTTATACGCACTATAAACCACTGCTTTTTTGAAGTATGTCGCCGATTGATTAAGAACAATATTTCAGGTCGTAGTCTATAGTGCACATAACCGAAGAGCATTTATGAAAAGAATCATACGTAGATATGGAGAAAGCAAGAGAGTTGTTTTGTTTTGACGACTGGCGTATACAATTGGTTAACTCGCCAGCGTGAAGACCCGGGTTCGAAATGTTTTTTGTAATATCAGTCGCCTCCATTCATGGACGGCACACCAGCTTAACATCAGGCGGGTTGGCATATGTCGAGCCACAATAAATAAAAATGGAGTTTATTGTCAATTTATTTTACATAAAGAAATAAGACTAACGACATAGTGAGAGTCACGAATAAACGGTGGATGTAACTAGCATCTTGTTGTTCGGAATGATGTTCTAAGAGGGAGGCCTATGTTCAGCAGTTAAACGTCTTTTGACTGGTGATGATGACGATGATGTTAAACCTTAATTATTTATTACGTGTGTAGTGTTTGCATAGTGCCTCATGCAGTAGTAACACAGATAACTAAGAATTACTGTAATTAAAGGCTCGCCAATGTATTATGCCACACGTCTACCCCCGTCGCAGGGCACTCGTGTTCTACGATACGCACGAGACTGTGCCACGTGCATCTAGCAATAGCACGTATATGTGTGTATTCCTCATACACTACAACGTGCAAGACCGAACCCAGGCATTTACGCGTATCAAACTGGTATGCTAACCAATGCGTTACGACTGTCAACAATTTTCTGAGTCTTGAATTTTTATGATTTCCGGAAAAATCTATTATCCCTATGACTTAACCGGAAGAATCACTTTAACAGTAACAAAGTGACCTATTTATTTATTGTTAAACTAGCAAAATGTTCTCGTGATTTCTTACTTGGATTATTTTTCGAGAACTCCTTTTTTATCCTAATCTAAATTCATCTCACATACTCACGTAGAAAAGGCGAGTGTACGTACGCATACACGTGTGTGAGTGCAGGGTGACTAGTGGATCGGAAACTCTTAGAAATTAAAAATATTCAATTAACATCTCTAATTTGAGCATATTTTCCAAAACCCAAACTAACACCACTATAAAAATCCCCACTACCAAAACTATCATCACTACTACCAAAACCACCATATCTAGCGACACATCGCCTTAGTGGGAGCATGGCCGTCCCAGCGTCACGGAGTTCGATTTTACTGCGTTCCAATAGATATTTTACATCAAAAACTTGTTTAGACTAAACAGCATCAGTTTAAATGGGTCCTACTACTGTGCATATGCACCACACAAGTCTGTGTCGTGGTTATCACCATTTTTTTGCAGCTTCTATATTTTAGTCTTTTCCGTGAAGCAGTAAGAGTTAGAAAAGGTTTGACCACAAATAAAAGACAGATTACTTTTGTGAAAGAGTCCCATCTCAGAAAATCAAAAAAATTAATCCTTCTCGATTCTGCGCGACGCACCTGACTGAAAAATACTCATGAGTACATACCTGAAGATCTAGAAGTATCAGCCTATAGACCGGACATTTTAGTTTACTCTCGACACTAAAAAACTATCATAATCATAGAGCTCACCATTCCAAATGAAATGAAATGAAATGAAATGAAATGAAATGATTTATTTGCTTGAAGTATGGTTAGTAACAGATCTTATAATTAATATTAGTATTCCACACACTTCACCATAAATGGCATGCAAATGTTTAAAAGACTCGAATTAGCAGTCCACAATAAATTTGAATTTCATATAATTAAATAATAATAATAATCGAATGTCATGTTTGTTTTATGCGCATCATAGAGAATTTATTTTATTTACCAATCTTAATGTACCTATGTTTGACAAATAAATGATTTTTGATTTTGATTTTGATTTTATAATTAATATAATCAGTCAATTTATAAAAACATTTATCAGATAACCATTTTGTCAACATTTCTCTGCATAGCCTCAAATCATTAATTTCTCTAATGCGTTTTGGTAAATTATTATAGATTCTTATACACATTATATAAGAATTTCCGCTGTATAGTTGAGTATGTACCTTAGACATACTTAAAAGTGTCATGTCCCTTAAATTATATTTTGAATTTTCGTCATATGTTTTAAATAAGTCAATGTTTTTTTTAATAAATAATACGGCTTCTAATATATACATATCAGTAAGGGTAAACAATTTATGTTTTTTGAATAGGGGTCTACATGATTCTAATGGTCCTACACCGCATATAGCCCTAACACACTTCTTTTGTGTGATGAAGACTTTTTCGATATCTGTCGAATTGCCCCATAAAATGAGTCCATATCTTAAGACTGATGCAACATATCCATGGTAAGCTAATAGAGCTGTATTAAAATTACTTATTTTTCTTAGCCTTTTTAACGCAAAAACAAATTTATTATGCCCCACCGCACCTCAACCCTCTAATCTATTTAACTCGTTTCCCATCTATACACGCGATGGACCCGGCACCCGCACGGAGAATCTATGAATGCTAAGAAATTGATTCATTTACCTAATGTAGTAAGACGTGGTAAAATACTACTCGTATACATGTTTTTTTACCAGCAATCACCCATCGTTCTACTTGTGTGAGTTGTTTTTGATCCAATGAGCGAATGATTTTGTTACATAAAAATAGTTTATTTTCTTCAGTTTGAATATTTCAATTGGTTTAGAGAGTGTATAGAGTAATCGAATTAGGCTTTGGGTGAACAATAAATGATATAAAAAGCATAAAAAAATCATGTTAAAGGCGACCGTGGTGTAGTAGTAGTGCAATGGTTACGCAAACCGAGAGTACGGTTCAAAACCACTTGCCGGTACCAATGTATCTTTGATGTATTTTGGTTTTCCTGTATCTATGGTGCAAGCACTTTAACAGCTTAGTATAGAAAGATAAAAACATTTATTTTATTTTCTTAATGAGTGTAGAAATTTTGTACTTAATGCACCCCATGCCCACATCTGTTTCACAACATTTTTTTATTAAGACTACACCTGACCTCGACTTGCTTGACTTGCAATAACTGTGAGTAGCAATCACATCCACTATGCCGCCCTAGATGATGGAACCGGCAAACGTGACCAAATCACTTCACGGTCTGTATACTTGTAAGTGGTGGTACTACCCCGGATCGGCAGACTGGGTACCACTGCCTACCACTCTTTTATAATCAGACCCGAAGCAAATATATATCTCTTTTTTTATTAACAAATATTTGCAATATTTAATATTATTCGTAATTTGTTATAATTCATAAATAGGAATCACCTTTCTCCTAACTTTCTCTTAAGCATTATATTATTATGAAATGTCAAAAGCCATAATGGATTGCTTCGTGCGGCATATTATGTTTAAAGGACTTTGCTATGAAAAGGGAATTATTTAATTTACGTAATGGATTATACTTCGCGGTAAGCAAAAATTTACTTGCTTTAATATAAACCGTTAAGTCGCATTTCGCGATCAGCTTCTAAGTTGCCGATTCCAACTAGGCCAGCATAGTGGATGTGATTGCTACTAACAGTAAATCAATTGTAGTAGCAGTGGCATCTATTCATGAACCACACCCCAGCTTAACATCAAGCGGGGTGCTGTCATATGACGAGTCACAATAAAAAAAATGTGATTGCTACTAATAGTTAATTAAATTGTAGTAGCAGTGGCATCTATTCATGACCCACACCCCAGCTTAACATCAAGCGGAGTGCTGTCATATGTCGAGTCACAATATAAAAAAGAAACAGTTTATATATTATATAAAGCCAGTACCAAGCACTAAGACTCTAAAACTATTTACAAAAATGACTAGAGCACAATATACGAGTATTAGACGAGCAAG
The DNA here is from genome assembly GCA_905220615.1 of Tinea trinotella. Taxonomy (NCBI): domain Eukaryota; kingdom Metazoa; phylum Arthropoda; class Insecta; order Lepidoptera; family Tineidae; genus Tinea; species Tinea trinotella. The sequence goes on from HG992314.1 coordinate 872,466, forward strand.
TCTTTTCTAGTTTAAATTTTTAAAGGAGAATACAAAGAAGTATGATATTCCGTGCAACAATGCTGTCCTTCGCAAGTGACAAAGCCATTCCCAACAAGGACAATGTTATACAAGCGCAGACATATCTATATGAGACTATTCCTATTTATTATTTACTATAAGCTCACAGACTAGATATATAACTTTACATAAAATACTCGTATCTTTATTTAACTATAGAGCTTGTATGAAGAGAATTGTGACTGTGAAGCAAGCGAGGGAGTTGTGTCAGGATCGTGGCAAGTGGCGCTCCATTGTCTCTGCCTATCCCATCAGGGCCTATCCATATGCCTATCAGTTATTGAAGTTTTTCCACTCAATGTATTTTTTTTTGTTTATATTTATATTCATATAGTTTTGCATCATATTCCTTTTATCTATATTTATTATTATTATTATTAATTTATTTTATTATTATTTTTTATTTTTTTAAGATTTAGTTTAGGAAACATTCTTTATTCTTAGTGTGTTCTTTTAATGAATGCTGCGTGCGCCTATAATAGGCACACATATCAGAAATTAGACAAATTGTGTTTATTATTAATTTTAACTGTGTAATATGTGTGCTGTTGGTGCGACTATTTTGTATAAATAAATAAAAAATATCCCCATGGGAAAAAGGCGTGACAATATGATTAATTGGCAATGATAATGACAAATGAAATTCATTCCCATGTATCAAAAAGTTACGCGGTCGCTGTTAGTGTTAAAAACAAGTTATATTCATTTGGATAATGAGTATTAACGAGTCACAATAATAAAAAATGTCATATGTCGAGTAAATATGTTCTAAAATCTCTGGTCCCCGGTGTGAACTAACCTCTTTCTATGTAATACAATGTAATGTTGAGGCAAAAGTATTATAGTACATGCACTTTTCTATGTCAAGGTTACGTTTAATAATTTATTTAAAAACTAGATCCTCTTTTATGGTTAGCAGTAGATAGAGTTGTATAAAAGTCTGCATGTATTCGCATGCGCTTTGTGGTCTAGTTTATCAATGTATTTTATCTTTAAGCAAAGAAATTCCATCACAGAAGTTAAAAATATTCTTTGATAAAATTATTAAGTACTTGTTATATAGATATACCCGTAGTTTTAAATCAAATCAAAGAAAATTTGTCACGACCTTGTCCCACAGGGATAGGCAGAGACAATAGAGCGCCATTTGCCACGATCCTGACACAACTCCCTCGCTTCCTTCACATTCACATTCCTTCACATTATTTTATTGTGACTCGACATATGACTGCACCCGCTTAATGTTAAGCTAGAATGCGGTCCATTAATGGATGTCACTGCTACTACAATTCAATAACTGTAAGTAGCAGTCACATCAACTATGCCTGCCTAGTTGAAACCGTAAAATTACAAGCTGGGCCATGCAGGAAACTTACATTGAGCACTGGGCATTATTATGCAGCTATATATTTGCAGCTATATATTTGATCGGAAAACACTGGGCCTGCCTTGTTTAACGGATCCATCCACATCAGATTTACCACTTCAGCTTGCTTATTCAGTTCGCTATGTCAGATGCTTGGTACTTCACGAGTCTCCTCATTTCTGACTCGATCGAGTAAATTAATACCTAACATAGCCCTCTTCAAAACTCGCTGAGTGTTTTCATTTCACATGAAAACACTTAATGTATGTAAATGTATCAAAAACAAACGTAAAAATACAATGTGTATTGTAATTTTGTCCTGAAATTGCAAATTTTCAGAATCAGGTAATAATACTAACAATGTCACTGAAATCCATTTGAAAATTTGTCCCATTTCAACAATTTCCACTTGGCTGCCGTAAAGGGGGTGTTTGAAGGAAATATTTAAAAAAAAATACATTTGTTTCATATGCTTTACAATATTTCTTTTAATATTACCTGGACAAAAAAATATATTATAAAATTATTAAATAAAAGGTCTGAGCAATGAGTTTTATATTGTACATAGTTGTCCATGTTTTATTTGGTAATATTTTTTGTGTTTATTTTCAGCTCACGCCCTTTATTTTTAATTTACCATATACATTTTTATATATTTCATTTATATTTTATTTTAAACCACGTCACAGTAATTTTATTTATAGGTTTATAATTTATAGTTATAGTTGGGTTAGTTAATATTTTTTGTGTTTTTGTCATGCTGTGTGCACTGTGTTGGGTTACAATCTGGGCTTCATTTATTGTTGTATTCCTTTTATTATGTTTCGATTGTAAGCTGTTTGTGCACCTATGAATAAATAAATAAATTTTGGTAACGAGTATCAGCACATTATAATAAAGACTAACATTCAGTTGCAGGAAACCAATAAGTTATTAAATTATTTTTGAACTTAATTGTTATATAGATAACCGTAACAAAAAGCTCATGTACAAAATTACATTGTGCTCTTAAAGTTTTGGTAATTAAAATTATTCGTGTGTAAATAAATAGAAAGTTTTATTACAAAAATATATATATTATCTTCAACTTTGAACACCCTCTTAATCCATGTAACATTTATCCCTTCGTTGTTATTTCATTTCTCAAAGGAGGCGAACATAGAGCACAGATAGAATAGAGCACGTATTATTATTGTGACATATTCATAACAAGCCCAATGAATTTATTAATATTTGTAAATTAAAATGTTTAATAAAATTTGAATTATTTGATATTTTTCCCAAATTTAATTTTTACTTATTTTTTTATATCAATATCAGTATTTTTTAAATTTCATACGGAACATACATATCAACATGATTGTAGTATTATATAAGTTTTTGTGATGTGCTAATAGTGTAGCAAATAAATAAATAAATATTTACCCTTAACTTGCCAGATGGTAAGCTAAGGTATGTTGACTCCGACGATTGAAACAACGAACCTTCAAACGCTGCCTTTATTACTTTATACATTAATACGTTTAATATAAAATATATTTATGTTTTATAAACTAAATTAAATTATTATTTAAAGGTTTTTTAGTATTTTTTATATATGGCACGATATTAGGCAGCACTTTGCCTGATGTAAAAATGTACGATCTCTGAGAGAAGGCGACTTCTGCCGCAAACAAACGTACATAATCTCTTCCTTGTCATTATTACCTTATTACATAATCAGTTTATGTGTGTTACTGCCTGCTATGCTTACCGTTAAGAGTATTCGTAATGCGGGCTCCATTTATTTATACTCTATAGAGGCGAACAATCGGGTCACAAGGAAAACGACGTACAGCGCACGAATATAATTTTATGCCACATTTTTTGTATGCCTAAAACAAATTGAGCTGCATCTTCCCAAGATTACATTTAGTATGGAAATGGGTTTTACGTTCTTTCTTTATTATATTGGAAAAATTCCGTAGTTTCGTTTAATTTTTTAAATGTAAATATTATTCAGGGTTGAATTTTTTAAAAACATTAATCAATCAATCCATCAATCAATCAAATTGTCACGCCTTCTTCCCACAGGGATAGGCAGAGACAAAGGAGCGCCACATACCACGATCCTTACACAACTCACTTGCTTCCTTCATATCCATAATTCTCTTCATACAGGCTCTGTGGTTATGGGCACTAGGCAACCTAGCTTTCTTGAGGATGTCTCAGATTTGGTCTATAAACACCTTCCTGGGCCTGCCTTGTTTAACGCATCCAACCACATGAGATTTATAAATTCCTTTCGTCAATCTACTTACACTCATCCTTTCCATGTGCATCGAAGCATAAAACATCTATATATATAAAAATGAATGTTTGTCTGTATGTCCTTTATAGAATCGTAAACTATGTATTTGCTCATGTGATGATCTTCAGCAAAGTGTTGTGCATGAGTCTACGAAGGTTTCTGGGTTGGTATAAAACATTTTCATGCAGTTTTTACTAATAGGCAAGGAAGGTTTTGTAGGTTTATATATTTAAGATGGCGCTGATTTTCCGGGCAGGACCACGTCAGTCGGGTCCGCTAGTTATTTAATAAAAAACTAGATTACTATTTTGTAGGAATGAGGTATTTATGGACCATAATGCTTTTTAATACAGTAGTACTGCATATAATACTATGCGTACGAGTAGATATACCCATGTAACTAAGTGAATTAACAATCAATCAATTAAATTGTGACACCTTTTTCCAACGGGAATAGACAGAGGATGTTGTGCCACGATGCTCACACAACATCCTCGCTTCCCTCACATCCACAATTCTTTTCATACAAGCTCTACGGTTATGAGCACTAGGCAACCCAGCTTTCTTAAGGATGTCTTTGATTTGGTCAGAAAACACCTTCCCGAAACTGCCTCGATAAACGCGTCCAACCACATCATATTTATAAATTCCCCCATGTGCCCAAAGTAAATTTAAAAAGGTGAATTCCAAACCAAAGAGTTGAAAAATTCCATTTAAGCAATAGGTAAATAGGGGAATGTGAGGGAGGCTTTGACGCCATCTCAAAGGCTATAAATTGAATTCCTACTATTACGTGCGAAGGTCCTATAGATACCTGTACATTATATTTATGAACAAAACAATAAACTACACCTAAACCTATACATACCTACATTCATTAATGATATGAAACCTACATTAATTAATGCCTTTTATAGGAATCGTAAATTTCTAAGAGTGGTAGGCAGTGGTGAAGTGAAATCTTGAAACCTACAGACCGTGAAGTGACTTTGTCGCTTTTAGGGATCAGCTTGTAAGGTGTCGCTTCTAACTAGGTCGGCATAGTGGATACAACTGCTACTTGCAGCTCTTAAATATAAAAAGCAGTCGAATCTATTTAATTACACGACAGTGTAAAGGTTTTTATTGAGTTTTTTTTAATATCTTGTCGTCCAGCGAGCGTCCTCTACCAATCTCTATAATGGTTTGCTGAAAACGGACAGCATCCTACCTTTAGCAGTATCCTGTTGGTGGACCGTCCGACATAGAGTACGACACGTACGGGACGTGGTTTCCATTCGAGAGCTCAACATCAGGCAGGATGCTGTCATATATGTCGGGTCAAAATAAAACAGATCTTGTATACTCGTATCTTGAATACTCGTATACTACGAGTATCATCTTGTAACGAACACAGGAATAGGTGGAACAAATCCATTCTGTCTTTGCTTGTGGGCATACAGGCGTGATAGATTCTTTTAAAATCATCTAAATAAATTGGTCAAACTTTACTCTCGTATTATTTATTATTTCAAGTAATGAAATTCAAATCCAATTCTTGCTATTCGGTATTTTTAATTTTCCGGTATTTTTTCCGGTAACTGCGCTTGACATTTCGTGAGATTGCTTTCAAATATAAATATTTTAAAAGCTTATGATTTACTATCTGCCATTATATATATATATATTTATTTTTTAAATTTCTATAATAAGCTACTAAAGTGCTTGTATCATAGAAACAGGACAACCAAAGTACAAATAAATTGGTACAGCAGGTGGGTGGTCTCGAACTCTGCCACTACACCACAGTCGCAAACAACGCCAGTACTTTCGGTTCCCTGTTATACTATTTTTACTGATATTTTCATTTTTTTAACCGTAGTTATTTATTTTGTCGGCCTAATAACGGTGAATGAGGCAACCGTAAAATAAGATTATTTCATATTTGGTTCGTAGTCTCCACTCTAGAACCTTTCTTCCCCATCGGTAGTCAGTTCTTCGAGCGATGTGTTTTTATAAATGGTTTTCTTGAAAAATATGAGTACATCTTGCGGGAAAAAGATAGTGTAGGTAGTAAATCTATAACTAAGATAGTGTAAAGATACATATAAGATATAAATTTGTCCCCGAGGGCATTTCACAAGATTTACGAGTTCACACTCAACCCGCCGCTATATATCTTGCACACTTTAATAGCTATTGCCGCTTTGTACACGTGTATCTTTCGGATAATTCATAAATAAATATCAATCAGGCTTTTAAATCTAGGAGCGGCAGTGTTTTTGGAACTTGGCTTTTACGGCAGACGTCGTTCTGTTAAATATGATATTATTAAAAATTTACTATTTAGATTTTTATAAATCCTTTTTATGAATCTACGGTAGAGTCATTACTTTCGGATATCTGATAGGACTGTTTACTATGGTCTCTCTGTCTACATTAATTAATTCTTAATTTCTTTCAAATCTTTTGTGGTTCAAATAGCTAGACAATTTTTCAGCAATCAAATTTGATGACATACCGACAGCAACGCCACCTATTTTGTCCAATTTTGTTAAACCATCCAGGAACCCATTGAAATATACAAACAATTTTTATCCAAGTCGGTTCAGCCGTTTAGGAGGAGTTAGATGACAAACACATGTACAGAAGAATTAATTATAATAAGATAAATTAATCGAAATATTAAGGTACTTTTCTCACAGCCGTACGGATAAACAGAGACAATTGAGCACCACTTTACGAGCTGTATCCGAAACGGCGTGACAATTTGATAATTTTATGATTTATTTCTTATTTCTGTAAGAATGAAAAAAAACTTAAAATCTATAAGAATGAATCATAAATTAAACAAGGAAACCTAAAGGCAATTTCGTTCATTAATTCAGTCAGCAATCAATTGATTGAAAGAGAAAAGATTTAACTCACAAGTACAATAAATCTTGATAAACGTGATTGATGAATAAAAACAATTACGTGAACGAATGAAAACAAAGAGGAGCGATTGTGCAATTCACCAGCAATTTAAAATTACCTTTAAAACATTCATTCAATTGTATTTTTAGAGCTTTACGTTTGTATTCAATTAGTTTACATTCAAATCCTTCTTACTCTACTTTACCTTTTGTATTTTGTGACTCAACATCTCGACTTATCTAATGGTAAGCAACATGTTCGGCGACTAAAAAACCGACGCAGTTCACAATTTTTCATTGTGGCCAAAGAGTAGTAGGCAGCGGTGCCCAGTCGATCAAGGAAAGTACCACCACTTACAAGTATACAGACCGTGAAGTGATTTGGTCGCGTTTTGGCATCACGACAAATTTTTGATGATGATGATGATATTGGTATCGGCAAGTGGTTTTGAACCAGCGATTCTCAGTTTGCGTGACCGTTTCACTACCAATATACCACAGTCGCCTTAAATATTTAATTTATATAATTATTGAAAACAATTATTTTTTTTATATTATCGAGGATGACATAATTGTGTATTGGAGAGAGAGCATCGGATTTCTTACTTTTACATCCGTCACAAGTTCCCGTATGTCGCCCCGGGATAGGACGCTGTGCCCATTAGACCATTTAGAAACATTTAACTCGACCGTAGTATAGTGGCAGTGCAAACTAAAAGCACGGGTTCAAAACCACTTGCAATGTGTCTTGATTCTATGATACAAGCACTTAAGTAGCTTTGTATAGAAATGTAAAAATAATTATACAATTAGCGAAATTTTACCTCGACTTGTTTTTTGACTGCTGACCAGCAAGGGTAGGTCCAAGAGCGCCGTCGCGGCGACTGAAAAATCCGTTCCCCAGTCGCCGCCATTATGCCGGTTAAAAAAATATGAATCAATCATATCACGCCCTTTTCCCACAGAGATAGGCAAAGACAAAGGAGAGCTACTCGCCAAGATCCTGACACAACTACCTCAGTCCCTTCACATCCACAAATAATACTTAGTAATATAAATAGGAGTGTAATGAAAACAGCTTCAGTTTACTGTTCCTCACGATACAGGCAACTGTTTGCTGTTCAGATATAGCTATATATATATATTAAACACACATATATACACTTGTTTATATTATCTATATATAGCTATTTGTTCTATATTCTGACACGGCTGTAGTTTTCAAATGAATTTTATGTTTGAATAACTCCGTATTTGATAATAAATATTGTTAACAAGACTGGGTGGAATAAATCTACGTGTCTGAATGAATAAAACCCTTAAGAGTGGTAGGCAGCGGGGTAGTACCACCACTTACAAGTATTCAGACCGTGAAGTGACTTAGTCGCGTTTCGGGATCAGCTTGTAAGTTGCCAGTTTTAACTACGCCGGCATAGTGGATGTGACTATTACCTACAATTATTAAACTGTAGTAGCAGTCACCTACATTCATTGACCGCACTCCAGCTAATATACGGTGGGTGCCGTCATATGTCGAGTCACAATAAAAAAACAACGCTATTGATAATAGACTAACCGATGCTTCTCCAAAAAAGTATCCCATAAATCCTGCTATCCTGTAGAAAAACCCACAAGGTTCTTATTTTTTGTGACTCGATATATGACAGCATCCCGCATGATGTTAAGCTGAAGTGTGGTCCATGAATAGAAGTCACTGCTACTACTATTCAATAACTATGAGTAGCAATCATATCCACTATGCCGGCCTAGTTGAAACCGGCGAATTATAAGCTGATCCCGAAACGCGACCAATTTACGGTACTTTACGGTACCGCCTACCACTCTTAAAATAACATTTCCATATTGTTATCTTTCTTTTAGAAAATTTAACTCAAAACGTAGATCTTAGTTGGATCCATGATACTGTTTGTGGTTGAGGAGCACGTATAGTTTCCCTTCATAGAAGAGAGGACAGTATAAATATGTAAATTACACTTCAAGGCAAAAATATTGAAACAAATTAATTTAAAAAATACCTTTCGAAATGTTTTAGTTATCATCATCATCAAGTCATCCATTAATCGTCTCCCCTAGCGACCCTGATCCCCTAGTGGCCTGTTGGAAAACTCATCCAGCTGTTTCCTGCTACCTACCTATTGCAGTCGGTCCTTGCGTTTGCGTTTCCTTACGTGTACTTTATTTAATAGGTTTTCTAAAGCAAAACAGTAGGGCTGTGTTTTGTAAGTAGATTTCACGTTTTCTTTACAAATAATAAAAGAAATACAGTTAACAAAAAGCGTTATTTATGAACGTGTTTTTAATTAACACTATCAACAATATAATAAAGAAAATAAAATAAAATCTATGTTTTAGACATGTTTAAATTTTTATTTTAGAGCATTCAAAATTAAAATTAATATAAATATATATTTGTATATTAATTCATTGTGCATTTAAATGTGTCTCAAAGTGTATTTGTATCTCACGTCTTTCGTAGCTAAAGGGGATTATTCAACGAGCAAGCAAATTTAGCATAAATCTCTGAATGCATCATGAACTGAACACTGGGAGACACTCATGAAGCAATGCATGTGCTCAATTCTTATAAAACCACAGACAAACATAAAATTCAAAATAACATATTTATGAAAGAAAATTCATAATTTATTTTAAAACAATAGTAACCTTTATTTAAATTATTAGTTCCAGTTTTTTTTTATTATTTACAATAAATAGAAGTGACAAATTTATGAAAATAAAGTATCGTTACTTCTTTTATAAATTTAGCCTATGAGAAACTAACCAATAATGAGAATTCAAAAATATGTAACTCAAATAATTCTGCTTTTCTTATACAGGGGAAGGCAGAGACAATAGAGCGCCACGTGCCACGATCCTGACAGAACTTCCCCACTTCCCTTACATCCACAATTATCTTAATACAAGCAAGCTCTACGACTATGGGCACTAGGCAACCTACGCTACGGTATAATATATTATATGTTAATATACATTTTTATTTTGCTAAAAAATATCTATTTATTACATTGAACTTCAGACCATAACCATAGAACTTGTACAAAACTAAAAATCATTACCCCTATAAACAAAGTTTTTTATTTAATTTATTTATTTAAAGTCGCATGCTTATAAACAGCGTGGCCGTTTACGACTTCATTAAAATATATGTATTACAATACTAAAACATTCAACATATATTTAAATTTAGTTATAAACTTTAAAAAACCTAAAGTTTATTATGTTTTTTTACTTATGACGACGCGTCTTTACTGAAATGTCGCGACGGAAACGATAAAATAATATAAACAAAATTAACGTAATAGCGCAGCATAATCGTTAATTTCTTAAACAAAGTTCGCGTTGTTTTAGTTTTCTTTTCAGTGAATTTGAAGTTTTTTTAAATAAAAAAATAATCATTTTGTCACATATACGAGTATATGTAGGGAATCAGAGCGCCACTTCTCACAATCCTGACAGAACTCTCTTGATAAGTGCTGTGTGGTTATAGGCACAGAAGAGTGCTTATTGAAAACTATATTTTAAATTATGCCAAGTGAACTGTGAAGGCTCTTGTATAAAACTCAAGTGGCAACCTCCGATATTAGGTCATCGGGTCACGAGTTCACAATGGTCGTCGGCATTTACGGATCTGAACTGTGTACTCACGTTTATTACGTACACAGTAAACAAACTTTGTTTCAATATTACAATTTTTATATTTTTATTCTTTGTACATACCTTGGATCTTCAGCTGAGTGTAAAAAGACGTCACTGCAGGCCGACCGCGTAACTCAATGAATTGTCATTCATTGTCATTCATACGTCATTGAGGCATCGTTTTGACAGTTGAACTCCATTTTAAAATTAAAATTGCGACCACGCAACACACTAAGAATCGTTGTTAATTTCATTAACAGTTCAAGCTGATTAAAACTTTTCTTTTCTTTGTAGATCAATCGACAAGTGGAATGCTTTGCCTGCCCATGTGTTCTCTCCATCTCCGTGAAGAAGCACCTTTGGCCGGCATAGTGACGGCTACTGAGGCAGCCGTGAACAAACTCGGTTTTCTCAGTCGTCACTCTTGGACCTCTTTATGCTTATCATCAGGCGGAACGAGGTTAGATGTCGTGTCACAATAAAAAAATAAATAAAACTCATTGTCCTAATGAATAAAAGTTGTTTTTCATACTAACAGCGACCGCGTAACTTTTTGACAAATGGGAATGAATTTCATTGAATTTACGCGGTCGGCCCCCTGAACTGTGTACTCACGTTTATTACGTACACAGTAAACAAACTTTGTTTCAGTTTTACTATTTTTTTTGTAATAATGCGGTACATTTCACATTTTACTCTCCATTACCTTGGATCTTCAGCGGAACATGAAAAGACACCACTTGGTCGATATATTAACGAGGATTAAGGCAAGTTCTTGTCGGGAGTTGTGTCAGGATCGTGGCAAGTGGCGCTCCATTGTCTCTGCCTTTCCCTGTGGGAAGAAGGCATTTTTTTTATTCTTGTACGTCCCATTGTTTACTATCAATCTGAGATTGTGCATCTCAACAAATAAAACAGTAAACCAAGCCAACAAAAACAAAGATGTCTCCCAAATTAATTAATAGATTATTTATGAGATGGAATTCCATGGGGGATTTCCCGGAGGCTTTTACGTGTGTAATAAGATTACGTGTGTGTACATTGTGTTAAGCTTGTCTCTTTGAGCTTTTTTTATTGTGACTCGACAGCTGGCTTCCTGTCTGTTGGTAAGTATAACCTTCTAAATTACGAAAATAAAAATGTATATTCATCCCCTTCTGACTTCTTTTTAATGCCATAAGTAAAAATAGTGTAAACGCTTGTATTTTGTAGCTATTTTAGCGCTCCTTCTATTCCTTAAGTCAAAATTCTTTGGTAAATGTGCTTAAAATTATTTGAAAAGATAATAAAGTTTTCTCTGTTAATATTCGTAGCAAGTGGCGCTCCATTGTCTCTGCCTATCCCTGTATGGAGGTCCAATTGTCGGCGACTTAAAAAACAGTCAGTTCTTTGTCGTCTGTCGTCTATCGCCAATTTGATTTATAAATTTATAAATCTCTTTCATAAATCTCCTTTTATTTATTCATCCATCCTATTAATCTATTTAAATCACATTTACATATAATATAAACTACGTAATAAGTTATTAATTGTATATTTTAATAAAACATTTGTTAAATTGAAAACTTATTGTTAACATACTAACCACAAATTAATTTGTGCACAAAGTTTGGATTACTATTTTATGTTATATTGGTTTTACAAATATAAACTCTATAATTCCAGGGATAGAGATTATTATAGCATAAATGTTGTTAGAAAGTGGAGTAAATGTGCTTAAAATTATTTGAAAAGATCAAATGTGGTAAAATAATGTTATTTATTATATTATTGTAGAATAATTTATTTAATATTTATAATGATGTTTTCTCTGATTATAATATTCGTGGCAAGTTGCGCTCCATTGTCTCTGTCTATCCCTGTAAAAAATAGGCTTAAAAATTCGATTGATTGATCGTTTTCTCTAACTAAAATATTGATAATAACATTAAAACCTGACTCAATTTATGTCTGCGTCAGTCGCCGTTACTGTTTTTTTCATTGTGGCTCTACCCTCTACCTACACATGACACCCTGCCTGATGTTAAGTTGGAGTGCAGACTATGAATGAAGGTGAATGCTTCTACAGTTTAACTGTATTGCGAGTACGTGTTTTGCGTAATTTATTAATTAAACAATACTATTTATTGACCGCACTTCAGCTTAACATGCCACAATATATAAATAAAAAAATACCTGGAATCTTAAACGGGAGTTTCACCCGGGTTGTCTCTGCCTATCCTGTAGGGAAAAGGCGTGGCATTTTAATTGATTCATTATAATTACTTATATTAATTATTCTATAATACATTAACTTTAAATTTAGAGCATAATATATGTTTTTTTTAATTTTAGTACATATTATATATCTTAAGTTATTATAAAAACTGAGTACTTTTATAATACAAGTTAATATAAAATGGTGTGATGACATTTAGCTAGAACGGTTTTAATCCAGAATGAAATTACTGCGACCTCGCTTTGCTGTATTTTTACCCTTTTTTTATTATAATAAAGAAAATGAACTTTTAGTAATAGGACATTATGCTAAGATTACTTTTAAATATCCTATATCCTATTTTTATATCCTACTCGATATTATATTTAACTAGTTATCGTTCCACTTTTTATTTGTTCTGACCAATAGAACAAATCAATTCATATTGTCACGCCTTTTTTTTTCAAATGAATAGGCAGAAACAAAGAAGCGCTACTTGCCACGATCCTGATACAACTCCCTTGTTTCCCTCACATATATTTTTATAGAACAGAAAAATGAATCCCTAGGCTTTAGTATTTTCTTAGATTTTACGCGAACATTGATTAATGAATTAAACAAATTATATGCAGATTACTATCGCGTTAATTTCGGTTTGAATTTTACAATTTTTTATTATTCCAACTATTCAAGAGCTTTGCAGCCATAGTGGTCATGAAAAGACTATTGTTGGTCGTCCTATTGGTTAATGCTGTTATTGTTCCCCGTTTGATGTTTTGATTTTGTTTTTCTGTTTCTGGTTTAATTCTATCCGTGACCACGATGACTGCAAAGCTCTCGGAATGTCGGAATAATAAAAAAATGTAAAATCAAAACTAAAATAAACGCGATAGTAAGCTGCATAAAATTTGTTTAATCCTTATTCTTTGTGGGGCGCCGGTTTTAGAGCGCCTACGACTTATAATACCAACTTAGTTTTCGAATGCCTTAGACGTCAGTACTATGCTAGTTAGAAGCTTCCTAGCTTTGCCTAAGGAATAAGGTAGAGAAAATATATTACTCGTATAACCGATTAATACTTGCTGTTTTATTTTTTCTCTACAATAATAGGTATATTCTAATACTTATATTAAATGTATGTATTGTTAATGGGCTTGGCAAATTTTATATTTGGCAAGATTCTTTGCCAAGTGTATTCAAATGTTACACCGGGTTCGGTTCTTTGCCAGTAGTAACATATTTTTTTATTAATTTTTGGCATACTCCAATGCTAAAAAATATTACTGCATTAGGTAAGAAAAAAATCTTTTTAAATTTCTGTCGCCGTCGCTGTGCTGGATGCGATTACAGCTTGCAGGCATTTATTTGTGGGTAAAGACAAGGGTCTTCAACCAGTGTGTATTGCCAATGATGACATATGGCGCTGAGTCGTGGCCCCTAAACGTTGGCCTGTTGGAAAAGCTCAGAGTCGCTCCGCGGGCAATGGAAAAAGCTATGCTTGGTGTGTCTTTGCGCGATAGAATCCGGAACGAGGATATTCGCCAAAGAACGACATAGCCCGTAGGATTTGCGAGCTGAAGTGGCAATGGGCTGTCGCTCGAAGAACCGACAACCGATGGGAAAGTAAGGTTCTGAAGTGGAGACCACGAACCAGAAGATGCAGCGTAGGTAGGCCTCCCACTAGGTAGACATAGTGAAAGTCACGAATAATATGTGGATGCAACTGGCATCATGTCGTTCGGAATGGCGTTTTAAGGGTGAGGCCTATGTTCAGCAATGGACGCCTTCTGGCTGTTGATGATGATGAAAGGCACTGCCTCGCACTCTAGTTTAACATCAGGCGGTCATAATGATAAGTCATAATGATAATATGTATGATATATATTTGTATTATGTTATAGGTAGATACAATCGTTTGTCTGATTACTTAAAATGGCATTCTTGGATCTCTTCTTGCTTGCCACCAGGTCAAGGCCAGATGTAGAGTCACAAAAATAATGACAATAGCATCAAAGAGTGGTACATAATCTGCCGATCCGTGGTAGTACCACAAGTATACAGACCGTGAAGGTAATTGGATGTATCAATTACATCCAATTACCGGATGTAATTGATACTCCATTTATGGATCACACTCCAACTTAACATCATATGTAGAGTCACAATAAAAATAATAAAAAAATCTATGTATCCTCTCTCGTAATGCCAACTATTTCATTCTAATTAAAAATTTAAAAACAGATGATCCCTGCAAAAGTTTCTGCAACAAAATTCGAGCTTATTTTGTAGAGAATACTGGCGAGAGAGAGGAAGTTCAACCCGCAAGACCGCAAGCTGCATACCTAAATAAATGCATTCAGAACTACCACACGAAGTTTTCTCTCGAATACGACAGAAGTTTGTTCCTTACGTAGTGATCTCCTAAATGAATTATTCGCACTCAATTTACTCGAGTTACGTTAACATTAAAAGAACCTTTTTAACATACTACTTTATATAGATATATATAAAGTATAAATATGGTACATACGTCTAATAGATAAAGACGACCGTTGTGTAGTGGCAGTGCAATGGTTGCGCAAACCAAGAGCACGAGTTCAAAACCACTTGAATGGAACCACTTAATGTATCTTTAATATAATGTACTTTGGTTGTTCTGTTTCTGTTATACAAGCATATTAGTAGCTTAGTATAGAAATGTAAAAAAATAGAGCCGTAGTTAAGGTTTATTTAATTTATAAATCTGATATGGATGAATGCATTAAACGGGCCAACACCGGAGGGTGTTTTCTGACCAAATCTGAGATAATAATTTTATTTTTTATAAAAGGTTTTAATTATTATGTTAGTAGTAAACCTACTTTAAAATAGTGATTAAAGAATAAATACACCTTTATATCACATTATATCACTACACATACCAGTATCTAGAAATGGTACAGGAAAATATACGAGTATCAATAAGTTAAATTAAATATGGGTTACCTTAGAGCTTATAGAAGAGAAATGTAGATGTGAAGACAGCGAGGGAGTTGTGTCAGGATCGTGGCAAGTGGCGTTCCATTGTCTCTGCCTATCCCCATGGGATAAAGGCGTGACAATTTGATTTGATTTCGGGTTAAAATAAAATGGTCGTGTTGGAACTAAACTGAACAAACTTCAAATAGTAACCAAGGTATATTAAACTAGTTGGGAGTAAAATGTCTCATTTTAAATTTTATTCCTTACGGGAATTTTACAGTGATATATTGTAAAAGCTGTAAAAGGAAATTCTGAAAAAGGAAAAATATAAATTTCAATGTATTTTTAAAGAGTGGTGTGCTTTTAGCAGTCAGCAACAGACCCTGTGACTTAGTCGCGTTTCGGGTTAAATAGACAGTCTGATGTGAAACTGGAATAGCGTCCATGAGTGGAGGTGACTGCTACTACAAATATACAACTGCAAGTAGCAGTCACATTCACTATGTAGTAGTAGATCCCGAAACGTGAATAAGTCACTTTATCTATAGTACTCGGCAGATTACAAGAGCTCTGAACGACTGCGGTGGAATCTAATCCGCCTATCCACTATCTATATATAGTATAATAAACTATTATAAAGCGCAGCTTTAATCTTCGACGATATCCTATTATAAGGTACTTTTGACTATCAAATAACTATACTTTTTAAAATGTTATTAACTCAAAAAATAGATATTAATTTATATAATATATGTGCAAAAAAGGAAAACAACACAACCAAACAGAATTTACAAATATTTTATATTATTTAAGAAAAAAATATGCTACTTTATCACAAAAATAATTTTTGATTTCCTAGTTCTCAGTTTTTATAGCGATAAATATAAATAATCAATTATTAAACAATTATTCGGTTAGATATTTAAATTTGGTACACGATTTTCTGAAAAATAAAGTTATTCGTACGAAAAACATCGCACGCTCAAGAGTGATTTGCAAATCTCAACCTTATTTCCCCTCATACTAGTTTTGTTTATACCGTAGAGATTCTTCGCCTTAATGCCAGCGCTCTTTTTAACTCCCGGGATCTATACTTACTACGAGAATATCATCATGAAGAATGTCTTATTTGAACGCCTCAAATATTTCTCGAGAAGGGTAACATGAGTAAATTGGATTGAAGGTGTATGTAGGCGGGAGATACGCCATATGTCACCTTTTACAATTTTACTCCTTTAATTCACTTTTTTTATTATGACTCGACATATGACAGCACCTGCACCTGGTGACTGCTACTACAATTTAATAACTGTGAGTAGCAGTCACATCCACTATGCCGGCCTAGTTGAAACCGGCAACTTACAAGCTGATCCCGAAACGCGACTAAGTCACATTACGGTCACATACTTGTAAGTGGTGGTACCACTCCGGATCGGCACACTGGGCACAGCTGCCTACCATTCTTTGACAACCACAGTCCACACCCGAAGCAAATATTTTTATTAACAAATATTTGTAAATATAATCTTACTATTAAATATTATAAATAAAAGCTATGAAGCAAATATTTGCTCCGACCGGGAATCGAACTGACTAAACTTTATTTTACGGTTGCTGTCATTACAATCGTCGGCGTAGCAAGAGGGGAGGCCCTCTTGCTTACCACGGGGTCGAAGATAAATGTTTTTTATTTATATTATTATTTTATTGTGACACGACATTTGACCTCGACCCGCCAGATGATAAGCAAGAGGAGGTCCAAGAGTGACGACGACTGAAAAAACCGAGTTAGTTCCCGGCTACCTCAGCCGCCGTCATTATGCCGGCCTAAGGTGCTTCTTCATGCATCGCTTGAAGAATCCAAGGTCATAGGATGGAGAGAACACATATATTATATATATTTTTTAATCCTGCTTGTCCTATTTAAGAAACAAGTCATGAAGATACAGACAATGGACACGAAAGCCATATAATTCACAACGGACAATGAAATGTTTGGAAACTATATCTCCGTTCGGCAACAGTTGCATCGGATTGCAAGATTAATGCTAGAAACTTTCTCATGGCTTTCTGTCTACCCCTAACAATTTATTGGATGTACTTTTTGACGACAGGCATTGCGTAGTGGTATGCTACCAACCAGTCAATTACGCGGATGTCCCAAATTCGATTTCCGGTCGGAGCAAATAATTTTTCAAAGCTTTTATTTGTAATTTTTATTAGTACTATTTGCGCCGTTTGGGGTCTAGACGATAGACCCTTGGGGGGCGCCTGGCCAAGGAGTTGTCCAAGCGACTGACAGAGTAGTCTGGAAACAGGAAGTCAGGCAATTATTTCTGCCAACGTATTAGCCTTTCTATGCAAGGGGGAAATGTTGCCAGTCTCCTTGATTTCTGATGTGACGTCATAAGGACGCAATAAGGCATTTTATTTTTTATTTGTGTTTTTATTGTGACTCGACATATAACAGCATCCCGCCTAATGTTAAACTGGAGTGTGGTCCATGAATGGATGTTACATCTACTATGCCGGCCTAGTTGGAACCGGCAACTTACAAGCTGATCGCGAAACGCGACCAAATCACTTTAGGGTCTGTATAATTGTAATAATAACGCAATAACGCGCCTGTGTGGTAGAGACTTATCCTCTTAGAACTGTGCCATAAAACCAATAATCCAGAGTCCGACTCCACGTAAGGGACTTATTCACAAACTAACAAAACTCATTAAGCGCATAAAGTTTTCAGTATTAAGCTTGCTCTCGAATGCAACTGTTACCAAATTTTGGCCCAGGTTCGATTCCCATTCGGATCAAATATTTGTTTCAAAGCTTTAATTTTTAATATTTATTTTAATTATTAAAATTACAAAAAATAGTGTATGAAAAAGAGGTGTATATATGCTCCGGATCTAGGTATTAAAGAGTGGTAGGCAGTGGAGCCCAGTCTGCCGATCCAGGGTAGTACCACCACTTACAAGTATACAGATTGTGAAGTGATTTGTCGCGTTTCAGGATCAGCTTGTGAGTTGCCGGTTCCATCTAGGCCGGCATAGCGGATGTGATTGCTACTCACAGTTATTGAATTGTAGTAGCAGTGACATTCTTTCATGGACCACACTTCGGTTTAACATCAAGTGGGGTGCTGTCATATGTCGAGTTACAATAAAAATATAAAAAACTTACAAGTATAGACCGTGAAGATAAGCTTGTAAGTTGTCGGTTTCAACTAGGCCGGCATAGTGGTGCCTACCATTGCCTACCACTTTTGTATTCGTATTTAATTTTTCAGGCAACTCATTTCAGGTGTGAAGGTATAGTATATATCAAACTATAAACTGCAGTTAAGCCTTTTCTCTCCTTTGACCTGCATAAAAAAGTTTTATAAGAAGTAGACGTTGAGATTATTATCCCATAGTTTCTAATAAATAATCCAGTTTCATAACAATGCGAACTTTTTATAGACTGTGAAAATATTTTCAATATTGTCTTGTTTATTGAAACATAACTAAGATATAGAGACATCCTTAAGAAAGCTAGGTTCCCTAGTGCCCATAACCTTAGAGCTTGTATGAAGAGAATTGTGGATGTTAAGGAATCAAGAGAGTTGTGGCAAGTGGCGCTCCATTGTCTCTGCCTATCCCCATGGGAAAAGACGTGACATTTTTTTTAATATATTGATTTTATATATTTTTTGATATATGTAAGTAAATTTATATTTAAAGGCGGAAAGTTTTTTTAAATTGTAACTCGACATAATGACAGCGCCCCGTCTGATGTTAAGCTGAAATGCGGTCCATTAATGGAGGTAACTGCTTTTAAAGTATCAGTCACATCTACTATGCCCGCCTAGTTGGAACCGGAAACTCAAGCTGGTCCCGAAACGCGACCAGGTCACTTTACTATGTATAAAAACAAATAAATCATTTAAATCACACTGAACAATTTTAGTAATCCAATAATAAATCTTGAAATTATAATGAAAAGCTATTAAAACGTCAATTAATTTAATAACAATCATTTGATAATGCAAAATTTATTATTCCTACTCCGTTAATTGCTTTATACAGCCTACATATATATAGACACTCCTTCGTTAAACAGTTTACGTATAAAACTTCGATTAAATCAATTTACTTCAATTCTTATTCGACATAGAAAGGGCGCCACTATTTATACTGAAGATACTTTATCGTTTTGACAGATATACACTTGTCTATAGTTATATTCACTGTGTAAATCTATAAAAAGGGTATTTGCCGACCAAATCGGAGACATCCTCAAGGAAGCTGGGTTGCCTAGTGCCCATAACCATAGAGCTTGTAGGAAGAGAATTGTGAATGTGAAGGAAGCGAGGGAGTTGTGTCAAGATCGTGGCAAGTGGCGCTCCATTGTCTCTGCCTATCCCTGTGGGAGGGGGGCGTGATAATTTGATTGCTTGATTTTTTTTTTTGAACCAGTTTCTACCCTTGTCGGCGCTCATGGACTTCCCCTTGCTTACGTGTTACGTGTTTTATGTTGTGAGGTCTAATGATTAGTGATCTATATTGGGCAATCAGCAATTTGGCTGAATGTCTGAATTGGGAGTTATTATGAGATCCTCGTGGGCATATGTTACCAATTGACAAGTTTGTCTAAGATGGACGCGGGTTACTAGGACAAAACAAAGCAAATTGCTTTTAGGCAAAATTTATGCAGCTTACTATCGCGTTTATTTTGGTTTCGATTTTTTTTTATTCCGACGTTCCGAGAGCTTTGCAGCCATCGTGGTCACGGAGAGAAATTGTAAATTCAAAACCAAAATAAACGCGATAGTAAGCTGTATAAAATTTGTTTAATTCATTAATCGATGTTCGCGCAAAATCTAAGAAAATACAAATTTCTTTTATTATGCTTGCTTAAATACAACTACGAGAAGTTAATACAGTCGTTATTTTGATTTTTGATTTTACAGGGGTATTCTGTAGTCATAAAAGATAAGGACTGAAAAATGCATTCAAACAATTATTAAATTAAAACGTCAACGAATAGTTAACCTGCCTGGTTCGAAAGCACTCACCGGTACCAATGTATCTTTGATATATGTACTTTGGTTGTTCTGTTTCTATGATACTTTAGTAGCTTAGTATAGAAAATATAAAAAAATTGTTTGATCATTAATGTGATCAATCGGATGAGATCGTATTTGATGTTAAAAACTTGAAACTTAAGTGGTGGGCCACGTGTTTGTTTCCTCTCTCTGACCTTTAATGTTGAGTTGAACAAAGTTCAGAGGAAATTCGAGATATTTGAGTATCGAATTATGCTTGCGGCGATTTTTATTACTAACAACAAATATCGATTAATTTCTTGTTATATTTTGGAATATTAAAACGTTATATATTTATTTATTTATTTACTGTGCAAATTTTAGCTTAAATTAATACAGGGCTGGTGCAGCTTGTGAAGCGGCTGAAAAAGCTAAAGCATGCAAATACAGGGGTCTAGGCTCCGAATATGAATTTGTCCCATTCAGTGTCGAGACCCTTGGTCCGTGGGGTCCTATCACTTTAAGGTTTTTTAAAGAAATAGCAAAAAGGTTAGTCGACATCTCAGGAAACTGAAGAGTTGGGAGCTACCGCGGACAAAGAATTAGCCTAGTTATTCTAAGGGGGACCGCTGCCAGTATCTTCGGAACCTTGCCTAAAGGGACTCCTTTTAATAATATATTTTAGTTTTAGGTTCATTGTTTAAAGATTACATATTTTAAATTTTAGTTAATACATAAGTAGATGCAACACACAAATTGCGGCCTTATTGCCGAGATGGCCATCTCTTCCAGGCAACCAAAGCAGTATTAAATTAATTATGGGTAGTGACAACTTTTTTATTTATTTGAATATAATTTTAGTATTAATATTTATAAATTAAAAACGCAAAATCGGATTGGGTACCACTTCGTTCCCATCAGGAGAGTGGAGAGTCCGAGTCCAAATGACGGCATTCAATTTAAAAAAATTTACATATATGTATGTATATATATATATATATATATGCTAATTGGATAGAAAAAAAATTGTTATAAATATATATATATAGCTTAAATCAATCAATCAAATTGTCACGCTTTTTTTCCCACAGGGATAGGCAGAGATAATGGAGCACCACTTGCCACGATCCTGACACAACTCCCTCGCATCCATCACATTCACCATTCTCTTTATACAAGCTCTATGGTTATGGCTAGCTTAACTGAATATAATAACTAAATATGAATAATTAATTTAAGACGACTGTGGTTTAGTGGTTGTAAAATGGTCTCGCACTCGGTTCAATTCCATTTGCCGGTACCAATGGTATCTTTGTTATATTATATGTACTGGTTGTTAAATTTCAATGATACGTTTATTAGCTTAGAATAGAAATGTAAAAAACAAGTAGACTTTCTTCATATTCAGTCGTACGTCGTCGTGAGATTAAACAAAAAGAAGCTCATTTATAAATACATTTGTTTAAGACTGCTTAAACAAAAGTCTATTTTAATAAAAACAATTAACATTTTCATTTTGGTTCAATCCTTAAGAATGTTGACATAATGTAAACATAATTTTGTAAGAAGCGACAGCTGCGGGCCCAAATGATGTTTGTGTTAGACATAATTAAAATAAAGACGAAATATTCTCTATAAATATATATACACATATTTACTTTGTAAATCGGAGACATCCTCAAGAAAGGTAGGTTGCCTAGTGCCCATAACCACAGAGCCTGTATGAAGAGAATTGTGGATGTGAAGGAAGCAAGGCAGTTGTGTAAGGATCGTGGTAAGTGGCGCTCCATTGTCTCTGCCTATCCTGTTCTATACCTGTGGGAAAAAGGCGTGACAATTTGATTAATTGATTGTATGAATTCTTAAAAAAAATAACATCGTATTTTTTGTATGGGGAGTTGGGCTTAATAGTTGCATATACATTTTAAAACAGTTTGATGTACGAAGATAACAATGTAATTAGAATATACTTTATTTTAAATAGTTTAGGTGTGCAAAATGATCAAACTATAACTATGACAGTTCAAAGTGGTGTAGTGGCAGTGCAATGGTTACGCAAACGGAAGAATGGGTTGGAGACCACTCACCGGTACCAATGTATCTTTGATATATGCACTTTGGTTATCCTGTTTCTATCATCTATAATACAAGCACTTCAGTAGCTTAGTATAGAAATATATAATATAAAAAAATTAGAACTGTTAATATGGCGTGTCTTTGTGATTGACAGACAATACAAAATCTATATATTATTTTCCAAACTAAATTGCACATCAATTAAAAGCAAAATTGTTATTAGTTTTCACAATACAAGTATCGAAACTACCATTTATATATTTTTTCATCATTAGACATTACAAAATTAGTACATAAAAGCCTGAAATGAGTCCTTTGAAACTAAATAATCTAGCGAGTTATACCTACATGGTATAACTCGCTAGTATTAGTGTATTGATTGTATTTTTTTACATTTCTTTTATATTATACATGCATGTATTATAGAAACATAAAAGAAATACGAGTATCAAAGATACATTGGTACCTGTGAGTGGTTTTGAACTAGAGTTCGCCTTAGGATAGCCATGGTTATTAACTAACAATATTAATTTTTATTATTGTGACTCGACATAGGGCGGCACCCCGCCTGATGTTAAGCTGGAGTGCGGTCCATGAATGTAGCAGTCACATCCTCTACGCCTAATTGGAACCAGCAACTTACAAGCTAATCCCGAAACGCGACTAAGTCTTAAAAGTATGCCATCTATGTATAAGAATTATTTCTTATTAAACATATGCAAGGTAGGTAGGTAGGCCTTCCACCAGGTAAACTGATGACATAGTGAAAGTCACAAATAACCAGTGGATGCAACTGGCATCTTGTCGTTCGAAATAGCGTTCTAAGGCCTATTCTTCGAGGCCTATGTTCAGCAGTGGATGCCTTGGCTGATGATGATGATTTTTAAAATTTAATGTCTAAACAATTAGTTTAATCCTAACCAAGGTCCGTCTTCTCGTGTGCTATTGGATCAGTCTGTATAAACAATAACCTATAAACTATTGACTACTCTGAAAAATCTACAAAGAAAAGACATAAAATTCCTTATAACTAAAAGTAAGCACATGTTTAATTCCCTTCGGAAGTAACATATAGGTTGTATGTAGGATATAATTAACCTCCACAATACTGTATTTGGGTCACGAAATTGATAGATTTCGGTCAAATACAATTAAGAGAGTTAAATACAATAGCTATATTAGTATTGTTTGTATAAATTATTTCATTATTTAATCAATCAATCACAGTGATTTAGTGGCAGTACAATGGTTACACGAACCAAGAGCACGGGTTCGACATAACCCACTATGTAACTATGAAATATGTACTTTGGTTGTCCTGTTTCTATGATACAAGCACTTTAGTAGTTTAGAATAGAAATGTAAATTAAAAAATTAAAATATGTTTCGCAAAGGGATAGGCACAACTTTATCGCTATCCTCACAACCACAACTCTTTTAAATCAAATCATCAAATCAATAAATAATATTTCATTATTAAGTCTAATAGTACTTCCACAATGATAGCTTTCAAGTATTTTAGTATCAAGGCAAGAATGTCCAACATGCCTGCCCATCCCTGTGTTTTTCCAAGTCGTTATGTCACCATAATAGTATAATTTATAATGTTAACTCTTTGCAGCAAGCATAAGCTTAGTAATAGGAGAACACACCCGTATTGGAGGTAAATGTTACATGTAATGTCACCAATATTGGTAATATTAACTTTCACTGAGCTCCACAAATTTCTCTACAAATGTTCGATAAACCTATATATACGTTTTTAGAAATTTTGATTACATGTAATAAATACTTAATAATATTTTAAATATATACATATATAGGCCAGGTTGCCTAGTGCCCATAACCACAGAGCTTGTATGAAGATAATTGTGGATGTGAAGGAAGCAAGGGAGTTGTGTAAGGATCGTGGTAAGTGGCGCGCCATTGTCTCTGTCTATCCCTGTGGGAAAAAGGCGTGAAATTTTGATTGATATATACATATACAATAATTAAATCTAATAATAATAAAATATACCTTTTTTTTCGTGGGGAAATCCTCATGGATACTCCTGGTTTCTCGGGGTAGTAACCAGGATTATGCCGGACTCGTACCGGCTAAAACCCCACGGCCTCCGTCATCACAAACGCTGGAGATTGGCAGCTGGGGTATATTCTTCCGACATCTCCACCTAATTAAATATACCTATGAGTTCATAATGAATTAAACAAATTTTATGTGGCTTACTATCTCATTTTTTTTGGTTATTATATTTACATTTTTTATTAATCTGACGTTTTTATTGTTTATTGGTTTATTATATTATATTAGCTCTCAAAACGTCGGTATATTGAAAAATTGTAGATCAAATAACCAAAAATAAACGCGATAGTAAGGCACATAAAATTTATTTAATTCTATAATCAGTGTTCGCGCAAAATATAGGAAATTATTATCGAATAGTTTGTACATTATTACAATATTACAATATTATTATTATTACATTATTATTATTACAATATTAGCCAATCATATTTTATTGTTTCATACTTTTTAGAAAGTGATTTTTTAGTCAATTTTCTTTCTTTAATTTTGACTGACAAAATCGACTATATTATTCGCGGTATCAGTATTCACAGTTCCATAGTCGCCAGTCAGCACTTTAGGATCATAAACTATGATTATGAACTATGCCCTGTGACTATAAAAATGTTACATAATAGAAATAATAATACCCGGACAAAATCCCATGTGTCCATATTTTCGTAATTGTTAGTAACATATAAACATTGTTGGTCCCTACAATCCATCAGTGGACAGGTCAAGGTTGCGTTCCCGCCTTGCGATATAACCATTCAGATGTAATAAAGTGGAAGGCGCCCTTCTTTACGACTTCGGAAATTTCTTTATCATTCATAGATAGAGGCAGAATGAGGTGCTTTATATAGGTATTCGTATAGATTAAATTATAAAATTTGTAGAGATACCTTATTGTATTAGATTACTCCATTAATACAGTAAAATTGGTATAGTATTAAATCAGGCCGGCATAGTAGGTACTGCTTACAGATATTTAATTATCCATTAGTAGTGGCCTATGCCAAACAATTTATACTTCTCGTATTATAAAATAAATCAACAATTCAATCAATTAATCAAATGGTCACGTGTTTTTCCCACAGGGATAGGCAGAGACAAAGAAGCGCCACTTGCCACAATCCTAATACCTCTCCCTCGGTTCCCTCACATCCACAATTCTCTTCATACAAGGTTATGGGCTCTATGATTATTTTATTTTATTTACATTTCTAAACTAAGCTAATAAAGTGCTTGTATCATAGAAAAGATAACCAAAGTACATATATCAAAGATACATTGGTACCGGCAGGTGGTTTTAGACCTGTGCCCTCGGTTTGTGTAACCATTGCACTGCCACTACACCACGGTCGCCTGTTATATACTTAAACAATTCCTAAATGCAGGTGAAACCACGGGGAATAGCTAGCAAAGAAATAATCCTAAGATATAAAGATTCAAGAAGTAAGGTAAATTTATCTGCCTAATACAGTATAACTGAAAGACATTGTAAAAGTCAAGGTCATAGAGGAAGGGGCTCGTGAAATATTGTAGAAGGCATCACACAAATGTCATGTTGACACCTCCCTTTATTATGAAGATTCTTACAAATTTTCATGAAAATATATTGAAGATATTACACGAATATATTATTATGCGGGAACATGATTGGTTAATATTTCAATTTGTATGCAATATGCAAATGTTGGGAGGCTTCGTTTATTTAATAGAATAGGTACCTGCGATAGGTTTTCATGTTGACGTTTAGTTTTCATAGTGAGTTAAAATGTCTTTGGAAAAATGCCTTGGATATACATACTAATATTTTCTTTGATTTTGTGCGAAAATTAATTAAGAATAAAAAAAAATTTCATGCGGTTTACTATTATTTTGGTTTTGATTTTATTATTCCGACGTTTCGAGAGCTTTGAAGCCATCGTGGTCACGGAGAGACTGGGGTGTTGGTCGTCTTATTGGTTGATGCTGTTATTGTTTCTGAAACTACCCTGTTTGATGTTTTAATTTTGTTTTTTTGTTCCTGGTTTATTCATTGTAAAGTCAAAATAAAGGCGATAGTAAGCCGCATAAAATTTGTTTAATTCATTCATATACATACTAATTTAATTATTAACGATCCCGTCTTCTTACTGTTAGACTGTTGGAAAAGCTTAAAGTCGCTCAGCGGACAATGGAGAGAGCTATGATTGGAGTATCTTTACGCGACAAAACCCGAAACGAGGATATTCGCCGAAAAAAAACAGAGTTACCGACATAGCTCGTAGGATTTGCAAGCTGAAATTGCAATGGACGGACAAGAAACGACAACTGATGGGGAAAAAAGGGTTTTGGATTGCGAACCAAAAGAAGCAGCGTAGGTAGGCCTCCCACTAGGTGGACTGGCGACAAGATGAAAGCCACGAATAACATGTGAATGCAACTATCGTTCTTATTCATCTTCATCTTCATCTTGTGGTTCAGAATGGCGTTCTTAGGGGGAGGCCTATGTTCAGCAATGGACGCCTTCTGGCTGATGATGATGATGATATTTTCTCCTCATCCTAATTTTGGATCCTTTAAGCGAAGCGTGATAACAAAATCAACTTTGGCCGGTAAAATTAATTGGTTTTGTCAGTCTTTCGACACTTGCAATGAATTGCCACTTGCCACGATCCTTGCTCACCTCACATCCATGATTCTCTTCATACATTTAACTTTTATTCCCATTGGAGTTGCGCTGTCGGTCCCCTGATGTACTATTATGTCTATTAACGTGTGACACAGCACCGTTGAGCGATGTGCATGTGTGATTTTGACCGTGGTGTAGTGGCAGTGCAATTGTTATGCAAAACGAGAGCACGGGTTCAAAACCACTTGCCGGTACCAATGTATCTTTGATATATGTACTTTAGTTTGGCTTTAATTAGGTTTAGCTATTAATTATAAGTACAATTAAGATAATATACGTTATGGCTAAAAAGAAATATAAGATTTACGAGAATGTCTTTGAGTCGTAAACTAAATCGTAGAACATTTATGTGTGTCGTAAAATGAATAGTTAAGCTTTTTATCGGCTTAAGGTTTAACTTAAGTTACAACAGGAAACAGTCCACAGTTCTAAATCTAAGCTTAGTTGGTAAGGTAATCCGCTTTTTTAATGTTTCATGGAAGCATATGTATGTACGTATGTGTTATGTATTAGTTTATTTATGTATATATGAATCCTACTATTATTATAAATGTGAATGTGAGTTTGTTTGTTACGTTTTCACACAACTACTACTTAACCGATCATCATGAAACTTTGTACACATATTTTTGGAGGTACTACAAGTAACATAGGATATTTAAATTTTTTTTTAATCTGACTATAGTTTAGAATTTTTCTATATTTATTTTTATTTCCGTCTGTCATTTTTATATGAGTTATCCAGTTATAAATACAAAAAAAAAGATATACAGTTGAATTAAGAACCTTCTCCTTTTTTATGACATTGTTATAAACCTAATTATACGCGGATGAAACCGTGGGCACAGCTAGTTAATTATATATTTTTATTATTTACTTTTAATTCATCTACATCCTAAAGGTTTGACCGGTAGAGAATGCCTTTGGCATCAAGTCCGCCTTTATACTATTGTGCATTAAGTTTAATAAATATCAATAAATATAAAAAAATATATAAAAGAGAGGTCGAACAGTATCAGTGACTGAAAATACTACCTTAGTTCATGGCTGCCTCAGTCGCCTTTACTATGCCTTCAAAGGTGCATCGCTTGAAGGATCCAAGGTTATATGATGGGAAGAACACATGGGCTGATAAAGCATAATAGTCAATTTTTTACAAAGAAACAACGCACTGAACCTTTTAGTTCAACTGCAAATGCGGTCGACAGAATGCGAATCCTATACAGTATTTATATTTAGAGATACCCTTTATTGAAAGCTTTTTTTTATTGTGACACTACATCTGACCTCGACTTGCCTGATGATAAGCAAGAGGAGGTCTAAGAGTGACGACGACTGGAATAACCGAGTCAGTTCCCGGCTGCCCCAGCCGCCGCCACTATGCCGGCCTAAGGTGCTTCTTCACGCATCGCTTGAAGGATCCAAGGTCATAGGATGGAGAGAACACACGGGCTGGCAAAGCATTCCACTTGTCAGTGGTTCAAGCTTAATGGTTATAGGCACTAGGCAACCTAGCTTTCTTAAGTACGTCTCCGATTCGGCCGGAAAACACCCTCCTGGGCCTGCCTTGTTTAACGCACCCATCCACCATAGAGCTTTTACGAGTATGAAGACAATTGTGAATGTAAAGAAAGCGAGGTAGTTGTATCAGGATCGTGGCATGTGGCGCTCCATTGTCTCTGCGTATCACTGTGAGAAAAAGGCGTGACAATTTGATTGATTCGTTTTTTATTGGAATAAAGTCGTGAATGATGTACCAAAGTATCTATACAACAACAGTCAAAAAATAAATTCACAATATCGAATGAGTATTGCGTGGGTTTTTCCTTGAAAATCATTGTAGTCAGTTAACTCGCCCCGTCTACACACCAATCTACTTCCGGTCACGACATCTACTTCACTTCCGCCCGCCATGTTACTCTTATGTAGGTTAGCTGTATCATCAATAATAGAATTATTGGAAATATTTTAGATAAAATATAAATGATATTGTTGATAGGAAGAATTGTAGAGAGTTGTTCTGGGATGGTGCTTTAAGAAAACACGTAGATATGTTATATGCGCTCCAAACGAGGCACGTTAAAATCTCAGTGTCGCAATGCAGAGCAACATATTTTTGTCTCTTTTTCGCTCTCAATAACTTTCATTCCGTCCCACTAGTGTGTGTGGCTAGTCGTGGTTGACCGTTCAAACTGGTACCATTTGCAAACACTAAAACTGGTGTAGGTGACGTGTCTACCTTCTTTTATATAATATCATTGGCTCTATACATCTATCCATGGGGAATGAACGTAATAATACATATTTTTTTATTATTAAGTAGCAGTAATAAATAATAAAAAGGATAAAATTATGTTAATGGAAGAACGTGGAACTTTCGGTTCACCCGGAATTAAAACATGACATAGGTATATAGTAAAATAGTAAAAAAATAGGATAAATAAAACATATTATTATTATTTTACTATTTTATTATATTTTGTAATTTATTTTAATATTTTACACTTATACTTAATTATAATTTACTTATAGTATACACTTAAACAAGTGCATATTTTTAATCGATCAAATAAATTGTCACGCCTTTTTCCCACTGAGATAGGTAAAGATAATAATGCGCTATTTGCCACGATCCTGACACAACTCCCTCGCTTTCCTCACATTCTCAATTATCTTCATACTAGCTATACGGTTATGGGCACTAGGCAACCCAGCTTTCATGAAGATAATGTCCGATTTGGTCGGAAAACTCCGTCCTGGATCTGCCTCGTTCAATGCATCCATGAGGTTTATAAACTCTTTTCGTCAATCTACTTTCACTCATACTTTCCATGTGCCCAAACCAGCGGAGCAGCCTTTGTTAATCCTTGTCACAACATCTTAATGTAAATATTGCATATTGATGAATTAAACAAATTTTATGCTTACTATCGCGTTTATTTTGGTTTTGATTTTACAAATTTATTTTATTTTATTTCTTTATTCCGACGTTTCGTGGTCACGGAGAGACTGATGGCTACAAAGCTCTCGAAACGTCGGAATAATAAAATAAAATTGTAAAATTAAAACCAAAATAAACGCGATTGTAAGCCGCATAAATTTTGTTTAAATCATTAATCAATGTTTGCGCAAAATCTAAAAAAATATCTTATTTTTAATGTAAATAAAAAAGAAAGAAAGAGGATCTTTAAATGTTTGGAGGTTTTAGGATTTAATATAATTAAATACTAAAGTTTCTTATTTCACGAGCGATATATTGTTTTAAAATAATATATTTAGGGTAACTCCATACCTAAATACTCGTATTTCACTTAAATTTCAAATAGGTGGTCGGGTCTAACCTTAAAACTATATAAATAAAGTTGGGACGGGTCTATGGGCATTACAGTACGAATTAAATATTTATTAATTTACGAGTATCTATAGAGAGAGAATTATAGGTATATCTGGATTTTAAAGTTTATAATTGAGATCTACGTTACCTAGTGCCCATAACCATAGAGCTTGTATGAAGAGAATTGTGAATGTGAAGGAAGCGAGGGTGTTGTGTCAGGATCCTGGCAAGTGGCGCTCTCTTGTCTCTGCCTATCCCTGTTGGAAAAAGGCGTGAAAATTTGATTGATTTTTTATTTGATCTACGTTAATTTAGGAAGTTTTAAGCTAATTTACTTCTCAGTATTTAGAATTAAGCATCGTCTGATTCTATCAGGTAATTACACGGATCCGAAAGCTTTATATTAATTGAATTGAATGTAAATTCAATAAAATAGCTTTGAAACAAATAACAAAGAGTAAATGCCAGAAATCCCAGGTCCTGTAATTGAATTTTGAACTCAGCTTACGTTATCGTAAATCTTTTAAATCTCTGCGGTTTCAAACAAAATCATGAAATTCATTTCAACATGATGTCGGGTGAAGAAACTTTTTCTCTGGAAAGTTATTTGAAAAAAGAAATATGTGGAAAAATATACTGATATTTTATTATTACAGCATCCCGCCTGCCAAGCTGGAGTGCGGTACATAAATAAAAATGTCGCATTTACATTGCCGGCCGGCAACTTACAAGCTGATCTCGAAATGTGACTAACCACTATTAGACGAGCAGACCCGGAGCAAATATACGCCTCTTTTTATGCAACAAATATTTCTTAAATTCAATATAATTATTTAGTAAATCATCATCATCATCATCAGCCAGAAGGCGTCCACTGCTGAACATAGGCCTCCCCCTATGTTCAGCAGCTCCCCCATTTAGTAAATAAAAGCTATGAAAAGCTTTAAGTGTAACAGACTGGTGAGCTGACCAATGCGGGTGCTTTTTCACGCTTCATCTAAAGAATCCAAGATAATAGGTTGAACGGGTAAAGCATTCCATTTATTAATTATTCAACAAACAAAGGACACGTCGAATCGTTTAGAAGCCATATAAATACCTGTAGATAAACTGGCATCTACAGGTACATTACATAACTAGATATACTGAACAATAATTGACTATACTGTGTCTTTTGTTACTTTACAAACATGTAAATCACCATTTCTTATGCTCTTTACCTAAGAAAGCTTTTACTACTGTTCTACTACTGCGTTATATCTTCTCGTCAAACATCCCACAGTGCCTGAAGACAAGGGTCTTTAACCAGTGTGTGTTGCCAGTGATGACATATGGCACTGACACGTGGCCCCTAAATGTTGGCCTGTTGGAAAAGCTCAGAGTCACTCAGCGGGCCAATGGAGAGAGATATGCTTGGTGCGTCTCTGCGCGATAGAATCCGGAACGAGGATATTCGCCATAGAACCGGAGTTACCGACATAACTTAAAGGATTTGCGAGCTGAAGTGGCAATGGGCTGGCCACATCGCTCGAAGAACCGACAACCGATGGGGACGAAAGGTTCTAGAGTGGAGACTACAAACCGGAAGACGCAGCGTAGGTAGGCCTTCCGCTAGGTGGACTGACGACATAGTGAAAGTCGCGAATAACCGGTGGATGTAACTGGCATCTTGTCGTTCGAAATGGCGTTCTAAGGGGGAGGCCTGTGTTTAGCAGTGAACGCGTTCTGGCTGATGATGATGATGACTGTTTTATTCTATAGAATAAATATACACAATGTAATAAATGTACAAAAGTTAATAAAATCCCATACACACGAGTACATAAATACATTGTTGTTATTAAAATCCATTTATATGGAAACGGTATATTCACAAATGACAAATGTTGTGCTCCAATAATAATATTTAAAAAATAGATATTTTTATACTTATACATATAGTATACTCGTGTTGATCACGTCAGTAGTAAATCGTTAATCCGTCATAATTCCACAACTTTGTTCAGTACTTATATCCAGTAAAAAAAAAAATGTACTGTAGGAGTTTTGGCGGGCAACTGCAAGTGACAGGATGCGCAATATTGAATTATTTGAAAAGCTTGTGTTTTTAATAAATATTAATGTGTAATAATGGTGGAATTGTTATCCCGTAATAATTTTTAAGTTGATCGAGTATAAACAAGTAATTTGAAAAGCTGTGAAAAGTGTTTCTTCGTGTTCCCTCGAAGACTCCTTTCGAAGTTTTAGTAAAGGCTTTCCACCGCTTTACCAAAACGATGATCGTTAACCTCAATATCATCGTCATCTTGTGATGAATCATATTCATATTTACTTGACAATGTTTTAACATTGAACCATATATTTTTACTTTGACACTGGCACAAAAAAAAACAAGATAAAATGTCAGTACCAACAATTGAATATAGATATATATATATATATACATACCTCTTATAGTTGAAGTGATTCGACCACTTGACATGAGCCAGTTATGAACATTGGCGACCCTCTCACGATATTATCGTCAGCCATTGACCTTTTCATATTGCTGAAACTTCGCGAATACGTTCTCATGCAAATTCACTTTTATTTCTTACTCATTTCTTTGTTATAATACTTTTTCTTAATATTAGGTAAAATAAGAAGGTGAAGAAAAAAAAATTAAAAATACAGTTTATGATTTTTATAATTGGTTTTCTTTTAGTCATCTTTAGCTGAACTTTAGGACAGCTACAACAGATTTAATTTTTTTGTTGTGACTCGACATCTGACCTCGCCCACCTGATGCAAGCAGAGGTCCAAGAGTGGCGATGACTGCAAAAACCGAGGTCTACACTGTTGCCCCAATCGCCGTAACTATGCCGGCCAGAGGTGCTTCTTCACGGTTATAGGATGGAGAGAATACATGGGCTGGCAAAGCATGTATTGTCTTCGGTGAAAGGACGCACCGAACTTTTTAGTTCGACTGCCGATTCGGTCGACAGAATGCGGATTCTTCACTCGACCTGTGTGGGTTAAGAAAAGACGAGGTAGGAACAATTAGGCCGGCATAGTGGCGGCGGCTGGGGCAGCCGGGAACTGACTCGGTTGTTCCAGTCGTCGTCACTCTTGGACCTCCTCTTGCTTATCATCAGGCGAGTCGAGGTCAGATGTCGTGTCACAATAAAAAAAAAAAAACAAGGTTAAAGAGCTCCTCAGAACAATCTCTGTGGTATAAGAGGACGCACAGAGCCGCCATGTCTCTGCGTAGGCAGAAGCTCTAGAGTTTTCCCATTCTACGAGTACAATCTTTAGTTTACATAGTGACAGCGATTGACGCAACTGTAAACTGCATTGGTTTTTCAGTCATCTGTGCTCTTTGACCTAACCCTGCCCACCATCAAGCAAACCGAAATTTCACGTTAAAAATAAACTTGTTAGCAGATTTTCATAGACATTCAAAAACCATTCTTAGTTCAAACACGTTAAGGTCTTGTATTAAGCGCAACAAGAGAACAGGAGCTTCATTTAAACTCGAATGCATAAAACCATTATGCAAACGTCCCATAGAAAGAATGGGTTATAATTCTATTCACTGTCCATTAACATTTTTCACCTTTGTACGAAATAATTGCATTAAAATGTAAAAGCTTTCAATGCCATAAGAGAGTAAAAAATATTGAGGAAAATAAACCTTGTCGTGTCGGAAATAAAATTTACTTCAAATTCCTTAACCTCACTTTAAAAATGTACAAATTTATATTTATGCATGTTAAAAATAAATAAATTTACGATGTACAATATTAATGGAGATTTTCTTAGATTTTGCGCAATAATTGATTGATGAATTAAACAAATTTTATGCGGCTTACTATAATTCGCTTACTATTACTATCGCTTTAATCTTTGGTTATCGATTCCACATTGAGGAAAGAGTCCGTTACCACGGCTGGAAAACTCTCGAAGCGTCGCGATGCGTCAGTATAATAAAATATGTAAAATCAATAATCAAAAATAAACGCGATAGTAAGCCGAAAAAAAAATGTTTAATTCAATTTTAATGTAGGCAGGAAAGGCTCAATAAAAGGTCATTTTCCTTTATGATCATTGTGACTGATGAGAAAGTCCAATCCTTACACAACTTTGTCAATCAATCAAACAAAAAAATTGTCATTTTCCCACATATATAGGCAGAGACAATGAAGCGCCACTTGCCACGATCCTGACACAACTCCCTCGCTTCCCTCACAGCCACAATTATCTTCATACAAGCTCTATGGTTATGGGCACCAGGCAATCCAGCTTTCTTGAAGATGTCTCTGATTTGGTCGGCAAATACCCTTCTGGGCCTGCCTTGTTTAACGTATCCATTCACATATAGATATATAATATTCGGATTTATTGATATTAAAGTATAATAAAGCAGTAAAATAAAAGGCATTATTTTTCGTGTATAAAAAGACGGTATAAAGAAATCTTTATAGAACCAATTAAGCGAAAAATTCAATAATTTTCATAAAAAATAACGAAAGAGAATCGATTTATTATCATTTCAGCAGTTTCGTATTTCGTCATAATACAAAATAATAAAAAGTTTTATTGTATTATGGCTAGGAATACGACTCCACCCCGCCTGATGATAAGCTGGAGTGCAGTCCTTAAAGGGACGGACTGCTACTACAGCTTCAAGTAGCAGTCGCAAGTAGCAATAAATAAGTTAACAGAATGAGACATGTTAGTATATAACGATTTGAACTGAAAAGAAGAGTTTGCAAGTGTTGAATTTTGTTTTAACGGCAATATTTAGGTGCAGTTAAAAAATGCACGATGAAAAGATGTGTGGCGCTGTGTGGTTTAGTGGTCATAGCGACGCGCGCGCTTGAATTTAACTATACAATTTTTATTACTTGTTTATACAAGTTATTGAGACGTGACCAATTAATTAAAGCTGAGAGTCCGCGGTTCAACTCACCGGTACCAATGTATCTTTGATATATTATGTACTTTGGTTGCCCTGCTTTTATGATACAATTTAGTAGCTTAGAAATAATAATAAAAAAAATTGTATTGTATCTTGACATATGACAAATTGCTATATCAGTTAAACAAATGCAGGTAACAGGTACGTCCACTATGCCAGCCTAGCTCAAACCAGCAACTGTCCAACTGATCCAGAAACGCGACTAAGAAATTTAAAACAATCAAATTGTCCCACCTTTTTCCCCACAGGAATAGGCAGAGACAACGGAGCGCCTCTTGCACTATTCTGACACAACTCCCTCGCTACCCCCACATCTACAATTCTCCTCTTACAAGCTCTACAGTATTTTTTAAACGTTAGTAGACTAGTTGCTGGCATAGAAACAGTGCCTAAAGTGCCTAAACTAAAAGTGCTTGTATCATAGAAACAGGACAACCAAAGTACATATATTAAATATTCATTAGTACCGGTGAGTGGTTTTGAACCCATGCCACTCGGCTTACGTAGCTATTGCACTGCCACTACACCACGGTCGCCTTTCATGGACTTTTATCCAGCTAAGTAATGCAGCGTGTTTCTTCCATACGTCGTGCACCAAAAAAAATACGAAATACGATTCAGACGAATGGCTAATAAACGGCAGAATCGTTAAATAAATTTTGAGAGATGACTCCGCTATTAGCCTTTATGAAGAGTGCTTTGCATTTTATGAGAGATCTGAAAATAATGACTGAACATTTACAATGGTATTACTGAAACACTTTTATCGTTGTTTTAGACTTCAACTTAAGCCTTTAGGTATACAGTCTTAATTAACTACGTTAAATATTACTTTTTGTAACTACGAAAAATATTCAATACTAGTTGCGTAACCCGGTGTTGCCCGGGTCAAAATACATCGCATGCTTAATGTTTAAATTATAAGTTTTTCTCTTATGTATGTATACATAATCTTTGTAGCTATCATTAAACGTATGTTGTTGTATATAGTGTATATACACATTACATAACTCAGCCTTAATTTATCAAACCATTTTAGGCATATACCGACTATTAATATAATATATTTTTTTACACCTTGAGTTACATTATTCGAGATTTATTGCCTGTCTAAAGCGCGTTTAATTTTTGCAAGGTTAGTGTTAGTATGTCAGCGTAATTATAACTTAGTTATTATTTTTATTTTTGTTGAGAGACGACCTCTACTTGCTTAATGGTATGAAAGGAGAAGACCAAATGTCAGCCAAAGAATGATCGGTCCATCCAGTGATCTAGGCTTATACCATACATATTTTTTTTATTTTTACCATACAGTAAATATAAAAAAATATTTTATAAGATACATAAGATACTGACAAATAGTTTTGAACTAGGGTCTCTCGGTTTGCTTGACCATTTTACTACAATTTTCATGTATTGGATAAAGAATACATGAAAATATTTCCAGTAATTTTACTAGTACTAAGACGAAATACATATTTATTTTATTACATCATAAAATTGTATTGCCCGTTCTTACCCTCCTACCCAAGGTAAGGCGTGAAAGTATGTGAGAGAACAAGTATAGTAAATACCTTCTTTTTCAATTTTTTCAAATATTTACGAGTCAATATAATGTTGTTATTAAATCTCACCACAAATTTTATATTTAGGCTGACGAAGCTAGGGAGTTGTGTCAGGATCATGGCAAGTGGCGCCCATGTGGGACAAACACATTATAATTAGATTGATGTATCTCACAGCTGGAACGTAAGTAAAAAGTATCTAAATATGAGAAACGCTATTTCAAAAATGCCAAACACTGTAAAATTCAAGAAACGACAGTTTTTGAAATCTAAATATATATACGAGTATGTCGCGTTGTTAGAAACATTTTTCTGTAGCACTCCACAGGCAATGTGGCTTTATTCTTGTGCTACAGAGCCAAAAGATAGATTTATTGATGTAAATAAAATATGTTTATTAACATGTTAAGACTCGTTATTTTTATTCTCTTGCGCGGAGTACTGTTCGCACCTCTGGGACGGCTCTGCCAAGTATCTTCTCAATGACCTGGATTCCTTACAGCGCCGAGCTGTCCGAATTATAGGTGATGCAGAGGTCACGCGAACTCTGGAGCCCCTGCAACTACGCAAAGACATGGCGGCGCTGTGCGTCCTCTGTCGCCTATACCACGGAGAATGTTCCGAAGAGCTCTTTAACGTTGTTCCTACCTCGTCCTTTCACACCCGTAATACCCGCACAGGTCAGGGAAAGCTTCCGCATTCTATCGACCGAATCGGCTGTCGAACTAAGAAGTTCAGTGCGTCTTTTCTTTGTAGAACAATCGACAAGTGGAATGCTTTGCCAGCCCATGTGTTCTCCTATGACCTTGGATCCTTCAAGCGATGCGTGAAGAAGCACCATGAACTACTAGGTTTTTTTAGTCGTCGTCACTCTTGGACCTCCTCTTGCTTATCTTTAGGCGGCTCGAGGTCAGATGTCGTGTCACAATAAAAAACTGTTCTAAGTATAATAGCAAAACTCTGTTGTAAATAATGTAATATTTGTAGACATAAGTTTGAGAAGTAAAAAGTGTTATCTCGGTGACCCGATAGATGGCGTGGGTTGTCAAGCTAATTTCGTAAGAGTTATAACTACAATAAAACTGTCCAAGTTTCAATCCTACTCTTTATTAATGTAGATTTCGCAATAAGAGCTGAACAGTAAATTATATACCCCAAGGCTTCAAATATTTTCTAAAATATGTTCGGCAAATTTCAGCAACAGTTCTAAAAAAAGTTTTTTGGCGTGACAACGTCTTATAATTCGATGGAGCCAGCTACACGTACGAAAAAACATGACTCATGCGGCGTTACCTCGCTCTCAGGCGATCCATTTAAGGCTTGAAGTGTAAGCGAGAGCGCGGAACGAACGACAAAGAGGCACAATCGGCCTCCGCGTTCGGCAGCGTTCGACATCTGTCTCTCTCTCCTTCTTGAGTGAGCGATGCGTACTATTAATATTATTATTACTAATATTAATACTATTATTATTTATTATTTTAATATACAATAAAAAAATTACATAATTGTATTTATGCGTACAAATAAATGTAACTTGATCAATTCAATTGTGATTTCCATTTACCCTTCTCTCTATATCCATACAAAATATCTATCAAACAAATAAAATTAAAAAATGCAACCATCAGTATTTTCTTATGACGTTGTCACGTTCAACTATCGTCAGTAAACCGTCTTTACAAACAACCGATTTTTTCTATACTAAGCTACGATATCATAATGTATAGTTAACAAAATAAATAAAAAACGCGCTATTAGGACAATGCGAACTAAAAAGATAATAATAATTTTTAAATATAAAAATTAGGTATGTTTAGGAGCGTTAGGAAATTCTTTGACTTAATTAAATTTGATTTTCGATTTTACCTACAATGAGATTAGTGATTGACAAAAAAACTTATATTAAAAGTGTGGGGTGCTTTTACTCTTTTATAAAAAAACTTTACAAATAGCTAATTAAAATTAATAACTTATTATATCAAGCACCCCACGCTTTTAATTTAAAGTTTTTTTTTGTGAATCACTAATCTCATTGTAGGCAAAATCGAAAATCAAATTAAATCAAGTCAGAAAATTTCCTATCGATCTTAAACATACCTAATTTTTATATTTAAAAATTATTATTTTTTTCGTTCGCATTGTCCTAATAGCGCGTTTTTCTAGTTTTTTTTTAAATAAACATTTGTTTTATGATTTTTAGTCTTAGAATAAAATTGAATTAAAAAGTAATAAGAATACTTGATACTAGCGTTTATTATGCGACAGTATAATTAAAATTATTTCATTAATTTCTTAACCTTGCCATTGCCAGTCTGGGTACCAACTTTTCGTTTTTCACTGTGAAATAATTTTAAAATATTATAAATTATGTGCAAGACTATACAGCTGCATGGACTTGCTACCAACCGCAGTTGTCTATCGCTCTTCTGGACTCTTATACTGCGCAACTCAGTCAGCGCTCTTTTTATATGCCGATATCTATACTGGCTCTGTTGTAGGTTTATTATAATTTTATGTTGATATTAATGTGTAGACATAAAAATATTTTATCTCCTTTCTTTTGGATGTGTGAAATTTACACCTTTTGTGGTTTTATATCACATATTAAAAGAAATAAACTTGGTCTTTTTTGTGACAAGAAATATTGTTTAGTAAATTGATTTTTGGCAAGAGCCGCAAAGTGTCTTGAGTCATGGAAAAAACAGATGGAGGCCTACGCCCGGCAGTGTTGAATTAAATGGGCTATTAATAATAATTTTGTAACCGTAAAATATACATT
This sequence comes from Tinea trinotella, assembly GCA_905220615.1. Lineage (NCBI taxonomy): Eukaryota > Metazoa > Arthropoda > Insecta > Lepidoptera > Tineidae > Tinea > Tinea trinotella. The sequence continues at coordinate 912,394 of HG992314.1, forward strand.
GTATATAAAGGGCCTTATTCAACAAACCTTAGGCCGGCATAGTGACGGCGGCTGGGGCAGTCGGGAACTGACTCGTTTTTTTCAGTCGTCTTCACTCTTGGATCTCCTCTTGCTTATCATCAGGCGGGTCTAGGTCAGATGTCGTGTCACAATAATAAAATAAAAAACATTTTATTAGTTAAAATGTGTTTTGTCTCTTTTTTACCAATATAAAAAAACAGAAGTGTAAAAGAGACAAAAACATTTTTAAAATACACTTTAAGTGTTGGATTGTGGATAGAATCGTTTCCGATGTCTTTACTGTCTTTGCATAAAAGACTGTAAAGGTTTGTTGGGTTGCCTAGTGCCCATAACCGTAGAGCTTGTATGAGGAGAATTGTGGATGTGAAGGAAGCGAGGGAGTTGTGTCAGGATCGTGGCAAGTGGCGCTCCATTCTCTCTGCCTATACCCGTGGGAAAAAGGCGTAACAATTTGATTGATTGACTGTAAAGTGACTTTACTATATATGCGTTTCGATATCACTTTCAAAGTGTTTGGAGTTTAATCTAGCTAGGTAGGTATAGAGTACAGAGGATGTCTACAAAAAGCAGGCGTCTTCTTATCAGTAATAGCAGAACAAATGACAGCACACCGCTTGATGTTAAGCTGGAGTGCGGTCCATGAATAGAGGTATCTGCTACTTACAGTTAAATATCTGTAAGTAGCAGATACCATGCCGGCCTAGTTGAAACCGGCAACATACAAGCTGATCCCGAAACGCGACTAAGTCACTTCACGGTCTGTATACTGATGGTACCCACGCTACCTAAGGCTTATTAAATATTAATTACATTTTGAGCAATCAAATAACATTAATAAAAATATAAATAAATTATTAAAATTAAATTAACGCGGCAAAAATTCAATTATTTTACAAAACAAAAGAAGAAAATGTCACATTTTATTATAAAGGAGTTTATACACACTCCTGGGAATAGCTGACAGAAATATCTCGGTCACTTTTTAGCATGATAACACTCGTGAGTGTTGGATAAGGATAAAGTTAATCCCGGACATTTTATTTTATATGCGATATCGTAACTTATTGTCCTATGAAAGCGATTAAAGTGTATTATAGTATTATATAATTACTATTTAAGTCAGGATCGTGGCAAGTGGCACTCCATTGTCTCTTCCTATTACTCTGAGGAAAATGCGTGACAATTTTTTTTTATTAATATTTTTTATTTATTTATTTACATTTCTATACTAAGCTACTAGAGTGCTTGTATCATAGAAACAGGACACCTAAAGTACATATATTAAAGATACATTGGTACCGGTGGGTGGTCTCGAACTCGTGCTCTCGGTTTGGGTAACCATTGCACTGCCACTACACCACGCTCGCCTTAATTGATTGATTAGTTTATATATATATATATTTAAAAAAAGTAATTGTGTTTTCTTATTTCATTATATGTACACTTTAAATATAATAAGCAATATTTATAATAATAAAATAATTATAATAAAATTATAAAAAATGAAACTGTAATGGGAGAGATATGTAATACAAATACAATATGATACAATATGTATTTTATTGTGACCCGACAGCACCGCTTAATGTTAAGCTGGAGTGTGGTCCATGAATGGATGTCACTGCTACTACAATTCAATAACTTTAAGTAGCAATCACATCCACTATGCCAGCGACTAAATCACGTCATTCGACTAGTGCAGCTTTGACAAACTTTAAAATGTTGGAATAAACTAATTAAGCGACGCGTAATAGAAGCACCTTTATCCGACATAGTGACGGCGACTAAGGCAGCCGTGAACTAACTCTGTTTTTAAGTCGTCGTCATTCTTGGACCTCCTCTTGCTTATCATCAGGCGGGTCAAGGTCAGATGTCGTGTCATAATAAAAAAAATGTATATTTATATTAAAAAATACTTAATAAATTAGATCATGTTATATAGTTTTAATTTTCTTATATCGATTAACTATTATAAAAAAAATATTGAAAATAAAAAAATATATAAAAAATTTGCTTTGCGACATAATAATTGTCTTCGTAAAAATATTGTTCGCACAAAAACGTTTACGTAAGCAAAACCTTTATACATTTCCTACATTTCTCTTTCCTCGATGTATCCCACACGCCTTTTCCTTGTTCCCGTGTCAAATGAAGTGTTGGAATTTGAGATAATTTCCTTCCAAGTACCTACTTAACTAATATTGAAGTACTTTCTAAGAATTTGTCCACTTTAGCCTTTTTATGTAGATACGCATAGATAATACTAAGTACAGTATGAAATTCCGTTCTTAACGACAGGCGTGGCCGAACGGTTAGCGTTTGGTTTGTTGCGCGTAAAGTCCCGGGTTCGATTCCCGGTCGGAGCAAATATTTGTTTCATAGCTTTTATTTGTAATATTTAATAATTTTATTGAATATTGCAAATATTTGGTAATAAAAAAAGAGGCGGATATTTGCTTCGGGTCTGGTTATTAAAGAGTGGTAGGCAGTGGTACCCAGTCTGCCGATCCGGGATAGTACCACCACTTACAAGTACACAGGTCGTGATTTGGTCGCGTTTCGAGATCAGCTTGTAAGTTGCCGGTTCCAACTAGGCCAGTAGCGTAGTGGATATGATTGCTATACAGTTATTGAATTGTAGTAGCAGTGACTTCTATTCATGGACCACACTCCAGCCTAACATCAAGCGGGGTGCAGACATATGTCGAGTCACAATAGATCAAACAAAAAAAAACATAGAGCTTATGAAAGAGATAAAGAGAATTATGAAAGTCAAGGAAGCGAGAGAGTTGGATGCTGTCCTCGTGAAAATTGGGGTATGATAAATTGTTAAATTTGTAGTTTTTATATGACGTAAATAAATAAGTAAATGTAAGAGTTATAGGACTTTATTTACTACTAGCTGTGCCCGCGACTGCGTCCGCGTGGAATAGTTATTTTGGGAATCATATTATTTTTTTGTTTACCTACCTGCTCAGCTTTATTATAAATTACCTATAGCTGTTACCCGCGACTTATTTTAGACGATTAAATTACGTAACTAATAGAATATATTTTAAGTAGTTTTAAAAATAATATATTTTAAAGTACTTCTGCGTAAATTATATTTTTACTAACCTAACCTAACCTTGAAAGAATGTAGATGACACCTACAGGTATTATTTACAACAAAACAAAAAAAGTGTTATTGTGAAAATATTAGAAACAAAATACTATACTTAAAACAAACACTACCTACTATAGAGAAAACTACTACAAAATGAAATTGTATAAAAAAGGATTTTGCACGATGATATTATATCGTAAAAACAAATTAACGCTGCATATAACCGATCAGTAGGGAGCCGACCGCATAGTATGCTTATCTGTCTATAAATACGCGCCCCTCCACTTTTTTAGTTTATTTAAATGTGTGAATGCAAATATTACTAACTATACTATTAAACTTCATCACGTTCGTTCCTCCTTTGTGTCTAACCAGCAACTGAATAACCAATTACTGCATTTTTGGTGTGTTTTATCCATATTTTACATTTGATCGTATGCGTAAATGCAGTGGAGGGGCGCGTCATTTCGGCTTAGACAGACTATACCTCGTAGAGCTACACCCCCCTCCGCCTCGCCCGCAAGCACCGCCTCTCTTCGCCCGCCAGTTAGCGCTCATCATGCGACGCGTGTGAATTTTGTTTCGAGTGTGAGTTATTTTAAAATTGTATTATCTTATAAGATGTTTATTAAAATTAGGTGATGTCAATGACAATTTTGTTCACAGTTAAATACTCTTAATTAATAACACATTTATTTCGATAAAGAATAATATTATTATGTTAATACAACTCTGACAAATAATTTGTAATAATGCATTAATTTAGACCAAATTTGACTATCTTAAAAACGGTTATTGTGAGTTAATCTTAAAAGATAGACATATACGGTCGCGGACATTTTTTTAGATAATTTAAAGAGGAATAATTCTTTCATACATATTTTTTGGGTATCTCGAACGGTTTTCGCAGCGCACGCAACGGAAACCCTCAAAGACGAATAATATTCCCCGTTTTTTCCACATTTTCGACTGTTTCTTCGCTTCTATAAGTCGCAACGTAATGTTTTATAGCCTAAACCCTTCCTCGATATTAGATCTATCCAACACAAAAATAATTTTTCAATTCGAACCAGTAGTTCCTGAGATTAGCGCGTTTAAACAAACAAACAAACAAACTCTTCCGCTTTATTATATTTTATATATATATATATATGTACTATTTACTATGTCTATATTCTAAGGTTTTGCGCGAACATTATTTATGTAATAAAAGATATTGATGGTTTACCATTGCGTTTAATTTGATGTTCGAAGGCTTTGTAGCTTTGCACAGACTCTTTGCGATGGCTTTCGAAATGTTGAATTTCAATAATTATATAAAGAAGTAATAGTAAAAACCATTTATTTCGTACCAACCTAAACATATACTTACTAAACACTTATTTGCCGCATTCAAGGCGAAAGCGACACTCGTAGCACACACTCGTAAATTTTAATAGTAGCTTTACAACGATTGTATGGTAGTTGCGCTTCGGCAATCTTCGTGAAAACGAATTAAAACGAACATGCAACTAAAATAATGTGCATGTGTAGTACATTGATTGCATGTTCGTTTTGATTCGGTAACACGAAGATTGCCAAAGCTTATTGGTCTATACTGTATTTACCAGTCTATATTTACTAAACTTATATAGACACGTGTATTACGTGTGGATCGAATTCGCAAAGCTCAAATTGTCACGCTTTTTTTCCACACGGATAGGCTGAGAAAATTGAGAGCCACTTGCCACGATTCTGCACAACTCCCTCACTTCACTAAATGCTCCGTCATTCTATTTTTGTTGGTCATATAATGTTTAGTATTTGTTTAGGATCATATAATATGTTTGCTAAATAATAAACCAAAATTTTAAAAAGGAACATTTATTTTTTATTATAACTTTATATATTTTTCTTACACTACATTTTTCAATAACACACAAAATAAATATTATCATATATTTCATATAATACAATAATTATAATACACAGATGTCCAAGTTTATTTTATATAAAAAATAATAGTAAAACTTAATTATTAATCACAGTAATTTGTGTTTATTTACGCACACATCGCTTTATTATTTAAATTTATTTATTTTTTATTTCAAAAAAAGTACAAAACATTTTTAAATAAGAAATAATTTTATTAAATAAAAAAGATCTTGATTATATTCGTATGTGCAGACTTATTTTTGTTTATAACTAAGTTATGTAAAGGACATAATTCATTTTGTATGGGGACTTGGGCTTAATTGTATTAACAGTTGCATATGCATTTTAAAATAGCTTTATGTACCAAGATTACAATGTAATTGGAATAAATCCTTTATTTTGCATTGTTTAAGTGTGCATAGTGATCAAACTAGAATTATGATAGTTTAAAACAGAACTTTTAACATGGCGTGTCTTTGTGATTCAGACGATACAAAATCCATGAATAATTTTTCAAATAACTTATTTGCACAGCAATTAAATGCAAAATCATTATTAGAATATTGATGTGACGTCACAAAACTGCCAATAGTAATTTTATTCAAATATGCATATTTGACGTACGAATTAACATTTGACAATTAAAACAATAATGCTATAAGAAATGGTGGTACGCCCTCAGGCCTAATGCTGCTTGGCATTCTCTACCAGCCAAACCATAAAAAATATTAAGAATATTGATATAGTAATTTTCAATATAAAGTTTTCATCTATGTGGCATACAAAAAATAATTTAAAAAAAGAGTACTTAAGATAATTTTTAAATATTTAATATTATTTTGGCACCACAAAATATACTATAATTAATTTCGATATGTTTTATTATTTCAATTTTTGTAAAATTGGACATCTGTCTCTTATATTGTATCTGTATTTTATTTAATAAAAAACATATCCCATTCTATAAAACACTTTTAATAATTAAATAATACACACAAAAAATATCACCTACAATATATTTTTTTATACATTAGAAAAAAATTATCAATATGTAAAGTTTACAATACGAGTAAATAAACTTACCGGTGCCTAACATTTTTTATTCCGATTAATATAGTGCTATTTCTACTCTATAAAAATATAAAATATATTTTAAAATTAAATAATCTAAAACATTTCATTATAATTTAAATTATAGCAATATTTACGAACTACTATATTTAATTTTAATTAGGATATAATTTTCTAGAATCTATCTATCGGTTTTATGTCTTTAAAAGCATGCTGAGCCACTATTTCTTTATTATACAATTATTTTGCTATGCATAATTTATTTACTATAGAGATCTATTCAGCGTGGACATAACAATCATATTAAAATCACAAAATGTGGATGGGTATTGGCTATTCTGTTTAACAAGCGAGTGCTGAGCTCTGTCTCGACATATTCAGTTACGGATACAGTAAAAGGCGTCCCGCGTTGTTAAGATTTGTTTAGAAAAAGTCTTTTTTTCTTTCCGAATCGGCGTTTATGTGAAAACGACGTTTATGTGAAAACGACGTTACGCGGACATAACATTGTAGAGTAACATTCTAGATACTCGTTTATAAAAAAATAGACTACATACATACATAATAGAATACATACATACTCGTATAGTAGCTGGTCAATTTGCCTAGTCTTATCTGAATTCACATCTGCTTATGGATCACACTCTAGCTTAATATTAGGGCGACAAATAAGGTATCAACGCAAGTATGGAGAATATTATTGTAGCGATGGGCTATAAGGTTTGAGGTTTAAACCTAAAACGATATGAGCGATGAAAGTGTTTTTAGTAAGCTCTACAGTATTGTTAATCAATAAGAATGTGTTATTGCTAATTTGAAATCAGCACCCAGTTTCCCAAACTTAAAGACACCGTTGATAAGCAGCTTCGATTCGTACGCTCATTTCTACTTAAACGCTGATTCCTGAACTATCCGATGTTTTTTATCCGTCCACATTTCGTGATAATGATATGACCAAATTGTAATACATTTTGCGCGATAATATAAAGATTTTTACAGTAGTTTTCTTTGGTTAAAGGACACTTAATCGTTTCTACGTTGTCTGATGTCAATTTTTCAGTGCAAACTTTTTCAGTATCTACACAATAAAATTACTAATATTATTCTATATATTTTAAAACTATGTTCCCAAATTTCATAAATTCCCTTTATTTTATATTAGTATTATATATTGGAACACTATATCCAGCTGCGTTTATATATCTTACGCTACTATATAATATACATATAATTAATTCATCAATCGAATATACCGCCGGTAAATAGACATAAAGCAATCCCGAAAGAGATTATATACATTAAACTGATGTATATAACCTCTTTTGTATTTTATTAGTCCATAAGTCCAATTTGAACCAATTCCATTTTCCATTAGGTTAATATAACTTTATGGTATCATTATTTATTAGTAAAAACATCATTGAAATATTCATCATACGGGAAAGGCAAGGGTAGGTCGCTATCGCTATGACCTCGCAAAGCTCTCGCGGTCATTCAACTCCTGTCTGATTAGACGAGCGCGAAGTTACGCGCGTGCGTTCGCTTATATAAAATAATATTACTTAGTAGTATATTACGCACCTATGGAAAAAGTAGAATATTGCAACCCGCGTGTCGACTCCGAAGACAAACACACACGCGGAAAACATTATTCTCCCGTGGTCACTAAAAAGAGAACTTTTTATCAAGGCGTACAAATGAACAAAATTTAAAAAGCTCATATATAAACAAAAACCCCGTAATAACATTTAAGTACTTGCAGTGTAACATATGGATTGGCATGTGTGTATTTATTTCCAATATTTATTTATTAAGCCTTTCAACAAGATTACTGTTAATATATATTTTTTAAATTATACTTTTAATTTTATCTGTTTCTCAATAAAGAATAAACTGTTAATAATAGTAAGTCATTTTAATAGTATGGTTAAATTCCCCTTACAAGAATAATAAAAAATAGTTTAGAAGTATTAGGCTTCTTCCATTTAAAGGTTTTGTTTGCACTGGACAATGAATTGAAAAATTAACATTAGCAAGGTTTTTGGATAAATTGATAGACAAAATTAGAAGCATACCAAAATACAATCTAGTACATATACATATAGTGATAGTACTTTAAAACGATAATGCCATTTGTTAGTTTCTCCTTAAATTATAAAGTTAGTAAGGGAATGCGAGGCAGCGGGTCGACCATTCATATATAATTCAGAAGTTCACACCCCACCTCAAAATGGACGCCATTTTCTCTTATCTGAGGCAAATAAATATTTTTTCCTCTTTTTTTTCTTATAAAACTTGCGAATTTAGTTGAAAATTTTACTCATATAGCATAAAAAAATGGTTTTATTATAACTTTGTTCGTCTCTTTTCTGCACTACAAATTTATTTAAAACCATTTTCTGTTTTAAGAATAATGTAAATTTTATTTTACAAACAAACAAAAACTGGCGATTGACTGACTGATTGGACTGATTATTCAATGCAAGTTGAACGAACAAGTTCAGACGAGCCGATTCACGGTCCGCTAATTGACTTTAATTGAATCAATAAAAGTTGAAAGGTCTAACTTTTGTTGAACCGATATTTATTGCTTCAACTTGATTGAGTCTGTTCAGACGGTTCAAATCAAGAACGATTTCGCAGTTAAACAAATAAATTGTAAGCACGCTGTAGGAATTATATAAATTATAATAGAACGTCCTTATCTAGCCTTTCACTTTAAAAATAATAATAATATAACAAAGTATACGCTAGACAAAATTTATTACTTTCATAATGTTTATTGGAATTTCTTATTTAGGACATCCTTTAAAAAGCTGGGTGCCCATAAAAGTAGAACTTGTATGAAGAGAATTGCGGATGTGAGGAAAGCGAGGGAGTTCTGTCAGGATCGTGGCAAGTGGCGCTTCATTGTCTCTGACTATCCCCGTGGGAAAAGAAGTGACAATTTGATTTGATTATTTAAGTATAATGTTTTACATATATATGTTTTACGTTTAGCACATATAACTTTTTTAACGATATGTTTTCTGATTATCACGAAAAGAGAGAACTTTTTTGTGATAATATCGCTAATCATACTTTGTCCTGTTTGTATCTATTATGTATCTTTACTGTTCTATTATGTATCTATATATCTATCAATATGTGTCTATGGTCTATATCTATCTATACTGTTGTGTACAATAAATAACTTTGTCTGTTAACAGAATATTTTTTATTTATTTTAAAAATTTTGAAATAAAATGGATCAATTTAAAAAAAATATACGTTTAAGTAATTTATTAAATGTTTTTTTTTCTAATTTAATTCAATTCGATGGGCATTGCTTCGTGTTATAAAAATATTTTATAATATGCATGTATTCTCCTAATAAAATATTTTCAGTAACTATGCCTAAATATGTTTACTAAGAATACCTAATTTTAAAATATATATATTTTTATATTTTTTATATAATATAGTCGATATGACTTGCGACATGACTTGATGGTGAACAAGTCCTAGCAAACAACGACGACTGTATTCTACTAGCGGTTGCCACAGTCGCCGTCACTATACCCATGCCGGTCAGAGATTAGTCTAATTTAAAACTGATAATCCCTTGATCAACATTCATTTTTCACAAGGTTAACATTCGTTTTTATTTTAGATAGAGTTAATTAAGAAAGCTATGTTGCCTAGTGCCCATAACCATAGAGCTTGTATGGAGAGAACTGTGTCAGGATCGTGGCAAGTGGCGCTCTATTGTCTGTTCCTATCCCTGTGAGAAAAAGGCGATACAATTCGATTGATTGATAGATTTAATAGTCCCGAAAAAACATAATATGAATGTCGATATGAAATTAAATGTATGGTAAAAAGAATTAACAAAAATGTATAAAATAGTGATAAAATTTACTAAAAAAAATAATTCTCAAAGTATTGCGTGAAAATAGAAAATGGATAAGCACCATTAGTGTGGTAACAAAGAATATTACAAATAAATGTTTTAAAAAAATCAAAATACAATATCCCTGTCATTTTTGGTCTAGTTTTTTTTCAAGAGATTTATATATTAAATGTATCTATTAAAAACAAATGGGAGTAAATTTTCGAAAAATTGGTCACTAAATTCATTGTTTTAAGGACTTGATATGATTTTAATCTACTTTTAATTCGTTTACAAACTTTAAATATATATTTTTTACATAATATTTTACACCTATTTATTATTATTTTGTTTTTATTAAAGCAAGAAGTTATTACACTATTTTTAAAACATGATATTTTTTGCATGCAAAAAAACTACAAAAAATTAATTAAAAAAAAAATTAAATCGAATTAAACAAATTTTATCCGGCTTACTATCGCGTTTATTTAGGTTTTGATTTTACAATTTACAAAATATTATTTATTTATAAAATAAACGCGATAGTAAGCCGCATAAAATTTGTTTAATTCAATAATCAATGGTCGCGCAAAATTTAAGAAAATACTTTAACTTTTTATTCAATTTTCAATTAATTTTTTGTAGTTTCTTGCATGCCAATACTGAGTTAGAGATATCATGTTTTAATTTAATAAAAAGTTAAAGGAAAAATTTCAGAAAGTAAGTAAAAGTTTTAAAATTTTACCTGATGCACATTTGCTTCTCTTGATACTTTACCGTTTAGTATAGATATGTATAAATAAATTCTAAGTAGCAATACTATTATAATAGATTCTGCTTATAAATAGTTTGCGTGTTAATCTAAAAAGCACATAAAAAATATGTCGGAATATTAATAACTATTTAAATTTAAAAAATATTATTTATTATAAAAATATTTAATAAAATTCAAAAATTCTATTAAAGCCAGTTCCATGCATTTACATTATAATTTTAGTATTTTATTTTCCAATTACAAAATTTATAAAATAAATAAACAAAATATTTTCAAATAATGATTTATAATTTTTTTAAATTTAAATAATGTAATTGGAAAATACTCTTAAATTAAAAGTATCAATTACAATAACTAAAATAATAATAGAAAAACTTATTAATTCAAAAATACTATTTTATAAATATCTACTCTACTCTAAGTATTTTTTTTAATTGTTGTCCATTTTTATTTTCCTACAGTCTTCAACTTTAAAAATAGCAAATTAAGAAATGTTTTTAAAATAATTAATAAACTGATAATAACATTTTATAATAAAAAAAACAAGAGCCCATTACCATAAAACCACCAAATCACAGAGCTTGTATGAAGAGAATTGTGAATGTGAAGGAAGCTAGGGAGTTGTGTCAGGAACGTGGCAAGTGGCGCTCCATTGTCTCTGCCTATCCCTGTGGGAAAAGGCGTGATCATTTGATTGATTGATTGTTTATCAAAAAATAAATAAATGCGGATAAGCATATTATGTTTATTATTTTGCACTTTATGTATGTTCTTTTGTGCCTAATTGTGTTAAATCTACAAAATATTCGTTGTTTTATATTATGTTTAACAAATATACATACAATTTTATATCACACAGATTTCATTTAATATATACAAGCATTTCCACTAATAACCCGTCATCGACAGCTTTTTATATATTTCATTCATCTCTGTTATAAACTAAGATATTAATTATACTAATTAAATGTTCATACACAGTTCTACAGCCTCTAAATTTCACTTTAGCACTACATATTACTATTACAAAATAAATATGAAATAAGCACCTATAAGTCCACAAATCACCTTTGTCATCTTAAAGTTTTTTTTTATAATTGTGACAGCACCCCGCTTGATGTTAAGCCGGTGTGGTCCATGAATGGATGTAATTCATTAACTGTGAGTAGCAATCACATCCACTATGCCGGCTTAGTTGGAACCGGCAATTTACAAGCTGATCCCGAAACGTGACCAAATCACTTTACGGTCTGTATACTGGTAAGTGGTGGTAATACCCCGGATCGGCAGACAGGGTACCACTGCCTACCACTCTTTGATAACCAGACCCGAAGCAAATATCCACCTCTCTTTGATCAACAAATAATTGCAATATTAATAAATATTACAAATAAAAGCTATGAAACAAATATTTGCTCCGATCGGGAATTGAACCCGGGACTTTACGCACAACAAACCTATCGCTAACCGTTCGTCCACGCCTGTCGTCGTAAAGCTACTCGTATAGTGCTAAAATCAATCAAAATCATTACACAAGCATAAAAATATCACTGTCACAATGGAAGCTGTCATCTATTATTACACTTAAAAACTAAAAATAATGTATTTTATCATTAGTTTCAAAATGTACGTGCTTGTTCCCATGCGACGGGAGCACGGCCATTAACCATCATGGCGCTTTACTTTTTATATTTTTAAATTTAACTTCGCTATCTTTAACACTAATTTTTATATCACTAACATCGTCCTCCCCAATTGGGCTCGCACTCTTAACCTTGGCACTTTTCACTGGACTTTCACTGGGTTCGTTTATTTCAGGGATAATTTTTGTACGGCGTCCTTCCGCTTCCTTGTCAGCCTGCGTGAGGACTTCTTGTACGTGTATTGTTAATTCAGGTCGTGCTATTTGTGTGAATGGCAGCAACGCCCCAGCCACGTCCATGGTGTTGTTTATATTGCGGTGCCAGAGTTCGAGCACGACGCTGCGCCGTTGCTACTTGTATCTAGGTGGTCCTAACCACCCGCAGCCGAAGATCTGAACACATGAAAGCAAAATCATGAACTCTTATTTATCAAAACTACTGTTTGATTCCTTGTATTATTAATTCAAATGTTACTTTACAATTTTAACTTAACAAATCTATAATGTCTTTATGTTTTAGTTTGATTTTGGAATTTAAATAATTGTTTATTGAGCTTGACTATTTGTCTACTGACTACTTTTTTATTTGCAAACCAGTCTAAACATTTTATTATTCATTTTATTATTTTTGACTTTTATTTTTTTAATAAATCAAATTATGAATGCGACAAGTGAATGACTTACTTGACAGATCACGAGTGCCAGTAACAGTAATGTCATGAGTGCAATCACACCCCAAACGACCCCAAGTTGTATCAATGAGAACAGATAGAGAGTTCGATGACACCATTTGTTAGGTTCAAACAATGTTGGTATGTAGTCTGGCCAAAGGATGCCGAGGATCCAATAATTGCCGAACGCGAACCTGTTGAAGAGAAATACATATTTGAATAATCAAGAGAATTTACTGTTTATATTTAAATATTTAAGACAAACAAACACTATTTAGATACGGTTCAAGAAAATGTAAAGGTGACGTGGTATTAAATTTCCAAGTAAGGCTAAAGTAATGTTGCTCTAAATGACAGTGGTATGCGCTCAGGGATGAACCTAAAGTTGTACAAACAGTATTCTAACTTTCGACAATTCGAATTGTAATAAGACAATACCGAGAATTCTATTTGTCATTGAGCGAATGAGTTTGCAACCTGTCCCCAACTCGAAGTAGCTGTTTGATAAATGATGTTTTTGGTAGACACATTACATCATAAATAATTATTTGTATATCAAATCCAGTATTCTACTGCTGCTACACATACTTCCTACGCGCGACGCTCAATAAAAGGAAGACATTGGTACAAAAACTTTTAATGTAACTCTCATTGAAATATTGTCAGCAGAAATTTCTTTACCTGACCTAACACGTGTATATACAAAACATCCGTAGTCAGACTATGAGTCATTTACCTAGACATGGACCGCGCTCCGGCTTAACATCAAGCACGTTCCGGTTGCCGGGTAGCCCATACACTTCGCCACCGGCAGTATCCGGCACCGACTATCCGTCAACCGGAACGTGTGATAACGCGCTAACTGACTCAAATAAGCTCGGAATGAATAGGTGCATGAGGGTTCGTTTAGGCATTCTAAGGGTCAAAAATAACAATATTAGAATTCATCCAGGTGTGATAATTTAAAGACTAGACTAGTGTTGCGATGGTTTATAATACCTTCTCGCACACTACTCCGAGTATGGTTTTAAAGTTGTGTTTAAAGCGCGAGCGTCGCCCTATAATACCGTATAATTTTCAATTTACATAATTCTCTATGTACAGTGACATTCACCTCAAATATTTTGAGAGAACATGTGATGAAATAATTTAATTTATTATCTACTACGTAGGCACACAACTTGATACTTTACGTACAGATATACTGACTAACATTTAATGCTGTCTATATACAAAGTTGTCTCCATGGCAACAATGATATTTGGAAAATGCTTTAAATAACACGGATAATTTTTTTTATTCATTAATGAATTTTCGCGTATAAACTAAGATAATTTATCCAACTTACCAAACCATCACAAATATAGTTAACGTGTATGCTAATATTTTCTCCGGCACACTTGCTGATGATGTAGTGGTTCTGCTGACCAATTGTGTCCAGAGTAACCAACATATGCCGACGGCACCAGCGGCTCCACCCACGACCATGTAGACTGGGATCCTCGGTTCAGCCGGACAATCACGAATGTACTGAACACCTGGGAGGGGAAATAGTTATTGTATAAGACTTACAAGTAATCAGACCGTGAAGTGACTTAGTCTCGTTTTGGGATCAGCTTGTAAGTTGCCGGTTTCAACTAGGGCGGCATGGTGGATGTGACTGCTACTTAGAATTATAGAACTATATACTGTGTTTTTTCCTACTTAACACAAGTAGTAAACAAATTTGAATATCACCATTTCCCATGCCCGTTATCTAAGGAAACTGTTTACTATTGTTTTATTCTATGCATAATGTAACAAATGCACAAAAGTTAAAAAAATCACTCACATAATAGCCATACATTATTTTTATCAAAAATGAAAACAGAAAACAGAAATTCACAAATGACATATGTTGCGTCCCAATTATAATTCAATTTTTAAAAAATTGAAGAGAAAAAGAGAATTGTGAATGTGAAGGAAGCGAGCTCTCCATTGTCTCTGCCCATCCATGTGGTAAAAAGGCGTGACAATTCGATTGATTGACTTGCGTCAGCAGTAATTATTTTTTTTATTGGTAATCCGTCATTGTGCCGAAAGTTTGTTTACTACTTTTATAACAGCAGTCATCTCGCACTCCAGCTTAACACCAGGCGGGTGCTGTCAAAAAAAAAACTTAAACAGCATAATCATCCACAATTCTTTTAATACAAGCTCTACGGCTATGGGCACTAGGCAACCCAGCTTTTTTAAGGATGTTTCCGATTTGATCCGAAAATACCCTCCTGTGTTCGTTTAACGCATCGATCTATTCACATCGGGTTTATAAATTCCTTTCGTCAATCTACTCCCACTCGTCCTTTCCATATGCGAAAACCATCGAAGCATTCCTGCCCTAATCCTTATCATCTATACTAATTGTATAGACAATCAGAATAAACAAAAATAAAACGGAAAAACTGGCGAAAAATGTTTGTTTTTGTCGGCGTTGTTGAATTTGTTTGGTTGGTCCCCGTGGGCGCGACTGTTTGGACACAGTTTAGCTAATTACGTGTAAATATTAAATGATTTATTACCAACATGTGTTGTGTGGAAAAATGTTGTGGTAGGCGACCGTGGTGTAGTAGTAGTGCAATCGTTACACAAACCGAGAGCACGGGTTCAAAACCACCTGCCGGTACCAATGTATCTTTAATACAAGGGGAAGTCTAAAAGTTTGTGGAATGAAAGGGTTTTGAAAAATTTGGTTGTTCTGTGTCCATAATACAAGCACTTTAGTGGCTTAGTATAGAAATGGATAAAAAAAATGAAGTAGTAAGCATCCGTGGTGTGGTGGTAGTGCAATGGTTACGCAAACCGAGAGAGCACGGGTTCAAAACCTTGTTCAAAACTTGTCGGTACCAATGTATCTCTGATAAATGTACTTAGGTTGTCCTGTTTCTATAATACAAGCACTTTAGAAGCTTAGTATAGATATGTAAATAAAATTAAAAAAAAAACGATCACGCAGTTGCGAGTTACAGACGTAACGCATTTGACTTTCAAATGACATTAGAAATATGAAACGGATCCAATGAATCCAATAAACGGACTTACCCATAATTAACATGATAACAGGCAGAGTGGAGAGGCACGCGAGGAACACCGTCATTACAACTGGCAACAAAGGAATTCGATTAATATAGTTTTACATACAAATGATGAATACTTAGAATTACATACTTAGAATTACTTAGAATACTAGAACATACATTTTAAATTAGTTTAATGTACTAAGATTATTTTATTTGGCATAGTTTAGGTGTGCAAAATCATCAAACTATAATTATGACAGTTCGAATGTGGCGTTAATTGACAGATGATATAAAATTCATATCTTATTTTCCAAATAACTCAATTGCACAGCAATTAAACGCTATATAAATTGTTATTAGTTTTATCAATTCAAGTATCAAAACTACCATTTATATATTTTTTCATCATCGGACATTACAAAAGTAGTACATATCCTCTATGCAGCTTACTATAGCATTTATTTTTGGTTAACGATTTTACAATTGTTTTATTGTTTCCACGTTTTAAGAGTGTTAGGCAGTGGTACCCAGTCTGTCGATCCGGGGTAGAACCACCACATACAAAGTATACAGACCGTGACTTAGTAGCGTTTCGGGCATAGTGGATGTGACTGCTACTACAGTTATTTAACTGTAAAAGCAGTCACCTTTATTTATGGACCTCAATCCAGCTTAACATCAGGCGAGGTTTTGTCTTTGTCGAGCCACATTAAGCGTAGTATATTTGAAGACACTGTCTACAGCACCGTTGTATTTTGTAACAAATTCCATCATAATTACTTACAAAATTTCTCAGTAAAAAGGCAATTTATTTAAAATTTGAATAATAATTTAATCTAAAAATTAGTTTGTTCCGTTCCTTAATATAATTAAAATATTAGCTTTAAAAAATGGAAAAGGTCATTTCCAATGATTTAAAATTTTATTTAATAATAAGAGAATTGTGGATGTGAAGGAAGCGAGGGAGTTATGTCAGGATCGTGGCAAGTGGTGCTCCATTGTCTCTGCCTATCCCCGTGGGAAAAAGACGTGACAATTTCGTACGTTGATTGTTTACTTTAATTTTTTCGCATGTGTATACAATTTAATTATGTACACAACTGTGTAGATAGGCATACTTGCTTCTACCGCATTCATCCAAAACTCTTATAATCTGCTGATCCTTATACTGCGCAGCTCAAAATTCAGCGCTTATTTTATCTTCCAGGGACTATAATAAAAACTTACTAGTCCTATTCATAATTCTTGCTGCTCTGCATACAAAGTCGACTGTACTGGAAGCCTCCATGTTAGCATCTTTCAATTGATAAGCCACAGATCCATATGTGGTTAAACCAATACCCAAACCAAGACCACGTTCCTTGTACTTTTCTTGTTCACCGCACAACCGACGCTGCTCATCTCCCGAGACCTGAGAACAAATGAATTCGATTTAAAACTGTTCTCTATTGTTTTTTTATAATCCCTACCAAATGCTAACACGCTTGACCACACGACAGGCGTGGACGAAAGGTTAGAGATTGGTTTGATGCGCGTAAACTCCCAGGTTTGATTCCCGGTCGGAGCAAATATTTGTTTCATAACTTTTATTTAATAGTTATATTAAATATTGCAAGTATTTGTTAATTCAAAAAAGAGATAGATATTTGCTTCGGGTCTTGTTATAAAAGAGTGGTAGGTTCAGTCTGCCGATCCGGGGTAGTACCACTACCTACAAGTGGTACACCTACAACTTATAAGTTGCCGGTTCTAACTAGGCTGGCATAGTGGATGCGACTGCTACTTACTACTTGAATTGTAGTAGCAGTGACAACCATTCATGGACCACACGCCAGCTTAACATCAAGCGGGGTGCTATCATATGTCGAGTCACATGACATCTCTGTTATATATATATATATATATAGAAATCAAGAAAATTCATCACGTTCTTTATCTATAATAATTAAATTTTAATAAAATAATATAGTAAGTACACAATAATCTTTTACAATAAGATAAAGTTTCAGTTTTTTAAACAATTATTGTTTCATCCAACGTTCGAATCGGAAACCTTGACATTTATACAAAGGTTAATAAATACACATATCCACCAATAAACCAATAAACGGTCACCACAAAACACAAATAATCCTTTGTCAAAATATCAAATTATTGTATGAGTTTGAAACTATAATACAAAGCATTTTCGTTGTTTCATTCCCACAGACCACATATGAATTTATAAGAAACAATAAATTTATATTATCAATCAATCAACCAAATTGTCACGCCTTTTTCCGCAGGGATAGGCAGAGACAATAGAGAGCCACTTGCCACGATCCTGACACAACTCCCTCGCTTCCTTCACATTCACAATTCTCAATAAAAAATACATAGTAATACATAATAAAAGTTGACACCTGCAACGACACATTAGGACAACACTGACAACGAAATGAAATAACAACTTTGTGATACATGAGATTTATAAATTCTTTGAGATTTATAAAATTATGAGATTATCTACTTTCTCTCATCCTTTCCATGTGCCCAAACCATCAAAGCATTCCTTTGTCAATCCTTGCCACTACATCGTCTTTCAAACCACATCTATCACGTGCTATTCCTTATTCTATCCGCTATCGTCACTCCACATACACTTCTTAACGACCGCATTTCTACAGCGTTAATTCTACTCTCATGCTTCTTTTGCCACATCCGACATTTACTTCCATACATTAATTTAGGAACAAGCACCGCATTATGAACAGCCATCCGTGACTTTTGAGACGGCACCGTTCACTACGTTATTCTTTTGTACTCTTCTCTCAATATCTTCATCACATCACAGTAAATTTAATACAATGATAACAGGCCGGTTCTATGTGAAATTGCTATGACAACGTACGACGACCAAAATTAAAAAATAATTTTGTATTGAGTGTAATTTGTGCTGCATAAAAGGCTCAGAACGCAGTTGAAGCATAAGTATGCAACGTTGAGATCAGGTTCAGGAACGTATATAGCGTACTACGCTGCAAGTACGCACGAAGTATCGTCTAACTAAAGAGTAGTGCAGCTGTATACTGTTACGGCGTCTAACAGTATGACGTCTATGTTCATCCCCAAACAAAGTTGTAAAACTATGTATATATCTACGCGCATAAACTATGTATACACGGGCCACAAGTAAAAGGTTCAAAGTGCCACTTAAACGTCTTCGCAACTAATGCATATTCAACAACTTTGGTTGTCCTGTTTCTATGATACAAGCTTAGAATAGAAATGTATAAAAAATATATTAAAAAACTAACCAAACACCCCTTTCCGTGTTTAAAAAATAATCAACCAATCAAATCAAACTGTCACGGCATTTTTCCACATGGATAGGTAGAAACAATGGAGCGCCACTTGCCACGACCTAACACAACCCCCCGTTGCTTCCCTCTGCTCCACAATTCTGATCAGACAAGCTCTACGGCCATTTAAAAAAAAATACGAATTAAATATATATGTATGTATTTTTTTCAATGATTTTAAATATTTATAAAGGGAAATTAATAAAAAAATAATGAATCACGCCTTCAGGAATTTCTACAAAGATATACAGAGACAACAGAACGCTACTTTCCACGATCCTGACACTCTCTTGCATCCTTCACATCCAGAATTTCCTTTTAATACAGACTACATGATTATAGATCTCTGCTTATTTAGAGTTAACAAAAGAATGCTTTTAAGGTTTAGGCACATGGAAAGGATGAGTGAGGGAAAGAAGATTAACAAAAGGAATTTATAAATCTGATGTGGATGGATGCATTTAACAAGGCTCTGTACACCCAGAAGGGTATTTTCTGACTGAATCGGAAACATACTCAAGAAAGTATAGCTTGTATAGTGAAAATTGTGATTACGAGGGAGGCGAGGGAGTTGTATTTGGATCGTGAAGAGTGGCGCTTTATTGTCTTTGCCTATACCTGTGGAGGAAAGGCGGGACAATTTGATTAATTGATTGATTGATTGATTGATTACTTAGGAATGCCGCGATTTAATCACGGAACAATCTTATGGACCAAAGAAACAAATGACGTATTAATTCAATACGAGTTAATTATTACGTACGCCAATTGCTTGCGCTACTACCTCTTACTTGTTAATCTAATAATTTTTGTTGCATCTATAAAATAAAGAGTGGTAGGCAGTGGTACCACCACTTACAAGTATACAGACTGTGAAGTGATTTAGTCGCGTTTCTGGATTAACTAAAGCGGCATAGTGGATGTGGCTGCTACTTACAGTTGTTGAATTTTAGTAGCAGTTACGTCTATGCATGGACCGCACTGCAGCTTAACATTATGTGTGGTGCTGTCATATGTCGAGTCACAACGGTCACTTGTAAGTGGTGGTACTACCCCGGATCAGCAGTACCATGCAACGTCTTATTAAGTTTTTGTATCAATTTATACAAGAGTCCCAGACATAAGTCATAGCATAAAAATATACATAAATAATCTTTGATACGATGTAATTTAGTTAAATAATAACTCTATTAAAACTTATTGCCCGCGACCTTTATCATATTTCCATCGATTACTTTTACTATTAAATTCAACAGATGTTTTTATTTAATATTCTTTTATCATTCAGTAGGTACAATTCAGCTGTTTGCAGACATTAACTCATAGAGCGCACTCCAGCTTAAGATCAGACGGTGTGCCAGCTATAATTAAATAAAAAGAGGTGCCAAAGTGCTAAAATTAAATAAAAGGTGGCAGTGCAATGGTTACTCAAACCGAGAGTACCTACATTGATACCAGTAAGCGTATAGCGCCTTTGATATATGTACTTTGGTTGTCCTGTTTCTATGATACACTTTAGTAGTAAATAAATAATATATAAAATTACCTGGCTAACAGAACTAGAGGCTCGTCTGGATCCATTATCACCGCTCTGTCTACCTCCAAAAGATGCCCGATAGGGTGACACACTTCTTCCACGAGTACCTGATTTAAAAATATTATATAAACCAAAAAATCCTTTGTTGGTCTTTATAGATACCCAAACAACTTACAATCGGAACATAATCAAAAGAAAATAACAAAAAATAAAGCCTAGATTGCAACCCAAGACAGCACGAGAAAAACCAAAAAAAAAGATATTTTAAAAAATAACTAATCTATTTTTAGTTATTTTTTATTATTATTGTGACTCGACATATGACAGCACCCCGCTTGATGTTAAGCTGGAGTGTGGTCCATGAGTGGATGTCACTGCTACTACAATTCAATAACTGTAAGTAGCAATCACATTCACTATCAGCTGATTGGTCCATAGTTGGAACCGGAAACTTACAAGCTGATCCCGAAACGTGACCAAATAAATCATTTTACGCTCTGTAGTGGTGGTACTACCCCGGATCGGCAGACTGGGTACCACTGCCTACCGCTCTTTGATAACCAGACCCGAAGCAAATTTAATTTAACAAAACCTTTTTTTATTAACATATTATATCTACAATATTTATTATAATTATTAAATATTACAAATAAAAGCTATGAAACAAATATTTGCTCCGAACGGGAAACGAACCCGGGACTTTACGCGCAACGAACCAATCGCTAACCGTTCTTCCACGCCTGTCGTCAATATAATATGTCAGTGAGTAAAAGTGTAGGTATTTAAAGCGCACACCGTTAAAGTTAATAAATTAACAATTTTACTATTTCAATTGGACTTTCATGCGGAATTGTCCGTTTATATTACCTCTATATAATAAGGTTTCTAACTTTGCGGAAGTAACCTTTGAATCTATAACTGATTCCAAAGTAAATTTTCATATTTACCTGTCGCGCTGTCTTCACTTGCTCGCCTCTCCCTCGATACCAGAGGCTCTTGAAATGTTAACGTTAAACTTCCTCTTGGACTAATTCTTGAAGGGTCAACTTCACCAGTTACCAAACTACCCCTAGCACTCCTTTCTGATGGCGCTATGCTTCCTCTTGGACTTCTCTGTGTATCCGGTATCAACGAGCCACGAGGACTCCTGTTAACATCATCTTTTAGCGGTTTCACTAATATCTCTGGTGCGATACTTCCCCTAGGGCTAGTTCTTGGACTCGGACCCAATTCTTTTTGCATTCTTGAAGGATCTAACTGTATACTAGCAACTGAATGCCTTGGACTCCTTCCTACTTCTGGCACTAGAGAATTTCGCGGTCCCCATGTCGTGCCTTCGGGCACCAAACTTCTGCGTGGACTTCTAGCGCTCATGTCAGGCGTGATACTGTTTCTAGGACTCCTATTAAAATCTTGGGGATTCAAACTCAGTCTTGAACCGTAAGTCATATCTGGCGCCAAATTATTTCTGGAAGGAGCCAAACTATTTCTAGCACTTAAAGCTGTTTCAGGTACAATTGAATTTCTTGCGCTTCGAATTTCTGGTACTAATGAGTGTCTCGGACTTCTGTGATAACAGTCTAAGGCTGATTCTGGAGCAAGACTTGCTCTTGGACTTCTTTGTGGTGGTAGCTGAGAGTCAGAATCTTCATCAGTCTCTGTGGTCGCGAGCGATGCTCTTCTGGAAGTTTGGGCTGATGCTCTAGGGGATCTAGCCTGCGGAGACGTGGCCGCACTTCTAGAAGCACGGCGACGTCGAGATGACGAAGTCCTATGGATCATCATGGTTAAAGTATTTTATAGTACTAAAGTTATCTTACGATTTGCTGATTGGAAGTTGTATGGACCATCTCGTGTTACCTGAAATAATAACAAATCTAATGTTATTATGTGAATTAAATATATGTTATCATAACCATAGAGTTTGTATGAAGAGAATTGTGAATGTGAAGGAAGTAAGGGAGTTGTGTTAGGATCGTGACAAGTGGCGTTTCATTGTCTCTGCCTATGCCTTTGGGGAAAAAGGCGTGACAATTTGATTGATTGATTGAAATATATGT
This sequence comes from Tinea trinotella, assembly GCA_905220615.1. Classification (NCBI taxonomy): domain Eukaryota; kingdom Metazoa; phylum Arthropoda; class Insecta; order Lepidoptera; family Tineidae; genus Tinea; species Tinea trinotella. The sequence continues at coordinate 935,459 of HG992314.1, forward strand.
AATTGAATATACTATAAATGGAGTAATCGTACTTTAATTTCAAATGAGGGACTTAATGCCGACATTGTCTACCAGTCAATTATCTACTTGCATATTCTAAAATAAATATCATTATGAACGTTTAAATAGCGGGGGAAAGTGCAATTAAGATTTGGGACAAAACAAAACATTAAATTAAAGTATAAATAACAAATTTTAAGAGTTGTAGACAGACAATGTGGTCATTATTATTATTAGCCCACTCAGTCAACCAGAGGTTGTGCCACCACTTATAAGTCAGGATCAACTTAAAACTTGTGAACACGACTGCTACTTGGAGTTATTTAACTGTAGAAGCAGTCACATCGATTCATTGACCGCATGGTAGGGTGACATCAGGCAGGTGCTGTCATAATATGTCGAGCCACAAAATAATAAATAAAACTATAATTAAAAAAAACTCAAAAAACTATAAAAAACTATATAAGCTAATATGACAATGTAAACTAAAAAGCAACTGAACTCGACCTGAGCAAGAGGGGGTCAAAAATGCCGACGACTAAAAAATCCAAGTCAGTTCACGGTTGCCTCAGTAGCCGTCACTATGCCGGCCAAAAAAATCATCATTGTATTGTCATTAGTTTTTAATACATGTACAAAATTTCAAATTATTCAGATCTCTAGAAGTGATTGAATATTAATTTGAAAGATTCCGTTACATAGTTACACATATACAAGTCAAGCTATAGGTCCCGGCAAATATAAAGATCGACTTTTGAGCTGAGCAGTGTAAGGATCGGCGGATTAGAAAAGCGAATTATTAAGAGCGCTGGACATCTGCAGTGGGAGCAAGTCCGCGTTTACTCGTATATAGAGCCGTGACCATAATTGATAATATTTAAAAAAAACAACACATTTTTAAAACGGAAAGTAACTAGGTAAAAAAACAAGTTACTGCGCTTGCGATGCCAGCGCTCTTTTTATCTGCCGGAATATATAATAAAAGCGTGGTAAAAAATAGAGAGAGAGTGAGGCAACCTTGAACTTACTCGTTTTTTTAGTCGTGGTCACTCTTGGACCTCCTCATGCTTATCATCAAGCAGGTCGAAGTCAGATGACGTGTCACAATAAAAAAAGTGGTTAATAATTTAGATATTCTAAGCTCTTTTATGAAGTATAAGATGTTATGAACGACCTTGCGCTGTCATTTTAATGGCCAATTTTGTTTTGAATAGAAATTCATTGGCGATTTAAAAGTATTATAGTTTAATTGAATGTCAGTCATCAGCCGCCATTCGCCAAGTGACATGAAAGACAGCTAATTAGCAAGCAATTTCCTCGTTCTCGGCTGATTTGTGAGTAGAAATTGAGGTCAGATTAGAAAATATATCTATTATTTAATTTTTTTTGGAATATTAGTTTTATTATTATCCAGCTTGATGTTAAGCTGGAATGTGGTCTAAAGACGTGATAGAAACAAGGTCCGTGGATAAAGGACACATAAAGCCGATACATATGTCTCTGCGAAATCGCATGGGCTCTAAATCTCTCTAAACCTCTATATCTCCTATAACTCGGACAGCTCGGCGCTGCAATGAATCTAGGATATCAAGAATATACTTGGCAGACCTATCCCAGAGGTTACGGCCAACTAGTACTCAATTTTTTAAAATCATTAATAAAAGTATTTGTTGTTGAATTTTTACCTTGAATTTTAAAGATGTTTTTTTTTTATTGTGACACGACATCTAATCCCGTCCCGCCTGATGATAAGCAAGAGGAGGTCCAAGAGTGACGACGACTAAGAAAACTGGGTTTGTTCACGGCTGCCCCAGTCGCCGTCACTATGCCGGCCAAAGGTGCTTCTTCACGCATCGCTTGAAGGATCCAAGGTCATAGGATGGAGAGAACACATGGGCAGGCACATGATCTAGTTTGATTAGAACACATGATCTAATCAAACTAGAAATAAGTTATAAATAAATACCTATAGGTAATCTAGCAACCGTCATCTAGCAACCGATCTATAATTCTATCGCATCAAATATGCCAACTTGACCTCAAGGATAAAGATATAACTTGGGAAAGAGGGATATATTATGGCAATGTATAAATGATATCCGACCTTTATAAATATTTAATTTAATAGTAGAAATATAAGACGAAGATTGTTGAGGAAAGTTTTGTGAACACGCAGCCCGCGGTAATCTATTATTTAAAACAATAAGATAAAGGACAACTTTCTTGAAAGTGGAGAATATTTAGTTGGCGCTAAGAATATGGAAGGAATAGAAGCTGTGCTAAAATAAAAACTAATTCAGTGTTATTTGTCTCATTTATACTACTTATGAATGAAAGAGACAACTACTTGTACTTCAATACCTTTTTTACTTTTTTTTAATTAGGATTTCTATACTAAGCTACTAAAGTGCTTGTACATTGGTACCGGTGGGTGGTCTCGAACTCGTGCTCTTTGGTTTGCTGGGTACGCACTGCCACTACAGCCCGGTCGCCTTAATTTCAAAGGTTGGCACTACTTTTTTTCAAAAACAACCACTTGTGATTGTGGTTGACTTTTAATACTGCTTAATTAACAGTCACGTGGTAGTATGAGTAATGGCATTTATTGTTCCGCCATCCTTTTTTGAAGTATTTTAATGTCATTTGTTATTCTGTCAAAGTAGGTTGTCAAATGATCATCAAATCTAGTGACAATCTTCTAAATTACGAAATGTATATTCATCTCCTTTTGACTTCTTTTTAATTCTTTTTAATTTTAGGGCTCCTTTTATTTCTTAAGTCCAAATTCTTTGAGTTGGCGCTATTTACAATTAACGTATTTTTTTATCAAGACGTATGATAAGCAAGGCAATAAGAGCTCCGACGACTGAAAAAATACGTCTTATTTTACCGGACAGGAGTGGCAGATTTGTTAGCACATCAGTTTGTTAAGCTTAAAGCATCGATGGTGTTGGGGTTCAATTCCCGATCGAAGCAAATATTTGTTTCATTGCTTATATTTGTAATTTATAATTGCTTTGGGTCTGGTTATCAAAAGAGTGGTAGGCAGTGGTACCCAGTCTGCCGATACGGGGTAGTATCATTACTAAAAGTATACAGACCGTTAAGTGATTTAGTCGCGTTTTAGGATCCGATTGTAAGTTGCCAGTTCCAGCTAGGTCGGCATAGTGGATGTGACTGCTACTTACAGTATTGAATTGTAGTAGCAGTGACATTTATTCATGGATTGTACTCCACTTAACATCAGCCAGAATGCTGCATATATCGAGGCTAAATCAAAGTTGAATAAATTAACTTAAATTTTACTGCAAATTGTCTGAATTCAAAATTGAAATCGAACAATCGGAAGACAATTTAAGAACGAATTGCTATAATTATTTAAAATCGTTTCATTCGTAATGGTTAAAAGGTTCCATTGGAGGAAACTTAGTTGCAATATGTAAGCCTCCATTAAATAAACAATGGGTCACACTTTAGTTCCAACTCTGTATAGAGTGAGAAGTTATACAGTTTCGAAACCTATATGTTTAAATTAATGGTGTCAATTCTCTTGGCACACGATTATCCTAAAATTAATTTAGACCTGTCAAAGGACTTTCGCTATTCTGTGTGTCCAATATTAGTCTTAATATAAAGCTTTGACAGGCCTAAATGTCAGTTTAGTTACTTAACTTAGAATTTTAGGCAGTTTTCCTATTCTATTGTACCACTTTTAGGTGTAAAATTAGAAACGTCAAACTATCTATCTATCTTATTCTATCTATTCTATTCTATCTTATTATTTCATATTATTTTTCAAAAATATAAATTTTACGTTGGCAATAATTTAGGCCTGTCATCCTAAAAATTAACTTTGGCGTAACTTAAGTTCGAAATAGACAAAAGAATTGCGTTTTCGCTAAAATAACTTATATTTAAAAAGTTAAAAATTTAGGATAAGTTAGTGAGTGTGCCAAGAGAATCGAAACCAATATCTTACAAAACAATAATTATGTAATTTTATAATCTTAGGTGGAATTTAAAGAAAAAGTCGGTTCAAATCACGGTTGCTTCGATCGCTGCCATTGTACCGGCCAAAGGTGTTTTTGCACTATGCCGGCCATCCTATATTAAAGGTTATAGGATGCAGAGAACACACGGGCTGGTAAATCGTTTGATTCGTGCACTGAAATCTCTCTATGAGGATTCCAGTGCATGTGTTCGAATTAAAGGGGCGCTATCTGACTAGTTTCGCATCTCTAAGGATGTGATGTTTAATGAAAGAGTTGCGTGAAAAAGCTATGGTTTGAAAATGAATGACTTGTTGATTAAATGTCTCTTGTGCGATCAAGTTATCCTTGCATCTTCGGCGTATGTGTTACAGGAAATGGTTACTATTATGAATGCCGAATTAAAAAAGAAAAGTATAAACGTAAATGTAAGTAAAACCAAAGTAATGGTTTTGGAGAGAGAGGATGAAATAACAGAATGTGAGATAATGATAGACGGAAAGAAAGTGGAACAAGTCAAACAATTTGTTTAATTGGGAAGTATGTTTCCAAGGGATGGGAAGTGTGATGAAGATATTGAGAGAAGAATGCAAAAGGGTAACATACGAGTAGTTAACGGTGCCATCCATAGTATAATAAACAACCAAATAATGGCTGTTCATAATGCGGTACTTGTTCCTACATTAATGTATGAAAGTGAATGTTGAGTGCGGCAGAAGAAGCGTGAAAGTAGTCGCTTATTAGTCGCTTTTTTATAGATAAAAATATGTGCGTAGTTTTTATAATTTTTAAATTGATAAAAGTTCTAACAGAATTTAAACAAGACAAAATATGATTTATCAATTCTGTCTGTTTAGGGGCCTTCATAGACATAGAAGATACGTGAACGATCTGGCCATCTTGATCTGCAGAAAGATAACCAGCGTTGTATTCGACGTGATACTATACGCATTAAAGGTTGCACGATTACAACAATGGTAAAATTAACGCTGTAGAAATGCTTACCACATTTCTACAGCGTTAATTTAAGGAGTGAAGATAGCGGATAGAATACGGAATAGCACAGTGCGCGATAGATGTGGTTTGAAAGAAGATGTAGTGACAAGATTGACATAGGGATGCTTCGATGGTTTAGGCACGTGGAAAAGATGAGTAAAAGTAGATTAACAAAAACAATTTGTGGATGTGAAGGAAGCGAGGGAGTTGTGTCAGGATCGTGGCATTTGGCGCTCGATTATCCCTGCCAACAATTTGATTGATTGATTTATAAATTGTTATTTTTAAAATGTAAAGTAATAAAAGTCTAAGAAGTCATTGTGAAAATAAACAATGTATCTAATAAAATAATTGATACAAATTGAAATAGCGAAGATGGATGAAATGCTTTTAAAATCAATTAAGTATTTCATTTAGCCACAAAATTCATAACAGCCTTTGTCAGAATCCAGTTTATTTTAGCCATGATGTTAAATTAAATTTTCGTAATAAATGGATCACTCAATTCGTATTTTCAAACGGCTCTTAAGACAAAAGTTTATTAATAATGATAATTTAATAATTTCACCGATCACTTGAATATAAGAAAATACAAATTATGCGGTAAAATAACTAATTTTCAATTATTTCAGTCGCAAATGACCTTTTGGTTAAATATAAAAGCGACTTTTAATAAAAAAATAAAAAATATATATACTTATGCGGCTAAATTTAACGCGATAATAAGCCGCATAAAATTTGTTTAATTCATTAATCAATGTTCGCGTAAAATCTAAGAAAATACTAATATATACTTTATTATTTTAATATATTTTCGTATATAAATTGGCAATGAAAATTGGATTTAAAAATCACACGTGTACATCGATCAACTGCAACTAGGAATCAACTAGGAATTGATCTAGGTGTCTGTTGGTAACGCGCCATAGTCCAGTCATTTAAGCTTAAATTAGGTAAGAATCTCGGAATTCGAGATACCCTAAATATTGACACCCTAAAAGTTGTCTCAAAACCTACATATGGTAGGGTGTACGCAACTATTAAATTTCAAGGTCAAAGGTCACAAAAATCGTTTTTTTGCGCTTATTTTGTAAATATCTTAATTCCTATGGGTTTTTTGCTATTTGTATTTATTATCAATATTGTAGAATACAAAATTCTCTACAAATTTTGTTGGAAAAATTTTTTCATACGGTGAACCGTTTTCGAGATAGAGAGCGGAGAGCGCGCGGTCACAGCATCACTTCAGGTCAACCGGTGCCTCCGGTCAAAAACGCGCCATATATAGTTGATGAACTATCGATAAATCAATGATTACAAATATTTGTCAATTTTTTTAACTATTATATTATATTTTATCATTTTTTCCTAACCAATCCACTTTTTATTCAGTATTAATTTATTTAACAACACTTACCTGCCCATGTAATTGCAGAATTGTTAATGAAAATATAGGAATTATATTTGAATTTAAACCTAATTAATATTATTAACTTCTTACATGATAAAAAAAACCACATAAATTATGAATTTATCTTTTTAATTAAAAAATATCATTCAATACATTTATTTTTATTAAAAGTAAAAAAATGGAATAAAGGGTACAAAATCTAAAATTTATAATTTTAATCATCTTCTTCCTCTTCATCGTCGTCTTCCGGCTGCTGGTAAATTTCAAACTGGTCTTCATTATCGTCTTTAACGACATTTGTCTCAAGTTCTTCCATGATTTCGGGGTCAAAAGTTCCATCTTCGTTAATGTCGCTCTGATATGGTAGAGCATTGAGACAAGCTTGCCCATTACATTGGCCAAAAGCTAAAGAGCATTGCAAGAACTTGAGACAAATGTCGTTGAAGACGATAATGAAGACCAGTTTGAAATTTACCAGCAGCCGGAAGACGACGATGAAGAGGAAGAAGATGATTAAATTTATAAATTGTAGATTTTGTACCCTTTATTCCATTTTTTTACTTTTAATAAAAATAAATGTATTGAATGATATTTTTTAATAAAAAGATAAATTCATAATTTATGTGTTTTTTTTTATCATGTAAGAAGTTAATAATATTAATTAGGTTTAAATTCAAATATAATTCCTATATTTTCATTAACAATTCTGCAATTACATGGGCAGGTAAGTGTTGTTAAATAAATTAATACTGAATAAAAAGTGGATAGGTTAGGAAAAAATGATAAAATATAATATAATAGTTAATAAATATTGACAAATATTTGTAATCATTGATTTATCGATAGTTCATCAACTATATATGGCGCGTTTTTGACCGGAGGCACCGGTTGACCTGAAGTGATGCTGTGACCGCGCGCTCTCCGCCCTCTATCTCGAAAACGGTTCACCGTATGAAAAATTTTTTCAAACAAAATTTGTAGAGAATTTTGTATTCTACAATATTGATAATAAATACAAATAGCAAAAAACCCATAGGAATTGAGATATTTACAAAATAAGCGCAAAAAAACGATTTTTGTGACCTTTGACCTTGAAATTTAATAGTTGCGTACACCCTACCATATGTAGGTTTTAAGACAACTTTTAGGGTGTCAATATACAAGTATTTACAGACTTACAGCTGGGTATCTCGAATTCCGAGGTGAACTTACTATAATGACTGGACTACCACAGCTCAGACCACTAGGCTCCATTGCACCTTAGAACTTGATTCGAAATTTCTCTACCATAACTTATCTTTTAGTTAGTGTATTATGGGGAATTTAAGCATTTTTTAGTATATTAATTTAAAAAAAAATATTAATAAACTAAAAAAATGCCAACTGTCTCCTAAAAACACTACTAGCACACAGCGCGAAATAACGAAAAGTTGTGTCAGGATCATGACAAGTGGCGCTCTATTGTCTAATTGCGTGACAATTTGATTGATTGATTGAACTTATCTACGTCCACGTCGCATATTGCCAAACCTAATTAATAAATCAATCAAATTGACACCCATTAATAACATTTTTTTTAAATGTCTATACTAAGATACGAGTCCATACTAGTACTAAACCTACTTGTAGCATATAAATTTAGCGCCCAAATATGGGCTATGTATCAAAGTTACATTGGTACAGGAAAGGCAAGTGGTTTCAAACGAAGGTCGCTTGGTTTATGAGACCACTTTATAACCACTAGACCAGGGCCGCCTTAAGTATTCCATAAATTATTTTTAATTGAACTGAGAAACAATATAATACATTGGACGTTGGGCGATTTCGAAGGTTAGATGGATCGTTGGAAAAATCTCGACAAGATAAGCTCAAAGCCGTTGAGATTTGGACAGTTGGCTAAGGGGTTCCAAAGATAAATACCATCAAAGTTCGGATAAGTTACACTGTGGACGGCAAAATTTATTTACGTCCCAAAAAGCATCGGTTAGTTTTGCCTTAAGGTTTGGATAGGAACTATCACATTGTAATTGTATGATGAAATCAAAAATATAGATTCATTGATTAATGTATGATTTAAAAACTGTGTAGTAAACGAAAAAAATAAGTATTATATTTGGTGCAGTCTTTTCAATTTATTTATTTATTTAGGTATATACAACAGGTAACAATTATATTTAACAACAATTAATAAATATACAGTGTTTTATGACTAAATTATTACCCTAAACGTATACACACAGCATGATCAATAAAATATAACATTGAAAATAATAGAAGATTATAGTTACAATATACAGAATTATTTGTGAAATTAAAAAAATATATATTATAGAATTATGTATAAAAAGAAAAAAGAAAATACTTATATTAAATCTTATAACTAACTCAAAAAAAATTATTAATATATGTCAAAATTAAATTCTTATATAAATGTCAAAACTAAAACTACTGACTAACTAACTATGGTATGTGGTCGAGGAGAGATTGAACTTGTCCTTTTAGCATTTGTATTTAGCAGCGTTTGCATTAAATATGTCAATATCATTATTGTCAGCAGAGATTTCATTATAAAGTCTGCACATTCGGACAATTGGGTTATAGTATGACGTATTATTTTCAAACGTTTGCATGCTAAAGATTCTATTTGTTTGTCGAGGATTACGTCGTGTAGTAAAATTTAAGGAGTTTAGTAATAAGGGAGAGTCTATGGTGGAATGAACTATTTTATGTAGATATATCAGGTCTTGTTGCCTTCGTCTGAAATTAAGTGATGTCATTTTGAATGCTGTGAGTCTATCCATATATGTGGGCAGACTTCTACCAAGTCCATATCTGAATTTAACAATTCTCAGACACTTCTTTTGTACGCTTTCCAACCTTTCAGAGTGGACATTATAACATGGCGACCAAATTACTGAGGCGTATTCCAGGATACTCCTAACAAGACTCTTAAATAGACATGGAAACATTTGGGGGTCCTTAAAATCCTTGGTAATTCTATTTATAAAGCCAAGGAGTTGTAAAGATTTTTTGGTAACATATTGATAGTGATCTCGGTATGTTGGTTTGTCGTCAAATAGAATACCAAGATCCCTTACCACTGATTTCCTCGTCAAATTTTGATCCTCTAACTGATATGGCTATTGAAGTTTATTCTTCTTATTAGTGAATGAGATGACGAAACACTTACCCACGTTAAGATACATAGCGTTGTCAAAGCACCATTTTGACACTATATTAAGATCTCTCTGGAGGGCCACACAATCGTCAGGTTCCTTAATTGTTCTAAAGATTTTGAGGTCATCCGCGTAAAGTAAACAGTTTGAAGAGACTTGTGAGACGAGATCATTAATAAAAACGATAAACAACAGCGGTCCAAGGTGAGAACCTTGTGGCACGCCAGATCCTATAACAATAGGTGAGGACTTACAACCCCTTAAAGCAACCAATTGAGTTCTATTTGCCAAGTAACAACGGATCCAGCGAAGCAGAGAGCCGTGAACACTAAATTCAGAAATTTTAGCACATAGTAATGTGTGATTAACCTTATCAAATGCCTTACTGAAATCAGTGTACACTGAATCCACCTGCCCTCGACGAGCAAATGCTTGACACAAATAGTTTCTGTATTCCAGAAGGTTGCTTACCGTTGATCTGCCCTTGACAAACCCGTGCTGATTAGGTGATAGGTGAGGCCAGATGTGAGAGTAAACATGATCATACACAGTTGCCTCAAAAAGTTTGGCCACAGAGCTGAGGATACTGATTGGTCTGTAATTTTGACAGTTGGTCTTTTCACCTGCTTTGTGTATTGGAACAATGTGCGCAGACTTCCATCGATCGGGAAAAGAACCTAAAGAAAAGGATCTATTGAAGATGTATCTCAACGGAAAACATAATTCCACAGCACAATTTCGAAGGAAAACAGGGGGGATTCCATCTGGACCAGCTCCCTTGCCGGGATCAAGTCTCTTTAACTTCAGCAGAACCTCGCGATTATCCAAAACAATGTTTGTCAGGGGAGAGTTGTAATTGATTAGCGAATGTTGCAGAGTAATTCCTGGTAGTCGGTTTGACGATTCAAAAACTGAGCCAAAGTACCCCGAGAACAATTCACATATGCCAGCACTAGTGGAAGCCTTCGAGTCACCATATGACATAGTATGAGGGATACCGCTATTACCCCGTTTACTTTTGACATAATTCCAAAAGGCTTTAGAATTGTCAGGTATGGATGTTTCAATAGAAGATACATAAGATTTATAAGATTCATTCATAAGTCTTTTGGCTCTTGTTCATAGGAGAGCGAAGGTGTCGTAATCCCTTGGGTTGCCGTACTTTTTATAGCGTTTATGGAATTTGTTTTTTTCTTGTAAACATTTTCTGAGAGCGGATGTAAACCACTCAGGGTACCTATGCGAATTATCCTTAACAACTGGTGTATTCCTTTGAATAATAGGGTCGATTATTTCGTAAAATTTTGAAGTAGTCACATCAATATTATCTTCTGGGTTAAACACCTTCAACCATTGGATCTCACCCAACTCAACTTTGATATTTTCATAATTGCACTTTCTGAAATTAAGCCTGTTGTTCCTAACTGGTTTCATATATTTTGCATATCCCAAAACATTTATTTCGACGGATAAAGCCGGATGGTGACGATCGATTGGCACCAGTGGCTCCTCACGAAGGACACAGCATCTCTCAAAGCTTGATAACACCAGATCTAAACATCTATTATTAACGTTTTTTATATTATTGAATTGTTGTAGGTACATATTGCCATAGATTCAAGAAGCATACGAGATTTAGTGTCCGAAGCTGGGGATGGATCAAGGTAGTTCGTTACAGTTGGAATCCAATCGATGCCTGGAGTATTAAAATCTCCAAGTATTATATACTTGTCATTTCTAGAATTATTCTGAATGATCTTCTGTAGGTTATTATAATATGATTTCAAAAGTAAAATTGGGATATCAGGAGGAAGGTAGCATACACATATATGTATGTTGTGGCTGCGTTTATTTGTAGGTAAGATACTAATCCAAATCTTCTCGACCTCACAATCCCAAGAGGCACGGCGTATGACGGCTAGGTGACTTTTAATGGCTAATAGAACACCACCACCTCCTCTCTTTGTAATGCACGAATGTTCCCTATCTCTACGGTATACTGCATATCTATCATCAAATAGCTCGTTGTCATTAACACCACTGTTTAAATTTGTTTCTGTTAATGCTATTATATCAAAATCACAATTAAGAACATTTAATGATAATATATTCGTTTTAGATCTAATTCTATTAACATTTTGATAATAAATAAGCATGTTGTTAATATATTATCGAATACAATTATGTCACAGAAAAAAAAACTTAAATGAACAAAACACTGTGATTAAAGTTAAATATTAGATGTTAGATTAGTATAATGTCAATAACTTAATGTCAATATTATTTATTAGTTGTTAATTGTAATACAGAATGCAACTTATAATCTATTAAGGCTTGCTATGTCTTTTATTTTGATTGCTGGTGAATGGTCGTTTTTTCTGACAAAGATTTGCCCAAATCGCACCCAGACGTACTTATATTCGCATTCGTTGGCTGTTTTTCTTGTGGCTGCATGAAGCTGTTTACATTCAGGTGAGAGGTGTTCAGTAATATAAATATGCTGAGCAGTACCATCGATGTTTATATCAGCAGTATTCAGGGGCTTCGATTTATTTTTCTTGTTATATTTCTTGTACGCTGATATTAAAACATCACAAGAGCTTAACTTTCGCGATTCTTCGAATAGAACCAAAGTCACTCTCAGTTATAGGTGAACCAATTGCCTTACAAATATCTTTTAGAATTGTTATTAGGTTTTCTCCTCGTTTCTCAGTTACGCACTGAATCTCAAGATTGCAACTTCTAGAAATTTTTTCGAGCGAGCCAAGTCGTCTGTTTATATTTGATAACTCAGAATTAAACTTAATATTTTATATTTTCAGCTTCCAAATCGGCAATTTTATTAGATGTAACGTCGATCTGTAACCTAATCTCACTTTGCTCAAATAAATATCTATTTTGTTATTTTCCGCTTTGTATTATTTTTAGGAGTAAATTAAACATTACTTAAATGCCCCATAATACACAAACTAAAAGAAACATAGAAGTTTGGGGTGTAGCGACCGCTACATACTACCGTTAGATGGCGTTGCATTGCGCGTCCAATATCTCGCAAACGATTTACCGACAAAGTAATAAATATATATGCGCTCCGACGATGCGACGTCACTGGCTAAGTTGAGCCCTGTACGCAACACCCGTACAGCTGGGAGTACTACTTTACTTTTCTAACTAGTGGAATATGCACCGCTAAAGGGGGTTTCCCTCATTTTTAATAGGATCCAAACATTAGAGTCTGACCTGATGACTTGGAAGTACTATTAGATATACTAGTGTTTATCCAATTTTTCGAGTAATCATGGAATATAAATCAATCAATCAATCAAATTGTCATGCGACTTTCCCACGGGGATAGGCAGAGACAATGCACAACTCCTTTGCTTCCTTCACATCCACAATTCTCCTCATACAAGCTCTAAGGTTATGGGCTAGGCAACCTAGCTTTCTTACGGATGTCTTAGATCGGAAAATACCCTCCTGGACCTGCCTTGTTTAACGCATCCATCCACATCAGATTTATAAATTGCAAAAAAAATATGTCGACTAATTAAAAACCTCCTTCATATTTTAAACTCTGTAAGAAACGAGTACAACATTAGTTTACCTGTTCAAAGGTCAAAAGGTAAATTTAATTAGTGTTTTTTGTAATATCGTTACACGTAAAGGCCTTTAAATGTCGGGTTTAAGTTACAATTAATATTTATAATGCTGGATAAGTAATTAAGGTGCTTTATCTTTGTTATTAGGAAACTTTCTTCCTTTAAATATCTTTAGAGAACCTTATTCTTATTTATTATATCTAAAATAACAATTTTAATTTTATATAATTTACCTAATAAGTTTTCCTATAAAGATCTGAGTAAAAGTAGACACAACTCTATCGGACATTGGTTTCACGAAATTAACTTTTGGAAAAATAATTTTAATTTATATGTATTTATTTGTTATGCTTTGGCCACATGAAAAGGATGAGTGAAAGTAAATTGACAAAAGGAATTTATAAATCTGATGTGGATAGATGCGTTAAACAAGGCAGACCCAGGAGTGTGATTTCCGACCAAATCAGAGACATCCTCAAGGAAGATGGGTTCCCTAAGCTGATATGAAAAGAATTGTGGATGTTAGGGAAGCAAGGAAGTTGTGCCAGAATCGTAGCAAGTGGGGCGAAGGGCGTGTCAATTTGATTGATTATTTTGGCATTATCTACCAGCTGATCTTTGCGATTATGACATAAAATAAAAAACAAAGTAAGTGGTAAGTGGCGCTCCATTGTCTCTGCCTATCCCTGTGGGGAAAAGGCGTGACAATTTGATTGATTGATTGATAAAAAACCAAAAGTAGATACACTACAATTATAACACACACAAATTATTATTTTGTGGCTTTATTCAAAAGTTTCATCGCGAAATTGCGTTGATTTAATACGTAGGAAAAGCATCGCTACTTATGTTGACATAAACACACATACAAAAAGTTATATCATCTTATAATATTAAAGTTAAAAGGTAACGTTGAGCTTCCCCCAAAAGCGTTTAATTTAATTAAGAGAACAAATCTCACACAAAAGGAGAATAACTTCTAAAAGGTAACTTTTGCAATATAATTTTTGTTAGAAAATTTAATTTTGCTAACTTATTCTTTTCCCTATATTATTTCATGATTGGAGTAACTACTTAAAAAGAAAATACTCTACTCTCATCAAATTATTTTTATCTTTCATTTATTTTACTTTTTATTAAAGTTAATTAGTATATTTTTACATTGGCAATGAATATGTATTTCTCGTATATGCTTGTGATACTTGTATGTAGTTTATGTAATTGTAGTTTGTAGTATATTTGCACCCTGCCCATAATTTCTCATCATCCAAAGGTTAGCCTATGTACCTATTTTTAAGTTATTTTGATGCAATAAAGGATTTAATAATAATAATGTAATTCCTTATTGCACAGTAAAAACAATACAATGGGCGAGCTTAATGCTAAATAGCATTTTCTACCAGCTAACCTTTGGGAGGGGGTAACAAAACATGAGGTGGGTGCTTATATCTAATATAAATAAATAAATAAATAAAATTGGATATAAAAAAAATGTAACTTGACACTTGACAGAACTCCGCTTGTTGTTTAGCGGCGGCAACTTCTACTACGGTTAAATAACTGTATCACAAATGGTAGCGGACTTGAACCGGGAGTTGTTGGTTTGCGAGACCATTTCTCTACTACTATTATTATTTGTGATATACTAGTATGTATAACTTTGTCTTTGAATTAATGGATCTTAAGTCATGAGAACATCGACTTTGTTTATCTTATCCAGACTTTGGGTAATTAATCTCTGTCTATACCCTATTTACGAAGGTAACTTGATGCGTGGGTTGCCTTTTTATTTATTACAATGCAAAACCAATCATTACAATACGATAAGATTTATGTTTTTTATTATTTATTTGATGGCATGCAAAAGGAGGTCCAAGAGGGCTGACGACTGTAAAAACCGAGTCTTCACAGTTGCCCCAGTCGCATTCACTATGCCAGCAAAAAGTGCTTCTTCACGCATCGCTTGAAGGATCCAAAGGTATAGGATGAAGAGAACACATATAAGATGTATGACATTGTGCACATTGTTCTTCTTTGACGACAGGCGTAGCGAATTGTACAACAGTTTTTTATGCATAAAGTCCAAAGTTTCATTTATTTGTAATATTTAATAATTATAATAAATATCGCAAATATTTGTAAATAAAAAATTGGATATTTGCTCCGGCTATGGTTATCAAAAAGTGGTAGGCAGTGATGCCTAGTTTGCAGATCCAGGGTAGTATCACAACTCACCACTTACAAGTATACAGACCGTGAAGTGACTGGGCACCACTGCATACCACTTTTTGAATAACAGACCCGGAGCAAATATCCATCTTTTTTATTAATAAATATTTGTAATAATTAATCTAATTATAAAACATAATATGTATTATTATTTTAATTATTAAGTATTATAAATAAACACTATGAAACAAATATTTGCTCCGACCGGGATCCGAACCCGAGACATTACGCGTAACAAACTAGTGTACCATCCTGACATTCACTCAGAGTACTAAAGCATTATTTTGTCAATAAAAAATGTTTTAAAAAAATGATTCTAAATAAATTCAATTGAGCAAAATTGAAAGTTCAGTTCGAAATAAATGTTTCTTAATTGTAAAAAATTTGTTAGCACAATTATTTACTTTGCACTAACTAGTTTCATTTGTCTTAGTTAAGTCTAGAAGTGTGAAATAAATCATCTACAGTGTTTAAGTTTCAAATTAATACAGATAAATGGTCATAGTTATAAGCTTTTTGGGGTGTAATTAGGGAATTTCAGAGGAATTTGATGTATGTGGGCGATCAACATGAAACTTGTTTTAGATTATAGTCATAAATATTTGTAGAAATTAACATATATTGGGCATTAATTGATGAGCGATACATTTAATTGATGCAAGGAGCATCTTTTATAGTCAATCACTACTGTCAAAAGCAAACACAAATAAAGGTTTTGGCGGGCAACTGCAACTGACAGGACGCGCAATTTTGGATTATTTGAAAAGCTTGTGTTTTTCATAAATATTAATGTGTAATAATGGTGGAATTGTTATCCAGTAATAATTTTTAAGTTGATCAAGTATAAACAAGTAATTTAAAGTTGTGAAACGTGTTTCTTCATGTTCCCTCCAAGACTCCTTCTGAAGTTTTAGTAAAGGCTTTCTGCCGCTTTACTAAAACCATCATCAACCTCACTATCATCATCATCATTTGATGAATCACTCGCGTGGTTCATCTTCATCTTTACTTGACAATGTTATAACATTGAACCATATATTTTTACTTTGACACTGGCAAGTTAAATACTAAAGCCATAAACAAGAAGAAAAAAAAACACAAATAAATCTTGGCGGGCAACTGTAAGTGACAGGACGCTCAAGTTTTATTATTTGAAAATTTTGTGTCTTAAATATTTATGAGTAATAATGGTGTATTTTTTTTATTGTGACACGACATCTGACCCCAACCCGCCTATATAAGCAAGAGGAAGTCCAAGAGTGACGACGACTGAGAAAACTGAGATTGTTCACAGTTTATTGTGTAATTCTTATTCAGTAATAATTTTTAAGTTGATCGAGTATAGACAAGTGATTAAAAGCTGTTTAACGTGTATCTTCGTGTTTCCGTCATCGTAAAAGTTTTAGTAAAGATTTTCCACCGCATTACTTAAACCATCATCCTCATCTTCATGATAACTAGCCATGATCAGTCTCTCCGTGACCACGATGGCTGCAAAGCTCTCGAAAGGTCGGTATAATAAATAGTGTGTAAAATCAAAACCAAAATAACCGCGATAGTAAGCCGCATAAATTTGTTAAATTTAAAAAAGGCATATTTAAAAAGGAATTTTAATAATTAAATTAAGTCCGTTGTTTTGTTACATTGTCTTCTTTTGAGACAATGGAAGTTTTTTTAAAGAGATTCTCTTTCAAGTCTCGTTATCTTTGATTTTATATCAGCAGATAGGTGTGTTGTGACAAGTTCTCTTCTGTTCAGACAATGTTTCAATAGCTCATTTAAATTATAAACTAAATTTACCTACTTTCAAAATAATTTCTGATTGATTTATTTAAAGTTAAATTTATTAGCCGGCGTGAGGGAAAATAGATAAAAATAGATGTTGCTTTAAAAAATGCTTTTTTCATTGTGGCTCGACATATGATAGCCTGATGTTAGGCTGGAGTGAAGTCAATAAATAGAGATGACTGCTACTACAGTTAAATAATTGTAAGTAAAAGTCACATCCACTATGCCGGCCTAGTTGAAACCGGCAACTTACAAGTTCATCCTGAATCGCGACTAACACACTTCACGGTCTGTATACTTGTAAGTGGTGGTACTACCCCGGATCGGCAGACTGGGTAACACTGCCTACCACTCTTTGACAACCAGGCTCGGAGCAAATATCTGTTTTTTTTATTAACAATATATTCTATATATTTGCAGTCACATTTACGATAACATACTCTTATAGGAGAATTGTGTGATGTGAAAGAAGCGAGGGAGTTGTGTCAGAATCGTGGCAAGTGACGCTCCGTTGTCTATCCCCGTAGGATAGAGGCGTGACAATTTGATTGATTGATTGATACTTTTGTATTTATATAAATAGTTTGTATTCGCAATATTTCGAACGAACACCCAGCGTATTCTCAATTGACTTTGCGACGTCAGAAGGACGACAATGATACAAAGAACACCAGATCACGAGCATTATCTAAATTGGTTTCTAATCTCAACACATACTCGTATACGTTGCTATTGAACTTGATGAGATTCACGGCCGCTGAATACTTCATCATCATCCACCAGAAGGCGTCCACTGCTGAACATAGGCCTCCCTCTTAGAACGCCATTCCGAACGACAAGATGCCAATTGCATCAACAGGTTATTCGTGACCTTCACTATGTCGTCAGTCCACCTAGTGGGAGGCCTACCTACGCTGCGTTTTTCTGTTCGTGGTCTCCATCTAGAACCTTTCTTCCCCATCGGTTGTCGGTTCTTCGAGCTGAATACTTAAGAGAAGATAATATATTTTTTATTGTGACTCGACATATGACAACACCCCGCTTGATGTTAGGCTGGAGTGTGGTCCATGATTGGATGTCACTGCTACTACATTTCAATAACTTTGGAGTAGCAGTTACATCCACTATGCCGGCCTAGTTAGAACCGGCAACTTACAAGCTGATCCCGAAACGCAACCAAATTACTTAACGGTATGTATACTTGTAAGTGGTGGTACTACCCTGGATCGGCAGACTGGGTACCACTGCCTACCACTCTTAATATGACAAAGTATTATATTTAAACGCAAAAAAAGAGTACTTAATAAAAGCAAAATGTCTCACTAATGAACCAATTAGCAGAGACTTTACAATAGAGTGAATTTTCATCTCCTAATTTGCACTGTCCCTAACAAAAACCTCTTTACATTTATACATAAATTCACGCTTTCGTCCGTTAATGGGGTGGACAGAGGTATTAGATTTAATTGGAACACGTGGGCTGAGGCAACAGCTATCGGATTTTCGTATGTCATTTTCACCAGTTATTTAATATTTAAATATTCATATAAAAGTATATTATATTAACAATAATTAATTAAACTATAAATAAAAAATATTTTCTAATGACATCGCATCAGAGATAGTCCAAAGGAGACTGGCAACGATTCTCCTTTATATAGCATGGCGTTGGCAGAAATAATTGTAAGAAATAATTGCCAGCCTTCCTGACTCAGGATTCTTCGTCTGCCGCTTGGACAACTACTTGTCCGGCGCTTGGCTGAAGGTCCTCAAGGGTCTATCGACTCGACCCTAAATGGCGCAAACTCGCGTGTTTAACCAGGTATAATATGCAAAAAAAAGGGTTTTATTTTTTTGTAGGTCAGATGAAGCATCCACATTTGTTCGCCCGAATCTGTAGTCGAAATAAAACCCTCCTAGATTACTCTAGTTCTTCTTAGTTCTTGCAGACATCCGCAAGCGTAATGTCTGCAATCACGTATTTTTAGGTAATTACGTTCCATGATACCCGTATCTTAATAAAGGTAAGCATAGATTTCTTAAAACCATCTGTTTTATAAATTGTAAAAACATTCTTAAAATAGACTGTAAACGAAAAATAATAGGATCAATAGCCTCGAGGCTTTGACCCTTGCTAATGGAAAGTTGCGATTTTTATTAGTATTATTCTTTTTGGCATTTTAAAAAAGAATACTGAAATCCATTAGTAAGAATTCAACAGATTTTCAATCAATCAATCAAATTGTTACGCCTTTTTCCCACAAGGATAGGGAGAGACATTTGAAACCAGAACATACAAGCTGATCCCGAAACACGATTAGCTTGTAAGTTGCCGGTCTGTATACTTGTAAGTGGTGGTACTACCTGCCTACCACTCTCTGATAACCAGACCCCGAGCTTATAAACGTTTTTTTTATAAACAAATATTTGTTAATTTAATATTATTATTAAATATTACAAATAAAAGCTATGAAACAAATCTTTGCTCCGACCGGAAATCGAACCCGCGACTTTTGTATCGTCTCGAAATAATTTAAATGAAATATAAAACACAAGCCTGCCTTTCCACGATCCTGACATCTAACTTTCTCTCTTTTTATCTCTTTTTATAACTACTTAATGGCGCGACATCCGACCTCGACTTGCCTGGTAAGCAAGGGAAGATCCAAGAGTGCCAGTTTATGGTAACCTTAGTCGTCGTTACTATGCCGGCCAGAGATGTTCTGATAATAATGTTTGAGCTCTCAGTTTAACACGGTCAGGAATTTTCTACCTTGGATCCTTCAAGCGTGAAAATCACTTTGGCCGGCATAATGACGGCGACTGAGGCAACCGTAAACTGAATCGTTTCGTCATCGGCGCTTTTAGACTTTCTCTTACTTAATTCAGGTCGAGGTCATATGTCGGCCCTCTTAAAAAATATAATACCACATTCTCCATCTACGGATATTTACTTTTTTTTTAATTCTTTGGAAAATAACGTTAAATAAACTTTCTCATTTGTAAATATAATGAAAGCAATTACTGTCATCTGTTTATCATAATATTATGTAAATATTCTGTCGGGGGATTTCCCTCAATTCCCCTTATATATTGTCAGAGGGAATGTCAAGTGTCGTTGGCATCAGGTCGTTGGAGCCAAAATACTATATTAAAACTAATTTTAATATTTCCCCGCACTTAATGCTAATTTTCGAATGAGATATTATTTGAAGCTAACCTCAACACAGCCTTAAGTTATAATTGAAAGAGATACAAAAATTGTTTTAAGTTTCATCAATTTTATTTAAATAAAATAATTTATTTACTTACTGTTATAGGTTAGTATACATTAGTCTTATTATCTATATTATTGTTTCTCCATAACTACCTATTTGGGCGTTTAAATATATCAATCAATCAATCAAATTATCACCCCTTTTTCCTACAAGATAGGCCGAGACAATAGAGCGACCACGATCCTTGCACAACTCCCTTGCTTCCTTCACATCCACAATTCTCCTCATACAGGCTCTGTGGTTATGGGCACTAGGCAACCTAGCTTTCTTGAGGATGTCTCCGATTTGGTCGGAAAACACTCTCCTGGGCCTGCCTTGTTTAACGCATCTATCCACATCAGATTTATAAATTCCTTTTGTCAATCTACTTTCACTCATACTTTCCATGTGCCCAAACGCGTGCCAAAAGTTTATTATTATTTGGAGTTTAGGAAATTAATGATAATAATATTAAGAACAAGATCTTGATAAATAATCGAGAAACAACCTTTTTTAAACAATATCAAGTTCAAATCTTCAGTGAATAAAAGATTTATTCTCAAAAAAATAAACAATTTATGTTACAAAGTAAAATCAAAAATTCATCGAATTGTTATAAAGTTGGAGTGAATTAAATTAGCGATTAACAAAACTTTGTGCCATTTCTCATAATCTTTACAATAATCTCGGATGACATCTAAAGATAGAAAGTCATTCGCGGTATCTTGGAAAATCTTAATTTTTGTAATTGAAACTTTTTAACTTTTAATTTAGTTAACGTTATTTTCACATTTATAACAAGAATGTTGAATTGAAATATTCAGAACATCGCAAAAAATGGTTGTGACAACTAAAAGACTGTAATACAGATTGTAATTTTAAGTTAAATTTAATTTTCTATTGTACATAGAAATATATTTTAGTTTACTTAATTGACAATGCCACTTCACAGCAGCTAGTTATTTAATACTTTATAAGTTGACAACGCTTATTACAGCAGATGACAATTTTTTATAGTTTTTTTTTATTTTTTTAATATATTTTATGTAGTAATATTATTATGACGTGCAAAAGTGCTGAAACCAGTCTACCTTTAATAAATTTGTTTTGATTTGATATGATATTTAGAAAGACCTAAAACGGGTCGTAATGTGCTTTTATAAGCATTTTTAATTAACCTCGTCGACGTTTCTGTACTATTACCGTTGGTTGATACAATGTAGAATACAGTTTTAGTAATCACTCGTAGTTTTAATTATATTTCATAATTAAAAATTAAAATCTAATTCTGGGTGGCCTCCGGGCGTACCACCATTTCTTTTAGCATTATTGTTTTAATCATCAAATGTCAATTCGTACGTCAAATATGTTTATTTGAATAAAATTACTATTGGCAGTTTTGTGACGTCACATCAATATTCATTTCTCCAAAGCTTACCACCGCAGTAATTACAAAAGATAATATTAGGTTTTAATATTTAAATGCAGCAGCAGTACGTTTCTGAACGTAAAACAAAATTGCAAATAAGAGATGGTGGCACGAAATTGAGTAATCTTGTTTTCTACATCTAACAGTACTATCTTGAATAGTACTGTTGTTTAAAAATTGGGGATAGGCCTTGGATCCTTCAAGCGATACGTGAAGAAGCACCTTTAGCCGGCATAGTGACGGCGACTGAGGCAGCCGTGAACTAACTCGATTGTTTCAGTCGTCGTCATTCTTGGATCTTCTCTTCCTGATGATAAGGCGGGTCGAGGTCAGATGTCGTGTCACAATAAAAAAAATATCTGGGTTGTGTCAGGATCGTAGCAAGTGGCGCTTCGTTGTCGCTGCCTATCTCTGTGGGAGAAAGGCGTGACAATTAAATTGTTTTGATCGATTTATAACTTCCACTTCAAAATAAATACGTCGAAAAAAAACTGTAAAACACATAACGGAAATATAGGTCAACAATGTATTTATACATTCTGGTATTCAAACGTAATCAATGTATAAGGGTCCCCCCCTCCCGTGACAAATAAGTTTCATTACTAGACTGACGTTACTTTTACCAACCCACACAATTCCCTACAGACTGTGCTTTTGAACCACTTGAATTTCCTTATATAACCTATAAATAAAGCTTACATTTTTAAAATTTATTATTAAGAAGCGATATTTGACCTTGACTTGCCTGATGGTTCACGAGCGCCGACGACTGAAAACGGATTTTTCCAAAAATAAAAAATATATATAAGAAAATTTTACGACTTTTTTATTGTAACACGACATCTGATATCGACCCGCCTGATGATAAACAAGAGGGGTTCTAAGAGTTACGACGACTGAAAAACCCAGTTAGTTCACGACTGCCCCAGTCGGCATTACTATGCCGGCCAAAGGCGCTTCTTCACGCATCGCTTGTTCACCAAGGTTATATAGGAGGTTAATAGGATGGAGAGAACACATGGGCAGGCAAACTTTATTTTGGATCGAGGGCAGATGTCGAGTCACAATCAAAAAGAACCAAATTATTAAAAAAACAAATTTTATGCGGCTTACTATTGCGTTTATTTTGGTTTAAATTTTACAATTTTATTATTCCGACTTTTTAGAAGCTTTCCAGCTATCAATGATAGAGACTGAGGTGTTGGTCGTCCTATTGGTTGATGCTGTTATTGTTTCCAAAATTACCCCGTTTGATGTTTAGATTTTGTTTTTCTGTCCCCGGTTTAATTCAAATTTTCGCAAAAATAACTGACGGTGTCATCTGGTTTGGCAGTTTGCTGGACTTGGGACTTGAGTTTGTTTATTATGGGGTCCCAGGTGTTAGATAATCGCTTACCACCTTCTCTATTGTAATTAAGATGTTTTTTTTTAATCTGAATGGATACGTTAACCAAGGCAGGCCCAGGAGGGTGTTCGCTGACCAAATCGGAGACATCCTCAAGAAAGCTAGGTTACCTAGTGCACATTACCATAGAGCTTGTATGAAGAGCATTGTGAATGTGAAGGAACCTAGTGAGTTGTGTCAGGATTGTGACAACTGGCGCTCCGTTGTCTCTGCCTATCCCTGTGGGAAAAAGGCGTGATTGATTGATTGATTGATTGAATAATCTCAATAGCCTCGCGTACCATCCTGGATATCAGTCGACTTTCTTTTGCGAGGATCTTTGCTGATATAGTGGTAGGCGCTGTGCTGTTGATGCTCACAAACTGCACACTTTCCTAAATTGTCTTAAACCGTGATTAATGACTGTCAAATTTTAATTCAAATTCAAAACTGAACAAACACTACTTTTTGCAATTACAACCACTTGGTTGACTTTTAATACTGCTTAATTAAAAGTCACGTGGTAACAAGAGTAGCGGCATAATTGTTCCGTCATCCTTTTTTGAAGTATTTTAATGTCATTTGTTATTGTGTCAAATTAGGTTGTCAAATGATCATCAAAATTAGTGACAACCTTCTAAATTACGAATGTAAAAATGTATATTCATCCCCTTCTGACTTCTTTTTAATGCCAGTAGTGAAAATAGTATAAACGGTTGTGTTTTGTAGTTATTTTAGAGCTCCTTCTTTTTCTTACGTCCAAATTATTTGTGTAATACTATAACTATCTAATCGTCGCTTACTGTTTTATCAACATATATATACATTGTTAAGTATATACTTATGTATAAATGGAATGTTCACCGTGATGTGGGTCGAGAGGGAGAGAGTAATAAGGTCATATTTCAAACTGTTTGGATTATACCTACTTAGTTATCTATGTCTACTGTAGATAGGGTTATTTCCTTCTGTTCCAAATGTGAAGACTAACATTCTTTAAGTTATACGAAGTATAGGCAGGGCAGTTATATCGTAGGAGGTGAAGCTTTGAATTTATTAATCAGAATTTATTAATCAGAAACAGCCGTTTTCTATAATTGGGTTGTTAAGCTGGAGTGCGGTCTATGAAAGGGGGTTACTGCTACTTACAGTTATCAATCAATCAATTGTCAAGCCTTTTCCCCACAGGAATAGGCAGATCCATTAGAGCGCCACTTGCCACGAACCTGACAAAACTCCCTCGCTTCCTTCACATTCACAATTCTCTTCATACAAGCTCTATGGTTATGGGCATGGTTAAATAACTGTAAATAGCAGTCACATCCGCTATGCCGGCTTAGTTGGAAACGGCAACTTACAAGCTGATCCCAAAACGCGGTTAAACATTCGAGATCTGTTTATTTTCCCACTGCCTACTACTCTTAGACAACCAGGCCCAGATCCGCGTCTTTTATCAATTTGTTTGTAATATAAAATTGTGGATGTGAGGGAAGCGAGGGAGTTGTGTCAGGATCGTGGCAGTTGGCGCTTCGTTGTCTCTGTCTATCCCTGTGGGAAAAAGGCATGACCATTTACTAATTATTCTATTTTATAATCTTATTATTTTTAATATTAAAAATAAAAGATATAAAACAAATCGACCAGAAAAGTTTTTTTTGGGCACAATAGCACACCTGATGGTAAGCTAGAAAGCGATTTATGAGCAAAAGCTACTCCCTCACACATAAATATTTTCAAGCTACAGTCACGTCCTTCATACCGAACTTCACAGGCTGATCTTCAGGTTTAAAGACCCGTAACGTCACTTCACGGTCCTTACACCTGAAAATGGTGGTAAAACGTAGGGTCGCCTATTTTGATACTTTCTGTGGGGTCGTTTGTTCAATCTGTTTGTAGATGGGCCTACTATTAGATGTAATGTCCGTGAAATTGCGCAGTTGCCTCCACAAAAAGAACAAATGCTTTAAGATATTTGTGTAGGTATAGTTGTGAACTATAGTATTTACTAAAGTCTTGCCCGAACACTGATAGTGGACTCTCATACGTAGGATCGTATACGTAACGCAGCATACATAAACACATTTCTGTCCCAGCACGGCAACCCAAGAAGCAAGATAAAGAACTGCAAAGAATATTCATCATCATCATCATCATCAGCCAGAAGGCGTCCACTGCTGAACATAGGCCTCCCCCTTAGAACGCTATTCCGAACGATAAGATGCCAGTTGCATCCACCGGTTACCCGTGACTTTCACTATGACGTCAGTCCACCTAGTGGTAGGCCTACCGACGCTGCGTCTTCCGGTTCGTGGTCTACACTCTAGAACCTTCCTTCCCCATCGGTTGTCGGTTCTTTGAGCGATGTAGCCAGCCCATTGCCACTTCAGCTTAAGAATCCTACGGGCTATGTCGGTGACTTTGGTTCTTTAGACACTGAGCATAGCTCTCTCCATTGCCCGCTGAGCGACTCTAAGCTTTTCCATTCAAGGGCCACGTGTCAGTGCCATATGTCATCACTGGCAACACACATTGTTCGAAGACCCTTGTTATTATTATTGTAACTTATTTTAAATAGCTTATTAACCCGGCACATCAAAATGTTTAAAAAAAATATTTGTTAAAGATAACAGATTCTGATGCATTTTTTGGGTAAGTTATTTATAATGAGTTGCAATGATATTCCTTGTAGATCTTTGTCTTGCTTCTTGGTTTGTCGTGCTAGGGGGGCTGATGTCAAAAACTGGCATAACAGAAAGTTTGTGAACATCACTACATTATCATCAGCTAAAAGACGTTCACTGCTGAACATAGGCCTCCCTCTTACGAGTAAAACGCCTTTTCGAACGATAAGATGCCAGTTGCATCTACTTTCACTATGCAATGATCATGCGAACCGAGAGCACGGGTTCAAAATCTCTAACTGGTACCAATGTATCTTTGATAAATGTACTTTAGTCGTCCTGTTTCTATGATACAAGCACTTTGGTAGCTTAGTTTAGAAGTAAATAATAAATAAATAAAATTAAAATCAATATAATATGTTTTTTAATATTAAACAAAACTGCAACAACAAAATAAAGAATTGTAAATTAAAACATAAAACCGTTGGCTGTAATTGGAACATAAAATGCCGAGACAATTCCATCTTTAACGTCATTCAGAGCAAAATTATAATTGAATTCAATTTATACAGAAAAAAGGAACGAGAAAAAGCTCTTTAAAATACACCCACGTTATTCTTGCCAATTATAGACTTCTATAGATAACTTAATGACCACGAAACTATAATAGATAAACCATATACAAACGTACTTGCTAAAAAGTAAGGATAGGTAGAGACAACACCAATCAATCAATAAAATTGTCACGCCCTTTTTCCCACAGGTATAGGCACAGACAATGGAGCGCCACTTGCCACGGTTCTGAGACAACTCCCTCGCTTCCTTCACATCCACATTTCCTTTATTACATTTCTATACTAAGCTACTAAAGTGCTTGTATCATAGAAACAGGACAACCAAAGTACATATTTCAAAGATACATTGGCACCGGTGGGTGGTTTGGAACTCGTGCTCTTGGTTTGTGTAACCATTGCACTGCCACTACACCACGGTCGCCTATAATTATCTTCATACAAGTTCTACGCTAAATAAAAACAAATTTTGACGCTACGTGGTAAAGGACGTGATAAATAAAACGAGAAGAAGACTGATCATTTTTATTTTGACATAAATAGAATTTGACGACAGGCGTGGACGAACGGTTTAGCGATTGGCTTGTTGCGCGTAAAGTCCCGGGTTCGATTCCCACTAGGAGCAAATATTTGTTTTTATAGCTTTTATTTGTAATATTTAATAATTATACTAAATATTGCAAATATTTGTTAATAAAAAAAAAGAGATGGATATTTGCTTCGGGTCTGGTTATCAAAGAGTGGTAGGCAGTCGGCCGATCCGGGGTAGTACCACCACTTACAAGTATACAGACCGTGAAGTGATTTGGTCACGTTTCGGGATCAACTTGTAAGTTCCCGGTTCTATCTAGGCCGGCATAGTGGATGTGATTGTCACTCATAGTTATTGAATTGTAGTAGCAGTGACATTCATTCATGGACCGCACTTCGGCTTAACATCAAGCGGGGTGCTGTCATATGTCGAGTCACAAAAAAAAAGATTGAATGTGTTGAAATGTCAATGCTTTTTAATGAAATATTTTTTAGTGCGAACTTGAAAAAGGTCGGCAATATTGAATGTGTATCGAAACCTCGTGATAATTACAATAAAACTGCTACAAATATGAAACAATAATTACTTTAAACCGGAGAGTATTCATTAAAAAAAACATGTAAGTACTTGTTATTCCCGGCGCGTTGGTCCGCTATGACAAATTATTATATTTCGTTGATCAAAAAAGAAGTGGCCTTAATTAACTTTTTAAAAAACCTCTATATTTCTCTTTATTATTCCCTCGGGATATTTCAAAGTTTAAATTTATTACTTTAATGTCAACTAGACAGCCAATCCCACAGGACTACGCGGGGGTAACAAACCATCACTTGCCAACAGTCTGACGTTTACAACCAGGGTCTCTTCATTCAACACGTTCACATTTTTTTTTTTAATTTATCAAATTTTATTCGGTTTATTTTGGTTTTGATTTTACAATTATTAATTATTCCGACGTTTCGAGAGCTTTGCAGCCATCGTGGTCACGGAGAGACGATGGCTGCAAAGCTCTCGAAACGTGGGAATAATAAAAAAATGTAAAATCAAAAGCAAAATAAACGCTTTAGTAAGCCGCATAAAATTTGTTTAATTCAATAATCAATGTTCGCGCAAAATTTAAGATTTTTTTTTATTGTGACTCGACTTATGACAGCACCCCGCTTGATGTTAAGCCGAAGTGTAGTCCATGAATGGATGCCACTGCTATTACAACACAATAACTGTGATTGCTACTTACAGTTATTGAATTGTAGTAGCAGTGACATCCATTCATGGACTACACTCCAGCTTAACATTAGACGGGGTGCTGTAATATATAAAAAGTAGAAAAAGATCTCAGTTTTTCTTGTAACGAGCTAAATAACAAAACCGTGGTGTGCAGTAGTGCAATGGTTATGTTAACCAAGAGCACGGGTTCAAAACCACTTGCCGGTACCAATGTATTTTTAATATATGTAATTTCCTATAACCTATAACCTTAGAGTATATATGAAGAGAATAATTGTGGGTATTAGCAAAGCGAGGTAGTTGCGTCAGGATCGTGGCCAGTGACACTCTATTGTATCTGCCTATGTGGGGAAAAGACGTGACAATTTGATTGATTAATGCCGTTTTAATACGAACAGTTAAATTATCTACCAGCGGTAGGTCAAACCGTTCCTATATAATACCCCGACAACTACTAGCATAAATAATGTATGAAAAAAAGTAAACCTGTTTTTTTATATGTATCTAATTTTTCAAACGTCAGTGAAACTGTTACCGATGACGAATAGTTTATTATAGGAACTAAGTGCAGAATATGAGGAATATACACATACATATAAGTGCTATTGCTGGATGAACGTGGCACTGTCTCGAGCGTATCGTAGAACACGAGTGCCCTGCGACGGGGGTAGACGCGTGGCATAATACGTTGGCGAGCCTGTGATTACAGTAATCCATAGTTATCTGTGTTACTACTGCATGAGGTACTATGCAAACACTACACCGGGAATAAATGCATTAAAAATAAAACGATTCGTGCAACGAAGTTTTCGTTTACATGGATTAAAAGTTATAAAAAACTGAAATTTAATCATTGTTATTTATGTTAGCAGAGAGCTTTTTGTTTATTAATCCTGTACATATACATAGAACCTTCAAAGAGCAGCACTTTAGGAGCATCACATAAAATAAACTGTTGTGCGAGTGAAATGAAAGGGAATAAAGGGGATGTTATCATATTGCAAAATATTATCTCTTTGAAAATAAATGAAGAAATAAACTTAGTTTAGAGTAATGAACATTATTATCAAAGCTTTTAAGATAATATCAGATACTGTAGTAGAATAAATTTAGACGACAGGCGTGGTTCATTGGTTAGCAAACCAGTTTATTCCGCGTAATCCAGGTTCGATTCACGGTCGGAGCTAATATTTGTTTCATAGCTTTCTTTTATTAGTAATATTTAACAATTTTTTTTAACAATTAGAATAATATCAGATTTAAGTATTATTGTATTACTATAGATATAAGTTTCCAGTATTATGTTTAGTGTGGATATAATGAGGCCGACATATTCAGATTTAATGAAAAAGGCCTCGACAAAAATTTTTAAAAAATAAAAAAATAATAATATCAGAAATATTTGTCAATAAAAAGTAGAGTCGAATGTGTCAAAGTGGCGCCAAGTCTTCCGATTTGGGGTAATTCACGGTTTGTATACTTGCAAGTATACAAACCGTGAAGTTACTTAGTCACGTTTCAGGATTAGCCTTTGAGTCGCCGGTTCTAGCTCGGCTGGCATAGTGAATGTGACTGCTACTAAACTGTAGTAGCAGTTACTTCCATTCATGAACTGCACTCCAGTTTAACATCAGCTGATGTTCTGTCAAATGTCGAGCCATAATAAAAAAAGCATTTAATTAAGTATAATTATATGCTATATCAAACGGTGTCGTGTCACAATATTTTATTTGGTGTTATTATTTTTTTATTGTGACTCGACATATGACAGCATCCCGCTTGATGTTAAGCCAAAGTGTGGTCCATGAATGAATGTCACTGCTAATACAATTCAATAACTGTGAGTAGCAATCACATCCACTATGCCGGCCTAGATGAAACCGATATATATATTGATATATGATATTATACTGGTGTGCTGTCAATAAATATGGGCGACTGCTATTACAGTTCAATAACTGTAATTAAAAGTCACATCCCCTATGCCGGCCTAGTTAGAAACGGCAACTTACAAGCTAATCCCGTAACCTGACAGACATAATAAGTTAAAAAATACTTAATTTTATAAATCTGAATTTAAATGTTAAAAAAGATAAAACTCGTAAACTTATTATTACTTGAATTCAAAAATATTTTCCTTCTTCAACGTCTAAATATAAAAATACAATTAAAATGTAATTGAGAAATGGCTTCAGGACTTTCAGAGGTTCATGAAAAAATCACGGTGTTATCTAAATTGCATCAACAGAGTATTTTCATCTTGTCATTTTCATCGCAAAGTAAAATATTAAAAAGATCGTTTATTCAATCCACACTTAGGGCCCTCCTTTATTTATAGTGCGGTATCGTTTTTATCAGCTTGTACTGTGACTTCTACTACAGGTTAGTAGCAGTCACATTCAATATGCCGGTCTAGTTAAAATCGGCAACTTACAAACTGATCGCGAAACGCGACTAAGTCACTTCAAGGTCAATGTACTTGTAAGTGGTGGTACTACACCGGATTGGCAGACTGGGCACCACTGCCTACAACTCTTCGATAACCAGACCCGAAGCAAATAGCTACCTCAATTTTTTTTATTTACAAATATTTGTAATACATATTTCTTCTAATTAATAAATATTACAAATAAAACCATCGAAACAAATATTGGCTCCGACCGGGAATCGAACCCAAATTGATAACAAACTGGTGTGCTAACCAATACGTCACGCCTGTTGTCAAATCAATGAAACTATGCCAGCCATTGATACCTTTTCAACTTTTTTTTTTTTTTTTTTTTTGGTAACGCGAGGGAAAATCCCTAACGGACGCCCGCCACCCGAGGAGGGAGGGGTGGCGGGGAGTGTCGGGCTTGCACCGACTAAAAACCCTCGCGGTGTTCCTCCGTTCGTCTGGCGGAGCACGGAGTTCACTTTCGCAGTCCCGCGTAACTCCGCCGACGCTGGCCCGTTCTCCCACCGAACGGGCCCCTCTTTTTGCAGGAGAGTCGATGTTACTCTCCTGCGCACTCTGATCTCAATTGTGAGGCGCGCGCGGGAACACAGCGCGCGCTGCCTCTGACCCCGTCTCTAGGTGTGTATGGCGGCAGTCCCCTCCTGGACTGCCGCCGACGGGGTTAGGTGGGGGCGGGAGGAGAGGCGAATCGCACTCTCCTCCGGATACCGGCTCTTCCGCGGCGGATAGAGGGAGCATCTTGGGATCTTTCCCGCTCCCTCTCCGCGGTCTCCTTCTGGAGCATGACAGCTTCACAGAAGGAGACGGCCGCATTCCATGACCCCTCGCTAGACACCATAGCCTTGATAACGGCTGGTAGCGAGAGGTCATTCGTCCCCACCTCTGCGACGAATTCTCGGCGCAGCAATGTCCAAGCAGGACATTCCTCCAGGTTGTGCTGCGCCGTGTCTTCGTCGCAGTCTCCACATTCGTGACATCTGGTCGTCGGCTTGCAGAGGTACTTTCCGAAGCAGCCATGCCCGGAAAGCACTTGCGTCAGCCGGAAGGTGAGGGAACCGTGCCGCCTGTTCGCCCACTTCTTGAGTACTGGGCGAACTGCCTCGACAGTTCGGAGGCCAGCAGATGGTGTTGCCAGCCTCTCGCTCCACACGCGTAATGTTTCCTGTCGAGACAGGAGCCTCCGCACCCTGGCAGGTTCGTCTGCGCGGATTTCATACATATCCGATACCTTTTCAACTACGCTAACAGGATTCAACATTATATAATAGGATGTAGAGAACACATAGACTGGTAAAGCACTTGACGATTCGATCACAATTCGTTAGTATTTTCTTAGATTTTGCGCGAACATTGATTATTGAATTAAACAAATTTTATGCGGCTTACTATCGCGTTTATTTTGGTTTTCATTTTACATTTTTTTATTATTCCGACGTTTCGAGAGCTTTGCGGCCATCGTACTAAATAATAAAAAATAATAAAGATTTATAAAGATCGTGGCAAGTGGCGCACCATTATCTCTGCCTATTCCTGTGGGAAAAAGACGTATATTTGCAATTTGATTGATGATTGTGTATCGTACCTTCATGTGTGACAGATAAAGACCTAGGATGTATTATTTAATATACATTTTTTCCATTTCTATAATAAAGTGCTTGTATTATAGAAACAGGACAACCATGATAATATTATGTAATATCAAAGGTACATTGGTACCGGCAAGTGGTTTTTGAAACGGTGCTCTCGGTTTGCGTAACCATTGCACTGCCACTACACCACGGTAGCCTTTCGGTTAAAGTCTCATTTTCTACACAATTTAGGGTAATTGAAATTAAGTGAATTTTGCTTAAGTAAGACATTCCATAGTAGTTGCAAAGTTGCCGGTTCCATCTAGGCCGGCATAGTGGATGTGATTGCTACTAACAGTCGTTGAATTGTATTAGCAGTGGCATTTATTCATGGACCACACTTTGGCTTAACATCAAGCTTAACATCGTATAACGAATCACAATAAAAAAAAATTAGTAAAGTAAAGATTGAACAACCCGCCCTCTAAACATTTGCTAAATTTATGAGACTAAAGGCGAGAAAGCTGTTAGGGGAATATTTGCCCCATTTAGAATATTAAAATATTTTAATTTTAAAGCCAGAGATGTTTTTTGGTGATTATGATTTTTGTTATGATAATTTGATTTTTTTTAATTGTGACACGACATTTAAACTCGACCCGCCTGATGATAAGCAAGAGGAAATCTAAGACTGACGACGACTGAAGCAACCGAGTTAGTTCACGGCTGCCTCAGTTACCGTCACTTTGCCGGCCAAAGCTGCATCTTCACACATCGCTTGAAGGATTCAAGGTCATAGGATGGAGAGAACACATGGGCTGGCAAAGCATTCCACTTATCGATTGTTCTACAAAGAAAACACGCACTGGCCAATTCGGTCGACAAAATGCAGATGCTTCCCCTGACCATTAATTATTAGAGTTTGTAGACTCTTATTATTATTTTATTAATGTTAGTTAGTAATTTAAAAATCAATCAATCAAATTTTCACGCCTTTTTCCCATAGGGATAGGCAGAGACAATGGAGCGCTAAATTGACAGTAATATAATTGATATTTGTAATAAAATAATGTAAATTGTAAATTTAATAGATATGGTATATAATTGATTATATTGACTAAAAGCCTGCTTACATCTTTGGCGTTATCTGTATGTGTTGGTTTGTGAATGAATAAATAAATAAATAAATAAAATAATTAGGAATCCATGTTTGTAGATGTCTGTAAACAATATTTTTTGTTACCTTGAGATTATGCGATAAAAGAATTTTCGGGTTACAACGAGTATCACGTAAAGTTTTTATCTTCTGCAAAAGTATAAATAAGCAACTTGGAAATGATGAAGAATGAAAAACAAGTCTTGGAAACTTTTACATAAATGTTAAATGACTCAACCAACACCGTAGTTCCCTTGCGACCATGATGGCTACAAATCTTTGGAAAGTCGTATTAAAATAAAAATTACCCCGATAGTAAACCACAAAAATCTTTATTTTTTATATGAGATTTTTTAAAATATTTTTTTATATTACATTTCTATGTTGAGCTACTAAAGTGCTTGTATCATAGACACAGGACGACGAAAGTACATATATCATAGATCATTGGTACCGGTGAGTTGGTTATGGCACTGCACGGTCTCCTTGACTGTATTAAGAGAATTGTGGATGTAAAGGTAGGTCGGATCGTAAAAAGTGGGGCTCCATTGTCTCTGCCTACCCCTGTGATAATTAAGGCAAAAATCATAATGACACATGTCTTTAATTAAAGTGTAATATATTTTTTATTAAGATATCGCTCGAAAAAAAAAACAACCGATGGGGAAGAAAGGTTCTAGAGTGTAGACCACGAACCGAAAGACGCAGCGTAGATAGGCCTCCCACCAGGTTGACTGACGACATAGTAAAAGTTACGGGTAACCGGTGGATGCAACTAGCATCTTGTTAAAAATGGCGTTCTAAGGGGAAGGCCTATGTTCAGGAGTGGACGACCCTGGCTGATAATAATGATGATGATTTTTTTTATTATTTACATTTTTATACTAAGCCACTTAAGTGCTTGTATCATAGTAACAGGACAACCAAAGTAAATATATCAAAGGTATCGGCAAGTGGTTTTGAACCCGTGCTCACGGTTTTTGTAACCATTGCACTGCCACTACACCACGGTCGCCTTAATATTTAATTATTAAGTAACCTACCTTCTATATGTTTAAACGATTTAAACTTAAATTTGAGTTTGAGTTTCTTAACCTAATTTATATTGTATGTGTGTTGAATTTGAGTTATTTCAACAAACTTAAGGTTGCCATTCATTCCAGGTAAACTGCTATTTATATAACTATAAAACTCAGACACTATTCCACTATCACTACCTAACACGAACAGAAACATTATACAAAGAAACAAAAATCCTTAATATTACAAATTTATACAAATACAACACTCTCATACACATTCGTAAAATAATGACACATAATATACACTCGCAACTTATCTTTAAAAGGAATGATGAAATGTTCACGCGGAAAACAAAAAGTGCTAAAGATTTGTATATACCTAGAACAAAAACCAAAACAGGAAGAAAGCAAATAGCTATTGAAGGGGCACAGTTATATAATGGCTTGCCGGAGCAAGTAAAATGTATTAAATGTTTAAATCAATTTAAATTCGCAGTAAAAAAACTCCTAATGGAAACCTAACTAATTAACTAATTACTTAATAATTTGGCACTGTATTAATACTAACACAAAACCTAACAATACTCATATAAGCGAATATTGTACTATGTTCTTTTGAGTTAATAAAGTTTCTATAAACCTAATTATTTTAACAGATAAAAGTCAATGATGCAAGGACTTGTAGTGTAGTTTTGACGTGACAACGTCTTATAAATCGATGGAGCCGGCTGCACGCACGAAAAACCATGACTCATGCGGCGTTACCTCGCGCGTTCCATTTAAGGTTTGAAGTGCAAGCGAGAGCGCGGAACGAGCGACAAAGAGGCTCAATCGGCCTCCGCGTTCGGCAGCGTTCGACATCTGTCTCTCTCCTACTTGAGTGAGCGATGCGTACTATTAATATTACTATTATTAATACTATTAATATTTAATATTTTAATATACAATAATAAAAAATTAACATAATTGTATTTATGCGTACAAATAAATGTAAATTGATCAATTTAATTGTGATTTCCATTTACCTCCTTCTCTATATCCATACAAAATATCTATCAAACAAATAAAATTAAAATTTTCTTTTGAAAAATGCAACCATTCCATCAGTATTTTCTTATGACGTTGTCACGTTCAACTATCGTCAGTAAACCGACTTTACAGACAACCGTTTTTTTATTGTATAGTGTAAAGGAAGCAAGGGAGTTGTGTAAGGATCGTGGTAAGTGGCGCTCCATTGTCTCTGCCTATCCCCGTGGGAAAAAGGCATGACAATTTGATTCATTGATTGTATAGCTTGGTATATTGTTCATTTGCCTGTGGATCCAATATGATAATGCGTTCAGGATTATTTCAGCGCTTAATGGAAGCCTTATGTAAAATGTACTATATATACCTACATTATTACCATACATATAGTTATATCTGGAAACTCAAACAGACAATTAAACTTGCTCGACGTTATTCCTCTTCTGCATATTCAGTACACTTTGGAAACTCGAAGTTAAAATTCACTCTCCAAAGGCTCACTATACTCGTATGAATATAATTTTATATAATTTTCTAATTTAACTTATACGTGTTACGTATTACCGTGTTACGTATGAAGAGAATTGTGGATGTAGGGGAATCGAGGGAGTTATGTCATGTTCGTGGCAAATGGCGCTCTATAGTCTCTGCCTATAGCTCTGGAAAATTTGATTGATTGATTGTCTTGTAAGTTTAAGTAACAATGACGTGACGAATCCATTGAGAATACGCTGAGAAATCGATCGTAGTGACATTGTTTAAATCTCAAAATGACTTGAGACCGTATTCAGAATCAAATTACAACTCGCGTCATTTAAATGGGCTGATGACTATTTCAATCAATCTAATTGTCACTCTTTTTTCCACGGGGATAGGCAGGGACAATGGAGCGCCACTTACTACGATCCTTACACAACTCCTTTGCTTCCTTCACATCCACAATTCTAATGATGACTATTTAATGTTGATTTTATAAATTTGACGATCAGACTTATTATAGCATTTATTTCTGGTTACAGATTGCACATTTTTTTATTCCGTCGTTTTGAGAGCTTTGCAGCCATCGTGGTCATTGAGAGAATTTGTACAATCAGAATTTTTTTACAATCTATAACCAAAAATAAACGCGATTGTAAGCCGCATATATTTTTTTATTTCATTAATCAATTACGCGCAGACTTATTTATTGTTTTATTATATTTGTTTATTTATTGCCGTACAATGGTGCACGCAGGCGGACTTGGTTTTTTGGATGCAACTGCTACTACAATTCAATAACTGAATAGCAATCACATCCACTATGCCGGCCTAGCTGGAACCGGCAACTTACAAGCTGATCCCGAAACGCGACCAAATCACTTCACGGTCTATATACTGGTAAGTGGTGGTACTACCCCGGATCGGCAGACTAGGTACCACTGCCTACTACTCTCTTAGTTTCTATTTATTTATTTTTATTGTAGCCTTTATCTTGTTTTTATTGTTACGCCGGAGTGCGGTCCAACAATGGAGGCAACTGCTACTACAGCCTGATTAAAAGGAGCAGTTGCATCTACTATTCCGGCTTAGTCAGAACCGGCAACTTTCAAACTAATCCCGAAACGCGACTAATTCATTTCATTGTGTACACTTGTAAGTGGTGGTACTATCCCGGATCGGCAAACTGGGCAAATGACAATCCTAACACTCGTAATTTAAATATTTATATTCATTTGCTTAAGTTTCGTCATGTTTCTATGATACAAGCACTTTAGTAGCTTAGTATAAAATTTAAAACAAGTAAATAAATCCTTAAGTTAATATCAATCAATCAATCAAATTGCCCCTTTTCCCAAAGAGATAGGCAGAGAAGATAAAGCGTCACTTGCCAAGTTAATATGATTTACAGATATTTTCAATTTTGATCACGACGAATTGTAAAATTCTCGAGGAAATATCAAATAAAGAAATTCAATTTTCATATAAGTTAAGTTATTTATTTTTTGAGTGAAAATCCATCTTTTTCGTGATAATGTCATTGTCTATCTGAAGGTCTATGTCTGAATTTAATGAATAAATCTTCAATTTCAGAGACGTAATAAACTGACATCAAAATTTTAGCACAAAATATACGTTTGCATAAAAAAGCTAAATTAGATTTTATGCGGCTTACTATTTAGTTATTGATTTTACAATTATTTATTATTCCGACGAATAAACGAGATAGTAAGCCGCATAAAATTTGTTTAATTTCATTTCATTAATCAACTTTCGCGCAATACCTAAGGAAATACTTTGTAGATTTTTATTTTTATTGTGACACGTCATCTGACCTCGACCCGCCTAATGATAAGCAAGAGGAGGTCCAAGAGTGACGACACTGAAAAAACCGAGTTAGTTTACGGCTGCCTCAGTCGGCGTCACTATGCCGACCAAAAATAGTGTTCTAGATTTTTTCGACATAGTATAAGCAAGGGAAGGTTTAGAAGCACCGACGACTGACAAACCCGTATCATTGATGCCTTAGTAGGCGTCGCTATGCCGGCCAGAGGTGCTTTTTCACGCATCGCTTGAAGGATCCAATATTATATGATGGAAAGTGTATACGGGCTGGTAAAGCATTCCATTTGTTAATTGTTTTACAAAAAAAAAACTATAATATTGTTTTGCTTTAATACAGTTTAAAATATGCAGCATAAAATCATAATACTGTATGTCGTCTTTTTTTTAATTTCTATACTAAGCTACTAAAGTACCTATATGTACACATATCAAATATTTTGTGGTGGTTTTGAACCCGTGCTCTCGGTTTGCGTGACCAATGCACTGCCACTACACAACGATCGCCTTGATATTCGTTCCTAGTTGCTATTTAAGTCATGAAATGCATTGACTGTGAATGACAAGCCTTAATATTGTTATAGAAAATTAATTCCACTGTTTAGTCTCGGTGCGGTTTATTCGCGTTTCATCAGATTCGCATCTCGACACACAATTGTGTTTCAACTGTGATTTTATTATAGTAAACACACTACCAGCGGCTAACTGGAAAGGTTGCGGCACTTCACTGCTCCAGTGTGGCGGACTACTTTTTACCTACTCCCAAAGGCTGGTCACTGCACGGACTGTACACTTGAAAGTAGTAGACCTACCCTGAATAGGCAGTCAGCATAATACTTTAAGAAATTTTTAAAGATGTAAGGCGACCGTGGCCCAGTGTTCACTCAAACTAGGAGCCCCTGGTTCAAAACCACTTGTCGGTACAAATGTATCTTTGATACCTAATTTTAAGTACATGCCCGTTTTGTAGCTTAGTATAAACATAAATCTTAGATATTGCGCAAATATTGATTAATAAATTAAACAAATTTTATGCAGCTTACTACGTTTATTTTTAGTTAACGATTGTACATTTTTTTATATTCCGACGTTTTGAGAACTTCTTGATCAGCCATCGTGCTGCAAGCTCTCGAAACGTCAGAAATGTATTGTGACGAGATGTGAATGTGACGAAAGGGGAATAAATTCTATGTGTGTGGGAAGATAATTGTTTTGAGAGAAGGCAAATAATAAGCTTTCAGCGGATTGATTGGATATTGCCAATGTTCAATATTTTGACGAAGGTTTCTTGTAATTGGAATATAGTAGTTATACGTATTTAGCTTATGTTGGTAGAGATGACAGGTTTTAGTTTATCGGACTAATGTAAGGATTTAATGATAGATTGACTTCAAAAGTTTGATAGATCGATTAATTTATATCACTACTCTATTCCCACGGGGTTGTCTAGACAATGAAGCATCCTTTCTCATGATCTTGACATTTGTTAAATTTGAGGAACTTTTATCAGTTTTTTAAGTAATCAGTGCTCTTTCCTTCAGACAAGACGAGGTCAGATGTCAAGTCACAATAAAAAAATAAAAAAAGTAGTATGCAGTGGTACCCAGTCTGCCGGTCCGGGGTAGTACCACCACTTACAAGTATACCGTGTGTACACGGTTCAAAATAGGCCGGCGTAGTGGATGTGACTGCTACTTACAGTTATTGAACTGCACTAGCATTCCCCTACATTAATCGATCGCATTCTAGCTTAACATCAGGCGGGGCGCTGTCAAATGTCGAGTCGCAATAAAACAAAAAGAAAATTTAGTTAAGGAGTTTGAGTTTGAGGAAAAATTTAATGACTTATGAATTAAATTCGTAAATATAAGGTTGATTGTAGACCTACGCAAAAAAAAATAGGTTAAAAAATCATTTATAAAATTAGCATACCAGTATTGAAGGTTCGCATCGCAATATCTAAATTTCTATTGTAAAAATCAAATGAATGTATTTTTGGGGCTGGCGTAAGAAAAACAGTCTAACTTTTTAGTTAAGGTTAAATAATCTTCAATCTCAGGCTTTACCTACCCATTTTTATTGCAGATCGACATACACCCCCGCCCGATGTTAAGCTGGAGCGCCGCAGCTTAACATCAGGCGGGGCGCCGTCATATGTTGAGTTACAATTTTTGAAAAACACAAAATAAATCGGTACATAATTAATAACGAATTTGTATTTAATTTATTTAATACAAATTGGTGTAATCAGTCACGCGAACTCTGTAGCTCCTGCAACTACGCAGAGACATAACGCCTTTAAGCGTCTTCTATCGCATATACCACGGAGAATGTTCCGAGGAGCTCTTCAACCTTGTTCCTACCACGTCTTACACACCCGTGATATCCGCACAGGTCGGGAGAGGCATCTGATAACTACGTCGATTGATCACCTAGTTCGTTGCCAAGTCATTATGCAGTCGTGTGAATTTTCGTTGTACTGATATTTGACATCATCGTTACTAATCAGCAAATAATAAATCAACAGAATAGGTAAACTACGTTAATTGGTCACTTGCGACCGCGGAGCAATTTCACTGATTTTTCTCCGACCGTGGAGTAGTGGCAGTGCAATGGTTACACAAACCGAAAGCACGGGTTCAAAACCACTCACCGGTACCAATGTATCTTTGATATATGTACTTTGATTGTCCTGTTTCTATGATACAAGGCACTTTAGTAAGAAATATAAAAAAATATGTATTAAGATAAACGAGCCCTGGATGTGCCCCTCACATGTTGTGTCACAATAAAAAAAAGATCTAAACGTAAAACTATCTAACAGACTCTCAGCTAAATTTCGCAACACTTTCCCTTTAGAAACGTACCTAAGATTATCTCTATCTACCTCTTATTGTATTGTAGTTATAATATTTCTCGTCACGAAGCCTTCGTGACTGAATGGCATAAACAGACTCTATTATGCCTTTTCTTTGAAACTTTCTTAATAAAAAACAATACAATTTTGTAGCACCTTATAAAAAGCTTTCAATTTGCTCCATCTCTTTTTGCCTAATAAGACTCTACCACAGAACGAAGTAATAAAGAGGTCTAATCTCTACTCTCTTTTTCTAAGTTGGTTTGATATGCTTGCTTGACATATGAGCTTTTAAATAATGTCTTTCAATATTGTCTTCTCTCGTGCAAAGGTTAGCTGGTAGAGAATGCTTCAATATATTCATTTTATTTACTTTCATCAGCCAGAAGGCGTCCACTGCTGAACACAGGCCCCCTTAGAACGTCATTTTAAACAACAAGATTCCAGTGGCATCCACTGGTTACCTGTGACTTTCACTATGTCGTCAGTCCACCTAGTGGGAGGCCTACCTACGCTGCGTCTTCCTGTTCGTGGTCTGCACTCCTTTCTTCCCAATCGGTTGTCGGTTCTTCGAGCGATGTGGCCAGCGATATTAAAAATACTATATTTTACTATATTATGCACCATCAGCAGTGTCAACCATATATCTTTGTCCTCAAGGTAGTTACTTATTCTGTAGTAAACCTTATTTATAGGAGTCTGAAGGAAATACTTTAAAGAAAGTTTTCTTTTACATTTCTATACTAAACTACTAAAGTGCTTGTATCATAGAAGCAGGACAACCAAAGTACATATATCAAAGATACATTGGTACCGGCAAGTGATTTTGGACCCGTGGTCTAAGTTTTTCGTAACTATTGCACTACCACTACACCACGGTTGCCTTGATCGTAACCAAGCAATATACTTTTAATACCGTTTCTATACTTAGTTACAGCTATAGCACTTAACTGAATAATGCTGCTGGAGAATTCACATATGAACAAAAACACTGCTTCACTACCACAGGAACTTACTCAGTTAAACGCTAGTATAGTCTGTCTAAGCCGAAATGTCGCGCCTCTCCATTTGCACACACGAGAAAACATAAAATATGAATGCAACACACCGAAAATGCAATTGTAATTGGTCATTCAGTTGTTGGTTGTACACGAAAGGAGGAGCACGCTGATAAAGTATAGTTAGTAATATTTGTATTCACACATTTAAATAAACTAATAAAGTGGAGGGACACGTCATTTATAGTTATTGGGGATGTCAAGCCGGCAAGTGAATTTGAACCGAGGACTCTTAGTTTGCACGCAAATTGCACTACTACTAGCTCTTCTAATCTGCTGATCCTTATACGGCGCACCTCAATAGTCAGCACTCTTTTTTCTGCCGGGACCTATTGAATCAACTGGTTTTGAACCGGGGACACTTTATTGAAAGTAGATTGACGAAAGGAATTTATAAATCTCATGTGTTCGCCGACCAAATTGGAGACATCCTCAAGGAAGCTAGGTTGCCTAGTGCCCATAACCATAGAGCTTGTATGAAAAGAATTGTGAATGTGAAGGAAGCGAGGGAGTTGTGTCAGGATCGTGGCAAGTGGCGCTCTATTGTCTCTGCCTATCCCTGTAAGAAAAAGGCATGACAATTTGATTGATTGATTGATAGATTGATTGACACTTTATTAGTTCTACGTAGTTTATTCGGCCTTTATTCATGCACTTATACGCGTTTCCATGAAGCCATAACAATGTAAGAATACCACGAAACAACATAATAATATTGTACAAATAAAAGCAATATTGATTATATCTTCACAACAACAGTTAAGTACGTATCCTTTCTTATGGAAAATTCCGTAAATAATTTTATTATTCTATCAAGGGGCTACGAAATTCGCACGAAAACAAAATGGCGGATCAATAGGTAATATGAGACAGTTCATACATTCTTCATAAGGTTTCAATTGCTGTACGATATTTTAGTACACAATTTACTAGCAGCAACTTGGCTTCATTGATTTGGTATGTTACTTTATGTCATTGTCAAAAGTTTTGACATAAACACATTTTTTTTTATTGTGACACGACATCTGAACTCGACCCGCCTGGTGATAAGTAAGAGGAGGTCCAAAAATTACGACAGCTTAAAATAACCGAGTTTATTCACGGCTGCCTCAGTCGCCGTCACTATGCCGGCCATACATACATACATATACACTTTTGCTATAAATTCAAAATGTCTTAGAACATTACTTTTTATATTTCTTTTTTTTATATACTTTTTAATTTATATAAAATAGTGATTGTATCATAGAAACAGGACAATAATTCTCGACTCGATATAATTCACAGAACTATTTTTTATTGTGACACGACCATTGACTACGACCCGCCTGATGATAAGCAAGAGGAGGTCCAAGAGTGACGACGACTGAAAAACCATGATCACCACTTTCAATTCAGCTAGACCAGTATTGTGGGCATGTAAGTTATATGTTGTTCTAAAGTTAAATAAAAAACCAAGTATCAGCGGTCAAATAATTGACGACAGGCTTGGACGAACGGTTACCAATTGGTTTGTTGCGCGTAAAGTCCTGGGTTTGATTCCCGATGGGAATAAATATTTGTTTCATAGCTTTTAAAAAAAAGAAGTGGATTTGTTTCGGGTCTGGTTATCAAAGAGTGGTGGCAGTGGTAGTGCCGATCCGAAGTAGTACCACCACTTACAAGTATTTGGTCGTGATACACGTGAAGTGATTTGGTTGCGTTTCGGGATCAGCTTGTAAGTTGCCGATTCCAACTAGGCCGGCATATTTGATTGCTACTTACAGTTAATAAATTGTAGTAGCAGTGTTGTACATATATTTCATGGACCACACTCCAGCGGAGTGCTGGGTTCAACAAAAAACTGGGTTCATGACCTCTAAAGCATCCTACAGTTTATTCTACAATTTACGATTGCCCAAAATAATTACACTCAAAGCCTTGGAAACATAAAATAAATATGAATACCTAATAATGCAAAGAGCAAACTTATACACGAATTTTCGGAGTACAAACGTATTCTTTATAATCTCCTAAAATGTTAAAAAGAATAATGTATCCCTATTTTTAGATTCTCCCTTTAATCTGGGAATTAAAATGAGATTTCCGCGTACCCATGCGGAACTTGTTGCCAGCCTAAGGAAGTTTTTTGTGCCGATTCATTGAATTTATTGCAAGCTGTTAGTAACATTTGAAATAAATTGAACTTAAGGAATTAATCATTGTTATTAAATTTGTAGTAATTAAAGGCGACCGTTGTCTAGTGGTAGTGAAATGGTTACGTAAACGCTCTCAGGTTCAAAACTATTTGCCGGTACCAATGTATCTTTCATATATGTTCTTTGGATATTCTGTTTC
The DNA here is from genome assembly GCA_905220615.1 of Tinea trinotella. NCBI lineage: Eukaryota > Metazoa > Arthropoda > Insecta > Lepidoptera > Tineidae > Tinea > Tinea trinotella. The sequence goes on from HG992314.1 coordinate 979,470, forward strand.
CATTTTTTTATTGAGCATTTTTTTAGTTCAAAAGCACTTCCCTAGCAAATAGTGGACTAGCAAATAGTCTAAATTCTAACCAAATGACGTAGAGTATGAGCTTGTTGAAAATAAATACAACAAATAAATATATTTCACAGTACTAGTAATTTTTTTAAATGTTCCTATCATTACCTTAAAGTTTTTATATATAAAAACAACAAACTTTAGGAAAATCACTATGAAATAGGCACTAAATAAACTCAATAAACAATCAACTAAATAAACTCAAATCATTCATATAGATATTTGGAGTATAGTATAGTCTAGAACTATTTCCATTTCCACTATATCTACCGTTTATTTCACTATTGAACACAATACCCTATCTAACATCCTTTCACGCTTCCACGTCATTCACATTTAGAAATGGAGCAACAAAACAATAGCTTAACCATATCATTTCCGTAAACACAAGCTATCATTTCAATACAGTGTGTTCATTTATATTTAAATTATCTGATAAACTACTAGTATAGTATATTAATAGTAATAACTCGCATTTCTTAAGACCCTAGTCTCACCAGCTCCTCAAAATTTTTTTTCTTGTGACTCGACATATGTCAGCACCCCGCTTGATGTTAAGCCGAAGTGTGGTCAATGAATGAATGTCACTGCTACTACAATTCAATAACTGTGAGTAGCAATCACATCCACTATGCCGGCCTGGTTGGAACCGGCAACTTACAAATCACTTCACGGTCTGTATACTTGTAAGTGGTGGTACTACCCCGGATCGGCAGGCTGGGTACCACTGCCTACCACTCGTTGATAACCAGACCCGAAGCAAATATCCACCTCTTTTTTCATTAACAAATATTCACAATATTTAATATAATTAATAAATTTTACAAATAAAAGCTATGAAATAAATATTTGCTCCTACCGGGAATCGAACCGGGACTTTACGCGCAACAAACAATCGCTAAACCGTTCATTCACGCCTGTCGTAAAAATTAATCGTATAAATCAATTATATTTAAGGGTTATTAAGGAAATTATTAAATTGTCAAGCCGTTATGATTTCTGCTGAGAACCTCAAACTGCGCAAATACGCCAACCTCGGTACAGATTACGAATTTACGCCGCTTGGGGTCGAGACGATGGGCCTTTGAGGAACTTCAGCCAAGCGCCTGGCCAAGGTCTGTCCAAGCGGGTGACGAGGATGTCTGGAGACAGGAAAGCTGGTAATTGTATTTGCCAATGTATTAGCCTTGCCATACAAAGAGGCAATGTTGCTATATAGGACTATTTCTGATGGGAAGTCTATAGATGTAATTTTTCATTAATAGTTTATTTAAAGTTAATATACTTTTAATTTTATTTGTTAATCAATATAATTATACTAATAACGGCTTGACATTTAATTGAATTTAAAAAAAATCACTCAAATTATCACGATTTTACCCACAGGGATAGGCAGAGACATGTAGCGCCACTTACTACGATCTTGACACAACTCCCTCGCTTTCCTCACATCCACAATTCTCTTCATACAAGCTCTACGGTTATGGGCATATTATTTTATTTATTAAATAACCTTAAATAATAAAAAAGTTATCAGATGTCCTTATGCTGACTTAGGAATATCGTATTTGTAAATACGCTTTGTCAACGTTAATATAATGAATATAAACGTATTCATGAAAGATACGTCAAGGGGGAACAAACTAGCATCGTTAATAAATGGCAATTTGCATCATCTATGGCTTATTTTCTTTCTAGTATATATTTTATCTAACACGTTTTGTTATTCGTACCATTAAAATTTATTCTAATATAAATTATTAAAGTAAATCTTAATATCAAATCAATTAAATTGTCACGTTTTTTTCTTTCGGGGATAGACAGAGACAATAAAGCGCCAATTTCTACGATCCTGACACAACCCCCTCACTTCCTTCACAACCACAATTCTCTTTATACAAGCTCTATGGTAATGGGCACTTGGCAATCTAGCTTTCTTAAGGATATCTCCGATTTGGTCGGAAAACAATTAATCAAATTCTAATAATTTTAGTATTATTAAGCAACTGTTAGTAGCAGTCGCATCCACTATGCCGACCTAGTTAAAACCGGCCACTGTCAGTTCAAACTAAAAAGCTGTCTACAACTCTTTAAATTATGCTTTATTAATAAGTTGCGCGAACATTAACTAATGAATTAAACAAATTTTATGCGGCGTATTATTTTTATTATTCTGACGTTTTGAGAGCTTTTCAGTCATTGTGGTCACGGAGAGTCTAAGGTGTTGATCGTTTCATTAGTCGATGGAATAGTAAGCCGCATAAAATTTGTTTAATTCATTATTAAGTTTATTTAGTAAACAAATTGTAACAAGTAGGTTCACTACATAACACACTACATAGGTTCACTAACAGGCACCACTGTAGCAATTAAAATAATCGCTCATGATTACCATAATTAGTGGGAGTTGGCCTACTATACTGTGTTTTCTCTTACTTGGCACGAGCAGTAAACAAACATGAAAATCACCATTTCTCCTGCCATTTATCTAAGGAAACTGTTTACTACTATTTTATTCTATAGAATAAACATACACAATGTAACAAATGCACAAAAGTTATTAAAATTACACACATTATTGTTTATCAAAAATTATTTATATGGAAACGGTAAATTCACAGTAATTCATAGATATTTTTTATTATATTGATACTAGCTGACCCGGCGAACTTCATACCCCCCAAAAGTCAATGAATGTTGTGTTACAGATTAGCCGAACATAAGTTGGGTGAATCAAAAATTGAAATCGATTTAAATTTTGTTGTGAATTGTGTATTTTTTATTGTGACTCGACATTTAATCGTTTCTCTTTATAAATAATACAAAATAGGTTTTTGAGTAATGTATTTTTACTCATATGCCAAAATTGCCAATTTGTTTTCAATTCTCAACAGCTTGATATATTTGTCTTAGTTTACCCAAAATAACGCACACATTTCTGAACGCACGCAATTTTGTATAAGAAAATCTTTTATCTTTTATATTATTTATTATTCACACAATATGTTTATAAATTATAGTCTATGTGTTATTCTAATGTATAAGCTATATTATTGTAAAGTTTTATTAAAATCCATTCAGTAGTTTTTGCGTGAAAGAGTAACAAACATCCATCCATACTTACAAGCTTTTGCGTTTATAATATAAGTAAGGATTGGTATATTCGTATTGATTCGCATCAGTAGTAATTGTTTTTTGTTTATTACTTTTGACAAGTAAAGAAAAATGGAGTATACTTAAATGTTGTTGTTTCTACGATATCGCACGTACTGGTAGCTCGTTTTCACGGATTGCGTGCGATTCCTTAATTTATAATGCAAGAGCTACGTTTATTCCCTTTTTCGTTAGTTTATCATTTATTTATGGCAAAATTGGACCGAACCCGGACAATTTCAGGTGAAACAGAATTACTCAATTTTCATGAAAATGTACTTTATATTTTTCGGTTCCAACGTAATGGTTATGGAAATTGATTTCTTCATGATTTTCTGTATTCAATTTTTGTTAATAATTCTTTTTGAAATTGGACCAAAATTGAAATTGAAACTGGTGACTGAGGCAGCCGTGAACTGAGATGGTTTTATCAGTCGTCGGCACCTTTGGATCTCCATTATGCTTACCATCAGGCTGGTCGAGGTCAAATACGAGTCACAATGAAAAACATTCAAGTTTGAAAACGTGGAGGAGCATTCGTTGGGCCGGCATAAAAAAGTAGCTTAGTATAAAAATGTAAAAAAAAAGTGCGCTGACTTGAACTGCGCAGTATAAGGATCGGCAGATTATAAGAGAATTAAATATATTTTAAAAAATATTACCTATATATTTTAAAACAGAAAGTACACAGCGCTCTTTTCTCTGCCGGGTTCTATACTTAACGTACCTGATGGTAGGCAAGGGCGTTAACGATTAAGGAAACCGCCTTAATTTACGGTTACTATGCCGGCCAAAAGTCCTTTTCCACGCTTCGCTTGTAGGAGTCAGGCTTATAGGATGGGAACTCAGAGGAAGAATATACAAGAGCGCGTGTATCCCAATGATCGCTCGTTGCGCGTCGTAGACGAGTGATCTATAGATATTTATATTTATGAATATGAATGTGTAGTGATGTATAATGCTCTCCGTACCGTGTTATCGATAGGCGGGTATGCAAACAGTAATGTGTTTATTAGTAAGACATTATTATTCATATTTATTTGATAAGTATTCAATTTCTTAAACGTATAATAAGTTAAAAATAAATATGGGTAACACACCAGGCTGGAGCAAAGATATGTTTTATACTTAGATTTTTTTAAAATTTTAACTCGACTTATGACAGCACCCGTCTGATGTTTAGCTGAAGTGCAGTCCATGAATAAAAGTGACTGCTACTACAGTTCAATAACAGTAAGTAGTAGTCACATCGATTGTGCCGGCGTAGTTGAAACCGGCAACTTACAAGCTGATCCCGAAACGCGACTAAGTCAATTCTCGGTCTCTATACTTGTAAGTGGCGGTACTACCCCGGATCGGCAGACTGGGTAGTACCGCCACATCGGCAGGCAACGTCCTACTACTCTTTGACAACCATATCCGCAGCAAACCCGCTGCCTCTTTTTTTAATTAAAAATATTAGTAGATTGAATTTTACTAATAAATATTACAAATAATAACTTTGAAACAAATATTTGCTTCGACTGAAAATAGAACCCGGGACACCCGTGTAACGGACTAGTAGTACAACACGCCACGCTTGTCGCCAATGTTCGCTAGTACAGTAAAATAACAGTAACAGCGGTCACTTTCACTATGCCAGCCTAGTTAAAATCGACAACTTACAAGGTGATCCCGAAACTCACACTAAGTCACTACACGGTCTGTATACTGTCTACACATATGTGGTAGGCAGTGGAGCATCCTTACCACACTTTGATAACCAAACCTTTGTAATAATAATATTAATTTAAAAAATATGAAACAAAACCGGGATTAATTATTTTATATTTTTTTGTATATTTTTCAACGCATTATTAAAAATAGTCAACAATATTAGTTTTTAAATTTATTTGCATTCTAAACTAAGTTACGTAACCTAGGTACCAATAAAAATATATCGACGATGCAGCAATTGTCACATCACTACGGGGGGCGGGTTGGTGCGGCCGCACTTTTGTCCGACCCCGCCATGTCCCCTTCGCCCCCGCGATGCATGATTTTTATTAAGCTTAAAAGTACTTAAAACATTCTTATTGGTCAAATGTCACGCTAGATTTCTGTTTACAATATTTGCTAGTATCGTTTTTGCAAGAATTTATAGCACTTTTATTCTTTTATACCAAATAAATAAAAAAAGATTCCTCCGTAATGACTACTCGTTGACGACTACTAGCGTTTGGAAACGAAAAGCCGCGATGTTCCCACCTGCGTTTATAGTTCACACTCGGATACTAGTGCTCTTCTTAATGGGAACTCTGTGGATGGGAAGAACACAGACACAGAGAAACGACTGTGCCGAATTATTTATTTCCGATATCAATTCGGCCAATAGAATGCGGAAGCTCTCTCCGACCTGTGCGGGAGAAAAAAACGAGAAAGAAACAATGTTAATTTTATATTCTGGAGCAGAGTAGAATCGTAAAATAAATTCTGTTATTGATTTTTCTAATAAGTTTATATTAGGTTTTTAAAAAGAAATCGGAGACATCCTTAAGAAAGCTAGGTTGCCTACCGCCCATAACCATAGAGCTTGTATGAAGAGAATTGTGAATGTGAAGAAAGCAAGGGAGTTATGTAAGGATCGTAGCAAGTGGCACTTCATTGTCTCTGTAAATTCCTGTGGAAAAAAGGCGTGATAAATTGAAGAAATATTGTATTATTTCTTTTGAAAACCTATTTTATAGTCATTTTTAATCCTTTTTAAACAATAATCTGACTTTTTTTATTGTGACTGGACATATGACAGCACCCCGCTTGATGTTAAGCCGAAGTGTAGTCTATGAATGAATGTTACTGCTACTACAATTCAATAACTGTGAGTAGCAATCACATCCACTATGCCGGCCCAGATAGAACCGGCAACTTACAAGCTGATCCGTAAACGTGACCAAATCACTTCACGGTCTATATACATAATATTATGTCGACAAGTATAGTATCATAATATGAAGTATAGTATAGTATCATTATGATATTTGTGTGGTGTTATATGTCGAGGCTGGAGTGTGGTCTATAAATGGAGACGAAAGTTCTGCCAGTTTAGTTGGAACTGCGCAGTGGAAATTTTTCAGCTGATTCCGAAACTTGACTAGGTCACTTAACGGTCTATACACTTGAAAGTGGTTGATCTGTAAACTACCCTGGATCTGTAGCAGTGGCGTAGCGTGGCGGGGGCGGAGGGGGCGGCCCGCCCCGGGCGGCACATTTAGGTGGCGGCAAATTTAAAAAACTAAAATTAATCGTTAATTTGAACCTAAAATTCATATTGTTGTACCTATGATTGAAATTCCTAAATAGGGGGCGGCAATTTTTTTTCCACCCCAGGCGGCTGACTCCCACGCTACGCCACTGATCTATAGACTAGGCAAATGACAGACATCTACTTTCCTCCAAAATTTTAACCTTTAATTGTAATGGTCCGGCAACCAGTTATTATACCTAAAATTTAAAAGGTAATAACTCTACGCAATTGAATTTGAAATTTGATCTTTACCAACTGTTATTTAGTAGTAATATGCATAAAAATTGAATGAACGTAGATGCAGCAACTGAAGTTAATCCAACTTGACATGGTCGAAAAAACACATGAAAACTTTGCATGTTTTTTTTTGCGTTTTTGTGGTGCCATATTGCGTTCACCTGATGCAGGCAAATGTGGAAAAATAGTAGAAAAAACCGTTAAAAATGTCTCTTAATTTTAGCAAATAAATTGCAAATTATTAACACAAACAAGCCGTAGTTACTTAGTCGCGTTTCGGGATCAGCTTGTAAGTTGCCGGTTCCAATTAGGCTGGCATTGTGAAAGTGACTAGTCATAACTGTAAAGTAGCAATCACCTCCATTTAAGTACCGCACTCCAGCCTAACATCTGGCGGGCTGCTGTCATAGGTAGGTAGTCACAATAAAAAAAAACAGAGGTAATAAGTAAGTTTAAAAGTAATAAAACTACCGAGTGTAATTATTTACCAATGACATTATTTAAAAAAAAAACTAACAAAAATTACCACTTGGATATAGGAAGGGGTTGGCTCTACTTATCGTAGAGACAAGCTCCTTCTTTACACGAAACTCCCCCTCTCTCTCTCCTTGTTTCTTGCTTTTTCTCTCTCTATCTCTCTTTTTACAAAAGTTGGTCACAAAACAATCTTATAGATAGGCTCTGAAAGGCCGTTCAAAAACTAGCTACTATAAGCGTTATGAATTACGTACCATAACCATACCACGCTTAGCCATACTAGAAAAGAGGGGTAGGCAGTGGTACCCAGTCTGCCGATCCGGGGTAGTACCACCACTTACAAGTGTACAGACCGTGAAGTGATTTGGTCACGTTTCGGGATCAGCTTGTAAGTTGCCGGTTCAATCTAGGCCGGCATAGTGGATGTGATTGCTACTCACAGTTATTGAATTGTAGTAGCAGTGACATTCATTCATGGACCACACTTTGGCTTAACATCAAGCGGGGTTCTGTCATATGTCGAGTCACAATAAAAAAATATAAAAAATACTAAGAAAAAAACTTTTTACAAAGAAAAATAAAACCATTTCTAAAACAAACATTTTCGTCGCATGTTTTTGCTTATTCGTAACAAAGGTGGCGTAAAAAGCGTTAAAGTATTTGCTTATCCGAAAAACAAGTTGTCAAACAAAACAAAGTTGTCAGCAACAAGCAAAAAGGTATTCTGAGTGTGAACTTATGTAAGTTGAAAGCTTATACAAAAAATAATATACGTAGACTTATTTCTTAGGCTTACATTAACAAGGTCATGTTTATTTGACAAAGATATTTGACCCTGGCAGTCGGTATGATCCACATGCTCAAGGTCATATAACAATTATGGAACTCTTTACACCGCGACAGGGTTATGTTACAGCCACACTAGGCTCTATGCACTGCTCCTTGCGCTGCTCCACGTGCTGCCGTGAATATTGGCCTAACAGCTACACACTCCCCTACTCGCGATGTTCATCGCGTTGCTCCGATGGACGACAACATTGTAACTTTGACTCGCACTAAACAACCGACAAAAAATGTATCGCCGGACATGACGAGCGGCATGACGAATAACGCAGCCACACTATGTCTCTGCCCATTTCCCTCGCTATTTCTCTCGCCACTCGTCGAGTATGTGGCCGTAGGGTTAGAAATGCGACCATACAACTGCCTAACATAAAAGAGAGTTGTGTCAGAATTGTTTAAAATTATTAACGCTCGATTGTTTCTGCCTGTCCCTGTAAGAATTAATGCGTGACAATTTGTTTCATTCCTTGATAACTTATTTATTGGTAATAGTCGATAGTCACTTTTGCAAAAGTAGTGTTTTGCTTGAAATCTATATTTAAAAAAATAGTAATTCAATCAATCAATTAAATTGTTACGCTTTTTTTCTACAGACATAAGAGCGCCACATGCCACCTGACACAACTCCCTCCCTTCTCTCACATGCCCAATTCCCTTTATACAAACTCTATAGTTATGGGCACTAGGCAACCCAGCTATCTTGAGGATATATCCGATTTGATCGGAATTCACTCGATGGAATACACCCTCCTTGGTCTGTCTTATTTAACGCATCCATCCACATTAGATAAAATTTAATTAATTACTCGTGACTTTCAATAGCTTCCATGCAAGTTCATAAACCAGCCTGATTACGGTCGGCGCGACCTTACGTTAATAGTCTGAATGCCCTAAATGTGTTCTGTGCCAAATAGGCGTCCATATAACCTTTAAGTTACAAGTATATCGTATCATTACTAAAATGAATCAATATTATTGCCAGCCTCCCTGTCTCCAGACTTCTCCGTCAATCGCTTGGACAACTCTGGCCAGGCGCTTGGTTAAAGGTCCCCAAAGGCCCATTTATCTATAACCTAATAGAGACTTCCTTCCTATGTAGTAAAAACCTTAAATGAAGGCAATAACTTGAGCACGGGTCATACACGTCCGCCCTTTACAACGTTGAACCCTTTTACATACCATCAATCAATACTTAACCAATTACTAACCTATATAATAATGTTGTAGCTGTCTAATAGTGCTTAGAGACATTTTACTGCAATAGAGCAAGCACCAAACACATTTTAAAAATACTTTTTTTTATGACTCAACATATAATAGCACCCGGAACGATGTTTGGAGGTGACTGCTACCACAGTTAAAATAATTATTTATTTAACTATCGCTACCGTGGTGTAGTGGTAGTGCAATGGTTACGCAAACCGAGAGCACGGGTTCAAAACCATCCACCGATAAATGTACTTGGGTTGTCCCGTTCCTATGGTACAAGTCGCTTAGTATAGAAATGTATAATAATATTAAATATAAAAAAAACATACTATCAGGCAACCCGAAGTCAAATGCCGCGTTCCAATAATATTTAAAAAAAACAGTTTTGCTGTCTCTTTCAATCTTTCCGCTCCTACGGTTAGCGGGTAAAGAATGTTTAAAAGCATTAAGATCACTTTTGTAAATAGTTTTTTTAAATCAATAAACAATGAGCATTTATCGATCTAAAAAGCTAATAGAGACATCGATACGAACATTTTTATCTATCTATCTAAAGAACGCTCAAGTTAAAAAAATCTATTCTGAAAAGTATTAGACGATCCGACACAAAGTACAAAACATTTTTTTTGTTAATTCGACAAAATTTTTATGATCCAGCTAAAGTTACATTACATGTAAATGCTCAAGTTTATCAGCACCACAAGGAAAACAATTATTCGTCCTTTTTTAAGTTTATTATATCCTAAGAGACAAGTTATAGCTTAAATTATACAGTATAAATATCAATCAATCAATCAAACTGTCACGCCTTTTTCCCACAAGCATAGGCAGAGACAATGATGCCACGGTTCTGACACAACTCCCTCGCTTCCTTCACGTCCACAATTCTCTTCATACAAGCTCTATAGTTATGGGCACTAGGCAACTCAGCTTTCTTAAGGATGTCTGAAGATCGACGAAAGAAATTAATAAACCTGATGTGGATGGATGTGTTTATCGAGGCAGACCCAGGAGGATGTTCTCCGACCAGTATAAATAAGTTATGAAAACCTCACGTGTTCATTGGTCAAATGCAACCCTGTGAATTACGCACGACTGTTTGATGTGCAGGGTTATTGGAACGAAGTTCCTTATTGCGCGTTGCAGAAGGGGGCTAGACGGAAAAAATTAATACCAGAAGTTGTAACGACTCATTTTAGGGTTCCGTAGTAAAAAACGGAACCCTTATAGATTCGTCATGTCTGTCTATCCGCCTGTCCATCCGTATGTCACAGCCACTTTTTTCCTATAAGAGCTATACCATCGATGCAGTTTTTTCAAGACATTTATATAAAATAGAATCCCAAACATATGTTTCCTACTTCAATTACCACAAGCCAATTATTACTAAAATTGAGCCTACTGAAGAAGTTTATATTACATTTTATGTGTTTTTAAAAATAAAAAATATTATAACTTAAAAAAATATATATAATTACAATTCCTTCACTAATTAATCGAAAGTAACTTCGTTCCATCCGGGTATCCCTTGACACCTCTCAAGTTTTTTTTTACTATTATATTAAGTATTTTCTTTATTTTTTTTTATTATACATTTCTATACAAAGCTACTAAAGAGCCAGTATCATAGAAACAGGACAACCATAGTACATATATCAAAGATACATTAATACCAGTGAGTGGTTTCGAACCCGTGCACTCGGCTTGCCCAACCATTGCACTGCCACTACACCACGGTCGCCTTAATACTAGTATTAAAATAAACCTAAAGTTATTAAATTTTACAGTTCCCCTGGCATATAATCGTGACAGAAACGTATCCAACTCATAAATTGCACTCGAGCTTCCGTGCGGTAAGATGTGTCAATATTAAAACATATGACTATATCTTTCAGTTAAACCTTAAAAGCAATAAGTTTTTCCAGCTTTGAAATATATTCCTTTTAATTTTATTATATTCCTATATATTTCCTTATGAGAATAGAAGGCGTTATGAAAAGGGACGGTATCATTGGTAAGTTTCTGGGCGACCATACTTGCTTATTACTTGATGCTTATTACTTATCACTTTTAATATTGTTAGTTGTATATTATTTTAAGCTTATTAGAATTGTTAATAAAAAGAAAGTTCTATCCATGTAGAAAAGAAGGGGTATTTTAGGCTAATTAAATGATACGAAAAATATTTTATTTTTTAATGTTAAACATTTGAATTTTTACAGGTAGAAAGAAGCGCTCAACTTTACTTGTTTTTTGTTTTGTTTTATTTTATGCTTAAATATAAACAATAATCTGTTATTTAAAAAGGTTTAATATTTTAAATTTTTATACGTTACGTTTACATTAAATAAATTAATTTATTATTTTTGTCTTAACTTTATTCTTATCAATTTACATTTAAATTAAAGTAGATTACAAAGTAAAATATTACTTATGGTACAATATATTCTCTAAATAAAACGACGCAATTCCACTTTAAAGGAAAAAGCAATAATATTAACCACATGCATACTTAAATTAATAACTGTAGTTTAACTTACCAAAGTAATTTCAGAACTGAACAACACTTTTAAAAAGATACAATTTAAAAAATAAGTTAACGGATAAGTTCATAAGTTGTCTTGACAACTGATAATACAACACAGACAAGATACTGAAAAAAAACTAACTTAAAAATAGATAAAACAAAATTATTAGAAAAAAAAAATTAATTTTAATCTGAAAAGTTTAAAAAAACACACCGAAATTTATACGTTAAAAATTTGAATTCATCATGAGTTATGAAGATTGTTTTTCGTGAAATTTCAAAAGCACCGGTTACCGTACCGAGCTGAGTGGAGCGTGCGTAGCGACCGACTACGGGAATACAACTGTAGCGTCCCTGCTAAGGCGTACCGTAATCGTAACACGTAATTTTACCGTCACGTATATTTCATCGTCCCGGGAAAATTCTAATTTTATCTTACCAATTTCACTTTTTTTTATTTATTGTTATTTTATAAGTATTTTTAAGGCTTTTTTAAGTTATTCTAATTTTGTCTTACAAATTTTCCTTTTTTTATCTATTGTTATTCTAACCTTTAAGGCTCTTTTTATGTCATTATCCAATAGAACACAATTGCGTGACAATTTCTTTGATTGATTGTTCAATCAAATTTTTCTAAGGAAAATTGTATTATTTTTATTATAATATTACTGATAAATTGAATATACAAAATCTTGAAAATTGAGTAGATAGATCTTTTTACTATAATAAGGATTTGTTAAAATTAAACAATAATTTTAACATCTATTATTTTTAACGAATAAAATATTTTGACAAATTTTTGCTTTTTATAATTATAACTTACTAGCTGAGCCCGCGGATCCACCCGCGTTAAATTAGGTTTCTAACACAGTCATAAAAAAGGAGGAGGTTCTCAATTCAACCCCTTTTTTGTATTTATAACTCGATATCTCGTATAAAAATAACAGACGAAAATAAAAATAAATATAGAAAAAAAAACAGCTGAAACTATAGTCAATTGGAAACTGGTAAAAAAAATAAAAGTATCTTATGTTACTTCTAGTACCTCCAAAAATATGTGTTTAAAGTTTCATGATGATCGGTTAGGTAGTTTTCGCGTGAAAGCGTAACAAACAAACGGACATTCACATTTATAATAATATAGTAGAATTTGTTTAGATAATAATTAATCATTGGATTCTAGTGATATTTAATGGAATGGAATATTGCCTTATTTATCATTTGGTTTAAGCACTAATAGTCTATATTTATAGGTACTCATTAGTAGATTGGATAGCGGTCTATAAATGACCTGTGTTACATTTTTGTAGTTTTTGTTATAATGAAATAAAGATATTTAAATTTTCCTACCAATCCTTTTTGAGTAACCGTTTACCGTTTCTTGAGAAAATATCCTACTCCGGTAAAAGGTAAACCACATCCCATCACTAGCGGTAGAGTTAATACTCGTGTTTGTGATCTGAATGTAATGTGTGGGTACATGACCAAATGCATTTCACTATTTGTACATTTTGTACAATGTTAAGGTGTGTACAACTGTTGTTTGTTATTTAACCATTTAACGTTGAATAAAGACTATTGCATTAGCCAAGCGTCCTTAAATAAAGCTAATATTTAAATAAATGAGAAACAGATAAAATTATCAATCAATAAATCAAAATGTCACGCCTTTTTCCCACAGGGACAGGCAATGGAGCGCCACCACGATCCTTACACAGCTCCCTTGCTTCCTTCACATCCACAATTCTCTTCATAGAGGCTCTGTGGTTATGGGCACTAGGCAACCTAGCTTTCTCGAGGATGTCTCCGATTTGGTCGGAAAACAAAAGTGCCGGGAGAGCCTGGGCCTGCCTTGTAAAATTAAATGTATATTAACTATAATTAAACTATAAATAAAAATATCATCTAGAGACGTCACATCAGAGATAGTCACAAGGAGACTTTTTGCCTGACTACGATTTTGCCAGCCAAAGGTGCTTTTTTAAGCTTCGGATTTAAGGTTATAGAATGGGCTGGTAAAGCATTTCATTTCATCATCATCATTAGCCAGAAGACGTCCACTGCTGAACATATCATTTGTGGATACTTTAATTAAAATACGAAAAGCCGCGCCTGACCGAATGCGAATTTTCCTTCCAACTGTCAAGTTCCTTCCGAACAGTCCCTTAGGAATTGGTAAAGCCAATTAAAGAACACGCAAAGTATAATTATATTTCAAAAATTGATATAATAAGGCAAATATACGTACATCACTTAAAAAGCTATACGAGTAATCCCTTGTGTTTTGATTCCCTACATTATATCAGATAATTTGTTTATAGTTTATATCAATATTATATAAGGTATAATAATTTTAAGTATCTGATTTTCTATTTACCTTATTAGATATTATTAGGTTTGTTATTTTGTAAATCATTAATTAACAAAAACGAAAGATATAATTTCCTCCTTCCGTAATTTATTTATTTAATTTGTTTTAATTGCAATGTAAATTTAAGTCGTAAACATTTTTTGTATATATTGATCTGATTGTGTATGCGTTTATAATTTAAGCACTGACAGAAACCATGTTGTAATTGCATAACCAATATCTAATTTAATTAAATATTTATTATTATTATAGGCTAAGGACTTATATACCATGTTGTTATATATCTTTATATTTTTTTGCTGGAATTTATTATGTAATCCCTGCTATAAATCTATATCGCACTCCACAATCACATCCACAATTCTCTTCATACAAGCTCTATGGTTATGGGCACTAGGCAACCTAGCTTTCTTGAGTATGTCTCCGATTTGATCGGAAAACATCCTTCTGGGCCTGCCTTGTTTAACGCATCCATCTACATCACATTTATAAATATTTCATTTAATTATAATATTTAGTTTAATTTTAGTTATTGTTTCAATAATTTTGAAAATACTTTTGATACAAAATACTTTTAAATTCAAACGCTGGTGTCGTCGGGCGACGCGACGATGACTAATTCCCATTAGATGAACCGCCTACCCACGTTGCAAATAATAAAAAGAGTCATAATATAAAATTGGAATTTAAAAAAACACACCACTTAATCCCGCTGTGGTAAGCAATTAAGGTTAAGCTGGCACACGTGCAGTGATGAGATTTAAACCGTTGACCGCACTAAATTAACAAAACAGAGCCTTCCGTGCCACCTCCACATTTACCGTAGTGCCTACTTATCTACCTAAAATACGAGTCTCTTTAAGCTGTCGAATTTACACTTAAAAAGAGATTAAGTTTATCTATTAAACAAATTTTATGCGGTTTACTGTCGGGTTTATTTTGGTTTTGATTTGATTTCAACCAATAGAACGACCATCATCTCAGTCTCTCCGTGACCATGATAGCTGCAAAGCTCTAGAAACGTCGGTATAATAAAATAAAATTGTAAAATCAAAACCAAAATAAACGCTGTAGTGTATGTCCTGGTCAGAGACATACAGACATTGTCTCGTGTGCTTGTACGTAAGCGTTCAGACGTCAGAGTTACCCTGCCTACGGGCTGGAGTGGACGTTGTGTCGAGTTGCGTGCGTGCATTGCCGAGCCAGTGATCCTCGTGAGGAAGAGCAGACACTACAAACGCGAAAAAAAAGCCGCATAAGTTTTATTCATTAATCAATGTTCGCGCGAAATCTAATAAAATATTATGTTTATCTATTTTAAATCGTTTTTTTTTTGTTTTTATTGTGATTCGACATATGCTTGTCCATGAATTGTGATTTGACATATCGTTTATGAACTGGCAAAGAGTCCTATCTTTTATCATGCAACTTTACAGGACTGTGAAAAAACTGATTATTATTGAAGTAGTGAAGTTATTTAGCGAATAAAAAAAAAACACGTATTTAGTAAATTAGCTTTATTGACGCGAATTTATAACTAAATAAACTTAAAATCACTCTCTAATCGAAATAGGACATTTTGATACAAAAAAAGTAATGAGCATTTTTTTCAGATAGGACCTTTTGCCAGTTCATAGACGATATGCGGTCCATGAATTGTTGCATACAGTCAAATAACTGTATGCAACAGTCGCATCTACTATGCCTGCCTTACAAAAAGCGGCAACTTACAAACTGCGGGCCAACCGCGTAACTCAAAGACAGTTGACAGTTGAACTCCATTAATGAGCTTCAAAATTGAAATTGCGACTGCGCAACACACTGTGAATCTACGATGTCTCTACGAATGAATCTCGTGTTAATTTTCATTAACATACGAGATTCATTAAAACTCATTAAAACTCATTGTCCGAATGAATAAAACTTTTTGACAAATGGGAATGAATTTCATTTTCAAGCGCGGTCGGCCCCCCGGTCACTTCACGGTCTTGTAAGTGTACTTAAAGACTGATACTTGTAAGTGGTGGTACTACCTCAGCGTACAAGTATACCACTGCGTACCGGCAAACCTAAAGTTGGTTTCTTGAACCTCTACTTGCTTACCACCAGGCAAGTCGATATAAACCGATCAGAGACCAATTGCCACGATCCTGACACAAATGCTTCACTTCTCTCACATCCACAATTCTCTTCATACAAGGCTATATCAAAAGTACTAGGCAACCCAGCTTTCTTGAGGATGTGTCTGATTTGGTTGGAAAACACCCTCCTTCTACGGGCCTATAAACTTCTTTTGTCAATATACTTTCCCTCATACTTTCCATGTGTCTAAACTATCAAAGCTTGATCATTCCTTGTCACTACATCTTTTTTCAAACCACATCTATCGCACACTGTGCTATTCTTCATTCTATCCGCTATCCTTACTCCCTAATGACCGCATTTCTACAGCGTTAATTCTACTCTCATGCTTCTTCTGCCACACCCAACATTCACTCCATACATGTATGTGTTATTTTGTATATTACGCACATGTATAGTCCAATAACAAAAATAACTGCCTATCTTAATAATATATTGAGTGAACAATAAAAACACTCGTTTGCCTCACAAACGCATTAACCCTAATGTCAAATAACAGAGGTGGGTGTAAAAATCCATTAAAACAAAAAACAAACGTATGGTATCCCTTATTTATTGACTTCTACGTTATTCAGAGACCCTCAGAGCCCTAGGTATGCCGTAAAAAAATTAAACACACCCCAGAGGAATGAAGTTCTAAAAAATATATTTCCCTTTTTCACTTTTAGTTCAAGTATAGTTTGGAATTTCAGGTAGTTGGGAAATATAAAAGTTTTGCTATATATATAATTCATAATGTTAGTTATGTGAACGAGTATTATTTAACAATTTTTATACGGCTTATACTAATTATACTATCGCATTTATTTCTAGTTAATCATTTTAAAAAAATATATCTTTTATGATCTCGACGTTTCGAGAGCTTTGCATTGTATAAGTATGGTATTTTTGAATATTTGCCTTCTTATCATCACCAATTTCGTGCCTTTTATCCCAGAGACAGGCAGAGACCAGGGAGCGCTACTTATCACAATTTTGGCAGATTCTCATACTTGTTTATATGGAAATTTAAATAACCTATCAACTTAACTAATAAAAAATAATAAAATACCTTTATCTCGCATTAAAATAAGAATATATATATATATATATATATAAAGTTTGGTATAATAAAATGAACAAATGTCCTGAACTTGAGGACCTGGGATATCCTAAAACTCGACCAGTCTCACCGGGGGAAGGGCAGCAGCGTTCTCTTAACGTGCGGTGAGTATACTGCGATTCTCAAGCCGACTGGCTGTGGGGATTATGGCAACCCATTATGGACGACAAAATATCGGTGGATGCAACTGGTATTTGTCGTTCGAAATGGCGTTTCCAAAGGGAAGGGAGGCCTACGTTCGGCAGTGGACGTATTCCGGCTGATGATAATGATGAGGAAATATTCTGATATATACAATCATTAAAGAAAATATCGTGGAATTAGAAGTCAGAAGACAGTTTACTATCCACTGAATTCTCCCTTTATCGTTTTCTACATTGAATATAGGTATTCAACCTTTGTCTGCCGAATTAATATTCTAAACAGTGAATTATTGGAAATTTAATGTCATTTTTGTTAAGGTTTTAAATCGTAAAGTACCCGTATTTGCCCCACATCGGATGACGGCTTTACCGTATTGAGAATTTTATGTCTGAAAAACTGTAAAATCGCTCGTAAAGTACGAATCTGAAATCTCTGGTTATACCACTTTTATGGCTACTTCAAATGTATGTCATTTTTAAGGATACTTTTTAAATCTTCAGCTTTTATACTTTTTAAAAGCTTTTATACTTTTTACACTTTTTAAGAGTTAAAAATGAAATTTGTCTATGTTTTCCCTACTATGGTTTCAGAAAAAATATTATATAAATGTTTTCTTGGTTTCGTACTATAGATGAAAAAAAGGATTTGTGAAAATAACCATGAGTAGCAGCTTACAAACTATTTATAAATACTTAGTAGTGTTTTTTGTACATGATATTTTTCCAAGAACTTGTACTTTTTTTTATAGAGACGCAACATTTACTTTTGTCTTATTATTGTAACTCGATATCTGATCTCGATTTGATTGATGATAAGCAACTGACACCGATTAAATTTACAGTTGACTCAGTCGTCGTACTATGCCGGCCAGATCTAATATCAATTTATTAGCATTCGTCAGATTCTCTTTACTACAAATACATTCCTATTTGTACTTGGTACAAAAAGTGCATGTGGTAAATCAAAACTAATTTTGCCAAACGTTTTTTTTTCATTCTCTTTTTTAATTTAAGTATTCTATCCCTGTTCATTATGGCCTGAGTCGGGTAGTGCAGTAGAGATTGCGGTTGCCTGTAGCCACATTTATTTATAATAAAATTTACCGTGTTATAGTGGTAGTGCAATGATTACGCAAACTAAGAGCACGGGTTCATAACCACTTGCCGGTACCAGTGTATCTTTGATATATGTATTTTGATTGTCCTGTTTCTATGATACAAGCACTTTAGTAGCTTAGTATAAAAATATAAATAAATAATTATTATTATAAATGTACCTTGGTCGCGTGTTTAATTCGTAAACACGAAGATTGCCGAAGCGCATGTATCCAAGTATGACAGCGAGATGTGAAAAATACAGAAAGAGAGTGTCGTCGCAATTTAATGTTATACATTTGAATGAATTGCAAAGATATAAAGCAGCCTACAATACAAAATATAAAACTCAACCGAGGCTCGACTAACCTTAGCGTAAAGCCTTCATATTAATTCAACTCAAAGCAAACACGTTGCTTAATGGTAAAACACGCTTTTCAATGATAACTATTATTGTTATTTTTTATTGTTTTTTATTGGTGTTGTTTTTTTGTTAAACAAAACAGATTGTTAAGCCTCACAAATAGCATAACCAAGCTTCAGCGCGGTGTTAACAAACTGTTAAAATATACACAAAAGAAAACTGTATCTGACGAAAAAAGTGTCTTAGTATATAAATGCGCAGTAAAAAGATTGAAAAAGAGTCAATTGAGCTTTATTGAGCCCCAATAAGTTTAGTATCTTTTAAATGAATTGTATTAAAACACATTTTGCCATTATTTAGAAAATACATAGCTCGCCTTGTATTCAATATTAACACTTAAAATTTTCAAAGCACGTACGTTTTGTAGGTCCTAACTTGTACCCAAAATGTCAATACTTTTAATTCATTTAATTCTTTAAACGCGCTTCTGATCGTAAAGAGCGAATTGGAAAAAAACAATTCGCTCCCTTTTAGGCCGGCATAGTGACGGCGGCTGGGGAAACCGGGAACTGACTCGGTTTTTCCAGTCGTCTTCAAGCGGGTCGGGGTCAGATGTCGTGTCACAAGAAAATATAATAAAAATGTCGTTTAATTTCATAGCTTTAATTTGTAATAATTAATAATTAGATACAAAATTACAAATATTTGTTAATATTAAGAGGTGGACTATATTGCACTCCAGCTTACGTCAGGCGGGGTGCTGTCATATGTCGAGTCACAATAAGATAAATATATTTTTATTCGTCGCCATTTTGCCATTAGATGGTAAAACAGAGACTGCGAGGAATAACGTTGCATATGCAACTGCGAGAATTTAAAAAGAAAGTATGTACTTCAAGTGTTGAAGGAATATTTTAATATGCACATTTTTTTATTTCAAATTGTAATTTAATTTTATACTCTTTCTCTCGCTTCCTTGGGCATTAATAGTCAAAGAGATTTAATTTTATACCATAGAATTTCGCTTTTGTTCCGACGTTAAGGTAGTTTTGGATTTTATTATTATACATTTTAGAGGAGCGAGGGAGTTGTGTCAGGATCCTGGCAAGTGGCGCCTATTCCTGTAAAAGAAAGGCGTGACAGATGTTTTTTTATGAAATATATAAAACCGATGATAGTTTACGGTTGACTCAGGCACCGTTTAGATGTAACGGTGCAGGCCCAGGAGGGTGTTTTCCGACCAAATCCGAGACACAAAGCTGGTTTGCCTAGTGCCCATAACCACAGAGCCTGTATGAAGAGAATTGTGGATGTGAAGGAAGCAAGGGAGTGCCTGTGTCATAGAAACAGAACAACCAAATATATTGGCACCGGGTGGGTTTGATTTTAAACCCGTTCTCTCGGTTTGCGTGACCATTGCATTACCTACAACGGCTAGAGTGCAATTCACGAATCGCTTGAAGGACCCAAGATTATAATACGGCGTTCACACGAGGCGAATTTAGTTGTTCAGTTTTATCGTTCAACAAAAAATGAAAGATAAAATTTCATGTAGCGTTCCACGATTCAATAACAATTGACTCAATATTACACGTGTCATATAGTATGTCGATTTAAGCATTTTTCTCGTGGATGCGGACCCCATTATTTACATTTTATTTAACAAACAAACAAAAAACTGTCGACAGAAGAATACAAAATATTCACGCTGATTGACTGATTGGATTGGACTAATTATTCAATGCAAGTTGAACGATCAAGTTTAGACGAGTCGATTCGCTGTCAGCTATTAATTGAATCAATAAATGTTGAAAGGTCTTTAACTTTTGTTGAACCGATATTTATTGCCTTAACTTTGTTAAAAGTCTGTTCAGACGGTTCAAATCGCGAACGATTTCGTAGGTAATAAACTAAATTCGCCTCGTGCGAACGCCGTGTAAGATACAGAAAACAAAAACACATGGGTTGTAGATTCATTGTAGATTGTTCGACAAAGAATCGACTTACTGAAGTTCGACGGTTAGTTCAATCAACACAATTCCTTGACCTATATTACTTGAGTTAAATGACAAAGTAGAAACAAGGTTAAAGATCCCTACCACAATATAGAACCGCCATTCTTGTGACCTATTACACTGACAGCTTTGCGCTTAACGAATCCAGATCTAGAAAATACTTTTTATATTGTGACTCGACATCTGACCTCGACCCGCCTGATGGAAAGCAAAAAAAGGTGCCGACTGTGAAAACCGAGTCTTCACGGCTGCCCCAGTAGCCGTCACTATGCCCGCCAAAGGTGCTTCTTCACGAATCGCTTGAGGGATCCAAGGCCATAGGATGGAGAGAACATATGGGCTGGTAAAGCATGCCACTCTAGCGTTCTACTCAGCGCATCAGAGTGCCAAGTTGGTCCAACCAATGACAGCTCGATGTGGTCCTTGTGACTCAAACCGCAGCAAAGCAAGATAAAGAACTGCAAGGAATGTTATTGTAACTCATTTTAAATAACTTAATATGCTGGTACATCAAAATGTTTTTAAAATTTGTTAATTTTTCACCGTTTTTTTGTGTAAAGTTTTACAGAACGTTTAAAAATCTTTTTTGATACACTGTTCTAGTAAGTTATTTAAAATGATTTGGAATGATATTCTTAGCAAGTCTTTATCTGGCTATGATATGAATACTTTAGTAGCTTAGTATAAAAGTGATTAAAAAATTGTAAATATGATAAAGAGGTTACGGTGCAAAATTAATTGAAACAAAAATAAAACAAAATACATTTCTTATAATAGTTTATTTAAATAATAATTCTTATTTCTGCAACTAAAAAAATATAATTTAGACATATTGTGCCCAATAAATTATATTAACTATAAAAACTTTATGAATTTATTTAATTTCCATATTGACACGACCGGGCATCACTTGATGTTAGGCAGGAGTGCGGTCAATTCCACTCATGGCTGATGAATTTTCCTGCCCCGGCGGGTGCTACTGAAGTTTCAGTAGACAGAAACCAATATGTCTAAAGTATTGGTTTTATAAAGAAAATCAGTACTTTAATACTTATATTTTGCCCGTAAATCATTTGGACTTTATTCCCCTTTTGATCTGCGGTAAGCGCTGACAGCGTCATATATTGTACGTGTTCTAAATGCGCTTCTAATAGAAACATTTTTCTACATTTAAAAAATACAACTGTACTCAATAAGACTACGCACAAAACCAGATCAAAACAAACAGAGATCTAGAGTGCGATTCATAAATAAAGGCTGCTACCTATGACTCATCATCATCATCATCAGCTAAAAGGCGTCCACTGCTGAACATAGGCCTCCCCATTAGAACGCCATTCCGAGCAACAAGATGCCAGTTGCATTCACCGGTTATTCGTGACTTTCACTATGGCCTCAGTCCACCTAGTGGGAGGCCTAAGGACTACGTCTCAATGCCATATCTCATGTGGGATGCTTAACGAGAAGATGAATGTCTGTTAGCAGTAAAAGCATCGCTTCTCAAACTTTCTTCATTATTTCTCATATCACATGTCCCTTTATCCATCAGCGCTGATTTATAAACTAGTGAGTAGAGCTTCCCAGGCCACCACAACTATGCTGGCCTCATGACCACAAACATTATTCTGAACTTATCTCCTCGGCTACCTGCTGCCACCTAGCTACAAGACTGGAAACGTCCTTGTTCTTGGGACCAACTGAACATGATATTTTTACCTGTAACAAAACATATTGATCACATATTAATTTTAGACGACAGCCATTTGGTTAGCACACCAGTTTGTTAGCAAGTCCCGGGTTCGATTCCCGGTCGGAGCAAATATTTGTTTCATAGCTTTTATTTGTAATATTTAATAATAACATACATTAAATATTGCAAATATTTCTTAACAAAAAAAAATATTTGCTTCGGGTCTGCTTATCAAAGAGTGAGTACCCAGTCTGCCGATCCGGGGTAGTAACACCACTTATATACAGACCATGAAGTGATTTAGTCGCGTTTCAGGATCAGCTTGTAAGTTGCCGGTTTCAACTAGGCCGGCATAGTGGATGTGAGTGCTACTTACAGTTATTGAATTGTAGCAGCAGTGACATCCATTAATGGACCCCCCTCCCCTCCCCCCAACGGAACTAAGTAGGTTTTAACGGGCCAACGTGAGGCCAAGCATTGTCATGCTGTAAAATCACTTTTTCGTGTCTCTGCTCGTATTGTGGCCGCTTTTCGCGCCATGCTCGGCTCAATCGTATCAATTCCCCAGTGATGATTTCGCCCTGTTTCAACAGCTCATAATAAATAACACCGACCAGGTCCCACCAAATACACAGCAATACATTCGAAGCGTAAATATTCGGCCGAGCATTAACGGGCAGTCCCCATTATTTTATTCTCTTTGGATTGTTGTAATGATGTAGTAATGATTTTTCATCACCCGTAACGACGCGATGAAGAAAACCCTTCCTTTTTTTGCCGCTGGAGCAGTTGTTCACAGGCGAAAAAACTACGCTTAACGTCTCTTGGCTTCAAATCACAAGGAACCTAAGTTCCTTGTATTTAAATCATTTCCAACGCATGCAATCGCTTGGAAATGGCTTGGCGGGTAACTCCCAATATCGCCGATACTACGCCGGCCGGCTAAATGAATATCATATAAAAATATGCTTAAAATACTTACTTTGGATTTCTTCTTAGGTTTCACTTCTTCTTTTTCCACTTTCTTGTTTGCTGTTGTCTTGTTTTCCTCTTTCTTTATTTGCGGTGGTTTTTGTATTTTGGGTGGCGACGGCGTGGGTGGCAATGGAGGGTAGATATCAACAGCTGGTGTTTGTTTTTCAATCATGGCAATGTCATTGTAAAATGACATCAATTCGTCGCCAAGTGACTCCCGCGGTGGTGGATCCTGTTGTGAAGAGAATAGCATCAAATAACTACAAATCGAATCGGCAGTCGAACTAAAAAGTTAGGTGCGTCTTTTCTTTGTAGAACAATCGACAAGTGGAATACTTTGCCAGCCCATGTGTTCTCTACCGCCTATACCCTTGGATCCTTCAAGCGATGCGTAAAGAAGCACCTTTGGCCGGCATAGTGACGGCGACTGATGCAACCGTGGACTAACTCGGTCGTTTCAGTCGTTGTCACTCTTGGATATCCTCTTGCTTATCATCTGGCGAGTCGAGGTTAAATATCGTGTCACAATAAAAAAATTGAATGGTTTGAATTTTCTGCCAGTTAATCTTTGGGAGGTGTGATCAAGGCAACATCATCATCATCAAATAGAAGACGTCCACTGCTGAACATAGGCCTGCCCCTTAGAACGCCATTCCGAACGACAAGATGCCAGTTGCATCCATCGGTTATTCGTGACTTTTACTATGTGGTTAGTCCACCTAGTGGGAGGCCTACCTACGCTGCGTCTTCCGATTCGTAGTCTCCACTCAAGAACCTTTATTTTAAGGCAAGGTATGACCAATGCAGAAAAGAAACATACAATATAGATACACTTAAATTTAAAAAATAAATATCTATATATAATTTATGTATTATATTTTTATTGATCTTTTTTAATGTGGCTCGACATAATATATAACAGCGGTTTTGATGTTAAGCTGGAGTGCGGCCCATGAATGGAGGTGAATGCTACTACAGTTAAATAACTGCTAGTAACAGTCGCATCTACTATGCCGGCCTAGTCGTAACCGGCAACTTTCAAGCTGATCCCAAAACGCGACTGTTTTTTTTATTATAATTACAAAACCATAGGGATAGGCAGAGACAATGGAGCGCCACTTGCCACGATCCTGACACAACTCCCTCGCTTCCTTCACATTCACAATTCTCTTCATACAAGCTCTATGGTTATGGGCACTAGGCAATCTAGCTTTCATGAAATCTTCCATATATTTTTTTTAATCGTTATCACACAAACCTTGGGTAATGGCGGCTGTTCCTCAGGCGCAGGTGATGCCCATCCAGGCGGAGGTGGTGTCACTGATTCAGGGCGAACAGTCGATGGAATTGGAGGACGAGCGGGTTCCTGGACAAAAAATATTATTACTATAGCATAACTAATGCAAGGCCCTTTCGCGTTCCTAACATAATCAATCAATCAATCAAATTGTCACGTCTTTTTCCCACAGATATAGGTAGAGACAAAGGAGCGTCACCCGCCACGATCCTGAGATATATTACGATATCACGAAAGAGTGATAGGCAGCGATTCCCAGTCTGGCGACCCGGGGTAGTATCACCACTTACAAGTATAAAGACCGTGAACTGATTTGGTCACGTTTTGGGATCAGCTTGTAAGTTGCCGGTTCCAACTAGGCCGGCATAGTGGATGTGATTGCTACTCACAGTTATTGAATTGGAGTAGCAGTGACATTCATCTATAAACCACACTTCGGCTTAACATCAAGCGGGGTGCTGTCATATGTCGAATCAAAATATAAAAAAATGGGCGCTAGTCCCAAGAACCGTAGAGCAAGAAACCCAGGTTTCTTAAGGATCACTATGCCGGCCGAAAGTGCTTCTTCGCGCAACGCAACAGATCCAAGGTTACAGGGTGGAGAGAACACATGGGCTGGCAAAGCATTTCACGTGTCGATTGTTCTACAATATACCAACCTGTGTTTCGTCCTCGTGCGGGGGCGTATTGCAAATGTCCATATCTTCCTGCGTAACCACAGGATAGTCCCACTGCGTGTGGCCATCGCACTCGCGCAAATAAACGTACCGTCCGTCCGTCCTAAAAGAGTAAAAAAACACAAAAATGTAACACAAATGGTAAATAAACGTTTTTGTGGATGTTTTGTTTTCGTGATGACATTTTAATTATTTTCATGTCGAGATTTGTAAATCGCTCTATTAAAAGTGCTTGTATCGGACACTGAGCGACCAAAGTACATACATCAAGATACATTGGTACCGACAATTGAATTAAGACCGGGATATCGTAGCGAGACCATTATTTTACTACCACAAGACCACGGTGTCTTATAGTTAGTGCAATTTTTTACATATATATTTTTTTTATCAAATTATCATGTAATTTTGCACGTAAATTATCAACAGCAAAAAATACCGAGACCTCAAATCATCACCATATTTATATTTTTATTGTGACACGACATCTGCCTGATGATAAGCAAGAGGAGGTCCAAGAGTGACACCGAGTTTGTTCACAGCCGCCTCAGTCACTGTCACTATGCCGGCCACATTTTTCATATGCAAAAACACCTTAAAAACAAACTAATCTTTGACGCTTAAATAGATTTTTTTTAAATATTAAGCTATTTGAAGCTATTTATCCATTTACGATCAAAATAATGATAAAAAAATCTTTATAAAACTTTTAAATAAGAACATTATATTTCAGGTATTTTTCTAAAAGATACTGGCCCCTAAGATAAAATTAACTTGTGATATAGGAACCAGTATTTAAATACATGATTCTATTTACTTCATGATATTTTAATCTATATCATTTCAAAAATATATTTTATACAGACAAACAATTAAAACACTCATCACAAAACAATATGTATTTTAAATACATAATTTCAGGAGATATAAATACAAAAATTTCTCTAAATATACCTTTTAAGTAAACTGTGCCCATGAATACTAATTAAAAATGATTAATTTAAATTTAATTTATTTTAAATGTAAAGAAAATAGGCACAGATTATTTTATGAATGTTGACAGGCCCCTCTCGCGAATCAACCCTGTGGAAAAGACCAAAGTATAATACCATAATTTTTGTGAAAAAAATATTCATTTATAATTAAAAAAATCCTCACCAAATATCCTCGGTGTCTCGAATCAGGCTCACCCAACTCTTCGTCTTGACAAATCTTCAAAATCTCCAAATATCTTCTACGGTCATGCACATTTATTTAACCCCAATTAAATAAAGTAATTTCTTTTATTTCTTTTGTAAATATTCTTAATTGATACCTCTTAAGTAGAGAAGACTAGTCGAAATTATTTGTCCAATAGTAGACAGTGTATTTTCGTAGATTTTGCGCGAACATTGATTATTGAAATAAACAAATTTTATGCGGCTTACTATCGCGTTTATTTTTAGTTAATATATTTCTTTTTTTTTATTCTTCCGACGAGAGCTTTGCAGCCATCATTTCTCTTTTTTGTCTCTAACTAAAAATAAACGGGTTAGTAAGCCGCAAATTTGTTAAATACAGTGTGCAAAAAAACATAGAGCAATCATGTGAACCAGAAATTGTGATATTTAACTTATGTTTTTGCATAATTATTGACATTTAATAGTATAAAATAAAGTATATAATATTATAGTACTGTTAAATTTACACAAAACAACGTTGCAAAATTTAATAAATATTTTTTTAAACATTTTGATTTGCCAACCTATTAAATTAATAATATTCCTTGCAGTCTTTTATCTTGCTTCTTGGATTGCCGTGCTAGGGAGGCAGCGGCAGGTGAGTTTTTCTCTTGGAACAAATAATTACAACTGGACCCTCTTATTTAAAAGTTAACATGTGCACAACTGTATCACAATAAAATTACTATCTCTTATCACATTAATA
Organism: Tinea trinotella; assembly: GCA_905220615.1. Lineage (NCBI taxonomy): Eukaryota > Metazoa > Arthropoda > Insecta > Lepidoptera > Tineidae > Tinea > Tinea trinotella. The sequence continues at coordinate 1,007,062 of HG992314.1, forward strand.
TATTCGATTGATCAATATATCTAACTGAGCGTCTAGCTGAGGAGGTCCATGAGCGCTGACCAATAGGAACAACTTGACAATCCCAATAGTCATGCCAGCCACAGAGATTTTTAATAAAATTCTTTTTAAAAGAAACTATTCATTAAATTAATAATTTATTTATTATTTAATTATTATCACCTACTTAACTTAATATCACAAATAATGTTTTTTTTTTTCAATATAAATATTTTTCTATTTATTTATTTTCTGTTAAGACCGAATTCTATTACTGCGCATGCAGGAGACTACGCATGTTTTTTACTGGCAAGTAATATGAATATACGGACCGTGAAGTGACTTAATTGCGTTTCGGCATCCACTTGTATGCTGCCGGTTCCAACCAGGCCGACATAGTGGATGTGACTGCTTACTTACCGTTATTTAACTGTAGTAGCCACTTCCAATCATGGAACGCACTCCAGCTTAACATCACGCTGGGTGCTGTCATATAACGAGTCACAATTTAAAAAATAACAAAATGCGACTGCTACCAAATATCTGCTGCAAGTAACAGTTGCACTCATAGCTGATTGAGCCGGCATGGCTGAAGCTGAATTTAATGCTGATCCCCTCAGCATGAGCAATAATGGGATCCGGTCTTTACTTTAGGTTACGGTACTCACATTAAACAGTTAAGTACTCTTAACAAACTTAAAACTAAAAGTACTATGATGGACTTTTCTGCTTTACCACTTAAAATATGTTTATTATGTCAATCCAATGTGACATTAAATAAAATGGACGAAAAATATGTATATTATATATGGTTTGTTTTTAGTATTATTGTGTCGCTAACATCTAAACTCGAATCCAAAAATTCGACTTCACTATATCTTCATTCATATATAAAAATTCACTATATCTTTTTCTTCGGTGTTCATGATAATTTATTATTATATTCTCCAAACTAAAATGGTTTTATTATCTCAATCATAAATAAATTATAATTGAACTCATACTAATGTTTTGTTTATTCACATGTTAGAATATTCATTTTCATCAGTGGCGTAGCGTGGCGGGGCGAAGGGGGCGGCCCGCCCCGGGCGGCACATTTAGGGAGCGGCAAAATTTATAAAAACTAAAATTAATCGTTAAAATTTGAACCTGAAATTCATACTTTTGTTGTACCTATGATTGAAACTAAAAAATAAGGGGGCGGCAAAATTTTTTTCCGCCCCGGGTGGCTGATTTCCACGTTACGCCACTGATTTTCATCATCTGCGTACTTTTGTTATTTGCATAACCCAATGGTTAACTGGCAGAGAAAGCCTCATGGCATTAAGCTATTTACAATAAATAAATAACTAGTATTTGGCCCACAAGAAACCAATTATGTGAAGGAAACTAGAGAGTTGTGTCAGGATCGTGGAAATCAGCGCTCCATTGTCAATGCCGATTCCTGTGGGAATTAAGGCGTAACTAATTAACGTAATTAAGGCGAAACGTAACAACTTGATTTGGCCGATAGCACAAAATCAAATCACGCCATTGTTTTTACGTTTTAAATTAAAATCCTATATAATAATTATACAAAAAAATATAATAATTAAAAACAAATCAGCATAACTATAATATGAAACATAGTACCTTAAATTAATTGTAATCCTGCAAAGTCTTCAAAACACTTTATTGCGATGTTAAAAAAAATTTAAGTCATAAATATTTAAAATATTCTTAAATGTCAAAATTATTGTAATAAAAATTACAATAATAAAAATTACAATAATTTGACATTTCGATCCAAATAACAATCATAACTCGATTACTTCTTGTAGATATGATATTATACAACAAGAATACGACAATATCGAAATCGCAATAATAACCATATTATTGACATAATTGGTTAATGACTAGTGAAATTGATTAATGACTAGTGAAAAATCAAGAACAAAACGAGATGGAAGGTATGTGAAAGAATGAAAATAGTATGACTTGGATGTAAGAATGTGATCATGATGGGGTAGCGATTTATTAGTTTAGCGACACTCAAATTTCATAACGATTTTTTAAGTACCAAACCAAAATGCAAACAAGAAATATTATTTGTTACAATACAGAAAAACATTCGTCAATAAAATCAATTTATTCTAAATCATATTATCCATTGCTTGACTGCTGTAACCAAACTTTTTATATTTCACTTGGTTGGTCACGCAACGAATGGGCTTTGACAGTTTCTACACCATTGCCATTATAGTTACGTACGTAATAACTCCCGTGAAGGTACGCAACAGTCCATGAGTTGGGTATGACTAAGTAAAGTACAGCTTCCCAAATCCGTAAAAAAAAAACTCGTAATCTAAACATTTGAGTGACTCTTGAATAGTAAGTTATTATCCAGGTAGTGGGCGTGTGTGTGTGTCATATACATTTATATATGTGTGTGTATACCTGTTGAAATAACATCTCCATCCAGTAGGTGCGGCACTCTCTTCTAATGATAACAGTTTTTCAGAAGTTCCAGCACACCAACGTTGCCAATATCCCACGCAAAGTGCGCCGCTGCGATACGCCGATAATAGTGTCTGTGAAAAAACAGAAATCCTTAGAAACACGATCAGAAATAGTAATTATGGATGCATAAAGTATATAAGGAAATCAATCAAATTGTCAGGTCTCTATCCCACAAAGATCTCAGATCAGATCAAATCTCCATATCGGAAATCTATCATTTTTGAGGTGGTTAAAAGCTAATGTCCTTGCTAGTACTGTCACTGAATCCATTAGGCTAGGATTCTAATGAAGGAATTGGGAATACGCTAAAACTCGATCAAAATCGCGCCGAACTAAAGTACTTACTAAACAATTGTTAATTTGACATTAATTGGCTCTTAATCGACTTTTAGCCAAATTATTAAACTAACAGTTGACGTTTATACGCGATAGTTTTTCGAACAGTCATACTTGAAGCTAAATAGAGAACCATTGAGCGAACCGTCTGCTTCGAGCATTAGGGCGTAGAAGGTTCTAGTATGCATAAAAACAAATATAATACATTAATATTATTATTATACATACCTGCAACTGTACATTCATTTCTTGAACAGGTGACATCAAATACATTTGTTGTTCATTCAAAAACTTTAATTTAGCTGTCAACAACTCAACAGAATCTTCCAAAGCTGCTAAATCTGTCTCCTCCTTTTCATTTTTAACTTCATTCAATATTTCACCTTTTGTAAATACTAAATCCTTGCCATAAGATACTGTTTCCTTTGCACTTATATTCTCTGTTTCATCTATACTAAAACCTAGACCCATTCTATTGCCAGATGAACCTTCAATATTTTGGGAATATTTTGTTGTGTATGGAGCAACTTCCCCAGGTTTCTTTTTAACTACACTAGAGATAATTAACTTCTTTTTGTTAATTTCTTTTTTATTACTTTCAGTAATACTAGAGGGTTTTTCTGCAATTTCTTTTTCACCATTTTGAATATTAGAAGCACTAGGAAATAAAGGTTTAACTATAGGAGATTTTACACCATTGTTTGGCGTATTTTTACCACTATCTGGTTTACTATCCTCATTATCATCATTAAATATATCTATTTTGTTTTTATTGCTTTTGTTTACTTCTTCCTTTTCTATTTCTTTTAATAAATCATCAATATCATTTGCTTTTGTATCTTCGACTTTTTGTGTGGATTTTATTAAGTTTTTAACATCTGATGGTATTTCACCACCTAATTTTTCTAGTAATTCAGTTTTGTCCTTTAACTTTTTAAATAATGTTTGCTCATCTAAATTACTTGTAACCTTAAATTTTAAAATATATAGGTTTATGATTTATTGTTAATTTGAATGTAAACTCACTTATTTTTATAGGGATATCAGATTGAAAACTTTTACCCATCATTTAATTGTGTATATAACTTTTCAGTAAAACTGTAAACTTTAATTTAACACAATTATTTGTTCATATAATTTACATACAATAATTATATTGCAGTAAATAATATAAGGAAAACAATTCGGTAACAAAAAGGATTCTTTGGATAGGATCTGTATGAAGGTTAGGAAATAAAGTTTACAACAATACTCAATAATTATAGCCCAATTTTTTCAGGTGCAGAAGATCATCATTATACTTGTTTTTTATTAATTTTATTATACATCTCTATACTAAGCTATTAAAGTGCTTGTATTATAGAAACAGTACAACCAAAGTACAAATATCAAAGATACATTGGTACCGATGAGTGGTTTCGAACCTGTGCACTCGGCTTGCGTAACCATTGCACTGCCACTACACCACAGTTGATATATTAATCAATCAATCAAATTGTCACAGACGTGCCTATTCCCCACAGGAATAGGCACAGACAATGGAGCGCCACTTGCCACGGTCCTGACACAACTTCCTCGCTTCCTTCACATCCACAATTCTTTTCATACATGCTGTATGGTTATGGGCACTAGGCATCTCAGCTTTCTTGATGATTTCGATAAAATTTCTTGAATAAAATCTAATTTACCCTAAACAGGTGTACAGAACAATAAACAAACCTTATCATTAACTTTAGCCATTTCTTCTGCAATATCAGGTGGTATTTCAGGCCCAATAGGAACTGCATAACTTTGTTCAGTTGGCAACACTGGACCATATTCTATTATCTTTGGTTTCTTAGTGGGTACTTTTGCAGGTATGGGGACGACTTTTGGTGGGTTTGCAGGTGGTGCTGAAGGTTTGACTGGGGTTTCAGATTCATCATTAGAATCAGAATCTGAATGTTGAAATGATGTTATAAGTTCTATTTTTCTGAAAAATAATTTGTTATGTTAATAGTACTGTTTCTTTTTACATTTCTATACTAAGCTACTAAAGTGCTTGTATCATAGAAACAGGACAACTAAAGTACATATATCGAATATACATTGGTACTGGTGGGTGGCCTTAAACTTATGCTCTCTGGTTGGTGTAACCATTGCACTGCCACTACACCATGACTGCCTTAAGTATAAAGAAAAAAATAAAGAAATAACTAGTATCAACTATAAAGTATAAAGAAATACTAAGTATCAACTATTTTAATTAATAATACAGGGAAAACAAAATTAATTAATTAAAAGATTAGAATAGTATGAAAGTTTGTATTAAAATCAATATAATCACATAGGAAGGCCTATTCAATAAATCAATTTTATTAAAGAAAATTTTGTTAATTATAATTGAAAAATCAAAATTTCTACAAAAATGGTACATGTTTTCCTAAGTCAGGCTTTTTCGACCAGTTAAGCTTTGGGAGACGTGTGGCGTGAGTGATTCCATCCGTGATTTATTGATATTAAACTAATTAAATATTGGTTCATCACATCCAAATTCTGAAATTACCTCCATACTATAAATGCTAATGGACACCCATATACAGACTGCGGCAGGCTATAACATTTGTTATCATAAGTTAAAATAACTTACTCATCCTCAGAATCACTACTCTTCCTTTTCTTTCTGGGTGGTGATTTATTCTTTGTATTTTTAGTAATTTTCTCACTGCTTATATTCTCTATAGGTTTCTTTTCAATAACAACAGGAGGATTATTCTCGATTTTCTGTTTGTCTCCTAATACTTGCTGATATAATTGCCATTCCTCAGCAGATACTTCAGAATTACCTGTAAGAAATTGTATAATTATTATTTTGCTCTTTAAAGAATAGATGTAACTGCTACTAGTTGAATAACTGTAAGTGGCAGTCACATCCACTATCGCCCTAGTTAAAACTTTCAAGCTGATTCTGAAAATTGACTAAGTCATTTCAAGGTTTGTATACTTGTAAGTGGTGGTACTACCCCCAGATCGGAAGACTGGGCACCACTGCCTATCACTTTTGATAACCACTCCCAGACCAATTATCCACCGCTTTTCATTATAAACGAATATTAAATATTACTAAAAAGCAAGTGGTGCTCCATTGTTTCTGCCTATCCATATGGGAAAAGTCATGACATTTGATTTGATTTATAAATAAAGGCTATGAAACAAATTATTACTGAATTAAATAGTAAATGTAGCTTACCAGTAACTCGCATATGCTGTTGAGCCAATTTTAAAGCTAACAGATACTCAGCTGGTGGTTCCCACGTAACTGCATTTGTTTGTTGATTCCAATAATAAGTGTAACCACTGCTTTCATCATAACATGCTGACCACTCTAAAATTATTGAATTGAATTTAATAAATATATTTAATATAGTGCTATTTAGTATGATACAATTTACTTATAAAGTGAAAATTAATTATTAGGCAATTATTGTGCGATCAATTTGGAATATTTTGGGTGCATAATGTACATATAAATATTGTTTACGAACGTAAGAAAATAAAAAACAAAACTTGTGAGCGACTTACGGCAATGCTGAACTGGCGGTGGATGTATAGTAGCTGATTCCGAACTTTCGTGTCTCGGTTGTAATCGTGGTGCACATGGTTTTCTCATAAGTTCCTCCTCATCAGAATCATCAGAATAACCATATTGGCCAATTAATCCTAATGGATTTGCTTGACTCATCTTTTCTTTAGAATTGTAAACACCATAACCTAAATATTTTTCACAAATATTTGATGGAATATAATTTGTTATAAAGTAATATACACAATTATGAACGATCAACTAACTATAAAAGGTAATTCACAGCTACTAAATTCTTAGTACAGAATATTACCAAATAAAAACAAAACAAATCCCCTACACCAACGACAATAAAATATGGCGAATGGGGAAGGGAATGGTGATTGTGTTGCCAATTAAAATAGAACAAATTAAATAGTTCTATTTTTATAATGGAATTTTTCTATTACTTAGTAATTAGTAAATAAAATACCTACTTTTGTAATAAGTATTTTTTTAACCACATACATGATTTAATAAAAGTTTAGTTTATTTAGTCTATGGAGTGGAGTTTTGGCGGGCAATTACAGTGGTTGTTGTGCCGTTTCATGTTGTTTGCAAAATCTTTTGGAGTTAATACATATTATCATTAATATGGTGGATATATTGTTATTAAATTTAAAAAGTGTAATTAAACAATTGCAGGTGATTTTAAATACCGTGTATCTTGTTTTTCGTCTTTTACGAGTCTCTGTCAGAAGAATATAAATAAAGTTTATCTACAGCTTAATTAAAACCATCACCCCGTGGATATGGTAAAACAAAAAAAAACGTTTTTTCTTATTTATCCACTAAAGAGATGATTTTTATTTAACCCAAATTTAACCGATGACTAGGCTGTAAGGACTAAGATTCCTTTGCCTTTCATGGAACAAAAAATAAGTCTATGGACGCCATTTTGGTCATGTTGAGTTTATCGTGAAAATGATTTTTCCAAAAAAGAATAACTCTGCTAGAATAGGGTTTAGTTGTAATTTTTTGTTATAAAGTGAATATAATAACATAATGGACATGTCGGAAGTTAAAGCGTTCAACTCGGAGGTGTGTAGTTTGGAAGTGAATTACGTGGTGATAATCCTTTGAGCGTTGTAATAATTTTTAACAAATTTCTTTTGTAGCTTTCCGGGTTGTACGAAAACAAGCCTCCTATATCAAAGGCGAAGATGAGTGCTATCACTAAAGGTGCTATAAAGGCTATAAAGTTTTATAAACACGTAGTGCACAGCGTCGAAAAGTTTATCCAGAAATGTAAGCCCGAGTACAAAGTGCCTGGATTGTATGTGATAGATTCAATAGTGCGCCAATCTAGGCATCAGTTTGGTCAGGAAAAGGATGTGTTTGCACCACGATTCGCTAAGAATATGCAACAAACATTTGCAAATCTGTTTCGATGTCCTCCAGAAGATAAGGTTAGCAAGATTGTTTTAGGTTAGATGTTATCATTGGTGCCAGTGGTGTTGATAACGTAATTGAAAAGCCCTAATTCATAAAATTTATAAATTGGGCAACACCACAGTTCTGACTTATTTCTCTGTGTTCAGTACTATGATAAATACCTAATATTGAAATTGTAATTATTTTGAAATCTATGGTTAATAATTTTAATTAATATTTGCTTAGTAGGCCTGTTCTATGTTTTAATTAGATAATTAAGCTTCTTATTACACAATTCACACGAAACATAATCAACTCTTGGAATATTTAATGTTTTAGCGGAATATAATCAGGGTACTAAATTTATGGCAGAAGAACCATGTATTTACACCAGATGTTATTCAACCTCTTTTGGACATGGCTGACCCCAATCATCCTCTGCATCAGGAAATACAGGCACAACAGAATGCCTCCGCTAATGGTAATTGTTAAGTTATATTTTTACTAGACTGGTCTGATAGTCATTAGATCATGATAGAGAGGTCTCCAGGTACAGATCAAGTAACTTAAAATATAATTGAAATGGAAGCCCTTTTTGACAATTGAAAAACCTCATTGGTTTAGGTTGTGGGGTATGATCCAAATTCAGACAATCAAAAGGTTTATTTTGTAAATAAGTCAAGTGGTTTGGCCGGCATAGTGAAGGCAACAGGCATAATAAACTGAGTAGGTTTTTTAATTGTTGCCTCTCTTGGGTCTCCTCTTGCTTGCTATAGTGAAAATGCTATAGTAATGATTCGAATCACAATAAAAAACATGTTTGAATTTAACTATATTGTTGAATTCAAGGAGGATATAGTGTTAAGTATATTGCAGTCATACGCAATTTACCTAATACTACGATCCTGATGCAACTCCCTCGCTTCCCTCACATCCACAATTCTCTACATACAAGCTCTATGGTTATGGGCAACCCAGCTTTCTTGAGGATGTCTTTACCTATCCTTGTAGGAAAAAAGTGTGACAAATTGATTGATTTGATTGTTTGTGATTTAGTCAGAAAACACCCTCCTGGGCCTGCCTTGTTTAACATATCTATTAATCTTTCCTTGTTAACACAGCAGATTTATAAAGGACATCATGCATTTTGTATGGGCACATGGGCATACAAAATGCATTAACAATTGCATATACCTTCAAAATAGTTTAATGTACGAAGATTACAACGTAATTGGAATATATCCTTTATTATGCATGGTTTAGATGTGCAAAATGATCAAACAATAATTATGGCAGTTCAAAGCTATGGTGTGTCTCACAAAATCCATATCTTATTTTCCAAATAAGATATGGATTTTATCAATACAAGTATCATAACTACCATTTATATATTTTTTCATCATTGGACATTACAAAAGTAGTACATAAAAGCCCAAAATGAATGATATCCTTTCAATAGTATTTTGCTCTCACTGTTGCATATCTTCACTTGTAAGGTATATAATTACTTCATATTTATTACTATAACTTTGCAGGCAGCACAATGAACATATCCCACACGGACATGAGGAACTCCCCCATGGTACAATCACAACATACTCCACAAATGTCTTCTCCACCAGGAGAACAGGTTAGTTATTATTGGATATACTAGCAGCTTTCGCTGATGCGTCTATGATTAACACTTGTAGTTTACTTAGAAGTCATGTGCTTGTGGAGTCTATTTTAAAATTGGTTTACCGTCTCCGCCCAACGACATCGGCTGGCAAACTGTTCCTTGAATCCACAACAAAGTTGGACATAAAATTATGAAGTGGTAACTACTTGGCTACATTTCGCACAAGTTTAAATGTCCTCAAAGTCTAATGTCGTATTTCGTTTTGAAGATTCGTTAGGGTTTGTAAAATTTAGCTTGGGTCCTATGATAGATGCCAAATTTAAAAATTATTGTGTTATTATTGTATTATATTATTGTATGATAAATATTATTGGTAAGCTATGGTTGTAAGTACGAAAATAAATAACTTTGAAATGAACTATCGAAGAGAGACTGCTACAATGTTAAGTCGTCTGAAAATTTTTCATGTGTCACAGAACCCAAGCTACATTTTACAAAGTATAGTGTATATAAAATATTATTTTGTCTCAACATATGATAGTAAATTGTCAGATGTTAAACTGAAGTGTGGTCTATGAATGGAGTCGACTGGCAGGTAAATAACAGCAAGTATCAGTCCCATGCACTATAACTTTCGAAACTAAATGGTAGTACTACCATGGATCATGTATAAAGGATCCGAGTGCAGAAATGAGCCTATACATAATAGTAACTCGGCAGACTGGGCCAATAACCACAAACAGTCTGCCTACCACTCATAAATAACTAGACCCAGAGTAAATATTTAAAAAAATATATAATTTGATATCCACAATCACAAGGCAACTGTGGTGCAGTGGTTATGCTAACCGAGAGCACGAGTTCAAAAATGATACAAGCGCTTTAGTAGCTTACCATGGAAATGTAAATTGATTTAAAAAAATACAGCTTTATTTGGTTTATTGGACCCCTTAATATAGATTAAAAGTTTTTTTTTGTGTCCCTAGTTCCAGGACCAACCATCATCAGGCAGCAATGTGAAATTCAATCGGAAATTATTATTAAATGACTTTGAATACGATAGTGAAGATGATGTTCATAGTGAACCTGCGCCAGCGCCTCCGCCAGCCCAACCACAAAATAATACTGATGCACTGGGAAGGTATGAAATTTTTTTTTAATGTGGCTCGACATGATATCACCCTGCTTAATCTAGTGCGGTCTATAATTGGATGTGACTGCTACTACATTTTAATAACTGTAAGTAGCAGTCACATGCACTATGCCGGCCTAGTTGGAACCGGCAACTTTCAAGCTGATCCGAAACGCGACTAAATCACTTCACGGGATGTATACTTGTAAGTGGTGGTGGTACTTCTCCAGATCTGCAGCCTACCACTCTTTGATAACCAGACCCGAAGCAAATATATGCCTCTTTTTATCAACTAATATTTGTAATATTTAATCTATGAAGCTATGAAACAAATATTTGCTCCATCCGAAAAATCAAACCCGGGACTGCATAACAAACTGCCACCTAACCAATCGGCCATGCCTGTCGTCTAAAACAAGAGAAAATTTAAGGAAGGAACCTGTAATATTTTTTTTTATATTTCAGTATATTAACAAATCCGGAGATAATGCGTCAACTTCAAAGTTTACAGGCTCAGATGCAAATGATGACTGGAATGCAGATACCTGTTAGTATTACTACTTTTATTAATTATTTATTTATAGATGTAGTGACAAATGAATGCTCCGATGGTTTGGGCACATGGAAAGAATGAGTGAAAGTTGATTGATGAAAGGAATTTATAAATCTGATGTGAATGGATGCGTTAATCGAAGCAGGCCTAAGGGGGTGTTTTCCCACCAAATCAGAGACATCATCAAGAAAGCAGGGTTGCCTAGTGACCAAACCTGTAGAGCTTGTATGAAGAGAATTGTAGATGTGAGTGCAGCGAGGGAGTTGTGTCTATCCCTGTAGGATAAACGCGTGACAATTTGATTTTTTTTTTCAGAATCTTCAAAATATAATGCCTATGATGCCGCCAGACATGCATTTAGGACAAACACAAAATCAAAACACATTTTTCGTAAGTATATTTTATTGAAAATTTTAACTATTAGTTTATATAAACAAATTTTGTACAACGTGGCATATTGGTAGGACATCCGTCCGCCACGCTTCTAGTTCCCGGTCAGAGCTGATTTGTTTTATAGTATTTATTTGTAATATGTATTTAACTATGGTTATTACTATGGACTAACTATGGATAAGAATTTGTTAAAAAAAGGCAGATTTTCTTTGGGTCTGGTTAAGAGTTGTAGGCAGAGAGTGATCAAATTTTTTTATTGTGACTTAACATCTGATCTCAACCCACCTGTTGGTAAGCAAGAGGAGATCCAAAAGTGCCGAGGACTGCAAAAACCGAGTCTTCAAGGTTGCCCCAGTCGCCGTCACTATGCCATTCCGTTGCTAATCATTTGCTCTGTTTGTCCATCTGTTAGGGGGAGTAACACCGCCTTAAAGTATACAGACCATGAAAGGCACAGTCTCGTTTTGGCCGACTTAGCCGACATATTAGATGCGACTGCTACTTTTTTAAAATTGTGACTCGACATATGACAGCACCCCGCTTTATGTTAGGCTTGAGTGTGGTCCATGAATGGATGTCACTGTTACTACAATTCAATAACTGTGACAAAGTCACATTCACTATGCCGGCCTAGCTGGAACCAGCAACTTACAAGCTGATCCCGAAACGCGACTAAATCACTTCACGGTCTGTATACTTTCTGTTATTTAACTGTAGTAGCAGTTGCACCATATGGGCCACACTCCAGCTAAACAGCAGATGGGGTGCTGTCAAATTTCAAGCCTTAATAAAGAAATGTATTCCCCAGAACCCGCCGGCACCTGAGCTGCAAAAGAACGAAGGCAGAGATCAGAAGGTTGATAATATGCCAATGGAGACAGACATAGAATTTGTTGATAGTGGACCACAAGTAATCGAAATACCTGATGCAAATGACTCCAGGTTCGTATTGTATGTATATTTTCATTCTATCCTTCATTACTTTTTACTTACTTTTATAATTTATATACCTTTCCATTATAGTTAATACAATTTCTTTCTTTCTATTTAATTAATACAACAATAATAAATTTAAGACGACTGTGGTCTAGTGGTACTAGAATGGACTTGCAAACCAAGAGCTTCTAGTTCAAAACTGTGTTATAACATAATAAACACGATTTACATATCACTTTTACTTTAATATGTTTAACAATTAATTGGGCCTATGCAGTCTGCAAATATATTTTTTGTTTTTAATTTCATATTGTCATCACTAATTTACACACATATTTGCACAATTTTTATCATTCCAATACTACCATTATTTGTTAAAATAAACACAAAACATCAATAAAAAATAAAACGATAAATAATGCAAATACTACGGTCTGTATCCACTCCACGCCCATGGCACGTGGGGTGGGTATATCACTGGGCGGCCAGGTAATTTAACTCAGACCTAATACAAGACCAATTAAATTGGCCCTTCCTCCCCTTGCTTATCAAAGAAAGCGAATCTCAATAAATAAACGTGCACATAAAAATGCTTTCAACTGATTTTTTTATTTTTAGTAGTGTATTTTATATTTATATATATTTTATATATATTTATTTTATGGTTTTTGGATCGCTATTATATCAATTTGCATATTTTCTAAGATCAGTAGGCAGGCAGTGGTGGTTTAAAGTGTGGTAGGCAGTGGTACCCAGTCTGCCGATCCGTGGTAGTACAACCACTTACAAGTATACAGACCGTGAAGTGATTTGGTCGCATTTCGTAATCATCTTGTATGTTGCCGGTTCTAACTAGGCTGGCATAATGGATGTGATTGCTACTAACAGTTATTAAATTGTAGTAGCAGTGACATCTAATCATAGACCACACTCCAGCTTAACACCAAGCCTGTCATGTCAAGACACAATAAAATTAAAATTTGTAAAGACCGTGAAGTGACGCAGTCGCGTTTTCGGGATCAGCTTGTATGTTGCCGGTTCCAACTAGGCCGGCATAGTGGATGTGATTGCTACTCTCAGTTATTCACCTATAGTAGCAGTCGCCTCCATTCATGGACCGCACTCTAGCTTCACAACAGGCGGAGTGCTGTCTTATGTCAAGTATTTATATTTATTAGTACATATATTTTATTGTACAGAAGTCCAACCCCATCCAGATCACGTCGTCATAGATCGCGTTCACCGAAATCTCGTTCGCGTCGGCGGTCAAGATCACGCTCGCGGTCACGTGGCAAAGATAGGAGAAGAGATAAGGACAGAGAGAAGAGTTACAAAGAGAGAGAAGCTGAAAAGGAGAAAATGAGGGAAAGAGAGAAGAAAGGATTGCCACCTATTAAGAAGGACAATCTTAGTGGTGAGTTATTTAACTTTGATATTTGTTTAGTTAGTTATTATTATAATTGTGACCTGACATTTTACCTAAAAGGAAGATGTGACAAGGATTGACAAAGAAATGCTTTGATGGTTTGGTCAAATGGAAAGGATGAGTGAAAGTAGATTGACGAAAGAAATTTATGGATATGGATGGATGCGTTAATTGAGGCAGACCCAAGAGGGTGTTCTTCGAACAGATCGGAGACATCCATAAGAAAACTGAGTTGCCTGGTGCATAACCAAAGAGCTTGTATAAAAATATAAATACATCTATAAAATGGCTAAACTTTTTTTTCAACTGACACGGTTGACTTCGGACTGTTTCCTGGGCTATAGCAAGCGACACAGTTAAAGCGGTTTGACATGAAACGTCCAAATTAAATAAGCCTGAAATTTATTTTTTTTACAGTATGCAGTACAACACTATGGGTTGGTCATTTATCTAAGTTGGCAACACAGGAAGAGCTGTCAGATTTATTTGGCGAAGTGGGCGGTGTCGTGTCCATCGATGTAGTTGCACCGCGGGGTTGCGCCTTCGTCGTCATGGAGAGGCGAAGGGATGCCGCGAAGGCTCTCGTCAAGTTAAACAAACATAAATTGCATTCGAAAGAGATTACTGTGAGTATTAAGATAAGATTGACTTTTAATCCACACTCGAACTTAACATCAAGCTGGGTGTTGTCATTTGTCATAAAATCATAAAAATACTTCTATTTCAGGTTGCATGGGCGCCAGGCAAAGGTGTTAAGGGCCGCGAGTGGAAGGACTATTGGGAGTCTGAATGGGGTGTCTCATATTTGCCATATCATAGGCTGCAACAGCTCTGGCAGATGTCATTGCTCTCATTAGATGCACTCGAAGATGGCGGCGTGGTCGACGAAGACACGTTGCCCACGTGGATGCCTCCCAGGGTAAGTGGTCACTGGCCATTACTTTTATACTTTAGTATAGCTTGTCTAACTATAAATGACGCGCCCCTCCACTTTATTAGTTTATTTAAATGTGTGATTACAAATATTACTAACTATACTATTATACTTTATTAACATGCTCCTCCTTTTGTGTCTAACCAGCAACTGAATGACCAATTTCAATTGCATTTTCGGTGCATTTTCTATACTAAGCTACTAAAGTGCTTGTATTATAGAAACAGCCCCCCT
The DNA here is from genome assembly GCA_905220615.1 of Tinea trinotella. Classification (NCBI taxonomy): domain Eukaryota; kingdom Metazoa; phylum Arthropoda; class Insecta; order Lepidoptera; family Tineidae; genus Tinea; species Tinea trinotella. Next base: position 1,022,098 of record HG992314.1, read on the forward strand.
AGCACGGCGATCTAAGAAGCAAGATAAATAACTGCAAGGAATATTTTTGTAACTAATTTTAAATAACTTAATAATCAAAATCATATTAAAAGTTATTAACATTGTTTTGTATGAAGTTTTCTTGCTTCTTGTATTGCCGTTCTAGGGGGGCAGGACGTTGTACATATAACAAAGATACATAGGTACCGGCGGTTTTGAACCTGTGCTCTCGGTTTGCGTAACCATTGCACTATACCATGTTATACTAAGCATTCCGCTTGTCGGTTGTTTTACAAAGTAACACGCACCAAACCTTTTAGTTCGACAGCCGATTCGGTCGATAGAATGCGAATGTTCCCCCGACCAGTGCGGGTATTACGGGTGTGAAAAGACGAGGTTGGAACAAGGTTAAAGAGCTCCTCAGAACATTTTCCGTGGTGTGTGCGATAAAGGACGCAAGTGGTTTTGAACCCGTGCTCTCGTGGGATGACGTTGTCGCGTTTCGGGATCAGCTTGTAAATTGCCGGTTCCAACTAGGCCGGCATAGTGGATGTGACTGCTACTTACAGTTATTGACTTGTAGTAGCAGTGACCATTCATGGACCGCACACCAGCTTAACAGCTTGATAGGCTGTTATATTTGAATGGTTTTCTATAGTATTTTTTTTTGTTTATTTTCGCAGATGATGTCCAAGCCAATGATTGAGAACATGCCAATAATGCCAATTGCGCCTCCCGCGGCACTCGCGCACATGGCCCCGCCAACTGGGTAAGCTCAATGTATTCCCTATATAAGCATACAGACGGTCTAATGAAGACGGCATAGTGGATGCTACTACTATTGGAGTTGTTTACTGTAGTCGCCTCCGTCCCAGTAACCGCACTCCAGGGGCTCGATTCTATTAATTGCATTTATTTATTTAAAACTTAATTGCACTATGTACAAAGGCGGACTTAATGCCATTAGACATTCTCTGACAGCCAAACCTTTAGGGTCTTACATTAAGACAGTATTAATGGTAAGTAGATGCTATTTGTAAGAATAAAATAAATAAATAATAATAATACTTAATAATTTCATTTTAATACACATAAGTACATAACAGTAATAAGTTATATATTATATTTATAACACAATAATACACATAAAACTACTTATGTCTTGAAAGATGTGGAAAAGAAGAAAGGTAGTGTTTGTACACTCTTGAATATTTCACGATTAGGAGCTTGTCTAATACTTTGAGGTAATTCATTCTCTAGATTTGCAGCGACGACAGAAAAAGATTTAGAGACGAAATAGGTGTGGTGAGAGGGAATGGAAAGAGTGGAATTGGAAGAGGAGCGCAGGGTCCTAACGAGCTTAAAGTTATCTTTAAGATACCTGGGCACATAAGTTTTATTTAGAAGACTGTTTGTATAAGTTGTGTTCGATAGGTCCTATTTTTTGAATTTGTTTCGTATTCGTCATGTTCCTAACTCATCGTATTCCAGATTCGTCATAATATGTACAATATTATGACAATATTCGGTTCAAAAGTTTCAAAGACAAAAGCTACTTTAAACGGTTTGCTAGCAGTATTTACTTTTCTGTTACTTTCTTTTGTAATTGTGTTCTAAATTAGCTTTGTTGCCTAATCTTCGAATAACGCCCGTGTTCCGATTAAATCAAGCAATGCAATTATAATTTCAATAACTTTAGAATGTAAAAGATCCGAGCTCTTTATTTTGTGTTGATGAAGAAAACTAATGTATAGTTGGGGAACGAGCTAAATGAATTCGGGGGCTGAGGTGCGGTGGGGCGTAAGACGACCACCACCCGTATCTTAGTTGCCGCTTTTAGTGACGCTCATAGCTCAGCGATGTCATTTAATATCGATAAAAACGTGTCCATATTTTCTTTGTTTGATTATTAAAAATTTAGTGAGTTAATGGAATAAAAGAGAGACATCATCCGTATTCAGGCTAGAACCATTATTAGAAACGTGATTAAAATGTGTGAAAAAGAAAAAAAAACATGCAGTCACTATTCTCAAAATTAAATTAATATATAATTCATAAAAATTGTTAATGTTTATACTTCAATTTAATACACATTTATAATTTTTAACAACTAAATCTATTTGCATTTTAAGTAAAGTGTGTGTTTATTGTTATCGACATTTTGCATGTTACTTCACTATTCATAATAGACACGTGACCATGACGTCACAACTGCATTCCTCGCACGTTTCTTTACTCGTTCCCCTACTATACCAAATTCCGTAGAAGGTCAGAACTGCAGAATCAATCATAGATTATCAACTAAAAAGGTTTACTCTATTTATCAAGAAAATAAGAAGTGGGCTCTCGACAGCACTATGTAAATACGACAGTGTTTTTAAACAGGTTGCCTAGTGCCCATAACCACAGAGCTTGTATGAAGAGAATTGTGGATGTGAAGGAAGCAAGGGAGTTATGTAAGGGTCGTGGTAAGTGGCGCTCCATTGTCTCTGCCTATCCCTGTGGGAAAAAGGCGTGACATTTTGATTGATTGATAGATTGTTTTTAAATCTATTGTGGACTGTATCACGACGAATCTGGAATACTAGTTAGGAACACGACGAATACGGAACAAATCATTTTTTGTTCTGCTAAAATTATTTAATTTATATTTCTTTTTCAGGTTACCCGCAGCAGCGATGGCCGCTATGCCCGCTGCTATGCCAGCCGCTGTTGCAACCACCAATCTGAGACCAGCTGCCGTCCCAGGTCTGTACTTTATTAAGAAATCAATCAATCAACCCCATAGAATTAGGCTGATTTAACTGAGCGCTACGATCCTTCCTAACAACTCTTTCAACAACCCAGTATGAACAACCTAGAAATGAAATTACGAGTATATTTTTTTATTTTTTCAAGTTTCTATACAAAACTACTAAAAAATAATTATAATAGAATTCCTTATTGTACATGCCAACTTAATGCCTTAAGGCATTTTTCACCAGTCAAGCTTTGGGAGATATATCCGGTGTACACTGATATTGTGACCCTTATTTTTCTTTTTGTGACTTGACATATGACAGCACCCCGCTTAATGTTAAGCTGGATTATGGTCTATGAATGGATGCCATTGCTACTACAATTCAATAACTGTGAGCAGCAATCACATCCACTATGCCGGCCTAGTTGGAACCGGCAATTTACAAGGTGATCTCGAAACGCGACCAAATCACTTTACGGTCTGCATCCTTGTAAGTAGTGGTACTACCCCGGATCGGCAGACTGGGTACCACTGCCTACCACTCTTTAATAACCAGACCCGAAGCAAATATCCACCTCTTTTTTTATTAATAAATATTGGCTCTGACCGGGAATCGAACCCGGGACTTTACGTGCAACAAACCAATCGCTAAGCACGCCTGTCGTCAAAATTATTTACCATTACATTTATTTTCGTTTAGGTTTGCAAGCGGAAACAGCTATTCAAGCCGCTGCGCCAATTTTGGGTTTCCCTCCCGCAATGCAGCCACAACCAGGTAACTATAGTACATTTTTCCTTACTTGGCAAAAGTAGTAAACAAAGGACATCATTCATTTTGAGCTTCTTTTTGTAATGTCCGATGATGAAAAAATACATAAATGGTAGTTTCGATACTTGTATTAATAAAAATAATAACAATTTTACTTTTAATTGCTGTGCAATTTAGTTGTTTGGAAACTATTCATAATAAAATGCATATTAAACTGTTAATACAATTAAGCCCAAGTCCCCATACAAAATGAATGGTGTCCTTTCGGAAAAATGACGGATTAACAAAAAAAATTAACAAAAAAAAACGACCAATCAGTAAACTAACCGACTTCAAGTCGAATTGAGAACCCCCTCCTTTTTGAAGTCGGTTAAAAAGACAACTACTACTAATGCAAATCAATACGAATATATAAAAATATCTACGAATTACTGTAAAATGTTTTTTTTTAAATATTATTAGGGCACAACATTTGTCATTTGTGAATTTACCGTTTCCATATAAATAATTTTTGATATAACTAATGTCTATATGTGTGTGGTTTTAATAACCTTTGTACATTGTGTAGGTTTTTTCTATAGAATAAAACAGTTTCCTTAACAGGGCATAAGAAATGGTGATTTTCATGTTTGTTTACTACTTGTGTTAAGTAAGAAAAAACACAGTATACCAATGCCCATTTATTACCATATTTTTATATATACTGCCTGATAGCAGAATATATGAAGGACTGCTGCTATCCTCTATACCTGCCGCATCAAAGCTAACTGTGCAGGAGCCTCCACAGTTAGGCGCTTGTATTTACGGTTTTATTAATATTCATACCTAAGTTAAACAACTATATCTTTTAATAAAATAAAATTTAATAAATAAATTCCATGGTTATGGCGACAGAGGCAACTGTATATCGAAACGGGTATTTCCTACCTTCACACCTGGTATCAAGCAGTCTTGTCTTCTAGTCTTGCAGTTAGTCGGACAGCTTTTCAGTTAAATGCCGAAAATTACTTGTATTGTAAAACTTATTTTGTCGTAAGGTGCTATGGTGCCTGGTTTCCTTGGAGGCCTGATGGGCATAGGTGGTTTAATGCCCATGCATTTAACGAGACCACCGCCGCAAATCCAACAACAACAACAGCAGCAGCAGCAGCAACAACAACAGCAGCAACAACAACAAATTCCACAAAAAACGGTAAATATAAAACTTATTTTTAATAAATGTGAATAAGGGGAACTACGCGCATAAAACGGCCTTTTCCAATATAAAGTAAACCGCGCAAATTTAATGGTAATTACAATGAAATCAAATTGTCACGCCTTTTTCCCATGAGGATAGACAGAGATAATGGAGCGCCACTTGCCACGATCCTGACACAACTCCCTCGTCCTCCTTCACATTCACAATTTTCTTTATACAAGCTCTAAGGTTATGGGCACTAGACAGCCTAGCTTTCTTGAGGATGTCTCAAGAACGCACTGTGCTATTCCTTATATCACATACACTCCTTAATGATCGCATTTCTACAGCGTTAATTCTACTCTCATGCTTCTTCTGCCACACCCGACATTCACTTTCATACATTAATGTAGGAACAAGTACCGCATTATGAACAGCCATTATCCTCAAGAAAGCTAGGTTGCCTAGTGCCCATAACCGTAGAGATTGTATGAGGAGAATTGTGAATGTGAAGGAAGCGAGAGAGTGTGGCAAGTGGCGCTCAATTTTCTCTGCCTATCCCCGTGGGAAACCATTTGATTGATTGATTTATTTTTTATTTGTCGATATGTATGCTTAGGTGCAGGCCGAGGCAGTGACTCACACAGACGATGCTATGGATCTAGACACGGAGGATGAAATGAGGAAAAATGAACCAGCTAATGAAAATAAGATGGAAGTGCCAACACCAACGCCCTCTATGATGGCGAACCCGGATCAGGTAGTTTTAATAACCTATTTCACAAATTAGGATTTTTATTTGAAATAATCAAATACGTTTTAATAATCCTGAATAATAAGGATGTGTCGGGATCGTGGCAAGTGGCACTTCTTTGTACATGTGGGAAAATTTGATTAATTGATACAAATTAATAAAGCAACCGTGACCTATGTCATTTGGTACTAATATGTCACGCAAACCAAGAACCAGTGTATCCTTGATATATGTACTTTGGTAACCCAGTTTCTATGATACAAGCACACTTAGCAGCTTAGTATAAAAATGTAAAATGCATACTTTTCATTGGCAACTTTACAAATTTTTTTAGACTACAAAATTTTCGCTAAAATGATTCAAGCCTCCATGTGCTGCTCAAGCACTCCAGTTGTTGATTGTTAAAAACGACGCGTCGAACCTATTCGACGGTCCTTTCGGTCCACAGAATATTTATCTTTGTCTTGTATTCCTTAGCTGCTAGCCTTCCTATCGAAACCGCCGCCAAACTTTAAAGTATCAGAGCCGCCTCCTAACTTCAAACCAGCAGTTGACACACCCAATCAGGAGACTACAGATGCCATGGACAATGCAAATGATAACAGAAGAGATGACAGAGATAGAGAGAGGAGAGATAGGGATAGAGATAGGAGAGACAGAGGAGGAGATAGGGACAGAGATAGAAGAGACAGGGACAGGAGGGATAGGGATAGAAGAGGAGACAGAGGACGCGATGATAGGTGAGTTTTCTTTGTATTTATTAAAAATAATTTTGTTATTTTAAAATGTAACCCTTGTAAATCATAACTATTAAATATTTGTCTACAGAGAAAGAGATGACAGGCGTGATCGTGACAGAGACAGGGATAGGGGTCGAGACAGGAGGGACAGAGACAGAGACCGCGATAGAGAACGATTCCCTAGGGATAATAAGTAAGTATAACATTTTATGTTTGGCCCATCCTTATAGATTTTGCGCGATTACTGTATTTTATGTGGCTTACTATCGCGTTTATTTTTGGTTATTTTTTTTTTTTTGTTATTCCGTGACCACGATGGCTGCAAAAGCTCTTGAAACGTCGGATTATTAATAAAAAATGTAAAAATATTAACCAAAAATAAACGCCGCATAAAAGTTTAATTCATTAATTTTATCATTTCACCTCAGGGTAGATCTTGATGTCTTTTTTTTAATAGATTGCTTTATTATTATTTAAAGTCTAAATGAAGAGAATTGTGGATGTAAAGGAAGCGAGAGTATTTTGTCAGGATCGTGGAAAGTTGTTCACGCCATAATAGGGATGTGGAGTGAAATGTTTTTCTTGATTAAAGCAACATCTGACTTCTATTTTCCTAATGGTAAGCATGGTAAGCTTAGTCGCCGTCACTATGTAAAACAATCGACAAGTGGACCATGCTTTATGTGCTCTCTCCATCCTATAACCGTGGATCCTTCAAGCGAGGCGTGAAGAAGCACCTTTGGCTGAAACAGTGACGGCGACTGGGGCAACCGTGAAGACTCCGTTTCATCAGTCGTCGGCACTCTTGGACCTCCTTTTGCTTACCATCAGGCGGGCTGCCGTCAGATTTCGAGTCACAATAATAAAAATAAGGTAATGATGCTTTATTTTGTTGTAGTGATCGGACGCGTGACAGGTCGCCCCGTTCAGTGACCAGCAATGATGTAAATATTGATAATAAATCACTCCAAGAGAGACTATGGGAAATGGCGAACGGAAAGAAACAAGAAGAGAATGCTCAAAGGTAATATAAATTTACATTTTTAACATGCAAGGCTTTGCACACCAGTTCGTTACGCGTAAAGTCCGGGGCTCGATTCCCGGTCGGAGCAACGATTTATTTCATAGAATAAATTATTAAAAGTAAGTTCCAAAAGAAAGCGAGGGAGTTGTGTAAGGATCGTGGCAAGTGGCGCTCCATTGTCTGTGCCTATCCCCGTGAAAAACGCGTGACAATTTGATTGATTGAAGTTCCAAAACCAAAACTCTACTACTGAAAAATCACGCTCTAGAAAATATGAAACAAGAAAATATTTTCTTCAGAAATTTTCATTTTACAAACTATTTCATATTTATTGTTTATTAAATAAATATCAACTAATCAATCAAATGGTCACTCATTTTTCCCATAGAGATAGGCAGAGATAAATTAATCACCCACACATAAAATATTTTATTTTAAATAATAATATGATAATTAAAATTTATTATAAAATATTTTAAATAAATAATATTAAGTTTTTACGACCGTGTTCGTCAATCAATCAATCAGATTATCACGCTTTTTTTCTCACAGTGTTAGGCAGAGACAATGGTGCGCCACTTGCCACGATCCTGACACAACTCCTTTACTTCCCACACATCCACAATTCTCTTCATACAAGCTCCCATGGTTATTGCTACCGTGTTTGTATGCCACCGTGTTGTAGTTTTATTTTAACTATTCTAACAGTAGTAAGCGAAGGCGCCAAATGACCATATAATATAATATTGAGATGTCAATATTTAATCTAATTATTGTTATTAAATATTACAAATAAAAGTATATTCGACCGAGAATCGAACACGGTACGCGTAACAAAATGTTGTGGTAACCAATTTTTGAATGAATATTTTTCTCTGTTTCTGTCTAACAATTGTTATTTAATTAATAGGTTAGAAGAGAAACCATCCGTTGAAAACGCTCAACCTGCTGAAGAAGAGAAGCCAAGACTTGATTTTCCACCTCCTTCACTTGAAAAAACAAACAGTAAGTTTTTTAATAGTATTACAATTCGAACAAGTGGTATTGAACCGAGAAAACGGGTTCAATACCACTTTATGGTACCAATGTATCTTTGATATATGTACTTTGGTTGTCCCGTTTCTATGATACAAGCACTTTAGTAGCTTAGTATAGAAAAAAGTTTAAAAAATTAACAAGGTATAAGTAGTTATTACAATTAAAGGCGACCTTGGTGTAGTGGTAGGTCACGCAAACCGAAACCACTTATCATACCAACGTATCTTTGATATATGTACTTTGGTCGTCCTGTTTCTATGATACAAGTACTTTAGTAGGCTAAGATAAAAAAAAATGTTTACAATTGCTCTGTCTTTTTACATACGGTATATGATTTTGCGAGCTGAAGTGTCAATATGGACTGGCCACATCGCTCGAAAAACCGACAACCGATGGGGAAGAAAGGTTAGGCCTCCCACTAGGTGGACTGACGACATAGTGAAAGTCACGAATAACCGGTGGTTGCAACTGGCATCTTATCGTTCGAAATGGCGTTCTAATGGGGAGGCCTATGTTCAGCAGTGGACGCCTTCTGGCTGATGATGATAATATGATTTAATACTTTTTTTATTTATTATTCTACCACTTATCAATTGTCTTTGTTAGCAGATAGTACTGTGGAAGAAGTGCCACAAGCCGCTGATGCAGAAAGTGGTTGGACTCAGTTACCGGCGGCAAGACTTCAACAAATGGCCTCTCCGTTTAGAGCCGGTACGTAACGCCTTGTGTACACATTTTATATATATACCTATGTTCCGTATATTATAAAGATATGGACGCCTTTTATATTTTGTTTATTTAAAACGCGTCTAAAGTTAATGTAAAATTTATTATATTATACACATGCGTTGACAACAGGCGTGGACGAACGGTTTAGCGATTGGTTTGTTGCGCGTAAAGTCCCGGGTTCGATTCCCGGTCGGAGCAAATATTTGTTTCATAGCTTTTATTTGTTATATGTAATAACATTAAATATTGCAAATATTTGTTAACAAAAAAAAAGAGATGGATATTTGCTTCGGGTCTGGTTATCAAAGAGTGGTATGCAGTCTGCCGATCCGGGATAGTACCACCACTTACAAGTTTACGTACCGTGAAGTGATTTGGTCACATTTTGTGATCAGCTTGTAAGTTGCCAGTTCCATCTAGGCCGACATAGTGGATGTGATTGCTACTCACAGTTATTGAATTGTAGTAGCAGTGACATTCATTCATGAACCACACTTCGGCTTAACATCAAGCGGGGTGCTGTTGTATGTCGAGTCACAATAAAAAAAAACATTTAGACTAATTTTGACAGTTGAAACGATTTAAAGAACTTGATTTATTTAATACGTGATAGACGATTTAGAAATAATAGTTAAATAATCAAATTTAATTGTTTTATGAATACGCCACAGTTGGGTTAATTGCGTGATATGTCGCCAGACCAGCGGGGTTAGGTTGGGCAAGTTAAAACGATTATTGACTCTCGTCGGTGATTGTAAAAATAATAAAAGCTTGGCTAAATCCACTAAATCCACGAGACAATTAAGCATTGTGACGAATATCATCTGTGCGACGACACATTTGATCATTATCATCAATAGTCTAATTTTGGTGGATTAAGAGACGATAATCGTTTTAACTTGCCTAACCTAACCCTTTTTTTTCGTGGGGAAATCCTCATGTATACTCCTGGTTTCTCGGGGTAGTAACCAGGATTATGCCGGACTCGTACCGGCTAAAACCTCACGGTAGCCTCCGTCATCACGAACGCTGGAGATTGGGAGCTGGGGTACATTCTTCCGACATCTCCAGCGGTGCCGGCTGTTGTGGCCACTTCTCGCTACATAAAGCGACAGGCTTACCCCGAGCCTGATGTCTTTCTTTTGTATGTTGTTTTATTGTCTATCACGTATTTATATCGACTGTATGCATCATCATACGTATAAAATTGTCAAGATTGTTAGAAATTAGTTCTTTTTATTTTATGTATGCATAATATTCTGTAATTAAAATTTTCAGAGTTGAGAATGCGAGGGCCACCACGGCCGCCGATACGAGGTAAGTTACATTCCCATCAAACGACAAGAAATATTTTAAAATCATAGTTACATGACATAGTAGTAAAATACAAGTTTAGGTAATAAAGTGTAAATTGTAACAATTTCAGGGCCATGGCTAGAAGGACCACCACCTCCATTTGGGCCTAGATTCAATGGGATGCCACCATTTAATAGACCACCATTCGAAAGGCCGCCTTTTGATAACCCTATGTTTGATGGTTCACTTAGATTCGAACGGCCACCATTCAATAGGATGCCTATGCCGCCATCCTTCGATGGAACAAGGCCCCCATTCGAAGGTTCGAGACCGCCTTTCGATGTATCTAGGCCACCATTTGATGGTGCAAGACCGCCGTTCAATGGTCCTATGCCCCCATTCGATATGTCGAGACCGCCATTTGATGGACCTATGCCCCCGTTCGATCCATCCAGACCGCCATTCGATGGCCCTAGGCCTAATTTCGACGGTAACAGACCTAATTTTGATGGGCCACCCCCTCAATTTGATAGACCACCAGAATTTTTCGATCGGAATAATAGGAGATTCGATGATAGAGACCAATTTAACGATAGAGGATGGAATGGAGATAGAGAATGGGATAGACGAGCCAATAATAATGAATGGGAGGACAGGAGAAGAGACTGGCGACAAAGAGACCAAGAGGACAGGTTTAATAGTAGAGAACGCAGGAGTTATGACGATCGTAATTCCAGAGATAATAGAGAACAGCTACCCTCTAGAGAAAATAGAGGGGAAAATCCTCCTCAAGAAAATGTTCCTCATCCAGAGACTACTGAGGAAACGCCTAAGCCAAAAGAAGACCGTCGTAGGGATAGAGATAGGAAGTCCAGATGGGGTGCACCCGAGGATAATATAATAGAACAAGCATTAATTGAAGAAGCATTAATGGAAGCAAAAATGATGAAGGAATGTCAAATGGCAGAAATGATGTTCAGGGAAACGGAAAGTGCAAATACAAATAAAAATATCGATGATAATAATGAACAGTCAACAAGCCATGATAATAAGAGTCAACAATCAGATAATGAGAATCAACATTCTAATCTTACTACTGATAAGGATGACAACGAAAGTCAATTTTCTAATCAGACTAGCCCAGGGGATAAGTCAAATAAATACTTAAATCAACTGTCCAACATTACCAGCCCAAAGGACAATTCAAATAATTACGAAAATCTAATGATGAATGCTACTAGCGAAGAGGATAATTTAAATAAATACAAAAATCCATCGCCGAATGTAACTTCCCAAGAGGATAATTCAAATGATCACGATACTTCAATGTCCGATATTACCAGCCAAGAGGATAATTCAAAAAATCCTGACAATCCTATGTCCAATGTCACTAGCCAAGAGGATAATTCTATTGATTACGAGAATCAGTTGTCCAACGTCACTATCCAAGAGGATAATTTAATTAAATATGAAAGCCAACTGTCTGATTTGATTACCCAGGAGGAAAATTCTTTTGATACACGCACTAAAGATGTCTTGCATAGCACAGAAATGTTTAATGAAAATACTAGTGAAGAAAATGACAATGAATTCAATAAAGATGACAATGTAATAGAAAATGTGAACACACAATTGAGAGACGATAATGATTCTCAAACCAGTTCACAAATAGAGTCAGCTTCATTATCTGATAGTAATGAAGCACGATTAAATTTCGAAGGCTTCGACGTGCCCGCAATCAGTAGTGAGATGAGTGATATGTTCACGAAAGAACTAGATGATTTACCAGAAAATTTTGAGAATGTGTTTGGTGAGAATGACATGAAAGATTCAGCTATTGAATCGAACTCAATACTTGAAGATAGTAACACTGCGCTCGAAGCGAGTCATACAGTGCCAGAGTCGAATGATACAGCGCTTGCGAATGAAGCGTTGGAAGGTGCCTGACGAAAGCCCAAGATGAAATATGGATGTTTTCCGGAATTTTGATTCGGGTGACGCCGAATCGATGGTCACTAAGCGTTAAATGCCATTGACTTTTAAGCCACGGGGGCGTGAAATAGAATGGTCTATGTTATGTGATTAAGTTGTAACTTAATTGGCAATAAATAGGTTGCCGATTGATGAACCAATTTTTATTAATTGTGTAAAAAGAAGTATCAACTAATATATTTTGTATATTAGCAGTTTTCTGCTGTAATTGTTGTCGTCAAGTACACTATTTAGTTTTAAACTATAATGAAGTAAATTGTGATTAAATCGGCACACCTAATAAAATGAATTTACTAAAATTTTGTAACTACTCTACAAGCAATATAATAATATCAATTATTGTTTATAAAGTTTATTTATTATATTTAATGGGTATTATTATTGTTAATCAATATGAAAAGTATTTTTTTTTTAATTATGAATTTGATGCATTAAAATTTAATATAAGCCGCGAATATCATTTATTTCACAAATGCTCGAAATACTATAGTAATACCCATTATTGTGTACAGAATTCTTGTTCTGTTAAACTGATGAATCAGATCGCGTTTTTTATCCATGTACAGTCATCAGTAAAATATTTTATAAATTTATAACATCAGTTATACAATAAATGTGGACAACATAATAAGTACATGCACAAACGCGATCATTTACTCAATACACCAAGAAAAGTATTCGAGAATAATGTAGCACCTACGATAATATAAAGCTGAATTTACTATAACATTTTTAAAGGACATCATTCATTTTGTATGGGGACTTGAGCTTAATTGTATTAACAGTTGCATATACATTTTAATATAGTTTAATGTGCAAATATAACAATGTAATCAAAATATATCCTTTATTTTGCATAGTTTAGGTGTGCAAAATGATTAAACTATAATTATGACAGTTCAAATCAGAACTGTTAATATGGCGTGTCTTTGTGATTGACAGACGATACAAAATACATATCTTAATTTCCAAATAACTCAATTGCACAGCAATTAAAAGCTAAATTGTTATTAGTTTTATCAATACAAGTATCGAAACTACCATTTATATATTTTTTCATCATTGAACATTACAAAAGTAGTACATAAAAGCCCAAAATGAATGATGTCCTTTAATACTTTTTATATAATTTTTTTTATAAAAAAAGTTGTGGCGACATTTGTTCTACATTATTAATTGAATACTAAACCTCGCCCTTACAAAAATATTAGTGAAATTGAAAATGTTAAATGAGCCAAAGATTTTATTACATTTTGTTAATGTTGAGAAATATATCAGTGCCTTAAATGGTGAATTAAAATTGATGTGTTTTGTTTTGACGCCTAAGGAGTGTAGCTGCGGGACGAGGAACCCGTCTTGGCGCTCAAACTGAGCGACCAGGGCAAGGTACTGTTCTTACATATTATATTGTATGAGCGACATATACATTATACATATACATCTAGTAAGATTTATAATAAACACCGTCACGTTATTGTTGCATCGCAATGTCTTATAATAAATAATTTTAGAATATAATCAAAACAAATATATGTATATGACGTTGATAATTATTTTTTACATTTATATTGTAATAAAATTGAGGTATTTACAAATGTATTTATTATTTTAGTTGTTAAAAAATTAACTACGAGTTAAAGTTTACAAATTAGGTTAATGGAATCTATATAGTTTATAACTATACACTGATTTATAATTTTAATATCACAAACCAATAATACTTTCACGCAAAATATTGTGCATGAAATAATGATTCATTATTGGTTAAAATTTTGAAGAAAAAAAAAACACAATATGCGAATATAATATATCACAATGTGCAATATGCAAAATATGCACAATATGCAAAAATATCACAATGTGCAAATATGCAAATATATCACAATAGCGTTAATTTAGTTGTTATTTTCTTGAATACCTCCATTTTGTTATGGATGTAGGTAAAATGCAGCAGCATTGTGTGCAAAATCCTTTCGGCGCAAAATAATAATAGTTTATAAAACGTCACCCGAATCCCGGAATTCATCAATGAAGAAAGAAGAGTTTTTATATTAACAAATTTAGCTGTAACATATTCTTTATTATTAATTGTATCTACGTGTCATAGAGTTAGTGTTTCTATTGTAGGTTTTCAATTATACGTTGGGCTTATACTTGCACTTTTTTCATTCGAGTTTTCATGTGAGTTTCATGAGTAAGCCCTGTGCTAAAATGCAGTTTATTGAGGTGTTGGAAGATGTAGAGAATATAATTAATTGATTAGCTATACATAATTCTATGTATATCTTTATGAGCAATATTTTCAATTGTTTTGAACAAAAACGAAATATTGGACAGCAATTAGGTAATTGGTAGATTTTTTAAAATGTAGGTAATTATCTGTATATGCATGCTTAATGTTTGTGGTTTAATAATTAATAAAAATTCTTTCAATGTATTAATTTATGTTTAATTCGTTGGCTCCCTGTTTGAGGTCGGAAGGAATTTTGCACACATCGCTGGTGCTTCTTTTCTTTGTTCCCTTCTATGAATTACAGCTTAGAACGAGATTATTACTTCAACTAGAAAATCAGTTTACAGTCAACACATGAATACAAGAAAAATCGTGACAGAAGCTTGTCTCCAAAGAGATGGTGAACGTGGGTTCTTTAAAATGGACCCTTTTTTTAATTTCAAGTCGGTCCCGAAACGCGACTAAATCACTGCACTTATAAGTGGTGTAGTTTATTGTAATGCAGATTGCAAAAGTGAAAGCATGTATGTGGGGGTCGCAAACCTAGGCCGCCATCTTGTAAAGAGGGCTGCACATGTTTTTCTACTCTATATCGATCAAACTATTTGCCGTAAAGAAAATTAAATGCAAATTAAATTTTACTCTGACTTTTTGCATACAAAAAAATTGTGTGCACTATCTTTTGCACGCTCAAAAATTAACATTTTAATTTTATCTGCCTGCTCTTTTTCTCACAAGTCTTTTCGTATTAGTCCCTGACATCTGCGATAGGGTTAATAAAAACTTAATATACCAGTACCTACGGATGAGTGCAACCATTTTTTAATGACTATCAACTTTTAACTATATTCGTCCGGCTATTATCTCGTGATAGTAAAATGATTTTTCGTGTGTTATTTTTTTCATATTCTGGCAACACTGACCTCATTTTTCGAGCGGTGTAATTGATGCTTAAGGCGTTTTTCTTCATTCATATAACTTGCAGTATAACGTTCTTAGCATCACTTTTAAAGCTTTCGAACATTTTATCCAGTTTTATTATTAGTAAGTGTTACAAAGACGAGCCGTTTTCAAGATTCGTCATCGAATTGACATTTCAAAATGTTTTTTAAGTTATTGTGACTCATCTGACCTCGACCAGCCTGATGGTCGAGGTCAAAAGAGTGCCACGACCGAAAAAAACTTCTACTTTCCATCGGGCGGCGGGTCAGACCAGATAAGTTTGTCAGACTACGCCTACCGCCTGAAGCATTTTTTTTATTTTATGATTGACAAATATTTTAAATACATATATAATTAAAACGAACATGAATCGAACCCGTGACAGGTGTGTGCGTGAGTGTTACCAATGCGCCACGCGGTCAAAACGGTCTCATAATCATTTGTCGTGCCTCAATTTCTACAGGGGTAGGCAGAGGTAACAGGGTGCCATGTTTTTTTTATCCTGACAACAAAAAATTACACTTACCCCATTATCCTGGCCATAGTTCTAACAGTACGGAGCTGACTTTATAAAAGTGTGGCACTTTTAAAGAGCGATTGATTTTGCGATGTAATCGGAACCAAACCGATTCTGGCGTATTATTAGTATAAGAACAGACCTAAGCCCTTAGTTTTAGTCTTATTCTCCGAATGAAAGAACCCCACGTTCACAGTTCTACGACCCCTGTTGGGGTCGTATGTGTGTATACTCGGGAGTCCGAAAGGAGTTGCGGACTGATGTTAGACAGGGAATGGGGGCGACTCCCATAGAATTTGGAAAGATTAGAATCTGTGCTAAAATAAGAACTGATTCATTGTTATTTGTCTCATTTATATTATGTTTATACCACGTGTGACTGAAAGAGACAACTACTTGTACTTCAATTCCTTTATTTTAAAGGTTGGCACTACTTTTTTTGCAAATGCAACCACTTGTAATTGTGAATGACTTTTAATACTGCTTAATTAAAAGTCACTTGGTAGTAAGATTAGCGGCATAATTGTTCCGTCATCCTTTTTTGAAGTATTTTAATTTCGTTTGTTATTCTGTCTAATTAAGTTGTCAAATGATTATCAAAACTAGTGACAACCTTCTAAATTACGAATGTAAAAATGTATATTTCATCCCCTTCTGACTTTTTTTAATGCCATAAGTGAAAATAGTATAAACGACTGTATTTTGTAGCTATTTTAGGGCTCCTTCTCTGTCTTAAGTCCAAATTCTTTGGCGACTCCTAACATAATTATTTATTTGTCATAAATCCATGAGAAAACGATTTACATATTTTCTAAGTTTATCAAAATATAGGTAATACTAATTCACTGCGACCCTGACTCCTAAGTATAGACTCATGCTACCCCGATAAGGGTCGTGGACTCCTGAGTATAGACAGACTCATGCGATATCGTGGGACTGAACGTGTTAAAATGAACAATCGAGGTTTAAAATCAAAATACTTGGACCAGTAACAATGCATCTTTGATATTTTGTACTTTGTGATACAAGCATGTTTAGTAGCTTAGTATAAAGTTGTTACAAAAAATCTTACTGTGATTATTGATTAAAGTTTTTACTGTGATTACTTGCCTGGTGCCGGACACTGAACCGAATTAGTTCACGGTTGGCCAGTTGCCATCACTATGCCAGCCAGTTTATGTGACAAGTCTCAAATACTCAGATTAAAGTTGTAAATAAAATAATCTAGATGAGAATGGCATGCCTTTTGGTAATAGCTGTTTTACCATGGACTCAGCTTTAGCACTAATCAAATTGTCACGCCTTTTTCCCACAGGAATAGGCAGGGACAATGGAGCGCCACTTGCCTTTCTTCACAATTCTCATCATACAAGCTCTATGGTTATGGGCACTAGGCAACCTAGCTTTCTTGAGGATGTCTTCGATTTAGTCGGCGAACACCCTTCTGGACCTGCCTTATTTAACGTATCCGTTCACATGGGATTTATATATTCCTTTCTTCAATCTACTTTCACTCATTCTTTCCATGTGCCCTCCCGGTGTTTGGCGACCACCGGGTACTAGTTAATTGTCCCTTTCCGGCATGCGGGGCTCTCTCCAATTGATTACTACTTATTCTACCGCACTAAATTTGACACATTGAATTTGACAGTTCGATTTGTTTTGTTGTATTTTCTGGATTGTTTCCCCGAAATTCCGCTTCATTTTATATATTAAAATGGAAGGTGTGCAAGTAATTACGCAAGATTTCATTAATGTACATATCACGAAATCTGATTCTGATGGTGCTCCCCCCATTGAGAGAAGATTTAACAAGGGTATTACTGTTCTCGACTTTAAGGTTAGTTTGTGACTCATTATTTAAAAATAAAAAGCCCAAAAAGAAGCTATTAAAGCTTTTTAACTTTTGAATGTTAGTATATTACTATATAGTAAATTTGGGCATCCTATCACCTGCTTTATCAAGAAAACTGGGTTGCTTAGTGCCTATAGCCGTGGAGCTTAAATAAAGAGAATTAGGAAGCGAGTGAGTTGTGTCAGGACCGTGGCAAGTAGCGCTTCATTGTCTCATCTTATCCCTGTTGGAAAAAAGCGTAACAATTTGACTGATTGACGCATAAAAATCTTAATTCAACTGCTAATTACTGTCCTTTATTTGTAGAAACAGTATCTCAACTTATGAATTACACTCCAGATTAAGATCACGCAGTATGTGGTCATAATATTATAACATATTATGTTTATGACAAAACACCCATAAGTTTAACCTTGAAATAAATTTTTACTTGGCAAGGTTTTAATACTGGAAAGAAAGTTTACTTCGAAACTAGCAAGATAAAAACTAAGCAATAAAAACAACTTTATTCCAAATTCTAATGTTACTAGTATTGCACGAAAGGACATCATTCATTTTGTATGGGGACTTGGGCTTAATTGTATGAACAGTTTAATATGCATTTTAAAATAGTTTAATGTACCAAGATTACAATGTAATTGGAATATATCCTTTATTTTGCATAGTTTAGGTGTGCAAAATGATTAAACTATAACTATGACAGATCAAAGCTATGGGCGTGTGTTTGACAGATAATACAAAATCCATCTTATTTTCCAAACAACTAAATTGCACAGCAATTAAAAGCAAAACTGTTATTAGTTTTATCAACACAAGTATCAAAACTACCGTTTATATATATTTTCATTATTGGACATTACAAAAGTGGTACAAAGAAGCCCAAACTGAATGATGTCCTTTATTTACAGACCAAATTAGAATTAGTAACTGGTGGATGTGCACAAACTATGAAACTTCAAGTATTTGATAGTAAGAACAAGCACATTTGTGATATTGACAATGATGATGTGCTCCTCGGCTCATATCCAATTGATGATGGAATGCGGATACATGTCATTGATAAGTTCTCACTAGTTAGCTTCGAGTCTACTGATAGTGCTGAGAGGTGAGATTATTATTATTTTTAAATGTCATTATCAGCCAGAATGCGTCCAATGCTAAACATAGGCCTCCCCCTTAGAACACCATTTTGAACAACAAGATGCCAGTTGCATCCACTGGTTATTCGTGACTTTCACTATGTCGTCAGTCCACCTAGTGGGAGGCCTACCTACGCTGCTTCTTTTAGTTGTGGTCTCCACT
The DNA here is from genome assembly GCA_905220615.1 of Tinea trinotella. Lineage (NCBI taxonomy): Eukaryota > Metazoa > Arthropoda > Insecta > Lepidoptera > Tineidae > Tinea > Tinea trinotella. Next base: position 1,041,185 of record HG992314.1, read on the forward strand.
CTAGAACCTTTCTTCCCCATCGGTTGTCTGTTCTTCAAGCAATGTTTTATATGTAACATTTACAAAATAATATCATGTAACATATTACCCAATGAGGTAATAAAATCATTAGAAAATGTGCTGAAAGGAAGAGCACAAAAAAGAAAGGTAAACTATCCAAACCTATTGGCCATTTAATATCAGAGTACATCTTCAAGAAAGGGGAAATTAAGGTCAGATGTAGTCTCAAAAAATTTATTCTATCAAAGATTCTCAATAAAATTTAAATTAATCAAATATTATAGATTCCGTCTATCTGAGGAAGAGTATCAAAAAAAGGGTGACACGTTAAGATCATTCCTACAAAAGAATAAACTTGGCAAATACAATGAAGAGGAATTGCAGAAAATGAAGGAACAGCAACTGAAAGAACAAGAGGAAGAAGCAAGGTAACTATAATATAAGGTCATTTAATAAAACTGTCCACCTTCTAACGCATTTTGCAGTGCTATTATTATTATTTTATGGTGACACGACATTTGACCTCAGCCTGTATGATGATAAGCAAGAGGAGATCCAAAAGTGATGACGACTGAAACCACCGAGTTAGTTCACGACTGCCTCAGTCGCCAAAACTATGCCGGCCATATAGTAAAGTTTTATTTTATACATGTCCAAAATAAATATAGATTTAATTAATTTAAAAATTATTATTCTATATGTTAGTACATTTTCAAATTGGCAACCGCAAATTGAGTTGGCTTCTTTATTGTCTAGCGCTTTCTCATCCACTCATTGTCATCAAGGATAAAAGTTGTCAACCAGGCAAGTTGTGGTCACATACTTCGTCACTCGAAAAACTGTTATCTTGTCACTAGAAAAACTGTCACTCGAAAAACTGTTATCTTGCCACTAAAAAAACTGTTACCTTGTCACTAGAAAACTGTTATCACTCGAAAAACTGTTATCTTGCCACTAAAAAAACTGTTCTTATCACTCGAAAAACTGTTATCTAGTCACCAGAAAAACTGTTATCTTGTCACTAAAAACCGCAATATTCTTTAATGCAATAAGCTGCTTATATTTGTAAGGCCCAACTTAATCAACAAGCACAGAAGAACTAAAATTTCTCTCTATTTTTGTTATTGTGACTACTAGAGGGACTAGAGGGATTTTAAGCTGTAGTGTGGTCCATGAATGGATGTCACTGCTACTTACAGTTCAATAACTGTAAGTAGCAATCACATCCACTATGCCGGTAACTTACAAGCTAATTCCGTAACGTCACTAAATCACTTCACGGTCTGTATACGGTGGTACTACCCCAGATCAGCAGACTGGGTACCACTGCCTACCACTCTTTACTTCCATTTTTTGTTCAAATTCTTATTTCATTATGATCAGACTAGCAGCTGCCGCAGTCGTAGGATCCAGATGCGAAGTGAAAGCGCCCAACCAAGCCACACGGAGAGGCACTGTCAAGTACAATGGCACATTACAGAACACTAAAGGACTTTGGATTGGAGTCCAGTATGACGAACCACTTGGCAAAAATGATGGATCGTGAGTATCGTTATTTTTTTAAAGGACATCAGGAGTCGGACTCGCCTATGAATTCCATAGCAGCAAGTAAAATAATATAAAAGTTCTTGTAGTTCGTTGTAACTTTGATTGATTTTTACTACTGTGGGCAATAAATAGTAAAACTTTTTAATTTAAATTTCGCGCGGAAATCCACTCGTCGAAATATTTTTTTCTGGGTTAGTATAATCCTTTGTTCGTCACAGAATTCCCTTCTTTCTATACCTTCACATAGCTCAGGCTTTGTCAACAAATCGTTTGCAGTAGTGGCAATAAATTTATGGAACAAACATCCACTGAAAATCAAACAGGCGCCAAATAGACTCATTTTCAAAAAACTTGTTTATCAATATTTGATCAGTCAGCAATAGTCATGTTCTATATCTGTTATTTATGTATTTCTATATTAATAATATGTATCTATGTGTGTGTGTATTTGTATGTATGTATATATACATATATATTTAAATGTATAGTATGTATTTTTGTATGTAGTTTATATATATTTAGTAACTTATAAATAATATTTTCATTTTAATACTTATATAGCCATATTTTAAACTTTGTTGCACTACCCACCATCATCTTAACGTTCACCATATATGAAGGTTTGGCTGGTAGAGAATGCCATGGGGCATTAAGACCGCTTTTTGTAAAAAAAAAAAACAATAAAGTTTTTAAATAAATAAATATAATCAAACCAATGGTATGTCAGTGACCAAACGTCACTTCAAAATAATCATTAGTTTTTAGTATATGCATGTCGTTTTTTTTAAGAACATCATTCATTTTAGGCTTTCATGTACTACGTTTCTAATGTCTGATGATAACAAAATATATAAATGGTAGTAAAAAATATATAAAGTATCGAACTTGTGTTGATAAAACTAATAACAATTTTGCATTTTATTTGCTGTGCAATTGAGTTATTTGGAAAATAAGATATGGAATTTGTATCGTCTGTCAATCACAAAGACACGCCATATTAACAGTTCTGCATGATAATTATATTTTGATCATTTGGCACATCTCCAAAATGATCTTGCATAAATTCCAATTATATTGTAATCTTCGTACATCAAACTATTTTAAAATGTATATGCAATAGCCCAAGTCCAGCCCCAAACCAGTAAAATGTAAATGAAATGAAATTATTTATTCGTGGTACATAGGTTGTTACAGGTTGTTAAAACAAAAATATATTGATATGATCGCTATGACCTGCCCTTGGGCTTACAAATATTATTTACATATTAGTACATATTTAATGTTAGTATTTTGAAACAAAATGTCACTTAAGCTAATCATAAATATATAAGCACTATGCAGAAGTTTCGCGTGAGTAAAGTCTACAGTATTAATCAACATTTAGATTTTGTATGGATTTGTCTAAGAGATATTCGCTAACAGTGTAGTAGGCTTTGCCCAACAAAAAATATGCAAAAATATATTTAAACTTCTTTAATGGATACACCTTAATTGTGTCTGGAATATGGTTATATATTTTCACAGCCATACCTATAACACTTTTTTCCATAAGAGTTGTGTGACATTGAGTTAACCAGAGTTTATCTTTATTTCTTAAATTTCTATTGTGTATTTGATTAGACACAGTGAATAAATGATTATTATTTTTTAAAAATAAAGCTATCTCTAGTATGTAAAGACTAGGAAAAGTTAAGAGTTTTTCTTTAATAAAATATTCTTTACAGCTGTCAGTGGGCTTGAGACCAAATATGGCTCTCACACATCGTTTTTGGGATCTAAATACAGTTTCTTTATTTGTGGAATTTCCCCAAAATCTAAGTACTGAGGCAACATAACCATAATAAGCAATAATTGCAGTTTTTGTGTCGCTAACTTGTATCTTTTATACTTTGGTCGTCCTGTTTATATGATACACAAGCGTTTTAGTAGCTTATTAAAATAATTAAAAATATAAAAATGTTTTTCATTTCAGTATCAACGGCGTCCGCTACTTCACATGCCCGCCCAAATATGGTGGTTTTGTGAAGCCCGCTTACGTCACCATTGGGGATTTCCCGGAAGAACAATTTGATATTGAAGATGAAATATAAATTTTATAAGTTTGGTTGTCTTAAAGCAAAGCCTAATAAGTGATATAAGAAAAGGAAAAATTAATTTTAGGATAGCACATTTCATTTACCAAAAAATATATATATATTGTTATACCGGAGCGACAAACGCGACAGAATGCGACGCTAACTGTCACATCCATTCATGAGCCGCATTTCAGCTTAACATCATAATATGGAGTTTTAACAATAAAACAATTAATGAATTAAACAAATTTTATGCGGCTTACTATCGCGTTTATTTTGGTTTAGATTTTACAATTTTTTATTATTCCGACGTTTCGAGAGCCAATAAAGAGAAATAAACCGGGAACAGAAAAACAATCAAAACATCAAACGGGGTAGTTTTGGAAACAATAACAGCATCAACCAATAGGACGACTAAACACCTCAGTCTCTCCGTGACCACGATAGCTACAAAGCTCTCGAACGTCGGAATAATAAAAAATTGTAAAATCTAAACCAAAATAAACGCGATAGTAAGCCGCATAAAATTTGTTTAATTCATTAATCAATGTTTGCGCATAATCTAAGAAAATACTAATAAAAAATTGTTGTTTCCTCCATAATTTGTGGTTATTCAAAAAAAAATATATATATATATATCGCCTAATAGGTTTTGATTTATGACAACCGATTTTTTATACCTATTTAATAATCAACGCTAGAGTGCATGTTTTTTTTTAATAATTTATCGGAATTTAAAATTCTAATCAACACGAAGCTTTAAACATAACAGTGAAGTTTTTGGAATATGTTTTAATCTTATTTGATGCATATATTATGTTTTTCTATATTCTATTTGCTAAAGTAAAATCGTGGTTAAAATATTTTTGTTAATTTATTAGGTTTCGATCTCAAAATGTTATTGTACACAAACGTAATATGTTCGTTAATTTTTAACTAAAATTATAATATTGGTGTAGTTTATAACACATTTTTTTATAATATTTTAATTATTATCATTCCTAAAAGGCATTTTTTTTGCAAAATTACAGAGCTTTAATAAATAAATCTTTCAATATCATTGTTTTCTTTACTTCCAATCCTAAGCTGGGCCATTGCTGCGCTCGTTTTTTACCTACTTTTATTTTCGAATGTTTAATCAATTATAAATAATGTGCACGACTAGCTCTGTTCCTGACTAGCAACGTCATCCAGCGCTCTTGTCAACTGCCGATTCTTATACTAATAATAGAAGAGATATTTTTTTATTTTATTGTGATACATTTAATCCGACCCGCCTGATGATAAGCAAGAGTGACGACGACTGAAACAACCAAGTTAGTTCACGGCTGAAGGATTAAAGGATGGAGAGAACACATGAACTGGCGAAGTATTTCACTTGTAGATTGTTCTACAAAGAAAGGCCGCACCGAACCTTGTAGTTCGACTACCGATTCGGTCGACAAAATGCGGATGCTTCCTCCGACCAGTGCGTGTATTACGGGTGTGAAAAGACGAGGTAGGAACAACGCTAAAGAGCTCCTCGGAACATTTCTCGTGGTATAGGCGATAGAAGACGCACAGAGCCGCCATGTCTCTGCGTAGTTGCAGAGGTATATAAATAATACATTATTTCATACTTAAAAAATATTTTAATACAAAATTCCATATATAATACAAAACTAGAATTTCCGTCTCTTAATAATATCAGGCCGCCAATTGATAGGATGCGTCTCCTCTGAGGCGCTTTCGTCCTCTTTATATATTTTGATTGTTTTGTCCGCCTCAGTTGTTATCAGACGTGAGCCGGATTGGTCAAACGTCATCGCGAATATGCCTGCTTCAGAATCCATCGAACCAGGCTGGACTGCGGACTGAAATAAACATTAGGAATGGTTAATATTAAGGCTAGGTGCCTAGTGCCCATAACCTTAGAGCTTATATGAAGAGAATTGTGGATGTGATGGAAGCGAGGGAGTTGTGGCAAGTGGCGCTCCATTGTCTCTGCCTATCCTCATGGGAAAAAGGCCTGACAATTTGATTTATGATTGATTAATATTAAGATTGAAGTGGATAATGCATGAAGTAGAAAATGCACGACACATCACCTATGCCGGCCTAGTTGAACCGGCAACTTACAAGCTGATCCCAAAACGCGATTAAGTCACTTCACGGTCTGTATACTTTCACAAGCATATCCACTTCTTTTTTTAATATTTGTAATATTTAATCATATTATTGAAATGTTTAATCTTATAATTAAATATTACAAAAAGCTATAAAACAAATACTTGCTCCGACCGGGTATCGAACCGGGACTTGACTCGTAACAAACGGGTGTACTAACCAATGCAATACGATTGCCAATTGCACCTCGAAACGCGACAATATCACTTCATTTCTTTGACTTTCCTTTATTCTAACAAAATATGAAGTACATTGTATAATCAAATCACCTGCATTCTTTGGAAATTATATCCAGTCCTCCAATCCCATAAATATAATGTTCCATTATCCCCACCGCTGACGAGCACGCCCTCTGGATTCACAGCCATGCAATTCACAATACCATTGTGGCCGGACAAGTTCTGGATGAATCTACCCTCGGGACACTTCCATTGTTTTATGTTATCAGGAGAAGCTGCAGAGAGAATTACAATTAAAATAAATAACTAAAAATCATTCAATTTGCATGGGAACTTGGGCTTAATTGTATTGCATATACATTTTAAAATAGTTTGATGTACGAAGATTACAATGTATTATAATTGGAAAATATCCTTTTTTTTGCATAGTTTAGGTGTGCAAAATGATCAAACTATAACTATGACAGTTCAAAGCAGAGCTGTTAATATGGCGTGTTCGTGATTGAGAGACGATACAAAATCCATATCTTAATTTCCAAAAACTCAATTGCAAAGCAATAATATGCAAAATTGTTAGTAGTTTTATTAACACAAGTATCAAAACTACTATTTATATATTTTTTCATCATTGGGCATTACAAAAATAGTACAAAGAAGCCCAAAATGAATGATGTCCTTTAACCCAAAGATTTAAAACGTTAGATACGCTTTTACCATAGTTTGGCCGCGTCGTAACGGGTCTGCTTACCTGCATGAGTAAAGTAAACTCACTCAACTCTAATCTGACAGCGCATGACAGGGAAAGTAGTGTTGGCAATTACTGTGAAACAAAAAGAGACAACACTATTCTCTCGGTACGCACACACTACCAAATAACCCCACTGTTTTTCGATGTCAGGGCATATCTAATGATTTAAATCTTTGCTTTAACCTTGTATAAATGTCTGTGTACATACCGGAAGCGAATGTATATTGTGTTGGATGTAAAACTAGTGCTCGGACTGATTTCTTGTGGTTCGTCAATGTGCATATTGATTTGCCAGCTGCCAAGTCCCAGAGGCGGATTGTTGAGTCGTGCGAACCCGTTATTACCTACGACGGAAAATTTTCTTTATTAATCTTTATACGGGGACGCTTCCGGAGGTCTGCAGGAACGAGAAGGGTCTCCTGGCCTTCCTGGAGGAGGTCGGGTGGCTCCGCTGAAGGGGAGCCGTTGAAGAACGCACAAAGAAACCGAAGAGGACTTAGAGTGCAGAAACGAGCCCGCACATAACTGTAACTGTAGGCAAGTAATTTTATTTATTATAGAAGAAACCGAGTTGGCGAGTGTAGTGATGTGCCGGAGCTTCGTATCCTATCTGAGGGAGAAAAAAGATCCGTATCTGTTACTTTTTGGCAGATCTTTTATACAAAAACGGATTTAAAATTGTATATTTTGTGAAAATTCATGCAGAACATTGTTTTGAGTGTGATTTGGAGTGTGCATGGAGTCACCATTGCTACGAACGGGGAATTACTATTTTGTTTCAACCTGACGTTTAGAAAGCTTGCGGCGGCCGTGGTCGTGTTTTCTAGAGATGTTCATGCTTAAGGGGCCATCCATTAATCACGTGAGGCTTGAAAGGGTCACGAAATGTCACAAGGGGGAGAGGGGCTGTAGTGAGATAACCACGTGTATTTAATTTTTCATTATTTTTTCAAACGCGCGATTTTTAAATCGAAAAGCGGCGCGTATATTTGTAAGTAAAGATATACAAATACATGGAGTGAGCAGCTACTGGGGCTTTTACCTTACCTGTATTTCAGATATTCTAAATTTAAGATTTTTGTAGATACTAAAAATACACGTCTTCGAGTATAGTCCTAAACCTCACCAATGGGGAGGGGGGGTTAAAAAATGCTTTAAAAAGATCACGATGATTAATGGATGGCCCCTAATGTATTGTAATAAAATGAGGATACCTGAGGATCGGCTGGTTGTGTGAGCAATGAGGCGACCGTGTCCGTGTGAGCAGCTAGTGTGTGCACGTTTGCCTTTGTGCGTATGTCCCACACGCGAGCGGTTGCATCTCTGCCTGCGGTTAATAGCACATCTATGGTCGGGTGGAGGCTCAGCGTGTGGACGGCAGATAAGTGACCATGATAATGGCGGATAACCTAAAAATAATACAAAGATATGATTATTTTAATTGTAGCTTGACATAAGACAGCACCTCGGTGCCAAGCCCAAAGCAAAATAAAAACTTACAGATTACAACTTAACGATATAAACAACTTTAATTAATCCTTACTTCCTTACTTATATTATAAACGCAAAAGTTTGTGAGTATGGATGGATGGATGTTTGTTACTCTTTCACGCAGAAACTACTGAATGGATTTTAATGAAACTTTACAATACTGTAGCTTATACATCAGAATAACACATAGGCTATAATTTATTAACATATTTTGTGGATAATATAAAAGAAAAAAACATTTTCCCATACAACATTGCGTGCATTCAGAAATTTATTTAAGGAAAATATATCAAACAAATTATTAAAATATATTAACATATTATTATTATTATCCTACTTCCTACTATTATTATAAATGTGAATGTAAGTTTGTTTGTTACGTTTTCATGCAACAACTACTTCATCATGAAATTTTGTACACATATTTTTGGAGGTACTAGAATGAACATAAAAAAATATTATGACTGTGTTATAAACTTATTTTTACGCGGGTGAAACCGCGGGCACAGCTAGTATCAGAATAAAATTAAATTATCAAGTATTGTATTGTTATTTTTAATAAATTAGAGTTTGATATACATACATATTTTATATAAGTAATTATTTACCTTATTATATTCCAAATCCCAGCATTTAACTTGTCTGTCCTCCCCACAACTGAATAAATAAGGGTGTCTTGGTGATACTTGCAGTCCTATAATTGAAACAAAACATTAACAACTCAATTATTTCTGGATCAGCTTTCACTCTGTGGCACCAGGGAGCCGAATTGCAATACTAATGACAATTCATTCATTCCCATTTGTCAAAAAGTTACGCAGTCGCTGTTAGTGTCAAAAACAACTTTTATTCATTCGGACAATGAGTCACAATTAGCTAGAACTGATAATGAAAATGAACATTAAATCTTCTTAGTCGCATTTTTAATTTTGAAGATCATAATATTTGCACATTTATTATACATAATTATAAATAAAAACAATGAAATAAATAATTGCACTGATCAGGAACTGAACCTGGGACTTTGTGCATAACAAACTGGTGTGCTAACTAATACACCACATGTCCTTTGGTAATTTTGTTTCTATGATCCAAGCTTGCTTAGTAAAAAATAAAATAATAAAAAGGCATACCTCTAACAGTGCTAACATGTCCAGTGAGTGATACTTTTAATTTGCCACTTGCCAAGTCCCAGATTTTGATAACTCTGTCAGCAGCACCTATAAACATACAATACTTTAATTTTGCGCGAACATTGATTAATGAATTAAACAAATTGTATGCCACTATCATGTTAATTTTTTGTTTTTAATCGTACAATTTTTAATTGTGGCCACGGAGAGATTTAATTTTTTTAATCAAAAATACTTGTGATAGTAAAATGTTCAATTCATAATTATAAGCATATTATATTTACATACAAATACCATTGAGTTTGATACATTTTTTTTATTGAGAAGCAAGGGCTGGACATTAGTCTCAGATGATGCCAACCAAATGTGCTTTTTCATGCTTCATGCACTATCTTAAAAGTGACAGCATAACCAATTTGTATATTAAATATAAGTGTTGTATTTGCCTTGTGTATTTGGTGACCGTGTGATAATTGTAATTTGATTGGCAGACTGGGTGCCACTGCCTACCACTCTTTGATAACCAGACCCGAAGCAAATATCCATCTCTTTTTTTTTTAGCAAATATTTGTAATATTTATAATTATGAAACTTTTATGAAACAAATATTTGCTCTGACTGGGAATAGAACCCGGGACATACCAATCACTGATCAATCCAACCTTGGATGACTGAGGCTGACACTAAGGTTTTTCTACCATCAGGCAAGTCAATAATAGAAAAAGAGCCAAAGAATGAAAATTGGTAATAAATAGAGCCATTATCACTACCAGATATTTGAAGAGAATTAATATCAAGTAGTGTGGTTTTATATACACATACCTAAAAATAAAAGATGTTAAAGTTTTTTTTTGTGACACGACATCTAGGTCCTAGGATGGAGAGAACACATGGGCTGGCAACGCATTCCACTTGTCGATTGTTCTACGAAGAAAGGACGCACCAAACCTTTTAGTTCGTCTGCCGATTCGATCGATAGAATGCGGATGCTTTCCCCTACCTGTGCAGGTATTACGGGTGTAAAAGGACGAGGTAGGAACAAGGTTAAGGGTATGAATTTATAAAACAAACCTGTAGCAAACCATTCATTTCCAGGCTCAACTGCCACACATCTGACCCATCCTAAATGACCAGATATAACTCGGAACAACTTCCATGGTGCATGCCATTTGGGTTTTGGCAATGAGGGGAGCTTCTTTGGAATGGCGACCACTCCAGCTGGTGGAGGTAAAGGGGCTGGAGCACTGTACGGTAACATTGCCCCATCAGTGGCTATTGCTGCTGATTCTGCTATATCTGGGTAAAAAAAGACTAGATAATTTTTTGGACAATCCAATAAATAATATTTTTATCAACAGATTAATATTGTCGTAACTGGGGTGTGGAAGTATGCAATTCCCAATTATAAAACATAATAATAGACCAAAAAAAATCTATCAGTTTTTTCTTGGTTTTATCCAGATAAGTCAAAAAGGTGTAGCTTCCAAGGGCTTAGTTGATAAAATTATTAAGCAAGATATATGACTGTTTTATTTGGTATCTGTAATATCATTTTTCATTTAGGTAGCTTATGAAAGGGTGCAACTTGATGCTTGTGGATTAAATAACTGTTAATTGGTTGTCTTAACAAAAGTACAAAAGAAAATTAAACACTAGTTTACTTTTACTTTCCTGCCTGCAATGAAAGTAAACAACATGGTTGTCCACAGATGCTTAAAAATTTTCTAATAATATGTATGTAGTACTTACATACTTTATTGTCATGTACTTTGAGGTATCAAATCAACAAATATATGGAAGATTTAAACAATACATAAACAGCCAGTTGTACCAAAAATTTTTCTTCTACTTATTCGTAAAAAGTTACGAATAAGTAGAAGAAAAAAGCAAAAATGGGTTGCAACACTCTTTCGTGTATGCTGTGTGTCACATTAAATATTTTGGTACAACCGGCTGAAAAACTCTAATTATTCCAAGCGAATACTAGTTTGAAATAACCCTTACCAGATTCATGAGGTAAACTGTTTTGTTTAAGGGATTCTAGGTGTTTGATGGCTTGTGCCTTCTCAACAGCAGCCATTACCTGTCCAAAACTATCCCGTGTCTTTACTGCACGCTTTATTTGTTCACTAAAAATAATAACACCGAATTTTTGGTTATGTTGTGAAATTTTGAAACTTTATAGTATAAAATATTGTTTCGGCAACTTACGCTTTTTCGTCAATGGGAGGTAACAAACTTTGATTAGATAAAAACATATCGTGTGATCTCTTTAAAGATCTAAATACAAGAGTATGCACTGAATGTTTAATAACTTCGTCAGCCATTTTAATATATTTATGCAATATAACGTTTATAAAACTAAACTAATCTAATAGTTACTTTATTTTCATAAGTATTACAATAACATAATTTAAAGTTTTATAGACTTATTCCATAAGTACATTTTTATTTCAGCGTTCAACAAATGCCACCAAAACTACAAAACTTATTTGACAGCTGTAGTGATGTACCGAGTTGTAAAAAACTAATTGAGAAAATCAAATAATTTTTTTTACTGTGTTTATTTTTTTAAGCTTTAATATCTTTTGGTAGTTATTAGTTAGCAGGCAACTGCAACTGCCAGGACAAAATTTTAAAATATTCCTAAATATTAATATCTAGAAATAAAGGATTTCCAGCTTGTAAAATGCTATAAATCATCTTATTTTAGGTAGTCTTTAATAAGACTTCGTTTATTTACCGCTTTAACTATCATCATTTTCAACCTCGGCTAATGAATGTATGAAACTAAGATCATCTACACTAAAGTAACTAACTGCAGTCATTAATCAACACAAATTGTCACACTTTTTTCCATAGGGATAGGCTGAGACAATGAAGCGCCACTTGCTACGATCCTGACACAACTCTGCTTTCCTCACATTCACAATTCTCTTTGCAACCCAGGTTTCTTGGAGATGTCTCCGATTTTGTCGGAAAACACCCTTCTCGGTCTAATCGTATAACGTATAACACATCCATCCACATCAGATTTATAAATTCTTTTCGTCAATCTACTTTCACTCATACTTTTCATATGCTCAAATTGCATATGGAAAGGGTCAATAATTGAAACATTGTTAAATAAAACAATATTAAAATGTATTAATATTTATTTACTATGATAATACGTTTTTCATATAAACATTTTCAGACTAAAATATTTTTGGTAACAAAGCTTTTATTTATAGCAGTACTTATTTATAGACAAAATTACAATTTAAAGTGCTAAAATGACTAGATTGTGAAGACTATAAGTACGGTATTAACTTATTAAGATCATTATGGCACTAAAACAAATCACATAAAAAGTATTTTTATATAAAATCCTACACTTAAATAGCTATAGGTACACCATGAACTAGTTTCTTCTAAAATACTGATGCTTGGCTAAAATTAATTGAATTAATTGAATGATTATGATTATAGAGTTATATTATTTTGATTTGAAAAGGAACGCGACACTGTATTTTGTAATTCTTATAATTGAATGATCTTTATGATTATAAATAAAGCGTTAATTACATAGCTTTTTGGGATAATGATTATAAGTATTTTACTTTTAAAAAATGTGCTATTTGGGCTAGTACACACAGCAATCAAACACTAAGGCGTTGTGCCCATCTAAGCAACACAATAAGCGTAATATAGCATTATGATTTTTTTCAGTCGTCGTCACTCTTGGACCTCCTCTTGCTTATTATTAGGCGGGTCGAGGTCCGAAGTCGTGTCACAATAAATAAAAAATACTATCAAAGAAGTTGTATATGCAACAATTTTACACACATAACTTTTGCTTTGTTCTTATAAGTGTCGTGTTACTTAGGTGAACACAACACCATACAAAATGCCGGTTTGGACGTAGCTACTAATCTAGCTACAAATCTATAGTTTCTTACATTTAAACCTAACAGTGTCGCGTATTTGAGGACAGTAAGGTTAGACTAGACGATCCACATTGCTGCACTCCTTATGCCAGTCATAACCTTCTGTGACAGTTGAATCGGCGACGGAAAAGACCGCGCCACCCTCGGTTCAGATGGCCGCTTTATCATTCGCATCACTAACGCGGCGGGAGTGTGATGTGCGACGGAGGGTACGTGGCTGCAGGTTCAACGGAGGTAAGTTAGGGCGTTCAATACGAGTTGGGGATGAAACGAATGGTCGATTACTGCGACGAATAGAATCGATGTTGCGGAAGTATTCGTCGTTGTAATTCTCGATCAGTGGCGCTGGATCTTCGTAGTCAACGTTAAAATGTCTAGTGATTGCGAGGTCTTCTGGTGGTCCTAATTTGTATAGAGGTGGTTCGACGCATTCGTAGTGATGATCTTCTGTCTCGTCGTGAGGATATGTGTCCGCGACGAAGTGTCTTGTGCCTCTCGGTGTCAATGCAGCCCACAACACTCGCGAGTCTAATGCAGCGCCACCTCCGTAGAGGGCGCTGGAGCTTGTCTTTCCTGTACCAGTTTTGCAGCCACCGCGAGCGCTAAAAAAATCAATTATTGAATTTTATAATATTTTAATGCCACTACTGTTGCCACTGCTCTATTGCAAAGAATTCAGTAGTCATATATTTAAAAGTTGTAGGATAGCTTAAAATGTAACTTGCTATAATAATACTTTTCTATCGGGAATTACCCTCAAAAAGAGGATTTAAATTTTTCTACTTAACATTATTACGAAATAAAAATTAAAATGTATTAATAGTTATTAAAAAAAAAACTTACTCTCTACACTTGATCAAGAATAGTGCTAATAATGCTGCAATACATAGCACTGCAATGCTGCATGTGATAAGCACCAGGAACCATGTGTCATCACCGCTTGCTGGCTCTGTCATACAAGAAAAAATATAAAATTAAATATGTAACACGACCAGTGGCGTAGCGTGGGAGTCAACCGCCCGGGGCGGAAAGAAAATTGCCGCCCCCTTATTTAGGAATTTCAATCATAGGTACAACAAAAATATGAATTTCAGGTTTAAAATTTTAACGATTTATTTTAGTTTTTTAAATTTTACCGCCCCCTGAATGTGCCGTCCGGGGCGGGCCGCTCCCTTCGCCCCCGCCACGCTATGCCACTGAACGAAATTTAAGGCGCCCTCTAGGAATAACAACTATCACACTACTTCTCCATTTACTACTACCGGTATTGCCAGACTAATGAATTATTTCGTGTTGCAAATAACAGCCACACAATAATACAAGATTTGGATGAAAAAGTTTTGTGATCCAGACCAAATAAAGTCGTGGTTAACTCACCGTGCCTTGGTAGCTCGTGATATTCAACTCCTGGGAACAGAGCATTTTCTTCAGAGTTCTGATGTGGTGGGCACTTGGAGACACGGCACGTTGGGGTCAAGTCAGACCCTGATAGCAGGTCCGGGATAGGGGGAGGTGGGATACGGAGAATTGAATCAGGTGGAGGTCCCAGCCACATGCAATGAGCACCGCACTGCATGCTAAAAACAAAATAAATAAAAATATTAGGTATTTAATCGAAACTAAAACACATTTGTTTTCCATAAATATAATTTGTGAAAAACATAAGTAAAATTTCTTTTTCACATATTTTACTTTTGTGAAAAAACATTAGAGCGCGTATAAAATACTTAGTCATATTTACACTCTTTTTAATGTGTACTGCAAAATCGCGTACCTTTTTATTTATTCAATTAAAAACAAATCGATTAAAACATCATGGATTTTCACATAATATTATATTAAACAAATAAATATTTATTCTCGTTAAAATATATTTTAAATTTAATAATGTACGTTACAAAACTAACTAAACATTCACAAGAATATATCCATTGAATGACAAATTACAGAAATATTGAATTACAAATTTTAAAAAAGCAAAGAAGTTATCTACAAATTACAAATAGAACAAAAAGAAAAATCGATCGAAACCGACTCCATTTTCACCGCAAACCTCTAGCCCAATGTACTATGACTAAAATTAAATTAATTTATGAAAATATACAATTAATAACTAAACTAAAGTTTAAAAAGTAATATAAAATCAACTTACACTTATATTAAGTTAGAATTCACAATAAAATGGAATAAACTTTGCGGAAATATTCCTTTTACAAGTTCTGCGATAAAGCTTTTGGACCAAGGATGCAGGGCGCAGGCGTCAACCGCTACCAAACACAGAAAATGCTAAATTTTCCACACGATATTTCTATAAAATTCATCATACATTGACGATTTTCCTAACTTCAATTTTCTACACATTGATATAAAACGAGCAATGTACCCTATATACTTTTATATTCTATTAAAATATGGTATGTTGTATGGGGTAAAATTATCGATCAACGCAAGCGCGCTAAGGGATTTGCAAAACTAAGGGTGTTTATTGGATTATGTTAGACTAAAAGGGGGAGCTTTGAGCTGACCTTCTGTCTCTCTTTCGCGTACACAATTTGTGTCCATTATATTTTTGTTTCATTCTCGTATTTAATGTCATTTTATATTAATACAATTTCTTTTATACAATTAGGGTTGACTCAAATTACTAATTGTTGTCGAGTTAGCAATCGCCTTAAATAAAAGCAGTTAAGGTTACGACTACTTGAAATTAAATATATAAAAAAATAAACTTTTTTTATTGAGCCTTGAGACGAGACATGAACTCAACTTGCCTGTTGGACAGCGCCGAGGACCGAAAGACGGTTGCCTTAATCGACGTCTCTATGCCGGTCAATATGGGTTTCTTTACATAGGGTGTGGGACGATATTTGACAAATTAATTAAATAAATAAAAACAATAGTAGTAACAATTTAATCTTTATTTTTATTGAGACACGACATTTGACCTCGACTCGCCTGATGATAAGCAAGAGGAGGTCCGAGAGTAACGACGACTGAAAAAACCGAGTTTTTTTATATTTTTTTATTGTGACTCGACATATGACAGCACCCCGCTTGATGTTAAGCCGAAGTGTGGTCCATGAATTAATGTCACTGCTACTATATTTCAATAACTGTGAGTAGCAATCACATCCACTATGCCGGCCTAGTTGAAACCGGCAACTTACAAGCTGATCCCGAAACGTGACCAAATCACTTCACGGTCTGTATACTTGTAAGTGGTGGTACTACCCTGGATCGGAAGACTGGGTACCACTGCCTACCACTCTTTGTTAACCAGACCTGAAGCAAATATCCACCTCTTTTTTTTATTAACAAATATTTGCAATATTTAATATAATTATTAAATATTACAAATAAAAGTGCGTTAGTCACACAGGTTGCCTAGAGTTCTTAGGTAATATTTACTCAAGTTCCATTAAATGGATTAGATAAAAATCAATCCAATGTAATAAATAATTTATCAAACAACTCAACTTTATTAATAGATTTGTATCCGATTTCTGATCCCAAAATAGACAGAGAAACATATTAACTTTAGTTTTACGGACTAAAACAAGGAAAACTTCCACGCAATATAGGATCGCGTAGCTAACTTAAATAAATACCTTTCTAGGAAGTAAGTGCAGGTGCCGGTGCCGACTATCCGAAATGAACTTTCACACGACCTGCGGGCCAACCGCGTAACTTAATGAAAATAAGAATGGGCTTCGTTTTGACGCGGTCGCTGTTAGTGTCAAAAACAATGTGCTTGAACTGTTAATGAAAATAAACAACAATTCTTAGTGTGTTGTACGATCGCAATATTAAATTTAAAAGCTCATTAATCGGAGACATCTTCAAGAAAGCTAGGTTGCCTAGTGCCTATAACCGTAGAGCTTGTATAAAGATAATTGTGAATATAAAGGAAGCGAGGGAGTTGTGTCAGGATCGTGGCAAGTGGCGCTCCATTGTCTCTGCCTATCCCTGTGGGAAAAAGGCGTGACATTTTTTAAAATGTACATATAACTTTACTTAACATAATGTACATATAAATTTGATTATTTGATTGATTAATGAAGTTCAATGATAGTTTTTTTTTAATTTAGGCTCGTAACACCCCTGATTGAGTACGCTTCATGCATGGAGGTTTCATTACAGCAGCTTATTAACATTATTTATTAATATGACATTTATTTTTTATATAGTTTATAAGCAGACAATGTCCTTATACAGCAGCAAACTTTTGCAGTTTGTGCATTATGTACAGTTCAGTATACTCAGATTAGACATTTACATATATTTCAATATTTTTTAAGATGACAATGCTATCACACAGCAGCTCACGCAATATTGTTATTGGTGTTAATTTTTATTAAATTGACAATGGTATCTGCTACTGTCGTAGGTATTTATTTTATTTTAATTATTGTTCTATTAATTATTGTTATGTAATCTTGACGTGTAAAAGTGCTCCTTTGGACCCTAATTACTTAATAAAAAAAATAAAAAAAGGTGAATGCTAATACAGTTACATAACTGCAAGTAGCAGTCGTATCTACTATGACGGTCTATTTGTCACTTTGAAGTTAATCCCTTTTTTTTCATTGCTATGATGATCTCCTTGCCGTGTCCGGCAACAGCGACTCCTTAGTCAGTACTATGATGTGCTCTAATGTGACTCGCAAAACCAACTTTAGTTTTAAATGTGCGGTTGCAGGGTTTACAAAAGAGTTGTCCATTAGCGCTATACTATACTAAGCTACTAAAGTGCTCATAGAAATAGGACAACCAAAGTACATAATATTAAAGTAACATTGGTACTGATGGGTGGTCTCGAACTCGTGCTCTTCTGTTTGCGTGACCATTGCATTGCCACTACACCACGGTCGCCTTAATCACGAAACGCGATTGGTGACTCAGTACACTTGTAAGTGGTGGTACTTCGGAATGGCGGATTGGGCAAACGGCCACGGACTGTCTGCCTACCACGTTTTTAAATCATTTAGACACAGTGTAAATATTCAAATATATTTTCAAAGACAGGTGAGGCGTAGTGGTTAGTAGACCAATTCGTTACGCGGAAAGTCCCGGTTTAAATCCCGGTCGGAGCAAATATTTGTTTCATAGCTTTTATTTGTAATATTTAATCTAATTTAAGAGTGGTAGGCAGTGGTACCCAATCTGCCGATCCGGGGTAGTACCACCACTTACAAGTATACAGACCGTGAAGTGATTTAGTCACGTTTCGGGATCAGCTTGTAAGTTGCCGGTTCCATCTAGGCCGGCATAGTGGATGTGATTGCTACTCACAGTTATTGAATTGTAGTAGCAGTGACATTCATTCATGGACCACACTTTGGCTTAACATCAAGCTGGGTGCTGTCATATGTCGAGTGACAATAAAAAAAATATAAAAAAAATATCTTAAAATAAATAAATATTAGTTTTTTTTAAAGAGGTAGATTTTAGGTCCGGGTTGAGTGGTAGGCACTACTTACAAGTACAGAAAGCGTTTCAGGATCAGCATGTAAGTTGCCGGTTTCAAACAGGCCGACATAGTGGATGTGACTGATACTTACAGTTAATTAACTATAGTAGCAGTTACCTCCATTCTTAGACCACATTCCAGCTTAACATCAGGCAGGGTGCAGTCATATGTCGAGTCACGATAAATAAACCTTATATAAAAATACACGTGCACAGGGCCGTCTTAAGCATATTCAGCGCCGGGGTGCGAAAGTCAAGGCTCTGCTCGCGTGTTATCAGTGTAGTAGGTACCTATCGAAGTTTATGGCGGTCGGCATGCGCCCCCTAGGACTCTGCGCCCGGGTGCACCGCACCCCTTGAACCCCCGGGTAAAGACGGCTGTGCACGTGCACAAAATTACGCTAAACTAACCAAGATATATTTAAATCAAAACAAATGAAACCCAAGGGTGTATTCAATTTATTAAAATATATATATTGTGATCTGGCATCTTTGTTTTTATATGTCGGTATGACAGCACCCCGCCTGATGTTACGCTGGGGTGCGGTCCATGCATGAAGGCGACTGCTACTACATTTTATTATCAATCAATTAAATTGTCACGCCTAGGGATAGGCAGAGACAAATAAGAGCCACTTGCCACAATCCTGACACAACTCCCACGCTTCCTTCACATCCACAATTCTCTTCATAGAAGCTCTAAGGTTATGGGCAGTAGGCAACCTAACTTTCTTGAGGATGTCTCCGATTTTGTTGGAAAACACCCTCCTGGGCCTGCCTTGTTTAACGCATCCATCGGCCATCCAACTTGAGATTTATAAACTCTTTTCGTCAATCTACTTTCACTCATCGTTTCCATGTGCCCAAATCATCAAAGTAAAGCATTCCTTTGTTAATTCTTGTCACTATATCTTCTTTCAAACATTATATCGTGCACCATATAATGTTTTTAAAATTATTGAAATGGTTTTTCTTTATAGTGACAATAAACAACAGCAATTTTCTCCGTCAAACGTAATTATTAATTATTATACAAAACTTCATGAACGTTTGTAACGTCAAAACGCCATAATAGCGTACGGCTGGTGTGAAATGGAAATGGAGGTGTCGAATTGTACGCCGGATGTATGTTAATAGCATAAATTCCATGACGTAATTCCTGTCCATTGATGAAAAGGAACTGGGTGAGATCCAGTAGCGCATGCTCCCTATAGCTTGCCCATTGATGGAGTGGATTTTAGGTGCTTTTATAACTCGCGATACGATACGGTCCAAAAATTAAATAAAAAGTAGACAGAACTTTTAAGAACGACAGTGGATGTGACTGCTACCTGCATACAGTTATTTACCAAGTTTTTATAAAGTTTTTTTCTTCATTTTTATATGCAAACTAAATCTAATCAAAACTAAATCAATCAAATCACAACTGTTCAAATGTTTCTTTCACAATTCTCTTCATACTTCATACATACCTTATTCCTATCTCATCTTTCCCCTTTGCACAGGTCAGGGGAAGCATCAGAATTTTGTCGACCGATTCGACAGTCGAACTAAACGGCTCAGAGCGTCGTTCCTTTATCAAACAATCGAAAAATCGAATTATTTACCAGCCCATATTTTCTCCGCATCCTATAACCCTGGATCCTTTGACTTCGTCCTCTAACATAGTGGCGGCGTCTGAAGCATTCGTAAAATAAGGCGGGCGGCACTCAGTTCACTTAAATCCAAGTTCAGGTATCTTGTTACAATAATACAATACAAATTCTAAGTTTATGGGTAATGAAGAATCCTATTCTTTTGATGATATTTTTTATTTCTATACTAAGTTATCTAAGTGCTTGTATCATAGAAACAAGACAACCAAAGTACATATATCAAAGATACATTGCTACCGTTAAGAGGTTTGTTGACTATCGCACTGGCACTACACCACGGTTTATTTCTTTACTTCGTACAAATATTTTTGTGCCAAAACAGTCGTATGTTGTAAAGAGCTCTTACGCCCTGCGCACATTGTTACCGCGAGGCTTGCATAGGCTTTTCAGCAGAAGCGACCAGCCTTTCGTTGAGTACGCGCGCGAGATTTTTCAGCACCCAACCACTGAATGTTAAGCTGAGCACAGTTTATATTTGTTTTCGTGCAGTAAGGGCGGTTTTATATTGCGGTAAGTTAGTATCATTATTATTTATTATTAATTTTATTTACATTTCTATACTAAGCTACTAAAGTTCCTTGTATCATAGAAACAGAACAATCAAAGTTTTATATATAAAAGATACATTGGTACCGGCAAGTGGTTTTAAACCTGTGCTCTCAGTTTGTGTAACTATTGCACTACCACTACACCACGGTCGCCTCATTTTAATATACTTTTTTTATATTATAAGTAAAATAATAAATAACATATATTATTATATTTAGCGCGCTTCATTGTCTCTGCCTATCCCTGTAGGAAAAATACGTGATTGATTAATTTGACGACAGGCGTGGACGAACGGTTTAGCGTTTGGTTTGTTGCGCGTAAAGTCCCGGGTCCGGTTCCCGGTCAGAGCAAATATTTGTTTCATAGCTTTTATTTGTAATATTTAATAATTATATTAAATGTTGCAAATATTTGTTAATAAAAAAAAGAGGTGGATATTTGCTTCGGGTCTGGTTATCAAAGAGTGGTAGGCAGTGGTACTCAGTCTGCTGATCCGGGGTAGTACCACCACTTACAAGTATACAGACCGTGAAGTGATTTGGTCACGTTTCGGGATCAGCTTGTAAGTTGCCAGTTCCATCTAGGCCGGCATAATGGATGTATTGTAGTGGTAGTGATATTCATTAATGGACCACAGTTCGGCTTAACATCAAGCGGGATGCTGTCATTAATTTTAACATTAAAACATTGTTTATATTAAAGACAATCCGCTTGATGCATCGGTTAACACACCAGTCAGCTACGTGAAGTCTCGGGTTTGATTCCTAGTCGGAGAATTGTTTTATTTTATAGCCTTTACTATTAAAATATTTTCTAAATTAAATTGAATATAAGTTATAAAAGAAATTTGTTTTTTTTTAATGTTTGATTATCATTTCAATGATTATTATAGTTATTATACCTTTAATGCTATAGGTACATAATTGTTATAAATCATTTTATGTCACCAAAAGCCAGCCTATCACTTAATGGAATGAAACTGTCATAAACGTCATATTATGTAAAGGCAAATTAATATAATAAACGTCGTATGTAATTATATTATTCAGCACAATTTATATGCAAATTAAACATTACAACGACATTTTCAGTTATAAAATTGTAATTAAATCTCTATTGTTAATAAAACACCAGTTTAATAACGTTGACATTTAGAATTATTACTTCGGATTGTAATGATTTAGGGCGACCGTGGTGTAGTGGCAGTGCAATGGTTACGCAAACCGGAGAGCACGGGTTCAAAACCACTTGCCAGTACAAAAGTATCTTTGTTATACTATGTACTTTGGTTTTCCTGTTTCTATGTTACAAGCACTTTAGTAGCTTAGTATTTCTAAGCTAATATAAATAAATTTATATTTATTTAAATTTGTCGCATAGTGAAGGCGACTGAGGCTACTGTGAGTTAAATCGTTTTTTTTCAGTCGTCGACGCTAGAACATGTCAGATGTCGAGTCTCATTAAAAAAAACTCTTTTATAGTGCTCGTATACGTATCACACAACTGTTTTTATACTTGTGTCCCTACATTTTTGGGATCAGCTTGTATATGTTATCGGTTCCAAATCGGGTGGCATAATAAATGCGACCGTTATTGGCAATAGGTAATTGTATTAGATGTCGCCTCCATTCATGGACTGCATTCCAGTTTAACCTACAATAAAACCATTTCAATCAGAGTCTTAGTATCTACTATACCTCTGACCGGCACAGCAGAGGCGACTGAGACAACCTTAGACTGAGATTTTCAGTCGTTGATGCTCTACCTACTTGTTATGTTACCTCAATCAGATCGAGGTAACATGTCATGTCACAAAAACTACTTTTTAAAAAATTTCATTGTGACTCGACATATGACAGTACCCCGCTTGATGTTATGCTGGATTTCGGTCCATGAATTGAGGTAACAGCTACTACAGTCAATTAACTGTCACATGTCACATCCACTATGCCGGCCTAGCTGAATCCGGCCATTTACAAGTTGATCTTAAAACGCAATCAACTTGTAAGTGGTGGTACTACACCGATCGGCAGACTGAGTACCACTGCCTGCTACTCTTAAAACTTAGTCAAATTGTTCTGTCGTTACCTCCCATACCTCCACCTACTTACATCAAACAGATCGAGATCAAAAACCTAATATTTATTCGTCATAAAATTGTTTACGTCCTATTTTATCATACATAAATACAAATAGATATTATATAACATTATTACGTGGGCATTTTACGAGAATATAAGAGTATGTAATAAATTAAATGCCGAGAACGCTCCCAGTTTATTTGCTACGCTTGGAAGCATACGAAGATATTGCACGGCCTTATTGAAGACGTATTTTGAAAAGTTTCAATATGGCGGACTTACGTTCCAATACTCAAAAGTATATTACTTACTTAGATACTTTGCTTTTATTACTTTTTTTTCGTAAAATATAGGTCATATTTGTATCTTCTTTTTATGATATTTTATTTTCGTATCTCTGTCTGAAATTCTGAACGCTTAGATCTTTTAAAATATGCAACTTATATTAATGTGGTTTTTACTATCATTTAAGGCGTCCATTGTGTAGTGGTAGTGCAATGGTTACGCAAACTGAGAACACAGGTTCAAAACTACATGCCGGTATCAATATATTTTTGACATATGTACTTTGGTTGTCCTGTTTCTATGATACAAGTAGCTTAGTATAGAAATGTAAATTAAAATAATAATTTAGATAATTACTTACTGATGAAAACTGTCACGCCTTATTCCCACAGGGATAGGGCAGAGACAATGGAACGCCTCTTGCCACGATCTTAACACAACTCCCTCCCTCGTTTCCCTCACATCCACGTCTCTCTTTATAAGTTATTTTTACATATAAAAAGTCAATGTTTCGTAGGCGAGTTTTTTACGAGTTTTAGAAATTTTACTTTTTATTAAAATCGTAAAAAACAAACTTCTAAGCTCTCTGTTTATCCCAAATAACCCTAAAAATGTTATATAGTTATTACAACATAAGTACTAGCAAAAGTTATCTTGAACGTGCTTTTGTCGTCATTGTGAAGATTTCAAGAGCTTAAAGCTCATTAAATGAGTTTTGTGTTTGTTTTATTAAATGGACAGAGGTTTTGGCTAAATTTTCATAAGAATGGTGTTAAATCTAACATATAATAATAATTAATTTTGGCCGGCATAGTGACGCCAATGACATTTCATTCCTTCAGGTATTACTGCTTATAGGTATTCTATGTGTGTATATTCAAGGCGACTGTGGTGGATCATAGTTATTCTTTTTTTATCAGCACAGCACTCAGAATATTGTTTAAAAGTGGAGTGGGGGCGACCGTGGTGTAGTGGTAGTAAAATGGTTACGCAAACCGAGAACACGGGTTCCAAACCACTTGCCGATACCAATGTATCCTTGAATTGTGTATATTGGTCGTTCTGTTTCTATGATATATTGGTATAGACATGTATTAAAAAGAAAGTAAACAATTTAATATTTGCCACAGATTTATGTCTGCGTCCACTATGCCGACTTAGATAAATACCGTTTTCCACGATAACCCGTAAACGCATACCTATGCATAGTAGAACAAACTAACTACAAAACTTGATTGTATCACAGATACTAGGCGACCATAGTATTTTAATCAAATTACATTAATAATAAGGTTCTTATTATCCATGTTAATTGAATAATAAATTTTCCAGTCATGTTAGCCAATTAAAGATAATAGGAACACAGTAATTCGTGACTAGTCACAACAAAAAAGGGCTCATCATACAATGACAAATCAAAAATCACAGAATGGTAGTTTATTACGATATTTCCAGCTGTTCCAGCTATACTTAAAGAAAATAAAGGAAAACTATATCCAATATAACTGTGGCAGATGAAATAAGCTGCAAGAGACAACGGTTTTGATTGATCGCCCCACTTTCCACGATCAATCAATCAAATTGTCACGCCTTTTTTCACAGGGGAACAGGCAGAGACAAAGGAGCGCCACTTACCATGATCCCGACACAACTCCCTCGCTTCCCTCCATCCATTTCTTTTTCATACAAGAAAAAAATGGAGAGGTTATGGGCACTAGGCAACCCAGCTTTCTTAAGGATGTCTGTGATTTGGTCGGAGGACACCCTCCTAGGTCTACCTCGATTAACGCATCCACGATCCTGACACAAAATAAGCAATTATTGGACTGAAATATTTTTAAAACAGAATTTAACTTTTCGGATTTTTCCAATACCTTCACAAAAACCTTAATCTAGGTCTCAAAAGAGCCTGTCATTTTCTAAAAATAAAACCTCACGTTTCCCAACATTTTGTAAGCCATTAAATCTTAGGAGACATGTCCCTTAAGTCTTGTAAAGGGCACTAATGTTCGCCCACAACACTGCTGCACAAAATAAAAATGCGGTAAGAAAGAGTAACCACGTTTATTTATTAAAAATTGCCGTACTTATGCACAGACTTGATGCTAGTTTATGCAGTTTTCACCGTAAGTGCAGCGCCTGCGGGGTTAGGTTGGGCAAGTTACAACAGTTATCGTCTCTCGTCGGCAATTGTCAAAATAATAAGAGCTAGGCTAAATCCAACAAAACGAGACTATTAATCGTTGTGCCGAATATCTTCTGTGTGACGACACATTTGATCTTTATCATCAATAGTCTCAATTTGGTGGATTTAGACTTGGACATTTAATTTGCCAATCGTCGACGAGAGATGAAAATCGTTTTAACTTGCCCAACCTAACCCTGCTGTGCTTTTTGTGATGATACAAAACAATGTCAATCTGCAATTGTCAAGTATGGCCATAAATGCCGAAAATATTAAAATGACGATTAATGATTAAATATCAATATATATCACGTGAAGAACCCCCTGAAGGGTAGTTATTGTCGTTTTATTTTTTGTTAGGTGCGTTTATATTTTTTATGGTAATACCGTAAATATTTTTTTATATTATTCATGCACACACACACACACACACACACACACACAAACATATATGCATTCACCCCACTACTAACAATAAAATCATTGTTTAAAGAAAATGAACTGTAGCGGGGAAATAAACAATTTTTTTAATTTAATCTTCTACTGAGTTTTGCACTGCCGCCGCTGTAGTACTGTATCTCTAGTTGGTCGTTATTCTTAAAATATGTTCTCAGGGAGGTGTACTTGTAAATAAAACATGTAATAATATAAACATAAGATTAATAATGATATTACCTTTTTATTAGTTAATTATATTAATGATAATTTTCATATAATAAATGTTCAATTTTATTGTATTTATTTTAAAAAAGGTTTTTTTATTGTGACTCGACATATGACAGCGCCCCGTCTGATTTTAAGCTGGAGTGCGGTCCCGCAACTAATGTTATTCAACTGCTATTTACAGTTATTTAACATTAGTAGTAGTCACATCCACTATCCTGGCCTAGTTGAAACCGTCAATTTGCAAGGTGCTACCAAAACGCGACTAAGTCACTTCAGAGTCCGTATACTTGTAAGTGGTGGTACTACCCGGGATCGGGAGATTGGGCACCACCGCCTACCACTCACCGCCATTGTTAGGAATTAAGGCAATTAATAACGGATATATATTTTGAATTTTATCAATCAATCAAATTGTCACGCCTTTTTCCCACAAGGATCGGCAGCGACAATGGAGCGCCACTTACCACGAACCTTACACAACTTCCTTGCTTCCTTCACATCCACAATTCTCTTCATACAGGCTCGGTAAATACTCCTACATGTACGTGGGAAGTTTATACTCTACTTTAAATATATGCAAGCGGTTCAACTATATTATTTTATGTTCGATAGCATTATAAATAGTTTCCATCCCACGCGAATCATTTAAGTAATTGCATTTAAACGTGGCGTCCATAACATAGTTTAAAATGTCAATCTCATATCTATTTAAAACATTATTAATATGAAATAAACAAATTTTATGCGGCTTACTATCGCGTTTATTTTGGTTTAGATTTTACAATTTTTTATTATTCCGACGTTTCGAGAGCTTTGCAGCCATCGTGATCGGAATAATAAATTGTAAAAACTAAACCAAAATAAACGCGATAGTAAGCCGCATAAAATTTGTTTAATTTATTAATCAATGTTCGCGCAAAATCTAAGAAAATACTATTATTTATTAGTTTTATTTATGTACAATATTTAGTAATGTATTTAAAATACAAGTTTTAACCGTAAGCGTTTTTGAATCAAAATTCAAAATTCAAAGTCATTTATTCATTTGGTTTTTACAAACACTTAGAAACGTCATTAAGAAAGAGTGAGGGGACTCTACCGAGTGTTCGGAAAGGCTACAGACTGAGAAGAACACTCAAGAAACTCCAGTCCGGCTTTTTTCAACTTAGTCTTATATTCTATTACATCTTTTTTTATCTTGGGAACTAGCAATTCATTCACTGCCAAGCAGCCTTGTCGTCAAAGAAATCTCTAATGCTATAGTAAGCCTTTTGGCACAATTTAAGTTTAATGAATTTTTTAAATTTATTAGCTGTAAGATCAGGCACATTACTTGGCAGCGTATTATACATACGGATACAGTTGCCAGCAAAAGAATTACTTATTTTGTGGAGCCTATATGTGGGCACAGCGAGTTTATCTTTGTATCTTAAATTAAAATTATGACGATCACTGTTTTTGTGAAAATTATTAATGTTCTTACGAGTGTATAACAAATTCTCATATATATATTGAGAATAGACAGTCATTATATTGATTTTAATCAGCTTGTAAGTTGCCGGTTTTTTATTTTATTATTGTGACATGACATCTAACCTCGACCCGCCTGATGAGAAGCAAGAGGAGATCCAAGAGTGACGACGACTGGAATAACAGAGTCAGTTCCCTGCTGCCCCAGCCGCCGCCACTATGCCGGCCTAAAAACTATGCCGGTTCCAACTAGGCCGGCATAGTGACTGCTACTTAGTTATGTAACTGTAGTAGCAGTCACTTCTATTTATGGACCGCACATTCACATCAGGTGAGGTGCTGTCATATGTCAAGCCACAATAATACATAAAAAACCAATGATGTTTTTTAAGAAAAAGAATTATTTTTAAATATATTTAAAAATATAAATAACGTGACCTTTTAGCCCTACTGAGAATGTTATAGTTCCATAGCTACTTTTATTCATTTTATTAAGTATTCAATTAACTTAAGCTTTATTATAAAAATAAAATATTCATTGCTGTGTAATCACAAAAGAGCGCTTGGCTGTAAACAAATATTTAAAACACTGTTTATATATTTAAATATATTTTTCTATATATATTATATTTTTCTAGTAAGACCGTGTGTGTGTTCTTAAGGTATAGGCACGCCACCGATGCGATATAATCAATAATAACGTCGTTAGTTATTATTGAAAACTGGAACGACTGCAAATAATTTACCCTACTTATTGTACGAGTAAAAACAAAAACACTTTATTGAGATATTTTGAGGTCCAAGAGTCCAAGGTCCAAGGTCCATTTAGTCTGCTATATCAGCAAATAAATTTAAATAAAAATAATTTAGTATTTTCTTACATTTTGCGCGAACATCGAAGGCGGCATTGGTGGAGTCTTACAAGATTTTGGTTGGGTAGAGAGGATAGTAGAGTGAGTGTTGACATGTCGCAAAAAGCTTTGAAACCTACATTTCGGTCACAAGTCCGGTACGCTGCCTTCATTCTCCCGCCTGCCACGCGATGAACCCGGCACCCGCGGAGAATCCATGAATGCTAAGAAATTGCTTCATTTCATAATGAATTAAACAAATTTTATGCGGCTTACTATCGCGTTTAGACAGTCTCTCCGTGACGACGATGGCTGCAAAGATCTCGAAACGTCGGAATAATAAAAAAAATGTGAAATCAAAATCAAAATAAACGCGATAGTAAGCCACATAAAATTTGTTTGATTAATGAAAATAATTTATTAGCATGGACTTTCTCATCGTCTAATTCTACCATGGCTTTGGAACTGCGAAGGAAGAGTAGAATGGCCACAAGAAACTCGAAACTATTAAAATTACGTGTTACGAGAAAAACAATATTTTAATATAAATATTGTATCAAAGGTTACCATTTGTCAATAAATGTCACCGTAAATAAGCCCACTCGTTGTTTATATGGGTTTGTTGTACTATATGAAACATATTTGTTTATCAATCAATCAAATTGCCACGTTTGAATTCCCACAGGGATTGCCAGAGACAATGAATCACCAATTAAGGCGATCGTGATGTTGTGACAGTGCAATGGTTACGCAAACCGAGAGCACGGGTTCAAAACCACTTGCCGGTACTTATGTATCTTTGCTATATGTACTTTGGTTGTCCTGTTTCTATGATACAAGCACTTTAGTATCTTATACTATCGAAATGTAAAATAATAAAATAAAAACATCCACAGTACTTAGGATTGGGATTATACCTACTCTCGCCTGATGGTAAGCAGTAAGCAATCAAGGATGCAAGAGAAAGTCAAAGAGTACCGATGACTGAAAAAGAGTCTTATTCTACAATTTCCTCAGTCGCCGTCACTATTCATGCCCAAGAGTTATTATTTTCAAGCTTTCTTGAGGATGTCTCCGATTTGATCGGAAAAAGGTTTTACCCAATGGTCAGATTGATAGTCAGACTAATCTAACCAACGGGAATTTTTGTTCCCGTTGGTTAGATGAACAAGCTCAGGTATCGTTGTTTACAAAAGTCTTTCAGAGTTTTAATAGCAGTAAAAATGTTATTTTTTATTGTGACGTTAGATTGTTTCTTAATATCTGTTTCTCAATAAAGAATATCTTTAAAATATATACTTACTAAATAATTAATTTTGTTTTACAAGAAAATTTTATTGTAGTAGGCGTTAATAGGCGTCTTAACACTTTTTTAGTTGAGCGTCGCCTAACTTTGACAACACGAATTTTCCTGCAAACATTTTTGGCATAAAATTTTACCAAATTAAATTCCCTTATACTCGTACCAATGAAAAGTTTTCTTTTATACAAAAATGATCATCCAATATGATCTTGTTTTTAACTGAATTTTGATAAATTTCAACTTTGTAAATTCCAAATTCACGGAACTTTAAAAACTTTTTCAATATCGGAATGCCCGGTATATATCAGAAAATTTGTGAAATTCCTGGTGATTACGATAACCTGGTGTTAAGATCCTGGCCTACTTCAGGCACCAGCTCTTACTGCTTACTACTACTCATACCTATTTTGTTATTGACGATACGCGTAGTACCATCACGTTCAAGTGTACGGTGTCAGCTAGGCTGGCATAGTCGATGCGACTGCTACTGCCAGTGAGTTATATAACTCTAGTAGAAGTCGCCTTCATGGACCTTATGGACCGACCTTATGGACCTTATCGCCTTATGGACCGCACTCTAGCTCAATATTGCGCGGGGTGCTGTCATATGTTGAGCCCCAATAAAAATAAATAGTAAGTTTAAATTATTAAATAAACAAACTTTTTAGCCTGTTGATAAGCAAGAGGAGGTCCAAGAGTGACGACGACTGAAAAAAACTGAGTCAGTTCCCGGCTTCCCCAGTCGCTGTCATTATGCCGGCCTAAGGTGCTTCTTCACGGTCTGTATACGTGAACTGGTTTTGGACTATTTCTAAAAACAGCCACCTGACATTTTACCGAAACATACCCCCGAGTAATGTCCATTAAAAAAGAGATTCAACAAAAAAACTCCAACTTTAATGTGTCTATAATTAGACGTTGCTTGATAAATGCTTCAAATACCAAAATGGTGAATGGTATATTCTGATTTTAAAAGCGTGTATTTATCTCTTTATATAATATAATAATTCTATAGCCCTATTCACCCAACACCGTACTAATTAGTATCTAATTTAATAAAGAAAATTCAGTCGGAAACAAGAATATGCGTAGACTTCAGTCCCCTAGCACGGCAATTTAAGAAGCAAGATAAAGAACTGCAAGGAATATTATTGTAACTCATTTTAAATAACTTAATGGGCCGGCACATCATGATATTTTAAAAAAAAATTAAAGTTTTCAACGTTGTTTTGTTGTGAAGGTTAACAAACGATCAGTACAATATAATTATATAACATATATTTATATTACTTTTTTCTTCTTGTTTATGGTTTTAGTATTTAACTTGCCAGTGTCAAAGTAAAAATATATGGTTCAATGTTAAAACATTGTCAAGTAAAGATGAAGATTATATTTACTTTGCAAGTTTTGACGTATGACTATACCGATTGCCAACCAAACGTGATTAAAAGGTAAACAAACTTTTTACTTTAAAAATAAAACACTTCCCTTATAAATTTTGATGAATTCATTTTTTTTATTTATTTAATTATGTAGGCAACAAACAGTAATCAACAAACAAGTAACTTAAAAATAAATTTTACAACAATACCATGTAACACATTGTTTTATTCTTCAGCTGTAATTATGAACGTATTTCGCTGCAAGATTCAATCAATCAATCAATCAAATTGTCACGCCTTTCTCCCACAGGGATAGGCAGAGGCAATGGAGCGCCACTTTCCACGATCCTTACACAACTCCCTTGCTTCCTTCACATCCACAATTCTCTTCATACAGGCTCTGCTAGATTAATGACATACGAGTATGTAACTTTGAACGAAGTTGCATAAAAGGTTTAAATGCACTACTTTGTAATTTTATTATTGTAACTGCGTAAATCGGAACGCAAAATTTTCATAGACAAAAATTTGTTTACCTTTTAATCACCTTTGGTCGGCATAGGTATACAAAGTAAATTATATTATAATATAATTTGTAATGACATAATGCATTTTGTCATTGTTCGCGACAAAAATAAAACAATAGTTTTAAGAATTAAACAAATTTTATGCGGCTTACTATCGCGTTTATTTTGGATTTGATTGGCATAAAATTTGTTTAATTCATTAATCAATGTTCGCGCAAAATCTAAGAAAACAATAGTTTTAAGCAAACGTGATTTACACTTATAATTCATTTTTTTTTATTGTGACATATGACATATGACAGCACCCTGCTTGATGTTAAGCCGAAGTGTGGTCCAT
The DNA here is from genome assembly GCA_905220615.1 of Tinea trinotella. NCBI lineage: Eukaryota > Metazoa > Arthropoda > Insecta > Lepidoptera > Tineidae > Tinea > Tinea trinotella. Next base: position 1,073,214 of record HG992314.1, read on the forward strand.
GAATGAATGTCACTGCTACTACAATTCAATAACTTTGAGTAGCAATCACATCCACTATGCTGGCCTAGATGGAACCGGCAACTTACAAGCTGATCCCGAAACGTGACCAAATCACTTCACGGTCTGTATACTTGTAAATAAAAGGATCTTAACGTTTCGAAGCATATTTAATTAACCTCGGTGACCACGGCTCTTTTAACAAAACCTAAACGTCGATTTTCTAATTAAATATCTATTTATAATATAACCAAAATTAATATTCGCACGGAACATGCAATTATTTTCAATGACATTTGGCTCGACAGAGGGATGTTAATATTGATATACTCGTATTTACAACGAGCTCGAGTACTCTCAAATATCAATTAATAAAACAATTTTGTGATTCTCAATTTGACTAAAGCACGAAATGTTCTCTAGTTTATTAAGACGCGACATCTGCGATGCAAAAGCGCTTACGACTGACATTATCGTGCTGACCGCGTAACCGTGGTACTACCCCGGATCGGCAGACTGGGTACCACTGCCTACCATTCTTTGATAACCAGACCCGAAGCAAATATACGCCTCTTTTGTTATTGCCAAATATTAATATATTTAATAAATATTATATTACAAACAAAATCTATGAAACAACTTTTTGCTACGATCAGGAAACGAACCCGGGACTTTACGCGTAACAAACCGGTGTGCTAACCAATCAGCTACGCCTGTCGTCAAATTGTGACTCGACTTGCCTTCTGGTAAGCAAAGGAGTTGTATTTTGTACCAAAATTGTATTTATTGTTAAAGTTTACGGAACTAAAAACAATTAAAATCAAAACAAGGTAAATAATTAAATATACCATTAAAATAAAGCAATTAAGAACTTCAATAAAGAAATAAAACCCAATACCGATCTAATTTCGAAAATAAACACTTTAAGAATAGTCACAACGTGCTGACGTCATTCCCCCACCCCCACACGGCTCCTTCTACCCCCATATCGATCGCACATCCAAAACGTTGAATTGAAATCTTTATTTATTACTACAAAAAAACTACAAATCTCGAAAACTTCAAGTTTTATAAGAAAAACTCAATTACAATTTTCTTAGATTTTACGCGAACATTGATTAATGAGTTAAACATTTTTTTGCGGCTTACTATCGCGTTTATTTTGGTTAATGATTTTACAATATTTATAAACAAGGCCAAATCAGAGACATCCTTAAGAAAGCTGGGTTGCCTAGTGCCCATAACCACAGAGCCTGTCTGAAGAGAATTGTGGATGTGAAGGAAGCAAGCGAGTTGTGTAAGGATCGTGGCAAGTGACGGTCCCTGTGGGAAAGAGGCGTGACAATTTTATTGATTGATTATTATTCTGACGTTTCGAGAGCTTTGCAGCCATCGGCCAACGAATTATTTTCCGTGGGGGTAGGTTAGTTTTTTATTGAGGCTCGAAATCTGACAGCGACCCGCCTGTTGATAATCTTTAATGCGGTTTAAGAATAACTGCAAGTTGCACTCGCATCCGCTATGCTGGCCTAGTTGTAACCGGCAACTTTACGTTTAGTAGCTTGATAATATATAAATATAAAGGTAAGTACATAAAATATAAATCTTGGCTTTCAATAAAAGATAAAAATGACATGATAATAAAATAAACAAGCATCACCTTTTGCGGGATTATTTCCAATAAGCCGCTCGGCAATGTTATCAAAGAATCCAATTAAATTGCTTTTTTCTTTTATGCAAATAGAAATGGGAAAATATAAATTCATTTTTTGTTTACATAAATATAGAACACGTTTGTTGGCCCTTTTTGAAAATAATAAATTGATTTTGCTATAAAGGGAATGTACAATTGATTTTTTTGTTTTTCTCTGCCTTTTCATCTTACAAATGTTTTTTTTCTATTTTCAAAAGAATGATAATTATTTTATTTATTTATATAGGTAGTTATAGGTAATATGAACTCCAGTATAGTATTAATTCACATAGTACTGTAGTTATTTATTTATTTATAAATCTGATGTGGATGGATGCGGTAAACGAGGCGGACCAAGGACCATTTTTCCGACCAAATTAGAGACTTCCCCATAAAAGCTGGTCGCTGTTAGTGCCAAAAACAATTTTTATTCATTCGGACAATGAGTTTTAATTAGCTTGAACTGTTAATGAAAATGAACATAGATTCTCAGTATGTTGCGCGGTCGCAATTTTAATTTAAAAGTTCATTAAGCTCTATAATTTCAACTGTAAAATTCTCATTGTCATTGAGTTACGCGGTCGGCCCGTGGACCTTTTCGAAGCCTTAGATAATCATCTAAAATTGCCTAAATGCTCTGTTTTCTATATAATACATATTCTATATTAAGAAACACGTGTAGTCAAACAATCTAAATAACAACCTGAATCTTAATTGTAATATAATATTGCGTAAACAAGTAATGTAAATAATATATATGTCAAAATAGATTTTCTTTTATCTAAAATTGGTGGGATCTCATTAGCGCGAGCTTGAACTTGGGTTGGTGAAGAGGAATCAATACGACCCTCCCTAAGCAGAATTCTATTCCCTTGGGTGTAATTCATTTATTACACCTTATACAATATATAAAAATTATTTGTATGAATATGAATTAAGATTACTTTGGACGAACGGTTTAGCGACTGGTTTGTTGCGCGTAAAGTCCCGGGTTCGATCCCCGGTCGGAGCAAATATTTCTTTCATAGCTTTTATTTGTAATATTTATTAATATTAATTATTGCAAATATTTGTTAATAAAAAAAAAGAGATGGATATTTGCTTCGGGTCTGGTTATCTAAGAGTGGTAGGCAGTGGTACCCAGTCTGCCGATCCGGGGTAGTACCACCACTTATAAGTGTACAGACCGTGAAGTGATGTGGTCACGTTTCGGGATCAGCTTGTAAGTTGCCGGTTCCATCTAGGCCGACATAGTGGATGTGATTGCTACTCACAGTTATTGAATTGTATTAACAGTGAATTGTATTTATTCATGGACCACACTTTGGCTTAACATCAAGCGAGGTGCTGTCATATGTCGAGTCACAATAAAAAAATAATAATAAAGACAATATCAAAATAAGTTTTCTAGTGGAGTTTAAGTCAAGATTATTAAAAAGATAAGTGTCATTAGAAAAGGCGCGAAATCGTTTTTTTTTATGACCGTGGCATTTTGAATTGAGATACAAATACGATTTGCCGGCAATTCGTGTCTGACAGTTATATCTCAAGAACAACACAGATGTGAACATAAAACCTTTATTTATAGCTAAAAGCAGATTATAGTCACGTACGCGATATTTCTTATAATAAAAAATACGAATTTCTTAACAAAAGTTATTAAGTTTTTTTATTTCTATTTACATCATTTATGGACCATTGCCTTTTTTAAGAGAAAAGTTTTGCAGCCAATCCTTACATAATCTTTCAATAAAAGGACATCATTAATTTTGTATGGGGGCTTGGGCTTAATTGTATTAACAGTTGCATATACATTTTAAAATAGTTTAATGTACAAAAATTACAATGTAATTGAAATATATCCTTTATTTTGCATAGTTTAGGTGTGCAAAATGATCAAACTATAATAATTATAACAGTTCAAAGCAGAACTTTTAATATGGCGTGTCTCTGTAATTGTAAGACGATACAAAATCCATAACTTATTTTCCAAATAACTCAATTGCACAGCAATTAAAAGCGAAATTGTTATCAACAAAAGTATCAAAAGTACCATATATTTTTATTTCATCATTGGGCATTACAAAAGTAGTACTTACAAAAAAAACCAAAATATATTCATTAATGTTATTTTTAGTACATAATAGGAATGGCATCGCCATTTCATTTGCGTAATTCGCCTTGTGTAAATTTAAAAAAAAAACTATTATTACATTAATATGCTAAGCTTCTAAACGTGCTTGTACCATAGTACATATCGTACATATTGGTATATCAAAGATACAATGGTGCCAGAAAGTGATTCTGATCCGGGAGCGCTTAGTTTGCGAGACTATTTATCTACCTCTACACGCACTACATCATTATCATGATCAGCCAGAAGACGTCCACTGCTGAACACAGGCTTTCTCCTTAGATAGCCAAGACGACAAGATGCCACTGGTTATTCGCGACTTTCACTATGTCGTCAGTACATCTAGACTGGTAGGCAGTGGTACCCAGTCTGCCGATCCGGGGTAGTACCACCACTTGGACCGTACATTTTTGGTCAAGTTTCGGGATCAGCTTGGAAGTTGCCGGTTCCAACTAGGGCGGAATAGTGGATGTGATTGCTACTCACAGTTATTAAATTGTAGTAGTGACATTCTTTCATGGACCACACTTCGGCTTAACATCAAGCGGGGTGCTGTCATATGTCGAGTCACAATAAAAAAAATACTGTTAGAGGTTTTATTAAAATAGAACAAAGCCTTAAATACGATTTTCTTATTGTATGTAGTCTAATTTAATTAAATTGTGTGTACCTTTATGTGAACTTTGCGAATGTAGGTTTATGTTGGCAACCGATGACACCAAGCGTCGTCGGGGTGGACGCCCCTAAGTTTGACGTCATTGCAAGCTGCATCGATCTGCCCTCATCTGCCTGAATATGTTTATACATAGGATAGATGTGGTTTGAAAGAAGATGTAGTGACAAGGATTGACAAAGGGATGCTTTGATGGTTTGGGCACATGGAAAGGACGAGTAAAAGTAGATTGACAATAGAATTTTCTTAGATTTTGCGCGAACATTGATTAATGAATTAAACAAATTTTATGCGGCTTACTATCGTGTTTATTTTGGTTTTGATTTTACTTTTTTTTTTATTATTCCGACGTTTTGAGAGCTTTGCAGCCATCGTGGTCACGGGGAGACAAAACCAAAATAAACGCGATAGTAAGCCGCATAAAATTTGTTTAATTCATTGACAATAGAAATTTATAAATCTGATGTGTAGGATGTGTTAAACGAGCGTTAACTCTACTCTTATGCTTCTTCTGCCACACCCAACAATCACTTCCATACACTTAATGTAGGAACAAGTATCGCATTATTGTAGACCGCACTCCAGCTTAATATTACGAGTTAACTACTGAAGTGTGGGAAATTTTATTATTTCCGTCATTTTAAGTCTTTGAAGGTCGTCGTCATTGATTATGCCTATGAATAAAATATTGACACATTGCAGCTCATTGTCAAGGTACTTATAAGATCGAACATTTTTATAACTTTTTTTATTTTTTTATTGTGACTCGACATATGACAGCACCCCGCCTAATGTTAAGCTGGAGTGCGGTCGCTAAATGAAGGTAACTACTACTACAGTCAATTAACTGTCAGTAGCAGTCACAACCACCATGCCGGCCCAGTTAGAACCAGCAACTTACAAGCTGATTGAGAGTGGTAGGCAGTGCTGTACCGATCCAGGGTACAGCCCCTCCAGGGTACCACTTTCAAGTGTTCAAAGACTACAGACAGTGAATTGCGTCGCGTTTCGGGATCGGCTTATAAGTGGCCGGTTCCAACTAGGCCAGCATAGTGGATGTGACTGCTCGCAATGTTCTCGGTGGTACTAAGTATCTTTCTATATATAGTAGTGCATGCTAAGTAATTAAGTCACTAGGTAATGTAAAATCAGTAACCTAGAATTGAATATCATTCTGTCTCGTAAAGCATCCCTTATTCATAGCTCGTCTCCGTTGCGGTCTCTTCACACCACAATTTACACCCCTTTAAAATACCTAACACCCCCGTAGGGCTGTCATTGTCTAACGACCCGGAGTAGTAAGAATATTGGTCAAAAGAGTAAAAAGGTTCAGATTAAAGGTTCGATTCCCGGTCGGAGCATTTTTTTACATTTCTATACTAAGCTACTAAAATGCTTGTATCATAAAAACAGGACAACAAAAGTACATATATCAAAGATTCATTGGTACCGGTGGGTGGTTTCGAAATCGTGCTCTCGGTTTGTGTAACCATTGCACTGCCACTACACCACGGTCGCTTTTGTTTCATAGCTTTTATTTGCTCCGACCGGGAATCGAAGCCGGGTTTTTTCGCATAACGGACTGATGTGCAACCCATTACGCCAGTAGAATGTGCTAGTATAGCATTTCAATTGTTGATTGTTTGATCGAATCTACGGTATACAGAGAACGGTTGCTTACTTTGACCTAAGCTTGTACATGGGGTGAAAATATAATATCGAAAAATCTTCAATTTTGAAAAAAAAAACTTCTAAAATTAAAAATTTCGAAAAAAAACTTCTAAAATTTTACAAGGTTAAAGAAACTCTTTCTCGATATATTCTATCTCGATTCGGTATAAGTGATATTGGACGCATAGAACCGCCACGTCGCTCGCTGCAAAATTGTAGGGGTTCTAGAGTCCTCGTAAGTATACCTATGGCAGCCTTACTCGTATCCAACATTACCCCTGACTAATCTAGAATTCATCGCGCACAAAATGAAAGATCTTCATTTCTTTATGTTAATATCGACAAATAGAACTGAATATAAAATCAAAGATATTAGAGTAAGCCTGTTTATGCAACCTTATTATTCCTATGATTCTAAAGGAATAATAAAGTTACATTAACTTTATTATTCGGCAACTTACAAGCTGATCCCGAAACGCGACCAAATCACTTCACGGTCTGTATACTTGGTGGTACTACCCCGGATCGGCAGACTGAGTCCTACTGCCTACCACTCTTTACTGGGTATTATCAACTTAAGAATCAATCAATCAAATTGTCACGCCTTTTCCCTACATAGATAGACAGAGATAATGAAGCGCCACTTGCCACGATCCTGACACAACCCCCTCCCTTCCTTCACATCCACAATTCTCTTCATACAAGCTCTCTTCTTAAGGATGTCTCCGATTTGATCGGAAAACACTCTCCTGCGTTAAACGTCCGTCTTGCTTAACGCATCCATCCACATCAGATTTATAAATTGCTTTCGTCAATCTACTTTCACTCATTCCACGTGTCCAAACCATCGAAGCATTCCTTTGTCAATTCTTGTCACTACATCTTCTTTCAAACCACATCTATATATTCTTTACAATATACTTAAAATACGATATTGTAAAGAATGTTGTAAATATTCATCATTGATTCAAGACTTCCATGAAGATAATTAGACTAAAAAGTATCACGTGTCTAATAATCCCCATCAATAGGGATTTCATAATGGGGATTATTGGACCATATCAATAAAAGCACAATGTATGGCTTAATTGGATGGGACGCGTTCAAACATATTAGGGCCTTAATATTGTGTGCTCAACTAAATTTAGCCTCCTGGCCATATTAAGACATTGCCGGATTAACTATGTCCATTAATTGATTGGTTAGAAGGTTGGGTTATACTTAGAACAAATATTTTAGGATTAAAATAACTTGGACTGGTAGGCAGCGGTGCCGGGGTAGTACAGTCAGCATCAGATATATTCAGAGTGGTCATAAATATCTACACACAATTAGTTGTCATATTAATGTGAGCATTCAATGCCTCAAAAATATCTATACACGCAAATAGTAAAAATATCTACACACTCACTTGTCAAAAATATGTCAACAGAAAATTCAGTAAATTTGTTTTAAAATATTACATTTTATATGAGTGTGTAGATATTTTTGACTATTTGCGTGTAAAGATATTTTTGACGCATTGAATGCTCACATTAATATGACAACTAATGGTGTGTAGATATTTATAACCACTCTGAATGTGTAGATACTTTTGGTCAGATTGCGTGCTCACATATATCTGATGCTGACTGTACCATCACTTACAAGTGTATAGTCTGTCTAAGCCGATATGACGCGCCCCTCTACTGCATTTACGCACACGAGCAAATATAAAATATGAATGCAACACACCAATGCTAATGTAATTGGGTATTTAGTTGCTGGTTAGACACAAAAGGGGAGCACGCTGATGAAGTATAGTAGTATAGTTAGTAATATTTGCATTCACGCATTTAAATAAATTAATAAAGTGGAGGGGTGCGTCATTTATAGTTAGACAAGCTATACGACCTGTGGAGTGACGTAGTAGCGTAATCAGCTTGTAAGTTATTTAACTGTAGTTGGAGACACCTCCATTCCTATACCGCACTCCGGCTTAACATCAAGTGAGATGCTCGCATGTGTCGAACCTCAATATCTTTAATATCTTAATTATCCCGTGTGGTCACTTTTAGCGAGATTAGAAAATTTTAACCGACTTCCAAAAAAGAGGAGGTATATAAGGTAGCAGTTTTTTTTAGGTGTGCTACCACAGAACTTTTTATACATACCAATTTTATTTGGTATGTATAAAACTTTCAATACCACAATACTTTTTATGGTAATGTGGTATTGAGAGCGAAAAAGATAAAAATATATGTTGCTCTGCATCACGACACTGAGTTTAGGTTTGTTAATTAACATAGTTTTAACGTGCCTCGTTCGGAGGATTTATAACATATCTACGTATTTTCCTTAAAATATCATTGATTAGAAGTATCAAATTCTAAATAAGATAAAAAGAAAATATTCGTGTTTGTGTTAACAACCACAGACCTAGAATCCGTAAACTAAATTAAAAAATTACGTGCATTCTAAATCTATGTAAACTCATCGCATTAGAACAAGTAATCCTACTATTATTATAAATGTGAATGTGAGTTTGTTTGTTACGTTTTCACGCAACAACTACTTAACGGATCATCATAAAACTTAGTACACATAGTATTTTCTTAGATTTTGCGCGAACATTGATTAATGAATTAAACAAATTTTATGCGGCTTACTATCTCTCCGTGACCACGATGGCTGCAAAGCTCTCGAAACGTCGGAATAATAAAAAATTGTAAAATCAAAACCAAAACAAACGCGATAGTAAGCCGCATAAAATTTGTTTAATTCATTACTTAGTACACATATTTTTGGAGGTACAAAAAGTAAAATAGGATACCTACTTATATTTAAAATATATATATATATATTTTTTACTATAGTTTCCAATTGACTATAGTTTCAGCTGTTTGGAATTTTCTGTATTTATTTTTATTTCCGTCTGTCATTTTTATATGAGTTATCGAGTTATAAATTCACTCGAAGGATATACAGTCGAATTAAGAACCTCCTCCTTTTTTATAACTGTGTTATAAACCTAATTTTACGCGGGTGAAACCGAGGGCACAGCTAGTTTATTATAATTGCGAGTAATTTATTATAATTACTTTTATTTCAATTAGAAATTTAAAAAACTTTCTATTCTAAAAACCTCGCAATTAAACTTTCAGCTTAGTTTCAGGACTCTTTTCAGTTCATGAATCCTGACATTGACCTTCAACACTAAAACGACGGGAGATATTACAAAAAACTTTAGTATGTATTAATTATTCCTTATATTACAACTCTCTAGGCCGGCATAGTGGATGTGATTGCTACTCACAGTTATTGAATTGTAGTAGCAGTGAAATTCATTCATGGACCACACTTCATCTTAACATGGTGGGCGGGGTGCTGTCATATGTCGAGTCACAATAAAAAAATAAAAAAAACTTTCAAGCTAATCTTGAAACGCGACTAAATCACTTCACGGTCTATACACTTCAAGGTGGTGGTACTACCCCGGAAGAACCAGGCACAGAGCACATATATCTAATGTTTATTTTAATTATAAAATATTACTAATAAAAGCTATGAAATATATCTTTGCTAGGACGAGAATTGAACCCGGGCCTTTACGCGTAATGTAACGACCCACTAATCGTGACAAAAAGCAAGTAGTTTAGTTTGTCATTAAATCGCCGGCAGCACAAGTATACAAACGGTAAAGTAACTTAATCGCGTTTCAGGATCAGTTTGTGAATTCTCGGTTTAAACTAGGCCGGCATAGTGAATGCAACTGTTACCAACAGTTATTTAACTGTAGTAGTAGTCACCTCCACTTATGGACTGCATTCCAGCTTAACTTCTGGCGGGTGCTGTCGTGTTTCGAGCCACAATAAAAATAATGGAAAACTAAGTTCACGGCTTAAATACAGTTTAGTTAAACATAGTTTTATGGTTTATGAAGGCTATTTATGACAGAGCGTAATAAATCTTTCGCAATTGGTAAATCGATTTAGAGTTTAAAGCGACCATGGTGTAGTAATTAGGTTAAATCATAACAATGCTAAAGAAATGAATTAAACAGATTTGATGCGGCTTGCTATCGCGTTTATTTTTGGTTAATGATTTTACAAGTTTTATTATTCCGACGTTTCAAGAGCTTTGCAGCCATCGTGGTCTCTCCGTGACCACAACCTGTGACTCTCTTAGGCCGCATAAAATTTGTTTAATTTATTAATCTATGTTCGCGCAAAATCTAAGAAGGTGCTAAATAAAAGTTAAGGTCAGCGGGCCGACCAGCTTCGTTTTGACAGTTGAACTCCATTAATGAGCTTCAAAATTAATATCGCGACTGCGCAATAAACTAAGAATTGATATTCATTTTCATTAATAGTTCAAGCTCATGGAAACTCATTGTCCGAATGAATAAAAATTGTTTTTGACACTAACAGCGACCGCGTAACTTTGTGACAAATGGGAATGAATTTCATTGTCATTTCCATTGATTTTTTTTTTATTGTGAATCGACATATGACAGCACCCCGCTTGATGTTAAGCCGAAGTGTGGTCCATGAATGAATGTCACTGCTACTACAATTCAATAACTGTGAGTAGCAACCACATCTACTATGCCGGCCTAGATGGAACCGGCAACTTACAAGCTGATCCCGAAACGTGACCAAATCATTTCACGGTCTGTATACTTGTAACCCCTGATATCGTGTCTCAATAATAAAACCCCAGTCGTCTATCCATCCATAATTCTAGTGTTGAGGGTCATGAAGTTAGTAAGCCGCATGAGGCACGTAATGCCCGAGGGTATAACCAGACGCCTTCGTAATGTACTTAGGCGCATATATTTGCTCAGACAACAATTGGGATTATATTAGGCTAGGTCGGGCTTATGTATTTAGGTACCTTTGCATTTATTTTACACATTTAATAATCTGTTATTTTCTATGTGAAACTTTTTGAGATTTTAAAACAGATTTAAAGAGTAATAGGCAGTGGTGCTAATATACATTTTAAAATAGTTTGATGTATGAAGATTAAAATGTAATTGGAATATATCCTAAATAACTGTGCAAAATGATCAAACTATAATTTTGACAGTTCAAAGCAGAACTATTAATATGGCGTGTCTTTGTAATGGATACAAAATCCATATCTTATTTTCCAAATTACTCAGTTGCACAGCAATTAAAAGCAAAATTGTGATTAGTTTTATCAACACAAATATCGAAACTACCATTTATATATTTTTTCATCATTGGACATTACATTTTGTATAAAAGCTCAAAATGAATGTTGTCCTTTCATGCGGCTTACTATCGCGTTTTTTCGTTTATGAACGTCAGAATAATAAATTGTACAATCATTAACCAAAAATAAACGAGAAAGTAAGCCGCATAAAATATGTTTAATTCATTAGCTAGTTAGATGTTCTTTTTTTATTTTAGCTACGTATATTTTTATTTATTTTTTTCAATTCATAATCGGTATATTACCTTATTAGTGTAGATAAATCTATAAAAAGTAACGAAACAGCATTACTTTTTGTTGGTAGCATAAGTAGAACATAAAAATCTATACCTTAAGTTTATTTTTAAACCGATGTAGTCATAAAAAGGTTCTTTCACTTATACCTAAAAACGCTCGTTCTTTTAATTATACTCACTTTAAATGTAATTTACTATTTCCTGAACATATTAGGGCGGTTTTTTTATTCATGATATTCGCGTGACTGCGAATGTTGAGCAGGTGGGGAAGGTTGCTTTAAATCGAAACACAGTGTAACGAAAAATATAATGCCCAAGCAGAATCGTCGGCCGAAATAAACAATCCTTTCTTTGCAAAACAATTAACAACTAAATTTCTATCCGACCCATGAATGATCTCTATCTTATTACATAGAATCCTTCAAGCGAAGCTAAAGGCACCCGTAATTGTTTCACTTTTTTCAATTACATTTCTATATTAAACTACTAATGTATGATAGAAACAGGACGACTAAAGTACATTATATCAATGATACTGGCAAGTGACTTTGAACCCATGCTCTCGGTTTGCGTAACCTGCAATACTACACCACGGCCGTCTTAATTATGCCTAACGGATTCAGTATTCCAGTTATCGTCACTCATGGGCCGCCCTTTACTTACCATCAGGGAAATTAAAGTCAGATGGCGATAATAGGTAAAAAATACAAATTCGTAACAGACAGACCTAGTTCTATGTTATTCGAGTGTTTTCAGATCAAGTCGGAGACATCCTCAAAAAAGCTGGGTTGCCACTAGGGCACTATCTTATAACCGTAGAGCTTGTATGAAGAGAAATGCAAGGGTTGTGTTAGGATCGAAACCAGTGGCGCTCCATTGTCTTTGCGCCAATTAATTGATTGTAACAGACAAAGGGTTGCAGGTGACTGGTGTGCATGCTTGATTTATTCTACATAATTTTAATCACGAAATTATACATCAATATCACCCGTTTCTTACCACTTACCATTTTTGGCCGTCAGACTGACAACAGTCGTATTTGTTTTATTGTATCGGTTTTTATCATTCTCTTCATACGAGCTCTATAGTTATAAGCACTAGGCATCCTAACTTTCTTGAGGATGTCTCCGAATTGTAAATGAATTGAATAATATTGAATTCTATGTGAATGTGAAGGAAGCGAGGAAGTTGTGTCAGGATCGTGGCAAGTGGCGCTCCATTGTCTCTGTCTATCCCTGTGGGAAAAAGGCGTGACAATTTTGATGGATTTTTATTAATTTTTAATGTCGGCCATCTTGGACTTTTCTTTGCTTATCATGAGACAAGTTGAGATCAGATGTAGATAAAAAAAACATAGACCCTTTATAGTGTAATCGTGGTAGTTTACTTTGATTTGTTGCAGCCGTATTGGCCATAAACTTGTCGTTCTAATAAAAAACTATGTACTCCACTTTATAGCTCATAAAATAACACCAAATGACTTATTAAGTTTGTTGTAAACTTTCTTTATTGCACTACGGTTAAGTTTTAAATCCTTTCATTATTAAAATTTTAAAACTTTTTTATTGAAATTATAGTATAGATGAGGTTATGAGAAGAAGGACAAAGTTTTTTTTTATTATTATTTACATTTCTATACTAAGCTACTAAAGTGCTTGGTACCATAGAAACAGGACAACCAAAGTACATATAACAAAAACACATTGGTACCGGTAGGTGGTCTCGAACTCGTGCTCTCGGTTTGTATAACCATTGCACTGCCACTACCCACGGTCGCCTTATAGTTCTATATTATTCGAGCGAGTAGCGAATAAAATAAAGGCAGATATTTCCTTCAGCTGCGTTTGTTTTTTATTGTGGCTCGACATCTGACCTCGACCCGCCCGATGGAAAGCATGAGAAGGTCCAAGAGTACTAAAAAATACCGGGTCGGTTTCCTCAGTCGTCTTTACTATGCCGACCTAAGGTGCTTCTTCACGAATCGCTTGACGGATCCAAGGTGAAGACGTGGGCTAGTAAAGCAACCAATAACTAAAAATCAGACATTAAAAAAAACAGATCACCGGTGTGCCCATAAGTAGGGCACTGTTGTTTTTGCCTATCCCTGTAGGAATGAATACGTGACAGTTTGGCATATTTTTTTTAATTATATAAAATACCTAACAACACATTTATAAAAATACATTCGTTTTTTTCTAACTTTCATCATATTTATTTTTCGGTAAATAAAATCCTGAAATAAAAAGTTCAGTTAATAGACCAATTCGTCAGTGGAATATTCAGCTTTCATTTATAACGAGAGGCAATCAATTTCAGCAGCTCGTTGACAAGTAATTAATCTTGAAATTCGTGAAAAATAATTGAAGGTTCAACGAATTACGCGTTTTATTGCAAAAAAAAATTCTAATCGTCTTTTTTATATTTAATGCTATATTAATATTAGTCACAATCAAATCAAATTGTCACGCCTTTTTCCTACAGGGATAGGCAGAGACAATAGAGCGCCACTTGCCACGATCCTGACACAACTCCCTCGCTTCCTTCACATTCACAATTCTCTTCATACAAGCTCTTGAGCAGTGTTTCCTAACATGGGGCCCACGCCCCACAGGGGGGTAATTTGATAGTTAAGGGGGGCAATTTTAAAATGGACTCGTCACGACTATAACCCGACACGACATTTGCTTTTTTTTTTTATTGTGACTCGACATATGACAGCACCCCGCTTGATGTTAAGCCAAAGTGTGGTCCATGAATGAATGTCACTGCTAATACAATTCAATAACTGTGAGTAGCAATCACATCCACTATGCCGGCCTAGATGGAACCGGGGGTAGTACCACCACCACTTACTAAAATTTAGGTATGAAGAAGGCTTTCTCCTTCTGTAAGTCTACAATGGCCCAGAATGCTGGAAAAATACCCAGAAAGACTTTCTCTCCATTCGTCGTGGTTAAGCAGGGCTTTGCTCCTTCGGGCGTCAGTCCTGAAAGAGACGGTCGCCATTTTAATTTTAGAGACGGGGCGAGAGGCCGTGCGCTTACCTCACCTTATTCGAGATAAGATTGCGCTGAAGAGCGGTTCTCACCTTCCTCTTTCCCCTCTCCTGCTATCGTTAAGAGACTATTCGTTTAGAGAACAGGCTAGCAACGGCGAAAGAGGTTCTAGTTCCCGTCCGGTTTATAGTCTATGCATGCGGAGAGGAGGTATTACCATTGATTTAACTCCTTTTGTCTTTATCTAAGGATTTCACCTCGAATCTTTAAATTTATTTCATTATATAAAGTGTACAGATTAAATGAAACAAAATCACGCTATGCTCGTGACGTGAAATTTACGTATTTGTTTTGTACACATGTTTTTCTTATCATATTTTCACTATTATACGTGTGACAGTAATTAATTTATTGCAAATACGTAAATTGTAAAATATAAACAAACACGTCATTGACGCCATCTTGTTTTCCTTAAGCCACCACGTGTCAACATTTCAAATTATAATTGTTTGATTTTGAGGTTTCATTATGAAAACACTTCATGACAAGTTTGACCATGACGATTTTTTTTACGAAGTGACGAATTATGTTAGTCTGGCTGTTGTCATGTGACTCGACATATGACCGCACCCCGCCTGATGTTAAGCTGCAGTGCGGTCCATGAATGAATATGACTGCTACTATAATTTAATAACTGTAAGTAGCAGTCACATTCACTAAACTAGCATAGTTAAACCCGACAACTTGCAAGTTTTATCCCGAAACGCGACTAAGTCACCTCTCTGTGCTTTACTTATCTGCCTATCCTTATACTGCGCAGCACAAAAGTCAGCGTTCTTTTTATCTGCCTGTAGATATACCTGTATAACTACAGTTGTTTTATTGTTATAATATGCCTTGCCTCACCTTCTTAAGTCATCTGGGAACGTGTAAAGACGTCAAAGAAAAGAAAAGAAAAAGAAGTGACAACGCATAACGAAAACAATATTCCTGTCTGAGTTATAAATAGACAATAAAGCAATAGACGCCTCCAGAGTGATAGATTCCGGAGAGGTGTTTCTCGTTTAATTACAACTTAACGATAGAAACATAAACGGTCAAACCCTCAATACGCAAACCGTGCACCTTTCATGAAATATGTATGACTTGTGACACATGCTTTGTTTCTTCAGATATATTTAATAACAGTTTGGGCCATTGTGTTAATTCTTGTGTTCGTGTTTCATCTTTTTGTTGATTTTAGTGATCTCACTTGTGAATTGTTCATTATTATTATTAGTATGTAAGCATTTATATTAAACGAGAATATGTCACTGATATTTATCTATTATCTGTAATATTTACATAAATATATACTTGAGTAAATACTGCTCTTGTTTCAATAAAGAAATAACAAAAAATAATGTAGCTCCGATGCACGACTGGAGTTTACTTTATTCACTTTACTCTTATACCGCGTTCTCACCGGGCTATTTCAGTTGATCAATATTTGTCGTTTAACAAAAATTATATATATTAATTGCTTCAATTTGGTTGAAAGTCTGTTCAGACGGTTCAAATCTCGAACGATTTCGCAGTTGATCAACTCAAATCGCCTCGTGAGAACGCGGTCTTAGATAAAAACAAAAAGAGAGGATATGGCATGCACTTTAATGTTCACTACAAAATGTGAAATCAATGCCCGCATTACATGCAAAGTCACACCAACAGTTGCATCTCAGATTTCGTTAACGAGAAATTTAAAGAAAGAAATAGAAAATTTCGTCACAGTGGGACGCGAGTGAGACAGAATGTATGACGGCATTAGGTCGTGCTTTGGATCCAAGTGTGTCAGTTGGACGTAGTTTGCCAGTTCCACGCGTATTGTGTTCGTACCTTATCTTCCCCTTTAGTCAAATCAGTGACTTTACTGTATATGAGTATTATTATTAATAATAACAGCAAAAACAACAACAATAATATAATATTATGTATACATATAACACTATTGACATAAAACGTTACGCTTATTTTTAATACCGCTTTCTAATGTACCGCTTGTACTAATTGGACTCCTCGTATACCTGGGGCCCTAATAATATGAAATTCGATAAGAAATAAGGCTAATTAATACGCTTTTATTAGCTTGACTTGTATGTATGTAACTATGTAACAGAATCTTTCCAATTAATTTTCAACCACTTCTAGAGGTTAAAAAATTGTACACGTATTAAAAACCGATGACAATAAATAATTTCATAAAATATTTTTTTGGCCGGCATAGTGACTGCTACCTAGGCAGCTATAAGCTGACTCGGCTTTTTCAGTCGTCAGCATTCTTGGACCTCCTTTCTCTCCGTTAACATCAGGCGGGTCGAGATCACGGTAAAAATAGTACAGTAATTTTATTTTAGAGTAAACTTAAGGAGATAAAATAATGTATACTTACCATAATTTATAATTAAACTGACCAAAGTGACAAATAATTCATATTTGCATCTCATTTTAACTTTAATTATAAAGTGAGATACAGATATGAAGCAGCTGTCATTTTAGTCTACGGAATATGAAATCATAGTACCTATAAGCTATATAGCATTTTTTTAGATTTTGCGCGAACATTGAAAAATTAATTAAACATTTTTTTGCGGCTTACTATCGCGTTTATTTTGGTTATTGATTTAACCAAAATAAAGGCGATAGTAGGCCGCATAAAGGACATCATTCGTGTTGTATGGGGACTTGAGCTTAATTGTATTAACAGTTGCATAATATACATTTTAATATAGTTTGATGTACGAAGATCACAATGTAATTAAAATATATCCTTTATTTGCATAGTTTAGGTGTGCGAAATTATTATACTATAATTATGACAGTTCAAAGCAGAACAAATATGGCGTTGATTGACAGATGATACAAAATCCATATCTTATTTTCTAAATAACTCAATTGCACAGCAATTAAAAGCAAAATTATTACTAGTTTTATCTATACAAGTATTTAAACTAATATATTTTTTCATCATTGGGCATTACAAAAGTAGTACATAGAATAGAAGCCCAAAATGAATGAAGTCCTTTGTTTTATTCATAGAATAAGCTATTAAAAGGAAGTCTATCCAAACGTGGTCTTTGAAGTCATACACGTGTTCTATTAAGAGGGGAAAATGGAAACTTCCCTATACAAAGGAGGAGCGTAATTATTCGTAAAATAATAGCTACATTTTGTAATAAACGAGTGACCCATTTCCTGAAGAAGCTAATGGAGGAACACAATTCATAATTAATTTTCATTATATAAGTACAAGTATACAGACTGTGAAGTGCCTTAGTCGCGTTTCGGAATAAGCTCGTAAGTTGCCAGTTTCAACTAAGGCAACGTGGTGTAGTCGCAGTCGCAAACCGAGAGCACGGGTTTAAAACCACTTGCCGGTACCAATGTATCTTTGATATTTATGTACTGTGGTTGTCCTGTTTCTATGATACAAGACCTTTAGTAGCTTAGTATAGAAATGTAAAAAAATATATAACTACAAGTGTACCGACTGTGAAGTGAAGTGGATGCGACTGCTAATTGCAGCTTAACATCAGGCGGGGTTCTGTCATATGTCAAAATAAAATGAAACTATATTATATATAGTTTCATTTATGGAACTATAAGACATCCCCTGCTGGATTGCGGTTCGTGTATAGACTCGACTGCTATGCCACTATGCCGGCCTAGTTGGTACCGGCAACTTATAAGATATCCATCTTAACATAAGCAGTATATTTTATTGTAGCTCGACATGGCCACAATAAAATAAAATAAAATTGTATTGATGAAAGAAGTAGATGAGTGGAAATGGATTGGCGAAAGGAGTTTATTAATCTGCTGTGCCGCGCCAGGAGGGTGTTTTCCGACCAAATCGGGTTGCCCAATCCCATAACCATAGATCTTGTATGAGAAGAATTGTGAATGTGAGGGAAGCAAGGGAGTTGTATCAGGATCGTGGCAAGTGGCGCTCAAAAGAGTGGTAGGCAGTGGTACCCAGTCTGCCGATCCGGGGTAGTACCACCACTTACAAGTATACAGACCGTGAAGTGATTTGGTCACGTTTCGGGATCAGCTTGTAAGTTGCCGGTTCCATCTAGGCCGGCATAGTGGATGTGATTGCTACTCACAGTTATTGAATTGTAGTAGCAGTGACATTCATTCATGGACCACACTTTGGCTTAACATCGAGCGGGGTGCTGTCATATGTCGAGTCACTATAAAAAAATAAAAATTGTCTCTGCCTATCTCTGTGGAAAAAAGGCGTGACAATTGGATTGATTGAAGTTATTAGTTCCTTTTATTGTTAGTTATAAATAAATTTGATAAAATATAAAAGTATATTAACTATAAATAAACTATAAATAAAAAAGTTGCGCAAATACGCTAGCCTCGGTACTGGTTACGAATTTGCGCCGTTTGGGGTCGAGACGATGGGCCCTTGGGGACCATCAGCTAAGCGCCTGGCCAAGGAGTTCTCCAGGCGGCTGTCGGAGAAGTCTGGAGACAGGAAGGCTGGCAATTAATAAATACGAGTAATTACCAGCTTTCCTGTCTCACGAATTCCCCATCAGCCGCTTGGACAACTCCTTGGTCAGGCGCTTGGCTGAAGTTCCCCAAGGGCCCATCTTCTCGACCCGATACGACGCAAATTTGTAACCTGCACCGAGGTCGGAATATTTGCGCAGCTCAGATCTTTGATTAAATTTGTCTAAAAACTAATTAAATTCCTTTGTTCGCAGAGATCGTATGCCAACAATCAAAAGATGTTATTTCTTCGTAAGGTTATGTTCCTGCCAAATTTGCCCATGCTGGGGCTAACAGCATTTTATATCGCTTATATTGCATTGGGTAAGTTGTCTTTCATAACCGCACACGCTGTATTACGTTAGGCTTTTTTTGGCCGGCATACTGATGGCAATCGTCAAGTAGAATGCTTTGCCAGCCCATGTGTTCTCTCCATCCTATGACCTTGGATCCTTCAAGCGATGCGTGAAGAAGCACCTTTGGCCGGCATAGTGACGGTGGCTGAGGCAGCCGTGAACTAACTCGGGTTTTTTAGTCGTCGTCACTCTTAGATCTCCTCTTGCTTATCATCAGGTCGAGGCCATACAGCACCCTGCCTGATAATAAGCTGGAGTGCGATCCATGAATGAAGGTGACTGCTACTACAGTTAATAACAGCAAGTGCATTCACCAGTTGGAACCGGCAACTTACAAGCTGATCCCGAAGCGCGACTGAGTCACTTCATGGCCTGTATACCTATATTAAATTTATAAATAATTGACTCTTAGGTGCTGCAGTGTTCCAATATTTAGAGCGTCCTTCAGAGGTGGCCAGAGAAAACAAAGTGGAAGAAATCAAGCAGGACTTTGTGAAAAACCACCCTTCTGTTCACCGTAAGTAGTAAATAAAACTATAGTTAAAAAAACACTCTTATAAGACAATGTGAACTAAAAAGTCATCCATTATTGTTAATACAAATCACAGAAACCGTAACCCACCAGCAGTGGCGAGGCAAGACCTAAATTTGATGTGGGCAAGATAGATTTCGCGAGGCCCTCAATTTATTATAAACATTTTTTATTATAAACAAAAATCAAAATGAAAAAATGGGGGTCTCCATTTTTGAGTCATAATTTAAGATAGCTTTAATTTTAAAAAAGATCCTTAAAGAGAAGAAAATTTCATATAAAATTGTCTCAACTTCCGAAATCTTAATTTCATTATTTATAATTTTGAACGGACGTCGAAAATAGGGTTCCGCGCGGTCTTTTAGCGCCGCCCGTCACGCTGCCGCCTAATAAAGTATAATAAAAATTTTTGAGGCGCGAGGCTCCTTGTACCGCGAGGCCGTGTGCGGTGGCCCACGCCGCCACTGCCCACCAGTATTCATGTTGCACACATACAAAAATAATACATCATACTACAATCCTGTTGTTAGAATTGTGGTTAGAATACACATTAATGATCTTGCTACAAAACACAATAATGATATTTTGTAGACACTTTAAGTTATTTTAAGTATTGCCTTTTTATTTTTCTACTTTAAGTTTGGTACTTTTTTAATAGTCTTATTAGTATTTTTCGTTAATCATGTTTAAAGGATTCATGTTTAGTTTTAGTTAAGTTTTGTTTTTTGTTTTCTTGATCACAATTTTCGTACAAATGTTGTGTATACTTGTAATTGGCAGACATACTCGTATGTACCCATTTTAAATTATATTAATATTTGTTTCATAACATTTGTTAATAAATAAAAGAGATGGATATTTGCTTCGGGTCTGGTTATCAAATAGTGGTAGGCAGTGGTACCCAGTCTGCCGATCCGGGTTAGTACCACCACTTATAAGTATACAGACCGTGAAGTGATTTGGTCACGTTTCGGGATCAGCATGTAAGTTGCCGGTTCCATCTAGGCCGGCATAAAGGATGTGATTGCTACTCACAGTTATTGAATTGTAGTAGCAGTGATATTCATTCGTGGACCACACTTCGGCTTAACATCAAGCGGAGTGCTGTCATATGTCGAGTCACAATAAAATTCAATGCGTCAAAAATATCTATACACTCAAAAATATAATATGTAATATTATATACATATAATATGTAATATTATATGTATATATATAATATTTAAAAAAAAATTACAGTATTGTCTGTTGACATATTTTTGACAAGTGAGTGTGTAGATATTTTGTACTATTTGAGTGTATTTTTTGACGCATTGAATGCTCACATTATTATGACAACTAATGGTGTGTAGATATTTATGACCACTCTGAATGTATAGATACTTTTGATCAGATTGCGTGCTCAGATATATCTGATGCTGACTGTACCAATTATAAATAAATAAAAAGTGAATAGTATCCTCGACCCGCGTGCTGGTAAGCAAGAGGTCCAAGGACTGAAAAAACCGAGTTAGTTCACAGTTGCCCGTCATCGTCATTATGGCGGCCAAAAAATGATTACCAAGCATCAGTAAACGGCAAAACGAAATCTGATGTGGCGTTTCAACAGTAAAAATAAAGCTTAAAAAGTTAAATATAATTTATATCTATAACATATATAATTATGTTATCTGTTAACTGTTATAATAAATAACGAAGCATGCGTCTTAAGTTTACAAACACGATAACATTATCATCATTATAAATATTATAAACACATGGAAACATTTTTTGACAAAATATTATATTAGTGGTTTATTACTCCATTGTCTCTGCCTATATCCATGGGAGAAAGGCGTGACAATTTGAAAAAAAAATATCTACCTATATTACTTTTTTAAATTTATTTGTGCAATATGCCAATGAATGAAAGTAGATTGACGAAATGAATTTATAAATATAATGGGGATAGATGCGTTAAACAAGGCAGGCCTATAAGGGTGTTTTCCGACCAAATCGAAGATATCCTCAAGAAAGCTAGGTTACCTAGTGCCCATAAACATAGAGCTTGTATTACTCTTAATTGTGGATGTGAAGAAAGCAAAGGAGTTGTGTAAGGATCGTGGCAAGTGGCGCTCCATTGTCCCTGCCTATGGGAAAAAGGCGTGACAATTTGATTATTTGATTGATTTTTCATAACTATCTTCTAACAATTACATTACTGACCAGATATACTTGACTAGAATCTGCATAATTATTCTTTATTGAGACGCAGTATCTGTCCTTGATTTTCCTAGTGGTCCAAGGCGAGCTTCAATCTTCAGCTTCAATACGGTTGCCTCAGTTGCCGATACCATGCCTTTTGCAACCATCCACAATTTGACCACAACCACATTAGAAAGTCGGCACCTATCATGGTTAGATACCTGCCCACTCATACCGTGGTGTAGTGGAAGTGCAATGGTTACACAAACCGAAAGCTCAGGTTCAAAACCACTTGCCCGTACCAATGTATCTTTGATGTAATGTACGAGTATCTTTGATGTATGTACGTTGGTTGTCCTGTTTATTTTAGTAGTAGCTTAGTATAAAAATGTAAATAATAAAATTAAAATATATATAAAAACTCTAAATTACCATAACTTACAAGTAAACAGACCTTGAAGTGATTTGGTCGCGTTTCGGAATCAGTTTGTAAATTACCGGTTCTAACTAGGCCGGCATAGTGGATGTGATTGCTACTCACAGTCATTGAATTGTAGTAGCAGTGGCATCCAATCATGGACCACACTTCGGCTTAACATCAAGCGGGGTGCTGTCATATGTCGAGTCACAATAAAATAAAATAAATAATAATAATAATGATATGTTATATCATTTTACCACAACAATAGAAAACATTAAACAAAAACTTTTTATAACTAATTAATAAATAATTATAATATTAGAAGTACCCTGACAAAAGAAACAATTATAACGCTAGGTAATAAATGAAAGAATTGTTTCAATAATTCATTAGTAAATTAATTGTAGGCTACTTAGGTTTTTCTGGTATCATTATGTACAATAAATCGACACTTAAAGCGGGTAGATAACAACACTTATTTAAAACCGACAAATGACATTTCATCCCAGTCTTCCGTTAACCGCCATCGCGTGCACACGTTTCTCCATCTACATCGTGCAATTAATTTTTCTTCTAATTCTACTCCAGAAATGTATCAAAATGATCTTTTTTAAACTACAAAGTTCGCGATGTGATACGAAAATAACTTCAGTAGCATTATTTGTGGAACCAAACCATCCTAAGAGGTATTTCAAGTATAGTTGACCAAGAAGGTTAGCACAATCCGACCTTTCGGTTTGTGTTCTGCACTGAGCTTTTTTAAAGAAAAACGTGTGTTTGAAATTGGAACTGCTAGTGTTTGACAAGTTTGATTTGACTCATCGATATCGATGGAAATGGAGAAGCCGAAATATCAGAGGATCCAATCGTATGGGAGCATGTGCTCGAGTAGAAGCGATGATGATATGATAATTCACAGTCCCCTGTATCCCATTCCGAAAAAGATCATAATTGAGAGTGAGATATTGTACGAAGAGGAGCATCCTCCATTCGAACCATTGATTGCAACATCGAAATGGTTCGGAAAGGCGAGATGTTCATATCTGTTGATGGGATACGTGCTTTTCTACATTGTTTATTTGGTATCTGGTGCGCTCGTGTTTTCTGGGCTGGAAGCACCAATTGAGAATCAAATCAGGCTGGATGTGATTAGAGCAAAACGTGATTTTTTGATTAAATATCCTAATGTTGTTGGTAAGTTTTTAATTTTTTTTACGAGTACTATACTTTTAGTAAAATTGGAGGGATGTGAAAGCTTAAAGTGTGCGAACATTTGAAGTTAGTTACTACCCCCTTCTAGGTAAACGTGTGACAACCACAATATAAATTATAGATTGAGTAATTTATATTGTGGTTGTCATATTTGTCGGCTATTTTTCTATTACCCTATAATTATAATGATAATAATAGATAAATATGTAATACAACTAGCTTATATTTTTTTATTTAATTTTTTTATCATACATTTCTATACTAAGCTACTAAAGTGCTTGTATCATAGAAACAGGACAACTAAAGTATATATATATAAAAGATACATTGGTACCGGCGAGTTGTTTCAAACCCGTGCCACTCGGCTTACGTAGCCATTGCACTGCCACTACACCACGGTCACCTTATAATAAAACCAAACATTTAATAACAATTTCGTTCTTATTAGTACCACTGGCCCGCATAGTGAGGCCACCATAAACTGTGTGCGCTCATATGTCGTTACAATATTACTTTTAAAACAGAATATGAATATATTATTTAATTGAGCTAAAGGTTAACGTTGATATAAAATGATAAGAAATATTGCGACGTTATCATACAATACTAATATCAACGACATCTTACACAATTATCATCGTTCTAATTACTTATCGATAACAACTTAGATAAGATATATCACTTCACTAATCTTTAAACGATTCCATATTTAAATACCACGGATTTTTTTAAATTTACATGGCATTGATGTTTGGTTATTGTTGAGATATTTTTAAGTTAAATAATATTTTTTGCACACAATTAAAAACAAATTTAAGGGTAGGTAGGTAGGAAGTCTATTTTAGAAAAACTGACTTGTCGACTAGTCGAAGGGTAGTCACTATGCAACGCAATTGGAAGTTTAATGACAACTTAGCATTAGAGCGACCGAGCTTATAAATATTAAAATTACCTATAAAGTTCGCTATAGAAAATAATTTTAGAAATAGTGATTTTTTAAATATAATTCTGACTCGACATATGTGAGCACCCCGCTTGATATTAAGCTTGAGTGTGGTCCATGAATAGATGTCACTGTTACTACAATTCAATATCTGTAAGTCGCAATCACATCTACTATGCAGGCCTAGTTGGAACTGGCAACTTAAAAGCTGATCCCGAAACGTGACCAAATCACTTTACCACGGCACCACGGCCTATCACTCTTTGATAACCAGACCCGAATCAAACACCCGCTTCTTTATTTTATTAACAAATATTTGCAATATTTAATATAATTATAAAATATTACAAATAAAAGCTATGAAACAAATATTTGCTCTGACCGGGAATCGAAACCGGGAGGCCGTTCGGCCACGCCTGTCTTCGTTTTACTTTATTGTTTATACATAATTTATAAACATCCAGTTTCAGGTGTGATTATTAAATATTTAATAAAGTTAAACCTCTTTCAATCAAATCAAAAAGTTTGTTTAGATTTCTTTATGAAGAATAATTAAGTTGTTAGTCTATATAATTGGTCAATTATATCAATCAATCAATCAAATTGCCACACCTCTATTCCCACAGGGTTTGTCAAAACAATTGAGTGTCACTTTTTACTACGATCCTTACACAACTTCCTTGCTTCCTTCACATCCACAATCTTTTCTATTTTTGCAAGCTCTATGGTTATGGTCACTGCGGACCCCTGTTTTATAGGAATGTCCCTGATTTAATCACACAACAATATTATTGATCGATGCGGGCACAAACAAATTGCATCCACTATGCATTCACTTCGCATCCACTGGCATCCGCAATCACTGTGCCGGTCTGACTGAATTCTGGCGACTTTAGGTCCAGATTCCACACCGCGACTGAGTGACTTAGTGGTTTTTATACTTGAAACGGTTCGGGTTGCATACAACCTATTTCACCTGAATATTTATTTATTAAGGAAACATACAATTATTCAATACATAAAATATAACATAAAAATAGAACACAAATCAGCAAAGTTTCCAAATAATTATATAATAGTACATACAAAGAGATAGCAATTTTACACGAAAAAAGGAATTAAATTAATTTTTTTTCAAAAAAAATCTGATTATTATGTAACGTAACAATTTAAAAAATCACATACACACTAACAAAGAAAGAAAATAATAATATAAAATTTGTAAGTATAAGTGAAATAATAAAATAATATCTTATTCCCAAGACATAAGAATGAATTTAACTAAACAAAATATTTTACCGTTTATAAGATAGTATTTATTGTTTATTGGTGAATGCACTCGAGATAGGTCAACTGACTTTAGGTTTAAATCATAAGCGTTAGCGGTAAGCGATAAATATATGTTTTATTATATCCCGATAAATATATGAATTAAAACTCATAATGATAAATCATTTGACTCGCCTAATTTTCCGACAGGGATAAGCGGAGACAATTCTATTTTTTCATACATTATTGTAATAACTAAATAAAGAGAAAGAAAGAGTAAGAGTTGGGGCAGAATTATGGATACCGATTAAGTATACGGTTGCCTCAGTTACCGTCAGTATGCGGACTTAAGTTGTTTTTTACGCTTTACTTAAAAGATTTAAATTATGCGGAAAACACATGAATTGGTTAAACTAATTCTGTCGACTGAATCGGCAGTCGAACTAAAAGGTTCAGTACGTAGTTTCTTTGTAGAACAATCGACAAGTGGCATGCTTTACCAGCCCATCTGTTCTTTCCATCCTATAATCCTTAGTGTTCCTTGGCGATGCGTGAAGAAACACCTTTGGCCGGTATCATGGCGGCGACTGGGCTAAGTGTAAAATGCATCGGTTTTTCAGTTGTCGGCTATTTTGAATCTCCCTTGCCTACCATGAAATATATCACTCGCTTAATGTTATAACTTGTGTATCTTGTAATCTGTAGGGGCCAGGTCAGGCCAGGCCGATAACACAGAAGGAGGTGTGTCCTCAATGTCTCCATTTTGTACTTACTTATATGTTTGGAATAACTTTAGATACGGGTTGCTAGGCGGCCATTATGCCCTCGTTAATTGTCACGCTTAAATTCCAAGATTCGAGTCGATCCTTGACCTTATAACTGTGTATGGATCATGGTGAGTGACATCTGAGCCAGAATCGTAGCGTGCCTTGGCTGGGCACCGTATAAAAATTTGTTCGGGGGCCCTTATTTGACTTAAAAATAGAATATAAAAAAAAAAGAATAAATGAGTTTGAAAATGAGATTTATGTTTTTTAACGGAAATGGATTAAAATAATTTTAGTGCGAACTTTTTAAGGTCGGCACAGTTTCTTATTAATTTTTGCTGAAGCACGTTGGGGGCCTCTGTGGCCTGGGGGCCTCTTATAATTGATACGGCGGTAGCTACGTCTCATTCACACACAAAATTTCCAAACTCTGATCATGCATCATCTTACATACCTTATCTAACTTTCTCTCCAATATTGAATTGTGAATGTAAAGGAAGCGAGGGAGTTGTGTCAGGATCGTGGCAAGTGGTGCTCAATTGTGTCTGTCTATCTCTGTGGGAAAAAGGCGTGACAATTTGAATGATTGATAACGACAGGCGACGACAGGCGTGGACGAACGTTTTAGCGATTGGTTTGTTGCGCGTAAAGTCCCGGGTTCGATCCCCGGTCGGAGCAAATATTTGTTTCATAGCTTTTATTTGTAATATTTAATAATATTAAATATTGCAAATATTTGATAATAAAAAAAAGAGATGGATATTTGCTTCGGGTCTGGTTATCAAAGAGTGGTAGGCAGTGGTACCCAGTCTGCCGATCCGGGGTAGTACCACCACTTACAAGTATACAGACCGTGAAGTGATTTGGTCGCGTTTCGGGATCAGCTTGTAAGTTGCTGGTTTCATCTAGGCCGGCATAGTGGATGTGATTGCTACTCACAGTTATTGAATTGTAGTAGAAGTGACATCAAGCGGGGTGCTGTCATATGTCGAGTCACAAAAAAAAACGAGACGAATAGCGCCACTTGCCACAACTCTCTCGCTTTTTAATCTACAATGAAGATCGACTTCATTAAGTCGAGTTGTTACATCTCTAGTAACAATGACGTATAATCATATGTCCCTAAAGGTTATCAATATATGTCGCCTGCTTACCCCCTCCGGCCTGGTCGTTATCATACAAATGACATAAACACAATAATTAATTATTTATATTGATATGCACTTTCAACTCATTATTTTATTTTTTGTTTATTATTGTTTGTTTTCTGTTTTAGGATAGACAGTGCTTTTTTTATTGTGACTCGTTATATGACAGCACCCTCCTGATGTTAAGCTGAAGTGCGGTCCATGGATGAAGGTAACTACTACTTACAGTTAAAAAACTGTAAGTAGCAGTCACATCCACCATGCCGGCCTAGTTAAAACCGGCAACTTACAAGCTGATCCCGAAATGCGACTAAGTCTCTTCACGATCTGTATACTTGTAAGTGATGGTACCGGATCGGCAGACTGGGCACCACTGCCTACCACTCTTTGACAACCAGACCTTAAGCAAATATCTGCCTCTTTTTATTCATTTACAAATATTTGTAAATTTAATCGTACTATTAAATATTACAAATATGAAACAAAAATTGCTTCGACCGGGAATCGAACCCGGGACACCCGCGTAACGGACTGGTATACACCACTACGTCACGTCTGTCGACATCAGGCGACAACATTATTAAAGAAATTGTATTATTCATGAAGAGAATTGTGTATGTGAAGGAAGCAAAGGAGATGTGTCAGGATCGTGGCAAGTGGCGCTACATTGTCTCTGCCTATTCCTGTAGGAAAAAGGCGTAACAATTTGATTAATTGATCGTATTGTTCACAGACGAGGATTTAGAGACATTCCTATTTGAAGTGGTGCAGGCGAGTGGGCGTGGTGTTTCCGCTGCTGGAAATGTCACAGGTGGACCAAATTGGAGTTTCAGTCAGGCGTTGTTCTTCTCAAGCACTGTCATTACTACTGTCGGTGAGTTTTATTTAAAACTAATACCTCAACTTACGGCGAATAAGATCAAGTATTCACTAAATATATTTATGGACATAATGGCGGCGGCTGGGGCAGCCGGGAACTGATTCGGTTATTCCAGTCGTCGTTACTTTTGGACCTCCTCTTGCTTATGATGATAAGCAAGAGGAGGTCCAAAAGTAGGCGGGTCCAGGATAGATGTCGTGTCACAATAAAAAAAAATGGACAAGGCCACTTACAAGTTGTTATAAATAATAAAAAAACTGATGCAGCCTGATTATATGTATTTCGTCGTCGGTACTCTTGAACTTTTTTGCTCGAGGCAAGTCGAGGTTAGATGTTAGGTCACAATTTTTAAAAGTCTTTTTCACACTTGAAATGTGGGCTGGCAAAGCATTTCACTTATCCCATTCTAGCATTCCAATTGCTTCAGATCTGCATGTATGGAGTTTATACGGTGTGTCAAAAGATACGAAGTTAGAGAATGAGGTTTAGAACCCACTTAGAACGGCATTCTAAACGACAAGATGCCAATTGCCTTCACCGGTTATTTGTAACTCTTACTATCTCGTTGGTCTACCTATTGAGAGGCATACCTATATACGCATCGTCTTTTGGTTCATTGTCTCCACTCTTGAACCTTTCTTCCCCATCGGTTATCAGTTCTTCGAGCAATGTAGCCAGCCCATTGCTACTTCAGCTTGTAAATCCTACCAGCTATATCGATAACTCTGGTTCTTCGGCGAATATATTCGTCCCAGTCTATCATGCAAAGATACTCCAAGCATAACTCTCTCCAGCGAATCTAAGCCATATGTCATCACTGGGTACACAAACTGGTTTGAAGACCTTTATCTTTAGACACTGCAGGATTTTTGACGAGAAGACATGACGATAGCGGATAGAATAAGAAAAAGCACTGTGCGCGATATATGTGGTTTGAAAGAAGATGTATTGACAAGGATTGACAAAGGAATGTTTCGATAGTTTGGGCAAATGCAAAGGATGAGTGAAAGTATAATAACAAAAAGAATTTATAAATCTGATGTGGATAGATGCGTTAAACGAGGCAGACCCAGGAGGGTGACATCCTCAAGAAAGTTGGGTAGCCTAGTTCCCATAGGCTTGTAAGAGAGAAATGTGGATGTGAGGGGGTTGTTTCAGGATCATGGCAAGTGGCGCCTCACTAAAACTAAAACCCTATTATTCCAGGATATGGTCACGTAACACCGTTAACAAACGCTGGGAAGACATTCTGCATGGTGTACGCTATGATTGGGATACCATTGACCCTCATCCTCCTGTCGGCTGTTGTTGAGAAGTTGATATCACCAGCCACGCACATGCTGCAGGCATTCAACGCCAGTTTGGGACATCTGTTTAGGCCATTTACTATTAGACTGCTGCATTTGATGACGACGGGTGAGATTACTAGATATTTATTAATTGTGTCTCGACATGGATGTAGTGACAAGGATTGATAATGGAATGCTTCGATGGTTTAGGCACATGGAAAGGATGAGTGAAAGTAGATTGACCATAAGAATTTATAAATCTCATGTGAATGGATGCGTTAAACGAGGCAGGCACAGGAGGGTGTTTGCTGACCAAATCGGAGACATCCTCAAGAAAGTTCGAGATTGCCTAGTGCCCATAACCCTATGGTATAATAGCTTGTATGAAGAAAATTGTGAATGTGAAGGTAGCGAGAGAGTTGTGTCAGGATCGTGGCAAGTGGCGCTCCATTGTCTATGCCTATCCTAGATTGCTTGATTGACTCGACATATGACAGCACCCGCCTGGAGTGCAGTCCATGAATGGAGTCGACTGCTACTACAATTTCAATAACTGTAAGTAGTAGTCACAACCACTATGCCGGCCTAGTTGAAACCGGCAACTTACAAGCTGATACCGAAATGCGACTAAGTCACAAATGGGTAAAAGGTTTTTTTTTCTAATTGCAGTTGTTATTCTCCTAATAATATGCGCCCTCGTGCCGGCTGCGATATTCTGCCACATTGAGCCCGAATGGAACTATTTGGACTCGCTGTACTTCTGCTTCATCTCATTAACGACCATTGGACTTGGCGACTACATCCCCGGTGACTCGCCCGATCAGGAACTACGGGATTTCTACAAAATTTGCGTCAGCAGTAAGTATTCTTTTAATGAATTAAACAAATTTTATGCGGCTTACTATCGCGTTTCAATCAATCAATCAAATTGTCACGCCTTTTTCCCACAGGGATAGGCAGAGACAACGGAGCGCCACTTACCACGATCCTTACACAACTCCCTTGCTTCTTTCACATCCACAATTCTCCTCATACAGGCCCTATGGTTATGGGCACTAGGCAACCTAGCTTTCTTAAGGATGTCTCCGATTTGGTCGGAAAACACCCTCCTAGGCCTGCCTTGTTTAACGCATCCATCGCGTTTATTTTTGGTTATTGATTTTACTTTGTTTTTTTATAATATTCCAACGTTTTAAAAACTTTGCAGCCATCGTGGTCACGGAGATACTGAGGTGTTGGTCGATATAAAACTACCCCGTTTCATGTTTTGATTTTGTGTTATAGTTCTCGGTTTAATTCAATTTTTTGCAAAAATAACTGACGGTCAGCTTGGTTTGGCAGTTTGCTGGTCTTTGGACTTAAGTTTATGTATTATTTATTGATGTTCGCGCAAAATCTGAGTATTCTTTTGTTTTGCCTATGGCTAACCCACCTGTCCGTCACGCGTAAAGTCCCGAATCGGGGTAAAGATTTGTTTTATAGCTTTTATATCAATCTATCAGTCCAATAAATTGTCACGCCTTTTCTCACAGGGATAGGCAGAGACAATGGAGCGCTACAACTCCCTAGCTTCCCTCACATCCACAATTATCTATACAGTTATGGACACTAGAAAACCTAGCTTTCTTGAGGATGTCTCCGATTTGGTCGGGGATATTAATTTGTTATTTTAAATATTACCAATATTTGTAAATCAAACATCTGATTGCATTTATTAACCTTTAGTAGCAGTCGCCTTTATTCATGAGCCGCACTCCAGCTTAACATTAGGCGGGGCTGACATAATGAGATTACATTATGACATTATTGACATACTGACATTATGACATTATGACATTATTGACATACTGACATTATGTCCAACAACAATAACTTTTATATCGAATACGACACCGACATAGCTCGTAGGATTTGCAAGCTGAAGTGGCAATGGGCTGGCCACATCGCTCGAAGAACCGACAACCGATGGGAAAGAAAGGTTCTAGAGCGGAGACCACGACCCGGAAGATGTAGCGTAGGTAGGCCTCCCACTGGCGACATAGTGAAAGTCACGAATAACCAGTGGATGTAACTGGCATCTTGTCGTTCGAAATGGCGTTCTAAAGGGGAGGCCTATGTTCAGCAGTTGACGTCTTCTGACTGATGATAATGATGATGATGAATTCTAATAAATGTTTTTTATTCTAGTTTATTTGTACATTGGCCTGACTGCCCTGATGATGTGTCTGACCGTGTTCTACGATATACCACAGCTGAACTTCAGCACTGTCTTCTCTTCTGTGAACCTTGTGAACAATGATCCAGAAAAAATGAGACTCAGCGGCGTTATGGGACCCGGTAAGATCATACAACTAGGCCGGCATATTGGATATGATTGCTACATACAGTTATTGAATTCAGCTTAACATCAAGCGGGTGCCGTCATATGTCGAGTCACAGTAAAATAAAATAAAATATATAACCACTTGTGGAACAATCGACAAGTGGAATGCTTTACCAGCCATGTGTTCTCTCCATCCTTGGATCCCTCAAGCGATGCGTGAAGAAGCACCTTTGGCCGGCATAGTGACGGTGACTGGGGCAACCGTGAAGACTCGGTTTTTTTAGTCATCGGCACTCTTGGACCTCATCAGGCTCAAGAAATTGTCACGGTATTTTTCCCACAGGGATAGGCAGAGACAATAGTGCGCCACTTGCCACTCCTGACACAACTCTCTCGCTTCCCTCACATGCACAATTCTCTTTATGCAAGCTCTACAGTTATGGGCACTAAGGAGGTCCAAATGTAGCCTCAGTCGCCGTCACTATGCCGGTCAAAGGTGCTTCTTTACGCATAGCTTGAAGGGGTTATAGAGCGGTGAGGCGGATAACTTGTGGACAAGGTGTAAAAATTTGATTGATAATCAATACTTTTATCAATCAATCAATCAATCATTGATTAATTTATAAAAGTATTCATAATAAATTACGTTTTTTTTCAACGCAGGCTACGGAATTGGTGGGCTGATGATGCGTGATGAATACACCCAGGAGCAACGTCGCTCAGTTGTACACATCAGGCCACACCGCGATGACTCCCCAAGCCCTGATGACACAACACCAGTCCACGCTCGTGATTTGCGCGTACATTAAATACACCCTATACATCGATCATATATTTTTAAAAGATACACAGTCCCATACAAATTAATGTCCTAAAATGTCCGCGCGTCAGATTCACTTACACTGATATAAACTGTGTAAGTGAATTATAAACTGAACCTTACCACGTTGTTTTAAAGTATAAACTTGTCACAAATGTAATGACACATCCATCATTTTGGACTGAGAACAAATGCAAGTCCAACGTCAATTTGGGCTTGCATTTATGTCGCTGCTTTATGTCGACAATTGTGTATCTACCGTAAATATATGATCGAAGACTCTATAACATAAATCACACATTACTTATTTAAAATCACAATTTATTTTGCCAATTTAAATAATATAAATGCTTCATTTTCTTTGGTCACAAGCCTTAAACTTAAAAACAAACAAAGATGGCGGTTGCGTATATAAATGTTTTCGCGCTCTCTTAATTTAGTTAATTCGAATTAATGCCTATAGTAACTTAATTGTTTAAATGTTTATTATGTTGTTTGAATGTGTGATTTTCGTAAAATAAGCTCACCTATTGTTTTAACTTTAATAGTATCGAATAAAGAAACGATAGATTTTTAACTATTAAATATTCCGTTTAAATTCGTTAAAAATTCACATTAATTTACCATTATTAATAATCAATTTTTATTTGAATTTAACAGGAGCTACTTGTATCAGTTTAATACTTGAATATGTAATTCACAATTATTCAATTATGAAATAACTTCTAAATTTTAAATTTTCTAATAAATAATACTGATATTTCTTTTCAAAATATGAAAGGAATAAATAATCTCAATAATATATTATAACCTAAAATATAAATGTGGTGCATTTGTTTTTAATTGTTACTTTTTTCAAATATTAAGTAAAATATGTTCCAACTTACGTATGTACCTACTATTATCATAAAATATCTAATACCAGCCTAAATTTAAAAAAATATATTGAATGTTAAAACATATCTCAAATAAAAATATAAATTAATAAAATATAAATAATAAATGGTATTAAAATAAAAGATATATTTATATAATAAGTTGTTTAGGAACAAAGATATTATTTATAAAGATATATTATATTGTAGTACCTATACCATTATGATAAAACACTTATAATAAAGTGTTTCAAAGAAATCAAAGCTTTATTGTAATAAGTATAAAAAAACCTCACTTTCATACCATCATTTATTTTAAATTCAAATTTCTAACCGTCCTTTACTTTATTTCCTTTGTTAATTTTATATTTTACCGCTGGTAAGACTAGCTGTACTGAGTTTAGTAAAGACTGAAAACGGTTTTGCAATTTTCTATTCGATTTTAAATTTTTGTACAATCAAATTCTACATTTTAATTTTTATGGGAACAGCTATTATACTTAATTCAGAGGGATTAATGCACTTATTTAAAATTATTTAGCAGTAATGCGTTTGTAAGCTTGTTGGCCGCCCTAAAATTTTGTAAGACGATGCCCTAAGAAAGTTTTGTAGAGGCGCGTGAGTCGTCTTACAAATTCTTAGTTGAGCCTATTGAAGGTGGTTCAGACAGCAAGGTACAAAATGAATGATAAATATTTGATGGTTACTTGGTCAAAAACTTAGACTGATTTTATGAAAAACAAACAAATATTAATGGTATACGTGTTTAATAATAAAAAAATCAAATAATTGCATATCAGTGTCATAAAATAACGTACTGTTTTCAGCGATTTAAAAAAAACTCATTTTATCCATTCGGTCTTAAAATATCTTAAATTTTTTTAAATTGTAAACCAGATAAATTCAAATACTTAGATGTATTAAACCTTAAAACAAAATTACCTGATTAATTCACCTATTATATCGATTACCTATTATTTTTGTTTTGGAAAACTCTCTTTAAATTTATTTGTTTTTAAAAAGTGTGAGGTTATATTTCCCCCCTTCAGCCCGAGTTAAAAACGAGAAACTTTTAATATATTTCTGGTTTACTTCTTAAATAAAATATATATTATAATAATATATTTAAAATATACTATATAATTATTGTAGATTTGTAGGAAAAAGTATGACGTATCAATTCTGTGTGATAGATGACCAATAATTTTGTAGATGTTGAATATCTATTTACTATTTCTATATATAAAAAAAATTACGAGGCTTAGGATTTAATATGGGTGATTGTGAAATGTAAGTATATGTCATGATTTGAGGCAGGCTCACTTATGTTATAGTTCCCGGCAGATAAAAAAGCGCTAGTTTTTGATCAGTATAAGTACCAGATTACAAGAACTCTGGACGACTGTGGCGGAAGCAAGTCCGACTATCGTGCACACAATTATTATTATTATTTTATACACATGCGTAAAACAAGTTATGCTTCAATACCAGCGCTCATTTTATCTGCCGGAAATCTATCAACGAGTACTTCTTTCTCCCTTATCCCCTTTTTAATTTATTTACGACACATGGTCACACACTACCTGTAAGCTGGAGTGCCATCCAATTATGGAGTTTCCAACAACTTTCAAGCCGATCCCGAAACATGACTGAGTCACTTGGCGGTCTTTACGGAGGCAGACTGGGCAAATGTCAACCTACTACTAAAACACACTGCTTACCACCTAAACGCAATGATGCTACATGTCGAGTCAATATAGAAAAAAAACTATTAATGAATAAAATACATTAATTTTCTAACTGGTGATTTATGTACTTTGTTATTTCTTTTTAAAATAAAATTCAAAATGTGACATATAATTACTGAATGAGTGAATGGCTAATAATATCGTAGAGCTATAATTAACAGACTTACAAATATAAGTTGACTGAAATTAGTTAGATTCACTATTTTAAAACTCCCTACATATCATTATTTATACTCAGATATGTTACCCGCCCATAAGCTATTATCGGACAATAAAATTTCAATAAAAGTATTGCATAGTTTCGTGTGATGAAGTAAATAAAAGTCAAAATAATTAAACGTAAAAATATGATGTATCTATGAGATGTATTTAAGAAGCTTTAATTTTTTTGCTTAGATAAATAAGCTAATAGATAAATTCTTTTCTATTTTTTATTAATAGCGCCTTGAGTCTTATCCGAATCCACAAAAAGATAATTCTGTCAGTGTCAAATCCGTGGAGGAATTTACCACGCGAAAAAGTATTTTAAGTCCAATATTAAATCTTGGTCATCACCTGAAACAACACAAACATTAGGTTAGTTACAAGGAAAGGTAACAGCTAACTTACAGACACTAATAAATAAAAAATAATAATAAAAAGATTTTTTATAAACTGTCTTTTTTGATTTTTAGTTTAGGTGCATTTATTTTTGAAACCGTCTCCACCTCGAATAAATGTATTGACAGATATTGTCACTGCAGTGCAATGAATATGGAATGAAATGGATGTGGTAAAACTAATAAAAAGTCGGTTTACTAATTTCTGTCAACTATTTTTTGTAAGCCTGTAATATAATAATCTTCAATTATATTTAAATTGGTGTTAAAATACATAATAATTGAATATTGACCATGTAGTATAACGGTCAAATTAGCAATGTTATGTAAGCTTTACAAAGACAATACTATATTTCTAAAAGGCGTGAGGATACATAAGAAATTATTATATAATTTATATTTGTACAATAGTGAATCGAAATATAATTAGGTTTCTGTTAAGAACAATATTAATGTTCTTTGTCTCAATTTAATTAGTTATTATTAATTACTAATTTTGTTTTCTGTTCCTTTTTATTTAATAAAATGGCTCATCAATAGTTTTTTGTTTTAATTTATTAATTAATTTTTACCTACTAATTCTTTGGATTATGGAAATTTATATAAAATATTTTTGTGTAGGAAATAGATTTTAGAAATAAAGCTTATTGTGGCATAATGCATAGATATTACGTGTAATTGAAATAAAGTAATAAGCTTCAATTCTTTTTTGTTTTATTCATTTTTCCCAGAAGAGTCATTTATTTTTACCTTTTCTGTCGTGATTGATATATTTGGAAATTCCTACAATTTATATACGAGCCCCTATTTCATTATGATAGGGGCTGGAATAGACAAGAAGAATACCTAAGATAAATAGATGGATGAAAACTTTTCTACCACTTTACTAAAACCATCACTATCATTTTCACTGTCATGTATAGATGAACATTGAACACTGAAGTGTTAATTTCCATCTACTGAAGACATTATTAACTATTAGGCTGTATGGGCCAAGTTACCTTTGCCTTCCAAAAAAAGGAAAATGAAAAATATTGAAATACAATGCGAATAAAATAAGAATAGGATAGGACCGAATTTAGACGACGGCGTGGACGAAGGGTCAGTGATTGGTTTGATGTGATTGGTCTCGGATTCGATTCCCGGTCGGAGCAAATATTTGTTTCATAGCTTTTATTTGTAATATTGTCTCTGCCTATCCCTGTGGGAAAAATTGACAATTTGATTGATTTATTGATAATAATTATATTAAATATTGCAAATATTTGTTAATAAAAGAAAGAGATATTTGCTTCGGGTCTGGTTATCTGTGGTATCTGTGGTAGGCAGTGGTACCCACTCTGCCGATCCGGGGTAGTACCACCACTTGTAGTTGTAGTTATTTGCGGGCTCGTTTCCGCACTTGAAGTCCTTTTTGGTTTTTTGTACGTTCTTCAACGCTTCTCCTTCAGTGGAGCCACCCGATCTCCTCCAGGAAGGCCAGGAGACCCTTCTCGTTCCTGCAGACCTCCGGAAGCGTCCTTGCATCACCGAGGAACTTCTGTCTTGCTTCGGCTACTCCTGTACTCCTGCAACTCAAGAGCACATGTGCAGCTGTCTTCTCCTCATTCAGGCATCCCCTACAGAGGGGGCTGTCTGATATGTTGAGGTTGTACAGGTGCTTATTAAAACCACAATGCCCCGTTATAATACCCACCAAAGTGCGGAGCTTGGCTTTGCTAAGGTCCAGCAGTCGTCCAGTCAAGCGTCTGTCAATATGAGGAAGAGCTTCCCTGGACTGTCTTCATTGTATGTGACCATGCATTCTCGTGCAGGTTACCTGTTCTTTGGCGCAGCCAGCTGCGAAGGAACTGGAGTGGTAGGGGCATAATAGGTCCCGGTCCTACTGGTTGGCAGGACGATCCCCTCCTGGCCAGCTCATCCGCCGCGTCGTTGCCCAGCGATCCACTATGACACTTGATCCATTGGAGAGTGATCTGGTTCGACGTGCATACGTCCTCCAATGCCAGGTGGCATTCATAGAGCAGAGCTGAGTTTTTGCAGTTGCTTTCCAGACCCAGAAGCACCGATTTGCTATCAGAGAGGATCTTGATCTTTTGGTTGGCAATCCCCCTCCTCGCTATTGCATGTGCTGCTTGCAGAATACCAACACATTCTGCCTGAAACACAGAGTTGTTTACGTCGAGCACTGTTGAAATATTTATGTTTAAATCCCACGAGAAGGTTCCTGCCCCTGTTCCCGCACCGGTCTTGGATCCTTCGGTGTAGATTCTTAGTTCCTCGGCGCCAGAGTGGTCATTTTTTTCCTCGCTTAGTTGTATTTTATAGCTCTTTTCGAATACATATTTCTTCAGGATTCTGTCGACGATACTAGGAGCGGTTGCTCTTCAATTGCATCGTTGAGAATTGTTGTGTGTGTGGCTCGGCAGTCCAAGTTCCACAGATTCAACGTTAGGAGCCTCGTCGCCGTCAGTGTTGCCTCCATGTAGGTGTAGGGGCAGTATGCCCAGAATGACTTCCAGCACTTTTGTGGGTGTTGTGAGCATGCAGCCCGCGATGGCCGTGCACGCCATACGCTGGAACTGTTGCAGCCTGTCTTGAATGGTCTTCAGCCTGATTCTAGGCCACGAAGTCGACGCACCGTAGGTGACAAACGGTCTAATAATGAAGGTATTAAAGATTTTGGGGTTTATTCCCCATTTTTTACCCAGTAGTCTGCGACATTGCCTTAATTTTAAGGTAGCACTGTCGAGTTTGTTTCATAAGCTTACTATCCAAGGTGACGCACAGATATTTCACCTCTGCTGACAATTGGATTTCTGTGTCAAACAGTTTTGGCAGTTTAAACTTTCCCATATTCCTTTTCCTCCTGAACAGTACTAGTTCAGTCTTATTAGGATTCACAGACAGACCGGATTCGGTGCACCAATACTGCACGGTCTTCAGTGTGGATTGCATGACGTCGAAGACAACACTGGTTACCTTTCCGCTGATCAGAATAGCTAGATCATCTGCGTATCCTACTATGTAGTCATTTTTGTCATTCAGTTTTGTTATTAGGTCATTGGCTACTATATTCCACAGAAGCGGAGACAGGACCTCGCCCTGAGAGCAGCCTTTTGCTGCGATTCCTCATTCTTCACCGTTGAAGTCGAGTTGAATCGCTCCTTGTCTCAGCATGCTGCCTACCATCTACGTGTTGTCTCATCAATACCATGATTGTGCAGTGCCTTATCGATGCTATCAAAGCTTGTCTTATCAAAGGCCCCTTCTATGTCTGTGAAGCAGCAGACTGCTGTGTCTTCGATGGCCAATTCTATCTTGCTCACGACGCTATGTAGCGCCGTTTCATTGATCTGCCAGTGGTATATGCGTGCTGTTGATGGTGAAGCGGTACCCTAATCAGTGCGTTGTCTCTTATGTGTCGGTCACATAGCCTTTCCATTGTTTTCGGCAAGTACCACCACTTACAAGTATACAAACTGTGAAGTGATTTGGTCGCGTTTCGGGATCAGCTTGTAAGTTGCCGGTTCCAACTAGGCCGGCATAGTGGATGCGACTGTTACTCACAGTTATAGAATTGTAGTAGCAGTCACATCTATTCATGGACCACACTCTAGCTTAACATTAAGCGGGATGCTGCCATATGTCGAGTCACAATAAAAAATAAAAATTGGCGCCATTTTGTGACGTTTAACTCTCCAACCAACTTCACTTTAGTATGGTGTCTTTTTCTTTGCGGACCGTCAAAAAAAGACACCCTTAAATCAGTCAAGTGAAGTTAGTCAACAGCCCGTCCTATTCTTATTCATAATAATACTGAAGGCAAGGCTGTATGGGCCTCTGCCTTCCCAAAATTGGAGAAATTAAAGAATAAAAATTGGCTGTCACTGCTGTCATTTTATTCAACGCCTCGTGGGAGTTTTGGCGGGCAACTGCAAGTGACATGACACGCGCAATTTTGAATTTTTTGAAAAGCTTGTGTTTTTCTTAAATATTAATGTGTAATAATGGTGGAATTGTTATCCAGTAATAATTTTTAAGTTGATCGAGTATAAACAAGTAATTTAAAGTTGTGAAACGTGTTTCTTCATGTTCCCTCCAAGACTCCTTCTGAAGTTTTAGTAAAGGCTTTCCGCCGCTTTACTAAAACCATCATCAACCTCACTATCATCATCAACCTCACTATCATCATCATCATTTGATGAATCACTCGCGTGGTTCATCTTCATCTTTACTTGACAATGTTTTAACATTGAACCATATATTTTTACTTTGACACTGGCAAGTTAAATACTAAAGCCATATACAAGAAGAAAGAAAAAGAAACGCCTCGTGGGAATGACATTTTCGCGGGTGTACGTGCTCTGCTTGTGTTATTATCAAGTTATTATTGTATTATTATAGGTTATTAGGTGTGCTCTTTTGAGTTCTAATTATTGCGTCTGTGATTTAAAAGTATTGGTGGGGCATACTGTTCAGCATTATTACGATATACTAAATACATTGTGTGATGGCTAATTCGAGTAAGAACCGAGGAGGCAATGAATCGCCGGTATCTGCATTCAGTATGTATTCAAAGAACATGATTTCACAATCAAAGAAACATCCTGGTAAAGTCGAAAAAAGGAATGCAAAGAAGCGAAAACCGCATAATGAAGCGGCAGGAAGAACAACAATCAATCCTAAAAAGCTAAAGTTGAATCCCAGTAGTGTCATTACAAGTAAAATGGTAAAGCCTAAAGTTAACAAAAATAAACTTTTAAAATCCAAGGGTAAAGAAAAAACTAATGTAATTGAGGGTAATGATAAAAACATTTGTCTGCTGTTGGAACCCAGCCAAACATCAGAACTTGAGGAAGAGAGTGAAGAAGATGTTAATGAGCAGCAAACAGAGAGTGAGGAATGTCAACGGTTGGAGAATAGAACTGAAGAGTCTGAAGAAAGCACCGGTGATGGTCACTCGAAACCTTCTATTTCTAATAATATAAAATTCACACCTACCTCAAATAACAGTGTTATAGTTGGCGAAAAACTCTTCAAGTGGCTAGTAACACCTACAAATTTAAAGAAATTCTTTGATCATATTTGGGAAAAGAAACCCTTGTTTATTAATCGGGGTATACCTGACCATTACAAACATATTCTATCAACACCCATGATTGATGAAATGCTGCGTAATGAGAGGATTTTATTTTCCCAACATGTGGATGTCACCTCATATTCAAATGGTGTTAAGGAAATGCACAATCCAGATGGTAGAGCTTTGCCTCATATAGTATGGGACTATTATCTGAATGGGTGTTCTATCCGTCTTCTAAGTCCACAGACATTCTTACCGAGTGTCCATGTTATATTGGCAACACTGCAGGAGTACACCGGCAGCTTTGTTGGAGCCAATACATATCTGACTCCACCCAAAACTCAGGGTTTTGCACCACATTATGATGACATTGAAGCCTTCATTCTCCAAATTGAAGGGAAGAAACTGTGGCGCGTTTATGCTCCTCTTGACCGCAACAATCGTCTCCCTAGGGGTTATTCCAAAGATTTCAACCAAGATGAACTGCAGAAGCCCATCATTGAGGTGGTATTGAATGCTGGAGATTTATTGTACTTCCCGCGTGGGTTTATACACCAAGCTGAAGCTTTGCCTGATTGCCACTCATTGCACTTGACTATCAGTATGTATCAGAAGAACTCATGGGCTGATTTGTTTGAGAAGTTGATCCCTGATGCATTGAGTAAAGCTATCACTGCCGACACAGAATTCCGTAAGGGCCTACCAATGGAGATGCATAGCAATTTTGGTTATGCAAAGATGGACGCCAGTTCTAGTCACAGAACAGAATGTTTAAAGAATGCTAAACGTTTGTATGACAAAATATTTAAATATTTAGATGTGGATTCTGGTGTGGATTTAATGATGAAGAAGTTCCAGGCTGTGGCCTTGCCACCTGTTCTGACTGACTCTGAGAAAGCTAGCACTGTGTACGGCAAGAACAGCATCCTGGGCAGTGATGGCAAAGTCAGGGAACAAGTGTACTTTGATATTGACATTAGTGTTCGCCTCTTACGCAAGAATATCATGAGGGTGATGAAAGAGAATGGCTCTTTGAAGTTGTACTATTATTCATCCAATATGCCGATCCATCCTGGTTCTGATGATGCAGAGCCTAATTGCTTGGAAGTGGCGGATGAACTTGAATTAAGTTTATTGGCATTAGTGAATGCATATCCGAAATATACAAAGATTAGTGATTTGCCAGTGGAAGATGATGAGATGAAAATTAATTTATGCTCCTCGCTTTGGGAAGTAGGGATTTTGATGATGGAGTATCCACCTAAATTTGAATGAAAATAAGTTGGGTATTGAGATGAAGTTATGTTGTGTCAATCTCAAGTCTCAATATCATGGTTGAAAGAGAAACTTATTTCCCAAAGCAATTAATTTTGTACAGAATTTTGTTGTCATGATCGTAGCAAGTGGCGCTCCATTCTTTCTGCTTATCCCCCTGGGAAAAAGGCGTTACAATTTGTTTTTTATTTTATTGTGACTCGACATAATATGACAGCACCCGCTTGATGTTAAGCCGAAGTTTGGTCTATGAATAAATGTCACTGCTACTAAAATTCAATAACTGTGAGTAGCAATCA
This sequence comes from Tinea trinotella, assembly GCA_905220615.1. Classification (NCBI taxonomy): domain Eukaryota; kingdom Metazoa; phylum Arthropoda; class Insecta; order Lepidoptera; family Tineidae; genus Tinea; species Tinea trinotella. The sequence goes on from HG992314.1 coordinate 1,116,399, forward strand.
CATCCACTATGCCGGCCTAGTTGGAACCGGCAACTTACAAGCTGATCCCGAAACGTGACCAAATCACTTTACGGTCTGTATACTTGTAAGTGGTGGTGCTACCCCGGATCGGCAGAATGGGTACCACTGCCTGCCACTCTTTGATAACCAGACCCGAAGCAAATATCTATTTTTTTTATTAACAAATATTTGCAATATTTAATATAATTACAAATATTTGCTGAGACCGGGACTTTATGCGCAACAAACCAATCGCTAAACCGTTCGTCCACGCCTGTCGTCAAATTGTGATTTTATTTTGAATTTATTTAGTCAAGACAAAAATTGTTATTAGTACTTTGTAATTGAGGTTTATTTTGTATATAATTACTTATTTAATAAGTTTTATTTGTTATTTAATAACATTTCATTAAATATTTTTTCTTTTATTTATATCCAATCTTAACCTTTTATTCAACACATGCAACATGGACATTCTTAAAAAGCAATACCCATATCCAAATAGAACTGCATGAAGAAAATTGTAGTTGTGACATCTGACCTTGACTTTTTTTTATTGTGACTCGACATCTGACCTTGACCCAAAGCAAGAGGATTTCCAAGAGTGGCCTACAAAAATTTGCCTAATAGTAAGCAAAGGGTGATCCTAGAGCGCCGATGAATGAAAAAACCGCCTCAGTTTACGGTTCCTCGCCGTCACTATACCGGCCAAAAGAAAGTCGGATCGTAAAAAGTGGCGCAACGCTCAATCTGCCTATCCCTGTATAGGTTGTAACGTAACAATTTGAATGATTACAACCTTAGCAAAAGGACTCCAGAGTTTTTTGTATGTGACCTATAAAATAGCAAATACTCGTATATGCACAAAATAATTATCTCTCTATACTCTATAGGGATAGGTAGACATAGCGCCAGTATTCTCGATCACTATAAAATATTAATTCAATATAACTAAACAAGTAATACAATTTGTTTAGTTGGGGAAGTATGTGGCCTCCGCTGGATCCCTGCCGAGGCACAGCTACACGTTTCCTGTATCATGAAATTATAACATGCCCATTTGTCTATTCAAGTAACTGAATGCCACCACTTTTTATCCACCGGATCTACATGAAGTTCGGAATCAACTTATAAGTTCTGCTTTCAACTAGGCCGGCATAATGGATGTGACCGCTACTTGCAATTGATAAGCTCCATCGTAAATTCAGGCGGGGTATTGTGATTATGCCGAGCCACAATAAAAACATGAAAGGATAAAAAAACGGGCAATCAGAAATAAAACACAAATAATTCCTTATATTACTTTATTTTAATAATTTTGATTTCATATAAATTTGTGTAAATCGTGGACTGTCCATTTGATGATATTTTATCTAAATATAAAACTTTAAAAAACACATTTTATTTATTCATACTAAAAGACGAACTCCACTTGAAAAAAACACTCACAATATACTAAATATCTTATTTTTCCATTTTATACTAATATTAAAAATATTGCCTATTTAGTTACCTTATTCAAAACAACACGTCCTCTGCGCGCCGATTCATTTCTAATTAACAATTGTTACTTTAAACGACATAGGCAGCATTGAAAAATGAGACGTCCAATCAGATTTTTGTGGCCATTCATTGTATGAGGATGTAAACTGACAATTGTTCGCGATAGAGGGCGCATCATCGACACAGCAACTATTGTACGTTAATTTTCAGTGAAAATGCCTCCTGCGCGCCGACCGCGTAACTCATTGACAATTAAGAATGGGCTTCGTTTTGACAGTTGAATACAATTAATGAGCTTTAAAATTAAATTTGTGACCTCGCAACACACTGAGAATCGATGTTCATATTCATTAACAGTTGATTTATGAATGAGGGTCATTGAAACTCATCGTCTGAATGAATAAAAGTTGTTTTTGACACTAACAGCGACCGCGACATGATTCATTTCATTGTCATTCATCCCATTAAAGTTGCGCGGTCGGCCCCTGTGTTTTTTTATTGTGACACGACATCTGACCTCGACCCGCCTGATGATAAGCAAGAGGAGATCCAAGAGTGACGACGACTGAAAAAATCTAGTGCCTCAGTCACTGTCACTATGCCGGCCATAAAACGTTCCTTAGTAAGATTTCGCGTTATATATATGTTCATGAAAAAGAAAACAGAACGATGACAAAAATGTCGGGTCTACGCGCCATCTACTTAAGTTTTGCGTTTGGAATCCCCATTGTCAATGATTGCCAACAGATTGGTCTTCATTTGTCTATGCCACTTATAATCAAAACTAAAATCAACAAATTAATGTAAAACGCGTTATGGGACAATAACTTATTACTACAAGATTTTTTTTCATTATTATTTTAGACCCCAAAAAATACAATTTAAAAAGACCTATATTAACAATAATTAAAATAAACGCAGACTAAAAATATATTATGCATAACAGAAATTGTGAACTATGTAAACAAACCATTATCGTAATCGACAAAAAGAATCAGTAAAACGACTGGCTTCATACTAATAGTCTCTCAGCCTTTCCCAACTATTCCAAGGGCGCCACCTTAACCATGGTCCGCGGACCCTTAAAAAACTTATTTGCAGTACTCACATACGTCAATCTATTTTATTCTCAAAATCTCAAATAAACTCTAATGCAGTGTATGTAAAAGGCTAGCCACCTATCACTTGACTAATTATTCTATCTTGAAACTAAAAAAGGCAGAATGGTCTGACTAAAATCGGCTGCACCACTATGCTTTCGTAATTTTCTTATGTCCGCGGACCCCTGGTATAGGCCCGCGGACCCCGGGTTGCGAAAGGCTGGTCTAGACGACGCGTCTGGAACCATCAGTACACCTCAACAACCATAAAACGTCTAATAACGTGAAAAACAATATGTAAGTCGTTGAAAACTCGATGACTTTCAAACCCAACAATGCGCGTTTCCCTTTACCGTTCCTTTGTTTACATAGTTTGCAACTTCCAAAAAACATATTCTACATTACGTAGGTACACAATACAGCTTGAGATGCACAACGAAACTAGTGTTATAAAAAAAAATTAGAACAATTTTCTGACTTCTTCGAAAATTTAGTCGGTGCCAAAGTTAACAGTCCTGCCTTTTTTATACTTAAAGGACATAATTCATTTTGTATGGAACTTGGGCTTAATTGTATTAACAGTTGCATATACATTTTAAAATAGTTTAATATACAAAGATTACAATGTAATTGGAATATATCCATTATTTTGCATAGTTTAGGTGTGCAAAATGATAAAACTATAATTATGACAGCTCAAATCAGAACGAGTCTTGTAATTGACAGACGACACAAAATCCATCTTATTTTTCAAATAACTCAATTGTAATTGTAAATAACTTGTATTGATAAAACTAATTTTTATTAGTTTTATCAATACAAGTATCGAAACTACCATTGATATATTTTTTTATCATTGGACATTACAAAAGTAGTACATAAAAGCCCAAAATGAATGTCCTTTAAGCATACGGAAAAATCTCACAAATGTATTCCTCTGGCAAATACAGAGGCTGCGAGGCTGGCGTTTAAAGGAAGACATTAAAAAGCTAATTTGTAAAAAAAACTCAGCATTTTAATTTTATTGTGACAGCCATATGACAGCACCCCGCATATTAAGCTAGAGTAAGTTCCACGAATGGAGGTGACTGCTACTTACTGTTAAATAACAGTACGTTGCAGTCGCGTCCATGCCATTCTACTTAGAACCGGCAACTTACAAGCTGATCCCGAAACGCGAGTAAATCACTTTACGGTCTGTATACTTGTAAGTGGTGGTACTACCCCGGATCAGCAGACTGGGATTACTGCCTACCACTCTTTGAAAACCAGATACTATCTTACATCTTGAAACCTTACAATAAAAAAAAAACTTTAATGCCACTAGTTTCGTAATGCAAATCTATCTGGCTTATACAAAATGTATTAAATAAAATTATATAATTAAATACCGCTTTACAAATTAAAAACAAGACAAACCGCCTTAGAACTGCATACCTATCTGATTTGTTACCAGTAACAAATTAAGTGATTGATCAGATAGGCACACAGCTTAAATTGATTTATTTTTCAACGGTAATTCTATATTTAAACAAATAAGTCCCAAAAACCAGAGTTGCTAGCTTAAAAAATAATGTAAACAACATCCGGAGCCCAATTCATTATTTAAAAAAAGCGTTAAAAACGTTTATCATTTATTCGTAGCATCGTTTTATATCATTCCAGTTAAATCTACAACTGAAAAATTGACAAGAACGCGTCAAAACATTGTTTAAGCTCGTGACCATAACCGGATCAAAAAGTGGGTAGTTACAAAAATTCTACCTCTAATGGTACACGCTTAAATTACGTCAATTTCTTTTAACTACTTCGAACAAACGTTTTAAAACTGCTTAAAATTTCGATATTTTTAATTATTATTTCGAAAACGACACTCCCCTAAAAGCTAATTTATTAATTTAGAAACTAAAGACAAATCGTATCAAAATATTATTTTTTAAACATAAGACATTTTACACTTTTTGTACTGCAACCGAGTTTCAAGCGGAGACTCACTGTTGCCAGATTAAAAAACTTATTGTTAGTCTGGCAACACTTACGAACAAAAACTATAAAATAGACAACCTCTTTATTTTATGTAATTCATTTATTATAGTTTTAAATTCTGATATGATAATCGAGTCCCCGTTTGCCTCCAAAATTCCTTATTCCAAATCCATTCAATCATGCCGATAATTTGCACGTCAGCACTACAATAAGTTGGCAACCCTACAAAAAAAACTTCACATCGTTATCTTTCTTTGTTAAAAAACTAGGTCCTTTAAAATAAAGCTGTTACCTGTATTTACTTGCACTTATTAGAATGGTTAAATATAAAAAGTAAAACGCGAAAGATTTCAAAAGATACCTTTTTTTATCGTGACTCGACATGACAACACATGACCCGCTTGATGTTAAACTGGAGTGTGGTTCATGAATGGATGTCACTGCTATTACAATTTAATAAGTGTAAGTAGCATACCGACTATGCCGGCCTAGTTAGAACCGGCAACTTACAAGCTGATCGCGAAACGTGACCAAATCACATCACGGTCTGTATACTTGTAAGTGGTGATCGGCAGACTGTGTACCAACCACTGTTTACCACTCTAGAAAATGCATTTTTTTTATTGTGACTCGACATCTGACCTTGACTTGTATAATGGTAAGCATAATGAGGTCAAAAAGTATTGACGACTGAGGCAGCCGACTCAGTGCACGGCTGCCTCAGTCACCACCACTATGCCAGGGTTCGCTATATCCATTGTAGGGATGCCACTTTATTATACTGAAAACTATGTAAACTACTCAGAATAATCTATTATTTACACTAAGACAAAAGATTGCAACACTATTAAAAGTCTGGCAACAACAGATTGAGTTTTTATATTATTTCTCTAATGTCATTTTGTCCAACTAACATTTATCACTTGAAATAGGCTATTAACGTAGTTAAAAGCCGAGTCTAAATGTAGTCTCAGCCAAAATTAAAAAAAATTACAGAATTACCACTAATAAATTATGAATAAATATGAAATAAAATATTTGATTTCATTTTAAGCAATGGTGAGAGATTTCTAAAATTAATATTTATTGTAAAACACTTTCATGTTAGTAAATAATAATAGAATAAAAAATCTTATAAAAAAATAATCATCTAAACAAACATTTTAAATGTGACGCCACGTTTTATTTTAAGAACGATACGAGACCTTTACTTGCCTGATAGGGAATGACAAGAAAGGTTCATAAGCGCTGACGGAATCGAGGAGTACTATTGTTAGCAACTATGGCCCAACCTTCATTATTTATTAAATGTATACTACAAATGACCTGGACCTGATAAAGCTGGAGTGTGATCCTTATGTGGAGATGATTGCTGCCACAGAATATTCGAATCCCGTCCCCACTATAACCCCTACTGCCCAACTAAAGTACATCAAAGAATTGAAGTGCCCTCTTTCAATTCGATAACATTTTTTTGGCTGACTGTACAATTTTTGGGTCCTCATTCCTAGTAAAATATGACGTGACATTAAGAAGTCCATCCTTAAAAAACTGTACGAATAATGTACTTTTAACTATTTTGGTAGAAGAAATATTAAAATTGACATGAATTTTGTGTAATATTTACAAAAAGTTTTATAATTCATCTATTCATTTTTATTTTCTCAAGAGCACTGTGTCTCAGGCATCTTTGTCACTGTGTCAAAATGATCCGCCCGTATTCGATTCACGCACAAATTCCATCATGCCTACAATCTGCCCTCAAATAAAATGAAACAAAACAAATCATATAAACAAACATTACAAGTTCTCAAAAACGCTGAGATTATTTTGACGTTATTTTTTTTAAATTAAGTAAATCATAGCTTGGATACAAGTCCTTCAACCGCAGATTTTGACTTTAATAGGGGACCTGTGTTGCCAATAAATAAAATTCCTAATTGGTCATTTAAAACGTTTCATTGATTTAACAGTAATAATTGGGCACGTGAAAGTAAAATTTCTTACACAAAATTCTTGCCAATTAAAAAAACAATCCCATAAACTAAGACGGCATATTGTGTTCTAATGAACACTTTTGGGTTATATTCTTCTACATTTGTTGCTTTATTTCTTAGCCGGTGGCTTCCTTGGTGTGCGGGTGCTCTTACCAGTAGATGTAGATGGAGTAGGGACTATTGGAGACGCCTTAGTTTCTGAAACTGAATTAAAAACATTTAATATGCATACAAATAGATGTGTAGTGCCTGACTCGTCTGCGAGCCGACCGCGTAACTCAATGACAATGAGGTCCGACAGTTGAACTCCAATAATGAGCTTTAAAATTAAAATTGCAACACACTTAAAATCGATGTTAATTTTCATTAACAGTTCAACTCATTGTCCAAGTTGTTTTTGACACTAACAGTGATCTGACATAACCTTTTAGACAAATGGGAATGAATTTCATTATCATTAAAGTTGTGCGGTCGGCCCCCTGGTCTATGGACACCAGAGAGAAGGAACCCTGTATAATGAGACAGAAAATAACTACTGTAGCGACTGCCATATGCCACCGCTAGATGGCGTTGCATTGCGCGTCCAATATCTCGCAAATGATTTACCGACAAAGTAATCCATATATATGCGCTCCGATGATGCGACGTCACCGGCTAAGTTGAGCCCTGTACGCAACACCCGTACAGCTGGGATACTTCTTTACTTTTCTAACTAGTGGAACTTTTCTAACAGGGAAGGAGTATGAAATTATACATTAAACTATTTTCGGTGACAAAATTAGATAATATTGCCACTATTACGACAATAGTAAAATATTAAATACACGTCGCATAGCACAAAGTAACTAACTACTGTAGTATGGATAAAATCCTGTACATTAGAAAATCAAAACTTACCTCTGGTAGATCGTTTAGGCGTTTTCCCTTTGTCGGCCACAACGGGTACTTCTTTAACCACCGGTTTAGACGGTGTTCTCTTAGGTGGAGTTCTCGTCTTGGCGGAAGTTGCCTTCTCAGTCACAGCAGTGGCCGTCTGCAACGTTCTAAACTTTAGTGATGTGCAAATAGTAATCAATTATTTTAATTCTTCTAGTGGCTGCGAAATTCTTTGTTCTGATTAGATTTTTAAAAAACTTCATTAAAGAATTGGCATTAAGAATTCAAGGGGGAATCGAGGCATGATGATCGATGAAGAAATATTATTTTATTTCAATATATTTAATTCTTGCAATTTCTTGCAAATTTGTACTAAATTGTCTATTTAGTACAAATTTTACTCGTGACAAATTAAAACAAAGAAATTCACATCTTAATTTTAATAGCAAAAATATTATAAAGCAAGAAATTTTTGATACAAGAGCCATTAAGCACACAAAATAACACACACATAACTATAAAACCTATAAATAAATTATTCTATTTAATGGGATATGATTTCGATATAATACTTATAAAAATATATATATATAACATTCACACTTAATTTTAACGCTTTTAGAATAATAAATAATATATACCAACAAAATAATAATTATAAGAAATAAACCCAAATTTAAATACCTTTAACCCACCAATTCGATACTATGCCAAGAACTAAAAATAAACTTAAAAGTATGCTCAAAGAGGCATGCGCCAACTGATTATAAAAACGTACATTTTGAATTATCAAACAAATGTAGAAAAATCCTTTGCTACCAATATAATATACAAAAAAGTAGAACAGACAGATGTTGCCCTGCCCGAAACTAAAAATCAGTTTCTAGTTATTTTTTGTTATTGTGACTCGACATATGACAGCACCCCGCTTGATGTTAAGCCGAAGTGTGGTGTCACTGCTACTACAATTCAATAACTGTGAGTAGCAATCACATCCACTGTGCCGGCCTAGTTGGAACCGGCAACTTACAAGCTGATCCCGAAACGTGACCAAATTACTTAACGTTTGTATACTTGTAAGTGGTGGTACTACCCCGGATCGGCAGACTGGGTACCACTGCCTACCACTCTTTGATAACCAGACCCGAAGCAATATCCATCTTTTTTTTTATTAACAAATATTTGCAACATTTAATATATTTGTAATATTAATAATTAAATATTACAAATAATAGCTATGAAACAAATATTTGCTTCGACCGGGAATCGAACCCGAGACTTTACGCGTAACAAACCAATCGCTAAACCGTTTGTCCATGCCTGTCGTCATAGTTTTTATATTAAGCTACTAAAGTTCTTGTATCATAAAAACAGGGCGACCAAAGTAAGTGGTTTTGAACTCTCGGTTTGGGGAGACGATTAATTATTGCACCATCTGTCTGTCATTAATTAATCAGTTTTTCTTATTGATAATTTTCAATAACGTATTCTGAGCGACAATGTTATTTTAGGTTAGGGAGTAGTTTTTGTAATGCATCAAAGGATTTAACCACTTCAAATAACAATGGCAGGCAAACTCGCACAATCACACATTTACATACAAAATCTTTTAAACAATTTTAAACACTATATTTTTGGATTAATTCACAAAGAATATTTTAGAATGATAATTTAAATAGCTTGTCCTTTTTTTTAATTAAACAAGTTTTATGCGACTTACTATCGCGTTTATTTTTGGTTAATTTTTTTTTATTTCCACATTTTAAGAGCTTTGCAGCCATCCTGCAGGGTTAGGTTGGGCAAGTTAAAACGATATTCGTCTCTCATTGGCGATCGTCAAAATAACAAAAGCTAAGCTTAATCCAATAAAACGAGACTCCTTACATCAATAGTCTCATTTTGGTGGATTAAGCTTAACTTTTATTATTTTGCCAGTCGTCGACGAGAGACGAATATCGTTTTAACTTGTCCCCTAACCACGCTGGTAAACCGATTTTAACCAATCGGATGGATCGAATCCCTAATTTTGAAGTCTATTCTCGTGGGTAACAAAACAACAAAGTCGAAAAAGAGCCTGGCTAAGCTGTTGCTTAAGCGATCAGGGACAAGGAAGTGACTGCCAACGACCATTAATGAAGCGACAACAGAAAGAACTAATAATTATTGTAATCATTTTTCAACAAAGTGGGACTTTAAATATAAAGTTAAGAAGATTTTGTATAGCACACCATTCTCACACATCGACGGCTCCCACGTAAACTATCGCATTTTTTTAAATATTGCAAACCGACGGTTGACCTCAACTTGCCTGTCAATGTCCAAGAACTCCCATGGCCTCGTTTAAAGGATCCAAGGCTATAAGGATCTACCGATGGCAAAACTTTTCCTGCAGGTTTTTTATTGTGACTCAACATCTGACCTCAAACCGCCTGATGGTAAGCAAGTGGAGGTCCAAGGATGCCGACGACTGTAAAAACCGAGTCTTCACGGTTGCTTCAGTCGCCGTCACAATTCCGTCCTAAGGTGATTCTTCACTCATCGCTTGAAGGATCCAAGGTTATAGGATGGAAAGAATACATGGCTGGTGAAGCATTCCACTCGTCAATTGTTCTACAAAGAAACGACTCACCGAACCTTTTGGATCGAATGCCGATTCGTTCGACAAAATGCGGATGCTTCCCCCGACTTGTTCCTACATCATCTTTTTCCCGAACTGTGTGAAAAGATGAGGTAGGAACAAGGTTAAAGAAGAGCTCCTGGGAACATTCTCTGTCTTTCTATGAGAGGAAATCTTGGAGTGAAATCTGCGAGTGTCTTAAAAACTAGTGCAAGCTGCGGCAATCAGCTTGTTTTTGAATTAAATTCTTCGCGGCTTTCTAAAGTAGATAGGCTTTCTAGTAGTATGGTGTAAGATATTTTACGTGGGATACGTCGACATACAAATATATATATATTTAAAATATAAAAATGACAATGATATGATACGTACATTTCTATATATCCGCCTTACAATGCCTACCTTAGATGCTGGGGCTATATTGGGCGTACTACCTGGTGATTTTCGTTTGTTACTTGATTTTGCTGGTTTGGGCTTACGAGCGCTTTTCGGACTACGTTTTGGTGCAGTCCTCAAGCGTTTAGTTGGAGTTGGTGTATCACTCTGTTAAGGCAAAATATTATTTAAATTAACTTCATTAGCAAATGGTTGTTTTAGGCGAAATAAGGTTGAGATTTGCAAATCACTCTTGAGCGTGCGTACGAAAAATGTACCTTTTTGTAACAACATTTAGTTAATTGTTAGAAAACCGTGTACCTAATTAAATATCTAGGGCGATTAAGTGTCTAATTTAAAAATTAACTATTCATATTTACGAAAAAATCTAATGGTTATCGTTTAAAAAACCGAGAACTTGGAAATCAAAATCTATTTTTGTGATAAAGTTGCATAATTTTTTTCTTTAATAATATAAAGTATTTATAAATTCTGTTCGATTAAGTGTTTTTTCGATAATTTCTTCTTAACACATTTTTTTAGTTAATCATAAAATAACTACATTTAAAGAAGTATAGTTATTTTATCGTTAAAAGTGCCTCAAAATAGGGTATCATTGAAGATCCCTGCCTTAAATTGGAGTGTAACCCATTGTAGTCTTGTAGTCTTTAGCGGGCTCGTTTCAGCACTTGAAGTCCTCTTCGGTATCTTTGTGCGTTCTTCAATGGTTCTCCTTCAGCGGAGCCACCCGATCTCCTCCAGGAAGGCCAGGAGACCCTTCTCGTTCCTGCAGACCTCCGGAAGCGTCCAAATACTTAAGTCTGTTACCCATCCACCTCACTATCCATAGAATTGAAAGTGGTAATAATACCCCCAATCGTCATGCTGGGCAAACAATCACCAACGGCAAATACTCACATCTTCATCTTCGTCATCCTCATCATCTTCTTCTATATTTTGGGCTGCTTTTGTCTTAGGCGATGCCTTACTAGCACTGCGCTTGCGTTTCTTCTCCAATTGGGATTCATCCGTGTACAAGGACAAGTCCACTGAGGAAAAAGAAGACTTAATACATTTTAAGACACTCGTTTAGGATTTTTTTTAAATATTAAGCTACTAAAGTTACTGTGTCATAGAATCACCCAAGTACACAACAACCAAAAAAGTAGGACAACCAAAGTACATACATCAAAGATAGATATGGCAAAAGATTTCCTTTGGCCGGCATAGTGTCGGCGACTGGGGCAGCCGTGAACTGACTTGTTTTTTTTAGTCGTCGTCACTCTGGAACCTCCTCTTGCTTATTATCAGGCAGGTCGAGCACAAATGTCGTGTCACAATAAAAAAAGGCAAGTGGTTGTGAATCCGTGCTCTCGGTTTGCATAACCATTGCACTGCCACTACACCACAGTCTAGCTGATGATTCTACATAAAGGTGTTATGGAATAACCAACCAAACTGTCATGCCTTCAATTTAAACTTTTAAAATCAAATATAAATGATTACAGCATTTTTTTTTAATGCCTTTTTTTTTAAATTTGTGTAACCCGAAAGCGAAAGGCTGGTTAAAGTCGCGTCGAGTCCATTTTTAAATTGCCCCCCTAAACTATCAAATTGCCCCTGGGGCGTGGGTCCCACTTTGGGAAACACTAGTCTGGTGAGAACGCCGTATATGGGAGCAAATGTTAAAAGAAAATACAAATTTCACTTACATCCATCAGGGTGTTCCTCCGTCAATTCCATGTTAGTGGTATTTTGACCCTGTTCATGTTTTATGGCCCTCTCCAGTATAGATTTGGCCCTTGCTGCTTCGGCAGCCGTAAGGATCTGTGACCCACCTCCACTGGGCGCACGGCTCAGTGACAATGTTGTCAATACACACTCCATGTCTGTTAAATTTGAATTTATATGAGAAATTACAGATTGCAAAAAAGTTTTACTTTAATTACTTTTTAAATCATTGCAGTAAACCATTTTTAGCATACAATTATTGGGCTTCTTTCTTTCTTCTTGTTTATGGTTTTAGTATTTAACTTGCCAGTGTCAAAGTAAAAATATAATATGGTTCAACGTAAAGATGACGATGATAGTGAGGTAGATGATCATCGTTTTAGTAAAGCGGCGGAAAGCCTTTACTAAAACTTCGAAAAGAGTCTTGGAGGGAACACAAAGAAACACTTTTCACAGTTTTAAATTACTTGTTTATACTCAATCAAAATGATTTAAAATGATTACTGGATAACAATTCCACTATTATTACACATTAACATGAAAAACACAAGCTTTTCAAATAATTCAAAATTGCGCGTCCAAGTGACATTGCAGTTGCCCGCCAAAACTCGGGCTTTAATATTAACTAGATGACATTTCAAATAAGGCACAAAATGTCATTAAAACCTAATTAAACCAACAAAACCTAACTTTAAGTGAGTCAAAAAAAATTCAAAATAAGTACTTATTGATTATAGTATTATTTTTTAATTACAATGCTACAATGATCAAAGTGCATGCATATATTTTAATTATAATTACTAATTTATCAATAAACTTGATCATCACTGCATTCATAAAATTCACTAGAAGAGTTAAAATACTCTTAACAAAATACTTCTATTCATACAGCACACAGTTTTCAGTACTCGGTTACTATGTATAAACAGAAATGCAAGAATATCTACCAGTAATATCGTAGAAATCAGGTTTGTATGTCTCCCCAGAGGGATCGGCTGTCTTATCCTGGGACAACCAGCGTATTTTGATTTTCCGTGTAGTACGATATACATTCTGAACACTTTGACACACATAGAAACCACCCTCAGCATTGCGGACAGCCAAGTATTCATTTCTGAAAATTATATATTATCAATTATATAAATTTCAATGGTAAGGACACCCAAAAAGTTCTACCAAATCAAAAGTTATGTAGCTGTAAAAGTATATAACATTATTCAAAAATTAGCAAAAAATATTTTTTTTATTGTGACTACATATGACAGCACCCCGGTTGATATTAGTATGGTCCATGAATAGATGTCACTGCTACTACAATTTAATAACTGTGAGTGTCACATCCACTATGCCGGCCTAGTTGAAACCTGCAACTTCACGGTCTGTATAATTGTAAGTGGCAGCACTACCCCAGATCGGCAGACTGAGTACCACTCTTTGATAAATAATCAGACCCAAAGCATATATCTGCCTCTTTTTTTTAAACATAGTTTTAATAATATTTAATAATATAGTTATTTAATATTAAAAATAAAAGCTATGAAACCAATATTTATACCGGGAATCGAACCCAGGACTTTACGCAAACTAGTAATTGTGAAGGTAAAGAAAGCAAGAGAATTGGGTCAGAATGATGGAAAGTGGTGGTCTATTGCTTCTGCCTATTCCAGTGGGATAGCATACAAATAAAGTTTGTCAACTTACTTATAGAATACAATGAGTTTGTCATCGTTTTGTTTAGTTGGTGTCGATCGTCCGGCTGATGCAGAGAGCTTTGTGGCCATTGCTAACTCAGGTGTAGGACTCTGGTATAATTGCACCTGTAACATAGTCCAGGTTTAAGGTGACTGTGGTCTAGTGCTAGATAAATCATCCTGGTTTAAATGCTAGATTGATCAATTTAGCTAGGTTGCCTAGTGCCCATAACCTTAGAGCTTCTATGAAGAGAATTGTGGATGTGAAGGAAGCAAGGGAGTTGTGTTAGGATCGTGGAAAGTTGCACTCCATTGTCTCTGCCTATCCTCATAGGAAAAAAGCGTGACAATTTAATTGATTGATTATTCAACTTGACAGTACCAATTTTTGGTATAGGTATTTCGCTTGTTGTGTCTTTATAATACAAGCTTTAGACATCCTTAAGAAATCTGGGCTGCCTATTGCCCTTAATCATAGAGCTTATATAAAAGAATTGTGGATGTGAGTGAAACGAGGGAGTTGTGTCAGGATCATGGCAAGTGGCGCTCCATTGTGACAACGCAGCCATCCATACCAGATTTATAATTTCCTTTTGTCAATCTACTTTCACTCATCCTTTTGATGTGCCCAAACCATCGAAGCATTCCTTTGTCAATCCTTGTCACTACATTTTCTTTCAAACCACACTAAATCTTGATTATGTAGAGAAAAAATACCTGAGTCCTGTTCCTCTTAGACCTAGAGTCAGGAGTAGATTCCCCTTCTTCAGCTTTCTGAGCTGGAGTACCTTCCTTATTAGTAGAAACCTGTCTTCTTTTCCTAACAGGAGGGGTTACAGTTGCTAATTTCATAGTTGGTTTAGTAGCAGTTTTATTTTCTTTAGGAGTTAGTGGTTTTGGCTCTTCAGCATCAGCTTTGGCCACTACTTCTTGCTTAGCGGGTTCCTCTACTTTTTTATCATCTACTTGAGCTTTATTCTCTTCAACTTTAGAAGGAGTCACTTCTGGGGCTTTTTCTACTTTAGGAGCACCATCAATATTGTCTTCTGCTTTTGGTTCCTCAACTTTAGCCACTGGTTTCTCTTTGTTTTCATCTTTAGGTTGCATGTCATTTGCTGATTCAGGAACAGGCTTCGCTTCTGTTTGTGAAGGTGCAACATCAGCAGCGGTGGGTTTACTCTCAATGGGCTTTGCTGGAGACTTTTCTGATGGCTCACTGGCAGTTGCAACTTTTGGATGAGACGAACTATCAGGGAGAACCTGAGCAGTACTTGAATCAGCTTTTTGTGGAGTACTCGGAGTGCTGTTTGGCTTTTCAGGTGGCTTTGGCGTACTAGGTGATGTTTTAGCAATGTCTTGCTTCTTTTCTGGCTCAGGATTTTGAGCTTTCAAAATGTTTGAAACACCTGATGCTGTTAATGGAGAATCAATTGTACCATTGGATTGACTCACTGATGCCTCTACTTTTTCTGGAGTTCTAGTGAGAGCCAATGGTTGAGATGATGAGGTTACTTTGTCTTGCACCAGACTGAGTGGAGCACTTGCACTTTTACTTGGGCTTGCTGCAGAATTGCTGGGAGTCACAGAATTTTGTCCCATGAGAGAGAGGTTGCCATGGTGACTCATGTTTTGGGCCATTTGGGCCATGTTAGCTGACACAGGGGCCAATGAGGGATTGCCTGGCTGGGGGTTGCCTTTCTGAGCTCCCTGAGGGTGTCCCGCGTGATTGACACCTGCAATGTTCGCCTTCGCCGGGCTCGACTGTCCGCCTTGTGGTACGGCCGCTGTTACCGGTTTCAGAGTTGAATTCATATTACGCGATCAAATCGCTTAAAAATCGCCTTAACGACTGTCCACTGAAAAATAAAATGCATTGTTTACTAAGGTTGTTAAAATGACAAGACGACACAACACGATGTCTTTGACCCGAAAAGCAACAATATATTCAACACAACACGTCGTAGTAAGCGTTGCGCGGGTAATAACATAGCGAGCCAGTGGCCAGCCTCGCGCGTCTTGCATCATTGAAAACTAATTTGATTTAAGCAGTAATGCAGTTACCTTTAGCGAGTCTGACGACACGGGGCCATCAAATAGCTTGCTGGGTGGCAGCGGCGAAGATAGCCGCAAAAAAGTGCGTTTATATCACAAGCTTCCGCCAATTCACTTGATTGTGAAAATGAAACAAAGCGTTGCGATTTATTTTTATGTTATTATAAATTTACACTTTATCACAGTTTTGATGCTACAACTCCCATTATAGACCACACAAACGTTTATCAAAAATTTGCATTCACTTGACGCTGACTCGGACCGTCCGACAACGATGGCGTCTACTCCAGTATTGCCAGCATAAACAGTATTTACGAGCATCGTGACTGACTGCGACTTGTGTGAATATATTTTTGGTTATATTTAGTTACTTAGCAGATACTATTTCAAAACAATTGTAAAAAAGTTACACTAACTTCTGGTACTACTAGTTACCTTAATAATTCGATAAATACCCACCATTGTATTCTTAGTAAGCATATTATAATAAATAACAATATGAGTAACCAAATAAAGTTCACTAGTTATTGCCCCGTAACTTCATCCTCGATTATAGACATTAGACATAGGGAATTTTTGTTCATGACCACGAACAATATGCCGCAATCAATAACACACTTTAAATTTTTCTAATATATGAGTAAATAAACTTTACGGTAAACCTCTACAGAATAAATAATTCAAATAGGTTAGAAAATTTCATATTTTTATAATATCCCACCCCACCCAATCTTAGTAAAATGTTTGACAAGTGACACGATAAAGTATCTGTGAAGCAGAAAAACTTAGTACACATATGAACGGCAAATTATTTTTGTGAAAGAGTCCCATCTCAGGAAATCACATTATAAACCTTTTTTGATCCTGCGCGCGCACCTGATTGGTTAATACTCATGGTTACTCGAAAAAAGTACTATAAGATAAGATACCTAAGGATAATAAACAAGTGCACTGCGTAAAAAACCCATGTTATACCATGGCCGCTCATTGTTTTGCACTTATGCAACTGCTGGAGCTTGTCCTTTAACTAATAAATACTAATAATAAAATAGTAATAAAAATTGTTGTAGTGGAACAAATAATCATATTTAGAATTAGTAAGAAAAACTTTGAGTGTAGTAACGATCACGAACTATTAACGTTAAAAGGCAAAGAAATAGTAGTTCTTATTTAAAGTTCTTAGTTCTTTAAGAAATAAATTAAACTGATTGTGACAAAAAATATCTATCCGGAATGGTTACAGCGACTGAAAAAGTCGTAAAGCAAATTAGTTTATTCAATCGTTGGCACTCTTGGATCGGTCCTTGCTATCTACCATCAGGTGGTGCGTCACCAACAAAATAAAACGCCTTTTCAATTCATAAAAATTTGATTTCTGGGCCTAATTTTATTTTTTATCAACACTTGTTTTTTAATACGGCAACACTTAATTTTCAGCAAGTCGAAGTTTTTTGAGTGCTACTTAAACGTGTGCAAGAGAACAATAAAAAATAAATTATAAACTCGAAAGATATATTAAGAAATGGTATGTAAACACATTTTAATTACAAAGTTTCAAGTTACTATTCAATAGAACATTTCCTACTATATTAGGAACATAAATGTAGGTCAATTAATCGGCACTTACATTTATGTCGGTCTTGCGGTATGCATCATTTATACACGATTTATTACTTTTTTAAAAGTATTTATAATTAACTGGATATTATTACAATTTTAAACAGTTACCAATGTATATTTTGCAATATTGCAGTAAGATATGCTGGCGATCGATTATAAGTTATTGCACCGCACCGCGATTAAATTGAATAATTTATTGGATCAATTCACAGCCAATTACCATTTATAAAACATTGTACTCGTCAGACTTTATTTAAAAGTAAATAGGACATGTTTCTTTATTATATATGACCCCTTTAATTTGGTAAACAATAAAAACTTTTATTTATTTTCTTTTTATCACATTTTATAAAAAGTCGTGAAAGATTTAAAATGGTAAAAGCAAAAGTTTAACAAATGGTTTAATTCGGCTTACAGTTGAAGCTTTAATTTTTAATTAATTTTATATTTTCTCTAATGTTGTATTGCATATTACAATTAAATAATCATTTTTTTGTGGCTTACTTAATATTTTTTGTCTGTTACAAATACTTTTATATAATAAACAATAACTTAAATAATAAATTGAATTCAGTCCCCTTTACTATGCCAGCTAAAAGTGATTGAAGGACCCACAGCATTCCATTTGTTTTACAAAAAATCAATTCCGATGTCAGAATGAGGATGCTTTTCCTGACCAGTTAAAAAGATCCTCAGTAACTCTCCTCTTGCCTTTGTATTTCATTTTCTTTTTAAATTTATTCCAGGAGGTGTTGGCTCGCCCTGCTGAGGAGTTTGGCAATGACCAAACATTGGAACATTTGTGGGCAGCAAAAGCAATCGAACATAGTGAACTATATTTTAATGTAAGTTGAGACCGAATGAGACTAAAAAGAAATTCAATATCCACACTCAAACAAGGACAGATTCTTTAGCTGAGAGGATGGCGCACTGGCCCATCCCCTACACAACTTGACTGCCGTTCAACTAATATGCTCATAGGCAGCGGCCTGATTGCATTAAAAAAATGTTGAGACTGAATAAAACAACTAGAGTAAAGTCTTTACCACACAGGCGCGTTATTGTGTCCCGATTCCCTGCACATAACTGAACCTACTTCTATTGTGTCGTTACTATCGCAGTGGTGTGTGTGTAACTCAGTAGCTGTACTAATACATATTGTACTAAAAACAGATATCGCAATAATGCATCTAGTATTACGGACAGATAATAATGCACCTGTTTGGTAGAGGCTTAATAAAGTTTTCTCAGCAAGTTGAGGTCATATTTCATCTGTTGGAATAGAAATATATTGGACCTCAACTTGCCTGTTGGTAAGTAAGGAACACAAAATCTGGATTTCAAATTTTCTATATAAATTTCAGGTGCTGTGTTCGGTTGACACAAGATGGCTACGTCTTACACCTCATGATGATTTAATATACACGCACTTTAAGCAAGACTTCCCTGATCTGGATGTATCCCTCATTGTAGAGGAAGAGTTAAAAAACCCAACAAATAAAACAAAATGGCGCATGTTCTGCGAGAAGTTCAAGAACATTGTCGAAGATTACAGCTTTGGTACTTTAATAAGAGCTGATGTGAATGGCGATTATTCGGAGAAGAATACTATTCTGGTCGCCCGGGTGCAGTTTTATGCAATCGAAATCGCTAGAAATAGACATGGATTAAATAATGTGGTTAAGAAAATTCACAAGTGTTCAGTCACTAATGGCGATTTGTAAATAAGCTTTGATGCTTATTGGAGGTAACAAAAAAAAAACAACAATTTTTTTAAACATGATAATTTGTTACGTTTGGATAGTTGACTTCTACAGACATAGCGCTCCACTACCGCAAAAATATCCACAGTTAGGCGCTAGTAGTGTAGCAGTTAATATTATTTAAGTTTTTAAATATAAAATTAAATGTAGTTATGTATTAAAGGCAATAAATAGATAGGTTAAAAGAAGCTTTATAAAACATCATAGAATGTTCAATACTGTATTTTATGAATAAATATATAATAAATGCAATACTTTATGTAGCTGGCAGCCATTGTGAATCCATGGGAAGGACTTCAGTTTAAGCACCTGTTAAGATTTGGATGGGGGTCTCCCTTGTAGTGGGAAAACTTGCGGAAACTTTTAGTTACGAAACTTTAGCAGCAGGCTTCGCTCCGCTCTTGCGTTATTACATACTAACCTAACCAATCCTTTCTCTGTGGCAAAAGCCGGCTGCTTGTTGGGGTCTAACCTAACCAGTTGGGATTAAATAAAACAACACAAATCTCATCAAATCAATTTTCTTGTATAAGTACAAAAACGGTAATCAATCAAACTTCAAAATTTCTCCATTGGGTTTTTATCCTCTGGGTGTGTGTCCTATCAGGGCCAACAAATGTGTTTTCGGGATTGCTTTGGTTTACAACTTTGTGGCATAAAGTTGTTTTTTGCAAATCGATATAATAAATATCAAGTTTTTGTAAGTCTTTCTCTCATATATAGTAGATTTATGATCTTTATAAATCACTATTATCACTCAAAACAATAAAAGGAAATTAACAGAGCAATAATTATAGCGAATTTAGTAAGTATACAAAAAAAAATTAAAAGGAAGTAAAAAAGAAATCAGTTTTCATACAAAATTTTTATTTATTTTCTCGAAAACTATAAGTTTCCGCAAGAAAATATTTTACAGAAGTAATCACCATATTAATGAGTATCTTAATTATTGTTTTTAACCCAATCGCAAAACGTGCGTAATCTAAAGACGAGCTAATCGATGGCTTTACAAGACCCTATTGGACTTCATCTGGGGATCTCTGGAATTGCCAAAAAGTCCGCTAAGATATACTGATATTCGATAGAAGAAATGTCAAATTAATGTCATTAGTATGGCGGGTAGTATGATATTCTATTGACATTATAAACTTTTGACACTACATTTGTTCCTCTGAATCTCGCGGGGGTTCTGCTGCTAAATTTACATTGTCGTAGAATGGAATAAATGCGATTTTTGCGACGATATTGTACATAGTATAATGAGTTTTATGTTAATTGTGTAAGGCAGCCTTTTCCAAGGGCGGGCTTCCTAGCGCCAGCTTACCATGATCCGCGGACCCCTAAAAATACTTATTTGCAGTTCTCACATCAATCTATTTTATTCTCAAAATCTTGGAACACTAATGCATTGTTTTTGTATGTAAAAGGCTAGCCTAGCCACCTGTCACTTGAGACATTATTCCATCTTGAAATTGAAAAAGGCAAAACGGTGTGACTCAATTTGGCTGCACCATTATGCTTTCGTCATTTTCTTGTTTTGTTCGCGGGCCCCAGGTTGGAAAAGGCTGGTGTAAGGTATAAACTAGATAAGAGACCCTCCGGGAAAATCTCGAGGATTTCCGCAGCTATTGTCAGCGGCGTCTGGGAATCCGCATGGAATGGCAGTCTACAGAATAAGTCATGTTAGTACTGTGTTAGAATAATAGTGGATTCAGGCGAAAAGTTCTGTAAAAAGAAACATAAAGGCTAAATAAAAATGCAATTACCAACTCAGCCATCCTTGTGAGAAAATTTGATTGATTGGTACAAGAGAAGGCACATCTAAAGTACCATACCATGGTATCAAAATATACCATTTTTTGGTATAATTTGATACCGCCCAGGGGGGTGGGAGGGTTGCCATAATCCCCACGGTTGGCAGTATACTCATCATGTTAGTATATAGACGCTAGTAATAAAATTATATAGTTGGCCATTTATATAGAATAAGTGCATCTATATAATAAGTTATTATATTAATACTTATGAATTTAGTATCTCCTGATATTATAATTAGATTTATAATAATTAAGGGTGCTCACTTTCATTAATTAAATTTTTCTATGTAATACATTTGTTTTATTTGTAAACCTCTATTATTTATCTTTGTGAATGTAAAGGAAGCGAATGTTGGCAGGCAGTCTGTCTGCTTCTGTTGAAGTTATGAATTTTAACACACACGAGCCGGTGTCCCGTGAGAAACTTCCGCATCAGTGGCGTAGCGTGTAAGTCAACCGCCTGAGGCGGAAAAAAAATTTGCCGCCCCCTTATTTAGGAGTTTCAATCATAGGTACAACAAAAATTTCAGGTTCAAATTTTAACGATTTATTTTAGTTTTATTTAATTTTGCCGCCCGGGGCGGGCCGCCCCCGCCACGCCACTGTTCCGCATGCACCGCAGACTGTTTCTGCAGTTGCAGTTGGATTATATACGCGGACAACCACACAGTCGTGTAGTCGTTCTAAACAGGACGACGATTTTTTCATGTTACATACCACAAGGAATGGAAAAGCACCTGAACCTTTATTAAAATGCTGAATTTATTCAAAACTAATTAAAAAGCATTTGTTAGGCTGCATTGAAATGACTTCGCTTCGTCTTTTACCATAAATAATACGTGTCGACGATATCCCGGCCAGCTCTGTATTAGTGCGGCCGCAGACTGCATTGTCTCCTTGCAAGAAATCAATCTCATACACCTTGTTCCTACCTCGTAACCCTACGACCACACACTCGACGAGTGCGGCTGCGTTATTCGTCCTGCTGCTCGTCATGCCCGGCGATACATTTTTGTCGGTTTTTTAGTGCGAGTCAAAGTTACATCGGAGCAACGCGAGTAGGGGAGTGTGTGGCTGTTAGGGCAATATTCACGGAAACAAGAGGAGCAGTGCGAACCGCACAGGTCGGGGAAAGCATCCGCATTCCATCGACCGGATCGGCAGTCGAACTAAAAAGTTCGTTGCGTCCTTTCTTTGTAGAATGCTTTGCCAGCCCATGTGTTCTCTCCATCCTATGATTTTGATCCTTCAAGCGATGCGTGAAGAAGCACCTTTGGCCAGCATAGTGACTGCCGTAAACTAACTCGCCTTTTTCAGTCGTAGTCACTCTTCGATCTCCTCTTGATTATGAATAGGCGGGTCGAGGTCAGATGTCGTGTCACAATAAAAAAAATCTTAAATCATTGCAACTATTCCCTATAGCGGATCGCTCGGCAACGACGACGGGATCAGTTATATCAGGGTCGAGACATGTGGCGCTTCATCGTCTCTGCCTATTCCTACGGGAAAAAGGCGTGACAATTTGTTTGCAAGATTTTGAGTAAGTCCGCAGAAATTGCCTTCACTCATGGGTTTCCATTCCAGGTCATAACATATTATGGTAATATAAAAAAAGAGGAGATAATAAATTTTGTAGTTTTTTATTTAAAATCTAGTAGATGTTTAGGAGGCCTCCATTGCTGTGGCTGTTTCCTCAGTGTATTTGCCCTTATCCTTGCCGAGGGCTGCTAATCTGCCTGCCGCTCTACGGTCCAAGATAGCTTTTCTGTCTTTGTTGATTTTCAATTTTACGATAACTACCTGTGAACAAAAATATTTCTTTTTATAGTCAAAACACTGAACTAATATTAATAGCAATTTAGCTACAAAATAGAAAGAAAAATCAGAATTGTCATAATTTTTAGATCTTTATCATTTACAACAGAATCTCCTATTAAATTGGATTCCCATTTAAAAGAAGAACACTATTAGGGCTGACAATAAGGCGATTATGGTGTAGTGGTAGTGCAACGTTTACGCAAACCGAGAGCACAGGTTCAAAACCACTTTCCAGTACCAATGTTTCTTTGATATATGTACTTTAGTCGTCCTGTTTCTATGATACAACCACTTTAGTAGCTTAGAATAGAAATGTAAAAAAAGAACACTAGCTTCTATATATATATATATATTAAAATGCAAATCAGAGCCATAAAATATATCATATCAACACACCAACAAACATCAACAATCAAATTGGAAGAGAACCCTCCAAAAATCAGGTCAATGGTAGGTTGTAATAGTATTGATCTTAGAATGGTTTGGGATCATCATTGTGCATTTTTAATACTTTCAAGAATTACAACAAAGTGAAGCACAGACTCATTTATCAAAGAATATAAAGCCGGAAAAATTGCAAATAGCTGATAATATCTTTCAGATCAATTCAATGTTCTTCAACAGACTTATACCAGCAGCACGCTATGATGGCTGTTTTGACTAGACCTGTTCATGAAGTTTATTATAAATTAGTAATAATGTTTAAAAGAACAATTTGTGTGCATCGTAACAATAAAGAACAGCAATTTGCTCCTTCTAACAATGAAATTTATGAACAGTCAACATCCATCACTGCGGCCGTGCAATGGCTCTGTAAGCTGAGTGGCACGGGTTCGAAACCACTTACCGGTATCAATGTATCTTTGATATATGTACTTTGGTTGTCCTGTTTCTATGATACAATCAATTTAGGAGCTTAGAATAGAAATGTATAATAAAAAAACTTTAATACCATTGGTTAAGCACATTTTTTTGTTTTTAAATTATTAATATTTATATCCAAGAAATCACCAGATTACTGGGCCAGTATGTATGGTACTGACTTATTAAATCAAAAATGGATAGGAATATTCTTGTGTATGCACTAACCTTTGATGGATGAATACCAACAAATGCTGTGGCACCGTTAGCCTTCTCCCTCTGGATCCTCTCAATATAGATGACAAACTTTTTACGGTATACTTGGACTACTTTGCCTACTTGCTGTCCCTTGTAGTGACCACGAACAACCTGGAATATTGCAAAAAAAAATTATCATTTACTTTAATTGGTTTACGAATTGTTGGTCTATGAAACTTAACAACTATAAGTAACAATAATTGGTATCTGTAACAAAGTATAACTATTCTTTGTTCCATTTTCGTTAGTCTAGTGCTAAAATTTTAAAAGCAAGATTAGGTATTCAACCTTGCAAATTTAGCAAAATTATTTTTATTATTTAAAATACAGACATATAGAAGTTACTTTTACCATGAGTATTTTATATATTACATGAATATTAGCAAATAATCAGAGCCATAATTCTACCATAATGTTGACTAGCAAGCAACAATCATTGTCAACCAGAGAAAACCTCCAGTCAAGAAATCACGAGCAAGCAAACATCAACAGTCTATGAATGGTTTGTTATCATCATTTTACATTGCCAATAATTCATGTATACAACTAATGAGTAACAGAAAAGTTATAAGCAATAAAAGTTTATACAATATAACCTAAAAAATATTTTTAGTTATAATAATTCATTTAATAAATCGCTATCGTACCTGGACTTCGTCATCTTTGCGGATTGGCATAGATTTAACATTGAATTTCTGCCTTAATTCCTTAGATAGAGGTGAAGACATTAAAATTCTTCGGACGTGTGAAGGGGCGCTAAAATGCCTCTTCCTATTTTTCCTTCTGGAGGAAGTAACTTGCCTGTTATACTTCATATTTATAGCTTACTGCAACACACAAATTACAATATTTTAATGTACACTATTATTATGTTTAGGTTACACTGATCTTGCACGCGAAATGTCACTTAAGATTCACATATATTTGACAACAACCACTCTATTTGCAAAAATATTTAGAAATACTATTCAAAGATATTATCAATTATAATAATAACATAATAATTCATCGTTTAAATCACAATTTATAAAGATTTCACTGGATTAGAAACCTACCCAAAACAACACGGCAAAGTGCCGAAAAAGAAAGAAAAATTTGCGATGTTACCTCATGTAAAAAATTAGATCAATGTCACTTTAATATTTGCGCGCTTGTATTAAATAAACACTTAAATTTAATTTAAATTTCATTGGAATTGATTATTTAGTAACTCATATGCCTAAATTTAAAAAGATAAAGAACATGTAGTGATTTTTAACGATGATTTTATCAATGAAAAAAGAATAAAGATATTATTGTTGGCAACATCATATAAACTTACGTTTCATTCGACGCAGGCAATTGTTAAGAGTTGTTTAACACAGATTATCTGATGGAAGTATTTTTTTAACATAACTTTATTTTCATTTCAATAATTATAAGTGTAATATTATAAATAGTAACATTTCTGGTAAACATGTACCATTTATGTAACACCTATTTATGCAACAACATTTAGTTACATAAATAGGACATACTAAAAATTGGCATCTTTTAATTTTTATTGATGAAAACAGACGTAAATTATGGTTTTATAAACTTTGAGTCATTATTATTAAATCTTACATTGAATATGTCTTTTCAATTCTTATAAGACTCATAACAACATAGGAAAAGCAGCAGGATCTTCAGATTAAAATTAAGATTTTTAATACTTTCAATGATTAAGAACAAATTATCACACCCCAATCCCGCGGGGATTGACTCTATGAATTGCTGCTTCCCACGATCGTGATACAATTCTCATGCTCCTTTACAGTCACAATATTATATAATACTATTTTTTTTATAATGTTTGCCGGCATAGCAACGGCCACTGGGGCAATCGCGAACTGACTCGGTTTTTGTGTCAGTCAGTTCGAAGACTGATTTAGAGAGCAAAGATTTGTTTCATAACATTTATATGTAATTATTATCTGATGCAACTCTACCCCGAGATTGGCAAGTTGCATGTCTTTATTTCATAGAGATAGCATTATATCTATTGTAATTTCTTCCACGATGTTTTTCACTATCTCCTCGTATGTGAGTGCAATTTCAGAAGGTAAATTAATAAAAAGTAAGCTCAAAAATCTAGTTTGTTCCGGTATAATGTGTACCTCTACTCTATCATTATTCATATCTATACTCTCTTCAATCAGCAGTATTAATAGCTTTTCTTGTTATAGATCTTTTCAATTACAAGTGCGCGTTCGGTATAAGGCGGGGCGCGCGCAGGGAGGACACGGTTCCCGAACCGATTCGTCAGAAAGTCTGCTCTACTTATTTTTTAATTTTTCTTTTAGTGAATTATGTCGCGTTCACTGACTTTAAAGCTTTAAGCTTCGAATCTAGAACATTCGAGTATGACTGCCCTTTGGTTTTGTGCTTCTAATTTTATAAAGTCATGCACTTTAGATGATTTGCTAGTAAAAGTAAAAAGGAAATATAATTAAATATACATTATACAACTTAGGAAAAAAGTTATATTTTAAGTTTTGTCCGATGGGAGAAAAAGGATGATCAATAATTAGCATTTATTATATATAAAATACAATATCATTTTAAATGGATAGTTAAAAAAAAATTAAAAGATAGAAGTGGAGCATACTTTGTTATAGAACATCATATTCGTTTATTAAATACATTCCCCTTTCCGCGCGCCCCGCCTCATACCGAACGCGCACTCATAAATGAAAATATCTATACTCGTACAGTCTGTTTTAAAAAAAAGATAATGCTTTAAAAACATGTTGCATGATACCGCTTCGCCGATTCAAGCCAGTGTTGTGGTACAGCGGTAACTGTATCTGATACATTGAAACTATCATTTACACGTTAAAATGTCTGTCATAATACGGAATCAATGAATCATGTTGCAATACAAATCTCAGCGTGAATAGCCACCATAAGCTTATCGCACACTAGAACATGACTATAAATAGTTTTTTTTATTGTGACACGACATCTGACCTCGTCCCGCCTGATTATAAGCAAGAGGAGGTCCAAGAGTGACGACGACTGAGAAAACCGAGTTTGTTCACGGCTGCCTCAGTCGCCGTCACTATGCCGGCCAAAAATGAATTAAATACATGAAAGTTTTTTATGTGTAAGGCATTGGCATATAACTACACTATATGCCAATGCTTTATTCTCCTAATACATGTCAGTGAAATCGCTTTTTCGGCTTAACTTTCACGTAATTGTCACGGCGCCATAATCGCATTGTAATTGCGCCACTTGTAATTGCATACTTGGCATTATCGTAGGTAACGTTAATTGGTTAAACAAATGTCATAATATGTTTTGACAATGCAGTGGCTTGTCATTAGAAGAGATTTCGTTATCTATTATTATTTTCCATTTTTTATAGATATACGATACATATTTATTAATAATATTTTTATGCAAAAAATACAGTAATACTTTTATTTGGTAAATAAAATTAAAACATAATTATTAAGTTTAACACAAAAAACGTCAGTTGGTTATCTACGTTGATTTGTAACCACTGCAAGAATGTCAAATTCATTGTGCAATTTCAGTGCGTTTTTGACGCAAATAATATTACATAAAAGTTACGCCGAAAGAGCTTAGAAAATCCATTTTGCTGTCATGCAATTAAGGAATGATATAGCTTATAATTTTTCTATCCCCGGCAAGAATAATTTGGTCATCGATCAATTTAACTAAACTATGGTAGTTATAATCTTCCTATTTAGCTTATAAACACCTATAATAATAGGGCACAATATAAATAAATAAGGCCAATCTGTAATGAATGGGCGCGCACAAAATAAGCAATGAAGCGCATAATTAGGCTCTCAGCATCATACTTTTAATAACTTTATTAAATCTATTTTTTAAGCCTAATTTTATATGCAAGACTTAAATATACGAGTATACTTATTTTTATACTAAGCTACTACCAAAGATACATTGGTACCAGCAAGTGGTTTTAAACCGGTTTGTGTAATCGGTTTGTCCCAATTGCCGTCACTATGCCGACCAACGGTGCTTCTTAACGCATCGCTAAAGAGTGTTCCGTAAGTAGTGAATCAACGAAACGTTGGTGGTACAGTTAGGTGTTATGAAAGTATCAGAAATACTAAACTTTAGTACTTTTTTTAACAACGTGGGAAAATGGCTCTTTTAGCCAGAGTGCCGGCAAAAACCCCTAAGCCGTTTTCTCTTTCCCTTACAATCTATGGATCCACAAGTACAGTAAAGCTTTTGTTTGTAAAACCCGCCGTTTGCCGTGGCTCGTTCGGGATTTTTTATTATTTATTGTGACTCGACATATGACAGCACCCCGCTTGATGTTAAGCTGGAGTATGGCCCATGAATGGATGTCACTGCTGCTACAATTCAATAACTGTTAGTAGCAGTCACATCTACTATGCCAACCTAGTTGGAACCGGCAACTTATAAGCTGGTTCCGAAACGCGAACAAATCACTTCACGGTCTGTATACTTGTAAGTGGTGGTACTACCCCGGATTGGCAGACTGGGTACCACTGCCTACCACTCTTTAATAACCAAGGCAGCATCCCGTTATTTTTTTATATTGCCACAATATAAAATTATAGTGGCCACAAATGTTGGCCTGTTGGAAAAGCTCAGAATCGCTTAGCGGGCAATGAAGAGAGAGCTATGCTTGGTGTTTCTTTGCGCAATAGAATCAGGAACGAGGATATTCGCCAAAGAACCAAAGTTACCTACGGGCTAGGATTCTCAAGCTGAAGTGGCAATGGGCTGGCTACATCGCTTGAAGAACCAACAACCGATGGGGATGAAAGGTTTCACCACGGAGACCACGAACCGGAAGACGCAGCGTAGGTAGGCCTCCCATTAGGTGGACTGATGACATTGTGAAGTCATGAAGTCAACCGGTGGATGCAACTGGTATCTTGTCGTTCGGAATGGTGTTCTAAGGGGGACGCCTATGTTCAGCAGTGGACGCCTTCTGGTTAATGATGATAAAAATGCGATAAAGGATAAAAAATAGGAAATGGGTTGGTTCTTACGTCAAAGAAACGAACACGTAGGATGATAGATGACCCTATCATTAAAATTGGTGCTCTCTTGTTTCTGCCTATTTGCTATTGGAATTCAGGCGTAACAGTTTGATTGATTGATTGTATTTAAATGATCACAATATTGGAAACGGCGTGAAACGTCCACTCACAAGATTGACTTACGACCTGCTAAAGGTTCCTTCTTGGGCCATTTCCTGCAGGCCACTGGAGATCACCGAGGGAGGCCCAATATATTAATCAATCAATCAATCTAATTGTCACGCCTTTCTCCCACAGGGATAGGCAGAGACAATGGAGCGCTCCCACGATCACGATCCTTACACAACTCCCTTGCTTCCTTCACATCCACAATTCTCTTCATACAGGCTCTGTGGTTATGGGCACTAGGCAACCTAGCTTTCTTAAGGATGTCTCCAGTTTGGTCAGAAGACACTCTCCTGGGCCTGCCTTGTTTAACGCATCCATCCACATCAGATTTATAAATTCCTTTCGACAATATAAAAAAGATTAATTAAGATTAATATTAAAAAATATATATTGTGACTCGACATCTGACCTCGACTTGCATGATGGCAAGCAAGAAGAGGTCCAAAAGTAAAAACTGAGTCTACGATTGGCCCACACACTATGCCGGCCATAGGTGCTTATTCACGCATCGCTTAAAGAATTCAAGGTTATAGGATGGCGAGAACACATGGGCTAAATTCCACTTGTCGAATATAATAGTTTGGCGATTTTATTTTTATTTTTTTAAATTTATATTTCTATACTAAGCTACTATATAAGTGCTTGTATCATAGAAACAGGACAACCAAAGTACACATATCAAAGATACATTGGTACCGGTGGGTGGTTTCGAACTGGTGCTCTCGGTTTGTGTAACCATTGCACTGCCACTACACCACGGTCACCTTTTAATTCTGCACTGTCGATTGAATATTTGTTTCTAATGGATGCTAGAGTGTCGCCTATTCGTGGTTCGGGCGCAGGAATGCGTGGACCTCTGGCCATTGGTGAGGGCGTGAGTGAGCTCCTCTCAACGCATGTCTGTGAGGCTGCGCAATCGTTACCAAAGCCCGGGTAGCAACCACGATCATTTAGCAGCTTTACAGCGCTTTTTACGCTTTTTCGCCAAAATATTACAAGATTTATCTATAACATATTTTAAGTTATTTTACTGGTTACATTTGAACCAGGGGCGTAGCTACCGCCGTATCTACCGTATCAATTATAGGGGGCCCCTAACGTGCGTAAGCAAAAAGGAATTTGAATTGTTTGTAAAAAATTTGGTAAAAGTGAGATAGATAATTATGATGAATAAATATTTCTTTGAATTTTGTGCAAACATTTTTTTTCTTTTGTGGGGGAAATCTTTACCCTTCCTAAGGGCCCTCAAACAATTTTTATACAGGGCCCCGCCAAGGCACGCTACGCTTCTGATTTGACCTATTAATTTTATTTTTATTTAATTTAATATAATAGAAAAGTTTAAATCTTATACAAAAAGACAATAGTAACAAGATTTATTTTAGAAATACATTTAATTTTTCAAAACTATACAAATAAGTGTTAGGAGAATAAATTAAAAGAATAATCTATAAAATTAAGCGTAGCGAAGGCTTTATTCAGCGCAGCCTCCGTTTGAAGTTGGTACCCTTGTTCCCGGGGTCTCAGTGAATGGTTGCGATACGTCCCGGCCGTACGTCCCTTACGGGCACCGAAAAGCAAACCTCGCGCGATAATGTCTCCTGGATCGCAGTGTAATTTGTGAATGTAAAATTAATTAATTTAACAGAAAAGGGTTATGAATGTCATAACTATGTTGCACTTGCTATGGTTCATCGTGAAATAGGTGAGTTGTAAAATAAGAGACCAATCTCAAGGTCACTACACTGATAAACAATATAAATGGCACCGCCTTCCTAAATGATAGCTGTTTCATTCTATTAGTTTAACTCTTCTAGAGTAGGGTGCTTTTATTGGAAGCATCATACTTTACAACTTCACCCTTCACGTGATTTTCTCTTTTATTTATGCTTTTGGAATGCTTTGATGGTTTGAGCACATGGAAAGGATGAGTAAAAGTAGATTGACGAAAGGAATTTATAAATCTCATGTGAATGGATACGTAAAACAAGTCAGGCCCAGGAGGGTGTTCGCCGACCAAATTGGAGACATCCTCAAGAAAGCTAGAAAAGAAAGAATTGTGAATGTGAAGGAGTTGTGTCAGGATCGTGGCAAAAAACGCTCTGTTTTCTCTGCCTATCCCTGTAGAACAAATGCGTGACAATTTGATTGATTGAGATGTTTTTTTTTAATATTATTTAATAAT
Source organism: Tinea trinotella (assembly GCA_905220615.1). Lineage (NCBI taxonomy): Eukaryota > Metazoa > Arthropoda > Insecta > Lepidoptera > Tineidae > Tinea > Tinea trinotella. The sequence continues at coordinate 1,147,853 of HG992314.1, forward strand.
TTGTGCCATATTTATTTAAAAAGATATGTAGAGTATATTTTATGATGTTTTACTTTACATAATATGTTACATAGATATATAGTTACATAGATTTCTACGGCATAGGAGTATGTATAAAGAACATTATTGTCGATGGAAAATGAAACCGCTCGTAGAAGCTCGTAGTCAAAATAACGCTCAAGTGTGTAATGTCAAAGCTCAAATGTAATCTAAAATCACAATTTAATTGAAAAATGCAAAGAATTTGGACTTAAGAAACAGAAGGAGCCCTAAAATAGCTACAAAATACAACAGTTTATACTATTTTCACTTATGGCATTAAATAGAAGTCTGAAGGGGATGAATATACGTTCGTAATTTAGAAGCTTGTCACTAGTTTTGATGATCATTTGACAACCTAATTTTACAGAATAACAAATGACATTTAAAACTTCAAAAAAGGATTACGGAACAATTATGCCGCTACTCTTCCTAACACGTGACTTTTAATTTAACAGTATTAAAAGTCAACCACAATTACAAATGGTTGTAATTGCAAAAAGTAGTTAGTGACAACCTTTGGAGAAAGGAATTGAAGCACAAGTAGTTGTCTCTTTCAGTCACACGTGGTATAAACAGCCTCTATTCTTTCTATATTCTTAGGCAAAATATTGGATATTGACATTACCAAACCACGTGTTCTTCGTCATCTAACCTTCGATCCTTGAAGTGAACCACTAAGGTTAAGTTTAATCAGATTTTCCAGTCGTCTGCGCTTTTGGACTTCCTTCTGCTAACATCAGGCAACTCGAGGGCGGCATAGTGACGGCGACTGAGGCAGCTGTGAACTGGATTTTTCAGTTGTCGTCACTCTTGGACCTCCTCTTGAAAGCCTGGTGCCAATAACCGTAGATTATCAAATAAACAAATGTAAACCGAATTGGTGTCGAATGATCGACAAGTGGAATGCTTTATCAGCCCATGAGTTCTCTCCAGCCCATAGCCTTGGATTTTTAAAAGCAAAGCGTGCGAAGGCATCTGGCCGGCCTCGCGACGACGATATTTTTTCAGGCAAGTCGAGGCCATTAATCGCGTTGGAAAATAAGATGGATGAGTGGTAGTGGATGCGACTGATGCCTTAATAACACAATTTGTCACAAGCTTGTAACCAAACGGTATAGCTTGAAATCATATTAACAAAATAAAAAATCAAATTGTGACGTCTCTTTCCCACGGGGATAGGCAAAGACAATGGAGCGCCACGTTTTCTTCATACAAGCTCTAAGGTTATGGGCACTAGGCAACCTAACAATCTTTATATAAATCAATTTTATTTATTAAAATAAAACTAACACGTCCATATTAAAAACACAATTTTAATCTCTCAAATGAAATTCGCTTTTCTACAACAAAAAGTAAAAAAAGAATGAAATGAAATCCAATTTCAAAATTGAATATTTCGGCGTTTTCATAAAATAAATGCCTAGCTGTTGATTTTATTTTATTGGTACACATTTTTAAAATAGTATTTTCTTAGATTTTGCGCGAACATTGATTAATGAATTAAACAAATTTTATGCGGTTTACTATCGCGTTTATTTTGGTTATTGGTCAGTCTCTCTGTGACTACGATGGCTGCTAAGTTCACATTAAGTTCACATCACATTCACACTATACTAAGGTCGGAATAATAACAAAAAAATATAAAATCAAAACCAAAATAAACGCGATAGTAAGCCGCATAAAATTTGATTAATTCATTTTTAAAATAATTAAATAAAATGTACTCGTACTCATTATAAACATATAGTTTGAAAACAAATCGGAGACATCCTCAAGAAAGCTAGGTTGCAGGAAAGAGCATTGTGAATGTGAAGGAAGCGAGGGAGTTGTGACTGGATCGTGGCAAGTGGCGCTCCATTGTCTCTGCCTATCGCTATGGGAAAAAGGCGTGACAATTTGTTTGGTTAATTGATTATGCAAATAAAATAAAAGTATTATAACTAAAATTAAACTATGAATAAAAAATATCATCTAGAGACGTCCCATCAAAGATAGTCCCAAGAAGACTGGCAACAGGCTAATGCGTTGGCAGAAATAATAACAATAATATAGGGATAGCATCAATATGGTTCCCAAAGCATCCAAAAGCTTTTACTATGCCCTGTCAGCATTTATTTACCGACATCATCCCTCCATCCCTTAGCATAAGGGTGGTGGAAGCAAAAAAGCGAATTAGAAAGAAATTGGTGTTTGCACAAGTTTTATAGAAAAAACTTTTTGCAGTAAAATGTAAACGCGGAGTGACTTTCATTCCTAAGTTTACGAGTTCAAAATCCTTTGCTTCCGTGGGTTCAAAATTTGGTATAATAAAAGACAAATGATTAGTTAACAATGCCTTTTTACAGCAGCTAACGTACCACTGATATAGCTAACTTATAATTACATTTGGTAATTTACAGTTTTAGTTCATAAGTGCCCACAGCAGCCAACTTTTGCAGTTTGTGCATTATGTACAGTTACTCAAATTCGACATTTACGTATTTTTCAATATTAATAAAAATGACAATGCTATCTATTATTAGTATTAACTTGACAATGGTATCTGCTGCTGTCGTAAATATTTTGTTTAATGCAATTATTAAGTTATATTAATTATTATTATGTAATCTTGACGTGTAAAAATGCTCCTTTAGAGGCTAAATCAGTGGCGTAGCGTGGCGGAGGCGGAGGGGGCGGCCCGCCCCTGGCGGCACATTTAGGGGGCGGCAAATTTTAAAAATAACGATATTAAAACGTTAAAATTTGAACCTGAAATTCATATTTTTGTTGTACAGTTAGCAGCAGTTATATCTGAGCTCGCAATGTGATCAAAAGTATCTATACATTCAGGGTTATCATAAATATCTACACACCATTAGTTGTCATATTAATGTGAGCATTCAATGCGTCAAAAATATCTATACACTCAAATAATCAAAAATATCTACACTCTCACTTGTCAAAAATATATCAACAAACAAAATTATTTTGACAATTATGTAAGCAATATACAATTAGAAAAAATAAGATTTAAGGATGCATTCAGCAAATTGACAAGTGAGTGTGTCATATTTTGACGCATTGAATGCTCACATTAATATGACAACTAACAGTGTATAGATATTTATGACCACTCTGAATGTATAGATACTTTTGATCACATTGCGTGCTCAGATATATCTGATGCTGACTGTGCCTATGAAATTCCTAAATAAGGGGGCAGCAAGTTTTTTTTCCGCCCCGGGCGGCTGATCCAACGCTACTCCTCTGGGCTAAATACCTAAAAATGAATCTAAATCTAAAATAGTAGGCTGAAAATACGTTGAAATTGAATCATGGTAATCATGGTTACAAAGGGAATGGACTGAGCTAAAGGCCTCACAAAATTGACCACTCTCTAGAAAGAGACAACGCGACTGTGCCATAGACATAGATTTTCTTTATTACTTTACACTTTACACCTACGTCAAACTTAAAATGTGATGGATTTGACTCTTGTGTTCTTTTTTATTTTATTTTATTGTGACTCGACACATGACAGCACCCTGCTTGATGTTAAGCTGGAGTGTGGTATGTATGTCACTTTTACTACAATTCAATAACTGTAAGTAGCAGTTATTATTATTATTATTTTACTAAGCTACCAAAGTGCTTGCATCATAGAAACAGGACAACCAAAGTACATATATCAAAGATACATCGGTACAGGTTAGTGGTTTTGAACCTGTGCTTTCGGTTTGCGTGACCATTGCACTGCCACTACACTACGGTCGTATTATAGGTCAGTATAGTGAATATTATCCCAAAATATCTATTGAAATATAACAAAGGAAAAGTATCGGCGCAGAAAATTGGTAACTCCCCTCGCCGGATAACTCACTGTCGAAAATTTCAGCGACGCTTTTAATATTGATGACAATTTTCAGTGAAATTACGTGGACACAATTTCATGAAAACTTGCTACTTTCGCGAAATATCGACGTTAATTAAATTATTATTTTAAATGAATTATTTTTAGAGTGGTAGGCAGAGAACTTGTGGTCATTAACCCCAGTTTCCCGATCCGGGTGAGTTTCAACACTTACAAGTATACCGACCGTGAAGTGATTTAGTCGCGTTTTGGAATCACCTTGTAAGTTACCGGTCTTAACAAGGCTGGCATATAGATACGATTGCTACTACAGTTATTTAACTGTAGTAGCAATCGCCTCCATTTATGGACCGAACTCTAGTTTAACATTAGGCTAGTAGCTATCGTATGAAAAACTATTTCATACTTCTTAAGGAGTAAGAAATAGTTTGTTAGGCCGGCATCATAGTGACGGCGACTGAGGCAACCGTGAACTGACTCGGTTTACTTGTTAGTTTACATTGTCACATAAGCGTGTATTTTTAGTGTCTTTTTAACCATAGTTTTATTGAATTAAACAATTTTTATGCGGCTTACTATCGCGTCTCGATTTTACATTTTTATTATTTATTTTGACATTTCGATAGTAGGCCGCATAAAATTTGTTTAATTCATTAATCAATGTTCGCGTAAAATTAAAGAAAATACTATATTGTTTTATTTTTAAAAAGTCCCTGATTTGATCGAGAAACAATATTTTGGGTCGTCGCCGTTTTATCCTTCAAAGTACCTTACTGTCAGTTATAAAATTTATTACACAACAATTTTATGTTAAGACATAAAATGAGATCATTATTTCAAATTTTATTGATAAAATAAACACAAGTTACTCTTAGATTTTCATACGAAATAGAGCGCACGCACCATAGAGATACTGTTATTATTATTATACTAATATTATTATTATACTATTATTATTATTATACTATACTATTATTATTCTAATATTATATATGATATTACTAAAGCTGACATGACACGACTCGACTTTAACTCTTTCGCTTTGGGTTGTTTAAATATTACAATACAATACAATGCTGGATATCGGCGACAAATTTAACAATAAAGGCAAATTGTTAGTGTAAAAAAATTATGTATGGGAGGCATAAAAACTGACGACTAAAATAACCGAGTTAGTTTACGGTTCCCTCAGTCAACGTCACTATGCCGGCCAAAGTGCCAGCACACGTCATGCTAACACAACTTAAAAATTTAAAAAATTATTGGTAAATAGTAATAAAACATTTTTTTTCTTTTTATTGTATCTCGACATATGACAGAACCCCGCCTTGTATTTAAGCTAGAGTCTGGTCCATAAATGGATGCGATGGCTGCTTACAGTTAAATAACTGTAAGCAGCCATCGCATCCATTATACCGGCATAGTTGGAACCAGCAACTTATGGCTGATCCCGTAACGCGACAATTTAGTATCACGATCTGTATATAAGATCGTGATACTAAGGCACCACTGTCTACCACTCTTTGACAATCAGACCCGGAGGTATCAGCTTGTAGGAGTAAGTTGCTTATTCCAACTAAGTGACTGCTACTTACTGTAGTAGCAATCACCTCCATTAATAAACCGCACTCCAGCTTAACATCAGGCGGTATTCTGTCATATATACAGCCACAATAATAATAAATATATAGTGAAATATAATTATTTTATTATTATTTAATTATACATTTCTATACTAAGCTACTAAAGTGCTTGTATAATAGAAACAGGACAACCAAAGTACATATATCAAAGATACAGGTACCGGTGAGTGGTCTCGAACTCGTGCTCTCGGTTTGCGTAACCATTGCACTACACCACGGTCTGCCAATTAGGGCGTGAGATCTAAAGTGAAGTCAACAATCCTATTCCCCATATTTACAGTCTTTATTTAATCATGAAAACTGGATGTTTCAAACCCCTACATCCCCAGGGACATCGATTCCTCCCCGATTGGGCTCCCTGTCACGTTGAGGGTGAATAAAGTTGATAAAAAAGGGTACGCTCGCAGACAACATACCCGTTCGATATCGCCTTGCTTTTGGAGAAATTCGCGATGTAGTCCATACCTTTGACACCTTTTTTGGACACCTTTAAGTAGGTATTTGAGGTACTATAATAAACTGTCTGATACTGTCTCTTTTTTTGTGACTCGACATCTGACCTCGACCATGATAGAGGTCCAAGAGTGCCGAAAACTATAAAAAAAGAGTCAATTCACGACTGTCACAGACACCGTCACTATGTCAAAGGTGCTTCTTCACGCATCACTTTAAGGATCCTAGGTTATCGGATGGTAAAGCATTTCACTTTTCGATTCACTTTCGATTTCAAAGAAATGGTGCGCTCAACTTTTTCTTTCTCATCACATATCACAGCAATATAAAGCAAAATTGTTATTAGTTTTATCAATACAAGTATCAAAACTACGATTAACATATTTTTTCATTATTGGGCGTTACAAAAGTAGTACAAAAATAGCCCAAAATGAATGGATGTCTTTGAAATAAATTAAAAAAAACAGATTATTTAGTCAAATCTAAAATTGTACTAGGCGGTTTAAAAATTCAAATGAATCTAAAATAATGCATTCTCGGAGTCTAATGGTTTTATCGTCTATGGTCTATAGTATACGAGTGTTTATTACTTTTATCCCTAATAATTTAAAAATATTCACGCTTTTAATATTTAGTGTTTCACCTGACAACCTCAGAACGAGGGGAATACTACATATTATCGATGTACAGTCGCGGACAGAAAATAATTATCGCTATGGTCACCTTAGCGATAATTATTTGTTCTTTATTTTTCTTTCTTCTTGTTTATGGCTTTAGTATTTAACTTGCCAGTGCCAAAGTAAAAATATATGGTTCAATGTTAAAACATTGTCAAGTAAATATGAAGATGAAACACGCGAGTGATTCATCACAAGATGACGATCATAGTGAGGTTGATGATCATCGTTTTAGTAAAGCGAAAGCCTTTACCACCACTTACAAGTATACAGCCCGTGAAGTGATTTAGTTGCGTTTCAGGATCAGCTTGTAAGTTGCGGTTCCAACCAGAGCGGCATAATGAATGTGATTGCTACTTACAGTTATTGAATTGTAGTATCAGTGACATCAATTCATGGACCACATTCAAGTTTAATATCAAGCGGGGTGCTGTCATATTATGTCGAGTCACAATTAAAAAAACTAGTTTAAGTATTAAACATATAAAATGTATACGTGTTCTATAGGCATAATAGATGTCAACGTATGACATGTCCAGACTTTTAAATGAAAGAAGTGACATGGGGTGTATTTATTTAATTTTGAGGAAAATATACTTGTATTGGTCAGTGATATTTCTGTCTGGGCATGTAGAAGATTGACGCAGGTCGGAATCGCTCAATTTTGTGATACATTACTTACTATAACAAGGTACTTAGTTGTCGTCATAAAAATTATATCTACTATTTGATACGCTATTTCAATGAAAGATGAAACAATTTTTTAGCATCCATGGATGCTCCGGGCGGGAGAATGAAGGCAGCGTTCCGAACTTGTGACCGAAATTTATTTATTTATTTAATTCGGTATATACAGGTCGCAAACTAAACATACCAAAAATGAACATTCTAAGATTTATGCTGGTTTAAGACCCAAAAATGTATAGACACAAAAAATAATAATTAAAAAAAAACAAAAGTAATGAATTGAAATCCATAACTAATAAGACTACAATAACTACTTCTTAAATGTAGGTTTCAAAGCTTTTTGCGACACACACCTTCCCGGCCCGCACTATCCCCTCTCCCCAACCAAATATTGTAAGACCCCACCAATGCCGCCTTCGACATACGATCTAAAAATGAACTTACGGCTGACCTTGAGAGGCCAAGATTCTTTAATAGTTGATGCAAGGTTTTTGCTGGTATTCCTCTTGCACCAAATTCTACATCGAACCCGTTTAAAATCAATCAAATCAGGCTTCAATCAAATCTTCTACATTCGTATTAAATAATTATTGTACTTGATATGGTCTTTTGGAATCCTAGCAGTCGCTGTGACACAGGTCCGCCTAGTGCAGTGGCAGGGGCGACATAAGTAATCAGCTTATCGTTCCTATCTATACCTCATAATCACTTAAAAATCCAAAATTTTATAAAAACTACATTTATTACTAAAGTGTAAATAGGCTTTCCACACCAATTAAGTTAATAAACGATTATTATTATTAATGTTATTTATAAATATAAAACTTTTTTCCAAACATCATAATACTTCGTATTAGTTGTAAAAAAGTAATATTACTTTAATAATAATAATACTTTCATAATGATACATCGAAACCTCTTTTTGCCTCTATGCTCTTTTTCCATTTCACTTTTATTTATTGTACTTTTGTGGTTGCAGAATGGGTTTATTATATTGATGAATAGTATTTTTTACCTTGGTTTTATAGGTAGGCTGTGATTGATACACCTTTCCGAAGCCATGGTAGAATCTGACGATAATCAAGTGCGTGCTAAGACCATGCCCAATGCTGATTAATTATTTACATTTGCATTTCATTTCATTCTGTAAGCGACATTCAGTAATTAACTTATATGAGACAGTATCCCCCTGACTTCCACTATTCCGCCGCAAGTAAACAAAATACATGCGCAGTAATAATAAAGTCATAAAGGAATAATGAAAAATGAGCTCATATCACCATTCTTAGGTTATAAAAGACAAAATGAAAGTTGGTACTTACCTAAAACCAGAAGTAATTTAATATATAGGGGAGCAAGGGATATTTGACACCAGTTAAACAAAAAAATCAATAAAAAAATAAATATTATATAATATAAAATAAAAAATATAAGGAATTATATATTTTCATCATTACAATCAATAAAACTTATAAGCTATCTTTTGACAAAATTAAAAACTATAAAGAAGATTTATAATTTATATACATTGAGCCTGCACTTGGGCAATGAGCCACCAGTGAAGAACCCATTTAATTTAACTAGAAGAAGTTAAATTAAATGGGTATAGCTTATCTAACTATAAATGACGCGCCCCTCCACTTTATTAGTTTTTTTTTATTGTGACTCGACATATGACAGCACTTCGCTTGATGTCAAGCCGAAGTGTGATCCATGAATAAATGTCACTGCTACTACAATTCAATAACTTGGAGTAGAAATCACATCCACTATGCCGGCCTAGATGGAACCGGCAACTTACAAGCTGATCCCGAAACGTGACCAAATCACTTCACGGTCTGTATACTTGTAAGTGGTGGTACTACCCCGGATCACCAGACTGGGTACCACTGCCTACCACTCTTATTAAATGTGCGAATACAAATATTACTAACTATATTACTATACTTTATCATCGTGCTCCTCCTTTTGTGTCTAGCCAGCAACGGAATGACCATTGTTGCATTTTCGGTTTGTTGCATCCATATTTTATAGTCGCACGTGTGCTTAAATACAGTGGAGGGGCGCGTCATTTCGGCTTGGACAGACTCTACATCACTGTAAGTTAGAAAAAATATAATCATTATCTTTATTTACATTTTACCAAACGTAATTTAGCATTGATATTCAGCAAAAATGTATTTTTTTCAGTATATTATGTAAATATGTTATGTTTATTAAGTTTCATGAATATGTATTCGTTTCTATTCATTATTATTCGAATGCTAAAGTTGGCAACACTGAACCTTTGTCTGCACTGCACACAGTATAATTCAGCAACTCAATTAAATTGACAATATTTATTTTTAGTCTTAAATTTCTTTTTAAAGCCTCTTAAACAAATAAAAATGGAACAGATCAGGTTTTATAACTATAGTAGCAGTAACTCCGTTCATGGAACAACATCATATCAATCTATCAAACTGTCACGCCTTTTTCCCGCGGGGATAGGCAGAGACAATGGAGCGCCCCTTGCCACGATCCTGACACAACTTCCTCGCTTCCTTTACATCCACAATTCTTCTCATACAAGCTCTAAGGTATGAGAACTAGATAACCTAGCTTTCTTGATCCTCAGTAGGGTGTATCCGATTTAATCGGAAAACACCCTACTGACCTACCTACGCTGCGTCTTCCGGTTCGTGGTCTCAACTCTAGAACCTCTCTTTCCCATAGGTTGTGGGTGTTTAGAGCGATGCGGCGTTCTAAGGGGATTTTTTATTTTTATTTATATTTCTATACTAAGGTTCTGTAGAAACAGGACCACCAAAGTACATATATCAAGGATACATTGGTACCGGTGGGTGGTTTCGAACTCGTGCTCTCGGTTTGAGTAACCATTGCATTGCCACTACACCACGGTCGCCTTTCGAATGGGATGGTTATGTTCAGCAGTTGACGTCTTCTGGCTGATTATGATGAATGGTTACTCTAACGGCGACTTGGATCCGATAAGATTGGTTATAAATGCATCGATGATATAAATACAACTAGCTATAAACACTAGAAACTATAAACATAAACTTTTAAATGTCCACTCACATTTTAAATTCAATTTAAATTTATTCATTATTCGAATTTAACGATGTGTTTTAAACTGGGCAAGCAATCGAGAGCAAGCAATTTTACAGAATATAAACCAATCGAGTCTCTCCGTGACCACGATGGCTGCAAAGCTCTCGAAACGTCGGAATAATAAAAAATGTAAAATCAAAACCAAAAATAAACGCGATAGTAAGCCGCATTAAATTTGTTTAATTCATTTATCAATGTTCGCGCAAAATCTAAGAAAATACTAATCAATAAATTTGTTTAATTAATTAATCAATGTTCGAACAAAATCTAAGAAAATTCTAAGACAACGGAGCGCCACCTGCCACGATCCTGACACAATCCCCTCGCTTCTTTTACATTCACAATTTTCTTCATACAAGCTCTATTTCATACAAGCTCTATGGTTATGGGCACTAGGCAACCTAGCTTTCTTGAAGATGACTCCAATTTGGTCAAAAAACACCCTCCTGGGCCTTCGTTGTTTAACGCATCCATCCTCATGGGATTTATAAATTCCTTTCGTCTATCTACTTTCCCTCACCCTTTCCATGTGCCCAAACCATCGAAGCATTTCTTTGTCAATCCTTGTTACTACATCATCTTTCAAACCACATCTATCGCGCACTGTGCTATTCATTCCGCTATTGTCACTCCACATACACTCCTTAATGACCGCATTTCTACAGCGTTAATTCTATTCTCCTGCTTCTTCTGCCACACCCAACATTTACTTCCATACATTAATATTAGAACATTTACTTTCATACATTTATCTTTTTTATATTTTTTATTTGAAGAAATAAATAAATATTGTTTTTAAATCCAGCTAGTCTACCTATCTATGCACCGTCTAATAGTATAAGCTCTATGGCATAAGAGGATCGATAGTGAAACGATACGTAAAGTTTCAAACTTTGAATAATACAGTTAGAGACCGCCAACACTACAGTTCAACCCTGTAAATCCTTTAAGAGTGCACCGTGTGTACATAAAGCCTTTGATAGGTAGAAACGACTTTATGTAAAACTATTCCTTTAATTTTATTGAATAAAATATGGGTACTATAATTCTTTACTTAAACCATAGAGCTTGTTTGATTAGAATAGTTAGAGTGGTAGCCAGTGATGCCCAGTCTGCCAGGGATATATACTTTAAGTATACATTAGGGATAATGTATACTTAAAGATACCAAACAATGACAACCAAAGTACTTATATCAAATATACATTTTATTTTTTTTGTGACACGACATCTGCCTGATGATAAACAAGAGGAGGTCCAAGAGTGACGACGACTAAGAAAACCGGGATTGTTCACAAACTCAGTCGCCGTTACTACGCTCGCGAATGGTGCTTCTTCACGCATCGCTTGAAGGGTCTAAGGTCATAGGATTCCACTTGTAAATTGTTCTACAAAGAAGAGACGCGTTTGAATGATCATTTTATTACCACTTCCATTTACCAGAACTATAGATACTTGTCTAGAAAAGTAATTTCTGCTAGAAGGAAAAAGGTAACCAAGTATTAATAAGTTTAATAAATTGTGCGGTCAGCGGGTAGAGTTTTTGCGACAAGCAATTTTCCAATACATTTGATATTATCACAAATCAATTGGCACATTTGCTCGCTTTCTTGCTATTTCAGCACAATAATATCATATACAGACGAGTTATCATTATGCTTTTATTTAATGTTGTTTTCGTAATACTTTGTTGCTAGTATTTTCTTAGATTTTTCGAGAACATTGATTATTGAATTAAACAACTTTTATGCGGCTCACTATCAGTGGCGTAGCGTGGAAGTCAGCCGCCCGGGGCGAAAAAAAAAAATTGCCGCCCCCTTATTTAGGAGTTTCAATCATAAGTACAACAAAAATGTGAATTTGAGGTTAAAATTTTAACGATTTATTATAGTTTTAATTTTGCCGCCCCCACCACGCTACGCCACTGCTCACTATCGCATTTACCACGATGGCTGCAAAGCTTTCGAAACGTCGGAATAGTAAAAAAATTGTAAAATCTTATCTTTGTTGCTATTTTTTTGTACTGTTTTTATTTTATTGAGAGACTACATCTGACTTGACTTGCCTAGTGATAAAAAAGAGGAGATCCAACGATTGAAATTTTTTTAATTTTAGTGGCGCTTTGGTTAGCATACCAGTCCGGTCGGGAAAAGCTTGTTTTATGCAATATTTAATAATTAGATTAAATTTTTAAAAATAAGTTATTTGAGGCAGATATTTGCTCAGGGTATACTTATGGAAGAGTAGACCCTGAAGTAGAGCCTACAGTGGTACCCAGTCCGCCGATCCTGGGTAGTACCACCACTTACAAGTATACAGAGCGTGAAATAACTTTCACATTTCGAAATCAGCTTATAAGTTATCGGTTCAATTTAGGCCGGCATAGTGAATGTAACTACTACTTGCAGTTATTTAACTGTAGTAGCATTCATGGACCGTACTGCAACTTACAAGTATACAGACCGTGAAGTGTCAGCTCAGTAAGTTGCCTATTTCATCTAGGCCGGCATAGTGGATGTGATTGCTACTCACAGTTATTGAATTGTAATAGCAGTGACATTCATTCATGGACCACACTTCGGCTAGCTGTCATATGTGGAGTCAAAAAAAAAATTAAGCGAGTCACAACAAAAAAATAGAGATACCTGATTATACAAATAAGACTTACTCAAAAGATGTGATTGCCTTAATTACGTGCCTTAGTAATTCTACGTATAGATGCGTAGAATATTAAATTATATAATAATTCATATTGTAAGCTTATTATTTATTATTATTTCTTAGAAATATGTTTCTTTTCAGAAATGTTTTCATGTTAAAATATGTTTCATTATGTTTCTTTAAAGAAATATATATTCTTTATTACTTCGCTTTATTATTTCCAAGAAAGCTATGTTGCCTAGTGCCCATACTAGTAGAGCTTGTATGAAGAGGATTGTGAATGTCGGGAAAGCAAAAGAGTTATATTAGGATCGTGGCAAGTGGCGCGTCATTGTCTCTGCCTATCCCTGTGGGAAATAGGCGTGATAATTTTATTAATTGATTGTTTTTATTATTTTACATCTTTACTGTAATGTTTGAATGTATTACCAAACACTGAGAATTTTGATAGACGATGATGTTGAGTCCCGTAGGCCTTCCTCTAGGTGGACTGACGACATAGTGAGAGTCACAAATAACCGGTGGATGCAACTGGCATCATGTCGTACAAAATGGCGTTCTAAGAGGGAGGCCTATGTTCAGGAGACGAGATTTCTGGCAGATGATGATGACGAGTTTTTATTGATTATTTTGAATAAAGTATTTTAAAACTATATTTGTTGTAGAATCATGTTAAAGAGTGCCTCATGGTAAGCAATGGTAAGCAAAGGGGGTCCAACTCACCTTGCTCACTGATAACTGAAAAGTTTCAGTTAACTGTTGCTCACTATGTCGGCCATTTTGTTTTTCAATTTTAACATTTTAATAACAAAAATTAAAATATAAAAATGATGGTTGGTTAAGTTTAACAAGGTGCGATTATAAAATCAAATTGTCACGCCTTTTTCCCACATGGATAGGCAGAGACGATGGAGAGCCACTTGTCACGATACTGACACAACTCCCTCGCTTTTTTTTGTGACTCGACATATGACAGCACCCCGCTTGATGTTAAGCCGAAGTGTGGTCCATAAATGAATGTCACTGCTACTACAATTCAATAACTGTGAGTAGCAATCACATCCACTATGCCGGGCTAGAAGGAACCGGGAACTTACAAGCTGATCCCGAAACGTGACCAAATCCCTTCACGGTCTGTATACTTGTAAGTGGTGGTACTACCCCGGATCGGTACCACTGCCTACCACTCTTTGACTACCAGACCTGAAGCAAATATCCATCTCATATTTAATGTTATTAAATATTATAAATAAAAGCTATGAAACAAATATTTGCTCCTACCGGGAATCCAACCCGGGACTTTACGCGCAACAATCCAATCGTTATACCGTTCGTCCACGCCTGTCGTCAAGCCTTCCTTCACATTCCCAATTCTCTTCATACAAGCTCTATGGTTATGGGCACTAGGCAACCTAACTTGATTATGTGACTTAAAATTAAAAGATTCACATTAAACGATTATGAAAGAAGAAAACTTTCACCAAAATTATAAAAGTAAAATCTTATTAAATTAAATAAAAAGTAGACCCGAAAGACAGTTTTGGAATTATTACGAATGTCCCCTTTTTGTGGTTTTAGGAGGGATGGAGGGGGACGAAAAAATTAATTATCCGCCCCAAAAGTTTTCTACTTAAATTTGAAGTTGAGACGCCATTTTGCGGGATACCTGAAGCTCTACTTTGGATGCGAATACACTTTTCAAAAGAAATACAATAATGTATAATTTTCTTATTATTATTATTACATTTATTTATTTTTATCTTATTTTTTATATTTTTAAAATAAAATAAAAATTAAAAATATAAAAAATAGTTGTCCACCGGCATCGGGAACAGGGTCCAAGCCACCGGTGGTCAGGGCTCCTGAGAAAGGAACCTCCTAACAATACGCGCCGTGTCCAGGAGTACTGCTTTCTGAATCAATCGCTTGATCCAGCTACCTAACGAGAGCCTCTTTAGGTATTCATCGAGGCTCTTGGCTATTAAACCATTGGCAGTGACGACTATTGGCACAATAATTGCTGTATCCACCTCCCACATGTCGACAACCTCGCGAGCCAGATCAAGATACTTTATTTGCTTATCTTTCTCAGCTTTCACGAGGTTCTCGTCATGAGGGACCGCTACATCAACAATTATTGTGCGACGCTCTAGTCGATCTATCACCCATATGTCAGGCTTATTGGCAACAATAGTCCTATCAGTGATGATAGATCGATCCCAGTATAATGTGATATTTCCATTTTCGAGAACTGGGTCGGGCACATACCTATAGTACGGTACTTCTGATTCCACAAGATTGTATTTAAGAGCAAGTTGCTGATGGATAATCCTGGCTACAAGATTGTGTCTATGCAAATAGTCTCCATTAGCCAGACGAGAACAGCCAGAAATAATATGTCGGATTGATTCCCCGGGTCGGTGGCATGCCCGACAAATGTCAACCGTACCATCCTTCACAATATATTTCCGGTAGTTATTCGTCATCATAACTTCGTCCATAATCGCACAGACAAAACCTTCAGTTTCCCCAAAGAGGTCACCAAATCGCAGCCAAGATACGGACGCTAAGAAATCTACATCGGGCCCATGTAGGGCCCGGAAAAAGCGTCCGTGAAGCTCCTTGCTCTGCCATACTTCCCTGCGGTCATTAGTATCCAGTACTACTGGTTTGCGCCAGTTCTCGTTTGCCAAGGAAAGCGAGGTGAGGCCCTTGTCCACAGCGACCACATCACGATGCATACCCACATCGGTTTTAAGGAAATATTCCCTAAGGCTGCACACCTCGCGGTTATGTAGGGTCTTAGCATTTAAAAAGCCACGACCCCCACACTTCCGCGGGATATACAGCCTCATCACCGATGATCGTGGGTGATGCATTCGATTTGCGGTCAGCAGTGTGCGGACCCGTCTATCCAGGGCGTCAAGTTCTGTCTGAGTCCATTTGAGTATGCCGAAAGAATACATCAATACTGGCATGACCCAGCCGTTAAAAGCGCGGACCTTATTCCCGCCTGATAAAAGACTATTCAATACTTTATTCAGGCGGCCAAAAAAGCGGTCTTTCAACGACTGCTTCACATCAACAGCATTGATGCCTAACGCTTCCGACATACCCAAATACTTGTAGGTTTCGGTTGAGCAGAGGGATCTAAGGTGTATGGAATCCGAGAGTTGGGTTCCCACGGATTCCATAATCTCTCCTCGCTTTACATGCATGATTGCACATTTGTCCACACCAAATTCCATGCTGATAGCGCTACTGAAGGTTTCTGTTACCTTCAGAAGCTTCATCAGTTGCAAATTGTTGGGGGCAAAGAGTTTCAGATCATCCATGTAAAGGAGGTGTGATATGACCTGACCATCTCTTCTCAACCGGTAGCCTTGGCCCGAACCATCCAGTAGTGTACTGAGAGGGTTGAGGGCCAGACAAAACCACAGTGGACTCAAACTGTCGCCCTGGAATATGCCACGTTCTATCTTAATCGGTTCGCCATTCCCTAGAATCCGCCGACATCCTGGATAGTAAAGGACCGTCCTCCACTGCCCCATACACGACACCAGGAAGGTGCGTAGAGCTGCATCAACTTTATACAGCTCCAACACCCTAGTGAGCCATGTATGTGGCACCGAGTCATAGGCCTTCTTGTAATCTATCCAACATGTCGACAGATCTCTTCGAGAACGACGAACTTGTTGGCTAATGGCAACATCAATGAGGAGCAACTCCTTAGTACCACGGGACCCACTCCTGCATCCATTTTGAGAGGCAGACATGATGCAATTTGTGTCAATATGCTTATTAATTTTGGCTCTCAAAATGGATGTAAGAACTTTATAGACCGTCGGTAAACATGTGATCGGTCTATAATTTTTGGGCTCCGCAGTACTACCTGATTTATGGAGAAGGTGAGTTATTCCTGTTGTAAGGAACTGGGGCAGCGATCCCAACTCAAGGGCAGACTGGAACTGAGCTGCCAAGCGAGCGTGTGATCTTTGAAAACATTTAATCCAGAAGTTGTGCAGCCCGTCATGCCCTGGAGATTTCCAGTTAGGTAACGGACGGACTGCACAAGCCACATCTTGGGGGCTAATATTAATTGCCCCCATTTCTGGTATTAGATCACACGCTCGTTCGACCTCTCGAGTCCATTCACCCTCGGTGTGCCCGACAGGCACCGACCAGATGTTGCGCCAGAATAAACTCATAGCGTCATCATCCGGTAGGCACGTATCAGACACATCTTGGTCCGGTCGCTCCCAAGCCCTATAAACCCACCTTTCGTTGCTTTGAAAAGTGCGATTCTGAGTGTACCTCTCCACTCGCCGCTTATACCGACGAATACGGCTTGCCCATGCATAGATCTTCTGCTTCAGGAAGTCAATGCGCTCCGTGACGCGGGTTTGGTAATCTTGGGAACTAATATCAGTCCCCGAGAACGCCCGCCTCACAAAGCGCATTACCCTAGGGCGAGTGTTGCCCTCCCTGAAGCTTATTAGCTTACCAATGAGTGCTCTAGCCTCACCGATACGACGCTCGATCCTACACTGCCAAGCTGGTACAGCAAGTCGTGCAGCTCTGTCATCGTTGGGGAACTTGACATGAGCCACACGACATACAGCTACAGCCGCGCAGTACAAAATCGAGTGGGTATCGGCAAGATCTTTGCTGCTTTCAAAATGATTTGCCAGCTGCGAATCTAGAGCACACACTAGCGCTCTATTTTTCTTATGCATGGGCAAACGAGGTATTCGTGGTCTAAGCCCAGGTGGTGTGGAGCGGTACTCCCGGAACGCATCCTCCAAAGCGTTCCTCAATTGCTCATTATACTGGTTACTCACGGATATAGTCACGTCATCATCATTCTCTTCAATATTGTTGGGCCGCGGTAAGGCACTGGGTTGCAGTTGCACCGCGACCGGTGGAGAAACAGGTGAGACATGATTACTCCGTGATTCTAGGCTTAGTCGATCAAGTACGACGTCATCCAGCATACGGTTACGCTGTATGACCCGCACCTGATCCGACAGTCGCTGGGCCGATACGTTGACAGCTGGCTCAAGCACCTGAAACAGAGTGAGCATCCGACCACGGTACGCAGTCAGGCTACTTCCCCCCTCTGTAGCCCCAAAGTATGAGCGCATGACATTTTCATTAATGGATTGTGTCCATCGCATGCGCTGCACACGTCCACTAGTAGCGGGAACCCCACCTGAAGCCGATGGGCCTCGAGGTTCCAGGCTGGCTGGTGGTCGGCCTCTTCCCCGTCGACGTGCAGATGGTGGAGTCGTCGGTGGAGAGAAACATTCGTCGCTCGAGCTCGACGCAACTGCAGCAACTGAAATCACCGAACTCACGGTTGGCGTATATCCCGGCGGCTGCGAGGCGGAGCTGAGCGACGAACCCGAAGATGTTAATTGTGCACTTTGATGACGTGCCCGGCTTCTTGTCAGCATTTTCTTTCTTCCTAAATCATATTGCTTGTGCAGTTTGTACACCGTCTGCGTTTGGTGCAGCATGGGCGGCCTTCACTTCAGCGACGGCCATTTGTGCTATACTCGCTGCACACTTTTCTTTACAATTATTTTGGCTACAACTAGCTTGTCCACACTTTCCTTCAATGAACTCAGAAAGCATGTTTTTTTTTTAATTCTGCTGCTTCTTAATTCTGCTCTTTTTAAAATTCTGACCTCTGTTTCTCGATAGCTATTCCTAAATATATATATATATATTATTACATTTTGATTTTAATATATTATGTCAAAAATGTCAAAATGTTATTAGATATTATTTTTATCAAATTTCACTAAAATTTTATTATTATTATTATTATTTTTTATTGTGACTCGACATATGACAGCACCCCGCTTGATGTTAAGCCAAAGTGTGGTCCATGAATGAATGTCACTGCTACTACAATTCAATAACTGTGAGTAGCAATCACATCCAATATGCCGGCCTAGATGGAACCGGCAACTTACAAGCTGATCCCGAAACGTGACCAAATCACTTCACGGTCTGTATACTTGTAAGTGGTGGTACTACCCCGGATCGGCAGACTGGGTACCACTGCCTACCACTCTTTGAAAACCAGACCCGAAGCAAATATCCATCTCTTTTTTTTTTATTAACAAATATTTGCAATATTTAATACTATTAAATATTACAAATAAAAGCTATGAAACAAATATTTGCTCCGACCGGGGATCGAACCCGGGACCTTACGCGCAACAAACCAGTCGCTAAACCGTTCGTCCACGCCTGTCGTCAGGCGTGGACGATACACTTTTCAAAAATAATATAATGCAATAAAGACGTAGATAGATATGTAGGGAGTTGTGTAAGGATCGTGGTAAGTGGCGCTCCATTGTCTCTGCCTATCCCCGTGGGAAAAGAGCGTGACAATTTGATTGATTGATTGATAGATATGTTTTACGCGGTCCAAACGAGGCACGTTGAAACTATGCTAATAAGCAAACCTCAACTCAGTGTCGCGATGCAAAGCAACATATATTTGTCTCTTTTTCGCTCTCAATAACTATAATTCCGTCCTACTTCCACTTGTGTGTATGCCTAGTCGTGGTTGATCGTTCAAACTCGTGACATTTGCTAAAACTAAAAAAAGGAACCCACATGTTTTGGATCCTTTAAGCGATGCGTGAAGAAGCACCTTTAGCCGGCAGTGACGGCGACTGGGGCAACCGTAACTACTCATTTTTTTCAGTCGTCGGCACTGTTAGACCTCCTCTTGCTTACCATCAGGTCGACAAGCAATAATTAAAAAAACTCGTGTAAGTTACGAGATTTTTAAGGTAGCTACACCTCATTTCCACTTAGGCCGGCATAGTGGATGTGATTGCTACTTACAGTTATTGAATTGTAGTAGCAGTGACATCCGTTCATGGACCACACTTTGGCTTAACATCAAGCGGGGTGCTGTCATATGTCGAGTCACAATAAAAAAAAAAAATTACTTAGTCATGATCCGCCCTTGGTCATGAGCACCCATGGAGTTGTCCAAAATCCGTCCAGCGCATACCTCACACAGTATACAAACGCTCGTAAACCAGTAAACATTTTTTATTATCGGTTTCTATTTGATTCCTTACCCTTAACAATTTACGAGCGATTTCTGACAGCTTGTCGGTTTCGCACGAAATCGGTCACTTCTAATTTATTAGTGACCTACAAAATGAATGACTTATAAGGGCCACCATTCGTTCGATTACTACTTTAAACCCTTTTACGATGTGACCCCTTGAATAAATCAAGGGGTCACGGTGTCTATTAAAAGGGGTCTTTTAGTCCCAGATATATTTCATATAGGTTACTAATTAATTAGACAACTATTGTCTAGTAGTCTTAGTTCGAAAACACTTGCTTGTCTTAATGTATTTTTGATATTAGGTCATTCTGTTTCTATGATATAAGCATATTTATTAGCTTTTTTTATTGTGACTTGACATCTAACCTCGACCCACCCGACGGTAAGCAAAAGGAGGTCGAACAGTGCAGACGACTGTCTTCACGGTTGCCCCAGTCGTCGTCACTATGCCGGATAAAGGTGCTTTTTCAACGCATCCTGAAAGGATCCAAGGACACGTTAAAACTATGCTTATAATAAGTGACGTATATCATTGATACCCAATCATTATATTAATTTGGATATCATATATCAATAAAGAATTGTGGCTTTAACATATACTAGAATAAACGACTTGTACACATTTGGCGGGAACGGCCACTGAACTGACATTTAGACACTTATTGCCTACACGCCAGAAAGAGTAATTTTTATTTGTAGATAATATTTTTAAAGAATTTCCACAACAAATTTAAGGCGACCAACAAATGTATCATTGATATATGTACATTGGTTGTCCTGTTTCTATGATACAAGCACTTAAGTAGCTTAGTAAAATAAATGGAGAAAGATTTGTATTATGTGATGGATGTAAGAGTCGGTCGGTTTTTAAAAACATTACAATACTAAGCTACTGAAGTGTTTGTATCATAGAAACAGGATAACCAAAGAACATATATTAAAGATACATTGGGTTCTCTGTGCGGATGTCGCGTCCATCGTGTGGCCGTCCATCGTGGAGTAACCGACTTGTAACCAAAATGTAGGTTTAAAACTTTTGTGACATGTCAAAACTCACCTTCACTGCCCTCACTCACCTTTACTGCCCTCACTATCCCCTCTACCCAACTAAATATTATAAGACCCCACTAATACTTCGAAATACGATCTAAAAATGTACTCAGGACTGACCTTGGGAAGCCAAGATACTTAAAAAGATGATGTAAGGTTTTTGCTGGTATCCCTCTGCTCCAACTTCTACTGCATAGAGCTAAGTTTTGAACCCATTTCTTGTCATCTCGTGCGTAAGATCATATCATTTAAACTAGAGGAAACCTTTTCCTGGGCCTTGTTTAGGAAGTGCAGGAAAGTCAAGGAAAAATATCGCGTATCAAAAGCTCTTATCATAGAAGCTGGATGACCAATAACAATCATGCAATTCTAACTAAGGCTAAAAACATACACTACTCCAAAGTTAACGGGTTAATAAATCTAATTTAGAATTGAAACTACATTTATCAACTATCCACTATGCCTGCTTTATTTATCTGTTAGAACAAAAGAAACGTAAGTTAACGGATAATTTTATTAGGAAAAGTCACAGAACATTCTTAACCAACTTGTAACCTTAGGGATACTATAAAAGTCGCTCCCTACTTTTATCAAAAGGTATTAGGACCTCATTACATCTTTATATAAAACGCGCCGTTTATTTAAAAAATAAATTTGTAAAATCAGTTGTAAGCACCAAAGAATTTGGTATTAAGGAGTAGAAGGAGCCCTAAAATAGCTACAAAATACAACCTTTTATACTATTTTCACTTATGGCATTAAAAAGAAGTCAGAAGGGGATAAATATACAATTTAACATTCGTAATTTAAAAGGTTGTCACTAGTTTTGATGATCATTTGACAACCTAATTTGACACAGCAACAAATGACATTAAAATACTTCAACTCTTGCTACCACGTGACTTTTAATTAAGCAGTATTAAAACTCAACCAAGTGCCTGTAATTGCAAAAAGTTGTGACAACCTTTGAAAGAAAGGAATTCAAGTACAGGTAGTTGTCCCTTTCAGTCACACGTGGTATAAACATAGTATAAATGAGATAAATAACACTGAATTAGTTCTTATTTTAGCACAGCTTCTATTCTTTCCATATTCATAGGTTGGCACTCTTGGGCCTCTCTTTGCTTACTGTCAGGCAAGTAGAAGACAGATGTCGTTTCCTAATAGAAAAAGAGATCTAAGGGAAATAAATTATATAAAAAACACAAAATAAAATTTTACGTACTTTAATTTGCAAAGTCAAGCTTGCGTGTATTGCATATGGTATTATTTATGAATTGTGGATGTGTTTATTAGGCGATCCTTTGTTTCTGCCTATTCCTGTGGAAAAAAGGCGTGACAATTTGACTGAGTCTACAATCATGGCGGTCGCACAGATGATCTGCCCCTTTTGTCAAATATATTTACATATTTTAAATATTATTCTCAGAAATCATTTTGTTATTTTTCCTTAATATAAGCACCTAGTAAATTAAAAAATATATACAACAATCAAAACAACATAATAAACAACAATAAAACCCTTAAATTATTGCTTTTGTTTCCGAAACCGCATCCTTCTGTCCTAATGTAGAGGAGACTTTAGCGAAGGATTTTACGATCCTACCTCGGAGAGATTCCATCTTCCAGGACATAAAATAAAGAGGTCGATTTGTCGATTCTGTATTTTTTCCCTTCACTCTTCTCCTAGGTAAACACGCTCGTAGATTTAATCTATTTATCTACCACATTATTCTTTAGCAAGTGTACTGACTATATTTGTAATGTAGAAAAAAAAAATTGTGGCATATTTTATTACTTTTTTTAAAGACGATGTCATCCTTTACTAAGCTACTAAAGTGCTTGTATCATAGAAACAGGACAACCAAAGTACATATATCAAAGACACATTGGTACCGGTGGATGGTCTCGAACTCGTGCTTTTCGGTTACCACTACAACACGGTCGCCCCGAGTTGTCTGATGGTAAGGGCAAGACCGCCATAATTTCTGTAATAGGAGTATATGAATACATAAGTTAAAATCACAATGCTGTTATTAGCTGAAGCAATAGCAAACAGAATGAAGATAAACAGTTTGAAACACATCAATCTCATAAAATGGTCCGTGGGAAACTCATACCATCATGCGTACTCATCTAACTCGAAAAATGAAGTCGAAGTTTATAAATCGTTTTTTATTTTTTTTATTCATGTCCAAGTGCGTTGATGACAACAAAAAACGATTCAGTTTACGGTTGTCTCAGTCGCCGTCACTATTCGGACCAAATTTGTCGAAAATGGTATTAAAAAGAGTAGCAATAAGTTTTTCTTCCTACAATAAAAGATTCACTTTTCAATTTTTGCACCACTTGTAATTTATACAGTAGAAATAACATTTTTTACTGTATAACTTTAAATGTACAGCGTAAGGGTCTCATTAAGACAGCAAAACAGACCGCGAGAGCTTTAACAGAACTAACCGCGGATATTTTACCTGAATTGCATTAATATTTGTATGTCGTAGCCATTAAAAAAAAATGGAAATTGCTTTTGAAGTGAGGTATTGTCCCTGTTTATCTTTTTGGGATTTGGACCATGAAATTGTAAGTGAAGATTTTTTTATTATGACCCGACATCTTACCTTGACTTATAATAATAATAATACTAAAAATAATCATTTATTTGCTTAGAAAAGGGTACAGCATATGAATGGTACAATATAGTACGAGTAAGTCCTTCTTATTCAGCTAAGATAAAGCATGCAAATATTTAAAGTTTTTTTTTATTGTGACACGACATCTGACCTCGACTTATGTAATTGAATGTCAAAATATGCATCAATGTATTAAAATATTATATGTAATAGTCCAAAAATTCCGACGACTGAGAATACCGACCTGTATTTAAGATTCGTTATAATGTAATTCGAGTTTCAAGAGTGTAATCATTTTTGTCTGTATTCTGTTAAGTAATGACGTTGAGCTATCGATTATCGGATGTCTTTGTCGTCGTTGCGTATATTTCACTTTATCCCCCAAAATGGGGAAAGGCGGATATAAAATAACACTCATTTGTACTGCAACCTAGGGGTTGAGTAATATATAGAAGTTTTTTTGTTTACCTTTTATACCTTTTTTTATCTTTAATACCTTTTCTTAGTAAGTACTCGTGGATTAATATCAATTGTCACATCACGTCTTAATTCTCACAGAGAAAGCCAAAGACAATTAAGCGCATTTAACGATCTTGACACAACTATTTAGTTTTTTTTTAATTTTAACTCGATATATGACCTGATGTTACGCTAGAGTGCAGTCCATGAATGGAGGTTACTTCTACTACAGTTAAATAACTGTAAGTAGCAGTCACATCCACTATGCCAGCCTAGTTGAAACCGGAAACTTACAAGCTGATCTCTAAACGCGACTATAAAGTTGTCAGAAATTGTCTTGCATACTAAAAGAAAACTATCGGGATTCAAAACTACATTGTGCTGGTAGAGTTTGGGCGTCTATTTCTATTTTTAATTTACATTTCTATAATAAGCTCTTAAGTGCTTGTATCGTAGAAACAGGATAACCAAAGTGCATATATCAAAGATACATTGGTACTTGCAAGTGGTTTGAAACCCGTGCTCTTGGTTTGCGTAACCATTGAACTGCCACTACACCATGGTCCCCTTATGACCGTGCATAAGGCGAGCATGTTTTTAGCTTAGTTTCTTATTTTAGAGATTACTAAATAATGAATTAAACAAGGCGTTTATTTTGGTTTTGATTTTACATTTTTTTTATTCCGACGTTTCGAGAGCTTTGCAGCCATCGTGGTCACGGAAAGAGTGAGGTGTTGGTCGTCCTATTGGTTGATGCTATTATTGTTTCCAAAACTACCCCGTTTGATGTTTTTCTTTTCCCGGTTTAATTATAATTTTGAAAAATTAACTGCCTGTGTCATCTGGTTTTGCAGTTTGCTGGATTTGGGACTTGAATTTGAGTATTATGAGGTCCCAGGTGTTAGATAATTACTAAATATTATTTCTCTCTGCATAGGTTTGGTAAATAAAATATCATAGTCGTAGTAGTACTATTTACAAAATGGACTGTTTTATCTCTTCCAATAGAGTTCTAAATCAAATGCATTGAAAGCTCAATAATAAGCAGATGTTTTAATTTATAAAACACATTCTTAAAAACGTCAAAATTAATTGAAAATTCAATCGTACCTCTGTTAACGCAAGGGGAAATATTGGAAATTTTCAATTACGTGGTTTCACTTAAGTAGCGTCGGATGTGGCCCCCAATCAAATGGAATTACGCGCACCCGTGTACACAGGTTAAACGATTGTTAGACTAGGATCGATTTACAAATTGAATAGCTATTATACAACGATATTCAAGTAAAAGGGTAGATACCTCTCCTACACCACTTTTAGTGTTCGCAAATGGTACGAGTTTCACGACTAGGCATACATACAAATGGAAGTATGACGGACTGATATTTTCTTAGTATATTTCTTATTTTTGGCGAACATTAATTAATGAATTAAACAAATTTTATGCGGCTTATTATCGCGTTTATGTTGGTTTTGATTTCATTTTTTTTATTTCAACGTTTCGAGAGCTTTGCAGCCATCGTGGTCACAAAATCCCTCCTCGACCACGATGGCTGCAAAGCTCTCGAAACGTCGGAATACTAAAAAATTGTAAAATCAAAAGAAACGCCAGTTTTAGTGTAAGCCGCATAAAATTTGTTTATTTCAGAAATGATAGTTGTTGAGAGCGAAAAAGAGACAAATATATGTTGCTCTGCATCGCGACACTGAGTTTAGATTCGCTAGCAAAAGTCCTAACACCGTGAAGTGACTTGGTCGCGTTACGGGATTAGCTTGTAAGTTGCCAGTTTGGCAGTGGATGTCTTCTGGCTAATGATTAACATAAGTTAGTGTTTTGTTACGATCTTAGATCATATAAGTATTATATTATACAATTATATTATATGATCCGAGGTTACGATAAACAAATAACTTATTATTATTACTATTTTTTTAATTTTTAATTTTAAACTTAATTGCACTATGTACAAAGGCGGACTTAATGCCTTTAGACATTCTCTGGTTTGGTTTGGTTCTACCTTTAGGACATTAAGACATTAAGTAAGTAGGTGCAATATAATGATGACAATTTGTAAGAATAAAACAACAAATACTAATAATACTTAATACTAAATAATAATAATACTTAATAATTACATTTTAATACGCATAAGTACACAAATAAGTTATATTTATAACACAATAATAAAATAAAAATAAAACTACTCATGTCATGAAAGATGTGGAAAAGAAGAAAGGTAGTGTTTGTACACATAACTCTTAAATATTGCACGATTAGGAGCTTGTCTTATATTTTTTATCTATCAAAAAAGATTTAAGATATTCATTTTACAGTTTTCGGTGTAAAATTTTCTTTACAGTATTTTTCAGTCTATTTATTGACATTATTAAATTATTTATAGATTAGGGAAACTCTTCCTGAGTGGAGTAAGTGCTTTGATACAATAATTTAATATGAAACGGCAAATATTATCAAAAACAATGATCGCCTTAAACAAAATGTTATTTAAGTAGGTTAAATATATTTAAGAAATTTAAAAATATCCAACATCTGGGGCCGCATAATACACAAACTTGACTCCCATGTACAGCAAACCGCCATACTAGATGACACCGTCAGTTATTTTTGCAACAATTTGAATTCAACTGGCAACATTAATACCAATAGGACGACCAACACCTCAGTCTCTCATTGACCACAATGGCTGCAAAGCTCTCGAAACGTCGGAATAATAAAATAAAAAAATGTTTTATTCATTTGGGCGTTGGCAGTGCAAGCAAATATGATTGTCCACGGGTTTAGACAGTGTACGGCGCAAGTCAAACTAACATTAACAGGGTGCTGTTGGGGTTGCTACGCTTCTGCAGTTCGTCAGGCATGTTTGCGGATGCGCATGCTGATGGGTTCAATGCCAAACTCCGTAAACGCTGTGCGCCATGCTGTTCAGAGTGCACCAACACCACCAGACACCTTGGCCATGGTTACTGGCAGATTGGACAGTCGCTTTATCAAGCACTGGACCATGATGCATCTTAGTATATAGGTCACTAACATAGTTCAAGAAAATTGTTTACTAACAGATATGGATTTTTTGTTTGGATTAAAAGTTTTTTATTTTTATTAATCAATGTTCGCGCTAAATCTAAGAAAATACCATAAATATGTTTCTAAAATATCTGAAAATACATCAAGTTTCAGGCTCGTCCAATTGTTGGACGAGCGTTTTAAAAAGAAATTACCTTTTTATTATTAGCTAGGAGGGGAATCGAACAAGGGACGCGTATAAGGGTTAATATACGTCTAATTATACTTCATCATAAGGTGAGATACTATCACGCTTTATATGGACTGGCATAGGCATGTTTCTATGATATTTTTTACAATAACTACATATTACATTAATTTGATTTGTGTTTACAGTACATAGAGCAATTTTATTTTCCTCTTTTTTTATTGTGACACGACATCTGACCTCGACCCTCCTGATGACAAGCAAGAGGAGGTCCAAAAGTGACGACGACTGAGAGAACCGTGTTTGTTCACAGCTGCCTCAGTCGCCGTCACAATCCGGTTGGTTTTATTAACATATAACAGGCAACAGTCTTTGCCACTCTTTAGTGTTATCAATTAATCAAACTGTCACGCCTTTTTCCTACAGGGATCGTCAGAGACAATGAAGCAGTGGACACGATCCTGAAAAAACTCCTTTGATTTCCTCACATCAACAAGTCTTATCATACAAGCTCTATGGTTATAGGTACTAGGCAACACAGTGTATAGTTTTTTTTACTGTTAATAAAAATAATAAAGAACTCTGCATAACAAAATATAAACGTATTTAAAATATAAACGTATTTAAAACAAAATGTATTTTATATCCATGTCATGGCATCGGTTTTTCAGCCACGTTGAATATTCACCGCCACGAGAAAACGATTATTCTTTTCATAAAAAAGATCATTTTGTACGATTTAAACGCCCGATTATAACTTTTATAGCGATTTAATATTATCAATTTGTCACGCCTTTGTACCACAGGGATAGGCGGAGACAATAGAGCGCCACTTGTCACGATCCTGACACAACTTCCTCGCTTCCTTCACATCCACAACTCTCCTCATACAAGCTCTAAGGTTATGGGCACTAGGCACCGTAGCTTTCTTAAATTATCATGCCCTAACTTGGTTGCTTAGTGGAGCTTAAATGAAGAGAATTGTAAATGTGAGGGAAGGGAGGGAGTTGTATCATGATCGTGGCGAGTGGCGCTCCATTGTCTCTGCATATCCCTGTGAGAAAAATAGGCGTGACAAAAAAGAAATTAAACAATCGATTAATTAATTCTTTTTAAATTGTTTATTGTGACTCGACAGAACCCCTCCTGATGTTAAGCTGGAGTAACTGTAAGTAGCGGTCACATCCACTATGCCAGCCTAGTTAGAACCGGCAACTTACAAACTGATCACTTTACGCGACTAAGTCACTTCACGGTACGGTGTACTTCCCCGGATCGGCAGACTGGGCACTACTGCCTATTACTCTTTATATTCCCACAGGTAGAGTCAGTGACAACGGAGCGCTACTTTTCACGATCCTGACACAACTCGCTTACTTCCTTTGCTCTCATTTCTCTTTATACATATACTATGGGAAAGTCCCTCCTTTGATTAAGAAACAATCTTCTAGGGAAGATAAAGAGTGGTAGGCAGTGGTACCCAGTCTGCCGATCCGGGGTAGTACCACCACTTACAAGTCTACAGACCGTGAAGTGATTTGGTCACGTTTCGGGATCAGCTTGTAAGTTGCCGGTTCCATCTAGGCCGGCATAGTGGATGTGATTGCTACTCACAGTTATTGAATTGTAGTAGCAGTGACATTCATTCATGGACCACACTTCGGCTTAACATCAAGCGGGGTGCTGTCATATGTCGAGTCACAATTAAAAAAAAATGTTAACCGTAGCTGTATCGTATGTTTAAAAGTATAACCTAACACAAGTTTGGATCTGACCTAAATCTCTAACAGATAAAATCGATATTTTCAGTAAATACACTTGAACTATGAAATTGCATTGAAATATTTAGTAAATAACTATTAAGGTATACATGTAAGTATTTAATCCCTTTAAAATATACGCAAAATATAATATCTATACATATAATAAAATTGGAGTGTCTGTTTGTAATATTGAAATAACCGTTTTTTAATACATGTATATGAATATATATACGGTACATACACCAAAATAACATTTTTTTAAATTTTTGTCTGTCTGTCTGTTCCGGCTAATCTCTGGAATGGCTGGACTGATTTTGACGGGACTTTTATTGGCAGATAGCTGATGTAATAAGGAGTAACTTAGGCTACTTTTTTTTGAAAAATTTCTTTATAATAAATAAAATTAAATAAAAACATTTTCCCATACAAAATTGCGTGCGATTAGAAATTATTTTAGGTAAACTAAAGAAAATATATCAAGTATATATATATATACTTACCGTATCCATATAATTTTGATAGTTAAGGGGGGTAATTTAAAAATGGACACGACACGACTTTAACCCTTGTTGGTTATTTAAATGCAATGCTAGATATCGGTGACAAATTTAACAAAAAAGACAAATTCTTAAAAAAATGCTGTTATCTTTTATATTTCTTAAGGGAACAAAACAATTTTTGAAGATTATGGTGAAGGTTAAAATTATGTATAGGGGAACATGAAAATTTTAAAAATGTTAAGGAGGTGCCTAAAAAGTTTGGAAAACACTGATATAAATAGTTTTTGAAAAAATAATGTATATGTGTGTGATTTTATTAACTTTTTTGCATTTGTTACATTATGTATAGAATAAAACAGTAGTAAACAGTTTCCTTAGATAACGGGCATGGGAAATGGTGACTTCTATGTTTGTTTACTACGTGTGCCAAGTATGAAAATACACAGTATACATACTGTATAATTTAAATACACATAGTAACAGTCGAATCATTCATACAGTTCTTCAATCACTTTCGCATAACTTTTATTCCAAAAACTCTGCGAGTCTGTTCGCAATAAACGTCGTGAAAGTCTGATTTAAGCCTCTACCACACCGGCGCGTTATTATCGGTCGATAATACCCGATGCGTTATAGCGGTATCTGTTTTAGTACAATATGTATTAGGACGGCTACGAAGTTACACACCGCTGCGATAATAACGACGCAATAAAAGTAGGACGCAGTTGTGTGCAAGGAATCGGGACGCAACATATATTTTTTTATTGTGACTCAATATATGACAGCAACCAGCTTCATGTTTAGCTGGAGTGTGGTCCAAGAACGAATTTCACTGCTACTACAATCCAATAACTGTGAGTACCACCGGCCTAGTTAGAACCGGCAACTTACAAGCTGATCCCGAAACGCAACCAAATCACTTCACGGTCTGTATACTTGTAAGTGGTGGTACTACCCCGGTTCGGCAGACTGGGTACCACTGCCTACCACTCTTTGATAACCAAACCCGAAGCAAATATCAGCCTCTTTTTTTTATTAACAAATATTTGCAATATTTAATATAATTAATAAATATTACAAATAAACGCCATGAAACAAATATTTGCTCCGACCGGGATTCGAGCTCGGGACTTTACGCGCAAGAAATCAATCGCTAACCGTTCGTCCACGCCTGTCGCATCCGGTGTTACCGATAATGACGCACCTGTACGGTAGAGGCTTTAAAAATAGGTTTATTAAAGCTTTGATGTCATTACAGTGAAGCGGGAAATTAACTTAGTATGTTTGTGAATATTGTTTCAAGTGTTCTTGGAAGTTATGATAGAATTACCTCAGTTTCCTGGTACCGGAGATACACAAACGGGGCTTCATTCGGAAGATTTCAAAGCAAAGGGAATCTTTCGAAGAAAAAGGGAAACATTTCGAAGGATGATATCTCTAAATTATATCTATAAATTGCAAAGACTATTAAGTTTTATACGATGGCTGCAAAGCCTTTAAACATCGGTTCAAAAAATCAAAATAAACGCATAATTTTTTTCATTTTTTTTATTGTGATTTAACATAAATGACAGCACCTGCCTGATGTTAAGTTGGAGTTTGGTCAGAAAGGATGTGACTGCTACGTACAGTTATTTACCTGTAGTAGCAGTTACATCCACTATGCCGGCCTAGTTGAAACAGGCAACTTACAAGCTGATCCCGAAACACAACTTCACGGTCTGTATACTTGTTACTTACAAATAAGAAAAGATTTTTGGATGTGAAGGAAGCGAGAGAGCTGTGTCAGGATTGTGGAAAGAGACGCTTGGTTCACTCTAACTATCCCTGTGAGATTATGGCTAAACAATTTAATTTTTTTATTTCACTACAATGAATATATTAAGTAATATTTTCTTAGATTTTGCGCGAACATTGATTAATGAATTAAACAAATTTTATGCGGCTTACTATCGCGTTTATTGGGGTGACCAACACCTCAGTATTTTCATGACTACGATGGCTGCAAAGCTCTCGAAACGTCGGAATAATAAAATAAAATAAAATTGTAAAATCAAAAGCAAAATAAACGCGATAGTAGGCCGCATAGTAATTGTTTAATTCATTAAGTCAAGTAAGTCAAAGCATTAGTAAACGCTTCACAATGCCGGCCTAAGCACAATGTTTATTAGCCCGCATCAATTCGCAACATAGTCATCATCCGTAAAACACAAACGACCGCTCTAGTGATCAAAGTGTGGACAAACGTGTTCTAAATATAAAAATGACTTTTTCTTTTTTAAAACTCGCCAGCCGTGCTTTTTGAGTGTGCAGCCTAATTTTGTTAGGTTTTGTGAAACTTTTTTGTGGTGTATTTTGATAATTTATTTTTGATGTTAATTTAGTGTTGATGCTATTAACACGAATCATTTATGTATAATAAAATGTAGTTCAAGAAAAAAAAACCTTTTTTAATCTATTTTATTTGATTTTATTAAAGCAAATTGTCACGTCAAAATACGTTCCACGATCCTGATACATTATAATCCTGGTACTAGGTACTAGGATTATAATCCTTTAACCAAAAATAATATATTGTCCATTTATTTATATAAACTAAACTCTTTCCTATACTCTATACTATCTTTTTTAAATTGTGACTCGACATGTGACAGCACCCCGCTTGATGTTAAGCTGGAGTGTGGTCCATGAATGGATGTCACTGCTACTACAATTCAATAACTGTGAGTAGCAATCGCATCCACTATATCGGCCTAGACGACTGAAACAACCGAGTTAATTCTCGGCAGCCCCAGTCGCCGTCACTATGCCGGCCAAAGGACTATTGTTGTTACCCATGTTACTAATAATGAGGTAATTTTCAACGACTAAATACCCACTTTACAACATTTTAATTTTTTTGGTACAGCCGGTTGTACCAAAAAAATTAATTTACGAATTCGTAAAAGTAACGTATAAGTAGAAAAAAGGAAAAATGGGTTGGAACACTCTCTCGTATCTCGTGTATGTTGTCTGAAAACACACATACAAAATACACGAAACCCATTTTCGTCACTACCGGCTGTAGGTGAAACATGTTATATACACAAATACATTATCCATAGTCTATGTTGGACACAAGGAAATGTCCAATATACGCAGAGCATTCCAACAGCTCAGCTATTTACAATTATATGGGAGTATTTGTGCCAGAATAGCCACAATTGTTTGCGCAAAATGTTATGCATTTCAACGTTTAGGATATTAACGTTTTGATGCATCGTTTTGGTGTTGACGTTTAATTAAAACTAATTATTAAATTGTCAATTACAACTTTGTATAAAACCAAATTGATATCAACCAAATTGTCACGTCTTTTACCACAGGGATAGTCAGAGAGCCACTTGCTACGATCCTAACACAACTCCCTCGCTTCCTTCACATCTACAATTCTCTTCATACAAGCTCTACAGTTATGTGCACTAGGCAACCTAGCTTTCTTGAGGATGTCTCTGATTTGACCGGAAAACACTCTTCTGTGCCTGTCTTGTTTAACGCATCCATCTACATTAGATAAATCACATATTCTATTCCAGCCTTTCCCAACCTGGGGTCCGGGGGCCTATCCCAGGGGTTCTGCGGACAAAATAAGAAATTTAAGAAAACATAGTGGTGCAGGCGAATTTAGTCATTTTGCCTTTTTCAATTTCAAGATGCAATAATGTATCAAGTGATAGGTGGCCTTTTACATACAAAAACACTGCATTAGAGTTTAATTGAGATTTTGAGAATAAATTAGATTGACCTATGTGAGTACTGCAAATAAGTTTTTTAGTGGTCTGCGTATTTTTTTTTATTGTGACTCGACATATGACAGCACCCCGCTTGATGTTAAGCCGAAGTGTGGTCCATGAATGGATGTCACTGCTACTACAATTCAATAACTATGAGTAGCAATCACATCCACTATGCCGGCCTAGTTGGAACCGGAAACTTACAAGCTGATCCCGAAACGTGACCAAATCACTTCACGGTCTGTATACTTGTAAGTCTGTATACTGGATCATGGTAAGGTGGCGCTTGGAAAAGGTTGGGAAAGGCTGTTCTATTCAATAATAGATTCATCGAATAACTAATATTCACAAATAAATCTAACAATGCATGTATTAACTTAATAATTGTTTACGTGGCACATTCAGCGGTTGCGCAAATAATTGTTTACGTGGCACTTTCAGCGGTTGCGCAAATAATTGTTTACGTGGCACATTCAGCGGTTGCGCAAATAATTGTTTACGTGGCACATTCAGCGGTTGCGCAAATAATTGTTTACGTGGCACATTCAGCAGTTGCGCAAATAATTGTTTACGTGGCACTTTCAGCGGTTGCGCAAATAATTGTTTGGTCATTGAATTTTCCAAAAATAATTATTCGCTAATAAACATTTGCATTGTTTTGCTAATATGTTCCATTTATACAATAAATTATCAATCGTGTATTTGGGCTTTAATTAATAAATGAATGTAGTGATGGGCTTTATTTATTTTACAGTGCTGCTAATTAATTATTAAAAGAATATTTATAAATATAAAATAAGCTAGATGATATATAGGCGACCGTGGTGTAGTGGCAGTGCAATAGCTACGTAAGCCGAGTGGCACGGGTTCGAAACCACTCACCGGTACCAATGTATCTTTGATATATGTACTTTGGTTGTCCTGTTTCTATGATACAAGCACTTTAGTAGCTTAGTAGAGAAATGTATAATAAAAAGTTTTAAAAAAATTCTTTATCCTACTATATTGTTATAAATGTGAATGAGAGTTTGTTTGTTACGTTTTCACGCAACGACTACTTAACTGATCATCATGAAACTTTGTACACATATTTTTGGAGGTACTAGAAGTAACATTGGATACTTTTAATTTAAAAATATATATTTTTTACTATAGTTTCCAATTGACTATAGTTTCAGCTGTTTTCAATCAAATTGTCACGCCTTTTTCTCACAGGGATAGGCAGAGACAATGGAGCGCCACTTGCCAGGATCCTAACACAACTCCCTCGCTTCCTTCACATCCACAATTCTCCTCATACACGCTCTACGGTTATGGGAACTAGGCAACCTGGCTAGGAAATGAGAGAGGATATGCTATGATCGAGAAAAGTGTCGCTCTAGTGTATCTGGCCTTCTCTGCAACTATTAAGGCGT
Organism: Tinea trinotella; assembly: GCA_905220615.1. Lineage (NCBI taxonomy): Eukaryota > Metazoa > Arthropoda > Insecta > Lepidoptera > Tineidae > Tinea > Tinea trinotella. The sequence goes on from HG992314.1 coordinate 1,182,911, forward strand.
GATTTTATTATTTTAAAATAAACGAAACTTTATTATATATTACATAATAAAAAAGCTTGTATCTCGCAACCGTTTATCTCACTGAAACTTTATACTGTTTCATATATTATCCGACATGAAAAGTTGTAATTAACTTTAGCGGTTGAGTTTTAAAAGTTTATATTGTAATTGTAATAAATAAAGCCGCACATGTCGTCACCTTTTATTATTCTATACTAGCCACCCGCCACGGCTTTGCACGAGCGCAATTTGTGTTTTTATTGTCAATAATAATACTACTGACATTTTTAGAATAAATTATTCGACGACAGGCGTGGCCAATACTCTGAAATTAAATCAAATTGTCACGCCTGTTTGCCACGATCCTGACACAACTCTCTCGCTTCCCTCACATCCACAATTTTCATCATAAAAGCTCTACCATAATGGGCACTAGGCAACCCAGCTTTCTTAAGGATGTCTAACACAAACCCCCATTCTATAAAAATAAATCTAATAAAACACATTTGTTTTATTAGATTTATTTATTTATATTTCTATACAAAGCTTAGTATTATAGAAACAGGACAACCAAAGTACATATATATCAAAGATACATTGGTACCGGCAAGTGGTTTTGAACCCGTGCTCTCGGTTTGCGTAACCATTGCCACTACATCACGGTGACCTTGAATAAATAAAGTTAAGATATTAAAATTATGAGCAAATAATTCTTGGAGACGGAATTATTTAAATTGTGTGTTTTTCCATTGAATATTATGATTAATATGAATGTAATTTTTGTCAGCAGGGGGAGAGCGGCGGCTCGGGGCGCCAAGTTGACGCCGAGGTGCCGCCAGCATGCTCGGCGCTCCCAACGGCACAGCCCCCAACCTCACCGAGCTGGCCCTGGACCTGCCCTCCAGCCCCTACAGCCTCGCGCAGAAGATCGTTATCGCATTGATAGCCACCGTATTATCCGTCCTCACAGTCGTCGGCAACTCCATGGTTATGATCTCCTTCAAGATCGACAAACAACTGCAGACAATCAGCAACTACTTCTTGTTCTCCCTGGCTGTCGCTGACTTCGCGATCGGCCTCATCTCCATGCCACTGTTCACCATGTTTACGATATACGGCTACTGGCCATTAGGACCGCACGTGTGTGATACGTGGCTCGCGCTTGATTATCTGGCATCCAACGCTTCCGTGTTGAATCTCCTTATCATCAGCTTCGATCGGTACTTCAGTGTGACGCGTCCCCTCACATACCGCGCTAAAAGGACTACCCGTAGAGCGACTGTGATGATAGGCGGTGCTTGGGGATTTAGTTTGTTACTTTGGCCTCCGTGGATTTACGCCTGGCCTTATATTGATGGCGAGAGAAAAGTGCCACCAAACGAGTGTTACATTCAGTTTATAGAAACTAATCAGTTTATTACATTTGGAACGGCCATTGCTGCGTTTTATGTTCCCGTTACTGTGATGTGCTTTTTGTATTATCGGATATGGAGGGAGACTAAGAAACGACAGAAGGATCTGCCTAATCTGCAAGGCGGGAAGAAACACGACTCTTCGAAGAGATCTAATTCTAGGTGAGTCATCATTTTATTATTTTATCTTAAATTCAATCCATTCATAAAATATAAGTACAAATAAAAATACAAACTCTAGTAATAATCCCGCTTTTTTCAAATGATAAAAATGACGTTTATTTTTTTTAAAGAAGTCCGAGTTTTAATTACGAGCCTTCATTTCGAATACAATTAATCGGTTGAATCGAATGAATGAATGTAAATTCGATGCGAATGATAAATATTCAGAAGTTCAACGTAATAGTGTTTGTTCGTTGCTATTATTGGTTTATTTTGAATTTACTTACTATGGCGGACAAATAGAATAGAAACTAGAAATGTGTACTGAATGCTTAACTTAGTCGTTTTAAAATTAAATTACTTTTCTATACTAATATTATAAAGACGAAAGTTTTGTAAGTCTGTTTGTAATGAATAGGCACAGAAACTACTGGGCCGTTTTTAAAAATTCTTTTTTGATTAGACAGCTACATTCTTCGTGAGTAACATAGACTATATTGGATTTTCCAAAAGTTTAGGGTTTCGTACGAAATCTCGAATAATGTAACCCAATGTGTAAAAAAAATACTCATAAAATTCATTACATCACGTACGCTGCGAATATTCGTACTATTGACGATACGTAAAATAGTGTTCTATATATTAATAGTACTCATGATTACTCACAAAAAAGTCTGCCATGGTTTATGCCTAAAATGGTTGGATAATTAAGGCTGATTATGTATGTGTATCTACACTATATACAACAACATACGTTTAATGGTAGGTACTAAGATTATGTATACATACATAAGAGAAAAACTGATTATTTAACCATTAAGCGTGCGATGTATTATGACCCGGGCAACGCCGGGTTACGCAGCTAGTAGTAAAGAAAGTTCTACGATACGATATAAAAACAATAACAAGTTATTATAAAGTAATTATTGCTTTTTATCGTGGCTTGACATATGACAGCACCCTGCCTAATGTCAAGCTGAAGTGCGGTCTATTAATCAAGGTGACTGCTACTACAGTTAAATAAATGATAGTAGCAGTCACACCCACTTTGCCAGCCTAGTTAAAACCGTAGGTCACTTCAAAGTGAAGAGGGGTGGTTCCCTCGCTTCTTTCACATTCACAATTCTCTTCATACAAGCTCTATGATTATGGGCACTAGGCAACCCAGCTTTCTTGAGAATGTCTCCAATTTGGTTGAAAAACACCCTCCTGAGCTTGCCTTGTTTAACGAATCCATCCATATCAGATTTAAAAAGTCTAATAAACATAATAAATCAAGATTTGGTTCTAAACTGGTACTAAAATTCTCTCCGTCAAATATATACTATACCATTTTCAGGATATAGTATATAATATCCTGAAAATGATTATGAAACTGTGCCCCTACACAGTTCAATTACGACAAACCACTTGAACACTAAAAACACTTATCACAGACGCTAAGTTCCTTTAAAATTTTCAACAAGTCATTATTTGCACATACCACTTAGAGTTGTGGCCTAATTTAACGCGTTTTGCGAGGCGTCGAGAGGTGGCGGCAACCCTCAAAGGTAACACGGTGTTATACGAATAGAAACCAGTAGAAAATATTTAGTTAATATTTAAATTAATTTAAGGCGACCGTGGTGTAGTGGCAGTGCAATGGTTACGCAAACCGACAGCACGAGTTCGAATCCACCCACCGGTACCAATGTATCTTTGATATTACTTTGGTTTTCCTGTTTCTATGATACAAGCACTTTAGTAGCTTAGTATAGAAATATAAATAAAAAATAATAAAATCAAATTGTCACGCCTTTTTCCAACAGGGATAGGCAGAGACAATGGAGCGCCCCTTGCCACATTCACAATTCATTCATTGTTTACATTCACAATTCTTTTCATAAAAAATCAAATCATTTATTTAAGCTCTACTATTATAAGCACTTGGCAACCCAGCTTTTATTAAGGATGTCTCCGATTTGGTCGAAAAAACCCTCCTGGGTCTGCCTTGTTTAACACATCTATCCATATTATATTTATTCCAATCCATATTATATTCCTTTTGTCAATCTACTTTCACTTATCCTTTCCATGTGCTGAACACATCGGAGCATTAAATATTTATATCCTACTGTTATTATAAATATTATTGTTGTTTGTCATGAAACTTTTTACACATATTTTTGGAGGTACTAGAAGTAACATAGGATACTTTTAATTAAAAAAATAATTTATTTTTTACTATAGTTTCCGTTGTTTGGATTTTTTTAATTGTTATTTCCTTCTGTCACTATAAGAATATCCTACTTATATTATAAATGTGAATGTAAGTTTGTTTGTTACGTTTTCAAACAACAACTACTTAACTGATCATCATGAAACTTTGTACACATATTTTCGGAGGTACTAGAAGTAACATAGGATACTTTTAATTAAAAAAAGAATTTATTTTTACTATAGTTTCCTATTGACTATTGTTTCAGCTGTTTGGAATTTTTCTTTATTTATTTTTATTTTCGTCTGTCATTTTTATATGAGTAATCAAGTTATAAATACATAAAGGGATATACAGTCGACTTGAGAACCTCCTCCTTTTTTATGCCTGTGTTATAAACCTAATTTTACGCGGGTGAAACCGCGGGCACAGCTAGTCGTATATAAAAATTGATTTAATATCATGAAATGAAAATATATTAATTTATTGGCATTGCCATAATGGGCTTAGTAGTATTTGCTCATCGTCTGATTGAAAAACATTGTATCCTCCCACTCACCTCTAATTTATATATTTTTTTGTCAATCTTCTATCATTATAATGATCTAATTATTTTGTTTACTTTCTATACGCTGTATGTTAACCCTTAGTAAATAAATAAACAATTCTCTTTTCATTCGTTCTTTAAATCTGCCGAAATCTACGCAATGTACTTTTGTTAATATTTGTCACTACATCAGCGCCGGATTGACACTTCGGCGGCCCATAGGCAGAGCATATGGTGGAGGTCCTCAAATCGTTTGTGGTTAACTTCCATTTTCCGCTGTTGCTATTGGTTTAGCACGGCGCGCTAGAATGCGTGAAAGGCACCTGTTGTGTTCATATTATTTTGTGCTGCTTAATCTCGCAGATTTTTAAATGTTAACTTTTCCCGCTTAAAGAAAAAAATAAGTTATTCGTCTATTTGTAACAAAAATCAGTATTTTTTTGTTTCTACTGAGCCTTTATCGATTTTTTTTTGTGATGTGATGGCGGCCTATAGGTAGGCAACTGCCTATTTTACCTATGCATAAATCCGGCACTGCATTACATACTCTATCAATTCATGTTTATCACGCACAACTGCATTTTTCGCAAGCACCTTATTTGCAATAGTTACCCAACATAAACAAATGACTGCACTTCTACATTAATAATGCTACTTACATGCTTCTTTCGCATTCAGCATTCGATTTTATACATTTACTATGTTTAAAAAAAAATGATATAAATATTTTGCGACCGCCATTGTACGAGAGTATTTACGATCTACATTCCTACTACTCAAATTACGTCTTCGTTTTTCAATTTGTAATATTCAAAGATTGATGTGAAGAATGGAATGAAAGTTCTTTTTGATAGCTCATAACTTTTCATCACATAATGACATTGTAAAATTCTACATAGTAGCTTACAAAGTCTGCACTTTTCAGTACAATTCTATTTTATGTACATATAATTATGTTTAAAGTAGATTTATTTTTTATACTTCAGCAGAGTATTGTAAGAGGGCACTGAGAATCATTATAATACGGCACGGTCCGTTTGTCAGTGCGCAACTTTATTATTATAATAACAACTTGACTTTACGGTCAGTCCGAGTAGCGTTTCGGGATCAGCTTGTAAGTTGCCGGTTCCAACAAGATGTGACTGCTACTTATATTTATTAAACTGTAAGTAGCAGTCACCTCCGTTCATAGACCGCACTCCAACTAAACATCAGGCAAGGTGCTGTCTTTTGTCGAGCCACCATAAAAAAACTTTTTATATTAGGTTAGGTAAGGTTATTGTGATTAATAGGGAATGGTTGTAATGTATGTTGCGATGGTTTAGATTCTAAAGATTTGTAACGACATGCAAGAGAGGGCATTCCAAAGGTAGTATCTGCGGTGATGGATAGATGGCGCTGCATGTGTCCGCGTGCCATAAATATTCGCAGATAGCCACTTGAACCAATGAGATTGCGCGTACAATATCTCGCAAATGGTTTATCGACAAATCGTTGGTATATATATATATATATATATATATATATACGCTTCAACGACGAGATGTCACCCGGCTAGTATGGCCCTATACGCAACACGCGTATAGCGGGAGATCTCCTTTACTTTTCTAACTTGTGGAATAATGCTCCGCAAAAGATTGTTTCGTAATCAACTTTTGAGTTGACATTTGGGGCTCACAGTGTCATAACCATATAATCTGTATGAAGAAAAATCTGGATGTGGCTTGTATTGTAGGTAGCAAAAGAGTTGTGTTAGAACTCATACTATATACCCCAAACAATCCACAAACTATACTTTCATCAATAAGTGGAATGTGTACTCTCCATCCTATTACCTTGGATCCTTATAGTGTCCGCAAAGCCGGCATAGTGACGGCGACTGGGGCAGCCGTGAATTGAACCTGTTTTGCCTCCTCTTGCTTACCATCAGGCGGGTCGAAATAAGATGCCAAGTCATATAAAAAACAATCCGTTAACTAATAAGTAATTTAAATTTTATAATAATTATACTCGCCTCCGCTTATCGCTACAGCTTGTATTTGTTCCATAAACTTGAGGTAGAAAAGAGAATCGGCCATTTAAAATGGGTGGAAGGAGCTGAGAGAGGTTGAAGGGGGAATTCACCCTTTCAGGTTACAGACGTTCCTTAGATAGCGATTCTTACAAAACGCCCTAATGGAATTATAACCTTTAAAACTCATACGTTTAAGGTTTGTTTTTCTTCACTTGTAAAATGAGATGTTCAACTAACTATGTGAATATAAGAGCAGTTTTCTTGCAAAACATGTGAATAATATATATTGCTCTTTAATATTTAGTAAATAAAGGCTTGTTTTGTGTGGCACATGTATAACTAAGTTAGTAGTCATATGAACAGTTTTCTTGCGAAACGAGTAAATAATAAAATTCGCTCTTTGAGGTTTGCTGTTTCATAAATGTGTTTATTTTTGTAACGTTCCACGGGTTCGGTCTTCGCCCATTTTGTGTGTCGATTTAGGCAATTGTTTGGGTATTTTTACTTTTTAAAATGGCGGTTTTCCACTGTTTATTTCACTTTTATTCGATGATAAATATTAAATTTAGAATAGATGGATGTTAGGGTCAAAAGGTTCTCGAATGGAAACCACGAATGGGAAAAAGTAGCGTTGGACGTCCAGCTACAATTACTAATAGTAGCGGAAAACTGATGGATGCATAGTATTTTCTAAGATTTTGCGCGAACATTGATTAAAGAAATAAACAAATTTTATGCGGCTTACTATCGCGTTTATTTTTGGGTATTGATTTTACATTTTTTTTATTATTCCGACGTTTAAAAAGCTTTGCAGCCATCGTGGTCACTGGATTCAGGAATTCAGGATTTAGAAAACTTTCAGCAGGCTTTTGCAGAGATCACTGAGGAAGGCATATGTCCAGCAATAGACGACTAATGGCTGGAATAAGGATAATGAAATAATAAACACCGCTACCTTGAAAATGTTTCAAAAAAATTTCATTATTTTTTAATTTTATACATTTCTATACTAAGCTACTAAATGATAGAAACAGGACAACCAAAGTACATATATCAAAGATACATTGGTACCGGTGAGTGGTTTCGAACCCGTGCCTCTTGGCTTACGTAGCCATTGCACTGCCACGGTCGCCTTAAACCGTCGTCTTAATTATACGAGTACTTAAAATATTAATTTGAATCAATCAATCAAACTATAACGCCTTTAATACTACAGGGATAGAAAAATCCAATAGCACTCTCTTTACTATGATACTGTCGAGACAAGTTTCTTGTTTTCATCCACATCCGCGATCAACTAACTTCATACATGCTTTATTGTTATAGGCACTAAGGAACTTCATCTATTTAAGTATGTTAAGGAATATTCTTTTAGATCGAATGATATATTTATAAAAATACATTTCTATCAATCAATCAATCAATCAAATTGTCACGCCATTTTCCGACAGGGATAGGCAGAGACAATGGAGCGCCACTTACCACGATCCTTACACAGCTCCCTTGCTTCCTCCACATCCACAATTCTCTTCATACAGGCTCTGTGGTTATGGGCACTAGGCAACCTGGCTTTCTTGAGGATGTCTCCGATTTGGTTGGAAAACACTCTCCTGGGCCTGCCTTGCTTAACGCATCCATCCACATCAGATTTATAAATTCCTTTCGTTAATCTACTTTCACTCATCCTTTCCATGTGCCAAACCATCGAAGCATTCCTTTGTCAATCCTTGTCACTACATCTTCTTTCAAGCCACATCTATCACGCAATGTGCTATTCCTTATTCTAATTGCTATCGTCACTCCACATACACTCCTTAACGACCGCATTTTTACAGCGTTAATTGTACTCTCATGCTTCTCTGCTATACCCAACCTTCACTTCTATACATTAATGTAGGAATAAGCACCGCAATATGAACAGCCATCCGTGACTTTTGGGACATTATTTGGCTGTTCATTATACTATGGATGGCACCGTTCACTACGTTACCCTTTTGCACTCTTCTCTCAATATCTTCATCACACTTTTACTACATTTCTATACTACTCTAAAAGTCCTTACAATATTGTAGCATCATTAAAACAGGACCACCAAGAATTTAATCCGCTTTTTTTTATTATGACAAGACATTTGGTACCCAGTCTGCCGATCCGGGGTAGTACCACCACTTACAGACAAACCGTGAAGTGATTTGGTCGCGTTTCGGGATCAGCTTGTAAGTTGCCGGTTCCAACTAGGCCGCTATAGTAGATGTGACTGCTACTCACAGTTATTGAATTGTAGTAGTAGCGACATCTATTCATGGACCATACTCCAGCTTAACATCAAGCGGGGTGCTGTCATATGTCGAGTCACAATAAAAAAAAATTACTTCGACCCGCCTGATGGTAAGCAAGAGGAAGTCCAAGAGTGATGACGACTGAAAAACGAGTTAATTCACGGCTGCCTCAGTCCTATCTCTATGCCGGCCACATATACACATATTAAAGATACACTGGTATAGTCTGTCTAAGCCGAAATGACGTGCCCCTCCACTGCATTTGCTCACACAAAAAACATAAAATATGAATGAAACACACCGAAAATGCAATTGTAATTGGTCATTCAGTTGCTGGTTGGACACAAAAGGAGGAGCACGCTGATTAAGTATAGTAGTGTAGTTAGAAATATTTCACAAATTCACACATTTAAAAAACTAAGTTTATTTAAATGTGTGAATTTGGGGCGTGTCATTTATAGTTAGACAAGCTTTACTGGCAAGCGGTGTTTTAACCGGTAACTCTTCGTTTGATATAATCAAAATTTAAGTAATTCGGTGATTGGTTTTCTAGTAAAATCATGTTCAATGTTAAAACATTGTCAAGAGAGTGTTTTTTTTTAATTGTGACTCGACATATGACAGCACCCCGCTTTATGTTAAGCTGGAGTGTGGTCCATAAATAGATGAATAGAAATACTACAAATCAATAACTGTAAGTAGCAGTTACACCATCCCGAAACGCGACTAAATCACTTCACGGTCTGTATACAAATATGAAGATGAAACATGCGAGTGATTCATCACAAGATAAACGTCGGAAAACTTTGAATATGCTAACATAATTTCTTGTTAGAGTGTGAACAGACAGGAAGCTACTGACAAACGAATCTTAGAACTCTGATTATGCATCAAAACCTTCACCAGCCGGCGTTAGCTCATGCAATATTAACCAGGAATGATATTCTTTACAAGATACTTAACGAAAACGTAAAAGTTCGTTAACTCTATTAACATTGTTTATATTAATCAATCAAATTGTCACGCCATTTTTCAAAGGGATAGGCAGAGACAATAGCGCCACTTGCCACGATCCTGACACAACTCCCTCGCTTCCTCAATTCACAATTCTCTTCAAGCTCTATCTATGGTTATGGGCACTAGGCAACCTAGCTTTCTTGGGGATGTCTCCGATTTGGTCGGCAAACACCTTCCTGGGCCTGCCTCATTAAACGCATCCATAATAAAATTTTGCACGAACCATTTTTTAAATTGTGGCTCGGCATAATCTGATGTTGCGGTCCGTGAATAAAGGTTACTCTATTTTCACTATGCCTAGTTGGAACTGGCAACTTTTAAATATTGCGCGGGCTCCTCTTTATATAGGCGGTGACCACGATGGCTGCAAAGCTCTCAAAACGTTGGAATAATAAAAATTTAAAAATAAATACCTAAAAATAAACGCGATAGCAAGGCGCATAAAATTTGTTTTCTTCAATAATTATTGAAATTCAATTTTATGCACCCTTGATCAAAACAACTTTAGTTTAATAATTAAGTATTGTAGTTTTAGTTTTAAATTTTAATTTATTGTTTTTTTTTAATAATTTTTTTTTTGTGTGTGTATACATTCTTGGGTCGCAAACCAGCATAAATCTTAGAATCTTCATTTATTTGGTAAGTTTAGTTTGCGACCTGTCGTATATACCGAATTAAATAAATAAATCAATGTTCGCGCAAAATCTAAGAAAATACTATACATCTATACATGTTTGTCGCCCTATATGTCACCTCTTTACCGACCTCGTTATGATTGTAGAGAATGAATCGGCCTGTATTCATTAATAGCAGCACGCCCACTGCGCCTGTGTCATGCCATAATTAAATTTATGCCACTACATCACTATATGCGGATATAACTTGGCTTTTTTAAAATAATATTTTGTTAAAGTTGCTTTTAAACTGCATGGTCATTTGCGACTACATTTAAATGTTACATTACTTCGTCTGGCCATTAATACTGTTACACTCAGACTTTACGAACTCGGGACTTTACGCGTAACAAACTGGTGTACTAATCAATTGGCCACGCCTGTCGTCAATTTAGTAGTGCACAAAGTTTAAATAAAAAAAAGAGGGTTCCCGTAACCTCGTATTTCTCGGATAGGTCGGCGCTGCCGTGGATGTAGGGTTTACATACTACATTATTGTTAAAATTTGTATCCCCGCGAGTTTAGAAAGTATACAGATTGTGAAGTGACTTAGTCGCGTTTTGGGACCAGCTTGAAAATTGCCGGTTCCAACAAGGCCGGCATAATACAATACGGCGTGGCTGCTACAGTTCTTTAACTGTAGTAGGAGTTGCCTAGTAGGAGGAGTACAATTTATAAAAGTAAAAAACCAGGATAGTAAGTATTTGTCTATTACAATGTAATTTGTGGAGTAAACAATGTAAGATACAATTCCCTCGTGGATTCAGAAGATCTCATTCGTGGCACCCCCTTCCCAATTATCCCAAATTAGGAGCCAAGAGGAAAATAAAGCTGGGACGTCAATATGGTGGGACCATAAATATTACAAAGATTAGTATTTTTTTTATAAAGTTATTTTGGACTTGTTATTATGGACGCGGTGTCCAAGAGTATCGATGACTAAAAAAACGTTTCAGTTTACGATAACCTTGGTTGCTTATGATGTAATAATTTGACCAAAAATGAGTTTTAAAAAAATATTATAAATATTTATAATTTATTTTGGTTTGATTTTCAAGACACGCTTTTTCCTACAGGGATAGGCAAAGACAAAGAGAGGAACGCCACTTGCCAAGATTCTGACACAACTCCCTCAAACCTTTACATCCACATTTGGAAAAAAGGCGGTACAATATATATTTTTTTCAAGTGTAGTTCAACCTGACGTTGTATGTGGTTATTTTTTATAATAAGAATAGACTAAAGTGAGTTATTTAGCCCTATTTTATTTATTTCGTATGGGCTCTGCAAGAATCGTGGTTACGAGAATTCGGAACGTCTAGGTTAATTCAATAAAATATGCGCGTTTTAGGACCAGTTTTAATCTATTTTAACTAACAAACCTACACAAGAACGTGGTCCCGCTAGGTTGACGTTGAATTGCAAAAGTGGGCGATGTTCTCCCAAAAGACCAACAAAACAGAATTTCTAAAACTACCCTCAGTACGTGGAGATATTTATTATTGCAACAGTTGCCTTATTATACATATTAACAAATTAGGACAGGAATTCGCAATCAAGGCAACAGGTGTGGCGCATTTGGAAGCACACCAGTTCGTAAAGTCCTGCGTTCGATTCCCGGTCGAAGCAAATATTTGTTTCGTAGCTTATTTGTAAAATAACTGTAAGTAGCAGTCACATTCACTATACCAGCTTAGTTGGAACCGGCAACTTACAAGCTAATCTCGAAGCGCGACTAAGTCACTTAACGGTCTGTATACTATACTTGTAAGTATGGTACTACCCCGGATTGGATTGGACCCACTGCCTACCCAGAAGTATTTTTTCAAGGTTATGTTAGTAGATTTGCTTTCTCATAACAAAGAATCATTATAAAATGAATTAAACAATTTTTTTGCAGCTTACTATCGCGTTTATTTTGGTTTTGATTTTACAATTTTTATTATTCCGACGTTTCGAGGGCTTTGAAGCCATCGTGGTCACGGAGAGACTGCTTTCAAAGCACTCAAAACGTCGGATTAATAAAATAAAATAAAATTGTAAAATCAAAACCAAAATAAACACAGTAGTAAGCCGCATAAAATTTGTTTAATTCATTAATCAATGTTTGCGCAAAATCTAAGAAAATACAACATTCTAAAAGTTCTATCCACCCCTAAATGATCTATAAGCGTGAGTGTAAAGTGACATATGACAGTGACAGATAACTACCACGCCCTGAGCATGTCATTTGCGCAAATGACGCCTCTCTCCCGCCAATTTCGTGTAGTAAAAAGATGATTTTACCATATGCAAGGTTCAGAGTTCATAAATTATATGTAAAAGGCGAACGTAGTGTAGTGGCAGTGCAATGGTTACGAAAACCGAGAGCACGGGTTCAAAACCACTTTTCAATTTCTAACACACTACACTTGCTTTGGCAACGATACTAGCAGGGCGAAGGAAGAACGGAGCAGGACACGAGACAGGAGAAGCACATTCCATCGGGGTGCACAGTGAGTTTTCGAGAACACAAAATATGTGAAAAAATTATAAAGAATTAAAAAAAACATATGTGGAACAAGCTGCAAGACAGTGGGGGGAAGTCCCCAACCCCCAACTGTTAACACTTTCAAAACAAACTAGACAAGTGGTTAGGGACTATACTATACAAATAGGCTACGGTGATAAATCTTATGAACTTTTAACCAGTGTGTGATATAGGCATATGAGCAATGACCAGCTCGCCTATCAATCAAATATTAATAATAATAATAAATATTTGTAGTAACCTTACAAGTTGTCCCAATACTCCATTATTTTATATTGCAAACTTTCAGTGCGTCATAACCTTAGGGTTTTTCAAAAGTTCAACCTCTCAAATGTGTGCGTGGGCACGAGGGCGTGGGCTTACACTTACAATTTACAAAGCTCAACACATATTGAAAACTCACTAACATTAGTTAAGCCAACTATTCAATGCGAATAAATTAATTTACATAAATACAATGATATTAAAAAGCGAGGAGACGTCTTTTCTTCTTAAAATATCAATTTGTCACGCTTTTTTCTCTCACATTCACAATTCTCTTCATACAAGCTCTACGCTTATGGACACTAAATTTGATCGGAAAACCTGGGTCTGCCTCGTTTAACGCATCTATCAGATTTATTAATTCTTTACGTAAATCTACTTTCACTCATCCTTACCATGTGCCCATTGGGCACATCGAAACATTCCTTTGTCAATCCTTGTCACTACATCCTCTTTCAAGCCACATCTATCCCCCACTGTGCTATTCCTTATTCTATTCGCTATCGTCACGTGTTAATTCTACTCTCATGCTTCTTCTGCCATCATAAATACGAATAGTTCACTATTTGAAAGTCATCGTGGTCGCGAGGAGACGATAGCTGCAAAATTTTCGAATCGTTAAACTAAATTAATTTAGAGATAAATAAAATCCTACGGCGCACTCTTTAGCACACTAGTTCGTTACGCCAAAGTACGCAAAAATTTCCAATGTTATTTGGGAAATTAAATATAGATTTAGTATCGTTCCCCAATCACGAAGACGCGCCATAATAACAGTTCTGCTTTAAACCGTCATAATTATAGTTTAATCAAATCAATTATCACACCTAAACTATGCAAAATAAAGGATATATTCCAACATCAAACTATTTTTAATAAATGTATATGAAACTGTTAATACAATTTCGCCCATACCAAATAAATGATCCTATTTAAATCCTATTCAAGTTATTCAGACCTCTAGATGTGGGTAAAAATTAATTTAATAGATTTCGTTACATTGTATTTTTAGATTTTGCGCGATCATTGATTAATGAATTAAACAAATTTTATGCGGCCGATATATATATATTATTATTATTAATATTATTTATATTATTATATTATTATTAAAATTAATAATATTAATTTGTCATTTAATCATATTACGCATTATCATAAAGGGCATTGTCATTTTAATATCAAAATCATAAAAAATAACATAAATTCATAAAACACAAACCTTAAAGACAACAAGCATTTACATTATTTATTAAATATTGAATTTATGGATCCTTTAAAGATTGAAATTAGTATCCTGAAAATTATTATTTTTTTTATTTTCTAATGTTTAGCTGGAGTGCGTTCAATTATTAAAGTTTACTACTACTACAGTTTGATAAATGAAAGTAGCAGTTACATTCACTATGCCACTCAATAAGAGCCGGCAAATTACAAGCTGATCTCGAAACGCGGCTAAGTCATTTCACGGTCTTTATACTTGTAAGTGCTGGTACTAACTACCCCATACCTGCAGATTGGGCACCACTGCCGAACACAATTTAACAAACACACCAGGTTTTATTAACAAATATTTGTAATATATAGCCTAATTATTAAATATTACAAATAAAAGCTATGAAAGAAATATTTGCTCCTACCGGGAATCAAACCCGAGACTGCGCCCAACGGACTGGTGCCAATGCCAATACGCCACGCTTGTATTTATATTTTTGATGTTGACTGGTCCATGAATAAATGTCACTACTACTACAATCCAATAACTGTGAGTATCAGTCACATCCACTATGCCGGCCTAGTTGGAACCGGCAACTTACAAGCTGATCCCGAAACGTGACCGAATCACTTCACGGTCTGTATACTGTGATCAAACGTGTCTACTTGAACATATTTGAAATCATGGTCACAGCAAATATAACCGTATTATTATTGATCTCAGGGGTGTGTATAATTTTACCATTAATACTAAATTTTCCATTAACAAAGGATTTTCAATTATTTCCCTTCCTATTGTGCGAGGGATTATTATTCTAATGAGATACATTTTAATTGGTAACAAGACCCACTTTGGCATGTACCTATACCTACTTGTAATTGTATAATTTTAAACGAACGCACCATGCTGGTATCGAATCGAAACCCATTCACTAAGCTAGGGATGGTCAGACCGTCGACGACTAATAAAACCATTTTATTGTACGCCGTCACTATGCCGGCCTAAAGTGCTCATACACGTTTAGCTTGAAGGATCCATATTAAGAGAATGGGGAGAATTCTGGTTAATTGTAGATATAGGTAATAATCACTGATAGATATTTAAAATAAATTTTCTTAATTGAGAAACAGATAAAATTAAAAGTATATTAACTATAATTAAATTATAAATAAAAAATATCACTGATAACGTCGCTTCAGATATAGTCCCAGGGAGACTGGCAACATTTCCCCTTTGTATAGCAAGGCTAATACGTTGGCAGAAATAATTGCCAGCCTTTCTGTCTCCAGACTTCTCCGTCAGCCGCTTGGACAACTCCTTGGCTAGGTTCTTAGCTGAAGGTTCCATCGTCTCAACCCCAAACAGCGCAAAATAGTTATTTTATATTTAATTGTGATAAAGAAATGCTTTGATGGTTTGGGCTCATGGAAAGGATGAGCGAAAGTAGATTGACAAAAGAATTTATAAATGTCATGTGAATGCGTTAAATAAGGCAGGCAAAGAAGGGTGTTCGCCGACCAAATCGGAGACATCCTCAAGAAAGCTAGGTTGCCTAGTGCCCATAACCATAGAGCTTATATGAAGAGAATTGTGAATGTGAAGGAAGCGAGGGTGTTGTGTCAGGAACGTGGTTATTTTTTAAAATTTGTTCATGTATTTCTTATTGCATTTTTCAGTAATCGTGCTCACGGGGGGGTTGTCGGGTATGTCATTTATCGCTTTTACATTTTTATTTCATACATTCATGCATTAAAATAGTAATTAATGAACAACATTTTTAATAACAGCTGGGCCTGTTTTTCTTAATTACGAGTACATGACAGGGAAATGAATTGTCCACGAACTCTCGACGTACTAACTTTTACGTAATTTTCACTGCGACATAAACGCACTGAAATTCAATCAATCAATCAAATTGTCACGCCTTTCTCTCACAGGAATAGGCAGAGACAGTGGAGCGCCAGTTACCACGATCCTTACATAACTCCCTTGCTTCCTTCACATCCACAATGCACACTGAAATTGCACAAAGAATTTGACACTCACGCAGTATCTCTCAAAATAATAATATATAACGAAATGTCTTCTAATAACAAGCCACTGCATTGTCAAAATATTAGACAGTTGTATTAACCTATTAAAGTTACCTACGATAATGCCAAGAAGAAAACCGTGAATATTACGTAAAAGTCAAACCGAAAAAGCGTTGCCGCGTCATTTCGCTGACATGTAATTAAGAGAATCGGGCCCCTGTTGTTATGTTTTAAATTTAAAGTTTCTGTCTGTTATTGGCTGAAAGGACATCAGTCATTTTGGACTGTCCAATAATGAAAAAATATATAAATTGTAGTTTTTTACTTCTGTTAATAAAACTAATTACAGTTTTACTTTTAAATGCCGTGCTATTGAGTTATTTGGAAAATAAAATATGGATTTTGTATTATCTGTCAATCAACGCCATATTTGTTCTGCTTTGAACTGTCATAATTTTATTATAGTTTGATCATTTTGCACACCTAAACTATGCAAAAAACTTTATTCCAATTATATTGTAATCTTCGTACATCAAACTATTTTAAAATGCATATACAATTAAGCCCAATTAATACAACCCTGTTAATACAATTAAGCCCAAGTCTCCATACAAAATTAATAATGTCCTTTGGTTCTTTAGTGACCAATTTAAACGTGAGATTTTTTCTTTTACTGTGTCATTTAAAAAAATCTAAGAGTTGATTATATTTTCTTTTCGCGAGAAACATTGTTATTATAAAATAATACAAATTTGCGGTTTACTAGTTCAATTATTTTAATCTGGCGATTTGAAAGCTTTCTCACAGCAAGATCGAAGATTCAAATTAGGTCTCCTCACGACCACGATGGCTGCGAAGATTTGATACAGCCACTGATTGTTACAGCTAATTTATAAAGGTCAATCAATCAATCAAATTGGCACGCCTTTTTCACAGGGACCGGCAGAGAAAATATAAAGGTTTCTATTAAAAATAAAAATCAGGGTTGTACCCAACTTTCTCTAACAAGAATAAAGGTGAACATGCTTTGGAAAATGTGTTCAGATGTAAGTTTTTTTTCCAAGAAGCTTATATTTAGCACAACCATTTCGCTGAATCTATTTTGTAACAAAAGACTGTCATATTGATAACATCACTGTGTTCGCGATAGTAAGAGGAAGGATATATCAAAGAACGAGACAGCACTATAGGGACATCCATTGCGTGAAAGGGAAGCATTGTGTTGAAGTTTGTATGGAATATTGCTTTTACGTCAACTAGTGATGGGCATTGTATTCAATTGAAAGTATTCGTTTAATCGAGCGTTAAACAATTGATTTATTTAATTAAAGTTTTGTTCTTCTTACAATAGGGTTGTTACAATTTAGTTTTTGTTGGAATAAATTTCAATTCTAATATTAAATATCATTATTACGTCCCCATTAAGGGTTAGGCAGACATAACGGAGTGCTACTTTCACGATCCTGACAAAACTTATTATTAATATTATATTATTATTACGCCTTTTCCCCACAGGGATAGTCAGACACAATGGAGCCCTTATTGCTACGATCCTGACACAACTCTTTCGCTTTCACACGCTCGCTCCCTCCCTCTTAAAAACTATTTTCCCGAACCGACTTTTTTAAAGATGTTTGATATTGTTGTGGACTCTATAAATGTTAGGTAATTTATTATGTAACAATTTCTATGATAATTTATTTATCAATCTCAAGTGAATGGATACGTTAAACAAGGCAGGCCCAGGGGGTGTTTTCCGATCAAATTGGAGACATCCTCGAGAAAGCTTGGTTGCCTAGTGCCCATAACCATAGAGCTTGTATGAAAAGAATTGTGAATGTGATGAAAGCGAGGGAGTGTTTTCTGAATCGTAACTAGTGGCGCTCCATTGTCTCTGCCTATCCCTGTGGAAAATAGGCGTGACAAGTAAAGTTTATTGACTAAATAACCGACTTGGTTTAACATAGGATCTCACTAATTATATTATTAGTTTTTTGGAAAATAAATTTGAATTTGGCCTGCAGCGATGCTAAAATGCTATAGTGCGGCCTGCAGTCGCAGTTTACAGTGTGCGGTCGCCATCGAAATCACATTTTTAAGGTTCATTGTCGAGTCACAATAAAAAAAAACATCTTGTCATGTAAGAAGAAATCTTATACATATGAATTAAACACATTTTATGCGGCTTACTATCGCTTTTATTGTGGTCTTGATGTCTTAATTGATTTTGGTCTTGATAGTAAGCCGCATAAAATTTGTTTAATTCAATAATCAATGTTCGCGCAAAATTTAAGAAAATCTTACGCATATGTTATTCTTTTTTTATTTTCTAATTTTCTCCGCGTGAAAATGTATTTAATGGGAGTCTTTTAAAACTCAATACATATTTAATGTTGGTCTCTGTGTATGGATTACGAACAATGGCCAATAAATCAAAGTTGAAATTTACTTTGAGCTCAGTTTGACCTAATTCTCAAATATAAATGCGAATATAAAATATGGTTTTATGCATAAATGTAAATTAACTAAACCTTGTTCGTTTAATATTAAAATTAACTTTATTTACTTATTTTGTATTTTAACATCTTTATGACAGCCGTGGCCGATTAATCAGCGATTGTTTATTTGCTGGTTTGATTCCCGGTCGGAGCAAATATTTGTTTCATGGCTTTTATATGTAATATTTAGTATATTTCATATTGCAAATATTTGTAAATAAAAAAAAGAAAATATTTGCATCGGGTCTGGTTTTCAAAAAGTGTCCAAAGCAAGAGAGCTACTTAGAGTTATTTACCTGTAAGTAGCAGTTACCTCCATTCACGGACCGCACTCGAGGTTAACAAAAAAAGATCATTTTCGGCTTATTACGATCATGAGAACTAAATTGGAGAGTTACTCTATATCCAGAACTTCCGCAAAGCTTTTTTTTATTTTATTTAGTTTTCATGGGCAAAGGCGTTCTTTTTTATTGTGACTCGACATATGACAGCACCCCGCCTGTTGTTAAGATGGAGTGCGGTCCATAAATGGAGGTAACTGCACATCTACCCCAGTTAAAACCGGCAACTTACAAGCTCATCCCCTAATGCGACTAAATTACCTCACGGTCTGTATACTTGTAAGTGGTGGTACTACTCCGGATCGGCAGACTGGGCACCACTGCCTTCCACTCTTTGATAACCAGACCCCAGGGCGAATATCCATTTTTTATAAAGTTATATTTGTAGTTTTCTTTTTTTAAATTAAATATTACAAATAAAAGCTATGAAACAAACATTTCCTCCGACCGGGAATGGAACCCAGCCCGTTACGCGGACCACTACGCCACGCTTGTCGTAGACATTTCGCTATAAACTTTTATAGGAATCCTAAAGTAAAGTACATATTGATATAAAATATTTTCTGCTTATATACACAAAAGCCCCGACGACTACAAAACTTTTAAAACATCTGAATAATATTATTGAATATTATTGAATAATATTAATATTGAAAACAAAAGCATAGGTGCATTTTTTTATTGATACTCGACATTTGACCATAAGAAACTTTGCAAACTCGCAAGGCCAGCAAGGTGGATGTCACTATGTCTGGGTTTGACTTAGAAAATAGACGAAAAAGAAAAAACCGCAAAATGTGTAAGAGTACAAGTAATCACGTCTGACAATCTCGACTTTATGATGAAAATGAAAAACCTATTTGCTTCTCAAAGTATAGAAACAACCGCAACAAAAATACAATCAAAAGTTTATCTTATGCGAAACAAAACAGATATCAATATTGCCCAAAGTAACTTATTTCACGTAAGCTCTTTTCGAAATAGGAAGCCACTAATAAGTATCCCATGAGTTTCTCTCGAAACAGTTGCAGAAATGTTAAATCCTATTCACATTTAGGACAAAAGTACACCGTTAAGCCCATGCAATAAAACACATATTTCCACGGAAAATTGAAACGAATGGCAATTCCGGTCTAATTCTGAAAGATCGCAAGTCATTTAGAATGATATAGTAAATTGATACTTATTGTGTGTGAATTTAAGTTAGGAATTGTTTAAAAGTAATTTCAACTTATTGGGAAAAGTTACCGTCATAAATAGACTGTAGAGAAGCCGGTTTTCCTGGTACGTACTCGGGGTGTGCCGGAGGGTGGGATGGGGGATGAAATGGGGTAACATGTGGGTCAATAAGTTATTGGGTAAGGCAGTTGTATGGTACTAACATAGTTAGCTATTTTTTAATAAAGGTTTTAGTACTGTGCAGATTTCATATAATGTATTTTTACGACAAACCGCTGTGAGTGATAGGTTACTAAAATGTGGTAAATGAACATTATATTACATTCACCTTTGTATAGCAAGGCTAATACGTTGGCATAAATAATTGCCAGCCTTTCTGTCTCCTTTAAATATATTGACTTGTTTTTATAGTACAATACTAAAATATATTTAACGCTACATATACATTTTGTGCGTCCTTTATCGCAAATAACACATAGAATGTTCCGAGGAGCTCTTAAACTTGTTCCTACCTCGTCTTTTCACACCCGTAATACTCGCACAGGTCGGGGGAAGCATCCGCATTCTATCGACCGAATGGGCAGTCGAACTAAAAGGCTCGATGCGTTATCTCTTTGTAGAATAATCGACAAATGGATGGAATGCTTTACCAGCCCACGTGTTCTCTCTTTCTTTTAACCTGGGATCCTTTAAGCGATGCGTTAAGAAGCACCTTTGGCCGGCATAGTGACGGCGACTGGGACAACCGTGAACTGACTTGGTTCATTAGGTTTTAGCTGGTAGCGGCATAAAGTCCGCCTTTTGTATAAAACAATAAAATATTTAAATAAATAAAAAATGAAACAATTTTCGTAGCACCCATGGATTCTACATGCGGGTGCCGGATCCATCGCGTAGCAGGCGGGAAAGTGACCGGTAACGTTACGGACTAGTGACCGGAGTTTAAGGTCTTTACGCCATGTCAACGCTTCACTGCACTTACTTTCCTCTCTACTTATCCTAAACTATAGTAAATCCATTATTTTCTGACACAATCTGATTTGGATTTTATTTTAAATTGTTTTTTTATTTATCAAGCATAAGATTATATTGTACTAGCTGCGTAACCCGGCGTTGCCCGGGTTAAAATACATCGCACGCATAATGGTAATAAAATTGTTTCTTATGTATGTATAAATAATCTTTCTACCTACCATTAAACGTACGTTGTTGTATATAGTGTATATACATATATATATATATAGAGTGTATATAATCAGCCTTAATTATTAAACCATTTTAGGCAAATACCATGGCAGACTTTTTTGTGAGTAATCATGAGTATTTTATAAACGTCAATAGTTTTCGAGCGTACGCGATGTAAGGAATTTTATGAGTATTTTTTTACACTGGGATCCCTAAACTTTTTGAAAATCCATTATAGCCTATGTTACTCACAAAGAATGTAGCTTTCTAATAGTGAAAGAATTTAAAAAATCGGGCTAGTAGTTTTTAAGGCTATTCATTACAAACAAACTTACAAATCTTTCCTCTTTATAATATTAGTAAAGATTGGCATTCTGCCAGGTTTAAATTCACCCTTGTCTATAATTCATAAAAACTAATATAATAATTTAATGGGAGATAACAGTTCTAAGGTTATATTTTTTTATGGTGACGTGACCTCTGACCTTTACTTGACAGACGGCAAGCAAGGGGAGTCTTAATAGCATTGAAGACAGACAAAAACGACTTAGTAAACTACTCGTACCTCTCTCGTCATCACTTTTATTGTATATTCCAGTTTTTTTTATAGTCAATCAATCAAATTGTCACGCTTTTTTGCCAAAGGGATAGGCAAAGACAATAGAGCGCCACTTGCCAAGAACCTGACACAACTCCCTCGCTTCCCTCACATCCATAATTCTCTTCATACATCTCTACGCTTATGGGCACTAGGCTAGGCAACCCAGGTTTATGGAGGATGTATCCGATTTGGTCGGTAAACACCCTCCTGGGTCTGCCTCGTTTAACGCATCCATCCACATCAGATTTATAAAATTCCTTGCGACAATGAAATAAAATTTCGAGTTTATCCTGTAAGTTGTTGTTTCCAACTAGGTCGGCATAGTGGATACGACAATTCATGGACTTAAGCTTAACATCTTTGTTCCTACCCCGTCTTTTCACACCCGTAGTACCCGCACTGGACGGGGGAAGCATCCGCATTTTGTCGACCGAATCGGCAGTCGAACTAAAAAGTTCGGTACGTTCTTTCTTTGTAAAACAATCGACAAGTGGAATGCTTTATAGGAGAGCCCATGTGTTCTCTCCTATAACCTTGGATCCTTCAAGCGATGCGTGAAGAAGCACCTTTGGCCGGCATAGTGACGGCGACTGGAGCAGCCATGAACAAACTTGGTTGTTTCAGTAGTCGTCACTCTTGGAATTCCTCTTGCTTATCATCAGGCGGGTCGAGGTCAAATGTTGTGTCCCAATAAAAAAGGCGGGGTTCTGTCATATATCAAGTTACCTCATGTAGATGGATGTACGGATTCCACCCCAATATTCCAGCTGCCACATCTACACGTCTCCCTATACTTACATAATTAAGCAACACATATATTTGTTTCAGTGACGAAACAAAGGAAGCCGATGGTAGAAATAGATCAGAATCCGCTGATGCTGATTCCGTGTATCACGTGAGAGGTGCCTTACATGACAGCAGATGGCGGGAACAACAGGTAAAATGGCTGCCATAGGCATGATAATTATTTTTTATAGTCAATCAATCAATCAAATAGTCAGAGACAATGAAGCGCTGATCCTGGCATAACTTCCTCGCTCCCCGCACATCCAAAATTCTCTTCATACACGCCCTACGGTTATGGACACTCGGCAATCCAGCTTTCTTGATGATGTCTCCGATTTGATCGGAAAACACTCTTCTCTTCCACATCAGATTTATAAATTCCTTTCGTCAAACTCCTCATAAATCAAAGGCCAATATCGAATCAATGTCAAAATTCTTATAATCGTTATGTAGGTACTCATACAATGAGGTGGATACGTTATACACCAGTTTTAGTGTTCGCAAATAGCACGAGTTTGAACGACAAACCACGACGAAGTGGAAGTAGGACGGAATGATAGTTATTAGGAGCGAAAAAGAGACAAATATATGTTGCTCTGCATCGTGACACTGAGTTCGGGTTTGCTTATTAGCATAGTTTTAAGTTGCCTCGTTCTGAGTTCACATAACATATCGCGTCTTTTCTTAAAATATCATTGCCAATATAAATATATAAATAAAAATAAGTGGTAGGCAGTGGTGCCCAGTCCGCCGATCTAGGGTAGTACCACTTACAAGTATACACACCGTGAACTGACTTAGTCCCGTTTCGGAATCAGCTTATAAGTTGCCGGTTCCAACTAGGCCGGCATAGTGGAGGTGACTGCATTAACAGTTATTTAACTGTAAGTAGCAGCTATCTTCACTCTTGGACCTCTCTCACGCCTAACATCAGGCGGGGTGCTGTCATAATGTCAATAATAAAATATATAATATATATAATACAATATAATATATTAAATTTAATACTATATACCTATATTGATAAAAAAAAAAAACTAAAATACATTATTAAAAGGAGTCCCTTTAGGCAAGGTTCCGAAAATACTGGCAGCGTTCCCCCTTTGAATAGCTAGACTAATTCTTTGTCCGAGGTAGCTGCCAACTCTTCGGTCTCCTGTGATGTCGACTAACCTTTTTGAAATTTCCTTAAAAAGCCTTAAAGCGCTAGGACCCGCTATTTTTTTATATTGTATTATAAATATATAAATATATAATATGTAGTTAATAAAGTCAATTAATGTTTAAGAACAAATAATAATATGTCCCTAGCAGTTGGTGGACTTTGTACAAGTACTACTCGTAGTCGGCGCCATTTTGAACTTGGTCAAATTGCTAAACTTCGCATCTTGTTTGCCAATTACTTAAGGATATTAAATTTTAAATGTAAACTTATGGTAGCAGGTACTTTGTCCTTGTTGGTATTTTGATAGAACTAGGACACGTCAATTTTATGGTTATTAAAAAATTGAAATAAAAAATAAGAATATCGAGGATATACTTAAAAAAAGAGAACAATAGAGTTTTTTAGATTTGCAGGCGTAAAGAAAGCAAGGAAGATGTTTCAGAAGAGTGAAAAGTGACGCTCAATTCACTCTACCTATCCCTGTGGCGATGGGGGCGTTAGAATTTTATTGATTGATTGAAAACGAAAATTATTTTTTGTTATTTGCCTGATGGCAAACAAAAGGAGGTTAAATAGCGCTGACGACTAAGGCAGTATCATCTTACAGTTGCCTCAGTCGCCAGCTCTATGCCGGTCAATCTTAATATATTAAGGCGACTGTGGTGCAATGGTTACACAAACCGAGAGCACGAGTTCGAAACCACCCACCGGTACCAACGTATCTTTAAAATATGTACATACATGTACTCGTACTATGTACATATATATACTACAGACATATATATCTTGATATATATGTCTGTACTTTGGTTGTCCTGTTTCTATGATACAAACACTTTAGTAGCTTAGTATAGAAATGTAAAAAATTAACTATAAAAATAATAATAATGTCTACAATTTTATTTTTATACAAATATAGTAGACTAGCACCACTTGAATACTTATAATAGGGATAGACAGAGACAATGGAGCGTCACTTTCAACGATCCAGCATAACTCACTTACATCCATCCACACTCTTGTCATACAAGCTCCACTAAAATGGACATAAAAAACAAATTAAAAAATTAATTTAGGTGTCAGGCATTTCGGTCAGAGCAAATATCAAAAAGTGGTATACATGCATAATATGCATGTATACGTTGTACTGGCATAATGGAATGGAATACAGTCACGTCCTTTGGTGACAATATGAAACTCGAGTCTGTCAATGCGATGGCATACTTAACTCAAAACAGCTAATTTTTGAGATACGTCTCTTCGTGATTTGACCGACGATATATATGCCCGCAATACAAACCGTAAAGTGACTTAGTCGCGCTTCGGGATCAGCTTATAAGTTGCCGGGTCTAGGCTGGCATAGTGGACTGCTACTTATAGTTATTTACCTGTAGTAGCAGTCACCTTCATTCATGGACCGGCTTAACATCAGGCAGGGTACTGTTATAATTAAAGTCACAATAAATACAAAAATCATATATTTTTTAATTTTTTTTTATTGTGATTCAACCAACATATGACAGCACCCCGCTTGATGTTAAGCCAAAGTGTGGTCCATGAATGAATGCCACTGCTACTACAATTCAATAACTGTGAGTAGCAATCATAATACTCTTAAACCTGATTTTTTCATGAAAATTAATTCCATAGTCAAATTTATACCTTGAAATAAATAGGTGTAACTCTGCCAACATTACCTTAGAGCCCCTGGAGGGACTGAAGCTGGAATTGTGCCAATACCAGTTACCGGATGAAATTTCCGATCCTTTCTCGGCCAAAATCAAACGCTTCATGCAATAGTGTTTCAAAACTACCATTATCAAGTTTTACTCTTGATTGAATTGATTTCGGTTTTAAATCGAATTCAGTGTGTTTTACATGAGTTTCGGTAACTTAATAAAAAATGACAAAATCAATAAATAGTATGTAATATTTTCTTAGATTTTGCGCGAACATTGATTATTGAATTAAACAAATTTTATGCGGCTTACTATCGCGTTTATTTTGGTTTTGATTTTACAAATTCATTTTATTTTATTATTCCGACGTTTCGAGAGCTTTAAAATGCTTAAATGGTTACTGCAAAGCTACAAAGCTCTCGAAACGACGAAATAATAAAATAAAATTGTAAAATCAAAACCAAAATAAACGCGATAATAAACGCCTCATAAATAGTATGTAGTTAAAACCATAAAAATGTTACGACTCAATTCCTACAGGGACAGGTATAGACAACGAAGCGCTACGTTCCACGATCCCGGCATAACTCTTTCGCTTCCTTCGCATCCACAATTCTATTAATCTAAACTCTATAGACTACTGCCTACTTGATTTTAGCTAAGTCAAAACACATTTTCATTGTAACTCCACATATGGCCTTGCCTGTTGGTAAGCAAGAAGCGCCGAAGACTGAAAAGACCGACTCAGTTCACAATATGCCCCAGTCACCTTCACTATGCTGGCCAGTCACATTTCAGGTCCAAAATAGTTTCATTTTTCAGATGGAAATTGATCAAATTAAAAAAAACACTGAAAGCTTATAAATAAAATTATAATGATGAATAAATAAAAAAAATTATAAATCTTAATTCGTGATCATTTATTCGTAATGTTAAATCGTTATCAGTTGTGAGAATAGGTCCCTTTCAGACAAATGTACATACAAATTGGTAAATGCTTCGACCAAATGGAATAGGTATTTTAAGTAGGCAGGCGGTATTCGCGTTTCTACAAATAAAGTCGTAAAAGTGTAGAAAATATGTTGCATCAAATATTAAAATACTTTTTCTATAGTAAAGCGTGTTATTTTGGGTGCTTCGTTTAGCTAAATATAAACACACATTGTAAATAAAATTAGGAGGAATTGAATCCTGGTATGAAGAGAATTGTGCAAGTGAAGGAAGCGAGGGAGTTGTTTTAGGATCGTGGCAAGTGGCGCTCCATTGTCTCTGTATATTCATGTGGGGAAAAAGCAGGGCAATTTGATTTGATTTTAAATTGTTAAAGCAATTTAACAATTTAAATGGTAAGCGGACTGTTAATCATGTGTCATTTAAGTGCTATTACAGTTAAATAATTCTAAGTAGCTGTCACATCCACTATGCCGGCCTAGTTGGAAACTTACTGATACCGAAACGCGACTAGGACACTTTTTTTATTTAAATTTCTATACTAAACTACTAAAGTACTTGTATCATAGAAACAAAAAAACCAAAGTATATATATCAAAGATACATTAGTACCGGTGGGTGGAACTCGTGCTCTCGGTTTGCGTAACCATTGCACGCCTGATGATAAGCAAGAGGAGGTCCAAGAGTGCCGACGACTGGAATAACCGAGTCAGTTCCCGGCTGCCCCAGCCGCCGCCACTATGCCGGCCTAAGGTGCTTCTTCACGCATCGCTTGAAGGATCCAAGGTCATAGGATGGAGAGAACACATGGGCTGGCAAAGCATTTCACTCGTCAAGACGCACCGAACTTTTTAGTTCGACTGCCGTTCGGTCGATGAAAAAGCCGTAAAATGTCACTACACCACGGTCGCCTTTACGGTCTAAATACTTGTAAATGGTGGTACTACATCCAAAACTCTCCCAACATTTAATACTCTAATTAATTGTGAATAATATTAAATAAAAGATTTATTACTGGCATACTCGTACCTACCAATATTGGTAATCAAGAATAGAGCATTCAAATCGATTCTGCCCAAGTTTATGGTTAAAACGATTTTCCAATGTGTAGCTTGATTTTCGTACAACCACATTTGTACTAGTCACTCGATAGTGGACAAGTGTATTTGTGAAACAAAATTGAACGATTCGAAAATCGTTCATCTTTTATTCCAATTTGAATATCAATAAATCAATCAAATTGCCACGATTCTAACACAACTCCCTCGCTCTTGTCAATCTACTTTCACTCATCCATGTGCCCAAACCATCGAAGCATTCCTTTGTCAATCCTTGTCACTACATCTTCTTTCAAACCACATCTATCACGCAGTGTGCTATTTCTCATATGCTATCGTCATTCCACATACAACAATCCTTAATGACCCCATTTCTATAGTGTTAATTCTACTCTCATGCTTCTTTATTTAAAAACTCAGTAGTTTTAGAATTATTACCGTACAATAATTTTTGTAATGTAACCCTCAGAGTTCAAATTCTACGAGAAGGCCGAAGCGTGGATATGCAGCAATTAGAGCGTGGTGTGTGGCGTGGTGGCATTCCGGTCGTGAGGATCTTGAAGATACGGAACCTGAAGAAGAGCCTTCAGACCCTGGGTATGCAACACCAGTGTCTGTTGAGACACCCCTACAAAGTTCCGTTTCTAGGTACGTAAAATTATTTACTTGTGAACAATCAATTCTTAATTATATTTACATTTAGATATTTCGACAGGTGTACATCATTAAATGTAATTAGAGACCCGTTAGTATCAAGGGGAGGCTCCAGCGGCTCAGGCGTCGGTGATGGTGGAACCGGCGGTGGAGTCTCCCCTCTCCGAAGATCTTTCGAGCCTCCAGCTCCAGCCGCAGCTCAAGCTCCGTCTGCGCCGAGAGACAGTCGGTCACTACCAGCTAACGCTAGAATGAATGCCACAACTTCTCAACAAACCAAATCAGCATCAGCGGATTCAGTATATACTATTTTAATTAGATTACCAGGAGGTGAATTGGAATTAGAAAGACCTACTATCACAATGATAACTGAGGAGTCACCGCCTAACGCTAGAACACATTTAAAACCTACTAGAGGAGATTCCGAATTTAATCTTCATCCAGGTGGTCACAGTGCCTTAACAAGACGAACATCACAGGCACAAGATGTTAGAATACCGTTAAATGCTAAAATTATTCCTAAATCGACAACAGGAAAGACTATACCAGTAAAACCGCCGAAGAAGAAGAAGGCTCAGGAGAAAAAGCAAGAAACGAAAGCAGCGAAGACACTGTCTGCTATATTGTTGTCATTCATCATAACATGGACACCATATAATATATTAGTGTTACTGAAACCATTGACGGCATGCACGAAATGCATTCCAGATGAGTTGTGGTCATTCTTCTACGCTCTATGCTATATCAATTCCACTATAAATCCGATGTGCTATGCGCTCTGCAATGCGACCTTCAGAAGAACGTATGTGAGAATTTTAACGTGCAAGTGGCATAATAGGAATAGGGAAGGGATATCTAGAGGAGTGTATAACTAGCGTCCAAAGTCCACGTGTGACCCAGCTCATTTCAGTTTTGGGTCAGACGTGTGCTGAGTTAGTCAGTGAACTTGTGTTATCGGTGCCAAAGTTTAGATTGCCCAATTTTGGCACTTTAGTGGCAATAGAAGAACAGTGAAGTGAATGGTGAAGTGAAATTTAACTTCAAAGTGAAATGAAATTTATGTGAAGTGGAACGTCGTTTATATGTGATTACACGTCATGCTTTAAATGTTGTTTTTTGTTGTTGTTTGTTTTTTACCAATTGTTGTGAGTTTATCGTCCCGTCCAATGTAGACATATGATGAGTTATAGTTTTTAAAATGTTTATTTGTTAAAAGGTTTATGGTTCTTTCGCCGCAAGACCCACATCGTTACGTATTCAAACGTTTAATGTGACGAATAATGACAAACTGTGGCGAAATTATCATAAAAATATTTAACCAATTGTAAGTTTATTTCCTTTTTAATTTGTTGTTATTTTTACCAATTTATTGTATGTGTGCGCATTTATTAGTTTTTAAAATTATGAAAGCTTTTATTAAAAGTCTCTACATGGTGTTCTTTAAATATTTGAGCTTTTAGGATAATGTTGACGAATTTAGAGCCATTTTATTTTGAAATCAGTTTATGTTTTATTTTATTGTTCTTTTAGTAACGACGTGATAGGTTAGGTAAAAAATAATATCAGAATATATACAACTCTTCCTTTGATTTGTATTTAACACCGAAAATTACCTTATAAAATAAAACCACATACCTCCTTAACTTATTAAATAAATTTAAATAAATTTTTAAGTTGGTTTAAAATATATTTCAGGTACTGAATGTTTTAGCACTGAATTGTACCAAATAATGGTGCTAAGTTTTTCAGAGATTTAGCTTTCAATCTTCATTTCATTATAGTTTATTACCTACTTATTTTAAGCAAACACTCGCAAAGCTTAAGTATTAAATCCCGCTGCCTACAAACTATATTTTGTATGTATTAAAATTCTCTAATTATTTAAATCCTATATTTAAGAGAAGGAATCTTTATAATAGCATTCGATGGTAATCCACCTGATGCATTAGAGTGCTGTCTGAGAGGAGACTCTATCTAAGCGCAAAAATCGGTCTGATTGTACTCCATATTTGTTTCACTACCAATTACACGTTCTTTTGTCCATTTTATATATTTATTGTAGTCTATATATGTACTCTGTTTTATGCAATAAATAATTTTATCACTGTATCAGTACCAGAAATAATTCTTCATTAAGTGATTGTTTATCCGAAGTAGCATTGGAGTATCAATATCATGATATATTGGTATTTGAAATAAATAATTATTTACAGTCATTAATGAAATAAATAATTATTTATAACTGTTAATAATTATTTATTTGAAATACCAAAATATATAAGTTTTACTAAATTTTAAAATAATTATTTTAAAATTCTCTGGCACGCCTTTACAATCCTTTATCTGTGCTTTCATATTTTTTAGATTGTGCTTTTAAAAAAATGGGTTGTTTTAATTATAAAATTTTGAAACAAATGTATGCCTTAATTTAAATTATAATGATTATTATTACAATGAGAGAACTGTTAAGCCTTCCTTTTGATGTATTTTTCAGTTACTTTACAATTGGTCCCACGAAAACTGGGATTTTTTCAAAATAAATTGAATTGTCTACAAAAGGTAGACCCAGTTTTTTGGGACTAATTGCAGACTAACTTGTGTTCGTGTATTTATTCTAATTATAGAAATTATAAGCAATAATTATACTCGAAGGAGTGCGAATTTTCGTGTGTTTTCTTTCATCTTCTAAATGTTTTAATGTTTAAATGTAATTATTTTTTTAATTTTTAAAGTAGCCCTTCTCTATGCGTTGTATCCACAAATAAAACCTGTGACAGGACATCGCCTTATGTTAGGCTAAAATGTGGTCCCTGATAGGGGGTGACTGCTAGTAGTAACATAACTACAAGTAGCAGTCTCATTCACTATGCATCCCTAGCTGGAACTTGACTTTTAATGACCTTTAAGGTAACCGTGGTGTAGTGGCAGTGCAATGGTTACACAAACCGAAGAGCACGAGTTCGAGACCACCTTTGGTTGTCCTGTTTCTATGATAAAAACACTTAAGTAGCTTAGTATAGATATGTAATTAAAGAAATAAAAATTTGACACAATCTTGATTAAATTTCTTTAGAGTTGTATATTATTAAACATCTTGTATATGATTCATATAATAAAACGCACTGCATGAATACGGCAAATTTGGTTGCATACAAATGCGTGTAATTGTAGCAATTGTAATAAAACTGTCTATAAATTAGGGTTGGTAACCGTCCTGTTTTCCTAGGACATGTCTGTATTTTCTACCTTCGGATCCTAGTTTTAAAAATATAGAGATGGTAACCCTACTAGATACATTTAATAAGTATTATAACTTATAGGCAAAGGTGTTTTTGTGGGTACAATGTCTTAGTTTTATAAATTCTTTAAAAAATTAGACATTCTTTAATACCTTGAACAACGATTGTAAAAAAACTTAGTTAAAACAAATTATATACATATACATGTATATCCTAAATTACGAATGTATAATTAAAAATATATTATAAATAAAATGTAAAACAAAATTGTGTAAACTGATTAAATTTAAAATTTAATTTTATATATTTTATAGTTATTGTATATAAGATAAATGTCGTTTTTAAGATATATACATATATGTTTTAAGGTGTATATGTTAGATTTTAAGAGATATGTTATTGTGTATTGTACCTTACAAATATATTATTAGGTGTATTATGGAGGAAGACATCTTGGTGTATTTACAGTGTCGATGAGCTTGTCACTTGTCATTTTCACACGTGACAATGGGAATGGTCGTGTATACTATTTCCATAAGTTCTGCCTATCCATTCTAGGGAGGGTCTGAAACATATTTTATATTCGTTCCTTTATTTTGTATGAAATATCCGCTATGTGTTTTAGACGTAGAAATATATCATATTTAAATATTGTATTTAGAGTTTAAAGGAAGACGTTTTATACCTAAAATACAATTTTCTACTATATTAATGTGGAATTACGTATTTTTCGGGTGTGATCTTGTGTTTCTGAACCTCATTTATTAGGAAAACATGTTGTTTACATAAGTAATACGAAAATACGTAATTCTACTTCGGTGTTTTTCTAATTAAATATAAAATAGTGAAAATATCTTTTTCCTAATATAAAGTGAAACGCACATTAAATTAGTACCTACCTTAAAAACTTTTTTCAGGAATTTCCTTTAGGATTTTAAAATAGAACAAATTTCGTAACTAGGTAATTTAATATTTAATTCTCATGTACGATTTAAAAGTATATAAAACAAACTGACACCATATTTCTCCCATTTAAGCTATTTAGCTAGGTCAATTTTTTTACCTTATTCCCACCAAAAAAAACATACATAAAATACTAAATTGTATATTAAAAATAGGAGAAATACGGCATCATACTTATTATATATCTAATATCAATATTTTTTATATACATAACATAATTTTTATGTTCATACGAAACAGTAGTTGTAAGGTAACATTTGCTCAAAATGACGAAAAGAATTATTACAAAGAATACTTTTAAATCGTACACTATTATATTATTTATTAGTCATCCACTTTTTTTTACACAAGTTCAATATTGTAAAGGATGTAAGTATTAATTTGCAGGTGTGGTCACTAAAACTTGTCCGGAAATCTCCTATATAAAAACACTATATACTATAAACACTATACTATATTGAATTATCGTCCTACTTGTGCGGCTAAATTAAAGTGAAATGACTTTCTAAAAAAATAAACGCTTTGTAGAATAATATCAAAATAAAACAAATACCTTTTCAATTTAATATTAAATAACATTTGCAATCAAATGTTTATCAATAAAATCGTTATCAAAGAGTGGTACCCAGTCTGACAAGTATACAGACCGTGAAGTAATTCACGTTTCGGGATCAGCTTGTAAGTTACCGGTTCTAACTAGGCCGGCATAGTGGATGTGATTGCCACTACTATCAAGCGGGGCGCTGTCACGATAAAAAAATCTTTTATTATTGTGGCTCGAGATATGATTCCGATGTTAAGAATTATAGTATTCCGTAACATTATAATTTATTTTAGAAGTTATTATTTTATTATACACACATATTTTTTTATCTTAATTCTTTTTCTCGATGCACTCTGTTGTTAACCTAAGAACAATTCAGCTATACTATACACAACCTTAATACACTATAGTTTTCGAACATACTGTATGTCGTTTTCAATCTTCCAAAGTAAAAGTAAAAATTGGAATTGAATTTTATTAAAAAGAAAATGGTAACCCGACATTGTGGAATGCTGAAAATACTAAAATAACCAAGGTTTTTATCTCTGGTGGAGCATCTGCAAAAGGAACGGCTCACCTTTTGTAATGTCTGACTATGGGTATAAAGCATGACATTTTGATTGATTGATTAAGACGTGTGTAATTTTAAAACATCCTATCCTTATTTTTTTTAAATTTATTTACATTTCTATACTAAGCTACTAAAGTGCTTATATCATAGAATCAGGACAACCAAAATACATAAATCAAAGATACATTGGTACCGGTAAGTGTGTTTTTTAAATAAGGGTACGGACTTTGTGAATGCAGTGCCAATAGTAATTAGTAGTTAAAAAAATTCTAAATTAGATATAAATATAATATAAAAAAAATGATAGTTAAGAAATATATTTACGATTTTATTATTTCGTCGTGTTTTGTGATTTAGAATATTGATTAATTTTTATTGCAATAATTTTATTTTCAGTGAGTGCAGAAAGTACTACAAAAGTATGAACGTTTTAACTTTAAAATGGAAATTATATAATTTGTTTAATTTCCTAAAATATTTTTTAACTATTATTGTGATTTAAAGTGATTCGTGGCTAAAAAAAATAATAAATTTTGGCTTATTTTAATGCTAATATTATTACTGTAAAATCAATGCTGTTAAAATGCGGTCATTAAAGATGTATTGGAAGGACGATAGCGAAAATAATGAAGAATAGCACAGTGCGCGGTAGATGTGGTTTGAAAGTTGATGTAATGACAAAGAAATGCTTCCATGATGAGAATGAATGATGAATGATGATGAAAGGAAAGGAAAAGAAATTAGTGAAAGTAGATTGACGAAAGGACTTGTAAATCTGATGTAGTGTTTTCCGACCAAATCGAAGACATCCTCAAGAAAGCTGGGTTGCCTGGTGCCCATGACCATAGAGCGTATGTGAAGTGAATTGTGGATGTGAGGGAAGCTGTGTCATGGTTGTGGCAGGCGATCCATTCCGCCACTGTGGGAAAAAGGCGTGGCAATTTTTATCATTATTATACATTAATCATAAAAATTGCAGAGAAAAATCACACGAGCATATCTTTGCATTCTATTATTTTTTTACTAATTCATAAAAAATGATCACTCGTATAAGGAAATATGTGTTTTCCAGTGCTTTCATGACTTTGATAATGAAATTGCATCATCCACGGAATACTTTAATCATCAATATATCGCTTTAATGAATTAAAGCTTCATCGCCATCTTGTTCTGTAACACCTTAGGTATGAATATTTTATACATTTAAAAAGCGTACATACTTTTGTTGAATAAACTGTACAGGGTCATTGTTTATTTGTAACAAACGAACTGAGTTTAGCAGAATTGTTTAAAATTTTAAATGAAATGAGTATTTTCATAATAAACTGAAATATTTATTAGTTATTCTCATTATTGTATTTGGTAACGTCAGTGTACACAACGAGTACAGGAATAACCAAGCGTGTACAATAAAAGCAAATATTGCCTCCCTATGTCCACTTGCTTGACTCAAATCTTGCTTGATTCAAACCTGGGTTCAAACCTGCCACCCCAGCACGGCAATCCAAGAAGCAAGATAAAGACCTGGGCCTCGTCTCTAAATACATCATGGCATCGGTTATTCGTGACTTTCACTATTTCGTCAGTCCACCTAGTGGGAGGCCTACCTACGCTGCGTCTTCCGGTTTGTTGTCTCCATTCTAAAACCTTTCTTCTCCATCGGTTGTCGGTTCTTGAAACGATGTTATTCAATTATGCTTTCAGTAAAATAATTGCGATAGGTAAGTAACGCACAGTAGTACTCAACACGCCAGATTACAATCAACCAAAATTGAATTTCGAATAAGCTGCATATAATAATTTCATTACGCTGATTATGTTGATTTTACAGCGGACAATCGACAATCAATAATCGGTTTATTTAAAGTTTACTGTCGATTATTATTCGTTTAACAAGGCATTTACAAAAGAAAATAATGCATTTGAAAGTTTTTATTAATGCTCAAATACTTGCAATACTATTATAAACTAAATTTTAAACATATTTACAAAATATTTAAATATTAAATTGAGTTGTGTCAGGATCGTAGCAAGTGACGCTCCTTTGTCTTTGCCTGTCCCTATTGGAAAAAGACGTGACAATTTGATTGATTGATTGATATTTACAAAAATAATAAATGTATAAAATTATCATCTACTAAGTTTGGCAACTCGTCTGCTTATCTACCTTGTACTTGAATATATAAAAAAAACTCTGTAGCGACCGCGACATGCTACTGCTAGATGGCGTTGCATGTGTCCCATATCTCGCAACCGATTTACCGACAAAGTAATCAATATATATGCGCTCCAACGAAGAGACGTCACCCGGCTAAGTTGAGCCCTGTACGCAACACGCGTACAGCTGGGAGTACTCCTTTCCTTTTCTTACATGCGGAATAATGCTCTGCTAAAACTCTTTCTAGTGTTTCTGTTTACCTCTATTCGATTAAATGTGTGAATGATCCCACTAAACATGTATCGGAATTTTAAGTATATAATCTTATGTATGCAGACCAAGGATATAAAACGAGTGACTAGTATTTAATAAATAATTAATAAATATGTATTTATTTTTAAATACAAAATTATAATTGTGAACGAAATGTCAGTTTAGTGACAAATTTAAATATAGGTAATTTAATTATGGTGGCAACACTGAAATTAGATTTTATTGTCTGGCAATACATTAATTCCAAATTTAAAAATTAGGAAAATGATTTAAATTTTGTAAAAAATTATTAGGCAAAAGTAGGCACGGGCTAATTTAGGCTTATGCTTGGTTTGTGTGCTTATTCTGATAAAACTGAATTAGTCCTAGCCTAGGAATACCGATAATGTTTTTGAGTTTATCTAAAGAAGTTTTTATACTAGCGGCATGCTATGATGGCCATGAAGTTTCGTATAAGTTGCTGTTCTTTATAGTGACAATAAAGAACAGCAATTTTCTCCTTAAAAATAATTAATAAATTATACGAAACTTCATGAGCGGATCAAACGTCAAAAGAAACATCATAACGTGACGCTAGTATAATGTAATTTGAAATGTATTTCGAAGGCATTAAGGTAATAATTTCAATGTTGTCAAATTATCAATGTACAAGTTTAGTAATTCACGATATTATTATTATAAAATAAATGTGTTTTTTGTAAATTATTTTAATTATTAATCCATGTTTTTGTATAACCAAAGACAATAAAAATTTAACTAAACAATTGTTTTTATTACCCATACATTTTTATTAATAAATCTAGATTAGCTAATTTTTAGCAATCCTTTTTTTAATTTTATTTTTTGTTGTAATATATTTACTTTAATATTAAGCTACTAAAATGCTTGTACCATAGAAACTGGACAACCAAAGTACATATATCAAAGATACATTGGTACAGGCATATGGTTTTGAACCCGTGCTCTCGGTTTGTTTCCTCTTCCTCCCCTGATGTTGGAGTGCGGTCTATGAATGGATGCGACTGCTACTACATTCGAATGCACAGTGCCGACCTAGTTAAACCAGACAACTTACAAGCTGATCCCGAAACGCGATTAAATCACCTAACGATCTGTACACTTGTAAGTGTTACCTCGGATGACTGCTCTAATGACTTAAAACTGTCTGCCTACCACTGAATTATCAAGTTGTTAGGATAAGTCAAGAGTGGTTGGCAGTGGTGCTCAGCCGATCACTGGTAGTACCACCAGTTGCAAGTAATCTTGAATTGGTTTGTTAATAATTTTATATCGAAACTACCATTTATATATGTTTTTATTATTAGAAATAACAAAAGTAGTACAAAGAAACCAAAAATGAATAATGTCCTTTAGCTCTGTAAAAAATATCCGTTAAACGTAAATGTAAAAT
This sequence comes from Tinea trinotella, assembly GCA_905220615.1. Taxonomy (NCBI): domain Eukaryota; kingdom Metazoa; phylum Arthropoda; class Insecta; order Lepidoptera; family Tineidae; genus Tinea; species Tinea trinotella. The sequence goes on from HG992314.1 coordinate 1,220,512, forward strand.
GTGAAGTTAAAGAGTGGTGCATTTTTCTTTTTTTCTTTTATTTATACGATACTTTTTACAAATCCATAAATTATACTCGTAATTCTTGGTACTGTTAATGTGTTGCGGGGTCGCAATTTTAATTTCAAGCTCATTAATTAAGTTGTACTGTCAAAACGAAGGCCGTTGTCATAGTCATTGATTTACGCCATTGATTCGCCCAGGGGACCACGGGCGACTTGACGGGGGTCCACGTTGAAGTGACAAAAATGGGGGTTCATAAATCGTAAGCGGAGGTCCACAAAAATTATCTGGTTTCGATGGTAAAGTACTAAAATGTTGGCTTGACTTCACATATCAATGTAGGCAGATAATATTTTAAGAAGCTCAGCGAATGTTACTTGTAAAAAACTTGCATAATCCATATTCAGTAAAACGTGTCAAGACTTGCAAAGGCGGTTTTTGCCGAGTTTTGGGAACATGGTAGAAATGTAGGTGCAGGGGTCCACTGGAACCAGCAAAATTGGTCTATGAGTAAAAAAGTTTGGGAACCTCTGATTTACGCGGTCGGCCCGCTGAAGCGGAGCAGTCAAGTAAATGCAGGTTCCCGAGCCTAAAGAATTTTGCAACTCAGCGATATTATCAGAAAAATAACGCCTTGAAAAATGGACGGTCTTAGCAATATCTAAAATTTAAGTAATAAAATTACTACAAATTTAGGACCGGATATAATAATATTACAAATTCAATTTCTATTTAATTGCTATCAGTTAAGAGTCATATCTAAAGTAAGACTAGCCAAACTGGGGTAAGCAGACATCTTAGACATTTATTTGAAATATTTTGTTATACTAAATAATCTTGGAGCTTGAATGAAAAGAATTGTGGGTGTGAGGGAAACGAGGGAGTTATGTCAGGTTCGTGGAAAAGGCCTTCACTATCTCTGTCTATCCCTGTTGGGAAAAAGGCTTTATTTTCATTAAATGAATATAAATTTTCCACAGTATGACGAATTAGGATATGCGAGAAAAAGACTGGTCTGTGATAGTTTTAGCCCAACTCGACTCATATTCTTCGTCTTGAAATTACGCATCTTTTTCCTTTTACTCATTTTGTAGTACGAAGGTTTTGGCCATCTTTACCTTTATTTTTTGAGTGCCTTATGTTTGCATTGCAACTGTGTCTAAAAAAATTCTACAGATTTATGAACTAAACAAATTTTATGCGGCTTACTAAGCAGACCCGAAACAGTGGTCTGCCGATCCGGGGTAGTACCACCACTTAAGTATACAGACTGTGAAGTCGCGTTTCGGGATCAGCTTGTAAGTTGCCGGTTCCAACTAGGCCGGCATAGTAGATGTGGGTGCTACTTACAGTTATTGAATTGTAGTAGCAGTGACATTCATTCATGGACCACATCCAGCAGGTTGCCGTCATATGTAGATTTAATTTATAAAAAAAAATTTATAATAATATACTACATATCATACGTCTAAGTATCCATGTTACAAGTATATAAAAGTATACGTAGTGGTAGTTTTTACAAAGCCGCAGCTGTGGCCGAATAGCGAAAGAATCTTCGATAATACAATTTTGTATTTTTATTCAATAAGGGATACTTTGGCTTCTGATATTGGACATCAGCCTTCCAACGGGAATGCAATAAACATTTTTCAACACGAAATCTTTTGTTCGGTTTACACTAAGATTTTTTTAATATTTACTTTTTATTTCCTTTGTTAGTATTTTTTTATCGTGACTACAAATTTGACCTGAATGTAAGCATGATCGACTGAAAAAATTACTCCGTTTACAGTGGCTTCAGTCGTCGTCACTTTGCCGGCCAAGGGTAAAAATCTATTGACTGAACTATTTGACAGTTTTTTTACTTTTGCAGACAATTTTTCTAATATCTTTTTACAATGGATGTGCTTAGCCCTTTGTGAAAAGTTGGCAGATGACGATTTTTCTCATGAATCGCACCCCAAACTTACATTAGATGGGGTAGGGTGTCTTATTAATTTGCTTTCGTTTAAGTATATCGTTTCAATATTTAAAAAATGTGCTGGATGGATGCGTTATGGATGAAAAATGGATGCGTTACACGAGGCAGACCCAGGAGGATTTTCCTACTGAATCCGAGACATCCTCAAGAAAGCTGGGTTGCCCTGTATGGGCACAAGTATAGGAAACCGTAGAACTTGTATGAAAAGTATTGTGGAAGTGAGGGAGTTGTGTCAGGATCGTGGCAAGTGGCGCTCCATTGTCTCTGCCTAACTTTGTGGGAAAAAGTCGTGATAATTTTATTGATTGATTGAATATAAAAAAAATCTTAATGTCAATTAATTACAAATAACAAAATATACATTTAGTATTTATATTACGAGTACAATGAAAGGCGACCGTGGTGTAGTGGCAGTGCAATGGCTATGTAAGCCGAGTGATACGAGTTCAAAACCACTCACCGGTACCAATGTATCTTTGATATATGTACTTTGGTTGTCCTGTTACTATGATACAAGCACTTTAGTAGCTTAGTATAGAAATGTATAATAAATATAAAAAATAATTAAGCGATCTATCTCAAAGTAATTTCAGTTGCTATGTATTGCGAGCAACTCCGGTTGCATGTAACAGCAGTCGAGCATGAGGCAAGAGTTCCCGCTTTGGCACCTTTTCTTAAACAGTCAAGTGTCGAAGCGCGCCCGCGAGTGTTTAAGCAATGTGGTGCCTTTTCCCTCTTTTATTTTTAGGGTGACAATGCTTTAAGAATAAAAATGGTTTCAGATTTTGATAATAAATATGGCGACGCCTGTCTCTCTTGTGTATTGGTTAGGACATCAGTTCGCTTTTATTTATTTATTTATTTAATTCGGTAAATAAGACACGTGTCAAACTAAACATACCGAAAAATGAACATTCCAAGATTCATGCTGGTTTGCGACCCAAGAATGTATTTACACAAAAAATAACATTATAAGGTTAACAATATAAATAACAAGAATACACAATAGAAATAATACACAAAAAATAATGATTAAAAAAAAGAACAAAAGTAATAAATTAAAATTCACAATTCAAAACTAAGACTACAATACTTAATTAATAAAATTAGGTTGTTTTGAACGAGGTTGCATAAATTTTAGAAACTTGCCTTTTAAATACGCTGAACCGACAGTTAAATATGTCGAGCTGGTTATGAACAAGGACTGTTTCATTAAAAGCTCGACACATCCTAACCATGGGATTATAAAAGGAGGTGTTGCATTTGTCTAAGAGAAAGGTGGGCACCGTGTTTTACGGATTAAGTTAAACTCAAGAAGCGAAAGTAAACAGGGCGAGTCTATAGAAGAATGTACTATCTTTTATCTGCCGCGTAACGTACACCCCGTTTGATTCCCGGTTGAAAGAAATATTTGATACAAAGCTTTTATTTGTAATAATTCGATTTATTATTACAATTATTTTAATATTGGGAATAATGCTATCTGATTGCTAATTCTACAAGTAGTAGTACTTGTTGTTTAGATTGTAGTAATTAGTTTAAAACTAGTAAGACAAAATAAACCCAAAATCAATCAAACTATCACGCCGCAGAGACAATGGTGCACCACTTGCCACGATCCTTACACAACTCCCTTGCTTCCTTCACATCCACAATTCTCTTCATGCAGGCTCTGTGGTAATGGGCACTAGGTAACCCAGCTTTCTTTAGGATGTCTCCGATTTGGTCGGAAAACACCCTTCTGGGCCTGCCTTGTTTAACGCATCCATCCACATCAGATTTAATTTTTTGGTGTTATCCCACCAATAAATTAAAGCTTTAGTCACCCTATATCACGTCTCTGCTTTTACCTCGACGCAAACACCTTATAATATTTCACGAAACACGCTTATTTTCCCTCCGTAGTGTTTCCTTAAATTATTCCCTTGGGAATGTTATTTCATCCAGAGATTTGGACCGGAGAGCATCCCCCTATTCTTTTGGACATATTGAGTGACGCAGTTTCATAATACGTGACACAGGACTTCATCCTAATGGGGTAGGCACGTTGGTTTAGCTTTAAAAGAAGATTTTTTATTTCTACAGTTGCGTTGTTTTGAGCAGGTTGGGTTAAAAGAGACTGACAAAAGAGTGAAACCGTCTTCTATCTCACCTTCTAGTTTAGTCTTGATAATTTTTAGACACAGCCTTTTGGCGCTGTCTGTGCTGTGCATACAAACACGGTAGGGAGATTAATTTGTCTTAACCTTTCCTCTGTAAGGTTTCTTGTACATTAATACCTATATGACTGAACAACTATACAACTATTATGTATATACCAACTGTGTTCTCTCCATCCTATAGCCTTGGATCCTTCAAGCAATGCATTCGGCTAGCGTTTTCAGTCGTTGGCACATAGGCAACCGTCCTATATGCTATCCTATATTATGCTTGTGCTAGATTTTATGGGTAGATATATAAAGAAGCTATAAATTCATTTCGAATACCTTCCATTAAAATACTCCATTATACATTTGAAAGGTGAATCATGAAAGTCCCCGCTTTCCAATGTCGCTAATTGAAAAAGCAATTAAATGCAGACTGGAGCCAAGAACCTCTCAAAATTCCTGCTCAAATTGGCTTAACTTAGGTACTTTTGTCAGCGACCTGAAACTATTCCGGTAACTTAAATTTACAGATAAGTAAAATAAACATTTACAGGATTACTATACTAAACTACGGAGGAAGCATCCGCATTTTGTCGACCGAATCGGCAGTCGAACGCGAGAGTGCGTCATTTCTTTGAAAAACAATCGACAAGAGGAATACTTTACCAGCCCATGTGTTCTTTCCATCCTTAAATCTTAGATCTTTTAAGCGATGCGTGAATACCTTTGGCCGGCATAGCGACGACGACTGGGGCAACGGTGAAGACTCGGTTTTTACAGGCGGATCGAAAATTTTTTTTTATTTATAGTTAATTATATATTTGTGTAATTACAAATTAAGTGCTAAATAAAAATTATTTAATATTTTATAACTTTAACAAATAGATAATAATACTGACATTAAATTTAAATAATAAACTCACTTAGCACCTAACTTAGCAAATATATTTAATCCTTATATTTTTTACAGCAGACAAATTAGTTTAATTCGTTAATCCATCATTCAAAATAACAATCCAAATTCAATATATAAATTCACAATAAAATTAGCACCCAAAACAATCAAAGCATTCAATCAAGCTAAATAAAAACATAAATTGAAATATCGCGAAAACATTTTTAATAGTATCCAAAATAAATCGGATTTTGCTTCTACCATGAAATCAACATAATGCTATTAGAATAAGAATAGGACGGGCTGTTGACTAACTTCACTTGACTGATTTAAATGTCTTTTTCTTGACAGTCCGCAAAGAAAAAGACACCATATTAAAGTGAAATTTGTTGAAGAGTTAGACGTCACAAAATGGCGCCGATTCTGTCCTATTCCTATTTTAATCGCATTATACGATGTGGTTATGCTACCAACTAGTTTTTGTTTATTGTGACTTGACATCTGACCTCAATCTATAGTAAGCATAATAGATGTCCAAGAGTGCGGTCGCTAATGTCAACAAAAAAACTTTTATTCATTCTGACAATAAGTTTCAATGAGCTAGAACTATTAATGAAAATGAACATCCATTCTTAGTGTGTTGCTCGGTCGCAATTTTGATGCTCATTAATGGAGCTTAACTGTCAAAACAAAGCCCATTGTCATTGAGTTACGCGGTCAGCCCGCTAGTGAAGACATAATTTTTAAAATTAATCAATCAATCAATCAAATTATCCCACAGATATAGGCAGAGACAATGGAGCGCAACTGACCACGATCCTTACACAACTCCCTTACTCATATGCTTTTTGTAGTTTATTTTTAATAAAAATAATAAAAATAAACACCAAAAATAGAAAATATATAAATGAAAGAATTAAGCTATTACTTATAAGTGCAAGAATCGTAGGTCAGCTTGTAAGATGCTGATTTCAGCTAGGCCGGCATAGTGTAAGCGATTTCTACTTGCAAATGTTTATCTAAAGTAGCAGTCCTTTCATTGACCACACTTCAGCATAACTTTAGTCGAGTTAATAACATATGGCAGACATCAATAAAAAAATTGTTTAACGGCAAGTTAAGTTAATATATTCATTATCTTGTCATATGTAGTTTCGATTCCTATAATTCAGTGGCGTAGCATGGTGGGGGCGGAGGGGGCGGCAAAATAAATAAAAAAATTTGAAATTTGAACCTGAAATTCATATTTTTGTTGTACCTATGATTGAAACTCCTAAATAAGGGGGCGGCAGACTGCTATAATTATTATCGTTACCTTACCTCATTAATAATTTTTAGTAGGCTTGAGTATATCAGTGATGTGTCTTGTGAAGACCCTAAAAGAGAGAATAAAAATATATACTCTGTCCCTATTTTCGGATACAATGTTGTTGTATTCACGACACATCCTAACATTTGGGTTGTAATATGAAGTATTGTTTTTGTACACTTGCAAGGAGAATGTGTTTGGTGAGCGACTAGCATATCGTGTGTTAATGTTCAATAAAGTTGTTAGGGTAGGGGAATCAATCAACATACGAGTGTACTATACGGAGATGGCAACCCGCGTGTCCATATGATTTGAAATACGCTATCTATGCGACAATGTATTAGGAAAGAGATTCGTGATAGGGGTAACGATTGGCCTGAAGCAGAAAATGGTGGAGTTTTATCCGAAAATATATATTTTTAATGAAAAGGATAAATTATCGGTTAAATTATAAGTGAAGTTGGAAGCACATTGGCTATTTTAATTTTGTAGTTGCAAGTATATTTGTTATTGTAATGGTTTTTCATTTGTAAATATTGAAATATGAGTTGAAATTGCTAAAGGAATGATTCAAATCCACTCTGGTAAAAATAAAAATGAATAAAACATAAAAATAAAAGGGAGTCGCATCCGGCCTAGTTGAAACCGGCAACTTACAAGCTGCTCCCGAAATGCGACCAAATCACTTTATGGTCTGTATACTTTTAAGTGGTGGTACTACCCCGGATCGGCAGACTGGGTACCACTGCCTACTGCACTACCACCACATTTATAAATTAATTCATTACGTCCAACCTACTGGTGCGAAAGGAATATTAAGGTAATAAAAATCAAACAATCAATTAAATTGTAATACTCTTTTCCCACAGGGATAGGTAGAGGCAATGAGAGCTCCACTTACCACGATCCTGACACAACTGCCTCGCTTCCCTCACATCCACAATTCTATTAATAAAAATGTATGTAATTATTGTCGATATCACAAAAAAGGCCTATTTCATTTCTAGTAGAAGCACAGCTATTTGTAACCTACCCTTAAAGTTAAACAGTAAGGTTCCTCCCTCGGAAGTTAAAATAAATGTTTGCTCAGAATTTCTGCCGGATCTCTCATCAGAGGTTCCTGAATAATTTAGATGGATACCAAGAAACAGTATACATATAACTTAGGAGCGCGTTATGGGTTCCAAATTGTAAGCACATCTATAAACATAGAAATAGTTATCAGGAAAGTTTTTTTTTAATTTCTTCTTGTTTTTGCTATCGAATATTTTATTAAATGTTTTCTTTTTACACGATCAATGTTTTTAATAAGACAGCTTGTAGACCGCACATCTAACCAAGTAAGGCTCAACTGCAATCCATTAACGGTAGCGTATTATAAGATAAAAGATATTGAGCGTCTTTAATTATTGATGAACTTTCAATCTGCAGAAGGTACCAGAAGAATCTAGCAGGCCTATGTCGGGGCTTGAAACATTTAATTCAAATTGTCACACCTTTTTCCCACGCGGAGACAATAGAGCGCCACTTACCACGATCCTTACACATCCTCCCTTACTTCCTTCACATTCTTGAAACATGTATCTTTTTAATATTTTCTTAGATTTTTTTATCGCATTTATTTAATCAAAACCAAAATAAACGCTATAGTAAGCCGCATAAAATTTCATTGACCGCTCTCCAGTCTAACCTCAGGCAGGGTGCAGTCATAATTATGCTGTACAATAAGAATAATACGCGCTCTATAAAATCTAAAGCAAGAAGCTTACGTAACTCAGCTACTACATATTTATTCCTTGAAAAGGAATTACTTTTCGACTTAAAATTATTTCCTTAAAGTCCTTTGATCCTTAACGTTTGTTAATATATTACTATAATAATTATTTCATAATGACATAACATGGGCTGAATTATATTCTGAGATGGTGTCTGAACGAGTATGCAAGCAGAAAAATATTTATTTATTATTATTATTATTCATTTCTATACAAAGCTACAAAAGTGCTTGTATCAAGAAACAAAATAACCAAAGTACATATATCAAAGATCATTGGTACCGGTGAGTGGTTTCGAACCCGTGCCACTCGGCTTACGTATCCACTACACCACGATCGCCTTAATAAAAGTACGGATCAGTTCTTATGAGAATCAACGAATACTAAATCACTTATTCCAGATATTCCTGGTGGGTAAAAAGGTGTATCACAGACAAGGCGAGTGATCCATCAGAAAATTAAAATTAAAACTAAAGTCGACTTTAAAAGTATCGAATTTGAGGAGAGTTGAGGGATATTTATTATGCTAAGGGAAGATGAGGAACGCCTGGGGATGGCAACAACGCCCGTTGCAAATTCCTACAGACACTGTAAAGCGTCTATAGGACACACGCCTTGTCATGAGCACGGACTGATCAACACGTCTCGCGTGCTCATTACCTATAGACGCCTAAACTCAAAGAATTTGGACTAAGGAAATAGAAGGAGCCCTAATGTAGGTAAAAAATACCACCGTTTATACTATTTTCACTTATGGCATTAAAAAGAAGTGAGAAGGGGACGAATATACATTTTTGCATTCGTAATTTAGAAGGTTGTCTAATTTGTCAAATTAGACAACCTACTTTGACAGAATAACTAATGACACTAAAATACTTCAAAAAAGGATGACGGAACAATTAGGCTGCTACTCTTACTATCACGTGACTTTTAATTAGGCAGTATTCAAAGTCAACCACAATTACAAGTGGTTGTAATTGCCGAAAAGTAGTGACAACCTTTGAAAGAAGGGAATTGAAGTACAAGTAGTTATCTCTTTCAGTCACACGTGGTATAAACATAGTATAAATGAGATAAATTGTAGCGTCGTGTACTAAACACTGTGCTACGAGTACATGACTCGTTTGTAGCCGGTTCCAGTAGGCCGGCATAGTGGATGTGATTACTATTCACAGTTATTGAATTGTAGTAGCAGTGACATCCATTTATGGACCATACTACTAGGATCGGCAGACTGGGTACCACTGCCTACCACTCTTTGATAACCAGACCCGAAGCAAATATCCATCTCATTTTTATTAACAAATATTAGCACTATTTAATATAATTATTAAAAAATACAAATTAAAGCTATGAAACAAATATTTGCTCCGACCGGGAATCGAACCCGGGACATTACGCGCAAAAAAACAATCACTAACTGTTCGTCCACGCCTGTCGTCAGGTGATTGTTTCTTTTTACATTTCGAATTATAGTGTAAAAACTATGAAATGCAAGTACAAAGGCATGTATTTAAAATCGTTTAGAACACAAATTGAAGGCATTCTACAATTTTATAATTAGAGAGAAGATGTTCTATCGATTTTCTGGAAGTTTCTCGAACATTCTAAACATAGAGGGGAATGTTCCGTGCGCATACCACGAGACTGCACTATAAACGTAGTTTAACGTTAATTAATCAGATTTGTATATTGACATGATATGATGTTAAGCTGGAGTGTAATCCATTTATTTATAGGCATAGGTACGGTCGCGATCTTTAATTTAGGACCCACTTCCTGGAACATTTGTTTAAATCACTCATTCGCAATAAAGGCGAAAATGCTAAATCAATTTATTCGAAAGACAGATAATCTTTGACTTATATCTTTAAAGTTATATCTTTATGAGTGTGTAGATATTTTTGACTAACTGATTGTATAGATATTTTTGACGCATTGAATGCTCACATCATTATGACAACTAATGTGTGTAGATATTTATGATCAGTCTGAATGTATAGATACTTTTGATCACTTTGCGTGCTCACATATATCTGATGCTGACTGTACCTATTGCATAAAGTTTTTAAATAAAAATAAATAAAACTTTAATAAATTCCTTCCAAATAAATATTTTGGTGTCTTTAAGGCCGCAGCTTCCGATTTACGTGCTGCGACACAGGAGCGGTTTTTAAGTCAAAAAAAAAAACACTAAAATTTAAATGCCAATTTTTTAATAGTGAATTGAAAACCAAATTTGAATTGCAATCAAAAACATTTAGTGAACGAAAATTAATATTTTCCATAACCGTATCCCAAACCGTAGTAACCTAGATTTCCCCAGTTAAGTAAAGACGAGTAACTTTTGGCTAAGGGGTAGCCATAGGAGTAGGTGTAGTATGGGGATATGATTGGTTTTGATAGGACTAATGGGGAGGTATAAATTGGAGCAGCGTAGGTCTTGATAACTGGAATAGGAGCAGCTTTAAGCATGTTCGCTGTGGAGATGGCCGGAGCATATACGGGTGCACTCACTACTTGAGGAATGACCGGTGCTGATAGACCTGGGGAAGAAATCATTATATTTAAAATACAACTATACATATGACAAAACTTTGCTGATGTGCGGTCCGTGTATGGAAACGACTGCTACTACCGCAAAACAACTGCAAGTAGCAGTCCCATCCATGATGTCGGCCTAGTTGAAACCGGCAACTTGCAAGCTGATACCTAAGTGCTATCTATGCTAATCCGAAATAAAATATAAAGTGACTGTGGTCTAGTGTATCAAACCAAGAGCCTTCGGTTCAAACCAATTGTCAGTATCAATATATCTTTGATATTGCTGCACAGTTTCTAAGTTACAAGCATGACGATAGGCGTAGACGAACGGTTAGCGATTGGTTTGTTGCGCGTAAAGTCCCGGGTTCGATTCCCGATCGGAGCAAACATTTGTTTCATAGCTTTTATTTGTAATATTTAATAATTATATTGAATATTGCAAATATTTGTTAATAAAAAAAAGAAGTGGATATTTGCTTCTGGTCTGGTTATGAAAGAGTAGTAGGCAGTGATACCCAGTCTGCCGATCCGGAGTAGTACCACCACTTACAAGTATACAGACCGTGAAGTGATTTGGTCACGTTTCGTGATCAGCTTGTAAGTTGCCGGTTCCAGCTAGGCCGGCATAGTGGATGTGATTGCCAGTGGCGTAGCTTGGGGGAGGGGGGCGGAGGGGGCGGCCCGGCGGCACATTTCGCGGGCGGCAAAATTTAAAGAAACTAAAATAAATCGTAGAAATTTGAACCTGAAATTCATATTTTTGTTGTACCTATGGTTGAAACTCCTAAATAAGGGGGCGGCAATTTTTTTTTCCGCCCCGGGCGGCCGACTTCCACGCTACGCCACTGGTGATTGCTACTTACAGTTATTGAATTGTAGTAGCAGTGTCATTCATTCATGGAATACACTTCGGCTTAACATCAAGCTGGGTGCTGTCATATGTCGAGTCACAATAACAAATTTAAAAAAAATATATTTTTTTATTTAGTTTAGTAGCTTAGTATAGAAATGTCAAAAAATCATTTAACTTACCATATCCATAGCTATACCCGATGGCATTACCACGGCATAAGCCAGCCACAGCCAAAAGTACGACGAGCTGAAACAAAATACTACACTGAGAAACATTATAGCAAGTTGGGTGTCCAAAGTCAGATTAAACAGTCTAAAGTCCTCAGACCAAAGATGGTAATAGTTAGATATGCCCTGACACCGACGTGGGGACCTGACATAGGAAAGAAAGGTTCTTAAGTGGAGACACGAACCAGAAGACACAACGTAAACATAAACCTTCCACCAGGTGGACTGACGACATTATAATAGTTACGAGTAACAGGTGGATGCAACTGTCATCTTGTCGTTAAAATGTCGTTCTAAGGGGGACGGGGGGAGGCTATATTCAACAGGGGACGTCTTCTGATGAATAAATTATTATTTCTATCAGGGCCATAGTTATAAATTACTCTGTGCATATGTGCATAGAATAGTGTTGTCTCTTTTTGTTTTACAGTAATTGCCAACACTACTTTCTTTATCATGCGCTGTCAGACTAGACTTCAATATTTATGACAACGAAAAAAAATTAAATTCGATAATTAATGACTGGGTTGGCAAGTGCCCATAACCATAGAACTTGAATAGAGTGCCACTTTCCACGTACCTGACACAACTCCCTCGCTTCCCTCACATCCACAATTCTCTTCATACAAGCTCCACATATTATATAAATATATTTAAAAAAACTCACCGATACGTAGTGATTCATGTTGCTAATTCTGAATCGATATGCAATGTACTTAGGTAGTACATAAGTACTTATATACTTTTACAATGGTACCGATGTTCGACGTCCGGTCTAAGCCGAAATCCTAGAGGAAGTAGCAGTCAATTTAAAGTATATACATTCTGTATAAATTAACGTTTTTGTCTGATATTTAGTAACATTATGACCGAGGTTTAAATTGGTATAAGCAGTAGTTTAATTTTCTGTATCGTATTTTTTAAATATTGTGATAGATAAAAATATAAGAATTGTGGATGTGAAGGAAGCAAGGGAGCTGTGTAAGGATCGTGGTATGTGGCGCTCCATTGTCTCTGCCCATCCCTGTGGGAAAAAGGCGTGATAATTTGATTGATTGATTGATTAAAATATTAGAGTGGTAGGGAGAGGTACCCAGTCTGCTGATCCGGGGTAGTACCACCACTTACAAGAAAAAAGACATTGAAGTGACTTAGTCGCGATTTGGGATCAGCTTGTCAGTTGCCAGTTCCTACTAGGCTGGCATAGTGAATGCGGCTGCTACTTGCAGTTGTTAGTAGCATTAACAACTACTAACAAGTAGCAATCTGCTCTATCCTAGCATTATGGATAGTAATTCTTTTTTCATTTCTATACTAAGCTACTAAAGTGCTTGTATCATAGAAATAGGACAATCAAAATACATATATCAAAGATACATTGGTACTGGTGGGTGGTCTCGAACTTGTGCTCTCCGGTTTGTGTAACCATTGCACTGCCACTACACCACGGTCGCCTTAATTGTTAACTTTTTTATGCCTATTTGTTAAATTTCGTGTAAAGGCTAAAAGTGTCGAGATTCTTGTGGCCTTTTTTCATCACATGCCTTTCCGAAGCCTTGGTAGAGTATGACACTAAGCAAACCCATGCTAATGCTAATAAATTCCTCCTGCTAAAAGCCCATGCCTGTTTTTCATCATTAAAATGAATTTAATGATTAGGAATCACCTGTAGCATTCCACTTGTATTTTTCTTTTATTATAAAATTATCATCATCATCAGCCAGAAGACGTCCACTGCTGATAATAGATTTCCCCCTTAGGACGCCATTCCGAACGACAATATGTCAGTTGCATCCACCGGTTATTCGTGACTTTTAATATGTCGTCAGTCCATAGAACTTTTCTTCCCCATCGCTTGTCGGTTCTTGGAGCGATCATAAAATACATTTTGCATTTTAATTGTGGATGTGAGGAAAGCAAGTGAGTGTTGACAGGACCGTGGCAAGTGGCGCTCTGTTTTCTCTACCTATTCCTGTAGGAAAAAGCCGTGACAATTTGATTAACTGATTAAACATGTATATTGTGCGAACATTTAGCGACAAACAGAATGAACAACTACATGAAGTAAAAAAGACACATAATTGCATCAGCCGCATTACAGTTACCTTCGAACGGTTCCTCGTTCAAGTGTGAAAATGATGTAAAATATGAATTATTCATTTATTTACAACAAGACAAAAAACACAATATATCATTTAAAATTTGCTAACAGTAATTTATTGCTAATCGAAAATTTAGCAATTAACATAGATACAGTATAAATGTTACGTTCTTTATTTGAGAAACAGACAAAATTCAAAATATATAACAATAATTAAACTATAAATAAAAAATACCATCTAATGACGTCGCATCAGAGATAGTCCCAAGGAGACTGGCAACATTTCCCCTTTGTATAGCAAGGCTAATACGTTGCCAGAAATAATTGCCAGCCTTTCTGTCTCCAGACTTCTCCGTCAGCCGCTTGGATAACTCCTTAGCCAGGCGCTTCGCTGAAAGTCCCCAATCGTCTCGGGGGCCTATCGTCTGAAAGGCCTATCGTCTCGACTCCAAACGGCTTAAATTCGTAACCAGTACCGAGGTTAGCGTATTTGCTCAGCTTGAGGTTCTCAAATTTAGTCAGTATAAATTAAAAATATTTTTTTTATTTTGACTCGTCATCCGACCTCGACCCTCCTGATGGTAAGCAAGAGGAAGTCCAAGAGTGCCGACGACTGTAAAAACCGAGTTTTACAGTTGCCCCAGTCGCTGTCACTATGCCGGCCAAAAGTTCTTTTTCACGCATCGCTTAAAGGATCTGAGTTATAGAATTGAGAAAACACATGGGCTGGTAAAGCATGCCACTTGTCGATTGTTCTACAAAGAAACGACCTACCGAACCTTTTAATATCATTTTGTCATGTCAGGATCGTGGAAGTGTTTTATTTGAAAAGATCTGCACCTTGCCTAATATTTGCTTGGCTTGAGTACTACCACTCTTTAGTCCATAAAGAAAGGGCCTGGATCGGCAGACTGGACACAACTGCCTACCACTCTTTAATAACCATTCCTTTGTCAATCCTTGTCCTTGATCCCTGTCACATCTTCTTTCAAACCGCATATATCGGGCAATGTGCTATTCCTTATTACATCCGTTATTATCACTCTACATACAATCCTTAATGACCGCATTTCTACATCGTTAATTCAAATCAGATTTATCACATACAAATGTATTCTTCTTTCTAACCGCAACCATTATCTTACATCATCATCAGCCAGAAGACGATGCCAGAAGGCGTTCTAAGGGAGAACATAGGCCTCTCACTTAGAACGCCATTCCGAACAACAAGATGCCAGTTGCATCCATCGGTTATTCGTGACTTTCACTATGTCGTCAGTCCACCTAGTGGGAGGCCTACCTAGCCATGCCATGGTAGAATCTAACGATAAGCAAACCCATGCTAATGCAAATAAAATCCCCCTGCCAAAAGCCCATGCCTGTTCCTAATAATTAAAATGAATTTAATGATTAGGAATCATCCTGTTTCTAATCATTTTTTTTAGAAACAGACCACATTCCACTTGTGTTTTTCTTTTATCATAAAATCATCATCTTCATCAGCCAGAAGGCGTCCACTGCTGAATATAGCCCCCTCCCCCCCCTTAGAGCCCCATTTCAAATGACAAGATACCAATTACATCCATCGGTTATTCGTGAATCACTATGTCGTCAGTCCACCTAGTGGGAGGCCTACCTACGCTGCGTCTTCCGCTTCGTGGTCTCTAATCTAGAACCTTTCTTCCCCAGTGGTTGTCTGTTCTTCGAGCGATATCCTACGTGCTCAAGTGTACACGTATTTATAAATAACGATCCATTAGAGCTTTCCAATCACGCAACTTGTCGGTTTAACCTTTATGTCAAATTGAGAGCGTTTGACAAAGGTCAAGGAACATGTGTTTGCTTCAATATGTGTGACGACATTGGATAGTACACCCGTAAAGTAGTGGGTTCGATTCCCGGTAAGAGCAAATATTTGTTTTATATATATTATGTGTCAATCAATCAATCAAATTGTCACGCTTTCTTCCCACAAGGATAGGAAGAGACAATGGAGCGCCACTTACCACGATCATTGCTCCCTTGCTTCCTTCACATCCACAATTCTCTTCATACAGGCTCTGTGGTTATGGGCACTAGGCAACCTAGCTTTATATGTAGCATTTAATAATTTAATTAAATATTACAAATATTTGTTATTAAAAAAGAGGTGGAAGATATTTGCTCCGGGTCTGGTTGTCAAAAAGTGGTGCCCAGTCTGCCGATCCGGGGTAGTACCACCACTCACAAGTGTACATACCGCGAAGTTACTTAGGCACGTTTCGGGATCAGCTTGTAACTTGCCAGTTTCAACTAGGCCGGGATAGTGGATGTGACTGCCACTTACAGTTAAATACAAAAATAATCACAACCAAAGTACATATATCAAAGATACATTGGTACCGGTGGGTGATCCCGAACTCGTGCTCTCGATTTGCGTAACCATTGCACTGCCACTACACCACGGTCGCCTTAAATTGATTGATTGTTTGATTAGGTGACATTTAAAATAATTTTTTTAATCTATGAATATGCTAAAAGTCATTATAAACAAGTCATGAAACTTAACGAGGTATGTTTATGACAGTAAAATATAATTGTCATGATTGTAGAGGAAAGGGAATGTACTTTTGACATGCCATGTTCGTGAAATAATACAATGAGTCACATATGAAATAGTTTATTGGAAAACAGGTTATGACTATTGGGGTAAATGTGACTACGGGGTTAAAGCGACTAACTTAAAGGACATCATTCATTGTGGGCTTTTATGTACTACTTTTGTAATGTCCAATGATGAAAAAATATATAAATGGTAGTTTTATACTTGTATAGATAAAACTAATAATAATTTTGCTTTTAAATGCTGTGCAATTGAGTTATTTGGAAAATAAGATCTGGATTTTGTATTATCTGTCAATCAGCGCCATATTTGTTTTGCTTTGAACTGTTATAATTATAATTTGATAACATGCCTGTTCCTAATAATTAAAATGAATTTAATGATTAGGAATCATCCTGTTTCTAATCATTTTTTTTAGAAACAGACCACATTCCACTTGTGTTTTTCTTTTATCATAAAATCATCATCTTCATCAGCCAGAAGGCGTCCACTGCTGAATATAGCCCCCTCCCCCCCCTTAGAGCCCCATTTCAAATGACAAGATACCAATTACATCCATCGGTTATTCGTGAATCACTATGTCGTCAGTCCACCTAGTGGGAGGCCTACCTACGCTGCGTCTTCCGCTTCGTGGTCTCTAATCTAGAACCTTTCTTCCCCAGTGGTTGTCTGTTCTTCGAGCGATATCCTACGTGCTCAAGTGTACACGTATTTATAAATAACGATCCATTAGAGCTTTCCAATCACGCAACTTGTCGGTTTAACCTTTATGTCAAATTGAGAGCGTTTGACAAAGGTCAAGGAACATGTGTTTGCTTCAATATGTGTGACGACATTGGATAGTACACCCGTAAAGTAGTGGGTTCGATTCCCGGTAAGAGCAAATATTTGTTTTATATATATTATGTGTCAATCAATCAATCAAATTGTCACGCTTTCTTCCCACAAGGATAGGAAGAGACAATGGAGCGCCACTTACCACGATCATTGCTCCCTTGCTTCCTTCACATCCACAATTCTCTTCATACAGGCTCTGTGGTTATGGGCACTAGGCAACCTAGCTTTATATGTAGCATTTAATAATTTAATTAAATATTACAAATATTTGTTATTAAAAAAGAGGTGGAAGATATTTGCTCCGGGTCTGGTTGTCAAAAAGTGGTGCCCAGTCTGCCGATCCGGGGTAGTACCACCACTCACAAGTGTACATACCGCGAAGTTACTTAGGCACGTTTCGGGATCAGCTTGTAACTTGCCAGTTTCAACTAGGCCGGGATAGTGGATGTGACTGCCACTTACAGTTAAATACAAAAATAATCACAACCAAAGTACATATATCAAAGATACATTGGTACCGGTGGGTGATCCCGAACTCGTGCTCTCGATTTGCGTAACCATTGCACTGCCACTACACCACGGTCGCCTTAAATTGATTGATTGTTTGATTAGGTGACATTTAAAATAATTTTTTTAATCTATGAATATGCTAAAAGTCATTATAAACAAGTCATGAAACTTAACGAGGTATGTTTATGACAGTAAAATATAATTGTCATGATTGTAGAGGAAAGGGAATGTACTTTTGACATGCCATGTTCGTGAAATAATACAATGAGTCACATATGAAATAGTTTATTGGAAAACAGGTTATGACTATTGGGGTAAATGTGACTACGGGGTTAAAGCGACTAACTTAAAGGACATCATTCATTGTGGGCTTTTATGTACTACTTTTGTAATGTCCAATGATGAAAAAATATATAAATGGTAGTTTTATACTTGTATAGATAAAACTAATAATAATTTTGCTTTTAAATGCTGTGCAATTGAGTTATTTGGAAAATAAGATCTGGATTTTGTATTATCTGTCAATCAGCGCCATATTTGTTTTGCTTTGAACTGTTATAATTATAATTTGATCATTTTTCACACCTTAACTATGCATAATAAAGGATTAAACTGTTTAATATGCATATTAAACTGTTAATACAATTAAGCCCAAGTCCCCATACAAAATGAATGATGTCCTTTACCTTAAGTAAAAAAAGTAATAGAACGAAAGTTAGTGGCATTAACTCTGTAGACGCATTTTTTTATAAGAATTGACATCTGACCACGACTTGCCAGTTATCTTAGCCGCCGTCACTATGCCGGCCAAAAAGAGACTTTATTTACAAATTATAGTACGAATAAAACGGCCCACGATACAATTTTCACACGGCATTATCTTAAAATATATTAACTTATTAGAAAATCTAAATATAAAATGACGTCAAGTATTTCTATTAACAATATCGGCGCTGAAAAGGTAAAAGAGATAAAAAACTATCCAAAAAAATCATATTTTAAAGAGTGGTATAACACCTGGCAGAAAAAATAGCGCTGCGTGGTTAGGTTGGGCAAGTTAAAACGATAATCGTCTCTCGTCGACGATTGGCAAAATAATTAAAGTTGAGCTAAATCCACCAAAATGAGACTATTGATGATAATGATCATACGTGTCGTCGCACAGACGATATTCGTTACAACGATTTTATTATTCTAGTTATATTGGCCTAGCTTTTATTATTTTGACAATCGCCTACGAGAGACGATAATCATATTAACTTTCCCAACCTAACCCCGCAGGACGACTGCGGTGGGAGCAAGTCCGCACCTTGTGTAATTGATAATATTATAAAATAATAGTTGTGCCCGCGATTTCACCCGCCTAAAATTAGGTTTATAACACAGTCATAAAAAAGGAGGAGGTTCTCAATTCGACTGTATATCCCTTTTTTGTATTTATATTATAACTTGATAACTCATATAAAAATTACAGACGGAAATTAAAAATTCCGATTACAATTATAGAAAAATTCCACTGCTGAAACTATAATCAATTGGAAACTATGGTAAAAAATAATTTCAATAAAATTATCCTATGTACCAAATTATAGAGGTACTATCCAAAAATATGGGTACAACGTTTCATGATGATCGGTTTAGTAGTTGTTGCTTCAAAACGTAACAAACAAACTTACATTCACATTTATAATAATAGTAAGATTAACACGTATGTAAAAGGAAAAGTAACGAGGTTTAAGAGCCCCGATGACTCAAAAAACTGTTTCTTTTTACATTTGAGCAAAATACGAAACGCGACTAAGTCAAAACAAAGAGTACCTAATAAAACTATGTTATTATATTTTAATGAGATTAACGCCCGGTTCTATGTCTTTCAAACGAATTGTTTTTAATACGAACAGTTAAATAATCTACCAGCCGTAGGTTAAAACCGTTCATATAAAATACCCCTCGTAAGTCAAGTTACCGACAACTACTAGCAAAAAGTATGAAATAAAGTAAAACGTTCTTTAAATATTATTTTTCAAGCGTCAGTGAAGTGAAGTAAACAACCGATACCGATTACCGGCAACAACCGGTTACCGATACTTAACCGTTACCTATAATAACCGGATAGTTTATTAAAGGACCGGGCATAAATCTTACTCTGTAACAGACCCTTAAAGATAGTAATGAATTTTATTAAAACTGAAATTTTATTTTCTTAGATGTTGGTTGCATTGATTAATGAATTAAACAAATTTTATGCGGCTTACCATCGCGTTTATTTTTGGTTTAGATTAATCATTTGTATTATTATTCCGACGTTTCAAAATCTTTGCCAGATGACACCGTCAGTTATTTTTGCAAAAATTTGAAATAAACCGGGAACAGAAAAACAAAATCAAAACATCAAACGGGGTAGTTTTGGAAACAACAACAGCATCAAACAATAGGACGACCAACACCTCAGTCTCTCCGTGACCACGATGGCTGCAAAGCTCTCGAAACGTCGAAATAGTAAAAAAAAGGAAAATCTAAAGCAAAAATAAACGCGATAGTAAGCCGCATAAAATTTGTTTAATTTATGGTTTCTTTTATTTATTTAATATTCTTATCTTCCCAAGCCATTGGTCCTGGTGGTATTTTCAGCGTGTTGCTTGTGACATTTTTAATTGCTTCTGACACATCCATTGGCTCCTGAAAAAAAAAAAACGATTACAGTAACTGAAATCATACACCAAAGGATCGTAGGAGGAGGTCGGCATAGCGGACGGAATTTTACCCCAAGTATCTTAGATAATAACAAATTACTTTGTATAAGAAGTAATAAAAATCCTGCAATGAAAAAATTATAAATAATTATAATAAGGGGACCGTGGTGTAGTGGTAGTTTTTATGATACACGCATTTTAGTAGCTTATGGTTAGTATAGAAATGTGAAAAACAATTAAACAAAAGTCAGTTGTAGCGAAACTCGATTTTGTTTTAAATTAAAAATAAGTCCTAAGCAGACAGTTCGTGCTCATTAGCTTAGTCTGCCGACCTTTGATAGACAGACTGTAAAGCGACTCAATCGCGTTTCGTGATCAGATTAAAAATTGCTAGTTTCAACTAGGCCGGCATAGTGAGACTACTACTGCAATTATTTCATTGTAGTAGCAGTCGCTTTATTAATAGACCGCACTACAGCTCGACATCAGGCGGGTTCTGTCACATGTCGAGTCACAATAAAATACAATGTTCATGCAAAGAAAACATAATCTACTAACATGTTCAGAGTCAAGTCTGTCCATTTCGTGTAGTGACTTCATCATCTTTTGTGCTCTCCGCTGTGCTGACGCTGCTCTTTGTTGCAAGATCTATTAAAGAAATAATATTTTGAAATAATGATTTGATTGGTATTCGTCGTCACAGGTCTTCCGCCGGCTGGCTTATCCATGGTGTCGTTTTCTTTGGCTCTGAATCGTCGAAACCATTCCTCCGCGGTTCAAAGTGATAGAGTACGGATCTCACGGAACGTTTCTCTAGCGGATTTGCCTTTAACGAAGGAAAAATAGCGCGAATTTCGGCGTTAGTGAACTCCATGTTTACACGTCTATAACTGTTCAAAGCAATATCCAAACTAATCATGCATACCGTCGTTTTGTAGGTTATCTCAAGACCTTTTAAATGATGTATATTATTGCCAGATACGAGCTCTGTAGCGCTTTGTACATAGCCGGTGTGCGACGCCGGGGTGCGAAAGTCAAGGCTCCGCTCGCGTGGTCTTAGTGTAGTAGGTACCTATCGAAATTTATGGCGGTCGGCATGCGCCCCCTAAGACTCTGCGCCCGGGTGCACCGCACCCCTTGAACCCCCGGGTAAAGACGGCCCTGAACCCGGGACTACACGTAACGGACTAGTGTACTAACCAATGGTTGTCGTCATTTTATAATATGCATGGACAAATCATATCGCGTATAAATTATTTACCAATTGTCTCCTGCTTTCTGCTTCAGCTAATTTTTCTTCTATGTCAGGCAGCGTGATTTCTGGCTGTGGCGGCTGGAGTAACCTTTGAATATGAGGAGGAGGAGATGACGCACCCTTTCTGCTTGCATCTAATTCTTCTATTGGTATTTCAAAGGCGATTGCTGTGGAAAACTTATAAATTCAAAAAGTTTATCTAAAAACATTTTATTTGTGACTCGACATATGACAGCACCCCGCTTGATGTTAAGCCGAAGTGTGGTCCATGAATGAATGTCACTGCTACTACAATTCAATAACTGTGAGTAGCAATCACATCCACTATGCCAGCCTAGTTGGAACCGGCAACTTACAAGCTGATCCCGAAACGTGACCAAATCACTTCACTGTCTGTATACTTGTAAGTGGTGGTACTACCCCGGATCGACAGACTGGGTACCACTGCCTACCACTCTTTGATAACCAGACTTGAAGCTAATATCCACCTCTTTTTTTCCCAAATATTTGCAATATTTAATATAATTATTAAATATTACAAATAAAAGCTATGAAACAAATATTTTCTGCGACCGGGAATCGAACCCGGGACTTTACGCGCAACAAACCAATCGCTAAGCCGTTCGTCCACGCCTGTCGTCTATGCTATTGTAATCAAACTACATTAAATTATTTAATTCGCACAGGTCTTTCGGCTCTCGCGTATTGTCAGAGTCAGCCATGATTTTGGAAAGGCAGAATGACAAAAATAAATCACAAGAATCTCGTCAATTAAATTTCAACTTTTTTTTAAATAGTACAGATTAAACATAAATAAAGTAACTGATAAAGTTGCACATTAAGAAGGACAAATCTCGTATCTCCGTTAACGACTTACAAAATCGTATCAGCCGGTAGTGAAGCAACTACATTGAAAGCTTTTATTACTTCATTAAAACCTATTCAGAAACTCGAGATACAAATTAACTTTAACTTGATCTTTTATTATTGTGATTAAAAAGTAGTAAGACATTTTTCCCAATTCCCAGGCTTTTTCAAATGCATTTTTTTTCTTATGTTGGCACCTTAATTCACTTGACAAAAGTTTGGCGTTAACTTTTAAACCTAGATTTGGATAAGCACAGGACTTTTAAATTAAAAAGTCTTACTACTTTTTGATCACAGGGTTACTTTCTAAGGTATTCTAAAAACCTACAACGAATTTTAGTTTAAAACTTTACAACAAAATTGTGTCCGTGTAAATGATGTACCTAATACATAGTAAGGTTACATTGTGCAGGTGTTCCCGAGTGCAGCGTCAGGGGCCGCATTACACCAAATTGGTGATTTAGCGCTGAAACGTGCACTTATTTGGGCTAGAAACCGGATATATAGTATGTCTTGCAATATATATTTTTATTGCGACTCCATATATGACAGCATCCCGCCTGTTAAACTGGAGTGCAGTCCATGAATGGAGGTGACTCCTACTACAATTCAATAACTGTAAGTAGCAATCACCTCTACCATGCTGGCCTAGTTGGAACCAGCAACTAACAAGATGATCCCGAAACGCGACTAATTTAATCGCCGTCAATCTGCCGGCCAAAGTTTTTTTTATAATTATGGTATTACTTTTAACTTCTATTCCTTAATTATAGAGATAAGTATACATATATAATACAAGTATATCAAATGAACAGTTAACCACAATATTATGTCCTTTCTAAGGAAGTATTTATTTCTTTTTCGATTAAACGTTTGTTAGAAAATATCAAGTTGCGTGGCATTGTTTCTCGAATCTTTTATTTTTCATTAACAGTATTTACAAATGTTGTAAACATTTACCGTGTTACTACAAAAAATTAAACGCGCCTTAGATAGGAATTAAGTATGTTTTGTGTCAATGACGTCACAAAATGACGTATGACCGCAGGTATACAAATTTTTAAACGCTGTATTTTGAACTTAGAGTACACCCGTACTCTAAGTTATATCCTTGAGTTTGCTTTTCACCCAAGGAGCGTCTGTCTTATTTTATATTGATTTAAACCGACGTTTCTTGAGTAAAAAGTAGAATTTAGTATAATACAAAGGTAAATATCTAAATACTTGCTGCGATACAACAAAAAAATTAAACGCGCAGGAATTAGACAGGAATTAAAAATGATCATTTTATGGTACTAAGTCAATTTAGTACTATAAAATGTCGTTTGACTGCATACAAATTATTTAGGCACTGTTTTAAGTATTTTTTATAGTAATACCGTTGAAATTTAAAACCATTTTACAATAACAAGTAAGCTGCATTAAAAAAATTGAATGAAATATTGTTTACAATACAAATATTGTCACCATTATTAAATTAAAATTCTTGTGAAAACTATAAATTTGCTACAATTCAAACAAACAAAATATCTATTAATTGATGCCATTAAGCTGATTGTTATTTTTGTTTGCATTGGCTGTAATTTCAATTAAAACGGACTGTAGTTGTTTACTGTAACTTAACAATGGCTGAAACTGAAACAATTCTCTTGGGAGAGGAAAATTAGTGATTTTCAGGTTCGCTACAACATCGTTCTAGGTGTGCACAGTATTGCATTGTAATACGACTTGGCGCGACATTATGTAACGAAATCTTTCTAATTAATTTTCACCCATTTCAAGACGTCTGAATAATTTAAATTTTTTTTACACTTCATAAGACCGATGACAATACAATAATTTTATTACCTTAACCTAATATCCTAACCAAGGTCTTTGGGATAAAATTATATTCATTGTCTTCGTTAAAGTATTGATGACGTGCAAATAGAGGGGACAAATGGCGTCCAAATAGACTGAACGAGATTAATATATTTTATAGAAAACGTTAAAAAGTGTCGACGCTTCGGACATTAATAAAGATTTTCAATCTAAACCGGTACTACACATGTCCCAAGCACATATTGTCTTTAGGCAGCCGCTGCTGTCTCTGGTTTCATCTACTCTGCCTGATGCTAAGCACTCCAACTTAACATCAGGCACTCTTGTCAGGCAATATGTCGAGCGACAGTAAAAAAAATGCTGCTTAAAGAAAAAAGTGGCTTATCAAAACAAATTAATCGCATGTGTCTTTTCTAACGTGATGTCTGCCCAGCTAAGACGAAGAAAAAGGTAGTCTAGTTTTATACATTGTTTAAAATAAGTTTCGTTATTTTTCTCTTTTGTTTTCTTTCTTTGTTAAAAAATTGTAGTAAAAACTTATACTACAAATGTGTTATTTAAAAGTTTACTTTCATAATGGAAGTTTTCTACAACCCATTATTTAAAGTATAATTATCTCTACTAATATTATTTGGTACATACATTCTTCTTAAAATCCTTTATCAAAAACAGATATAATTAAATGTATATTAACTATAATTAAACTATAAATAAAAAAAGACATCACATCAGAGATAGTCCCAAGGAGACTGGCAACATTTCTTCTTTGTATAGCAAAGCTAATACGTTGGCAGAAATAATTGCCAGCCTTTCTGTCTCCAGACTTCTCCGTCAGCCGCTTGGACAACTCCTTGGCCAGGTGCTTAGCTGGAGGTTCTCAAGGGTCCATCATCCCAACCCCAAAGAGAATAATATTTTAAATGTAAAAACACGCCACAACGGCTAAACGGATCTGCATTAAATTTGGTACAAAGATAGATGGTATAGAGATGGTCTGAAAAAGAGCATAGGCTACCGAAGAATGTACTTTTGTAATTAAGTACTTATTAAAACTTTTTTTTTTTTATTGTGACTCGACATATGACAGCACCCCGCTTGATGTTAAGCCAAAGTGTGGTCCATGAATGAATGTCACTGCTACTACAATTCAATAACTGTGAGTAGCAATCACATTCACTATGCCGGCCTAGATGGAACCGGCAACTTACAAGCTGATCCCGAAACGTGACCAAATCACTTCACGGTCTGTATACTTGTAAGTGGTGGTACTACCCCGGATCGGCAGACTGGGTACCACTGCCTACCACTCTTTGAAAACCAGACCCGAAGCAAATATCCATCTCTTTTTTTTTATTAACAAATATTTGCAATATTTAATACTATTAAATATTACAAATAAAAGCTATGAAACAAATATTTGCTCCGACCGGGGATCGAACCCGGGACTTTACGCGCAACAAACCAATCGCTAAAACTAGTAGCAGTCGGCTCTATTTATAAACCGAACTCCAGCTTAATATCAAGCGAGGTGAGGTGATATGTCGAGTCACAATGAAATAAATACTCACGTGGTTTCTTAACAGGTGACTCAGGTAAAACAACAGTAGGAAGGTCATCATGGTCATCGTTGTTATTCTTCTTGTGGTCATCTATTTGTTTGCCATTACTAAGTTTTGCATGACCATTTGTCAACTCCTCAGTATTTGGTATCACATGAGTGGAGCTTCCACACCCCATTGTCACATTTCTAAATAAATCACTGGATTCACGTCCAACTTTTTATATCAATCAATCAATCAAATTAATCCGACTTTTTCTTATAGGGATAGGCAGAGACACTGGAGCGCCTCTTGCCACGATCCTGACACAACTCCCTCGCTTCCTTTACATCCACAATTCGCTATACAACTTTTTATACTCTTACATTATTTATTTAAATTGCTATTTTATTAAATAATTGCCTTCATATTTCAAAAAATTATCACTTTAAGTACTACTGTTTAAGATTTTTAATTGTTATTTTTTTATACTGAGCTACTAAAGAATAAGAGAATCATAGAAACTGGACAACCAAATTACATAATATATCAAAGATACATTGGTACCGGCAAGTGGTTTTAAACCCGTGCTTATGTACTTTGGTTATCCTGTTTCTATGATACAAGCACTCTAGTAGCTTAGTATAGAAATTTAAATAAAAAAAATATAACAATTCAATGACAAAGACATATTTAAAACGTTTAAATAAATAACTTATGCAAAAACCTGAAAAAGTACATGAAAATAAAACCGAATATCAGGTTACAGGTGTCGTTGCAACTGTAGAACTGAATCCTCCAGCCAGTTTATCTAATTTCCTGTCCTCCATAAACACGGTTGCATTTTCCTAGCTTTTATTAGATTTCTTTTGCGACAGAGAAAAGTTATTTTCTTTTGAAGCTTTTCCACGATACAAATTGAACCAATGAAATGAATTCCGGTGTCTGTTTAATTTCATTTTTAAACGTTTAAATTTCCTTATTCTTTATTTAAATATCTCTTTTTATAGTTTTTTCCTCAGTGTTAAGGATCATGACTAGTTGATATTCTTCACCACTTTTCACTTTAGTGGTAGGCAGTGGAGCCTAGCTGCCGATCCAGGGAAGTACCACTAGTACTACAGAACTGACTTGTGGTGGTCTTTAGCCTCGAAGTTGTAAGTTGCCATTTCCAACGGGATCGGTATAGCGGATGTGACATCTAATTACAGTTATTGAACTGTAAGTAGCAGTCACATCCACACATAGATCGCACTTATAAGTCGCCGTGTGTATCAAAACATTTAAGGTGGTACTAAAGCGTGTGTAGGTAGGCCTGCCACTAGGTGGACTGACGACATAGTAAAAGTCACGAATAACCTGTGGATGCAACTGGCATCTTGTCGTTCGAAATGGCGTTCTAAGTATGTTCAGCAGTGGAAGCCTTCTGGCTGATGATAATGATGATCAAAGCTGTGTTTGTTCAACCAGCAAATAGGTCTTCGCCCTCAATCCTTTTCCCCACAGACTTTCAGGACACAAGCAGACTTTCTTAATTTTCTCTTTTCAAGATAGTTCCAATTAGGAATATAAAAAAAACAACAAATCAGACGTAAGTATTTCAGGGACCCATAAATGTTACATTTAAAGGACATTTTTTTAAAAGCTCTGGTTTAATATGCTTTATAGAAAGTTTATCTTAGTTTCTTATTTACATTTATATACTAAGCTACTAAAGTGCTTGTATTATAGAAACTTAACAATTAAAGACACATTGATACCGGCAAGTTATGTTGAACCTGTGCTCTCGGTTTAGGTGACTATTAGTGCATTGATATTATGTATTCCTTCTGTCTATGTCTATTTAACTAAAATTCTCCTAAGCGGCCTTTTTATTATAATGTTTTTTTTTTGCCTTTGTCTAGTGCCCATAATCATAGAGCTTGTATGATGTGAATTGTGGATGTGAGGAAAGCGCGGTAGTTGTGTCGGGATCGTAGCAAGTGGCGCTCCATTGTCTCTGCCTATCCCTGTGGGAAAAAGGCGTGACAATTTGATTGATAGAATAAAATATGCTTATCCTGTTATGTAGATATAATATAACCCCATAAATAAAAAATCTTATTTTTTATACCTAAATATCTTTTTTACCTTAACTTTGACTTTAATAAATTACCAACTTTAATATAAAACACTTTTTTTAATACCAAAACCACCTTCACTTCACTATTATTTTTCACATATTATGAAAAGCGAAAAAAGTTCTTTGTATAAAGCGACCTCTTTTCAGAGTCCACTGACCTTATTTTTCTGATTTTCACCGTGCGACATGTATCGAATCACAGGCCATACTAACCATCAACACCGATTAATACTAAAAGTTACTACTAAAATCGGTATTTTTTCAGACAAATCATGAAGGGAATAAATGATCTTGATACTTAAATTACCATTACCAATAGTTACTGGTAGATGCATCAAAAAGTCCTTCAACTTTCTAATAAAATTAATATTACTTATAATCTTCGCATCAGTGTCCGGTATAGAGACGATGACCGAGGCAACAAAAAACTGAAACGACTTTTTAGTCGTCGGCCCCCTTTGACTCCCACTTAATTTTAATCAAAAAGTAAACAGGTAGAAATAAAAAAAAATATTTAAAAATTGTTTTATGAAATATGTATATAATTTTTTATCGTATTGACTTGTTTTTTGTAAGTATAAAATGGCCTCATTTATATAGATTTTTATCGCTTTTAATCCTCTGAAGTAGGTGTCCTAAAGCGCTGAAAAATTGAATTTGTTTTTTTTTTCAGTTATCAGCGCTCTTTGACTTTTATTTGATTTCCTCTAAAAGTAAGCAGGTAGAGACCTAAAAATAAAGTTTTTAGTATCGCTTAGATTTTTTATCCCTTTGAATCGGCTGAAGGCTAAAGGTCCTTAAGCGCTGACGTTTCATAAACGCCACCGGCTTTGCAATTATATTAGAAGTCTTGTAAATAAATATCACATCAACATGATGTTTTGTAATGTAATCTCTTTCACCTTTTCTGAGCTAAAATGTGTGGCAAAGTATCAAAACGATGTAATCCTACTATGTTGTGTAATCGTACAATGGTTACACAGAAATTACCATCTACCCCGACAGCACACAAACCCCTTTGAGGCACAATGCAACATTAAAAGGGGTAGAGTGGCTAACAATAATAATAAGTAATTATTTTAATAGCTGCATTTTTTAAATTAAAACGACATCTGAGCTCGACTTGCCTAATAGTTTACCAATTTTGTGATTATTTTGACACGTCATCTGATCTCCAACTAAGCAAGAGTGGTCCAAAAGCGCCGACGACTAAAAATAACCGAGTCAGTTTACGGTTGCTTTAGTCACAGTCACTATGACGGCCAAAACATAAAAATCTCCTGTACAATATGAATTGTGACTTGTGACCTATGAACTTATTAACTAAACTTTTTTATAACTTCTTTTAAGCCATTGCCATTAAAATATAAACTTCAAGGCTAAAACTTCATTATAATCTGGCATAGTAAAGGCGAATGATGTAATTGAAAACTGAGTCGGATTTTCAGTCGTTATCCTTGTTTATTAGGCAAGTCGGGGTTAATATCGCAGCGCATAAAAAATAGTAATAACAAATTATATTTACAAAAACATAGTCTAACAACAGCCCTAGTTCACCAAAAATTTATTAAAAATACAATTTTTTTTTGCGTTAAAATATTTTATTACTCAGCGACTCCGTGCCACCCTTGTCCCGTCCATCACTCTAGTTCACGTGCCCTGACACCTATCCATTGATTGCCCTCTACATAATAAATGACACACTATACACACACATTGACACAACACACACACACACACACACACACACACACACACACACACAACATAGACACGACATTGTCTACTCAAAAACATGTAGACTTATCGATTTTAATATGCATAGTGTGTTCCTTATATAGTACATTTTCCGGTTTTCTTTGCAATTACTAGGTTTTGATTTTATTATTAAACTTGACATCACATTTTTGACATCTTATAGGGTTACATCTACAGGGATAGGGAGAAACAATAGAGCGCCCCTTTCCACGATCCTGATACAACTCTCTCGCTTCTCTCACATCCACTGCGGACTCGTGTTTTTTAGGTAAATCCTCAATTTTTTCAAGGAAAATACTCATTTATTTTATTATCTATAACTTCTTACCAGGTTTAAATTTGATAAAGCACAAGGCGCTGTCGTTTAGGGAATATTTTCAAAGAATATATAATCACCGAATGCATTGTCTCAAAAGTAATCAAAATCACATGAATATTATTTTTTTGACAAGTTATTAGGATTAAAAAGTCTTAACTTTTAATTATTCAACCAAATCGGAGACATCCTCAAGAAAGCTGGGTTGCCTACTACCCATAATAGTGAAGCTTGTATGAAGAGAATTGAGGATGTGAGGACATTTGTGTTAGGATCGTGACAAGTGACGCTCTAATACATTTGTGGGATAAAGACGTGACAATTTGATTGATTTTGGTTGAAATCGGATGTAATATGTAAAATTAAAATCAAAATAAACGAGATAGGTAGCCGCATAAAATTAATCAATGTTAGCGCAAAATAAAATACTCAAAGTTCCTGATTATTCGTGATAGCAAGAAGCAGTGACATCAAGTATGTTTAGTTGGAACTAGCGACCTTTAAACTGATATAGAAATGGGACTCTGTCACTTCATGGTTTGTATACTTAAAAGCAGTGGTTCTACAAATTCCACGAATCACGAATCTGACAATGGCCACCAACTGTCTAAAATATATTTCAAAATAACGTATTTTGAACTTGGACTGTAACATAAAGAAAGCTTGGTCATACAATCTAAATAATAATTAAAGTATTTACTAAGAATTTGACACTTTTAGGACAAACAAATTAGGTTTATAACCAGTTTATGCTGATGTCAATTGTATTTTTAATTCTATAATAGTCATTTTAAGATTTTATAACTGTATCTGCTCAGCCCAGCAAAAATAAAAACTAGACATAAAAGTTTGATTTTCAAAAGATAGGCAGTGATTTTTTCTATAATGACATTTGATAGTACTTGCTGGATAGTAGGCTAAGGAAGGTTCAAAAGCCCCGAGACTGCATTAACAGCCTTATCTTAAGGATGCCCTAATCGCCATCTCTATGTTGGCCAAAGAATTACCAGTGCCATCTAGCGGTTAATGAAGTAACTATGTATTACAATTCGTAAATAACAAAGAAATGTTCTTTTAAATGCCAGTAGATGGCGGTAGGAGGATCTATAAATTAATTTAGGATCGTTATTTATTATTAAAATTTGCGGATAGATGGCGGTAACTGTTTTAAAGTTGTTAAATTCAGTTTAATTCTGTGAAAAAGTTGTATATTTAGGATATACAGTACTCAAGATCAATCAATCAATTTATGATTCCTTCTCATCCATATTCTATTCATTTTACAGAGCTCTTATGCTATTATGAGTAAGATAGACCTTAGGTTGTCTCCAAGTTTTTTTAAAAGTGGTATGTTGACCTATCTTCATTGCTTCTCGTCAAACATCCCGCAGTGCCTGAAGACAAGAGTCTTTAACCAGTGTGTGTTGCCAGTGATGACATATGGCACGTGGCCCCTAAATGTTGGCCTGTTGGAAAAGCTTAGAGTCGCTCAGCGGGAAATAAAGAAAGAGCTAGGCTTGGAGTATCTTTACGCGACAATATCCGGAACGAAGATATTCGCTGAAGAACCAGAGTTACCGACATAGCTCGTAGGATTTACAAGCTGAAGTGGCAATGGGCTGGCCACATCCCTTGAAAAACCGACAACCGATGGGGAAGAAAGGCCTTCCCCACTAGGTGGACTGACGACATAGTGAAAGTCACAAATAACCAGTGGATGCAATTGGCATCTTGTCGTTCGAAATGGCGTTCTAAGGGTGAGGCCTATGTTCAGCAGTGGACGCCTTCTGGCTGTTGATGATGATGCTGATATTCCGCCGACCCGAGGTAAGACCACGACTTTCGAGTCTACAGATCGTGAAGTGGTTCATTTGGGTATCGGGATCAGCTTGAAAGTTACCGGTTCTAACTTTTTAGTTTTAGGTCAACTAATTAGACACTTCTGCTAAGTTTAGTTACTTAACTATAGTAGCAGTCACCTTCATTCATAGACCGCACTCCAGCTCATCATTTCGAACTACAATACCTACATTTTTTTATTGTGACTGGACATTTGACCTTGACCTACCCGATGGTAAGCATGATGGAGGTCCAATATTGCCCAAAAAAGCCCAGTCAGTTCACAGCTACCATAGTCGCCGCTACTATGATGGAATAAAATGATCAGCCCCCCTAGCACGGCCATCCAAGAAACAAGATAAAGACCTGCAAAGAATATCATTGCAACTTGTTTTAAGTAACTTACTAGAACAGTACATCAAAATGCCCAAAAAAGATATATAAAGATTCTGTAAAACTTCACATAAAACAACGTTGAAAACTTTGATAAATATATTTTTTAAACATTTTGATGATCCGGTCTATTAAGTTATTTAAAATGAGTTACAATAATTTTCCGTGCAGTTCTTTATCTTGCTTCTTGGATTGCCGTGCTAGGGGGCCAGATTACAATTCTCTGTCGTCCCCCATCATCCTCCTCCTTAGTTTTCCTGGTAAATAAAATAATATGACATCATACTTAGAAAGTGACTAACACTTATGAATGAGTTTATAAAATGAATGTTTTTTTAAAACATGTATTAAACAACAGAGAACGACATCCACGCAAAGTTACAATATGGTAGCCGATGGGCGATATATATATGGTCAATGTTTATGGATTTAGGTAAAGGCTATACTAACAAGATGGTAATATTATTTACTAAGGTTTATTATTATTTATTTTTATTGCGACTTGACATCTTACCTTGACCTGCCTGAGAAAGGTAAATAAGGCAAGGTCCAAGAGTGCTAACTGCTGAAAAACCGATTCAGTTCACGGTTACCTAAGTCGCTGTCATTATGCCTGGTTAAAAATCTTATTTAATCGGATAAAATTTTCAGCTTTCACAGATGACTTATGCACTTTAAGAAACCAATAAACTTATATTAGGCCTATCCTGAAGAAGAAGCATCTTTGGCTAATATAGTGACGGCTCGGTTTTTGCAGTCGTCGACACTTTTGGACCTTTTCTTGTTTATCATCAGGCGGGTCGGGGTCAGATGTCGTGTCACAATTAAAAAAGAACATATCAAAACAAAAGTTATACAGAGTTCCTGAGTAGGTACTTGAAAACCGAGGTGCGTCCAAAAGTGCTATTTTCTAACCAATTTTGCAATATGAATCATTTCTACATTTTTTTTGTGTGTAAAGGTATGAAAAAGAAAGATAATTGTGGATGTAAAGAAGGGAGAAGTTCTGTTTTCATTGTCTCTGCCTATCGCAATTGCGGTGGTACGATTTGATGAGACATCAATGTTCATAGCTGTAAAGTGGAGCGATTGGTATTAACCCAGCAACATGGGTCCAGGGGGCCGACCGCGCAACTTCAATTGGTATGATAATGAAATTCATTCCCATTTGTCAAAGAGTTACGCGGTCGCTCTTAGTATCAAAAACAAATTTTATTTATTCGAACAATGAGTTTCAATGAGCTTAACCTGTTAATGAAAATGAACTTCGATTCTTAGTGTTTTGCGAAATTGTGTTATTAATGAAATTCAACTGTCAAATCTTTTCCATCTTTAAAAGGTCAATTAATGCAATATTCAGTAAATGACGTTAATGTTTGTTGTCTAAGTGATTATATGTTTGTTTTTTATATTATTTTATTTCTTATGATTTCATATTGAAATGAAATTATAATGCCTAATATGTTTGAATAATGGATTAATAGAATGTTTAAATGGTAGTTAGTGATGTGTAATACTGTTTTATTATGTTTAAATTATGTAATTATTATATAATTATTGTTCGCAGTGTGCGCATAATTTTTGAGTTGCAATCGAGTTTGAAGTTTCAATGTTTTTTTTATACTGATTTAAAGATTGCAACATGTTTTGAACACCTATTAAATAAATAAAATAAAAATAATAATAAATAAAACAAAGCTTATTCTCATTGAGCTACGCGGTCGGCCTGCTGCTCCTAAAATATCCGCACGATGAAAAGATAGGATGTAAGAATTTCGAAGCGAGCACAAAGACGATGTGTGTTAATTGGTCGAGTTTAATTAGTCCGAATGGCTAGTTCGATCCCTTGTTCTAGCTGACCGATCCCCATGCATACGTAAAATTTCCTATTCAATTTTCATTGCTAACTTGAACAGTAAAAGGCTATACTCGGATTCAAAAATACTATTTTCTTTCTAAAATAATTTAAACTACAGTGTGTCCAAAACCCAAAGGTTCAACGAACGAATAACACTATATTTTACGGTTATATTACTAAAATTACAAATAAAATCACTTATTTAAACACCGGCATCAACATTTTAATCGATTTTTTCCCTTATTTAGCGACACCTGATTGGTAAACACACATTTTACAAACAGCCTTATTGGATAATATAGGACAGAGTAACGGTTTTTGTACATTTGAATTTAGAATTTTATTGTTTTAGGAATGAATTTAAAATATACACTGGTTACAATACACTTAATTATTTTATATATCAATACTTTATGAAAAATACCATTAATATAAATAAAAAACACTTATGGATCGAACTTCAATCAAAATTAAAATGAGGCAGATATTTGCTCCGGGCATTTATGAGGGGCAAGCAGATTTATTTCTATACTAAGCTAGTAAAGTGCTCGTATCATAGAAACAGTACAACCGGTGGGTGGTCTCGAACTCGTGCTCTCGGTTTGTGTAACCATTGCACTGCCACTACATCGCCTTAATTGTTGGTGGCTATCTCCCAGTCTACTGATCTCGAATAATACTAGCTTTCAAGTGTACGGAACATGAAGCAACTCAGTCGCGTTTCAGGATCAGAATGAAATAGTTTATCTGGGCCGACATAGTGGACGTGATTTTTAGTTGCAGTTCTGCCGTCATAAGCAAGACAGGCGGCGCATCCAATTTTTTTTCGAAATCAAGTTATATATATATATATTGGGATTCAGTAAAAAAGACCCATTCCGCGGTCGCCCCCTGGACCCATGTTCTTTTCCATTCCTTTAAACGCAAAATAAATTATAGAAATAATTCGTAATGCAAAATTGGTTAGAAAATATCGTGGTGTTTAAAGGGGCAACAATTTTAGACGCACCTCGATTTCAAGTACCTACTTAAACAGTAGTGGCGGTGGCCTCCATTAATGGATTGCACTCCAGCTTAACATCAGGCAGGGTGCTGTCATATGTCAAGCTATAATGTACAATAATATACATCCAATAAAAAAATATCAGAGCGAAAGAGGAAAATTGTAAAATATCGCACCTCAATTAATTAACTTTTTTATTAACGTCGAGGGTGAAAATTTGGCACTTGCGATAAATATATTTTGTATGTACTCGTATATTAATTTTATCAATTTTTTTTATTTCCTAACAGCATTATTAACAGGAGTTGAGGTTATAAACATCCCTCAAAGAACCGACAACCGTAGGAGTAGAAAGGTTCTTGAATGGAGACCACGAACTGGAAAACGAAGCGTAAGTAGGCTTTCCACTAGGTGGACTGACGACATAGTGAAAGTCACGAATAACCGGTGGATGCAAGTGGCATCTGGTCATTGGGAATGGCGTTCTAGGGGGAGGCCTATGTTCAGCAGTGGACATCTTCTAACGGATGATGATGAAGCTATAAATTGTTACAATAATGATTTTATTGTAAAATATTACTTACTTTATTTTATTATTCAGTTTTGTATCTTAAGTTGCAGATAGAATGACGAATAGCACAGTGCGCGATAGATGTGGTTTAAAAGAAGATGTAGTTACAAGGATTGATAAAAGAATGCTTTGATGGTTTGGGCACATGGAAAATATGAGTGAAAGTAGATTAACGAAAGAAATTTATAAATCTGATGGATGCGTTAAACGAAGCAGACCCAGGAGGGTATGTTCCGACCAAATCGGAGACATCCTCAAAAAAGTTGGGTTGCCTAGTGCCCAAAAACGTAGAGCTTGTATGAAGAGAATTGTGGATGTGAGAGAAACCAGGGAGTTGTGTCAGAATCGTGGCAAGTGCTCTATTGTCTCTGCCTATCCCTGTGAAAAAATCGCGTGACAATTTCATTCATTAAATTACTTTTCTATCCTAACACAGATTTATAAATATGTTAGATAATTTAAATTTATTTATCATCCTATGCAAAAGGCAAGTTCACAAGTTCAATAAAACAAGAGCCAAACACTTCCTTATATAAAAGAAATACTTAAACTTGACCCGTATTTACTTATGCGTCCTAAAGTGATCCCTAAAAAGTATCTCCTAACTGGGCATGTAAACAAAACCAAAAACAACCACCATTCATATTATCAAAGGGTTACATAACATAAAGCTGGCATTAGACTCATAGACGAGTGTTTGCGAACTGTTCTTGCAACATATGATAAATAAGGTACTTAATTTGTCTTGCAAGAAGTTGTGTCTGGATCGTGGAAAGTGGTAAGTGCGATCATAGAGCTGTCATAAAAAAGAAGGAAAACAGGCGGAGCTTAATAGCAGAGGGGGTGATCCGTAGAAAGCCTAACATACTCCCGGGGCCCCACTCCGTATACGCGACGAGATGGTCGCCGCAGTAGTTTATTGTGCGCCACATAACTCCGTTACTCCTTCTTTAGCGGAGTATCCGAAGGGATTCTTCTGCGATAAAAAAGGCTCGTGGTAAGCGGCGCTCTTTTGTTTCTGTCTATTCCTGTAGGCGTAACAGTTCAGTTTGATTTGATATAATTTGAATTGGTCTTGCGCAAATAAGTTTAAAATAAAAATAAAATGGCACATTTAAACGTCAGGCGTGGTTAGCACACCAGTCCGTCCCGTGTCAAGTTTCAGATTCAATTCCCGGTCAGAGCAAAGTTTTATTTCATAACTTTTATTTGTATTTTTTTATAATGAGATTGATTATTAAAATTATTTATTAATTAAAATAAAAAGTGGCGTATATTTTTCCGGGTTTGTATACTTGTAAGTGGTGGTACTTTCCCGGATCGGCAGACTGGGTACCACTGCCTACCACTCTTTAATAACCAAACCCAAAACAAATATACGCTTCTTTTTTTTATTAACAAATAAAGGCTATGAAACAAATGTTTATCCGACCGGGAATTGAGAAACAATCCGCCTGTTGTCACTTGTCATAATTTTGCAGTCAAAAATGGGCAGAATTGCAATGATGGTAGAAGAGGAATCTAGAACCTTGCATCAGGATCGTGAAAAGTGGCGTTTTAAAGGTTCTGCCTATCTTTGTAAGACGTGACAATTAGATTCATAGATTTACTCTATCAATAGGTCTCAATTATAA
This sequence comes from Tinea trinotella, assembly GCA_905220615.1. NCBI lineage: Eukaryota > Metazoa > Arthropoda > Insecta > Lepidoptera > Tineidae > Tinea > Tinea trinotella. Next base: position 1,257,964 of record HG992314.1, read on the forward strand.
ACACGTTGTTCGTGGCATTTATGTACAAGCGGCCTAACGGTTACTCAAATGATGAACTTACCTTTTAGGATAGACTGGACACCAAAACAGAAAACCCACTGAGATATAAGGCAGTACTTCGCTCCGTTATAAGAGGACTTAGCATTGAGTAAAGTATACATTAAGGAAGTAATTTTATTGTTCAATTACACATTCATTTATTACAAATACAATATTAACAATAAGAAATATTTTATACAAGGTAATTTACAGATGGCGAAATTAATACCTTTAGTAATTTTTCGCCTAATTACTTTTAGGAGGTATTAACTCAAAGACGATCTTGTAATAAATATACACAAAAAAAACATAATAGTATGCGAGTAGAGGTTCTACTAAAACGCCAATGACGACGACTTCACTTCTCTTCTCTTCATCCATCTCTCATCTTTTAAAGTATATCACTATACAGATATTAACCAATCAATCAAATTGTCACGCTTTTTTCCCACAGGGATAGGCAGAGACAAAGGAGCGCCACTTGCCACGATCATGACACAACTCCCTCGCTTCCCTCACATCCACAATTATCTTCATACAACCTCTACGATTATGGGCACTAGGCCACCCAGCTTTCTTCAGGATTTGGTTGGAAAACACCCTTTTGGGTCTGCCTTGCTTAACGTATCCACCTACATCAGATTTATAAATTCCTTTCGTCAATCTATTTACACTCATTCTTTCTATGTGCCCAAACCATCGTAACATTTCTTTGTCAATCCTTGTCACTACATCTTCTTATAAACCATACCTATTGCAAACTGTGCTATTCCTCATTCTATCCGCTATCGTCACTCCATAGTTATTAAATTTATTTTACATAAATTAAATAAACTAGTATATAAACGTCTTTATAATCTAAAAAAGAACGAAGTGTTGTGTCCAGGGAGGGTCATCGTTCTAGTGTATATGGTGAGATCCAAAAAATATGGTCTGTCTGCTTAAGTCCAGCCTTCAATACCACGTGCACTACTTTACATGGTAGAACACACTTTCCTATTCAACAGCTGATTTTATATACTGTCGTGAAAGACGCAAATTAGATTTATAATTAAAATAAAATAAATAAATACTAAATACGAAGTCCCTAAAAAATTTCGACAGATATTTTTGAAAATATATACAATTTATGTGGACGACCTTAAGGCGTTCACTGTATGATTATCCCCAAAAAGGTCAGCGGCTTAGGGGCTTGCTCGACCAGGGTTAGATGATGTCAGTTAACGTGGCACCTGGACCCCAAATGCTTGGTTAAGACTTAAAGGGTACTCACGAAATTCCTGGAGTCAAATCTCTGCGCTATAATACTACTGTTAAAAATATGCGGTGTACTGTAACACCTACTTTTTTATTAATTTATTGTGATCCGCCTGATGTTAAGCTGGATGTCGGCCATGAATGGAGGTGACTGCTACTACAATTCAATAATTGTAAGCAGTAATCCCATCCACTATGTCGGCCTAGTTGAAACAGGCATCAATATCAAGTGTTTTTTTAATTCCAACTTAATTGTGCTAAGCTGGAGTGCAGTCCATGAATAGAGGCGATTGGTGCGACAGTTAACATTGAAACCGGCAACTTACAAAATGATTCCGGAACGCGACAAAGTCACTTTACGGTCTGTATACTTGTAAGTGGTGTTACTACCCCGGATCGGCATACGAGTGTGCAGGATCAACTTAAAAGTTGCTGGTTCCAACTAGAGAATGCTGCTCATTCTTGGACCGCATTCTAACTTAACATCAGGAATAGACAAGTTGACGGTTAAGCGACAATAGAACTATACTTCAGTAATTTGTCAGAATTACTTTGCCCTCTAAAAATGTGTAAAATATAGTCAAGGATTAACTAAGTTTGTTTTTAACATTTCACGTGATATAAAGCTTCACCATATTTGTATATAAATATATGTAGATAAAATATTATATTGTTTATGTCTTTTAGCGTCATATGACTGGTTTTATCTATAGTTTATACTCACTCTATAGATGTTTACGGTTTTACTACAAAAAATATTTAAAACAGTATTTTCTTAGATTTTCCGCGAACATTAATGAATTAAACAAATTAATTATATGCGGCTTACCATCGCGTTTATTTTGGTTTTGATTTTACATTTTGTTATTATTCCGACGTTTCGAGAGCTTTGCTCTAATTATCCCGTTTGATGTTTAGAATTTGTTTTTCTGCTCCCTGTTTAATTCAATTTTTCGCAAAAATAACTGACAGTGTCATCTGGTTCGGAATAATAAAAAAATATAAAATTAAAAAACCAAAATAAACGTGATAGTAAGCCGCATAAAATTTGTTTAATTCATTTAAAACGATGTTTAAATATTTTTATACAGTCAAACGTCATTTTGTAACTTTAAATTGACTTAAAACATGATTAATGCCTGTTTTTATGGTGACATGGTAAATCTTCTTTTGTCGGCATGCGTGGCGTAGTGGTTGCACACCAGTCCGTTACGCGGAAGTCCCGGGTTCGATTTCCGGTCCAATAAATATTTATTTCATAGCTTTTATTTGTAGGATTTAATAATTTCATTTACAAATATTTATTTATTAATAAAAGAAAGAAAGCAGTAGTAGGCAAAGAGTGGTAGGCAGTGGCGCCTAGACTGCCGATCCGAATTAGTACAACCACTTAAAAGTATACAGACGGTTAAGTGATTTAGCCAGCTTGTAAGTTGCCGGTTTTAGCCAACTAGGCCGGCATAGATTGCTATTTACAGTTATTGAATTGTAGTAGCAGTGACCTCCATTCATGGACCGTGGATGCGTTCATATTATGACTCGTAATTATTATCAAACATTCCAAACATTATTGATGCAATTTAGATACTATTATGTTGTCTCTTGACGTTTGTTGTCTCTTGACGTTTGTTGTCTCTTGACGTCTATAGCCTACTAGCGGCAAATGTTTTTTTTTAATTCTGTCATGACATCTGACTTCGACCAACTTGACTAAACGCATGAGGGAGGTCCAAGACAGTCTCAGTTCACGGCTACCTCAGTCGCCGTCACTATGCCGCCAAGGAAAAAGCCGCCAGTGGCAGGAAGCCACTTGAATTAGCTCAAACAATCCATAATAATCAATCAATCAATCAAATTGTCACGCCTTTTTCCCACAGGGATAGGCAGAGACAATGGATAATAAAGATCTTATAATACAATTATTTAAGGGTAGTAGGCAGGATGTTTGTGGTTATTTACCTAGTCTGCCGAACAGGGGTAGTACCACCACTTACAAACGTACAGACCGTGAAGTGACAGCCGACAGGCATGGATGAACGTTTAGCGACTGGTTTGTTGCGCGTAAAGTCCCGAGTTTGATTCCCGGTCGGACAAATATTTGTTTCATAACTTTTATTTGTAATATTTAATAATTATAATAAATATTGCAAATATTTGGTAATTAAAATAAGAGGTGGATATTTGTCGAAGGTTTGGTTATCAAAGAGTGGTAGGCAGTGGTACCCAGTCTGCCGAGCCGGGGTAGTATCACCACTTACAAGTATACAGACCGTGAAGTGATTTGGTCCTGTTTCGAGATCAGCTTGTAAGTTGCCGGTTTTAAGGTTTCCTGTAGCAAGAATCGCCTCTATTCATGGACCGCACGCCAGCTTAACATTAAATGGTGTTGAGCCAGAATAAAAAAACATTTGATATTGTTTTTTAAAAGTATAGTTTATGAATAAGCTCCCAAAAAGCATTTTAACACCATTTATTTGTTATGTAAAACACATTTTTAGATCACCATAAAAAGCATGGAGTTATTGTACACTAACAATTATGATAAAACGAATAAGGATTTGGCAATTAGAACGCCATCTTGGGCATGTCAACTTGATGTGACAATTATTTTGTAACTTACTATTTGTATTTTGTATTCTCTTTCAAACTATTGCGTTTCACTTTTATGCCACGAATGTTTATTAATACAGGCATTTATATCAAAGCCTTTTTTACAATTTATTTACAAAAATATCATGAAGTCGCAAACGAAATAACAAGAAATGGGTTCATTAAAACAGCTTTACGCAGTAGAAGTTGGTGCAAGAGAAATACCAGCAAAAACCTAGCATTAATCAGTCAATCAAATTGTCACGCCTTTTGCCACAAGATAGGCAGACAATGGAGCGCCACTTGCCACAACTCTCTCGCTTCCTTCACATTCACAATTCTCTTCATACAAGCTCTATGGTTAGCTAGTTATCTTTACCTACCATCATATTTTAAATAATCTTGGCCTCGTCAGCCGTGAGTACATATTTAGATTGTATGTCGAAGGCGGCATTGATTGGCTCTTATAATATTTGGTTTGGTGAAGGCACGGAAGGTGAGTGTTGACATGTCGCAAAAGCTTTGAAACCTACAATTCAGTCACAAGTTCGGAACGCTGTCTCCACTTTCCCTCTCGGAGAATCCATGGATGCTAAAAAAACATTTTCTTCATTGACAGCGAAGTGCTGTTATATGTCGAGTCACAATAAAAAAAATCTTAAGTGTTCTATTAATTTAATTTTTCTTTATATTTATTTTGTTTTTTATTTACCATAGTTTTTATGTTTTCTTTTTGTAAGTAACCCTGTGGACTACGGTCTGAATTAATAATTAATAATTATTATTTTTATTAAAACATAGTAAACAATATATAATAAAATATAATATAACACGTACCAAAGTTACAATGTAGACACAATTATGTTTCAAAAACATTGAGTGTACACTGTCACTCATTGTTTGGTATGAAATGTGGGCCAGGGGTTAAAAGGGGGATGATTAAGGCATGCATTTAAAATACTCTATTGATCGGTGACACTATCTTTGATAACACTCACTGACCTCAATTTCATTTATACATACAAATTACTTTAGTAAGGTTTTTTTTATGAGTTCTATGCAAATTTAGCTTTCATATCATAAACATCAATTTCATGCCTTTATTCCCACAGGGATAGGCAAGGGCAACGGAGCTTTACTTTCCACGATTCTAACACAACTCTCCCGTTTCCCTCACATCCATAAAACCATATCGTTATGGGCACTGGAGACTGTTGTATTTTTAAGATGAAAGAAGAAGCAGTCTTCTTTGATGAAAGTTCATATTTTATTGTAAACTTTGCTGAGAACCTCTAACTGCGCAAATACGCGAATCTCGATACAGGTTACGAGTTTGCGCATTTTGGGGTCGAGGCCCATCACCTTGGGGCCCTTCAGTCAAGCGCCTGGCTAAGAAACACCGAGTCGGTTTACGGTTGCCTCAGTCGCCGTCACTATGCCGACCACAAAACATATTTATTTAAATTATTGTATTGTCATCGGTTTTAAAAACGTGTACAAATTTTCATAATATTTAGACGTCTAGAAGAGGAGATAATAATTTATAAGATTTACAGTTACAAACATACAAGTCAAGCTAATAAAAAACCGTGTTAAAAACCGTGTTAATAATAAAAAGCGTGTTAAAAATATATTGAGTGTTTTTTATCAATACCCCAACATTTTGGTTATTTTCTGCCCGTAGACGTTAATTAGCGCTTACACCAAGTCCTAGATCTCTGGTCCTAAAACTTGAGACTACCTGACTAGCATCACTTAATCTAATATGGTGAAAGAGGCGATCCACTAGGAGACGACACACACAGGCATTTGAAATATTTTTTTTAAAGTAGTAATTTTTAAAAGACGATTTAGAAAAACATGTTTTTATGTTTGTTTCATAGCTTTTATTTGTAAAATTTAATTTAATATTACAAATATTCGTTTATAAAAAAACAGAGGCGAAATTTGCTATGGGCCTGTTTTTTTTTGGTAGGCAGTGGTGTCTGTCTGACGATCCGATACATAGATCGTGAAGTGACTTAGTTACGTTTCAGGATTAGCTTTGAAGTTGCCGGTTTCAAGTAGGCCTGCATAGTGGATGTGGCAGTTATTTACAATTATTTTACTGTAGTAGTAGCGGTTACCTCCATTCATGGACCGCACTTCAGCTTAACATTAGGCGGCGTGCTGTCATATGTCGAGCGATAATAAAAAAAATGTCTCCAAAATGATATTAGCATAAATACAAAACAATAGAATTGCATACCATTATGTTAGAACAAATCAAATTACAAATTAAACAAATTTTATGCGGCTTACTATTGCGTTTATTTTGGTTTTGATTTTACATTTTTTTATTATTCCGACGTTTCTAGATCTTTGCAGCCATTGTGGTCACGAAGAATCTAAGAATCTGTCCGCGCAAAATCTAATACAATACTAAATCTAATTATGTGATATTAATTAATACTTTAAACACAATTTACCTCATCTTTTACAAGTGGCGCTCCATTGTCTCTGCCTTTCCCCGTGGAAAAAAGGCGTGACAATTTGATTGATTGATTTTACAATTAAATATGATTTTTTCATTGGCACTCTGATTAAAAAACATTAAAACGTTCAGCGTGTGTAAAAAGTTGTTGCAAAAAATTAGTTTTAATAATTTCAATAAATGTGATTTTAAAGAAGATCTAGTAACAAAGGAATGCTCCGATGGTTTGGGCACATGGAAAGGATTAGTGAAATAGATTGACTTAAGAAGTTTATAAATCTGATATGGATAAATGCGTTAAACAAGGCAGGCTCAGAAGGGTATTCTTCGGCCAAATCGGAGACATCCTTAAGAAAGCTGAGTGGCCTAGTGCTCATAACCGTAGAGCTTGTATGAAGAGAATTGTGGATGTGAGGGAAGCGAGGGGGTTGTGTCAAGATCGTGGCAAGTGGCGCTCCTTTGTCTCTGCCTATCCCTGTGGCAAAAGGGCGGGACAATTTGATTGATTGACTCAGTTAAAATTGACTCTCTAAAAAGCTGTTAAAAAATTGGTAATTTTAATAAATTGAGTGCCTTTATGTATGCCAAAGTAATACTTTCTTTATAATCCAAACATCCGCCGGAAATGGACCGCTTTACGGACGCTCCCGTTCACGAATGTCAATTGACTTTTCGCATTTCCTGCCGACAGATGGCGTTGTTATGCAATGACAATATAACTGTCCACGACACTTCCTTTAAAGTACGTGATGGTAGAGTTCAGTGTCAATTGGTGAAGGCGTGATTGGTTTTTTAAATATAGGTAATTGAGTTTATGGGATGGCATTTTAATAAGAGGGTAAATAGGAAGATAGGTCAAGGGTCTAATTTCTCTGCCTATCCTAATAGTAATAGCAAGTTCATTGAGAGGATGATTTTTTGTATTTTTTATTGTGACATCTGAAACGCGAGTGAGTCACTTCAATGGCTTTACACTTGAAAATGCTGTTACTACACTACCAGATTCAGTTGTCGGCACTCTTTAACCTCAGTCATGCTTACCTTCGAGATCAGATATCGAGCCACAATATGCCCCAGTTGCCATCACTATACCGGCTAAAGATCATCAACATCATCATCATCATCATCATCCAGAAGGCGTCTACTGCTGAACATAGGCCTCCCCCTTAGAAAACCATTTCGAACGGCAAGATGCCAGTTGCATCCACCGGTTATTCGTGTCTTTCACTAAGTCGTCAGTCCACCTAGTGGAAGGCCTACCTAAAACCTTAACTTTAAAACCTTTCTTCTCCATCGGTTGTTGGTTCTTCGAGCGATGTGGCCAGCCCATGGCCACGTCTCGGTACCATATGTCATAACTGGTAACACACACTGGTTGAAGACCCTTGTCTTTAGGCACTGTGGGATGTTTGACGAGAAGATATAACGCAATGTTATATCTTCTAAAGATATCACATGTTTATTAATACATTTTAAACGAAAAATAAGTTATATACATCCTTTAAAAAAATAATTAAAATCCTAATAAATAATAAGAAAAAAGTTATCAACAAATAACTTTAAAACTTATTTATGCAAAACGTGCTGAACTATTTTAGATAACCGGCGAAATATTAAAAAAAACCATAGTATTATTAAATTTATCAAAATGCAATAAATATAGCTGTTTCATGAACACCTAAAAAGTGGTTTTCAGCTAATGAACTGAAATTGCTTTAACCGCGCAATTTTCAGAGCCTACGACCTCTTTAGACCTCGTAATAATTCCTAAAAATACGCTAATTGGGTTAATAATATTAACTTTTATTTTGACCTCAACTCGTCAGATACCATAAAAGCAATAGGAGATCGATTCAAGAGCTACGACGTCTAAAAACCTACTTTCTTAGTTGTTTCATAGCTTTTATTTGTAATATTTAATATTAAAATTAAATATTTTATATAATCTTATTTTAAATAATCAAATAAAATTATTTGTCAATAAAAAAAGAGGCAAATATTTGCTTCGGGTCTGGTTGTCAAAGAGTGGTAGGCAACGGTGTCCAGTCAGCCGATCCGGGGTAGTACCACCACTTCCAAGTATGCAGACCGTAAAGTGACTTAGTCGCGTTTCGGGATATGCTTGTAAGTTGCCGGTTTTAACTAGGCCAGCATAGTGGATGTGACTACTACTTACAGTTATTTAACTGTAGTAGTATTCACCACCATTCATGGACCGCACTCCAGCTTAGACATCACAATAAAAAAGTCTGGATAGCATAGTAATAACGACTGAGGTAGATGTGAACTAAGCCGGTTGTTTCAATGATCTGAGCTCTTGTATTTTTTTTTATTTTTTTTTATTGTGACTCGACATATGACAGCACCCTGCTTGATGTTAAGCCAAAGTGTGGTCCATGAATGAATGTCACTGCTAATACAATTTAATAACTGTGAGTAGCAATCACATCCACTATGCCGGCCTAGATGGAAACCGGCAACTTACAAGCTGATCCCGAAACGTGACCAAATCACTTCACGGTCTGTATACTTGTAAGTGGTGGTACTACCCCGGATCGGCAGACTGGGTTACTACTGCCTACCACTCTTAGATCTGGATCTGGATACCACTCTTAGATTAGGATCTTCTCCTGTAGCAACCGCTCAAATATTAAGAATATAAAAACTATTTGCAACATTGCTACGGGTGTGCGTATTTTTTGGTAGTCGAGAGTGCCGACGACGACTGAAAAAAACAATTCTCATAAGCAAAGTCTAGCTATAGCTAGGCTGTGTTTGTATCTGAAATAAATAAACCATTTTATGTGAATTTTCTCCGCAACATTATTCTTGAAATGTCCCGAAAAGTTATACAGAATTGTATTGAGATTTTGATAGGTTCAATTCAATTCAGGAATATTGCGCTTTATGCGACTGAAGCGGGGTTTAAACCCAAGAGCAAATGACATTTTTTTGGTTTATTAAGGCTCGATATAATATAGTTTGACAACACTCCCCCTGATGTTAGGCTGGAATGCGGTCTGCATATGTAGGCTACTTAATATGACCGCTTTCCGCCTAGATTTAAAGTGTATTCCGCCCATGAGATAAGTGCTTTCTTTAAACACGGTATTTTTTCTGCCTCATCCTATATTAATATCTGATTTTCGAGATTCGAGACTTTCTCCTACCTGGTCTTCTCACGCCCTACAAGTATTCCTATTCTGTCTACCGAATTGATAGTCGAACCAAATAGTTCGGTGCGTCGTTTCTGCGCAGTTCATGTGAATGAATTTTCCAGTTCGTGTGAGTCAGTTTATTAGGTCTTCAATGCTCTTGGACTACCCCTTGCTTACTATCAGGTAAGTTGAGGTCATATGTCGAGTCACAATAAAGAAAATGAGGAATTTTTATTTTATTTTATTGTGACACGACATATGACAGCACCCCGCTTGATGTTAGGCTGAAGTGTGGTCCATGAATGGATGTCACTGCTACTACAATTCAATAACTGTGAGTAGCAATCACATACACTCCGTTATAGTTGGAACCGGCAACTTACAAGCTGATCCCAAATCACTTCACGGCCTGTATACCTGTAAGTGGTAGTACTACCCCGGATCGGCAGTATGTAGTACCCACATACTGCCTACCACTCTTTGATAACCAGACCCGAAGCAAATATTTACCTCTTTTTTTATTAGTAAATATTTGCAATATTAAATATAATTATTAAATATTACAAATAAAAGCTATGAAACAAATATTTCCTGCGACCGGGAATCAAACCCGGGACTTTACGCGCAACAAACCAATCGCTAACCGTTCGTCCACGCCTGTCGTCAAATGACCTAAACTAGTCTATCAGCCCTTAAAAGTCGATGTATACGTCTAACACTACGCAATCCCTAAAAAGGTATTCAATAAGAAATTTATTTTATCATTCGCTGATCATAGCAAGATAGATAATTGATATTTCCCCTTTTTTGAACATTGGACATGCGCAGGAGTATGGCTGGAGTAATTATCATAAGGTTTCCCGTAATAACGCGACTGGCTGCGCGGGCGCACCAAAATGGAGTGACCACTTTTTGCGCAGAGACATGCGCGTACGTTGAATATTATAAGCTTTTAAAAAGTTGGTCGCACTGGCGGAATTGTTGAAGTTTTATTGAAATAATTGTTAATATTTATTTATATAACGTATTTGCCTTGCTATACAAAGGAGAAATGTTGCCAGTTTCCTTGAGACTATCTCTGATGTGACGTCATTAGATGATATTTTTTATTTATAGTTTAATTGAACTAGTTAATATACTTTTGATTTATTTATATATTGTATTTAGTTTTAATACGTTGAGAATCTCACAGAAAGCAAAACAGAGGCATCCACAAGAAAGTTGGGTTGCCTAGTGCCCATAACCGTAAATATAGTATGAAGAGAATTATGGATGAATGAGAATTATGAGAATGTAGGAAAGCGAAGGAGTTGCGTCAGGTCAGAATCATGGCTAGTGGTTTACGCTCTTTTGTCATTGCTTATCCCTGTGGGCAAAAAGGCGTGCCAAATTGATTGATTGATTACCTTGACTAGTCTGATGGGTACTGGCGACTAAATAAACCGACTTATTCGCATTCACTATGCCGTCCAAAAAGTAATTTTAACGGTATTACTAGCAAATGAAGTATTGTTTTTCAGTGAATTCGAGACTAAACTTATCTTAAGTTTAAGTTTAAAATATTTTTTCAATAAAAATTGAAATAAAAATGAAAAATATTTACCTATTTTAAAATTCACATTTAAATGATCAATCAATCAATCAAATCGTCACGCCTTTTTCCCATGGTGATAAGCTAAGACAATGGAGCGCCACTTGCCACGATCCTGACACAACTCCCTCGCTTCCTTCACATCCACAATTCTCTTCATACAAGCTCTACAGTTCTGGGCACTAGGCAACCTAGCTTTCTTGAAGATGTCTCCGATTTGGTCGGAAAACACCCTCCTGGGCCTGCTCTGTTTAACGCATTCGTCCACATGATATTTATAAATTGACGAAAGGTCAATCTATTTAAATGATATAGTGGTAAATGTGTTTGACGTGCATTTTCAGGAGGAATGAATCACTACAAGAGAGGGATTTTTCAGTAATCCGATATAAATGCGGGGTTAAGAATTTTTTGCCTCAAAAAAATAAGGCAGTGTGAACGAAACCGATAAGCAGCTGAGACATAACCGCGCCGCTAGTGATGTACCTTTTACTGAGGTGAATTAATCCATCAACTACAACATTATTGTAGTCTTGAGCGACTTGAATTAAAGTACAAACCTTAACGTAGCAAACAAAACACTGCATTTTTCCCCTGTTGAAAGCAATCCAGCTTAAAAGTAAATTAGTAGTATTTGAAATTAAAAAATAAATTTAGCATTGTAGAAATTTCATATATTTCACACCTTTAAAATCTTTAAAAGTATGCGTTGTGAAAAAAAGAGTTACATCTTAAGTGTTGTAACTCATTTTGGCACATCACTACGATGGTACAACGCTAACAGGAATCATCGTACGATAGATACGACAACGTAAAGTTTTTTTTATAAACCTGGACACGTAACACGTCCCGTCCATCCCATAATTCACTTTTTACCCATTCCCTTTACAGGCTTTCGTAATAATATTACCTGTTTCATGAGGAAAGTTTGACCCTTTCTTCTTCAAGGAACTTTTTCACCTCATTCGTCAGTTGCATTGAGACCTGTTTGCCTAAAAAGAGCTTTGTGCACGTCTTTTTCTCACAGGCAGAGACGATGGAGCGCCACTTGCCACGACCCTGACACAGCTCCCTCGCTTCTCTCACATCCACAATTCTCTTCATACAAGCTCTACGGCAACGACTACGAATTAACGACTTCTCCCTCACAGTAGTGGACCGCAAAGTCTATCATCCAGCGGGTTGCATACTATCATCCAGCACACTTTGTTTATCTTAGTGATCAAAGCAGGCGTGTGTTAGGCATTGGACAAGTATTTTTTTCTATTAAATTTTTATGCATTAATAATAAATGTAAATTTTAATTCAATCAATCAATCAAACTGCCATGGCTTTTTCCCACAGGGATAAGCAGAGACAATGGAGCACTACTTACCACGAACACAAATTTCTCGCTTCCGTCACATTTACAATTATCTTCACACAAGCTCTACTATTACGGGCACTAGGCAACTCAGCTTTCTTGAGGATATATCCTATTTTTATTTGAAGGTTATAAATTGACCGTGCAACAGAGACAAACCCCAGGAATCCCATCAGTCCTCTTAATAAGGGTAGCATTATAGATTATAGAAGATCTGTTGCAAATAATCACCCATTTGTTAACAGCTATTATAGCTTTTCCGTGCATTGCTATAACAACTTGGTAAATACTTGTCATTTTTATGTTGTTCATATTATATATATATATATATATATATATAATATAATGTATTAGCTCTTATATGTATAGTATAAGTATAGTATAGTATTATATAATTTTTAATTATTAACAATTCAGAGACGACATCCTGTATGAAGCTTGTATGAAGAGAATCGTGGATGTGAGGGAAGCGAGCGAGTAGTTTTAGAATCGTAGCAAGTGGATGGCGCGCATTGTCTCTGCCGATTGATTGAATATATGACGTTCATTCTCCTATAAATAAGATTTAATAACTTTAAAAGACAAAGGATCCTCATGGATTAGGTTGGCGAGTTAAAACGATTATCGTCTTTCGTCGGCGATTGACAAAATAATAAAAGCTATGTTAAATCCACTAAAACGAAACTATTAATCGCTGTGACAAATATCGTCTGTGCGGCGACATGATTTATCATTATCATCAATAGTCTCATTTTGGTGGATTTGGCCTAGCTTTTATTATTTTGCCAATCGTCGGCGAGAGACGATAATCGTTTTAACTTACCCAACCTAACCCCGCAGCATTAGGCTGAGTACAGTTAAAATCCTTAATAATCCATAATCCTTAACAACATTCTTTTTATTTATTTATTGTGACACATCTGACCTCGACCCGCCTGATGATAGGCAAGTGGATGTCCACGAATGACGACGAATGAAAAAACCGAATTATATCACGGCTGCCTCAGTCACCGTCACTAATTCAAATAATACAACAAATTGAAAAGGTATATAAAAAAGAAAACATATTTTTACATCTTATTGTAAGAAAATAACTTAATAATAATGGTGTACTTTTTCATTGTTAAGTATAGAGAGCTTATCGTACAATTTCACTTGAACGCTTTCCACAATATCTACTCACGTCAAAAGCTTTTGTTATGTTGGGGTATTTATTTATCTGAAGATATTTTAGGCTATCTATGCTGTATTTTATGTAAATACCACGATTCTAAATAAATAGGAATTGAGAGAGACAATGGATCGCTACTTGCAACAGCACCTAAGACAACCATACATTTTTCGGTCGTCGGGGCTTTCCGTTGCTAACCGTCGGGCAAAAAAATTTTAAATGTGGAGTCTCCATTGAAAAAAAAACTCGGTACAAACAAGGTTACCGAAAAAAGTGTAGAAAACGTGAGCAGCTATAAGTAATCCTATAAAAACGTCGTTTTATTTCTCATTTTAAAATTGTGACTTGACATATGACAGCACACCGGTGTTAAGCTGGATGGCGGTCGACTGAGGTTACGATTACTACAGTTAAATCTTCAAGAAAGCTGGGTTGCCTAGTGTCCATAACCGTAGATCTTGCATGAAGAGAATTGTGAATGTGAAGCGAGGGAGTTGTGTCAGGATCGTGGCAAGTGGCACTTAATCGTCTCTGCCTATCCCTGTGGGAAAAAGGCGTTACAATTTGATTGATCAATTGAAGTAGCTGTCGCATCCACTATGCCTTCCTAGTTTGAACCGGTAACTTACAAGCTGATCTCAAAACTCGACTAATTACGGTCTGTATAAGAAGTGATTATAAGTAGTGCACTGGCCTGTATAGGCAGAGTGGGCTCAACTGCCTACCACTATTATTAATATGTAGGTATATTAATATATTTAAACATTAGTTCATTTTGCATGGACAACACGATTATGCGATAAATGATATTTTTTGAATGGCACTCGATACACAATCGCGTTTGCCATTATGGGGCCGGACGTGCCGTTTTAGGTATGCGTTTGGGAAGCATACAAAACAATAATAGTGTGACTAAATTTATAATAAAATTATACATATTGATACAAAGTAAATTATCGTTAAGCGCGGGAAGTGCGGCGATTTCTGCTGAGAACCTCAAGCTGCGCAAACACGCCAACCTCGGTACTGGTGACAAATTTGCGCCGTTTGGGGTCGAGACGATGGGCCCTTGGGGACATTCAGTTAAGCGCCTGACCAAGAAGTTGTCCAAGCGTCAGACGGAGAAGTCTGGAGACAGGAAGGCTGGCAATTATTTCTGCCAACGTATTAGCCTTGCTATACAAAGGGGAAATGTTGCCAGTCTCCTTGTGACTATCTCTGATGCGACGTAATTAGATGATATTTTTTATTTATAGTTTAATTATAGTTAATTATACTTTTAATATTATCTGTTTCTTAATAAATAAATGTATACACCAACTTAGAAGAAATAGGTAATTTTGCTTATATCGTGCTTATAAGACATCCGTGCTTTAAAATCCGTGCGTTATAATCTTGTGCTGCATTTTATATGTATATTTACTTTGATTGCGTAGTTTCTATGGTACCAGCACATTTGTTAATTAATTATAAAAATAACAATATAGTTAATAGAATTGGTCAAAGACGTGATAAATGAAACGCTCGAGAAGAAGACTGTTTATTTTTATTTTGACAAAAATATAATAAAAACAAAAGAATTAATATGTTGAAATGACAATGCTTTTTTAATGAAAATTAATTATGACTATTAAACAAATTTTATGCGGCTTACTATCGCGTTTGTTTAGGTTTTGATTTTACAATTTTTACATTGTGGTCTCTTCGTGACCACGATGGCTGCAAAGCTCCCGAAACGTCGGAATAATAAAAAAATGTAAAATCAAAACCAAAATAAACGCGATACTAAGCCGCATAAAATTTGTTTAATTCAATAATCAATGTTTGCGCAAAATTTAGGAAAATACTGTGAATTACAACACTTTTAGTGCGAAGTTTTTAGTTTACAGTCACGGTTGCCTCAATCGCCGTCAGAACGCTGGCTAATGGTACTTTTGTACGATCCTGGATTATAGGAAAGGGAAAAGACATGGACTGGTAAAGCTTCTATGTTTTTTGTCTCATAAAGTCCCCTTTTGCATGCCACCCTACAGCTTAGTGACGTTAACCATTGTTTAAATGATAGTTAATTAATTATAGCTACACCATAAACTGAAAATGCCAATTGAATATTTTATTACTGTTTTCGCATATTTTCCAATGCAACGCGGACACGGCAAGGGCATCCATTAATAACAAAATATTTATAATAATAAAATAGTTCAATCAATCAATCACGCCTTTTTCCACAGGAATAGGTGGAGCGCCACTTGCCACGATCTCTTTTGCTTCCCTCAGATTCACAATTCTGTTCATGCAAGCTCTATATATGATGGCCAATAATGTATTCATGGATTTCTAAGGGGCAAGTCTGTGTTTAGCAATGAACGTCTTCTCTCTCTCGTCGTCTCTATTAAGGGTAATGGGTACAGCGGACTTCGTCTTCATTAAGAATATTCCAGAACATATAAGAACATACTTCCAGTCACCTCTGATTTATAAATATCATTCTATTTTATTAAGGCTCGACATATGACAGCAATCCACCTAAAGTTAGGCTGAAGTGCGGCCCATGAATAAAAGCGACTACTACTACGGTTAAATAAGTGCAAATATTAATCGTATCCACTATGCCGGTCTAGTTGGACACCTCAATTTAAATCCATAAATATCCTTACAGTTATATTATAGTATTTTCTTAGATTTTGCGCGAACATTGATTAATGAATTTAAAAAAAATATATGCGGCTTACTATCGCGTTTATTTTGGTTTAGATTTAACATTTTTTTATTATTCCGACGTTTCGAGAGCTTTGCAGCCACCGTGGTAACGGAGGTTGCAACACAAACGCAATAGTAAGCCGCATAAATTTTGTTTAATCAGTTTTATTATAGTTAAAGTTAGTAACCGTAGAGCTTGTATGAAGAGAATTGTCGATTTAACAGAAGTGAGGGAATTGTGTCAGGATCATGGCAAGTGGCGTTCCATTATCTCTGCCTATCCCCATGGGAAAAAGGCGTGACAATTTGATTGATTGATCATATAGGCGTGTCCATTATAATTGAAGGTATTAGGTATAAATAAAATGTTATAAATGTTTTATTTATTGAATTATTTCACCAGTTATGGTGTTCAATGCTGTTAGCTGATGTTCACCTTGTGATGGAATATGTGGCTGCTTACATAGTCTTCATAATTTGTTAAAGATATTTAAAGGACTACATTAAGTATAGGCTATAGGATATAAAAACTATGTTGGACATTCTATTAATGAATTTCTGAATTATCTATCTGAATTCTGAATTATTTATTTTTCTAATGTCATTTTATTAACGGTTTGTTGCGGTGAATGAAATGAAAAAAAAAATATGCCGACCTTTACCAAATTTGCACTAAATTCATTTTCATTAAAAAGCATTGTCATTTTCTTCATTCTTTTATATTGTTTTCTATTTATGGACAAATAAAAAATAACAGTATTCTTCTTGATTCTAAGAGAGACCATTATAGCGTCCAAAATTTCGTAGCATCGATGGATTCTCCGGTCCATCGCATCGCAGGCGTGAGAGTGAATGCAGCGTTCAGCAAAATGTAGGTTTAATGCTTTTAATACTCACCTTCACTGCCCTCACTATCTTCTCTACCCGACCAAATATCGTAAAACCCCACCAATGCCGCCTTCGACATATGATCTAAAAATCTTAATAGTAATTTGAAAAAAGGTTTGTACGCTTTTCATCTATCCAAAGGTCGAGTGGCAGATACAGCTGGAAGATTAGTTTCAAATATCAACTGATAATACTGATAAAAAAATACTGATTAATAAATTAATAATATCGGTGTATTTGAAGCGATTTCTTGGCTTAGAAATCAAAATGACCGTAGTGTAGTGGCAGTGCAATGGCTACGTAAGCCAATTGGCACGGGTTCGAAACCACTCACTGGTACCAATGTATCTTTGATATATGTACTTTGTTTGTCCTGTTTCTATGATACAAGCACTTTAGTAGCTTAGTATAGAAATGTATAATAAAAATAAAACAATAAACATCACAAAATAGACATTAAATAAAATTAATTATGACATTAATAGATATAATTTAATAGATCGTTGCGTACCTATAATGGTAGCGAATGTATGTAATTATATACTCGTATGTACATTCATATATATGTACGTATGTATGTATAATGAAGAAATACATAAGTGGGTTGGCTGTATATTATTGCAATGATGGCCAATAATGTATTCATGGAAAATATTTTATAAAGAACAACAGTGCTATGGAATTGATTTAGTTTATAAATATAATTACGCAGTTTCTGTACGTTTTTTTTTAGGTTATAGGTTTAGGTATACTAGATGTAAATTGGTTTCAGCATCATGTAACTTGTGTACATGTTGTTGATATGCATAACAAAATAATAAATCAATCAATCAAATTGTCACGCCTTTTTCCCACAGGGAAAGGCAGAGACAATGGAGCGCCACTTACCACGATTCTTAAACAACTCCCTTGCTTCCTTCACATCCACAATTCTCTTCCTACAGGCTCTGTGGTTGTGGGCACTAGGCAACCTAGCTTTCTTAAGGATGTCTCTGATTTAGTCTTACATTGATTAATGAATTAAACAATTTGTATGCGGCTTACTATCGCGTTTAGTTTTGCTCATTGATTTAACATTTTTTATTATTCCGATGTACATTCTGCTTGTATGAAGAGAATCGTGAATGTGAAGGAAGCGAGGGAGTTGTGTCAGGATTGTGGCAAGTGGCGCTCCATTGTCTCTGCCTATCCCTGTGGAAAAAAGTTGTGACAATTTGATTTGATTTGATTATTCCGATATTTCAAGAACTTTGCAGTCACCGTGGTCACGGAGGGACTAAGGTGTTGGTCGTCCCATAAAAAAGTAGACGTAATATTTATATATACTTTTTTTAGTGGTGTCCAGAATTCAAGTGTGCAGACAGTGAAGTAAATCAGTAGGATTTCAAGAGCTTTGCTTATCATCAAGCAAGTCGAGGTCAGGTGTCTGGTCACGATAAAATAATATTTTCAGAGTTGGTAGCTGACACTCAAAGTAAGGAACAAAAAAAACTTAAGAAAAACGTCTCTACGCATTTTATATTAACAAAAATATCAATCATACATAACATAAGTGAAGGATATTGATTGGTCAACGAGTATCCAATGGGTTGGTTGCAAAAAATTGTACACACAATAATTATTCACGAGTTAATGGTCTAGTGGTTTTTGATGTGCAATCTAGTTGTCCTTGGTTCGGTTCTAGCAACTACGTATGACTGCTTTTTTATTAAGTACTATAAATAGGTACAAGTAATGTCATTTATTTTTGCTTCATATATTTAGTATTTAATAAAGAAGTTTGGATTGATAACAGCCAGCAATTCAATCCAGAAAATTCGGTAGTTTCTAAGAAAAACTTGATAACAAGAAAGAAGCGCCGACAACTTACTTGGTTGCCTCAGTCTTCGTCACTATGCCGATTAGAGATTCGACAGGTTGACGTCAGATTACAGATAATTTAGTTAACTAACAATAAGTAGATTGACGAAAGGAATTTATAAATCTGATGTGGATGCGGTCAACAAGGCACACAGGCGGGTGTTTTCCGACCAAATGGGAAGAAGAAAGCTAAGTTGCCTAGTGCCCATAACCACAGCCTGTATGAAGAGAATTGTGGATGTGAAGGAAGTTGTGTAAGGATCGTGGCAAGTGGCGCTCGATTGTTTCTGCCTATCCCTGTGGGAAAAAGGCGTGACGATTTGGTTGATTGACTGTTGTACGCCCAGTTGTATGCGTGTATCGTGGTTTTAAGTTGCGAATTCAGTGAAGTGACTCAATCGAGTTTTAACATAAGTTACCAGAGTTCAGCGAGGACGGCATGGCAAGTTTAACTGCTATTTGCAGGTAGTATTGCAGGTTATTCTAAAATGTTTAAAATAACCGTAGAGCTTGTATGAGGAGAATTGTTGATGTGAAGGAAGCGAGGGAGTTGTGTCAAGATCGTGGCAAGTGGCGCTCCATTATCTCTGCCTATCCCCGTGACAATTTGATTGATTGATTGTTTAAAATAAGTGGACAAGTGAAATCCTTTACCAGCTTTTGTGCTCTCTCCATCCCATAACCTTGGGTCTTTCAAGTAATGCGTGAAGAAACACTTTTGGCCGGCATAGTGACGGCGACTAAGGCAACTGTGAACTGAGTTGTTTTTTCAGTCTTTGGCACTCTTGGACCTGCCATCAGGCAAGTCGAGGTCAAATGTAAATAAAAATAATAAAATAAAACAATAAAAATAAGGTTATCTTATAAGATATTAAATAAAATAAAATAAAACCTTTTCAAAATTTTTATTAATACAAAAAACATATTTGGATTTTTTAAATTACATTTGTTTTTTAATTTGAAACAACCAGTTGAATATAATGCCAGCTCTGAATACAGATATAAATATTAAATATGCGCTAATTTATTATATAATTAAAAATAATTAAACCAAAATATTTGCATTTATAACCGTTTTCAATTCAACATGTCTCTGTCTAGCGTGGTAAGCATTAACTTTTTAGGGAATCTTTATTCATTAACAAAAGGATATTTTTAACTTGAATAAAGACCCCCCAATATCTGCATATTCATTTTTAATAAATAAAAAATATATAATTAGACAATGACTATAAATTTTAGGCACTTTTTAGACACTTATTTCAAAAAAAACCTTTAATAGAAGCTAGACTTAGAAAAAGGTTTATTTAGACTTGTTTTACGAAATTTGATAATTCAATTAAAAACACGCTGTTTACCAAGGCTAGTGTTTACAGGGGAATGGAACAGTAGTTTGGCAGAGACTTGATACTCGTACAATGGCTTATTCCCATTTCATCCATTCATGGCCGGCATAGTGACGGCGATTAAGGCAACCGTAAACTGCAACTGTTTTTTTCAGTCGGTTGCACTCTCGGGTTATCTTACCATCAAGCAGCCAACAGTCGTTTCAATAAAACAGGAGAGGTAGCTGTGTATGTTCGTAATTGTATTTGTATTTGGCTTTAAGAAACAGAACGACCAAAGTACTTATATCAAAGATTACTACCAGACAATTTGTATGGAGACATGCTACTGCTCCTTTCTTTTATTGTGTTTGTACCTTAAGTAATAATATTAACGCATATAAATCCTTATTATAAAAAAGAACTGATTCAATCACCATCAGTCATGAATGATCGAGATTGAAACATAAGTTATTATTAGCCACTCACTTAATTACAATTCGTACAAAAACGCAATTACATTAAAGGCTAATTCACAATTTCAATATTTTTAGTATATCCCAAATATTTGCAATGTAAAATCAACCCAAACTATAACCAAATAAAAATTAAAACTAAACATAAACTAAGAAGGGTGATTGTTAATCAATCGTAATAGATAGAAAATTATTTATATTACAAAACACATTACGAAAAATCCACAATCACCTAAGGCAAGGCAAAAGCAGAGAAAGGTTTATGTGAGATGCAAAAAAATGATCGATTTATTTTATATACCATATCTTTAACTTAATAAAGTATATTATTTTTTGGTATGTGACATAGTCTAAAATATAGCGTTCTAAAACTTGGAAACTCTAACAAAAATATATATTTTGTTAATTTTTTGGCATATTTCAATGCTAGAATTATTTTTAATACATAAAGTCATGAAAATATCATGCGTTGCTGTAAACTTTTACTGTTATTACTTTTTTAATATTTATTTCTATACTAAGCTACAAAAGTGCTTGTACATAGTAACATAACGACCATAGTACATAATCAAAGATACATTGGTACCGGTAAGTGGTTTCGAACCCGTGCTCTCGGTCTGCATGACCATTGCACTGCCACTACAATTGGTAAGTTATTATGTGTTTCTTTTTGTATGCCTTTCCGCAATCATAGTAGAGTCCGATAATTCGCAAGAGCCGGAAGGAAACTTATGCGAAATATATTATTTGATTTTCATTGAAGTACGGCCGGGGATGAAATCAGTCGCTATTCAATTTTCATTACTTTATATATTATAAATTGTTTTTTTTTGACACGTCATATGACCGCACATAAAGCGCTGGAGTACAACATATGAATAGAGGGTCTATGATTAAAGACAAAAAAAGTGGCCAGCGTTTTCAGACCTCCCTTTACCGTCAAACAAGACAGGGTCAGATGTCGCGTCAGAATAAAAACAAAACTAGACAATAGAATTTCTAAAAACACTATATTCTATTCAGTTTTAGTACAGTGAAAGCAATGGTTATTTATCATGAAAAATATAAATAAACAAAAGTAGCTAGTGAATAAACATAAAAAGGTAACTTTAAATTAATAATTAAGTTATTTGAAATGCACTCAAATAGTCTTTTGTTACAATCGATGTATATAAATGGACTTATTTATTTTCATTATACATATAAACATACAATGAAACATAAACCTCACCTCAACCACAATAAACAATACTGTAGTAATCAACACCAATGCCTAAAAAATTAATATATTAAATGTTACAATTAAATACTATGAAGATATCTTTTGATCCGACCCAGGACTTATCAAGTAGCGAATTTGAACCCAGGACTTATTAAGTAGCGAATTTGAACCCAGGACTTATGAAGTAGCGAATTTGAACCCAGGACTTATCTAGTAGCTAATTAAAACTCTTGACTTATCAAGTAGCGAACTAAATTTTAAACACTTTTGAAGGCGCTACCAGTTGGCTACAATTGCAACAAATGAAAAAATTAAATTTTTAAAAAAGAGTTCTTTTTTTTTATTGTGACACGACATCTGACCTCGTCCCGCCTGATGATAAGCAAGAGGAGGTCCAAGAGTGACGACGACTGAGAAAACCGGGTTTGTTCACGGCTGCCCCAGTCACTGCACTATGCCGGCCAAAGATGCTTCTTCGCGCATCGCTTGAAGGATCCAAGGTCATAGGATGGAGAGAACACATGGGCAGGCAAAGCATTCCACTTGTCAATTGATCTACAAAGAAAAGACGCACTGAACTTTTTAGTTCGACTGCCGATTCGGTCGATAAAATGCGGATGCTTTCCCCGACCTGTGCGGGTTCAATTAAAAAAAAATTACTTGACAAAGCAGTAAGCACCTCTAGGCATAATAAGGGTGATAGAGAGAGCCGTAAACTTTGTCGGTTTATTAAGCTCTACAGTCTACAACCACCCTTTGTTTATTATCGGGTCAGTTGAGGTCAGATGCCGCGAAATATTTTTTTTTACTGAGCACGAGTCATCCATCTATATACATCAATGATCGTTAAAGTTTTTCATTTACAAACAATAGTTAAATATAAAAATGTTTTTAATTACAATTCATTTGAAGTCTTGAAGTTTTTTGCAAACATTTTATTAAACTACAATATTGAAATTAATAGACAAAACAATTTCATATTAAAAATATACTTTTTGAATATAAATTACAATAGATACCTTTGGATATATGTTTTTTAATTACTAAAAATTGATACATTTTGGTTAATTTAATAATGATACTATGAATATCTAAACACGCTCCTTTCTCTCATAATCTGCAACAAAAATAATATTATGAACTATACATATTTTTAAAATTTACATTCTTATACTTATCTATGTGCTAGTATCAAAGAAACAGGGCGATTAAATTATTACTTTTATTCAAGGCGACCGTGGTGTAGTGGCAGTTTTTTTTTTAATTTCTATACTAAGCTACTAAATGTGCTCGTCTCATAGAAACAGGACGACCCAAAGTAAGAAAACATTAGTACCGGCAAGTAGAGTCTCTTGGTTTGTGACCACAGCCGTCTATATCACAGGTTAGTCCAGGAAGAGAACAAATACTGACTTACCCAAAAAGGATCGCTGCAGACCTCCTTTTACTTTCTATTCCCAGTGCTGAGGTCTTGTAACTCGCTGCTGTCATCACTGGAGGCTGCAGTAGGGAGGTTGCCGCCATTAGTGGCATTCGCATTGGCACTAGCTGCAGCAGCCATCGCCATTGAGAGAGGGATTGTTATGAATTGCGGCTGTGTGGATGATGTCGATGCAGCTGTGGACAAAATAGTAAAAAAATAATCCTTACTTATATTATAAACGCGAAAGTTTGTGAGTATGGATGGATATTTATTACTCTTTCACGCAAAAACTACTGAATGGATTTTAATGAAACTTTACAATAATATAGCTTATACATCAGAATAACACATAGGCTATAATTTATAAACATATTGTGTGAATAATAAATAAAATAAAAGAAAAACATTTTCCCATACAAAATTGCGTGCGTTCAGAAATTTATTTTGGGTAAACTAAGGAAAATATATCAAGCTGTTGAGAATTGAAAACAAATTATCAATTTTGACAAATCAGTAAAAATAAACCTATGTTGTATTATTTATAAAAAGAAACGATTATATGTCGAGTCACAATAAAAAAAACTCAATTCACAACAAAGATTTCAATCTATTTAAATTTTTGATTTACGCAACTTAAGTTCGGCTAATCTGTAACACAACATTCAGGTAGATCCAGATGGGTGTTCTCTGACCAAAAGGAGACATCCTCAAGAAAGCTCGGTTGCCTAGTGCCCGTAGAACTTGTATGAAGAGGGGGACAATGTAAGGGGGGGGGCTATGTTTAGCCGTGGACGTCTTTCGGCTGATGATGATTGTGAAAAGCAGCCCTTCATTATCTCTGCCTAACCCTGTGGCAAAACTGCGGCCCTTTGAAGTATTATATTAAACTGTCACAAAATAAAATATATCTTAAAAAAGGTTACCTTCTTGCCCCTGATTGGCGAGTCCCAGAATAAAGCCGTGTGGATAGCTCATAGTTATATTACCAAGTCCCAGGTTCGAACCCAGACTATCTAAGCCTGCCAGAACACTTGGATGGTATAACATTGTACCACCAGGCATATTTGGTATTTTCGGTTGAATCTTTGCTAGGTTTGCAAGGGATTTGCTTTCCATATCTTGAGATGATGTTGACGTAGCTGCTAAAGGGTCCCTGAAATTATGAGGTCAATTTAATTTACATATATTAAGGCTTTGAGCGCACTTGATTTTATAAAAAAAAACAATTTGCGGCTTAGATTTGCGTTTATTCTTATTATATTAATATTATAATATAATATTAAAGCTTATTATAATATAATAAGCTTTTAAATCGATTCGTATTAATAAAATCTACAAAAATCTTATATTTCCGTTAATTTTCTAAAATTTACAATTTGGAGACATCGTCAAGAAAGCTAGGTTTCCTAGTGCCTATAACTGTAAAGCTTGTATAAAAAAGGAACTGTGGATGTAAGGGTAGCGAGATAGTTGTGTCAGGATCGTGGCAAGTGGCGCTCCGTTGTCTCTGCCTATCCCTCTAGGATAAAGGCATGACAATTTCATTGATTGATTAAGCAGCGATTTTTGCCTCTTATTATTATAAAAGTTTTAACTAGCCCGCCTGTCGACTGTTATATTTATGGCCGGTATAGTGATGGCGACTGAAGCAGACGAGTTGGTTTTTTCAGTCGTTGGCACTCTTTGACCTACCTTTTGGCTTACCATTATGTAAGTCGAGGTCAGATGTCAAAACACAATAAAATAAAACAGAAAATGAGCTGGCATATCAACTGACACTGAAGAGCGCCAACGACTAAAAAAACGACACAGTTCACGGTTGACTCAGTCGCTGTCACTATACCGGCCAAAGGTCGCCACTATTCCTTTCCTTTACCACAACGTAATTCTTACCTAGAATGGCCATCTGTGCTATCTCTACGTTGTAGCATAAAGTCTCTGGACTGATGATTGGCATGGTGATGCATTTTGTCACTCGGTGACTCGGGTTCACTTCCGCTCTCATCACCACTGTCACCTGATGATGGTGGTTCCTCCTGTAAAAAGAAAACTGTCTTAGCGAGTGAAGGGTTATTTCAAGTATTTCGAGGGCTCGACGTACTAGTATGATAGAATCCCGCCTCATGTTGAGCTGGAGTACGGTCTGCGAATGCAGGCCACACGAGATTCTTGTTAGAAATTGAGTGTTTAAGCCTTGAATTTTTTCTTAGGTAAATGCCATTCTAAAAATAATAAGGCCGTATTTAAGCAACTCTCGTTTGAGAATAAAAACTTTGTTGTTGCGAATTATTAATTTCAATATCTAGGGTGGCTTCAGACACACCTGAGACCAAGTTACTTATAATAAAATATATTATATTATGGTTTATAATATACTAATAAAAACGTGGCTAGATAAATATCGTAGTTATTAGTGTTTTCTTAGATTTTGCGCGAACATTGATTAATTAATGCGACCGTGGTGTAGTGGCAGTGCAATGGTTACACAAACCGAGAGCACGAGTTCGAAACCACCCACCGGTACCAATGTATCTTTGATATATGTACTATGGTTGTCTTTTTTCTATGATACTTTAGTATCTTAGTATAGAAATAAATCATAATAAAAAATGCTGCTTACTATCGCGTTTATTTTTAGTTATTGATAGGGTCTCTTTGTGACCACGATAGCTACAAAGCTCTCGAAACGTCGGGATAATAATAAAATGTAAAATCAATAACCTAAATAAACGCGATAATAAGCCGCATATTTATTTAATACATCGTATTATTTTATAAATTTCCATACGATGTTACTAAAAGTGCTTGTATCAAAGTAATAGGACTATCACAGTACAAATATATTATTTTATTATTTATGCCACGAATTACTATTATACTTTTTATTATAAGCTACCAAAGGGCTTGTATCATAGAAACAAGACAACCAAAGTACATTAACAAAGATACATTGGTACCCGTGAGTGGTTTCAAACCCGTGCTCTCGGCTTGCGTAACCATTGCACTGCCACTACACCACGGTCGCCTTACCAAAGACACATTAATACTGGCAGGTGATTTTAAATTGCATAACGACACCACGGTCGCCTTAATGGACCACCACATAGTGGATGCTATTTTTACTTACTATACTCGTATAATTGTAATAGCAGTCCCATCCAAACATGAACTAAACTCCATCCTAACATCAAGCAGAGTGTTATCTTTTTTTTATTGTGACACGATATTAAGCCTCGACCCGCCTTCTGATAAGCAAGAGAAGATCCAAGAGTGACGACGACTGAAACAATCAAGTTAGTTCATGGCTGCCTCAGTCGCCGTTACTAGCAAAGCAAAGAGTCACGTCGAGTCAAAATGAAAAAAGTTCATTAACTTGTATAATAAAAAATTAAGAAATAAGTAATATTAAGTACGTTAGAATAGATATATAAAGTTATAAAAAACACCGCGTACTCGCAAAGAAGGGGCAGCATAGGCAGCGAATAGTCAACAAAAGGCACGTGGGCGTTATATAGCCTTAATTTAGCCTTAGTCGGGTGTAGTAAATAATAATAATTGCCCAACAGAAGCTATTCAGAGCTGCACTAACTAACCACCGTTTAACGCATGTGCCTTTCTTCTCTCTATCTGATAAGCCGACTTTGTTCTTGTACGGACAGCAAGATAATTCAAAAATATATATTGTCGAATATTATTTCATTTATTTATTTGAACGACTAACAAATATATATATATAGTCCAATATTATTTCATTAATTTATTTGAACGACTAACAAAATTATATATTGTCGAATATTATTTCATTTATTTATTTGAACGACTAACAAAAATATATATTGTCCAATATTATTTCGTTTATTTATTTGAACGACTAACAAAAATATATATTGTCGAATATTATTTCATTTATTTATTTGAACGACTAACAAAAATATATATTGTCGAATATTATTTCATTTATTTATTTGAACGACTAACAAAAATATATATTGTCGAATATTATTTCATTTATTTATTTGAACGACTAACAAAATTATATATTGTCGAATATTATTTCATTTATTTATTTGAACGACTAACAAAAATATCAATCACAAAATCTTTTAATACATTATTAAACATGCATTACATTGAAAATCTAATTGTTCGTTCGATTACAAATTGCAACGACAATATTGAAATCTAGACAAATGATCTATAAACTTGTAGTGACAGTGCAATGATTACACAAACCGGAGAGAACGAGTTCGAGCCCACCCACCGGTACCAATGTATCTTTGATATATGTTCTTTGGTTGTCCTGTTTCTATGATACAAGCACTGCCGTAGTTTAGTGTAGAAATGTAAATAATAATAAATAAAAAACTAAATTGAACTTTAAAATAGCAGTGAAAATTAGGCATACAGATAAAATGCAGATAACATTTTTTCAATAACATTTTATTGTTATTCACCTGCCATTGAACATTATAATTTCTTTATGAAGCAAAGGACAGGTGGAATGCTTTACTAGACTGTGTGTTCTGCCTATACCACATCCTTATATGCCTCGAGCGGAGAGTATTACGTACCTCTAATGACGGCGACTAAAGCAACCATAAATATAGTCAGAATTTTCAGTCGTAGACGCTCTTAGACTTGCCCTTAATTACCCTGGAAATGTTTGATACATAACATTTTGTTTTTAAATAGGTCATTTAGCAAATATTATTATCAGCAAAATCAAGAAATCAGCAATTTTATAAACATGGAGATCAATAACCTTATTCCTAAATTTTCTACTTCCCGAATTTTGTGAAGGTGGGTTTGACTAAGAGGTTTAATAAACCTAATAAATTAAACAACTCCATATCTTATTTTCCAAATAACTCAATTGCACAGTTACACAGTACAAAACTCATTGTTATTAGTTTTATCAACACAAGCTTTATTAGCTTTCGACATTACATTACAATGCCTAAAATAAAAGTCCTTTAAAGCGCGTTGATATCCTTTTACTCCCGAACCTGCAGCAAAATAAATACCGATACTTAAGTAGGAATTATTTTTATTTTTTATTACAAAAGTATATTTTTTTGTCGACGCTACTCACAACAAATTGTAAAGAGTGCTTCAAAGTGTTTGTAATCGGTTCCTTGCGCCGTTTTTGGAGTTCCCCTGTATACTTGATGGCAGCTTTCTTTGATGACGTCACCAGATTCGAACCGCGTGCATATTGCCTCATTAGATTACGTTAAGTATGATTTCAAAATTTGTACGGGATATAACTGTTTTCAACCTGTGGCAACCTGATTTTGCTTTAGACGGACCACCCTTGCTTACCAGGGGACCAACCGCGCAACTTTAATGGTAATGACAATGAAATTCATTCCCAATTGTCAAAAAGTTACGCGGTCGCTGTTAGAGTCAAAAACAACTTTTATTCATTTAGACAATCAATTTCAAAGAGCTTAAATTGAATTGAGTATAAAAATGAACATGATTCTTAGTGTGTTGCGCGCTCGCAATTTTAATTTTTAAGCTCATTAATGGAGTTCCACTGTCAAAACTCATTAATGGAGCCTATTCTTATTGTCATTGAGTTACGCGGTCGGTATATGTAATATTGATGAATGGTGGACGATTTAATTTAATTATTATAGTTTCAATACATAATATTAAATTGTTTTTAATGGGCGACCGTGGTGTAGTGACAGCGCAATGGTTACGCAAGCCAAAAGCATTGGTTCGAAACCACTCACCGGTACCAATAGAAATAGAAACAGGACACTTTGGTTATCCTGTTTCTATGATACAAGGCCCTTTAGTAGCTTAGTATAGCAATGTAAATCAAATCAAATCAAAATATATAATATGGAAAAAAAAACATTGAAATATAATTTACATAATTTAATATTTGTTATTTATTGTATATGATATATGACCGTTTTGCACTGTGCGATCCATGGCTGCAAGTAGCAGTCTCATCCACTACGAATGCCTAGTTGGTACCGCTGAAGCGTTAACGGCCTATCAAAAATGGATCTTAGTGGGCAGACTGAGGAAATCACCCCCAACCGTCTGCCAGCCACTTGTAGTCTTGAAAATAAACAATAATTCATAGTGACTCTACAAGTGTGTCTATGCTTTGTATTATTCCAAGTTTGTTTGACCAACTTATTATGATAACAATGTTTTTAATAAATCATTATACATTATAATAAGGCGACCGTGGTGTAGTAGTGGTACAATGGTTCCTTGACGTAGGTTCTTTGGTCGTCCTGTTTCTATTGTACAGGCACTTTGGTAGTTTGATATAAAAACTCAACATGGTAAGTCACTAAAAATTTGTAAGCAAAGGGAGGTCCATGAGCGCTGATGACTGACAAAATAGTTTCAGTTTACGGTTGCTTCAGTCGCTGCCATTTTACTAGCCGAAAAGTCCAGTTTCTCATTTATTCAAAATACCAATACGATTTTTTTTATATATACTTTATTAGATAATTTATCAGAGTGGTAGGCTGTGGTACCCTGTCTACCAATCCAGGGTTGTAGCACCACTTACAAGTATACAGACCGTGAAGTGATTTGGTCGCGTTTCGGGATCAGCTTGTAAGTTTTCGGTTCCAACAATACCGGCATAGAGG
Organism: Tinea trinotella; assembly: GCA_905220615.1. NCBI lineage: Eukaryota > Metazoa > Arthropoda > Insecta > Lepidoptera > Tineidae > Tinea > Tinea trinotella. The sequence goes on from HG992314.1 coordinate 1,288,125, forward strand.
ATGTGATTGCTACTCACAGTTATTGAATTGTAACCGCAGTGACATCTATTATTGACCACACTCCAGCTAAACATCACGCGGGGTGTCGAGTATGTCGAGTCACAATAAAAAAAGAAATAAGGATTCAAAATATCAAGAAAACTAATGTAAATTATCATAAAATAGCTATACACTTAAAAGCCTTAAAAGATGTCGCCGATTTGCTGAAGAAGGTGCAATTACTCTGAAATGTTCATGCTTAAAGGTGGTTATATATTAAGAATAGCCGCGCGTAACGTAACGGACTGTAAAATAAACATTTTGTTAGCCAGTGAGTATTAAAGATAAAACGATATCGATTTTTTTAAACCGAGTTAGGTCGATTTAAAAATATGGATACCCGATTCGCAAACCGCATTGATGAATTCTATTCAAACCGGTTTACAAACCGAGTTGACAATTCGGTCCGACAATCTAAATCGCCTAATACACAGTATGGTTTGCTATAGAATATCGGATGTCAAAAATTACAAAATAAATTTGGTGTCTGATCTAAAATTATAGTATATGATAGTTCAAGCCGGTTAATTGTAGATGTTATCCGACCTAACTTAACTCGGTCTCAACTTGGTTTAACCCGGGTTAAAAAGTCGGGTCGTTACATCTCTAGTGAGTATGATTAAGACAAGTTTACCATCACGTAGGTCAAATGGTTAAGTCACAATAAAAAAAGCATTAATTTCTGGAGACATCCTCAAGAAAGCTGGGTTGCTTAGCGCCCATAACCACAGAGCCTGTATAAAGAGAATTGTGGATGTGAAGGAAGCAAGGGAGTTGTGTAAGGATCGTAGCAAGTGGCGCTCCATTGTCTCTGCCTATCCCTGTGGGTAAGAGGCATGACAATCAATTTAAGACAATCGATTTACTATTTAAGTATTATTTATTCATATCTTTTTTTACATTTCTTTATTTTTATTTACATGTTTGCTTTACCAGTAAAGTGCTTGTATCATAGAAGCAGGACAACCAAAGTACATATATTAAAGATACATTGATGCCGACAAGTGGTTTTGAAGATACATTTTTAACAAGTGGTTTGTTAAAATTAACGCGATAGTAAGCCGCATAAAATTGGTTTAATTCTAATCAAAGTAGTTACATGACAGTATGTTACATTACACGTGACTTTCCCTAATGTGTTCCCTCCTTCAGGTCAATGTCCCCGCTTTCACGCTTCGCTACGCAATGCCATTTGTGAAAACTTACATCGCTTTCAGGAAATATGTTGAAAGCTCTCTAAATATTTTTTTTAGTAATAGATGGTAATTTATTTTCTAATAAATGTATAAATTACAACATTTTGTCTGTTGTTAATCTGGAGTGTTATTCTTGAGGAGAGGCGACTGTGTCTATATACAAAGTCGAAAAGTGTTCTAAATGCTAACATTAAAAAGTATATTTATATTAAAATTGCTCCGACACCGATGGGGAAGAAAGATTCTAGAGTGGAGACCACGAACCGGAAGACGCAGCGTAGGTATGTACTGGACTGACGACATAGTGAAAGTCACGAATAACCGGTGGGTGCAACTGGCATCTTGTCGTTCAAAATGGCGTTCTAAGGGGAAGGCCTATGTTCAGCAGTGGACACCTTCTGGCTGAAGATGATGATATATTAAAATTATATACACTGTATATACTTTTATACAATATATATATATATATATATATATATATATATATATATATATATATATATATATATATATATATATATATATATATATTTACTTTTAGGAGATTAAAACCATAACTAGATTAAATACAAACGAATCTTTAATCGAGGTAAATAAAATGAGTTTAAAGAGTGGTAGGCAGTGGTACCCAGTCTGCCGATCCGGGGTAGTACCACCACTTACAAGTATACAGACCGTGAAGTGATTTGGTCACGTTTCGGGATCAGCTTGTAAGTTGCCGGTTCCATCTAGGCCGGCATAGTGGATGTGATTGCTACTCACAGTTATAGAATTGTAGTAGCAGTGACATTCATTCATGGACCACACTTCGGCTTAACATCAAGCGGGGTGCTGTCATATGTCGAGTCACAAAAAAAAAAGTTATTTACCTCGACTTTTCCACCCGGTTGAAAAGGCCCGTTACCACTCAGAAACGTCAATAGAAATAAAAACAGTGTATATTAACGAGTTAAGAGCCGTTTTAATATATTCCAATTAACTAAGACTGATCTAGTTAATCGTTAAATGTTACTAATACGAATAAACATTGACAAGCTTTAGACAGGCATTAAACATTTATTTACCACCATATGTATACTTTGGACCGGCATAGTGACGGCTACTAAGGCAGCCGTGAACCACTCAGTTTTTTTCAGTCGTCGTCACTCTTAGACCCCTTCTTGCTTATCATCAGGCAAGTCGAGGTCAGATGTCGTGTCACAATAAAAAAATATATACAAATATTTAAAAACTGATTTTAATTCTTTTTGTAGTAATACAGTTAGCATTTAAGGTAAACCTGGTGTAGTGATAGTGCAATGGTCACGCAAACCGAAAACCCCGGTTCTAAACCACTTTTGATACTAATGTATCTTTGAAATATGCACTTTGGTTGTCCTGTTTCTACAGCACTAAAGTAGCTAAGTATAGAAATGTTTAAAAAAACTTAGATATATGTACTTTGGTCGTCCTGTTTCTATGATACAAGAAAGTTTAGTAAGTCAGTATAGAAATCTAAAATATGTATACTGTAAAAACATAATTATACAGTTATACAATACTTAGGTACAAATGTATATAATATATATTTTTGTTTCTCAGTAAAGAAAAGTGGTTATCAAAGAGTGGTAGGCAGTGGTACCCAGTCTGCCGATCCGGGGTAGTACCACCACTTACAAGTATACAGACCGTGAAGTGATATTTGGTCACGTTTCGGTATCAGCTTGTAAGTTGCCGGTTCCATCTAGGCCGGCATAGTGGATGTGATTGCTACTCACAGTTATTGAATTATAGTAGCAGTGACATTCATTTATGGACCACACTTCAGCTTAACATCAAGCGGGGTGCTGTCATATGTCGAGTCACAGTAAAAAAAGTAAAGTAAAAAGTTTTTTTTGCATGGCTCACCTAATTTTGTATATGCCGCTTATCCTCTTGACTGTTCAAGAGTTGATATAGTATTAATAATTATTATTGTATAGTTCTTTCTTACAATATAAATTATACCTTTACAGATAAAATATTTCTACTCGGAAGAGAATAAGGAGTTTTAGGAATCTTATTAAAAGAAAAAAATTTTCATAAATCAGTAAGAAAATTCACAAGAAATACAGTGGTCTATTCTTGCAGGAGTACATATTTTAAAATAATAATAACGTAATGAATTAAACAAATTTTATTAGGATTACTATCGCGTTTTTACCACAATGGCTGCAAAGCTTTCAAAACGTCGGATAATAATAAAAAAAATGTAAAAATAAAATGAACACGATAGCTGCATAAAATTTGTTTAATTAATGAAGTTAATTAATTAAAGTTTCATCATGGATGACGAACTTTAGATTATAGATTTCTTTGGCCGGCATAGTGACGGCGACTGGGGCAGCCGTGAACAAACCCGGTTTTTTCAGTCGTCGTCACTCTTGGACCTCCTCTTGCTTATCATCAGGCGGGACGAGGTCAGATGTCGTGTCACAATAAAAAAAATATATATAGCATGGGCTGGTAAAGCATTCCACAAAGAAATAACGTGATGGTAAAACTATACGTCAACAGAATGCAAATGCATCCCTGGACCTGTGAGGATATTACGCGAATAAAAAAAATATTCTAAGTTAATATATTTTTTTTTTATTGTGACTCGACACATGACAGCACCCCGCTTGATGTTAAGCCAAAGTGTGGTCCATGAATGAATGTCACTGCTACTACAATTCAATAACTGTGAGTAGCAATCACATCCACTATGCCGGCCTAGATAGAACCGGCAACTTACAAGCTGATCCCGAAACGTGACCAAATCACTTCACGGTCTGTATACTTGTAAGTGGTGGTACTACCCCGGATCGGCAGACTGGGTACCACTGCCTACCACTCTTTAAATTGATACACTTATTTATTTTATTTGACGACAGGCATGGCATAGTGGTTAGCACGCCAGTCCGTTACGAAGTCCCGGGTTTGATTTCCGGTCGGAGCACATATTCTTTCATAGCTTGTATTTGTATTATTTAATAATTTGAATATACAAATATTTGTTCTTAAAAAAGCCAGATATTTGCTCTGGGTTTGGTTATCAAAAAGTGGTAGGCAATGGTGCCCAGTCTGCCGATCCGGGGTAGTTACAAGTATACCTCCTTGAAGTGACTTAGTCGCGTTTCGGAATCAGTTAGTAAGTTGCCGGTTCCAACTAGACCGACATAGTGGATGTTACTACTTACAGTTATTAAACTGTAATAGCAGTTAACTTCGGTCATGGACCACACTCCAGCTTAACATTAGGCGGGGTGCTGTCATATGTCGAGTCACAATATATAATGAAAAAAATATCCAAGAATAGTGCACCCCATTATCACTTGTGTTTCAATACGTTCACACGTCTCGAAGCAGACCGCAAAAGACAATTGCAAAGAGATTTTATCACACGAAGCGATCGTGTAAGATAACATGAGACCACTTGCTGGAGCAGAAGATGTACTACTATTGGAATATACACAAACAAAAACATTTTGTATATATACATTTTTTTATTTATTGTGACTCGACATATGACAGCACCCCGCTTGATGTTAAGCTGGAGTGTGGTCTATAAATGAATGTCACTGCTAATACAATTCAATAACTCTAGGTAGCATTCACACCCACTATGCCGTCAACTTACAAACTGATCTCGAAACGCAACCAAATCACTTGGCGGTCTGTATACTTGTATGTGGTGGTATACGGCAGACTGGGTAACACTGCCTACCACTCTTTGATAACCACACCCGAAGCAAATATTCGCCTCTTTTTTATTATTAACAAATATTTGCAATATTTAATATAATTATTAAATATTACAAATAAAAGCTATGAAACAAATATTTCTTCGACCGGGAATCGAACCCGGGACTTTTTGCGCAACAAACCAATCGCTAACCGTTCGTCCACGCCTGTCGTCAAAAAGCATTTCTATAGTAAGCTACTATTAGAAGTGCTAAGCAGTGGTACCCAGTCTGTCGATCCGGGGTAGTAGACCGTGAAGTGATTTGGTCGTGTTTCGGGATCAGCTTGTAAGTTGCCGGTTCCAACTAGACCGGCATAGTGGATGTGATTGCTACTTACAGTTATTAAATTGTAGTAGCAGTGACATCTATTCATGGACCACACTTCAGCTTAACATCAAAAGGTGTGCTGTCATATGTCGAGTCACAATAAAAAAATACAAGCCGCCCTAATTAAGCCATCCAAAACCTGACTGAGTCACTTCACACTCTCTGATCTAATTTTATTCTAGGTTTTTAGGTGTGGTAGGCAGACAGTTGATGGTCATTCACCCAGTCTAGATCAGCCTCAAATTTGCCTGTTTTTTATATAGTCCAGCCGGCACATTATGACCTGCTGGACATATTTTTGGCCGGCATAGTAACAGCGACTGGGGCAGTCGTGGACTAACTCGGATTTTTTTAGTCGTCGTCAATCTTGGGCCTCCTCTTGCTTATCATCAGGCGGGTCGTGGTCAAATGTCGTGTCACGATGAAAAATAAAAATTATGTCCAGCAGGTCATAATGTGTCGAGTCACAATGAAAAAAATTAGTAGCCAATTATGGCTTACTATGCAATAAGTAAATGGTTGGAAAACATTAGAATATAGAAATAAAGATTTACTCGTAAGAAAAAACAGAAATAAAGAACAAAGTAATGATATATACATATTAATAACTAATATGAATAATAAGGAGCGCAACTCCGAATTGGGAATGAACGCATTTAATTGTGATAGCAGAGAGTTAGTGGTATACAACTTGACAATAGTAGATCGTAAACTAAATGTTAGAAAACAAAATGAAACTATAATTCAAGGCCTATACTTGTTGCACCCACGGACGTTGGCGGTTAAGACCTTCTAATAAAACATTTGTATAGCGCACAAACATGAAATTACAAAAAATCAATTAACTAAATTGTCACGCCTTTTTCTTATAGGGATAGGCAGAGACAATAAAGCGCCACTTGCCACGATCCTGACACAACTTCCTCGCTTCTCTGACATACACACTTCTCTTCATACAAGCTTTACGGTTATGGGCACTAGGTAAAAGAACATACAAAGTTTGTTTATTAGACAATAATACATTATTTATAACAAATAAAAAAAGTGTGACTATTTATATAATTTCGAAGAAACTTACAAACATTTTGACTGTTTTTTGAACATGTATTTTTTTACTGTTATAATATACCGGGAACAGAAATACAACATATCAAACGGGGTAGTTTTGGAAACAATAACAGCATCAACCAATAGGACGAAGAACACCTCAGTCTCTCCGTGACCACGATGGCTGCAGAGCTCTCGAAACGTCGGAATAATAAAAAATGGTAAAATCTAAACCAAAATAAACGCGATAGTAAGCCACATAAAATTTGTATAATTCATTAATCAATGTTCGCGCAAAATCGAAGAAAATACAATGTTATAATATTTTTAGGCAAATTATTAAGTAAATTTATTATTGCAAATATTTGTTAATAAAAAAGATGCGAATATTTTTTAAGGGTCTGGTTGCCAAAGAGTGGTAGGCAGTACCGATCCGGGGTAGTACCACTCTTCATCATGTTTTAGGGATTAGCTTGTAACATGACGGTTCCAATTAGGCCGAAATATTGAATGCGATTTCTACTTACTTACTTACTTCTACTAAGTTATTTAACCGCACTCCAGTTTCTGATGTTGAGTTACTATTAAAAAACTCGATCGAAGCTGCCTGTTTACCTTTTTTTTTTATTGTGACTCGACATATGACAGCACCCCGCTTGATGTTAAGCTGGAGTGTGGTCCATGAATGGATGCCACTGCTACTACAATTCAATAACTGTAAGCAGCAATCACATCCACTATGCCGGTCTAGTTGGAACCGGCAACTTACAAGCTGATCCCGAAACACGACGAAATCACTTCACGGTCTCTATACTTGTAAGTGGTGGTACTATCCCGGATCGGCAGACTAGGTACCACTGCCTACCACTCTTTAATATTAGTTTTGTCATATGACCGCACTCCGCATTGAGAGTGCGGTCTCTTAGGAAAATTTCGTTATTGTATTTAAATGCCATATCCATTATTTTTCTCATACAAGTAACTATCTATCTCCATGTTAGTGCGTATGGACAATGGTCAAAGATTTATATCTTTTGAGATTCAGTTTTGTTCAACAAACTCAAATAACTGTTTACCCCTTTCGGCTTTTACAAATAGCATTATGAACTAATTTTATATGCATTGTATTATGTGTTGATATTTATACAGAGTTGCGGTATTAAGGTTCAATATACCTTGAAAGCCATTTCGACTTTTTCACAATACCAATCTAGTAGTTTAGTGGCGCTCCATTGTCTCTGCCTATCCCCGTCAGAAAGAGGCGTGACAATTTGATTGATTGATTAGTTTACAGCCATCATTATGCTAGCCAGACATGATTTTTCACACTTTGCTTCAGGTGGATGATTTAGCTCAGCTGTTTATGGAACATTTATTAACGACAGGCGTGGACGAACGGTCAGCGATTGGTTTGTTGCGCGTAAAGTCCCGGGTTCGATTCCCGGTCGGAGGAAATATTTGTTTTATAACTTTTATTTGTAATACCGTCGAGTTCCCTAACTTCGCCTGGATTTAGACACTTTTTTCAACGTACTTTCTAAAATATTACCACTAGAGACCATGACTAATAAGATAATAATAAATGTAACGTTCTTTAATAATCACAGACTAAACACACTATTGAAGTTATTTAATTAGATATCAAAATACGTTACCAAAGTCAGTAGGCGAAGATAAGGCAGATGTGCATAACTTCGCCTACCTCATTTTTCCTCGCATATCTAAAGACGTCTATAGCTACAATATTTTGATTAGAATGCGATTTAGAAACAACGAAATAGAACCTTATTAAATGTGCTTAAAGTATTATATTTTCTCAATTACTATTGAGTAGGCGAAGTTAGGCACGGTAAATTACTCTTTCCATACAAATATGAAGATCCATCCAGGGTTGTCACAATTTATCATGAACCTTAGTTGTAGGTACTTAGAATGAAGCACACAAAAATAAAACATTACTTTTATTTATCTTATTTATTTAACGCCTTTTACGAGTAGGTTCTTATATTAGTCTCTCCCATACTACAAATCAGTCTTATTTAGTAAGGTACTACAAATCCTTACAATCCTTCCAGTTAATGATGGAAAATAATTTCATTCAAATGGCTGCCTCGGCTGGAAATGCAGTAGCCTACACGGTCGGTCCAATTTTTAAGAACATTATGGATTGTGTTCAGCTGTATTTCACCAATGGCTTCACGAATATTGTCCCTTAAAGCATCAATTGTCTCTGGCTTGTCGACGTAGCACTTTGACGGCACCCCACAAATAATAGTCCAACGGTGTCTAATAGCAGCTCCGAGGTGGCCAAACGACATCAGCTCTGCGGCTGATGATGCGATTTTCAAAAACACGGCGCAAAACATCAAGTGTAGCGTCGGCTGTGTGGCACGTAGCGCCGTCCTGTTGAAACCAAATGTTGCCAATATCCTCCTCTTCAATTTCTGTAAACAAAAATTCGTTCAACATGGCCCGATAACGATCGCCATTGACTGTAACGGCCACTCCTTGCTCATTTTCGAAGAAAAATGGACAATTATTCCTCTGGACCAAAATCCGCACCGAACAGTGACTCGTTTTGGGTGCACCGGCTTTTTAATGAATGCCTGCGAGTTTTCTGTGCCCCAAATGCGACAATTCTGTTTGTTTACATACCCGCCAAGATCCCGCCGAGGTATGTCGTATTCGGCTTTGTAAGAGGAAAGCTCTTTGTTTTTTATCATGTCAAGAGCTAAGTCCATCATTTGTCGGTCATGATTTGTAGTATAGCTTCTCTTTTTTTTATTTTATTTTTTGAGGCCATTTTTTTTGAAAAAATAATAAAAAAATAAGTATAATGACAAGAACTTAACGTTCCTCATTGCCCATAGAAATGATCGCTTTAAACGATAACGTCAAACATTTAAAAAAATATGTTTAATGTCTTTGTTCTTTACGCAATAAAGAATAAAACATTTTATTTTATATATAAAAATCCGATGAACAAGATTGGTTAATATGTAAATAAGTATAAACTATACTTAGTTATACCTCTACTATTATCGAAGACAGGCGTGGACGAACGGTTTAGTGACTGGTTTGTTGCGCGTAAAGTCCCGGGTTCGATCCCCGGTCGGAGCAAATATTTGTTTCATAGCTTTTATTTGTAATATTTAATAATATTAAATATTGCAATCATTTGTTAATAAAAAAAAGAGATGGATATTTGCTTCGGGTCTGGTTATTAAAGAGTGGTAGGCAGTGGTACCCAGTCTGCCGATCCGGGGTAGTACTGTGAAGTGATTTGGTCACGTTTCGGGATCAGCTTGTAAGTTACCGGTTCCATCTAGGCCGGCATAGTGGATGTGATTGCTACTCACAGTTATTGAATTGTATTAGCAGTGACATTCATTCATGGACCACACTTTGGCTTAACATCAAGCGGGGTGCTGTCATATGTCGAGTCACAATAAAAAAATAAAAAAAAACCTTTTAATATGTTAATTAAATTTCATTAGTTTAAATTAAAAGTTCAATAATCTACATTGAAAATATAGTCTTTGCGACAACCCTACGGGTAGGCGATGTTTGGGAACATCATGGCCGCTGATGTGTCCCCTTACATATTTGTAATGTTATCATATCTATTGATAAAGATAATGACACAATGATTGTTTTATAAGAAAATACAATAAATTTACATTATGAGACACTTATTAGGATAATCTTACCTGTTGACTGGAAGCGACTACAAACAAAGTTTCCCGCACTTCACTAAAAACACCTCACGACACTGACATTTTCTGATGTAATGGTCGCCAAATTAAGCGGATTAACTAGGTTGCCATCAGCAAAGTATTACCATGACTAAATAAAAAACAAGATGTAGGAGTTTATTTGTAACTTACTTCTAAGGTTTCAGTGATATTGAATTTTTCTTAAATTCAGGCGAAGTTTAGGTGACTAGGCGAAGTTAGGAAACTCGACGGTACTTAATAATATATTAAAAATATTGCAAATATTTGTTAATAAAAAATAAAATATAGAGGTGGATATTTGCTTCGGATCTGGTCATTAAAGAGTGGTAGGCTGGTAGAGTGGTACTTAGTCTGCCGATCCGGGGTAGTACCACCACTTACTACTTGTAGACCGTGAAGTGATTTAATCGCGTTTCGGGATCAGCTTGTAAGTTGCCGGTTCCAACTAGGTCGGCATAGTGGATGTGATTGCTACTTACAGTTATTGAATTGTAGTGGCAGTGACATCCAACCATGGACCACACTTCAGCTTAACATCAAGCGGGGTGCTGTCATATGTCGAGTCACAAAAAAACATTGTTTGAAGGCGTGTTCTTAATACAGTTTTATCAACCCGTTATACCGTCTACTTAAATCAAAATAAATACTAATAAACAACCCAACATCATTTTATACATTTCTATACTAAGCTACTAAATTATATTATAGAAACAGGACAATTAGAGTACATCAATACCTTGGTACCGGTAAGTGGTTTTGAACTCGTGCTCTCAGTTTGCGTGACCATTGCACTGCCCTGTACTGAGGCGTGATGAATTTATTGTATTTACAAAAATATACCAAGGATACATCGGTACCGGTAAGTGGTTTTAAGCCAAGGGCTCCTGGTTAGCGTGACCAATTTACTACCACTAGACCACAGTTGCTTTAAACAAAACAAATAAATACTAGTCTGCAGCCGCCGCATTATTATTGTGTCCATGCATCATATTTATAATCTATGACTTAGCAAATGCTGATTGTCGCAATAGTGTCGCCTTGCACGGAATTAATCTCATACAAACTGGTAGTGCAGTTTGCGGTCTACAGTCGCCGGCGGAATCACACCTTTAGACTAAATTCACCAAAGACTAAATCCCAATTTAATTGCATTTCTTCAAAATCACCCAACCGCCATGTCAGAACTAATTGACAATTTCGCCACCTACCTGATGGGCTTTAAATACGAACCGTCAACGTTATCCGAGGAATCGAACCCTCATCGACACCTCGCCGACAATGGCCACTCGTGACAGTTGTCCTACACGCCCCAGTGACAGGTACACGGTCCCCAAGTACGCGCAACTTGTTACTTAGATCAGTATCTTAAGATCCCATTTTGCAGGACGAAGAACAGTGTAAATGGGTGCATAATAAGTAAGCATTCAAAATCAACGAGATATGTTAAGGAGCCGCTTCTTGCTATGTGTTAGGTATGCCAATTTTTGTGTTCGTTTTTCAGTTGAGTTTTTATGTTAGCTGTAAGTTTTTGTTTTGTTTTGTTTCATTTTATTTAGTAAATAGACGATGTTTACGAACACTATTATAAATAATTTTTATTTACATTTCTATACTAAGCTACTAAAGTGCTTGTATCATAGAAACAATCAACCATATTGTATATTATATCAAAGATACATAGGTACAGGTAGGTGGTTTCAAACCCGTGCCCTTGGTTTGTGTAACCATTCCACGGTCGCCTGAATAAAATATTATTTATTATAAAAACAAAAAAAGAATATAACACATCTTATTATAGCGCAATTTAAAAGTATTTAGATAAATAATAATATAAGAAACGCCAAAAATCAATCAATCAATCAAATTGTCACTCGTTTTCCCACTAGGATAGGCAGAAACAATGGAGCACCACTTGCTACGATACTGACACAACTCCCTCGCTTCCCTCACATCCACAATTTCATACAAGCTCTATTATTATGAGCCCTAGGCAGCTTTCTTAAGGATGTCTCCGATTTGGTTCACATCAGATTTATAAATTCCTTTCGCCAATCTACTTGCACTCATCCTTTCCATGTGCCCAAACCATCGAAGCATTCCTTTGTCAATCTTTGTCACGACATCTTTTGACAAGGATTGACAAGGGAATGCTTTTTTATGAATGAATAATAAAAAAAAATGTAAAAACAAAACCAAAATAAACGCGACAATAAGCCGCATAAAATTTGTTTAATTCGCAACATCTTTTGTCAAACGCCAATAGGATTACAAGAAAAACTAAGATAGAACAAAGTATGAGTTTATACAAAAGTTGGTGAGTATTATTTATTTTACATTTGGCCGGCATAGTGACGGCAACTGAAGCAATCCTTACAAGAATCTTTTTTTTCTGTCGTTGCTCTTGAATTTTCCCTTGCAAGTCGAGGTCAAATGTAGCGACTTAATAAATAAAAAAACGATGGTAGCTTTTTCTTGGTTTCTCAATTCTTTGTGTAGTATTTCAGATAAGAGCATTCGCGACAAGAGTTTTTTCTTAACGTTTCAAGAGGATTTATTTATGCTGCATTTACTAACTTGAATAAATTACCCGAAACTCTTTATTTCTGTGTACATTCCGAATATTTACTCAATTCTTAAAAAAATAACTCAATTTTAAAATCCTCACTTATTCCTTTTCAACTCCTAATTACTTTAAAAAAGTGTTTTATCGTCTCAGCTGTCCCCATGACAAATCCCTGTGTTTCTCTATTAACCTTACTGTTTAAGTTTCTTTCTATGCTTTTCCCTCAAGACCCAATCAATCATTAAAAGTTAATAAAACGAATACCGTGGTGTAGTGGCAGTGCATTGGTTACACAAACAAAAAATACGAGTTCGAAACCATCCACCGGTACTAATGTATATTTTGTTTATGTACTTTGGTTATGCTGTTTCTATGATACCAAGCACTTTAGTAGCTTAGTATAGAAATGTATAATAAAACCAATAAATTAATACAAGTGCGTATTTAAATTTAAATTATACGGAAGTTGGCCGCCGCCGTGAGGCGCATACACAATGCAATGGCGAACAGCGGCCAACATCAAAGCGGGCGCCATTTTAATATTTGTGACGTAATGACCGTAATAGTGGGACGCGACAATGCCGCCATGATCACTAAGTTGGATTTATAGGGCTTAGCTCCCAACATAACCACTATGTGGAGACAGGAGATTATTAAGAAAGCAGTTCTTTAGATTTTGTACAGTTTTTGTATTTTATTTATTGTGTCTCGATATGTGACAGCACCTCGCCTGATGTTAAGCTGGAGTGTGGTCCACGAAAAAAGAGAACTGCTACTACAATCAATTAATTTTAAGAGGCAGTCACAACCACTATGCTGGCCTAGTTGAAACCGACTGTTTTGACCAGCTTACTATGCCGTTTGTTTGTCAGATTATTTCATGACTAAACATAAGTCGGCCTAAAATGACCAATTAATCAAATTGTAACGCATTTTTCCCACAGGTAGAGGCAGAGACAAAGGAGCGCCACTTTCCACGATCCTGACACAACTTACTCGCTTTTCTCATACCCACAGTTCTCTTCATACAAACTCTACGCTTAGGGAAACAGCTTTTAAATAAATAAAAAATACCACAATTATTAGTATTTTCTTAGATTTTGCGCGAACATTGATTAATGAATGAAATAAATTCTATCGCGTTTATTTTAATTTTAATTTTACAATTTTATTTTATTATTCCGACGTTTCGAGAGCTTTGCAGCCATCGTGGTCACGGAGAGACTGAGGTGTTTTAAAATCAAAACCAAAATAAACGCGATAGTAAACCGCATAAAATTTGCTTAATTCACCACAATTATTTCCAATTTGTTTAAATTAATACAATCGCGTTCAGGAACCAGTCCGCGCTCAGCGCTCAGGAAAGGTAATTTAAACAATAACAACTATTCTAAAGCTGGTGATGTCAGTAGCCTGTGTTCTAATTTTACCCAAAATGCCAACACACATGGTAATTCCTCCTTCACGGCGGAATATTATGATTAGGGTTCAGCAGATCTTGTAAGCCATGTTTGCCCTTTATCCCTATGCAGATAACTGGGGAAGAGGCCTCAGGGTTCCGTAGTTTTCTCGCTGAACGGCACGGTCCCACGTGCCTGGACGCCTTTCTGTATGTTACTGGTAGTAGAATATTTTTAAAGGAATATATAATATAGAAAATTTAAAATACATATTCAAAACTTATGTAGAAGCGAAAATTGGGTCAGGATATTTAGTTTAATTAGCACATAGTTTTTTCAAGATTTTACGCGACCATTGTTTAAAGAATTAAACAAATTTTATGCGGCTTACTATCGCGTTTATTTTGGTTTTAATTTTACAATTTTTCATTATTCCGACGTTTCGAGAGCTTTGCAGTCATCGTGGTCACGGAGAACCAATACAGAGAATAAATCAAAACCAAGATAAACGCGATAGTAAGCCGCATAAAATTTGTATAATTCATTAATTAGCACAAATAAATAAGGATCAAGAGGAGATTGTCAGTGGAAGGATGAAATAGAAACAACTCACTAAAATGTTACTTTAAAAACTAGGCGATATGGCACAGATATATACAGAGACAACGAAACGCCACTTTCCACGATCCAGATACAACTTCTGTCTCCTTCACACTCCCAATTTTATTCTCTTCATGATTATAGGCGCCGTTTTTTTAATAACTTTAGGATATATGATTTTTTCTTAATTTTTTTTTCACACATTTCTATACTAACTGCTGGACAGGACATATAAAAATAGGAGAACCAAAGTACATATAACAAAGATACATTGGTACCGGTGAGTGGTTTCGAATCGAACCCGTGCTCTTGGCTTGCGTAACCATTGCACTCCAATTTCCCAAAAAAAAAAAATATCTTCTGGATATAACCTTTTACCTCTTATAGTTTATTATTTTTTTACTTAAGAAATATTTCATCGAAAATTGTCAGTTACATACATAAATGCGTTCGGGTGTGAACTATTTATCTAGAGCGAGAAGTTTCGGGATAACAGTTACAGGTACAAATGCATCGATGGAAACCTGCAATAGATTTATATACATTGATGCTTTACTATGAAACTCGTTTCAAATTAATAAGTCCATTACTCAAATCAAGTTTCCATAATCAACTTGCATCCTTCCAGACACAACTCCCTCACTTCCCCCACATCAACAACTCTTCAATTTTCCTTGATCAATCAAAAATAAGCTTTGTGCTTTCAATCAATCAAACTAACACGCCTCTGTTTTTATAAGGATAGGCAGAAACAACTGGTCATAACAAAATTACATCAACATCATCAGCCAGAAGACGTCCACTGCTAAACATAGCCCTTAGAACGCCATGCCGAACGACAAAGTGTATTTTGTCGTTCATAATTAAGAAGGAGGTTGCCACAATACCCACCCGTGGCAGGCGGCTTAGGGATCACAGTATACTTACCGCACGTTAGGAGAACGTCAGTTCTCCAGGGAGCGTCGGTCCTCCTCGAGGGTCGAGTTTTTAATTAAACATCATCTATATTTTTGTAAATATTTGAGCTACAAATGTACAGTACACAAAAAATGTTTCTCTACAAAATTGTTAGTTCGTAACTTAGTAGAGGCAGAATAAGTGGGCCCGCGGCAAGCACGAAGTAGTGAGATCGTAACGCAGCCACCGAGCTATGATTTGCACTTCACCCGATAGCCGACACTGTTTGAGCTTTGAGGATCGATTTGAAAGCGTCACGTTCGTAAAATCATCTAACATTTCAGCCATAAAAGAAGGCGGGGTAGGCACGAATTTACCTATACCTATATATTTATACACAGAAAGGTGTTGGGTAAAGCTATACATGTTGTTATAGTTTAATCTTAAAGAAACATAGACAAAATTGATTTGTCCGTGCATAATTCGGAATGGTTTAATAATCCCCATAGATGTTTTAATATGTTATTGTGACTTCTCATATGACAGCACCCCGCTTGATGTTAAGCTGGAGTGTGGTCCATGAATGGATGTCACTGCTACTACAATTCAATAACTGTGAGCAGCAATCACGTCCACCATGCCGGCCTAGTTGAAACCGGCAACTTACAAGCTGATCTCAAAACGCGACCTAATCACTTCACGGTCTGTATACTTGTAAGTGGTGGTACTGCCCCGGATCGGCAGACTAGGGTACCACTGCCTACCACTCTTTGATAACCAGACTCGAAGCAAATATCCACCTCTTTTATTATTACCAAATATTTGCAATATTTAATATTACAAATAAAAGCTATGAAACAAATATTTGGTCCGACCGGAAATCGAACCCGGGACTGTACGCGCAACAAACCAATCGCTAACCGTTCGTCCACGCCGTCTAATTATTCCCATTAGACACTTCAATGGGGATAATAACCGTACCTTCCATTACAATATATATACGAGTATATACGAGTATATATATAATAAAATTGCACAGCTAACTATAGGTTAACGATAGTTTAAGAATCTACAGTGTAGACATCAGATGTGGACTAAAAAAAATATTTATCATCAAAGCGCGTTATTTTCTCCAGGGATAGGTTGAAACAATAGAGCACCACTTTCCAGGATCCTGGCACAATTTTTTTTATTATGACTCGACATCTGACCTCGACCCGCCTGTAAGCAAGAGGAGGTCCAAGAGTGCCGACGAAGGTCTCTACGGTGGCTCCAGCGCCGTCACTATGACAGCCAAAGGTGCTTCTTCACGCCTCGCTTGAAGGATCCAAGGTTATAGGATAGGAAGAACACATGGGCAATTCATTCCACCGATTGTTCTACAAAGAAACGACGCACCGAACCTTTTAGTTAGAATACCGATATATATAAATGAATAAATTTAATCTCTTAATGTAGAAGGTGTAAATGGGAATTATAGTGAGACGACGCGTGTGGTCCCAACACTGCTAAACTAATTCCGTCCGCCATTTTTTCTCAGAACAAAGATTTCTGATAACAATGTTGTACTGCGAGTCTGTCACACGAGTTAAAACATATATTATGTATACGTAGGTATAATTTATATTATAAAAAAAAATAGAAATCATTGGTAAAGGTCCATGGTAAATAGAATAGAAATCGTAGAGCTTGTATGAAAAGAATTGTGCATGTGAGGGAAGCGAGGGAGTTGTGTCATGGCAAGTGGCTTTCCATTGTCTTTGCCTATCCCTGTGGAAAAAAGGCGTGTCAATTTGATTGATTGGTGGGGACCTTGTGATACCCTTTTTTTATTAGGAACTCTGTGACTACAGACCGATGCCAGAGAGAATCTACTATGCCAGCTTGCCTAAAACCTGATAACTTTTAAGTTGATAACGAAACGCAAATTGATAATACGGTTTTTACATTGGAAAGGCAAAGTAAACTTATTATTTTATTAAAGTTATAGGTTTAGTTATTATTTTTTTGCTTTTGCATACTAGGTGACTTCTTGTGGTTGAGGAAATCAGTGACATTTTTTAGTAAAAACAAAAAAAAATGTCTTCTAAAGGTCATCATTCATTTTGTATGGGGACTCGGGCTTAATTGTATTAATTGATTTATTTTGCATAGTTTAGGTGTTCAGAATGGTCAAACTGTAATTATGACAGTTCAAAGCAGAACAAATATGGCGTTTATTGACAGATGATACACAATTCATATCTTATTTTCCAAATAACTCAATTGCACAACAACCAAAAGCAATGTTGTTATTAGTTTTCACAATCCAAGTATCGAAACTACCATTTATATATTTTTTCATCATTAGACATTACAAAAGTAGTACATAAAAGCCCAAAATGAATGATGTCTTTTAGGTGTATTTTTTGTTATAACCATGGCCGAGGCTTGATAGTATGAATGTGAACAGCGTCATTATTGAATATGTACACAGCTTTATGAGATATAAGATTGCTCTGATTATTTCGCATAGAGGCGGGATACAACCCGTATATTGTGAACAGGACAGTGTTATGCAATTTATAACAACTTATAACTTTACCTCGCTACACGTACATCCCAGTCTTCTTGGGATGTCTGATGGGATCTATGATGGGAGGTCTCTAGATTTTTATTTTATTTTCTTAGATTTTGCACGAACTTTAATGAATTAAACAAATTTTATGAAATTAAATAAAATTGTATAATCAAAACCTATTTTGGTACGTGATTTTTTATAATTAGAGTTAATTATCACAATTTAAAAAAAAATAACTTATACATTAAGTGTATGGAAGTGAATGTTGGGTGGGGCAAAAGAAGTATGAGAGTAGAATTATTGCTGTAGAAATGCGGTCATTAAGGAGTGTACGTGGAGTGACGATAGCAGACAGGAGTAGCGATAGATGTGGTTTGAAAGAAGATGTAATGACAAAATTGATTGGCAAAGGAATGCTTCAATAGTTTAGGCACATGGAAAGGATGAGTGAAAGTGTGGATTGGGACTTCCTGTGCATTGAGTGTTCTCAGCTGTTTGCAATTATTACACTACTACACAGATTCAAATCCTCCCATATTGACCAAGTAGCGTTCGGGGACTAGTTTGTGTTGCGTTGGGGGTTGTGGATGCGGTTTGGGACAGTAGCATCCTGCTGACCTGCAGTATTCCAGTAAGAGTTTGTTGACTCGTCGCTCGGCCAGGGAGACCCGTAGCAACAGTTGGCTCAAATCAATGTACAATATAGGGGGCGGCCAATACCACTAACCAGGAGGGAGGCTGCCCTATTTTGCGGCACGTAATCTTTGATTCGATTGTAATTAGTTGTCATAAATATCTTGTCTATACAGGTATATGTGATATCTTACGTATAACGCGATAACACCCGGTCGGGGAAGGCATCCGCATTCTATCGAATTTATTGGCTGTCGAACTATAAAAGGTTCTATGTAGAAAGTGAAATGCTTTACAAGTCCATGTGTTCTCCACAGTCCCTATTCTATAATTCCATATCTATTGTCACAATAAAAAATATATATATAAAAAATCATGGATCCTTCAACCATCATGCAAGTCGACGTATTATATTAAAAAAAAGTAAGAAAAGAAATTGGGTTTTCCGGGCTGGCAGTTTGTGGACCTTTAGATATTTAATACATTAGAAAATAGTTAAAGTATTTGTTAAAATTTCAATATAAGAAAAATGCAGGAAAGGTAATGCATCGTATGAAAATATCCAAGTTAATTCCACAAAGCCATGCCAAAGCTAAATTGCAGGAAGCTCTGAAAACTCGTGTGCTGAATAATATTGCATAATAATTTTCCGCTAAAATTTTCAGTGGGGTAGAGTAATCCTTCATATTTTTCAGTTTTATTTGTAGAACCATTTTGTTGCATTATGTCAAAACCTAACAAGAGTTTACTAACGATTATGGATAGTATTTTATAGAGATTAACTAAACTCTGGCTCTGCCTATCACCATGGGAAAAGGGCGTGACAATTTAATTGATTGATTGATTGATAACTGAACAAAACAAGAGAGTTATGCTTGGATCGTATAAAGTGGATCATAAGTTAGCGCTTTATGAAATTGAGCCGTGATATTTTGTTTGATTAAATAAAATGAACGAAAAGACCATAATTTTAAGAGTGGTAGGCAGTGGTACCCAGTCTGCCAATCCGGGGTAGTACCACCACTTACAAGTATACAGGCCGTGAAGTGACTAAGCCACGTTTCGGGCTTATCTATCAATCATAGACAGCACTCCAGTTTAGCATCGGCCGAAGGACGTGGAGGCACAAAAAAATCACATGACTTTTAAGTAAAGAAACTCAAATAATAATTGATGATCATTTGACAACCTAATTTGACAGAATAACAAATGACTTTTAATTGGGCAGTATTAAAAGTCAACCACAATTACAAGTGGTTGTACTCGTAATTGCAGAAAAGTAGTGACAACCTTTGAAAGAAAGGAATTGAAGTACAAGTAGTCACACCTGGTATAAACATAGTATAAATGAGATAAATAAAACTAAATTAGTTCTTATTTTAGCACAGATTCTATTCTTTCGATATTCTTAGGGACTGTTATAGTTTATTCATAGTTAATATACTTTTAATTTTATCTGTTTCTCAATAGATAATTCATAAACACTAATTAAAAAAGTAAATAAAATATAAATAATATAATGGTTCTCTATTGTATTATTTGGTGTATTAACGTAGGGTTAGCGCCAACTCCGCCCCACACCATCAGCAACGACCAGCGTAACTTGTGCGCGTGCGCACAATCTATATGCTAATTTAACCGAGACACTCTTAAAACATTTATTAAAACTATTTACTTTAAAAGACATTAAATACTATAGACAATATTCTAGTTAAAACCGGCAACTACTAAGCTGATTCCGAAACGCGACAGAGTCACTTTCATTTACCACTTTTAATCTGCACGATTTAAACATTTAATTTAATGTTTTAATTTTATTAAAATTAACGATTTAATATAAACGATTAAAAATTAGTTTGTAAATTGCCGTTTTCAACTAGGCCAGCATAGTGAATGCGACTGCTCTATGGTCCGCACTTCAGTTTAACATCAAAAAGGGTGGTGTCATATGTCGTGTCACAATGAAAAAACTTAATAATTCCAATCAAGAGACCGCCTATTAAAGAAACAAACAAAATAGAAAAACACTAACAAGAGATGACATCATAAAATTTCTAACAACTTATAGAATGTATTTGTAAAAAGTCTCTTGATTTATTGCAAAGGGTTTCCCACAGGCTACCGGGAATAAAACCCGGAACCGTGGACTCCCTGGGAACGATACTATACGCGTGCCTAAGCTATGACATTTTTTTCTAACACTCTGTCTTGGTATGTTTGTAAAAGGAGTTAAATGATAATTTTTTTAGGATAAACTTTAACATTGCATAAGATAATTCTTCAGAAGCAATTTAGGTTGAGATAAATTATAAGATATCGGCAACTATTAACAAATTATTTTGTTCCATTTTATTTTGTTAACATTTCTCAACTAAGCTACTAAACGTGCTTCTATCATAGAAACAGGACAACCGAAGTACATGTTTATTATTATTTTTTATTATTATACATTTCTATACTAAGCTACTAAAGTGCTTGTATCATAGAAACGGGACAACTAAAGTACATAATATATCAAAGATACATTGGTACCGGTGAGTGGTTTCGAACCCGTGCCACTCGGCTTACGTAGCTATTGCACTGCCACTACACCACGGTCGCCATTGTTCTTTCTATTATCAAAAACCACATCAAAACCCATTGTGTAGATCGCGGCAGGTGTTTAATTTAATAAAATAAAAACACAAAGTAAATTATAATGTAAATACATTTTCGCCTTTAATTAGAATAAATTATTTCAATAAAAATATACTTTTTATTACTATCGAAGTGTAAAATTATTATTATATTTATTGTATAAAATTGTCACCTACCAGCTTATCGCATTAAGGCCTCGTATACCAGGCAAAGAGTATAAAAAGCCAATACTATAAATAGTTGTATAATTTATAAATATGTACAATTATTTTATATACTCGTAGGACTGTTTTACCGTTAAACCCTGTTTTAAAAGATATTAACTATGTTAGAAAGAAGATAATGACAAGGATTAATAATAACGTACTAGTATGTTGAGTTGTTTTGGACAGTCCTTCTGTTTCTCAAAGAGTGGTAGGCAGTGGTACTCAGTCTGCCGATCCGGGGTAGTTCCACCACTTACAATTATACAGACCGTGATTTGGTTACGTTTCGGGATCAGCTTGTAAGTTGCCGGTTCCATCTAGGCCGGCATAGTGGATGTGATTGCTACTCACAGTTATTGAATTGTATTAGCAGTGACATTCATTCATGGACCACACTTTGGCTTAACATCAAGCGGGGTGCTGTCATATGTCGAGTCACAATAAAAAAAATAATAAAAAAAAACACTAGAAAGTGTGTATAAAGGAAGTTGACGAAACAGATTTAAAAATCCAAGGTAGTTGGAAAGATAAAACGAAGACGACCCACAAGTTACAAGGATTTATCCAACCATTCTCTTTAACTAGGACAGAATAACGGAAGCGAGGGAGTTGTGTCAGAATCGTGGCAGGTGGCGTTCCATTGTCTCCTTGTAGGAAAAAGGCGTGACAAATTAAATTATATTTATGTTTAGTGAATAGATTAAATAAAAATAATTAATGTAAAAACTTTAATCAACTCTCGTTTCTATTTTTATTTTGATGCGACTGATGATTCCGGCTTCGCTGATGATAAGCAAAGGGCTGATGACTGACAAAACCGTTTTATGGTTTGCTCTTTGCGTGGGAGGCTTCACTATGCACCATTGGCCGACATAGTAACAGCGATTGGGGCAACCTTGGACTCTTCTTTACCATCAAGCGGCACGTAATCAGATTTCGTCACAATAAAAAAAATATAATGTTACATGTCCATAGTATTTAATAAACCTTGTCCTAACTACCTTACTTTAAGGCATTTATAAGCTGTCCAATTTCCAGATACCACCTTGAGGTACACCTGAATAATTGTCCAAAAAGTACATTAAAAAAGTACCTAATAAAATATCCAAAAATGGCATTGTATGGAACTCAATAAACCGTGTGTCAACACAATATTTTATGTCAATACGTGCAACTCAACGGAATACGAAATGTATTGGATATCACTACTGCATATCTCACTACACTTACAAGGCTTGTATATGTTATGCCGCATCCATTCCTCAGTGCATACATTATTATAACTCACGGATGGTTTGTAAACAAAGGTAGGTACGGCTATTGGGTTTAATAAGAAAAAATAATAGCAAAAAATATCACTTAATATAAAATATGATTTTTATATTTAAAAAAAATTTGCTTGATTCATAAAAATAGGACGACTCAAATTGCGTATTAATATCAAAGATACATGTACTTTTGTATATGTATACAGTACATAGTGGCAGTACAATAGTTACGCAAACCGAGAGCATGGGTTCAAAACCAATACCGGTACCAATGTATCTTTGAATTATGTACTTCGGTTGTCCTGTTTCTATGATACAAGCACTTTAGGAGTTTAGTATGGAAAGTTAAAAAAAATACATTAGTAGCGGTAGGCGGTCTATGTGACTATTTAACTACCACTACACCACGATCGCCTGGCGATAAATTGTATATTATATTATCTATACTTTATACACACCTAAATAATTGCAGAAGTTTGGTTCAACGATCTTACCTTCTCGAAGGCTTTAGAGGTATTTATTTTTATATAAATTAAAGCACCTAATATTTTAATTAAATACCGATCGAAAACACGGGCAACCCTAAAATAGTTGCACGCACCAACCCTAAAAAGCGGCAGGTATTCTCGCGTACGCATCTTACTACGTACTTTTTTCTCGGCGTGGCCTGTACGACTACCGAATGCTTAACGAGTGAGGACGAGGTTCCCCGATCCTTTTACGGAGTCCAGGATTCCATCGGCAAACGTGTCCGCACAATAAAACAATTTATATTTATTTATTTTATAAATAAACGAGTATATTCGTCGACGTCTGCTCGGCGAGATTGTTCCGCGAATGATTTGATTAAAATAATATCACGGCTTCTGTGAGGATTGTTGTCCTTCGATGTATTTACATTCTGATGCATGTTTAAACACTACAATTCTTAGATGCATTATTATACGCTTTTTTATAATAATAACAGATATATCAATCAATCAATCATATTGTAACTCCTTTTCCCCACAGAGATAGGCAGAGACAATGGAGCGCCACTTACCACAAGCATGACACAACTCCCTCGCTTCCCTCAATTTCAAAATTGTTTTCATACAAGCTCTACGAAAAATTAAAAAAATCAATCAATCCAATTGTCATGCCTTTTAACTACAGGAATAGGCAGAGACAATGAAGCGCCACTTGCCACGATCCTGACGCAACTCCTTCGCTTCCCTCACATGCACAATTCTCTTCATACAAGCTCTACAGTTATGGGCACTAGGCAACCCAGCTTTCTTGAGGATGTTTCCGATTTAGTCGGAAAACAGCCTGTCTGCCTCGGTAAACGCATTGAACCAATAACCTTTAATTTAATCCCGAAACTTGGATCTGCAGGGCCTGACTCCCTACCACTTTTGAATGGAGGCTTCTGCTGCTGTAGATAAGTACGACCCAGCATCTACTTTGCCGGCTTAGCTAAGTAGATAAATTGAAAACAAAAACCCCAAAGCTTTTATACTTAAAGTGATTTGCAATTCAATGGTTGCAATTAAATCTGCTAAGCTTTTAAACATGTCCGCACCACCCGCTGCGATGGGAGTAAAAACTGAGCTGTTCACAATTTTAATGAATAATGTTAAATGCGCTTAATAGTTTACATTATCACGCTTTATTTCAATTTATGCTTAGACACGTTTGAAGGGATTCTCTAGGTTTATTTCTTTTAATACGGTAGCCCGAAAATTATAAAAAATAAATCAAAGCAAGCTGTCGTGGGATGTCTGGCAGATCTGCAACTTTAAAAATTCGAAACCATTTGACGAAAGGCGTGGCCGATTGATCAGGAATTGGTTTGTTGCGCGTAAAGTCCCGGGTTCGATTTCCGGTCGGGGCAAATATATGTTTCATAGCTTTTATTTGTAATATTTAATAATACATATTAAATATTTCAAATATTTGTTAATAAAAAAAGAGGCGGATATTTGCTTTGGGTCTGGTTATTAAAGAGTGGTTCGCAGTGGTGCTCAGTCTGCCGATCCGGGATAGTACCACCACTTACGAATATACAGACCGTATACTTGTAAGTTGCCGGTTTCAACCAGGCCGGCATAGTGGATGTGATTGCTACTCACAGTTATTGAATTGTAGTAGCAGTGACATCCATTCATGGACCACGCTCGAGCTTAACATCAAGCTGGGTGCTGTCATATGTCGATGTCACAAAAAAATTGTATAGAAAATATTAGCTCCCTAATATTTATAACGACGTAAGGTGAAGGAGCAGGATTACGAGCCACAGTGGGGACTAGCCTTACAAAGTATGTAATATTACTTTTTTATTGTAAAAACATGGCGTTTGCATGCCTATGTAGTATTGTCCTCCTTTGTAACGGTGATTTATTGATATTTTTATTTCTCATGCATTTTATTTAGATTTCCGTATACTTAATTATAATATCTTACTACGTGTTTATATTTCTTTGTTGATGTTGTGTAGGATGTTTGTAGAATTTTCACTGATTTTAAATTATAACTGATTAATTAATTAAACAAATTTTATGCGGCTTACTATCGCATTTATTTTTAGTTAATAACTTGGTCGTGGTCGTCGGTATAATAGAAAATCGTAAACATAATCATTACCAAAAAATAAACGCGATAATAAGTTGCATAAAATCTGTTTAATTTATCAATCAATACGCGGCATTATTATCTATTATACCGACGACCACGACCAAGTTATTAAATAAAAATAAATGCGATAGTAAGCCGCATAAAATTTGTTTATTTCATTAATCAATTCATAAATGTAACAAAATACTATATAACTGATTTGCCAAAGCGATTTTTTTATTGTGACACAACATATGACAGCACCCCGCTTGATGGAGTGTGGTTCATGAATGGATGACACTGCTACTACAATTCAATAACTGCGAGTAGCAATCACATCCACTACGCCAGCCTAGTTGGAACCGGCAACTTACAAGCTGATCCCGAAACGTGACCAAATCACTTCACGGTCTGTATACTTGTAAAAGTGGTGGTACTACCTCGGATCGGCAAACTGGGTACCACTGCCTACCACTCTTTGATAACCAGACCCGAAGCTAATATCCACCTCTTTATTTTTATTAACAAAAAACAGGACGACCAAAGTACATATAACAAAGATACATTAGTACCGGTGGGTGGTTTCGAACTCGTGCTCTCTGTTTGTGTATCCATTACACTGCCACTACACCACGTCGCCTTAAATAAATTATAAGGAAATAAGGATTTTTTTTAAATTATGGCTCGACATTAATATGTCCTATGCTGTTATTAGCACCCCATCTGATATTGAGCTGGAGTGCAATCCATAAATGGAGGCCTAAGAATTAAACAAATTTTATGCGGCTTAATTAAATTTGTTTAATTCATTAATCAATATATAATTACCTATTTGTATAATTACCTATTTAGTTATATTTTGACATTGTTTATTTTATTTCATTTCATTTCAATTTTTAATTTTGTAGTAATTTATTCAATTTTAATGTCATTGTGTTTTGTTTAGACCATGTTGTTTAAATGATACGTATAACCATAATAGAATTTCAAGTTTATTGTTCCTAATTATTATTTAATTCTGTTTAATTATCTATATAGTTTATATTTTGACATTGTGTATTTTATTATAATTTTGTAGTTATTTATCAGTTTGTGTAAAATTTATTAAATTTTAACTTCATTGTATTTTGTTCTGACCATGTTATTTGAATGTTATGTATAACTGTAATAGGACTTCAAGTTTATTGTACTTGATCATAGTTGATGTTTAAAATGCGTGTATAACTTGTTGTCTGTTGTTGTGCTTAATAAATAAATAAATAAACAATGTTCGCCCAAAATCACTGCGTATCTTCTTCTAATACCACCAAGCGCGAATTCAATTATCCTAAAAACGCATTCGTAAATCTCATTAAGTTCCTTTCTAAAGAATAGTCAAGGTATCAATATTCATTAGGCCACCGCAACCACCTCGTGTGGTCGGAGGATTCTTTCTTCGGAAATTCAAGAACTTTTTCGTATATAATTAACCTTTTAAACGTATTGTCGAGTTGCCACGCGCCGTCCGCTCGCGACCACGGACTAACCTATATAAGGTTATAAGTATTTCAAGCAACCCTATGCAATTGTACACTCGATAAAACGCATTAACAACCATCACAATTTTACACAATTTTCTACGTTATAGTAATTATAATAAGAATGATTTTTCTATACAAATAATTGCAATGTAAATCCAATTAAAAGTTGATGAAATGAATTATATTGTCAAGCCATTAGTGCATAACTCAGGGCATTTTAAACTTTATAGTGCATTGTTTTAAGGGTTGGTGTTGTTTGGTGTTTATTTTTATAAGTTGTTTTGATGTAAGAAGAATGGAGTTAACAAGACAGGAGGCCGCCACACGACGGATTCCATACGTTCTAAACGTACACGTAGCAGGACCATAGATACAAAATATTTTTTTCTGAAGTGTTTTTTTTATCCTGGAAAGTGGCGCTCCATTGTCTCTGCCTATTCCCATGGAAAAAAGGCGTGACAATTTGATTTTTGATTTGTTTTTGACTTGTTATTGATTTTCGAACGTGCTGAACAAATAAAAGAGTAAAATAATTATAATTATTCTTCTGACGTATGATAGATGAATTAATCAATCAAATTGCTATGAATCAATTCTCACAGGAATAGGCTACAAAGCGCTCCTTAATGACTTCGCTTTGTCAAAATCATAAATCCAACAAATATAGATCTTTATTTTATTTAGCTACTACATCTTATCTTGTAATTATGGTTATCATGCAACTACAGATAAATAATTACATCTGGCATCCGCATCCACTATGCCGGCCTAGTTGGAACAAGTGGATACTGGAACACACACAATTTTGTAATACTCACACTCATACAAAATTAGACATGACGTACATTTGCATTTTTAATGTATCTGAGAAATGTCTGTTTCATAAAGACCTGCCCCCTAGCACAGCAATTAAAGAAGCAAGATAAAGAACTGCAAGGAATATTATTGTAACTCATTTTAAAAACTTATCAGGCCGGCACATCAAAATGTTTAAAAAAATATTTATTAAAGTTTTCAACGTTGTTTTGTGTGAAGTTTCAAAGAATGTTTTAATATCATCATCAGCCAGAAGGCGTCCACTGCTGAACATAGGCCTCCTCCTTAGAACGCTATTTCGAACGACAAGATGCCAGTTGCATCCACCGGTTATTCGTGACCTTCACAATGTCGTCAGTCCATCTAGTGTGAGGCCTACCTACGCTGCGTCTTCCGGTTCGTGGTCTTCACTCTAGAACCTTTCTTCCCCATCAGTTGTCGGTTTTAATATCATTTTTGGGCATTTTGATGCACTGTTCTTCTGATAAGTTATTTAAAATGATTTTCAACGATATTCTTTGCAGGTCTTTATCTTGCTTCTTGGATTGCCGTGCTAGGGGAGCTGGGGTCCTACTATAAGGATGTCCATGATGAATTTAGTTGGGAATAGCGCATAGTCGTTAACTCTATGTCGTGACCATTACAAAAAAAAATGCCTCCACGATCTGTCCACTGGGTTCATAGATGAATTGAGTTTAATAGTTCTTAATGATGTTAAAGATATACATAATATCGAATAGTCAGAGTGCTAACAGTTAAATTGCAGCTGTGCGTGGTGTAGTGGTGGTGCAAGGGTTAGGCAAACCGAGAGCACGGATTGTACTTTGGTTGTTCTGTTTCTATGATACAAGTACTTTAGTCGCTTAGCATAAAAATGTAAATAATAAAAAAAGGTGGTAAAAAATGAGTTTCGTGAACACAAGCTAAAAAGTAAAAGATAGTAGAATTTCGACATGACCAAGAATTTCAAAGCGCGCTTGAAAATATTCTATTATTATTACTATCTTCTAAATTGCCAATTTTTTAAATTTTTTTTTTAACTACGTAACAAAAAGACTCGTAGGCAGACAGTTGGTTGTCAGACACCACGGTTTAGGCACTGCCTGGTGAAGGTTTACTATGCCCAGTGTATTTATTGTTACTAAAAAACTTTGTAAATAAAATTATTATGGTGTTTGCCGATTCGGGATCTACGAAATACGTTACACAAAAGTTCTAACTTTAAAATGTAAAGACCGTAAAGTAAGTCAGTTGCGTTTTAGGATCAGCTTAAAAGATGCCTGTTTCCATTAGTGACGTGTAGCGACTGCCGCCTCTATGAACTCCAGCTTAATTTACGGTGGGCTACTGTAATATGCGAGCCACAATTTAAAAAACAAGCCTACATAATTCATAAAACCATTAAGGAATAACGCCACTAACTCCCTGACTAAGCCACATCAGCGACATTTTCTCTGCCAAGCAAGGAAGGATGATATATTTTTTTAATTTTTAATGGGTACTGGTGTCAACGTGATGGTATGTCAACATAGTTTGATTGAAGGCTTCACCGGTAATTGTAATTTATGAGTTTATATTCGATAATGTAATAAATCGCTTGGGAAATGTCACAATATGTTCGGTTTATATTATTATTAAAATCTATTCATTTTTGTCAATGATATTAAGTAAAAAGAGTAGATACGACACCTACACGCGTTTCAGTGTTCGCAAATGACAAGGGTTTGAACGATCAACCATGACTGGGTATACACACAAGTGGAAGTAGGACGGAATGATGGTTATTGAGAGCGAAAAAGAGACAAATATATGTTGTTCTGCATCGCGACACTAAGTTCAGGTTTGCTTATTAGCATCGTTTTAACGTGCCTCTTGCGGAGAGCGTATAACATATCTACGTCTTTTATTCTTAAAATATCATTGATTTTTGTTCAATGCAGTGTTGTGAGAAGACGTGTGGCGTTTGAACTAGGGTATTAAAGTTCATAAAGTCATTTTTTTTTATTGTGGCTCGACATATCTTGGCAGTACCCCAGACAGCGTTTTTAAGAGTGGTAGGGAGACAGCGGCCATGTCTGCCGAACCGGGGTAGTACCACCACTTACAAGTGTACAGACCGTAAAGTGACTTGGTCGTGTTTCGGGATAAGGTTAAACAGTAACAGTCTAGTTAGAACCGGCAACTTTCAAACTGATCCCGAAACGCGAGGTGGTTATTTATTGAAAGTGGTAGTACTATTCCGAATCGAGAAAGACACTTCTATAATTCTATTTCTTATTGGGCCTAATAAACTGTAAAAATGCAAGCGGGCGTTCCATTGTCTCTGCCTATCCCTGTGGGAATAGGCGAGACTTTTTTGATGATTGATTGATAAAAAATCCTTAAGACTGTACTTGGCAATAATTGGCGCAGTGAGACTTATGTCGGTCTAAAAGTAGATAAAAATTAAAACGATCTTGATTGTTCTTCTTATACATTTCTATACTGTTACTAAACGAGCTGGTACCATAGACACATGACTGCATATATCAAAGATACATTGGTACCGTTGTTGAACCGAAGGTTTCAGTCTTCGTGACCATTAATTGCTCCGTCACTACACTGCGATCGCCATTTAAATAAACGATTATTCTTAATTAGTTTTATGGCCAAAGGATATGACAATCGATGTCGAGATAATCAAATCATAAGTTAGTTAGCGAATCGATACATATAATCGATTCGCTAACTAACCTTAAATCAATCGATACAACACTATTCGGAATATTAAAACGATATGAATTCATATCTGTTGTTTTATATTTATTATTTTCTTTATTTACGTACGTATATCTAATTGAATGTTAATTTGCCAAAGGATTTTAGACCTTATACACATGCTTATTAATGAATTAAATAAATTCAATTTGTTAAATCATGTTCGCGTAAAATCTAAGAAAATAAATACCACATGCTTATTAGTTACGGACACTGGACATTTTACCTCTAGCTAATTTAATAACTCATTACGTTAACTCGGTTTCTGGCCGGCATTGTGTCGACGACTGATTGAACCAAACTCAGTCTGTTTTTTCAGACGTCGGCGCTCTTGGACTTCCCCTTGCTTACATTCAGGCAAGTTGTCATTTGAAGAAGTTTTTTTCAGTCGTCAGCAAGCAAGCTTACCATTAGGCAAGCAAGGACAAGCAATGGATATTTACACTTTTTTTAACATTACTAAGCTACTAAAGTACTTGTATCATAGAAACAGGACAACCAAAGTAGATAAGTGGTTTAGAACCCGGTCGCCTCATTTAATTCATAATAGATAATCAATCAATCAATTAAATTGTCACGCCTTTTTTACCACAAGGATAGACAGAGACAATGGAGCGCCACTTGCCACGATCCTGACACAACTCCCTCGCTTCCTTTACATTCACAATTCTCTTGATACAAGCTCTATGGTTATGGGCACTAGGCAACCTAGCTTTCTTGAGGATGTAAAAGATAAATAAAAGTATAATAATAAAATATAAAGTTAAAAGTATATACAATACGAAAACCGATTGGGAATATTGTCGGATGTCGATCGGCAGCACGTTCATTACAATACAGGAGTCCGGTCGCAAATCACAGACAGACAGACAACCGGCCACTATAACATATTTACAAGACGCTTCGACGAACTGTCCGTGAATTAATCGAAAGAGTACAATGAATAAAAGGATTTATTTAGTAATATAATTGTTTGCAGTAGTGTTCTTTTATGTTTACATTTCTATACTAACAGCCGGTTGTACCAAAAAAGTCAATTTACCAATTTAGTGTTACTTTATACTTATTCTATTACGTTTACTATTACGATATCGTGAATTGGGTTGTTAATAATTTTATATATGTTTTTATCAGTAGAAATAACAAAAGTAGTACATAGAAACCCAAAATGAATATATATATTTATACCTTTAGCTCTGTACAAAATATCCGTTAAGCGTAAATGTAAAATGTGAAGTTAAAGAGTGGATCTTATTTCTTTTAGTTTTACGATACTTTTTACAAATTCGTAAATTATAATTTTTGGTACAACCGGCTGTGAGCTACTAAAGTGCTTGTATCACAGAAACAGGACAACCAAAGTGCATATATCAAAGATACATTGGTACCAGCATGTGGTCTTAAACCCGGGCTTTTGGTTTGCACCACTACGGTCGCCATACAACTTTCCACGATCCTGACTTAATTCTCTTTCTTAATTTACATTAATTCAATCCTTGACCCCGTGGCTTAAAAAATAGGACACCACCCAGACATTCTTCTGTTTTTATTCATTGTGACTCGACATATGACAGCACCCCGTTTAATGTTAGGCTGGAGTGTGGTCCATGATGACATACCGACAGCAGCGTCACCTACCGAGTGTATTGAAATATATACAAAATTTCATTAAATCCATCCAAACCCAGACGTACAGACACACGTACAGAAGAATTATATATATTAAGATAGCAACAATATAGCCAAAAGGCAGATCGTTCACTAAACGTTGCCTGATCAATCTTGTTTTAACACTACACGATGATGAGGCTGATAACGCGCGGGAGTAATAACTCCACAAAAATAACTTATAAGTGCAATGGATTTAACAAAATACTACGTTTACATACATCAGCAACTTTTATTATTCAAAATTAAAAACATATAATTTAGTATTTTTTAGATTATGCGCGAACATTGATTAGGTAATGAATTAAACAAATTTTATGCGGCTTACTATCGCGTTTATTTTGGTTTTGATTTTACATTTTTTTATTATTCCGACGTTTCGAGAGCTTTGCAGCCATCGTGGTCACGGAGAGACTGAGGTGTTGGTCGTCCTATTGGTTGATGCTGTTATTGTTTCCAAAACTACCCCTGATATTTTGTTTTTCAGTTCCCGGTTTATTTCGGAATAATAAACGTCGGAATAATAAAAAATTGTAAAATCAAAACTAAAATAAACGCGATAGTAAGCCGCATAAAATTTGTTAAATTCACAAATAATTTATTTCGTATAGGCCCTTCTAGCTCTTACGCATCAGACTCTAGCATGATTTCAAATGGAATATGACCGAGTTTAGGATGTTCTAAAACTCGTCCAGTCTCACCGCTTAACAGTGAGTATACTGAAATCATCAATCCTCCTGCCAAGCGTCGGAATTATGACAAATCCCCCTCCCCCCCATTGTGTACGACAATATCGGTGGATGCATAGATGAGATAGAGTCTCCAAGCCACCTGCCAAGCGGCCTCCTTAAGCGCTGTAAGTGCAGCAATTATCATACGCCAACCTCGGTACTGTTTACGAATTTGGGCCGTTTGGAGTCGTGACGATGGAGTTGTCCAAGCGGCTGACAGAGAAGTCTGAAGACAGGAAGGCTGGCAATTATTTCTGCTGACGTATTAGTCTCGCTATACGAACGAAAAATGTTGCCAGTCTCCTTGGGACTATCTCTTATATGACGTCATTAGATGATATTTTCTATTTATAGTTTAATTATAGTTATTGTACTTTTAATTTTATCTGTTTCTCAATAAAACAGACGATCCGGGGTAGTACCATCACTTACAAGTATACAGACCGTAAGGTGATTTGGTCACGTTTCGGGATCAGCTTGTAAGTTGCCGGTTCCATCTAGGCCGGCATAGTGGATGTGATTGCTACTTACAGTTATTGAATTGTAGTAGCAGTGACATTCATTCATAGACCACACTTTGGCTTAACATCAAGCGGGGTGCTGTCATATGTAGTCACAATAAAAAAAAAGTCTCGTATAACGTACGCACACTGAAATCCTTTAAACCTGGCAATTTATATAAAAACGTATGTGCTATCATTAAATGCTTTTAAAATAAGTACAGTCAATCTGATGATGTGACAAGACAAGTTGCTGTATTTTGGCCGGCATAGTGACGGTGACTTATAACTCCATTCCGAACGACAAGATGCCAGTTGAACCATCCTTCGGCGAGACTGGTTAAGTTTTAAGACATCCCGGGTACAAGCAAATGGTATGATTTAAATCTTTTTTTTTAATATTTTGACTCGGCATATGATAGCACTCCGCTTGATGTTGGGGCTGAAGTGTGGTCCATGAATAGATGTATGTATACTTGTAAGTGGTGGTACTACCATGGATCGGAAAACTGGGTACCACTGCCTACCACTCTTTGATAATCTAAAACAGATAACGGCTCTTTTTTATTAACAAATAATTGCAATATTTA
Organism: Tinea trinotella; assembly: GCA_905220615.1. Classification (NCBI taxonomy): domain Eukaryota; kingdom Metazoa; phylum Arthropoda; class Insecta; order Lepidoptera; family Tineidae; genus Tinea; species Tinea trinotella. The sequence continues at coordinate 1,322,158 of HG992314.1, forward strand.
ATATAAACAAATATGAAACAAATATTTGCTCCGACCGGAAATCGAAACAACCAACAAACCAATCGCTAACCGCTAGGCTACGCCTGTCCTGTCATCATTAAGACTTTATGCTGTGTACAAAGGCCCACTTTTTTGGCTCTCTATATATAATATATGATAGCACCCCGCCTTACGGAGCAAATATTTGTAATATAAAATCTAATTATTAAATATATAAAACAAATATTGGCTTCAACTGGAAATCGAACCCTGGACTTTATGCGTTACAAACTAGGGTACTAACCAAAGCGCCACGCCTGTAATAAAACCTATGCCGCCGAACAAAGATTTTATTCCTGTTTCCTTCAAATACAACATGAAGAGACATCTCACCAAGCAGGCATAAGACAGACTTCTATAATATGTAGTAAATTTATTTTGTTGTTATTTAATTTATGGGTGTGCGAAACAAATTGCAATGTTTGATTCGGCATTAAAACACATTGTCAACTTCAAACTAGATTGAAATTCAAAAATTGTGCACACACTGCAAACAAAACTACAAATTAAACATCTATTAATCGTATTAGGATTATAAAGATTATAAATGGTCGGATGTAAGTTACTTCAAATCATTATCCAGAAAAAAAAATCACTAATGTAAAATAAAAAGCTTGCTTACTCTTACTTAATAAACCCGTGCCTAATACCTAAGACACTTTACGTTATCGTGTTGTATCTTTACCTGAAACAAAAACAAAAATCAATTTAGACATTTCATAATATGTATATTTTTGTATATTTAATTATAGTATATTTTTGTATATTTAATTATAGTATATTTTGTATATTTAATTATAGTATATTTTTGTATACTTAATTATAGTATATTTTGTATATTTAATTATAGTATATTTTTGTATATTTAATTATAGTATATTTTGTATATTTAATTATAGTATATTTTTGTATATTTAATTATAGTATATTTTTGAATATTTAATTATAGTATATTTTTGTATACTTAATTATAGTATATTTTGTATATTTAATTATAGTATATTTTTGTATATTTAATTATAGTATATTTTGTATATTTAATTATAGTATATTTTTGTATATTTAATTATAGTATATTTTGTAGACATTGGTGGTACAAGTGCATATTTGATATGTTTTGGTTGTCCTCTTCCTATGATACAAGCACTTTAGCAGCTAAATATAGAAATGTAAATAAATAAATAAATATAGCACCACTTTCCACGATCTTGGCACAAGTCTCTTGCTTCCTTCACACTCACGAATCATTTCATAAATATTGGCACTATGGACCCTTCCACTTTTAAAAAACGTATCCGACTTATTTGAAGTGGTCATACTTTTTAATTATTAAGTTAATAAACATGTAAGTAATTAATTACATAGGAATAATAAAACCCTTGGGACCCTCAGCTAAGCGCCTGGCCAAGGAGTTGTCCAAGCGGCTGACGGAGAAGTCTGGAGACAGAAAGGCTGGCAATTATTTCTGCCAACGTATTAGCCTTGCTATACAAAGGGGAAATGTTGCCAGTCTCCTTGAGACTATCTCTGATGGGACGTCATTAGATGATAATTTTAATTTATAGTTAATATACTTTTAATTTTATCTATTTCTCAATAAAGCATTCACTTTTATTCATAAGTAATTAATATTTTTAGCTCATTTAATTATGCTACCACAGGTATAAAAAGGATGAAAATAAGGAAGTTGAACAAACCTAAACTACGAATATATTTCAGTACAATTAACAGTTATACCCAAATACCGATGAGCTAACCTAAAAGTAATCTTTAAACATGAAATTCATAAATAAAAATCATAACCAAAAATCATTTGAAATAACAAAAAAAGCGCGGGAACTCCACTAATTGCCTATCGCTCATAATGTCATATTTATTATGTCGCATAAGAATTTAATAACAAGAAACAATATTAATAAATCTTTAACCCTAAAATGACTAGGGAAAATATTTACTAATTTCAAAATTTATTGTATTTATTCGGAAAGAAATCTGAAGTGTCTAGTGCCCATAACTATAGAGCTTGTGTGAAGATGATTGTGAATGTGAGGGAAGTGAGAGAGTTGGGCACTCGGCAACCCAGCTTTCTTGAGGATGTCTCCGATTTGTTAGGAAAATATCCTCCTGTGTCGGCCTCGTTTAACGCATCTATCCACATCCTTTTTATGTGCCATAGAAGCATAGAAGCATTCCTTTGTCAATCCTCGTCACACTACATCTACTTTCAAACCATATATATTTTTTTATATATTTCAATAATAAATATCTGTCTATTTTGCTATGAGCAAATAGTTTTACATGTAGGTTAACAACATTAGTTAAAATTGAATCATTACGGTTATGAAAGGGTTATATTTTTGTGAATTTTGAAACACTTATATGATATGAAAAGGCGCCTCCAACCTTGTATTATGATAGTAGAAAACGATCAAATCAATGTTCCTTCAACAGACAGTATAATATTTTTGTTTGATAGGAATTTTTTGTAGTATATGCTTTAAACACATACTTCAAAATCATATTTATTTTCTTCTCATTGTGGCTCGACGTCACACCTTGACTTGTCTAAGCAAGAGAATCCTCAAAGTTTGCCTCAATCGCCACCGCTATGCCGGCCAAGTAAATCAAGTATACACACACACAGTTTTTTTTTAAATTGTGACCTAACTTTATTTACCTGATGGTAAACAAGGGGAGGTCCAAGAGCGACAACAACTGAAGTAGACGACTCGGTTTATGGCTGCCTCAGTCGCCGTTACTGTGTCGGCCAAAGAAATTAAGGAAACACACAAAGGACTCTTTTACAAATAAAACAACTATTGTGTTGTTTTATTTGTACATACAAGAAAAAAACGAGATGAAAATTGAATTTTATTTTAAATTAATCAATCAATCAAATTGTTACGCAATCAATGCAGAGACAATGGAGCGCCACATGCCACGATCCTGACCCAACTCCTTCGCTTCCCTCACATCCACAATTCTTTTCATACAAGCTCTACGGTTATTGGCACTAGGCAACCCAGCTTCCAATTTGGTCGAAGAACACCTTAATTATTTTAAAAAACCCAATTTAATCTCCAAACTTAGCATATACTATGATAAATTCATACCAATTGACTTAAAGAGTATAACAAAAATTAAATATTGGTGGCCGCGAATAATATAATAGCATCGATGAATGTCGCAAGTAAAAAGTCCGAATATCAAAGCAAACAATATCTTTTGTGTGAGCGAAGCCGACGGAATTTATATGTATGTATTATGTTTTGTCATACAAAATGGCATTTAGTGCATACTTTTGAACAGAAATGGATTTTTAATACTTATGCACTTCGCTAAGATGTATGAGTCGGTATTCTTTTTATTGTGACTTGACATATGACAGTACTTAGCCTTTTTTATTGTGACTCGACATGGGACAGCACCCCGCTTGATCTTAAGCCGAAGTGTGGTCCATGAATGAATGTCACAATAACAATTCAATAACTGTGAGTAGCAATCACATCCACTATGCCGGCCTAGTTTGAACTGGAAACTTACAAGCTGATCCCAAAACGTGACGAAATAACTTTACGGTCTGTATACTTGTAAGTGGTGGTACTACTCCGGATCGGCAAACTGGGTACCACTGCCTACCACTCTTGAATCAAGCTTGATGTTAAGCTGGTGTACATTCATGACAAGAAGCGACTTCTACTACAGTTAATTAACTGTGAGGGTCTACTATAACGGCCTATTATGTAAAAATTATCAAAATAAATAACTAGTATTTTTTTGTGACTGAGTGCCGACGGCTAAACAAAGAGTGATAGGCAGTAGTACTGCCGATCCGGAGTAGTACCACCACTTACAAGTATAGAGACCGTGAAGTGATTTGGTCGCGTTTCGAGATTGTAAGTTTCCAGTTCCGACTAGGCCGACATAGTGGATGTGATTGCTACTTACAGTCCTTAAATTGTAGTAGCAGTGACACCCATTTATGGGTCACACTCCAGCTTAACATCAAGCGAGGTGCTGTCATAAGTCGAGTCACAATTTAAAAAAGCCGACTTAGTGTATGATTGCCTCAGACGCCGTCACTATCCCGGCCTTGCGATAAGCAAAAGTGCGGTTCACAAGTAAAGATATAAACTAGTTTAAAACTAACGTCAACTTTAGTACATAAATAACTATTTATGAAAAGTAAAGTAAGATGAATTGTTTATCAGAAAAGTTATGTTATGAAATATTTATGAAACCTTTAAGTTATAAACTAAATAATATCTACTGTTTACATTTAGCTGATAAATTGAGAAAAACGCTGAAATTCAATGTGTTTTTTTCTTTTAAATTTAATGTATTTTAAAGCCGAAGACAATATTAATTTTAATAGCTTGACAAAAAGTTAAACTTTCAAAATGTGATGCCGAATCCGATAAAGTTTAAAGATAAAGATTTTTGAAGAAAACCTTTATGATTGATGTTCTCGTATTCGAATTCGAATTCAATCGAATTATTATTTAATAATTCATATTTGAGCTAAAAGCTAGTACGCAATCATACGGGAAATGTCTCGTGACGGACTATAATATTTATATTTTTAATTTTACGGCGTTGACATCTAATTATTAATTTTTTCTTTATATCCGAAAACCAATAGGCACCAGTTCAAAACCACTCGCTGGTACCAATGTATCTTTGATATATGTAATTTAGTTGCCCAGTTTCTATGATATAAGCATGTTTATATTAGAAGCTTTATCTAACCTCGATTTCCTGATGGTAAGCAAGAGGACTTTCATGAGAAGGAAGAAGCAGTTAATTTACGGTTGCCTCATCAAGGTACTTTTTCACGCCTTACTTTTTTTAGTTTATCGAGTGTTTCATTTTGATAATTTATTGTTGCTGAAGATTTAGTTCAGGTAACATTTTTTATTCTTACTGTGTTATTTTGGTTAATGCTGCGTAATAATGTATAATGGGAAATTAGACAAATTGTATTTTTTATTAATTTTAACTGTGTAGTATGTGTGCTGTTGGTGCGCTTATTTTGAATAAATGAATAAATAAATAGGGCTTCGTATCGTATTTAGCTATCAAATCGTTCGACAGAATTCGAAGTTCGTAATATGAATGACCCTTAAATGAAAATATTCGATGGATCTTAGATACCAATAATATAGTTTCGATAACTTATTGTTATGAAAGATCTCTATAAAAAGTATATGTTTTATATTAAATTTTAAACAAAAACTTAATATTTTGGTTGATCAAATCAACTTATGTTTAAAGTTGAGATAACATTTTTAAGATTAGGAACAGTTTTATAGGACGTGAGTAGACAGATCAGAGATAGTCACATCAAAGTAGTCCCAAGGAGACTGGCAACATTTCCCCTTTGTATAGCTTTTGCAATTGCCCCTTTGCAATGTATTACCCTTTTACCTTACGTTACGTTATATTACCTTACGTTGGCAGAAAGAATTGCCAGCCTTCCTGTCTCCAGACTTTTCCGTCTGCCGCTTAGACAACTCTTTGGCCAGGAGCTTAGCTGAAGGTCGCCAAGGGCCTATCGACTCGAACCCAAGGGCCCATCGTCTCAACCCCAAATGGCACAAATTCGTACAGTATTTTTTTTTAATAAAATATATCTATACATTATAAAAACATATTTGTATATTATTATCTATACATAATATATATTAATAGATATATGCATATTAAATAAATAAATAATTTATTTAATATACTTCTATACTAAACATGCTAGTATCATACAAGTTGTATGACTTGTATCAACTTAGCACTTAATATAAGTACAGGTAAGTAAATAAACAAAAAAAGAAAAGAATAAACGAATACTATTTAATCCGAAGTGGTGAATGCCTCTGTTACTGTTTTGTATCCTCCTCATTTCTCATGACGCGTGTATGTCTCCGATGCGGCACCCTGCATCGAGGGACACGACCGCTCCTGGTATTCAAAAAACAAGAGCCAAGAATGAGCCCCAGGGTCAGATTGGGAGCACGGTAGCGATAGATGGTACGATAACAACATCGTGATATGGATAAAGGTTAAAACAGTATTGTTTCTATTGCAGAAAAATGAACATTTTTGTTTAGACACTTTAGTACTGTTTATGCTTTGGATTAAGTTAAAATAATGTATTTGGATTCTTTAAAAATAAACGTTTTTTATTTTTCTATTTTTTCACACAATTCATTAATGAATTAAAAAAAAATTATATGAGGCTTAGTATCGCGCTTATTTTTGGCAATTGTTTTTACCATTTTATATTATTCCGACGTTTCGAGAGCTTAGCAGCCATCATGGTCTTTTTAGAATAGATAATTACCTACAAGTAGCAGTTTCGTCTGCTATGTCGACTATTTAAAATCGGCAACTTTCGAACTCGAAACAACTGAGTCTGTACATCGGCAGTCTGGGTACTCACACAACAATCAACCAATCAATCAAATAATCACGCCCACAGGGATAGGCAGACACAAAGGTGCGCCCAATTGCCACGATCTGACACAACTCCCTCGCTTCCCTCACATCCAGAATTCTCTTCATACGGTTATGAATTGTGTTTAAGACAACACTTAAACATAATTAACTCAAAGGACATCATTCATTTTGGGCTTTTTTGTACTACTTTTGTAATGTCCAATGATGAAAAAATATAAATATGGTACGTTCGATACTTGTATTGATAAAACTAATAACAATTTTGCTGTTAATTGCTGTGCAATTGAATTATTTGGAAAATATGATATGGATTTTGTATACTTTGTCAATCACAAAGACACGCTATATTAACAGTTCTGCTTTGAACTGTCATAATTATAGTTTGATCATTTTGCACACCTAAACTATGCAAAATAAAGTATATATTCCAAATACATTGTAATCTTCGTACATTAAAATATTTAAAATGTATATGCAACTGTTAATACAATTAAGCTCAAGTCCCCATTTAAAATGAATGATGTCCTTTAAGTGAAAAGTATTTTAATAACGTGTAATAACATTTGACGACACATTGAATGCAAAATCGAGTTATTGTGTTAAAATATTTAAGCCACCGCCAAATGTGGTTAAATGAAGACGTGTTGGAATACAAATATATGTACGCATATATAAGTAACAATAGTCGACGCCATTGCCAAAAAACAACACGACAAGTGGAACGAGTGGATTGTGCCCGGGAATGCATCGTATTTAACACCTAACAAGGTTTTTAAATGCGGCCGTGGTATAATGGTAGTGCAATGATTACGCAACCTGAAAGCATGACTTCAAAAACCTAAGTGTTCCAGAATATTTAAATAGTTGTCTTTTTTTTTATTGTGACTCGAAATATGATAGCACCCCGCTTGATGTTAAGCCGAAGTGTGGTCCATGAATGAATGTCACTGCTAATACAATTCAATAACTGTGAGTAGCAATCACATCCACTATGCCGGCCTAGATGGAACCGGCAACTTACAAGCTGATAACGTGACCAAATCACCTCACGGTCTGTATACTTGTAAGTGGTGGTACTACCCCGGATCGGCAGACTGGGTACCACTGCCTACCACTCTTAGATAACCAGACTCGAAGCAAATATCCATCTCTTTTTTTATTAACAAATATTTTTGCAATATATAATATTATTAAATATTACAAATAAAAGCTATGAAACAAATATTTGCTCTGACCGGGGATCGAACCCGGGACTTTACGCGATGTCGATGTTTGACGTTACATCTGACCTTGCTTGCCTGATGGTGCGTAAAAGGAGGTCAAGCGGGGTGCTGTCATATGTCGAGTCACAATAAAGAAAATACTATACTATACTATAGTCAAAGCTCATTATGGAAGACAGTCCTACAAATGAATCATAACTGATGTCACTTAGCCGATTCGTTATTTACAACATATCAAACAACACAAAACAAACTTATACAAGAATGAATAAAACACAAAACCTACTGAAATCTTTTTATAATAAGATTTAAAATCAAAATATATATTAAATTGCAAAATGTAAGTTGCACGACCGTTTTTTTTTTAATTTACACTTAATGTTGTCTTCTTGCGATTTTAATGATTTGTTGAAAAACTTGTAAATATTTAGAAGCGAAATCCTCGTTATTTATACTCTGTTTATGTCACTTTCTCTGACAATTCTCTTCATACAGGCTCTGTGGTTATGGGCACTAGGCAACCCAGCTTTCTTTAGGATGTCTAAAGAAAGTAGATCGGTCGGAAAACACCCTCCTGGTCCTGCCTTGTTTAACGCATCCATCCACTTTAGATTCATAAATTCCTTTCGTCAATCTACTTTCACTCATCCTTTCCATGTGCCCAAACCATCGAAGCATTCCTTTGTCAATCCTTGTCACTACATTTTATTTCAAATTGCAAACCACATCTATCGCGCACTGTGCTATTCCTTATTCTATCCGCTATCATCACTCCACATACACTCCTAAATGGCCGCATTTCTACAATAGAGTAAATGTAAAAAAAATGTTATCTCTATCTATACATTTAAGTAATGTAACCTATCAGGTGACATTACTAATGCAGCTTACGACCTAAGAATATGGAAAGAATAGAAGCTGTGCTAAAATAAGAACTTATTCATTGTTATTTATCTTATTTATATTATGTTTATACCAAGTGTTACTGAAAGAGACAACTACTTGTACTTCAATTACTTTATTTCAAAGGTTGTCACTACTTTTTGCAAATACAACTACTCGGTTGACTTTTAATAGTGCCTAACTAAAAGTCACGTGGTAGCAAGAGTAGCGGCATAATTGTTTCGTCATCCTTTTTCCCGGAAGTATTTTATTGTCATTTGTTGTTGTGTCAAATTACGAATAGGTTGTCAAATGATCATCAAAACTAGTGACAACCTTCTAAATTACGAATGTAAAAATGTATATTCCACCCCTTCTGACTTCTTTTTAATGCCATAAGTGAAAATAGTATAAACGGTTGTATTTTGTAGCTTTTTTAGGGCTCTTTATATTCCTTAAGTCCAAATTCTTTGCTTACGAAGACGTAAAAACAAGCATTTCTCTAAAGGGTGTGGAGAACAAGAAGTCACAATTGGACAACTAATTTATGTCGCAGCACAAAATGATTGATACATCGCGAATACAATTACAAAACAAAATATTACTTATGACAATTATAATGTAATAAAAACAATACAATACATTGATGAAAGATTTATGAATTATAAAGAATTATTACCTCCGAGATGTATTGATGTTTATACTCGTAAGTTATTGTAAATAATACCACTTTTTTTATTGCCGCTCGAATGACAGCTCCGCGCCTGATGTTAACCTACGCCACGATTCTCTTATTCAATTTAAAGGGTGGTAGGCAGTGGTACCCAGTCTGCCGATCCGGGGTAGTACCACCAGTTACAAGTATACAGACCGTTAAGTGATTTGGTCACGTTTCGGGATCAGCTTGTAAGTTGCCGGTTCCATCTAGGCCGGCATAGTGGATGTGATTGCTACTTACAGTTATTTAATTGTAGTAGCAGTGACATTCATTCATGGACCACACTTCGGCTTAACATCAAGCGGGGTGCTGTCAAAGGTAGAGTCACAATAAAATTGAAAAAAAAAAACATTTGGCACCGAAAAAGCTGTGAAATCGTGTCGCACTGATATTTGACATCTGCGTAACCAATCAGCGAATAACAAATCAATAGGTAAACTACGTTGATTGGTCACTTGCGACAGCGTTAATTAATTAATAAAAAAACAATTGGTATTTAAAAAATATGCCAAAGAATTTGGACTTAAGACACAGAAGGAGCCCTAAAATAGCTACAAAATACAACCATTTATACTATTTACACTTATGACATTAAAAAGAAGTCAGAAGGGGATGAATATACATTTTACCATTTGTAATTTAGAAGGTTGTCACTAGTTTTGATGATCATTTGACAACGTTGACAACCTAATTTGACAGAATAACAAATGACATTAAAATACTTCAAAAAAGGATGACGGAACAATTATGCCGCTACTCTTACTACCACGTGACTTTTAATTAAGCAGTATTAAAAGTCAACCACAATTACAAGTGGTTGTATTTGCAAAAAAGTAGTGACAACCTTTGAAAGAAAGAAATTGAGGTACAAGTAGTTGTCTCTTTCAGTCACACGTGGTATAAACATAGTATAAATGAGATAAATAACTCTGAATTAGTTATTATTTTAGCACAGCTTCTATTCTTTCCATATTCTTGGAAAATCGCGTTGCAATGATATTTGACATCTGCGTAACCAATCAGCGAATAGCAAATCAATAGGTAAACTACGTTGATTGGTCACTTGCGACCGCGATTAATTTAATAAAAAACAATTGGTATTTAAAAATATGCATACAAGTATAACCTAAAATGCATCGGACATGCGACAGAGATGACCTGCCCAGTCCCACTTTAGAACGACTGAGTTCAGAAAGAGTCTGGCTCAATAATCGGATGTGTGTTGAGCAAATACGATCAGATAGTCTGATCAGACAATCGGAAACAGAATATGACGTGTATTCCCAGCCTAAGACAGTACTGATGTCATGAAAGAAGTGAAAGAAAAAAGGTAGTGTTTGTACACATAACTCTTGAATATTGCACGATTAGGAGCTTGTCTAATATTTTAAAGTTAATTTATTTCATAGATTTGCAGCGACGACAGAAAAAGATTTAGAGACGATAGAGGTGTGGTGAGAGGAAATGGAAAAAGTGCAATTTTTATTTTTTATTATACGTTTCTATACTAAGCAACTAAAGCAACTAACAACTTGTATCATAGAAAAAGAACAACAAAAGTATATATATCAAAGATACATTGGTACCGGTGAGAGGTTTCGAACCCGTGCAGGTTCGGTTTGCGTAACCATTGCACTGCCACTGCACCACGGTTGCCTTTTGGAGGAGGAACACAGTTAAAGAAAAATCAAATAAACGAAAATCTTCACAACAATGATATAAAATGTTCCAATTGATCTCCTTTATTGACAAACATCGAAGCCGACATTGTTTTAAAAATGAAGATTTTAAGAAAGTGCAACGTGTGTGGTCCCCACAGAGATGGCGCAAAAAACCCGTGACGCTTTTTACCGCCAAAAAACGACAATATAATTGCCTTAGAAATCTGTCAAAGCGGAATGAAGTCGTGTTCGATGTCTTCAATTAATTGAGTTGGAAAAAATTCGGACAAAATAAATTTACTACAAGATTTATATTGTTTTAATGGTAAAAGGACCTCCCTGAAGTGATCATTGGAAATACTTTTGTGGACGGACCGTACTAGCAATAAATTAGGATACAAAACCTAGAGTGTTCTTTCTTTGTCAAAAAATTTGCTATACCCGTCTATATTTTCTCATTATTTTTTTATTGCAATATATATCGCAATATAACTCATAATCTTGCATCCTGCAGCGTGAAGAAGCACTTAGGCCAGTATAGGAAAGTCTATCTATTTTTATCCACGCATCGGTAAGCCCTATATATTTATCCCCCTTTTGATAAATGCAGTTTGCCAATATCATCATCATCATCATTAGCCAGATGCCATAATCCACCGGTTATTCGTGACCTTCACTATGTCGTCAGTCCACCTAGTGGAAGGCTTACATACACTGCGTCTTCCGTGTCGTGGTCTTAACCGTGGCAGTGCCGAGAGCTGCTACAGGACGTGTTAAATAACCATTGTAGCATTCAGCTTTATTCATAAACAGTACTCCAGCTTAACATCAGGCTGTCATATGTCATGTGACCCGACACAAAAAAACATATACATACATATCCTTAAAAATAGTGAAGAATTATGTAAAGAATCAGGATAATTAAAAGTATCACCTAATACCTTCAACCAAATGTATATTTTTATACCTAATATACCTAGGCTATGTACAACAGAATAGTTGTGTCAGAATCTTGAAAAGAGTATCTGCCTATCTCTTTGGTAATGAGGCGTTTCTTGATTGTGGTAGTACCTATATAAATAATTTGATTTTTAAAAACAATCCATTAAAAACAGATTTAGACAGTTCCTTGAGGAATGGTTTAACTTTTTTATTCGTACTACCAACAGTACTTGCTTTAAAATTCATACCACGTAATCTCAAAATTCCTTAACCATGATCCCTTAACTCATAGGTTTTTGCTGTCGGTCACATTTAAGATAAAGTCGCGTGTCCAACACGAAACACCTCGTCGTTCTTTTAATGTGTTCCAATAAAAAACTTTAAGGAATTTCGGAAGAATTTTCTTATAAGTACGTCCATACCGACGAAATACGATTTGCAAGAAAATCCCTAATATCAGTCTGCCAGTCTATTCTCCCCGATTCTCTTAATACATTCATCATCATCAGTATATAACTTATTTTAATAAAGATTATTATTATTATATTATTGGTAATTTCAATTCAGTTTTAGCATATCCTGTGTCAAAATCAAAGTAATCTCTATAATTAAGAATAAATCATACATTTAAAAACATCCAGGAATAAGTAGATAATAGAAGGTTTAATAGTAGATATTCAAAGCCTTTTTTTATTTTTGTGATTAAGTTACGGTGAGGCTGGCATAAGCAAAATGGGTTCAAAGTCCCTAAATATGAATTTAAAAAAAAAGTTAGTTGTCAGAGAATGCTTATTCGCATTGAACTTCAACTTTTGTAATTTTAAATGTGGATAGGTTGAGTTTATTTTAGAACAATAAAGATTTTAATAACTATTCATAAATATAAAGATGAAGGTGAGGATAATGATGCGGCTAAAAAAAACTTCACTAAAACCACCTACTTAAGGAAACAGGAAAAACCATGATTCAAAGTGTTTTAAATCACATATCAATAATAAGTAAATATTAAAAAAATTAAATTATTTTTTGCATATAATTTGCAACGGCTTTATCTATTAAACGCAATTGCCCGATAAAACTTTTATGTTAAACTTTTTACTTAATCGATTTGCTGCTTCTGTCTGTACACAACCCAAGATTTTTTTGTCTAAATGTTGGCAACATAAATCAGTGTTTTCTGGATATCGAGGTTTCGTGTTTGGGTATTTTTTTAAGTAACAATCGTGGTGGCATTTAATTGCGTTTGTAATTTGCGGTGATGTTAAAGTACTCTTAATTAAAGGCCTTTTTTGATTACAATTGTCACTCGGGTTATTAATGTCGTGGAGTTAAGGAGTTAAATGAAATTATAGTGAATAATAAAATAACTATAACTATTTAAAGAGAAATATTACAATGATTTTATTTGCTGAGACAATTTATATAATATATTTATATTATCTGGATGCCCTAAATTTGCAGCGCCGGGCAGTCCAAGTAACTTTCGTTAAAGTGCACTTTCGTGGACATGGCAGCTCTATGCGGCCTTTATCACGGGGAATATTCTAAGTAGCTTTGTATCTTGCTCCTACCTCATCTTTTAAACCCCGTGATACTCACCCTTAGTCAAGGAATGCATTCTAACTATGTCGAAGGAATAAAAAAGCCGAGCTAGACGGTTCGGTACATTGATTGTACGGTAGTATGTCCACCACGAACCGGAAGACGCAGCGTAGGTAGGCCTCCCACTAGGTGGACTGACGACATAGTGAAAGTCGCGGGTAACCGGTGGATGCAACTGGCATCTTGTCGTTCGGAATGGCGTTCTTATAGGGAGGCCTATGATCAGCAGTGGACGCCTTCTGGCTGATGATTATGATGATGTCTAACTAGTATGTCGGACTAACGGAAAATATAATTATTTACCAACCGATGCTTCTCCGCGCCTCCTCTAACCTTAGATCCAGCATACTGAGGGCGATTGAAGCAACCGAAACCTGAGTGTGTTTTTTCAGTCGCCGGTGCTCTAGGACCTTATGCTTACTGTCAAGCAAGTCGAGGTTAAATAAATATTGCGTTATAATTTATAACAATAATACCTTGTGTTTCCTTAGATTTTGCGCGAGCATTGATTAATGAATTAAACATTTTTTTGCGGCTTACTATCTCCGTGACTACGATGGCTGCAAAGCTCTCGAAACGTCGGAATAATAAAAAATTGTAAAAACAAAACCAATATAAACGCGATTGTAAGCCGCATAAAATTTGTTTAATTCAATAATACCTTGATTAAAATTCTGCATAACACAGTTGATTCAACATTTTAAATCCAATAAAAATAATGTTAGGCATTTTAATGTTGAATCTGTAACAACTTGCAAACATCAAAGAACGTATTCGGTTAGAATTTCAAATTGATGCGAATTCTGTCAAAGTATGTACAAAGCATGTTTTGATAGAATCGAACACGATGTCCGAATATCTAGACCGTGTTATTTGAAATCGAAAAATTTCCAAACTTTCGTATTATGCGTGACCACAGACATCAAATCATTAGACGTCGCATAAAGGAAATGTGTTAGAAAATTATAATATAAGCTACTTTATTAATGTAGATAACAATACATGTATTTATTTAGATTTAGATTTTATTTAAATATACATATACTTACAGCTTACAGATGTAGCAACAAGAATTGACAAAGCAATGCTCCGAGTTTTTTTATTGTGACTCGACATATGACAGCACACCGCTTGATGTTAAGCTGGAGTGTGGTCCATGAATGGAGACGACTGCTATAGATAACTTTATTTTTATTTTTAGATTTTGTTCGACCATTGATTAATAAATTAAACAAAGGACATCATTAATTTTGTATGGGGGCTTGGGCTTAATTGTATTAACAGTTGCATATTTATTTTAAAATAGTTTAATTAAGATTACAATGTAATTGAAATATATCGTTTATTTTGCATCGTTTGAGTGTACAAAATGATAAAACTATAATTATGACAGTTCAAAACAAAACAGTTAATATGGCGGGTCTCTGGGATTGACAGACGATACAAAATCCATATCTTAATTTCCAAATAACTAAATTGTACAGAAATTAAAAGCAAAATTGTTATTAGTTTTATCAATACAAGTATCGAAACTACCATTTATATATTTTTTTTATCAATGGACATTACAAAACTAGTACATAAAAGTATTTTCTTAGATTTTGAGCGAACATTGATTAATGAATTAAACAAATTTTACAAACAATATTTGTCACTCCGCCACCACGATGGCTGCAAAGCTCTCGAAACGTCGGAATAATAAAAAATTGTAAAATCCAAACCAAAATAAACGCGACAGTAAGCCGCATAAAATTTGTTTAGTTCATTAAAGCCCAAAATGAATGATGCCCTTTTAATATTCTCATGAAGTCTTCATGTATAATGTCTATATGCGTGTCTTTTTATTTATTTTCGTCTGTCCGTTGTTCGTCTTTGTTTTGACAATATTAATGTTGCTAAGCGAAGAGGTTTTTCTTTACTATTTGCGCGACCATTCAGCTTCTTAAGACTTTCTTTAATGCATGTGTTTTATATTTTAATATTAAAAGATTTGTTAGTAGAAGGACATTTTGGGTGTTACGATAAACAGCGAAGAACTAAAAGGCGACCGTGGTGTGCAATGGTTACGCAAACCGTAAGCACAAACGGAAGAGCAGGGGTCGAAACCACTCTCCAGTACCAATGTATCTTTAAATTATGTACTTTGGTTGTCCTGTTTCTATGATTCAAGCACTTTAGTAGCTTAGGATAGAAATTATAATTAAAATAAAACAAAAAAGTTACTTTGAATCATAACAGTACCAGTTTGCAAAAACCTTGCAAAGCAATTATTGCATCATATCAAAACATTAAATACACTTGGGCTTTTTATATTATCAAATAAATGTACACTATATTTTAAGCTGATCTCATCCCTATCCCTATCCGTGGTTGAATAAAAATAACATGCCTAAAAATGTAGATGTCCGCGGTACAGTCAGCATCAGATATATCTGAGCACGCAAAGTGATCAAAAGTATCTATACATTCAGACTGATCATAAATATCTACACACCATTAGTTGTCATAATGATGTGAGCATTCAATGCGTCAAAAATATCTATACAATCAGTTAGTCAAAAATATCTATAACCATAGAGCTGAGCTAGTATAAAGAGAATTGTGGATGTGGGTGAAAAAATATTCATGATATCATCATCATCAGATTGCTGTCGTCCACTGCTGAACATAGGCCTCCCTTTCGCCATTCCGAACGAAAAGATGCCAGTTGCATCCACCGGAATCATGTCGTTCATATAGGGGGAATTTCCATTATCCCCACGCTTGGCAGTAGGATTGGGGATCGCAGTATACTCCGGTGAGACTAGTCGAGATTTTTTTATATTTTATTTTTTTATTATACATTTCTATACTAAGCTACTAAAGTGCTTGTATCATAGAAACAGGACAACCAAAGTACATATATCAAAGATACATTGGTACTGGAGAGTGGTTCGGAACCCGTGTTTCCGTTTGCATAACCATTGCACTGCCACTACACTACGGTCGCCTTTAAAGTTTTAGGACACCCGAGTAGATTATTTCAAGTTAGTAGAAATTGGCGCTCCATTGTCTATGCCTATCCCTGTGGGAATTGAGGCGTGACAATAGATGATGATAATAACTACTATACTTATATAATTCATCAATCAATCAAAACTATAAGTATAAGATGTCAGTATCAAATTAGTATTAAAGAAACATTAAAAACACACGGCTGCTTATTAAACTCTTACAAATATTTCTGTTCCCATTAAAATGAATGAATGGGAATGAATGAACGAATGAATGAATGATTATGATAATGGTTGTAAGTAATTGATTTCTCACTTGTATTGCATGATGACCTATAATTACTTGAGTGTAATAAAACGTAATGTGTAGACACGGCTTTAGGCTATATTAGGGCTTGTACACACTGAAGTAGTCGAGTTAAATAGATCGATCGTTATGCAAATGACAGGCGTGGACGAACAGTTAGCGATTGGTTTGTTGCGCGTAAAGTTCCAGGTTCGATTCCCGGTTGAAGTAAATATTTGTTACATAGCTTTTATTTGTAATATTTAATAATTATATTATTATGTAAATATTGAAAATATTTGTTAATAAAAAAAGAGGTGGATTTGCATCGGGTCTGGTTATCAAAGATAAGTATACAGACCGTGAATGACTAAATAGACTGCTATTGCACTGCCACTTCACCACGTTCGCCTTTAAAGTTTTAGGACATCCCGAGTAATTTATTTCAATCAATCAATTAGGATGTCACGCCTTTTTCTCACAGGGATAAGCAGGGACAATGGATATGGGATAGGCGCCACTTGCCACGATCCTGACACAACTCCCTCGCTTCCATCACATTCACAAACCTCTTTATACAAGCTCTATGGTTATGGGCACTAGGCAACCCATACCAACTAGCTTTCTTGAGGATGTGTCCGATTTGTTCGGAAAACACCCTCCTAGGCCTGGCCGAAAATAAAAGAGATTATTAAATTAATAAATGTACAACAACCCTAAGTCAATATCATGTTCTCAACACCTTAACCATAAAAGTTAACTTTAACCAAAGTATGATATTAAAACAAATAAACTTATTTTTTTCTGATGGTTATATGTTGTTAATAACTATCCAACACGGCTACTACTTTTAGAAAGTTTTATGCAAAACTGCACCATTAATTATTTAAAAAAATATTTTATTATTAAAATCATGGGAGTTGTGTAAGGATCGTGGCAAGTGGCGCTCCATTGTTATTGCCTATTCCTGTGGGAAAAAGGCGTGACATTTTGGTTGATTGATTGATTGAAAAATCATGTAGCAAATAGTAAAAGGGAATATATTTACATAAAATGTTATTTTTATTGTGACTTTACAATTGACCTCGACCCGCATGGTAAGCAAGAGGAGGTTCAAAAGTGACGACGACTGAAAACACAGTCAGTTCACAACAAGGTTAAAGAGCTCCTCGGAACATTCTCCGTGGTATAGGCGATAGAGGACGCACAGAGTCCAAACAAAGCACGTTTAGTAGCTTAATTTAGAAATTAAATGTATAAACGCAAAAGATACATTATTTTATAGTCTCTCCGTGACCACGATGGCTGCAAAGCTCTCGAAACGTCGGAATAATAAAAAAGTGTAAAATCAAAACCAAAATAAACGCGATAGTAAGCCGCATAAAATTTGTTTAATTCATTAATCGATATTCGCGCAAAATCTAATAAAATCCTTATTTTATGGTCATTCAGCATAATACCATTCCTAGTTGAGAATTTGACAAGCAAAAAACAACAATTTGATGGCGTAGTCATGAGTACAGACACAATTTGTCTGCTGATCCGCTCTAGTCTATAATTTTACACCCCACCCTACGATTACCAAATAGTCTTCGGCTACACACGAAATCAAGCCCTACGCCTTTACAATAAAGTTGCATTTTATGTTTTACAATATCATTATCATAATATTTTATGTGAATTAATAATTTTAAATTAAGATGGTATAGAAGCGCTAGTTGCTTAACAGTTTTACACCTAGTAATCTAGAAAGCGGTATTTTTAAAACTTATAATTTAATATAATAAGAGTAGGCAGACAGTTGGAGGTTTATTTATACCACCGCTTTCAAATGCATAGTGGATCCGATTCCGGCTTAACATCAGTAGTGGACTTTGAAGTAATAACAAATGAATGGTCATAAAATTCCCACATAGTCAAGAGACAATGCAGCGTCTCTTCTCATCATTTGTTTCTTTTTTTTACATTTTTATACTTAAGCTATTAATTTTAATATTTATTATTTTATTATACATTTCTATACTAAGGTGTTTGTATTATAGAAACAGGACAACCAAAGTACATATACAAGTATCAAAGATACATTGGTACCGGTGGGTGGTTTTGAACCCGTGCTCTTCGTTGGCGTAACCATTGCACTGCCACTACACCACGGTCGCTTTATGGCCTTGTATCATAGAAACAGGACGACCAAAGTAAATATATCAAAGATATTTACATTGGTACCGGCAAGTGGTTTCGAACCGGTGCTCTCTGTTTGCGTGACCATTGCACTGCCACTACGCCACGGTCGCCATGACCCAGCCACAACTTTCTCTATATATAATATAGTATTTTTTATTGCAACTTGACTGCTGGTAAGCATAATGGAGGTCCAAGAGTACTGACGACTGAAAAAAACGAGTCAGTACACGACTACCACAGTCGCGGTCACATGCTAATATACTTCTTCACGGTTATAGTAATGTAGATCTTAGCTTTTTTAAATGTCCCCGATTTCTAGGTCGTCCTCGTCATCCTGACACCTAAGCCTTGAACCCAACACCTAAGGTTGAGTAACACAAAGGCAACCTAAATAACGACTAAACTAATTTAGACATTCATTTTATTCTTATCTTAACGTACGTGACATTAATGAAAATTATAAAAAAACACTTCGGATGACTAATGAAATACTATGAAAAAGATTTAATAACAATAAATTTAAATATTTGATTACATATTATATTTAATTTAATTTATTTTATTGTTGTGACTCGCCCCGCCTGATGGTAGGCAAGAGGAGGTCCAAGAGAGCCGACGATTCCAAAAAGTTACCCTAGTCGCTGTCACTATGCCAGCCTAAGGTGCTTCTTCACGCCTCGCT
The DNA here is from genome assembly GCA_905220615.1 of Tinea trinotella. Lineage (NCBI taxonomy): Eukaryota > Metazoa > Arthropoda > Insecta > Lepidoptera > Tineidae > Tinea > Tinea trinotella. The sequence goes on from HG992314.1 coordinate 1,341,823, forward strand.
TGAAGAATCTAAGGTTATTGGATGAAGAGAACACATGGGCTGGCAAAGCATTTCACTTTTCGATTGTTCCAAAAAAAAAACAACGCACCGAACCTTTTAGTTCGACTGCCGATACGGTTGATAAAATGCGGATGCATTCCCCGACCTGTGCGGGTATTACGGAGTGAAAAGACGAGGTGCAATAGAAAATATGGATGCAATATTTAATATAATAATTAAATATTACAAATATGAGCTATGAAACAAATATTTATTCCAACCGGAAATCGATCCCAGGAATTAATGCGCAACAAACCAGTCGTTAACCATTCGGCTACGCCTGTCGTCAAATATTAAACTGAATTAAATTAAAGAATTTTTAAAGAATATTATTTCTTGGTTAATGCAGCCATCCCCATTTTATCCTACATCGCAACGACCCCACTACAGATGTAGGCGTGAATATAAAGTACATAAAACACTTAAGAACAAACTATTAATAATCACTTAGCATTTTATAAAACAATTAATTACTTAATATTATTATTAAGAGACAGGTGTAAAAAATATTATCACTTTCAAGTATATTTTTAAACGAACATTATCGTTAACCTTTAAGTCGAGTTACAACACTATTCTATGACTATTCGTTTATTTAATATATCGATAATTATCGATATTGTTATATCGATAATAACAACACTATAACTAATTAAAAAGTAACGTGTTCGGAACGCCATTTACTACAATCCTGATATTTTTTGTTTTTATTTTTTTATTTTAACTTGACATATGACAGCACGCGCCTGATGTTAAGCTGGAGTAAGTAGTACTCATACTTGTACTACGTGGTACTTGTAAGTGGTGGTACTACCCCGGTTCGACAAACTGCGACAACGCGATAGTAAGCCGTATTTTTTTAAATTCAATAAAACTAGATTATTATTCACTTACAAATAAACATTTTAAAACAATATTAAAAACAACAAAGTATAAGACATGCGTATTTAATTAAAAAGCATTAAACTGAACATACTAGGACGGAATATTGACACAATTTTCCCGATAAGGGTTGATCGCATCGCCCCATCTCTTTTACACTTAATTCGTTCTAGATAAACCTATCTCGTTTTTACGGATTACCGGGTGCAAGTAGCGGATGCGTAGACGACGTTTAGGCACGAGCCGTGCATTTTCTTTCTTTTTTAGGGTTCCGTAGTAAAAAACGGAACTCTTATAGATTTGTCATGTCTGTCTGTCTGTCCGTCCGTCCGTATGTAAATAGATGTATTCTGTAAACCGCATTAAGATTTTCACACAAAAATAAATAAAAGGCAATAAATTTTGGGGGTTCCCCCCATACTTAGATCTGAAACTCAAGATTTTTCTTTTATTAAACCCATACGTGTGGTGTATCTATAGATAGGTCTTCAAAAATGATATTGAGGTTTCTAATATCATTTTTTTCTAAACTGAATAGTTTGTGTGGGTGACACTTGGAAAGTGATAACTCAAATATAAAAATCGATCAACGAACTAAAAGAACTTTTATAATATATTCCTTGCTGCTACGAAACCCTTCATGGGCGAGTCCGACTCGCACTTGGCCGACTTTTTTCTGTACAGGAAATGCGATGCGACATGTGCAAAGGTAGTCATAAAACCTCCATATTAGTAAGGTAACGTTTATAGAAAAATTGCATTATAAATTTAAATTTCTTTAGATATGACATGAAAAGTACAACTGCATGGTACGAAGTTGTAGAAACTCTTTATTCAATGGCCTGGTTATTCAATTCACACTTACAGCCGGTTGTACCAAAAAATAAAATTTACGAATTTGTAAAAATTATCTTATAAGTAAAAGAAAAAAGAAAAATGGGTTGCACCACTTACGTTTAACGGATATTCTATACAGAGCTAAAGGACATCATTCATTTTGGGTTTCTGTGTACTACTTTTGTTATTTCTAATGAGAAAAACATATTTAAATGGTAGTTTCGATATAAAATTATTAACAACCCAATTTACGATTTTGTAATAGTAAACGTAATAGAATGGGTATAAAATAAAACTAAATTCGTAAATTAAACTTTTTTGGTACAACCGGTTGTTAAAGTGTGATTCCGGTGGCGACCGCAGACTGCAGACTGCACTACTAGTTTGTATGAATCTGTATCGCGCGGCTAAAGACTGAGTGTCGCCTTGCACGGAATTAATCTCATACAGATTCATACAAACCAGTAGTGCAGTTTCACACTTTTAATCCCCATGCAATTATTTTTTTATTGTGACCATATGACAGCATCCCGCCTCTTGTTAAGCTGGAGTGTGGTCCATGAAATTATTAGCAGTCACTTCTATTTATGGACCGTACTCCAGCCTAATATCAGGGGGGGGGGGGGGGGGGGGGTGCTAACATGTGTCGGGTCCCAATTAAAGACAGACTCTATGGGTTCCCTCACATCGATATTTCTCTTAAAGAGCTCGATGGTTATAGCGATATGGATCCCAGTCTGCCGATCCGGGGTAGCACCACCACTTACAAGTATACAGACCGTGACGTGATTTGGTCGCGTTTCGGGATCAGTTTGTAAGTTGCCAGTTCCAACTAGGCCGGCAAAGCGGATGTGATTGCTACTCACAGTTATTGAATTGTAGTAGCAGTGGCATCCATTCATGGACCACACTCCAGCTTAACATCAAGCGGGGTGCTGTCATATGTCGAGTCAAAAAAAAAACTAAAAAATTAAAAATTATTAAACCTAATAAAGATATCCTTGATTTTATCAAGTAAAATACTTTTAGGTCATTTTTGTTTTATCCTACAGTTTAGTTTGTGGTGCAGAAAAAGTCACATTTTTTTAAAATTTACATTTCTATACTAAGCTACTTAAGTGCTTGTCTCATAGAAACAGGACAACCAAAGTACATATATCAAAGATACATTGGTGCTGGCAAGTGGTTTTTAACCCGTGCTCTCGGTTTGCATAACCATTGCACTGCCACTACACCACGGTCCCCTATAAGACATATTAAGTGAGTACTTAGTTACAACTGAAAAACCGATTCCATTTTTTCACTATCTTTTATTATGGTAACTAATTAATTCTAGGTGTGTAAAGAATAATTAATTTGTTATTTAAGTAAACATTGTGTGTTTTATATTAGAAATTATAATAAAAGATGCATTTTTATTGCATACTTTGAATTTTATTTATATTTTTCACTATTTCTATGCACCTTGTTATTAAGTTTTATTATTTTTGTTGTTGGTTTACCTAATTAACAGCATCCAGTTTTTAACGGCTTGTATACACTTAATACTACGCACGTGGTACTACACTGAATCGGCAGACACAGCAACAGACACTTTCGACGACAGGCGTGGACGAACGGTTTAGCGACTGGTTTGTTGCGCGTAAAGTCCCGGGTTCGATCCCCGGTCGGAGCAAATATTTGTTTCATAGCTTTTTTAATAATATTAAATATTGCAAATATTTGTTAATAAAAAAAAGAGATGGATATTTGCTTCGGGTCTGGTTATCTAAGAGTGGTAGGCAGTGGTACCCAGTCTGCCGATCCGGGGTAGTACCACCACTTACAAGTATACAGACCGTGAAGTGATTTGGTCACGTTTCGGGATCAGCTTGTAAGTTGCCGGTTCCATCTAGGCCGGCATAGTGGATGTGATTTCTACTCACAGTTATTAAATTGTAGTAGCAGTGGCATTCATTCATGGACCACACTTTGGCTTAACATCAAGCGGGGTGCTGTCATATGTCGAGTCACAATAAAAAAACTCTCAACCTTTCTCGGTTCCTTATATACCACATACACTTAAAGCCTTCGGGTCATATGGACGCGATCCTATAAATATGACGTATTTGCTTGAATTAAAACCCAAATTTGGTTATTTCTGAAGCAAATTTATTTATTTAGTAAAATCAAAAATAAAAATATTATATTACACTATTTCATGGCACGACACCACGAGCAATTTTATTTTATTATGACTTAACATTATGATGACAGCACCCCGTCTGATGTTAGGCTAGATTGCGACCCATGAATGCAAGCGACTTGTACTACAGATAGAACTGTGAGTAGTAGTCGCATCCACTATGCCGACAACTTACAAGCTGATCTCGAAACGCGACTAAGACACTGCACAGTCTATATACTTGTAAGTAGTGATACCATCCCAGATCGGCAGATATCTAATCCATTTTTGAATCCTCTTGAACACACCCAAAAATTTTCAGCAATATCGGTCCAGTCGTTTAGGAAAAGTTCAGTCATATACACACGCACACAAGAAATAAATAAATAAATAAATATATATATATATATATATATATATATATATATAAAGATTCTATTTTCTGCACAAAACTTTATACAAAGCTTTAATAAAAAAATACACAGCTGTTTCATAAAGACGGAAGGAAGGTAAACACCCGAATTGGACAATAAACACAAAAATCAATAATTCAAATTGCATATAACTATTAAGTTTTTTGTAGTGACAATAAGTAATATTGTATCGTTACAAGTTTTGAATATAGAATTCACTTCCTTTCGTGGGTCAATTACACCGGATGCAAAACAGACGATTGAATTTCGGGTAAGTTTTCACATTCTCTAAGGTTTTTATTGTTGAAATTCTGGGTTGTCTAGTACCCATAATCGTAGAGCTGTAATGAAATATTAGACAGACAAAGAAACGTTGTAATTAATATATTGCTGAATGCACAAAGTAAAAGCTTTCACACCGCCTTTTTCAATTTTTTCTTTATAAATTTTATTAAATATTTGTTATTAAAAAAGAGGAGGATATTTGCTTTGGGTCTGGTTATCAAAGAGTGTTTTGATAACCAGTTGTACCCAGTATGTCAATCCGGGGTGGTACCACCACTTACCGTGAAGTGATTTGGTCGCGTTTCGGGATCAGCTTGTAAGTTGCCGGTTACAACTAGGTCAGCATAGTGGATGTGATTGCTACTTACAGTTATTGAATTGTAGTAGCAGTGGCATTTTTTTTTATTGTTACACGACATCTGACCTCGTCCCGCCTGATGATAAGCAAGAGGAGGTCCAAGAGTGAAGACGACTGAGAAAACCGAGTTTGTTCACGGCTGCTTCAGTCGCCGTCACTATGCCGGCCAAAGGTGCTTCTTCACGAATCGCTTGAAGGATCCAAGGTTATAGGATGGAGAGAACACATAGGCTGGCAAAGCATTCCACTTGTCAATTGATCTACAAAGAAAAGATGTACCGAACTTTTTAGTTCTATTCATGCACCACACTCCAGGTTAACATCGTCACAATAAAATTAAAGTAGTAATTGTTATTTGAAAATCATATTTATTTATTAATCCACAATAAACTAATTACGAAATGCTATTTGAATATCAAAGCGTTCACAACGGTACACCCTCGGAATCATTTAGTAACTAACAAATGGCTTTTAGGCGCCAGGAAATGGTTGTTTATAATTCAAACCAGCAGCCTATTCAAAATGGACGATGCACCCAATGCAGTTATTGCATTAAGAGCCACGTGGTATACTTTTTTTATTGTGATCGACATCTGACTTCAACTCGCCTGATGGTAAGCAAGAAGAGGTCCAAGAGTGCCGACGATTAAAAAAAGTAGTTCACAGCTGCCCCAGTCGCCGTCACTATGCCGGTCAAAGGTGCTTTTTCACGCATCGCTTGAAGGATCCAAGGCTATAGGATAAGGAGAATACAATAAATTATTCAAATTGTCACGCCTCTTTCCCACAGGGATAGGCAGAGACAATGGAGCGCCACTTACCACGATCCTTACACAACTCCAAGAATACATAAGAGAATACATGGGCTGGTAAAGTGGTAAAGTGGATTTTTCTCCAAATAAATGAAGCTCCGAACTTTTTAGTTCGACTGCCGATTGCGGATGCTTTCTCCGACCTGTGCGGGTATTACGGGAGTGAAAAGATGAGGTAGATGAGGTAGGCCTCGCCTGATAGTAAGCAAGGGGAAGTCCAAGAGCGCCTCCTCACAAAAGCATCTCAATAGAGTTTGCATGAAGAGAACTGTTGATGTAAAGGAAGCAAGAGTTATTTTTTTATTGTGGCTCGACATATGACAGCACCCCGCTTGTTGTAAGGCTGAAGTGTGGTCCATGAATGGACATCACGGCTGCCCCAGTCGCCGTCACTAAAAGAGGCGGATATTGGCTTCGGGTCTGTGTTTTAAAAAGTGGTAGTGGTGCCCGGTAGTACCACTACTTACAAGTATACAGACCGTGAAGTGATTTGGTTGCGTTTCGGGATCAGCTTGTAAGTTGCCGGGTCCATCTGTTGAAAGTGGACGCGAATGTGGGACGCACTTCAGCCTAACATCAGACGACTGACATATCGAGTCTCAATAAAAAAAATCGGAAGTCCATTTATAATCGTCAGACGTGTGTTTAAAATTCAGAAAACTTATCAGCTGACGTAATTATAAAAAAGTATCAAATTTCTATTAATAAATACCACGTACAAGCAATACAATAAAGGTGAATAAACTATAACCTAAAACAACGTAATATCCTGGACTCAAAAATGCACAAACCAGAACTTCCTTTGACTCTACCATGAGGTACAAATAAGAGTTGACATTATTTAAATAAGATTTGTGTCAGTAATATAAGTCAGTAAATAAGATTTAGATTTAGTTTAGATGTGGTTTGAAAGAAGATGTAGTGACAAGGATTGCTTTGATGGTTTGAGATGGAAAGGATAAGTGAAAGTAAATTGACGAAAGCAATTTATAAATCTGATGTGGATGGATGCGTTAAACAAGGCAGGCCCAGGAGGGTGTTTTCCGATCAAATCGGAGACATCCTCAAGGTTGCCCAGTGCCCATAACCATAGACCTCAGGATCGTGGCAAGTGGCGCTCCATTGTCTCTGCCTATCCCTGTGGGAAAAAGACGTGACAATTTGATTTGATTTGTTATATTATAAATTGTATAACTAAAAACAAAGTAAGCTTACACAGTCTGAAATTCGTAATAGCGGTCAACTACAAGACTTCCGCCTAAATTCAGTGTCCTTAAAAATTAGAGATGCAAGTCCCGAGTGGGAAACAGACAAATTCACAGGACGAATTTTAGCTTTTATTTAATATGTATACAATTTCAGGTTTATTTGGGATAAATTATATTTTGGTTAGATTAAAATTGGGAAGTGGTTTTTCGTCGTCTCTGCCTATCGTCGTTTCGCTGTGGAAATCGAGGCGTAACAGTTTGATTGATTGATCCTATCGAATCAAAGATGACATATCTTGACTTATAATTTATGTTAAAACAGTACTGAATTATTCCGCCTTTTGTAACTATAGTACGAGCATAATATTAAATTCCACTGAATCCCACCAATCACCATTTCCACTTCCTTCAGTCCTTCGCCGCTAGCAGAACCTCTGTTACCATCATCTTCACAGACAGGGCTTCTGCCTCTGTACCACTCTTTAGCCTAACATTAGGGTCAAATTACGAGTATCAATAAAAAAAAACTTGGGGACCTTTAGCTAAGCGCCTGGCCAAGAAGTTGTCCAAGTGGTTGACGGAGAAGTCTGGAGACGGAAATGCTCGCAATTATTTCTGCCAACGTATTAGCCTTGCTATACAAAGGGGAAATGTCGCCAGTCTCCTTGGGACTATCTCTGATGCAACGTCATTAGATGGTTATTTTTAATTATAGTTACTTTTAATTTTATCTGATTCTCAAAAAAACGTTTGTATGGCTACACTATTCGAGCAGCGGAATCGAATCGGAAGCGTCCGGTGCGTGTGCGCATCACGTATCGCCAATAACCACCACGTGAATAGAATTCGTCTCACTTATTAAATATTCCATACACAATTGAGATTATTCATTTGATAAGTTAAATGCTTAGTTTTTGGGGTTTTTAAACAGGGGAATAAATTTTATGTGAGCAATAAAAGAATCATTCAAGTAAATAGTGACGGCGACTGGGGCAATCTTAAGATTAAAAAAAAAACAAAGTCAGATGTCACTATTTTCTATTGCAATATCTTGCTTTGACTTGCCTGATGGTAAGTAAGGTTTTAAGAGCGCTGACTGAAAACAAAACGACTAAACGAATGCTCGACGTCGTCACAATGCCGGCCGAGGCTTCTTTTTTATAGTGACACGACATCTGACCTCGACCCGCCTGATGATAAGCAAGAAGAGGTCCAAGTGTGACGAGACTAAAAAAAAACGAGTCAGTTCACAGCTACCTCAATCGCCGTCACTGCCGGCCAAAGGTGCTTCTTCACGCATTGCTTGAAGGATCCACATGGGCTGGTTGTTATGGGCAGCCATCGTGGTTACAAAGACACTGAGGTGTTGGTCGTCCTATTGGTTGATGCTGTTATTGTTTCCAAAACTACCCCGTTTGATGTTTTGATTTTGTTTTACTATTGTAAAAATAACTGACAGTGTCATCTAGTTTGGCAGTTTGCTGGACTTGGGACTTGAGTTTGTGTATTATTGGGTCCTAGGTGTTAGATAAAAGAATACTTAAATAAATTGGAACAACATCTTTAAAATAAAACAGTGTTAAAAATGTAACAAAGAAACACTGTTTTCCTGTCTCCAATCATCTGTCGTGATGAATAAATCATCTATAATTAAAGATATTCTAAAGCAAATGATCGTGTAGGCGGCGCACGCGCATCAACTAAAAACCATACAATAAACAACTTTATCCAGATAAAAATAAAGTTAATTTCTGTTTAAATAATTTAATATTATAACTATTTAAATGATGCAAATGTATGTATAATTAAAATGTGTTTATTCACTATCCTAATAACCATATTTGGTGTGAATCGCGAAATTTTGTCTCTTAACCTTCTAAACAAGTTATAAATCAATAATAATGGCGACCGTGGTCTATTGGTCACGCAAACTGAGAGTCCCCGGTTCAAACCACTTGTCAGTACCCATTGGTACTATTTAAATTAAACTAAGGCAATAATAACTTTTTTTCACATATCTATACTTAGTTACTAAGAGGCTTTATTATAGAAACAAGACGACCAAAGTACCTACATGTATCAAAGATTTTTTTTTATTGTGACTCGACATATGACAGCACCCCGCTTGATGTTAAGCCAAAGTGTGGTCCATGAATGTATGTCATTGCTACTACAATTCAATAACTGTGAGTAGCAATCACATCCACTATGCCGGCCTAGATGGAACCGGCAACTTACAAGCTGATCCCGAAACGTGATCAAATCACTTCACGGTCTGTATACTTGCAAGTGGTGGTACTACCCCGGATCGGCAGACTGGGTACCACTGCCTACCACTCTTTGATAACCAGACCCGAAGCAAATATCCATCTCTTTTTTTTTATTAACAAATATTTGCAATATTTAATATTATTAAATATTACAAATAAAAGCTATGAAACAAATATTTGCTCCGACCGGGGATCGAACCCGGGACTTTACGCGCAACAAACCAGTCGCTAAACCGTTCGTCCACGCCTGTCGTCAAAATACATTTATCTAGATTTATAAAAATATCTATGAAAAACTGTGATTTTTTTTTAAATTGTTATTATTTTTAATTATTGTCATTTGTGAATTTACAGTTTCCATGTAAATGTGTGTGTTTAAAAGAATTTATAAATCTCATGTGAATGGATGCGTTAAACAAGGCAGGCCCAGGAGAGTGTTTGCTGACCAAATCGGAGACATCCTTAAGAAAGCTAAATTGCCCATTGCCCAGTGCCCAAAACAATAGAGCTTGTATAAAGAGAATTGCGAATATGAAGGAAGCGAGGGAGTTGTGTCAGGATCGTGGCAAGTGGCGCTCCATTGTCTCTGCCTATCCCTGAGGGAAAAAGGCGTGACAATTAGATTGATTGATTGATTGTGTGTTTATTCTATTAAATAAAACAGTTGTAAACAGTTTCCTTGGATAAAGTGCGTGGAAGATGATGATTTTATTATTTGTTTACTAATTGTGCCAAGTAAGAAAAAACACAGTATACCAACAGTTTTCCTACTTCAATACACGCACTACAATAACATTTAGGTGTCGTCATAATTATTATTACGCACAAAACTAAGCGGGGCTATCTTTATTAATTAATCACAATTTGTAATTGTTTAACAGACAATACAAAAATAACTTAAAACAGTAGCACAGCCTTTTTAGGCAGAGCCTTACATGGGGAATTTCAAATATTAAGTACGCCATTACATGATGCACGAGAGATTATAAAGAAGGCGACCGTGGTCTAGTAGGAGTGGAATGGACTTCAGTTTAAAATCACTAACCATTTTGTCTTTGATAGCCATATGAAATATATAAAAAATAATTCATATATACATAAACGTATCCCATAACACATACTATAATAATCAAATTGTCACGCCAGGATCAAATTGTCACGCCTTTTTCCCACAGGGATAGGCAGAGACAATGTAGCGCCATTTGCTACGATACTGACACAACTCGCTTGCTTCCTTCACATCCATATTTCTCTTTATACAAGGTCTATAGTTATGGGCACTAGGCAAGCCAGCTTTCTTAAGGATGTCTCCGATTTGGTCGGAAAACACCCTCCTGGGCTTAATAAAATACAAATTCCTTTTATTAAGAATACTCCGATTTATATATTTAAATCCTTTATTGCACCAAAATAAACTTAAAAATAGGTACGTGGGCGAGATTAATACCTATTAGGCATTCTCTAACAACTAACATTTGGGATGATGAGAAATTATGGGCAGGGTGCAAATATACTAAAAACTACGTAAAAGTATGTATGTTTATTTGTATCTACATATATGTATATAACAAAATACACAATTATCTTTAATTAGGAAACAATGTTTATTTTATTATCCTCGTGTAAATAGGCCTTAAAACCAAACTGTGCGCATTATGTATCTAAAGTTGTACTTAATTGTAAAGATTACCAAATTTGGTAATGGCGTTAGGAGGCTGGTAATAATAACCAAAAACAGTTTGTACTGTTGACTCAACATCACCCACGCGTCCATTCGGTTTAGCACGACATAACTTGCTAATACACAAATAATACGTTAATCGAAGCCTTCCTAAAATTATAATTTAAAGGACATCATTCATTTTGTATGGGGACTTGGGCTAAATTGTATTAACAGTTGCATATACATTTTAAAATAGTTTAATGTACAAAGATTACAATGTAATTGGAAAATATCCTTTATTTTGCATAGTTTAGGTGTGCAAAATGAACAAACTATAATTATGATAGTTCAATGCAGAACTGTTAATATGGCGTGTCTTTGTGATTGACAGACGATATAAAATCCACATCTTTACAAATAACTCAATTGCACAGCAATTAAAAGCAAAATTGTTATTTTTTTATGGATACAAGTATCGAAACTACCATTTATATATTTTTTCATCATTGGGCATTACAAAAGTAGTACAAAAATATACTAAGCTACTAAAGTGGTTTTATCATAGAAACAGAACAACCAAAGTACATATATAAAAGATACATTGGTACCGGCGAGTGGTTTTGAACCCGTGCTTTCGGTTTGCATAACCATTGCACCGCCACTACACCACAGTCGCCTGTAATGTTTCTATAAATAAATAAACACAAGTTTTTTTATGAAATTTTTCATTCGTCTTTTTACCCTCGTACAGGACGAGAGACGATTCGGTTTTTGTAGATCGAATTGTCAGCCGAACTTAATGGCTTTTTGTCAAACAATCGACAAGTAAAATACTTTGCCCGACTTTGTTATAAAAAGTTATTCAATAAGTGTAAACTATATTTACTTTCTAAGGCGACCGTGGTGTAGTGGCAGCCCAATGGTTACACAAGCCGAGAGCACGGGTTCGAAACCACTCATTGGTCCGGTACCAATGTATTTTTGATATATGTACTTTGGTTGTCCTGATTCTATGATACAAGCTATAAAGAGTAGCTTAGTATAGAAAAAAAATTGTAGAACAAGAAGTGTAGTTGCCAGTACAAACTAAGGCAGCATAGTGGGTGTTTGAACAGAAACTTTTAAAACCTTTTTATATAAGTAAAGACAAGAAGAGCAAACAAAATGCAATCTGTGCACTTTGCCTAATGCATTCAGTTGCCAACGTGACTTCGAGTGATTTCCCTGAGGGATTCCCCAGCGCAAATAACTTTACCTGCGATTCCTGTTACAATTCCCCTAGTGATACAATTATATGTTGAAAAGTAGGGGTTGAGTGATTATAAAAATGTCTATAAGGGTTGCAAATTGCCACGCCTTTTTCCTACAGGGATAGGCAGAGACAATGGAGCGCTAGTTGCCACGATCCTGACTCAACTCCATCGCTTCCTTCACATCCACAATTCTCTTCATACGCTCTATGGTAATGGGCACTAGGCAACTTAGCTTTCTTGAGGATGTCTCTTATTTGGTCAGAAAACACCCTCATGGGCCTGCCTTGTTTAACATATCCATCTACATCAGATTAATAAATTCCTTTCCTCAATCTACTTTCACTTCTCCTTTTATTAAATATATTAGAGTAAATAAATTTTCAATTAGGTATGCTTAAAGGCATGGCTGATTCACGCAGAGTTCAAATAAAGTGACGTGATGTAGTGTTAGTGAAATTTATAGGAAAAAGTACACTGAGTATAACTTTGTACCAATGTATAAAGTTCATAAATATCTTATGAACTTTGGTCGTCCTGTTTCTATGATACGTGCTTTTGTGAATCGTTCACTAACTTAGTATAGAAATGTAACGATAAAAATTTCCCATTTTTTAAATAGAAAGAATTAATCTCTTATAAGGTAATAGTAAATTTAGTTTTAATAAATAATCAATTAAACTGTTACGACTTCATTTTTACAGGTTTAGGCAGAGGCAATAGAACGCCATTTTCCTATAGTGTCTAATAATGGTAAATCCATCTTATAACTTTCATCACAAAAACCGTGCGAGAAATCATAATTAAATGAATTAAAACCTTTAGATTTCAATTGTCTTGATTTAGTTACTTTTCTAAACTGGCCGACCAAAAAACGAGTATACATAGGTATATTAAAGACACATTTTAACCAGCAAGTGATAACCAGCAAAGCCACTTCTTTTATTACATTTTTATTCCTAAAACAAGGGGACATCCTCAAAATGCAAGGATGTGTAACAACCATAGAGGATAATAAATTAGGAAAATTTTATGCGGCTTATTATGCGTTTATTTTGGTTATGGATTTATAATTTTCGATGTTTCGAGAGCTTTGCACTGAGAGTCATGGCTGCAAAGCTCTCGAAACGTCAGGATCATAATAAATTGTTTAATCAAAACCAAAATAAACGCGATATTATGCCGCATAATATTTGTTTAATTCATTAATCAATGTTCGCGCAAAATCTAAGAAAATACTACATAGAGGTTAAATTAAAAGAATTGTGGATATTAAGGAATCAAGATAGTTGTGCCAGGATCGTGAAAAGTGACGCTGCGTCTCTGCCTATCCCTGTGGGAATTAATTTAATTGATTGATTTATAATAAATATGATTAATATAACGAACGATAGATTAACATTATAATTTGGTCAGAACCTCAACACAACTATAACTACGTCCTAATCGCCCCCCTCTTTCAAAAGCCTTCAAGTAACCCCCCTTCACCAGTTTTCTTTTCTACGAAGTGAAGTTGGCCGTTTCACGGAGGCGGAGCGAAGGGGCGGGGCAGCACTATCAGTCGTCGATTGTCGACTAACCGAGGCGAATGTGTCGCGTCACTACTAACGTCAAATTTGCCGCGCAATTTTCCCGCTTAACGAATTGCGTTTCGTTAGAGCTTGTGTGTATAAGTTTTTAACACTTTCAAGATTTTTTATGTGATTTTTAGCACTCTTTTTTGGTTTCGTAAATGATATAACGATTCAAGCGACGCGTGAAGAAGCACCTTTGGCCGGCATAGTGACGGCGACTGGGGCAGCCGTGGAGACACGGTTTTTGCAGTTGTCGGCACTCTTGGACCTCTTCTTGCTTGCCATCAGGCGGATCGAGGTCCGATGTCGAGTCACAATAAAAAAAATTGAATGTATTTCTATACTAAGCTGCTTAACGTGCTTGTATTATAGAAACTAGGCGACCAAAATACATTATATCAAAGATACATTTGTTACTTTGAGGGATCTTGGTTTATTAGTTAGACCATTTTATTTTCAATACACGATCTTACTATATTAATAATGATAACCCAGAAGATTGTTTCTATATTAAATAGGGGACATTCCTAAAAAAGCAGGGGTCTGTGTTGCCAATAACCATAGAATCGGTTATAAAATAATTGTGGATTTGTGTCGTGGAAAGTAGCGTTCCGTCGTCTCTGCCTGTCCCTGTAAGAATAATGGCGTGACAATTTAATTGATGATGATCATAATTATATTTTTACGGTTACCTTAAAACGTAAGATTTAAAGTAAAGTTTAAATATTAATTACACAAATTAGATACAGATTCTTCATATTTTAATATATTGTGCCTATCCCTGTGGGAAAAAGGCGTGACAATTTGATTGATTAAATATCTGAGAGTCAGGATCGTAAAAAGTAGAGGTATATATGGTCCCTTTTAAAATTAAATTCCAAATTAAAGTGGCGTGACTTAAAATTGATCAATTAATTGAAATAAATAAATATATGTAATACGGTTTATTCGTTTTTTATTCACGAATACTATAAAAGTAGTATTCGTGAATAAAAAAAAATATTTATTTAAATTTCTATTTTTATTGTGACTAGAGATATGACAGTACCCCGCCTGACGTTCGGCTGGAGTGTGGTCCATGAATGGATGTCACTGCTACTACAAATCAATAACTGTAGGTAGCAATCACATCTACTATGCCGGCCTGGTTGGAACTGGCAACTTACAAGCTGATCCCGAAACGCGACCGAATCACTTCACGGTCTGTATACTTGTAAGTGGTGGTACTACTCCGGATCGGCAGACTGGGTACCACTACCTACCACTCTATAATATATTAGTTTGGTGATTATTAACAAACTAAAACCATAAAAATATTAAAACAAACGACACTACATTAAGGAATTGTAATAAAAAAATTAGTTTCATTTAAAACGTTTTGCTAATTGTATTTTTTTCTCTCTTCCATGTCCTACATTTCACGCGTACGCATCATGCAGTTACGGAACGCATTTTCAAAGATGGCGTCTATCCAC
Organism: Tinea trinotella; assembly: GCA_905220615.1. Lineage (NCBI taxonomy): Eukaryota > Metazoa > Arthropoda > Insecta > Lepidoptera > Tineidae > Tinea > Tinea trinotella. Next base: position 1,357,053 of record HG992314.1, read on the forward strand.
AGGTGAGCAAGGCGGGCTTGGTCCACTTAGCAGTTAATTTTTGACCTCCTTGATGAATTCTAATGAGGACGAATAGGTCAAATGGCAATTTTTTGAATAAGGAACAGGTTTCATCGTGTTTTGGTCGCGTTTCGGAAACAGTTCATAAGTTGCCGGTTCCAACTAGGCCGGCAAACCGGACTGTGCTACTTACAGTTATTGAATTGTAGTAGCAGTGACGTCCATTAATGAACACTCCAGCTTAACATCAAGCGGGGTGCTGTCATAGGTCAAGTCACAATTATTAAATTAAAAAAACTCATCTGATCAAAAAAACACTCTCCCAACGTAATGGCCGTCAAAGTGACCGCGTCTAATTAGCTTTTCTGTCTTCGTCGCTCTTTGACTTTGCCTTGCATTAGGCAAGTCGAATTTCGAGTCTCAATAAGATTTAAAAAAATGTAGTTCAGTAAGAGCAGTCAACTGATCTACAACTGTACGACATCTGTCAATAGGGCTGTGATAGGTCACGGGTTTAATTTCCATCCTGACCGAGGTCAAATTATCAAGGTAAAACGGACTATTATATTAAGACGCATCTATAATACAGCGAGTGACCTTTGCTTACTATTTGTCGCCTCTCATGATTAATTCATGAATTCAACAAAGTGCTTTTTTCTGTTGGGTTTTAAAAACCGTAGCTCTTCAGTACAGCCAATTGTAATTGGCGCCTAAATGATTAGCGATAGAAAAAAGTTCGGTTTTTATACGAGAGTTTAAATTCAATGGCTTCCAACTTCCACTCGGTAGCTTAGTGCCTTGATTTAAAAATGAAAGGACGTCATTCATTTTGTTTGGGGACTTGGGCTTAATTGTATTAACAGTTGCATTTTACATTTTAAAATAGTTTAATGTGCGAAAATTATAATGTAATTAGAAAATATCCTTAATTTTGCATAGTTTATGTGTGCAAAATGGTCAAACTATAATTATGACAGTTTAAAGCCTTGGTGTGTCTCCGTGGTTGAGAGATGATACAAAATCCATATCTTATTTTCCAAATAACTCAATTACACAGCATTTAGGAGCAAAAGGGATAGGCAGAGACAAATCTGCCTGCCTGCCAATCCCTGTGGTAAAAAGGCGTTACAATTTAATTGATTGATTGATTAAAAGCAGAACTGTTATTAGTTTTATCAATACAATCAAAACTACCATTTATATATATATATATATATATATATATATATATATATATATATATATATATATATTTTTTTTGTATATTTTTTCATCATTGGACATTACAAAAGTAGTACAAAGAAGACCAAAATGAATGGGAAAGTGGCGTTCTATTGCCTCTACCTACCCCTATAGGGATAGATGGGCAAAACTCTCAGTATTTCGTAGACTGACTAATAATACACCGAGTTTATTTTAATCGGTGTGCGTATGGAATGCTTAGACGCAGAAAAACCCCAAGACGTGCATTGAAACTTATAAATGATTGTGTGTTTTTGCTTGGGACGTCTACAACGCAAACAACATTGTTCCCCGTTCGTGTCAATTAGGATTTAATGATGAACTAGATACTAGATTATTTATCAACATTATATCAATGCGGTTTCTTGTTTGTGCAGGGTTTTGATTGGAATTGACAGAGGTATTAGAAAATATCTATTATATATTGTGATTTTCTTACTTAAATCTCAATTTCCTATGCCCTTTATTAAAGGAAACTGTTTACTACTGTTTTATTCCATAGAATAAACAATCACAATTAAAAATACACAAAATTATTAAACAATACAAATACCTAAAAGTTATTAAACAAATATTTGCTTCGACCGGGAATCGAACCTGGGACTACGCGTAACGAACTGGGGTGCTAACCAATGCGCTACGCCTATCTTCTTTATAAGCTTAGTATAGTAATGTAAATAAAATAATATGTAAGTTTTTTTTACTTTTTTATTATGACTCAGCATTTGACAGCACCCCGCTTAATATTAAGCTGGAGTGTGGTCCATGAATGGATGTCACTGCTCCTACAATTCAATAACAGTGAGTAACAACCACATCCACTATACCGGCCTAGTTGAAACCGGCAACTTACAAGCTGATCCCGAAACTCGACTAAATCACTTTTCGGTCTGTATACTTGTAAGTGGTGGTACTACCCCGGATCGGCAGACTGGGTACCACTGCCTACCACTCTTTCCTCTTAATATGCATTTTCTAATACAAACAATAAGTGCCGACAAAATAATTGTAGTGCAAAGACTATATCTAACGAATTTCTAATTTATTCCCCACTGATAACTGAAAGAGCGGTTGTAAATTTTACTCGGAAGCATCTAATCGCAAGTGGCGCTATCTAGCGGCACCTTTAGCAACCACGATTCATACAGTGCCGACGAATTAACTTTATACACCAGGAGTTGGTGGCAAGAAATTTATTAACAATTTTTTTATTGTGATTTGACATCTGACCTTGACCTGCAAGAAGAGGGTCCAAGAATGCCGTCGACTGCGAAAACCAAGTCTTCACGGCTGCCCCAGTCACCGTTACTATGCCGGTCAAAGGTGCTTCTTCATGCATTGCTTGAAAGATCCAAGGCTATAGGATACAGAGAACACATGGGCTGGTAAATCATTTCATTTGTTGATTCTACAAAGAAATACCGCTTCAAACTTTTTAATTTGAATGGTTGACAACATGCGGATGCCTGTCGACCTGTGCGGGTATTACGTGTATACACTTAAAAAGATTTTATTTTAGTAATTAAGGAGTACAGTATATTTAAAGAATTTATTATTCTGATTGATGCGGCAAACGAGGTAGACCCAGGTGGGTATTTTCCAAACAAACCAGAAAGGTTCGACAATTTGATTTATTGATTGAAGGAATACAAATTGTATTTGTATGTGGGATACCAATTGCGGAATAAAACGGTGAGGATCCAAAAGATTATCCCTTGCTAAAATCTAAAACATTGTTTAAAAACGTAGAAGACAGTCCGCTGTGCGCATAATAATGGAGCTTGTATAAAATAATAATTTCGGATTTGAAGCGATCGCGGAATAGATCGCGGAAACATGCGTGCAGTTGTCTCTAACTACTCTTGTAGACATGGTCGCGTGACATATTGATTAATTGGTTGGTATCAATATGAACACTGGCTTTAAACGTAACTGTTAAGTATTTGGGCAATAGAAGCATATTGATTAGTAGTAGTCAGTATGTATACTAAATTCAAATAACGTGACTAACAATTTAAATAGCTTAGAGTAGAAAACATACACACTTTCCAACGATCCTGTACGAATCTTTACATAGTATTTATAAAGTACTATAAAACTACTAAAAACATACAAACTAAAATAAGTACACTGGCTCTTAGACTAGGAAAATAATTTACACAATAAAATTGTTGTTATTTAATTTCGTACCTTATTGTGAAGTAATTAAAATTGAATATAGTTTATCAATGCAAATAGGAAGATTCTCAGACACCGCCGAAGCGACGCGTGCGCAAGATAAGTAACATTCTAATATATTGAATAATATAGAAATTGCTAAGACCACAGTTGAAAGTTCAAAATAATGATTCAATAATAAGTACATATAATATTAAAAGTAAATTAACTATAAATAAAAAAATATCATCTAATGACGTTGCATCAGAGATAGTCCCAGGGAGACTGGCAACATTTCCCCTTTGTATAGTAAGGCTAATATACATTGCCTGAAAAAATTGCCAGCCTACCTGTCTCCAGACTTCTCCGTCAGCCGCTCGGACAACTTCTTGGCCAGGTGTTTAGCTGAAGGTCTCCAAGGACCCATCGTCTCAAATTCGTAACCAGTACTGAGGTTAGCGTATTTGCGCAGCTTGAGGTTCTCAGCAGAAATCGCCGCACTTTCCGCGCTTAACGAGGTCGCTCGGATGTGAGATGGGGCTAATGTGTCTACACAAGTCGCATCCCACACCAGAGACTTGCCAAGTTTCCACGGCCACGGTTAGGTTAATTTTATTATTTAACTGATTGAAATATAATATAACATAGGAAGTTCTTTCAAAAGCGTCTCGTAAGGATCTCCTCAGCAAAAAAAACTCAATTTCAAAATTCAATTCCTACAGATAAAGGTAGGTAGATAGTTTAGAAAACTTTAAATTCTAAACTATCTACCTACCCTTACCTGTAGTTTATAATCGCAAATATATAATGTCTTATTAAATATTCACATTTTAATAACATGTATGTTATGTTCGTTAGCACGGCGATGCGCAGGCGCATGAGTTTTGAAGGCGTCTCGATTTATCGTCTATATTGTCAGTTCAACGTTAATCGATATGAATAATATAAACATATTATAAAATAAATAAATAATAATTTATGTGTAGATATGTAGTTTAAAATGGATAAAACAAAACTAGGAATAACTTTAGTTAATTTATTTATTCATTTATATTTCTATACTAAGCTTCTAAAGTGCTTGTATCATAGAAACAGAACAACCAAAGTACATATATCAAAGATACATTGGTACCGGTAGGTGGGGTTGAACTCGCGCTTCTCGGTTTGCGTAACCATTGCACTGCCACTACACGACGGTCGCCTTTTTTAATTAAGGTTCGAAATGGAATGAAAATTATACTTATATTACTTTGGGCATGGGCTTAGCACCTCGACCCGCCTGTTGGTAAGCCAAAGGAGGTCCAAGAGAGCCGACGACTGCAAAAACAGAGTCTTCACGGCTGCCCGTCACCATGCCGGCCAAAGGTGCTTCTTCACGCATCGCTTGAAGGATCCAAGGCTATAGGATGGAGAGAACACAAGGGCTGGTAAAGCATTCAACTTGTCGATTGTTCTACAAAGAAACTACGCACCGAACCTTTATAAGCAACGGATACTTACTTCATGGCTTTGGAAAGACATATGGCAGGAAGAAGACTACAAGAAACTCGTCAATCATGGCATGTACATAAACTATTTAACAAAAAAGGAAAATCAATCAATCAAATTGTCACCACTTTTTCCCACAGGGATAGGCAGAGACAATGGAGCGCCACTTGCCACGATCCTGACACAACTCCCTCGCTTCCTTCACATTCACAATTCTTGTGCACTAGGCACTAGGCACCCTAGCTTTCTTGAGGATGTTTCTGATTTATATAAAAGGAAAACTGAACTATAATAAAAAAGGTAACTGCTTAAGCCGTCTAGCTTTTCAGTCGTTAGTACTCTTGGACCTCCTCTTGCTTACCACCAAGGAAAACAAGGTGAGATGCCGCGACTTAATTTTTTATTCTATATTTTATTTACTATTCTGTATTTAATTTAAAGTACTAGAAACGATTTCAATAAAAAATATTTATATATTCGAATATTCTTTAAAACAGAAAAATACCGATAAAGGAAAATTTGAGCATCCCGAAAGCGGTCTCTTTGAAGTCCGCACCCAAAGTAAACGCGAATCTCATCGCGTAATAATTGCCATGTTTTAGTGACGTCACGATTATCGATAAATCACGTCGATATATTTTTTATATTATTTATTATATTAGTCCGATGTGCCCATAACCATAGTCTCTGTGAAGAGAATTGTGAAGACAGGAAAGTTGTGTCAGGAACGTGGAAAGTGGAGAATCAGGGCGTGGCAATTACCGATGATGATGATTATATATAGATATTATTAAAACTACTGAATATTTTATATATTTAGAAAATTAAATAATCCGAATTTTGTATAAAAATAAAAAAAGGACCTTTACGGCTAATTCTGGACTGAAACTCTTTTATATACATTTAACTATAACGAATAAAAGATTTCTAAAAAATAGAGGTTTCCAGTTTTTTTGGTGGATGTAGAACGTGAAGGAAGCTAGTTTTGTTGGGTTCTTGAAAAAGTTAATGAAGTACTGCTTTCCAAGTGCTAATAAAAGTGGGAATCCAGCTGTGCCAACTTAATTTGACATTAATTATAACAGAGTTTTACAATGAATTAAACAAATTTTATGCGGCTTACTATCGCGTTTATTTTGGTTTTGATTTTACAATTTTTTATTATTCCGACGTTTCGAGAGCTTTGCAGCCATCGTGGTCACGGAGAGACTGAGGTGTTGGTCGTCCTATTGGTTGATGCTGTTATTGTTTCCAAAACTACCCCGTTTGATATTTTGTTTTTCTGTTCCCGGTTTATTTCAAATTTTTGCAAAAATAACTGACGGTGTCATCTGGTTTGGCAGTTTGCTGGACTTGGGACTTGAGTTTGTGAATTATGGGGTCCCAGGTGTTAGATAATCGCCAACCACCTTCTCTATTGAAATTAGGATGTTTTTTAATCTCAATAGCCTCGCGTACCATCCTGGGTATCAGTCGACTTTCCTTTGCGAGGATCTTCGGTTTGTCGAAACGGATGTAGTGATGTAAAATTTGTTTAATTCATTAATCAATGTTCGCGCAAAATTTAAGAAAATACTAGAGTTTTACAAATTCATATAATAACCAATAATGATTCGGTTAGAAGGTGAATAAATATCACATATCCTTGATGCCTTCAGCAATAAGCAATTGCCTAATATTTATTCATAAAAACCTATGTAATAATTTTATTAATTTACACTTAAACGTCAATGTTACCTTAAAAGTAAAAATAATATCATTTAACACTTCTATTCGCTAATAATACCAAAAATATATTCAAAATATACAACCAGTATTATCAAGAAAAGAACCAAAGTCTACTAGTACGAGTATAACTAATTAAAAGGCACAGTGACAATAGTGACGGCGACTGGGGCAGCCGTGAACTAACTCGTTTTTTTAGTCGACTCTTGGACTTTCTTTTGCTTATCATCAGGCGGGTCGAGGTCAAATGTCGTGTCACAATAAAAGAATAAATGAACAAGTTTATTCACAGAGATTAGGAGCGCCCATCTCTCGTTATCCTGACACATTTCTCTCGCTTTCTTTACATACGCTATTCTCTTCATGTTTAATATTCAGAACTTTTAAAATTAAAAAAGTGGTAGGCTGTGGTGCCCAGTCTGCCGATCCGGGGTCTGCCAATCAACACTTAGAAGTATACAGACCGTGAAGGCGTACCGGTATCAGCCTGTAAGTTGCCGGTTGGTTCCATCTAGGCCATCTAGGGGATGTGAGTACTACTTATTGAACTGTAGTAGCAGTCATCTCCATTCATAGACTGCACTCCAGCTTAACATCAGGCGGGTTGCGATCATCATAATATGTCGAGTTACAGTAAAAAATATTATATATAGTAGAGTCTGTCTAAGCCGTAATGACGCGCCCCTCTCTTGCATTTATGTAAACGAGCAAGTATCAAATATGAATAAAACACATCGAAAATGGAATTGTAATTTGTAATTCATTTGCTGGTTAGACACAAAAGGAGGAGCACTCTGATGAATTATAGTAGTATAGTTAGTAATATTTGCATTCACACATTTAAATAAACTAATAAAGTGGAGGGGCGCGTCATTTATAGTTAGACAAGCTATATATACATATATAATATATACTAGAACTAGCAATGGAAGATGCCAAAACTTTGTTTCAAAAATCTCTGCAATATTATTTATTACAACTTATCGATATACAGTTTTATCGTATCTTATTGTATCACTAAAGGTAGCAGGTCGATAATTATGAATTGTACATTTGTCGGTCGTGGTGGATGCGGTACCGCCTCGAGCGAGCCGTCTGCTTTTTTACTGACTTTCTTTTCGTCTCTTCTTTAAGACCTGACCCGATATGAAACTCGAAAACTAAAAAGAATTCTTTTATATTTTATGCAAGATTTTTTCATATATTAAAGCTTTTTGTTGTTTTATATTTCGTGATTCGACATATATTCGACGCCTGAATAGACTCTATTTATAGGCCGCACCTAACTTTTGGATGAGTGCAGTTATAAAAAATAAAATAAATCATTAAATCCGTTATTTAGTTTCCTGACGAATAGACAGTTTTAATTTACATATATAATTTTAATTGCATATATAAAAATAACATAACGATATACCTATACAATCAATCAAATAGTCACGCCTGTTTTCCACAGGGATAGGCAGAGACAATGGGGCGCCACTTGCCACGATGCTGACACAACTCCTTCGCTTCCTTCACATTCACAATTCTCCTCATACAAGCTCTACGGTTATGGGTATTAGGCAACCCAGCTTTGAGGATGTCTCAGAAATAAAAGCTGACAAATTATTTTTTTAAATCAGTTGATATTATCAAAAGAAAAATAGCTAAAGTATTAAAAATTTCAAGCCTGTATTGTAGAACCTTCTGGACGCTTGCCAGCATATCTATTGTCCAATCCAGGTTACAATAAAGAGGAAACGTATCTATATTAAGTAATCTAGACTTTGCCAAGTCTTAGTGGATTTGACAGCGTAAGATTACTTGCAGTAATTTTTCTACATTCTATAAAATATTACGACGAATTATACAAAATTATACAGTATTTTCTTAGATTTTGCGCGAATATTGATTAATGAATTAAACAAATTTTATGCGGCCTTCTATCGCGTTTAGTTTGGTTTTTAATTTTATATTGATCCCGAAGAGAATTTAAATCGTTATAAAATCGTTTGTCAGGATTAGTTAATATGTATTTTTAATAATGCACATTATCTTATGGATTATCAATTGTTAATATATGGATTTTTTAATGATTACAATGTATTATAATTTAATTCAATAATTAATAAAGTTGAAAGTATATTTTAGTCCAAAAACAATCAAACTGTTTCTAGTGTAAATAGTAGTTTAATCGTCTTTAGATCTACCACTAACTCTTTATAACGTTTGATTCTTGACCGAATATTTTTGTAAGTAGTAATCGATCATAATAACGTAGTACTCGATGAAGAGCAACTTTTTTTACATTAAAATTAATAAGTTTATTCAACCTGTTACAAAATATAATTGGTAAAAGGTAGTTTTTATGAAACATAATTTGTATCATGACAACCTTCAAAAATTCAGTAATACAGGGAATCGATCAATTACATCATTATTGTCACGCCCTAAGGGGTAAACAGAGTTGAAAGAAATATCAATCAATCAAATTGTCACACTTTTTTTCCACAGGGATAGGCAGAAGGGGATTTTCCGACCAAATCGGAGATATCCCAAAAAAGCTAGGTTGCCTAGTGCCCATAACCATTGAGCTTGTATGAAGAGAATTGAGGATGTGAAGGAAGCAAGGGAGATGTGTCAGGAGGCAATATAGTTATACAAAATATATATTTACTCGTATACTATAAAATACTTCATTAAATAAATAGCTATACTAATATTTGGCTATAATGTTTGGCCGGCATAGTGACGGCTACTGAAGCAAGCTTAAAATGAGACGTTTTTTCAGCTTTAGCTGGAGTGTGGTGAATGGATGTCATTGCTACTACAATTCAATAACCGTAAAAAGAGAAATGTACAAATACCAGCACTTACAAGTTTACAGACTGTGAAGTGACTTAGTCCGCTTCGGGATTCCAACTAGGCCAGCATAGTGGATGTGTGTGCTACTACAGTTATTACTTTGAAGTAGCAGTGACATTCATGGATTGCACTACAGCTTAACATTAAGAGGGGTGCTGACATATGTCGAGTCACAATAAAAAAAACTGTAGTAGTTTCATGGACCGCACTTTAGCATGGTATATTGACATATATATACCCCTTAAATATATGATGATGATCTCCTTGCCGTGTCCGGCAACAGCAACTCCTTAGTCAATACCATGATGTGCTCTAATGTGACTCGCAAAACCAATTTTAGTTTTAAATGTGCGGTTGCAGGGTACTCAAAAGAGTTGTCCATTAGCGTTAAATGTGTATTGATAGCTATATATATATATACTTCAACACCATCACGATTTGGTAGCTCCATTCACGAAAGCGGAACTTTATTTAAAACGAGATGGTTTTTGTTCACAAACTCCTCTCGCTATAAAAGAGAAACTCAAATACAAAACCCACTTAGTCTTTTAGCAATTTTTTTGTATAGTGTTTCAAATGAAATTTTATTATTAGGGTTTGAGAAAAGATAGTGATATTTTCTGTAAATAAACACATGATTTTTTAATTTATTTTTTTATTGTGACTCGACATATGACAGCACTCAAGTTGATGTTAAGCTGGAGTGTGGTCTATGAATGGATGTCACTGCTATTACAATTTTAATAACTGTAAGTAGCAGTCACATTCACTATGCCGGCCTAGTTGTAACTGGCAACTTACAAGCTGATCCCGAAACGTGACCAAATCACTTCACAGTCTGTATATTTGTGAGTTGTGGTACTACCCCGGATCGGCAGACTGGGCACCACTGCCTACCACTATTTATTTACCAAACAATGTAAAAATTAGGAACGTGGTGTAGTGGTAGTCAAACAAACCATAAACCCACGGTTCAAAGCTACTTGTCGGTACCAAGGTTTTGATACATGTACTAACTCTTGGTCAAATATCTAGTATCAATAACATAAAAGTAATACTACTGAGGAAATCGTTTAGTTTTACAGTTGCCTTAGCCGCTGTCATTATGCCTGAAAAAAGATACTTTTTCAGGCTTCACTTGAGGAATTTAAGAATATGGGATGGGCGACCACACGAGCTGATAAAGCATTTTACTTGTCTATACTAGAACATATAACTGAAAGACATAGTATCTTTTGCTTAGAAGCTCCTACTTCAGCTGAAATTTTCAATACAACCGGAGAGCGGGATATATAAAGTTATTGTACTGAATTTATATTGAAATATTACAAGTTGCTGTACGAATACTGAAAATTATGAAATTAGTTCCTTTAACTAAATGGTATGCAGACTTATCAGGCATCGTATAAGTTCATATACTTGTATAAAAGTTTAGAAGTATTTTTGGAAAACTTCCTATGCTAGTACCATCACATAGGGATAGGCAGAGATAAAGGAATGCCACTTTCCATGATCGCTCCCTTCACATCTACAATTTTCTTGATTTACAGAAACATAACTGTGTATTCTTTTTATTGTGACTAGACACCTGACCTTTACCTGCCTGCTGGTATGCATTATAGAGGTCCAAGAGTGCTGACGACTGAAAAAACCCGTCTTAGTTTACGACTGCTGCCGTCACTTTGCCGTCCAAAGAAAAAAAAACTTTATAAATTGTTATAAAAATAAATGCGTCTGCCTACGACTCTTAAAAAAAGAAGCTAATAATAACAGTAAGAAATAAGTTTTTACATATCGGTTTCAAAAAGAGAAACCACTTTGTCAAAGGCAGGAACGAATTAAAATCGATTAAAATAATTGTTAAATGAATCAATCGATTGTCAAGTGTTTTTCTAAATATCTTTTTAAAACTATAATTGTACTGCAATTGGACTTTTTATAGCTTTGTTATTTATTATAGTCGATTGTGAAAACGTGGCTTGTTTTAACAATTAAGCTTTGTACACGTTGCACCTACGAGCTAGAAAGGTTCTTGAGTGGAGACCAAGACGCAACGTAGGTAAGCCTTCCACTAGTTGGACTGTCGACATAGTAAAAGTCACGAATAACCAGTGGATGCAACTGGCATCTTGTCGTTCGGAATGGGCCTATGTTCAGCAGTGAACGTCTGATCCCGAAACGCAACCAAGTCACTTCACGGTCTGTATACTTGTAAGTGGTGGTACTACCCCGGATCGGCAGACTGGGTACCACTGCCTACCACTACACACTTCTGGCTGATGAAGATGATAATGATACGTTGCTCCTACCTCCACTTTCTACTCCCATGATAACACTCCACAGGTTGGGGAAAACATCCGCATTCAATCGACTAATGCCTGGTTCCTATAATAAACTATCCGTCATCGGTAACAGTAACCATTAGTTGTTCACTTCACAATTCACTGACATTTAAAAAATGATATCAGTAAAATCAGTTTTAGTCTATTTCATACTTTATGCTAGTAGTTGTCGGTAACTTGACTTACGAGGGGTATTTTTTTAAATCGGTTTTGCCCTACGGATGGTAGATAATTTAACTATTTGTATTAAATACGATCCGTTTAACAGATATAGGAACCGGGCGCAAAAAGGTTCAGATTTTTAGAACGTCCTTTCTCTGTCAACAATCGACAAGTGGAATGCTTTACCAATTAATGTGTTTTCCTCATCCTATAACCTTGGATACTTCAAGCGAAGCCTAAAGAAAGCGGCCAGCATAGTGAAGGCGACGTTTTTTAGCGTCGGCACTCTTGGACTTCTTTGGCTTATTTTCAAGCAAGTCGAGTATCTATGACAAAAAAAGTTATGTGACTCAAAAAATCGTTTCGTTTTACAGTCGCTGTCATTCTGCCTGAGAAAAGATTATTTTTCACGCTTCGCCCAAGGAATCCGACATTATTTATTTATTTGTTTGTTTGTTCATTTATTGATTTGTCATTCAAGCAAGTCGCCTTTTACAATAAATCATTTTTTATTTTATTTATATACTAAGCTACTAAAAGTACTGAAATGCTTGTATCATAGAAACAGGACAAACAAAGTACATATATCAAAGATACATTGGTCTCGAACTTGTGCTCTCCGGTTTGCGTAACCACTGCACTGCCACTACACGTTATACAAATTATTTAACTTTAATATAATACATTTTTTGGTAACCGTTATTAACCCCCTATCTAACATGGAAATGGTAGAACTAAATTTTCCACGGACGGACGGACGTTATCATAAAGCTAAAGCTACTGTATTAAAGGTGTATATTAAAATACATAATTAATAATAATAAAGCGAGTGGGAAGTGTACCCCGAACACGATGTTAAGATTAATTGGTAGCGATTACAGGAATCTATTCGAATACAACGACTCGATTGTGCGTATCGATTTTTACATAGACTAAGTATTAACAGAATTTACTTTTACTTGTATCGTGTAAAAAATTGTGCATGATATTTCATAGCTCGACACATGAAGATAAGCTGGAGTGCGGTCCACGAATGGAGGTGACTGCTACTACAACTAAATAAATGCTAGTAGCAGTCGCATCCACTATGTTGACCCACAAATTTTAGAAAATCTCTGGTTTATATCCACTTGCTGGTTCAAGGCGACCGTGGTGTAGTAGTAGTGCAATGGTCACGCATACCGAGATAACAGGTTCAAAACCGATCAGTACCGATTTTTAATGTATGTGCTTTGGTTATCCTGTTTCTTTGGTATAAGCATTTTGGTAGCTTAATATAAAAATGTAAATAAAAAAAAAATGTATTTGTGACTATGCACTCGGCGACCTATATCTATGATAAAAGCACATTTAGTAGCTTAATATTAAAATGTAAAAATTGGCTCATAAAAATATTATAACCGTCCTATCTACCAATAATATTTAGTCTATGATTTCTATCGAAGTGCTATATAAATTAAGGGGTTTTATGCGCGGAATATAGTTAATGCAGCTACCTGCTTACGCCATACACTTAGGCGTTATAGTATTTCATAATATTAATGATTTTAGAAATCTCTTATCATATACAACTATAACACATTTTATACTGATATAAATCAATCAATCAAACGCGCCACTGTCTATAATCCTATCACAATTTCGCATCTATATTTGTTAATACAAAAAGAATTGGATATTTGCTCTGGGTCTGGTTGTTAAAGAGTGATAGGCAGTGGTGCCCAGTCTGCTGATCCTGGGTAGTACCACCAGTTACAAGTACATAGACTGTAAAGTGATTTAGTCGCGTTTTCGGAATCAGCTTGTAAGTTGCCGGTTCCAACTAGGCCGGCATAGTGGATGTGACTGCTACTCTTTGACAACCAGAACCGGAGCAAATATCTGGCTTTTTTAGTAACAAATAAGCGAAGAGCGTGTATAAAGAGAATTGTGAATGTGAAGGAAGCGAGGGAGTTGTGTCAGGATCGTGGCAAGTGGCGCTCCATTGTCTCTGCCTATCCGTGTTGGAAAAAGGCGTGACAATTTGATTGATTGATTTGAAATATTGGTAATATTAAATCCAATTATTAAAGCTTGTATGAAGAGAATTGTGGATGTGAGGGAAGCGAGGAAGTTCAGGATCGTGGCAAGTGGCGCTCTATTGTCCATGCCTATCCCTGTACGGGAAATGGGCGTAACAATTTGATTGATTGAATGAATTGATATTAACTATTATAAATAAAAGCCCACGAAACAAATCTTTGCTCCAAACGGCAATCAAACCTGGCAAATGAATAAACTTGGCAGACGGTGTCCATGTATCTTACCAGTCTATAAGTCATAGAGCGTCATGAGTCATCGTGCATCTTCTCACGATCTACATTGTGTGTCAGAGTAATTATTTTGATTGTTTTGCAACAGTGCGACTGGAGTGCAGTGGTGACGTCACAACACCCGCTAATTACCTCAAGGTAGCTACTATGACTGTTCACAACGACTGCTGTTTGTTTGGCCGGCATAGTTTTCCAATTTATTTTTTATTGTGACTCGACATATGACAGTACCCCACTTGATATTAGGCTGGAGTTGTGGTCCATGCATGGATGTCACTGCTACTACAATTCAATAACTGTTAGAAGCAGTCACATCCACTATAGCGGCCTAGATGGAACCGGCAACTTACAAGCTGATCCCGAAACGCGACTAAATCACTTCACGGTCTATATACTTGTACTACCCCGGATCGGCAGACTGGGTACCACTGCCTACCACTCTTTAATAAACACGAAGGTAAGCCGCTTAAAATTTGTTTAATTTATTAATCAATGTTCGCGCAAAATCTAAGACAATACAATGTATAAAATTCTCAAATAATCTAGTACATATATGAAATAATGAAAATGCCATGGTAGTCTCGTGTAATGTGCCTAAGTGTCGATTAGGATTCCCATTGTTGTAGGTTGTAGACAAGTTAGGATGACTAGATTTGCATCCAGCAAATAACAGTAATAAAACTAAATGAAACATATTTTTTATTTTATTTACATTTCTGTACTAAGCTATAGACAAGCTATACCAAACTATAGCTCGCTGATCTCTGAGATTCAAGTCGCAGCAAAGGTTCATCCCGCCTAATCTGTCTGAGGTACCGAAGAGTAGGCAAGGTAGAGGTGTGAGGGGGCAAGGCAAGTAAAATAAAACTTGGAATTTTTACTTACGCAGTGAATTTTACATGTGAACTTTTAATCTGCCAATAGAGCCTTACCTGTAACAAAACACAATGAATATGTGAATTAAAAATACTAATTAATAATACAATAAATAGCATAATGTTAATAGTCAAAAAGGTGTATGTCCGAATTTCAGCAAAAATATTAACATGCATGTAAAATCTGAGTTGGCAATTCATCGTGGTCCGCAAAATTCTTAATACACCTCAATAACCCGTGTAATTGGTATAGATATTCAGCGCGAAGGCTTGTCGGTATATTTTTCATCGTCGACGCCTACAATTTGGCATGTTCCCAATGATGAAACCGAGACGTGAAAGACTTAACAAGTAGGAACTAAATTTCTTGATGGTCAAGTTTTAAATGTATGATTTTACATCAATACCAAAAAACATTTACACCCGGTTGTACCAAAAATTTTAATTTACTAATTTGTTAAAAGTATCGTATAAGTAAAAGAAAAAAAGAAAAATGGGTTGCACCACTCTTTAACTTCACATTTTACATTTACATATACGGATATTTTATACGGAGCTAAAACTAGCTTTTAACGTAAAAGTGATAAGTAAAATTTGACATTTGTCATATTTTCTTTGCGCGATGTCTTCAACAAGCTCTTCAAGCTCCGATAATGAATTAATTGAATATATAACACGACGGCATCGAAGAATAAATATAAGAGTGGACCACATGTTGCATGAGGAAAATGATTTTAAGTGCGAATGAATTTGCGGCTTCATTGAACATGAAGTCCGAACAAAATATCCAAGGTTAGTTTCTAATGTTCCTTTTAATTTGGGATTCGGTATATTATACCGTCTTATACATAGTTTAGTTTACCCTTGTACCACCCTTCTTTCAGAAACAATGCAATGTCCGTTTCTGACCAATTTCTGGTCACATTACGTTTTTTTGCGACCTGCTCTATGCAGATTGTTGTTGGGGATCTGAGCAGAGTGCACAAAGCCACAGTGTGTCGTTCTATTCACCGCGCATCACAGGCGATAGCAGCATTGGCGCCCAGATTTATATTCATGCCTCTGATTTCCATGATTCTGATACAACTCTCTAGCTATTAGTTAATCAATCAAAATGACACGCTTTTTTCCCACAAGGATAGGCCACAAATCTGACACTATTTCCACGCTTTCCTCACATCCACAATTCTCTTCATAAAAGCTCTACGGTTATGGTCACTAGGAACCTAGTTTTCTTAATGATGTCTGCGATTTGGTCGAAAAACACCTGCCTGGGTCTGCTATTAAAATGACAAGAATTGCATAGATAAATCTTAACAGGTGGGGAGGATGCTGAACTTTATAGATGCCGGAAGAGTTTCTATTCAATGAACGTCCAAACGATTGTGGACTCTAGATTAAAAATAATGGACATCGTATGCAGATGGCCTGGTAGTATCCACGACAGCACTATATTTGACAATATAAATACAAAAGCCAGATTAGAAAATGGAGAGTTTGGAAACAGGTATTATAGTTTTTAATAAATTCAATAGAGAGTGAATATTGAATAATTTTATAACATAGAGAGGACTCTCCTCAATGCTAGTATTCAGTTCTCTTCTTTGGTCTTAGGAAGTAGGATTATAACTCTGAATCTAGAACCAAGTTGAGACGGTTGCAGACTCAACTACGAAGAGAGTTCTCTTACATTTACATTTCTTCATACTTTACTCTTTACATTCCTTCCAATCATACTGCTTTCCATTCTAACTCCTTGACTTTTACCATATCTAGATTGTATAATAATCCTCAACATATTTATGAAGCTCCTAACAGGACCAACCTTTAAAATACTACTGGTCCTAGCATCTTAGGTCGATATTTATGTATGTATATTTGTTCAAGTTATATATTTATGAGATTATATATAAATGTCTTTGTCATTTCCCTCTTTGACCTTCTTTGCTCACATTTTTTACTTCTATGTTCTAGTTTTGACTAGAAGGCGGACTTAATGCTACCAGCCTAGTAGAGAATGCCAACTAAAAATAAATCCGCCTGTGTTTACTATAGTACATGTTATAAACAAATAAAGTAATAATTTAAGGTATTTGCTTGGAGATGGTGCTTATCCACAGAGCACCACCATTTAGAGCACCAAATAATCATTGATAGACTTTGCAGGTAAACTAGTTTATTGACTAGTTGTACCAAAAATGTATATATAAATGTAATTGCAATTTATGTATGAATGTAATTATATTTTATAAAACTTCTGTATTTTTCAATTTATAGGTGGAAAGGTCATTTGAAGTATGGATACGAAGATTTCCGTGCCTTGCATTAAAATTGCGAGTGCAGAGGATAAATATGGAAGCAATTACAGTTGCCACTGCCGTTCTTCATAACATGTGTAGGGATCTAAATTAAGCCTATAATGATTCTGATATACCCATCGAAGAACCGGCAGTACCACTACACGATGGCTTCACAAGAAGTGGAGAAGTTTTTCACAATAATAATACTTCAGCCATAGTAGAATCTGAGAACGATGCTGAGAACATACCTAAGCTAATGAATTATTTTCATTTCATGGAAACGTGTGTGAAACCACAGGGCACATTTATTGTATATATAAGATATGTTGTATTATTTTGTAAGACTGTTTTGTATATGTAGGTATTTCATATTACAAAATTTTGTAGTTTTTTATTTCTGTAAATATTTAGCAGACCCGTCGAAATTTGAATTTTTTATCTCTATTATGAGGCCTGCAGCACTGGAACAGGCTGCCTTCTCTTTTAGTCGTCAGTCCATCAGGACGCTATCAGCGCTGACGACTGAATAAAATATTTTACAGTCGCCGTCACTATGCCGGCCAAAGGTGATTTTTTGCTTGAAGGATCTAAGATTATAGGATGGATACATCACGTTAGGAGATAGTTTTGAAACAGCTGGAAAACTAGAAAATATATAAATATTAAACATAACATGTAAATAAAACACTTATAAATTTGAAATTTTTTATTTTTATTTCACTTAAGTATAATATATAATAGGTTTCCTATCATATGATATCATCACTATATCATATGTTTGATGTGATACATAATATGATGATATGATAAGACTGTAGAATCTAACTCCTGTCGTTCCTTACTGCCATATCGCTGTGATAGCCTGATGAGTCACTGGCGCATACGGCAAAGCTGAAGGCCGATCAACTGTCCAGTCTTTGCCCAACTCTTTTTTTTATTTCCAACTCCATTGAGGCTTTAATTTTTATGTAGTCTTCTTTATCATCAAGCAATTTTATTTCATATCCTTCAGCTATTCAATATCCTTTCAGCTACCACTACAAACTTTGATCTTGTGTATTGAGGTGATGATCGATTGATGCCTGTAAATCATAATTTCATAATATAATTCAAACGTGTAGGTTGTATTGCAACTAATCTCATAAAGTTTAAGGAATTCTAGAAATCACAGAACCCTAAAAGCATTTATATATATATTTTATTGTGACACATCTGACCTCGACCTGCCTGATGATAAACAAGAGGGGGTCCAGGAGTGACGACGACTGAAAAAACCGAGTCAGTTTGCGGCTACCTCCGTCGCGGAATTACGGTGCCAAAAGACGATGTAGGATCAAGGTTAAAGAGCTCCTCGGAACATTCTCCGTGTTATAGGCGATAGAGGACGCACAAAGCCGCCATGTCTCTGCGTAGTTGAAGGGGCTCCAAAGTTTGCGTGACCTCTGCATCACCTATAATTCGGACAGTTCGGCGCTGCAATGAATCTAGGGCATTGTGAAGATACTTGGCAGAGCCATCCCAGACTTGCGAACAGTACACCGCGCAAGAGTTAATCTGAGCCTTGCGAGTCTGAGCCAAATTCATATTTTTGTTGTACCTATGATTGAAATTCCTAAATAAGGGGCCGGCAAATTTATTTTCCGCCCTGGGCAACTGACTCCCATGCTACGCCACTAATCTTCGTACATTAAATTATTTTAAAATCTATATGCAACGGTTAATACAAGTCCCCATACAAAATAAATTATGTCCTTTTAAAGCGTATTGATATAAAAATATAATTCATTAAAACACCAATGTAAATTTAATAATTATGTAGCTAGACTTTTATTACTTACTTTTCTTGCAGAATATCGTCGTCAATCAAAATATTTCCATGACTAATAATATTAAACTAAAAATTTTCAATAAAAACAACTGTATAATGACAACTGTATGACATTTACATCAGTCTTTCTGTATGAAAAAAATATACTACCATGAAAAAATAATTCAAATGGTAAAATTAACGCTTCATTCATCTGGCAAGTATTTATACGTATACTTTTACGTATTTTCCTGTAGAATAACCCAATTCAGAATTTCATAATAATTAACGTAATAAAAGAAGTATAAAGTAAAACTAAATTCATAAATTTAAACTTTTTTGGTACAACCGGGTCTTAGTCTCACATACTATTATTTTATTGAATTATGTTCCGCTTTAAAGAAACTTGAAATACTTTTTTTAATTTCATATATTGAGGCATTTTTTTTAGATTAGCAACATTTATTTATTCTATTTTTTTAATTACGTTATACTATATAAGTAAAAACTAATTTACAACGTAACAAATATAACGTAAAAATATATAATAATTCCTTTTTTATAATTTCACTTTGCCTTATTTATTGGACTATAATATTTGACTTACTAATATTTATTTTTTTATTTACTAACAAAATTTAAAGCCAAAAAGTTACATCTCTTAAATGTGGGTGTTGAGAACACAACAATTCGTAAAGGACTGAATTTAAATAAGCAATTACTCGTTACACTGACCGGCCACACTTGATTTATCGATTAATTTAACATAACATTGATTGTGTGTTGAAATTAAAAATTGCATCAGGAATTTTAAAGATTTTTTAAACCGAACATCACTCTATTTATTGGCGTAACTTGTCATTATTTTTTTATACATAGCAACTTTATTTTGAACACTTATTAATCTTAATGATATAAATTTTAGGAAGATTTTTCAAATTACATGACATAAATCTGCAAAGATCCCGATGACAATATGGATTTATAAATAAATGCTAAATAATAAATAAATGCTAGTATTATTGTAATATAAATTGTACTTGAAACTATGCCTAATTCACGCGTGCAAATCCTTCAACGGCGACCAGAAATCAATGCTTATCGCGCGACCACCGCTATGACTAATTAGCTTTTGTATCTAATTTCCATCGAGTACTAATTTATAACTAATAACACTTGTCAAAAATATTAAAATTACTAATCACTTTAATTTGTAAACGATAAGCTTGCATACTACTATATCATCTAATATGCAACGTGGATTTAAAGCAGTTAATACTCGTAGAGCTGCACTATGAAAAGGATAGGTGAATTGATGTGCGCTTTGTACACAGAGTGGTTACGCGTTCAGCGATCCCCGTACGCAGTTAACCAATGTGCACGCACAGATTTTTCTATCCAATTTTCATATTTTATTTAAACATTATTGTTATATTTATTAACATAAGTCTAAACTACTGTATCTTTTTATACTACAAAAATTAAATTAAGACAAACCACTATGTAAGTATTTATAACAAATAAAAATATGTAGGATATATAGTAAATCCAAATACATTATTTTAAGAATAGTAATAATTAAGCTACTAGAGGTACATTTGTTCCGACCCGGGAGTCCAGACTGTGTGGTCCTGAACTTCGCGCCCTGTGGCGAACCATTCATCCTGTCCGCCCGCGCGACCAATAATAATTGTACTATTGTTAATAATAATAATTCCCACTTTTATTGGAAAATGGACATGTCACGTTTTTAATAGAGATATCCGCTTTTTAGATTCTTTATCCTGTGACACGTTTGGCCCTTTTTATTAATCTGTAATTTACTTCCCTATCATTACTTTTATTATGACTCGGACATTAACTTGCCTGATGGAGAAGAGAAGGTCCAAGAATAATAGGACTGAAAAAACTAACTTAGTTTAAAGTTGCCTTAGTCGTCGTCTTATGCCGACTAAATTGCTTTTACACGCCACACTTTAAGAATAGTCTCTGCCTATCCCTGTGAAAAAAAGGCGTAACTATTTGATTTAATTTAAGTTAAACATACTATTTCGAGCGACTATTGTCAACATAGTGATAAGAATTAGTTTAATATTTTTTTTTTATATAATTAAATAAACACAAATCGAATTCCATAATCCCTGTCTACGTTTTAATAAAAACACATAAACCCAAGGAACTAAGTGACACTGGCTTATTAGTATTACAAAATATTTAACTTTTTTTAATTGCATTACGTGAGTGCACGCAAGTTATAGTGTTTTCATGCAAAGTGTCACAGAAACAGTCAAATTCGGTAGCTATGTGTAAAAGAGAGTAAAGGCCGTTATAACAATCGATGACTAAACTCCGATTAAAATTTTATAAAAACATTTATTTTTGTTGTTGCGTAAATAAATCTGAGTCAGAAACAATGGAGCGCCACTTGCCACGATCCTGACACAACTCCCTCGCTTCCCTCACATCCACATGTTTCTTCATACAAGCGAATTTGGCGTGACAATTTGATTGATTAATTGGATGGATAAGATAATCGAGGCAGACCCAGGAGGATGTTCTGCGACTAAATCGGAGACATCCTCAAGAATGGTTATGGGCACTAGGCAACTTAGCCTAGTCTCTGCCTAACCCTGTAACATAAATCAACAGTAGAAAGTTAAAACGAGACAATCCAGAAGTTTGTGCCTTGATCAAATGGTTTCCTAAAAAAACGCGTCCGTAGTTCCCATAACCATAGCGTCTGTATAATAAGAATTAAAGATGTGAATATGCAAGAGAGTTGTGTCAGGATCGTGGTAAGTGGCGCTTTGACTCTTTATTTCTGTGGGAATTAGGGTGAAAAAATAATTATGGTGATAAATTGTATAGAAATTTATCCTAGCGGACTATGTTACAAAGTGGATAAACTCGTGTTAAAATGTCGTTTGAAATAGCGATCCCATCTTAAGTATTTATCTGTCGCGATCGCTTGCGTAAATTTGTTGTTTAATTGCTCAGTTTCGACTCTTGCGCAATTGACGGCTGCCGTTTTAATTGAGTCGATTTAAAAAACATAATTTTAATGTAATTGGGAACGATCGACAGATTAACTCGCTTTAACGAAACTCAATCGAAACACTTACTATTTACGATTAGGAAGTAAATAAATCCCGTAAAAGAAATATAAGAAAAATAATGAAAATTAAGGGAGTTGATTTTTAACTATTCCGTTTTAGACGCATATTTAATAAAACTTTATAATTAACTAAACCATTGTTTTTGTGATTAAAAGGAGGTCCAAGTGTGCCGACGACTGTTTACGACTGGTGCAGTCATATGTCGAGTCACAATAAAAAAAAACAAAAAAAAAACATCTGCCTCAGTCGCCGTCACTATACAGACCAGAGGTGTTTTTTAAGCTTTGCTTGCTGGCAATAAGTCAATATGGTTATTCCATTGCATAAAATGTCATTAGCGCCCAATGACATTTTATGATTTACAAAGCGATCAAAATGGGGATTGATAGATAATTCTTAGCAAGCCATACCAAGAATTACATATCAAAATGACATAGATTTTTCCTTTATTCCGATACATAACTAGTTATGCGTTTATTCTCTAATAAAATGAATTTTAATAGAGTTGTTATCTGCCTTATTTTGTAAGTAAAAGCTAGATCTCATTTTAATAATAATAAAAATATAAATATTCCATCGTACCTATTTATTAATCATAAATATAGACATCATCGTTATAGACAAAAAAATAATAATAAAAAATGTCAATTAAACTACAATAAGTATGAATGGTTTGAATTAATATCGAATTGTTTTAATGAATACACCTCCATTAACTGTGCACCTGACTGTGACAAAATCTGGAGCATTTTTATCGTAAATTTGTGATTTAATTTACGCATTTTTCGGACTAAATTATGCGATCGAAGAACTTTTAAATTGCTTGCACTTTTTCCTGTGGACGCTGTACATTGTACTTGATTTACTTTGATATAATTTTACTTATCATTGATATTTTTCCTTAGATATCTTCCAAAACTTTTCAACAATTCTTTTCATACAAGATGTTATTTGAAGAAAACCCTTGTTTTTAACACGCTTTTTTTATTATTTAATTGGAGAACTATCTTCTAGGTAATTCTTCCATTTAACTTTGATTAACTTATTTGCGTTTCGGAATCAGCATGAAAGTTGCTAGTTCCAATTAGGCGGTATATATTGGGTGAGTCAATCTTCTTTCATACATCATTCTAATATGTCCAAAAAAAAGTCAATAAGCAACTGTATTCTTCACTCTATCAATAGTATTGTTCTGCACCTTCTGCACCTTATAAAATATATTAAAAACGTGATTTTTTCCGTGACCACGTTGACTGCAAAGCTTCCGAAACGTCGGAATCAAAAATGTGCTAACATTATCCAAAAAATAAACGCGATAGTAAGCCGCATAAAATTCGTTTAATTCATTAACCAATCAACTAAATTGTTACGCCCTTTTCCCATGGGGATAGGCAGAGACAATCGAGCGCCACTTGCCACGATCCTGATACAACTGCCTCGCTTCCTTCACACCCACAATTCTCTTCACACAAGCCCTAAGGTTAGGGCACTAGGCAACCTAGCTTTCTTGAGGATGTTAAATCAACGTTAATCAATGTTCGCGCCAAATCTAATAAAGTTCTATATATTAAGAATTTGAAATAGCAGCCCCAAAGTATTGCAAAGTTTCACTTTGCATAGTCTGACACTTATGTCAGTTTAAATTGAATCTTTGTCGAAATTTCACGAAAAGTTCTCTCGACGGAAATACCTCAGGATTCAAAGTTGGGACTGGCCTGTCACTCATTGATCTTACGTCCAATTACCTGTCAATTGAAATGTTTATTTTGAGTTCCAATTTTAAAATACTTTAACGCTCACTACTTTCTTTAACATTATAAAGAAGGTAGCGCACTTTTTAACATTTGTAAAATTTAAAAAGGGGTGCGACAGACTACCTCCTGGTGTGTCTGTCTGCTTGCGTTATCGCTTCGGTGATACGGAAAGCAGATAGGCCGGTGCATCCTGGGCATCAGTCAATAACTTCCCTTAAGGGGGTTCCTGTTGGCTGATGGCTAAACGTCAGACGC
Source organism: Tinea trinotella (assembly GCA_905220615.1). NCBI lineage: Eukaryota > Metazoa > Arthropoda > Insecta > Lepidoptera > Tineidae > Tinea > Tinea trinotella. The sequence continues at coordinate 1,381,435 of HG992314.1, forward strand.
GTGGCGCTGCTCTACGTGTCCCTCTGCCCTCAGAGGGCACTGTAGAGAAGCGAGTTCGGCATTTGACCCTTACTTGACATTGCCAGAATAAAATGGTTTTGTATTAATACAAACTACACACACGCCATTAACTAAAATAAGAAGAAGACAATTTAAAAAAAAGTACTTTTAAAATTAAGGTGTGCTAAAATCTGAAAGTATTTTGTGGGGTTTAGACTTGTAGAAGAACAGATGTCCTAATGACAATCGCCTTTTTAGCACCCTGACTGATGTTAAGCTATTGTGCGGTAAATGCTACTACAGTTAAATGACTGTAAGCAGCGATCACATCCACTATGCCGGCCTAGTCGAATCCGAAAACTTACAAGCTTCACGGTCTGTACACTTGTAAGTACTACCCCGAATCGACGGACTGGGCACCACTGCCTACCACTTTTTGACAGCTAGACCCGGGGCAAATATATACCTATTTCATGAACAACTATTTGAAATATTTAATCTAATTAAATTTTACAAATAAAAGCTAGTAAATAAATGTTTGCTCCGACCAGAAATCGAACCCGGAACTTTACGCGTAACAAACTGACGACTAATGTGCCTGTCTGTCGAATAACGCCGAATTCATGTCAAAACTTTATTATAAACTTCATTAGAGCATTATAAACTTCACAGAACAAAGTCTTAATTGCAATCAATCAATAAAGAAAAGTAACAGTATCAATCACCACAGGGATAGCTGACACAAATTTCTCACTTCCTTCACATCCTCAATTATATTCATACAAAGCGATTATGGGCATCCAGCTTTCTTGAAGATGCCTCCTAGTTGTTCGGAAAACACCCTTCTGGGCCTACCTTGTTTAACGCATCCATCCACATACATGTAAGATTTAGGCCGGCATAGTGGCGGCGGCTGGGGCAGCCGGGAACTGACTCTGTTATTCCAGTCGTCGTCACTCCTCTTGCTTATCATCAGGCGAGTCGAGGTCAGATGTCGTATCATAATAAAAAAAAAATTCTTTCGCAATCAAATTTCTTGTGCCCAAACCATTGAAGTATTCCTTTGTCAATCCTTGTCACTAAATCTGCTTTCAAATCACAACCATCCCGAATTGTGCTATTCCTCATTCTATCCGCTATCGTCACTCAAGTTACCAACAAGCAAATTACTCAAAATGGCAAACAGAAATTATTAATAATAAAAGTTGATATTAAAACAAATGTGACATATAAGTAGAATATATTTAGAGTCGCGTGCGCAGATCCAAGAGATAATTTGCTTACAATATAATCGTATGTGATTATACGTTGACAGTAGAAACTGGTTAAAAAGCCCTAAAAGAATCCACCCATTATATTCAAATTTTGTTTTGCGAAAGCCAATTTATATGGAAGATATTGACAGGGAGCTTTTGCCGCGAGCTTTTGCGTTTTAGAATTACTTCGGTATGTGCTAGCATTGTGAGCCTTGGAACTTTAATTGAATGCTTCGAACTTTATGCTGACGCCACGTTTAGGTTTAAACTTTGTGTATTAATTAGGTAGTTGTTTGGTGTACAGTGAAATGTTAATAAGCTCATGAATAATAGTGCAGCTTATTTTAAGCAAGCTTATTTATGCATTGTTGATGTCAGGGAAGCGAGGGAGTTATGTTAGGATCGTGGCAAGTGGCGCTCCATTGTCTCTGCCTATCCCTGTGGGAAATGTGCGTGGCAATTTGATTGATTGATTAATTATGTTCTATAATGCAAGGCATACAAATAAATGTGGGTCTAGCAATTTTCCCAGTCTGCCGATCCTGATAGTACAAACACTTTTAAGTGAACAGACCGTAAAGTGACGAAGTTACATTTCGAATTTAAAACTGCAAAAAAACGATTCAGTTCACGGCTGCCTCAGTCGCCATCACTATGCCGGCCAAAGGTGCTTCTTCATGCATGATGGAGGATGATTAAAATCGGATGTCATATCACAAATAATATATATATATATATATTTATGTGAATATAAAACCATAGCGTACGTCCATCTGCCCTTTAACGAAGCAAATCTTGAATTATGTAAGTTCTTATTTTAAAATTATTATTTTTTCTTTTGCAGGTCGTAAGGCAAAGGCAGAGAACAGTTCACCCACAAGTGAGTAAATTTCGCAAACGGCACGAAGAAAGTGGACACAATGCGGGATTTCACAAGACAGATTACAGGGAGACGCATTAATAAGGTAGCTTTTAGACAATACGACTACACGGTGTCTTAAAATCTGTAAAACAAGCAGACAGCAAAATCTTTCGAGACCTGCGGGCCGACAGCGTAACTCAATGACATTGAGAATGAGCTTTGTTTTCACAGTTGAACTTTATTAATGAGTTTTAAAATTAAAATTGCGCCCGCGTAACGATCGAGAATCGAGAAATGAAAGTGATCGTGGTCAGTTCAAACTCATTGAATCTCATCGTCCAAATGTATAACGTTGTTTTTGACACTAACAGCGACCGAGTAACTTCTTGATAAATGGGAATGAACTTCATTTTCATTTCCATTGAAGTTGCGCGGTCGGCATGGATTTAGAAATAATATTCAAAGGTCGGACGACCAAGATATGGAATGGAGAAAGATAGGATTTTGAGCGTCAAGGATAGCAGCATCGGACAGAATGGTACCTGTTAAGTAGGTATTGACACCAATTATTTAGAAAAAATAAACTTTTAAACTCAAGGATTACAAAAATGATGACGTAACCCTAAGGATACTCTTGAACTGGTAATTACACTTTAGTGAGTGCAAGCAGTTTCTGGAATGACCAACCCGTAGAAAACCGAAAGGCCCGTGGATCCCTTAAAATTCTCAAGAGTATTTTAGATTAGTCTACATTAGTTTTAACTATGTTTTTTTCATTTTGTTCTACATTTAATTCCTTAGGCCGGTATAGTGACGGCGACTGAGGCAACCGTTAGATAAAACGATTTTATCAGTCGTGGGTGCACTTGGAGTCGTGATTTAATATATGTTACGTCTAATTAAAAAAAAATAGGTGCACAACCAAACAGTAGATTGGTAAAGAAAGTTCCAGCTTAAAAACCGCAATTTGTATATATTTTTTTACAATAAAGGTTTTAGGTGAATGCAAATTTAACCACCTAAAAATAGTTCGTAATGTATAAAGGCCCTCAGATGAGCTTGTGTCCAGATTGCAAGATAAGATGGTAATCTCCACGGATATTACTCGCTATAATCATATGCTGATTTAAAAAAAGAGTTTTATTTTTCTTTTTTCGAAAGGGGCGGCAGTGGAGGCGTACCGGACAATAAGGACCGGGATTAAAAATAAGAATGCCATCGCATTGTCGTGGAGATAAAGGGCTAATTTATATATTTGCGCTTACAATGTATGCTCAAAAAGGCCAATGACCTCTTAGTTGGGTCTTTGACAAATAACACTGAAGTTAAAAACTCTAAAGGTGAATGTAAAGCCAATCAATCATAATGTAAGAGGCGGCATGTATAGGATTAGGGCTTATATTGCTGCTGCTTAAAGAAAAAACTATATATTTTCAATCAATCAATCAATTAAATTTTCACGCCATTTTCCCAGAGGGATAGGCAGAGACAATGGAGCGCCACTTACTACGATCCTGACACAACTCCCTCGCTTCTTTCACATTTACAATTCTCTTCATACGGTTATGGGCACTAGGCAACCCAATTACTTGAGGATGTCTCCGATTTGGTCAAAAACACCCTGGGCCTGCCTTGTTTAACGTAACCATTCACATGAGATTTATAAATTATTTTCGTCAAACCATGTGCCCAAACCATCGAAGCATTCCTTTGCCAATCCTTGTCACTACATCCTCTTTCAAACCACATCTATAGAATAAGGAATAGCACAGTGCGCAATAGATATGGTTTGAACTGCAATTTAAATACATAAATAAATAATATAAATAAAAAATTCATACAATCCATTTAAATACAGAATAATCTTCATAGACCTATAATTTACCTTAAAGACACTTTTTCAGTAGTTCTACCTATCCTTTCGCAAAGCTGTAAAGGCATTTATTTTATAGGATAGCGGATCCTCCGTCCCTATCACTGGCATAGTTCATAATTCCTATCCGTATCTGTTGTTTACGGTCGTGATAGTAATGTAGATAATGTTTCTAATATCTTTTGAAGTTTGAGAGATATGAGAGCGAATAATTTTGTTAGTGTCCCGGGTCACGGGTGATTTTTCGCGGGACGAAATCTGCGCGTGGTCGCCATAGGCGATTTAGAGATGTGCGTCGCTATATATCGATAAAGTCATAATATCATATCAAATCAATTTGTTACGCCTTTTTCATACAGAGATAGGCGGAAACAATGGAGCGCCACTTGCCACGGTCCTAACACAACGCTCTCGCTTCCTTCACATTCACAATTCTCTTCATACAAGTTGTGGTTATGGGCACTAGGCAACCTAAGTCATAATGAATAAGTTATATTTCTCATTGACTGATTTAGTATAAAAATATTTTTACAGGGATACGCCGAGACTATGCAGCGCTATTGTCTTGGTAATTTTTTTACCATGATCAATAATTATCTTTTGTTTTTATTAAATTAGGGGAAGCTATGGATGGAGCTGGAAAGGAAAGAAATTAAGAGATATTTTTGTCTTTTTGGTCTCTTGTCTGGTGTAATTATTTGCTATCCATATTTTTTAGTTGTTTACTAACAAATATGGATTATTGTTTGATTTAAAAGTTTTTTATTTCTTTATATTTTATTTATATGGCTTGTATGTCATGGAGGCGTGAAAGTTATTTTTAATCTTAACGCATAAGAAATATAAAAACTACCACAATATTAATATTTAGGTAGTATTATTTTACTCGAAAAACTAAAGCAATATACCCCGTAACAGCTATTTCCTGAAAATTCACTAAAAACTTTGCATAGTCCGAATTGTATGTGTGAAAACCGCACGAGTTTCACATAACAACGTTTGCCTTCATAAAACTTTTAACAACGAATCTGTTTTGTGCTAATCCTGTACAGTTAAGCTTAAAATTTGACCGTATAGGATATAATATACTACAAATAATCTTAGTTTAATTTAGTGATATTTATTTAATTATAATTTATGAATAAATTATTTTGTTGTCGAAATTATTTTCTTAGCTACATTTGAATGCATCTGCACACTCGTATACTGGTGAATTGAAAAAGCTACACCGTGTTTACAGCATGTCCTGCGGTACTAAGGAGGAATAAAAATAATTTGTGTCTGGAAATCCTGAGAGTAAAAGGCCGCTAATCGGATTTAGTAACCAACACCTTTAATGCAACCTAAAATGAGGTGATGAACGCGGTGAAAGATAGGGAAACGTGGAGGTAGATGATGAAGAATATCAACGAGAGTGACCATTCTTAAAACTAAGAAAACGACTGAACGTAAAAATAAATTTCAAAATAAAAACATTTATAAAAAAATATCGATATAATGAATTGATGACATCACTTTACCAAGCTAGCCCGCGTAAATCGGTGCGCGTGTACGCCGTGGGGCGACGAGTCAGTCGTAATTCGCGCGACGACTGCGCTTGCGCACACTTAGGGTTAACACACACCATAGAATAGCTGTAAGACATGTTAATCGTCCATAAATACACAATAAAGATGTGCACACTTACTAAGTTTATATACGATGATTGTTCTTCGGCAAGAAAATTTTGTCAAACTAGTACCAGTAGTAGAAAATATAGTCTGTGCAAGCCTTAATACTATAACTCAGTGATATCTAAGTGATATATTATATGTATATAAAATATAAATAAATTCTCACGCCATTCTCTCATAGGTCTTATTCTATTGGGCAGAGACAAATGGATCTAATTTTTTTTATTGATACGCAAAATCTGCCATCGACGTCTGATAATAAGCAGAGATAAAAGTGACGATTTAAAAACTATCCCATCCTATTTATTAATACAAAATAGGCGCACCAACAGCACACATAATTACCCAGCTGAAATTAATAAAATAAAAATACACAATTAGTCTAATTTCTGATATTATTCTAATTCTATAATTGGCGCACGCAGCATTGACCAAAATTACACAGTAAGAATAAAAAAAGTTTCCTGAACTAAATCTTTAGCAACATTAAATTATCAAAATGAATCACACTCAATAAACTAAAAAAATAAAACTATAGTTAAAAAAACAATAAAAAAAACGCTTATATGACAATGTGAACTAAAATGTCAATAAGTAATATTTTTTTAATATAAATGTACCGTTTAAGAGCGATAGTAATAGCAGGTCAAAGAATGTCGACGACTGAAAAACCAAGTCAGTTCACAATTGCCTCAGTCGCCCTTACTATGCCAGCAAAAAAATTATTGTATTGTTATCAGTTTTTATTACGTATAAAAAAATTCAAATTATTTAGACGTCTGGAAGTGTGTGAAAATAAATATATGAGTTTCTGTTACATAGTTACATACAATATGTCAAGTTAATGAAAGCGTGTTAAAAAAGTAATGTGATGCAAAACTATGTGAATATAAACAAGAATCTTACAGAATCCCTCAGACGTGATGGCATTAAGCAAAATTTAGATTTTTCATTTCGAAGACTTTTCGCAATCTAGTTCGTTTGTCTAGTTGGGCTGTCTAGTACCCATCATCTTAGAACTTGTATTGTGGATGAGAGGGAAGCGACGGTCCATAGTCACTGCCAATCCCTGTGGGAAAGAGGCGTGACAACTTGATTGATTGAATGATGCTAGTTTTTCCACGATCCTTAAAAAAACTCATTTCCGTTTCTATTTATAGACTTCATAGTTGTTTGTGGTTCAGGTATACAAATTGAGGTTGTCTTTATTCTTCCACTCACCCTTAATTTATAAATCTCTTACGTCAATCTCATTTTAAACATTTCAAAAATAATAATTTTTATTAAAAAACATAGAAAAAAGGCGGTACTAAATGCCAAAGACCAATCATACCCTTAGGACGTTGATCTGACGATGTAAATAAAAGCTAGGGTGCAAAATAAAAGTAGATAAATACATATGAAAAATAAATAAATTAATTAATATATACATAAATGTATGAAACAATTTATATATAATTTAATTTATAAAAATAATGAATGTCAATAAAACACAATTCGTAATAAACGTTTTAATTTTGTTAACAAAAAACGTAACTATTGTAATTTAAAAAGCCAATTTCCAACTCAATAAAAGGTAGCGACAAAAGCTTAAAACCGTTGTTTATTGCAACCATTCTCAAAATCAGAGCAAATAAATATCAATTACGTGTCGTTTTGGTAAACGAAAACACTACTCGATTGCACTACGACTCACTTATTGGGCCCACTTGGGACGAATTTGATTTAAATTGTTAATGAGGAATTTTCATGTAGTACGCAGACAACAATTGGGCTTGTAGTGACACTTAGTCGCGTTTTAATCAATTAATCAAATTAGCACGCCTTTTTACACAGGGATAGGTAGAAACAATGGAGCGTCACTTGCCACGGTTCTGACACAACTCCCTCGCTTCCTTCACATCCACAATTCTCTTCATACAAGCTTTACTATTATGGGCACTAGGCAACCTAGCTTTCTTGAGGATATCTCCGATTTGGTCAGAAAACACCATACTGGACCTGCCTCGTTTAACGCATCCATCCACATCAGATTTATAAATTCCTTTCGTCAATCTACTTTCACACATCCTTTCCGTGTGCCCCAAGCATTCCTTTGTCAATTCTTGTCTTACAACTTCTTTCAAACCACATTCAAAATAAACCTTATACTGCGTAGAAAATTCGACTGCTACTGCAGTTATTTAACTGTACTAATAGTCCCCCTCTATTCATGGACCGCATTCCAGTTTAGCAACAGGTTCAGTTGAAAGAACTGCAATTGTTGCAGTTCTTTCAACTGCTTGATCCATGTTGCCGGGTTAATAAATACCCTAGGCAATAATTACATACGTTACAGTATGAAAATTAGCATGCCTTATTATTATTTATTTATTTAAATCCTTTATTGCACCAAAATAAACTTAAAAATAGGTACATAGACGAGTTTAATGCCTATTATACATTTTCTAACAACTAACCTTTGGGATGATGAGAAATTATGGGCAGGGTGCAAATATACTACAAACTACAATTCATAAACTACATACAAGTATCACAGGTAAAAATAAACATACATAAACATACACAATTATATTTTGTGCCAAATTATTTAATATGAAATGGATGCCGTGAGCTCCTGTTGATCAAAAAACAAGTTGGTGACTAATCGTTTAATGACATTGACAGACGGTGCACCTATAATATCCAGCGGTAGCTTGTTCCACTGGCGGGTTGCAGACACAGTAAAGGAATCTGAATATCTGCTTGAAGAGTTGGAAGGAATTTCGAGCTGGTTATTGAAAGAAGAACGAAGAGGGAGGCTATGCGTATCGCATAAGAATTCAAATCGGGATTTAAGATAAGGCACCTCCTTACCTTAAATCCCGATTTGAATTTTGTATTACGAGTAATTTTGTATTACCTTGCCATGAACTTTCGCAATTAAACCCTAAAGTAAAGTATTCGCCCCAAACAGATTACCTGGGCGAATTGTTTTGTTTCAATTGTGAAAGAGAGTAAAGTAGAGAAACCTTTATTAAATTTTGTTACAATTAATGTGGTTAATTAATGAAAGAAAACACAATTAGGTTAATGATAAACAGTAACAGGTACTAGTATAATATAAACGGGCATTTATATCCTTTCACAAACGAATATTCATGACAATAATTACAATAGGGAAAGGGGAATATTTAGCTCTTTATTCAGACTCGCCAAATTTATTATCAGTATTTTCAAGAAAATAATTTAAATAATTTTTATACTCTAGGCTGGAAGAAATTTAAGCCCAGAAAGGGACAACTAAGGACCCGTACATTAAATCAGTTTTTTTAGTCTTCCCCCTTGTACTTCCCCATTGCTTACCACCAGCCAAGTAGATGTCAGATGCCGAGTCTCAATAAAACGAAAATGGTGATTATGAAACGCCATAAAAATTTACTATTTAAAAAAAAAATACTTTGACTCTGTCCATCTCTGTGAATGATAAAAAAGAAAATGCTTGAAATGTATAGTTTGAGTTCAAGGAAACTGTCAAAGCAGATATGATTGATCCTTGCAGATTTTTTTGGTAGCAGCAGTCAGTTCTGCTGTAGGATCGCTTACCTGAGCACGTTCATGTACTGTACCGACTTTCGACCTCGATTTACCTGACGATGCAAGGGAAGGTTTAAAAGCGCCGACGAAAAAAATACCGACTCAGTTTAAGGCTGCCTCAGTGGACGTCACTATACCGACTGATATAATAAAATCTACTGCCAAATATAATAAAAAACTAGATTTTCTTCTTGGATTTTCCAATATGTATTATGGTATATTCAGGTATTATTACTAAAAAAAATTGTATAAAAAATTCAATAATATATTCGCGTGTACGTACCATCGGTTACGCGCAGACAGACGCCGGGTTCGTTACCCGGTCGCAGCTGACCGAGACGTGTGACCGGGTAACGAACCCATTCTATCCAATTTTCGTAACTAATTCATAGAGATAATAACTATTTTATATTTCTTACAAAGTTTTGATCACGAGAAAAAGGAGAGAGTGAAAGAGAGAAAAAGTTACGATTATGAGCAAAGAAAATGACCAATTACGTCACGGATACATCTTTTTATGAAACAAAAGATATATTTCAAGATGCACCTCAACGATATTGTAAAAGTGCAATTTATGTATTTTCTTTAATGTTTATATTTTAATGAATATTTATTTAATTATTATCTTATATTGTTTTATCGATTCGCGATGCTTTTTATGATTATTGCATTCGTGGGCTGCTTTTTATTCGGACCGTACTTTTTTGTTATCTTTTCGCAGCGTGCTGTACGGTAAGTAATGATCTCTGTGGACTGTTAGCAGAATAACTATTTCATTTATATATTTTTTTATATGCAGGCCTCATGAACAATTTTTGGACATTTTAAAGACTATTGTAAGAAGTTAAAGAAGCTTCAATTTCCTTTATAAATTGTAGTAAAGATGTTAATTTAAAAATTTTACAATAAGGCGACCGTGGTGTAGTGGCTGTAAAATAGCTACGTATAGTAAGCCGAGTGGCACGGGTTCGAAACCACTCACCGGTACCAATGTATCTTTGATATATGTACTTTGGTTGTCCTGTTTCTATGATACAAGCACTTTAGTATAGAAATGTATAATAATAAAAAATATATATTAAAGAAAATTTTAATTACTGATTTAAAATTGAGCCTAAATTTAATAAAATTTTATTATAAAATGATTTACGAAGAAAATGAGTGGAAGATGGTGGTGTATGAAATATAAAGTTTTAAATCAATTGTTTCTTAATCAAATCGAGGATAGTCCGTGCCCCTAACCATAGAGTATGTGTGAAGAGAATTGTGGATGTAAGGAAAACCAGTTATGTCAGAATCGTATAAAGTGGTTGTCCATGTTTCTGCCCATCCCTTAAGCAAATCAGTCGTGACAGTTTGATTTAAGTTTTAATATTTGTTATAAAAAGGTTAGAATTTAAAATAATAATAATAATTGTGGTCGCATGACTTTGAGCTTTTAATCTTGGTAAAAAGTAGACATTTTCCGACAATAATCTGTAAGTTTTATTGTGGAATTTTTACTTGTTTTAATTGACACTAATGACAGTGGCGAATTCACGACCGCTGAATAACTTAAGTATAATAAAAAACGTAATGTTTTTTTATTATACTTAAACATGACTGTTTTAATAGCTTTATTATTACGGGTTATTGTCAAATATTTTACTTATAATTTTTTATTATACATTTTTATACTAAGCTAATAAAGTGCTTGTATCATAAAAACTGGATAACCAAATTACATATATGAAAGATACATTGGTAGAAGATACATTCTACCTGTGAGTGGTTTCGAACCTGTGCCACTCGGCTTACGTAGCCATTGCGCTGCCACTACACCACGGTCGCCTAGTTTTTGGTAGTTTGTTAGTAAATAAAGTGTTTGTTAGTTTAATAAGTGTATGTTTTTGGTTTGAAGTTCTTGTCACAATTCTGACAGAGTACAGAGACGACAGAGCGCCACTTTCGACGATCCTGACACAACTATCTCGCTTCTTTCATATCCAAAGTTCTCTTCTTATAAGTTCTATAGACACTGCGAACATACTCGTATAAAGTAAAATTTAATGAATTTCAAAATATATTCTTGATTTTTATGAGGTTTAATGAAGTAAAGAATTTTAACGTTTTGCTACAGTGTTTATTATTTCGAAACTTTTTAAAACTTTGCAGCTATCGTCGTCACAACTTTAAACAATAGTGTGGCGATAGTAAGCCGCTTTTTTTATTTGCAACTTTTCTTTTTCATTATTAAATATTATTTCTGATAATGTTTCATTTCATGTATATTTCTGATTAATTTAGACTTTAAAAATTTAATGATAGAACGATTTATTGCTTCGATAGTTTAGGCACATGGAAGGGATGAGTGAAAGTAGATTGTCGAAAGGAATTTATACATCTGATGTGGTCCATCCACAAGGTGATGTGGGTAAAGAAGGGAGGCCCAGGAGGATGTTTTCCGACCAAATCAGAGACATCCTCAAGAAAGCTCGGTTGCCTAGTGCCCATAACCACAGAGCCTGTATGAAGAGAATTGTGGATGTGAAAGAAGCAAGGGAGTTTTGCAAGTAGCGCTCAATTGTCTTTGCCTATCATTATGGGTCGTGACAATTTGATTGATTGATAGAAAGATTAACTTATTAGGGTTCTTATTCACAAGTTTTCTAAAATAAATATCTATGATAGTTATGTTGACTGTACAAATTAATTTATACAGTTTTTACGTGAGTTCGTTTTGTCGTTGTAGTATATAAGAGATGCCACGACCCGCCCCGATGATCTCGATGTTGCAGATAATGTAACCATGAATTACTGTTAAGGGTAAGTAGATATTATGTAACAGAAAAACACACCTATGTATGATTTTTTTTCAATAATGAGTTGGGAATAATATTGCGTGATTTAGTATTTACTTAGATTTTGCGCGAACATTGATTTATAGAATTAAAATAAAAATAATGCGGCTTACTATCGCGTTTATTTTGATTTTACAATTTTTATTATTCCGACGTTTCGAGAGCTTTGCAGCTCAATAGTTATACAAGCCAAGAAACACGAGTTCGAAACCACCCACTGGTACCGATGTATCTTTAATATATGTACTTTGGTTGTCATGTTTCTATGATACAAGCACTTTAGTAGCTTACTATAAGAATGCAAATAAAAAAATACCAGTATCAGAGGTATATATACATATATGTAGGCAAAAATAAACATAAACAACAGTCTCTCCGTGACCACGATGGCTGCAAAGCTCTCGAAAAGTCGGAATAATAAAAAATTGAAAAATCAAAACCAAAATAAACGCGATAGTAAGCTGCATAAAATTTGTTTAATTCAATAAACAATTAGTCTTGAAACGAACCCAAATTGATGGTCACAATAGAAATAAAATGATTGCCAAAGTTATCTTTAAAGATGCAACCATCTCGCCGTTGAATATTAATATCCATTTATTGACATTGGTAGCAATTGTTTTCTGTTCAACTACATTGATGCTTTTTACTTCACTTTGCAACTCATTACTGGGCTCAGTTACTCATAACTCATTACTCATTATTCACGTATTGCACAACAGAGAAATGACCACGACCTACCACTGATTTATCAAAGTGAATTTTATACTAATCTAAATAATAGTGGTAAAGAGTGGTAGGGTAGTGGTGGTACCCAGTCTGCCGTTCCGGGGTAGTACCACCACTTCCAAGTATACAGACCGTGAAGTGATTTGGTCGCGTTTCGGGATCAGCTTGAAAGTTGCCGGTTCCAAGTAGACCGGCATCGTGGATGTGACTGCTACTCACAGTTATTGAATTGTAGTAGCAGTGACATCCATTCATGGACCACACTCCAGCCTAACATCAAGCGGGATGCTGTCATATGTCGAGTCACAATAAAAAATAAATAAATAAATATGGCGATGAAAAATCTATGATATTGCTATTTCCTTCGCCATATATATTATTTTTTTTATTTAGAGCAACACCCATTTCATTTTTTTGACAATGTTTTGACATTGATCCATATAGAATTCGTTTTCCAAAATATTCTCGCGATTTTGTATTTACGGATAGTCAACCTAAATATCTTTTACATGTAGAATTATCATTACGCCTTGTTATCTACAGGGATAAACAATAACAATCGAAGGCCACTTTCCACCACCCTGAAACAACTCTCTCGCTTCCTCTGCATCCGCAATTCTCTTCACACCGTCTCTATTGTTATGTGTAGTGCGGACCCCTGCTTTTTACAAGTAGGATTGTGTATTAAATAATTAGTGTATCTAAGAAAACACTAATTAATACCATCAAGACTAATTACTGAGGGGTAAACAGCGGGGGAGCAGAGCTTTGACTCATCGAGATGTGCCAGCGTTACAAAAACTTGCACGCGCCGGTACGTACTAGTCGCGGGTATTCGCAAAGAACAAATACTTCAAAGATAAGACATTATTATAGACGATATAATGAGGCGACTGTGGTAAAGTGGTAATAAAATAATCACACAAACCGAGTTACCAGTTTAAAATCACTTTCCGGTATCAATGTGTCTTTGTTACTTTGGTTGTCCTGTTTCTATGATAATAGCTGCTCGTAAGTAGCTTAGTATTGAAATGTAAAATTAAAAACGATTTATTTTATTTGTTAAGAAAATAACGTACCAAAATCAATTGAGTATACATGAGTATTCGATTGAGCTTTTATCGAGTAACATTGTATGTACGAGTATGAGAAGTGACTTGAAATAACTCCCAACCGATTCAAAACTTCAGTCACGTTGGGCGCAACTTTCTTGTTTCCTTCATATTATTAATTCATTTTATACTAGATTCAATTATGAAATAAGTTATTAGATTTAATTTACATTGGGTAATTCGAAAACCGTCAAAGCATTCCTTTATCGCACTGTGCGATAGATATTTCTCATTCTATCCGTTATCAAATTATATCGCTTATTTCAAATTGCCTGATGATAAGCAAGAGGAGGTCCAAGAGTGACGACGACTGGAATAACCGAGTCAGTTCCCGGCTGCCCCAGCCGCCGCCACTATGCCGGCCTAAGATGCTTCTTCACGCATCGCTTGAAGGATCCAAGGTCATAGGATGGAGAGAACACATGGGCTGGCAAAGCATTCCACTTGTCAATTGTTCTACAAAGAAAAGACGTAATAAATAATAAAAAATAAATAAATTGTCATATCTGTTGTGTCTGATACTCGTATAATCAATGCGATTACGTGGAATTGAGCAGGGCGAGTCTGTGGTTTTCTCACATTAAAACGGACACTTGAAATTATTGGCATTTCGATGTTGTTAATTAAAAACCTTTTAAACTATGAAAGTAATGTTATAACAAAACATTATATACTTATATAATAGTTGAAGAGTGGTGGGGTAGGTAAGGTTGGTGGTTAAGGCGACTGTGGTGTAGTGGTAGTGCAATGGTTACACGAGCCGAGGGCAAGGATTCAAAACCACTCGACGGTACCAATGTCTCTTTGTTCTGTTTCTATGATACAAGCATAATTAAAAAACAGCCAGCCTGGCGATCTGGGGTAGTATTTTTTTTATTGTGTCTCAACATCTGACTTCAACCTGTTTTATGGTAAGCATGATGAAAGTCCAAGAGACTGAAAACCCAAGTCAGTTCACGACTGCTACTGTCGCCGTCACTATGCCGGCCTAAGTATCACCGCTTTTAAATATTTGGACCGTAAAGTGAATCAGTCGCGTTTCGGAATCAGCATGAAAATTGCAGCAAGGAATGCATAGCTTCCCGAAACGCGACTAAGTCACTACAATCTTTGTGCACACAAAAATTATCTTTACTGACTTAGTTTACGGATGCCTCAATCGTCGTCACTATGCCGGCTTAATGAATACATTCATTTCCCATTTCCAATAAATAAGATAAAGTTGCGGAAATAAGTAAAGTGTTCACTTTTTGCTGCTTCTTTATTTCCAAGCAGGATAGGCACGGGCGCCCGATCGTCTCTCTACATATAAAATTCAATACAACTAGGGTAATGTAGGGTAAACATAATTTACTTCAATCTAAGGATATAAAAAAATATTTTGTTTTATTTTTGTATGTTTTTTTTATATATCTCTATACTAAGCTTCTAAAGTGCTTGTATCATAAAAACAGGACAACCAAAGTACATAAATATCAAAGATACATTGGTACCGGCACGTGGTTTTGAACCCATGCTCTCAGTTTGCGTAACGATTGCACTGCCACTACACCACGGTCGCCTTATGTGTATAATTGTGCCGGATGTTTAACTGAAATGCGGTTAAATATTTAAAAGATGATACTTAAAAGGGATGAGTATAGTACAGACCACATTCCACCATCCTAAACAACGCTCTTGCTATTGTGACGGACGCCGCCACATGCCGCAGCTACAAGAACCAATGGCGTTGAGCATTTGATATCTCGCAAGCGGTATTTCGACAAAGTATTGGTATATACTATATATTATACCAGCTACGGCCTCGTGTGGACTTACTGCTCCCATTAAGCGCGTCCCCTGGGTGGCGGATAGGGGAACGCCGCGAGTATTCTTGCAGTATCAGTTTTACCGACGCGGACCATACCAGCATTTTGTGAAAGCCCATGTCGTCTTCCGAGCGCAGCACGCTTGGGCCCTCTTCTCCCCCTTCTCATCCACCGGCCGCAAGACAGAGCTTGTTCTCGGCCTGCTTGCCGGCCCACCTCTCCGACCGCAAGACGGAGCTCGATCGAAGCCCGCTTGCCGGCTGTTCCCTTCCCCTCTCTCAGTTATGCTGAATAATCCGAGATGGAGTACAGCGAGAAAGGAAATACCACTACGGCCAGTTGACGGCCCTGCACGCGACATGCTTGCATCTTCTTTTCCTTCTCCCACACTATCCTCATATCCACAATTCTCTTCAAATAGTCCTATAATTATGGGCACAGCGTATCCCTACTTAACAATTTCCTCGATTTGATCAATCAATTAAATTGTCACGCCTTCCTCCTACAAGGATAGGCAGAGACAATAAAGCGCCACTTGCCACGATCCTGACACAACTCCTTCGCTTCCTTCACATTCACAATTCTCTTCATACAAGCTCTGTGGTTATGGGCATTAGGCAACTTATCATCAAGTAATCTTTTAACGAAGTTTCTGACATTAAAAAAAGTTTAAAAAGTACAAAACGTATGGTCACTGCACTATAAAAGCTGTATGAGCCAGTAGCACACGGATCACGGACGGACGTACGGTCCGGAATCCCGATAACGGAACTATCCCATTAGACTTATTTGTTACAAAAAAAGCAAACCCTGACCTAGAGCAACATAATCCATGTTGGACTTCCTTCCTTTAGATATAGATTTTTTACAATATAAGATTCTTCTTCGATTATATATTAGATTGAAACTAAGTAACCGGTAGTGGTAGTAAAATGGTCACGCAAACCGAATGTCCCCAGTTCAAAACCAGTTGCTGGTACCTTTGATACTTTGGTCGTCCTGTTTCTTTGATACAAGTACTTTTAGTAGCTTAGTATTTAATTGCCTGGGTTAATCACAGACAACAGAGCGCCCCGACACAACTCTCTCGCTTCCTTCATATCCAGAATTCTCTTCATCCTAACCCTTGCTTTTATCAAAAATTCCTCACATAATATTCTGTCTTGTTTCAATTTTGTCCTTCCACTTACCTCTGATAGTTTATATCTCTTTGGTTAATCTCTTTTCATCCATTCTTCTAACAAGCACAAACCTCTTTTTTTTTCACTACTTAAATATCATCAGATTTTTAAATTTATTTTTTCTGTAAAAAAAATTACAGAAAAATATAATATAAATATAATTTATAATGATAAATGCTGTAGCAATGAAAATTTAACAAGAGAATGAAGAGAATTGTGGATGTGAAGTAAGTTGGGATCGTGGCAAGGCGTGATAATTTCAATCAATTAATCAAATTGTCACGCTTTTTTTCCCACAGGGATAGGCAGAGACAATTTGATTGATTAAAAATTGGACACAAAAAAATCACATTATACATTGTACATATCAGTCAGATGTGACGGAGAATCGAACCCAGTGTACACCTACGTTTTATAATAATAAAAAAAACACTTTATACGCAAAGTACCACTGTGCAACTGAGCTTAGACTAATAAATGAATTATTAGCTTATATCTCTATGGTTTCAGCCGCAAAATATATATTATTTTATAATTTTATTAGTCCAAAAAAGGTTGAATGCTGTTATTGTCTTGAAAACGCCACTGAATATTCAGAAAGGTATAAAAAAGGCAAATGGAGAGGCTATTGTAGGTGTTCAAAAACTTTAAATAAAAAAACAATCGGCGGCCTTTTTTACAGAAATGGCATTGCTTTAGCGATTCATCTTTAATAGACTTCGAAATTATGTAAGAATTGAATTAAACACATTTTATGCGGCTTACCGTCGCATTTATTTATTTGGTTTCACATTTTTTCTCTCCGTGGCCAAGATGACTGCAAAGCTCTCGAAACGTCGGAATAATAAATTAAAAACCAAAATAAACGCGATAGTAAGCTGCATAAAATTTGTTTATTTCATTAATCAATGTTTGCGCAGAATCAAAGAAAATACTAAAAATAGTGGTGTGCTCCGTTCGCCTATCCGGGGTATACTAGAACCACTTACAAATGAACAGACCATGAAGTGACTTAGTCACGTTTCAGGATCCCTCTAATAGCGGATGCGACTGATATTTGTAGTCGTTTAACTGTAGTAGCAGTTGCCTTTGTTAATGAGCCGCACTCCAGGACTATTACTATTAAAAGTCACAAGAAATCACTTCACGGTCTGTTTACATGTAAGTGGTGGTACTATCTCGGATCTGCAGACAGTTAATAACCGACTCTTTTTTTTTATAAAAGAACATTTGTAAATTTATTTGAATTATTTAATATTAAATAAAAGCTATGATACAAATATTTGCTCCCACCAGCAATTGAATCCGGGACTTACCACGTAACGGGCTAGTGCTAACCTGTTATCTGAGAGTTTTGATGACGAATTTTAAACGATATATAACATGTACGTTAAAATCAACGTCCCTACTCAAACGTCAATTATTTTCTTCATCAAACGTCACTCAATTTGTTCATCTCAAAATGAGTGACGTTTGGTGGCCATCTTGCACTAATAAAAAAGTACAAAAATATATGTCATAACATGTCCTGTTAGTACATTAATTGATTCGCTTATTATCGTTCTTACACCTCAGTTGGACATTAATCATCGGCCGGTCCCACGGTGTCGCTCGACAAAAAGATCACTCACTTCATTTCAAATTCAGTCGACGTAGCTTCCAACACAACCTGACTAGTTTATTTATATAGAAAATAAAAGCTTTCTTTTATCTTTTCTTTGTTTAATTCTTCCTAATAAGGCATATTTTAATTACTTCTTTAATATTGTAAGTAATAACTATAATATATATAATATAATTTATATAAAGTTTCAAGAAAAGATTTCTTTATTATTTTTTTATTTACATTTCTAGGCTACTAAAGTGATTGTATCATAGAAACAGGACAACCAAAATACATATATCAAAGATACATTGGTACCGGTGGGTGGTCTCGAACTCGTGCTCTCCGGTTTGTGTAACCATTGCACTGCCACTATACCACGGTCGCCTTAAATTTTGAAATAACGTTATTTTCTTTTAATTTCCTTTTTCATATTTTTGTTTTGTTTGCATGTAGATTGTATAATATAACTAGTTTTTATATCAACTACAAATTGTATAACTTCATGTTAAAAACATCTACTTGGCCTAATCTCTACTGGCCACATCGCTCCAAGAACCGACAACCGATGAGGAAGAAAGATTCTAGAGTGGAGACCACGAACCGAAAGACGCAGCGTAGGTAGGCCTTCCATTAGGTGGACTAACGACATTGAAAGTCACGGGTGGATGCAACTGACATCTTGTGGTTCGGAATGGCGTTCTAAGGGTTCTATGTTCAGCAGTGGACGCCTTCTGGCTGATGATGATGTTTGTTGATTATTATTTGTTGCAAAAATAAATAAATTGTACGCGAATTTTTCTATGTAATTTTTATCACGTTATAATAACTTAGGGGCCACTTATACATACTGTAAAGTGACTACATCGCGGTTCGGGATCAACTTGTAACTTGCCGGTGTCAACTAGGCCGGCATAGTGGATGTGACTACTACTTCCAGTTATTTGACCGCAGTAGCAGTGACCTCAAATTCATGGACCGCTCTCCAGCTTAACATTAGGCGGGTTGCGGTCATATGTCGAGTCATAATAAAAAAAATAGTATCACTTTAATTCACACAATGATAGGCAGAGACAATGTAGCACCTCTTTCCACGATCCTGACACAACTCTTTAGCTTCCTTTACATCCACAAAATAGATTAATGCACACAAATTAAAGCGACCGTGATGTAGCCCGGGAGCACGGGCTCAAAACCACTTGCCGGTACCAATGTCTCTTTGATATATGTACTTTGGTTGTCCTGTTTCTATGATACCCGCACTTTAGTAGCTTAGTATAGAAATTTAATTAATAAAATAAATAGAATGAAGGAGATATTAAAACACACACTCACACGCAGACACGCACAATTGGCGGCCATCTTGTTTAGTGTCTCCATCTCGGCGTGGTTATTTTTTCGTACACTATCCTCCGAGTGATTCGCACGTGCCAACCCGTCAGCTTTTTTGTCAACTAATCAAATGACAATCTTGGGTTGCCAGTCCGGTAACAACCCATTGTCGTATAAGTAAAGACTGTTTCATACTGCGATTATAAAGCAATTATTAGAATAGTACAATTCGCAATAGAATCGTCTTTTCACACCCGTAACACCCGCACTGGTCGGGGGAAGCATTCACATTTTGTCGACAGAATCGGTAGTCGAACTAAAAAGTTCGGTGCATCTTTTCTTTGTAGAACAATCGACAAGTGGAATGCTTTGCCAGCCCATGTGTTTTCTCCCTCCTATAACCTTGGATCCTTCAAGCGATGCGTGAAGAAGCACCTTTGGCCGGCATAGTGACGGCGGCTGAGACAGCCGTGTACTGACTCGGTTGTTTCAATCGTCTGCACTTTTGGATCTCCTCTTGCTTATCATCAGGCAGGTCGATGTCAGATGTCGAGTCACAATAAAAAAAAAAAAAAAGATTCGGCCTAAAAGAAGATGTAGAGACAAAGATTGACAAAAGAATGCTCCGATGGTTTGGGTACATGGAAAGGATGAGTAAAAGTAGATTGACGAATTGAATTTATAAATCTGATGTGGATGGATTCGTTAAACGTGGCAAGCCCAGGCCCTCCTTTAGGCCCTTTTAAACCATATCGGAGACATCCTCAAGAAACCCAGCTTTATTCTTGGACTGCACTCCAGTTTAACTTTATGCGGAACATTAACATCGGTCAAGAAAAGAGATTTAACGTTGAATTCTGGAAACAAAACTCATTTTCCACAAGGATGGGCAGAGACAATGGAGCGATACCATACATACACTATTCTTTTCATACATTTAAATAAAAGCATAAATTTTATTAAGATAGCCCTAATTGAATTTATATAGGTAAATAAAATTGCTGCCATTTTTCAATATAACGATTCCTTATAAACCCTTAAAGAAGAAACGGACACATCTGCACAAGCGATAATGATACTTACAAGTAACTAAATAAGAGTGAAAATAGATTGAAGGGTATATTAAATTGATTTTAAGTACAATGGTCTGGGTTTTCAGGAAGGTTTTTAGTGTAAGATTCAATAGGTCGTTATAGAAACTGCTATTGTGAGGTGAAAACGTGATTTTAAATATTCTTATATTTAATTTGGTTTTTATTGAGACGCGACATCTGAGCGCGACTTAGGCAAGTGACCTCCCCTGGAAGAGCGCCAACGACTGTCGAAGCTGTTCTATTTAACGGCTGCCTCAGTCACCGTCACTAACCACTAACCGTTGCTAACCAAAGATTTTATATTTTATCTCTATATTAAACTACTAAATGTGCTTGTATCATAGAAACAGGACGGCCAAACTTTGGTATAATATAAATTTATGGCGACCGTGGTGTAGTGGCAGTAAAAAGGCTACGTTCGGTTCATACGATTCGAAACCAGTCACCGGTACCAATGTATCTTTAATATACATACTTTGGTTGTCCTGTTTCTATGATACAAACACTTTAGTGGCGTAGTATACAAATGTAAATAAAATATATAAAGAATTTTAACTATAGTTTATTTTGCGAATTGTGGATGTGAAGAAAGTGAGAGGTTGTGTCAGGATCGTGGAAAGAGGCGCTCACCAGTGACAATTGACAATTGATTATAAAAATTGAACTTTTGAGGGTTCACAGCAAGTTTTTAATTATATCCACGAAATTTCTCTTAGGCTATTTTAATGAGTATTGGACCTGCTTATTCGGCCCACGAGTCCAATAATGATCTAAAGAAAATTATGATTTATTTTATTTGACATATACTTAGTTTACAAGCTATAAATAACAATCCTAAAATTCTCCCAACGCATCTTAAAGAAGTATAACCAAGACGAGATAACAGTTGTGTACCGGATTAATAAACAATTTGACAAGTGAATGTTATTAACTGTATTTTTTAAAGTAGTATAGAAAAATGAGCGCTGTCATGTTGGAAATGGTACTGCATCAAGAAGCATCACAAACAATACACGCACAAAACATATGCTGTAATGAAGTACAAGAAGCTGACTGAGCGACGATCGATCGAAGTTATTTCAAAATGGGTTTTTGTAGACGTTTATAATATCGGCATCTTTTTGGTTTAATTTTAGGGTTTAATTAGGGTTTTCACCTAATTCTGCTTTTGATGGATATCTATTGCAACTTATATTTGGCTCAACATATGACAGCACCCCACCTGATGTTAAGCTGGAGTGCAGTCTTTGAATAGAGGTGTCTTTCACTACAGGTTAATAACTAAAAGTAGCAGTCTTATTCACAATGCCACCCTACTTGTAACTGAAAACTTACAAACTGATCCCGAAATGCGATTAAGTCACTTCACGGTCCGCGTGGATCAGCAGACTGGGCACCACTACCTTCCTCTCTTAGGTAACCTACCGCTAAATCATTCGAGGGCCTATATAAAATAATACACGAACGTCGATTTCATAATAATACGGGAGTTTTGGCGGGCAACTGCAAGTGACAGTCATCATCATCAGCCAGAAGGCTTCCACTGCTGAACATAAGACTCCCTCTTAGAACGCCATGCCGAACGACAAGATGTCAGTTGCATCCACCGGTTACCCGTGACTTTTACTATGTCGTCAGTCCACCGTGACCTCCACTCTAAAATCTTTCCTCCCCAAGTGACAATACAATTAAACAATGATAAGTCAAATATTTTTTTAATTCATGGGTCGAGAATGTTGAACGAATGCGTAAAAACAATTATATATGAGCTCCAAGGAAATTAATGCACTTATAATTCTTTAATTTTGGCAAATTAAATTTATATTATCTTATGTGAAAGGAAATGGTTATTCGCAGACATTAATTCGTAAAACATTGTAACTTTTATAAAGACATAATTATTTAAGTTCAGAGTTAAATCAAAATATAATTGATATTAAATATAATTGAGTAACAAAATATAACTCCAATCTGTAGTTCCATGTTTTTTTTTAAATTATGACTCGACTTTTTATTGTGATATGACCTCAACCTTTCTGAATTAAACAAATTTTATGCGGCTTACTTAATTTTAGCGTTTATTTTGGTTTAGATTTTACAATCATTTTATTATAAAAAATCTAAAAAAATCTAAAAAACCGAAATAAACGCGATATTAAGCGCATAAAATTTGTTTAATTCATTAATCAATGTTCGCGCAAAATACTTTTTGTTGGTAGCATGATGGAGGTCCAAGAGTGCCGACGACTAAAAAAGCCGCCTCAGTTTACGGTTGTTCTGTTCCTAGTTACAAAAACGGCGATATACAATATATTTATTTTCAAAGACGCAACATTGAAAAAAATAGGAATGAGCCGTACGTCAAAAACCTTCATTTGACCCGGTTCCTAACCTAATAAGATTCCTCATTGAATACGTGTTTATGAAACCTTTAACTTTTATTTAAAACAATATATATAAACTGTTAACAGAACGGTGTTAGAGATCTGACCCTATTTTTTATATTTCTTTTTTTTCTATACTAAGCTACCAAAGAGCTTGTATCATAGAAACATTACAACTAAAGTACGTATATCTAAGATACATTGGTACGGTAAGTGGTTTTGCTCTCGGTTTGCATGACCATTGCACCACGGTCGCCTTAAAAATCGCATCAGTCGACAGTCGCCACCATAACGCGACTGACTCACCTCACTTTACCTAACAGGTCGGCAGACTGAGCAAATGACTTCCAAGTCTCTGCCTACTACTCTTTGTAACCTGTACGTTTCATTTATTTGATCCCTTATAAAAAAGCGCAAAAAGTAAAAATCAAAACAATCCATTAAACGCTAAATAGCTAAACGTGGTCGTCTACATAAAATATGCAAAGCGCTTGAAGCCGCTTTATGTTGTACTTCTTAAATAATTATTCAATAATCCAGAGGCTCTATTAAAGGCATATAAATCTCGGCCCTTTAAGAGCGAAGACATGGCACACAATACTATTCCTATAGCCACGAACTGTACGAGTTTTTGCATTGCAACCATCGTAAAATAGGGCGATGTCACGCGCGCGTACAATGTACAAGCCACCCCGGGAGTCAAAACCACCTACTTATATTATGCACTAACTAAACGCAAATACACGACAATGCAATATCAACACTAGCCCCAAATACTAAAATACTATTTCGGTTATCAAAGTTGGTATTTGTGATCTTATGAACTCAAAACATATCGTATTTGAAAATGGATTAATATATTTATGAATTTAAAAATCGAAATAGATCTTTATGATTGTCTATTAAGGTTTATATTATCTTTGGTATGAAATGTCTTTATATCATTTCAAATTATCTTCAATGTAGTTTATGCAAAGCCGAGACTAGATGAGTCATTTTGTGTAAGAAATGAGATGCTCATGAAAACGGATCTATTGTTAGAGTATTAATGAGAAGAATGTCTCTGAAATTTATTCCACATTATAATTTATCAAGTTAAAATAAAAGGTATTTTCACATGGCATAAGTCAGTTTAATAACCACGATAGGTCACGCGTCGCTCGTGATACAGTTATAGGATAAAAGACCTTTCGAAACTTCCGATCGGCGTTAGCAACATTCAAATATGAACCTTCAAACGTTGAATTTAGACTCCATTGAGGTTTGACGTGATCTTCGGTCATTGTCAAAGGTGGTGTAAGGATCTTCGCGGGCGGTGCGGGGTCATTGCGATAGTATCGGGGTCAGAGGGACCCGCGGCGGTTTTTTAATTGCGGTCCCGGTTGTTCTGAATAGGTGGGCGGGACCAGGGATTTATAAAAGTGACTTGCGGTAGCTTGGGTGGCGATATGTTACTCCTGCACGTTTCTGATGTCCTAGTACTTAACAGAAGCATATATAAAGAAATATAACACATTGATAAGAAAAAAAAAAAAAAGAAAATTAACTAAAATACATTATTAAAAGGAGTCCCTTTAGGCAAGGTTCCGAAGATACTGGCAGCGTTCCCCCTTTGAATAGCTAGACTAATTCTTTGTCCGAGGTAGCTGCCAACTCTTCGGTCTCCTGTGATGTCGACTAACCTTTTTGATATTTCCTTAAAAAGCCTTAAAGCGCTAGGACCCCACGGACCAAGGGTCTCGACACCGAATGGGACAAAATCATACTCGGAGCCTAGACCCCTGTATTTGCACGCTTTAGCTTTTTCAGCCGCTTCACAAGCCGCACCAGCTCTGCTGTTGGTTCCATGTAGATGGGAAGGTGCCAGCGTGTCTGAACAGGTTGCATCCCATACCAGCACCCGGCCCATCTTCCATGGAATCAAACTCATACCATCCGGTCTCTTACCATCATCTCTTGCAATACCAGTCGGCTCAAGTAGACTTGGCACGTTGACGGAGGCAAGAGACCGGCGTATGATATCGTTAAGTGCGGCATGTCTCGAGAAGCGGCCTGCACTTTTTTGGCATGACAGTCCGTGATGTCCTAGCTTGTCGACATCACTGCCACAGGGACATTTATGAGGAGCGCAGACCGGAACCCCAAGCCGTAGACAGGTTGCGATTCGGAGCGTGTCAGGCTCAAGAAATGTTCCTGTATTTGACGAAGGGTACGCGTGAAGCCAGTAGCCGGCCTCATGCGCACCCACGGCCAAAAGCCTAGCACGCGCCGAACCTGTACTACTGCTCAATAGATTGTCATAAGTCAATTTACAGTTTATGTCGTCCCAGCTCCTCTGTGAATTTGGAGAAATTGAAAAATTTTGACCTGGGCATGCAATTAAGAAAGCGTTTCTAGCTTCTTCCAAGGCAGCAATCTCAAAGTTTGAAGGGGTTGCCCTTAAAATTTTACCTATGAGATTTGCTGAACTATGGACAGAAGATAGAAAGGCAGGTAAAGCTACACTGGAAATTTTGCGAATCCCTAAACCACCATAACGGATGGGTAGGGATGCTTGAACTATGTTTAATAAACGATAATCATAAAGACAATATGAATATTTTACATAATAACGAGAACCTTTTATAATCTCTGCGAGAATTTCGGCGTGAACTTATTGATTGATTACGGGAATTATTTGATTTTTTTTTCGATTCTTAAAGGAGATCTTCACTGGCTTAAGACCCTTAAATTATATCTCCCAAGACTGATTATACTTAATTCATACAGTATTAGGTAGATCAAGTCTTCCACGACTTCATCTTCACTCTCTTCACCTTCACAATCTTCACTTCACTCTTCAAACAGGTTTCCAATACAAACAAATATCTTTAGGTAAAATAGATCTAGCCAGGGCAAAAACAAATTGTCCTCTATGAAGAATGAAAACAAATTCTACCTAAGAATGTATAGATGTGGTTTTAAAGAGGATGTAGTGACAAGGATTTACAAAGAGATGCTTCGATGGTTTGGGCACATGGAAAGGATGAGTAAAAGTAAAAGAATTTATAAATCCATTCAAGATACGTTAAACAAGTGCCCATAACCATAGAGCTTGTATAAACAGAACTGTGAATGTGAAGGAAGCGAGGGAGGGAGTCAGGATCGTGGCAAGTGGCCTTCCATTGTCTCTGCCTATCCCTGTGGGTAAAAAGGCGTGACAATTTAATTAATTGATTGAAAGTATAGAAAAAATACTATCGGACGGACGGACAGCAGCGTTCCATATATAACTGTGACTCAGTACACTGTGAAGCATAAAAATGCAATTTATAAAGAGAAAATTTTTATTGTAAATCTTGGTGAAAGCACATACGAAGTTAGATGGAATCGTTGTGCATGCGCGCGCGCACCCATACAGCTGTTGTCTGACGCGATCGTCTTCGCTGATTGTTCACCAAAGGACGCCGCCGGCTTCACGACTCAAAAATGTCATTACGGTTCATGATTATGTAATTAAATGAATGACTGAGGTTTTCAACATTTTAAATCCGAGTATCAAAGAAAGAGACAATAGAGCGCTGCTTTCCTCCACCCTGACAACACTCTCGCTTCGTTCACGTCCACAATTATCTTATATTTATGGGCACTGCAGACTTCTGTTTTTTAAGGATCCCTTTCACCACACAAATCCCTAAAACTGAACTAGGGCAGGAAACTAAAGTTTTTTTATATTTTTATTTGAAACAATACATGTTTCGAATGCAGCGGCGAATGCAGCCATTATACGCCTTGTCTCGTTCTGTCTGTGGCCAGTCATTTGGTAATTTAGCACGTAGTAATGGCTACTGCACGTACTCTTGGCCGCCTGGTGGGGCTCCACGTGGTCACCAGGATTGGCTGCTAGGTGCGCGGGCGCCCTTTCTTTGCTCGTATTTCCTGCATCCATTTATTTGTCTTCCACAATATGTGTACTTTTTTTGCAGTCCATAAATTGAGGCATCAGCTACTATCAATCAATCAAATTGTCACGCCTTCCTCCCACAGAGATAAGCAGAGACAATGGTGCGCCACTTTTCACAATTCTGTACAGTTATATAAATGCAGTCATAAACGCGACTGTCACTTCGCGATACACTACCACTCTTAAACACCCAGATCCAGAATAAAAAGACAGACTAAATGTCGGTCACTTTGAGGCTTCCTCTGCCAGTCAACCGGTGGGTTGTGCAGAGAGCAGAAGTAGGTAGATGGAGAAATGCCCACAGTATAAATAAATAAATACAGAAAAAACATGCAAGATAAATTACATGCAAATATTTCTGTAGAAAAACCATCATATTGTGTGATTAACTAAACTTGTGTGCTTTGTCTATCTGACATTTTGTCCGGCTTATGAGCTAATATTTGACATCCGCGGCGGCCTTTCCCGCCAAACTTCCTTTAAGTGACGCCATGGATTTTTTTGTTGTGAATTTTTACTTTTATATTATTATATTGTTACATTTAAAGTATTTGCTGCAAAAGTCATTGAGCTTGAATGAAGACAAAAGTGAATATGACGAATATTGACAATTCGTTTCATACGAGCTCTACGGTTATGGGCACTAGGCAACCCAGCTTATTATATCGCAAATATTTATTATTATAAAAATTAGCTTGTTATATAATTTGCTGCAAGTGCTGTATTACTACTTGCAGTAATACTAACCTAACCTAATCCTCCTAAAAGACTAGACCGATTTGCATAAAAATTTGTGTGTATATTTCAATGAATGATTTGAAAATACAATTGGAAGACATTTCACATCATAATAATTTTAGCAGTACTTTTATTGTATAGCTAAGGAGAATAGAAAATTATAAGTTACTGGCCATACTTTATTCATAAAATATTTGGAAAAATATAAAGAATTTAAACATAAATACCATACAGTGATATATCCAAAAATGGTGACAACCGTAGTTTCATTAGAAGTCAAAATAAATGTAAATTTAAAATACCAAATTTAATGGGCAGGATGACGTCTGCCGGGTCAGCTAGTATTATATATAATACCTAATTAAGTTTAAATTCGTATCCATATAATTATTTAATAAAAATTACCAAAACTATAATGTGTATCAGAAATTTTAACCAGTTTTTTTACCAGTTAAACAATTGCGTGGGCCGGCATGGTGGGTGTTGGACGCAAAAAGGTAGACACGGACGTTTTAAATCACAGTTTTTGTGATAAATCAAAGACCTTAATGTTTTGAGATCTACTCATAATGTATGTTTAATAAATTCAATAAAGTTTCTCTTTAAATTGTATTATAGCTGGGAAACATAAATAGTCTACCAATTAAACAAAAAGTCACGATTTTATTCCTATGGGGATAGGCAGAGATAATGGAGCGCCAATTTTTACATAAGCTTCATAACCTTTCTTTCATCCACATCCCCATTGTTCTCTTCTATTTTAAAGGGAATAATTTCAATTTTAAAAAGAAAATCCTAGTAACAAAATCGCTTATGAATCATCGAAATTGATCGTAAAAGCTTTTGAGCTAACTTTGCTCTATGCAACGCTCGAACTAAATCTATTCAAAAAATAAAATATGTTCGGAAAGAAACTCGGGTTTGTTTATCTTCGAATGAGTGGCAAAAATCCGCTCGTTAAAGCCAACCAAAGTCTTTTAGGAAAGCCAGGAGACCCTTCACAGTTTACTCTTCTTTTAGGTTTGTTCACTCCTGTACTTTAAAAGCACGTGGGTAACTGCCTCCTTAAAAACTGCACTAGGTCTGTCCATAATATCAATCTTCCACATGTGTTGTTTGAGCGAGTTTTATTGCCAACCATTAGACGCAGCTTTGCTCGGTGCAGATTAAGCATACCTCTTATGACGTCTTGATTTAGATAGGGCTGACAAACATTTTACACTTCGTTTCAAATCTTGAATACTTAAATTTTATTGAATAATTAATCGATCAAATTGTCACGCCCTTTTTCCTTTGCCACGCTTGCCACGATCCTGACACAACTCCCTCGATTCCCTCACATCCACAATTCTCTTTATTGAGCAAGGTTAACTGAACATCAATGCCTACAACAATGATGGATAAAATAAAAAAAATATGGTTAAATGGTAGGATATATTCTGGGTAAACACCCGACCTGGTTAGTTTAGTTTACTGCGGTTTATGAGTCATTCAGTTCAGTGATTTTCGTCTTTTTGTTTTAATAAGGCTTTAATTTTAATCAATTTTGGTACCATTTATGGTTCAGCATTTCATTTAGCTAAATAATGTTGTATCTCCTTTAATAAAATAAGCTTAGCGTCTTTGTTGAGCCTTCCATATAATTAGGTAGTGCGGTAGATAATGCACTTCTACTCTACCAAACCTAGCTGCTTGACCTAGAGTCCTGGACAGTTACCGTGGTGTAGTGTAGTGGTCACGCAAAGTAAAAACCCCCGGTTGAAAAACCTCTTGCCGGTGCTAATGTATCTTTGATAGATATACTTTGGTCGTTCTGTTTCCATGATACAAGCACGTTCAGTAGCTTAGTACAGAAAAAGAAACTTGGCACGATATAAAAATGATATGCTAAGGCGATGTTAGCTTCCGCATATGGCCACAACTCGCCTAATATTAAGCTAAAGTACGTTCCAAGAGTGAAGGAGACTAAGACAAAGAGTCGGTGGCAACAAACCAGTCCACTATAATGATTTGGTGAGATTCCTTTTTGCCCTACGCTATGTTAGGCTGAAGTGCAGGTCATGAATGAAGGCGACCGCTGCTAATAATAGAAAGTAGCAGTGGCGTCCTAATTGGAACACGATATTAAGGAAACATTCAAGCCTGAAACGCGACTGAGTCACTTCACAGTCTGTACAATTGAAAGTGGTGGTACCATTCCGGACGGCAGACTGACTTAATGACTTCTAACTGTCTGGCCACCACTCTTAATCAATCTTTAACCACTATTGTGGTGGTACAATCTTCTGGATTATCCTAAGATTTCATATCAAATTATTAAGTAAGCTTATATTCTCTTAGCGAATTCACAATAGACTTTGTATTGTAATCTAACACACATCTAATTTACAACTGGACAGCTCTAGATAGAATCTCATAATGCTCTATTTTAGTACATGTTCAACATAAATATTCGGACCATATGACATAAATAGGTACGAATTGTTTCGTCCCATTTCAAGCAAAGAACAGTATCTCAATTCTATCAACAATATTTTTAATTAAGCTCAGTACAGTAAGCTCATCTGTCGTAGAACTGACAACCGTCCCAATATGCGAGTCCTTGAGTGAAGACGTATACGTCGGCAAATGAACTGCAGGGCAACCATCGCAGGCTAGCTGGCAGCCCGTGAATTGATAGAAAGTCGAGGGGGATGGCGTGATCTAAAAGAGGTCTGTGCCTAGAAATGAATGACTAAGGACCGATAACAATGGTGACGTATATTATATGGGATAATTTTTTTAGCTTTAAGCTTAGCTATAGTGAACTTTTGAAACGGCGAATTATTCGTCCCTTGCCTCAGACATTATATTATTGGGACGAGTTATAATTTACAAATAGAAAACATATAATTTTGTCTTGTTTTATGAATTGTTTCCGCTCGTTACATGTGCAAACATTGGGTGGCGACACTAAGCTCTGCTGCACAAAATAAAAAATCATTTTGAAGAAGTTTAACAACACTTTTACTAAAACGAACGCGTTGAAATCTTTAAGTAAGCAAAGTTACAGAGAAGAACCTGAAGTAAAATGAACAGTATTTTACTAAAGGTATAAATATACAGACTATAAATGTATACTTACAAGTATACAGACCGTGAAGTGATTTGGTCACATTTCGGGATCAGCTTGTAAGTTGCCGGTTCCATCTAGGCCGGCATAGTGGATGTAATTGCTACTCACAGCTATTGAATTGTAGTAGCAGTGACATTCATTCATGGGCCACACTTTGACTTAACATCAAGCGGCTTGACATAGCGCCTAATTAATTAGGTTGCTTTCGTAGTGGAGCGGTGCGAAATTCCACTATTATAATAGCTTAAAAAAAAGTTAGTTTGGAGCAATTATAAAGACAATTTATTCTTTCTTAAAATCCTGTGAGTAAATGAAAGTTTTTGTAAACTTCACAATTTTAAAAATTTTTATCTAACGTAAAATTGGAATCGGAACTAAAGTTGAGTAAAGCCCAAATTTAAAGATAGGAAATGTTACGAGAGCTATATTATATTAGGAAGGAAGAGTAACAACCGGTAGGCGACCCTTCATTTTGCGGCTTTTGGGAGGAAATCTTGGAGGTATTGGAGAATTCAGCGAAGGTAGTTAATTGGAACATGTAATTATACAAAAAATATATATAATATGTAAAATATTTGTTATATTTATATAATAAAATATATTTAATTGGAGACATCCTTAAGAAAACTGAGTTACCTAGTGCCCATCCATACCCCATCCATCCCCTAGAGCATATATTATATGCTCTAGGGGTATGGGAAAAACGAAGTATTGGATCTATGGGAATATAAAGAGAATTGTGGATGTAAGGTAAGCCGACTCATTGTTTCTGCCTATCCCTGTGGGAAAAAGGCATGACAATTTGATTGATTTAATATATAAAAATATCTTTGCATAAGTTCATCTATTGTTGCGTCATTGCCGAAGTAGCTACACTTTTAATCAAAATCTGCAAGTGTCCAACTGTGTTTTGATTTAAAACAGCCGAGCCATAGTCGTAGACATGTTATGAGCACAGCATTGTCCTGTCATAGTAATTACGTCTGTTAGCAATTGTCCAGTACCACTGTTTATCCCTGATTATATCACAAAAGGATGTGTTTTAATGCAAGCAACGCCTGTCCTTTCCAATTAGAAAAAGAGCTTTAAAATAGCTTTAAAGGCGTGGCGCGTTGGTTAGCACACCAATTCGTTACGCGTTAAGTCCCGGGTTCGATTCCCGCTCGGAGCAAAGATATTTTAAATATATACATTTCCTGTTTCCTGTTTTTATGTATACATTTATGTATTCATGTATACATTTATATAAATGTATTATAAAAACAGGACAACCAAAGTACATATATCAAAGATACATTGGTACCGGTGGGTGGATTTGAACCTGTGCACTCAGCTTGCGTAACCATTGCACTGCCACTACACCACGGTCGCCTTGTTTCATTACTTTTATTTGTATTTTTTATTTTATTTATTTAATTGATAAAAAAGGCGCTATTTACTTCGGGTCCGGTTTTTTTTTTTTTATTGTGATTCGACATATGACAGCACCCCGCTTGATGTTAAGCCAAAGTGTGGTCCATGAATGAATGTCACTGCTACTACAATTCAATAACTGTGAGTAGCAATCACATCCACTATGCCGGCCTAGATGGAACCGGCAACTTACAAGCTGATCCCGAAACGTGACCAAATCACTTCACGGTCTGTATACTTGTAAGAGTTTAAGAGTGATGAGTTACGGGTTCCAACTAGGCCAGCATAGTGGATGCGACTGCTACTTGCAGTTATTTAGCTATAGTAATAAGGCAACCGTGAACGGATTCGTTTATTTTTCAGTCGCCAGCGCCTTTGGATCAGGCAAGTCGAGGTCAGTTATCGAGTCAAAACAATAAAAACAAACAGATTGACTGAGAAAAGTTCCCATACTCGTCCCACGTTAGAAAAAACATTTAAAAATCCATTTCACACATTAAAATTGAAACAACCAATCAGAGGTGGTTCCCATATTTGTGTTGACGTTTCAATTAGCGTTTTGTTAATGCATAATTGTATTACACTGTTAGTTTAAGAATGCGTTTCGTTTTCTCCTGATTTAAATTTTAATTTCAACTTAAATTGTTTGTATCATAGAAACAGGACAACAAAAGTACATAAGGTATCAAAGATACAATGGCAAGTAGTTTGGAATAGTTATTTTTTTTATTGAGATACGTCATTTGACCTCGACCCACCTGATGATAAGCAAGAGGAGATTCAAAAGTGCCGACGACTGAAACAACCATGTTCTTTGTAGAACAAGCAAAAAGGTGGGATGCTTTTCCAGCCCATCCATGTGTTCTCCCCATCCTATAACCTAGTATCTTTGGCCGGCATAGTGACGGCGACTTTGGCGTCATGGACTGATTGGGTTTTTGCAGTTGTCGGCACTCTTGGACCTCCATCATACATACCATCAGGCTTACCATCAGTAACAATAAAAAAACGATGCCAAATTTCAATCAGGCCGGCATAGTGGATACAACTGCTGTGCAGACAATTGTTTGTAGATCGCATCAAAAAGTTACGCGGTCGCTGTCAGTGTCAAAAACAACTTTTATTTATTTGGATAATGAGTTTCAAAATGAACTTTGATTCTTGTGTGTGGCGCGTTTAATTTTAAAACTCATTAATGGAGTTTAACTGTCAAGATGAAGCTCATTCTCATTGTCATTAAGTTACATAATCGGCTCGCAATTCAATAACAGCCAGTGTGCAAGACATATGTCGTGTCACAATAAAAATTACATATTGTACATACTTATAAAATCATTGTGAAAACTCAACAAATTAATCTAAAGTGACATTTACATGTAATTATACAAAAAGGCCTACACAAAAACTTTCGCTACTAAATGATTAAACACTTACAAACCTAACAATAACCTGTACACCCACTTCGTAAGATTACGCCGTGATATTACTAGCTACTGTTTGAAAAAAATGTAAATTGAAAAATGACATCTATTCCTTAGAACATAGAAGTGAGAGTAAACCTTTGAGTAAGGTTCCATATGAAAATATGTTCAAGCCATAATGATTCTTATTACAAAATAAAATAAAAATTATATTAGCCTCATCAATAATTTACCAAGAAAACTACTGTTTTTACTGACTTACAGACGATTGTGATTTTTATTTCTAAACTATTAAAGTCGATTTTTATTTTTGTTAAAGAAATGTCATTGATTAATTGAGTAAAGAAATGTGGGAAAGAATGGTTCAATAATTTAAGGCTCTAAGTTAAAATTGTCCAGACCACATTGGGTGGTTAGTGGGTATTTTTTTTAATTTGTAATTTTATTCGATAGGGTTCAAATAGAAAATCATCTATTAATAACCCTGTATCTGCGGTTACATAGTTTTGATAATTATGATTTTATTGTATTTGACTTTAATTCATTGGTTTATTATAATTGATTGTCTCTTTTATATAAATGGAGTTGTAGTATCATTTGAATGATTTCATAATAAATATTTCATAACAATAATTATAGATCTTAGTGTGTATCAATCAAATTGTCACGCCTTTTTCCACAGTGATAGACAGAGTCAATGGAGCGCTACTTGCCACGATCCTGACGCAGCTCCCTCGCTTCCCTCACATCCATCATTCTCTTTATAATATAATAAATAATAAAATGTTTATTTAATTGTGTAATAAAATAAAATAAATATAACGTGATCATCTTATTAAAGTTTAAATTATTTTGTTAAAGCAATTTTATTAATTATTAACCTTGCTTTAACATTGCACAAATGAATGTTTTAAATATTATAAAATGGAAATCTGTGCGAAGAGTGTCGTCGTGACCTCAGTTTTTGGTACTATGATTCAGCACAGGCGCCATCATGACGCTTACCTCCGTTAAGGCGAACGTTCACGGACACTTTTTATTTACATTTCTATACTAAGCTACTAAAGTGCTTGTATCATAGAAACAGGACAACCAAAGTACATATATGAAAGATACATCGGTACCGGTGAGTGGTTTTAAACCCGTGCTCTCGGTTTGCGTGACCATTTCACTGCCACTACACCACGGTCGCCTTAACCGCACGCATATATATTTTGCTTGGATCGTGGAAAGATTGCATTAAAGAAGATTGACAAAATAAATTTTTAAATCGTAAAAATATAAAACGGGGATAACTCAGAAAATTGTACGTCGATCAAAGAATGTCCCCGTTCTTAAAAAAGCAATATTGTAGTTGATAATATGGTTTGTTAGGAAACAATGCTAATTAATAAGCTAAAATGCCATACAAAGTTCCCATAAAAAAGGATCCACTAGAAAAAGGATACAATTTGTTTGAATTCGTAATTTTTTTTTATTATTCCGACGTTTCGAGAGCTTTGCAGCCATCGTGGTCACGTGAGGTGTTGGCCGTCCTAAAATCAAAACCAAAATAAACGCGATAGTAAGCCGCATAAAATTTGTTTACTTCGTAATTATACAGCTAAGCATATCTGACCGGCATGGTGACGGCAACTAAGACGTTTTGTTAAGCAATAACTAATGTCCAATAGGAACCACGATCCTCACAGTGAAGAATCGAAGCAACTATTATAGAATCTCTGAGGCAACTGTAAACTGAACCGGTTCTTTTAGTCGTCGGCGCTCTTGGACCTCTTCTTGCTTACCCCAGGCAAGTAAAGGTCACATGTTGCTCTCAATAATAAAATATTTGTAATTCCGTACTATGGATGGTGCACGCAGGCGGACTTAATAAGATGACTTTTTAACAATATTAAATAAAAGTAGTTTTTAAAGATAATTCTGTTAGGAGCTTCGTGAATATGTCGAGGAAGATCATTCCACAACCTGGAAATAAATGACATTAGATGAGTACAATTTTTATTTATTTAAATAAATGCTATTATTATTATTTTTTTAAATCAGCAACTTAATTCAAACATGACAATACACGCACAAGCGAAATGTGACCAAGGGTCAAGCACTTACGCGTACTACAATACATTGGTATCAAATTGCTAAATACTAACATACTTTGTTTATACTTTACTTAATATCAAACATAATATAAATTAATATCAATGTAGGTTACTTGCTTTACTAAAAGCAATTTTCACATTCATTAATCAATTAAAGGACATTTTTTATTATTTTATTTTTTACAAAGTGCTTGTATCATAGAAACAGGACAACCAAAGTACATATATCAAAGATACATTGGTACCGGTGAAGAAGCACCTTTGACCGTCATAGTGACGGCAATTGAGGCCGTAAACTAACTCGTTTTTTTTTCAGGCGCGTCACTCTCGTACCTCCTCTTGCTTATCATCAGGCGGGTCGAGGTTAAATGTCGTGTGACAATAAAAAACACTTTCCACTATCTTGACACACGACCTGCCCTCGCAACGACATTCCTACGTTTTTAAAAATACATATTTACTTATCACAAAGTTTATAAAAGTGTGTTGAGTTTTGCTTTAGATAGCTCTCGATTTGACTGGTGGTATAGTCCCGCGTCACGTAAGTTGGCAAGATTTTACCGTAGTGGGGGAACGTTTGCGTATGTACACTGGCCGTGCAACAAAAAGGGGTCTCTTTAGATTCATAAAAAAATAATAATAGTAGTTAGGGTAAAAGTAGATTAACGTAGGTAGGCCTCCCACTAGGTGGACTGACGACATAGTGAAGGTCGCGGGTAACCGGTGGATGCAACTGGCATCTTGTCGTTCAGAATGGCGTTCTGAGGGTAGGCCATTGTCTATCCTATCCCTGTGAAAAAAAGGTGTGTCAATTTGTTTTTTTATTTATTTTTTATTTGTTTAATTATTAATTTAAGTATTAATATACCTTTTCCAATAATACAATATTATAACCATAAATAAAAAAAAACATTATCCGTAAAAGGATTGAGATTGTAATACAACACTAAATAAATACAAACGTCAGTCAATTGAGTCATAAAATATTTACAAATATGTCACGAACGAGATAGAAAACAAGAAAAATATCTTTCACTTTTTATCTAGATTAGGGACAGCAGAAATACTGACAATACTATGGTCTTCCTGTTTCTATAATAGGCACGGCACGCTTATTAGTCACAAGTCTCAAGTCGAGTCACGCCTTTTCCCCACAGGGATAAGCAGAGACAATGGAGCGCCACTTGCCACGATCCTCACAACTCCCTCGCTTCCTTCACATTCACAATTATTTTCATACAAGCTCTATGGTTATGGGCACTAGGCAACCAAGCTTTCTTGAGGATGTCTCCGAGGCAGACGCTTATTAGCTTAGTATAAAAATGAATTAAACAAATTTTATCAATCAAATTGTCACGCCTCTTTTCCATGGGGATAGGCAGAGACAATGCAGCGCCACTTGCCACGATCCTGACACAACTTCCCCGCTTCCTTAATACATACATTTTATGCAGCTTACTATCGCGTTTATTTTTGGTTAACATTGTACAATTTTTTATTTCGTCGTTTTGTATAGTAATGTCAGAAAACATGTATTGAATCTTTTTTGTACATGATAATAAATTTGTACAATATTAAAATTAAAAATTTTAAACAGACGTCAGAAATCGTCGATAATTATTACGCTCTAATTCCTATAGAATTTAAAAAAAACTATGGGCGGAGACAATGGTACGCCACTTCCTACGATTCTGATACAACTCTCTTGCTTTCTTCATGAAAATCATGTCAAATTGTCTTGTCTTTTTCCCACAGGGCAGAGGCAGAGACAATGGAGCGCCACTTGCCTCGATCCTCACACAACTCTCTCGCTTCCCTCGCATCCACAATACTCTTCATACGCTCTACTATATATATTTAATATTATACATTTCTATACTAAAATACTTGTATCATAGAAACAGGACCAGTGAGTACCAGTGAGAGGTTTCGAACCCGTGCACTCGGTTCGCGTGGTTATTGCACTAGCACTACACCACGGTCGCCTTAAACAATTCCTTTCTTTATCAAAATTACCTAATATTAAAATTAACTATAACCTTTTTTCAGATTCGTGTCCCTCAAAGTCAAGGTAGTAAAGGCGTATGGCCAAAAGACCCAGTTATTGATGCGTGGGCAGCCGTGACGTCATATGACCTCTACTATGAACGGTTTATGAGGAAATTAATCCGCTTAAATGTCGTAGGATAAATACCTCTATGCAAAGGAGGGTGTTTGCCGACCAAATCGGAGACATCCTCAAGAAAGCTAGGTTGCCTAGCCCATAAATATAGAGGTTGTATGAAGAGAATTGTAAATATGAAGAAAGCAAGAGAGTTGTGACAGGATCGTGGCAAGTGGCACTCTTTTGTGTCTGCCTATTACTGTGGGAAAAAGGCGTGACAAAAATTTGATGCAAAGATTATCAAGAAAAATGGATCAAGTTTTAATTTTTTTAAATTCGGTCTCCAAATATGACAGTAGCCCGTATGTTAGGCTGGATTACGGTCCATGAATAAAGGCAACTGCTACTACATTTATAACAACTTATAAACAACTGCAAATAGCATCCATTATGGCTGGTTTGCCTAAAAATCTTGAAATTAAAACTATTCTAGGCCCAAAATTACAAAATTACTTTATAATGATAAAATGATTTATAATAGTAAAGTAATTTTTTACAGTTACCAATACTTTTTTATAAACATTATTTTTTGATCAATCAGGGGCAAAAATCAATGAACCTATATAAATAGAATTGTGAATCTGATGAAGTGAGATAGATTTAGGTTCGAGAAAAGTGGCGTTCCTTGTCTTCGTCTATTCCTGTGGCACTCAGGTCATATTCATCTGCCTGATTAATTTAATTTTTTTTTAAAGCGTCTCAACGTCTAACGTCAACTTTTGTTGTGGCTTGACATATGACAGCACCTGATGTTAAGCTAGGATGCGGTCCATGAATGATGCGACGTGTCAGATGTAAAGTAAGAGGTGTCACAATGCCGTCCAGATGTGATTTCAGATTCAAGGTTTATAGGATGGAAAGAACACATAGGCTGTTGAATTAAACAAATTTTATGCGGCTTACTATCGCGTTTATTTTGGTTTAGATTTTACAATTTTTTATTATTTCGACGTTTCGAGAGCTTTGCAGCCATCGTGGTCACAGAGAGACTGAGGTGTTGCAAAAAACTGAAATAAACCGGGAACAGAAAAACAAAATATCCAACGGGGTAGTTTTGGAAACAAAACGGCGATAGTAAGCCGCATAAAATTTGTTTAATTCATTAATCAATGTTCGCGCAAAATCTAAGAAAATACTACATAGGCTGTTCTTTCCATCCTATCCCATCCATCCAAGTTGAAGACTTTACAGCTACTACATGCCGTAGTTAACAAAGTAGATGTTTCCATTAATATAAATTAAATTAATATAATGATTCGACCGTGGTGTGGTGTCAGTGCAATAGTTACGCAAACCGAGAGCATGGGTTCGAAACCACTCACCGGTACCAATGTATCTTTGATATTGTACTTTGGTTGTCCTGTTTCTATGGTACAAGCACTTTAGTAGCTTAGTATAGAAATGTATAATAAAATATAATATATTTTTTTAATCGTTCATAGTATATTATAAGCAGAAGCCCACAACCAAGGCTCCAAGAAGAGCTCCTTCAATCAGTTACATAAGAAACAAGGCCTTTAAATATAAATCTGCAGCTTTCTCTGTAACACATTACACACACAATTTTGATTACTACCAACTATAATAATAAGATCGAAATTCGCATAACAAACAAAGAAATCTGTGGTCAAAAATACATGAACATCAATCGGTCTGAAAACGAATAAATTCTCCTTTGTATGTGGATTTAATTTAATTTTTTCGTATAGATACTTATGGCTATGTTTTTGGATAATTAACAAACAAATGGTTATGAATGGGAGTTTCAATAATAAATGAATAAATCAGAAACAGGCTTTGTATACCACAAATAGTATCGCTAGATACTATTGTGGTATACAATAGTATCTAGATAACGATAGAGGTATCGCCTATACCACGGAAAATATTCCGAGGAGCTCTTCGGGGGAAGCATCCACATTTTCCACCAAATCCACCAAATCAGCAGTCGAACTAAAATGTTCGGTGTGTCGTTTCTTTCAACAATCAACAATCCGATCAAATCAACCAACTGATTCAGAAACGCTACTAAATCACTTCACGGTTTGTATACTTGTACGTGGTGGTACTACCCCGGATCGGCAGACTGGGCACCACTGCCTACCACTCTTATTATATGCAAAAGAATGTATGCAATTCTATCAGGATCACAGTTATTTCGAATAAAAACCACAAAGAACCGTAGTACTACAACATCGAAAAGGAACAGTAGAATAACTTCCTACAAACGGACTAATCGCCCAATATCCTACGCGCCTCCAAATCACAGCAGACTTCCTTAATAGACAACAAATTTTGCTGTTCCAAAAACTATTTATTACTTTATTAACGCGACTCGTATACTTTTAAATAATATTTATGACGACAGAAAACAGTGACATTTCGTTATTATTTGAAATTGTTTTAGGTAACCAATCAATAAATGAGAAATCAATTAATAACTACGTTGATCGGTTACCTGCGAGAATACCAAATATCAACACAATTTCATTGCTTTTTCGTCGCCATTAATATTTTCATTTAATTTTGTATAAAAGTCACTGATAAATCAGTGAAAGTTCGTTGACAAGTCGTTTCGTTGTAGTGTATTAAGAGCAATCATTAAAGCAATTTATAAATCTGATGTGGATGGATTCGTTAAACAAGGCAGGCCCAGGAGGGTGTTTTCCGACCAAATTGGAGACATCCTCAAGAAAGCTAGGTTGCCTAGTGCTCATAACCTTAGAGCTTGTATGAGGAGAATTGTTGATGTGAAGGAAGCGAAGTAGTTGTGTCAGGATCGTGGCAAGTGGCGCTCCATTGTCTCTGCCTATCCCAATGAGAAAAAGGCGTGACAATTCGATCGATTTGATCGGGCTTGGAGGATCGGGGCCTTGGACGCACTGCTAAGCAATTAGGTATATTCGTCGCGCAAAATAACACAGTCGATAAGCGACAGTCGGCAGCTTTATGGCGCGTTTTTCAATTTTTTATACTATATACTTTTTTATATCGCTCGAAGAACTGACAACCGATGACGAAGAAAGCTTCTAGAGTGGAGACCACGAATCGGAAGACGCAGCGTAGACCTCCCACTAGATGGACTGACGACATAGTGAAAGTCACGAGTAACCGGTGGATGCAACTGGCATCTTGTCGTTCGGAATGGCGTTCTAAGGGGGAGGGCATATGTTCAACAGTAGACGCCTTCTTGCTGATAATGATGATGCGGCCAGGGCGTAGATAAATAATATTTCAAGGATGCTTAGATAAACTACTGAGTTTAACTTGCACTGTGTCAATACGGTAGCAGTTCACATCACAATGCCGGCCTTTAAATTATAACTAAGTAATAAATTAAACAACATTTAGACCCCCTGATGTTTAACTCATGAATTGTTAATATATTTTTAATTAGTTCACATAAAATTAACATTGGAAATATAATTGCAAAAAGACCATTGTATAAGTTACTGTATTGATACTACTATGACTTATATATGACTTTGAGGATGGTTATTCAGGTTTCTGATGACAGACATGGCGCATTAGTAACGCGTAAAGACCTAGGTTCGAATCCGGTCGGAGCAAAGATTTGTTGCATGGCGTTTATTTGTAATATTTATTAATTTTAGAAGATTACAAATTATTGTACAATTCAATTTAATATTAAATATGACAACTGGCATATTTATGGCATGGTTTGCATAACCATTGAACTACCACTACACCACGGTCGCCTTATTAGGCTTTTTTTCTTATGAAATTCGAGTGTAGCTTCATTGATGTACCACAGCATCACGTTTACACCATTCAGAATGTTATTGGAGTGGAAAATGTGAAGTAGCCGTTTCATATTAAAGCTGATTTGTTCAACAAAAATATATTTTGCACTTTTTATTACATGTGACAGCTACTTGGTAAAAGAATACTTCCTCATTGATTTTGAGCAGAGTTTTTATTACAATCAATCAATCAATCAAATTGTCACGCTAATTTTCCACAGGCACAGGCAGAGACAATGAAGCGCCACTGGTCACGATCCACAACTCCCTTGCTTCCTTCAGATCCACAATTCTATGCACTAGCCAACCCTGCTTTCTTGAGAATGTCTCTGCCTTGTTTAACGCATCCATCCACATCAGATTTATAAATACCTTTCGTCAATCTACTTTCACACATCCTTTCCATGTGCCCAAACCATCTAAATTATTTAATTGATTGATCTATGGAATTTTAAATTTATTATATTTTATTATTTTTATTGTGATTTGAAATATGTCCTTGACCTGATGGTAAGCAAGGGGGTTCTAAGGGCGCCAACGACTGAAAAAACGACTTAATTCACGGTTACCGGCTAAAGGTACTAAACCACTAAACGTAAATTTTATTTATTTTTATTTAAACACATTTAGATGTGCCTATAACTCCAAACTTTCGGTTGTCTATGGTAGAAAGATGATGTGATTATTTAAAGAAAATCATCATTAATTAATCAGACGAAATGCCAAGCCTTGATTCCTTTAGAGATAGAAAAAGACTGTGAAACGCTGCTTTCCAGAAACCCATCATTTTTTAAAAAGAATATTCCCTGATTTCTTTTGCAGAAAACATCGACTAATATTAAGTTATAACTATAAAGAATACATTAAAACTCAACCACAATAAAGTCTTCAAACATTATAATCCCCAAAAATGAACCTTTAAGTTAATATGTACTTAAGTTCCGATTAAACGGAAGCCTTCAGGGCAAAATAACTTATATGATAACATTCATGTAATTGATTTTTAATGCCTCATATTCGGGTATTTCTCGCTAATCCCACTCGAATGGGATTCGGGCGGTTAAGTTCGTTATGATGGTTTAATATTTGCACGATAATGTGTTCATGAGAATTATAAGTGGAATTAATGCTTTACCGGCTCGTGTGTTCTTCATCTTGGCTGCCTTGAAATTAGAGATGTAACGACTGGACTTTTCAACCCGGGTTAAACCGAGTTTAGGCCTTAAACGACATCTACAATAAAACGATTTGAACTATTATATATTTAGATCAGAAACCAAATTTATATAGTCATACATACACATCCGAAGTTCTATGGCAAACCATACTGTGTATTAGGCAATCGGGTTGTCCATATTTTTAAATCGACTTAACTCGGTTCGAAAAAAATTCAAGCCCCATCTTTGCTTGAAATGAAATATCTATGAGTGTAAATGGGACTATTCGAAAAACTAAACAGTAGCAGTGGTGCCCTGTTTACCCTGTACCACCACTTACAAGTATACAGATTGTAATATGACTTAGTCGCGTTTCAGGATCAGCTCGTAAGTGTCTGGTTTCAACTAAGCCGGCATAGGGAATGTGACTGCTACTAATCGTGAATTGGGTTGTTAATAATTTTATACCGAAATTACCATTTATATATGTTTTTATCATTAGAAATAACAAAAGTAGTACATAGAACCCAAAATGAATGATGTCCTTTAGCTCTGTATAAAATATCCGTTAAACGTAAATGTAAAATGTAAGGTTAAGGAGTGGTGCAACCCATTTTTCTTTTACTTATACGATACTTTTTACAAATTCGTAAATTAAAATTTTTGGTACGCTGTGAAAACTGAGGACATGACAATTTGAATAATTGATTGACAAAAGTTATGACCATAACCGTATCCATAGAACTTGTATAAAGAGAATCGCAGATGTGAGGAAAGCGAAGGCGGGACTAACGTCAGGAACGTGACAAGTAGCACTTCATTGTCTCTGCCTATACGTGTAGAAGAAAAGCTTGATTATATGAAAAAAATGTAACAAACATTTATTATAATAATATACAGACCACCCAAAGAATGTAAGGCTCGCATTAACCTATATAAGAATTAATACATTATC
The DNA here is from genome assembly GCA_905220615.1 of Tinea trinotella. Taxonomy (NCBI): domain Eukaryota; kingdom Metazoa; phylum Arthropoda; class Insecta; order Lepidoptera; family Tineidae; genus Tinea; species Tinea trinotella. The sequence continues at coordinate 1,425,527 of HG992314.1, forward strand.
GAATATGTATATGCGATTATGGCTTGTATCATCCAAAAATATGATCACAAAAATGTTTGTATGTAACACAGATCACATAAAGAAGAGCTTGGGGTTTTAGCGTGGTGGGTTTAGTCGCGTAACTCAATGACAATGAGATTGGGCTTCGTTTTAACAGATGAACTCCATTAATAATGAGCTTTAAAATTAAAATTGCGACCGCGTAACGCACTGAGAATCGAAGTTCATTTTCATTAACAATTCATGCTCATTGAAACTCATTGTCTAAATAAATAAAAGTTGTTTTTGAAACTAACAGCGACCGCGTAACTTTTTGAGAAATGGAAATGAATTTCATTTTCCTGGACAATGAAATTGCGCGGTCGGCCCCCTGGGGAGTAACAATACTTTCAGCCAGTCTAATGACAGTGACAGTTGATTAAGAATACGCTGAGTACTCGATCGAGCTTTGGCCGGCATAGTGACGATGAACGGCAGAGTTCTCGTTGCCTCAGTGGCTAATGCAATCAAGAACCCGGTCCAGCTCCGCTGCAATATACTCTCTCATCCCGGCTATATCCTGTTTATCAGCTGCAGGGCGGGCTGTGTTGCGTTTATGCACCGTTCTGTCGTCTACATAGCAATGAATGCCGAATCCAAGGTCCAGTCCAACATGTCATTGATATGCAGAAGGAACAAAGTCGAAGATTGTTCCTTCTGGAACTTCAAAAGGGACCCCAATACCATCCCCTCCAAGAGTTGAATCGGTTTTTCCCCCTTCCCCTCAAGCGAGTTTAGATCAAATGTCTTCTATCCTTATTGTCTATAATATCTGCTAATGCTGAGACGGTTCACTCGGATGAACGAAATATGAACCGTCTGATAACAGCTTCACTGCTGCCGTATGCGATGTCTATTTAGTATTAAGTCTGTGATGTGTAATAAATCGTGCAGTATGAACATAAGTCACGGCCCCCGCGCGTCCGTTGTATCCAGTTACAACTGAGATGCGCACAGTAGCTTCATAAAGACAACATATACATACCTACATACTTATTATTTATATAAGCTATAATATTTCAAGTCTTTAATAGACAAGTAATATGCATTTGTTTATTAATTAGATAAAAAATATCGTCTAGAGACGTCACGAGATAGTCCCAAGGAGACTGTCAACATTTCCCCTTTGTATAGCAAGGCTAATATCAATCAATCGAATTGTCACGCCTTTTTCCCACAGGGATAGGCAGAAACAATGGAACGCTACTTACCACGATTCTTACACAACTCCCATGCTTCCTTCACATCCACAATTCTCTTCATACAGGCTCTGTTGTTATGGGCACTAGGCAACCTAGATTTCTTGAGGATGTCTCCGATTTGGTCGGAAAACACCCTCCTGGGCCTGCTTTGTTTAACGCATCCATCCACATCAGATTTATAAATTACTTTCGTCAATATACTTGCACTCATCCTTTCCATGTGCCCAAACCATCGAAGCATTCCTTTGTCAATCCTTGTCACTACAACTTCTTTCAAATCACATCTATCACGTAATGTGCTATTCATTATTTTATCCGCTGTCTAATACGTTGGTAAAATAATTTTCAGCCAGCCGCTTGAACAACTCCTTGGCCAGGCGCTTAGCTAAAGGTCTCCAAAGCCTATCGTCTGGACCCCAAACGGCGCAAATTCGTAACCTGTACTTGGCGTATTTGCGCACCTCGAGGTTCTCAGCAGAAATCGCCGCACTTCTCGCGCTTAACGAGGTCACCTGGATGTGAGATGGGCCTGGATATCGATTTTCGTTGTCATAAATATTGAAGTCTGGTCTGACAGCGCATGACAGAGAAAGTAGTTTTGGCAATTACTGTAAAACAAAAAGAGACAACACTATTCTCTCGGTACCGCACATACTACAAAATAATCTTAGGTGTCAGGGTATATCTAACGATTTAAATCTTTGTTAAGATATCTATAAGGGCTTAGGAGCTTCTACCACAAAAAGACACATAACAACGTTGATTCGTAGTCTGTTACGCATCAAAGTCCCGGGTTCGATTGTCGGTCGAAATAAATATTTCAAACCTCTTTTTGGTACTAATGTGTTTTTGATCATGTATTTTGGTTGTCATGTTTCTATGGTACAAGCACGTAGCTTAGCATAGAAACGTAAAAGAACCTTCAATAGCACTAGAATATAATTATAAAGATATGCAGTATATAGTAAATATAATATAATATAGTAAATATATATAGTAAAAAATCTAGTGCACAAATAGCTGAGTATAGATAATTGAATGCAATTAGGTTAAGTATGACATAAGTAAGGATTAGAAGTAAATTAAGTCACATTTACACTTTACTTAATAATACCACTTTGCTAATGGGTTTCGCACGTACTTTAAACATCAACCTTCATCATTATCATCAGCCAGAAGACATCCACTGCAACTACGCAGAGACATGGCGGCTCTGTGCGTCCTCTATCGCCTATACCACGGAGAATGTTCCGAGAAGCTCTTTAACTTTGTTCCTACCTTGTCTTTTCACTCCCGTAATACCCGCACAGGTCGGGGAAAGCATCCGCATTCTATCGACCGAATCGGCAGTCGAACTAAAAAGTTCGGTGCCTCTTTTCTTTGTAGAACAATCGACAAGTGGAATGCTTAGCCAGCCCACGTGTTCTCTCCCTCCTATAAACTTGGATTCTTCAAGCAATGCGTGAAGAAGCACCTTTAGCAGGCATAGTGACGGTGACTGAGGCAGCCATGAACTAACTTGGTTGTTTCAGTCTTCATCACTCTTAGATCTCCTCTTTCTTATCATCAAGCGAGTCGAGGTCAAACGTCGTGTCGCAATAAAAAAAAACCATAGGCCTCTGCCTTAGAACGCAAAGCTTCAACCTTACGTCGTCGAACTAGTATTTTTTTAAATTGTATTTCATAGTATGATAGCACCCACCTAATGTTAGGCTGGAGTGCAGTCTAACTTAACATCAGTCCATGGAGGCAGTTAGCAGTCAATAGGTGTGATTGCTAACTGCAAGCAACGATTGCATCCCCTATGCCGGCTTAATTCTAACCGGTAATTTTTAAGCTAATCGCGAAACGCAACTAAGTCAATTAATGGTCCGTACAGTACCTCAAATGCCTGCCTACCATTTTTAAGTGAATCTGAGTAGATAATGTATGTAGATCATCGATGATCTAGGTCCAAATGCGACGATTGAAATATATTAGGTTAAAGGTTAGTAACAATCGATACAATTTTATTAAATAAATATAAAGAGAGATACAAACAAAACATATAATACGGAAAAGAGATAAATCTATTTTACTATTATGCGAAAAATCTTTAATAACTTACCTTATTCATTATTACTTAAGTCGTAATTTAATACACGCTATTATTACCTTTACAACAAAGGGTTTAAAGGTTACTTCGGCGTGTTAATAAAGTGCATCAAAGTCATTTTAATGTGAATGTAAACAGTAATGTTATCTAAAGCAATAAACAATGTTAAAGCCAGGTCTGCGCAGATTCCAAGATTAGCCTGTTAACGTCGGCGCCATTTATTCTAATAAAATATCAATTTGAAATCTATATAAACATTATAAATTATATTATTCAGATTTATAATAGGTATGGAAGAGAAATCTCGTGGTTTTGTGCGTTCTCCCTGTTCTGGTACTAATGGTGCACAGACTTAGTTTTAGAAGGTTTATCAAGAGTCCAGGGCCCCGATTCTTCCAATACATCGCGGTCGCAAGTGACCACAACGTGGTTTACTTCTTGATTTGTTATTCACTGCATTTTCGATGCCATAATGTATTGAGTAATTGGAGCCCAGGCTTGGAATTAGTCAAAGAGCCAAGAAGTGCAGTATTCTAGGAGTAAAACTCACAAATAAAGTACGGCGCATGTCTAGTGAATAATGAGCAATCCACAACCCGAAACGGAGATAGCGAAATAAACTTCTACAATAGTCATGAGAGTGAGTAATGATCAAATAAAGTGTCGTAAGTCATGAAAAACGTTATTTCAGTTGCCGTCACACGAGGTGACGGCTTCTCCTAAAAGAACTAAAGCTGGGGTAAACACATAAGCAAGAAGCATTCCCAAAACAAAAGTATTTCCTTTAAGATTCTTAGGCTGTACCTAACCAGGTCAGAGGTCGAAAAACTATTTAAAACCTATGGGATTTTTAACTAGAGGTTTTATGGTAAAAACTGCCAAAAATCATGTGACCACGAAGGCTGCAAAGCTCTCGAAACGACGGAATAATAAATAAATGTTGTTTGTTTTTGTTTAATTTATTAATCAATGTTCGCGCAAAATCTAAGATAATACTAACTGCCAAAAATGTTTTTTCATACTCATAACAAGCTTTGGAATTTTATATTTCTAAACGTTCTACCTAACCCTAAAAATAGTATAAAAGTCGTGACTCTACAAACTACTAACCGACTAAATAAAAACTTCCACAGGCATAACAGGTGGAAGCATAACACATGTTACTACATTCCCTTTTTATCGTACTTAGTAGTACAAAAACTGACCCCCGCTATACCGGCTTTTGGTCCTTAAACCCTAATCTAAGTCACATTCAAAACTCCTAAACTATAACTCATAAGATTGCAGTTTAAAACCTAAATTTCCCCACATGTGAAGGCTTATTTGGTATGTTGTTTTTGCAACGCATTTGTCTCGGTCACACTTATATTTGTGCGGTATGTCTGTCTCCTGCGATGACGTCATTGGTAGGACAGGTCATCTAGCCTGTCAAGAGCCTATCTATCAGACTTTACAATGTTGTCTCAGTACTATTTTAGCTGCAAATAGGGTTGCCAGATTAAAAAAGTGAGTTCAATAAAATAGTCATTCATTTATTAATTTTAGGGAAGCTCCAGCACTTCCTCTAACAATATCCAATATAATACAATTTTCTTTACCATAACTAATTTAGAAAAAAAACTTTTTTTATTGTTACACGACAAATGAGAGTCTAGAAGGAATCCAAAAGTGCCGACGACTGAAACAACCGAGATAGTTCACGGCTGCCCCAGTCGCCATCACTATGCCGGCCAAATTACAAATCTTACTTAGAATTTACTAAGAAAAGAAAATAAAACCTTTTTTATAATATGATTTTCGAATATATCTTGTATATCCTCTGTATCCCTGTGGATATACAGAGACAACGAAGCGTCTCTCACATCCACAATTCTCTTCATACAAGCTTTTTGGATATGTGCACTACGGACCTAGAAGCTTATTCATTGATCCCCTATTATAATTTTAAAAATTAAGACCTGATAGTATATGATAAAAGGACATCATCCATTTTGTATATACTTTTTATATACTTTTTAAAATAGTTTGATGTACGAAGGTTACAATCCAATTGGAATACATCCTTTATTTTGCATAGTTTAGGTGTGCAAAATGATCAAAATATAATTATGACAATTCAAAGCAGAACTATTAATATGGCGTGAGTTTGTGAGTGACAGACGATACAAAATCCATATCTTGTTTTCCAAATAACTCAATTGCACAGCAATTAAAAGCAAAATTGTTATTAGTTTTATTAATACAAGTATCGAAACTACCATTTATATATATTTTCATGATTGGGTATTACAAAAGTAGTACATAAAAGCCCAAAATGAATGTTTCATAATTCATAATTCTATCAAGTGACAACCCTAATCATATACGTGTCGATGTTATCCACAGACAACTGTAAAAGATAGACTACTGTTTTTATCAAAATATACCTACCATACACACATAGACCCTATAAGTTTTATTATCAGTTAGAAAATCACTGAAAACACATTGAATTACAAAATATATTATAATTTATAATTTTGTGTAATAATTTTAAAGGATTAAGATCAGTGTTTTAACATTTACTTAACTCTGTGAGTGTATAAATTAATTAGGCAAATGTTATAAGGCGTCTGTGGTGAAGTGATGGTGCAATTGTCATCATTTGCTGGTACCAATATGTATCTTTGATATTTTACGTACTTTGGCCGTCCTGTTTCTATGATATTTTTTTGTGAGAATAATTGCTGTATTCAATTTGGATATGTATCCCGTGAATCCATCAGAAATAGAATTGTCTCCAAAACCGTTACGCATTTTTTCCACCGGGGATAGGCAGAGACAAGTCCCTATAGAAATGTATATATAAAAAAAATGCATTTTAAATTTTAATTTAAACGCAAAGTATATTTGACATACCTAATCATTAATGTCTCCGATTTGATTGGGTATCAAATCGGGCCTGCCTTGTTTAACGAACCCATCCAAATCAGAATTTTTATCTGAAACATCTTCAAGAAAGATGGATTGCCTGGTGCTCATAACTATAGAGCTTGTACGATATGAAAACAATTTTGGATGTGAGGGAAGGGAGGGATTTTTATCAGGATCGTGGCAAGTGGCGTTTCATTGTCTCTGCCTATCCCTGTGGGAAAAAGGCTTGGCAATTTGATTATGTTATATATTTCGATAAATTATTGCACAGAGTATCTATTTAACGCATCTTATGTTTTTTTTTTAAATTAAGCGTCGACATTTGACCTTGCCCCGCCTGATGGAGATCCAAAAGTGACGACGACTGAAAAAACCAAGTCAGTTCACAGCTGCCTCAGTCACCGTCACATAGGCCGGCCAAAGGTGCGTCTTCACGCATCGCTTGAAGAATCCAAGATTATAGGATAAAGAGAACACATGGGCTGACAAATCATTCCACTTGTCGATTGTTCTACAAAGAAAAGAGGCACCGAACTTTTTATGAGTAGTCTTTAATATGCGACATATATACGTACTATGTGTGTGGGTATATAAACGTTGATGTACTGCAATTTCGATCATAAAGTATAACTGATTCGCGTGTACCATCAAAACGGAATCGATCTTTCAAAAATTTCGCGATATAAAGATGGGATGGTGCCATCATCGACAACAGGGGAGATATTTATCGACATTTTTGTGCATATCATAGTCCTATTTGGACTTAAATTTATGACCACTGGTGCCATTGTGACCCAAGAATAAGGTTCAAGTAATTTTATTTAAGGCGACCGTGGTGTAGTAGCAGTGCAATGGTAACGCAAACCAAGAGTACGGGTTCAAAACCACTTGCTGGTACCAATGTATCTTTGATATATGCACTTTGGTTGTCCTGTTTCTATGATACACGCACTTTACAGCTTTGTATAGAAATGTAAAGAAAAAAGTTTAACTTTGAATAGAAAGCAACTATTTTAAAATTACCATAGTTTTGAGTATACGTTAGTTATTTCAAAGGATCCACAGTGTCCATAACCATACAGCTATTATAACTATAACATGGATTTTATTGTGTATGTGAGGGAAATGAGACCTATGGATGAGGGTCGTGGAATGTAGCGCTCCATTACCTCTCCCTATATCTATGAAAATTGAGATTATTTGCAATATCCAATCGCTACAACTGGGAATCGTACCTGGGACTTACATGTAGGTGTGGTGGCCAATGTGTGTTAACCAATGTGCCAAGCGATTTGCAAATAAAAATATGATGACCATAATACGAGTAGTTTTTTAAATCTTACATCATCTTGCATTGATATACAATTTTTTTAATTTTATTTTTGCAAACTCTTCATTATCTAACCAAATTAGAAGGACAAAAAACGGGGGTAAAACAAGAAAAATCTTTTATGGACATTTATCGATGTTTTGTATCGATATTTATCAGCTACTGCGCACGACTTATTATCGCTTGATCGTGAGATAACAAGCGAATTTGTTGTCGCCAATAGTGATGTCTGTTTATCGATAAATTATTCATACGTGCTGTTCTATATGCACTTATTTTTATACCTTTGAAGTTTTAATTCAGAATGTTACAGTTGCTGAGAAATGCTATCATTCTTAAACAACTTTGTTGCAATTCAATTTTTTTCATTCCAGTTCAATAATTATGACGGCACATTTCCTGATGTCAAGGTGGAGTACAATTTATGAGCACAATGGCGGGCATCTTTAACGTTCAACCTGGAACACTATACTTCTCTTCACGATCTTAACACCTCACCTATCAGTAAATGTGACTAAAGAAATATTTAACGATATAAAAAAAAATATTTATAATCAATCAATTCAATCAAATTCCCACATGCATATGCAGAAACAATGGAACGCCACTTTCCACGATCTTGAAACAACTCTCTCACTTCCATAACATCCACAATTCTCTATATAGACAAGTTATAGGAGTTTCCTATGATTTAAACAAAGAACAGTTTACTAGAGCCACGAACTGACTTGGTTGTTTCAGTCTTCATCACTCTTGGATCACCTCTTGCTTTTCACCAGGAGAGTCGAGGTCAAATGTCACGTTACAATAAAAAAATAAAAATAAAAAGATCCTCCTCATTTTATAAGTTTTTTCGTCACTTTCTTTTCATCTCTCCTTTTAATGTGTAAAATATAGTACAATAATCGAAAATAAGTTATCTGGTACAATTTACGTGTTCCAAAAAAAAGTATATATTATAATTTGCATATTTTCAAGATGTTTTCTGCCTACGACGATATCTCATAACAATTTACATGAAGTTTGACAGCAACGAAAGTGTGGAAGTATATGAACATTTTACGATACGACTTCTAATTATGGGTCAGTATTAAATTGACCCACAAAATGTGACCCATTCAAAGCTGCTGAAACTACAATTTCACTATTGTTCCGTCCTTGCTATCAAATATAATTTTCTAGTTTATGTTTTATTATAAATACACCTATTCAAAGTTGAGATAATAATTTGTAGTTATAGGTATACTCATATTTTTACAATATCATTTAGCTTTTTAAATGTATTTTGTTTATATATCGGATAACTTTTACTTTTTTTCAATGTTTACTTTTCGTTGTTTAAATGTATTAAGTTTAAGTTTAATTTTTTTTCCTAATATTTCCGAAACTATAGTAGTTGTAGAATCATTTAACAATGTAGGTATAGTAACCTAACCTAACCTAACAAAGCCCAAAAGGCTCTTGATTTTTTAAAGTTTATAAGTTTTAAAGTTTATAATTTTTTATGGTATTAAATACTTTTGCGGATTACTAACGCCTTTATTTCAATTAGACGTTTCGAAGGCTTTACTCCCCGTTGTATTCAAGAGTCAATAATCAAAAATATGTATGAAGTGTTTGTATTATTTTATTCTGTTATAGTACATTCTATAGTCTAATCGTACTATAGATTATACTATAGAATGTACTATAAGAATTAGACAATTAAAAAGGAAATTGATAGAGGTCAAAAATTAACAGTCAAAGAGGGTCTAACCTCTAATTATTCAGCGTTTTGAAACTTGTTATTAAAATTTATTATGGACCGTTTAATGTATTTTTCGGCAACGATCAAATTTTGTATTCGATTACTTCAAACGTGTTCTCGAATATACTCATTATTACATATTGTTAATAAAGAATTTGGAGATACCATCGTTTTACTAAATACATGCATATAGGTATACCTTGAAATTCTCACATAATATTACGCCTTAGTTTTGAAAGAGGGGTAGAACTGTGTATTTGCAACAGGTTCATATGTTGGGCCTGCGGGCCGACCGCGTAACTCAATGACAATAAAAATGAGCATAAAAATTCGTTTTGACATTTGAACTCCATTAATGAGCTTAAAATTAAAATTGCGACCTGCGCAACACACTAGAAATAGATGTTCATTATCATTAACGGAAAAAGGCCTGACAATTTGATTGATTGATTGATTAATTCCCAATAGGGATAGGCTGAATTTTGTTATGATAAAATTTTTCTGTTCACCACAGAAGCAATGTAATTTAGTTATTATTTTTATAAGCCTACAAAAAGCATCTACTACCAAAAGCATCCTTAGTTTAAGGTTAAAACACATTACAAAGTAATAAAACATGACTTAAATAGTCAACAACATTAATAAGTATTTTACAAAAGGATGTTTAACAATAAATATATTGACATTTCATAAATTAAATGTAAAAAGTCAGTGATGGCCATTAAAGTAGAAATATATTACTATAATATTTATAAGCTTATGAGAAAGGTAAAAAATGTTTACTACCTTTCATTATAAAAGTTGCCGGTTCCAACTAGGCCGGCATAGTGGATGTGACTGCTACAGCAGTTATTTAAATATAGTTCAGTCACATCCATTCATGGACCGCATTCCAACTTAAGATCTGGTAGGATGCTGTCATGTTATGTTAAGTCACAATAAAAAAGTGAACCTTAGTTACTATTTTTTTTTGTATATAGCTAATATCTTTACGATTTTTTTATTGAGAAAAACCAATCTAAATCAAATAAAATTATCAAGCTGTAATTTCCACAGGTATAGACAGGGGTAATAATAGAACGCCGTTTTTTATTATCCTGTCACAACGCAAAAAAATAAAAAAAACAATTTGAAAAAAATATTGACACTATTTTAAGTATTGCCTTTTTATTTTTCTACTTTAAGTTTTTTTCCTTTTTAAATAGTCTTATTAGCATTTTTGTTAATCATGTTTAAAGGATTCATGTTTAGGTTTAGTTTAATTTTTTATTTTTTTTGTTTTCTTGATCACAATTTTCGTGCAAATGTTGTGTATACTTGTAATTGTCAGACATATGTACCCATTTTAAATGATATTAATATTAAGTTACCATTGATGTATATGTTATGTTGTAAGTGTACCTTTTAATAAATATCAACCAATCAATCAAATTGTCACGCCTTTTTCCCACAGGGATAGGCAGAGACAATGGAGCGCCTCTTACCACGATCCTTACACAGCTCCCTTGCTTCCTTCACATTCACAATTCTCTTCATATAGGCTCTGTGGTAATGGGCACTAGGCAACCTAGCTTTCTTGAGGATGTCTCCGATTTGGTCGGAAAACACTCTCCTAAAAATAAATAAATAAATAACTCATATTAAGTTTTCTTCATTTAAGACTATGGTTTGATCGTGGTACGGGCCTAGTTGAAGCGAAAACTTTAAAGCTGATCTCGAAAAGTCACTCCATGACCTGTACACTAAAAAGTGGTGATACTATCCCGGATCACGGACTGGTGCAAATGACCACCAACCACCTACCACTTTCTACCATCTAAGGCAATTTATAACTATTTATTTAAAAGCCAATAAACATCACGCAAACTAATAAACAAGGCCATATTTATTGACATACGAGTACATAATTCCATTTGAACGTTAATTATTCCACAAGAAAAATAAATAATACAATTTTGCAAATTGTTGAAAGAACACTAAAAAGTGGCCATTGCTTGTAATAAACTATGAACTCATACAAAAACTGACACCACGATGTCATGAAGTAATTTAAAATTTATCCCTCACAATGATGTAGAAACTAAGGCTCATTTCCATTGTTCACAATTCATACGGTCTCTCATACATCCCATCCTATCCCATCCCATCTCTTCTGCACCTCTATCTATCGTTCGCAGCCTGCATCCTGCACAGACCTCCGATACTATAGTCTGTCTAAGCCGAAATAACGCGCCCCTCCACCGCATTTGCGCAAACGAGAAAACATAAAATATGAATGCAACACACCGAAAATGCAAGTGTAATTGGTCATTTAGTTGCTGGTTGGACACAAAAGGAGGAGCACGCCGATAAAGTATAATAGTATAGTTAGAAATATTTGCCTTCACATATTTAAATAAACTAATAAAGTGGAGAGGCGCGTCTTTTATAGTTAGACAAGCTATACTTACATATATGGAATTTTTTTTACATTTCAATACTAAGCTACTTAAGTACTTGTATCACAGAAACAGTACAATTAAAGTACATATATCAAAGATACAATACTGATACATTCATATGCTGATACATTCAAGAGTGGTAGGCAGTAGTACCCAGTCTGCCGATCCGGGGTAGTACCACCACTTACAAGTATACAGACCGTGAAGTGATTTGGTCACGTTTCGGGATCAACTTGTAAGTTGCCGGTTCCATCTAGGCCGGCATAGTGGATGTGATTGCTATTCACAGTTATTGAATTGTAGTAGCAGTGGCATTCATTCATGGACCACACTTCGGCTTAACATCAAGCGGGGTGCTGTCATATGTCGAGTCAAAAAAAATACATTGGTGCCGGCAAGTGGTTTTGAGGATTTTCCTACGAAAAAAAGCCTAGTAAACAAATGTGTTGACGTGCCGTAAAACAATGAAGCTAAGCCCAAAAGGACACGAGGCTCTCATAATGGGCCCGTACGTAAGAGAATGTACAGACGATATATTTAACAAATTGAGTATGGACACGCCAACGTTGCATCTCATCACAAAAAACTCACAGATAAACAATGTTAATGCTTTATTTAAATTAACTCATATTTTATTATTTGTGTTCATATGACTTAAATATACGACTTAGCGGCCTTTTAAAAGGTGATTGCTTCGAGTAGTGGTGGTAACTTGGTAAGGTAATTTGGATTTTTTATATTTTAAAATTTTACATTTCTATACTAAGCTACTAAAGTGCTTATATCATAGGAACAGGACAACCAAAGTGCATATATAAAAGATACATTGGTACCATGTAGTTTTGAACCCGTGCTCTCGGCTTGGGTAACCATTGCCCTGTTACAACACCACGACCGCCTTAAATTGCTCTTCAGTACTTGATCATTCATCATTAAAGTATTGTTAGTACTTATTATTTAGTCAAGGATGTAGATAAAGACCGTAAAGTGACTTAGTCGCGTTTCGGCATCAGCTTGTAAGTTGCCGGTTTCAACTAGGCCGCAGTAGACTGTAGTAGCAGTTACGTACATTCATGGACCACATTTTAGCTTAACATCAGGCGGAAGGCTGTCATATGCCAAGTCACAATAAAAATAAGTCTAATAAACCAAGAGTGGTTGATAAAGGGAAGCTACGATGGTTTGGGCGCATAGAAAGGATGAGTGAAAGTAGATTGACAAAAGTAATTTATAAATCTGATGTGGATGGATGCGTTAAACAAGGCAGGCCCAGGAAAAGGTCTTCCGATCAAATCGAAGACATCCTCAGGAAAGCTAGTTTGCCTAGTGCCCATAACCGTAGAGCTTGTATGAGAAGAATTGTGGATGTAAGGACAGCGAGGAAGTTGTGTCAGGATCGTGCCAAGTGGCGTTTCTTTGTCGCTGCCTATCCCCGTGGGAAAGAGGCGAGACAATTTGATTGATGGGTTCGAAACCCCTTGCCAGTTCCAATGTATACTTCGACGACAGGCGTGGACAAACGGTTTAGCGATTTGGTTTGTTGCGTAAAGTCTGGGGTTCGATTCCCGGTCCGAGCAAATATTTGTTTCATAGCTTTTATTTGTAGTATTTTATAATTATATTGAATATTGGAAATATTTGTTAATAAAAAAAGAGATGGATATTTGCTTCAGGTCTGGTTATCAAAGAGTGAAAGGCAGTGGTACCCAGTCTGCCGATCCGGGGTAGTACCACCACTTACAAGTATACAGACCGTGAAGTGATTTGGTCACGTTTCGGGATCAGCTTATAAGTTGCCGGTTCCAACTAGGCCGGCATAGTGGATGTGATTTCTACTCACAGTTATTGAATTGTAGTAGCAGTGACATTCAGTCATGGACCACACTTCGGCTTAACATCAAGCGAGGTGCTGTCATATGTCGAGTCACAATAGAAAAAAAAAATAGTTCTTTAATTATATATTTTTAAAATTAAAATGAATAGTAACAAAGTCGCATGAGAAAGCTAGTATAGGAACACTTTGAAATGAAGATCTTTTCTGCATTATTGTAATGAAGCCTTCGACGCCACATAATTTTAAACATTGACAGTGGTCTATACTCAACTTACGATCTTAACATTTATGTCCAATAACTTATTTTACACTTTATAATTTAAATAATATTGTTTGCTATAAAGTGTAAATTTCTCCAATTAAAAGCGTTAAAGGTGTTAAAGTATGTCTGTGTGTTTATGCAATGTATTTATTATTAACTATGTAAATTTTATGGAGAAGCAATTGGAAAAGGATCTGTCTACCAACAACTCTAAGAAAGTAACATTGTTTAAAATAAGCTTACTTTTGCATGAAAAAGTTTTGCATAATTGCAAGAGGTAAGGTTATAATAATATTTCCTCAAGATGTTATTATAATCTTGGTGAAATATTAGGGCAAGAGAGGTCGCGCAACAATCAATCAATCAAAAAGTCACGCCTTTTTCCCACAGGAATAGGCAGAGACAATAGAGCGCCACTTGCCACGAACTTGACACAACTCCGTCGCTTCCCTCACATTCCTCTAAATCTATGATACAAGCACATTTGTTAGCTTAACATAGACTCATAATAATAAATACTAAATATAATGCGACCGTGGTGTAGTGGCAGTGCAATGGTTACTTACACAAACCGAGAGCACGAGTTCAAAACCACCCACCGGTGCCAAATCTTTGATATATGTACTTTGGTTGTTTTGTTTCTATGATACAAGCACTTAAGTAGCTAAGTATAAAAATGTAAATAAAATTAAAATAATATTTATCGTTTGAGTAGTCTGTTATAGTGCCAGTAGTGGGGCGTGATTGCAGAAATGGTGATAGCGACGTGACTGTGTTGCGCAGGCGCAGAGACCGGCCGCATGAAAGATTATCACATTTAGCGCAGATGAAGATCTTGGGAACCTAATAGTTATGTCCACTTCGACCATTTTGTTTCATAAACTATTGTATGGACTAACCAGGAAGTGAACTTTGGACTCTTAGTTGGCATCTTAATTTATTAGATATAAGAATAAGTATGCTTGTTTTTAGAATTTAAAATATAAATAAATATTTAAGTAAAGAAATTCTTTTGGCTGGCATAGTAAAGGCATCTAGGTTACCGTAAACTGAGTCGGTTTTTCAGTTTCCGGCGAGAAATCGGGGTCAAATGTCGAGTGTCAATAAAAAATAGTTAGCTTTACTAGCCCATGTGCTTTCTCTGTCCTATAACTAGTCGTAAACTCAGTCGGGTTTTGAACGCTTCAGCGCTCTTGGTCTTCTCCCCTTGCTTGCATACCATAGTCAAGTTGAGGCCACTTCTTATTAAAAAAAAAAGTAACAGCAATTATTTAATTTAAATCATGTTATTTCTGCACATCAACAGTACTAAATCTATCGTTAATAACAAAACAAAAAACTATACGATTTATAAATCTCATAGAAATTGAGATATAAACAATCCTCTTTATCCACATGAACCAAATTCGCGCGCAATAAAACGATTTTGGGAGATTGGTGGCCGATTCATTCTATAACTTAATCGATAAAGAAAAATAACCCTATAAAATAACCTTCAATAACCCTACACGATTTGATCTAGTACACGAACAGGCTTAATTGCAAGGCCAAACGATTTAATATTAAGAAACAAATCAAGTTTCTGTCAACTTATCAAAATGGCGGCAAAGCGTGAACAGATAATTAAATTACCAACAATTTAGTTATGTTACTTGCGTATAAATCATTTTAATGAGCCGGTGTTGTCGCGACGACCTGCGTCTGCGCATAGTGCTACCAGATGTTGAGAACAAATACTAGAAGATTTTTTTTAATAAGACGCGACAACTAAAATCTATTTGCCTGATGGTAAGCGAGGGAAGGTCAAAGATCACTGACGACTAAAAATCTCGTCTTATTTTATGGTTGACTCGGTTGCCGTCACTTAATTTTGACGGCTAAAGAACAATTTCAAAATAAAATATTTTATATTTTTTTTGTTTCTTTTTAAACATCTAAAGGCCCTCACTTCTATAAATAAAACAAAATAATATATGAGGCTAACAGAAACACAAAAAAAATGTTGCGACCAGTCTTAAAGAATCCTACATTCAAAATAACTAACTATCACGCCTCTATTCTCAAAGGAGTAGGCTCAAGAGAGCGCCACTTTCCACGATCCTAAGAGAACTGTAATTCTTTCACAGCTGTCATCTCTCTTCTTACGGGTCCAAATTAGCAAATTATGTAAATAATAAACCTTTTTTTTACATCACTATACTAAGCTACTAAATTGCTTGTATCATAGAAACAAGACAACCAAAGTACATATATCAAAGACACATTGGTACCGCGGCAAGTGGTTTCGAACCCATGCCACTCGGCTTACGTAGCCATTGCACTACCACTACACCACGGTCGCCTTTAATCTGGCTTAAGTAATTTACACACGCATGCACTTGACTACTCCCTTGCGCAACCTCTTCTAAACTGCTATAATTCGCACATTTATGTCATAAAAACACACATATTTTTGTGATAAACGATCAAAGAAATTAAAAAATAACTCGTCTTATTATTAAAATACTACTTTCACGCCTCATCTTTTTAATGGAATAAGCAGAACTTTTGTCCGTTATATACTTCTATCAATCAATCAATCAAACTGTCACGCCTTTTTCCCACAGGGATAGAAAGAGACAATAGAGTGCCACTTACCACAATCCTTACACAGCTCCCTTGCTTCCTTCACATCCACAATTCTCTTCATACAGGCTCTGTAGCACTAGGCAACCCAGCTTTCTTGAGGATGTCTCCGAATTGAAACTCTCCTGGCCTTCCTTGTTTAACGCATCCATCCACATCAGATTTATAAATTCCTTTCGTCAATCTATTCTCACTCATCCTTTCCAAGTGTCCAAACCACATGCATTCCTTCCTTTGCCAATCCTTGTCACTACATCTTCTTTCTTTTATATGCTTCTACACAATACTATAAACGAGTTTGTCCGTCCATCCGTGTATAATTTATCCCCTCCCCCCTTTTAGGTTAGGTAGAAGGTCAATCAATGTCGTTAAAAAGATTTTCAGGAAATAACCTGAAAGCCGTTGAAATTTATATTATTCGGAAATGTTAAGATGTTTGTATAGAAGCATTAGTTATACTGGAATACAGCATAGAGATTACCACAGACATTGTTGACAAAAAATAGAGAATGACCTATGTATAAAGTCAATTATTTTATTTCTTTATTTTCAGTTATCTTTTAAAAATAAATATATCCTAATCCTAAATATACATATATTATAATTAAAAATTATTAATATACCTAAATAATATAAAGAATAAAACACCAAAATTATCAAAAAACAAAGTTTAATTATTACTAAAGAAAATACTTGATACATACATGAAGTTATTTGTGTATATTATATGTATTTATTAATTTTTCTGCCCTTAAACAATAACTGGGCACACCTTCCTAAGTTTAACTAGCAGAAAATGTCTAAGAAACTTCTCCTTCCGTAAACTAGTTCGTGGTTTTTTTATTATTACTAAGTACTTTATTAATTATTATAATACAAGAGTCGATTTATGTCTAAAAACTTATTATTTAAGTGCTGATTATGACAACAACAAAACATGCATTAAGTAACATTAAAACACAAAACAAGACAATGATTGAAACTTACATAAACCCAATTTGCTTGTCCACATCAAGACCTAAACACTAAAAGTTAATTTTAGAAACTACCCTACAAAACCATATTTATTCTAATCTAAGTTATTAAGACAGAAAATAATATTATGTATAATGCTTAATAAGTAATTACAAAACAGGAAGAATCAAGAAAGTTTCTTAGAGTGGTAGGCAGTGGTTTCCAGTCAGCCGATTCGGGGTAGTACCACCACTTACAAGTATACAGACAGTACAGTGATTTGGTAGCGTTTCGGGATCAGCTTGTAAGTTGCCAGTTCCAACTAGGCCGGCATAGTGTAATAGCAGTGACATCCATTCATGGACCACACTCCAGCTTAACATCAAGTGGGGTGCTGTCATAATATGTCCAGTCACAATAAAAAAAGTGTTACCAAACTTGTTACAATACTTGAATTACAAAAATAAATAATGGACATTTTTTGTTATTATGGCAACATTCTGACTGATGTATGAAAGCGATTGCTAGTACAGTTAAATAACTGCAAGTAGCAGTCGTATCCACTTTGCCGGCCTAGTTACAACCCACGGGCAAATTGACACCAAATGTCTGCCTACTGGCCTGTAGGAAAACCATTTTGTAAAATTTTGCAAACCTTGTTGAATAATGAATGCGATATTTTAGGTTACAAAAATATTTTTGCAAAACATAAAAAATAACATTATGTTTTCAGAGTAAAACATATTTTTTAACGTTAATATTCCCTTAAAAGTCAGATGTGAACAAACCAATGAAAAGTAAACACACACAACAAAAAAAAAGGAAAAAGCTCATTCTTCTAAGACGTCTTCACTATCACTAACCTTAGAATACTGGCCCTTGACAGTCTCTTCAAGTTTCTGTTAGAATAAAAAAACAAAAAATGCAGTTAGTATTATTATTATATTAGGTAAAAGCTTAAAATCAGTTAAAAAAAACATTTTAATGCGGATGTTACAATGTCAGATCTGTCATTAGGTAAAATGGAAAATAAATTGATTTAAATTCATAAATAGAATAAAATTATACCAGCGGCCGTTTTAACGTTTGACCTGCTCATGAAGATTCATATAATTTAATAATTTCTTTTGAATGATCAAACTGCTGTTCTTTATTGTCTCTATAAGATCAACAATCAATCAATCAACAATTGTTCCTTCAAACGTAATGATTAATTTATACGAAGCCACACGAACTTGTTGAGCGAGCCAAACGTAAAACGAAACGTTTTAATCCTATGTAAAGGGTCTGGATAATTGAAATATGCTTTATAAAGCTTCAAGACCCGTTTTAATCTAGATCAAAGTTTTGACATATATTTTTTGTAACAACTATGATTAATGATAAACCACGGTGATTACAATTTTAGCATTATTAGGCTTCGTCAAATAACTATGTAACATCCGCCTAAGGGCTGTGGTGGTTACGCCTGCCGATCTGTTGGTGCAGTATCGTTTTCACGCGTTCCGAAATGATTTCAGAATCCCTAGAGCCTAGAAGTGCTCGAAATTAGAATGTTATTTAGCATACAGGCTCAGAGCGCCATCAAATCATTTCGGAACGTGTTTATCGCTCGTAATTGCCTTTTACAAGTATATCAGTTAGCGGATTTACTCAAAAATCATAGTTTTGTATATAGTAGGTCGTCTTTACACCAAATGAGTATCTCATAGCATATAAGCGAGCCTTTAAATAAAGGACAATATTCGTATGGACCTCTTGCTTATCATCAGGCGGGTCGAGGTCTGATGTCGTGTCACAATAAAAAAATCACTTATATCCGTTATGAGTAACGGCACACAGTTAAAGTAACGCTTGGGGTAAAAACGGCCATAGAAATATACTTTTATGAATGATTTTTGAGTAAAATGATTTTAATTAAGCATTAGACTTGGTAACGTAATAGATTTTAAAAAAATTAAACACCCTATCAAACAGAAAACTTTATTATTTAGTGGTAAATAATAAAGTTAACTTCTGAAAAGAGTGACAAATTACAAAAGTCGGAAATGTAATTCAAAAACCTGTATTATTATGATCCATTCAATATTAATAATTCTATAATCTAGTTTTAGTATGCGAAAATTTTAGTTTTTAATAATACCATATTTTCTTAAATACATTAATTAATAATATGACGTTGTTATTTTAAATTTTAACTTAACCCACAACTTAGTGTAAAGCATTGATTATTGAATTAAAATATAACCTAAACTTACTTATATATATACAAAAAAAACATTTTTAAAATAGGTTAAAAAGCAACTGGGTCCACTAATACTAATACAAAATTGTGCTGTGGGCACATTTGCTGCGTTTTCTTGTAAAATCTATCTGCATTTTTGTAAAATAAAAGTATTAAATCATACATCCTGAAAAAAAAATATAGGCTGTATTTGTATCATCATGATCAGCCAGAAGACGTCCACTGCTGAACATAGGCCTTATTTACCTTAGAACGCCATTTCAAACGACAAGATGCCAGTTGCATCCACCGGTTATTCGAGACACTGGTTATTTCACTATGTCGTCAGTCCACCTAGTGGAAGGCCTACCTACGCTGCGTCTGCGGGTTCCTGGTTCGTTCTTTTCTATCGCTTGATGTGTATTTCATTTATTTATTTATTTTCTATCTACAGATACACTTTCATGAAACCGTAACCCTATTTTATCCTTGTTACGTAAATTTACACAATATTTGATATTTTTTTAATTTAAAAGCGTATCTTTAGCACAGAAAATCAATATAGGTACTTACCAGGTTTCTCTGAGTATTATTTGCGTTCCTATCAATGGATACCTACCGGCCGATACCTAAACTTAAACGAGCAATTTAAAGGAGGTGGAAGTGCAACCGTTAAGAAATGTTCCCAAACATCAATCAATCAATCAAATTGATAAATAATTTACAGTTGCCTCAGTAGCCAAATATGCTTTTTCACGCTTAACTTCACAAGAAACCAAGCATTCCACTTGTCGATTGTTCTACAAAGAAACGACGTGGCGAACTTTTTTAATGCCTAGAATTAAAAAAACTTTTTTTTTTATTGTGACACGACATTTGACCTCCACCCGCCTGATAAGCAAGAGGAGGTCCAAGAGTAGCGACGACTGAAAAAAACGAGTTAGTTCCCGGCTGCATCATTCGCCGTCATAATGCCGGCCTAAGGTGCTTCTTCACGCATCGATTGAAGGATCCAAGGTCATAGGATGGAGAGAACACATAGGCTGGCAAAGTATTAATGATATATTTAAATGTAGGTATAAATAGTGTTTTTCTGCGTCGAGTCCAGTTGTGTGGTCGGCCTAGATAGCCTACTAATTAGCAGCCTTGATGCAACCCGTCGTGGCGCCGTCATTTTATACATTATCAACAAATTCAAAGAAATAGATTAATTAGTTAACCAAAAAATGTTCTAAAGGGGAGTACCCATTTCTCTATGGATCCCAGTTGCGTTTTGTATGATGGCCCGAATTGGGCACAAAACTAGAATAATAATTTTAATAAAAACAAAATAACCCTTTTAAATTTTCCCTTAAATTATCCTAGGGTTTTCTGTAAAATTTAATTTTCAGTTTGGAGGTTACTTTGCAAGCAAACAGTAAGAAAACAACTGTTGCCTGACATATACAAGAGCTTTAATATTACGAATAGCTTCCATCGCCTCTTCTGGGATGGTAGCGAAATAGTTGTATCCGAATAGCAAGAACTGGCACTCTGTTGATTCCAGTGAGAATTGGGGCGTGATATTGATGATGGAGATATTGGTACAGGGATAAGTGCTGGGTTTAGAATATAATACTTGGGAACGTGAATCCATTCCCCGCACTTAACCAATATTCGCGTTCTTGGATAAATGGACCCCTTGCTAACCACCAGAAAAGTCCAAGTCAGTTGTCGTATCACAATAAAAAAAACCTTCATCAATTATTCAATTATAAACAAACATAAAAACTCAAATTCGGCTAAAATTGAAATAAAAATCGCAAAAACAAACGAGATGAAGTTAAAACACAAAAACCGGAGCCATAGGATACGAAAAAAAGTGTAATATGAAAAATAATTCATCTGATAATCTTTGTACAGTCAATAACAATATTTAATGAAATACAAATTAAACAAATTAATTATTTTAAGATAAAATCCAACAAATATATATTTTTTACATATACTGTTGTGACACGACATCTGACCTCGACCCGCCTGGTTGTAAGCAATAGTAGGTCAAAAGTGCCGCCGACGGAAAAAAACCGAGTCAGTTCACGGTTGCCCCAGTCGCCGTCACTATGCCGGCCAAAGGCTTCTTCACGCATCGCTTGAAGGATCCATTCCACTTGTCGTCATTATCAATTTCACGCGTAGGAACGCAAGGATAGGCAGAGAATGAAGTGGCACAACAAGTGCCAACTTTCACGATCATGGCACAACTCACTTGTTTCCTTCACATCCACAATATACATATTTCTACTTTATGTCTATTTTATAAAATACCTAAACTGATATTACAATTAAATATATTTGACATATTAATATATATTTTGGCCGGCATAGTGACGACAACTGAGGTAACCGTGAAATATGTATGTCGCTTTTTTCAGTCATGTCGAGGTTACATTAAAAAAAAATTTTAAATTTTCTATACCAATAATTAAATAATTTCTATACTTTAATTTTTTTTTAAATATTACAGTATTAAACGGTTAAAACAATAACATTAATAATTTTACCTCCAAGTGTACCGGTCAAACATCTTAGAGAAAGTGACGTTAAATAAATAAAAAATTAACTTAATCTCGTAAACAACGATTTTATCACGATCGTATTCCCCGTAACCGAATTACATTAAAAAAAATAAAAACGTTTGCGTCCGTCATCTGGACATATGTAGATCGAAATCAAAGCCGCAAGAAAAGAAATGTTAACATTGCAATATGTTTATTCCAATGACGCGAAAAAATAAACAATAGTTCAATTTTTTTTAAATAAAAAATTTACGCTCAATAAAATGATGTTATACAAGGTATAAATATACTTTTATTGGTTTTTATATAGTGTTTGAATATGGAGCTTTGAATATGAATATTAGTTTTTTCTTATTTTCTTTTTTTTTAAATAACGATTATATGAAAAGGTCAGTATAATTTGATTGAATTTTAATGTCTAGATATTAAATTACTTTCACTATATTTAATGAGGGCTTAGAAGCAAAAACAGTTTTTATTGTATTCTTATATTATTAATCTTCCTTCTGTCCTGCCCGTTTATTTATTGTCAATGACAGTCAAACAAACAAAATTCTTTATGGCATAAAAACAGAGTATATAGAAAGACAATTAAAATATGGTTTACAATGCTGTATTACCTAATTGGGAATATTTGCTAGGATAGTCTTAGGTTAGAATTATTGTGTATTTTATCTAGCAGATGTTTTGCTGGGGCTCTTTAAAATAAATAACTCCAACCTTTGTGGGACTCCCAATGGATGGAAGCTATTGGTCTCTCTATTTCTGCCTGCTGTTGGACACATATTAAATGCATGAAATTGTGGATTTTACACTTTATATTTAACGTCGTTTTTGTCGTTTTGAGGTTTTCGAGCACAAGTCCCCGGGAATTGGTAATAAGCATAGTAAATAAAAGCAAAATACCACTTTCCTAACGATTACCTATTTAGACTAATTCCTAATATCACAAGAGTTCATGTTTTAATTTTTATATAAACGCATTTATATATTTTGGCGTGATTAAAGAACAAACAAACAAACATTTGCATTTATGATATTAGTAGGAACACACAAACAGCAATGTACGTAAAACATTAGTAAAATTTTCTTTAAAAAAAACAGCAACTACTTGTTGACGTAACCCTGCAAAAGCTCACGTGCAATCGCAAATTAAAATTTAAAAATAAATATTACTGATAATATTTTATTTTTATTGTTATTACATGTAAAACAAATATTGTTTTATATTAATTAAATGGTATTAATTTGGGTTATATCCGATCTTTAAAAAAATGGTATTTAAAGGCACTCCTAAAATACCAAACATTCTCAACTTAGAATGATATTTTTTGTTTTTTTTTCCTATATACGAAAATTTGTAGACTTAGTAATATTATAGTTAAAATCCTAATATAATCTAAAAGGCTGTAAATTGGAAGCTCTTACAATTGGAATTATTGTTAAAAAAATTACACACGTAATACGGAAAACATTATAATAAAAGCACACACATGCAAGACGAACCTTTTGTTCTTAACTCACACAACACTGACCTGTGAAAAATTGAAAAATTAATTAAAATACAATAAAAATAAACATACGTTTCATTTACATTCAAAATACGAGTATAAGCCGCAAAAATATTTTATTTTAAACAAAGATTTCCGATTAGGTTACGGCTATGGATAATTAGCCCATGTGTTCTCTCTGTCCTATGACCTTGGATCCTTTAAGCAATGCATGAAGAAGCACCTATGGCTGGCATAGTGACGCTGACTGAGGCAGCCGTGAACTACTCGGGTTTTCAGTCGTCGTCACTCTTGGATCTCCTCTTGCTTATCATCAGGCGGGTCGACGTCAGATATCATGTCACATAACAAGAAAATCTTGAATTTTGCGCGAACATTGATTTTGAACATAAACAAATTTTATGCGGCTTACTATCGCGTTTATTTTGGTTTAGATTTTACATTTTTTTTATTATTCCGACGACCATCATCTCAGTCTCTCCGTGACCACGATAGCTGCAAAGCTCTCGAAACGTCGGAATAATAAAAAATCTAAACCAAAATAAACGCGATAGTAAGCTGCATAAAATTTGAATAATTAAAAAAAAAACGTTTTTAATTTAGATCTTGCTAGTTATGTCATAGTTTACAAGTGCAATTCGTTGACGAGTCAATAGCCAATCCTCATTGTCCACCTAATAATAAACTCTATAAGCAACTGGCACTGAACCCGTCCATTATTACATAGAAGCGTGCACACCCGCCATGTGTTAACTGCACTAACAGCCATTTGTGAGCAATTTTAATATTTCTGCATATTTTATAACAACACCTCAGATTAATAACAACGTATTTACACATTTTAATACGATACAACTTTACATTGAAGCCAAGATTGTTGTTCTATATTATAGTTTATATGTTTTTTTTAGTTTTCAGTTGCGCACATCGGAATTGAACCCAGCGCCTGTCGCTTAACTCGTGTCGAAAATATAACTCAGTTCTTTCGACTGGGCCTACGTCACAAATTGTCGGGTTAAAATCACATATTGAGATCGTTTTTGAGATGTGTTTATCAGGCTTTTTGTGTATTTCAATGCGAGGACCTTAGATCGAGCGTTCTAAGGGGTAAGCCTATGTTCGAAGGTCATCATCATCATCTTCTGACTGATGATGATGATGACCTTTAATCATATATTTACAAAAAACTAATTAACAAACGCCAATAACTATTTTGTGTTATCTGTTTTGGAATAAAGAAAAACTAAATATTAGAGATTTTTCAGTCGTAGGCGCTATTTTGATCTTTTCTTGCTTGAGATTGAGATCGGACGTCGCGTTACAATAAAAAAATTATAATAAAAAAAACTTTAATAAATAAATCTATAAACCCTATAAAAATACAGATTATTGTTTTTCTCTATAAAAAATTAGCAGTCATCTTAGTTTTATTTTTAATCACCCATTATATGGGTAATTTTTACTGCATATACATTTTTCATATCAAACGTTATAGTGGGAGATTTCTTTTGTGTATGCCCCAGATGACCAAAGCGTGGGTTGACAACAAACGGTTGTGGGCCATCTGTAAAAAGCCTTTAACATTGTTCACGATGTAATAAATAAGTAGTAGATTTATTGTTTATTTATAAAAAAAAAACTTAAATTGTCACGCCTTAATTTACATGGGGATAGGCAGAGACAACGAAGCACCACTTTCCACAATCCAAAGCCTCTCGCCCACTTCACCTCACCTCGCATTGCTGTTTTTTTTTTTCAAGATAAAAAAAAACATTAGAAATGATTACAATTTGATCGAAACAAACAATCTTTAATCCCTCCACTCACCTCTTATTCATAAATCTCTTTCGTCAATCTCCTTTTATTCGTATTTTTTAATCAATCAATCAAATTGTCACGCCTTTTTCCCACAGGGATAGGCAGAGACAATGGAGCGCCACTTACCACGATCCTTACACAACTCACTTGCTTCCCTCACATCCATAATTCTCTTCATACAGGCTCTGTGGTATTTGTATTTTTAAGGTGTCCAATATAACCCTTTATAAAAAATGTCTATAACCTTGGATATAGTGGCGTAAATGATTACATTCGGTAATTGACAAAATTATTTTAAAAGAGTCATCAAAAATACCACATTACAAGGAAAAGCTTAAGGCGACTGTGATGCAGTGGTAGGTAGTGCAATGGTCATGCAAACTGAGAGCACATGTTCAAAATCTTCGATATATATGTACTTAGGTCGTCCTGTTTCTATTATTTGCGCAACCATTGCACTGCCACTACACCACGGTCGCCTTGAATTATCAAGTTATTGTTTGTAAAGTCGCATATTTTCTTATGCGCGAACATATTGATTAATGAATTAAACAAATTTTATGCACACTTACTATCGCGTTTATTTTGGTTTTTGATTTCACAATTTTTTATTATTATTCCAACGTTGCGAGATGAAAAAATTGATAAAAAAAAATTCAAAACAATCTAAAACCAAATTAAACGCGATAGTAAGCCTTAAAATTTGTTTAACGCATATTTCGTATTACTTCTTTATAAATTACAACCGTTCGTTATATAAGTGTAATACATTGAATATTGTATATATGATTATATGTATGTTTATGCAATGTAAAATGGACAGACAGGTGCGTAGTTACACTTTTAATTCTAACACATAAACATAACTCACGCCTTTATTTCTTAATGCGGTAAGTAGATGTATTGGATATAATAGCCTAGCTTAGTAGATAATTCCATTATTAATACTATGTTTTTGTTTAATTGCAGGTGGTACTAGAGAAATGGTCTAAGAAATAGATAGAGAAATGAAGAAGTAGATAGGGAAATAGTCTCGAAAACAATAAAGAGGTCCGGTTCAAAACCACTTGCTATCAATATATCTTCAATATATTGATGCCTCAAAACCACAATGAGATATTTTTAAAATGTGACTTGACATAATTCGATTTTAAATATTTCTATTAATGTGATTACATTTCTATTAATTTCTATTAATATTTATATTTAAATATATCACATTTTCTTAGATTTTGCGCGAACATTGAATTAAACAAAATGTATGCGGCTTGCTATCGCGCTTATTTTTTGTTAATAATTGTACAATTTTTATTCCGTCATTCCGAGAGCTATCGTGAAAATAAACGCGACATTAGGCCGCATAAATTCTTTAATGCTTTAAAATTACAGCTTCTGTTATCGTGAATGAATAAAGTGAATAAAGGCGTGAAAGCTTTTTTTATTATTTCAAAATCTGACCTCGGTGCCTGATGGTAAGCAAGGGGGAGTCCAAGAGCTCCGATGACTGAAAAAAAAAACGTTTCATTTTACAGTGACTTCAGTCGCCGTCACTATGCCGTCTGTGATATAATTTTGTTTAATAATATCTTATTAGATTCTATTTAAAGAAACTAATTTGAAAGCTAATAAGAAAGCTGGGTTGCCTACTGCCTATAACCTTAGAGATGAAGAGAATTGAGGATATGAAGGAAGCGAGGGAGTTGTGACAAGATCGTGGCAAGTGGCGCTCCATTGTCTCTGCCTATCCCCATGGGGAAAAGTCGTGACGATTTGATTGATTGTTTTCTATTTTCTAAAATTTATACTTCGTTACAGCTTAACTCGACCAGCAGTCGATCTATTATTGAATAACTAAATCATAAAGTGTTCTAGTGATGCGACGATGTAGGTTGCATTGAAAACATTGAAACGCATCCCAAACGATGTCCCCTGGCCAACAATGGACCGTCCGAACAAATAGCAATATTAGTTATTGTACGTCGCTGCTGACCGTATAACAGGGGATGATGTATAACAAAAGTCCAAAATAACAATGTAACCAAAATGCATTTATCATCATAAGTGGACTAACATATGAAGCTCATGTAACAATACCACTATACAACGTACAGGATGTTTGAAAACAACTATCTGTTGTTTAATGCTCATGTTTTCTCCCTATCCCCACCTTGGATGAAGATGCACCACTAGCCGGCATAATGAACGTGACTGTGGCATTATTAAATTGAACCATTTAATTTTTCAGGCGTCGCGCACTTTTGGACCTTAATTAATCAAATTGTCACGCATCCTTCCCACAGGGATAATAGAGCGCCACTTACCACGATTCTTACACAACTCCCTTGCTTCCTTCACATCCGCAATTCTCTTGGACCTTCCCTTGCTTATCGTGGGGCAAGTCGAAGTCAAAAGTCAAATCACAATAAATAAGTAACATTTGGCGTGACATAAACGAAATATTGACAGGACAGTAAACAATAGCCAAGCATTCTTCTTTTTTTAAATTACAGACAATATAAAACGCTTGTTTATTTGTTTCGTTCTAAAAAGGATAGGCTAAGACTTTGCAGCACAACCTCCCACGAACCTGAATTAATAAATTGTTACTAAATCTATGTCATAGCTCGAAAAAAATGATCTAGAAACATTAAACCAAAACGCTAAAACAAAAATCAACATTTTTAAAACAAACTTTAGTATAAATGTGTAAGCAAACAAGTCTGGGCGACAAATGTACATATTGTATGTATTATGTCAAAGATACATTGGTACCAGGAACTCTTAGTTTGCGAGACCATTTCACTACCGCCTGACCGAAATCAGACGTTTATAGGTTTTTTCACAGCGCGACATTTTTGGGTCGTCATAGTGACGGCGACTGAGGCAGCCGTGAACTAACTCTGTTTTTTTAGTCGTCGTCATTCTTGGACCTCCTCTTGCTTATCGACAGGCGGGTCAAGGTCAGATGTCGTGTCACAATAAAAAATAAAAAAATAACTTTTAGCACCCTGTATAGTGGCCAGTACATTTGGTTTTGTCACGACATTCACAATGGCGGCACACTTATTGTTCGTTTGATAAAAATCTACAAACGAAAGTCACAATTTTGGAGTTATCTGTGTGTGCTTTCGATGAGTTCCATTTTTATTTTAAAGTGATAGACAAAATAACCACCGTTTAATTATAAGATATATTTTTTAATCAATCAATAATATAGTCGGAAAACACCCTACTGGGCCTGCCTTGTTAAACGTATCCATTCATGGTGTTTTCCGACCAAATTGAAGACATCTACAAAGCTATATTGCCTAGCGCCCGTAACCATAGAGCTTGTGTGAAGAGAATTGTAGATGTGAGGGAAGCGAGGTAGTTGTGTCAGGATCGTGGCAAGTGGCAATGCATTGTCTCTCTGTCTAACCCTGTGGGAAAAAGGCATGACAATTTGATTGATTGATTGATGTATGTAATGTATTACCTGTGTTTTCGCAAATAATAGCTATAAAACAATAATGAAAATCATATAATTTTCTGGCTAATCCTCACCCTTTTTAACAGTTGTTTTAAAACAAGTTGTCAGAAAAAGAACCACAGAAACACGTCTCGTGTTTACAAAGTGATTTCAATCACACCATCGCCAGTAAAACCAACACGAAAATCATCACAAAATCATTCTGAGAAAAAAAACATCCATCAAGATGGTTGGACTATAGCGAGTTATTTTTTTTAATTGGGGTTTGACATTTGACAGCACTCCGCCTTATGTTAAGCTGAAGTGTGGGCATGAATGGAGGCAACTGCTGGTACGGTTAAATAACTGCAAGTAGCAGGCGCATCCACTATGCCGCCCTTGTTGCAAACGGCAATTTACAAGCTGATCCCAAAACACTACTATATCACTGTTAAGTTCTGTTAATGTATGTGATTTATTTAAACTAGCAAATAATTATGGCTACGAATAGAGCAAAATGGTGTTAGTCCGCATAGTGGATGCGACTGTTACTAGTAGAATTCTAATTATTTAAATGTAGTAGCAGTCGTGACAGGCGACAGGCTTTTGACGACAGGCGTGGACGAACGGTTTAGCGACTGGTTTGTTGCGCGTAAAGTCCCGGGTTCGATCCCCGGTCGGAGCAAAAATAGTATTAAATATTGCAAATATTTGTTAATAAAAAAAAGAGATGAATATTTGCTTCGGGTCTGGTTATCAAAGAGTGGTAGGCAGTGGTACCCAGTCTGCCGATCCGGGGTAGTACCACCACTTACAAGGATACAGACCGTGAAGTGATTTGGTCACGTTTCGGGATCTCAGCTTGTAAGTTGCCGGTTCCATCTAGGCCGGCATAGTGGATGTGATTGCTACTCACAGTTATTGAATTGTAGTAGCAGTGACATTCATTCATGGACCACACTTTGGCTTAACATCTAGCGGGGTGCTGTCATATGTCGAGTCACAATCAAAAAAAAAAGTCGTCGCTATTCACTGACGGCACTCCAATTTAAAATTAGACGGAGTGTTGTCATAAGTCGATCCGCAATATGACAACACCCCGCAACTATATTTCTAAAGTAACGGTACCTCTTTTATATGTGACACATTTGTCATTTTTTTTGTCATTTAACCTTGACTTGCTGGGAAGCAAAAGGAGGTGAAAACGAAGTTTACGGTCGCATTCACTATGCCGGTCAGATGTGTTTTTTTACGATTTAAGGTTATAAGAGAAACAATTATTAAGGAACAAGAGATTTTTTTACAAATCGATTGTTTAACAAAGAATCCAACTACATGGGTCCTACTGCTACGCCGATCACTTATAAGTAGTTTTCAAATTGGCAGTATTATTTAAGCCGCCGCAAGTGTTTCACCAAATTATATAGTGAACGTATGATTTTATTGCTACTGATGTTTACTTTAAGCAAAAATTAAATAATATGCCATTTTCACTAAAATATACAACTTTCGTTAAGTACCGTGAGAGAGATGCCATTCAAAAGTATAATAATTATAGAATTGGGGATGTGAGGGAAGCGAAGGAGTTGTGTCAGGTCTGTGGCAAGTGGCACTTTATTGTCTCTACCCAACCCTGTGGAAAAAGGCGTGACACTTTGATTGATTTCAAGTAGTGACGATATACTATGTACATCAGGAATATGTCCTGCACCGCACACTGGATAAATGTACCGACCGTCAGTCACTTGTTAGTGTACAAGTTGCCGGTTCCAACTAGGACGATTTCCAAGTGGATGTGACTGCCACGTGCAGTTATTTAATTGTAGTAGCAGTCGCATCCATTTTATCATGTCGACTTACAATAAATAATAAAAATGTATATTTGATATACTTTGGTCGTCCTGTTTCTATGATAAAAGCACGTTTAGTAACTACTTAGTTTAATTACGTGTAGGACTTTTTGCGTGAATGAGCAACAAACATCCAATGCTAACAAACTTTTGCGTTAAAACAAACTATAATATAAAATATGAAAAACAAAACATTTCTATAAACTTAATCAATCAATCAAATTGTTACGTCTTTTTCCCACAGGAATAGGCAGAGACAATGGAGCGCCACTAGCCACGATCCTGACAAAACTCCTTCGCTTCCTTCACATTCACAATTCTCTTCATACGTGCTCTATAGTTATGGGCACTAGGCAACCTAGCTTTCTTGAGGATGTCTCCGATTTGGTCGGCGAACACCCTCCTGGGCCTGCCTTGTTTAACGTATCTATTCACATGAGATTTATAATCTTAATAAAGCCGTATAATAAATATTTACTCATAAATAAAAGTATTTAAATTAACTTTTAAGAAATAATGGGAAAATAAATTTATTATATTATCTTGTGCATCTGAGTATGTTAATGTTGTTATTATTAATTTGATGGCATCATATTGATACTTAACAAATCACAAATATCTCTGTAACCACACCCTGGTGGGAGTCTACTCCGAATACACGAAATAACGCCTAATTATATGAAGTACCCCTCGAGTAACCTACTACTCGGAGTACTGGAAGAGCACAGAGTACATTTTAGGCTTTATTGACTACAGAAAAAAGGAGTTCTTGCGGTAAAAAGTGGATACCTCGTGAAGCGGATGATCCATTACAATTTTTTATTTATTTATTGTGACACGACACCTGGCCTCGACTCGCCTGATGATAAGCAAGAGGAGGTCCAAGAGTGACGACGACTGGAATAACCGAGTCAGTTCCCGGCTGCCCCAGCCGCCACTATGCCGGCCTAAATTGGAATTGAAACTAAAAATCGAGTGAAGGCCTTTGAAAACAATATCAAAATTTCATTGTGACATGTCATATGATGATCTAGGGTGCAGACCAGATTATCATGAAAGCGATTTCTAGTCAAATAATAACAAGTAGCAATTGCTAAATTTAATTAAATTCGTTAAATTTCCAGCCTATCTCGAAACGCTTGGACCACCAATTATCCGCCTGCCGCCATAGATCATAAATTTTAAAATGATTATTATATTTAAAATTTATCAATCATATATCGTAGATACATGATAAAGCCTGCCGCCCTTAAAATGACTTTAAATGAAATCAAATGATTATTTGATATATCCAACCAACCATGGACCTGTACTGTAGCAATATTGATCAGATAAGAAAACACTTGTCCGTTTTATTACTCAATGAATATATGCCTTAAATTATATTTTATGTTAATGCCAAGATATTTTTATTGTAGTAGTTAGTTGTTTTGTAGTGTTTTAGGTTGATTTTTTGTTTGTATTGTATATAGGTGGAAACTAATTAGGCTTAGTTTTATTATAGTTTGTATCTAGATTTATAAAATAGCTGTAAGTTTCCCTAAAATAAATAAATTAATTAATTAAATGAAAATCAGAGTTGCAGATACATTTAGCCAATGATATTTTAGGAAAAGAAATAAATGTGTTATTAGCGCTCCAAAGAGGCACGTTAAAACTATGATAAAAAGCAAACCTAGACTCACTGTCGGGAAGCAGCGCCACAAATATTTGTCTCTTTTTCGCTGTTAATAACTATCATTCCGTCCTATTTCTAGAGTCTGTCTAAGCCGAAATGACGCGCCCCTCTACCGCATTTACGCACACGAGCAAATATAAAAAATGGATGCCGAAAATGCAATTGTAATTAGTCATTCAGTTGCTGGTTAGACACAAAAGGAATACCCAATATCATGTTTTACCGAAGTCGTCAGTCACATCTCGAACGCTTCGCACAAATTACGTAGTTCTCCACAATATCTTTTGCCGTATGATACTTTCGGAGTAGAGCTTCATTAAGAACGGTTCCCTTTAATTTTCCCCTTTACAATTATCAGAATGATCAGAAAACTTATCTCAAAACAACAATTAATCTTGATTATAATTTAATCAGCCTCATATACTAATTACATTAAATAGGGTTGCACAATATTTATTATTAATACAATATAGAGCTGGGTTGCCTAGTGTCCATAACCGTAGAGCTTGTATGAGGAGAATTATATATGTGAAGGAAGCAAGGGAGTTGTGTCAGGATCGTGGCAAGTAGCGCTCCGTTGTCTCTGCCTATCCCCGTGGAAAAGAGGCGTGACAATTTGATGATGATGATGACAATATAAAACATTCAAAAACCAAGAGGTTACGAGTTTGCGCCGTTTGGGGTCGAGACGATGGGCCCTTGGGGACCTTCAGCCAAGCGCCTGACCAAGTGGCTAATGAAGAAGTCTGGAGACAGAAAGGCTGGCTAATTGCCAATTTCTGCCAATGTCTTTTTAGGACTATTTCTGATGGGACATCTTTAGAGAATATTTATTATGTATAGTTTAATTATTATATTTTTGTGTATATTTTAGTAATAATACTTACTTATATTTAGAAATCCTCGTAAAACCAGGATTATTCAATAATCATAATATTATGTTATTTATTTATTCTTTTATCGTAAAAATATACAAATTTCATGCGGCTTACTATCGCGCACACCAAAACGCAGGCATTTCTTAAAACAAAATCCGGCTGCAATTGAGCATGTCAGTAAACTTGAGTGTAATTTTAGTTAGATGACAATCTTATGGGGCAGTTAGAGGCACAGTAATATGCAATTATGAATATAAAGATAATTAAAGTAATAAAAAACATAATATACATCACGTGTGTACATCCGCACGGTAATTTGACAAAAAATAATAATTATTAAAGTTATAAACAAATCTGCAGTAATTAATTCAATTTGCAATTATTTGTATTTATGTTTGAAGTTTTTTTGCATTCATAGCACTTTTTTAATAAACAATTACGATGTAGAAATTATGTATTATCATAATACAGAGACTCGACACCGAGAAGTAATTAGAACCGACTTAGTTTACAGTTGCCTTAGTCACCGTCACTATGCCGGCCAAAGGTGTTTTATTTAATCAATTGAAAACATATTGTGAACCGTGTTCAATGTGGGTTTTTTTCTCAACCCATCCTTGGCACTATTTATACGCAATTTATAATCCACATTAGATTCATAAATTCCTTTCGGATTGACGAAGGAATCGGAATTCGAAATTAAATCAAATTGTCACGTCTTCTTTCTATAGGGATTGACAGAGACAATGGAGCGCCACTTGCCACGGTCCTAAAATAACTCCCTCGCTTCCCTTACATCCACAATTCTCTTCATACTCTATGGTTATGGGCACTAGACAACTCAGCTTTCTTGAGGATGTCTCCGATTTCAATTCCATCATCAATTTATGCTCGGTTCCTATAATAAACTATCCGTCATCAGTAACAGTAATCATTTGTACTTTATACTTTACAATTCACTGACATTTAAAAAATATTATATATATATTTACGATATATTATATATTACGTATATAAAAACAGTTTTACTCTATTTCATACTTTATACTTGTAGTTGTCGGTAACTTGACTTACGAGGGGTATTTTATAAGAACGTCAAAAACCTACGGCCGGTGGATAATGTAACTGTTTGTATCAAAAACGATTCGTTTGACAGATATGGGAACCGGGCATTAGTTAAATTGTTTATTGAGCCACCCCATTAGTGAATGCCTGCTACTAAAATTTATAGACGGCCTTATTAAATACACGCATCCACTTTCACTATCACGCAGGAACACATGAGAATGGCAGCCCTGTGACCCTCGCAAGTACCTACATATAACGCTACTGCAACTGATACTTATCGAAAACACCTCCTCGCTTAATTCGCGAACAATTTGCCCACTTTATCACTACGTAATTATCCGAAACAGTAATGAACGGTTTGTGAGCTAAAAAATTGTTCCCCAGTAACACTCTTCTCGGTAAATAGGGATACCATCGTTTTCCTTTAAATAAGGACGTATTCTAAGAATTTTCTGCTGGCAACATTTCATTTTACATGTCAAAAATATTCATAATTAATTGACTAAGTGACTGTTGTAAAGCAATAATTTGATAAACCAGTCTGCTGGTATTAAATCAAACTTCTTAATACGTTTTTAAAATAAGAAATAAGTTATATCATTATATTTTATCGTCTATTCCGTACCGAAAACAAGAAGCAAAATTTAAAAAAAAAAACAAAGATTAATGAGTATTTTTTTAGAT
This sequence comes from Tinea trinotella, assembly GCA_905220615.1. Lineage (NCBI taxonomy): Eukaryota > Metazoa > Arthropoda > Insecta > Lepidoptera > Tineidae > Tinea > Tinea trinotella. Next base: position 1,460,686 of record HG992314.1, read on the forward strand.
TTTGCGCGAACATTGATTAATGAATTAAACAATTTTTTTATGCGGCTTACTATCACGTTTATTTTTGTTTAGATTTTACAATGTTTTATTATTCCGAGGTTTCGGGAGCTTTGCAGCCATCGTGGTCACGGAGACTACACAAATTTTTTTATTCTTCCGACGTTTCGAAAGCTTTGTAGACATCGTGGTCACGGAGAGAATAATAAAAAATTGTAAAATCAATAACGAAAATAAACGCGATAGTAAGCCGCATAAAATTGGTTTAATTCAAAATTGAACAAGGTTTACAAGAAGATAATAACTCAAAATTCCATATTCCTATTCTGTATATATCGAGATATGATATTTTAAGCTAGACCTGGGATTTTTACCAGCTAAGAAGACCTATGTCAACGTCGTCAATTCCTATTTCCTTCAGATTTCTCCACCATAAAAAAATTAGAACACCGAAGCCGACATGTCAGGCGAATAGGTGACCGACTGTCTATAAAAAAAATAAAACACATTTGTCTTAAGGACCCTAATTCGTATTGGGAAGCGTGGAGGAGTATACAAATCCTATCTGGATAACGACGGTCCTGACAGATGCTTATGACCCGTAGTGGGACGCATATAGGCTGTCGATAATGATTAAGATATCCGTGACATATCCGGACGTGTGGTATCCGTGTCGTAAGAATGTTGAGGATGCGCCAAAGTCGGTAAATTACACAAATTAAAGGTTTAGGCTGCCGTTGACAGTTTGGCTTTTTCGCGTGTTAAATGGCATGAGAAGCAATTTCGTTGGACAAGAGAAATTCTTACATATCAATAATAATTAATATTTAAATGGTTATTCAGATGAGTTGATTATTTCAATGCGTAATCAATTTTGTTTTTAAAGTTAAATCTATTATACAAGGCTCAGATTCGCTCTTGCGCGAAGTACTGTTCGCACCTCTGGGACGGCTCTGCCAAGTATCTTCTAAATGCCCTGGATTCATTGCAGCGCCGAGCTGTCCGAATTATAGGTGATGCAGAGCTCACGCGAACTCTGGAGCCCATGCAACTACGCAGAGACATGGCGGCTCTGTGCGTCCTCTATCGCCTATACCACGGAGAATGTTCCGAAGAGCTCTTTAACCTTGATCCTACCTCGTCCTTCCACACCCGTAATACCCGCACAGGTCGGGGAAAGCATCCGCATTTTATCGACCGAACGGCAGTCGAACTAAAATGTTCGGTGCGTCTTCTCTTTGTAAAACAATCGACAATTGAAATGCTTTGCCAGCCTATGTGTTCTTTCCATCCTATAACCTTGGATCCTTCAAGCGATGCGTGAAGCCCGGCCGGCATAGTGGCGGCGGCTAGGGCAGCTGGGAACTGACTTGGTTATTCCAGTCGTCGTCACTCTTGGACCTCCTCTTGCTTATCATCCAGGCGGGTCAAGGACAGATGTCGTGTCACAATAAAAAAAATGTAGAGAAAAGCAGACTCATCAACTATTAGCAATCTACAAGTAGAATGCTTTATCAGCTTATCCTATAACCTTAAAATCCTTTAAGGATGGCGATATAAATAGAATTGATTTTTTCAAGCGTCAGCGCTCTTTAAGTTCCTCTTGATCTCTGTTAGGTCAGATTTAAAGTATTTTTTTTATTGTGACACGACATCTGACCTCGTCTTGCCTGATGATAAGCAAGAGGAGGTCCAAGAGTGACGACGACTGAGAAAACCGGGTTTGTTCACGGCTGCCCCAGTCGCCGTCACTATGCCGGCCAAAGGTGCTCCTTCACGCATCGCTTGAAGGATCCAAGGTCATAGGATGGAGAGAACACATGGGCAGGCAAAGCATTCCACTTGTCAATTGATCTACAAAGAAAAGACGCACCGAACTTTTTAGTTCGACTGCCGATTCGGTCGATAAAATGCGGATGCTTTCCTCGACCTGTGCGGGTATTACGGGAGTGAAAAGATGAGTTAGGAACAAGGTTAAAGAGCTCCTCGGAACATTCCCCGTGGTATAGGCGATATACCAGTATATACAGTAGTTTTAGTAGCTGTCATACAGACGATCCCGCGCGGACACCGTCACTATGATTATTCTGTTTTACAAAAGAGTAATTAAATAGAATTAATAAACATCACTTCGTAATATACTTCTCAAGTTTTTTTGTTATAAAATCCATACAATTATAATGTAAAATCTTTATAAAATGCCGCGACACTATCGTTTGTGATTGATTCAAGAAGTACGTGACCTCAACGTGCGCCCGCGCAGGCTTTCTACACATTATAAAGGTTTTTTTTTCAAAAGCTACTCAAAAAGTAGGTATTCGTACTCACCAACTCATAAGTTTTGACCCTATATATTTTTTTCATTCAATTTTTTTTTTTAAGTTCAAATAAAATACTTTTGTCTGGCATAGTGACGACGACTGAGGCATCCGTAAACCGAATCATTTATTTCAGTCGTCTGCACTCTTGGACATTCCCTTGCTTATCATCAGGGAAGTCCGGGTCAAGTGTCGCGTATCAAGTAAACAAAAACGACACAAGCGCCGATTGACAATATCATTTGTAACTTCATTCAAACATCCAGAGCGCCTATATGCGAAAAATATATCAGAAAAGACAGGGCTTTTTTTAAATTGTGTCTAAATTGTTTAAACTGAGTCGCTTTACCAATCGTTCTGATCTTTGTCTTTTACTTGCTTATCAGGAAAATCGAGATCGCGTATCAACAAAAAGAAAACATCTAGGTCAAAGAACAAGGGCGAATAGGGACCAAAATGTGCATCACCATCGATTAAAATATCGATTTAGGTTATGACGGTAATAAAAAAAGGATACACCTGTTAACTACCCGTTGTAAATATACATTAATCATTACTTTGATATCTTAAGAGGCGACTAAGGAAGGCAACCTTTAGTATGAACAAAATGAGTAGTAAAAGGCAGATTATTAGACTGAGGTCTGATTCTACGGAATTTTATTAGATTTCAATACTAAGCAGACTAGGCAGGTCATCTCTGTTGCGTGTCTGATACATTATGGGCCAGGACCACTACTGAGTGAAGGTTGCAAGACATCGCGGTAGGCCTAAACGAAGATGGCGAGATGAGATAGACTCCTACAACAGCGAGAGACCGCAAAGTGCCGTAAGTCATGGAAAAAAAGGGAATCATTTCAATTATATCCCTAGTAGTAGGACAATTAAATGGACTAATAATATACTTAGCTACTAAACGTGCTTGTATCATAGAAACAGAATGACTAAATAAGTACTTAAGTTTAAAGTAAGTAAGTAACTTTTAAAACAGTTAGTTCTTGGTTTACGAGATCATTTATCTATCACTAGACCACGGTCGTCCTTCAATGCTTAATGATGAGACTATTATAGTATGTATATAAATCAATCAATCAAATTATCACGCCTTATTCTCACAGGTATGGGCAAAGATAATGTAGCGCCATGTGCCACGATCATAACACAACTGCCTCGCGTCACTCACATCCATGGCATATCTGTTTTATTATACAATAACTAAGGTGTAGATAAAAAAAGATACGCAAATAGCTATAAAGCTAAAGATAGAGCACGCAGGCGTTAAGACCCAGGGCGATTAAGAAACCAGGACAGAGAAAAAAGCAGAAACCAAGTAGTCAGTAGCTTGATACAAAAAACTTTATGATTTTTATTGTAGCTTAACATGTGACAGCACTTCCGAGTGCGCCTATCCCGAAACGCGACTGAGTTGCTTCACGGTATGTACAGTTTGAAGTGTTGGTACAGGATCAACAGAATGGGCAAATGATCACCAACTGTCCGCCTACCAATTCTACCATAATTTCTTTATGGAATTACTAATATTGTATGAAGAGAATTGTGAATGTGAAGGAAGCGAGGGAGTTGCGTCAGGATCGTGGCAAGTGGCGCTCCATCGTCTCTGCCTATCCCTGTGGGGAAAAGGCGTGACAATTTGATTATTGAATTACTAATAAAAATAATACAAGTATTAGACAAAATCAAATATGTCTGCTTTCATAAGCCTAAATAAATAAAAGGCGACCGTGGTGTAGTAGTAGATCAATAGTTACGCAAACCGAAAGCACGGGTTCAAAAACGCCGGTACCAATATATCTTTAATATATTATTTTGTATTTTAATCACAAGCACTTTAATAGCTTAGCTTAGAAGGAATATAAATAGAAAACGCTTCCAAAAGGCTTTTATAAATATAATTTACACCGGCTCAAGGGCTAGAAAGATCACTTTAAAAAATTACACTAAAGAATGTCGTTACAAATGCGATTAAAGTAAATCGTTACAAATAGTCGTAGGTATTGCAACGTCCACAGTTCAGAGAATCGCTTTCCCGCATTTTCACAAAGATCCGTGATCGCCAATAATGACTTAATAAGATGTGGCTCTTCACGCCGCAACGTGGGCGGGGTGATCAGCTCTCGACACTTAAAACGTGGAAATTGAACACGGCGACATACATTCAACACTATTTTACTATTCCAAGGGAAATCCATACACTCTGTGACTATTTTTGTGTTATTTAAACACGCGTGGCGCATTAGTAAGCACATATCATTTTATTTAAATATTTTATAAATGATTGTATATTGTATTTTCTTAGATTTTGCGCGAACATTGATTAATGAATTTGAAATAAACCGGGAACAGAAAAACAAAATATCAAACTAGGTAGTTTTGGAAACAATAACAGCATCAACCAATAGGACGACCAACACCTCAGTCTCTCCGTGACCACGATGGCTGCAAAGCTCTCGAAACGTCGGAATAATAAAAAAATGTAAAATCAAAACCAAAATAAACGCGATAGTAAGCCGCATAAAATTTGTTTAATTGATTGTATATTACAAATATTTAATAATAAAATATAAAAAGAGTCAAATATTTGCTCCGGGTCTGCGGGTGTACTACCTTTGGTTATAGCATTATTGTTTTAATCGTCAATTTGTACGTCAAATATGCTTATTTGAATAAAATTAGCAGTTTTGTAACGTCACATCAATATTTAAGAGCAAGAATTAAGAGTAGGCAAGCAGTTGGTCATTTTTACAGTCTGTCGTTCCGTGGTAGTACGACTATGCACTATGCCGGCCTAGTTGAAACTAGCAACTTTCAAGCTGGTCTCGACGAAGTTACTTCACTGTCTTTACACTTGAAAGTGGTGGTCTGCTTTTTCATGTTTCATGTTAAAAGCTGAACTATGGTCCAAGGTAGAGACTACTTCAAGCAACGTAAAATCCTTATTATGTTAGCCGATGATATTTTAAGAAAAGACGTAGATTTGTTATACGCGCTCCGAAGGAGGCACAATAAAACAATAATACTCGTAGTTTCGCGATGCAGAGCAACATATATTTGTCTCATTTTCGCTCTCAATAACTATCATTCTATCCTACTTCCACTTGTTTGTATGCCGTGGTTGATCGTTTAAACTGCCATTCGCGAACACTCAAACTTGGCTAGGTAACCTTATTTATTATCATTGACGTCAGCCAAACACGGTGTTGTTTCAAAATGAATTTAAGTCGCGCGACATTTTGTCTCTTAGTTCGAAAGTGTGCGTCAATTTCACCAATAAACGAAAGTGTTATTGAGTGAGAATCGTTTGCAATTTGTATCTGAATATCATCGTTGCCCTTCATCACTATCACACAGTTTTAATAATAACCAATTTGCATCATATTTTTAATAGACACACTCCCTGGGGATGTGGGGAAAAGGCGTGACAATTTGACTTAACGTGCGTGTATGGTCGTACTATAACTATCGCATCAAAACGAGTATATACTTAGCGCCGAAAATAAGCTTTATTTGTAAACGCACTTAAAGAGTGGTAGGCAGTGGTACCCAGTCTGCCGATCCGGGGTAGTACCACCATTTACAAGTATACTGACCGTGAAGAGATTTGGTCACGTTTCGGGATCAGCTTGTAAGTTGCCGGTTCCATCTAGGCCGGCATAGTGGATGTGATTGCTACTCACAGTTATTGAATTGTATTAGCAGTGACATTCATTCATGGACCACACTTCGGCTTAACATCAAGCGGGGTGCAGTCATGTGTCGTCACAATAAAAAATAAAAAAAAAGTGAAAACGCGCCTTTAAGGAACTAACATTAGTCATAGAATAATAACGGAAGATAAAAAGAAATATTACCAACAAATGTGTTAATTGTCTTTAGCCATATATGTTTATGTATGTTTTTGTTCATTTAAATTAATATTTTATTAAATGTTTTTTCGTAGGCGAAACATCTCTATTACGTAGTGCTGTACAAATAAACTCATTGTAGAGCTACTGATGAAAATATTGTTTAATTGTTTATTACCTTTTTTTATCTATATTTATTGGGAGCTTTTGTCTATTAAGACATGTCAGCTCCATAGAGCCTAAAACATAACATTAAATTCATCTTAAGTCTATTTGGGAGGAAGTCGCCGCTGAAGGGAAGAAATAATATTGCAAAATTTATAACATATCTCTGATGCTGGTTCAGATAAAATACTCTGCGCTAAACCAACATTAACTACAAGAAAGTTCTGTCAGAATCATGGAAAGTGGGACTGTATAGTCCCTGATTATAGAGGCGTAATATATATTTTAAAATCAATTAAATGGTCAGGCCTTTTTTTCACAGGGATAGGCAGAGACAATGGAGCGCCACTTACCACGATCCTTACACAACTCCCTTGCTTCCTTCACATCCACAATTATCTTCATACAAGCTCTACGGTTATGGGCACCAGGCAACCCAGCCTTCCTGAGAATGTCTCCGTTTGGTCGAAAAAAAAAACCCTCCTGGGCCTGCCTTGTTTAACGCATCCATTCGCATCAGATTTATAAATTCCTAAATGAGATCATCTAAAATCTAAGTTAAATCATTTGAGTTTTTACTTCATCGTGTGGTAATAGGCACACACATTCTATTTTTATTGCGACGTAAAATCTGATCTCCAGTTGCCTGATTGATAGTAAACACGGTGAAAGTCCAAGAGCACTGACAACTGAAAAAAACGATTCAGTTTACGGGTACCTCAGTCGTTGTAACTATGTCACCAAAAAACTTCGACACTACACCACTAGCCTTAAAATTTTCAAAACCACATGCTGGTGCTAAGGTGTTTAAATCTCAGATATATGGCAAAAGTCATCCTGTTTCTATTTAGTATAGAAATGTAAAAAAGATTACCGACTTATTTGCCGTAACGCGGTAGGTGTCACGTCGGTAATATTGAAACTTACGATCATATTAAAGGCGTTAATAAATATATATAAATAATTAAATAATTAACGTTAGGTTAAGAGAATAAAGTATATAATGAATATCGTCCAGTAAGCTTTGACGTTTTTACGTTACAAATGTGGGTAGTATGCATAATTTAAAATTGCCAATTTTTTCCTTGCAACCCACGAATGAGATTAGTCAGGATTTCGAAATAACAAAAACCCACACGGCTCCATTGCCTGTTATTAACATAAAATGATACAAATCATTGCGTAATAAAAATGTCTATGGACACAATTAAAAAAAGAAAAGGGGAAATGTTGCCAGTCTCCCTAGGACTATCTCTGATGCGACGTCATTAGATGATATTTTTGATTTGTAGTTTAATTATAGTTAATATACTTTTAATTTTATCTGTTTCTCAACTACGAATATTTCATATAATGAAAATAAATAAACAAATAAATATTAAGTAGACACAAAAGGTATAAAAATAGTTTTGGATTATTGTAAGTTATATTACTATTGTTATCTAATTGTCACGTTCAATTACAACAGGGATAGACAATGACAATGGAACGCCAATTTCCGTAATCCCTTACAAAATAGTTGTCTGATCATAAAAGCTAAATAACAACAATTACTTTTTGGTAGGAACTACAACAAAAAATTATAAAACGAAAAATAGTTTGTAGTCTTTTGCTGCAATCAAGAATATCGAGTATTTTTTAGATTTTGCGCGAACATTGATAAATAATAATTTAAACAAATTTTATGCGGTTTACTATCGCGTTTATTTATGGTTACCAAATAGGCAGAGACAATGGATCGCCACTTGCCACGGTCCTGACACAACTCCCTCGCTTCCACAATTCTCTACATACAATCTCTATGGTTAAATAAATTTGAATATTTTAGATGAAATAAACAAATTTCATGCGGATTTTTTATTATTCCGACGTTTCGAGAGCTTGGTTATTGTAAAATCAATAACAAAAAATAAATGCTAAAATAAGTAAAAGTAGTAAGCTGCATAAAATCTATTTAATTCATAATATAAACAATAATAAATGCCAAATGACTTGGGCTTAAATACAAAATGTTATTTCGCATTATTTCAATTAGCATTGGTCTTAACAAAAAATCTGATTTAGCGATATGATCTTTGGAGATATATCGAGTTAGTTTATCCTTTAACAATGGTTGTTCATAAATGTAGGCCTAATTAGTAATAAGTCCGCGGTAGCATTGTGTACGCTATCTTTTAAATGAACAATACGGTGGAACACTGCTTTCCAAACTGATCATTAGGTCGTTTACCAAGTTGGTCATTTTAATTTATTTTAATAAATAATTGCCACTTTATATAATAAATAAAGTCATAATAAATTAATCATCATTATTATCAATTCTTATTTATTATTTACATTTCTATACTAAGCTACTACAGTGCTTGTATCATAGAAACAGAACAACCCAAGTACATATATCAAAGATACATTGGTACCGGCAAGTGGTTTCGAATCCGTGCTATCGGTTCGCGCAATCATTACATTGTTACCACACCACGTCGCCTTAAATTATTCATCATTATAATCAATTTTATGCCTTAAGGCTGCTTTTACACGAGCGTTTGCGTTCTTTAAACGCAAACGAATCGCAGACGCTCGTGTGACGCTACTTTTCTACGATCTTGACATAATTTTATTCGTATGAATAAGATCACCCTGCAACTTTAGATAACGATGTACAGTCTTGGTGGAGCATTGTTCCGTCACCCCTTTAACGTGGGGCATAAAAACGGGATATCGCAATGCTTCAGGGTGTTTTTCGTAACGTTTACGATTGGGTCAGTCGCCTATCATTCCATTTTAGTATACGCTTCAACTCGAAAAAAAAACTAAATAATAATGTCTTCTTATCATCATCATCATCTTCTTATCATAGGCATTGCATCCACAATTCTCCTTATACATGGAATAAACTATTTGGTTTGTTATCTTACTACAAAACAAAGATAAAAATTGCCATAAAACATAAAACGAACTTTGAAAGTGTTTCTAAAGTTTGAGAATCGTAGCCGGTGGAAGATGAGAGGGGTCGTGTTATCTAGGGCCGATACTGCAGTAATGGTAAGCAAGCGTACTGCGACAATTATCTGCCAATAATGCGTTTGTGCGTGTACATATAATTCATTAATTACTAGCTGAACCGGCGAACTTCGTACCGCCTAACAGTCAATGAATGTCGAGTTACAGATTAGCCGAAATCGATAAAATTAATATAATCATTTTTCTTTATAAATAATTATTTTTTATATTTCTATGACTTATTAAATTTGTAATAACAATTCAAAAAGTAATATATATGAATAGAAACAATCTTGAAAACAATATGATTTTTTTGGATGAGGATTTAAACAGAAGTATGAATGGTGTGGTATAATTTTGGTCGTTATTTCTATCAACTTTTAAAATGTACAAAAAAAATGGGGATTGTAGCACAACGATAATAGTTGGACTTCTTTTTCTTGAAGTTTTTTTGTATATATTGATATGTTCTTTAATATTGAAGAACATACTTTTGTTCTATCATCAATAGTTTCCGCAGCGCATGCGACGAAAAACGTTTTAGGGCACTTTTTACACCTTACGTTACTTAAGTTTTAGTAAGGCTCCCTAATCTTTTCTAGCAATTAATATATTGTCACTTAAAATTACAAAATCTTCCTTCTTATAAAGAGGAAAGATTTTTATTTTTGTGTGTGTGTATGTTTGTAATGAATAAACTCAAAAACTACTATGCCGATTTCAGAAATACTTTCACCATTGGAAAGCTACATTCACCCTGAGTGACATAGGTGGATCGAGTTAAAATAAAAGGAGAATGCAATGTTTATCCTTTTATTTTAACTCGACATGTGACTCATGTGACCTCTACTCACATTGTCAGCATACTACGCCATCAGTGCGTTATTTTCACTTTAGGGTGAGAACATGTATGCGGTATAAGCTATTCCACTTCCTTCATTAAGAGGCAAAGCAGAACAAATGATTAATAAGCGAGCAATGTACACACATACATTAGTTCTGTCTCATACAACCAGCAATGTACTAAGATATAATCGTGAAAGGAATACGTAATGGTTGGGAGTGTTGTGCTCCTGTTTATTGTTCCGTTGTTTCTTACAGAGTGCGCCGCGTAAATTGAATACAGTGCGGACGATATTACGGTGGTTAGCAATGATATTAAGACCCGAGTGATCGCGCCAGACCGCTACTTGGCAGCACTCAGGTTGACCTCTAAGAACTTAGGACGAAGACTCTATTTTCAGTATTTTCTTAGATTTTGCGCGAACATTGCTTAATGATGTAAAATCAAAACCAAATAAACGCGATAGTAAGCCGTATAAAATTTGTTTAATTCTCTATTTTTAAGTCAACTTTAATGGTCGCCCCTTAAAATGTCTAAAAGAAGCCGCATACAAAAGTCAACTATTTATGTAATTTCATATCTATTAGTAACCTACTTTTATTTTGCACCCAAACTCTTATCTACATTGTCGGATCAACATCCTAAAGGATTGACTAGTAGAAAATGCCTTCGGCATTAAGTCAGCCTTTGTGCTATTGTGCATTAAGCTTTTAAATTAATAAATAAATTTAAAGTTTTTATATTTTTTATCACAGTTCTTGGGTGCTTAGAGCTTTAGTAAGAAATAATCAGCTCGAATAATTTGGGCTTGTATGTCATCTCTCTCACACATAGCACGAGCCACGCTTGAGTTAGTGAAAAGAGACGACACTCTACAGAGCCGAAACTAGCCGATTTTTATTTTGAATAATAATTACTTACCACCGGGAACTGTACTAAAATCAATTCGAAGTGAACTAAAATACACCAAAATGTTTTCAATTTAATATATTATTTAAAAACAATTTTAAAGTTATTAAAACTGCAATATAACCCGCAACCAAGGCGGTAACACTGTAAGAATGCACTCACTTACATGTTCACAACATGGACTCTTAACCCAAGTAATAAGGTCCAAATTTCCATAACAAATGCATCGCAAAGGAGATTCTTTGTGGGGAAAGCAGCCGCTCTAACTTATGGCCACAGACCGATACCGCACAAAACTAAATTGGCTCTATATTGTATTGAAATTTTTCCCCCTAACAATAAAAAGAAAGTCTATCATTAACGCTAGCAAATATATCGTGGATGGCTTTGTTTGTACGAGTTTCGTACTCATACTTACGCATAGGAAAACGCATAATGAAGATATTCATTTTTTTAAATATCGAATTTGGGTACCGCGGTCCAGCGTCAATCAATCATTTAAATTGTCACGCCTCTTTTCCACGGGGATAGGCAGAAACAATGGAGCGCCACTTGCCACGATCCTTACACAACTCCGTCGTTTCCTTCACATCCACAATTCTCATACAAGCTCTACGGTTATGGGCACTAGGTTTCGGTTCAGCGCTCTCAATTCAAAACCACTTGTGTATTTTAGATATAAGTATTTTGGTCGTCAGGGGAGCACTTTTAATGACTTAGTATAGAAAAATAAAAAAATAGTAGAAGATAATCGATTATATTTTTCAGAAACTCTAAGATGCTAGGAAACCACAGTTAATAAATTAGGTTTAAAATTATTGTTTTATATTTATCATCATAATTAATCGTCAAGCTTTGATTACTACAGGGATGGGCAGGAAAAAAGTCTTCCTTCATTGTTAGCTAATTAGGAAACGCATGTGGATTATGAAAAGCTTTTTATCGACTATCAAGTTGGTACTCTATCGTCGTTCGAAGCAGGGGAGTAGCTACTGCCGTATCTGCCGTATTAATTATACGGGGCCCCCAACGTGCGTAAGCAAGAATTAACAAAACTTCCCAAAAAGAAACTAGAAAAACTAAAGTCATCATCAGCCATAAAAGATTTCAGCAGTTTGCCGAAAAAAGGCAAGGAGAGTGTATAATTAAATTAAATTGTTATACATGAAATTGTTATATATATATATATATATATATATATGAAAAAATATTTCTTTCAATTTTATACACTTTTTTTCTTTTGTGAGAAATCTTTACGCTTCCTAAGGGCCCCTAAACATTTTTTTATACGGGGCCCCACCAAGGCACACTATGCTTCTGGTTCGAAGTAATCAATTTAAAGTTTTTACTTTTTAATGCCTTTAGATTCCATGGCGACAGGCGTTGCCGATTGGTTAGCACAACAGTTTGTTGCGCATAAAGTCCCGGGCTCGATTCCCGGTCGGAACAATTATTTGCAATTTATTATTAATTATACCAAATATTGCAAATATTTGTTTATAAAAAAAAGCAGATATTTGCTTCGGATCTGGTTATTAAAGTGTGGTAGTCTGCCGACCCGGGGTAATACCACCACTTACAAGTATACAGATCTCTAAGTGATTTAGTCGCGTTTCGGGATCAGCTCGTAAGTTGCCGGTTCTAACTAGGCCCGCATAGTGGATGTGACTGCTACTTACAGTTATTGAATTGTAGTAGCAGTGACATTCATTCATGGACCACACTCGAGCTGAACATTAGGCGGGGTGCTGTCATATGTCGAGTCGCAAAAAAAAGAAAAAGTTAGTCAATCATTTCGCGGTTTTTTTTATTTTATTTATTATTGTGAATCGACATCTGACCTCGACGCGCCTGATGGTAAGCAAAAAGAGATCCAAGAGTGCCGACGACTGCAAAAACTTCATCGGAGTTTCAAGCCTGGATCATACCCAAAATTCACAGCGAAAGAAAAGGCCACTATCTGACTCACGGAGGTTGTATGTTTTGTGTGTATGTAATTCAGCTTAAGGCTGCCTGTCCATTGAAGCGGAGCGAGTTTGCGGAACTGAGAAAATTAGTTCCGCAATCTCGCTCTATAAACTAGCTCGCAAATCCCTGGCCACTGCAGCTAAGCGGAGTTTTTATGCAATCCTATGGCCGGGACTCCACCAAAGCGGAGATGTGTGCTGTGTGCTGTGCGAGAAGAGATGTTTTTCAGCTCGTGTGAATCCACCGAAGCTGTGCGGAATTCGTACTGTGTAGCGGAGATATGTGCTGACTAGCCTTGCGAGCGTGCGAGGCGTTGAGTGCTCAGCACGGGGCTCTGCGGGTTGCTGGCGGGTTCCCGGTGGGAGGGTGACATCGCTCACTGCACACTGCTCACATCTCTCGTCTCCGCTGCGCGTCGTCCGCACACAGCTCACATCTCCGCTCCTACCGCGCCATACAAATATTACACATCTCCGCACAGCGATCTTCACTGAAGCAGAGCGGACAAAAAACATCTCCTCTCCGCTTTGGTGGAGTCCCGGCCTATTGGTTAATATTTCTCCGTTTCTCAGTTCTGCAAGCTCGCTCTGCTTCAATGGACAGGCAGCCTAACATTCGTTGTGTTCATTGTGGTGAGGTCGCTGTACTGGTTCTTATCTCATTGCAGCGGCTTGGAGATAAAACTTGGAATACTGGCACTGTGAGTAACCTGCTCGGGGGAGACGCGATTCAGGGTTGCCGGGGTAGAGGCTTATGATTTAATAACAAAACAGGCGACCGTGGTGTAGTGGTAGTGCAAACCAATGTATCTTTGATATATGTACTTAGGTTGTTCTTTTTCTATGATACAAGCACTTAAGTAGCTTAATATAAAAATGGTAATAATAACTGTTCTAGAAAATTAACATATTTTTACTTTTATATATTTTGACTGTTTTTTTTTGACATAAACGAGTTGCCTAATAAATATCGTACCAAACGAATGTAATTTGCATTTAATTATTTTTTACACAGATCTATTTTTAATAATAACAATTAAAACATAATACTTCTAGGCTTTGTCTAAATATTGTTTAATTATATTTGTCCACGACAATGGCAGCTAAGCTTACGAAAATCTCGAATTAAAGAGGTCAAATATATTAAGTAAGATATAAATTATTCATCAATCGATCAAATTGTCACGCCTTTTTTACACAGGGATAGGCAGAGACAATGGAGGGCCAATTGCCATGATCCTGACACAACTCCCTCGGTTCCTTCACATTTACATTTTTTTGTCATATGAATTAATATTCACGGTAAATGTTTTACCGTGAATATTACGAATGATGAGGAATAGGCAGAGGCAATGGAACGCCCCTCTACATGATCCTCACACAACACTCTTGCTTCCTTAACACCCACAAGCCTTCATACAAACTTCATACAAAAAAAAAACCTGTTTTATTTTGTGCAACAATCTTCTAAGTCATCTTCCATTTCATTCTTTCACTCACCTCTGATTTACAAATCTCTTTCGTAAATCTTCCTAAAAATATCTAAGCTAAATTTATTATAATAATGCATTTGTTAAATTCTCTAAAGTAACCGTAAACTGGCGACCCTGTGTCTAACCTCACCGACTGTCATGCACTCCCAACCGCTATCTACAATATCTACATACCTTAGCTTTGTTTTAGTAATGATCTTGTCGTTCTTACTTATGATTCAATTTCGCTTTACTGTCAGCCATCCAGGCTCCGGCTCGTCAACCAGACGTCGCCACTAAATAATCTCTCATACATATTTATATTGAGCTATATCGTTCCTATGTTTATATTCGTTTTTGCATAAAAATACACGTCGGCCGTTTTTACCTCATTGAATTTACGAATAGACAGGACTCTTCTATTGAATTACACGTCAACAATTAATAAATCTTCGTCTAACTATACATGTTGATGGACAGCCTTATCAACTGGTTCGCAGCAAAAACTATTTAAGCCTCACAATCGACGATAAGACGCATTTTAAAAACAAAGCAAAAAAGAAATTTTTCGCAAAATTGAAAGCACACACATCAGTGAATCGTTTTCGAAATCCATCACGATTCGACCAGTTCCATTATTGGCAATTTCGATACACGCAAAAAGATAGCTGGCGAATATTTCTAGAGCTGTCAGCGTCGATGTTTCGATAATGAAATGACAATTACCTACCGAGACAACGGGATTCCACCTTAAGCCATTACGCGAGCTGAGGACGAGATACGTTCTTTTATTACTCTTCACTCGACGTTCAATTGTTTTATAAATAAGAGTACACTCGATGCCTGGGGACCGCAAAAAATGCTATCGATCAATCGGTGTGCGAAACTCAAGCGTCCAGATGAAAGACGATAACGCTCCGCCCGAAGGAATCCCGGCTCTCGAGTGAAAGATTTAAGATATATTTCTTATTGTTCCGTCACAAAGAGACCGCGAGATCGGCGTCGAGCCTCGAACTGTGGACGATGGGAATGCACACGATACTAATGTTTACGTCTCCGTAGACAGAGCCCTATATCCCTGCAGTCAGGAGAGCGAGGCGCACCGTCATATTCGTGCTGCCCGACGCTACGTGAAAGATTCTATACGGCCCTGTCCAAACAGTTTATACTTTCAAATCTACGGGCCCATATCTGTGGTGATGATCTGAGGCGGTTATCTGCGGGCGGATCTGTCGGCGCCGGGGAGGTACTCGTAGATCTTTATTATGCACCTTCTGACGAAGCCGCCGGATCGCTGATGGAGACGATATGTGACTTTCGAGACTTTCAGATCTCATTTTGATGTGATGTCAAATTATGCCATTGTTTTCATTGCTTATTTTATATACTACTGTCACACCTGTGACGTATTTATTGGTCCTATCGATCGATGGTATCAAAGATTGAATTTTTGATCGGAATTCTGTCACATCTCTTAAAATATATTTGTGCTGTTAGAATGGCGAGATCCATATCGTAGCGAGAACAGTTAGTTTCAATATTATTGGTGCGAAAGCGTGGTTTCCTTAGAAGGACGTGTTTAATTGAGATTTATCGCCGAACACATTCACAATATATTATATAAAAGATTTGAGATTAAAATTTGCGTTGAAATGTTTCGTTGTAACTCTCGAAAAACAAGACAATTTGTCACACACTGGTTTTATATATCGCCCACCGTTGTGTTTGGACGCAATTATTAAAATGGCAATTAAACGATCGCCCACGTTAGCCTTTTGATTTCCTATTGCCTACATTATATATTTGAATACAACAAAAATATACTCATTGATTTAATTAAATACAACTTAATGAATTAAACAAATTTTATGCGGCTTACTATCGCGTTTATTTTGGTTTTGATTTTACATTTTTTTATTATTCCAACATTACGAAAGCTTTGCAGCCATCGTGGCCATGGAGAGACTAAGGTGTTGGTCGTCCTATTGGTTGATGCTGTTATTGTTTCCAAAACTACCCCGTTTGATGTTTTGATTTTGTTTTCCTGTTCCCGGTTTAATTCATTTTTTTGCAAAGTTAGACGGTGTTATCTGGTTTGTCAGTTTGCTGAACTTGGGACTTGAGTTTGTGTATAATAGGGTCCCAGGTGTAAGAAAATAAGCCGCATTAAAAGTGGCGATAGTAAGCTTCGTAAAATTTGTTTAATTCATTAATCAATGTTTGCGCAAAATCTAAGAAAATACTAAAGGCGACCGTGGTGTAGTGGCAGTGCAATGGTTACACAAACCGAGAGCACGGGTTCGAAACCACCCACCGGTACCATTGTATCTTTGTATATGTACTTTGGTTGACCTGTTTCTATGATACAAGCACTTTAGTAGCTTAGAATTGTAAAAAAATCCAACTCATTTTTAAATTTGATTACAAAAAACTGGTTGTAGATTCATTTGTATGATGTTATGAAAGCGAAAGTTAATCTTATTTTACGCTTAACATCGGTTAAGCATAAACATTATGTATTACCACTTATCAGTCTTATATTCAATCAGACAACGAAATTGACACAAGAAAATTGAGCACTTTTCATTATCCTATCATAACACTTCGCTTCTGTCACACCCACAATTATTTTCGTACAAGCTTTATGATTATATTATTTGAAGACCACTGCTTTCTAAGGATGTCGCCAGAAACAATTTGCGGTAGTTTCCGATTTATCCTTCCACTCATCACTAATTTATAAATCTCTTTCATCCATTATTTTAACGTGGAGAAAATATCTATCTCATTAATTTTTATACTTAATAACAACTATGTTAAAATACTTTGCTCCGACTGCAAATCTAACCCAGGTCCTTACGCGGAACGAACTATACCAGCGGTACGCTATGATGGCCGTTTCAACATTTAACCGTTCATGAAGTTTTGTATAATTTAATAATAACGTTTGAAGGTAAAATCGTTGTTCTTTATAGTGACAATAAAGAACAGAAATGTGATCCTTCAAACGTAGTTATTAATTTATACGAAACTTCATGAACGGTGCAAACGTCAAAATGGCCATCTTTCCGTGCGGAGTTTTAGCGGGCAACTGCAAGTGACAGGACGCGCAATTTTAATTTGAAAAGCTTGTGTTTCTCATAAATATTCATGTGTAATAATGGTAGAATTGTTATCCAGTAATATTTTTTAAGTTGATCTAGTAAAGACAAGTAATTTAAAGCTGTGAAACGTGTTTCTTCGTGTTCCCTCCAAGACTCCTTCCGAAGTTTTAGTAAAGGCTTTACTAAGACGATGATCATTAACCTCCCTATCATCGTCAAGAAAGAAAAATTATGCCGTGCCGCTGATATAGTGTGCTAACTATATTTTGAACTAATTACTTACTCGTATGTGTATATGCTGATGGATTAACAGAATAAATATATATAAAACAAAAATACAAATAGTTACAATAACGAGGTACTGGAACCACAATAATTAGTAACGTCAAAAGGGGAAAAAACACAAGTGTACGAGTATAATAAACTTGGATGTATTTTATAAATATTAATGAAAGTTCGCCACAAAGCACCTGCTTACCTTAGTCCTCAATCAAACTTGACAATTTGATTGTGAGCGATGCACTAGACTACAAAATAGGTAAAGGAAAGCATAATTGTTTAATGTCGTGAACCATCATTATATAATTATAAAGCTTAGCCTACATTAGGCTCAGACTTATCCAAGAATCATTACTGTACATTTTCCTTACTTGACAAAAGTGGTAAATAAACTTTCGGCTTATCAATCAATCAATTGAATTGTCACGCTTTTTTGTCAAAGGGATAGGCAGAGACAAAGGAGCGCCACTTGCCACGATCCTGACACAACTCCCTCGCACAACGGATTAATGATAAAAACAATTACTTCTTCTGACGCGAATCTATACGAATATATAAAACTATCTGAATAATTGTGAAAATGTTTTTTTATATCATATTATTATTGGGGCACAACACTTGTCATTTGTAAATATACAGTTTCCATATATTGTATATAAATGGTGTATGTAATTTAATTTTTAAAGTTTGTAAATCGATAGTTGGAGTGACTATCTTGAAACATTCATTCGTATTCGAATTCAATTAGGGGCATCACTATAGTATTCGTTTTATCTAAACGTAGGCTCGGTCTAAGAATGTAATTGATTCACTTTTAATAGTCACTCGATGATGGATGTCTAGGAAGTTACGCGAATAACAAAAATTCCTAGACTCTATTTCCACTAGACACGCGTGACGCTAAAGTCCCGGGTTCCATTCCCGGTCGGAGCAAAGATTTGTTTCAAAGTATTTATTTATAATATTTGATAATTAGCTACAAAAAATAATTAAAAATGAGGCATATATTTTTTTTATTGTGACTCGACCAGGGAAATTAATTGTCGATCGGAATCATGTTCTAAGGGGGAGGTTCAGCAGTCGACGTCTTTTGGCTGATGATGATGATAACCAGTAAAACTTGATGCCATAGAAGCAGCGGAAACATTGATCCTAAATGATCCATCGAAAAACGGGGCCTATTTGATCAATCTGCCAATCCGGGGTATCCATGCGTTTTGGGATCAACTTATAAATTGCCGATTTAAACTAGACCGGACAAGTGCATTCGACGGCCACTGACTGTAGTATTACTCGCCTCCATACTGTCACATGTCGTACCACGATAATAAAAAAAGCGTGTTCCGTAAAGTTGCGAAATTCCAAGCGATTTATCCAATATAGTGGCGAACATGTTAGCCGGCACTTTGAAAAATGAACGGAATCAGGTGCAACATGGACGAAGTTAAAATAAGAATTATATTCAAAAAGTACCGCTTCATTCATTTAGGGTTTAAAGCGACGTATATAAATTCATTTTCAATTAATTTCTTAGTATTTAAAATTAAAGACGAAGACTTATTTGGTTATAATTTGTTTGACTTTAAATCAATCAAATTGTCACGCCTTTTTCCCACAGGGATAGGTAGTGACAATGGAGCGGCATTTGCCACGATCCTGACACAACTCCCTCGCTTCCTTCACATTCACAATTCTCTTCATACAAGCTCTATGGTTATGGGCACTAAGCAATCTAGCTTTCTTGAGGATGTCTCCGATTTGGTCGGCAAACACCCTCCTGGGCCACTACAGTCAATTAACTGCTTGCAGCAGTTACATCCACTATACCGGCCTAGTTGAAACCGGCAACTTGCAAGCTGATTCCAAAACGCGACTAAGGCATTTCACGGTCTGTATATTTGAAGGTGGTAGTACTACCCCGGATTAAAAACTGGGTAATACTACCTATTACTCTTTGACAATCAGACCTGGACTTGCTTAATGGTAAGCAAATGTGTTGAATTTTGCCACATAGATCGTGGCAAGTGGCGCTTTATTGTCTCTATTGTCCCTGTGGAAAAAGGCGTGACAATTTGATTTTGATTTGATAGTGATTCTATTTATGCACCGCACTTCAGCTTGACATTAGGCTGGGTCTTGTCAAATGTCGAGTCACAATAATAAAAGAATAGCTTAACCATGACTTTGTAAATATGAAAACATGTATCTAGTAAGTTTCATGGTCTTCTAATAGAGCAACAACATTCTCGGTGTTTAAATTATAATAAAATTACTTAATTGGTGTTTATTATCATACCACTATAAAGATGTTTAGATTTTTAATTGCACACAAATATGTGGGCTAATAAAGGGTTCGAATGTATTCGATGGGCAACTCGAATACATACGAATACTTTGTGCGAGTACAGTTGAAAATCGTTCGCTGATCCTGCAATGCGCTGAGTCACTTTACACTTTAAGGTGGCAGTGAATTCTTGATAAATAAAATCTACAAAGAAATAATACTTTCGGTTATGGGTCATAATTTATAAAAAAATCTAAAAAATCAATCATTCAAATTGTCACGCTTTTCTCCCACATGAACAACGGAAACAATAAAGCGCCACTTGCCACGATCCTGACACAACTCCCTCGCTTTCTTCACATTCACAATTCTCTTCATACAAGCTCTACGGTTATATAGCACTAGGCAACCTAGCTTAAAAATCTAAAAAATTACATATATTAAATATATATATAACAAAATCTTTTTTGCTCTGGCAACCCTATAATCTGAAAGGTGGTGCAATAAAACAAGTAGATCCATGTCAACTTTTATCGACGACGTCCGCAGCGAATTAACGCCGCGCACCGAAAATTATCTTTTAAACAAATTGACCCGCGCCTGCGCATCTTTTCCGAGTACATCGCAAATTGAACGTACCGTATCTCCTTGAAATTATCTACGAATACACCTTTTTGCCTTTAAAACAATCTGCCAAAATTAATGCTAAACGTCAAAAGGTGAAGAATCTGGGACGCGCATCTTGCAACCACGATCTTGCCTTTTTTATGAAGGACATATTCAAGAAGGTTGTTTGCATATTTCGGCTTGACAACAAGTTAACACCAAGGTCTTTATTTCTTTGTTGATAACTATAGCTGTTTGCTATAGAACATCTCATAACGACCTTGGTATAGTGGTTGTAGATGGCCTCGCAAACCAAGAGCTCTCCGGTTCAAAACCAAAACCAACCAATGTATCTTTGCTATATATTTACTTTGGTTATCCTAATTGTAAGATACAAGCACATTTAGTAGATTAGTATAGAAATTTACGAAAATACTTTTTGGATAAGCCTAGAGGATCTTGACACAATATCCTTCTTCATATCCACAATTCTCTTATTGACTTTTTATAACCCCTAATTTTACAAAATATGGAAAAAGTTACTTTATTTTATCTCTATTCACAATATATATTTTTAACTAATATTAAGCTGCGGTCCATGAATAGAGACGACTACTAATACAATTAGATAACTGCAATTAGCAACTATGCCGGCCTTGTTGGGACCAGCAACTTTCAATCTCAGCCCGAAACGCGACTAAGTCATTTCACGGTCCGTACATGATAAATCCAATAAAAATAAGTAAATGACGAAGACAGTATTGAATTTGGTACCTTTTGTAAATCTAGTACATCTGCCAGCCCCAATTCAAGATAAAGGTCTAAATTATATGAGGAAAGACAATAAATCTCATCCACACGTATTTTGGCCAAGTTGTCACACAAACAATCGAAGCCACCAATTACCCACAACGCTAAAGTTCCAACCCAATAATTAGTTACATTAAAATAAAATATTTACGAGTAATTCCAAAAACTTCATTATTCTGTCACTGTCGTATTCAATTTACAACTATTTAGTATTCGATTATGCGATCGATTATTCTCATATTATTATGGTTTATTCCACATGGACGCCGATATTTTGTCACCGCAGTAATTTTGTTCGTTATGTAGACCACTTAAGGTCCAAAATACGTGCAAAACTAATTTGGTGTCCAGTTGGAACGTAATTTTGTTTCGGTTTGACATTTGTTTGTGAATTTATTGGTGTTTAATCGGAATCTTGATTTTTAATCGACTACTGAATAGTATGATATAAATGATTTTTGCGGCTTACTGTCCCGTTCTACATTGATTGTGGTTATCGTAGTCGCAGGGAGACGATGGCTGTAAAACAAAACGCAACTATCGAAACTGTACATATTATATTTTTATTTCATATTTGTGTATAACCAAAGAAAATACTATAGTGAATAGTACTATTTTGGCAGTATCATGTTTCATCATCATAAAATTCATACAAACCAGTAGTGCGGTCTGCAGCTGCAGTCTGCACTCTGCGGTCGCCATCGGAATCGCGCCTCAATTCTAATCCCTCAGAGTAAACATAAAAGGTGACGTAAGATGATTTGAGCATGGACAACTCCTCAAAACAACTAAATAAATAATTTACTCCTTTAATCTTTTTTTAAGTATATTTACTCCCACACAGGTCGGAAGAAGAATCCACATTATGACCACCAAATCGATAGTGGAACTAAAGCGTCTTTCACTTCCATGAAAGATTTCTAGTTAAACAAGGCAAGCAGACTAAATCTTCCGAATAAAGCTGGGTGGCCTAGTGCCCATAACCGTAGAGCATGAATAATTGTGGATGTGAGGGAAGCGAGAAAGTTGTGTCAGGATCGTGGCAAATGGCGCTCCTTTGCCTATCCCTGTGGGAAAAAGGCGCGTCAATTTGATTTTTTTGATTCGTAGTTCTATATGAAATGTGAACTTTTCAAGATCGACAGATCACGTTCTCTTAAATTCACGCTTTATTTTGAAGATATTAAATCGTGATAGTTTTATAAATAGCTTGTTTCACCAGCATGTAGCACAAGGTGTCATCACATAAAAAAAGTGTACAAAGGCGTGCATTTTAATAAGTTATCTTCACCGCCCGCAATTCTGATGCGGTGCGTAGGATTCAGTTTGCAATTAAAAAATTTCACCAAGCAACTTTCTTTCAAAAACCAATACGGCGGGGTCGGACGTAAATCGCCGTGCCATCGGTGTTTTTTTTTTTATTCAATTACCTCGCATTTCTTTTTCAATTATATGGTAAGAAAATCGCCGGTCTCCATAGCCTTTATTTAGTGATAAGTGGTGTACATGATGCGGTAGTATTTACATTTTTAAACACAAGTGTCGGCCATGATGGATTCACGCGCGAAATCATATCGATTATGAGAAATGGCGGGTAATTTGCAATTACTATACGTTTTATTCGTTTTTTTAAGAGGTTATTTCGGCTATGGTCAAGTCTTTATACACAAGACAAGATTAATAGTACTCTTACTTCTTTAATAAGATTGATATCCCTTTAGATCAATGAAATAATCACGCCTTAATCACCACAGGAAAAGGTAGGAACAACAATGTTTATGTAAATGACAAGAATCAGTGCATAGTATTTTCTTAGATTTTGCGCGAACATTGATAAATAAATTTTAAAAAAATATATGCAGCTCACTATCCCTCTTATTTTGGTTTTGATTTAACATTTTTTTATTATTCCGACATTTCGAGTTTTGCAGCCATCGTGGTCACGGAGAGACTCAGGTATTGGTCGTCCTATGGGTTGACGCTATTATTGTTTCCAAAACTATCCCGTTTGATGATTTGATTTAGTTTTTTGATTTAGTGCACTGACGAATTAGCGAAAGTCACAGGTGGATGCAACTGGACTGGTTGGTGTCGTTCGGAATGGCGTTCTAAGAAGGAGGCCTATGTTAAGCAGTGGACGCCTTCTGGCTGATGATGACTATTATTTTAAGGAAATCATTAATGATGAGTGTTTTCTCCATTCACAGGCTGTAGAATCGATTATAACTATAAAAAATATTATAATTTCGTCACTGAGGACATTCTAAAGCTTCCGTGTTCGTTGTCTCGATCATTTTTCACGGATATCGATTATTTTTTATAATGATCGTGAGGAATTTCACTCGGCTGTATTATAATATATAGATAACATGTCTCGTCGACGCAAGCAATTTGCATTAATGCACATGTTATACAAGTGTATATTTCTTTCCGTGACCAAGATGGCTGCAAATCTCTCGAAACGTCGAAATAAATAAAAATTTAAAATCAAAACCAAAATAAACGCTATAGTAAGCCGCATAAAATTTGTTTAATTAATTAATCAATATTCGCGCAAAATCTAAGAAAAAGTGTTTATTTTTTAAATTTCTATACTAAGCTACTAAAGTGCTGGTATCATAGAAACAGGACAACCAACGTACATATATCAAAGACACAATGGTACCGGCAAGTGGTTTTGAACCTGTGCTATCGGTTGGCGTAACTATTGCACTGCACCAAGGTTGCCTTATGATTTTAAACACTTGTTTACTTTTGTTTCATTGAGACGCGACATCTGACCTCTACTAGCCTGGTGGTAAGCAAGAGTGAGTTCGAGAGCGCCGACGACTGAAAATCCTTTTCATTCATTAAGAAGCACCTTTCGCCAGCAGTGTCGGCGACTATGGCAGTCGTGGAGACTTGGTTTTTGCAGTCGTCGGCACTCTTGGACCTCCTTTTACTTACCATCAGAAATGTAGTCACAATAAAAAAAATATGGTTGCCTTAGTCGCTATCACAATGCCGGGCAAAGCTGCCTTTTCACGTTAAAGGATGCCACATAAGCTAGTAAAGCTTTTACTTGTTGAATATTCTACAAATAAACAAAGCACTTGTAGCGACCGCTACATGCCACCGCTAGATGGCGTTGCATTGCGCGTCCAATATCTCGCAAACTATTTACCAACAAAGTAATCAATATATATGCGCTCCGACGATGCGACGTCACCGGCTAAGTTGAGCCCTGTATGCAACACGCGTACAGCTGGGAGTACTCCTTTACTTTTCTAACTAGTGGAATAATGCTCCGCTAAACGCTGAACCCTTTACCACCAAAGAACCGAACCACTTGACTTCTAGGAGATTGATACGAGTAATGTTTACTTAGATTGTGCGCGAACATTGATAAATGAATTAAACAAATTTTATGCGGCTTACTATCGCGTCTCCGTGACCACGATGGCTGCAAAGCTCTCGAAACGTCGGAATAATAAAATAAAATCAAAATGTAAAATCATAAGCAAAATAAACGCGATAGAAAGCCGCATAAAGTTAGTTTAATTTACTAATACGAGTAGATACAAGCGAATAGATTCCTATTCATTACAAAAGTCTGTATGAAAATAAATGTGGATGTGAAGAATGAGGATTATTAGGAGACGTCAATGAATGTTCTTTCCATCTTGACAAAGAAATATATCCACATACCCATCATAAAATGTCATCAAATACATTTATGATGGGATCGCTACATTTGGTACCCAGTCGCCCGAACCGGGATAGTACCACCACTTACAAGTATACTAACCGTGAAGTGATTTAATCGCGTTTCGGAATCAGCTTGTAATTTGGCGGTTTCAACTAGGCCGACATAGTGGATGTGACTGCTACAGTTATTGAATTGTAGTAGCAGTGACATCTATTCATGGACCACACTCCAGATTAAAATAAAACAAAAATACAGCAATCCATTACCGGCAATGCATATTCACAAACGTAACAGCTAAATCAAAGTGCGCGCATTAAGAAGTCTCTCAATTCGAGTAGTAATTCGTGACTGCAACGTTGTAAAGTCATACAAACATCACTACTTTAAAAACAAATACAACATAAATTAAACTCAATCAACTAGTGAGCTATGCTCGATTCGATTTCGAACAAGTTCTATTACTGAAAAGCAGTCGATCGAATCGAGTCGTTTTTTTTTTATTGTATTGTGACTCATATCAACATATGATAGTACCCCGCTTGATGTTAAGCTGGAGTGTGGTCCATGAATGGATGTCACTGCTACTACAATTCAATAACTGTGAGTAGCAGTCACGTCCACTATGCCGGCCTAGTTGGAACCGGAAACTTTTTCGAAGAGTCGCCCTGCGGTTATAATAGCTACAACGCTTTCAAAACGCCCTGTCGAAATAATTTTAAAAAACGCGGTGTCAAATCCTTTATTTCATAAAATAAATTTGCGCAAATCCAAATTCACGATGGCGTTGTAAAGCCGCAAAAATCCTTTATTTCTTAAAAAAAATTCGCGCAAATCTAAATTCTATATATTATTTTTATAATTAAAAATGAAAAATACATTTAAAATACACAAAAGAAGAACAAAAACCTATAATACAAACTACAAAACATTACGTCAGTATTATTTTCGCTTATAAAAAAATACGAGTATGGTTACCAAATGCGTTTCGTTCCGGTTGCCTGCAATATGATAACGTCGTTAAGGATTTCCATATTATTGCAATAATGCATTGAAACTGACGGTCAAATAAGCAGCAGGATTCTATGAACTCGAAACCGCGAGTTCGCTGCGTCCAAGTAGCTGGACCAATGAATTTAATTTATTTTTAGTATTTTCTCAGATTTTGCGCGAATTTTGATTAATTCGGCTTACTATCGAGTCTCTCCGTGACCACGATGGCTGCAAAGCTATCGAGACGGCGGAATAATAAAAAATTGAATCAATAACCAAAACTAAACGCGACAGCATTAACGTATTAGGCATATGCAATGAATTTTATTTACGACGATCCTGACACAACTCATTTGCTTTCTTTACGTCTACATTTTTTTTAACTTTACGCTTACGAGCGCTTTGAATAACTTCCTGTTACCTTAAGAACGATAGTATCTAAACGGGACTAACTTATTTGAACCATAGTTATGAACCTTCTTTCTTAAATCCTATGAAAATAGGATTTAAGGAAGAAGAGGTCAGCGCTGCTTACGTGTGTTGGACTATGGGAAAAGCAACTAACGGGTCGAGCTTTACTCTCAACAGATATTTGATCAATGAATCAATTTTAGAGAAATAGGCAAAAACCCATGAGTAATAGAAGAAGATGATGGCTACCTAAGAGGAATTAATTAATCATTATCAGCTAAACAGGGCCTTAGAATGCCATTCCGAACGACAAAATGCCAGTTGCATCCACCGGTTATTTGTAACTTAATTTATTATTAATATTTTAAATTTTTAGTTCCCACCATCATGTCACACGCCACGATTTGCTATAAATCTAGAAACCTTACCCCATTGAAGCGACTATCATCACGAATGCAGTAACCAACTCACGTACGAAAGATTATTCATACAACGTCACAATATTTTAAACTGGCAACATTAAGGTCTGACCCCTCACTGATAATATTGGTGTCAGGTTGTGTACTACAAATTAGTGATGCCAGATTTATGAAAAAATGTCCTTAAGAGATTTTTATAAATTACATATTATATTTTAACAGCTTGAAGAGGTTTTCATTTTCAACCTACTTTTCACTCCTAGCCCGCCCTATTTTTTCTTGCTTAATCCTTAAGATAAACCGGCATTAAGATAGCCTATGAACTAAGTACAATAAAGTTTTTAAAATAAGCTTGGATTGCGGTTCGTAAGCATAAAAGATTGATGCCACTGACAGAGGGTTAGTGGCACTAGGCCCGTCTGTTATATAGTCCCGTGCAAGTACCTATTTAGGCTTCATCGTGTATTAAACAAATATTAAGGCTGTCCTTTAACTTATTGCGAAAATACAGATTCAAAAAAGTTCAATATAAAATAGAGAATTAAATGTAGGAGTTACAAATTATTTTAATCTTTCAAACACAACCGTAACTTCTATTTAGTTAAACGGAAAGTTTTATTTAAAAAAATAAACAATACAAATTTACTAGAGGACGTACAAAACGCCATCTTTAGTGAACAATACATACGCACAAATACGTATAAATATGTAAAAAGTAAAAGGTATAGCCGTTGGGTGCACAGCGTAACAAACGTGACGTATTAACTTCCATAACTATCGTGTACACCCTCCAGCTAAATTGAATTTAGTTCAATTACTGCAAAATTTTATTATTACGATTTTTATATTAAAATTTGTTGTATTTTTTTAAAAGTATTTTATTCCAATTTCGTGGTGGGTAATATTATATTCATATTGATTTATTTATGGAACGATTTACCTGAATGTATTATAATTTCTTGAAATAACTTTTTCTTTTTACGGTTTTTAAATTTTCCGTTTATCGTGTCCTTTACCATCCGTCCATCCTACCATTTTTATTTAGATTTTGGCATTTTATATTACCTATCATGTGTTCCTTATTTTTAAATTTATAAATTATGGACTCCTAGTCTTGATTTGAGGTAAGATTTTTATTATTTACAGCTATCTGTAGTTAAAATAAACGAAATATTGATACCTGTAACACAAGACAGCAATCCTGAAAAGGTACACACAAACAAAACAAAAAACAACAACAAAAATTAAATAATTAGTTCGATTAAAATAAAATAACATAAATTGCACATACCTTCATATCTTCACAACACCAGCTCTTCTTTTAAGAAAACAACGAAACGCATCGATTGGCCAATCTTATACGAAAAGAACTTCAACAGACGATCAGATTTAGTCACATTATTTTAATTATTTTGTGTAATCACTTCAAACATTTAACATTTAATTAACTTTAAACGTAACTCATACGAGATAGTTTTTGTTCATATTTGTTTAGACCAATACTAAGCAAAAACTAATAATCAAAAGGTGAATGGTACGAAATCCTGTTAAATCCTTGTTGGTAAACTAAACCAGATCATCTGTAGGAAGTTTTGTAATGTCGGTCTGGTTGCCAAAAACTTGGAGAAAGCGGTCAAACGCTCTTGGATATGACGTGGGTGGGACCATGAAGCATTTACTACATTTTTATGACAATTTGCCTTAAGTTAAAAAGGCTATAAGTGCAAAATTGTAAGTCTAAAGCAAATTCTACAGGTTTTGGCAAAAAGACTTTAAAACCGAATCTTATGCTAACCGAAATTAAGAAGTCTACAAGTTATAGAAGTCAATTAAATACTTATAAGATTCGATTATTTTTTTTAATAAAAAATGACCGAATGAAAAAGAACACACCTTGATCGTACTTAAAAGCAGACTTCTTAATTTATTCGGGTTATTAATTAAAGACATACCTCGCAAAGTGTTTATTATTTATATTTAAATTAGGCGAATATTCCATCGCTACACTTGCAGAGGCTACGTACGGAAAGCAGCTCGTGTTCAAAATAAGATTTTCGAGCAAAAGAAATAAGGGTTGTTTTTGTTAGTACCTACAATTCTCTTCATACAAGCGGTTATGGGCACTGAAGATACTGGCTTTCTAGAGAATGTCTCCAAATTTAATTAGAGAACATTCTTCACTTACTCAATCATAGATTTATGATTGTCTTTCGTCAATCTCCTTTCATCCGTTCTATCAATGTGCCCAAACCAATGCAACATACTTTTCTCAATCATCATCACTACTTCTTTTTTCATTCACATTTATCACGCATGACTATGCAAAAACAACTGTTATTTCAACAGCATTAATGACTTCATTAAAGCGGCAGAGTCTCGTGCAATTGTGGCTTCATTACGTTAACTTTATGAGTAATGACTAAGGTACAGGACCCTAAAGCGATGGCCGAAATTGATCTGGATTCAAATCCTATACAGATGCAACGACGAAACTTTAGGCCTTTAAGTAACGCCGTAAAAACTGCAAGGATAAGGAAACTGATCAAAGTGGGGCCCCACGACCATTGCTTCTAACAATAAATTAAACACAGCTGAAAAGCTTCAGGCTAATAAAATACCTATTAAAAATAAAGTAGTTTGTTTTTTTTTTACAGAAATCGATTAAAAATCATTGGAAATGTGTATGTAGTTTTATAAGCTGAAAATTTTCAGTTGTATCTATTTATGGGCGCTGTAACAAAACCAAAACTCCGAGGTATGTCCGACTTAAATAAAATACTTAAAATAAAGGAAGGTATTAAATATAATTATCACAACAAAATCATTAAGAATTTTTTTAAATATTTTTATTTGTTTTTTTTTAATATATCTTTAAGTCACTTTCGATTTGATCCCCAAAAAATGTACAACAGTTTTTTATAAATTATTCGATATCGATTAAAAATAATTAAGATTAAATCTTTAAATAGAAAAAATATATTGTACAACTTTGTTTCTATTATAATAATTATTATTGCTTATTAACTAATACTATATACATTTAAGACACTTTGAAATTCAATCAATTAAACCATGGTTTCATTCAATTTCTAACATAAACACATCAGTAATTTAAATCACCTAATAATTCAAAAGTTAACAAAGTCTTTAAACCACATTCAAGTTTATTGTTTAATCGCCACTAATGATATCAAACGTATGATAATTAAATGAAACACAGGTTTAAATTTAGATTACTAAATAACAATGTTTCTAGTATTGTACTTCTATTTCTTCATAGTTCTTTTATGTCGCTCATAGTGTATCTAGTGTAAAAGATCACTGACTTGTAGGTATAGATAGAATGTATCACATTTTCTATACAGACTTTTATATTATGTAACCTATTACTGGTATCGTATACGAACTACAGTTTAAACTACTGTAACAATAACGTAGTCACAATAAAAGAAACTACAAGTATTATCGAAAGGTAATTAAATACACGATCATAAAATTGAGATTAAAATTTGGTAGTGTTTAAAACTTTTGGTTGTGCATAGACTGATCGTTGAGTATTTAAAATTAAAAAATAAATATAATATCTATGTGAGAAATTAAATTAAGAATAACCAATTTACAGACGATTTTTTGACAGCTGTTTTATCAAAGACAAAACGTCTATTTACTTGAAATATATTTATTGTTCAAAACTTAGACCATAAAAGTCCTTAGAAATTATTTTATAATCTCACATTTGAAATAGTAAAACATATTCTCAACTTATTTTTTATTACCTCAAAGTTTAAAATTCCGTGTACTGATTTCAAGAGTAATATAGACACGTTTGCCTCGCAGATCATTTTAGAGATTCTTTAAAAGAGAAAAAGCTTACACTTGAAACAGTCTGCCAACAACTAAATCCACTTTAAATACGTACTGAATTATTACCTCTTACCCATTTATCATTGGAACATAAATAATGGCGTCAAAAACTAATGAAAGACTTTTAAAAGTTACAGGTCTTCAACAAAATTAATGTACCTTTTACTTTAGATAGAATTTATTTTGATTTGCTTTTTTTATTAAACATTTGAAAAACAAAGTAGTTCAATTAAAACTTAGTAACTTTTTATACACAGGTATATTAAGAAAAGAATTGGTAGTATAAATTATTTGTCATATTTACATGTATTTTTTTGTGACACGACATCTAACCTCGACCCGCCTAATGATAAGCATAGGAGTTCCAAGAGTGACAATGACTGACAATGAGTCGCCGTCACTATGCCGGCCAAAGAAATTAAAATACAGTTTTGCAAATATATCGAATAGTAACTAAACACTAATAATTTTGGCACAGGAATGTGACTTATTGTCTAACTAAAGATTTTTTACTTGAATTATTAAAGGCACCGAATTTACTCTTTACTATAAAAAAATATACCTATGTATTTACGTATTATTTTTATTTATCCTTCTCAATACGTGTTAAGATTGCATTTTAGCATAATCAATTAAAGCTGTGTAAGCATAAAAACGTATTCATTATTAAAGTGTCAGCTACTAAAATAACATGTCACAACCGCGTGTCAGTTTCCCATATAGACTAATTTGACATTAAATACACGAAATGTCATTACGTCAGATTTAAGTATTCGAATTGTCAGTTTCCCGCTTAGGGTTTTTTTTGCTTTGGCCCGAGGCACAAAGTATTAAGTCCACACCTTAACACCGACAGTTTTAAAACTTTTACTTTAATTCGTTCGCTAAATGCACTGTTTATGAAATCATTCATTAGCTTTGAATAGTTTTAAAAATCTCTAAAAAAATATACCCAGGTTAAAGTAGGTCTAAGGTAAAATTCAGTTTTCTTTTTTACAATTGATAAATCATAAAGGATCAAAACCGATCCACAAACCAATAGCACCTTCTCATAGTATTCAAAAAGTCTATAACTATGTAATATAACCTCATAATACTGAATAAATATTTATAATACATCATTTATAAGTACTTTAACATTTATTCAAAAATTAAGTCTTTTAAATCACGCTTATTTAATAAAATAAGGCACAATAGAAAACACAGTTTTTTTACTTTAAATATAGCACCACATTATGTTAGAATAATTAATGAATTAAAACAACTACTGAGAAAAGAATTAATTTGCCAAAATGCAAGTTACTTCTTTTTGTAACACATCAACGAACCATTCCAATTTTAAATATATTCGAATTATGAACAAAATTTAAAATAGGAATGTGTATGTATAGTAATGTTAAACCAAGGTATCAGGTATGATTTAAATACAAATTAAGTGACTTTTAAATGAATTTCAAATTCGATTTCAAGACGAATTCGATTTCCTAGTTAAAACAGTTTGACCACTTAGACTTGGTTTAACAGCACCACACCTCGTTTGTAATTTAGCATTCAAAACAACAACAAACAAAACGCACAATTCCATGCCTTAAAACTAATTGAATTATATTGAATGGATCACATTGTTTTCAACAATTAATTGTATGCAAAAAAGTGGGAATGTTTAGTTTCTTACAGGTATCAATATAAAAAAGACAGGCAACATTGGGATTCGCTTTCCGTGGCTGAACACGCATTAAAAGTTGGCGCACTTTGTAGATAGAACTCCAGAATAAGTCGCTTAAACCACGTCTATGAAGTTTGTAAAACATAATAATAATAACACCCAATAAAGTATTAAAATGATCAATTTATTTTTATGAAACTTTATAGACAATCATTTACCTAATAGTAATCAATTGAGCGACCAAATATAAAATAGTGATGCGCTAAGCTCATAACTAATTGAATAAATATCATAAAATAGAAAATCAAAATTAATCATAAACCGAAGCGAATATCAATAGCTGCCTTAGACGAATTAAAGTCCCGAATGGAGGACTATTCAGATCTAAAATACTAAGTTAAATATATTAAAATTTATTTTAAAATATATAAGTACATGTATATAGCACAATTGTATGTATAATAGAGATCACCTACTCAAACAAATTTATAGAAATAAAAACATTTTATGCCACTTACTGAATTTTATTAATATTTTTAATATCTAATTATGTAAGATAATCAAGTGACAAAAAAAGTTTATTTCAATCCCTATTCATAATAAATTTGTACAAAAATATGACGTCACCGCAGCAGCACCAATCAATAGCACCATTTTATTCCAATTTTAAAAACAATCATTCGAAAATCGAACTTCACTAGTAATCAATAATCAAACAATTATTAACTGAATTCTTAATATTTAATTGATTACAATTGTTTTCGTTTGAAATGTAGGCACAGGAAGTCATGAAAGGGGGACATGAAAAGGGATTTCAGTATACTTAAAAACTAACAACTGACGAAATGGCACTTTTAATAATGGCCTGCAACTTAGTGTAAAATGCAATTTAATAAAATAACCTTAATAAAATTATTATAAACAAAATGTACATATCGATCTAGTGGTATGTTGGCGATAAAGTATTTCATTTTTTTGTTTTGGTCTTAAAGGCGATTTAATACGAAATATGACATTTATTCATTATGGCTGTACTCTTACTATTTTTTCAATAATAAATCAAAACCCATTTAAAATATCGCTCTTTCGCGAATGTACACTTTTACAGGGCAAATAATTTTCTTTAAATAGTGACGGCGACTGATGCAATGAAGTCGCTAAAGTCGTTTTACAGTCATCGTCGCTCAATATGTTTTGATTATAAAACTTGAAAAAACGGACCGTATTTACCAACACAAATTAAAATTATTAATATATATATTATTATGCTAAGCCTCACGAATGTCTTCGTAGATTTGGTAAAACAAGCCACGATTGGAACGTGGTTATATAAATTTTTATTTCTATAAAAAAATGTTTTATAATATACTTTATTTTATTATATAAATTTAATCCGCTAAATAAATAAGAAGAACCTAATTAAATAATTATAAGGATTTCAGTTTTATGTAATCTTAGGCTAAAGTTAAAATTCATTTTAAAATGTATAAAAAATAGGTTTGCTTTTTACTAAGTCGCTCTGTCTCATTCTATCATTCTCTCTCTCTCTTTCTGTACAGATAATTTCTTTAATCCCACAGGTTCTTGGAAAGTGGCGCTTCATTATCTCTGCCTAACCCTAGAGGAATAAAGTGCGGAAACTACTACAGTTAAATAAATAACTGGAACTTGGCCACTATGCCAGTCAAGATAAAACCGGCAACTTGCACGCTGATCCCGAAAAGCGACTTAGTCACTTAACGGTCTATATAATTGAAAGTGATGGTAAAACTTTTTTATGTGACTCGACATATGACGGAACCCCGCTTGATGTTAAGCTGGAGTGTGGTCCATGAATGGATGCCAGTGCTACTACAATTCAATAACTGTGAGTACCAATCACATCCACTATGCCGGCCTACTTGGAACCGAAACGTGACCAAATAACTTCACGGTCTGCGGGGTAAGGTTGGGCATGTTAAAACGATTATCGTCTCTCGTCGACGTTTGGCAAAATAATAAAAGCTAGGCTAAATCCACCAAAATGAGACGTTTTATCATTATTGATGATAATGATAAAACGTGTCGTCGCACATACGATATTCGTCACAACGATTAATTGTCTCGTTTTATTGGATTTAGCCTAGCTTTTTTATTTCGACAATCGCCGACGAGAGACGATAATCGTTTTAACTTGCCAACCTAACCCCGCTGTATACTTGTAAGTGGTAGTACTACCTCAGATCGGCAGACTGGGTACTCTCTTAATCGATAGACCAAATGATGTCTTCTACCACTCTTAAAACTGAAAAGCCACTTCCATTTACTCCGTTGGAACCGTATAAGAAAAAGTGAATTCCGAAATTAAGTTATAAATTAGTGAAGATGGTCAATATCGTAAGGTTGTGCAATACAAGCGCAAATATATATTGATTGCATCGCGAAGGCGTTCGCCTCCTACAGTGTTGATGTCACCGGTCAGTCCCTGGATTTCACTTCGAAAACAACAATATTAACAATTTTAAACTTGCTATTTCGTAAGTCTTATATTTTTATATGTACGACGAAGTATAGTAATTTGATCTTAACTTTTATATTTATAAATATACCAATAATATTTCAATCCGGAGTAGTACTTCCAAGTATACAGACCGTGAAGTGACTTAGTCGCGTTTCATAAACAGATTTATCTTGTCAAACTCCTTTTATTTATAGTTTCGATGTGACTAAACGAACGCAACATATGTCACTGAATCTTGTCACTGAATCTTTTTTTTAAATCACATTCATCACGTTTTGATCCAGTGACTCCGATATTCTACTAGACTATCGGTCGCCGTTTTCTTATTTATTAAAATACAATTTATTTTTTAATTCATTATTTTGCATCTATAATCGAAATAACCTTATCTATAATAGCAATTATTTACCCAGATCGAAATAAAGGTCATAATTAGAATCTATATCAAATTAAACAATTTAATGTATACTTATAAGTTATTTTTCTAAGATAAATTAAATTGGGCGCGTAGGCGACGCCCGCGCAGCCGTGGGCGGACGGAAGTGAGAGCGTCACGTATTTACCATCTCTGTCTAACAACAATAAAAAATATTAAGAACGAAAAGGATGGAATGGTTTTAGTTCAAACTTTTTGAAGGTAGCTTACGGCCAAGGCTTCACATATTGCCACTTTCCGTAATATGACGTAATAAAGCATTATCTTTTTATAACCACCATTTCGCGATGGTAAATGCAGTAAATGACTATAAGCGCTGACGATTAAGGCGTGTTTTGCAGTGCGGCCAGTGGTCCACTCTAGTGCAAATAAATATATCAACCCCATTCGTGTTTCGGATGGCACGTTAAAATGTAGGTTCCGGTCGTCGTTACTAGATGGCGGTAGTATGGACGTCCGTCGGCATGTCTTTTAATTACAAATCCAGGAGTAGTCCAATATTGTCTGTACCCAGAGACCTACTAGTTGGTCATACCTATGTAGTCTAATGATGATGGTGATTTCGCAGTGGTTTCTAATTTTCCTAAGCAGATTTGTAAGAATATTTAAATTTTTACACCACAAAAAAACAATGATTTTCTATTGATTTTTATTACTAATTAACTCAACAATAAATTAATATTGCAAAAACACTGAAAAGTTATTTTATACAGTGAGAATTATACGTTTTTAACAAAGCGGCCGTGTTGTAGAGGCAGTGCTCTGGTTACGCAAACCGAAGAGCACGAGTTCGAGACCACCCACCGGTACCAATGTATCTCTGATATATGTACTTTGGTTGTCCTGTTTCTATGATACAAGCACTTTAGTAGCTTAGTATAGAAATGTAAATAATAAAAAATGGCATTATCTTGTATTGAATATAACATTACACAAATTACATAAACCGCATCACGTACGAGCAGCAGTCTCATTTCAGAATTACATGTTTTTATAATCATTCATGTAATAAAACTTTTATTTCCATCATAAATATAATGTATTAATTTAAGAGACGCTTTGTTTACGATATTAAACATAAATTAATTGATTACATAACACTCATTCATATTGTATTCATACAATATACAGATTGTATGAATACAATATACAGATTGTATGAATACAAGTATAGAGATTGTGAAGTGATTTGGTCACGTTTCGGGATCAGCTTGTAATAGTGGATGTGATTGCTACTCACACTTATTGAATTGTAGTAGCAGTGACATTCATTCATGGACCAAACTTCGGCTTAACATCAAGCAGGGTACTGTCATATGTTGAGTCACAAAATTTTTTTTATTAACCCTCCTTTTTTTTCTTATTATGGCTCGACATATGATAGCACCCCTTCTGATTAAATAACTGAAAGTAGAAGTCGCAATTTCAAATAGTAGAATTCAGTAGAACTTTCAAATTAATCCTAAAACGATCAAGTCATTTCGCGATCTATACCTTTAAAAGTGGTGGTACTACCCCGGATTGACAGACCGTGGTGTCTATCATCTGTGCTCTTAAATACCCAGAAGCTAATGTCTGCCTCATTTTGCCTAGTAACAAACTTTTAACATCTAAACTAGTTATGACATTTTTAATTACATATAAATACTATGAAACAATTTTTTTTCGAATCAAACCCGGGAGTTTCACGTAGCAGACTAGGTTTTCTATTAACCATTACGCTACGCTGAATATTATATGTACTAAGTCATTATTTGATTCGATAATGACTTAGTACATATAATAATATAATATATCCAGCAAACCTATTATTATCATTATCCTGTTTATTTGTCCCACTGCTGGGCAAGGCCTCCTTTTTTCCATGACTTTTAGCGGTCTCTCGCCATGAACTATGGTAGGAGTCTATCTGATCTCGCCATTTCAGTTTGGGTCTGCCGCGATGTCTTCTGCAATCCACTCAGTAGTGGACTTTGCCCATAATGCATCAGACATGCGACAGAGAAGAACTGTGCCACTTGAGTTAAGCGGCTACCTCGGCAATTTTATAAACTAAACTTATAAACAAAGTAGGAATAAAATTAAACCCAACAAATAAGGAATCCAATCCACGTCCGTTCACTAACAAGACAAATCTATCTGGAACATAACATACAACATTGTTTCATCTTGTACTAATTTAATACAGGTAATGACAACTTGTATGTGATATTTATTAATTAAAAACATGTACTGCAATGACAGTTGAAGATTGAAAATAACAGGACTCGATCGGTCGATCCCGGGCGTCTCGAGACAATCGTAATGTACGCGCATCAAACAAAGTTTACGACTCGCAGCACTGATGGAGTGCTCGCGCAAGGAATCGTAAGAATCTCACAGGTTCCTTCGAAGAAATATCTAACAGGCCAACATATTTACTACCGTACGACGAAAGAAAAACGATACGATCCGATAAAAGCATAACTGATGATTTAACTTATAATAAAACAATAATTTGTAAACTCGACACAATAATGATGGCAATTTAAAAGAATCCACCGGAGCTATACTAACGAGAAGACGTGACAGCCGCCGATTGCTTGATAATGGAAATAAATGTATATCATATGCACAAATCAAGTCGGTGTTTAGCGTCTTAAAATTCCTAACACGTAGAAGAGTTGCGTCGCGAACACAATAATTCCGGAATATATCTAGTTAAATGAGCCGCGACGCGAGGAATACCTATCATACATAAATCATGGAGCCGATCGAAACATGCGCACGCGTTCATATTCAAACTACTGCATGCACTATTGATCGCCGCTCGCCGCTCGCGAACGATAGGACGTGCCGCCCACGCGCATCTATCATTTGCTTAGCCATTTTAATAATGGACTGGTAGACCGTGAACAATGCCGTCGATTCAATTACATCATTACAATCAGTGTAGGTAGCCTTAAAAGGTTATTTTGACAACCGCAACCGACGATAGACACGCCATCCGATAAAACGGATCACGCAAAATGAAAAACATTACACATTCTAATTTCATAATAGTATGTAAATTTACTTGTGTATTATATTAGTGTACACAAATACAAGGCACGTACCACGGATTAACATTTGAAAGCGTTTTGTTTGTGTAAGCTCGTCAATACTCGCGGCGAAAGGAAAAAAAGCGCATGATGGATCGGCGACTGTACAAAAGCTAAGGATTTGTTTTCTGTGGTGAATAGCGACCGAGTCTAGTGCGGGATGTGGCCAGAATACATTATATATACACACACACACTTATGAAACGCTAACGGCAACAAAGAGATCGCATACCCAATAAATTCGAAGAGTAACATCACACATCGTCCTAAGCAGCCGTGTTGGCTGAGACAGTGTAATTTACTTCTTTAATTTACTGAAAACTGTAAAACAGCTAAGGACATCGTACATTTACAAATAGCCAGCCTTCCCACGCCGGTATCCCTGTCACTGGGAGCCTACTAGACATGGGGACGGTATCGTTGCATCTACGAACAGTGTTGTGGACAATCGTCCTAACAAAGCCTCACCGGCCAACGAGCGGCGACCCAATCAGTTCCCACGCGTTAACGGTCTTGGAGCCCACCGAGCCATGAGAAACATCGCAACCCTAAGCACGACCACAGTCATGTCCGTATCCAATGCTGGCCTAACGTTATTAGTTGTAACGGACGGCTCCTTTGAACGAGAAATGAACGTCATTAATGTTCGAAGATACATGGTAAAATAAACAAAGCCTTCATTGTGGTGCTGGTCGGCGATTCCGCCAAAAAGGCATAGACACAGATGTCGATACAAAAGGATGACCGATAACGTTATTTCAACATTGAAAAGGTGTCAAATATAAACTAAACCAACAATAACATAAGTGAGTAATGTACAAAGATAAAAGCGGAAAAACAACATTTGTAAAAGGCTCATTGTACAACGTTTAATCTATATTAAGATACAACGTTAAGCTTTTAAATCAATTTCCGATATTAGATGAATTAATTCCTTGTTCAGCGTTCTGTAACACAATATTCAGCTAATGCCGACATGATTGAAGCGCGTTGTGATTGTGACGACGCAAATGTATGCCACGCTCGCCGTTTACTCTATTCTCGGCAGAGGCAGCCTAATTTTAACCATCTGCGTCTCCGCCACTAGATTTAGGAAGTGGGCCGCCACGCGCTTCTTGCCATGCCTAAATGAATAATACTTTAATATCATATCATGTATTATACCTACCCCTGAATGTTGTGATATCATAGACGTAAGTATATAAATAAATGTTTAGTATGATGGATGATTGCGAGATGTTTATAATGCGCGGCTATTTCGAGCCCTATACAAAGGCAACGGCTGCAATCCACAGTCCAATTATCGAAATGACATAGACGACTACCATAACTAGACAGACGACACACTCACGGCTAAATCTATAATGGATGAGGTGCGTCTCGACGTCAATCCCGAAGCGAACCGATCGCATTTTGAAACGCACAACCGTACTCCAAGTTGAATAAATAAATGCGTAAGTACATAGGGAGACTCCGTCCCCAGGTTTCAACTATTCATTAA
Organism: Tinea trinotella; assembly: GCA_905220615.1. Lineage (NCBI taxonomy): Eukaryota > Metazoa > Arthropoda > Insecta > Lepidoptera > Tineidae > Tinea > Tinea trinotella. The sequence continues at coordinate 1,500,856 of HG992314.1, forward strand.
TGTAATGGGATTAACGAGTTGATGCGACAACGGCGCCCACCGTAACTGATCACTTGCCGACATCGAAGGGCATTAGGGAATCAGGCCGCATCCGACGGCGTCACAAATAAATTTCAATTAGAGCAATCAGAAGGAAGACCTTAATCACGGAAGCGCGGTGGAACGATCGCCGGATAGTGCGCCTCACACCTTGCATACGAAGCACCGCTCCACTTCGCATACAAAACGACCCATGAGGACCTCCGACACGGATCATCCAGTGCAAATTGTGACCAGAATTGCGAATGCACTTAACGGAGTCCGAGCACAAGGAAGTCCTGCGTTCGGTTTGTTGGAAATGATTGGTAACTTTAAGTAAATAGATGAGCTATTCAACTCGGAGGCAATTTGTAAACGGCGACATAAACTGCGAAGCGAGCAAGCATAACGAAGCGCCTAAACAATGAAATAAGCGAATGCATCACAAGTCAAACTTCGAGGAATATCTCAGCGGTGACAAGCGGACAACCCAAGTAGCTAACCCGGACTTTATTATTCGCCGACGTAACGAGGGAAGCCGCCGACCGTCCCATTGTATTTATGCCTTAAACACAATTTATTTATTCGGCAAACATTACGGAGACACAAAATCTTGTCCATAAATACATGTGAAAGCACATATCAAGTATCGGAATGCAAACGGCGGGTCTCGTGCCTGAATTATGCAACAGCGGAGCGGCGGGCACAGCGGGGAGCGGGGCGCGTATCTCCGTAATAGTGCACAGAGTGGTCGCCGAACAACGCAATTCCTAAAATAATACAGCGTGTTGCGGACGCCGGAACCCAAACACACTACTTCTGTCTCAAAATAACACTATGTCGCATTTTTATATCGTGTCCGTTGCCTCATGTACCAGATGCTTCAGTGCGAATGTTTAATGACTGCATATGAAATTGTGCCTTTTTTCGTAGTGCTTTTCGACTGCTAAATATACTGAATAAGTAAAATGATCAATTCGTAAATCGTCCGCGAAGTTACCGTCGCAACGTTAATACGCGGCTCCATTATTTAAATCGCAATGCGAATTTCGATTTATGACGGCCATTCCTCCTGAAGGGAGTTTCTCCGAATTAAGAGTGCTCGTCCGTGGGATGGTGCACTGAATCTCTTCATTTGTCGACAGAGCGAAGACACGCGAAAGGCGGCTCGCAAATAATGCCCATAAGTTGGATTAACGGTGGAGTCATCGATCAGATGCCCGGGTGGTCGGCGGCCGGGCCATGTTAATTACAGGGTGAGCCGCCTTCATTTAACGTGAATTTCGCAAACATTAAATAATTACAAAAAAATCGAAGCGGCGGCCCGTTCACGCGTGGAATAATAAATTAATGATCGCAATGGAGAAGAGACCATGCGACGCGATTCACACCGTTACATAGTTATGCATTCGCACTGTAATTTGTATAATGCATACAATTTAGTCGAAAATTGTATGCACCATAGAGAGATGAATATATTAGAGTAAAAACAAATAAAACTAAACAATACAGCTGTTTACTATTCGACACGAACATAATAAATCGATAGATCATGTCTAAATTAAAGAACAATAGGCTCAGAGCCCCATTCATTAAGGACAGCATTAAGAAGCGAAAGTATTCGAATAATCTTCTAATCCTAGAGCCACACGCGACGATGATTTCAAAGCACTTATTAGTCAAATTAGCTTTTATTGTTGCCCCTCTTCATGTGGCCGTCGTTCGAGTGGATGTAGCACCAATCCTCTTACAGAAAGACAATTATGTACGTACATTAGTGCGAACACAATACCATGACTCAACAGAAATTACGATGAGGGCGTTTATCAAAACAATGGTATTGATAACTTGATAAACTATGCGTGAAGTAACTGAACGAGACGTAATGTTAGGGACTGGATACGCGCGCGTCAATACAAGACAATCGTCCTAACAAGCGATTGCAGGGCGCAACGGTTCACCACACCTTCCTTATGCGACACAGAGTGCTGGATAGAATATTTTATCTCGGTTGACTCATTCACGCCTATATCTAGAGTTCTATGCATAGAGGAAAATAAGACGAGACTAATTCAAGAAGCGAATACAGTTATAGAAACAAGAGATCGGTATTGAGTGTCCTGCGAATTACGAAGAGTTACGAAACATTGTACAAACTGGAACGGATCTCGATTAGGGGCGGCATTACATGGAAGGGGCATTGACCGACATCCAGATTTACATCATCAATCCACGCACGAGAGCTTCTACAGCGTACGCCAAACAACACGTGTTTTGCTAATACAAATTATAGTCGAGAGGGCTATAAGTTTCCCGGATATTAGTGGAGTGAAATTCAGGCTTCTGCATGCAGGCGCGCAATATTTTATAATCTGATGCAGAACCCTTAATGCAATTCTGCCTCACTCTACTGACGATGCCACAGACTGTTTTTTAATCATGCGCATTATCAGTTCATTCTCTTCGACATATCACCCCTTGCTTCTACGTACCATTAGGCAAGTCGAGGTCAGATGTATCAAAAGTATTAAAAATAATAAAAATAAACTTGGTGTATTATTTTACTATCAATACATATACCTAATCGATTGCATTGTGCACTTAATTTTCACCCGATTTCACCCTACTGATATTGCACGTCTTATATTCAAGGCAATGAAGATAGAAATTATTAATGCTAATATATGAAGCAAACTATTGTTACAAAATGTACAGTTACAAGTCATAACAAACAAGGAGAAGCTTTACCTAGAGTCACGACTAAAATGTGACCAACGAGCCACAATATAATCGTCAAGTGACGGAGCGAAGTTATCGCGTGTAATCGTAATTACCGCGTGAAAATTTCAATCGAACGAACTTATCGATGGTGCGTGGAACAATAATGATTTATATCTAAACAAACGTATTATTTTCGTATGTCAAAGCTCAACGGGTGAGAAAATTGGACCCACGCGAAGATGAGAGATTTATATCATCGCGAAAAGAATGGACGTAATCCAATTTCCTTATATCAAACTGGGCATACTGCATTTGGTATTTGTTTTAAAGCAAAGATAACGACAATCAATCCGGTTCACCATTTTATTGAAACTGTGAAAACTATACCGTAATTGGTCCATCAGACTCCATATTAATTATTTATCAAAAGAGCGAATGAAGCGTAGATGAAAGAGCCACCAATTTCACACTAGCGAATGATGGACAGAGTCACTGAACACCGGACGGATACGAAATTAAACTGATATGCTAATGGAGAACGAAATTAATCGTTTAGTGCAGTCGTTGCGACGGGGAGCGAGATCGGCTACTGGGTACAAATCGATGAATAAATAGTGTCCGATTAACAGCGCAAGGTGTGCTCTGTGATAATGGAGAAATGAAAGCCTGGCGCGGACTCAATAAACATTCCGATCGACATGATAAATGGTGTACATTCACTTAATTCTGTTGCGAGGATTTAATCTACTTGTGTAAATATGAATTAGTTTAGTCAAACCTATAATATTAGTTTTTGTATATTGACCTAAATAGAGACGCTGGAAGTGACGAGTCGTTCATCAACCGTGAGACGGCTTCACGACAGCCGACGGCGTCGTATAATAGACACATATTACAAATGGCTACTTATGACAGGGGAATTTATAAGAATCACTCAAGGGATCTCCGAAAGTAATTTCAATTAAATTTCTTGATAATCCGGATCACGCCGAGCAGGCTAGTTCGACGAGAACCCGCGGCGACAACGGTCCCGAGCCTCCTTATAATTGGATATTTTCTAGACACCGTTTCAACACTTCAATGCCGATATTAAGGGGACATTTGGAACGAGCTTGATAAATGCAAAATTTATAACACACCAAAGTAATAATAGCACAACTGGAGGCGAACTCGTTATTAATAAATAACTGTTGTTTGTAAAATATTTAATAGTTGTGATTGAATATGAATGAAGGATTTCAATTCATCATATTGAATAGCGCCGTGTTTAAATCAAATACTGTAACATATCACTCGAGACAAACCAGTTATAGCGTTAATTATAATCGGATATTATATCTGATTTCGGCTACCACCTTCCACAACGAATCGCTTTTGATCATCAATTTCATTGATACGATAATTTTATTTTCACAATGATTGATTAAATGTCGGGCCATCGTCATCGCTAATTTTTAGAATCTTGTTTATCCGGTTGAATTAAAATTTTGCGTGAATGCATCTCCATCTTAGCAACTTCATCATTTGTTATAAAACGTCGGTAGCTCGTTATCGAACATAACATTTCTTATAACAGAGGCATAAACGCCTTTATGCTTATAATTTATCACAACGTCCAAGATAAACAATTATAATTCCATTCACAATTTATTATATCTCATAACAATCTGAGACGATCTGTCAAAATAATTTCGCTTGCAACATTATAACTGTAATGTTGGTTACAACATGTTCCTTCATCTTTCATAATTCATACATACAATTAAATTAGTTACATATAACTGAAATCCTTATAATAAACCTAATTGAGCTGATTTTGTTTACTAATCCTCTACTTCAATATCAAAAATCTATGTGACTATGTTTTCTTTACTACGTAAACTAAACTTCTATCGTAAACGAGCGTGCAGGCTCGAAGACGACAAGTTACTGAGAGTACTCTGATACCAAATCAACAATGATTTGGTGTGCATTTGAGTGACTACCGTTGCGGATGATGAGACATGTGCGGATGTGAGAGATGTGGATGTGAATATGGTTGTCCTAATGACCCTAAAGGTAATGGGGAGGGGCATGGCGGATGTTGATGGTACTGCTGCAGCGGCGACGGCGCTAACCCAGGGTGATGCTCTATCGGGTACTGAGTTGAGCCGGCATACGCCAGTTGTCTCACCTTCATGTCTTCGTCGACGACGTTATACGTCAGCTCGGTCTCTTCGAAGCCCGTCGCAGCCATCCTCTGCTCACTCGTAGTGGGAGGATCGGGTGAATTGAGGCACGTCTGAATGAGCCTTTTTCCTGAATCCGATGTGATCATAGGTTGTAACTTGCGAGTTGCAAAAGTGTACACGTGACCAGTTTCGGAGGCGACTAGAAGCATCACTTGTGTTCCCGTTAATGTTGATAGCTCGTATGCCTGAAAGAGAATACATTCAATTAGATGCATGGTCCATGTTGAAATTGTTAATACTCGAAATAGTGAATGTGTAGACATTTGTGATTAAAAAACCTGTTAAAATCTCCCCCAATTAAAACAAATACAACCTTTGACCCAATGTGCCCCTAATTTGGGTGTAAACAAGCACGTAACATCGGGAGCGATATGTTCGGGTCCCACGGCTATGTGTACTCTAAGAATTAAAACGCCCACTCTTACTCGCCTACACGCCGTCCCACTACACTTAGCGAGCACACAGACTGGTAGCATATGACAAGATCGATACATAAAGTGGCGGCTTCCAAAATACATTTCTATTATATAATGTTAGTCCATGACCGTGAAAGCACTTAGCGCTTGAGGAGCAATACTTATCGCGATGGCGTTAAGAAATGCGTACGTTAGATTGATTTGAAAATTTTTACTTAATCATTTAAAAATCGATCAAAAATATTTCAAAGTAACCACTCTTGTTAGGTCATTTTCTCAGTCTGTCTTTTAAGTGTACAGACCGTAAAGTGACTTAGTCACGTTTCGAGATCAGCTTTATCGGCATAGTGACGGCGACTGAGGCAGCCGTGAACTACTCGGCTTTTTAGTCGTCGTCACTCTTGGACCTCCTCTTGCTTATCATCAGGCGGATCGAGGTCAGATGTCATGTCACAATAAAAAAAAAAGCTTGAAAGTTTCATCGACAGTTGCAGTCACCTGAATTCTTGAACCGCACTCCAGCTTAACATCAGACGGGGTGCTGTCATATGTCGAAAGACGAGTTTTTCTATTGTGACACGCCATTTGACCTCGTCCCGTCTGATGATAAGCAAAAGGAGGTCCAAGAGTGACGACGTTTAAAAAGCCGAGTAGTTCACGGCTGCCTCAGTCGCCGTCGCTATGCCGGCCAAAGACGAGTCACAATAATAAAAAAAGTAAAACATGCGCTAATAAGCATCAGTTTAAAGTGTTAACCCAAATGATTGATGGTATTGGGTAATTAGCGTAAGGGTAACCATGGTAACCCCACCCCGTAAGTGCAACACTGCGTCCAGAATTGACAATTATAAATGCAAATTTAATGAGCTCCCTTACAAAGTATGATTGATGCGAAGTCAATGAAAAACCAGACACTATATAAAAATATACATAAGGCGACCGTGGTGTAGTGGCCAGTGCAATGGTTACGCAAACCGACAGCACGGGTTCAAAACCACTTGCTTTATATTATTATTTTCACATTTCTATACTAAGCTACTAAAGTGCTTGTATCATAGGAAAAGGACAACCAAAGTACATATATCCAAGATACATTGAAACCGGTGAGTGGTTTCGAACCCGTGCACTCGGCATGCGTAACCATTGCACTGCCACTACACCACGGTCGCCTTTATAACCTTTATAACGTCAAAAAAACAATGAAATAATAAGACTACATGGCGTACGCGCTTTTAAAGTTGATACTAAAGTGAAAAACATGAGGATTTTTAAGAGACAATAGAAGAACCAATAGAAGATTCAATAGAAGATTGCAGTGATTTATATATCTCGCCTTCATGCAGAAATCACAATCGTTTTTATTTTTATAATTCTCATTTTTCCTTATCAGTAAATTAAAATCGACCAAAATATCTTACTACAAAAAAAATTTAAAGCAGTTTTTAAATATTTGTATACAGACAAACGTCATTTTGTGGTAAGAAATTGACTTTAAACATATTTAATTCCTGTCTAAAGAGCGTTTAATTTTTTTGTGGAGACACGAATAACATTTCCCAGTCTGTTTAGTAAACAAAATTGATTGGGCTAAGTAACGGTCCGACATAATAACCCTAAAACGCTTCGAAAGGTTCTGGTAACAAAATTAACTAAAGTAAATAGTTGGATAACCCTTGATTGACTCCACTGACCCATAGATAGGGTTGGTACATCATTCTAAAACATTTTATTTTATTTTAAAGTATTCAATTTATAACATAATCAATCAAACAATTTTGTCACGCCTTTTTCCAGGGGCAGAGATAATGAAGCGCCATTTGCTACGATCCTGACTTAACTCCCCCGTTCACATTCACAATCTCCGGATAATATAACATGATAATCTCGTCGCCTATACCACGCTACTAAACGTGCTTGTATCATAGACACTGGGCGATGAAAGTATGTAGTTACCTCACCCTATACCTCAATCGATTGTGTATAGGGGAGGTTAGCCAATTTAGGTAGTGTTATTTATACTCGACAGGACGGCATAGCAGATGCGACTGCCACTAACGGACATTTATCTATAGTAGCATTCAGCTTTTTTTATTGTGACACGACATCTGACCTTGTCCCGTCTGATGATAAGCAAAAGGAGGTCCAAAAGTGACTACTTACGACTGAGAAGTAGTCACTTCTCACGGCTGCCTTAGTCGCCTCCACTATGTCGGACAAAGGTGCTTCTTTACGCATAGCTTGAAAGATCGAAGGTTATAGGATGGAGAGAACATATGGGCATGTATACTTTTAAGCATTCCACTTGTCGATTGTTCTACAAAGAAAAGACGCACCGAACTTTTTAGTTCGACTTAAGCTTCCAGCTTAAAATTAGGCTGTAGTTATTCAAGTACCACCTAGAACCGTGACAAAGTATCTCTGGTGGGCATAGTGACGATGACTGAGGTAACAGTATTCTGCCACGGTTTTGCAAGTCGTCGGCGCTGTTGCACCTCCCCTCACTAACAATCAGGCAAATCGAGGTCGCACCACAAGAAAAAAGCCTAAGCAATAGAGAATAAAGGCGTGGCTTAAAAAACAACCTATCGCTGACAACGCAACAATAAGAAGGAAGCAAAACTGATTAATTTCAAAATGTACCATACAATGTTTTCTAATTAGACGTAACGATTGCGTAACAGCTAATCCGACTTCAGAAATGGACGAAATAATTAAGTAAACGGATGTCAAGTCAGTTGACGGATACAGCTTTATCAATTGCTATTGCGATATAGATATACTATGTGGTAGACGTATTTGTAAATTATACAACATTTCAGATCAACATTGTAGAAGAAAAAAGTAAAGAAGAAATTTATTTATAGACTAAGAAAAAAAATAGGACAAAACAAGTAAGTAAAAAAAAGAAATCAGCTCAGAATAAGCCACTGCCAAAATTTTTAGTGCAAATGAATTTCTGATAATTGGTGAATCTGTTAGATGGTTTAAACTTTTGAAAGGCTGATTGGTGTATTTCTAAAGAAAAAAAAACCATTTTATTTTAACATTATATATCATTATTTCACAATTGACAAGTGGAATGCTTTGCCAGCCCATGTGTTCTCTCCATCCTATGACCTTGGATCCTTCAAGCGATGCGTGAAGAAGCACCTTAGGCCGGCATAATGACGGCGGCTGAGATAGCCGGGAACTAACTCGTTTTTTTCAGTCGTCGTCACTCTTGGACCTCCTCTTGCTTATCATCAGGCAGGTAGAGGTCAGATGCCGTGTCACAATAAAAAAAAAATCAAATAAATAACGTTAATACATTATTAGTGTTTATATATAAATAACATTTGACGCAAATGTGAATGACACCCTGCTCAAGTAAGCAATTGCAAAGGGAAACGCTGATTTACAGTTAAGCCTCGGCTTGTGCCGATTAATGACTACAGTCTATAAATATACCCTAATAAAATAAAGATACTCCATTAAAGATTTGACAATGTAATTAGTTTAAGAGTCTTTACAGATTAAACGATATTAAGTTAATAAATATCGTTTAAATAGTTCAAGTTGTGAAGAATTGTATTATATTTACATCAAATATCAACGTAGTAATAAAAATGACTACTGCACCTTGTACGAATGTTTATCCTTTAAGTGCGCATAAAGACGCGAGTTATGTATATTATACGTAATTAAGTAAACGGCGACAGTTCCGGTGCGAGTTGCAGTTTTATCTAAAATTGCAATTGCGAAAAAATAACCAGACAACTGGTCCAGATAAGTATCCCAAGTGATTGTAATACACAGGTGCAATATTAACAAACTTGTTCATTACGTGGACCAGAGCACGAGTCCGAAAATATCACAAAACAAGATACCATAATTTACGCATTTTAAAATCGAACAGTCAATCACTGGTCTCCTGTCAAAATTAAGCACTATTACTGACTGAGCTTGACCAATTTTACAAATTTAATTATTGACTCGCAACTCGTTTCTGTACGTAATACAATGAACGCAAAACTTAAATGAGTTGCAGTTATTATAAGTTAATTAGTTATAATAAATAGTTTTCGAAGTAACTAATACACCTGCATAAAGAAAATGGTAAAATTGATTTCACAACCCTAAGTTATGAAGACAATCTACAAAGCGACAGAGATGCTGCTCTAGAGTTGGCGAGGAAAACGGCACTTTTTGTGCAAACCGATATCGATAAACCCGATACTTGCGATGCTCAGGACGATAACTAATAGCTCTATAAACAACTTGATCGCTCGTTAGCGCTGGGAACGAAAACGAACAGATATCGAGCTCGAGATCACAACTTTAATAATTTCGATAACCATTGTATTCGAGAATCAATATGATTGTTTATGGACAAAAAGGCGAGTACAAAACGAATGTTGAGTGTAAAATTGCTTTCTCCGATTAAACGACAAGGATAAGAAATCAACACAAAATTACACGGACATCGGATTTGTATTAAATTAAATTTGCAAATTGAACGAGAAATACGGACTTTGGCGCCGATGCAATCTTTTAGCCATCACCACATCAAACAGAGATGGCACGTCAAATAAAAAAAGGTACACGTAAAAAAACATTACCGAAAACTTAAAACGCATAACGGGCGATGAAAAACGTCAGTCAACCCGTTCACTTGGGAATAACAACATACGAAGAGTACGATGATGCTCGCCGCTTATAACGTAAAATATTTGTGCAAAGTGCATTGCAAGTATAAGAGAATTATAAACTTCTTTTCCCGTGCATTATTTGCAGTCAATCAACGTAGTAACAGCCGTTCGGGCGCGCAGAGTACGTCACGAATTATACGAAAATTTGGGACACCGCGAGAGATGCTCCGTTTTACGAAATCGAGTTGCGACATGGCTTCGAAAAAACACAGCTAATTGCGACTACAATGGTGTACAAAGCGACCGCTTTTCCCACGCGCGACGACTCGCTCTTACGCTCCGATCATTTCAGGCGTGCTCTTCTTTTATTGCCAAAAATTAATGCCCACTAAGAGTCCTTAATTGTACGACAGGCTCGTTAGCTTCGGAGCTGTCGTTGCTATCAGACCAGTTCAACAACGAGACGATGTTTCGAAGAAATTGTAACCAGAATTAACATTATAATTCTCTGTAACTGACAACTAATAATATAATTTAAAACAAACGCCCACTGGATTTCTGGTAGAGGCCAAAGGGAAGGTGTCTTTAACGATATTATAATAATATCAGAAATTTAATATTGTGTTTTCACCTGTTTGCGAGAAGCTTGAGCTATTAATTTTCTTTGACATAAAAGTTAAATGGACGGGAATAAAATTACAATAAGTAAGGAAAATAACAATGATGAGAACACGCAAATTAAATTACTACCTCAAGATAATTTGTAGTAAATTAATGTTTATAAGGAATGCACAACATCATATGAACAAACCGTTTTATATTGCATCATAAAATCACATGATATATTAATTATTTGAGACATGTGTTTTTATTTACATTAAATTTATTTTACAATTATTTACTTTAAAAGTTATTTTAAGGTTTGTAGGTTCAACTAAGTATTTTAAATTATTTTTACTCATCTCCTGTCTTGAGACTCATTACTATGAAAGTAATACAGCATCCGAGAATCAAATCAACTCTCTACCGGTTCCCAGAAATAAATAAACAGTGTACAAGAGGGATAATCTTTGAATTGGTTTATAGATGACATATACTTTCACTAGAACTTATAAGAGGCGTCTAAGCCCTTATTACCAGCCCAGTAGCCTACCGTCCGTCGCGACGGGTGCAATTTCTATGGTAATGAACTTGAGTGGAACACCAAACAGGTTGTTGTCTACATGACGCCGCTGGTGTTCAGGATTAACATAGTTTCTAGAAAAATAAAAAAACACTTTCCACATAGATAATCACTTTACATTCATAGAAGCTAATGGCAAAAATTACCGCCAATAAACTCAAGGGTATAAAATTCAACGACCTAATGACACACTAAAAAATAAAACACGAGCAAAACTCGCGAAGGACGTTCTCCAAGTCAGGTGTAATCCAAATTAGGATAGTTCCTTTTAAGAAAAAAAGGATGGGGGCATATTTCACACGTGCATTGTCACGGACGTACGGAAACCCAAAAACAGGTTATGAAAGGCGGCGGGTTGCCATATTTGTGTGTAGTACGCGACTGGATTAGTCGTAAATGGTTTAAACGGGTCGGGTGCGTCTTTGCCTACTCGAGCGTACGGGCGACCGACACGTGCTTTTGTTTTGATTGCTTTAATCGAGATGCTCTCAACGCCTTCCCAATCGTAAACAAAAGCCTTATGAGAACGTTTTAACTCCGCCGACATTAATATTGCGTTGGTAATATATACAAAGCCGTTTTCCGCACTTAACATAATTGACTCGTCTTTACGATATTTCGAATAATACATGACATTTGTGTGAATTGATTGCTTAATAAGGGGTCATTTTCATCGTGTTTCTTCAGAGTTTCATCGACATTCGCCAGTTGAGTGTAATCATCGAAAAAGTGAAAGCTGGTAAGCACATGGACGGGTTCCATTATCTCAGCTACCGACCGATGAGAAGCAACGCATTTAATTACGATTAAAACACCTTTGTGACAACTCAGTGCCCACCTTGTTTGTTTTGAGTGCTCGTCAATCGGAATGTTGGCCGCGGATTAAGAATTAATAAACCTGATATATCAAAAAACCATAACAAAAATGTACATATAATAAGCAATTTAATCTAAACAGTGCCTGCGTACACTCTAATGATAAAAATTAAACCAAATATTCAATCATTTCTTCATAATGGGTTATTATATAAGATCTAGGCATATCCTATTCAAAAATAAAGACATGTGTAAATGCAAGTAAAGGTTTTAATTCGGTGTTACACAACCCGAGTACAACACCTAACACTATTACAAATTAAGTGTCAAACGTGCGCGGAGACAACTTTCGACAAACGCCACCTGTATGCAATTGATTGAAATGTAAAATAGCTACTAATCAAAGATTGCACACACTGAGCTGGCGTCAGAGTAGCAAACTAGTTGAAAATTATCGGCGACAGAAACGATTAGCTTAAACACCGTTTTAACAATAATTACCGATTATAACTGCGAACGTTGGATTATCGAGCGGCGTAACTCCAGTGGCAACCATCAATACGCGTTCAAGTACCAATAAAAAGATAATCTCTGTCTGTCATTATCTAGTTTGCATCACTTCTTATGGCCTCGCAGATTGGCGAAATACATTTTCTATAAACCATATAATATAATGAATCAAACAAATTTTATGCGGCTTACTATTGCGTTTATTTTGGTTTTAGTTTGTTTAAATCATTAATCAATGTTCGCGCAAAATCTAAGAAAGTACCATACAATTTAAACTAAGAATAAGAATACATTTTCGTGTAAAATGACAAATGATAGTTCAAAAGTATTACTATATATTATCAGAATCCCACGAATGCCATCCTTATCATGCGTCCGGTTGTGTAAAACACCATTAGGTAGTTTTCTATTGTAGCAAACAATATTGTTATTACCATGATATAAAACTAACATTTGAATAGGTGATCAATGGACAATAGTCGCCCAATAACCAATATACTGTCCACAAGTGATCACAAATATGGGCACACCTCGACAACAGTCTATCAATGGCCATAACGATTAAGGCGTCGATAATTGCACGTTTGGCAGCTAGTTGCGAGGTTCATTCATAAACAACTGCGATTATTTTATGAATGATCGAGTATATACCCTTAATTTATTGTGTCGCCGATCTGTGCAGGCCATTATAGTCAATTTCCTGCTCAACTATTACCATTTATTGTACCTTGTCAATATTTATGCACTCGCTAATCACAACCATTGCGACCTTCGCACAAACAGGTTCATATAATTTTTACAATGCTAATATTAACTAGGACAGAAGTGCACATTTAAATTGTACAAGCAAAGTTATCGTGCATCATCACAATGCGCCGAGCAGTGGAGACCGCGGCCGACTGAAGCGCCGCCGCAATGATACCATCACGCCGATATGCATCAAGGAAGACCAGCTGTCAATACATTTCACCTGCAAGACGGTGAACAGACTTGATGGCTTGTCCAGCGTGGAAAACCGTTTTATACGACAGGTTTCCATTAATTGTACCGACGAGAGGTGATCCATAAATTTTTAGATGCCCCTTAGGCTGATAAGAGCTACCAGTCTTAAGATATTTATATACATAGCAACATACACAAGCATTGTAAAGTAAAATTTGTTTTAATAAATAATAATGAACGGTTTAAACAAAGGTAGCGCCATTGGAAATGTTCAGAGGTAGCGACGGCATCTATTGACGCAGGGGACATTGTCTATAAGTCGCTTTAAATTGACCAGCCCGAGCAGATATTCTGCTAACCTTATTTAAGAGACAATTCAGACGTCGCAGTAACACAGGTGGTCCCAATAAAAGGGTCGGAAGTGGCCTGCTCAGTACGGAGATGCCGCCTGCCCTAAAAGGATAATAATGCGTCGTTTCGTCGCATGAAGATACGAAAGAATCCTTAAGGCCTTCTGAAATGTAAATTGTTACGACCGAACCTGACAAATAGCTTAATTAACGACTAACGTCGGATGTGAATTATTTTAAATTGAGTAAATCTTTGCTGTGGATTGTGTGCGAGAAAGATTTTTATTCTTCGTTTAGCAATTCTAGTGAAATAACTTGGCAACTCTTATAACCCACGTGTCTTGTAATAAAAGCATTTAAGCTCAAGGCTGTTAAAAGTTACGTGAAGTTGATGTTTCTTTTCGTAACGTAAATTAGTAGGCGTCACGTAGGTGCCGCACGTGAGATGTTTTATGCCACTGTAATCACAACCGCCCGCGTGGGCGTTTGCGGCACGACTGACGGCGGATCGGTACACCCGCCACATTCAAAACAATAAATTAATCAAACTTTATCATAGACACAAACTCCATAGCATCCACAAACTTTCTTAATTTCCTTTCAGTTTATAGTATTAAAGGATTAAAACGAAATTGCGAGCGCCAAAATTATCTTCAAATACCCTCAATTGCATGATGTGAACAAAACCATACCTTTCCCACCGAAAGCAAGTTCCAGAATGTTTTTAATTGACTAAAAAATGTATCTCCGTAGTCGCGAGCAATCAAATAAAAACTTACTCGTTAATGTTTTATGTATGAAATTCTCGTTGGCAATACATTATGGATTTCCGAGCGTTCCGTAGCAGCGCGGGAATCTTTCGGAAATTTTGACAAAGAGACAGATATCGGTGATCTCTATGGCATGGACACTTTTTGCGTCGGCGAAGAACGCGGAGATAAGATCGCTGTGATCGAATAATGACCATGCGAGCATCGTATCAAAGTCTACATGGACAACGCATGTATTTATTTAAATGTAATGACAACATTCGATTTTGCTGTGGGCGATGGAGCTTGCAACTTTGCCACAACTTTATATTAAACTTAGTACAGAATGTTACCCTTATATAAATAAATAAAAATTAAATTTACTTATAAAGAATGGTATTTATGACGTTTCCTCAATTAAGTTTGCTGTGTAGTATAGTTTCTGTTACTTGGTGTTTCTCACAAGAATCTATATTGAATTCGGAAAGTGGTATTAAAAAAGAATAGAGCCTGTGATAGCGCTGTGTTAACCCAAAAGCCAAAGGATCCGGATTATAAAGTGAATAGATGCGTTAAACGAGGAAGACCCAGGAGGGTGTTTTCCGACCAAACCGGAGACTTTTTCAAGAAAGCTGGTGAATAGAATGGTGGATATAGGGAAAGCGAGGGAGTTATGTCAGGATCGTAGCAATGGTGTGACAAATTAATTAATTGATTGAGCTTGCGTGACCACTAGACCACGGTCGCCTTTCAACATAAATAATATATAAAAACACAAAACGTACTCTACACGATGACAAGCGATAATCGCCGGTTAAATGTTAAACCAATAATACGAGTAACAATTTGCAATTAATCATTTAGTGAATGTTTAAACAATAAAGTTGTGTGTAATTTATGGTTAGAGACGTCAGGGACTCAACAGGGTGTCTCCGATGACATATTTAGTATTAGCACCTGATCGAGGACGGGCCTATTTCGTTCTGAACCAGTCGGGTGGCGCGCATTGCTCGTTATTTCCAAGCAGGTGCCACGTCTATGGGGTTACCATGATACTCGGTCATTAAATAAGTGATAATAACCTGCTGAGACTTACTTTTTAATTACAGAGAATAAACATAGCTACGATAAATCTCGTCTTTTCACATCCGTTTTAGGTCCTTTCTAGAAGCATCCGCAATCCGGTAATTCTGTCGACCGAATCGGAAGTCGAAAATTCGCACAGGGTCGACGTGTCGTTTCATAGTTCAACAATCAAAAGGAATGCTTTGCCAGCACATGCATAACCACCTATAACCATGGGTCATTCAAGCAAAGCGTGAAAAGACTTCTGGTCGGCATAGAGACGGAAACTGAGGCAATTGTAAACTATTTTTCAGTCGTCGGCGCTCTTGCATGACCCATTACCGTCAGGCATGTCGAGGTAAGATGTCGAATAATAAAGAAACAATATAGTTATTGTTTTACTACCAGAATAACGCCACCAAATTATGCAACCATTTTCAAACACATTTTTGTCACATAAGAAAAATAATTTTTACGGGATCGATTTCCGGTTGGAATTGAAATTTATTTTATAGCAATTATTTGTATTATTTATTAAGTAAACAATTAGATAGAAGAATAGAAATATTTTCGAATTGAGAAAAATGAGACAGATATTTGCTCCGTCTCTGGGTGTTAAAAAGTGGTAGGCCGAAAATTGGTATTCATTTTATCCAGGTTGTGATTATTGTGACTCGACATATGACAGCACCCCGCTTGATGTTAAGCCAAAGTGTGGTCCATGAATAAATGTCACTGCTACTACAATTCAATAACTGTGAGTAGCAATCACATCCACTATGCCGGCCTAGATGGAACCGGCAACTTACAAGCTGATCCCGAAACGTGACCTAATCACTTCACGGTCTGTATACTTGTAAGTGGTGGTACCACTGCCTACCACTCTTTGATAACCAGACCCGAAGCAAATATCCATCTCTTTTTTTTTATTAACAAATATTTGCAATATTTAATACTATTAAACCGGGGATCGAACCCGGGACTCATACCAGTCAAATATGTCGGGTCAAATATGTATTTATTTTTTAAGTAATTTATCCTGTATCTGGCCACGAATCGTGGTCCTTCGAGTACCGGATTTGTGTGTCGTCGCATGGTCATTACCAGCGATAATGAGTGGATCTATCTACAAGTGTAATGGGATACCGCGAGCCATTGTTCATGGATGTTAGTTGCCCCTTCAGTTATTTTATTAAATAACTCCCTTTTTATAATACAATGTTTGCTATCAATTAAAATGTATATTGTAATAATAAAAAAACCTTACAACAAAGGACATCATTCATCTTGTATGGGGACTTGAGCTTAATTGTATTAACAGTTGCATATCAATCAATCAATCAATCAAATTGTCACGCCTTTTTCCCATGAGGATAGGCATATACATTTTAAAATAGTTTTATGTATGAATATCACAATGTAATTGGAATATATTCCTTATTTTTCATAGATTAGGTGTGCAAAATGATCCAACTATAATTATGACAGTTCAAAGCAGAACTGTTAATATGGCGATTTTTTGTGATTGACAGATAAATTTACACATTAATGTCAGATATTTTTGGCTTTTGGCCGGCATAGTGACGGCGACTGGGGCAACCGTGAAGACTCGGTTTTTACAGTCGCCGGAGCTTCTCTTGCTAACTATCGGCAAGTCGAGGTTAGATGTCGAATGTTATATGATATAAAATCACGCAATCAATCAATCAAATTGTCACAGGGATAGGCAGAGACAATGGTGCGCCACTTGCCACGATCCTGACACAACTCCCTCGCTTCCTTCACATTCACAATTTTCTTCATACAATCTTTATGGATATGGGCACTAGGCAACCTAGCTTTCTTGAGCTTTTGTGGTTTCGATGCTTTGGGCACATGTAAAGGATAAGTGAAAGTAGATAAAATAATTTATAAATCTCATGTGAATGGATACGTTAAACAAGGCAGGCCCAAGAGGGTGATCGCTGACATAAAAAAAGTTGATTAAAAATCTATAATTACCAATATGTGTAGTTGGCTTAAGGATGAGATAGCTGAAGGGTGGCCGGTGTGACCAGTTTATTTATAATTTTTTTTTACACTGACAACACTGCGGTGTTTAATAAGTACCGTTTAACAGTTTCGCGTTAATAATCAAATGATAAGGATAATGCTGGTCAATAAACAATAGTTAATTATTAGTTTTAAAACTTATATTTATACCTTTAAAGGGTGGTGTGAATTCACATTTTTTTATTATTTAGATTGGACCTCCTCTATTTAAGGAGAGGACTACATTATCTCGTAAAGCAATATTAATATAGAATTTTCTTAGATTTCACGCGAACATTATTTTATGCTTTATCTAACACTTGGCGACCCCATAACACACAAACTTATATCCCAAGTCCAGCAAACTGCCATACTAGATGATAGTCATTCTTTTTGCAAAAAAATGTATTAAACCGGGAACAAAATTAAAACATGAAACAATGACACCATCGATCAATAGAACGACCAACACCCTAGTCACTAGTCTCTCTGTGACTACGATGGCTGCAAAGCTCTCGAAACGTCTGAATAATAATAAAAAAAATGTAAAATCGATAATAATTCAATAATGTTAATATAATCTTATCTGGAAATAAAAAAATAAAATAAATAAAAATACGTATCACTATTTACTACAAAAGTAAGCTGGTGGTACTTGCTGATCTCTACTATGGTAAGCAAAGGGAGGTCCTAGAGCTCTAATGATACCGACTTAGTTTTACGGTTGCCTCAGTTGCCTATCATTTTTTTTATTGTATATCATTTAATCAATCAATCAAATTGTCACGCCATAGGTAGAGACAATGGAGCGCCACTTGCCACGATCCTGACACAACTCCCTTACTTCTCTCACATCCGCAATTCTCTTTATACAAGCTCTACGGTTACGGGTTATAGTTAATTATATACTTCTATAATATATGTAATCTTATTAGATATAGAAGTAGCAGTAAACTCCATTCATGGACTGCACTCCAGCTTAACATCAAGCGGAGTGCTGGCACACGTCGAGTAAATAAAAAAAAGATTACTTTTAAGTTTAGAACATACTATAGTAGTTGAACTAATTCCTAAAATTATATTCCAAACACGCCATAAGACATTGTGAATACAAAGTTTTCTCGAAAATTCGACGCGTGTCGTTCAAAATCGTGACGTACACCCAGTCTTTGATCCCCCGCCGACTAACGAACGCGGATTAGTAAAGGAATCACAGACTCTACCATGGTTTCCACTATGGTGACGTCACGGGATACGTGCTGTACTTTAACAGCCGCTCCAATTCAATGTTTTTTTAATTTTTTATTTTGCCTCTAGGCTACGAAACATGCTGTATCATAGAAACAAGACGACCGGACCGAAGTACATATACACAAAAAACCGTGATTTCCGGAAAGTGGTTTTACTTGGTTTGTGTAGCCATTACACTACCACGGTCGCCCAAGACGTGACAAAGTCGATCGAGAATAAATTCTATGGTTCTATCGACTCATATTGTAGTATATTAGTATGGTGTCAGTCGCTGTCACTATGCCTGCTAAAAGCTTAACCAGTACTAATAACAACAATAAAAACCCTCTAAAAGAGTATTTTTTAAATTATTATTATAGAAATTTATAAATAATAATTATAATTTATATTAAAAATAAAAATATAGTTAAACAAAGCTAAAAAAAACTAGCTTATAAGACAATGTGTACTGAAAAGTATAGAAATTATAAGCAAGAGTAGATCCCTGACGCTGAAGACGCTGACGACTAAAAAAATCGAGCCAGTTCACGATTGCTTCAGTCGCCGTCACTATGCCGGCCAAGGAAACTATTCAATGAAATTATTATATGGTCATCGGTTTTAAATACGTGTACAAATTTTCATACAATTCAGACCTCTATAAGTGAGTGAAAATTAATTTGTAAGATGGCGTGTTTAAAAAAGCTAACTCAACCTACACTAGCGTTCGAGATATGGAATCTTAATAGTGGCCAAGGAATCAAGCTCAGTCGGTCTGTCATCGTAAAATTCTACTTTATCTATGGTACAAATAGCGGCATTTGAACACGATTGATCTGCCACATTCATAGACTAGACAGAAGCGGATTGATACTGTATCAAACTAATCTTTAACGAGCTAACTTTTTAATAAAACTATGTAAACTTTCATGACATTTCACGTTCATACATCCATAATGAATAGTTTAGCAATATAGTTTTTATTTATTATTTACACCAATAAGAGATAATTACAATCAATTAGTCTATTCCTTATAATGTTCCATAATAATTAATTGATTGTTTATTTAGTTTGCAATTTCTAAATAAAGCTATTAAATTAATGAAATAAAATTAAAAGTATATTAACTATACTTAAACTATAAATAAAAAATATAATCTAGAGACGTCGCATCAGAGATAGTCCCAAGGAGATTGGCAATATTTCCCCTTTGTATAGCAATAATTGCCAGCCTTCCTGTCTCCAAACTTCTCCGTCAGCCGCTTGGACAACTCCTTGGCCAGGCGCTTAGATCAAGGTCCCCAAGGGTCCGCCGTGGCAACCCCAAACAGCGCAAATTTTTAACCAGTTAATTAAATAATTAAAACAATATTGTTACTAATCGGTTAATTGTTAATCGGGGGAACATCGACACGAACTAAAAGTTTCGGCGCGTCCGTCGTCCATTTAACAAATGGAAAGTTTAAACCCACCCACGTGTTCTCATCTCCTATAACTTTAAAACTTTCAAGCGAAGCGGTAAACTAAGTCGGTCTTCGGCGCTCACCATCAGGCAAATTAAAGTCGTGTATCGCGATCACAATAAAAATAAATATTCAAGACTTTTTTGATTGGGTAGTTTGAATTACTCGGACACACACTGCATTGCCACTAGCTACAATTATAACACAATTATCTAGCTTACTAGCGGAATGTGGTGCCAAAGGTATTTTTTTTTTCTGTAAATATCATTGTGTCAAATAATAAAAACGGAAATGCAATGTGAAAACAATGTGTTCAATCCCACAGGGATAGACAAAGACAATGAATCGCTACTTGCCACGATTATGACACAACACCCTCGCTTCCTTCATATCTACAATTCTCTTCATACAAGCTCTATGTATACTAGACGACCCAGCTTTCTTAAGGATGTCCCCGGTTTGGTCGGAAAACACCCGCTTGGGCCTGCCTTGTTTAACGTATCCATCTACATCAGATTTATAAATTACTTTCGTCAATCTACTCATCCTGACTATGTGCCCAAACCATCGAAGCATCTTACAACATCTTAGCACAAAGCCAATTACAGAATAAATAGTATCAATTGATTATAAAATAAATTTCAACTAGTCTGTGATACAAATAGGCATTAGTTTACGACTGATGTGATTGGACTAAATTGAAGTTAGTTCAGTATAGGAGACAGTATTAGTTACTATCGGTAGCGCGGCATCACAAAGCCGAACAACTAGATCGATTGCCAACCAACACACGGGGAATAATATTTAGCGATTACTACACAAAGATAAAACAACAATGTATCATTGTGTTTTTATTTGTTAAAAAGGTCAATACAATAAATAAACTTGGGGTCGAGACGATGGGCCCTTGGGGACCTTCAGCTAAGCGCCTGGCCAAGAAGTTGTCCAGGCGGCTTACGGAGAAGTCTGGAGACAGGAAGGCTGGCAATTATTTCTGCCAACGTATTAGCCTTGCAAAGGGTAATACGTTACAAAGGGGCAATTGCAAAAGCTCCTTGGGACTATCTCTGATGCGACGTCATTGGATGATATTTTTTATTTATAGTTTAAATAATTATTATAATAGCGGCTGAAAAAGCTAAAGCGTGCAAATACAGGGGTCTAGGCTCCGAGTATGATTTTGTCCCATTCGGTGTCGAGACCCTTGGTCCGTGGGGTCCTAGCGCTATAAATAAAAAAAGCCAAAGTTTTTTTAAAACGAAACAAGTACAATATATTAATACCAGGAGTTCAGAACACGCGAGGCGTTAAAACTAGGTGTTACCGAACGGAACGAGACCACAGATTTTGTTAAACAATAAAACATTCCATATTTGAACTTTTAATTCCCAACAATAATGTGTAGATTTAAGGTAGTGTATAATGAAGTTTGTGGCCAATGGGTGAACGCGGAGGCGTGCCTCACCAACTACGCCATACGTTTGTTACATTTTACCGCTTACACGCCTATAGTCTCCTAGTACTTTTTAACATTTTCTGGCCACTACTGGTGGCGCTATCAAGCAAATATTTTCTTAATAACTTTTAAAATGATAGCGATAGAGTTTAGACATAAAAATACATATTTATTTTAACAAAGAAGTCTTTTTAATGCTCGCTTTAATACTGGCAAAGGAACCCGAACCTCTCTTGTTATATGACGCCCTGGTAATTTCGAGTCCATATTAGGAACTTTCCATTTCGAGCGAGCGACGTAAACAAAAAACTCTTGCCGATTAAATAAAACTAACTTGCATTAAATATTAAAATTTATATATATCAAAATTGTCACGCCTTCCTCCCACAGGGATAGGCAGAGACAATGGAGCGCCAATTGCCACGATCCTGACACAACTCCCTCGCTTCCTTCACATTCACAATCTTCATACAAGCTCTATGGTATTAACTTCATAAAAAAAGTTGTATATTTCAAAGGAAATTATTGAATACAAAAAAAGTTGGTTTTCCTTTAAAACATAATAATGAAAAATTCAATCCCTAAAATTATGCTACCGTGAAAATGAAACGACTGTGCTATTGCGTTGAAATAATTACTGCGTCGGCGCATCTACGACCCATATCTCACGGGTCTAAGTTGAGTTTTGTAATGCTAAATGCAGTAGGGTCGACCTGTGAGCCTTTGGAGTTACGGCCACTGTGCGGTAAGCAATTAGAAGATGTGTATGTGTAATGTTTTGCGCCTAAGCCATAGTGCCTATAATACTTAGTATGTATGTGTGTATGTATGTAAAACTTGTATAAAAATAATGAATTAAACAAATTTTATGTAGCTTATTATCGCGTTTATTTTGATGTTACAATTTAATTTTATTATTCCGACGTTTCGAGAGCTTTGCAGCCATCGTGGTAACGGAGAGACTGAGGTCCATTGATTGTAAAATGGAAACCAAAATAAACGCGATAGTAAGCCGCATATTTTTTTAAATTCATTAATCAATATTCCTGCAAAATCTAAAAAAAATATTTGTTTAAGAAAAGTTAAATTTTAACTTTAAAACGATTGTTTAAAATTTAAAAACGAATGTTTTTAAATAAACTACTCAAAATTCCACATAAATAGATAAAACTATTAAAAATATAATAGAGATGTAGCAATTCTCCTGCCATACCTATTTTAAAATACAAATTATATATTTTCTTTTAATTTTCTGTTGACTGAATCCTGACAAAAACTCAAGCAAAATGCATTGTGTTGGACCGGATTATCTATCTGCCTTTCCTTGCAGGAATTGATACGTCAAATTTTAAGTTTAAAACATAAAAAATGTAATTCAAAAAAGGAACTAATCTTAAACGCTTTAACTAACCTTCGCTGAACCCACGATTTTTCCATAGCGTTTATAAATATTCAAGTGCTCAAAGATAAGCACTAAATCCTGTGGGAACGTATCGGGGTAGAGCTATCTTAGTACTTGAGTAAGGTCCTAATTAATTTAGTAATTGTCGTGCAGACATCTTATTCCGGAACCACGAGCGAGCGAAATCACGACCCTAGATAGATAATCATTGTTTTAAATTTATTAAAATGTTACTTTAGACATAGATCTATATTCTAAACCAGCGGTTTTAGTTTAAAGGCCGGTTGTTCAACAATTGTTTATTTGCTTATTTACTTGAAATTATTTTCGTATTAGGTTTTGTCTTTTAATTTATACCCAACCTAAAAAACATTAAGTTACGAGTTGTAATTGAAATAATTAAACACGTAAATTGTATTTTTTAATTTTTTTTATTGTGACGCGACATTTGACGACAGGCGTGGACGAACAGTTTAGCGACTGGTTTGTTGCGCGTAAAGTCCCGGGTTCGATCCCCGGTCGGAGCAAATATTTGTTTCATAGCTTTTATTTGTAATATTTAATAGTATTAAATATTGAAAATATTTGTTAATAAAAAAAACGATGGATATTTGCTTCGGGTCTGGTTATCAAAGAGAGGTGGTACCCAGTATGCCGATCCGGGGTAGTACCACCACTTACAAGTATACAGACCGTGAAGTGATTTGGTCACGTTTCGGGATCAGCTTCACATCCACTATGCCGGCCTAGATGGAACCGGCAACTTACAAGCTGATCCCGAAACGTGACCAAATCACTTCACGGTCTGTATACTTGTAAGTGGTGGTACTACCCCGGATCGGCAGACTGCCTACCACTCTTTGAAATCGTGTTAAATATTAACGACGATAAATATATACGTGATATATTTCTATTCTACTTTCTGAATGAATTCTATTAAAACACGGTTTATAATTTTAAATCGTGTTTAATTATTGTTTAATTTAAAGTTGAAAGGTTTGACGAAAGAAAAATAACAAAGAAATTAGATTGAAAGGATAAAACAAGGTCGATACAGAAAGAAAATTGCTCCTGGATCGTTGAATTCCTTATTATTTTTTTCGACCCAATTGCCTTAAAATAATACAATATTGAATAACCATAAGTTTGTAAATAATTGTATTTTTTGCGACACTTTTACATTTACAAATGGTTCACCGGCAGTTGTTTTAAAATAAAAGTTAATAAGTTCAATGTTTTTGTTTACATTTCAAGAAATTTCCTTGTATTTCAAAAGGTACAATAATAAATTAGAGCCGAGACGCCGCCAGAGCCCCCGGGGCGTGGTAATTAGAGAAACCCCCCGGCCCAGACAATCGTTAGGGCCCCCTAAGACCTAACAACTAATGGACTTGACAGAATAGTCTAGAATACTATGAAATACTGCAAGATATTATTTATTATATTACTGTTTATTTCAAGTTGCTTCATTTTAAATATTTATGCAGTTATTGAGGACCCGAATGGCTTAGTCGCGGAACGCTAAGCGTAGGTACCGGGTTCGAATCCCCGTCGTAGGCGAAGATTTTTCATAGCATTTATTTGTTTTATTTATTTGTCGATTCTTTGTAGAACAATCGACAAGTGGAATGCTTTGCCAGCCCATATTTTCTCTCCCTCCTATAACCTTGGATCCTTCAAGCGATGCGTGAAAAAGCACCTGACGGCGACTGAGGAAGCCGCGAACTAACTCGGTTGTTTCAGTCGTTATCACTCTTGGATCTCCTCTTGCTTATCATTAGGCGGATCAAGTGTCACAATAAAAAAATAAAAAATATTTCCCGGCAGATATTTTCCGGTTCCAACTAGTGGCTTTATTTATGCGAATGCTACTTGCAATTATATTACCGTAGTAGCAGTCGCCTTCTCTAATAGATTACGCTCCCGCTTATTATTATCAGTCGGGGTGTTGTCATGTAAGGCGACCGTGGTGTAGTGGCAGTGCAGTGTAGCGCCTCAATAAAAAAAATACATGATTTCATTATAAATATATAAATGCTTTTAAATATTTTTCCGGCAGGTACAGTAACGGCGACTGAAGCAGCCATATTGACTGCATGACATAATTAATTTTTATTTTTTTTCGATTATAATTAAATAATTATTCTTAATCGAAAAATATCTGATTCAGTCATAACTTTTGTTACATAAATCAAAAATTTGCAATTTTGTTATGATGCTTTATTGAATTAAAAATAAATGTGACTATTTATAGCTAAATACAAATGCCTATTAATTTCCCACACACAGGGATAGGCAGACACGACGGAGCGCCACTTTCCACGAACCTAACATTATCCTAATACTTCCTTATTCCTTAATTTTTTTATACGGGAGACAGAGTTTGCATTTTTCTAATATGACCGCACCTCGCCTGATGTTAAACTGGAGTGCGGTCCATGAACTCAGTGGCGTAGAGTGGCAGGGGCAAAAGGGGCAGCCCGCCCCGGGCGGCACATTTAGGGGGCGGCAAAATTTTTAAAAACTGAAATAAATCGGTAAAATTTGAACCTGAAATTCATATTTTTGTTGTACCTATGATTGAAACTCCTAAATAAAGGGGCGGCAAATATTTTTTCTGCCCCGGGCGGCTGACTTCCACGCTACGCCACTGCATGAACTATTACTACTACTGTTTAACTGTAAGTAGCAGTCACATCCACAAAGCCCGGAAACGCAAAAAAAAACAATTCACGGTCTGTATACTTGTAAGTGGTGGTACTACTCCGGATCGGTAGACTGGGCACCACTACCTACCTATTTTTTTTTTTTCATTTCTATACTAAGCTACTAAAGTGCTTGTATCATAAAAACAGGACAACCAAAGCACATTGAAGATACATTGATACCGGTGAGTGGTTTTGAACCCGTGCTCTCGGTTTTCGTGACCATTGCACTGCCACACCACGGTCCTTTACCACTGTGATACTTGAAACGATGCCTACCTACCATGAACGTTACGTTAACAGGGCACAAAGGCGCACGGGGCGGTGGCTTTGATACCCGCTGAGCGACACGATCCCTTGCGTGCCCGAGATGCAATACCATTACTCTATTTATACGAGAAAATTTAACCTCCTTATTAAAAATTAAAGCCTGCCTTTACAATCCTTTATTAAGACGACCACGTAACATTTGAATAAAACATAATGAATAATCAATAAATCAAATTGTCACGCCTTTTTTCCACAGCAATAGGCAGAGACAATAAAGCGCCACTTGCCACGGTCCTGACACAACTCCCTCGCTTCCTTCACATCCACAATTATCTTCATACAAGCTCTATGGTTATAGGCAATCCTTAAGTTTGTCACCGATTTGATGTAATAATTTAAAAGTATGACATGATTATCAATTTCACGCCTCAATTCCCAGAAGGATAGACTAAGACAATGGAGCGCCACTTTCCACATTCCTGACACGACTCTCTTACTTTCTTTACATCCACAATTTGCTTTATCCTGTTTTTGTTTTATAATCCTCAAACCTACATCCTTGCTCACTATTCCAAAGGTTAGCTGGTAGAAAATGTCACTAGATATTAAGCTCGCCTATGTACATGTTAAATGTGTTTTTTTATTTATTTATCAATTAATCAATCAATCAAGTTGTCACTTTTGCCAAGATCCTGAAACAACTTCCTCGCTTCCTTCACATTCACAATTCTCTCCATACAAGCTCTATGTTTTTTTTATAAATTTACTGTCCAATAAAGAATTTATCTATCTATTCTTCGCAGGCATAAAATATTTAATGCGTTAGATATTTTAACACTTTTATTTTATTGTGGCTCGACATATGACAGCACCCCGCCTGATGTTAAGCTGGAGTGCTGTGATAATATTTTAAATTAAAAAAAAAGGAATTAAACAAATTTTATGCGGGTTACTATCGCGTTTATTTTGGTTTTATTTTACAATTTTATATTATTCCAGTTAGTTTCGGAAACAATAACAGCATCAACCAATAGGACGACCAACACCTCAGTCTCTTCGTGACCACGATGGCTGCAAAGCTCTCGAAACGTCGAAATAATAAAAAATAAAATAAAAAACAAATAAACGCGACAATAAGCCCCATAAAATTTCTTTAATTCATTAATCAATGTTCGAGCAAGAAGAGGTCTAATTTTAATGGGATCAGCTGCAACGGGTCAAACATCACCGCAGAACGTTTATAAACCCGTTGCAAATCCCTAATGGAATATTTTGACAGGAACGCATACGAGAGTTGACTTGGCCCAGACTATGTTATGTCGGTTTACATGCTAAACCAGGGGCCGGCAAGTGATATTAGGTGGGGTCCGGATGTTTTAGAATTTATTTATTGGGATCAAATAATCCTGGAGGGTGTTTTCAGATCAAATCAGAGACATCCTCAAGAAAGCTAGGTCGCGTAGTGTCTATAGCCTTAGAGCTTGTATGAAGAGAATTGTCGATGTGAAAAAAGCGGGGGAGTTGTGTCAGGATCGTGGCAAGTGGCGCTCCATTGTCTCTGCCTATCCTCATTGAAAAAGGCGTGACAATTTGTTTTATTATTATTTTCACCCATAATATAAATAGTTTTTTTTTGTTGAGACGGGAAATCTGTCGTCAGCATTCTGGACCTACTCTTGGTTAACATCAGGCGGGTCGAGGTCAAATGTCGAGTCACAATAAAATGAGTACTCTCTACTTTATAATTCATTATGTCAATCATGATTTTTTTTTAACTATAGTTTTATTTTATTTGCCGGTCTGGTTTTTGACCTTCAGCGGCCGCCAACTCTAACCAACAGTACGTTTGTCAGTTTATAATTTTACTAGATACCACTTTTAAGCAAGCAAGCAAAGTAAGCAGATTTTTTAGGAGTATAACTGTATTCTATGGGGACATTCTAGCGTGGATAAGAAAGAGGTGGTCCATCAGAAATTTTGAGCTAAAACTAAACTAGTACTTATTTATGACAAATTGATCATAGTAATAGGTATTTGTTTAATTAAAAAAAACTATAGAGCTTGTATGAAGAGAATTGTGGATATGAAGGCAGCGAGGGAATTGTGTCAGGATCGTGGCAAATGACGCTGCTTTGTCTTTGCCTATCCATGTGGGAAAAATGCTTGACAATTTTCTCCCTTGCTTCCCTCGCATAAAAAAATAATCTATTAAAGGGAGGAAAGGGGAGGTCCAAAAGTATCGACGACTGAAAAATCAGTCGCACTAGTCGCCGTCACTATGCCGACCATAGTGTTATGCGGGCCAAATAAATAATTGATGATAATAAATAATTTTATTTTAAGACAATGCTACCTTCGTCTTATAAACGTAAAAAGTATCAAAAAAATACACTAGTATTATGAATAAAAAAGAGATTTAATTCCCCCGAAGAGTTCACTAATTTTACTACGGAACTAGTAACGCCATCTACCCGTAAGTTTGGTAACTACGTTCGTGAAACAGCTGTCAACTGTCAGAGAATATAACTATTTATTTCAGGAAATTTGCAGAAAATAATGCTAATATGAGTGAATTTATATATATTTATGTATAAAAGACATGCCTATGTATTATTATTTATATTTACTTACGGTTTTTAAGGTTTTTACACAGGCGAACCTTGGGTACCATCTGACGAGATTTTTATCACAAATGTACACATAACCACTATTTTTCGAGACGATATTTAATTATTTATATTTTAAAAATCAAAATACACCCGCTACATGTGAAAATTAATAAATTTAACGCCACTTCCAGCAATATTCCATACATATGTGTTTGACACAAAAACATAACCTCAATTTATATTTACTGCAATATAAAATATATTAACACCATCATTATATTTTTAAAATAGCGTAGAAATATACTTTTGTATGCGTTGTATATTTGCTCATAATAGTTTGTCATTTATCTTTATTGTTATTGTATTAAAATACAACAATTGTATTATTTTAATCTACACTGAATCCAGTTGAATTTTGAGAAATATATTGTTTTTTAATTAATTGCATATTGTATGGTTTTTATTAATTACAATTAAGTAAAAATTCTTACAAATAATACTAACAGTGAGTTTGTATATTGTTTTGATCGCTCAGTTATTTAAAAACTTAATTCCTTATAAAATTGCACTCGGTGTATTTGTCATCATCACAATAATCACTTTCACATGTTAACTACATTTTAATGTAACACATTATTATGGTCAATGTATGGAATATTGCCAAACAGGGGTCGGGCACCCACCTTTTTCATGATCCCAGTCTTCCGCTTTGAGAAAGTGGTGTATCTCCTCAGTTTATTGTCTATATATTCCATCTTGATCTTGACACGGCCTTTGGTCTTTTTTCCATTGGACGGAGGTGACTTCTTGGGCTGCAGAGATGCATACCCATCGTCAGATATGTCCGGCATTGGGCAGTGGTCCAGGCCGAGGCTCTGAGAAGGTCTGTCGTCGTAACACTGATCGGCGGGCCTCTTCAGTGAACGCGGACCTGGACATGGCATCGCAGGCCTCAGCTGTCCCAGGGCGCTCGGGGGCCGGCCTGGTGCCACTCCATACAAATCCGGCACTTCGCCCAGCACTCCCATCCCATACGGCGACCCGAAGCGGGGCTCCCTCGCTCCGCCGGGCGCGTCCATCATAACCTCGCAGTACGCCACAGTAGCCGGTGCGCACTCGCGCTACACACTTCACCGCTCGAACGACGAACGGAGACTGAGCCGCGAAACGCGAAACGAACCGAGAGCGGGACTGACGGGTCGGCCGCTCGGACCGCGACTGACTTCGTGCCGGTGAGCGCTCGCTGCTCTCGACTCGACCTATAGCCGTCTCGCTCTGGCGCTCAGTGCAACGTCGGCGACGGATAGGGACGGCGACATTAAATCTCTAGTAACCCGACACATTCGACGTGAACCGGGAACCGCGATACTTTCAGTGCCCGAAATTCATTTTAAAATAGAACTTTTATTCTAGAGTTTATTTCGTAAATAGAAATAATAGAGTCGGAAGTGGAGCGTTGCGTTTGAGCGCGGGGCGGGCGGTGGGCCGGACCGCGTTGCCATATTTAGAATCGCTCGATGCCAAATATGGAAATCGCCGGTCAAATGGGGGCCACTGAAATCCCTCCTACTTCACGCAGCTGATCATTTTCAAGTCTATTAAAATGTTTATTAAATTTTGTCACATACATTACGGAGACATAGCTAAGAGACATACTTTGACAATAACTGCATATATCATACCACGGCTGAACACAATACATCTAGCCAACAGACAACAAAAGACATCATTCATTTTGTATGAGGACTTGGGCTAAATTATATTAACAGTTGCTGGAGGTGGTTCACACTAATATTGAATGATCCAAAGCTAAAAGGCGACCGTGGTAGTGGTAGTGCAATGGTTACGCAAACCATGGCATAGAGAGCATGGATTCAATCAAAACCACTTGCCAGTATCAATGTATCTTTGATCTATGTGTACTTTGGTTATCCTGTTTCTATTATACAAGCCATTTAGTAGCTTAGTATAGTATTTAGTAGCTTAGTATAGTATTTAGTAGCTTAGTATAGTATTTAGTAGCTTAGTATAGTATAGGTGCGTCTTTTCTTTGTAGATCAATCGACAAGTGGAATGCTTTGCCTGCCCATGTGTTCTCTCCATCCTATGACCTTGGGTCCTTCAAGCGATGCGTGAAGAAGCATCTTAGCCGGGAACTGACCTGGTTATTCCAGTCGTCGTCACTCTTGGACCTCCTCTTGCTTATCATCAGGCGGGTCAAGCTCAGATGTCGTGTCACAATAAAAAAAAAAAGAAATGTAAAAAAAAAATATTTGGCAAACAGTTGTGTAGGTCCTTGGCAGCATTGTCTCTGCCTATCCCTATAGAAGCAAATTTGTGACGGGTATGATTTTTTTAATGTGAGGACATCTGACCTTGAGTTTCATTATATAAAGATCCGAGAGGTGCCGACTGATAAAAAAACTGACCCAGTTAACGGTCAGATGTTAAGCGGTCTATGAATAGAGACGACTACTACTACAGTTACATAACTGCAAATATCAGTCGCATTTACTATGCCGGCCTAGTGGTAAACAGCAACTTACAAGCTGCCGAAACGCGAATAAGTCACTTCACGGTCTGTAGTTATACTCGTAAGTAGTGGTACCTACTACCCGGGCAGACTGAACACCACTGCCTCAATCAACCAAATTCTCACGCCTTTTTCCCACAGGGATAGGCAAAGACAATGGACCGCTATTTGCCACGATCCTGACACAACTCCCTCGCTTCCTTCACATTCACAATTCTCTTCATACAAGCTCTGTGGTTATGGGCATTAGGCAACCTAGCTTTTATGAAGATGTCTCCAATTTGGTCGGAAAACACCCTTCTGGATTCCATTCATAAAAATAACAAATCATTAGAAAATAATACTTAGATCTGGGGCGTAGCTACCGCCGTATCTACCGTATCAATTAAACGAGGCCAACGTGCTTAAGTAAAAAATAAAAAGAAACATGTTTTTAATTATGTGAGAAATCTTTTTTTTTTTATTTTTTTATTGTGACTCGACCTATGACAGCACCCCGCTTGATGTTAAGCTGGAGTGTGGTCCATGAATGAATGGACTGCTACTACAATTCAATAACTGTGAGTAGCAACCACATCCACTATGCCGGCCTAGATGGAACCGGCAACTTACAAGCTGATCCCGAAACGTGACCAAATCATTTCACGGTCTACCCTTCTACCCTTCCTAAGGGCCCCTAAACAAATTTTTATACGGTGCCCCGCCAAGGCACGCTACGATTCTGACTTAGATAATATAAAAATGTTGTGTTAATAGTTTTCCTAGGCACACCTATGTATGCCACCCACAAACGTTGATTTTCCATATAAATACAATTTTATTACTATCTAGTTTTATCTTACAACAGTTTATTCACCTAAATAATCGCCAAATTTAGTATTTTTGCTAAAAAGCTGTTAGTAACGTGTGCATTCTATTTTAATTTATTATCATTTTATGTAATTGTGTTTTTATTGGAAATTATTGTGTTTTGATGACAGGCGTGGCGCATTGGTGGGCACACTAGTTTGGTCGGAGCAATATATTTTTGATATTGTGACTCGACATATGACAGCACCCCGCATGATGTTAAGCCGAAGTGTGGTCCATGAATGAATGTCACTGCTATTACAATTCAATAACTGTGAGTAGCAATCACATTCAATATGCCGGCCTAGATGGAACCGGCAACTTACAAGCTGATCCCGAAACGTGACCAAATCACTTCACGGTATGTATACTTGTAAGTGGTGGTACTACCCCGGATCGGCAGACTGGGTACCACTGCCTACCACTCTTAGATAACCAAACCCGAAGCAAATATCTCTTTTTTTTATTAACAAATATTGCAATATTTAATATTATTAAATATTACAAATAAAAGCTATGAAACAAATATTTGCCCCGACCGGGGATCGAACCCGGGACTTTACGCGCAACAAACCAGTCGCTAAACCGTTCGTCCACGCCTGTCGTCAAGAAATACTTTATACAATTTCACTGAGAAGCACCTCTGGATGGCATAGTGACGGCTCCTGATGTAACTGTAAACTCAGTAGGTTTTCAGTCGTCGACACTCTTGGACGTTTCCTTCCTTGCCACCAGGAAAGTCAAAGTCACAATAAAAATAATATCATTCACTCCTGAATTTTAAAAAAATTATGCGGCTAACTTTCTCGTGTATTTAGGTTTTGAAAAACGCGATCTAATTCATTAATCATTGTTCGCACAAAATCTAAGAAAATACTATCAATTACTCAATCAAATAAGTGGCTGTTAGTCTGAAAATTGTGACATACATGACATACATCAATAAATGGAGCGCCCCTTGCCACGATCCTGACACAACTCCCTCTCTTTCCTCACATCCACACGTATATTGATAGGGCGATGACTAATCGGATACTTGCAACTTGTGAGGTCTTACAAAAACCATAAGTATAACATTAAACGAAAGAATAATATTACATTCTTATTAATTAAAACTTAGCGGCTTACATCTTAAGTAATGCATTTTTAGTATTAATTACAATATGGATACATTATACTGTAACGGGTATTGATGTGGCGGATGGGTCGATTGTTGCTGATTTTTTTAATTTTTACTTTTTTATTTTTTGTTATGAGGTGTTGGGTTGTTTGTATGTTTATGTTGTGTTACTGTTTGGTTTGTTTCTGTTATTGTTTTTTTTTTATCTTCCTTTTTAACTATATAAGTGTTTAATTTTTATTTTTTTTTATTTGTGACAACTTCTAAGTGGCCATGTTATTATATATTTGTTAGTTCTATTTGACTTTCTAGCCGTAAGTTGTCCTATTAATCTTAAATAAAATCAAAATTAAAATTTTAAAGGAACCCCCGAAACGCCTGGAACCACTTTGGTCATATCATCAGCTTTATAGTAATAAACAACATTAGTCATGGCTCAATAGTTATATCCCTTTAATATCCCTTGGATCCTTATGGTGCATCATCAGATAACTACTCCAGGTCTTCAATTTGATAATGGCCCAGCTAATGGCTCATAGAGAGTAACAATTTTAGTTAAAGCACTATGATATTATCTGTTATTGATTTGCTGATCTGAGAGGATTCATGATCAGATACTCCCGATCTTCAATTTGATAACGGCCCAGCTAAAGGCTTAGTTAAAGCACTACAGTTCTATCTCTTTTTTTTGCTGATCAATTGATATCAATTTGCTGATCTGAGAGGATTCATAATGGTGCATCATCAGATTGCCCGGTCTTCAATTTGATGACGGTCCAGCTAAATGCTCTTAGTGAGTAACAATTTTAGTTAAAGCACTATAGTTCTATCTCTTGTTGATTTGCTGATCTGAGAGGATTAATGATGGTGCCTCATCAGATACTCTCGGTCTTAAATTTGATAACGGTCCAGCTAATGGCTCATAGTGAGTAACAATTTTAGTTAAAGCACTATCTATAGGTCCATTTCTTGTTGATTTGCTGATCTGAGAGGATCCATGATCAGATTTTTTAGATCCGGAATGTTTTATTTTATCGCACAAACTTTTCTACACTTAGTTTCCTACCTTCAAGACAAATCTAATAAGTCCAAACTTAGTATACCAAAAAAAAGTTTGAACACATCCAGGATTTCGTCTCGTACCTTTGAGTTCCATCATCAGAGTAGCTTAGTGGTACCAGTTAAAACACACATGTATTTGTATACGTTTTTATTTCAAATGTTAAGTCACAGAGTTGTTTAAAAGTAAAGTAAATACCTATAAGGCTGGGAATACAAGTCTGATTTTCCTCTCCGATAATCCGATCCGTTTGTCTGATCAGACAATCGGAAAGCACTCGTGCCATACATTTGTTTGAATACTTAATACAAGTCAGATCCGATAGTCGGATCGGATGTAAGAATCGGAAACAACGCCAAGGCGCTTACGATTTTATGGCCGATCTGATTGTCTGAAGGTGCAGTTTTCATACAGAATACAGAAACAAAATAGACGTCCGATTCCTACTTCCGATTTGTAAATAATTTGCTCAGCAATATCGGACGTGTATTCCCAGCCTTATGCGTGTTTAGAACGGGCAACCCTTGTACGTCGCTATGCGACGAAGATTGTTATTTTATGTCAAATAAATATGCCATTGTTAAAACACGTAAAAAATGTTATAATTTTTCCCCTAAAATATACAATCAAGGTAATCGATCTAAACTGCAAACCAACCTCGCCATATGAATATTTTAAGGGAAAAATTATAACATTTTTTACGTGTATTTACATTGGCATATTTATTTGACATAAAATAACAATCTTCGTCGCATAGCGACGTACAAGGGTTGCCATCCTAAACAGCGCGTCTAAGATCGCTACCGCAGCTAACAAATCGAGCTGATGACCTTGAAACCCCTGATCAGATCTTCATCAATTGTAGCTAAGAACCATCTCGATCACGTCAGCTTTCAAATGAAACAAACCGCATCGTAATCGGTCCATTCGTTTAGGAGCTACGATGCCACAGACAGACACACAGATACACAGAGCCACAGATACACAGATACACAGATACACAGATACACAGACAAGTCAAACTTATAACACCCCTCTTTTTTGGTCGGGGGTTAATAAAATAAAATAAATAAAAATAAATAAATTGACGACAGGCGTGGACGAATGGTTTAGCGACCGGTTTGTTGCGCGTAAAGTCCCGGGTTCGATCCCCGGTCGGAGCAAATATTTGTTTCATAGCTTTTATTTGTAATATTTAATAATATTTAATATTGAAAATTTTTGTTAATAAAAAAAAGAGATGGATATTTGCTTCGGGTCTGGTTATCAAAGAGTGGTAGGCAGTGGTACCCAGTCTGCCGATCCGGGGTAGTACCACCACTTACAAGTATACAGACCGTGAAGTGATTTGGTCACGTTTCGGGATCAGCTTGTAAGTTGCCGGTTTCATCTAGGCCGGCATAGTGGATGTGATTGCTACTCACAGTTATTTGAATTGTAGTAGCAGTGACATTCATTCATGGACCACACTTCAACTTAACATCAAGCGGGGTGCTGTCATATGTCGAGTCACAATAAAAAAAAATAAAAAAAATAAAAAAAAAATACGAAGGGAGTACAGGCATAATAAAAGAATAGATAGATATTGTTGTGCATGATAAAATTGTGATTTGAAAGATTTTTATTGGCTAGCATAGTGACGGGAATTGTGGCAATCGTGAACTTAAGCGAATTTTTCACTTTTACCATCTGACAAGTCGAGTCAAGTCACAATAGAAAAATATCAATACTCGTATATGTATATATATTTTTATTAACATTTCTATACTAAGCTACTAAAGTGCTCATAGACATAGACAGGACAACTCGTGCTCTCGGTTTGTGTAACCATTGCACTGCCACTACACCACGGTCGCCTTTAATAATTAAAATCTCTGTTTTTTTCCACAGGGATAGGCAGAGACAATGAAACGCCACTTGCGAAGGTCTTGTCTCAACTCCCTCGCTTGCCTAACATCCACAATTCCTCTTCCTAAGTTCTACGGTTTCTTGCTCATTCCTGCAGAAATGGACGCGTGACGTTGTAGCTTGAAATATAAAATTAATTATTTATCTATTTCTATTTCTTAACAATTGAAAAGTAATGAATCACAAATTGTTTGTGATTTCGGACACGTTCTTGAAGTCTGTTGACGCCAATGCCAAAAATGGCGCGCCGATTGTAACATTATATTAAGTATTTTCCTTTGTTATTCGTCCGATGTTTTCCATGAAAAACATATCTGAGTATTTAATTATTTATTGTGCAACATAATTTAGTTAAATGACACTCAAATATGAGCATAGAGTAGAGAGAGACACAAAAGGCTACCTTATTACTGAACAGAAAATCCAGGCAACCAGGTTCTCCCGTCGTCAAATTAGCTTGCCTTATTGTTTATTTATTTACATGTATCATACAAACAGGACAACAAAGTACATTTATCAAAGATACATTGGTACCGGCAAGTGGTTTTGAACCCGTGGTCTTAGTTGATAACTACACCACAGTCAGTTGCCTAAATATAATATCAATCTAATTGTCTCGTTTTTTTCCTACAGGGATAGACGGAGACAATGAAGCGCCTCTTGTTACGATCCTGACAAAGCTTCTTCGCTTACCACACATCAGCATCGCTTACCCATACTCTTCATACAGGATCTACGATTATGGGCACTAGGCAACCCATGTTTCTTAAGGATGTCTTCGATTTGGTCGGAAAACATCCTCCTTGATCTGCTTTTTTAACGCATCCACATAATTAATCCACATTTTATAAATTTTCGTCTATCTACTGAATACTCATCCTTTCCTTGTGCCCAAACCATCTAAGCATTCTTTTGCCCAATCCTTATAAATTGAACTTGGATCTTTGTAAATAGAATATATATTTTTGAAATTTCAAATAGTTCTTATGTTTCTAGATTATATTTTTTATTTATAGTTTAATAATAGTTAATATATTGAAATTATTGAAATAAATAAAATGAAAATTACTAAACGTGCTTGTATCATAGAAACAGGACGATCAAAGAACATTATATCGAAGATGCATTAATTACCAACCTACCCCCAGTGAAATAGTTAAAATAACATTGCCTAATACCCAATTACGGGGGAATACGCAGGAATTTCTCCACCTTATGTCTCTATAGTCAATACATTACGAAGTCATTCTAATTAAAATTATTGTGAATCCATTACACATTAAATAAATTTAGCCGGGCATTCTTCAGGGGCTTGCAGGCTTGTTGGGTAAACTTGGTGTCCGATGTATACGGGATAACGGTGTAAGTAACAAAATACAATATTTAAGAACATTAAAATACCGGTTTCGTGTGTAGCTCGACATATGAATGTTTTATTTCTTTGGCCGGCATAGTAACGGCGACTGAGGCAGCTGTGAACAAACTCGGTTTTTCTCAGTCGTCGTCACTCTTGGACATCCTTAGGCGGGTCGAGATCAGATGTCGGGTCACAATAAAAAAAGAGTATGACAGCACCCCGCCCGATGTAAAGCTGGATCGCACTACATGAGCCGACTGCTAGGGCAGTTAAATAATTGCAAGTAGCAGTCACATCCACTATGCCGGCCTTGTTGGAACCGGCTACTTTCGAGTAGTTGAAAGTGGTAGTACTATCCCGGATCGGCAGACTGGGCAAATGACTTGCCTACTAATCAGAAATGTTATATACATATAAATATATTTTGAATTATAGTTGTGGCTCGACATCAATGCCAGATATTAGGCTGAAGTGCATTCTATGAATAAACGCGACTGCTACTACTGTTATTTAACTGATAAAGTATCTACTAAAGTCGCATCTACTATGAAAAAAAAATGACACTGTTATGAATTAGATAATGAAATAATAATTATGAATTACTGAAAGTAATAAATAAAAGAAACGGTGGCACTAGCAACCTTAGAGCTGATCTTGAAACGCGACTAAGTCACTTCACATTATGTGCGAACTACTGCGCTAACATGTCTTCCATATACAATTTATACGAGTAAAAGTGGTAGGCAGTAGTACCCAGTCTGCCGATCCGGGGTAGTACCACCACTTACAAGTATACAGACCGTGAAGTGATTTGATTACGTTTCGGGATCAGCTTGAAGCTGTATAAGTGTTGCCGGTTCCAACTAGGCCGGCATAGGTGGATGTGATTGTTACTCACAGTTATTGAATAGTAGTAACTGTGACATCCATTCATGGACCACACTTCGGCTTAACATCAAGCGGGGTGCTGTCATATGTCGAGTCACAATAAAAAATTGAAATGTGACACTTTTATGAATTAGATATAAGAATTATATTATTGTTATGAGAGTAATAAATAAAGTAAAATATACGGTAGAACTAGCAACTTTTAAACTGATCCTGAAACGCGACTGAGTCACTTGACATTTCGTGCACTTGAAAGTGTTGTTCCTACCTCGTCTTTTCACTCCCGTAATACCCGCACAGGTCGGGGAAAGCATCCGCATTTTATCGACCGAATCGGCAGTCGTACCGAGAGTTCGGTACGTCTTTTTGTAGATCAATCGACAAGTGGAATGCTTTGCCTGCCCATGTGTTCTCTCCATCCTATGACCTTGGATCCTTCAAGCGATGCGTGAAGAAGCACCTTTGGCCGGCATAGTGACGGCAGATGAGGCAGCCGAGAACAAACTCGGCTTTCTCAGTCGTCGTCACTCTTGGACCTCCTCTTGCTTATCATCAGGCGGGACGAGGTCAGATGTCGTGTCACAATAAAAAAAAAGTGTAAAATTACCCCGGATCGGCAGACTAGGCAAATAACAATCCGCCTACCACTTATATACCCAGACTTGAAGCAAATAACTTTTTTGAATCGTTATTTTCTCTATAATAACTCAATATTGAAATAAGTGTGAGTTGTGGTGTTATTCTTGATGACACGTGGCTGAACAAATATTTGTATAGGGCGGACATTGAGAGCAGTGGTATTTGTGTAGAATGCCGGCCGATTGTCCGAGCGCTATACGCACAAAGATTTGCAACCGTGTACACTGTTCGTTCAGCGTAGAAAAGCAAGACAACTTTTAACACCACTCTTTTTAGCCCTTTTAATCTTTTCAACTCTCGCTCTCATTAGGTACACTGACTTTTAATTTATCTTTTTTTTATTTATTTTTTTTTACTTTTAGATAGGGGTCTTTATGCGGAATGTTCTTATACATATGACCATTAGTAGATTGGCGAATGCGCAAATCCAGAAGGGTGTTTTCCGACCAAATCAGAGACATCCTCAAGAAAGATTGCTAGCCTAGTACCCATAACTGTAGAGCTTGTATAAAGAGAATTGTGGATGTAAGGGAAGCGAGGGAGTTGTGTCAGGATTGTGGCAAGTGGTGCTCCATTGATTCTTCCTATCCTTGTAGAAAAAAAGCGTGACAATTTGATTGATTGATATGACTATTATAATTGATCGATCCTAATTCAACTCGGCTAGGCAGGCGAAACTACAATTTGTCAACTACATGTGTTTTTTTAAATTTCTTATCGTGACTCGACATATACCCTGCTTGATGTTAAGCTGGAGTGCGGTCCATGAATAGAAGTGACTGTTACTAGAGTTAAATAACTGTAAGTAGCAGTCACATCCACTATGCCGGCCTAGTTGAAACCGGCAACTTACAAGCTGATACCTAAACGCAACTAAGTCACTTTTATACTTGTAAGTGGTGGTACTGCCCCGGATAGGCAGACTGGGCACCACTGCCTTACTATTTGTTGCTTAGAAGGTAAGTTTTGAATTCCTAGTGTCAAAGAATATTATTCAATGTTCAAACGTTAAATATTTAGATGAAATACGCCAATGTTTGTTTCATCATAAGATGAGAGTTAAAATGAGTACACTGATTTTTTGACCGGTATTGTGACGACTGAGGCAACCATGAACTCAGTCGTTTTTTTTATTCGTTGGCACTCTTGGGACTGCCCATGATTACTACAGGCAAGTCTATGTCAGATACCGAGTCACAATGAAAAAACAATCCGTAAGATAAATAATCGGTAAAATTGCAGAAATTGCATTTCATTACATTATAATTTAATAGAAACGGTTAAGTTTAAAATTATATAGTGTACTAGCTGTGCCCGCGGTTTCACCCGCGTAAAATTTGGTTTATAACAAAGGAGGAGGTTGTCAATTCGACTGTATATGCTTTTTTGTATTTATAACTCGATTAGCAGCCCGAGCTCTGCTAGAGCTATTAGCTAAATTGGACTTTCGTTTGCGAAGCATCATAGAAAAACAAAAATAAAATGAATCGAACAAAACAGATGTACAGATTGAGATTTATTATCATAAAAAAAACCTTTAATAAGTACCTACGTAGTAAAAATGATGCGCTCACCGCACGTTTAAGTCACGTTTAAATGGAAAAAAGTAACTAAGAAATTAAATTATCAATACTTATTTACAACCAATGCATAAAAAGAGTAGGAGGTAGGTAGGTTAGGTTAGTCTTTTCATCAAAATCGGTTGAGAGGTTTAGGCGGGAAAGCGTAACAGACAGACAGAGTTACTTTCGCATTTATAATATTAGTAGGGATTCACATTTTAGGGCATTTAGTAAAATAGTTCCTAATCTTTGGGTATACATTATACATTAGTCATTAGGGATGTATCTCAAAGTTCCTAATGAATAAATGATTGTATAAATGTGGTTTAAATTTAAAAAAATGTAATATGTGTAGTATTTATGAAAGATTGAGGATTATGTATGTAAAAGAAGCTTAGTCTATTGTCTGCGCTTTTTTGATATTAAGGCGTAATAAATACTTTATTGCTGCTTCTTTATCTAAAGTGCCTATGAATGTGCGTAGTGTAAGGATCGTGGCCCTCTGTGTCCTGAGGGAATTGTGGTAAATTGATAGTGATTTACTAGTATAACCTGTATTTTTTTCAATGTTTAATGAAACGCCTTATGTCTAAAATCAATTCATTAAATTGAATTGAGTGTTGATTCAGGCGTTGGTTGTTTTTTTTTACATAGAGTAATTTCTAAAAGTATACATTTAGCACAATGTATGTACGGAGTACCAGCAAAGCATAGGATAGGTAGAGATAAATTCGCACAAACGCACCGATGAGACAGCTTTACGATTACCAGGAGACAATGAGTGCGCGCACGTGGTTCCACAATATGTTCTTCCTATAGTGATGGAAATTTTCGTTTACAACTTTATATCGATTTAATGTAAAACTTATTATTTCAATAAAGAAAGACAACCGTGTTTTTACACATCATCAATCAACCAATCAAATTGTCACGCCTTCTTCCTTCAGGAATAGGCAGAGTCAATGGAGCGCCACTAGTCACGATCCTAAAATAAATTAATTCCATAATTCTCTTTTACAAGCTCTACGATTATAGGCAGTAGGCAATCCAGCCTTCTCAAGGATGTCTCCGATCTTTCTTGGTCTTCCTCGTTTAACGCATCCATATACATCACTTATAATTTCCTTTCGTCAATCTCATCTTTTTGCATGTGCGAAGATTTCTATCGAAGCATTTCTTTGTCATTCTTTGTCACTATATCTTCTTTCAAACCACATCTATTGTCATGTGAATTGTGCAGTTTCAGCGGTTCTTGTAGAAAATTAGTTACTAAAAGTACAGACATCGATAACGGGAAATTATCTATCACCTGACTACATCACTAAACACGAGTGACGCCTACGCATACGTACAACACTGCCTCGTGAGCTACCGCCTATTAAAATTTATACAGCACACTTCTGTATTGTTCTGTTAGCCTAGTACTCTGTTATAAGTTTATACGTGATTTACTGTTTTGATTTTTTTATACTGTTTGTTCTCTTTTTAATGCAGATTTATGTTGTATGCCGTATATTGAATAAACTGTATTTCATTGCGATAGTCCTCATTTGTTTTGTACTAAAAATTGATGTGAAATCAATACTAAATTCGGATATTATATTAACTATTCTAATATGTATCTATTATTATTTCACATTTTTATTGCAGCAAAGGTTTCTTTTTTTATTGTGACTCGACATATGACAGCACCCCGCTTGATGTTAAGCCGAACCAAATCACTTCACGGTCTGTCTACTTGTAAGTGGTGGTACTGTTGAATATTTAGAAAAGTAATTTTAAATATAAGCACCGTTCTATCGTATCTAGGATACGGTCATTGTTGACAAATAAACAATTCAGAGAAGTCCCTTGTTTATTATTTCTATTTAGTTTTAATTTTTTTAGAGATTTAAAATTAAGGGGAGGTGTTGAATATTTAGAAAAGTAATTTTAAATATAAGCACCGTTCTATCGTATCTAGGATACGGTCATTGTTGACAAATAAACAATTCAGAGAAGTCCCTTGTTTATTATTTCCAATAGGTACTACCCCGGATCGGCAGACTGGGTACCACTGCCTACCACTCTTTAAAAGTATAAATAGAAAAGTATTATTACTTAAATGATAAAAAATTGCCACTTACTGGAAGGGGGAATCCAGAGATACATAATTCCATCCTAGTTTAGGATTCCTAACATAATAAACTATTTAACATAAAGATAAAAATTGTTTTTATTTATTCTTCACACAGTGTCTAATGAGGTAACAAAAAGTCGTCTGAG
This sequence comes from Tinea trinotella, assembly GCA_905220615.1. NCBI lineage: Eukaryota > Metazoa > Arthropoda > Insecta > Lepidoptera > Tineidae > Tinea > Tinea trinotella. Next base: position 1,543,833 of record HG992314.1, read on the forward strand.
AATACGCAGGAATTAGTTCTATCTTTTTTAAATATATTTCTATACTAAGCTACTGAAGTGCTTGTATCATAGAAACAGGACAACCAAAGTACATATATTGTTGGATTTCAAGATAAATCGCATTTGCGGGAATCGAACCAAGGACTTTCCGCATAACTGTCGTCAAATACATGGCTGATAAAAACCCAACTTACAGATTATTGGATAAAGAAACGTCCTGCAGAATCGTTTAGTTCGGTTGTCAATTCCGTCAACATAAATGCGAATGTTTCACCAGACCTGAATAGAAGGAGTTATAAGCTTAGTTATAAGGTTTAAACCACTGTTAAAAAACAAATAAAACGAATATAAAAACTGATATGTCTTTATTATATTTACAAATATATATTTATTTACATTTTGTACAATTGATTATGTAAATAAAATGAATAAAACATAGTTTAATAAATATTTAAAAAATAAATTTGGTACAAATATAAATCTGCGAAAAGACCTGCCTTAAAATCATGCAATTTTTAACTTTGTGCATTTAAGAAGAAAGTATGCTTTGTCTTCGTCAACCCATCAGTCACTGAAGATACGTCTTCAAGGACTCAATAGAGAGTTGATGATTTTAAATTAACGCGATTCAAAAAAAAATTGGAATAGATTATAAAGGGTTAATTAACTATATTCTATCCATTTTATTTAAAAAATTACATTAATTTAAGTACAGAATTGTTTTTACATTTCAAAAGGCATAACTATAAAAAAAAAATCAATTACATTAAAATCGTTTTTTAGACGGTAAAAAATCCGGCACATATCACGCGACTGCACTTCGCGTTTAGCTAATGTTAGGTAACATCCACTATTCCGACCTAGAATAAATGTTAATAAAAGTAGGAATAAATGTCAAAGTAATTGAATCTTGCAAGCAACTTAAAATCCCAACTGTAGTTGTATTTAAATTATTGCACAAAACAAACAGAAAACGAAAATCCCGGTTACCACAATTCATGAGCAAGCATTCAAAACATGAAAAACTGATTTAGGTAAAACACTCAACAAGAATTTGATTTTTAAAGCTTACAACATTGATTAATTGACACATTTTCTAAATTTAAAAAACATTCTATTTTCCGTTTTTGTTTAATGTCCTTAATTATTACAAAAAAAAAAGTAATAAAATATGACAAGTAATATAATACAATTGCCAAAAATAGCAAAATAAAAACTATTAGGCTCATTTTTACCAAACAGTCACCCTAAAAGAATATCAATACTCGTATAACCAATTTTATTTGGTATCCACTTCTTATTTGTATGAGATTGATTCCGTGCAAGGCGACACTAGTCTGCAGCTGCCGCATTAATATTGTTTCCAAACTTCATATTTATAATCTATGACTTAGCATATTATGATTATCTCATACAAACAAGAAGTGGAGTCTGAAGTCGCCGGCGGTATTACACACCTTAACATAACTTAACACCATAACTTTACTCAACTTTGAGTTTGGAAATAATATTTCATGTAATATAAACATAAACACTAGACAAAAATAAGAAAAAATCAATAACAAAATGCATGTTGAAGAAATAACCAAAGTATAAAATGAGTAATTCTGCTAAGTGACTGTTTAGTTAAATAAGGGGCATTAGCCAAAAACCCAAAGAAAGTTAGAGATAAATAGAATTAACAATTATAAGTGTTTGACGATAAATCGAGACTAATGAATAAGTAAAGAAAATATGGAGTTGAAACAAACAAAACTGCATTACTCATTGGGGGAACTACTTTACTTATTGAGAGCACAAATCAACAAAAAGCTGACACACCGTAAACAATAGATCGCCCAGGAAATAAATTTGTGACGTCATTTCTAGGTTTAAGACGAAAAGTCAGTGAAGAATGAATGAACGAAAGAGTCGAGAACATTTTAACCTCTACGATATGTAGCTCACCACTAAAACTCTCTTAAACAGTGTTGCCATTAAACAGTGTTGCCAACACTTAAACAGTGTTGCTATTTAAGAAATAAAACAAATTAAAAAAACTGTATAGAAATAGACTATGACTACCCGCTGCAATTTTCAAAACCATACACACCATATGAAAAAGAAGAAAACCTATGATGTTTTCTTCTTTTTATATGTTAATGTGGCTCAAGTAGAAAAAGGACAGTAATTTTTTAATTTATGTATTAACATTTTTTTCTTTTCTAAGTAGTCTGGCATAGAATGCCCAGATAGATTTAGTTCGCCTAAATTCGTTTAAATAATAAATCAATGTCAATTCGTATGGTCGCTAACTTACAATCAATTTTGGCTAACAACCTAAGTAATATATATCTTAAATTCTAACCTATTTAATTAATTCACAATTCGTCTAGCTACCATTACATCAAACATTTACATAAAGTAACATTAATATTACAAAAACAAGAAACATTAGAATGTACTTATAAAATTGATATTTTAAATAGATATAACATAAATGGCTTTAACTTAAAATTAATTAAATAATAAAGGAGTAATAAATTAAACAAATTTCATGCGGCTTACTATCGCGTTTATTTTCATCAACCAATAGGACGACCAACACCTCAGTCTCTCCGTGACCACGATAACTGCAAAGCTCTCGAAACGTCGGAATAACAATTGTAAAATCTAAACCAAAATAAACGCGATAGTAAGCCGCATAAAATTTGTTTAATTCATTAATCAATGTTCGCGCAAAATCTAAGAAAATACAATAAAGGAGTAGATTTTAAGAATTATAATCATAAATATTTCATTTAATTTATATAATTATTTGTATCTCCATGTCTCCAACGGTCTTGTATCGATCTGGGTATTTATATAGGTTCCGGCAGATAAAAATGCGCTAACTTTTGAGCTGCGTATCATAAGGATCGGCTGATAAGAAGACGCTGGACGACTTCAGTAGGAGCAACCACGCATCTATTCTGTCATGCTTATAATTGATAAAATTTTAGACTTTGTATAAATTTTCTATAAACGAAAAGTAAGTAACAAAACAATTTACTGCGCAGCTTGAATGCAGCACTTTTTTATCTGCCGGTATCTATAGTACACCTTTATCCAATATTGATTGCGAGATATTGGCTGACAGTATTGTATGGAAATCTACTTGGAACGCAATCTAGTTGCAGCTTGTCGCATTATCAAGACCTCAATAGTTGCAATATTTTTCTATATATTATTTATAAAGATAAATAATATATAGAAATCCATCCCATCCACAATATTCTTCATACAAACTCAAAGATTAAAGGACACTGTCGACATAGGATTGTCCCCGATTTGATCAAGAAACAATCTTCCGTGTCAATTAATCAATCAATCAAATTGTCACGCCTTTCTCCCACGGGGATAGGCAGAGACAATGGAGCGCCACTTGCCACGATCCTGACACAACTCCCTCGCTTCCTTTACATCCACAATTCTCTTCATACAAGCTCTAAGGTTATGGGCACTAGGCAACCTAGCTTTCTTTTGTGTCCTCCACGTATTATCCTTCGACTCCTCTGAATTATAAATCTCTTCCATCAATCTCCTTTCATCCAACCTTTCAATGTGCCCAAACCAACGTAACATACCAAATAATAAAATGTACTTTATTTTTTTATTGATCAAGATTTAAATTGTTAATATTTGTTAATAAATAAATTTAGCTAGAATTAAAATAAAATTGTAAAACAGTAAAATAACATTCAGTCATTTGAGGATTATTTATTCTGGTAACTTGTATATACAAAGACTAGCTAAATTGTCTTTGGCTAAAAGGAGATGATCCGTATCTCTCCCATGACGTCACATGCTGTATTCTATTGAAGACACTTAAGTATCCTGAAGATTGACCCCCGTGAAAAAACTGGAGTTGAGAATAAAGTCGAGTGAAGTCAGATTTTAGACTTTAGGTGAAAGGCGGTAGGAAAAGTGGTTTGAAGTTTAACAGAGAAAGGTCCTTTTGTATGCAAACTTGAGCTAAATTGTATTACCAGTTGCGTTTTAAAATAGTTTAATGTATGACGATTACAATGTAATTGGAAAATATCCCTTATTTTGCATAATTTAGGTGTGCAAAATGAGCAAACCATAATTATGACAGCTTAAAGCAGAACTGTTAATATGGCTTATCTTTGTGATTGACAGACAATACAAAATCCATATCTTATTATCCAAATAACTCAATTGCACAGCAATTAAAAGCAAAATGGTTATTATTTTTATCAATACTAGTATCAAAACTACCATTTATATATATTTTCATCATTGGGCATTACAAAAGTAGTACAAAATTAGCCCAAAATGAATGATGTCCTTCGTCCCTCTGATTGCTACAATAACTAGATTTGTAGTTTGTGTAGAAGCACCGTTTACACTGGAATCGCTTTCAGTGATTTCTTACAGACAATGTTTGAATTTGAGTATATAATTAAGGGTTATATTATTTATTATAATATGTGGTAACGTCATAGGATCAAACCATCTCTCTAAAACATAGGCACTACAAACTAAAAATTAATGCTAAAATTAAATAATGCAAATAACGTATTTCGTTCTAATATTTTAAAACTATACATTATAAAAATAAGCACTTTTTGTATAAGTAAATTAAAATATATGAATATATCTAAAGGTAAATAAAATCTTCAACTAAATAATATGATTTAAAATAATACAATACATATGTAATTAAATAGCTACTTTGTTCATTTGTCAGTACAATTAAATAAAAAATAATAATATCAAATATCAATATTAAAATTATGAATTATAACACACAATTCAATCTATTATTCTTGTCTAAATAGCGATCAAAACTTGATTACTTCTTGCAATAAACATATTTCTAATAATATTTTATAATCGCTATTTAAACCAGACTAACCTATAATGTCAACGAGGCTACAAATTGGCAAATAAGGAAATTTGATTGGATGAATATGTACTGTCGGGGAACGAGCTAAATAAACGCGGTAGGAATGCAGTTGTGACGTCATGGTCACGTGTCTATTATGAATAGTGAAGTAACATGCAAAATGTTGATAACGATAAACACACACTTTCCTCAAAAGGCAAATAGATTTAATTAATAAAATTAATAATGTGTATTAAATTGGAGTATAAACATTAGACAGCAACAATTTTTATTGAATTATGTATTAATTTAATTTTGAGAATAGTGAGTGCATGGGTTTTTTTTCACACATTTTAATCACGTTTCTAATAATGATTCTGGTCTGACTATGAATGACGACTCTCTTTTATTCAATTAACTCACTAATTTTTCAATATTCAAACAAAGAAAATATGGACACGTTTTTATCGATATTAAATGACATCGCCGAGCTATGAGCGTCACTAACAGCGGATACTATGATACGGGTGGGTTTCTTGCGCCCCATCGCACCTTAGCCCCCGAATCTATTAAACTCGTTCCCCATCTATATGTGAACACATATTTAACTAATCCAATTTAACCACAGACAAAGAGAATTAAAGGGCAGTCCAGGTATGAAGTAAAGCGAGAGAGAGAATCATGCGGCTAATTGTCTCATCTATGCATATTTCGAAAAATATAATTTTATATTTGTATTTTATTCATTATTTAAAAAAATGTCTATTATCGTTGTCTCTTTCTAGTACATGGTTAATTTTGTAGTGATATTTTTTTATTATAGATTTCTATACTAAGCCGCTAAAGTGCTGGTATCATTGAAACAGGACAACCAAAGTACATATATCAAAGGTACCGGAGGGTGGTCTCGAACTCGAGCTCTCGGTTTGTGTAACCATTGCGCTGCCACTTGCCTTGCTATTACTCAATCCATTCTCTATGTCTATGCATTTAACCAACGAAGTGTAAAAAATTGTCATTGAAATTAAATGACAGCCTTTTTTATAATGTAATGTAATAAATTGATATTTAAAAACTTGCTAAGATCCTTAAAATTAATATTTATTTATCTACGACACTTTTTTCTTAATTAAACACAACATATAGACGACGGATAATAATGCCAAATATTAAATATAAAATTCACTCCTAATATACATAATACAGCATGTTCTAAAAAAGATATGTAAAAAAAAAAACATTTTTCATTATAAGCTTTGACGTTGTCATTTAATTTTAGAACATGCTGTATTTTTCTACATAAACCTAATTAAGGAATTATTCCCTTCACTCAAGCACCGATATGTCTAAAATCTGGACTATTTCCTTTCCTAACTAATTACTAACATTCAGAATAGAGGATATAGGATACGTCATATTTTATGACGTCAAACTTTAATGACGTCATTTTCTAAATAGTAACACATTGACCCAATTTTCCCTATTTAATTTTTACTGAGCCTCGACATAGTAACCCAGTATCAGTCCTATCTACTATGCCAGCCTAGTTGGAACCAGCAACTTTTAGGCTGATCTTGAATAGCAACTTAGTCACTTAACGGTCTGTACACTTGAAAGTGGTGGTACTGTTTTGGATTAGCAGATTGAAGAAATCAATGGTAATATCGAACTGACGATTTTTCAACTATATTCTCTATTCTAAGCTAAATATTTAATCACTAAACTTTTGTCCAATAACGAAATGTCTAAACAACGGTTGTTACTAATGTGGACACAACTGAAAAATACCGACTTAATTTGTCAATTAATATAAAGTAATTTATGCAAAATTAGAATTCAATTAAAATTTTAAAAGGACAATAGTACTAATCACTATATTTTATATTTAATCTATTTTTAGAATATAATTTCATCCTAGGGATAGATGGCATCAGTTTTTTTTAATTCACACAATTGACATATTCATTTTTTATTACTAAAAAACGCATTTGACAAGCTTGCTGTAAACACATTGTGCGGTAAAAACCCGCACGGATTATCAACCGCAACTTTTTAATATTGATACATAATATTACGTTGTAATACCATCTTCGTAATTAGTATAAGCCCATAATAATTGAAAAAAAAATTTTTGACTCAATTTCCATGTACTACTTTACGCTCTGTACAACTTAGGGAAACCAAGAATGAAGTCTGATTTATGACGTAAAAATTTTGCAGAAGAAAATCCGTGCGGCTATTTACCGCAAACCTTTTGGGTGTTTATTATATTATAAAAAGTTTTATTCATAAAATTTCAAGTTAAACTTTGAGGGCCGTTTAGTTCAAAGCTTCTCAAAGTTTAACAATATTTTTTTAAAACATTTTTTGACGATAAATAAAAAACTTGTCAAATACATTGTAATTAAAATAAGTGGGAAGAAGAAAACAATGACATTTTAGAGAAAAAATTGACTTATTGTCATTCAGTACTTTAGCCTCATTATTATTATTTTTGCAAAAATATCATTAGAAAGGAATGTGAATAGATAAAACGTAATTTAGTATATTTTTAGTAAGATAGTAAAAATATATATTGGGAGAAAAAGAGTTTTTTTGGATATTTTATCAAATTGATTTAATCTTAGTTATACGAGTAGCTTTCGAAACCTATTATTTTTTATTATTATACATATCTATACTGAGCTACCAAAGTGCTTGTATCATAGAAACAGAGCACTGGTACCGGTAAGTTGTTTCGAACCCGTGCCACTCGGCTTACGTAGTCATTGCACTGCTACTACACCACGGTCGCCTTTAATATTTTATTAATTATATTTAGCTTTTGGCTTTATTACTCTCATTTTTAATAATAAGGCTTGTTTATAATGTCTTTTATGTAAATCACTCTGAGACTTAGTTTCTTAAACTAAGAATTGAACCTAGAATTCCGAAAATTATGCCGAAAGAACTTTAAACGATTGACGTAGACGTTTTCAATAAATAAAGATATTGCTGCTTTTTATTGATATTTTCTTATTGGGTAGAAATTTCAATAAAAGGAGAATTTATTTTATTAATATTGTACATCTCTTATAATAAAATGTGTCAGCTGCCAGAACGTCACCACCTCTTATACCATTTTATTTCAAGTAATTGTTATCAACAGATATTTTTAAATAGATAGATATAGAAATTCTTTATTGTACAGTAAATAAAAAACACATTTAACATGTACATAGGCGAGCCTAATTATTAAATTATTTAAATTACTATACTAAGCTAAAGTACTTGTATCATTGAAACAGGACAACCAAAGTACATATTTCAAAGATACATTGGTAACGGTGGGTGGTTTCGAACACATGCTCTCGGTTTGTGTAATCATTGCACTGCCACTACACCACTGTCGTCTCTAGTGACATTTTCTACCATTTTTTACAACCTTTATTTTTAATTGTTTTATATTGATTAGAATTGCGTGAAGAAATATATATTAATTTATTTCTTATTAAGACATCCTATATAATAATAAACTATTTTAAGAATAACCAATCTGATAAATCATCCATAGAGGGGCGAAGGAGGATGAAAGAGGGGTTGATAGGGGGAGTATTTAAAATAAAGGAAACACGGACGGCACATCCAAAATCACACGATTATTCATAAAAGCTCTAAGAAACGCAATTTTTGCCTATGTGGGACCATCCATGCAAATATAAATTTTGGCTGCTTAGTAATTAGCTTGGCAACTAAGATCGTTGACATCCTTCAAAATAAAAACTTTGATACACAGAATAGGAGTTTTGGCTGGAAACTGCAAGTGACAGGTCGTGGATTTTTTAAATTCACATTTCTATACTGAGCTACTAAAGTGCTTGTATCATAGAAACAGGACAACCAAGGTACATATATCAAAAATATATATAGGTACCGGTGTGTAGTTTTGTGTAACTATGGCACTGCCACTACACCACGGTCGCCTTGTTTAGTGAATTTGTTGGGGCTGATTGCGAGTGGATATCGTACGTGGATATAAAAACAGTTAATAGATATAAATTAACTTATATCGAAACACAACCATTCTTGTTTACATCGCTAAATAAATTTAGTGACATTGTCAATAACCCTTCATTTAGGGATAACAATTATATGTAGACTAGTATAAATTGACATTACCAACAGAATCCGTGACCACGAAATCTGCAAAGGTCTCGAAACGTCGGAACAACAAAAAAATCTAAAATCAGTAACCAAAAATAAACGCGATAGTAAGCCGCATAAAATTTGATTAATTCATTAATCAATTTTCGCGCAAAATCTAATAAAATACTATTCTTATGTAGTTTTAATAGTCTTTTAAAGCAAAATGTACAAACAAAAATAGTTTTTTTTTAAATATATATAAGGTCTTCATTATGAATCCACGCCCGCTGTTAAGCTGGAATACGGTCAATGAACAGAGACACGTCCGCTAGCAGTCATGTCCACTAAGCCGACCGCTCCACTTCAATTTTTTTTAATTTTAATAACCAATGAAATTCCAAAATGGATGGCCCCACACCAATATAACACGGTAAATTAAAATCACACTGCGACTAATCACTAACTACCCTGAACGTGGCAATTTTTAAATTCGCCCGGTTACCATAGTTCTTTTTACGTTCCGTCATTATTTAAAAAAAACTTCTTTTTCCCATTTATTGTCTCACTCACTTTCCATTCATAACTACCAAAAATATATTAATAATACTCGGATTTTTTTATTGTAACTATATCTGACCTCATCCCGCCTGATGGTAAGCAAGATGAGGACCAAGAGTGCCGACGACTGTAAAAACCGAGTCTTCACGGCTGCCCCGTCTAACTATTGATGCGTAAAGGTCTCAGCACACCTATCAACTCGGAAAGGTATCGTTACCCCCTAACGTAAGTACGTAACCAAAGCGGAATAACAGCTCCCGTACGTCAACTCAGCTATGGCTAGGCGACGCCACGCTTGCGTTTCGCAGACAGCTTGTTGACCTTGCTGACGGTGTGACAGGTCAGCAAGGACGGTTCGCCGACCGCTGGTTGACCTTGCTGACGGGGTGACAGGTCAGCAAGGACGAAGAAAGGTGAGAAGAGTCAACCATTCTGATTAGTGTGCGTTGCAGTAGGGAGTTTTATACAAACAATACTGAACCGCTCGAGTTGATACGGTGACGATCCTTTTCCAAGTAGATATGTGTGCTGTGTCCTTAACTAAACGCTCTGCAAACGTCAATTTTGTCTATAATTATATAAATCTGAGTGTAGCATTTTTATTATAATTAAAACGACTTGGACATCATTATGTACAAGAAGTCTTAATTATTAATCCATAGTATATAGAAATATTAAGGAAAGGAACATTGCGTCGCAAAAGAAAACTTTAAGGCAGTTTAAATAAGGATGGTTTTGCCGCACAAAGATTTTTTTCTTATTTAACTATCATACTAATTGTAAAATGTGCTTATATCATAGAAACTGTGTCACCAAAGTACATTGGTAGCGGCAAATGGTTCTTAGTTTGCCCTAATGTCTTCTTCTGGGCGCAAGTCGCTCCTACCATGTTTGCTAAAACCTCTCAACTACAACCTAATCTAATTATAATGTATAAAAAGCACGAATTATCCTTAATATACAAAATTACAAAAAAATGATCATTTATAAAATCATTTATTTATTGATATAATGCCAAAAATGGCGATTAGCAAAAAAGGAGAATGAGATCAATAAATTCAAATCCTATTTAAGTAATATCATCAAAAGAAAAGGTTAACCAACCAAATTAAAAATACACTTTGTTCTAATGTCAAGAAACTTACTATTTTAGAGCGTCTAATAAAATAAAAGAAGGTATTATTATTCAATATAAGGTGTATTATTCAATATAAAGGATTTTACCTGTAATATTGTAAGTATTATTTTATGAAAACTTTATATAGAAAACACATGCTAATAAGCCTTTTATAAGTATCCGTGAATAGCCTCTGTGTGAGCAATAGCGTGCCTTATTAATAAACAATAATAACTGTTGTTTATATAAAATATATACATAATGTATATAAAATGTATACAGTAACTATAAAAATGTATTGTCAAAAATTATATTTATAAAAACTTCATAAATACGTCGTATTATAATATTACGTAATCAAATTAAAAAATACTTACAAATAAATAAAATATTAAAAGTGTACTTTAAATTTAGTCGCTTAACATACGTCACAGCATATCTTCGATTCAGTGCATATTCTCAATTTTAGGAAAAAAACAATTTCATATACAATCCCGTCTTACATATGAAGTTGACACTCAATACAGAAATTAAAGTAGTTTGAGATAAGGGTGGTTTTTGTATAAATATATGCCAGCAAAATTCCTGTCAAATTGTCAGTAAAATATCTGACAAATCGACAGCAAAATTTCTTACACATTGTCAGCAAAATTCGTGACAAATTATCCAAACTTTTCCTAATCATTTTAAACCTTTTTGACGGACTATACCATATGGAAAGCCTCTGCTTGAAGTGGCTTTTTAGCTTAATATGCATCACATCCATTATGCTTGCCTGCCTAATAGCTCACAGAGCTCCAATCTCTGGGTATTTAAGAGGTACTGGCGGGGAATTCTCCTTGTACTGAAGAGGGTCTGCTCTGAATTCAATAGTTTTTAAAGCCATATGACCATATATTTTTGAGAACTTATCAATGCATTGAGACCTCTGTGTCATATGGCGTGCGTCAGCTGACAGCATTTCAGTGTTAATACATTCTGGACATTTGAATTTTTTGCGAGGTGCCACCTGTAATTTAAAAAGATAAATGTCATTCTAATATTTAAATTTGGAATTATTTTAATATCAGAGTGGTTTTCTAAAAAGTTTTTCTACCTCTTTCATTACCTCTTTTATTCCTTATTCTACCAGTATATTAATGTGATAATAATTTTATTTAATTTCAACTTAAATTATTGTTATTTTAAAATTTATTAACATCTCATCTCTAGTGATTTGTTTTTTTTTAATTATATTTATTGTGAGCAATAAATATAAAAAGTAATTTACATTTTACTTACAATTTATATCCACTATGCTGGCCTAGATGGAACGGCAACATACAAGCTAACCGAACGCGAAACGCGACCAAATCACTTCAGGTCTGTATACTTGTAAGTGGTTGTACTACCCTGGGTCGGCAGAATGGGTACCACTACCTACCACTCTTTGACAACCAGGCCCGAAGCAAATATCCGCCCAATATTACAAATAAAAGCTATGAAACAAATATTTGCGCTGACCGGGAATCGAACCCGGGACATTACGCGCAACATCTCTAATCCTTCGGCTACGCCTGTCATCGAAATTATGATTTCTCCTCAATTACCTTAGATCTACTAAGGTATTGAACTTGTATCTTAAAAACCGTCTTCGCCGTCACTATGCCGGCCAATCATAACCTTACCTTAATAGGTGCTTTCCTAGTAATGTTAGCGACAAGGAAGTTCATAGCAATATCTTCACAATTGAAATTGTCATCGACATAATCGCGTATAACTGGTGACATTTTGTATGTGTAGTACCAAGACCATACTTTGTGATGGAACGCAGCGCCTGTCAGTACCTGCAATTAAAAAAAAGGTGGCTGTATGGGCTCGATCCCTTTGCCTTTAAATAAAACAACAAAAAATGTGGTTTGACCCAAAGAATTTGGACTTAAGAAATAGAAGGAGCCCTAAAATAGCCACAAAATACAACCGTTTATACTATTTTTACTTATGGCATTAAAAAGAATTCAGAAGGGGATGAATATACATAATTTACGAATATACGTAATTTAGAAGGTTGTCACTAGTTTTGATGATCATTTGACAACCTAATTTGACAGAATAACAAATGACATTAAAATACTTCAAAAAGGATGACGGAACAATTATGCCGCTACTCTTGCTACCACGTGACTTTTAATTAAGCAGTATTAAAAGTAAACCAATTGGTTGTAATTGCAATAAGTAGTGACAACCATTGAAAGAAAGGAATTGAGGTACAAGTAGTTGTCTCTTTCAGTCATACGTGGCATAAACATGTGTAAATGAGATAAATAACACCGAATTAGTTCTTATCTTAGTGACATTACCCTAGGGTTGCCATCTCTCCATTTTGAAAACTAGGATATGTAGGTACATTTGTAATTACCAGTAGTTCAATGTAATACGAACTTAAACTAAGTTGGTTAAAACACCAGTTTATTACGCGACAAGTGAGTGCTTGTACCATAGAAACAGGACAACCAAAGTACATATATTAAAGGTACATTAGTACCGGTGAGTGGTTTTGAACCCGTGCTCTCGGTTTACGTAACCATTGCACTGCTACTACACCACGGTCGCCTTTAACAATGTTCTTAAAATAATGTCCTTGGCTTTAAACAAGGGGTCAGTTTCATAGCGCTAACAACTAATAAAACCAAGCTTCTGTTGCTTAACGCACGACCATTGTCCATTACATACCATAGATATTTGATTAGTCCATTCACTATGGTATCTCCAATTACCAGTTGCATTATCCAAAACATGGAGCCGCGATGGAAAGCCAACGATTCTGTCAGGAAATTCACGCCACACGTCAAATCTACCAAAAAAAAAAACAATTATAAATCATTATGTTGGATTTTTTACTTTTATTTTTTATCTCTGCCTAAACCCTGTGGGAATTAACCAATCAATCAATCAAATTGTCTCGCCTTTTTTCCCACGGGCAGAGACAATGGCCAATGCCACGATCCTGACACAACTCCATCGCTTCTCTCCCATCCACAATTCTCTTCATACAAGCTCTAAGGTTATGGGCACTAGGCAACCTAGCTTTCTTGAGGATGTCTCCGATTTGATCGGAATACACCCACCCTCCTGGGCCTGTGGGAATTCAGAATTGATAATTTTTGTTTATTCATTTATTCATAGTGGCTGTTACTGCTACCTCCACGGACCGCACTCCAGCTTAACATCAAGGGGGATGTCAAGTTACAATAAAAACACCTCGACTTGCCTGATGAGTGTGTCAATGACTGAAAAATCGGATTCAGTTAACCGTTGGCTCAGTCGCTGTCACTATCACGGCTATAGGTGCTACTCCACGCTTTGCTTGGACAAAACATAGAATGTTAAAGCCATCCATGTGAATTAAATACATTTTAACCTTTCGCTAATGAAATGTCACATTCAAAATCTCACAAATACTTTTAAAACGCTTGCCGGCATAGTGACGGCGACTGAGGCAACCGTGAACTCAGTTGGTTTTTCAGTCGTTGACACTCTTGGAGCTCCCTATTTCGGGTCTATTTACGATCTTAATACCTGCACAGGTCAGGGGAAGCAACCGCATTCTGTCGACCGAATCGGCAGCCGAACTAAAAAGTTCGGTGAGTATTTCCTTTGTAGAATTCTTTACCAGCCCATGTGTTCTCTCCATCCTATGATCTTAGATCCTTCAAGCGATACGTGAAGAACTGGGGATTCACTGGGGCAATCATGAAGATTCGGTTTTTACAGTCGTCGGCACTCTAGGACCGAGGAGGTGCTTTTGACGACAGGCGCGGCCGAACGGTTTAGCGATTGGTTGTTGCGCGTAAAGTCACGTGTTCGATTCCCGGTCGAAGCAAATATTTGTTTCATAGCTTTTATTTGTAATATTTATTAATTATATTTAATATTGCAAATATTTGTTAATAAAAAAAAGAGATAGTTACTTGCTCTACTATCAAAGAGTGGTAGGCAGTGGTACCCAGTCTGCCGATCCGGGGTAGTACCACCACTTACAAGTATACAGACCGTGAAGTGATTTGGTCACGTTTCGGGATCAGCTTGTAAGTTGCCGGTTCCATCTAGGCCGGCATAGTGGATGTGATTGCTACTCACAGTTATTGAATTGTAGTAGCAGTGACATTCATTCATGGACCACACTTCGGCTTAACATCAAGCGGGGTGCTGTCAGATGTCGAGTCACAATACAAAAAAAACTTTACCCGAATTCCAGTTCATCAGGCGTCAACATAACAATATCATCATCAATTGTCAATTGGCATTCAGTCTCAATATCATCATATGGATAAAATCTATTTGATAATTTGTTCTCCTTCGTTCGGATTAATTTTAATGGTTTATTTATTATCGGCCATTCTGAAGCTGAAAAAAAAACATATGTCCAGTTCACACGGGATAGAAGTTATTAAGAGTGGTAGACAGTCTTCCGATCCAGGGTAGTACCGCCACTTACAAGTAAGTTTAAGTATTGTATGATAAGGCGACCGTGGTGTAGTGGCAGTGCAATGGTTACACAAACTGAAGAGCACTAGTTCGAGACCACCCACCGGTACCAATGTATCTTTGATATATGTACTTTGGTTGTCCTGTTTCTATGATACAAGCACTTTAGCAGCTTAGTATAGAAATGTAAATTTAAAAAAAATATATGCAGACCGTGAAGTGACGTAGTAGCGTTTCGGGATCAGCTTGTAAGTTGCCGGTTCTAACTAGGCCGGCATAGTGGATGTGATTGCTACTTACAGTTATAGAATTGTAGTAGCAGTGACATCCGTTCATGGACCACACTCCAGGTTAACACAAGCTTGGTGCGGTCATAGTAGAGTAAAAATCGTTTTTTTTAGACGTCGCTCTTGGTATTGTCTTTGCTTAATTGGCAAGTTAATTCGTTAATAATGTCAGGTACTTTGGTTGTCCTGTTTCCATGATACAATCACGTTTAGTAGCTTAGTATAAAAAGGTAAAAATATAATATTTCGTAGTTTTTACTTAGGGGATGTTTTGGAGCTCCGTAATCGTTACCGAAACTATTGGATATCTGAAAGAAAATCTATCCGTAACCGAACCCGATATAAAGATTTCGGATAGGGGCGGAGCATAAATAAAAGATGATATAACAGGTCCGAAATAATTACATTTCAGTATAATATTATTCCTATGTCCGTATCCATATCCGAAACTTCATGTCCATAACATCCCGTTTTTACTCAAGAGATTTACCTATCTAAATCAATCAAATTGCCACGCCTTTTTCCAACAGGGACAGGCAGAGACAATGGAGCGCCACTTGCCACGATCCTCACAACTCCCTCGCTTCCTTCACATTCACAATTATCTTCATACAAGTTCTATGGATATGAGCACGAGGCAACCTAGCTTTCTTGAGGATATCTCCGATGTTATCTAAATGTATCATATAAAAACTTACTCGGCGGCGGAGCTTTCTTCTGATTATTCCAGACGACAATAATTTTAACTAAACTTGGTGTTTTCACAAGTTTTTTGATGAGTGCAAACAAACTGTCAACTCTGTCATATGTCAACACAACAGCTGTGAAGCCGAGAGCCTTTGATGCAGTCGTTGGTAAAAATAAAGGATTCACTGGACCATACTGAAACGAAAGTAATTAGATCTTATTAACGAAAACTAAACTGAAAACATTTTTTTATTGTACCTCGACCCGCCTGATGATAAGCAAGAGGACGTCCGAGATCTACGACGACTGAAAAAAAACCGCCTTAGTTTAGGGCTGCCTCAGTCGCCGTCACTATGCCGGCCAAAGAGCTTGAAATGTATCATTTCTGTGACATTTATCCGTGGTATCTGACCCTTATCTCCTATAGTACAGAGAATGTTCTGATGAGTTCCTTTATTTTACCTTTTATTTTATTTTATTGTGACTTTACATATGACAGCACCCAGCTTGATGTTAGGCTGGAGTGTGGTCCATGAATGGATGCCACTTCTACTACAATTCAATATCTGTAAGTAGCAGTCACATCCACTATGCCGGCCTAGTTAGAACCGGCAACTTACAAGCTAATCCCGAAACGTGACTAAATCGATTCACGATCTGTATACTTGTAAGTGGTGGTACTACCCCGGATCGGCAGACTGGGTACCACTGCCTACCACTCTTTGATAACCAGACCCGAAGCAAATGTCCGCCTCTATTTTTTTCCAACAAATATTTGTAATATTTATATTTTAATATTTATATTTTAATATAAATATTACTCTTTGTAATATTTGATATAATTATTAAATATTACAACTAAAAGCTATGTTACAAATATTTGCTCTGACCAGGAAACGAACCCGGGACTATACGCGCAACAAACCAATCGCTAACCGTGTGTCTATGTATTCTCTTCGAGACTCCATCGGAAGAATTTTAGTAAAGTTTTTCCACCGCTTTACTAAAACCAATAATAGCACCATCTTTAATGGATAAAACACTTAGGTGTTTCATCTTCATCCACTGAAGACATTATAACTATTTTACAGAAGAATGGGTTTCTTTTGCCTTCCCAGAATGGGAGAATCGAACTAAAGAAATAAAATAAATTAGAATTATAGGAACACGGGCAAAGAGCTCCTCTGAATATAATCCGTGGTATTTCAATTTCTATTTCTTTAGGTATAATAATTTAATGTTAATTAATTATTAATTTAATGTTAATTAAATTATTGTACAAGTCGCATATCGTGATTCAAGCGCGTGTAAAGAACGATAAACATTATAAAAACATTCACTCTCAATGATACGTTGTTGGCCAACGAGGCGTTAATCGAAAAAAAGGCGCGAATTAAAAACATATTATTTTCATATTTATAAGCTTTATTTATACTTGATGATAAGTACTGGTTATTTTTATATTATAAGTATAATAACTAATTAATATACTTAAAACATTTTCTTTTTGTTTTGTTATTTCGTCACGTTTCGGGATCAGCTTAAAAGTTTCCAGTTCCAACTAGTCCAGAATAGTGGGCATGACTGCTACTTCCACAAGTAGTAGTCGCCTTAATTCATGAATCGCACTCCACTTGCATATCAAGGTGCCGTCATATGTCGAGCGATGTTTAAATTGGAGAGATTGTAAGGATTAAACGAGGATGACTTAAAAGATTGCTAGATTCTGTATAAAAATTAGATAGACTCTGTATAAAGAGAATTCTAATTATGAACCAAGCGAGGGAGTTGTGTCAGGATCGAACTAAACCCGTGATCCCGCAGACTACTGTAGTGACGCCAATCCCCGAGGGGTGATTACTGGAGTTGCTGAACTCCCATCGGACGCGTCCTTAGGTGGCGGATAGGGGAAAGCCGCGACGTTGCACTCCGTCGCGGTATCGGGACGCGGGCGTAATGGCTCCGGGTTCCGACGCGGACCAAGACTAAGCCCATGGCGGTGTACAACACCGCTCCCACCCCGTCCCTTTCCTGTTAGCCACTGGCTACCAGAGGCGTAACGGGACACGAGAGGAGTGTCCCAGCTAGATGTCTGGGCGCCTGGCTGGGACAGAGAAAGCGAGTGCGTCGCCCAGGTGATGACCGAACAATGCCTAAGCGGCGCACTACCAAGAGGTAAAGCTGCCTTAAGCGAGCTTGCCTTGATTAAAGAGTGGCAGGCAGTGGTACCCAGTCTGCCGATCCGGGGTAGTACCACCACTTACAAGTATACAGACCGTGAAGTGATTTGGTCATGTTTCGGGATCAGCTTGTAAGTTGCCGGCATAGTGGATGTCATTGTTACCCACAGTTATTGAACTGTAGTAACAGTGACATTCATCCATGGACTTCGGCTTAACATCAAGCGGGGTGCTGTCATATGTCGAATCACAATAAAAAAAAGCGTCAAAACAAGGTGCTTCCTTTGGGCAGTCATTTTTAGCATAGCCCGAGGTGGAGAGAATTTTGGTTGCCGCTGCTCAAGTTGGACAGTGGTAGAGAGGGAGAGGCATGCAGCCGTTTCCGTACGTCTCTCTCAAAAAGACAGGCTCGCTCGCCATGTAAGCAATGTCGCAACGAGTGGACTACAAATTGATAGTTGGGGCTCGAAACCAGTGCTTCACCAATGACGGTCTGTGAAAACGGCGTGGGAGGTCTTAGCCGATGAGAGCCCGGCACTCCGGCTGGTAGAGGTTTCCTCCCACGTTAATAAAAAAAAAGGATCGAACCAAAAGGTTCCGCACGTCGTTTTATTTGTAGAACAATCGAAAACCATGTCGCTCCATTTGGCCGGCATATTGTAACGGTTTTTTCAGTCGTTGACACTCTTGGACCTCCTCTTGATTATTGATCGAAATCAGATGTCTCGTCTCATTAAAAAAAGCATTTTACTTGAACTATGTTCGCGCGACAACTATAAATAATGTATACCCACCCTAATAATTAGTAGAAAGTGAAAATTAATCGATAAAGCGCACGCTCACCAATGTCTACATTGATAAATGCGTGCTCTGTTGAGAATAAATTGAGATAAATAAGACAAGTAAATTCCAAAACTACTATTAAAGTTATTATTATTCTATTGTATTGTGACTCGACATATGACAGCACCCCGCTTGATGTTAAGCTGGATTGTGGTCCATGAATGGATGTCACTGCTACTACAATTCAATAACTGTGAGTAGCAATCACATCCACTATGCTGGTCTAGTTGGATCCGGCAACTTACAAACTGATCCCTAAATACGACTAAATTACTTCACGGTCTGTATACTTGTAAGTCACCACTTATCCGATCCGGGTAGTACCACCGTACTACCCTGGATCAGCAGACTGCCTACCACCTACTAATATTACAGTAAAATAACCGCAAAGAGGAGTTGCATCTACTATACCGGCCTAAGTGAAACTGGCAATTTTATTGCTGATACTGAAACACTTAGGCCCCAAACTATCACTTGTTTTTACTGAGACTCAATATCTGACCTCAACCTAACTGATAGAAAGCAGGGGAAGACAATACCGGCAAGGTGTACACATTCATGCAGCGGAAGAAATGATAATAGGACAAGGCATTGGAGCACCAAAATATTGGAGCATGAATTGATAAGTCAATTTACTCCTTTTGTATAACACAGTACAAGTAAAACGAACAGTAATTAATCTTTACAGAGTCCTATTCAGTAGGTAAACTCACAACAACTGTCTACTGACTGTCTCCTGTCAAGTTATGACCCGCGCCAGTCGTATGTAAGTTGAGTTCAGATGAGCGAACGATAGGGTCACCTTAAACATATTTAATATCATAAAGTCATAAACAGATATAAGTACTTACAATATGTTCTGGCATATTCCAATCCTCATACATGCGAGCCGCTAACGGAAACAGCTTTTCATTTAAAATCTCTAAAGTTGTTAATGTAATCTTCTCTATACTAGAAAAATATCTTTCATACACCCAACGTAGCTGCCAGAACAACTCCCCTCTTCTTTCATTACTGACTGATTGGACAATTTTTAGTAGATTTTTAATATTATTTTCCGTAACAAAAATAGCTAACCGATTCCAGTCTATATGTGAATTGAATGGCATGATAATATTGTCTGCTATCACAATAGGGATGCATTGTGATGCTATTGCATCAAGCAATATAGTTTGCGACAATCGTGCACTTCTGATAACCAAACAAAATAATCCATCCTTTAAAATCTCTGGATACTTATACTCAAACTTAGTCTTATATTGACATAACTCTGTTCCACACTTCTCTAATAACAACAAATCATTCGAAGATGAAGCTATTTTCTTTAGCTCTTCCAAATAATTATAAGGTATATTAGTTTGTGATGAAATTATAAGAAATCTTTTTCTCTCCTTTTGAGTATTATTGATATGTGTAGAAATATCACTGTAAAGAGGGAGTGATATGTCAAAGCCGTATCTAAATGTCCAGGTATCAAATCCCGAGCCAGCTATAATGGCTTTTCCAGTTGATAAATCCATTACGGTATTATAATTTGGTGCTGATCCTGGGAGCATGTTGAAGATAAGGTGATTCTCCCCATTGTTCCAACTGAAATGGAAAGAAGATTTTAATACTAATTCTGTATAATAAAGTGACAATTGTCTGTTAAACTGGATAGTGAAGTCAAATGACATGACAAAAGTAGACAGAAAACACTGGCTTCTTTTAGGAGATGTAGGTTTAAGAATTTAAGATATTAAAAAAAACATATGAATCAATCATATTTTCACACCTTTTTCCACAAGGATAAGCAGACAATGGAAAAGCTGTTGAATTTAAGATTGTTGGTAAGTTTGGTCACCATTAATACCCATTGTCAGCAAAGTAGCATAGAATTGGTGAATTTCAAAAATAATTTATGTATACATAGTGCAATCTTAATAACTCGAACCTCAATAAGTCATAATCCTCAGTGAGTGGAAAAAAATGCTATATCCTTCCCCTGAATTCTTTTATTATTTAAACTTTGTAACTAGAATAAAGGTGTAATTCCTTGCAAGGTTTTGATAGTACATATTTATACTTTATAATTAAAATATATTTCAAAAAATCGAATTTACTAAAATATAACATTTAATCATGCTCGTTCGGCCTGTACTCCACATGAGCTTGCATACCTGACAGACCTGTTGTATAACATACACAACATCTGTGCCATCAATTAAAAGAAGAAGAAGGACATTTCACTCTACAACACAAAAAACTAATATAATTGAAAATTGCGCCTCTATAATTTTAAAATTAGGCAAGTAAATCCTTTGTATCTTAAATATCTTATTAAATCAAACACTCATTAATCGTTTTTTTGCATTTATCTTGAAATTCAAGTTATCGAGATTCCACTGTATACATAAATAGGCTTTTATGAACAAGTTCTTATTAAATAAACAAATAGATTGAAAATAACAATAGTTTAGGTCTAGGGTCTTCAACCCGCGGCCCTCGGGCCTCATGCGGCCCGCCAGCTAAGTGAATTAACCAATGAAGATTGACTTTAATTAACCAATAAAGATTATTGAAATTTGAAATTATGTGTGTCTTTTATTTTATTGATAAGGTGGTAAAGTGTTGTGAAAAGTTGTGGCCCTTCGAACGATGTGAAATCGATGTTTGGCCCTTGCACTAAAAAAGGTTGAAGACCTATTGTTTAGGTCATAGGTTAAAAATAACTTACAATTTTAATTGTTGCAATGCTTGTGATACATGTTTGCTATCAAATGAGTACTGACTAAGTGTGTCTATACTAGGCACTAATATACACGCCTCATCAGGATCCGTAGTATAATATTTACTACTTTTAATAACTTCTAAAATATCAAAAAATTCCCTCGAAATTTTCGATATAGAACTCCCATCCTCTAACTGATATTCTATCAATGGATAGATATATATTGTTATTTTCTCGTGGCCACTTCTACCACATCGGTATACGTTAAAACAATCCCAGAAAGTACAATTCGCAACACGGGGTGCCGCCTCCAATGAATCCTTTTTTAACTTCACTACTGGAACACTATCTAAACTCAAACTAACCGGTTGACGCACTACTAAACGCGGTACACTACTACAAAACACATTATACACAATAATTAACACTAATGATATCACTATAAACAAAAGTAAGCCTACGAAAAACCTCTGATAGATTATTTTTCTATAAGAGACATGCTTTTGATATTTATTAGGCTTCAAAAGGAAATCTGAAGCCATTTGTATAGACCGCCGTTAGTAATTTTGTTCTATGTAATGAATGGCACCCATTATTAGTTTATACTAGTAACTTTTCAGTGATTATTTTCACTAAACTAATAAAAAAAACTCTCGTATCCGATGTGACATTTTCTTGAACTGAATCTCCTGTCAAATTTTACAAAATGCCCATAGTGGTGTCCTGTGTATTAACCGACAAAGTTAAAAACATAATAATGCACCGCATGTTATAATAAAGCTACACATCTTTAAAATATGGCGCATAAAACACTAGAGTATTATTTATTTAAAATCATATTTACTTTCATTTTATTACAAAAAGCCTTTGTATTTGACTACGAATTCCTAGAAAAGGAAAGTCTTTTATATAAATGCAATTTATATTAATATATAAAAAAATCAGGGCATAATATTTTAATCCAGTAAAAACACTTGAACTTATTATTGTTGTTGTGATGACGTGGGTGCGTTTCGAATCTTTTGTAATTTTGTTATAATGCTACTAAATTAAACTGCAAGTATAAGTATAGAGTAGTCTTATAAAATGCTATGATTTATATTTAAATAAGGCTATGATAAAGAGTACCGTTAATATTTATTTATGACAGATGTGGAACTTTTTGATGTTTTTGTCAGTTTTGTGTTGTGCGTAGTTGTGGTTCAGTTTCGATGGCTTGATTAATTTCATTATTTATTTAATTTTCATACACTCCGTTTAAAGTTTCGGTTCGAGCTTGACTAAAAATGGCTCTGCTGCCTCCCGATCCAGTTTACACTATCAGGAATGTCGACAATGTTCCCGTGTATAGCTTGGCTTTTAGTTTCCTGCCGGGCGGACTCGAGAGGTTACTAGCCGGTTCAAAAAATGGTTATGTTTATGCATACAACCTTCAGGTAAGGTGGTAAACAACATATTAATCTATATTTATACTTGAAAGCAAGTTGAAAATATGTTTAAAACATGTGATCCATGATATTGCGCGTTTTCTTTGTCTACCCGTATGACCTAAAATTATAAACAATAACATTTAAAGCAACTGTTTCTGTATTTTTCTGTACCTCAATACAATTTTAATATTTATGGTAATTTTTTTTAAGTTTAAAATGTTTTAAAAGGATATGATATACTTATATAAAATTTATAAGAAAATTTTATTAAACATTTGATTTCGGATTTATTTCTAATTATAAAATAATTAAATGAAATTTCAATGATTTTTATTTATTTAAGACGAATCGGCTACAGCAGAAGATCCAGGTTGGCCAAGCTCCCATCCTTCACATCCAACACACAGACACACACCTCATCACACAGGAGAAAGGTGGTAAATTCAAAATACTTGAAGTGACTAATAGTGGTTATGAAGAGATTGCACTTATAGAATCTGATCATGTGGGTTTCTGCCGTTTTGATGCCAACACAAAACTCAACAACCTCTATGTACCTGCCGCAGATTCCAAAATACAGATTTACAATTTTAATGGTGAAAAAGTTGGTAGTCTTGGGCCGGAGCCAAATCCAAAGCTCGGTGACCCAATGTGTTTGAAGTATGTTGATTTCTATGATCAGCCTTATCTTCTTGCGGGATATGAGGCTGGTTGGATATGCCTTTGGGATCTCAAAACTAGTCAGTGCATCAGCAAATTGGAGACAAAGCAGTGCCCAATGTCCATAGACTACCATCTTGAACAACAACGGGGAATCTGTGGATACACTTCAGATGTGATACAAATATTTAGCATAGGAAAGAAAGACTTAAGCTTGACCCACAAACATGACATTATGATTAAAAATCCTGGGATTAATAAAGTGGTTTCCAGGTCTGATGGAAAGGTTTTTGCGAGTGCAGGCTGGGATGGACATATAAGAATATTTTCTTGGTTCTCAATGAGGCCTCTAGTTGTACTTACGGAGCATAAGGGTGTTGTCCAAGACATAGCATACAGCTCGCAAAAGGTTTCCTATTGGAATGCTAACATCATGGCAGCTGGAGGGCTTGATGGGGCAATTACCCTTTGGAATTTGTATAATGGAAAGCAATGAATAGGATAATTGTCACATGGTTTATAGAATGTAAGGTAGTTTGAAAATAAAGATCTCATATTGGTTAAATTCTGACAAGAAATGGTACTAAAAGTGGTATGGGGTTAAAAATAATATTAATTGTGAAGTATTGAAAATGCTAATCTTGTCTTTCTCGGATCTCAAAATTAATTCCATTGCCATAAAACATTCTTCAGTAAGAATATTATTTGAATTTTAAATTCCAAAGTAGAATGATGTATTTTTGTAGGATTTATCCACATCCATGTGACAAACATCTTTGCTTTTCATTCAAAAAATAACACGCTTTTTAACAATCATATTTTTTTTATTAGTTTTAATTTCATTGAATGTCAAATAATAAATCATTATTTTATGTTTGGTTTAACTACAGCATAGAGAATAAAGAATGTTTTTATGAATTTTTCCTGCGTTTTAAAGTGTAAAGCACTACTCCACCACACAGTATTATTAATAAAATTTAATAAATCATCAATTAGGTATAGCTAATTTAATGAAATTTCAGTAAACTATGATTTGAAGTTTCTGTTTTAGGGATTATATGGAGCTTCGTAAACGAAACAAAACTAAATAACTTCCGAAATAAAAACCTATCCGTAACCGAATCGTTACAAAAGTTTTGGATAGGGTTGGAGTGTAAGTTAAACACGTTATAATAGGATTATGCTCTTAAAACCATAACCGAATTATCCAAAACTATATGATGTTCCAAAATATGTACACATTTTTAGATCGTATGTCAAAGGCGGCATTGGTGGGGTCTTACAATATTTGGTTATGTAGAGGGTATAGTGAAGGCAGGGAAGGTGAGTGTTGACATGTCACAAAAAGCTTTGAAACCTACATTTCGGTCACAAGTCCGGAACTCTGCCTTCATTCTCCATGCCTGCCATGCGATGAACCCGGCACCCGCACGGAAAATCCATGGATGCTAAGTAATGGTTTCTTTCATTCATTCTTATATTCGTATCCATATCCATAACATCCCTCCTCTGTTTAAATGTAATCTTTATATACACCAAAGTATTTTCTTTTTAACACATTTTGTCATTCGAAATCTGTTTATTCTCTATACTGTATTCCGGACTTGCATTAATGTTTTTTTATGTGTGGTCAAGCAGAAATAGTTCTTAAGTCACATCAGATTAAATGCACCAATTTACAATTACTTAATGCATGTGATAGAATTATAGATCTTTATAAGACCTTTAAAATGTCGACTGAATGTTTTTTATTAATATAAGAGATGATTTTTAGATACTCTGTTTATTGTATGAAGATAAGAGAATGGTTTTTAACATCATGCAAAGAAGTTACTTAATTTTTTTGTTAAAAAAATTACGAACAGAATCAAGGGGTCTTTAGATTTTATACGAACAGAATTTAGGAGTGGCAAGCTGACGGTGGGTACGCCCTGCATTTACAACCACGTTCAGGTGTAGTGTCTTCTCATAGATTGAAAGTTCAGTCAGGCAACTGGTAAACAGGCATTTGGTTTGATTTACTGGTTGAAGGCGACCGTGGTGTAGTTAGTGGCAGTGCAATGGTTACGCAAACCTAGAACATGGATCAAAAACCACTTGCCGGTACCAATGTATCTTTGATATATGTACTTTGGTTGTCCTGTTTCTATGATACAAGCACTTTAGTAGCTTAGTATAGAAATGTAAATAAAAACCTGTATAGGTAAATATAATACATCTACTCGTAAATTTCACTCCAGCTTAATACCGGACAGGCTGCAGTCATGTAGCAAACCAATATAATATATATATATATATATATATTGGTTTGATGTTTAGCAAATTAATCGTTGACGACTAAATAAACTCAGGTACAGTCGCCATCACTGTCCCGGCTAGATGTGTTTAACTTACCCCGGAACTGGCTATATATGTTTAAATATACTTTGTTTAGTTTCTTATGTGTTAGCTGTTTTATCAACTGTTTGTTTAAAATTGTATATGTTTATTTTTATACCTATCCTTTGGGAATTCGTAATGATTATTTATTTCTTTATACTTTGAGCAGAATTTTTAAACATAATCATGGAACTACGTTGTTAAATCTATATAAGAAATGTATTTACAAATCTTACAGTTGCTATTAAGTATAATAGTATAGGTGCCGGCAGATAAAAAATCGCTGACTTGTTCTGCGCAGTATAAGGATCGGCGGACTAGAAGAGCGCTGGACGATTGCGTTGGAAGAAATTCCGCGTATATTTATATATAGGGTCGTGCACATAACTCATAATATTTTTAAATCTATACACATTCGTAAAACAGAACGTAGCAAAACAAGTTACTTAGCTTAGATGCCAGCGCTCTTTTTATTTGCCGGGATTTAAAAATTGGTATTATTTTAGCTATTTTTACCACCGATTTTTAAACACCGACTTAATTTATGATACAGTATAGTATAATAAGAAAAAATATGTATTTTATGTACTTCAGAGTTTATAAAGGCAACCAGACACGCTCGCTTTATTAATATAACAGTATACTGTATCTCTGTTATAAGTACTTAGTGGTTTAGTGTCTATGATACAAATACATTAATAGCATAGTGTAGGCAGATAATAAGAACTATGTACTTTATAATAATATCTTTTAGCTTAGCTATACATTGATATTGGTCTTAGAGACGACAATTGTAAATTGGTGTTTTTGATACGGTAGTGTTGTTTTTATAATGAACATTTGACAAAGAAATAAAAAAATATTTTTAATGTTATTTTAAGCTTCATTGTAAGCGTAATTTGACCATGAAACTATAAAATGTTGAACAATCTATTTGTGTTTTATTCGTGTACTAACTACACTATCATTTGCTAAGATATTTCTTTGGCCGGCATAGTGACGGCGAATGCGGCAGCCGTGAACTGACTCGGTTGTTTCAGTCGTCGTCACTCTTGGATCTCCTCTTGCTTATCATCAGGCGGGTCGAGGTCAGATGTCGTGTCACGATAAAAAAAAGGTGGTCCTGTGACCAAACATAATCACCTGAACTGTGACTATCACAGGACACTCGCCTACTGCCTATCCCTTGAGGCATGGCATCTTAGACTACATTTACAACTGCCCATAATTTCTCACTATCCCAATAGTTAGCTGTTAGAAAATGCCTAACAGGCATTAAACTCACCTGTGTACCTATTAGGATTTGCAAGCCGAAGTGTAATTGGCTGGCAATACTACATCGCTGGGAAAGAAAGGTTTTAGAGTAGAGACCACGAACCGGAAGATGCTGCATAGGTAGGTAGACTTACGACATAGTAAAAGTCACGAGTAACCGGTGGATGCAATTGGCATCTTGTCGTTCGGAATGGCGTTCTAAGGAGGAGGCCTATGTTTAGCAGTGGACGCCTTCTGGCTGATGATGATGATGTACCTTTTTTTTGGTGCAATAAAGGATTTGTTAATAATAACGGTCTTGTTCACACAACACAACATAAAATATACTTATAAAACAACATAAACCAAATACTCAACATATACCCCATGCTTACATTCAAACTTAAAAATACTCTTACCACATGGTTAAATACTAAAGACTATAAATCTACAGAAAACCTACTAAAGGTAGTATTTTCTTAGATTTTGCGCGAACATTGATTAATGAATTAAACAAATTCTATGCGGCTTACTATCGCGTTTATTTTGGTTTTGATTTTTTTTTTTACCAAAATAAACGCGATAGTAAGCCGCATAAAATTTGATTAATTCACTACTAAAGGTAATTAAATAAAATACATCAATACCACATCTATCACGCAGTGTGCTATTCCTTATTCTATCCGCTATCGTCACTCCACATATACTCCTTAACGACCGCATGGTTGAAAGAAGATGTAGTGACAAGGATTGACAAAGGAATGCTTCGATGGTTTGGGCACATGGAAAGGATGAGTGAAAGTAGATTGACGAAAGGAATTTATAAATCGGATGTGGATGGATGCGTTAAACAAGGCAGGCCCAGGAGAGTGTTTTCCGACCAAATCGGAGACATCCTTAAGAAAGCTAAATTGCCTAGTGCCCATAACCACAGGGCCTGTATGAGGAGAATTGTGGATGTGAAGGAAGCAAGGGAGTTGTGTAAGGATCGTGGTAAGTGGCGCTCCATTGTCTCTGCCTATCCCTGTGGGAAAAAGGCGTGACAATTTGATTGATTGATTGACATCAATACCATACCACTCACAACAATACAATTCATAAATATTTTTTTATTGTAAAATACTCATATTTTCTTATTAGCATTTATTACTGTATAAAAGATTAGCATGTATCTTTTTATTATTATTTTTTGTTTCCTGTTTTGTTATTTTTTCCTTTTATACTTTTTTATATACATTGCTTGCTGTATGAGTCAGGGAAAGACGGGATTGTCCTGTAACACAGTGTCTCTCGCAGACCTAATACAGGGACCTTCAATTCATAGATTTATAATGTAAAATTTGATGTTTTTTTTTGTTCAGACGGGTGGAAATATGTGGTATGATTTTATAAAGTTTTTGGATATAATTTACACAAGTGAAATACATTACATATGTACAAGTATTTACACATATGGTAATCATTTTAGTAAACATCGATATGGGAGATGTGTTTCGAAGAATAGGTATCCAAAATAAAACAATAAAATTATCTACGTAATAATATATTATTATAGAAATAGGTAATTATATTAATAAACGCATTTTAACTAATATCACATAAAAGTGCTCTCTACGAATAATAATACTTTAAAACAATGATTTTTAATAAAAATTCTATTTATTTATTAAGTATAATAAAGACTAGTTAAAAATGTCCTAAAGCTTGTGTACACCAATATTATAAACGAGGTTAAAGTTTATAAAACAGTGGATCTTTAAACTGCCACAACTATTTTTTAATTGTGACTCGACATATGACAGCACCTTGCCTGATTTCAAGCGGGAGTGCGGTTTATGAATAAATGCCACTGCTACTACAATTCAATAATTGTAAGTAGCAGTCACATCCACTATGCCGGCCTAGTTGAAACCGGCAACTTACAAGCTGATTCTGAAGCGCGACCAAATCACTTCACGGTCTGTATACTTGTAAGTGGTGGCACTACCCCGCATGTGGTATTATACCCCAATATGCGAAGGGGAGTTAATAAAACTGTACAATGAGATACAGTGTATTTCAGTTAATAAGGCAGTCGCGCGTCAGACTAGACGCCAGATTCGATTCCCGGTCGCAGCTGACACGCGTAATTTTTTCTATGTAATTTTCAATACTAATTTATAGCAAGGACATTGGAATATGCCAAAATGAAATGCGTATACTATCAATTACAATGTCACTTTATTAAACTTCGTTTTAATTTTGGTGCACACAGGCCTGCCTCAAGATAAATACTTTGTTCAATATGAATATGTATAGACATTTTATATTTTAAATTAATAGATAGATACTAAAGAAATTATGAATGCAAAAGTTTCCGTTTTTCGTTTTACAGTTATTATAAGCGATCGTTTCCCAAACATAAACATACGATCTTAAAATATTTACGACACTAAAATACATAGTTAAGATTTTAGTGAAAATTAATCTCTTTGTTCATAATCGGGTTTTACGACTTCAAAATAATTGAGAAACAATCCTTTCAAAATATTCATTTATTTTAATATTTTTATTTGCGTGAATGTCTTATCCTAGAATACGTAACACGTGTCTCAGTTATTATTTATTGTGACTCGTAATCTGACCACGAATTCACTATGCCGGCCTGTATTCTTCTATAAAACTAAAAACTTATTTTGACGTACTATCTATTCAATTCAACTTGTAATAAAAGAATTTAAAATATTTATTATTGATTATTTTATGCGGCTTACTATCGCGTTTGTTTTTGGTTAATGAGAGAAGGTGGTTGGTACCCATAATATACAAACTGAAGTCCCAAGTCCAGCAAACTGCAAAACTTGGTGACACCGTCAGTTATTTTTACAAAAATATTGAATTAACCAATAAAACAAAATCAAAACATGAAACGGGGTAGTTTTGGAAACTGACAGCATCGACCAATGAGACGACCAACACTTAAGTCTCTCTATGACCACAATAGCTGCAAAGCTCTCGAACCGTCAAAATAAAAAGTTGTTGAACCAAGTAAACCGCATAAAATTTGTTGAAATCACTATTATTAATTATTTCATAGCGACCTCCATGAAAATAGTCAAGTTATGATACATATACATAATTTTGTAGAGTTCATGATATGTATAAATTCATAAATAAGTTAATTACACTTGTACAATTTTCCTTTTACCTATACTATCATCGTCACTTAGTGGTTCAACTAGTCTTCTACGCTTTCTAAGAGGGCGTGTGGAATCATTTGAATCACGCTTATTTACAATTTTAGCAACTTTATTTCCAACTCTAGTTATTTTAAACTTTGGTAATGATTGTTCTGGATTGCCGTTATCATCTTTGTCGCTATTTAGCCGAAATTCTTCATCATATTTGTCTGTGTCACCTTCAACATCTCTCTCTGCAAAATCAGGGACAGTTTTCTCTCTAATCCCATTCATAGTGAAGTCTAACGGCCCCTCGCTATCATCGAAACTATTCTCAGCCTTATATTTACTACTATTAGCTTTAACAAACGCTGATAGAGGTAGAGGAATAGGTATTGGAACAGGAATAGGCAAAACTACGGGATAAGGAACTAAAACTGTAACAGGAGGAGGTTGCCCCAATCCTACTTGAGGTATATTAATTTGGGGAATATTCAAATGGGGGCGTTCCTGAGGAAATGGAAGGCGAGGCATGAAGTGTGGCGGAAACATGGGCATTCTATTAGTTGGATTGTCCATGAACATATGTGGTTGGATGTTATTATAAATTGGATTGGAGAATTGAGGTGGATTTGGTGGTAAATGAGGAATTGTATTTGGTGGAGAGTGAAGTGTGTTGCAGACAGAAGCAGGTGATGAGTGAGTTGATGGGCTGCACATTCTTAGATCCTGAGCTTTTGGTGTTGTGGTTGTTGGCCTTGTGTTGGTTTGTGAAGTTACGGTTGATGTGCATTTAGACATACGACGTTTCCTCAAGTTGCCTTTTGTCCGCAAGTTTCTATTTTCAGATGACTTCTTCTCCTCGTTCTTTGGTTTCATTAGCTTTGAATTTGGTGCAACAGTTATGAGTGGGGTTGGTGATTTTTTATCCACTTTTCTTTCATTTTTCTCTCTTGGATTTAAAACTATTTCTAGAACTGGCGATCGAGATGTTTCTGAAACTGGTGATGCTGAGCGACTTCTACAGTTTTTTAGCCATAAATCTGGTGTAATGAGGTTTGATGTGGACGAGGAGCTGACCAGGTGAGGGTTCAGATCCAGGTGTGCTTGAGTTTCGCGGCAAAATATGTGCATTTTGTATTGATTTAGACATTTTTCGGAACAGAATTGAAGTTGGGTCGCACCATCCTGAAATTTAATAAACTACTTTTAACTTAATATAATTCTTATTTCTATTTTTATTACTAATCAAGAATAATGATCACTAATTTTATTCATTACTAATAATACAGGAGTAGACCTCATTTAAAATTGTATTAGCATGGATTAAAAGTACATAAAAATTGTAGATAGATACTTTTCTCTGATTTTTTTTAACGTGACACGACATTTGACTTCGACAAGAGGAGATCCAAGAGTGACGACGACTGAAACAACCGAGTTAATTCACGGCTGCCTTAGTCGCCGTCACTATGCCGGCCAAAGATGCTTCTTTACGCATCGCTTGAAGGATCCAAGGTGATAGGATGGAGGGAACACATGGGCTGGCAAAGCATTCCACTTGTCGGTTGTTCTACAAAGAAAGGACGCACCGAACATGAGGCATTTATTATTTTGACTACAGCATCTAACTGCTGTTAAGCTAAAGTACGGTCCACGATCATGAGCTAATGTAATCTCATTGAAAGGGTATGAGCAGTCCCTTCTGCTGCAGATACCTCTTACCGATATGCTGAAAAAATCTAGTATTATACAGACAATACTTTAGATCAAGGGCGTAGCTACCGCCATATCTGCCGTATCAATTCTATGGGGCCCCCAGTCCACGGGGCCCCCGACTTGTCCATAGAGGCAGAAACTTTATATAACTAAAGTCATCATGAGCTATATATGATTTAATAAATCAGTTTGCCAAAAAAAGGCAAGGAGAGTGTATATTTTATTTAAATTGTTTGTAAAAATTTTGAAAAAATTGAGATAATTATGAAGAATAAATATTTCTTTTGATTTTATGCACATTTTTGTTTCTTTCTTTACCCTTTCTAAGGGCCCGCCGCCCGCAAACATTTTTTTAAGGGGCCCCGCCAAAGCACGCTGTGCTTCTGCTTTAGATATAAAAGAAGAATAGAAATCTACCAAATAACCAACCTGAAAGTCAACATAAGCGACTGTATGCCGCACATGTTTGCACCAATCGCAGGTCTTCGCACGTTTGAAATTGGCGCGTCTTGATTGGCTGAAACACAGCTCTGAGCAGAATGTCGCTCCTGACTGCTGGAATGCACCACTCTCGCTTGTTAAACTTTTGTTACACCAAGTGCATTCATCTGCAATTGAAAATAAACGTGTGTTAGGCACTGAAATAATTTCAGAGGCATTGTAAAGGTTATATTTTCTTAGATTTTGCGCCACCAAACCAATTTTATGTGGCGTTTATTTTGGTTTTGATTTTACAATATTATTTTAGTATTCCGACATTTCGATAGTTTTGAGTCTCTCCGTGACCACGATGCTGCAAAGCTTTTGAAACGTCGGAATATTAAAAAAATGTGTAGGCAGTGGAATATTAAGAGTGGTAGGCAATGGTACCCAGTCTGCCGAACCGGGGTAGTACCACCACTTACAAGTATACAGACCGTGAAGTGATTTGGTCACGTTTCGGGATCAGCTTGTAAGTTGCCGGTTCCATCTAGGCCGGCATAGTGGATGTGATTGCTACTCACATTTATTGAATTGTAGTAGCAGTGATATTCATTCATGGACCACACTTTGGCTTAACATCAAGCGGGGTGCTGTCATATGTCGAGTCACAATAAAAAGAAATATGTAAAATCAAAACCAAAATAAACGCCATAGTAAGCCGCATAAAATTTATTTATTTCATTAATCAATGTTCGCGCAAAATCTAAGAAAATACTATATAACTATCCATTACTATAATGCATTCATTAAAATGAAATATAAAAACTAAACAATAATAAATAAAAAAACCAACAATAACGCTGAAGTAAATACAAATGAAACAAATAATATAATCATAGGAAAATTGCAAAAATAATTTCCATTGTTATGGCCGCGGTATCACTTCACCAATTAATTTGTAAATAAACTCCCGGATAAAAAATGGCCGCGAAACAGATACGGCGCGGATTTATTCTCATTAAATAAATAGGGTTGCTACAAAAGTCCTGTGTTTTTTTAATTTTTTATTGTGACTTGACATATGACAGCACTCGGCTCGATGTTAAGCCAAAGTGTGTTTCATGAATGAATGTCACTGCTACTACAATTCTGCTACTGTGAGTAGCAATCACATCCACTATGCCGGCCTAGATGGAACCGGGAACTTACAAGCTGATCCCGAAATGTGACCAAATCACCTCACGGTCTGTATACTTGTAAGTGGTGGTACTACCCCGGATCGGCAGACTGGGTACCACTGCCTACCACTCTTTAATGTCTAAGGGACATAGTTTGTATTGGAAGTGACTTAAGCGTCAATCGATTTACTATGCCGGCTTAATTCTAACTGGAAAGTGTAAGAAAAACAAGAGAAAACTGTTTACATGTGACAACCCTGATTAGAACGGTGGCTCGTTACGTTTCTACTGATTTAATTTTTAATTTGTAAATGATATTTGAAAATGGATGTGGAGTTGTTTTTGTATATGATTCTGTGTTGATAAAAGTTTGGAAAGGACATCATTCATTTTGTATGGGGACTTGGGCTTAATTGTATTAACAGTTTAATATGCATTTTAAAATAGTTTAATGTACAAAGATCACAAATGTAATTGGAATATATCCTTTATTTTGCATATAATTGGCAAATAATAGTTTAGGTGTGCAAAATGATCAAACTATAATTATGACAGCTCAAAGCAGAACAAATATGGCGTTGATTGAAAGATAATACAAAATCCATATCATATTTTCCAAATAACTCAATCGCACAGCAATCAAAAGCAAAATTGTTATTAGTTTTATGAATACGTATCGAAACTATCATTTATATATTTTCATCATTGGACATTACAAAAAATCTCAAAATGAATGATGTCCTTTATATAAATATTTTTTATTGAGGCTCTACATATGACAGCAACCCGCCTGACGTTAATCTGGAGTGCGACTGCTAGTACGATTTAATAACTGTAAGTAGCAATCACACCCACTATGCCGGCCTAGTTGGAAACGGCAAGTATAATATCGTTTTAATTACATTTAAAAAAAATAATCTATCAAGCTGTCACGAGTTTTTCACACAAGGATTTGCAGATACAATGAAGCGCCACCTGCTACGTTTTTTTTTATTGTGACCCGACATCTGACTTTGACCCGCCTGATAATAAGCAAGAAGAGGTCAGACTGAAAAAAGTGGCGACGACTGAAAAAAACGAGTACTTCACGGTCGCCTCAGTCGCCGTCACTATGCCGGCCAAAGGTGCTACTTCACGTATCGCTTGAAGGATCCAACGTCATAGGAAACAACTCCCTCTACAATCTGCAGTTCTCTTTTTTCCAACTCCACGGTTATGGGCACTAAGCAACCCAGCTTTCTTGAAGATGTCTTCGATTTGGTCAAAAAATATCGAAAACTAATAAAAAGAAAACTTATAAAATCAAGAAAATGCGAAATAATTGTATTAAGTACACAAAAACATTCCAAACTGATTATTAATAAAACAAAAGTATGAGTTGACGAATTCCTAACAAAAAATACAATATTCCGAGAAATTTCATTACAGTAATACAGCAAATATTTCCAAGAAAAATAATAAAAACATTAAATATATAATAATCTTTAATATCAATCTATTATATAATCACATCACTATTAGGGTGCAATCAACGCCCTACGTTTAAAAAAAATAAAAAGGCGGGATCTTCGGAGGGTAACATAAATTATGATAGCTTCGAAGAAACCAGGTGCTATGTGATATTCTGGGAAACATTACTATTGCATTTATAGGCAATTTTTAATTTATTCCGGTGTAAAGTAAAAATTAAATAAAATCATTTGCCCAGGCTAATTGTACTATAGCTTGTCTAATTATAAATGACGCGCCCCCCTACTTTATTAGTTTATTTAAATGTGAATGCAAATATTTCTAACTATATTACTATAATTAATTAGCGTGCTCGTCATTTTGTTTCCAAACAGCAACTGAATGACCAATTACAATTAATTGCAATTTCGGTATGATGCATTCATATTTTATATTTTCTCGTGCGCGCAAATGCGGTGGAGGGGCGCGCCATTTTGGCTCAGACAGACTATACCACCGCTTTCAAGGGTAGAGAAAGACTTAGGGATTTTGCCTCTCACAAAAATTCAAGACACAGTCGCGTTTCGGAATTTTGCAGCTTGGCAGTTCCGATTAGACCAGCATTATGAATACGACTGCTAGTTATTTCAAAAGATTAAAGTAAGTCTTACTTTAATCTTTTGAAATAAAACTCGACTTTTCTTTTGTACCTTAATTAACACTGGAAATTTTGAATCGGAAAACTAGAAATTCGGATGAAATGGGAATACGCCATTAGCGTGAAGCCACACGGTGCGGTGCGGCGTCGCATCCCAAACATTTTGCCGCATCACGGTATGCGGCGCCGTAGTATTCGGCGTCCTACATATAAAAACAACGATCTGCCACACGGTGCCTTCCGGCGCCGTACCGCAGGCACGCCGCAGGCACACCGCACTTCGATAGAGCGAGACGCGAGGGGGGAGGAAGTGTTGCTCTAGGTCTCCGCTCCAAATACTACGGCGCCGCATACCATTGGTCTACGAGTTTACTACATCTTGATACGATCCAGACAGGTATAGCTCACGGGACCCTTGACCGTGGGGTTCGGTTAATGAGTACCACCACTTACAAGTATACAGTAAAGTCATTTGGTCGCGTTTTGGGATCAGCTTTTAAATTGCCGGTTCCAACTTGGCCGGCATAGTGGATGTGATTGTTACTTACAGTTATTTAATTGTAGTAGCAGTGGCATCCATTCATGAACCACACTTCAGCTTAACATCAAGCGGAGTGCTGTCATATGTCAAGTCACAATAAATATATAAAAAAAGAAAAAAAGTAGGCAAACAGTTGGTGGTAAGTTTGCCCAGTCTGCCGATCCCTACAGGATACTTCCACTTACAAGTATACAGACTGTGAAGTGACAGCCGAGTTTCGGAATCAGCTTGTAAGTTGCCGGTTCCAACTAGGTAGGCATAGTGAATTTCGTGTGCTACTCCCAGTCTTCTAGTTGTGTACAACTAGAACTTGTTTTTGTTCATAGACCGCATTCCACATCATGGAACTCACACAGCAGGCTAAATGCTGTCATAATAATAAAACACCTTAAGAGGCTCTCGTGAGGTAGCTGGATCAAGCGTTTGATTCAGAAAGCGGAAAGCGGTGGACACGGCGCGTATTGTTAGGAGGATTCTTTCTCAGGAGCCCTGACCACTGGTGGCTTGGGCCCTGTTCCCGATGCCGGTGGACAACTATTTTTTTATTATTTTATTTTTAAATATAAGTAATAAGATTAAAGAGAAAATAATTATAATAATAAATACCTTTGTCTTTTTGTTCGTTTTGATTATCAGG
Source organism: Tinea trinotella (assembly GCA_905220615.1). Classification (NCBI taxonomy): domain Eukaryota; kingdom Metazoa; phylum Arthropoda; class Insecta; order Lepidoptera; family Tineidae; genus Tinea; species Tinea trinotella. Next base: position 1,581,163 of record HG992314.1, read on the forward strand.
ACTAGATGCATCTTTAGCGCGGGAAGCTGCCCAGCGACGGAGCTCCAGCCGCTCGTAGCCATACCAGCCGAGTAATTCATTCATTGCAGTTTCAGCAAATTCCTGAAAAGGTAAAATATTACTTATTAAAAAATATATACCGTTTTAGACTAACCCTATATCAAAAATGGGACTGCTTTTCGATTTTGTTTGGCCGTCATAGTGAATACGACTAAGGTAACCATAAACAGAATCGTTTTGCGGCGCTCCTGAACTTCTCCTAAATCACCGTCAGGCAATCAAGTTCAGAAGTCGGGACGTTATTACAAAAGAATCGTAATAAAACCAACAATATAATTGTTAAGGTTGAAATAGTAATTCTGTGTCATTTATATATTAATATTATAATAATATGATAATGATAATAACCTACTTTAATATATGCATTAAAATTAATAATAAAAAATATAAATAGATATTAATAAAAGAAATAAATATAAATTAAATATTTAAATTATAATTAAATATAAATTAATAAAAGAAAAGCAAGATGTAATTACAAACGTCCACGTATAACTGTTATTGTCACAGAACTGACACGAGTTATTTTTAATATAGCTGAATAATGAAAAGAAATTATGGGCGATGCGGTACATTTGGCCCCAAGAGCATTTTATATGCAAAATGATTTATTACAGAATATTAACGATGATTGTTCCTACATTAATGTATGGAAGTAAATGTTGGGTGTGGCAGAAGAAGCAGGAGAGTAGAATTAACGCTGTAGAAAGGCGGTCATTAAGGAATGTATGTGGAGTGACAAAAGCGAATAGAATAAGAAATAGCATGGTGCGTGATAGATGTGGATTGAAAAAAGATGTAGTGACAAGGATTGATAAAGGACTGCTTCGATGGTTTGGGCACATGGAAGGAATTAGTGAAAATAGATTGACAAAAAGAATTTATAAATCTCATGTGATACATTAAACAACGTTAAACAAGACAAGGGTGTTTTTCGACCAAATCGGAGACATCCTCAAGCTAGGTTGCCCAGTGCCCATAACCATAGAGCTTGTATAAAGAAAATTGTGAGTGTGAAGGAAACGAGGGAGTTGTGTCAGGATCGTGGCGCTCCATTGTCTGCCTATTCCTGTGGGGAAAAGGCGTGACAATTTGATTTTTATTTTTATTATTTAAATTAAATCAATTAGGTTATAATTAAGTTTATTTCACTATTCATAACTATTCATAAATCTTTACTAAATACACTTCTATCTGCTTATACTAAAAACCATAAAAAATAACGAAAATACATTATTAAAAGGACTCCCTTTAGGCAACGTTCCGAAGATACTGGCAGCGTTCCCCCTTTGAATAGCTAGACTAATTCTTTATCCGAGGTAGCTGCCAACTCTTCGGTCCCCTGTGATGTCGACTAACCTTTTTGCTATTCCTATTTTTGTTATAATTATGTTTTTATACTAGCAGTTTGTGCTGGGTTGCCTAGTGCCCGTAGAACTTGTATGAAGAGAAGTGTGGATGTGAAGGAAGCGATGGAGTTGTGTTAGGTTCGTGGCAAGTGTGAAAAAGGCGGGACAATTTGATCGAGTTTGTACACACTTTGTAGGCGGGTTTTATACGAGTAATATAAGATACAGAACATAAGACCTCCAGTAGCTTTAAAAGTACTTTATCAATCAAATTATAAAGCCTCAATCCCCATAAGGATAAGCAGAAACAATGACGCTCCACATTCCACGATCCTGGCATAAATTTCTCACTTCCCTTATCCATAGTTTTTATGGCTTCAAAGTATTTGGTAGCTTTTGTATAAATTGCCTTACAATTTTGTAAAGAATTATCTATGTTATTTTAAAATTGACTATGTATATATATCTAAATCAGTGCCGGATAAGCCACGCAGCAAGAGTAGGAAATGGTACGGACCCCGCGCTCCAACGCCGTCGCCAACCCTGATGAAAATATAATATAATTAATTTAGATATGAGCGTAAAATATATTGCATGCCTAAAACGCGAAGTGCTTAGGTTATGCTTTACTTCCACTTGAAAATTTAAGTTAATATTGAAAGTGTTATCTCTAAATTTGCCCATAATAAATCCAGAAAGGTTATTTGTAACAGTTTTGCTTCATTTAATACCCTAAACTTAAGAACCTAAAACAAACAAAGGGCCCCTTGACAGAATTTGCTAAAGGCTCTGCGCTAACTTAATCCGGCACTGATTTAAATGGCCGACCACACACAAAGATTATATTTTCTAAAATTTTATTTTAGTTCAGCACTTGGGGCCAAATTGACCAAGCTACCCATGTATCGCCGCATGACCTCTTTTAACAGCGATTTTTATTGCAAATCGCTGGGTAATAAATTACCAGTGTTAAAAAAAAATAAAACTTAGCGTTTTTTTACACTTCAGCTGCCATAATTTAAAATACACCAAACAAAATCGGACACACAAAATGTGTCTAACAAAATAAAAAAAATATGGTATAAAACTATAAACAACATTAAATTCTGTTTTTAAAGAGAATTGTGGATGTAAAGGAAGCAAGGGAGTTGTATCAGGACCGTGGCAAGATACGCTTCATTGTCTCTGCCTATCACTGTGAAAAAAAGGCGTTTTTTTTATTGTGACACGACATCTGACCTTGACTCGCCTAAGCAAGAGGAGGTTCAAGAGTGACGACGACTGGAATAACCGAGTCAATTCCCGGCTGACCCAGCCGCCGCCACTATCTCGGCCTAAGGAATTTGATGCGATGCATGAAGAAGCTCCTTTGGCCGCCATAGTGACGGTGACTAGAGCAGCCGTGAACTAACTCGGTTTTTTCAGTCGTCGTTACTCTTGGACCTCCTCTTGCTTATCATCAGGCGGGTCGGTCAGATGTCGTGTCACAATAAAATCCACAATTCTCTTCATACAAGCTCTACAATTAAAATAAAAGCGATAGTAAGCGTTTTTATTATTATTTAATAATTTGTTTTGGCTTTAAGCAGCTGAATTATACGTAATAAGAGAAATATCTGTGTCACGAAAAATATATACTTTTTAAATAATTTAATTCTTTTACTTTTCGACCGCAATTTTTTTTTCGTACGCTTCAAAATAGATTTGTTTTCAGTACCTAAGTGCTAATTTAATTACAATTACATATTGGGAGTTGTGTCTGGATCGTGGCAAGTTTTCAAAGAGTGGTAGGCAGTGGTATCCAGTCTGCCGATCCGGGGTAGTACCACCACTTACAAGCATACAGACCGTGAAGATTTACTCGCGTTTCGGGATTAGCTTGTAAGTTGCCGGTTCCAACTAGGCCAGCATAGTGGATGTGATTGCTACTCACAGTTATTGAATTGTAGTAGCAGTGACACCCATTCATGGACCATACTTTAGCTTAACTTCAAACGGGGTGCTGTCATATGTCGAGTCACAAAAAAAAGTGGCACTTCATCGTCCTGCCTATGCCTGTGAGAAAAAGGCGTGACAATTTGATTGATTGCTATTGTAGTACTTATATAATATATTTTGTGGACACGGAGAACAGTAGGGTAGGCAGGTCGTGATTTTAGACCAGCCTGCCGTGCAAGACTGTCTACCTCTACTTTCAAATATGCAGACAGCGAAGCGACTTAGTTGCGTTTCATGCCGGCATAGTGCGCTTACACCTTACACGACATGCGCATTTGTTACCTATTCGTTACGCGTAAAGTCCCGTGTTCGATTTCCTGTCAGAGCAAATATTGTCAATTGTCACGCCTTTTTCCTACAGGGATAGGCAGAGATATTAGAGCGCCACAACTCCCTTGTTCCTTCACATGTACAATTTTCTTCATACAAGCTCTACGATTATGGGCAATATTTATTTGTAATATTCAATAGTTAAAATATTTGATTATTAAAAAAAGAGGCGTGCATTTGCTTTGGGTCTGGTTGTTAAAGATTGCTGATAGAAGTAGTACCACTGTATACTTACAGACCTGGAAGTGACTTAGGCGCGTTTCGGGATTAGCTAGTAAGTTGCCAGTTCCAAGTAGGCCAGCATAGTGAACGTGACTGCTACTTGCTGATATTTAAATGTAGTAGCAGTCATCTTCATTTATGGACCGTGGCCGCACTTTAGTCATTTATTTTTGGGTTAAATTTTTTTTAAATTTTTATTAGGGACTTTATTTAGGAAATTTATTTAGGGACCACGAACAAAATGGCGTCATGTGTATTAGTAAGAAAAACAGCTAATCAATAATATCAAATGCTGATTATCAATAAATATGAAAAATAATAATAAAATTTATTCTCAATATGACTCATTACAATACATTAAAATATACCTAATTCGAATTGACCTAAATAAGAATATAAATTATATATTTGAATGTTCTTTATTGAGTATCAATCAATCAAATTGTTACGCTTTTTTCCCACAGAGACAATGGAGCGCCACTTGCCACGATCCTGACACAACACCCTCGCTTCTTCCACATTTCTTCATCTTCATACAAGCTCTATAGTTATGGGCACTAGGCAACCTAGCTTTCTTGATTATGTCTCCAATTTGGTCCATTGCCTTTCCATGTGCCCAAACCATCGAAGCATTCCTTAACGCTTTAAAAATGCGGTCGTTAAGGAGTGTATGTGGAGTGACGATGGCGAATGGAATAAGGAATAGCACAGTTCGCGATAGATGTGGTTTGAAAGAAGATGTAAAGGATTGACAAAGGAATGCTTCGATTGAGAAACAGATAAAATTTAAAGTATATTAACTATAAATAAAAAATATAATCTAATGACTTCGCATCAAAGATAGTCCCAAGGAGACTGGCAACATTTCCCCTTTCTTTGTATAGCAAGGCTAATACGTTGGCAGAAATAATTGCCAGCCTTCCAGAATTAATAGGTTTCAATTTTTACAGAGATAGGTAGAGACATTTTTTTATTGTGTCTCGACATCTGACCTTGACCTGCCTGATGGTAAGCAAGAGGAGGTCCAAGAGTACTGACGACTGTAAAAACCGAGCTGCCGCAGCCCCATACCGGCATCGCTTAAACTGTTAAAGGATCCAAGGTTATATCGATTTGGAAATATTTTTTTGCTATTTAGCGCCTAATAAAATTTTAATAGCAATTTATAATATTTGGTATTAGTACTATTAAATTGTTGTTAGGCGTTAAATGGCAAAAATGTTTTACTTAATCACAAATCAAATGAAACAAATATTTGTTCTGACTAGCAATCAAACCTGGTTTCTACGCACAATATTAGTGTGATTACCAACGTGCCAATGTGTCGCCATTGGTTTACTGTATTCATCATTTGCATATGAGTGCGTTGATCACGGATGTTTGTAAACATGCCATCCACAGTTTACCGTACATTTATTCCTGGATGACAGTAGGTATAGGTATACCTACACACAATTTTCGTAGTCGGGTAAATATATTTTAATTTGAAATCGAAATCAAAATGTCACGCCTTTTTTCCACAGGGATAGGCAGAGACAATGGAGCGCCACTTGCCACGATGAATTTAGATAGAAAGGTGTTTTTTAATCAGGTATACACTTAACACGAAAATTTTTAACGACTTTTCAACTTTAAAATTTCCAAGAAAAAAACTATTAGCCTATGAGAAATCAACATTAATATTATTATTTCTAAATTCTTCCAAATCAAAACCAGAAAAGTTTGCTTGTAACTATAAACTTGATAACCTTTAGCAAACCAAGGGTCCTTTGATAGAATTAGCTACAGACCCCGCCCTAGCTTAATCCAGCAGTGTGGGTATATTAATCTGTTCCCTCATTACTTTTAAACTACTTAAGTATAATTAAGTATAAACTACTATTATAAGTATAATTAAGTATAAACTACTACTATAAGTATAATTAAGTATAATGTGACAGATGAGGTAGCAATGGCCATCCTTCAAATATCACGGGCATATCCACTAAATATCTTAAAATAATTTACGTGTAAGTTGTTAATTTAATAGATAATAAACATTAAATAGTACACGTAAAAAATTCAGATGATAATTTTTCTGATGTAATACTTTTTAAGTTCTGGTTTTTCACTAAGAACAAGGACTAGAGAAATGCTTTAGGCCTTATTCTTAGGTTTTCAGTTTAAGTTTTTGTAAACTTATATTTTATTGAATACGTAAAATGTATTTAGATAAAAATAATTGATTATTTATTAATTATTATAGATACGGGAATTCTTAAACAAATAGTATCGTCTGATAATTATTAATTTTAATTAATTCCACACATTGTAATTAAGAGCCATAATATTTACTTTATGTAACTGTACACCAATTATCTTTTGCCGCGGTCATCTTGCCTCCAATGAAATATTATCTAACGACAAGGAATTATAGTAAAAAACCATTAATTAGAATTCAGTTACGAGAACCTTTTTGGATAATGCCTCATTTGCTTTTTGTTATCGACTCTTGTTTTTCTTACGTTTCATTAGACAAAGGACATCATTCATTTCGGGCATTGTTGAAAACATATATAAATAGTAGTTTCGATACTTGTATTAATAAAACTAATAATAATTTTGCTTTTAATTAGCTGTGCAATGTGCAATTTAGTTATTCAAAAAAAGATATGAATTTTGTATCGTCTGTGCATCACAAGGACACACCATATCAACAGTTGTTCTTTGAACTGTCATAATTATAGTTTGATCATTTTGCACACTTAAACTATGCATAATAAAGGATATATTCCAATTGCATTGTAATCTTCGTACATCAAACTATTTTAAAATGTATATGCAACTGTTAATACAATTAAGGCAAAGTCCCGATACAAAATGTCAGTCAATCATATTTATACGAAACATGTAGGTCATAATGTAAACTTAAAAATAAAACTTACTTAAATTTTCAGTTCTTTTTTACTTTGATTGTTACTGCGTATTACGTTTAGTTTTATATATAAAAACTATAGTTTAAAAACTAAAAAACACGCTCACATGACACTGTGAATAAATAGTAAATAGTAAAATAAAAATTAATTTGAAAGATTCCGTTACATAGTTACATACATACAAGTGAGTAAATTTTAATAATGTTGTTGTTTTTATTATTACTAATAGTGTTTGTATCATAGAAACTTGGTGACCAGAGTACATAACATCTGGTTTTAAAGATACATTAGTTGTGTCAGGATCGTAGAAAGTGGTGTTCCATTGTCCAAGTGGCCTTCCTCTGTTGCAAAAAGGCGTGACAATTCGATTGATTGATTTGATACATTAGTACTGGCAAGCGGTTTTGAACCGGGGTGTTTTGGTTTGCTAGACCATTTCACTACCACTAGACCCCGGTCTACTTTAGGCGAAAATAAAAAGAACTTAAAAATAAACTACGTTTTTAATACATAATACATTATGTCTCAAACATAAAAAGCGGAAACCATACACGACAGTATAAGGTTGTACACAACAAAATTCTAAGTCATTAGAAAATTCGATCTTCAAAGAGTCAAAGTAAATGAGCGGGTATAATCTTGCACGTTTACCACGCGTCGATATTGTGATATATAATATAACATAAATGCTTTTAATGGCAGTAGCTTTACTAAAGGTACATTTAGGAGCGTTCGTAACCCAACACCCCCGGCCGAACCTACGCGGTGTTGCCAGACTCAAGCATAAATCTAGGTGCGACTACGGTTACGGTTACCTTCAAGAAATACAATGTTTAACTATTTACTGTTCGTTATTTGTTTCTTTTTTAATTGGTAATAAATAAATGATTTGTTATTAATGTTTACCAAATATGTCATATTAAAATTTAATACAAGTTGTTATAAAAAATGTATAAAATGAAATGATCTGCAGATTGTGGGTGTGGAATGGACATCCGCATTCACAATGGACAAGTGGAATGCTTTAGCAGCCCACATGTTCTTCTATCCTATAATATTAGATGCTTAAAGCGAGGCTTGTAAAAGCACCTTTACCCGGCACAATGACGGCGACTAAGGCAACCGTAAACTGAAATTGTTTTCTCAGTGGTCGACGTTCTCGGACCTCCCTTTGCTTACCATCGCCTATTGGTTAGGCTTCATTCCCGGTCGCAATTAACCGATGTGCATTTATATTGTAGATATGCATGTAATAATTCTTTATTTTCATAAGTTTACGTTTTGTTTATTAACAGAATATAACCGCGCGCAGACGACCTAATTACGAATGAAAAATTTACATCCCAAAACCAAAACACAAATAAATTAACAACGGTAAAACTGAAAATTAATTTAAATTAAACTGATAGAAACGGATTCCAATTACAAATTCAAGCAATAAACATACACAACCCAAATAATAAATACTCGTCGGATTAAACACTACCAAATTATTCACCAATTAAATCACACACGACCCGCGAATGCAAATGACAAATAGTGAAATAGTATGTCATTATAATGACGTAAGAAGTACGTCATTCATTAGAGCGAATGTGAGACGAGTATACACAGCAAACATATTGTATTTCAGCCTAGTGGAGCTTATAATTTACCTAATGCCGTGTAAAATGATCTGTGCGCTAATGTATACGGAAAACAAATATGAACGTAGCACCGCTGCCTACCGTTTTCAATTTTAATACTATACAAGAGCAGATAATTGCTGAATTATTAGTTTATTTATATAGTAAGAGATAGTTACGAATGTTCTTACAATGTTTTCCTGCAACTAGGCGTAAAATAATATAGGTGATACATCTGCTCCCCCAGCACGGTAGCGTGAAAAAGTATCTCTGGCTAGTATAGTAATGGCGACTGGGATAACCCTAAACGGAGTCAGATTATTCAGGCATCCGCACTCTTGGATCATCCCTTGACTGCTTGCTTGCGTAATAAAAAATCGCATATTTATTTTTATGTTTCCCTTTCATAAGCAGAACTAATCATCTCGATATGCTTTACACTATACATACAATTGCGTGCAGTCTTTAAGACTGTGTCTACCTGGATAAAACTACGCATAAATCGACCGTGGTTTAGTGGCAGTGCAATGGTTACGCAAGACGAGAGCATAGGTTTGAAACCACTCACCGGTACCAATGTATCTTTGATATATGTACCGTGGTTGTCCTGTTTCTATGATACTAGCAATTTGGCAGCTTAGTATAGAAATGTATAAATAAATAAAAACTACAAAATTACACTACCATCTACTATCTAGTACTTTTTATTTCTGCCTACCCCACATCTACAACTATATCTAAAAAATACAATAATATAGTTATTTTTTAATTATTTCATTTCTATTCCAAACGAAAACAAGCCCAAATCCGCCATTTACATAAATTCAAATATTAGATAAACAAAATTGACAACAGAGGAAGCATGCATTTGCGAATTCATTATTCTATCGTAGTTATTAATTAACAAATGTTATATGATATTGCATTCGAATGATTAGATGTTGCTATTATTCGAATTCATTACAAATATGTTAAAATACATTTTGATTTGAATAGGATTTGATTTGAAATAAACAATGAAATGTACACTGTACTCTGGTATTGCGTTATTTATGTTTCAAATTTATTACAAAACACAATAATAATATACAAAAATAAAATACTATAAATAGCCAAATAGATAGTATATTCTTAGATTTTGCGCGAACATTGATTAATGAATTAAACGTTTATTTTGGTTTTTGTAATCTGTAATTCTAAATTCAAATTGTATTGTAATTGTAAATAATATTGTAAAATAAAAACCAAATTAAACGCGATAGCAAGCCGCATAAAATTTGTTTAATTCATTAGCCAAATAGATGTCTTTTTATATCGAACAAATGACAAGTCTACCGGCCCATGTGTTCTACCCACCTTGGATTCTTCAAGCGTGTAAAAGGACCTCTTGCCGGAATAGTGAAAGCGACTGTGACAGCGGCTAGTGATCGTAAAGTAAGTCGGGTCTTCGAGTCGTCGTCGCTCTTGTCGCGCTTATCATCAGGCAAGTCTAGATCAGATGTCCTTTTTCAATAATAAAAAGTATGGGAGGAATAGATGTCCAGGACAGAAGAACGGACGGTCAACATAATTTAATAAAATAAAACATAAACAAGCTTGTAAGTTGCTACTTACAGTTATTGAACTTTGTTAGCAGTCACCTCCATTCATGGAGCGCACTCCAGCTTAACATCAGGCATATGACAATAACTGTCAAATGACCATAGAGATTTAACATCTATCTCTATAAAAAATAAAACTGAAGCCAACCCAACTAAACCAGTCTAAAAGTCAATCAAAATTCAAAATGTCTCGCCTCAAACCCCAAATGATCCTGGCACAACTCTCTCTTTCCTTTCCTCATTCTCTCTTCCCTCATTTCCTTCAAACTAGCGCTATCGTTAGTGGCTTTTTTTTAAATGTCTCTGATTCGATCTTCGTTAAGACAATTGTCGATTTCTACAAATAGCTCGCAGATATTTGTAGAAATAGTTTGAGATATTGTGAGTCCGGTCGCAGAACGGTCATCAGCGCTAACAGATTCCCTAAAATCGAAATACATTCTATGCCATCAACCTGACCGCGATGAAGTGGTAGTGAAATGGTCAAGCAAACCAAAAGCCTCCGGTTCAAAAATTATTTGCCAGTACCAAAGTATCTGGCTACATCGCTCGAAGAACCGGCAACAGATTCTAGAGACCACGAACCGGAAGTTCCATTAGGTGAACTGACGGCATAGTAAAAGTCGCGAATAACCAGTGGATGCAACTGGCATCTTGTCGTTCGGAATGGCGTTCTAAGGGGGAGGCCTATGTTTAGCGGTGGACGCCTTCTGGCTGATAAATACTATGATGACCAACATATCTTTGATATACATAATCGTATGTACATAATCGTATGTACTTTTTTAAATTATTATTTTATTTACATTTAATTTATATTATTTATTTTTTAACCATAGAGCTTGTATGAAGAGAATTGTGAATGTGAAGAAAGCGAGGGAGTTGTGTCAGGATCGTAGCAAGTGGCGCCCCATTGTCTCTGCCTATCCCTGTGGGAAAAAGGCGTGACTAATTGATTGATTGATTATGTATATACATTTCTATACTAAGCTACTAAAGTGCTTGTATCATAGAAACAGGACAACCAAAGTACATATATCAAATATACATTGGTACCGGTGGGTGGTCACGAACTCGTGCTCTCGGTTTGTTTCACCATTGCACTGCCACTACACCACGGTCGTCTTACTTTGATTCTACTGTTTCTACAATACAAGCACGTTTAGTATAGACAAAGACATGTAAATCAATACACAAAATAAAAAATATATCAGCCACTGAAAGATTGCCCAGAACTCCAACTCGTTCTGTGCCATTCGTTCTCCTATTCGTTTGCTAGTTCTCGGTTACACTTTGTTGATTCTAGAAAGCTTTTAAAAGTGAAGCAGAAAATATAAGAAATATGGATTCCATGCATCGGTAATGTTTCACATGTTTCTCATTATTCAATGTGAACTAAACAAAGCGCAGTATCGGGTTCGCACCCGGTGCACGTGGCTTATTCTCGCTGCGTTCAAAATATACAATCTCGTTTCAATGTTGTGAGTTTTTATCACGAATTTATGACTGGAATGTTATCGCTATTTTTGTATTTTAATTAGTTTCTTAAGCAATATTTTTTTAAAATTCAGAATGTGACCTCGAATAAACTCTAGAAACAGTGGAATTCCGAGCCTAACTAACGAAGACCGTGTAATAAGCATTACACTTTACATTTATTGTCATATCAATCAATCAAATTGTCCCACAGGGATACGTAGAGACAAGGGTGGGTGTTTTCCGACCAAATCGGAGATATGCTCAAAAAACCTGGGTTGCCTAGTGCCCATAACCACAGAGCCTATATGAAGAGAATTGTGGATGTGAAGGAAGCAAGGGAGTTGTGTAAGGATCGTGGTAAGTGACGCTCCATTGTCTCTGCCTATCCTAGTCTCCAATTGTCATAAATATATGTATTTCCAAAGTCTCTTTTTAAAATAAGATTTACAAGATTTCTACTATTATTTATATTTATTGAAAGAAGATGCACTGACATTAATTTAAAAAGCTGTATTGCGTTGTTTTAAACTAATATTAATTTTTTTGAATTGTATCTTTAGATTATGACAGCCCCTTGCCTGATGTTAGGCTCGACTGGGTACAGCTCAGTTATTCCACGAATGAAAGCGACTGCCACTATAGTTAAATAACTGGAAGTATCAGTCGCATTTACTATGCTGGCCTAGTCGAAACAGGCAACTTCTATACACGATCACCGCGGCCAACAAACTGGCAAAATGACTGACCACCAAGTGACTCCCTACCACTGCTTAATACATTTAAAGGATTATTTATAAATTAAAACATAAAAAATCAGGAATCCGTAGAGCTTGTATGAAAAAAAATGTGAATGTGACGCTTCATTGTCTGCCTATCCCTGTTTAAATTTGGTAATTTGATTGATTGATTCAATCTAAATCCTATTGATAAACGAAGTATGTAAGTCACTTTTCACATATTTATTTTTATTTTATTTTTTTAATATACATTTCTATACTAAGCTACTAAAGTGCTTGTATCATAGAAACAGGACAACCAAAGTACATATATCAAAGATACATTGGTGCCGATGAGTAGTTTCGAACCCGTGCTCTCGGCTTGCGTAACCGTTGTACTGCCACTACACCACGGTTGCCTTTTTGTCCAAATAGGTTTAAAATTCCAACTCGAGTGCTTTACTCGCATCTCGAGTGTGCAAGAATACTGCGCCCAGTGCTGCGTTACAGTCATAAACTATCACACCAAATAATCTATAGTAAAACGAGACGAACAAATATTGTAATATCATATTACGTTATTAACAATACTCGTGCGAATATTTCGAACGCTAAACAGGAATGTCGAATGTTTGGTTAATAAGCAATTTTAATGGATGGCAAACAATGTATGTCGGCGCCTTTATTACGTTCTATTGCAAATCTATTAACAAATATATTTATACAAATTTGTATAATAATATATGTACAGGTTACGAATTTGCGTTGGTTTGTAGGGTCGAGACTATAGGTCCTTGGGGACCTTCAGTGAAGCGCCTGCTGGCCAAAGAGTTGTCCAAGCGTCTGACGGAGAAGTCTGGAGACAGGAAGGCTGGCAATTATTGCTATACAAAGGGGAAATGTTGCCAGTCTTCTTGGGACTATCTGTGATGGGACGTCTCTAGATGATATATTTTATTTATAGTTAATATAGTTTTAATTTTATTTGGATAAAAATAATTTCATATACATATTTATATATTACTTCATAAAGTATTTATATAAATGAAAAATAAATAATTATTTTAATAAGCGTGTAGTGGTCGTGCTTTTGCAAACCGAGAGCCTGCGATGCGGTACCACTTGCCGGTACCAATGTATCTTTGATATGCTCCGTTGTCTCTGCCTATCCCTAGGAAAATTATGACTTGACTAAATTACACAAAATAGTAATTAATAGTAATAATGTTTCATTTTCATAGTAAAATTTTAGTTCTGTTCTTAGGTATCCTAATACGAGTATATTGTTTTATGGTAACATGAGTTGGAAAATAATTAATAGTGGTCTCATCTAGACGGTTTGTTATTCGAACCCCGCCACATCTCCCTAACAATTCCAATTCAAACCATTTCGTCGTTATAATTCAACCCATACACGGATTCAACCCATATCATGATGAAATCGACAGGCGAATAATCTACAAGTCTTCTATCCCCATCTTATAACTTTGGTTCCTTCAAGATCGACGTATACCCTAAACTAAGTCTTTTTTTCAGTCGTCCTGGACCTCCCTTTGCTTACTTGCCACCGTCAAGCGATTCGAGGTCAGACTTGCCTGATGTCACCGTCTCAATAAATCAATAATTTGGAAATTTTACTTTATTTATTTTACATTCGATTTGATTTATTTATCTGATTGTCACGACTTGCTTTCAACAGGGATTTCTCAGCGCCAATTTTCACGATCCTGACAACTTTCTCGCTTCTCTCACACCCAAAACTTTTTTTTTATTTTAGCTCTATAATGCGTCCACTGCTTTAATAATTTTAGTTTATATTATTTATATATTAAACAGAAATAAAATGTTTAATAATATAGTTATATAGATTTAAATAATACTTTTTATTTGATTATTAGACTAAAGTCTATAATATTTTTTTTATGTAATAAATTTGCTTGAAATAAAACATTATTAAGAATTTACTCTTCACTTTTCTTAAAATCCAAACTTTGCAAATTGTAAAAGTACTAGGTAATAGTCCCGGCAGAAAAAGAGTGCTGACTTTTAAGCTTCGCAGTATAAGGATCTGATTAAAAAAGCTCTGTACGCCTGCGGTAGAAGCAAGTTCGCCGATTTATACAGTGCACGACTAAATTTTATACACAAGCTTAAAACTGTCATAAAACCAGCATTAAGTTCGCGTTTGTACATAGTGCAATTATGTTTGAAATAAAAAAATAAAACGAAAAGTAAGTAGGTAACAAAACAAGTGCAGGTCCAATGCCGGCACTATTTTTATGCCGGGAGGTTTACTCATACATAAAAACTTTTGGGTTAAATCCAACCCAAAAAGGAGGGTTGATTAATTAAGTTCAACCCGAATGAAACCGTGAGCACGTCGAGGGTACGTCGGGCGTTAATTTTCATGTAAAAAGATCCGTCTGGTCATATAACACTGGCTATCAATAATAATATGAATTTAACATTTGATAATAATTAATATTGATAAAGTTTTAAATAATATCACAGTTAATAAAAGAGTTAAATGACGACAGGCGTGGCGCATTGGTTAGCACACCAGTTCGTTACGCGTAGTCCCGGGTTTCATTCCCGGTCGGAGCAAAATACGAATCTTTTTTACTGTGACACGACATTTGACCTCGACCCGCCTGATGATAAGCAAGAGGAGATCCAAGAGTGAGTGACGACGACTGAAACAAACATTAAAAAAATACTGGTCGAATTGAGAACCCCCTCCTTTTTTGAAGTCGGTTGAAAAGGTCTTCTATCGCTGTATAAGTTATACGGATGACTTCACAGTAAAGTCCCCAGCTAATTTAAGCTACCCTTGACATCGGTTTGTACAAGTTCAAAGCTTTTCTACACACATTTGACGATGACACAGTCTGTTACGCGTAAAGTCCCGGGTTAGATTCCCGGTCGGAGAAAAGATTTGTTTTATAGCTTTTCTTTGTAATATTGATTAATATAATTGAATATTACAATCAATAAATCAAATTGTCACGCCTTTTTGCCACAGGGATTTGCAGACATTGGAGCGCCACTTGCCACGATCCTGACACAACTCCCTCGCTTCCTTCTCATTCACAATTATTACTAATATGTGTTAATAAAATAAAAGAGGCACCGATATTTGCTCCGGGTGTGGTTGTCTTACAAGTGTACAAACCGCAAATTGACTTAGGCGCGTTTCTTGAATAAATTTAACTAAATCGATAGTAATTTCTTAGATTTTGCGCTTAGATTTTTTAGATGTCTCCGTGGCCACGATAGCTGCAAACCTCTCGAAACGTCGGAATTATAAAAAAAAAATCAAGAACTAAAAATAAACGCTATAGTAAGCCGAATAAAATTTGTTTAATTTATATAAATCGATTTATAAGGAGAAAACTCCAAAAAAAAGTTATTTCTTGTGAGGAAAAAACCTTCTTGTTTTTACCAACTTTTGTTAAGTAAGTAAATCAATTTCCAAAGTGTCTGCTTACTGCTTGCTGCTTCTAAAAGTGTAAATATACAAATAGGTATTGTAGAAGTAATTTTCTATGTGCCAGCCAGCATGCAACTAGAGTCTGGTGTCATGGCGTCCTATTACTACACCGGTCTCGTCTGACTCAAACAAAATATCTACCTACACCTCGTTTTAAAAGCACTTTGATATTTTAATTATATATTTGGAGGGGCGAAATTTAGTTTAGTATTTGTTTTTGAAAGCAAAATAGGTTAAGATAAAACATTAAAACTAGCGGACCCGACAGACGTTGTCCTGTCCGAAAGAACAATACATAAGCTTAAAAAAAATAGCAACCAGTTGCAGAATCACAAGAAGTCACTACACTAAAAAGCGAAAAATAATAACCCTACCTAGTACGTACCTGTAACTTTATTAAAATAATAATTATATGTGCTACCTACTGATCTTTATTGCTCGTGCCAGCCAGCATGGATCTGGCTGGCATGAGCTTTCAAATAAAAAAAGAATCATCTAAATCGGTTCGCCCAGAAAAAGGTTCTAAGGCGGGCATAAAAAAACATAGGTTCGAATTGCATACCTTCTCCTTTTAGTCTGGAAAGTCGGTTAAAAAGAATTGCGGTTTAAATATAAATCAATCTTGAATCTATATAAACACACAAAAAAACATAAAAATCGGTCCACCAGTTTAGTGGTGAGGTTTACCATAGAGGAGTTTAGTGACATACACACACACGTATAAAAGTATCATCTATACTAATATTATAAAGAAGAAAGATTTGTTTTTTTGTTTGTTATGATTTAACTCTAAAACTACTCGACCGATTTTAAAAATTCTTTGAACGTTAGAAAGCTACACTTTCTCTGAGTAGCATAGGCTATATAATATTTAAAAAAAAATAGAGATCCAGGATCCAGGATCCCAGGAACCGGGCATAAAAATAAGGTTTATTAACACTATACTGCTCTAAACGATATGTTAAGTTACAACTTGCAAGGTGAAAGAACCAATAACCGTTTTCTATATATATACAATTAGCTATTTGCGTTTTGTTTCACCAGTTAGCGTTTAGTTGCCGCATACCAAGTGCATGCAGGAATCTATACTTAAAATGTTATTTTTAAAAAGTTCAAACAACAATGAATCTTAGTTTAAAATATTTTATAAGTTAACTTGTATCAATCAATCAATTAAATTGTCACGCACAGGGATAGGCAGAGACAAAAGAGCGCCCCTTGCCACGATCCTGACACAACTCCCTCGCTCCCCTAACATCTACAATCCTCTTCATACAAGTTCTACGGCACTAGACAATCCAGCTTTCTTGATGTCTCTGAATTGGTCAGAAAACACCCTCCTGCGTCTGCCTCAATTAACACATCCATTAACAAAAGATTTTTTTTTATTGTGACTCGACATATGACAGCACCCCGCTTTATTTTAAGCCGAAGTGTGGTCCATGAATGAATGCCACTGCTACTACAATTCAATTACTGTGAGTAGCAATCACATCCACTATGCCGGCCTAGATGGAACGGGCAACTTACAAACTGATCCCGAAACGTGACCAAATCACTTCACGGTCTGTACACTTGTAAGTGGTGGTACTACCCCGGATCGCATGGGTACCACTGCCTACCACTCTTTGATATATAAATTCCTTCCGTCAATCTACTTTCACTCATTCTTTTTATGTCAAAGCATTCCTTTGTCAATTCTTGTCACTACATCTTCTTCCAAACCACATATATCGCGCAATGTGCTATTCCTTATTCTATCCGCTATCGTCACTCCACATACACTCCTTAATGACCGCATTTCTAAAGCATTAATTAATTAATTAATCTACTGTTAAAAGGTCTAATATCTTAGTTCGTAAAAATGAACTTGAAAGATTCGACGAAATGAAAAGTATCAAATGTTCATAATTAAACCAACTATACCTACGTCGGGTTTCATGGCGTTCGTCTCAAATTCACTCACAGCTTTTAATTATTCACTTCATAGTCGATATCGATACTTTGTTACAAACATAATTTTCATGTAACATAATACTTAATAGGTAGGATAATAAATCATTCAATCAATCAATCAAATTAATTGTCACGCCTTTTTCTTACAGGGATAGGCAGAAACAAAGGAGTGCCACTTGCCACAATTCCCTCGCTTCCCTCATATCCATATCCTCATCCTCATATCCCTCATATCCCTTCACATAAGCTCCACGGTTACGGGCACTAGGCAACCCCAGCTTTCTTGAGGATGTCTGTAATTTTGTCGGAATACACTCTTCTGGGCCTCCCTTATTTTAGGAATCCATCCACATAATATTTATACATTGTAATTTTCGTACATCGAACTATTGTAAAATGCGTATTAAACTTTTAATACAATTAAGCTCAAGTCCCCATACAAAATGAATAATGTCCTTCATTAATAAAAAAAATAGAGGTACCCAGTTTGCCGATCTGCCCCCCAGCACGGCAATCTAAGAAGCAAGATAAAGACTCGCAAAAAATATCATTCCAACTCATTTTAAATCACTTACTAGAACAGTGTATTAAAAAAGATATTTAAACGTTCTGCAAAACCTTGTGTAAGGTTTTGCAGAACGTTTAAATATCGTTGAAAACTTTAATAAATATTGTTTTATACATTTTGATGTGCCGGCCTCATACGTTATTTAAAATGAGTTACAATAATATTCCTTGCAGTTCTTTATTTTGCTTCTTGGATTGCCGTGCTAGGGGGGCTGAAGTAGTATATACCACCACTTACAGACAGACCGTGAAGTGAAGTGCGTTTCGGGATCAGCTAGTGAATGCGACTATTCCTTGCACTTATTTAACTGTAGTAGCAGTCGGCGGACGCGTAATGGCCTGTTGTCATGCATACGAAGTCTGTTAATAAAAATAATGTCTGTTTACCCTTTAAAAAGTAAAGGTGATGAATTTCAATATTGTAAGATGATACTTTTGTGTATTGTTAGGAGCCCCCAATATACCGACGGCAATCGAACCTGGGACTGCAAGTTGACACCTCGTCTTGGGCTACAACACGATCCAATGCATGACGCAGCTTGAATCTTTTTTTGTGTATTTTTAGAATTAATTGCCCCTTTTTGTTTAACTTGATTTTGCTTTGTTCAGTATTTCAAATGTTTTTCTTTTATATTTTATATTTTAAAAGTACTTTCCTGTGTTTATTTATTGTGACACGACATGTGACTTGACTTGGTGTTAAGCACCGACGTTGAATTAACCAAATAAGGCGACCGTGGTGTAGTGGCAGTGCAATGGTTATGAGAGCGCGGGTTCAAAACTACTCGCCGGTACCAATGTATCTATGTACTTGGGTTGTCCTGTTTCTATGATACAAGCACTTTAGTAGCTTAGTAAAGAAACGTAAATAAAATAACAAAATTCTACTCTATCCGTAAAATGCGGTACAATATAAATTTATTTACATTAAAAAAACGGTCTCCAATCTCATGTTTCTTTGGTCACTTGACTCCTAGATGTGTTATCCCTGCTAGCGGGTTGTATTTTAGTAAGGCGCTGTACCCATTCAAGCAATACAACACAAACTTTTTGTTGCTACTGAAATATAGTAGAATTGTACTATTCATTAACTGCCGGTGTAATGGCAGTCGGTCGATTGACAATACGTTGAGAGCTTGTTCGAGATAATTACAAATATTAAATGATATTGTTATTTTTTTATTAATTTATAAATCTCATGTGAATGGATACGTTAAACAAGGCAGGCCCAGGAGGGTGTTTGCCGACCAAATTGGAGACATCCTCAAGAAAGTGAGGTTGCCTAGTGCCCATAACCATAGAGCTTGTATGAAGAGAATTGTGAATGTGAAGGAACCGAGGGAGTTGTGTCACGATCGTGGCAAGTAGCGCTCCATTGTCTCTGCCTATCCGTGTGGAAAAAAGGCGTG
The DNA here is from genome assembly GCA_905220615.1 of Tinea trinotella. Classification (NCBI taxonomy): domain Eukaryota; kingdom Metazoa; phylum Arthropoda; class Insecta; order Lepidoptera; family Tineidae; genus Tinea; species Tinea trinotella. The sequence continues at coordinate 1,600,880 of HG992314.1, forward strand.
ACAATTTGATTGATTGTTTGTATGAAGTGACTCGCTTTCGGCGTATTCTCTATTGAAATTCAATCGATTTACAAAACAATAAAATCTACGGAACACTATTTAGTTATTTTAAAAAACCTTTTATTAGTTTTCTATTCTAAAACTACAGTAATAATCTGTCTACTGTAAAAAGTTATTACTTTCTTCCACATATAACTAAATTGTCGCGATTGAAACTATCTCTCACTTTTCTGACAGGCATAGTGATGGCGACTGAGGCAGCCGTAGAACTGAGTCGGCATTAGTCAAGTCAAGCCATAATAAATAAAATAAAACAGCGATAGTCATAGACAGAACGGGCGATAGACAAATAAAACTTTATGTAGTCTTTATAATTAAAAATTTCATTTAGTTATTTAAAGCTGTATCGATATAATTCTACGTTTAAATACTTCGAAAAACTCCCGTGCTTTTGTCGCGTAACCCGCAATGAAAGCAACATCAAACACGCAACTTGTGTCGTGTGACTTAAATGGGCTCAGCGCTTTGTTAATAGTGTATTGGGAACGTAGCTTTTATGCCAGCGCAGTGTCAGGTTTCACGGAGCATTCGTGTATCAAATAACTAGAAACGGATTAAACTTTTGTATAAGCTAAAATATGTTTTAAACTCGTTATTTTCATATTGAATGTTGTTGAAACTAGTTTTTGTGAATAGAAACACTTTCTTTTCTTTAGGTGAATTATTGCTTCTGTTAATTTAGCTTGGTGTTTTTAACCTTGTTCGTCCACGGAGAATGTTCCGAGGAGCTCTTTAACCTTGTTCCTACCTTGTCTTTTCACACCCGTAATAACTCTTTTAATGATAACCCTCACAAGCACTTTCTTAGTAACAGAGTGGTAGATAGGTGGAATAACCTACCAGAACAAGTGTGTCAGCTGAGACGGTTAATCAATTTAAAAATAGACTGGACAATTTTTTGGACAATACCAACAAAAACAAGATTGTTAAAGCATTTAATTAAAACCAGATACAGGCGATTATCAGTTGTCTATCAACTGCTCCCCTGTTTAATAATAATAATACCGACACAGGTCGGGGGAAGCATCCGCATTTCGTCGACAGACTTTTTTTTATTGTGACTTGACATCCAATCATGACCCGCCTGATGGTAAGCAAGAGTAGGTACAAGATTGCCGACGACTGAAAAAAAATCGAATCAGTTTGCGGCTGCCTCAGTCGCCGTAACTATGCCATGCAAAGGTGCTTCTTCACGCATCGCTTGAAGGATCCATGGAGAGAACACATGGGCTGGCAAAGCATTCCACTTGTCAAATGTTCTACAAAGAAAAGACGCACCGAACTTTTTAGTTCGAATGCCGATTCGGTCGATAGAATGCGGATGCTTTTTCCAACCTGTGCGGGTATTACGGGTGTGAAAGGACGAGGTAGGAATAAGGTTAAAGATATCATGATGCCAAGTTTGCGGGGAGTGGTCTCAATGGCCCGCTCGATGTGGTCCCTGTGATTCAAGTCGCAGCGAAGAGACATTCCAAGAATATCTAGTCTGTCCGAAGTACTAAGGGAGATGTTGCAATGAGAAGGAAGGGGAGTAAACGGGGATGTTTTCGTCGAGATCGCGCATACCTGAGTCTTGTCTGCGTTGAACTGAACTAGATTCATGTCGCCCCAGTGGGTAGTAGTCGCCTCTAGCTTAACATCAGTTGGGGTGTTGTCATTGTAATTTTGATTTACATTTCTATACCAAGCTACTAAGTTGCTTGTATCATAAAAACAGGACGACCAAAGTACATCAAAGACACATTGATACTGGCAAGTGGTTTTGAACCAGTGCTCTCGGTTTGCGTAACCCTACCACTATAAGGTCGCCTTTGATATAAATGTATAAATATAGGATCGAGTATTCTCCCTACTAATAGATCCAAAATTCCCGGCCCAATGTTTGCCAAGTAGTAATATAATCGTGTAATAATAATCCAATGTAAGCAATTCCTAGTTATTTGAATATTACCAAGAAATTGTGTTTTTGGCATCACCTTCCTGCCTGACATACGCCAAACATTTCTAATTGCTTGCATATTAAATTGTTCACATTCAAATTACATTCCAGGAACTGATATAAACAATACAGACAATTATTGCCCAGTGCCCATAACCTTAGAGTTTGTATGAAGAGAATTGTGAATGTGCAGGAAGCGAGGAAGTTGTGTCAGGATCGTGGCAAGTGGTGCTTCATTGTCTCTCTGCGTGCACTATGGGAAAGAGGCGTGACAATTTGTTTGATTGAAAAAACATGAAGTTGTAGATATGTTAAATGCGCTCCTAAAGAAGCGCGTAGAAATTATGCAAATCTGATGAACTCAGTGTCCCAATGCAGAGCAAAATTATTTGTCTCTTTTTCGCTCTCAATAACTATCATTCCGTTCCGTTGAGTGGTAGGCAGTGGTACCCAGTCTGCCGATCCGGGGTAGTACCACAACTTACAAGTATACAGACCGTGAAGTGATTTTGTCACATTTCGGGATCGGCTTGTAAGTTGCCGGTTCCAACTAGGCCGGCATAGTGGATGTGAATGCTACCCACAGTTATTGAATCGTATTAGCAGAGACATCCATTCTTGGACATACATCAAGCGGGGTGCTGTCATAATATGTCGAGTCGCAATAATATAATAGAAAAAAAACTTCCACTTCGTCGTAGTTAACCGCTCAAACTCGTGCCGTTTGTGAATACTAAAACTGGTTTATATAACGTATCTACCTTATTTTACTTAATATCATTGATTGTAGGTATCAAGACCAGATGAATTGTTATATTTTGTGTATAATTATTACGGTATGTATGTGCTATTTAGATATTTATCATTAGCCAGAAGACATGCACTACTGAACACAGGCCTCCCCCTTAGAACGCAACTCTGAACGACAAGATGCCAGTTGCATCTTGTTGCTTATACAGGTCGGGGAAAGTATCCGCATTCTGTCGATTGAATAGGCAGTCGAACAAAAAGATGTTGCACGTCGTTTCTTTGTAGAACAATCGACAAATGTACCAGATTATGTATTTCTTTCCTATCGGTTATCGGCAATAGGCTGGCCACGTAGTCGCTTGCCCGAAAATTAAGATTACCGCAGCGTGTTTTATACAGCGTTCTCACAAATTTGAGTTGTTCAGAACACATCAGTGCGAATAAGTTTATGAAACAAAAGTTCAATAAAATAGTACAAAAAGAGAAAAAAAACATTTATAAAACAATTACATTTACACTATGTTAACAGTTTCTTTAATGAACGCTAGAAAACAATTTAATTGATCAATCAATCAATATATTTATAATTTATATTGTTTTTTCTTCTGTTTTAATATTTTTTTTATTGTGACATGACATCTGACCTCGACTCGCCTGATGATAAGCAAGAGGAGGTCCAAGAGTGACGACGACTGGAATAACCGAGTCAGTCCCCTGCTACCCCAGCCGCCGCCACTATGCCGGCCTAAGAAATAGCGAACGATTTCGCAGTTGATCAACTAAAATCGCCTCGTGAGAACGCCTTTTAAGGACTGTGGATCGGCAGACTGTGCACCACTGCCTACCACTCTTCGACAACTAGATCCGAAGCAGATACCCGTCTTAAAACAAATATGCAAGATGATCCATGCCGTAATATGAGCAGGCATATCATGTAGAACGCTTGATAAAGTGATCGTTTATTCAGAGAATTGATCATACCGTCTATACCTACTCTCACGGCTATTATATTAAGGTATAATAGGTATAAGGTATTAAGGTAGGCAGTTGATATATTTGTGATGTAAAAGGCGTAGTTATGGCGCAATGGTCATGGCCTTTCTACGCACTACGCACGCGTTCGAAACCACTTGCCAGTATAGTTAGAACGATTGTTAGAAATGTAAAATAAAATATCAAATAAATCAATCAAATTGTCACGCCTTTTCCCCACAGGGATAGGCAGAGACAATGGAGCGCCACTTGCCACGATCTTGACACAACTTCCTTCACATTCACAATTCTCTTCATACAAGGTCTAAGGTTATGGGCACTAGGCAACCTAGCTTTCTTGAAGAAGTCTCCGATTTGATCGGAAAAAACTCTTCTGGGCCTGCCTTGTTTACGGCTTCCACATCAGATTTATAAATAATTTTCAAAACATCTTGTCCTTGTAAAATGTTCAAGAGTATACCACTATAATATACAGACCGTTAATTTACTTAGTCGCGTTTCGGGATCAACTTGTAAGTTGCTGGTTTCAACTAGGCCGATATAGTAAATGCAACTGCTATTTGCAGGCGACCGTGGTGTAGTGGCAGTGCAATGGTTACACAAACCGAGAGCACGAGTTCGAAACCACCCACCGGTACCAATGTATCTTTGATATATGTACTTTAGTTGTCCTGTTTCTATGATACAACCTTAGTAGCTTAGTATAGAAATGTAAAATAAAATATAAACAAAACAAAAAAGAAAGTTATTTAACTATGGAAGCAATCTTCATTTGATGTTGTCTTCTGTCGAGCCACAATCCAGATCATCTTATAACCTTGGATCCTTCAAGCGATGCGTGAAAAAGCCGGCATAGTGACGGCGACTGGGGCAACCATATATACTCGGTTTTTCACAGTCGTTAGCACTCTTGAACCTTCTCTTACTTAACATCAGGCGCGTCAGTCGAGTCACAATAATAATGAAACACAAGCTTCCACAATTCTAATTCCTTTTAAGTAATAAGAGTCGTAAAGATATAGCAACATTTTGCCTTCTCCCATAAGCTTAGCATGGACAATGCTCAGAGATCTCGATGGTATCAATTACAACCGGGTATCGAATGTCGGCCGCTCATCCCTATTCATTATCCACATTTGTACATTATATACAAAGAAATATAAACATATTTAATATTATACAATATGAAAAATATATATATATATATATTTAAAATAACTATTATACTTTAATATACTTATTAATATTTATTAAAAGTATATTAATTTTGACGACAGGCGTGGACGAACGGTTTAGCGAATGGTTTGTTGCGCGTAATGTCCCGGGTTCGATCCCCGGTCGGAGCAAATATTTGTTTCATAACTTTTATTTGTAATATTTAATAATATTAAATATTGCAAATATTTGTTAATAAAAAAAAAGAGATGGATATTTGCTTCGGGTCTGGTTATCAAAGAGTGGTAGGCAGTGGTACATAGTCTGCCGATCCGGGGTAGTACCACCACTTACAAGTATACAGACCGTGAAGTGATTTGGTCACGTTTCGGGATCAGCTTGTAAGTTGCCGGTTCCATCTAGGCCGGCATAGTGGATGTGATTGCTACTCACAGTTATTGAATTGTATTAGCAGTGACATTCATTCATGGACCACACTTTGGCTTAACATCAAGCGGGGTGCTGTCATATGTCGAGTCACAATAATAAAAAAAAAATACTTTTAATTTTATCTGCTACTTGCATATCTAAATTTGGTAAATCCTGAGTGAAAGTAGGATTGATAAATCTGTGGATGGATGCGTTAAACGAGGCAGACCAGATGTTTTTTCTGATCAAATCGGTGACATCCTCAAGAAAGCTGGATTGCCTAGTGCCTATAACTGTAGAGCTAGTATGAAGAGAATTGTGAATGTGAATGAAGCGAGGGAGTTGTGTCAGGATCGTGGCAAGTGGCGCTCCATTGACTCTGCCTCTATCTTTGTGGGAAAAAGACGAAATATTTCTTTTTAAATTTTATCCTGACTCAACATATGACAGCACTCCGCTTGAGTGTGGTCCTTGAATGGATGTCATTGCTACAACAATTAAAAAACTGTAAGTAGCAATCACATCCACTATGCCGGCCTAATTGGAACCGGCAACTTACAAGCTGATCCCGAAAATAAAAATTAAATAAATAATTAAAAATAAATAAATAAATAAAGCGTTCTGTTACTCAATACTCATATAGCTATTTGTATTTAATCGAAAAGCTTGTACAAAAAATCTCCGTTCGAAGTACATGGAATGAATTCATTGTAATGTGACTAATTAATTTCTAAGAAATGTTTAATTTAATTCAAATTGTCACGCCTTTTTCCCACAGGATAGGCAGAGACAATGGAGCGCCACTTGCCACGACCCTAACACAACTCCCTCGCTTCATTCACATTCACAATTCTCTTCATACTAGCTCTACAGTTATAGGCACTAGGCAACCTAGCTTTCTTGAGGGTGACTCCAATAAAAAAAATAAAAAAACATAAATAAAAAAAGTTCTAATATCTTTTTTACATAAATGATGCCATAATATTCGTCTGGCTGTGTCGTCATAGTGCCTTGGCCTCAATTTTCGCGCGTAATCAGGACATTTACGCGCGAAATGCATCTTGCGACCTTAGTAATGTTAGCAGAAAAAAAATATTACAAATGAAAATGTAATATTCTATAAAATAATTACGTTTCCTACTAAACGTGCTTGTATTATAGAATCTTGGCGACCAAAGGCACATTAATTACTTACGTGATTTGTTAGTTTATATGAATCTTGTTATATTTTTTATTTTATTAATAGTAGGTTATCTACTAATAGTACTATAGTACTATCTACTAATATTACTATTTCTAATATAATAAAACTATAAATAAAAAAATATCATCTAGAGACGTCTTTTCAGAGATAGTTCCAAGGAGACTGGCAACATTTTCCCTTTGTATAGCGAAGCTTACACGGCGTTCTCACGGGGCGATTTGAGTTGATCAACTGCGAAATCGTTCGCGATTTGAACCATCTGAACAGACTTTCAACCAAGTTGAAGCAATAAAAATTGATTCACCAAAAGTTAAAGACCTTTCTACTTTTATTGATTCAACTAATAGCTGACAGCGAATCGACTCGTCTGAACTTATTCGTTCAACTTGCATTGAATAATCAGTCCAATCAATTAGTCAATCAGCGCGATTGAGTATCTAAGTATTGTACATTGCATTCCTCTGTCACCAGTTTTTTGTTTGTTTGTAAAATAAAATTTGAATAAAATGTAAATTATGGCGTCCGCGTCCACGAAGAAAATGCTAAAATGAACAGATAGTGTAATAACACATGTAATATTAAGTCGATTATTATGTAATCGTAAGAACGCTACTGTCAATATTTGCTTTCGAATTTTTGTTTAACGATAAATATTGATCAACTAAAATCGCCCCGTGAGAACGCCTCATTATATATAGAGTTTAGATGCGACATCTGACCTTGACTTGCTTGTTGGTAAGCAAGAAGAGCTCCAAGAATGCCGACAATTGAAAAAACGTTTTATTATACAGTTGCCTCGTTCGCCGTCACTATTCCGGCCAAATATAGTAAAGAACAATAAAAATATTTTTTCTACGATTTTTTTTCTTTAAATGCTTGGTTCAGTCAAATTTGAAGTCAACCGTCACAAGACAACTTTAATTTATTTCATGGATGCGAGGGAGTTGTGTCAGGATCGTAGTAAGCGGCGCTCCTTTGCCTCTTTTGAATTTCATTACCACTTGGTCGTTGAGTTCGGCCAAGATTATATACACATTTTAGGCATAGGACATAGACGTTATAGCCCTGCCTATCCTTTTAAAAGTAAAGTCGTGACATTGCATTATGAATTCAATATAAATGTAAATCATATACAATTTGCAAACAACACCAAATTGCATTCGCGTAATAGCTTTACAAGCGGATATCGTCGACTATTTGCGGATATTTCAGAAAATTACTTAGAAATGTATATTATAGTTACCCAAATAGCTTTCAAATATTTTCGGTTTATACCTATGTGTAAAGCCCATATTGTTTTATATCGTATTTTTAATATATTTATTTATTTATGTCTTATTTACTAATGTAGATAGAAATATATAATAAAATAATGATAAAAATGTAGATAATTAATCTATTTTCTTCTTAATTTACAATGTCTAATTCTTAATGTGAATTTCAAGTGAATTTAAAGTCACGAATAACCAGTGGATGCATATGGCATCTTGTCGTTCGAAATAGCGTTCTAAGGGGAAGGCCCATGTTCAGCAGTGGACGCCTTCTGGCTGATGATGATGATGATGAAAAAGAATGGAATCTAAATAATAACAACAGTTACTCGTATAACCTCTATAGCTTGAGCTACGAAGCCCTGCCTGCGTCTTTTCTGAATGGTCTATTAATCATCTTTATTTTATCTAATTTTTCTTTTTTATTAAAAGGCATATTTTTAAAGAAACCGTGGCATATTTAGGCGACTTTGGTGTAGTGGTAGTACAATGGTTACGCAAACCGAGAGCACGGGTTCGAAACCACTTTCCGGTACCAATGTATCTTTGATATTACATATATCAAAGATACATACTTTGGTTGTCCTGTTTCTATGATGCAAGCACTTTAGTAGCTTAGTATAGAAATGTAAATAAGAAATGAAATAAAATATATTATTTCTTTTCCACGCAGAATTAACACAGGCGTCTAATTTACAAATACAATAAATACTTGTCTAATTAAACTATATTTTTGCGTAGCCCACTCACTTACGTTACTAGAATTAAATTGACCTAGAACATATTTTTATACAAACTATATTATATTTCGTCGCGTCTGAGAATTAGGGTTATCACAGCTAATAAAATATTGAACTTTACGAGAAGTTTTTTTAATACCGAGGTTTTTAATAAAGCCGGCATAGTGGATGCGACTGGTACTTGCAGTTTTCCAACTGTACTGGTCACCTACTCCAATCACGAAAAAAACTCATTTGCCCGGCATACACACATGTGACGGTCACAAAGGCAAACAGTAAACAGAATTGTTTATTTGATGTATCTTTGATATATGTATTTTATATCATGGTAAAATTAAATTGCAATAGAAATACTTTTATTATATTATTATAATTATTTACTGTACTGCCACTTCTTCCAAAGAGTGGCAGTACAGTGGTGCCTAGTCTTCCGGTTCGGGATAATACCACCACTTACAAGTATACAGACAGCGAAGTGACTTAGTCATGTTTCGAAATGAGCTTGTAAATTGCCTATTCCAACTCGACCGCACTCCAGCCTAACATCGGGCTGGATAAAAAGCGACCATGGTGTAGTGGCAGTGCAATGGCTACGTAAGCCGAGTGGCACGGGTTCGAAACCACTTGCCTGTACCAATGTATCTTTGATATATGTACTTTGGTTGTCCTGTTACTATGATACAAGCACTTTGGTGACTTAGAAGAGAATAGAAATGTTAAATAAAAAATAAATAAAAATATAAACTGTTTAAAGTGTATGATGGAATTTATTTTGGACTTCATTTCTTATATTTATTAGTAAGATTGGCAAATTCTACGACTCTACGGTGTTTTCGGAATTGTGATAACCCTAATTATGACGTCACATAATGTGTACATTTTTTTAGTACGATCCCAATGGGGTTATTGACATGTCACCACTACATTTCATGGCGCCAAAATAATGTTCGCGGGGGCGAAAATATACACGACCCAAACATTTACGCAATATTCTTTGCAAAAACTGTTTTTGTAATTTATTTCTAGTTTTAACTAATAGAAAATTGCGTATTTAAGTGGGAATGTGTAATTTTTTTCTAGTTAGGTTCTCCCATTTGCCTCTGGGAAGGCAAAAGGAAACTTATTCCATACATATAACCTAAAATGTTATTTTTATGTCTTCAGTAGATGAAACGATGTAGTGTTTCAGATTGATTAATTGAAATTATAAATGAATAAAAGTTTTCATATCTAATAATAATAATTATAATCTAGTACCTTATATTAATAAATTATATTGCAATTGTTGCAAATTATATAGAGTTGTTAAATGGCATCCTCAGAACTCCGCAAGGCCATTTCTATGGAGGCTGTCTGAAGTGAATTGTAGGAGTGAAGGAAGCGAGAGAGTTGTGTCAGTATCCTATAAAGAGGCTCTCCGTTGTCTGCCTATCCCTGTAGGAGTTGAGACATAAAATTGATGATGAAAAGGGAAAAGTCATGTAAACTGTGCCTCCAAAGAAATAAACGGTAAAAACATTAAAACTATTTTTTATCGTTATTAGTTTATTCATTAGTGAATTAGTTTTATTTCAAGGCAAAGCACCGCGAGTAAAACAACAATAAAACATTAATTCCTGTGTAAGTCTGCGGCCTGACTTCATCTCTGCTTACATTTTGAACGTCTAAAATTACCAACACACACGCACTAACACAAAAACCACACGCACACAGGCACACAGATCCTTATATCTATTATCAAAACATTGTGAGAGTCGTGTTACAGAGATCGGAGCGCGCTCCAAGTGTCATATTACATACTTTAATAGCTGGAAAAGGCCTCGAAAACATGATATTACAAGCATTTTATTGTGTTTAACAAAATGTAATTAATATCGTAATTATATTCAGTCATAATTTTATTCATAAGTTGGTGTATTTTGAACCCCTAAAGGGGAAAGACGCGAAAACCCATCCACCAATATCAGGTAAAGTAGTTTATTATTTATAATTTGTACAACTTTATTTTTATTTTTCATATTTCAAAGATATCTAATTGCATTTTTTCTAGCTTTAATTATTATGCTAAATTATTGTTGTGTAGGTATAATAGAGTATTTTTTAAATATTTGTCGTTTTTCTATAGGTTTCTTAATGTTAATTTTCTCTGTTGTTTAGTAGAATAGGCGCGTAGGCATATCAAATTTAAAAATATAACTAGGCGTATCTTATTACAAGAGGAACGAGCGTGTGTTTGCCAATAAACTGAAACACGATGACTGTACCACAAACGGAAACTTGCGTCAATCTTAAAAATATAAATAAATAAAATTAATACAATATTGTTTAAAAAAATGTTTCTTCCGTAACACACGAAATTATAATTATTGTTCAATAAGTTAAAACATAATATTAGTAACAATCTAAATATTATTTGATAGTAATTCTAAAAAATAATATTTAGAATAAATAATATTCAAAATTCACTATACCTTTATTTCCTCATCTTTTTCTTTTTTAACTAAGTTCCTGGGTGGAGAATCTGATCCTTCAGAAGACTCTTTATCCATAATTAAAAGCACTATTCACAGTATTAAATGTAACTTTTAAAAGTAGCATGCAAGTTGTCGTAAGTTCGTAAACACGATAACAATTTATTGCGGACCGACGCGGCCGTCCACACCGTATAACGAACGCTGAGCGACTGACTCTGAAATCACTTGATGGTGATGTTTTTCAGTGGCAATAAAAAGTTGCTATTCTTTCCCGCGCTTCAGCTAATGAAGGGCGGAGCTTTGTGTCGCATGCGTTAAGGCGGGCGCGACGTTTTTTTTAATGTTTTTTTAATGCGAATGTTTTCGTTTTAAGTATAGATATTAGTGGATTCGACTGCTACTTGCAGTCATGTAAATAGTAGTCGCTTCCATTTTAACATACCTTATTATGTCGTGTCATAATAAAAAAAAACATATGATCATACCAGATCGAAGACTTTCTTAAGAAAGCTGGGTTGCCTAGTGCCCATAATAGAACAGCTTGTATGAAGAGAATTGTGGATGTGTGGGAAGGGAAGGAGTTGTGTAAGGATCGTGGCGAGTGGCGCTCTATTGTCTCTGCCCATCGGTAAAAAGGCGTGACTGATTATTTGATATTATTTGATTTGATTATTGATTAATTTGATTGATTAATTGATATGGGTGTCAAATTTATTTTAATTGATAAAGATTTTGACTATTATAGGTATTAATTATGCCGGATGTCTAATTACTGCGTCTGCGGTGTCTGTCACTGTAGAAAAAAATTATGAATTTTTCATATTTTTTTTCATTTATTGTATCTGCCTATCCCTGTGGTAAAAGGGCACGACAATTTGAATTGAATTGTTGTGTCAAAGCAAGTTTTGTAGATATAAGCCATAAAGTAGAAGAAGATTTTTCTATAGATTTCTCTTATATCTCTTATTTGGGGAGGGCAGACGGGGCCGCTGCCTCGGGGCTGCACAAGAAAATAGAACAATAGACATAAAATAAATATATCCTAATATCGACTTTTTTATTTTATTTCCAGTCTCTTTTCGCAGTTTCACCGACAATATTAATATTAATATATTTTTATTTTTTGTTTACATTTCTATACTAAGCTACTAAAGTGCTTGTATCATAGGACAAACAAAGTACTTACATATATCAAAAATAGATTGCGTAACCATTGCCCTGCCTCTACACCACGGTCGCCTTATTCATCGCTATGATTTTTTTTTAAACTTGATGAAAAAATAGGTATTTACTTACTTTTTATTCGGAAAATAACAGGGGCCTCCACTTCTTCGTTGCCCCACTACAGACTACAGAGGGTACTACGGCCTCCACACCACGGCACTGTCTCTATGGTATAAGCCGAAAGTTCATCAAGAACACCCCAAATTAAAGTACATATTTATTAAGTCATATTTTGGTTTATTTTTATCACATAATTCGATCCTAAAATTTGATCGATATAAACAGTGTAATAATGGCTGAAAGAGAATTATGGTGGATTTAGTATAAGTTAAATATTGTATTAAAGCTTGGGTATGTGATTGAAAATACTAATAATCATGGAAATACTGTGTCTTCAAGACTCCGTGGGAAGAGTTTACTTAAAGTTTTTACGCCACTATACTAAAACTATCATTATCATCATCCTCACCCTCGTTTTATGCATGAAACACTTGCGTATTTGGTCTTCATGATTCACCCACTGAATACACAATTATTTTGTAACTGAAAACTAGGCAGTATGGACTACGATTTCTCTGCCTTTACGCGATAAAGATATTATGACATATACGTTTTAGACAATTTCAAGAAGTGGATGTGAAACTTAACAACACCGAAAAATTGTAAATTAAATAATAAAACTACTTAAAACTTATTGCCATTCATTCTGATATTCAACCAATAAATGTCTAATTAAACTATACTAATAAATTATGTAAAAATGGCCTCAAAGTTACCAAAAACTGCTTTAAGTTTGAAACAGGTACGATATTGTATAACTGTGATGAAAACTTAATAAATAAATAAGTAGTGACTATTACTTATGGTAATACTAATTTATATGTTTAAGACCGCGTTCTCACGAGGCGATTTGAGTTGATCAACTGCGAAATCGTTCGAGATTTGAACCGTCTGAACAGACTTTCAACCAAATTGAAGCAATTAATATATATAATTTTTGTTAAACGACAAATATTGATCAACTGAAATCGCCCGGTGAGAACGCGGTATAAAATACAACTATTGCTTAATTAATTATTTAAATAATTGAGGTTATTTTATATTTTAGTTTATGCTGCGGCAAGAGGTATTAAAGCTCTATAAAGATATACACCGTACCTTAAGACAAATACCTGATAAGCAAACTCGTACAGAAGTCTACGAATGGGCTAGAACTGACTTTAAAAACAGTAAACACCATTCTAATGAAGACATAATAAAAACTTTGATATTACATGGAAGAAAATCACTAAAGGATTTAAAAGAAAGCTTGGCTATAACTAAATAATTTTATTACATGACTGACTGGTTTGTCATTTCCACCACAGCCACCTGATGCTTGTCAAAAATTGTGAATTTAGTAGAAAGCTACAACATGCAGACCATGAATGTACAGAGATGGCAGGACACTATCAATTTTTACTAGTGAATGGATTATTCACAAGATAGTGATAACGAAAAAGGCGGCCTTCACCAGCAGTGACAACCAGGAGTCAATATTATGACCTTTATACAATAACTTTAGGTATATACATAGTTGGATAAAAATAAAACAATTATTAATACTAAAATGTTTATTATTTCAGAAGTTCTACAAGATTATTTAAATGTAATACAATACATGATAGTAAAAGTTTCAAAAAATCCTATTAATAAAATTTAATGTCATCAAACTGCTTCAGTAAATAAAAATTAATTATACAACTACGAAATTGTAAATTGCATCTTATATTGTAAGATGAATTAGTTTTACAACTATAAAATTATTAAATGCATCAGTTACTATTGTAAAATGTATTAGTTTTACAATTTGTAAAATTAGACCATAAATGTAAAGTAAGAAATTTATAAATCTTATGTAAATGGATATGTTAAACAAGGCAGGCCCAGGAGGGTGTTTTCCAACCAAATCGGAGACATCCTCAAGAAAGCTAGGTTGCCTAGTGTCCATAACCACAAAGCTTGTATAAAGAGAATTGTGAATGTGAAGGAAGCAAGGGAGTTTTGTCAGGATCGTGCCAAGTGTCGCTCCATTGTCTCTGCCTATACCTGTAGGAAAAAGGCGTGCCAATTTGATTGATTGATGGAAATGTAAAGTGTTACAGATTAACTGTGTTATAAATAAACATATACAGTCAAGCAGGAGTCTGATAAGCTACTCTAGCATTTTGAAACTAAATCTGTAAATATTTAGAAAACAAGATTATTTAGCACAGTTTGATGATATACATAAATATAGTAGGGATTACATGGAATAAAAATCCAAATTTAAACTTAAATCTAAAAATGACACATGGTCATTCTAGGCAGTAAACATTTTTTTTTTAATAGTAGGAATTCCTATCTTATCTGTTATTTTATACAATAAATTTGAAAATTAAATACTACAGTTACTGATACACTAACAGCCGATTGTACCAAAAAAGTTTCAATTTACGAATTTAGTTTTACTTTATACTTATTCTATTACGTTTACTATATTACGAAATCGTAACAAAAGTAGTACATAGAAACCCAAAAATAAATGATGTCCCTTAGCTCTGTATAAAATATCCGTTAAACGTAAATGTAAAATGTTGTGCAACCCTTTTTCCTTTTTTATTTTACTTATACGAACGATACTTTTTACAAATTCGTAAAAATAATTATAATTTTTTGGTACAACCGGCTGTAAGTGTTTCTGCTGATCTATATTGCCTGATAGTAAGCAAGGAGTGCCGACTGAAAACCCAACTTAGTTGCCGCCCATGTCGCCTCCAACAAGATTTTGGAATATAACAGTATTAAAATAATCTTTTAATTATTAGAATACATTATCTCGAGTACTCAGTTTTAGAAAATGTCGAAAAACTTTTATTTATTTTTTATTATGACTCGACATATGACAGCACTCCGCTTGATGTTAAGCTGAAGTGTGGTCCATGAATGAATGTCACTGCTACTACAATTCAATAACTGTGAGTAGCAATCACATCCACTATGCCGGCCTAGATGGAACCGGCAACTTACAAGCTAATCCCGAAACATGACCAAATCACTTCACGGTCTATATACTTTTAAGTGGTGGTACTACCCCGGATCGGCAGACTGTGTACCACTGCCTACCATTTTTTTTTTGTTCATTGATTAATATACAAATAATGTATATCAATCAATCAACTTTAGCACATTCTTATTACAACTGCTATTGATGTATCTATTATTATGAATTTCATGGCTTAATTCCTACAAAGATAGGCAGAGACTTGTATCCCAATAAATAAGACTAAGAAGATTTTAACACTGATAAAGACAGTCATGGTCTGAGCACTTATTCTAATGACTAGAATATTATTACATTAATAAGGTTTAAAATCCATTATATGTTATGCATCTACATACATTTTTAAATGTATCGTCTACACAAAAGCTAACAGGTAAAATCACAAAAGCTTTGCTTAATTATAATAAAATTATATTTTACCAAAGTACTAAAATTTTAAATCAAAATAATATCAAGTCATATAATAGCCGTAACTGAAGGCTACTATTCGTCTTACTAACAGAAAATGCTACTTCTATACTGCATGGTGTTAAAATTTTGTTTTGCAGTGGTACTGGGCAGGTCATCTCTGTCGCATGTCCGATGCATTATGGGTCAAGTCCACTACTGGGTGGACCCCAGATTGCAGAAGACTTCGCGGCAGGCCCAAACGGAGATGGCGGGATGAGATGGACTCCTACAATAGTTCGTGGCGAGAGATAGCCAAATGTCGTGAGTCATGGAAAAAAGAGAGGCAGGCCTTTGCCCAGCAGTGGGACAAATAAATAGGCTAATAATAATAATATGACATATTATGGGTGGTAACAGCAATGCGATAGCTAATAGAAAACCAATGACACAGAAAGAAGTAGAGTTATAAGAATTAATGGTTGCAGTTATTAATACCAGCCTAACATCAAGCAGGGTACCCTCGCAATATATAAAAATAAACAGCCCACAAAGAATAATTTACAGTTACACTGGAAATACTTTTAGTGATTTTTTAGCGCTTTCTTATAAATTAGATAAATAAGTTAAATAAATCAACACTTAATCAAATTAAAATCTACTACACAGCCTAATAATTGCAAAATTATTATGATTATAAAAATTGCTCTGAAACTAAGGAGGCCGTGGTGAGGTGACAGTGCAATGGATACACAAACTGAGTACATGAGTTCAAAACCACCCACCAGTACCAATGTATCTTTGATATGTGTACTTTATTTGTCCTGTTTCTATGATACAAGCACTTTAGTAGCTTAGTATGGAAATGTAAAAAAAAGCTGAGATAAAAGAGGATGTGAAGGAAGCAGAGAGTTATGTCAGCATTATGGCAATTGGCAGTTTCTGTAGGAAGTGAGACTTTTATTTATTTATTTCTATACTAAGCTACTAAAGTGCTTGTATCATAGAAACAGGACAACCAAAGAACATATATTAGTACCGGTAAGTGTTTTCAAACTCGAACTGCCACTACAACACAGTCACCTTTGAATTTATATATCTTAATTTTGTGTTTCAAGAGCTACTTATATATAAATCTCAAGAACAATAACTTTGTAGAATAAATAAGCGACAAGAGGTAGTGTCAGAGTTGTACCTAATAGTACCGATATAAACGACCCCCATTGAACAAACTTATTGCCCAAATGGAATTTTACTGCCGCCCACTCAAACATTATTCTCATAATATGATGCCCATCGGTGCCATAGCAAGGCAGTGTATTAACAAACGCAATCCCCATCGAAAACAAGACCAAATAACGCATAAACTTCTCAAAACTAACCGGTGTAAACCCTGCGAAAATTCTGTTCCTCGGAAAATATTCATCCACTTTTAATGATAAAAAGTCTTGTGGGCTTCCCAAATAGAGTACTGGATCTCTGTTCAATCTGTGTACTGCCATAAAGTATGTGTTGTTAGGCAAAGATGGTCGCAAACAATGGCTGTGCTTAGGACATGTATATTCATTTTCTTTACTGCAAAAAGCAAACGCTTCTTTGACAACTTCTCTTGGCTTCAAACAAGAGTATTGTGTAGATAAATTGTTAACATGAGATGTGTTTGGTTCTATGTATTCAAAGCAAATGTTATTCTGTCCTTGCTCTTGGGAGCAGCATTCCATAACATCATCCTGTATAAATAGCTCAGTAACCATCTCATCATTCTCCATGATGTAATCTTGGCTCAAACACAATCCTTGACGGGAGTAGGTACTTTTTAAACAATTATTGAACTCTCGCATTTTATATGATCCACAACCATTTATAGATAAAAGGATGTCTCCCACTTCCATGCCTCGTACAGGGTCTGCTAATATTGAATTGGGGGCTATATCCACAATCCTAACACCACCTCCTATGGTATAGCCAAAGCTGAACAAAAGTGGAGTCAAGTAATACAAGGCAAAGGCAACACCAGCAGTAAACAAATTATGCCAGATGCCAGCACAATAGATTCTCAACTTGTGTTTCTCGCACAGGTGTCTGATATGCTCCCCGTTGAGCTCCACAAATGCTATTGGCACAATTGCAACTACACACATCCCCACCGACAACAACCTGACACCTTCCAGACTTGCAATAACTGCATGCCCATATTCATGCACAATTGTACTGATTGCCAATGACAAAAAGTATTCAATGAAATCAGCGCTGGGTACATTCACACCAGGGATGACAGCTTGCAGTTCAGGACCATATGTGATTGACACAGGATCAATCAATTCATTGTATATTATTAGCAGTAATAACATGATACAAACTGGTAGAAACACGAAGCAAATAGCCATTTGGCCTATACTGTACCATCCCTGCCCTACTGGAGCCCAATAACGCTTGGTCGTTCTGTAAATTAGTCCATTCAATGCAGTCGTTGTCACCGACATATAGAACATGCCCACTTTAATTCCGGTGCCCTCCAAAAATGCATAATACGGATAGTGCATACAACTCTGTAAAACATAAATTAAAACTTTTTTAGTTATTGGAGTCACAATATAATATTACAGCTTGTAAATGTTACAGTACCTTAAAGAATGAGTCAAAAAACCATAAAACAACGTAAAAAAATATCACAACCGTACATAATAAGGTAAGAGACATTTTAAACTTTTAAATCGCATACAATATACTTATCGCGAAATATCAGAAATAGAGCTGGTTTTCGAATAATCGATCGAGCTCACAGACTACAGCGCACTTCAAACCGCGAGATACCTGGAATGTTCGGAAACATAGTCACGCTAGCATTTGATATCGATAATATACTTGTCTGTCGTTATTGTTAACGATTGCAAACGTCATTTAAGGGAATGTTGGAGTACCCGCAATATTAAGAAACATCTGGTATTGCGCGGAGCGACGACAAGAGACCCGACGGCATTACCGATGGGTCGTGGAAATTGGCAGGTCTTTGGTGTACAGTACATCCAATCCAAGCGACCTTGTTAAGCGCGGGAAGTGCAGCGAATTTTGCTATCTCAAGCTGCGCAAATACGTCAACCTCGGTACATGTTACGAATTTGCGCTGTTTGGGGTCGAGACGATGGGCCCTTGGAGACCTTCAGCCAAGCGCCTGGCCAAGGAGTTGTTCAAGCGGCTGACGGAGATGTTTGGAGATGGGAATGCTGGCTTTTATTTCTGCCAACGTATTAGCCTTGCTATACAAAAGGAAAATGTTTCCAGTATCTTTGGAATTATCTTTGATGAGACGTCTCTAGAGGATATTTCTTAAATTATAGTTTCCATAATTAAACGAATTTACAGATGTGACGAAACCGAATTATCGAACGCACAGCAGGGTTCAATGGTGTTAGCGGTGTTGCCCTACAACCTTTGTGATGTACCTCGTTATTCCTGCAAAATTAAACCGGAATCGTTTCAGCGCACAAAAGTTTCGATAAAGACTAATAAAACATACTAGTTGCAGCATACTAGTCTATTTAATTTGCTCCGTAATTATTTATTTTATTTGATACCACTTAGTTATTATAGTGATTCTGGTTTATCTCTATGGTAATTTGAGCGTGACAATTTGGTTCATTGTTTACTAATATTTTATTGCATTGCTCTGTTTTAAAAGCAGGTGAATTTTATCTCGTCGGACCTCCGGAAGTATCCGGGAAAAGCATGCGAGGATAGCAAAACTAAAATTTATTTTAGGAATGTTTTAATAAGCGATTATGTTTAATTATGATTATGAAACTGTTTCTACGTTCTTCTTGCATGTGGTATGTGGTTTAGTGGCGTTGTTTTTAACTGGATGCTGGGTAAACTTCAGTCGACCCTCTACGGGCGTGACCATATCTTTCACGAATTTCGCAATGCACCCGCCTGGTAATAAAAAGGCTACTGGCCATAAAAAGGTAATTTTTTTCATAAAAATAACTTATACACTGGTTTACATCCGTCATACTATACACTTTATAGATAGGTAGTACCTATTGTTAAATCTTGTTTTTATTTACAATTCTTTATTAGACATAACATAGTTAAACTCAGGCAAGCTTATTCTCTTAGACCTTTTCTACCTTTGAAATTGTTTTACACAGGTGTACACATCAATATGGCGTGTATAAAGAGAATTATAGATGAGTTGTGTCAACTCACTGTGTGCACTCCAAGTGGCACTCCATTGTCTATCCCTGTGGGAAAAAGGTGTGAAAATTTTATTTTATATACTTTCACGAACTAGACGGCAGATAATAAAACTGCACTACTGAAGAGCGTGGGTCTCAATGGAGGCAACGCTCAACACGCCTGTGATCACACAACGTATCTGATCATAGTCTGGATGACTGATTGCAGATAGTGAAAACAAAATATATATATGTATATATATATATATATATTTTTATTATACATTTCTATACTAAGCTACTAATGTGCTTGTATCGTAGAAACAAGACAACCATTAGTACCAGTGGGTGGTTTCGAACCTAACCTTGCGGTAACCATTACCCTGCCACTATACCATGGTCGCCTTAATTAGATTGATTGATTGATTAAACATGTATACATTTATGTCACAATTTTCAGGCTTACACCCACCTACCTGAAGATGATAACTATACCCGTAAAACTCGTAAAGGACACCCATCAACTCCAATAACACTTAAAAATGATGCACAATTAACACCAAAACATATGCCAGTCCCCCAATTGATTGGAGAGGGGGAGAAGTTGTTTGAATTCTTGAATAGTGTATTTGGACTCATTGCTCTGGGCTTACAATACCTAAATTTGTATAAAACATCATGGTGGGAAATTGATTCTAACACTTTTGAAGCCATGGTAAGTTCAAATATTTAATAATTATTATATTTTTTATTGTAACTCGACATATGACAGCACCACGCTTGATGTTAAGCCGAAGTGTGGTCCATGAATAAATGCCACTGCTACTACAATTCTATAACTGTGAGTAGCAATTACATCTACTATACTGGCCTAGATAGAACTGGCAACCTACAAGCTGATCCCGAAACGTGACCAAATCACTTTACGGTCTGTATACTTGTAAGTGGTGGTACAATTCAATGTAAGTAATTATATTCATTGAATATTATGAGTTCAGTTTAATATTTGCTCTGGGTCTGTTTGTTAAAGAGTAGTGGGCAGTAGTAACCAGTCTGCTGATCTGACTTGTGATTTACTCAGAAGCTTGTAAGTCTTGTTTTAAATTGGTAAACAGTTATTGACATCAGTGGCAGATAGACAGTGGTGTCCAGTCTGCCGATCCGGGGTAGTACCACCACTTACAAGTATACAGACCGTGAAGTGATTTAGTCGCCCGGTTCCAACTACGCCGGCATGACATGAGATGGTTTTTTCTGTCGTCGGCACTCTTGATCCTGCATCATGCTTACCATCAAGCAGTTAATCTGTAAGATGTCAAATCACAATAAAAAAAACTATTTCCAACAATTTTTTATTGACATAAGGTATTTTTTCAAATTTCAGAATAAATCTCTAATAAATCAACAGTTGACACTGTTTCTAGCAACAATATTAACAATAAGACTTGGTCATATAATATTTATGGCACCATTAAAATGGTTATTGCCAAGTTTTAATACATATGAACCATATATAAGGTAAGCCAAAAGCCCAGGAGGGTGTCTGCCGACCAAATCGGAGACATCCTCAAGTAAGCTAGGTTGTCTAGTGCCCATAACCATACAGCTTGTATAAAGAGAATTGTTAATATGAAAGAAGCGAGAGAGTTGTGTCAGGATCGTGGCAAGTGTCGCTTCATTGTCTATGCCTATCCCTGTGGGGAAAAAGGCGTGACAATTTGATTGATTGATTATTGATTAGGACCTGGCGTGATAGTAATCAGCAGTAGTGGTCCCTCGACGACCAGCAGAGAATTCTTGAGTGAAATATTAAACAATAAGGGACTAACAATGAAATACCAATGAAAATCACTCAAAGAACCAACAACTGATGGGAAAGAAAGGTTCTTGAGTGTTGGCTACAAATCGGAAGACATTGTGTAGGTAGGCCTTCCACTAGGTAGACTAACGACATAGTGAATGTCACAAATTATCAGTAACATTTTTTTAAATATTGCAACTTCACATCTTGACCTCTATTTGCCTGATAGTAAGCAAGGAGTCCAAACGACTGAAAAACCGATTCAAGTCACGGTTGCCTCAGTCGCCGAGTGATATAAAATAACACTGTCAGTTATTATTGCGAAAATTTGAAATAAACCGGGAACAGAAAAAAGAATATACAAAATTCCAACATCAAACGGGGTAGTTTTGGAAACAATAACAGCATCAACCAATAGGACGACCAACACCTCAGTCTCCGTTACCACGATGGCTCACTGTCGTGGTCATAATAAAAAATTGTAGCGAGCTATTTACTAGTGTTACGAGTGAGTTATTTAAAGCCTAGTACAGGAGCACTGGGGTATTGTATTAACTAATAAAACACGCTGGTGTTTTTTTTTGTAAGACTTACTTTACATTTAGATAACTCAGTAGTACCAACATTATTACACACAGTGGTACCAACCTTATTTTGTTAACAGACTAAAAAATACAACCTAATAATAACATTAACCTTGTTTTGAATAAAATATTTATTGTTTTTTTTTCAGTTACGCATTCCGAATGACATTAATAACCGTTATGTTTGGCCAGTTATTTGTGGTAGCATTTGTCAATTCAAACTCTCCAATACTTAATTTGTTTTATATTTTATATCCGTAAGTATATTTGTAAACTTGTATAGTTTTTTTTTGTCTCGACGTATTACAGCACTCGAGAAGGCGACTGCTACTACTCTTTAAAACTACAAGTTTTAGTAGTCGCGTTCTCTGTGTCGGCCTACTTAAACCGGTAACTTGCTGATCTTGAACTTACTAGCTACTAAATCACTTCACGGTCTGTATACTTGTAAGTGGTGGTATTACCCCGGATTGGCAGACCAGGGACCACTGCCTACCAATTTGTTACTGGTGCTGTCATATGTCGAGTCACAATTTAAAAAACGTCACCTGTGTGGTACCACCATTTCTTATAGCATTATTGTTTTAACCTTCAAATATCAATTCGTACGTTAAATATGATTGTTTAAATAAAATTACTATTGGCAGTTTTGTGACATCACATCAATATTCATTCCTCCAATGCGTACCACATATAATATTAATATAATATTAGGTTTTAGTATTCAAATACAGCAGCAATATGTTTCTAAACGTAAAATCTTCGCGAATGAGTTTTAAGGAATAAAATAAAATTGCAAATAATGGTACGAAATTGAGTAATCTTGTTTTATACATCTAATAGTACTGTCTTGAACCATGCTTGGTTTTAAAAGTTAGTGGTAAAGCCCCTGGGCCACTTTGGGAATCAACTGACCATTTAATTTGCAGGACTATAGTATATGTCATACTATTTGGTTTGGAGTCACGTCCTTTGTTTGTATTGGAGAATGAGAAACCAGCGATGCATTCCTGCACAAACGACCCGGCGGTTATAAGAGATGAAATAATAACTCTGAGGGAACATTTTAATTATAGAATGAAAATTGTATTATTCTGGGCGTTTGCGACCGCTTATTATTCCAGCTTTGTGCCATGCTGTTACGCTCAGGTAATGGGATTTTTTTATTGTGACTCAACATATGACAGCACCCCACCTGATGTTAAGCTGGAGTACGGTCCATGAATGAAGGTCACTGCTACGACAATTCAATAACTGTAAGTAGCAGTCACATCCACTATGCTGGGGCCTAGTTAGATTCGCCAACATACTAGCTGATCCCGAAACGCGATTAAATCACTTCACGGTCTGTATACTTGTAAGATTGTACTTAGAATAAACTAGGTATTTGTGCATTTTTGGGATTATGGTAAAAAAAAGGATTTTGCCAGCCCATGTGTTCTCCCATCCTATGGCCTTGGATCCTTCAAGCGATGCGTGACCTTAGGCCGGCATAATGATGGCGACTGAGGCAGCCGGAAACTGACTCGGTTTTTTCAGTCGTCGGAACTCTTGGACCTCCTCATGCTTATCATCAGGCGGATCGAGGTCAAGGGGGAGGTAAGCAAGGGGAGGTTGACTTAGGCGACTGACTCAGCTCACGGTTGCTTCAATCGTTGTCACTATGCCGGCCAAAAACTGCATTCTTCAATTTGCACTTTTGGATATTGTCTTCATACTAAATTGATGTTTTTTGTTTGTTTCAGTCATTTCTAAACTACAACTCGTTTTACGTGGTAGGGCAGGCAGTGCTTGTGTTTTGCACAATGTTCTGCAGATTGGCATGCCAATTGTTAAGTATACATTACTGCGACGTGTTGCATAGGTCGACGATACATCTTGGATATTGGAAACCAATACCAGAAGGTGACACTTTTTATATTTTGCCTAGTTGTCGGCTATGTTCAATGAAGAGTTGGTGGTGTGAGGTTATAAATAATATAATTATAAGTAAAAGTGTAATTGATATATTTGAGTGAACTGCACAAGTCAAAGGTTGGCGAAAGAGTGCCTTAGAAATATATATGAAGATTACAAATTACATCGTTACCATATTAGTATTTAGCACATAGAACAAAGAAAACATGATGGATTATAAATGGCATCTAGGCCATAGTGACAAATACAAAATTATGAGTAATACATGAGTTGGCACAATATTGTGACTTGACATATTAAGGCGACCGTGGTATAGTGGTAATGCAATGGTTTCGCAAACCGAGGGCACGGGTTCAACACCACTTGCCAGTACCAATGTGTCTTAGATATATGTACTTTGGTTGTCATGTTTCTATGATACAAGAACTTTAGTAGCTTAGTATAGAACTGTATAATAAAAAAATAATAAAATAGTATATTTTTATTGTGACTGATAGTTGCCTGATGATAAGCAAGGGGAGATCCAAAGGTGTCAAAGACTGACAAAACCGAGTCAGTTCACGGTTGCCTCAGTCGCCTTGAATGGACTTTGCCAGCTCATGTTTCTTCCCCGTCTATGGATTCTTCAACTAAATGCGTAAAGAAGCACCTTTGGCCGAAATAGTGACGGCGACTGAGTCAGTTTTTTTATTCGTTTGTTTTGTTTTAGGTGTAGAATTTGATTATCCACTTTGGATACCAACAAAGTTATATGGACGAGGAGCTAAAGTGAGTTATCTTGGGAAAGGATATATTTGTATAACGAAATGTGCAGCCGGAGACCCTTCTGTTGCGAGATTTAGAAGATTTTATGTATGTTATCATTATTATTTACTATACACTAGTGATGTAACGGAAGTGACATAAGGAAAGCAGAAACGGAAACAGATGTCTGTGGAAATCTTAGCGGAAACGGAAACAACGGATGCGGAAGTGTTAAATAAAAAAATATTCACCTGGACATCTGATAAGCTCAGAAGTGCCAATGACTTAAGAAAACGATACAACTAACGGTTGCTTTAGCCGCCGTCACTAAGCCGGACAAAGCTTAGTGACGGCGGGGCTAAAGGGGCTTCTAAGGGGCCCATTATCTCACATTGTCCAGGTCTTTCAGTAGATTGAAGATGGTCCTGTTCAAGCGATACTTGAAACAGCTTCTTTGACCGGCATAGCAACAGTGACTCCTTTTGCTTAGCACCAGGCAAGTCAAGGTCAGATGTCGAGTCACAATAAAAAAAATAGGTCCCCTTCACGAGAAGTATTCGAAACCAAATAAGCGCGACTACTTCAAATTTCTTCGTTTGGCCGGCATTGTGACGGCTACTGAGTGAACTGACTCAGCTTTTTCAGTCGTCGACGCTCTTGGACTCTCAGTTTCTTAACATCAGTCAAGTTAAGGTCGCTTCCTGTACCAAAAATCAGTGAACGACAGCGCTTTATATCGCTAAAATACGAGTCAAAATCAAATTACTGCTATTTACAGTTAACTGTAAATAGCAGTAATTTTAATAAATGTTTCGAAACATCATATTTATAATGTATGACTTAGCAAATGCTGATTGTCGTAATAGTGTTGCCTTGCATGGAATCAATCTCATATATACAAGCAGTGCAGTCTGCGGTCTGCAGTTGCCGACGGAATTGCACCTTTAACTGGGGTGCTGTCATATAAAAATCGAACCACAATAAAAATCAATACCGATATTCACACATTTTTTATTCACATTTCTATACTAAGCTACTAAAGTGCTTGTACCATAGAAATAGGACAACCAAAGTACATATATCAAATACACATTGGTACTGGTGGGTGGTCTCAAATCTTGGTTTGCGTAACCGAACAGAAGCCAGTTTCTAAATAAAGGACGTGGTAGGCCGTAGTGACTTAGCGTTTTGGGATTAATTTGTAAGTTACATGTTCCAATTTTTTTTGTTATTCTGGCTCGATATATGTCAGCCTGATGTTAAGCTGGAGTGTGGCCCATGAATAATAGTGACTGCTACTAACGACGGTCGCCTTAAATGACTTGTTTGTTACAGGATATATTCCGCAACCCATCAAGAATGATTGGCGTACTTCTTTACGTCCAGCTAGGTGTTATAATATTCCAAATTATGATTCTGTTAACTAATTTGTATTGGCATTACACATTGGCAAACATGATCATCATCTTCATGAACTATTTCACATTATTTAAATACATTAGGGACTATTTGATCTCATGGAAGATTTACAGAGCAGAATATTTAATACAACAGAAGCCATATGAAAATTTCGTCAAGGATTTAATACCGCCAGCTCCTAAATAAAGGACGTGAAGTGACTTGTCTCGTTTCGGGATTAATTTGAAAGTTGTCTGTTCCAACTTTTTTGTTATTCTGGCTCGATTTATGAGAGCACCCTGCCTGATGTTAAAAGCTGGAGTGTGGTCCATGAATGGAGGTGACTGCTACTACACCACTCTTTGTCAACCAGACCCAGAGCAAATATCTGTTTTTTTTTAATTATTAACAAATATCTTTGATTATACTAATTAATAAAAAGGCTGATATTGTGAATGTGACTGCTACTTGTAGTTATTTAAATGTAGTAGAAGTCGCCTTCATCCATGGACCGAACTCCAGGTTACATTAGATGGGGTACTGTATGTCGAGCTCATTAAATAACATAGACAAGCTAAACAGTTATCTGTCAAACATATCAGGAGATATTTGTAAGGCGATCTCACTGTAACTAAAGGCGGTTTCACTGTATGCAATGCTTTTACACACAGGTCAAGATTAGCACACCAGTTTGGTACGCGTAAAGTCCCGGGTTTAATTTTGAAGCTCATTAATGGATTAAACAAAATTTGTGCGGCTTACCATCGCGTTTATTTTAATTTTACAATTTTTTATTATATTATTTTATTATATTTTATATATTATACCGACGCTCCGTGATGGCTGCAAAGCTCTCGAAACGTCGGAATGATAAAAAATTGTGAAATCAAAACCAAAATAAACGCGATAGAAAACCCCATAAAATTTGTTTATTTCGTTAATCAATGTTCGCGAAAAATCTAAGAAAATACTCATTAATGGAGTTTGCCATTAACTGGCAAAACGAAGCCTATTCTCATTGTTGTTGGAGTTACGCGGTCGGCCCGCAGCTTAATATTAGGCAGGGTGCTGTCATATGTCAAGTCAAAATAATAATAAAAAAACATACGAAAGTAAAGTGATATCACGAAAAAAGCTAATATCCAAAGTTAAACAATGTTTTTAATTAAATTAACTTATTTTATGTACTTAGTAACGTATGTATATTTTTACATACAACATATTGCAATTTATTATGTCAAATATGTTGTTCAGTAAATGTAACCAATGCCTAACCAAAAAATAATTAGGGTAGAGTCAAATAAGCTCGGAGACGTTTTTGCATCTGTAGTAGTGCGCCTAAGAGCGCGTTGCCATTATTAACACGCGTTACGAAAACACGTCATGTCCTGGAACGGAATCAAACGGAAAATAACCAAAAACTTTTAATGGAAAAGCACGATATTCGGTACTTACGAATTAACTATTTAATAAAAATTGCCAAATAACGTGCACAAAACTGACCAATTGTTTTCGCCGACGAAACATATACATACGTCACATACCCTCTCGAAATCTTGGTCAGATGGAAGCACTTCTTTTTTTATTAAAGTTTTTCATTTATATACACGCGCTCTTAGGCGTTCGTACTACAAATGCAAAAACGTCTCCAAGCTAATTTGAGTGTTCTGACAATAAAGTCGCAAATATGTCGCGGTTCTAATCAGACCTAAGCAGTGTCCAGCCGTCGCCACCTCGGACGATGTATCATGTATCTATAATCGTGTGGGTCTTGTTGGCGTGGGTTCTATCTATTGAAATTGATGTTAGACTTGCATTTGTTCTTAATCCAAAATATGTATGTGTCATTACATTCGTGACAATTTAATATTTTAAAACAATGTGATAAGGTTCAGTTTACAATTCACATACACAGTTTATTAGTGTAAGTGAATTCTGGCGCACGGACACTTTTATGAGTTTTTTGTATAGAACTGTGTATCTATTGAAAATATGTGATCATATGTTCTTAGTCATCACCGTCGAACCGACAACCGATAAGAAAGAAAGGTTCTAGAGTGGAGACCACGAACTACAAGACCCAGCGCAGGTAGGCCTCGCACCAGGTGGACTCACGACATAGTGAAAGTCACGAAAAACCGGTGGATGCAACTGGCATCTTGTCGTTCGGAATGGCGTTCTAAAGGGGAGGCCTATGTTCAGTAGAGTAGTGGATGTTTTGGCTGATGATGTTATCGCAAAGATATTGTCGTAACCACGAGTATGTACCTAGACTAGACTTAAAAAAAATCTAGGTATTTGCGAATTTTTTTAAGATTAACATTAAGTTTGTGAAAAAAAATGTATTTATTTTTATGTTTAGTTTGTGATAAGTAGAAACGAAATAAATTTCATTATAAATAGTCATTATTGAAGTTTTATTTCCTTGAAGCTAATTAGAGGTCCCATAGTAAGTAGCACAGCTAAAAAACACGACCGGGGATCGAACCGTTGTGTAACCCGCAAACGCTCTGACTACTAAGCTATATAGCAACTGTAGTGTTTGCATAGTACCTCATGCAGTAGTAACATAGATATTGCGGAGCATTATTCCACTATGTTGGAAAAGGAAAGGAGATCTCCTACAGTACGCGTGTTGCGTACTGGGCTCAACTAGCCGGTAACGATTACTCTGTGGGTAAATCGTTTTGCGAGATATTGTACACATGCAACGCCATCTAGCGGTAGCATGTAGTGGTCGCTACACTGATAACCAAGGATTACTGTAATCACAGGCGCGGCAACGTATCATGCCACGCGTCTGCCCTCGCCGACGGCTGTCGTGTTCTGCCTGATACGCTCGAGATTGTGTCACGTCATCTAGTAATTGTACATGCATATATATATATATATATATATATGCATTTGCGTTCCTCATACACTACAGCAACAATGTGCTCGTGACGAGATTCCTCTATACTATGTTTCTTCCAACTGTCCATAATACCGGTTTTTTATTGTGACATCAGACCTTGATTTACCTGATGGTAAGGTCCAAGAGCAAAACGACTTAAAAAAACAACTTTGTTCATGTTTGCCTCAGTCGCCGTCCCTATGTCGGCCAAATACTATTTCTTAAAACCTTAACAATTTTACTACGTATTGGTGAGTGATAAACAAAATCAACAGTTTTATTACGAAATAATCAAAATATTTTGAATAAGAAATTAATAATCTTATCATTGGAAAAACGTAACAATTGTTATCTAAACAATATCAAAGTTTTATTGTAAAACGTAAACAAACAAATTATACTTAACTTATTTAAAACAATAATATCTTATAATTAAGTATAATAAGGGTATATAGCTTGTCTAACTATAAATGACGCGCCCCTCCACTTTATTAGTTTATTTAAATGTGTGAATACAAATATTACTCAATATACTATTATACTTTATCAGCATGCTCCACCTTTTGTGTCTAACCAGCAACTAAATAACCAATTACAATTGCATTTTCGATGTGTTTTATCCATATTATATTGTATTTGCTCGTGTGCGTAAACGCAGTGGGGGGGCGCTTCATTTCGGCTTAGACAGCCTATCTTATATTATGGGTATACTTTGTTTTATAATTCGTAATAATCTCATCAATTCCTATCAAAATAGTGTTAGGCAGACTGTTGGTGCCCAGTTTGCCGATCTAGGGCAGTACCATCACTTCCAAATATAGAGACACAGTTGCGTTTGGGGATCAGCAGGGCCGTCTTTACCCGGGGGTTCAAGGGGTGCGGTGCACCCGGGCGCAGAGTCCTAGGGGGCGCATGCCGACCGCCATAAACTTCGATAGGTACCTACTACACTGAGACCACGCGAGCGGAGCCTTGACTTTTGCACCCCGGCGCTGAATATGCTTAAGACGGCCCTGGGGATCAGTATCCAAGTTGCCGGTTCTAACACAGTGAAAGCGACTGCTACTTGCAGCTATTCAGCTGTACAAGCAGTTGCCTTAAATAAGACGAATTCATAAAGATGGACCTACAATAAAAAAGCTACGCCTATTGATAACATTTCACATTAAAACATTAATCAATCAAATCGTCACGCCTTTTTCCTACAGGGATAAGCAGAGACAATGGAGCGCCACTTGCCACGATCCTGACACAATTCCCTCGGTTCCTTCACATTCACAATTCTCTTCATACAAGCTCTATGGTTATGGGCACTAGGCAACCTAGCTTTCTTTGGTCGGCAAACACCCTCCTGCGCCTGCCTCGTTTAACGCACCCATTCACACGAGATTTATAAATTCTTTTTGTCAATCTATGAACTATAACATCAATAGTATTAGCATATTTATTTGTCACACTGCTGAGTAAAATGCCTTACGACATTTTGCGGTCTCTCGCCACAAACTACGATATAAGCCCTTAAAAATATAAAGGCTTAAATGTACCCCTCATAAAAGCTGGGTTGCCTAGTGCCCATAACCGTAGAGCTTGTATGAAGAGAATTATGGTTGTGAGGAAAGCGAGAGTTGTGTAAGGATCGTGGCAAGTGGCGCTCCATTGTCTCTGGCTATCCCTGTGGGAAAAAGGCGTGAAAGTTTGATTGATTAAATGTTTATCATTAATTCCCATAGGTTTAGACAGAGACAACAGAGTAGGACTTTCCACAATCCTCACACAATGAAAGGGAATCCTTTCGCTACCGGCGCGCGGGTCTAACTGTATCGTTTTTCCAGTTATTGTTGATGGGTACTGCCCTTCCATGCATTGGTATGAGGCCACATAAAAGAATATTCTCACGCCCTTTTCCCTCAGGGATAGGCAGAGACAATGGAGCGCCACTTGCCACCATCCTGACACATCCTCATTCATTTAGAAGAAATCCAAGAAGATCCCTTATTACTATCATTAATAATAATTTTCATAGTTTTAAGTTTATCCCTAACAATATCACATGCGGTTAGTAATTCCTTATCTTTCTTAGAAATAGCATTTGTTCTTACACTTTGTCTAAAGGCAACTAAAGTATCAATTACACTGTTAGAAATATTATTCTCAGAGTTTTCTAGTTTGAGACCAAATTTACTTAAAATTAAAACTACATATTCACAAACTAACATAACAGGAATTGGATAATATTGCTTTGTATCTAACTTAATAACTCTATTAGTTTTAATTATTAAATTCAATAAACAATTTATGCAAGATGCCGTATCAAAATCATTTTTCAATGCATCACCTATTTGCTCTTCTGTCTTTTGTAGATCATCCAAAAGACTGTCACAATATTGCCCTTCCTTGTTTGATCTGTTGACATAGATGTCAGCTTCTTTTAAAAAGTGTTTGAATTTCTTCAAGACATCTTCAGCAGTTCTTATTACATTGTCACTGTAATCCATTGGGTATCTGTAGTTAGACATTAAACATGCCATTCTAAATGCATCAGCACTATAATGTTCAAGTAAAGAAGTGATAGATATAGTATTTTTCAAGGACTTTGACATTTTTGTATCTTTTAAAATTAAATGTCCGACATGTATCCAATAGTTAGCCCATTGTCTTGTGTTATGAAAGGCACACGATTGAGCTTCCTCATTCTCATGATGAGGAAATTGAAGGTCTATACCTCCTGCATGGAAATCAAGTTGGCTACCAAACACTCTGCTGACCATCGCGGAACATTCCACATGCCATCCTGGCCGACCTTTACCCCATGAGACTTCCCAACTCGGTTCCCCAGGCTTCTGACCCTTCCATAAAGCAAAATCCATTTCATTCCGTTTTTCACTAGATTTTGGCTCGTCATTATCTTGTGCTTTCTGTAATTTTCCATAGCTCTTATATTTGTTTGTGTCAAAGTATACTGAACCATCCGAAGTAATATATGCCAGCTCATTATCAATTAGGTTCTTAACAAATTTCTCAATAGTGGTAATATTGTCTGATACTTTAGTTATTATTAATGGTTTTTCAATATTAAGTGATGCCATATCTAGCCAGAATTCATGCTCATATTGTTTAGCAACAACTGTGAAATCTGTGTTTGTGTCTTTTGCTTTCTTAATTATTTTATCATCGATGTCAGTGATGCCCATTGCTGTTATTAATTTAACATTGAAGAATGATTTCAGTATACGTTGGATAATATCCAGCTTTACATAGCAACTGGCGTGGCCCAAATGTGCTGAATCATACACGGTTGGGCCGCAAGAATACCACGTAGCTACGTGAGGGTCATTTAATATTATAGGCACTTTTTCATTAGCAACACAATTATAAACATACAAACCAGTTGGGTTCCCATTGGGCATTAACCATTTTGTCTCCTTATATGGTTTTAATTTACACACGTGGGATAATTTTCTAATAAATATTAACTGTTTTGTCATTTTATTTAGTTTAAAATGCTCATTTGTGTACTTTGAACAGAATTTTTGAAATAATATCACGAAAACAATTCTGACGTTTGCCCCTTATCAGCTGATTGTCAAGTCAAAGTGCGTTTTATTTCTGCTACGTGCCACTATTTTTTATGTATAAGTTTACTTATGATTCCAATAAACGATATGAACTTTAATTAAATATTTACAATTATAAATATCCATAATTTATTAGTATAACAATATGTAGTCAATTATATTCTAATTAACGAGAAACTAATCAAAAGTTATTTGTCATAGTTGTCAAAATATTAATTGAAATTAAGGTTATAAGAAAATATTTTGTAAACAGTTGAAAGTAAATAGAAAAAGCAGAATATTTTTATTGTAAAATGATTACTTTTGCGACCGATGAAATCGGTTTAGCCGACACTTCGTCTTGTGCTACAGTTCGAGCTGATCTCAAGATGTGTCTCCTTGAAAGTGAGTGCTGCAAAAAGGTATGCATTTTTTATATTACATCACTTGAAAGTGTTTAATATAAAAAGGTCACTCAATATTTGAAATACATGGAAGTTAATTTATTGTTTTATTACTCCAACAGGGGAAAACTCCACGGGAATGTTTGAAATCTGGTGAGGCCCCGGCTGAATGTATGGCAATAAGGAATAGCTTCTTTGAGTGTAAACGCTCATTGGTAAGATATACATTCATTAAGACATTGCAGATGAAATATAAACAACAATTATAAACTGGTGGCTTAATGCATTTAGGTATTTTCTACCAGTTACCTTTAGGAGAGGTTTAATTGGTGATTCTTTAAGTGGAGAAAAAAAATATTACAAAGTTAAAATTTGAATTTTTTGTACATGATGTATTGATTTCCTGATCTTAAGCTGGAGTGTAATCTACCTAAAGGTCTGCTGATCAAAAGGTGGTATCTGCAAGCAGTAGACATCAGCATCCATAATGCTGGCATAGCTGACTTCCAATTCTGTCAATATCTCATCTTCTGTGAAACGAATTGGATGTTGAACTAAAAGGTTCCGTGCATAGTTTCTTTGTAGAACAATTGACAAGGGAAATGCTTTGCCAGGCCATGTGTTCTTCCCATCCCTAACCTTGGACCCTTTAGGCGATGCATGAAAAAGTATATACCAAGCTAATAATGCAATGAACTGAGACGGTTTTTTCAGTGCGGCTTTTAGTATTTAATTAGTTTAAGCATATATTTGTAGGCTGTAAATTGTCCAAAAATAAATAATGAAAAAATAAAATAATTCTGTATAATTATTATAATTATTTGTTTTTTTTATTACAGTTGGACAATAGAAGGCGGTTTAGAGGTGTCAAAGCGAGTTAAAAACCAAATAAGTTTATGTTTTGTATACACAAGTCATTATAGTTGTTATTTGTTTATATTTATCACTGTTGTTTAATTTATTACTTCTATTTCTATTATGATCAAGACTTCTGGTTATTGATGCTAGTGGAAAGATTTTTTTATTATTGTGACTCAACATCTGACCTCGACCCACCCGATGGTAAGCAAGAAGAGGTGCCGACGACTATAATAAGCGATTCTTCACGGCTGCTTTAGCTGTTTCCACTATGCTGGCCAAAAGTGCTCTCCTCGCATCGCTTGGAAAGTACCATTTTTTTATTGTAACTCGACATATGACAGCACCCCGCTTGATGTTAAGCTGGAGTGTGGTCTGATAATGGAATGGATGTCACTGCTACTACAATTCGATAACAGTAAGTAGCAATCACATCCACTAAGCCGGCCTAGTTGGACCCGGCAACATACAAGCTGATCCTGAAACGCGACCAAATCACTTCCTGGTCTGTATACTTGTAAGTGGTGGTACCCCGGATCGGCAAACTGGGTACCACTGCCTACCACTCTGATAACCAGACCCAAAGCAAATACCCACCTCTTTTTTTATTAACAAATATTTAAAATAATTATTAAATATTACAAATAAAAGCTATGAAACAAATATATGCTCTGACCGGCGGGAATCGAACCCGGGACTTTACGCTGAACAAACCAATTTCTAACCGTTCGTCCACGCCTGTCGTCAAATTTCCCTCTGCATCCAGCCATTTCTATTACTTTGAAAGTCATATGCAGCTGGGTGCCTTTTAAGGACATATTTATAGTGAGGGTACTGGTTCACTTGCCATGTGATTATTTAAATGGCAGTAGCTGATGATGATTTTACATCCATTGTTAGTCATAAGGATTCATCAAAAAATTAGGACACTAAAACGAAACAAATATATAAATTTTTTATTTATTTATTATAAAAATAATTGAAATTGTTTTTAAATTGTCTATTAATAGTAAAACATTGGAGCTTGGCCCTTAATTGCACAAACAATTCAATAACAGCATTGTGCGTTTTAACTATAGCATAAAACACTAAATTAGGTTCATTTTCATCAATTTTTTAATTTGATCTATCATATTTATTATTGGTCTCGCTGACGCTTCGTAGCGCGACTTATTATTAATCTATGGTGATCAATAACAATATTTTAATTAGAAAATGACGTAGACATGCTTTGAATGGGGCACATTTAAACTTTACCAATAAGCAAACCTGAACTCATTGTCGCGATGTAGAGCAACATATATTTGTCTCTTTTCACAACATATTCTTTGTCGTGGTTGACCTTCAGAACAGAGAAACAATTATATCTTTCTCTCTTCTGTGTGGATGACCGTTCAAACACGTGCCATTTGCGTACACTAAAACTGGCGTATATAAACCTTATTTTACATCATTGTCTCTCGGTTTGCGCAACCATTGCTGTTTTGGAGTTTTTTCTGAATCAACGACCTTACTTCTTATCAATCCGCGGACAATTCATTCCTCTCAGGGTCAATACCAATGTATCGCTGGAAAGATCTCGACGAAATAAGCTCATAGCTTCGAATGAAAGCCTTCAGTTTCAATTAGTATTTTCACGTACTTTTTTTTTATGATCTCAACATTGGTGAAATTGAACCTCTAACAAATAAAAGGCAAGTGCTAGATTTTTTATTAATAATAATACTAATACCTAATGGTATTTCATAAGTAGATTACCTATCATAATCTAGAATTCTAGACTAAGACAAGAGAAAAAAACCTATTCTATAACATCGATGGCCATCTTACAGGGATAAATAACTAGGGATATTGGGTGGCCGTTTTTGTCATTTTGCGTACAATAGAACAATGAACCCATTTAAAAAAAAAAATAGACTATTTAATAGACGCTATGACATTTACCATTACTGCCCCCATTTCAACAGGAATAGGCAGAGAAAAACGGAGCGCCACAACTCTCAATCTTCCTCCGCGTCCACAAATTTCTCTTTGTGCATTTCTGTATTTTTTAAGAATATCCTCGATTTGAACATTTGGGTGTAAAGTTTAAAGTATGTTAGTTACCCCTGGTGCCAAGCCTTACATCGATAATTCTACTACAATCTACTCTACATTTTCAATTGGTTGTATAGGCTTTGTTCCCTTTGCCTTGATGTTAGCACCATAAAGAAAATTTGATCTTTTAAAATCACAGAATATTTTGCTTTGGTCGTCTTAATAACAAAATATATTAGCTATTAAATTCCTATTCTAGTAGATAAAGACTCATTTAACTTATTTTCTAAAAACATGTTATAATAATTTATAATAAAGTTAGCTAAGCCAAATATGAAAAAAAAACTATTTCATTTTAGCGCTATTTTTAATAGAAGCGCAGAGATAAAAGTTATTAAACTACAATTTTAAATTTTATCAAGAGCACTCAATAAATCTAAAATTGAAATCTATATTAGTTTAAAAGTAGACATTTAAAAGGTTTCTAAGTATAAAAGCGAATTATTGTAAAAATCTTGAAATCTATAATTTGGATATAACTTCGGCCATAAAAAATTAACTTAACAAATCCATATTGACTATTTAAAACAAAATACTCGCTTGGAACATAACTTAAAAACATCAGATTTAGTAAGAATTGTTTTGTTTTTTATTTTTCATAGTGACTCGACATAATATTATGACAGCACCCTGCCTGATGGTAAGCTGGAGTGCGGTCCATGTATTGGGGTTACTGCTACTACAATTCAACAACTGTGAATAGCAGTCACATCCACTATGTTGATTACACACTGCTCCCGAAACGCGACTAAGTCACTTGACGGACTGTATACTTGTAAGTGGTGGTACTACCCAGGATCGGCAGACTGGTTATTACTGGGACTTTCTCCCACCGCAGTCGTCCAGCGTTTCTTTATACTGCACAGCTCAAAAGTCGGCGCTTTTTATAACTGCTAGAATATATATCGGTGCTAAGTCCACAAATTAGTAATAAAAATTAGGGTATACGTGGTGAATTTTTTTCAATTTTAATTACTAATATATAAAACGTGAAAAAGCTCTGGCATAGTAAATTCGACTGAGCCACCCGTAAACTGAATCTGATATTTCAGACGCCAGCGATC
Source organism: Tinea trinotella (assembly GCA_905220615.1). Lineage (NCBI taxonomy): Eukaryota > Metazoa > Arthropoda > Insecta > Lepidoptera > Tineidae > Tinea > Tinea trinotella. The sequence goes on from HG992314.1 coordinate 1,638,077, forward strand.
TTGGATTTTCCCTTGCTTATACTCAGGCAAGGCGGTAACATATATAAGTAATTTTTACTTATTTGGTTTTCTGCGGTAATACTTCTTTTACGGTAATTAATTCTTTCGCTGGCAACTGTATCCGTATGTATAATACACTGCCAAGTAATGTGCCTGATCTTACAGTTAATAAATTCAAAAAATTCATTAAACATAAATTGTGCCAAAAGGCTTACTATAGCATTAGAGATTTCTTTGACGACAAGGCTGCTTGGCAGTGAATGTATTGCTAGTTCCCAAGATAAAAAAGATGTAATAGAATATAAGACAAAGTTGAAAAAAGCCGGACTGGAGTTTCTTGAGTGTTCTTCTCAGTCTGTAGCCTTTCCGAACACTCGGTAGAGTCCCCTCACTCTTTCTTAATGACGTTTCTAAGTGTTTGTAAAAACCAAATGAATAAATGACTTTGAATTTTGAATAATAATCTTATTTGAGAAGCAAGCAAGGAGTCACAGAGTATTTTGTTTTGAATAACAAATAGTTTTTTTAGGTTTATAATAATTTAAATACAATAATTAGTTTATGCTGATTTCATGAAAGCAGTTTAAATTTTTTAGGATTCAATTAAATATGTATAAAGAAGTTAGAATAATATTTTTATCAATAAAAGACCTAAAAAACTAAATTAAAAGAAATATAAAAAAATAAAATGTTCTTTTTGTGATATGTACTTTGAGATATTGTTACGTAATTTTCGAGAAATATTGTCCAAAAAAGTTGTTTAAAAATGAATCAAATTATTTTTTGCATAAATAAACTCGAGCAACTGCTGGAGTTAGTATTTAATTTTAATGTTCCACTTTACTCAGCAGTCAAAGGACTTGGGCTTCTATGTACCACTTTTGTAATGTCCGATGATGAAAAAATGGATAAATGGTCGTTTCGATACTTGTATTGATGAAACAATTTTGCTTTTAATTGCCGTGCAATTGAGTTATTTGGAAAATAAGATATGGTTTTTGTATCATCTGTCAATCAACGCCACATTTGTTCTGCTTTGAATTGTCATAATTATAGTTTGATCATTTTGCAAACCTAAACTATGCATAATAAAGAATATATTTCGATTACGTTGTAATCTTCGTACATCAAACTATTTTAAAATGTATATGCAACTGTTAATACAATTAAGCCCAAGTCCCCATCCATACAAAATGAATGATGCCCTTTAACCAATTAAAATATTCTAAATAGATAAACTGTAATTATTAAGGAATGCTAAAGTAGCTTCGGAATCAATTCCTACACTTTGAGAAATTAATAATTTAGTTAAAAAAATATAAACTGAGTATTATCAAAACTTATTTATATTCTGAAATTTGATTCTGTATACTATAAATACAAAACTATACAATGATAACGTGAAATACAATAAATGTTCAGTAAAGGACATCAGTCATTTTGGGCTTCTTTGTACTACTTTTGTAATGTCCAATGATGAAAAAATATATAAATGGTAGTTCGATACTTGCATTGATAAAACTAATAACAATTTTGCTTTTAATTGCTGTGCAATTAAGTTATTTGGAAAATAAGATATGGATTTTTTGTCGTCTGTCAATCAACGCCATATTTGTTCTGCTTTGAACTGTCATAATTATAGTTTGATCATTTTGCACACCTAAACTATGCAAAATAAAGGATAAATTCTAATTACATTGTAATCTTCGTAAATCAAACTATTTTAAAATGCATATTATACTTTTAATACAATTAAGCCCAAGTCCCCATACAAAATGAATGATGTCCTTTAAAATATAAAATATTATTTGGGTGTAAATAAATGAAGGGACAAAAAGCCGACGGAGAATACGATTGTATCTTCAAATCAAATTGTCACGTCTTTCTCCCACAGTGACAAAAAAGCGCCACTTGCCACAATCCTGACATAACTCCCTCGCTTCCCTCACATCCACAATTCTCTTCATAGAACCCCTTCGGGTATGGGGACAAGGCAACCCAGCTTTCTTGAGGATGTCTCCAATTTAGATTTATAAATCTGGTTTGGATAGATGCGTTAAACAAGACAGGCTCGACGAGGTGTGACGTTTCACAATCCAATGCAAAATGCCAGTACGAGCGCATTCTCAGCGTATTCTCCGTTGCTATTTCATTACATCCCCTTATACTGTATCCACAAACTATAGAACTAATACTCATAGAGATTCAATGAATGCCAACGTGTTATTCCTTTTAGTAAGTCATTTAACAGCTAAAAACAATACTTTTGGTCCTTCACTCACAACTTAGTTAAGCTTTCAATGTCTTACACACCTAATTTGTATACTATCATAACACTGCAGTTAAGAGACTTAGGTAGAGTCAATGGAGCGCTTATTTTAGATATTTTTATCTCTTTCTTTTACATCTACCCAAGATCTACAAATACGACAATACACGAATACAGTTTCCGGTGGCAAGCAATGCACATCGGGTTTTGGAAAGAGATAGTCGACTAGTTTCGGCTTCGGCTTCGTTGTCTCTCACGCACATAGCAAGAGACAGTTATACGTACGTAGGTATAGTTCCCAGCAGATAAAAATAGCGTTGACTTGCGGTGGAAGCAAGTCAGCCTATCTATACAGTCGTGCACATTATTAATAATATTTGATTTTTAAAATGCGTTAAACGTAAAGTAAGTAGGTAACAAAATTAGTTCAATGCCAGCGATTTTTTTATCTGCCGGGGATCTACTGTAAGAAAGAGACGTTGTTCAACAAAGCCTTAACTAGCGTTACCGCCGGGAACTGTAATTCGCTCAGTATTGAAAAGATTTAAACAACTCCTAAAATAACTGCCACAATGTTCCCCAAATGTCAGTCTTCCCGCCATTTTTAATACCTTATTAGCAACACAATTTATATTAAAATTTACTTATATAGAGTTCATTTTAAAAGTCAATGGTATAATGATGTGGATGATGAATGGGATCCTTTGCCATTTAAAATAATTTAGTATCCATTACACATTAGAAAAAACCGCTTTGTGCTTTCCTTGCATATCTGCATACTATTTAATTTTGAAGCGAAAAGTAATACAAATTACATACTTATTGAAAAGCTGTTCTATTCGGAATGCTCCTTGCTTAAGTATTGTTTGATCAAAATTTTGAATCAAACAATTAAACAAAATTTGTAACAAACAAAATAAAAAGTGCATAAAAAGATGTTATGAATTTAAATACAACATAAAAGAAATGGCTAACATAACAAAGTTACTATCAAAATCATTATCACATTAAAAATCATCAGCATCAATGGTCACGCCTTGGTTACCATAGGGATAGGCAGTTACAACGTAGCGTTACTTTTCCCCTGTTTTTCAAATCACAAACATAAAAATAACTAACCGTTTACAAGAGTAAAGTGACAAATACTAAATGTAAAGACCAAATACCTTTTATGTCCTCTTAAAGCTATTTCGTAAAGAATACGCTAAAATAATTTAATCATCTATCTTCCAAATAATAACAATTTTAAAGATTTAATTATAATTTACTTTAAACTACGAACCAAGGGACAAAGAATTAACAACCATTTAGCATAATTATCGGTTAAAATAATAATGTATGAAGTTAAAATTAAAAACTTAATAAAGACGAATCATAAAGGTCGCATAGAACTTCATTCAAACCTAATCATTCCAACAAAGAAACCTAAGTAGAACAAAGATGACAAACGAGACCCATCCAACCACAAAACCCATTGACTTTTTGAAACACATTGTAGGCCTTTCCGACCTCAGCCGCTACTAGAACGTTTGTATGGGCCTATATAGACCCGTATAACCACACAACCGAGCTCTTAAAGCTGTCACGAGCATTGCAGAACCAGACATGTCTTCTAACAGGTTAGCACATTCACAAACGAGTAAATACATCTTGTCTCCATGTGCGGCGACTGATTTGTGCAAAGCAATCTTTCTCAGGCCAACGGAATGTGGTAAATGTCGGTATAGCATTCGAGCACCAGTCCAGTAGAGCCAGTTGCGCTCAAATCTTTCACCGTCGTCGCCTTCGAACACCTGGGGTTTAAAAGAAATTAAATACAACTACAATATAGAATTAAACAAATTTTATGCGGCTTACTATCGCGCGTTTATTTTTTTTTGAACTGAAAACTTGTAAAATCAAAAACCGATAGTAAGCAGCATAAATCAATGTTCGCGCAAAATCTAAGAAAATACTGCAATATAGAATTTAGCGTGATAATAGTTAATTTAAAAGTAAGTAATTAATAATGGCTCTGATTTCGTTGTTCTCTATTTTGATGTTATCTCTTCGACCGTTCGTTGGCTGTCATGGTCTGTTGAGTTGTAATTTCAGGCTGCGCTTGAAGAATCCTGATTTCCTTTTTATAGCTTTTATTATACTTTCTTCTATTTTTAGCACGCACATGATTAGTGGTGTGTTTTAGGAGCCGGAAGAAAAGAGAGGCACTGGTGCAGGAATTTAATCTAAATATTCTATGTCGAGTATCTATTGTATTTTGTAATACAATATCTTCTCTTCATCATCGACCTTTTCCCAACTAAACTGAGGATGATATTTGTTTTTTGTATTGAGGCCGGGGTGGTATAACCACATACACTTTACAGACCTTGAAGTGATTTAGTCGCGTTTTGGGATTAGCTAGTAAGTTAACGGTTATAATTAGGGCGGCATAGTGATTGTGAATGCTCTTTACAGTTTAACTGTAGTAGCGTCGCCTCCATTCATGGACTGCACTCTAGCTTAACCTTAGGCGGGGTGCCAAGCTCAACAATAAGATTAGGATAAAGCTATTTTTTTTTCTTACCTTATAAACACTTATTATAAATCCAGTATTAGGTGTGTGTGATTTCTTAGGTCCACCAGCTAAATCATTGAACGGTGGTCTGCATATCATTGCTACTTCACTGTATAGGTCCAATGTATGCGCAGCTGAATATCTAGAATTTATTTGTTTTATTAAATATAATGTACAACCTTTAATAGCTGAAAGAAAACAATTCATATTACTAAAGTAAATTTTGATAAATAAATAAAAACTATCATTAAAGTGGTAGACAGTAGTGGTCTGCTAATTCGGGGTAGTACCACCACCTATACTCGTAGGTATACAAACTTAGTCGCGTTTCGAGATGCGCTTGTTAGTTGCCGGTTTCAACTAGGCCGTGGATGTGACTACTATAAAATATAAATATAAAATATATGCAGGCTTAGATCACATATATGCGTAGATACGAAGATACGAAGGAGATTTTCTAAAAAGTTGTGCTTATAAAATTGAAATAGTTTGCATGTCCACAGGCTGCAGTTTTGAGCCTAGCAGTAAGTGCGGAACTTCAGAGGCGTCATTAAGTTCGAATTTAATTATATATCTACATATTATGCAGAGCATATAATAGTTAATAATAAAAATATCATGCAACATACTCACCTAATAGTTTTCGGATCAAATTTAGACAAGGAAGCACATCGCATATTATTGTAAAACAGCAATGGATCAGTTTGCGTTGTATTTATAACATAATACGATATGAAGGGAAATTCCGCATTCTTCTCCATATTAGCTAAAAGCATACCACCAATAGCTGTGTTAGCTTGGGCAACTTCATTCAAAAGCTCGCTAGCTGCTGTCTTTTGCCTAACCAATGGTTTTGCCAATGGTGATTCCAGTATTGGTTCAATTGGTTCCAATGGACTCATTAAATGTGCCAATATACATAATTTTGGATCAGCAACTTCTAATATACTCAATGAGTTGTGCGATTTCGTTGCAACACCCTTTTCAGGCGTGGGCGGTGGTACGGGTAGCTGAAAATATCAAATTTATGTGTTAATACATGAAACTATTAAGGGCCTATCCGCACACAACAGTGTCGCCGCGAAAAGTTATAGAACACATTAAAAGAAAGGACGAAAAAAGATTGACAAATGATATTTATAAATTTGATGTGAGTGGAAAACTTAATAGAAGACGACCCAGAAGAGTGTTCCTTGATCATATTGGTTACATTCTTGAAAAAGTGCCCATAACCATAAAATCAATATGAAGAGAAATGTGGATGTGAGTGAAGAAAGTGAGAGAGTTATGTTAGGACAGTGTTCTTTTCTTTCCACATGCTAGACAATTTATGTTTCTCTACACTGAATGATTTTTAGGTGAATATTTTTTGGCGTCATGTAAAACTGTAACTTACCGGCACTCCATCAGGAAGAAATCTATCTAAAGCATGCGCTGGTATGACAAAACAATCTCGTTCCAACGTGGCGAGTGACAATGGTTCTGTGCGACGGCGATCACTGGCATGTACTGATGTAGGGCGGTCCCATCGCAGAAGAGACACGCACGGCTCCCTGTTCACTAGAGGCTGAGGTGGCTCGCACTCTGGACCTGTACCCCCTGAACTGACTGGGCCGCATCTTTCTGTAGGAAGAACGTTTGAATATTTAAGTATTTGGAGTGATATGCAGACCGTTGGTGGTAATTTGCTCAATCGGCCGATCCGGGGTACTTGTAACTGTAGTAACAGTCACCTCCGTTCGTGGACCGCACTCCAGCTTAACATAAGGCGGATTAACAATAAAAAAACTTCCTCCCACAAATCCGTATTTATCAATAGATCGGGAACGTTTCATAGAAAACAGGGGTTTGAAAAGCCCAAAACCATAAGGACTGCGTGAAGGGAACCGTGGATGAACCGATAGAGTTGTAAGGAACGTGAAAAGTGGCACCTATTCCTGCGAATATTTGATAATAATGTAAAACTACGTCTTTCTTGTTCCTAATTTCAATTGCAGTCCTTTATCTAAGTTCATTTTGCTTTAAAATTTTCTTTTGGACTAAACCCTTGAAATATTGGTGCATTATATTATAAGCCATATTCAAATTTAAACATACAACCTCGTTCGAGAATGTGCGCATGCTTCTAAATAAATCTAAAATAAACCGGTGCCATGCAGTTAACGGTATTGCGGTTATGCATTTCGTCATAATGTCTATATTTAACAATTTTATAATATTTAGGAATATTAGGGATATGGGCTTCTATATCTATCAATACATGACTTTTGGGCAAATGATTACCAACTATCTGCCTACCACAGAAAGACAGTTCTAAATGTTTTATAGACAATCAAATCTAGAGCAAATATTTACCTCCTTTTTTATTAACACATATTTGTAAAATACAAACTAATTATTAAATATTACAATTTAATGCTATGAAATAAAGCTTTGCTCCGACCGGGAATCGAACCCGGGACTTTACGCGTTACAGACTGGTTGGTATGTTACCAATTCTTGCAATACAAGTAGAGGTAGACTACAAGCAACAAACTTTTCTGAATTTAGAAATTACCTCATAGCAACACAATTCTGAAAAAAACTGAAACTAACATTCAGTCAATCGGCGTCTAAGACAATGTGGGCTTTTAAAATAACCGCCAAAATCCTCAGCCAGTTTAATTTGTAAGCGAAATGCCTATCATCAAACAAGACTAATGAACGCCCGTGTTAAAACATCTGTCGCTCAAAAAATGTATTTTTAGTTGGCAAGCCGAGCTTAGTCCTGGAATACCTGTACCATCGTTGTATTGCGCGCTGGTCCTTGGTGCTGAGAAGAACAGATGGGTCCTGTAATGATGCTCCTCCATGCAAGAATAGCCGCGGTCTCGTCTCTTAGCGTTCCTCCCGGCTCCGAGAGCACCACGAGCTTTGCCTCCGCCACTAATGCTACTCACAGTCTTCTCCCCACTAAAGTTCTTCCGAAACATAAGATTCATCTTGGATGTCTGCCCAAAGTCTATCCTTTTCTAACTAATTACAAATTCCTATTACTGCTCGCTCTGCTTGGTTGGCCAAGAATTAATCCTAGCTATATTGAGAGGGATTCTGTCTCGTTCACACTTATTGTTTGTTTATGTTTTGTTTGTATGCCGTCCCGCTCTTTTGTTTGGCCCGGTTTGCCTAGTTTTTGTGTTGTTTGTTAATTTTCTGGTGTGATTATTTTGGTGGAGGTGATAATTGTACCGGTAATATTACTAATTAAAATTGTCATTTGATTTAAGGAGAATAAATTAGTAATGAAAATTGGATAGAAAATTCACTCGTGCGTATCGATGAACTGTCGACGTTAGGCGACGTACAGTAGATCTTCACTCGATCTGTTGCAGATTGCGTGCATTTTCCTATTCAATTTTATTTAGGTATACTTTATTTTTTCATAAAATATTGATTTAGGGAAAATTAATTTTTCTATGTATTATATAATATACATAAGAAGTTATTATGTTATATTGCAAGACGTATAAAGAACGGAATTTATTTCCTAAATAATTTGAGAATAAATAAAAAAATCTTTTCTTTATTATTTATATTTCACTCACTTCGATCGGTGAATACTTTTTAAATATTATACATTTAAGCAGATTCTGTATAAGGCTAGGATAGTGCTTGTATCATAGAAATAGGATGAATAAAGTAGCTATATATTGTATATAAAACATACATTGGTGCCGACAAGTGGTTTTGAACAGGGATCTCTTGTTTTGCGAGACCATTTTTTACTACCACTAGACCACAGAAATAAAATTCTTTATTAGCGGTACGTACGAGTTATTACAACGAGCGGTACAAAATATTAAGAAGGTTAACAAAAATATTAAAAATGAAAAAACAAAGAAAGAACAAATAATATATAAAACTTCAACATTAGCATCGATCAACATTAGAATTTTGTATGGATTTGTCTAAGATATATTGGATGACAATGTAGTAGGCTTTTTCCTACAATAAATTACCAAAAATATGATTACGGTCTATTGATACTTTTTAATCGTGTCTGGAATATTTATATTTATAAATAATTAACATGTCAATGAATTAAAGAAATTTTATGCGGCTTACTATCGTTTTTTTGTTTGATTTGATTTTACAATTTTTTATTTTTCCGACGTTTCGAGAGCTTTACAGCCATCGCGGGTACGGAGAGACTGAGGTGCTGGTCGTCCTATTGGTTGATGCTGTTATTGTTTCCAAAAACGACTCCGTTTGATGTTTTGATTTTGTTTTACTGTATGTAAGCCGCATAAAATTTGTTTAATTCATTAATCGATGTTCGCGCAAAATATATAAAAATACTTATTAACATTGATTTTATGTTGGCTTAGGTGTTTATATCATATTGTTGATGTACCCAATAAATATATAAATAGGTAATGGAATGAAAACAAATTAATGACGTTTCTTGTGTAAATAATGCAATTATGTATCGATTGTTAGCAACATTGATCAAAAATAGTTATTGCTTTTCAGAAAGACCTTGAATGCTGTTGGTTATCTTATTACTTATTAAAATGTTATACCTTTATACATATATTTTTTCTGTCTCTGTGTGTGTGTGTGTGTGTGCCTGATCTCCTCCTAAACGACTGGACCGATTTTATTAAAAAGGACATCATTCATTTTGGGCTTTATGCACTACTTTTGTAATGTCCAATGATGAAAAAATATAATAATGGTTGTTTTGATACTTGTGTTGATAAAACTAATAGCAATTTCGTTTGCAATTGGTGTGCAATTGAGTTATTTAGAAAATAAGAAATGATTTTTGTATCGTCTGTCAATCACAAAGACACGCCATAATTACAGTTCTGCTTTGATCACCCAAACTATGCAAAATAAAGGATATATTCCAATTACATTGTAATCGTCATACATTAAATTATTTTAAAATTTAAATGCAACTGTTAATACAATTAAGCCCAAGTCCCCATACACCTTGAGTGAATGATGTCCTTTAAGTGGGTTCTTCGATTATATAAAATTTATATTCACAATTGGACCCAATTGGGCAGTTTCAAAAATTGTTAGTGAAATGATAAATAATTCGAATATGATAATGTATATTTAAGGCTCTTTAATATACTCCTCTTCAACCATCTTCATAATCATAAAAAATCAACAAGAAAAGCTTCCCGCGAGACGTCTATTGTTGCCTAAGAACAAGGATTTTTGCAAACTACACAAAAACTACAAATAGGCCAATGAATTTCCTCACGGAGAATTGTATTAAAATTAGCCGTCAATTAAAATAAGTTTCAAGAAAAATAGAGATTGTATTTATTCTAATAGTTTTCGAAACAACCTAGGTATAATAGTATAAAATAGTAAACGGGGGAGCCGACCGCGCAACTTCAATGGGAATGAAAATGAAATTCATTCTCTTTTGTTAAAAAGTTACGCGGTCGCTGTTAGTGTCAAAAACAAATTTTATTGTTGTGGTGCGAAAGTCAACTCCGCTCGCGTGGTCTCAGTGTAGGTACCTATCGAAGTTTATGGCGGTCGGCATGCGCCCCCTAGGACTCTGCGCCCGGTTGCATCGCACCCCTTGAACCCCCGGGTAAAGACGGCCCTGATTCGGACAATGAGTTTCAATGAGCTTGGACTGTCAATGAAAATGAACATCAATTATCAGTGTGTTGCGCGGTCGCAATTTTGATTTTGAAGCTCATTAATGGAGTTTAACTGTTAAAACGAAGCTCATTCTCATTGAGTTACGCGGTCGGCAGGTTATTATAGATACGACAATGTATGTTTGCACATAAATATTTAATGTTATGTCTTCCACGGTTAGCTAACTACGAGTACAACTAGAAATAACTTCATGTGACAATTATAATTTAATAAGTTTCTATATATTCTATATATATTTGTATATTCTAACGAGAGCACGGGTTCGGGACCATTCACCGGTAACAAAGTATCTTTGATATATGTACTTTGGTTGTCCTGTTTCTATAATACAAGCACTTTATTAGCTTTGTATAGAAATGTATAATAAATAAAAACAATACAGTTCGGGCATTAAATGTATGAAATAGAATCCTGTATATGGAAGAAGTATAAAAGTAGGATTCTTAGGGATCAGCTTATAAGTTCCTGGTTCCAACTAGGCCGGCATAGTGGATGTAACTGCTACTTGCAGTTATTGAACTGTAGTAGCAGCCGTCTTCATTTATGGGTGCACTCCAGATTAACATGAGACGGGATGCAGCCATATTTATTTATATTAAATTACTAAAGTGCTTGTATCATAGAAACAGGACGACCAAAGTAATACATATATAAAAAAAACAAGTCATTCCATAGCTGCCTCAGTCGTTGTCACTACATCAGCCACAATAAAACGTAAACTAATAGTTTCATAAAAAGTATTGCCCCATGAAAAGTCATGAAATAACGCTGAAACAGTGTTGTATGTAGTTAAAAATGACAGCGGCATTGAATTTTACAGTAAGAAGGTCAACTGTAATCAATAAATAGCCAATCAATTTAACTTTTCAGTTTTCAGTCAAATACATCCACAATTCTCTTTATACAGGCTCTGTGGTTATGGGCACTAGGCAACCTAGCTTTCTGGAGGAAATGTGGATGTGAGGAAAGCAAGGGAGTTGTGTAGGGATCGTGGTAGGTGGCGCTCCATTGTCTCTGCCTATCCCTGTGGGAGAAAGGCGTGACAATTTGATTGATTGATTGAAATACTTTATTATTGTGACTCGACAAGGCGACTGTGGTGTAGCAGTAGTGCAATGGTTACGCAAACCGAAAGCACGGGTTCAAAACCACTTGCAGGTATCAATCTATCTATGTACTTTAGTTGTCCTGTTTTTATGATTTGAGGCAACCGTGGTGTAGTGGCAGTGCAATGGTTACGCAAACCGAGAGCACGAGTTCGAGACCACCCACCGGTACCAATGTATCTTTGATATATGTACTTCGATTGTCCTGTTTCAATGATACAAGCATTTTAGTAGCTTAGTATAGAAATGTAAATAAATAAAAAATGGAAAAAAGTGGATGTGACTGCTACTTACTTACAGTTATTGAATTGTAGTAGCAGTAATATCCATTCATGGACCGCACTGCAGCTTAACATCAGGCGGGGTGCTGTCATATGTCGAGCCACAACATGACAGGCGTAGACGAACTGTTTAGCGATTGGTTTGTTGCGCGTAAAGTCCCGGGTTCGATTCCCGGTCGGACCAAATATTTTTATAGCTTTTATTTGTAATATTTAGTAATTATATTTAATATTTAGTAATTATATTTAATATTACAAATATTTGTTAATAAAAAAAGAGGTGTATATTTGCTTCGGGTCTGGTTATCAACGAGTGGTAGGCAGTGGTACCCAGTCTGCCGATCCGGGGTAGTACCACCACTTACAAGTATACAGACCGTGAAGTGATTTCGTCACGTTTCGGAATCAGCTGGTAAGTTGTCGGTTCCATCTAGGCCGGCATAGTGGATGCGATTGCTACTCACAGTTATTGAATTGTAGTAGCAGTGACATTCATTCATGGACCACACTTCGGCTTAACAGCAAGCGGGGTGCTGTCATATGTCGAGTCACAATAAATAAATAAATAAACTAACGAAAAATATAACCGAAATCTTTTACAATATATTTAAGTATTAAACAAACGGCAAGTATTGTCATAAAAGTAAAAAAGTCATAACATAAAATGGGTGCTGATATAGCGTCCATCATAAGTTCCACAAACTCGATAACGACGCGCGCGATAATGATGGTACGAATGTTTGGTAGATGTATGTTTATGTAGAAATGGTGTGTCCTTGGAAGTAACAGTCCTTGTGGAATATAATGCCCAAGGCATTAAACTCGCATTATAATCTTTATCGCATATTTTTTTATTGTGACTCGACATATGACACCACACCGCTTGATGTTAAGCCGAAGTGTGGTCCATGAATGAATGTCACTGCTACTATAATTTAATAACTGTGAGTAGCAATTACATCCGCTATGCCGGCCTAGTTGGAATCGGCAACTTACAAGCTGATCCCGATCTGTATACTTCACGGTCTGTATACTTGTAAGTGGTGGTACTACCCCAGATCTGCAGACTGGGTACCACTTTTTTATTAACAAAAAAGGGGTCTTATTTTTACTAACAAATATTTGCAATATTTAATATAATTATTAAATATTACAAATAAAAGCTATGAAACAAATATTTGCTCCGACCGGGAATCGAACCCGGGACTTTACGCACAATAAACCAATCGCTAAACCGTTCGTCCACGCCTGTCGTCATATTATTTAATTTAATTTTCAATGGATATTGCGCAGAATAATCAGTGATGTTATACTTTTTATTTCATTAATATAATACCTATTCTTAATAAAAGAAAATAATACCGAAATGTTAATAGAAAAATACATACATACAATTTTAATCAAAATTGTATAAGTAAATAAATAGTTTTCTTACCCCCGACTCAAAAACAGGGGTGTTAAAAATTTGACGTGTCTGTGTATCTGTGTGTCTGTCTGTAGCATCGTAACACGAATGGACGCACACCAATTTTTGTTTGAAAGCTGACATGATCGAAATAGTTCTAGTAGTGATTTAACTAAAATTGTTACTCACTATGAGCCTTTAGCTGGGCCGTTAACAAATTAAAACCTTGGAGTATCTGATAATGTACCATGAGGATGCAAGGGATATAACTATGGTGCTATGACTAAAGTTGTTTCAGGGGTTTCGGGGATTTCTTTAAAATTTTAATATTGTTCAAAACTTATTCATTTTATAAACAATATCTTTCTTATATTGTAGTTATTCATGCTATCCTTTTTCCTTCTATGCTCTTTCTGTACGACACAAAGGTTGACTTTCCGAGAAAGCCACAATAACTCCGCTCGTCGTCATCACCAGAATACGTCCACTACTGAACATAGGCTTTCCCCTCAGAACGCCATTATAACCGATTAGATGCCAGTTGCATCCACCAATACTCGTGACTCTCACTATGTCGTCAGTTCACCTAGTGGGAGGCCTACCTACGCTGCGTCTACCGGTTCGTGGTCTCCACTCTAGAACCGTTCTTCCCCATCGGTTGTCGTTTCTTTGAGCAATCATGTCGCTCATCATAGGACACACACACACACACACACAAACACACAGAGTAAAATTTTCAATTATTATTCGCTACACGTAATAAAAACCTCAAAAGTGTAATATATCTTGAAGGCATGGAAGTTTCCGCGTAATGGTATTGGGTACTCACGTTTCCAGGGTAATATAAGAAGTATATTTTGGTATAAAATGTTATTTATGACATATTTCTTATTGGGAAATATTGGTAAGTAGGTAAGTCACATACAGCGTGTTTCAAGAAAGCTTTCGATTACAAAATGGGGTGGTACATTTCGAACCTCAAAACGACTGAGGGAGGATCGCCTTGTGTCAGGATCGTGGCAAGTGGCGTTCTATTGGCTTTTCACAATTTGATTTGATATAAAAACGACTGAATAAAAAAATATGTTTAACCAATTTTACGTTCTTTCTTTGACAATTATGTAGTAGTAATTTAGAATGTAAGGAAACAAACTTTCCCATATTCTTAAAGGAACATAAAAACTAACGTATATAATCTTTGTTTTCGGTTTCAATTAAACTGGTATAGTGGATGTGACTGCTGTTTACAATTATTTAACTGTAGTAACAGTCATCTTCATTCATGGACCGCACTCCGGTTTATATGAGGCGAGGTGCTGTTAATTCCTAAACGGTCATGACGATGACGATGACTGAAAAAGGTAAGGTTGTCCAATATTAATACAGTTGTATTTAGAATCGGGAACACTACCACCTCACTTTATTTTCGGAAGCGTTTTTTATTTAAGGCACCCTGTATGTAAAAAAGGATCAGAACATTTTTTAAAGAGGTAATTGATTTGACTTCGATTGTTGTTATTATGCTATTAGAATAAGAATAGGACGGGCTGTTGACTAACTCCACTTGACTGATTTAAAGCACCATACTAAATTTGGTGAAGTTAGACGTCACCAAAAGGTTCCGATTCCGTCCTATTCTTATTTTAATCGCATTATATGATAAGAAACAACATTACGATCCTGACAACTCTCCGATCTGTGCAATGAAGTTTGTACAATACTTAATAACAGGAACAAATGATTTCAACAAATTTTATGTGGCTTACTATCGCGTTTAGTTTTGGTTAATTATTTCAAAAATAAACGCGATAGTAAGCTGCCTAAAAATTGTTTAATTCTCTTTAGATTTTACGCGAACATTGACTAATGAATTAAACTTTTTTTTGCGGCTTACTATCGCGTTTTATTTTTGTTTTCATTATCAATTCATTAATCAATGTTCGCGCAAAATCTTAGAAGATACTAACAGGAAAAAATGTCTATTTTATAAATGTAATTAGTATATATAAAAAGTGACCTTTACTTTATATCTCTTATCTGTAATAATGTTCACACGCAACTTTGTTAACGGTCGCAACACACGCACTGGCAACTAAATATTTAGGCTTTAGAGAATTTTATTATAACACTTAGATTTGACATTAACATTCGGTTAATAACGACGTCGTTAAAAAATAAAGGGTAAAAAATCAAAAATTTCATACAGTACCTACTTGGACTTGAAAGCATAACGACAGGCGTAGCACACCATTTCGTTACGCATAAAGTCCCAGGTTCGATTCCCGGTCAGAGCAAATACTCGTTTTATAACTTTTATTAATAAATAGATTGAAATACAATATTTGCTTATAAGAAAAGAGCCGGTTATCTGTCGATCTGTAGTATACAGATCGTGAAGTGACTTAGTCGCGTTTCGGGATCAGCTTGTTTCAACTAGGCTTGCATAGAGAATGCAACTTCTATTTGCAGTTATAAAATTGTAGTAGCAGTCACATCCATGCATGAACCGCGCTCTAACTTAACATCAGGGGGTACTGTCATATGTCGAGTTTCAATATAAAAGTCACTATGCCGGCCAGAGGTTTCTTTTCACGATCCGTATAAAGGATCCAAGGTTACAGTATAGGAAGAACACATGTGCGAGTAAAAGTTAGTCTAAAATGTAAGTAAGTGTTTATAATGTCAACATCCAAGGACGCGCGGAAACTATTCCCAGAAGTGACATTAAAAATTTAAATGTAATAATAACTAGTAGGCATAGTATGCCCTTGTTAAGGGAATCTAAGCGATTATAACTACCTACTTTAGAATTAAATTAAAACAAACTAAAACTAATGAAACTGCATAGATTGTGAGGCGACCGTGGTGTAGTGGCAGTGCAATTGGCTACGTAATGTATCTTTAATATATGTACTTTGGTTGTTCTGTTTCTATGATACAAGGACGACGTCTGCCGGGTTCGCTATTAGTAATACATTATATACTTATTTACATTTCTATATTATGCTACTGAAGTGCTTGTATAAAGGAAACAGTACGACCAAAGTAAATAATACCAAAGATACATTGGTACTGGCAAGTGGTTTTGGGCTCTCAGTTTGCGTGACCATAACACTATCCCTACACCACGGTCGCCATTTTGTACGTGATTTTTAACACTCTTTTATTAGCTTGACTTGTATGTATGTAAATATGTAACGGAATCTTTTTAATTAATTTTCACCCACTTCTAGAGGCCCGAACAATTTGAAAATTTGTACACCTATTAAAAACCGATGACAATACAATAATTTCAATCAATAATTTTTGGCCGGCATAGTGACGGCGACTGAGACAACCGTAAACTGGTTCGGTTTTTGTAGTCGTTCGCATTCTTGGACCTCCTTTTGCATACTATCAGGCGGGTCGAGGTCAGATGTCACAATGAAAAAAGTACACTACCTTTTTAGTTCACATTGTCACATAAGCGTGTTTTTTTTAGTTTTTTATTAACTATTGTTTTTTTATATATATTAAATTTCTGTTTACCCCCAAATTATTAAAATTTATGATGAGAGGATTAATTACTTTGAACATGCGATACTAATTATCTTTAAAGCTTTTTTTCGCCGCACCTGATTGTAACTAAGTAATTATAGTGGTTGGAGATTTAAATTTATTATATTTATACTTTACGCGGCAGTGGGTCAAGTGGTAGATCAATCAATCAATCAAATTATTACGCCTTTTTGTCATAGGTAGAGACAAAGGAGCGCCACTTGCCACGATCCTGACACAGCTCCCCCGCTTCCTTCACATATACAATTCTCTTAATACAAGCTCTACGCAATATTATTGTTGATATTAATACTATGTTTGAGCAATAAAAGATTTATTTCAAGAAAGTTAGGTTGCCAAGTGCCCATAACCGTAGAGCTTTTATGAAAAGAATTGTGGATGGAAAGGAAGCGATGTAGTTGTGTCTGGATCGTGGCAAGTGGCGCTCCGTTGTCACTGCCTATCTCTGTGAGATGAAGGTGTGACAATTTGATTGATTGATTTCTAATATACATATTATATAAAGTGGAATTCCGATAACTCGAACTTCAAGGGAAATGCAAAAAAGATCGAGTTAATGAGTTTTCGACTTCACAACATACATTTAGTATTCGAGATACAAAGGATTTACTTCATTTTGGGTCTCTTTGTACTAATTTTGTAATGTCCAATGATAAAAAAACATATTAATGGTAGTTTCGATACTTGTGTTGAATAAACTAATAACAGTTTTGCATTTAATTGCTGTGCAATTGAGTTATTCGGAAAATAAGATATGGATTTTATATCATCTGTCAATCAACGCCATATTTATTCTGCTTTGAACTGTCATAATTATACTTTGATCATTTTGCACACTAAACATAATAAAGCATATATTCCAATTACGTTGTAATCTTTGTACATCATACTATTTTAAAATGTATATGCAACTGTTAATACAATTAAGCTCAAGTCCCCATACAAAATGAATGATGCCCTTTCGACTTATAGCAATTTCAAAGGTGTTTCTATACTTTGTAGTACTTTCGTGGTACTTTAGGAAATTGTGTCATGGCCAGTTCGATAACCTCTCGATAACTAGGCAAGGTATAAATTCGTAGAAAAAACGGGGTGCATAGGAAAACTATTTCTAAGAATTATTAAAGACAAATAAAATATTTAAGTATTACAAAAATTTATTTATTACAAAAATAAATAATTTCATTAAAATAAGTATTTTTAGATTTTAATAGTATTATGTAATATGTATTATTTATGTGGTTCGAAAGAAGATGTAGTGCCAAAGATCGACAATGGAATGCTTTGATGGTTTGGGCACTTGGAAAGGATGAGTGAAAGTAGATTGACGAAAGGAGTTGATTAATCTGATGTGCGTGGATGCGTTAAACGAGGCAGATTCAGGAGGGCGTTTTCCGACCAAATCGGAGACATCCTCAAGAGCCGTAGAGCTTGTATGAAGAGAATTGTGGATGTGAGGGTAGCGAAGAAGTTGTGTCAGGATCGTGGTAAATGGACAAAGGCCTTACAATTTGATGATGATGATAAAAAGTTAAATATTTATTATTGGAGCTCGATATATGACCGCACTCCGCCTGATGTTAAAATAGAGTGCAGTCAATGATTAAAGGCGACAGTTACTACAGTTAAACGACTGCAAGTAGTAAGTCAGAGCAAATATTTATTTCAAAGCATTTAGTTGTAATATTTAATTAGATTGTATATTACAAATATTTATTATTAAAAATGGATAGGATAAGTGAAAGTAGATTAACGAAAGGAATTTATAAATCTGATGTACATGGATGCGTTTAGGCATGCCCAGGAGGGTGTTTTTTGACCAAATCGGAGACATCCTCAAGAAAGCTAGGTTGCCTAGTGCCTTGATGAAATTAGGATGTGGGTTGTGTTTGGAGTCGGGGATGTGAAGGAAGCAGGGAGTTGTGTAAGGATCGTGGTAAGTGGCGCTCCATTGTCTCTGCCTATCCCTGTGGGAAAAAGGCGTGATAATTTGATTGATTGTTAATAAAACAAGAAACAGATATTTGCTCCGAGTCTGGTTGTTTTAAAGTGGTAGGCGGAGTAGTACCACCACTTTCAAGTGTACAGACCATCAAGTGACTTAGTCACGTTTCGGGATTAGATTGAAAGTTGCTGTTTCCAACTATGCCAGCTTTAGTTACAACAGTGGCTACGACTGCTACTTTCAGTTATTTTGTTTTATTGTGACGACATTTGACCTCGACCCGCCCGATGATAGCAAGAGGAGATCCAAGAGTGACGACGACTAAAACAACCGAGTTAGTTCACGGCTGCCTCAGTCGCCGTCACTATGCCGCCCAAAGGTGCTTCTTCACGCATCGCTTGAAGGATCCAAGGTTATAGGAGAGAGAGAACACATGGGCTGGCAAAGCATTCCACTTGTCGATTCCACTTGAAGTTATTTACATTTCCATATAAGGCGACTAAAGTGCTTGTATCATAGAAACAGGACAACTAAAGCACTTAAAACAGGGGGTTTATTTAATCATAGAAACAGGGCAACCAAAGTACATATACCAAAGATACATTGTTACTAGCAAGTGGTTTTGTACCCATGCTTTCGGTTTGCGGTAACCATTGCCCTAGCATTACACCACGGCCGCTTTAAATAAAAGGTAAAACAATCAAATGGAATAATTCTGATTTTCATTTGACATTTGCAATTCAAGCGACAGATTTGAAACGAAAAAAGCGTCAATTACATTTTGACTGGGATTTGTGGAATTTGAATAAACGTTGGCGAGTTGCCAACAAGTATCCACTGCTAGACTATGTTAACCTGACTCTGATGACAGATCCATCACACCGAGATTTTAGCAACTTGTCTATAATGATATATATATCTACAATTTTTTAAATAATTTATTGTGTAATACCCTAGAGCCTTTAAGAGTGGTAGGCAGTAGTACCCAGTCTGTCGATCCGGGGTAGTACCACCACTTACAAGTATACAGACCGTGAAGTGATTTGGTCACGTTTCGGGTTCAGCTTGTAAGTTGCCGGTTCCATCTAGGCCGGCATAGTGGATGTGATTGCTACTCACAATTGTTGAATTGTATTAGCAGTGACCCAAGCAGGGTGCTGTCATATATCGAGTCACAATAAAAATAAAAAGTTTGTATGAAGGGAAGTGTGGATGTGAAGGAAGCGAAGGAGTTGTGTTAGGATGGTGTTAAGTGGCGCTTCTTTGTCTGGGCCTATCGTTGTGGGAAAAATTTAATTGAATGATTGATTGTAATTGGTATAATAAACTTAAATAATACTTGTAAGGCGAACGTGGTAGTAAAATGACACGCAAACTAAAAGCTTTGGCGCATTGGTTAGCACCCGCGAAAGTCCCGGGTTCGATTCCCAGTCCGTCGGAGCAAATATCCACTTCATTTTTTTTATTATGAAATATTTAAAATATGTAATCCAATTAACAAAAGCTATTACAAATAAAAGCTATGAAACAAGGCTTGCTTCGATTGGGTATCGAACCCGGGACTGTACGCAAAACGAACTGTGATAAGTAACTAACGCCTGTAGTCAAAATGTAACTGCTTGTAGAACTTTCAAAACTGTTTCGTTCATATATTATGCAAGTAAAATGAAAAAAAAAAAACCAGCACAGATGGATGGTATCAATAACGTCAGCATGTTTGTGTGCCAATTTTTTGAATCTACATACAATCAGTTTCTAAGCCATTAATTTCGGCTGAGCTTCGCATCCAAATTCGATTAGTTGGATGCACGACCACAATGTGAATAAAGCTTGGGGTGAAAAGATAAAGTTTATATTTTAAGTAGATTGATGAAAGGAATTTATAAATCTAATGTGGATTCGTTAAACAAGGCAGGGCTAAGAGGGTGTTTTCGAACCAAATCGAAGACATCCTAAAGAAAGCTAGGTTGCCTAGTGCCCATAACTTTAGAGTTTGTATGAAAAGCATTGTGGATGTGAAGGAAGCGAGGGAGTTGTGTCAGGATCGTGACAAGTGGCGCGCCATTGTCTCTGCCTATCCCTGTGGGAAAAAGACGTGACAATTTGATTGATTATATTTTGGAATCTATATAGACTTTATTTTTCAACAATAATGCAAAATGGAATTTTTCAGTCTTGTTTGCATAAGAATAGGTAGAGACAATAAATCTTTACTTTTCACGATCCTGACACAGCTCTGTCGCTTCTATCACACCTATCGATTCTGCTCATATAGACCCCATGGTTATGTCTATTGCGATTTTCCTCTTTTTTTAGAAATGTCCCTGATTTCATCTAAGAAATAGTTCCTGGAAGATTGCTTTTTTGAAAATGTCCCTAATATCATCAAGGACTGGACAAGGACCAGGTCAGCATAGTGCATGTGACTGCTACTTACATGTGATTCAGCTTAAAGAATACAAAATTATGGGATGGAGGGAGTGTCGATTATTCCTTATAGAAACCAGCGTGTGGAACTTTTAATTCGATTGCCGATTCAGTCGACGGAATATATTTAAGTTATTATTATCAGTGTTGCGACAAAAATAATTCGTCGGCCTTGTGGAATAATTTCTATATATCCACTAAAGAATATTAAAATAATAACCTATAATAAATGTAGCAAATGAACGGAAGTCCAGCAACACTAATGTATGTTTTTCACAGAACACTGAAATAGGTTATAAATAAAATTAATGTTCAGCGAAGGGAAATCCGCACTAAGTACCGCCCATAGCATGGACCATTAACAAATAGACACAGCAAAGGCAAAACCTGTAAAACAGTTGCAAGCGCCTTTGTACCATTTTGGCGAAAATCGATCGTGTAAGTGTGTACGCTTAGCTTTAAGCCTCACACTTTGATTACGGTCTCTGCCTGTAGGAAAAAGGCGTGACAATTTGATTGATTGATTGATAACTGTATTATATCGTAGATAATTTATTTAATTAAAGGTGATTCGATGCATGGGGATCTACCTCTCACCACGAGAACTAAACAATCAGTCATTCTTTTCTCTGTTGTTCCACTTAAAAGTGTCACAGTCTTTCCTAAATACATCTTTCTTGTGTCTGCAGTATTCGCCTTCACTTATAGATCGCGATTTAGTTTAACATCAGGCGAGGCGTTGTCATAATATCGTATTAAATATCAAAATATGTACGTAAAATCGTACATAGGTGAGTTTAATGTCTTTGGCATTAGCTACAATCAACGAATACTGATACAGGCCACGAGGCCTAACCTAAGCTTTGCATATGTGTAAGTACACATAGATAGTGTAGGTGTGACGTCAACCTAGAGCGCGACGCTTCTCTTGCTTGGTTTAAACTGGTTTATACTGCTTTCTGGCTCTACTTTTGGATTAGTCAAACAAATGCAAAGCTCAGCATAGACCCCGCGGACTGTACCAGTGGTTACTTTTCATACAACTTTTAAAATAAGACCAATGTATTTACTAACCCATAACAATAAATAAATTATTTGAATTTGAATGTCAACTTTTATATCATCGACCTACGTTTAGAATGTATCTACCCGATCTTCCCCTAATTTGCTTTGTTGTGGGTCAGCATGCTTTAGATTGGTCATTCTCTAATGTAGCAAGGTCTAATGGTTTGTAGTCTATGAGCTTACAGTAATTAATGGATTACTCTGATAAGTTACAGATAAGTGGCCACTGTTGTTTTCTAAATGTATTATTACTATTATTTTTCAGGAAATAATGTCATAGCTACTACTTTTTTATAGTAGTAAACTAAACTAAATTATCACCCCAGAAAACGAAGAAAAAAAAATCAATCATACACGTCTCATCATTGTCATTAGCCAGAAGGCGTCCACTGCTGAACATAACCCTTCTCCTTAGAACGCCATTTTAAACAAGATGCTAGTTGTATCCACCGGTTATTCGTGACTTTCACTATGTCTTCAGCCCACCTACGCTACATCCACGTCTCCAATCTTACAATTAAAAGGCAAAGTTTATGAACCGCCACACACGACTGTCTTCTCTTTCTCTAGAAAAAAGTAAAGTAGGTAAAAAGCTACTCGTGTCTAAAATAGAATTTTATTTCGGAAAGTTGTAAGTGTTTATTTGTTGTGGTCTAAAAATGTAAAGGTCACGTGATTGTTAGTGATTGTTATTTTACTATTTACTTTAGCCCAAAAACACAATGTTGAACTGCCCAACTTATGAATAACTTATTAATAGAATATATTCTACAAAACTATAGTTTTGATCCGGCAAATTACAAGCGATCCTGAAACGGGACCAAATCACGGTCTGTAAGTGGTGGTACTACCCCAAATCGGGTAGCGTGCCTTGGCTGAGCCCCGTATAAAAAAATGTTTGGGGGCCTTGAGGAAGAGTAAATATTTCTCACAAAATGTTTGCATAATTGAAAGAAATATTTATTCATCATAATTATCTATCTGTCACTTTTTCCAAAATTTTTACAAACAATTCAAATTCATTGCCAAGTTTTGAGCGCACGCTTTACGCGTGTACCAAGAAAATACTTTTTTTTATTTTTGTTATTTCTGAAATAAACCCCGTGGTCCGGGGTCCCCGTATAATTGATTCGGCAGTTACGGCGGTACCTACGCCTTTAATACCACTCTTTAATACCAAATGCAATCTCAACCGCAGCCGTACGATAGGTGAAATTATATGTTTATTCTATCCAATTTCCATTACTAATTGAAAAACCAATAAAGCTTTGTAATTCTATTAATAAAGTGATATTAAAAATAGTAACGATGATTTTTCATAAACTATTAATTATGTTTACATTATTAGTGAGTTCGTGGATTTGTGTTCGAAGGTTATATGGAAAGGTCAGCACATAACAAAGTGGACCACTAGGTAGTCAGGCTTCCTGTCTATTCACTTGTCCTACGTCACTGATTTTATACGACCACGACGAAAATAAATAAAAAAATATCTATGACATTATTAGGAATAAAAAAAACGATACAATTTTAGCACCTATCAGTAAAATAATTACGGGCCGACCGCGCAACATGAATGGTAATAATGACAATGAAATTCACTCCCAATTGTCAAAAAGTTACGCGGTCGCTGTTAGTGTCAAAAACAACTTTTATTCATTCGGACAATGGGTTTTAATGTGAATTAATGAAAATGAACATCGATTCTTAGTGTGTTGCGCGATCGCAATTTTAATTTTAAAGTTCATTAATGGACTTAAACTGTCAAAACAAAACCCATTGTCATTGAGTTACGTAATCAGCCTACAGTTTTATAACAGCGATACGAAAGATGAAAAATTTAAGTAACAAAAGTCGTGATTAACTGGCAGTGACGGCGAGTAAGACAACCGTGAACTGAGTAGATTTTTTCAGTCGTTGGCGCTTTTGTATGTCCCTTTGCTTGCCATCAGGCAAGCCGAGAATTACGCCTCGAAATCAAATTGTCAAGCGTAATGTTTATTTCGATTATTATTTACGATAATATAATTTATCGTACAAACCATTTTGTATGTATTGAATCAAATCGTTTACGTAGGATAAGACAAGAAAGTGTACCACAAGGTTCCGTCACATTTCCTGTCTTAGGGGGAGCTAAGTACCGAATGAGGGTCAGCGATGGTAAAGATTACACCACCAATTTGTATTGCCACTACCCCCCATCGTGGTTTACATACTTATACTCGTACAAGTTTATACAAAGGAATTAAGGTCACTATGCAATTTTGCCGTGTTATTTTTTATTGGAGCGTTTTTATTTATTTTAGTTATTTAGGTCATAGCAAAAAACAATAATAATACAATAATTAATTATTATTTTAATAAATTGCACAATTTTTTCCAGTCAGACCTTAAGGACAATTTAAGAACATAAGAGAAAGGTAGGTGTACTAGCTGATGATGCAATAGTAGGTAAATAATTATTATTAATAGCCTATCCATTTGTTCTATTGCTAGGCATAGGCCTCCCTCTCTTTTTTCCACGACTAACGACATTTTGCGGTCTCTCGCCACGAACTATTGTAGGAGTCTATCTCATCTCGCCATCTCTGTTTGTGCCTGCCGCGATGTCTTTTACAAGCTGGAATTCACTCGGTAGTGGTCTTTGCCCATAATGCATCACCCTTTTTTTATTAGGGCTTCACATACTATGTCAGACTGGGCACTATTGCCTACAACTCTTAACAAGCCGGAGCAAATATCCACCACTTTTTTTAAAATAATTATTTGTAATTGACAAATTAATTGTTAAATAATAAAAATAAAAACTATGAAACAAAATTGTTTTTTTTATTATTGTGGCTCGACATCACACTTCTTTGCCGGACCTGGAATCGAACCCGGTCTTTTCGCCTAACGGACTGACTGTGCAGACGCGTGTCGTCAAACATTATTATATCAATAATGTTGTAACAAAACAACGTATAGTGCCAAATCTATTTCTTCTTACATTTGAACTAATACAGCTTTCACGCAAAGGTCAAATTTCATAGAGCTTTCAGCATTTTAACTTATAAAAATACCATTACTACAGCTACGATTGTTCTCAATAAGGTCAAGTTTCCTTTCACGGTCAGATATTATTAAAAAGCCAGGGTTGGCAGTGTCCATAACCATAGTATATATGAAGAGAATAGTGGATGTGAAATAAGTAAAAGAGTTGTGTCAGGATCGTGGAAAGTGGCACTTTCTTTTACCAGGAGACCGACCGCGCAACTTTAATGGTAATGAATTCGGACAATGAGTTTCAATGAGGCTGAACTGTCAATGAAAATGAACATATAAAAACGTCGATTCTCAGTGCGTTGCGTGGTCGCAATTTTAATTTAGAAGCCCATTAATGGAGTTTAACTCTCAAAATGAAACTCATTCTCATTGTCATTGGAGTTACGCGGTCGGCTCGCAGGCTTTAAATTCACAACTATTATTAAAAGTAAAAGTTTATAAATTCTAAAGTAATACGCAACACGTACATTTTGTTTGACATCAAATTAGTACCCCAATCTGACATTAAACTGACAGTTGGCGAGATAATCTGACACTATGAGATTCACTCATTAATTCGTTTAGCTACATCAAACAGTACAGTTTTATTTAGGGATTTGTAAGAGTGGTAGGCAGACAGTCTGCCAGTTCGGTGTAGTACTTGTACCACCATATCAGATAAGGACTCCCATGATTCCTTCTTTATTCTCTTCATACAAGCTTTATAAACGTAAAGCTTGTATGAAGAGAATTGTGGATGAGGGGGAAGGGAGGGAGTTGTGTCAGGATCGTGACACGTGACCGCCTGATGTTAAACTGGAGTGCTGTCCATGATTGGAGGGGACTGCTACTACAGGTGTTTATTTATTTTTATTGTGCATACCTCTTAGCATGCAAAACATTATCACTATAGATTCATTGGTGGGTCAACGTAATCTCTTTCCTTCGATTTTCCCCGTGACTATCTTTTATTTTCCATTATTTTTTCAATTCAGTTTTGACATGTGACCTTGACTTGCCTGACAGTAAAGCAGGGCAAAGCCCAAGAGCGTCGATTGAAAAAAAAAAACATTCAACTTGCGTTTGCTTAATAATTGCTGGCCAAATAATTAAATTGTTTATTATATTTAAGCTATAATTCTCTTTGGAATACAAGTAAATTACCTTAAGATTGTTATTAAAATTAAAAAATCAAGTTTTAATACATAATGGTATATGTCACTTATACTTTAAATATAATAAAAAGCTATGAAACAATTATTTGCTCCGACCGGGAATCGAACTCGGGGTTTCACGCGTGATAAACTGGTATGCTGGTGTTCAACTAATCATTCAAGTTCGAGTGTTATATTCACAATTTGACGATTTGACATGGATATAGATTATAAACTATCTAAAAATTAATACGTTAATTTGTAAGTATTAAGGACAATTTATCGACAGTTTACAAACTCGCGAGATAGATTATAAACGGTATTTACAATTATACGGTGACATATAATATATATTTATTGTAAATCGACATATTAAAAGGCGACTATGGTGTAGTGGTAGTGCAATGGTAACGCAAACCGAGATAACGGGTTCAAAACCAGTCACCGGTACCAATGTATGTGATATGTACTCGTACCTTCGTATTTGGTAGCTTCGTATAGAAATGTAAATGTTAAACTGGAGTGCTGTCCATGATTGCAGGGGACTGCTACTACAGGTGTTTATTTATTTTTATTGTACATACCTCTTAGAATTTTTATAGACACAAATCTAAGGTTAAATGTTAGTATGTAAAATTGTATGTCATAAGCAGAAATAGTAATTTACTTGCGAGAAAAACAAAGTGCTTTACATAATGCTTTAGTGGAATAAGTAGGAATAATATTGTCTCCTAGCACTGGGGTAGGGGGTGAGACGAAATTGAGCTCGGTCTAATTTGTACATATAGGTAAACTTGTGATTAAAGCGACAGTAAAATCCTAAATTATCTACATTTCTTTTAGCATAACATCTCTCATACATTTACACAATATGGCGTCGGCCCTGACCACCAGGAAATTAAAAAAATACATTTTTTTTTTATTCTATCATCAATCAATTACAACAACTCCCTCGCTTCCCTTACAATACCCACAATACTCTTTATACAAGCTTTACGGTTATGGGCCTCAGGCAACCCAGCTTTCTTGAGGATGTCTTTGATTTGGTCGGAAAATATCTTCCTGGGACTGCCTCGATTAAAGCATCCATCCATCCACATCAGATTTATAAATTTCTTCAGTCCATCTACTTTTACTCATCCTTTTCATCGAAGCATTCCTTTGTCCGAGCGTGGTAACTGGTGTAAACCGCGAGCACGGGTTCAAAATCCACTTGCCGGTACCAATTTCTCTTTGATATAGTTATGTACATTGGTTGTCCTATTTCTATGATACAATCACTTTGGTAGCTTAGTATAAAAATGTATTTTTTTTAATAATTGAAAAAAAGTACAATTTTCAGGGCCGCCCTAAGAAAATGTTATCTTTACTGTTTGAAAAAAAAAAAACAGCTTTTATTTTATAAAATTTAAAATATAATATTTCTTTTAAAAACCTGTTTCCCCTATACGGTTATATACTACTGTCAATGAATTAAAACAAAGTGGCCGTGGTCTAGTGGTAGTAAAATAGTCTTACAAACAAAGAATGATTACTGGTATGTATCTTTGATTGTTTTTGGTCATTCGGTTTCAATGATATAAACAATTATAGAAATGTATAATACACAAAATAAATAACTGTTAAAATAAATAACTAAAACATAATCTGTTATAATGAAATTGTTTAACTAATAACACATTTGTCGCTGACTTCGGAAGTGTACTCACACACTTACAAACCATGCTCTTAAAGATATTCAGCGAGCTTTTGTTTATGAACTTGTTTAGCTAATGACTACAAATGTTTTTTATGTTGCTCTAACCTTAAATTACTAGGATTTTGACAAAATAAACATATTTTTATTACAGAACTTATTATTTTATTGCGACAATTTTTGCGGGATTATTAAAATTATTTTTTTTGACTGAGCTTTTACCAGAAGCTTGTATAAAAAGACCCAGCGCCACCTACCGGGTTCAATTATATTATATTATATTATATTATATTATATTGTATTATATTATATTATATTATATTATATTATATTATATTATATTATATTATATTATATTATATTATATTATATTATATTATATTATATTATATTATATTATATTATATTATATTATATTATATTATATTATATTATATTATATTATATTATATTATATTATATTATAGACCCAAAGGTTGCCTAGAAGTTATTCCTTTTTATAAGGTCGTCTTTTGTTCTTATTCTTGTATAGTTTTAAGCTATATTTATGTTAATTAAATAAATAATTAAAACTACATACCTATATTGATAAAAAAAAAACTAAAATACATTATTAAAAGTAGTCCCTTTAGGCAAGGTTCCGAAGAAACTGGCAGCGTTCCCCCTTTGAATAGCTAGACTAATTCTTTGTCCGAGGTAGCTGCCAACTCTTCGGTCTCCTGTGATGTCGAATAACCTTTTTGATATTTCCTTAAGCCGCACCAGCTTTGCTGTTGGTTCCATGTTGATGGGAAGGTGCCAGCGTGTCTGAACAGGTTGCATCCCATACCAGCACCCGGCCCATCTTCCATGGAATCAAACTCATACCATCCGGTCTCTTACCATCATCTCTTGCAATACCAGTGGGCTCAATTAGACTTGGCACGTTGACGGAGGCATATTGCAATATATATCACTACTACAAAGGCGCGATATTCTTGTTATATTAGTTATAGATACGAGATAGTTAAAAATACTCGTATATTTAATTATAACTGTCGAGATACGTTTTAGTATATTATGTATGTTTACAGCCGGTTGTACCAAATATTATAATATACAAATTTGTAAAAAGTATCGTATAAGTAAAAGAAAAATGGGTTGCACCACTCTTTAACTTCACATTTTACATTTACGTTTAACGGATATTTTATACAGATAAGAGCTAAAGGACATCTTTCATTTTGGGTTTCTATGTACTACTTTTGTTATTTCTAATGATAAAAACATATATAAATAGTAGTTTCGATTTAATATTATTAACAACCCCATTCACGATTTCGTAATAGTAAACGTAATACAATAAGTATAAAGTAAAACTAAATTCGTAAACTGAAACTTTTTTGGTACAACCGGCTGTTAGTATTCTGACAATTATTATTATTCTGACAATTAAGGTCGTTATTCCAATTGTCACTTGATGTAACTCTAACTAAACCGCAAATACCTCTCGCAGATAATTAATGGTAAACCATGAAACACTTGGCAATATTCATTTCGCACGAAATATTGTAGTAAATTATAATTATTAGGTTTGCTGTTAAATAATTATAAATGTTATTATTAGCGGGAAAGACACAAAATATTGTTGCTGGATTATAACCAGTTATAACCATAAAGTAGCGCTCCATTGTCTCTGCCTATCTCTGTGGGAAAAGGCGTGATATTTTGATTTATTGATATAGCTTGTTTTTTTTAAATTGTCACTTGACATCTGACCTTGTCTAGACTGACAGCACATTAGATTGTTACGCGTAAAGTCCCTGGTTCAATTCCCGGTCAGATCAAATATTTCTATTATATCTTTGATTTGTAATATTTAATAACAAGTTTATCTATTACAAATATTTGTTAATAGGCAGTGGTACCCAGTGTATCGATCTAGGGCGGTACCAAAACTCACAATTATTCAGACCGTGAAGTGACTTAGTCGCGTTTCGGGATTAGCTTGTTAGTTGCCGTATTCAACTGAACTGGCATAGTGGATATGAGTGCTACTTATGGACCGCACTCAGCCTAACAGGCGGGGTGCTGTCATTTATTATTTTTATATATTTTTATTTTATTCCTATTAATAATGTACATTTCTAAACTATGCTACTTAAGTGCTTGTATCATAGAAACAGGACGACCAAAGTACATATATCAAAGATACATTGGTACTGGTGAGTGGTTTTGCACTGCCACTACACCACGGTCGCCTACAAACAATATGTCGTGTAACAATTAAAAAAAATATATACAATTTACGTGAATAACAATTGTACGTAGCCAAATTATTTAAGAGAGAATGACGTTACAAATACATTTATAATGCTCAAAATCCAGGAATAAACACACACTCGCTTCTAAATGCCCACACAATGAATAAATCTTACAAACTTAAAAGAAGAAAAGATACAATATAATATTTTGATGGGTAATTTGCAAATCATATTTTTTGGCCAATTTTTATGAAAGAGTCTTAGGTGGGATTTATTTTTATATTGACACGAAATATGTCTTTTTATTGTGACAATAATTTTTATTAGACAGCACCGTACCTAATATTAAGCTGTAGTGCGGTCCATGAATCGACGTTACTGCTGCTTTTATGACAGCACCCGCCGTTTATCAACTGTAAGTAGTGTAGTCACATCCACTATGCCGGGCTAGTTGACTTCTGACCACTGCCTGGTCGAGACGAGAGTGCCGCGCGCCGTGCCTCCTCCTGCCAGGGATGAGGTGCGACGTCTGTGGCACTATCGGCCAACAGATTGGGAGGGAATGCGAAATTATGTCGCTTCGCTCCCTTGGTGGCAGCGCTGCTTCAGCTCTGATGACCTATCCACGTGTGCCTAGGCCGTTGTTGATGAGATTGCACTGGGGATGGATCCGACTGTGCATCTCGCAATGACCGGAGCAGGCCCTGGTACAACGGTGAGAGCTCGGTTGCTGTTTCGGCAAAAAATGCGGCTCACAGTGCCTGGGTCAAGAGCCGAAGAAACCACCCCTCGCGTGGACAAGTTGAAAGCAGCTTTTAATCGTGCCACCAAGTCTTGTAAGAATGTCTTTAAAAGGGCGGAGGCACAGCGCGTTCGCCATGAGAATTCTGTACTTAGTTAGATACACCTCATCGTTTAGGACAAACAGAAAGACGGACAAAAAGTGATTCTCGGTTGCTCTCCCCATTGAGATCTTGCTTAGGTGTAATGAATCAAAACATATTAAAAGATCAGAAGATTTCATCCGGATTTGTTTTTGTTTATAATATTTTTTATTGTGATGCGACATCTGACCTTGACTTACCTGAGAGTAAGTAAGGAGAAGTCCAAGAGCGCCGACGACTGAAATTCGATTCAAACCTCAGTTGTCTCCAATATTCTGCCCAAATTGTACGTTTTCGTATTCATAAATCGCAATTAATAACCGATTGTTTTGACAATACATCAAGACAATAAACATGTCTATACTAAGTTACTAAACTTATTTGTATCATAGAAACAAGATTAACCTACCACTTGCCGGTACCAATGTATTTGATCCACGTCAATCAATAAAATTATAATCATTGAAATATTAGTATTTTCTTAGATTTTGCGCGAACAACGATTAATGAATGAAACAAATTTGAAAATCAATAACCAAAAATAAACGCGATAGTTAGCCGCATAAAATGTGTTTCATTGGTAAATTTTTCATTAAAAAAATATTATTTTAAGTTGTATTATTAAATATTGTAAAAGTAATTACTCTAATATTATCTAATTTTAGTTTAGGAAATAGATAAATCTGTAATAAAAATGTAATTTTTTAATAAGTTGTATTTTTTTTTCAATTATGGAAAATAGTATACTGTATTAAATTATTATTTAATTATATATGAAAAGATATTTATATTTTGTATTTATTTTGTAATAAATCATTAATTTAAATCCAATTACCACGCCAAAATAATCACATCTAATTAAAAAAAAACAATACCTTACTCTTTACTCTATCATAATTTTATTACCACAATTATTTACACTTACACATACACAATATGAATTTCACACAAAAACTAATAAACATTAATTACTAAGTAATAATTTATTATCGAGTCATTTTGGCTAAACACAATTTAAAAACAACTCGCGACATATTGACGTGAAAATAGGCGGCAAAGAAAATTTCCCGCTCAATTTTGTTTGACAATTAAATTCTAAATTCAAATACTAAAATCCACAGACATTTTTTTTTTGTTTATTTATTTTAAATTACGTGTAGATTTAGAGCCAAAGGTCGCGTTTATACATATTAAATTTTTTTTTGGAATTTTCTCCAAGGCGTTCGGCCGCGAGTTGTTTACGAGGTGAAGCCGTGAATTGAACTGAGATACACAGCCGCGTCCGACTTTGGCTTATGACTACCATATACTGAATCATTTATCATGATTGCCTGAAAGTTTTATATATGATATTTATGTACGTTTTGATTTTGATACCGGAAGTAATGTTCTACGTTTATTGTGTATAAGAATTCTCATTATGTATTTGGTATTTAACTGTTGTATATAGAAAGCTGAACTTGTAAATGAACTTAGTATAGACTGAAAAAACATGATTGGAACAGTTTAGAAGGGGCCTTTTGTAACCACGGCCTTTGCAACAGAACTGAAATGTCGTAACAAATAAAATTTATTTATTTCTGAATAGCTAGTTGCATACAGGCGTAGTTAAAGTCAAAAGGCTTTATCTCCCTGTCAACCTTAGGGTTGTCCAGAAAGTGAAAAGCTAGTGCAAGAAACAAATAAACGTTGTGAATTAAAATTGTTAAATATCAATCAATCAATCAAAATATCACGCCTTTTTCCCACAGGGATAGGCAGAGACAATGGAGCGCCACTTACCACGATCCTTACATAACTCCCTTGCTTCCTTCACATCCACAATTCTCTTCATACAGGCTCTGTGGTTATGGGCACTAGGCAACCTGGCTTTCTTGAGGATTAAAAATATAAAAAATCCCCAAATATAATATAAAATAAAAATATTTCTTATGAAATCAAAATAAATAGTACAAATCAATAACTTAAATACATTCTTCATGAGTAACATAGGCTATATTAAATATTTTAAAGTTTAGGGTTCCGTACGAAATCTCGAATAATGTAACCCAAGATGTAAAAAAACTTACTCATAAAATTCCTAACATCGCGTACGCTTCGAAAACTATTGACGATGACGATGTATATAATAATGTATAAATAGTGTTCTATATATTAATAGTACTCCTGCCCCCCTAGCACGGCAATCCAAGAAGCAAGATAAAGAACTGCAAGGAATATTATTGTAACTCATTTTAAATAACGTATTAGGCCGGCACATCAAAATGTTTAAAAAAATATTTATATAAGTTTTTAACGTTGTTTTGTGTAAAGTTTTACAGAACCTTTAAATATCTTTTTGATACACCGTTCTAGTAAGTTATTTAAAATGAGTTGGAATGATATTATTTGCAAGTCTTTATCTTACTTCTTGGATTGCCGTGCTAGGGGGGATGATTACTCACAAAAAAGTCTTCCACGGTATATGCCTAAAATGGTTTGATAATTAAGGCTGAGATTATGTATGTGTATATACACTATATACAACAACATACGTTTAATGGTAGGTAGAAAGTTTATTTATACATACATAAGAGAAAAACTGATTATTTAACCATCAAGCGTGCGTTGTATTTTGACCCAGGCAACGCCGGGTTACGCAGCTAGTTACTCGTATATATAATTTTAATGCATTTCCTAAACTGTGTGACCTCATTAAAATATATTTATTATTGTAAAGTGTTGATTGTTTTTGTCTGTGGCATTGCAAGTCGACTCGCACTTTGTATTTTTAAAAACCTCATCCTATAATTATTAATAAATTTATTTACCTATGCCAACACGTGGATTTGACGACAGGCGTAGACGAACGGTTTAGCGATTGGTTTGTTGCGCGTAAAGTCCCTGGTTCGATTCCCGGTCGGAGCAAATATTTGTTTCATAGCTTTTATTCGTAATATTTAATAACATTAAATATTGCAAATATTTGTTAATAAAAAAAAGAGACGAATATTTGCTTCGGGTCTGGTTATCAAAGAGTGGTAGGTACAGTACAGTGGTACCCAGTCTGCCGATCCGGAGTAATACCACCACTTACAAGTATACAGACCGTGAAGTGATTTGGTCGCGTTTCGGGATCAGCTTGTAAGTTGCCGGTTTCAACTAGGCCGGCATAGTGTATGTGAATTATTGAATTGTAGTAGCAGTGGCATCCATTCATGGACCACACTTCAGCTGAACATCAAGCGTGGTGCTGTCATATGTCTAGTCACAATAAAAAAATATCGTAGCTCAACATATGACTACCGCCTGAGTGCGGTCCATGAATGAAGGCGCTGCTGCAGCCTAATAACTGGAAGCAGCAGTCGGGTCTTATAAGGTCGGTAGATCGGGTTTTTTCTTACCGGGATAGGTAGAGATAATGGAGCGCCACTTGCCACGATCCTGACACAACTCTCTCGTGTACCTGACATCAACGACGTAGTACCTAACCTAACTCTGTAGTCTGTGCACAATCCTCTTTATACGCGCTCTACGGTTATGGGCACTTGGCAATCCAGCTTTCTTAAGGGTGTCTCCGATTTGGTCGGTAAACACCCTCCTGGGTCTGCCTCGTTTGACGCACCAATCCACATCAGATTTATAAATTTAAGACGACCGTGGTGTAGTGGCATTGCAATGGTTACGCAAACCGAGAGCACGAGTTCGAGACCACCCACCGGTACCAATGTATCTTTGATATATGTACTTTGGTTGCCCAGTTTTCTATGATACCTGTTTCTAAGTACTTTAGTATAGAAATGTAAAAAAAGCCTTTCAATTTACTTTTAATCATCCTTTTCATGTGCCCAGCTATCGAAGCATTCTCATAACAATTGTACAATTAAAATACATAACATTTAAAAATAAAAGTGCGAATTAAACTTGTTATTTGTATTTATTTAGTTTGTAGTATTTTCGTATAATACGTCATTCGTTTATTTATATATAGAAACGTGCAAATTGTGAATTGAAATCTAAACTGCGAGGTGTAAGACAGATTAATTTCAACGCGGCAAGCGCGGTGAGAAAATGTGCCAAGTTTTTTTTAAAACTGTTTTTCTTTTAATAATTCTTTTTGATTCAAAAATAGAATTTTGTCTTAATGAGCTTTAAAATGGTAGGCAGTCGTGGTCATTTTCCAGTCTATCGACTCGGGGTCACCACTACTTTATGGTGTACAGACCATAAAGTGTCTCAATCGCGTTTCGGGATCAGCTTGAAAGTTGCCGGTACCAACAGGCTGACATAGTGGATACGGATGCGATGCAGTGTTACCGTACGAGTAGTCGCAATTATTGCGTAAATATGAAAATTGATTCGAAAACAGATAAAAAGCGTCTATTTTAAAAATTTTAACGACCTTGAATCGCTTTATATAGCTAAAATGTAATCCGACTATTTAAAATTGCTCGTTAGTTTCGTATTATCCGTACAATAATAAATTATTAGTTGGATCGGTTTGCTACAAAAAAAAAATTGACTCAGCAGAAATTATAGTATACGAGCTTACCCGGCGACCTGTCAATGAATGTCGTGTTTGCTAAACTTAAGTTGTTGTGAATTGAGAAAATTAATATAATCGTTTATTTTAATAAATAATACAACATATATTTTTACTGATATGCCAAATTGACAATTTGTCGTCATCCATCTGTCAACATCCTCTCAGCAAAGAAAAAAAGTTGTATATGAAAATTAAAATAAATGTCTTCTTTAATCTATTTTCAGAGATGCCCTTATAATGCGTCCTATTCCCGTTGCAGATAATGCATTTAAAATTTATCATTATAATGAAACATCTGATACAAATCCTCATGATAGTTCGTACACCAGCCTGTCGTATTAACTCTTATAAGCCTCTCAAGTTCATTATAGAAACGATAGATAGAAGTTTAGGATATTTGAAACTATTAATCTCAAACCGCCATCGTCTTTATGAATGTTAATTTTATTAGTCCTTTTATTACCTGTAGTAAACTTTTAATATTCTTTTTTCAGCATTCCCTAACTCACCTGAGCTGTTAATTATTTTTCGTCAATTTTCCAATATTCACAAAATATGTTTATAAATTATAGTCTATGTGTGATTCAGATTTATAAGCTAAAATATAATATGATATTGTAATGTTTCAGTAAAATCCATTCAGTAGTGAAAGAGTAACAAACATCCATCCACACACACATACTCTCAAACGTTTATAATATAAATAAGGAATAATTATAGCAGATATGACTGAAACTGTAGGTATATAGTACAAAAAGGATAAATAGAAAGGCAACGCCACCTGGTAATATAGGATAATACTAGCACATAAGCAGTTACACGTGAGGAAAACTACACTTAGGAGTTACACTAATTTTCCTATTTTACAGCGCCATCTAGTGTAAATTGACTAAACTACAGGATGCAAGAAAATGAAGATGAAAACCTTATTTGCCGTTATTCTGTGTTTCCGGTAGATGTCGCTTTACCTGAAATTATAAGAAAAGTCTATTTAAGTCAATGTAAAGTAAATAATGTACAGATTAAAGAAATATTAGACCAAACAGAGATAGAGTAGTAGGCAGTGGTGCCCAGTCACCACTTACATGAATACAGACCCGAAAGTGACTTAGCCGCGTTTCAGGATCAGATTGTTAGTTGCCGGTTCCAACTATGCCGACATAGTGGATGTGACTGCTACTTACAGTTCTTTAACTGTAGTAGCAGTCACCATCGGGGTGCAATGTCAGACTACCTCCTCGGGTGTCTGTCTGCTTGCCATATCGCTTCGGTGATACGAAAAGCAGATGGGCCGGTGCATCCTGGGCATCAGTCAATAACTTCCCTTAAGGGGTTCTTGTTGGCTGATGGCTAAACGTCTGACGTGTGGCGCTGCTCCACGTGTCTCTCTGCTCTCAGAGGGCACTTGGAGCAGCGAGTTAGGCATTTGGCCCATACTTGACATTGGCAGAATGAAATAGTTTTGTATCAATACAAACTACACAGACGCCTTTAACTAAAAGAAGAAGAATATTTTATAACCAGTGGCGTAGTGTGGCGGGGGCAGAGGGGCACATTTAGGGGGCGGCAAATTTAAAAAAAAAACTATAATAAATCATTAAAATTTGAACCTGAAATTCATATTTTTGTTGTACCTATGATTCCTAAATACCGGAGCGGCATATTTTTTTTCGCCCCGGGGTGCTCTCTCTCATGCTACGCCACTGATAAAGGGTCATCCGGGGTAAAAGAATTCATGTTTATATGTTTGTTTTATAAAATAGTAACTTACGATATTATCCAAGGCTAATTACTAATAGTCTTTTGACGGAAATTCTCAAGATATAATGAATTAAACAGAGAACTTCATTCATTTTGGGCTTTTAACGTACTTCTTTTGTCATGTCCAATAATGAAAATATATAAAAATGGTAGTTTCCTCAAGATAATTCATCAATATATCATGGGTAATAATTGTACAATTTTTGGTTAATGTCTCCTTGACCCCGATATGGCTCAAAACATCAGAATATTTTTTTTACAATATGTTTAATTCATTAATCACAAATTTCATGCGGCTTACCATCGCGTTTACTAAATCAAGGTTGTATCCCATTACTGCATACACACAGCATCAACAGTTGCAATTGACGATGAAAAAAACAAAACAAAGACAGCAACCAAGACAAGGACAATAACTTTTTTTTTTATTGTGTCTCGACATTTGACAGCACCCCGCTTGATGTTAAGCCAAAGTATGGTCCATGAATGAATGTCACTGCTACTACAATTCAATAACTGTGAGTAGCAGTCACATGCACTATGCCGGCCTAGTTAGAACCGGCAACTTACAAGCTGATCCCGAAACGTGACCAAATCACTTCACGGTCTGTATACTTGTAAGTGGTGGTACTACCCCGGTTCGGCAGACTGGGGACCACTGCCTACCACTCTTAAAATAAAATAA
This sequence comes from Tinea trinotella, assembly GCA_905220615.1. Taxonomy (NCBI): domain Eukaryota; kingdom Metazoa; phylum Arthropoda; class Insecta; order Lepidoptera; family Tineidae; genus Tinea; species Tinea trinotella. The sequence continues at coordinate 1,676,335 of HG992314.1, forward strand.
AAAACATATTAAATCAATGTATTAATCAATGTTCGCGCAAAATCTAAGAAAATACTAAAATTCACAAACGATTTCACCCCGAATAAGTCTACATACACTTTAAAGTGTTGTTTATTTAATTTCAATTTAAAACAAACATAGTTCTGCAAGGTCGTTTATGTCGCGTGCCGGATGAGAACCAAGCGACACGAGTATTCACTATCACACAATTGCATTATTTAGGTTACACGACAATGATACATTCGTTTTTTATTGTGACTTGACATAAAAAGGAGGGAGGGTGTTTTGCGATCAAATCGGAGACATTCTCAAAAAAGCTGGGTTGCCTAGTGCCCATAATCGTAGAGCTTGTATGAGGAGAATTGTGGATGTGAAGGAAGCGAGGGAGTTGTGTCAGGATCGTGGCAAGTGGCGCTTCCATCTTAATATTAGGCAGGGTGCTATCATATAACCAGCCGATAGCCTAAAAATAGCGGATAACTCCCTACCTACATGTAAAAGTGTAATAGATTCCACTTTTAACGATCCTGACATAACTTCCTCGCTTCCTTCACATCCACATATCTCTTCAGCCAAGCTTTATTTTTATTTTAGGAATATCGAAAATCCTTTTTTACCTAAATCAATTCTAAAAGCGCCAATGACTGAAAATTCCGACTTAATATACGGTTGCCTTAGTCGCTGTCACTGTCGGCCAGGGATAGCTTTACACGCTTCCGATATGCACTCGTAAAATTATTCTATCCAATATTTGATGTTAACCTGGAGTGCTATCCATAAATAAAGGCGATTGATACTATAATTAAATGACTAAATGTAGCAGTAACATCCACTATGCCGACCTAGTTGGAACCGGCAACTTCTACCTACGCCTAAAATTATTAATGTGCAAAAATGTTATCTAAAAAACTTTTCCAATATATTTTATTCATACCACATAGAATAGATGTGGTTAGAAGATAAAATGTTATTACAGTCTACGAGCACAATTATGAACATTCACTTTTATTTATTTATTAAAAAGTATTATTATTTTTATTAAAATATGTATTTTATATTTCACATAGGCGCCTCCCAGCTCTTACGCATTGTCAGAGCATGTTTTCTGAAATGCAATGACCAGAAGAAATCACAAATATTAAAAAGAAACAAGTAAAAATATTTCAATCAATTAATGAAACTGTCACGCCTTTTTCCACAGGGATAAGCGGAGATAATGAAGCGCCACTTGCCACGATCCTGACACAACTCCCTCGCTTTCCTCACATCCACAATTCTTTTTATACAAGCTATTAGATTTATTGGTACTAGGTAACCCAACTTTCTTGAGAAAATGGTCGGAAAACACCCTTCTAAAAAATATAATATTAAACACACAGTTTAAATACTAAACTAAATTGATCTTTACAACAGTAAAACATGTTTTAATTTTTTAAATATTAAAACATGTTTTAATTTTTTAAATATTAAAAAATGTTTTAATTTTTTAAATATTAAAATAAATATTACGGACCATTTTAAACGACGTTCCCCATTTATCAAGAACAAAATCGTATAAATAGCATTCCCCTTCAAATTAGATTTTTATTTGCAAAATTTACTTTTATTAACTGTCAACTTCATAAAACGATTATTGTTGTTCGTTGTTTTGCCGCCAAAAAGTTTTCTTAATTTTAACAATGGCACAGGACTGGGCTAATGATTCGCGAATTAAGAACTTCAGAGATTATTTGAGAATTCGCTCTGTACAACCTAATATAAATTACGGTTTGTTATACATTTTATATTATATTTAATAATAGTTAAAATCTAGGTACTCCTACAATATAATTCGTGACCAGGGGGCCGACCGCGCAACTTCAATGGTAATAATGAAATTCATTTCCATTTGTCAAAAAGTTACGCGGTCGCTTCTAGTAAACAACTTATTTCATTCGAAAAATAAGTTTTAATGAACTTGAACTGTTGATGAAAATGAACATCGATTCTCAGTGTGTTGTGCGGTCGCTATTTTAATTTTGAATCTCATTAATGGTGTTCAACTGTCAAAACGAAGCCCATTGTCATTGAGTTACGCGGTCGGCCCGAAGAGGAGAGGAGACGAGAGTTATTTTCACATCTTCTCTCCGCTTAGCTTCAGTAGAAATGGTTAAAGCGAAGAGGACAGGAGATACGAGTAGGCTTATGAGTCATGTAAAAACTCATTACACTTTTTGGCCACCATAGTCACTGCGACTGTGGCAATCGTGAATCTTTATTTTTCAGTCGTCGGCGCTCTGGGACTTCTACTTGCTTACCATCAGTAAAAAAATGAAAGGGAGGTCTCTGATCAGGATTGAAACAATTAATTGAGCTAATAATATTAAGACGACAGTGGTGTAGTGGCAGTGCAATGGTTACCCAAACCGAGAGCACGAGTTCGAAACCACCCACCGGTACTAATGTATCATTGATATATCTACTTTGGTTGTCCTGTTTCTAAGATGCAAGCATTTTAGTAGATTAGTATAGAAATGTAAATAATAATAAATATTGATTAATATACGAGTAGATCATATGTTCTTAGGTTTATCGCAGAATTTGTTTATAAACTAAAACTATTTTTTCTACTCATTATCGCGTTTATAATATCATTTCTGATAAAAAAAATCTTTTATTGTATAGATAGATTTTTTATTTTGCTTATTATTTATTTAATTTGCCTAGTGCCCATGTCAGGATCGTGGCAAGTGGCGCTTCATTGTCTCTGCCTAACTGTGGGAAAAAGACGTGACAATTTGATTAATTAATTATTTACATTTCTGTACTAAGCTACTAAAGTGCTTATATCATTGAATCAGGACAACCAAAGTACATTTATCATAGATACATTGGTTTTGAACCTGTCTTCTTGGTTTACGTAACCACTACGACTACACCACGGTCGCCTTACAGTGATGAGAAACTTTTGTTATTTTACAGATGAATGCATAAACTTCTTGAAAGCCCAAGCTGCTGAAATAGGCTTGCCAGTAAAGGTGTTTGAGCCAGTTACAAAGAAACCAATACTCGTAATGACATGGGTTGGAACTGAACCAACCCTACCCTCAATCATGTTGAATTCACACATGGACGTCGTGCCTGTTTTTGAAGTAAGTCATCGATTATATTTAAGGCGACCGTGGTATAGTGGCAGTGCAATGGCTACGTAAGCCGAGTGGCACGGGTCCTAAACCATAAAACCATCGGAAAAACACACTCACCGTTACTAATGTATCTTTGATATATGTACTTTGGTTGTCCTGTTTCTATGATACAAGCACTTTAGTAGCTTAGCATAGAAATGTTTTTTTTTAAATATATGTAATAGATACACAGTTCAATACAAAATAATGTCATAAAAGTGTCCGCGCGTCACAATTCAGTTACACTGATATAAAATGTATAAGTGAATTGAATGTGAATTGAAAAATGAACCTTACCACATTGTTTTGAAGTATAAACTTGACACAAATGTAATGTCACATACATCATTTCGGACTGAGAACAAATGCAAGTCCAACATCAATCGGACTTGCATTTATTTTGTCGCTTTTTGAGCGGCAATTGTGTATCTACAGGGCCGTCTTAAGCATATTCAGCGCCAGGGTGCGAAAGTCAAGGCTCCGCTCGCGTGGTCTCAGTGTAGTAGGTACCTATCGAAATTTATGGCGGTTGGCATGCGCCCCCTAAGACTCTGCGCCCGGGTGCACTGCACCCCTTGAACCCCCGGGTAAAGACGGCCCTGTGTATCTATATGATATATGATCAAAGCATTAAGATATTCAAATTGGGATTATTTTAATGTGTTGCGACATATGACAGCATCCTGCCTGATGTTAAGCTGGAGTGTGACCCATGAAAGGAGGTAACTGCGACTACAGTTTAAAATCTGTAAGTAAAAGTCGCATCCACTTAGCCGACCTAGCTGATCTAAGCTTGACTGAGGACCCCTGCTCTTCAGGCAAAAGAGGCGGTTATTTGCTTCGGGTCTTATTATCAGAGTGGTAGGCAGTGGTGCCCAGTCTGCCGATCCGGGATAGTACCACCACTTACAAGTATACAGATCGTAAAGTGATTTAGTCCCGGAATCAGCTTGTAAGTTACCGGTTCCAATTAGGCCGGTATAGTGGATGTGATTACTACTTACAGTTATGAATTGTAGTAGTAGTAAAATTAATTCATGGACCGCATTCCAGCTTAACAACAGGCAGGGTGTTGTCATGTGTCGAGCCACAATATTTTTTTATTAATTGACAGTGTCTTCCTATTCCTGTGGGAAAAAGGCGTGACAATTTGATTAATAGATTAATTGACATTTTTAAACAACAGAATAGCTGGACTCATCCCCCATTCGAAGCCCACATGGACGACAATGGCATAATCTACGCTCGTGGTGCTCAAGACATGAAATCCGTCGCCATTCAATATATTGAAACCATCCGCAAATTAAAATCAACTGGGATGCAGTTCAAAAGGACTATCCATCTTACTTTTGTACCTGGTACCTAACTTTTCTTATTTTGATATTTTCTTAGATTTTGCGCGAACATTGTTTATTGAATTATACAAATTTTATGCGGCTTACTATCGCTTTATTATTTTACACTTCGCGTTGGTTTTGTAAAATTAAAACCAAAATAGTAAGCCGCATAAAATTAGTTTTTTATTATTTTTATTATATATTTCTATACGAAGCTACTATATTGCTTGTATCATAGAAACAGGACCACTAACGTACATATACATTGGTACCGGTGGGTGGTTTTGCTAGCACTAGAACTACATGACGGTCGCCTTAACTTTTTATTTTGTTTTGTCACAACCTGTTTCTTTATATTGTGACTTTTATATGACAGCACTCCGCCTGGTGGTGAGCAGGAGTGCGATCCATGAATGGAGGTAACATTGCTAATAAAGTCAAATAACTGTAAGTAGCTGTTAGCATGATACCCGGAGCACATATCCGACTTTTTTAACAACAACTTACAAGTCAACTTCATCTAGGCCAGCATAGTGGATGTGATTGCTACTCACAGTTATTGAATTGTAGTAGCATTACCTTCAAGTCCAAAGAATTTCTTAAGTTCAAATTCTTTGGTAAAAATGTATATTCATCCCGTTCTGAGCGGAGTGCTGTCATATGTCGAGTCACAATAAAAAAAAATAAAAAAAAGTCTACGTGCTTTCAAATAAAATAAAATAAACTTAATTTAACTCTAACAATATATCTAATTTATCTAGAGAGTTTATCTTTTCGTTTTTACAAAACATTAACTTTTACAGAAATTAGTTTATGTCAGTATAAAAGTAAGTTATTTTGTGCAGTGATAGTAGAACTCGGTTAAATAAGGCAATTTCCTTTCCGTTGTTATACTCCTGAAAAACAAGTTGTGAATTGTAATGAGACTTGTAAATCCTACTATATTATTATAAATGTGAATGTGAGTTTGTTTGTTACGTTTTCACACAACAACTATTTAACCGATCATCATGAAACTTTGTACACATATTTTTGGAGGTACTAGAAGTAACATTGGATACTTATATTAGAACAAATTATTTATTCAAATCCTAATTATTATTATACATTAATCAAAATTAATATTAAAATTAAACACAACATTGTTACTAACCAACTAATAATTAAATATAATTTAACTATAAGTAAAAAAATATCATCCAATGACGTCGCATCAGAGATAGTCCCAAGGAGACTGGCAACATTTCCCCTTTGTATAGCAAGGCTAATACGTTGGCAGAAATAATTGCCAGCCTTTCTGTCTCCAGACTTCTCCGTCAGCCGCCTGGACAACTCCTTGGCCAGGCGCTTAGCTGATGGTCCCCAAGGGCCCATCGTCTCGACCCCAAACGGCGCAAATTCGTAACCAGTACCGAGGTTAGCGTATTTGCGCAACTTGAGGTTCTCAGCAGAAATCGCCGCACTTCCCGCGCTTAACGAAGTCGCTTGGATGTGAGATGGGGCTAATGTGTCTACACAAGTCGCATCCCACACCAAAGACCTGCCAAGCTTCCATGGCCCAACATTCATTCCGTCAGGTCTCTTGCCATCGCTCCGCGCAATACCACAGGGTTCTAAAATTGCGGGCACTCCAACAGTGACAAGAGCCCTTCGGATGATATCGTTGAGTGCCGCGTGACGGGGAATGCGACCGGCACTTCTGGCACAAGAAAGCCCGTGGTGTCCAAGATTATCCACCGGTTCTCCGCACCGACACTGGTGTTGATGGACAGTCCGGGCTCCGAGACGAAGACATACCGCCAGGGTCAGGGTATTTCTGTCAAGGAGTGTCCCAACCGATGCAGACGGAAAAGCCTGCAACCAGAAACCCGACTCCCTAGTAGAGACGGCTATGAGGCGAGCCCGCTGTCTCATGTTACTGGAAGATAATATATCTTCCATTACCATTTTGCAGAGCGGCTCGTCCCATAGTCGTTGAAATTTTGGTGAAATTGGTAGCGAAATATTGGGGCACGCAACTGACCAGGCATCTCTGGCATCCGACATGTACGCCGGCTCCACGGAACCCAAAGATGGGTTTGTGATGCTCCCGTAGAGCTCGACAGTACTATATACTGACGACAGAAACGCTGGCAGTGCTACACTAGAAATTTTGCGAGTTCCCAGACCTCCAAACCGAATTGGCAGTGAGGCCTGGGCCCATGTACGGTCGTTCATTGGACAATTTAGGAATATATATATATATATTATATTATATTATTATATTTTTTATATGAGTAATCGAGTTATACGAGTACATACAAAAAGGGATATACAGTCGAATTGAGAACCTCCTTTTTTATGACTGTGTTATAAACCTAATTTTACGCGGGTGAAACCGCAGGCACAACTAGTTATTATACTTATAAAGCTTCCTTAATGCCGACCCAACAGTTAAAAGATTTTTAAAATCTTGGATCTATAGTGCTTAAATCTATCATAGCTGTCTAAAAAGAGTTATGGGAAGAAAAAGAGGGAGTTATGGTCTATCGTTTCGGGATGGTGCAAAGTAGCGCTTCCTTGTCTCCACCTATATCCTGACAATTCATTTAGGTTTATTTTCCAATAACAGTGCTATGATATTATATTATTTTGATTCAATCTTATCAAGCATGTTTTTAATAAAGGACATCATTAATTTTGGGCTTATATGTACTACTTTTGTAATGTCCAACGATGAAAAAATTATAAATGGTAGTTTATATTGTATTGATAAAACTAATAACAATTTTGCTTTTAATTGCTGTGTAGTTGAGTTACGAGTAATTGGAAAATAAGATATGGATTTTGTATCGACTGTCAATCACAAAGACACGTCATATTAACAGTTCTACTTTGAACTGTCATTTGTTCGATCGATCATTTTGCACACCTAAACTATGCAAAATAAAGGATATATTATTCCAATTACATTGTAATCTTCGTACATCAAACTATTTTTAAATGTTTATGCAACTGTTAATACAATTAAGCCCAAGACCCCATACAAAATGAATGATGTCCTTTATTTTTCTTATCTAGACGAAGAAATAGGTGGAATAAATGGGATGGCAAAATTTGTGAAAACTGAAGATTTCAAAAAGCTTAAAGTTGGTTTTTCACTTGATGAGGGTCTGGCAAATCCAGGAGAGGAATTTATTGTATTTAATGGAGAAAGAAGTGTTTGGCGTAAGTATGAGTTTTTTTAATTAGACTAATTTTGCTGATATCTATCTTAGACGTATATAATTCATATTTTTAATACGTGAAATTATGTAAATTGCATATACTAATTTATATGCATGTACTAGTTTACAGTTAACTCGATTTTTATCAATATTTGCAATATATTTAAGGTTTGACTGGTATAAATTGCCAAGTTGCTGACAGAGAAGTCTGGAGACAGGAAGGCTGGCAATTATTTCTGCCAACGTATTAGCCTTGCTATACAAAGGGGAAATGTTGCCAGTCTCTTTAAGACTATCTCTGATGCGACGTCATTAGATGATATTTTTTTATTTATAGTTTAATTATAGGTAATATACTTTTAATTTTATCTGTTTCTCTACACAGAATTGCCATGCTATATCAAATCCGCGCTTTGTATTTAGAACAATAAATATTTAATATAACAAATAAATTATTATTAATTCCAGACGTTGATTTCCATTGTCGTGGTAAATCTGGCCACGGTTCCCTTCTGTTCCCGAACACAGCTGGAGAGAAAGTCACCTATATTATCAACAAATTAATGAATTTGAGGGAAGTTGAAAAGAGCAAGTTGGATAATCCAGAATTAACTGTTGGTGACGTCACTACTATTAATCTTACACGCATGTCTGTAAGTATATCTTGTACATTATGTACTTGTAAGTACGTAGTAGGTACTTTGTAGCGAATAATAATTTACAATACAGCGCTAGCATCCATCCGTCCGTGGATAACTTATTCCAGTCTTTTTATTATTGTAAATCTATTTCTGACCTCGTTCTGTCTGATGATAAGTAAGAGGAGGTCCAAGAGTGCCGACGACTATAAAAACCGTGTCTGTTCATGGTTGTCACTATGCCGGCCATTTCTAGAAGCATAAGTTAGACCAGAATCGCTTATAAGGAAACTCAAATTTTCATGATTGTCTATATTCGTTTTACTACTGGACACAATTTTATTACCTGCTAAAGTCTTAACGACCGCTATGTAGCGGCAGCGACTGGCAACTACAGTTTAACGTGCCATCCGAAACACAAGTAGGGTGGAGATTTTTTTTAACAAGCGGCCACATATGCAACTATTGACCGCGCACTACATTGATTAAAGGACATCATTCATTTTGGGCTTTTTCGTACTACTTTTGTAATGCCTAATGATAAAAAAATATATAAATGGTAGTTTCGATACTTGTGTTGATAAAACTAATATAAATTTTGCTTTTAATTCCTGTGCGATCAATGTCCTAGTCAATGTCACAAGGCCTGCTATATTAAAAGTTCTGCTTTGAACTGTCATAATTGTAGTTTGATCATTTTGCACATCTAAACTATACAACATAAAGGATATTTTCCAATACATTGTAATCTTTGTACATTAAACTATTTAATTTACTAATATAAATTAACATAAAACGAATTAATATACTAAATAGAATAAATACGTATATTGATAACAAAAAAAAACTAAAATACATTATTAAAAGGAGTCCCTTTAGGCAAGGTTCCGAAGATACTGGCAGCGTTCCCCCTTTGAATAGCTAGACTAATTCTTAATTTTAAACTATTTTAAAATGCATATGCAACTTTTAATACAATCCCCATACAAAATGAATGATGTCCTTTATTATAGATATATTTATTTATTCATATTTATATCCAGGGTGGTGTTCAACCAAACGTAATACCGGAAGTGTTAACATTAACATTTGATATCCGATTGGCATTGGATGTGAAGCATGATGAATTTACAAACAAGGTAAGTTCCATACGTTGAATAAGTGATATAACTTTTATGTTATCTGACGACAGGCGTGGACGAACGGTTTAGCGATTGGTTTGTTTCGCGTACAGTCCCGGGTTCGATCCCCGGTCGGAGCAAATATTTGTTTCATAGCTTTTATTTGTAATATTTAATAACATTAAATATTGCAAATATTTGTTAACAAAAAAAAAAGAGATGGATATTTGTTTCGGGTCTGGTTATCAAAGAGTGGTAGGCAGTGGTACCCAGTCTGCCGATCCGGGGTAGTACCACCACTTACAAGTATACAGACCGTTAAGTGATTTGGTCACGTTTCGGGATCAGCTTGTAAGTTGCCGGTTCCAACTAGGCTGGCATAGTGGATGTGATTGCTACTCACAGTTATTGAATTGTAGTAGCAGTGACATTCATTCATGGACCACACTTCGGCTTAACATCAAGCGGGGTGCTGTCATATGTCGAGTCACAATAAAAAAAAAATGAACGACTAAAGGACACATATCAAAGATACATTGATACAAGCAAGTTTTTATTTGTTTATTGTGATTCGACTGTGATGTGATTGATTATCTTTTTTTTTTTTTTTTTTTATTGTGTCTCGACATATGACAGCACCCCGCTTGATGTTAAGCCAAAGTGTGGTCCATGAATGAATGTCACTGCTACTACAATTCAATAACTGTGAGTAGCAATCACATCCACTATGCCGGCCTAGTTGGATCTGTCCCCGACTTGCCTGATGGTAAGCAAGGAGAGATCAGAAAGTACCAACGACTGAAAAAGACAACTCAGTTCACGGTTGCCTTAGTCGCCGTCACTATGCCGGCCAAAATAATATTTTTACCCGGGGGTAAGAGTGCCGACAATTGGAGAAACAGTCTTGCAGATTATAATGTAAAACCCATTGCATTACCTACCTTGGTCCCCTTTAAATTGATTCAAAAATAGACTCAACAAAAATTTATTGTTGAGTCATTAAATTTTGTTAAAAAAATATGCAGACTTTATATATTTTAATAGCTGGGTCTGGGTTGCCTAGTGCAGAGACATTTGCTTCAGGTCTGGTTATCAAAGAGTTGTAGGCAGCGTTGCCCAGTCTGCCGATCTGTAGTACCACCACTTATAAGTATACAGACCGTAAAGTGATTTGGTCACGACATAACTTTAGACCATTTACGTGTTCTCTCATACATCGTGCTAGTCAATTTACAGTAAACACTTTAGAGGCTTTTCCATTTACGTCAGATACTCAGGTTTCAAATCGGCCAATTTAGAAGTTATCTCGTTTCCCGAAATATCTGCAATACGAACACTGCAGGCTGTAAAGCCCGCGGGAAACGCCTACACGTACGAGTATGTAGCCAACCATGTTATACTTAAAATAATTGCTGTGTATATACAAATAAATAATTGCTGTGTATACGTCACCGTATAATTGTGAATACCGTTAGTTCATAAATCTATCTTGCGAGTTTGTAAACTGTTGATAAATTATATTTTCTTAGATTTCGCGCGAACATTGATTAATGAATGAATTAAACAATCTATTATTTAACACTTGGGGCCCCATAATCCACACACTCAAGTCCCAAGTCCAACTAACTGCCAACTGCAAAAACACCGTCAGTTATTTTTGCCTAAAAAATCGAATTAAACCGAGAACAGAAATGAAAAATCAAAACATCAAATATGGTAGTTTTGGTAACAATAACAGGACCAATAGGACGACCAACACCTCAGTCTCTCCGTGACCACGATGGCTGCAATGATCTCGAAACGTCGAAATAAAATAAAAATGTGAAATCAATAACCAAAAATAATCGCGATAGTAAGCCGCATAAAGTTTGTTTAATTCCTTGATTTCAATCGTTTTTGATTAAATTAAAGTTGGAGCAATGGGCATCTGAAGCTGGCGAGGGTGTGACGGTTGAGTTCATACAAAAGCATACGCGGGTTGATGCAACCGCTATTGATGAAAGCAACGTCTACTGGGTTGCCTTCAAGAGTGCCGCTGACAAACTGTGAGCTTTTATTTCATTCATTTTTCTTTTTTATTTAAATTTCTATACTAAGGTATAGTCTGTCTAAGCCGAAATGACGCGCTCCTCCACTGCATTTACGCATATAAGCAAATATAAAATATGGATAAAACACACCGAAAATACAATTGTAATTGGTTATTCAGTTTCTGGTTGGACACAAAAGGAGGAGCACGCTGATGAAGTATAGTAGTATAGTTAGAAATATTTACATTCACACATTTAAATAAACTAATATAGTGGAGAGGCGCGTTATTTATAGTTAGACAAGCTATACTTAAGTGGTTATATCATAGAAACAGGACAAACAAAGCACATTCATCCAAGATACATTGGTACCGGCAAGTGATGTTGGACCCGTGCTCTTGGTTTGCGTAACCATTGCACTATCACTACTCCACTGTCGCCTTGCTTATCATTTTGTTTTGCGACTTGACATCTTACCACAACTTGCCTGATGGTAAGTAAGGCAAAGACAAAAAGCAACGACGACTGAAAAAAATGATTCCGTTAACGGTTGCCTCAGTCGTTGTCACTATGCCGGTCAAAGTGAAGACTTCATGAATTAAACAAAATGTATGCGGCTTACTATTGCGGTTTTGATTTTACTATGACTGCAAAGCTCTCGAAACGTCGGAATAATAAAATTGTAAAATCAAAACCAAAATAACGCGATAATAAGCCGCATAAAATTTGTTTATTTCAATAATCGATGTTGCCGCAAAATCTAAGAAAATATTATGAAGACTTAATTTCCACATGGATAGGCAGAACCAATGGAGCGCTACTTTCCACGATCATAAAATAAGGTACTTTATTATTATTCTAAAGAGTGTTAGGCAGTGGTACCCAGTCTGCCAATCCAGGGTAGTACCACCACTTATACAGACCGTAAAGTGATTTGGACGCGTTTCGGGATTAGCTTGTAAGTTGCCGGTTCCAACTAGACCGGCATGGTGGATGTGATTGCTACTTACAGTTATTGTAGTAGCAGTGACATCTATTCATGGACCACACTCCAGCGTAACATCAAGCGGGGTGCTGTCATATGTCGAGTCACAATAAAAAAAAAAACTAAAGTTGAACTTTTTTCTTTTCAGCAACATGAAAATGAAAACCCGTATCTTCCCTGGCGGCACGGACAGTCATTACATTCGTGAGCTTGGCATACCAGCACTTGGTTTCTCGCCAATGAACCATACACCAATTCAGTTGCATGAACACAATGAAAGCCTTTCAGCTGAAACATTCCTGAAAGGCATCGATATCTACACTTCACTTATACCTGCTCTCGCTAATGCTTAGTGGTGTGGTTTTATGTAAGAAATGAAAAATTAAATGGGAATTAAACCATAATTTTTATTACACGTATTTTTATTTTGTTTATTGTTAAGGAAGCGAGGGAGTTGTGCCAGGACCGTGGCAAGTGGCGTCCCATTGTCTCTGCCTATCCCTGGTTTAAGGTTTAACAATTTGATTGATTTATTGATCGTTTTTTATTATTATTATTTTATACAATCAATTATTTTATCTTTTGGCTGGCATAGCAGCCGTGAACTAATTCGGTCGTTTCAGTCGTCGTCACTCTTGGACCTCCTCTTGCTTATAATTAGGCGGGACGTTGTCAAATGTCGAGTCACAATAAAAAAAATTGATTGTCACGCTACTTGCCTCATGAGTGTGAAAAGACGAGGTAGGAATTAGGTTGCTCCTCGGAACATTCTTCTTGGTCTATACCTATGATAAATGACGCATAAAGCTGCTATATCTCTACGAAGATGCAGGGGCTTTGGTTTATAAATATCACGGATTAACAAACCATATCTAACAATAAAGTTTTTGATTACCCAGAAGGGTGTTCACCGACCAAATTGGAGACATCCTTTGGAAAGATGAGTTGCCTAGTGCCCATAACCATAGAGCTTGTATGAAGAGAATTGTGGATGTGAAGGAAGCGAGAGAGTTGTGTCAGGACCGTGGCAAGTGGACAATTTGATTAATTGATTATTATAATCTTTGATAAATAGTAGTTTTAAAAGGACTTTAAGTTATAATGAAATTCAAATCAAACAGCCTCACCCATAAAATAATATTACTTGGTGTTAAATACCGGAACTAAACTAGCAATTATGTGTTGAAATCAGTAAGCTAAGGAAGTCGTATATTAACGAGCTACAAGCTATAAAACCTGTTGATTTTATTCACAATAAAACATAGATTTATGGCGTTTGAAAGGCATTCTCAAATACTAACCCTTTTTTTATCTAACTATACCATTGATTCCCAAAGTGGTCTTGGTGGATCCCCAGGGGTCCCCGGGAGACTCGACAGGGGTCTATGTTGGCATGACAAAAATGGTGGTTAACAATTCGTAAGCTGGGGTCCACGATAATTCATCAGGTTTCCATAGTAAAGAACTAAAATATTGGCTTTACCTATGTAGGCAGATAATATTTTAAGAAGCTCAGCGGCTTTTACTTGTAAAAACTTGCATAACCCATATTCAGTACAACTTGTCGATACTTGCAAAGAAGGTATTAGTCAAGTTTTGGAAACATGATACAAATGTAGCTGCAGGGGGTCCACCGGAAACAGCAAAAGTTTGAAAGGGGTCTCTGAGAAAAAAAAGGGAACCTCTGAACTATACTCACTTCTTTCGTCAGCATAGTGACAACGACTGAGGCAACCGTAAAATGAAACAAGTTTTTAAACGTCAGAGCTCCTTTTTGTTATAGTTTTTATTTATTTATACTTTGTATTTTTTATTTATAGTTTTATTATAGTTAATATACCTTTAATTTTATCTGTTTCTCATCAAAAAATCTACAACAAAAAAATAATACTAAATAAGTAGTATTTTTTAAGTATTATTTTCTTAAATATATTTTGAGTAAATGTGCCAATTCTTGGACCAATGAAATCGCGAGGAATAACAATAAAATATTTTATTTATAAAAGCTGTTAGATATCATATAAAAGCAGTACTAGTTATTTGTTACGCCTCTTTTGGTGCACTGCAGGCTTTCACGATTGGCTAAAAATATATATTAAATAATAAAGAAAGCATAAAAACCACCTCTTGCTGACACAGCGGCGACTGAGTTAACCGTAAACAGAAACCCTTTTTTCTGTCGTCAACACTCTTACACATCCTCTTCACTACTGTCAAGCAACATAAAAACGTTATTGCCATACAGATACAAAATGTAATTTCTAGTACAAGCAGGAGAGTATGGTAGGTACACATGTGGTGATCATCTGCCGAGATCCAGAGTAGTACCGCCACTTACAAGTATACAAGCCGTGAAGTGACTTAGTGCGTTTCGGGATCAGCATGAATGGTTCAACAATTAACAATTTCTATATGCACTTTTGTTAAAGTAAAAGTTAAGAACTATTTATTTCTTAGTATTCTTTATTTATTAAGGTTGGACATATCATAGCACTAAGCCTGATGCTGGAGTGTGGTCCATGAATAAAGGCGGCTGCTACTACAATTAAATAACTGCAAGTAGCAGTCACATCCACTATGCCGGCTAAGCTGATCCCGATATGCGACTAAGTCACTTCACGATCTGTACACTCGATCACACGATCTGTAAGTGGTGGTAAAGAGTGTTTCAGCAAGAACTTGAATTCTGAATTGCGCGCCATTTTCGACTGTTAACTGTTGAGTCAGCCATACTTGGTGTATGTTTAAACAAAACATAGACATTTACGAAAATGGTGAGTTATAGGTTGGAAGAACGTTTGTTAATAGTGAAAACCCATTATAAGAACGGGGAAAATTTTACTGTGACGATACGATATCATTTCGGCGTGCATAGTCGACCGTCGCGGCCTACTATTGAGAATTTGAATTTGAGGACTTTTTCATTGAAAGATGAACAAGACCTTCCTCGTCATCGGCCGAAAACATCGGCGGAAAATATCGCAGCTGTGAGGGACAGCCAGGAACTAAACATTCATCGCAGCACTCAACGGATTTTGAATAAAGATTTACACCTTCATGCTTACATAATCCAGCTGACTCAACAGTTGCAGCCTAACGATCATAAACAGCGCAGAAACTTTACCAACTGGATCTTGGAACAACTGCAAACTGACGATGAATTTCCCAACAAAATCATTTTTAGTGACAAGGCTTATTTCTACCTCAACGGCTTCGCCAACAAACAAAATAATCGGATGATTTTTGAAGAGTAAGGTCTACTATGCGAACCACCCTGAGACAACTGAGAAACTCAAAGAAGAAATTGCACGTCAAATTCGTCAAATCCAGCAGCCCTTACTGCAAAATTTTGTCTAAAGAGTGCAGACCTGCCAACAGACCAACGGGGCCACCGTTGGTCTGTTTAACCGATATTTTGTTTCATGTGTAAATGTCAACACTATCTCCATACATATATAGAAAAAAATGTTAATAAAATAATAAATAAGTATATATTTTTTAATTTTTAAAATCAAGTTCTTAATGAGACACCCATTACTACCCCGGATCGGCAGACTGGGCACCGCTGCCTACTGATACTTTCAATATAAATAACTTGCAAGGCAAATTATAATATAACTAAATGAAATATCAGTAGTCATTAGTTATATTAAGGGATTACACGGCCTGGTACCGCTGACATTCCAACATATACCAATACAATAAAAACCTAAGCTATGACAAAATAATTTGTTACGAACAAAAGAAATACAATTCCGTTCAATTGTGACGACACACGAGGTCAATTCACGTTATTAAAGGACATCATTCTTTTTGTATGGGGACTTGGGCTTAATTGTATTTAAAAAATATTATGCAATTTAAAAAAGTTTAATGTACGAAGATTACAATGTAATTGGAATACATCCTTTATTGCATTGCATAGTTTAGGTGTGCGAAATGATCAAACTATAAATATGACAGTTCAAATCAGAACAAATACCCCGTTGATTGACAGACAATACAAAATCCATATCTTATTTTACAAATAACTCAATTGCACAGCAATTAAAAGCTAAATTGTTATTAGTTTTATCAATACAGGTATCAAAACTACCATTTATATATTTTTTCTTCATTGGACATTACAAAAGTGGTACATAGAAGCCCAAAATGAATGATGTCCTTTGTTTTATTTATTTTAGCGATCAACAAATATAACAAACAATACCTATTACAACCGTGGTCTAGGAGCAGTTAAATGTTCGCAAACCAAGAGACCCCTTTTTTCTATAATTGTGTCTTGACATATGACAACGCCCGCCTGATGTTAAGCTAATGTGCGATGAGCGATCCATGAATCAAAGTGACTGCTACTACAGTACAAGTAGTAGTCACATTCACTATGCCGGTCTAGTTGAAACCAGCAATTTGTAAATTGCTGGTTCCAACTGATCCCGAAAGCGACTAAGTCACTTCACGGTCTGTATACTTGTAAGTGGTGGTTCAAGTATACTGGGGGTGGTCCAGATCGGCAGTTTGGGCATCACTGTCTACCACTCTTCCATAACCAGTCCCAGAGCAAATATTAAATCAAATACAATTGTCACGTCTTTTTCCTACAGGGATGGGCAGAAAAAATGGAGCGCCATTTGCCACGATCCTGACACAACTCTCTCGCTTCCTTCACATTCACAATTCTCTTTAATACAAGCTCTATGGTTTTGGTATAGATATAAATATTTTATTTATTTATATCTATGGGTTTTGGCAACTAGGCAACCCAGCTTGCCTCGATTAACGCATCCATTCACATCAGATTTTAAAGAGTGGTAGGCCACTGCCACTGTACTTAGTCTGCCGATCCGGGGTAGTTCCACCACTTACAGATATACAGACCGTGAAGTGATTTGGTCACGTTTCGGGATCAGCTTGTAAGTTGCCGGTTCCATCTTGGCCGGCATAGTGGATGTGATTGCTACTCACAGTTATTGAATTGTAGTAGCAGTGACATTCATTCATGGACCATACTTCGGCTTAACATCAAGCGGAAGCTGTCATATGTCGAGTTACAATAAAAATAAAAAAAAGATTTTTCGCCATTCTACTTAACATAATCTAGATAAATTAAAATATTTCATTTGAAACTTTATTACCCATTAGTTAACCTTTGCCTATCTCATTTTTAAGCTGAAGCATAGTTTTAACAATCTGGTTAAATAGGGAAAAAGTTTATTGTTAATCGGATTGAAACTTTTTCTCACCACTTTAGGTTGTAGTGTCCCATTTTGAAGATTAGTGGATTGTAATTCTTTTTTTTCTTTTTTATTTATACATTAAACGCTTAACTCTTTTTGTTTTGAATACTACAAAATGTAGAAAACAAATTCTTGTATGCAAAAATAACTTTTTTTAGGATCGTGGAAAGTGACGCTCCATTGTCTCTGCCTTTCCCTGTAGGATTTAAGGCATGACAATTGAAGATGCTGATGACGTTGGCTACCACCATTTCTTTACCACTAGAACACGGTAGATTTTTTTGTACTGGGATTTGACATCTGACCTTGATTTACCTAATGGTAAGCCAACGACTGAAAACCCCGACTCAGTTCACGGTTGCCTTAGTTGCCGTCACTATGCCGGCCAAATATGCTTCTTCACGCATCGCTTGAAGGACCAAGATTATAGGAAGAAGAGAACACATGGGCTGGTACACTTGATGATTGTTTTACAAAAGTAAATAACATAACAACGCAGCATGATAAAAATAAATCATAAAATATCTGTACCTACTCGTAGTATATATATGCCCATTACACAAACAAAAGGAAAAACCAATCTAAATACGAGGTATTTTTTCCCTACCCAATTTTCTTAAGAAACCAATTTAAACATTCATGCTAAGACTGCATACATAAAGAACCTAATAGACGGCGTTCGCTTCTACCAAAGTTTGCAATTAAAAATCGATTAGCCGACCTTTAATGAGTAATTTGACATTATCTATATTTAAGTTGCTTTTAATTGTTGTTTTAATATTTTCTATTAACTTTATTATGATATGGGGGTCTATTTAATAGTATTATCAATCAATCAATTAAATTGTCACGATCCTGACACAACTCCCTCGCTTCCTTCACATTCACGATTCTCTTTATACAAGCTCCATGGTTATGGGCACTAGGCAACCTAGCTTTCTTGAGGATGTCTCCGATTTGGTCAGCGAACACCCTCCGGGCCTGCTTTGTTTAACTTATCCATTCACATGAGATTTATAAATTCCTTTCGTCAATCTACTTTCATTCATCCTTTCCATGTGCCCAAACCATCGAAGTATTCCTTTACCAATCCTTGTCACTACATCCTTTTTTAAACCACATCTATCGCGCACTGTGCTGTTCCTTATTCTATCCGCTATCGTTACTCCACATACACCCGCATTTCTACAGCGTTAATTCTGCTCTCATGCTTCTTCTGTCACACCTAACATTCACTTTGATACATTCTAGGAACAAGCACCGCAAAATGAACAGCCGTGACTTTTGGGACATTATTTGGCTGTTTTATACTATGGATGACACCGTTCACTACGTTACCCTTTTGCACTCTTCTCTAGTATTAAGTTATTTTTAGAATAAAAACTAATAATCTACTTAATTAAACAGTAGGCGCCAGGCGCGGGTCGCATTGGCGTTCGTTAAGTGTAAAGTTTCGGGTTTGATTCCCGGTCGGAACCAAGATTTCTTTCAAAGATTTTGTTTCAATCAATCAATATAATTTTGAGGCGACCGAGTGTAGTGGCAGTGCAATGGTTACGCAAACCGAGAGCGCGAGTTCGAGACCACCCACCAGTACCAATGTATCTTTGATATATGTACTTTGGTTGTTCTGTTTCTATGATACAGGCACTTTAGTAGCTTAGTATAGAAAAAAAACAAACAAAAACATTAGTTATTTTACTTACTTTACTTTTTGCCCAAGAACAAATTGGATTTCTTGTGTTAAGCTCATGTCCAGCTGACAAATGAAAAAGCCCTGTTTTTTATTTGAACAATGGCAGCCACACAGTTTTTATGTTGTCGTAAAAATGACATTTTATAACCCTTTAGTAAAACATGATGATAAAGGATTTGTTTTTTTATTATTGTGACTCGATATATGACAGCACCTCGTCTGATGTTAGGCTAAAAGGCGGTTTATGAATGGATGTCACTGCTACTACAATTTAATAACTGTAAGTATCAGTCACATTCACTATGCCGGCCTAGTTGGAACCGGCAACTTACAAGCTAATCCTGAAACGCAATTAAATCACTTCACGGTCTGTATACTTGTAAGTAGTGAATATCTTCCTTTTCCTCTTCTTGCAATATTAAATACAATTATTAAATGTTACATAAAGGTATGAAACAAATATTTTCTCCGACCGGGAATCGAACCCGGGACTTTACGCGCAACAAACCAATCACTAACCGTTCGGGCACGCCTGTTGCCTCTGTATATTGTACTCGTATGTTATAAGACAGAGTTTCCCAAACTTTTTTTTTACATAGATCAGTTTCAAAATATTGGTTGTTCCGGTGGACACCCTATTCCCGGTGGCAAGAACTTTTTTATCCAAAACTCGACAAAAACCGCCTTTGCAAGGAATATGCAAAAAAAAGTATTATCTGCCTAAATTTATAGGTGTTGTCGGGCCAACATTTTAGTTCTTCGCTATCGAAATCAGATAAATTTTTGTGGACCCCCGCTAACGAATTATGAACCCGCATTTTTTGACACGCTAACGTAAACCCCCGTTGAGTCTCCCGTGGACCCCTAGGAGTCCACCTGGACCACTTTAGGATCAATGTTATAAGAGATTTTCTATATTTTTTGTGACTTTACATATGATCTCGACACAATCGGACGCAGAAAGTGGCACAATCGGTGCTGCGTTGTTCTGCCTATCTTTGTGGGAATTTAGGCGTGAAATTAATGATAGATGTATGTGTATATGTATATAATAAATGTATGCATGTAGTTTATGTAATAGTAGTTATATAGTTTGTAGTATATTTGCACCCTGCCCATAATTTCTATAAGTTCTAATAAGTTAGAAAATGCCTAACAGGCATTAAACTCGCCTATGTACCTATCGTATTTTTATAGTATGTTTAAGTTGCAAAAAAGGATTTTAATAATAATAGACTAGAGCGTTGCACAATGATTGTTGATGTAGCGGTCCCTCATGACGAGCACCTCGTGAAATCTGAGGAAGTTGATAATAATAAAGTATCTTGATCTGGCTCGAAAGGTTGTCGACATATGGGAGGTGGATACAGCAGTCATTGTTCCATTGACTGATCTAATGGCTTAATAGCCAAGAGCCTCGACGAACACCTAAAGAGGCTCTCGTTAGGTAGTTGGATCAAGCGTTTGATTCAGAAAGCGGTACTCCTGGACACGGCGCGTATTGTTAGGAGGTTCCTTTCTCAGGAGCACTGACCACCGGTGGCTCGGACCCTGTTCCCGATGCCGGTGGACAACTATTTTTAACCCCCGACCAAAAAAGAGGGGTGTTATAAGTTTGACTTATCTGTGTATCTGTGGCTCTGTGTATCTGTGTATCTGTGTGTCTGTCTGTGGCATCGTAGCTCCTAAACGAATGGACCGATTACGATGCGGTTTGTTTCATTTGAAAGCTGACGTGATCGAGATGGTTCTTAGCTACAATTGATGAAGATCTGATCAGGGGTTTCAAGGTCATCAGCTCGATTTGTTAGCTGCGGTAGCGATCTTAGACGCGCTGTTTAGAACGACAACCCTTGTACGTCGCTATGCGACGAAGATTGTTATTTTATGTCAAATAAATATGCCATTGTTAAAACACGTAAAAAATGTTATAATTTTTCCCTTAAAATATTCATATGGCGAGGTTGGTTTGCAGTTTAGATCGATTACCTTGATTGAATATTTTAGGGGAAAAATTATAACATTTTTTACGTGTTTTAACAATGGCACATTTATTTGACATAAAATAATAATCTTCGTCGCATAGCGATGTACAAGGGTCGTCGTTCTAAACACGCATAAGGCTGGGAATACACGTCCGATATTGCTGAGCAAATTATTTATAAATCGGAAGTAGGAATCGGACGTCTTTTTTGTTTCTGTATTCTGTATGAAAACTGCACCTTCAGACAATCGGATCGGCCATAAAATCGTAAGCGCCTTGGCGTTGTTTCCGATTCTGACATCCGATCCGACTATCGGATCTGACGTGTATTAAGTATTCAAACAAATGTATGGCACGAGTGCTTTCCGATTGTCTGATCAGACAATCGGATCGGACTATCGGAGAGGAAAATCGGACTTGAATTCCCAGCCTTATAGGTATTTACTTTACTTTTAAACAAATCTGTGACTTAACATTTGAAATAAAAACGTATACAAATACATGTGTGTTTTAACTGGTACCACTGAGCTACTCTGATGATGGAACTCGAAGGTAGGAGACGAAATCCTGGATGTGTTCAAACTTTTTTTTGGTATACTAAGTTTGGACTTATTAGATTTGTCTTGAAGGTAGGAAACTAAGTGTAGAAAAGTTAGTGCGATAAAATAAAACATTCCGGATCTAAAAAATCTGATCATGGATCCTCTCAGATCAGCAAATCAACAAGAAATGGACCTATAGTGCTTTAACTAAAATTGTTACTCACTATGAGCCATTAGCTGGACCGTTATCAAATTAAAGACCGAGAGTATCTGATGAGGCACCATCATTAATCCTCTCAGATCAGCAAATCAACAAGAGATAGAACTATAGTGCTTTAACTAAAATTGTTACTCACTAAGAGCATTTAGCTGGACCGTCATCAAATTGAAGACCGGGCAATCTGATGATGCACCATTATGAATCCTCTCAGATCAGCAAATTGATATCAATTGATCAGCAAAAAAAGAGATAGAACTGTAGTGCTTTAACTAAGCCTTTAGCTGGGCCGTTATCAAATTGAAGATCGGGAGTATCTGATCATGAATCCTCTCAGATCAGCAAATCAATAACAGATAATATCATAGTGCTTGAACTAAAATTGTTACTCTCTATGAGCCATTAGCTAGGCCATTATTAAATTGAAGACCTGGAGTAGTTATCTGATGATGCACCATAAGGATCCAAGGGATATTAAAGGGATATAACTATTGACCCATGACTAATGTTGTTTATTACTATAAAGCTGATGATATGACCAAAGTGGTTCCAGGCGTTTCGGGGGTTCCTTTAAAATTTTAATTTTGATTTTATTTATTATATTTTTAAATTATTTTTTAATTTTAAAAAATGTTTTAAAAATTAAATATATAATAAAAACAAATAATAATATAATAACGAATTATTTATTGTAAATAAACATAATTTTGTTGAGACCTTGGTCACAGAGGTAATGTAGCTGGATATAATATTAAACGATTGTTCGTTAGCGGAGTCTCTCGATGGCCATTAGTTGCCGCAGTCGTTGGCCGCATTGTGTCGCAAACAACACTCACTAAAATATCCTTTAAATGTTTTCATTAATTTCGGGTATTTTTAGTAAGCCACATTCTCTGTTAAAGCGTTTTATTTGTTAAGGGATTCAAATCGATGGATAATCCTTAGATCCACAAGCGATACGTGAAGAAGCACCTTTGTCCGGCATAGTGACGGCGATTGGGGCAGCTGTGAAGTAACCTGTTCTTGCTTATCATCAGGCGGGTCGATGTCAGATGTCGTGTCACAATAAATAAATAAAAGTATATAATGAATTAACCGGTGAATGCAACTGGCATTTTGTCGTTCGGAATGGTGTTCTAAGGGGGAGGCCTATGTTTAGCAGTAGACGCCTTCTGGCTGATGATGATGAATGAATTTTAAAAAAATTCAGCTTACTATCGCTTTTATTTTTGGATGATTTAATTTTTTTTTGTTTCGCCATTTCAAGATGTTTGCAGCCATCAGGGTTAGGGAGAGCCGTGGTCATAGTAATTTTTAAATTTTGTTTGTAATACATTAGTTTTTTAGGTAATTTAATTTTTATTGAGTTTTCTTATTCTGTATAATAAATGTTCGGTACACGTGTAAAGGTACATCATACCGAACATTCAAAAGTTTTTGTTTTTGTCAAGTGCTAATGGTGAACCAAATAAATAAATAAAATAAAGATAATTGTGGAAAAGAGGCAAGGTAGTTGAATAGGTTGGTTTGCAGTTTAGATCGATTACCTTGATTGAATATTTTAAGGGAAAAATTATAACATTTTTTACGTGTTTTACAATGGCATATTTATTTGACATAATATAACAATCTTCGTCGCATAGCAGGTTGCCGTCCTAAACAGGAGTTTTGTCAGGATCGTGGCAAGTGGCGCTCTATTGTCTCTGCCTATCCCTGTAGGAAAAAGGTTTGACAATTTAATTGATTATACCTGCATTTGATTTGTTTTGTTTTCCTTTTATATATTTTTATATATACGAGTTTAATATAGTATGTCAGGGAAACCGTCTCACACAGAGCTAGTACAAGGACCTTTAACTGACAGATTTATCTTGTAATAATTAATGTAAATATATAATTATTTTCTTATTATTTATCTATTAACGTCAATCTAGTTCTGCTATAATAAAATACAAAAATGTAATAATAAAGAGTACAATATGCATATTTTCGTCAAAAGATAGAAAACACAAGAGATTATGAAACAGTTGTTTGAAACACAATGCCTTTGTAGTTCTTCATTCATGAAGAGTTATTTTGCAAGTGAAAATGTTATGAAAATAATTAAATGAATTTTTGTGAATGATTATTTTATATTTTTTCTCGACATCTGACCTCGACCCGCCCGATGGCAAGAAAGAGGAGGTCCAAGAGTGCGGACGACGCAAAAACGAAGTCTCCACGGTTGCCCCAGTCGCCGTCACTATGCCGGCCAAAGGTGCTTATTCACGCCTCGCTTGAAGGATCCAAGATACTTATAATCTATAATAATATATCAAATAATAAGTATATATTATTTGTTATACATTATATATAACTAAATATATTGAATATTTTTTTATTGTGGCTCGACATACAATATGACAGCACACTGCCTGAGGCTCAACGCCTGAGTGTGGACTTAAAAATGAGGCGACTGTGCCAATGATACAGTCATGCAAATGTAACTAAATGTAAAAAATAAGCCAGCATAGTGGGAGCCTCTATTTAAAGTCTCATGCTGTCATAATACGTAGAACCACAATAAAAAACATCTCTTAACGTTTAGGACTAACATTTTGTAATAATAGTTAAACGACCATAGAGAACGCATTGCGGTTCATTTTCAGTATCTCCGTTTCCTGTCTCATTGTTATGATAATGCTATAGACTACATGAAGCCTTCATGAATATTCATGTAAAACAGTCTTTCAGTGATAATGTCATTGAGCAAAAACTATATTCAGATTATTAAGATGGCAATGAAACAGTTTTATGCAATGATATGAAACTTACTCGGTTTTTTATTTTTATTGTGACTCGACATTTGACAGCACCCCGTTTGATGTTAAGCCGAAGTGTGGTCCTTGAATAGATGTTACTGCTACTACAATTCAATAACTGTGTGCAGCAGTCACATCCACTAAGCCGGCCTAGTTGGAACCGGCAACTTACAAGCTGATCCCGAAACGCGACCAAATCACTTCACGGTCTATATACTTGTAAGTGGTGGTACGACCCCGGATCGGCAGACTGTGTACCACTGCCTACCAAACTTTGATATCCAGACCCGAAGCAAATATCTACCTCTTTTTTTTATTAACAAATATTTACAAATAATATTTAAATAAAAGCTATGAAACAAATATTTACTCCGACCGGGAATCGAACCCGGGACTTTACGCGCAACAAGCCAATCGCCAACCATTCGTCCACTCCTGTCGTTTACAAGTATAGATAGCTATCCTACCTACATATACTCGTATATTACACGGTGACCCAAATTTAGTATCAGTTTATATTGGATATTAATTGTACATAGTCTATAATTGCATTAAACTGGTACGCTGCCAATTGCCTGATTGACATTACTTTGTGCTTGTAATATAATATAATATAATATAATATAATATAATATAATATAATATAATATAATATAATATAATATAATATAATATAATATAATATAATATAATATAATATAATATAATATAATATAATATAATATAATATAATATAATATAATATAATATAATATAATATAATATAATATAATATAATGTTCCTACGAATTACAACAGAGAATTGTAGATGTGAAGGAAGCGAAAGAGCTGTGTCAATCAAAATCAAATTGTCACGCCTTTTTTCCATGGGGATAGGCAGAGATAACGGAGCGCCATTTGCCACGATCCTGACACAACTCCCTCACTTCCTTCACATTCACAATTCTCTTCATGCAAGCTCTATGGTTATGGGCACTAGGCAAGCCAGCTTTCTTGAGGATGTCTCCGATTTGATCGGAAAACACTTTCTTGGGCCTCATTTCCATTTGTCAAAAAATTAAAGAGGTCGCTGTTAGTATCAAAAACAACTTCTATTCATTCGGACAATGAATGAAAGACAATGAGCTTGAACTGTTAATAAGAATGAACATCGATTCTTAGTGTGTTGCGCGGTCACAATTTTAATTTTGAAGTTTATTAATGGAGTTTAACTGTTAAAACAAAGCTAATTCTTACGCGGTCGGGCATGACTTCATGAGCAAATATTTTATCTAAAGCAAATAGGATTAGTTCTAAAATTACTTAGTAAGATAATTCACTGTATATGACTTCATAAAAGATAAACATAAATAAAATTATGTATTGTTTATATATGATTTTGTATAAAATGAGAAGATTATGTTTATGTATTAAATATGATTTCTTTATTATTTGAATTATGTTTCAATATGAGAAGCAATTGGGTCAAATACTTGACTAATTTATTAGGAATTTCCAAAATAATAAAAAATATTCGTTTTATACTTTACATCTCAAAACAATTTTAGTATAGATAGCCGTTTGTTTTCATTTTCATTTTTAGGTTAGAGCAGTGTTTCCCAATCTTTTTCATGGCATGCCTCAACTTAACATTTCTAAAATTTTTAGGCCCCCCATACATAATTTTATACCTTTAAAAATTGTTTTGTTCCCTTAAGAAACATAAATAATTACAGCATTTTTTAAGAAGAATTTTCCTTTTTTGTTAAATTTGTCACCGATATCTAGCATTGCATTTAAATTACATTAAATGGTTAAAGTGGTGTCGAGTACATTTTTTAATTGCCCCTCTAAACTATCAAAAGTGTCCCTCTGTGGGGCGTTGACCCCACGTTGGAAAAGACTGGGTTAGAGTTTTTTTTAAATATAAGAATTAGCTTAATCTAGAAATGTAAATGAATAAAAAATTAAAAAAATGTTTTATCTTGTTTTATTGTTACAACTAATGTTAAATGACTTTATTAATATTACTTTAAGCGTAAAAGTGAGATCTTATGAAATTTTCATAAGAGAACCTCATTGTGATGTATAATTTATAGCGGCTTAACTTCGCAACTGAAAGTTTTCACAATCCATTAAATTGTAAACATGCGGTCTTTGTCTGAAAACTGAAAGTTTAAACAGTTTCTTGTTTGTTTTCTATAACTGGCACGTGTTTTATGTTTATTACGATAATAATTATTATAATAAATAATACCTAAATACTTTACAATATATAATTGTGGATGTGAGGTAAGCGAGGGTGTCAGGATCGTGGCAAGAGGCCCTCCATTGTCTCTGCCTCTCCCCGTGGGACAAAGTCGTGAATTGATTTGATTGATATACAGTCCTGAATTGATTTTCTTTGCCCTTATTCTCTTATTGCGAGTCGACATATGACAGCACCCCGCTTGATGTTAACCTGGAGTGCGGTATGAATGGAGGTCACTACTACTACAGATTAATAACTGTAAGTAGCAGTCACATCTACTATGACGGCCTAGTTGGAACCTGCAACTTACAAGATGATCGCGGAAAGCGATGAAGTCATTTCACGGTCTGTCTTGGAGAATCAAAGGCTGATGACGCAAGGGCTGGTAATGATATTGAGTTAATAAATAGATCTGGGGTCGAGGAACGGTGACCACGGCCAAATATCACTCAATACTAATTTTATCAGCTGCAACTATGCTATTGCCAAATTAACTACTAAACCAAACGTTTAGAAAACAAATACATATTAAGCTTTTTTTCTTAGAGAGGGTTGGCAGAACTTGTAGAAGGAATGATGTACCCACTATTAGAAACTTGATTTAATTTTAATTATTGGGACTCGACATATGACGGCACTTGCAAAATATATTGCAAATATTTGTTAATAAAAAAAAAAGAGATGAATATTTGCTTCGGGTCTGGTTATCAAAGAGTGGTAGGCAGTGGTACCCAGTCTGCCGATCCGGGGTAGTACCACCACTTACAAGTATACAGACCGTGAAGTGATTTGATCACGTTTCGGGATCAGCTTGTAAGTTGCCGGTTCCATCTAGGCCGGCATAGTGGATGTGATTGCTACTCACAGTTATTGAATTGTAGTAGCAGTGACATTCATTCATGGACCACACTTTGGCTTAACATCAAGCGGGGTGCTGTCATATGTCGAGTCACAATAAAAAGAAATGTAAAAAACTTTGCCTGATCTTAAGCTGGATTATGGTTCATGAATGGAGGTGACTGCTACTACAGAAAAATAATGTATGTAGCAATCACGTCCTCTGTGCTAGTTGAAACCGGCAACTTACAAGCTGATCCCGAAACGCAACTAAGTCACTTAACGGTCTGTATACTTGTAAATGGCGGTATTACCCCCAACCGACAGACTGAGCACCACTGCCTACCACTCTTTGACAACCAGACCCAAAGCAAATATTTGCCTGCTTCTTTTTTATTAACAAATATTTGTAAATTTTATCTTTCTATACAAACTCCTTGTAATGTAATAATCATATCGTCTAGGGATATGCTAAGACTGCTGCACGATCCTGACATAATCTCCTAGCTTTCTTCACATCTGCGATTCTTTTCATATAAGCTTTGGTTATGGGCAATATGATCAAGTAAATAACATCAAATAAAATATGCAGCTTTTTACTATAGATTTAGAATGAAGACATCATAGATTTAGTTTACTAATTCCAAGTCTGTGCTTTTCATGTTAGAGACTCGATAGATTTTTAGGCCTCATGTTTTAACTTCCATTATAATCAATCAATCGATCAAATTGTCACGCCCTTTTCCCACAGTGATAGGCAAAGACAATGGGGCGCCACTTGCCACGTTCCTGACCAGGGCCGTCTTTACCCGGGGGTTCAAGGGGTGCAGTGCACCCGGGCGCAAGTTCCTAGGGGGCGCATGCCGACCGCCATAAATTTCGATAGATACTATGCTGAGACCACGCTGCGGAGCCTTGACTTTCGCACCCCGGCGCTGAATATGCTTAAGACGGCCCTGTTCCTGACACAACTCCCTCGCTTCCTTCACATCCACAAGCTCTGGTTATGGCCACTAGGAAACTTAATTTTACTAGTAATACATAATAATATTGATTATTCCTTTATTTACATAACATTGGTGAACCATTTAACATCAAGCAGGTTACAACAACAACAAAACATTAATGTAGTAAACTAAAAATAACGATTTCCTATCAAAGTAAAATCAAATGTTAGATATAATAATCAATATACAAAACATAAATAAACGATTACCGCTCATTAAATATTAAAAATATTATTGCTGTTGTATTATAAAAAAGATAATCCAATCTGACCTTGTACACACTGTACTAGCTAATAAAAAAACTATTTATTTTTAATTCCACAACCAACGCCTATCTTTTAAAAGCGCGCGAATTGTTTTGGCGGGAAGTCACAAATTTGACAGCTCAAGCGAAAAATACCAACGTAGCGTGTCACTAGATAAATAATTATCACAACAAACTCCCATCATAATTTATAAATAAATATTAGATATTTTTATCTTACACAAGTTCACTTCCCGGTACTTCAATGAAATCTTTTCTATTTTTTTTTAATTAATTAATTTAAAGTCGCTTATAAACAGCGTGGTCATTTGCGACTACATTTAAATAAATTATAAAACATTTAACCATTTAAATTTTGTTATAAAAATTAATAAACTTTAAAAAACTTAATGTGGTAGCAAAATTATCCAAATTTAAACTCTAACGTGTACTATCCGGTAACTTTAGTAATAAATGTGACACGCTCATTTCTATATTACAATTAATACATTTTATTAGCAGTTATTTCAAATTTTGATTGACGATTGGTTTTTAGGAAACTGTTATTGTTAATATTCCTTATATCATTCCAATATCTTTTAACTTCTATTAATTTATTTTTTATTATAAATAAACAGTCAGATAACTAAAATCCTAATAACTTGATAATTATTATTTGTAATTAAATATAAAGGTCTGTAAGCGCTGACGTTAAACAATCAGTTAAAAACACCAAAAAAAATCTAAACTAACCTTGTTTAATTTCTTGAAAATTATCAGCCTCCTCTCTTTGCCTCAGTGCTTGCAGGGCGTAGTCTGCGCCTACTTCTTCGGACCTGGGACACGGTGTGTAAGCGTAGGGTTTCTTAGAGAGACCCTGAGCGGGCGCGACACGATGTTTGCCGCGCTCGGCCATGCGGCAAGTGCCGTGTGCTCTAAGCCAGAATGGCAGAGACTAGCATAACTCTACAACTCCGTCACACTAGTTGATATCAAGTAAACAATCTTAACAATACTTTGTTTCCGTTTGCGTGGCCATCTGTATTTAATACAATTATCCAAATAAATGTCTGGACTCTTTTAGTCCTTTTAATGTAATGGAAAAGAGGGAAACCCATTGGTTTCACTTTCTTATAGATGTTAAAATCTATTTGTTAAATTAGGGACGCTATGTCTCCTTAGTCTTTTATATTGGGCACTACCAGTTCTTAAGAATACTGTCCTCCATTTTTTTGTCAGTTAGTTCTAAAATTAATTGTTAATTTTGGTTTTCTATTTATTATTTTCGTTTGGATAGAGTTTTTAAGATGGGTTTTAAAGTAATAAATATGCGTCGTAGTATTTTAGCGTTAAGGATTTTAGGTATAAGTAACTAATAAATTAATCAAATTTTATTCGTCGTTCTATCGCGTTTATTTTGGTTTTGATTTTACAATTTTATTTTATTTTATTTTATTATTCCGACGTTTCAAGAGCTTTGCAGCTATCGTGGTCACGAAGATTAAGCAATGTTCGTGCAAAATATAAGAAAATATTATATAAGTAACTA
Source organism: Tinea trinotella (assembly GCA_905220615.1). Lineage (NCBI taxonomy): Eukaryota > Metazoa > Arthropoda > Insecta > Lepidoptera > Tineidae > Tinea > Tinea trinotella. The sequence goes on from HG992314.1 coordinate 1,707,160, forward strand.
ACTAAATTTATCAATTAATCAATCTCATTGTCACGCTTTTTTCCAGCAGAGATAGGCAGAGACAATGGAGCGCTATTTGCCACGATCCTGACACAACTCCCTCTCTCGCTTCCCTCAAATTAATTAATTACTTACATATTTCGAATAATAATTAATAAAATATTTTTGAACCTCAAAACAATTCTAAATATTTTCTCTGCTCTTACTTAAGCTATATTTTTTTAGGTAAGGGTTTGTAATATTTAATTTAAATAAATTCAAGTATTCAAATTTTCCGATTTTTCTGTTAAATTTAAAAATTTAAGACAACACTGAAATCCTGCGATAAATGCGCGCGCATTGAGCAGTGAAAAATAAATTACAAACAAAAACAACCCTTTTTCCAAATTTATAGAGTTGAAAATCTTTTATCAATATTAGAACAAAAACCTTTTATATCCTATCCTAAGTCCTTACAAATGTGTATAAGAAAATATATCTTACTACAATTCAAATAAGGATGGTATTTGTTAATTTGATGTGTTAGACTGCACTACGGTCGATAGCACGTATGCTCATCAAAGGAACATCATTGCGGAACCAAAATTATTGTATCAATTATAAGGCGACCGTGGTGTACTGGCAGTGCAATGGTTACGCAACCCAAGAGCACGGGTTTAAAACCACTTGCCAATACCGATGTATCTTTGATATATGTACTTTGGTCGTAATGTTTCTGTTTTCATTGTAAAAAAATCAATTTTTATTTGTGATTTTTTAAATTATTATACATTTCTATAATAAGCTACTAAAGTGCTTGTATCATAGAAACAGGACAACCAAAGTACATATATCAAAGATACATTGGTACCTGTGAGTGGTTTCGAACCCGTGCCACTCGGCTTTGAAGCCATTGCACTGCCACTACACCACGGTCGCCTTAAAAATGATTCAGTTATTCATAGAAGTCTGTTTACCAAATGATATACGGCTGTGTTTTTACAGAACCAACAAAGCGTCCACTGAATTCTACTGAATAATGTATGACTCTGCAGATATTGGTTTCTGAAAACCTGAAGCCGACACTCGGTGAAGAAAACATACGTATACAAAAATACTTTTATTAAATATTTATGTTATTTGCATTTATATATCTTCACAGTCAAAGCGTAGTGTGCCTAGGCGGGGCCCCGTATAAAAAATTGTTTGGAGGCCCTAAGGCTTCTCACCATAGAAAAAAATGTTAAAAGTAAAAAAATGCATAAAATTAACAGATCCTTTTAATTTGAATAAATATTTAATATTTATTCATCATAATTATCTGTCACTTTTCCAAAATTTTACAAACAATTCATTCAATTGTTTGTAATTCAATTCAATCTTAATATACACTTTCCTTGCCTTTTTTCTGCAAACTGATTTATTAAATCATTTATAGCTGATGATGACTAGTTTCATCAGATTCTACAAAATTCTTTTTGGGAAGTTTTTATATTTTTTTCTTACGCACGTTGGGGGCCCCGTATAAATGATAGGGCAGATACGGCGGTTCACAGTACTCCCCTGTTCACAGTACTCATACGGCATTCGGTATTCGTTCGCGTCCGTCTCAGACTTGTAAGTCCTCGAGAAATTAGAAGCTACGCAATATGTTTAAATTATCTTAATTAAGTTATAATTATAATTTACGTCTTTTACTTCTAGGAAAATTGACTTTTAAAATTAAAAATAATAACGCATTAAATTCTACCAGTACTATATACTCGTATGTCTCGCAGTTCTCGCGGGGGATTCCCTCGAGACATATACTGGTAGGGTGCGTTACTCTACTTGATAGGGGCTGTTACTCAAGACGATATGATAATGTCCTGAAAATTATAGCAGTACGCCTTGGAATGCCACAGCTAGGAAAGGTTAGTCCACAAAACAAAGGCAAATTACTTTTGTGAAAGAGTCCACAGGAAATCACAGAGCAAACCTTTTTCGATCCTGCGTTAACGTATCTGACTGTAAAATACTCATTTATACCTCCGAGAAGCACATGAAAATCTATCAGTATCAGTATTGTAATAATATTTAAAAAAAAACACAGATACGAGTGTTTTTTTTTATTCTAACACGACATCTGATTCTGACCTCGACCCGCCTGTTGATAAGCAAGAGGAGATCCAAGAGTGACGACGACTGAAAAAACGAGTTTGTTCACAGCTGCCTCAGTCGCCGTCACTGTGCCGGCCAAAGGTGCTTCTTCACGCATCGCTTAATAAAGGATCCAAGGTCATGGGATGGAGAGAACACATGTGCTGGCAAAGCATTCCGAGGCAAGTCGATTGTTCTAGAAAGAAAAGACGCACCGAACTTTTTAATTTTTCTATTTTTTTTTATTTAGACTCGACATATGACAGCATCCCGCTTGATGGTAAGCCAAAGTGTGGTCCATGAATTAATGTCACTGCTACTACAATTCAATTGCTGTGAGTAGCAATTACATCCACTATGCCGGCCTAGATGGAATCGACAACTTACAAGCTGATCCCGAAACGTGACCAAATCACTTCACGGTCTGTATACTTGTAAGTGGTGGTACTACCCCCGATCGGCAGACTGGGTACCACTGCCTACCACTCTTTGATAACCAGACCCGAAGCAAATATCCATCTCTTTTTTTTTATTAACAAGTATTTGCAATATTTGATACTATTAAAAATTACAAATAAAAGCTATGAAACAAATATTTGCTCCGACCGGGGATCGAACCCGGGACTTTACGCGCAACAAACCAGTCGCTAAACCGTTCGTCCACGCCTGTCGTCAATAGGCCTAGGCCGGTATAGTGAATGCGACTGCTACTAGCAGTTATTAAACTGTAGTAGCAGTCGCCTTGTAATCTTTTGCACTCCATCTTAATACAGTGACAGCACTGTCGTGCCACATTAAAAAATAATCCCATTTCATTTATAGATCAGGGGAATTCATGTGGGAATTCCCCTGATCTATAAAACAATCGTATAGTTTTTTTTTTTCAGATAGTGTTCCTATTCCAAGCAATTTCAGCGGTGGTATTTACAGCTTAACGACCTGTCATACATTGAAGACAGATTGCTTCAGCCCTGTACGAGTATAAGAGAATATACTGCTTTCTTTTTATCATATGTAGGGTACATACGTTCTTTTTTCTGTTCGTTCAAGTGCGTTTACATCGGGTTTATAAATTCCTTTCGTCAATCTACTTTCACTCATCCTTTCCATGTGCTCAAACCATCGAAGCATTCCTTTATAAATTATAAATCTGATGTGAATGGATGCGTTAAACGAGGAGGACATAGAATACATCCTTAAGAAAGCTGTGTTGCCTAATGCCCATAGTAGTACAGCTTGTGTGAAGAGAATTGTGGATGTGAGGGATGCGAGGAAATCGTGTCAGGATCGTGGTAAGATGCGACAATTGATTTAATTCTAAAACTTTTACTGTACCATTGAGGAATACTTATGTATAAATAATAATAAAAACTAGTTACGATAAGCGGACATCGTTTAATAATCGTGTGATCATGACATAATAAAGCCCCAAGCATTACTACCTACCCCTAACCAGAAGAAAGCATACAAATAATCATTACAAATAATAAAGAAATTGTTTTCTGTTTATTATATTTGTTTTATATTAAAAAATAAATATCTTGAATCACAAAGAAATAAACTCTAATAAAACTAAATACAATTTTTGTTTTAAATACATATCTATTTGAACAAGCTTGTTTTTTTTTCTCATATCTCTAATAAGTTACTAAGATTGTTTTTTATTTTATTAAAACAGGACGACCACAGTACATAATATATCATAGCTACATTAGTACCGGTTTGAACCGGATTTTAAAGCCCTTTTACATGACCATTACATTACGGTCGCTTATTTCTTTAATTTTCTAACAATTACCAAGGCACAGATTATATAATCACAAAAACGCATTGTTATTTTTCGCAAAAGGTAAATAAACAAACACTTAATCTAATAACATTTGCCTTATTTGACATTTGATCAAGTTATTTATAAAGAACTGTCAAATAAGCGTTAATATAAGGAATAATTTAACTCTCAATTAAAGCCTTTTCAGTGTGATTGACAGTGCAGCAAAATTACAACGGGGTGAATGCGTTCAGATGGCCCTTTTCTTTGTAGAACAATCGACAAGTGGAATGCTTTGTCAGCCCATGCGTTCTCTCCCTCTTATAACCTTGGATCCTTCAAGTGATGCGCGAAGAAGCACCTTTGGCCGGCATAGTGACGGCGGTTGTTTCAGTCGTCGTCACTCTTGGATCTCCCCTTGCTTATCATTAGGTGGGTCGAGGTCAAATGTCGTGTCATAATAAAAAATAAATAAATCTAAAGATCACGTTTAGTTGCATTTAGGCCGTGTTCTTATTCGCCTCATGCGAACATGTTTTATTCAATTACTTTATTTTATATTTTATTAATCCAAATGCGTTTTTTTAAATTATATAATCTTTACGTTGTTACAAACAAAATTTGATTAATGTGGAACTTACATAGAGAGATGGTGGCAATTTTATTTTATTTTAGATTTTAAAACAAGATCATGGTGGGCGAGCTTAGCATAATTTGCGAATTGACCGTAATTTGTTGAGAATGAAGTGCGTTCGGGACATATGCCTCCTAATAAATTTTATAATTTGATGAAGAAGAGTGACAGTCCAAATTGTGATTGGTGTGGAAAATTAGAGGACTGTCATCATTTATTGGAGGAATGTGTCCAAAACGATGCCGAAAGAGATAATTTAATTGCTATATTGCTATATGTAACATCTATAGATTGGACGTGGGTATGTTTATACCAATATTGGCTTGTTCGACTTCAGTGGAAGCATTTGAGTTGTATCGATTTGTGAGAGGTTATGTGATTAAGTTACAAAGTCAAACTTAACTGTTCTAGTTTAGTTAGTTTTAAGATGGAATGGTGAACATTGGCTAAACTCCCCTAAATAAATTTATTATTATGATCAGCTCATTATTTGTCCCACTGCAAAGGCCTCTCTCTCTTTTTTCCATGACTCACGACATTTAGCGATCTCTCGCCAATAAATTTAGAATAAAAAAACAAGATCATTATATAGTTCTATATAGCATTTAAATTTATATAAAATACAAAAATCTGAATGATAACTTGACAGTTTAATTTGATTATTGTTAATAATGTACTTAATATAAAAATATTATTTGTAATGATAAGAAAATTAATGATATTAATATAAAATGAGATGAATTGTTAATGTCTAACAGAAATGCATGTCGACAAAGGTCTTTTTGTCCTTGTAGATTGGCCCCCAGGCACCGTAGCCTGTCTTCTCCTCCTTCTTGACTGACTGGTAAGCCTTCGATGTTGAACTTACTGGAGCTCTGAAAATAATTAAATGAAGACTCTTTAGTATTTTGCATATACATTTGATATTGCGCAAACATTAATTAATGAATTAAACAAATTTTATGCGGCTCACAAACGCCTCCTCGTGACCACAATGGCTGCAAAGCACTCGAAAAGTCAAATGTAATCAAATAAATCAAATGTAAAATCAAAACCAAAATAAACGCGATAGTAAGCCGCATAAAATTTGTTTAACTCATGAAGACTTTTAGTTCATTAATTTTTAAATCCGAGACATCCTTAAGAAAGCTGGGTTACCTAGTGCCCATAATCGTAGAGCTTGTATGAATAAAATTGTAGATGTGAGGGAAGCGAGGGAGTTGTGTCAGAATCGTGACAATTGGCGCTTCATTGTCTTTGTCTATCCCTGTGGGGAAAAGGCGTGACGATTTGATTGATTGATGGTCTTCTCCATTCATGGACCGCACTCCAGCTTAACATCAGGCGGGGTACGATCTATACTATATTTAAATAAATGACATAAACTTACTTATAAGCTTGGGGCGAATTCAATGGGTAGGATGCCTTAGCGGCAATTTTGCATTCATTTCCGCGAGCCATGACTGCTTGTTATCTCTTTTAATCCTTCTAAGCTAATATAGTGTAAAAGCGAGATGGGTGACGTGTTATGAGTAAACGAGCCGTAAATCGTGTGGTCCCGAGTTCGACGAGTGATCTAAGGCACGTGTTGGATGAGTGTAAGTACCGCGTGTTCCAGACGGTTACCGGTATTTGCTCGGCGACTTCCCTTGCGGGTGCACAGGTTTTTAGCAAGCCTGAAAAGAAAATAGTTTTTAAATTAGGACACATTTTTTTTATTGTGATACGACGTTTGACTTTAACCCGCCTGATGATAAGCAAGAGGAGGTCCGAGAGTGACGACGACTGAAAAAAACGAGTTAGTTCCCGGCTACCTCAGTTGCCGTCATTATGCCGGCCTAAGATGCTTCTTCACGCAATCTAATGTACTTGCTTAATGGTAAGCAAGAGAAAGCCCAAGAGCGCTCATGGCTGAAAAACTGTTCTATTTTACAGCTGCCTAAGTCGGCCGGCTAAATATACTATCGTCAGTAAAATCAAAGTCAAAATAACGATTAAGGTGCGATTCCGTTGGTGACTGCAGACTACACTGGTTTGTATGAATCTGTATGAGATTGATTCCATGCAAGGCGACACTGCACTCTGCAGTCGCCCTCGAAACCTTTAAAATCGGAGCTCATGTCAAATATCAATCAAATTGTATTCGTTTATCGAAAGTTTCTTTCCCTATGTTTAACTAATCCAATTATGCGATTTTTTATTATACATGTCTATACTAAGCTACTAAAGTGCTTGTATCATAGAATCAGGACAACTAAAAGTACATATATTAAAGATACATTTGTACCGGTGAGTGGTTTCGAACCCATTTACGTAGCCATTGCACTGTCACTACGTCAAGGTCGCCACGGATTGGTTAAATTTTTATATGTTTATTTAACAAATCCAATTCGCAAAATTGGATTTGTTAAATAAACATAGGAAAAGAGTATTTTTTCTTTTTTTTTATATTGTGACTCGACATATGACAGCACCCCGCTTGATGTTAAGCCGAAGTGTGGTCCATGAATGAATGTCACTGCTACTACGATTCAACAACTGTGAGTAGCAATCACATCCAATATGCCGGCCTAGATGGAACCGGCAACTTACAAGCTGATCCCGAAACGTGACCAAATCACTTCACGTTCTGTAAACTTGTAAGTGGTGGTACTACCCCTGATCGGCAGATTGGGTACCACTGCCTACCACTCTTTGATAACCAGACCCGAAGCAAATATCCATATCTTTTTATTTATTTACAAATATTTGCAATATTTAATGTTATTAAATATTACAAATAAAAGCTATGAAACAATAGGTCTTTTACAATAGGTCATACATAATTCACTCACAATATTGACCTAGAGAAACAATTGTATCTACAATGTTATTGAAAACTATATTAACCACACGCTTAAATAAATTAAAATGGAAATTATCTCAAATGAGATTAAAACCGGTTTCATCAACTACCTGATGATATCTGTTGATCATGTTGCATCATCCAAGATGGCGATGCCTATTTTACGATTTAAATAATTCATTCATTTATGGACAATAAAACGTATACAACTAACTGTTTTGATATGCGTTTTTGCAGATATGGGTTTTTTCCTTGTATTGATTTAAAAAAAATCAATCAATCAATCAAATTTTCACGCCTTTTTTCCACAGGGATAGGCAGAGACAATGAAGCGCAACATGCCACAATCCTGACATAACTCCGTCGCTTCCATCCCATTCACAATCTTCTACAAACACGCTCTACAGTCATGAGCACTAGGCAACCCAGCTTTCTTTAGGATGTCTCCTATTTCGTGAGAAATCACTATCCTGGGTCTGCCTCGTTTAAATCCACATTAGACCGTAATTCAGTATGTTATATATAGACTGTACGTTAAAGGATTGACAAAGGAATGCTTTTCAAAGGAATGCCATGAAAAGAAATGGTTTGGGCACATGGAAAGAATGAGTGAAAGTAGATTGACGTAAGGAATTTATAAATCTGTTGTGGATTAAACAAGGCAGACACAGGAGGGTGTTTTCCGAACAAATCGAAGCATCCTCAAGTTGCCTTGTGCTCATGGCCGTAGAGCTTGTATGAAGAGAATTGTGGATGTGAGGAAAAAGCGTGACAATTTAATTGATTGATTGAATTTATTTTATTATTATTTTAGTGTAGCGTGTTATGACGAAGAGGGCACAACTCTATTCAAGTTTTAGAATAGAAATTGGAAGAGCATCTTTCAAAAATAGTAGTTCGCAGTAAATATGTAAGCATGGAACAATATTGCGGTTTTTCGTGTGCGGTTTTTTGTGGTGTATGCAATTTATTTTCTTTATTGTGACTCGACATCTGACCTTGACTCCCGCCTGGTAAGCAATACAAGATCCAAGAGTGCTGACGACTAAAAAGAGACATTACAGCCATACGGTAAAACCGAATGCGGAAAAAATAAAGTTTCTGTTATTAGTCACAATTGCAATAGTATTAACGAATTACACAGTTCTTTTTTCGTACAGAACGCTGCCAATAGACCACCGCAAAATAAAAACTGTGAAAAACCTACGGCTATACAAAACCGAATCGACGGTTTATTCAATGAGTGAACCTGCTGAACGGTTTTAAACGTATACGGTTAAACTGTATGAATAAACCGAATCGAAAAAACAGTGCAAGCTGAAGACTGCACTATCACTGTAAACCAAGACGGATTTTGTCATAATAAAAAAAAATAAAGCGCAGTTTTTTTTATTATTATTTTTTATTTACATTTCTAGCATCAGGATTTCTATCATTTCTATCATAGCAACAGGACAAACAAAGTACACATCAAAGATTCATCAGTACCGGCGAGTGATTTTGAACCCGTGCTTTTGGTTTGCTTAACCATTGCACAACCACTACACCTCCGTCGCCTTAGGGTAAAACTGTATGAGAAAACCGAATCGAAAAAAACGATAGTGTGAATTAAAGACTGAGGTAACCGTAAACTGATTATGATAAAAGAATAAAAATATAGTAAAAAAACACGCCTTAGTGAACTAAAAAGTGAATAATCTGACCGCCTGATGGTATCCAAATACCGGCCAAAAATTTTTTTATAAAAATTATTATTGTCATCGGTTTTTGATGAGTGTTCAAATTTTCAAATTATTTATACTTCTAGAAGTTGGCGAAAATTAATTTAAAAGATTCCGTTACATAGTTACATACATACAAGTCAAGCTAATAAAAGCGTGTAAAAAAAAACCACTCACCTTGGGAGAAATTTATCGGTGATAGCAAACTTTTTCCTCGATCTACTCATTGACACATACAATTGTAAATTTTAAGAAAAAACCGATACTTCTGGGAATGTAATTTCGAAAAATGCCGATTAACGTGAAGTTTCGTATTGAACTGAGGCTCAGGCGCACAATCTCTCGTTTATGTACTTTAAGTTTACACGTTGTACCGGTTTTCGTGGTGCCTCATCTGCATATGGAGATAATGTAGCCACTAGTGGACGGTTCCGTGGATGGGATGTAGAAAACATATGACGTCACACGAATTTGTGTCAAAAATGTATGCAATTTAGATTTCTTAACGAAGTAATTCGAAAACTCGTTCATCCAAGAACGCAAATACCTATGCCGGCATAGTGAATGCGACTGTGGCAGATGTTAACTATGCTGACTCGATTTATTCAGCAGTTGTTGGCAATCTTATTTATGCTTATTCATGCGTATTTTGGACCTTATTCATGCTAACCATCGGGCAGATCGAGGCAGAGCAACAATAAATAAGTAAAAGACTTAATTTTTTTATCAATATGCCTAATCTAAAACTATTCTATGTGTTCCATCTAATAATTTAAATAATAACAAAGGAGTTAGGCAGCGTCTTCGATGAAAGCTCCAAGGCGGCTTGATTTTATGCGACATCTTCCGCAATTTACACAAAAACTTAACAAATTATACACATAAACCTTCCTCGTGGATCAATCTGTCTATTAGTAAAAACTGCATAATAATCCGTTCAGTAGTTTTTGTGTTTATCGCGAATAGAGAGAGACAGACGCGGTGGGGAGAATTTATTTTATAATATCAATTACCCTTGAATAATCAAGGGACAGGCAGAGACAATGAAGCGCCACTTGCCACGATCCTGACACAACTCCCTCACTTCCTTCACTTTTACTATTCTCTTCATACAAGCTCTATGGTTATGGGCACTAGGCAGCCTAGCTTTCTTGAGGATGTCTCCGATATCTATAGATTTAATAAATCATGACCTAGAATCGAACTGACAACTCTTACAGTAGTCCATTACAAGTGCGATTACCCTAATCATATATATAAAAACAAATAACAGAATCATATATAATCTGTTTTTAATACAGGATTTTTCCATTTCATGCCAAAAGACGTATATACAACTTGATATAAAATGTATTTTATTCCCATTATCATAGAAACTAAATTTGATCCTTAATAAAAATTGATGGTAAATTCCTAATTCTTGTTTTTTCCTGGAGATCGACTTGAATTTTCTTTTGAATATTTTTCCCTAAAAATGAATTTATTAATTTCGTTAGAAAGTAATAAATGGTTGCCTAGTGCCCATAACCATAGAGCTTGTATGAAGAGAATTTTCGGATGTGAGAGAGGCGAGGGAGTTGTGTCGGAATCGTGGAAAGTAACGCTCCATTGTCTTTGCCTATCCCTGTGGGAAAAAGCGTGACAATTTCATTGATCGATTAATATTTCATTAGGAGTGGTAGGCAGATAGTTGGTAGTTTTTTGTAAAGTCTGGCAATCTGTACCACCACTTACAAGTATACAAACTGTGAAGTGATTTAGTCGCTTTTCAGGATCAGCTTGTAAGTTGCCGGTTCCGACCAGGCCGGCATAGTGGATTTAAGTGCTACTTCCAGTTAGTATATTTAATTGTCGTAGCAGTGACTTCTATTCATGGACCACACTCCAACTTATAGGTACTTAGCTATACGTTAAATGAATAAAATTAAAATAAAAACACATAATCTTCCACTGTTTTGTAAAATTATTTATGCGCTTTTATAATTTGAATTATTTATTTTAAAATTAGAACCGAGTCTTCTTTTTCAATTTTAAAACAATGCATTTATTGTTTCTTCTTGAGACCTAACAACTGAGTCTAACATTACTGAGTTTAATGTCTAAGTGTTATTTCAAATAGTAAGAAGAATAGGATCTAAAGATATAAGGTTGACAGATTCCACTTGTCTACAGAAGCATCCTTCCCCCGACCTATGCGGAGTTTCTGGTCTCAGGGAATTTCCAATGTCCATCAAAATATTTTTGTTTACCGAAATTCATTATAAATATTAAAAAAACGTGTTCTTAGAGTTGTTGATTTATAAAAAAGAGGATCACTAAATAATCCAGAATATTCAAATACCACATGGACATCATGTCTAATGTCACGTTCGACAACCTGCGAGAGAAGCTTATTCTTGTCACAAATACAATTTTAATAAAAAAAATTTGGGCCTCAGCATCTGACAGCACCCCGTTTGATGATAAGCTGAAATGTGGTCCATAAACAGTGAATGTTTCTTTGTTTAAAATTAAACAGAATCTGACCTCGACTTGCCTAATAGTAAGCAAGGGAACTCCAAGAATTCAATCGTCGTCGCATTTTATTTATTTTTTTATAGGTAATTAAATTAATTAATTTTGTAAGCGTTTGTCAAAGATGGCTCTCAAAGATGGAGCGTAGTAATCTGAGAGTAAAACTTACAGATAAGATTTGCAATACTATACTGCGCTCTAAAACACAAATCGCCGATGTAGCTGAAAAAGCTGGTCATCTCTGTCGCATGTATTATGGGCAAAGTCTTTTGAGTACCCTGCAATCAGTTTAAGAATTGCCAGTTCCAACTAGGCCGGCACAACTAGTTATATATGTTGCAGTAGAGTCGCTTCGATTCATGAACCGCACTCGAATTAAAACATCGGATCATATATCGAACCACAATAAAACATGTCGAGAGTTATGTCAGCGTAACAGACATAAGAAAGTATAAATTATAATGATCGCTAGAAATAAAATGTGAACTTTGCCCTCAGTCTCCGGACCCTTTGGGAAATAATAAATTATGATAATCACTAAAAATAATGAATTTCAGGATAACCTATTATCGCTGGAACCGTGGGAGTTTGTCTTCCCGTGTTTTTTGTAACTGTTCGAAACACCAATATATAAACCCTTGTCAATAAGCGTTAAATCAGTGTCGACCTAAACTTCGTGTTGTTATTATTTAACTAAAGTCCTTCGTCAAGCTACGCACGACCCCGCATATACTCGTATAACTCGAGCCACAATAAAAAAGAAACAGATTAGACGTATGATATAAAACGTTAACGAATTGCTTAAGAATACGTAGTTGTGTTCTACAAGTATTAATATATTCAATAATAATGTTATTATTTTGTTGACTACAAACTATAGAGGAATAATCAAAACTTGTTATTAATATACAGGGTGTCCCGTAAATAATGGATACCCTTTTAAGGGTCATGACAATTATAAAAATATTTAGACAAAATAAAAACTCAGAAGTTGTTTATAAAAAGAAAATCGTTTGCTATAATTTATGGAAAATCAATTTAATAAAAAATCAAATAATAATTTAACTTTTTGTTAATCAAAATCAATAATAAAAGTCAAATAATAATAAACTTTGCAGAATTAACCTGTCTCTTCGACTAAATTACTCACAACCGTAATAGTATCTTTCATAACAGTCTCTAGTATATGGCGCGTCAGGAATTGCATAAGCCCTATCTATCTGCTGTGTGGTAAAGAAGCTCCCAAGTCGATTTGGTGATTTTTTACTTATATAACATTTTTGCGGTTACCGACTATTTTCGAAATAGAGGGGCGGTTAGGATTCACGTTTTTCCCGAATTCCCCCCTCCCCCTCTATCCTCTATTCGCAGATAGGGTTCATGCAATTTTTGACGCGATATATCTTACTAAACTGCAAGACTTCGCTCTAGACATTTTCTTATGGATTAACCAACATCAACTAAACCAAACCTTATGAGTAAGTAAACTAAATTATAAAACATGTGGCAAAATAGTTAATTTCAATCAATCAATCAAATTGTCACGCCTTTTTCCCACAGGGATAGGCAGAGACAATGGAGCGCCACTTACCACGATCTTTACATAACTCCCTTGCTACCTTCACATCCACAATACTCTTCATACAGGCTCTGTGGTTATGGGCACTAGGCAACCTGGCTTTCTTGAGGATGTCTACGATTTGGTCGGAAAACACTCTCCCGGGCCAGCCTTGTTTAACGCATCCATCCACATCAGATTTATAAATTCCTTTCGTCAATCTACTTTCACTCATCCTTTAAATGTGCCCAAACCATCGAAGCATTCCTTTGTCAATCCTTGTCACTACATCTTCTTTCAAGCCACATCTATCACGCAATGTGCTATTCCTATAGTTAATTTATTAGTTTAAATATTCAAAGGGTTTCGAACATTATTCTATAGAATCTGGCGGCTCATCCACCGGCCGCCATTTTACAATTTTGAAAGAAAAAAATAAAATGGAAAATCCTACATACTTTTTATAAAAATATAATCTTGCGAATAACCAGTTTTTTCGTATTGTACTAATCTAAATCAGCAATCTCGTTTTCCTGATTGTGTTTTACAAATATAATTATTAAAATGTCCTCATTAGCTGTTATGTCTGCTTAAATCTTACCATTGTACATATGACCTTTTGCAAATACACCTGAATGATAATCTCCTTGAAGGATGATAGGAAACTATAAAATGTAAAGAATAACCTATACTTAAATTAGTGTGTTAGTGTGTCAATATGGGTCGATCTTCTTTATTGTTTTATTTAGCTTTATTAGTTTATCAAGTGTCTTCGGAAATTGATTTGCGTAAGTACCTATCCGTATTGAATTAAACAAATTTTATGCGGCTTACTATCGCGTTTATTTTGGTTTTGATTTTACATTTTTTTACGATTTACAGTCACGGAGAGACTGAGGTGTTGCTCGTCCTATTGGTTGTCAAATCAAAATAAACGCGATAGTAAGCCGCATAAAATTTGTTTAATTTAATAATCAATGTTCACGCAAAATTTAAGAAAATACTACCTATCCATAATTAAATTATATTCATAAATATACAGCCCTAATAGCTCTAAATCAAAGCATCCTCAAGAAAGCTGTGTTGCCTAGTGCCCATAACCGTAGGATATAAGCGAGGGAGTTGTATTAGGGTCGTGGTATGTGGCGCTCCATTGTCTCTGCCTAACCTTGTAGGAAAAAGGCGACGTGACCACGTGTTATATAGGTTTATTAATATGTGAATAATACCTGTGACTTGTTTTCTAGTAAAAGGAATTAACAAATTTCAAGTACTTCTATTACTCTTTTTAACTACGAAGCTTACCATTGGCGTACGACGAACCAATTAGACATAGTTTACTAAATAAAACTTTGGAATTCCCCTCGAGGATTTCTAATAACAATATTGTCAGGAAATGGTTGACTAAGAGTGCTTGTATCATAGAAAAAGGACAACTAAAGTACTTATTTTACAGATACATTGTTACATTGGTACCGTCAAGTGGTTTTAAACCCGTGCTCTGGGTTTGCGTAACCATTGTACTGCCACCACACTACGGTCGCCTTTGTATGCATTTGAAAACAGGATATTTCTAAGAGCAGTAGTAGTGTCCATTCTGCCGATCCGGGGTAGTACCACCACTTACATGTATGACCGCGAATTGACTGGGTCGCGATTCGGGATCAGCTTGTAAGTTCCCGGTTCCAACTAGGCCGGCACAATGGATGTGATTGCTACTCACAGTTATGGAATTATAGTAGTAGTGACATCCATCCATGGACCACACTCCAGCTTAACATCAAGCAGGGTGTTGTCATATGTCAAGTTATAACAAAAGCTACTAAGAGTGCTTGTATCATAGAAACAAGACAAATAAAAAAGTACATCTTTTACAAATACATTGGTACCATCAGGTTTTGAACCTGGGGCTCTTAATTTCCGTGACCAATACCTACCTATACACCACGGTCGCTCAATTAACAATTCTACGCCTAAACCACGGTTTCATATTTTAATATTGTAATATTTTTAACTATTGCAGCGTTTCTCCAAAGATGTAAAGTAGACGATTATGAATGTTCAAAAAAGATATGGCAAGATGCAGTACCATACTTATCACAAGGAGTTCCTGAACTCAACATGCCTCCCATGGACCCACTGAGAATATCAAATGTCAAAATTGTGTCGCCAAACTTATTTGAAATAAACTTTATTGAAGGAACTATGAAAGGATATAAGTCTTGTATTATTGATGGCTTCAAATGGTAAGTCCAAGTCAAAACTTCATCATCAGCCGGTAGACGTCCACTGCTGAACGTCTTAGAACGCCATTCCGAACGACACGACACCGGCAACGTGGACGTGATTTCTACTTACAGTTGAATTGACTGTAGTAGCAGTCACCTTATGGACCGCACTTCAGCTTAACATCAGGCGGGATGATGTCATATGTCGAGTCACAATAAAAAATAATAATAACTATCTTAGGCCAAACAATAGCACTGTAAAACAAATTCTCGGTACACGTTTCTTAACAAAAATTGACTATAAAAATACTACCTTTTTCTTAGATTTTGCGCGAATATAAATTAATGAATTAAACAAATTTTATGCGGCTTACCATAGCGTTGGTAAGCCGATTGTAAACGCGATAGCGAGGCGCATAAAATTCGTTTTATTTATTACTAGCTATGCCCGCGGTTTCACCCGCGTAAAGTTTGGTTTATAACACAGTTTTTTTATGAGGAGAAGGTTTTCAATTCGACTTATTTGTATTTATAACTCGATAACTCATATAAAAATGACAGACGGAAATAAAAATAAATATATATTCCAAACAGTTAAAACTATAGTCAATTGGAAACTATAGTAAAAAAAAATTTATTTTAATTAAAAGTAACCGATGTTACTTCTTGTACCTCCAAAAATAAAAAACGTAACAAACAAACTCACATTCACATTTATAACAATAGTAGCATATGCATATAGTAACAGAAGGAAATAATAATAAAGAAAAATTTCAAACAGCTGAATGTATAGTCTATGGAAAGTATAGTGTATAGTCTCCATAGTACAGTTGATTGGATTAGATGTTGACGTGATTGTAGGTAATACAGTGCGATGGTATTATAGTACTCAGGGTTTGAACCAACGCCTTGTACTATTTTTATAATAGGAAAAAAAATTGACAACTTTTTTATGTTTCGTAAAAAAAAAATGTATACTATGTTACTTCTGATACCTCTAAGAATATGTGTACAAAGTTTCATGATGATCGGTTGAGCAGTTTTTGCGTGAATGCGTAACAAACTAATGGACATTCACATTTATAATAATAGTAGGATAATAATAATAATATGTTAATATAATACAATAATTTGTTTTCAATTCTCAACAGCTTGATATATTTTCCTTAGTTTACCCAAAATAAATTTCTGAACGCACGCAATTTTGAATGGGAAAATGTTTTTTTTTATTGACGTGACAACGTCTTATAAATTGGTTTGCCGGGTGACACTTCAAGAAACTGCGTTACGCTCCGCTCACGTTATGCGCTCACAATGAGAGCGAGTGAGAGGCACGCGTCCCTTCCACTCGGGCATGGTTAGCCCGCCTAAGAGCGAGAGAGACAGACATAATGTTAATATGAAATTCAGTGCGAGATTCTTTGTATAAATTAATGTTTTAAATATAATTCTTTGTATAAATAAATGTTTTAATTTGTTACTATTATTTCATCCTTCTTCCTACTATACGAATGAATATTCACATTAAAATTATTTTACCACTCAAAGTCGTTGTCACGTAAAACTTTCGCCCGTATATCGACTTTACAGGCAACCAATTTTTTTTTATTTATTATAAAAGATTTTTTCTAAAATAAACGTAGCCTAAGTTACTCCTTATTACATCAGCTATCTGTCAATAAAAGTCCCGTCAAGATCGGGCTAGCCATTCCAGAGATTAGCCGGAACAAACAGACAGACAGACAGACAAAAATTGTCATTTTGGTGTATGTACCGTATATATATTCATACACATGTATTAAAAAACGGTTATTTCAATATTACAAACAGACACTCCAATTTTATTATATGTATATAGATGAAAATGTACTTATCAAAAAATAATATTTTGTTATTTTATCCAATAAGGACTTCAATAAAGAAAGGCTCAGCTGGTTCCGAAATTGACCTTCACTGCAACATTAGCATTAAGGGCAGATACAATGCAACAGCTTCGAGTAATCTAATTCCTGGTCTGGCTGGAAGTGACACTGTTAAAGCTGATGGCGATATGAAAATTAAATTACGTAAGTTTTTCTTCAAAATAAACCTTTCAGAACAACAAAAACAAACAAAAAGAAAAGACGCACCGAACTTTTTAGTTCGACTGCTGATTCGGTCGATAAAATGTGGATGCTTTCCCCGACCTGTGCGGGTATTACGGGTGTGGAAGGACGAGGCAGGAATAAGGTTAAAGAGCTCTTCGGAACATTCTCCGTGGTATAGGCGATAGAGGACGCACAAAGCCGCCATGTCTCTGCGTAGTTGCATGGGCTCCAGAGTTCGCGTGACCTCTGCATCACCTATAATTCGGACAGCTCGGCGCTGCAATGAATCCAGGGCATTGAGAAGATACTTGGCAGAGCCGTCCCAGAGGTGCGAACAGTACTCCGCGCAAGAGCGAATCTGAGCCTTGTATAATATCAGGCGAAGCTCTGGCGCGAAGAACCGCCGCACCTTGTTCAGGATGCCAAGTTTGCGGGAGGTGGTCTTAATGGCCCGCTCGATGTGGTCCCTGTGATTCAAGTCGCAGCGAAGGGACATTCCAAGAATGTCTAGTCTGTCCGAAGTACTAAGGGAGATGTTGCAAAGAGAAGGAAGGGGAGAAAACGAGGATTTTTTCGTCGAGAACGCGCATACCTGAGTCTTGTCTGCGTTGAACTGAACTAGGTTCTTGTCGCCCCAGTGGGTAATACGATCAAGAACCCGGTTCAGTCCCGCTACAACAGACTCTCTCATATCGGCTATCTCCTGTTTGCCGGCTGCGGGGCGGGCAGTGTAGCGTCCATGCACCGTGCTGTCGTCTGCATAGCAATGAATGCCGGATTCAAGGTCCAGCATGTCATTGATATGCAGAAGGAACAAAGTCGGCGACAGCACGGAGCCCTGGGGGACGCCGGCATTCACCGACATCCTGCGCGATGCGCTTCCATCCACAACGACGCGTATGGAGCGGTCGCGCAGGAAGTCAGCTATCCAACCCCGCAGACGGTCAGGTAAACCGTATGCCTCGAGCTTGGATAAAAGGCCCCTGTGCCAGACCCTGTCAAACGCTTTGGAGATGTCCAAGCCAACGGCAAGGGCTTCTCCATTAGCGTCCAAAGCTTCACCCCAGACGTGCGTGATGTACGCCAGAAGGTCACCAGTTGACCGTTCCGGCCTGAAGCCATATTGACGGTCATTGATCAGCTGGTGACCCTCCAGGTAGGCCATGAGGCGAACATTAATTATTCGCTCCATGACCTTGCACAGTACTGAGGTTACAGCTATCGGACGGTAGTTTGCCGGGTCTGAACGGCCGCCCTTTTTTGGGACCGGTTGCACATTGGCCTCCTTCCAAGCCCGAGGCACACAGCCCGATGCGTACGAGAGCCGGTATAGCCTCGTCAAGACGGGAGTCAATTCCGCTGCACAGGTCTTAAGGACAAGCGCTGGGACACCATCGGGACCACTGGACTTCCGGATATCGAGCGATCGTAGCTCCATGCGGACATCGCGTTGTCTGATACGAATCTCAGGCATCGTATGTCCGCATGGACGCAGGGTGGGTGGCCCTGCACCACGATCGTCAATACGCGAATTTACGGCAAAGACTTCGGCCAGTAGATCGGCCTTAGCCTTCGCCGTATGCGCCAGTGAGCCATCCGGCTGTCTCAGCGGTGGCAGTACAGAACGACAGAAGTTAGATTCTACAGTCTTGGCGAGACTCCAAAAGCTGCGACTACCCGTTAGGTGCGCTAATAGACTCTCGCCAATCCTGGAAACGCGCTGTGCCTCCGCTTTTTTAAAGACCTTTCTGCAAGACTTGGTGGCACGATTATAGGCTGCTTTCAACTCATCCACGCGAGGGTCATGATTTTTTCGACCTCTGACCCATGCACTGTGAGTTGCGTTTTTTGCTGAAACAGCAGCCGCGCAATCACTGTTGTACCAGGGCCTGCTCCGGTCGTTACGAGATGCACAGTTGGATGGAACGTAATATTCCATCCCCAGTGCTATCTCATCAGCAACGGCCGAGGCACACGTGGATGGATCCTCGGAGTTGAAGCAGCGCTGCCACCAAGGGAGCGAAGCGAAATAATTTCGCATTCCCTCCCAATCCGCCGACCCGTAGTGCCACAAACGTCGCACCTCATTCCTGGCAGGAGGAGGCGCGACGCGCGGCACTATCGTCTCGACCAGGCAGTGGTCAGAAGTCCCTAGAGGGGCTTTGACCGAAATTTTATACCCGGTCGGACGAGTGGTCAGTAGAAGGTCCAGCAGAGAAGGGGCATGACCGACAATGTCTGGTACCCGGGTGGGCTGGGTCACCAGCTGTGTCAGGTCATGCAGAAGGGCGAAAGCATGAGCGGCCCTTCCCGCGTGGTCGGTCCTTTGGGACCCCAACCACACCTCATTGTGTGCGTTGAAGTCTCCCAAGACCACGACCTCCGCGGTTGGGAACCGCTCCAGCGCTTCGTCTGTCGCCCGGCTCAGAGAATCGAAGAGCCGGGTTGTCTCCAAATCCCCGTGATGGTGGAAACGATATGGGGTCTTGCAATATTTGGTTGGATAGAGGGGATAGGATAGGATAGGGAAGGAAAGGTGAGTGTTTGCAGGTCACAAAAAGCTTTGAAACCTACATTTCGGTCACAAGTCCGGAACGCTGCCTTCATTCTTCCGCCTGCCACGCGATGCACCCTGCACAGAGAATCCATGGATGCTAAGAAATTGTTTCATTACATCATCAGCCAGAAGACGTCTACTGCTGAACATAGGCCTCCCCCTAAGAAAGCGATTCCGAACGACAAAATGCCAGTTGCATCTACCGGTTACTCGTGACTTTCACTATGCCGTCAGTCCACCTAGTGGGGGGCGGCCTACCCACGCTGCGTCTTCCGATTCTTCAATATGTGACATAATTATTATAACCGTAGAGCTTGTTTGAAGAGAGTTGTGGATGTGAAGGAGGCGAGAGAGTTGTGTCAGAACCGTGGCAAGTCACGCGATAGGCAGACTCAATAGAGCGCCACTTGCCACGATCCTTACACAACTCCCTTGCTTTCTTCACATCCACAATTCTCTTCATACAGGCTCTGTGGAATATGTATATTTGTATTTTAATCACTTTTTTTTCTATTACAGCAAATTTAAAATTAAAATTCATATTCGACTTTAAAATAGTAAAAAATGAGGCTGGTGAAATTGTAATGCAGCTGAAAACGCCAATTAAGTATAAGTATGAAGTTCCAGGGCCCGTGCCATTCAAAGCTAACAAGATATTCTTGGGAAATCAGGATATAAGTAAGTTTTTGTATTCATAATTCTAGGCATGTCTCCGATTAGGGGGCTGACAGCGCAACTTCAATAGGAATAAAATGTAATTCATTCACATTTGTCAAAAAGTTACGCGGTCGCTGTTAGTGTCAAAAATAACTTTTATTCATTCGGAGAAAGAGTTTCAATAAGCTTGAACTGTTAATAAAAATGAATATCAATTCTTAGTGTGTTGCGCGGTCGCAATTTTAATTTTGAAGCTCATTAATGAAGTTTTGCTGTCAAAACAAAGCTCATTCTCATTGTCATTGAGTTACGCGGTCGGGCCGCAGAATGTCACTGCGCTTGTATAAGAATAATTGTGAATGTGAAGGAAGCAAGAGAGTTGTGTGATTCAGCGATTTCATACAATATATTGAAAAGAGATAGATCGGTTTAAGAAAAATATTATTTTTCTTGATCCCCAAGCCGAAGGTACGGTCTTACACTGCAGAAAGTAAAAACGAAATGATAGTTATTGAGAGTGAAAAAGGAACAAATATATGTTGATCTGCATTGCGACACTTTTAGGTTTGCGAATTAACATAGTTTTAACGTGCCTCGTTAGGAACGCGTGTATATCTTTCTTAAAAATAACATTAACGGGAAGTGTCACTTTTGTGGCCGACTCGAAGTACAGCGCCATAAGTCAGGGCCAATTTACGCTTGTCATTTTATTTCATTTTTGTCAATTTACTGTCGTTAAGTAACTCGATGGCATTAAGAGCATTAAAATATCAATCAATCAAATCGTCACGCCTTTTTCCCACAGGGATAGGCAGAGAGCGCCACTTACCACGATCCTTACACAACTCCCTTGCTTCCTTCACGTCCACAATTCTCCTCATACAGGCTCTGTGGTTATGGGCACTAGGCAACCTGGCTTTCTTGAGGATGTCTCCGATTTGGTCAAATAACACTCTCCTGGCCTGCCTTGTTTAACGCATCCATCCACATCAGATTTATAAATTCCTTTCGTCAATCTACTTTCACTCATCCTTTCCATGTGCCCAAACTATCGTCAGCATTCCTTTGTCACTACATCTTCTTTCAAACCATATCTATCACGCAATGTGCTATTCCTCATTCTATCCGTTATCGTCACTTCACATACTCTCCTTAACGACCGCATTTCTACAGCGTTAATTCTAATCTCATGCTTCTTCTGCTATACCCATACATCATATCATACTGCTATACCCGTGCTTCTTCCATACATTAATGTAGGAACAAGCACCGCATTATGAACAGCCATCCGTGACTTTTGGGACATTATTTGGCTGATCATTATACTATGGATGGCACCATTCACTACGTTACCCTTTTGCACTCTTCTCTCAATATCTTCATCACACTTTCCATCCCTAGTAAATATACTTCCCAAGTAAACAAATTGTTTGACTTGTTCCACTTTGTTAAAATATAGTTTACGTAATAATTTGCGTCTATTGTCCAAAAAACAAAAATGCAAATGGACAATATTATGAATATTCGACTTTGACCAAGTTTAAAAAAAGGTGTTTATCATTACCTTTTGGATGGAAAAGTTTAATAATGTGAATATTATCGCAGAATCCGTTGAGTTACGATTATAAATTTCAAAACAGGTTTCCATAATTATAACTATTTTAAATATATTTAGATTATATTATTAAGTTGTCTAGTGGCTATATAATGGTAATAATGGTAGAGCTTGTATGAAAATAATTGTGGATGTGAGGGAAGCGAGGGAGTTGTGTCAAGATTGTGGAAAATGGCGCTCTATTTTCTCTGCCTAATCCTGTGAAAAAAACGTGACAATTTGATTGATATTAAGAAAACCATCCAGTTGGTATCCGCGGGGACGAAACTGCGGTACCTTGTATAAGATAAATAATAGATATGACGAAAGAATTAGGAGTAGGAGTTTCTAACCCCTGAACTGTACTTATTAATACTCGGATACCTCAAGATGCGCAAATACGCTACCATCGGTACTGGTTACGAATTTGCGCCGTTTGGGGTCGTGACAATGGGCCCTTGGGGATCTTCAGCTAAGCGCCTGGCCAAGAAGTTGTCCAAGCGGCTGACGAAGAAGTCTGGAGACAAGAAGGCTAGCAATTATTTCTGCCAACGTATTAGCCTTGCTATACAAAGGGGAAATGTTGCCAGTCTCCTCGGGACTATCTCTGATGCGACGTCATTAGATGATATTTTTTATTTATAGTTTAATTATAGTTAATATACTTTTAATTTTATCAGTTTAAGACTTATTAATATACTTGGATTAAATATAGATTTGTAGTTTTTCCAAAATTACTCAAAATCTTTGAAATTTCAGGTGAATTGGTTGTAAATATTATGAACGCAAGTTGGAGACCTTTAATAGACAGATTCAGTGGACCATTCTTCAAGAAGGCTATGGAAATTATTGGTGATATCGAAAAGGCATTCTTTATTGGTGTGCCTGTAACCAAGTACATTGAAGATGATTTTGAACAGTATGTGTAAAAGAGAATGGGTGTCAATTTGGGGCGACCGTGGCGTAGTGGTAGTGCAATGGTTACCCAAACCGACAGCTTTGGGTTCAAAACCACTCACCAGTACCAATGTATCTTTGATATATGTACTGTGGTTATCCAGTTTCTATGATACAAGCACTGGTAGCTTATTATAGAAATGTTTAATATAAATATTCATTTTATGTTATCCAATCTTTTTTGGTGGATTTTTTTATGTATCTTATGTTATTGTTTAGCGACTTAACTATTTATGTGTAATATACTTATAGATTTTTGTGTAGCCTAAGTATTATAATGCACTTAATTTTGTTTGTGACCTGTCGTATAAGTACCTAATCAAATAAATAAATAAAATTAAAAACTACTTTTACCCTTTTTTCGACGACTGTACAAATACGGGCATTTCTTTGTGTCCCTCAAGATTAGATAAAATATACGTCTTTTAAATATACATATATTTTATGTAGGTATATTTTTCATATTATACATATATAACAGGGACTGCACATTGGTTAAATGGTTTGCTACATGTAAATCCCAGGT
The DNA here is from genome assembly GCA_905220615.1 of Tinea trinotella. Taxonomy (NCBI): domain Eukaryota; kingdom Metazoa; phylum Arthropoda; class Insecta; order Lepidoptera; family Tineidae; genus Tinea; species Tinea trinotella. Next base: position 1,730,924 of record HG992314.1, read on the forward strand.
TCGATGCGTGGTCGGAGCAAATATTTATTTATAATCAAATTAAATTGTCACGCCTTTATTCCGCGGAATCGGTAGTGACAATAGAGCGTCACTTGCCACGATCCTGACACAATTCTTTTTATACAATTTCTACTATTATGAGCGCTAGGCAACCCAGCTTTCTTGAAGATGTCTCCGATTTGGTCGGAAAACCCTCCTGGATCTGCCTTGTTCAACGCATCATCTATTCACATCAAATTTATAAATTCCTTTCGTCCATCACCTTTCACTCGACATTTCCATATGCCCAAACTATCAAAACATTCCATCTTCAATCTTCGTCACTACATCTTTTTTCAAACCACATCTACCGCTCTTACGTCATTTAAATCTAATTTTTATCTTTTCTTATTTAATTACATCCAGGATTGTTTCGCAGTCGGTAGTTGTTGCCAAGTATGCCAATTCTACCTTTTTCATATGAGGATCAATGGCCGTTGAAGTTGGCCAATCGCGCTACTTTAATGGTAATGAAATTCATTCCCATTTGTCAAAAAGTTACGCGGTTACGCTGTTAGTGTCAAAAACTTTTATTCATATGGACAATGAATTTCAATGAGATTGAACTGTTAATGAAAATCAACATCGATTCTTAGTATGTTGCGCGATCCCAATTTTAATTTCAAAGCTCATTAATGGAGTTTAACTGTCAAAAGGAAGCCCGTTGTCATTGAGTTACGCAGTCGGCCCGCAGCTTGGAAGTTGTCGGATATAACTAAGCCGGCATAGTGGACGGTGTGCTTACTTCTATATACGTTATTTTTAATTTATCTTTTTATTTTTCTCATTGGAAATAATATTGTGTATCACGATCCATCCACGTGAAAAGTTAGAAGCCTCACAAATGTTGAATTACCGGTTTTTGCATAAAAATATATTGACCTCAAAACTTACGAGTAAATAAACACGTAAAACTGAACTATTAAGGTTAATTAATGTTAAAAAGATACTATTCATTTATTCTATCATATATCTTTTATATTTAATGGGTTTTTTTACGATAGGATGGTATGCGACTTTTCGGGTACGATTCCTGGTCGGAGCAATTGTTTGTCTCATAGCTTTTAATTGTAATATTTAAATACTTTAATAAATTTACAAATATTTGTTGCTAAAAAAAGAAAAAAAATTGCTCCAGGTCTGGTTGTCAAAGAGTGGTAGGCAGTGGTGCCCAGTCTGCCGATCCCAAATAGTACCACCACTTTCGGGGTCACCTTGGAAGTTGCCGGTTTTAACTAGGCTGGCAAAGTGGATATTACTGCTACTTACAGTCATTTAACTGCAGTAGCAGTTACCTCCGCTCATGGACCACACTCCAGCTTAACATCAGGCGGGGTGCTGTCAATGTCGAGTCACAATAAAAAAAGGAGAAGTCAGATAATAAGACGAATATTTTGGTATACAAAAATCATTTATTCATTGAATAGTAAAAAAGTTATTCAACATAAGGTTTTATCACAATAAGATCATTTCTCCTTCGGCGTCTATTGAAGAACCATTCGAGCAGAAGTACTGTCAATGCGGAGATAAAACCTGCAAAAATATTATACTTGTCTAAGAATATGGAAAGCTGAATAAGAATAAGCTGCGCTAAAATAAGAACTAATTAAGTGTTATTTATCTCATTTATATTATGTTTATACCACGTGTGACTGAAAGGGACAACTACTTGTACTTCAATTCCTTTATTTCAAAGGTTGGCACCACTTTATGCAATTACAACCATTTGTAATTGTGGTTTACTTTTAATACTGCTTAATTAAAAGTCACGTAAAAGTAGCGGCATAATTGTTCAGTTATCCTTTTTTGAAGTATTTTAATGTCATTTGTTATTGTGTCAAATTAGGTTGTCAAATGAGCATCAAAACTAGTGACAACCTTCTAAATTACGAATGTAAAAATGTATATTCGTCCTCTTCTGACTTTGTTATAATGCCATAAGTAAAAATAGTATAAACTGTTGCATTTTGTAGTTATTTAGGACTCCTGTGCTCCTTAAGTCCAAATTCTTTGAGACAGACCATACATATAGGCTGCTGTAATATTTCGATTCATAACAAAAAAATGCTGTGTGTATACATTTAGTCTTAAAATAATTTTGTATGATACCGTCTTAACTTTATTTAAAATATTTTAAAATGTAAATATTAAGCAGCTAAATCTAGTTTTATCTAGATTCTGCATATATTAGCTTTATTAATCAAGGGCTTTTAGATTATTCATAATTTTATACGATTATATAACGCATATTTTATGCAAAGATTTACTACAAATAAATAATAGTATATTTCAATCAATTAACCAATTTGTCACGCCTTTTTCTCTCAGGGATAGGCAGAGTCAATGAGGCGCGACTTGCCACGATCCTGACACATTATTTTTTATTGTGACTCGACATATGACAGCACCCCCACTGTTGTTAAGCTGGAGTGCGGTCCATCAATGGAGGTAACCGCTACTACAGTCAATTTAATGTAGGTAGTAGTCACATCCACTATGCCGGCCTAATTGAAAATGGCAACTAACAAGTTGATCACGAAACGCGACTAAGTCACTTCACGGTGGAACTATATTTGTAGTTGTAATAATAAAATTAAATATTACAAATAAAAGCTATGAAACAAATATTTACTCCCATCCGCGTACGCTACCCTGTCATCAAAAGTTTGAAATAAATATAAATTATCTTACCCAAAAACAGTACGAAAAATGAACCCTGCATATCACTGAGATTGACAGTATGGTTGTTAACCTCTTGAGCCATTGAGGACGTCTTCCAGCACCGATCACGTTTAGGGAGGTACGCAGACAACCATTTGCTGATGAGGCCGGCTTTGTGCATGCGATTGATTCTAAATATATGGAGAAAGAAACAAATAATTCATTTTTGATTTTTATTAATCCCGACTCAAAAAGAGAGGTGTTATAACTTTGATGTATGTGTCTGTGTATCTGTGTGTCTGTTTGTAGCTTCTAAACGAATGGACGGATCACGATGCGATTATTTTTGTTTTTTGTCATCGAGATGGTTCTTAGCTACAATTGATAAAGATATAATCAGGGGTTTCAAGGTCATCAGCTCGTTTTGTTAACTGCGGTAGAAATCTTTGAAGACCTAGAGTACCTGAGGATGCAGGATGCAAGGGATATTAAAGAGATATAATTGTGGAGCTATGACCAAAGTTGTTTCAGCTGTTACGGGGGTTTCCTGTTTTTTATTATTTTACATATCCATACCAAGAAGTAGCTCTATACTTAATATATGTACTGGACAACCAAAGTACATAATATATTAAAGATACATTGGTACCGACAAGCCTTGGTAATACATTGGTATTACCAAGGCACCTTAAGAGTGGCTGGCAGACAGTAGGTTGTCATTGGTAGTGTACTGATCCGAGGTACTACTACTACTATCTAGTGTGCAGACCGTGAAGTGACTTATTCGCGTTTCGGGATTAGATTGTAAGTCGCCGGATATAACTAGGCCAGCATTGTAAATACGACTGCTACTTGCAATTGTATAACTGTAGAAGGAGTTGCCTCCATTCGTGTACCGCTCTTAACATCAGATGGGATACCACGGAGAATGTTCCGAGGAGCTCTTTAACCTTGTTCCTATCTCGTCTTTTCACACCCGTAACACCCGCACTGGTCGGGGGAAGCATTCACATTTTGTCGACAGAATCAGTAGTCGAACTAAAAAGTTCGGTGCATCTTTTCTTTGTAGAACAATCGACAAGTGGAATGCTTTGCCAGCCCATGTGTTCTCTCCCTCCTATAACCTTGGATCCTTCAAGCGATGCGTGAAGAAGCACCTTTGGCCGGCATAGTGACGGCGGCTGAGACAGCCGTGAACAAACTCGGTTGTCTCAATCGTCTGCACTTTTGGATCTCCTCTTGCTTATCATCAGGCAGGTCGATGTCAAATGTCGAGTCACAATAAAAAAAATAAAAAAATACTAACATATGTGAGCCTAAAAAAAACAGAAGATACAGTTATTTCCTATCCCTGTGGGAATAAGGTGTGACAATTTGATTGATTGATTGAAGTTAGACAAACAGATATGGCTTAAAACAGTTTTGGCCATGAGCTGAATTGTATGAAGTCTGTATGAAGAAAATTGTGTATGTGAAGAAAGCGAAAAAGTTATGTCTGGATCGTGGAAAGTGTATTCTAGTTGTCTCTGCTCATTTCTGTGAATAAAAAATAATTGATCGAAATATAATAGTAATAATAAAATAATTTTTTATGACTGCTTTTGCTGGCTACTCACTCTTTATTCAACACAGGAAGATATGGACTTCCGGCTGGCACTATTAACGCTACCTGCTCATCCAGGAATTCCTCCATACCTAAAAATTAAAGATACATGAGGGCAAATATAATAAAATATAAATTTCTGTCAAATTTCAATAATAGTATCTTTACATATTATATAATTCTTCTGTAGGTGTGTTTGTCACCTAACTCCTCCTAAACGGCTGGACCGATTTAGATGAAATTTTATGTGTATATTTCAATGAGTTTCTGGATGATTTAAAAACACAATTGGACCCCCCTAGGTCGGTAAAAATACATTTTGAGCGGTACTTTTTATTGCCTAGCTAGAAAGAATAGAAAAGCCCATACTTCCACCATAAAAGATTTCGAAGAAAATGAAGAATTAAATAATTTAGACATGGAGACCATAGTGAACAGTGATGATGACTCGTCTGTGAATACGTTAGAAATAATTATGGAATCAATGTAAAAATTTATGTTTAATGTGGCAAAGATTTACAGGCAGTAAATGTCACTCGTTACTCGCATCAATCAATCACGCCTAGATAGGCAGAGACAATGAAGCGTCACTTGCCACGATCCTGACACAACTCCCTCGCTTCTCTACTTCTCTCACATCTACAATTTTCTTCATACAAGCTGTATGGTAATGGGCACTAGTCTACTCAACTTTATTGAGGATGTCTCTGATTTGGTCGGAAAACACACACCTGAGTCTGCCTCGTTTAACGCATCCATCCACATCAGGGGCCGACCGCGCAACTTCAATGTTAATGATGACAATGAAATTCATTTTCATTGGTCAAAAAGTTACGCGGTCGCTGTTAGTATTAAAAACAACTTTTATTCATTCGGACAATGAGTTTCTATGAACTTGAACTGTTAATGAAAATAAACATAGATTCTTAGTGTGTTGCGCGGTCGCAAATTTCATTTTAAATCTCATTAATGGAGTTCAGCTCTCAAAAGCAAGCCCATTGTCATTGTCATTAGGTTACGCGGTCGGCCCGCAGATTTATTAATTTCTTTTGTTTTCTACGCTGGAAAAATTCATTTGTTGAAGAAAGTAAACTTACTGATGGAAAAATCGCACGTATCAGTAGCTAGATGATCAGCTCTCATCAAATAATTAAGTGTTAATTTCCAGTCTATGAGTGCATGTCTGTGAGTTCTAATACGATTCATGACACTGGCGCTTGGCCCTGAAGAACTCTCCACCCCACCTGAACCTATCATCTTTTCAGCACCTCTTAGCAGTTCTTTGTATTTCGGTTGGTCTGATTCCTGAAAAATATTTTTATGTATGTCTTTTAACGACATGCGTGGCGTAGTAGCTCAACAGTCCGTTACGCGGAAGTTCCGGGTTTGATTCCCGGTCAGAGCAAATATTTGTTTCATAGTTTTTATTTCTAATATTTCATAATTAGGTTCCATATTCCATATTCCAAATATTTTTTTATAAAATAATTGATTTGCGCCGGGTCTGGTGCTGATTCGGGGTAGTACCACCACTTATAAGTATACAGACCGTGAAGTGAATTAGTCACGTTTTGGATCCAACTTGTAAGTTGCCGGTTCCAACTAACTGGAATTAACAGTGACGTTCATTCATGGACCGCACTGCAGCTTAACATCAGGCAGGGTGCTGTCATATATCGAGTCACAGTACCTATATAAAAAAAAACATCCTGACGTGAATCTGCAAATCCAGGTCGTTATTACTAGATGACGGTCATAGAGAGGAGAACATTTGATAAGCGTGGGGAAGTATCCAAATTCTGCCTAGATAATAAAAATCTGGGTAAAATCCTGTAGAGTTCATGAACCGCATCGGTCATTGTGCTGTCATATGTCGAATCACGATTTTAAAAAATATAATATATTATTTGCGTTAAACAAGGCAGGCCCAGGAGGGTGATTTCCGACCAAATCGGAGACATCCTCAAGAAAGCCGGGTTGCCTAGTGACCACAACCATAGAGCTTGTATAAGGAGATTGTGAACGTGAGGTAAGTGAGGAGTTGTGTCAGGATCGTGGCAAATGGCGCTCCATTGTCTTTGCCTATCCCTGTGGGAAAAAGGCGTTTCAATTGATTGATTGATTGTTTTTAAAAAATTACAATAATACAAACCAATAACTGCATTTCCAAATAAGATCCCTTATTAATCGCCCATGTGTAAAGATATTTTGCTTCTAGCAGTTCAGCTACAGTTGTGACGGGAACTTCCTGCTTGGGGAAGGTCAGGAAGGCGACCAGATTGCCAGAATATGTTGTTACTACAACAAGAACTACCAACCACCATGTGCCCACGACCAAACGTCCACTGTCAGCTCTAGGTAGATACATACCACCTGGAAAAGATATGGGTTAATGATATTGAGTAAAATGAGATATACTGTGATTTTTCTTACACACAAGTAGTAAACAAACATGAAAATCACCATTTCCCATGCCCTTTATTCAAGGAAACTGTTTACTTCTGTTTGATTCTATAGAATAAAATACACAATGTAACAAATGCACAAAACTTATTAAAGTCATACACAGACATACATTATTATTAACAAAAACCTAATAATAATTTTTATCAAAAAATATTTTGTACAAAATATAGAGTCGATAAGTTCACAAATGACAAATGTTGAGCCCCAATAATAAAAAATTATAAAAAAATCAATTTTCACAGTGGATAGTAATTGTTTTTTTATCGTTAATTCGTGACATCCTTAAGGGTCTGCCTCGATTAACTTATCCATCCACAATAATTACTTTGCCATTATTGGGGTTTGACGTTCCATTGCTTAAACTTGGCCTAATCTAGCGTAAGTCTCAACAGTTCCACACTGTAGTATGCAAACCATATCCCGGCTATTTTGCTCATGAGAAAATACTCCAAAAGTTCAGTCAGTAATTATGGACAAGTCTACTTACCCTGCTGTAAAAGAGCACCGTAAATATACCAGAGACAGTTGTGTATAGTTGATAGACCTCCTTGTGGTGTCACGCCCATGGCTTCATAATATGGACTTAATCTATGAATTATATACAATGTAGGCCCCATTAATATTACTGCAAAACCAAGGCATAGCCACGTCTGAAAATGTACAATGTCATTTATGTCATTTACGACTATATAGAAGACTAGCTGTGCCCGCGATTTCACCCGCGTAAAATTAGCTTTACAACACAATCGTAAAAAGGAGGAGGTTCTCAATTCGAATGTATGTCCCTTTTTTGTATTTATAACTCGATAACTAATATAAAAATGACAGACGGAAATACAAATAAATATTTAAAAAAATCCAAACAACTGAAACTATAGTTAATTGGAATGGAAACTATAGTAAAAAATAAAATAAAATTGTAAAATCATAACCAAAATAAACACGATAGTAAGCCGCATAAAATTTGTTTAATTCATTAATTAATGTTCGCGCAAATCTAAGAAAATAATCGGATCATACTTACATCAGTTGTGAAAGGCAACATAAATAGTAAAGCCCTACTAAGTTCCCTTGGTCTGGCAATTATGAAAGCGTACGGCTGAGAGCTTATTGGCGTTGTGAAGTTAATACCTGAAAATAATATCACATGAAAATTATAAAATAAACCATAAAAATAATTTAATTTTTTTTTTTAATAAACCTATAGTTTAAAAAAAAACTAAATAACACGCTTGTGTGGCGACCGCTACATACTACCGCTAGATGGCGTTGCATTGCGCGTCCAATATCTCGCAAACGATTTACCGACAAAGTAATCAATATATATGCGCTCCGACGATGCGACGTCACCGGCTAAGTTGAGCCCTGTACGCAACACCCGTACAGCTGGGAGTACTCCTTTACTTTTCTAACTAGTGGAATAATGCTCCGCTTAACTTGTACGGCAAGGTAAACTAAAAAGAGAATTAATGGTAAAGGTCCAATGCCGACGACTGAAAAAACCGGGTCACTTCACGATTGCCTCAGTCTTTCTCATTCCTCGCCGGCCAATAAAAAATTTAATGAAATAATTGTATTGTCATCGGTTTTTAATACATAGATAATACATAATACATAATACATTTTATACAAATTTTCAAATTATTCGGACCTCTAGAAGTGGGTGAAAATTAATTTGAAAAGATCTCGTTACATATTTACATACAAGTTAAGCTAATAATAAAAGCGTGTTAATAAAACAGGTTTGATTGATTTAAGTAAGAAATTCACTAATGTACTGTTTTATGATTCAATTAAAAAATTGAATTAAATTCGTGTCTTTGAATATACAGTAAAGCGGGGCTCGAAGTAGCTTATTAACTTTACTTGCGTAAAATCGCAATTGCAGCTATCTTCTGAAACGCCATAAAGTTTGAGACTAGTTGTACCTACGTATAAGAGCGAAAGTTGCCTGGATTAGCTTGATGGTAAGCAAGAGCCCGACGACTATAAAAACTGACTTAATTTTAAGGTTGCTTCACTTTTCAGTCGCTGTTACTAACGTGCTCCTTAAAACTTTACTGAAAGGATCCAAGGTAATGACGAGAACACTTAAACGGATAAAGTATTCCATGTCGACCCAGATTTGTACGAATATGAAGTAAACAGATGTGGTAGAAACAAGTTTAAAAAGCTCTTCGAAACATCCTGATTTTTTCTTCTGGGACGAGATTAAAATGCGAATTAAAATGGTTTATCCTTAGTGTAATAGATAGTTACCTGGTATGGGATCAGCCAGAACAGTGAATGCAGCTGCAGCTAAAGCAGCCTGACCCTTGGAAATGGCAGAGAGAGTTGCTTGAGCACTTGGACTATGAAGTAACTGAAAGATAACAATATATTGTAAACTTATGTAGTATCTAAAAGTGTAATTTTACATATATTATTTCATAGTGACTCGACCTCTGACCTCGACCTGCCTGATAGTCTTCACGGTTGCCCCAGTCGCCGTCACTATGCCGACCAAAAGTGCTTTTTCACGCATAGGACTATAGAATTCCTGTACGTTATTCTATAACCGTATTCAATCTTATAAATATGGACATAATATATAGTTTGGTCACATTGAAAGGATGAGTGAAAGTAGATTGTAGAAAGGAATTTGAAATTTAGATGTGGATGGATGCTTTAAACAAGGCAGATCCAGGAGGGTATTCTTCGACCAAAAAGCTCAAAAAAGCTGGATTGACTAGTGCCCATAGTTTGTTTGAAGAGCATTGTGGATGTAAAGAAAGCGAGGGAGTTGTTTCAGGTTTGTGACAATTGGCGCTCTGTTGTCTCTGCCTATCACTGTGGGATAAAGGCGTGACAAATTGATTGATTGATTGGTACTGCATATCTAGTTAAGTGAATTTCTTCTATAACTTACATCCCCTGATGACAGATTTTTTGAAGACGGACTTGCATTGCCAGGAACCACTATTTTTATTCTGAAATAAAATTAAAGATCTACATCAGTTTTGCCGTCCTGGTCCCATAGTAGCACACTATAGTACCTATGGTACGTCTGTATAACGTCTTTTTAATAAACAACCAATCAAATTGTCACGCCTTTTCCCTCCAAGAATAGGCAAAAACAATGGAGCGCCACTTGCCACAACTCCCCTGCTTTCCTCACATCCACAATTCTTTTCATACAATCTCTATGGTTATGGGCACTTGGCAACTCAGCTTTCTTGAGGATGTCCCCGATCCATCTACATCAGATTTATAAATTCCTATATTAACTATTCCTTTTTTATTGCAATATTGCAAAAAAATGTTATGAAAAAAATTTTTGCTTCGACCAAGAATCGAATCTGAGACTGATGTTGACACCAATGGAATATAGTAGGTATAATTATATTAATACTATAATACTCACGTAAAATTCTTAGTTTTAGCTAGTTGATTAACAATATCGAATACAAGACCCGAATATTTAATAACAGACCCAGATTCATTTGTCTGCAAAATAGTCCAAGGTGGATTCTGGAATATATTATTTATTACTATTATTTTAGCACTACATTGATCACTGCCTAAATTGCAGTTTTTTGTATGAAGGCGACATAAGGTCGTTACCACTTTGGCTAAGTTGGTGAAAACTTTCGAACTGATCCTGAAACGCGATGGAGTCACTTTGGCTGTCATAGGGATGGCGACCGTTAGTTAAATGGTTGTTTTCAGTTGGCGGCTTGCTTCGTTCGCTTCCCTTTGCTTACCATTAGGCAAATTGTCACTCTTGGACCTCCTCTTGCTTATCACCAGGCCAGTCGAGGTCAAATGTCGTGTCATAATAAAAAAAATCGAGGCCAGATATCAGCTTTTAATACAAAAGGTTTACCTTTTGTTGTAAGGTATAGAATAGACCTTGAGTTTAATATAAGAGGTCTCCTTTTCGAATACACAGGATCTCTTGTGAATTTATTATCTAGCTAAGAAATTAATTTATCGGTTTGTATTTTATGGCTGCGATAGGTCCTGCGATACCATTTGTTCTGCGATACCATATATTTTGCGATACCATATTTCCTGCGATGCACAGGAGATATAGATCTTCCGTGGACCTTATCATCTACCTTGGAAACTTGGAAGTATATCGATTTGTGCCATATGTGTGTGATAGGGACATCTGCATTGGGATACAGCAGTGGCGTAGCGTGGCGGGGGCGGTAAAATTTATAAAAATTGAAATAAATCGTTAAAATTTGAACCTGAAATTTATATTTTTGTTGTACCTATGATTAAGAGTTTCTTAATGACAAAAATGTAGGCAGTAGTAGCCATATTAAATAAAATAATGTACATTATAAGGTAGTTTAATAGTTTTTTTAATTTATAATTTTATATTGTTTTTTTTTTGTTTAATATTCTGTGACTATATTTTGTTTTAATTTTTATTTAACATTTAATTTAATTTGACATTAATACTTAAATTATTGTATGCCCGATGGGTGAAATATAGAGGACCATGCATTTAAGTACACATAAAAATACCTATGTTTGCAATAAAATATTTTGATTTTGATTGAAACTCGTAAATAAGGGGGCGGCAAATTTTTTTTCCGCCCCGGGCGGCTGACTTCAACGCTACGCCACTGGGATACAGGCAGGTGTTAGATAGCCACTCGTAGGTCTATTAGCAAAATTATTATATGTACTTACGTGGTAGGATATAATTGGCAACTCTTTCCCTCTAAAACCATGTTCCACGTGAGGGAAAAGTACATCTTCAAATTTTATACCATCTACTGGTCTCCAAAAACCAACCTTAAATTAATTGATTCAATTAAATTAGTAAAAGTTTAAGAAATAATTCCAGCCATCTTGTCCCCAGACTTCTCAATCGGTCTCTAATGACCCATCGTCTCGACCTCAACGACCTCATACGGTTAGCGTATTTGCGCAGCTTGAGGTTTTCAGCAGAATTCGCCGCACTTTGCGTATGTATTTGCACTATGTAACATGTTGTATTGTATAGTTTAGTATAGTGTAGTGTAGTATGGTATAGTATAGTATATGTGTTATACATGTTATTTATGTATCTATATGAGTATGAATATATGAATATATGAATTAATTTATATATTTTTTAAATGTAATTGGTTACCTATTTTTATTTTATTTTGCACCCTACCTCTTATCTATATTGTCAGATCAACATCATAAAGGTTTGACTGGTAGAGAATGCCTTTGGCATTAAGTCCGCCTATTGTGCATTAAGTTTTTAAATAAATAAATAAATAACAAGGTCGCTTGGATGTATAATACAATATATAATATGTACGAGTATGTTGTTGGTTATATTTATTTCATTATATATACTCGTACCTATATATTATTATATAGTTTTATTATTTATTAATTCGTTGCGGTACAACATTTCATAACAGTTCGTTGCTAAAATTGTCGAGTAATAAATTGTAAATATTCTAGAAGTTTTTCACAGTTAGATAGGTCAGACAATCAAAGTCCACTATATCCTGTTTGCGAATCAATTAATATAATTTATAACAAAATGCTGTTTGTACCAGTTTAAAGTCAACCAAAGTCACGGCTGGTCATTGACAAAACTTTAATGATCATTAATAACTATTATTAGCCCATTTAGTTGACCCAATATGATATAAAAGTGCAGTGATGGCTCCCTCTCTATTTTCCACGACACTGCGGTCACGAAATAATGCACAGTCAAATTAGCTTGGAGACATTTTTGCATTTGTAGTAGTGTGCGCCTAAGAGCGCGTTTCCATTATGTCGTTCTATTCCATTTGTGTGGACAGTCAACAAATAAACAACTCATATATTTTTTTTTTGTTATTTAAATATTTTGCCCTATTGCCCTTCGATATATTCGATATATTTTTATTAAAAGTGCTTTTATATTAAAAGTTTCTGGTTATCTTCCGTTTGCTTCCAGTTAAAACCTAAGGAAATGACGTGTTTTCGTAACGTGTGTTAATAATGGAAACGCGCTCTTAGGTGCTCTACTACAAATGTAAAAACGTCTCCGAGCTAATTTGACTGTAGGGGAGTTGTAGGACTATATTACCATTCATGGACCGCACTCCAGCTTAACATCAGGAGGGGTGTAGTCATATTTCGAATCACATAAAAAAAGCGTCTATCTCACTCGCCATTTCCATTTGGGCTCCACTAAGTCAACACATTTCACAAATCTTTACTTAAGTACGGGAATCGATCCCGGTACTTTATGTGTGACGCAGTGTGGTTCCAATGCGTCACCCGTGTCGTCAATTTTACAATGTTCCTACCTCGTCTTTTCACACCCGTGATACCACCCGCACGGGTCGGGGGAAGCATCTGCATTTTGTCGACCGAATCGGCAGTCGAACCAAAAGGTTTTTTTTTGTTTTCTTGTAGAACAATCAATAAGAGGAATGCTGTACCAGCGCATGTGTTCTCTCTATCCTATAACCCTAAATCCTTGCGATGCGATGCGTGACCTTTGGCCAGCATAGTGACGGCAACTGGGATAACCATAAGAACTCAGTTTTTACAGCCGTCGGCACTCTTGGACCTCCTCTTTCTTACCATCAGGCGGGTCGAAGTCAGATGTAGCTTTTATTTGAAATATTTAATAACTATAATAAATATTGCAAGAGGCGGGTTGGGATATTTGACATTTATATAAAAAAATATTTGCTTCGGGTCCAGCATAGTGAATGTGACTGCTATTTACAGTTATTGAATTGTAGTAGCAGTGACGTCCATTCATGAACCACACTCTAGCTTTACATCAGGCCCCGTCATATGTCGAGCCACATTAAAAAATATATATAAAAAGTTATAATGAATTTTTACGACAGGCGTGGACGAACGGTTTAGCGATTGGTTTGTTGTTGCGGTTCGATTCCCGGTCGGAGCAAATATTTGTTTCATAGCTTTTATTTGTAATATTTACTAATTATATTAAATATTGCAAATCTTTGTTAATAATAAAAAAAGAGGGGGATAATTGCTTCGGGTCTGATTTACAAAGAGTGGTAGGCAGTGGTACCCAGTCTGCCGATCCAGTGTAGTACCACCACTGATTTGGGCACGTTTCGGGATCAGCTTGTAAGTTGCCGGTTCCAACTAGACCGGCATAGTGGATGTGATTGCTACTCACAGTTATTAAATTGTAGTAGCAGTGACATTCATTCATGGACCACACTTCGGCCTAACATCAAGCGGGTGATGTCATAAATCGAGTCACAACAAAAAATTTTAAAAAATGAAATCACCTGTAACAAATCAATATTCTCAATAATTCCAACTGTATCATTGGTGACATCCCTTGTTTCTGGCACCACATCGAGGTCTACAAAACTCCTATATGTGGCGCCCCATGTGTCCGCAGAGAGGGCTCTCCATGTACTACAGTTGCCACAACGGCTGAACGTTGACAAATGTTGCTGGAAATAAAGATAAATAAATATTTTCCGGAATTTTCATTGTAGAGTTTTAATAATAATAATAGAACTTGACAGGTGTCAAGGGACACCCGGATGGGACGAAGTTCCTTTCGATTAATTAGTGAAGGAATTGTAATATTTTTTTTTAAGTTAATCGATGGTATAGCTCTTATAGTTTCGAAAAAAGTGGCTGTGACATACGGACGGACAGACGGACAGACGGACGGACGGACAGACAGACAGACAGACGGACAGACGGACGGACGGACAGACAGACAGACAGACATGACGAATTTATAGATTCGTATGATATTAAATACAATATTCTGTTTTTTACTACGGAACCCTAAAGAGTGTCGTTACAACTTTTGGTCTTAATTTTTTCCGTCTAGCCCCCTTTCGCAACGCGCTATAAGGAACTTCGTTCCAATAAAGTGCTCAGAGCGTAACTGTTCGTAGTGAATTAAAATAGCTTTATTGAATTGCAATGTGAAATGGTTTTGCAAATCGAGTCCCTGGTCAAAACCACATACCAGTACTAATCTTTCGTTGATATATTTACTTTGGTCGTCCTGTTTCTCTGGTACAAGCAAGTTTAGTAGCTTTGTATAAAAATGTAAAAACAACTAACAGCTCTGTCCCACCTGCATGTGTCTCAAAAGTTTCTCCCTTCGTTTCAATTTGGTTGGTCTAATAGCCTCCCATTCTTCATCAGAAACCTGTGATGCAACTTCGAATTCCTCTTGAATTGCAGCGTCAAGAGCTGATATAAAGGCCGCCATCAATTCTTGAGAAAAGCACATCAAACCATTCTGAAAGTTTAAAGTTAGATTTATCTCTGACCGGCATAGTGAAAATGAACTTAAAGTAAAACGCGACTCTGTCACTTCACGTTCTTTAAACTTGAAAATGATAATGCGCAGACGCAGATTAGCCTTTTTTTTTGTGACTCGACAGCACCCCGCCTGATGATAAGCTGGAGTGTGCTCTACGAATGGTTGTGACTGCTACTACAATTAAATAACTGTAAGTAGCATTGACATCCACTATGCTGGCCTAGTTAGAACCGGCAACTTACAAGCTGATTCCGAAACGCGATCAAGTCACTTCACGGTTTGTATGCTTGTAAGTACTAACCCGGTTCGGCAGACTAAGCACCACTGCTTACCACTCTTTGACAGTCAACCCCGGAGGAAATATCCACCTTTTTCTTTATTAATAAATTTGTAAATTATTATAAATAAAAGCAAAGTAATTAGAGAAATACTATTATATAATATATAAAAATCCATTAATGGAAGCGACTGGCATTCATACATACTTGTCGGTTTCAACTAGCCTGGATGCAACAGCTACTTATAGGTATGTATGAATTCCATTATGAAATAAGTCGGATTATTTACTTCACAGTCCGATCACTTGGATGTGGTGATACTACCGGGACACTGAGCAATGACCGCAAACTTTTTGCCTATAACTGGTATTTTAAACTTTACCTTACAATTGGGATTATCATCCGTTATATTGTATATATAAGCGATGTTCTCCCCTTCGTACAATGCATTTATGAGCGACGATATATTTGCATTGTGAATATTTGTGTCTGAGACCACGTATAACCATTGCGCTTGCGTGTGAGACATCGTTAGCTCCCGCGCTAAGTCTGCCATTGTGGACATCACGTCAGACGTTACCATTGCTATGAAATTCTGACCTAAAATAAAATAGACACATCGATTATCACTTTTTTTTTATTGTGACACGACATCTGACCTCGACTCGCCTGATGATAAACAAGAGGAGGTCCAAGAGTGACACGACTGAGAAAACCGTGTTTGTTCACAGCTGCCTCAGTCGGCGTCACTATGCCGGCCAATGATATGATATTATTCATCGATTTTATTTATTTATTTACTACAAAACTTATATAATACTACAATCATTTTAAATTTTATTGAATTAAACAAATTTTATGCAGCTTACTATCGCGTTTATTTTGGTTTTAGATTTAACATTTTTTTTATTATTCCGATGTTTTGAGAGCTTTGCAGCCATCGTGGTCACGGAGACTCAATTGTAAAATCAAACACCCAAACGCGATAGTAAGCCGCATAAAATAGTTTAATTCATAGCAAAATCTTATAATGTGACTTTACAGTGTACCCAACATTTATTTTATAAGAAAACTCAATTAAAATGAAATTACCTCTAAATTTATTGTATTACAAAAAAAATAATAAAAATAATAAGAATTTTTTTTTTTAATATTTAATGAGGTAGATACGTTATATACCTACATCAGTTTTAATGTTTGTAAATAGCACGAGTTTAAAAAGTGAACCACGACGAAGTGAAAGTAGGACGAATTGATAGTTATTAAGAGCGAAATAGAGACTAATATTTGTTGCTCTGCACTGCGACACTGAGTTCAGGTTGGCTTATTAGCATAGTTTTAACGTGCCTCTTTCGGAACGTATAACATATAACATATCTACAACATATCTATAACATATCTACATATCTATAACATATCTATAACATATCTACGTATTTTCTTCATTGACTACAGAAGAGAAAATAATAAATACGACAGGCGTGGACGAACGGTTTAGCGACTGGTTTGTAGCACGTAAAGTCCCGGGTTCGATCCCCGGTCGGAGCAAATATTTGTTTCATAGCTTTTATTTGTAATATTTAATAATATTAAATATTGCAAATATTTGTTAATAAAAAAAAAGAGATGGATATTTGCTTCGGGTCTGGTTAGCAAAGAGTGGTAGGCAGTGGTACATAGTCTGCCGATCCGGGGTAGTACCACCACTTACAAGTATACAGACCGTGAAGTGATTTGGTCACGTTTCGGGATCAGCTTGTAAGTTGCCGGTTCCATCTAGGCCGGCATAGTGGATGTGATTGCTACTCACAGTTATTGAATTGTAGTAGCAGTGGCATTCATTCATGGACCACACTCCAGCTTAACATCAAGCGGGGTGCTGTCATATGTCGAGTCACAATAAAAATAAAAATAAAACTAAGGATTGACAAAGAAATACTCCGATGGTTTGGGCACATGGAAAGGATAAGTAAAAATAGATTGACGAAAGGAATTTATAAATCTGATATGGATGCGTCAAACGAGGCAAGCCCAGGAGAGTGTTTTCCAACTAAATTAAAGACATCCTTGAGAAAGCTAGGTTACCTAGTGCCCACAACCTTAGAGCTTTGTGGATGTGAGGGCAGCGAGGGAGTTGTGTCAGTATTGTGGCGAGTGGCCCTCCATTGTCTCTGCCTATCTCTGTGGGAAAAGGGCGTGACATTTTGATTGATTGGTTGAGAAGTGAAGATGTATTTTTTTTAATTTTAGCTATGAAACAATTCTTCGCACCGACCGGGAATCGCACCCAAAACTTTACGCGTAGCAAACTGCTAACCAATGCTCCATCCCTGTCGTCATGTATTTAATGTATGTACTAAATGCATTACCAATATATTTCACAGGCAGCTTTGAGAGAACTCTGTACATCTCTTTCCTTCTAAGGTATTCGTTAACTTCGTGTTTCATTTTATAAACAGACACGGACACAGAGGAAACAGATTTATCATCGATTTGTGACGTCAGCGCTTGGACAACACGGGATATCATATCACGACCTGGAATAAGGAATAACTTTAAACGCATTTTAAAGTCTTTAAGAGTGGAAGACTAGTTGATGGTCATGGTCTGCCGATCTGGGGTAGTACCACCACTTTTATTGCGATTAAAAAAAGAATAGAACAGAATCGGCGCCATTTTGTGACGTCTCCAATCAACTTCACTTTAGTGTGGTGTCTTTTTATTTGCGGGCCGTCAAGAAAAAGACACCTTTGAATCAGTCAGGTGGAGTTAGTCAACAGCCCGTCCTATTCTTATTCTAATAGCTTAGTAGAATTCATGGCATAGAAGACTTTTATTTGTCCGACATAGTATAGCTTTACATTAAGCGGGGTGTTGTCATATGTCGAGCCACAATAAAAAGAAAAACAATAAACCTTAAAAAAGTTTCATTTAAGGTAGCTGTAGTAAATACTGTTTAAATTCTTAAGTACTGTTTAAAGTAGTGAGCACTGTTTAAAGTAATAAGTACTGTTTAAAGTAGTAAGTACTGTTTAAAGTAGTAAGCACTGTTTAAAGTAATAAGTACTGTTTAAAGTAGTAAGCACTGTTTAAAGTAATAAGTACTGTTTAAAGTAGTAAACACTGTTTAAAATAGTGAGCACTGTTTAAAGTAATAAGTACTGTTTAAAGTAGTGAGCACTGTTTGAACTAGTACTTTAGTTACTTACTCAATGTATCATCATGCAACAAAATAGCAGATTTCCATCTAAAAGCTTGTCTGGTTCTCAAATCTAATAACATTTGTGGCAACTCCTGTCCAGGGTTCATGTAGGTGACTGTGATAGCACTTCGAGCTGGTAACCTTGGACAGTCGGCTTCTGTCAACGCAAACAGCAGAAGTTCTTCGTCTTCAGTCCTGGCGTAGAGTGACCATGTGTCTGAGCAAGATGCTATGCTAAATACTGCTAAAAACCCTGTAGAATTAATGGTATAAACCCTGTAGAATTAATGGTATAAACCCTGTAGAATTAATGGTATAAACTCTGTAGAATTAATGGTATAAACCTTGTAGAATTAAATGGTGTAAACTCTGTAGAATTAATGGTATAAACCCTGTAGAATTAATGGTATAAACCCTGTAGAATTAATGGTATAAACCCAGTAGAATTAATTGTATTTGTAGACGCTAGCACTCCGCCTGATGTTAAGCTGGTGTGCGGTCCATAAATGGAGGTGACCGCTACTGTTCGAACACTACTATTAGTTCCTTAGTGAAATTCCGGGTCGTTATACTTGTAAGTGGTGGGACTACCCCGGATCGGCAGACTGGGTACCACTGCCTACCACTCTTTGAAATTGTTATCGACAATATGTTAATAAAAAAAAAGGCAGATATTTACTCGGGCTCCAGTTATTAAAGAGTGGTAAGACCGTGAAGTTTAGTCTCGTTGCGGGATTAGCTTGTAAGTAGGCGGTTCCAACTAGGCCGGCATAATGGATGTGACTGCTACTCACAGTTATTGAACTGTAGTAGCAGTGGAAAACCTCCAGCTTAACATCAGGCGAGGTGGTGTCATATTATGTCAAGCCAAAAAAACAGTGAAAATAGAATCGCAATAGCTTGGCAGCTCTTTGGAAATGTTAGTCGATTAGCGAAATTAAGGCTGATTTCCATCACCATTCATTGGACGGCATAGTGACGGCGACTGGGGCAGCCGTGAACTAACTCGGTTTTTTCAGTCGTCGTCACTCTTAGACATCCTCTTGCTTATCATCAAGTGGGTCGAGGCAGGGCCGTCCTAAGCATATTCAGCGCCGGGGTGCGAAAGTCAAGGCTCCGCTCGCGTGGTCTCAGTGTAGTAGGTACCTATCGAAGTTTATGGCGGTCAGCATGCGCCCCCTAGGACTCTGCGCCCGGGTGCACCGCACCCCTTGAACCCCCGGGTAAAGACGGCCCTGGGTCGAGGTCAAATGTCGTGTTACAAAATATAGCCCATAGCCATCAAATAAGTTCTTATAAAATCGTTAAAAACCTTTTTTTAAACTGATAGTGGTCCAGGAATAATAGTGTACGATTACTCCTCCATGTTTGAGCTGGACCCTCGCCAGCTCCTTGATGTAATCTTTGAGCTCGTCCAGCACTCCCTGGTATTGTTCTCCGAGATATTGACGATCTACTACTACAGCTGAAAAATACAGTATATTTTCCAATTTCTTAAGAATTGTGAATGTGAAGGAAGCGAGGGTGTTGTGTCAGGATCGTGGCAAGTGGCGCTCCATTGTCACTGCCTATCCCTGTGGGAAGAAGGCGTGACGATTTGATTGATTGATAAATTGGGAGGTAGTCAACTTTAATAGCTGGTACATCCAAATACGTAACTACAACAGGCCAATTGATTAGCACACCAGTTTGTTACACGTAAAGTACCGGGTTCGATTCCCAGTCGGAGCAAATATTTGTTTTATAGCTTTAATAATTGTAATAAATATTGCAAAAAAAATAATAATAAAAATCAGAGGCTAATAAGAGTGGTAGGCAGTGGTGCCCAGTCTGCCGATCCGGGGTAGTACCACCACTTACAAGATCGTATACAAACCGTTAAGTGAGTATTATAAGTAGCATTACATGCGCGTCCACTATGCAGGCCTTGTTGGAACCAGCAACTTTTAGGCTGATCCCGAAACGCGACTGAGTCACGTCTCGGATTCTACATTTGAAAGTGGTGTTACAGATCAGAAGAGTGGGTTAATAACTACCAGCTGTCTGCATACCACTCTTAAACAACCATTCACGAAGCAAATAGTGACCGGCATAGTGACGGCGACCGAGGCAGCTGTGAACTAACTCGGTTTTTTCAGTCGTCGTCCCTCTTGGAACTCCTCTTGGTTTAAAGAGTGGTAGGCAGTGATACCCAGTCTGCCGATCCGGGGTAGTACCACCACTTACAAGTAGACTTGGGTAGTTCCGGAACGAGTCACTAAAATGATATACTTCCGATCCTGGTACTACACCACTCACTAGTTCACTGCAAATTCAAACGTGTCTCTAGTTCCTTTAGTTCCGAGTCATGCATCGCATATCCACTCACTCACCACTCCTATGATGGAACGAGATATAAACACATCGTACATTCGTACGGAATCGTACCCGTTCGTTACTCGTACCTAGTATTTTCGCGTAATACCGTGAAATTATATTTTACATATCCATTGCTCTCCGCGTGCACAAGAAAATATTTACACCGCGTGCATTACGAGTAATGGTATGAAAGTATGTTGAAGAGAGCAGCAACTCGTCGTCTTTTTATAACGTATTTTTCTAACGAATATTTGCAGTTTTAAATTATGCGAATTGGTAATTGTGATTATAATTATTGTTTATTATAGTTTCTGTGTACATTTGTGAAGTGTATGATCTAAAATAATTCTATAGAAAGGATATCTTGATTTCTCAGAACAACTGCAGCTTTTCTTTACCGAATGAACTAACCGAATGCGCTTCCTTGAACTAAATGAACTAGATGAACTAGTGAACTAGATGAGTGAACTAGTTCCGATGGAAAAAATATACATATCACTCCGTATCATTTGATGGAAGCGTTTTGCGCATGTATACTTACAAGTATACAGACCGTGAAGTGATTTGGTCACGTTTCGGGATCAGCTTGTAAGTTGCCGGTTCTATCTAGGCCGGCATAGTGGATATGATTGCTACTCACAGTTATTGAATTGTAGTAGCAGTGATATTCATTCATGGACCACACTTCAGCTTAACATCAAGCGGGGTGCTGTCATATCATATGTCGAGTCACAATAAAAAAAATCATTAGGCGGGTCGAGATCAAATGTTTTTATTTTTGACAATAAAAAATACTGCTCTATTTTATAATATACCTACAATCATATCTAATTATTAAATATTACAAACAAATAGTATAAAATAAATCTGCTTCAACCGGAAATCGAACCTGGGACTTACACGTAAGATAAGTTTTTTATTGTGACTCGACATATGACAGCACCCCGCTCGATGTTAAGCCAAAGTGTGGTCCATGAATGAATGTCACTGCTACTACTATTCAATAACTATGAGTAGCAATCACATCCACTATGCCGGCCTAGATGGAACCGGCAACTTACACGCTGATCCCGAAACGTGACCAAATCACTTCACGGTCTGTATACTTGTAAGTGGTGGTACTACCCCGGATCGGCAGACTGGGTACCACTGCCTACCACTCTTTATAGCTTTAATAAAGTATTTAAAAGTGACAAACCTATTGATGCATTCGTGGTAATCAACGAAGGGAATTCCTCTCCTCGAACGTGAACAAAAACCAAACATAAAACTATATAGAAATAACAAAATAACTTCATATTTCTGTAACACTATCGCACACAAAAGACCCACGGACACTCCGAACATTTTTTACCGAAGAAAATAGTCTTCTATATTTGTAACTTAATTAAATTTTAATGTTTTAATTATTATTTTTTCTATTTTTTGATGAAACAATATTGTGTATAGTCGCAGGTGTGCCATGTTAAGAATTGATGTAGCATGTGAACGAATGAGGGTTCTGAAACAATAAGCCTACGGTAATATAAGGGATGTTACAAAAACCTGTTTTTTTGCACCCCATCAGATGTTAAGCTGAAATGAAGTTGACTGCTACAAAAGTTCAATAACTTTTAGTTATTGAACTTTAGTTATTTACTACACCGGCCTAATTGGCAACTTACAAGCTGTTCCCGAAACGCGACTAAATCACTTTACAGTCTGTATACTTATAAATAGTGGTACTACTCCGGATCGGCAGACTAAGTACCACTGCCTACCACACTATACAAAATATACATCTTGCTTCTGTCTGGCGCCTCTGCCTATCCCCGTGGGAAAGAGGCGTGACAATTTGATTGATTGATTGATTGACATCTTTTTTTTGTATAAGGGTCGAATGACAGCATTCCGCCCGATATTAAGCGGAATAAAAACGACTGCCACTACAGTTAAATAAGTGTAAGTAGAAGTCGCATGCACAACGCCGGCCTAATTGAAACCGGCAACTTACATGCTGATCCTGAAATACGACTTATTCACAGTACGACTAGAGTTCAAAGTATTGAGTTTTATTTTTATCCATGAAACTAGCGGAAGAAACTTGATTTTTTTATATGCCAAGTTAGGGGCAGAGGTCCTCATACCTTGTATAAAAAGGCAAGAAGCCCATATTTATTCTATGTTATTATATATAGTAACATTATGATTGCTTAGGTGAATAAAGAAATTTCTTATTTAAAAAATCTAAAAATATTTTCTTATGCATATAAAACCTTCAATGTGAGTGCGAAATGTTATTTTCTCTCCTATTCTTACATTATATTATGATAAAGATAACTTTGCCTATCTACCTAGTCGTGACCCAAGATAAAGTGACTTGGAGGAAAGTGGTAGGCAGTGGTACCCAGTCTGCCGATCCGGGGTAGTACCACCACTTACAAGTATACAGACCGTGAAGTGATTTGGTCACGTTTCGGGATCAGCTTGTAAGTTGCCGGTTCCATCTAGGCCGGCATAGTGGATGTGATTGCTACTCACAGTTATTGAATTGTAGTAGCAGTGACATTCATTCATGGACCACACTTTGGCTTAACATCAAGCGGGGTGCTGTCATATGTCGAGTCACAATAAAAAAATAAAAAAAAAAGTGGTGAAGAATGTCAGCCACGATCCTCAACACTGAGGAAATAACTGTAGAGAGAAAGTCTCTCAATCCGTGCCTCAAGATGACAAGTTTAAATGACATGTAACATTAGCCCGCCTGATGTTAAGTTGCAGTGCGGTTCATGAATAAAAGCGACTGCTACCACAGTTAAATAACTGCAAGTAGCAGGCACGTTTACTATACAAGCCTAGTTCTGCCGGAAAATTTAGTCTTAGTTATTCAAGCTCTGTACACTTGAAAACATATACAAACTTGAAACGTCGGAATATTAAAATAAAATAAAAGATTTTACATCAAAACCAAAATTAACGCGATAGTAATCCGCATAAAATTTGTTTAATTCAACATATTCTATTTTTTAATAAATTATATTTCGTGAAACATCCGTAACAGAATTTCCGAAACAATAAAGAAAAAATCCAAAACGGTTCAAAATAAGGCGACCGTGGTTGTTTAGGCAATGGTTACGCAAACCGAGAGCACGGCTTCAAAACCACTTACCAATACCAATGTACCTTTAAAATATGCACTTTGGGGATCCTGTTTCTATAATCAAGCACCTTAGTATAGTATAGTATAGTATAGTATAGTACAGTATAGTATAGTATAGTATAGTATAGTATAGTATAGTATAGTATAGTATAGTATAGTATAGTATAGTATAGTATAGTATAGTATAGTATAGTATAGTATAGTATAGTATAGTATAGTATAGTATAGTATAGTATAGTATAGTATAGTATAGTATAGTATAGTATAGTATAGTATAGTATAGTATAGTATAGTATAGTATAGTATAGTATAGTATATTATAGTATACTATAGTATAGAAATGTTTAAAAAAGAAGAAAATAATAGAAAAAAAACAGCCTGTATATAAAGGGATAGTAAAAGGTGAGCAATCATTAAATATGTAGACGTTACTGATACATTGATTACGTCTCATATACACACGCGGCTGATGATTTCATACGACCTTCCCGGAATTAGGTCAGAGAAAAATAGGTAATTCCATGTAAGAAATAGATTCCTCCTTTGTCAGTATGATCCTAGCAGAGCTGTCGTCGTCATGAGTGATAAGAGAAGATAGTTTCTTTCTTCTTGTTTATGGCTTTAGTATTTAACTTGCCAGTGTCAAAGTAAAAATATATGGTTCAATGTTAAAACATTGTCAAGTAAAGATGAAGATGAACCACGCGAGTGATTCATCAAATGATGACGATGATAGTGAGGTTGATGATGATCGTTTTAGTAAAGCGGCGGAAAGCCTTTACTAAAACTTCGGAAGGAGTCTTGGAGGGAACGCGAAGAAACACGTTTCACAGCTTTAAATTACTTGTTTATACTTGATCAACGTAAAAATGATTACTGGATAACAATTCCACCATCATTACACATTAATATTTATGAAAAACACAAACTTTACAAATAATTCAAAATCGTCCTGTCACTTGCAGTTGCCCGCCAAAACTCGAGAAGATAGTTGATCATTTGACAGCCGATACGAGGTAGTACCACCATTTTTAAGTTTACAGAAAGTGAAGTCTTGACTCAGTACTGTTGCGGGATCAACTTGAAAGCCAATGTAGATGTTTTCCAGAACTATTTATTATGTACATATTGTACGAGTATCAAACGGATGTGATTCACTTTTAATTTCACAAAGGTTTCTTGTTTTATTTTTAACAGCAGTTTCCTCCATTTATAGACCGCACTTTAGCTAAATATTAGGCGGACTAAAATCAATAAGTCATACGATTTTGCGGTACCTACTGCCGTCACGATCGTACTACATTTTTCCCCGACCATAGTCGCCTTAGTACACTCAAACCTACTTTTGACAAACTAGTCGGTTCATCACATGGGCGACCTTTCTCGTGATCTAGAGTCTTCCACTCTGCCCTGCACTATCAGACTAACGTAAAAGCAATTATCTTTTCTGGAGACATGAAACTCGAAATAATAGTCTACTAAAAATTTTAAAAAAAAAAAATTTGGGTTGCTTCCGGCCAAATCTGATACATTCGCAAGGAAGCTGGGTCGCGTAGAGGTTATATGAAAAGAATTGTGGGTGTCAGGGAAGAGACGGGATAATGTCAGGATCGTGACAAGTGGCGCTTCATTCAATGTGGGATAAAGGCGTAACAGTTTTTTTCTACCCTTATATTACGAAATAATAAGTAGATGTTTATAAAACTGAATAGGGTCATAGTTTATCAGTACAAGGGCGTTACTGATAAGTCACTCGTAATGAAATGCCAAGGATTTTACTATCCTTGACTTAGTTTCGGAGTTATTTTCTATTAATTCGCTCCAATTATTCCTAAAATGGAATTTGAACGATTATAAATAAATACAACTTAAATATGGTATTTTTAAATCATTTAAGAGTGGTAGGCAGTGGTACCCAGTCTGCCGATCTGGGGTAGTACCACCACTTACAAGTATACAGACCGTGAAGTGATTTGGTCACGTTTCGGGATCAGCTTGTAAGTTGCCGGTTCCATCTAGGCCGGCATAGTGGATGTGATTGCTACTCACAGTTATTGAATTGTAGTAGCAGTGGCATTCATTCATGGACCACACTTCGGCTTAACATCAGGCGGGGTGCTGTCATATGTCGAGTCACAATAAAAAATATAAAAAAACTATTTTCCTTAAACGGGTTAAATTACCTAATTATAATAAATGAAAACATAAACATGACGCTTAATAATAAATTAACTATGGTGTTTTATTCATTATTTAACTATCTAATACAAATAGGAAACTTCAAATTCCCGCCAAATTTTAGAATATACGTTCAAAATCAATAAATATATCTAACATATAATATGTGAATAAAATCTCAATTCACAATACAAAAATCTAAGAAATAAATAGTTTGAAATACTAACACATATTTAAGATATTTATAAGTAAATAAAACATTAACGTTTTTAAATGCAAAAAAAAAACATGTTACAAATATAGTAATTATTTGGTTTCTGAATGTCAGTTAAAAAATAATATCGACCGAACAATAAAATAAATTATGAACATTTACAAGCCGTAAAGATTTTTCCTCATTTACGTTTGTAGAAATGAAATCATACAAGAATGTGTTTGTGACTGTTGGCACGACAAAGTTCGACCTTCTTTGCGAAACCATAGCGAGGACAGCCGTTCTGAATGCTCTAAAGAAAATTGGATGTGAGGAGATCACTGTCCAAATCGGTAATAGCAACGTAGAACCTGGTTATTTTGTCAAGAATGGCATCAACTTGAATTTTTATAGATACAAAGACGATATACTCGAAGATGTTAAAAATGCTGATCTGATTATTAGCCACGCGGGTGCTGGAAGTTGCTTGGAGACTTTGGAGGCGGGTAAACCACTTCTAGTGGTTGTGAATGAGGATTTAATGGACAACCATCAATTGGAGTTGGCTGAGCAATTACAAATAGATGGATATCTTTATTATTGTACATGTGATACAATGGAAAACACACTACTTGTAGTAGATTTTGAGATGCTGAATCCTTTCACAAAGCCAAGTTCATCTCTTCTAATAAAATACTTAGATAACATTTTTTTTTGCTAAGGAACATTTTTAGTTGTTTATATTTTAGTTGGAGATATTTTCAAAATTTCTGGTCCTACATTCGGGAGTGAATGTTTATTTGTGTTTTATACATTATTGCCTATAAACTAAATGCATAAGTTTATGCCATGAAACATAGAGTAACACTTATGACCAACAATAATTATGGGTGTGCAGTAAGGATAGAGACAATTTTCTTCCATGGATTCTCTGTGCAGGTGCGATCTATTGGCTGGCGGAATAGTGAACATGTTTCAGTTTTGTGACCAAAAAGTATATGTAAAGTCTTTGCCACATGTCAACACTCACCTTTACTGTCCTCTTTGCCCTCTACCAAATCAAATGAAATCCCCCCCAATTCTATTTTCAATATTTGGATAGTTCAATATTTCAATATATACAAAGTGTACAAAAGTTAAAGATTAAAGAAAAAATTATGAAGGATCTCATATTGCTCTCGCACTGACTGTAAATTTGAAGATTGGAGGAAATGAACAATCCCTAATTAAAATAGGAATATTCTTAAAAGAAACAGGAGTCTGTATAAAGAGAATTTGTAGGTGTAAAGGAAGATGTTGAGTCAGGATATGAGAATTAAGGTGTAATAATAAATTAGTCTATTTAATTAATTGGATTACACACTGCTTGATGATAAGCTGTCACCATGATCATTGTTGATCATGACTAATACTCAGCTCCATTGCAAAGTATGTGAAAGGGATAACTCATATATTTCTCCAATGTTGATTCTACTATAAATAAAATTGGCTATTATAATTTATAGTATTTTTTTTATTAAGATGTCATTCTAATGGCGACCGCAGACTGCAGTACTGGTTTGTGTGTTTGTGTATAAGATTGATTCCGTTCAAGACAACACTGCAGTAGTGCAGTCTGTGGTTGCCATCCGAATCACACCTTTAATTAGCTCAATTAGTAGTAAAATAAGGGTTAAATTTAAGTGGCTAGCAAATACATAATTTAAGAATAAAAACATTATTCCTACCTTGTCTTTTCACTCCCATAATAACAGCATCCCTGCACTGAATTGACAGTTTAACTGGAACTGTGTGGTATGTTGTTTGTCAAATGTGAAATGCTTTACCAGCCAGTCCATTCGTTCATCCTGTTCCATAACCTATGATTCTTCAATTAAAGCATGACAATATAGTGACCATGACTGAGGCAAAAGTTCAGTCGTTCCAGCTCTCAGACCTCCCTAAGTTACCATCAGACAGGCTGAGATCAGATGTCGCACTATAAATAATAACTATATTTTTAAGTTTCTATTCTATAGCATTAAATATTTATTCTTAACTTGTCTTTATTAATAATTTATTTTCCAACTAAATCAAAGACATCAAGAAAGAAAGGATTGTGTATGTGGGAGTAGCGAAGGAGTTGTGTCAGGATCGTTGCAAGTGGCGCCCCATTGTCTCTGCCTAACCATATGTGAGAAAGGCGTGACAATTTGATTGATATAATAGTAATTTAGTAAATAAAAAATACATAGGATTGAGCTTATACTAATTGTGCATAAATTGTTTTTATATATATATTATACATTTCTATACTAAGCTACCAACGTGCTTGTATCATAGAAACAGGATAACCAAAATACATATATCAAAGATACATTAGTACCAGTTAGTGGTTTCGAGCTGTCGGCTTGCGTAACCATTGCACTGCCACTACACCACGGTCGCCTTAATCAAATCACAAATTAAATGAAATAATGTCAGCCTCAGCCTCAAGTTCGCCACAACCGCCAGCTATCTCTACAGAGGCCAAATATTTTTTGATAGAGTTTGTATAGAGAAAATTGTGTATGTAAAGAAAGCGAAAGAGTTGTGCACTCTATTGTATATTCTTGTGGGAATCAAAGCGTGAAACTGATAAAAACGACGCACCGAACCTTTTAGTTCGAATGCCGATTCGGTCAGTCCAGTGGCGTAGCGTGGAAGTCAGCCGCCCGGGGCGGATATAAAAATTGCCGGCTCCTTATTTAGGAATTACAATCATAGGTACAACAAAAATATGAATTTCAGGTTCAAATTTAAACAATATAGTGTTTTAGTTCTTTAATATTTTGCCGCCCCCGCCACGCTACGCCACTGGGTCAGTCGGTTCGATCTAATAATTTATAAGCAGATGGTAATTAGATCTAGATTTTATTTGACTATTGTATCTATGTATATAGTATTCATAAGGTAATAACGAAATAATCAAAAAGTGTATGAATTTGGATGAATATTAGATAAGAGAAAATTCACGCGACTAGGCATCAAACCCGGGTCTGATTTTCTCATTCATAACATATTCATACTCGCATTTTAAAATGCCAAAAATTTGTATCAAATATTTTTTTAAATATTGTACTCTCAAGTTTTATGTGTCGTTTTACAAATAAATAAAAAATCAATTTATTATTATCAAAATCATTTATTTTTATAAAAAACAGCTCACGCAAATACTTAGGGTGCTTTCAATTTATATTGATACTGTTGTACACCGGGCACTAAAACAATGAAAAAAAAAACTATTCCCTGAGTTCACTATCCTTAAACTTTATTTTATTGTGCCTTGGCTTGCCTGATGATAAGCTATCTAAAAAAACTATTTAAGGTCACAGCACATATATCAACTCGATCCGTTCAATATTCCTTGTATGAAACTTCCTATAAGCTCTTCATCCACCCTGCCCCTGTCACCCCGCTAGCCACGTCAACCAGTGGGCCGACCGCGCAACTTCAATAGTAATGACATTTTTTTAAATTCATGCCCATTTGTCAAAAAGTTACGCGGTCGCTGTTAGAGTCAAAAATAACTTTAATTTATTCGGACAATGAGCTTTAAATGAAAACGAACATCGATTCTTAGTGTGTTGCGCTCGCAATTTTAATTTTAAAGCTCATTAATGTAGTTCCAACTGTCAAGGCAACCGTGGTGTAGTGGCAGTGCAATGGCTACGTAAGCCGAGCGGCACGGGTTCATCGGTACCTACCAACCAGTAGCGTAGCGTGGCGGGGGCGGCATAATTTAAAAAAACTATAATAAATCGTTAAAATTTAAACCTGAAATTCACATTTTTGTTCTACCTATGATTGAAACTCCTAATTAAGGGGGCGGCAATTTTTTTTCTGCCCCGGGCGGCTGACTTCCTCGCTAGGCCACTGCTACCAACGTATCTTTGATATAGTTACTTTGGTTGTCCTGTTTCTATGATACAAGCACTTTAGTAACTTAGTATAGAAATGTATAATAAAAGAATCTAATTTTCATTGAGTTACGCGGTCGGCCCGCAGCACTCGGCGAACTGCAAGCCATAGCCGAGTTGGCGTACGGAAGCTGCTGATCCGCTTTGATTACGTGCTTATGTTAGGTTGACGGCAATACGATGACGATACCTTTCAGAGTTGATGTGTGTTGTAACCTTTAATTTCAGTTCCCTTCACTATGCTGGCCAGGCAGCTATTTAGCAAGACGGTTAGCGAAATCTCGTCCCGGCGTGGTATTGAGTTTTAAGAGCATATAAGTCCATATCTGACCAGGCAGTTATCTTTAAGAAAGCTGGGTTGCCTAGTGCCCATTACCGTAAAGCTTGTATGAAGAGAATTTGACGACAGGCGTGGACGAACGGTTTAGCGACTGGTTTGTTGCGCGTAAAGTCCCGGGTTCGATCCCCGGTCGGAGCAAATATTTGTTTCATAGCTTTTATTTGTAATATTTAATAGTATTAAATATTGCAAATATTTGTTAATAAAAAAAAAAAAAAGAGATGGATATTTGCTTCGGGTCTGGTTATCAAAGAGTGGTAGGCAGTGGTACCCAGTCTGCCGATCCGGGGTAGTACCACCACTTACAAGTATACAGACCGTGAAGTGATTTGGTCACGTTTCGGGATCAGCTTGTAAGTTGCCGGTTCCATCTAGGCCGGCATAGTGGATGTGATTGCTACTCACAGTTATTGAATTGTAGTAGCAGTGACATTCATTCATGGACCACACTTTGGCTTAACATCAAGCGGGGTGCTGTCATATGTCGAGTCACAATAAAAAAAAAATTAAAAAAATCATGAATGTGAGAGAAGCGAAGGAGTTATGTCAAGATCGTGGCAAGCGGCGCTCCCTTATCTCTATCTATCCCTGTGGGAAAAAGACGCAACAATTTGACGGGTCCTTGGGATTTATTTTAGCGACAATTTAGTAACAGCCATCTAAATTAAAAGCATTAATAATGTTGCTCATATATAAAAAAATTGTTTTACAATCCATGAAAACTGAAATTAACGACAGTAAAATTAATATTATGTAATTATTGCATTTATTTAAAATAATATTACTGAAAATATAATAATGTGAATGTGAAGGAAGCGAGGGAGTTGTCTCTGCCTATCCCTGCGGGAAAAAGGCGTGACAATTTGATTGATTACTGAAAAGTCTTCAATTTATATCGAAGCATCTGAAGGTTAATTAATAATTACGAGTTCATACAGTTAATTCGTATGAAGAAGCATATGATATTAAGTAAAACGAGGTAGATACGTTACCTAGTTATAGTGATCGCAAATGGCATGAGTTTGAACAATCAACCACGACGTTAACGACGCGACACTGAGATCAGGTTTGCCTATTAGCATAGTTTCAAAGTGCCTCGTTCAGAGCTATATAACATATCTACGTCTTCACTTATATCATTGGAAAAAGGATTTAACCTTGCTCCAAGTCGAGTATCCGCCATTTTGTTATAGTAGTTATTTTGTACAGGCCTTTATTAAAAAACTGAAGCAACCTCTACCAGTACAAAGTATTGACACATTCAAAGGTTTGCTGGCAGGGAATGCTTTTTAGTATTAAACTCGCCCATTGTAACATGTGTTACTGTGCAATATAGACATTTATTATATTATATTTAAAAAATGGCGGATATCCTAAGTAACCTTCACAAGAAGCTAGAAATTGTGTAAAAAAAACATTTAGAGATTCTAGAATGACGCTGACCAGTGTCCTTTGTCGAGGGGTTTAAAGAAAATCAACAAGCACATAGACATAGAGAATGAACTGATGACCAATAGCCTTACAAAATTGACCACTCACTAGAAAGAGACAACACGACTGTGCAGCCACCTCGATTAATAGACTATTTTAAATTTTGTTCAAAGAAAAGCAATTGTTATTTGAAAAAAAATGTATACAACTATAACCTATAGATGAGACAAGTACTGACCGCACGATTGTTTGTCTCTCTCACGCTTTGCCGCTCGGTTTCTTCATACCTGCATAGGGATAGCTCAGTCCATTCACTTTGTCTATGGGTGAATCAAATGATAAGCTCCTGTACCACAAAACTTTTACTTACTATTCGTATTACGAATGTGTATAAAATTTTAAAATATCAATTATGTGAACAACTATACAGATGCGCTGACATTCTTCCACAGCAGTGCCTAGCGCTAATGTATCTGCCGATTCTTATACTGCGCAGCTCAAAAGACAGTCATCTTTTTATTAGCCGGGATTTATACCCATATATTTAAGTCTATTGGATTTAATTAACTCTACTTGTCTTTAAATAAAAGTTGTAACACTGTGGAGATTGATTTTGTATTTAATTTCTAGCTCTTTGTGGCTGGGACAAAAATTGAACAAAAGACATTAATAAACATAACATAGTTATAACAAATAATTTTAATTAAACTAATTTTTTAGCCTCAAAGAAACTTTTAAGGTGTTTCATTTGCCAAAATCCCATAGCGCAAAGGACTGAGATCTGAAGTAAACTCCACCATACAACACGCTGGCTGGTGCTCTCTGATGTCTGACGGAACCTTTCCTCACGATACTGTAACAATTTATATAGGTATTAATGGGCTATTCTTTCTAAAACCTTAAATCTGCGGAGACATGGAAGCTCTATGAGTACTTTATCGCCTATAACACGGAGAACCTACATGTTTTACTATATCCTAATCTAGCTTTTTTCATTAGTATAAGTACTACACAAATATTAGATGTATATTTTTTATTTAACGCGACATCTGACCTTAATATGCTCGTTGACCAAAATTGCTGACTCAGTTTACGCTTGTCTCAGTCACCTTCACTATGCAGGACAGAATCGTCAAGCCATCATTATTTTTACAGAAAACTACATAAGGTCAGCTTGTCCTTGAATGATTAAGCTATTCTATCATTTCCTTAGATTCCTAGCTAATAATGTGTTAATACTTACTCTTTGATAGCTCTGTTCCTTTGTAATTTGATCAACTTGATCTATGAGCTGTCTGATTCTGAGCTGCAACTCAGACAACTTGTCCTTTTGAGCAACATTTGCATAATCAATGGCATGCTCCCCAACTTGGATGTCCAGGTGTACCTGTAAGGTTTAGATTAGACTCCCATTAGGATATAATGTAAGTATCGGCTCGCAGCAAAACCCATCACATCTACCACGTCAAGGATAGTATATCCTCAACACACGCGCGCCCATTCTTCATGTGTTTCCCAGACCACAGATGCATGTCTGTATCTATGCATACACCATAGGTTTTATAAATATATATTTTATTGTGACTGGACATATGACTACACCACCCTTGATGTTAAGCTGGAGTGCGGTCCAAGAATGGATGTCATTGCTACTACAATTCCGCAGTCACACCACTATGCCGGTCTAGTTGAAACCGGCAACTTACTAGCTGATCACGAAATGCGACTAAATCACTTTCACGGTCTGTACAAGTGGTACAGACAGGTTCAGCAGACTGGGTACCACTGCCTAAATCTCTTTGATAACCAGACCCGAAGCAAATATCCGCCTCTTTTTTTTATTAACAAATATTTAATAAAATATTACAAATAAATACTATGAAACAAATATTTGCTTCGACCAGGAATCAAATGTGGGAGTTTATGCGTTGCAACAAACTGGGGTGCACACCAATCATGGGTGCCTGATGCCTGTCGTCTGTATCCATCATTCCCACAGGTATGCCAGTACCAGAGAACTTGCTATTTATCAATGGAACATACATAATGTTATGCAACAAGGAATATCCAGGAACATTGTAAAAATCACAGGAAAATAATATATGTAATGTACTACAGGACTGAATTACAATTGTCATAAAAGTAACAAAATTTCCATTTTTGTTCGAGAGTAACAAACTGTTTTTGTTTGCTCAAGTGGTATTAAGAAACATATTCAGTTATAATTATAAAATTTTGATATTGTACGCACTATGCATAAAGGATAAATAAAACCACAT
Organism: Tinea trinotella; assembly: GCA_905220615.1. Classification (NCBI taxonomy): domain Eukaryota; kingdom Metazoa; phylum Arthropoda; class Insecta; order Lepidoptera; family Tineidae; genus Tinea; species Tinea trinotella. The sequence goes on from HG992314.1 coordinate 1,765,304, forward strand.
TTGGTAAAAATAAACTTACTATAATAGTTCTTTCCTTGTGGAACAATTAGCACTTTTTAAACGCCACTTTCTATTGTTTCAGGATCAACTTGAAAGCTGCCAGTTCTAACTAGGACATAGTGGATGTGACTGCTACTTGCAGTTATTTAGCCGCTAGTAGCAGTCACCACCATGCATTGGCAACACTCCAGCTTAACATTAGGCACATATGTCAGGCAACAAAATAATAAAAAATTACCCAACTATATAAATAACCTTGGATCTTCAACAAAGATCTCAAAAATAGGACAGAAATGAGGCAGTACAAAACAAAAACTACCACTGTAGGTGAATAAGGCAACCGTGGTGAAGCATGAGTTCAAGACCACCCACCGGTACCAATGTATCTTTGATATATGTACTTTGGTTGTCCTGTTTCTACGATACAAGCACTTTAGTAGCTTAGTATAGAAATGTAAATAAATTTAAAAAATAATAATAAAATAAAATATATGTAAAAACTTGCCTACCATATGCCAGAGCAGATTTCATTTCAATGGTTTAGTATGTAAATGGCACCATAGAAATGTGACCCTGCCTGCATTAAAGGGGTTAAGCAACAACAAAAAAGAAGGCAGCTCGCTAATTGGCCAAATAGCTGTCAGATTTGGGCACCAATTATAACATCTTTGTCATTGAACAGTTGATGCTAATTTGTTTATTTTGACTAACATCTGATCTTGACTTGCATGATGGTAAAGCAAGGGTAAATTTAAGAGTTTAAAGTTATGGTAATAATGTGTATTACTGTTTTAACTGCATTCTCATAGTATGAAGTCTAAAAATACATTCCAAGAATCTTTGACTACAAGGAATTTACTCATGCAAAGAAATACAAATTAGCTTATTATGATACTTACTCTAAGTTGTGATCCACTAAACCAAGATGAACTATTAGAGAACATACAAATAGAATGCTCTCCAGGGATGTGTGATGTGAATGAAATCATTCCCTCCGCTGAGTATACCCTCGATAGTACCACCTTTTCGTCAGGATCCCGCACTTCCACGTGCATACCAATTCCAGCGGTTGAAGGCATAAAACCACCTGATCTAGGGTCGTATAACTCTACCTTATAGTTAACTGCAAACATTGCAACCATTTATTAGAAAGATTTATCAAGTTTCAAACGAAAAAAATAGTGTTCGTAAGGATCTTACCTAAAACTGTAGTATCATTGGGAATTTCTTCGAGGAAACATTTTCTTTCACCTTCAGCTATATGAAAATATAAAGCAGTTGCCCGGTCTAATACTAAAATTACTGCTAAAAATGTGAAATAACTTTTGAAATTCATTTTGTCTTATAAAATAAATAGTAAAAGTCGGCAAACCAAGAAAATGACATTACACACGTCACCCAAACATTTGTCAAATAGAAGTTTGGGCCTAAGGCCTAGGCAATCATATTTTTAAGTCAAAGAAAAATAACTGTTTAGAAGGAGTTTTGGCGGGCAACTGCAACTGACAGGACGCGCAATTTTGAATTATTTGAAAAGATTATGTTTTTCATAATATTAATGTGTAATAATGGTAGAATTGTTATCCAGTAATAATTTTTAAGTTGATCAAGTATAAACAAGTAATTTAAAGTTTTTAGTAAAGGCTTTCCGCCGCTTTACTAAAACGATCATCATCAACCTCACTATCATCATCATCATTTGATGAATCACTCGCATGGTTCATCTTCATCTTTACTTGACAATGTTTTAACATTGAACCCATAGAGATATATGTTATGTAATATATCTCTATGATTGAACCATATATTTTTACTTTGACACTGGCAAGTTAAATACTAAAGCCATATACAAGAAGAAAGAAAGAACTGTTTAGAAAAAAGCATTATTAAAGAGTTTAGATTATCAGAGATTATTATTGTATCACTTGGCATCCTGAACAAGGTGCGGCGGTTCTACGCGCTACACGGCTGAAATTCGCTCTTGCGTGGAGTACTGTACAGTCAAATTAGCTTGGAGACGTTTTTACATTGTAGTAGTGCGCCTAAGAGCGCGTTTCCATTATGTCGTGGCGGTAGATAAAAATGTTATGATGCGGTAATACCCTGCGAATACCCTATATTACGGGAGTGAAAAGACGAGGTAGGAACAAGGATAAAGAGCTCGCCAGAACATAATGTAGTGGCGGAAGATGTTACGATCTCCTATAATTATGTTTAGTTTTATACTTATTCCCTGTGGCATTCTGATTTACATTTTTACCATAAAAATTTTGATTTTATTCATAAATTAATCCATTAATTTCCAAAATATTAATATTATTTAAAATATTAGCAAGTATATTTAGTGAGACATTCTTTTTAGCGACATATGTTTTCACTATTCCCCATATATTTTCTATTGGATTAAACTCAGGGTGGTACTGCGGTAAACGAGGCACAGTATGACCGTGTTGTCGTAATACTTCGTCTATCTTATACTCTACAAACTCGCCATGTTTTGCAGAATCAGTTCATATAAGTTGATATTTTTAAAAATAATCGATTTTACTTTAAAAATAAAAAATATTTTATGGTGAAAATGTTATCAGAATGTCATTGGATAAGGAATAAGGATAAAACTAAACATAATTATAGGAGATCGTAACATCTTCCTCCACTACATTATGTTCTGACGAGCTCTTTATCCTTGTTCCTACCTCGTCTTTTCACTCCCTTAATACCAGCACAGGTCGGGGGAAGTATCCGCATTCTGCCAAACGAATCGTCAGTCGAACTAAAAAGTTCTGTGCGTCGTTTCTTTATAGAACAATCGACAAGTGGAATGTTTTATCATGCCATGTGTTCTCTCCATCCTATAGCCTACGCATCGCTTGAAGGCTTCAATATATTTTTAAAAATAATCGATTTTACTTTAAAAATAAAAAATATTTTATGGTGAAAATGTTATCAGAATGTCATTGGATAAGGAATAAGGATAAAACTAAACATAATTATAGGAGATCGTAACATCTTCCTCCACTACATTATGTTCTGACGAGCTCTTTATCCTTGTTCCTACCTCGTCTTTTCACTCCCTTAATACCAGCACAGGTCGGGGGAAGCATCCGCATTCTGCCAAACGAATCGTCAGTCGAACTAAAAAGTTCTGTGCGTCGTTTCTTTGTAGAACAATCGACAAGTGGAATGTTTTATCATGCCATGTGTTCTCTCCATCCTATAGCCTGCCTACGCATCGCTTGAAGGCTTCAAGCGATGCGTAAAGAAGCACCTTTGGCCGGCATGAACAACCGTGACGGCGACTGAAACAACCGTGAAGACTCAATTTTTGCAGTCGTCGGCACTCTTGGACCTCTTCTTGTTTATCATCAAGCGGGTCTAAGATGTCGAGTCACAATAAAAATATTAAAGAGAGAAGCGAGGAAGTTGTTTCAGGATCGGGCCGTTTGATAATTGATATTTCTAGATAAAAAAGCTGAGAATTTGGACTAAAGAATTTCTTTAGTCCATATTCTTAGTAAAAAAAAGTGATATTTTCGAACGTATGATGCAGCTGTCATTTAACGCATCGGGTCTCGACTCTCGTTCAAGGTCATGGCGATGAGCACGTTTCTTCCGGTTTGATCTTCGCACCAAATGTTTAGGCATCGCAAACGTCATCAATATAATACTGTCGTTAAACATTTTGAAACTAGTAAAAAATAGATTAAAAGTATGAATTAAATTTTAAAAAAATTATCTCCTGTTATGCATGTTAAATTTAATTTGTCAGTTTTAGTATTCGGAGCGCAGACCATAAGCACTTTTAGATCGTGTCGGAATGCTGCGATTGTAAACAAAATGGCGACGTTAGTAAAAGCTGTTGAGTGTGTTCTTTGATTTTGCACCTGATTTTTACCAATTATGTTGTTTTTTTTGCGCTAATCATCGAGTTTATTATTAATACTTTGTTTTATTTGCATTAAGTTATACCTAATTGTGTAAAAAGTGTTCTTAGGATAGTGACTTTATTGTATTCCATGTAAACCCATTGTGTTGAAGAAGTGACTTTATTATGTTTTATTTTATTGAGATAGTGATTTTATTATGATGTTAACTAGTAATTAACATACATATTTTTAGTGATACTATTGTCTTGAAAAGTAAGTTGGAATTAAATAAAAAAAATAATGTTTTATAAAAAGTCGTTTTATTGATCTAATTAGATTATTTCCTACTGAGTAAGGTTCACTTTCACCGACATCTTAAATACGTCTAATATTCATTGTTGTATTATTATACGTATTTAGGATGTGAAAGTGGGCCTAATATGTTTACAAATACGCAATATCAACCAGGCCATTTTAAAATTGCCACCATTTTTAGTTCGAGTGAGATTCCGTCGTGGCGTCTCTAATTGCCACGTGTTGTCTATGGCAGTCGAGCTTCTTCTCTTGAGTACAATGTTCCTTGATTTAACGTGTCACCGAATTCGTGTGACGTATTTGTATTTGTTTCCTGTTGTTTCCCGAGAATATGTATATTTAGTACAAATGTAATACTTATTATTTACTAAAAAATTTATTCTTATATATAATTAATCACAGCTTAAAACAGTTTTTGTCGTTATTGTGCCTCTATAAATTGTGTAAAACACGAAAGCATGGATCCTTTTATTATAGCTGCTATTATAAGTGCAATAGTAATTATTATACTATCTATAACCTTTTTAAAAGTATCAAAAGTTAATCCGCAAAGTAAGTACCACCTAAATTTGTACATAAATGTTATATGAATTCCTTGGATATAAGAAAGAAACAACTGCAAAGGTATAGTGGTATATGCCCGACATAATAAAGAAAAAATCCTAATGAATTTAAATAATAGAATCACCACTAATGTTAATAACTTTATATTTTTGCTTTATACATATAAAATCACTTATCATCATCATGAGCCGGATGACTGATCCACTGCTGAACATAGGCTTCCCCCTTAGAATAAAATTGCTTATAGTTAGTGTGAAAGTTTAATAAGGAACATAATAATAATTGGAAGCGAGGGAGTTGTGTCAGGATCTGGCAAGTGGCGCTCCATTATCTTTGCCTATCCCTTTAAGGAAAAAGGTGTGACAATTTGATTGTTAATAATTAAAGCATGTATATTATATTTTAGATCGGCCGAAACCTCAAGCTGTTGTTCAAGGAGATGGAGGTCCAGGACGTGTGCAAGCTGTTAGAAACCAACGAGCCAGGATGAGAGCTAATGGTAAAATATTAATTATTAAATCTTACACCTAAATCTATTGCTAAATAAATAGCAATAGATTTAGGTTTTGTGGTTTAAAAGTAGGAACTACAGAGAGACAAAAAGCTGCAGAAATGTGGAAGTTCACCTTTCTCAACCAGGGTTGAGAACGATATTTTACAATAGGTTGGAAACAATAAATGAATGGATAAAAGGACATTGACGAAAAGAGATTTTTAAATCAGAGGTAAGTGTAAAAATAAAACAGGATTAACTCAGAAGATTTATTCCTTGATTAAACATACTTAAAAATGCACTGCCCATACCCATAGTACAGAAAAATGTGAATGTAATTCAGGATTACAGAAATTGGCAAGCGAGAGAACCTGAGTCCTAACACATCGGTATTCTCTCTGTCTATAATTTATAAACAGAGACAATGAAGCACCACTTGCCACGATTTTGACATAACTCCCTCGCTTCCCTCACATCCGCAATTCTCTTCATACAATTGGCATGACAATTTGATTGATTGATTTGATAAAAAATATTATGCTTATTTTTTTTGTAGCTGCTCGTAACCAAGCTGTAATAGAAGAGGAAGTGATGATACCAGATAATGATGAAAATATGGAGGTACCACCAGAAGCACAGAAACTAGAGAGTGATGACAAAATGGGTGCAAAGGTAATTAAAAATAATTATTGCAATAAATTTTAAACAATTTTAACACATTAGAAATATATAGATCATGGCAAATAAAAAAAACGCTGACTTTTTAGCTGTGCTGCATAAGGATTGGCAGACTTTAAGAGCACTGGACGCAGTAAGAGTAAGTTCATGTATCTATTCTGACATACTGATAATTCGAAAAAAGGAAAGTATGTTGGTAACAAGACAAGCTTGAAATGATTTGTAATACTATGTAATTTTTCATTATTCACACTGCAAACGTGTGTGCATAATTTATAAATTGCAATCTAGTTTGAAGTTGACAATGTATTTATTATGCCGAGTTAAGGATTGCAATTTGTTTTGCACACCAATAAATTAAATAAATACTAGCACTGCTAGTCAAAAGAGTGAAGAGAAAAACTTTTATTAAAAACGCAATGAAGACAGAATTTGTTTTGTTCAAAGGTAAAATAAATACAAATAAAAGAGCAAATGTCAATGACTATTTTTTGCTCAAACTTTAAAAGTTCAGCACAGTATAAAATCGGAAAAAAAAGTTTATTTTTCCCATTTTTCTGTTACCTTTTTTTGTACGAAAATTATTAAGATCAAGTTACTAATTATTAATTATAGAAAAGGGCAAAATTAGAAGCTAAGTTAGAAAAAAAGAAAGTGAGACAAGCAGAAGAACATCTCAGAGAAGAGAGAAAGAAACAGGAACAAATATTGGAGGAAGAAAGAAAAAAGCTTGAAGAAAAGGCAGAGGTGAGAGAATATTCTATGCATATTTGTTGTATTGACTTATTAATTTCTTGACCCAGATGTAGCAGCATGTAGAGAACTATACATACTCGTATTTATAGGCAATTCTTGTACTGTTCTTTTTTAATTTTGGTTTGAGATTTTTACGTGACTCGACACCTGACATTGACTTGCCTGATGGTAAGCAAGGGGAGGTACAAGAGAGCCAACAACTGAATAACCCCTGCCTCTATGAGGAATACAATAAGATAAATAAAAAGATATATCAATCAATCAATCAAATTGCCACACCTTTTTCCCACAGAGACAATGGAGCGCCACTTGCCACAGTCCTGACACAACTCCCTCGCTCTCATTATACAAGCTTTATGGTTATGAGCAATAGGCAACGTAGCTTTCTTAAGGATGTCTCTGATTTGGTCAGAAAACACTCCGCCTTGTTTAACGCATTCATCCACATCAAATATATCAAACACATATCAAATATTAATTATTAACCTATTATACAATATTGTTGTTGATAACATTGATAAACCAGTAGTGTGAACATCTTTATGTTTAGCGGGCTTTACACCAACTCCTCGGTCAATTTCTATGGCCTTGTCAGTTAGCCAACTATGTATTTCGTAATTAGCAAATAATATACTAAACTATTACCTTTAGGAAGAAGAGCGTAGGCGCGAAGAAGAAACCAAGAGGTTGGAGGAAGAGAAAAAACGTAAAGAGCAAGCTGAATATGATGCATTGAAAGCTGCATTCACTGTGGAAGGTGAAGGATTTGATGAAGAAGAAGAAGGTCAAGAGAACACATTAGCTGACTTTATTAATTATGTCCAGGTAATATTTATTTCTGTACAAATATTGACAACCAGCATAGGAGACAAATCTGCTTCGCGTAAGTCACAGATTGGATTCCCGACTGGAGCAAAGATTTATGTCGACGCATGAAAAATATTTAATAATATAAAAAAATAAGAAAGCCTAGTTTGTAGCCCACAGAGCTCGTCTGAATAGAATTGTGGAAGTGAGGGAAGCGAGAAAGTTATGTCAGGATCGTGGCAGGTGGCGTTTCATTGTCTCTGCCTATCCCTGTGGGCAAAAGGTGTGATAATCTAATTGATTGAAAAAATATGTACATTAAATAAGATATTTAATGAGGAAAAATTAAAAGCATGATTTGTTTGTTCAGTCAATGGTGGAACGTTCTGAATGTGAGGGAGGCGATAAGCTGTGTCAGGATCGTGGAGAGTGGTGCTCTATTTGAGAATTAATATATGACAATTTCATTGATAAAAAATATAAATTATTTCAGACACAAAAAGTGGTTGTACTCGAAGACCTAGCGGCTCATTTTAAATTAAAAACTCAAGCTGTTATAGACAGAATTACAGACCTACAAACATCTGGAGAGCTTACTGGCGTAATCGACGATAGAGGAAAATTTATCTATATTTCCAAAACTGAATTAGAAGATGTTGCTAAATTTATAAAGCAGAGGGGGCGAGTATCAATAACCGATTTAGCTGAGAGCAGTAATAATTTGATCAACTTAAATCCTGTATTAGTTCCTTGATTCTAAATACAGTATTTAGGCCATATACTGTTTTTGTTTTATTTTTCTCAACCCTATTTATTCCTTGACTAGTAGGCAGACAATTGGTGCTCATTTGCCCAGTCTGCCACTGAAGTATTCAGACTGTGATCAGCTTGAAAGTTATCGGCATAGTGGGTGCCTGCTAATTCATTTTGACTCAACATCTGTCCTTGATTTGCTTTATTGTTAAACTGTTGCATAAGGCGTCGTTACAATGCCGGCCAAAGGTGCTTATTCAAGATCCAAGTTTATAAGCAGATGAGGAAAACAGATGAGCTGGTAAAGCATTCTAATTGCAGATTGTTCTAGGAAGAAATGACGCGCCAAACCTTTTAGTTCGACTAATGATATGGTCGACAGTGTGCGGATGCTGGCTCCGACCTGCCTGGGTATTAAAAGACCGAGTTTCAAAAGGGACCACCTTAGAGAAGCATAGTCCGCTTTATGTATATTTTTTACAACAAAGAAATAAACAAACCAAGTACTCTTACAAAATATTTATTAAAACTTATATTGATACAAAAACATATTAATTTTTATTCCTCTTCTGCTTCATAGCCAAACATATCCAAATTTTGCTCCAAGAGATATAACGATGACACCTTAAATCTTTGCAAAATTTCTGCCAATTTTAGTTTACTTATTACTTTGTACAGACCTCTGTTATCATCTGAAATAATTTCACTCAATTTCAACGCTTCTTTATGACCATTGACATCATTACTGCTTTGTAAAATCTTCAATATTAAAATGATGCATTCTGGTATACATCTAAATCTTAAAGCCGACATTTCTTTCTCTCTCTGATGTTTCTCTTCCTCAGTAAAATTAGAAGAAATAGTCCCTTCATTGTTACAAACCATCCATCCTTCAGGAAACTGCAAAACACTATACAGCATATCTCTTGTCTCTTTAGACATTGTCGCAACTGCATTTTGCCATCTGGTCTTCTGTTGCTCAAACTGTGTCACCCTTTGTTCATGGAGCACTTTATCACTGAATGTAGCATCAGCTGGTAAAGGTTCCACCTCCTTTGGCTGCCCACTTTCAAAATGTCTCAGCCAAATAGCATACCTCTCTAAGGCCTCTAAATAATATTTTAAACATAAATGCTCTCTCAACTCAGAGGAATCATAATTTATTTTTGAAACAATATCTGGGAATATTTCATAAATTCTAGTTATAATAGCTGATGCTGCTTCAGAGTTACCTAAGAACAGGAATGTTCTTATCATTGCATTACTCAGCCATAGAGCATCCTCCATCTGTTCTGATATCAGTGCTAACCATTCAAGAGATGATAATGCTTTCTCAACCAATGGATCATTATTATGGATTAATGCGGCCTGCATTAAGGAGGATTCCAATAGTCCATAGTTTAATTGTATCTCTGTGATTACTTTCTTAAGTGTCATTCTTGCTGATGCGTTAACATCAATATCAGCACTAATGCCACATTGGATAACTGACTTTCTTGCCTCACTTGCGATCACATTATCCATGTAGTCCGAATACAGTTTTGTTTGGCTTTCTTCTGAGACCATTGATGTGTAATAAGCAATAAGATGAGAGCAAGTTGGGCTATCATAAATGTTATCTATTAATTGTGTGACATATTTCTCAATAACTTTATTAGCCATATCATGTTCTGGCTCTTTGCCAATATGTCTGAGTACTAATACAAGATGTGCTAGAAAACGTACAAGTTTCTCATCAGCAGTTTCCAAATCATTGTGTGCTCCTTGTATCATTTGCTTCACCTCACCTAACATAATACTTTTCTGATATTTTTGATAATCAGACTCCTTTTTACCATCCATTAATGCATGTACAATGTTGAATATCTTTACCAGCGAGACTTCTTCTACATTGTTATCAACTTCAAGCAGTGCCATAACTTCAGGTGGTGTAGTGTTGGACTGAGCAGTTGCATAATGTTCACGGAGAAATTTATCAACTCGAATTTTAATTTGGACTTTTAAATGCGCCCAAAGAAGGTCCTTCCAATTTCCATGGCAAGCTGCTATAGCACTTGCAATATGTCCACATAAAATACCAATTGTTGCTCTGTAGTGAATGTTTTCTGTTAAATCATTGACAATGTCAAGACAACACCACTTCCAGAGGTCCCTTGAAGGATTCCCCAAGATGGAGAGGTTTTCTTCCTTTCCTTGGTAGTGGAGTAGACGGTATCCTTGCAACACTGCTGCTCTCCAGGGCTGACCAGCATTTACACATAGTGATATGGCATCATCATACTTCCCACATCTAAGTTCTGTAAAAATTCTCTTACACAAATGGTCATCTTCCAACTGATCATCAGAATGTGGTGCTTTCTTCTGCCTCTTTGGTGCATCTGGATCCATACAAGTGATCATAGATTTGCTTTTCTCTTTATTAAACAAAGTTGTGCCTATTAATAATTGATGCAATGTGTTACTCCAATGAAAGTTACTTGTTAAGGGTACACTCGTCTTTGTAGCTTCCTCCTGATATGCCGCACAGTTCTCCAGCCATGTTATTATCAATGCCATCAATCTGACTTCGGCATTACCATCCAAAAATAATTCCATGTACTTAAATTGTGATAATATGTCACAATCTATGTTGTCCAATGACACTGTATAGTCCTTTAAGGAATCTGAATACACAGTGTTAAGCAACTTCCATGTATTAGCTTCTTCGGCAAGCCAATAGTTCTCAGCGTTGTATCTTTTCCAAGGCTCCACTAGCTCTAATGTATCCAGACATATATTAGATAACCTAGTTAATGTTTCTTGAATATTACTGATACTACATGTCTGTATGATTTCAAAATAAGCTTCATTTAATCCATTACCTGATGTACCAGTTTGCAATATCGAAGATTCATCCAAAGCTTGCCTCAAACTTGTGTCATTCAATGTTTTTAAAATTGAGGCATCGTTTAATATTGGCGACAAATTTAACGAATCCTCGCGTTGTAGTATTTGACGACTTCGCTTGTTTTGAAACGGAGACATCCGTGAAGACTGCATTAATGAGGATCTATTTAAATTCATTGTACTTTTCCCAAATGAATAGATTAAAAATACAGCCCGCCCGCACGTTTTCACAACCGCATCGATGAAATTTTTTTAACTGTCAAACATAAACGTTCGAAACCTTCTGTATTAAAATCCGGAGAATATAAAATGACATGAATACTTAGTTTTTATAGTATTATTTCACGATTATTTGCTATGTACCTTATGATAATTCATTGCTAAATCTAGAGCTTAATTCATATCTAGTAATCAAAACTTTCGTTACAGAATAATAATTTGTGTATTACAAAAAAAAACAATTAGAATTTTATGTTTTATGAACATTCGTAGTAAAGGCGCAAAATTCGTTCGGAATTACAATCCAATTTTAATTTTTGTAATATTAGAGAGTTAAATAAAAACATTTCAAAATTTTATAATATTTTTTTAAATATTAAAAGTATATGCTATTTAACAATTTACATATATAAATTAATATAATACGGTCATTTGGTAATTTTTGTTAGCCGTTTACTGGTTTACAAAAGTAGTTTCCATATAAATCCGACCGACTCAAAATTAAATTTTCGGCTCCCCCTCCTCCTTTTCTTGACCGCTGATCATCATCATCATCCAGTTACTTGGTAAGGAAATAATTTTGGGTACATTTAGTAAAAGACCTTATATTTATTTATTTTAACTCTCACATATTTATTAATAACAAGTATTTGCGTAAAATTATCTTAACGTCGAAAGAGGCTTTCCATGGATCGGTTTATGTATATTCCAAAATTGTTATTTTCTATTTTATTTTCGTAAAATTATATACGGAAACTATATTTAAATGCTTTATTTATAGTTAGGAAAACATATTTGCCAAATATTGTTTGATAACAATACAGTAAACAGGTGTTTTGGTACACCATCATAAATTTGAATTACAACAAATAATCATTAAAATATCTCAATAAGCAACCATTATTACTTTAAATATAATAAAAATTGAATTCTTTAGTGAAATATAAGTACATTGTAATGATTTATAATTATTTATATTTGTAATAAGAATCAAGATTTGTCAAACTAAAAATAATATTCTAGTCTGTTTGTACAATCTAATTATTAATTTACCTAATTAAATGTAATTTTATTATGAAAATCATGAATAACATTCCCTTCAAGTAAAAAAATTATCAAAGTAAATGGCATCTGTTTTGTTACATGCAACTTCCAATAATGCTTTTAAATTTATGTGATATCAAGGCAGTGGTGCCCAGTCTGCCGATCCAGGGTAGTACCAATACTTATAAGTGATCAGCTTGTAAGTTGCCAGTTCCAACTAGGCCGGCGTAGTGGATGTGGCTGAACTTACAGTTCTTTAATTGTAGTAACATTCTCTTCCATTCATGAACCGCACTCCAGTTCAACATAAGTAACAATGTATCTTTGATATGATTTGTATGATTGTCATAATGTACTTTGATGTCTGGTGTATGAGGCCCGTGGGAAACTCATCAGACGGGGCCCTCCCCCAATGTAAACCATAATAAACTTTAGTAGTTAATATAAATTATTGAGTCAGGCGCGATTTAACTGATAACTGTGCTATCTTCATTAAGAGGTTTTATATTAACATTGGTTCATATTTTAAAATAAAGGATTAACTCCAAAAGTATAAAATTAACAAAATTTGACCAAATAAGTGGATTTTTTAATTATAAATCACATGTAAAATTTTAGATATAAAGTCAAATATGTATATCCTATATATTTTAGGTTCGATATTGAGTTTATGATTATACTTAGTTTCCCGGAGTACTTTGTGTTACTCCGATCAATACTTGTTATTGGAAAAATAAATTCTTATTGAAAATACAACAAAATTGATATATATTTTTTATTATACATTTCTATACTAAGCTACTTAAGTGCTTGTATCATAGAAACAGGACTGGTTTTGTTATTTTTGTTTAATAAAAACAATAGACATAAATGAAAACTCTGTTTTGGTAAATGTATTTTAAAACTAATTTTAGTTAATTCTTAATTTAAAACTGTTATGATACAGTCATTACTGTTAAGTGTACTTATATATAAATAAATAATATTCAACTTTCAGTAGTTTAATTATCAGTAAGAAGAAGTCAAGTTCATTGTCAATCTAACAACTGTCAGTACTAACTCATTGATATATACCAAAAAATATTCCCAACATAATTGTTAATAACTAAATACTAAATATATTCTTATTTCTTTACAAAGATTGGTGTAACCAAAATGTTTGAAGAGGAAGAAAGTTCAGAAATTAATGAAACTTCAAGAGAAATGATTTATTGTCAGGTAATGTTTACAAAAATCTGTTTTTATATTTTATGGCTGTTGTTGTTAATTGTGCCTAGTTGTCGTTGTTTATGTAGCACAGACACCTTAGTTAGCTTCATTTGTTATTTGGCGACATGGTATTACTGTGAATGTTTTGAGTTCTGAGAAGAACAATAGCTTAGTTGCCTGTTCACCTACTAATTTTCTATTTTATACCAATTGGTTATATTATTTAATTTTCGTGATTTACGCAAATAATCAAGGTTTTGGGAAAATATTATTAGTTCTAGCCTATCTATATTTTGCTATCCAACAAGTAAATATGGTCAAAACAAAAATGTCTTTAAAATAATTTTACTAATATCCTGAAAAATATTTCAGTGTTATAATAATCGTTAATTCATATTTTTGGTGAATTTATAATTGCAATGGTTATAAATTCACAAATACTTGCCACTTTGTTTAGTGCTTTTTATTTCATTGGTATCATTATAATACGACTTCTTAAAATGTCTTCGCATGCGCACCGCTTCACTTTGTTTGAATGATTCGGAAGCAATTTTAACTTGCCGGATATTAACGTAAAGTACCGATTCACTATTATTTATTTTGATGTAAACATTTAAAAATATTTATAACGGCATAAATTTATTGTTGACATTTTATAATTTGTATGATGGTGTTGCTTTTATTTACTAATACATAAATGCTTTTCAAAATGCGTCAATGAGAAAACATTTGTTACACAACTTTTATATTGAAATTCATTTGTTACACCTTTATACAAATATTAGCGTTGCATTTATTGTATACAAATAATTTATACTATAAGTAAAGTTGTAATATAGCCATAAGAACTAAATAATACTATTATTAGGAACTTACATGACACAAAAACATAGCGTGAATTAGCGTGGCGGGAAATGCAGTACTTTTAAAGCTTCCCTTAATTTTGTATATAATATATATCGTTTTACTAGATTGCTACAACGCTTCTAAAATAATTTCAGATTTTAAAAATTATTTATCCGTGTAAAAACTCTATTATTATTGTTTTGTCAAAATATTGAAGGTTGTTTTGACTTTTGCGCGCAGTCTTTTATCAAGGACGGCATAGTTGTATCTCTTTCACACTAGTTGTTCGTTGTGGGCGAGTGAGTAATGGCGTGCCTTTTCGTGTTCGATTCAATACAATGGTAGAATTGAGTTTTTTGGCCCCTTTCCGCCATTATTACTAAATATTTCTTCATAAATTTCATTACAGAAATAACGGTTTACGCGTATGTGTAGTGCTCAGTGATTATCAGTTTGTGTTTAGGTGTTTCATGCGGTTAATTTCCTGTTCAATACGATCTTTAAGCCGAAACAAGCAACTACGACTAGCGCACTTTTCGTTATCACGTGGGTCATTTTTTAAAATATTTAATTCCAATTTGTGTGAAATGTGAATCGACGTGCAATATTTAGTGTACAACAGCGTCATTCATTTGGGTGGCCTCGAACCGGCTCGAAAATTATTATATTCTTTGTACTTTATAGGTGAAGCGGGCGAACCCAATTTTCGTTCGCTTAGACCGCTATGGAACTGGCGGGCGATTGAGCCCATAAATAATGCTAGTGGTAAATTACAGTGCAGTGATATCAAGTGTAGTTAGTTGTTGTGAAACGCACGGGCGTTGAGGTGCGGCCGGCGAATTACATAAGGCCGGTATTATGGCAGGGTCGTGACGAGCGCCGGGGGTGGTCATGGCCCCGGCGCTCCCCGAGGTAGCCCGCGTGCCAGACGCGGAAGGCGGACGGGCGCCCTCGTGCGTCCGCGACCTCAGTCTTATGGACGACGACGACGACATGGGGCTGCAGGCGCCGAGCCACTCGCAGGACGTGAGCCAGATCCTAGATGAGCTCGGCGGCGCGGACCTGGCGCAGGCAGATTTGCTGCAGGCTATGAAGAGCTTTGAAGGAGCTGGTGATGTGCTGTCAAATGGAGATGACTTATCAGCCAGTGATGCAGACACTATATTCCCTTTACCGGGATTTGATTTGCCTGAACCAGTGGAGACAGAGAATGATGAGGTCAAGATAGCTGCAACTCAGTCACGTCTCGAGCGACGCTGTGCATTTTTAATCAGAAGATTGAGGCTGCTTCAAGCTCGCTCCCTTGGAAAAAGGATATCTGAAGAAGTGGGTCAGAATTTTGAGAGATGCTTGAGGGGAGCCAGGAGAGATGGTTGCGGGCGGCCCATGGGTCTGAAAGCATTTTTAAAGAGGGTGGAGACTACTGCAGTCCTGCAAGCCAACGTTGCATCAAGGTCCGTGTCTAGACCGACATATTTTCGTACGGGGACAACATCGACGGGGGATGCCACAAAGTCTGCTTCAGTTGGTATCCCCACTGGAACATTGGCTGGATTGGAGGACACAGCAGGAGCATTGCGTTCTCACTTGTCAGTAGTGAAGCATTCGCTTGACTCTGATGCAACAGAATCATCATCAGGAGCTGAAAGTAATGATGAAGATATTGTATACAACAATCCACATCAGAGACCAATGCCAATGTAAGTCAAACATACTACTAATTAGAACATAATATACTATGACTTTTAATTAAATAGACCAATTGAGGTGATTTCTATTTGCATCTCAGTTTGACCTATAAAATAGAGGGAGATACAGATATAAAACAGCTGTCACTTTAGTCCACGGTATTATTAATCATAATATTATAATAAAAAAGTTTTTATTGTAAACACCCAATGATAATAGTTACAATATTTAAAATATTTATTTTGATTTATTTCTTTATCTGCACTATTCAGCTTTCTCCACAAACTCAATATTCAGAATAATACTAGTTTTATGTTAGTACGACCATTTTAAACTATGTATGCTGTGAGGTCGGGATAAACATGTAAGTTGCCAGCTCTTATTAGGTTGGCATAGTGGATGTGACTACTACTTACAGTTATTTAACTGTACTAGCACTCTTCTCTATTCACGGACCACACTCTAGCTTAACATCAGACAGGGTGCTGCTATATGTTCAGTTCACCCACATTAGCTGGTAGAAAAGTCCTAGTTTTCATACTTACAATTGGGTTTATTAATGAGTGGCTTTTTCTATTATATGCAGTTTCTGCATTTATAAAACTTTCATGATAAAGGATAATTTTAATCGCAACCGTTTTGAGCATATAATTCCTTATAGACACCAAGTTAACCCCTTACTTATGATGAATAATTCGTGGAATAAGGTTGGTAGTCATAAAAATTACAAGCATTGTGCTCAAGGTGATCGTGGTGTACTGGCAGTGCAATAGTTATGCAACCCGAGAGCACAGGTTCAAAACCACTCGCTGGTTACGTTGGTACTGGTTCTTTGATATATGTACTTTGGTTGTCTTGTTTCTATGATACAAGCACTTTAGTAGCTTAGCGTAGAAACACAGATAAAAAAATAATGCTAAAAACACACCCCTCTACATAGCTCCATTTAAGCAGTATGATATAATGTAAGCCTGTTGGCTAACAAATTTGTACTATTGCATCATGTTTTGTAAGTGTTACCCAGGTGTTTTGACAAATGCTATAATACTATGGTTTGGCTGGCATTGTAACGGCGACTGAGGCAACTGTGAACTAACTCGTTTTTTAACCATTGAAGCTTTTGGACTTCCTCTTGCTTACCAGTCGCGGTCGGAGGTCAGAGGTCACAACATTCATTTTTTTTATTTGTTCATTTGGTATTTATAGTTTAGTACAAATATCATAAGAGTCGTTTGTTTGCTATTACACCATATTTACTGATGTTTGATAAGATAAAAATGATGATCCTGGTGTTAAGTCCTGGTGCAAGAAGTAAGAGAGTTGGGTCAGAATTTAAGACATTAGTTGAGTTGGAGTTTTTTCTTTCTTTATATATTTCGATTTATGAATTAAACAAATTTTATACGGCTTACTATCGCATTTATTTTGGTTTTGATTTTAATTTAATTCAATAATTAATATTTACCCAAAATCTAAAAAAAAAATTAGGTTTAGTCAGCCATTGACTGATTTTCAAATAAAAACTACGTAAATTAGTTACTTATAATTGTACTCATCGTAAGAATCATATTTGATTTTCTTATAAGATATTCCCTGGGATATTTTTTCCTATTTATATTGGAACTTTTCCTTTCCCGCAGAAATAGGTAGATTGAATTAGGCGCGGCTTTCCACGATTCTGACACGACTTCCATCGTTTATTTTGTATGTACCTATTGTGCGAATATTTATTAAAAGATTCAATATTATATTACCTACCTATATTTGTTAACTAATAAAAAGTATACAAATTTCATAACAAATTCTATAGCTATAGTAACAATTCTTTGATCTCTAAATTGTTTGTTTATCTTATAATATAACATAAACATTATGGTTGTTTATTTCATATGTTTTATATATTTGTTTCGAATTACTAATGATTTTGTAATTTGATGAGTACAATAAATAATCTGCTATGTTAAATTAGAGAGTAAAAAAATTACACAATTACTGCGACTGAGGCAGCCATAACTTGAATCCGGTTTTTCCCAGTCGCCAGCGCTTTTAAACGGAAGGATAATGAAAGAAAGGGGGGAAGGATAATGGAAAAATGTCGATTTATTAAGATTACCTACAATTATGTTCTTTAATGTCTAAAAAGTCGATACGTTTATTACTACTTCGCATTACTAGTCTTCTTGCATGTATAACTGTCTTTCTATTCAACAACATCTTATGGAATGTATTTCGTCTCTTCTAACCACCATTGTTTTCTTAATTCAATGAGCTGGAGTTCTTTGATCTTATCCCATGTGTGTTTAATAGTTTCGAGGTCGCGCAGACCTGTGAATGTCTGAATGACGGAGCGAGGGAGTTGTGTCAGGATCGCAGCAAGTGGCGCTCCATTGTCTCTGCTTATCCCTGTGGGAAAAATTTGATTCATTGATTATAAATAGGTCGTCTTGCTGTAGTCGTCCGATCTATGTCTACAAATAAAATAGCCGGTCTTCTCCGTAGCGCCTATGTACTCTGAATAGATCTTTATCAGCCAGAAGGCGTCCACTGCTGAACATAGGCCTCCCCTTTAGAACGCCATTTCGAAGTACTAGATGCCATTTGCATCCACTGGTTGTTCGTGACTGTCACTATGTTGTCAGTCCATCTAGTAGGAGGCCTACCGACGCTGCGTTTGCCGGTTCGTGGCCTCCACTCTAAAACCTTTCTTCCCCATCGGTTGTCGGTTTTTCGAGCGAGTTGAATAGTTTAGCTGAGCAGAAATGTTCTGTAGATGTGGTAGTACCACATTGGTATCCATTTTACATTCTGTGGTATATTCAGGTATACATTCTGATCGAGTTTAGTGCGCAACATATAAATAATTTTTATTTTTGTGAGATATAATTGCTGTATTCCTATTCCTTTCGGACATTTCAGCGCGGTTAAGTGGTCTTCACCCTTTTATAGGGGTTGAAATAGCTCAACAAGTACATGTAGTTAACAGTATTTTTTAATTGTATGATTAATAAAATAAATATTTAATGTAAATAATAATTGGGTGTAATGTGTCTGCTTATCTATGTGGTAATTAAAGCATGATAATTTCCAAAATGAAAATTGTACTCAATTCATCTCTGGAACTACTGACAACGCTTTGATGTTAACATTTAGAGCAGTCGCACGTGGAGCCAACTGCGGATCTATGATTTCATCGAACCGGGGCAGATACTTGATAGTGGCGCCTCTCTCTTCAGCGTTTGAGATAAATTACTTAAAAACTCACAAATATATAAAATTCAATTGTGTGCCGGTGAGCCAGCTAGGCTTCCGTATGCTAGGGCGCTTTGTGGAGCAAGTTTTTTACGTTCGATCATATTATTATATGATTTTGGCGCTCCCTGAAACTGTCGCCTGGGGCTGGTCCCCGGTTTAACCCCCCTCCCCCCCTTAGCCCCCTAGATCCTTGTAGCCCCCTGCGTTGAGCTACAAAAGTACATAAAATGTTTACATTACAATTGTTTTAATTTAAGGCTTTAAATAAAGCCTCTGTTTCCCGCTTGATGACTAAACATGTTTATAAGGAGTTATAAACATGTTTATAACTCCTTGTAAACATGTGTAATAAACAAGTTTTTATATTACTCGACTATCTAAGGAACACTTATAGTAAACAGGGGAACCCTAGAGACGCTGTCCTGGGCCCTGATTCTCCTAATACACGACAGCGAATGATGAATCATGAACTTACACTGATATTTGACGTATTATTAACCAATCGGCGTATAACAAATCAATAGGTAAACAACGTTGATTGGTCACTTGCGATCGCGACGCAATTTTTCGTCGCCATACTTATATTATATGACCTTGTAATTTAAAAAGTATATAATATTAAAAGTAATAAAAGATTGTATATAACAGCAACAGCTGTTTCTCATTATCTAATTCATTTATCTTTTATGCGTTTTAAGGTAGTGTTCACATCAACGTGTAAACGTTTGTTAATATAGAGTTTAAGTCTTCGGCCGGCATAGTGACGGCAATCGTGGTAACCGTAAACTGAATCTGACCCCGTCTGCCTGACGGTAAACAAGGTCGGTTTCCCTAGTCCGTCACTATGTCGGCTAGAAAAATAGGTTTTGTTTTGGCTAAGAGCTATTTTGCGCGATCCGGACGGGCACATTAATATAGATAAATGCGTGACTCCCGCCCACAATCGGTACCTATTTGATGATAATTCGTAATTATAAACATTCCGGTAAATTATCACAATAGTAGAATTTTCTTACATTTTGCGCGAACATTGATTAATTAATGAATTAAACAAATTTTTGCGGCGTGGTCGCGGCTGCAAAGCTCTCGAAACGTCGAAATAAACTATTGTACAATCACTAACTCAAAGTAAACGCGATAGTAAGCCGCATAAAATTTGTTTAGTTCATCACAATAGTAATTGCGATATTGCAATTTAATCTTTTTACACCTTGTTCCTACGAGTGTTTTCACTCCCGTCATACCCTCATAGGTCGAGGAAGGCAACCGCATTTTGTCGACCGAATCAGCAGTAGAACAAAAAGGCGCGTCGTTTCTTTGTAGAACCTACAAAGAACTTTACCAGCTCATGTGTTCTGCCCTTTCTGCGCCGCAAAATTGTTGATATTGTGAGCTATTAATATACCAATCGATTTCCAATACCGCTGCCTACGCCAAAATATTTAAGCTGAAAACGAAACCCTAAAAATACTTACGCAATAATACCAACGCGCTTGCGTCGTATTACTAATACTATTATATATCTGCACGACTTAATTCTAAATAACGAAGACAGGTATACTAATGTAGCAGCTAACTATCGGGCGGAACAAATATGTGTTTCCTAGCTTTTATCTGTAATATTTAATAATCAGATTGAATAATACAAATTTTGATTTCACATTTCTAAGACTTCATTTCCAAGTAATCAAATCAATAACAATCGAATTGTCACGCCTTTTTCCCACAGGGATAGGCAAAGAAATTGGAGCGCTACTTGTCACGATACTAACATAGCTCCCTCGCTTCTCTTACATCCACAATTCTCTTCATACAAGGTCTACGTCTACGGTTTTAGGCACTAGGCGACCCAGCTTTCTTGAGGATGTCTCCGATTTGGTCGGAAAACGTCCACCCTGGGTATGCCGTATTTAATTATCAGTATCAAATTAATTTTAGAATTAGCAAATGAATTGAAACGTGTGTAATAGATAAACAAATTATTATTTATTTAATTATTTTGACATGAGGTTTTCTTACATTTCTATACTAAGCTACTAAAGTGCTTGTATCGTAGAAACAGGACAACCAAAGTACATATATCAAAGATACATTGGTACCGGTGGGTGGTCTCGAACTTACCCTCTCCGGTTTGTGGAACCATTGCACTGCCACAACATCACGGTCGCCTACGGGTATCTATGTTTAGGTTAACATATATAAGAGTTTGTGTTTACTGTTAATAAATAGGATCAATTATTTCCCGTTCTTGTTTAGGATTGCGTCATGGCGTCCTTATAGGTCTTGGGTATCTATTTTCAGACTTTTCACGTTGAGCATTATTATAGATTGTTTATTTATTTGCCTTTATCTCGAGCTCGATACAGTTTCTGTCGAAAACACTCAGTTGACGTAAAATCCTTATATAAAATGTACGCGTTCAAATTATTCGGTTCGTGGATTTTTAAGTATCTCGTACACATTTCGTATTCAGATAGGTTTCCGATTTAATGTCTTGCAAGTGGCGCTCCTCTGTCTCTGCCTGTCCCTGTGGAAAAAGGCGTGACAATTTGATTATTTAATTGATTTATGTCTTATTATATTTTTATTTATTTAATACTTAATGCACTATTTACAAAGGCAAACTTAACCTTTACGGCGCTGAATTGCAGTTCTGCATCATACTATTCGAACTCTCAAAGTACTTCGAACAAACGAATAAACACCTTATAACGCAGCAATGCATATTTACAACAAAGCTCTTTATCGAACTAGTTACCCAAATTTACTTTGTTTGACACCATGATGCAGTTCTGCAGTATCATGTTTTTTTTTTAAAGAAATACTTTTTCTATCGTATGATTTTTTAAATTATTTTTCCCATAATTTATAAACCTCTTCTCACCTATTTCTAATAAAAAAAGCACATTTAGGGGGCGGCAAAATAAAAAAAACTAAAATAAATCGTTAAAATCTGAACCTGTTGTACCTATGATTGAAATTCCTAAATAAGGGGGCGGCATATTTCTTACCGCCCCGGGCGGCTGACTCCTACGCTACGCCACTGCGTCCAGCTTATCTGCCGATCCTTATAATGCACACCTCAAAAGTCAGCGTTTTTTATCTGCCGGAATCAATACTCGATTACGTTACACTTCAAGCAAACGCGATTATAATGGCTATTGTTTGAAAGAACATCATTCATTTTGGGCTTCTATGTACTACTTTTGTAATGTCCAGTGATAAAAAAGTATATAAATGGTAGTTAATATACTTGTATTGATAAAACTAATAACAATTTTGCTTTTAATTGCTGTGCAATTGAGTTATTTGGAAAATAAGATATGGATTTTGTATCGTCTGTCAATCACAAAGACACGTCATATTAACTAACGGTTCTGCTTTGAAGTGTCATAATTATTGTTTAATAATTTTGCACACCTAAACTATGCAAAATAAGGGATATTTTCCAATTACAATGTAATTTTCCAATTTGCGTACATTTTCGTACATTAAACTATTTTAAAATGTATATGCAACTGTTAATACAATTAAGCCCAAGTTCCCATACAAAATGAATGATGTCCTTAGGGGCGGGTCGCGCCGCACTACACGACGTTAAAGAACCCTTAAAATCTCTGAATTTCATGATAGTAGAATATAACGTAAACGTAAGGCATGAGTCATCTAAATTTGTGAGCAACGGGAGTAATGGAACTCGCGTGTAAAATGACACATCGCTTTAACCACGTGATTTATTAACATATTTAAGATTTTCATGTTCGTTAAGCCGCAATGGACGCGTAACACCGCCCTCGTCAGCTGTGAGTTGAACGACCTCCTGCGCCATGCAAGGCCGTATCAACCGTTGCATTGTTTGTTTTTGAAATATCAATGTTGATTATTTTCACCAAAGCATAAAGAGTGGTAGGCAATGGTACCCAGTCTGCCGATCCGGGGTAGTACCACCACTTACAAGTATGCAGACCGTGAAGTGATTTGGTCACGTTTCGGGATCAGCTTGTAAGTTGCCAGTTCCATCTAGGCCGGCATAGTGGATGTGATTGCTACTCACAGTTATTGAATTGTAGTAGCAGTGACATTCATTTATGGACCACACTTCGGCTTAACATCAAGCGGGGTGATGTCATATGTCGGGTCACAATAAAAAATTAAAAAAATACCACCACTTACAAGTATAAGTCGCGTTCAGCTTCTTATACTTGTAGGGGTCAACTTGTAAGTTGCCGGTTCCAACTAGGCCGGCATAGTGGATGCGACGACTACTTACAGTTGTTTAACTGTAAGTAGCAGTCACCTCCATTCATGGACCGCACTCCAGCCTAACATCAAACAGGGTGCTACAATATAAAAAATCATTTAGACCTCGCGATCCCGAAACGCGACTAAACGAGACTGGCCACCTCTGCCTACCACTTTTTAACAGAGCAACCCCTAGCAAATATCTTACCTCTTTTTTTATTATTTTAAACTGGCTTTGTTAAAAGGAATCAACTTGTTCGGGAATCGAACCCGTGACTTTCCACGTAACGGACCAATACGCCTGTCGTCTATTCGTTTGCTTACATTATTATTTTGTGATTTCAGTGAGAACAGAGCACTGTGGTCTTGGCAAGTGACGCGCGCGTCAATCGCCAGCCGATGGGTGTGGCTGCAGTTGCGGCTGCATGAGCTAGAGTACAAATTGCGCCAGCACACGGATCTACGTGAACAGGTAAATAGTTAAGGCAGTCGGTGTTTTGCCCAGTCTGTCGATCTGGGGTGGTACCACCACTTTCAAGTGTACAGGCGGTGAAGTGACCAAGTTGCGTTTCGGAATCAGCTTGTCAATTGCCAATTTGAACTAGGCCGGCATAGAGAATACGACTGTTACTTTGTTAATAATAAAAAGAGGCGAATATTTGTTTCGGGTAGTGGTAGACAGTGGTGCCTAGACTGCCGAACTGTATAGTGACTTCATCGCGTTTCGTGATCAACTTGTAAGTTGCCGGCCCCAACTAGGCCGGCATAGTGAATGTGACTTATTTAACTGTACAGTCACTTTTATTCATAGACCTACATTAATATCAGGTGGGGTGCTGTCATTATTTCGAGTCACAAAATAAAAGCACCTGGCAAGAAGCCAAAGGTTGTTTAATAGAAATTTATAAGTTGGAAATGGGTTACTCTACATTGGTTTTATACTCTACAATCAATCAATCCAATAGTCACGCCTCTTTCCCACGGGGATAGGCAGAGACAATGAAGCGCCACTTCCCACGATCCTGACATAACTCCCTCGCTTCCTTCACATCCACAATTCTCCTCATACAAGCTCTACGGTTATGGGCACCCAGCTTTCTTGAGAATATCTTTGATTTGATCGGAAAACACCCTCCTGAGCCTGCCTTGTTTAACGCATCCATATCCACATCAGATTTATAAATTGATTTCGTCAATCTACTTTCACTCATCCTTTCTATGTGCACAAACCATCGCAACATCCCTTTTTCAATCCTTAAACGTAAATAAAATTTTTCTTTCCCTATGTGTTATAGGTGCGTTTGGCGAAAGGTCCTGTAGAGTTCGAGGGAGAGCCTCCTGCGGCGTACGAAGGGCCATTGCCTGGTGCTGAAGTGGATGCTGATGATCCCTTCATTGAGAGCTGTGCAAGGATCAGACCGTTAAAAAGAGAGAAGTTTAAAAAACGTAAATTGCTACAAATGCTTAACCTGCATATGGCCACGGACAAGGCGGCCAATCCATCTGATATTAGGTGAGAATATACTATTATTATTTTTAGACCAGCATTGGACTGCATTTACTATTGTGACTCGACATCTAAGTGCTCAATTGAATCCATACTTGGTCCTTTTTTGTTTCTTATATGCATAAATGACTCTTATGTTGTTTGTATTATGCCCCAAAAGGCTCTTTTACAGCAGCTTAGGTTAGCTGGTAGAAAATGCTATTGCATTGAGTTCGCCCATTGCCGCGCATTGAGTTTGTATTTATGTAGACATACAAAAGCCTACTTGTTAATCACTTAATTTGAATCTGACCTCGACACGCCTGATGGTAAGTAAGCAAAAGGAAGTCTAAGAGTGCCATCAACTGAAAAAACCGACTGTTCATAGATGCCCCAGTCGCCGTCAATATGGCGGCCGAAAAACGTCACTTGCAGTTATTTAACTGTAGTAGCAGTATACAGTATGTGGGGGGATAATACGACAATAAATTAAAACCCGGATAGCTAATGATGTTCTCAAACCACATTAAAAAAATCATTCAAAAATATCCATTACTTTAGCCACAAGACATTATTTTTATTTTTAATTTTTCTACATCCTGTATTTGTTACTGACCCATATGATACAGGTGAATGACCCTGACTGCATCGCTATTTTAATTAAAACTACCTATGCAGTTTAAAATAATGCAAACTGAAGAAACTACTTTACACAGTTTTGTGATTAGTTTTGTTCATCATTATTGGCGGATGCCGCCAAAAGTCCCTGAGAAGTACGTTACGTAGGTACGATGACAAGTGCGCTGTTGCCGCTCTTATCACAGGTTTTTATATTTTTATGGTATTAAGTTTGTTTAAAAAAAATATTTTTTAAATTTTGATGTTAGAATTTAATTTATATTTTTTAAAGTATCCTATGAAGTAATATTGACACTGTTTTAATTTATTGTCGTAAAGTCCCCCAACACATTGTATATATGGTTGCCTATTAATAAAATTCTTATGATATTTCCCCATGATATCTTTGTTTTAAGTTGTAATAGAAAGAAATAACATAGCTAAATATATTGTTTTCAGCTGCGACTGTTCGTGGGGATCTCAGGGTTGTGCCGTATGTACTGGTCGCGCGGAAGCCACGGAGCCAGGCCCAGCTTTGTGCACATTGCCCCCAGCCAGAACGTTGGCCAGACTTGACCCAGCCTATCACCCCGTACTCTCTGATATCAAAGGTAAATTTTCACTGTTATCTATTGTTTATGCTAATAAGTTAGATAAATGTTTGCGTTTCGTTGGAGTTTGTCTTAATGGGAATATTTGTAAGATAACTAAATATGATTATTATTCGGCTAATACCCGCACTGGTAGGGGGAAGCATCTGCATTTTGTCGACCAAATCGGCAGTCGAACTAAAAAGTTCGGCGCGTCTTTTCTTTGTAGAATAATCGACAAGTGGAATGCTTTGCCAGCCCCTTTGTTCTCTCCTTCCTATAACCTTCGATCCTTCAAGCGATGCGTGAAGAAGCAACTTTGGCCGGCATAGTGACGACGACTGAGGTAGCTGTGAACTAACTCGGTTGTTTCCCTCGTCGTCACTCTTGCATCTCCTCTTGCTTATCATCAGGCGGGTTGAGGTCAAATGTCGTGTTACAATAAACAAAAAAAAAAATTATTTGTCTCACTGCTGGCTAAGAACTCTCTCTTTTTTTTCATGACTTGCGGTCTCTCGCCTACAATAGTTAGGCGTTTATCTTATCTCGCGATCTCTGTTTGGGTTTACTAATTTGAACAATCAGAAAATTTTGTAATATCTTATCTGATTTTCAAGTCATACTTAAAATGTCTGCAAAGCATTGCCTCAGCTAAATTCCCAGTTTAAACATGATCTCACAGATTTTTTTATACACTACTATTACCGTTCGAAATGGCGTTCTAAGGGGGAGGCCTATGTTCAGCAGTGGACGCCCTCAGGCTGATGATGATGATGAGTATTATAAAACCAAATTGTCACACTTTTTCCCACAAGTATGGGCAGAGACAATGGAGCGCCAATATTCACGATCCTGACACAACTCCCACGCTTTCTTCACATCCACGATTCTCTACATACAAGCTCGATTTGGTGTAAAAACATCCATTAACACTCCCTAAATATAACTTCTACTGAGTACGTTCCTAGGAGTTCATTAACCTTGCTCCTAAAGGTCCAAGTTGGTTTTGTCAGTCTTTGGCACTCTTGGACTTTCCCTTGCTTACCATCAGGCAATTCGAGGTCAGATTGCGAGGCTCTATAAAAAGGGCTAATAAGTATACAAACCTAATAAGTGACGTAGTTGCGTTTCGGGATTAGTTTGTAAGTTGCCAGTTTTGACTAGGCCGGCAGTTTTACAGTTATTAAACTGTAGCAGCAGTTGCCTCTATTCGTAACATCAGGCGGGGTTATGTCAAGTCACAATAAAAAAAGTTACTTACTACAATGAATAAATATATTTCAGATGTGAGTCCATCAATTCACCTGGCCGCATTGACATCGCGCGCATGGTTCCGTTCCCGCAGCAGCAAGTCGGCCCGTGGCGCACATCATACTTCTGGAAGACAACCCACCACCGCCGCCATGCCCACCACAACCAATAACACCACGAAGCCTGCCAAGAAACATCCCAGTTAGTACATGATCATACTAACCAGTTGTACCAAAAATTATAATTTACGAATTTGTAACAAGTATCGTTTAAGTAAAAGGAAAAAAGAAAAATGGGTTGCACCACTCTTTAACTTCATATTTTACATTTACGTTTAACAGATATTTTATACAGATAAGAGCTAAAGAACATCATTCATTTTGGGTTTCTATGTACTACTTTTGTTATTTCTAATGATTAAAACATAGAAATGGTAGTTTCGATATGAAATTATTAACAACCCAATTCACGATTTCGTAATAGTAAACGTAATAGAATAAGTATAAAGTAAAACTAAATTCGTTAATTGGTACAACCGGCTGTAAAAGTGGTAGGCAGTGGTACCTAGTCTGCCGATCTGGGGGTAGTACCACCACTTACAAGTATACAGGCTGTGAAGTCATTTGGTCGCGTTTCTGGATCAGCTTGTAAGTTGCCGGTTCCAACTAGGCCGGCATAGTGGATATGATTGCTGCTTACAGTTATTGAATTGTAGTAGCAGTGACATCCATTTCAGTGACCCCACTCCAGCTTAATAATTAAGTGGGGTGCTGTCATATGCCAAGTCACAAAAACAAAAATTAAAAACACTAAGCTGTGGAATTTTCACAACTTTTACTGGCGTTAAAAGTAATTAAAAATATATATTTAATTAAAGTATAAACATCAGACAGCAACAATTTTTTGATGAATGACTGAAATATTCTTTTAACTTTTACAGAGTTGAAAAGGGGAAGACCGCCTCTAACAAGGAAACAACGCGATAGTGAGGCGGATACTTCGTCAGAAAAGTAAGTCACTAATAATAAGTAATACCAAACTTACATTAATAATTTATAGATTCGTCATGTCTGTCTGTCCGTATGTCACAGCCACTTTTTTCCGAAACTATAACAGCTATACCATCGATGCAGTTTTTTCAAGACATTTAAATAAAATAGAATCCCAAACATAAGTTTCCAGTTCTTCCAGTACTTCGGTTACCACAAGCCAATTATTACTAAAATTGAGCCTACTGATTAAGTTTATATTACATTATATTTGTTAATAATAAAATAAGAAAAAAATATATAACTTAAAAAATAATAATAAAAGGACTAATTAATTGAAAGGAACTTCGTCCCATCCGGGTGTCCCTTGACACCTGTCAAGTTTTTTTAAAATTTATTTTATGACGTAAACACCAACTTCAATCGGACTTTTGTTGCTTTTTGAGCGACAATTGTGCATCTATATGATTGCTCGAAGTAACCACCGTTGTATTGTTTGCAGATGTAGGAGCCAATCGCGTCACCAAGCGCGTCTGACGTCATCGTATGACATTGACAACATAGTAATCCCACAAAGCATGGCAGCTGCCACCAGGCCAGAAATATTACATTATAAGGAGATACTAACACCCAAGTATGTATATTTTTTCAATCAATCAATCAAATTGTCACTCCTTTTTCCCACAGAGATTTACACAGCTCCCTTGCTTCCTTCACATCCACAATTCTCTTCATACAGACTCTGTGATTATGGGCACTAGGCAACCTAGCTTTCTTGAGGATGTCTCTGATTTGGTCGGAAAACACTCCTGGGCCTGCCTTGTTTAACGCATCCATCTACATCAGATTTATAAATTCCTTTCGTCAATCTACTTTCACTCATCCTTTTCCATTTTTTTATATATTAGAAATAACCTATACAAATATGGCTAAGTCATTTCACGGTCTGTATACTTGTACTATGCAATTAGAATAAGAATAGGACGGGCTGTTGACTAACTTCACTAGACTGATTCAAAGGTGTCTTTCTTGATGGTCCGCAAAGAAAAAGACACCATACTAAAGTGAAGTTGTTTGCAGAGTTAGACGTCACAAAATGGCGCCGTTTCCGTCCTATTCTTATTTTAATCGCATTATAAGTGGCGGTACTACCCCGGATCGGCACTCTTTAATAACCAGGTCTGGAGCAAATATCCGCCTTTTTTATCAAGGAATATTCGACAGGGTATCGAACCCGGGTATCGACTTTACGCGTAACGAAATGTTGTGCTAACAAATCCGCCACGCCTGTTGGCGATGTTTTAACTTCAAAATATATGACCTCATGCAAGATTAATAGTTTTATAATCAGTTAAACTAAACAACATGAGTATCAGACAATGAACCTATGTATGACTTTGTAACCTATATAGATATAATATTATCTATATGTAAAATAACAAGACATCATTCATTTTGGGCTTCTATGTACTACTTTTGTAATGTCCGATGATGAAAAAATATATAAATGGTAGTTGCAGTACCAGTGAGTGGTCCGAACCTGTGCTCTCAGTTGTGAAGTAATTTTGGCCAAGATTCGGGATCAGCTTGTAGGTTGCCGGTTCCATCTAGGCCAGCATAGTGGATGTGATAACTAGTCACAGTTATTAAATTGTAGTAGCAGTGACATTCATTCATGGACCACACTTCGGCTGTCATATGTCGAGTCACAATAAAAAGTACCACTACGCCACGGTCGTCGTAAATGGTTTCTTTTCGGTTTTAACTAGGCCAACAAAACAAACTGTAGCAAAGGCTTTCATTCATAGACCACACTCCAGCTTAATATCAAGCTGGGTGTTGTCATGAGTGCCAATTGAAAAAATTGCTCTCATAGAAATGTTATTAGTTTTTACGTGTTGCTTCCAGATGGAGAGTATTAGACATTCCTCCGATGCAGCTCAACAATGGGTTTGTTAAAAATAATAATAAGAAGGTCCCACCGAAGCACAGCAAAGAGGTGAGTGGTAGATTTTTGGCCGGCATTGTGACGGCGACTGAGGTCAGGCAGGTTGAGGTCAGAATGTTGATCGGATCGGAATATAAAATAAAGATAAAAATAATCAAATGCTCACGCCTTTTTCCACATGGATAGGCAGAGACAATGGAGCGCTACTAAAAATTAATTAATCAATCAAATTGTCACGTCATGGGGATAGGCAGCGACAATGGAGCGCCACTTACCACGATCCTGACACAACTCCCTCGCTTCCTTTACATCCACAATTCTCTTCATACAAGCTCTAAGGTTATGGGCAACCAAGCTTTCTTGAGGATGTCTCCGATTTGATCGAAGAACTAAGGAGACATACATAATAGAGAAAAAAACAAAACATAATTAAAATTCAAAAATTAAAACTAAAATGTAGAAATATGAATAAATAAACAGAATCCTATTATTAATTATGTTTTGTAACTTACTACAGGACATGTCCGAGTCGTTAACGCTGCTACGTCACGGCAAAGCTGAGAGCGCTGAGAGATTGAGGTATTTGCGTCCGCGCGTACGAAGATCCCAACATTCAAGTAATGATGACCCAGCGCAGTTGGTGCCACCACCGCCGCCCTTGCTGCCGCCGCCCAGTTTCTGCGAGGTATGTCATATAGAGCCATTTTCCTTCCATGCACGTCGTCATGCTTGGTGGTAGGCGAGAGAGGCCATTCAATTAAGCAGATTTATTAAAATTCAGAATGTCAGCAAAAATGAAATCAGGCGTACCCGAATGGTTAGTGATTGTTTTGTTACGCGTAAAGTCCCGGGTTCGATTCCCGGTCGAAGCAAATATTTGTTTCATAACTTTTATTTGTAATATTTATTAATTATATGTTGCAAATATTAGTTAATAAATAAAAGGCGACCGTGGTGTAGTGGCAGTGCAACGTAAGCCGAGTGGCACGGGTTTGAAACCACTCACCGGTACCAATGTATCTTTGATATATCTACTTTGGTTGTTGTGTTTCTGTGATACAAGCACTTCTGGTCATCAAACAGTCGTAGGCAGTGGTACCCAGTCATCCGATCCGGTGTAGTACCACGACTTATAAGCATACAGACCGTGAAGTGACTTAGTCGCGTTTTAGGATCAGTTTGTAAGTTGCTGGTTCCAACTAGGCCGGCATAATGGATGTGGTTGCTACTTACAGTTATTGAAATGTAGTAGCAGTGACATCCATTTATAGACATCAAGAGGGGTGCTGTCATATGTCGAGTCACAATAAAAAAAACTATGTTATGTTGATTTGGGTACATTGAAAGAAAGAAAAGAGATTCTATATCATATTTTTTTTACATTATGTTGATAAATTTTCGTACATTAATCTAAGCTATATTTTCAGAGAGTGAAACCCTTCAGCCCGCGGAAATTCCCTTTGAGCGAGACTACCTACTCTGAGATGTTAGCTGATATGCCTCAAGGGCATCAATCTCAGACGCCACCCGTGGAAGAAGAGGAGGAGGAGGAGGAAGACGAGGAAGAAGAAGACGACGGTGAGGAAGAAGATATAGGGGAATCGCGGTCCCCTCTGTCCCCAACTTTATACGCTGGTGATGATCCGGACGACGCAGAATGGGAACCCAAGTTAGATAAAGTGAAGAGGAAACCTAATGTTTTTAGATAGATCCCTATGTTGTAAGTTAATGTATGTTTTATTGTTTTGTATGTTTATTTTCGCTTCGAAAAGAAATGTATGTATGTTCTGATTATACTAGGGGCACTCTATGATGGCTTTTTGATGTTTGATCCCCTTATGAAGTTTCGTATAATTTTAATAATAACGTTTTATAGAGCGAATTGTTGTTCTTTATTGTTTGTTTCTTCGAACGTAAATATTAATTTATACCAGTTTTTAGGCCATGCGCCCCACCTTAACATTTCTAAAATTTTTATGCTCCCCATAGATTATTTAAAACCTTTAAAAATTGTGTTCTCTTAAGAAATATAAATGATTACAGTATTTTTTAAGAATTTGCCCTTTTTGTTAAAATTGTCACCGATATCTAGCATTGCATTTAACACTAGAGTGCACGCGCCCTAAAGTACTCCTTGAACGCTCGCGCGGGCTACATGTGTAGCCCACTTTTATGTGTTGTTTTTTCTGTAAATGGTGAAAGAAAAGATAAAAAAACTTAATAATTTTAATAATTAACTTTATTTTTATTTGTATATTGCATTTTTTTAACTAAATTTAACATTTGTTTTCGCAATTTCTCATAATTTGTAAACTTCGACAAAATCAACATTATTTGGACTGTTTCAGATCAATTGGTCTTAATTTTCGATATGCAATTGTAATACAATGAATGAATCAGTTTTCTTCTTCTATATCCATCAGTCAATCAAAATGTTTATTCGTTTTCTATGCACTGAGGACACACAATCACCTGATGGTCACTACAAATGCGCTTCGTAATTTTGCTACATTGTTCTCGAGTGCTTCGATCTCTAGCTCTGCTATAAAAAGCACAGCGACCCACTCCACCCCTAATTGGCATATTAGGCTGTGAAGGTTGCTCTGTCAATCCTAGGAGTTGTCTGCCCTTTAGTTTTATGTTTCTAGAGTTATTTTTGATGTTTATACGACGTTCTATACAGGATGCGAGTTCAAATCCGACTTCTCGCAAGTAATGCGGCGAATAATTTTTATCTCGGGGTTATTCATTTCACATATTACGAGACCGTTTTTACTCTTAATATAGACTCGTAATGGACCAAATTTTGTTCCATTACGAGTATGAAAACTGGCAATAGCTGACAGAGGTAAGTCATCCTCCTCCATTGACTCTTTTTGCTCTTCATTCTCATCTAAAACATCTTGCTCACTTTCGGAGTCGTGTGGAGACTGATACGGTGCATTTGGTTTCACAAGATCTTCCTCTTCTACCTCACTGTCGCTGGAAATGTTGCTGTCTTCGTCCTCTTCTATCAACCATTCCTGTATTTGGTGTTCTGCTATGATTTTCTGTAAAAATCTAAATATTGTACAAATACGCACTGAAATAATGAAAAAATAATATATAACACACTATAAAACAAACTACGGATGTGAATATAACAAGAATATTAATATATTTACCAATAAACACGATGAAATCACTTCTACAAAAAATGTCTCGAACGCTCGCGCGGGCTACGTGCGTAGCCCAGCAACTTTACCGGCAATTTACTTAATTTACACAAGTGCAAAGGGAATCGGCAAGCTACTGAAGGAAGCGGGGATTCATACTCGAGGAATACATGGAAGGGCAGCACTGTGGCGCGAAGTGTTTATGAGAGACACGATAGTATGACACGCTGGGCTACATATGTAGCCCACGCGTGCACTCTAGTGTTAAATAACCCAAAGCGAAAGGGTTAAAGTCGTATTGCGTCCATTTTTAAATTGTCCCCCTTAACTATTAAATTTATACACTGATTTATACAAAACTTCATGAGCGGATCAAACGTCAAAACTGCCATAGCGTGCCGCTTGTATAGTCTCCTCTAATTAGGATACAAAGCTTATGTCATAATAATAAATTTGTCGTTTTTATTATTATTGTTGTTGATGTATGGAAACTTGGGATATCAGCTCCCACTTTGTCTCCGCTACTTTAAAAAAATATCTCTAGTGTTATGTTAGGGCGACGCTTTGTCTCGTTGCTTGTGGGACTGTGTCGTATATAGAAACTACATAGCAATGAAAGTTGTTAGAGACAAAAAGTTGCTTTGTGCTCCTGGGCTAAAAGTTTTAAGGTAAAACTATCTTACTCCTACGTAACTATTGTTAGTCTTCTAGTAAAAACAGATATAAGTGTGACAGTTAATTTTTAATGCTTTTCTCTACTCACAGACGTTTGTGATCCATTAAAAAAATTATTGATCCTAATATCTAGTCTCTGGACTAGACTCATTGAGAGTTCTAAGGCCGCTGACGGCTGAATACCCAATTCAGTTTATTGTTGCCTCGGTCACATTCACTGTACCGGCCAGATACATCTGATCTCGATCCGCCTGGTTTAAGAGTGACGCCGACTGCAAAAACCGAGTCAGCTCACGGCTACCTCAGTCGCCGTCACTATGCCGACCAAACAAGGATCCTATAAGATGGAGAACACATGTACTCAAAAGCATTTATTTAATGATCTGTTATTGTTGAATTTTTATGGATTGTCGACGTCTGAAAGTATGGCAGTACTGTAATCTCTATAATTAGTTTTCACCGATAAGTGCGTTCTGAATTGCATTTGTAGACTAAAACCATTTCGAAATGCGATTATCGCACTGTGAAGTCAGATACCTACATTTGTTTTTACTAGAGAAGCTACCTTTAGAATTATATGTCATGCAGATTTGATGGGTTATAAATTTAGCAGTATTGTTTAAATGTTACTCGTAAAACTAATGAAGTAAATAAGACTTTATGTGGCGTTTAACACGTTCACGCCGGCGCGGGTCACCGGTGACCCGCACTAAACCGTCTTATCGGGCGGCGTGGGCCACCGGTGACCCGCACTAAACCACCGTCCTATCAGGCGGCGTGGGTCACCGGTGACCCGCACTAAACATTGAATTTTAATGATAATTATATTTAATAATGTATCAGAAACATAATTTTTGTTCAATAACATAAACATAAAAATAGAGTATTATACAAAAAAATCAAATAGTTAAGAAACTTGCACAATAAGTCTCACTGTACCGCAGAGAAACAAACAACGCGTATACAGGTCTAAACAGGCAAAAATCACGCGCCGCCAGATGAAACGCGATATTAATTTGAACGCCGCCTAATAGCAAAACAAATTATAATCGGCCCCGGCGTGAACGTGTTAATAAGGGTGATTTATGCTTCTACCACCAAACGGTTCAGCCAGTTGGTGGTAGAAGTCGTCTTAATTAATCACAACGGTTAGATATATCTAACTAACAGTAAATATCTATCTGGCCACAAAAAATATAATAAGGATCCACGCTCACGCAAGCGTCAATCAAAACCATGAACCATCATGAGCAATTTGAATTGTCAATGTCGAGATATCTATGAACGGTTCTTGCAAACCTGATTCATCATTTACGGTGTTTGTACTAAAACCCACAGTATCGCCTGATAAACCTTTAGAGTGAAGCCACACGGTGCGGCGCGGCTCCTGAGCTGCTACGTCCTGCATATAAAAACAATGATGGTGCGTTCCGGCGCCGTACCGCAGGCACACCGCACTTCGATTGAGCGAGACGAGAAGGGGGAGAAAGTGTTACTACGGCACCGCACCGTGTGGCTTGGCTCTTAAAGCATAGCGTCCACCAGGCCGGATCGGGTCGCGTTGCCATGCAAAAATCCGCTTGCACGCAAATACTACAAATGCTGCTATCTATGCGTCCACTGGAGGTGGGAGGGCCGGGCCGGGTCACACCGACGGAATAATACTCTCGCCGAGAAATTCCGTCGCGGTCCGCGCCGCCCCGCCTCTAATCGATCGCATAGTTGGAGCGCTTTAAAGTCTTATTTCCTTCTCTGTGTATTAAAAATATTCTTATAAGTAATATAGTAATACTGCTTTATTGTTTTATAGAGAAGTAACTCATTGTTAAATGCATGAATAACAGTTTTTAGATATTGTTTCCTTTACGAACAAAACAAAGAAAATTGACCAATTTTTCAATTTGATTTTAATTTTACAAACGCCTTATAATCATCGCTTCTTGTTGCATGATTTTATAAAATTTAAATCAGATTTAGGGAAAGAATGCATTTTTAGTCATCAAGTAAAATTATTTCCATTCACTTTGATCGGAATTCGGTTTAGAAATATGCAGGTGTCCCATTAATCAACGTCAAGCCGGGTAACTATGACAGGTCCGATAGGTGACAGTTTTCAGAAAAATAACAACAAAAAATGTCTTTAAATTATTATAGATTTTTAAAAGTTTCAAGCATAGGTGATAATAGTATTTTCTTAAATTTTGCGCGAACATTGATTATTGAATTACACAAATTTTATGCGGCTCACTATCGCGTTTATTTTGGTTTTGATTTTACAAATTTTATTATTCCGACGTTTTGAGAGCTTTGCAGCCATCGTGGTCACGGGGAGACTGGAGAAACGTCGGAATAATAAAAATTGTAAAATCAAAATAAACGCGATAGTATGCCGCATAAAATTTGTTTTATTCAATACGTGAAAATACTTGAACAATCATCATAGAATAAAGATTTTCTTAATTTTATTAAAATTTCTATAATTTTAAAAATAAATAACTTAATTTTTTTGTTATTTTTCTGAAAACTGTCACAACCTTGACTATCACCACTTCCTGGCTTGACGTTGATTAACAGGACAAGCCGTATTTATAATTAATATGACTTATTTGAGAAACTCAAATATATTATTGTATATAACTTTAGCTGTGGGCTATAAAATTCTAAATAAGACTCGACCAGTCAGTCTTAAATATGCTATTTTCACATAACGGTCAGTTCTAACTGCAACGCTCGTGCGATATAGGCCGGCATAGTGACGGCGGCGAAGGCAAGCGTAAATTGAAATGGTATTTTCAGTCGTCTGCGCTTTTGCAAGTCAAAGCCAGATGTCGCATCTCGATTTAAAAAAAACAACCGGAAGCTTGTTGATTTAATGGAGCTATGTTTAAATTTATATTTAAGTAGAAAGATCTATTTTTGTAATGCAACCCAAGAAGGGTTATCTAAAATTAAATTTTATATATTTGGAAAAAATATAATTAGACTTCTATTTCAGTGAAATTGATCTTGAAATTGATAATTGATCTTTGTCATAATTTTGAAGTGAAACTTCTTTAGGCATGTCAAATTGGGCTAGTCCGCATAATGTGGTTTCTGTATTATACACAAAATTGTAATTGTGATTTAATCGTCTTGCAAAAACAAATCCGAATGAAATCGCTGTCCATTTAACCAGTGATTCTACATAAAAATAACCCTATTAT
This sequence comes from Tinea trinotella, assembly GCA_905220615.1. Taxonomy (NCBI): domain Eukaryota; kingdom Metazoa; phylum Arthropoda; class Insecta; order Lepidoptera; family Tineidae; genus Tinea; species Tinea trinotella. Next base: position 1,802,838 of record HG992314.1, read on the forward strand.
TAACTGCGTAATTTAGAAATTTAATGGTCAATATCTTTTAAAGCATGACCTACCTTCTTTTTCTAACTAATTTAAGTAAGATCTTTCCAATGACATCTAAAGACGGACGGACGGACACTTCAGCCGTACAATAATGAGCTAAGACCACTTGCAGAAGAGCCTTGCAATGTGTGATTTACGTCGATTTAATGTATATATCTTTTTGTAAATATATTTGTAACTATTAATTTTAGACTGATTTGTTAGTCTTCACTTGATCACACTAGTTTTAAGAGCAATATATGTTTATATAGTGACAGAGAGAGAATGACGTCGTGTGTGTGTGTGAGAGAGATGGTATTTGCTTTTATTTAGCGCACGTGGGTAATAGACGCATAGTTCTAAGCCCCTGTCCACCCTAACTAAGCGAACGTGGCAAATATAGTCACAAAAGGGCTTGGAGCAAAATTAACTAGTTGGTTTACCGACGCTAATTTTCTTTTTCGTCTGTGTAAAGTATGCGTCTTCATTAATTTTGTTTTAAATTTCGTGTAAGAGTGACCACATACGAACAATTGACGTGCGATGCGACATCTGTCATAAATTAGTTTTTATTTTATACGGAATAGTATATTTTTCTATCAAACTAGTAGTGGGAATTTCGTCTAGAATGCTATTGGTCGGCGTAATAAACCTAAAGTTGTTTTCACCTAAACGACATAATTATAGTTCTTTCATTCAACTGAGCTTAGCATGCTGGCTTAGCATGTGAACCGGTCGACAGTGTTTGTGAGTCATGGCGAATTGCCATTATTACCAAATAAACGTCAAAATAGATAATTTAGGCGACCGTGGTGTAGTGGCAGTGCAATGGTTACGCAAACCAAGATCACGAGTTCGACCGGTACCAATGTATCTTTGAAATATGTACTTTGTCTGTTTCTATGGTACAAGCACTTTAGTACCTTAGAATAGAAATGTATATAAAAAATTAAATAATTTAATTTAGCATATACACATACATACAATTTGAAAGACAAAATTGACTCCGCCTCTCACTATGGTTTTGTCTCTTTCTCTTGTCCCATTCGTTTCATTATAGGTATCTCGTTTGTTGAGAAAAATAGACTATACTGGGCATGCTACATTTTTCATCGTGGTTCGTGTGGTCACTTTAAGAGAGCCTTTTTTGCGCATTGACTTTTAGAATTATCAGTGACATTCCTTGTGTTTTCTTTTTTAAATAATATCCATTTTCTTTTTGCATGATAAAAACACTTGCCGTATGACTTCTTGTAAACAAACTGCTGTACTACTGAGCATGAGTACGCAAAGTTTTTTTTTATAAATAATTCTAGTCCTTAAAAGATTTGTTTTTTATAGTATTTAATTGTCCTGTTCAGTACAATTATCCACATTTTAGTACGTTAATTTTTCTTAAGTTTGGAAAAACAGTGTTTTTTTAACTAAATTGTTTATTCAATTAGTATACGATAAATACTTAATGTATTACATAACTTTTATATTTTAATCAATTTAAACTACAGTTAGTTCATTTTGAATAAGTTCGATTATAGTCTTACCCAGTTTTAGATAAACTAGTAACGCCCCTAGTATTAAATGTATCGATGATCTACCCAATTGGTTTTATTTTGTAGCCCGTGAATTTCCAATTAAAAAAAAACTAACTTATCGTCTTCATTTATGGTCCCCTTAGCTTATCATCAGGCGGGGTATTCAACTATACTCTTAATTAGAATTCGAGATAAAAAAAAAATAACAAAGAAATGTCAATGTCAAAATGACATTTGCACAAATAATAAATATATGTTTATAAAGCCTTTCAATGAGATTATACTGGTTTCACTCATTCGCAGATATAATACAGGATTGCATGCGTTTATAAAATAATAATAATCTTTATTTACTTTACACAAACAAAACAAAAATTACAATTGGATCAAGTGTGACTGGTGCCCCAAACTAGGTGAAAACCTGTATTTCAGGACACTAGGAGGTCACTCCTAGAAATGCAATTACACCAAGAAGTGTTACTTGAATAAAACAAATAATGACAGTAATAATATCAGGACATCTAATAAAAACATTAAATTACAATTTAAACATAATACGTTCAAATTCATTGAACACTAAAAAACAATAAATGTGTATTTAAAATAATTCTAGACGAATCTATTTCTCTGTTATAATTTTTACAATTTTTAACGGATGTACTTAAGATATTTTAATTTCATAAATGAACAATTTAGTTTATCGCTTCTCAAAGGCAAATGTTTGAAGCTTCTGCCAGTATTACAAAATAATTTACACGATTTTATTACAATCCAATATTTATATTTATGGCACTTTGTAGCTGAAAAATATTTTGTTTTTCGTATAAAGGGTTATAACATGGTTTTTTAGAACTTTTCCACAAACTAACAAATTATGGTTTTGATCTGGCAACAATTTATTTCAATTTTTGATCTCAAATTCCATTTTATAACCTATTTCAACTTAAAGCTACATGAAGTATCCCCGGCAGTTGAGCTGGCACCTTGTTAAATAACAAAACGTGACGTATTCATACAAGTCTTTCGTTGATGGTATGACGTCATTCTGTCGTGTGACGTCACGGTACGAGCGCATTAGCAACAAGCCGGGGATAGTACCAACTTGAGGATATTATGTCTCTGGCTCATCCTCTAATCATTTTAATTGCCTAAAACTAAGAGGCACAAGGGCGAAATAGACCGTCGAACTATATTTAATTTTGAACTATCTGTCTTCAGTTGCGTAGCTACCTATCCAAAGGCCCTGGTGTAAAAAGAGGGTCTAATTTAAACTGTTTGGGTTTAATCGAGTAAAGTTGGCAACACTACACAAACAACAAAGAATTTAGGGAAATTCCCTGAAGTTCTAGTTGTTTTAAATAAGCTGAGTTGCCATGCGATTATAGTTGTGTTGCTACTTCTTATATTTGTATGACAATACTACACAAACAATAGAGAGAATTTAGGGGAATTCCCTACCAGTTCGAATTGCTTCCAACTGAGCTGAGTTGCCATGCTATTATAGTTGTGTTGCAACCTGTTATATTTGTATGGAAACACTACACAAATAACATAAAGAATTTAGGAGAATTCCCTACAAGTTCGAATCGCTTCCAACTGAGCTGAGTTTTCACGCGATTATAGTCTTGCAACCTGTTATATTTATATCTTAAAGATAGGAGAAATTATCCCTGGTTCAGCTTGCTTGGTGGTCAGGGTCCGCAACATTTAAAAGCTACGCTACTGTTTGTCTCGCATCCTTAACCCCTATCTATTTAGGACAAACAATGATCAAATTAATGCATTTTCTATGACATGTATGCATTCGTTATTTAAGTATATATGTGTATAATAGGGTAAATGTGTATTTTTGTATTATAATTCTTCCAAATGGAAATATAAAATTTGTAAACTAACCTAAGGTTATTACTTATAATAGTTGATTGGCGCATTCTGATAATACTTCTTTATAAATTAGGTCCCAGTGAACAGCATAGAACCTGGAACTTTTTGAATAATACGGCGTTCTCACGGGGCGAATTTAGTTGTTCAGTATTAATCGTTTAACAAAAAAATGAAAGTAAATATTGACTGTAGCGGTCTCACGATTCAACAATAATAAGTATAAAGGAATATTATACACCTCAAGTTATTTGTGTGAAAAATAAATACTACAATTTGTTAACAGTGATTTTTCAATATGTTTACAAGTTTTATATTTGTATAGGTCTCGGCAGATAAAAGGAACGCTGACATTTAGTTCGAAACTAACTAGTTGTGTTAACTGCTTACTTTTCGTTATTCGAATGTGTATAGAATATAAAATATTATCAATTATATGCATTGCTGTATAGTTGCGCTGACTTGCTTCCACCGCAGTCATCCGGCGCTCTTCTTTTGTGCTGGGATCTATATTTTATATGTGTATTTTAAAGTATCTAAAGTAAAATACAGATTTGTATATCTTTAGATTTAATATAGATTCGTCTATATAACAATTATTTTAAATAATTGTAAATGCGTTGTCACTCTGTACCCGTATATCTATCTCTAATGTATAAATAACATAGTTTATTGACAAAATATTTTGACAGATTTACTGTCTTACTACAAAACATATTTATAACAATGTTTAAATATTGCAGTTAAACGTTATGTCTTAGTATTAAACTGACTTAAAACATGTTTAATGTCTATCTAAAGCGCGTTTTTTTTGTGGTAACGTGGTAAATGTTTATTATGGACGTTGTTTGTAAGTTTCTGTGTATATTGTGAATCTATACCAACAAAAAATATGTCACTTATATAAATGTTAGTTGTAAATTAGAATTCCTTTTATCATTAGAATTAAAAGGTCTTAACGCTTTTTTAAACATACATCCCATTAAATAAGAAGCACCATTGGCCGGCATAGTGACGGCAACTGGGACGAAATATAATTGTTTACTTTGATTATTTGAATCTGGCTGTGTTAACCCCGCGACCACGATGGCTGGCATAGCTTTTGAATATCTGATAATCAACGCAAATCTATCAATTAAAAAACTGTCTTTTTCCCACAGGGTTAGGCAGAGACAATAGAGCGCCACTTGCCACGATCTTGACACAACTACCTCGCTTCCCTCACGATTTTCTTCAAATATTTTACATCTAATCGGTATAATGCTAAAAAATAAAGCTACAAAAACCGCCTTTGCAAGTCTCGACATTGTACTGAGTATGGTAATGCAAGTTTTTACAAGTAACAGTAGCTGTAGGGAATCCACTGAAACCAGCAAAAGGTCATCAGTCATTTTGGGCTTCTATGTACTACTTTTATAATGTCCAATGATGAAAAAATATATAAATGGTAGTTTTGATACTTGTATTAATAAAACTAATAACAATTTTGCTTTTAATTGCTGTAAAATTGAGTTATTTGGAAAATAAGATATGTATTTTTATTATCTGTCAATCAACGCCATATTTGTTCTGCTTTGAACTGTCATAATTATAGTTTGATGATTTTGCACACCTAAACTATACAAAATAAAGGATAAATTCCAATTACATTGTAATCTTCGTACACTAAACTATTTTCAAATGCATATTAAACTTTTAATACAATTAAGCCCAAGTCCCCATACAAAATGAATGATGTCCTTTTAGAAGTGGTCTATGAAAAAAAAAGTTTGGTAACCTCTGATTTAAATATGTTTAATGAGGCGTTAAGACCTGTTTTTATTTTTTTCTAATAAAGTAGGCGTTCGTTATACAATTTGTGAACCCGACCAGTGTGTAATCTCATTTTGTATTATATCTGAGTTAAGAAAATAGTACTATTTTTTTATGTTTGTATATTTATGTATAAAGTTATTTGTTAAGTTTTGTCTTTGATTGTTTTTGTCCCGTGCTAGTTTTGTTAGTACACTATTTAGGGTCTATGACTAAGGGGGACATAAATTCCGTGGCCGCATGGAAAAAAGTATTAAATTTAAAAAAATATTAACGGGTGTCGTGACCGTTTCGTTTAAGTGATAAAATATACGTTTATTTAGACATACACTCGTTTATAAAGTTTTAAAAATTATAAATATTGTAAAAATTATATGTTTTTATAGGAACAGCACAGTAAATGCTTCTAATGCATAGTGTCTGCGACTGAGGCAGCCGTGAGCATTTTTCAGTCGTCGTCACTCTTGGACCTCCTCTTGCTTATCATTAGGCGGGTCGAGGTCAGATGTCATATTTTCGGATATCCAGGATATAAGTATTTGTTTTTTTTTATATTCAACGTGTAAAAAGGTTTGAAGGAAAACCTGGCCTCTTTCTTAACTTATTTATGACATAAGAATAGCGTCAAAATAGATAATATTTCGGAATATAACTCGAAGGCTCTTGCATCTCGCTCACTCTTTCTCGCTATTAGATTGGATACAGGAGTGAGTGAGATGCAAGATAACCTACAGTATGCCCTGAGCGTTATGCTAGTATCGTCTATAACCCGCTTCAGATTATTCCAGTCTATTTGTTAAAAACAATGTAAATTTTCTTTTGTATTTTATTTGTTATTGTTAATTGAAGATGAAAAATATTTTAGTAGTAACTATATTCTTAACTCGAATGTATAGATGCATAATGTTTTTCCTTTGAGATATGATAAAATTATCTGGTGTGTTTTTATCTAAATAAATAATCTTTGATATCGAGTTTGTTTAATGGTGATCGTAAAGGAGCTCTTTTGCTCGGCCCGACGACCGTTTTTTAGTTTATCCATGATATAAAAAGTGACTGAACTATAAATTGAATAGATTTTCAGTCGTGGGTGCTCTTGGTCTTGTTTACCATCAGGCATGATTAGGTCAAATATCGAGTCCTAAGAAAATAAAACTAAATATATCTGTTGTGGGTATCCGACAAGGGTGCAAATGACTGAAGAAACCACTCAGTTCACAGTTGCCTCAGTCGCCATCACTATGCCGGCCAAGATATAAAAGAAATAATAATAATTGCACATATAATAGTTTTCATCAGAAGTATATGGATAGATAAAAATGCTAATTGTACACAGACAAGTGGCAAGTGGCGCTCCATTGTCTCTGCCTATCCCTGTGGGGAAAAAGGCGTGACAATTTTGATTGATTGATTTGTACACAGAAATTAATTTTACTTATCTCAATGGAGAAACATACTGTAGTTGTTAAGTTGCATGAGAGTGAATGGCGGGCCAGTCTGTATGTGGGGCCGCAAAAACTGGGCCCATGAGGTTATTTCAACTCTAGTAGAACCAGTTTTTATGGGACCAGTTGCACACCGGCCCAGAATGATGATGAAATATGCATTTTGCTTGTCATATTGTAAAATATCGTATGAACGAATTGTGTAAACTAAATTGTCAGAAGCCAAAGTCTTCTGATTGGTTTTGTTTAAATTAAGGATAGATTTTAGGTTTTTTTTAAGGCGAGGTATGAGCGCTTTATGATAATGAGTATTGTGTAGTTAGAAGTAATAAAACTTCTTTTCTAAGGATACCTGCTTTTTCTTTTTTAACCTCAGTTTTTTACCCCTGTTTTTTTTTTGTAACTCGGAATATGACAGCACTCAGCTTGATGTTAAGCTCGAGTGTGGTCCATGAATAGATGTCACTGCTACTACAATTTTAATAACTAAGTAGCAGTCGTATCCACTATGCCGGCCTAGTTGTAACCGGCTGATCCCGAAACGCGGCTAAATCACTTCACGGTCTGTGAGTTACTCCAGACTTACGTGATTTTAGGAAAGTTTATTTTTTTAAGTTTGCTAGTATAACATAAACTTAGAAAGGAATGGATACTCGCTAAGCTGAAAGCGGGGCCGTTTTACAGGTAGCAGGTATTAAAGGTGGAAAAAAAATGTGGCAACTTACGTCATTTTAGGAAGGCTGAATTTTATATATATTATTAAGAAAATATTTCCCAATGGGCCAGACTAATCTGACGGGCCAAACACCCAAGACTCATTAAAAGGAAGCGCGAGAGCATTATTCAAGCGCATAAGTACAAGTGAGATGCACTGGGATCTTGGACTAATAGATGAGGACATTTCAAATAAAATTAAAGAAAATAGTCTAATATAAGTTTAATACGTAAACATGGCACGATTACATAAAATTACAAGGCACTACTACAAAATAATAAGAAAAGATACTAAATATCTTACAACTAAAAAACATTGATACACTCGCAAATGAATATGGAAACAGGGAAACAATTTTTTTATTTCTACTATTATGTTTTATTACAACTTATATTGCAGGAAAATAGTTCCAACTTTGATTAGCGAATGTCTGAAACAAGGGCGTCCATTGCCTACTTCGAGCTCTGCTATACCTAATATCAAGTATTGCGCATCGACTTATAGACCAGTCATTCTACATTTTTGGGCTGTTTGCCAATATACAGCAAACAAAAATATATAAAAAATCGGAAATTTTCCGTAAAATTCAATGCTGGATTTTTAAAACAACTGACAGTCAGTCAACTGATGCAGATAAGCTCTCCATACTGACCTTCCAGTTCACAGTGATGACCGATTTGGATTTAGAATTTTTCAATCAATCTATAAGTATTACTCTTTAACTCATGCCACAGGAATAAAAATGTAAAAAAAATATTTAGCTCCACAACCATCTGGAGCCGAGATTTTTACAGCATTGGATTCTACGGAAAATTTGCAATTTTTTTACATATTTTTGTTTGCTGTATAACGGTTACGAAAATTTAACATTACGTTCAAAATAGAATGACTGGTCTATTACGCCTAACTTCGTAGACACCATTAAGTTTAAATATAACATATACATAGAATAAAATTAACATCACAATTCTCCATAATAATACTGGCGTATATTTATACATTGACTTATTAAAAACATCTTCACACAGCCCAACTACTAAATGCAATGGAATGAACATACATTATCACTAAGATTACTATCTCCAGCAGTTGCTTACATCGTGACGTCCAGTGGTGTAGCGTGCGACTAAGCCGCCCCCTTATCTAGGAATTTCAATTATAGGTACAATTATATGAATTTCAGGTTACAGTTTTAACGTTTTTTTTATTGTGACACGACATTTGACCTTTTCCCGCTTAATGATAAGCAAGAGGAGGTCCAAGAGTGACGACGACTGAGAAACCAAGTTTATTCACGGCTGCCTCAGTCGGCGTCACTATGCCGGCCTACAGTGCTTCTTCACGCATCGCTTGAAGGATCCAAGGTCATAGGATGGAGAAAACACATGGGCAGGCAAAGCATCCCACTTGTCGATTGTTCTACAAAGAAAAGACGCAGTTTTTTTTTTTGCCGCCCCCTAAATGTGCCGCCCGGTGCGGGCCGCCTCCGCCATGCTACGCTACTCGTGACGTGGTACTGAACTGGCTAATACCATCAACAAAACAATTCCTTAAATATGTTAAGTATTGTTACATTATATACACTCCGGCAGATAGAAAGAGTGCTGGCATTGAAGCGCAGTAACTTATTTTGTCACCTACTTACTTTCCGTTTTACGAACGTGTATAAGTTATAAAATATTAATTATATGCACGACTCTATACATGCACAGACTTCCTCCGCAGTCGTCCAGGGCTTTCCTAATCTGCCGACCTTACACTACGCAGTACAAAAGTCAGCACTCTTTTTTTCTGCCGTGATATACCTACCAGGGATAATACATTATATCTATAATTATATCAATCAATCCATCATTATATACAAAGAAAATCAAATTATTCGGAAAGTTCGACGCTGCAATGAATTCGGACGATGCCAAAGTGACATTACTTTGTATGTAAAGTGACTAGAGTCATTTGAAGTCATGTCTAGACCCGCTGTGACTATGAAGAAAGCTTGCCTGATGTAAAAAGCAAGAGAAGGTTTGGGATTTGCAGGCGACGAAAATAAAAAGACTTTTCGACTGCCTCAGTCGTAGTTACTATCCCGGAGATGCTTTTTTACGGCTCACAGATTTTAAAACTATTCATCCTGCAGATTTTATAACAAATGTAGGTAAATCTCTCCCAATACTAAACACTAAAAAATACTTAATTTGTAATAATATTATACTTGATATAAAATAACTATTTTATTTCTACAAATATTACAATTTATTCTATAATTATGTACAATCAAAAATAAAATGCTAGCCAACAATCGGTGGGTAATTACAATTATGACAGAAGCAACTAGGGTTGCCAACATTTATTCGTTTGAATATAGATTATTTCAGAATTGCACACTCCTAAAAAATACCATAAAAACGTTAATATTTTTAAAAAATCTATAAAGCGTAAATCCTAGTTTAAGTACGGCAATTAATAAACGTAAAATATTTCTATTTTACATCATTTGAAAAATATGAATGCCTCAATAGATTCAAATTGATGTTTGTTCAAGGGACACTTAAGCATGGAAAATAACGAGAAGACCTTTCTAGTCACTACATCTTCTTTCTAATCACAATTATCACGCACGACTATATTTTTCACACTACCCGCAATCGTAACTCCACGCACACGACAATGAATCAGGGATCAATCCTATAGAAGAAAATTTTGGAGAACGAAATGTTCGCGAAAGACGAAATGTTGCCGACCGCGCAACTTCAATAGGAATAAAAATTAAATTCATTCCCATTTATTAAAAAGTTACTCGGGCGATGTTAGTGCCAAAAACTTTTATTCATTCAGACAATGAACTTAAACTCTTAATGAAAGTGAACATTGACTCTTAGTGTTACGACTCTTAATTTTGAAGCTCATTAATGGAGTACAACTGTCAAACCCATTCTCATTATCATTGAGTTACGCAGTCGGCCTGCAGAGCATATTATGTTACAAAAGTTTTCAAACTTTAAAAGCTTAATCAATTGATATTTCTAGACAGATCCTGTATACGTCTCGCATTGCATTCCCTACAATAGAGATGCAAATCGAGTGGGTAGCAGGCGCGGCCATCTTTCCTGGAGCATAGTGATGTGCCACAATCCTCGCATGCATAGCAACGCGGATGGTAACTTCTGTCCAGTGCTACGACCCTGACAGTCTCTTCTGCACCTCCCTCGGGTACTATAGGGGCTTGGCAACGGGCGCAACGTGGGGCATATCTGTAATTAAATAATTCTTAAAATTGGCGAGTGGAAAATCAAAACAGGGGCAACCCTATTGTCCCTTGAATATTTCATTCAAAAGGTATAGATCATGGCAGAAAAAAGAAAGCCGACTTCTAAACTGCGCAGCATAAGGATCGGCAGATTAAAATTCACAGCTAGACGACTGTGAAGGGGACAAGTCTGTGCATGTATATAGTCGTGCACATTAAGCAAGTTTAACGCATCCTTCCACATCAGATTTAAAAATTTCTTTCCCCAATCTACTTTCATTCATCCTTTCCATTTGCCCAAACCATCAAAGAATTATACACATTCGTAAAACGGAAAGTAAGTAGCTACTTGAATGCCAGCACTCTTTTTATCTGCCAATATATACACCATGGGATGTATTACAAAGTAGTAAAGGGGACAAACGCACACATCTGAGTTTTAATGGTGGTGAAAACTAGACCAAGTTATCTTATTAAAATAAGAGTTTAAACATCTTTGAATAGGCATCTTAAGGCTGTTGAATCCACCTATTGTATTGTCCAATTATTATCACTATAGAGTTATCAATATAGTTTATGATTTAGGCATAGCTGTTTACAGTACTCCGCGCTCCTCATGGCTGTCCAACACTCACTGGCTAAAGAGTGTTGACACTGGGTTGCTGCCTGCAGACAGGTCAAATCAACACAGAAACTATAGTTTCATACATCTTGTGTCAGCACTTGTTGGGGCTGAGGATTAAGGAAATCTTGGAACAACAGAACTGTGTAAGTGTGTGTGTATGTGTAGATGTATTTGTGAGTTTTTTTTTTATATACATAATATTATATTATTTTTAGCGTCGCAACCAGCACTGACTGTCAGCATGAGATTAACACCAGCCCAATTCATATTAAAAAATCGTACCTTTTATGAAAATCTTCAATACAATGTATTCTATTGATTGCATCAACTGTGAAAGGGATTCCATCAAGACTCTGATTGCAAACGACACAGGTGAAGCATCGAGGGTGGTAGGGCTTTCCTGTCGCTCTCAGAATACGATCTAATATGGGATCGGAACATACACAACACTTCTCCAGGGTCTCTAAGTAGTCTTGCTCACATAGGGCTCTTCCAGATACTGCGTAGAAGGGACGGCCCTGAAATTATATTTTTCCATAAATTATTGCATAATTTACATTTTTAATCCCCTTGACTTTATAAGAAAAATTGGATTAAAATGAAATATTAATAGTATTTTCTTAGATTTTGCATGAACATTGATTAATCAACTAAATAATAAATAAATAAACAGCCTGCTATCGTATTAATAAAAAAAATGTAAAATACAAACCAAGCTGCACTCAGTTTGCAAGTTGATTTTGTAAGGGTGGAGACAGTTAGGTCGGGACTCCACCAAAGTGGAGACAAGTTGAGCGGAGCGATGTTTTTTAAACAACCATAAATAAAAAACCAACTTAAACTTAACTCCTGGCCTTAACCAACTTGACAGGCCAAGCACATGACTTCCAAGTAAACCACAAGCATTATTATTATTAAAATAGACTAACAGCTTGATAATATGTTTTTAAAATAAAATTAATACAAATTAGATAATATAATAATATAGAGGCAGATCCAGGTGAGTGTTTTCCTACCAAATCAGAGACAACCTCAGGAAAAATGGGTTGCATAGTTTTTTTTTCTTTGTTGTTTTCATTTTGCGTGGCCATCTGTATTTCATACAATTATCCACTAAAATGTCTGGACTCTTATGTAATGCAAAAGAGGGAAACCTAGTGTCATAGAGCTTGTATAATAGAATTGTGGATGTGAGGGAAGCTAGGGAATTATGTCATGATTAAGGCAAGTGGCGCTTCATTGTCTCTGCCTATTTCTGATAATGTGATTGATTAATTGGTATTACAGATATAAACTAGCTAGAGACATGGTTATGACCTTGACATTGTGTCAAACATTCACAATCCTCTAACAACAAAACATCTCAATTACCTGAAGATTTATCCCACATTGATGGCAACAGAAACATTTAATATGATAAATCCTCTCCATTGCAGTGCACCCAGTCGTCTCACCCATGATCCTCTCCCCACAATGGTAGCAATTGCCACAATATAACTGATCATCAGGCTCCAGGATCACTGGCTCACTGGGACCCACATAGCCACCATATAGAGAGGTGCCCGACAACTGGCTGCATGGCCTTGGGTTTATAGGCTCATACAACGACTCATAAGTCGAAGAAGCTTGCGAACCACCATATGTACTAAAGTCTTGAGCAGTCATCGACACAGAAGAAGGTGGATAAGCAGACCCAGGACGCCTCAACTCACTATAGTTAGAATTCGCTCCAATATCGCTCCTAGAAACCTCAGATCGCGTATCCCTATCGCTATATATCTCCGCTCTTTGCATAGGTATGTTTGTATACACATGATTGGTGCCTCCAGGGGGCAGGACATTGCTGTACAGCAAAACATCACCGCTTTTACCACGATTCACGTTCCTCACTATACTGCTTTTTACTGGCACTAAATTTGAATAAGTTGAACTTGTTTTGCTTCCATATTCAAGCCGCGAAGAGTAAGATGGTTCACAAGCTGATTTAACAGTGTAACTCTGGGGTATTTGCGGCTGAGGAGCCTTGTTTTTCTTAGGTGGAATTGATGGTTTTGTTTTTACATCATCCTGGAGTTTTGCTTCCAATTCATTCGCGTAAATTCTCAAATCAGCAAGCTGGCGATCCAATGTATTCATTTTACCAAGTTCTAATAATATTTTAATACAGTAATAAATAATATGTATTGATTAAAAATCCATATCATAAAATTAACTTGCGATGAGCACCGCCCGTTTATTTGACATTGACTGTTGACTGAGAACGAACGGGTATGACTGATGTTTCTTAAGAACGAATGAAAAATAATATAGAGCCAAATTTAAACACGAACCCGAAGTACCTACCTCTAATTAACGTGATAAAAATAATTGGGGGATTTTTATATAACCAATTTATTTCTATTTTACCTTAATTGGTCAATTGGTCAGATTTGTGTTACTTTTGCTTCTCGCAATAATGAAATGGCGTGCTCTTACATTTGTATTTTTATATACCACACTCACAACCCATTCGCGGGGCAATTTACAGGTAAATATGATACAAGATAATATAACAACATTATTTTGTGTAAATAAGAAAAGTAACGTTTATTTCTATTTCTTCAGGAACAAAGACAAAATGAAGACGAAGAGACAGGTAAAGATGTATAAATTTAGAATGTATAAATTAATGTATAAATTTTATCTTTTTTTGCAAATTGATCAATTTTTTGTTTGTTTTGTTAACAGTTCTCACAACTGAAGCTGAAGAAGAAGTAAGAACATTTATATATTATGTGACATTGTATTTTAATAGTAGCGGCAATTGACAACGCCGCACGAGATGCAGATAAGATGCATTTTTTTATTGCGAATGCGGAAAATGTATCAGTATAAAATTGTAGTCTAGGGGGCAAAGCCCTGGTGAGATCCGAGGTTTTGCACTGGGCATGGTTTGGAGCTCCGTAACTGTAACCGAAACCGTTATAAAAGTTTCGGATAGGGGTTAAAAATTTTGGCTAAATTAAACATGTCTAAACATGTCAAAAATCTAATACCCGTAAATGAAATTATCCGAAACTATAAGTATCTGACCGTATCTGAAACCGGTATAATATTATTCCTATATTCGTATCCATATCCGAAATTCCATTTTTTATTTATTTATGGTTGACATTCATAACATCCTTAGTTTGCATAGTTATTTACTCATTTATTACTCAACAATAGTGATGGCGACTGGAGCAGCCTCAGAAGACTCGGTTTTGGCAGTAGTCGGCACTCGTGAACCTTTCTGCTTACCATCAGGCGGGTCGAGGTCAGATGTTGAGTCACAAAAAATAATAATTATGAATTAGGTAATAACTGTAAAATACAGTTATTACCTAATTCTGTATTTTCGAATGACAATTTTATGCAAAATAGGTGAATGTTAAAAGAGATAATTAACTTCCACAAGTTACTTATCTAATTTAATATGTATAATTTATATTAAAATATCTGGTTTGAAATTTTTGTTTATATTTTTGCTTGACAATATATTTTATAGCCATATATTTTGTAGCATTTGTAGAGATGGACTACGTCTGGGAGACGAGCACAAGCGGAGCCTCTCTGCGAGTTGTTGAAGTCCTTAAACTTAGTTTTTCGCAGTAGGCTCGCGGCTTATAGCAAACGATTTGAACGCTACAGCAGCTGCAATTGTTATTATAAACTAAGTTAGTAAAATAAGCTAAAAGGCGATGGGATCTATAAATTTATACAAAAACAGACCCAAACAACATATCAAGAATTTTCCAACATTTTGAGATGTCAACAAGGAACGCCAATTTCGGCATTTTGTTCATATGACACCTACAAATTTTAAGCTGGATCGTACATACCAAATCGAAATAACAGATTCGCTGTCAGAGCTCAGTCGCCAAATACGTCCACAGCGTGATGAAAATCCCTTCGTGTTTGTTATAAAACCGACAAGTGGCGGAGCACAATCGAGTAAACAAACGCTCGAGGCGTACACGTTTGGGCTCGTAACTCGACCCACACTATACGAATTCATCCTCAACTTGTGCTCCGCTCGTGCTCGACTCGTCTAGCGTATACACAGTTTTAGGTTTGACATATTTTTGGGTCCCTAAAATTCAAAATAAAAACATTAACATAACTCAATTATACTTAAAACTTTAAATTTCATTATAATACCTCTGAACTTTGAGTTGAACACCTTTACATTGGAACGTATTCTACGTTAAAAGTATTTTAGTTGCTAATTTTTGATTGTTTTATATATTATAATAATAAAGTATTATTTTTTCAGTGGCACATGGATTTCATGCCGGTAAGTAATAAATATTTTTTTACATAATATAAAACTAAAAATATTTTTATAAATTCAATAACTTTTATTATTCTAGACTGGTTATTTGCCTGACAGTGTATATAGAGAGCTAGCATGGTATGGTATATTACAAAATCAGCCTTTACACAGAAGTAGCAAGTTCAAAAAAGTTGCAAGAATGATTTGGGAACACGCTCTAGGACGTCCACATGTTCTTCTAGAAAGTCCACCGCAGGTATTTTTAATTTTATATAATAAATTTAAAATAAGAATAATCCAGATACTCAGAAGTCCAAATAACTACTTCATACATATTTATTTAAAAAAAACCTATTTCACTTTGGGTTGGGATTTAGGAGAAACATCAAAAATCTCAATCCAACGAACTTAGAAGGCATAGACACGATAACTTAGAACAAAATTCACATTCGGAAATGGATCAAAAACAATAGCCGATGATAAAAATAATGAATCAGCTGCAAATGTAAAATACTGTTCGTGAACGCGGTTTCGTTTCTAAACTACTCCGTTTTTTGATGTTCATTTCAAATGAGTCTGCTTCTATGTCGTTTGATGTCGTTGTTTGTTACATTTTTTTTTATGGAATCGTAGGGTTCGTAAACAGATCGTCTAGTTTTCTTCAACACATATTATATTTATTGGTGCAACATTATTTCCAATCGAGAAAATCCCGAAATTGATAAAGATGGAAATAAATAGAATAACTGTCAAAAATCATGCTACTCGTATATTTTTTAATAATATTCTATATCACCAAATTTAAATTATATATCTTTAGAGAATAAACCCCTACTTCAACTTGTAATTTGTTGTTTTGTTATAGTCAAGCCAATCTCCTGGTAAAATCGGTCGTCAGATCTTAGCCGAGGAAGCAGCGAAATGGTCTCGCGAACAGCGTACAGTACAAGAAGTTTTAATGGAAAATATTAAGAGCGGTGGTAATGGACTAACAGTCAGGACCGTTGTTAGTCTTAAAAATACAACTGTTTATATAATACAAAGCGGTATGTTAGATTTATAATTTGACTATATAATATTTCTGGTTGAACACTAACATGATTAATTAAAAGAGCAGAAATTCCCGTCACGGACGGATGTGATCTTTAAAAACAAAAAATTGACTCTAATTTAAAATTTAACATTAAAGTAACTGTAACTTTGTATATAGTAACTACTACTCTTGTAGAACACACCAGTTTGTTACGCGTAAAGTCTCAGGTTTGATACCTGGTTGCAACAAACTACCAGACCGTGAAGTGACTTCATCGCGTTTAGGATCAGTTTGTAAGTTGTTGGTTCCAACTAGGCCGGCATATTGAATGTTAATGATACTTACAGTTATTGAACTGTAGTTGCGGTCACCTCAAGTTTACATCAGACAGGGTGCTGTCATATGTCGAGCCACAATAAATAAATAATAATAAATGATGCATATTGAAATTTGCGTACAAAATCTTAACTGTTACTCTATTTCTAGGTAATTTCTACAAGTGTCCAGAAGGAACAGAACCAGATATTGATGCTTATAGAATCCAAGCCAACATGCATGAAAGAAAATGTACATATAATAAGCAATCAGAGGAAGTACCTATTGACCCATGCATTGAGGCTGAAATAGCTCCATTAGAATATTCTTATAGTGACGGCTGGGCGTTTTGTCTTGGTAATGGCGAAAGAGAAAACAATTACTTCAGGAATGGTACTTTAGACTGTGGTAATAGGACAAAAGTATGTTCGTTTTATTTCTTTATTTTACTTACGAATCTCATGTGAATGGATGCGGTAAACGAGGCAGGCCCAGGAGGGTGTTTGCCGACCAAAACGGAGACATTCTCAAGAAAGCTAGGTTGCCTAGTGCCTATAACCATAGAGCTTATATGAAGAAAATTGTGAATATGAAGGAAGCGAGGGAGTTATGTCAGGATCCTGGCGAGTGCCGCTCCATTGTCTCTGCCTATGCCTGTGGGAAAAAGGCGTGACAATTTGATTGATTGATTCTTTACTTCTACAATACATTATCTTACACTTTACTTTGTCTGACTGTTTTATTGTGACTCAATATCTGGGCCCCAATTCTCTTAACACATAATGCCGATGAAAAAGCAGTGGAATTGAGGTCGCAAGTCACCAATCAACGTAGTTTACCTGTTGACTGTTATTCGCCGATTGAAAGTTGTGAAAGTTTCATTTTTATTCCCATCGAAGTAATGTGAAGCAAGGCGCAGTCGGCCCCTGCTTCACATTACATGAAGTTTCTAATTCGCAGGTATTGCTAGAAGAGGTGTTATCGCTGTGTGCAATTGACAATAATGTTGTTATTACTTTCGATTACTTTGGTGATGAACCACGCAAGGACTTGTTACATAATGCAACTTTATGTACTACATGGGATCCATGTCGTCTGTCTTATTTGTATCGACTTGAGGTAATTTTATATTTTTAACGTTATTATCCAAAAGTTTGTTCGGTATTTTCAACCTTCGGAACTCTTGGACCTCATTTTGCTTACCATTAAGTAATTGGTAAGTCGAAGTCTGATGTCTAGTCCTAATAACAAATTAAATAACGTCGAATGTAAGAACTTATATCTATCCAGAACGAATAACAGAAACAACTTAGGATTGTTGCCATTCCATTTCTAAAGTAAGCTACTAAAGTGCTTGTATCATAGAAACAGGACAATCAAAGTACACATATCAAAGATACATTGGTACCAATACCAACAAGTGGTTTTGATCCCGTGCTCTCAGTTTGCGTAATCATTGCACTACCACTACACCACAGTGTTAGTCTTACATCTATAAGTTATCCCTGTATTTAATTGAGTACTTCTAATGGTCCTTTTTAATAATAGTCATATTATATACAAAACGAATGTTACAGACACCAATGCCAGAAGAACAGTCATTCCCAACAACAACAGAAAATCCATGTGAGACTACAATATGTGCTGAATGTTTAGAAGGTGGTACAGAGGATCCAGGAATACACATTGACAGTAAATATAAAGTTTTATTTTATGTACTTTAATCTAAATAAAAATATTTAATTTTATTGTATTAAGAATTTGAGTTAAAGTAAAGTACTTAGTTCGCGCTTTTTTTGCTATTATATCGCGGTGGCCTCCGGGCCCTAAATTGTAAATCTAAATATGTGTAAAAAATACGTATTTTTTTACACATATTGCTTCCATCACATTCACAATTCTTTCAATAAATATTGTATTTTCATTCATTACGTAATACGCTCTTTCATATAAATAGTGACGATCGTTAAACCTTGTTTTATAACGTTCCTTATAAGAAGAGTTTTATCATCTTTGAATATAATATATTGAAATAGTATATTATACTTTAAACCGTTACGTTGCGAATTCCTACGTAAAAATATCAACTAGAGATGTCGCAAGAAAGATGCTCAGTAAACCAATATTTACTTATAGTCGCTTATACCAAAAATTATAATTTACGAATTTGTAAAAAGTATCGTATAAGTAAAAGAAAAAAAGAAAAATGGGTTGCACCATTCACCACATTTTACATTTATGTTTAACGGATATTTTATACAGAGCTAAAGGACATCATCCATTTTGTGTTTCTATTTACTATTTTTGTAATTTCTAATGATTAAAACATATATAAATGGTAAACATCGATGTAAATGGTAGTATCGATATAAAATTATTAACAACTCAATTCACGATTTCGTTATAGTAAACGTAATAGAATAAGTATAAAGTAAAACTAAATTCGTAAATTGAAACTTTTCTGGTACAACCGGCAGTTAGTATTTATTATTTATTTTACCTAAAGTAAACCTATATTATTTTTTACAGTTGAAGATGACGATTAATTCAATAATTAAGAAGCTCTACGTGGTGTTTAATTATAAAATTAATAAAGGAAATTATTTAACCAATATATTGTTTTTCTTTTAAATACCTAAATTAAAAAATATTATCTTTTATGATACAAGTTAAATTTGTTTATTTATTTAGTTCGTTCATGAATGTGTGTAATAATGACTGACTTGATTGATGATTGAAATAACATTGACTAATAACAACTGACAAGTATGTTCCTTGCCTTGCAGTGAATCATCAGTTACTTGGCCGCGGTGTGTTTAAATATTTTAAACTATTATAAAAAGTTATATTAAAATGGTTGTTGACTCATGTTTTGAGGATATATTCGATTTATCTTCCAGAACTAGTTTCACTCTTCCTAAATATAAGGAACAGAAATTGAATTTAGAATTTCACATTGATGAGGTAAGGTTAGCGCATTTCTGCACTATACTATCATTGACTAGGATCCTAGGGTCTTTATTAAGTTGGAAAAATAGTTTAAGAAAGGCTGAAAATTGATAAAAACCAGGCGAACTTATGTCTCTTACAAAAAAATTGATTGCTGTTCATCGTATTTTCCGATGAATGTTCCGAGGAGCTCTTGTTTTTAGCTCAACATCGGCTGTGCAACCAAAAAGTTCGGTGCGTTGTTTCCTTGTAAAACAATCGGCAAGTGAAATGATTTTTCTTATTAGCTTATGTGCCCCATCCTTTATTCTTGAGGCCTTTTTAATTGTAACTCGACATCTCGACCTGCCTAACGTTCAGCAAGAGTGTGATGTCCAAAGGTGAATGAGACAACCATATAAGACCATAAATATAACCATATGTTACTGCCTACCACTCTTTAAAAGGCAACCATTTTAAAAAGGGTAGGCAGTGGTACCTAGTCTGCAGATCCGGGGTAGTACCAGCACTTACAAAAGTATACAGACTGTGAAGTGATTTGGTCACATTTCGGGATCAGCTTGTAAGTTGCCGGTTCTATCTAGGCTGGCATAGCTACTTACAGTTATTGAATTGTAGTAGCAGTGACATTCATTCATGGACCACACTTCGGCTTAACATCAAGCGGGGTGCTAGTATATGTCGAGTCATAAATGACAATTTTCTATAAAAATAATTAAAATGGGTTTTCACATCATAATCTTAAGCAGGCTCATGGCTGTATTATATTTTATTGTGAAGCGACATATGACAGCATTCCACCTGCTGTTAAGCTGAAATGCAGTTCCTGAATGGCAGCAACTGTTACTGCAATTAATTGACTGGTATCCATTATGGCGGCTTAGTTATACTGAGGTAGTATTTTCAGTCATTTCAGTCTTTTTTTGGCGGCAACATTCAAGATATTTCTGAAATGCGACTTAGTCACTTCACGGTTTGTCTATACATTTGACATTGGTGGTACTACTAATTGAAAGACTGCATATGACCAGCAACTACAACTGTCTGCCTACCACTCTCACCCCTCAGATCCAGAGCAAATATCTGCCTGTTATTTTTTATTATCAAATTAAAATTGTCACGCCTTATTCCCACAGGGATAGGAAGAGACAATGGAGCGCCACTTACCACGATCCTGACACAACTCCTTTGCTTCCTTTACACTCACAATTCTCTTCATACAAGCTCTATGATTATGGGCACTTATATAGTGCCTATAGGTTGCCTACCTAGCTTTCTTGAGGATGTCTCCGATTTGGTCAAAAACACCCTCCTGGGCCTGCCTTGTTTAACATATCCATTCACATTTTTATTATAAAATAAGTAATTTAATTAAATTTACAAATAATTGCTATAAAAGAAATCTTGGGTTTGATGCTTATACTGGGCATCAAACCCAGGACTTATGCATAGCGGATATTAACCAATGCACTATGCGGATTACTAGTTGTTTCCGCACTTGAGTCCTTGCGGTTTCTTTGTGAGTTCTTTAATGCTCCCGACCTCCTACAGGAAGGCCAGGCGACCCTTTTATTTCCTCCTAAAGCATCCTCACGTTGCCAAGGAACATTGCACCATGCAGATTATTAAGTAACAAATTAATTTTCAGTTACCAACAACGGAATATGCTGGCAAACCTCCATTATTGCCATTTGCAACTTCAGAAGTTATTTATTCAAGAATATGTGATTCCAAGTGTTTAGTTGAGGAACAAGAGGGTTATAAAGCTGTTTACGAAGTTAGTTTTGATACTGAGGTAAACAATGTTTTCTTTATTTATTTATATATTTTATTAATAAAAGCCAGGTTGTCTAGTGTCTATAACCGTATACCTTGTATGAAGAGAATTGTGAATGTGAGGGGAGCGAGGGAGTTGTATCAGGATCGTGGCAAGTGGCGCTCCATTGTCTCTGTCTACTCTTGTGGGAAATGAGTGTGACAATTTAATTGATTTGATATTAAGAAAACATAAAAAATCCAAAATATATACAGGAACCTTCCTTGTTTACCACTCTTTCCATTTAGGAAAACTGCATCAAAATCCGTTGCATAGGTTAGAAGAACTAAGCATACAGACAGACAAACACGGAGTCTGTCTATTCCCTACTACTAATATTTCTATACTCGAAAGCGTAAGTATTGTCGGCATAAACTTATTTAAGATATGTATCATACTAAAACAATACTAAGAAATAAAGAATTTGAATTTGTAAAGATCACAGGATAACAACATTATTTATTTGGCTGGGTAGAGGGGATAGTGGGGGCAGGGAAGGTGAGTGTTGAAATGTCACAAAAAGCTTTGAAACCTATGTTTTAGTCACAAGTCTGGAACGTTTCTGCCGCCTGCCACGCGATAGACCCGGCACCCGCACAGAGAATCCAGGGATGCTAAGAAATTGTTTCTTTACAGAATGCCGACCTAGACTTTTCTCCTGGAGACACCATTGGTATCATACCACAAAATACTCATGAAGATGTAGATTTTATTATAAAGACTCTTAATTTGACAGAAGTGGACAAAGCATTAAAAATAACTATAGACAAAGACGTTAGAACTAAAATCCCTCCACACATTCCTGTTAAGTCAACTCTAAGACATGTATTAACATTTTGTGTTGATTTAAGATGTATTGTTAAAAAGGTAATTTATCATATTTTTTTTTATTGTTACTCGACATTTTACCTCAACTTTCCTGTTGGTCTAAGCAAGGGGAGGTCCAAGAGTGCCCAACGACTGTAATAACTTTGTAAATTTCATTTATTTATTTTGTCTCGCTTTTTTCGACCGACTGATGGTAGGCAAGAAGAGGCCCAAGAGTGCCGACAACTGCAAAAACAGAGTCTTCAAGGCTGCCCTGTCACTATGCCGGCCAGAAGTGCTTCTTCACGCATCGCTTCGGATCCAAGGCTATAGGATGGAGAGAACATGGGCTGGCAAAGCATTTCACTTGTCGTTTTAAAAAGAAACGACGCACCGAACTTTTAAATTTAACTGCCGATTCGGTCGACAGTTGATGTTAAGTAAAAGTGCGGTCCACGTACCGAATCGACTGCCACTACAGTTCAAATCCCGAAACGCGACGGTCACGTCACGGTCTGTTAAATGGTGGTACTACCCTGGATCAGCAGAACGGGCAAAATGACCACCATCTGTCAAGCAAAGGTCAGATCTCGCAATTAAAAATACTATTGTCTATTAAGTATTTGACCAAAGTTACTAATAATAATAATTTATTTTACAGTTATTTTTACTGGAATTATCTCAACATACTTCCGATGATAGGGAAAAGAAAGCTTTGCAGTACTTGTGTAGTACCGAAGGATCAGCAATGTATATACAACAAATACTCAATAAGAAACTAACATTCTTAGATGTACTTAAAAAATTCAACTCATGCAGACCGCCTATAGGCGTTGTATTTCCATACTTACCAAGGCTACAACCTAGGCCATATTCAATTATGAATTCTAGAAAAAATAAAATAATTAAAATATGCTTTTCTGTGGATAACAAAAAAGGCTTAGTAACGGGCTGGCTGGAAAGATTGATTTTAAAAGATAATCTCGAAACTTCTATGAAAAAATTGTCTATTAATACTATTGATACTAAAGTACCTATTTATCTGAGGAAGAACAATGGATTTTTGATACCTGATAATGCTGAGAAATTGATACTCGTTGGTCCGGGAACAGGAGTTGCCCCTTACATCGGATTTTTGGATGACAAATCTCATGGAAACACTATGAAATCTGAAATATGGTTGTACTATGGGTGTAGAAATCCGGTCATTGATTTTTTATATAAAAAAGAATTGGAAAAATTTAAAGATAATGGAATTCTAACTAAATTACGCACAGCTTTCTCTAGGATTGAAAATGGCGGTGTAAGATATGTGCAGGTAAATATAATTTGTAAAAATCCTACGTCTATACAGCCCTCCTAGCACGGCAATCCAAGAAGCAAGATAAAAACTTGCAACTTGCAACTCATTTTAAATCAATTACTAGAACAGTGTATCAAAATTATATTTAAACGTTCTGTAAAAAATTACACAAAACAACGTTGAAAACTGAAATAAATATTTTTTTAAAACATTTTGATGTGCCGGCCTAATACGTTATTTAAAATGAGTTACAATAATATTCCTTGCAGTTCTTTATCTTGCTTCTTGGATTGCCGTGCTAGGGGGGCTGGTGTCTCAAGAACGCTTCCGAAAATAAAGTGGGGTGGTAGTGTTCCTGACTAAAAACAACTACAAAAATAACCATTTTTGTAGATATGACATATATATGATAAATAGACAATTTTTTAACCATTTCCTGTCTTCGCCGTATTATAGCCGTTTAGTAAATGACAGCACCCTTTTGAACTGATATGAAAAGATATAAAATTGGTAAAACAAATCATACAGCCGTTTTTAGGATCTTGCACAAAATCAAATCAAATTGTCACGCCTTTTTCCCACAGGGATAGGCAGAGACAATGGAGCGCCACTTACCACGATCCTTACACAGCTCCCTTGCTTCCTTCACATCCACAATTCTCTTCATACAGGCTCTGTGGTTATGGGCACTAGGCAACCTAGCTTTTTTGAGGATGTCTCCGATTTGGTCGGAAAACACTCTCCTGGGCCTGCCTTGTTTAACGCATCCATCCACATCAGATTTATAAATTCCTTTCGTCAATCTACTTTCACTCATCCTTTCCATGTGCCCAAACCATCGAAGCATTCCTTTGTCAATCCTTGTCACTACATCTTCTTTCAAACCACATCTATCACGTAGTGTGCTATTCCTATCTTGCACACTACTTTATTTTCCGAAGCATTGTTGAGACACCCTGTATATTTATCGTCTATACTGCGGATAACGTTCTAAGGAGATTTTTAACCTTGTTCCTACCCAGTCATTATACTCCTGTGATACCTTCACTGGTCAAGGAAGCATTCGCATTTTGTTACTGAATCTAAAGTTGACGTTACTTTTCTGCCATCTTATAACTTTGGATCCCTCAAGCGAAGCGTGTAAGACTTCTGGCCGGCATAGTGACTGCAATTAAGCGGCCTTATCCCTAATAAGGCGATCTTTTATTTTATCAAACAAGAAGAACTAGTGCACAAATATATATATTTTTTTAAGTATATTAGACTAGCTGCGTAACCTGGCGTTTCCCGGGTCAAAATAAACCGCATGCTTAATGGTTAAATAATGAGTTTTCTTTTACTCATGTATAAATAATCTTAGTACCTACCATTAAACGTATTTTGTTGTATAAAGTGTAGATACACATACATAATCAGCCTTAATTATCCAACCATTTTAGTACTATTAATATTTAAAACACTATTTTATATATTGTCAATAGTTTTCGCAGCATATGATAGCCTAGTAACTCACGAAGAATGTAGCTTTTTGTAAAAGAATTTTTAAAATCGGCCCAGTAGTTTCTGAGTCTATTGTTTACAAACAACTTACAAATCTTTCCTCTTTATAATATTAGTATAGATTAAGATGAAAGTGGGGGAGTGTTCTTTTTTTCATTTCAAAGATATCAGTCAGTTTTACCCTCAAGGCTATTTATCACATGTTTTACGTCAGAAAGTTATCTAATATATATTTTTTATCTATTTACAGGACGCGATAATTGAGGATAGCGAGGAAATAGTAAAATTCATACGAGAAGGTGCCGTTGTGTGCGTTTGTGGAGACTACGTAAAGATGGCCGCTCAAGTCAAAGAAGCAATTGTCAAATGTTTTATTTTATGCGAGAATTTGACGTTAGAGGGCGCTCAGGATGTGATTTCGAAAATGGAAAAAGAAAAGAAATATTTAGTTGATATCTGGAGTTGATTGTTACTTGTATTAGGAAATTATACATTTTTGTTTGTTGTTATTTAAATTATTATTTATTAAAGTTTTTTATTTTATTTGAAATTTTTAAACATACCTTGTGTCCTTTACCGTTGAGAATGATCCAAGAAGCTCTTTTTTTTAATGGGACTAGATATCTACCCCCTACTTGCCTGATTGCTATCAGACGAGCAAGATCCAAGAATGCCAAAGAATGTAAAAACACAACAGTCTTCACGGCTGCCTCAGTCGCCGTCACTATGCCGGCCAAACGTGCTTTACGCATCGCTTGAAGGATTCAAGGCTATAGAGAGAACACATTGTTCTACAAAGCAACGATGCACCGAATCTTTTAGTAATTTTTAAAATGGAATTGATTGAAAGTTAAAAACGTGCTCCACAAAATGCCTAGCATACGGAAACCAACTAGGCTCACCATTGACTTGTAAGCAAACAGCGCCAGACAGGCCCACAGCAAAAGTAACTTTGTGCTAATATTTATCTCAAACGCTCGAGAATGGGGCGCCACTATCCAGTTTCTGCTCGGTTCGAAGAAATTGTAGATCAAGGACTGGGACAAACAAGTATCAAAAGAGATAGGCAGATTGTTGGTAATTATTCGCCAGGTCTGACGATACAGGCTACTACCACCACTTTCAGGTGTTTCTGGATTAACCGTTCGTTTTTAACGCAAACGGGTCACATATAGGACACAGGCCTGAAAACCAACGTCAACAATGTTTAGAAAATTGAGTAAAATGGCGGAGGCACACTGGCTGATATACCATTTCTCCCACGTTAATTTAAAAAAAATCCTGCCTGAGTCGCAATAGAGCTTCATGTATGAGCCTGACATGTCGAAATATAAAAAGGAAACACATCAAAAAGGGATCTATCTACAAGTAGGTGATAAATAATACAACAAGACAATAAAATTTTACAAAAAATAATTTAATAGGCTAAAATATTTATGAATATAAAAGAAAATATTTCAAAAGTGACATTGGTATATGTATATTTAGAAACACTTAGGTATTTAAATATTTGATATAAATGACAATCAACTATTCATACTATTGGACCACTAACAGCATCTATATAGGGTTCAAACTTAAACTCAAATTTATGTAAGTAAATAAACATTAAATAATGAATTAAACAAATTTTATACGGCTTACTACCTCGTTTATTTTGGTTTTGATTATACATTTTTATTTTATTTATTATCTTGAGTCTCCGTGACCACAATGGCTTCAAAGCTCTCGAAACGTGGGAATAATAAAATAACATTGTAAAAACAAAACCATAAAAAACGCGATAGTAAGCCGCATAAAAATTGTTTAATTCATTGATCAATGTTCGCGCAAAATCTAAGAAAATATTATTTAATAATGAATTAAACAAATTTTATGCGACTTACTGAGAGTTTTGCAGCCATCGAGGTCACGATGATGATAACAAGACTCGACAGTAAGCCGCATAAAATTTGTTTAATTCATTAATCAATGTTCGCGCAAAATCTAAGAAAACCTTAAAACATAAAGAGGTTTATCAAAAGAACTAAAGAAAAAGGCACTTAAGAACACCAAAAATGCTTTTTAAATAGCATTAAAAGCTCTAGGTTTATAAATATATATTTATTTCAATGCAGCAGACAATTCTCAATAGGAATTAAGGCTATAATAATACTAGGTTACAAAATACTTGATATCCTGGAAGACTCTGGGAATAATAATCAGCCTCCCAGCATTAAGTTCTCCAGTTTTTTCTTCTTCATAAAAGCTTATCACGTTTGTTCTCTTCTTTACGACAGTTAGAGTACTTAGAGACATCTAATAAATACTTTTTCTGTATTTAGCATGATGGAACGAAACACATACGAGTACTATCAAAAACTAATATTTTTTTATGTAAAATGTTTTATGTGCTAAAAAACCGTAAAATATTAAATGCTTTTAGAATACAATGTAAATATTTCAAACCCAGACAAGTACCTATTCCTACTCTATTTTTATAATACTCCCCGATTGGTTCTAAAGAGTACACAGGTGACCATAATCTTTCTTGAAATTGTCTACAAATTCAGTAATTTTAGAACAGAAAATTTATTAAATTATGGAATCAAAATAATACAAAGAAGTTCGTGTGTTTGTTATGGGCGCCAATTTGACGAAGGAACGATTTATTCGTTTGCTTTGAATGACATCATTCATTTTGGGCTTTTATGTGCTACTTGTGTAATGTCCAATAATGAAAAAATATATTAATGATAGTTTCGATACCTGTCGTGATAAAACAAACAACAATTTCGCTTTTAATTGCTGTGCAATTGAGTTATTTCGAAAATAAGATAGATTTTGCATCGTCTGTCAATCACAAAGACACGCCATATTAACAGTTCTTCTTTGAACTGTCATAATTATAGTTTGATCATTTTGCACACCTAAACTATATATAATAAAGGATATTTTACAATTACATTGTAATCTTCGTACATTAAACTCTTTCGTAATGTATATGCAACTGTTAATACAATTAAGCCCAAGTCCCCACACAAAATGAATGATGTCCTTTCTTTTTATATCTACGCGATAGTGTATCCACAGTATTGAAAAAAAATGCACTTAACATAATATAATCCATTTCGTTAGCTATTGTGGCTTGACATATCACAGCGCCCCACCTGATGTTAAGCTGGAGTGCGGTCCATGCATAGCTGCGGCCGTAAAATAACTGTAAGTAGCAGTCGCATCTATTATGCCGGCCTAGTTGGTACCGGCAACTTCCAAGTTAATTTCGAAACGCGACTAAGACACTTCACGGTCTGTACACTTGAAAGCAGTGGCACAAAGCACGTATCAGAAAACTGGGTAACTAACTAAAAAAAATTGGCCGATTAGTAAATCAGTCAATCAATTTGAGCAAAATGGTACAGAAAAATATGTTTTATTATTAAAATATTTTATTTACTTCGGGTAATATAATTAATTAAAAAAACTTAAATTGTAATTCCATAACAAAAAAAGTAATCAAAAAATAGCTAAAATACAATTTATGTGCTTTTTGAAATATTTGGTTGGACCTGGCACTAATATTGTCTCAATTTACAACCTTTTTAGACATAAAATACTTAATTACATAAAAATGGCTACAAAAAAGAGAGAAAAAAAAACAATGTTACCAGACGAAAAAAGCACTATTAAAATGTACATTCTTATTAAATATCAATATAAGCTAAAATACTTAATCCACAAACGGTCTCCAAACTTGTGTATTTAATTTCAAATTTGGAGTACGTTTGAGCATTTGGCCTTAAATATTATTTAAAAAGGACTTCGTTTATAATACAAATAAATGTCAATGATTTAGACTTTTTATCCCGCGTAAAGCGTACGTTCAAACGTTGGCAACACCAAAACCGCGGGCTACGGGATTTCCCCGTTTAAGTAATTTACTTCAACAGGGGAATCCCACAATAATCGATGTACATACGATACGATACGATTTGAATTTGCACGCTACGCTTCACAAAGGAGTATTTCTAAGAAAAAATCGATTAAAAGTTGATTACTCGAATTTTGTAACAGTCTATTTCAAATTATGTTTCGTTAAAGCTCGATAAAGGCTACATCACAAAACAGCCATTATGGTAACGCCCCAATCCTTCTCTAACCGTTCTGGCGCGCTTCTGGATAGACCATTGACGCGAGCACCTGTGTGTTTGTATTTATATTGACATTTATTTGTATGTACACTTATATAATTATACTTAGTATATGAATATACTTAGCACATCTTAAGCAGGCACTAGCGGTATATTAATTAAAACAATCGATAGTCACAAAAATCATACTTTAAAAATTATATAATAGGTAGGATCATGTATTGTACTTATGGACACATTTACTTTTTTTCATTATCATACATTTCTATACCAAGCTCCTAAAGTGCTTGTATCATAGAAACAGGACAACCAAAGTACATATATCAAAGATACATCAGTACCAGTGAGTGGTTTAGAACCCGTGCACTCGGTTTGCGTAACCATTGCAACCTAGCTCCAACTAAAACCAAACTAGAATGAATAGAACCAACTGCGGGCTACCGAGACACGGACTCCAACTCCAACACAACAACCAATAGCAGACGCACACGTGACGCGCTATGATTGGCTGAGATAGTTTCGCACCATTAAAAAATACTACTGCGCAGGTACATCCGTGTATAGCTTGTCTAACTATAAATGACGCGCCCCTCCACTTTAAACTATATCAGCGTGCTTTTTTGTACCTCCTTTTGTGTCCAACCAGCAACTGAATTACCAATTACAATTGCATTTTCTGTGTGTTGCATTCATATTGTATGTTTTCTCGTGTGCGCAAATGCGGTGGAGGAGCGCGTCATTTCGGCTTACACAGTCTATAACTTATTCAAGTGGTACTATTATCCCCCTTGATAATGTCCATAGTTACAACGATCCCATATAGTTAATTTTATATTATACATTAATAAAATTAAGTATAATACAGAGTATTGTTAATAATAAAAAAGTTTGGGAATAACTGATTTTTAATTTGAGCTAATAAAACAGCATTCAACTCAGGGCCTAATACAATAAACAGATTGCTCCGGCTCCGACCGAGAATCGAACCGGGATCTACCGTCTTGGTAACCACTACGCCAATCGGTTGGTCCTTCTAAAGAGCCCATGACATCTGGTTTATTAATATTAACTAATAAAACCAAAAATCAGTCCACTAAAAAGATTCTCTAAACTATTCTGTCACCCAAAAGAAAAATCGCCATACATACCAATTACCGTACCGTATATTCCAGCATAGGGGATACGACCGATACTTCGTAGCAGTCGCATCCACTATGCCAGCCAAGGTAAACATATAAAAGTTAAAATACATGTTATTTATTTTATGCCTATTCAATTCACACGTGCTTCATACAAAAATATAATAAAAATATATATTCATTGGAATTCTTTTAGTTATAGGCTACATAGGTTGGGGAAGGCTTTCTGGTCAACACAGTAAAGATGACTGAGTTAAACGTAAATTGAATCAAGCAGTTTGAGCGTAGATGACTGAGAAAACATAAGATTACCGTTTTTTCACTCGTCGTCAATACATCGGCCATTTTACAACTAGAACCTCCAGCGCTCCTCAATCTTAACTAACAAGGAAAAATACTTTTTGGACAGTCTTCAAGAATGAATATAATTTAACAAAATCCGTTTTCACCAAAGATAAATCTTTTTTATTGAGACTCGACATCTCACATCGAGCAAAGGGAGGTCCGGATGCCTTAGTCGCCGCCAATATGCCGGCCGAATTGTCGATATATTTTGACCAGGGATGTTACGGAGCTTCGACTCCGGTTCCGTTAAGTCGGAACTTCCGATTATTATTACACCTTCGGTTCCGACACTTAAATCTAAGGTCGAAGCATAACATAGCGGCGGCGGCGGCCTGTGTCGACTGTTATGAACAGGTTCATACATGTCGCGCGGGGAATCCCCCCGACTCCCACTACGTGCACTCTATCGTCAATTATTTTTTCACTTGTTAATTTTTTACGCACACGACACGTTCATACCTTATAGATATTTGTTTTGATTTGTGTGATTTATGCCACCACTTCTGATCCTGCCTCCGACTCTGATAAAGCAAATTTAAAAACTCCGCGTCAGTAGTAAAAAACAATTACTACTGACGCGAATCAATACAAATATATAAAAATATCTATGAATTACTGTGAAAATAATTTTTTATACTGCGCAGATTAACAGCCGGTTGTACCAAAAATTTTAATTTACGAATTCGTAAAAACCGGCTGTAAAAGTCTGCTCTTTTTATCTGCCGATTGCTTTACTTTGACTAATATCGATTACGTCAGATATAATATATTGGCTGAGCATTGTATGAGAATCTCCTCGCAACGCCACCTAGTTGCAACTTATGGCAAAAGACTTAACTTTGGTGAAATTGATAATTAAATCTTCAGTCTATTTTTAAAAGTTTATTCTAACTATAAGTGTGAAAGAAAATTATATTTAAATACTATTTGTACTATTTTTTAAATGGTGGGAATGTGGATTTGTTGGATTTTACATAAATAGATAATGTAAAAAATATATGGAATTAGTTTTTTTAAATAAAAGTATGTAGACAATTTGGTGTTTAAAAGATATAAAGCTCATTATATCAATGCAAAAAATTAATTAAATTGTCACGCTTTTTCCCACAGGGCTAGTGAGAGACAATGCAGAAAAATCATTTAAAAAATCCTATTCAAGAGACGAAGTGTAAAAAAAGTACAATAGGAATGTAAGAAATTAAAATACGAATGAAAGAAAAATACTGCAAAAGAAAATGGCGTACGCGAATTAATTAATAATTTGATACAAAATATACCATAAGACTAGTTAAATACATATATGTTTTTCGTTTTATTTACAATTTTTTTTGGCAACCACCTACCTTTTGGTACAAATTAAAAAATAAACTAAAAATATGAATTTGTATTATTAAGTATTAAATAAAACGAATAAGTATTTTCTTATAACGTCGGAATAATAAAAAAAAATGTTAAACCTAAACCAAAATAAACGCGATAGTAAGCCGCATAAAATTTGTTTAATTCATAAATCCAATAAGAATAATAATACCCCTTTTTTGCCAAGAATTACTTCAGATAGATTTCTATTGTGGCTCGACATATGACAGCACCCTGCCTTTGTTAAGCTGGAGGCCTAGAATGAAGGCTACTGCTACTACAGTTAAATTACCAACGATTTGACAATCTCGATTTTTTTCGAACCGAGTTAGGTCGATTTAAAAATATGGATAACCCGATTCACAAACCGAATTGATAAATTCGATTTAAACCGGTTTACAAACCGAGTTGACGATTTCGGTCCTACAATCTAAATGCCTTATACACAGTATGGTCTGATATAGAATTATGGATGTGTATGTATGACTAAATAAATATCTGATCTAAATATAAATAGTTCAAACCGGTTTATTGTAGATGTTAACCGATCCAACTCGGTTTAGGCCTCAACTCGGTTTAACTCGGTTTGAAAAGTCGAGTGGTTACATCTCTATAAATAACTGCAAGTAGCATTAGCATCCACTATGCCAACCAAGATTGATAAATAAATCAACTGATGACAGAGGAAGACCTTAACTCAAAGGCAAATGCAAAATCCCGTCTGGTTGAAAACCAGCAACTTACAAGCTTATCCTGAAACGGGACTGAGTCACTAGTCTTGAAAGTGTAGGTACTACCGTACATCTTTGTTTTTTATTGTGATTCGATATCTGACCTCGATTTACCTGATGATAAGCAGGGAAAGGTCTAAGAGTGACAGCGTCTGAAAACATCGCCTCAGTGGACTATAGCGGCTAAAAAATTCTTAGTAATATAAGATAATATACAATTTACGCTTATTAAAAAAATACTTTAAAAAACCTCAAAGTGTAATTGGCAGGATTCAATTTAGTAAAAGACCATCATTCATCAATCATGACTGTTGACATGATTGACGAAGTACTATTGATAGCGTTTGAATTAGACTGACGATTACTAATCGTGTAATAATGGTTTATAATTTAAAATGTACTTTAGTTGATAACAAAATAGTTATATGTGATATACATTTTTTTATTGTGTCTCAAAATATGTGCAATCTACGAATGGAGGCGACTGCTACTATAGTTAAATAACTGCAAGTAGAGACGCGTCCACTATGCCGGCCTAATTTGAATAACTTTTTTGTAATATCGTTTGGATTACGGCTAAAGCAAAAATTACATAGTAAATACTAAATAAGCTATGTAATTTTTTTATCCATACCATACTTATTACTGAACTTGTGTCAAAGAAACTGACTTGGTATTTTTAACGTGCTTGTATCATAGAAACTGGACAAATAAAGTACATATAATAAAAATACATTTGAAACCAAATGCGTAAGTACTTTGTGAAAAAAAAAAACAAAAATGACAAATGCCCTGTTTTACCAGGCGGCACAAGATGGCCGTTGTGACGTTTGCACTGTTCATGAAGTTTGAAGGAACAATCGTTATTCTTTATAGTGACAATAACAAAACAGCAATTTGGTCCTTTAAACGTAATTATTAATTTATACGTGATTTCATGATCGGTGCAAACGTCAAAACGGTGCCGCGCTGGTATAAACGTTATTTACATTTATAATCTTCAAGACTATGTGTGTTGTTTAGTGGTAAGCAGAACTTGTGTAATAAAAAAACACAATATTACACGCTTATCATTATTTTTGTTATCAAACTGAGATAAGTTTTATCATACTGATAAAAATCAATTGTCAAATTCATAAAATAAACTATTTTTAAACTTAAATCTATTTGTAATTAAAACTGCATTAAAGTATAAAAAGACGTTCTAGAACAAACAAAAACAAAGAAACATTATAGATAGAACAATTTATAAAGAACAACAAAGAAAAAAGATAGAACAATTTGATTTACTCGAGTAACGCTCAGTCACAAAATCCAGTTAATGTCAAAGTTTGCAGTCAACATTTGACCTCGAGCCGCCTGTTGATAAGCAAGAGGAGGTCCAAGCATGTCATCGACTGAAAAAACAGAGTTAGTTCTCGGCTGCCTCAGTCGCCGTCATTATGCCGGCCTAAGGTGCTTCTTCACGCATCGCTTAAAGGATCCAATACCATGAGATGAAGAGAACACATGGGCTGGCAAAGCATTTCTCTTGTCGATTGTTGTACAAAGAAAAGACGCACCGAACTTTTTAGTTCGACTGCCGATTCAGTCGATAGAATGCGGATAAAAATAGCTGATAAATAACTCATTTACTCAGCTTTCGAGTGCCAAATTGTCATACTTCATTTCCGAGATGGATAGATAGACAATGAAGCGCCACTTTCCACGATGCTGACCCAGCTATCTCCACATCCACAATTCTCTTCATACAAGCTCTATGGTTATGTACTATAATACATTGTTATACCAAGTGTATCGTCAATATAAGACATAAGTAAAATTTAAAAATGATTAATTTTTTAAGCTGGATCCCGTAACGCAACCAAATCACTTCACGGTCTGTATACTTGTAAGTGGTGTTACTACCCCGGATCGGCAGACTGGGCCCCACTGCCAACCACTTAATAATCTATTTGAACTTGCATCTTAATTAGTTTTAATTAGTATAGTTGACACAAGCGTGGCCTATAATTGTGCTGCATACAAAGATTATACCTAATTCTGTAGTTTAGTATCAAATCAAGTCAACTCCATTTGAACAAAAATCCTGCTAGACGAGTTTTTGTGTTCTTTAGTAATGCGCACCCAAAGAAAACACGTGCTTTTGAAAGGTAATTAAAATTAGTTTGTTATTTACGTTTTTCTACTTTAATTTGTTTGCCTAGAACATTAAAATTACAAAATCCTTCAATTAATTTTGGATTTGACTTACTTTGTTACCAACCTGTGGATTTGACTCTGTTTGATGTACATATTAGGGATCTAGCAAGGTTTTGATAGTTAGCAAAGGGAAGAGCAGGTGTAGACAACTTTGGTAATAAAAGACAATGTGATTTTTTATTTCTATTAGGTTCACGACTCACGTGAAAGAAACATTTACAAACAATTTGTCTGTTTGTAAATTATTTTTAAAAAAGTATTTTTAAAAAGTATTTTAAGTAGACTAAATCTAAATTGTATTGTAAATTGTCAACATTGTAAATTATGTGGATATTTCTTTATTACCAGCACCTGCATTTCATAAGATTGGTCATTTTTTGAAATAGATTTGTCAGAAACTTGGTGGAAAATAGTATCTTTTTTTCTTAAGGACATGCATTGGTATTAATGATGTACCAGATCATTAAAAATGTAGATCCGCGGATACGGATACAGATCTTTACTTTTTTACTCAATCGGTGTTGGTGCGATAGTTGGCCCATCAATCAAAAGTTAAAACGGTGGGAAATGTTTTATATCGTATTTTTACGATTTGTCCCGGCTTCGATTGATGACAGGCGTGGACGAACGGTTAGCGATTGGTTTGTTGCGCGTAAAGTCCCGGGTTCCCGGTCGGAGCAATTATTTGTTTCATAGCTTTTATTTGTAATATTTCATAATTACATTAAATATTGCAAATATTTGTTAATAAAAAAGGTGGATATTTGCTTCGGGTCTGGTTATCAAAGAGTGGTAGGCAGTAGTACCCAGTCCGCCGATCCGGGGTAGTGGTGGTACTACAAGTATACAGACCGTGAAGTGATTTGGTCGCGTTTCGGGATCAGCTTGTAAGTCGCCGGTTCTAACCAGGCCGGCATAGTGGATGTGATAGCTGCTTACAGTTATTGATTGTAGTAGCTGTGACATTCATTCATGGACCACACTTCAGCCTAACATCAAGCGGGGTACAATCATATGTTATCACAATAAAAAAAAAGTATATTTTACGTACGACTCAAACATCGAAATAGTACGTGTTTACGACTTTTTATAAAGTTCTATCTAATACTCTGATTTTGTCTGACGACAATATTACAATACATGATGAGCTCACAAAGTATGAACCCAGATCACAACAACAAATTGTCACGCCTTTTTCCCACAGGGATAGGCAGAGACAATGGAGCGCCACTTACCACGATCCTTACACAACTCACTTGCTTCCCTCACATCCATAATTCTCAGATCAGATAGATGGTACTAATATTGTTGAAACTAAACAAAACATATTTACTAAGATTAAAAATGGACGGCAATTAACGACATCCCGACTTCAACTACACTTTACAAAATGGTTGGCAACCTCTACTCCATGCATGTATGTTAGATGAAAGGTAAAAGTTTTCATCCTATTTTACTTAAATTTTGTTACTTTCTATTGTGATCTTTGCTGTGGTGGCTTTCTTGCTAATTTGGGAACAGTTTCAACAATTTTGTTGCAGGTTTCGTACATTATTTATTTTATTATTAAATAAAAATACGCTAAGTGCACAAAGCGCGACGGTAAAACTTTTTGCAATAAAAACAATATGGCTAATTTGTCATACAAATTAACGCTCGCTGATTGGCTAGAAAAGATTTGACTTATTTTGATATTGAAAAGTCATGGATATGTCTTCTTTTGATAATAATAGTTGGTTTAATTTATGTTTATCTCTTCAAATATGTAGATTTGGCTTCTTTAGGTAAATTTATATTGTGAATTTTAACACGAATAACAAACTTGTGTACTCAGTTAAAAAATAACAAAATATGGATTTGACTTCATTTGATACTACACGACACAATTATAGATATATATATTTTTTTATATTTATACTAAGCTACTAAAGTGCTTGTATCAAAGAAACAAAACAACCAAAGTACATTGTATTGACGACAGGCGTGGACAAACGGTTAGCGATTGGTTTGTTGCGCGTATAATACCCGGTTCGATTCCCAGTCAGAGCAAATATTTGTTTCATAGTTTTTATTTGTAATATTTAATAATTATATTAAATATTGCAAAATATTTGTTAATAATAAAAAGAGGCGGATATTTGCTTCGGGTCTGGTTTTCAAAGAGTGGTAGGCAGTGGTACCCAGTCTGCCGATCCGGGGTAGTACCACCACTTACAAGTATACAGACCGTAAAGTGATTTGGTCGCGTTTCGGAATCAGCTTGTAAGTTGCCAGTTCCAACTAGGCCGGCATAGTGGATGTGGTTGCGACTTACAGTTGTCATTGCTACTACACAGTGACATCCATCATAGACCGCACTCCAGCTTAACATCAGGTGCTATCATATGTCGAGTCACAATAAATAAAATTAGTATGTGCAGTATTAATTACAAATAGACAATTAATGAGCGTATTAACTTAAATAATCCAAATCATCAAATGATTCCAAATTAATATTGGCACTGCATAAAGCTCTAAAATAAAAATAATGAAATACTAATCCAAAATTAATAATAATATACAATTAAATTAACAATTTAAAAAACACTATAGGTACATGGCCTCTAAATTTTAAGAATACAACATTCCAAATTCAATTTCATTTGACAGATGTTGAAATTTTTCCACTACGAATCTTCAAGGTTTATATTTGAATTAGTATTTCTAGACATATGCGCTTAAAAAGTAGTATACAAAAATATGCATTTAAAAATGGTGTCAAATAAAAAAATACTCATTTCTATTACGAATTTTTAACTAACAAAAGTCGAGTTATATTTAGTGCGTAAAAAGAAAATTATTACACTTTTTTTAAATTGAAAGGTTAATAATAAAATCCTTTGGCCGACATGGTAAGGCAACCGAATAATTAAACGGGTTTTTCCATCGTCGGCACTCTTGGATCTCCCCTTGATTACCATCAGGCAAATTGAGATCAGATGTCGCGTCTCAATAATCCAATTAAATCTAAATTGATATTTATCAGGCAACTAATATTTAATAGCTAAACACTTTTTTTAATGGCCTCGACTTGCCTAATGGTAAGCAAAAGAAAGGTCTACAGTACCGACGACTTAAAAATAACCTATACAACTTACGGTTGCCTCAGTCGCTGTCACAGTGCCGGCGAAAGAATCCAATTGTCGATCATGACGTCAGCGGCAATCCAGTTATAAATCCGTAATAAAAACACAGTTAAATACAAACTGTAGAAGAGGAATGCCTTTAGCAATCAGTCATAATTTTTATATTTAATCTTGTGCGCCGCCTTAATAAGCGGAGTCAATGTTCGTAACTCCATAGCACAGTCTAAGAATGGATGCTCCAGAAGCTCCTCAGCCGTCGCTCGCATATCGACATCAACTTGAAGACATTTGTCTAAGAAGTCTTGAAATAACTCTGACAGACTCTCCCACCTGGGAATCCTTGGTCTTCCAACAGCAGCTATCAAATACAGAGCTCTTAATGGAGTCTCCTTCATGTAAGGAGGTTCACCCTCAATCATTTCAATTGCCATTATACCCAACGACCAAACATCTACTTTCTTACCATATTGCTTCCTAGTCACAACTTCTGGTGCCATCCAATAAGGAGTGCCCACCATCGTCTGCCTCTTCTCATCGCCAACTATGTTAGCACAAAACCCAAAATCAGTCACTTTAACCGTACCATCCATTCCTAACAATACGTTATCTGACTTTATGTCTCTATGTATGGTGCCCTTTGAATGTAAGAATGAGATAGCTTGCAGCGTCTCTCTGCATACGGCAGCAATCTGACCTTCCTTCATGACGACTTCTGTTACGACATCAGTCAATGAGCCGCCGTCTAATAATTCCATGGCGACCCACAAATGGTCATAATTAAGAAATGCGTCGAGGAAGTTTACCAGATTCTTATGGTTGAAATCTTTTAATACGTTAATTTCGTTGAGTATGAGATCCTTACGTGATTGTTTTGTTAAATCTATATCTTTTATGGCGACTCTTGAATTATCATTACTGTCTATGGCGATGAACACAACACCTGGAACAAAAAGAAAGGAGATTTAATTATGGCGACATGTGTCAGCTACGCGTAAAGTCCTAGGTTCGATTCCCAGACGGAACAAAGAGTTGTTTCATTGTATTTATTTGTAATATTTAATTAAATCTATTATATCATCAGGCGGGTCGAGGTCAGATGTCGTGCCACAATATATATATAAAATTCTCATGACACAGTGTTTGTAACAAAATTCCTCCAATGCGGACCGATTCTTATGAAATTTTCTGTGTTTAACTAATAAGACGTAAACTATATTTCATACCTCTAAGTGATAAGGGTGGTCTACCCCAAAAAATTTTTTTTTTTAATTTTTTGGACAAATTTTATTATTTGTATGATTAGGCATTAAAATACATACAATCCTAAATTTTCACCCTTCTACCATCAACCCCTATTTTTTAAAAGCGAAATTAGTACTTTAATAATTTTCTACTTTCGGCGGTTAATAATTAATCAGTTATAATGCTATTAGAACAAGAAAAGGACGGACTGTTGACTAACTTCACTTGACTGATTTGAAGGTATCTTTTTCAAGAAAAAGACACCATACTAAAGTGAAGTTGGTTGGAGAGTTGGACGTCACAAAATGGCGCCGATTCGATCCTATTTTTATTTTAATCGCATTATACCACTCGATAAGTTATTCCCGCCAGGCGTCTACCGGTCTCCTGTCTTTCTCACACATGTGTTTTTTTGGTAAAACATAATATAATTTTAATAAAAAATGAGTCAGACATTTAATACAGGTCTGGTTGTGGTAGGCAGACAGTTGGTGTCGCGACTAAGTCGCGTTTCGAGAACAGCTTGTAAATTGTCGGTTCTGTGGGTGGTTCTACTGAGTGGTAGGCAGACTGGATACCGCTGCCTACCACTCTATCAAACATAATAACATTGATTAATGAATAACATTTGGAAAAGTAAATATTTAAAAAGAGGTGATGACATATGCTTAAAATAAAACTACTGGACATATTTAGAAAGAGGCTGAATGACGAGAGATGTAAATCAGAGCTGATTAAAGAGTAAAGCAAGGACGACTCTAAAGAGGAAATTAATGACATAATCCTAAATAGGCCGGTATTGTGGATGTGACTGCTACTTACAGTAAGTCAACGATAGTAGCAGTCGCTTTCATTTATTCAGAGGTTCGCAGATTATTAGTTAGTTATCAATAGTTTGTGTAAATCGGTGCAATACAATTGGTGGTCATTTGCAGTCTGCCGAACTGGTACCACCGCTTTGCGGCGTAAAGACCGTCAAGTGACTCAATCGCGTCTTTGACCTGCATAATGACGGCGATAAAGACAACCATTAGAAGAATTTCTTTTTAGTCATCGGCACTTTTGGACAAGGCCAGATGTCGACTCACAAAAAAGATGTGTCGAAAAAACGACTCAGTTTACGATTGCCTCATTCGCCGTCACCATTCCGGCCAGTCTAACGATCCACTTGAATCTGAGCCAAAATATGAATAATATAAATACAACGTAGCTTAGTATAGAAATGTTAATAAAGAAAAATTAAAAATATATTAATGAATAAATAGCGAACTACTTAAGAGACTGCGAAATCATATAAAAAAGATAATATGAGTCAATATTATGTCCCCATTATCACAGCTATGTTAAATTGTTTCGAGATCTTTTGATAATTAATATCATGCACTCGTGCAGTGAAACCATAGGTTAAAATAAACAATCAATCAATCAAATAGACACCTCCCCTTTCCCACGGTCCTGAAGCTCTACGGGGCACTAGGCAATCCAGCTTTCTTGAGGATGCCCTCGATTTGGTCAGACCCAGGAGGGTGCATTCATCCATATCAGATTTATAAATTTCTATGGTCAATGAAATGTTCATTTTCTTCATAAAATTATTGTTTAATATAAAAAAAGTTTATTTTATTATATTGAGATCTGACCTTCACTTGACTTGCTTGAAGGTAAGTTAATGACTGAAAAAAACTGCAATTTACGTTTGTCTCAGACGCCCGGACGTGCTTTTTCCTTCTTCATGCTTCTTTATCATGCTCGAAGGATAAAGGTTATAGGATGGTAGGAAAAAGAGCGGGTAAAGCATTCTACGTGCTTATTGTACAGAGAAATGACGCGCCAAATTGTTTAGTTCTCCTCAAGTTTAGTTTTTTTATTTTTATTGTGACGCGACATATGACAGCACCCCGCTTGATGTTAAGCCAAAGTGTGGTCCATGAATGAATGTCACTGCTACTACAATTCAATAACTGTGAGTAGCAATCACATCCACTATGCCGGCCTAGATGGAACCGGCAACTTACAAGCTGATCCCGAAACGTGACCTAATCACTTCACGGTCTGTATACTTGTAAGTGGTGGTACTACCCTGGATCGGCAGACTGGGTACCACTGCCTACCTCTCTTTGATAACCAGACCCGAAGCAAATATCCATCTCTTTTTTATTAACAAATATTTGCAATATTTAATATTATTAAATATTACAAATAAAAGCTATGAAACAAATATTTGCTCCGACCGGGGATCGAACCCGGGACTTTACGCGCAACAAACCAGTCGCTAAACCGTTCGTCCACGCCTGTGTTAGTTAAAATAAATCCTGCTTTTATGGTGACGCGACATCTGAACTCGACTTGACTGATAGTAAGCAAGGGGACGTCCAACACCAAAAGTGGATGCAGTTTACGGTTGCCTCAGACGCCGTCACTATGCCGAAAAACAAACCCTTGAGTAGAATGCCCCAAACACTAAAGATGGGACGATCTTGAATTTTTTCGAACCAAAATTGCCTAATGAATTAAACAAATTTTATGCGGCTTACTATCGCGTTTATTTTGGTTTTGATTTTACATTTTTTTATTATTCCGACGATTATTATTATAATTTATTATTATTTAAAATAAACCGGGAACAGAAAAACAAAATATCAAAATATCACTACCCCGAGTTTTGGAACAATAACAGCATCAACCAATAGGACGACCAACACCTCAGTCTCTCCGTGACCACGATGGCTGCAAAGCTCTCGAAACGTCGGAATAATAAAAAATTGTAAAATCAAAACCAAAATAAACGCGATAGTAAGCCGCATAAAATTTGTTTAATTCATTAATCAATGTTCGCGCAAAAAGACGAAATTGCCTAATACACAGTATGGTTTGCTATAGAATTTTGGATGTGTATGCATGACTATATAAATTTGGTGTCTGATCTAAAATTATATATACTTAAGTATATAATAGTTGAAACCGGTTTATTGTAGATGTTAACAGACCCAACTCGGTTTAGGCCTTAACTCGGTTTAACCCGGGTTGAAAAGTCGAGTCGTTACATCTCTACCAAACACGCATGAATATACAATAATTCACAGGTATACACAACAAATCTATTATCTCTATTTATTCTGACGTAACATCCTCTTATGAAATGTACAAATAACTTATCAAAGGAAGAAAGTATTAAGACTAGAGGAAGTTAAATATTTACTTTTTAAATTATTATGACCGTTTGTAGGAAATGAATTCAAATTAGTGCTGAACCAAAATAATCTGCGCATAAAATCTATTATCGACTTAAATTATTACCTATGATTGATACAAAACTTTACTCAATAGTAGTTGGTGCAAGAGGAATACCAGCAAAACCCTTGCATCATGAAAAATGAAACAATTTCTTAGCATCCATGGATTCTCCGTGCGGGTGCCAGGTCCATCGCGTGGCAGACAGAAGAATGAAGGCAGTGTTCCGAACTTGTGACCGAAATGTAGGTTTCAAAGCTTTTTGTGACATATCAACACTCACCTTCCCTGCATTCACTATCCCCTCTACCCAACCAAATATTGTAAGACCCTACCAATGTCGCCTTCGACATACGATCTAAAAATGTGCTTACGGCTGACCTTGGGAAGCCAAGATTCTTTAAAAGATGATGCAAGGTTTTTGCTGGTATTCCTTTTGCACTAACTACTACTTATAGCCAGTGACAAAGGCGGCATGAGGTCTTACAGTATTTGGTTGGGTAGGTGGCATAGTAAAAGTGTGTTGACATGTCGTAAAGGCCTCAAACCTACTCTTCAGTCACAAGTCTGGAACCCTGTTACGGGTTAAAGAATCCATGGATGCTAAGAAAGTTGTTTCATCTACTTAAAGATTATTAAAAATAATATTTTGAGTATACTAATTATACTTGAAATATTTTATTGATGACTGTTAATACATCTAGGGCAGGAGTCGTCAAGACTTAAGAAGTTGTGTTGAACTCCGAGGAATCTTAAGAGAAATTTTCCAAATTGAATATTAAATAAATTGTAAAATCCAAATTGTCTTAAAACATTTGATTATAATATCAAATAGCAATGATAAGCATAATCATATCAAGCGAGTAGGCAAGTTCATCAGATAACAAATTTCCTCACAAACACTTTATTACCGATTGTAAGGAGATTTTTAATACTACAAATACTTCTGAATATTAAAATGTATGTCTATTTTTGTTTTCAGATGTGTTTTGATATTTTTTTATTGTGACACGACATTTGACCTCGACCCGCCTGATGTTAAGCAAGAGGAGGTCCAAGAGTGACGACGACTGAAAAAAACGAGATAGTTCCCGGCTACTTCAGTCGCCGTCATTATGCCGACCTAAGGTGCTTCTTCACGCATCGCTTGAAGGATCCCCAAGGTTGGAGAGAACATATGGGCTGACAAAGCAATTTAAATTGTCTATTGTTCTACAAAGAAAAGACACACCAAGCTTTTTAGTTCGACTGCCGATTTGGTCGATAGAATGCAGATGCTTTCCCCGTCCTGTGCGGGTATTACGGGTGTGAAAGGATGAGATAGAAACAAGGTTTAAGAGCTCTTCGGAACATTCTCCATGGTATAGGCGATAGAGGACGCACATAGCCGCCATGTATGTCAATGGTATTTTATAACAGGAATGGTTGTGGTGACTCATTGAAAATACAATATCATATACAAGATTTTTGATAAAATCTGTCAAATTTAGGTTCTAATAACGACTATGGTGTAGTGGCAGTGCAATAGTTACACAAACCGAGAGCACGGGTTCGGAACCACCCACCGGTACCAACATATCCTTGATATATGTACTTTGGTTTTCCTGTTTCTATGATACAAGCACTTTAGTAGCTTAGTATAGAAATGTAAAAAATAAATTTAATTCTCATTAATTTAATGAAGAATGAATGCACCGATGGACAATGCAACAAGGATTTAATCATAATATTTTGTAGAAAATACCATAAAAAAGAAATAAATAAGAAATCACTAGTATTTATATTATAGCTTTGAGTTAGAAGCGAGTCTTAGAAGTTAAGTGATGATATGTTAAAAGTATATTTATATATTTTTCTTTTCGGGGAACTCTACCTGATAGTTGTCTTGAAATCATTCAACAAAATCAATCAAAGTACCTATATGAAGATAATTTGGAACAAAATGGTTTTAAACTGCTTTTGGCTTATGAAACAATTTTTTTTCCACTTGGCTATGCTCTACTCAGGATTGTTTTTTTTTAAATCAATTTTATTAGGTGAATTTCGCACATAAAAT
Source organism: Tinea trinotella (assembly GCA_905220615.1). NCBI lineage: Eukaryota > Metazoa > Arthropoda > Insecta > Lepidoptera > Tineidae > Tinea > Tinea trinotella. Next base: position 1,847,693 of record HG992314.1, read on the forward strand.
GGCGATGCCATTCCCATTATAAACTAAACCTAGTCTATTTACAGATACAAGCTCATACAGATATAATGTGGATAAGGCTAGTAATACAAAACATAAGAAACATCTCATACGAAAATAGAATACAACGAACAAAAATAAGTTATTAAACCTATGGTCAGGATTGTGAAAACTGACATTTGACAATTACTCAGTCCTAATGCTTTCCCTATGATATGCTCCCTGGTTTAAATCCCTATGATATGCACCCTTTAGATAATAATTTTATATTGTTGTGTTCCAATTTAAACACAAAAAAAGAATTAGGTTCAAGATGTATGTAATTTTACTTTTACCTACCCTTGTAACTAACCCTATATTGTGCTATTAGAATAAGAACAGGACGGGCTGTTGACCAACTTCACTTGACTAATTCAAAGGTGTCCTTTTCTTGACGGTTCACAAAGAAAAAGACACCATACTAAAGTGAAGTTGGTTTAAGATTTATATGTCACAAAATGGCGCTGATTCTGTCCTTTTCTTATTTTAATCGCATTATATGTTGGTTTTGTATATGAATCAACACTGTAAATATTCACACTTTCCTATTCCTATTACACTTGTCAAATGAGCAAACAGCATAATAAAACCATTATCCTGTATTTCAGTACTGACCTTTAACAAATCTACAAAACTTATACAAAACCTTTAGTTGAATATGCATACCAGATATAGAGCTCTTTCTTTGTGAAAGACAATAAAGATAAGCCATAATGTTACCAAGGATCAATTTTGAAACCCTACCACACTATAAGAGAGAATAGAGTCCTTATTAATGGTCCCTTTTGATTGTGTTTTTTTACATTTCTATACTAAGCTACTAAAGTGCACAACCAAAATACATGTATCAAAGATACATTGGTACCGGCAAGTGGTTTTGAACCTGTGCTCTCTGTTTGTGTAACCATTCCACTGCTACTACACTACAGTCGCCTATGCTAAGAAAAGTTTCTGTTGTGTCATACAAATGAGCACAAGGCACAGAGACTGCAACTAAGTTTCGTATGATACTGCTATTCCAGTTGTCAGCACTTCTGTACCTCCCCTTGCTTACCATTAGGCAAATCAAGCTCAAATGACATGTCTCAATAAAAAAAAGTAAAAAATGTGTACAGTACTAACCAGATGCTCCAGCTCCAAGTTCCTTAACCCGTTCAAATCTCATATAGGGATCATCTTTGTTACATATCCTTCTTAATTCCTCATATATTTCCTCATCTGTAAGTGTTGCATTGAACAATTCTTTCTTTCTTAATATAGGACTCTCATCCGACTCATTCTCTATCAAGGTCAAGTCTTGAACCACAGCACTCAAGTCCATGACTGCATCTTTCTTCTTTAAACTAGACTTAACTAAAGTAACAGGCATTGTACATCTCTCAGAAGGCACATTATTACAAACAGCATCTTCTTCACTACTCTGACCATATGATAAATCTGAATCTTGGCTTTGGTGAGCATTTTTCTTATCAAGAAACTTTTCTATCTCCAAATCTTCTTCATTTATTGCTTTCTCAGTCACGAACGGCTTGAAGGGCTGATCATCATCTCCTTGCTTCTCTTTCTTAACAATATACATATGGTAAGTGAGCGCGGCGGCTGCAGCATCAGGATTATTATTTTTCTCAGCCTGTGTTATTTGTGTGTCTAATAATCTAAGCCAAGATGATGGCAAACCCTCCAACATACCAGTCTCAGAGTTCTTACTAACGTGAAGATGCTGCTTGACGTTCGTTGGCATACCAATTTCTGTAGCTCGTTCATCTTTTGGAATCTTTCTCGTAAAAAACTTTCTGAATACGCCTTGTCCGTTCATCTTGAATTCGTTTCTTATTGCACTGTAAAATTAAAAACTATGCCATCTCACATATACCACTGTCTAAACACTGCGCTTGTGTTTCGCATTAAAAAATATAATTATACATCAAAAAAATAAAAATAATCTCCAAAGGAGTGGCTCCCAATCACAACACTTATCATTATCTGTCAAATACAAGTGAGAGCGAAGGAGGGAAATGTCATTGTTTGCGTTTAATTATTTATCTAATTTTTAGATATAATAAGGAAATAACTACTTATATATAAATAAAAGAGAGCTTATATCATTTATATTTTACTAGGTATACATATAATCAAATAATATTTATCAATAATGGATTTTATATTTATTTAAAAAACTCAATCTTAAAATAAACTCAAACATGTAGCAATAACTAAACGAACTCACGAAACCAACATAAAAATAATTATATAATCTATGAGTTGGTATCATGAGGCTGATAAATTGGATTTTTGTATGATTCATACTGCGGAGACGGCGGCAAAATATAGAGTTCATTATTTTCTTTGGCTAAGTCGTTTACAATTTCTTATAATAAAAGATTATGATGAAACGATAGTCATTTTTGTTTGATATTTATAATTCTTCAAAAGACTTTTTTAGTTGATTCATAAATAATAAATCACAGATTGCAAAAAGTTTGTAGAAAGAAGTTCTTGTAAGTGCTTTACTTCTAGGACTTCTAACTAGGTACTTGGTTCTAGGACCAGGTATCTAATTTATTAATACACCACTACTAGACCGCGCTTGTCGTTTCACGGCCTAATTTCAGGGATAGGCTGTTTTTTTGTTGATTACTGTTTATAATAAAGTATTCGACTCTTAGAAACAGATTGAAGGAAGATTTTTCGAAGTAGAGCCCTTTTCCATTTTTGGAATATAAACGCCCCCGTTTTATTTATCAAGGACATCATGACGAGGCGTTTTATAAATACGACAATAGGTTATATTTTGCATTTATACATTTCTTATAAATTTATTCAAATCTTAATTATTATTATACATTAATCAAAATTAATATTAAAATTAAACACAACATTGTTACTAACCAACTAATAAAAAAAAATAATTTAACTATAAGTAAAAAATATCATCCAATGACGTCGCATCAGAGATAGTCCCAAGGAGACTGGCAACATTTCCCCTTTGTATAGCAAGGCTAATACGTTGGCAGAAATAATTGCCAGCCTTCCTGTCTCCAGACTTCTCCGTCAGCCGCCTGGACAACTCCTTGGCCAGGCGCTTAGCTGATGGTCCCCAAGGGCCCATCGTCTCGACCCCAAACGGCGCAAATTCGTAACCAGTACCGAGGTTAGCGTATTTGCGCAACTTGAGGTTCTCAGCAGAAATCGCCGCACTTCCCGCGCTTAACGAAGTCGCTTGGATGTGAGATGGGGCTAATGTGTCTACACAAGTCGCATCCCACACCAAAGACCTGCCAAGCTTCCATGGCCCAACAGTCATTCCGTCAGGTCTCTTGCCATCGCTCCGCGCAATACCACAGGGTTCTAAAATTGCGGGCACTCCAACAGTGACAAGAGCCCTTCGGATGATATCGTTGAGTGCCGCGTGACGGGGAATGCGACCGGCACTTCTGGCACAAGAAAGCCCGTGGTGTCCAAGATTATCCACCGGTTCTCCGCACCGACACTGGTGTTGATGGACAGTCCGGGCTCCGAGACGAAGACATACCGCCAGGGTCAGGGTATTTCTGTCAAGGAGTGTCCCAACCGATGCAGACGGAAAAGCCTGCAACCAGAAACCCGACTCCCTAGTAGAGACGGCTATGAGGCGAGCCCGCTCTCTCATGTTACTGGAAGATAATATATCTTCCATTACCATTTTGCAGAGCGGCTCGTCCCATAGTCGTTGAAATTTTGGTGAAATTGGTAGCGAAATATTGGGGCACGCAACTGACCAGGCATCTCTGGCATCCGACATGTACGCATATATACATGTATGGTTATATTTTGTATAAAAATGATACATAGTCTTCTTTTGTAGTCGTGTCGACGATGCACCCTCTATAGCGAAGAATTGAAGGTTTACTTACCTCCCCATTCTGAGAATTGTGACGCGCAGGCTTCGCTAATTCCATGACATCATCTATAGCGTTATAAAGAAGATGAGCACATAAAAACAATTTTTATTAAGAAAGGACAGCTAAGGAAAGAAAAGCTAAACACGCTATAATGGGTTCTCGAAAATGTCCTAAAACTTTAGTCCCTAATTATTATTAGTAGGTACTAACAATATATTCTAGTAACTTGTTAGTCTGAATCCGCGTTCGCGATCCTAACGATTTAGAGGAATATGCTAAAATTCTAAATGGGCACTTCCAATATTTAAATAATCCAGAAAAAAGAGGGCATCTATCTCATTAGTCAGCAAGGAACATTGTTAGTCAGTCAGTTGTCATTGTTGTCAAACGCTTTTTGCCTGTCAAATCGAAGATTGCATATATATTCGGATTGAGATGTGGAGCGGCGCCTTAATCCTTATACTGTGATAAATAGGCATACAGATTTCGGGTACATTTGAATAAACAAAATTGTAATTAAATAAACCTATAAATATAAACAGTACATTTATAGAGGTTTGTTGTCTGTGAACAGTGCCAAGTTAAATAGATTTTGAGACGCTGTCTAACAAAAAATAAGAAAACACATGAATAATGATAATAATGAAGAGGGAACAACAGCGTTTTCAATGTGAAATTTGCGACGCTGACTTCGAGGCGAAAGAATTTTTGCTGCTTCACAACAAATATCATATGGATCAGAAACAGGGCATCAAGAAGCGTCGCAAGTTTAAGTGCGACCATTGCGACGTGAAAGTGAACTCGCAATACCATCTGGACATACACAAGAGTAAGCATGAGGGGAACCCGACGCGTAAGTTTGTCTGTGAGGTGTGCGACAGGAGTTTTGTAGCTGCACAATTCCTCAAGAGTCACATGCATACACACTCTGCCACATCCACTATTAACTGTAAGGTATGTAACAAGAGCTTCACAGGTAAAGAGTATTTGAGACTCCACATGCAATTGCATAATGATATTAAGAAGTTTAAGTGTACTAAGTGTGATGAGATGCTTCCCTCCAAGACGTTTCTCAAAGTGCACATGATGAAGCATACAAAGATAAAGAACTTCAAGTGTGATTATTGTAATAAGCAGTTTGTGTCGAAGATCTCAATGGTGAAGCATCGTGGCTCACACGAGGGTAAGACATTGGATTGCCATGTCAAGTGCAGTCAGTGTGAATATTCAATGCATGCGTCAATGCTTAGTACACACATGCAGAGAGCTCATCCAGACAATAATGATGAGACTGTGAAGCGGCCCCACAAATGTTTAACTTGTGGCAAATGCTTCATTGTGAAGATTAATCTAAACCTGCACATCCGTGTTTGCCACCCTGATTTGATGACTGAGTTTGACGATGAAGATGATGAAGACTAGAATGTATAGCTTTAATGTTATAAGATATTTTCTCTGGCTAAATTAAAGATAATTTAAATATTATTAATGTTTTAATTAATCAATTAAATTCTTATGCCTTTTTCCCACGGGGATAGGCAGACATGATAAAGCACTACTTGCCACGATCCTGACATAACTCATTCGCTTCCCTCACATCCACAATGTTCTTCGTGCAAGCACTAGGGTTATGTGCAGTAGTCAGCCCAGCTTTCTTGGAAATATCAGTCAACCCATATCAGATTTATAAATTCCTTTCGTCAATCTACTTTCACTGTTGCTTTCCATGTGCCCAAACCATTGGAGCATGGCTTTGTCAATCCTTGACACTACATCTTTTTTCAAACCACATCTATTTTGCACTGTGCTATTCCTCATTCTATCAGCTATTGTCACTTCCTCCACATACACTCCTTAATGCATTTCATCAGCAATAATTCTACTCTCATGCTTCTGCAATACCCAACATTCACTTCTATACAATAATGCATGGAATAATCAGGATTAGTTTGAAGGTTGCCGGCTACAAATAGACTGGAAAGTGAAGTGAGTTAGTCACATTTCGGGATCACCTTGTAAGTTGTTGGTTCCAACAAGGCTGGTATAGTGACTTTGACTGCCGCTTACAGTTATTTAATGGTAAGTAGCAGTCACATCCATTCATGGACTGCACTCCAGCTTAACATCAGAGGGGGTGGTGTTGTCATACAATAATAGGTATAGCACACTGCGGTTATTAATTATTTACAGACATAACTATAATTTTACTATAACAAAATATTTACTGACATAACTTATAGAACTGGTCTGCAGTGGCTACAGGGTCATAAAGAAATAGAGCAGCCTATGCCAACCTGGGGTTCGCGGACAGAACAAGAAAATTAAGAAAGCATAGTGGTGCAGCCAAATTTAGTCAGACCGTTTTGCCTTTTTCAATTTCAAGATGGAATAATGTGTCAAGTGATAGTTGGCTAGGCTAGCCTTTTACATACAAAAACACTGAATTTGAGTTTAATTGAAATTTTGAAAATAAAATAGATTGACCTATGTGAGTACTGCAAATAAGTTTTTTAGGGGTCTGCGGATCATGGTAAGGTGATCCGCCATTGGAAAAGGCTGGCTATAGAGCATATTTGAAGCGAATATAGTGACGGCGACTGAGGCAATCGTCGACTGACTCAGTTTTATTAGACAAGTTGAGGTCAGATGTCGTGTCACAATAAAAAATGCGCTTTTAGACTATTTTTTTCCATCAGTGAAAATCGAAGTAGAAATGTGGATACGCTCATGTGTTCTTCCCATCCTATGACCTTGGATCCTTTAACGAAGCGTTTAAAATCACCTCTGGTGAAGATGCCTGAGCTGAGTCAGATGTCGCGTCTCAAACTGAGCTACCTTCTGAAAGAGTTCTGTGAGACTGCGAGTTCAGGCTAAGGAAGCGACAGAGTTGTGTCAGGATTGTGGAAATGACGATCGCAGTGTAAATTGTGGCGTGGCAATTTGTTTTTTGTTAAGACCGCCTGATGTTAAGTTAGAGGCCACTGCTACTACAGTTAAATAACGGTTAGTAACAATCGCATCCACTATGCCGGCCTTGTTGGATTATTTGATTTAATTACTTTTCAAGTTTATATTTCTATACTAAGCTACTTAACGTGTTTGTATCATAGAAACACGTGTATGTATTTAAAGAGTGGTAGGCAGTGGTACCCATTCTGCCGATCCGGGGTAGTACCACCACTTACAAGTATACAGACCGTGAAGTGATTTGGTCACGTTTCGGTATCAGCTTGTAAGTTGCCGGTTCCATCTAGGTTGGCATAGTGGATGTGATTGCTACTCACAGTTATTGAATTGTAGTAGCAGTCCATTCATTCATGGACCACACTCTGGCTTAACATCAAGCGGGGTGCTGACATATATCGAGTCACAATAAAAAAAAAAACTGGGCGAATGGTTTTGAACTCCCGTCCCTTGGTTTCGAGGCCATTATCCTACAACTAAACCACGTATGTACGTATAGCTTAAGGTGTGTTGACGGGAAGCCAAGAAATACGTAATCTATTAGAAAAGGAAATTTCTTGATGCTAAGTAATATAAGATTGATTCAACTTAAGTCAAGTCACGTACATCAATTTGGTAATTTATATTGATGGCCCTTCGTCATCAATATAAACAATATTAAAGCGCTTGTGAACAGATTCAATCAATCGTGCCAAGTGGTCCACTTGCCACGATTCTGACACAACTCCCTCGCTTCCTTCACATTCACAATTCTCTTTATACAAGCTCTAGAGTTTTGGGCACTAGGCAACTTAGCTTTCTTGAGGATGTCTCCGATTTGGTCGGCAAATACCCTCCTGGGCCTGCCTTGTTTAACGTATCCAAACATTATTTTTTATATTGAAGCTTGACATATGACAGCATCCTGATGTTAAGCTGGAGGGCGGTCTATGAATGGAGGTGACTGCTACTACAGTTTGTAAGTAGCAGTCACATCCACTATGCCAGCCTAGTTAGAACCGGCAACTTACAAGCTGATCCCGAAACATGACCAAATCACTTCACGGTCTGTATACTTGTAAGTGGTGGTACTACCTCGGATCGGAAGACTGGGTACCACTGCCTACCACTCTTTAAATATTTTTCTGAACCGTTTTTTTTGACACTGTATATGGGTAACGTTCTGAGCCGGAGGTGCATCCAGAATCGTATTTGTACTTAAGTATCTTTAGCTAACATAGCCCCGGCGGCAATTAATGCACTAGAAGCTTGTCAAAGCAACAAAATATGAAGTAAGCAAGGAATAGTTTTGCTGATGGCATTGGTCAATGCTAACGCAGTGCTACGTCACTATAACGTCATCCCGTCGTGTGACGTCATGACCCAAGCGCGTTAGCAACTGCCAGTGATGTATAGTAAGGGAACGAGGTAAATGAACGCGCTAGGAATGCAGTTATGACGTGTCTATTATGAATAGTGAAGTAAAATGCAAAATGTCGATAACAATAAACACACACTTTCCTTAAAACGCAAATAGATTTTGTTATTAAAAATTATAAATGTGTATTAATGAATTAAAAATATTTTATGCGACTTACTATCGCGTTTATTTTGGTTTTGATTTTAATTTAAGAAAATACAATGTGTATTAAATTGAAGTATAAATATTAGACAGCAACAATGAATTATATATTAATTTATTTTGTGAATAGTGACTGCATGTTTTTTTTCTTTTTCACACATTTTAATCACGTTTCTAATAATGATGCTAGCCTGATTACGGATGACGACTCTCTTTTATTCAATTAACTCACTATTTTTTCAATAATCAAACAAAGAAAATATGGACACGTTTTTATCGATAATATCGCCGAGCTATGAGCGTCACTAAAAGCGGCCACTAAGATACGGGTGGTGGTTGTTTCACGCCCCATCGCACCTCAGCTCCCGAATTCATTTAACTCGTTCCCCAACTATACGTCTGTGTTACAGCCAGTTGTACCAAAAATTATAATTTACGAATTTGTAATAAGTATCGTATAAGTAAAAGAAAAAAAGAAAAATGGGTCGCACCACTCTTTAACTTCACATTTTACATTTACGTTTAACGGATATTTTATACAGAGCTAAAGGACATCATTCGTTTTGGGTTTCTATGTACTACTTTTGTATTACATAGAAAGGTAGTTTCGATAATAAATTATTAACAACCCAATTCACGATTTCGTAATAGTAAACGTAATAGAATAAGTATAAAGTAAAACTAAATTCGTAAACTTTTTTGGTGCAACCGGCTGTTGGAATTTAAAAGATTTGCCATCGTATTTGCTTCATATCAATCAACAATTTTAAATGCAACATTTTCATGCAGTTAATTTTTGTCTAAAATGTTTATTTTTCTTTGGAAAGTTTTCTAGTGATGTGAATTGAATTATCGATATTAATTGCGTCAGTCTTATTTTTTTTTATTGTGTCTCGGCATCCGTCAATGACCTCCCTAATGGAGCATAAGATCCAAAAGTGCCGACGACTAAAAAAACGATTTAGTTTACGGCTGCCTCAGTCGCCGTTACTGTGCTGGCCAGTGTACAAATTATGGTAGGCCACCAAACAGTTGGTGGTCATCATCTACCGATTCAGGTAGATGCTGGTTTGTGGGTTGTGGTGGTTTCAGCAACCTAAAAGTTGCTGGTCTTAAATAGCCGGCATAGTAGGTACGACTGCTACTTGTGGGTCATTAACTGTAGTTATCTCCACTCCAGCCTAATATCAGGCGGGGTGATATCAGACAAGACGAAATCTAAATACGTCATGTTATATGTTAGTGGAAAGACCTAAAGCGCTTGTTCATTCCATGTGCGTAAGAGAGATGAATGCGAAGCACGTACAGGATGCCAGGCAGCTGGTAATAAAGCTAGAGGTGCGGTGGCGAAATGTTTTTTTTAGTCGTTGTCACTCTTCAACCTCCCCTTGCTTACTATCAATGGTGTACCGTATGGATACGGCGCCTAGGGCAAGCATTTGTAAGTTACCTAAATGTATATTATCCACTTAATAAAACATTATAAATCTTGTTTAAGATATTCTTTAACTAAGCTATCAACTACTTTTTAGACATATTATCTGGATGAAACCAAGAAAAATTCTTTTACTCGAATTTTCTCTTTATTTATATAATAATATTTGTAATTTTTTAATTTGCGATTTGCGCCCTCATTTAATGGCGCCCAGGGCACGTGCCCTACCTGCCATACCCTAGTTACGCCAATTAAACAGAAACTTTACGTTGCTTTTAGCGATCCGCTTCCGTGGTGTAGTGGCAGTGCAATGGTTACACAAACCGAGAGCACGAGTTTGAAACCACCCACCGGTACCAATGTATATTTCATATATGTACTTTGGTTGTCCTGTTTCATGATACAAGCACTTTAGTAGTTTAGTATAAAAATGTCAAAATAATAAAAAAATGCTTTATCTTAGTTTTGAAGCTAAAGACCAACATGAATATTAAATAATAATTATTATTATTATAACAAATTTAACGCCGGTTATTTAAATTATTTTATCTGTTCCTTATCTTGTAAACGCTTCATGTGACATTAGCTATTGTGCAGTCAACGGATAATGCAAATAAATATTTTGTAATAGCTAAAGTAGGCTTTATCGCTATGAACATGAAGTAAAATGTTGCTTAAAATCTCTTGGAGTTTTAATCCTAGTCACAGGCATGTTACGGATGAATTGTTTACCTAATGACAATTCAATAAATACCTATAATATAAGTTCGCTGATGAATAAAAAAATATAGAAAGATAACTGAGTACATAAAAGTATTTTTGTAATAAATTAAATTTAAACACTAATTATTTTTAGACTATTATTTTTAGACATTATTAGTTGATAGTTGACAAGTTGAAAATCGATAAGTATAGTGAGTACCTAATTCCTTCGATATGTATGAAAAATCGATATTCTCATGAACAAAACGTCAGTCAATCTATTTACATAACAAAACAAGTTGTAAATAAATTAAATTGATATTAGCTTGATCGAACAGTGTAAGTGTTCTTAATAGAATTTAACGGCTGGCTAATAATACAATTACTCTTTAAAGTTCTAGAATAATATTTCCTATAAACATACAAATATCGATAGTTTTCTTCTGCTTTCAAATAGACATCACTAATTTGCATAATTACTGGTGGGTGTCTGTTTTTTCTTTGAAATCAGACTCAATTACTTATTATACATTAATGCGTGAACGCACCGAAACCGTGAATGTACTTTTATAAACAAAAACCAACAAATGCAAACATTCAGAAAAAAAACTACTTCTGTGTAAAGGACATCATTTATTTTGTCGAATGCCTGATCTACTCGCCTTATGATAAGCAAAGAGGAGGTCCAAGAGTGACGACGACTGAAAAAACCGAGTTATTTCCCGGCTACTCCAGCCGCCGTCACTATACCGGTCTAAGGTGCTTCACGCATCGCTTGAAGGATCCAAGGTCATAGGATGGAGAGAACACATGGGCTGGCAAAGCATTCCACTTGCCAATTGTTCTACTAAGAAACTACTTTTTAGTTCGACTGCCGATTCGGTTTATAGTATTCGGATAACCTGTGCGGGTATTACGGGTGTGAAAGGACGAGGTAGGAACAAGGTTAAAGAGCTCTTCGGATCATTCTTCGTGGTATAGGCGGTAGAGGACGCACAGAGCCGCCATGTCTTCATAATCTGATGTGGATGGATCAGGCCCATGAGGCCCAGGATTTTCCGATCAAATCGGACACATCCTCAAGAAAGCTAGGTTGCCTAGTGCCCATAACCTTAAAGCTTGTACGAAGAGTATGTATAAAGAGAATTGTGGATGTGAAAGAAGCGAGGGAGTTGTGTCAGGTTCGTAGCAAGTGGCGCTCCATTGTCTCTTCCTATCCTTATGGAAAAAAGGCGTGACAATTTAATTTATTGATTGAAGTCTACCCAAAGACATCAAGTCAGTCAGTCAATTCCATTAAAATATTTATAACATTGATTTAATTAAATTGTCACGCCTTATTCCCACAGGGATAGGCAGAGATAATGGAGCGCCACTTGCCACGATCCTGATACAACTCCCTCGCTTCCCTCACATTCACAATTCTCTTTATACAAGCTCTATGGTTATTCGTTTGAATTTATGTTTAGATGTGTTTCACGTTGTGTTTATTTTATTAATTTTGTGTTTTATATACAAAAGTGCACGTATATGTATAAAGAACTCCATGCTAACAGACTGTACCGCGATGTAGTTATTTTTGGGTCAATAGCTTTTGTATTCGCTCATCAGTTTAGTTGTAGTAAAATAAATATTATGCTCTATGTAACCAATTATCTATTATATTTTAAAACAATCAACTCTGTTTAGCTTGGATGCTCGAATTTAAACGTCGAAATGCATTTTAGGCTAACTAAGCATAGTGGTTGAGTTTTTGACGGGCAACTGCAAGTGACAGGACGCGCAATTTTGAATTATTTGAAAAGCTTGTGTTTTTCATAAATATTAATGTGTAATAATGGTGGAATTGTTATCCAGTAATAGTTTTTAAGTTGATCAAGTATAAACAAGTAATTTAAAGTTGTGAAACGTGTTTCTTCGTGTTCCCTCCAAGACTTCTTCTGAAGTTTTAGTAAAGGCTTTCCGCCGCTTCACTAAAACGATCATCATCAACCTCATTCTCATCATCATCATTTGATGAATCACTCGCGTGGTTCATCTTCATCTTTACTTGACAATGTTTTAACATTGAACCATATATTTTTACTTTGACACTGGCAAGTTAAATACTAAAGCCATAAACAAGAAGAAAGAAAAGAAGCATAGTGGTTGCAACTGAGGCGACCGTAAACTGAGTCGGTTTTTTCACCTCTTGTTTATTACCGAGGTCAATTATCTGGTCACAATAAAATAGTAATATTAAATAATACTCTACCCATTTATAATTATAAATATTCATTTACGTACCTATCTATACAAATAAAGTATTGGATTGTATTTCAGCCTTTATTACTGAAAGTGGGCATAGTTATACAGACTGTGAAGTGACTAAGTCGCGTCACATAGTGGATGTGACTGCTACGTATAGTTAATTAACTGTAGTAGCAGTCACCTGCATTCATAGACTGCACTCCAGCTTAACATTAGGCGGAGTGTTTTCATATGTCGAGTCTATATGAAAACTAAGGTACATTAAGCATTTCTTTTAAATTATAAAAAAATGAAACCCGCAGAAAAATTGAAACTTAGATTTTTCAGTCGTCGACGCTCTTATTCGACGTCAGGTGTCAAGTCTCAATCTCAAAAAAAATGTTTACTAATATTTAAATTAAACAAATTTTATTCGGCTTACTATCGCGTTTACTGCCAAACCAAATGACACCGTCAGTTATTATTCCAAAAAAATGATCTAAATTGGGAACAGAAAAAACGTCAATCAATCAATTAAATTGTCACACCTTATTCCCACAGGGATAGGCAGCGACAATGGAGCGCCACTTGCCACGATCCTGACACAACTCCCTCGCTTCCTTCACATTTACAATTCTCTTTATACATACGTACAAGCTCTATAAAAAAACGTCCTATTGGTTAAAGCTGTAATTGTTTCCAAAACTACCTTGTTTGATGTAATTTTGTTTTTTTGTTCCCGAATTTTGGAAATTTAATTGGAAACTTTTGGAAAAATAACCGACGGTGTCATTTGGTTTGGCAATAAACGCGATAGTAAGCCGCATAAAATTTGTTTAATTCATTAATTAATGTTGGCGCAAAATCTAAGAAAATACTACTATTTGAATGTTCGCGTTATTACAATAGAAGTTGTTTTCCGTTGCATAGCACCGTCCGCTATCGTCATGAATAGTTTGGGCGGCTCACCGCCTACTGAAATCCTCAGTCCCGAAGTCCACTCCGCGCGGTTTGCCTGTCCATTCCCCATACTAACATTATTAACAAAAACATTTAATTAATTATTTGCGAAACGAAAACCCTGTGCTTATTTTCTTTTATTTTCAACGTTTTTACTCGAGACGGGGAATCAGGCAGTGTCGATTCGAATTTTGAAATTGTGTCGCGTTCGAATAAGGATGTGAATTAGTGATTGAAGTGAATGATTCTTTGAAAAATTAGGTTTGTATTTGATTAAATATTGTTATCGATTATTTAGAAAACATATTGTTAATAGTGTTGTGGATTATGACCTAGATGTAATAATATCTGTGGGCGCTATCAAATTTCGCATTGTTTACGATCATTCAGGCATATCAACCAACATACAAATATTCTATGGAAGAACTTTTGACCTTCATTGGCCATATGGATGAAAGTCTATGAGCGCCGATAACGTTATATCATTGTCGGCGTAGTATAACTTGTCACTGCTGGATCCTACTACCTGTGATAACTTTAGAACGTAACTTTTTTTTATGTGACTCGACAATGACTTGACAGCTTGATGTTAAGCTGGAGTGTAGTCCATGAATGGATGTCACAGCTACTACAATTCAATAACTGTAACAATGACATCCACTATGCCGGCCTAGTTGGAACCGGCAACTTACAAGCTGATCCCGTGACCAAACGTGACCAAATCACTTCACGGTCTGTATACTTGTAAGTGGTGGTACTACCCTGGATCGGCAGACTGGGTACCACTGCCTACCACTCTTTGATAACCAGACCCGAAGCAAATATCCACTTCTTTTTTTTATTAACAAATATTTGCAACAATAAATATAATTATTAAATATTACAAATGAAAGCTATGAAACAACTATTTGCTCCGACCGGGAATTGAACCCGGGACATTACGTGCAACAAACCAATCGTTAACCGTTCGTCCACGCCTGTCGTCGTAACCTACCCCTTCAAATCAAATTGTCGCCTTTACCCCAAAGGAATAGGCTGAGACAATAGACCACCACTTGCCACGATCCTGACACAACTGCCTCGCCTCCCTCACATCTACAATCTCTACGGTTATGGGCACTAAGCAACCTAATTCTCTTCTACATGCATATTTAATTATTAAATCAATAAAAGTTTATAATTTAGGGTAACATAGTTTATTCACCCTCATATTATACACCCTTAACGTCTAATACTCGTACTACTTACAAGATTTCTCTATTTGATAAAAAAACATGCAAGGTTTTTTTAGCGTCTTATAAATAACATTACTTTTTTTATAAGTATTGTTTTTCCTTCCTTTAAATTTATTTATTTATTTATTAATGGGTCATCAACAAAATACACACTGATACAAGCAAGCATCTTAAAATAATCTTAAATATAAGTGTTATTTTAGTTAAAGATAACCTACATTTACAAAAAAAAACTGAAATACTAATTAATATACAAATTGAACATATAAATTAAACACACAAAAAATAAAACTAAACTAATAAACTATCTACTTACAAAATCATTGTAAAATGAAACTATGTTTTAATTTCATTTTGCAATGATTTTAATTTAGTTTTGAATTGTGATTATAAATGATTGTTTGTAAAGTATTTATTTAGATATTTTAACTATGTTACAACTGCCGTAGTTAATTGATATCGCAAAGAAAAAATATGTTGAGTAAATAAATAGGTAAGTAAGTAATTTTAAATATTGTGAAGCGAGTCAGGATCGCTTGTGAGTTATGCGAGGCGAATTTAGTTGATCAACTGCAAAATGGTTCGCGATTTGAACCGCCTGACTTTCAATTGCAATGAATATCGGTTCCTCGAAAGTTAAAGACCTTTCAACTTTTATTGAATTAATAGTTAAAAGCAAATCGACTCGTCTGAACTTGTTCGTTCAACTCGCATTGAATAATAAGTCCAATGGACAATAGAGCGCCACTTGCCACGGTCCTGATAAAACTCCCTCGCTTCCCTCACATCCACAATTCTCTTTACACAAGCTCTATGGTTATGGGCACTAGGCAACTCAGCTTTCTATAGGATGTCCCGATTTGATCGGAGAACACCCTTCTGGATCTGCCTCGATTAACGCATCCATCCACATCAGATTTATAAAGGACATCATTCATTTTGGGCTTTTGTAATGTCCAATGATGAAAAAATATATAAATGGTAGTTTCGATACTTGTATTGATAAAGCTAATAACAATTTTGCATTTAATTGCTGTGCAATTTAGTTATTTGGAAAATAAGATATGAATTTCGTATAATCTTTCGTATAATCTTTCGTATATTCGTATAAATAACGCCATATTTGTTCTGCTTTGAACTGTCATAGTTAATTATAGTTTGATCATTTCGCACACCTAAACTATGCAAAATAAAGGATATATCGTTGGCTTAGAGTGTAAACCTGCCAAATCCATTTTATACCACTAATAAGTTTTACCTATCATTCGAAAGAGAAAAATAAAATACACAAACTGGAAAAATCAGCTAATTTAAATCTTGATTTTAAATTGATAAAATAGCGTGATGAGAAAACCTGTCAAATCCATAACTTAAATATTTCGCTGCCAACTCCATCCTAACCGCCATTTTGTATGGAATTTTCGAAGCCGGCACGTGTGCTTTAGCAATTAATTACTTAGTTCTGTGTTACTGATGTAAACGAAGAATTTTAGTATTTAAATATTGCAGAGGTTATTTATTATTTTGCACAAACTTTACAGGAAATTGATTAATATTGTTATAGAAAGTTAGTTAACCTAGGATCTTAACAGATTGAAGTTAGCAGTTTTTCTTTAATCTAAATCTATGAGTGAATGAAACTTGGAAAAGCGGCTGGGTGTGACAGAATAACTGTCGAGATGCTGAAGGGCGGTGGTCAGCTGGTGGCTTCCTGGTTGTGTCTCCGTTTCAGTAAGTGCTGGGTGAACGGTCTTGTACCAGGGGACTGGCGCAAGGCTGTCATAGTACCACTGTACAAGGGAAGGGGGTCGCAACAGGAACCCAAAAATGATCATCAGGTTCGGCATCAAGTTCTTCTCAGTACTCACTTCTCAGTATTGTTGGCAAGTTGTATGCGAAAGTATTAATTGAAAGGGTAATGCATGAAACAGATGATAAAATTTGGGATGCGCAAGCGGGATTTAGGAAAGGGATGGGATGTATGGATCAAATCTTCTCTCTAAGATGCGTCAGCGAAAAAGTGTTGACAAAATACCAGAAGGTGTTTTGTGCTTTTGTTGTGAGAGAAGATTGCAAAAGGGTAACGTAGTGAACGGTGCAATCCATAGTATAATGAACGGTCAAATATTGTCCCAAAAGTCAAGGATGGCTGTTCATAATGCGGTGCTTGTTCTTACATTAATGTATGGAAGTAAAGGTTGGGTATGGCTGAAGAAGAATGAGAGTAGAATTAACGCTGTAGAAATGCAGTCGTTAAGGAGTGTATGTGGAGTGACGATAGCGGATAGAATAAGGAATAGCACATTGCGTGATAGATGTGGCCTGATAAAAGATGTAATGACAAGGATTGACAAAGGAATGCATCGATGGTTTGGGCACATGGAAAGGATGAGTGAAAGTAGATTGACGAAAGGAATAAGCGTGGGAGAGGACACTTCCGGTGCATTAAGTGTCCTTAGCTGGTTGAAATTACCACCCTACACAGGTGTATGTGTACATCCGGTCCGATATCTATTGTCTCCGTCTGCTTTGCTTGGAGGATCCTTCCTTGTCCATCCTCTGGGTACACGTAGACCTTGGTTCCCAAACCAGAATCTACGGGTGCCTTTATCGTTCCCACCACGGATTCGGAGACAACCCGGCTCTTCGATTCTCTGAGCCGGGCGACAGACGAAGCGCTGGAGCGATTCCCGACCGCGGAGGTCGTGGCCTTAGGGGACTTCAACGCACACAATGAGGTGTGGTTGGGGTCCCAATCCGCACGCGGGAAGGGCCACTTATGATTTCGCCCTTCTGCATGACCTGACACAGCTGGTGACCCAGCCCACCCGGGTAACAGACATTGTCGGTCATGCCCCCTCTCTGCTGGACCTTCTACTGACCACTCGTCCGACCGGGTATAAAATTTCGGTCAAAGCCCCTCTAGGGAATTCTGACCACTGCCTGGTCGAGACGACAGTGCCGCGCGTCGTGCCTTCTCCTGCCAGGAAAGAGGTGCGACGATTGTGGCACTACGGGTCGGCGGATTGGGAGGGAATGCAAATTTATTTCGCTTTCCTCCCTTGGTGGCAGCGCTGCTTCAACTCCGAGGATCCATCCACGTGTGCCTCGGCCGTTGCTGATGAGATAGCTCTGGGGATGGAATATTACGTTCCATCCAACTGTGCATCTCGTAACGACCGGAGCAGGCCCTGGTACAACGGTGAATGCGCGGCTGCTGTTACAGCAAAAAACGCAGCTCACAGTGCCTGGGTCAGGGGTCGAAAAAGTCAAGACCCTCGCGTGGACGAGTTGAAAGCAGCCTATAATCTTGCCACCAAGTCTTGCAGAAAGGTGTTTAAAAGAGCGGATTCACAGCGCGTTTCCAGGATTGGCGAGAGTCTGTTAGCGCACCCAACGGGTAGTCGAAGCTTTTGGAGTCTCGCCAAGACTGTAGAATCTAACTTCTGTCGTTCCTTGCTGCCACCGCTGAGACAGCCTGATGGCTCACTGGCGCATACGGCGAAGGCTAAGGTCGATCTACTGGCCGAAGTCTTTGCCGAAAATTCCCGTATTGACGATCGTGGTTTAGGGCCACCCACCTTGCGTCCGTTCGGACATACGATGCCTGAGATTCGTATCAGATGTCCGCATGGAGCTACGATCGCTCGATATCCGGAAATCCAGTGGTTCTGATGGTATCCCAGCGCTTGTCCTCAAAACGTGTGCAGCGGAATTGACTCCCGTCTTGACGAGGCTTAACCGACTCACGTACGCGCCGGGCTGTGTGCCTCGGGCTTGGAGGGGGGTTACAGCTATCGGACCCTGCAAACTACCGTCCGATAGCTGTAACCTCAGTACTGTGCAAGGTCATGGAGCGAATAATTAATGTTCGCCTCATAGCCTAACCTGGAGGGTTACCAGCTGATAAATGACCGTCAATATGGCTTCAGGCCGAAACGGTCAACTGGTGACCTTCTGGCGTACACCACGCACGTCTGAGGTGAAGCTTTGGATGGTAATGGAGAAGCCCTTGCCATTGGCTTGGACATCTTCAAAGCGTTTGACAGGGTCTGGCACAAGGGCCTTTTATCCAAGCTCGAGGCATACGGTATACCTGACCGTCTGCGGAGTTGGATAGCTGACTTCCTGCGTGACCGTTCCATACGCGTCGTTGTGGATGGATGCGCATCGCGCAGGATGTCGGTGAACGCCGGCGTCCCTCAGGGCTCCGTGCTGTCGCCGACTTTGTTCCTTCTTGGATCCGGCATTCATTGCTATGCGGACGACAGCACGGTGCATGAACGCTACACTGCCCGCCCCGCAGCTGGCAAACAGGAGATAGCCGATTTGAGAGTGTCTGTTGTAGCGGGACTGAACCGGATTCTTGATCGTATTACCCACTGGGGCGGAAAGAACCTGGTTCAGTTCAACGCAGACAAGACTCAGGTGTGCGCGTTCTCGACGAAAAAATCCCCGTTTACTCCCCTTCCTTCTCTTTGCAACATCTCCCTTGGTACGTCGGACAGACTAGACATTCTAGGAATGTCCCGTCGCTGCGACCTGAATCACAGGGACCATATCGAGCGGGCCATTAAGACCACCTCCCGCAAACTTGGCATCCTGAACAAGGAGCGGCGGTTCTTCGCGCCAGAGCTACGCCTGCTATTATACAAGGCGCAGATTCGCTCTTGTGCGGAGTACTGTTCGCACCTCTGGGACGGCTCTGCCAAGTATCTTCTCAATGCCCTGGATTCATTGCAGCGCCGAGCTGTCCGAATTATAGGTGATGCAGAGGTCTTGCGAACTCTGGAGCCCCTGCAACTACGCAGAGACATGGCGGCTCTGTGCGTCCTCTATCGCCTATACCACGGGGAATGTTCCGAGGAGCTCTTTAACCTTGTTCCTACCTCGTCTTTTCACTCCCGTAATACCCGCACAGGTCGGGGAAAGCATCCGCATTTTATCGACCGAATCGGCAGTCGAACTAAAAAGTTCGGTGCGTCTTTTCTTTGTAGATCAATCGACAAGTGGAATGCTTTGCATGCCCATGTGTTCTCTCCATCCTATGACCTTGGATCCTTCAAGCGATGCGTGAAGAAGCATCTTAGGCCGGCATAGTGGCGGTGGCTGGGACAGCCAGGAACTGACTCGGTTGTTCCAGTCGTCGTCACTCTTGAACCTCCTCTTGCTTATCATCAGGCAGGTCGAGGTCAGATGTCGTGTCAAAATAAAATAAAAAAAAATAATTATATACATTTTTTGAGGTATGAGAAGAGGTATTTTAGAAGAGCAATAGATAACCAAAATAAATATTATAAATATCATCATCATCATTCCCCAGAAGGTGTCCACTACTGAACATAGGCTTCCCCCTTAGAACGTAATTTCGAACAACAAGATGCCAGTTGCATCCATTGGTTATTCGTGACATTCACCATGTCGCATTCCACCTAGTAGCAGACCAACCTACGCTGCGTATTTCGGTTCGTGGTCTCTACTTTAGAACCTTTCTTCCCTATCAATTGTCGGTTTTTGGAACGATGTAGCCAGCCCATTGCCACTTCAGCTCGCAAATCCTACGAGCTATGTTCTTAGGCGAATATCCTCGTTCCGGATTCTATCGCATAGAGACACCAAGCGAAGCTCTTTCCATTGCCTGCTGAGCGCCTCTGAGCTTTTCCAACAGACCAACATTTATAAATATATTTTTTAATAAAAACTGCTAAGTTCATATTAAAGAAAAAACTTCATAACAAAAATCTGCTAAGTCACAAAAGTGTTAATAAATAAATAAATACTTAATTTAGGAACTTTTCTTTTATTTTGTAAAATAAAGAACAAATAAGTAAAACGAACCATTTCCAAGCACCTACTCAAATTTATGTTATATATATTTTAGAATGTTTTTTGTCTCCCCTGTAAAATTACCTAAGATGTCGTTAGCAGGTTTACACTCTAAGCCGACGATATTCCAATTACATTGTAATCTTCGTACATCAAACTATTAAACTGATATTAATAAGATGCATATTAAACTGTTATACAATTAAGCCCAAGTCCCCACACAAAATGAATGATGTCCTTTCTTTCGTCATTCTATGCACTTTTTTTTTGATAAATTTAATACCCATAGTGTTAACACCTAAGTATTTAATATCAAAGCTGTAAAAAGTCCTAAACCGTTAAATAGTTATAACAACTTAAATAGTCGTAAAAATTTGTAAACGAGAACACATTATTAAACTACAAAGAAAATGTGATTACGCTTTGATAGATATGTCCTAATTTTGTTGCAACTGAATTCGGCCGAGGCAATAAACATGTTCTACGAAGAATTACATAAAAACTTCTGCCTCATTTCTTTTTTTAGAAAATAATTGCTATGAAAAAAGTTGTCTGGAGATCTTAGATTTGCACACTTACTTCTTTCTGTTTCATTTTTTTATTGTGACTCGACATTTGACAGCACCTGATGTTAAGCTGTAATTTAAATACTGTAAGTAAGGCTGGGAATGGATTTCCCTCTTTTCCTCTCCTCTCAGACTCTCGGATCCAACCGATAGTCTGATCAGACGATCGGAAGGCAATCGGACAATCGGAAGGCATACATTTGTTTGAATATTAATACACGGATCTGATAGTCAGATCGGACGTCAGAAAACGTCGGAAACGGCGCCGAGGCGTTTACGATTTTATTGCCGATCCGATGGTCTGTAGGTTTAGTTTGCATACAGAATACAGAGACAAAATAGACGTCCGATTTCTCTTTCCGATTTGTAAATAATTTGCTCAATTACTGCCTACTACTTTTAAAAAACATAATTTTTCAAAATCAATTATTAAAATCAAAAAAATATACCTATAGGTAATTGATTATTATAAACGAAAATTAATGGTGTAATAATTATTAAGCATAATCGTTAAAATTAAATATTGATTTTTATTAATAAATAATAATATTTTCCCGCCATTTTTGTTTTGACATTTATTTTTCTCATAGTAAGGCAAAGGTTATTGACCATAGAGCCATATGTGAAATCTACGCGTTGAAATAACATAATAGTTATGTGTAAAGTATTACCACCTACGTGTATTTGCTTAAAATAATAACTAAAATATTTTATACACTTCAGGGCTGTTATTTCATACGTCTTTAACGAAACTGAATTGGGTTTAAAATTGTTTTCTTTTGAATAATGTTTAGTAATGAACATAAATATGTGTTTCATTTTTATTATGATTCGGGATCTGATCTCGGCTTACCCGATTACTCGAAGAGGATCAAGAAGACACCAAAGAATTGACACAGTTTCTGACCGAAGAATATCTTAAACGATTTTAACTTACATTAAAATAATCTAAAATATAGCATTAAAAATAAGAAATCAATAGACAAAAATATAGGTACATTTTTATATAATTTAGATTCTTTAGATTAACATCAGGCGGGGTGCTGTCATATGCCGAGACACATTTAAAAAATATTAAAGGACTTTCATACAATTCTATTTATACAAGCTCTATGGTTACGGGCACTAGGCAACTTAGCTTTCTTGAGGATGTCTCCAATTTGGTCGGCAAACACTCTCCTGGGCCTGCCTCGTTTAACGCATCCATTCGCATGAGTCATGAGATTTATAAATTAGTAATTCTACTTTCACTCATCCTTTTCCAAACAATTGAAGCATTTTTTTCTCAATCCTTGTCACTACTTACTCTTTTAAACCACATCTATCACGCACTGTGCTATTCCTTATTCCATCCGCTATCGTCACTCTACATACACTGTGAATGTGGAGAGAGGGAGTTGTGTCAGGATCGTGGCAAGTGGCGCTCCATTGTCTCTGCATACACATTTCATACACAAGTACAAGGACACAAATTCCTTGACCTTCAATTTTTATAAATATAGTTTCCGTTTAAGAGTTATTGAAATACTAGCCACTTGGTTTAACATGATCCGGTGTGGTTGAACAGAGAGTTGGCTGGGTGCCATCAACGCATTCATCGGACGTAATTCACAATTTTGAAGGCCATTTCATATTTCAGGATATCGCTTGTTAAATTCATATTATTAATAACAGAGAAAAGACAAATTAAATAGGGTATTTATTAATGAATTAAACAAATTTTATGAGGCTTACTATCGCGTTTATTTTGGTTTAGATTTTAATTCGCATAAAATTTGTTTATTTCATTAATCATTGTTCGCGCAAAATATGAGAATATACTAGGATATTTATTAAATTATAGATTTTAATGCTGACCTATTTTTGTGTTTTATTTGATGCGATATCTGACTTTGACGGGCTTGATGATAAGCAAGACTCAGTCTCAGTGGCGTAGAGTGGAAGTCAGCCGCCCGGGGCGGAAAAAATATTTGCCGCCCCTTATTTAGGAGTTTCAATCATAGGTACAACAAAAATATGAATTTCAGGTACAAGTTTTAACGATTTATTTCAGTTTTTATAAATGAGCCGCCCCTCCGCCCCCGCCACGCTACGCCACTGGACGGTCTAAGACTGTTGATGGCTAAACTCACCTCCAGATCTATTTAACTTCTATTATTCCAGATAGCCTATGAATTCATCCTGTCGCAATAGGTAAAAAAATATATTATACTTACAATCAATCAATAAATTGTCACGCCTTTTCCCACTGGGATAGGCTGAGGCAATAAATAGTAAATTTAAAAAAATATATAGTAGACTTTTCCGTGCGCGTTAAATATTCTATTTAAGTTTTTTTAAAGCATAATTACTTATTGACGTAAAACATTCTATTATATTATTCAGGTGTAATTTATTTATTTTAAACAATTTATATAAATTTATATTGATTGATTGTTTGATAAAATCTACTATTTTAATGTACCTACACAAGATGCTTTTGTAACTATATGTAACTGCGGAGGAAATACCTCATTTGGTTATTAAAGGATTCAATTGGGCCAATTACAGATATGAGACATAATAGGATGAGATATACAATATATATATATGAATACATTTTTGTTGTGACTTGACATATTTGGTTGGGGAAAAGTTTCTTCGCATTTTATATGAAAATTCAAGACATATTTCTTTAAAGTTTATTTTCAATAAATTACAGTATATATGTGCCGTATTGTTCGTAGACTTTCTGCCATCTTGTAGGTAGAGACATGACCCAGTTGCTGTAGAAATTTTGGATGCCAGCACCCCGCCTTAGGTTGGAGTGTTAAGAGGCGTCATACGAGCTGATTTCAAAACGCGACTAAGTCACTTCTTAGTCACAAGATTGTAGTAGCAGTCGCCTCCATTCATGGCCTGCACTCCAGATTGACATCAGTAGCGGTGCTGTCATAATATGTCGAGTAACAATAATAAAAAAAACAAGATTATTGATTTAGTTATTATAGATTAGTGATTTAGTCGCGTTTTGGGATCAGCTTGTAAGTTTCCGGTTCCAACTAGGCCGGCATAATAGATTACAGTTATAGAATTCACAATAAAAAAAATTAAACAATTTTTATGCGGCTTACTATTGCGTTTATTTATATTAAAATAAACGCAATAGTAAGCCGCATAAAATTTGTTTAATTCATCAAAGTACATACGAGTACATATATCAAATGGTTTTGAACCCGTGCTCTTGGTTTGCGTAACCATTGCACTACCACTAAACCACGGTCGCCTTAATAACATTATGTAGGCAGAGTACTTATAAACAAACACGCTATGAGTCATTAATAAATTGATTGGCCTTGAATTCCCAACTGCATTACACACCCATATTTATGTACAGACATATTATGTATAACATTTTTATATACGGCTGTCAAGCTGCAGTGCGGTCCATGAATAAAAGCGACTGCTACTACAGTTAAATAACTGCGAGTAGCAGTCGTAAACGGCCTAATTGGAATAATATCATTTTTTGAAATAATAATATGTATATAAAACTAAAGTAATGGTTTTGGAGAGAGAGGATGAAATGGCAGAATGTGAGATAATGATAGACGGAAAGAAAGTGGAACAAGTCAAACAATTTGTTTACTTGTAAAGTATGTTTACTAGGGTTGGGAAGTGTGATGAAGATATTGAGAGAAGAGTGCAAGAGTGTAACGTAGTGAACGGTGACATCCATAGTATAATGAACAGCCAAATAATGTCCCAAAAGTCACGGATGGATGTTCATAATGCGGTGTTTGTTCCTACATTAATGTATGGAAGTGAAGGTTGGGTATGGCAGAAAAAGCTAGAGAGTAGAATTAACGCTGTAGAAATGCGGTCGTTAAGGAGTGTATGTAGAGTGACGATAGCGGAATAGCACATTGCGGGATAGATGTGGTTTGAAAGAAGATGTAGTGACAAGGATTGACAAAGGAATGCTTCGATGGTTTGGGAACATGGAAAGGATGAGTAAAAGTAGATTGACGAAAGGAATTTATAAATCTGATGTGGATGGATGTGTTAAACAAGGCAGGCCCAGGAGAGTATTTTCCGACCAGATCGGAGACATCCTCAAGAAAGCTAGGTTGCCTAGTGCCCATAACCACAGGGCCTGTATGAAGAGAATTGTGGCTGTGTAAGAAGCAAGGGAGTGGCGCTCCATTGTCTCTGTCTATCCCTGTGGGAGAAAGGCGTAACAATTCGATCGATTGATTGATATTTTCGTCATTTACCCAGTCTGCCGTACCGGGGTAGGTAGTACAGACTTTCAATTGTACAGACCGTAAAGTGAGTTAGTCGTGTCTCGGGATCAGCTTGAAAGTTGTCAGTTACAAGCAACCGAGAGCCACCAGTTCAAAACCACTTCCCGGTATCAATGTTTAGTAGCTTAGTTTAGAAATGAAAAGAACTGTCTGCCTACCACTCTAACTGTTCTTTTTAGGGAACAGTTAAGGCGTGAAATTTTAATTTAATTAATTTAATTAGTTTAGGTTATTCTGACGATGTGTCTATGTTGTCTATACTATCAATCTAATTGTCACGCTTTTTTCACACAGGTATCGGCAGACCGCAGATACAATAGAACCCCATTTGCAACGATTCTGACACAACTCTTTCGGCTCTCTCGCATCTACAATTCTCTTCATACAATCTCTACGATTATGGGCACTAGGCAACCCAGCTTTTTGAGGATGTCTCCGATTTGGTTTGGAAAACATCCTCCTGGGTCTGCCTGATTCATTGATATAGAAACTCTATTATGATCGCGGGATGGCCTAAAACTCGATCAGTCTCACTGAAGAATTGGCAGTAGCGCCTCTTAAAATGCAGCGAATATATTGCGATCCCCTAGCCGCCTGCTAAGCGTGAGGATTATAGCGAACCCTCCTTCCCCATTATGAACGTCAAGATGCCGGTAGATACAACTGGCATCTTGTCGTTCAGAATAGCGTCCCAAGGAGGAGGCCTATGTTCAGCAGTGGACGTCTTTTGGCTGATGCTGTTGATGATAGTCTATACACGACTCTTTAAAATAAAAGTCGTGTGTATAACGAAAGTAAACAATGTTTAAAATAGGAGACTATTACGTGACAGCGACCTCCATTAGTTAATTATGCCACAACAGCCGAATGACAGGCCCGCCCTACTTTATATTCGTGGATATTATACACGCTATTACACTATTGTAGTAAACGATATTACTACAAGAAAATTCTAGAAATATTTTTTTGTGACTCGACATCTGACCCCGACCCGTCTGATGGTAAGCAAAAGGAGGTCCAAGAGTGCTGAAGACTGTAAAAAACAGTTCACGTTTGCCCCAGTCGCCGTCTCTATGTCTCCAGGGCCATAGCCACTGGGATTAATCTACGGCCAGTCACTGGGTCTAGATTAATCTTTCTTTAGTAATTAATACTGAATCTATTTTTACTTTATTGGTGTTATTTTATTATTTGTACTATATGTTAACCTAATGCCCATTTTTTACATTTACATTACTAACTTTGATACCAACAAGTGAGTTTGATAACTTTCAAGCCCAAGCGCATTGTCTGCCAGTCTACGTTGAAGACAAGAGACTAAAGTTTTATTTAC
Source organism: Tinea trinotella (assembly GCA_905220615.1). Classification (NCBI taxonomy): domain Eukaryota; kingdom Metazoa; phylum Arthropoda; class Insecta; order Lepidoptera; family Tineidae; genus Tinea; species Tinea trinotella. The sequence continues at coordinate 1,874,707 of HG992314.1, forward strand.
ATATGTGCAAAGATTAAGGAAATAAAAAAGTTAAAGCATTCATTTAACTTACACTCATATATACACATATAAATAACATATATAACCTAATACACAAATAAATAAATACATACATACATTATACATAAGTAGCCCAAAAAACTAAGTATTATTTGACTCCATAAGAAACTGGGAGTTAAATAAAAACGGAAGACTCGTAATCCAAACGGAATTACGTATAATGTTTGAAAATAGATTCTCCTTTTTATTAATCTCGTGTAGCCCCAATGACTAGTCTAGGCTCAGCTAAAAATATCTATGTCTCACAAAACATTCAGACTTAAAACGCTCTATCTTGCATTTCAGAATTGGCAAACGAACGCGAAAAAAAAACGAAAAGTACCGTACTTGGCATAGACCGCGGGCTTTCGGGGCGTGATCCTTGAGCTGTTACAATCTACAGCAACGACCTTCGGAAGAGCCAAGATGGCGTCTACCGATATTTCGACCTCCAGCAGCCAGATATCCACCGCCACCTCAGAAGATCACAAAAGAATTGTCGACGATTCATTTCTTAACAAAATGAAAAGCCTCGTTGAACGATTGAGGTTAGAAAATGCAACCTTAAAGCACTCGCTTGACGTCGAGCGGAGCGGTGTTAGAGCGTTAAAGGCACAATGCGATGCGAAGTTACGAAGCTTAAAGACTGAATGTAAGAAGCGTGAAGAATTTTTAGAAAAACAACTCAGATTGGCTACTAAACCAGAAAAGACATACGATGATCACACAGGTCATCAGAAAACAACCGAGCTAAAGAAGCTGTCAAGCGAAATTCAGTCTTTGAAGACTTCCAATAAGTGCCTACAAGAGAAGCTTAAGGTGAGTTTTGAAGTTCTATTTTAATAACACAAACTATAGTAAGGGAACGATCTAAATGAACACGGTAGGATTGTAGTTGTGACGTCATGGTCACGTGTTTATTATGAATAGTGAAGAAAATGCAAAATGTCGATAAGAATCAACACACACTTTCCTTAAAACGCAAATAGATTAAGTTATTATAAATTATAAATGTGTATTAAATTGAAGTATTTTTAATGAATTATATATTAATTTAATTTTGAGAATAGTGACTGCATGTTTTTTTTTATTTTTCACACATTCTAATCACGTTTCTGATAATGATTCTAGCCTGACTACGGATGACGACTCTCTTTTATTCAATTAACTCACTAATTTTTCAATAATCAAACAAAGAAAATATGGACACGTTTTTATCGATAATAAATGACATCGCCGATCTATGAGCGTCACTAAAAGCGGCCACTAAGATACGGGTGGTGGTCGTTTTACGCCCCACCGCACCTCAGCCTCTGAATTCTTTAACTCGTTCCCCAACTATAGCTAACATGCTGACAGATACATATTAAGTATTTAAAAGCCTTGATTTCCATAATTTAAAATTACACGAATTCATTATAAGTTCTACAATAAAAGTGCATATGCTTATAATTACACCAGATAACCACACGTAGAATACTTCCTTCAAAATCTTCATACTTAGTGGTTTATTTCGTTTAGTGCCTGCGAAGAGTTTTGTGCTATAATCTTTGTAACGGTTAATTTTCTCTGAATGAGACCAGTAGCTTAATATCCCAGCTTGATCGAGTAAGAATAAAAGATAATTGATTCTTGGTAAATGTGGACTTCCAAATCGTAGACCATACACAACACTTGAGGGGACTGGACATTCATCCATGATGTGGTATAAAGAAATACCATCTTGCATATTTGAAGATTTTTTACATATGGATTCCCCATCAGAATGTCTTAATAGGACAGCGTAAGTCGTAAGTTTATCATCGAAGATTTTCTTAATAGCTTTGTCGTTGACATTTATAATTCTGTGAGAGATTTCAGCGTATGTGTCGTTGTTGACACTGCTTAGGAAGATATTCATGTGGCGATTATGTATAGCCAATGTTAAATTTGATTTTTGCAAATTATTTAATTCGTTCAAATCTTCTTTATACCTTGGATAGGTTATAGCTGATGTTACGATGCCCTGGAAGTTAAATTTAAAAAAATATTAGCGTCTTTTATGTCAACTGATCCTCAGCCCATTCTTAAGAAGATAAGGGTAAGACAAGGGAATCGCTCACGTCCTTCTAGTTTAAAAACAAGAATTAGAAATACAAATAAATTAGGATATAAGTAGTAGTTTGTCTCACTAAAAAGGTTGCGAAACCATTTAAACTATGATTTCTAATTAGCTGAAATAAAAGGACAATTGGTGGGTTGAATAAAAATATTGAATAAACACTCATTTAACCTATTTTATATATAAAGTTTTATAGTTTCCAGTTTCGTAGGCCGGAATAGTAGATACAATTGCTACTTTCAATAATTCAGCGGACAAGTTTATTACACTGTGATTAGAACTTTGAAATTGTTGATTTAATATTAAATAGCTGATTAAAATACTTACATCAATAACACAATCAACAATAAGTGAATACAGCATTATCATTAATATAACAAATCTGAATATTGGCCCAGGGAACTTTATGTCCACTGTTTGCCTTATAAAACATTTAGTTATTTCAACAATCACTTCACCAGTTGTCTTGACATCTTCAATATGCATTAGCAACTTTTCCTGGCGTCTCACAACAACAGCTACACTCGTAAAAACGATGACGTTAAATAAAAATATGCCTAATATATTTTTCGTTATAATTCTTATAACGGTCATAAAGTTTGACAACCTCGGTGACTTGGATACTATGAAACATAAGTTATCTTGTGACAGAGGATAAGTAGTGTCTATGTAACCGTAATAGCTGTTTTTAAGAATTCTGGAGTTTAGCTCCATATCTGTGTATCCGTCTAGCAAGTCAGCTGTGACGCCAGTCGCTGTATCATTGTCTAATAAGTCACCAACAGTGCTTCCATCTCTTGGGAGTAAAGCAGTACAACTAGCATTTAAATATTCCATTACAGTTTTAGTTATCTTAGCTCCACAATCAACTTGTGTCGTTTCATCATTGAGATACACTTTCTTGAACACACTTAAGCGTATTTCATTTCCATACAAATTTTGGAATTGTTTGTCTAGTATTTGACTTATATTTCTTGAATGTGTTAAGTCTTGTATCTTCTTTAAGTAGCGGTTATAGCCGAAAATCTTCATTTGCCCGGACCAAACAATAAGGATCGATTTGGTGATCCTCTTACTCCAGAGAAGATAGAAATGATTTTCCATGTCAAAATTGAAGTAAGCGTCGATTTCAAACGGCATGCTTATGACGAAAATTAGTATTGTACGAGGTTTCCACACTCCTGTCTTTTTTAATGCTGTGATCACTCCATCGGTTATGTCGAGGGATAATTGATTAGATGTGACAATGTAGGCAGTTGCTCCGTGGCTGTCAATCTTTGGTTTCACGGCAACTTTGCCAGAATTTGGGCATCCACTATGTATCATAACTGGATTGCCATATCCATAGGTTTCTATATGTTTGATGATTCGATTCTCGAAAAATGAGTAGTCGCATAGAATGATTGTGAAGAACCATTGTTGGAAATTTTTGTAGATCTTCTTAACAACTTCGTAGGCGTATTTTTGTTGAAAGTCATGACTGTTTGTGTTGTTATTCAATGTTTCTGTGATTTTATTTGTATGCGTGAGTGTTATTGTGAATATTAGGAGTATTAATATGGTGGGGGACATCACTGGTGTGGTGTCAAGTGGTGACTATAATGAAATGACGTGTTATATGTGCAAGGGTTTTGATATCATTAGTGATATTGGGGCATGGGCTACACTACTACACAGTAAAACTATTTATTATTTTGTAACGTTGAAAGTAGTCTTGTAGTGTTAAGGATGCAGTAACATGGAGGATTCATCAATTTTAAACGGAAGTGGTAGTCAATCAATCACATTGTCACGCCTTTTTCCCACAGGGATAGGCAGAGACAATGGAGCGCCACTTACCACGATCCTTACACAACTCCCTTGCTTCCTTCACATCCACAATTCTCTTCATACAGGCTCTGTGGTTATGGGCACTAGGCAACCCAGCTTTCTTGAGGTGTCTCCGATTTGGTCGGAAAACACCCTCGTGGGCCTGCCTTGTTTAACGCATCCATCCACATCAGATTTATAACTTTCTTTCGTCAATCGTCAATTACACAGATAAATCCTAAAGGCAGCATTTGCATTCACTATGCTGCTTCTGGTGTTTTTTTGCAGCCCCCCCTAGAACAGCAATCCAAGAAGCAAGATAAAGACTTGCTTCTTGGATTGCCCAGATAAAGAGTTACAATAATATTCCTTGCAGTTCTTTCTCTTGTTTCTTGTATTGCGGTGCAGGGAAGGCTGCTTTCAAACTTTCAGTTTAATGACGTCATAAAACAAGCTGTGGATATGTTGTAAGTCTATTGAGAAAATGTCGAACTCCATTCATTTTCTATACAAACCAAATTACTATGACATTATTTCAGTCATTTTCTCGGCAAAATAAACGGTTCAACGGTTGAAAAAGCATTGCTGGCTTAAATAGTTACGACGACTGTGGCAATCGTAAACTGGGTCGGTTTTTTAATCATAAACTGGGTCGGTTTTTAAATCATAAACTGGCTCGGTTTTTCAATCATAAACTGGGTCTGTTTTAAATCATAAACTGGGTCGATTTTTCGATCGTAAACTGGGTCGGTTTTTCAATCGTAAACTGGGTCGGCTTTTCAATCATAAACTGGGTCGGTTTTAATAAAAAGTGTCTTGATATAAACGGGGCAAGTGTAGCATATGGTCCAATCATTGAATGTCAATTATGGGTTACAAGGGGAAATGTCAGTAAATATTTATATTGTCACTCGAAGTCATTTTTGTAGCCATTTGCGATTTATAACTATATTGTTGTCGGAAGTAGAAATACCAATTAGAGGGTGTAAAAATGTTTAGTAGGCTATAAAGAGTTGTTTTATTCTGAGTATATTAAAGGGTAGTAATTCGATGGTTTGGGCACAAGGAAAGGATGAGTGAAAGTAGATTGACGAAAGGAATTTATAAATCTGATGTGGATGGATGCGTTAAACAAGGCAGGCCCAGGAGAGTGTTTTCCGACCAAATCGGAGACATCCTTAAGAAAGCTAGGTTGCCTAGTGCCCATAACCACAGAGCCTGTATGAAGAGAATTGTGGATGTGAAGGAACAAGGGGTGACAATTTGATTGATTGATTGATAGTAATTTAAAGGTTTACGTTAAATTATTAAAAAGGCTGGGCGTAATAATAATAATGTTCCCTCGAATCTTAGGAAAACTTCAGAACAATATACGAGTAACTGATAAAAAAGGTTTATATCTTCTTACTTAGTTTATTTATATTTTTTTATTGTGACTCGACATCTGACTTCGACCCGCTTAATGGTAAGCAAAAGGAGGTCCAAGAGTGCTGACGACTGCAAAAACCGTGTCTTTACGGCTGCCACAGTCGCCGTCACTACGTCGGCAAGAGGTTATAGGATGTAGAGAACACATGGGCTGGCAAAGCATTCCACTGGTCGATTGTTCTAAACATAACATAAAGTCAGCCGTAAGGACCGAAAATTCATTATCAATAATTATTTATTGCAGGTTGCCCAGGCGGCAGAGAGCGCGCGTGCGGCAGAGTTAAGGGCTCAGGTGGCGAAGCATGCAGCCCTGGAGAATGCGGCACATAAGGATGCGCGGGCGCAATGTCAAAAATTGGTATGCAGATTTTAATATTTCATTTCATAGACACATTGTCATTTTTACGAGTTAATAAATAACAAAATAAATCAATCAATTAATCAAATTGTCACCCCCACAGGGATAGGAAGAGACAATAGAGACCCACTTGCTACAATCCTGACATAACTTTTGGCCGGCATAGTGACGGTGACTGAAGAAGCCGTGAATAAACTCGGTTTTTTCAGTTGTCGTCACTTTTGGTCCTTCTCTTGCTTATCATCAGGCGGGTCGAGGTCAGATGTCGTGTCACAATAAAAAAAATAAAAAAAAACTCCTTCGCTTCCCTCACATTCACAATTCTCTTCATACAAGCTCTACGGTTATGGTCACCAGCCAACCTAGCTTTCTTAAGGAGGTCTCCGATGTAGTCGGAAAACACCCTCTTAGGTCTCTGCCATGTTTAACGCATCCATCCACATCAGATTCATAAATTCTTTCCATAAATCATCTTTTCCATGTGTCCAAACCATCGAGGCATTCCTTTGTCGTTCCTTGTCACTACATATTAAACGAAACAATTCAATCTTTTGGTCCAGTGGCGTAGCGTGGAAGTCAGCCGCCCGGGGCGGAAATGAAATTTGCCGCCCCCTTATTTAGGAGTTTCAATCATAGGTACAACTTTTACTTTTACAATTTTTAGATCAATTGACAAGTAGAATGCTTTGCCTGCCCATGTGTTCTCTCCATCCTATGACCTTGAATCCTTCAAGCGATGCGTGAAGAAGCACCTTTGGCCGGCATAGTTACGGCGACTGGGGCAGCCGCGAACAAACCTGGTTTTTTCAGTCGTCGTCACTCTTGGACCTCCTCTTGCTTATCATCAGGCGGGACGAGGTCAGATGTCGTGTCACAATAAAATAAAAAATGTGAATTTTAGGTTTAGAATTTTGGAATTAACGATTTATTATAGTTTTTTTAAATTTTGCCGCCCCCTAAATGTGCGTCCCCTCCTCCGCCCCCGCCACGCTACGCCACTTGGTCAGCATAGTGACGGCGACTGGGCTGTGAACTGTCTCGTTTTTTTATTCGTCGTCCCTGTTGGATCGTCTCTTGCTTACCATCAGGCGGGTAAAGGTCAGATGTCGAGTCACAATAAAAAAAAATCATGAATACGTCAGGTTTTGTTATTTTGTCAAGGTTCGAGCGCATTAGTAACTGTTGGTAATAATATATGGAGATATTTAGTAGGCGTAATGGCTATTGTTTAATTAGAGATTCTTCTAAAGGATTTATTGCATTTTTTCTAACTGTATATGACATTTGATTGAAATAACTTCCCTAAAACGTAAATGTCACAATAGCGTTTGTTTTAAATTAATATTAGGATAGACCTAAAACAGGTTTTAGTGTTTTGCTTAGTAATTACTAAGTTATTAGCTAGTGATTCACATTTGTTAAAAAAAAATAAGTATATATTTCTATTTTATTAATAAGGAGATTATATAAATAGCGCCTGATTAAAAAAGTACCATCTGTGTGTTGATATTAAACGCCTGAATTATTGAAATATTTATTTATTACTATCAAACAGTTAATTATGGGTATTGATAATAATAACCATTAATTCATTAATAGATATAATTAAAATAGGCATATTTATAGAAGTTTAAAGGTATTAAGTATTTAATTTAGAATCCAAAATATACTTTATTGATTAGGGAATAAAGTCTAATTTGTTATTCATTGCCATAATGTATAAACAGCTTCCTGGTTTTAGCAAACACTTATCTGTAGCAACAGTCGCCTGGACCACGGCTATTGTTACATAGACAATATTTTTTTTTTTCAATACATGAAATTTTAAGTAAGATCTCTCTTTCAGCTGGAGGAAATAAAATCGAAGGAGCGTGTTATTTTACAATTGAGAAGAGAGACGGCGCGCGCGACCGCCTCCCTTGAATATGAACAGGTTAGTTTAGTGTATATAAAATTTTCTATATTATGATTTTTCATCACGTCATGAAATTATGCCACGGTCGTAGGTGACCAATCAACGTAGTTTACCTATTGTTTTGTTATTCGCTGATTGGTTACGAAGATGTCAAATATAAGTGCCAAGCAATTTCACTGCTTTTTCGACGCCAAATGTATTAGGAGAATCGAGGCCTTGTTGGCTCATTTCGGCTCGCTCTATATAGAGCTCGTGGCTCGCTCTTTATAGAGCTGGTGGCTCGCTTGTATATTTACCTAAATACAATCAATGCAAAATGTGTGCAGTTTTGCATAACTCTGTCCGCTAAACATAAGTTATGGCGGAACACCCACATTTTACGAGTTCCAAAAATAGGAGTACTATATTAGATATTCGCATGACATTAAAATTCTAATGACAGTTCCCACCGCAGACTATTGTTCCTAGCACAACATTAAATGATCTAAAAAAATACTCACGAAATAAATGTCCAAGTAAATAAAGTTGATATTAAAATGAAATAAATAATTTTATTATTTCTAACACAACCAACACAGTTACTTAAAATGGAAAATCGTAATCAGGTCCTTTCGACACAGGCTCGTAATGAGAGGGTCAATGGCACTCTTTATATTAATATATTTTCTGTAATCTAAATGTTAATGTTGAATATAGATAGGTTAAGTATATATTCAAACAATAAAGAAATTATTATTATCTAACAATAGACAGTTACTGAATTGTAGCAGCAGTGACATCCATTCATGGACCACACTCCAGCTTAACATCAAGCGGGGTGCAGTCATATGTAGACACAATAAAAAAATATTTGCTAAAATTAGTACGCCTAAACTATTCAAAATAAAGGATATATTCCAATTACATTGTAATCTTCGTACATTTAACTATTTTAAAATTAGTTAAATACAATTAAGCCCAAGTCACCATACAAAATGAATGATGTCCTTTGCAAATATAGGCTTTTCATGCTGAATGAGCAGTAGCCTCATGAGGTGGGGTGCAAAGGTATTAAGCCCCAATAAATAAATAAATCTTAATACAATCACAGTGGTATTAAAATTATTAAATAATTTAAGTAAAAGTGAAGAATCTTGATTGCCCTTAAATCTCGTGTGAATTAGCCCGCGGTTGTAACGAAAGGCATTTTCTTAAAATGGCTACCTTAATATTGTTGCGTGATGATTCACCCGCCTTTTGGTATTTTAAGTTGCGAAGTTCACAAGGTGACTAAGAATATTAAAAAGCTTATTTGCATGTTAATAGATAATAAAATAATTTTTTTGCGCCTTTGTTTAAAAAGTTAATTTTTTTAATTTAATTTTAGTCTACTCTGTCTGATCCTTTACATGTGCCCAAACCTACGAAGCATTCCTTTCTAAATTCTTGTCACTACATCTTCTTTCAAATTTTAAACCACATCTATCGCGCACTGTGCAATTCTTTATTCTATCCGATATCGTCACTTAGGGTAAAGAACCCTAAGGTAGGAAACTTAGGTGAATGTTGGGTGTGGTAGAAGAACCATGAGGGTAGAATTTAACGCTGAAGAAATGCGGTTATTAAGGAGAATATGTGGAGTAAGTATCTTATACATTTCCCATCCCTTGTAAACATACTTTCTAAGTAAACAAATTGTTAGACTTGTACCACTTTCTTTCAGTCTATTATTATCTCATTTCAGTCTGTCTATTCTGTCATTTCATCCTCTCTCCTCAACTGTTCCATAGTGGTTTCCGAATAATTCATTTTTTTTTTATTGAGATGAGACTTCCAAGTTCGACTTGCCTGATTGTAGCATGGAGAGTTCCAAAAGCGCCGACAACTGACAAAACCTTTTCTATTTACTCAGTCGCCATCACTACGCCGGCCAAAAGCACAATTTCAAATAGTCATTTACGACAGAAAGAGGTGCAGTAACACTTTTTACGTTATCAAAGTTTGGAATTATAATCACGTAGCCTTTACACAATATTTTATGACATTTCCTTTAAAAGCTATAAAGTTTAACAAAGCTGAGATATGTAGTTAAGATATACTATTTTTGTATGTACTTGTAATATATATTATCTTTTTATTACAAAAGTGTTTTTACTTACTTAACTGTCACGCTTCTGTTCCCACACGGATAGGCAGAGACGTGGGAGCGCCACTAACATAGTTATAGTCTCAAGCTCTATGCCGGCAACTTGCAAGCTGATCCCGAAACGCGACTAAGCTACTTCACGGTCTGTATACTTGCACCACTGCCTACCACTCTTTGACAACCAGACCCGAAGCAAATATCCGCCTCTTTTTCATGTACAAATATTTGTTTTATTTAATATTATTATTAAATATTACAAATAAAAGCCATGAAACAAATCGTTACACTGACCGGGAATCGAACCTTTAACTGAATGTTGTTAGAGACCGTGAATTAATTTAGTCGCGTTTTGAGACCAGATTTAAGTTGCCGGTCCAATTGTATTGGTCAGTACACTAGTTCGTTACGCGTAAAATCCCGAATTCGATTCCCGGTCGGAGCTAATATTTGTTTCATAGCTTTTATCAAATAAAATAATTATTTCGATAACCTTCCGAAGTAGTTAGTAAGTATGCAGCCAGTTGGTGGTCTTTTGTCATTGATGGCCATTCTCAAGTGTACAGATTGTGAAGTATGTCAAGCAAGTTGCGTTTCAGCATCAGTATGAAAGTTGCTGGCATCAAATAGGCCGGCATAGTGGATGGGAACACTACTTGCAATTCATGGACCGCAGCTTCAGGTGCGTGTTGTAATATATCGAGCAACAATTTAAAAACATCAATGAATCAATCAAATTTCCACGCTTTTTTTCCACAGGGATAGGCAGAGACAATAGAGCGCCACTTGCCACGATCCTGACACAACTCCTTCGCTTTCCTCACATCCACAATTCTCAAATAAGCAAAACTTTTTAAAAATGTAAAAGTCGGACTTATTTTACACTTCAATCAACAATCACATTGTCATGCCTTTTTCCCACTGGGATAGGTGGAGCGCCACTTGCCACGATCCTGACACAACTCCCTCGCTTCCTTCACATTCACAATTCTCTTCATACAAGCTCTATAGTTATGGGCACTAGGCAAGCTTTCTTGAGGATGTCTCTACTTTACACTTCTTTACAGAAATTAATTTTCAATATTTTATAACGTTAAGTAATGTATAATATAATACACACTTTAAAGATAAGAGAGAAAAAAAACTTATCAAGCCCGCTGGTGGTCGTCGCAGCCGGTTTGTAATTTACAATCGACTCCAATACCCATACCGGTGTCGCTTGTCGAGGCGCGCGCACGTTTATACGACGCCATCTTGGCTTAGCTGTCATACTATTACCGTTTAAAATTTTAAAAAGTGTATGTGACTTTTTTCGAAAATAGTGTTGTGCGCGATCTGTGTATTCGATTTTGGCTTCTTAATCGATATTTATTGTTGACTTTTTTGTGACTGTGTACAGTTGGCGTAGTTTCGTGATTGTCGTGATCTAACTTGCTTTTGGTGACCACTTCTGTCTTTCGGATTTTACTTTCTACTTATATTTGTAAGTAGTTTTATTATTATTTTTGACACTATTTACTTTTTTGGTTTCTTATAAGATAGACTTAAATTACTGTTAAGTTTAAATCCAAATTACTTACAAGGACAATACAGTTCGTTGACTTATAAAAGTATTTATTAGACAAGTACGAATTATTCAGTACCACAAAAAAACGCAAAATTCTACAGTGGTAGGCAGTGGTACCCAGTCTGCCGATCCGGGGTAGTACCACCACAAGTATACAGACCGTGAAGTGATCTGGTCACGTTTCGGGATCAGCTTGTAAGTTGCCGGTTCCATCTAGGCCGGCATAGTAGATGTGATTGCTACTCACAGTTATTGAATTGTAGTAGCAGGGACATTCATTCATGGACCACACTTCGGCTTAACATCAAGCGGGGTGCTGTCATATGTCGAGTCACAATAAAAAAAAAATAACATCATCATTTAAAAGTATTGTCTTTATTTCCATAGGGAGACGCAGAGACAAATTTCCACGTTCCCTTAAAATTCTTGGTTCATTCACATCCACAATATTCTTCATACAGACTCTATGATTAATGGCATTGCGGAACTCTTTTTAATAATGTTAAAGATAAATTACGAATCAATTATTAGTGTTATTTATAGAAACCATCACTTAAGAGTGGTAGGCAATGGTCAGTCAGCCGATTTGGGTTTACCAAACCAACTACTTACAAGTATACAGACCGTGAAGTGACTTAGTCGCGTTTCAGGATCAGCTTGCTCTTCATACGGAGTCCATGTTTAAGGGCACCGCAGATCCATGTTAGAAATGTCCCCGATTTGATCAAGGAACAATCTGGGTCGTCACCGTTTTATCTTTCCAATTTCGATTTATAAATCTCTTGTGTCAATTTCCTTTCATCCATTCTTTGAATCTGCCCAAACTATCGCAACATATAGTAACAATCTAGTTGGTGGATTTACAATACGCTAAAAATTTTGCGTATTTTGTCTTTACTCTTTTTTTATTACGTATTACAATTATAATGTTCTATATTTAAAAACGTGATAATGACAGTTTCCGTTGTAAAACATCGATAGTCCATACCTACGTGCTTTTATCGATTGTTTTCAAATTTATTTGTAACTATTTGATTTTAATTAGTAATGTTTGGTATGTAATTAAATTAGTGTTAACATGCGATTCTACTGTTTTAGGCCAAATATTTATTGAATAATTATTACAAATTAGTTATGTAAAAACAATTAGATGTAGAAATTAAAATTACTTTCAGACATATTAATAAGAACTGGGGTTTCAAAATTAACTAGGCAACGAAATATCTAAATTAAAATATTTTTATATTATTAAATGTTCATTTTTTGTTTTATTTTATGAAATGAAATACCAAATTCGTATTTCCTTAAAGTTAATTTTGCGCTTTAAGTATTTAAAAAAATCCATTTAAAGAAACTTGTAAGTTATTTATAAGATTATATTATATTACAAAAACATATATTTGAGAAATTAAGAAAGGTTTGTTTCGATGTTTTGGGCACTTTGAAAGAGTGGATGAAAGGATATTGACAGAAGAGATTAGGAAAATAAAAACCAGAGTAAAGAAGAAAGTTCTTCGATTAAAACAGGGAAACTTGAAAAAATGGCGCTTTCGCAGTCTTTTGAACTTATAGAGAGTATCGATTTTATTTTATAATCAGCCACGGTTTATAATTGGCGCCAATCTAAATATTATCATCAGCCAGAAGTCGTCCACTGCTGAACATAGGCCTCCCTCTTAGAACGCCATTCCGAACGACAAGATGCCAGTTGCATCCACCGGTTATTCGTGACTTTCACTATGTCGTCAGTCCATCTAGTCGGAGGCCTACCTACGCTGCGTCTTCCGGTTCGTGGTCTCCACTCTAGATTCTTCCCCATCGGTTTTCGGTTCTTCAAGCAAGATGATGGTAGTTCTTCCAGCATCATATTTTCAAATTATCACACCTTAATTCCCACAGGGATAGGCAGAGGTTTGAATTGTGTCAGGAGCGTGGAAAGCGAAATAGCAAACCATAGTTTAAATCTAATTAAAGTATTATAAGGTGAATGATCATGCTAAGAATGTTGTACTCGTGAGGGCGCGTTTACATTTCAATACTTGAATCAAATAACATCTGTGGATTGTTTAAGGTTCACAAGTATACAGACCGTGAAGTGATTTGGTCGCGTTTCGGGATCAGCTTGTAAGTTGCCGGTTCCAACTAGGCCGACATAGTGGATGTATTTGCTACTTACAGTTATTTAATTGTAGTAGCAGTGATATCCATTCATGGACCACACTTTAACCTAATATCAGGCGGGGTGCTGTCATATGTCGAGTCACAATAAAAAAACCAGTTCACATTAGTCGTCGGCTACAATTCAATAACTGTAAGTAGCAGTCACATCCACTATGCCGGTCTAGTCGGAGCCGGCAACTTACAAGACGATAACGGAACACGACTTCACGGTCTGTGTACTTGTAAGGGGTGGTACTATCCCGGATCGGCAGGCTGGGCATCACAGCAAGTACTTTTAGATGTCGCGTCACAATAAAAAAAAGTGACTGCATGTAAAGGTACACGTTCAAGCGCACTTGAACAGTATAAAGGCCCAGTTCCACGCAACAACGAATGACGACATCCATATTCACTGTACGTGAACTAACTGCCTGTTATAATGTAATTTATAATAAAAATAATAACGTCAAGGTTTTCCAAAGCTATTGCTGTAACGAAATTTCAAATTGTATATATTATTTCTCTCTACAGATCACCAAAAAGGACATCATTCATTTGGCTTTTTACTACTACTACTTTTGTAATGTACAACGATGAAAAAATATACAAATGGTAGTTTCCATACTTGTGTTGATAAAACTAATAAGAATTTTGCTTTAATTTGCTGTGCAATTAAGTTATATGAAAAATAATATATGGATTTTGTATCATCTGTCAATCTCGAAGACACGCCATATGAAAAGTTCTGCTTTGAACTGTCATAATTATAGTTTGATCATTTTGCATACCTAAACTATGCAAAATAAAGGATATATTCCAATTACATTGTAATCTTCGTACATGAAACTATTTTTAAATATATATGCAACTGTTAATACAATTAAGCTCAAGTCCCCGTACAAAATGAATGATGCCCTTTTAAAGTTTGTGTTCTATCAATCAATTCTCACGCCTTTTTCCTACATAGATAGGCAGAGACCATGAAGCGTCACTTGCCACTATCATTTAAAAATATATAACCTCTAGTTAAGCAAACACAATGTTGTTTTTATATTATAAATTAACCTTAAGTTTATATTAGCCCTTTGTTTGTTCATGAAATATACGAACGAAGGTTTCTTCAATGGAATTTTCGCCATATATTATATATTGCATAATTTATAAAATTACATAATTTTGTAAACGCAGGTGTTAATAATGTAAGATTTAAGATAATATAAAATTGTGTTTACAAGTAACAAACTAGTTTTTTAATTTTTATTGTGACTCGACATTTAACAGCACCCCGCTTGATGTTAAACCGAAGTGTGGTCCATGAATGAATGCCACTGCTACTACAATTCAATAACTGTGAGTAGCAATCACATCCACTATGCCGGCCTAGATGGAACCGGCAACTTACAAGCTGATCCCGAAACGTGATCTAATCAAATCAATCAATCAGATTGTCACGCATTTTTAGGGTTCTGTAGTAAAAAACGGAACCCTTATATATTTATGTCATGTTTGGGGGTTGCCCATACTTAGAACTCAAACTCATTTTTTTATCAAACCTATACGTGTGGGGTATCTATAGATAGGTATTAAAAAAATATATTGAGGTTTCTAATATATTTTTTTCTAAACTCAATGCGCGATAAACTCAATAAAATAAGAGAATGATAAAACTAAATAAGTAACTTACCATAAATTTCCACCGAAGTTTGGTTCAAACGAGATCTAGTAAATAGTTTTATGACGTTACGATTATAGCAATTTACCTCTCATTCAATCAACTCAAATATAAAAATCGATCAACGAACTACAAGAACTTTTATATTATATTACTCGCTGTTACGGAACCCTTCATGGGCGAGTCCAACTCGCACTTGGCCGCTTTTTTCCACAGGTATAGTCAAATAAATTCGTCAATGAAATCTAAATAAATAAACTAATTTAAAACCTAAACACGCACGTAATCCATTGTACTATCTATTGTTAAATTTGTTTATGCATTCAATTATTCATTCAGTTAAAATATTCTCATGAAATTCAATTAATAATTCATTCGGTTGAGTTCTTATGAAAGTGTTTAACGAATGCATTCGACGCGTCGCTCGGTCGCATCCGTTTTGATTTCTAGTAAAATGAGGGACTTATACGTTTTGTTATTATTCTATATTTATAAGTATGTATACATAACAATTTTTTGCATAGTTAAACTTAAGAGTACAACAGATAATTGAATTAAACAAATTTTATGCGGCTTACTATCGCATTTATTTTGGTTTTGAATTTACATTTTTTTATTATTCCGTCGTTTCAAAGCTCTCGAAACGTCGGAATAATTAAAGATTGTAAAATCAAAACGAAAATTACCGCGATAGTAAGCCGCATAAAATTTGTTTAATTCAATAATCAATGTTCTCGCAAAATCTAAGAATATACTAAACAACAGATATTTTTTTATTATATTATTATACATTTCTTTACTAAGCTACTAAAGTGCTTGTATCATTGAAACAGAACAACCAAAGTACATATATCAAAGATACATTGGTACCGGTCGGTGGTGTGGAACGCGTGCTCTCGGTTTGCGTGACCATTGCACTGCCACTACCCCACGGTTGCCTTATTATTATTATTACTCGTATTAAATATTTTAATGTATTTTAGATTATCTCGCTGATTAAGTAGCTACGTATTTATTATTTACTTACATTATTGCATTTTCATTATAATTATCTATATTATTGATAAATATCTTATAACTGATAATAAATATTACTTCAGGCATCGTATGATACCCAGTCAATGCACTTACGGGTAGAGTGGTAGGCAAAGAGCTGGTGGTCATTTGCCATATTAAATTAAACAAAGGACATCATTCAATTTGAATGGGGACTTGGGCTTAATTGTATTAACAGTTGCATATACATTTTAATATAGTTGATGTATGAAGATCATATTGAAGATCGATTGCATTCGAAATATATCCTTTATTTTGTATAGTTTAGGTGTGCAAAATGATTGAACTATAATTATGACAGTTTAAAGCAAACGATACAACTCAATTGCACAGCAAATAAGAACAAAATTGTTATTAGTTTTATCAAGTATCGAAACTACCATTTATATATTTTTTCATCATCAGATAATACAAAAGTAGTACTAAAAGCCCAAAATGAATGATGTCCTTCATGCGGCTTACTATCGCGTTTATTTTGGTTTTGATTTTACAATTTTTTGTTTTTTCCGACGTTTCGATAGTAAATTTGTTTAATTCAATAATCAATGTTCGCGCAAAATTTAAGAAAATACTTAAATTTGTATTATTCTAGTAAGCAATTTTAAATTGTTGTTTGCGTGCATTTGATAATTGACAATACAGGATACGGTGCTTTAGCGAATTCATTGAGGTCAAACCATTCTCTGTATTGCTCGTGACATATGACCTCGGTTCTAGCGCCATTGTTCTTAAAGTATATCTGTATTATTAAGAACAGATCGGTTTGTTTTTATTAAATACCTTTACATAACAATAACATTCTAAACGTGTATTATTGAATTAATGTTTAGAGAATTTTTGATTTGTGACTCAATATTTTACGAGTCACCTATAATTCGAGTAATTAGTCTACTATACTTGTGAGTAGAGTTAAAGCTGTAAAAAAGCGATCGTTAAGAAGTGGAGTGTGGAGTGACGATAGCGGATAGAATAAGGAATAGCACAGTACGCGATAGATGTGGTTTGAAAAAAGATGTAGTGACAAGGATTGATAAAGGAAAGCTTCGATGTTATGTTTTTATATTTTTTATTACATTTCTATACTAAGATACTAAAGTGATTGTATCATAGAAACAGGACAACCAAAGTACATATATCAAAGATACATTGGTACCGGTGGGTGGTCTCGAACTCGTGCTCTTCGGTTTGCGTAACCATTGACTGCCACTACACCACGGTCGCCTTGGTTTGGGCACATGGGATAGATGAGTGAAAGAAAAAAGTGACGAAAATAATTTATAAATCTCATGTGAATGGATGCGTTAAACAAGGCAGGCCCAGGAGGGTGTTCGCCGACCAAATCGGAGACCTCCTCAAGAAAGCTAGGTTGCCTAGTGCCTATAACCATAGAGCTTGTATGAAAATAATTGTGAATGTGAAGGAAGCGAAGAGTTGTGTCGGGATCATGGCAGGTGGCGCTCCATTGTCTCTGCCTATCCCTGCGTGACAATTTGATTTTGATTTGATTTTAGTTATACTTCTCCTTGTTTACCATCAGACAAGTCGAGGTCTCAATAAATAAAACAAAAATCTAGAGTCTGTCCAAGCCGAAATAACGCGCCCCTCCACTGCATTTAAACACACGTGCGACCATAAAATATCGATGCAACACACCGAAAATGCATTGTAATTGGTCATTCAGTTGCTGGTTAGACACAAAAGGTGGAGCACGATGATTATTCACACATTTAAATAAACTAATAAAGTGGAGGGAGGGGCGCGTCATTTATAGGTCGAGAAGCTATACCTATTTATTTTTTATTTTAAAGACATTCATCGGATGTGAATCCCTTTATAAACATGGCATTGTTACCCATTGTACTGACAAAAACCATAACACGAAAAAAACAAAGGAATGCGTAATGCATGAGAAATTCAATAGATTTATCGCATAAAAATGTCCATATTTACCTAGTTGTTGTTGTTTTATTAATAAAAAACGGTTATTAATCAAACGGTGAGATTTTCCTATTATTTATGCGTATGTGATTTACATAGAAGATTGAACACGCTTGAAAGAATATTAAAATAAATTATTTTTTATTGTGATGTTTAAACTGATGTGGATTATGAATAAAAGCAACTGCTACTACATAACTGCAAGTAAAAAAGGCAACTGAGCCTTAGTTAAAAGTATAGTATTTAGAACTGTGGTACACTTTCAAGTTTTCATAAAAAACATCATCATCAGCCAGAAGGCGTCCACTGCTGAACATAGGCCTCCCCCTTAGAACGCCATTCCGAACGACAAGATGTCAGTTACATCCTCCGGTTACCCGTGACTTTCACTATGTCGTCAGTCCACCTAGTGGGAGGCCTACCCAGGATGCGTCTTCCGGTTCGTGGTCTCCACTCTAGATCCCACTTCCCCATCGGTTGTCGGTTCTTCGAGCGATGTCGCCAGCCCATACAGTACTTAAAACTTATTGTATAATTTAGTATTGAAATTTGGATTTTTGCGCTTGCAAAACCGGGATCGATTCCCGGTCGAAATTCACTTACATGCACGCGTGATGTCCAAGTGTTGAATCCAATTTTCATTGGATAAAAATAGTTTCCATCTTGACATTAAGCAAAGCGTCTATATTATATTGAGTCTATTTACTCAGATATAATTTAGTGTCGATCATCTTGAACTGAATTGCTCCAGTAATGATGCGAATCTAGTATTTTAGAGTAGGCTAATAATGTATCGATAGACATTGTTTGTTTTGTTATATTTATTACGTTTTATAAGCAGAGACAATGGAGCGTCACTTGCCACGATCCTGACACAACTTCCTCGCTTCTTTCACATCAACAATTCTCCTTATACAAGCTCTATGATTATGGACACTAGGCAACCCAACTTACTTGAGGATGTCTCTGATTTGGTTGGAAAACACCCTCCTGGGCCTGCCTCGTTTAACTCATCCATCCACATCAGATTTTTAAATTTCTTTTGTTAATCTATTTTCATCACTCGTCCTTTTCATGTGCCCAAACCATCGAAGCATTTCTTTGTCAATCCTTGTCACTACATCTTCTTTCAAACCGCATCTATCGCGCACTGTGCTATTCCTTACTCTATCCACTATCGTCCATCAAAATACACCCCTATAAATTATAAAACTATTAAATAATGATAATAGCCTAGAGAGCAACAGCACTACCCCGTATCGGCAGACGGGCACCACTGCCTACCACTCTTAGTAATGGGTACCACATTAGTACGACTCTTTAACCTTGTTCGTATAGTAATGAGTAGTATGGGTTCACATTATATTAGCGATCGTTGGTTGATCTCCCAATAAAGGTTGGCCGTTTCTAAGAGCTAGTCTCGCCGATTCCGTTAGACGCCGAGGAAACTGTGTCACATGTTAAGCAAACATGGCGTCCGGTGTTTATTTATGCATTGTTAATGTTGCGTTCTAATTATTATTGGAAATACATATATAAATATATAAAAAGCGTGTAAATATTTTTCATTTCTATATATTATATAATAGAATCAGAAGGACTTATAAAGTACACCGTGCTTGTAGTGGCAGTGCAATAGTTACGCAAACCGAGAGCACGGGTTTCAAACCACTCACCGGTACCAATGTATCTTTGATATTGTACTTTGGTTGTCTTGTTTCTATGTATTCACATATTCGGGATTTTGTCCTTTTAATATAAAGAATATTAAAAGGACTGTAGGAGTTGAAGCGCGTGCATTCGATTTTAATATAAATTATTCGAATTCAAACTGACAATCAAAAACACTTATTATCGGCATCAAAACATAATAAAACCGGTCTTTCGGTCTATAGACTCACAAAACGCGAAGAATAGAAATGATGCATGCAAAATGTTAAAAGGGTTATAAAGTTATAACAATGATTTTTTATTATTACTGTTCTTAGAATAACTTATACTGTCTCTATCTAACTTTATGGGAATGAAAGAGATGAAAGAATTAAAATTTCGTTTAGGCATCCATTCCGAAACCGTATCGCTATTATTGTCACGCGATAGTAATCGAATATTGAGACTTATTCGATTGAATGAAATCGATATCTAGCGAATGCTTCGTTTCTGTTATTTATTGTAACGAATTGATGTTTTAAATTGTATAACATTGTTATTGTCGAGATATTGTATTTGGAAAATATTAGAAAAAAAAGAACTGTACTGCAAAGAAGTACTGGTTTAAGAAAGGTTTTTTTTTTTTTTTTTTTTTATTGTGACTTTATTGTGATTGTGTGGTAAGCAGATAGTTAGGGTAGTAGTGTATTACTACCCAGTCTGCCGATCCAGGGTAGTACCACTACTTACTGGTATACAGACCGTGAAGTGATTTGGTCCAACTAGGCAAAATGCAACTGATATTTTATTTTTAATTGTAACACGAGATTTCGACTATGCCGGCCAAAGTATAGTAGCAGTCGCCTTAAGACATGGACCACACCCAGCTTAATATGAGTAGACTGGGCACCACCGCTTTTATACTCAGCTACTATCATAGAAACGGGACGACCAAAGTACATATCAAATATACACCAAAATGGTACCGGCGAGTGATTTCGAACCCGTGCTCTCGGCTTGCGTAACCATTGCACTGCCACTACACCACGATCACCTTATATTGTACATTGTTAGAATACACCGGTACCAGCAAATGGTTTTGAACTGGCAGCTCTCGGTTTGCGAGACCATTTATCTACCACCACACCACGGACGCCTGCCTATATGCATGTAATGAATTGAACAAATTTTATGCGGCTTACTATCGCGTTGATTTTGGTTGTGCTTTTACATTTTTTTTATTATTCCGACGTTTCGAGAGCTTTGCAGCCATCGTGGTCACGGTGTTGGTCGTCCTATTGGATGATGCTGTTATTGTTTTCAAAATTACCCTGTTTGATGTTTTAATTTTGTTATACTATTCCCGGTTTAACTCATTTTTTTGAAAAAATAACTGACGGTGTCATCTGGTTTGGCAGTTTGCAGGACTTGGGACTTGAATTTGTGTATTATGGGGTCTTAGGTGTTAGTTAGATAATTCATTAATCAATGTTCGCGCAAAATCTAAGAAAATACTATATATGTATATATACATAAATGTAATATGTATGTCTGTATGTACAATGTATACATTTATATGTGTATATGTATATTCTGGTAGAGTATAGTTTTAATTAACATTGCTAGAAAGTGTTGTATAACCTTTCACTACAAATGTTTTATGGTATAAGTAATAAAGGTAGATTATACAAATGAAAATGTAATTTAGATGATGAATCAAAATTAAAAGTCATTCTTAACACCAATCAGGCGACCGTGGTGTAGTGGTAACGTAAACTTTGTTACATCACGTTTATTTTGGTTTTTATTTTACAATTTTTTATTATTCCGACGTTTCACTGTGACCACGAGCTGCAAAGCTCTCGAAACGTCGGAATAATAAAATAAAAAATGTAAAATAGAAATAAACGCAATAGTAAACAGCATAAAATTTGTTTATTTCATGTCAATTAACGTTCTCTATAATAAACTCTTTATACTCAAATTTTATGCGGCTTACTATCGCGTTTATTTTGGTTTTGATTTTACAATTTTTTATTATTCCGACGTTTCGAGAGCTTTGCAGCCATTTGCCCATAATTCACAAACTCAAGTCCCAAGTCCAGCAAACTGCCAAACCAGATGACATCGTCAGTTATTTTTGCAAAAATTTGAAATAAACCGGGAACAGAAAAACAAAATATCAAACGGGGTAGTTTTGGAAACAATAACAGCATCAACCAATAGGACGACCAACACCTCAGTCTCTCCGTGACCACGATGGCTGCAAAGCTCTCGAAACGTCGGAATAATAAAAAATTGTAAAATCAAAACCAAAATAAACGCGATAGTAAGCCGCATAAAATTTGTTTAATTCATTAATCAATGTTCGCGCAAAATCTAAGAAAATACTCTTTATACTCTTTATATTTGTCACAATAAATAAAAAAAGTTTATTCATATGCCTATAGAAAACAGTTCCTAGGCCTAGGAACACCACAGTAGTGGTACTGTAGCAAATAGCACCACACCTACCACTACTTACACGTATACAGATCGTAAAGTGACTTGGTCGCGTTTAGGGATCACCTTGCGACCTAATATAATGCAATTAGAATAAGAATAGGACGGGCTGTTGACTAACTTCACTTGACTAATTCAAAGGTGCTTTTTCTTGACGGTGCGCAAAGAAAAAGACACCATACTAAAGTGAAGTTGGTTGCAGAGTTAAACGTCTTAAAATGGCGCCGATTCTGTTCTATTCCTATTTTAATCGCATTATACCAGGTGGGCTGCTGTGTTATGTCGAGTCACAATAAAAAGGTGTGAAAACGTAAATTGTCATATACACCTTTACTCACACGAGCGGTGTGGTAGGACAATACAGAGTGTGTTGTATATTGTTTCGTGTTCACCTGTCATTGTGTTTTGGGTTACAATTCGAGATTGATTACATACCTTTAATTAAATATCATTTATGATGCAACTTTCACATACCCAATAGAAACGAAATGGGTATGGTCAGCAAAACACGACAGGCGTGGACGAATGGTAGCGATTGGTTTGTTGCGCGTAAAGTCCCGGATTCGATTCCCGGTCGGAGCAAATATTTGTATCTTAGCTTTTATTTGTAATGTTTAATAATTATGTTAAATATTACAAATATTTGTTAATATAAAAAAGAAAGCGGATATTCGTTTCGGGTCTGGTTATCAAAGAGTGGTAGGTAGTGGTACCCAGTCTGCCGATCCGGGGTAGTACCACCACTTACAAGTATATGGTACAGACCGTGAAGTGATTAGGTCGCGTTTCGGGATCAGCTTGTAAGTTGCCGGTTCCAACTAGGCCGGCATAGTGGAGGTGATTGTGACAGTTATTGAATTGTAGTAGCAGTGACATCTATTCATGGATCACACTCCAGCTAAACATCAAGCAGGGTGCTGTCATATGTCGGATCACAATAAAAAAAACTCAATTTATAAACAAAATGGGTATGGCCAGCAAAACACATTACTTATATATTTATACATTACTAGCTGTACCCGCGGTTTCACCCGCGTAAAATTAGGTTTATAACACAGTCATAAAAAAGGAGGAGGGTCTCAATTCGACTGTATATCCCTTTTTTGTATTTATAAGTCGATAACTCTTATAAAAATGACAGACGGAAATAAAAATAAATATAGAAAAAAAAACGGAATTTCACGCATAAATCCACATTTTATAATTAACATAATAATAATAATAATTGTGATTATACATTCCACTCTAACGATATACAAAGTACAAGTCTGCACCGGATTTGAACTCCCTACCATTAGACGGTCAGCAACCTTCACTTTGTTTAAAGCCTTATGCTCCTATCATGATTCTTATTTTAACTTTAACTTAATAGTTATTTAAAAATAATTTAAATAACTCTATCCTACTTTATTTACATTTCTATACTAAGCTGTTTCTATGATATAATTGTGCTTATATCATAGAAACAGAACGACTAAAGTACATCTTCGTAGAACAATTGAGAAAGTGATACACGAAGAACCTACGGCCGGCATAGTGACGGGGACTTTTATAATAATAAAAATAAATATTTCAATCAATCAATCAATCAAATTGTCACGCCTTTTTCCTACAGGGATAGGCAGAGACAATGGAGCGCCACTTACCACGATCCTTACACAACTCACTTGCTTCCCTCACATCCATAATTCTCTTCATACAGGCTCTGTTGTTATGGGCACTAGGCAACCTAGCTTTCTTAAGGATGTCTCCGATTTGGTCGGAAAACACTCTCCTGGGCCTGCCTTGTTTAACGCATCCACCCACATCAGATTTATAAATTCCTTTCGTCAATCTACTTTCACTCATCCTTTCCATGTGCCCAAACCATCGAAGCATTCCTTTGTCAATCCTTGTCACTACATCTCAGCCACATCTATCACGCAATGTGCTATTCCTTATTCTATCCGCTATCGTCACTCCACACACACTTCTTAACGACCGCATTTCCACAGCGTTAATTCTACTTTCATGCTTCTTCTGCCATACCCCACCTTCACTTCCATACATTAATGTAGGAACAAGCACCGCATAATAAATATTTCATAGCTTTTATTTGTAATATTCAATAAATTAATTAAAAAATATATTTGTCAACAAAAGAAAGCAGATATTCGGTCCGAATCTGGTTGCAAAGAGTGATAGGCATCGGTGCCCAGTCTGCCGATCCAGGGTAGTACCATCATTTACATGTATACAAACCGTGAAGTAACTCAGTCGCGTTTCGGGATCAGCTTGAAAGCTGGTTCCTACTGGGCTGGTATAGTAGATGTGACTGCTACTTACAGTTATTCAACTGTAGTAGCAGCCACCTCCATTCATGGACCGCACTCCAGCTTAACAGGTGTAGTCATATGTCAAGTCACAATATATAAAAAAATCAAATATATATTTTTTATTTTTTACATTTCTATACTAAGCTACTAAAATACATGTATCATAAAAACAGGACAACCAAAGTACACATATCAATGGTACCGGTGGGTGGTTTCGAACTCGTACCATCGGTTTGTGTTACCATTGCACTGCCACAACACAACGTTCGCCTTAAAATATTCAAATCACAAATAATTTTCACTTAGCACCTATTTCAAGTCTAGGTTCAGACTTTCACACGCAGCTCTGTAATCATTAAATACGTGTGTGGGCATACATTAATACATCTACAAGTAGGTAACTAAGTATTATTATTAATACCTAGGCTATTTGTTGATTCATTGACACTTTCACTGGTCACTCCCATAGCACAGTACAAGTTAAAGGTACAGTAGATTATCTCCGCAGTGACATGAAAATAATAATTTTGCGCAAACATTGGTTAATTCATATTTTCTTAGATTTTGCGCGAACATTGATTATTGAATTAAACAAAGCCTCTCCGTAACATCGGAATAATAAAATAAAATAAAATTTTAAAATCAAAACTAAAATAAACGCGATAGTAATCCGCATAAAATTTGTATAATTCATTGGTTAATTAATTAGACAAATTTTATGCGGCTTACTATCGCGTTTATTTTGGTTTAGATTTTTCATTTTTATTATTATTCCGACATTTCTAAAGCTTTGCAGCTATCGTAGTCACGCAAAATGTCAATGTTCGCGCGAAATTATTATTTTCATTTCATTTCACTGCCGAGCATAGGGTTTTATTAGCATGGGCATAGGATTAGCATGGACTTGCTCACACAGATTCTAACACAGCTTCGGAAAGACATATAACGCTTAGATATACTTATACTGACAACATAGTTAAAGTCACGAATAACCGGTAGATGCAACTGGCATCATGTCGTTAGAAATGGCATTCTAAGGGGAAGGCCAATGTTCAGCAGTGGACGCGTTCCGGCTGATGATGATGATGATACTTATAAAAAAGTTAATAATTAATATCTATAAATTATGGATCACTGAAATAATATATCAAACCCCAGCGAGAAATTGTAGTTAGACAAATGCACTTACTGTCGGTCATGTATTTTTTTATTACTTTTTATTTACATTTCTATACTAAGCTACCAAAGTGCTTGTATTATGGAAACAGGACAACCAAAGTACATATATCAAAGATACATTGGTACCGGTGAGTGGTCTCGAACTCGTGCTCTCGATTTTCGTAACCATTGCACTGCCTCTACACCACGGTCGCCTTATTGACCACCGACTACCGGCAGTACTTAACTGCACTTCCAGCTGGCGTGTGCTGAAAATTCGAAGTCTGTTACTGACTCTGTAAAAACTTTATTTGGACATTGTTTTTAGATCATACTATTATACCTATGTACAAGAGTTTTACGAGCAAATGTTAACAATCAGAACAAGAATAATATTTGGGTATGGTCGACATAGTAAAGGCGACTTAGTTAACCGTGAACAGACTCAGTTATTCAGTCGACTGCGCTCTTGGACCTCCTGTCCAAACCATTAGGCAAGTCGAAGTTGTTATGGTGTAACATGTGACATGTTGAGTCACAATAAAATAATAATTAATTAGAATTTTACATTTTACTGTTTCTTTCCGATATTGTGCCCATAGATAGCAAGTGATTTAGTTGTGCAAAATAATCCTTAAATGATGTCGCTTTTTGTGAATATGACGGCGTAGAAGTGGTTTCTCGATAAGCCCCGCGTTTGATTCCCGGTCAAAGCAAAAATATTTTCTTAGCATTAATTTATAACAAATATTTATTAACCAAACTAATTGTTACGCCTTTTCCCACGGGGATAGGCAAAGACAATGGAGCGCCACTTGCCACAATATTTTCATAACACTTTCGGTTTCCTTTACATTCACAATTCTCTTCATACAAGCTTAGTTATGGGCAGGGCAGACCTCTGTTTTATTTTTTGAGACGCGAGCTCTCTTTATACCCATTATGACGTCCTTATCTACTTTTATTTTAATTATTTAAAATAATTAAATTGTCACGACTTTTTTCCACAGGGATAGGCAGAGACAATGGAGCGTCACTTGTCACGATCCTAACACAACTCCCTGGCTTCCGTCACATTCACAATTATCTTCATATAAGCTTTCTTATTTGTTTACATTTCTATATTAAGCTACAAAAGTGCTCCTGTATCATAGAAACAAGATGTTTTATGATATCTAAGATAAATTGGTACTGGTAAATCGTTGTGAACCCGTGCTCTCGGTTTGTGTGAACATTGCACTACCACTACACCACGATCGTCTGCATCAACTTCTATAATATTTACATATCATAGAAGCTGTACCTAATAATAGACAACTGACAACAGTTATCCATAATGACTGCCTACACCAGTTTAAGTGTTATGTGCATTGTGTTTGTGCGTTTCCTTTCATCGGTTTCCGCAATGCATTCATTTCCTCATTAAGCTATTCAATGAACCTGTCATGTCATTAGAAACTATTAGGCATTTCGTTTTATAATCGCGGAACTTACAAAAACATACACAAATTTTCACTAACATCGACAAAATAAAATGGTCTATTTATTATTTTCTTAGGTTTTGCGCGAACATGAATAAAACAAAAGACATAATTCATTTTGGGCTTTTATGTACTACTTTTGTAGATGGTAAAAATATATAAATGGTAGTTTCGATACTTGTATTGATAAAACTAATAACAATTTTGCTTTTAATTGCTGTGCAATTGAGTTATATGAAAAATAGGAAATAGATTTTGTATCATCTGTCAATCAACGCCATATTTGTTTTGCTTTGAACTGTCATAATTATAGTTTGATCATTTTGCACACCTAAACTATGCAAAATAAAGGATATGTTCCAATTACATTGTAATGTTCGTACATCAAACTATTTTAAAATGTATATGCAACTGTTAACACAACTAAGCTCAAGTCCCCATACAAAATGAATGATGTCTTTTATGCGGCTTACTATCGCTTTCATTTTTTGCGGATGCTTTTCCCAATTTACTCGTAATTATCTATAGCAGTGGTTCCCGAAGTTGTCTGCTACATAAGTAAGTAAGTCGGCTATGACCCATCTAATACAAGTTTGTAAACTATGGGTCGCGACCTACCAGTGGGTCGCGACCCATAGTTTGGGAAACCCTGATGTTCTGATGATGTGTTCTATATTTAGTTATTACAAAACTGTTTTGTATGATGTTATAACAACACCAACAAATAATGCATCTAATCTGAATACAATAGTTTGTAATACATTTAGAATTCACTACAATATGTTACTCAACTAGTCTGATATATTCGACCCACTGCACAATTAGTCCTATAAATTCGACCCACTGCACAATTAGTCTGATAAATTGGACCCACTGCACAATTGGTCTTATAAAGTTGACCCACTAAAGTAAGACTCTTAAACGAAGTCATCATTCTACAAACTTATAAATAAGGCGACCGTGGTGTAGGGGTAGTACAATGGTCCTGCTTCTATGATATAAGCACTTTAGTAGCTTAGTATAGAACTGTGAATAAAAATTTAATAAAATATATTTCGGAGTGGTAAACAGGCAGTTAGTGCAAATTTGCTCAGTCTGCCGATCCGGGATAGAACCACTACTTTAAGTGTACAGTAAAGAGACTTAATCGCATTTCGGGATTAACTTTTAAGTTGCCGGTTCCAGCTAGGACGCTAGTAGATGTGACTACTACTTGCAGTTATTTAACTGTAGTAACATTTGCCTTTATTTATAGACCGCACTGCAACTTAACATCAGGCGGGGTGATTTCAACTGTCGATCCTGAATAAAAACAATTTAAGGCGACTGTGGTGTAGTGGCAGTGCAATGGTTACACAAACTGAGAGCACGAGTTCGAAGCCACCTACCGGTACCAATGCATCTTTGATATATATATACTTTGGTTGTCCTGTTTCTGATACAAGCACTTTAGTAGCTAGGTATAGAAATGTAAAACAAATAAAAAAAAACCTGCCTTCAAAAAAACTCCGCTCTGATTGGTCCCCTATTGGTCCGAATTTTACAAGACAAAACAATGTCTTAATTCCAAATTCAAATATCACAGACAAACCTGTTTCTATGGTGTAATCCGTCATAGTTTGTCATAAATCATGTCATTCAGGAGTCATAGACGACGATATTGTCAGTCAATATTGTGACATTTGTTTTATAAGGCGACAAGAACAATCAAGCGACCGTGGTATAGTGGTAGTCAACAGATCGCGAAACCGAGAACATCAGGTTCAAAACCACTCGTCGCCGGTACCAATTAAGGCGAGTAAGGTGTTTAGGTGGCAGTGTAGTGGAGGTGCAATGGTTACGCAAACCGAGAGCACGGGTTCAAAACCACTTACCGGTACCAATGTATCTTTGGTATTTATGTACATTGGTCGTCCTGTTTCTATGATACAAGCATTTTGGTAGCTTAGTTCAGAAATAAATAATTAATAAAATAATTTATGTTTGTATTATAAACATATATATAAGCAATTTTAACCTACTGTGAAAATTAAATAAATATATGTAATTTGGGTTATCTTATTTTTTACGTTTCTATACTAAGCTACTAAAAGTGCTTGTGTCATTGAAACAGGACAACCAAAGTACATTCAAAGATACATTGAGATTTCTGGCATCAGCGGGACGCTTCCTAGAACTTACTACGGCACAAAGTACTATAATTGACATTTGTAATAAAAAATTGTAAATTAAAATTAAATAGATATGTAATTGATTGTATTGACTAAAAGCCTACATGTTTGGCGTTAGCTGTAAGTGTTGGTTTGTAAATGAATGAATAAATAAATAAATAAAGTGGTTTAAAACCCGTTTGCGTAACCATTTCACTGCCAATACATCACGGTTATAATGCATCTTCTTTGATCATATATCATATATAGATGCCGCTGCAAAAAGCGCCAAAATAAATGCAAGTCCAATTGATGTTGGACTTGCATTTGTTCTCAATCCGAAATGATGTATATGACATTACATTTGTGACAAGTTGGTAGGCAGTGGTATCCAATCTGCCGATCCGGGGTAGTACCACCACTTACAAGTATACAGACCGTGAAGTGATTATTTGGTCACGTTTCGGGATCAGCTTGTAAGTTGCCGGTTCCATCTAGGCCGGCATAGTGGATGTGATATGCTACTCACAGTTATTGAATTGTAGTAGCAGTGACATTCATTCATGGACCACACTTCGGCTTAACATCAAGCGGGGTGCTGTCATATGTCGAGTCACAATGAAAAAACAACTATGACAGCTGACCGCTGCGCTGCAACAAATCCATTTATGGCGGTATTTCTTATCTTAGATCATATATATAGATACCCAATAAGCGACAAAAAAATGCCAATAAAGTCCGATTAATGTTGGACTTGCATTTGTTCTCAGTCCGAAATGATGTATGTGACATTAGATTTGAGACAAGTTTATACTTTAAAACAATGTGGTAAGGTTTGGTTTACAATTCACATTCAATTCACTTACACAGCGGATACTTTAATGACATTATTTTGTATGGGACTATATGGACCTCCTCTTGCTTATCATCAGGCGAGTCGAGGTCAGATGTCGTGTCACAATAAAAGAAAATGAAAAATATATGATCGATTTTAACGCTTACACAGCAACACACTAAACCAAAACAAAACAATAAAAAGAAAACGTTGATGCGATTATTATTCTTAAAAACAAATGACCATTGAAGCAACATGATTGGATTGGTAACATCGGTCAGTGTAATGAGAACGCCTGTGTCGAAATCATTTCGACGTACACTCATTTGTCAAAATATTTTATGTATTAAAGGCGTGCATACAAATAAATCAACAACTGGTATTATTAATAATTAAGGCGAGTAAGGTGGTTAGGTGGCAGTGTAGTGGCAGTGCAATGGTTACGCAAACCGAAAGCACGGGTTTGAAAACACTTACTGGTACCAATGTACCTTTGATATTTATCTACATTGGTCGTTCTGTTTCTATGATACACTTTGGCAGCTAAGTTCAGAAATAAATAATAAATAAAATAATGTATATTTGTATTATAAAAATATCGATTTTAACCTACTGTGAAAATCAAATAAACAAATAATGTGGGTTTACTATTTTTTTTTTACATTTCTATACTAAGCTACTAAAGTGCTTGTATCATAGAAACAGTACAAAGTACAATCATAGATTGTACAATCATAGACCGGTGGGTGGTCTCGGACTCGTGCTCTTTGGTTTGCGTAACCATTGCACTGCCACTACACCACGGTCGCCATCTTATCGTTCGGATTGGTGTTCTAAGAGGGAGGCATATGTTCAGCAGTGGACGTCTTGTGGCTAATGATGAAAATGATGATACAAATAATTTTTAATAGTACTTTCTTGTAGAGATACGTAGATAGACGATTGTGCTTGTCTACTTCGATTTTAATTGAGAAATTGACGCGTGTACATCGGTAAACTGTGACCGGGGATGAAACCCTTAACCAACCACCAATCTGACCACTAAGCTACACCGCTCTCAGTGGCGTAGCGTGGGAGCCAGCCGCCCGGGGCGGAAAAAAAAATTGCTGCCTCCTTATTTAGGAGTTTCAATCATAGGTACAACAAAAATGTAAATTTCAGATTCAAATTTTAACGATTTATTTTAGTATTTTTAAAATTTACCGCCCCCTTAATGTGCCGCCCCCTCTGCCCCCGTCACGCTACTAACCGCTCTAGAGGATATAAAATGGCGATTTCTGTATCGGTAAAAAGCTATCTTCATAAATTATTAAATAATGTAGTTTCGATTTCTATTAGGTTAATTAAAAACTATTAATGCATATTATTATGACAGTAGGAGTCGTAAATATAATCTTGTAATTATAGACATAAATGGTTCCTACAGAAAACAACTAAACGTTATGTGAATACCTACAAAAGTAGAGCCATCAGTCGCGTTTTGGAATCAGCTAAAAGATGTTCATAGGGATTAGCATAGAGAATGCGACATCAGTAGGTTCAGCCTTATTTATTGATGTCATGAATACCATTTTGACAGTCGCGTTGGTTAAATTATTTTAATATTTTCTTAGATATTGCGCGAACATTAATTAATGAATTAAACAAATTTTATATGGCTTACTTTCGCGTTTATTTTGGTTTTGATTTTACAATTTTATTTTATTTTATTATTTCTACGTTTCGAGGGCTTTGCAGCCATCAATCAAAACCAAAATAAACGCGATAGTAAGCCGCATAAAATTTGTTTAACTCGTTAAATTATTTTATTTTACTACAGCTAAAAGATACTATTTGTCCTAAAAACGAAAACAATTCAAAATACTCGATTATTTTTTCCTGTTGTAAAAGCCGTAGTCACAAGAACTTATTTTGTATAAATGTATTTTTTAATATTCAATAAGGCATTAATACTCGTTCTATTCTATTCCTATAATAATTTAAATGAAATAAACTTAACAAAAAACCATTTTTATTTATTACTCAAAAAGTATAATACTAACTATAGTATAAAATACTAATATACTATAAAACCAAAATAAACGCGATAGTAAGCCGCACTATACTACACTATTATACTACAATAATTTTCCAAAAAAATAATCTAAAACCGTCCTTATAAGACTTTCTCCCACAATCTATAAGTTAGTGACTATTATATCTATATTAATGATCTAGTTATATTATTGTATAAAAAGTACTTTTGTCAGCCATTGTTGTGTGTGTCACGATTTTTGTGTTCACAAGTGTACGCCACCATTTTACCGTTTCTAATGTATTGGAGTTGGAAAAAATGGGAAAGAAGTAGAGAAACAAGAAATATGTAGTCAGTTTAAAGTAGCGTAGAAACGAATATTGGTCATTAAGTTGAAACAAAGTAGGCGACCGTGGTGTAGTGGCAGTGCAATGGTTACGCAAACCGAGAGCACGGGTTCGAATAGTGGTATTTTTTGGCCGGCATAGTGACGGCGACTGGGGCAGCCGTGAACTAACTCGGTTTTTTCAGTCGTGGTCAAATGTCGTGTCACAATAAAAAATAAAAAACTCACCGGTAACAATGTATCTTTGATATATGTAATTTGGTTGTCCTGTTTTTATGATACAAGCACATAGATACAATAGCTTAGTACAAATGTATAATAATAAAAATATATTTTTACGACAGGCGTGGCCGATTGGTCAGCACACTAGCTTGTTACGCGTAAAGTCGCAGGTTCGATTCCCGGTTGGAGCAAATGTTTGTTTCATAGCTTTTGGTAATCATAAAAGGCGGATATTTGCTTCGGCTCTGGTTATCAAAGAGTGGTAGGAGGCAGTGGTTTTGTTCATCAAATATATTATTAACTAATTTATATTTTTATGTCTTTTTTTAAAATGATTTTTAACGACTAAAAACTATTGTAGATTTTTATTAAATCGTTTACATTGATAATTTAATTACTGATGCGTTAAGTTTCCTTTAGACCTAAATAAAGGAAACACATCCGTCATTGTTTTCCTATTAAATACGTCATATCCGGTTTTCATTTTTTATTGGGACCCGACATCTGACCTTAACCTGCCTGATGGCAAGCATGATGAAGGTCCAAGAGTGTTGACTGAAAAAACCGAGTCA
Source organism: Tinea trinotella (assembly GCA_905220615.1). Classification (NCBI taxonomy): domain Eukaryota; kingdom Metazoa; phylum Arthropoda; class Insecta; order Lepidoptera; family Tineidae; genus Tinea; species Tinea trinotella. Next base: position 1,908,117 of record HG992314.1, read on the forward strand.
GTTCACAGCTGTCACAGTCGCCGTCACTATGCCGGCCAAAGGCGCTTCTTCTCGCATCGCTTGAAAGATCCAAGGTTATAGGATGGGGAGAACACATGGGCTGGTAAACAGAATCGGATTTTTCAGTCGTCGTCGCTCTTGCACTCCCTTCCCCTTGCTTATCACCAGACTTGTATTAAGCTAATTGTGGATGTGAGGAAAGCAAGGGAGTTGTGTCAGGATCGTGGTAAAAGGCGCTACATTGTCTCTGCCTATCACTGTGGGAAAAAGGCGTGACAATTTGATTAATTGACTTTAAGCCGAGTTTCTGTAAAAAAAAATGTATTGTGACATGACATCTGACCTCGACCCGCCTGGTGATAAGCAAGAGGAGGACCAAGAGTAACGACGACTGAAAAAAAAACCGAGTTAGTTCACGGCTGCTTTTACGCATCGCTTGAAGGATAGATTGATGGTAACTTAATTTCGTGAATTCCGTTTTAAGTTACATTGGCTTTATTACCTAAAATACCTAGAAATCTAGCATCTAGGTCTCGCATAAATAAAATACCAAAACAGTAAAACAATGGTTCGCCTATCAGAGCCTACATCTTTAAAATGACGTGGCAACAAACGGTTACTACCCATAAAGATTAAAAAAACTTGATGTTATTTGTAGATAGGGTGTTATAGCTTGTCTAACTATAAATGACGCGCCCCTCCACCTTATTAGTTTATTTAAATGTGTGAATGCAAATATTACTAACTATACTACTATACTTAATTAACGTGCTACGGGTTCGTGGTCTCCATTCAAGAAGTGGTCCCTTTCTTTCTCATCGGTTATCGGTTCTTCGAACGATGTGGCCAGCCCATTGCCACTTAAGCTTGCAAATCCTACTAGCTATGTCGGTAACTCTGGTTCTTTGGCGAATATCCTCGTTCCGGATTCCATCGCGCAAAGACACACCAAGAATAGCACTCTTAATTGCCCGCTGAGCGACTCTGAACTTTTCCAACAGGCTAATATTTAAGGGCGTCTCAGTGCCATATGTCATCACTCCAACTGGTTTAAGATCCTTAACTTTAAATTAGTATTATCTTGTAATTGCCGGTTCCAACTAGGCCGGCATGGTGGATGTGATTGCTACTTACAGTTATTGAATTGTAGTATAAGTGACATTCATTCATGGACCACACTTCGGCTTAACATCAGGCGGGGTGCTGTCATATGTCGAGTCACAATAAAATAAAAGTTTTTTTAGAAACTTGATTTCAAATCAATCAATCAATCAAAGTCGAATTCACTATGATTTTAAACTGATCTAAAACGCGACTGAGTCACTTTAAAGTTGTAAAGTTGACAGTGGTCCGGGTACCATTACTATCAGACAAAATCTTTCTTAAATAATTTAATAAGGATTTATAATATTTTTTCCCAAGCGTTAAATCAAGTAAATATTACTTCACAATAGTTCAATAATGAATTAAAATAAAAAGAAACTAAGTTAGCGGTTGTTGGTTCCGTTCCGATCGTGACTAAATACTAAATAGAGCAAAAAGAACAATCATGCGAGCGCCATTTTGTTTTTTTTAAACTACAACGTCGTTTTTAATTACAAACATATTCTTTTATAAATTTAAGATAAGTATAAATATATATAAAAATGAATTAAACAAATTTTATGCGGCTTACTATCGCGTTTATTTTGGTTTTGATTTTACAATTTTATTTTGTTATTCCGACGTTTCGAGAGCTCTTCAGCCATCGTGGTCACGGAGAGATTTTCGCGCAAAATCTAAGAAATATTATAATAAAAATACGTCAGGATAGTGGCGCTTCATTGTCTCTGCCTATCCCCTGTGGAAAAGCATATATTGATAAATATATGTATATAAGTTTTAATTATATTGTATATAATATTTTTTCACTACTTAGTTGTTTTTATTTCATTAAGTAGGAATACGCAGTGTCTGTGGACGTAAAGAAAGTGAGAGAGTTATATTATTATGTCAGGATCGCGAAGAGTGGCGTTCCCTTGGACCTATCCCGTTGGAACCTATACCTGTGGAAATTAAGGCGTATTAATTGTTAAATTGATAAAAAGGATATTTGTGACCCTATTTTAAATTTGTTTCTATACATTCATTTGTATTCTGATATTTTATTGTTAAGGTGGTTTATTGTTTCCACTTACCGGAACTAATGTTTCTTTGATATAATTATAACTGATTTTGGTTGGTCAGTTTCTAAGATACAAACCATATCTGTACATCAATATCAGAGAGGGGCCTCAGAGGGAGGAGAGAGAGAGAAAAAATCCTTTTCTTAGATTTTGCGCGAACATTTGACTTATGAATTAAACAAATTTTATGCGGCTTACTATCGCGTTTATTTTGGTTTTGATTTTACGTCGGATAAAAAAAAAAGTAAAATCAAAACCAAAATAAAAGCGATAGTAAGCCGCATAAAATATGTTTAATTCAAAATATCCTTAATTTACTTTTTCGTCCCTTTATTGTAAAAAAATAAACATGAGAAATGATATTTAAACCGTGAGGCTTTCTTCTCCAGTTAACCTTTGGGTTGTGCAGAGTTATTGCTGCAGGTCTAGTAATGTTAAGTAATATTTAATTACTAACAGATATACTCGTATTTAATTAATTTTGGCCTTTCCAGTAGGTGGAGGGAGTTTTTAACTAATACCTGTCTATATAACAGCTGAACAGGGGGCGGAGTTGGAATGCTCAAAAGGTCGAATTTTGTTACGAAATAATTATAAGTTTTTAGTTGAACTGTTTCAAGCCTAATTAAATTATTACGCACATTCTCACGATAGCTTTTCAAGGATTAATGGGATAGGTAGAGAGTAATTAGGTTGTGAGAGGTTAATAGCGGTATGAACTCATGTTTTCAACATCTATTTTTCTGATAAAATGTGTTTAGAATTATTTATTGTTATTAAAAAAATAATGACGATTTTTCTGTTGTTTTTTAATCCATCTTAATAAATACTTAGTTACCTGGAGCATATATTTTTAGTAATAAAGAAGTTAATTGAGATCATATTTTATTTTTATTGACTATCTTTTTTTTTATTGTGACGACATATGACAGCACCTCGCCTAATAATAAGCTTCAGTGCGGTTAATGAATGGATGTCACTACCACTACAATTAAATAACTATAAGTAGCAGTCACATCCACTATGCCGGCCTAGTTGGAACCGGCAACTTACAAGCTGATCCCGAAACCGCGACTAAAATACATACTTCACGGTCTGTATACTTGTGATGTATAATATTTATTTTGTTTTGTGTAATAAAGGACATCATTCATTTTGTATAGGGACTTGGGCTTAATTGTATTAACAGTTTAATATGCATTTTAAAATAGTTTGATGTACGAAGATTACAATGTAATTGGAATATATCCTTTATTTTGTATAGTTTAGGTGTGCAAAATGATCAAACTATAATTATGGCAGTTCAAAGCAAAACAAATATGGCGTTGATTGGCAGATAATACAAAATCCATATCTTATTTTGCAAATAACTCAATCGCACAGCAATTAAAAGCAAAACTGTTATTAGTTTCATTAATACAAGTATTAAAACTACCATTTATATATATTTTCATTATTGGACATTACAAAAGTAGTACATAGAAGCCCAAAATGAATGATGTCCTTTGTCGGTAAATAATGTCATTAGTCTAGTACAGATTCTTATCAATTAATGGCGAAATTGCGTTGTTTTTAAGTAACATGTTTTAAACCAAAACCTACGCACAATTTTACTGAGACTAAAAAAATGGTACGCAGTTGATTTAGTGGGCGATTATAAGAACAAATGATATTTTATATAGTTTCTAACTTCACATACGTTTGTCACTTTTGATATTTTGTAATAGCTATTGAGATATCGTTATAATGTCACAGTATAATAGGAAATGAACAGTAGAACCGTTGAAATCGTCTTCTAATCTAACACTGGTCTTCTTTATTTATAATTTTGATATGCAATGTCTGTTATGAAGTCTCTGTGATAAAATTACGACAGAATTATTTACTCATCGTCACTCATCAAATTACGAAGTCTCTTATTTACTCATCGTCAGATCCTACCATCGTAAGATCATCGTAATATTTATTAATTTCTCTTTATTAGGCCGGCATAGTGACGGTAACTGTAGCAGCCGTAAACTGACTTGGATTTTTTCAATAGTCGGCGCTCTTGAACCTTCATCATGTCCATCAGTCAAATAAATAAATAAATAATGATTTTGGCGCGCAATATAACACAAACAACAGCCAGTTATCAGCACTCTTCCGCATTTATTAACCGATCAACGGGCACAGCCAATTTCAAGGACACTACTAAAAACTACTGCCTGTGTATGTTCTACTGTGGCAATTTTTATTGTGACTCGACATATGACAGCACCTCACTTGACGTTAAGCCAAAGTGTGTTCCATGAATGAATGTCACTGCTACTACAATTCAATAACTGTGAGTAGCAATCACATCCACTATGCCGGCCTAGATGGAACCGGCAACTTACAAGCTGATCCCGAAACGTGATCAAATCACTTCACGGTCTGTATACTTGTAAGTGGTGGTGCTACCCCGGATCGGCAGACTGGGTACCACTGCCTACCACTCTTTGATAACCAGACCCGAAGCAAATATCTCTCTTTTTTTTTATTAACAAATATTTGCTCCGACCGGGGATCGAACCCGGGACTTTACGCGCAACAAACCAGTCGCTAAACCATTCGTCCACGCCTGTCGTCTAAATGTTCCCATAGAGATATAGACAGTAATAATATATTGCTACTTATCACGAGTTTACTGTGCTGTGTAATTAACATGTATTTAGACCATTTTCTATTATCACATTAATGTTATAGTAGCGTGATTGTACTAAGGCGACCGTGGTGTAGTGGCAGTGCAATGGTTATGCAAACCGAGAGGACGGGTTCAAAACCATCATTTTTTTTATTGTGATACGACATTTGACCTCGTCTCGCCTGATGATAAGCAAGAGGATGTCCAAGACTGACGACGACTGAGAAAACCGAGTTTGTTCTCGGCTGCCTCAGCCGCCGTCACTATGCCGGCCAAAGAATGTATTACTACCGGCAAATGGCCTGTACTAATACATTGCCTTGTTACATGTATATGTACTTTGGTTGTCCTGTTTCTATTATACAAGTATTTTAGTGGTTTGATAATGAGACGAGGTCAGATTACGTGCCAGAAGTAAAAATATATTAAAAACAAAGGATTCCTTTTTTAAATGTGTAATATTTACAATTGTATATGCATTTCCGTTTTATATCAACCGGATGCTGCGCCTGTCTCGTCTCTTTGTCTATGGCCATTGTTGCCGCACCTACCTTATTTATGTTCATCATAAAAAAACAATATAAAGACATTGTTCAGTTTTTTTTCAAATTTTTTAAATTTACATTCTATACTTACTAAGCTAATAAAGTGATAAATAAAACAACTAATAATAGAAACAGGACAACTAAAGTACATAATATATCAAAGATACATTGGTACCGGCAGGTGGTTTTGAACCCGTGCTCTCGGTTTGCGTAACCACTGCCACTGCCACGACACTACGGTCGCTTTTTTTAGAAATTATTTTTATAGTATAATAGTAGTGTAATAAATATGCAATTTGACATATGTTTAAGGTGCAGCACGTTTGAAAGGCGAACGGAAATAGACACGCCCACTGACTGCTGAGTTTTTTGAACTCGAATTTATTAAGTTGCTCCAATTTTTGGGCTTGTCTATTACTAATAAGGTTTTAGACACACCTTTAGGCAGGGCCGTCTTTACCCGGGGGTTCAAGGGGTGCGGTACACCCGGGCGCAGAATCCTAGGGGGCGCATGCTGACCGCCATTAACTTCGATAGGTACCTACTACACTGAGAACACTAGAGCAGAGCCTTGACTTTCGCACCCCGGCGCTGAATATGCTTAAGACGGCCCTGCCTTCAGGTATACCATTTTTATTAGTCTCTTGTTGAAATGTAAGTTGGTAAAATTGGTATCAACCTACGAGTAGTCTTATACTAGTGGTCTTATACTAGTGGTCTTAATAAGGCGACCGTGGTGTAGTGGTAGTGCAAAATTAAGAGTCCCTGGTTCGAAACCACTTGCCGCTACAAATGCATTTTTGATATTTGGTTGTCCAATTTCTATGATACAAGTAGTTAAATATAAAAAGAGTTTCAAGGGTTTAATTTACTTTATAAATCTGCTGTGTATGGATGTGTTAAACCTGGCAGGCCCAGGAGGGTGTTTTCCGATCAAATCGGAGACACCCTCAAGAAAGCTAGGTTGTCTAGTGCCCATAACCTTAGAGCTTGTATGAAGAGAATTATAAACGTGAGAGAAGCGAGGGAGTTGTGTCAGGATCGTGGCAAGTTGCGCTCTATTGTCTCTGCCTATCGCTGGTAAAAAAGCGTAACAATTTGATTGATTGATTTTTATCTATAAGTATTCTTTTGATATTACAATATAGGTACCTATCTTTGAGAAGGCGTTATACCGTTTCACTTTTTCACGTCTGATTACTTTATAAATATATTGAAGAGTGAAATTCTTGTATTTTTCTTCTATACTACTTTTATAAGCTTATCTTATCATTACTATACACTTTCACTTATCCAAACACGGCTTTATGATCATGTCTAGATTTTCAGGTTTTCAATTAGAACCCCTTTTTCTTTCACGAGGAAAATACGCGGTTATTTTGGCGTTATTAGATATAAATCAGTTTAATTATATAATTGGCTTAACATAACTTAATAAAAAAGTCACCTCTATTCAAAAACCAAACTCCAGCTTAAAATCAGGCGGGGTTGTCATAATAGGTCGAGTTACAAGAAAACAAATTAGATAGCTGTTAAAATTGTAATTTTTATTGTAATTGTATTTGGCTTAAAAAATGTAATATTGTGTAATATTAATGAAAATGTAATTTAGCGCTAGTTTCATAAATAAATATTACAAAATCTACTCGTATTTGTAATATTTTCAATCTAAGCGCTCTTAAATATGACTCGATATGTAGGTACTGAAAGCACCCTGCCCGATGTTAAGCCGGAGTATGGTTCTAGAATGAAAGTGACTTCTACTACAATTTAATAACTTCAAGAACCAGCCGCATTCGCTATGCCGGCCCAGTATCATACAATTCTGAGCTGATCCCATAACGCGACTAAGTCACTTCACGGTCTGTATATGTACTTGTAAGCAGTGGCGGCTGGTGGATCATCGAACTGGTGGTGCACTTTACTTGCTCACTAAGTCTTAGGGTTAGAAATTGCAATATTACAACATTCTTTGTATGTATACTATAGTTCCTTCTATTTTTTATATAATAAACCGATTCGATTTTACAATACAAACAAATAGAAAAAATAAAATTACTAATTATTACGTAGGTTACCAAACAATAATTAACACGTCACGGGTTTACAGCGATACTATACTGATAACGAGAGGTCATCCAACATGGCCGTTGCGTCGCCGCCCACGCATTCTTGTCAAACAAACCTTAGGCGCTTTCGCTCGGTCGGTAATCTTCGGTTCGCGCTTATAAAAATTAACTATAAAAATTTGCTCGGTACATTTTCTATGAACGATCTTTTGTCTCACGCGTCGGGCCCGTTGGCTCGTATCCCATACAAGTTGTACTAGCGGCCCTCGTGCGCTCCGGCGCTATGGGAGACGAGCTAGTGGGCCAGACGCGTGGGACAAAAGATGGTTCATAGAAAAACTACAACTTCTTTACAGCGAAAATAAATCTTAATAGTTTAACAAAGAGTCTAAATTGTTTCATCATAATTGGAAATCAGATAAAATAATATATTTTTAATCTATCTATTAAGGTGGTGGTTCAGCGCACGAGCGCACTTAAGGGACAGCCGCCCTTGCTTGTAAGTAGTGTCTTTGTCCCAGATCGGCATACTGGGCACCACTGTCTACCAATCTTTAAATAACCATTAGCTTCACAGGAACTGTAGTAGCAGTCGCCTCTATTCAAGGATGGCGCTCCAGTTTAACATTTGACGGGTGCTGACATATATCGAAGCACTATAAAAAAATAACAATCAATCAAACTGTCGCGACTTTTTCCCACAGGGATAGGCAGAGACAATGGAGCGCCACTTGCCACGATCCTGACATAAATCCCTCGCTTCCTTCACATTTACATTTCTCTTCATACAAGCTCTATGCTTATGGGCTCTAGGCACCCTAGCTTTTTTGAGGATGTCTACGAAAATTAAAATACCTATATTGCGTGACATTTTGATTGATTGATTGATTGATGTCTAACTCTTCCTTACACGATCTTTGATTGGCATTATTATTATCAGAATGCAATTAAACTAGTTTAACTAATTAGAAATTTCTAGAGCATCCAATCAAGTTGATTTCAATGCACGAACAACAACGCAATGAAATAATCCACAATTTTGACGGAATAAAAAACGCTAAATATGCCAATTAAAGTGCGGTTACTTACGAAAGTCTTGCTTGGAGTATGTGGCGGTGCGGTTTTAAGGCTCACTTATACGTTGCGGTTTTTATCCCGCGTTATTAATTGCGTAAGGAATTTATGAATTCAATGTAGATGGATGCGGTAAATGTGGCAGGGAGGGTGTTTTCCGCACAAATCGGAGACATTTTCAAGAAAGCTGGGTTGCCTAGTGCCCATAATTGTAGAGCTTGTATGAAGAGACTTATGGACGTGAAGGAAGCGAGGGAGTTGTGTTAGGATCGCGGCAAGTGGTGCTCCATTTACTTTGTCTATCCCTTTGGGAAAACAGCGTGACAATGATTGATTAAGTTAATTGTTTTTTTTATTGAGACTCGACTTGCTTGATGGTAAGGTAAGGGAATTCCAAGAGCGCTGACGACTGAAAAACAAGATTTAGTATTACGGTTGTCTCAGTCGCCGTCACTATAAATATCATCTAATTGATATGAGCATTCCTTAATTTCCACAAGTATACGCAGAGACTACAAAGCGCTACTTTCCACGATCCTGACACAACTTTTTCCCTTCCAAAGTAAATATCTATATATATATATATATTTCTTCCGTATATATAGCGTTTATAAATAGCATTTGACGAGTACTTACAACTGATGCTTTGAACATTATTTAAAAAGTAGGTCACCAATTTTACAAGTTATACACTATAGGTTATAATACAATCAATCAGTTTTATACGCCACAAGGACAGGCAGAGTAACGGGGAGATACTTACAACGATTCCGACAGAACTCTTTCGCTTCCTTTTATCCACATTTCTCTTCTTACAAACTCTATTGTTGTACTCCTTGTTTTTAGGAATTAGGAACTATTTTATATTTTCATTTATTTAATAAACTTTATGCACTATGAACTAAGGCGAACTTAATACCGCTAGACTTTATTTATTTTTAGTTTATTAATATTTATTTTTATTCCACACAGTATGAGTTGTCTATAAATAACGTACGGTTGCTTCGTCACAAACGGATGGGCATTGTAGTTAATGCGTACTGTCAACGCACTTGAAGTTTTTGATTTGGCAGCTACTGTCGCATGTAAATAACGGTAACAATAAATACCAGAAATATGTAGGCTGATCCTACACTACTTTTTGGGTGATTACTGGATAGTTTGTAATTTTTATAGAGTTTATTTATTAAAGGTTTTATAGAAAGTTTCTTCAAATGCTCTAACTAAATCGTAAGCTGGTGGAAGATTTAGTTTTCAGAATCATCTACTTGATGATATCGATTTAACGATTTATCGTTTTTTTCTATTGTGATTGTAACGTGTCCTCCTCATCCTATAACTTTTTATCCTTCACGAGAAGCACGAAAAAACATGACTTGCCGGCATAGTGAAGCCAGATAAAGGAACTGAATCGTTTTTTACCCATCAGGCAAGACAAAGTTACATGTCAAATCTCTGTTCAAAAAAAATTAAACACTACTTCCTCGCTTCCCTAACATCCACAATTCTCTTCATACAAGCTCTACGGCTATGTGCACTAGGCAACCCAGCTTTCTTAAGGATTTTTCCTTTTTTTTGTCGGAAAACAGTAGCGCTTCATTTTCTCTGCCTATCCCTGTGAGAAGAAGGCGTGACAATTTAAGTGATTGATTGATATTTTTAGAGTTTTGTCTTACTTCCTTTCTTATGATTATAGTATAACTGATTATATTATATTAGATTTATTTATAAATCTGATGTGGGTGGATGCGTTAAACAAGGCAGGCTCAGAAGAGTGTTTTCCGACCAAATCGGAGACATCCTCAAGAAAGCTAGGGTGCCTAGTGCCCATAACCACAGAGCCTGTATGAAGAGAATTATGGATGTGAGGGAACCAAGTGAGCTGTGTAAGGATCGTGGTAAGTGGTGCTCCATTGTCTCTGCCATCCCTGTGGGAAAAAGGCGTGACAATTTAGTTGATTGATTGATATAACTGTATAGTTGTTACTCGATTTAAAATTAAATTTGTAAAATATTTTATTGTAATTTATTAATTTAAAAGCAAATTGTTTTTCTATGACCTTAAGTCCTGTATGTTAATCGTTTTGGTTTTTTGTTACAGGTACTCTTTAAGTTATTTAATTATGAAAGCCGTAGAATTTATTACTTAAGGTAAGTCATGCTCTTTTTGAATATTATTTCGTAAAACTATCTTTATATGCAACTTGATATGCCTGGTCTTTTTTTATTGTGACTCGACATCTGACAGCATCAAGCTAGATGGTAAACTGCAGTGCGGTCCATGAATAAAGGTGACTGCTATTACATTTCGATAATTAGAAGTAGCAGTCACAGTAGAAGTAGATTTTTATTTTTATTTTTTTTTATCATCTTTTATTGTGACTCAACATATGACAGCACGCCACCTGACGTTAAACTGGAGTGCGATCCAGAATGGATTTCTACTACTACAGTTTAATAACTGTAAGTAGCAGTCAGATCCACTATGCCGGCCTAGTTGGAACCGGTTGACTTACTGACGCGACTAAGCTTCACGGTCTGTATACTTATAGTAGTGATATTACCCCGGCTTAGTAGACGAGGCACAACTGCCTACTACTCCTAATAAAACCAAGTAACCAAGCCATGCTCTGCTTACCGTCTTCAGTAATAAAGCGTTAATATACAAGTAAGAAGCGCAGGTGTTTCAAAAACTGATGAGTTATTATAAATAATTGCTGAGGTCGTGTTTTGTATAGATTTCACAAACGAAAATATAATTTGATCTTCGTGATGTATTAACTTAACGATACTTGATAACCATAGATTATATACCGCTAGATAGAACATTAATAAAAATATGTTTTATTAGTTTTATAGTTTTGTGTGGCAGAAGAAGCATAAGAGTAAAATTAACGCTGTAGGAATGCAATCGTTAAGGAGAGTATGTGGAGTGACGATAGCGGATAGAATAAAGAATAGTACATTGCGTGATAGATGTGGTTTGAAATAAGATGTAGTGACAAGGATTGACAGAGGAATGCTCCGATGATGTAGGCACGTGAAAAGGATGAGTGAATAAATCTGATATGCATGGATGCCTTAATCGAGGCAGACCCAGGACCGGATCAGAGACATCCTCAAGAAAGCTGTGTTGCCTAATACCTATAATCATAACTTGTATGAATAAATTGGTGGATGTGAGGGAGCGAGGGAATTGTGTCAGGCTCGTGGTAAGTGGCGCTCCTTTGGACTGACGACATAGTGAAAGTCACGAATAACCGGTGGATGCAGCTGGCATCTTGTCGTTCGAAATGGCGTTCTAAGGGGTGGCCTATAGTCAGAAGTGGACGCGTTCTTGCTGATGATGATGATGATAAGCGTTGAAAACGTCATCTTTTCGTCGTAAGACTCTTCCGGGCTGCGCCGTCTAGTGGTGTGTGCTCTGTGTTTACTTGATTATTAAGTTATATGATTAGATTAGATGTGGTTCTTAAGTAATAACGAAGGGCAGATGTTATGCAAAAATATAAATATAGATACTAATTTCATAATTATTGGGTAATTTACGTAAAAAAATAGTTTTTACACTCTGAAGATCAATCAATCAATCAATCAAATTGTCACGCCCTTTCCCCCACAGGGATAGGCAGAGACAATGAAGCGACAGGCGTGGACGAACGGTTTAGCGACTGGTTTGTTGCGCGTAAAGTCCCGGGTTCGATCCCCGGTCGGAGCAAATATTTGTTTCATAGCTTTTATTTGTAATATTTAATAGTATTAAATATTGCAAATATATGTGTCAGGACCGTTTATTGGGCATGATAGAAATTAAAACTGAATCTTCATTTTAGTTAATATGTTTATTATATCATAATAATAAATTATATGAATCACTTTTGGTTTTCAATTTATATAATAATTTAACACATACATGAAATGAATAACCACTTATATAATAACTTCAATTAACACAATAATAATACTCACATGTTATCATGATAATTACAATAATAAGAGAAAGGCAATAAGGCAGACTACCATTCGGAAGTGATACGTCCTCGTCCTTTCGTAGTTGCCCAACATGTGGCAGCCGACCGGTCGTTCAACCGCCCCTCACAAAACCAGAGGGGAGGAGAAGGGGTGGGACGGCTGTCACTTACAATCGATTACTACATGTATCGAGTTATTCAATCATTATAATATAAAAAAGGAGTTCTTGTGAACATTATTTAATCTAGTTGCTAACATTCGGCCATCCTATACTAAGCATGACCTCATGCTTTCCCTAATTTCCCTAATTAATGAAATACATTTTTACGTAAATTACATTATCTACTTGGTAAATTAAAATATAATCTAATTAATGTAAAATAATTAATCGTTAATTGCTACAAACAACAAACCAATATAATTGCATTGAGCCATTCAACATATGTGAGAACTAATTACTATGAAAGTATATAAATCAAACAAATTCAATTAAATTGTCACGCCTCTTTCCCACGGGGATAGGCAGAGATAGTATATAAAGTAATATCAAACTCAATTCTGAACCTAATATCTGATTAGGCGCTTCTGCCTTAATAATGTAAAAGTATATAAAGTAATAATAAATCTGAAATTCTGAACCATACTGTTCAAAATATAAAATTTTCATTAGGCCGGCATAGTGGCGGCGGCTGGGGCAGCCGGGAACTGGCTCGGTTTTTCCAGTCGTCGTCACTCTTGGACCTCCTCTTGCTTATCATCGGGCGAGTCGAGGTCAGATGTCGTGTTATAATAAAAACAAATATATTAAAATAAAAATAATAAAAATAAAGTATTTAGGCTATTCTTCCATATAATAAAACTTTGAACTATTCTGTTCAAAATGTAAAGTATTTAGGCATTTTTGCCTGATTACTATGAAAGTATATAAAGTAATAATGAAATAAAATTCTGAACCATTCTGTTCAAAATATAAAGTATTTAGGCTATTCTTCCATATAATAAAACTTTGAACTATTCTGTTCAAAATATAAAGTATTTAGGCAATTTTGCCTGATTAATATGAAAGTATATAAAGTAATAATGAAATAAAATTCTGAACTATTCTGTTCAAAATACAGTATTTAGGGCATTATGCCTAATTAATATGAAATACACATTTATATAGCAAAGAGTATAGGGCTATTTAGCCCATATAAACCTGTTATGTATTACAATTGATAACAAAGAATAATAATAATAGAAAACGGTAATAATAATAGCCAAGCATTATTCAGATTCATTAGACAATTCGAAATCGCTATTAAAGTATATTTGACTAGTGCCAAAAAAATGTGCCGTATAAACGCGTCTAATTATACTAATATACACATATTCCCTTTAGTACTTCGTACAAATAGACCAGTATGCAGTTGCTTTAGGTATTAGGTTGCTGTAGGGGATTTTGAGTAAGCGTTAGCAACAGGAGTTATAAGTTACCACTTACAAGTATACAGACCGTGAAGTGATTTTGGTTTCAGCTTCACGTTTCGGGATCAGCCCGCAAGCCGCCGGTTCCATCCAGGCCGGCATAGTGGATGCGATTGCCACTGTAGCTGAACTGTAGCAGCAGTGACATTCATTCATGGACCATACTTCGGCCCAATATCAAGCGGGGCGCCGTCATATGCCAAGTCACAATAAAAAAAAAATAAAAAAAACATATCATTATCTGTTAGGTTTTTATATTCATTACGTCATCGGCCTTCAGATTTTTAAGAAGACCCTTTAATTTATATCGTCATCCGTCTCCTGTACTGTGGCGAACCAATTAGAATAAATCACTAAGTATGTTTAAATTTATTGTATAAGAAATTGGATTCCAGCTGAGAGCATTAACGTGCGATATAGATATGCCAGGTCTATATTCGATCACAAAGTTATATTCTTGCACCATCGTGATCGAGGGGCATGTCTTTCTTTTCAGGAGTTGTTTGTTTGCTAAATTAAGCAATAGTTCTAAGAATACGATTTTTATCTCTTTGTAAAAGTCTTCCTGAAACTGCTATTTTACAAGCGTCGGTATGTAAGTCTAAAGTAGGTTTCTGCGATAATTCTTTCTGAAAGATCCTAAAGGCTACTTGATCAGGTCCCCATAACCAGGCGAACGTTATATTGATTTGATAGAGTGAAAAAACGCTTAACTGCTTCTATCTTATCAAAGCCTGGCTGAATACCATTTTCTAATACTTTAAACGACAAATATTTCACCGTGTGCTTAAATAATAAGCAATTTGACGGATTTAAAAAGAGTCCTGCATTCTTGAACAAATTCAATATCGTTTACAGTTCTGTTAAATTCTTCAGAAACTGTCCTAGAAGGGATAATTAGGTCATCTAATTATGCTAAAGCTTCTCCATTATGAATAGTCCCGGGAGCTTAATTCATCAATCTTTGAAAGATTGCAGGTGCATTTGTAAGACCAAGGGCATGCGATTGAGTTCGCATTGCCCGTCTGGCGTACGGCAATGCGTACGCTAAGACAGTTTCATATCTATCCTCCTTACGAATCGGTACTTGATAATTTATTTCTTGCGAAAATATCTAACTGATCACCAACGAGAGGCAATTCCTTTAATGTTTTTCTTATTAAGAGCACCATAGTTACTACAAAGGCGCTAATCTCCTGTTTTCTCTTTTGGACTAGAATGCGCAGAAGTGGAAGCAAGTATAATGTCATTGTCCATCCTTAAGAAATAAATCATCATCAATATTTAAGTCTGAATCAGTCATAAGTCATAAGTCAATAAGTCATCGGACGGGATCTGTCAATCCCACAGTTATTTGCGTTGGTGGTCTAAGTTAAAAATTGTTCATTTGCCACACATTCCCTAGCGATAACATAATCCTTTTGTAATTTTGCCGATGGGTTGCAACTGACAACTATATGGCCACGTCCTTCAATATATATATATATATATATAAATATATGAAGGTTTGTCTGTATGTCCTTTATAGGGTCGTAAACTATGCATTTTATCATGTGACGATCTTCAGAAAAGTGTTGTGTATGAGTCTACAGATGTTTCCTTAATATTGTACAGACTTACGAAAATCATCATTGGCTCAGTACGCGTGCTATATTGTCAACTATCTAACTGAATTCTTGGATTTGCTTGATTTGCCAGGCATGCCACCCCACATTCTTACATTAAAAATTGGCGTATCCATCATTCTTGTTCGAAACATAAATCCACCCAGGGGACACTGAGTATCGAGTGTGTTTATAACACGTAAATTTTCTTTAATAAATATCCCTTTGTGGAATCCATCCGTATGTACCTCAATAACTGACGAACCTGGTCCTTTTAATATCTCTCTTTAACAGAACAGTTTTACTTCGATCAACGGCTTCTATTAACAGTCTGTCATCAATACCATAGAACTCAAGAACAAATACGGTTAAAAGTTCCTTTAAGCAACATTTGTATTTATGAATATAACACTAAACTGATAAACTACATTGATAAATCAAAATTAACATTTTAAAGAAATCCCGAAACGCCTGAAGTCACTTTAGTCATATCACCAGCTTTATAGTAATAAACGACATTAGTCATCGCTTCATAGTTATATCCCTTTAATATTTATTGCTTGGTGCTTCCTAAGATACTCCAGGTCTTCAATTTGATAACGGTCTAGCTAATGGCTCATAGTGAGTAATAATTTTAGTCAAAGCACTACGGTACTATCTGTTGTTGATTTGTTGATTTGCTGATCTGAGAGGATTCATGATAGTGCATGATGAGATACTCCCGGTCTTCAACTTGATAACGGTGCAGCTAAAGGCTCATAGTGAGTCCCAATTTTAGTTAAAGTAGTGTTATTCAATTTCTTGTTGATTTGCTGATCTTTAAGGATCCATCATCGGAGTAGTTCAGTGGTGCTAGTTAAAACACCCATGTATTTGTATACGTTTGTGTTTCAAATGTTAAATCCCATATATGATATGTTTTAAGGTTAAGTAGATATCTTTAAGCCATACAATTGATTATTGTTTTATTGTAATACAAAAACGCGTACTACGCTCCACAAAAATAATAGGCTTAAACGTAACGAAATAAAAGTTTAAAGGAAATGCGCCTTTAGACAATTAAAACAAACCTAGCTAGCTATCACGATGTTTCGTTTGTAGGTACGAGTTATGATGTATCTTTCAATGTGACTGATGTGTGCGCGGTTTGAACAGTCGCGCGCTTGCCACGCCTACAAACACTTCCAGTTTTATCCATACATTCCGTGAACAGTATCACGTGATATACATTCCACCGTTAGATTCCCTACGATTCCGCATCCATTTATTAGACCTAATTATCGTAATACAGCTCTCCCAGTAAGTCAGAGAAGTGAGCTCAGGATAGGGGGAACACTGAGTTAAGCTTACTTTGACATTCGTCCTTAGAGTAAAGAATAGCCGATATACCATTATATTGCAATCCCTGGGGATTGCAATTGCTGAATCCATCATCCAGCAATCCCCTGCAATATAGGCAACGCCGAATGCACAATTTGCTTTTTAGTTCGTCCATAAATAGTGACAGACTCGTTTACTTTATACCGCTATATATTTATTGTCCGTTTTCTTTGCTAGGGTTGAACACAGGTACAGTGTAGTTTGTCTAACGAATCCGACTAGTTTATTGACTTTCCTTGGGAATCAATGCTATAGTTATGTGTATTTAATTTGTGATATACTTCTCTACTGGTGCGGGAAACAGGCGCCCCTTGTTGTCCACCATTACGCACGCTGTGCAGCGACTGGTCTCTTCAAAGACGGCTGGATTCTCCATCTTGTTGGTTGACCAATCGTCCGGAGTCGGTGAATTCTGCATAGTGCTCGTACTGGTCACGAAACTGCCGCTGGTCCTGACTTCGTGACCGCTGGTCCCGACTACGTGACCGCTGGTCATACCAGCTCCATGATCGCCGCTCGCAACGGCTCCGTGACCGGAACCTGCACCAGCTTGGCGACCGCCACCGGCTGCGCGAACACCAATCCAGTTGGCCCCATATCCTGCTCCTTTAACTTCGGGAACGCTAGTGGTGACTCTGCGAGGGTCTTCGCTCTCGGTGGCACCACCCGCGACGGCTCCGTACTGAGACTCGTTCCTGTCCAACTTCGTGACTTGAGGCGAAATATACCAAACGTGGAGGGGTCTCAAGTGTATGCTCCATATTGACTGGAATGTAAAAAATGAAACCCCAAGAGAAAAAAAAGAATAACCGGACGAAATAAAATAAACGATTACGAATTGTATACTTTGAGAAAGCTATTAGGATAATTGTGCGTATAAAGCACAATGATAAGTATAATAGATTGTGAAAACAAAAATTAATTATATTGTGGGTATGTATATATATATACAACTTATATATAATAATTGTGCATATTCAGCACAATTAAAATTATAATAAATTGTAAAAACAAAAACTAATTATAATGTGGGTATATTTAAAAACATATATAATTAATTAATTA
This sequence comes from Tinea trinotella, assembly GCA_905220615.1. Lineage (NCBI taxonomy): Eukaryota > Metazoa > Arthropoda > Insecta > Lepidoptera > Tineidae > Tinea > Tinea trinotella. The sequence goes on from HG992314.1 coordinate 1,926,123, forward strand.
ATAAATCTAACAAAATTATTTGCATGAGTTTAACATTAATTTATTGTTTGTGGGTAGATAAGAAAAAAAAAATCTCTTATCAATCCCGCTTCTGATATGTCAGGACCGTTTATTGGGCATGATAGAAATTAAAACTGAATCTTCATTTTAGTTAATATGTTTATTATATCATAATAATAAATTATATGAATCACTTTTGGTTTTCAATTTATATAATAATTTAACACATACATGAAATGAATAACCACTTATATAATAACTTCAATTAACACAATAATAATACTCACATGTTATCATGATAATTACAATAATAAGAGAAAGGCAATAAGGCAGACTACCATTCGGAAGTGATACGTCCTCGTCCTTTCGTAGTTGCCCAACATGTGGCAGCCGACCGGTCGTTCAACCGCCCCTCACAAAACCAGAGGGGAGGAGAAGGGGTGGGACGGCTGTCACTTACAATCGATTACTACATGTATCGAGTTATTCAATCATTATAATATAAAAAAGGAGTTCTTGTGAACATTATTTAATCTAGTTGCTAACATATGTTAATAAAAAAAAAGAGATGGATATTTGCTTCGGGTCTGGTTATCAAAGAGTGGTAGGCAGTGGTACCCAGTCTGCCGATCCGGGGTAGTACCACCACTTACAAGTATACAGACCGTGAAGTGATTTGGTCACGTTTCGGGATCAGCTTGTAAGTTGCCGGTTCCATCTAGGCCGGCATAGTGGATGTGATTGCTACTCACAGTTATTGAATTGTAGTAGCAGTGACATTCATTCATGGACCACACTTTGGCTTAACATCAAGGGGGGTGCTGACATACTGGATATGACTGCTTATTGCAGTTATTTACCAAAGAAATGCTCCCATGGTGTGGACACTTGGATTAGCAGCTAGCAGTCGCCTCCAGCTTGAAATAAGGCGGGGGCAGTAAAAAAATGTATTCATAAATTATTGAAGCAATAGATTTAAAAGAAGTGGTAGGAAATTGTCCTTGGACGAAGGAACGCTAGCGCTAGCAAAGAATAGAAAATACGTTGTTTAATTATTTGGATCACGTGACCAATATACACTTAATTGTGCTAGCTTTACGTGTGGCTTAAATCAAAGGTGTTTTAGTCTAACAACACAAACAAAATTTACTTTTATTCCAACCACGAAGAGGTTTATTTTACTGTAATAAAGTAACATTTTTACAAGCGCAGTAAATGTGGGTAATTTCTGCACGCAACCTGCAATTTCTGCACGAAACACAAATTGTCACTTTTAGATGTGTTATTAAGTTAGTGATCTGTGTTATGATAAATTGTAATTAACACGCTTATTATATTATAAACATTAATATGAACCATTTATGCCCGATAGATATGAATTTACAAGTATACAGACCGTGAAGTGACTTAGTCGCGTTTCGGGATTAGCTTGTATATTGCCGGTTTCGTCTAGGCCTGCATAGTGGGTGTGACTGCTACTTACAGTTAATTGACTGTAGCAGCAGTTACTTCTAGACTTAACATCAGGCGGGGTGGTGCCATATCTCGAGTCACAATAAAAAAATAATATAGAAAATAACCATAGAAAAAGACCATAGAAATATTTCTATGGTCAGATCACTATCTGTTTTTAGTTCGTTTAAACTGAATCGATTTTTGGGGTTCCGTAGTAGCGTAGGGTTCCTGTCTGTCTATCTATCCGTTCGTATGTCACAGCCACTTTTTTTCTGAAACTATAAGAACTATACTGTTGAAACTTGGTAAATAGATGTGAACCGCATTAAGATTTTCACACAAAAATAGAAAAATTAATTTGGGGGTTCCCCATACTTAGAACTGAAACTTAATTTTTTTCATTAAAACCATACGTGTGGGGTTCAATGGATAGATCTTCAAAAATGATATTGAGGTGTTTAATATAATTTTTTTCTAAACTAAATAGTTTGCGTGAGAGACACTTTCAAAGTGGTAAAATGTGTGCCCTGTAACATTTTACTCTCCCCCCCTGTAACTTCTAAAATAAGAGAATATAAAACAAAAAAATATATATGATGTACATTACCATGCAAACTTCCATCGAAAATTGGTTTTAACGAGATCTAATAAGTAGTTTTTTTAATACTTAATTAATAGTAAACCGCAATTTACCTTTCATTCAATCAACTTCAATATAAAAATAGATCAACGAACTACAAGAACTTTTCTATTATGTTACTTACTTGGGTTTCCTTCATAGGCGAGTCCGACTCGCACTTGGCCGCTTTTTTATGTTTTTCGTCAGCGCTCTTGGACTTCTCCTTGCTTACCACCAGGCAAATCATTAGGAGTCGAGTCTCAATATAAAAATTCTAAAGTAAAATGTTAGAGCTTAGTTCTCGTGTATCTTCGAAGGTTACCTTCTAATCTGTTGTTGCCTCGCGTGCGCTGCTCTCAAGTGAAATATCGAAATATAATATAGACATCTGACATTTTAAATGCAGTAGTTTAAAATAACAACGCGTCCATATTTAAGGCTGCCATAGTTATCATAAATAACTATGGTAAGTAATGTTGGAACAGACAACTTTCAAGTTAAACTCGAAACGCGACTAGAATAGCTTCACGTTCTGTACATTTGAGAACTACCCCAAATCAAATTACTGACCTTTGAAATATCTGTAAAAAGTCAGTTTAAAAAGGAAGATCTGCCTCACATGTCCTACGGGATCTATCAATGACCAACGGAGATACGTTGCAACTTGTCCTCAACTAAACGAAGTCCTACGGGATCTGCCAATGGTCAACTAAGTTACGTTACAACTTGTTTTAAAGTAATACGGCGTTCTCACGGGGCGAATTTAATTGTTCAGTATTCATCGTTGACTGTAGCGTTCTCACGATTCAATAATAATCGACTCAATATTACACGTGGCATTACACTCTGTCCATTTTAATTTTTTTTCGTGGATGCGGATGCCATAATTTACATTTTATTCACATTTTATTTTACAAACAAAAACAAAAAACTGTGGACAGAAGAATACAATATACAATACATAGGTATATACAATAATCGCGCTGATTAACTGACTGATTGGACTTATTATTCAATGCAAGTTGAACGAACAAGTTCAGATTCGCTGTCAGTTTAATTGAATCAATAAAAGTTGAAAGTTCTTTAACTTTTTTTGAGCCGATATTTATTGCTTCAACTTTATTAAAAGTCTGTTCAGAAGGTTTAAATCGCGAACGATTTCACAGTTGATCAACTTAATTCGCCCCCCCATATAAGCGAATAGAATTCGATCTTAGCCTCAAAATGATTACGCGATTAAATTGTTACTAAAAAATTATTTCCATTATAGGTCATCTAGCGTTCGAACGAATGGTAGCTCTATTGGGCTTCTTTTCGTATTCTAATTATATTATAGTATTTATTTTAAGCAAGTAATTATATTCATTATTTACAACTTAATTGTGTACACTTTCGCTTGGATATAATTATAATGTTTTACAGTTTTGATGTGCGTGTTGAATGTGGTTTTATTATAATTATTGTTATTATTTTAGTTTGTATGGATTTAGACGTAAAAGAGTTGTAGGCTCATTTGCCCAGTCTCCCGAACCGGGGTAGTACCACCATTTTAAGTATACAGACCTTAAGCGGCTCAGTTGCGTATTCGGTTCAGTTTCAGTCCTATACCTGAAAAAACTCTTCAGGTATAGAAAATATAGACTGTGTGAACGGATTATACAGGTCATCATCATCATCAGCCAGAAAACGTCCACTGCTGAACATACGAGAAGGCCTCCCCTTTAGAAAGCCATTCCGAACGACAAGATGCTAGTTGGATGCACAGGTTTTTAGTTACTTTCACTATGTCGTCAGTCCACCTAGTAGGAGGCCTACCCACGCTGCGTCTTCCGGTTCGTGGTCTTCACTCGAAAACCTTTCTTCCCCATCGGTTGTTGGTTCTTCGAGCGATGTGGCTAGCCCATTGCCACTTCACCAAGCGAATCCTACGAGCTATGTTCTTCGGGGAATATTTTCGTTCCGGATTTTATCTCGCAAAGATTCTCCAAGCATAGCTATCTTCATTTCCCTCTGAGCGACTCTCAGCTTCTCCAATATTTAAGGGCCACGTCTCAGTCATCACTGGCAACACATACTTGTTGAAGATCCTTGTCTTCAGGCACTGCGATATGTTTGATGAGAAGATATGACGCAAATAGTATTTGTGTGTAACGAAAAAGTAGGTTAATATTACTGTATTGTTGTTTATAAATCATGTTATTGTCTCTTAATTGTGGGAACTTGTTACTTTGACATTGACACACAAACTCACAATGATTGAACTTTGCTACGATATACAAACTCGTATTTAAGTTGTGGCTTGACATAATAAAGGACTACATTCAACATTATGTCAACCTGAAGTGCGGTCTATGAAGACATCTAGCCACTACAGTTAGGTAAATGCAAATGACTGGGGTAGTGACTACGACTAAGCAAGCGCAAACCTAAATTAATATTTCAGTCGTCGGCGCTTTTGGACACACCTATGCCGTCCTAGTTATAACCGAAAACTTTAAAATGATCCCAAAATGCGCGACTATCATTTTAGATTCTTAATAGTTTTGAGTTTGTCTGATTGTTTTTTTTATAGATATATTTGACTCTAAACATTATAACAATATCAGTCAAATTACACAGGGATAGGCAGAGATAATCGAGCGCCAATTGTACCATCCTCACAACAATAAAAAGGTGGCGCTCTATTGTCTCTGCCTATTCTGTGGGAAAAAGGCGTGACAATGTGATTTTATATATATATATATATATATATATATATATATATATATATATATATATATTTTTAGTGTAATAATTAGTAATACGGCTCCACTATGCCGGCCATGAAAAAATGAAACATTTATAATTAAGTAACTCCGTCATAGCTAATAAAGTAATTGTCACAGCAAAATTACTTCGCGTGAGTCCGTATTTTTTTTTATGCCTGAAATAGGCTTTTTTTTATTGAAGCCAAGGTTTTTTATTATAATAAAATGTCACATTATTGTAATGACAATATAATGACCTTGACATGAAAAAACTGAAAATTCAGTTCTAATTAGAATTTATATCTAACGCGTGTGTAATTTAATTTTAAAACGCAATTACATAGAATATGAGTTAATATTTTTATAAGACTTTCGTGGTAATGTGGAAAAACTAACCAGAGGACTCTAAACCCTTTCGTCTCCTAAACCTCGTTTTATGTTTTAGTCAGAAACGTGGCAAGTGGAGCTCCTGTGTCATTGCCTATTCTTGTGGGAAAAAGGCAATGACAATTTGATTTGATTGATAATAATAAAATATTAATGGTTTTATTTTGCACAGGGATGATGCAACTTTAATTAAGGATCCCATTTAAGGCTAGCCTGACTGTTCCCCTATATGGTGACTGCAAGAAGTCTATCAATCATTAATCTTTTTGTATCTAAAATCTATATTAAGACATGAGATCATTTTATTTAGTTACAATGTACGAGTATGTATGTAATATTTTCCGTTTGTTAAGTCGATGTCATCAAACTTTGTTGGGGTGACATTTTGACAACAGACGTGGACGAACGGTTAGCGATTTGTTTGTTGCGCGTAAAGTCTTGGGTTCGATTCCCGGTCGGAGCAAACATTTGTTTCATAGCTTTTATTTGCAATATTTAATAATTATATTAAATATTGCAAATATTTGGTAATAAAAAAAAAGAGTTGGATTTTGTTTCGGGTCTGGTAATCGAAGAGTGGTAGGCAATGGTATCCAGTCTGCTGATCCGGGGTGGTACCACCACTTAAAAGTATACAGACCGGGAAGTGATTTGGTCGCGTTTCGCGGCGCTCCATTGCCTCTGCCTATACCCATGGGAAAAAGGCGTGACAATTTGATTGATTGATTAAATATCTTTTTTGGGCATTTTAGGGTTTATCTAGCTTCTTGGATTGCCGTGCTAGGGAGGCAGATAGTTTGGCAAAGATTAGTTGCCAGTTGTCGATTATTCGATAAAGAAACGAAACGGTATTCGTTAATTAAGTACTGCCTACATTGCAATTGCAAGCGTAATAGCATAAAACACCCACATTAAGCGCAATTAGTGAAATAATTATAATGAACAATAGAGATATAAATCCTACATCATTGCAAAGTTTCAGGTCAAGTACGTGTTGCTATGAACAAAATATGTTATATGTACGATTGTCTTATAAAGAAGTGGTTGCCAATTCTCCAGTAACATAATCAATGCTTTGTCAATTGGATATCAAACTAATCATCATCAACATCATAGGCACAGCCGTTTTTAACCTATTGGGGGCCCTGGACCAGTGCCGGATTAGCCACGTAGTAAGAGTAGCAGATGCTACGGGTCCCGCGCACCAACGCCTGTCAGATATTAATAAAAAATCGTAATAAAAAATATTAATTAAGATAGGTGTGTAAAATATCTTACATGCCTTAAACGCGAAGCGCTTAGGCTATGCTAGCCCTTCTACTTGAAAATATAAGTCGATATTGAAAATGTTATCTTTTCATTTGTAACAGTTATGTTTTATTTAATACCCTAAACTTGAGAACCTAAAGTAAACCAAGGGCCCCTTAATCCGACACTGCCCTGGACACATTAGGCCCCTATGTGCTTGACATCAAGATTCTAGATTTATTGTTTTCTCTTTACAATAAATGAATAGATAATATAATATAATCCTTAAAATATCTCTTTAACATTCACCGGTTAAACTAATTATATATTTTTGTCTAATAATTTAATAGCGGGGCCCTATTGTGCCCCCCAGAGTGCCCAGTGGCAAAGAGGGGCTAGGTTGTAGGATATTCCGGGCACGATATTGCAATATGTGTATATCGGGTCAAGTACTTATTGTAAAATCATTGATTTGAATAAATATAATACTAACAATAATGTAAAAATACCATTTCACGGGCTACTGGTTACTAATGAATATTTGACCACATTGATTTAATACTTTCAGCTTTGTTAACCTCTGTCATGTACAAGCTCTTGCACCATCCATATTTGCAAGTAGATAGACTTTCAAGTGTTCAAATTCAAACCGTCAAGTGATCGACTTAGTGGCTGTTCGGGTATAGCTTCAATGTTTCTAGTTCCAACAAGGCCGGAATTATTGATAAGACTGCTACTAGCACGTATTTAACTGTAGTAGCAGTCGTATTTATTTATGGACTTCTATGTGTTGTAGTTGGCCCCCAATAAAATAATAATGATAAAAATTGGTTAAGCTTAATTTTAAAATGCATTCTCTACCAGCTAACCTTTGAAAGGGAAGTTGATTATATTCTCATAAAATGGCGACCGTGGTATAGTGGGCCCCCGGTTCAAAACCACTTGCCGGCACCGATGTATCTTTGATATGTTTGTACTTTAGTTGTCCTGTTTCTATGATACTAATAAATATTATATTAATGTTTTTATAGTAGATGTTAAATAATAATGACATATAATATTGATTTCTATACTAAGGGCTTGTATCATAGAAAGAGGACCACCAAAGTACATATATCAAAGATACATTGGTACCGGTGGGTGGTTTAGAACTCGTGCTCTCGGTTTGTGTAACCATTGCACTTCCACTACACCACGGTCGCCTTATTATGTTTTCTATTTCATTTACTAACTCATAATAGAATGCTATTTGTAGATATTTCGTAAAAATTACAAATGTATATTGGAGTAATTTATTCAATTCGCTACGCCTATGTGAATTAAATTTAATTATTTAATACAATAAATGAAAACTATAATGCCGTTTTTTACTATTGTGATATATGACGGCAGGGCGATTGCTACTTACAGTTAAATAACTGTAAGTTGCAGTCACATCTACTATTGTTGCCTAGTTGGAATCTGCAACTTACAAGCTTTTTTTTTATTATTGTGACTCGACATATGACAGCACCCCGCTTGATGTTAAACTAGAGTGTGGTCCATGAATGAACTGCTACTACAATTCAATAACTGTGAGTAGCAATCACATCCACTATGCCGGCCTAGTTGGAACCGGCAACTTACAAGCTGATCCTGAAACGTGACCAAATCACTTCACGGTCTGTACACAAGTCATTGTAAGTGGTTTGAAATCAGCTTGAAAGTTTTCGGAACCAAGTTTTCGCAATCAACTCCAAGTAACACTGGGCGGCTTTTTAAAATCTTTTTTTGAGTTTTAAGCATTTTCTCCTTATGCCAGCCCCATGGTCACTTAAACCTTAATGTAGAATTTACCCCAACTATATACAACTATACAAATAACCTATCCTAATCTACACTTGAAATAAATATTTACAAATCTTATTTTGATAAGTAATAATTCTCTTTTTACATTTCTATACTAAGCTACTAAAATGCTTGTAACATAGAAACAGGACAAACAAAGTACACACATGGTGTAGTAGTAGTACTACACCACGGTCGCCCTAATTATTAATCAGTCAAACGAATTGTCATGCCTTTTTCCCACAAGGATAGGCAGAGACAACGGAGCGCCACATGCCACATTATCTTTTAGTAGAGTAGTTATCTTTTACGGCAAGGCTTAGGACACCCACCAAGCTCGTATTGCGATTGTATCTGTTCCGCACTAAGTCATGGTACATGTTATGTTCAAAACGACATGCTAATTGGCTTAACTTCAATCTTAATAGTTAAAGCACAAAGTAAAACGACGTTTAGGTAGGCAGGTCAGGTGTTATCGAGATTTTCACAATCTAATCGATTTTAAATGCCTTTTATCGGATAAAGACTTGGGTGGTGTTTGGTTTTTCGCTGTCTTGAGCGATACAATTTATAATAAATAGCTTCGTGTACATTAAAGACGATGTTCTCTAAGTAGTAGGGAGGTGGTTTTGGTAGGAAGACGGATTCGTTAGGCCGGAATGATGAATTGGACATTGGATCACATTTCACACTTTAGGGTACATTGGGGGATTTTTGGTGTGATCCAATAAATTACGAAATCCCCATTCATGGGGTTATTAGACATGTAATACGTTTTTGTTCAATTTTCCCCATTTAAGTGTCTAATGGGGAAAATTAGACATGTTTGCGTTTTTGCAGATTTTATTCCAGAAATCAACATTGAATATATCAATCAATCAAATTGTCAAATTGTTTTCCCACAGAGATAGGCAGAGACAATGGAGCGTCACTTGCAACGATCCTGGCACAACTTCTTCGCTTCCTTTACATTCCCAATTCTCTTTATACAAGCTCTATAGTCATGGGCACTAGGCAACCTAGCTTTCTTGAGGATGTCTCCGATTTGATTGATCATATTATTATCCTTAAGAAAGATAGGTTGCCTAGTGCTCAAAACCGTAGAGCGTGTATAAAGAAAATTGTGGATGTGAGGAAAGCGAGGTAGTTATGTCAGGATCGAGGCAAGTAGCGCTCCGTTGTCTTTGCCTATCCCTATGGGAATTAAGACGTGACATTTTTTATATTTTTTTATTGTGACACGACATTTGACTTCGACCTGCCTGATGATAAGCAAGAGGAGATCCAAAAGTGCCGACGGCTGAAACAACCGCGTTAGTACAAGGCTGTCTCAGCCGCCGTCACTATTATAAAAAAAGCAAAGAAACAAATGTTTCATTTAATTTCTATAGATAGATTTGTTGTTACAAATGGCACAACAAATAATTCTGCCACGGTCGAGTGATGGCCACACGTTGACAATGGACGAGTCGTGGATGGATCCTAACCTCGTGACTGGGGGACCTTGAGCGACTTATTTAAATGGGTTTGCTACCTACCAAAATATAGGTAGTAAATGGGTCATAGAGAATGTTTGAATGGACCAATTCAAGTTTTTTTTATTTTTTTTATTTATTAAGGCAACAAACAGTAATCAACAAACAAGTAACTTAAAAATAAATTTTACAACAATACCAGATAGTGCCGAAAAGTTATACAGTTTGTGGTAGATATAAAACTAGTCATACAGTGTAAACAAAATAAAAATTGAAACAAAATAGGATACTGTGCTTAAAAAAAGAGAAATTAAAAGAAAATAAACATAATGTTAAATCCTTAATTTATGTTATTGAACACAACTTCTCAATTAGCATTTTTTTGAATCTATTAAAGGGTACATGAAACATATCTATATCACTGAATTGATCATTATAAGTTTTTAAGGAGCGGCATATAAATCGATTCTGCACATAGTTTCGCTTAGAGGTTGGAGGCACGAAAATTTTAAAAGATACTTTACGTTGGTTTGATTTGAAAATATAATCAATACGCATTCAACTTAAATAAAAGTATTCACTTTTGTTTAACTCGGAAGGATTGACCAAAGGAACTTATGAATCTGATGGGGATGGATGCGTTAAGCGAGGCAGATCCAGGAGGGTGTTTACCAACCAATTCGGAGACATCCTCAAGAAAGCTGGGTTATCTAGTGCCCATAATCGGAGTGCTTAAAATAAGAGAATTGTGGATATGAAGCGAGGGAGTTGTGTCCGGGGCCTTGGTAAGAGGCTCTCCTTTGTCTTTGCCTATCCCTGTAAAAAAGGGGTGACAATTTCATTGATAAATTGATTAAAATTCATCAGATCTTTGTACAAATTCTTGTCTACGATCCACAAACTCTTTTGCTTCTTTTACATTTTTAATTTTCTTCATACAAGCTATATACTCGTATTATATTTTTTATTGTGGCTCGAAATATGACGTTAAGCTGGAGTGCGCTCCACGAATGAAGGGACTAGTAGTACAGTTAAATAAATGTGCGAATGCTCGCATCCACTATTTCGGCTTAGTTATAACCTGCACTATACAAGCTAGATCCCGAAACTTTACGGTCTCTACACTTGGAAGTGATTTTATTTATTTAAATCCTTAATTGCACCAAAATAAAATTAAAAATAGGAATATAGGCGGGTTTAATGCCTTTAGGCCTTACTCCTATGGTTTTTGTTTTTTTATTGTGACATATGACAGCACCTCGCTTGATGTTAAGCCGAAGTGTGGTCCATGAATGAATGTCACTGCTACTACAATTCAACAACTGTGAGAAGCAATCACATCCACTATGTCGGCCTAGATGGAACCTGTCGTCATCCTTGGAATGAAGTTGAATTATTCTTGCTTAAACTTATGCTAAAATGCCTATACACAATGGGAACAAACAACCAAACAACTCTATGAACGTTGATTCGTTCATCTAATGTAGAATTCTCTCATACCTGCTTCGCTATAGTTTTATATTTGTCGTCACTTACTGCAACAACAACCTGTAACACTGGGACGATGATTAGGCATTCACATTACCAAGATGACGAAATGTTTTACAGGCATAAGCCCAAGTACGGCCTCCCAACACCCCTTATAGCCGACCCATACCACACATGTTTAACATCATTCTTTCATTACAAACTTTAGCTTTTGTTATTACTTATTTCGTCATATTGTCAATGGATGTACAAAGGTTTTCTTACCCTTCCGATGCACACCCCCGAAGCACGCCACTCCTCACTCCCCCCTTGCCAGGCGTAAAGTCCTCTCCTCCCGATGCACCCCTCCCATGACTCTTATATCCTTGCCAGGCATAAAAAATCTCTAAAGGGTTGCCAGAAATAAAATATCATTTTTATCATTTATTTATTGATATATTATTCGCAATTCGCGACACTCCCGCGACAAGAAATTAGCATCTAGACATGTAAACTATACATAAAAGAACTCATATAATCAAATCAGAACTGCCTGACTAGCAGCTGTGCAGTCCATATTTTCAATAATTGGTTGGCCTTTTCAGCAGACCGTCTTTGGGGTCTTTTTGAATGATCACACTCAGAACTAGGTTCAACAGTTGTGCTACTATTGGGATTGATTCTTTTATGAATCACTTTGCTTGCTGAATCATCGCCATGATGTTCATCTCTCTCCTCAAGCTCAAGAGGGTAGAGATGGCTGATGGATCTAGTTAGACTATCACCAGATGGTAACGTCACTTTCGCCACTCTGATGTGGCCATCTCTCCCTTCTATTAATTCTTTGATCTTGCCCACCTTCCATCCTGCTCTATTTCCTTCGGCCTTGATTTGTACTACTTCGCCCACCTTTGCACTTCTCTGGCAACGAATACGAGGTTCTTTGTGTCTCAATGATTTCTCCCTTAACTGTGGTAAGTACTGGTTCACAAACATTTTTCTAAATTCGTCTAATATTTTCTGACCACGCTTCCATTCTTCAATGAGTTTTACTTTCGTTTCTGTCGCAGGCTCTACAAACTCTACATCAGATGGAGAGGTCACTACAGAACCACCAAGACTGAGGAAATCTATTGGAGCCAGGATGTGTTCTATATCACCTCCAACATATGTCAAAGGCCTAGTGTTGACTACTGTCTCAATTTCTTTTACAACTGTGAGCAATTGTTGATCACCTAATAAATGTTTCTCAATTGTTCTCTTCATACAGTGCTTTACTAGACCAACTAGCCTCTCGTAAAATCCTCCAAACCATGGAGCCAACTCGGGAATGAACTTCCACTTTAATTTATTTTTGATACAATATTCGCTTGTCATCACTTCTGCCATTAATTTAAACTGTGATGCATTATCAGATGTAATGAGTAGGGGTAATCCTCTTGAACAAATAAATCTTCTTAACGCTAAGTGGCATTCATCAGCATTTAAACTGTGTACAATTTCCAAGTGCACAGCCCTTACTGACAAGCATGTAAACAGACATATCCAGCGCTTTTTACTGTTTGTCACAGTGACGGGTCCCATGTAATCCATTCCAGTGTAAGTGAATGCTGAGCAGCATGTCACTCGCTCTGCGGGCAGTGGTGGCATTGGAGGCAGTTTAAACGGACCTCCTCCGTACTTTATACATTGCTTGCATCCTCTTAATACTTTTTGTACTTGAGACCTTCCTTGTGGTATCCAATATTTGTTCCTTACTAAGGCTAAGGTATGTGAAACGCCTACATGATAGTTTGTACGATGGATATTATCGATCACCTCATATGTGAAACCTGTATTCCTTGGTAATAAAATAGGAAATTTCTTATCAAGGGACCAGTCTGTATTCTCAAACCTTCCCTTACAACGTAATATCCCTTTCTCATCTCTGTACACTTGCAATGACCTTGATAAATCTGTCATTTTACCTTCATACTCTTGTGAGAAGTGCATCTTCTGCAAATCTCTTAATTCATTTAATTCCTGTTGCTCCTTGCTATTTATAAATTCCTCTGTTGTGTTTCCAGTATTCTTGTCATCCAATGTACTGTGATTTGATGGAATATTCTGTGTAGTAATATTTTGATCATTACTCGGTGAATTCTGTTGAACACTACTATTGTCCGATAGACTCTCCCCAAAAACACAGAAAGTTGCCTCTTCGGTTTCCTGAACATTTATTGTTGTATCTGGCCATGTAATTTCTGTGCCCTTTAAAAATAAGGGTCCTGATAACCATAAATGTAAATTTGAAGTTTCCTTGTATGGACGAGTTCCTATATCAGCAGAGTTTTCTTTTGTTGGTACATATCTAAATTGTAGTACTTTATTTTGCTTAATTTCACTGATTCTCTTATGCACAAATGGGGGTAGCAGCTTTTCAGACTTTAGCCAGCTTAATACGATTTGGCTGTCAGTCCACAGAGTCTGGCTATTGATATTTAATCGTAAAGCTGTGTACACATAATGTAACAACCTGCTGCCAATCAATACCCCTAATAATTCTAATTTAGGTATTTGTAAATGTTTTTGGTCTTTCAGTGGTTTCAAGCGTGTCTTAGACATTACAAAATTTACCACGGTCTTCTCTTTGCATGCTGCTCGCAAGTATACTACCGCACAGTAAGCAGATTTTGAAGCATCAGTAAAACAGTGAAGGTCATATCTAATTGTATTATTGGGTTGTAAATTAGCTGTAAGGTATCTTGGTATTTTAAAGTATTTTATGCCAATAAGTCTTGTGAAAATTATGTTCCATCTCTCTATTAACTCTCTTGGTAAATTCACATCCCATTTAAACTTCAATAGCCATAATTCTTGCAGGAAGAGCTTGGCTTCAAGTAATAGGGGCGCTACAAAGCCACATGGATCATATACTGATGCAATAACTCGCAATATGTCTCTCTTAGATCTCACAGGAATATTTTGTAATTTATCTATGTCTGTTTTTAGTGATAATGAATCATTCTTTGGTTGCCAATTTAGTCCTAATACATTAACTATATTATCGTCTTTCTTCATATCCTTTTCCTGTATGATTTTATTAAAATCTTTGTAATTTGTACACCATTCTCTCATATTCATTGACAACGTCTCAAAAGTTCCCTTCACATCCTTGTACAGATTTGTCACTTCTTCTCTTGTATTCACGCTGGTTACTAAATTATCCACATATATGTCATCTGCTACCTGTCTGCAAAGGGTTGATGCTTGTTGGTTTAAGTGATATTTGATGGTAGCGGCCAAGATGAAAGGACTTGAGATAACCCCAAAAGGAACTCTACAAAATCGAAGATGAACAATATTATCATCTGTTATATCTTTGCTGATATTTTTGACCCATAAAAATCTTGTTACATCACGGTCTTCCTGTTGTAGACCTATTTGTAGAAATGCTTTATCCACATCTGCGATGACTCCATACATATATCTTCTAAATCTCAAAATAATAGATGTTAAATCCTCTAGCATCAAGGGCCCTTTGAACAAGCATTCATTTAGACTGCTTTCATGCTTGACTTTAGCAGACGCGTCATACACTATTCTGATTTTATTTTCATTTTGTATGATGCAGTGGTGTGGTAAATAGTGGACTATGTTGTTTTTACTCGTCTCTGATGGCACTTCCTCGATGATACCCAAACATAGTTGTTCTTTGATAATATTGTCATATTTTCCAATTATTTCAGGAGTCATTCTCTTAATTATACTCTTTAGTCTACCGTAAGCAAGACCAAGGTTGCTGGGTAAATTGGACGGTGGAAATTCTGTCCAAGGCCATTTTATGTAATATCTATTATTTAAAAACTGGACGGTCTTATTAAAGCTGACAACGGCTTCCTCATCCCGCTTAGTCTTTGGGCTGTCAGTGATTCCTATAGCTTCTAGTTCCCATATTAATTTAATGTTGTCTTCTTGCAATGGGGGATCAGGAGGAACAAAATTATTCAACTGCACTTGTGAAATCTCTTCTGCATATGTCATCATGCTTAACTCCTGTCTATTCCATTTTGAATTTGAACATTTTCCTGATATAATCCACCCTAACTGAGAGTTAACCAAATACAGATCTTCTTCTAATCTTATCTTTTCTTCAGATATAAATGAAAAATAATAATTGTTACCAATCAATAAATCAATGCAATGTCCACAGGAACCACCATCTGCTATGGTTATGTTCATTATTAGGTTTTTTGGAACCTGCTTTAAGACCTGGAAGGCCGTGGTGACTCGATCTGTAATGTGAGGAACTACATTAGCCTCAATTGTTCGGGTGACCCCAGTCTTTGTTTCAATAAATAGTTTTACTAGTGCACTATCAATCCTTCTTGGTGTGTTTGAGCCAAAAGTGTATATTGTAAGACAATTATTTTCAACTACTTTTAACTTTAATTTTTTAAATATTTCTGAGGTCACATAGCTTCTCTGACTTCCACTGTCTAACAAAATTCTACAAGTCATGGATTCTTTATCATCACTGCTTAGCTTAATTTTAGCTAATGCTGTTTGAAGAACAGTAATGGTGTGATCAGTGTTACTCACCAAAGCTTGAGTCGCTTTTTCTGGTGGCTGATGACATAAGGCTCTATTGTGGCCCATCTTTTGGCAATGTGCACATTTCCTCTTTATTTTACAGGCCCTTGCAGAGTGACCAGGCCGAAAACAATTGTAACATCTATTCCTAAGTTTTGATTTTCTCTCTTCTATAGTTTTAACAGTAGGACAATTGTCGTTGTAGTGTTCTTGGTTACAAAAAATGCATTTTAACTTTGGCCTCTTCATGGGCACATTCATATTCCTCATTTCGTTTTGGCGTTTTAAGTTTCTTGAATTCTTCGCCATGGGAGTTTTTCTAAATATCTTTTCTCTTGTGTTGATATGGAGTGCTTCTGTGGTGTAGTAGGATTTTGGTACATAATTTGATGCCTCACGTGCAGAAATCACATGTCCTATGTGCTTTCTTATGTCCGTTACACTTTGTACTTCTTCATCTGACTTTAACCGAAGCTCATATAATATGTCTTCAGGGAATTTGCTCATAATTGTAACTCGTAGATGATTATTATTTGTATCTTCTCCTAGCGACTGCAGAATTCGAAGATGTCTCTCTATTTCATTATATGAAGCCCTGCACGAACTTACATCAGAGCCTGCTTTCTCCATTTTATATAAGGCATCGTAATGTGCATCTACAATTATATGGTTTCTTCCGTATCTACTTTTTAATGTTTCCATTGCAATTTCATAATTCTTGTTCGTGACCTCCAACCCATCTATGTATTGCTTTGCTTCCCCCTTTAAGACGGATTTTAAATACAGTAACTTGTCAACATCATTTACCTGCTTGTTATGCACATTTGAGCAGAAGACGTCGTAAAATTCATGCCATCGCAGCACGTCACCATCAAACTTCAACAGCTCAATCTTTGGTAGACGACTTGATGTATTTGGCTGATTCCTTTTCTCACTTCTTCTTACTTCAATCGCAGAGAGTACATCCTCACAATCCATCTGAAATTGCGTGAGCTCAGTCACGTATTCCTGTTCGACCACCGTGGATCTCTGAATATACACGTGAATCTCAGACGCAAATGTGGCTACTCTTGTTTTAAGTCGACTGAGATTCAACTCATTTTCATTTTCTTGGCACTCAGAAAGGATGTCATTTAGTTGAGTTTTGATCAGATCAATCCGTGCTCTTAAAGCTTGCTCCATTTTCTTTTTCAGATTTGAGATTAATCGCCAGGTGATAATTAATTCACTCTTCAATCTTAAGTAAATATATTGTAGTTATATCGATTACAACAACGCAGAAATTATAAAGAAAACAAAGGGAAAATAACACGCGCTTTGCGCCGACGCAATCGAAACGGACGCCAAACAAAGGAACGCGTCTCGTAGTGATGTGACAGAAACAAATTCAATTAACTAATTCGAACATAATTCAATTATTATAATTTTTATTTTTTATATTATAACGGTATCAACAAGAATACCTATTTGTACAAGTAATACATGTCTTGTAAGTCTGCATAATTTTGATGTTTAGAAAGAAAAGCTTTAGCATACATATTTGAATACAAATTATAACATTGTAATCATTAGCGGCTCATAAAATCCTTTTCATAAATACCTCCTACCAAATCAAAGTTATGTAAATAACTTATTATGGAAAGGATTTCGTATATCGAACAAATTATTATATTCTCCTACTCTTCTATGAATGTAGGACAGGTGTCACGAAGAAAAAGACTGCTCTTTTATGAGACACAATTTTCTGTACTGTTGTCTTTTATGACAATTTTGACGTGAGTTTATAACGCCTTTTAACACTCTGTATATCTAATACAGACACAGAATAATACGTAGTC
This sequence comes from Tinea trinotella, assembly GCA_905220615.1. Lineage (NCBI taxonomy): Eukaryota > Metazoa > Arthropoda > Insecta > Lepidoptera > Tineidae > Tinea > Tinea trinotella. The sequence continues at coordinate 1,943,758 of HG992314.1, forward strand.
TTTTGTGACTAGCATTTCGCATCTTTCATGCCATTGACATTAGTCTTCTATGACCATAATATAACATCTCAACAAGACATTAGTCTTCTATGACCATAATATAACATCTCAACATAACATTAGTCTTTTATGACTACGGTTTGAATCGTACCATTAACATCACAACCGTTCTTTATCAAAACATAACTTCGCCTTGGTCTTTTATGACTCTGCTAGACTTTTGCCAACGACATTACAAATGTCAATTATGACAACAATTACAACAAGTCTTTTATGACTATATGTCTTCTATTACTATAAGTCTGACTATATGTCTTCTATGACTATAAGTCTGACTATATGTCTTTTATGACTATAAGTCTGACTATATGTCTTCTATGACTATAAGTCTGACTATATGTCTTCTATGACTATAAGTTTAATACCATATTTTCTCAACTATGCTATCCATACATCATAAAACACAGTAAATTTAATCCTTGATAACCATTTTAATACACCAATTTATGGCATTTAATCAGTTAACATTACGGTTAACTCCTTCTAATTAAAGGCAATATTATTAAAACAATAATACAAACATATTCAAACATTGTACCTACCAACATTACACTAAGACCAATTGAATCATAAAAGTAATAATCGATGATATCAGTTGATCTCATTAAATGTGTGCACATCACTATCCGACAGACGCGAACCGTCAATCGAAACGTTATTTTACAACTTCTTTATTTAAATTTTTGTTCTTCCTACCTCAAATTCCTCTAAACATTTTTTTTTTTTCTCAAATCCCGGCACCTCCACCATGTCGTCATCCTTGGAATGAAGTTGAATTATTCTTGCTTAAACTTATGCTAAAATGCCTATACACAATGGGAACAAACAACCAAACAACTCTATGAACGTTGATTCGTTCATCTAATGTAGAATTCTCTCATACCTGCTTCGCTATAGTTTTATATTTGTCGTCACTTACTGCAACAACAACCTGTAACACTGGGACGATGATTAGGCATTCACATTACCAAGATGACGAAATGTTTTACAGGCATAAGCCCAAGTACGGCCTCCCAACACCCCTTATAGCCGACCCATACCACACATGTTTAACATCATTCTTTCATTACAAACTTTAGCTTTTGTTATTACTTATTTCGTCATATTGTCAATGGATGTACAAAGGTTTTCTTACCCTTCCGATGCACACCCCCGAAGCACGCCACTCCTCACTCCCCCCTTGCCAGGCGTAAAGTCCTCTCCTCCCGATGCACCCCTCCCATGACTCTTATATCCTTGCCAGGCATAAAAAATCTCTAAAGGGTTGCCAGAAATAAAATATCATTTTTATCATTTATTTATTGATATATTATTCGCAATTCGCGACAGAACCGACAACTTACAAGCTGATCCCGAAACGTGACCAAATCACTTCACGGTCTGTATACTTGTAAGTCGTGGTAATACCTCGGATCGGCAGACTGTACCCAGTACCCACTGCCTACCACTCTTTGATAACCAGACCCGAAGCAAATATCCAGCTCTTTTTTTATTAACAAATTCTGTCCATCACTCTTTGTACATCAAGCTATATTTATGCAACAAGTGTTAATACTTTTCTAAATAAAACACCTGCATAATGATTGCATAAGAAAATGAGTTTATTATTATTTGTACACTTTCACACTTGTACGTTGATTAAGCATACTTTATGGCCACCATAAACCGTTGGGAAGTCACGCTCATGTGCTAAAACATTCGTATGATTATTTTGACATTATGAACTGTGCCGTTATTTCACCTACATTGTTGTAGAATTTATTCGTAGTTTTCTCATAGGTAGTGAGGCATTTCTGGAGATAGAATACCTTAAAACAGCAGAGAATAAAGAAGGATATATAAAGAGGTATACTTAGCTAAAATGCTTGTATCATAGAAACAGGACAGTCAAAGATATAAGTACATATATCAAAGATACATTGATACCGGTAGGTGGTTTTGAACCCGTGCTTTCGCCTATATAAATATATGTAGTATATCGAGTATAAATGTATAACAAAAGGCATGTGCCACTTTCTTAAAGAGGGCCTACCACTTGACTCGCGCGCACCTTTTAAAGTACCTACTTGTCCGTGATGGATTCCACTTTCTTTTCTTTATAGTGTTTCTATTAAATATTACTCATTGTTTATGCATATCATTGGCCACATTAAATATAATATTTACGAAAGGAGATCGATGAAAAAGATTTATAGAATAGAAAGATAAACCGGGGATTACCCTAAAGAGTGATAGGCAGTGGTACCCAGTCTGCCGATCCGGGGTAGTACCACCACTTACAAGTATACAGACCGTGTAGACTAAGTTCCCGTTCTAACTAGGCCGGCATAGTGGATGTCACTGCTTACAGTAATTATAATAATCATTGGTCTGTAATAAAAATGCGTATATTCAGAGTCAAAGAAGTGAAGTGACGATTATTGTTTTTTTTTATGACTTTTTCTATAGGCCAAGATTTTGTATATTTCAGCCATTACACTTGGAGCACTAGATGAACTTTAAAATAATTAATAAACATAATGTTTTAGGACTTAGCAGTTGTGTTAATGTAAAATGAGTTTCATTAAACATATTAACGACATTATTCATGCATTTAGGTCGTCCAGGCGTCTAGATTTTATGTCTTTCGCAAGACCGCATGATCATTATATTACTATATGACTATTAAATTACAATATTTTTAGCATAAAATACATTATACATATTATTTACAATTTAAAGTTAAAGTTTGGTATATAAATAAATTAAATAATCTAAGTTTATACCGAACTTGAAGATTAAGATGACCTAATGTTAAACTGGAGTGCTAAATAGAAGCGTAGCGTGCCTTGGCAGGGCCCCGTATAAAAATTTGTTTAGGGGCCCTTAGAAAGGGTAAAGGTTTCTCACAAAAGAAAAAAAAGTTTGCATAAATTTCAGAGAAATATTTATTTATTAAAATTATCTATCTGTTACTCTTTCCAAAATAATGTTTTAGAAAGAGGCTCGGCAGATACACCGGTAGGGACGACTGCTACTAGTCCCATATCCTCGTTCTCTGGATGAGGCAGACTTTTGTTTATTAATATTTGTTTGCCATATAAGGCGATCGTGGTGTAGTGGTAGTGCTATGGTCACGCAAACCTAGAGCGCGGGTTCAAAACCACTTGCCGGTCGCCCTGTCTCTATGATATAAGCACGTTAGTAGCCTTACATAAAATTTTATCGAATACTACAAATTGCATAGTGACGGCTACTGGGCAGCCGTACCCTTCGTTTTTTTTGTCGTCTGCGCTCTTGTATCAAATTGAGATCACATGTCGCATCACAATAAAAAGAATTTGTATTTTTATTGAGTCACAATAAAAATATCGCAGATTCACTAATTCTAACAAAAATTATGTCAAGTGTTGATAGTGTGATATAGTATGATATATCTAAACACTCAAAAATATTACAACAGGTACCTACTGTGTAATTTTGTTAATGTTTGATAGGTTCAATTCCGGTCCTACTTATTGACTTTATTATGTTTTTATTTTCACCTTTTAAGAGTGATACGCAGTGGTACCCAGTCTACCGACTCGGGGTAGTACCACCACCTACAAGTATACAGACGGTAAAGTGACTAAGTCGCGTTTGGAGAGATTGTAAATGGCCTTTTAGCGGAGTATTATTCCGCATGTTAGAAAAGGAAAGGAGTACTCCCAGCTGTACGCGTGTAACGAACAGTGCTCACTAGCCGGTGACGTCTTCTCGTTGAAGCGCATATGTGTCGTTAAAATTCAAACGTGGCCATATCCACCTCACTTTCGATTTTCACATTTTACATTTATTAAATAGATAAAAGTACATAAAAGGACTGTATGAATTCAAAATTGTTTAAATCCACCCAAAAATGGTACAAAATGCAAACGTTTCATCTTATTTTAGTTCAAATGTGGCCATATCCCTAGAACATAACGCGCTATATCAATTTCGACCAATCATAACGCAGGGTTTATATTGATGTGATTTTAAAATGTCATTTTTTACATTAATTAATAGGTACTCCGTAAAGATTTTATAATATTTAAATAGGAAAAATGCATAGTAAAACAATAATATTACCTTCAGGACAAACTAGAAAGAAAACAATATCGAATAAAATCATAAAACGGAAATTAAATACTAATAAATTATAAGTAATTACGTTTTTATTTCTTCATTTGATCCTTTTCGTATGTTAGTTTAGATATCACCAGGGTTGTCAAATATATAATTGTTGTATTGCAAATTCAAATGGTTGTGGGTGTTGCAAGATGGCTTTATAGTACATCTGCTTTTATTATCAGTATAAAACGGAATTATTTTTATAAATAAAAGTATACAAGTAATCTAACTTAAGTAAAAAAAAACAATGAACTAAATAATGTTCGCGCAAAATCTAAGAAAATTCTATGAGCCAAAACAAGAAAAAAATATAAATCCGCAAACTGTAACATTGGCTAAGAACTCACGGTAAGATTTGGTGTCGGGCCCGCGGCGGTTTTGGGCTTTCGGGCTCGTGAATTTTTTTTTTTATTGTGACACGACTATTGACCACAATTCGTCTGATAATAGGCAATAGGAGGTCCAAAAGTGACGACAACTGAAAAATAAAACGGCTGCCCCAGTAGCCGTCACTATGCCGGCCAAAGGTGCTTCTTCACGCATCGCTTGAAGGATCCAAGGCTATAGGATAGAGATAATACATGCGCTGGCAAAGCATTCTATGACTTCCGTAGAATGTAAAAATGTATGTTCAAATTACTATTTTAAAACTCACGACACGATTTCGGTCCCTGCGATTGTCGTAGCCGCGCTGACGAACTACATGAATCGCCCGACAATCGTACGTTCTCCAATTGTAGATCGCAGGGTTTGCGGAAGCTGGCCGCGACTGGACTGGATTGTGTGACTGTTTGTTGACTTACAAACACGTATTAAAACGATTTTGATACGTTCGAATAAATAAAATGAGTTTGAAGTTGACCAAATAAATAATAAACAATCAATTTAATTGTATAGATATATTTTTCTATGGACAAGACTGAGAAAATAAATATGAGCATTTGAATTTTCATATATATCTGTGTTGAACCTAGCATAATAACAAACCTACAGAAGAAGTTTGAAATTTCGTTTTTTTCTCTTAATTTACCTATACATAAATTAATAATTTTAAGTCTGAAAATAGTGTTACTTCTTTTATTGTAACGCAACATGTGACCTTGACTTAATTGATGGTAAACAAGGGAAAGTTCACCAGTGTTGACGGCTGAAAAGACCGAGGCAGTACTACGTTCGTGTGAGTCGCCTTCACTATACCGGCCTAAGGTGTTTCTTTATGGTCCGCTTGAACAATCCAAGGGTATAGGAAGAGGTGTAAAATGGGCGCGTAAAACATTCTACATGACGATAATTCCATAAAAAACGACGCGCCAAACAATCTAGTTTGGCTAACAATGTACTTTAATAAAATAGGTATTTAAATACCTATTTTATTAAAGTACACCTTTAGCCATTATTCCTACCTACTTTTACTTGTGTCAACCCTGATTACGTCATCACTGCTTTTTCGTTTCAAATTTGTCCATGTCCACTGTCAGTTAAATCAAAACTAGTCAAATTCTTTAGGTTCAAATCAAATCTTGCCATCTCCAAAAATAATATCAATAATTTACTAAAACTAGAGCACATATAACTACTGAGGTTGTTTAAATATTAATTATACATTAAACTATTATATTAAATGTCAAAAAAAAGAGGATTAGGTCTTTCGAAATGTACAATAAAGAAAAAGCATGATTTCTACAGTTTAATTTATTGTGGATTTGGCCACGTATGAATTTTAACGACAGATATAATATATATTGATTACTTTGTCGGTAAATCGTATGCGAGATATTGGACACATGCAACGCCATCTAGCGGTCGCTACAGCCTAATAACTGTAAGTAGCAGTCATGCTACTTACAGTTATTGAATTTACCAGCAGTCACCTCCATTCATGGACCGTTTAATATCAGTCGAACTAAAAGGTTTGGTGCGTCGTTTCTCTGTAGAACAATCGACAAGTGAAATGCTTTACCAGCTCAGCTTATTTGTTCTCTCCATCCTCGGCTCAGAGACGGCGACTGGGGCAACTGCGAAGTGGCCCGTTTTTCACAGTCATCAGCACTTTAGGACCTCTTCTTGCTTACCATCAGGGAGGTCGAGGTCAGATGTTGAGTCACAATTTAAAAAAAACTGACACGCTTCTTTCCACAGGGATAGGCAGAGACAATAGAGCGCCACTTGCCACGATCCTGACACAACTCCCTCGCTTCCTTTACATTCACAATTCTCTTCATACAAGGTCTATGGTTAAAAAATACATTATTAAGTTATATTCATAGATATTAGATATTATTTATATCTATGGTTTTATTGTATTTTTTCTTCTATAACATTTGTTTATGGCTTTGTTTATGGAAGCAAACTTAATCTCCCAGCCGCTAACAAAACAGTTCCTAAGAGACCTATTATTATTAGTTTAAAAATTAATAAACAATAAAATCGGACTGCCATTGTTAATTTATATTCAAAAGCATTAGTCATAACATGTCGATGATTCATTTATTATGAAATTAGACTGGAAATTATGTATGCCATTACGACACGCGTGGCGCATTGGCTATCACACCAGACTCCTACGCGTGAAGTCCGGGTTCGATTCCCGGTCGGAGTAAGGATTTGTATCGTAGTTTAATTTGTGATACTTAAATATTAGATTAAATGCATTAAATATTTGTAGAAAGGCGAATATTTGCTCCGGGACTAATTATCAAAGAGGTGATGCCCAGTCTGCCAAACCGGGGTACTGCCACCACTTACAAATATATTTTTTTTTTATTGTGACTCGACATATGACAGCACCCCGCTTGATGTTAAGCCAAAGTGTGGTCCATGAATGAATATCACTGCTACTACAATTCAATAACTGTGAGTAGCAATCACATCCACTATGCCGGCCTAGATGGAACCGGCAACTTACAAGCTGATCCCGAAACGTGACCAAATCACTTCACGGTCTGTATACTTGTAAGTGGTGGTACTACCCCGGATCGGCAGACTGGGTACCACTGCCTACCACTCTTTGATAACCAGACCCGAAGCAAATATCCATCTCTTTTTTTTTTTATTAACAAATATTTGCAATATTTAATACTATTAAATATTACAAATAAAAGCTATGAATCAAATATTTGCTCCGACCGGGAATCGAACCCGGGACTTTACGCGCAACAAACCAGTCGCTAAACCGTTCGTCCACGCCTGTCGTCAAATATACAAATATACAGACCGTGAAGTGAATTAGTCGCGTTTCGGGATCAGATCGGGAGCTTGTGAAAGTTGCCGTTGCAACTAGACCTACTACTACAAACCTAATACGAGCATTTATTATACATTAACTCGGATGGGACGCCTTTTCTGATAGGTTTACTGTTATTCATCTATTTATTTGTCCCACTACTCGGCAAAGGCCTCCCTCTCTCTTTTCCATGACTCGACATGGCGATCTCTAGCCACGAACTATTCTAGGAGTCCATCTCATCTCGCCATCTCCGTTTGGGCCTACCGCGATGTCTTCTGCAATGTGGACTTGGCCCATAATACATCGGACATGCGAAAGAGATGACCTGCTTTTTTAAAAATAACATTTCTATACTACGCTACTAAAGTGCTTGTATCATAGAAACAGGACAACCAAAGTACATACATTAAAGATACATTGGTACCGGTGAGTGGTTTCGAATTCGTGCTCTCGGTTTTTGTAACCATTGCACAGCCACTACACCACGGTCGCCTTTTGATAAGATATATCTATATTTTGAGATAGTTTATTTTACAATCTTATTAATATTTTTTTCACTTTTATTAAGATATGAAAGATGTGTTCAATCGGTGTCAACAGTAATATATGACCTGGATTTAGAAGACACCTAAAAAGATAAGTTCGCGGAACAATCTACTATTTTTTTGTTGCAATGAAAAGTAAAAGTGAACTGTTAAAAACTTTCTTAATGTTATTTTGCATAATATGTATTTAATTAAAAATATAATTTAATTAATTTGTTTCTCTTTTGTGTTATCATATGAGATGAATTAATGTATGGAAGTGAATGCTGGGTATGGCAGAAGAAGCATGAAAGTTGCATTAATGCTGTAGAAATGAAGCCATTAAGAAGTACACCTAACATCGAAATTAAAAGGCCTTCTTCTAAGTTCGTTGCATGTGGAGTAATGATTGAAGATAGAGTAAATATCAATTAATCAAATTGTTACGACTTTTTCTCACGGGTATAGGCAGAGACAATAGAGGGCCACTTGCCAAGATCCTGGCATAACTCCTTCGCTTCCCTCAAATCCATAATTCCCTGCATACGAGTACAAACTCTATGGTTAGAGTGAATAGGTGCGTGATAAATGTAATTTAAAATAAAATGTAGTGACAAAGATTGAGTTCTTGGCACATTGTATAGATGGATGAAAGGAGATTGATGAAATACATTTATAAATCTGTAAACATTTATTTAAAAAAATAGATTACACATTTTTTATAATTATCAAGCAATCGTTGATACTTATAAAAATCACGCTATGTGGTCAAGGACGTTGTAAATGAAAGGCACTCGTTGAAATTGTGAAGAAGACTAATTTGTTTGACATGGAAATAGAATATAAAAAACAAAAGAATAAATATGTTATAAAATGACATTTTGTTTTTAATAAAAATGAATTATACAATGTGCGAACTTTTTCGAAGGTCGGTACACTATTGATAAAAACTTAAAATCCTCAAAGAATAGGACGTCCAACGCCCCAGTCTCCCCGCGACCACAAGACCACGATGGCTGCAAAACCTTCGAAACGTCAAACGAAAATATTTATTAAAAATAAACCAATCCTTATTGCTAAATTCCTTCTATATCGATATATTTTTTCTATTGTGACTCGACATATGACAGCATTCCGCTTGATGTTCAGCTGGAGTGTAGTCCAGGAATGGATGTCACTGCTACTACAATTCAATAACTGTGAGTAGCAGTCACATCCACTATGCCGCCCTAGTTGGAACCGGCAACTTACAAGCTGATCCCGAAACGTGACCAAATCACTTCACGGTCTGTATACTTGTAAGTGGTTGTACTACCCCGGTTTGGCAGACTGGGTACCACTGCCTACCACTCTTTATGTAAATAATTTCCTTTACCTAAATATCTAAATACTTTTTCTAGCTTTTACTTTGACATTGGCAAGTAGAAACTAAGCCATAGAATACATAAAATAAAAAAATATAATAAAATAAAAATAGTAAGCTGTAAAAATCATTGCAAAAAGTTTCCGAGTATTGTATTGAAAGAGAAAAATTCCCATATTAACCAAAAAAAGAAGTGATATTTTTAGCTATTAACCTAGACTTAGCTTAAATTCTGAACTTGACTTTCGCTTATTCAAAGCACTTTCAACTGATAAGTATTAAACATAGAAAAATACATCGTATTCTTCAAGCATTAGAAACTAAATTTAAGTGATTTTTTAGAATAATTTGTGCATTAAGTGTTATAATAGCTAATGTAACTTTTTAAGAAATATGCATCGTAGTTTTTGTGCATAGAGTTTAAAATTGAATGCTTAAATGTGATATTTGTATTCAAAGATAAACTTTAAAAGGGCGTTAATCCGGAACAAACTTTGTAATAATTTATGAATTATAATTTTAAGTTCATTCACTTATATAAGTATATTATGTAATAATTATATTTTAGAGAGAATCTAAGACCAATAAAATTTATTAGAATATAACATTAAACAACTAAAAATTAAATAATAAAATGATCAACCACTATGAATAATTATAATAATTATGTTTAATTTTTTTGATTGATTGATTAGTTAAATTAAATTATCATCTGTAATCATAAAGGGGAGACCTATGTTCAGCAGTAGACGTCTTTTGGCTGATCATGATGAATCATTATTTGTCACTAAATCAACAAATCTATGAAATTATCACGCTTTATTCCCAATGACATATAATAATAAATACAATAAATACACCAAATTTTGAACTCTCTACTCTAAGAAGAATGTTTGATAAGGCGTCGTTTCTTTGTCGAACCATCACGCTGTTGAGGTTATAATTAAAAATAAAATAAATAAAATCTTTTAATTCAGACAAAAATCCATATGTGTTAGTTGGTAAATAATTTTCTTAGACCTATAAACTAAGATGCATCATGGTCCAGTGCTTGATAAAGCTACTGTCCATTCTGCTGGCAACCATGGCCAAAATGCTGTTGGTCCCGCACTCTAAACAGCGTGGCGGCACACTGTTTACGGAGTATGGCATTAAACCCATCAACATGCGCATCCGTAAAAATGCCTGACGCACTGCAGAAAGTGGCAACCGCAACAGCACCCTGTATGCGTTGTTAAGAAGGAAAACCTGAAACGGAATTCACAAATTATGAACTTGCTAAGAAGAATGTTCGATAAAGCGTCATTTCTTTATCGAACCATCAGTCTGTTAAGGTCACAAATTAGAAGAAAAACCTGTATCGGAAGGTATCCCAATTAAAAATGCATTGAAAGAGCCACGGGAAAAACACAGACCAGAGGTTTAATATAAAAATAGTAAACTAAAAAAGCAATAAAAGCACAAATCACATATTGTGTGTTAAATATGGTGTAATTTATTTCCTTGTCTATGTTAAAAATTCACAATTAACAAACGTTTAGCATACTTGGTAATAACAGCCTTCGTGTTCCGTATTTCTCACGGGACAATTAACATTTTCTAAGTACTCTAGGTACAGGACGTTGTTATTAGGGCCGTTTTCTCAAAAAACACTTTTATTTCCTTACTGTTTAGTTTTTTTTTTTTTCTAAGATTTATTCGTAAGATGAGGTTTTAGTGCGGTAACAAATAAGGCCTCTTTTCGTGTACTTCAAGATGGCGGGTGTATTGTACCGAATACGCATTCAGGAAGCATGAAAGCAATGTACATACCAAGACTGTACCAGAATGAAAATCAACGTGGCCGTCCGTGGCGACCGTGGTGTAGTGGCCGTGCAATGGTTACACAAACCTAAAGCACGAGTTCTATACCACCCACCGGTACCAATGTATCTTTGATATGTGTATATACTTTAGTTGTCATGTTTCTATGATACAAGCACTTTAGTAGCTTAGTATAAAAATAAAAAATATATTTCAAAGATACATTGGTACCGGCGGGTGGTTTTGAACCCGTGCCACTCGGCTTACGTAACCATTGCACTGCCATTACACCACGGTCGCCTTTAAAATAAATAAAATACTAAGTTTCTATAGTTACTGCCTACATCTGTTTACGAAGTCATTATAGTAGATGCTGTGCCTATGTTTCTCTTTCACTAGTAATGTTAAAATGCGGTTAAATGTTAAGGTAGGCCACGTCAACATCACATTGTAACAATAGAAGAAAGCCTAAAGCAAATGTTTAGTGAAATCTAATGAACAAATATATTGCCAAGTTTAAGTTACGAGCCTCTTTTATGATCATTGTGAGTTTAGTACGCATGATGAGAAGCTGGAGTGCGGTCAGAGCCGGATATGGAGGTCAGCCCCCCTAGCACGGCAATCCAAGAAGCAAGATAAAGAACTGCAAGGAATATTATTGTAACTCATTTTAAATAACTTATTAGACCTGCACATCAAAATGTTTAAACAATATTTAATAAACTTTTCAACGTTGTTTTGTGTAAAGTTTTACAAAACGTTTAAATATCTTTTTTGATACACTGTTCTAGTAAGTTATTTCAAATGAGTTGGAATGATATTCTTTGCAAGTCTTGCTTCTTGGATTGCCGTGTTAGGGGGGCTAGGACAACGAAATTACTTTCCGATATATAATATATAATATAAGTATACAAGTATACAGACCGTGAAGTGATTTGGTCACGTTTCGGGATCAGCTTGTAAGTTGCCGGTTCCATCTAGGCCGGCATAGTGGATGTGATTGCTACTCACAGTTATTGAATTGTAGTAGCAGTGACATTCATTCATGGACCACACTTTGGCTTAACATCAAGCGGGGTGCTGTCATATGTCGGTCACAATAAAAAAAATAAAAATATATATTTACATTTTTATACTAAGCTACTAAAGTGCCTGTATTGTAGTAACAGGAGAACTAAAGTACATATATCAAAGGTATATTATTGGTACAGGCAAGTGGTTTTAAACCCGTGCTCTCGATTTGTGTAACCTATGCACTGCCACTACACCACGGTCGACTTTATTTTGCAACCGTCGTTCAAATTTTATTGCCAAAAATAAAATTATTTCAACATAGAATTGAGTAATATAAGTAATTATTTGAAGTCAAATACAATTTATTAAAGACTAAAAAGTCTTTCAGTCTTTCTTGATGTCTCCAATTTAGTCGGAAAACACCCTCCTGGTGAGGGTGTTTTAATTTAATCGATTGATTCAGCTTCAATTGGTGTTGTATATAAATGATCGTTTAAGTTAAATTTTTATTGTAAAAAGTTAATAATAAATTAAAGTTAATAAATTTTATTTAACTTTATTTCACTTTATTAAAATTAAACTTTTAACTTTTTTATTGTAAAAAGTTCAACTTAAATTGTATTTTTAAATTAAATTAAATGGTCGTTAACTAATTGTATATAACTTTCGTGTAAGGAATTAATTATCATTTAATTACTTTAGCATAGTCCTAAATGCATGCAAAGTGCAGACACGATTTGACAGGTTAGGGTGACTATGATGTGGTGGTTTGAGGGACAGTTAATAGTAGATATCTATACGTTTTGACGTTTGACCGTTTATGAAGTTGCGTATAATTTAATAATTACGTTAGAAGCAAAGATATTAAATATAAAGTATATATGAATATATATATGAAATAGACCTCACAAATGCGCCTAAAAGTGAGACAAATTGGCTGAGAATGTATGACAGTGCGTTGCTCGATATTGACGTGACCCTTTAAATCCTTTTATTTTCGCTTTTAATTAATGTGACAAAGATTTTGTATGAAAATTGCCAACATCTATTTTTTTAGTCTCTTTCTATCTATTCAATCTATTCTTTTTAATCTCTTTGGTTTGAAGGAACAAATTGCTGTTCTTTATTGACACTATAAAGCACAGCAATTGTTCCTTCAAACGTAATTACAAATTTATAGGACACTTTATGAGAGGAACTTATGAAGTCTTCATACTTGTGAGTAGTGGTACCCCGGATCGGCCAACTGGGCACCCCTGCGTGCCTCTCTTTAAAATTCCTGCCATTTACCTCTTAAATCATAAACACAGTAGCTTCGTGCAAACTGAGACATTAAATTGCAAATTGTAAGTGACCTTAATTAGTTTAGCAAATTCAATAAATGCGTGATCAATTTATTCTATTAATGCACTTCTTAGAAGACTCACTTTACTGTCTTTGGAATATGTAAATAAAACCAAATGTAAAGAAGCACATTTGGCCGGCATAGTGACAGTGACTGAGGCAACAGTTAACTGATACGTTTTTTTCAGTCGTCGCCGCTCTTGGACTCTTGCTTACTATCAGGCAAGTTGCCTTCAAAACACTCGTCTGTTCTCGAATGATATAGAAAAAATCTAAAGAATTTGAATGCTTAAAGAAATTGTAGCTATAAGTATTTTTATATCGTGACATCTGACCTCGACTCGCCTGATGATAATCAAGAGGAGGTCCAAGAGTGAAGACAGCTGAAAAAAAAGAGTCAGCTCACGGCTGCCTCAGTCGCAAGCACTATGCCGGCAAAAGGTTCTTCTTCACGCATGGGCTGGTATAGCATTCCATTTGTCGAGTATTTGAAAACGCCTCCACAGACGATCCCCACAGCAATCTGCTGGAAGCGACCTCCATCCAGTGGTTTCCTGCTAAATTTACCAGCTCGTTACTTTATCTTGAAAGTCTTCGTACGATGTGTGTATTCGAATTTGATAATAGGCCGATATAATAATTCGAATGAATCGAATGATTGTTCGAATACACGCCTATCACTCGTAAAGTGATTGTAATACAGGTATTATGTAAGGGCTCGATGACTTACGCGGAATTGTAAACCGCAAAATCTGTATCGGATGTAATTTCATGCCGTAATAAACACTACTGAGGCTGTGTTCAATTCAGGTATACTACGAGTATAATAATATTTATACTTATTAGCTACTATCATAGAAACTATGCTTTCATGCTTGTATCATAGAAACAGGTTGATCAAAGTTACATTGGTACCGGCAAGTGGATTTTAACTGTTGGCTTTCGGTTTGCGTGACCTCTCGAATCGCCTTAAATCCTAATAAGGCGACCGTGGTCTAGTGGCAGTGAAATGGCCTCGCAAACCAATAGTCCCCGGTTCAAAAGCACTTGCCGGTACTAATCTATCTTTACAAGTACTTTGGTCGCTCGATTTCTATGATACAAGCACTTTTATAGCGTAGTAACTATCGAAATGTAATAATAGTAAAGATTTGTAAACATTGGACTGAAATTAAAAATAAATTAAACATATAGTAGAGTTTGTATGAAGAGAATTGTATATGTGAGGTTATTAAGAGCCCTATCAAGATTCGGCGGCACTTTGCTAATCCCTGTAACAATTTGATTGATGTTAACCTGGAGTATGATCCATTAATGAAGAGGACTACTGGAACAAGTAATCCACTATCTTTTTCTTCCAAGCTAAAGAGAATGTCGTAACGCTTTCGGAATAGCACCTTTAATGTCAGAGTGATATTGTTTGTATGGGAATTTACTTAACTTTGACGTGTTATTTATTAAAGGATATCATTCATTTTGTATTGGAACTTTGGCTTAATTGTATTAACAATTTAATATGCATTTTAAAATAGTTTAATGTACAAAGATTACAATGTAATTGGAATATATCCTTTATTTTTCATAGTTTAAATGAGCGAAAAGATCAAACTATAATTATGACAGTTCAAAGCAGAACAAATATGGCGTTGATTGACAGATGATACAAAATTCATATCTTATTTTCCAAATAACTCAATTGCACAGCAATTAAAAGAAAATTGTTATAAGTTTTATCAATACAGTATCGAAACTAATATTTATACATTTTTTTTATGATTGGACATTAGAAAAGCAGTACAAAAATAGCTCAAAATTGATGATGTTTACGTTATTATATCGGCTGGTCAAAAGACCACCAATATCCTGCCTACCACTCTGATGGTATTACTACTTAAAAAACTATAATATTCTGTCCTAGTTTTATACTTTAACCTGTTCCAGTAAGTGTATTTGTCATTTAATTTTAACATTTCTATTTTATTTGTTTACAATTCTCACGACTCTTAGAACTTTTCTCTGTTGTGTACACTTCACCACAGTTTGAATAAATGTGTGCTCAAATTGGTTCTTAGTTGCAGTAGCCAAACTTAATGCCTTTGATTTTTCTAAACTGTATCTTTAGTTTATTAGATATTTTATGAACGAACTTAAGTTTTAACCACAGACTAAGTTATATCCAATTTACTTTTTAGTTTTCAAGCGGTAACTTAAGTCAATTTTGATAGTTTTTCTAAGCTGTGTGTTTCTTGGTGTTTTTACCACTTTCTGGTTGGCCACTTATCACTTAACACGTTAAAAGTAACACGTTTTTTGTGTATTTTTTATTACTGCTTCACACCCACTTCCTTGTGTGAATGGATGTGATTAGTTTTAATATTAGTTGCAATATACAGTTAGAACTTTTTATCGATAAGAAAATAGATCTTTACAAAAGTACTTTACTTTAAGAATTTGGGCGATATCTTCCTTCGATATTGTTTAAAGGATCTAAGGAAGGATCCTTTTCTTAGTTACAGTATGTGTTTCGTACATAAATGTGTTTACTGTAAATAAAGCAACATTTGTATTTATATATACATACTTATTTATTGTTATTAGTATAGTAGTAAGTAAATTATGTTTATGTATTTATTTATATCTAATGCAGCCGAAATCCTCTGCCACACTTTCAAAGGTTAGCTTGTATAAAATGCAGAGAGGCATTAAGTTTGCTCTTCTACATAACTGTATGTTTTATGTGCAATAAAAAAATTATCAACCAATCAAATTCTCACAGGGATAGGCAGAGACAATGTAGCGCTACTTGCCACGAAATAAATAACTAAATAGGATGGGGAGAACGCGGATAGAACCCAAACCAACTCCAATTTACTAGAGCAAAACACAATAAATCTTAAACCCAATGAAACTTCAAAAATAATTATAAAAAGTGAATGCGTGTGAAATAAGTTAATTCTTTTGAGTTTTATAAAATGAAATGTCAAAACAAAGTTGTAAGTAACCCAGAAAACAAATGACCGCATTCGAGAACAATATTATTGTAATGTACAATTAAACATTACTCACGGAATTAAACTTTATGCGGCTTACTATCGCGTTTATTTTTGGTTATTGATTTTATAATTTTGGCTGCGGCATGAGAAGCATGAGAGTAGAATTAACGCTGTAGAAATGCGGTCGTTAAGGAGTGTATGTGGAGTGACGGTAGCGGATAGAATAAGGAATAGCACAGTGCGCGATAGATGTGCTTTGAAAGAATTGACAAAGGAATGCTTCATGGTTTGGGCACATGAAAAGGATGAGTAAAAGTAGATTGACGAAAAGAATTTATAAATCTCATGTGAATGGATACGGAGGGTGTTTTCCGACCAAATCAGAGACATCCTAAAGAAAGCTAGGTTGCCTAGTGCCATAAAGCCATAGAGATTGTATAAAGAGAATTGTGAATGTGAAGGAAGCGAGGAAGTTGTGTCAGGATCGTGGCACGTGGCGCTTCATTGTCTCTGCCTATTCCTGTGGGAAAAAGGCGTAACAATTTATTGGATTGATTTGATACTTAAATGTTTTTTATTGTGGGTCGAAATATGACAGCACTCCGCCTGATGAAGCGCTAGAGTGAAATCGGCAACTTACAAGCTTATTCAAAAACGCGACCAAGTTACTTCGTAAAAAACGTGGTCTATATACTCCTGGATCGGCACGCAACCAGACCTAAAGCAAATATTCCTCTTTTTCTTTATTAACAAATATTTCTTATATTCGATTTAATTATTCAATATTACAAATCTTAGCTCCGACTGGAAATCAAACTCGAGACTTAACGCATAACCGACTGGTGTGCTAGTCAATGCGACAAACACGCTTTTACTGAAACACCGGTTATTTCTCACAATAAATGTCAAAAACTTACATAAACCACCCGAAAGAAAGACATTAAAGCGATATTTTGTATTCAATACATAAACAGCGGTATTTGTTAAAGAAACGAAATAACTTCGCGGCATCAAAATCACTAATAACTTGCCAAAATCATGTATGTCACGTAGGTTGACTCCCATGCCATCGTGCACATGATTATGTAAAGGAATTTAACATTCAGCTGACGTAATGAAGTTTCATGTAACTTTAGAATTGTATTAGATGATTAGCGTCGTGTTTTATTGATTTTATTTTACTTGATAGTGGCTCGACATATGACAGCACCCCGCCTGATCCTAAAGTGCGGTCCATGAATAGGGTCGACTGCTACTACAGTTAAATGACTGCCACTTTTCAAAGAGTGGTAGGCAGTGGTACCCAGTCTGCCGATCCGGGGTAGTACCACCACTTACAAGTATACAGTCCGTGAAGTGATTTGGTCACGTTTCGGGATCAGCTTGTAAGTTGCCGGTTCCATCTAGGCCGGCATAGTGGATGTGATTGCTACTCACAGTTATTGAATTGTAGTAGCAGTGGCATTCATTCATGGACCACACTCCAGCTTAACATCAAGCGGGGTGCTGTCATATGTCGAGTCACAATAAAAAAAAAATTAAAAAAAAAGTAGCAGCAGCAGCGATCGAATTCACAACCCATTTTGCAATTTATCTAGATCCTTTAATAGAATCCATGTCTGAGTCTCAAATATTAAATGATTTAAGAAGGTGACTGACACAGTAATGGCGTCTACGGCAACCGTGAACCGACTCAACTCAAGCTAAAGTGGAAGTACGCCATTTTGCTGCGAAATGACTTTTCCACGAACACCCACTGATATTAAGGCGACCGTGGTGTAGTGGCAGTGCAATGGTTACGCAAACAGAAAGCACGGGTTCAAAAACTACTCAACAGTACCATTGTATCTTTGATATATGTACTTTGGTTGTCCGGTTTCTATGGTACAAGCATGTTAGTAGCTTAGTATTGAAATGTGTGATACTCACATATATATACACGTACTATTATTAGATGTACTACACTAGCACTACATTAAGTATTAAGAGAGTTATCAATAATCTAACAATATAAGACAGTGGTAGACATATTTAAACAACTCGTACGTTTGTGTCAATTTAATTACAAAGCAATAAGCGGAACAATAATAACCGACACTGGGAGCGAGATATTTCTGCCGTGTGACCGACAGCCCGTTCTCACGACCAAAATACAAAAAATCTTCTTTGTTAATTGTTGAACTCTCAGTCTCTGCTATCAATGGACTGGGAACTTCAATCACTGACATGCTTAATGACTTATAAACTTAGTTTTTCTGTTATTTAATCACATTATTGAACTATTAAACTTAAGCCTTGTTCCTTCGTCTTTTTTACTCCCGTGATATCATCATCAGCCAGAAGACCTGCATTCCTGAACATAGGGCTCTCCCTTAGAACGCCCTTCAGAACGACAAGATGCCAGTTGCATCCACTGGTTATTCGTGACTCTCACTATGTCGTCAGTCCACGTAGTGGGAGGCCTACCTACGCTGGGGCTCCCGTGATATAGATCCCGGCTAATGAAAATAGCGCAGGCATTAAAGCCGCGCAGTAATTTGTTTTGTTACCTACTTACTTTTCGTTTTCATCATCATCATCAGCCAGAAGGCGTCCACTGCCTCCCCCTTATAAATAAATAGAATTTCATAGTATTTTCTTAGATTTTGCGTGAATATTGATTAATGAATTAAACTAATTTTATGCGGATTACTATCGCGTTTGTTTTGGTTATGATTTTACAATTTTATTTTATTAATCCGACGTTTCCAGAGCTTTGCAGCCATCGTGGTCACGAAACATGAACGCGATAGTAAGCCGCATAAAATTTGTTTAATTCATTAGAATTTCATACTTGTCAAATTAATAGAAAAGTTATTATAAATTAAGTTTAGTTCACACACTTAATCACGTGTTAATGACCTGAAGGCAGTTTTATTAAGATAATTATTTGCCAAAAGAGGAAACGAAAGTTATAAAGACAAGTGCAATTAATTAAATTAGTTGTTTTAAAATAACATTTGGTAAATATAATTTGAAACTTGATTTTACATAGATTTTATGTACAAAGAGTGGTAGGCAGTGGTGCTCAGTCTGTTGATCTGGAATAGTACCACCAATTACGAAAAGAATTTATAAATCTGATGTGGATAGATGCGTTAAACAAGGCAGGCCCAGGAGGGTGTTTGCCTAGTTTGAAAGCTAGGTTGCCTGGTGCCCATAACCATAGAGCTTGTATAAAGAGAATTGTAAATGTGAAGGAAGCGAGGGAGTTGTGTCAGGATCGTGGCAAGTGGCGCTCCATTGTCTCTGCCTATTCATGTGGAAAAAAGGCGTGACGGCGACTGAGGCAGCTGTGAAAGAACTCGTTTTTTTCAGTCGTCGTCACTCTTGGCTCCCTCTTGCTTTTGAGGGCGGGTTTTGGTCAGATGTGTCACAATAAAAAAATTACATACAAGTAAGAAACCAAATGTAATATCTGTTATGAAGAGCCGTGTCTGCCTCGTTTGGTGCTTAGAAAGTGTTTAAAATCACCCGCTCGTATCTAAGTATTATTTAATAGTTGTCAACGTGTTTAGATACTAAAATTACGATAGAAATGGAAAAAAAAGTAGAATGAATGCTGTAGAAATGCGGTGATTAAGGAGTGTATGTGGAGTGACGATAGCGGATAGAATGAGGAATAGCACAGTGCGCGGTAGATGTGGTTTAAAGAAGATGTGGCAAGGATAGTCATTGACAAGGATGACAACCATTGACGGTTTGGGCACATGAAAAAGATGAGTAAAAGTAGATGACAAAGGAATTCATAGATCTTATGTGGATAGAGATGCATTAAACGAGGCAAACCCACAAGGGTCTTTTCCGACCAAATCGAAGACATCCATAGAGTGCCCATAACCATAGAACTTCTATGAAAAGAAATGTAGGCGTGAGGGAAGTGAGGAAGTTGTGTCAGGATCGTGACAAGTGGCGCTTCATTGTCGCGTTGATTAATTTAATTTTGATTTAATTAACAAATTTTGCAATATATCCTTTATTTATTTTACTAATGTTAACTAGCAGAGAAATTCTAGCTAGCGGCATTAAGTTCGCCTTTGTGCATAAAGTATACCACTTACAAGTATGCAGACCGTGAAGTGATTTAGTCGTGCTTCGGGATCAGCTTGTAACAAGGGCGACATAGTGGATGTCACTGCTACTTGCGGTTATTAAATCGTAGCAGTGAATTATCTATTCATGGACCACACTCCAGCTTAACATCAAGCTGTCATATGTCGAGTCACAATAATAAATAAATAATCAATCAATCAATCAAATTATTACGCTTTTTTCCCACGGTGATAGGCAGAGACAATGTAGCGCCACTTACCACGATCCTTACACAACTGCCTTGCTTCCTTTACATCCACAATTTTCTTTATACAGGCTCATGTGGTTATGGGCACTAGGCAACCTAGCTTTCTTAAGGATGTCTCCGATTTGGTCGGAAAACACTCTCCTGGGCCTGCGTTGTTTAACGCATCTATCCACATCAGATTTATAAATTCCTTTCGTCAATCTACTTTCACTCATCCTTTCCATGTGCCCAAATCATCAAAGCATTTCTTTGTCAATCCTTGTCACTACATCTTCTTTCAAACCACATCTATCACGCAGTGTGCTATTTAAAATAAATAAAGAGTTTAAAAAAGTGTGTCTCAGCCTTATTAAATAACAAAGGCTCTTAAATGTGTATAATATGGAACAGTCCAACCAGATGATTGTAACCAGTTTCATCTGAAAACCAGTCCTATAAAAGGTCTCGACGCAGATGTGTTGATGTTAAACATTTCACCTGTACAAGTACCAATCCCTCACCTGTCCTCTTTTATTGCAATTACATTAAACCCTCGTTCCACAATTGTTCCACAAAAGTCCATAATCAATTAATCAATCAAATTGCCACGCCTTTTCCCAAAACACATAGGCAAGAACAATGGAGCGCCACTGCCCAAGATCCTAAAACAACTCACTCGCGTCTCTCACATTCAAAATTCTCTTCACACAAGCTTTACAATTATAGGCAACCCAGCTTTCTTGAGAATGTCTCCGAATTGGTCGAAAAACACCCTCCCGGGTCTGCCTCGTTTAACGTATTCATCCACATCAGATTTATAAATTTCTTAAACTATAAATATACTCATGTACTGCTATAAATATACTAGAATTAAAATAAGTTATCTTATATTTAATTACGTTGTCAATTTCTTGGAATATCTTTTATCATAGTTCGAACAAAATGTATAATGTTTTATGTTATAAATATTGTAATACAATGCAGATTTTTGTGGGCGTTCGGTAGCCCGCTTTCCACCGGCTTTCCATTTCGGTGGAATTTTCGTAATTTAAATATATTGCTTTTGATATTTTCTAACTTATTACAAATTAAAGATTCGTTATTTAAATCCAAATGGTTCGAAAGCTTCCCTGGCCACGAATGGCAGACGGATTAATATAATTGAACTAAACGCGATAGTACTAAGTATAGTGTCAGTAGATTTTATTTTCGCGTTTATTTTGATTTTACTTTTTTATATTATTCCGATTTTTGGAGAGATTCGCAGCCATCATCACTCTCATGGAAAGACTGAGGTGTTGGACGTCCTATTAGTTGATGCTGTTATTGTTTTCAAACCTGTTGATGTTTTGATTTTGTTTTTCTGTTCCCGGTTTAACTAATTTTTTTGCAAAAATAACTGACAGTGTCATCTGGTTTGGCCATCGATGTGGTTTGGCAGTTTGATGGACTTGGGACTTGAGTTTGTGTATTATGGGGTCCCAGGTTTTAGAAAATAAACGCGATAGTAAGCCGCATAAAATTTGTTTAATTCAATAATCAATGTTCGTGCAAAATCTAAGAAAATACTAGATTTTATTTTATTAAATTGTTTGTCCTAACAAAAATTATCAATTTGCAAATATCTGACATTAATAATATTTTGTAGTGGTTAAAGAACTTTATTTTAAAGACTTCTGATCGTGAACGTGCCATCAAAAAGGCGGTCATTTTTTGTTCTCAACGAATTTACTATCATTAATTTTGTATGCAAATTATAATTTATTATAATTAGCGATTGAACTTCAATGATAATTTTATGTTCAATTTAATGACTTCATTTTTTTAACCTAAGTAGGTCAGTAATGATATTTTTCTTGATTTCATAAACAGAAAGTGTCTAGTAGTGCCGAATTGGTCACGCAAACCAAGATGTACCCATTCAAAACCACTTGCCAGTACCAATGTATCTTTGATATAAATATATATATACTTTATATACTTGGGTTGACCTGTTTCTATGATACAAGCAAGCTTAGTATTTAAATGTAGGAAAAGACTATTCTACAGTTTTGTTGTTTCAATAAAGTTCAATATTTATCTATAAATAAAATTATTTTTTATGAGCTCTTTGAGTAAGAACTTAAGAACTTAAATAAACTTAATTTATTTTGGAATATTTTTGTACTACTTTTGTAATGCCCAATGATAAACAAATATTTATATGGTACTTTCTATACTTGTACTGATAAAACTAACAAAAATTTTGCTTTTAATTGCTATTGAAACTTTTGCAGACACATGACCATATACTCTATATCTTTACTAGCTCCTCTATTTACTTCTGCACAGACTTATATGTGAAGCCTGTACAGTGTAAGCGGTCACGGTAGTCTAAGGTAGTAGCAGTCGTGATCACTACACAATACCTGCTACTTTATTGGAGGTCATATTATTTTGTACATATCAACAGCCCTTGATCAGCCTGACGGTAAGCATGATGGAGATCATGAAGTGCTGGTGACTGAAAAAAACGTATTATTAGAAACCTCTTACAAATCATTAATAAATTATCTGCCTAATGGTAAGCATGATGGAGATCAAGAAGTGCTGGCGACTGAAAAAAACGTATTATTAGAAACCTCTCACAAATCATTAATAAATTATCTGCCTAATAGTAAGCATGATAGTGATCAAGAAGTGCTGGCGACTGAAAAAAACGTATTATTAGAAACCTCCCTCTCAGAAATCATTAATAAATTATCTGCCTAATGGTAAGCATGATGGAGATCAAGAAGTGCTGGCGACTGATAAAAGATTATTTTTAGCAACCTCTCACAAAACATTATTAAAATTAATGTGACAGGTAATTATAGAAATAGACTGTTTATCTATTTTAATATGGTTAAAAATTTAGGTTAATTTGGACATAAAATACTATTGATCATCCATTGTGTAATATTTAATTGCGGATTAACATTTGAATTGTAATTAGTTTAGACTCTGATTTCGTATTAAACTTATGTAGTAATCGCATATAATATAGTTTTTTTATTATTATTATACATTTCTATACTAAGCTACTAAAGTGCTTGTATCATAGAAACAGGACAACCAAAGTACATATATCAAAGATACATTGGTAACTATTGCACTGCCACTACACCACGGTCGCCTTTCGAGCGGGTATGTGACGTATGTGTATATATTTTCGTCGGTGAAAACAATTAGTCAGTTTTGTGCACGATATTCAGCAATTTTTATCAAATAGTTAATTCGTTAGTACAGAATTTCGTGCTTTTTCATTAAAAGTTTCCGGTTATCTTCCATTTGCTTCCAATTAAAACTTAAGGACATGACGTGTTTTCGTGAAGTGTGTTAATAATAGAAACGCGCTCTTAGGCGCACTACTACATATGCAAAACGTCTCCAAGCTAATTTCCATCGTGCTAATGTTAAAGATCCGCATGTGACTTTTAATCGATTTATAACAGGCAATAGACAGTTTGGATCACAAGCCGCAGTCAACGATGTGCACGCGTAAAAAATATATTATATCAAAATTTTACTTGTATAAAACGGTTTGTTTTTTTTTTGGTTTTTTTCCTAGGCCGAGCATCTGTAGAGTTTGTGTTATGCTAGTATTAGGACCGTAAAAAAAACGTAATATAATTCCTTCCTCCTTATTCTAAATTACATTTCCAGAAAAATAAATCATCAAACAAGATAGGATTTTATTAATAGCGAATTAATAATAAAATCAGTATAATGCTATTAAAAAGTTAATTAAAATCAATGACTATTAAATCAATGAATATGCGGTCGATCAATACAAAGTTAATGTTGAATTATCATTTAGACATTTCACTATTAAAATACGGAAGTAGGCATTTCTTTTCACATATAATTATTATTTAAAAAGTTGTGAAAATATATTAGTTACGTATTTGATTAATTCGAGCGTTGGCTATTTTTATTAGCGTAATTTCTATGGTAATTTAGGTTTACTTAAATAGCGTTGATAATTATATAACAACTTAGTTTATTTAAATTTATGCGTTAAACGAGGCAGACCCAGGATGGTGTTTCCCGACCAAATCGGAGACATCCTCAAGAAAGCTGGGTTGCCTAGTACCATAACCGTAGAGCTTGTATGAAGAGAATTGTGAATGTGTGGAAAACGAGGGAGTTGTGTTAGGATCGTGGCAATTGGTGCTCTATTGTCTATTCCTGTGGGAAAATGCGTGACAATTTGATTCCTTCACATTCACAATTCTCCTCATACAAGCTCTACGATTATTGACTTATTTAAATTAAATAATGTTCGCGCAAAATCTGAGAAAATTCTATGCACGAAAGAAAATTAATGATTCAGACATTCACTCAATCAGAGGGCTGATTAATCTTCCGTTAAACCATTGACGGACTCGACCCTTAACCGATGTTGTTAATAATCAATATCCCATGCTGGACATCAATTCATTTTCATCACTTCACCAAAGGAATGGAGCGAGTGGGTGCGCCCGACTTTCATCCTTACGCAACGGAGCTTTCCCTTATTGCGTCACATGGGCCGGAAAAAACCTTGGGACACTTGTCGTATGCAAATATGTCTTCTGTTACGACATTTTGTAATTGTTGCTATTGATGCGCTTGGTTGCAGTTTTGGCATGTTGTTATTAGGGTTGCCAACTAGGGGCCTGGCCCTACCATTTGCCACGTATCTTTGATATATTTTATGTACTTTGATCGGCCTGTTTCTATGATATTCGTAGTAAAGAAAAGGAGTGAAATAGTATAAAAGGTTTTTTTAATAGTATATTTCCAATAGGGATCCATCTTATGCACCAATAGAGCTGTATTTATTGTAAAATATAATAAGTAAATAATATGATTTTCTACTAAAGAAATAGAAAACAAAAAAATAAGCTCGAGGTTTAATGTCGAGTCTCCTTAAAAAAGGAAGCTCTTTTATTGATAACTTAATTAACTCGCTCGAAGAACCGACAACTGATGGGGAAGAAAAGTTCTGGGGTGCAGACCACGAACCGGAAGATGCAGTGTAGGTAGGCCTCACACTATGTGGACTGACGACATGAAAGTCACGAATAACCGGTGGAAGCAACTGGCATCTTGTCGTTCGAAATGGCGTTCTAAGGGGGAGGCCTATATTCAGCAGTGGACGCCTTCTGGCTGATGATGATGATGATGAAATTTTTTTCTTCTCACTGAGATTAGCAGGGACTGATAAACAGCGATTTTATTTACATATAATTGCAAAAAAATAGTTTATACTGAAAATCACTATATTATATTAAAATAAATTATTATTATTCAACTTGTGGATGTAAGAGAAGCAAGGGCGTTGTGTCAGGATAGTGGCAAGTGGCGCTCCATTGTCTCTGCCTATCCCTGTGGGAAAAAAGCGTGACATATTATGTTTAATTTGAAATACTAAAATTATTGACAAATGACTACCCTGTTTATTATGACAATTTTTATTGTTATTTTTATATCATCGAATGAGATTTATGAATTATGTTATTTATACGCCCACGTTTGTTTGTTTGCTTGTCATATTCATATTAATTTTATATTTAAATGCCTAAAATATGCGGACCTCTATTTTTTTTGAGACGATAACACAAATTTATGTAAAACTAGTTGTTCCCCGCGGTTTCACTCGTATTCCTCATACACTACACTATACCCTGATGTTAAGCTAGAGTGTGGTCTATAGTTAGTTCACGGCTCGCCTCAGTCGCCGTCACCATGCCGGGCAAAGGTGCTTCTTTACGCATCGCTTGAAGGATTTAAGGTTATAGGAGGGAGGGAGAGAACATAAGGGCTGGCAAAGCATTCCACTTGTCAATTGTTTTACTAAATGATTGTAATTAGTAATCGCATCTTCAGCAGCCTGATTGGAACTGGAAAATTCCAAACGGTTTCCGTAATGCGACCAAGTCACTTTAGAGTCTATTTATATCGATACAATTAGTTTTTTTAAATATCGACCACATAAAATAAAAAGTAGTTTTAGTATATAAGTTACTTTATGGTCTGTATACTTGTCGGTGGTGGTACTACCCAACACTCACTAGTAGAGACTTATTATAGTACTACCCCGGATCGGAAGGCTGGGCACCACTCCTACACAATCAGACCCGGAGCAAATATCCGCCTTGTTTTTAAACAAATTATTTGTAAATTTTTTTTTCAGACATCCTTAAGAAAGCTAGGTAGCCTAGTGCCCATAACCTTATAGCTTGTATGAAGAGAATTGTGAATGTGAAGGAAACGAAAGAGTTGTGTCAGGATCATGGCAAGTGGCGCTCCATTGTCTCTGCCTATCCCCGTGGGAAAAAAGCGCTAAAATTTGATTGATTGAATGATTAAATTTAATTATTAAACACATAGACAAAAATTATTAAACAAAAAAAATGTTTCGACCGGGAATCGAACTTGTGTCTTTACGCGTAACGGACTGGCGTTCCACATAACGGCTTAGACATCATTATTTATTCTATTTTGAGTTTATAACTCTTTTGCGTGCGAACTATCAATTTTATGGTGCGTTCTGTAAAACTTTCCTAATCCTATGTTCTAGTTTTAATAGCTTCATGTCTATCAACAGTTACCCTGTGATGGATATAGGATTTTATAGATTTATTAGGCTAATTTATTTACTTGTTTATTACCTCATTATTAACTTTTTTAAATACTTTACTTTGACATATGACAGCTAGCACCCCGCTTTTTTTTAAATGTGAGTGCTTTACAAGGCCGTCTTTACCCGGAGGTTCAAGGGGTGCGGTGCACCCGGGCGCAGAGTCCTAGGGGGCGCATGCTGACCGCCATAAATTTCGATAGGTTCGACAGGTTAAAATCGGCAACTTACAAGCTGAACTCAAAACGCGACTAAGTTATTCACGGTTTCGGTTTTAGAGTCTATTTAAATCGATACAACTAGTTTTTCGATTGTTAACTATATAAAATTAAAACTTTAGCTGACATGTGCTGGGATGCTACTATATAAAGTGGGGTGGCAAAGAAACAATGTGGGGACATTTCAGGATCGTGGTGATTAGGTCGTTTCCATTTAAATAGTGGTAGGCAATGGTGCTGCCCAGCCTATCGATCCAGGGTAGTACCACTACTTATAAGTATACAGACTGTGAAGTGATTTGGTCGCGTTTCAGGATCAGCTTGTTTGTAAGTTGCCGATAAAAGAAAGTGACGGCTTCTACAGTTAAATAACTGTAAGTCGCAGTCACATCTACCATGCCAGCCCGTAACGCGACTAAATCGCTTCACGATTTGTATACTTGTAAGTGGTGGTACTACCCTGGATCGGCAGACTGGGTAGTACTGCCTAGACTTTAGAAAACAGAACAAACTGTAATACATAATAAGGTTTGTTCTGTATTCTGAGCCTTAGACATAATTTATTCAATACCCCATCCAATTGCTCAAAATGTGCACCTACCCTCTTTAGGAGCTATGAGTTACTCGTGTAGAATCACTATAACCGCTATGTTGAAATCACTTCGCAATGTCAACCACCTTAATAGTATTTATGGCAGCGGATTATTGTTTTTATTGCAATTAGTATTCGTGGCGGGGTTTAGTGCTGTTTTGACAGACATGCGCGGGGCATTCGATTCGTCATTAACTCGTTTTCGAACAAGGTTATCAATCTATTAGTCATGGAATTGATTACTATTTAGTTTTTATTGTGACTCGATATATGACAGCACCTCACTTGATGTTAAGCTGGGGTGTGGATGTCACTGCTACTACAATTCAATAACTGTAAGTAGCAATCGCATCCACTATGCCGGCGATAAATAAATAAACACTTGTAAGTGGTGGTAATATCCCGGATCGGCAGACTGGGTACCACTGTCTATCACTCTTTAATATCCGCCTCTTTTTTTATTAATAAATATATGCAATATTTAATATAAATATTAAGAATAAAAGCTATCAAACAAATATTTGCTACTACCGGTAATCAAACCCGGGACTTTACGCGCAACAAACCGTGTCGTCAAAAACTAGCCTGATTGTAAGTAAGAGGACGTCTAAGAGTGGCGACGGCTGAAATAACCGATTCAATTCACGGCTGCCTCAGTCATTAAGAGTACAAGTACTATGCCGGCAGAAAAATATGGCCTTATAGCTTGTATAAAGAAAATTGGTAATGTGAGGGAAGCGAAGGAGTTGTGTCAGGATCGTGGCAAGTCGCGCTCCATTGTCTCTGCCTATCTCTGTGGGAAAAAGGCGTGACAATTTGATTGATTGATTAATATTTTTTTTTTGTGTCCAAACTTGCTCATGCAACGGGAAGTCCAAAAGCGCCGACGACTGGCGCTTATTTAACTGTAGTAGCAGTTACCTTTATTCATGGACCGCACTCCAGCCCAACACGTCGAGTCGAGTCACAATAATAATCAAATTAAAAAAAATATATTTAACCGAGCATTAGATCTCTAATTAATTACTTTATTTCCGTTTATAAAAAGAAGTAAAGGTCTAGACTGTAGGTTAATGTAAGTTTCCTTTAGTACTTAAGTAATTTATAATGCTTTCTAGACGGACGGATGGACGTATATGGTTTCCTAGGATAAGCCTTACATTTTCTTAGAAATCGTTTACTAGTAGTTCAATTTAGATGTAGATGCTTCCTGTTTACTTTTCTTGTTGACTTAATCGTTTATTTCACTTGCTACGATCCTGGCACAACTTCCTCGCTTCCCTCACATCCATATTTTTTTATACAATTCTATTATGGCAACCCAATTTTCTTGAGGGAGTCTCCGGACAAAAAAATCTTCCTGGGGCTGCCAAATCTTTTATTTATAATTTTATACTCATCCACTGTGTCGACCTACTTTAAATTGGACTTCTATTTATTTTTTACATGTATTACTAAGCTACTAAACTTGTATCATTGAAACTGGACGACCAAAGTGATATATTAGTATTAAAAAGTTGTTTTAAATTGGAGGCTCATGCCTCCAATTTAAGACTATAGGACGCCTTACTGCATTTTTAAATAATGATATATGTTGAATATCAAATCAATATTAAATATCAAATCAAGTCAAATTGTCACGCCTTATTCCCACGGGGATAAGTAGAGACAACGTAGCGCCACTTGCCACGTGCCTGACACAACTCTACGGTTGTCGGCACTAAGCAACCCAGCTTTCTTGAGGATGTCTCCAATTTGGTCGAAGAACACCGTCCAATATTTATTTTAAATACGAGTATAAATACCTATTGTAATTTTCTTTCTTGTTTTAGGCGCAGAGAATGGAGTGTGCCACAACGAGTGTCAATCGAAAACTACGAGTTGATCAAGTAAGTTCTTGTAAATTAGGAAAAAGCGCCATTTTTTATTATTACTCGTGTCATTGTGGCTTAACATATGACAGCACCCCGCCTGTGGTTACGCTGGAGTGCGGCCATAATGTATGCGACTGCTACTACTCTACCACATCGCTCGAAGAACCGACAGCCGATGGGGAAGAAAGACGAAAACGCACGAACCGAAAGTCACGAATAACCGGTGGATGCAACTGGCATCTTGTCGTTTGGAATGGCGTTCTAAGAGGAAGGCCTATGTAGGCAGTTGTGCCCAGCCTGCCGATCCGGGGTCGTACCACCACTTACAAGTATACAGACCGTGAAGTGATTTGATCGCGTTTCGGCATCAGCTTGTAAGTTGCCGGTTCCAACTAGGCCGGCATAGTGACTGTGATTGTTACTCACAGTTATTGAGTTGTAGTAGCAGTGATATCCATTTATGGACCGCACTGCAGCTTAACATCAAGCGGGGTGCTGTCATATGTCAAGTAAAAAAAAGACAACAAAGCGCCATTTTCCACTATCATAAAACAACTCTCCCGCTTTCTTCACATCCACAATTCTCTTCATGCTGACACTAATATGGTAATGGGCCATAGAGGCGGTTAAAGTTACATAAAAGTCGTATTTAATAGTTATCATTAAATAAACTTTATTTGACAGAATTAACAAATCACAAAAAAACTAATTAAAAACTAAAAATTAATAAATAAAATTACGACTATTCGATGGGCGTAGTGTGCCGAGGACACTCGCTGCGTTCCCCCGTTGAACAGCGAGGCTGACCCTTTGAACGAGATATTCTCTACTCAAAGGGTCGCCCGTCGCCAAGTAGAGTTTCTCGCCAAGCTCGCGGGAGAACACAAGAGCATCCTCGGACCACGGGCCCATCGTTTCAACTGCAAATGGAATAAAATGGTGATTGATGATGATCTCCGCGTACTTGTTGCGCTTAAGGCGTGCGGCTGATTCTGCAGCGGCCCCAGGTTTCTTATGGCTGGATGTCACATGTGACTGGCAGAGTGTGTCAACACATGTGGCATCCCAAACCAGTGCGCGGCCTCTAGTATATGGAATTAATGACATCCCGTCCGGACGCCTACCATCATTAAATTAATTTGATTTGATCGCATATTTAAATGACCCCATCGATCATTTAATTTGATTATTGTGCAACGCCTTTGTTGTACGTGTACATGCTTTCACGATATTCACGCTGTTGATATTCAAAACACATTAAACCATGGCTAAGTTTTTTTTTAACATTTCTATATTAAGCTATTAATATAGAAGTTTTGTACCAATAGAAACAGTGCAAATAAAGTACATATATACTCATATCAAAGCTACATTGGAACCTACAAAGGTTTTGAAGCGGAAGTTCTTAGTTTAAGAAGCCATTTCTCAACCACTATCCCACGGTCGCCTTTTCTTTTCATTTGATTAATTCCTTTTTAATAATTCCTTCACAATATATTTCTAATAGAGTAGATATA
Organism: Tinea trinotella; assembly: GCA_905220615.1. Taxonomy (NCBI): domain Eukaryota; kingdom Metazoa; phylum Arthropoda; class Insecta; order Lepidoptera; family Tineidae; genus Tinea; species Tinea trinotella. The sequence continues at coordinate 1,975,381 of HG992314.1, forward strand.
TTATAGTCACATATTCTAGACCTAGCGAGTATTAAAAAAATTTTTGTAAAACAAAAATGTATGTCGCCTTTTGTCTAAGAAAACTATTCAGCCAGCCGATGACTTAATAAAGGCGATCGATCGGCTAACATCCAAATGACATTATCCATAATGTCCACTCAGTAGTGGACATTTCGCATAATGCATCAGATATGCGACAGAGATGAACTGCTCCTGGCTCACCTCTGTTTGGTGGATTTTTCGGCAATTATATTTAGTTGATATTATCCATTGATTACTTTAGCATTCCTCAAGAATAGCGTGGTCTGTGAAATATTTTAACGATTAGGTAGATTGACAGGAAACTGTATTATATTATATTTAATTATAAAATATTTGTTTATATTTATTAAATTTATAAAAATTTCTGTCAAGACAAACACTTAAATCCGATCGCGATTATTTTATTTGTTTGTCAGAAAATAGTTAGATTCCCCGATGGTTTACGGATCGAGGTAGCATAAATTGGGTGCAGGAACGTGAAGGATCTTCTAGCTTTCCTGGAGGGGATCAGGTGGCTGCTGTAAGTGCAGACCAATTCACGCAAAACGAGCCTTTGCAGCTCATTTACGGAAATCAAACCTGCGTTTTGTAAACCAGCAAGTTGTTAGTGTATTTTTAATTTAGACAACATATATCGCCGTTAGCCCAACATATTGTAACACATAGACAGGTGTCAATAAATAGGTCGCATACATAACTGGTTTCAGGACACCTGCTAATCTATCAGCTGTTTGAAATAATTACCTGTTATTGCCACTTAAGGTTTTTTGTTTCTATTATTAAATTGGCACGTGATCGTTTTTTTAATATCCCTTATTCTATACAATAAGATAATGTTGGAAAGTGTTCTTTTTTTTATTGTGACTCGACATAATGACCCTGCTTGATTTTAAGCCGGAGTGTGTTCCATAAATGATGTTACTGCTACTATTATTCAATTACTGTGTGTAGCAATCACATCCACTATGCCGGCCTAGTTGGAACCGGCAACTTACATGCTAATCCCAAAACGTGACTAAATGACATCACGGTCTGTATACTTGTAAGTGGTGGTACTACCCCGGTTCGGCAGACTGGGTACACCTGCCTACCACTCATGTTTTTTATTGCGGCTTGACATTGCACCCCGCCTAAGATGAAGAGTGCGGTCCATAAATGGAGATGACTGCTACTACAGCGGGTTAAGCAGTGTCAGGCGGGGTCTGAAATTGGATGGGTGACCGTATTTTGAATGACACGTTAAACTGTTGGTTCCGTTGGATGAGCCAATCGATGGCGGTCATCAAGATTCCGGCATGTCTCGAAATTGTGTTGTACGAGTATCCAAACGAAATGAGGTTCTATCCAAACCAAGACCCTGACGGAAAGAGACCTGATGTTTATGAAAATAGATTATAGACACTTAAGTGTCTTCTTCAATTATGGATGAGATGAAAGATTAGAGATTGACGAAAGGAATTTATAAATCTGATGTGAATGGATGCGTTAAACAAGACAGAACCAGGAGGGTGTCTTTTGGAGACATCCTCAAGAAAGCCGCGTAGGCAACCGTAGAGCTTAACCGTAATTGCCCATGATCGTAGAGATTGTATAAAGAGAATTGTGGATGTGAAGGAAGCGAGGGAGTTGTGTCAGGATCGTGATAAGTGGCGTTCCATTGTCTATCCTTATTCCTGTGGGGAAAAGGCGTTACAATCTAATTGATTCGTCGATGAAAGATTAGCTAATCTAAATTAGGTTAAGTTATTAAAATCCAAACTATTACAAAATCAATGTTTTTAATAAATCGATTTATTTACGGACGTTAACTTTCTACCATTAAGCTACCAAAACAAACGCTTCATTCGATGCCGATAAACGAATATAAATCGAATATTATAATCGGATACTATTTATCGATTTATGTAACGGTTTCGTTCCGCGTGTGATCGTGGTCGATCGATTGTCTCTGTCTCTATTATGAGTTCTAATCGTAACTTAAAGTCATAGAGACGACGATTGAGACATCTGTAAACTAAGTCGGTCTTTTCAGTTATGGGCGCCTTTGGACCAGGCAAGATGACGTCAGATGTCACGTCACAATAAAAATTGGGTATTCTAAAACTTTTATGATTAAATTTTATTTTTAATGTGGCACGACATCTGTCCGCGACCCACCTGATAAGGTCCATGAGAAGGTCCAAGAGTGATGGCGACTGAAAAAATCGAGTCAGATCACGCCACTATGCCGGCCAAAGGTGCTTCGTCACGCAACGCTTTAAGGATCCCAGGTCATAGGATGGGGGAAACACATGGGCTGGCAAATCATTCCACTTGTCTATTGTTCTACAAAGAAAAGACGCTCCGAACTTTTTAGTTTAACTCGGTCCGATTCGGTCGATAGAATGTGGATACTTTTTCCGACCTATGCGGGTATTACGGGTGTAAAAAGAGGAAGTAGGGTAGAAACATGGTTAAAAAGCTCCTCGGAATATTCCCCGTGGTATAAGCGATAGAGGTTAATAATAGATTTGTGGAGTTGTGTCAGGATCGTGGTAAGTGGTTCTCTATTGTATCTGTCGCGTGACAATTTGATTGATTGATTATTAATATAACTCAACTCGTCCCTCAAATTAGAGTCATCGTGGTAGAGGCATTGGTCGTTGATGGTCTCAAATAATCGATACAAGATGTAACCTCCTTTCTAGTACGAATTATATTTATTACAATAACAATTCTAGCTTTTATTGCTATTCAGTTTAAGTACAAATTCGTTTGTAAGGTTAATTGTGTGGGTATATTTGTATCTTTGGATAATAACATGTTTCTAGTTATACATTATCATAGTTTTCTATGATTTTAAAAAGTATAAAATCATAGAAACAAGACAACCAAGTACATATAACAAAGATACATTGGTACCGGAATTCGTGTTCTCGGTTTGTGTAACCATTGCACTGCCACTGCACCACGGCCGCCTTAAAGTTCTAGTACTAAGGCTATTTAAAAGTATAGCAGTTCCCGGTTCAAAACAACTTGCCGATACAATGTATTATACATTTCTATACTAAGCTACTAAATTACTTGTATCAAAGAAACAGGACAATCAAAGTACATATATCAAAGATACATTGGTACTGGTGAGTTGTTTTAAACCCGTGCTCTGGCTTGCATAAACATTGTAGTGGCACACCACGGTCGCATTATAAAGTACATATCTTTTATATATGTACTTTGGTCGTGCTGTTTCTATGATACAAGTACGTTCAGTAGCTTAGTATATAAAAAAACACAACTAATAAATAACCCAAGTTTCAACAATGAATTTTGATGTGTATGTACGACAAAACAAGTTTCCTTAGACAAGTATTATGTTTACGAGCCTCACGGAATCGAATACGGGACATCCGTGGGAAGCGCTTTAGTCACCGTGTTACAAGGTCAAGATGTATCTTAGACACTAGAAATGCTTTCCAAGAAAGGGAAGAATACTTGATGTTTTTTTGTAATTCATTTTATTTATTTGTTTAACAGAAGAGTTTATAATTTTAATTATCGCCAAAGGCATCATGAATATTCCATTCCATCTACTTTTCTATTAATATTAACATATATTTATTTACATATTTACATTAAACTTTAATATATATATTGATTAAAAAAAAAAACTAAAATACATTATTAAAAGGAGTCCAGAATATTGTACATTACAGACTTAATCCAACTAATACAATATATTTCTTACAAAAAATCTTAATATTAAGCTTAATTTACTAACCTAACTTAACCTAATCGCTCCAAGTAATTCAATACAATTTTATCGCTTTGTGCATCCGATGATGCGAAAGCGTCGAAATTCATGTTGCCATGTAGGATCCTTTATTTATTATGACTCGACATCTCACCTCGACTTACCTTATGATTACGCAAGGGTAACAACTAACCGACTTAGTTCTCCTCAGTCAGGTTACCTTAGTCGCAATCACTATGCCGGCCAAAGAAAAGTATATTTACTTGAGTTAGACACTAAATATACCAGTGACGCCTATACTTCAGAGAATGTTCCGGGAACTCTTTAACCTTGTTCCTACCTCGTCTTTTTACACTCGCGTATGTCGGGGGAAACATTGTCCACTTGACAAGTGGAATGCTTCAACAGCCCATGGGATAGGGAGAATTCCATCCTATATTGTATTATTGGTATCCTAGAAGCGATGCGTAAATCAGCACTTTTGGCCGACATAGTGACAGCAAGGGAAGGTCTAAGAGCGTTTACGACTGAAATAACCATCTCATTTCACGACTGCCTTAGTCGCCGTCACTGTCCCGGAAAAAAACTTTTCATATCAATCAATCAATCAAATTGCCACGCCTTTTTCCCACAGAGATAGATAGAGACAATGGAGCGCCACTTTCCACGATCCTGACACAACTCCCTTGCTTCCTTCACATTCACAATTCTTTTCATACAAGCTCTATGGTTATGGGCACTAGGCAACCTATCTTTCTTGAGGATATCCCCGATTTGGTCAGAAAACACCCTCCTGGGCCTGCCTTGTTTAACTTTTCATATTGTTTTTAAAACCACAAAAAGAAATAAAAATATAACCTACTACTCTAAATCACGATTCTGGTTAAACTTGTTCTCGTAAGGGTTTAATTTTGAATCGCACACAATTTTCACCCTTATTACGAATAGCAATAAAGTATAAAATTGTTTTGTGTCTTTAAGCAAATAAAGTGAGATGAAAGAGGCTTTGTTTACCGTTGAAAAGAAACCTGTTCTATGAGTATATAGATTTTATTAGCTTAAAATTGTTTTTTTATTGTGACCCGACATCTGACCTCAACCTGCCTGATTGTAAGCAATAGAAGATACAAGAGTACCGACGACTGAAAAAAACGAGTCACGGTTGCCTCAGTCGTCAGTATGCCGGCTAAAGTTGCTACTTCACACATCGCTTGAAGAATCCAAGGTTATAAGATGGGGAGAACACATGGGCTGGTAAAGCATTCCCCTTGTAGATTGTTGTACAAAGAAACGACGCAGCGAACCTTTTAGTTTGACTGCCGATTTGGTCGACAAAATGCGGATGCTTCCCGACCAGTGCGGGTATTACGGGTGTGAAAAGACGAGGTAAGAACAAGTTTAAAGAGTTCCTCGGAACTCCGTGGTATAGGCGATAGAGGACGCACAGAGCCGCCATGTCTCTGCGTAGTTGCAGGGGCTCCAGAGTTCACGAGACCTCTGCATCACCTATGATTCGGAGAGCTCGGCCTACAATGAATCTAGGGCATTGAGAAGATAAAATCTTACATAGAAGATACTTTGTTACCGGCAAGTGGGCTTGAAAAAAAAACATTTCATTTTTTTATTGTATTCATTAGCCCAGTCTGCCGATTCAGGCCAATGCAGACATCATCATCATCAGCCAAAAGATCCGACCAGGCATGGTAAATGTACAGTCCAGGAATTAACTTAGTCGCGTTTTGGGATCAGCTCTAAAGTTATCATTTTCATCAGGCCAGCCAGCACACTGGCCACTCTTCAAAATGAAAAAATTGAGCTACAATAAATAAACTCAAAAACATACATCACAAGTCAAAGCTGGAATGAACTTGTGAATGAACAAAAGTTGCTTTAGGACCGGTTTTGAGTCGTGACTTGAAGTTCCCGTGGGCGACAACATACAAACAAAAAACGGAGCAAATCAACATGAAAAAACCACGCTCTAACCACACAGGAATGCGATGAATGAATTTTGGGCTATAGACCATTTAACAATAGATGGCGCCGTGGCAGATAGACACCCAGTAGAATGAAGGCAGCCGTGGTGTAGTGTTAATGCAATGGTTACCCAAACCGAGAGCACGGGTTCAAAACCTAAATCTTTGATATGTGTACTTTGGTTGTCCTGTTCCTATGATACAAGGCACTTAGTAGCTTAGTATAGAAATGTGAATACCTACTTTTTAATTAATAAATAAAATGACGTATTAAAGTCGATTGTTAATACTCCGAAAATTCGATCCAGCTAAATATGACATTGTCTATATAGGACTCTAATTTGAATTTTCATAGATTTTAATTTTTTGTTACGTCATTATACCTGCCCCTCATGGCAATCAAAGAAGCAAGGTATAACATTGTAACTTATTTTGAATAACTCCCTAAAACAACGCATCACTATTCCAATATCCAATAAAATATTAAAAATGAGTTAATCTTGGTTCATGGATTGCTGTACTGGCAGAAAACAACGGGCCTAATAAGGGTACTAAAATATATATTTTTTATTACAACTAAAATCGAACGTAAACGCGCTCTAGACAGGCAATAAATATCCTTTGAGTCTTGATACCATAAAAGTTTGACTGTATACAAATACATAATCAATCAATCAATTAATCAATCAAATTGTCAATCCTTCATCCCACAGGGATAGGAGCGCCCTTGCCACGATCCTGACACAACTCCCTCGCTTCTTTCACATTTACAATTCTCTTCATACAAGCTCTATGGTTATGGGCACTAGGCAACCTAGCATTCTTGAGGATATCTCCAATTTGGTCGGCAAACAACTAAAGGCCCCAAGGAGGGCCTTGGCCTGCCTCGTTTAACGCATTTATTCACAAAAATTATTATTAATATATAAACATTGTTTTAAATAGTTTTGTTTAGACTCGATTTGGTCGGAAAACATCCTCCTGGGTCTGCCTCGATTAACACATCAAATTTATAAATCACTCATCCTTTCCATTTTTTATTTATTTTAATATTAATTAAAATAAAATTAGCCATACTTTTTTTTAGCTTATCGAGAGATGTACTAAACGTGACTGTATCACAGACGCTTCAAATAAAGATAATACACTATATAGAGTGGTATAGAGTCAAAGAGTGGTAGGCAGTGGTACCCAGTCTGCTGTTCCGGGGTAGTACCACCACTTACAAGTATACAGACCGTGAAGTGATTTCAGGATCAGCTTGTAAGTTGCCGGTTCCAACTAGGCCGGCATATTGGATGTGACTGCTACTCACAGTTATTGAATTGTAGTAGAAGTGACGTCCATTCATGGACCACACTCTAGCCTAATATCAAGCGGGGTGCTGTCATATGTCGAGTCACAATAAAAAAAATATATAAAAAATTAGTTCTCTTTTCTGGTCTCCCAATTCCTATCTATAATGACGTTACTATAAAAGTTTATGTTAAAGCGGTGTCTGGTGTTTGTTAGTCTATGCTTTTAGGGCTGCCTATTATCATAATAACACGCTTTGGTTTTATAATTTTATAGTTTATTATTTTAATGGTTAATACTCTATGTTTAACGTTAATGGAATGTCTGGAATTGTGGAATTTTTAAGAAAAGACATCATTCATTTTGTATGGGGACTTGGGTCTAATTGTATTACCAGTTGCATATACATTTTAAAATAGTTTAATGTACGAATATTACAATGTAATTAAAATATATTCTTTATTTTGCATAGTTTAGGTGTGCGAAATGATCAAACTATAATTATGACAGTTCAAAGCAGAACAAATATGGCGTTGATTGACAGATGATACAAAATCCATATCTTATTTTCTAAAAACCTCAATTGCACAGCAATTAAAAGCAAAATTGTTATTAGTTTTATCAATACAAGTATCGAAACTACCATTGATATATTTTTCATCAATGGACTTTACAAAAGTAGTACATAAAAGCCCAAATTGAATGAAGTCCTTTCCATCATTCAAAAAAACTAATTTTTAATACATTTTTTTACATTTCTAAACTATGCTACTAAAAGTGCTTGTAATATAAATTTATATTTTTTTATTGTGTCACGACTTCTGACCTCGACCCGCCTGATGATAAGCAAGAGGAGGTCCAAGAGTTACGACGACTGGAATAACCGAGTCAGTTCCCGGCTACCCCAGCCTCCGCCACTATGCCGGCCTAAAATGCTTCTTCACGCATCGCTTGAAGGATCCAAGATCATAGGATGGAGAGAACACATGGGCTGGCCAAGCATTCCACTTGTCAATTGTTCTACAAAGAAAAGACGCACCGAACTTTTTAGTTCGACTGCCGATTCGGTCGATAAAATGCGGATGCTTTCCCCGACCTGTGCGGGTATTACGGGTGTGGAAGGACGAGGTAGGAACAAGGTTAAAGAGCTCTTCGGAACATTTTCTGTGGTATAGGCGATAGAGGACGCACAAACGCACATATGAAACTTGGCATTGATACCGTCAAGTGGTTTTGAACCGGGATATCTTACTTGTAGACCATTTCACTACCTCTAGACCACGGCTTGGTATAGTTATGAAAAAACAAGTATTAAAGGTCCCTTCTTACGCCATTGTAGGAAATAATGGCGAAGGAATTATACAAGAGCAAGATGCGTTTAAAAATGAAATCGTGTATAATGAAACGTAGTACAGTATAGCGAAGTGGGTCACACTTGCATCGGCCTACATGAATACAACTTTCCCTGCTTCGACGACCGGTGACCAGTGAATTAACATCAGGTGCATATAGAGTTGTCTCTACGTTTTGATTGTTATCTGCTTTTTGATGATAGGCGTGGAGTAATGGTGGGCACACCAGCCCGTTACGTGGAAAGCCCCGGGTTCAATTCCCGGTCGAAGTAAATATTTGTTATAGTTTATTTATAAAAAAAAAGTGATGGATATTTGCTCGGGTCTTGTTATCAAAGAGTCGGGGGCAGTGGTACCCAGTCTGCCGATCCGGAGTAGTACCACGACTTACAAGTATACAGACCATGAAGTGATTTGGTCGATTTCGGGATCAGCTTGTAAGTTGCCAGTTCCAACTAGGCCGGCATAAAGGATATGATTGCTACTCACAGTTATTAAATTGCAGTAGCAGTGACATCCATTCATGGACCCCACTCCAGCCTAACATCAAGCGGGGTGCTGTCATATGTCGAGTCACAATTAAAAAAAGATAACAATACTTCTCCACGTCAGTCATATACAATTAAATGTTTTAAACATTCTCTGTTATCTCTATGAAGGAAGTCCATGGGTCAATATCACGTAACTCAAAAATCTATTGTTCGTAATGTCAGGTGAAAGCGGACAAATGTATTCTAGTAAGTAATAATAATGAAGAGTTATTCGTGGTTACAGCAAGGTGTGTTTCATTACTAGACATTACCACAGTACAAGTGGGTTTATCTTGGCAGTGTCCTTCAAATAATAACCTACGCCAGCTCAGGTTGTCAACTAACTGTAGCTTAACATTTGGTATATCATGATTTCATAAAGTATTTCATAAATCTAATAATTTATTTCGCATAGACCTTCCAGCTCTAGCGCTTTGTCAAACTCTACACCAAACTAATACCATGACTTCGGAATATACTGCAAATTCCAAGCTGCTTTTTGTTTCTTGCCAAATGTGTTTCTTTACGCATCGCTTATAGGATCCAAGGTTATAGATTGATACGAATATTAATTTAAAACGAAGCGAACATACTAACTTTTCTGACTAAGCTTTGTTACGAATCAAAAATCGACTCCGTTTACGGTCTCCTTAGTCGCCGTAATTATTTTTTTAAATTTTTTGTTTTAATTGTGACTCGACATATGACAGCACCCCGCTTGATGTTAAGCCGAAGTTTGGTCCATGAATGAATGCCACTGCTACTACAATTCAATAACTGAGTAGCAATCACATCCACTATGCCGGCCTAGATGGAACCGGCAACTTACATGCTGATCCCGAAACGTGACCGAATCACTTCACGGTCTGTATACTATGCCGGTCATAGGTGATGTTTTTATTTTACAATGTGACATTATATTTTTACTGACATTCTAAATGAAGTCAGGGAATCGTATATTGATGCAAGAACAATTTGTATTATTTATGTCGACTTCGGAAGTGTTAAAAAAGAAAGTGTACGTATGGGTGATGTTATTCTTAAAAGTTACACGAAAGCAATCTTGTTTTAGATTCACAAAGATTGGAGATGGGGACAATGATAGATAAGCTTATAAGGCTTGGGGACCAATTAGAGTTGATAGTCACTTTTTAGCGAAGTCAATTGTTACCTTTTTTTTCGTAACATATATTTTGTGTCAGTAATAACTGCGTGTACGTTGTCAGAAACATTTAGAAACATTGTCTTTCATTCTTTTCTTCGTAGGAACGAAAGTTCTCTTATAAAACGCATGTAAAATCGAAGGTTTTGCTTACCACTGTTTTGTTTAATATCAAATGTTGACCCAAATATTTTATTTGCAAACAGCCAATCTTATTATAATAAATATAAATACTGTGAAACAATGAATTAAACAAATTTTATGCGGCTTACTTTGGTTTTGATTTTACATTTTTTTTGTTTTATGATTCCGACGAAAATCAAAATAAACGCGATAGTAAGCCGCATAAAATTTATTTATTTCGTTAATCAATGTTAGCGCAATATCTAAGAAACTACTGTGAAACAAATATTTGCTCCGACCAGGAATACGTAGCGTAGCGGACTATTGTGTGGTATAGAACCCGGCAGATAAAAGGAGGCTGACTTTTGTGCTGAGCAGCATAAGGATCGGCAGATAAAAATAGCGCTGGATGACTGCGAAAGGAGCAAGTCCGCGCATCTATTCTGCCGTGCTCATAATTGAGTATACTTGATGTAAAAAAATCTATAGTCTATTGTGATTTAGTTTATTATGATTTAGATAGTTTAATTTAGTATGTAATTATAAATAATTTTGACTGTATAGATTTAATATTTGTATGTTTTTGAATGTTGTGCATATTTGTAATTGGTTGCATATTGTCAAAAGAACATAAATATGCTATCATTGTCAATGTAAAATATGTTAAATGTAAATATGCCTAATAAATAAAAAAATAAATACTTCTGGCCGGCATAGTAACGGTGACTGGGGCAGCCGTGAACGGACTCGGTTTTTTCAGTCGTCGGCACTCTTGGACCTCTTGGCTACCTTTAGAGGGTCGATGTCAGATTTTAAGTCACAATAAAAAGGAAAATATAAAAATAACAATAAAAAAAGATAATAAAAAATAACATACACTGGTAAAACGAAAATTAAGTAGTATTTTCTTAAATTTTGCGCGAACATTGATAATTGAATTAAACATTTTGGTTTTGATTTTACATTTTTTTATTATTCCGACGTTTCGAGAGCTTTGCAGCCATCGTGGTCACCGAGAGATAATAAGCCGCATAAAATTTGTTTAATTTAACGAAAAGTAAGTAGGTAATAAAACAAATTACTGCGCAGCTTTAATGCAGCGCTCTTTTTGTCTTCTGTCATCTATAACGCTATTGGTTTTTCCATTTTTCATAATCACTTTAAAAGAGACCATTTTGCATTTCTTTCCCGTGTTAAGTTACATTCAAGAATAAGGTTGTGTATTGCACAGGTCTTATTTCTCCTGTTTCATCGTCCACTCAAACAGGTTTCCTATTCATATAAAATTACACATGGAGTCTGTATGAGTCGTTCAGACTTTGTCGGTGAAATGGCATTTTTTATATTGACGTCTTTGTGCGATGTTTTTTTCTCGTTATGAAAGACGTTTTGACGTTTGACTGCTCATGAAGTTTCGTATAATTTATTAATAACGTTTGAAGGAGCAAATTGCTGTTCTTTATTGTCACTATTAAGAACAACAATTGTTTCTTCAAACGTTATTGTAAAATTATACGAAACTTCATAAACGGGTCAGACGTCGAAACGGCGGCGCCATCATAGCTTGCCGCTGATATTGTTTTTGGATTAGTAGTTTAGATAGGCTTTGTAGTGATTATGGAATTATGCAATTAGTTAACGTTGCAAAATAAATTCCAGTGATGCTAATAACTCGCAATCGGTATTTAACAAAGACGTGGTAAAAATAGTTGGCCTGATAAGAAAACCAAAGTAATGTGACGCAGTTTTGAAAAATACCTCGTGCCTTCTCGCTCGGAGCTTACACGTTTATTAGCACAATAAGGGTGAGAACAATTTTGGAAAATAAATTTCATCATGTCAGAGATGTCGTCTTTTAATCATAGATATACGAGTAAATAAAAAGATTTATATCTTTCTTATTTACCTCTATTATTTATATCGATGGTTTTATTTTTTTAAAATTACTCCTGATAAATTACACAAAATTTATGCGGCTTACTATCGCGTTTATTTTGATTTTCGATAGCTTTGCAACCATCGCGGTCGCGGAGACACTGAGGTGTTGGTTGTCCAATTGGTTTGTTTTGTTAATAAATTTGTTTAACTCATTAATCAATGTTCGCGCAAAATCTAAGAAAATATTAAATTACTCCTGAAATAATAAAGCTTCACGAAGTTTATTTAATATATAAAATTCAACAACCTCTAAGAGTTTTTGCGTTAGTCTCGCAAAAAAAAACCGAGAATATTTCGACATTTTTTTGTGTGTGGGTTGAAGATGGTTTATTTAGATTCACACGCCCTGTGGGTGGCGCTGGATTTTAATTCTTTTTTTAACGATTTTTTAAAGTATTCAGTCTTTATCCTGTAACTAAGTATAGATTTTCATCCAAAGCTGTTTGAGCGTCATTCTAGGTACCAAAAGGCAGTCGTAGTGTAGTGGTAGTGCAATGGTCACACAACCCAAGAACGCCTTGATTCAAATTGACTTACTGATACCAATGTATCTTTGGTCGTCCTGTTTATATGATACAAGGACGGTTGTTAACTTTTAAGCCTTAATGTTAAGGCAGGGATTTTCGACGATATCCTATTTTGAGGTACTTTTACAATCAAATGACAAAATCTTCTTGAAATTATATTAACTCAAAACAAATATATGTGTAAAGAAGAAAAAAAGACAAAATCGAACAAAATTTACAAATAGTTTATATTATTTAAAAAAAATGCAAATTTATCCCAAAAATACTTTTTGATGTCCAAGTTCTCGGTTTTTTAGCTATAACCATTACATTTTTTTTTTCGTAAATATGATTAGTCAGTTATTAAATTTGACACTTAATGGCCTAGATATTTAATTTAGTACACGGTTTTCTGTAAATGAAAAATAAAAAGTGTATAAAAGGTAAATTATTCGTACGAAAAACATCGCACGCTCATGAGTGATGTGCAAATCTCAACCTTATTTCGCCTATAACACGTTTTGTTCATCACTCAGAGATTCCTCGCCTTAAATAAAACTTTTGTAGTCGTACGTACTTAGTGTTATCTACAAGTATAATATTACAAAGTAATGTATGATTATAATAGGATTAGTGTTGTACTATAGAATCGATAAGGTTGAATGTCGAGATCGCTCGTATCGATTGCAAGGAACATAACTGAATTATATTATTGCGCTGTCGAATAAGTTATGAAATTTGAATGTTTTACATAAAATATACACAAATTGAAAATAATATTGTGTAGTATTCGGCGTTAATGAAAATATGACTACCTAGATCTTTTGTTTAAAAATTGTCTAGAGCCGTGTTTCCCAACGTGAGGCCCACGCCCTACAGGGGGGTAATTTAACAGTTAAGGGGGGCAATTTAAAAATGGAGTCGACACTACTTTAACCTAATTGCTTTGGGTTTTTTTTTAAATGCAATATCAGTGACAAATTTAACAAAAAAGGCAAATTCCTACAAAATACTGTAGGTATTCATTTATATTTCTTAAGGCAACAAAACTATTATTAAAGGTTAAAAATTATGTATGGGGAGCATAAAACTTTTAGAAATGTTGAGGTGGGGCATGGCCTAAAAAAGGTTGGGAAACACTTGTCTTGAGCTTACAGCTTATAATAGTATATAGTATATAACTTATATATACTATACTTATATAGTATATATAAGTATAGATATAGAGTGATGGTATAGCAAATAAAATGAAATACATAAAATAATAAATATTATGCGAACATATCCAATTACAAAGCCTTTCACTGTCGCTCTGAAGAGTAAATAGAATGCTGTCAAAATCATCAATAAATTATATTTGTATTAGAATGTTATATAAGTTCATTATACAAAGTTAAATCGTAACATTATAATCATACTCAAGGTGGTTAAGGCAGGGAACTTCGACGATATCCTATTTTGAGGTAATTTTGACTATCTTCTTGAAATGTTATTAAACTAAAAAAAAATCTACATGTAAAGAAGAAATACTCAAGAAAACACTTAATTGAACAGAATTTACAAATACTATTATTTTAAAAAAAATTAAGCAACTTTTTCACAAAAATAGTTTTTGATTTCAAAGTTCTTGTTTTTTAAACGATAACCATTAGGTTTTGTTTTGGTAAACATGAATAAGCCAATTATTAAATTAGACACTTAATCGCCTAGATAATTAATTCAGTAAACAGTTTTCTGTAAATTAACAAAACATTGCAAGCTAAAGTGATTTGCAAATTTCTACCTTATTTCGTCTAAAACACGTTTTGTTCATAACGCTTCCTCGCCTCAAATAAGAATGGACAAACAAAGAGTGTAGCTTAACCATCAGACGCGTCATGGTGTTGATTATTTACTTTTTAGTTCACATTATTTATTTATTTACATTTTTATACTAAGCTACTAAGGTGTTTGTATCATAGAAACAGAACAACTAAAGTACATATATATATATATATTTTATTATTGTGACTTGACATATGACAGCACCCCGCTTGATGTTAAGCCGAAGTGTGGCCCATGAATGAATGTCACTGCTACTACAATTGAATAACTGTGAGTAGCAATCACATCCACTATGCCGGTCAGATGGAACCGGCAACTTACAAGCTGATCCCGAAACGTGACCAAATCACTTCACGGTCTGTATACTTGTACTACCCTGTAATGGCAGACTGGGTACCACTGCCTACCACTCTTTGATAACCAGACCCGAAGCAAATATCCATCTCTTTTTTTAAATCAAGATACATTGGTACCGGTGGGTGGTTTCGAACTCGTGCTCTCGGTTTGTGTAACCATTGCACTGCCACTACACCACTACGCCTTATATCTTGTATTAGCGTGTCTTTTTAGTTTTTTTAAAACTATAGTTTTATTGTCACATAAAGGGCCTCTAGCGACCGGTTGCAGACTGGTTGATATGCTCCACTTCTCACGGGCCTAACAATGCGAGTCATTGAACTGTGGCCCTGCGTATAGCGCTCAGTTCAATAACTGCTAATTTGCAATATTAAATTCAATCAAATTGTTACGCCTTTCCCCACAGGGATAGGCAAAGACAATGGAGCGCCACTTGCGACGATCCTAACACAACTTTCTCGCTTCCCTCACATCCACAATTCTCTTCATACAAACTCTACGGGTATGGGCACCAGGCAACTCGGATTTTTTGAGAATGTCTCCGATTTGAAAATGTATTTTTATTTAAGAAAAAATATGAAGAAGAAAGAACTATAAATCGAAGGCGAGTGGAAAGATATGACCACTTAAACAGGACAACCAAAGTACATAATATTAAAGATACATTGGTACCGGCAAGTGGTTTTGAACACGTGCTCTCGATTTGTGTAACCATTGCACCGCCACTACACCACGGTCGCTTTGAGTGTAAAGCGTCTATAGAGGTGTATGAATGACGGTGGGGAGAATTCGAATTGTTCATTCGAATGATTAGTGACCCTAAGTTCATGTCTAATGACTTAGTTGTCTTTAAGTACTGATATAATCCAGTCGTGAGGTTATATACCACTACCTAAGCCTGTCTGTAGGTCCCATATGACAGTTTCTCTGTCTCTATATACTTTTTAATTATTGTGACTCGACATATGACAGCACCCCGCTTGATGTTAAGCCAAAGTGTGGTCCATGAATGAATGTCACTGCTACTACAATTCAATAACTGTGAGTAGCAATCACATCCACTATGCCGGCCTAGATGGAACCGGCAACTTACAAGCTGATCCCGAAACGTGACCAAATCACTTCACGGTCTGTATACTTGTAAGTGGTGGTACTACCCCGGATCGGCAGACTGGGTACCACTGCCTACCACTCTTTGATAACCAGACCCGAAGCAAATATCCATCTCTTTTTTTTATTAACAAATATTTGCAATATTTAATACTATTAAATATTACAAATAAAAGCTATGAAACAAATATTTGCTCTGACCGGGAATCGAACCCGGGACTTTACGCGCTAAACCGCCTGTCGTCAAATGTTTGCAGCCATTGTGGTTACGGAGAGTCTCCGTGAGTTTCCAAGTTGTTTTACAATATAAATAATAACGAATAGGTATTTGTCTGATAGTAAAAAAAGGGAGATCTAAAAGCGCCGTAGAAGGACAAGGAAAGCATTTGCCTTCTATCGACCGAATGAGCAGTCGAATTAAAAAAATCGGTGTGTCCTTTCTTTGTTGAATAATCAACGAGTGGAAGTCTTTACCAGCCTATTTGTTTCCCGTCCTATAACCTCGGAGCGAGGCGTGGCGTGAAGAAGCACTTTTGGCCGACGCGGTGACCGTGACTGACAACCGTGAACTGAGTTGTTTTTTTAAGTCGTTGGCGCTGTTGGATCTCCTCTTGATTATCATCAGGCAAGTCGAGGTCAAATGTCAAGAAATAATAAAAAAAAAACACTGAAAAAACAATGAAGCATACGGTTGCCTTCATAGCCTATATCGGCCAAAGGTGCTTTTTCTATAATCTGTTTCAACCACTTTCTGGAAGTTTACTCTTTCTTTAAGTTTTTGGTGGTGAAATTATTTTAATAAGTAATTACAAGACTCCAAATTTGATGTAAAATGCTTTTCCAAATTCTCTATATATGAAGCGTATAATATATCAATCAAATCTTCACTATTTTTCCTGCAGAGATAGGCAGAGACAATGGATCGCCACCTGTCACGATCCTGAATAAACTCCCTCCCTTCTCTCACATCTACAATTCTTTAATAATCGCGTATTATTAAACGTTTTGTTATTACATGTTATTACATGTTAATAGTTTTTTCCTTCAATACTTAATATCTATTACAACATGAGCATTATCAAAACGTTTATTCGTACGTTAATTTCCTTAATTAGCACATTTTAGAATACTTAGTTTGAGATCACTTTCTTAGAACAGAACAATAGATAGTGAAAGCCAAGATCGGATTAGTTAATTGATGGATTTTAGGTTTAAACAACTTTATTATTATTATTGCAACTTGATATATGACAGCACCCCGCCTGATGTTAAGCTGGAGTGTGGTCCATGAATGGAGGTAACTGTTGCTATCGTTAAATAACTAAAAGTAGCAATCACATCTACTATTATTTTTTATTTATTTACATTTCTATACTAAGCTACTAAAGTGCTTGTATTATAGAAACAAAGCAATCAAAGTACAAATCAAAGATACATTGGTACCGGCAAGTGGTTTAGAACCCGAGCTCTCGGTTTGCGTATCCATTGCACTGCCACTACGCCACGGTCCGACTCAAATGCCGAACTAGTTGGAAGCAAGTGGCAACTTACAAGCTGATCTCGAAACGCGATGAAGTCACGTCACGGTCTTTATACTTATCAGTGGTTGTAGGTACTACCCCGGATCGGCAGTTTGGGCAAATGACCCTAATTGAATTAAAGAAATGAATAAATTTGCATATAAATATATATTTCTAATATTAAAATGTACTAATTACACCTCTATTCTGCTAATACTAAAAACCTTATATATATATATATAAACTAAAATACACTATTAAAAGGAGTCCCTTTAGGCAAGGTTCCGAAGATACTGGCAGCGTTCCCTCTTTGAATAACTAGACTAATTCTTTGTCCGAGGTAGCTGCCAACTCTTCGGTCTCCTGTGATGTCGACTAACCTTATGCTATTTCCTTAAAAAGCCTTATAGCTGTAGGACCCCACGGACCAAGGGTCTCGACACCGAATGGGACAAAATCATACTCGGAGCCTAGACTCCTGTGTTTGCACGCTTTAGCTTTTTCAGCCGCTTCAATAAGTTAAATAAAATAATCAATAAATCTTATTTCTAATAAGATTTATTGATAGTCGATGTAATTTCGCAAAATTTAACATTTAAATGAATCAAAACATTTGCTAATATAAGCCGATTAATATGTGAAATATTAACATAATGTAATCAATTAACATTAACACGATTAAGTAGTGTAATATTTATAAACAGACGGTTGTACCAAAAAGTTTCAATTTTCGAATTTAGTTTTACTTTATACTTATTCTATTACGTTTACTATTACGAAATCGTGTATTGGGTTGTTAATAATTTTATATCGAAACTATAATACCATTTAACATAATTATATATGTTTTTATCACTAAAAAAAGGCAAAAGCAAAGTACATAGAAACCCAAATTATCCTTTATGTCTGTATAAAATATCCGTTAAGCGTAAATGTAAAATGTGAAGTTAAAGAGTGGTGCAACCCATTTTTCCTTTTTTCTTCTACTTATACGATACTTTTCAATAAATTAATTTTGGTACAACTGGCTGATAGAGTTACATAAAGTAAGGTAAATATTTTGGTTATATCTTTTTACATTTAACTGCTAAACGCTGTAAGTTATCGCTTCTATCACAGAAACAAGTCAACAAATATATATTGGTATGTATACCGGCAAAAAAAGAGCGCTGTCTCGACTTGCAGGGGGATCAAGTCATGCGCGGACACCTTACTATACAGTTGTAAAAATTGATAATATTTGAAAATTAATACACACACAAAAAAGTAAACAACATAACAAGTTACTGCGCAGCTATGTATGGCGTGTCTTTGTGATTGAGAAACGATACAAAATCCATATCTTATTTTCCAAACATCTCAATTCTACAGCAATTAAATGCAAAATTGCAAAATACAAGTATCGAGACTATATTTTTATCATTGGGCATTACAAAAGTAGTTAAAAAATAGCCCAAAATGATTGATGTCCTTTGTTCCACAGCATTTATTTCAATATATATATAATATACAACATAACAAGTTTCTGCGCAGCTTGAATGCTTCACAAAGAAACCCCATATCAACAATTCTGCTTTGTACAATTGTAAAAATTGTAATATTTGTACATTAAACTATTTTTAAATATATATGCAACTGTTAATATAATCCCCATACAAAATGAATGATGTCCCTTCTGCTCTGACCGGGAATGGAAAGCGGTATACTTGTGGCGTCAGACCACTCAGGCCGTTATGTTGTACTCGTATGAGATAATAAACAAATATTAACTTGGTAGTAATTAGTTGACATTTATGTTTTCTTAAAAGCTATACTGATAAATTTATTTCATTTTTGACGTAATCTCGTGAAAGTTTAATGTCTTGTTAACAGCTTGTTAAGTAACCGGATGTTTATTCCTCTGTGACATACTGTTTTGTGTGCTTTATAGCTTTTAAATGCCTACTCATAGAAATGGCTTTAAGTAGGCCGGACATATTAAATGGTTTAATAATACAATGCATTTTTTATGGCAAAATACAATACGAAATACTACAACCAGTATTTTCTTAGATTTTGCGCGAACATTGATTAATGAATTAAACAAATTTTATGCGGCCTACTAATAAAAAAAACAATTAAAAAAATCATTACGTGTTTTTAAAACAGAAATAGGAAGAGATTATCGAGCGTCACTTGCTACGATCCTGACACAACTCCCGAGGGCGCTTTCCTCACATCCACAATTCTTTTCATACAAAGTCTTCGGTTATGAGCACTAGGCTCAGTTTTCTTGAGTCACCTATTTGTGACTCTTTAGAAAACACCCTCCTGAGTCTGCCTCGTTAAACGCATCCATCCACATTGGATTTATGAATTCATTTCGTCAATCTACTTTAATTCATCCTTTCCATGTGCCCAAACCATAGAAGCATGCCTTTGTCAATCCTTGTCACTACATCTTCTTTCTAGATCCGCCATTCTTATTCTATCCGCCATTGTCACTAAATAATTCATAATAATACAAGCTGGAAACTCCTTAGTATTCCCTATAGTTTATACCTGCAGAGCAATAACATAACCCCAATCAACTGCTCACCCCTAAAATGGACATGAGTCTTGAAACAACATCTCTTTCACCGAGTTAGGAGCGCGGAACAAATGTTTAAGTATTACTGTAAAAAGACATTATATTATGGTAGACCGGCTCGAAATTAAAAAAACAAACAAAAACAAATACCTAATTATTAGTTTTTTGCGTAATAAATAATAATTTAAAACATTGAACAATGAAGTGGATGAATTCACAAACGACTCTTCTAGAAGATACATTTTTTTGTTTATTTTGATTGTTTTTTATATATTGTAATTTACATTTGTGATTATAAAAATTATATTCGGTAATCATTAATTATTTAATCTTTAAGATCATAGCCAAAATTGTAATGCTATTATATGTAATGCTAAAAGAAAAATGACATGCACTCTATGTTCTTGTCAACAGGTTGAAAGTTTTTAGCTATCCGTACATAAGGTATTAAGTTAGGTTATATAGAATTCAAAGTTTTTTTAAGTTTAACGCAATAACGGTTACTTTGGCCTGGCCTGCATAGTGACGGCAACTGACATAGCCGCGAACTGTTTTTTTGGTTGTCAATGTCTTTGGGCCTCTCATCAGACAACTTGAGGTCAGATGTCGAGTTACAATAATAAAAAAAGCAATCTACTATATTTAAGGCGACCGCGGTGTAGTGGCAGTGCAATGGTCAAGCATACCGAGAGGTATGCGGTATACGGGTTCAAAACCATTCACCGGTATCAATGTATTTTTGATACATGTACTTTGGTTGTCTTGTTTCTATGATACAAGCACTTTAGTAGCTTTGTATAGAAATGTATTATAATAAATAATAACATAACATAAACTATAATACTCGTAATTAAAAAAATATAATCTGATTCTAAATTACATTATTCTAATAATTGCCTTCTACGGAAATGTAACGTCAATTTTACACCAATGATTAGCTGATGGTGTATAGAAAGCCGTTTTGATGCTATCGATAGTCGATACCGCGGGAAATAGATTTTATCGATAGATATGCTGTACAGCAATATGATAAGGAGATTCTAGTAGTCCACACCCAGAAACTAAGTTTCTAAGAGCTAATTTGTTATTGTGGCTGACAATATTTCGCGTTAAGCTGGAGTGTGGTCCAATAATAACGAAAGGTGACTGCTACTACGGTTAAATAACAGCAAGTAGCAGTCGCATCCACTATACCGGCCTAATAACAATCAACAACTTTCCAGATTATATTCTACGACTTTAAAAAAACTATATGAATTATATTATTCAAAAAAATGTTATACTAGTAGGTACCTAATTAATAATGCCTAAAATTAAACTATAATATTTTGCTCAGCATAGTAACAGTGACTGTAACAGCGGTAGTACAATACGGTTTTGTCAGTCGCCGGCACTCTTGAAACTATCATCAGACGAGTCAATATCAGATGTCAAATGTCATAATTAAAAAATAATTAGAAAACGATCTATCAATCAAATTGTCCCGCCTCCTTCCCACAGAGACACTATCCTGACACAACTCCCCTGCTTCCCTCATATCCATAATTCTCTTCATACAAGCTCTACGGTTAAGGGCACCCCAGCCTTCTTGAGGATGGCTCCGATTTGGTCAGAGAACACCCTCCTGGGTCTGCCACGAATAACAACACGGTATTATACAATAAATATGATACTTATTATATAATATCTAACTTTAAACTATTATATTATCTAACCTAGAAATTATTCAACATAGTTAATTCAATTCATTAAACCGAATCAATAGAGAGACATTATTCAACACAATACAATACAAAGTGATAATCAAATCAAACGTATAATTTTCATAGGTCATCGACACCATTCAAAATATCTTAGTCGATACCTAACAAGCCTTCCTGAATTACATAATTTAATTATTTGTCTTGGCTGTAACAAAAGTTACGTGAAGATCAATCAGCTAATTTTATGAGATAACACTAGTTATTTTGTTGTTTTTTTAACAACAAAATAACTATTACTTTACTCTATTACTTTGTCTGAGATACGAGCTCATGGACAGCGGCTTTTGTCCACAGGCAGTACCCAGTACTGCGGGGCGCAGTGGGCGCACATTTAGGGGGCAGCAAAATTAAAAAAAAAACTAAAATAAATCGTTAAAATTTGAACCTGAAATTCACATTTTGTTTCACCTATAATTGAAACTCCTAAATAAGGGGGCGGCATTTTTTTTTTCTGCCCCGGGCGGCTGACTTCCACACTACGCCACTGAGAGTACCGTCTTTAACTGATTGAGTTAAAGACTATAACCTTAAAACTTGTATGAAAAGAATTGTGGATGTGATGGAAGCGGGGGATATGTGTCAGGATCGTGACAAGTGGCGCTCTATTGTCTGCTTCATTGTCCACTGTAGGAAAAAGGCGTGACAGAGCACATTTTTGATAGAATTGATCAAATCAAATCAAGGTTCTAGAATTATTATTATTATTAAGTCACATTAAATGTAAATAGATCCATAATATCATCATTATCATCACATCATCATCAGCCAGAATGCGTCCACTGCTGAACATAGGCCTCCCCCTTAGAACGCCATTTCGAACGACAAGTTGCATCCACCGGTTATTCGTGACTTTTCACTATGTCGTCAATCCACCTAGTGGAAGGCCTACCTACGCTGCGTCTTCCAGTTCGTGGTCTCCACTTTAGAACCTTTCTTCCCCATCGGTTGTCGGTTCATCGAGCGATGTGGCCAGCCCATTGCCATTTCAGCTCGCAAATCCTTCGAGCTATGTCGGTAACTCGCTTCCTTCACATTTACAATTCTCTTCATACAAGCTCTATGGTTATGGGCACTAGGCAACCTAGCTTTCTTGAGGATGTCTCTGATTTGGTCAGCGAACACCCCCCTGGGCCTGCCTCGTTTAACGCATCTATTCACATGAGATTTATAAATTTATTTCGTCAATTTACTTTCACTTATCCTTTGCATGTGCCCAAACCATCGAAGCATTTCTTTATCAATCCTTGTCACTACATCCTCTTTCAAACCATTTTGATTTTAGTGTAGTATCGTTCATAGTTGGTAACTTTCCCAATCAAATTACAACGTTCTACAGCACTATAGTCACGATCTGCCACTGTTAACTGTTGGACAGTGAACAACTAGACAATGTTCGCCTGCAGATATCATTTTGAGAGCTGTCTTTCTGTAATGCCACAGATTAAATAAATACTTATTATACTTAACTAGCGAGTCGTTTTATACTGTCATTCATAGGACCTTACTTTCGTAGTTGTTTTTTTTTAAATTTTTTTGCAGCTTACTATGGCGTTTATTTTTTATTAATGTTTGTACAATTTTTACGCGATAGTAAGCCGCATAAAATATCTATGTTCGCAAAAAACAAAGAAAATTGACAGAATACGGATGCTGCTCCAATCTATCTTTATCAGGGGAGTAAGAGCTTTTTTTATTGTGACTCGACATATGACAGCACCCCGCTTGATGTTAAACTGGAGTGTGGTGCATGAATGGATGTCACTGCTACTACAATTCGGTAATTGTGAATAGCAATCACATACTACTCCGGATCGGCCGACTGGGCACCACTGCCTGCCCCTCTCGGATAACCAGACCCGAAACAAATATCAGACCGGGAATCAAACCCAGGACATAACGCGCAACAAACCAATCTCTAACCGTTGCTACGCCTGTCGTATATACCAATGGCCTATGGCAGAACTTTATGTCATTTATTCCCACAGTAGGAGCAGCTTTTGTGGTCTCTCTAACAATGTTAAGGCTACAGAATGAAAATGCTCGTTTATGCATTTCTGATATCGTTTTCGTACACGTACTACTAGAAAGTATGAGTTTCTACTGCAGTCTATGAATTGGTAATTTTAGTTAAATGCTCGTAAATTGCTTCTCACTTTACTATATAGTATGCAGGTATAATAGATATCTATTTAAATTCCATCTAGGTATTTAGTTACCGGGTCATTACTTATATGTATTTTTTAAGTTAGGTATAGCTTCTGTATAGAATTAGGAACAATACAATTAAATTATTAGTGTATCAAAATCATTATATTGATAAAAGAATAGATAATCTTAATATAAAACATACAAACTATAGATAACGCCTGAAAAAATAATAACTAAATTATAATTGGATTAAATGAGTACTTTTTTTATTTTAAAGGCGCTTATCTTGTTTGGTAACGCCTGAATTAAAATTAATATGTATATTTATTGGTTTTTGTATTGTTTCAGGGAAAAGTGAAGACAAATCGCGAAGATTTGAAAACAGATATACAACACAGAAAAGAAACTTTTTATAGGGTGAGTTTGTAATTAGTTGATAATTGTTTTATTTATTAAAATGAGTTTATTTATTAAAAGTTATGTAACTTAATAAATAAACATTTATTAAGTTACATATTGCTCCCTAAATCAATTGTTAAGATGTTAAATGTAAAAAAATATATGTTAAGCTGGAGTGCGGTTCATTAAAAGATGCGACTGCTACTAAATAACAGCAAGTACCAGTCAAATCCAATCTTAACAACCTGGAGCAAATAACTGTCTATTTTTTAGTTATACGAGTATATGTAATCACGTAATGCATACTTAAGTACTAATTAAGTAGTCAACCATAATCTCTGCCTATCCCTGTGCATGTATTGCTTAAAGAATTATTAGACCATAGTAACAGCTATAATTATTATTACATTAAATACTACAAAATAACGTACTATTATACCTCAATACTTAAAAGGTTGTAACTCACAAATGATTGATATAGAAATATAGATCGTTTGTGAATGTTTTAAGGGTTTTATTTTCTTGTTTAGGAGGCACCGTCGGACGAGGACTCCGCGGTGTCATCCGCACCGTCTTCTCTATCGCCACAACCGCTCACCGATATGTGGGTAAGTGTATCTTATTACTTTCTTTGGGTGTGAGAAAATATTATATAATATAGATTATCATCTATGGCCGGCATAGTGACGGCGACTGAGGCAGCCGTAAACTGACTCGGTTTTTACAGTCGTCGTCACTCTTGAACCTCCTCTTGCATCAGACAGGTCGAGGTCAAATGTCGTTTCACATTATTGCAGGTAGCCTTGGCACATTGGTCTGTTACGCGTAAGGTCCCGGGTTCTATTCCCGGTCGGAGCAAACGTTGATGTACTAATTGTTTGCTTTGATATTGAGAAAGATTGAGTACGCTAGGGTACATTAAAAAATGGATGAAAGGAAATTGACCAAAGAATGGTTGTACTATATTCCTTTGTATGTTTGTGATACTCGTGATGCTACTGAAATCGCGCAAATATTTCAGAAATTTTTTGAAATATGCGGCACGCAACGCCAAATTAAATATTTGTATAAGGTTTAGCGCAAACAACATTTTCCTATCCACAATATTAATATTCGCGCAAAATCTTTGCGTAGATAACCTTCGTATAAATAAAATCTTCAAAATAAAATCTTTGTTGTTAGGACCACAAAAAAGATAAACTAAACAAAAAAAAACATTTCTTTTAAATAAAAATGTTTCTTAAGATAAATCATAAAATTATAATAATTCATATACTTAACTTACTTCCTATTTTATACAATAATTTTAAAAAGATCAATCAATCAATCAAATTGTCACGCCTCTTTCCTACAGGGATAGGCAGAGACATTGGAGCGCCACTTGCCACGATCCTGACACAACTCCCTCGCTTCCTTCACATCCAGAATTCTCCTCATACAAGCTCTACGGTTATGGGCAACTCAGCTTTCTTGAGGATGTCTTCGATTTGATCGGAAAATTTGATCGATTTGACTTGCCGATTAAGGCATCCATCCACATTAGATTTATAAATAGCTTAAAAAGATCAGGTAAACAACAAAAATATTTTAAAACCAATAAACACGTATCAACGAATACACATTGTGCATGTACATTATGGGATACGAAAAGAAAGAACGTCCGCCCGCAGACTATCGTATACAGGGCCACCAATGAGCTCACTCCCGGAGGTCTGCACGAACGAGAAGGGTCTCCTAGCCTTCTTGGTAGAAAACGAATGGCTCCACGGAAAACGAACAAACCTGCGGGCCGACCGCACAACTCAATTACAATGAGAATAGGCTTCATTCAAGCTTAAATTTTATTGTGACTTCATCTGACCTTGACCTGCTCGATGGTAAGCAAGAAGAGATCCAAGAGTGCCGACGACTGCAAAAACCGCCGTCACCACGCCGGCCCAAGGTGCTTCTTCACGCATTGCTTAAAGGATCCAAGGCTATAGGATGGAGAGAACACATGGGCCGGCAACGTATTCCACTTGTCGATTCCACTGCAATCGATTGTACTCCATTAATGAGCTTCAAAATTAAAATTGCGACCGCGTAATACACTAAGAATCGATGTTCATTTTCATTAACAGTTCAATCTCATTGAAACTCATTGTCCATATGAATAAAAGTTTTTGACACTAACAGCGTAACCGCGTAACTTTTTGACAAATGAATTTCATTTTCATTACCGTTGAAGTTGCGCGGCCAGTCCCCCGTACACAATAACAACGTAGCCTACTTTGTCAAATATCGCAACGCCACCTAGTTGCCGCTATATCTATTAACAATACAATAAATCATATTTTTCTATAAAATAATGATAATAAAGATATTTATTTGCATACATTTTTATCGCGTTGATGTCATTTATGCTAAACCAAATGTCCTTGATTAGATCTCTAACACATACCATAAGCGACGCGGTTTGCGATTTTAATGTTGTTCCCCCGCACCATTAAAAATGGATTTATTTTAAATTAATATTATGAGATAGGTGCTAACTTATGCCAATATTGCAAATATTTGTTAATAAAAAAAAAAGAGATGGATATTTGCTTCGGGTCTGGTTATCAAAGAGTGGTAGGCAGTGGTACCCAGTCTGCCGATCCGGGGTAGTACCACCACTTACAAGTATACAGACCGTGAAGTGATTTGGTCACGTTTCGGGATCAGCTTGTAAGTTGCCGGTTCCATCTAGGCCGGCATAGTGAATGTGATTGCTACTCACGGTTATTGAATTATAGTAGCAGTGACATTCATTCATGGACCACACTTTGGCTTAACATCAAGCGGGGTGCTGTCATATGTCGAGTCACAATAAAAAAAAATTATTGAAATTATTTAAACAACTTAATTTGTTTAAATAATTTCAATAATCAATAGAGCAGAATTTTAATACAGAAACAAAACTTAATGAAGTGAAGTGGTAGTCACATAAATCGCGAGGCTTCCCGGTTCAAAATTACTTGCCGGTATGGATCCTGGTAGAATAAAAGAGCGCTAGTATACAAGCTACAAAGTGACTTTTTTGTTATATACTTTTCATTTTTCAATGAGTAATAAATCTTTAAATTATTGGTCCAGCCATCTTTTTATCTGCCGATACTTATGCTACGCAGCTTAAACGTCAGCACTTTTTTCATCTGCATAAAGGTTATACCAAATGGACTTTGGTTGTCCAGTTCCTATGATACAAGCACCTTTATTATACAAATGTCGCAAAATAAACAAGACCCAAAAAGCGTTAACACTCTGACATTATCTATCAATAAATTACAACACGACTAGTTAATACTAAAAATGTCAAATAGCGCTAAAGGCGTTGCGCCATGCCCCAGGTCTGATTCATTTCGTTTGTTCGCAGTCATGCGGCCAGTGTCGAGTTGCAAGCGAGCGTGCGGCTGTCTCTGCGCGCGAGTGCTCCAGATTAACCGATGCCTTGAGGGATGCGCGTGACCAACTTGAACTGATGGAGTTTAGGCTACTTGAACTCGAGGACGCAGCACCCGACAAGGTAAGACAACACTACTTCATACACTCACATAGATAAATAGAAACAATCAAAAAATAATAAGACAAAAATAAATAATAATAATATAAGTATCTTGATCTGGCTCGCGAGGTTGTCGACATGTGGGAGGTGGATACAGCAGTCATTGTGCCAATAGTCGTGACTGCCAATGGCTTAATAGCCAAGAGCCTCGACGAACACCTAAAGAGGCTCTCGTTAGGTAGTTGGATCAAGCGTGTGATTCAGAAAGCGGTACTCCTGGACACGGTTCGTACTGTTAGGAGGTTCCTTTCTCAGGAATCCTGACCACCGGTGGCTTGGACCCTGTTCCCGATGACGGTGGACAACTATTTTTATTTTATTTTTTTAAATATAAGAATAAAGAAAAATAATTATAATAATAATAGAATTCTTTATTGCACATAAATAAATACTTACATAAGTTAACAAAAGGCGAACTTAATGCTTATGGCATTTTCTGCCAGTTAACCTTTG
Source organism: Tinea trinotella (assembly GCA_905220615.1). Taxonomy (NCBI): domain Eukaryota; kingdom Metazoa; phylum Arthropoda; class Insecta; order Lepidoptera; family Tineidae; genus Tinea; species Tinea trinotella. The sequence goes on from HG992314.1 coordinate 2,003,762, forward strand.
GGAGATGTATCCTGTGATTTCTTTAGTGCAGAAAGTGAAAGAAAAGATATTTAGTTTTAAATATGAAAAGTAAATAGGTATAACATATAAATTACATATACATACTTACTTAACTAATATAAACGATTTGAATAGTGAATTTGATTACTGAAAAAAAATTTTTTTAAATTTTGACTCGACATATGACAGCAGCCTGTCTGATGTTAGGCTGGAGTGCGGTCTTTGAATGGAGGTCACTGCTACAACAATTTAATAACTGTAAGTAGCAGTCAGGCCTAGTTGGAACCAGCAACTTGCAAGCTAATCCCGAAACGTGACTTAATCACTTCACGGTCTATATACTTGTAAGTGGTGGTACTACCCTGGATCGGCACGCTGGGTACCACTGCCTACCACTACTGGAATATTCCGTAACAAGGAATCAATTTATCAGTGTGTTTTTTTTTTAATATTATTTAATTTTATTGAGACACGACATCTATCCTCGAAATGTCTCCATTTTACATTTGCCTCAGTCGCCGTCACTATGCCGGCCAAAACTTTTGATTCATTATCATCATCATCAGCCAGAAGGCGTCCACTGCTGAACATAGGCCTCCCCCTTAGAACGCCATTCCGAACGACAAGACGTCAGTTGCATCCACCGGTTATTCATGACTTTCACTATGTCGTCAGTCCACCTAGTGGGAGGCCTACCTACGCTGCGTCTTCCGGTTCGTGGTCTTCACTCTAAAACTTTTCTTCCCCATCGGTTGTCGGTTCTTCGAGCGATGTGGCTAGCCAATTGCCACTTAAGCTTGAAAATCCTTCTAGCTATGTCGGTAACTTTGGTTCTTTGGTGAATATCCTCGTTCCGGATTCTATCGCGCAAAGAAACACCAAGCATAGCTCTCTCATCCAAACTTTTTAATGTAGGAAATTAATTCATTTTTTTGTGAGGTAAATTAACCTCAGAGCTAATTAAATAAATTTAGGTGCTCTACAAAAACTAAAGCGTAAAAAATGCAATGGCATTCAACAAATTTACTATACGGATACAACTTGATGCGTTTTTGTAAGCAACCTTTGTAGAAAATTATCAAAGAGTGGTAGGCAGTGGTATCCAGTCTGCCGATCCGGGGTAGTGGTGGTATAGTACCACTACTTACAAATATACTGACCACGGAGTAACTAAGTTGAGTTTCGGGACCACCTTGTAAGTTTCCGGTTCCAACTAAGTTGGAATAGTGGATGCGACTGCTATTTTTAGTCATTTACCTGTAGTAGGCGTCGCCGCCATCCATTGGTGGGGTTGTCATATTGAACATAAATAAAAAATATATTTCCTTTTTTATATATAAAAATGTAATGCCACCTTTCCTTAGTTATGGAGTCCTACTCTTTGATAATGTAGTTTCCTCTACATTCATACTTCTTCACATGGCCGTCTTTACCCGGGGGTTCGAGGGGTGCGGTGCACCCGGGCGCAGAGTCCTAGGGGGCGCATGCCGACCGCCATAAACTTCGATAGGTACCTACTACACTGAGAACACGCGAGCAGAGCCTTGACTTTCGCACCCCGGCGCTGAATATGCTTAAGACGGCCCTGACTATGCCCCTAAATTTTTATTTTATTAATTAAATATTTATTTATCATTATGGTCAATGTATAATAATAAGCTTGTATGAAAAGAATAGTGAACGTGAAGGAAGCGAGGGAGTTGTGTCAGGATCGTGGCAAGTGGCGCTCCATTGTCTCTGCTTATCCCTGTGGGAAAAGGCGTGAGAATTTGATTGATTAATGTAGTCAGGCAGATTTTACTTTATCATATCTGTCAAAGTAATATTTTTTTTCCTCCCTTGGATTTCGCCTCGCTTACCATTAAGTAAGTCAAGGTCAAATGTCAAATCTGAATAAATAATAAAAAAACATTAATTAGGATAGGAGTGATTTCGATAGGCATTTTTAATTTCAGAAGATTGTTTTTTAATCAAATCGTTGACATTCTTGTTTGCTGCAGTGCCCATAATGAAAGAAGTAAAGAGGTGGTGTCAGGATCGTTGAAAGCGGTCCACTGTTGTCTCTACCTGTCCCTGTGGGAACTAAGACATAAAATTGATTATATTATTAATGAATTACATTTTATATTTATTTAATACAAAATAAATTACGTCTTCATTCGCAAAGGAACATATAATCCTCTAGTTTCCTCCACATCGACAATTCTCTTCATACATGCTCTATATTTAGGTACTCTGCAGGGCAACGGGCCGAGCCCTGCGTTTTAAGAATGTCACCATAAATAAATAATTCATAAGTTATTTAACTGTTCTTAACATTAAGTAACGAAATAGAAACCATTACAAATTAAACACAATGTGGCAGTGACACCGTGTAATGTGATCTTAGGTAACATGATGCACCATCACGACAAACAGACAAACAAACAAATCTATTTATTCCACAAAACAGAATATCGAATCGTAGACATCCTCAAAAAAGCTAGGTTGCCTAGTGCCCATAACCTTAGAGCTTGTATGAAGAGAATTGTAGAAGTGAAGAAAGCGATAGTTTAACAGGATCGTGGCAAGTGGCGCTCTATTGTCTCTGCCTATCCCCGTGGAAAAAAGGCGTGACAATTTGATTGATTGACCATCAGACGCCTTTATATGGACCGCACTCCAGCTTAACATCAGGCGGGGTGCTGTCATATTTCGAGCCCCGAAATAAAGACATTACTTCTAGGCATCCAGCACCAACATAACAAACTATTTGTTTTGAGTTACCCATTTTATTTTAAGTTTTTTTAAACAGAATATCTTATGCGCCTCACGACCTTAAACTAAACAATACTTAAATTTCCTAGTACATTGACTTTTTTCTTATAGATAATTTTATAAGGTTTATTAATTCAAAAAGAAAAGCAGCGATGTAATTTAAAATCTAAGTTGAAGTCTTGACGAAAATTTATTCGAACCCACATTGTTACATTCGAAGGTCATTTCAATAAGTCTATATGAATTTTGTATTGTATTGTTTCTTATAAGATTATAATATGTGAAGGAAACAATGCATGAATCATAGGTTTAAGATATTTTTATGTTTATTTAGAATATTGTTATTTATTATTGAAATATTTCAATGATAATAAAATGCGTATTATGCTTGTTCCATTAATGTATAGAAGTAAATGTTGGGTGTGGCAGAAGAAGCATGAGCTTCTTCAGATGACAGCTTTATAAGTATCACGTTAGTCATCTAACATGATACTTATAAACCCACTATTTTGGTTGTGACCCCTAACAGCGCGGCCTCTTTAGTTCATAAAAACATCGTAGGTTGATGGGTCAACGTTTGCAAAGTAATTCTCTTCTTGACAATAGACTTGTAGGTATAAAGTTCGATTCCCAGGCTTTTATAAATATAGATATTATTCTAATTTATTATTACTTCTAGTTTGTTTACATACTTTTTTCTATTATAATTTATTCTATATTGTTATGTTCTCCCCATCCTATAAGCAGTGAAATTGAGTCACGGCCTCAAGTGACCTATCAACGAAGTTTACCTTATAATTTGTTGTTTGCTAATTGGTTACGAAGATGTCAAATATCAGTAAACTACGTTGATTGGTCACTTGCGACGGCAGCGCAATTTCACTGCTTTATGTTGGCATAATGTATCGATAGAGGCCCAGATTGTACCCTTGGGTTAGTGAAACTATCAAAAGTAGCCAATTATAGCTTTCCAAAGCCCGATGAATAATTACTGCCGAGCACTGTACGGTCGAAAGTTTCAATGGAAATTTTTATACACTTTTGCATTCGTAATTTAGAAGGTTGTCACTAGTTTAGATGATCATTTGTCAACATAATTTGACAGAATAACAAATGACATTAAAATACTTCAAAAAAGGATTGAACAATTATGCCGCTACTCTTACAACCACGTGACTTTTAATTAAGCAGTATTAAAAGTCAACCACAATTACAAGTGGTTGTATTTGCAAAAAAGTAGTGCCAACCTTTGAAATAAAGGAACTGAAGTACAAGTAGTTGTCTCTTTCAGTCACACATGGTATAAACATAATATAAATGAGACAAATAACAATGAATTAGTTCTTATTTTAGCACAGATTCTAGTTTTTCCAAATTCTTTGATTGTCATTGTCATTAACATGCGAGTTACGCAGTCGGCCCGCTTATTCCTTTTATTTGGTATTCTTAAATACGATATTGCTTATTTTAGAGTCATAAAACTTGGTATTTTAGAAATAATAATACTCGTAAATCTAGTTGCCTAGACATAATAATTTAATACTAAGTAAAAGTAAGGACATATTATGACGTATTTATATTAAAAATGCAATAGAAGTAAACATTACCTTCTATTTATGTATATAGGTTTTTACTACCTCATAAAATAATTCTATTTTGTTATTTACTTAGTCAATCAATGTCACGCCTTAATATCCACAGGTATAGGAAGAATGGAAGGCGTCCATTTTTTTATTGTGACTCTACATCTGACCTCGATCTGCGTGTTGGTAAGCGTGATCGAGGTCCAAGAGTGTCAACGACTGAAAAAACCGTCTTAGTCGCCGTCACTATTTCGGCCTCTTTCCTCGTTTCTGATCTCTTGCTTTCTTCACATTCACAATTATTTTTATACAAGCTCTATACTTATAGGTAATGCGTACCCCTGCTTATCAAAGATAATACCCGATTTAATCATAATGTTAAATCATTTTCACGATTCTAGGCCGGCATAGTGGACTACTTACAGTTATTGAATTGTGCTCGTAGTAGCAGTGAATTCATGAAACATCATCATCTATCATAAAATATGTCAATACAAAAAAAATATTCTGGGTTACGTCGTTTTGTCCTTCTTTGGCCACCACCAACTTCAAGAAAGTAATATTATTGTAAATAATATTACTTTTGTACGAAATTGCAGATTAAAATAATATTACTTTAACTAAATTCAATGTGTTTTTTGATGGTTTTTTGTTTTTAGTCTTATCCACCAAAGAATACCAAAAGAATAAATATCATAGTAACCGTTTATGTAAGTACTAGGTAACATACAGATATTAGGAAGTGTACTAAAATATTTAAAATATAAACAAGATAGATAAATATAGATACTAGATCGTTTAAGATAGTTCAAGGCAACCAAAGCAAGTTGTTTGAATATTCTATGACATTTAGTATCATAGTGAATAATATAGGTATGCGAAGACGTAGTTTATTTTGCAAGAAATACAAATAAATAATCCGAAACTAATGAAGACTGAAAAACTTGGGCGTAGTTTTGGAAACCGTTTTTGAAATTGTTCAATTAGACGACACACGCATAAACTTAGACAATATTATGCGATGAAATATTGATGTATGATATGGGACTTAACTATCAAAAGCAGATAAAAATTAAGTCCATTTATCCCATTTTTCCTACAGCAGTCTTACCCCATTCGTCGTCGGTTATGGACTTGTCGACCTCCACTGCTGCGTCAGACCCATTGGAGGCTTCGAGGTCATTAAGTCGTGCTTTAATAATAAGAAAAAAAAACTCTGTAGGATGGTAAATCATTCCACTCGTCATTGTGTTCTTAGACGAGAACACTTTTCGTCTAAGAGTGTTATTCTCATCCTTTCTTATACAGCCGGTTGTACCAAAAAAGTTTCAATTTACGAATTTAGTTTTACTTAATACTTATTCTATTGCGTTTACTATTACGAAATCGTGAATTGGGTTGTTAATAATTTTATATCGAAACTACTATTTAACATATATATGTTTTTATCATTAGAAATAGCAAAAGCAAAGTACATAGGACCCAAATTATCCTTTAGCTCTGTATAAAATATCTGTTAAACGTAAATGTGAAGTTAAAGAGTGGTGCAACTCATTTTTATTTTTTTATTTTACTTATACTTATACTCGTACAATACTTTTTACAAATTCGTAAATTATAATTTTTGGTACAACTGGCTGTTAATGTCTAGATATTGTATTCTATACGAAGCGTGAAGAAGCACCGCCAAATCCTATTACTACAATACTTTAGACACCGACCATTAGAAAGATATGAAACCAAAGATTTCTCTTCAAGAGTTTTCTCTAACGTCACAGTCACAGTAATAACTAATAAATAAATAACTAACAAACGACCATGATGATAGAAACACATTTACTTGAATAACCGGAAGAGGAAAGACTTATACATAGGCAAGTTATTTCAAATGCAATACACGCCATGTCGAACAAAAACCATTGCACATTTATTAATCTATTATTAATGCAGCTTTTTTTCTCTTAATTTTTATAACTAGTTCCTTTTATTGTTTGTTATAAATAAATTAGACTGAATATAAATTATCGACAACACACGTGACGCATTGGTCACCAGCGGGGTTAGGTTGGCAAGTTAAAACGATTATCATCTCTCGTCGACGACTGTCAAAATAATAAAAGGTAGGCTAAATCCAATAAAACGAGACAATTAATCGTTGTGACGAATATCGTCTGTGCGACGACACGTTTTATCGTCAATAGTCTCATTTTGGTGGATTTAGCCTAGCTTTTATTAATTTGCCAATCGCCGACGAGAGACGATAATCGTTTTAGCATGCCCAACCTAACCCCGCAGATTCGATTCCTGATCGGCGCAAAGATTTCTTTCATAACTTTAATTTATTATATTTAATAATTAGATTGGTTATTACCAATATTTGTTAATAAAATAAAACTATAGTTTAAAAAACTAAAAAACACATATGACAATGTCTAGTCACAATAAAAAAACATAACAATTTGAGATGAAAATATTTTTTTGTTTCTTTTTCAGTAGTCGGTTGTTAGTTTTTGAGCTTACCTTTTATTAATTTACACGTATTACGTCATAATTTAATTATTAGGCATTTTAAACGTTTTAGCATTTAGACTTATCGCATAATACTTTTTAATCTGATTATTTCCTTTATTTATTGATTTTACACAGTATATCTGATTAGATAGGCAAAAAACTAAGTAATAATACAATTTCAAATCAAAACATTTATTATAAATTGACTTTCTTTGGCTTTTTTTTACATATTCAAGTGATTTTACAACTACTATGGTTTCGGACATTATTGTCTTTCATGAGTTTTTTTTTTTCCATTTCTATACTAAGCTACTAAAGTGCTGGTACCGGTAGGTGTTTTTGAACGCGTGCTTTCGGTTTGCGTTACCATTGTACTGCCACTACACCATGGTCGCCTAATTAAGTGATTACCAGTAATACAGAATGAAAATTAACCAGAATTAAAATAAAGAGAGGGGCTTCACAATAGATTTAAAAAAAAAACAAATTTCGACAGGTAGCAACTCTTGCGTTCTTTTCCAAACAGACTTTTTTCGTATTTTTAGTATAGGACCTAGGAGACCTTTCGTTGACCTAGGGCCTTCAGACCTCCAAATTCGCCCCTGTACCTAGATCCTATAAAAGTTAATAAAGGTACAGATCTAAAACTTATATCCATTTCAATTATATAAGGTATTCCTTAACTAAAGTGGAGTTAAGGCTGTACTACAACCACTTTGTGAAAAGTTAGATACTTTTAACGTTAACAAGCATTTACTTACTTATATATTTTAGGTAGATGTGTTTGTTTACTCGACCGAGGTTGTAATCGATCTAATGCAACAGACGTTAATTCCATAAGAACGTATCAATAAGAAAAACCTTACTTTGTTTGATGTGTAAACAATAAAAAAGTAGATAATTATAAAAATAAAAGTACACAGTTTATTATATAATTAAAATGATAAGATACTATCTCTACTAGATTAGTATATTAAATGAGTTATTTACATAAGAGCATTCCTGCGTACGTGCCTTGATAATTGATGACCAGAAATCATGAACCGTATTACAATGCAATGTTCACAAATACTTGGTTTAATAAATTACAGTTTGACATGAAACGCTTCATGATGAAATAATAAAACTTAAAAACACGCTTATATGGCAATGTGAACTAAAAAGTAAATAAATGGTAAACAAGAGGAGTTCCAAGATTAACGACGACTGAAAAAACTGAGTCACGGTTGCCTGAGTCACTATACCAGCTAAAAAAAATAATTAAATTATTGTACTGTCATTGGTTTTTAATACGTGTATAGTTTTCAATTATTTAGACGTCTAGAAGTGGGTGAAAATTAATTTAATTTCGTTACATAGTTACATACATACAAGACAAGCTAATAAAAGAGTGTTAAAATACTTGTAAAATGAAAACTGGAGGATTTCTTTTATTTCATCGGATCTGCTTTAATGTTTTGTTTTCTTCCTTCCAGGGTGCTAGGGACAACCTAACAGATTCAGACTCGGGTTGCGTGTCCCCCGGCTCCCGCATCAAAGACTCCGCTTCACCAGAACTCAAGCGAATGGACTCTGGCTACAAGTCCCCTCACACACCGAGCAGCCCCTGTGTACCTCGCAGAATGGGTGCTCATGATGAATTCAAAGAGGATTTTGCAAGAGCCCAAGTATTAGCTGATATCCTGGATTCAGAAGCAAGTGATTCGTTGAGAAGCAATCCAGTCAAGGAGCATTTGGAGCAGATGATATTATCAGCAGGTTCTGCTGAAGACAGGAGCTGTTTGGAACAAGTGTTGATTTTACTTTATAATTATCAAACCTTGAGCAGCTCTGTCAGCGATGATGAATGTTATCAGGTGAGTAAAACGATTACTATCAATTAAGATTTCAATTAAATTGTACAGACTAATTTTATTATTCTCTTTGAAAAAATGTCAAACATAATAATTGGCATTTTGTCATAGATGATATAATGACACATGACAAACAGTCATTAATAAAACCCAATAAAATCATGATTTAAAATTCACAGATAAGACCGAAAAAATGCGAACAAAAGAATTCTAAATTGGACACGGACATTCCATTGCATAAAACCCAAAAAGCAATCGCAACTGTTACACCATATTCCCAGCAATCGTTGAAAGGAAAATACGGATCCCTTGAGAACATTACTAATGAGGAAACTAGAAAACCAATAAATATATTACAAGAAAGTGGAATATTCGAAGGTGTAGAAACAGATACCCGAAGTACACAAACTGAGAATGATTCATTTGAATTCACTGGCGAATTAAATACTGAAATTCAACGATTGAATAGCATAAGGGAGAAATTAGAAAAACAAGGTGTTAAGCAAAGACCTATTACAAGATTGGATGAAGCAGAGGGATTGGAATGCAAGTGTGTTAAGTTAGGCAAAAAGCATAAACAGTATTACGAGAGGAGGTTGAAATTTTTGGAGGGAAAGATTTCTATTTATGAGGCTGCACAAGACGTCAAGGAATCTAAACTAGCGCAGAGATTGCAGAACGAGTTTTTGTTAGAGAATAGAATACAAGAATTAGAATCTCAATTGTCAGACTTGCAAGATAAATATGAGAGGCTAGAGGAAGATTGTTGTGAATTGGAAGAGATTGAAAACGATACAAGATTACACTGGCAACAGTAAGTCGTTTATTATTAATTTGTATAATTTAAATTGGTAGGCAGTGGTGCTTACTTAAGACCGTACATACAGTACAGACCTACTAAGTCAGCTTGTGGGTTGCCTGTTTCAACTAGGCTGGCAGAGTTGATGTGACTGCTACTACGGCTTTTTACCTGTAGTAGCAATCATCTCCATTCCAAATATCAGGGGGAGTGCTGTCATATTTCAAATCCTTTAGTAGGTTTTAACATTATTTTTAATTCCGGCAAGTTAACATTTATAACAAATTCGAGCACATCCTTCTTATCATGTAGGATTCGTAATATTAATTAAATTACAGACCTTATGTAAACATTGTTGTTCAATTTCGTAGGCTTGAAATGGACTATGAGCTGTGTTCAGCTCAACTAAGAGATATGACGGAGCAACGTGAGTGTTCGCGCGCTCAGGCGGAGCGATTGATGGCTGAAGCGAAAAACCGTGAAATTGCCCTTAAGTCTAGAGAGGTATGATTTTTATTTAAACTTAAAATATATTCTTAGATATTGCGCGAACAACGATTAATAAATTAAACAAATTTTATGCGGCTTACTATCGCGTTTATATTGGTTATTGATTTTACAATTATTATTATTCTAACGTTTTAAGAGCTTTGCAGCCATCGTGGTCACGGACCTGCAAAGCTCTCGAAATGTCGGAATAATAGAAAAATTGAAAATCAATAACCAAAATAAACGCGATATTAAGCCGCATACAATTTGTTTAATTCATTAAAATATTTTAATTTCTTCGAGGGTTATGTCAAAGTGTGGCAACTGTGAGATAAGACATCGTCGACGTTTCTGGTCGGCTCCTTGCCTACCTTGATGGTCGAGTCAGAGGTAAATAAAAAATGCAATAATAAAAACAATGTTTCAGAATGAATTATTAACGAGGCTAAATAAGTTAGAAAATGCAGTTCCGGCCTTGATTGTTTGGAATTGTGTACAAGTAATTGGAGGATACATTACCCCAACTATGGAGGTAAATATTTTTATAAACTTGTTTATAAATTTCACAAAGAATCTTACCTTATTTGCATTATATCACTGTTCTAATAAAAAAATAGAGTCGTCTGTTTAAAGTTAAAGTTTAGTGCGGTAGGCGAACGTTTTTTATAAAACTTGAAACTTTTAGAAGTTTCAAATTGCAACTTTAGACAGTAAAATTATTACTATCTAAAGTTGCTAGGGTCTAGCCGCGGACTGAGACCCTAACTGAACCTAACCTTGTAGTACATATTAATTGACGACGTACTAATAATACAAATTATGTTTTTAAATTACAGAGATCTATCCGAGAACGCATGACGCCATATTCTACAAATCCAAAAGTTTTTGTTAAACATTTTCGAAGAGAATCATTTAAGAAAAAAGAAAATAACAAGACGGTGGCCATTTGGAAAGGTCCTTCTGCGCACACTGAAAAAATTGAATCAGAAATCATCGGGTAATTCATTTATACAAACGATTATTATCGACGAAAGAGAGTATATTATCGGTATGAATCGCACACTCCCCAAGGATTCATCATCATCAGCCAGAAGGCGTCCACTGCTGAACATAGGCCTCCCCCTTAGAACGCCATTCCGAACAACAAGATGCCAGTTGCATCCACCGGTTACCCGTGATCCACTATGTCCTAGTGGGAGGCCTACCTACGCTGCGTCTTCCGGTTCGTCGTCTCCACTCTAGAACCTTTCTTCCCCATCGATTGTCGGTTCTTCGAGGATCACGGTCCATGAATGAAGGTAGCCGCTGGTGCATTTAAACAAGTAATAGTCACATCAACTTGCCAACAACCTTCAAGCCGATTCCGAAACGCGACTAAGTCTACTCCGGATCGGTAGTCTGGGCAAATGTTACCAAATGTTGTCTGGGTGCAAATATCATGTCTTTTTTACAAATATTTGTTAAATCCAATGTACTGATTAGATATTACAACCCGGGACTTACTTGTAATGTCTGGTGTGTTAATCAATGCGCCACGCGGGGAATCATATTTTATTCCCTAGGAAAAGCTAATTAAAAGATCAGCAATTTACTTTCTTAAAAATGTACTTGGTTTCCCATGAAAGCATTATCAGTTTCATAATAATAACCCAAAGACGTTTTGTCAAAGATATATGTTAGTCTACAAATTATTAATACAAATTATTTCGTTAATTTCAGTTTAATGGTGGAGAAAAGAAAGATCGAAACAACAGCAGACGGAGTAAAATCAAAATTAAAAGCTAGAATCAAAGAATTGGAAACTCAACTTGAAATAGCCAAAAAGCAAATAGAAGCCGCTGAATATAACGCTACATCTAAAAAGAGTAAAGTTGATGACAAAATTCAATTGCTTAAATGCTCTCTTAAATTGGAAAAAAATAAAGAAAAGGTATCTTCTTATTTATGTTTATGTAAACTTTCCCTTTTAGTAGTTAATAGAATACGTTTACTTAAAATATTCTTTAATTCTTTAGAGCATTACACTATTATTATTTTCTTAGGTACCAGCCGATCGAGAAATAAACTCAAGACTTCAAAATTTATTGCAAAATGAAAAATTATTAAAACAACGCATTACTGAATTAGAAAAACGTGAAACCGCTTATTTAGAAATGTTAACACAAGCCGACGATATGTGGGCAGAAATGGAAGGTGGATATAAATCCAAAATTTTGGAAGCAAATAAAACTGAAGATTCTTTGAAAGGCAAAATTAATAGACTCGAAAACGAGAGAGATGAATGGAAGGGATGCCTAGAACCTATCAAGAGGAAACTGAGAGAGATTGAGGAATCGGAATCCAATTTACGTATATCTTTGGATAAAGCAGAAAGGGACAATTGTCAATTAAAGGAGAGCAATAAACAGCTAAAAATTAAAATTATCAATTCGGAAGCTGAGATGAGGAATATTGACATAGCTTGCAAGGATCTCGATGAAAAGTTTAAGGTTAGTATTAGTAATAATAATAGTTTTGGTATTTTATTTTACTCACTTATAAAATATAGGTACTTAACAAAATTTCATATTGATTCGCCCGATCGCATAGCATAAGCCTGCCAGTGAACTACTTGTAAGATCTGATAGGTACTTTATACAAGTGAAACGTAAATTATTATTATTTATAATTTTATTATAATATTTGAAATGAAATGAGAGAATGATGTGGCATAGGATTAGGCTCAGCTTTTGTCGAACAATGCCCCAACAGCTTGACACACTGTTCGACGCTGTTTTAAAAGCCCAACGCCATACTCACATACTACAGTCGTCGTCACTCTTGGACCTCCTCTTGCTTATCATCAGGCGAGTCGAGGTCAGATGTCATGTCACAATAAATAAAAAAAAATAAAAAAAAGTTATACCTATATACAAAAACGACTTAAATAACACTGAGTGAAAATAAAAACAACAAAACTGTTGAGTGGTTTCGTGACCATTGTACTGCCACTACACCACGTTCGCCTTTTTATTTCAAAATATTATGTAATAATATTTTATTATTTTTAGCGTGAAATGGAGCAATTAAGAAGACTTAACACCAGTTTAAATGAAGACGTAAAGCGTCATAAAGATCATGCAACAAAATCTGAACAAAGGTTCTATTCAGATCTAGATAGCATTAGAAGAGATTTACAAAGATCCACGAAACTTGCAGCTGAATTGGAAGTCACTAATAGTGAACTTAAGGAGGAGGTGAGTGAAAGAAATGCACTTTTCTAGTTTGGTGTTTGTATTGTTTTGTTAATGAAAATGTTTAATGTAAATATCTATGGAGGAGTAACACATAATTATTTTAGAAGTAGATGTATATAATTTTTATAGCCCAAATGTTCAAAATCACCGGTATCCAATTTTTATTGATATTTTACATTAAACAGAGTTTTCATTTAACAACGTAGATTAGTTTTATGTGCTTATGGTATTTTTATATGTATATTTGCATGATTCTTCATACTAATAGCACGTAGTTTGGCAATGCCTTATAACGCACGATTTTCTTTCTAACACGGTTTGGCGTTTCTCGTCTTTGAAGTGAATGTTTGTGTTCGTGACAAGACAAGCACGTGTAAATATGCATTGCATGGATACAACCAATTGGATGACGTTCTAAGAAGAGATGTTTTCTCAGGTTGAATCTTTGGAAAAGCAGTTGTCGTTGACACAAAAAGCTTTGTCACAATGCAAGAGGAAATGTGACGAAAAAGTCAAAACTTTAAGCCACGAGTTGTCTATTAAAACTGAAGAGTTAGAAGAGATGAGAAGTGAAGCTATGAGACAGATTAGGTCATCAAGAATAGAACCCAAACCTGACAGAACTGAATATATTGATGAAGGTTATACGTTCTGCACCGCAGTACCAAAGAAAATAGATTATGGCAGAATGCATCATAGTATGAGTTATTTGACAGAGAGCAAGTGTTCATGTCCATCTCTGAGAAGTCAATTAGTTGGAAGTTTGATTGAAGATCTGTTCGACCGTATTCATAATACTGCTGACGATGATTTGACAAGGCTGGTTAGAGAGATTGCCCCTAATCATAACAGAATTGAAATCACGGTTGATACCAAAGCGAAAATTACAAATTATCTCTTAATGGCGATATCTAAAGAATTAGTAAGGTCTATAGGAGATGCTGATGCAAAGACTGACACGGAGGTATGTCCCGTTTTGAATATAACATTTTAATAATCATCCATTTTGTGACTAAATTGTATAACAATGATTTATGCATTTTTATCTAATTACTAATTTTATTCAAAACCCAATTATTTAATAATTTTAAGTTGGTTACGGTTATGGCTGACTTCATTATCAGTGTTATCATACTTTTTGTCATGTTCATCTCTTTTGTCATTGAAACGTCCATTGTGGTGAAATAGTTAGATGATACCCTTCCAGACGCTTCCACTGCGGCCCCGGACAAATTATTCAAAGGTGAGCCGTACTGGATGTTTAAGATTCCATTGCACGCGGCACTGACTATAGGTATAAATATAGGAATTAGGAATCATTATCATTATCATCATCATCATCAGCCAGAAGGCGTCCACTGGTGAACATAGGCCTCCCCCTTAGAACGCCATTCCGAATGACAAGATGCCAGTTGCATCCACCGGTTATCTTTGACTTTCACTATGTCGCCAGTCCACCTAGTGGGAGGCCTACCTACGCTGCGTCTTCCGCTTGTCGATTCGTCGAGCGATTTAGGAATAGTAAGATGAAATCAACAGTCTCGTATTTTTGCTCCAAAAGAAAAATTTGTTCATAGTATATTAACTTTATGATTTAATTTTAGGAATGGCAACGCGCTGTTTCCTCTATGACATATTCGGTGCCTAATTTCATTGGGGAACCTCGCGGGGAATTCGCCTCGTTGCGATTAGATGGCAATGCCGGTGTACTGAGCGGTGCCTCACGATTGGCCAGTGTTAGTTGCGCGTGCGCAGCCGCCAGATTGTGCGCCGCTGTACCAGAACTAACCGATCCTGTTAAAACTTGTCAAGAGGTAAAGATTTTTATTACCGGACTTAATAACATTTTTAATTCTTTTATTGTTTGTTTGTTACACTTAAATGTTACACGGTTTGATACCCGGTCGGAGAAAATATTTGTTTCATAGCTTTTATTTGTTTAATTATTAGTTAGAGTTTAATTATTAATTTATTAAAATAATTTGACAAATATTTCATATATTTTTGCTCCGGGTTTTGATATCAAAGAGTGCTCAGTGGTGGTGCTCAGTCTGCCGATCCGGAGTAGTATCACCACTTACAAGTATACAGACCGTGGAGTGACATTTCTGGATCAGCTTGTAAGTTCCCGCCTAAAACTAGGCCGGCATTGTGGACGAGACTGCAGCTTTACATCAGGCGATGTGCTGTCATATTATCTCAATTTACAATTAAAAATAAAACGAATGTTAAGCTATAATAGAATAGAGGGCTGCAACAGTAATTATGCTACAGTAATTGCTACGGGAATCGAATTAGAGACTTTTCGTGTAACGGACGTGTGTGTTAAGTTAACCAACACGCCACGTCTGTCGTTAAAAATGTTGTTCATTTGTAGAATCTATAACTAATAAAGTAATTATTGATTTGGCAGGAAGTCCTGGAACATAGCGATGTGAAAATAATGGAAGAACAATTAGCAAACGCCATCGAAAGTATTGTTGTAAGTATAATCATTATATCAATCAATCAATCAATCAAATTGTCACGCCTTTTTCCCACAGGGATAGGCAGAGACAATGGAACGCCACTTGCCACGATCCCAACACAACTCCCTCGTTTCCCTCACTTCCACAATTCTCTTCATACAAGCTTCATACCCTCTGCTATGCCTAAACTATTGGTTTATGGCCGATTCCAATATTGTTATATATGAAACTTGACGTTTTGGAAGTCTTTCAGAAACGTCATTTTCATTCTATATTTTTATCCGTTAATTCTACTCACCTATGGAATCCTCAATCTTTTCCTATTAGAATATGTTTTTCTCAACACATATTCAAAATACATTAAAACGCTTCCTGCCCCTTTCATCGTAAAGTCCCTGCTGTCTCTAAGTTATTAAAAGAAATCAATCATTTTGGGTAATACAAATGGTAGTTTACATAATTGTATTGATAAAACTAATAACAATTTTGCTTTAAATTGCTGTGCAATTAAGTGATTTGGAAAATAAGATATGGATTTTGTATCGTCTGTCAATTACAAAGACACGCCATATTAACAGTTCTGCTTTGAACTGTCATAATTATAGTTTGATCATTTTGCACACTTAAACTATGCAAAATAAAGGACATATTCCAATTACACTGTAATCTTGGTACATAAAACTATTTTAAAATGTATATGCAATACAATTATGTCTTCATACAAAATAAATGATGTCCTTTCAAGTGTATAGACAGTGACTTAGTCGCGTTTCGATATCAGCTTGTAAAATATAAGTCTATATCTAATTATTTTTATTCCATTTCAGAATTGTCCATCTTGTGCATTGGGTACAAATGCGATAGTTTGGAGCACGGATGTCTAAATTTATGCCTCTTTTACGAATTAGTAAGTAATAATTTACATATTTAAAACCTATATAATTTACATTTTTATGATGATGATGATGATCTCCTTGCCGTGTCCGGCAACAGCGACTCCTTAGTCAGTACTATGATGTGCTCTAATGTGACTCGCAAAACCAACTTTAGTTTTAAATGTGCGGTTGCAGGGTTCACAAAAGAGTTGTCCATTAGCGCTATATGTGTAATGGCTACGTTTGGATCTAGATTTTTGAACATGACGCTTTTCCTCTAACGTTTTTAGTCGAGATTGCTCAAAAGTATTTACGCTAGTAGAAACAACATTCCGCCATTCCGTTCTGTGACCAGCCATTTCCTCCCATCCATCACTACGAATGTCACTAGCAGCTAGGTGCTGTTTGAGGACGTCCTTATAGCGAAGATACTGTCCGCCCTGCTTTCTCTTGCCATGAAAAAGTTCTGAGTAGAAAACAGCTTTCGGCAAACTAGTGTCATCCATACGCACGACGTGTCCACTCCATCTCAACTGGTGTTTCATGATGAGCGCCTCCACACCGGGAATTTCCGCGCGTCTCAAGATATCTGTGTTTGTGACGCGGTCCTGCCACTTTACGCGCAGAATAGACCGCAAGCATTTGAGGTGAAAAATGTCCAACTGCTTGATATCACCTCTATAACAGCACCAGGTTTCTGCGCCGTAGAGTAAAGTGGGTATTACAACTGCCTTGTACACAAATATCTTAGTGCGAAGTCTAATGTCATGTGAGTCCCAGACGCGAGCTCTCAGTCTACCGAAGGCTGCCGCCGCGCTTGCTATACGAGCAGGTATTTCAGATGCTAAGGTGTTATCACATCTTATACGGCTTCCCAAGTACTTAAAACATTTTTATACTAAGCTACTAAAGTGCTTGTATCATAGAAACAGAACAGCCAAAGTACATATATCAAAGATACAGTGGTACGGTGAGTGGTTTTGAACCTGTGCCACTCAGCATACATAGCCATTCCACTGCCACTTCACCACGGTCGCCTTAATATTACACCAGTTTGTTACGCGTAAAGTCCCGGGTTCGATTCCTGGTGGGAGAAAATATTTGTTTCATGGTTTTTATTTATAATATTTAATTTTTTTGTTAAATAATGCAAAGAGGTAGATATTTCCTTCGGGTCTAGTTATGAAAAAGTGGTAGGCAGTGATACCTAGTCTGCCGATCCGGGGTAGTACCACCACTTACAAGTATACAGACCGTGATTTGTCTCTATACTTCAGTGGCATTGTGACCATGACCGAGGCAGCTGTAAATTATGTTTTTTCAGACGTCGGCGCTCTTGGACTTCCCCTTGCGTACATCGATATCAAATGTCAATTTCAAGCGTAGATAAAATATAATGTATTGTGTTTTGTTTCAGATACCAACCACCGAACAAACACAGGTGCCTTCTTAATAGTTAAGAACAATCTACGACTTGTAAATAGTGTAAAATAAAATAAGCGAATCTAAACATATCGAACAAAAACGTACCTTTTTTTCATTAATTAATTTTAAGTGTAACTAAAATAACCCTTGTTTAATTTTTGGGTACCATAACGTATCTAATTTTATATTTTTTAAATTTATTTCCGTGCCAAGCGATTGTCAACTCGCATTTTTATTTTTGTTTTAATAAATATTTAACATTTAACACAAATTAGATATTTTAGTGTTTAAATGAAGTGTTTATTTTATTTAACTTCTTTTTTTTGAAATAAATTAACTATTTAAATTATATTCTGTTTTTTATTTGCTTTCCTTATACGTATGTCTTAGTTTAGAAATTAGTTAATTACGTAAAAGTAAAAGTATTCTATAGCAGTATTTTAGACTTTAGAGAATCTTCTTCAACCTCCATGTTTCATCAATTCCAAAGAAAAACAGAGGCCACAAGAATATTAAACTTAAAAACTTGATTGCTTACCTGGCGATTTAGGGCAGCATCATATCAACATTATCAACTCGGAAAGGGATCGACAACGTATCAATCTCAGCCGTTCAGTATTCTTTGTATGAAAATCTATTGCGACGCCTACTAATCGGAATCGCAACAACGCAATCGGGATCGCAACAACGCAATCGGGACAAGCGATGCGATGCGGTGCGTGGTCAACTAGCAGTTTCTGCGCTTACGTCTTTCTGTACCCGAACTCACGTCTCTTCGTCCACCCTTGCCCGTGTCACCTCGCCAGCCATATCAACCAGCGCCGGCGAACTGTAAGGCGGCGTCGCTTAGCGATAGCCAAGTTGACGTACGGGAGCTGCTGATTCGCTTCAGTTACGTTAGGTTGACGCCTGGTTGACGGCGAGACGAAAGGCGATTCGTTGATAATTCCTTTCCGAGTTAATATGTGTGCTGTGACCAAGAGCCAAGAATTTGAACGAGCTAATGTCAAAGTGGCAATGTTTGTAAAAGAATTAATCCAAGTTCGGCGTGTTATCAAATTCGCAATCGGCACGTCTTTTCTTTGTAGAACAATCGACAAGTGCTTGACCAGTCCCTATCCCTTAAGAGAAACGTGCAAAAACACCACTTTTTTACCAATGGTGACTGAGCCAACCGTATACGAGTCTGTTTTTTCGTTCGGCGCTCTTACACTTTCTCTTACACCAAGCAAGTCAACCGTCAATTGTATCTGATAAACAGGCCCCTTTGACTTAGGAACCAGGAACCTATATTTAATAAATTATTTCCTTTCAGACACCAAGAAAATTAAAATGTTTTTGCGATAAGACGAAACATCCAAGGAAGACATCACAAATAGCGAGAAGCAAAAGTACGGGTAGTGTTGAAGTTAAATTGAAGTTTAGAAAAACCTAATCACATTTGGTAACCTAATTTTAGAAAATTAATAATTAATATATCAAGTGTTCGTCGACCATTTTGCCAGCTGATATGTCATTGTGGCGGACCCGGTAAACTAATTTAAAAATAAACTTAACAGGCACATTTTAAAGTTATAAGTATTGATAATAGACACATTAGCGAAAGCTATTAGTAATAAAGCTACGTATTTTATTTAGATCCGTATTTTATAACAAAGAAAATGACTTGACAGTAAACTTTAAAGATGCCTTTATTATTAAAAAAACAAAAAACAAAAGCGCACTTTGGTCGGCTGCGGAGCAAATAACATGATATACTTAACACGTTCAGTGCCAGCGACTCGCCTAGCGAGTCCACCTAAATGTTCACTCAGGTGCCAGCGACTCGCTAGGCGAGTCCAGTGTTTTTCTGTATTATTTCGAAAACGTATGCGTATTTTCTTCTCAAAATCACAGTGTAGACTAAATATGCGCTAATTTATAAATTTATGAGGTGGGCCGGGTGTAAAGACTTACTTTATTTTTTTAAGAAAAAAAGTTATTCTCCAGTGCCATGAACTCGCTAGGCGAGTTCACTGCCAGTGTTTCTCAAACATTTTGTTAATGCGATATTTATAACACAAATAAGTAACAGATGGCGAACAAAAACAGTATATTTAAAATATATATATATAGGCATTTCTTATTTTTTTATTATTTTTTTTATTTCTTATTATTTTCTATATCTTATTAAATTAATAAATGTAATTGAATGTTATAAAATTTAATATGTAGTAAAAGGTTATACTTAAAATAATTATAACAAAATACAATTCGCTCATTAGAATTCATGATTCAATACAAAACATTATAATCACAATAGGGACTTATTTTATGTCTAGGATTGTTATTATGATTTTTGTTCTAAACAAAGACGCTCTAAAACAAGAAAAAAATCTCATCTGATATTGTTATGTGCAAACTATTCGATATTTATTGTGTAATAAATAAACAACTTACAATTTTTTCGGAGTTATAATTTTGTGGTAAAAAGCTGATCTGCAAATGGCAGATCCGCTTTAAAAAAACATTTGTTTAGATTTTAACCGACCGCCTTTAATATGTAGAGGTCCCAACTTATGTCAATGTGTTACACACGTAAATATAATTTGAACAAGTGTATCATAGTTTATAATGAAATACGTATTTTAAGTAGTTTTGACCACAATTTTGTTTGAACCACATCTGATTGAAATCATTCCCAATTATCGGCTGCTTCGCCGTATACGTGTAAAAAGAAGCGGTGCCTCATTTGTTTTCTTTTTTATAACCAAGCAGTAATATAAAAAGCAATTGTTTTACCAAACATACCATGTTTATCTAAACAAAAAGCGTTTCTACAATCTCATTAGTAAATTTATTGAGAAATGGCGCAAGTAACAAAAAGAATTCATATTTAAAAGAATTGCTTTTGTTCAGAGTCAGAGTCACCGACAAAAAAAAAACCTGTAGCAATAAATTATTTAACAAAACAACTTTTAACATTGTTTATAATATATTATGTTATTATAAACATAACAATAAAATTCTTAGAAAAAAAATAAAATATGTTAACTAAATCGGAAACCACATTCATAGAATTAAATGCTATTAAAATTGAAACAGTATTAAAATATAACATTAACAACAAATTTTATTTCATAAAAGTTTGGAAAGCACTGGTTTAATTACGAAACTAATTTACCTATTATTTTATTTATTGAGTTATTTGCCTTATTTATAGGTTTAAACATACGGAATGATCGTCAAACACCTTTTAAATGTCCTGTAACTGTAAAAAAGACTCTAATAACCACAAAAATGGCAAAAATCAAAATTTACCTAAACCCTGTGCCACTGGACTCGCCTAGAGAGTCCAGTGTTTTCTTACTCCAGTGCCACCGACTCGCCTAGCGAGTCCACTGTGAAATGTATGTGGCACCTGAGGTAACTTCACGCAAATCGTAGTGGCAGTGAACGTGTTAAGAGCTGCAGAGTAAAACACGTTAATATTGTGCCTTGAAGTGAAAGGACATCATTCATTTTCTATGGGGACTTGGGCTTAATTGTATTAACAGTTGCATATACATTTTAAAATAGTTTAATGTACGAAGCTTACAATGTAATTGGAAAATATCCTTTATTATGCATAGTTTAAGTGTGCAAAATAATCAAACTATAATTATGACAGTTCAAAGCTATTGCGTTCCGTGATTGACAGACGACACAAAATCCATATATTATTTTCCAAATAACAAAATTGCACAGCAATTAAAAGCAAAACTGTTATTAGTTTTATCAATACAAGTATCAAAACTACTATTTATATATTTTATAATTATTGGACATTACAAAAGTAGTACAAAGAAGCCCATAATGAATGATATCCTTTAGAAAATGCAAATTAATATGTATACTTACGCCTGGTTCCTATAGCTGTCAAACGGATCGTTTTTGATACGAACAGTTAAATTATCTAGGCCGTAGGTCAAAACCGCTCTTATAAAATACCTCTCGTAAGTCAAGTTACCGACAACTACTAGCTAGCATAAAATATGAAAATTAGTAAAACTGTTTTTTTATTTCTCAAACGTCAGTGATTTGTGAAGTGAACAACTAATGGTTACTGTTACCGATAACGGATAGTTTATAGGAACCGGGCATTAATAAATAAAGAGTGTTATCAAAAGGACTTATTTCCATTTTGTTAATGCGTTTCTGTTTGTTAACTCTATTCCCAATGAATTTCTTCAAAAAGCATTTTAAAGTAAAATGGAAATTGAAATTCAAAAAGAGACTTCCGTATCAAATAGACTTATATCCATAGCATTTTAGAGTTCAGCCTTTTAAATCCATCGTTACTGAAGAAATAGGTCCTTTTGAAAAGACACTCCTCAAATATCAATATAATTTTATCAACAAAATTTTATATGTCTTTTGATTTTCCTTGTTTTTGTACATGGATAAAACAGGGACAACCCAATAGTATGCCCCTAAATTTCAAAGACATCCTCAAGAAAGCTAGGTTGCCTAGTGCCCATAACCATAGAGCTTGTATAAAGAGAATTGCGAAGGTTAAGAAAGCGAGGGAGTTGTGTCAGGATCGTGGCAAGTGGCGCTCCATTGTCTCTGCCTATCCCTGTGGGAAAAAAAGGCGTGACAAATTGATTTGATTTGATAGATTTTTTATTGTAGCTCTACACTACTATTATTGTACTACTACTACTACAGTTAAAGTTATCGGCCTACTTAGAACCGGCAACTCACAAGTTGAACCCGAAACGCGACTAAGTTACTTCACGGTTTGTATACTTGTAATTGTTGGTACTACCCCGGATTGGCACACTAGCTACCACTACCTACCACTCTTAGACAACTATACCCGAAAAAATATCCACCTCTTTTGTAATAAATATTTACAATATTTAATTTATTTATTAAATATTACAAATAATTTTTATAATTTTGGAAAAATATTCCATTCATAATACTGGCATAGTGGATATGACTTCTACTTACAGTTATTGAAACTACAATTCATTCATTGAATGACCGCAGTGACATTCATGGACCGCAATCCAGCTTAATCAAAATCGCATCTAGTCAAAATAATAAGTCCTTAAGATAAATATTCCTTGGTTAAGACCGACAAAGGTCAAATGTAATTATTAACTTGACCTTACTTTAGTAACTTCATTATTACGTAGTATCTATATTTGATCTATTTAGTAGTTTGTGAGTCCACTGCTTCACATATCGGTAGTTCTAAGATTCCAATCTGATACATGCAGTATGGACTAAGTTTCCCTTGCCTTATTGGATGAGAAAACAGAATAGGTGTTTTGGCGGGAAACTGAAAGTGACAGGTCGTGTAGAGCTTGTGTTTTTAAAATAATAATATGTCATAATGGTGGAATTGTTATCCAGTAATCATTTTGAAGATGATCAAGACGAGTGAATTAAAGCTGTTTAACGTGTCTCTTCATGTTCCCTTCAAGACTCCGTCTTCCTTGAAGAGAACAAAACATACGTAACCTCTGTACTGTCAATAAAAAAAAAATATTTGTTATTCTTTCAAATTGCCCCTAAAAATTTAAGATTAGTTAAAAATGTACTCTTACGTTGCTTGTCGAGTATGTTTAGTAACAGATAAACAATTTAAGACTTTAGAGAGTGATCCTGTTATAAGAGATGGGTATTTGAATCTTGTTGGATCAGTGGTGAGTATATTTCTTTAATTTATTTAATTTTATCTTCAACAAAGAAGCTATGTGTAGAACAGAAAGCTGTGTGGCCTTTGGAATTTATTGGGCAATAACTACAAGCATAGCTTTTAAAATGCAAGTATTTTTTACTACTTGGTGTTAAAGTGCCTATCAAAAACAAAAAAAGCCAGCTGTATACAATTTTAGCTGTTATTAACAATCGCGCAATAAGTTCCATAGAGAACTTATACTCAAAGAGCACCATGACTCTTGACAAAAATAAATTAAAGATGTAAAGACAGATGCTATATGGACTTTCTAAGTGTAGCACATCCTGCCACAAGTGACTGTAGGTTAAAGATATTTATCTGTTAGTTATATTAACGCGATTTTTGCCTTGCCTGATATTAAGCAAGGAGAGGTCCAAGAGCACCGATGACTAAATAGACTGTCCCATTTCATAGTTGCCTCAGTATGCACAAAGTACCCGCGAAGGTCTCCAGGTGGAAACTAGCCCGTACATAACAATTGCCTCAATTTCTATCACAATGCTTCTATAATTCTGTATATACAATGTGTAACAAAAGGTTGAAATAGTATTTTAGGATATGTATGAAATTGAGTTCAAGATTCTTCTTACAAAAAAAATTCATTGAAATTCTATAAAAAAGAATACCATACAATTTTCTTATTTAATAATTTCTTTATAATCAGCAACAACTATTAGCTATGTATGAAATAGATATGTACAAGAAAAGGCGTGCTGTGTTAATCCCCTCTGCAGGGACAACGGTGAGGGGAATAAGACAACGGTTTGCTCATATGGTCAGAGTTGCCGCATGACATTTTTTGTTGAAACTTTGACATTCATTTTCATGAAAATGATGAAGTTATCAGGTAGATGATGAGGATAATCATATATTGGTTATGTCCCTAATACTGTCCCTAAATATTATTTCGAACCTTTGTTACACATTGTATAGTGAAAACACATGTTTGTTTTTTTTATATTAAAAAAATATAGCCTTTTAGAGCTTAAATAGGCTTATATACATTTATAATTAAATGTAAAAGCAGGGGCAGCACTGTCCATGACTTTAATCTATATGAAGAGAATTGTGGATTTATAGGAAAAGAGATTCTGTCAGGTTAATAAAAAGTAGCCCTTGATTTTGTCTGCCTCTGCCTGTGGAAATTGAGGTATGACAATTGATGAGGCAAGTGTGAACTGAGTTGTTTTTCTGTCATTGGCACTCTTGGACGTCTCCTTGCTTACCATTAAGCAAGGTCCAGTATTAAATCACAATTCAAAAAACTTAAAATTTCTTATTAGGACTATAATCCACTCCAAACTGTATGCTTAGAATGTTCTACATTACTACGCAAATGTTCTCAATTAAAACATAAATGTGTAAGAACAAATGCTATCTTAAAGGATATAATAGTGAAGAGACATGGTCTGGTGAGTTTAATTATTATTGTATGCTCCTAAGTTCTGCCTACTTAAGAGAAGAAAAACCACCTGTTTTCCTTCTTTTTTACGGCAGCGCTATGATCGCACTGCGCTGCCGTCCTCTCGGGGCCATATGTCCAGGTGTGCAGCGCTCCTACGACCCCAAGGCACATCATCTTAGCTACTCCACACAGTGCCCTCTGCTCTCAGAGGGACACGTTGAGCAGCGACACATGTCAGACTTTTAGCTATCAGCCAACAAAATAACTCTTAAGGGAACTTATTGACATATCGACTGATGCCCAGAATGCACCAGCCCATCTGCTTTCCGCATCACCGAAGCGATACGGCAAACAGACAGACACACCTGGAAGTAGCCCGACTTCTCTTATGCTTACGTTCATTTGCTATACGTAAAGTCTTGAGTTTGATTTCCGGCAAATATTTGTTTTCCACGATCCTGACACAACTCCCTCGCTTCCTTCAAATATGTTTTTTTGTAACATTTTTGATACTTTTCTCTTATTAAGATGCGACATCTGTCTTTGACTTGCTTGATGGTAACAAGAGCAGGTCTCAGAGTACCAACTACTAAACAAGTTTCAATTTACGGTTGCCTCAGTTGCTGTCAACCAAAACATGTGTAAAATGCGGCAGATCCAGGAAGTTGTATTTCGTAAAATTTGGAGACATCCTTAAGAAAGCTGAGTTGCCTAGTGTCTAAAACCGTAGAGCTTGTATGAAGAGGATTGTGGATGTTTAAATATTTATAATGTTAAAAAATAATTATATAGCAAACATGTTTTCACACACCTCAGTAGATTGTAACATCTTTTTAAATAACATAAAGCTATGTTATAATACTTAAGTCGCATAAAATTTGTTTAATTCATTAATTTTTGTTCTCGCAAAATCTAAGAAAATATGTTTTAATACTTTTTTAGATATCTTATGACACAATAAAGGAAGTGGATAGAAAAACAAATATGTTAGAATCAAATCTATCATCAACCAAATTGAATAATATGAATATACCAAGAATAGTAATAAAAAGTAATAATTTGATACCAAAGGTTGTAAAAAATAATGCAGAATCCTGTGGGGAGTCAAATATTGATCATTCAAATTCAATTTCTAAAGATAATGAAAACAAAGAGAATACAAAACAAGAATTAAATGTAAATATAAATAATATTGAAAATACGAAAGATGTAAGTGATGATAGTGAGATAGATAATGTGGAATATTTAGAAGACTGGAATGATATTTTAGATGAGGAAGAAAACATAGAAGAAATAACTGAAGTCAAAAGAAATATAAAATGTAAAAAGAAAGATGATGATGAACCAAATGGGAAAGATGATGATGAAATAAAGAATGAATTGCAATATGATGATGATTTAATTAATGAGCATACTGAAGTTATATATTTGACAACGGAAATGGCAAAGCAAGAAGTGTTATCAAGAAAAGGGACAAGTAATTATAACAATAATCCCTTTAAATGTGATAAGTGTTTCAAAGCATTTGGTGTTGAAGTTGCTTTTAATAATCACATGGAAAAACATACCACTGTAAGTCTCATATTATTTATATAAAACTTATTTTTTATTGTGACTCGACATATGACAGCACCCCGCTTGATGTTAAGCCGAAGTGTGGTTCATGAATAAATGTCACTGCTAATACAATCCAATAACTGTAAGTAGCAATCACATTCACTATGCCGGCCTAGATGGAACCGGCAACTTACAAGCCGATCCCGAAACGTGACCAAATCACTTCACTGGACTCCACATATGACAGCATTCCGTCTGATGATAAGCTGGAGTCCATGAATGCACGTGACTCAATAACTGTAAGTAACAGTAAATGAACTATTCCGGGCTATTTGAAACCAGCAACTTACAAGCTGATCCCGAAACACAACTCTGTAACAGTAACTTCACGTTCTGTATACTTGTACTATTCCGGAACGACAGACTGGGCACCACTGCCTACCACTCTTTGACAACCATAGCCAGATCAACAAATCTATAAATCTTTAAAAATCAACCAATCAAAAAAACCACAGGGATAAGCAGAGACAATGGAGTGCCACTTACAACGATCCTTACACAACTCCCTTGCTTCCTTCAAATCCACAATTCTCTTCATACAGGCTCTGTGGTACTAGGCAAAGTACCAAAGCTTTCTTGAGGATGTCTTCGATTTGGTAGGAAAACACCCTCCTGGACCTGCCTTGTTTAACGCATCCATCCACATTAGATTTATAAATTCTTATCGTCAATCTACTTTCACTCATCCTTTCTGTGTTCAAACCATCAAAGCATTCCTTGCCACTACATCTTCTTTCAAACCACATCTATCGCTCACTGCGAGACGAGGGAGTTATGTCAGGATCGTGGCAAGTAGCGCTCCATTGTCTCTGCCTTGTGTGAAAAGAAGTCACAATTAGATTGATTAAATAATATTTTTTGTTTTAAAAACATGTTATTATTTTTGCAGAAATTTGGTGAGGTAGAATGTAAAATTTGTCTTTTACGATTCGTCACTCATACAGCTTGCGCGCATCATTGTTACAATTGTCATAAGACGAAATTTATATGTAAAACATGCCCATACGTGTGCTATGCTCCGTAAGTACTATAAAATAACAATGTTTTTAATTGTGGCTCGACATATTACAGCACCCCGTCTGATATTAAGCTGTAGTGTGATAATAATTATAAGTAACAGCGGTGGCGCTCCATTTTCTCTGCCTATCCCTGTGGGAAAAAGGCGGGACAATTTAATTAATTGATTTTTGAGTTTATCGCGAACAGACAGATGCGGCGGGGAACTAATATGTAGTAAAACTATTAGTATGATACGAAAACCAGTGGTCAAATTTCAGTGCACCCAAGTGTACGCGGGAGCGAACGGAGCGTGGATGCTACGAGGAAGTCGATGATCGACTGGCCATCCAATCGCGCGCACGGAACTTTGTTACCACATGCCCCTCATCCCTAAACACACCTGAAAAATGACTCCTGCGCATCTGACTACTCTTAGCAAGTTACGTGGATCTATAAGAGTTTTCTTGCCACTCGCCGGCCAAATACTTTTGCCGAATATTCGGTATTCGCCATTTGGCCAAATATACTATTCGTTGCGAGTCTTTAAAATATTAAAATTATATGTTTTAGAAAAAACGTGGTCAGCCATGTAGCTGTCCATAGAGGGAAGAGATTCGAATGTAACACTTGTAATAAAATATTCAGGTAATTATATTTCTAATAAGTCATTCAGCTAATAGAAATATCTATACTAATATAATAAAGCGGAAGAGTTTGTTTGTTTGTTTGTTTGTTTAAACGCGCTAATCTCAGGAACTACTGGTTCGAATTGAAAAATTCTTTTTGTGTTGGATAGATCAATTATCGAGGAAGGCTTTAGGCTATAAAACATTACGTTGCGACTTATAGAAGCGAAGAAACAGTCGAAAATGTGGAAAAAACGGGGAATATTATTCGTCTTTGAGGGTTTCCGTTGCGTGCGCTGCGAAAACCGTTCGAGATACCCAAAAAATATGTATGAAAGAATTATTCCTCTTTAAATTATCTAAAAAAATGTCCGCGACTGTATATGTCTATCTTTTGAGATTAACTCACAATAACCGTTTTTATGATAGTCAAATTTGGTCTTAATTAATGCATTATTACAAATTATTTGTCAGAGTTGTATTAACATAATAATATTATTCTTTATCGAAATAAATGTGTTATTAATTAAGAGTATTTAACTGTGAACAAAATTGTCATTGACATCACCTAATTTCAATAAACATCTTATAAGATAATACAATTTTAAAATAACTCTGAAACAAAATTCACACGCGTCGCATGATGAGCGCTAACCGGCAGGCGAGGAGAGGCGGTGCTTGCGGGCGAGGCGGAGGGGGGTGTAGCTCTACGAGGTATAGTCTGTCTAAGCCGAAATGACGCGCCCCTCCACTGCATTTACGCATACGAGCAAATATAAAATATGAATAAAACACACCGAAAATGCAGTAATTGGTTATTCAGTTGCTGGTTAGACACAAAGGAGGAACGAACGTGATGAAGTTTAATAGTATAGTTAGTAATATTTGCATTCACACATTTAAATAAACTAATAAAGTGGAGGGGCGCGTCATTTATAGACAGACAAGCATACTATGCGGTCGGCTCCCTACTGATCGGTTGAATGCAGCGTTAATTTGTTTTTACGATATAATATCATCGTGCAAAATCCTTTTTTATACAATTTCATTTTGTAGTAGTTTTCTCTATAGTAGTCTATAGGTAGTGTTTGTTTTAAGTATAGTATTTTGTTTCTCATATTTTCACAATAACACTTTTTTTGTTTTGTTGTAAATAATACCTGTAGGTGTCATCTACATTCTTTCAAGGTCAGGTTTTACAATTCTTATTAGGTTAGGTTTTAGTTTAAGCATACAGTTAGTTTGGTTAAGTTTTCATTTCCTTCGTTCTTTTTTCGTCACTGTAATGCCTAGAAAAAGGACTCAGCGTTCTCGGCAGACTGCTGCTGCAAAGCGGCTGCGAGTTTTGCGCACAAGAAAATAAAACTGAAAATATAATTTACGCAGAAGTACTTTAAAATATATTCTTTTTAAAACTACTTTAAAATATATTCTATTAGTTACGTAATTTAATCGTCTAAAATAAGTCGCGGGTAACAGCTATAGGTAATTTATAATAAAGCTGAGCAGGTAGGTAAACAAAAAATTAATATGATTCTCAAAATAACTATTCCACGCGGACGCAGTCGCGGGCACAGCTAGTCACTAATATAGCTCCATTGTTTCTGCCTATCCCCATGGGAAAAAAGCGTGACAATTTGATTGATTGATTGACTAATAGGACATTCAGCTAATTGTATAATTTTCAATAGTACATGTTTGGGCACATGGAAAGGATGAGTGAAAGTAGTTTGACGAAAGGAATTTATCCATCTGATGTGGATGGACGCGTTAAACAAGGCAGGTACAGGTGGGTGTTCGCCGACCAAATCTGAGACATCCTCAAGAAAGCCTCAATGAAGAGAATTGTGAATGTCAAGGAGGCGAGGGAACGTGGCAAGTGGCGCTTCATTGTCTCCATTGATTGATTGATTGAGATAGATATAATTAATTAATTTTACAGGACGAGCGACAGTTTACATTCGCATGAAAACAAAAGGCATTCAAGGGAAATTGTCTGCGATTTGTGTGGTAAAGCATTTAGGTCGCCGCGCGGACTGCATTTACATAAAGTTCTGCGACATAAAAAGGTAAAATTGACAATGGCGACCGTGGTGTAGTGGCAGTACAATGGCTACATAAGCCGAGTGATACGGTTTCTTACCAATGTATCTTTGGTTGTCCTGTTTCTATGATACAAGCACTTTAGTAGCTTAGTTTATAAATATAAAAAAATATAAAAAAAACTCCTGACTGCAAGCGTAGCGCGTTGATTATCACATCAGTTTGTTACGCGTAAAGTACCGGGTTCGATTCCCGGTTGGATTTGTCTCATAGCCTGGTTTCTTGTTTTATTTTTAATACCCGTGTTTAGTAGCTTAGTATCGCTCGAAGAACCGACAACCGATGGGGAAGAAAGGTTCTTGAGTGGAGACCACGAACCGGAAGACGCAGTTCAGGTAGGCCTCCCACTAGGTGGACTGATGACATAGTGAAAGTTACAAATAACCGGTGGATGCAACTTTTTATTTTTTATTTTTATTGTGACTCGACATATGACAGCACCCTGCTTGATGTTAAGCTGAAGTGTGGTCCATGAATGAATGTCACTGCTACTACAATTCAAATAACTGTGAGTAGCAATCACATCCACTATGCCGGCCTAGATGGAACCGGCAACTTACAAGCTGATCCCGAAACGTGACCAAATCACTTCACGGTCTGTATACTTGTAAGTGGTGGTACTACCCCCGATCGGCAGACTGGGAACCACTGCCTACCACTCTTATTGGCTCAACTGGCATCTTGTCGTTCGGAATGGCGTTATAAGGGGAAGGCTTTTGTTCAGCAGTGGACGCCTTCTGGCTGATGATGATGATGAGTAGCTTAATATAGAAATGTGTTCCTCAGCAACTTTTTTTGTTTTTCAGGAACAAAATGAGAAGCGTGGTCCATTCTGTTCTGAATGTAATATCCATTTTGCTAATGATACGGCTTGGAAAAGACATTTGGTATTGTCAACTAAGCATAGAATCAGGTACCATTTTTTATTTTACATATCTATATTAAGTCTGATGTGATTGCATCATAAATTTATTGTAGTAGCCAATATTTCTTTGGCCGGCATAGTGACGGCGACTGAGGCAGCCGTGAACTAACTCGGATGTTTCAGTCGTCGTCACTCTTGGATCTCCTCTTGCTTATCATCCGGCGGGACGAGGTCAAATGTCGTGTCACGATAAAAAAAAAAGATGACCAAAGTATTTTTTTTATATTGTGACTCGAGATATGACAGCACCCCGCTTGATGTTAAGCTGGAGTGTGGTCCATGAATGAATGTCACTGCTACTACAATTCAATAACTATAAGCAGCAATTACATCCACTATGCGGGCCTGGTTGGAACCGGCGACTTACAAGCTGATCCCGAAACCCGACCAAATCACTTTACGGTGTATACTTGTAAGTGGTGGTACTACCCCGGATCGGCAGACTGGGTACCACTTCCTACCACTCTTTGGTAACCAGACCCAAAGCAAATATCCGCTTCTTTCTTTTTTATTAACAAATATTTGCAATATTTTTTAATATAATTATTAAATATTACAAATAAAAGCTATGAAACAAATATTTGCTCTGATCGGGACTCAAGCCTTTAGCCGGCATAGTGACGGCGACTGAGGCAGCTGTGAACAAACTTGGTTTTCTCTGTCATCGTCACTCTTGGACTTCTTCTTATCATCAGGCGGGTTGAGGTCAGATGTCGTGTCACAATAAAAAAATAATAAAAAAGTGCGGAAACGAGATACCGGTCTAGTTAGAACCAACAATTATTGTAAATAAATATTTGCATTGACCGGGAATCAAATCCGAGCCGTGGGATGCGTAGAAGCCCCGGTGTTCGGCGTCTAACGGGTGCCCCACTTTACTATGAGGGGCTCTTTTGGAGTAAAAATGTTTCTCTTGCCTCTCGTGTGATTTATATTACTTATATTTGTGTCCGGGCGACTGTGGTGTAGTGGTAGTGCAATGGTCACGCTAACCGAGAGCACAGGTTCAAAACCACTTGCCTGTACCAAGGCGACCGTGGTGTAGTGGCAGTGCAATGGCTACGTAAGCCGAGTGGCACAGGTTCGAAACCACTCACCGGTACCGGCGTATCTTTGATATATGTACTTTGGTTGTCCTGTTTCTATGATATAAGCACTTTAGTAGCTTAGTATAAAAAAATATTTAAAAAATATATAAATTAAATATATGTACTTTGTCCTGTTTCTCTGATACAAGCACTTTAGTAGCTGGTTAAGTATAGAAATGTTAAAACGAAAATGTTTTTTTTTATTATTTTTTTCAGTAATGGGTGTAAAATTTGTGGTGAAAGTTTCAATGGTATTTCAGAGTTAAGAGCACATATGCGCGTGCATGCTGGTACGCACAATCGAAAGTTTTATAGACTACCTTCCAAATGCTCTAAGGTTCGTGTTGTTGTTACATTTACATTGAAAATCGTGGACTGTACATAAATTGATTTATTAGAGAGATTTATAATATTGAGCGTCCTCCTTTTGGCGAAGTCCGTGAGTATCTCTCGGCCGCACGACTACCGTGTTAAGTTGCTCGACCGGTCCGTGACGTCACCCGCACTACGCGGCGATGCAGTTTGGCCGCAACATACTCCCCCACGTTGAACGACTGGCTCAACAAAGTTATTGCGGGAGAGCACAGATATTGTTGTAGGCGCGCTGGATGACTCCCTTCTTGGTCTGAATATCAGCTACCCGTGCCACACCATCAGGGCCGGTGTAAACCTTCTTGATACGTCCAAGCAACCAAAGTAGAGGGGGCTGCGACTTGTCCCTGATCAGTACCAGGGCGCCGACTTGAATGGTATCGCTGGACGTCTGCCACTTGACCTTCTGTTGAAGCAGGGAGACATACTCATGCTGATATCGCTGCCAGAAATGCTGCTTCAGCTTCTCAACCCTCTGGAATCTGTGTAATCTTGTTAATTTGATGTCAACAAGATCAGGGCTAGGAATTGACTTAAGCGGGTGTCCGATTAGGAAATGGGACGGAGTGAGTCAAGCAAGGTCATTGTCATCAGAAGATAGAGGAGTTAGAGGACGGCAATTTAGTATTGCCTCTATCTGAACCAAGCACGTTGTCATTTCCTCATAGGTCATGTTTGATAGTCCTAAAATTCGCCTAAGGTGATGCTTTATGGACTTTACGGCAGCTTCCCACAAGCCTCCAAAATGTGGAGCATATGCTGGGATAAAATTTATGTTGATTCCTTGTTCGGCAAAGGCAAGATTGAATTGCCGTATTGCCTGACAAAATATTAGCGAGTTCGTTGAACGCGCCGACGAATGTCGTGCCATTGTCCGGCTCCGGCTCGAAGGACCATTATGTTGTTACATTTACATTGAAAATCGTGGACTGTACATAAATTGATTTATTAGAGAGATTTATAATATTTAGCGTCCTCCTTTTGGCGAAGTCCGTGAGTATCTCCCGCCGCACGACTACCGGCGGCGACCGGCCGCCGGTAGTATGTTATTAAATATTACAAATAAAATCTATGAAACAAATATTTGCTCCGACCGGGAATCGAACCCGGGACTTAAAGGTACATAGGGCATTTTGATTTTAAAATAGTTTTATTTTTCGTTTTAGTGTGACCATTGGATTGAAAATAAGACTGAATATGCTGACCATATGAAATCGGCGCATCCGAATTTAATATTGAAAAACATACTAAGACATGACGCCATAGAACAACACATTTGTGAATATTGCGGAAAGATATTTAAGGTATACTGTGATTTTTCTTACTTGGCACAAGTAGTAAACAAACACGAAAATCACCATTTTCCATGCTCTTTAAATAAGAAAACTGTTTACTGCTTTTTAATTCTGTATAATAAACATACGCACAAAACTCATCATACAAATATATACATTTTTTTTTAATTAAAACCCATTTATATGGAGACAGTAAATTTACAAATTACAAATGTGAGTTTGTGACCCATTAATAGTAATTTAAAAAAACATTTTTCAGTAATTCATAGATATTTTTAAATTTTCGTATTAGTGCGCCTTTTATTGTTAATCCTTCATTATGCCGAAAGTTTGTTTATTACTTTCGCTAAGTAAGGAAAAATGTACAGTAGTCTATAAAAAGTCACTGCACATACACTTTTCATTGGTGTTTCATAACGACATCCGTGGCCGATGCGCTTGTTTGTTACGCTCAAAGTCTTAGGTTCAATTTCCGGTCAAAGTGAAGATTTGTTTCATAGCTTTTATTTATAATATTAAATATTAATATAAAAGAAGCGAATATTTGCACAGCATTTGACGGCTACTACAGTTAAAGAACACGTCCATTATGTCGAGTTGGAACCTATAACTTACTATCAGATCCCGAAACGCGACTAAGTCACCTCTCAGTCTGTACACCGGATCGGCAGACTGACTGACTGCAATCACTGCCTACCACTCTTTAACAACCAGACCCGTAGCAAATATCAACTCTTTTTTATATAAACAAATATTTGCTCCGACCGGGACTCCCCGTAACGGCGTGCTAATCAATACGCCACGCCTGTCGTCAGTTTTTATTTTATCTTTTGTGAGCAGAAGAGGGTTCTTATGGAGTATCATTTACGCTTGCACACTGGTGAGAAGCCATTCAAATGTACGGAGTGTGATAAGGAGTTCACGTTCTCGTCAGGATTAAGTTTGCACAAACAAACGCACAGAGAGCGCGTCAAGTGCCATCTGTGCGGCAGGAGTTATTTTACAAAGAGATCCTTGGCCAAACATCTGCAGGTAATTGTTTTTTGTATTGCGACTCGACATCTGACGACAGGCGTCGACGAACGGTTTAGCGATTGATTTGTTGCGCGTAAAGTCCCGGGTTCGATTCCCGGTCGGAGCAAATATTTGTTTCATAGCTTTTATTTGTAATATTTAATAAATATATTAAATAATGCAAATATTTTTTAATAAAAAAAAAGATACATATATTTGCTTCGGGTCTGGTTATAAAAGAGTGGTAGGCAGTGGTACCCAGTCTGCCAATCCGGGGTAGTACCACCAATTACAAGTATACAGACCGTGAAGTGATTTGGTCACGTTTCGGGATCACCTTCTAAGTTGCCGGTTTCATCTAGGCCGGCATAGTGGATGTGATTGCTACTCACAGTTATTTAATTGTAGTAGCAGTGACATTCATTCATGGACCACACTTCGGCTTAACATCAACCGGGGTGCTGTCATATGTCGAGTCACAATAAAATAAAATATAAAAACATCTGACCTCCACTTGACTCCTATGCAGTTTATATAGCTGAAGTGACACAATACAACTCTCTCGCTTCCCTCACATCCACAATTATTTTCATACAAGCTCTTAATGTAAAATAATCAATCAATCAAATTGTCACGCCTTTTTCACACGGGGATAGGCAGAGACAATAGGGCCTATAACCTTAGAGCTTGTATGAGGAAAATTGTGGATGTGTAGGAAGCGAAGGAGTTGTGTCAGGATCGTGGCAAGTGGCTCTCCATTGTCTCTGTCTATCCCCGTGTAAAATAAATAAACAAAAACATTTCTATTGTTACTCGACATCTGACCTCCGCTTGCCTGATGACTGATGATAAGTAAAAGGAGGTCCAATAGTATCAACGACTGAATAAACTTAAAGTTGATGGTTGTTTCAGTCGCTTTCGAAATGCCGGTCAAAGGTGCTTTTCACGCCTCGCTTATAGGATCCAAAGCTATATACTAAGTATGGGGAGAATATGTTTTTTTTTTTCAGAAACATACTGGCGTCCGCCCTTATAAGTGCGAATTATGTGACAAATCATTCTTTAACCGCTGTGAGACTCGGCTGCATGCGAAATATGTGCATTATAAACAGCCGTGGCCTAAAAGAGACAGGAGTAAAACGAATAAGAACAATAATGAAGACAATTTGAATTTATAACTGTTAAATAATTAAATGAATATGTTAATTTAATACTTTTTGTTTTTATTATTTATAATTTAGACTATAAGCACTGCATTCATATGCTATCATTTAAAAAATAGTTTATTTAAAAATATATAAAAACTATAAAAATAATATTTTCTTGTAGAGTAAGATCCCCAGCCCAGACTGACGTCATTTTAGGAAGGCTGAATTTTTTATATATTAAGTATAATATTTAAAAATATTTCCCAAATGAGCCAGACTAATCTGACGGGCCAAACACCCCCCCAGACTCATAAAAGTTCCGCTATGCGAGGAAGCGCGAGAGTATTATGTACGAAACATCAGATGTACGACAGTGTTATAATCTAAAAACTAACAACACACTAATACGGCGTTCACAGGAGGCGAATTTATTGGGTAAACTGCTAAATCGTTCGCGATTTGAACAGTTTTTCAATCAAGTTGAAGCAATAAATATCGGTTAATCAAAAGTTATATTCAAAGCAATGATGCGTAATTGGAGCATCGAGCTGTTAACCGGCTGGCTATTGGTTACAATGCTCCTGAGGCGATTCCAAACATTTTTTATCATTGCACAAACGCTCCCAAATTGGCGGCAACAGAGATACGCGAGGGTGGAAAAAAAATTTTTTTTCGTTTGTCTACTGAATTAAACTTCGGTTAACATGAAGTTTATACCCAAACTATACTACTACAATTTTTCCAGCCGAAACGTTCGAGGAGGTTGCAAATTATGAATTATTTTAAAAAAAATTTTTGCTTGTTAACCGCTTGAAACTTTGAGGGATTGTTGATTGTACTCCCCTTATTATCCGAAAAAATTGTGTAATTTTCCTATGTAATTTTCTAGGGTTGGGGATTCAAAATTGGGGTAAAATTTCATTCAAAACGGATGGCAGTAAAACATATTACTTTTGAACCTCCCAGGATGCTATATTTCCATCGCCATCCGTTTTTAACAATATTAAATATGATTTTGATATTTTTTTGTAACTCTAACTTTTCGCCAACTTCAACAATTAACTGTGCAAAATCCTCTCAGTTAAAACGGATGGCAATTTTTTCGGATAATAAGCGGAGTACCTACAATCAACAATCCCTCAAAGTTTCAAGCGATAAAAAGCAAAAAAATTTTTTAAAAATAATTCATAATTTGCAACCTCCTCATACGTTTCGGCTGGAAAAATTGTAGTAGTATAGTTTGGGTATAAACTTCATGTTAACCGAAGTTTAATTCAGTAGACAAACGAAAAAAAAAATTTTCCACCCTCGCGTATCTCTGTTGCCGCCAATTTGGGAGCGTTTGTGCAATAATAAAAAATGTTTGGAATCGCCTCAGGAGCATTGTAACCAAGAGCCAGCCGGTTAACAGCTCGTTGCTCCAATTACGCATCATTGCTTTAACTATTAAAGACCTTTCAACTTTTATTGATTTAATTAATAGCTGACAGCGAATCGTCTGATTCGCACATTTTTGCCACATTTTTTTCCACCTTTGATACCTGCTACCTGTAAAACGGCCCTGCTTTCAGCTTAGAGAGTATCCATTCCTTTTTAAGATTATGTTAGACTAGCAATCCTAAAAATTTCATCTTTCCTAAAATGACGTAAGTCTGGGGTGACTGGAATCTTGGACTATTAGGTTTTGGTTAACTGGCAGAAAATGCAAATAAAATAGTATTCTTTATATGCAGAATGCCATTATCATTTAGTCAACTATAGTAGTCCAGAATGAATTCTGACTGATAATATGAGTTAATGGGCATAAATAACGAAGCGATTTTGACCCGGTCGAGTGGCTCTAGATTTGACAGCACTCCGCCTAATTTGTGTAATTTGCCTAATTGTGACTACTTCTGCAGTTAAATAAGTAGCAAGTATCCACTATGCCGGCGTATGAAGATTATTGAAAGTTCTTCGCCCCTCAATTGCGACTTTAGTGAGTCCATGACAATGAAAGGGTTAAATAATTAGCGAACAGAATGGAGAGGGAAACCTCGTCAGCTGATGCATTTAAATAGGCAATAGATGATCCTGCGATACAACCGTTCATGTGACTAGGCTGTCGTTCAGTGGCGTAGCGTGGGAATCCGCCGCCCGGGGCGGAAAAAAGATTTGCCGCCCCTTTAATTAGGAATTTTAAATGTGCCTTCCGGGGCGGGCCGCCCCCACCACTCTACGCCACTGCTGACGTACCAGTATAATCCTCCCTCTACAACCAGCTGACGAATTTTCATTCAGGAGGACATAACAAAATAATATTTCTACGTGTTTGGAAAAGAACAACAGCTGACGTGCACAAGGCTTCATGATTTAATTCTCTGAACTAAAACAAGTTATAGCCCGAAAAAAAAAATGATTAGCCTTTGTACCTGGTTCATAGCATAATACTAGTATAATAGTTATCTGTGGTTCGTGGACCAAGACAAATGTCTATGTATTCACAGCAAGAAAAGGAGAACTGTTAACTCTTAAACCATTAAAAGCTCTCAAAATATAAATTTATTTCGCCCTTTCGGCTCTTACGCATTATCTGACCATGATTTGGTGAGAAATCACAAGAAACTCTATAGAAACTCATAAATTTATGACACCATCGCCTCGGTGGTGGTGTTCAATAAAATTGTCACGCCTTTTTACTACAGAGATAGGCAGAGACAATCGAGCGCCACTTGCCACGATGCTGACACAACTCCCCGCTTCCTTCATTACCACTTTAAATTCATTCCTTGCTCACCACTACCATTACGAGTGGGTGGGTGAAGCTATCGTCTTAAAAAACAAAAAGTCACGAAAAATTGACGCCTTTTAAAACAATATATTGTGTAAAGTCACTCAGTGTTAACCTGTCCGACGTGTATGTTCTAACCAAAGATAATTTATTGTTCTTAAGACGTGAGTTTTATTATTGACTTTTGACCATTTTGACACCTCAACCCAAACATCGCCGATAAGATTACATTCTTATTTAAATAATTTTGAAACTAAAAACTAAATTTCATTAGAAAAGTAGCTGCCCAAGTGTGCATATTACAAAATGGCGTTAAATCCGGTAATATTTGAGCTTCATATTTGTGGTATTTTCAGTAAATATATTGATCACAACTATATATTTTAATATCTTTTGTATTAGGAGCATCCTAGATTGTTAATTCCTGAACTGTGCAAGCAGTTTTACCATTTGGGATGGGTAACAGGGACTGGCGGTGGAATTTCAATGAAATTCGGGTGAGTTCATGAACTAAGTTTTATAAATCTAATTAGAATCATTCCCTAACCAAGACAATCCAGGCAACTTTTTTAGCACAACATATGACTGTTTACTACTTTCTTAAGCTGAAATGTGGTCCATATAAGGAGTTGAACGCCATTGCCAACAAATTCACCTAACTTTGCCAATAAACAAATTTTATTTTGTTGATGGCTTAGTATTAGTAATTTATGTTCAAAGGTACGTCATTTTAGGCTAGCATAGTGGATGTGACTGCTACTTACAGTAATTGAACTGTAGTAGCAGTCGCCTCTATTAATGGACCACGCTCCAGCCTAACATGAGGTGGGTGCTTTTTATATTCAAAGTCACAATAAAAAAATTATCAGGTAAAAAATAATATGAAAAAGAAATGCATCAGTGTTTGACTAAAAGATGAGGGTAAGAATAGGGTTAATATTGATGGTTTTAGTAAAACATCATTTTTGAAATCGTGGCCCTACAAATGAGAACACCCTGGCTGATACTAACACATTGACTAGTAGTAGACAACAAGACACATATTAGTACCTACATTTATTACAGACTAGCAGTAGGATGTGTAAGAGAGCCTTCTCATTCCTGCAGACCTACAAGTCTTGTTACTGTTCTGTGTGGGCTTGTTTCTGCACTTGAGTCCCCTGCCGCTTCTTTGTGCGTTCAACGGTCCTCCCTCAATAGAGCCATCTGATATCTTCCAGGAAGAACCTCCAGAAGCATCCTCTGGAGTCTTAAATTATAAGAAAATGTGTTTAATTATATTTCAGTGATAAAATCTACATAGCACCGTCGGGTGTACAGAAGGAAAGAATGATGCCAAATGATCTGTTTGTCCAGAATGTTGAGGGTGAAGACTTGGAGTTGCCACCTCCGGAGAAAAAGTAGGTTCATATTATATTTATTGTATTACATTAGTACAGTGGTGTAGCGTGAAAGTCACCCGCGAAGGGCGGAAATTTGCCGCCCCCTTATTTAGGAATTTCAATCATAGGTACAACAAAAATATGAATTTCAGGTTCAAATTTTAATGATTTATTTAAGTTTTTTTAAATTTTGCCACCCCCCAAATGTCCCTCTCAGGGCAGGCCGCCTCCTCTGCCCCCGCCACTTTACGCCACTGCATTAGCATCGTAAATTGTTTTTAAATTTCAAAGTATAGTTTGTGACCCAAATTAGAATACATAGCTCGCTGCCTCTTTATATTAATATTTTATTTGATATTATATATTAACCTCAATCTTGGCCAAAGTATTTTTTGGTCATAGAGGCAACTGCAAAATGACTCGTTTGTTTTTTCAAATTTATAATAGCAGTGACATCCATTCATGGGCCACACTGGAGCCTAACATCAAGCTGGGTGCTGTCACAATAAAATATATAAAATAAAAAATCTTAATGTTAAGCTGGAATGCAGTCCATGATTAGAGGTGACTGCTACTAAAATTCAATACATGTAAGTAGCAGTCACTAGACCTGGTTGGAACAGACTACTAACAAGGTCATCTCGAAACACAACTAAATCACTTCACGGTCTGTATTTTTTAAAGTAGTGGTACTACCCCGCATTGGCAGACTGGGTACCACTCTTTGATAACCAGACCCTTAGCAAATATCCGCTTCTTTTTTTATTTACTCATACCGGGAATCGTACCCGGGACTTTACGCAAAACAAACTGTTGTGTTAACCAATCGGCTACACCTATCTTCACATAAGTGTTCAATTTGTAGGTTAAAGAAAAGCCAATGCACTCCGCTATTCATGTTGGCATATCGCATGAGGAACGCTGGTGCTGTCATCCATACACACTCCCCTCATGCTGTCCGCTGCACACTGCTCTGGCCTGGGAATGCATTCCGGATCACACACCAGGAGATGATCAAGGTATGCGAAAGTTATAAGTATACAGACCGTGAAGTTATTTAGGCATGTTTCGGGATCAGTCTGTAGATTGACAGTTTTTTCTAGGCCAGCATAGTGGATGTGACTGCTACTTACAGTTATTGAATTGTAGTAGCAGTGACATCTATTTATGCACTCCACTTAACATCAAGCGAAGTAATTTCATATTTGTCTCGAGTCAAATAAATAAAAAAAAAGAAAGCGTGACCAACCGCCTTAGACCCTTTCTTAAATCGGGCCACATGATAACCAGTAACTTAATTAAAACTTCATTCGACATTTCGAAAACATTTCTTTGGCCGGTATAGTGACGGCGACTAGAACAGCCGTAAACTAACTCGGTTTTTTCAGTTGTCGTCACTCTGGCTTATCATCAGGCGGGTCGAGGTCAGATGTGTCACAATAAAAAAATTAAAATAGGCAGATATCGAAAACTTTTTCTCTTGCATTTTGTTCTATCTCATCAAGTTATATAAGAATCCATATCATCACAAACATCAGAATCCCCATAATATGAATAAAGAAATTAAAATATCAAATTTGTCACGCCATTTCCCACAGGAATGGTCAGAGACAATGGAGTGCATAATAAATATGTAAATAAATAAACAAAAAATAATAGTATCAAAACCACTTGGTACTAGACCAATGTTTCTTAGTTCGTCTTGTTTCTCTGATACACTATAATGGCCGTTTTGACATTTGACCGTTCATGAAGTTTCGTATAAATAAATAATTAAGTTTGAAGGAGCAAAAATTGTTCTTAATAATGACAATAAAGAACAACAATTTGTTCCTTCAAATGTCCTTAATAAATTATACCAAACTTAATGAACAATCAAACGTCAAAACTGCCGTCATAGTGTGCCTCTGGTGTAATATACAAATAGTAGTATACGAATATAGGAATAACAATAACAATAAAGAACAACAATTTGTTCCTTCAAATGTCCTTAATAAATTATACCAAACTTAATGAACAATCAAACGTCAAAACTGCCGTCATAGTGTGCCTCTGGTGTAATATACAAATAGTAGTATACGAATATAGGAATAAGATGATTTAACATACTCTACTAATAATTCTTCTATGTTGTATTTTCTTAGATTCATTGATTTCAAAGCCTTGATTAATGAATCAAACAAATTTTGGTTCTATCGCGTTTATTTTGGTTTTTTATTTTACATTTTTTATTATTCTGACATTTCGAGAGCTTTGCAATCGTCTCATCATCAGTCTCCGCGACCACGATGTCTGCAAAATAAATGCGATAG
Organism: Tinea trinotella; assembly: GCA_905220615.1. Taxonomy (NCBI): domain Eukaryota; kingdom Metazoa; phylum Arthropoda; class Insecta; order Lepidoptera; family Tineidae; genus Tinea; species Tinea trinotella. The sequence goes on from HG992314.1 coordinate 2,046,527, forward strand.
TAAGCCGCATAAAATTTGATAACTTCATTAATTCTTCTATTCTAGGGTATTAAAGACTCCAAACTGGGTCGTTTCCTCCGCTACGACGAAACCCTGGTAGTGCCCATAATCGAGAACACTCCATTTGAGAAGGACCTGGCTGGCAGCATGGCGGAGGCACTCTCCAGGTACCCAGGCACCAGTGCTATACTTGTTAGGAGGCATGGCGTTTATGTGTGGGGCGATTCGTGGCAACAAGCGAAGACTATGTAAGTATGATTAGTATCTGCTGATTTCGGATGTAAAATGGGATGTTGAGGATTTGTCTAATTGATTTATTCAAGAATATCTATATTGCTATTACTAGCCGTGCCCCGTAGTTGGATACTATATTGACTTCGAAATCGCTTTGTATAGAAGAACTGCTCTCGTTTATGGCAGAACCACTGTCTTCTTTTTTTCTTTTACATTTCTATACTAAGCTACTAAAGTGCTTGTATCATAGAAACAGGATAACCAAAGTACATATAACAAAGATATATTGGTACTGGTGAATGGTTTCGAACCCGGTTACGCAAAATTGCAGTGCCACTAAACCACGGTCGCCATTTTATACCAGGTAATCTCATGATTAAAAATGTAATTATTTCAGGACTGAATGCTACGATTACTTATTTGAAATGGCAGTGGAGATGAAGAGGTTGGGTTTGAACCCAGAACTGGAGCCTGAAACAGCCAATGGTGATGATAGACCAAAATGGCAAAGTCAAGCCTTTTAAGTGTCTTCACATTTTAGGTTGTAAGTGGGGCTTTTATTTGTGTCATGTTATTCTATAATGATAAAATTTAGGTTTTAGGTCTGACCTGAAAGTCTTGGCAAATACAGAAATATTTCTGCTAGTAACCTTAAGTATACTATGCAGAACAAAATTTGATACTTTATATTAGTAACAAGTTTGACAGAGAAAAATACGCGTGCAACTGAGAATCGAAGTATCATATCTTAGGCCGGCATAGTGGATTGGACTACTACTTACAGTTATTATTAAACTCTAGTAGCAGGCGGGTGCAGTCATATGTCGAGTCACAATAAAAAAAATATACCATTATTGTTATTAAAATTGGATAAAAAATCACATTTGCAACCAGGCGTTTGAGGTCACAACGGTTGAGCGTCAACCGTTTCTAATTTATAAAGCAGTAACGGATCGGCACGTGACAAAATTAAAAAAAAAATGATGCTATTATTTCTTGATTATTTTTATTTCTTCTATCGGATAATTTTGAAATAATTAGTGAATTAAAACAAATTACAAAACATGAAATTAAAATATCGAGTATCAAAATAAGTATTTTGTTTTATATTCGTTTGACAGATGTCAGTATTGCTAGATGAAAAAAAAATGTATTGTGCCACTTCTCGCTTGCCAGACTGCACGTCAGAGATCTATCTATCATGTATGTGATCGTTATTAATCACTATAATTATTGGGTAATACATACATTTATGTATTTTAAACTGTATTTTTGTCGCAAAAAAGAACATCACTCATTTTGGGCTTCTGTGTACTACTTTTGTAATGTTCAATGATTGAAAAATATATTAATGGTAGTTTCGATACTAGTGTTGATAAAACTAATAACAATTTTACTTTTAAATGCTGTGCAATTGAGTTTTTTTTTTGGAAAATAAGATATGGATTTTGTATCATCTGTCAAAAGACACACTATAAGTTTCTGCTTTGAACTGTCTTACATTGTAATCTTCGTACATCAAACTATTTTAAAATGTATAAGCAACTGTTCATACAATTAAGCCCAGGTCTCCATACAAAATGAATGATGCCCTTGTCCAAAACGAATGACTTCGTAATATTTACTTCAATACGTATAATATTGAATGTTTTTAAAATTTTTGAACTTCTATCACGTTATCGTGATATAGCTATATTTCTTATCGCGATAAAAAAAATGTAGGACAACTCGATTATTTTCCGACCAAATTGGAGATATCCTCAAAAAAATCTTGCCTATTGCCCATAACCGTAAAGCTTGTATGAAGAGAATTTTGGATGTGAGAGAAGCGAGAGAGTTGTGTCAGGATCGTGATAAGTGGCGTTCCATTGTTTTTGCCTATCCCTGTGGGAAAAAGCCATGACAATTTTAATCGATTGAAAAACAAATTTTCGAGTGTCATCCTAAAATAAACATTTGTCATCTAATGAAATATCTTTATCACGATATCGTGATAGATAATGTAGAATTTTTAATAAATGTGTCTGTCTGTGATTTTAGATTTCTTAGTAGTTTTTTTTAAATCTATTTACATAATTATGCTTTTATCTTTTAATTTAGTAGGGTTACTAGATTAAGTACTATTTGTCAATTTTGGTTGGATTTTTAATTGCAGTTAGTGAATAAGTAATAATTTATGTTAGTTATCAAGTAAAAAAAATGGTTTAAGTAAAACGGACATAAACACTAAATTAAAAACATGTATTTGTATTAGATTATTTTTAAACCAACTTTTTTACTGAGTGTAACTGAAAATCAACGATTTTATTATTATTTTATTATCATATTTGTGTTAGTCTGGTCCTGCATTAATTAGGACATTTGTAGTAAGATAATCGGTTATAAAGTTAGCTGTTAATTTTAATGCTTTTTAGATTGTAAAAAATGCCTAGAAGTTATGGCCTTCTTTAAAAATGTAGTCTTTTATGAAATTGCGTGCTATATTTATGAATTTGTATGTTTTTTATATAATTTTATATTTAGTTAAGTAAGTTTATTTGTAATTATTAAGCAATCTCCGAGTTTCTATTTACATATCTATTGTAATAAAAATATTAATAAAACACCGTTTTTTTATTCCTCAAAATATAATCCATCAACTATCATTTTTAATTTTTTTATACTTAGCTACTTAAGTGCTTGTATCTAAGATACATGACAACCAAAGTACATATATCAAAGGTACATTGGTACCGGTGAGTGGTTTTGAACCCGTGCTCTCGGTTTGCGTAACTATTGCGCACCACTACACCACGGTCGCCTTAAGTAAAGGGTCCGCCATCTAACGTTTTTTTTTTCAACTAGTGCTATTTCGTGAATGGCAACACTTAGCTCATGTCTGATTTGACATATATTTAATTATATCCTTCCGCTAAACGAATATGGTTGTGTATACGCTTGAACAACATGGTAATGTTGCAGAATGTGTGCGAAAATTGCGTACGGATTTTGGAAGAAAAGAAGCACCGTCAGCTCCGTATGTTTGTTACCTTGTAAAAAAAGTGAAAGTAACTGGCATCCTCATCGATAAACCAACGCGTAAAAAAAGCGAAAAACAGTGCCGAGAATATTGCTGCTGTGGCCGAAAGTGTGCGTGAAACGCCATCAACACCAGTTCACCGTCGTTCTCAACAATCGGACATTTCGCAGACATCATTGAGATGAATTTTGCGTAAAGACCTTAGTATGACGCCGTACAAAGTCCAATTGGTTCAGGAGTTGAAGCCAACTGACCATCCAATGCGTGGGCCTGCGATCGACTTGCAGAAGATGCGGATTGTGCCAAAAAAATCATCTTTTCAGATGAAGCTCATTTCGATCTTGGCGGATATGTGAACAAGCAGAATTGTCACATTTGGGGCACAGAAAACCCGCACGCATTCATTGAAAAGCCGGTGCCCCCAAAACGAGTCACTGTTTGGTGCGGATTTTGGTCCAGAGGCATAATTGGGCCATTTTTCTTCGAAAATAAGCAAGGAGTGGCCGTTACAGTCAATGGCGATCGTTATCGGGCCATGTTGAACGATTTTTTGTTCACAGAAATTGAAGAGGAAGATATTGGCAACATTTGGTTTCAACAGAACGGCGCTACGTGCCACACAGCCGACGCTATACTTGATGTTTTGCGCCGTGTTTTTGAAAATCGCATTTTCAGCCGCAGAGCTGATGTCGTTTGGCCACCTCGGAGCTGCGATTTGACACCGTTGGACTATTATTTATGGGGTGCCGTCAAATATAAGTGTTACGCCGACAAGCCAGAGACAATTGATGCTTTAAAGGACAATATTCGTGAAGCCATTGGTGAAATACAGCTGCAAACAATCGATAATGTACTTAAAAATTGGACTGACCGTGTAGGCTACTGCATGGCCAGCCGTGACAGCCATTTGAATGAAATTATTTTCCATCATTAACCGGAAGAATTGTACTTTCAAATACAAAAAGAAATTTGAAAAAATATTTAGTAGTTTTTTTTATAGCATTTTCACAAAAAAAAAAACCATTAGTTGTCCATTGTTAGACACAGGCGATCCCCCAGCTATTACCGCAGTGCCTTTGTACGTGATCTTCGTCGAACGTCTAAAATTAATAATTATTTTATTGAGTACTAACTTATGTGCCAGAACCTTAAACAAAACAATTGTTCTTCAAACGTATTTATATATTAAACAAAACCTCATGAGCGGATCAAACATTCAAACGGCCATAGTGATGTTTACATATTATTTATAATTCTTCAAAGTGATTAGTCAATTCAGGCCTGACGTCATCAAAATAGCGGCTAGCAATTTGCGGGGCGGCTTATATGAAGGAATTGTATGTGATGTAAAGGAAACGAGAGTTGTGCCAGGATCGAGGAAAGTAGAGCTCTATTGTCTATTAATGATGACCAATTACGATTATGACTTGTATTCTCAGCCAGAAGACGTCGTCCACCCTTATTCGTGACTTTCACTATGTCGTGAGTCCACCTAGTGGGAGGCCTACCTACGCTGCGTCTTCCGGTTCGTGGTCTCCACTCTAGAACCTTTCTTCCCCATCGGTTGTCGGTTCTTCGAGCGATTGTTAGATTTTTTAAATAGTTTTAATTAAAACAAAAATTTAATATTACAAAATTTTATATTAGCACAACGGTTGATCACAATCATCATCATTATTTTTCTTATTTCTTTTATTTCTATCTCTTTTAGGCCAAGGCACTTTGTAATGCACATATTGCATGTGAACGCGCACGTCGCAACGATTAGGAAACGACTTGTCGCAGATTTTGCATTTGTGAGGTCGGATGCCTAGGTGGGCCTGAAACAATACATTCGTTATGGAAGACTTAAGTTAATGCATGAAATAAGCCGGCATAGAGAATGCGACTGCTACTTAAGTAGAGACGAAAGGCGTGGCGCATTGGTTGAGCACCTTTGGCCGGCATAGTGACAGCCGTGAACTGGCTGGATTGTTTCAGTCGTCGTCATTCTTGGATCTTCTCTTGCTTATCATCAGGCGGGTCGAGGTCAAACGTCGTGTCACAATAAAAAAAAAGTTACGCGTTAAGTCCCCAGGACGCGATTCCATGTCTGAACTAAGATTTTTGACGTGACAACGACTTATAATTCGATGGAGCCGCACGAAAAAACATGACTCATGCGGCGTTACCTCGCTCAGGCGTTCTATTTAAGGCTTGAAGTGCAAGCGAGAGCGCGGAACGAGCGCCAAAGAGGCACAATCGGCCTCCGCGTTTGGCAGCGTTCGACAACTGTCTCTCTCCTACTTGAGTGAGCGATGCGTACATGACATATTGTATTTATGCGTACAAATAAATGTAACTTGATCAATTCAATTGTGATTTCCATTTACCTCCTTCTCTATATCCATACAAAATATCTATCAAACAAATAAAATTAAAATAAGTATTTTTTATGACGTTGTCACGTTTAACTATTGTCAGTAAACCGACTTTACAGACAACAGATTTTTTGATAGCTTTTATTTGTCAAAATCAAACTAATAGTCACGCCTTTTTCCCACAAGGATAGGCAGAGACAATGGAAGCCACTTGCCACGATCCTTACACAACTCCCTTGCTTCCCTCTACAATTCCACAATTCTCCTCATACAAGCTTTACGGTTATGGGCACTAGGCAACCCAGCTTTCTTGAGGATGTCTTTGATAGGTAAATCACAAGTACATATTAATAATAGACGCATCAGCAAAAGCTGCTAGTCTATCTAGTAACATTATTACCTTCAAATGCTTGAGCAGAGCACTCCTTGTCTTGTATCAAAGAGTGTAATCAAAGAGTGGTAGGCAGTGGTACCCAGTCTGCCGATCCGGAGTAGTACCACCACTTACAAGTATACAGACCGTGAAGTGATTTGGTCACGTTTCGGAATCAGCTTGTAAGTTGCCGGTTCCATCTAGGCCGGTATAGTGGATGTGATTGCTACTCACAGTTATTAAATTGTAGTAGCATTGACATTCATTCATGGACCACACCATGGCTTAACATCAAGCGGGGTGCTGTCATATGTCGAGTCACAATAAAAAAAAAGTGAGCCACAAGTGTCAGCAAAAGCTGCTAGTCTATCTAATAATAGTAACATTATTACCTTTAAATGCTTAAGCAGAGCACTCCTCGTCTTGTATCCTTTGTTACACAAATGGCAGTCGTGCGTGGCCTTGGCACTTGGCGCTCTGTGGCTCGCTCTGTGCGCAGACAGTGCACCAGGGAACGCGTACTCCTTGCCGCAATCCTCACACTTGTATGGCCGCTCGCCCGTGTGCTTGCGCTGGTGGTACACGAGGAAACACTGCTTCTGCAGATAAAACTGAAGGTTCAGGATCTGTAAGGCGACCGCGGTGTAGTGGCAGTGCAATGGCTACGTAAGCCGAGTGGCACGGGTTCGAAACCACTCACAGGTACCAATGTATCTTTGATATATGTACTTTGGTTGTCCTGTTTCTATGATTGTGTTTTAAAGAGTGGTAGGCAATGGTATCCAGTCTGCCGATCCGGAGTAGAACCACCACTTACAAGTATACAGACCGTGAAGTGATTTGGTCACGTTTCGGGATTAGCTTGGAAGTTGCCGGTTCCAACTAGGCCGGCATAGTGGATGTGATTGCTACTCACAGTTATTGAATTGTAGTAGTAGTGACATTCATTCATGGACCACACTCCAGTATAACATCAAGCGGAGTGCTGTCATATGTCCAGTCACAATAAGGATAATAATTATTGGTTATCAATCATTGTGCATATACCTTGAACATCTTTCCGCAATGCTCACAAACACATTGTGCTGCGTCGCCATTTTGTAGTTTCCTGGCAGCCGGCGACGTTGGATGCGCCAATATGATATGCTCCTTATAATCAGACTTACTTGTCAGCCATCGGTTACACTGAAAGTTATATTTAATATTAATTGGAAGTGACGCTCTATTATCTCTGCCTAACCTATAGATAGGAACAAGTTAAATAGATTCGGGGGCTGAGGTGCGGCGGGGCGTCAAAAAACCCCCATCCGCATCATAGTAGCCGCTATTAGTGACGCTCATAGCTCGGCGATGTCATTTAATATCGATAAAAACGTGTCCATATTTTTTTGTTTGATTATTGAAAAATTAGTAAGTTAATAGAATAAAAGAGAGTTGTCATCCGTAGTCAGGCTAGAATCATTAGACGTGATTAAAATGTGTGAAAAAGAAAAAAACATGCAGTCACTATTCTCAAAATTAAATTAATATATAATTCATTAAAAATTCTTGCTGTCTAATGTTTATACTTCAATTGAATAGACATTATAATTTTTAATAACTAAATCTATTTGCTTTCTGAGGAAAGTGTGTGTTTATCGTTACCAACATTTTGCACGTTACTTCACTATTCATAAGACACGTGACCATGACGTCACAACTGCATTCCTACCGCGTTTATTTAGCTCGTTCCCCGACAGTATATATGGACCGATATTACAATCTATTCATAGACAGTAGCCTGTAAGAGTTAAGTGAAACGAAGTATGGTTTGAGAATGAATAACTTGGTGATCAAATGTCTCTGTACACCGACGATAAAGTTATCCTTGCATCTTCGGCGTATGAGTTACAGGAAATGGTTACTATTATGAATGCTGAATTAAAAAATAAAGGTATGAAAGTGAATGTAAGTAAAACTAAAGTAATGGTTTTGGAGAGAGAGGATAAAATGACAGGATGTGAGATAATGATAGACGGAAAGAAAGTCTCTGCCTATCTGGGAAAAAAGCGTGACAATTTGATTGATTGGAAAAAGTCAAACAATTTGTTTTCTTGGGAAGTATGTTTACAAGGGATGGGAAATGTTAACGGTGCCATCTATAGTATAATGAACAGCCAAATTATGAACAGTCACGGATGGCTGTTCATAATATGGTGCTTGTTTCTACATTAATGTATGGAAGTGAATGTTGGGTGTGGCAGGAGAAGCATGAGAGTAGAATTAACGATGTAGAAATGCGGTCGTTAAGGAGTGTATGTGGAGTGACGATAGTGGATAGAATAAGAAAAACACAGTGCGCGATAATGAAAAGTGGTTTAAAAGAAGATGAAGTGATAAGGATTGACAAAGGAATGCTTCGATGGTTTGGGCAATTGGAAAAGATGGGTGAAAGTAGATTGATGAAAGGCAGGCCCAGTCTTGGGTGTTTTTTGACCAAATCGGAGACATCCCGAAGAAAGTTGGATTGCCTAGTGCCCATAACCGTAGGGCTTGTATGAAGAGAATTTTGGATGTGAGGGAAGCTAGGAAGATGTGTCCTCGCTTTTCCTCCTCAAGCGAGCAAGTGGCGCTCCATTGTCTCTGCCTATTCCTGTGGAAAATAGTGTAATAATTTGATTGACAGATTTGACAAATAAATGCTATGAAATCTTTGCTCCGACCGGGAATCGAACCCGGGACTTTACTCGTAGCGGACTTGTCTATTACCAATGCGCCATGCGTGAGGTCGAAAGTTGTGTTAATGTAATACTTCATACAAACCAATGGGCAAGCAGAGGGTAGTTTGATATCTGCTCGACTTGCTTGCTTCCTAGCATGTACACGTAAATGTTTTTTTAACTCGAAACTGTCATTAAAAGTTTCCCCACAAAATTCACATCCATTACTAAAAAAAAAACAGTTTTATATAGCTTGTAAAATGCCAGTTCCAACCAGAGGGGTTAGGTTAGGCAAGTTAAAACGATTATCGTCTCTCGTTGGCGATTGTCAAAATAATAAAAGCTAGGCTAAATCCAATAAAACGAGACTATTATCGTTGTGACGAATATCGTCTGTGCGACGACACGTTTGATCAATATCATCAAAAGTCTCATGTAGGATTTAGCCAAACTTTTATTATTTTGACAATCGCCGACGAAAGACTATAATCGTTTTAACTTGCCTAACCTAACCCCGCAGGCCGGCATAGTGGGTGTGACTGCTACTTTGATTATTGAATTGTAATAGCAGTGACATTCATTCATGGACCGCACTCCAGCCTAACATCAGGCGGGTTGCTGTCATATGTCGAATCACAATAAAAAAATGCAAATATTTTTTAATAAAAAAACCGGCATATGTTTGCTCCAAGTCTGGTTATCTAAGAGTGGTAGGCAGTGGTACCCAGTCTGCCGAACCGTGGTAGTCTTACCTCTTACAAATATACAAGCCGGGAAAAACCTTAGTCGCGTTTCGGGATCAGCTTCTAAGTTGCCGGTTCCAACTAGGCCGGCATAGTGGACTTAACTGTTACTTACAGTTATTGAATTGTAGTAGCAGTCACCTCCATTCAAAGAGGTGGAGTGCGGCCAGCTTAATTTTGGGCGGGGTCCTGTCATATGTCGAGACACAATAAAAAATGTGCGGAAACGAGCCCGTTCAAAACAATGCTTACAACGTGCATAGTCTAAGGCCAATTCTTACCTAACTTTATGCTTGGACGATAATACCAAATGTCTTTTCCAAGCAGTATCATTAGCAAAATGGATATTACATTCAGAACAGAATGGACCACACTTCTCATTTTGTTCCTGGAAACACAAAAAGTTTGTGGATTAATAAAGTTGATAAAACTTTTAATAGACAGTTGCAAAGAGACTCTCTCTTGACCACTCGTGTGCCGAAAGAGGGCGCGATACTTTACCCCTTGGATGCCGGACGATGCAGGCGAAACACAACTAGTTGACGTTTTGGTTTTTATCCGATATAATCCAATTTGTCTACATTACGAACATTTAGTAAATTGTTTCTGTTATATATGTATTAATTGTTAATTCTCTCAATACTCGACAGCGAAATGACGAACTTTATTTTATTATACCACTTACAAGTATACAGAAATGAATGACTTAGTTGCCTTTCAGGATCAGCTTGTAAGTTGCCGGTTCCAACTAGGCCGGCATAATGGATGTGACTGCTACTTACAGTTATTGAATTGAAGTAGCAGTCACCTTCATTCATGGACCACACTCCAGCTAAACATCAGGCAGTCACAATAAAAAAAATGTGAAAGAAGCGAGAGAATTATGGCAAGATCATGGTTGATAGGAAATTTGATTGATTGATTGATGTATGATGAATTTACCTGCCTATGTATGAGCATATTATGCGATCGTAGGCCCCGTGATGTAGCAAATGTACTCCCACACAACTCACAGACACATTCGGTTGCATGCTTGATCCTCTTATGCATTGCTAAGCTGTTTGGCATGCTGCAAAAGGAATGTTTATTTCATAATTGTTTGTATTGTTACATACTGCCAGTGTCACCCGCAAGGAGATCAAATCGTTCTAGAAATTCTTTTGGAATTTCCCAATGCACATAGATAAACGTAAACAAGCTTGCCACAATAGATGGATGGATTGAATATTTCCATATATACGGAAAACGGGTGGCACGGAAGGCAGTCTCGCAGAGGAGTCCGATGAAGTCAGTCCTGTTTGGGAAGCGAAGACAAGCGATACCTGCGATTGGAAGGTGAAGACTTCGGCGAGGACAACTAGAGCGACGGGGATTCGACGATGAAGACTATAAGGATGAAATAAACCGCTTCTTCACCTAATTTTGATTTGATTTTATCCAATAAGAACCCACCCCCACGCAGCGGTACGTCACAGCATATCAATCTTTACATAGTATAAAATAAAGTCGCTTCTCGCGTCCTGTGTCACCACCGAAACCATCCAGAGCCATTCGCAAATCGTCCCACCCCAAAATCTCTTCCCACAGGAAGATTCGAGGGAAGAGGCCTCGCCCACCAGAGGCCACTCACTCTCCTTTAGCCAACTAGTTTCCCCCAGCATACCTCTCATTCTTTGACTCCAAAGTCGGGCTTCACTCGACTTTAAAGTCAATTCTATTTCTCATGGATCACCCCCTTCCGAGGAGTCCACCACTATTCTCACAAAAAACGTCCTCTGTCTTTACGTCTTTAAAACTACGCAACGGATATTCATGCGGGTTTCACTATAAAAATTGCTTTTGGATGGTTCATAGCATGTCATATTAAAAAAAGAAACATGGAAAAGATGCGGAAAGTCATGCGTAATCGAGGCAGACCCAGGATGCTTTCTCCAACGAAATTGGTGACATTCTCAACAAAGCTGGGCCCATAACCGAAGAGCTTGTATGCAGAGAATTGTGGATGCGAAGAAAGCGAAAGAGGTCAGGATCGTGGCAATAGGCGCTGCATTGTCTTTGCCTATCCCTTTGGGAAAAAAATGGTGACAATTTGATTGATTGATATTTACCTGAATGTCTCTCCACATATATTACACAAATACTTCTTCCCTTCATGCAGTTTTACGTGCAGTCTTGCTTGACTTCTGAAATTAGTAACGTAAAACATAATAAAGATATATTATTTCAATATATTAAGGTCATTATCAGCAGAATCGTAGCATGCCCTGGCGGGGCCCCGTATAAAAAATTGTTTGGGGGCCCTTAGAAAGGGTAGATTTCTTAAAAAAGAAAAAATTTTTTTATTAATTTTTGCTTACGCACTTTGGGGGCCCCCGTATAATTGATACGGCAGATATGGCGGTAGCTACGCCCCTGATTATCAGCCAGAAGACATCCACTGCTCCCATCGGAACGCCATTCCGAACGACAAGATACCAGTTGCATCCACTAGTTATTCGTGACTTTCATTATGTTGTCAGTCCACCTAGTTGGAGGCCTACCTATGCTTGTGTCTCGATACCTGATGTTAGGCTTGAGTGCGGTCTAAGAATGGAGATGACTGCTACTTTTTTATATTATATATTGTGACACGTAATGTGACCCTCGACCCGCCTGATGATAAGCAAGAGGCAGTCCAAGAGTGACAACGACTGAAAAAAACCGCGTCTGTTTACGGCTGCCTCAGTCGCCGTCACTATGCTGGCCAAAGTGAATGCTACTTACAGTTAAATAACTCTAAGTAGCAGTCACACCCACTATGCTGGCCAATTTAAATTGCCTGTAGGAATTGAAGCGTAACAATTTATTAATTGATTAAATTAAAGTGTTATACTTACGAGCAAAAGCATGTATACGGGCATAATTTGCATGAAAATTTCCTCTTATGACAGGAATAAACATGCTTCCATAGACTTTTATGATCAGGAAATCGCAAATGACAAAATTCACACTCATTCTCACCAAATTCCTGTAAATAAATGCTTTGTTATTATTTTTTATTTATTTACATTTCTTTACTAAGCTACTAAAGTCTCTGTATCATAGAAACAGGACAACCAAAGTACATATATAAACGAAACATTGGTACCGACAAGTAGTTTCGAACCCGTGCTCTTGGTTTGCGTAACCATTGCACTACCATTAAAGACATATTACTTTTGTGAAAGAGTCCCATCTCAGAAAATCACAAAATAAGCCTTTCTCGATCCTGCGCGACGCACCTGACTGGAAAATACTCATGGATACATTCGAAAAGCACTACAAGATACCTGAAGATCTAGCAGTATCAGCCTATAGACCGGACATTTTAGTTTACTCTCGACACTTAAAAACTATTATCATCGTAGAGCTTACCGTTCCGTGGGAAACAAACATTCCAAAGGACAACAACATCAAGTCCAACAAATATTATGATCTCACGAACGAGATGACGAAAGACGGTTTTAAAACTCAGCTCTACGCAGTGGAAGTTGGCGCAAGGGGATTACCAGCAAAAACCTTGCATCATCTTTTAAAAAATCTTGGCCTCCCAAGGTCCGCCGTAACCACATTTTTGGATCGTATGTCGAAGGCGGCATTGGTGGGGTCTTACAATATTTGGTTGGGTAGAGGGGATAGTGAAGGCAGGGAAGGTGAGTGTTGACATGTCACAAAAAGCTTTGAAACCTACATTTCGGTCACAAGTCCGAAACGCTGCCTTCATTCTCCCGTCTGCCACGCGATGGACCCGGCACCCGCACGGTGAATCCATGGATGCTAAGAAATTGTTTCATTCCATGGTTGCCTTAATTATACACAGACGAAATTATTTGCTTTACAATATAAATTGATCCACGATCTTGACACAACTTAATGGCATGGTGATAAAATAATATTTAAAAATAAATCTAAATATTTAAAAAAATATATTATTGTGACTCGACATATGACAGCATCCCCCTTGTTGTTAAGCTGAAGTGTGGTCCATGTATGGATGTCACTGCTACTGCAATTCAATAACTGCAAGTAGCAAACACATTCATTATGCCAGCCTAGTTGGAATCGGCAACTTACAAACTGATCCCGAAACGCAGCCAAGTCACTTCACGGTCTGTGTACACTCTTTAAAATATTAAATAGTCTATTTATATTTTTAAGCAACAATTTCAGAGTATAGTTCATGATTATGTATACTTACACTACTATGTTTTTTCATGTGATTATCATAAGTATTTTCAACTTCAAACCCTCTAAAACATAGATTACATTTAAAACGACAATTTATATAATTACTTGTCTCTTTTCTTGATAAAACTTCCTTCTTTGCCATTTCTGCTGTTAAATCAATAACTTCAGCATACTCTGTGAAATAATCAAAATCAAATTTTGGTCCATTATTTTTTCTATTATTCTTCCCATTAATTTCATCATTATTTTGCACATTTTCTTCCTTATTTTGTTTTTTACGTTTCTTTTTATATTTCATTTTATTCTTCTCTTTAAATAGTTTATCTAATCCTAAATCCTCTGAACTCGAAACACTTTCCTCTGACCAATCCTTTTCATCTTGTAAATCCTCTAAGTCTTGTAACGGTTCTAAATTAACTACCTCCACTTCTTTGAGTCTAACTATTTCTGTTAATCCATTTAATTCACCATTATTTTTTTCATCCAATTTATTATTGCTGTCATTAATAATTAAATCTGTTTTATTATTTTTTATATTCTTTTTCTTTTTACTTTTCTTCTTTGCCTTAACTTTTTCATTGATATAATCTTTTAACAGACAATCATCTGAACTTGCATAGAGATTTTCAAAGTTTGTCTCTGCATGAGTTTCTTCTTTGATTGCCTCATTTACTTCCACTTTAACTGTAGTATCATGTTCACCAATAACTTCACTTGGTATATCAGTTTCATGTAAAACAACTAATGAAAGATTCGATTCTAATTGAAGATTTTTACGATCCACCTCTTTTATTGTGGAGTAAGATATCTAGAAATATATTTTTAGTATTTATATTGCAAATTTTTATATTAGGTTATTGTGGAGTAATTAAGATTGACATTATGAACATTAGTGCATGAGGTAAAAAAGTCCTCTGGCCATAGTGACAGCGACTGAGCCAACCATAAACTGAATCAGATTTTCAAGTCATCAGCACTCTTGTACCTCTCCTTAAGTAGGCATTTATTAGAGGGTTTGTTTTTCTGCAATTATGAGCAAAGCCTTGCTTATTTTATCGTTAGATGGTTTGCAATTACTGAAGCCCGATAACTTCTAGGAATGTCAAGAGACTATTCAGGCCTCGTTTATACCTGGGATGGACCTCAATCTGCTGAGGTACCTTATTACTCTAGCCTTTACCATTAGGTCACATGTCACATAAAAAATATTGAACAACTTACCAATTCATGCCTTTTTAATATATTCATCAAAATAGTATTTGTTCTCATACATTTTTCTTTTAATTCCGAACATCTGCGTAATAAAGCTGAGCATTCATAACATACAGTTTGAAGTGGATTATAGACCTAAAAATACAGTTTTTATTTAATTTAAAGTGCTGTTATTTTAGAAGTTAGTAATGAAAATTGGACAGAATAAATGCTCAACTCACCACCAGTCCTACAAGATTTAAGTACGCATCACCGACTATAGGGTCAGTATCTAAAGTCGTAAACCGTTTCTCCGTCACAAGACATACTCTACAAGCCACGTACGAGTCCATTTGGAAACTTTAATGTAATTTTTAAGTTATAATTTCATCAAAACAACAATATAAATAAACGAATAAAACCCTAGCGACTTTTCTTTTTTCTTTCTTCTTGTTTATGGCTTTAGTATTTAACTTGCCAGTGTCAAAGTTTAAATATATGGTTCAATGTTAAACATTGTCAAGTAAAGATGAAGATGAACCACGCGAGTGATTCATCAAATGATGACGATGAGAATGAGGTTGATGATGATCGCTTTAGTAAAGCGGCGGAAAGCCTTTACTAAAACTTCAGAAGAAGTCTTGGAGGGAACATGAAGAAACACGTTTCACAACTTTAAAAAACTTGTTTATACTTGATCAACTTAAAAACTATTACTGGATAACAATTCCACCATTATTACACATTAATATTTATGAAAAACACAAGCTTTTCAAATAATTCAAAATTGCGCGTCCTGTCAGTTGCAGTTACCCGCCAAAACCCTCCTATCACCCTAGCGACTTTTTCTTTTCTTTTTCTTTCTTCTTTCTTTCTTCTTGTTTATGGCTTTAGTATTTAACTTGCCAGTGTCAAAGTAAAAATATATGGTTCAATGTTAAAACATTGTCAAGTAAAGATGAAGATGAACCACGCGAGTGATTCATCAAATGATGATGATGATAGTGAGGTTGATGATGATCATTTTAGTAAAGCGGCGGAAAGCCTTTACTAAAACTTCAGAAGGAGTCTTGGAGGGAACATGAAGAAACACGTTTCACAACTTTAAATTACTTATTTATACTTGATCAACTTAAAAATTATTACTGGATAACAATTCCACCATTATTACACATTAATATTTATGAAAGACACAAGCTTTTCAAATAATCCAAAATTGCGCGTCCTGTCAGTTGCAGTTGCCCGCCAAAACTCTTTTTCTTTCTTCTTGTTTATGGCTTTAGTATTTAACTTGCCAGTGTCAAAGTAAAAATATATGGTTCAATGATAAAACATTGTCAAGTAAAGATGAAGATGAACCACGCGAGTGATTCATCAAATGATGATGATGATGATCGTTTTAGTAAAGCGGCGGAAAGCCTTTACTAAAACTTCAGAAGGAGTCTTGGAGGGAACATGAAGAAACACGTTTCACAACTTTAAATTACTTGTTTATACTTGATCAACTTAAAAATTATTACTGGATAACAATTCCACCATTATTACACATTAATATTTATGAAAAAAATAAGCTTTTCAAATATTTAAAAATTGCGCGTCCTGTCAGTTGCAGTTGCCCGCCAAAACTCCCACCCTAGCGACTTGTACATTGACGTTTAGTTTAGTATACACCGATGGGCACTGGATTCAAACTAAACAGGCAATACTAAATTAAAATAATATTTTGAAATCAGTATCAATACTAATAGCATGTTTCACCTTTATTATATACATTTTCTATCAATTCATTATTGCAATTTATTTTCTTGGCCAATCATGTTATTTTTGGAGCAAATACCAGAATACTTTTGCAACGGGATGGCAGTAAACCCCCCAATGTTATAATACAGTTTCCCCCTCTTTTTTTATAACCATCATCGCATTATACATATAAAAATTAGGCAGGTGAAAAGGAATTAAACCCGGTCTCTGTTGCTAACACGCTACGGGTGATATTGATGGGAAAACATCGAGCACTGTTTTCCCATCAATATCACCATTATAATAGTAATGTTTTGTTAGAAGTAGCGCTCATTTTCGAGCTGAACAGTATAATCTGCAGAAAGATGAACGCACGACGACTAAGGTAGGGGCGAGTCCGCGCATATTCTGAACAGTCGTGCACATAATTTACATTATAAACGAAAGTAGGCAACAGTTATTGCGAAGCTCGAATGGAAGTGCCTTTAAACCGCGTTCTCACGAGGCGATTTGAGTTGATCAACTGCGAAATCGTTCGAGATTTGAACCGTCTGAACAGACTTTCAACCAAATTGAAGCAATTAATATATATAAATTTTTGTTAAACGACAAATATTGATCAACTGAAATCGCCTTGTGAGAACGCCCCATTATAGTGTATTCACGATGTCCGTATTAGTTTCATTCGCTTTTATACCAGCGGCACTCTATCCCGGCGTTCTATCGATAAACATTGGTGCGGCGTTCACACCAGGTTTTGACGACAGGCGTGGACGAACGGTTTAGCGACTGGTTTGTTGCGCGTAAAGTCCCGGGTTCGATCCCCGGTCGGAGCAAATATTTGTTTCATAGCTTTTATTTGTAATATTTAATAGTATTAAATATTGCAAATATTTGTTAATAAAAAAAAGAGATGGATATTTGCTTCGGGTCTGGTTTTCAAAGAGTGGTAGGCAGTGGTACCGAGTCTGCCGATCCGGGGTAGTACCACCACTTACAAGTATACAGACCGTGAAGTGATTTGGTCACGTTTCGGGATCAGCTTGTAAGTTGCCGGTTCCATCTAGGCCGGCATAGTGGATGTGATTGCTACTCACAGTTATTGAATTGTAGTGGCAGTGACATTCATTCATGGACCACACTTTGGCTTAACATCAAGCGGGGTGCTGTCATATGTCGAGTCACAATAAAAAAATAAAAAGTTGAAGCAATAAATATCGTTTTCAGTAAAAGACCTTTCAGCTTTTATCGATTAATTTAATAGTTGAAAGCAAATGGACTCGCATTGAATAATATAATCAGTCTGATCAGTCAGTCAATCAGGGCGATTGTATGTATTGTATTCCCGTTACCAGTTTTTTGGTTGTTTGTAAAATAAAACGTGAATACAATGTAAATTATGGCTTCTGCATCTACGAGAAAAATACTAAAATGGGACAGATAATGTAATGACACGTGTAATATTAAGTCGATTATTATTAAACCGTGAGAACGCTACATTCAATATTCGCGTTCAATTTTTTGTTGAAGCCTCGTGAGAACGCTGTTTATGATGGCTGTTTTAACGTTTGACTCATGACGTTTCTAATAACTTAATAATTACGTTTGAAGAAACAATTGATGTTCTTTATAGTGACAATAAAGAGCAGCAATTTGCTCCTTCAAATGTTACAAGAAACTTCATTAGCGCGTTAAACGTCAAAATGGTCATCATAGCGTGCCTCTAGTATAGATTTATGAGTCAGGAAAGAGACTAAATACTCGTTTGGTAAAAAAATAGACTATACAATCACATACCTACTTTTGGGCACAATACATATTTTAATGAATTGACTATGGAGGAAATTGTACGTAGCAACTACATTGCTTTCCTAACTCTTCAGCTTTACAAATGATGCATTGACATTTGTCGTATCTATTATTTTTAACAGATTCAACTCTATCACGTTTGTTATTTTCCTCACACAAAATGTCATTAACTTGATGTAATTGACTTAATTTCATGTAACTGCAAATCTTCGCTTTATTTTCGGGGACGCATTCGCAATTTTTACAGTCGCATGCATTGTAAACTTCTTTTAATCTTTTTTTAACATCAATAGTTAGCGGCTTTGGTTTCACATTGTGCTTAAATTCGGTAAAAATATCCGCGGTCAATTCATTCGCGGTTTTATTATCGGTGGTGTCGATGACATTTTTGTTTTTAAAAATTAGGTTTCCATTGTCTATTAAAACGACATTGCGTTTTTTAGGAGCAACATCATTTCTTTTTGTAAAATCTTTGCAGTTCTCTTTGTAATTTGCCATTTTCTTTTATAAAGTTACATAACTATTTAACTTTTTAATTATGTTTTTAATGGAATATTTAGGTAAGCTATTAGGCTATATTAATTCATACTAATGTAGTTCACTTTTTTCTTCTGTGTTTTAGTATTATCCTTCATAATTTTTAGTTTTTACCTGAAATAAATGTTTTTTTTGTATAAATTTACAAAAAAAGTTTTTTTTTGCATTATTCAATGTTAGTATTACTTTTATGCGGTCGGGGGAAGCATCCGCATTTTGTCGACCGAATCGGCAGTCGAACTAAAAAGTTTGGTGCATCTTTTCTTTGTAGAACAATCGATAAGTGGAATGCTTTGCCAGCCCATGTGTTCTCTCCCTCCTATATCCTTGGATCCTTCAAGCAATGCGTGAAGAAGCACCTTTCGCCGGCATAGGGACGGCGACTAAGGCAGCCGTGAACTAACTCGGTTATTTCAGTCATCGTCACTCTTGGGTCTCATCAGGCGGGTCGAGGTCAAATGTCGTGTCCCAATAAAAAAAAACATTAAGCCTCCACACATAGGCGTTATTATCGGTCGGTAATACCGGATGTGTTATTGCGATATCTGTTTTAAGTACAATATGTATGTAGGACGGCTACGAAGTTACACACTGCTGCGATAATAACGACGCAATGGGAGTAGGACGCAGTTGTGTGCAAGGAATCGGGACGCATTATCGCAATAACGCATCCGATATTATCGAGTGATAATAACGCGCATGTGTGGTAGAAGATTTAACCAAAAATAAATGCGATAGTACGCCGCATAAAATTTGTTTAATTCATTTATCAATCTTTGCGCTGAATGGAGTAAAATTCTATGTATAAATTAAAATAAAATTTATGTGTGCACACGGTCTTAACGAATAACGTTGGTAATGGGCTGGTAAAGCATTCCAGTTGTCGATTATTCTACAAAGAAACGACGCAACTAAACCTTTTAGTTCGACTTCAGATTCGGTCGCGTAGACATACTCAATACTCATACTCCATCCTATCCTATTCATATTCGATGTCAGATGTCGTGTCACAATAAAAAAAAATATAGTGCAGTTCTTCTAACTGCTGAGTATACTTCGCTCTTTGCTGCGTCAATACCAGATGCAATACTTGCAAATCTCCATGTTGCGGTTGAGATCGTTGCAGATTAATAAGCCTCATTGTATGAAGAGAAGTGTGTACGTAAGGAAAGCGAGGGTGTTGTGTCAGGATCGTGACAAGTGGCGCTCCATTGTCTCTGCCTATCCCTGTGGGAAAATAAAATTATCACGTCTCATTTCCACAGGGTAGGCAGAGTAACTAGAACCGACTTTCCAAGATCCTAACACAACTATCTCGCCTTCGTATCTACAATTTCCTGTAACAAGCTTTATAGTTGTATGAAGAGGTGTTTCATACAAACCTCTGTTTTATCTTTATACACATCTCTGATTTATAGATTCTTTCTTCAAACCATCGAGTTATATATATATAATACATATTATTTCACTATGTTTCAAAACTAGAAAGAATAAAATATCATAGTAAACTACTTACTTCTATTCAACGTTTTTTTAAAGCATCATGTGTATTTATTTTAATGTCTATTGATTTTTTAAACAAATTATAAAATTAAATTACATATTGATTTTTAAAACATGTCAAAAATGTCAAAGCGATTCGTTTCATGCAGAAATTGCAAACCATACACACGTGTATGCAAAATTTTATCTCAATCGGTTGATTAAAATTGCTTTAAATTCAGTACGAGATTTGACCCGAACGTACATATCTACATACAAACCTTGAAAGTTAAATAAATGACGCACCCCTCCACTTTATTAGTTTATTTAAATGTGTGAATGCAAATATTTCTACCATACTATTATACTTTATCAGCGTGTTCCTCCTTTTCTGTCCAATCAGCAACTGAATGACCTATTACAATTGCATTTCCGGTGTGTTGCACTCATATTATGCGGCTTAGACAGATCATATCATTTCGGCTTAGACAGACTATAGTATCATAAACAACGCACCATTGTTAAGGCGTTCGTTAGGGGCCCTCCTCAGCTATTAAGAGTTAAAGTTAATATGGCATTTTAATATCTTATATTTTGCTTCCAATTTTTTTTTGAATCTCTATACTAAGCTACTAAAGTGCTTGTATCACAGAAACAGGACAACCAAAGTACATATATCAAAGATACATTGGTACAGGTAAGTGGTTTCGAACCCGTGGCCATTGCACTGCCACTACACAACGGTCGCCTTAATGTATTATGTTCCCATCTAATATAATAATTGGCGACGAGGATAAGATAGGCCACTTCAGCGCAGACAGTGGTGTCAATAGAGGAAATCCCAACACTGTTTTGTCCACGTCGCTGATTCCAACAGAAAGGGCTAGTTTCTGGTAAAGGATGCTACGTTCTTAACAACAAAATGGCACACCTATGTCTACCGAGGACAGGGCCGTCTTAAGCATATTCGGCGCAAGGGTGCGAAACAACAAAAAAAAGCCATATAAATTTTATGTTTCATTTATTTATTACCATGAAATCATATTACAATAATAATAAAATTCCTTATTGCACACAAAATATAATAAAAAAGGGCAACCGATTTCAAATACCACAAGAAGTCACTAAAAAGCGAAAAATAACAACCCTACCTATAACTTTACGCAAAATTATTTAATATTGGATCCTTCAAGCAAGGCGTGAAGGTGCTCCTTTGGCCGGTATAGTGACGGCGACTAAGGCAACCGTGGAGACTCGTTTTTGCAGTCGTCGGCACTCTTGTCGGCGTCAGATGTCGAGTCACAATAAAAAAAATATATTGGTATGAGTTGCCTTCTTATCGGTTTGAAATCTCTCC
Source organism: Tinea trinotella (assembly GCA_905220615.1). Taxonomy (NCBI): domain Eukaryota; kingdom Metazoa; phylum Arthropoda; class Insecta; order Lepidoptera; family Tineidae; genus Tinea; species Tinea trinotella. The sequence goes on from HG992314.1 coordinate 2,068,277, forward strand.
ATGTCCACATTGAAAGTCTCTCCCCGCTATATGGCACAGACTTCAAACCTATCAGTATCAGTAGGCAGCACATACCAAATGTATTTATTTAAAGTCATAAGTACGTGCTAAGTACAATTGTTATTTTTCGCTCTTTAGTGACTTCTTGTGGTGATAGAAGTCAGATGCGTTATTTTCCCTTTTTATTGTAATTATTAGTAGGTGGGTAGTTTGATGTTTGGTTAAGTACCTGTATTATTTCAATTGACGCAAACTTAGCGTCACGGACAGGAATACTAAATATTCTGTGACTCCCACCAGTGGCGTAGCGTGGAAGTCAGCCGCCCGGGGCGGAAAAAAATAATTGCCGCCCCCTTATTTAGGAGTTTCGATACAACAGTTTAGGTACAACAGGCGTCTATTTGACGAGAGGCGTGGACGAACGGTTTAGCGACTGGTTTGTTGCGCGTAAAGTCCCGGGTTCGATCCCCGGTCGGAGCAAATATTTGTTTCATAGCATTTATTTGTAATATTTAATAGTATTAAATATTGCAAATATTTGTTAATAAAAAATAACATACTTTTATTCGATATGTATGTTATTTATTTGTTTAATTAAAAAAAAATTGGTTGCCTGTAAAGTCGATATACGGGCGAAAGTTTTACGTGACAACGACTTTGAGTGGTAAAATAATTTTAATGTGAATATTCATTCGTATAGTAGGAAGAAGGATGAAATAATAGTAACAAATTAAAACATTTATTTATACAAAGAATTATATTTAAAACATTAATTTATACAAAGAATCTCGCACTGAATTTCATATTAACAAAATTTTATTTTTACCTTTACACATACATACGTATTTATATACAAATATACATATGTCTCTCTCGCTCTTAGGCGGGCTAACCATGCCCGAGTGGAAGGGACGCGTGCCTCTCACTCGCTCTCATTGTGAGCGCATAACGTGAGCGGAGCGTAACGCAGTTTCTTGAAGTGTCACCCGGCAAACCAATTTATAAGACGTTGTCACGTCAAAAAGAGATGGATATTTGCTTCGGGTCTGGTTATCAAAGAGTGGTAGGCAGTGGTACCCAGTCTGCCGATCCGGGTTAGTACCACCACTTACAAGTATACAGACCGTGAAGTGATTTGGTCACGTTTCGGGAACAGCTTGTAAGTTGCCGGTTCCATCTAGGCCGGCATAGTGGATGTGATTGCTAGTCACAGTTAATAAATTGTAGTAACAGTGACATCCATTCATGGACCACACTTTGGCTTAACATCAAGCGGGGTGCTGTCATATGTCGAGTCACAATAAAAAAAAAACAAATATGTAAATTTCAGGTACAAATTTTAACGATTTATTATAGTTTTTTTTAAATTTTGCCGCCCGGGGCGGGCCGCCCCCGCCACTGCTCCCACCGTCAGCTCAGAAGCACAAAGTGAAGACTCATACTCAAACACCTGAATCAATAATAGATTTCATTTGTTTGAGAGAGATCAAGAAACATCTCTGTACATGGTATGGTTATAAAATTTTCCTCGATTTCTGTTCATTCTGGGCTATGATAATGTGGGTTTAGCCGTTTTTACTAATTTTTGAAAATTAATAATATTATTTAACTAACTACACACTATAACTTTTAGGCAGGGTCGCCATGTGTTAACTAAAGGGTTAATAATAGTTAAGAGCAAATAAAATACGCCTTTACACGTAGAACAATCTTTATTGAATAAGAAAATCAATATAATATAATGTAGTTTAGGTTAGGCATGGACTCTACATCAACTCCTTATAGGTAATATTAGTCATTGCGATTATTACTCCAGAGCATTTCAATGGTACACTGAAGGCTAACGCTTCAGAATTGTTCGAAAAACGTCACTAGCAACGCTCGTAGTACCCTTGGGTATCTGCTTCTCTTTTTACTTTACAAGAAAACATTTAATGAATAAATCGTTCACATGTACATATTATTATTACGTCAGATATGTTACAACATACGTTGGGATAGGTATATAATGAAAAAGAAAACCCGATTACCTGTCAACCGGTACTAGTTGACGTTGTTATGGTGGTGCCAGCTGATCAACGCGGTGCCTAGCTGGTGTTGTTCAGCCAGTACGTAGCTGCTGTTGATCAGCTATGATAAATTAATTGGTACGATAGTAGTGACAATAACTCACCAACTATGGGAAAGACACTTAATTCATGTACATATTATATATGTCATTTCAAATATGTTACAACATAAGTTGGGATAGGTATATAATGAAAAAGAAAACCCGATTACCTGTCAACCGGTACTAGTTGACGTTGTTATGGTGGTGCCAGCTGATCAACGCGGTGCCTAGCTGGTGTTGTTCAGCCAGTACGTAGCTGCTGTTGATCAGCTATGATAAATTAATTGGTACGATAGTAGTGACAATAACTCACCAACTATGGGAAAGACACTTAATTCATGTACATATTATATATGTCATTTCAAATATGTTACAACATAAGTTGGGATAGGTATATAATGAAAAAAAAAACGATTACCTGTCAACCGGTACCAGTTGATGTTGTTATGGTGGTGCCAGCTGATCAACTCGGTGCCTAGCTGATGTTGTTCAGCTGGTAAGGAGCTGCTGTTGATCAGCTATGATAAATTAATTGCTACGATAGTAGTGACAATAACTCACCAACTATGGGATGACCATTAATTCATGTACATATTATATATGTCATTTCAAATATGTTACAACATAAGTTGGGATAGGTATATAATGAAAAAAAAAAAACGATTACCTGTCAACTGGTACCAGTTGACGTTTGTTATGGTGGTGCCATATGATCAACTCGGTGCCTAACTGGTGTTGTTCAGACAATACGTAGCTGCTGTTGATCAGCTATGATAAATTAATTGCTACGATAGTAGTGACAATAACTCACCAACTATGGGAAAGACCCTTAATTCATGTACATATTATATTACGTCATTTCAAATATGTTACAACATAAGTTAGGATAGGTATATAATGAAAAAAAAAAAAAAAACGATTACCTGTCAACCGGTACCAGTTGACGTTGTTATGGTGGTGCCAACTGATCAACTCGGTGCCTAGCTGGTGTTGTTCAGCCGGTACGTACCTGCTGTTGATCAGCTATGATAAATTAATTGGTACGATAGTAAATTAATTGGTGACAATAACTCACCAACTATGGGAGAGACCCTAATTAATGAACATATTAGTATTACGTCATTTCAGATATGTTACAACATAAGTTGGGATAGGTATATAATAAAAAAAACAACCGATTACTTGTAAGTATTAATTTGTTAAATATTCATAATCACGGTTGCCAAAAAGATTGATAATTTTGGGTTGAATTTTGTTTAGAAAGTATTTAGACCTCAATCAAATCAAATAGTCACGTCTTGCCACGATTCCGACACAACTCCCTCGCTTCCTTCACAATTACAATTCTCTTCATACAAGCCTTATGGTTATGGACACCTAGCTTTCTTGAGGATGTCTCCAATTTGGTCGGCAAACACCTTCCTGGGCCTGCTTCGTTTAACGCATCTATTCACATATTAGACATATTATAGGTTAAATTGATAGTAATAATATAAAGATTCAAAAAGCGGCCAAGTGCGAGTCGAACTCGCCAATAAAGGGTTCCGTAACATAATATAAAAGTTCTTATAGTTCATTGTAACTTTGATCGATTTTTATATTTGAATTGATTGAATAAAAGGTAAATTGCGGTTTACGATTAAAGACGTATTAATAAATACTACTTACTAGATCTCGTTCAAACCAATTTTCGGTGAAAGTTTGCATGATAATGTATATCATATATTTTTTTATTTTTTATCATTCTTATTTTAGAAGTTACAGGGCGCACACATTTTACCACTTTGAAAGTGTCTCTCGCGCAAATTATTCAGTTTATGAAAATCATAAGTTGGGATAGGTATATAATGGAAAAAAAAACCGATTACCTGCTACCATGATACGGAGCCAAACAAGGTTGCACTTATCGCTAGTGATGTACAATATCGACGTCAATATCGATAAATTTTAATTAAATCGTACACTAAAGTAACGTATGAATTGTAGTATTTTCCTAGGATTTGCACGAACATAAAATTTTTTTTTGCGGTTTAGTATTTAAATTTGCATTCTGCTAAATTCAAGGGGACCTTTCTTGCATTGCATTTACATTAACAACAGAACACAGTAGTAGCTGTGTTCTTAACGCAGAACACAGCTACTACTCAACACATTATACATAAACTATTTATGCACTTAGGGATAAAAGTAGGACATATCAACACGTGTGAATTGACTACAGAGCCTAAAGTAAGGTTGGCAACCACACACGTGGGATGAGAGGTTCTAAATTCTCCCGTGGTGCGTATGTATTTTTTACATCTGTATGAATAGTTCGACTTGCCCTATTTTGCAGGACGAGAATGTGGCACTTTTTATCGTGAATTTTTCATCGATAAGTGAAATAATGTCATTTTTGTTTTTGAAAGGTAATACGCCTACGCAAATCAAAGATGAGTTGGACTCTATGTACGGGGATACTGCACCATCATTTACCACAGTAAAATTTTGGGCAGCTGAATTTAAACGTGGCCGTAAGAGCTTGGGAGACGATGAACGTTCGGGATATCCAAAAACTGCAACTACTGACGATAACATCGCTAAAGTTCACCAAATGGTACTAGACGATCGCCAAATTAAAGTGAGAAACATAGCAGAGGCTATGGAAATGTCCAAAGAACGTGTTTGTCACATATTAAATCAAGATTTAGACATAAGAAAGCTGTCCGCGCGTTGTGTGCTGCGTTTGCTGACGTTAGATCAAAAACGTTTTCGAATGAAAATTTTCTAAATTTCTAACGCTCTGTTGGCACAATTTAGGCGCAATAAACCCGAATTTAGGCGCAGAACACATATTTTGCAGAGAAGAATAGAACCGAGTACTATTTGGACGGGTCAGAGATGGGAGCATCGCTGGGAGAAGTGTGCAGAGTTAGTAACAAGGAGACTATGTAGAAAAATAAAAAATTTTTTTTTAGAAAAAATGTCTTATCTTTGTTAGGTCGGAAATTTTTCAGACCACCCTCGTACTTTGTGATTTTTTGAGACTCTTTCACAAAAGTATATTTTTATTGTCAATCCTCTTGTAGCCCTGGCAATGCCAAGACTTACTGGTTCACGTACTATATCATGACATCACCCAGTGTTTGAGAGACCACCAGAGATCACCAGAGCTTAAGTCTGATTTAATTATTTATATTTATACTTTGACGACAATATTAGGTTAATATGTCCGCTAGCGACCGCCATATTGGATTAACTGTATCTCATGGCGCATATATGTACGCAATTGACATAGTTGTAGTCATGTATTAGTAGTAAAAAAACTACTTACTATAAAAAATATGCATGAAAGGATGATTTATTAAAAAATGTACCATCACAACAGAAACCACCATAAAAACCAACACTACCACTACCATCACGACCACTAAATTACCATCGCCATCACCACAAAAACAAACACCACCAAATCCACCACCAACACCACTACTACCACTAGCACCAAAACCACCAAAAGTACAACACAACCACTACGAAAACCATCGCCACCACCAGCACCACAACCAAAATAAAATTGCCCCCAGCGCTACACAATGCCGTCACAGCAATCAATTAAATTGTCACGCCTTTTTCCCACAGGGAGAGGCAGAGATAATTAGATATTACTGCATGCCACTAGATGTTGTACACCAATAAATATAAAAAATATATATTACCTCCTCAACGTTTTTAACGGGTAAATACAAAGTTGGTACAGCATCTGTTTTAAGTGTCCTTCATTTTATATTATTATACGGAACAAATGAATTTGTACAGAAATGTTTGAGACAAATATGGCTGTGTTTTTTCACAGTCCAATTCGTTCTCTCAATAAGCCGCGCCCGCTCCATTTTGAAATTTTCATCACAAGAAAATCTTGAAATATATAGGAAACTTTATAGATATCGGTATCTTTTCCACATCCCTATGTTTTCTTATATTTTTATAAAAATGTATCAAGCAATGAAAGCTATGTTACTTTGTGTATAATCAAAGTTATGACTTCGATTTAATTATTTTAGATTAAATACCACATTATAATGAATGAAAATATGTATAAAATATGAAACTTACCGATGAAAAGATAAACCCTCATTATAATTTTCTTTGTAATATGTATGCGATTTGCATCCTTGCACTACGCATGCCATTTTATATTATTATTTAAAACAAATTAAATTAATCGTGTTTCACAATTTTAAGCAAGAAAAAAACACAATATTTTTAATTTATTATATATCACTTCACAACCCGATCACAATTTGACATGACAGAAAGAAACATCCAGTACCTAGAACAAACACTAAGGACATACAAGCAAAACACCAGAAAACATTTAATTGTAAAATGTGTCAAAGGTTGGGATTCAAATGGAGCCAATTCCTATTGTATAATATCTATTTTGACAATAGGAAGAAATTGACTGAAAGATACGATATTCAGAGGTTGAGATTTAACTATTTAAAAGCATATAGTGATTTTGGTAAACAACACATACGTACATACGACACATGTCCAAAATAAATGCTGGAAATAATAAATAAAAAGTTTATGCTGATAATAAAGTGGATATGCGGCAGTAAATGGTACTTATATTGGAAAGTACAAGCTTCACAACGCAAGACTACCGCGACAATATGATATAAAACAACTATTACAAGTGGTTAACGGAAAAACTTATTCCTTACCTTCTAAAATATACCGTTTTATTGATCAATATTGCTTCTTAACATTATCTAGTTTCAGAAAAATAGATACCGCTTCAAATGCAAACCATAGCTGAAATGCAAAATTGGCTAAATAGTGAGAACATTCGATATAATCAGAATTTAATAAAAAAAATAATTGTATGAGTTATAAGCAGCAAGAAGCGTTTCAAATTATACATGATCGATAATATAATGAAACACGGATTTAAAGTTTTAAGGCTAAGATGGGTCTATGTTAGAATACTACCTTACTATCCTGACTTAAACCCATTTAAAAAGATATGGGCAAATATAAAAAAATATAACAAGCCACAATATAGACCAAACTTACGAATTAATACTTGGGTACAAATTAATTCTGCACAAAACTTAGTCTGTGCAAAAGCTATAAGATGTTTAGTTAATTATTTTGATTATAAGGCATATAATAATAAGCAAAGAGTGGAAGACAGCCGATCCGGGGTAGTATCACCACTTACAAGTATACAGACTGTGAAGTGATTTAGTCGCGTTTCAGGATCAGCTTGTAAGTTGCCGGCATAGTTGTTGTGACTGCTACTTACAGTTGTAAAATTGTAGTAGCAGTGACATCCATTCATGGACCACACTCCAGCTTGAAATCAAGCGGGGTGCTATAATGATAGTGTCATAGGTATATAATGAAAAGAGCCCAATTACCTGTAAGTATTTATGTTACAGGTAAATATTCATAATCACTGTTGCCTCAGTCGCCGTTACTATGCCGACCAAAACGACGCTTGTCGCGAACTGAATATCGCGAATGCTAAAATATAATCGATGCCTAAAACTATCGATTGAAAGATTCTTTTAGGGCAGCACTAGTGGCTGTCAGTGTGTGGGAGAGACAGATCGTATGTGCAATGTGTAGGAAAAAAGTTGCAATGTAAAATCGGTAATGCATAAGTTAAATAGAATGCTTCACAGAATCGTTGTAAAGAATACACAAGGATAATTGGTAAGATAGAACCCATATTATGTTTTGACACAACGAGCTTAAATTAGGTGAGTGGTGTCCACCTATATTGTATTTGTAGAATATAAACCCAGATGTTGGTGGTCTGGGATGGCTGCAAGGGGAGGTTGGAGGCCATTGCGGGGAGCGAGAAGTTCCCCATGAACTATTCCGTTATGGTATAGTAAGTGAATTATTATATAGGTAGTAAGATGCATAGTACTTGAGGATCCTTAGGAAACTTATGGAGAATTATTAAAGAAATAGAGGCAGTGTTAAATTGTCGACCCTTGACAACCGTAGGAAATGACGTGGAATACACTTTAACTTCAGCCGACTTCCTGCGCGTGGGAGGACCACTAACATTAGTGGAATCCGATCAGGACAACGGCGCAGTAATTACCGACACCAAGAGAAGTTTGGTGGAAGGTTGGAAAAAAGGCCTGATAATACTTGAAGAATTTAAAAGAATGTTCATGCAACGCTACCTACTATATACCTTTCACGTAGGCGTGAAAGGTATACAAAAATGCGAGAACTTCGTAGCGTTAACAGTGAGACTCCAAAAATAGGAGACATCGTTCAAATTAAAGAAGATAGTCCCAGAGTAAATTGGAAAGTGGGAAAAATTTGTGAATTGATTCAAAGCAGCGACAAAGAAATTAGAGTCGCAAAAGTGAGCGACAAGGAGTGGGACATTTATACCCACTCGAGATAGTAGAACACCTCGTAGAAAAGAATACAGACGCAGAAAATAATAAAACTAATGTGGAGCTAGGCATTACTAGTAATGAGAGAGCTGCAATGCCAGAGAATGGTAGGGATATACCAAATAAAAATAATGTGACAAGCATAGAAAAAGACACAGAAAGTGCAGAAAACAAGGATGAAACTGAGGGAGAAAAGAAAAATGGGGCAGAAATAGAGGCTGCCAACGGCAATAATGGTTTGGAAGTCTAGAAAGAAAATAATGGGAGAATCAGTGGTAGAACGAGTTCGAGAAAGGCTGCCGCTGAATAAAGATTCCCGAATGGACGAAACTTCTATTTGCTAATAATTATAGATAGTTAATAACAAAAATTAATAACATTGTCATTGGGTAATTTGATTTGTAATTTCATTGTATAGATCTTATTCTCAATAAAAGATTACTTAATATTAACTCACTCTTTTTCTTATCTATTTGACGCCTCGCGGGCGGGAGTGTCGCGAACTGAATATCGCGAATGCTAAAATATAATCGATGCCTAAAACTATCGATTGAAATATTCTTTTAGGGCAGCACTAGTGGCTGTCAGTGTGTGGGAGAGACAGATCGAGAACGTTGGGTTTGGATTGCGTCTGTTTGAGATAACAAAGAATTAGAATGAGTTGCAATGTGTAGGAAAAAAGTTGCAATGTAAAATCGGTAATGCATAAGTTGAATAGAATGCTTCACAGAATCGTTGTAAAGAATACACAAGGATATTTGGTAAGATAGAACCCATATTATGTTTTGACACAACGAGCTTAAATCAGGTGAGTGGTGTCCACCTATATTGTATTTGTAGAATATAAACCCAGATGTTGGTGGTCTGGGATGGCTGTAAGGGGATGTTGGAGGCCATTGCGGGGAGCGAGAAGTTCCCCATGAACTATTCCGTTATGGTATAGTAAGTGAATTATTATATAGGTATTAAGATGCATAGTACTTGAGGATCCTTAGGAAACTTATGGAGAATTATTAAGGAATTCCTGATTATTACGGTTACACATATGGTTTAATAGATCCAGATATTACCTAATACAACGTCACAAACTTTACCTCTTTGTATTAGTTTTTTCACGTGATAACGTCTTATAAATCGACCCGGCGGAATAACCCCGGCTGCACGGCGGAAAAAAATTTCACGTTACGTGGGCAGAAAATTGTGTGTGTGTGTGTGTGTTTATTCACGCGCCAGTGTATTAGGCTAAGCTGCCATTATACTCGGCCAAAGACGAAAGGTAACATACCTTAGTTGAGAGAATTGAGTTTTTGAAATTAAAAATAAAATTCACAAAGGAATCGAAATGAAACTTCCATAAAAGTAGAGTCGAGTTAGAAATTGTATATAAGTTGTAAATAAATTGTTAATAGCACATTGTTACTTGTAATTAATCTGTATAATTTAAGTTTCATCAATGTTTTCTTATGACGTCACGTAAAACTACCGTCCGTAAACCGACTTTACAGACAACCAAGATTTTTTATTGTGACATGACATTTGACCTCGACCTGATGATAAGCAAGAGGATATAAGTATAGATATAACCTAAAGATAATAATTTACATTAAAGACACCGGGGCACCTTTTTATTACTAGATACATTTTTTTAATACATTACCAGTCTACCCTAGCATAAATAACCAAAAATTGTAAAAATTAAATATTTGTATGCCTATTGGAATATAGTTTTGATTTTTAATTTAATTCAACAATGATTTAATTTTAACATTTTGACAATTTTAAATATCATTTTTTCTATTATTTACCTAATTTATTTTGACATTTATTATTGAAATTTTTATACACGGTAGGGTAGAGTACGGCTGTGCAAAATATTGTATATAGACATCTTTAATGATTTTAGTACATTTAAAAATTGTCTCAGTCACGCCACCGATTGTCTGACCTGCGGGCCGACTGCGTAACTAAATGACAATGGGTTTAGTTTTGACAGTTAAACTCCATTAATGAGCTTTAACTGTAAAAACTAAGGTCAATTTTAAAATTAAAATAAAAAATTAAGTTTAAAAAACTAAGCGCAATTTTAAAACTAAATTGCGACCGCGCATCACACTAAGAATCGATGTTCATTTTCATTAACAGTTCAATCTCATTGAAACTCGTTATCCAATTGATTAAAACGTGTTTTTGACACTAACAGCGACCGCGTAACTTTTTGACAAATGAGAATGAATTTAATTTTCATTTCCATTGAAGTAACGCGGACGGCCCCCTGTCTCTTAAATGTATTAATTTAATTATTTAAGAAAGAAAACTTGGAGCTATCTTCATTATTTTTCTTTTTCTTCTTATTCCTGTCTTTTTTAGGCCATGGTTCCTTGTAGTGTACATATTTGGCGTGCAGTCGCACTTCGCAGCGGTTAATATAACCTTTGCCACAAAATTCGCACTTATATGGTCGGATTCCAGAGTGTAACTGAAAAATATTAGGAATTTAACGACAGGTGTAGCGTATTGGTTAGTACACCAGTCCGTTGCGTGGAAGATCCCGGGTTCGATACCCGGTGGGAGCAGTTTTTGGAACGAAGTTCCTTATCGCGCGTTGCGAAAGGGGGCTAGACGGAAAAAATTACGACCAAAAGTTGTAACGACACTTTTTAGGGTTCCGTAGTAAAGAACGAAATCCTTATAGATTCGTCATGTCTGTCTGTCTGTTCGTCCGTTCGTCTGTCAGTCCGTCCATCCGTATGTCACTGCCACTTTTTTCCGAAACTATAAGAGCTACACCATCGATGCAATTTTTTCAAGACATTTAAATAAAATAGAATCCCAAACATATGTTTCCTACTGAAGAAGTCCTACCACAGCAAATTATTAATAAAATTAAGCCTACTAATTAAGTTTATACTACATTATATTTGTTATTATTAAAAAATATATATTGTTATAACTTAAGAAAATATATTACAATTCCTTCACTAATTAATCGAAAGCAACTTTTTTATTTGTAATATTTATCAATTTTTAATCGACAGTCTAACCGTTTAGTTTTACTGTCGATTCAGTCGACAGAATGCGGATGCGGATGCGATTCGGGGTAGTACCACCACTTACAAACTTAGTCGCGTTTTAGGATCAGCTCGTATGTTGTTGGTGTCAACTAAACCGGTTTTTAACTGATTAGCTTTCACCTCCATTAAATGGCCGCAATCCAGTTTAACATCAAGCGGTCATATGTCGAGTCATGCCTTGACATCGAGACCCACAGATTTTTTTTATAACCATTTATTTGTTATATAATTTCAATCAATCAATCAATCAAATTGTCACGCCTTTTTCCCACAGGAATAGGCAGAGACAATGGAGCGCCACTTACCACGATCCTTACACAACTCCCTTGCTTCCTTCACATCCACAATTCTGCTCATACAGGCCCTGGGGTTATGGGCACTAGGCAACCTAGCTTTCTTAAGGATGTCTCCGATTTGGTCGGAAAACACTCTCCTGGGCCTGCCTTGTTTAACGCATCCATCCGTCCATATCAGATTTATAAATTTAATATAATTTAATTATTAAATATTACAAATGTAAGCTATGAAACAAGTCTTAGCTTTAATCGGGAATCGAACCCAGTACTTGGAATCCCTGGTTAGCAACAGTCTAGTGAAGCCGCCTTAATAATTAAAAAAGGTACCTTAAGGTGCTTAACCAGTGCATTCTTTGCGCCAAAACTCTTTCCACACACATCGCAGTGGACGCGTTCCTTATTATGTTTTTGTTTGTGCAAACAGAATCCTGACGAGAACATGAACTCCTTACCACAATCCTTACATTTGTATGGCTTCTCACCAGTGTGTAACCGCATATGGTATACGAGGAGAATTCTTTGCTGTTAACAAACAAAAAACATTTTTTTTATTGTGACACAACATACCCCGCACCCGCACTTGATGTTAAGCTGGAGTGTGGTCAATGAATGAATGTCATTGGGTCCACAATTTAATAACTGTGAGTATCAATCACATCCACTATGCCGGCTCAGTTGGAACCAGCATCTTATAAGCTGATCCCGAAACGCGACCAAATAACTTCACGATCTAGTAAGTAGTGGTACTACCCCGGACCGGCAGACTTGGTACCACTGTCTACAACTCTTAACAACCAGACCCAAAGCAAAGACGACAGGCGTGGACGAACGGTTTAGCGATTGGCTTGTTGCGCGTAAAGTTCTGGGTTTATTTCCCGGTCGGAGCAAATATTTGTTTCATAGCTTTTATTTGTAATATTTAATAATTATATCAAATAATGCAAATATTTGTTAAATAAAGAAAAAGAGGTTCTTTACTTTTGCTTTGGGTTTGGTTTTAAGAGTGGTAGGCAGTGGTACCCATTGTGCCGATCTGGGGTAGTACCACCACTTACAAGTACAGACCGTAAAGTGATTTGGTCGCGTTTTAGGATTAGCTTGTAAGTTGCCGATTCCAACTAGGCCGGCATATTGGATGTGGTTGCTACTACTTCAGCTTAACATCAAGCGGGGTGCTGTCAAATATGGAGTCACAATAAAAAAGTTAAAAAAAAATAATTTCATTTTCTTTCTGACAAGAGACAACTCAAAAAACAATCTAGTTAAAAAAGTACCTTATATATTTTACCACACTGTTCACAAATGTGTTGTTCTGTACCACTATTCTCATATTTCTTAGTTGGCCTTAAAGTAGGATGTGCTATTTTCATGTGTTCCTTATATTCAGTCTTATTTTCAAGCCACTGGTCACACTGAAAGTTATTTATTATATTATTATTCACTGGGATTTATTAAAATACTTTTTATTTTAAGTAACTTCACAATGTTTCCAATCAATCAATCAAATTGTCACGCCTTTTTCCCACAAAGATAGGCAGAGACAATGGAGCGCCATTTGCCACGATCCTTTTTTTGTAAGGATTATTTATTCGGGGAATTATAAACTAAACCCAGTCTATTTACAAATACAAGCTCATACAGATAAGATAAGACAATGAAGATAAGGCTACTGATAAAAAACATAAGAAACAACTCACACAAAAATAAAATACAACCACAAAAAAAACTCATTATGCTTTGGTGTTAGGGTCCATGTCACATTGGCTCTCTCCTTCAAGTACACCGCCACAAATTTGTAAAACATTTTAGCTTGCTTAAAAGTAGGCTCTGCCTATATATTGTTACAGCAAACAATATTCCAAATATTAACCCCCAATATTTTAAATAACCACTGCTTATCACGTCGGCTCCTGATACAATCTATGCGCGCGTGGGCCTCGACTATTCGCAGAGGAGAGTGCTCGTACGCACTTACTGCGGAGCCCCTGTCTCCCGTGCAATCGTTTTGTTGAACAGGATCCTACATGGCAACATGAATTTCAACGCTTTCGCATCATCGGATGCACAAAGCGATAAAATTGTATTAAATTACTTGGAGCGATTAGGTTAAGTTAGGTTAGTAAATTAAGCTTAATATTAAGATTTTTTGTAAGAAATATGTTGTATTAGTTGGATTAAGTCTGTAATGTACAATATTCTGCTAAATAAATAAATAAATAAACAATCCATTAACAAATGTTCCACATCCTTTATTTTGCCACATGTCTTACAATTGGGTGACCGTTCTTTACCCATAAGGAAAGCCCATTGAATAGATTTATTCAACGGGCCACGATCCTGAAAAAACTCTCTCGCTCTCCTCACATCCACAATTCTCTTCATACTCTACGGTTATGGGCACTAGGCAACCCAGCTTTCTTAAGGATGTCTGTTTTGGTCAAAAAACCTTTGATTGGGTCTGCCATATTGCATCCATCCACGTCACATGTCGAGCCCTAATAAAAAAATCAGAAGAAGATTAGGGTACATTTTCAAAAAGATAACCAGAAAGCTTATATGAAGAGATTTATGAAGTTGTGTTAGAATCGCGGCAAATGGCACTCCATTGTTGTAATGGCTGAAATATACAATATCTTGGCCTATAGAAATTGTCACATAAAAAAGTATTGTACGTCATTTCTTTTTCTCTCTGAATATATCAACTACGAAAGCACGACGCATTTTATTTCGATCCAATGAATATTTCAATTAATACATAACAAATAGTGGCGACGAGGATGGCGGAAGATAAAATTACTGAACACCTTGCAATTCTTCAAGCGTTGCAAGCACAATCGCAAGTATTAACTCAATTGTTGAAAAAAATTAGTAATGGCGACGACCACGTGTCCGGTAATGAAAAGTTATCAATCCAGTTTGAGACCTTTTCTGAAGAAAAAGAATCTTTTAAATCATATCGGGAGCGTCTTGAAAACTATTTTTTATTAAAAGACATAAAGGACAACGCTAATAACGAAACAATTAAAGCAAAAATACTAATCAACGCACTTGGTGCGAAATATTACGAATTATTGTCAAGCCTAACTGCGCCAGAATTACCAGCAAACAAAACATACAGCGAATTAATTAAATTATTAGAGAAACATTTGTGCCCATTATCAAACGTCCATACAGAAAGACACAAATTTCTATCAAGAATACAAAATCAAAATGAAACAGTGAACCCGTATGTGGCTGTTTTAAAAAACTTATCTAAAACTTGTAAATGGTCGTGCGAAGGCTGCAATCAAACTATAAATTCAATTTTACAAGCACAATTCATTCGAGGGTTACACGACACGGATATTAGAGAGCAGATTCTACAACAAGGTGATGGCATTGATTTAGAAAAAGCTATAGAAATTTCTCTTGCTATAGAAGCGGCAAAGAAACAAAATAAAATATATAATACACAACATACAGAAGACATCCAAATCAATAAAATTAGAAAATATGCCAGGAAGACTAACGCAAGACAATTACAAAATAAAAACAAAATTATTAGTCAAAATACAAGAAAGGGAAAACAAAATATTCTGGAAAAATATGAATTAGATAATAAATGCTTACATTGTGGTAAAGACAATCATCATTCAAAGAATTGCCGTTCAAAGAAATATCTATCTTGCAAAATCCGTGGAAAACCGGGACATATATCCAGTGTATGCCTTTCAAGTAAGTTTAAGAAGGTATTACTAGTACAAAATATAGAAGAAAATTCTGCTGACAGTGAAATATATGAAATTAAACACATAAAGAATAAAATTAACAAACCATTCATTGCTACAATTAATATTTTTGGAAAAAATCAAGATTTTGAAGTTGACACTGGAAGCCAGATGACTATTATATCTCAAACAGATTTTAACAAAATTAATAAGTACATAAAACCTAAAACTACAAATATTCAATTCAGAACATATACTCAAAAGCATTTCAAGCCAATTGGATTTATTTCTGCGCCAATTGTATACAAAAATATCAAAACAAATGGAGATTTATACATTGTTCAAAGGAATTTAACACCTATTCTAGGGAGAGATTGGATCAAATTATTAAAGATTGAATTACACGACATAACTACAACAGATAATAATAAAGATGTATACAGCATAAAAAACATTAATACAAAAACAAAGAATATTTTAGATCAGTACACTGATGTTTTCGAACAAAAAATTGGACTGATACCTAACTATGAATGCAGTTTATTATTGAAGGAAAATTCAAAACCAATATTTATGAAACCCAGACCAGTTCCTTATTCTATTTACAATAAAACTAAAGAAGAAATTGACTTATTGGTATCACAAGACATTTTGGAAAAAAATGAATTTTCAGAATGGGGTACGCCATTAGTAATAGTACCTAAACAAGATAACTCAGTAAGAATTTGTGCAGACTACAAAGTTTCGCTAAACCCTCAATTACATGACACAAGATATCCAATTCCCAGAATCGAGGATATTTTCAATAAGATACAAAATGGCAAATATTATTGTGTATTAGATTTGTACAAAGCCTATTTACATCTACAGTTGGATCCAGAGAGCCAGAAACTAGCAACTATATCAACCCCATGGGGAACATACTTAGTAAAGAGATTATTCATGGGTATTAAGACAGCGCCAAACTTATTTCACAAGCAACAGATGCCAGTCCTTACGGACTTGGAGCAGTCTTATCTCATATAAAGAATGGAAGAGAGCAACCGATAAGCTTTGCATCCAGATCATTAACTAATAGTGAGACGTCTTATAGTCAATTGGACCGAGAAGCAACAGCAGTTTACTGGGCATTTAAGAGATTCTATCATTATTTATTTGGAAGAAAATTTACACTAGTAATCGACAACAAACCCCTGGAAAGAATATTTCACCCTAACAAATCGATGCCAGTGATGTCAGCTCATAGACTGATAAGGTATGCTCAATTTATTAGCGGATTTGATTATGATATCAAACATAGACCTTCGAAAGAACATGCAAATGTTGATTATTTGTCCAGAAACCCAATGTTAATTAATTCAAAATTAATTTATTATATTGAAGAGTCTTATTATGTGAATGAAATAACATTATCTACAATGACACCAATAACAGCTGATATTATTCGAAGTAAAACAAACAGTGATCCAGATTTAAGTATATTGAAAAGCAAATTATTGAATGGTAAAATTAAAAATCCAGAATTAACTGTGCATGCAGGAATAATTATGAGAGGAACAAGAGTATACATACCAAGTTCTTTACGTCCAGCAATATTAAAAGAATTACATTCAACTCATGTCGGAATAGTCAAGATGAAAAGTATAGCTCGATCATTATGTTATTGGCCAGGTATAGACACGGAAATTGAATACGTTGTTAAAGCTTGTCAAAGTTGTGCTGAAGTTAAGAAAAATCCAGCAAAAGCACCATTACACAATTGGCAAGAACCTGAAGAACCGTGGCATGCTGCTACGATACATGCTGATTATGCCGGACCATTTAAGAATAATTATTTCTTCATAATGATTGATGCAAAATCTAAATGGATTGAAAATTTTATGTCAGAAAAAGCACCTACTTCGAAAAGTACTCTCCAATATCTCGATGAAAATTTTTCAAGAAATGGTTATCCGTATTTAATTGTGACTGATAACGCTACAATATTTAAATCTATAGAATTTTCAAATTACTGTAAAACTATCTATAAAAAATTACTGTAATTATCCTGCTACAAATGGACTTGCAGAACGTGCAGTACAAACTTTCAAACAGAAACTTAAAACCATCACTAATGAACCGGGTACACTTCAAAGCAAATTAAATGCATTTCTATTAAAATATAGAACAACACCATTAAACAATGGCAAAACACCAGCAGAACTACACCTTAACAGGCAACTCAGAACGCGCTTACACTTAATCAAACCATATATAGAGAAGAAGAGAGAGAATATTGATTTAAAAGTAAGAGATTTACAACTTGGAGAGAGAGTACAAGCAAGAAATTATACAGGATCAACATTATGGAAATTTGGCAAGATTATCAAACGAATTGGAAAATTACATTATTTAGTTGAACTCGATCATGGATACATCATTAAGAGACACATAAATCAATTAAGAACAACAGAAGTTGATATTACACCTAAGGAAAAGAGAGCTATATGGGAAATTCCAAATAATATGACAAATACCCCAGATTTACTAGATAATAGTACTAGAGCAGATGAGATTATTAATACTAGACCGGAGGAGAATGTAACTACAAGTACAGTGCCAAATGAGATTACCAGACCAGAGAATACAACTACACCGGAGAGTTTTGAGATGCAAGTGGAACCACCACCACTAAGAAGATCACAAAGGATTAGACGACCTGTAGAACGTTTAAACCTTTAATTACTTAATTTTAGAATTAGTTTATATTAATTATCTAGGTTTCAATAAGAAGTAGTTACTTAATTGTTAATACTTAGTTAAAATTAGTCAAGTGTAAATAATTATTTTTAGTTTTGTTCAATATTGTAAATTAGTTAAATTTTCAAGTTTCAATTATGTGTGGGAGATTGTAATGGCTGAAATATACAATATCTTGGCCTATAGAAATTGTCACATAAAAAAGTATTGTACGTCATTTCTTTTTCTCTCTGAATATATCAACTACGAAAGCACGACGCATTTTATTTCGATCCAATGAATATTTCAATTAATACATAACAATTGTCTCTATCTATCTCTGTGGGAAAATGTCGTAACATTTTTTTTTTAAATTCTATAACATATACGAACCTTAAGGCATTTAGAGGGTACTTTGAAAACCTGTCTATTATAGTGTTTGCCAGCATGCAAACGCAAATGAGCTCTTAAATCATAACTATCATTAAAAGTGTCCCCACAGTATTCGCAGCCATTGCTGTAAAGAAAAACAAAGTGTTAATACTTCAGCGAACGTATAGCTTGTTTAACTACAAATGACGCGCCACTCCTCTTTATTAGTTTATTTAAATGTGTGAATACAAATATTACTAATTATACTTTATTGTCTAAATATAAATGTGCTCCTCCTTTTGTGTCTAACCAGCAACTGAATCACCAATTACAATTGCATTTTCGGTGTGTTGCATTTATATTTTACATTCGCTCGTGTGCTTAAATGCAGTGGAGCGTCATTTCGAGTTAAATAGATTCGGGGGCTAAGGAGCGGCGGGGCGTCAAACAACCCCTACCCGTAACTTACTGGCCGCCATTAGTGACGCGCATAGCTCGGCGATGTCACTTAATAGCGATAAAAAACTTTTTTTTATTGTGACACGACATCAGACCTCGCCCACCTGATGATAAGCAAGAGGAGGTACAAGAGTGACGACGACTGAAAAAACCGAGTTAGTTCCCGGCTGCCCTAGCCGCCGTCATTATGCCTGTCCTAATTTTCTTTATTTATTGATTATTATTATTAACTCGATTAAATTGATTAACTCAATTGAAACAAAGTCGTCTGGCGAGAAACATTGTGATAGACGCGGTTAAAATGTGCATTAAACGTTTGCTCTGGGTCTGGTTTTTACCAGATCCAGAGCAAACATCCACTTCGTTTTTTTAAATATTATTATTTGTAATTTTAATAATTAGATTTAAATATTACAAATAAAAGCTATGAAACAAACATTTGCCCCGACCGGGAATCGAACCTGGACGGACTGGTGTGCAAACCAATACGCCAAGCCTGTGGTTAACATAGTTTTAAATTTTAAAGCAAAATAAGTCACTTTTACTACAGTTAGATAACTGTAAGTAGCAATCACATCCACTATGCCGGCCTAGAATTAATAATTCTTACCTAACTTTATGCTTAGATGATAATACCAAATGTATTTTCCAAGCAGTATCATTGGTAAATTGGATATTACATTCAGAACAGAATGGACCACGCTTCTCATTTTGTACCTGAAAAACAAAAACACATTTCCAATAAAAAAAAACGCATCAGAAGCTTTGCCTCGCGTACCATCTTGGGTATCAGTCGACAGTTATTGAATTGTAGTAGCAGTGACATCCATTCATCGACCACACGCCAGCATAACATCAAGCAGGGTGCTGTCATATGTCGAGTCATAATAAAAAAAGAATTGACTAGTAGTAGACGGTCTTATTCATAGACGGCACTTGAGCTTAACAACAGGCAGTGTGCTGTCATATGTACCAGCAGGGCCGTCTTAAGCATATTTGGCGCCGGGGTGCGAAAGTCAGCCTGCGCCCCCCACTTTTATCAACCACAAAAAACGCTATATATTTTTTTTTGTTTCATTTATTTATTTCTTTGAAATCATTATTATACGTGGGGTACACTAAAAGTTTTTCGTAACTCGTTAATAAAACAATTTACATGTAAAATAATATACGAGAGGCAAGTAAAAAATAAGGTTCCCAACGCTGTAAACTCGCCGCGCGTGAAGCTAGGCGAAATCCGGCCTTGATTGATGGTCCTCTCCATTCCCACTACCGGGAGCGATCGTTTCGACGATCAGTGCCGGCCTACCAGCCATCCGCGATTCATTTCAGTGATTCGATTTTAAAACGCGAGGAAGCTTAAACATATTGAAATTCAAAGACAGTTGAAAGAAGTTTATGGCAAAGCTTGCATCAGTGTTCAACACGTCCGCAAATGGTGCAGGGAGTTCTCTGAAGGCCGCACAGACGTCCACGACGAGCGAAGGAGCCATCGGTGTCTGACGAAGATTGAAGATTGAGCGCATTCTTCTCGAGGATCGAAGAGTAACGCTTCGGGAGCTGGCCGACCAGGTTCCTAAGGTTTGTGAAAAAACTATTGACAACATATTGTCCGAAAAACTGATCAAGGGCGTTCGGCTGCACCACGACAACGCGCGCCCGCAGGTCTCTCGACCGACCACCGCTCTACTGGACAAATTCGGCTGGAAATTGCTTGACCATGCCCCCTACAGCCCTGATCTTGCTCCTAGTGACTTCCACTTGTTTCCAGCTACCTTTGTTAAGGTGTGAGACCGATGGCGACTGCAGACCGCAGACTTTAGACGACTGCGCTACAGGGGTTTGTATGAATCTGTATGACACGGCCGCAGAAAGCCTTGCACGAAATCAATTTCATACTAATTCATACAATCCATAGTGAAGTCTGCAATCTGCAAGTTGCAGTAGGAATCGCACCTTTAATTACCTTTTTATGTAGGAGTCCTTTATGCAATGTCAAGCCACGTTGCGTTGAGAAAGTTTTACCGCACAAATCACAAACACATTCCCTTGGATGTGTTTTCTTTTTATGCGCCTCTAAACTGCTTCTTATACTAAAAAATTAAATATAAATATATATTAATTGATGCTTGGATCCTTCAAGCGATGCACGAAGAAGCACCTTTGACCGGCATAGCGACGGTGGCTGAGGCAGCCGTGCACTGGGACGGTTAGATCAGTCGTCGGCACTCTTAGACCTCCATTATACTTTTATCTCAGACCTTATCTTTTTTTTTATTGTGACACGACATCTGACCTCGTCCCGCCTGATGTCCAAGAGTGACGACGACTGAGAAAACCGGGTTTGTTCACGGTTGCCCCAGTCGCCGTCACTATGCCGGCCAAAAATCTTGATCGTGGTTAGGCCAACCACGTATCTAGGCAGCTAGCTAGGTATAAATGAGCGCCCTATTAAAACTGGTCAGGTTTTACCATCAGGCAGGTCAAGGTTAGATGTCGAGTCACAATAAAAAAAAGTATTAAACGCATTATTAGGCATATTTTATTTGTCGAAACGTTTCGGCTGTGTTGTTTTCTTGTTACGGAAGATAAAGTTCTCCGTAACCGTGGATCCTTCGAGCGAAACATGAAAAAGCACGTCGTGGTCACCGGATGGAGTTCGGAAAGACATCGGCATGTCTTAAAACTATTATACCTCAATCCATATTGACTGACAAACGTGGAGAAGTAGCCAAATTCAGTGGCGTAGCTTCTAAAAGGCTAGGCATTGCCTTGCAACGGAGCTCTCAAGCTCTCAAGGGGCCCTCGGATTCTGACCACCAAACATGTCAAACTTGCAATCATTTTCCCCACCTTTAACTTATAAATATGACAGGTTGCAACACAACTATAATCATGGCAACTAAGTTAAAAGCAATTTGAACTTATAGGGAATTCCCCTAAATTCTTTCTGTTGTGTAATGTTGCCATCTGTACTTGATAAAACCTGACCAGTTTAGAGGGGCCCCTTATTTTTTGCAGCATGCACTTGGGATAACTAGCCCAATGACGATCCAGATAGAGGTCTGAGCTCAGAAGTGGGAAGTATAAAATGATGAAATGTCTCATTTACAATTTTTATTTACATTTCTATACTAAGCTACTAAAGTGCTTGTATCATGGAAACAGGACACCCAAGGTACATATGTTAAGGATACATTAATACCGGTAAGTGGTTTTGAACCTGTGCTCTCGGTTCGGTGCTCTCTATTGCCAGCAGCGGTCTTACCCGCTGCGAGGATACGGGCGTCAGGTCTTTGCAAGCCCTTCGTCCTTCGTAAAAAGTATGTGATGCGAAAGTCTGGTTGTTTGCTAATGTTTTACAAATAAATAAAATTTGAGTTTTACAATATTTCACATTAAAAGATTTACAAAATTAAGAAAAACATAGATGTTAAATTAATAAATTATGTTCGCGGCTTTTCTTGGACTAAAATCTTTAATTAAAGCACATTAATCTAACGAATAAGCTACCCTGCACCCCATCTAGTTTCAGAAAGTGGTTTTAGCCATAACTATTTTACATGTGCATTTAAAATAGCCCACCTCTGACTTGAGCCGGCAAACAGAGTGTACAACCTTTGTAGCAAACCAAAAAAAGATTTTGCTTGGACGCAAGCTGCATCTCTTAACTAAAGTAAACAAACATAATTTTTAATTTGCTTAAGTTGTTGCGCGAGGCCCCGAGCGATTGCCCTGTTCGCCACCGCTGACTACACCACGGTCGCCTTACATATCAGACTCACCTGAATGTCTCATTACACATATTACAATCGAATCTTTTTCCTTTATGCATGGCTATGTGCAATACGATGCCTTTCCTGAAATTAATCAATTTATCAATAACTCCACAGAGGGCAATAGGCTAGGCCGGCATAGTAGATGTGATTGCTACTTACAGCTATTGAATTGTAGTAGCAGTGACATCCATTCATGGACCACACTCCAGCTTAACATCAAGCGGGGTCCTATCATATGTCGAGTCACAATATTTAAAAAAATCGGCAACTCACTAGAACTACGGTCCAGAGGTGTTCGAAACGAAGCGCCCCCGTGCGCATAGGTACTAAGCTCAGAAAATATATTGGTTTCGCAGTTGAGAAGGGTTTTGTCGGTTCTGGTTGTTCACAAGAAAGCGGCGTTGGCAACCAGACCAACTCAATGCGTGAGTGTGAAAGAGTTGTTGTATTCCATTCGGATATATCAGCGCGATTGAGTGGTGGACCCGTGAAGCGGGTGATCCAAGAGAAATATAATTGACTCCAAAGTCGAGTGCTGCCCGACTTTGGAGTCAATGAATGTGAGGTATACTGGGGGAACTAGTTGGATAAGAGAGGAACCTCTGGTGGGCGAGGCCTCTTCCCTCGAGTCTTCCTGTGGGAAGAGATTTTGGAGTGGGGCGATTTGCGAATAGCTGGGTGGTTTTGGCGGTGGTAGAGGTGTGACTGTGCTCGATTGCATAAGCGCAGGCCTATTTATACCGGAGGAGTGGGGGCAAAAGTGAACAGCGCGGTGCAAAACCGCTACGCACAAATTGTGGGTAGTTTCGTACTACAGGACCTTATTTACATACATTTTATTAGGAGTAGGCAAAGACGACAGCTTATATTAAATGATTTTATGAATTTAGACAATAATGTATAAGAATTATATACATAGATAAATATCAATCAATCAAATTTATCCCTGTAATAATAATAGGAATGAATAGATACCCTAAATACCAATAGCCTTTGTCATATGCCTATCCGAAATCATGGTAGAGTCTGACAATGGGCAAGAGCTGGAAGGCGTATGATTTTATTTTAGAGCTAAAGTGCTATCATAGGCACAGGACAACCAAAGTACATAATATCAAATCACCGGCAAGTGATTTTGAACCCGTGCTCTCGGTTTGCGTAACCATTGCACTTCCACTACACCACGGTCGCCTTACACCACCACGTTAATTTACTAAATTGTGTAGTAAATAATTATTATACTTACGAACCAAAACATATAAAGGGGCAAATTTTACATGTAAATTTCGTCTTGTGACAATCATAAAAGTGTTTAGAAAAAGTGCCACGATTGAGGTATCGCAAATGGCATATATCACATTCCCACTCACCGAATTCCTGCAAAAAATATTTACGTCTTACTAAAAATCTCGGGTTCGATCCCCGGTCGGAGCAAATATTTGTTTCATAGCTTTTATTTGTAATATTTAATATTGCAAATATTTGTTAATAAAAAGAGATGGATATTTATTTCAGGTCTGGTTATCAAAGAGTTGTAGTACCACAACTTACAAGTATACAGACCGTGAAGTGATTTGGTCACGTTTCGGGATCAGCTTGTAAGTTGCCGGTTCCATCTAGGCCGGCATAGTGGATGTGATTGCTACTCACAGTTATTGAATTGTAGTAGCAGTGACATTCATTCATAGACCACACTTTGGCTTAACATCAAGCAGGGTGCTGTCATAAATCGAGTCACAATAAAAAAACAGTGTTTAAATATTTATATACAGTCAAACGTCATTTTTCATTTCTATCCCCACGTTTAGCAAAGGAAACGAAGTTCAACTACGACAGAGCCCCGGATGCCGGAGTGGGGCAATTAATTAGTGCCCTATTGGCGCCAAAAACCGGGACTAGGACTGGCACGCTTGTGTCAGGATCGTGGCAAGTAGCACTCCCACAGGGATAGGCAGAGACAACGCGTAACTTTTTGATTTGATTTGAATTTGACTTAAAATTTAATAGCAAAAAAGTACGTATCAGAAACTTGTATAGACGTTCCTCCCACGGCGTGCCTCGTCACCCTCTATGTTTTGATTTGATTAAAAGTAAAATTGTGTGAGATTATGACTTCTTTAATAATTATAGAAAATCTATATATCTATATATATTCCAATAAGTATTTTCTTTTTATCTCTTATCTGATTCCAATAAAACACATTACTTTAGT
Organism: Tinea trinotella; assembly: GCA_905220615.1. Classification (NCBI taxonomy): domain Eukaryota; kingdom Metazoa; phylum Arthropoda; class Insecta; order Lepidoptera; family Tineidae; genus Tinea; species Tinea trinotella. The sequence continues at coordinate 2,093,414 of HG992314.1, forward strand.
ATTGCTATTTGGCCGAATAGTATCTAGATATTCTGCCGAATACTGGAAAATAGCCGAATATTCGTTGCAAGTCTAGTTTTAATATGTTTTATAATATTTATAAATCTATGATGATACTGTCTGCTCAAGTTATCCTTAGTTGATGGCAAAAACGTTGCTGATTTTGAATGCAGTCTATAGATTTTAAGAGTGGTAGGAATTTGCCCAGTCTGCCAATCCGGGGTAGTAGCACTACTTTTCTATACAGACCATCAAGTGATTCAGTCACCTTGCAGGACCACTGCTACTTGTAGTTATTCAACTATTGTATCAGTCGCCTCAATTCACGCACTCTAACTTAACATCAGGCAGGATACTGTCTTACGAACGCTACAATAAAAGAGCGGTTATTTAAATAGATAGCACTTACATTGCTGTGTTTTCTGAGATGATTATTAAAAGCTACTTCAACTCCAAATCCTTTGAAACACATGTCACATTTAAAAGGACTACTTTTAAAGTTATTTGTCTCTTTTCTTAATAACAATTCTTGCCTTGCCTTTTCTGGTGTCAAATCTATTATTTCAGCATACTCTTTAATTAAATCTACATCATATTGCAATTCACTTTTTGTCTTATCTTTACTTTTACCAATTGCTTCATTTTTCTTCTTACATTTTATCTTTTTCTTATCTTCAGTTCTTTCTGATATTTCTAATTGTACACTGAAATTATCTACTACATCCTCATCAATATTGTTATCTTCAACAACAGGGAATTCATATTCTCTTTCTGTTTTTATGTGATCATTCTCTTCTTTGACATTCTGTTTATTTTTGCATTTATCATTTCCCGTTACGATTTCATTATCATCATCTGGATCATATTGAATAATTAATGGTTCTGCAGAACATAATTCCTCATTCTTTTCAACTTTAACTGGTGTATAATCTTCATTTAAACTTTCACTTTGTATATTATCAATATTTAATTGAATGAAAGATAGATTTGATTCTAAATCATTTGTTTTCCGATCTACCTCTTTTATTATATCATAAGATACCTGAAAAGGTATTAATTACTTATTACTCAACGACCGCTATATTATTAAATATTGATTTATGCAGAGGTTACGCGAACTCTAAAGCTCCTGCAACTACGCAGAGACATTGCGGCTTTGTGCGTCCTCTATCGCCTTTACCACGGAGAATGTTCCGAGGAGCTCTTTAACCTTGCTCCTTCCTCGGCTTTTCACTACCCGCATAGGTCAGGGGAAGCCTACGCCGTCACTATGCCGGCCAAAGGTGCTTCTTTACGCATCGCTTGAAGGATCCAAGGCTATAGGATAGAGAGAACACATGGGCTGGCAAAGCATTCCACTTGTCAATTGTTCTACAAAGAAAAGAAGCATCGAACTTCTTAGTATGACTGCCGATTCGGTCGATAGAATGGGGATGTTTTCCCCAATTTAACTTGCCGATGTACCAATTTTTTAGTTGGGTGCAATAAAGGATTTAAATAAAAAAATATCCTAATTTTGCACCTCTAGCCCACAATCGTTTCACTTAAGGTTGGTTACCCAGAAGAGATTGCTTTCTTAAAGACTATAGAATAAAAGACATCATTCATTTTGTATGAGGAATAGAGACTTGGGCTTAATTGTATGAACAGTTGCATAGTTTAATCTACGAAGATTACAATGTAATTGGAATATATTCATTTACATAGTTTAGGTGTGCAAAATGATCAAACTATAATCATGACAGTTCAAAGCAGAAATGTTAATATGGCGCGTCTTTGGGATTAAAAAACGATACAAAATCCATATCTTATTTTCCAAATAACTCAATTGCACGGCAATTAAAAGCAAAACTGTTATTAGTTTTATTAGTACAAGTCGAAACTACCATTATAAACTTTATCAAAATCAAATCAATTTGATTGTAATAAAAGTAGGTATTATTCAGTCCTATACGCTTTGCCCATTAAGCGTGCACAAATGCAATAAAAAATAGTGACGTAAAAATAAGATAAATACAAATACATATAAAAAAGTAAAAATCGTCAATAAAAAAAAAATTAAAATTATGTCTTATTATCATTGGGCATTACAAAAATAGCCCAAGATCCCAAAATGAATGATGTTCTTTTGTACAGACTGTATGTCTGTAATCTGTATCACTTACCTGACCATGTCTCCTCAAAATATTTTCTAAGATGGCGTTTGTTCTTAAACATTTCTGTCTTAATTGTGAACATTTGCGTAGTAATGTAGAACATTCCACGCAAACAGTTTGCAGTGGATTATAGTACTGAAAATATAATCTATAATTAAAATAGGATTTTTCAATAAGCAATAAAAACAATTATATTGATAACTAAATTAAAAATTATTCATTGGAATTGTGTTTGTAATTGAATGGAAATTGTAATTGTATTATTATCAAATAATTGCTTCCTAAATGTTGACGACAGGCGTGGACGAACGGTCAGCGATTGGTTTGTTACGCGTAAAGTTCCGGGTTCGATTCCCGGTCGGAGCAAATATTTATTTCATAGCTTTTATTTGTAATCCTTAATAATTATATTAAGTAAATAATGCAATTATTTGTTAATAAAAAAAAGAGGTGGATATTTGCTTCGGGTCCGGTTATCAAAGAGTGGTAAGCAGTGGTACCCAGCCTGCCGACCCGGGGTAGTACCACCACTTACAAGTATACAGACCGTGAAGTGATTTGGTCGCGTTTCGGGATCTGCTTGTAAGTTGACGGTTCCAACTAGGCCGGCATAATGGATGCAACTGCGACTGCACACTCCAGCTTAACATCAAGCGGGGTGCTGTCAAATGTCGAGTCACAATAAATAAATAAAAAATGATTATTAACATTTTTTTGCATAAAAAGTACAAATATTTTCTTTCCCATACCTACTCCAATTAGAGAAATACAACATACACTGATCCTTGGTGAATTGTGTTAAATGTGCAATGTACATCATTTTTTTATTATTGTAAATAATATAATTTTTATTATTATTATTAGTTAATAGGCGAGCAGCTCATTGCTGATATGCCTACATCATCTTTTTTAGCTATCACCGTAGCCTATATATATATATATATAATTTATTTTTTATTACATTTCTATACTAAGCTACGAAAGTGCTTGTATCATAGAGACAGGGCAGGCTTGTATCTATGATACAAGCATAGCTTAGTATAGAAATGTAAATAAATATTACTTTAAATTATAGTATGTTTTCAGACCAAATGTCGAAAGGTGAGCAAGCACCCAAATATTTCGGGAAATATTTTAATTTAAATATTAGTTTTAGGAATAGGGACAATTACCTAGAGTACATAAATCCTCTACTAAAGAGTAAAAAACATAAGATATATTATAGTAACTATAAAAAAACTTAAAATCTGGACAGTAAGAGTGGTAGGCTGTGGTGCCTAGTCTGTTGATAATATAGTGGAAACTCGCATAATAAAAGATTAATTGTTCCGGAGTCTAATACATAAGGTGAAACACTCGTTTATCAAAACAATTTTTATTATGTAAGTTTTATTCTATACTTTATAAGTACTTTTTTAATCAAAAAAGTACCATAAAATGTGTAATTCATAATCAATTTTTCTTAGTAACATAGCTAATTTATTTATACTTTAAACATTTGCCTTGCCATTAGACAGATTTGGTTTTGCCGATGCTTCGAAATTTCATTAAGCGAGTATTATTTAAAAACAAATATTGCTTATTATTTGAATTACTTGTTATGCTAGGAGCTCGTTAAGCGAGGTCTCACTGTATACTAATACAATCACCAAAGTGACTAAGTTGCATTTTTCGGGTTTAGTTTGTAAGTTGCCGGTTTGAACTAGGCGGATGTAATAGTTATTAAACTTAAACTCCAACTTAACTTAAGGTGGGGTGATGTCATATTATGTCGAACTAGAATAAATTAAAAAATTTGGAAAATCCAAACTAAATGTAGATGTATAACAGTAACAACAACTAAATAGCTCACTTCACTTGTATTTCCATTTATGATTTATGCGCTCTGGATGTCTGCCTTTATTAACCAGTAGTAATATAAGAATATACGATAATTTGTAATAACATTTAGTTCCCAGAAATTCCCAGATAGAAAACATAATACTCTCATGGGTTTAAATACATTTAGTATAAACAAGCAGCAATTACTTGAACTTATTTTCTAATACATTCTAAAGGCCAAAAACTCTCTATTTTAAATTTAATTTAAACCAAACAAATTAGGGAATTAATACTCACGACTACTCCAACAAGATTTAAATACGCTTCTCTGACAACAGGATCACTCTCTAAAGTTTTAAATTGTTTATCAGTTACTAGACATATTCGACAAGCAATGTAAGAGTACATTTTTTATACTATTTAAGTTATTGTTTTGGTAAATTAAAAATACAAACTTATATTTTATTTCACTTTTTTTTCTTTCTTGTTGTTGTTTCATTTTACGGCAAAGGGATCTAGACCATACATCCAAGTCTTCAATAGATTTCTTTTTTCTTCTTGTTAATGGCTTTAACTTGCCAATGGTCAAAGTAAAAATAATTTATGGTTTGATGTTAAAACATAAATATTATGAATATGAAGATAATTCACAAGATGATGATAATAGTAAGGTTGATGATGATCGTCTTAGTAAAACGACGGATAGCCTTCACTAAAACTTCGGAAGAAGTCTTGGAGGGAACACGAAGAAACACGTATCACAGCTTTAAATTACTTGTCTATACTCAATTAACTTAAAAATGATTACTGGATAACAATTCAACCATTATTACACATTAATATTTATAAAAAACACAAGATTTTTAAATAATTTTAAATTGCGCGCTCTTTCACTTGTAGTTTCCCGCCAAAAACTTATTCTTTTTCAGTTCAATTCTCCCTTTCTGGGAAGGCAAAGGAAACTATTGTAGGGAGCTAACTAGGGAAATAACTATGTCACAAATAAGGATAGAACCAACAACTTTCAAGCTAATCCCGAAATGCGCACTTGAAAGTGGCTTAGGCAGGACTTACCAACTACTGCCTATGTCTCTTATACAACCTATTTTTAAGTTGTATAAGAGACATTGCCTCTATTTTTATTAACAAATATTTCTACTAATTCTTCTACTTCTACCTCCAAACTAATATTTGGAGGTAAGAGTTAGAAGATCCCCTTCTAACAAACCCCTAGGTAGTTGTCCTTTGCCCATAAGAAAGACCACGGGGTTTGCAACGCATTGCTCAGTTTCGTCTAGTCAAACGTGGTATATTTTATATACCACATATTTTATCAACAATGATTTATTATGTATAGAAATCAAACATAATAAATTATTCCTTAATTTCATCATTATTTATTTCATTTAGGATTGTTCTTGATATTATAAAACTTTGTTTCGCATCTTCTCCCGTTGAGTTCGTTTTAATAACTTTTCTTTTAAATCCATGTATTAACATACTCGAGGCTCGTTCTAATATCATACTTTTTATCTCTGCCATGTCTTTTTCAGTTAACAAAATACCAGAATTGTTTTGTATGATGAGAGGATTATTTTTTGCTTTTTCGTAAAGATAGTCCACGTCGAGAATTGAATAATTTCGCGTTGTATTTTCTAATGTAAATATGTTTCTTAAATCTCTTAAGTAAGAATAGTTTTCATCAATAGAGCCTTCGATCATTTCAACCTCTTTGTAAATTACTTTATTACCATCTTCTGCATATCTTTTCTTTTTCAAGTGATCTAAAATAATAAGTATATCTCAATGAAAATGAAACAACTTCGCATCTATGGATTCTCCGAGCGTTGCAGTATCCATCGTATAGCAGGTAGGATAAAAAAGTGAAGGCAGCGTTCCGGACTTATGACAGCGTTCGGTTTTTACAGTCGTTGGCACTCTTAAGTCAGATGTGAAGTCAAAATAAAAAAAATGGAAAAACTATTTTAGCCCAGTTATGAGCTTATATAAAATTAAAGTACCTGATGATGGACCACGAGGATCATAGGTATCCTGTCATGTTCTCACGTTATGAGCCACAGTTTTAAAATAGCAGGGCTCCTATCTCTATCACCGCAGGGGTCTCTGCCTATCCCCGTGGAAAAAAGGCGTGACAGTTTGATTGATTGATGATAAAATAAAAGCTATGAAACAAATCATGGCACCGACCGGGAATCAAACCTGCGTCCATTAACTAATGTGGCATGCGTGTCGTCAAATTATTATGAAGCCAAATGGTCTAATGTGGATCTTATCAATCTTATCAATCAATCAAATAGTCACGCTTTTTTCCCACAGGGATAGGCAGAGACAATAGAGCGCCACTTACCACGATCCTGACACAACTCTATCACTTCCCTTATATCCACAATTCTCTTCATACAAGCTCTACGGTTATGGGAACTAGGCAACCTAGCTTTCTTTAGGATGTCGCCTTTTTTTAAATTGTGACAAAGACAAAACCCCTCCTGAACCAGACTCGTTTAACGCATCTATCCACATCAAATTTAAAAATTCCTTATGTTAATTTACTTTCACTCGTCCTTTCCATGTGCCCAAACAATCGAAGCATTCCTTTGTCAATCCTTGTCACTACATCTTCTTTCAAAAAAAACATCTATTGCACACTGCGCTATTCCTTATTCTCGCCTCTATCGTCCCTGCACATACACTTCTTTGAGACTTTCCATTCTTGATCTTACCCACCTTTATTATCAGGTTTGATGGAGAAATAAACTCTGAGCTGTTGTACTGGTTCACTGTCCAAGCCGCTATTTTTGTCAAATATATCATACTCAATACAAACTATCTTCTCGTCAAGTGTTCTCACTTCTGTCAAATTTTTCTTGTAACTTGTAAACTTTTTTACGAGTAATCTTACTCGTGGAACTTTTGCTATTAATATCATAGACGCGCTATATTTAATTTCTTCTTTTGGTTCTGAAAAAAGAAAAGGATAAATGGAGATATGACCCTAGAGTATACATTCCTTAGTTCCTTAGCTAATGTATACAAGCTTAGGACGTTCATGAGATAAATACTTGTCATGTCAATTGAGAATGTGCTGGGTGCTGGTACTTGCTAAAGGACAACATTCATATTGTATGGGGACTTGGGTTTAATTATATTAACAGTTGCTTATACATTGAAAATAGTTTGGTATACGAATGTAATTGGAATCAATCCTTTATTTTGCATAGTTTAGGTGTGCAAAATTATCAAACTATAATTATGACAGTTCAGAACTGTTAATATGACGCGTATTTGTTATTGACAGACGATACAAAATCTATATCTTATTTTCGAAATAACTAAATTGCACAGCAGTTAAAAGAAAAATTGTTATTAGTTTTATCAACACAAGTATCGAAACTACCGTTCATATATTTTTTCATCATTTGACATTACAAAAGTAGTACAAAAAAGCCCTAAGTGAATCATGTCTTGTATAAAGGACTTAAATAATTTTGTAGGAGGTCTTGGGCCTAATTGTATTAACAGTTGCATATACATTTTAAAATAGTTTGATGCACGAAGATTACAGTGTAATTGGAATATATGCTTTATTTTGTAAACAGTATTTATTATCTTTCATAATGTCACCGTATAATCTAGATTAGAATATATCTCGCGAGTTTGTAAACTGTCGATAACTTAGTAGCTGTATGTACCATACTGCTTTCAATATAACGTATTAATTTACGATAGTTATTATAATATATATATAGATATAGTATTCATATAAGCTCTACTATTATGGGCCCTAGGCAACCCAACTTTCTTGAGGATGTCTCCGATTTGGTCATAATCAATAACCTTCATAATCAATGGGACGGCTCTGCCAAGTATCTTCTTAATGCCCTGGATTCATTGCAGCGCCGAGCTGTCCGGATCATAGGTGATGCAGAGGTCACGCGAACTCTGGAGCCCCTACAACTACGAAGAGACATGGCGGCTCTGTGCGTCCTCTATCGCCTATACCACGGGGAATGTTCCGAAGAGCTCTTTAACCTTGTTCCTATCTCATCTTTTCACTCCCGTAATACCCGCACAGGTCGGGGAAAGCATCCGCATTTTATCGACCGAATCGGCAGTCGAACTAAAAAGTTCGGTGCGTCTTTTCTTTGTAGATCAATTGACAAGTGGAATGCTTTGCCTGCCCATGTGTTCTCTCCATCCTATGACCTTGGATCCTTCAAGCGATGCGTGAAGAAGCACCTTTGGCCGGCATAGGGACGGCGACTGGGGCAGCCGTGAACAAACCCGGTTTTCTCAGTCGTCGTCACTCTTGGACATCCTCTTGCTTATTATCAGGCGGGACGAGATCAGATGTCGTATCACAATAAAAAAAAACCTTCGATAGGGGTTAGGTTTTTCTGTGCATGATCCGTAGGTTGTGATAGGCAATCATCAAAATTGTCATCGTCTGTTTCTGTTATCGTGGATGCTTCTTCATGTTTTTGTTCCAGTTGCGTTGCTTGCGTTGCTTGCGATGCTTTCTCATCGCCATGTGCATGCACTTTTAAACATACTTCCTTGTAGTAAGGCTTGAGGTACGATACACCTGGATGCTGTAAATTTGAAAAATGTTAACTAAATGTTAAAAAAATATCATCAAAGTCTCATTAGGGATTATTTTTATTGTGACTCGACATATAACATTACCCCGCCTGATGGTAATTAAGCTCGAGTTCGGTCTATGACTGCTACTACAGTTAAATAATTGTAAGTAGCAGACACATCCATTATGCCGGCTTAGTTTAAACCGGCAAATTACAAGCTGATCCCAAAACACGGCTAAGTCTTTTCACTGTCTGTGTGTGTGTGTGTGGTGGTACTGCCTCGGGTCGGCAGACTTGGTACCACTGCCTACCACTCTTTGACATCCAGATCCAGAACAAATATGTGCCTCTTTTTATATCAGCAAATATTTGTAATATTTAATCAAATTATTAAATATTACAAATAAAATCTTATGAAAGAAATATTTGCTCTGATCGGGAATCGTATAGTCTGCGACACATAAGTTGGCAAGATTTTAAGGTTGCGCATGTACACTGGCCGTGCACTAAAAAAGGGTCTCTTTAGATTCGTAAAAAATAATAATAGTAGTTTTAGTGAAAGTAGATTAACAAAAGAAATTTATAAATCTGATGTGCATGGATACCTTAATCGAGGCAGACCCGGGAGGGTGTTCTCCGACCAAATCGGAGACATCCTCCAGAAAACTGGGTTGCCTAGTGCCCATAACCATAGAGCTTGTATGAAGAGAATAGTGAATGTGAAGAAAGCGAGGAATTTGTGTCAGGATCGTGGCAAGTGGCGCTCCATTCTCTCTGCCTATCCCTGTGGGATAGGGGCGTAAAAATTAGAATTTTATTAAATTATAAATTAGTAAAATAGATCTTTTATCTCGCTAACCTGTCCAAAATCTCTTCTATCGGGTTTAGCATATATGCTTTTGCTGTTTTTCAATGCTTTTTTTAGCTCATCAGCTATTCGTGCTGACATGAGTGGATTGTTTGAGGTTTTTATTGGGATCCTAGGTTTTTTAGGAATGTATATACTGGCGCGTCTATTATATGAATACATTTTGATTATTTTTATGGCATTTCAATGTAAATAAGTCTATTAAATGGTTATTTATACATCTTGGACGCTTGAAACCATCTTTGACTTTAAGTTTTTTTTAAATCTAAATGTAGTTATTTCTTGGTAATAAATGTCATCTTTTCACACCGTACCCGTGATATACCGTCGGCCACATCGCTCGAAAAACCGTCAACCGATGGGGAAGAAAGGTTCTAGAGTGGAGACTACGAATCGGAAGACGCAGCCTAGTGACCTAGTGGCAAGACTCCCACTAGGTGGACTGACCACATACAGCCGGTTGTACCAAAAAAGTTTCAATTTACTAATTTAGTTTTACTTTATACTTATTCTATAATAATCGTGAATAATATCGAAATAATTTTATGTCGAAACTACCATTTATATATGTTTTCAACTTTTTATCATGAGAAATACCAAAAGTAGTACTCAGAAACCCAAAATGAATGATTTCCTATAGCTCTGTATAAAATATCCGTTAAACGTAAATGTAAAATGTGAAGTTAAAGAGTGGTGCAACCCATTTTTTTTCCTTTTCTTTATACGATACTTTTTACAAATTCGTAAATTTTAATTTTTGGTACAACAGGCTGATAGTGTGTCACGGGTTACCGGTGGATGCAACTGGCATTTTGTCGTTCGGAATGGCGTTCTAAGGGAGAGGCCTATGTTCAGCAGTGGACGCCTTCTGGCTGATGATGATGAAGATACCCGTCGGATCCGCATTCTGTCAACCTAATTGGCAGTCAAACTAAAATAGATTGCTTTACCAGCCCGAATGTTCTCCCCATCCTATAACCTTGGATCCTTTAAGCGATGCGTGAAGAAGCACATTTACCTGGCATAGTAACAGCGACTTGTCAGCCGTGAACTGACTCAGTTTTTCGGTCAATGCGGTCCATAAATAGATGCCACTGCTACTGCTACTACAATTCAACAACTGTGAGTAGCAATCAGAACGACTATGCCGGCCTAGTTGAAACCGACAACTTACAAGCTAATCCTTAATCGCGACCAAATCACTTTACGGTCTGTATACTTGTAAGTGGTGGTACTACCCCGGATCGGCAGACTGGGTACCACTGACTACCATTCTTTAAAATATAGGGAGCTCCCTATAGCTCCTCCGAATATTCTTTGTAGTATAAGCAGTAACGCCACCATGTTCCCGCAAAAATGTAGAAGCTCCAGAGTTCTGATAAGACATAAGCCAGAATTAACCCACATGCCAAAATAAAAAATTAAGTATTTAACATAGGTATGAAAACATCTTTTTCACTGTATGGTAAAAGTATTTCAAACTTGCCGCCGTTTTTTGTCACTCGACTCAGAAGAGAAATCCTATTCTTCTCCCAGAAAATTAAGAAATATATTCTAAACTGTCAAACAATTCACAAACTGTGTCAAATTTTCGTATTCAATATTAACCAATATTAAGTAAAATAATTAATACAATGCCACAATCACCAAAATGTGTACAAGAACGCTATCAAATATTAGATGATTTAGTTAAAGATTTGAAATATTCAGATGCCTATTCAGATGAAAAGAGAACTCCTACTGAGGAGGTACCTCTAAACAATAATGGAGCAGCCATAAGACTCATGTGTAACATGTGGTATGCGTTAAAAGAAAACCCCAATTTCGATGTTACGGTAATTATTTCTAAATTGCATAAATACAAGTATACAGACCGTTAAGTGAAGTTGCGTTTCGGCATCAGATTGTATGTTGCCGGTTTCAACTAGGCCGGCATAATGGATGTGATTGGTACTCACAGTTATTGAATTGTAGTAGAAGTGGCATCCATTCATGGACCACACTCCCGCTTAACATCAAACGGGGTGTTGTCATATGCCGTGTCACAATAAAAAAAAAAACAATGGTATGCTTTAAAAGAAAACCCCAATTTCGATGTTAAGGTAATTATTTCTAAATTGCATAAATACAAGTATACAGACCGTTAAGTGATTTGGTCGCGTTTCGGCATCAGATTGTATGTTGCCGGTTTGCCACATCATTGCTTGCGATTACGCTCCTACACTCCTTGGCTGTCCCAGAAAAGAGACCTTAAATATGACCTTCTCGGCGCCGATGGAATTTTTTTGATTTTTTAGGAGTAGGAGATGATGGTCTTTTCCAAGTCATGGACTGTTGTTGAGGTTCATAAATTGTAAAGCCATAATTATGAAACGTTCTGTCCACAGTCACGAATCGACATAAAAATGGTCAGGTTGCTGTAACTACTACAAACAGGGCCATGATTCTTTAATTACACGGCAGCGAAATAACTTGGCAATAAACTCAACGCGATTTCACTGCTTTTTCGTCTTAATCACATCGCTCGAAGAACCGACAACCGATAGGGAGGAAAGGTTCTAGAGTGGAGGCCACGAACCGGAAGACGCAGCGTAGGTAGGCCTCCCACTAGGTGGACTGATGACGGGTAACCGGTGGATGCAACTGGCATCTTGTCGTTCGGAATGGCGTTCTAGGAAGGAGGCCTATATTCAGCAGTAGACGCCTTCTGGCTGATGAATTTTAAGTACAAGAGCCACGTTGATAAAGCGGTGCAAGACATTTCGAAAAACGATAGGGGCCCAATTTAATAAAATCCTCAGTCTGGTATGTTACTATTCGGCCGCTAGCATTTAGGGCACCCTACGCGCTGATACATTTTTCATTCCCAAACGGTCATGTATGGACACTACACTCAAATTAGCTTGGAGACGTTTTTGAATTGGTAGTATTGCGTCTAAGAGCGCGTTTCCATTATTAACATACGTTACGAAAACACGTCATGTCCTTAGGTTTTAATTGTAAGCAAACGAAAGATAACCGGAAACTGTTAATGAAAAAGCACGTAATTCGGTACTTAAAAATTAACTATTTCATAAAAATTGCAGAATATTGTGCACAAAACCGTCCAATTGTTTTTACCGACGAAACATATATATATACGACCGGTACATACGTCACATACGCTCTTGGTCAGACGGATGCACAGAGTTCCCATTAAGTACATTATTACTCTGAGGACGGATGCACTTTAGGTTTGAAGCGACATATATTAAAGGGCAATGGGGCAAAATATTTAATAAAAAAAACAGTACTTTACACTGTACACTACTACAAACGCAAAAATGTCTCTAAGCTAAAACGATCTCCTATCAAACATATTGATAGGAGATCGTATCATCTTTATCTACCGCCATGACATAATGTGGATAATGGACATAATGTCAGCCGTCATGTTCCTCCCCACTAAAACTCAATACACCAACGCCAACTTTAGAATAAGGGAGAGGATTAACCCCTAATTAGTCTTTCAAATCTTGTACCGTATTTTTTTTATTAGCATGAATATGTTCCTAATATATTTTTTTCTATTTTGATAATTCGATTACACAGAACACAATAAAACCTTCTGTTTAAAAAAACCCCAAATTTTCTTTGCCTGCCAGTATTTATTGTTTTTCTATCCAATCAGTATACACCTCATTCATTCTCACTACTTATTGAAGACTTCTCGTACTTGCAGCAACTAGTAGAAGATAATTTAGAAAGCAACAAGAGTTCGAGCCCTTCGATTATGTTCGGACCGAGTGTTTTTCAATGTTATCCAACCAGTAGTAACAAAATATCTAATGATTTAGATGTTAGATCAGTTAGTGAAACACTTGAGAAAATTAAATCGTACGTATATGTTTGGTTTTACACATATTAGGTTGTTGTTAAGGTAGTGCGTAGGGGGCCGACCGCGTAACTTCAATAGGAATGAAAATGAAATTCATTTCCATTTGTCAGAAAGTTACGCGATCGCTGTTAGTGTCAAAAACACATTTATTAATTTGGACGTTATTCAATAAACTGTTACTCAAAATGAACACCGATTCTTACAGCCGGTTGTACCAAAAATTATAATTTACGAATTTGTAAAAAGTATCGTAAAAGTAAAAGAAAAAAACAAAAATTGGTTGCACCACTCTTTAACTTTACATTTTACATTTTAGTTTAACGGGTATTTTATACAGAGCTAAAGGACATCATTCCTTTTTGGTTTCTATGTACTACTTTTGTTATTTCTAATGATAAAAACATATATAAATGGTAGCTTCGATATAAAATTATTAATAAACCAATTCACGATTTCGTAATAGTAAACGTAATAGAATAAGTATAAAGTAAAACTAAATTCGTAAATTGAAACTATTTTGGTACAACCGGCTGTGAGCGTAGTGCGCGGTCGTAATTTCAATTTGAAGCTTATTAATGGAGGTAAATTGTCAAAACGAAGCTCATTTTCATTGTATTTGGAGTTACGCGGTCGGCCCGGAGACCATGAGTGTACGACTGCCGCCACGAACAGAAGTCTGAGCTGACACCACGGTGCTACCCCTTATCACACTTCGCTTTAAGGCGATGAATCTCTGCGTTATGAACAAAACGTGTTTTAGGCGAAATAAGGTTGAGATTTGCAAATCACTCTCGAGCGATTTTGGTAATTTTCAGAAAACCGTCTAATAAATATCTAGCAGATTAATTGATAACGTATTGGTAACGTATCACGAAAGAGGCTCATCATCGCTATTCGTTTCGTCACTGTTACTTGCGTTGTAAACAAAGTGGATTGAATGCTTTCAGCAGCATTTTTATCCAAAACATCTTGAGTTTCCCTAACTCCTACTTAGTTGTTTATAATTTGAGAAATTGTGACGTCATTCTAATTGCGACATATTTTAAAAACTAACTGAATACGAAAAAGTCAAAACGATCCAGTAACTCAGATCATTCAATTCAAATACACAAACCCAACGAAACGACATTATTTTGGATACAGCGTCGTCAACGCAACTCGACCCAGGTCAACCCGAGTCGCAGCCCGGGTTAGCATTCTTTTCAACTCGATTGAGCCTGGTCGAATTATTTACGACCCTTTTCATCACCAGTATGTGCGCTATTTTGTTTACCAACCGAGTCAACCCGAGTTAAAAGGAAATAAACTCGAGTCGACGGGTTGGAGAAGTAACCCGGGTTAACCGAGTTAACTCGAGTCGCCCATCGCTAACACCCCTTAATGTGCGTAATTCTCCTAATAAAAATATGTATAGTCTTTTTCTGATTACAGTGGGATTCGTAAGAGGTCATGTTGCCGTGGTAAAGATACTGTCTGCTCTATTAAGTCTACGACATCAAACACTGACAGCATTGTGCCTTTAAATAAAGTCCTTTGTGATCTTACAGATGTAAGTATTATAAATCAATCAATCAATCAAATTGTCACGCTTTTTTCCACAGGAATAGGCACCACTTGCCACTATCCTGACACAACTCCCTCGCATCCCTCACATCCACAATTATTTTTATACAAGCTCTACTATTATGGGCACTAGGCAACCGAGCTTTCTTGAGGATGACTACGACTTGGTCGGAGAACACTCTCCTGGGTCGGTCTCGTTTAACGTATCCATCCACATCATATTTCATAATCTAAATTAAAGGACATCATTCATTTTGGGCTTCTATGTACTACTTTTGTAATGTCCGATGATGAAAAATATGTAAATGGTAGTTTCGATACTTGTATTGATAAAACTAATAACAATTTTACTTTTAATTGCTGTGCAATTGAGTTATTTGGAAAATAAAATATGGATTTTGTATCATCTGCCAATCAACGCCACATTTGTTCTGCTTTGAAGTGTCATAATTATAGTTTGACGATTTTGCACACCTAAACTATGCAAAATAAAGGATATATTCCAATTACATTGTAATCTTCGGACATGAAACTATTTTAAAATGTATATACTATTTTAAATGTAAAAATGTACTGTTAATACAATTAAGCCCAAGTCCCTATACAAAATAAATGATGTCCTTTTCTTTAATCCGAGTATTAACACTCGCGTAGTGGATTGGTTATCACATCAGGATCCAGATTATCTTAAAGGTGTGATTCCGCCGGCGACTGCAGACCGCAGACTGCACTACTTGTTTATATGAGATTGATTCCGTGCAGGGCCGTCTTTACCCGGGGGTTCAAGGGGTGCGGTGCACCCGGGCGCAGAGTCCTAGGGGGCGCATGCTGACCGCCATAAACTTCGATAGGTACCTACTACACTGAGACCACGCAAGCGGAGCCTTGACTTTCGCACCCCGGCGCTGAATATGCTTAAGACGGCCCTGATTCCGTGCAAGGCGACACTAGTGTCCAAACATCCTATTTATAATCTATGACTTAGCAAATGCTTGTCGATTGTCGCAATAGTGTCGCCTTGCAGGGAATCAATTTCATACGAATCGCCGGCGGAATCACACAACAACGGAATGACTTGTCAACGAACGTTCACAGCTTTATCAACGTGACTTGACGAAGGTATGAGAGTGCCGATGACTGAAAAAACTAAGTCAAATGTGCTTCTTCCAGGTTCGTGATCCAAGATTATACATGTATAAATATATAAAATATTTAATTGTGCTTATAAATTAGTACTGTTTTTTTTATTCATAACCTATAAAGTATGTTTACAGAGAATTATGGATATAAAGGAAGCTAGAGAGTTGTTTCAGTGCCGTGGATATTGGTGCATCGTTGTCTCTGTCTATCTCTGTGGGAATTAGGGCGTGACAATTGCTGATAATATTTTTTTCAATCGTTATGTTTTGCAGCCAGAAATCGAACCTGGTCTTTTTATTCAATTCTCAATGCTAATTTATAAGTAACAGTATAACAGTTCGAATATTTATAGTCGGCATAGTGAAAGCGACTGAAGCAGCCGTAAAATTAAACGTCGTCAGTCATCGGCGCTCGAGGACCTCCACTTCTTTACCATCAGGCCAGTCAAGGTCAGAAGTCGCGTTCAAAAAAAAAATATATTGCCAAAAATATTTACTTATTTATGCTTTAAAGGCTGTATCATTCGACCAAAAATGTACAACGAGGTTGAATGTTTTGTTGGAAACTGAAAAGAGACTTAGCGAACATATTACAAAATTAGAAATGCGTGAGAGAGATACCCAGGAACTCATCAGAGAAGCTGAATGCATGTGGTCGTGCATGAACGAAATGTATAATAAAAATATAGCAATACAGCGTGACAAACAACGTGATTTAAGAGTTAAGGTATGAAAATACATTATATAAGCATAAAAGTAAGGCTCCATACACACCACGTTGTTTACAGACGCTGCGTCGTCTTCGCGCGTTTCTCTATCGCGCGTTGACAGCGCTGCTAAACGTTAGCACGTGAGGTCTGCATTAGAACGTGTGCCAATGTGTATACGAGTTATACGAGTACGAGTCGCGCGCTCCGATCGCATGAAACGCGCACTGATGTCAGCAGGAAAAACGTGTTATGCATGGACCCTACCTTATCATTGAGTTAGGAGCGGTAGATACAGGTAGCTGTTGGTCTTTTGCCCAGTCTGCTTATTTAGTATCTTCAAGTGTACGGACCCTAAAGTGACCCCAAAAAATGGTAAAGAAACAGCTTTTCTTTGCGTTTAGAACAAAACATAAAAAACTTCGTATAAATAAAAGTAAAACAGAAAAAAAGATGCGCTATTTCAAGACGAAGTAAATGAATTAGGCCTAAATCGGTCCAGCCATCATTTTGGGACCGTTTTTTAAAACTAATAACTGATCATGAACCAAAATTATTTGCTAGATTTTTTTTATGTTTTTCGGCTAATTCCTAACTATTGCGATGTAGAGTTAAGTACATTGTGTTTGACTGCATTAAGCAGTCGGGATTAAACCATGGAACTAAACACACGTCTTTAATTTCACATGCCCGACCTCACATGGCGACCCTGCCAGACGTGTTGGTGAGACGCGCGCGCGCACGCGTCATTATCTAAAAGACAATTTAATTTTAAATATGGACTAATATAGTGTAAATAAATAGTGAATAATGGGGAAACAACAATCGAAGGAAAGTAATAAGGACACAACTGTTAATCAAAACGCTGTGTACACCGAGCAAATAAATATAAACTTTATTATAATAATTACACTCGTATGCTTGTGCGTGCTAGTAGCTATATATTTATTAAACAAACAAATTCAAATTAGAAGAAGGCTGCAGGATAAATTAAAAGAAGACGAGGTGTAAGCTGAAAGGAGTGCAGGCAGCGAGGATGTAGGAGAGCAAGCAGAGTAAGCTGCCGGGTGTGTGATCCAGCCAAGCAAGCGGTTTTGTGAGTGAAAAAAAAAAAAAATGTATTAGCCATTAATTATAATTTTGTAATAGTCTTAAAAATATAAGGTCCTCATAGCTAGATTGGAATAAGAAATTATAAATGTGTAGTGTAGATGTTGAGTATATAAATGAAATAAGAAATCTATGTACTAGCTTAAGAAAACTAGGTCCACAAAGGCGCACAGAAAGAAAAGATTACGTGAAAAAAATTATAGATAAAACTAAAGAATTATATAACGATTTTAAAATTTACACTGGATGCACAGAAAATTACGACTACACAATACAAGCTTCTTTTTTTTGACTACATACAATAAGATATTGACATACTCCTCTACAACTACATTGATAACAATGGACAAATTCGACTTAAAGACGGCTTCTAGCCTATTACCAGAACTAGACGGACAACAGGAAACTGTTGAAAAACTAATTGACGCACTTGAATTGTATCAAACGTGCATTAAGCCAGAAGACCACACACTTCTGATAACATTTGTAATTAAAACTAGACTTAACAAGACGGCTAAACTTAAATTAAACACAAAATACGAATCTATTGACTCACTGATTAACGACATCAGAAAATTTTTACTAACTACCAAATCTGCAAACGCACTACTTCGCCAAATCAATAATATTTCCCAACAAAATATGTCAATATCGCAGCTCGGAGAAACATTAGAATCTTTATTTACAGAACTTACAATATCCCAATCAAATAAAAATAAAGACGCTTACGAAATTTTAAACCCAATTAACGAAAAAACGGCTATTAAAGCATTCGCAGACGGATTAAATAACAAGCGCATAAGTACTATTATTTCGGCAAGAGACTATACAAACCTAAAAGACGCTGTAAGAGCAGCTCAGGATGAGTCAGTTAGTCGTTACGCACCAGACTATACTTTGACAGCATATAACAGGGGTAGACAGACAGGTTACAGACCTAGAAATCAAAATTACACATGGCGTAACCCAACACCACAAGTATATCGAGGACACCACCCGCAAAGTAGATTTAGACAACCATTCCGTTCAAGAGGTTACCGACCACAAGGTAGATACCAGTCTTTTCAGAATAGGGGATCCCAACGACCTCATTTTCAACCTAATTTTTCAACCCAAGTTTTTAGAGGAAATAGGGGAAATTACCATAATAACACCTACAGAAACCAAATGCTAGCCATTGATGACGTCACGGACAATAATAGACAATCGATGCAAGAAAATCCAGAAGTTACAAAATTTTTTCGAGGCCCACCGGATTATCAACCATAAAATATTTTGTTGTTCGAAAAATATTTATTTTATCAAGCTAAACCTGGGTGGCGACACATTAAAATTCTTAGTCGACACCGGAGCCACCTTATCAGTCATACGAGGAATTAAATTACCGACCGATATTTCAATCTACAACGAACATACCTTAATCCACGGTTTAGGAGGCAACATAAGGACCCTAGGTACAGTACATTTGAACTTAACCAACAATACCAATAGTGTAATATTTAATCAGAGGTTACATATAGTGCATGATATACCGACCCATGCAGACGGAATTCTAGGTACTGACTTTTTAGAAAAATATAACGCAACAATAAACTTTGAGTCACGTTTGTTATGGCTAAATACTAATGGAACGAGATGTAATTTAAAACTGCATACTTCTTTTAAGGAAGGTTTACACATTCCATCACGTAGTGAATCATTTCATTACATCGATATACCAAAGAATTATTATGATTCACCCGAAATAATAATATGTCCTAAAGAATTACAAGATGGTATATATTTAGCAAGTACATTAGTAAAACCCGTAAATAATAAAATACCTATATCTATATTAAATACAACCGAAAAAGATGTTGTTATTCAAAATGTTAATCCGACGTTTCAAAATATTAATGATTACGAAATTTGCAAATTTAATAAAACGTATATAAATGCTGAGCGCGTAAAACAAGTTCTTCATAAATTACAAACAAAGCATATGAATGTAGAAGAACAAATTTCAATCGAAAAATTATGTGCGAAATTCCCCGACATATTTTATTTACCAGGCGACAAATTAACGACAAATAATTTATACAAACATTCTATTACCTTAAAACCTAATATTGAGCCAGTATATACAAAACCCTATAGATTACCTCATGCACAGAAAAGTGAAATACAGACACAATTAAATAAAATGTTAGATGAAGGAATTATCGAGCAGACCAGAAGCGAGTGGTCTAGCCCTATCTTATTAGTACCGAAAAAATCAGGAGTCGGAACTAAGAAATGGCGTTTAGTAATAGATTATAGAAAATTAAACAACGTTATTCAAGAGGACAAATTCCCATTACCTAATATAACAGAAATCTTAGATTCACTTGCGGGATGTATCTATTTTAGTCATTTAGATTTGCAAAGTGGATTCTATCAATGTGAATTGGAGAAAGATCAATCAATCAATCAAATTGTCACGCCTTTTTCCCACAGGGATAGGCAGAGACAATGGAGCGCCACTTACCACGATCCTTACACAACTCCCTTGCTTCCTTCACATCCACAATTCTCCTCATACAGGCCCTATGGTTATGGGCACTAGGCAACCTAGCTTTCTTAAGGATGTCTCCGATTTGGTCGGAAAACACTCTCCTAGGCCTGCCTTGTTTAACGCATCCATCCACATCAGATTTATAAATTCCTTTCGTCAATCTACTTTCACTCATCCTTTCCATGTGCCCAAACCATCGAAGCATTCCTTTGTCAATCCTTGTCACTACATCTTCTTTTAAACCACATCTATCACGCAGTGTGCTATTCCTTATTCTATCAGCTATCGTCACTCCACATACACTCCTTAACGACCGCATTTCTACAGCGTTAATTCTACTCTCATGCTTCTTCTGCCATACCCACCCTTCACTTCCATACATTAATGTAGGAACAAGCACCGCATTATGAACAGCCATCCGTGACTTTTGGGACATTATTTGGCTGCTCATTATACTATGGATGGCACCGTTCACTACGTTACCCTTTTGCACTCTTCTCTCAATATCTTCATCACACTTTCCATCCCTAGTAAACATACTTCCCAAGTAAACAAATTGTTTGACTTGTTCCACTTTCTTTCCGTCTATCATTATCTCACATTCTGTCATTTCATCCTCTCTCTCCAAAACCATTACCTTAGTTTTACTTACATTCACTTTCATACCTTTCTTTTCTAATTCCGCATTCATTATAGTGACCATTTCCTGTAACTCATACGCCGAAGATGCAAGGATAACTTGATCGTCGGCGTACAAGAGACATTTGATCACCAAGTCATTCATTCTTAAACCATACTTCCTTTCACGCAACTCTTTCAGACAACTGTCCATGAATAGATTGAAGAGCCATGGTGACGCTACACATCCCTGTCTGACACCTTTAGAGATGCCAAACCAGTCAGATAGCGCCCCGTTAATTCGAACACATGCACTGGAATCCTCATAGAGAGATTTCAGTGCACGGACCAAACGCTCCCCCAACCCAAACCCGGACAGCTGCTGCCACAATTCACTCCTGTTCACTCGATCATAGGCCTTCTCAAGGTCAACAAAAGCACAAAACACCTTCTGGTGTTTTGCCAACACTTTTTCGCTGACGCATCTTAGAGAGAAGATCTGATCCATACATCCCATCCCTTTCCTAAATCCCGCTTGCGCATCCCAAACTTTATCATCTGTTTCATGCATCACCCTTTCAATCAATACTTTCGCATACAACTTGCCAACAATACTGAGAAGGCTGATGCCGCGGTAATTTTTGGGTTCCTGTTGCGACCCCCTCCCCTTGTATAGTGGTACAATGACAGCCTTGCGCCAGTCCCCTGGTACAAGACCGTTCACCCAGCATTTACTGAAAAGGAGACACAACCAGGAAGCCACCAGCTGACCACCGCCCTTCAGCATCTCGACAGTTATTCTGTCACACCCAGCCGCTTTTCCAACTTTCATTCTTTTCAAAGCATTCACAATCTCTTTCACATCTATATCACATTCAGATTCACTTTCATTCAGCGTGGAGGACATATCGACACACTCTGGTGCTGTATTATCATCCTCCACAAATAAACTTTCAAAATACTCCTTCCATCGTCCTAACACTTTCTTCTCTTCAGTCACTAAATCGCCATTCGAATCCCTAACCACATTCACTTTAGACTTCTCCAGTCCTCCCCGGGCTATCTTAACCTGTTTCCAGAACAGTTTGATATTATCCCGGAAATTTCTGGAGAATTTCCTCTCGATATCCTCTTTCACCTCTTTCTTCTTTCGTTCTATACATTCTTTCACTTTAATTTTTATTTCCTTATATTCATTCATTACCTTACATACATCCTCATCTTTCTTACCCGGGTTTGTTCGTCTACTAGCTTTAACTGCTAGTAGATCCTGCCATTTTTTCTTCTTCTCGCATACTAATACTTCCGTTTCCTTATCCCACCACATGTTGGGCCTTACATTCTTCCTCTTGCTCACTCCACACGCTTCTTCTGCAGCTTCTGTCATACCATTCCTCAATTTCATCCATACTTCCTCCACACTATCATTCTCATGATTACAGGCATCTCCTATTTTCTCACGTAACTTACTTACATACTCCTGTTTCACTTCTGCATCTTGCAACTTTTCTCCTTTTATTCTTGTCAACTGTGTTGTCGACTTACGACTGCGGTTTCTCCAACCCTTGAACAGACCATTTATTCTTGACATTACAAGAAAATGGTCTGTTCCAATGTTGACCCCGCGATAAACCCTCGTATCGACAACATTGACTTTCAACCTTTCATCCACAATCACAAAATCTATCATACTTCTCTCTTTATTTCTCTCCCATGTATACATGTGAATCTCCTTGTGACAAAACTTCGTGTTTGTCACAATGAGATTCTTCTCCAAACAAACATTCACCAAACTCACTCCATTCTCATTCACACGCTCATCTCCAAACCTTCCCAACACATGGTCTACATTCACTCTTTGCACACCAACCCATGCATTAAAATCACCTAACATTACAACCCTTTCATTCGATCTCGCAACATTCAAAACATCACGCAGGCTCTCCCAAAACTCTTCCCTTTCGGTCTGTGGCTTAGATATATCGGGGGCATACACACCAACGACAAATAGTCTGTGCAGCCCCACTCTAAGCCTGACCCATAAGAGTCTGGGCGACATACACTCATACTCAGTCATACACTCTGCCATTCTCTCAGACATCAACATTCCCACACCCTGACACGCTCTGGCCGTCGAGTCGACCCCCGACCAGACTGCTGTGTAGGGACCATGGTGGGTGACATCTGAGCCCTTCCGCTTCGTCTCATTCACACACAAAATATCTATTTTCTTATCATCCATCATCTTACATACTTCATCTAACTTAGTCTTCATTCCTCCACAAACATTCAACGTGGCAAAACGGCTCTCCGCTGCCCGCTTTTCGCCCCGTGGGAACTTGAGGCGTGACTTATTGCGAGTAATGTCGCCGCCATTCGAATATATTTTATTATTATTTTTAATTCCCATTTTATACCCACGAGTAGCAAGGGAAAAAAGTGCCAACTCCGACAGAGCCCCGCATGCCGGAGTGGGGCAATAAATTAGTACCCGATGGGCGCCAACCATCGGGACTGGCACGCTCGCGACTAGGCCACCCCTAGCCATTCATCCTTGGGCGCGGCAGACCACGGAATTAGCGGAAGGGGAAGGGAGGAAAAGGAATTAGCGGAAGCGAAAAGGGATAGATAGGAATTTGGGGATTGGGTAGGTTTAGGATACCATTACTATAGAAGGAAAAGGATATAGTAAATGGTAGCTCGAGGTGTCCGGGGTCGCGTACCCGTATTCGTCGTATAAACACTGGACAAATATTTATAAAACGAACCCTCTGAACTGAACACAAAGATAGTCGTAAATATACAGCATTTTGCTCAGGACAATATCAAATGACACGTTTACCGATGGGATTAAAAACATCACCAGGTTCTTTTAGTAGATTAATGAATATGGCAATGACTGGACTAACATACGAAAGATGTTTAGTTTACATGGATGACCTAGTAGTTTACGGTAAAAATTTAGAAGATCATAATAAAAACCTATTAGACGTATTTACAAGATTGAGAAATGTTAATTTAAAATTAAATATAGAAAAATGTAACTTTTTAAAGAAGGAAATGCTATATTTAGGTCACATAATATCGTCAGAAGGAGTACTACCGGATCCCGAAAAGATAAAAGCTATTGAAAATTATCCAAAACCGAAAGATATTGATGAGTTGCGAAGATTTGTAGCTTTCGTAAATTATTATAGAAAATTTATACCTAAATTTGCAGAAAAGGCTCAGCCATTGAATAATTTATTTAGGAAAAATACAAGCTTCAATTGGAGTAAAGAATGTGAAAATTCATATAACATATTAAAACAAGCTATAATCTCACCACCAGTGTTGCAATACCCTAACTTTGATGAGACTAATCAATTTATTCTACAAACTGATGCATGAGGATACGCATTAGGAGCAGTATTGTCGAATGGAGATAATAAACCTATAGCTTATGCAAGCAGAAGCCTAAATAAAGCCGAGAAAAATTATCCTACCATTGAAAAAGAGCTTTTAGCCATCGTTTGGGCAATAAAACATTTCCGACCATATCTTTTTGGACGTGAATTTAAGATACTCACAGATCATAAACCACTCATTTATTTATTTGGTATGCGAGACCCTTCAAGTAGACTGATGAAATTTAGATTAGCAATTGATGAGTATAATTTTATTGTCGAATATGTAAAAGGAACCGACAATGTGGTAGCAGATGCATTATCTCGTGTAATTTTGACAAGTAAGGAGTTAAGAGGAATGTGCGATGATGTAGTAAATGTTATGACTAGAGCACAAAGACGAAAAATCGATGAAAAAGAGAATGAAAGAGAAAATAATGAACGACGAAACAGTGAAAGCAAAATGGATGCTATGGATTCCCTAGATAATCGGCCGAACGTCTTGGAAACTCATAGTAAACCATCTGGAGCGATCGAATTGATATTTATGGATGAAAATAAGCTAAGAAACATGAATAAGAAAGGAATTATTACGAAACAAAGAGGAATATTGAATTATGTAGAAAAAGATAAGAGTATAATAATAAGTAGAGCATCTCGATCACAACTATCGCCAGCCGAATTTGTGAGAGAACTCACTGAATTTTGTGAAAGTATAAATATTAATGAAGTTTATATTCTGACAGATCAGAATTTATATAAAGATTTTATAAAATGTTTAATGAATGAAATTAAAAAAGACGATAAATATAAAGGACCGAAAATACGCGTTTTAAAAGATAGAAAGAGAATAGAAGATAAAGATGATATTAAGATAATACCTAATGACTTTCATATATTACCGACAAGCGGTCACGCAGGTATTCGAAGAATGTTGAATAATATAAAGAAATATTATTTTTGGACAAACATGGAAAAAGACGTAATTGACTTCGTGAAATATTGCGATAAATGTCAAAAACAAAAATATACTATTCAGATTAAGGAACCAATGGAGATAACTACGACAGCTAGTACAGCTTTTGAAAAGATTTTTATAGATTTAGTAGGACCATTAGATAAGGATAGATATAACTTTCAATATATTTTAACTCTTCAATGTGAGATAACAAAATATGTAGAAGCATACCCGTTACGCAATAAAACAAGCGACGAGGTAGCAAAAGCGTTAGTAAATAATTTTATATTAAGATATGGTATTCCAAGTAATATTGCATCAGACAGAGGTACAGAGTTCACATCAGCATTATTTTCAGATGTATGTAAGTTGTTAAATATCAATAAAATAAATTCCACAGCTTACCATCACCAAAGCATTGGAGCATTAGAAAACACGCATAAAAATTTAGGTATGTATTTGCGAATTCAGACTGATAATCACCCCGAGAGTTGGTCAGATTACTTACCATTTTGGTCATTCGCTTATAACACCACAGTACATTCAGAAACTCATTATACACCATTCGAACTTGTTTTCGGAAAGAAATGTAACTTACCTTCAAATTTAAGTAAACCAAACGTAGATCCTTTATATAATTTTGAAAATTATCCTTTAGAACTAAAATATAGACTACAGACTTCTCAAAAAGATGCTAAGAACATATTGATAAACAACAAAATTAAAAGAAAAACTTACTATGGCAGATATATTAGACCGACTAAATACAAACCAAATGATCAACTACTTTTAAAAACGAACAATGGAAACAAACTTGACTTATTATATGAAGGACCTTATACAATAGTAAGAGATGTGTCACCTAATGTTGAGATTTTGATAAAAGGTAAAAAGGTAATTGTACACAAAAATAGAACAAAACCATATTATAACAAATAGTTTATTAAGTTAAAGTGTTTAGATTAATGTTATGTTATAGACTAAGAATTGTTAAACATTAAGCGTAGAATTAAGATTAAAAAATAACATTTTACTATTTACTAATGTATGGAGCTCCGATACATATTGTTGTACTCCAATACATATTATTATAAACCAATACCTATTAATATAATCCAATACTTATTAATCATTATATTTGTAATACTTTATAATATTTTTTTGTGTGTTTTTATTTTATCATTTATAACTAACATAGTTTAAGAGTTTAGTAAAATTTTAAAATTATATAACTTTAAAATTTTAAAAAATTTGAGGGATGATGTAATGTAGAGTTAAGTACATTGTGTTTGACTGCATTAAGCAGTCGGGATTAAACCATGGAACTAAACACACGTCTTTAATTTCACATGCCCGACCTCACATATAAATCAGACTAATGGTTAAACCTTGCTAAATTGTGAAAATAGGAACAAAATAGGAACAAGGTGAAAGAGACATTATTTGTAGTATAGGCGGTAAATACTCAGTTTATTTATTACAGTTGACAAACATTGAATCAGCAAAAAATAAATGGCGTAATAGGTGTCAGGATTTACAAAAGGAGAAGGCTAATTTAAATAAATGTCATAAAGATATAAAAGATAAAATAAGACGAAAGGGGAATGATTTAAAATCCATTTCAAAGGAAGTTGAATCTTTGAAGAATAAAATTGATGATCTTGCTAACGAAATGATGTGCGCTAGTAAGACAACGGATTCAAGAAAAAGTCAGGGTGATGTGAGTGCAACTTTTGCAATTATTGTATTAGGTATATTATATTTTAGTAACAAATATACATGCAATGAAAATTGGAACTTGTAAATAATATTAAGACGACCTAGGCGTGTTAATTGGTTAGTACACCAGCACAAGTCCGTTACGCGTTTGATTCCCGGTTAGAGCAAATATTTGTTTTATATATTGTATTTGTAATATAATTTGAATGAATATAACCAATATTTGTTAATAAAATAAGCAGAAAGCTCCGGGTCTGGTATACAAATAATGGAAAGCAGTGGTAAATAATGGTACCATCCGGGGTAGTACCACCACTTACAAATATACAGACCGTGAAGTGATTTGGTCACGTTTCGGGATTAGCTTGTAAGTTGCCGGTTCCAACTAGGCTGGCAAAGGGAATGTGACTGCTACTTAAAGTTATTACAGTATAATAAACCGCACTCCAGCTTAACATCAGGCGGTGTTCTGTCATAAATTAATTACATGCTGTTTACAGAAAAATATAAATAATGCAAATGAGAAAATAACTGAGTTAGAAAGTAGGATAGTTGAATCTAAACAGAAGAGAGAGACCATTATAATCCAAGGCAAAGACCTCATCCAAGAAGTACGCACAGAGTTGGCCAATATTGAGAAAGTGCTTTTTGATAAACAAATAGAGGAACATAACTTAAATATAATGGTAAATTAAATAATAATAAATATTTATTGTTGCGATAGGCCATTAGGCATTCTCTTGCAGCTAACCATGGCTAGATATGAGCCCACAGATGTAGGGAGAGACAATGGGGCGCCATATTAATCCTGACACAACTTCCTCGCTTCTCTCATATGCACACTTCTCTCCATACAAGCTCTACGGTTAGGGGCCCAAATTTCTTAAGGATGTCTTCGATTTGGTCGGAAAATACACCCTTCCGGGTCTGCCTCGATTAACGCATCCATTCATTAATATTATAAGTATTTAGCTACTTAAAATACCACCTACATAATTAGTACAAATTTAAAAAAAAAAAGTACAAATATCAAAATAAAATAGGACGTAATAAGATTTTTTATTGTGGCACGCCTTCAGTGTAGCTTCGTAACAGCACTCTGCCTGATGTTACGAAGCGAATGATACTCCAGGTAAATAATCACGAATAATAATTCCATATTAATAACTGGGTTAGCGTCGTTTTCATCATGCCTACATGACGTATTTCGGGTTAAAAACATGCATTTTTCTAATTGAAATAATTTTTTAAGCAATTCTCTCGCTCTTATGCCAATAAGGATAGGCAGAGACAACGGAGCGCCACTTTCCAGGAGAATTATCTTTGGCCAGCATAGTGACGCGACTAAGGCAGCCGTCAACTGACACGGATTTAACAGTCTTGGACCACCTATTGCTTATCATTAGGCGGGTTGAGGTCTCATGTCGTGTCACAATAATAAAAAACCTGATACAACTTTCTCGCTATCTATTTTATCTCATTCTCCAAGCGTATGGTAAAGGCGACCGTGGTGTAGTGGCAGTGCAATGGTTACACTAACCGAGAGCACGAGTTCGAAACCACCCACCGGTACCAATGGAACTTGGATATATGAACTTAAGTTGTCCTGTTTCTATGATACAAGCACTTTAGTAGCTTAGTATTGAAATATAAATTAAAAAAAAGGTAAATATAGTAACAGCATTTATAACATTTAATAATATTTCACAGAAAGACGGATTAGCAGATGAAATTATATTTTTAAGAACGCGAACCAAAACATGCGATTCAAATTGTAAAAAACAGAAGAAACTTATTAGAGAAGAAATTGACAAAGTTGTTCACGAGATATCAACTTTCAGAGCGAAATGTACGAAATGCGCCAAAGCAAACGATACGTCCGATATGAGGAAATTTTGCACTGACTGCGAAAGGTGTCTAAAACAACAAACGCAACATTATGATGTAAATGATTTATGCTATTACAGTCAAATCGACGAATGTATTTGCGTGAGAATTAAAACTAAATTGATGGATAACGTTCTGGAAAATATGTATACAGTGTTAATGAAATATTGCGAAAGTGAGCAGGCCAAAAAAGTAGCAAACTCTGTGTTCGATTGCTTACAAAAAACAAAGAATGGTAAATTGAACGTTGAGACGAAGAAGTGCGTGCAGAACTTCGTTTTGGATACTATCAGAAGGGACTTAAATGTTACTATTGTTGGTGGTGCTATTAAAACACGATGTGAGGTAAAAGCATATTTATTTATTACTAGCTGTGACCGCGGTTTCACCCGCGTAAAATTAGGTTTATAACACAGTAATAAAAAAGGAGGGGGTTCTCAATTCGACTGTATATCCCTTTTTTCGTGATTATAACTCGATAACTCATATAAAAATGGAAACGGAAATGAAAATAAAAATAGAAAAATTGGAAACTATAGTAAGAAATATATATTTTTTAAAATTATAAACGTGTACAAAGTTTCATGATTATCGGTTAAGTAGTTGTTACGTGAAAATGTAACAAACAAACTTATCTTGGTTTGCCGTGCAGGGGGGTTGGTTTGTATAAGATTGATTCCGTGCAAGGCGACACTATTGTCGTTTGCTAAGTCATAAATTATAAACATGGTGTTTGGAAACAATATAAACACTATTGTCGCCTTGCACGGAATCAATATCATACAAACAAGTAGTACAGTCTACAGTCGCCGGCGGAATCGCACCTTTATATTTATACATGTTTACAGTTGGACCCGGATTCGTACAGGCAGCTAATGTTATGCATAGAAAGTATAAAGACTCCTTCAGTACACAAAATTGATCAAGGTGTAGATGTAAAAAAGGTAATATACACATTTAGTTTATAAAGCTTTAACAAAATACACTTTCCGGAATAATTCACAAATATGGGTGACTTAGTGACTGTCATGGACTCCATTCATGGACCGCACTCCAGCTTAACATCAGGCAGAGTGTTGTCATTTAACTTCATCATCATCAGCTGAAAGACGTGCACAGCTGAACATAGGCCTCCCATTCATGCCGGTTGCAACCATATTTTGTCGTACAATGGAGAAGGCCATAATTCCCACGCTCGGCAGGCGGCTTGACGCTCCTGCCAATCCTCCGGTGAGACTGGTCTTTAACCAAATATACTCCGGAATAATGTATAAATACGAGTGAATGTAATTTTTTCAATAAATGATCTCTATATTCTGATATTTAGAATGTTACAATGGAAAAGAAAAAGTTGCAGTATAGATTACAAAATAATCATTATACTTTCTAATTACATTGTACGAGTATAATCACCATCATCAGCGAGAAGGTGTCCATTGCTGAACATAGGTCTCCCCCTCAGAACGCCATTTCAAACGACAAGATGCCAGTTGCATCCATTGGTTATCACCTAGTATGTCGTCAGTCCACCTAGTGGGAGGCCTACCTACGCGCGTCTTTCGGTTGGTGGTCTCCACGCTAGAACCTTTCATCCCCATCGGTTGTCGGTTCTTCGTCTAGTATAATACCTTTTATTAGTTATGTATCATCTTTTTTCTATATATGTTTCTCTTATAAAAGTGTTTTTTTTAATTGTTACTCAACATAATATGATGCAAATTGTTGTATAAAAAAGACACAACAAATGTTGAACCACGTTGGGAATTAAAATTGAGTTTTTGATTTGGGCGTTAAACAATCAATCAATTAAATTGTCACGCCTTTTTCCCACAGGGATAGGCAAAGACAATGGAGCGCCACTTGCCACGATCCTGAAATAACTCCCTCGCTACCATTAAATCCACAATTTTCTTCATACGTGCTCTACGGTTATGGGTACTAGGCAACTTAGCTTTCTTTTGAATATCTTGGGAAAACACCCTAGTTTAACGTATTCATCCACATCAGATTTATGACTTCCTTTTGTCAATCTACTTTCACTTATCCTTTCCATGTGCTAAAACCAACGAAATAATTCTTTGTCAATCTTTGTCACTACATCTTCTTTCAAACCACATATATCGCGCACAATGCTATTTCTATCTATCTATCCGCTATCTCTTCTCCACTTACACTCCTTAATGACCGCATTTTTACAGCATTAATTCTACTCTCATGCTTTTTCTGCCACATCCAACATTCACTTCTATACATTAATTTAAGCGTATAATTGTTTTTGCAGCAACCATGCAATGCTTGGGAAAGTTCAATAGAATGCTACTGTCCTAAAGGACCGAAGAAGTGCATTTGTAATTCTAAAGCTCCTAAACGCCCTAGCCTATCAAGAAGCAACTCAATTCGCAGTAAAGCCGAAAAAGACAAAACAGAGGTTTGTATGAACTTAATTTTCTAAATAATCCTAATCAAGCCTGTCCATTGAAATTATAAAAAAAATGCGAACCATAGTTTGTTGGACAAAATAAATGCATTTAATTTGAATCAGTACATTCTAACAGTAGTGATCCCGGCAAATAAGTTTAGCTCCCCACACTGGAGGACTGCGGGGAGATTAAGTCTGTACTATCGAGTCTGTCAACTGTGTATATTACGAGTATAATATAATATACAGTTTTTTATTTGTGCGTCCTCCATCGCCTATATCTACCACGGATAATGTTCCTACCTCGTCTTTTTACTCCTGCGATACCCGCACAGGTCGGGGAAAGCATCCGCATTCTATCGAATCGCATTCTATTCTATCTTTTAGCGGCAGTCAAACTAAAAGTTTTGATGCGACGGCGTCGAATCTTTGTAAAACAATTGACTGGAATGGAATGCTTTACCAGCCTATGTGTTCTCTCCATCCAATATTCTTGGATCCTTCAAGCGAAGCGTGAAGAAGCACCTTTGGCCGGCGTAGTGACGGCGACTGGGACGACCGTTAAGACACGGTTTTTACAGTCGTCGGCACTCTTAGACGTCCTCCTGTT
Source organism: Tinea trinotella (assembly GCA_905220615.1). Lineage (NCBI taxonomy): Eukaryota > Metazoa > Arthropoda > Insecta > Lepidoptera > Tineidae > Tinea > Tinea trinotella. Next base: position 2,125,386 of record HG992314.1, read on the forward strand.
TTTTAAGCCTTAACTTGATGTTAAGCCAAAGTGTGGTTCCATGAATGAATGTCACTGCTACTACAATTCAATAACTGTGAGTAGCAATCACATCCACTATGCTGGCCTAGATGGAACTGGCAACTTACAAGCTGATCCCGAAACGTGACCAAATCACTTCACGGTCTGTATACTTGTAAGTGGTGGTACTACCCCGGATCGGCCACTGCCTACCACGATAACCAGGCCCGAAGCAAATATCCATCTCTTTTTTTAAATAACAAATATTTGCAATATTTAATACTATTAAATATTACAAATAAAAGCTATGAAACAAATATTTGCTCCGACCGGGGATCGAACCCGGGACTTTACGCGCAACAAACCAGTCGCTAAACCGTTCGTCCACGCCTGTCGTCAAACGAACAGGCGGTCGAGATTGGATATATTTTAAAACATTTGAATGTTTTTTTAAAACAAAATGTTTATTTTTATTTTTAAACCGAACAGAAATTAAGACCTGCATCGTGCAAGGAAACCTCGTGTAATTATAAAAAGAATGCAACAGCAGCGCAGTGTTCGATAAATTCCATTGAATTAATAACGAAATCAAGATCAAAGTATTGTGAGTCGGCTGAAAACAATAATAGCGAGATTAGTGTATATAACTCTATGAATGAAATACAAGTAAGTACTTAAATTTAACAACATACGTATAAACATAACAATGGAGCGCCACTTGCCACAACACCCTCGCATCCAAAATTCTTTTTATACAAGCTCTACGATTATTGAGACTGGGCAAACCATTCATTGCAACGCCGAGCTGTCCGAATTATAGAAGATGCAGAGGTTACACGAACTCTGCAGCCCCTGCAACTACGCAGAGACATAGCGGATCTGTGCGTCCTCTATCGCCTATACCACAGAGAATGTTCTGAGGAACTCTTTAACCTTGTTCCTACCTCGTCTTTTCACATCCGTAATACCCGCACTGGGCGGGAGAAGCATCCGCATTTTGTCGATCGGCAGTCGAACTTTAAAGTTCGGTGCGTCTTTTCTTTGTATAACAATCGAAAAGTGCATTCTACTTTGCCAGCTCCTATAGCTATATAAAGGATCCTATAACCTTGGATCCTTTAAGCGACGCGTGAAGGATTGGCCGGCATAGTCACAATAAATTAAAATAAAACCCAGCTTTCTTGAGGATGTCTTTGATTTGGAGGTGTTGTCTTCTGGGTCTGACTCATTTATTACGTACACGATCCAATTGTTGACACTACTATTCGCATATTTATTGAAAGTTCAAGCCATAATTAGTATTTATTTATTTATTTCTTTTTATTTTTTATTGTGACTCGACATATGACTGCACCCCACTTGATGTTAAGCCGAAGTGTGGTCCATGAATGAATGTCACTGCTACTACAATTCAATAACTGTGAGTAGCAATCACATCCACTAGATGAAACCCGCAACTTACAAGCTGATCCCGAAACGTGACCAAATCACTTCACGGTTTGTATACTTGTAAGTGGTGGTACTACCCCAGATCGGCAGACTGGGTACCACTGCCTATCACTCTTTGATAACCAGACCCGAAGCAAATATCCATCTCTTTTTTTTTATTAACAAATCTTCGATGTTATTTGTTTTTTTAGAAAGGATGCCTTTGCCAATACTCGTTCCACAAAGACTGCCCCATACATTCAGGTATTTATAAAATAATTACCATTAACAGGAGTACAAACAATTGGTTGTTTAGTCAGCAACAATTCAGCTTTATTAGTTTTAAATTAATTGCGTTACAATTTGGTTTTAATTTATATTCTAGATTTTTATGTTCATCCTCGTGAAAGGCTTATTGATGAAGTTCTTGGAAGATTGAATGACGAAACAAAGAGCGTTGAAAAGATATTAAGTTATGATATTATTGATTTGGGTGCATATTAATTAGATATATAATTAAAAAATATTTTTATCATAAAATTCAGCCCAATTTCCTGCATGATACACTTAGAAATATATTTTTATTTTGTAACTTTTCTTCTCTTTTCCTTTTCGAGTATCGTATTCTATTTTATATAATGAAGCTAACTTACTGTAAATATTACTATCAATTGATTTGTGCTCCTGTAATTATTTCTAATTTTCATAATATGTTTATCAAAAACCCTAGTAATTTTCATATTGATATAATTTACAGGACGACAAAGTCAAATGAGAGTAATAACACTTAATTCAAATGATGAGCCTAGTCAACAAAGTTTTGATAATTATAAGAGATGTATCGTTATTAAATCTAAATTACGGAGAAACGCATCACCAATACAAATTGCGATTATGAGGCAAACCAAAGATGGTGATTTTGATGTTATGTTGGACAAAGAATATAACACAGAATTAAAAGGAAAATTAATTGAATTACATATGAATATTATTTATTTATCGAAAATTAAATCTGATACTTATGTCCTGAACTTTTTAGAGAATGATGACAACTGTAAAGAAATTAATGCTGTAGTACTTAAGAATTTATCTAGCGAAATAAAGATACTAAACATAGATCAAAATGTTGACGAATTCATTTTAAATAACTGTTACACAAAGATATGTAATGCTATAATAGATATGGATGAGGTAGATAGTATTCAAGATACAAATACCGATATACTAACATACACTGTGCTACTAAGTAATAAAAAAAACACAAACTATTCTATGACGAATCTCATAGATAAAAATGAGAATTATAGGTTGAGGAAATCTGTAACATTTGAAAATGGTGTACCTGTACAGTCAAGCGACTCACAATCTAGTTGTTCTCTTTTTGATGATGACGAACCGAAAGATAAAAACACATTTGTTAGTAGCTTTTCTATAGACTATTTATCTAGAAAAGATATTAAAATACAAATATTAGATTTTGGCCTTAATATAAAAACGGAAGGTAATATAGTTAAGGAGTCAAACAATTTCGTTGTTTATTTTAAGAATTCCTCCGACAGTCAACTATATAGATTAAAATCATATTTATCTGTTTACAAAAAATGCTATTTACCTATCAAAATGAGTGATAACGATGAATCTCTTATAATATTTTTAAATAAAGATGATATAGATCCCAAAGATGTGACATATGCACTCTTGCGATATTCATTTGCTAGTACACTTTCTATTATAATAGACGAAATATCTATGGCGAAGATTTATAATAGGACTAAATTGTTGCGTTCATTTACTTTTATTGCTTCACAAATTGCTGTGAATGAAAGTGTTAATGTTAGTGTGACGAACAGTGTGTCTTCTGGTCTTAGTGGTCTTTTATTTGATAAGTACAAAGATTTATTTCCCAATGAAGAATGGTTATTTAAACCCAATTGTGCAACATTCTCTAAATTCACTAGCAAACGTATGTAGTGATGATTTAAATTGTAGTTCATGTACCTTTTTCGTTACACCGGCTTTTGTATTTTCAGATACTAGTTTTAATAATTGCGAACATTGTTCTATAAAAAAATAATGAACTGCCATCTTCTAAAAGTTCACACGTATTTGTGGTCCACGTTGTCGCTAACAATAAATATAAATCTATTCATGATTTTCTATTACAAATAGCACATTTTTAAAGAGAATTTTCGTTATTTTAGCGTGTGTATTCTGAGATCCTTAACCTTTTTCTTACTGAAAACAAAATTATGTTATATTAATTTTGGGACAACCGTTACCATATAAAGTAAATCAGATGGCAACGCGTGAGAGAGACAAAACAATCGTGTGGCTGCCAGTAGTTGTCTCATCTATAGGTCATATAATAGTTGTATGCCATTTGTTTAAATAACAAGTTTTTCATTAATTTTAATATTCACAAATTAAAAAAAAAGAAAAGAAATAATATTAAAAATAGTCTATTAATTGAGGTAGCCGCACCATAGACATAGATTTTCTATGGCACATAGATTCTCTATGTTTATGGGCCGCAACCGTGTTGTCTCTTTCTAGAGAGTGGTCAATTTTTTGAGGTTATTAAAAAATAATTCTTATCTTCAAAGTTTTTTGCAGACGTATTTGTAATTTTAGTCAATAATTGTAGCTTGTCAAATATAGCTTTAACGGTATGTTAAGACTGGTAGGCAAACTATATATTTCCTCGTATTCACAATTCTCTTCATACATCAAGATTGTGGGCACTGCAGGGGATTCTTCTGGTTCGTCCACGTATTATTCTTTTCACGGGTTATCATCCAGGGTGATATTTTTATTGATTTAATTGATTCATTGAAGTAATCAGCGGGATTAGGTTGGGCAAGTTAAAACGATTAACGTCTCTCGTCGACGATTGGCAAAATAAAAGCCAAGCTAAATCCACCAAAATGAGACTATTGATGATAATGATAAAACGTGTCGTCGCACAGACGATATTCGTCACAACGATTAATAGTCTCGTTTTAGTGGATTTAGCATAGCTTTTATTATTTTGACAATCGCCGACGAGAGACGATAATCGTTTTAACTTGCCAACCTAACCCCGCTGAAGTATTCACTACAATAAAGTAAAAATTATGTAACGTCAAATTATTTTTATTGTAAATTTTTGTCATTTTGTCTAATAAACATATTTATCAGTAATTGCGTTTTTTATTTATTTATTTATTTATAGATAGATGCCCAAACAGGTTACAACCTAAGCGTGCACAAAATAAAATAGAAAAAACAAAGTTGTGAGATTGTAACCCAAAGCAGGGCATACAGCATAACAAGAAAAAATAAGAACACAGATTCAAAACAATACAAGAGAAAATAATAATAAAAAAACAAGCCAGTTATGAGCATCAAATAAACAGCAAAGATTATCCCCAACCAATCGAAACAGCGCCCATAGAATCTAGGGTTGACCCGTCATCTCGTAATGATGTTCTTCAGGGATATTTTAAGTTTAGAGAGTTTCATGTCAAAAATGTCTATGTCGTGTTCTTTGACTAGTTCGTTGTAGCCCCAGCGCATACATGCGGAATTCCGGATCTGAATTCAGTTCAGGAGTCTAGCCCACACTACCGGTTTTTTTTGATTAGGAATTTTTAAGACTGGTAGAATTATAGAGACGCTATTGTGTTAAAATATTGTGTTACACTTAAAACAACTTTAGTCATTGTATCATAGTTATATCTGAATTAAACAAATTGTATGCGGCTTACTATCGCGTTTATTTTGGTTTTGATTTTACAATTTTATTTTATTATTCCGACGTTTCGAGAACGCTATGCAGCCAAAATAAAATAAACCCGATAGCAAGCGGCATAAAGGACATCATTCATTTTGGGCTTTTATGTACTACTTTTGTAATGTCCAATGATGAAGAAATATATAAATAGTAGTTTCGATACTTCTATTGATAAAACTAATAACAATTTTGTTTTTAATAGCTGTGCAATTAAGTTATTTGGAAAATAAGATAGAAATTTCTATGAATTTTGTATCAGCTGTCAATCAACGCCATATTTGTTCTGCTTTGAAGTGTCATAATTATAGTTTGGTCATTTTGCACACATAAACTATGCAAAATAAAGGATATATTCTAATTACATTGTAATCTTCGTACATCAAACTATTTTAAGATGCATATTAAACTGTTAATACAATTAAGCCTAAGTCCCCATACAAAATAAATGATGTCCTTTGTTTATTTCATTAATCAATGTTCGCGCATAATCTAAGAAAATATAGTTATATTTCCTAAATATCCCTTGCATCATCATGGTCCATCATCAGGTATTCAAGTCTTCGATGTCATAACAGCCCAAAAGAGATAGAACTTTAGTGCTTAAACTAAAATTATTCCATTTTACTAGCCATTGGCTGGGCTGTCATGAAATTGAAGATCTGAATTTGTTTAATTCACATATAACTATGATACAATGACTAAAGTTGTTTTAAGTGTTATCGGGGGTTGATAATTTTTTAAATTTTAACACAATAGCGTCTCAACAATTACCAGTCTTAAAAATTCCTAATAAAAAAAACCCGGTAGTGTGCACTAGACTCACGAATTCCTGATCTGAATTCAGATCCGGAATTCCGCATGTATGCGCCAGCACGTAATATCGGCACATTCTGACCACCGGATTGTAAAAGGATGTATTATTTTTGAAGACGTGTAGACCGAAGATATTTATTTGGTTTATATTTATATACGTCATTCCACGTAGAAAGGAAATTCAGTCATTTCGACGTTTTTATTTATTTATTTATTTATTTTAGGAAAACTTACAGCTATTTTATAAATCTAGATACAAACTATAATAAAACTAAGCCTAATTAGTTCCCACCTATATATAATACAAAGGAAAAATCAACCTAAAATACTACAAAACAAGTAACTACTACAATAAAAATATCTTAGCATTAACAAAAATATAATTTAAGGCATATATTCATTGAGCAATACAACGGACAAGTGTTTTCTTATCTTATCTTATTGATATGCGACTTTTTTTTATTGTGGCTTGACATATGATAGCGCCCCGCATGATGTTAAGCTAAAAGAAGTCTGAATGGAGGCGACTGCTACTACAGGTAAACAACTGTAAGTAGCAGTCACATCCAGTATGCCGGCCTAGTTGGAAGTGGCAACTCACAAGCTGATCGCGAAACGGTTCGTTCATACTTTTTAGTGGTAGTACTACCCCGGATCGGCAGAGTTCGCACCACCTACCACTCTTTAGACTTTAACTTGCCTGATGGTATGCAAGGGGAAATCCCAGAGCGCCGCCGACTGAATAGACCTATTCAGTTTACGGTTGTATCAGTCGCTTTCACATCAAAAGTTGACTTTAAATCCTATTAAATATATTGCAAGGTTATAAACTAAACCAGCATTTCTTTTCCATAACCCCGGCTCACCTAGATTGCGTCGATACCTCATACTAAAGCAAACCACGTCCGGGGTCAAGGGGACACTTTTTAACAACGAGACAGTCTCGCGGAATATTTGTTTCCAACAAATTAAAAAATATATATATCTAGAAATAAATAATATTTGTACCTACAAAGGCGATCGTGGTGTAGTGGCAGTGCAATGGTTACACAAACCGAAAGCACGAGTTCGAGACCACCCACCGGTACCAATGTATCTTTTATATATGTACTTTGGTTGTCCTGTTTCTATGATACAATCACTTTAGTAGCTTTGTATAGAATTGTAAATAATAATAAAAAAACAGTTATTTAAATGGAGTAGCGTTCACCCCCATTTTTTTTATTGCACTCCAGTTTAACAGCAGGCGGGATGCTGTCTGTGTCGAAAAAGAAAGTTTTAATTGACTAAAGTTTCATCTTAAAAGAATACATACAAATCACAATGTAATAAAATACGTAATTATTTACTAAAACTTGCGACAGTTTTTCATTATTTTCACATGTATACTAAGCTACTAAAGTGCTTATATCATAGAAACAGGACAACCAAAGTACACATATCAAAGATACATTGGTACCGGCAAGTGGTTGTGAACCGGTGCTCTCGGTTTTCCTACACCACGGTCGCCACGGTTGTTTTGTCGCATAGTTCAAAAGTGTTTGTTCAAAGTGGACGGCTATCCCAACAAACTCATAAATCAATCACTACCGGACGTTCGGATAAGGGGGGAAGACCTATAAAAAACATCCCTGAAGAGAGAAGGCTTCGGAATTACGTACACTTGTTCTCTTGAGATCTCTGCGGGGTAGAAAAGTCGATTCCACGAGTGATGGAATTTTGTCATTTATCCTACTTTTTTTATGAATACTTTTTTTGGGTTGACACGGATAGTAAAAATTCGCTATTAGAAATTTAAGTAGTGTTTTAATCTAAATAAAAAATCATTTTGAATTAAGGTAAATACTTTTCATTTTCAACAATCAATCTAATTGCAAATGGAGCGCCAATTGCCACGATCCTGACACAACTCCCTCGCTTTCTTTACATTCACAATTCTCTTCATATAGGTAAGCAGATTTTGACGATAGGCGTGGACGAACGGTTTAGCGATTGGTTTGTTGCGCGTAAAGTCCCGAGTTCGATTCCCGGTCGAAGCAAATATTTGTTTCATAGCTTTTATTTGTAATATTTAATAACATTAAATATTGAAAATATTTGTTAATAAAAAAAGAGATGGTTATTTGCTTCGGGTCTGGTTATCAAAGAGTGGCAGGCAGTGGTACCAAGTCTGCCGATCCGGGGTAGTATCACCACTTACAAGAATACAGACCGGGCAGTGATTTGGTCGCGTTTCGGGATCAGCTTGTAAGTTGCCGGTTCCAACTAGGCCGGCATAGTGCATGTGACTGCTACTCACCGTTATTGAATTGTAGTAGCAGTGACATTCATTCATGAACCACACTTCGGCTTAACATCAAGCGGGGTGCTGTCATATGTCGAGTCACAATAATTAAGGACTCTGAGCAATTATCTGCCTAAATTTTTTGGTATTTTTCCCCAAAATAATAGGTTTTAAACTTAAGTTGAGTACACAGAACATTCTCTTAACCGAAAACAGCGGAAAGCACTCGAATCTACATAATATTCGCAATGTTGCAATATTTTGGTTAACACAGCGACCCCCTCGGGGGTGGCGGCGGCTTATTGAATACAAATTGTTGCTTTTATGAATAAAATTGTTCTGTGTATGCGAATTTTACTGCATTATACACTATACACGTAGGTCTAGGTACAATTACTTTTTTTTAATATTGACACATCAATCTACTACTTTCACTCATCCTTTCCATGTGCCCAAACCATCGAAGCATTCCTAGATTGACGAAAGGAATTTATAAATCTGATGTGGATGGATGCGTTAAACAAGACAGGCCCAGGATAGGCCCTCTTTCTCAGAAAATATTTCTTGGTGTTTTCCGACCAAATCGGAGACATCCTCAAGAAAGCTTGGTTGCCTAGTGTCAATAACCACAGAGCCTGTATGAAGAGAATCGTGGATGTGAAGGAAGCAAGGGAGTTGTGTAAGGATCGTCTCCGCCATGGACCACACTCGAGCTTAACATCAAGCTGGGTGCTGTCATATCTGGTCACAATACAAAAAAATATAGATGAAATGAAACACTTTCAATAGAGTTTAAAAAATCAATTTGACCTTTTTTGTAGTTACGTTGTTAACAGTTTACTCAACGGGTTTGTACATAGAATAGAATGACACCCAAAAATATAAAGTTTACGAACGAATGCGTATTTCCTTCCTTGTTAGACCTTTTTTTTATATTTCCTCTAAAGGTAGAAAATTTTCAGAATAGGTAAGTAGGTTTATTTTTGCATTGTTGTAGCCCCGTGAATGTTAGCCTGTAGCATGTAGCTGTAGCGACCGCTACATTCTACCGCTAGATGGCGTTGCATGTGTCCAATATCTCGCAAACGATTTACCGACAAAGTAATCAATATATATGCACTCCAACGAAGAGACGTCACCCGGCTAAGCCGAGCCCCGTCGGAGGAGTACTCCCAGCGTAAAGCTGGGAGTACTCCTTTCCTTTTCCAACATGCGGAACAATGCTCCGCTAAATACCCACGTCTAATGTTAATTTTGGCCGGTATAGTGACGGCGACTGAGGCAGCCGTAAATTACTCGATTTTTACCCAAATTTATTTATCAAGTTATAAGTAAAAATATTAGTATCAAGTGATAATATTAGGATTAGTATATGTACCAAAAATCAATAAAAAATAAATATTTAACAAAGTTATCCATCAAGAAATTCAAAGTGAAAGGAATCTCTAAATCCTTTTGATAACTTATTGTTCAAAAGAAGTATGTGTGATATTATTTTTCATATCTTAAAAGGAAAGATAACAATTTATTGCAAAATGATCCAGGAGTGGTTGTGCGGATCGCAAATCAATCACTAGAGTTGCTCTAAATTTAGGGATGTCCTGTAATCTGCAAATATCGATATACGATTATACGAAGCAGTGTTACCATTGATGATATTGGTAATAATTACATTAAACCTAGAGTTTCTTTAGCCGGAATAGTGACGGCGACTGAGGCAGCTGTAAACAAACTCGGTTTTTTCAATCGTTGTCACTCTTGGACCTCCTCTTGCTTATCATCAGGCGTGTCGAGGTCAGATGTCGTGTCACAATTAAAAAAAGTTCTCTAAGTAATGGCTCAGTTACACAGCACGAGCTGCAAATCAGTTACTTGTCTTGCCCCGACCGGTCACACAATGCCATGGCCAGGTAAATAGCCACTGCCAAGCGAAAATCATTAAAGTGGAAATATTGCCTATTTGGTGTGGTTGGGGAAGACGGTGGAAAATAAAAACATCAAAAAATGTAGTAACTCTTATGTGAGCAACTGACCAATACAGACTATCACAGTAGCTCATAAGATGAGGTCACACGATGCACTGCAGTAACCCGCCAGGCCAACTTGAACGCAGACTCGTATTATGTAACCGGGCCATTAGAGATGTAATTTATTATTATTATTTTTATTTTATTTATTTTTTATTTAAAAACTTTATTACAATTTGTATAAAGGCGAACTTAATGCCGCTAGACATTATCTGCCAGTTAACCTTCGGGACAGTCGAAAAGTTAAATGGGAGTATTAGATATAAAACTGATAACTTAATATAACACAATATAGTACAATATAATATAACATAACATAATATAATACAATACAATATAATGTAATATAATATAATATAATATAATATAATATAATATAATATAATATAATATAATATAATATAATATAATATAATATAATATAATATAATATAATATAATATAATATAATATAATATAATATAATATAATATAATATAATATAATATAATATAATATAATATAATATAATATAATATAATATAATATAATATAATATAATATAATATAATATAATATAATATAATACAATACAATACAATATAATATAATATAATACAATATAATATAATACAGTACAATACAACATAATATTACAATAAAGTAAAATACAACCGTTACGTTTTATAAAGGTGTGCATAAACCAGTTTTTTGAAAACATATCTATTCGGTGCTTGCCTAATTGAAACGGGTAGATTGTTCCAGAGAGAGGTTGCAACAATTTTTACATTTCTATACTAAGCAACTAAAGTGCTTGTATCATAGAAACGGGAAAATCAAAGTACATATATCAAAAATACATTGGTACCGGGCCACTGCCACTACACCACGGTCGCATTACTAAGCCCATGTGAATAAAATGGCTAATATGAGTTTAAAAACAGATCGTTGGTAGTCATTTATCCAGTGAAATGTAAATTCAGCGCTTTGATGTTTATAGACCATAAAGTAACTCAGTCGCGTTTCAGGATTGATATGAGTGTTTCCAGTTAAAACTGGGCTGGCATAGTAGACTGCTACATGCCATTGTTTAATTGTAGTAGCAATTGCAGCCATTTATGTACTGCACTTCCGTTTATAATCAGGCTCTTGGTTTTAAATAAATTAAGTAAAATGTAGCTATAACATAAAAAAAAATGTTAATAAATATTTGGCTGGCATAGTGACAGAGTCTGAGTAAGCCGTAAAATGTAAAATAAAACAGTTTATTCAATTATCGGCGTTCTTAGACCTTCCTTTGGCATCAGGCAAGTCGATGAGAGATATCGCGACGTAATAAAAGAGAATTGTCGATAACGAGTGTATACTCAACACTATTATATACTCTAAGATTGTACGTCTGAAATGTGTTGGAAAATTGGAAACTTATCCTCGCTGTAGTCGGCTCGCGACTTCTACTTCCATTTGTTTTTAAACAACAATGCCTTTGCTGAAATCTTTGTATTGTTTCACTTACTATATAATGTTTTGTTATGTACTAGATTTAAGCAAGACAACGAAAACACATTTCGTAAGATATACGACAGTGAAGATATACATTATCTTTGTTAGAAAATTAACAAAGATATCTTTCGGTATGCGGAATTAATTTTGATTAATAATATAATTTATACAAGCTCTACTACTATATTATGGGCACTAGGCAATCCAGCTTTCTTGAGAATTGTGGATATGACTCGATATGAGGGAAGCGAGGGGATTGTGTCAGGATCGTGGCAAGTAGCGCTCCATTGTCTCTGCCTATCCCTGTGGAAAAAAATAGGCACGTGGACGAACGGTTAGCGATTGGTTTGTTGCGCGTAAAGTCCTGGGTTCAATTCTCGGTCGGAGCAAATATTTGTATCATGTCTTTAATTTGTAATATTTAATAATTATATTAAATATTGCAAATATTTGTTAATAAAAAAGAGGTCGATATTTGCTTCGGGTCTGGTTATCAAAGAGTGGTAGGCAGTGGTACCCAGTCTGCCGATCCGGGGTAGTACTACCACTTACAAGTATACAGACCGTGAAGTGATTTATTTGGTCGCGGTTCGAGATCAGTTCGAAAATTGCCGGTTCCAACTAGGCTAGCATAGTGGATGTGAGCATAGTTATTGAATGGTAGTAGCAGTGACATCCATTAATGGACCACACTCCAGCCTAAAATCAAGTCAGGTGCTTTTATTATGTCGAGTCACAATAAAAAAAACCAATTTAATTTGATTTCATTGATTCCAAGTATTTTAATACATCTGCGTAATCCAGTTTAATAAATCAAGATAGATTTACCTTACATTGAGTTAAATAAGAAAAGGCTTTATTAACGTTTAACCTTCATTCTGTTCATAAAAAGAGGCCCGTCATAACTTCAACATGACGCCGAAATCATTTTAAGAATATCAGAAAAATCGTAATATTTTCGTGAAGTATGCACATTCTTCAATTGACTAAGATTAAGGACATTACTGAAATTGTCTCGCCTGATTTTCCATATGGATAGACAGAGATAATGGAGCGCTACCATCCAGGATCCTGACATAACTCTTCGGTGTCATTTATCGCCTATACCACGGAGAATGTTCCGAGAAGCTCTTTAACCTTGTTCCTACCTCGTCTTTTCGCACCCGTAATACGGGTCGGGGGAAGCATCCGCATTTTGTCGACCGAATCGGCAATCGAACTAAAAGTTCGGTGCCTCTTTTCTTTGTAGGACAATCGACAAGTGGAATGCTTTGCCAGTCCATGTGTTCTCTCCCTCCTATAACCTTGGATCCTTCAAGCAAAGCGTGAAGAAGCACCTGTGGCTGAGACAACCGTGAACCGACTCGGTTGTTTCAGTCGTCGTCATTCTTGGATCTTCTCTTGTTTATCATCAGGCGGGTCAAGGTCAAATGACGTGTCAAAATAAATAAGTAAAAAACATCCACAATTCTCTTCAAGCAGACTCAAATATTAGTGGTATTATATTTTTATATTCAGACGCAACATCTAATTTCGTCTTACTTAATGGTGGTTTAAGGGGAAGTCCGACGACAAAATAAAATAGTTTACATTTGCCTCAGTCGTCGTCATTCTTGGATCTTCTCTTGTTTATCATCAGGCGGGTCAAGGTCAAATGACGTGTCAAAATAAATAAGTAAAAAACATCCACAATTCTCTTCAAGCAGACTCAAATATTAGTGGTATTATATTTTTATATTCAGACGCAACATCTAATTTCGTCTTACTTAATGGTGGTTTAAGGGGAAGTCCGACGACAAAATAAAATAGTTTACATTTGCCTCAGTCGCCGTCACTATGCCGGCCAAAGAAAATTATTGCTCTTGGAATGGCCTTACAAACCTAGTCTCCGGTTGTTGCGTACATTGGTGCGTATTTTTAATATATCTACTTTGGTTGTACTGTTTCTATGATACAGGTATTTATTTATTTTATTTATTTTTCTATACTAAGCTTGTATCATAGAAACAGGCCAACCAAAGTACATATATCAATGATACATTGGTACCGGTGGGTGGTTTCGAACTCGTGCTCTTGGTTTGTGTAACCATTGCACTGCCTCTACACCGAGGTCGCCTGGTATAGTAGCTTAGTATAGAAATGTAAAAAAATGTAAGGTTTTTGAAATAAACGATGACCGTGAAGTGATTTAGTCGTTTTGGGATCAGCTTCTAAAGTTGCCGGTTCCAACTAGGCCCGCATAGTGGACGTGACTGCTACTTACAGTTATTGAATTGTAGCAGTAGTGACATTCATGGACCGCACTGCAGCTTAACATCAGGCGGGGTGCTGTCATATGTCGAGTCACAATAAAAAAAATAAACGATATATAAGATTAAAGAAGTTAATTAAAAGTTTGAAGTAGGTAGTATCGAATAGTTTTGATCCGACATGCGCTCCCACGTGAATTTTTATTTTTATGTTATGTTAAGCCAAAGTGTGGTCCATGAATGAATGTCACTGCTACTACAATTCAATAACTGTGAGTAGCAATCACATCCTCTATGCCGGCCTAGATGGAACCGGCAATTTACAAGCTGATCCCGAAACGTGACCAAATCAACTTCACGGTCTGTATACTTGTAAATGGTGGTACTACCCCGGATCGGCAGACTGGGTACCACTGCCTACCACTCTTTGATAACCAGACCCGAAGCAAATATCCATCTCTTTTTTTTTTATTAACAAATATTTGCAATCTTTAATACTATTAAATATTACAAATAAAAGCTATGAAACAAATATTTGCTCCGACCGGGGATCGAACCCGGGACTTTACGCGCAACAAACCAGTCGCTAAACCGTTCGTCCACGCCTGTCGTCGCCTGTGAATATTATGACGGGACAAAATATAGAAGACAGTTGAACCCCATGTTATGTACGTGACTGTATAGAAATCGAATCACACACTCCTTGATTCGAAGGAGGCTGCGGACAGAATGAGAATTAGGTCCGATGGTGCGATCGATTGGCGTTGGAGGAAGTTTTAGTGATGTATTGTTTTGTGGATTGTTCTTATTATGTTTTTATTTTATTGTGACTTGCCATATGACAGCACCCCGCCTAATTTTAAGCTGCAGTGCGGTCCGTGAATGGAGGTGACTGCTACTACAGTTAAGTAACCTTAATGGATGGGCCATTATGATGGCCTTGTTGGAACCGGAAATTTACAAGCTGATCCCGAATCGTGACTGTCACTTCACGCTCTGTATACTGGTATGTACTACTACTACTGTGTGGTACTTCTACTAGAGGTGCCTTTTCACGTTCAATTTAAAAGAAACTGAGGGCTATAGGATGGGGAGAAGTGTTTTACCCTGCCTATAACCTCGAACCGTTTAGCTCGATTGACGATTCAGTAGATAAAATACGGATTTTTGTAATATAAAAATACACATGAATTAAAAAAAAAAAGTGAATTAAACGTCTTTTAATTCACATCACTAGTAGTAACCTTTAACAACCACCGCCGAGACGAGGTCTTCGAGGTATCAACTTGGGAATGATCGAGAAAAATACGTTTTGTACGCACTTTTGCTATGGAAATTGGAGGGCGATGGAAATTTATTGTTTTAGGCCCCCGCTCCTTTTCTAACCTACTTCAATAAGGTGTCATACCATATTTTATTTTTTACATATTTTACACAGATATGTGGCAGTCGCTTTATTATAATAATAATGTGTCATGATAACATCTGATGTGGATGGATGCGTTAATCGAGGCAATAGGGTGTTCTCCAACCAAATCGAAGACATTTTGACGACAGGCGTAGACGAACGGTTTAGCGACTGGTTTGTTGCGCGTAAAGTCCCGGGTTCGATCCCCGGTCAGAGTAAATATTTGTTTCATAGCTTTTAATATTTAATAATATTAAATATTTGTTAATTAAAAAAAAGAGATGGATATTTGCTTCGGGTCTGGTTATCTAAGAGTGGTAGGCAGTGGCACCCAGTCTGCCGATCCGGGGTAGTACCACCACTTACAAGTATACAGACCGTGAAGTGATTTGGTCACGTTTCGGGATCAGCTTGTAAGTTGCCGGTTCCATCTAGGCCGGCATAGTGGATGTGATTGCTATTCACAGTTATTGAATTGTATTAGCAGTGACATTCATTCATGGACCACACTTTGGCTTAACATCAAGCGGGGTGCTGTCATATGTCGAGTCACAATAAAAAAAAAACTCAAAAAAGCTAGGTTGCCTAGTGCCCATAACCGTAGAGCTTGTATGAAGACAATTTTAGATGAGAGGTAAGCAAGGGACTTGTGTCAGGATCGTGGCAAGTGGCGCTCAAATGTCTCTGCCTATCCCTGTGGAAAAAAGCGTAATGATTGTGTCATATAACTTCTGCTTTATAATGTTGAATAGTGTGGAACGCGAATAGACAGTAGCTGTCAGTCTACTATGCCAGCCTTGTTGGAACCGGCAACTTACAAGCTGATTTATACTTCGCGTGGTCCGTACTCTCTATGGTCTGTATGTACACTTGTAAGTTGGTGGTACTACCCCGGATCGGCAGACTGGGTACCAATGCGTGGTCACTCTAATGTGGGCTGGCAGAATATGGAAATCTTATTGCAATGCCATCTAGATGCCAATCGCCATAAGAGTTTTATTCGGATTTCGTCATGGGTCCAGCCAGAGGTAAAAATTGAAGATCGTGGAAAAAATATGGAGGATCGTGGAAGCGAGAAAGTTATGTCAGGATCGTGGAAAGTTATCATTACTAGCCAGAAGACGTCCACTGCTGAACATAAGCCTCTTTCTTAAAACGCAATTCCGAACGACAAGATGCCTTTTGCATCGGTTATTCGGACTTTTAATATGTCGTCAGTCGACCTAGTGAGAAGCCTACCTAAGCTGCGTGTCCACTCAAGAATCTTACTGCCTCATCGGTTGTCGATTCTGCGAGCGATGTAAAAAGTAACAAACAGTATATTATCATCACAAGAATCAAAGCGTCATGCTTCTATTAAAATTCAATTTGATTGATTGATTGAATAAAGAAAAACTTACAGAAACCGTAGACTCTAGTTATTTTTCTTGTTTCATTGATGCAAAATACATGTGTATTGCAATGGGATATCAATCGTAGGTCACTGGAAGCAAGGTCACAAAAACTTGATATTTCCTCACAAATCATCCCAATGTCTATTTCACAAACACATACAACCTAATAATATGGAAAGAATAGAAGCTTCAGTGTTATTTATCTCATTTATACAATGTTTATACCACGTGTTACTAAAAGTCACGTGGTAGTAAGAGTAGCGACATAATTGTTCCCTCCAGGGCCGTCTTAAGCATATTCAGCGCCGGGGTGCGAAAGTCAAGGTTCTGCTCGCGTGGTCTCAGTGTAGTAGGTACCTATCGAAATTTATGGCGGTCGGGATGCGCCCCCTAGGACTCTGCGCCCGGGTGCACCGCACCCCTTGAACCCCCGGGTAAAGACGGCCTTGGTTCCCTCATCCTTTTTTGAAGTATTTAAATGTCATTTGTTACTCTGTCAAATTAGGTTGTTAAATGATCATCAAAACTAGTGACAACCTTCTAAATTAGGAATGTAAAAATGCATATTCATCCCTTTCTGACTTCTTTTTAATGCCATAAGTGAAAATAATATAAACGGTTGTATTTTGTAGCTATTTTAGGGCTCCTTCTATTTATCAAGTCCAAATTCTTTGCATACAACTGTAAAAACGCCTAAAAGAATATAAATGAGATAGATACCAGAAAACGTTTGGTAGCAAAAACTTTTTACGACGGTCTGGCTGACCAATAAAACACAAACATAAACTTTACATAAATATTTCAGATGGATACTTCGGAATGTATGTTCCAATAGGGGATACGGCTTTTTTATCTGACGTTGCTGCTTACAAGTGAGATTTAGCCACTTAAATTTTGTATAATGCTTGCTACTTTTAGTTGTAGAGACGCTAATCATGTTACCACAAACAAAATAAGCTCGCTTTAGACAGGCATTAAACATGTTGTAAGTCAATTTCAATCAATCACGACTGACGACTGGCGTATACGAACGGTTAGCGATTAGTTTGTTGCGCGTAAAGTCCAGGGTTCGATTCCTGGTCGGATCAAATATTTGTTTCAAAATGCTTTTATTTGTTAATAAAATTATCCGCCATATTTGCTTCGGGTCTGGTTATTAAAGAGTGGTAGGCAGTGGTAGTCTGTTTGCCGATCCGGGGTAGTACCACAACTTACAAGTATACAAACCGGGGATTCGGTCGCGTTTCGGGATCAGCTTGTAAGTTGCCAGTTCCAACTAGGCCGGCATAGTGGATATGATTGCTACTTATAGTTATTGAATTATAGTAGCAGCGACATCCATTCATGGACCACACTCCAGCTAAACATCAAGCGAGGTTGTTTTTATTTATGTTAAGTCACAATAAATAAAAATGTAGCTTTTTATAGACCAGATAAACTCTACATTGCGCAAATTATGTAGCCTAAAACAGGTGTAACCTAAAACTACATAATTTGGTACAATACAGAAATGACGGCCTTAAAACCTGAATGGCGATCTCTTCCAGGCAACCAAAGGAGAACAGGATATTTCGCATCGAAGCAGTAGCGAAATACCATCGCACTGATATTTGACATCTTCGTAACCAATCAGCGAACAACAAATCAATAGGTGAACAACGTCACTTGCGACCGCGACGCAATTTTACCGATTTTTTGCCGTCGATGTATTAGAAGAATCGGGCCTCAGGTGATGCAAAAAAGTGACAGTGACTAAAACAACCTGTAAACTAAATTGTTATTTAGTCTTCGGCATTCTTGGACATCCTCTTGCTTTACATCAGACGCCGAGGTCAGTTGTCGAGTCTCAATAAAATAAATCTTGAACTTTTGATTTAATATTCCTAATCAATCAATCAAATTATCACGCCTTTTTCCCACAGGGATAGGCAGAGACAACGGAGCGCCACTAGCCACGATCCTGACACAACTCCCTGGCTTCCCTCACATCCACAATTCTGCTCGTACAAGATCTACGGTTATGGGCACTAGGCAACCCAACTTTCTTGAGGATGCCTCCGATTTGATCGGAAAACTGGTCTGCCTCGTTTAACACATCCATCCTCATCAAATTTATAATTTTCTTGTTAATTGTTGTAAATAAAACCAATATTTCAAACAATAATGACATTTTTATTAAAATCACCAATCGAAGTATTCAATATCATAGCACGAATTGACATTGCCACAATGAGTGCGGTCTCGTAACGGGGGGCACTTCCGACCTTTATTCGTGTTGTTCCGTAGAATTGTTCTGGTGCGAAATTTGTCACCGAAGCCACAGGTCACCGAACAGGGCGACCATTCACTCCATTCTGACACCAAGCAGTCATCAGCTGGAAGTAAAATTAACAATTTAAGTAATCTCTTTGTCATAATTAGATTCTAATGGTTGATGGTTAGATTCGCGTTCAGAATTGTATACCTTTTATTTATAATATTTAATAATTTTATTAAATATTCCAAAATTTGTTAATAAAAAAAGAGGCGGATATTTGAAGTCTGATAGTCAAAGAGTGGTGCCCAGTCTGCCTATCCAAGATACCACCATTTACAAATCACCGTAAAGTTAGTCGCGTTTCGGGATCAGCTTGTATGTTGCACACAGCTTGTATGTTGCACACAGCTTGTATGTTGCACACAGCTTGTATGTATGTTGTATGTTCCAAGTTACATTTAAGTCGATTACAAGAATATTTTTTTCGAAATATAATTTTTAAATTACAACAAAATGTTCTTACGAGTTAATCTGTTGACAGCTTTATGAAGTCTTGATCTAAAGTGTCTAGGTAGATGTTTACCCAACCCCAACTTTCTGCCATTGGCTACAGCTAGCACCACGTCATCTAAGTTACGAAGATCACTGCCGAATTCGCCTTCTGTCGTTGTACTGTAGATTTAAAACAAAGGTTTTTTATGTATCTTCATGTTTTTTATGCAGCGCACATTACTGACGCAAATGGAGTTTATGGTAAAAAACTTTAAAGAATCTTTAGCATAGTATTTTCTTAGAATTTGTGCGATCATTGATTATTGAATAAAACAAATTTTACGCGACTTACTATCGATTTTAAACACCAAACTGGGTAGTTTTGGAAACAATAACAGCATTATCAAATAGGACGACCAACACCTCAGTCTCTCCGTGACCGCGATGGCTGCAAAGCGCTCGAAACGTCGGAATAATAAAAAAATGTAAAATCAAAATAAACACGATAGGATAGTAAGCCGCATAAAATTGTTTAATTCATTAATCTTTGGCCTGCATAGTGACGGCGACTGGGGCAACCGTGAAATGACTCGGTTTTTACAGTTGTCGAAACTCTTGGACCTCCTCTTGTTTGCCATCAAGTGGGTCGAAGTATCTATTGTCTATAGATAGTGGACGTGACTGCTATGTAAAGTTTTTACCTGTAAACCTGTACCAGACCGACTCTTGCTTGTTGTAGGCGGCGTGCTATCATATGTCTAGCTACTAGAAGAAACTTACCTTGTACTAGTAGTAGGAGCTGCTGTAATAACTTCAACATAATTATCAGGTAAATTAGGTAGTGGTGTCCCAAGAGGTTCTTCTTCAAGTTCTTTCAAATGATCAATATAATTCTTTGTAGTAAATTCCACTGAAATGTCAGAACTATAAGACTCTTTATTTACTTCATTATCAGGTTTTTCTTTCGTTTGTTTTATTTTTTGTTCGTTTTTAAGTTTGAGAAGTGTCAATAACTGTGTGCGTGCCATTTTGTTTAGTTCCTTTGTTGTGTATTCTTTTACCTACAAAATAATAAAAATATTGGTGAATGTATCTTTATCTCATGTGAATGAATGCGTTATACAAGGCAGGCCCAGGAGAATGTTTGCCGACCGAATCGGAGACATCCTCAAGAAAGCTAGGTTGTCTAGTGCCCATAACCATAGAGCTTGTATGAAGAGAATTGTGAATGTGAAGAAAGCGAGGGAGTAGCGCTCCGTTGTCTCTGCCTATCCCTGTAGGAAAAAGGCTTGACAATTTGATTGATTGATTGATATCTTTATGACGATGACTATTATATAGGTAGTGGTAATGCAAACCGAGGGTCCCGGTTTAAAACCACTTACCGGTACCAATGTATCTTTGATATAATATGTAGTTTGTTCGTCATGTTTTTATGATACAATCACTCTTAGTAATTAAGTATAGAAATGTGAAATATCAATCAATCAATCAAATTGTCAGCCTATTTACCACAGGGATGCTTAGAGACATATTCCTTTGATATTTTCAAGAGTGACTAACTTTTCACTAACATTCTAAAATATATTTTTCTAATAACTTTAATATTCTTCTAAACCTTTTAAAAGCTAAAAACGATTGGATTTTAATCAACTCATTCACCCCACACTATTTTCTAACGAAAATGTAGTTTGGAAAATGCTTTGCTATTAAAAGTATTAGTTTATAAATTGAAAATATAGCTAAGCGAAAATTTTATAATAATAAACTTTAATATTTTTTACGAAATCTATTTTAGAATTATAAAACTGGAGTATATATTGGCCGGCATAGTAGGCGAATCAAGGTAACCGTATACAAGGTACCGTCAAGTATACAGACCGTGAAGTGACAGTCGCGTTTCGGGATCAGCTTGTAAGTTGCCGGTTGCAACTAGGCAGGAATAGTGGATGTGAATTACAGTTATTGAATTGTAGTAGCAGTGACTTTAATTCATGGACCGGACTTTAGCTTAACATCAGAAAGGGTCATATATGCTGTCATACTATGTCACAATAAAAATCACTACCTCAGTCGCCTTCACTATGCCGGCCAGATGTGCTTTTATTACCTTAATAAATTCCACTTTAGCTATTGCTGGTAGATCTTTGAGATGTGGATAATAGAATCCAGCGGCTGGATGGTTCGGTAAACGTGTCCCATGGCGAGTGACTACATCTGGTGGCGATGTCTCCCAACGGGGTGCTGTGAATGTCAGACCCCTCGCTGCACCCGCATCTAAAGGCATTAGCTGTATGGAAATGTATCTGTTTGAAATTATCTGTACATACAGAATTATACATATTATAAATAACCGTATAATTGTGAATACGGTTAGTTTATAATCTATCTCGCGAGATTGTAAACTGTTAATAAATTGTGAACTGAATCATACTACTTACAATATGACGTATTAATTTACGATAGTTTATAATCTATACACGATATATTATTATAATATGCGAGTATATAGATATGGATATATAGTTGTATAAAGTTTAACATAAATAGATTATAAACCATCGAAAAATATTACGTTATATTGTAAGTAGAATGGTTCAGTTCGCAATTTATCAACAGTTTATAATCTCGCGAGATAGATTATAAACTAACGGTATTCACAATTATTCGGTAACATATTATATACATTCACAAATTAAAATAAAGGCGACCGTGGTGTAGTGGTAAAGTCACGCAAACAGAGAGCACAGGTTCTAAACCACTTGCTGTAGTAAATACGACCGCTACTTACAGCTTAACTTTTTTAGATTTTCTTACTTGTTTTTATTTTTCATTTCTATACTAAGCTACCGAAGTGCTTGTATCATAGAAACAGGACGTTACATTTTATATATCAAAGATACATTGGTACCGATAAGTGGTTTTGAACCCGTGCTCTCGGTTTGCATGACCTTTGCACTGCCGCTACTCCACGGTCTCCTAAATCATCATCACTAACAGCAGGCGTGATGCTGTCATATATCGCGCCACAATGAAAACTTACATCAAGTGTTATCTCATCAACCCATGATGAGTCCATGCATAGATCCAAACTATCAACACCAACGAACCAATCTGGCGATGGGATGAGACGGCAAATTATTGATACCTAAAAAAAATATTTAAATTAATAAAAAAATCAATAAATCCAATTGTCACGCCTTTCCCCACATGGATTACTGCCACGGTCCTGACACAACACCCTTCCTTCCCTCACATCCACTATTCTCTTCATACAAGCTCTATGGTTATGGGCACTACACAATCCTAGCTTTCTTGAGGATGTCTCTGATTTGGTTGGAGAACATCCTCCTGGGCCTGCCTTGTATAACGTATTCACATGAGATTTTTAATTCTTTTCGTCAATCTACTTTCACTTATTCTTTCGATGTGCCCAAACCATCGAAGCTTTCCTTTGTCAATCCTTTTCACTACATCTTCTTTCGAAACACATTTGTCGCGCACTGTGATTTTTTTATATTATATCCGCTATTGTCACTCCACATACACTCCTTACTGTTTCTCCTTCTTAGATTTTGCGCGAACATTGATTATTGAATTAAACAAATTAAATGCGGCTTACTATTTTGGTTTTGATTTTACATTTTTTTTATTATTCCGAAGTTTCGAGAGCTTTGCAACCATCGAAAAGCTCTCGAAACGTCGGAATAATGAAAAAAATGCTACAATTAAATAACAGTAATTAGCAGTCACATCCACTATGCCAGCCTAGTTAGAACTAACAACTTACAACCTGATCCCGCACAAAACTAAGTCGACTATCCTAACTAAAACTAAAACTAACTATCCTGAATCAACAGACTGGGCACCACCGCCTACCACTCTTTAAGAAATAGAACCGGAGCAAATTGCTGCCTATTTTCCTTTTATTGACAAATGTTTGCTCCAACTGGGAATCGAACCCGGGACTTTAATAGTTCGTATTGGTCGACTAGTGTGCTGACCAATACGCTATGCCTTCTTACTCTTCTTTTAAAGTAATACTATGATTGCAGACAAACAGTGGAAAAATCCTTACCAAACTATGATCACCATTAGTAAATATCATATTTTCTGTTTCACCAACTCCTTGGCCAATGGGTTGTGCTGCGAACTGATCGTAAACTTTAGGCTCTTCATCACCTTCCTCAACCAACGAGTCAAGATTACCAAATTGTGCGAAGAACCTCACAGCCTCACGCGCTACCTCACCTACTTTGAATAGAGAGTAGCTCGTGTTATGAGATTGACCTGGAAGAATTATAGTAATTTTCGTTTATAAAGAATTTATTTATGACAAATAGCCGACTGTGGTCAGTGGTACTTAACTATAACTAGGCGCGAGTTAAACAATAAAAAAAAACTAAACTTGTATATACTTTAATCGTTCGTTTCCGACGTAATACGAGTACGAGCGCATATTTTAGTGTAAACATAAAATAATTATTTAATCAATCAAGCATTTAGTTATCCAAATTTATAATCTAGATGAATCATAAACGAAATAAGTACTTTATTAAAAAAAAAACAGATTTTTCAAGGTATTAAACCTCACAAATGGACCTAAATGTCTAACCAGTCTGGATAAAATCCCTATTCGCAATTCAAGTCTAACCGATTCTACATTTAACTAATCTTTGTTTTAGTTAAAGGCTTTAAACTGACATCTACAATACCTTTCCAACGACACCTTTTTTAACAATAATATTAAGTAAAATGAGTAGATACCCTAGGGTAGGGTAGATACCTAAGCTCGAGTTTATTTCCTTCTGAGGGTTGACTCGGTCGGTAAACAAAATGGCACACGTAGCGTAGTACCTACGCTCGCGGCTCGCGGGTTGACGGGCTCCCGGGCTCGCGGGCCGACAAGCTCACGGGCCATACGGGCAGGTTCAGTAGAGTCAGCGGGTCGTGCATCGAACTCGATATCATTATTGTCCTATTTTTTTTTTATTATTTGTTTTAATATCATACTAAATGACTGAACACTTATATGTGTAGATAAACACTTAAAGTATTATTACATAAGCGGTTTAGTTTCATTTGTAATATTTAAAGATATATATCTTTTTTTTAAATCTAGTATTTTAAATAAAGAAGAAGTATTTTTGTAATGGATAAGCAAAATTTAGGTATTGAACATCGTTCTGTGTCAATATTATTTTGGATACAGCGTCGTCAATGCAACTCGACCTGGGTCAACCAGAGTTACAACCCGAGTTAGCGTTCTTTTCAACTCGGTTGACTCGGGTTGAATAATTTACGACCCGTTACATCACTAGGACGGATACCAAAGCCGTGTCATAGAACTTCTTAGTAATAGTACTGTGTTGGAGCATATAAGTCACAAAATACAAAGTTATGGATATAATCTTATAAGCGAAGAATGACAAATAGAATTTCTACAATTCATAACCCTTTTATCCGATCATTAAAGTAAAATGTGCATAGAAGTAGCTTAGGAAGCTGCTGTATTTGCATATCTCGGAGGGGTTCAACCCAAACTAATGGCCCATAAAACGTTTCGATAAAAGACAGGGAAACAACTTCTGGAATGTGATATCGCAAATTTTCACTTTTATTGGCTCCGATAAATACAAAATAATTATAATTATGTAATATAAACGCAACTGGGTAGGTATTGGCATTTGTGTTTGTCATTATCACCCATAGTAGGTATTTTATTTTATATTTGTGTTCAACATGAGAGAATAACAGCAGTATTTTTCCCACAGGGATAGGCCGAGAAGAAAGAAGAGAAGTGGGGCCACTTGCCACGATCCTGACACAACAGCCTTGCTTTCCTCACATTCACAATTCTCTTTATACAAGCTCTACGGTTATGGGCACTGGGCAACCGAGCTTTTTTGAGGATGTCTCCGATTTGGTCGGCAAATACCCTCCTGGAACCTGCTTCGTTTAACGCATTTATCCACATCAGATTTATAAATTGTTATTTTATATCTTTTATTATGGCTGACATATGACAGCATCTGGCCATAAATTAGGCAGTCTATCAATAAAGACGATTATACTTCATTATCAATAAAAATAATAAACGACAAAGAGACCTAAATATTAATAGATAATAAATATTAAAACCAAACTAGAAAATATACAAAAAGTCCGAAAGGTAATAATATGGCAATACAGCATTATATATATTTAACCATTTAAATATCTAAAAACTACGAAGGCACATTTTACTTATATTATAAAAGTAATAATGTTTTAGGCTTTTAACATATTGATAAAAAAAAAAAAAAATTAACTAAAATACATTATTAAAAGGAGTCCCTTTAGGCAAGGTTCCGAAGATACTGGCAGCGTTCCCCCTTTGAATAGCTAGACTAATTCTTTGTCCGAGGTAGCTGCCAACTCTTCGGTCTCCTGTGATGTCGACTAACCTTTTTGATATTTCCTTAAAAAGCCTTAAAGCGCTAGGACCCCACGGACCAAGGGTCTCGACACCGAATGGGACAAAATCATACTCGGAGCCTAGACCCCTGTATTTGCACGCTTTAGCTTTTTCAGCCGCTTCACAAGCCGCACCAGCTCTGCTGTTGGTTCCATGTAGATGGGAAGGTGCCAGCGTGTCTGAACAGGTTGCATCCCATACCAGCACCCGGCCCATCTTCCATGGAATCAAACTCATACCATCCGGTCTCTTACCATCATCTCTTGCAATACCAGTCGGCTCAAGTAGACTTGGCACGTTGACGGAGGCAAGAGACCGGCGTATGATATCGTTAAGTGGGGCATGTCTCGAGAACCGGCCTGCACTTTTTTGGCATGACAGTCCGTGATGTCCTAGCTTGTCGACATCACTGCCACAGGGACATTTATGAGGAGCGCAGACCGGAACCCCAAGCCGTAGACAGGTTGCGATTCGGAGCGTGTCAGGCTCAAGAAATGTTCCTGTATTTGACGAAGGGTACGCGTGAAGCCAGTAGCCGGCCTCATGCGTACCCACGGCCAAAAGCCTAGCACGCGCCGATACCTGTACTACTGCTCAATAGATTGTCATAATATGGCTAAAATAAGATGGCTGTTCAAAATGCGGTAATTATTCGTACATTAAAGTCTCTACCACACAACCACACAGGTGCGTTATTATCGGTCGATAATACCGGATGCGTTATTGCGATAAATGTTTTAGTACAAAATGTATTACCCTACGGCCACACACTCGACGAGTGGCGAGAGAAATAGCTAGGGAAATGCGCAGAGACACACTGGCTGCTCGTCATGCCGCTCATGACGAGCATAAGCAGTGCGAAGAGCATAGTGTGGCTGTAGCATTAGGTCGGCTACGAAGTTACACATTGCTGCGATAATAACGACGCAATAGAAGTAGGACGCATTTGTGTGCAGGGAATCGGGACGCAATAACGCATCCGATAACGATTATCGCAATAACGCGCCTGTGTGGTAGAGGCTTAATATATGGAAGCATTGAGTTTACATTAAGTTTACATTACATTAATATTCTTACTCTAAGTATGGAAGTAAATAGCCGATTAAGCATGAGAGTAGAATTACGGTAGCAAGAGAGTTGTGTCAGGACCGTAGTTCTCCGCTGTCTCTGTCTATCCTTGTGGAAATTCATGATGATAGTGCTAAAACACGACATCTGACCCTTACCATCTGACGATTTACCTAATGGTAAAAGAAAGGGGATCCAGTTTACGGTTGCCTCAGTCTTAATGCAAATAACCAGGAACCTTAATAAACGAGGTAATCCGAGTAATGTTGGAATTTTCTAGAGAATTCTTACTATCTTCGTAAGTCAAGTGTTATCGGAACGGTTTATAGTAATTACACCAAGGAAACGGGGTATGTGCAAATGAAGATGCTACTTTAGGGTTGGCAAGGATTTAAATTTTTTTTATTATTGTGACACGACATTTGGCCTTGACCCGCCTGATGAAAAGCAAGAGGGGATCCAAGAGTGACGACGACTAAAACATGCCGGCCAAAGGTGCTTCTTTACGCATCGCTTAAAGGATCCAAGGTTATAGGAGGGAGAGAACATATGGGCTGGCAAAGCATGCCACTTGTCGATTGTTTTACATTTTTTTATTATTAAAATAAATAAAAAATAAAACATATTTAAAAGGAGTTTGATTCACGATCAGAGCAAAGATAGTATTTTTTTTATACGGACTCGACATATGACAGCACCCCGCCTGATGTTAAGCTGGAGTGCGGTCTATGAATGAAGGTAACTGCTACTACAGTTAAATAACTGTGAGTAGCACTCACATCCACTATGGTGACCTAGTTGGAACCGGCAACTTACAAGCTACGTCACTTCACGGTCTGTATACTTGTAAGTGGTGGTACTATCGCGGATCAGCAGATTGGGTATTACTGCCTGCCACTCTTTTATTTTACTCTCTTGATACTACTTTATTTGTAGTACTCAATAATGAGATTAGATACTATCTATAAATATTCCATGCCGGGTCCATCTAGGCCGGCATAGTGGATGTGATTGCTACTCACAGTTATTGAATTGTAGTAGCAGTGGCATTCATTCATGGACCACACTTCGGCTTAACATCAAGGTGTGCTGTCATATGTCGAGTCACAATAATAAAAATATATATATATTAACAAAAATAATGAAGCAGAATATCTGCTCCGAGTCTGCGTGTTTAAGAACAAGGCCCAGTCTTAAACATGGCCAACAACAACAGCCCAACAAAAAACAGTCAGATCTGTGATAGTATCACTATTTAGTTGCGTCTCGGGATTAGCTTAAAAGTTGCCGGTTCCAACCAGGCTCACTCCTACTTGCAATTCTTAAGTCAGGTTGTATCTAGATCTAATTGTAGTAGAAGTCGCTTCCATACCAGGTTAACATAAGGCGGAATGTTGTCATATGTTGAGACACAATACATAAATAATAAAAAAAAAAATTTAAACCATCACAAATGTACAACCCTATTTCAATCCCCTGAGGAAAAAGGTTTTTTTAAATTACTTGTTTTAAGTAGTAAAGAAAAACTAGTGCCTGCAGAGCGGAAGTGCAAAACGATTAAGTATAATCGTACAGCGTTTATATGAACTTTTATAATGAAAATAATATTGTATTTTCTTACACAAAGTACAGCCTAAATAAAAGAAAAGTAAACAGATTTTATGCGGCTTAACATCGCGTTTATTTTTAGTTATTGATTCTACAATTTTTTAATCCGATGTTTCTCCTTGACCACGATGGCTGCAAAGCTCTCAAAACGTCACACAAAAAGGCGGATATTAGCTTCGGGTCTGCTTATCAAAGAGTGGCCTACTGGTTATCAAGTGGTGACCAGTCTGTCGATACGGGGTAGTACCACCATTTAGAAGTATACAGACCGTGAAGTGATTTAGTTGCGTTTCGGAATCAGGTTGTAAGTTGCCGGTTCCTTACAGTTACTAGATTCTATTTGCAGTGACATCCATTCATGGACCGCACTCCAGCTTAACATCAGACAGGGTGCTGTTATATATCGAGTCACAATAAAATCATCATGCAATCTTTCTTTACCCAATACATTATTCAAATAACATAATATTCGCAAATCAGACAAATAAATTTGATCTAGGGGATTTTTCTGTATTAAAATCCCTACGATGTTCCCTTTCCTTCCTTTTGATTGAAAACAGACAAAGGATTTTTCTGCCGAAAAAAGGACAAAATACTTTTCAAATACCAATGATATTGTCTAATATAAAATATCTCCCCTAAATGAATTTAGATCTATATTACTACAATAAACATATTTTAAAATAGACAATCTATTTCGTAAGGACCTCTTTTATATTGTGACTCGAAAACAAATTATTGTCGAACCTCGAAATGCTGGATGGTAAGAAAGTATAGTTTTTTGGCAGGTCACT
Organism: Tinea trinotella; assembly: GCA_905220615.1. Taxonomy (NCBI): domain Eukaryota; kingdom Metazoa; phylum Arthropoda; class Insecta; order Lepidoptera; family Tineidae; genus Tinea; species Tinea trinotella. The sequence continues at coordinate 2,154,919 of HG992314.1, forward strand.
ATGTTCATCATCTGGTTTATATGTTCAAAGAAAAATGTTTGGAGTAACCTTGTTCTCATCTTTCCACTCCTTTAACGTACACGTTTTGCACAGGTCAGGAAAATTATTGGCATTGATCGCAACGATCCAGCGCAGAGTTTTTTTTTGTTAAAAAGTGCTTTGCTTTACTTAACCATTTGTTCTCGCTATCATACTATATAATATATATTTTTATGATTCAAGCTGAGCGTAAAAATGTGATTATTAAAAGAGTCGTTTTTGTAAATTTTATTATTTTTTAATTTCTTTCCTATGTTTATGTCTGTCAATTGGCAGAAAATGCCTAACGGTATTAGGTTCACTTTTTATTAGTACAATAAAGTTTTTAAATTTTATGTAAATTTATTAATTTTATCCTAATTGATAATCCGAATAAAAACTTCGAATTATCCGATTAAAATCACAAAAACAAACGCTATAGTTAGAGGCAAATATCTTTTATTTCCCAAACAAGGTTCAGGCATAAACTCAGAAAGTTAATATAAAAGGATATGTAATTTTAAACTAGACGAAGTTTCCTCAAAGATTTATTTCCTCAGCAAGATAATTCAATATTGTCCGCTTCTCTCATAATAACAATATAATGGAGATATCACAGTTTCCAGTCACGATCGGCACAGAAAGGAGATATTTTTTGAGAGCAGTTTCTCGCACCAGAGAAATTATGTCGAACACAATAGCTTACAGGACTTTATCTCGACTGTGAAAAACCTTATTCGATAATTTGTTATGTCTTTCGCCTTTTAATCAATTGCTTAGCGATTTTTTAAATTTCGAATACAACTCATCTCTAAAAGAAACGACCGTGGTGTCGTGGTAGTGCAAGCCATTTTCCAGTACAAATGTTCTCGTATATATTCTTTGATAATATAATTATGTACTTTGTTGTTCTGTTTCTATGATACAAGCACTTTTAGTAGCTTAGTATAGAAATGTAATAAATTACTCTTTGAATGACAATATAAGTATAAAATATGAGATTTTCACTTGCTTTTTTAGGATTTTCAAACAGTAAATAACCTCTTCCGCAAAAAACTTTTTTTTCCTATAATAAGTTTAAATGTGTCATCAACCAAAGAATAATGCATTTTTGACACTAGATTAAAGAGTAGGATGAATTGTTAATAAAAAGCCTGAAAGGCTGGAAAGCCTTTGATGACATACCACAAAAATATTTAAAACCCCATCCTTTATTTTACAAACGAATTCGTTAAAGGCTTGAATAAAAAATATCTTTATAATTGTTTCTGAAATGGGCTTGGTGGTACTACTTAATGAATTATACAAAATCTTTTTAAATAAATAAAAATTATGATAAATTAAATTGATTCGACAGGAATAGGCAGAGACAACGGTTCGCCTCTCTCTATGATCCTGACACAGCTCTACAATCTACAATTGATTTTATACAGACTCTTTAAATATAAGCATTCTTATGGGTCGTTCACGTTTTATAATAAAATAAAAAAAAAGAACTTCGAATCATAATAAAATAAAGCTACATTTCATGATTTAATAATTACATAAAATTATAGACTATAAAACTCAGACCATAAAAAAACAATTTTACCAAAAACCTGCGACCATTGTGCTTTGGGTCTATTTGCCGGATAATCTTTCGGGAATCTATCCTCACTCCACAATGTTTTTAACACCACATTGTACACTGCTACATCATTGGCTTTACAATCGGCTCGACAACAATCGAAAAACGCGAAACAAATATATAGAATAACCGTCAGACGAACACCGCCCGTCATTATGCACCGCCGACGACTGCACGCGTCTACCAATTAATTATTGTAATTAGTTTTTCTTAACACATGCGTACGCGACTACTGCACTGCTCAAAGAGTTATGCGTAAGATTTGAAACGGACTTGTCTATTTTTGATTCGTTCTGGCCGCGAAGACAGAAATAAACAGGCGCACGACGTCCACATATCTCGAGTTAAGTTGAATGAACTTTGTGTGCGAAATTATTTATTAGGTTTAATCATTTTGGTAAGTGGCCTAATTCTAAAATGACTGAATTTTAATGTTTAAGCGAAAATCATTGGCCGGCTTAGTGACGAAAACTGAAAAAGTCGTAAACAGAGTTGGTTTTTTCAGTTGTCAAAGTTACTTTACATATATTGTATCATAAAAACAAAAAGTTTCTTTTTTAATAACAAATATTTCTAATATTTAATATAATTATTCATAATTATTAAATATTACAAATAAAAGCTATAAAACAATGTTTTTCTCCGACCGGGAATCGAACCCGGGACTTTACGGGCTACAAACTAATCTCTACAATACGCTACAAGAAAGTCATAAACATATCACAAGAAAAAACTGGATAAACCTAATTAATTTTATTGTTAACATTTTCATTTCATATTATATAATTTTAGAAAACTATTACAATTTCAGAAGCTTTTATATTAAAAAAAAAACGTAGTATTTGTATTCTGTAACCAAATAACGACTGTTACATTTAAAACGTTCCCCTTTGAATACGAGTAAGATCTCTAGTGACTGAACGAAAAGTTGTAAAATAAATAAAACGTGTGTATTTTCTCGACAAAGTGTAGACTTGCAATCTGTATACAGTGAAGTGGAATGCAAGCAGAGAGGTGTCGGGTCGTGTGTGTTTTACTCGTTATACTAGCTAACAATCCAAACTCGTAACTCTCTATAGTTAACGACATTCGTTAATAATTAAGATGGAGAAATAATAGAGTTATAAATAAACAAGCGTTATTGTAAACAACACTAAGATAATGCAAAAGTCTTCTGCAGTAGGAAGTGAACCCGCAAACTATATTCTTCTATTTTTCCACTTAATTATTTTTTAATGCTGATTATGAAATTCTGGGTAATATATAAACCAATACTTATGTGAATTAAAATACAATACAATATATTTTTATAGTACTTTTGTGATTTATAAATAGATGTTTCGTTAATGGATAAGACATATTTATTTTAGTTTATTTATGAAGCACAACAACTTATTACACTAACATCTTCATCGCTAAATTACAAATTACAGACCTCCAGTCAATAAATAAATCAGGCTGGGCAATGAGATAAATATAAGGCACATCGAAATTATATATGGTCATAATCGTTAAATTTGTATATTTTACATTCCGCTCCTCAATGGCCTTAATAATTAAATTAACGAATTTGTCGTTAATAAAACAGAGAATACCGACCTCGTGAGTCACACAAGTTTGTGGTGGTCTACAATCCTCGTTATTGGAATTACTGGTTCAACTTCTGCACTTTACAATGGTTTGTTTTAGGATTCACTATCTGAAAGTTTTGGTAAGTGATCTATCTATTCCAAGTGAATACCACCAGATTAATTGACTTCATAAAGCTTTTCAGAATAATTTAAGCATTAAACTTTATTCTATTATTTTATAGTAAAACATGTTTTTTTTGCAGGGGTCTGCTGTGTTTACATATGTATAATCATAGAGCTTGTATGAAGAGAATTGTAGTTATGAGGAAAGTAAGAAAGTTGTGTCAGGATCGTGAAAAATGTAAAATGTAAAAGGGGTGTGGTAGTGGTCGCGTGACAATTTGATTGATTGATTTTAACTTAAACTAGGCCTGGAGTTTAATCCAAAATGCAACCTTACGGGTATTTCGTTTATAATTTACAATTTAAACAGGCTTCTAACTTCATATGGGATGAGCGAGATAATAGATAAATTCCTTCAAAATTTACATTTAGATATTATTTTATTGTGACTCGACATATGACAGCACCCTGCCGATGCTAAGCTGGAGCTAATACAATTTTTTAACTGTAAGTAGCAGTCACATCCACTATGCCGGCTTTGTTGGAACCGGCAACTTACAAGCTGATCCCGAAACGCGGCTAAATTACTTCACGCTCTGTATACTTGTAAATGATGGTAGTACCCCGGATTGGCAGACTAGGCACCACTGCCTACTGATCTTAAATATTTAGTGAAAAAATATGTTTTTATTAAATATTTATGAGTTATCTAAGTTATAATAAAGTTATAAATATAAATTGTATATTAAATATTCCATAGAAAAAAAGTTATTTTCTTTGAAGGGAAAACTGCTTAAAAATCATAATTTGAGCCGCTAACAGCATAAAACCGCCGAGGCAATAAATCCTTACCCTTGGTCCCGTAGAAGTTTGTAATCCGCCCAATAACTTGAACGGTTCGGGTTATCAATCAATAAGAAGGGTTGAATCTTCAAGAAAAAGTTTATTTTTACACTAAAAATATTCGGTCATTTTATGAAAAGATATTAGGCATAATGTAAGGTATATATAATACATATAACTGTTCTTTACTTTAGTGGTTTTTTGACAGTGGCGTACAGTTTAATTAAGGCCGTCGCATTTTTTAAATATATCTGGCCACTGTGAATTGGCTTAGTTGCGTTTCGGAAACAGCGTGTAAGTTTTCGATTCTAACAAGGCCGGCATCTACGACTGCTACCTGCAATTTTTCAACTGATGTTATGTTGGAGAGCAGTCTATTACTAAATTTGACTGCTAGTACGGGTCAATAACTGTTAGTAGCAGTCACATCCTATGCTGGCCTAGTTGCTCTCATATGTCGAGCCAGAGAAAAAAAAACAACAAACTAAAACTTAGATAATATTAAAATTAAATATACAACAGTATATTTTATATGTATTTGTATTTTTATTATTTATTTATTTAACAGAAAAAATTGTACATTACAGACTTAAGCCAACTAATACAATTTCTTACAAAAAATCTTAATATTAAGCTTAATTTACTAACCTAACTTAATCTAATCGCTCCGAGTAATTCAATACAATTGGTAATTCAATTGTATCTATGTATTTATATTGATTTATAGTCGTAGTTTATAATCGATTTCGGTCTCGCAAAAATGAGCCAGTTTAAAACCTCTTGCCTGTACCAATGTATCTTTGATATTTTACACTTTGATCTATGATACAAGCGTTTAGTATAGAAATATCAACAATAAAACTATTTTATCTACTTATGTGTAATTTTAATCAAAAATTTTAAATGTTTTATTGTGAATCACATCTGATTTCTAATTGCTTGATTTTAGTGAAATAAATAAAACGTATTTTCTAAAAATATTTTTCAGTAGAAATCCTGTTACATTCGCTTGACAGAAACGGTTAAAGGGGATGAAAAAGGGTGAGAAAAAACAATTATAAAATCGTTTTATAAGAGTGCTAATATAGAGTATATCAGCACCTGATGCGTCCACTGACAGGGGTACACCCATCAACCCTTACGTTATCTAAGTGAAGGGGTTGATGTGATATATCGATGTATTTTAGGAAATTGTATTCTATATAGATATATACTTATCTATCTTTTCTATATCGACACAATAAGTTGGAGTGCTACCCAGAAATAAAGGCCATAAATATAATAAAATAAGTAAGTACGAGTATAAATAAGTGGATGTGAGAAAAGCGAGGGAGTTATGTCAGGATCGTGGGAAAAAGGCGTGATCCTGACACAACTTCCCTCACATACAAGGTTTACGGTTATGGGCACTAGCTTTTTTGAGGATGTCTCCGATTTGATCGAAAAACACCCTTTGGGTCTGCAAGAATCTCAATCACACCTTTTTTCCACATAGTTAGGCAGAGACAATGGAGCGCCACTTGCCACGATCTTGACACAACTTCCTTCACATCCACAATTGAATTTGCATAAATTGACATTAGGTATTAACGAATAAAGGAAATTCACGCGAAGACATGGGGTTGTATAGCTTGGCAGTCAGAGCCGTAACGCGTTAAGCGACAATGAGGGTTCTATTCCCTATTGCAGGTGACCGATGTGTGTTTTATAAAAACGCGACTGAGTCATTTCAATTTAGCTCATGTGTTCTCTTCCCATGTGCCCTATGACCGTGGATCCTTCAAGCGATGCGTGAAGAAGCACCTTTGGCCGGCATAGTGACGGCGACTGGGGCAGTCGTGAACTAACTCAATATTTTTTTCAGTCGTCGTCACTCTTGGACCTTCTCTTGATTATCATCAGGCGGGTCGAGGTCAAATGTCGTGTCACAATAAAAAAAACTATTCATTTTATTCATAGATTAATGATTGGTCACGCTAAAATCTATGATTTTATCATTATCTTTATATTTCTCTATCTAATATATAATATCTATCAATATAATGCATGTTTATATACTCATATATTTAGAAATTTATGTAAGAATAAATAAATTAATTAATCAAATTGTCACGCCTTCTTCTCACAGGGATAGGCAAAGACAATGGAGTGCCACTTGCCACGATCCTGACACAATACCCTCGCTTCCTTCATATTCACAATTCTTTTCATACAAGCTCTATGTAACAAAAACGTAATTTTTTTAAATTTTTTTCATGAAAGCTATTACTTAATTTTTCAAATATTTTAAAGTTAGCTTTCTGCTTAGAAAATATATTTTTCTCTAAAATTACAAGTCTTAGAGCTTTTACTCAATAAACTTTCATCGTAGTCGTAAAAGTTATAAAATATACGAGTCGTTACAAAAAGCTCCCGTATTTTGTAGGAATAAATGCTTTGTGCATAAATTATTTTAATATTATCTCTCAATAGGGATTTTGAACTTTGAAAGTTAAGAAACTAGCTTTTGTGCTTTTTGTCTGAGTAAATATTTGATTTTAATTATACTTTTAATTTAAGGCGACCGTGGTGTAGTGGCAGTGCAATGGTTACACAAACCGGAGATCACGGGTTCGAGACCACCCACCGGTACCAATGTATCTTTGATATATGTACTTTGGTTGTCCTGTTTCTATGATACAAGCTCTTTAGTAGCTTAGTATAGAAATATAAATTTATTTATTTATATAAATAAATAAAATATATATATATATTTTAATACTTACTGATTTGGTTGTTAAAATGTTTGCGTTCTTTTTCTTCTAAATTGCAAAATAAAAGTACTTTTTTTAAATTGCGTTAAACAAGGCAGGCCCAGGAGGGTGTTTGCTTAAGAAAGCTAGGTTGCCTAGTGCCCATAACCATAGAGCTTGTATGAAGAGAATTGTGAATGTGAATGAAGCGAGGGTGTTGTGTCAGGATCGTGGTAAGTGACGCTCTATTGTCTCTGCCTATCCCGGTGGGAAAAAGGCGTGACAATTTGATTTAATTGATTGATTTGACTTCGACTTGGCTGATGCGAAAGCAAGGAGACGGAGCGCCACCGATTGGAAATATCAGTTCAATTTACTGTTATCTCTGTCGCCTTCACTATGCGGCGCCATTGATAGTTTATTTTATCACCGGACGACAGGCGTGGCAATTACGCCACCTCTAGATTAGCACAAAATGCCGTTACGCGGAAGCCCCGAGTTCGATTCCCGGTCGAGGCAAATATTTGTCTTATAGCTTTTATTTGTAATAATTATTAATTTAATTAAATATCAAAATAATAATAATGAGGCAGATATTTGCTTCGGGTTTGGTTGTCAACAGTCTGCCGATCCGGGGCAAGTATACAGACCGTAAAAGTCGTGTTTCGGGATCAGCTTGTAAGTTGCCGGTTCCAACTAGGCCGGCATAGTGTATGTGATTGCTACTACAGTTATTTACATATTTAAACTTCTTATCTCAATAAAAAGTATAAATTTCAAAAGAAAACAAATGTATTTGCATTTGCAATGCATAGAAAATCGTAAAGATAGTGAAAATCTAAGATGAAATTCGTGATAAGAGGCGACTTTTCAAGCACAATCTTCAAGTAACATCTGCTATACGAATGCTGAGTCAGCACGAAGTGACAATCGATTGCTGAGGACCTCTTCAAATCGATGCACTATTCTATTGTTCTTGTTTGGCTCTAGTATTCTTCTCCCGGAGTAAACGACTAAAAGTTATCGACAGTCGAACTTAAAGATTCGACGCGTTTCTTTGTACAACAATCGACGAACAGAATGCTTTATCGTTTTATGTTATCTCTATCCTATAACCTTAGATTTTTCAAGCGAAGCGTTGGCCGGCATAGTGACGGCGATTGAACAAGGTTTTTTCTTTACTACTTTTAAAGTAGACGTTTTTCACGCAATTTTTTTTTTCTTTCGTAACTTTTTGGTTAGTGTAGTGACATCGCTCGAAGAACAGATAACCCATGGGAAAGAAAGGTTCTAGAGTGAAGACCACGAACCGGAAGACGCAGCGTAGGTAGGCCTCCTACTAGGTGGACTGACGACATAGTGAAAGTCACGAATAACCGGTGGATGCAACTGGCATCTTGTCGTTCGGAATGGCGTTCTAAGGGGGAGGCCTATGTTCAGCAGTGGACGCCTTCTGGCTGATGATGATGAGTGACATCGACTAAGGCAACTGTGAACTGCCCTATATTTACCTATATTTAGGCGTCGGCTCTCTTCGACTTCTCTTTGTTTGCAAATTAGGCAAGTCTTTGTCCATTGTCTCTGCCTATCCCAGTGGGAAAAAGGCGTGACAGTTTGATTAATTGATTGAAGTCAGATGTTAAGTCTTAATACTTTTTATAATATAACTAGTCAGCTGACTGACTAGACCTCGACATGTCTGATGGTTAGCAAGAAGAGCTAAGAGTGCCGACGACTGAAAAACCGACTTAGTTTACAGTTTTTAAAAGCATAAAACTTAATACATAACTCTAATTAAGGTTCACCAACACATTTACAAAAAAAAATATTTTAGCATTTTTAAGGTGAAACAAGACTGGATGTAAATTTTCAACATATAAAAATAGTATTGAATTCGAGACAATCGGCCGTCTGCGTCAAGTTAACAAGTGGTTGGGGATATAGAGGATTGAACCAGCGCGAAATGAACACAGAACATTCTATGAATACTCTAGCGAACTTAGAATACTATTCGGTATATTTTCTGTAGGTTCTTTTATTTCGCAAATAGGCGGCGGCAGTCCTCTACTCGGCATATCCTAGACTAGCTTCCAGGTTATAGCAAATAACTTTAATAAAAACATTTAGTTGTAATATTTATTCAAATCAAATCAAATTGTCACGCCTTTATCCCACAGGGATAGGCAGAGACAATGGAGCGTCACCTGCCACGATCCTGACACAATTCTCTTGCTTCCCTCACATCCACAATTCTCTTCATACAGATCTACAGTTATGGGCACTAGACAACCTTGAGGATCTTTGATATATGTTCTTTGGACGTTCTGTTTCTACGATACAAGCACTTCAGTAGCTTAATATAGAAGTGCGAATAAAAAACATGCATGGAAAATCTTATTAAACAAGTATTACTGAAGAATAAAGTTTAATAAAAGAAAGCCTATTTCAGTGGTTAGTTTCTGTATAAAATATGAAAATTCAAATAAACACTGAAGCAGCTTGCCAACAAAGAACTCTTCGGGTAAGATATTAAAAAACTTTGATAGAAATTCTTAGATCAGATAAATCTAGATCCAACTGGTACTAGTTTTATGTATTAGATTTAAGAGTGAGGGTGCAAATGGTCCAACAAAAACTGGGGCAAGAATTTCTGTATGATAATAATTCGATTTTGTTATTTATCAACAATTCCAATTCAAGTCCCAATTCTCACGTGGTTAGGCAGTGTCAATGAAGTGCTACTTGAGTATTGTTATTTATTTGTAGTGGTGTTCGTCTCCATTTATGGATCACACTCCAGCTTAATATCAAGCGGGGTGCTATCATACCGAATCACAATGAACAACTCACTCACTTCATTTACATCCACAATTCTCTTTCTATTCTTTATGGTAATGGGCACTGACAGAACCCGAAGCAAACTTTCTTTTTAGGAATTGATAAAGAAAAATATTTGCTTCGTCCTCAGTTTCATCCTTACACTCACCTCACCTCTGATTTATAAATCTCTCATACTTTTTCAAAACCAAATCAAAGCATCTTTTAAATAATATTTATCACAAACATCTGTTGTATTCTTCATTCTAAGTGGTAGGCAGTGGTACCCAGTCCGCCGATCCGGGGTAGTACCACCACTTACAAGTATACAGACCGTGAAGTGATTTGGTCACGTTTCGGGATCAGCTTGTAAGTTGCCGGTTCCATCTAGGCCGGCATAGTGGATGTGATTGCTACTCACAGTTATTGAAATGTATTAGCAGTGACATTCATTCATGGACCACACTTTGGCTTAACATCAAGCGGGGTGCTGTCATATGTCGAGTCACAATAAAAAATAAAAAACTATCGTTATTGCAATTCTTTAATGACGGAATTATCACTTTAACCTGTAGTAGTAGGATATACAGGAGCAGTCGCTTCCATTTATGAACGGTACTCAGAACGGTAATATTAGGCGAGGTTCATAATATAAAGCTTCAAAAAATCAACTCGTATAAATAGAGCGTATTTTTTATTTATCCATAGAATTTGGGTGACAACCAAAGTACATCAATCAAATTGTCAAGCCTTTTCCCCACAGGGATATGCAGAGACAATAAAGCGCCGCTTGCTACGATTTTGACACAACTCCCTCGCTTCCTTCACATTCACAATTCTTTTCATACAAGCTCTATGGTTATGGGCACTGAATTAGAGGATTGTGAATGTGAGGAAAGCAAGGGAGTTGTGTCAGGAACGTGGCAGGTGGCGCTCTATTGTCTCTGCCTATCCCTATGGGATAAAAGCGTGACAACTACTTAATGTTTTTACAAAAGTCAATCAATTAATAAAAAAACGCCCTTTACCCAGAGGATATATATATATATATATATATATATATATATATGTACGAGTATATGCGCGTACGTAGAAAAGATACAAGGGACATTGCATCGGACGCGACGGGTGCTTTTAAGCCAACCCCCCTAGCATGGCAATCCAAGATCGACGCAAAAAATATTATTGTAACTAATTTTTAGTATTTATTTGGACATTTCATGCGCTTAGTCCCAGTAAATTCCTTAGATTGCTTATTTAATTTACCAAGACCACAGTCGCCATGAATTATATCCTAAAATGTATTAATAAAACAGTATTAATTTCATAAATTAAAGAAGTACCTCTCTCTGTTATAGAATACTATTGTAAACATTACCCCAAATTGCCAATTAGCTGTCTCTTTTGTGAGCTGTTTGTGCAACCCGACCCCTTTACTTAGCTAACTTAATAGTTATATATAGTTATAACTAATATTTTAGTTTCGTCGTTTGTCCATTAAGCTAGTTATCTAGTTGTTACTAGGTCGGGTAGTACAAGTCGTGGTCTATCGGTCTACTTAATATTTAGTTTAAGGACCAATTGTCTACACATAGAGATTATATTAAAAAGTATATTATACCATCATTAGATTATGCAGAAAAAAACTATAGTTAAAAATACTAAAGAATATAATATGACAATTGAACTAAAAATTGTGACTCGACATCTGACCTCGATCCGCCTGATGGTGAGCAAGAGGAGGTCCAAGAATGCCGACGACTGAAAATCGAGTCAGTTCACAGTTGCCTCAGTCGCCGTTACTATACGGGCCAAAAAATGATGGAATTATTGTATTGTCATCGGTATAAATTTTTTAAATTATTCAGATCTCTAGAAGTGGGTGAAATTTAATTTTAAAGATTCCGTTACATAGTTACATCCATACAAGTCAAGATAATAAAAGCGTGTTAATAAAAAATACTAATGAAGAGGCGAGTATATACACTGGAAGACAATAAAATAGTCATCCGACTAGTGCAGTGCGGACTAGCGTCATCAAAACTTAAAAAAAAAAATGAAACTATGTTATACGTATAATGCGATAAAAATAAGAATAGGACGGAATCGGCGCCATTTTGTGACGTCTAACTCTCCAACCAACTTCACTTTAGTGTGGTGTCTTTTTCGTTACGGACCGTCAAGAAAAAGACACCTTTGAAACAGTCAAGTGAAGTTAGTCAACAGCCCGTCCTATTCTTATTTTAATAGCACAATATATCCTATTTTGGCCTTTGTATTGTATTTGCATTGTGAGTCGACATTATGACTGCATCCCGCCTTATGTTAAGTTGCAGTGCGGTCCATGAACAGAGGTGACTGCTACTACAGTTCTTTAATTGTAAGTAGGAGTCACGTTCACTATGCCGGCCTAGCTGAAACCGACAATATAGCTGACCCCAAAACGGTCACCGTCACGGTCTGTATACTTGTAAGTAGTAGTACTACCCTGGCATTGAAGCTTCAGCGCAGTCCAATTTAGTCCAAAAAACTCCTCCTGGGTCTATCTCGTTTAACGCACCCATCTTAATCAGATTTATTAATTCCTTTCGTCAATCCACTTTCACTCACCCGAAATATGTGCCCAAAGCATTCTATTGTCATTCTTAGTCACTATCTTCTTTTAAACCACATCTATCGCGCACTGTGCTATTTCTTTTTCTATCCGCTATCGTCACTCCACATGTGTATGTTTCTTAATGACCGCATTTTCACAACGTTAATTCTACTCTCATGCTTCTTTTGCCACACCCAACATTGACTTCCATACATAAAGGTAGGAAAAGTAAGTATCGCATTATGAACAGCCATCCCTATTAAGCCATTATTTGGCTGTTTAATATTATATGTTCCCTCCGCAGTCGTCAAAAGTCTGCACTCTTTTTATCTGCCGGAATCTATACACAGTTTTCCACAACAACCCACAGACGCGCCATATCGACCAAAAGGAAATTAAGATGTTTTCTCAAGATCAAGGAGTGTCTGTAAAGATATTTTATTACAGCTACTGAAGGTATGTAGTTCAAACAAATAGATTACAGTTAGTATGATTTGATCTAAGGTTTTGGTTGAGGGTCACGTTTGGGTCCAGTGTCAATGTTTACCCTCCATTAGCGCCGCGATGATAGATCTATTCCGAGCACAATTTTATGCTCCACAAGCAATTGCTTTTAAAAGCGTTTTGGACAATTGAAATTGGGGGAAAATTACTAAAATGTTTGGGATGCCAAAAATATAATTCTTATTTTTAGATACATATTTTTCTTTTATGTGTAAAAAATTACCGATTGTTTTCAACAACACTCGGAATCTGGATGTCAAAACGAAAACTAACATAATCCAAAGTCTATAAAGAACCCTTAATCAATCAATCAAATAAATCGTTACGCTCCATTTCTCACAGGGATAGACGAAGTCAATGGAGCGCCACTTAACACGATCCTAACACAACTTACGTTCACTATGCCGGCCTAATTGGAAAAGAAAACTTCCAATCTGTTGTCGAAACACTTTTTAAACACTTAACCTGAAAGTAATGGTTAGCAACCCCGCGTAGACTGAGAAAATGACCAATGCCAACCTTAAATAAATCTACAATTTCATATTCGGAGGAAGCATCTGCATTCTGTCGACCGAATCGGCAGTCAAACTAAAAGGTTTTGGTGGTCCGTTTCTTTGTAGAACAATCGACAAGTGGAATGCTTCACCAGCCCATGTGTTCTCTCCATTCTATTTATCCATTCGCCTAAAGATAAAATTATTGATTACCATTAAAGAATAATAGCCTTGGACCATTTAAGGCTAAGCGATGCGTGAAGAAGCACCTTGGCCGGCATAGTGACGGCGACTGGGGCAATCGTGAACTTCCTCCTCTTGCTTATTATTAGGAGGGTCAAGGTTAGATGTAGTCATAATAACTCTCTTTGTTTTTGTAATTTGCAAATCATTTAATGGTATAGTTTCAGGATTTGTCCCAACTTCGAGTCAGCAAGTTTTGACCTTTAAGTTTTCCTCGTTAACCTCATAAACTGTCCTCTATATGATGCTATTTTATATATCTTGATCCTATATATATACCACTATGTAAACTAAATTTGAACACTTCTTGGATGTACGAAATTAAACGGAATTAATCTCAATAAACGATTTTTTTAAATTCCTTTTTTCAAATTCACTATTCTATACTAAGCTACAAAGTACTTGTATCGGATATCCCAAATAAAAACCTATCCGTAGCCGTAATCCGTTATAAAAGTTTCGGATAGTTTCCGGATAGGGGCGGAGCTTCATAACCAAAACCAAATAATTACTTATTTCTATTTTACCACTCTAATATCCGTAATCGTATTTATCCGAAACTATCGGATGATCCGAAATAATTTCATATCCGCAACCGCATCTTAAACCAGTGTAATATTTTTCTATATCCATATCCGTATCCATCTCCGAAAGGACATCATTCATTTTGTATGGGGACTTGGGCTTAATTGTACTAAAAGTGGGAAATGTACAATAAAATAGTTCGATACAACAATATTTTAATGTGCTTGGTAAATATCCTATATTTTGCATAGTTTAGATGTACGAAATGATCAAACTATAATCATGACAGTCGTCGTGAAAAAAAGTCGTCAATCACTTTTTAATTAAAAAAAAAAACATCAGGCAGTCGATCCATCGGGTCTCGACTCTCATTCAAGGTTATGGCGTGATAGCGTTTCTTCCGGTTTGATCTTCCCACCAAATGATTAGGCATCGCAAACGTCATCAATATAATACTGTCGTTAAACATTTTGAAACTAGTAAAAAATAGAGTAAAAGTATAATTTAATTTTTTTAAAATTATCTCCTGTTGTGCTAGTAATTAGCATACATATTTTTAGTGATACTATTGTCTTGAAAAGTAAGTTGGAATTAAATAAAAAAGATAATGTTTTATAAAAAGTCGTTTTATTCATCTAATTAGATTACTTCCTGCTGAGTAAGGTTCACTTTCACCAACATCCCAACATTTAGTTCGCGTGATATTCCGTCGTGGCGTCTCTAATTGCCACTTGTTGTCTATGGCAGTCGAGCTTCTTCTCTTGAGTACAATGTTCCTTGGTCAACTGTGTGTGACATTTATTTTTTAATATGTCTTTTCCGCGTGGTTTAGAAACTAAAAATAATCATTTTTATTTTCCAAATAACTCAATCGTACAGCAATTAAAAGCAAAATTGCTATTAGTTTTGTCAATACAAGTATCGAAACTACCATTTATATATATTTTTATCATCGGCCGTGACAAAAGTGTTACAATAAAAGTCCAAAATGAATGATGTCCTTTCATAGCCATAACATCCCCAGTTAGGATCGTGGTAAGTGGCGCTCTATTGACTCTTTTCATTCCTGAGAGAAAAAGGCGTCACATTTTTTGTATTCTGTAACGGGAGATAAATATAAAAGTAAGCAGAAATATATTCTTACAATCATAGAGCGTCTATGAAGAGAATTGTAAATGTGAAGGAAGCGAGGGAGTTGTGTCAGGATCGTGGCAAGTGGCGCTCCATTGTCTCTGCCTATCACTGTGGTAAAAGGCGTGACAATTTGATTGATTGATATTCTTACAAAATATATTTCGAGTTCCTCTAGTTGCCACATCCATACATCCTTCATTTATGCATGAATGTTGAGAACGGTTTGAGTTGGGATGACATGGCGTTATCTTGTAGTGGCATACCAGATAAGATTTATAACTTAATGAGGACCGTAATTTGAAGGGCATGTATAAGTAATTGTGTTCATTTGGGAATTCATAGTTTTGGGTTACAGAGAAATTTCGGTTGTTTCCAGATGACGCGGAATTTTAAGATGATACATGAGGGCGCTCTCTTGAATTACTATGGGCTTTAGGTGTGTTATATAAATTATAATTAACGTTTTGTTTATGCTAATTTGTATTATCTATATTTAAATGTTTATGCAGACTAAAATCATGCGATGTTAAATTTTGTCATGAAATTTTTTTTACTGGGACTTGAAGTATGACAGCACCCCGTCTGATAAATGGGAGTGACA
Source organism: Tinea trinotella (assembly GCA_905220615.1). NCBI lineage: Eukaryota > Metazoa > Arthropoda > Insecta > Lepidoptera > Tineidae > Tinea > Tinea trinotella. Next base: position 2,170,747 of record HG992314.1, read on the forward strand.
GCTAGTATAATTCAATAACTGTAAGTAGAGGCCATACCTACTATGCCGGCCTGGTATTCGATTTTTATTTGACTTAATTAGCTATTTATGAAATACGAGTATGTTAAGGTTAGAATTTTTTTAGATTTTGCGCAAACATTGATCATTGAATTAAACAAATTTTATGCGGCTTATGCGGCTATCGCGTTTATTTTTATATGATGATTGTACATTTTTTATTATTCCGGCGTTTCAGTCTTCGTGACCACGCTTCGTGGCTGCAAAGCTCTCGAAACGTCGGTTGAATAAAAAAATGTACAATTAATAACCAAAAATAAACGCAGAATAAAATTCTTTTGATTCATTATGTTGTTTTTTTTTTGGGTTTCAAATTGCTTAATAAGAAACTATAATTGAACGGCGCATAGTGATGGCGACTGAGGCAACCGTAAACTAAAATGTTTTTTTTTAGTCGACAGCGTTCTTGTACCTTTTGCGTAACAACAGGCAAGTCGAGGTCAACGTCACGTCTCAAAAAAGTACTCACTAATATTTTTCCAATTGAAAAACTACCCCGAGTCGGCAGACTGGGTAAATATTAGGATTACCATCTGTCTATCTATCACTTTATCACTTTTACCAATATAAATAGGTAATAGGAGTCCTACCATATCCCTATATAATATATAAATATAACTTTTGAATCTAATATAAAATTAATACTTTATTATTAATGTAAAAGTTTAGGTCAGTAGCAACAATTACAAAATTCACTTCTATTACTCCAATAATTTTGAAGTTAAAAGCCGAGGTCGAGTTACTAGATTCCTAACTACTCAGAACTTTGTAACTTACCACTTAAGTTTAACTTAGGTTAATCGTAAATCTTTGGCTATCTTCGGACGTTTTAAAGTTACTGCCTTTCAGAATTAACTCTCTGGCAGTTGATTCTGAATATTTTAATTAGAATAATAATTCATTAGATTTGAAACGCTTAAGAATCTAATCTTGAGTTATATTTTCTTTTTTTGCGCGATCGTTAATTAAGGAATTAAACAAATTTTAGGCGGCTTACTATCGCGTTTATTTTGGTTTTGATTTTACAAATGTGGTCGTGGTCAGTCTCGCCGTGACCACGATGGGTGCAAAGCTCGCGAAACGTCGGAATAATAATAAAACATTGTAAAATCAAAAACCAAAATAAACGGGATAGTCAGCCGCATACAAGGCCATCATTCATTTTGTATGGGGACTTGGGCTTAATTGTATTAACAGTTGCATATAAATTTTAAAATAGTTTGATGTACGAAGATCACAATGTAATTGGAATATATCCATTATTTTGCATAGTTTAGGTGTGAAAAATGATCAAACTATACATACTATCAAACTATACTCGTAATTATGACAGTTCAAAGCAGAACAAATATGGCGTTGATTGACAGATGATACAAAAACAATATCTTATTTTCCAAATAACTCAATTTGTGCAATTGAGTTATTTGGAAAATTAAAAGCAAAATTCTTATTAGTTTTATCAACACAAGCATGGAAACTACCATTTATAAATTTTTTCATCATTGGACATTACAAAAGCAGTAATAAAAGCTTAAAATGAATGATGTATTTTGTTTAATTCATTTTATTAGATTGTTTGGTGAGCATAAACTAAAACTGCAGCTAGTAAAACTTTGCTATTTTCATAGTACCTAGGGTTTCAATACTTTCCAACCGATAGTTTACATCGGGAGCACTCTAAATCTTAACATATTGACCATATATCAGTGAGATATCTGAATGCGGAACTATTTCCATCTGAATTCTCTGAATCCCATTTCCTACTACACACACATTATTTACAAGATATTCTCAGTGTTCAGCCAAAGAGAGACTATATTTTAAATTAAAATTTAGTATAGAGATTGAGTGAACAATAGTTAAAAAATCTGGACAAATGTCTTTGTTTTTCAATCAATCAATCAAATTGTCACGCCTTTTCCCACAGGGATAAGTAGAGACAATGGAGCGCCACTTGCCACGATCCTGATTCAATTCCCTCGCTTCCTTCACATTCACAATTCTCTTCAAACAAGCTCTATAGTTATAGCACTAGGCAACCTAGCTTACTTTGATTTTCATTTTATTCATTTATTTAAAAACTTAATGAACAATAGTACAAAGGCGGACTTTATTATTTTTAATTTACACCTACAGTATCAAAGAAGTGGTAGGCAGTGGAACTCAGTCTGCCGATCCGGGTAAGTAGGATTGTAAAGTATACAGACCGTAAAGTGACTTAGTCGCATTTCGGGATCAGCTTATAAGTTGCCGGTTCTAACTAGGCCGGCACTAGCATTCATGAACCGCACTCCAGCTTAACAACAGGCGGGGTGCTATTATATGTAGAGACACACTAAAAATATATATATATAAAAATCGTAATTTATAACCGATGTAATTTATTTTGATTTATTTTTCATTGTAAATGCAGCATATAAAATACGTTGTGCATCAGTTGAAGCGAACGTTGGCAAACCTTCAACAGCTTAGCTTAGCCGTACCCATTCACAGTTCTAACAGTAATACCTTTCCTGAACTCAAGTTTTTGAAGTTAAGTTTTAGATACGGCAATTATTTAAAATTTATTTTTATTTTTATTGTGGCTTGACATAATTATAACAGCATCCCGCCTGATGTTAAGCTGGAGTGCGATCTGTGAATGACAGTGACTTCTACTTCAGTTAAATAACTGTGGGTAGCAATCACATACAATATGCCGGCCTAGTTGGAACGGGGAAACTTACAAGCTAATCCGTTTAAAAACTGTAAGTAGCAGTTACATCCACTATGTCCGCCAAGAACATATAGAAAAATAATTAAGTTTTATTTGATATGATTATAGTAAGCCTTGTCTAAAAATTTATAATATCCATAGGTCTATGGTGACGGCTGAAGACTGCATATTTAGCAGATCCTGTATCTATGCGCTCATAGTAGCAAAGTTTAGCGACAACAAAGCTCAGGCCGTGAGCCGCTTACATCTGCACTGTTCGGTAGATATAAGCTACTGAGAAATGAGAAATACTAGGTAGTTGTTTATTATTATTTACTGATATTTATGTCTACGACAAATAAATACATATTGGTTCTTGTATAGCGACATTAAGTTCGCCTTTGTATATGTACATGGTGCATAAAATAGTAATATATATATATATATATATATATATTTTATTGTGACTCGACATATGCCAGCCACCCGCTCAATGTTAAGCTGGAGTACGGTCCATGAATGGATGTCACTGCTACTACAATTCAATAACTGTGAGTAGCAGTCACATCCGCCATGCCAGCCTTGTTGGAACCGGCAACTTACAATCTGATCCCGAAACGCGACCAATTCACTTCACGGTCTGTACACTTGAAAGAAAAAACAAAACAAATATTTTTTGTATAGGTAATGTAGTACGGAAAAGGCGTGCCTTATTTTCAATAAATTGTTACAAATTTAATATAGGCAATCTTGTGAGAACGGTCAAATAGCAACACAATTTTGCGTCAGTTTTTTTTCCAAATTCCGGTCACGAGTCGGAACGTCAGCCAAAATAGTATGTCACTAACTCAATATGCCATTGAATTTAGGCGTTGGGATGCTTTTCCGTTCTACAGAAATATGGTATATTTTTGTATATAATAACCGTAACATAATATCGTATTTTTACTGTGATTTGACATGCATCCCGCCTGGTGTCAAACAGGAGTGCAGTTCACGAATAGATGCCGGCATATTTGGAAACAGCATCTTTCTCAGCATCTCGCAAAGCGACAGACTTGAACCACCTTCACTCTCTTAATAATAAAAATATTATTTATTTAATCAAATAATCCAACTGCATATTTAATTTATACAATATAAAAAACTGTACATTATTTACTTAAACAAAATAACTTTACTTAATAATTACTACAAAAATGTGTATCTCTAAAGTCCTATAAACTTGTGTTCTAAACACAGAGTACATTTTATATTATAGAATATAATTTATCTATACATATAATAAAATTGGAGTGTCTGTTTGTAATATTGAAATAAACGTTTTTTAATACATGTATATGAATATATATACGGTACATACACCAAAATAACATTTTTTACAATTTTTGTCTGTCTGTCTGTCTGTTTGTTCCGGCTAATCTCCGGAATGGCTGGACCGATTTTGACGGGACTTTTTTTGGCAGGTAGCTGATGTAATAAGGAGTAACTTAGGCTATGTTTATTTTAGAAAAAAATATTTTATTTTATTTTAAAAAAACATTTTCCCATACAAAATTGCATGCGTTCAGAAATTTATTTTGGGTAGACTAGGAAAAATATATCAAGCTGTTGAGAATTGAAAACAAATTATTATTATCATCCTACTATTATTATAAATGTACGGACATTCCGTTTGTGTGTTACGCTTTCACGCAAAAACTGCTCAACCGATCATCATGAAATTTTGTACGCATATTCTTGGAGGTATCAGAAGTAACATAAAATCCTTTTTAAAAATATATATATATATTTTTATGAAAAATAAAAAAGTTGTTTCACAGAAAAAAATTTTTCCTATCCAAGGAGTTGGTTCAAACCCTGAGTACTATAATACCATCGCACTGTATTACCGACAGTCACGTCAACATCTAATCCAATCAACTGTACTATGGAGACTATACTTTTCATAAACTACACTTTTAGCTGTTTGAAATTTTTCTTTATTGTTATTTCCTACTGTTACTATATGCATATCCTACTATTGATATAAATGTGACTGTGAGTTTGTTTGTTACGTTTTTATGTTACGTACTAGAAATAACCTGGGTTACTTTTAATAATAAAACATTTTTTTACTATAGTTTCCAGTTGACTATAGTTTTAACTGTTTGGAATATATATTTATGTATTTTTATTTCCGTCTGTCATTTTTATATGAGTTATCGAATTATAAACACAAAAAAAGTCGAATTGAGATCCTCCTCCTTTTTATGACTGGTTATAAACCAAATTTTACGCGGGTGAAACTGCGGGCACAGCTAGTGTTTTAATATAATATAATTTTATATTATATAAGGTTTTAAAGTCCATGTGTTCTCCCCATCCTATAACATTGGATCCATCAAGCGATGCGTGAAGAAGCTTATTTCGCCGGCATGGTGGCACGGCAAAAATGTTTTTATTTTAATAAATAAATAGATTTATTTATTTGAAAACCAAAAAAAAACTTAGCGCAACTAAGTTCTCGCTGTTTTTGAAGAGATGGCTCTACTAGTAAGTGCTGGACGATTATGACATAACCAAAACGGAATGAACCAAGCTTAGACATGAAACAAATCGCTTTGACACATTAGTGGGTTTGGTTTGGCGTTGTATACTTTTGGTTGTGGGAAATGTCTGATTAAAACCCTTTAAAATATACTTAGAAACGCTCAAATGGGAAGTCCTACCCAACCCGCCATATTTCCCAGATATTGCGCCGTTATTATTAAATGTTTCGTTTGATGGCACATAGTCTGGCTAATCAGCAGTTTCGCTCATATGAAGACATCTCAAAATGGATGGCCTCGTGGATAGCCTCGAAAACTAAAAAAAAACATCTTTGCCAGAAAGATGGGAAAAAGTTGTCGCTAGCGATGTGAAATCATAAAGTAAAATAGTAAACCATAAAGTAGTTCCATCGTAAAGTGCAATGGAAAATAGTATACAACTAATAATGGAATAAATATACAACTAACGCAATAAAATATACATTTTAATAAAACGACCATTCTGTACACGATTTTCTCATTTTGCCTCCGTCTGTCATGTTGAAATACTTCAAAGTAATATTATTGTATCAGTTTTCACTTTCAGCCCTCGCCTGCAGATGGCACTCGCAACGATATTTCGCTCACCTTTATGAAAGGCCGCATACTGGCTGGCTCATTTTTGTTTAAAAGTAAACCAATGCGACCGTGGTGTAGTGGCAGAGCAATGGTTACACAAACCGAGAGCACGAGTTCGAAACCACTATATATCTTTGATATAGATATATGGTATATTATACTTTGGTTGTCCTGTTTCTATCATACAAGCACTTAAGTAGCTTAGTAAAAAAATTGATAAAAAAAATAATTAAAAAACAAAATTAAATAAAAAATGTACCTTGGTAAAATTGGTTGCAGGAAGATACGATATTTTTATTATAAAATAATTAATTATTTATAATAAAAATATAGTTTTACTACAAAACATTTCATTTCTTAAACGGATTCTTTACAGCATACATGTTGAACCTACATTTTTAAATTTAGAATAGATTAAGGCTAAGAACTCACGGTGCGGTTTTGCGGTGATTTATTTATTTATTAGGAAAGTCCATAATCCATAATTATATTAAATCTTTATAATAATAAATCTAGCATCCTAATTGTATTGCAAACATGCCACTTAGAGATCGGTACTGAATTTTGTAAGTAACATCGTTTAAAAAATAACAAAATAAAAAAAAAATGTATTCATTGTATGACTGCTTGTTGTCATGTAAACTTTTTGTCTATTTAAAAAATCATTTATTTCGGTTTAGGAGATTTACTCTTCTAGCTAATTTTAAAATATGATGTGGCGTGAGACTCCTTTAGTTTAATGCACTCTTTTTCGGCATTTTTTATTACTGGCCAAAATTTTGGACAAGGGACTATTTCTCGTCTCGCTTAATTTAACTGAAATGTTGGCTTTCAGTTAAACTAAGGTCTTTGGCTTATTAGCGTATAGGATTTCAAATAATTCAACAAAAAATGTGTCTCGTCTGACATGATAATTTTTCGCCAAAAGTTATGTTCGTTCGCAGTTATTTCGATGGCTCATTTGGCAAAGAATTTTGGAATAAATTTTGTTTATTTATTTTTATTGTGACTCGACATATGACACCATCCCGCTTGATGTTAAGCCGAAGTGTGGTCCATGAATGAATGTGTCACTGCTACTACAATTCAATAACTGTAAGTAGCAATCACATCCACTATGTCGGCCTAGATGGAACCGGCAACTTACAAGCTGATCCCGAAAAGTGACCAAATCACTTTACGGTCTGTATACTTGTAAGTGGTGGTACTACCCTGGATCGGCAGACTGGGTACCACCGCCTACCACTCTTTGATAACCAGACCCGAAGCAAATATCCATCTCTTTTTTCTTATTAACAAATTTTTGTAATATTTAATATTAAAAGCTATTAAACAAATATTTGCTCCGACCGGGGATCGAACCCGGGACTTTACGCGCTACAAACCAATCGGTAAACCGTTCGTCCACGCCTGTCGCCAAAATTTAATCTGTCTTTCAGTATACGCCCGTAATAATAAAGGATAGTGGCAGTAGATAGGTACTGCGAAACTTGATTGGGTTAGAGCTGACGCAAGACAATTGTATTATTCTATTTCTCAAATAAAACAAGAGATTTTAGGGTATAACTTGATTTTCATATTTTGTTTACTGTGACTTTATTACAGCACCTCTACTGATGAGCTGGCGGTGCTTTTTAAAACTTAAACTTTTTTAATTTGTATTTTTTAAAACTAATTGTAAACTTTGAACATATATAACGAGTAGTAAGGGAAAATAAATATAATACGCATCTATAGTAAGGAAGATACTTTGAATCATGAATGTGCAAATTGAAAATGTAGAATAGGTATAAATTATATACCGTAGTACACTATATCTATTTTTCTATAAAAAGGTATATTTTATAGAAAATTATAATGAAATCAGGAACATTCTTTAAAAAAGCTGGTCCTCTATGGTTCTGTGCCCATAACCGTAGGGCATGTATCAAGAAAATAGGGGATGTATAGGAAGTAAGATAGTTATGTTGTAGAAAGAATTGTTTTTTGTCTAATCCTGTGACAATCTAGGCGTAAAATTGATCAAAATAATGAAAAAATATTGGTATACGTTGCATCGTACCGAATATATTTACTTACGGCTCGTATCTTACATAATGTAGTACGAACTATAGATTGCAATATCGCGTATATTTATTTATTTAAGGTTGACTTACAGCTAGTATAATAATATAAACAGAATAACTTAACTAATATAAGGTCATTTACCAGTCAACACAACTTGTAGGCAAAAAAAAACATAATATAAACTATAACCCGCGTCATTTGCCAATGCGCTAGGACTTTGTCAAAGTAAGTCGAAATGACGTTTGGAGAAGTACGGTCAGAAAAGAAAAAACAACGTACAGAATAAAAATATTTATTATAATATTTCGACTCCACTCATATTTTCGATGTCTTCAATTGAATTATATTCAGAGGCTGAACTGAAACTTGTTATTTGTATTATAGTTTTTAAAACAACAAAACTATAATACAAATAACAACAACCTAACTTTAATAAATATTAATAATATAACAAACACTTAACAATAAAGAAAATACAATAATGACAGCGCGTGCATAAAACAAAATAACGTGTATACCCGAAAGCGTTGCTCACAGTACAATTTGACAGTTTATTCTCAAGGTCAAGCGTGTTAGCATTTGACGGGGGTTATAGTTAAGTAAATTTAAACAAAGAATAGTCAATTCCTTTTAAAAAAAAACAATCAAATTAAATTTTCATTTTAAATTTTATAATCTATAGTTTGGATATGGTATTATAATAAAGAGTCATCTGCCTGAATGCGGTGAAACTAACCATGGATACGGATTTTTTCCTCATTAGCCATATCTGAACCATCACAACATTAGTTTCGCATTAGCATTGCAGTTTGATGCAATGCAGCCTCCCCCGCTTATAGGTATTAATTTCAAATAAATGGATCATGAAGTATATTATAGTCGGTTTCAGCAAGGACGTCATGTACTACAATGTTTCTTTAATTTTCCATAAAATTTATTAAGATGTGTAAAAAAAACATCCCAACAAAAAGTAAGCTGAAGTTATGAACAAAGATATTATATAATATTAAATTATGCTGCGGGTAACTTGTAAGTAAAATTACACAATTTTATTTTTAATTTTGCTTTATACTTTGAGTTTCTTTTCTTCATCGAATTAAAGAATATTTTTCGTCTTAAAGTTCATTAGTATTTTTCTTTATTTCAATTGATTTAACCTTTTTTTATTGTGACATATGACAGCACCCCGAAGTTGTTAGGCTGTAGTGCGGCTCATGAATAGAGGTGACTGCTAGTACAGTTATATAACTGATTCTGAAACGCAACTAAGTTACTTGCCTCGAATCGTCAGACTGGACACCACTGTCTACCACTCTTTGATAACTAGACCCGAAGCAAATATCTGCATCGTTATGTCTAATTTTACTATAGACGTATAGATAGGGAACGAGTTAAATAGATTCGGGGGCTGAGGTGCGGTGGGGCGTCAAAAACCCCCACCCGTATCATAGTGGCCGTTATTAGTGACGCTCATAGCTCGGCGATGTCATTTAATATCGATAAAAACCTGTCCATATTTTCTTTGTTTGATTATTGAACCATTTGTGAGTTAATTGAATAAAAGAGAGTCGTCATCCGTAATCAGGCTAGAATCATTATTAGAAACATGATTAAAATGTGTGAAAAAGAAAAAAAAACATGCAGTCACTATTCTCAAAATTAAATTAATATAATTCAATAAAAATTGTTGCTGTCTAATGTTTATACTTCTATTTAATACACATTTATAATTTTTAATAACTAAATCTTTATGCGTTTTAAGGAAAGATGTGTGTTTATCGTTATCGACATTTTGCATTTTACCTCACTATTCATAATAGACACGTGACGTCACAACTGCATTCCTAGCGCGTTTATTTAGCTCGTTATCTTACTATAGATGTTTAACTGTTTATATTTAAATAATAAAATATATGCAGGGACCGCAGTGCCAAAACATTTATAGAACGCTAATATTTTTGTCAGGGATTTCTTTTTATTATGACTCGTATGTTTTATAAGTAAATGTTTTATAAGTAAAAATGTTTTATAAGTAAAATGTTTTATAAGTAAAATATTTTATAAGTAAATGTTTTATAATCAAAATGTTTTATAAGTAAAAATGTTTTATAAGTAAAATATTTTATGCTGTTTATTATGTTTAATATTTTATGTTATGTATTTATTTATACCCATTCCATGAATTTTCCTACATCGCATTGGTTTACTAATTGAGGCATGTCTAGCCATTTCGTTTCATGAAAACTTTAGTTTTGGTCCCTCCCGCCCTCGGATGAGGCTTGTTACCGACCTAACGAATTCGGAAATCGGACCGAAAATGTTAACGAGAACCAATTTGCGTCCCCAACAATCTGCCCCCACAGGGATGTTGTTCCACACCACTTTTTCTACAACTTTATCTTCCTCATTATTTATTTATCGAATACTTGGTTTTGGTTTTGGTCAAAAATATTTCTTGTTTTATTTAGTACAAAACAATTTACTCTCTGATTGTTTATTAATTTCACGTTGTTACAGTTTTAGTGTATTTTCAGTGTTTATTTTTTACTTTATTAATATGTATCCACAGAACAGAGAAACATAGTTTTTATATTTATTCAAATATGTTTCTATATATTTAAATATAAAAACTATATATTTCTCTGTTCTTTGTATGTACTCAATTATATATTACTTAGATTGTATTTAATAGGACTCAAAACTGACCTTGACTTTCCTGTTGAATCACTAACTTAGTGAAATGGTCACACCAGAAGCCTCTGGTTCAAAACAACTTGTCGGCATCAATGTATTTTGGTCGTCCTGTTTTTATTACTACACCATGCACGTTAGTAGCTTGGTGTAGCTATGTGAAAATAATACAATACATTTACTAAACATAGTAGTGTATTGTTAAGTATATATGTAACTGTAGATATCTATCTTAACGCACAATTTCACAATTAACCACGGAATTAAATTACCAAGTTAACATACTATTAGTAGCAATCTAAATAGCAACTTAATTTCAAAGCCAAGTGAGGCGATCAGTGTGATTAATCCATTTAAGAGTGGTAGGCAGTGGTACCCAGTCTGCCGATCCGGGGTAGTACCACCACTTACAAGTATACAGACCGTGAAGTGATTTGATCACGTTTCGGGATCAGCTTGTAAGTTGCCGGTTCCATCTAAACCGGCATAGTGGATGTGATTGCTACTCACAGTTATTGAATTGTAGTAGCAGTGACATTCATTCATGGACCACACTTTGGCTTAACATCAAGCGGGGTGCTGTCATATGTCGAGTCACAATAAAAAAAAAATAAAAAAAAAAATTGCCCCAGAGCTGTTTGAAGTAAACCCATCAGCGACCATGTTTGTATTCAATTATTATACAAAAACATTGTTCATTGGTTGTGAATAGGCGCACGATAGGCGAGGCGCATTATTTAGTACACTAGTTTGTTACGCGTAAAGTCGCGGGTTTGATTTCCGGTCGCAGCAGAAAATTGTATCATTGAATTTATGTGTATTAAAAAAAAATACAAATACTTGTAATTAAAATAAAAAATACTTATAAAAAAAACACGCTTATATAGGTACAATGTGAACTAAAAAGCGAATAACCGCCGTCACTATACCGGCCAAAAAAATATTTATTGATAATTTTGTATTGCCATAGATTTTTAATACGTCTACAAAATTTAGGCGTCTGGAAGTAGGTGAAAATGCATCCATCGCCGTCACTATGCCGGCCAATAAAATAATTTAATGATATTATTCTATTGTCATCGGTTTTTAATACGTACACAAATTTTCAAATTTGAAATGAAATGGGTGAAAATTAATTTTTTAGATTCCGTTACATAGTTACACACATACTGGTCAATCTAATAAAAGCCTGTAAAAAAAGAGACGGATATATTGTTCTCGGTCTGGTTGTCAAATAGTGGTAGGTCAAATAGTCTTCTTATCGGGGTAATACCACCAAGTATAAGTATACAGACCGTGAAGTGAAGTTTTAAGAATGGTAGGCAGTGGTACCCAGTCTGCCGATCCGGGATAGTACCACCACTTACAAGTATACAGACCGTGAAGTGATTTGGTCACGTTTCGGGATCAGCTTGTAGTTTCCGGTTCCATCTAGGCCGGCATAGTGGATGTGATTGCTACTCACAGTTATTGAATTGTAGTAGCAGTGATATTCATTCATGGACCACACTTCAGCTTAACATCAAGCGGGGTGCTGTCATATGTCGAGTCACAATAAAAAAAGTGACTTAGTTACGTTTCGGGATGTGACTGTTACTTACAGTGATTTAACTGTAGTGGCAGTCACCTCCATTCATGGACTGCACTTCAGCTTAATATCAGGCGGGGTGCTGTCATATGTCGAGTCATGAAACAATTTCTTAGCATCCATGGATTCACCGTGCGGGTACCGGGTCCATCGCGTGGCAGACGGGAGAATGAAGGCAGCGTTTCGGACTTGTGACCGAAATGTAGGTTTCAAAGCTTTTTGTGACATGTCAACACTCACCTTCCCTGCCTTCACTATCCCCTCTACCCAACCAAATATTGTAAGACCCCACCAATGCCGCCTTCGACATACGATCCAAAAATGTGGTTACGGCGGACCTTGGGAGGCCAAGATTTTTTAAAAGATGATGCAAGGTTTTTGCTGGTAATCCCCTTGCGCCAACTTCCACTGCGTAGAGCTGAGTTTTAAAACCGTTTTTCGTCATCTCGTTCGTGAGATCATAATATTTGTTGGACTTGATGTTGTGGTCCTTTGGAATGTTTGTTTCCCACGGAACGGTAAGCTTTACGATGATAATAGTTTTTAAGCGTCGAGAGTAAACTAAAATGTCCGGTCTATAGGCTGATACTGCTAGATCTTCAGGTATCTTGTAGTGCTTTTCGAATGTATCCATGAGTATTTTCCAGTCAGGTGCGTTGCGCAGGATCGAGAAAGGCTTATTTTGTGATTTTCTGAGATGGGACTCTTTCACAAAAGTAATATGTCTTTCATTTGTGGACAAACCTTTCCTAGCTCTGCCAATGCTAAGACTTACTGCTTCACGGATAATTTCCAGGACCTTATCGTGTCGCCGCGAGTAACAGCCCCTATCAAGTAGAGTGACACACCCCACCAGAATATGCCTCGCAGTTCCCACGGCAAGACCACATAATGTACAGGTCTTATCAGTGCCTTTACCCCACCTTACCAGATTGCTCTGGTCGGGCATTTTTGGAATTTGGAATGCGTTAAGATAGAATTTTACTAACGCTGGAGACCAATCATACATTATTGTTCGCCATTTCAAGGCTGGGGGTACACATATCTCTCCTAGGGTGAGCCACTCATTCTGTACCTCTAGAGTCGTTGCGTGCACTCTATAGGCGTGTGCCTCGTCCTGCTTGAGTAAGGATTTTATCACCTCTTTATCGCTTTTCTTTTTCTCCCAACCTAATCCCTTTTTGCTTGTCTGTGCTCCGGTCATAAAAGCTTTGTGAAATTGAAGTCTCGGTTCCATCTCCGAGGCTAATAGATCTTTAGGAAGAGATGCAATTAAATTATCCCGAGAGTTAGTCAGGATTTGATGCTTAGTTATACGTAGATGTTTATATAACTCAGATGGTTTTTTGAAGCTCATTCCAAAATTCTGCTGACCTCTAAAAAGTGTAGAGGAATCAGCGCCTCGTGCCAGTCCGAGCCAAGACTTTAGCGTTTTTATGACTTCAGCATCCAGCTTAAATAGAAGGGATTTGTTGAAATCATAGACAAGAAAAGGCCATGTGAGACGGGATGTTAAGTAGTTGTCATAAATCCAGGCTTTCTTGACATTGCCGATTGGTCGCTCTTCTATTTTCTTAATGTCTTCAATGAAGCCTTCTATGACTACTTCTAAAGATGGAGTTTTTCCCTTAAAGTCAATCCTTCTGCCAAGAAATTTGAAAGGCACAGCTTCCTCCACAGGGGCTATCCTCTGCCCCGCCATGTTCAGTCCCGGATCAAACGAGGTGAACTTTGTGTCTTTTCTGCCCAGACTCAGACAGAAGCATTTAGTTGGTTTTGTTTTCAATCCTTTTGTCCATGAGCAAAACTGATCAATGTCTTTCCGTAATTCCTGACACTGTTTTGCGTTTCGCGTTAGCACTGCAAGGTCGTCAGCAAATGCTAGGATGGACTCTGAATATTTATTGTTTAGTTTAAATCTATATCCAAATTTCTTCTCTTTAGTCTTAAGTTTATCAATTTGTATGTTTATGATGATATTAAAAGCTACAGGTGATAGGCAGCATCCTTGAAATAATCCTACATTATACTTTAGAGGATCGGTATAAACACCTTTGTTTGCAATGACAAAACTTAACTTATTGTAATAGTTGGCAATTATGTCCATGACCACTGATGGAAAGTTATACCACTTTAGTGCAGTTTGCAACAACTGATGCTGGACAGATCCAAAAGCGTTTTCAAGATCTATCCAGCAGACAGTCAATTGTCGCTCGTGCTCCCTGGCATCTTTCAAGCATTCCCCGAGCAAGGTGTTGTGCTCCAAGCAACCAGAAATGCCCGGCAAAAAGCCTTTCTGGTGCTGCGGTGTAAAGTATTTGTTATTGGTCATAAAGCGCGACATTCTTACCTGTAGAACTGAAAAGAATATTTTAGACACAGTATTTGTTAACGCGATAGATCTTGCATCCGTTGGATGAGTCACGTTTGCTGTCTTAGGAATGAGAACAAAAACTGCTTCTCCGAAAGCTTTCGGCACTTGTTTGCTTGACCAGATTTTACCATAGATGTTATGTAAATGCTTACGTACGTGTTGACATTTTTTGAACACAATGTAGGGAATCCCATCTGGGCCTGGCGCTGATCCTGAATTTTTCTTTTTAATTTGTTCCTCAATTTCTTCAATGCTTGGTGGGCTGCATTGAAAATCAACGCTAGGATTATCAGGCCGCAGTGTAAGTGGTTCGATATATGACTCCTCTTTATGTGTCTTTGCATATGTCTCACTGTAGTATTGGTATATTTGTTCTTTGGTCAGCGAAAGTCGTCCACTTTTTGTGCTAAAGATCTTTTTTGCATAGACGAATGGGTTTTTGTCAAAAGCTACCTCGTGTTTGGCCCTATTAAACTGATTGTGATGGTCATCAATCTGGAGACTGATTCCTTGAATTAATTTCAGAATAGATCTTAAAGCTCTGGCCAACTGATGGCACAGATGATTGTCC
Source organism: Tinea trinotella (assembly GCA_905220615.1). Lineage (NCBI taxonomy): Eukaryota > Metazoa > Arthropoda > Insecta > Lepidoptera > Tineidae > Tinea > Tinea trinotella. The sequence continues at coordinate 2,185,939 of HG992314.1, forward strand.
CCCATAGTCTTCGCCCAACGAAGTTTCTTTATCAATTCCCTCTTTTTTCGTCTCATTTTTAGCTTAAAAGTATTTTCTTTGTTGTTGTGAGCATAAGCTGTTGCTGGTGGATAGTGCTCACTAAAGTAGTTATATATAGTATCTTGGAAGGTCTTTACTTGGCTATCTAGATCTTGTTTATTGCCAGGACAGTCAAGCCTGACGGCCAAATTGTGATCATGAGCCTTCCAAGTTGTATCCTTAATTGATGGGATGCTAAGACGTGTCCTGATGTTCATGGACTCCTGGTTGATACCCGATTTAGGTGTACCCTGAGATGTATGAGTGTTCACTCTATCCGTAGTACAAAGTGAAGAACTTACCAACGACTGTCGTGCTTCACTCCCTTCATGGGTTTTTAAGTGTTTCTTGAACCAGGCTTGTCTCTTGTATAGTTTCCCGCACGTAGGGCATCTGAGTTCCGTGTTCTCGCCAGAGTTGTTGTTTAAAGATGTCTGTGGACAGTTCTTCCGCCCCCCCTCTCGGACTGTCCCAGGGGTATTACTCTTTTTGTTTTTTTTAGCGATTTATACAGGGGCCTGGCTTGCTAGGCCTTAGCCCCCGGCTGTCTTTCCATGCTGTCTACTGTCTTTCCAGTCGTCACCTGTCTATTCCAGTGTCATCTGTCTTTCCAGTGTCATCCCGTCTCTCCGGGCTGTCAGTAAAATGAAACAATTTCTTAGCATCCATGGATTCACCGTGCGGGTGCCGGGTCCATCGCGTGGCAGACGGGAGAATGAAGGCAGCGTTTCGGACTTGTGACCGAAATGTAGTTTTCAAAGCTTTTTGTGACATGTCAACACTCACCTTCCCTGCCTTCACTATCCCCTCTACCCAACCAAATTTTGTAAGACCCCACCAATGCCGCCTTCGACATACGATCCAAAAAATGTGGTTACGGCGGACCTTGGGAGGCCAAGATTTTTTAAAAGATGATGCAAGGTTTTTGCTGGTAATCCCCTTGCGCCAACTTCCACTGCGTAGAGCTGAGTTTTAAAACCGTTTTTCGTCATCTCGTTCGTGAGATCATAATATTTGTTGGACTTGATGTTGTGGTCCTTTGGAATGTTTGTTTCCCACGGAACGGTAAGCTCTACGATGATAATAGTTTTTAAGTGTCGAGAGTAAACTAAAATGTCCGGTCTATAGGCTGATACTGCTAGATCTTCAGGTATCTTGTAGTGCTTTTCGAATGTATCCATGAGTATTTTCCAGTCAGGTGCGTCGCGCAGGATCGAGAAAGGCTTATTTTGTGATTTTCTGAGATGGGACTCTTTCACAAAAGTAATATGTCTTTCATTTGTGGACAAACCTTTCCTAGCTCTGCCAATGCTAAGACTTACTGCTTCACGGATAATTTCCAGGACCTTATCGTGTCGCTGCGAGTAACAGCCCCTATCAAGTAGAGTGACACACCCCACCAGAATATGCCTCGCAGTTCCCACGGCAAGACCACATAATGTACAGGTCTTATCAGTGCCTTTACCCCACCTTACCAGATTGCTCTGGTCGGGCAGAGACATTTGGAATGCGTTAAGATAGAATTTTACTAACGCTGGAGACCAATCATACATTATTGTTCGCCATTTCAAGGCTGGGGGTACACATATCTCTCCTAGGGTGAGCCACTCATTCTGTACCTCTAGAGTCGTTGCGTGCACTCTATAGGCGTGTGCCTCGTCCTGCTTGAGTAAGGATTTTATCACCTCTTTATCGCTTTTCTTTTTTATACATAAATGTATAATGTATATGTGTGTTTAAATGTTCACACGTGCTTCGATAAAGCTGGTAGGCTTCAAAACATGATAAAGTATAATATTCTACTCTCATTTTCAGCCCATTAGGGCAGCGGGTGCGCTTGGGTGGCCATAACGCGAGGGGGGTTACCCAAATAGTGATGCTCATATAATTTGCTCGCGAATTATGGAAATTTGTTGTTAATGTATGTATATGAGGCTTTTAATCCTTTTAGGTGTGCGTTGATATTTGTTTTGGTAACTATAGATAGATATGTATGAAGAGAATTGTGGATGTAAAGGAAGGAAGCTGTGTCAGGGTCGTGGAAAGTGGCGCTCCGCTGTCTTTGCGTGTCCCTGTAGTATTTGAGACGTAAAAAATAATGATGAAGTTGATAAAGAAATTACACTATTAATCAGTTTTTTATTTGTATTATAATTCATTTTTATACTAAGCTACTAAAGTGTTTGTATCATAAAAACAGGACAACCAAAGTACATATATCAAAGATACATTGGTACCGGTGAACCCGTGCCACTCGGCTTGTGTAGCCATTGCACTGCCACTACACCACGGTCGCCTTAATCAGTGCCAGATTTAAGCGTAGACAACATAGGCAGTGGCCTATGGGCCTCCACCACAAATTATCACGCCTTTTTCCCACAGCCATGCAGCGCCATTTGCTACGATCCTGACACAACTCCCCCGCGTCCCTCACATCCACAATTCTCTTCATGCAAGCTCAACCAATTTAAACTGAATTAAATTTGTAGTATTTATAGGTACGAAATTAATTGTACTCGGCAAAGTAAGGAAATATCAATTACAAAGAATCACTTCAAATTCACAAGTGTTCATATTAATTAAATCAAATCTAAAGTTAGTACTTTATTATATTTTGTGTGAAACGATACCTTATTAATAAAACATGACGCAATACGAAATGAATAATTTAGTTGTATTTGCGATCAGGGCGAAAGAATTGTAGGTACGGCGCTTTTTAAGGGTAATTCATATAACATAAAAAAATGTGAAATGCTTTACAAGAATTACTAACCAATGTGTTCTCCCCATCCTATACTTGGGTCATTAAAGCGATGCGTCAATGATCAAATGACTCAGTAGTGGACTTTGCCCATAATTCTTTAGACATGCTTTAGAGATTAATTGCCCAGTTCCACTTTAGCTTTGCGGGTTTTTCGGCTACGTCGGAAATATAATAATGAAAAATAATATAATAAAATTATATTAGGTGATTTTTTAAGGATGAAAGTTATGACAAAGAAAAATCAAAAACAGATTCAAAGATATACTTTCAGAGTAGGTATATTTACAACGTTGTCTTGTAAATTCCAAAATTAAGCTTTTTATAGTAACTTTGCGGTGCAAATCGGTGCAAATCGGCGAATAATAAATGTTATACCTGTGGTCGTTATTAGTTTTCCATATACTCGTATATAATTTTTTTATTTACTGTTATAATTGTTTATTTGTAAGGAATTAGTGCATGCTGTGGTTTCCTATTTTAAGTCGTGCACATGTCTTTATTAATTGAATGTGCAAAAGATCGTGATATGTGCATTGATTTGTTGGTAGCCCAAATAAATAAATAAATCTCATCTTTTACCGTGCATTTCTTTCAACTCGGTCATTGGTCCACGTCATTTTACTACTTCTTTAGGGCTATATGAATATGATGTAAACTCCAGAGCCAGTCTGGGGTACCCCTGATCATCCTGCACCGAGCGGCCCCTTAATTGTGCCTATTACACCCTGCCAGTCTGCAAATACCTTAAACATTAAAGAAACGTAGAATTTTTAACGATATACGGGTAGCTGGCAATATAATAGGGCTTACAGTCCGTGGTATTGCATAAATTATTGCGCGTAAAGTTTAATTTTACCCAAGAGGTATACTGATACATTTCAATATAAATGTTTGTACGAATTTATAGTAGAAATGGGTTTTGAAAGTTAAATATTGTTTTGTAGTTTCCCAGTTTTGGATAATTAAAATTTTATTGTTTATTTGGGACGTTTTGCAAAACAAGAGTCGTAACTAACGCTTTTAGAGATGTATAGTTTTATCATTAAAATTATTATTAAAAATAATTACCTAAGACGGATTTTTTAAGCAACATAGAAACACACAGAGAATGGGTGACAACAACATTTTAACAAATTTTATGCGGCTTACTTTCGCGTTTATTTTCTCCGAGTCTCTCCGCGACCACGATGGCTGCATTAATCAATGTTCGCGCAAAATCTATGAAAATACTTATATACTACTATTATTTTCTTAGATTTTGGGCGTACATTTGATTATTGAATTAAACAAATTTATGCGGCTAACTATGGCGTTTATATATACTTGTGTAAAGTGAATATAAAATTTAACTTAAGCGATAACTTCCATAAATTACTTTTCCTTTACCCGACCTAATTAATCGTCAGTCGAACTAAAATATTGATGCGTCAATTTCTTTTGTAGAACAATCCACAAGTGGAATGCGTGTTATCTCCATCCTTTATCCTTCGACCCTTCCAGCAATGCTTGAAGAAGCACCTTTGGCCGGCATAGTGACGACGACTTACGCAACCGTGAACTGAGTCAGGATTTTTCAGCGGACCTTCCCTAGCTTACCATCAAGAAAGTAAATTCACAATAAAAAAGCTAACGAATCCTGGAAGTAGCATAATTAATATCTTATGTTATGTCTCTAACGCGAATGTTTTAACTAGGCTAAGCTAGTAGTAAGGATCAAATAATATTAAAGTTTTAAATAAGTAAAATTAGACACACATTAACACACGCACACACACACACACATACACACACACAACCTTTTTTATATTTTTTTTATATTTATAAACACACGTTTTTTATATTTTTTATTGTGACACGAGGTCTGACCTCGACCCGTCTGATGATAAGCAAGAGGAGGTCCAGGAGTGACGACGACTGAAAAAAAAAACGAGTAGTTTATGGTTGCCTCAGTCGCCGTCACTATGCCGGCCAAAGGTAGCTTATTCACGCATCGCACGCAAGTATGTAATATGGGTATATGAGTACCCTGAAGTGACGGTTATAAGTACATAGTTTAATATTCTTCATTATTATTATTATTTTATTTTATTAGGAGCTGATAAAATTATAAAGTATAACAGATTGTATTTTGCTTCAGAAATGTATAATTAAGTAATATATCGTTTAAAATGTAATCTAGCTGTAACTCTCTAATAAATAAATAATTAAACATAATGATCATAGGTATATTGTATATTATAGTTCCCATAATAGTCCAAGTAAAAGAGGCATTAGAAAACAAGGAATTACAAAGTCAAAGAAAGTGACTTGTCTAGAGATTAATCTCTTTTACTTAATATCTAACTCTTTTGGACAAATTTTAGGCTTCTTATCTAGTTTCGTAATAATTCAAGATAATTTAAACAAAAGACATTAAATCCTTTTTGTGTATTCAGATTAAATAATCTCTGAGTATGATTAATGAATTAAATAGATAAAAGAATCGTGGGGTATTTAATAAATATATTTTAATGTATTTTAGACATTTTTAATGTTTAAATTGTACTTTGTAAGGTTTTGTTTGTAAAGGTTAAATCTAATAAAAGAATTGTAGGCGACCGTGGTGTAGTGGCAGTGCAATGGTTACACAAACCGGAGAGCACGAATACCACCCACCGGTACCAATGTGTCTTTGATAGATGTACTCTGGTTGTCCTGTTTCTATGATACAAGCACTTTAATGGCTTTGTATAGAAATGTAAATAAAAGCATTATAAAGTTATTTTATAGATATTTTTATTTTTATTTGAATTATTTTTAATTATTATTTTTTAGATAAAGTTCATATTATTAATAAAGCGTCATTTTTATTAATAAAATAAATTAATAGGAACATCAAACAAGCTTTATGTATAAATTAACGTTTTGGATTTCAAAGTTATTTCAATGACATGTCTTCAAATACATCAAAGTGAGGATGGAGGCTTCAAAATTAATATAATATAATTAGACACCTACTAAGGCTGATGTTACACGGTCAATTCTCAGTTATGTTTAGATATAATAATAAATTAAACAAATGTTAAGCGACTTATAGCGTTTATTTTGGTTTTTAATATTATGATTTTATTTTTATTCCGGAGTTTCGAGAGCTTTACAACCATAGTGACGGAGTTTGGGGCAGCCGTGAACTGAGTCGGTTGTTTCAGTCGTCGTCACTCTTGGACCTCCTCTTGCTTATCATCAGGCGGGTCGAGGTCATATGTCTTGCCACAATAATATATATATATATATATATATATATGACCTCGACTTGCCTGAGATATGCAAGGGGAAGTTTAAGAGCCCTGACGACTGAAGAAACCGGTTGCCTCAGTCGCCAACACTAAATCGTCCAAAACATAACGCCCGCGTGATATCAGCCTTACAATGGGTCTGATACAATTTAGTTCGCGATGTAATGCTCTATTAGTCTGCTAATTCCACTCATCCGTGATCCGCGTTCAAATAGCATCCTTATTCTTGTGCTGGAAGTTTTTTTCTTCTTCGTGCCTGAACCATAAAGCAGAAAAGCTAATGTAAGCCGTTGCATGCAGTGCCGATGTAATCGTACAATACATCAATCAATCAATCAATCAAAAAACGATCCTGACATAACTCCCTCACTTCCTTCACAGTCACAATTCTCTTCATACAATTTCTTTGGTACTAGGCAACCTAGCTTTCTTGAGGATGTCAATACATCTATACTAATATTATAAATGAGAAGGTTTGGATGGATGTGTGTTACTCAATCACACCTCAACGGCTAAATGAATATAAATAATATTTGGTACAGGTATAGATTATAGTCCGGAATAGGATAGAGGCTAAAATTGTACTGGATTTTTTTTTCATTTTAAAATGGTTTGATGTTTCTACATACTGCTGATGTTTCTCGTACTGCTGAGCGCGCTGCCCTCTAACTTATCACATCCAATGTCCCATAGTGGGACCCAAGATTCATAGTAGGAAAAGGTGAAGAAAGAACTTGTGACTCAACCGCGTTTCTAATTGTAATGTTGCAAAAGTGATGCTTACATCGCTTTATTGCTTTTAAATTCCCACCTCCCACTTATACCTTTAGAAACATTCAATTAGACCGGACGCGTCTGCTGCTTGCATCTGTGGTAGATCGAAATATGTTATGTTACAAAATAAATGTAAATAAAATAAAATAGCATTTATTGTGAAAAATAATTATATTATTGAGTTTTTTGGCATATTTCAAGCAAGCATTATACTCTACAAACTAGCATTAAAAATCAAATTTTATTAAAAAAGAATGTCACGCCTTTTTCCCACAGGGATGAGCAGAGACAATGGAGTGCCACTTGTCATGGTCCTGACACAACTCCCTCGCTTCCCTCACATCCCCAATTCTCTATATACAAGCTCTATGGTTATGGACACTAGGCGAATTAGCTTTCTTGAGGATGTCTCCGACTTAATCGCAAAATACCTTCCTAGATCAGTCTCGTTTAACGCATCTATCCATATCAGATTTATAAATTCCTTCAATCTTCCTTCACTCATCGTTATCTTGTGCTACAACCATCGAAGCATTCCTATGTCAATCCTTGTCACTATGTCTTCTTTCAAACCACATCTATCGCTATCTATCACATCTACTAATTTTTAAATGTACAAAATTCTTATTTTGTTTCAATGTTATGTTATTTGCCATAGGCCCCTCACAGTTATTGTCATTTTATCCTTAATGGCTTTGACAAGATAATACACAATGATAAAAAATTTACTAAAATACATTATTAAAAGGAGTCCCTTTAGGCAAGGTTCCGAAGAAACAGGCAGCGTTCCCCCTTTGAATAGCTAGACTAATTCTTTGTCCAAGGTAGCTGCCAACTCTTTGGTCTCCTGTGATGTCGACTAACTTTTTTGATATTTCCTTAAAAAGCCTTATAGCGCTAGGACCCCACGGACCTCGACACCGAATGGGACAAAATCATACTCGGAGCCTAGACCCCTGTATTTGCACGCTTTAGCTTTTTCAGCCGCTTCACAAGCCGCACCAGCTCTGTTGTTGGTTCCATGTTGATGGGAAGGCGCCAGCGTGTCTGAACAGGTTGCATTCCATACCAGAACCCGGCCCATCTTCCATGGAATCAAACTCATACCATCCGGTCTCTTACCATCATCTCTTGCAATACCAGTCGGCTCAAGTAGACTTGGCACGTTGACGGAGGCAAGAGACCGGCGTATGATATTGCTAAGTGCGGCATGTCTCGAGAAACGGCCTGCACTTTTTTGGCATGACAGTCCGTGATGTCCTAGCTTGTCGACATCAAAATTACTCCTTCGAGCCGGATACACAATTAAGTAGCCTTTTATGCCTCTTGCACGCGGGTAAAATAAACTCAAACGTTGACTATAAAATGTAATAAATGGGCCGAATATTAGTGAATTCGTTTCAGCGAATCAAGAATATTACAGTGACACGTAACCACTGAAACATGTTAGGCATTGAATAATTAACTAGTGTTATTCCATTTGGAATGACAATTAGTGCCGTCTTGATCTATAACAAATCATATTATAACGCTCTATCTAAAACAGGTGTAGTTATTGAATTAAATAGAGATGTTTCTACGTCAGCTTGAAAATTAGTAATATACAAATATAGATGTAATATTATACAAATATAAATGAATAGAAACATACTATATTAGATATAATCAATTAATCAAATTATCACGCCTTTTTCCCACAGGGATAGGCAAAGACAAAGGAGCGCCACTTGCCACGATCCTGATTTCCTGCTGTCCTTAGGAGGTCGTCAGTTCATCTTGTGTTTAAACCTCCCATGCTTCATTTTTCTATACGTGGTCTCTAGTCGACATTTCAGAAGAATTGGCCATCTGTTTTACCAAGTATGTCATTATATTAATCCAGGAATAAAGCAGGGACCCACAATGCCTATAACCATAGAGTCGGTTTTTCACTCTATGGATCATCATCATCATTAGCCGGCTGCTGAACACAGGCCTTCCCCTTAGAACGCCATTTCGAATGACAAGAAGTCGTTGTTAATGTTTGTTAACGTAAACCTTGTTAATGTTGTCGTTCATAATGTTTTGCCATAATCCCCATGCTTGGCAGGATGTTGGGGATCAAATATACTCACCGCTTGTTAAAAGGACGCTGCTGTCCATTCTCCGGACTGGTCGAGTCTTAGGACATCCTGAGTCCATGTGATACCTCATGGTTATCAGGCAAGTAAGAGACAGATGTCGCGTTTCAATAAAAAGTCCAAATACTTAACAATAAGTTCTCCTAAAATATTAAACCACAAAAAACTATATACTTACGTAACAAAGCTAGCTGAGTCACGAAAATATACAATATGAATGATAATTTAATCGTTCTTAAGAGAATATTGAAATCCACTAAAAATAATTTGCAATTTTAATATTTATGTTAACAGAAATAATAACTATAATTCAATGAAGATTATTCCTGTGTAATATGTATAAATAAAAAGTTAGTTAGATGTAAACAAAAGCGAAGTTGTATTACGAGTTAAGATTGCTTATGAGATGACATAAGTCTCAGTCGATGACGACGACTGAGGCAACAACAAACCAAATCGGTTTATACAGAACATCACGATTCGGGTAATTTGTGATCAGATGGAAAGTTGACGCAAATAGCGGACACTACTTCTGCTTGCAGTTATTTATTTCTAGCCGTCATGGGCAGAGAGTTGTGTCTAACATCCTTTATTTAATTAACGTAGGGAGTAAGCTCTAACCCCTAGAGTGCCAGTCTCTCACCAGCTTAAACCTCCCATGCATTTTAATTTGTCTACCAAAATTGGCGGAGTTCACTGTATGTGTGAGCTTGGGAGTGTCCACGATCTTAATATAGCTTTCTCTCTTTTTTGACATCTACAATTTTCTATATACAAGCAATAAGATTTATTTTCAACTACTTATTTTTTGATTAGCAAACGAAATAAAACATTATTATTATTCGTAAAGCATTTTAAATAAAATGGCGGCTGAATTAGAGGCATTGCTCGATGAGGATCCGCGCCGAACGCAGAATGAGCTTGCTTCAGCATTGGGAGTTACCCGCCAAGCCATTTCCAAGCGATTGCATGCGTTGGGAATGATTCAAAAACAGGGAACTGGGGTTCCTTATGATTTGAAGCCAAGAGAAGTTGAGCGTCGTTTCATCGCTCCAACGGCAAAAAAGGAAGGGTCGCACAGTATAATTAATTTATTGCAAAATAGTGAATAATTTAATTTCATGCAACTTCGCTATCAAACGATACGACGTTTCCTTAGCCGTTTATTGTTTGCATATTCTACTGGTATTTACTGTAAATCTTAGATGTTTACATTGAATGTTTGAACAGAAGGTTGTAAATAACAAAATAACTGATTTCTAGCGTGAGTAAAAGTTGCTAATGTTAAGTTACGATGTTTTGGCACGAACCTGCTGTACACAGTTTTAAAAGCGACGGTGTCTAGTTGTAGCGAAATCGTCACGCAAACCGAAATAACCCTGTTTCAACAACACTTAAAAAAAATGTAACTTCTGATCTCGACTTGCTTGATGTTAAGCATAATCGAGATTCAAAAGCGCTGAAGACTGAAAATAACCGTCTTAGTTCACAGCTGCCTCAGTCGCCGCCACTATGCTGGCCAAAAAAGATACCAATGTATCTTTGATATATTTATTTTGGTCGTCCTGTTTCTATGATACAAGCACGTTTATTGGTGTAAAATTTTTACTAGGTACATATTTATACTAAGCTACTAAAGTGCCTTGTATTATAGAAAGTTTAATTCTACATGTATGGGTGATTCTAATAAAGATATGTAAATTGTTTTCAATTTGGTTTTCTACAATGAACGGCTTGTCATACATTTTATGTGTAGATTTACAAAGATTCAATCTAAGAAGCTACTTTAAATTAGATACATTTTTATTTCATCCCGTAATCCATAAGGTTAGTTACAAAAAAAATAACTGAAGTACTATGTTAAAATAACAATAATAAATAAAAACACTTAAGATTTCACATCATTGACATGAGCTAAGGCGACTGTGGTGTAGTGGCAATGCAATGGTTACACAAACCGAGAGCACGAGTTCGAGATCACCCACCGGTACCAATGTATCTTTGATAATGTACTTTGGTTATACTGTTTCTATAATACAAGGCACTTTAATAGCTTGGTATAGAAATGCAAAATAAATAAAACAGCTCTTATCGAATGTCACATCAGATGGCTGTCTACGCCCAGCCTCCAGCTTGACAGATACTAACTATGCTTCCAGGAAGCATAGTTAGGAGACTCATAGCGTCCCTGAGGATATCGTCACATATTCGACATAACTGCTGCCTTACCTTCTTTCTTTATGTCCACTTTATCAGATCCCCAGTGTTCCATGTACTGGAATTGTGTGCGGTACTCTTAAGTAATTAAATACAGTGCACGTAGCTGTACTTAACACGACAATGGTTCTCGAATGGAGACCATGTAGAGGAAAACGCAGCGTAGGCCCTCAACCCACAACATGGACTGACAATCTGCTTCCAACAAATATTCTTCTTCAATAAATCAAATCAAATCAAATTGTCACGCCTTTTTCTCACAGGCCACGATCCTGACACAACTCCCTCGCTTTCTTCACATTTACAATTTTCTTCATACAAGCTTCATGGTTATGGGCACTAGGCAGCCTAGCTTTTTTAAGGATATCTCCGATATGGTCAACAAACACCCTCCTGGGCCTGCCTCGTTTAACGCATCCATTCACATGAGATTTATAAATTCCTTTCGTCAATCTACTTACACTCATCCTTTCCATGTGCCCAAACCATCGAAGCATTCCTTTATCAATTCTTGTCACTACATCCTCTTTCAAACCACATCTATCACGCACTGTGCTATTCCTTATTCTATCCGCTATCGTCGCTCCACATACACTCCTCAATAAAATATAATTAAAAACGCACAAGAAGTCAACATAAGAGAAAACTTTAGCCCATTTTAAAATAAAATATTACTCCTAAATAAACAAACGTCCGTCCCCATTTATGTAAAGCAAAATTCAACATTAAAGAATATGCGAGAAACTTCCAGTAGGCAATGCAAACTGCTGCAATTAATCTCAGAGAGTGTCCGGGCAACTGTCCGCTGTCCCGGGCTGTCCGTGCGTGCGACCATAAATCTTGCGCACCCTGTACAGACTTACTCTTTCACCTTTGGCAATTAAATTCGACCCGCGAGACAAAAGTTTGTACTATTGTTGAGTTTTTTTAGTCGTTGTCGCTTTTGGAATTCTTAGCAACAGACACCGTCCAATGTCGTGTTGCAAAAACCTAAAGAGATTTTGGTTTTTAATAATTTAGTTAGAAGTTAAGTTAGAAAATCATCTTTACGAGAGACATGAACGCCACATTTTTATTAAAATAGAAACTATGATCCAAAAAGAAGATTATTATATAGATTTTTATTCGCCTAGTAGTTAAAAAATAAAGACATACTTTATTAGGTCATAAAACTTACTAAAATAATATTTACTGTCCAAGTATTTCTTAAGTATTAAAAGTTAAAACAAATTCGTCCCAAGGGTCGAATATTTTTCGAGTTTTAAAACATAATACAGAAGCAGCGTGTCGCATACAAAATAGCAAAAGTTAGTGCGCCTACAGCCTGTTGGTTGGTGTGGTAAAGTTATGTATTTGTGCTATACCTACTTTGTTGCAGTTCTTTTAGGGCAAAGTGTGATAACTCTATTTTTGAAATAAAGTTTTGCTGTTCACGGAAAGAAGATTGATGTATTGAAAATATAATATAATGGGCAAAAGTATCTAAATTTAATATATTTAGATACTTTTTTTGGAAAAAATATTTTTGTTAATTTATGGCGTGAAATATTTATTTATACATTGTCATGTATAAATAAATATATATGGATATTAATAAATAAATAAATATGAAATATAGTTACATAAAATAGTTACTAGGAACCATTTCAGAATAAATATAATTTTTACATTTTTTATTATTACGACTTTTCAAGATCTTTGCAGCCATCGTGATACGGAGAGCCTGTAGATAGTAAGCCGCATAAAATTTGTTTAATTCATTTATCAATGTTCGCGCATAATTTTACAATTTTTTATTTATTTACATCAAATAAATAGTATTAAAAACCTAGTTTTATTTTTCTCAAAATACCATCTATATGCCATCTAAGTTCTTGCCTCACATTCCACTAATGCATCTAAGAATATACAAGCATACAGCTGCGGCAGAAAAACTAATATCACCAAAACAGATGAGAATTATCCCCATTCAACTCCAGACAATGGTTAGAATGGTAAATTGCACACTCTGCAGGGTGATACGATCCGCAAGATAGAGGAAATTAAAGAAATGCTCTGAACGTCTCGTATGTGCCACATGCGGCGACTGCGGCATGCTTCGTTGGATTTGCAAGTCGAACATGAATACCATAGAGTAGGCGAACTTTTAAATAAAAAATAAAAATGCGTACCAATCAGTTGGGATAACCAATTAGTTTTCAATCAATCAAATTGACATTTCTCTTTCCCACGGGGATAGGCAGAGACAATGGAGCGCCACTTGCCACGATCCTGACACAACTCCCTCGCTTCCTTCACATCCACAATTCTCCTCATACAAGCTCTACCGCAGTAGGAAACCCAGCTTTTTTGAGGATGTCTTTGATTTGATCGGAAAACATCCTCCTGGGCCTGCCTTGTTTAACGCATCCATCAACATCAGATGGACAAAGGGATGCTGCGATGGTTTTGGCACATATAAAGGATTGGCGTAAGTAACTGACGTAAAGTAGATTGACGAAAGCAATTTATAAATAATTAGTTTTGGATAACCAATTAATAATTAACATTGGGTTGCCTAGTGCCCATAACCGTAGAGTTTGTATTAATAGGATTGTACATGTGAGGAAAGCGAATTGTTTCAAGCTCCTGTCAAGTGGCGCTTTATTATCTCTGTCTATCCCTGTGGGAAAAAATGATTAATTGATTTTTATCCAGCCAATAACTTATAACCAATAGACAATCGTGTATTATAAAATTCTTCATGGTTTTACATAGTAGTTTGATATAAAAAAAACTATGTATTTATTAATTAATTAATTAATTTATGATTGACTAACAGCTAGTATAATGTATAATATAAACAGAATATCCTAAACTAATATATTTTTCGATATTTTTTCATATTATTCAAATCCCAATTATTAATTGGATGATGGAAAGGATGAGTGAAAGTAGATTGACGAAAGGAATATATAAATCTGATGTGGATGGATGCGTTAAACAAGGCAGACCCAAGAGAGTGTTTCCGACGAAATCGGAGACATCCTTAAGAAAGCTAGGTTGCCTCCTCATACAGGCCCTGTGGTTATGGGCACCACAGGGCCTGTATGAGGAGAATTGTGGATGTGAAGGAAGCAAGGGAGTTGTGTAAGGATCGTGTAAGTGGCGCTCCATTGTCTCTGCTTATCCCTGTGGGAAAAAGGCGTGACAATTTGATTGATTGATTGATAATACCAAATTTCGTCTGTAAGGAATTTATTCTATAAGACGAAATATAGGAACAAATGTGACATTTTCAAAAGTTTCATTATATTCCTCATTTGACACAAACCGGGATAATAGATAAGTAAAACTAAACTGTAATACAAAAGATCATAATAACCTACTTTATTTTCATGATCCAATTATTTCGACCCTCCGTCGGTCGTCCCACAAAACTCTTTAGATCAGGCGCGGTGTATTTTGAAATAAGTAATTAATTCTTGAATAATTAATAATTTACTAGGCTGCCATTACAGTAAGTAGCAGTCGCCTCCATTAATGGACCGCACTCTGTTATTAACGTCGAGCCACAATAAAAAGAAGGTATAATTAAAAGACAACATCTTGTTCTAAAGGTTATGATTTGTTTTATTGGAAATTATACGTGAACGTATTTTATCATGGCTTATTATTAAATTATTGATTCAAAAGCAGCGACTACGCAATTATCGCGCGAGTAAGCGATGCGACCATAGCGTGATTGCGCGGTTACAAAGACTGGTGTCCTAATTAAACGCGATCATCGCGCAAAATAACGACGCGATCTCCAAAAACGTTAGGGCACCTATTTGACATTAATATGATTGATCGCGCGTTAATACGATCTTAGTGCACGCGAATAGATAACAATCAATTTTTGGCGCGACCGTATCACGGTTCATACGACTAAAATTCGCGCAAACTTGTGATGATCGCGTAGTCGCGTTCTCTTAGGATAAAGACTGCGAGTTGTGCCCAATGATTTTTTTATTTTTATTTTTTAAGCAAGAGGAGGTCCAAGCGTGGCAACGACCGAGAAAACCGAGTTTGTTCACGGCTGCATTAGTCGCCGTCACTATGCCGGCCAAAGGTGCTTCTTCACGCATCGCTTAAAGGATCCAAGGTCATAGGATGGAGAAAACACATGGGCTGGCAAAACATTCCACTTGTCGATTGTTCAACAAAGAAAAGACGAACCAAACTTTTTAGTTCAACTCGATTTTAGAATTTTATATTCAATTGTTTTTTATCTATGTCCTGAATAATAATAAAAGTATGGTGTACGTATAGTGTACATTGTACATGTATGTGTGCCGTTGTGAAATTGAGTTTAAGCAGAATTTTCTTTGAGGCGCTCGCCTTGCATAGCTGTAGAATGCCGACAGGCGGGCGGAATGAAAGTGAAAATACATTGCGAATATTTCCCCTCGTGAAATAAAAGTTTAATATAATATTTTAGTACGGAAATACAACTTATCAACACGTGAATGAGTTAGTTCCCTAAACTATGAAACTCGTTACCGCTTAACATTCGTAATGCCTCATCTTTGTGAGTATTCAAAACCACTAAAAATAATGACTCCAAAAAACACTACCCTTATCTCTCAAACAATCAAAGTGTCACGCCTTTTTCCACAGGGATAGGCAGAGACAATGGAGCGCCACTTGCCACGATTTTCATATAACACCCTTGCTTTCATCACATCCACAATTCCCTTCATTTGGTAACTAGGCAACCCAGCTTTATTGCCATTATTAAGATGTAGTAATGATATCTGTTCCATTAAGTTAAGTTGCCTTATTCAGCCGTCATAGTGACGGCGACTGTGGCATCCGTCATCTGACTCTGTTTTTTTAGTCGTCGGCGCTCTTGAACCTCTATCATGCTTACTATGAGGCAGGTCGAGGTCAAATGTCAAGTCATAATAAAAAAAAGTCTCCCTAGTGATAAGTTAGAGTTGTGTCAGCATCGTGGCGAAAGGCTCTTCCTATCCCCTGTCCTATCTCCTTCCTATCAGTCTCTGCCTATCCCTGTGGGAAAAAGGCTCTTCACGGTTTAGATATAACCACTTTATTTATATTATCAGCCGGTTGTACCAAAAAAGTTTCAATTTACGATTTTAGTTTTATTTTATACTTAGTCTATTATGTTTACTATTACGAAATCGTGAAATGGGTTGTTAATAATTTTATATCGAAACTACGATTTATATATATTTTTATCATTAGAAATAACAAAAGTAGTACATAGAAACCCAAAATAAATAATGTCCTTTAGCTCTGTGTAATATATCCGTTAAACGTAAAATGTGAAGTTAAAGAGTGGTGCAACCCATTTTTTTTATTTTCCTTTAATTATACGATACTTTTTACAAATTCGAAAATTATAATTTTTGGTACAACCGGCTGTATGAGTTATATAAATTCCGACAAGCTTTCAAGAGCATACGTATTTGCGATACGCTCCGTTGAATAACGTTTAGGTTGGCTTGAATTTTCAAAGGACAAAATGTATTCAAAGTGTTTATTGTGGTACTGACTGCTGCCATTCGCATCCACTATGCCGGCCTGACGTTATTCTTGTAACTTTCATACCGATTCCGAAACTTTTTATAAAAGAGTGGTAGGCAGTGGTACCCAGTCTGCCGATCCGGGTTAGTACCACCACTTTCAAGTATACAGACCGTGAAGTGGTTTGGTCGCGTTTCGGGATCAGCTTATAAGTTGCCGGTACCAACGGTGGATTGGACTGCTACTCACCGTTATGTGGCAGCGACATCCATTCATGGACCATACTCCAGCCTAATATCAAGCGGGGGTGCTGTCATATGTCGAGCCACAATGAAAAAATAAAAAAAAACATCGACCAGTATGAAAAAAAAACTCTGAATAAAGTTCTTAGACGCTTGGCAAATGATCACCAGACTTAACAACCACTAAGGTAAAATACAGATGCGACTGTTAAATAGAAGATTTGTTATGGCAATAGTAGCTTTCAATCATTGATAGCATGCCAACGATAAAGCATAACGATAAAGCCATGGCGACGATAAAGCAGAGAATTAGCGCCGCAGTCGTAAGTAACCAATCAATGTAGTTTACCTATTATTTTGTTGTTAGCTCATTGGTTACAAACATGTCAAGTATTAGTACAAGTTCGTCATTTTTCCACAGGGATAGGCAAAGATAATGGAGCGATACCTGGCACAACTAGCTTTCCTCTCATCCACAAATCTCTTCATACAAGCTCTACGGTTATGGGCACAAGGTAACCCAGCTTTCTTGAGCTTTATAATATTATTAATATTAAAAATCATATATTATAAATTTGATAAAAATATATGAAGGTTATTATTTCTTAAATGCCAACTCAGTAGCACTAAGGTGTAGTAATAATAAGCTGGAGTGTGATCTATGAATGGATGCCACTGCCGGAGTAGTTTAAACCAGCAACTTACAAGCTGATTCCGAAACGCGACTAATTCACTTTACGCTCTGTATACTTGTAAGTGGTGGTACCCCGGATCGGCAGACTAGGTACCACTGCCCACCAATAATCATTTAGTGAAAGCTCAGTGACTGTAACTGAAGATATAGTGCTGAAAGAAAACACTTTGTAAGTTAAAAGTGGGGGACTTTTGCAATTTCAGTATTCACTTGTAGAAAATGGGAAAAGTCTAAGTTGTCTAGATTTAAGATGCGATTTAAATCGATTTTGAATTCAGCTACGTACATTTGTTACTTGAAATCAGAGATTACCAAACATTTTTGCTTCGTACTCCACTTTTGATTGTTTTTGTAGTCTGAATATATTGGTATTTAAAAACAAACGCTTGTTTTACTCATAAGGTTTAACTAATAAAAAAATTACATATTTTTACACTTCATTTTATTGGCCCCTAATCCTTTTTTATTTTAATTTGCAAGTCGAAGTCGACCCTTTGATCATAAAATATAGAATAACGGCACATACTTGGCATACATACTTGAAAAATGTTATATTTCCAATATTATTTTTTTATTGGTATGTATTTAATATATTAACTAAAAAAATTGCGCGAATATGTTTACCGACATAGCTCGTTGGGTTTGCAAGCTTAAGCTGTCAATGAGCTGCTGGCCACATCGCTTAAACTGCAATTACCTGCTACTATTTTATTGCCGGTACTCACATGTAGTAGCAGTTGCCTCTATTCATGAATCCAGCTCAATATCTGGCGAGGTCAATATCAAGATTATTATTTAAAAAAAAATGCTTCAGAATCGGTCGGAGCTCATTAAACATGAGCTCTAAAATACATTTAGTGATAGCGGCTTGTGAAGCGGCTGAAAAAGCTAAAAGCGTGCAAATACAGGGGTCTAGGCTCCGAGTATGATTTTGTCCCATTCGGTGTCGAGACCCTTGATCCGTGGGGTCCTAGCGCTTTAAGGCTTTTTAAGGAAATATCAAAAAGGTTAGTCGACATCACAGGAGACCGAAGAGTTGGCAGCTACCTCGGACAAAGAATTAGTCTAGCTATTCAAAGGGGGAACGCTGCCAGTATCTTCGGAACCTTGCCTAAAGGGACTCCTTTTAATAATGTAGTTAGATATAATATTTTATAAAATGTAGAATATATTCAATAATAAAGTTTTTAGTGATATTTATTTACATTAATAATTTGCGCATGTAATTTACAAACAATAGTAATAAGATAAGAGAAATAATAGAGGCAGTTTCTCATTCAAATTATATATCGGATCGTACGCTAAAGTATTTTGTCAATTGTTCTTCAATGCACTTTTTATAAATGCCGATGCACATGCTTAGATTGCTAACGATATTTTTATTTTAACGTCTCTATATTAAACATATACCTCCACAAGTAATACTCCTAGCTAGCAACAGGATATGAACAAAAGTTCAATAATGATTTTTAGTTCGACGACTTAAAGGATTTGACGTTGCTGCCATCAACGTCTTCGATACTTCGCTTCGTAGTAAAATAATCAAAATAAAGGCATTAATTTGCGCAAACCTTAGTAATACATAACTTAGAACATCGTATCATAAAATATCTTAAAAAGTCTTATCTTAATATTTATTATAATAAAAATAAGTTAGTTACTAAAAGTACATAAATAAGTATTTATTTGGATAGGAAAAATGTACGCGGAAACTACGCGAATTTTCCTGTGTAATTTTTACAATGCAATCAATAAATCTAATTGTCACTCCTTTTCTCACAGAGATAGACAGCGACAATAGAGCGCCACTTACCACGACCCTGACACAACTCCCTCGCTTCCCTCACATCCACAATCCTCTTCATAAAAGCTCTACGGTTATTTTTTTATTAATTTATAAAATAATGTTTTTAAGCTTATGTTGGAGATAGAACTCGAAACTTACATGGTAGCAGACTGGTGCTAGCGTGGTTACCAACGCTACGCTAGCTAGGGTCGTCGAATAAAGTATCAACTTTAAAGTATTTTACTTAAAGCATTAAATAGAAAAACGTTATTTACATCGAATGTCGTTAAGAGATACCGACAATCGTTATTACAATATACGGAATAGAAAAACATCAATTCTAACTGAAGAGTGTAAGACAAGTGTAGAGCAAATAAGTTTCTTACTCAAAACAGTTTTCCCCTAATATTATACGTTAGAAGTGGTATTTTAGTGATTATTCCTTAGGAAAACTTTTAAGGTGGATCAATAAGAGTGGTAGGCAGATATATTTTCTGCCTACAATCCTTTTAGCTTTTTCAGCCGCTTCACAAGCCGTACCAGCTCTGTTGTAGGTTCCATGTAGATGGGAAAGGGCCAGCGTGTCTGAACAGGTTGCATCCCATACCAGCACCCGGCCCATCTTCCATGGAATCAAATTCATACCGTCCGTTCTCTTGCAATACCAGTGGGCTCAAGTAGACTTGGCACGATATCGTTAAGTGTGGTATGTCTCGAGAAGCGGCCTGCATTTTTTTGGCATGACAGTCCGTGATGTCCTAGCTTGTCGACATCACTGCCACAGGGACATTTATGAGGAGCGCAAAAAAATAATTATACCTATAGTTGTGTCAGCATAACAGACATACGAAAGTAAACATTACAATCATTGCTAGAACCTTTTTGGAAATAATATTTTTAATTTTTTTTTATTGTGACTACATATGACAGCACCCCGCTTGATGTTAAGCCAAAGTGTGGTCCATGAATTAATGTCACTGCTAATACAATTCAATAACTGTGAGTAGCAATCACATTCACTATGCCGGCCTAGATGGAACCGGCAACTTACAAGCTGATCCCGAAACGTGACCAAATCACTTCACGGTCTGTATACTTGCAAGTGGTGGTAATACCCCGGATCGGCAGACTGGGTACCACTGCCTACCAATCTTAGAAATTATGAATATCACAAAAAATATTCAATTTCAGAATAATGTATTAACGCTAGAATCATGGGATGGAATCTTCCATGTTTTTTGTAACTGTTCGACACCAATATATAAACCATTGTGAATAAGAATTAAATCAGTATCGACCTTATCTTCATGTTGTTATTATTTAACTAAAGTCATTCGTCAAGCTACGCACGACCCCGCATATATAACTCACATATATAAACATAAAGAGTGGTAGGCAGTGGTACCCAGTCTGCCGATCCGGGGTAGTACCACCACTTACAAATATACAGACCGTGAAGTGATATGGTCACGTTTCGGGATCAGCTTGTAAGTTGCCGGTTCCATCTAGGCCGGCATAGTGGATGTGACTGCTACTCACAGTTTTTGAATGGTAGTAGCAGTGACATTCATTCATGGACCACACTTCGGCTTAACATCAAGCGGGGTGCTGTCATATGTCATGTCACAATAAAATAAAATTAATTTGAAGTATTTTTACTGTACCTGTTCGTTACATTATAATCTTGGCAAAGGTCGATGGCCTGACCCAATTATTATTCCAGCGATCCCGGCGGGACAAAAAGCAATTGTGCATCAGCTAATTGATTATGGTTATTGCTTTTGCAGATTATAACATATATCTACGTACGTACATTATAAATTACACTTAATATATTACGATATATCGTTATTGTATACGTTGGCCGATAGAGACGGCGACTGAGACGGTATTTTCAGTCGTCGGTGTTCTTCTTACCATCAGGCAAGTCGAGCGTAGATCGCCTCAATAAAATAGTTAGGGCGATCGTGGTGTAGTGGTAGTGCAATAGTTATGCAAGCCGAGTGCACGGGTTTGAAACCACTTACTGGTTCCAATGTATCTTTATTTTATTTTATTTTTATTTCTTTAAGGATAACTTACAGCTAACTAGATATATATATAAGTAGATAAGTTGTATACAGTAAAAAAGGCCAGTAACAAGTTACCACCGATAATTAGGTTTAAAAATAGCTTAATAATCTAACTACGATAAATAAATCTAAAAATAACTTACGACTAAGAGTGGGAACCCATAGCATATCTGCGTGTAAGCAAGCGTTTTAATGACGCTGGCGTTGTAATGAAGGGATCAATGTCAGCACAAAAATCATTATAGTAATTGCAAGTTCTTATAAAAAATGCATTTTGTATATAGTTGGTTCTGGCAAATGGTACGTGAAAAATCCTCTTAATTCTAACAGAACAAGGTACTTTGAGTCCTATGTACTGAAGCAACTCAGAACAATCGACTTTAGATTGGAGAATAGCAAGCAGATACGCAACGTCAGCGATGGAACGACGCAATGAAAGGGGTAATAAGTGATGGCGCCTACACTTATCATTATAACTCAACTGGCTCTGTCCAGTTCTGTGACATATATATCTCAGGAACCGCCTCTGTATGGATTCAATTCAATGGAATCTTTGGTTGTTCTGTTTTCTTGATACAAGAACTTTAGTAACTTAGTATAGAAATGTATATAAAAAAATATAAGATAGGACATAGGAAAGGAAGCAAGAGGCTTGTGTCAGGATCGTGGAAAGCAAAGTGGCTCTGTTGGCACTCTTGGCACTAAAGATATATACTTTATATCTCTATATTTCTTCTTTACAAAATTACAGGCAATACATATCTAGTTATTTTTAATTATTTAATAAACAAAAATGTAATTTGCAAAATTGTATATATTTATTGTTTTGCTTTTATATCAGAAACATTCATGCTTCCAATAATACAGCTATATTTCCTATATTTATAACTGCGGAATAAGAAAGGTACACTACATCCAAAAGTTCCTAAGCCCGCGTCCATTGGGACCATCTGTCATCCCGAATAGGGGGGACGTGCGAACCTATCGCATATTATGTGTACAGTGTTTATGGCGATGGATAGCGTGTCCGGTTAATGGTTTTTGGTTTCATCTTTCCTTCTATTAGATGATCACAACCTGTATCTATACTTACGTAAGTATAGATATATACTAAGCTCCAAAATGGGCATGTATCAAAGAAACTAGGCGACCAAAGTACACTTATAAAAAAGTGGTATCAATAAGTGGATTAATTATATTACAACCACTACACCACAAAGGCCATTTTGTATATATGATAAGCATAAAAAAAACACCGTAATATAAAAAAAAAATTATTTACAAAATACAAAACGAAGCGTGTATTTAGTATTCAGTAGCTTTATTTTAGATATTCCAATATTTCTGATAGTAGAAACTTGTGCTTCATTTGTTTCTGCCTGTCCTCGTTGTATTGGGGATTGTTCCGAAATAATGAAACGCCATTTCTACTATTTATTTAAAAAGCATATTTACGTTCTTTTGCAACCAATTACCACTATGCACAACATTCAACTATCTAAATCACAACAAAATATATATTTTATTTAAACAATCCTTAAGTAGGTCAATAAATAAATTTATGGAATCAACTCGTTGCACAATTTATCCTATCCTGATACAAATAAATCTCTTGCTTTCTTCTATCCCAACATAAAGCTAACTTAAAACTACTACAGATAAACTTTTATATAAAAAAGTATTAACACTTATTCTAAGCATGTAATTCATCAGTATTCCTCGCGGGCTAGGGTCAGTTGCCAATGGAAGAGCATTTATCTTCCACTAGTCATCTGACTCTTATCTCCTCTCAGCTAAAAGTATGTAATTTGTTCCAATTCCAACTTTACGCTTCATTCGCTTTTGAAACACATGTATAGAGAGAACTTACAAAAAACTCTTTATTTTTATTTTGCCTATTCCTGCGGGAAAGAGGCGTAATGATTTGATTGATTGACTTACAAAAAAATCTTAAATGATTATAGACTGTTATTTGTTAGGTCTTAGTGGCTTGACATGTTAACTCCGCCTGATGTTATTAGGCTGGAGTGCGGTCCATGAATGGAGGCGACTACAGTTACATAACTTGAAGTTGCAGTCGCATCCACTATGCTGGCCTAGTGGGAACGGGCAACGTTTAAGCTGATCCCGGAACGCGACAGAGTAAATATTCGACTTATTTTCAAGTGT
Organism: Tinea trinotella; assembly: GCA_905220615.1. Taxonomy (NCBI): domain Eukaryota; kingdom Metazoa; phylum Arthropoda; class Insecta; order Lepidoptera; family Tineidae; genus Tinea; species Tinea trinotella. Next base: position 2,209,626 of record HG992314.1, read on the forward strand.
AAAGACACAGACCATGAAGTGACCAAGTCTCGTTACTTGTACAATAAGACCGGTATAGTGAATGCAAATACTACATAAAGTTATTTATGGGCTTCACCCCAGTACCTAAAAGTAAATTAAAACGCCCTACGTGTTAAATATTTTCTTTCAGCAAACTATAGATTTTTCTAACTTTAGAATGGAATGAACACTTTGGATCTGTAGAATTTTATGTAGCAAATGTAGCGTTAATTTTTCTCTTGTAACTTTTATAATATTATATTATAATATACGATGACAGGCGTGGACAAAAGGTTTAGCGATTGGTTTGTTGCGCGTAAAGTCCCAGGTTCGATTCCCGATCGAAGCAAATATTTGTTTCATAGCTTTTATTTGTAATATATAATAATTATAATAAATATTATATATAATTATAAAAATGAAAATAATTATATAATTATAAAAATATTTTTATTAACAAATATTTGTTAATAAAAACAGAGGTGGATATTTGCTTGGTCTGGTTATCAAAGAGTGGTAGGTAGTGGTACCCAGTCTGCCGATCCGGGGTAGTACCACCACTTACAATTATACAGACCGTGAAGTGATTTGGTCACGTTTCGGGATCAGCTTGTAAGTTGCCGGTTCCAACTAGGCCGGCATAGTGGATGTGATTGCTACTCACAGTTATTGAATTGTAGTAACAGTGGCATTCATTCATGGACCACACTTCGGCTTAACATCAAGCCGGGTGCTGTCATATGTCTAGTCACAATAAAAAAAAACAAAAACGTAAGTTCGTAATTTAAGTTTTCTACGTGATTTTGAATTACATATTTGGTTTATTCATTTCTATAATATCTTAAACAGAATGTTTTACAAACAAAAACGATAGAAACTTAAGAGAAATTTAAATATAAACATAGTGACACAAAAAACTACCTTATTATTAAACAGCAATCTCTTCCAGTCAACCTTTGGGTGAAATAGAATCCAATACAATAATAATATGATTAGTACATAATACAAGCTCTACGGTTATGGGCACTAAGCAACCCAGCTTTCTTGAGGATGTCTCCGATTTAGTTGGAAAGCAACCTCCTGGGTCTGCAATCTGCATGAACAGAAATCTGCAGCTCGTAAGAAATTAATTGTGGATGTGAGGGAAGCAAGAGATGTTATTAGTCACGATCTCTGCCTATCCCAGTGGGAAAAAAGCGTGATAGTTTGTTTGATTGATAGTACACAATATACTACGTATATAATAAATAAATAAACTTAGATAATTCATTTATTCATATATTATTTAAAAAGTTTAGTTATTTTTCCAAAAAGTAAGTTGTAAAGTTAAAATAGGTTTACGTAAAAGGATTATTTAGAGAATTGTTTAGACTGAACAAATTATGTGTCTGGGGAATCTAAATATTTTAACAACTTTAGGAGCGAGGAATTAAAAAGTTAAATGTATTTTGCAAAATAAACTATCATTTCGACTTTATTTGATTTGTTGCTATTCTATTTATTTATTTATTGTTTCTTTGTGATAAATTACAAGCTTAGCAGCGTTAAAGATGGGATTAAAAACATAACATGACGGATTTTGTTTTTTAAATGAAATTATAAGTTAACAAAATGAGCTTGTATACATGAAAAGAATTGTGGATATGAAGGCAAGGGTTGTGTCAAAATCGTGAAAATGACGCTTTATTGTCTGTGTCTATTCCTGTGGAATTTATTTTGTGATAATTTGATCGTTGTATCTTTGATATTATGATACTGACCTTAGTCCTAGGGGAAAACAGTCACGAAGATAGAGTTAATACACTCCTTGGCACGTACAAAAACCACAATCCTCAAAAATGAGAGACGAACTGAGAAGAAGATAAATTTGGGAAATGCTTTTTAGTCAAAACTTTGTTTAATTTAAATTTTATTTTCAAATTTAATTCATATTCTAATTTTAAATTTAGTTTTTACCGTACATAAGGAAATCTATGAAGCGGCATAAATAATTTTCGCGCTGCAAAAGGAAAGTTTCTAGAATAAATAGCTTTTGTATGGCGGCAACTGGTATTGCACTAAACACAACTACATTTTACAAAAGTGTAGTTTGCTTTTCTTGAGAATTATTCGCGTGTAACATTTTAGATTTTTGTTAAGCAGTCAAGTTTGAATATTTTTAGTTAAAAAATATGAAAAAGATCATTGTATTTATATGTATATATAGGTATGTATAATTTTGGAAAGGAATGTGAATAGGTAATCTACCGAATCGGCAGTTTAACTAAAAAGTTCGGTGAGTTTTTTCTTTATAGAACAATCGACGAGAGAAATGCTTTGAAATCCTATGACCTTGGATCCTTCAAGCGATGCGTGAAGAAGCACCTTTGGCACCTTTTTACAGTCGTCGTCACTCTTGGACCTCCACTTGCTTATCATCAGGCGGGTCGAGATCAGATGACGTGTCACAATAAATAGAAAAATTAATTTGACGCAAAATCTGACTGCAAGTGAGAGTTATAGCGTCGACGACTGAAAAAACCCTACTCATTTACGGTTGCTTAGTCGGCGTCACTATTTATTTATAGAAAACAGTATTAGGTTAACAATACCAGTCTAAACAAAACATTAATAAACTCTATCTAAAAGTTTTAAACAATCAACTTTTAATAGGTCCTAAGTTTATTCATGTTTTAGTGGCACATTTTTTTTTAAATATCCAACACACAAAAACAATAAATTTAATGTCACAAACATAATCCCAATCATTATTCATTGTGCTCTATAATTACTTCTTAACAATACATCGGTCTTAAAACAAATTTTCTGAGAATCAACAAAGGAAATTCCCCTTCCTTCGCCTACCGTAGTGCTGTACAAACACACTCACTTCTCCTACGTGCATTTTCCATTAGGTAATTGTTAATTTTCTGCATCCGTACTTCTTTAAGTTGTCCTCCGATGTAAGACCTCAAACTCTTGGTTTTTGTATCCCATACATTACCAACTAATACATAAAATATATCGGAAATATAAATATAATAAGGTTAGTCGACACAGGAGACCGAAGAGTTGGCAGCTACCTCGGACAAAGAATTAGTCTAGCTATTCAAAGGGGGAACGCTGCCAGTATCTTCGGAACCTTGCCTAAAGGGACTCCTTTTAATAATGTATTTTAGTTTATTTTTTATCAATATATGTATTAAATAAAGTATAAATTAAAAAATAAAACATAACTTATACATAACCAACTAATCGCTCTAAGGTTAAGGGGCACTAGGCAACCTAGCTTTCTTGAGGCTGTCTCCGATAGAGCTTGTATGAAGAGAATTGTGAATGTGAAGGAAGCAAGGGAGTTGTACCAGGATCGTAGCAAGTGGCGCTCCATTGTCTCTACCTATCCCTGTGCCAATTTGATTGATTGATTGATTTATTTATTAATCAAATTGTCACGACTCAGAAATTAAGTCAAAAATTCTAAGATTATCGCTTCTTTCACTTTACTGTCCCATCTTATCGTCATCATCAATTGTTACGCCTTTATTCCCATAGGGATAGACAGAGACAACTGAACGTCACTTTTCACAATGCTGACATCAATATCGCCTTTTTCCTATCAACGCTCTTCATATAGACTCTATGGATTTTTAAACTAAAGGGACATAAATTTATTAACTTTATGGGACACAAAAAAATGCATGGTTAGGACCAAAATATGTCCCCCTTATGACGAAATGCAGACATGATAAAGTTGCCTTCTACCATAATTACATTAATGTCAATCTGGACTTTTAAGGAGACGTCGAGGGGTGCCCGTAGCAATTTGAATTTTTATATAAAAAAATTCAAATAGATTATCTTGATAGATTTTTGATTGCTTTTTTATTGTGAGCTTCTTATTTTCGTTTTATACTCTTTTTTAAATATTTTGGTATGTATTTGGTAAAAAATAAGCCCATTGCAATTTAGACAAGTTCAACAGTTATAACACATTTTATAACACACTGCTGGGAAATCCCCATAATTGCCCAGCAGTGGAATAATTATAAATAAATATAATAATAAAGACATCCGTGGTGTAGTGCAATGGTCACACAAACCAATCAAAATTTTTGATATACTATGTATTATGTACTCAGATTGTCCCGTTTCTTTGATACAAGCACTTTGGTAACTTACTATAGATATTGAAATAAGTAATAAACATATAAATAGGCTAATAAAATTAAAATTAAAGCGTACAGAAATTATATTAAAACTATATTGCACCTGTTTTAGATATTCTAATCATTATAGGTATAGTTCCCGGCAGATAAAAAGTGCGCTGACGTTTGAGTATAAAAAGTATTTTGTACTTATGAGTATTTGAAGCAGTTATTTGTTTAACATAGTGCACAAAACAAAGAGAATCGTAGATGTGGAGGAAGCAATTACTATTTTGTAAAATCGAAGCTTTAACATAATTAATTGTAGGCGACCGTGGTATAGTGGCAGTGAAATGGCTACGTAAGCCGAGTGGCACGGGTTCGAGACCAGTCACCGGTACCAATGTATTTTTGATATATGTACTTTGGTTGTGCTGTTTCTATGATACAAGCACTTTAGTAGCTTAGTATAGAAATGTATAGTAAAAAATAAATAAAAATAAAATTGTTTAATCTTTGATTAGCCATTTTAAACCTATTTACAAAATAAGAAACAATATTTTAACATATTTTTTTATCTAAGTATAATAGTATCAAAATAAAATGCAACAAAGCAAAGAGTTCTAGTATGCAAGAATATTAAACTCATTTGTATCCAATCTCAACTCACTCGGATACCGATTGTGATCTCCAATTTAACTTTAGCGATTCTGACTTTTGTTCTTTGCAAATACACAGCGGTAACTTTCCCAATATATAATGTTGCTTCTACTCTACCTTTTGGGAAAGCAAAATAATGTGTTTGCTTCTTCGAATAACGTTAATGGCTTAAAAAAAAAATGATTTATATTTAGGTCGGCATAGTGACGGCGGCTGGGGTAGCCCAGAAATAACTCGGTTTTTTAATAACCAGAAATAAGTCGTCTTCACTCTTGGCTCTCCTCTTGCTTATCATCAGGCGAGTCGAGGTCAGATATCGTGACACAATAAAAAAATAAATTCGCTACCACCACCGCTCATGTTTTTAAATCCAATCCATTTTCAGTAACAGGCGGGCTTTAGTTGCATATATTCTATTTATTATAAATAAATTGAATATTACAGTTATATTTTATTAAAATAATAGGCGAATATTTGCTCTGGGTTAGGTTGCTTTTTTTTTATTGTGACATGAGATCTGACTTTTTCCGCCTGATAATAAGCAAGAGGAGGTCCAAGAGGTCCTGCCTCAGTTGCCGTCACTATGCCTACCAAAGCAGTTGATAGAGTTGCTTAATAGTGATAGGCTGTGGTGCCCAGTCTGCCGATTCGTAAGTCAAGTGACTTAGTTGCGTTTCGGGATCAGTCTGTAAGTTGCTGGTTTCAACTAGGCCGGCATAGCGGATGCGACTGCAAGTTGCAGTTATTTAACATTAGGCAGGATGCTGACATTAATCAAGCCACAATAAAAAAAAATATTAGAAAATGTATTTCATTGAATATAAAAAGGAAACCTATTGTAATCTGGAATTAATTATCAAGGATTCAGTTACAGTCTTCAGTCTGTAGTTTGAGAATAAAACAATTTATTAGGTACATCCTTTAAGTTAGGTGTTGTATTTTGCGACCTCATCTGTTTGATATCAAAACATTAAAGGCGACCCAGCTTAATATCAGGCGGGATGTTATCATATGTCGAGTCACAATAATACTTTAAAAAAAAGTTTAATCAATAAAGTACTTTTTGTGTCGGTGCGGAGAACCGGTGGACAATCTCGGACACCATGGGCTTTCTTGTGTCAGAAGTGCCGGCCGCATACCCACGTCACGTCACGTCACGTCACGCGGCACTCAACGATATCTTGGTGTGGGATGCGACTTGTGTAGACACATTAGCCCTATCTCACATTCAAGCGACCTCGTTAAGCGCGGGAAGTGCGGCGATTTCTGCTGAGAACCTCAAGTTGCGCAAATACGCTAACCTTGGTACTGGTTACGAATTTGCGCCTTTTGGGGTCGAGACGACGGGCCCTTGGAAACTTTCAGCTATGCACCTGGCCAGGGAGTTGTCCAAGCGGTTGACGGATAAGTCTGGAGACAGGAAGGCTGGCAATTATTTCTGCCAACGTATTAGGGGAAATGTTGCCAGTTTTTTTGGGACTATCTCTAATGCGACGTCATTAGATGATATTTTTTGATTTATAGTTTGATTATAGTTTTAATATACTTTTAATTAAAAGTGTACTTAAATGGTTATTTAATTTGTCGTTTGTATGAAGAGTGAGCTTAACGCAGTGAAAAGTGCAGTTGTCAGCGCCCGTTGTTCTAATTGAATTGCTCTTAGCTTCTCCATTTTAACAAGAAAAATACGATACAATATAATTGTTTTTAATTCTTTTAAAAATAATTGTTTAATAAACACCTCTTTAAATATCCCTGTACATTTAAGACTATCGATTGTGTTCTATAAGTTGTAATGCAATGGTTACGCAAACCGAGAGCACGGGTTCAAAACCACTTGCCTGTATCAATGTATCTTTTATATATGTACTTTGGTTGTCATGTTTCTGTGATACAAGCACTTTGGTAGCTTAGTATAGAAATGTAAATAAATAAAATTAAAAAAATATAACTATTATAAGCAGAAACCCAAACAGAGGAGGGTAGTTTCCACTACAGAGCCGCTACATAAAGCCACGTCGACCCGCACGCAGCCCACTTTTCCCTCGGCGCTCCGTGTGTTAGGACGTTACTGCTGGTGTAGGTCACGTGAGGCTATTTGTGATTTGTTAAGTGTTCTATAGCTAGCAAGTTGTAATCACCACGTGTCGGTATTCATTGTTAGTTTGAGGCGTAATTCAATAAGTGATTCGATGTATAACTTTGAATTGTAATAAATAACTGTTTTAGTTTGTACTTGTATCTTTTTTTAACTATTCCTACTTAGGATGCTAACATCAGAAGTGGGATCGGAACTCGTGTTTGCCCACAGAGTAATTTTGTTTTAGTAATAACTGTCAAAAGATTTGAATTGTTATTTTACGTGGTGGTTATACTTTTAGCTGTCTTTCTTGCATTTATTTTGTGTACTGGTTTTATTGCGTATCTGCCTACAAGCGCCGGTTTTTGTTGTGTACCTACCTACAAGTGCTGTGTTTTCTTGTAGCATGCGGAGTAGCTCTCGTGGCCGAGCGCGTCTTCGATCGCAAAGTGGCTGGCGTGTTCACCGTTAGCGTACTCGTTCGCGCACTTCGTCTCTCGACCGCGACCGTAGATATCGCCGTGATCGTGCCCGTAATCGCAGCAGGTCTAGTTCAAGTGCTAGTCTCGCGTATAGATCTTCTCGTAGCAAGACACGGAGTTATTCGCGACAACGTCACCGTCGCTCTCGTGGTCCGTCGCGACACCATATGAGTTCTCGTCGCCGTGACTCGCGTAGTTTACCCCGAAAATCGCGTATTGTAATAGTGTCAGCGAAATTAGGACTCCTAGTCCTCCGTCGTTTACAGTCACACCATGCAGAGATATTATCGGGAACACATCGCAACCGTTATCTACTTCAAACTCGTGCAGTTCGAAAAATGGTCATCAGCCACATGGATTAAGATCGACTGAATCAGCGGCCCGCCGCTCCGAAGCATCTTCTCTTGCGCAGACTCTTACTCAAGCTGGGTTTTCGGTAAACCTTAAGAAATGCTCGTTTTTAGTTGAGGAAGTTGAGTACTTAGATAAAGTCATTAGTGGTAGTCAGGTACGGCCGAGCTATCGTAAAATAGGGGCTCTCGTGAATACCACTCCATCACACCCGAGATGCATCACGCTAACGGTCAAGTGGAGAGATACATGCGTACAGTTCTCAATATGATTAGAATTGAGTCAAATCAAAAAAAAAAACTGAGTGGTCGATCACGCTTTGGAAGCTTCAGCTTGTGTTAAACATCACTAAACAGAAAACCACACAAGTCTCTCCATTAAATTTACTCATTGGTACAGAAAACACGACTCCAATTATTCAGACACTAGTACGCGACATAGCGCTTACAAATACGTCACCCAACCGAGAAGCACACCGCGAGCTCTCTAGAAGCAGAGTCCGGCAGCTCCTCACCGATAACCAACATCGGCAAGACGAGAGAGTAAATAAAAATAGGCACCCACCACATATTTATAACTTGCACGATCATGTTTTTGTTCTAAAGTTTTCCCAGGCAACTGGCAAGCTAGACTCTGGCATGCGTGGCCCCTACCAGGTGGTCAAAGTTCTACCGAGTGGCCAGTATGAACTGAAGCTGTTGGGGAACAACTATGGCAAGACAACGCAGGCTGCAGCACAACACATGGTGCCGTGGCGAGGCGAGTGGTGCCCTGAGGCGTGTGCTGCGTTCTTTGAAAGGGAGCATACTGATTCATCTTAACTATCATGCTAACGGGATGCTGTTCGTTCTTGCTTATTCTTATGTAACTGCTGAACCCTAGTTTCACATATGTACTAATGAGAGCTATGCTTGATCGAATGGCGCCTCGGTGCTTGAAGTAAGACGGATTTGCGTTGGCATTGGTTGTCAAGTCGCCGACATGTGTGTTGTGTGTGACCCACACGATGCGCATGGCCCGTAGCGTTAGTCGCTAGTCAGGAGGGGTGTGTTTGTCGCATCCATGTTACAGGTGCAGAACCATCTGTCACCCGGTGCAGTGCTGAAGCAATCACTGGAAGATATGTGAAGAGAAGAAAAGGCCTAGTGTGTTATTAGAATGTAGACGTCTACGATAGGTGGTGATGAATGTAAGAGTTTCGAAACGTGTTGACAAGTGATGAATAAATTAAGTGAATGTTATGTGAAAGGTTTGAAAGTAGAGCGCATTTACAAAATATGGTTGGCATAACACTTTGCTTTCTCAGATGATGATCAAGATGAGCCTGATGGTGAGCCCCAACCTGGTCCTTCATCAGCAGGCCCAGCCACGCCCCTGTCAGATTCCGAAGAAGAAGCAATCACCTCCGGTGCTGGTGACACCATCAACAGCCAGGCTGCAGTCAGGGTCGAGGACGCCCCAGCGTCAGGAGAGGCCGTATAAGCAGAAACCCAAACAGAGGAGGGTAGTTTCCACTACAGAGCCGCTACATAAAGCCACGTCGACCCGCACGCAGCCCACTTTTCCCTCGGCGCTCCGTGTGTTAGGACGTTACTGCTGGTGTAGGTCACGTGAGGCTATTTGTGATTTGTTAAGTGTTCTATAGCTAGCAAGTTGTAATCACCACGTGTCGGTATTCATTGTTAGTTTGAGGCGTAATTCAATAAGTGATTCGATGTATAACTTTGAATTGTAATAAATAACTGTTTTAGTTTGTACTTGTATCTTTTTTTAACTATTCCTACTTAGGATGCTAACACTATTGTAATACTAGGTAGACTCTGTGGAGGCTACTGCGGTAAAAGAGCGATGCGGGAGATGTGTGTATTTTCTTTTCGATATTACTGCTCTCTATTAACGCAGGAACTGGGGATGTTGTGGATATGGAATTTCGGATATAGATACGGATATAGAAATAATAAAAAAACCGGTTTCAGATTCGGATATGTAATTATTTCGGAACATCCGGATTACGGATATTAGATTTTTAAATAGTTTTAAGAGTAAAAGCCTGTCATTACATTTGTCTAATGGATCGTTTTTGATAAAAACTATTTAATTATCTACCAGCCGTAGGTCAAAACCATTCTAATAAAATACCCCTCGTAAGTCAAGTTACCGACAACTACTAGCATAAAGTATGAAAAAGAGTAAAACAGATTTTTTATATTATTCTTCATTAGTTACTGTTTCGGATGTGATGATGGATAGTTTATTATAGGAACCAGGCACAAGAGAGTGAACAAAGTTTATGATAAGATGTTCAAAAGCCATTAACTCAGCTATAACACATTTTCGATATTTATTATTATGCTCTTAAGATGTTCTGCACAGTTGCGAGCTTATGTTTTAGCAACTAAAACATAATAGTTTAACTTAAGTAAACTACTTTTAACGTCTTTATAAGGCGACCGTGGTGTAGTGGCAGTGCAATGGTTACGCAAACCAAAAGCATGGGCTCGAAACCACTCACCGGTACTAATGTATCTTTGATATTATGTACTTTGGTCGTCCTGTTTCTATAATACAAGCACTTTAGTAGCCTTAGTATAGAAATGTAAAAAATAAATCTAAAAAAAAAAACATTAATATTGCAAAATCCTTAAAATATCCAATCGACAAGTGGAATGCTTTGCCTTTTTCTCCCCATCAAAAAAACATCAATGTTTTAACAAAGCAAACAATGTTTTAACTAAATCCTTGATAAACAATTTCAGATTACAATAGGTTAAACCAAGATGTGAAAAGGCATAGTGACGGCGACTGAGGTTGTAGTTTTTTTTCAGTCGTCGACACTTTTTCTGCTGAACCCAGGCAGTGACCGTGAAGTGACATAGTCGCGTTTTGGAATTAGCGTGAATAGTGGTTGCGATTGCTATTTGCAGATATTTAACTGTAGTTGTAGCTTTTATTCATTAAATGTACCCCTGCTCAACAACAGGCAGGGTGTTGTGTCATATATCGAGACACAATAAAAGAAGCCACTGTTCGAAAATAAATTTGTCTTTATTTGCCCATTTATATGATACACAAGAAGTGTTTTAAATATTTAATAACGTGGTACAGCTGTGCCAATGCAGTTTTCTACAGTATTATTTCTGTATCGATGTTTATGATTTGAATAGGTTTATTCATAACGACAGGCGTGGCGCATTGGTTAGCACGCCCGTCGGTTACGCGAAGTCCTGGGTTTGATTCCCGGTCAGAGCAAATTTTTGTTTTATATTTCTTATTACAATCAATCAATCAAATTGACACTCTTTTTTTTCACGGGGATAGGCAGAGACAATGAAGCGCCACTTGCCACGATCCTGACACAACTCCCTCGCTTTCCTCACATCCACGATTCGACAAATTACAGCACCCTGCCTAATTTAAAGCTGAAGTGTGGTTCACGAATAAATGCGGTTGCTACTACAGGTAAATAAATAGCTGTAAGAAGCAGTTGTAAACACTATGCCGGCCTAGTTAGAACCGGCAACATACAAGCTAATCTCAAAACGCGAGAAAGGATCGGCAGGTTGGCCACCACTGCCTACGAGATCCTTAATATCACAATTAAAAGTTATGAAACAAATTCATGCTCCTACCGGGAATCAAACCTGAGACGCGTAAAGAACTGGTGTGCTAACTAATGGACCACACATGTAGTCAAAATTTCTATTCCTAATATTTCTGCGTGCATAAGTATAGCGTCTTCGTAAAGTTTGCATGCATCGCGGTTCCTTCAGTCATTCATAGTGTAGTGGGCCCACTGTTCATACCATCGCTCCACTGAGAGTCTGTTCAAACACCATTACGTCGATGTTAGCGAACGCTATCAAAGGATTAAGGCGATTACACTCTAAGTTCACGAGCATGCCTGCGAACTGTATTATGACTGACAATGAGTTGCATATTGTATTCAGCCTGAAAGTTACTGAAATTCAACTATGACAGCACAACGGAAAGCACAATGACAGCACAAAAAGAAACAATAAGGTTAATAAATTAAAATAATAGAAGAAAAAAATACCTATCGCTATTTAGTGACGCAACCGGTAAATCATTAAAGCTGTCGAATCTACAGCAACGGCCTAGAAGTTCACCATACATGAAATCATCTGTCTACTACTTTTAAATATCTCAAACACGGAGCAAACATTCTTTAAAATACAATAAATTTAATTTGCAACTTCTAAAGTAAGTAATGTACTGGTATTGTTCAGTATTCCCCATTATGAAATCCCTATTGATGGGAATTATTAGACACGTGATACTTTTTAGTAAAATTTTCTCCATTGAAGTGTCTAATGAGGAAAATTTGACGTTTTTTGCGTTTTCGCGTTTTTTAATCTAATCCCATTGAGTATTAATCATTAAATACCAGTAAACAAATTTGTTTACTTGGGATTGTTTACTTGGGAAGTATGTTTACTAGGGATGGAAAGTGTGATGAAGATATTGAGAGAAGAGTGCAAAAGGGTAACGTAGTGAACGGTGCCATCCATAGTATAATGAGCAGCCAAATAATGTCCCAAAAGTCACGGATGGCTGTTCATAATGCGGTGCTGGTTCCTACATTAATGTATGGAAGTAAAGGTTGGGTATGGCAGAAGAAGCATGGGAGTAGAATTAACGCTGTAGAAATGCGGTCGTTAAGGAGTGTATGTGGAGTGACGATAGCGGATAGAATAAGGAATAGCACACTGCGTGATAGATGTGGTTTGAAAGAAGATGTAGTGACAAGGATTGACAAAGGAATGCTTCGATGGTTTGGGCACATGGAAAGGATGAGTGAAAGTAGATTGACGAAAGGAATTTATAAATCTGATGTGGATGGATGCGTTAAACAAGGCAGGCCCAGGAGAGTGTTTTCCGACCAAATCGGAGACATCCTCAAGAAAGCTAGGTTGCCTAGTGCCCATAACCACAGAGCCTGTATGAAGAGAATTGTGGATGTGAAGGAAGCAAGGGAGCTGTGTAAGGATCGTGGTAAGTGGCGCTCCATTGTCTCTGCCTATCCCTGTGGGAAAAAGGCGTGACAATTTGATTGATTGATTGAAATACCAGTACTCGCTTAGGTACTGGTATGTTAAGCAATGCGTCACAAATGATTATTATTATTTATTATTTTATATTATACATTTCTATACTAAGCTACTGAAGTGCTTGTATCATAGAAATAGGACAAACAAAGTACATATAATATAGATATAAGATACATTGGTCCCGGTTAATGGTTTCGAACCAAACAAACGGTGCTCTTCCGTTTGCGTAACCATTGCACTGCCACTACACCACGGTCGCCTTAATATAATCTATCTATCTAGTTTATCTAAACACAGCTAATAAATATAAAAAACGTTCGCGAGCGTTTTCTGAAAAGTGAATAAGCAGTTTTATTAATGTTTCCTAGGCATGAAGCATATAGCCGGAGGGAAATCATGTTGCATTTCGGAGTGACATCGTACTGAAAGACGTTGAATGAAAGCACGCTTTCTAAGCTCTTTGACAGCGGTTTGTATTGAGCCACGAATGGAGCTTTTATGTGTGAGTGCTTAAACAATGGTGGAACGTTAATGTGACTCTTTTCCTGTCGAAGCAAAGTCGTTGGTTCGATTTTAGTATACGTATTAGAAAATAGATATAAATAGATTTTCAAAGAGTGGTAGGCAGTGACAAAGAGTGGTACGCAGTGGTACCTAGTCTGCCGATCCGGGGTAGTACCACCACTTACAAGTATACAGACCGTGAAGTGATTTGGTCACGTTTCGGGATCAGCTTGTAAGTTGCCGGTTCCATCTAGGCCGGCATGGTGGATGTGATTGCTACTCACAGTAATTGAATTGTAGCTAGCATTTAAGCTGCGCAGTAATACGTTTTGTTATTTACTTATGAATGTATATTAAATATTATAATTTTTGTGCACCGCAGTCGTTCATCGCTTTTTTGCGTATCTTATCCTTATACTGCGCAGCCCAAAAGTCAGAGCTCTTTTTAACTTGTCGGGAGTAGCCAACTATTTACCACGCTGTAATTCAACACAGGTTAAGCAATATCATACGCGGTCAATGGTTAAAAGGATGATCGTCCTTGGAAAAAATATCTCGATCAACTCGTGTTTTGGATAGCAAGTATATGAGAGTAGACAAAGCCTATCTGAATAACCATAATCCTGACAGAAACCTACGTACAGTAGTGGGCCGTAAATACTATATTATGTTAATGATAATTAATAACATTGAAAATAAAGTACAACGGCAACGTTATATAAATCGATAAATGTATAAATGTTGTTGGCTGTTTAACATACATAGTTTAAAGCTTTCTTATAAAATACTGCCATAAATCTGTTTCGGCATCTTAATGTAAAATCACCTCTCAATAAAGAGTAGCCTCTTGCTATCAAAATCAATTTATAAGGTGTGCATACTTGTCAAGTATACTTGTACAATATAAAAATATGTTGCCTATTTTTATTTCTTTAATCCCGTCTAAACGGGATTAATTTATTGGCGGCCTGTATACTTGTAAGTGGTGATAGTGCCCCGGATTGGAAGACTTGACACCACTTTGAACCACGATTTGACAACTGGAGAAAATGACCGTTTCTTTTTAATAACAAATAACATTTTAAATAATAATACTCGTATAATTAATAAATATTATAGCTATGAAACAAATCTTTGCTCGGAATCGAACCCGGGACTTTACGCGTAACAAACTAGTGTGCTAACTAATGCGCCACGCCTGATGTCAAAAATATTTTATGTACATTTTATTTAATAATTTTATTGCTAATCTACTGAAAAATTCATATAAGATTCATATAAAATTCATTCATATAATTAGAATCCTTTTATCTGTCATTATATGAAGGAAAACATACTTTCTACTCCATTAGCATTTATATTCAGTATTAATTAGCCCGCACTATGCCGGCGCATATATACTGAATATTCATAAGCTCATTTCAACTGCGACCGTTAATGCATACGCAGTTTAAAATAATCATTGTAATTTGTATTTATGTATAAACTATTATATATATATAAAAACTATGTATAATAATAAATTCTAGTCCTAAGTTTATACTTGGGGAAATATATATACGACTCGACATTTGACCTAAACTTAAAGTAGTATGCCTAATAGTATGCCAGATAATTATTTAGTAATTATTGCCGCAATCGTCGTCTATGGCTTGCCTATGCCGATCGGTCACTATGGATCCGTTCGTTACTTTCGTCAATATTTCTATATACCTATACCACAGTAAAACATAAACTTTCGGACATTACGGAAACGGACATTAACTCCGGCATTCAAATTTATATTAATCTTAAATAATATCTTAAATAAACACCTTTTAACGCAGATTATGGGTTATGGGTACTACGCAACCCAATTTTCTTGAAGATGTCTCCGATTTGGTCGGAAAACATCCTCCTCGTTTAACGCATCCATCCACATCAGATTTATAAATTCCTTTCGTCAATCTACTTTCACTCACCCTTTCGAGCATTCCTTTGTCATTACATCTTTTTCCAAACCATTTCTATAGCGTTAATTTTACTCTCATGCTTCTTCTGCCACACCCAAAATTATTTTACTGTCCATATACTTCTAAAGATTATTAAATTCAAAATCATCCTTGAAGAGAAAATAGAATAGATAATGCGATTGAATTTCGTGTTATATTTTATGAATGCATTGTGACGTCATAGAAGTTTACTTGCTCATCTCAGGTGTTATTTTATGTTCAAGTTTCGCATAACTGCACTTAGTGCAAAGTTACATCAACCGTAAAGGGGTGAGTGGGGTAAAATTATCCTTAAAGGTGGTTCGCATTAGATTTATAACTTTATGAGGACGGCCGCAAGTTGCGAGCCTCAAGCCTTTCGGGTACAGAAACTACAGAAATTAATGGGTTTATTTAGCAGCACTTAACCACTTAATTAAACTTTGCGTTGTTTTAACGATAATAGTGTAAATACATTGTTGTAGTGTTATTATATAGGTTACTTTGTTGAAAGTTTAAACTTGCTGTAACATACCTTATTTTGGTAAAATACAAACAAAACTACTGTCACAAGTCAATCTTATTATTTTATGCCCAGACCGAAAGTAACTGTGTAACGGACAGTTATAACAACTTCGTCACTAGATTGTCACGTCTCGAGTTGTATTTAACTAGTCAAGTGTTATTCATTAGTTGCTGATAAATATCATGATTTTGTTTGTTTTTTTAAGACTTTTCATTGCATAAATATTTTCAACTTGTTGTTGAAAGGAAACTTTTATGGAATAATATTTTAAATACTCAAGGATAAATGCACGGGCATATAATAATATATGAACATCCGGGGGTTGATTGTCGAAAATCCATTAATCCTTACCCATTAGCGGACAACCAAATAGAAGTATATTCTTGAAAATATCATAAAACTTTTTCAATGTTTTTATATATCACCCTGTACGGCATTATGCTACTGCGATGGTGTCCATCCGTCCGTGGATTATCAAATATTTAGTTGTCATAAGTACTGATGGTTCACGGTGCACAATTTTAATTACACTCTTCCTGAATGAGATTCGTTGTTATGATATGATGCGATAAGATGCGTGAGAACCTTTAAAGAAAGCCGGCATAGTGTCGGTGACCGAGGCAGGCGTGAACTGACTCGGTTTTTTCGTCACTCTTGGACCTCCTTTTGCTTATCACCAGGCGGGTCATAGTCAGATGTCGTGTCACAAAAAAATATACATATTAAATAATTTAGATTATAATTAGATCTTGTTAATACAAGAATAGGTAATTTTGCAGATTTATGCGGACAGTACCCGCACGTGGTCGGTTTAACCCACTCCACCCTTTTCTGGTGAGTTAATATTTCACATATCGACTATTTTAATATTACCATTTTAGCTCAAAATCATTTTACACGGTAATTAACTGAATACGTATATTTGTTTACTTTTATTTATTTATAATGAACTAAAGGGTATGTTCCTTCATGTTACTCGTATTTGCGTTTAATATTTAATAAAATAGTTTGCAATTATACTTACTTTAATTCATTGGGGCTCGCACATTATGACATTAGCTTCAGTGGAAAATCTGGAGTGCGGTCCCTAAATGGAGGCGACTGCTACTAGAGTTAAATAACTGTAAGAACAAGTCGCATCCACTAGAAGCGGTAACATAACAAAAGATAGTGATCTTCAAAAATATATTATTTTATATATTTAAAGTTTACAGACATTGCTAATTTACGAAAGCAATGTCTGTGTTTAATGCCCGGTTCCTATAAAAAACTATCCGTCATTGGTAACATTAACTATTTGTTGTTCACTTCACAATTCACTGACGTTTGAAAAATAATATATAAAATAAATAAAACTGTAGTTAAAAAAACTAAAAAAACACGCTTTTATATGACAATGTGAAATGAAAAGCAAATAAATAGTAAGTAAGAGTAGGTCCAAGAATACCTACAACTGAAAAACCCGAGTCAGTTCACGATTGTTTCAGTCGCCGTCACTATGCCGGCCAAAAAAATATTTATGAAATTATTGTATTGTCATCATTTTTTAATACGTGTACAAATTTTCATATATATTATTTAGACCTCTAGAATTGGGTGAAAATTAATTTGAAAGATTCCGTCACATACATAGTCAAGCTAATAAAATCAATCAATCAATCAAAATGTCACGCCTTTTTCCCACAGGGATAGGCAGAGACAATGGAGCGCCACTTACCACGATCCTTAAATACTCCTAAGCTAATAAAAGCGTGTTAAAAACCAGTTTTACTCCTTTTCATACATTATACTAGTCGTTGTCGGTAACTTGACTTACCAGGCGCGTTTTGTAGGAACGGTTATGACCTACGGCTGGTAATTAACTGTTAGTGGTAAAAACGATCCGTTTGACAGATATAAGAACCGGGCGTAAGTGTTCATTTTTTATAATATATGATTTACTTCAAAAATTTTCTATTACCCATAAACGATAGAGTTAAAAAGAGTATGGCGTAAGATTTACATGCATTTTTAAGACTCCCCCGAAGCTGTAGACGTCACATAAATTCACTCACACTGCATTTCGGCTTCTACGAGTAGGAAAGGCTTACTATGATAGTTTGATTCTATATTAAAAATTGAGCTTATAAGCATCATATCGTTTTTGATCCAACTGAAAAAAAAAACACATATTAATCCAACTGTTTCACCTCCTCCCAGAGGAACAATAGAGCGCTACTTTTAACGATGCTGACACAATTTTTTTTGGTTTCATCACTTCATTAATTCTCTCTTTTGTGTCCCCTATTTATGTCATGAATTGACAGTTTAGTTAAGATAAATGTACCAGTACCTATGCGTGTACACAGAGCAGCGCTATGTGTACACGCATACTTGTACATCCAGGTTATATATATAGGTTTATATATATAGCTATACGTAAACTGTCAATTCAAGACATGAATAGATAAATATTCCACTTGTATTATCCAGTTTATTCGTCGGTCGTGTTTAAAAACAAAAACAGGTGTATTTTAATTGTTGATGGTATGTAATAATTTGTTAGTTTTTGTTATCTTATGTGTGATTTTATTGTTATACGAGTATGAAATAATGGAAAATATTGATATCTTTATTTGTTTTGTGCTTGAATTAAACTTTGACATAGTTCATAATTATTTATTAGTAGTACAGAGGTTGCGTGTACATAGACGGTACACACAACCGGTGCTTTTCGTGGGCTAAATTATATGTGTACTGTACTGTAAAATATTGCTTGTTATTTTGATAAATAATAAAAAAACGGAGGAAACGGTAATAACAATTCCCACTTGCACAAGCGGGAGCAAGAAATTTTGTAACAAAATTTAGTGCCAACTTTTAAATCTTGTAATCGGTAAGTGAAATAAATATTCATTTTTATTTGTTACTTCGTTTTCCTATTGCTTTTATATTTTTTAATGATTTTAAATACTATTATTTGTTATATAAATCTGATGTGGATGAATGCGTTAAGCGAGGCAGATCCAGGAGGGTTTTTTCCACCAAAGCGGAGACATATTTAAAAAAGCTGGCAAGCCTAGTGCCCATATTAGTAAAGCTTATATGAAAAGAATTGTGGATGTAAGAGAAGCGAGGGAGTTGTGTCAGAATTGTGGAAAGTGGCGTTCCATTGTCTCTGCATATCTCTGTGGAATTTGATTGATTGATTGTTTATTGTATGATCAAAGTATGTAGACCGTGAAGTGACTCAGTCGCGTTTGGGGTAAGCTTAAAAGTTTGCCCAACTAGGCCGACTTGATAACTGATAATTTTAACTGATTTAGATAGTTTAACTGTAGTAGCAGTCGCTTCCTTTAATAGACCGCACTCCAGCTTATCAGGCGGTTGCTTTAAGTCGTCGCCGCTTTTTTGTCCATCAGGAAAGTCGATGTAAGATGCAAATAAAAAAAGTTATTGTCTTTATAACTTTTAACTTTCCCAAAGTAAGTACATAGTCTGTGTCTAGCTACTCGTATCTACACAACAAGTGTAATGGAAGCGATATGCGGTTATTGACAGGTAGTATGCTTCAAGTGACAACCCATCACATACGTCACTTCAATAAACTCTATTTTGTGTGATTGATTTGCACTAGATAACAACTTATATATAGGTACGTATACTGTGGTATGAATAATAATATTAAATGTAAATACATATAAACAACCATAGATGTATATATAATATATGTTATACTCGAGAGATATATGTTTACATCGAGTTATATATATATATATATATATATATATATATATAGTGACTCGACATATGACAGCACCCCGCTTGATGTTAAGCCAAAGTGTGGTCCATGAATGAATGTCACTGCTACTACAATTTAATAACTGTGAGTAGCAATCACATCCACTATGCCGGCCTAGATGGAACCGGCAACTTACAAGCTGATCCCGAAACGTGACCAAATCACTTCACGGTCTGTATACTTGTAAGTGGTGGTACTACCCCTGATCGGCAGACTGGGTACCACTGCCTACCACTCTTTGATAACCAGACCCGAAGCAAATATCCATCTCTTTTTTTTTATAAACAAATATTTGCAATATTTAATATTATTAAATATTACGAATAAATATTTTTATTATTACAAATATTTGCAATATTAAATATTATTAAATATTACAAATAAAGGCTATGAAACAAATATTTGCTCCGACCGAGGATCGAACCCGGGACTTTACGCGCAACAAACCAGTCGCTAAACCGTTCGTCCACGCCTGTCGTCAATATATTGTATTGTACATGTATAGTAAATGTAAACAACGGATATAATAAAACAAAAAAAAAATTATTCTAACTCGGAGTTGACTGCTACTACAGTTAAAGTAAAAGTTATCCCGCAGTAAATTAATAAGGAAAATTGAGCTGAAAAAACACCAGGTTCAAGTCCCGGTCACAGGCGAGTGCGGGATTGTTTTCTATCCAAATATTAATTTATAAATTGTGATTATTATTGGTCATATCTACAACTACGGCAATGAACGACTCGACGCGCTGAACTTCAACTAGGCTGGCATAGAGGATGGACTAGGCTGCAACTACAGTCTAACCTTCCTTCACTAAAGAAGTCTAATGAAAATCTCCAAAGAATTTTGTACTAACTACGTCATAATACGTGGCAGCACCCCACTTGATGTTAGGCTGGAGTGTGGTCCATGAATGTATGTCACTGCTACTACAATTCAATAAATGTGAGTAGCAATCACATCCACTATGCCGGCCTAGTTGGAATCGGCAACTTACAAGCTGATCCCGAAACGCGACCAAATCACTTCACGGTCTGTATCTTGTAAGTTGTGGTACTACCCCGGATCGGCAGACTGGGTACTACTGCCTACCACTCTTTAGCAGAAGGTAAAAAGAGCGTTTCATTATATCTGTCTATCCTTGTGTGAATTTAAGCGTGAGAAGTTGCTAGAGCAGAAGGTACCTAGATTAAAAGCGAGAGCTCTAAATGAAAATACTATCCTGGGGCTATGAAATTTCGCTTCAAATTATTGGCATTAGATACCGTAACCGACACGTTACAATTTTCGTCCTATTAACCGCCCTCGGCCTGCACTGACGTGTGCAATACGGGTACGTTACCCTAACGTAACTTAGTTTACTAGGGAGCTGTCACTAAATAGATTTTGTAGGAAATAATATTAAAATCAGTTTCACGTTAATGTTTGCTATCTACCGACATACCATATTTTTCACTATGGTGGCTCAACCCGCCTATGACTAATGCAATTAAAGGTGATTCCGATAACGACTGCGGACTGCAGACAGTACTGCAGTCTTCAGTCTGAATATGGGGACTGCTACACAGTTGTGCAGTCGTTATAAAACTTTGCGTGATAAAGGATGAGAAACATCTTTTGTTATTTTTATTAGAAGAGAAGAAGGACGACGATTTTTGAAGTTATTACATACTACAATCAATCAATCAAATTGTCACGCCTTTTTCCCACAGGGATAGGCAGAGACGTGGACAATGGAGCGCAACTTGCCACGATCCTGACACAATTTCCTCGCTTTCTTCACATTCACGATTCTTTTCATGCAAAAGAATATGGGCACTAGGCAACCTCCTACAAGAAATAGAAAATCCTAAATTTAAATTGCAGATGATACGAAGGAAGTTTTTTAATACTTATTATAAATCATTTGATCAAGAATAAAGAAAAGTTTAGAGACTATTGTCGTTTAAATAAATAAAAAAATGATTTTATACTTAGTTTTATTTGTGTCCACGCTCTGCTGTTGGCGATAGAACTGGTACTGCGGCCAGATACACTAGAGCGTCGCCTTACACGGAATCAATCTCAAGTAGTAGTAGTGTAGACTGCAGTCGCCAATGGAATCGCACCTTAAATGACTGCTACTACAGTTAAATAACTGCAAGTAGCAATCGCATACTCTATGCTTTGAACTGCCTGAAATGGCGACGGAGTGACTGAGTCCCTTCACGGTCTGTACACTTAAAATTGGTGGTGCTACCCCAGGTCGGCAGACTGGGCGAATGACCTCTAACTGTCTGCTTACCATATTTTATAAATAGGTATATATTTATAAAATATGTTTTATTCTATCAAATTGTTATGCCTTTTTCCACAGGGATAGGCAGAGACAAAGGAGCGCCACTTGCCATGATCCTGACACAACTCACGTGCCACAATTCACAATATCAATTAAGTGATATTACTAAAATATGACTTAATTTTGAGTCTAATGAGCATAATTAATTAAGCATAATAAGCTATCCCGACAGTTTTTATTTCGGTAAAAAAAAGTATTTTATTTAAGTGTAAGTATCCTATTTTGTGATATTTTTAGCTGGCATAGTAAAGATGACTGAGGCAACCGTGAACTGACCCGGACTTTCAGTCGTTGGCACTCTTGGTCAGATGTCGAGTCACAATAAAAAAAGTAATTAGAATGACAGGCGGGTTAGCCAGACTTCGAACTTTAGTATGAAAAATTTAGAGAATTTTTGCAATTTCAATACTGACGAGGCGATTTTTGGCAATAAATTTGGATAGGATAGGTGACTCGTGTTTTAAAGTGTATGAGGAATTTGACCAAAAAATACTTGTCCATTAAAATGAAACGTATTTGCAACTGTATTCTTTACAAAGTTCTGCATCTCCAACCAATACAAAAAATATTTTTTATTGTGACTCTACATCTGACCTCGACTTGTCTGCACCCCGCTTGTTGTTAAGCTGGAGTGGGGTCCATGAATGGATGTCACAACTGTAAGTAGCAACCACATCCACTATGACGGCCTAGTTGGAACCGGTAACTTACAAGCTTATCCCGAATCGTGACTGAATCACTTCACGGTCTGTATTCTTGTAAGTAGTGGTACTACCCCGGATTGGTAGACTGGGTACCACTGCCTACCACTCTTTTAAAGCAAGCAAGAGGAAGTCCTAGAGTGCCGACGACTGAAAAAATAACCTTAAGCAAGTTATCCCTATGGTCCCTGTGTTTAAGATTGGTAGGCAAACAGTTGGTAGTTATTTGCCATTCTGCTTACCTAGGGTCTGCTACACCAACTTCAAGGATACAGTCCGTAAAGTGACTAAGCTGCTTTTCGGAATCAGCTTGAAAGTTGCCGTTTACCACTATACCACCAACAAGTTCGTGGTATAGTGGTAGTGCAATGGTTACGCAAACCGAGAGCACGGGCACAAAAGCACTTGCCGGTACTAATGTTTCTTTGTGGTATGTACTCTGGTTGTCCTATTTTTATGATACAAGCAAAAAAAAAAAAACATTAGGGAAGGCGACAAACTGCAACTTACCTGTCGTCGTAGCTGATGGACTGCTACTAGTGTAGCTTAGCAACAATAAGGTCTTTAATAGAAAGATACTTAAAAGCTTATTTAATCAGTAACAATGAGCCAATGGTTTATTTTATTTTTTTATTTCATTGTGACTCAACATATGACAGCACCCCGCTTTATGTTAAGCTGGAGTGTGGTCCATAAATGGGTGTCACTGCTACTACAATTCAATAACTGTAAGTTATTTCATAACAGTCACATCCAATATGCCGGCAACTTACAATCTGATCCCGAAACGCTACCAACTCTTTACGGTCTGATACTTGTAAATGGTGGTACTACCCCGGATCTGCAGACTGGTTACCACTGCCTACCACTCTTTAAAATCTTAGATTCCTAGATAATAATAACCCATGGATTAAAAAATATATGCGGCTAACTTTCGCGTTTATTATTGGTTATTGATTGTACAATCTTTTAGAGAGTTCAGTATAAAAAAATGTACAAACATCAACCAAAAATAAACGCGATAATAAGCCGCATGTTTTTTTAATCCATGTGTTATGTTCACAAAAATTCAATCTAATTTTATCACAAAGAAAGCATCGCGATCTATAGCAGAGTTGCTGACTTAGACGGATGGCACACATGCGAATTTCATATTAGAATTCGATTTACTCCGCCCAGACGCGACTACACCCTGTAGATTGGATTAAGAAACATTTTCTTTGGAAAATTACATTTTTTTCCTAGAGATTTTTTAATCTATTTTATTGATGAGTTTTGGGTATACGTAATTCCTTTTGCGGTTCGGTGTAGTTGTATACTTTATTAAAGAAATCGTATATTCTATTATTTTGTGATCATCAAAAGGCTTGCCATCAAAATCACCAAAGGGTTGCCTAGTGCCCATAACTGTAGAGCTCGTATGAAGAGAATTGTGGGCGTGAGGGAAGCAATGGAGTTGTGTAAGGGTCGTGGCAAATAACGCTCAATTATCGCTGCCTATCCCTGTGGGAAAAAAGCGTGACACTTTTTTTAATTGGTTGAGACAACTTAACACGATTCGTTTCATAAAAGCTCTGTAGTTTAGAATAATTTCTGTCAATATATAAAGGTATATAGCCTGTAGAATAAATTGTGTTAATTAGGTATATAAGTTTTTGACGCTACGTGGTCAAGGTACGTCGTAAAATTAAACTCACCCGTTAAAATTGAGAAGAAGACTAATTTATTTGACATAAAAATAGAATATTAAAAACAAAAGAATAAATGAGTTTGAAAATGACATTTTGTTTTTATTGGAAATGAATTAAAATAATTTTAGTGCGACCTTTTCAAGGTCGGCACAAATTTAAGAGTAATACAGTTGCGTAACATATGTACGCAACTGTATACGCAACTGGTATACAGTTGCGTACATATGTATAAATTAATTTGTATTATAATCTATTTTATTTACGCGTTTTGGGATCAGCTCGAATATCGACAACATAGTGGATGCGACTGCTTTTACAGTTATTTGCAGTTGTTTAACTGATAGTTGCTACTATATATAATCCGCACAGCTATGTAGATGCTGTCAAAAGTTTAGGAGCCCTAAAATAGCTACAAAATACAACCGTTTATACTATTTTCACTTATGGCATTAAAAAGAAGTTAGAAGAGGATGAATATACTTACGAATATAACATTCGTAATTTAGAAGGTTGTCACTAGTTTTTAAGATCATTTGACAGAATAACAAATGACATTAAAATACTTCAAAAAAGGATGACGGAACAATTATGCCGCTACTCTTACTACCACGTGACTTTTAATTAGGCAGTATTAAAAGTCAACCACAATTACAAGTAGTTGTATTTGCAATAAGTAGTGCTAACCTTTGAAATAAGGGACTTGAAGTACAAGTAGTTGTCTCTTTCAGTTACACGTGGTATAAACATAATATAAATGAGACAAATAACAATGAATTAGTTCTTATTTTAGCACAGATTCTATTCTTTCCAAATTCTTTATTTTTAACAATTAATTTGACGCTTCCTAACACGTGTAAAAAAGGTACTATCACTCGATTGTATGTTTTATATTGTTCAATTATTGAACACAGTGTCGTTGGTGATTTCCCCGAGGGTCCGTTATGACGTCACACAGCTGATTGCATGCACACGTCAACCCGTCCACAGATGTTCTGGAACTTTCTCCATTGTGCACATAATTTTATTCAGAACACAACAGAACAGTATGCGAGATAAAATGGCAACTATGTATTGAGTTAAGGGAACTTTTGTTATGGCGAGTTTCGACATACGATAGCAACGCAACTGTTGTTAAGCTGGAGGGCGGCCTATTAATGAATGCAACTGCTATGAAGTTAGGTAAAATAGATATATGTACAGTCAAATCCGATTTTTTTAATTATGACTCGACCAGCCTGATGGTAAGCATTTGCCCCAGATGCGGTTGGTAATACGTACAAACGATTCCAACTAGGCTGGCATAGTTATTTCACTGTAGTAGCAGTGGACTCTTTTAATTGATCACAACTTAACATCAGACGGAGTGCTGTCATTTATGTGGAGTCACAATCATAATATATTTAAAAAAAAATTACGTACATGTAGAACAGTCGACAAGTGGAATGCTTTGCCAGCCCATGTGTTATCTCCATCCTATGACCTTGGATCCTTCTAGCGCGGCGTGAAGAAGCACCTTTGGCCGGTGACTGAGGCAGCCATGAACAAACTACGTTGTTTTAGTCGTCGTCACTCTTGGATCTCCTCTTGCTTATCATCAGGCGGGTCGAGGTCAAAATATGTCGTGTCACAATAAAAAAAAAACTATTTCGTATGTTTATTATTCATTTAATATTCAAGACTAAAATTAAGATACAAATAATTAATAAGAATTTATTTGATCATTCTTTATTTGGCATTGTGACCGCTCATTTCAGATTCAGGTGCTAATGTAATTGGTCGTAAATTTTGCGGAAACCTGGAGGGATCGTCTTACGTGGGCGGTGAGACGCGACACGACACTCTATTGTAAAGCTTGGCTGTTACGTAACACTGTTTTGCTCATTACGGCGAGTTTATTATTAGACTATGTTGTATAAAATATGTATAGTTTATAAAAATACACTTAAAATATTATTTATAAATTTCAGTATTTTGAATTAATTTGTGTTTTTATGGTATATTAGGTGTTATTTAGATTGTTTTTAATTTTTTGAAATTACAAAAATTTTATAAAGTTTTAAATTAGTTATTGGTATAGTAAAGGGTTATAAAAATACACTCAAATATACGAAAGTATAAACTCAAATAACAAATATTCATTAAAATATTGTTTATAAATTTTAGTATTTTGATTTTATTTGTGTTTTTATGCCGGTTTTTAATAGTAGTTATTTGGATTACTTGTTATTTTTCAAAACAACTAAAATTTTTAAAAGAGATTAAATTCAATCGAAAAGGCAAACCTAATATTTTTTTAGGTAAATTGAGATTTTTTTCAGAATGATATTTGTATTTATTCACTTTATTCTGTAGTTATGGACTTTAATTTGCACCCTATTTCTCATCAACATGCTAAAGGTTTGACTAGTAAAGAAAGCCTTAAGATTTAAGAGCGCCTATGTAGCATTGTGCATTAGGAATTAAAATAATAATAAAAACATACGTAACTTTATTTATGCTTTTATTTACGTAAGACAATAATCAAAATTAGCGCTGGGATCCAATTGACTCCGTTTTCTTACTGAGAGTCCCTGATTCATACATATTAATAGGTGCCATCTAAACGCGCTGCGAATTTTTATTACGCGTGTAAAGTATTGTTAGTGGAGGCAATGAAAATAATATTAGACGTAATAAATAAAAGATAACCATAACCGTAGAGCTTGTATGAGGAGAATCGTGGATGTGAAGGAAGCGGCCCTCCATTGTATTTGCCTATCCCCGTGGAAAGAGGCGTGACAATTTGATCGATTGATTAAAATAAAAGATAAATAAATCTAATGTGGATGAATGCGTTAATCGAGGCAGACCCAAACAGCTTGTATGAAGAGAATTGTGGGTGTGAAGGAAGCGAAGGAGTTGTGTCAGGGCCGTGGCAAGTGGCGCTCCATTGCCTATCCCTGAAAAAAGGCATGACATGTTTTTGTATTGTGACTCATCATATAACAGCATTCCGCTTGATGTTAAGCTAAAGTGTGGTACATGAGTAGCAATCACATCCACTATGCCGGCTTAGTTGGATCCGGCAGCTTACAAGCTGATCCCAAAACGCGACTGAATCACTTCACGGTCTGTATACTTGTAAGTGGTGGTACTACCCCGGATCCGCCGACTGGGTACCACTGCCTACCTCTCTTTAATATACCAGCCCCGAAGCAAATATTCACCTCTTTTTTTATAAACAATTATTTGCAATAATAAATATATTTTTACCGGTACCGAGAGTACCCGGTTCAAATTCACTTGCCGCTACTAATGTTTTCTTTATTTTTTATTAAGGCGCAACATTCGACCTCGATGTAATAAGCAAGAGAAGGTCTAAGAGCGCCGACGCCTAAAAAAACTATATGATCTTACAGTTGCCTTACCATCTGATATAATAATTATGTATATTGGATATACGAGTGTTTTATTTATATATTTTTTTTATTGTGACTCGACATATGACAGCACCCCGCTTGATGTTAGGCTGGAGTGTGGTCCATGAATAGATGCTACTGCTACAACAATTTAATAACGGTGAGTAGCAATCACATCCACTATGCCGGCCTATTATGTACTTTGGTCATACTGTTGCTATGATACAAGCACTCTTGGTCGCTTTGTATTGTTTTATCGGCCAAATAATAAGACGAAATTGGTTATTTGTTGTTCATCAGACACATGGGAGCGCCATTTTTTTTATTGTGTCTCGACATCTGACCTCGACCCGCTTGATGGTAAGGAAGAAGAGATCTAAGAGTGCCGACGACTGCGAAAACCGAGTCTTTACGGCTGCCTCAGTCGCTGCCACTATGCCGGCTAAAGGTGCTTCTTCACGCATCGCTTGAAGGATCCAAGGCTATAGGACGGAGAGAACACATGGGCTTGTAAACTTGTCGTTTGTTCTGCAAGGAAACGACTCACCGAACTTTTTAGTTCGAATGCCGATTTGGTCGACAAAATGCGGATGCTTCCCCCCGGTATTACGGGGTATCCCCTTTGCGGGTATTACGGGAGTTAAAAGACGAGGTGGAAACGCGGTTAAAGAGCCTCCTCAGAACATTCTCCATGGTATAGGCGATAGAGGACGCACAAAGCCGCCATGTCTCCTGTCATGTCATTTGCCACGATCCTATTTTTCTCGTTCCACTTTCCGCTACACATTTATAAGTTTCTTCATACAAGTTATGGCCACTGATAAAAGTAGGGATTTACAGTGTAACTTTTATTAAATTAATTTACTGAATTGGTAAAAAATAGAATGAAAGCAGATTCAATTTTATTTTAACCAATTTCATGTTCATGTCCTTTATCTCCTAAACCACGGACAATTTTCTAATGATCTTTTTAACCTTGTTTCTACGTTTTGTCTTTTTACAGGTCGGGAAAAGCATCCGCATTCTAACGACCGAGTCGAACTGATACGTATGGCACATCATTTTTTAAATAACGTTAAATTCCACATCTGGCCGGCATAGTGACGGTGACTTAGGCAGCCGTACACTAAGTTAATAATATTAGATATCACAATGAAAAGAAAACATTGATCTAATGATGTTCATGACAAAAGTATCTGAGGGGGCTTTGAAAAGTAATGTTGAATAAGAAACGGTTATTAAGCCACTCGTAGCAGAGCCCAAAAAAAGGCATTCTTACAAAATAACGATAAGAGAAACCATCCGGCTCCCCCTAATTACCAGGGCTACATGATGCGGATGGAGTTACAATAAAAAAGAGCTTATTTCAAATTTCTTTCTACGCGCGGGCCTTCACAAAGCCTGCACGCATAGCCTCTGTTATCCTATTACACATTGCTCTATATAAACATATAATTTCTTTTCTGCGCACCTCTGTACCGTTCTTTATCGTAATATATCCTTCTTTATCGTGCAAATGAGTCCATCTCACTCGGACTCAATTCAGAAGCTCCATATAGCCTAAGCTCCCAGTTGCGAGCAACGGCTCCCGGTGGTTGGACGCTTCCCTGCTCGCTTCAAGATCGCGCTTGCGACCACGGCCGTGTTTTTTCGGTTCTTAATGAAAAATTGATGAAAACGCGTTTTTAACGACTCCTTCTTTGTGGTCCTGTGCTAATTGCTATACGGTGTGCAAAATAAATTTTACTGAAAATAATGTAGAATTGTTTACTAGGAAGGACGGTCAGTGCAGTGTGATTGACTATTTGCAGGTGTTGAAAAGGTAACTGAAACCTATAGTTTTTACTTGTATGCTTTTGTTGACCCTACTTTATCTTTAATTTTATTTATATATATTTATGTTACTATACTTTATTATTGATTATATTATTTTATTTTATTCTTAAATATGCTTTCAATGGTAAACATTATTTAAAATATAATAGTTAGTTATGTAGTAATTTATCATATTTTATTGTTTATTTAGTGTTATATTTGAAGCTACATTCAGTTTCAGCCGGTGTTATTTTTTATTTCAGAGCTACTAGATCTTAGGCATGTTGATTAGGTTGGATTACTCATGAGTTAACTTTTTGTTAATAGTTTTTTGGTGGTGTTTTTAAATTAAGTTTAAATATAGTTTAGTTTATTCGGAAGGCTTTTAATTGAAAATAAGATAAACAAAATAAATAATCAATTCCAAACGAATAACGACACAGATGATTTGTAACTAAAAGGAAACTAACTAATCAATAAACAGTTTAAATTGTATTTTCACAATAATATAACATTATATACTTATGGATATTTGATTCACACACTTATTTATTTGTCGTTTCCTCTGACATATAGGAGAGATTATTTTTTATTATTTGTAATAATTATATTACATTTTAAAGATGATTATATTTGAAAGTTTAATAATAACGAAACACACGAAAACTTGAATATACCAAAAACAAATGCAAAAATATTAAAAATTCATCTCCAAGTAATATTAATAAATCAATCAAATTGTCACGCTTTTTTCCCACAGGGATAGGCAGAGACAATAAAGCGCCACTTGCCACGATCCTGATACAACTTCCTCGCTTCCTTTACATTCAAAATTCTCTTCATACATGCTCTATGGTTAAATTAATAAACTAAAACATACCTAGTTATAAAATAACAGAGAGTCAAACACCACAGGACAGATGTATAATTAAGGTAGACAGACATAAGTAAGGGTATGACACAATTATAACTGTTATAATTATATGACCAAATCGGAGACATCCTCAAGAAAGCCAGGTTGCCTAGTGCCCATAACCACAGAGCCTGTATGAAGAGAATTGTGGATGTGAAGGAAGCAAGGGAGTTATGTAAAGATCGTGGTAAGTGGCGCTCCATTGTCTCTGCCTATCCCTGTGGGAAGAAGGCGTGACATTTTGATTGATAGATTGATTGGATTATATGATTTAATATTGAAATTGTCATGAAGTCGTTTTGAACGTTCAATTCAAATTTCAACATATAAAAATCTTGTTAATATTTTTATCTACAAACTGCCTAACATTTTTGTCAGTTTGTAGATAAAGACGTCCTATCGTCTGATTTTTTTTTATTATATTATTTTTCCTTTAAACGTGATATCTGACTTCTACTTGCCTGTTGGTTATTTTCCAAATTAGCTAAGTATTATTTCCGAAAATTCCTAATTTATTGAATTTTTATAAACATATTCATAGTATAGTTAGTGGTTTTGCCTTCCCATCAAAGGTATAAAGTTCTAAGGATTTAAATCGTATTTATAGAATTATACCTTAAAGTATAAGAGCTTTGTTACCTTCAGACTAATTCAGAGTATTTTGAAGTATCAATTTCAAACGTTTGCAAAACGGAGGATTTCAATTTTGAAGATAAAATAATCACATTTCTAGGTATTTATATTTTGTAATTTATTTTAAATTATATTTCTAATTTAATATAATAATCTATATCAATATTTAATTTGTCAGGTTTTTTCCCACAGGAATAGAGAGAGACAATGGAGCGCCACTTGCCACGATCCTGGCACAACTCCCCTCGCTTCCTTCATATCCACAATTCTGTTCATACAATCTCTATGGCTATAGGCACTAGGCAACTCAACTAGGCTTTCTTAAGAATGTCTCCGATTTGGTAGGAACCCATCTGCATTAACGCATCCATCTACATCAGATTTATAAATTTCTTTCGTCAATCTACCTTTACTCAACCTTTCCATGTGCCCGAACCATCGAAGCCCTGCTTTGTCAATCGTCGTCACTACATCTTCTTTCAAACCACATCTATCGCGCACTGTGCTTTTAGTTATTCTATCAGCTATCGTCACTTCACCACGTACACTTCTTAATGACCGCATTTCTACAGAGTTAATTCTACTCTCATGCTTCTTCTGTCACACCCAACATTCACTTTCATACATCCGTGACTTTCATACTCGGTTTGCATGACCCTTGCATTACCACTACACTCGCCTTATTTTAACCAAAATAATACCAAGTATTTCTTTCTTATCTTCATTACGCTTCCCAGTCCTTGTAAACATACTTCTCAAGTAAACAAATTGTTTGACTTGTTCCACCTTCTTTCCGTCTATTACTTTAGTTTTACTTACATTCACTTTCATACTCGGTTTGCGTGACCATTGCATTGCCACTACACTCGCCTTATTTTAACCAAGATAATACCAAGTATTTCTTTCTTATCTTCATTACACTTCCCAGTCCTTGTAAACATACTTCTCAAGTAAACAAATTGTTTGACTTGTTCCACCTTCTTTCCGTCTATTACTTTAGTTTTACTTACATTCACTTTCATACTCGGTTTGCGTGACCATTGCAATGCCACTACACTCGCCTCGGTTAATATAATATTTGCAAATAATAAAACTTACAACCTACCTACTAATTAATATTAAAACAGCAAATTTATTTAATTAGAACATATTGATTTGGTATTAGGATAAAGGTAGCAAAAAGGTAGGTAAGCACGATAATTCAAATGAACAGCAAACAAAACGTTGTTCATAGATAAATTAATAATTACTACGAACATTATGCGAACGAGTTTTGTGGTTAATTATGTTAATAGTATGTTTTGAATGTATGCTGACGTTGCATAATTTTAGATAATGTATGGTCGATTTATAAATGGACTAATTTAATTTTGACTAACCGACCAATTAGGTAGTTTTTTCGAACAAATCGGAGACGCTCTCAAGAAAGCTGGATAGAATGCTAAGGAAAAAGGCGTGACAATTTGATTGAAAGAATCAGGTAGTGAAGATTTCAACTTACAGTTATTTGTCCAATTTAGGACTATTTAAAACTTTCAAACTGATCTTGTAACGCGACTCAGTCTTTACTCTTAAGACACGGTTTTAATCGACGGGGTCGATTCCTTTTTTCGACATCTAAACTCGACATGCCTGACTGAAATAAAACCCGATTGAACTTACGATTACCTCAGTCGCCGTCACTTTACCTGCCAAACTAAAAAAAAAAACGAAAAAGAGAAAATATGTGTTAAACCATCGTATCGTATTTATCTTCTTTTTATCATATATAATAGTGTTAGGCAGTGGTACCCAGTCTGCCGATCCGGAGTAGTACCACCACTTACAAGTATTCAGACTGTAAAGTGATTTGGTCACGTTTCGGAATCAGCTTGTAAGTTGCCGGTTCTAACTAGGTCGGCATAGTGGATGTGACTGAATTGTAGTAGCAGTGACATCCATTCATGGACCACACTCCAGCCTAACATAAAGCGGGGTGCTGACATAAGTCGAATCACAATAAAAAAAACTTGTTCAAAGTTCGCGCAAAACCCAAGAAAATTCTATGATACTCGAAAATTTGAGGACACAAATTTAATTATCAATATTCAACATTCTAACTATATGCTTATCTACGAACGTCAGAGCTGTTATATCCATATCAAATAATATTGATCCTTTGAAACAGCGCTAACTATCCAAACTAAACTAACAAGACATAAGACAAAAGTTCGTGTCCCAACCATTAGAGCCCTCCATTACGAGCATCCAAAAACATAAAGGGATCAGCCAGCCATACTGATGGATTCAACCTCTTAGCCGCGGATTAAAACCCCTCCTCTTTATAATAAACTTTTATTTTCTTTGTCGAAATATAACTTTGTCTAAATAATAGCAGGTTTAAAAGCGTAGTGCAAATAGGAATAATAAACTTTACTGCTGACAGCTTTGTTAGATCTTTGACGGTTACAGTTAGTACGGTCATATTGGTGTCAATTCTCTTGGCACACGATTAGCCTAAAATCCGTCTAAAATTATCTTACACCTGCTAAAGGACTTTTGCTATTCTGTTTAGTCTAATTCTAGAGCTGTCAAAAACTTTAACAGGCTTAAATGTCAGTTTAGTTACTAAACTTAGATTTTTATAAAGTTTTCCTTTTCTGTTGTACCACTTAAATAGCTAAAATTAAACTCAAACTAAATTTAGAAATAATATACTTTTTAAGTTTAGATTACACCATTTTAGGTCACCGTTAACCTAAAAATTGCAATTATCACCTAATAAGAAATATGAGTAATTCTGTAGGTGCTGCTCTAATTAAAAATACCGAAAGCTAAAATAAGATTTTTTATATATTATGGTTCACCATACGACAGCATATCGTCTGATGTTAAACTGGAGTGCGGTCTATTAATGGAGGCGACTGCTACTACATTTAAATAACTGCAAGTTTTAACAGTATTGTGTTAATAAAATAGTCCAGGCTATATCCCTATACGTGGTGCCAGACTAACCGATGCGTCTACAGAATATTTGTCGCAATATCCTATCCTTATGCAGTTTGAAGTTATGCAGTTTATTCATAGTGGCCGATAGTATTTTATCACGGTCGCCAGCTTAGTGACGGCGAACGTGATATGAATCGATTTTTTCAGTCGTCTGCGCTCTTGGTCTTACCAACAGTCAAGTCAGTGACGACTTTCAATAAAACGGGCCAATATGTTTCAAACCACTTAAATTGCCCAAGATCGGATGGACACACGTGTCGTATCAAATACTTCCTAGTTTCTACGTAGGAGAATAAAATAAGATTTTTCTTAGATTTTGCGCAAACATTAATTAATGATTAAACATTTTTTTATTCCGACGTTTCGAGAGCTTTGCAACTTCGTGTTCACGAGGAGTTTTTAGTACAATGGGTTCTACTTAAAAATATCTATCCAAAAAATACAGCAAGAAGAGTTTAAAATATTCTTTCAAAGAATAAGTAGTTATGCATAATGATTTTATTTTCTTACTTAAGTAAGCTTTCTTGGTCTTTGGTTCACTTGAAAGAGGAAATGAGTATTCTTGTTAACCACAGCTTAAGTTTTACAATCATTATATTCTTCTCCTTTGAAGAATTATTTCCTGTAATATTCTTTGTGGATTTAATTGGGTTTTTATTTTTCTTACTTTAGTGTCTTATTTGAATAATTTTTATTTATTATTGTTTATTGTTGTTGTTAATACACCTACTCACCGATCACTTTTTAAATAAACAAACCTTATTCCTCTAACATCCTTATTACCTCATACATGTGTTTAATTTTATGTATATTTATGTATATGTTGCCTAATGTATGTGTAAGCATTGCTTATATTTTTCATAACAAATATCATTTAAAAATAATATTGAATCTTTTAATATTAAGTTTGCACTCAGCCAATCACATCACAACAAAACAAAGGTTAGCCGTTAGATAATTCCTAAGACATTAGGCTCGCCTATGTACCTTATTTTGTGCAATAAAGAGTTTATAAATAAATAAATACAGGCTCGTTTCCGCACTTAAGTCCTTTGCGGCTTCTTTGTGTTCTTCAATTTTCTCAGTCGAGTCACTTTTTTATTGTAACTAGACATATGACAGTACCCCGCCTGATGTTAACGGTTCTTTAAGCAATGTCTATATTACATATATTATAATGGAATTGCGATCCTCTAATCTAAACGAGGGTTTGAAGAAAATGCATGAATTCGTATCAGTCGATCGGACGGTTAAAGGAAATTGGAAATCTAGAACATATTAAATGAAATCGCAGATGCTTAAATTTGATCATAGAAATTTCCTATCTATAGATTGTTTTTTCTTAGAAAAGAGAATGAAGTTTAATTATGGGAAAAAAATGTTAGAAAGCAATTATTATATTTTTTATTAAAACTATATATATTTATTAAAACTATTTATTATAAATTATGTCGCAAACAAGTAAGTACATTTGCATAAGTACTTTTGATAAATTATTTAATAAACAGGTATAGATAGAGACACTTTTTCCCACAGGTATAGATAGAGACAAAGGACTTGCCACTATCCTTACACAACCCCCTTTTCATTTTTCGATAAAAAAATAATTTATTTTAAAATGATACATTAAAATAAGCACATGACAAGACATATTTTTTTATTGTAACTCGACATCTGACTTCGACATTCTTGATGATAAGCAAGGGGAGGTCTTGGAGCGCCGATAACTGAAAAAATCGATTCAGTTCACGGTTTCCTCAGTCGCCGACACTGTACCGGCCATAAAAATCAATTCATTAAAAAAAATCAAGTATTGATTTAAAAATATACTCGTAAATTATTCAAAAATAGTTGTAAAGAATAGTAATATAGGTGGTTACCTAACACCTGGGACCCCATAATACCCAAACTCACGTCCCAAGTCCAGCAAACTGCCAAACCAGATGACACCGTCAGTTATTTTTGCGAAAGTTAAATTAAACCGAGAGCAGAAAATCAAAATCAAAACATCAAACGGGGTAGTTTTCGAAATAATAACAGCATCAACCAATAGGACGACCAACACCTCAGTCTCTCTGTGACCACGATGGCTGCAAAGATCTCGAAACGTCAGAATAATAATTTAAAAAAAATTAAAACCAAAATAAATGCGATAGTAAGTTTCAAGAAATTTGTTTAATTCATTAGTTTGTATTGCATTCTTCTTAAGTTTATGATATTTTATGTATAGCTTATAACTTATAAATATGTTACAAGCTTCGAGTTATTTATAAATAAATCAAAAGTAATAAAGAAAAACAAAATGACATTCGATAAACAAAAAATCGACACATTTAATAAAAAAAATCAAAACAAATCACTGAAATAAGTGAAGACTGAAGAATTCGTTAGTAGTCTGTAGTACTCCCAATAGATTTCAACCTTAATTTACTGAAATACAACAGAGACCAGAAATGTCAGGTGAAATGACTGAAAAGATACAAGTCAAGACATTTTCGCGCCGTCAACGGGACTTATTCCCATCACGCTTTCAGTAGATCGTAAAGTACGTTATGTTTTAAATTGAAAGTGACTTCGGTAGTAAAAACGTACGACAATTCACTCTACAAATAGACGATAAAGAAATTTATAGAATATAAATTTGTCGATTGCAACTTAGATTTTCTTTGAATTGTATCTGATTTAAGAGTTCTTTCAAGTTCTTTCAATCATTAAAAAACATTCAATAATTTAAAACCTAGCATCGTTTGCGCAGGTTAAGCCATATATCGCGCGGTCAGAAGAAGAATGAGTGAACGCTACTAATAATCTCGACACAACACCACGTTTAGGATAACAAATTAAACTGTTTGTGTGGTATAGCCACGGAGAATGTTCCAAGGAGCTCTTTAACCTTGTTCCTTCCTCGTCTTTTCACACCCGTAATATTCGCACTGGTCGGGAGAAGCATCCGTATTTTGTCGACGGAATCGGCAGTCGAACTAAAAAGTTCGGTGCGTCTTTTTTTGTAGAACAATCGACAAGTGAAATGCTTTGTCAGCCCATGTGTTTTCTCCCTCCTATAACCTTGGATTCATCAAGCGATGCGTGAATGACATTTGACCTTTGGCCGGAATAGTGACGGCGACTGAGGCAGCTGTGAACTAACTCGGTTGTTTCAGTCGTGGTCACTCTTAGATTGTCTCATGTTTATTTGTGTCACAATAAAAAAAAACTATAGGGCGGTCGTGTAGACGTTGGCATGCCCTAAAGGCGTAATTCCGATGGGTTCTGCAGACTGCACAACTGGTTTGTATGAATCTCTGTGGCGCGGCTGCAGACTGCAGTGTCGCTTTGCACAGAATCAATTTCATACAGATTCATACATACCAGTAGTGCGGTTTGCAGTCACCATTGGAATCGCACCTTAAAGCTGTCACAATACAATATTTTATCTCCCTCGCTTTTTTTATTGTGACGATCTGACTCAGCTAGCCTGATGTCCGGATAAAAATTGAAACATCACAGAAAAAACTTCTAAACGAAGCTAAATTTAAAAAAATTACAAAACTAAAAATAAATGATTCCATCGACTCCATTATGATATGAACAATGTTTCATTTTTTATACAAAAGTTGTGACACCATTTTATTTAAATGGAGCGTAAATTTTCAGAGCGTGCCATTAGCGCTAACGTTTAGTTCCAACAAAAGTCTGTTCACTTGCACATAGCACAGTGCACACAAAAAAAAAAACTGCCAGGTATAATTCAAACGGGTGGCAGTTTTTCTAGATCACCATTTTAATAAATGACATTATTTTAAAGTGTTTTAAACAGCTTTATTGAGTTCAAACTCGACATCTGACCTTGACCCTCCTGGGTAAACACGATTAGCTGTCACTATGCCGGCCAAAGGTGCTCCTTTACGCTTCGCTTGAAGGATCCAAGGTTATAAGATGAAGAGAACACATGAGTTGGTAAAGCATTCCATTTGTCGATTGTTCTACAAAGAAACGACGCACCGAACCATTTCATTCGACTCGACAAAATGCGTATGCTTCCCTCGACCTTTGCAGGTATTACGGATGTGGAAAGAAGAGGTAGGAACGGCCTTCAGCCTAATTTCAGACCGAATGCAGTCTTACCTGCGATCTACAGATGATAATAAAACGTGTATCTAATACCGGCTTCATTAATATAGTTAATAAAAAAAATTGTAGGTGCAAGGCTGGCGGTTTTTGCTATATTATGCGGAATTGCTATATTCCATTCGGGATATATCAGCGCAATTGAGTGTTGGACCCCCGTGAAGGCGGGTGATCCATGAGTAATAGAATTGACTCCAAAGTCGAGTGAAGCCCGACTTTGGAGTCCATTAATGTGAGATATGCTGTTTGCCCTTCCTCATGTCTTCCTGTGGGAAGAGATTTTAGAGTGGGCAAGGCGATGTGGATCGTTGTTGTTTGCAGACTTTTATCGTTAACTGCAGCTAATAGATTTTAAACCATAGTCCATAATATAAAATAAAATTTGTTAATTTTTATAACTTTTTCTGTCATTTCAAAGACTATAAAGTCGTAAAGTCTCACAGCGTCCACTTTTATATGTTGAATATTTTAAATTAATAATCTCAGAATTAAAGCTGACATACTAAGCTCTATAAACTAGCTTGAAGTAGATAATACTACAAATCCTTCTCATTAAAAATTCAGAATGCATACGTCTTTTATCAGTTATAAAGCACAGTTTATTTTATTAAGCCATTTACAAAGTAGAGTTGAAAAAAAAAACATTTATGTTCAGTATTTTCAACATAAAAGGATTTTTGCAATATCATTTTATGAGTTTTAACTTAATATTTATTTTTTAAGTGTTCTGCATCATTTATTATTAAAATTTGATATAAAATATTATAAAGATAAAGATTAGGTACACGTGATTGTTTGAAAATTGATAATTTTTCTTACCTTTTTTTGAGAAATCCCACATCCCACAGGGATAGGCAGAGACAATGGAGCGCCACTTGCGACAATCCTGACACAACTCCCTTGCTTCCTTCACATTTACATTTCTCTTCAAGCAAGCTCTATGGTGATGGGCATTAGGCAACAAAACTTAATAATAATAATATATTGTTATTAAAATGAAGTTGCTAATAACCTTGTAGTTAACCGACTTTAAATAAATAAAACAAAGAATAAATGTTGTAACAAACATTCTTTATATTACCAGAATGGTGTCATATTTTATAACTCATCTCAGCGGGCGTCTACTCCAAAATTACAATAAAATTCCACTCGAGTAGCGTAGAGGGTGGAGTAAAAAAAATATCGCGCTAATAACTCAGTGGTTGTCGGCCCTAAATCATTGCATATGGCAGAAACTGGCAACGGCTAATGGTACGTCGCCTCGTTTAATCGCTCTTACATTTTAGCAATTGAAAAGTTCACTTGTACAGTTGCCGCCCGGAACATAAATTTTAAATGGAGCGACCGCTCCTCAAATTAAAGTAAGAAGTTATACTACTATATACATATAATACATATAATATATACATACATACAACTTCAATTTATGAAAATTAACTGAGTTTATACTGTTTATTTGTAAGTATATTTATTTATTATCGTAGTTATTTCGATAAACATTTTTACGCCTAAATATACGCACAATAAAAATAAAAATTCGAA
This sequence comes from Tinea trinotella, assembly GCA_905220615.1. Lineage (NCBI taxonomy): Eukaryota > Metazoa > Arthropoda > Insecta > Lepidoptera > Tineidae > Tinea > Tinea trinotella. Next base: position 2,249,321 of record HG992314.1, read on the forward strand.
AGAAATTTTTCTATTAATATTTTCAACCGTTCATACTCTTTGCCGACTATTCGCACCCACTATGCTGGTCTAGTTAAAACCTGGATCTTACAAGCTGATCTTGAAACGACTACGTCATTTCACGGTCTGTGTTGTGGTGGTGGTACAACCCCGGATCGGCAAACTGGGAACCACTGCCTACCATTCTAGAAAAATGTCTGCAATCTAATCCTGAAATGCTTCTAATACCAAAACATTTGAAAGAGGACTACTACCGGTCGGTAGACTGAACAAATGTCTTACCACTGCCTACAACTTTTAGATAAAATAAAAATATATTCCAAAATAAACTTGGAATCTTTCTGTCAACTTGTATCCGCCATCTCTCACTCAAATCTAATAGTGAACATTTTAAAATAGATTTGAAGTAGGTCATCGTTCGTTGACAACTACTCTGATACTCTCTTTAAACGAATGAGATTTTTATTTATAAATAGATAAATGACTAATACAAGAGATAGTTGGATGTATATTTTTATAGTTCTAATTAGGCCGGCATTATAGATGCGGCGACCGCGGTGTAGTGTCATGGCAGTGCAATGGTTACGCAAGCCATTGCACTGCCATGGCACGGGTTCAAACCACTCAACGGTATCAACGTATCTTTGATAATGTTCTTTGGTTGTCCTGTTTCTACAATACAAGCATTTTAGCTTATATTGTAGCTTAGTATAGAAATGTATAAAAAATATATTAATAAATTAGACTGTAGTAGCTGTCGCCTCCATTCATGAACACACAGCTTAATATATGGCGGGGTGTCGAGTAAAAAATAAAAAAGAGTTTCTAAATTTATTATTACGTAAGTTTTTTTATAAAGACTTAAAGATTACTTGCAATCCAATTCAGCGAATATTTTTTTAAAATTTTGTTAGATACGGCTATTATATTTTTATACTATTTATAAATAGATAAATGACTAATACTAATAAAAATACATTATATTTGCTTCGGGTCTGGTTATCAAAGAGGGGTAGGCAGTGGTACCCAGTTTGCCGAGCCGGGGTAGTACCACAACTTACAAGTATACAGACCGTAAAAGTAAAAGTATACGTGACCAAGTGATTTGGTCACGTTTCGGAATTAGCTTGTAAGTTGCTTGCCGGTTTATTGAATTGTAGTAGCAGTGACATTCATTCATTGACCACACTTCGGCTTAACATCAAGCAAGGCTTTCTGTCATATGTCAAGTCACAATAAAAAAAAACTGGGAAGGCAAACAAAACCTAGTCCATAGTTTTTAGCAAAATAGTCAATAAAACTCCTCCTATAAAGTCTTGAAGAGAACACGAAGTAACACATTTCACATATTTAAATCACTTGTCTATATTTGAACTTTAAAATGATTACTGGATAACAATTCCACCATTATTACACATTAATATTCAAGACACAAGCTTTACAAATAAAAAAGTGTGAATTGCACGGTAATCTGTCACTCGCACTTGCCCTCCTAAACTACTAGTTACTAGTTTATTTCTAAAAATATACATTTCATACATGCCTAGTGCACAATGATTGTATTGCACTTATTAATTTCTCCTACCATTACAGTTTCTTTTCTTTAAAATGATTTTCGTACTGGGGTAAATGTGCGCATGTGTGTGTGTTATCTGCCATACATTATTTATTAATTATACTAGCTGTGCCCGCGGTTTCACCCGCGTAAAATTAGGTTTGAAATAAAAATTCTCTCTCTTCTCAATTCGACTATCCTATATCCCTTTTTTGTGTTTACTCGATAACTTATATAAAAATGACAGACGGAAATAATAATAAATATAGAAAAAATCTAAACAGCTGAAACTATAGTCAATTGGAAACCTATGTTACTTCTAGTACCTCCAAAAATATGTGTACAAAGTTTCATGATGATCGGTTAAGTAGTTGTTGCGTGTAAACGTAACAAACAAACTCACATTCACATTTATAATAATAGTAGATTAATCATATGTTTTGTTTTAATTTTTCAATGTTTCATACTCTTAGTATTAACGCGTTTAAAAAATATCGGTCGAGGTGTTCATAAAAGATTATTTGAGGCAGCCATGTCCTTGAGAATGTTGTCAGATAAAATGTCTGCTAATTTTAAACCTCAAGTTACAAAACAAAAATGTGCTAATGATTTTAAACCCAACATTCACTCTCAATTGTCTGTGAAAATGTTTTAAATTGAATCAACTGAACTAATTATTTTTATTTAATATATTATTTTATATTTAAAAAAGAAATGCTTTGATTGTTTGTGTACATGGAAAGGATGAGTAAAAATAGATTGACGAAAGGAATTTATATATCTGATGTGGTTGGATGCCCTAAACAAGGCAGGCCCAGGAGGGTGTTTTCCGATCAAATCAGAGACATTCTTAAAAAATCTGGGTTGCCTAGTGCCCATAACCATAGAGCTTGTATGAAGAGAATTGTGGATGTGAGGAAAGCGAGGAAGTTGTGTTAGGATCGTGGTAACTGGCGCTCCATTGTCTCTGCCAATTCCTGTGGTAAAAAGGCGTGCCAATTTAATTGAATAATTGATATTTAATAAATATTATTTCAAGAGTCCTGTAAATTATCCTATGTAAATGCAAGTTACTTACCCTGTAAATGTGTTCAACTAGGCAAGCCACATTGAAAGGCTGACCAAATTGGGGACATTCTCAAGAAAGCTGGGTTGCCTAGTGCCCTTAATCGTAGAGCTTGTATAAAGAGCATTGTGAATGTAAGGAAAGCGAGGAAGTTGTGTCAGGATGGTGGCAAGTGGCGCTGCATTGTCTCTGCCTATCCCTGTGGGAAAGGGCGTAACAATTTGATTAATTGATTGATTCATTCTCAATTGTCTGTAAAAATGTTTTAAATTGAATCAACTAAACTACTGGTATTATTTCATATTTATTAAAAATAGTTTCAAGAGTATCTTATCGTATGCAAATACAACATACTTACATATAATAAACCTCTGTAAATGTGTTCAACTAGGCAAGCCACATCAAAGGGCTCACCAAATCGGAGACATCCTCAAGAAAGCTGGATTGCCTAGTGCCCTTAATCGTAGAGCTTGTATGAAGAGATTTGTGGATGTATGGAAGTTGCAGGATCAAGGCAAGTGGCGCATTGTCTCTGCGGGAAAAAGGCGTGACAATTTGACTGATTGATTTTTTAGAGTATTCATTATTTCACTTTTGCTTACTAAACCAAAATAAACGCTAATGTAAGCCGCGTAAAATTTGTTTAATTCATTAATATGAATGAATACTTATCAGAAATAATTATCATTAATAATAATTATGTCGAAATGGACATGGGAAAGCTTTTACGAGCTTTTTGCTTGACATTTAACTGACAGGTGAATAACAGTGAAAATAACGAGTTATTGATGTATGAAGCTTTGGACTTGATGGGAATTATTGATGACCTTTCATAACCCTTCTTTTCATGAGCCTCACATGTGACTATTTTCAGGAGTATACTCGTAAATAATCGACACAATTAAATAAGATAATAAATTTGAAATATTTGAAACGGACCTATGAATATTTAATTCAGTTAAAATTAATGAAAAAATAAAAGCAACTATAATAGATAAATTGATCGCGATATGTTAAGCTGGAGTGCGGTTCCTGAATAGAGACAACTGTTACTACAGGTAAGAAGCTAGTACCATGCCGGCCTAGTTGGAATGGGGAACTTACAAATTGATCTCTTAACGTAGATGATTAATGCACTTCACATGCATCTTTGATCTTTGTTAGAACCTTGCACATGTCTCTGATACCTTAACTAGCGCGACACGAAAGGTAGGTTAAAAATGTGTCGCCTGACATTGAACGTCTTTTATCACATACAAGTTACAATTCTCTTCATACAAGCTCTACGGTAATAAGCTCTAGACAACCCATCTTTCTTAAGGATGTCTCCAATTTGGTCAGAGAACACCCTCCTGTGTCTGCCTCGATTAATGCATCCATCCACATCAGATTTATAGATTTCTTTCGTCAACTTTTCTATTTATATATTTCTCTAATTAGTTTTTACTGTAAAAAAAACTCGCGTCTTTTTAGTTTATTCAACTGTACGTCGTGAATAGCTCATAAACCTAGTTATTTGGAAAAACAATAACATAATGAATTTATTATCCTCAAGAGAGGGAAGTTGTTAAAGAGACAAACAGTTTTTCTTACTCTGGATAGTTTGGAGTGAGGGGAGAGTCGACTAAATCGTATTACTAGTGCGAAACTTTTTTACAACCTTAATATATGTGAATTGGGGTTAGACTACAACTGGTATTAGGTCGAGTTTTGTTTGTATGAGGTGTATATTCTATTTTTTTATTGTGAGTCGACATAGGCAGCACCCGCTTGATGTTAAGCTAAAGTGTGGCCCATGAATGGATGTCACTGCTACTACAATTCAATAACTGTGGGTAGCTGTTACATCTACTGATCCCGAAACGCGACTAAATCACTTCACCGTCTGTATACTTGTAAGTGGTGGTACTACCCCGGATCCGGCAGACTGGGTACCACTGCCTCACACTATTTGATAACCAGACCCGAAGCAAATATCCGCCCTTTTTTTATTAACGAATATTTTTAATATTTAATAGTATAAGTACCTATTAAATATTAGAAATAAAAGCTATGTAAAAAATATTTGTTCGACCGGGAATCGACGCCAGACGCCAGACGAATGGACTTAACGCGCAACAAACCAATCGTTATCAGTTCGTCCACGTCAGCCGTCAACGTGGACGAAAGGACAATAATAATTAAGGTTTATTATTCCAATAAAATATCTATGGCCAGTATTTTTCGCATATTATTTGTAAATACAAAACTTTATATTCTTATGACAAATTTAGTTGTGGCAGACCTTACAAGTAAAAGTAGCAATAAACATTGCAAGTACATTTTAAATTAAATAAAAAAAACTAATAAGTAAATCAGTTTACAAATTCAAAATAAACGCTACAATGTAAATACGAGTACCTACTTGTATATCTGTTTAATCACATAATCCAAAACTTGTTTAGAATAGGGATTACAATACAAAGCTACATAGAATATTCTAGAATTAGAAGTTAAATTATATTGTATTATATAAAATTGTATTAGGTATAGTATTTTTCTTTTTTTCTTTATTTTTTTTTATAAAAAGGTACACTTACAGCGTAACATATACATCAATGGTAACTCAATATTAATATCATTTAAAATGGGTACATACGTCTGCCAATTACAAGTATACACAACATTTGTACGAAAATTGTGAACAAGAAAACAAAATAAAACAAAACTAAAACTTAACATGAATCCTTTAAACATGATTAACGAAAAATATTAATAAGACCATTAAAAAAAGTAACAAACTTAACGTAGAAAAATAAAAAGGCAATACTTAAAATAACTTATAGTGTATACAAAATATCATAATTTTTTATTTCAAATTGTTTCAGCAGCAGCAGCTTTTTTAAACATTATAAGCGAACTTTTGTTTTACGTAATGTTTATGTATATTTGAGGCAATAATTTATAATTATAATAAACATTTTGAAGCCATGATTGTCTCAGATGTTGGTCAAAATATGAGCCGCTTTTATACTTGTATTGGAGATAAATCACAAAAATATAAAGCATCTATTGTCGTTAGATGAACGGACCTACGAAAAAACTATTGATAATAAAAAATTGAGTTGTAATGAATTAAAAAAAATTATGCGGCTTACTATCGCATTTATGTTTGGTTAATGATTTCTCGTAATCATTAACCAAAAATGAACCCAATATCGTGATCTGTCCGTGACCATGATTGCTGGAAAGCTCTTGAAACGTCGGAATAATAAAAAATTGTGAAATCATTACCAAAAAATAAACATAAACATGATAAAATTTCCATAAAAACTGCATAAACATTTGTTTAATTTGTTAATCAATGCGCGCAAAATCTAAGAAAAATATTTTTTTTATATTTTTTTCTATTGTGACTCAGCATATGAGAGCAACCCAGTTTAATGTTAAGCTGGAGTGTGGTCGACAAATGGATGTCACTGCTACTACAATTAAATATCTGTAAGTGGCAGTCACGTGCACTATGCCGGCCTAGTTGGAACCAGCAACTTACAAGCTAATCCCGAAACGTGACTAAATCACTTCACGGTCTGTATACTACCTCGAATCGGCAGACTGGGTACCACTGTCTACCACTCTTAAAAACTCTATAGAGTTGTAATTATACAAATAACTAATTAACTACATTTCGGTAAAAAATAATAACTTTTTAAACATAATAATAAAACCTTAAAAATGAAAACCTTAAGGTACTTTATTTCTGTAGCAAACAACGAAAATAAAGAGGGGGAGAAAGGCGGCAGCTTGTCTTAGTTTTTATTTTGGAATTATCTCTTCTATATTCAAAATATTGTTATCTGGCTAGAAACAAACAATCACCAATCGATGTTTGAAGCGATTGATATTAAAATAATCATTTATCAATTTGTAATATTAAATGTAATTATTATATCATATGGCTGCTTATATGACATTTGCATATAAGTAGGTATATTACATACTAAGATTTACTTACGACTTCGCTTATTTCACTATATTATTTCGCTATTTTACATTTCTTTACAACGTGCTTGTATAATAGAAACAGTACGACCAAAGTACTTACGATACTAAGATACAAGTGGTTTTAAATCAGGAGGTCTTAATCTGAGAGACTGTTTATGTACTAGATAGATTATTATTAGTAGTAGATACATTATTTAAAGTTATCTAACTTTACCGAAATAACTATGACATTGTAATTGAAGCGCCTCTAATATATGTAATACGAACATACAGTACTATATATCATTGGCAAGAGCCAAGCCCATATTGATTAAACGTGATTAATTCATTTAAGTCAGTCGTAACGTAACTCGTAACCTTCCTATAAACTACTCCAATTCACTCAAATATACAACTATGAAGATATAAACTTAATAGGGATGTGGCTGCGATGTTTTGAGGCAAGTGGAAAGATAAAATGACAGAGAAAATTATACTTTAATTAAATCAGGGTCTTTTATAAAAAAAATGGAGTGGCCATAGCCATAGAGATAAGCCGTGATGGCGACTGAGTAGGTTTTTTTAGTCGTTTCTACTCCTAGGCCTCCTATTGTTTACCAGGTTAGTAAAGGACAGATGTCGAATCACAACAACAAAATGCATAAATAAATTTGGGAATGTAATGGAAGGCGACCGTGGTGTAGTGGCCGTGCAATAGTTACAAAAACCGAAAGCACGAGTTCGAAACCACCCACCAGTACCAATGTATCTTTGATTGTATCTTGAATGTATACTTTGGTTGTCCTGTTTCTATGATACAAGCACTTTAGTAGCTTAGTAAAGAAATGTACAATAAAAAAATAAATTAAAAAACAAGCTGTGGAATGTGGAAGGTGACGCTCTGGTGTCTATCCTAGCGGAAATTTGGGCACACCTATGTGAGGCTGGAGATGGTAATTTTATTGATAAATTATATTCATTTTATTTATAAATATTAAATCGATATAATTTTGTTCATCCCTATAAAACTAAGAAACGTACATAAGTATAATACAAACTAATTTACATGGGTATCCGTTCCTTGAATAGTGTCTTATTGAATCAACGGTGGATAAATTCAATAGTTACTATCAAAAGACATACATACATATAAGTAGTATGTTTATAGTACATACGGTTGTACCTATACTCGTACCGACTAAGATTGCGTAACCAAGCAATCGGCTATACTTTGATATACTCATTAATTTAGTAGCCTATTCTATTTGATACGTAGGATGTAAAATAAAGTTTTTTTTTTATTGTGACTCGACATATGATAGTACCCAGCTTGATATTGGTGTGGTCCATGAATGAATGTCACTGCTACTACAATTCAATATAAGTATATCCCGAAACGTCACTAAATCACTTCACGGTCTGTATACTTGTAAGTGGTGGCACTACCCCGGATCGGCAGACTGGGTACCACTGCCTACCACTCTTTGATAACCAGACCCGAAGCAAATAACCGTTACTTTTTTTATTAACAAATTTGCAATACTTAATATTATTATTAAATATTACAAACAAAAGCTATGAAACAAATATTTGTTCTGACCGGGAATCGAACCCGGCACTATACGCGCAACAAACCAATCGCTAACCGTTCGTCCACGCCTGTCGTCAAATGACCTACATTTCGGTCATAAGTCCGGAACGCTGCCTCCACTCTTCCGCCTGCCACGCGATGGACCCGGCACCCGCACGGATATTCCATGGAAGTTAGAAAAATTGTCACTCTCTCATTTCGAATAATAGAAATAATATTTATTTTTTAGATTTTTTATTAATTTTAATTTTTTATACTAAACTACTAAAGTGCTTCTTGTATCATAGAAACAGGACAACCAAAGTACATATATCAAAGATACATTGGTACCGGTGGGTGGTCTAAAACTCGTGCTCTCGGTTTGCGTAACCATTGCACTGCCACTACACCACGGTCGCCCTAAAGTTAGTAGTCCTGTTCCTAAATAGAATATTTCTAAACGTATCTATTATGAGAATTGAATTTAAAACTAAATAAAAGTTAATGTTGTTTCTGCTGGGTATGTTGGAGTCGATGGGGTTATTCTAAATATTCGGAGCACGCTCTAGAAGCCATTACTGGGGGCTAAATAGAATAGAAACCATTACAGGCTAGGAAATGTATCGTTAAATTGCCAGAATAGGCATTCATTGCTTTGTGATGTCATTCTTGTTTACGTTTTGAAAGCGAACTAGATCCGCATTCTGTCGACCAAATCGGCAGTCGAACAAAAAGGTTTAGTGCGTCGTTTCATAGTAGGACAATCGACTAGTAGAATGCTTTACCAGCAGCCTTACAGCCTTGGATCCGTTAAGCGATGCGCGATAGTGACGGCAACTGAGACAACCGTGACTGACTAGGTTGACTGAATTTTATGCGGCTTACTATCGCGTTTATATTTGGTTAATGATTTTACTCTCTGTGACCACGATAGCTGCAAAGTTCTCGAAACGTCGGAATAATAAAAATTGTAAAATCAATAACCAAAAAAAAAACGCGATCGTAAACCGCATAAAATTTATTTAATTCATTAATCAATGTTTGCGCAAAATCTAAGAAAATTCTATGTTTTGTTAATGTTCTTATAGACGTCTTTCTTGTGAAATATTGCGAGTATATTCGTTATCGAATTCGTTTAAAATAAGCCTTGGAGGGGAATAAACGTATCAGGCTTATTGGTTTTAGAATTGGTACCTTTTGGTTTAGTTTCAATTTGATTTTAGATTGAGTTAATTTTCGCCTGCCAATGAATTTCGGCGATAAACGCTTTACGTTCATCATGTATTTTAAATGAAATAATTATTTAATGAGATTTTAAAACAATGTGTTTTAACCGAAACCGATCAAAACATCGAAAGGTACAATTTTATAACACTGAATATTATCGATGAAGAAAAATATTTACGCAAAAATGATTTATTTTATAATAGAAAAACTCTTTTTGTGAAGAAACTTTCATAAAACAGAGTTTCCTTGACAGGTATAATAAAATTTATATTTACTGTTTTTAATATGTTTACAAAATGCATATTCATTTAAAAAATTATTGAAATATAACTTGACCTACTTTATTAGATAAAAGTGCCAAGTTTTTGTACTGAAGTAAGTTACAGCAGACTCATCATACAACGAATTTGTAGTGATTTGGAAGTAAATATTAGCAAAAACAGCACACGATGAAAGTGAAAAAGAAGTAAGTTTTAACAGAAATGTCACTGTTGTGAACCCAATTACCCAGTCAAGTAAGAAGTTTCAGCAGAAACGCACACGATTTCATGAATAAAGGGTAGATTTTAACAGAAATATAAATTATTGTAATGATCAAGAAGTAGATTTCAGAAGAAATATCACACCATTTGTCACAAGGAAGTAATCTTCAGCAGAAACCACACATGGGGACAATATAGTTACATACTATTTTTTTAGTTAAGAGGAAAGAATATATAAATTAAATAGTTCTAGTAGATACTTTCAAAAACATTATAGATGCAAATCAGCCTAATTAAAACTAAAAATCGTTACTTAAACTATACGGTAAACAATCGACAAGTGGAACGCTTTGCCAGCCCATGTGTTCTCTCCCTCCTATAACCTTGGATCCTTCAAGCGATGCGTGAAGAAGCATAGTGGCCGGCATAGTGACGGCGACTGAGGCAGCCGTGAACTAACTCGGTTGTTTCAGTCTTCGTCATTCTTGGGTCTCCTTGCTTAACATCGGGCGGGTCGAGGTCAGATGTCGTGTCACAATATTTTTTTTTAAGTCTTTGTATTGTAAAATGGTTCAATAAAATGATAAAACTAAAGCGTGCAGTTCATAACTTCCAGATGAATAGTTTTTAAAAGTACAATACCAACTGCGAACAGCTTTATTGTAGTGTACTGTATTGACGACCATAGCAGTTTTATGCTGACCGTACTAAGAATGCAGAAAATCATAACCCAGTATGAATATGCAGTTGTAAAATAATATAAGCTAAATTGCAATCAAATAGTTACGTCTTTTACCCGCAGGGATAGGCAAAAAAAGTGGAGCTCCACTTTCCACGACCCTGACACAACTCCCTCGCTTTCCTCACACCCGCAATGTTCTTCATACACGCTCCACGGTTACGAGTATTAACACTAGGCAACCCATCTTTTTTGAGGATGTCTTCGATTTAGTTGGAAAACCCTCCTACACCTCCTGGGTCTGCCTCGTTTAACGCATCCATCCATATCAAATTTACAAATTGTTTCGTCAATAAACCCTATCCTACAATAACTTTCCCTAATTTATAAATGAGGCTGCAATAAATTAGAAGAGATTTAATAAACAATGTTTACACTTTTGTGTCGTGTCCGTTTAAACGTCCGTGGACAATTTATTCCTCCCATTCCTCGGTTAGGATGATCTTTCCTAGTGGTTTGAAAGATATTGACTAAACGGTTTGGTGCGTCGTTTTGTTATCGCTTTGCCAAGTGGAATGCTTTATCAGGCCATGTGTTATTGTGTTATCCCCAATCTTGGATCCTTCAAGTAAGGCGAGTAATGGCATCTGATGCATCGTGAGCTGAGTTGCTTACTATTAGGCACGGCGAGGTCAGACGTCGGGTAACAATAAATAAAACATCAAAGTTCGGAGAAGTCACACATTTCAAGAATAAAAATAGGAGGTTTTTACTTTAACAAATAGAGCAGGGTTTCCCAACCTTTTTAGGCCATGTCCCACCTTAACATTTCTAAAATTATGTATGCCCCATATACATAATTTTAAAGCTATAAATTTTTTTGTTCCCTTAATGAATATAAATGATTACAGCATTTTTTAACAAATTGCCTTTTTTGTTGAATTTGTCACCGATATCTATCATTGCATTTTGCAAATAACCCAAAGCGAAAAGGTCAAAGTCGTATCGAGTCCATTTTTAAATTGCCCCCCTTAACTATCAAATTTCCTTTCTGTGGGACGTGGGCGCCACGTTGGGAAACACTGAAATAGAGTTTTGATGTTGGACAGCTAAAAGTGTGGGGTTAAATGGAGCGGGCACTTTTTGTAACTGCCTTTTCCCTTGTGATTTACAACGTGAGCCCGTTTGAATTATTATTACAGTGTTATAAAATTGTACCTTTCGATTTTTTGAGCGGTTTCGGTTCATCGGTCAACTATTTCCATCAAGTTGTTCTATTATTATTGTGATGAAAATTTGATGTCTGACCGGGACTGTATTCACGACTGAGGAAATCAATCAATCAAATTGTCACGCCTTTTTCCCACGGAGATAACAACGACAGAGACAACGGCAACCTGCTAAGACCTTAATTCAACCCCCGCGTCCTCACATCCACAATTCTCTTCAACCAATTCTCTACGATTATTGGCACTAGGCAGCTTAGCTTTCCGAATGTTTCCGATCGGAAAACATCCTTCTGGGCATCTGAGTCAACTATCGAAATAAAAGAACGTGTTGGTATATTTTAATGACTAACTAAGTCGGTCCACAGGTCGAGGTTAGTTAATGCGTCAAAATGATATAATAATAAAAAAAGGTTATAAAATTAAAATCCGGCTACAACTAGGCCAGCATAGTGGGTGTGACTGCTACCTACAGTTATTGAATTGTAGTAGCAATGACATCCATTCATGGACCACACTCCATCTTAACATCAAAATAAAATAAAAAAAGACGAACTAAAAGGTTTGGGGCGTGTCGTTTCTTTGTAGAACAATAGCAAATCAAATGATTTACCAGCCTATCACCTTGGATCCTTCAAGCAATGCGTGGAGTTATAGTGACGCCGGCATAGTGATGCGACTGTGGCAGCCGTGAACTGACTTGTTCTTTTTTAGTCGTCGGCACTCTTGGACCTCTATGATGCTTACCATCAGGCAAGTTAAGGACAAATGTCGAGTCATAAAAAAAAAGAATACGTGACATTCTTTCTACAAGTTTATTTTAAATTGTGACTTGGCGTATAACAGCACCCCTCTTGATGTTAGGCTGAAGTGTGGTCCATGAATGGATGCCACTGCTACTACAATTCAATAACTATAAGTAGCAGTCACATTCACTATGCCGGCCCAGTTGGAACCGGCAACTTACAAGCTGATCCCGAAACGCGACTAAATCACTTCACGGTCTGTATACTTGTAAGTGGTGGTATTATCCCAGATCGGCAGAATAGGTGCCACTGCCTACCACTCTTTGAAGTACTGAGATGCTACATTTATTTTCGTTATTTTCAAACAAGTGATTTACAAGTATACAGACCGTGAAGTGATTTAGTCACGTTTCAGGATCAGCTTGTAAGTTGCCGGTTCCATCTAGGCCGGCATAGTGGATGTGATTGCTACTCACAGTTATTGAATTGTAGTAGCAGTGACATTCATTCATGGACCACACTTTGGCTTAACATCAAGCGGGGTGCTGTCATATGTCGAGTCACAATAAAAAAAAAAAAAATACAAATAATACTAAAATGATCATTTGTATTTTCTAAATTAATAGCTTTAATCTTCTTTAATTACGCGGGTTTATTGAGCGTATTATCTGTTGATAAGGATCGTTGATATCCGCTACAAATTGTATCATTATTATTGTCATTCCTTAATGACAGAATGCCTTATTAAAGCTATCAATCACGAGTCTCAATGTTGTACAGACGAAGAATTAATAGCGTAGCACAAAATGTTATTCTGTTGTTACGGTGTACTGTGTACGGACGTTTTTTTTTTATTCAGATGATTATATCTATTATGAGTCTTGTGTATTATTATTATTTTAAATTATATTTAGGGTTAAACAAATTTTATGCGGCTTACTATCGCTTTTTTTTGGTTTTGATTTTACAATTTACAATAGTCTTTCCGTGACCACGATGGCTGCAAAGCTCTCGAAACGTCGGAATAATTAAAAGTTGTAAAATCAAAACCAAAATAAACGCGATAGTAAGCCGCATTAAATTTGTTTAATTCATTAATCAATGTTAGCGCAAAATCTAAGAAAATACTATATTTAGGGTTTCATTAAAAAGTTTATTTCGTTATTTACATTTCTATACTAAGCTACTGAAGTGTATCATTAAAACAGGACAACCAAAGTCTACATATCAAAGATACATTGGTACTGGCAAGTGATTATAAACCCGTGATTTCGGATTGCCTAAACATTGCACTACCACTACACCACGGTCGCCTTAAGCTGCAAACAAATCTAACTCTAAATATAAATCAAATCTAATAAGACGTTTTGCCGCTTTCTTCGAGTATAGCGTTTATTTTAATTATTAATTGACTAGCAACTTCTTTCTGTAACCACGATGACTGCAATATATTTTCTTTATTATTTTATTACATTTCTATACTTAGCTACCACACGTCATTGTATCATAGAAACTAAACGACCAAAGATTTGAAACGGTCGTATGAAAATAATAAAAATAAACGCGGTTATAAGCGGGAAAATAGTTCTCATAAATAGATAATCATAAAGAATGCACAGATTAATATCAACACAGATAACAGAGTCTTTAATCAATCAAATAACTTCTCAACTCTAACAAAAGTAGATCGAAGCAACTTTTAATAATCTTAACACAACCTTCCTACTTTGATAACCATCCACAATTCTCTTTAGCTAGAATAGTATCCCTGGCGGAGCGATACTTTAAAAAATATGTTTCCTATTATGAATTCTCTCTTAATTATATTAATTTTCCTGTAACTTATGTTTAAAAGTATATAACATTTTTTATAATGAAATAACATAAAAATCATTAGACTAAAACACGTAACATAATTTAATAGAGTGTTGGTATTCAAATACATATGGTAGATAAAAAAACCTTGTCTATATAAGTAATACAATACGTTCCCATCGTTATCTTTATAGTTGGAGCCGGTTCAACGATCCTGTCTACACGTGATTTAGTTAAACAGTAGCTGATACACACCTCAAAGGGATTCAAAATAGAAATGTGACAGTTCGACGACCTGGGAGCACGTGGATTGAGTCCACATGACAGTTACGGTGATTAAAGGAGACCGGAGATAATGCTGATACTACTCGTATTTAGGATGTGCGGGCTACTTTGACTTTACTCATATTTTAAATGTGGAATGAAAATTGTTAATGTATCAACGGTGGGCAATGATTGGCAACTTAGTAAACGTTTCAGGAAACTTATTCAATCAATCAAAGCAAATTGTCACGCATTAATTCCTAACAGGGGTAGACAGAGAAAACGGAACGCCATTTACCACAATCCTGACAAAATCATCATGTTTTGATGTAGAAACACTTCTTTTATTTCTATGAACGATAATAATATATAAAAATAATTTATTTATAACAATATGGGGGAGGCCGAGGTAAAGAGTGGTAGCAAGTCTGCCGATCCGGGGTAGTACTACCACTTACAAGTATTCAGACCGTAAAGTGATTTGGTCGTGTTTCGGGATCAGTTTATGAGTTGTTGGTTCTAACTAGGCCGGCATAGTGGATGTGATTGCTACTTACAGTTATTAATTTGTAGTAGCAGTGACATTAATCATGGCTTAACATTAAGCGGGTGCTGTCATATGTCGAGTTACAATAAAAGAAAAGGTCTATGTTCAGCAGTGGACGCCTTCTGGCTAATGATGATGAAAATAATATATTTTATATTGAGGAAGGTATTCCATTACGCAATAAATACATTTCAAATAATAAAATAATATTTAATTCTATTTGTTTCAGGTATCAAGAGGACTAACGTGTCATGCTGTGACACGACACACAATGTCAACTGCGGACACCTAGTGCTGTGCAAGTGTCGATTGAAATCAGTTATCGATAAAAATGTCGCGAGTGTTATTGACGTTCTTATTGCCGGCGCTCGCCGTCGCGGCGCTGTCGCCGGCGTCCTTTGACACGGATACGTGTAATCCGGACAAAATGACAGTGTATAAAATGGTCCTGCATACTTATTGGACCAGAGAGAAGTTTCCCAAACATTATCCTGAATGGCGTCCTCCCGCCCAATGGTCCAGAGTTTATGGTAAGTGTAAATAAACAATTGTTAAATGTTTTAAGGTTTATTGACCCTTTAGATAGTTCACAAAAAGGTTTTTTTCAGGGGTTGAATGAACTTTAGTAAATGTAGTTATTGCTTTTTGTGAACTTTAATTGTTTTTTAAGATACCTGCACAAGAGTATATAAAAAAAACTGTTAATATTCCTAAACTACAAAAAAAACTTTAAATAATGTTTATTTTAAAGTAGATTTCAAATTAGGTTGTAAATTGTTTAGACATCCTTTCCTGAATATTTTTATGAGCGTGAAGTAAACTGTGTAAAACTGAAGTAAAATTATATATAATATAAAAATATATTATATATAATTTAAATTAAATGTTGTTTATTTGAAAAATTACCTCAACCTCTAAATCTTATTTACTTTTGCCTTATTTGATATTCTTAAAAAAAACAAATCTTTCTTTAAGAATATCTAATAACACGTTTGGAATTAAATTGTTTGTTTACTCAAAGGAAAATAAATTTATAATGATAAAATTATAGGAAAACAACGTATCCCTAAATCCAATAAAGCCTATTTTCTTTGAGAAAAAATATGTTTACCGGTAAATTTATTTTGTTCCCAAAGATTTTTCTTTTGAATTTAGTTTATTCATTACGTACGTAACTGTTGAGTCACATAATTTTCTAAATTAATTAAAATAAGAATATCTTTTAAAAGTACTACAGAAAGATTTTTATTTCTTGTTCTTAAGCTAATATATTTTAGATGGGAAATAACAATTAGAAATAATTTGTGCATAAAGAGCAAAAATTAACATTACTATTTCCTCTGTTAGTGTCAGAGAGAGAAAAAAAACATTTGTTATACGAGTGCACACTGGATGGCAGTTTATTAATGGAGGCGACTGCTACTTTAGTTAAACTACTTTAAGTAGCTGGTCTAGTTGGAGCCGATTTAAAAATGTACAGACTTACTGTACACTTGAACGTGGTGGTACCAACTGTATGCCCACTACTCTTAATAAACTATTTCATAATTTAAGAATATTTAAAGCAGTTGTATTAAAACTTTATTCCAAATGGTGCAACAAAAACAACAAAATAAAATGTTTAATACCAATAACGTTGCCACAATACAGAGCAGTTTATATTCGACAAGATCATCAAAATTAATGAGCCGTATGGAGCAACACTTCAATCAAGTTTACTCTATAAAAAGACACTATAAGCGGTCAATTTATTATCGGTCCCTATCTTAAACCATATGTCGATTTGGCAACGACCCAAAAAAAACCTTCGACTAGTCTTTTTAGTTATTTTCGAATTACCAATAAATTTATGTTGTTGACATACTCTTAGGTTCTACAAATAGGTTCTGGTACAAATAATTTTTAAACTGTACGCATTAAGTATATGTTCCGAGGAGCTTTTTAACCTTGTTCCTACCTCATATTTTAACACCCGTAATACCCGCACAGGTCAGGGAAAGCATTTGCATTCTGTCGACCGAATCGGCAGTCGAAATAAAAGATACAGTGCGTCGTTTCTTTGTAGAACAATTGACAAGTAGAATTCTTTACCAGCCCATGTGCCATCCATCCTATAACCTTTAATCCGTCAAACGATGCGTAAAGACTCGGTTTGCACAGTCGTTCTTGCTTACTATCAGATGGGTCAGATGTCGAATCACAATTAAAAAAAAACAGTTAAAGTTGCAAAATAGGATGGCAGGCATGACGGAGTATGAAGAATTCCTATTGACCAATTACGAGAAGGATCGCCCGTGACGAAGCGGCGCCAAAGTGACTGTTGTGAAGTTGTTTATAGTTATTCTAAATACAGGTTTATGCCATGTTTTGCATGGTTTTCAATTCTTTTGGTGTTTTGTTAAACTGTTTTCGTTATTTCGAGTTGTTTGGTACGTTTTTACTACGAGATACTACTTTTTTTAAAAGACTCAACTTGTCTGGCAAGGGCAAATCTAGGGGCATCGATGCCTGAGAAAACCAATTGAATCACCTTACGTTTGCCTCAGTCGCTATGACAATAATACTAAATTATTTACAAAATATATCCTGATTTTATAAATAATAGCTGTTTATAAAGACAGACATATATTCTACTTGTATATTCTATGTAAATAGACAGGACTGGATCTATATAACTACGATATAATTTATATAACCAAAAATCCGAAAATTTGTAGTTGAATAATATTTGTAGATGTAGATAGTAATTGTAAAAAATAAACATTATTTCCACAAAAGTATTTGACAACCCTGCTTTTGAGTTGACAAAAATATCGACATAATGAATCTGAAACCGCGCTTCCTATTACATCTCGAATGGCGGAAGTGACTGAAAATATCTTTGACGTCTGACAAAGACCGACTTTTTACATTCCAAGCTTTATGAAAACTATGATATTTCAGTAAACATTTTAGTTACTATTATAATTTTGTTTTGTTTTCATTTGACGTAAAAAAGAAATTTTTCGTATAAATTTCCTGTTAAATTCTTGTAAAGTAATGATACTAAAAATCGTGTAGTAAAAAATTAATACCTAAAAAGATCTTGTTATTTTTTTTTTAAATTGACTCGACATATGACAGCACCCCGCTTGATCTTAAGCCGAAGTGTGGTCCATCAATAAATGTCACTGCTGCTACAATTCAATAACTGTGAGTAGTAATCACATCCACTATGCCGGCCTAGATGGAACCGGCAACTTACAAGCTCATCCCGAAACGTGACCAAATCACGGTCTGTAGGCAGTGGACTGGGTACCACTGCCTACCACTCTTTTAATTAATATTAAGAAGATTTACCAAATAAAATAATAAATTTATAAACTTATTTGAATATAAGGTTGATTGAAAAAAATAACCTACAAAAATTTCATACTGGCAAGAAATAAATGAAATTTCAAAACTTAATAAAAAAATAATGAAGTTACTTCGTAGCGTCTATAAATTTTCAAGTTTGCGTTAGTGAAGATGAATCCATTTTTCATTTCCTTAGCGGAGACTGAGATCCTAATTATGTTTTCGGCGTTATAAATTTCTATAAACACGATGAAATGACCTACTTTTCCTGTTACACGAAAAGGTAGCTTACTTGCCATAAAAATAAATTTGAATATATTTTACACTTCTAACCGGAATCTCTAAAGAATCTCTATTTTGCTTTTTACTAAATTTCCTAACATTAACCAATATTTTAAAATAACACTAATATATAAAAAATCTCATTATACTTAATTTTTTATTATAATCTTAAAATTTTAATCAAAACTATAACTTTATATTTTATTATAATCCTAAAATTGTAAATAGAACTAATATTTTTTTTTTTATTAAAATATACTGTTAAATTTAAAAGTAGTTAACAGTCGATTATTAAATCTGACACATAAAAACATATATACGGTCGAATTAAGAACTTCCTCCTTTTTTAAGTCGGTTAAA
The DNA here is from genome assembly GCA_905220615.1 of Tinea trinotella. Lineage (NCBI taxonomy): Eukaryota > Metazoa > Arthropoda > Insecta > Lepidoptera > Tineidae > Tinea > Tinea trinotella. The sequence continues at coordinate 2,268,439 of HG992314.1, forward strand.
AATTATCAAATTCATTACTTTATTGTCAATGTTTCAATCTAATGTTTTTTATCAAGGCTCGACATTCAACAGCACCGCTTCTAATGTTCAGCAAGAGTGCAGACTATGAATGGAAGTGACTGCTACTAGAGTTAAGTAACTGCAGTCGTATGCACTATGTCCGCCTGAAACGCGACTGAGTCATTTCCTAGTCTATTAATTCGAAATTGGTATTACTATCCTAAATCCGAAAACTGTGCAAACAAAGTGGTTAGCCTTATTTGAATATTCAAAATGAAATAGTCAATCAATCAATTAAATTGTCACGCCTTTTCCCCACAGGGACAGGCAGAGACAATGGAGCGCCACTTGCCACGATGCTGACACAAATCCATCGCTTCCTTCACATTCAAAATTCTCTTCATACAAGTCTATGGTTATGGGCACCAGACAACCTAGCTTTCTTGAGGATGTCTCCGATTTGGTCGGCAAACACCCTCCTGGGTCTGCCTTGTTTAACGCATCCATTCACACGAGATGAAATAGTTTTTTTATATTGCACGACGTAACAACCATGAGTACTTATGTCAAATAAATGAAAGTAAACGACAAATATTATATTTTGTTTACATCACATTTCGTATTCGAATGTAGCAAGCACACTTACCGAAATAATATTTACCGAAGTTATATTATAAATTGTAAATCAAGGAATCGATCGTTACACTTCACAACCGTAAAATATCAAGACGGAGTTGTTTACCTCGTTTAGTAACGTAAACAACGAAATAAACGTTTCGCATTTGTCAGGACGAGACCGAACTTACTAAATTAAGTTAACAGAATTCTAGATTGTTCATTGTTGTTTATTTGTGATGGTTTTTGGAAATGTGAGGATGTTTTTGTGTTTCTGCTCATAAAAAGGATATAATTCAATTGTTTTTGCTCATATTCACTGATTTGTTTTGAAATTTCTTGACAAAAGTGGCCGATCAGGGGTAGTAAGTACCGCCACTTATAAGTATACAGACCATGAAGTGACTCAGTCGCGTTTGTTGTTGTAGTAAGTTGCCGGTTCCAACAAGGCCGGCATAGTGTTTGTTACTGCTACTTTTAGTTATTTACTATAGTAGTAGTCACCTCTATTCATGAATCTCACTTCAGCTTAACATCAGGCAGGGTGCTGTCGTATGTCAAGTCACAATAAAAAAAAACAATAGCGCCGACGATTAAATAAACCGTTACAATTTACGGTTGCCTCAGCCGCTGTCACTTTGCCGGTTAGAGGTGCTTTCTCATGCTTTACTTAAAGGACTAAGCTAGGATAGAAATGAAAAAGATATAATGGGAGATACAAAGGTATGGGAAGAACACATTGGAAACGTCGCCTTTGCGTTCGGAATCATCTTGAAAATTCAGCCTGACTGGCATAGAAGATGCGAACAGCTTTTACCAACAATAATTTTTGAACCTTTACTTATGAGTTAAATTCCAGCCCAAAAAATTCAAATAGTAAAAATAATTTTATCATTTTGTTTATGTTTTTTAACACAAGACTTGTTGAGACTTGATGATTAGAGATACATAATATAAATAGCGTAATAAAATTGTTTTAATAATAAAAGAAAATAAAGCCTGACTCGCCAAGACTCGCCAAGCTTTTAACAAACGTGTTAAACAACGTTTATTGTTTAAATCTTAAAATAAATTGCGTTCTAGGAGCCGAGAAAAAGAGATTTCGTGAGAGGTAATTAAAAGAGAATTTTGGTATGTTCCAAAGGCTTTGATTCGATTTTATTAAAATCTCAGACAATTTTGTTAGAACAGAAGGAAAAGCGTAGATAATTTTGCAAATGAGATAATACGAGTATAACGTTTTTGCTTTTGTAAAATTATTTAAAGGGATTTTTTAATAATTTGCTTAGGGATTTTATTTGGTTATTATTAAGGTCCGATTGTGTAACCAATGTACACGCGTACAAATTTTATTCTATACAATTTTCATTAATAATTTTTTTTTATTGGGGCTCGTCGTTTGACAACCCCTTCTGATGTTATGCTGGAGTTTGTCCATGAATAGAGGCGACTGCTACTAGTTACATAACAGAAAGAAGAAGAAGCACCTTTGGCCGACATAGTGACGGCGACAGAGGCAGCCTTGAACTAACTCGATTGTTTCAGTCGTCGTCACTCTTGGATCTCCTCTTGCTTATCATCAGGCGGGTCAAGGTCAAATGTCGTGTCACAATAAATAAAAGTAGCGGTAACATCCACTATGCCGGCCTAGTTAGATCCCGAATTGAGACTAATCTGTACGCTTGTAACACTATTCTGGACCAAGCTGATTCACACCAGAAGTTTTTTTTATTGTGGCTCGACATATGATAGCACATTACCTGATGTTAAGCTGGAGCGTAGTCCATGAATCGATGTGACTGCTAGTACAATTCCATAACTGTAAGTAGTGACTACCCACGTATAGTTGTACGTACCCGGTATAGTTGGAACCGGCAACTTACAAGCTGATCACGAAACACGACTAAGTCACTTCACGGTCTGTACTACTAACTGGTGGTTCTACCCCGGATCGATAGACGGGGCACCACTACCACTCTTTGATTACAAGACCCGGAGCTAATATCCCCCTCTATTTTTTGTATGCTGTAGATATAAATATGCTAAAGAATAAGATGTTTTAGTATAAAACATAATTCTTCACTAAATAAATTATAACACGGTTTAAAACTTCATTAAGACAAAGTTTCATTTAAATTTCAGAGGTGCTAGTGAATATTGCTCAACTGGGAAATACGGCTCCGTAATTGAATTTTTCTCTTTTGAAATTTCTTCCATCTTATTTTAGATATAAAAACTTAAGTCTGTAAAAGGGATCTTTTTACGCAATGAAAATCAAATATTAAATATGTGTATTCCAGTGTATCAATCAATCAAGTTGACAAGCTTCGTAATTCTAATAGGGGTTAAAGTACGAAATTACCGTTTTATAGTAATAGATACTTTGAATCGGCATAAAACCTTCATGGTGTGAGATTTTCGAGCGAAACTTTTTTGACATGATATTTATAAAGTATAAAAAAATGTGCAACATTCGATTTTCGATTTTCAATTCTCAATTATGTTCATTTATTCAGCTTAGACGGGAGAGATGGATACTTCGAAAATCCGAGTAATCTTTGAATACGAGTCCTGACGCGGAACTAACGCGGCAGATGTGGGTCACAATATCAAAGCTGCGTTTGGAGAGAAGACCGCCAATGAACGAACCGTGCGTTTTTGGTCTAAAATCGTATAGAAACTAACTCGAAGAACGAGCTACGTGGAAGACCGCCCACACGGGTAAATAACGTTGAAATGAAGGAAATGATGAAAGCTGATCCGAGTCAAACTACCCAGGAATTAGCGGCATAGTTTAACGTTACCTTATATGGACTCATTTGCATCAAATCAATAACAAAATGAAATATGAAAAATCCGATTTAATTCACGGTTGTCTCAGTTGCCGTCACTATGTCGCAAAAACTGTGGTTATGGTTCAGCAGATCCCTGCTTTAAAAAAAAATCTTCTTTGATCGGATAATACTTTTCTTTTTTATTGTGGCTCGATATCTAACCTCGACTTGCCTAACGGTATTCCTCATATTCTTTCCCTTTTGTACTATGCTCTGCTTTTGTGCTTAAAAACTTACTTCATTATTTTATTAAAAACCCACCTCTTTTATCTTCGTTCTTCTCAAATTCTAAAACTCCTATTTTCCAGCTATTTGTTTCTTCGCTCATTCCAAATCTTTCCCCTTTCATACTGCTTACCTATGGTGGAATTTACTTTCGACTATTAGGAAATCCAATTTCTGCATGTGTTTTTAAATAGAATACAAAAACAATTCTTGTCCCTTTTATTTTAATGTATTATTGTTAGTTTATTAAATACTTTGTGCAATGTCCTAGTTCTTTTTTTTTCATTCCATTTATTCAATACTGTTCTTCGGTTGCCTGGAATAGATCGCCATTTTGTTATAAGTTTAGTTCTAAGCTACACCTGTATTAATAAAGAGAATTTCAAAGTATCTAAATTGTAAAATAAAATAAAAATAATTTATTAACATGGGCATGGGCAACTGCACTAACTTATCGTCTGATCGTACCATTCCCGTGTTAGCCTTTACTGAATTCCTAATAATAAATATATTTTGTTAATCTCCTTTGAATGTACCCACACCAACACAACGATTAAAATACAGCAGTGAAAGTTTAAAAAAAAAAGAAAAACAATATCAAAACATCAAACGGGGTAGTTTTGGACACAACAACAGCATCTACCAATAGGACAACGAACATCTCAGTCTCTCCGTGACCACGATGGCTGCAAAGCTCTCGAAACGTCAGAATAATAAGAAAATGTAAAATCAAAACCAAAATAAACGCGATAGTAAGCTGAATAAAATTTGTTTAATTCATTAATCAATGTTCGCGCAAAATCTAAGAAATTAGTAAGTTTAAAATAGTCTAAATTGTAATATTCATTAAAAAGCAATCGGTGTTAGTCATATTTTGGCATGGCTGCTTCTAGATGCCAGAGCGCCAGTAAGTTGGCAATGTGGCCAATTCTGCAGGTGTCTGGCTTATTCATGATCTACTATTATTGCTACTGATCACGTGACTAAAATGAACACCTAATGCACTTTCGTTAGTTTAATGACTCCGAGCCCAAAGCGATTTCTATGTTTTGTTTGTGTTCCAATTTAGAACTAGTTATGAAGTGTTGGGTTTTATTGTTATTGTGGATGTGAAGGAAGCGAGAGTGTTCAGTGAAAAGTGTCAGGATTGTGTAAAGTGATGCTCAATTATCTCTTCCATTGTCCTGTAGGAATTGTTTGTTTGATTGATTGATATAGTTATTGAAGAACAATTAACTGTTTACGATATATAATTTCCTTAGGTTTTGCGCGAACATTGATTAATGAATTAAACAAATTTAATCCGGCTTACTATCGTGGTCTCCGTGACCAAGATGGCTGCAAAGCTCTCGAAACTTCAGAATAACAAAAAAAAGTAAAATCAACTCAACAACCAAAATTAACGCTATAGTAAGTCACATAAAATTTGTTTAATCATGTTTACGATATATATCTATATTAAAACCGGCACAAGTTGGGATTTCAGTATCAGTAACAGTATCTTCATTGTCACAACATCAATACCGTAGGCAGGAGAATATTAACCCTATTAGAGCTTAGACCAGGAGCTCATAACCGTGAAATGGTGCAAGTGTCTCTTAACTCTTATTAGAAGAAATTTAATATTATTCATTAATTTGTGTTGCGACAAACCTATCTTCAAATACGCATCTGGATATAATATTATATTATTATCAAAGGATAATTTATCATAAAGCAATAAATGATGCCCTATGAATCGTCTTCCATTATAGGCAGCTCATTATGTTCATTGAAACTAAAGCCCATAAAGATAAATTGCCGTGACGACAATGCCCGTTTTATTTTAATTAAATAATTGGACGTATGAGTAAATGAGGCAAGTCGAGGTCAGATGTCGCGTCCTAATAAAAAAAATGAATCAACAGTTAGCCTTTTTTCTTCTTTTTTGACATAATATGTCAGAACCCCGTCTGATGTTAAGCTGGGGTGCTGTCGATGGGTGCGTTTTTTTTTCTTTTTAGGCCTGATATTTCAATATCATTCTAAAGTTCCTTTTGTTATATCTCTATACTGTAATACGAAACATTTTGGCAATGTCGTAGACTACTAGGCAAAAAATGGGGAATAAGCCCCAAAATTATGAAATGGATGTATACCTCCATTATTAGACCGTTAGTCACCTACGGTGCGTCGACTTGGTGGCCCAGAACCAGGCTGAAGACCGTTCAAGACAGACTGCAACAATTCCAGCGCATGGCGTGCACGGCCATCACAGGCTGCATGCTTACAACACCCACAAAGGCGCTGGAGGTCATCCTGGGCATACTGCCCCTACATCTGCATGTGCAGCTGGAGGCGACACTGACGGCAACGAGGCTTCTAATATTGAACCTCTGGAACATAGACTGCCGAGCCACACACACAACAGTTCTTAACGATGCAATTGAGGAACAGCCCCTCCTAGTATCGATCATTAACAGAATCCCGAAGATGTTTGTATTCGAAAAGAGCTATAAAATACAACTGTGCGAGGAAGAAAAGGACCACTCTGGCGCCGAGGAACTAAGAATCTACACCGATGGATTCAAGACCGGTGCGGGAACAGGGGCAGGAACCTTCTCGTGCGATTTAAACATAAATATCTCAACAACGCTCGACGTAAACAGCTCTGTGTTTCAGGCAGAATGTGTTGGTATTCTGCAGGCAGCGCATGCAATAGCGAGGAGGGGAATTGCCAACCATAAAATCAAGATCCTCTCTGATAGCAAAGCAGTACTTTTGGGTCTGGAAAGCAACTGCAAAAACTCAGCTCTACTCTATGAATGCCACCTGGCATTGGAGGACGTATGCACGTCGAACCAGATCACTCTCCAATGGATCAAGGGTCATAGTGGATCGCTGGGCAATGACGCGGCGGACGAGCTGGCCAGGAAGGGGTCGTCCTGTCAACCGATGGGACCGGGACCTATTGTGCCCCTACCATTCCAATTCCTGCGCAGCTGGCTACGCCAAAGAACAGGTAACCAACATGAAGACGCATGGTCACAAACAACGGATTTCAGACAGTCCAGGGAAGCTCTCCCTCATATAGACAGACGCTTGACTGGACGTCTGCTAGACCTCAGCAGAGCCAAGCTCCGCACTTTGGTAGGTGTTATAACGGGGCATTGCGGTTTTAATAAGCACCTGTACAACCTCAACATATCAGATAGCCCCCTTTATAGGGGATGTCTGAATGAGGAGGAGACAGCTGCACATGTGCTCTTTAGTTGCAGGAGCACAACAGTAGCAGAAGCGAGACAGAAGTTCCTTGGCAACGCGAGGACGCTTCCGGAGGTCTGCAGGAACGAGAAGGGTCTCCTGGCCTTCCTGAAGGAGATCGGGTGGCTCCACTGAAGGATAACCGTTGAAGAACGCACAAAGATACCGAAGAGGACTTCAAGTGCGGAAACGAGCCCGCTAAAGACTAAAAGACTACTGTAATACGAACGATACGTGCTTATATCATAGACACTGGCCGGCAAAAGAACATACTCTTGTCCTATACTAAGCTACAAAAGTGCTTGTATCATAGAAACAGGACAACATAGCAACGTAGCCTTTGCACTGCAACTACACCACGGTCGCCTTTATATCATCACAGATATGCCTGCAAGTGGTTTTTAAACGGGGAATTCATGGTTTACGTGACAATTTTACTACCACTACACCATAGTTGTCTTATTTTATTTAAAAGCTAATACTTTATCTATACAATATTGAATTTGACATTCGTATACCCACTAGGTGAACTGACGACATAGTGAAGAAAATTAAGGTAACCGGTGGATGCAACTGGCATCTTGTTGTTCGGAATGGCGTTCTAAGGGGGAAGCCTATGTTCAGCAGTAGACGCCTTCTGGCTGATGATGATGATGAGGATATCTACTTTCTTCACCTCCCTTATCCATTAAACCCTTAGGTATCGTATGATATATCCGAAAATGTTACCCTATAATTAAAGTTAACAGTTGGAAAATAGTTTTTTCCTTCACATGCACTGAGGAGGAAAAGGGAAATTAGACAAAGTGCTTCGGATGGAGGAAAAAACAACATTTCGTTAAGTCGAGGTGCGCTCGGGACTTAATTGCCGTCGTTAAAGGCCTGCGTGCCACAAGACATGGCCTATTTTTACGACCGTCTTCTTCCTACATACTACGAAATTTATTTAGATACGATTTTTTTTTTTGTTTTCTTAGTTTGATTCTAATTTTTTTTATTGAGACGTGACACTGAATTTAAATTGCCCGATGGTAAATTAGAGGAGGTCCAAGAGCGCTGACGACTGAAAAATACTGAAAAAATATTATTTATTTATAATAATAATTTATAGTGATAATATTTTGTTTATATGGTGCAATATGTGGCTGTGGATGTGAATGAAGCAAGTGAGTTGTGTAAGGATCGTCGCATGTGGCGCTCCGTTGTCTCTGCCTACCCCTGTGGGTAAATGGCGTGCCAATTTGATTGATTGATTGAATATGTGGCCGTAGACCGACTGATATTGACATAGACTGTTATCCATAGATAGAGACGATGCACATAGATATTTTTAAATCTACAAGCATCAGTCTTTTTCACTTTTCCGGCCGTTTTTTAGCTAATTTTATTTCTAATATTTTATCCATTATTTATACAATATTTATTCTTAAAGTTGTACTACCTTAAGTTTTTGCTTTTGTCAATCAATCAAAACACGACTCTATTATTACAGCAATAGACAGAGACAGTGAAGAATTTCCACGATCCGATCAAATATAGATAAAGGAAAAATAATAACTATTCACTTTTTTAAACATCGCTTTTATAAATACAACAAATAGTAATCTAATTCACATGTTTGTAATTTTTATATAAACACAAATTTATACTAAAAAAGTGACATAATAAAATGATACTAAAATAATGATAAAATTGCTGAGAATGATATCATCGGGTGTTTGAACTTGGTCGTTGCCAATTGGCGTTTCGTCAAATTTTGATAAACAATAAGTGTAGACTTTTCCCTCTTAATTAATACTATTTTCTATTAAGTCTTGGTAATACAAATGAATAATGACGTTGACAGTATATAACAGTTAGGTAATACATATACATATATTAATATTTCGAGATATATAGTAATACAAAAACTAATAAAATCAAACTATTTGCGACAGGCGTGAACGGACGGTTAGCGATTGGTTTGTTGCGCGTAAAGTCCCGGGTTCGAGCAAATTTGTTTCATAGCTTTTAATAATTTGTAATATTTAATAAGTATTTTTTAAATTGTGACTCGACATATGACAGCACCCCGCTTGATGTTAAGCCGAAGTGTTGTCCATGAGTGAATGTCACTGCTAATACAAATCAATAACTGTGAGTAGGTAGCAATCACATCCACTATGTCGGCCTAGATGGAACTGGGAAATGGAAATGAAAAAAATATAATGTAATATATAATATTGCATATATTTGTTAATAAAAAAAGAGGATAATATAAAAAACGGATATTTGCTTCGGGTCTGGTTATCAAAGAGTGGTAGGCAGTGGTACCCAGTCTGCCGATCCGGGGTAGTACCACCACTTGTATACAGACCGTGAATTGATTTAGTCGGGCATAGTGGATGTGACTGCTACGTACAGATATTGAATTGTAGTAGCAGTGACATCCATTCATGGAGCACACTCCAGCTTAACATCAAGCTGGATGCTGTCATATGTCGAGTAAGAATAAAAAAACGTAAACCTGTTTTTTTAAGGAATGTCCCTGTTTAGATTAACGAACAATATTTTGCTTCATTCTCGTTTTGTCTTTTTACTCATTTTATTTTTCGTTAAATTAAATGCAATAACCTAAATACATCAAAATCATTGCCCAGTGTAAATTAATTTCTTGAATAATTGTTTCAATTTAAGAACGGAATTACGACATAAATCTTAAAGGAAGAAAAACAAAACAAAAATAATGCAATACAATATCGCAAACATCACTCACGAATAATTTGTCTTCTTTTGAAAATGTATTCATAAATTTTCGCAAAACAGAAACAAATCCCCTTTTGTTTTTTACAATTTGTCATTACGCATCGCCTCGAGGTGGGCAGGTGCAAAAAATATACTAAATCACAGGATTATCTCAACTTTAAACATGTTTCGCACGAACTGGGTTAAGAAATGAACAATTTAAAAAGTATTTGTTTCTGAGAACACTTTTACAGTAATTTATTTGTAGAGGTAGTCGTACATCCTTATTGTAACAGCCCTATACCTAAATATATTTTTAGTTATTTTATGTCAGAATAACAATTAACATGGATTGAAGTCAGACTTATATCGGCCGAATCGGCAGTCCAACTAAAAAGTTTGGTGCGTTTTTTCTTTGTAAAACAATTGACAAGTGGAATGCTTTGCCAGCTCATGTCTCCATCCTATGATCTTGGATCCTTCAAGCGATGCGTGAAGAAGCACCTTAGGCCGGCATAATGACGGCGACTGAGGCAGCCGGGAACTTACTCGGTTTTTTCAATCTTTCTCACTCTTGGACCTCCTCTTGCTTATCATCAGGCGGGTCGAGGTCAAATGTCATGTCACAATAAAAAAAGACTGGGAAGGCTACATTCTGGTGCCTTATGGGCAGTCTACCAACTAATAGACTCCTAGAATAGTTCGTGGTAAGATATGGCAAAATGTGAGTTATGTAAAAAGGGGGATGCCTTTGCTAAGCAAATAAATAGGCAAAATAAACAAATGCACTATTCATTAATAATAACCAAATAACTTTTCAGATGGCATTTTATGTCATTTATAAAAAAATCGCTTGTAAGATCTTCATGTCATTTCTGTGATGTATTTTTGATAAAAAAAAGCTTTATAGTAGCTATTCTATGCACAACCTAGCCATACTTTCAATACATTCTAAATTGTTTTAAATATAGTCCGTAGCTATCCGTAGCTATGTTTTTTAACCACGAGTATTAATTTGTATTACCATTTAGAAATAAAGTATACAAAAAAATTTTTAATAAATTTTCTTGTAGCTTAAGTAAATATAAATTGTTATTTAAGAAAATGTTTTTCCGACTAAATAACGCGGTGACACAATTTCGAGGCGTAATTTGATTATTTTTAGAGAACACTTGTTGTTCAAATAATTGAGTTCATGACCCATATTGTTTAATTATAATTTTAGGAGAATAATAAAACGCAATATCACCAGAGTCAAAACTAAAGTTTAATATTAACAGCAAGGCTCCTCTTGTAAAATATACCGAACATTTTCCATGTTCTGATAAATATTAAATATAAATTTAAATTAAAAATCAACATCTTGTTTTGTTCATGTACTTCCTTGTTAAAGGTCAATCAAATTAATCAAATTGTCATGCCTTTTTCACACAGGAATAGGCAGAGGCAACAAAGCCACTTGCCACGATTCTGACATACCTCCCTCGCTTCCCTCGTGAATCCACAATTTTCTTCATGCAAGCTCTACGGTTATGGGAACTAGGTCAGCCAGCTTTCTTGAGAATGTCTCCGATTTGGTCGGAAAACACTCTTCTGGGCCTGCCTTGTTTAACGCATCTATCCACATCAGATTTATAAATTCCTTTCGTCAATCTATATTCACTCCATATACCCAAACAATGGCAACATTCCTTTGTTAATCCTTGTCATTACATCTTTTTTTCAAACTAGCTGATAGGTAATGCCCAGCGGCATTAAATTCGCCTTTAGCAATTGTGGTATAATAAAGTATTATAATCGAATATAAATAAGTAAATAACCCAATTTTGATTATACGAGTACCTGTATAATCGAGTACATGAATTTACATCTTTGTAATTTATAATCTGTTTATATTTATAAGTTGACAATGCCCATTTGTGGTTACATTAGACGTGAACATTTATAGTTAATCTGCTTTTTTTATATTGACGTGTAAAAGTGCAGAATATTTGCTGACCTATTGATTAAATCAAATGAAAATGAAAACCTAAAATTTTGTAAATTTGGTACTATTGTAATTATTTGGTACTAAATTTTAATGTAAATATAAATTTGGTAAACTATCAAAATGAGATCTAAAATACCTGAAACTATTTTCTAGTGGTTTCAATCCATCCAATAATAACGAGAATAACATTTATTTTTGCTTCGCAGGTGTATCACATGACCGGTCGTATGTATTATTTCGACTTGGACGCCGAGTGTCACCGGCAGTTCGACAATTTGTCGAAACGGGGCAACCGAATTTGCTTGGCTCATCAGCTGGAACGATGGATGTGTTCGGGGCAAATTCAATCCCTCAGGGAGCAGGCAGAGCTGAATCGGAATTCTTCGTAGATGGAAATCATTCTAGAGTAAGTTTTATTTTAAATTAGAGTAATAAATTCGGTTGGTTTTTAAGTAGTTTCCGAAGTATATAGGAGTGTCTCCCGATGTTAGGATGAAGAAGTAGGATGCAAAGAGACAGCTTAAAAAAGAGATTTAAATAACTTTCAGGTGATGCTCTTAAAGAGATAATATATTTATTATGTGACGCGACATCTGATCTGACTGCCAAGGGGAGGTTTGAGAGCGTCGACGACTGAAAACAAGTCGACATGTTACCTCAGTCGTCGTCACATTTCTACCCAAAAAATTATAAATATGAATCAACACTAAAAAAGTCATGACCTTATTTATTTAAACAGAAATAAAACTATCAATCAATCAAATTGTCACGCCTTTTTCCCACAGGGATAGGCAGAGACAATGGAGCGCCACTTACCACGATCCTCACACAACTCCCTTGCTTCCTTCACATTCACAATTCTCCTCATACAGGCCCTATGGTTATGGGCACTAGGCAACCTAGCTTTCTTAAGGATGTCTCCGATTTGGTCGGAAAACACTCTCCTAGGCCTGCCTTGTTTAACGCATCCATCCACATCAGATTTATAAATTCCTTTCGTCAATCTACTTTCACTCATCCTTTCCATGTGCCCAAACCATCGAAGCATTCCTTTGTCAATCCTTGTCACTACATCTTCTTTCAAACCACATCTATCACGCAGTGTGCTATTCCTTATTCTATCAGCTATCGTCACTCCACATACACTCCTTAACGACCGCATTTCTACAGCGTTAATTCTACTCTCATGCTTCTTCTGCCATACCCAACCTTCACTTCCATACATTAATGTAGGAACAAGCACCGCATTATGAACAGCCATCCGTGACTTTTGGGACATTATTTGGCTGTTCATTATACTATGGATGGCACCGTTCACTACGCTACCCTTTTGCACTCTTCTCTCAATATCTTCATCACACTTTCCATCCCTAGTAAAGATACTTCCCAAGTAAACAGATTGTTTGAAATAAAATAAATAAATAATCGAAAACAGTTTATTACCGAATCGAAAACATTATTTAAACCATTACATTTAATGATCTCTCTTACCATTAAAATAAATGAGTTTTGTACATTTATATGAATTTGTACAATATATAAGAGTAGTATATGAACAATTCATGTAATGAAAACAAACGTTCCATACCAAAAGTATCGTTTTTCAGCACTAATTATTGCCTCCAGTAAAAAAACAAACAACATTTACGTATACTGTTTGCGTACATATTCTGTAGATTGTTTTTATTTACAATACTATATTAAGCTACTAAAGTGCTGGTGTCAAAGAAACAAGGCAATTAAAGTACATATATTAATTATACATTGGTATCGGTAAGTAGTATTGAACTCGTGCTTCTAGGTTTGCATAACTATTGCACTACTCCACAGTCGCCTTTAGATTAAGCACGAAATTAAGAATGGAAGAAAAATGTATTTAATAATTAATTAAAGTAATATTTTCATTTTTCCGCATCTCCGTATTTTAACATAAAATATGTATGAAGAACTGTTGTAGTTTATACAAATATATCTGGTTGCCTAAGAGCAGTAGGCATTGGTGACAGGTCTGCTGATCCGGGGTAGCACAAGTATATAAACCGTAAAATGTTTTAGTCGCGTTTTAGAATCAGTTTGTAAGTGGCTGGTTCCAACTAGTGAATATGACTGCTACTTACAGTTATTGAAATGTAGTAGCAGTCGCCTTAGTAGACCGCACTTCAGCCTAATATCAGGAATCAGGCAACAACAATCATTTTATACAACAAATACAAAAACTTTATTCACAGTAAAAAACAAATACATAATAGGAGCTTCAAAATTGTGGAATGCATAGTGGAATGTGGAGCCATACTAGGCAGAGCGCCTGTCTTATGGGACCCAACAATAGGATTTTCAAACATCCAAAATTGACATGTACACCTTTTTAATTTCAAAAAATTGCGAAATATAAATAACTTACCTATATTTAAATTACCTAGTATGTTAACAGTAACAGTAAAACTAGTACATAATTGTTTAATAAAGCTTGTGTCTATGTTTCCATATGTCGAGACACAATAAAAAAATCTATTATAAAATATAATAGATGAAATACCTCGCGTCCTCTCGTTTATCTGCTCTAATAGATTAGATCTACTCTGATAGATTACAATATGTAAATCTCAAATTAACAGTAAATCATATTGTTTTCGAATCGCGTTCAAGAATGGCGTTGTGTTTCGGAAACTGTGGCATGAGTTGGAAAACAGTTGCAATAAAACTGTAATTTATTGTTTGATAGCCCTACACCGACTGTTTTATTTGTCCCTATTAATTGGAAATTTTGTGTGACAGGACAACGCCCTCGACCAACCAATTTGTTAACCAGTTGTTTATACTCGTACATTTGTAGTTGTTGATTCTAGTGGTGTCATTCAAAGTATAATGAACAGCCAAATAATGTTCCAAAAGTCAAAGATAGCTGTTAATAATGCGGTACTCGTTCCTACATTGATGTATAGAAGTGAATGTTGGGTGTGGCAGTAGAAGCATGAAAGTAGAATTAACGCTGTAGAAATGCGGTCATTAAGAAGTATATGTGGAGTAAAGATAGCGGATAGAATAAGGAATAGCACAGTGCGTGATAGAGGTGGTTTGAAAGAAGATTTGGGCACATGGAAAGGATGAGTGAAAGTAGATTGACGAAAGCAATTTATAAAACTGTTGTGGATGGATGCGTTAAACAAGGCAGGCCCAGGAGAGTGTTTTCCGATCAAATCGAAGATATCCTCAAGAAAGCTGGGTTGCCTATTTCCCATAACCGTAGAGCTTGTATGAGGAGAATTGTAGATGTGAAGGTAGCGAGGGAGTTGTGTCGAGACTGTGGCAAGTGGCGCTCCATCGTCTCTGCCTATCCCTGTGGGAAAAAGGCGTGATAATTTGATTGATTGATTGGTTCATATTTATTGTTAAAACAATTTTGTATACCAATTTGATTAAATTAAAATGACTGTTAATTTGGAAATGGAATTTTTAATCAACTTTAACAACTTGATATCCAGTAAAAATGCATGGATAAAATGTTTTTGCTTAAAAATATTCAATTGGTATGTGTAGTCTCTAAATTTAATCTATTTTCATATCGGTTTTTTGTTAGTAAATTGAAATTGATATCTTGATTTTATGAATACTCGTACTACACTTGTCAAGTGGGTATAGTTTTTTTTTAATAATATAAAAGTAGATAAGGATCGTGGCATAGCTGGACCTGGTTATATTGATGTTATTACACACCAGAGTGACGAGAAATTGGTCCGCTTTAACGCAGACAAGGCTCAAGTGTGCGGTGCGCGTACCTTGGTACTTAAATCTTCAGTGCCTCTTGAACTCACGGGTTAGAAATCCTAAACACTGCGAGTTGAATTATAAAATAAAAATATGGGATATAATAATTTCGACGTGAATGTCTACTCAGCTTAGGCACTGTTAGCTCGGTGTCTACTCAGCTTAGAAACTGTTAGCTCTCAGAGTCTACTCAGCTTAGGCACTGTTAGCTCAGTGTCTACTTAGCTTAGGCACTATCAGCTCGGTGTCTACCCAGCTTAGGCACTGTTAGCTTAGTGTCTTCTCAGCTTAGGCACTTTTAGCTCGGTGTTGTCTTAGCTTAGGCACTGTTAGCTAGGTGTCTACTCAGGTTAGGCGGGTTCAGTGGTAATTTTTTAAATAATGTTTAATTTCTTATTGATAAAACAACATACGCATTTACCAATGGTGCATATTGTTATTTTTTAGATGGTATAGTGACGGCGACTAAGGCAACTGTAAACTAAATTTGTTATTTCAGTCGCTCTTGAACTTCCCCTAGCTTACCATAAGGCAAGTCGAGGACAGTGGAAGAGTCTCTTTAAAAACAGACGTGACAACCTTTTTATCAAATTTTCAACTTCTGCCTAACTAATACAAACAAACTTGACATACTGAATTTTCTCTACAGGTATCCATTATGGCGCGAATGGTTCCATCTCCAGATTGGTTCATTGGTATTGACAGTTTCGATCTGTGCGTGGATGGAAACTGGCTCGATAGCATTACAATTGAGGTAACTATTTATAAACTTTTTTTTTTGTTTTTTTTTACCATTTTGCGCGAATTAATTGTTTAAATTAATTAAACTTTAAATTAATTAAAATTTTATGCGGCTTACTATCGCGTTTATTTTAGTTATTAAATTTACAATTTTTAATTATTTTGACGTTTTGAAAGCTTTGCAGCCATCGTGGTTTCGGAGAATAAAAAATCCTTAATGTTAATTAAATTCATCAATGCAAATTATTCTTGTTCTAAGGTGGACCCATTAGATGCAGGAACCGACAACGGCTTCACCTTCACAGCTCCAGATTGGCCAACAGCACCCCAAGGTGTAGCATACAGGATCACAGCATCATATCCGTCACATCCAGCAGGATCATTCTTCTATCCACACATGAGAAGATTACCACCTATAGCTACGTTCCAATTTATAAAGGTACCTAATTGAATATATTATGTCCTTGTAATATACTTCAAGCCTGTTGGGTGTTCCACTTCTGTGCAAAAACACATTCGTTCTATTCTATTCTATCCTTGTTTTATCATTGAACGGGATTTATAATTATAACAGCCACACGGTCTTCACGACTTTATGTGAAACTCTGGTCCAAAGACAACATAGAATAATATGAAGCGTAGTGCTGTCCCTAGACCATAGATATTATTTACTAATTGAATATAAAAATCCTATCATTACTTTACTTCATCCTATAATTCGTTGGCCGGCATAGTGACAGCGACTGCAAAATCTTTATAATAAAACAGTTTTGTAGTCATAAGCACTCTTGGATCTTTCCATGCTTACCATCAGGCGTCTCTAAAAACATGTAGGTGTAGACGAGTCTGTAAGGCTGTCCCAGATTCGAATTCCGATCGGAGCAAAGATTTATTTTCAAAGATTTGTTTTATTTATAAATTAGATTAAATATTACAAATATTTGTTAATAAAAAAGAGGCGAATATTTGCTCCGGGTCTCGTTGTCTAAGAGGTATATCTATTTAGAAGACTGTGATGAATGTAATTAGTAACAAAATCTGTTTCCTGTATTTTATTTCCGAACAATTTAAGTTATGCAAACAACATTTTTATCACGGACACAAGTGGAAATACAACGCGGATGTGTTTCGGAAATCGACATCCTGAGGGGGTGTCGTAATTTCCTTTTGAAAAACCTCCTAACAAAAACATCTTTTGTAGCTCCGCGAGTACGAGCTGTCTGAAGTGTTCCATCGTGATAGTGACGATAGAAAATATGACGTCATACAATTGGATCGACTTGCACATAACACTATAGATGTATTGGATGGAAATAGAGCACTATCCATTGCTGAGGAAGCAGAGAGAGAGGAAGAAGCTCCTAGGATCTATAGCAGAGATGGATTAGCAACAACGCCTGATCCTTCCTACTCGTATTACTCTCTGTAAGTTATAGTCATTTATCATTATTAAATTACTACCGATACAGCGTTGTACTATTAATTTTTAGTACACATACCGTGAAGTGACTTAGTCGCGTTTCAAAATAAGCGTTTCAAATGATTGTAAGTTGCCGGTTAGGGCGACCGTCGTGTAGTGGTAGTGCAATCGTCACGCAAACCAGGAGCACTGGTTCAAAACCACTTGCCAGTACCAATGTATCTTTGATATAATCATGTTCTTTGGTTGTCCGGTTTCTTTGATACAAGCGCTTTGGTAGCTTAGTAAAGTAATGTAAATAAAATAAAAATTTATAAATTAGGCCGGCAAAGTTAATGCGACTGCTACTTACAGTTATGTCGACACGACAAATTCTAGGCCACTTGCCACGATCCTGACACAACTCCCTCGCTTCCTTCACATTCTCAATTTTCTTCATACAAGCTCATAAAATAAAATATATCTTTTTAATGATATTCTTTTATCAATTTTAGTAAAATTGTACTTGAACTCTTTATCAGTGTTCATTCATTATTATGCACTTTTATGTAATTATAGTGATAAAGTTTTATGAAAGGTTAACATTCATTATTTAATCAATGTTTATTGTTATGTATTAAATATAAAACTATATTTAAAAAGTGTTTAAATATATACTATTATTTATATAAACAGTACACTGTTTAGAACGCTTATAACTGACTCTTTTATTATTAATATTAAGTCATTTTATGAGCGGATAAAAAGACTTTTAATAAAACTTCTGCTTGCGTAACTTATATTAAAAATATTAAATTCGCAGTGCCCATAAACATTGAGCTTGTATGTAGAGATCCGTGGAATGTGAAAGAAATGAGTGAATTAAGGACTGTGAAAATTAATTAAATTAATGTTTCATAGCTTTTATTTGTAATATTTATTAATTATATTAAATATTGCAAATATTTGTAAATATAAAATAAATAAAAAAAGAGGTGGATATTCGCTTCGGCTCTGGTTATAAAAGAGTGGTAGGCAGTGGTACCCAGTCTACCAATCCGGGGTAGAACCACCACTTACAAGTATACAGACCGTGAAGTGATTTGGTCACGTTTCGGGATCAGCTTGTAAGTTGCCGGTTCCAATTAGGTCGGCATAGTGGATGTGATTGCTACTCACAATTATTGAATTGTAGATGCAGTGACATTCATTCATGGACCACACTTCGGCTTAACATCAAGCGAGGAGCTGTCATATGTCGAGTCACAATACAAAATAAATTAGTATAAAATCTTTATTTCAAATATATACATATAAAACAAAATAAATCGGAATAACCACATGAAACATAAATTAAAATTAATATTATAATTATCCAGCGCAATTTTGTTATTAAATTTTACAGGCTAGATTAAATGTCAAAATTAAATTTATACATTCATTTATACAACTTGTATCTTCCACTTATTTAGGGTAAAAACAAAAAGCACAACGGAAGAGCCTCGTTCTGCAAACGAGTTACCTACGTCTGGCCCGACAGCTGCAGACAAATCGGCAATGAGGAGTCTCGCTAGAAGATATAGAGCACGACGACGACGAAAACTTCGCGCGGAAAATGCAGATCCCGCTGAAAGAAGGAAGCGAAAAAGAGCAAGTAAGATTGTTTAAAATTTTATTGAGGATTAACTAAACATTTTTTTATTATGAAAGTTTTGTTTTGCCTCAACGAAAAGTATAAAGCGCAGTCAATAAAGAAAACAGGTGCATTCATAGTTACTATGCTTCAAGATAGTTTTGAATGATCCAAAGTTCGCCTGAATGATCCAAAGTTAATGCGCATGATTAAGGATGTGCAAACCGCATTGGCAAGTCAAGCATTCTACTTGTCAATTGTTTTAAAAAGAAATGAAGTTCGATTGCCAATTAGGCCGCCAGAATGCCAACTAGGACTTTGATATGTGTACTTTGGTTGTCCTGTTTCTATCATACAAGCACTTAAGTAACTTAGTATAGAAATGTAAATAAAATAAAAATGAAAAAAATCACAATGATCAATTCTTTAACGTATGTTTTCTTATACAGAGCTCATGGACTGCCGCGTTTCAAATTGGGGCGAATGGAGTCCATGTCGAAGCGATGGAGGCTGCGTAGGTTCTGCAATGAGAACCCGTCGTATCATCCGCCGACAGAGGCCAGGTGGAGCGCCTTGTCCCCCAACAGCACAATCGAGATGGTGCACCACTGGCAATTGTACAACGCAAAAAACTGAAGACTGGAGAGATAATTTGACATAAAAAGTTTTAAGGCTTTCTTACCAATAATTCCTTTTTTATTTTATTATTGTGACTTGAAATCTGACTTCGACTATTAAGCAGGGGGAGGTTCAATAGCGCTGAAGACTATAATTAACTGATTAAATTTACAGTTGCTACAGTCGCTGTCTCTTTACCTTTCTTGCTCATTTCTTTTTTTTTAACTCATTTCATTTTAGCTACAATAAAATTAAACTGTAATATATTATTGTGATTTCTAAATTGATTTTTTTTTAGGTATTATACATAGAAATTGTTCTTAATTAGTATTTTTAATTAATATTTTTTCTTTCAATCTATTAAAACCTAAAAAATGTAAATCCTACATAAGGACTTTAGGTACAAGAGTAGACTTACGAACTTGTATCAATATAAAGTTTATATTACATCAAAGTATGTATTAAATAAACTATAATTCCAAGGTTTATAAAGGTTGTCAGTAAATATTGTTATTTATTGTAAAGGTTGACTGAAAACTACCTTATGAATATTCATTTATTTTAATAGTGGCTTTCAGTTAAACCATACGCCTGAAAAATATGTCCATATTTACATTGAAAGCAAACAATATATTTTCAATATATTTACATATATTAATATTGTACATGTTTGTAATTGAGAACGTGTTATGAACAATCTTTTGATCAACTCGCCTTCTTTAGATGACGGCTACAAACTGAAATTAAAAGATGAAAGTCGAGGTAGCTAATTAAAAATATTACAGCCTTACAGACGCGTCTATATCTACACGTTTTAATTACAAGCCTAACGTCAGAATAAACGAATTCTCAAGAGTCAAATGCAGAGCTATAAACAGTTCTAATTTAAAATTTACTTTGGGAAAATTAAAGAAAAAATACCTTAAACAAAAGTAGTTGTTTTATTGTGACAAATGACATTTCTAAATTTTAATTTGTGGCCCTCCGTCCATCTTTCTTCTTTCTATTTTTTTCTTTCAAAAGCTGTAAAAATGTATAAAATTATGTACTTACATCTACAAGAAATGTGAAAGTTAGTAATTTGACTTTTTAAATGATTTTGCTGTAATTCCGCTTTTTCTATTCGAAGTAAATACTCGTAATATGATTTTGTCAATTAATGGAGTGACTTCCGATAAATCTCTTACCTCTAGCACATTTATTTCTAAAATTATATTACAATTGTCAATATTTTCAATAGCTAAATATTTTCAATAGGGGTCTATCCAATAAAAATTGTGGAGAAAGCGAGAGACTTGTGTCAGGATCGTTGAAAGTAGCGATCGGTTGTCTCTGTCTGTTCCAGTAATGTTTTAAATTGTGCAAGAAAACTTTAAATATCAGAGCAGATATTTTCGGCCAGTGTATTGGACTCATTCTCAGGACTCTTATTTTCATGAAAACTTTTGTAACTTGTTATAGTAAAACAAATGTGCCGGATGCATTAGATTTCTTAATATTTACTCAATAGTAAATTATTAATTATTAAGAAAATTAATAAAATAAAATAGCTTTAGTTTAGAAAAGTGTATTTTTATGTTACCGTTTTATAATAATGTTATATTATATTTAAGATGATTTTTTTTACTGATATTTTTCATTGAAATGCTCCTTCGTAAAATTAAATATCTATTAAAATTAAAAATATATTTTCTCTATTATT
The DNA here is from genome assembly GCA_905220615.1 of Tinea trinotella. Lineage (NCBI taxonomy): Eukaryota > Metazoa > Arthropoda > Insecta > Lepidoptera > Tineidae > Tinea > Tinea trinotella. The sequence continues at coordinate 2,289,928 of HG992314.1, forward strand.
TTATGTATTAATGAAAAAAAAAACTAAAATTCGGACAATATTAAATTTTTACTTAAATATAAATACATATCGATTTTGTATTTTTAATTTTAATATATTAACAAACATTTATTTTAGTTAAGTATTTAAGTTTGTAGATATTAATCATTTTCTAAATAAATAAAAACTGGAATACATTATCCAAAGATGACATTTTAACCTTATTATTTCAACTTAATATAATATTAAAATAAGTTATTTTTAAGAAGTAATTAGATTGTAAGTATTGCCTTCTGCGACTTTTCTTTCCAAATAAAATGCCTTACATTGCATTTGAAAGGCTATTGTTAAATGTGTACAAAATTCTAACATGTTAAAATTAACTTAAATCATAGAATTATACATTTAAAAACTAAAGTATTTTTGATATTTTCCAAATTAATGCCAAAGATTTTAATTGCTAAAGAAATTATATCTTTTAAAAGTAATCATATTCCTTAATTCGCAATTTTAATTCTTTTTAATGATTTTAATGATATAAATGGTCACACATTAGCAAACTGTAAATTCTTCAGACCATAATGATGATGACCATGTCCACTCCTAATAACTTGCTTATTTGCATACAAACATAGATCGACAGAGCTCACAACTGAGATCCTCGATTTACACCAAAAAAAAAGTTCAGGAAGAGATAATTATTAATGCTTTACTATGAATAACCAGTAAGAAGGTATTATGTAAAAAAATGTCTAACATTTCGTACCGTAGTAATTGTCAATTTAGCTTTCAGTGAAGGTCTTTTATTAACCATTTATTATTAAATTTTAAATTCAATTCTTTATGTATTCTATGATGGCTGAAAAGTTCTAGAAACATCTTTTAGTGAACACAATATAAACTTCCATGAAGTATTTTATTTAATTAAAATTTTCTACGACAAAAATATCGGAGTTAAAAAATTGTTTCTTTATAATTACTCTACATCGCTCCTAATTGTGTATTGATAAATTATTTAGAAAATTCAAACTAAACTACAAAAACAATTAATAGCGATATCAGAGTAGCGATATCTAATCAGAGCCAATATTATTGCTGTACCTAATAAAAATTATATTTATAATTATCGGAGTCTGTGTATTTTTTACAATGTAAATTAATCTGATTTCTGTAATAAAAGTATTTGAAAAATATATCCGTGTTTTAATTAATAAAAAAAAGATTTTGTAGGTAGAGGATGGATAAAGGTACAACTCACAACCAGAGCAGGATGTATCCAATTACTAAAGAAGGTTTTATCTATATTTTTTACATTTTCTAATTTTTTTTTGCTTTGGCACGACATCTAAGGAACACCAAGTAAGAACTACTCTACCACAAATAAATATATGCAAGAAGCAATGGGCATAGTGGATACTATCTAACTGTCGGTCTTAAACCGTTTGACGAGAAATTTTCGTACATTCTCCTACTTTTTCGTTTTCAAATTCAATTCAAGGAGTCTTTGGTTTGAAACCAATTATCATAGGTGCCAAAAATACCAATGTAGTATAGTATAGTTAGACATGTATAAATACATTTTACTGACTGCACACCGCCTGATGTTAGGCTAGAGTATGATCCATAAATATAGTCCACTGCTGTTTTACGGTGGACGTGCCGGCCTAGTTGGACTCCGCAACTTGCAATTTGAAATTTGACCCTAGTTGCTCCCAACCAAGCCTGGAAATAAGCAATCATCAAAAGAAGGTATATATGTATAAGGTATGTATAATGTAAGAAGGTATGTATATAAAAGATCCTTGAAAATACTAGAGAGTTCCATATTATGAACTACAATATAGCTTGTCACTGAAAATCATGAAAAATTATCCACATAATGAAAATATGTCACCTCTACTGTTCTACCTGAAAAAGATAAAGGACTATTGTGAAAAAATACTTTAAGAGGGCCTCTATGGAGCATTCGAAAAAGTGATATAAGTAAATAATAAAACTTCTCTATTATTGTTATTATAGACGATATAATAGCATTTCGCCGGATGTTAATCTGGAGTGCGGTCCATAAATGGAGGCGACTGTTACTACAGTTAAATAACTGTATGTAGCAGTCACACCCATTATGTCCGCAAAGTCAAAACCGATTCCTAAACGCGACTGAGTCACTTAACGGTCTGTATACCTCATCAATCAATCAAATTGTCACGCCTTTTTCCCACAGGGATAGGAGACAATGGAGCGCCACTTGCCACGATCTTGACACAACTTCCTCGCTTCCTTCACATTAACAATTCTCTTTATACAAGATCTATGGTTATGGGCACTAGGCGACCTAGCTTTCTTGAGGATGTCTCTGATTTGGTCGGCAAACACCCTCCTGTACCTGCCTCGTTTAACGCATCAATTCACAAGAGATTTGTAAATTCTTTTCGTCAATCTACTTTTACTCATCCTTTGCACATGCCCAAACCATCAAAGCATTCCTTTATCAATCCGTATCACTACATCCTCTTTCAAACCGCATCTATTGCGCACTGTGCACAAGGAGTGTATTCCTTAACGACCGCATTTCTACAGCGTTAATTCTACTCTCAATGAATAAATATATTGCGCCCTTTGCCTACGTCTATCTAGAGATGTTGCGCGTGCCCCATAAACGTAATTACTCACCTACAACTCTCATATGTATATATATTTTTAATTATCATAAGTAAAATAGACTTTACATTTATTTTACACTTTACATTATATTTAGAATCAATGATACCGTACTGTCTGAAAGTATGAATTAAAAACAAGTTGTAAAATAAGGCTGGTTAAAAAGATTAAGCTAGATAATAAGCTATCTAAAATACTTAGTATTTTAGAAACAATAGATTATATTATATTTACTACTAAAAAGGATTATAACAATTTCTCGATAAATTCGCGGCTTTTCTAGCTGGAGTTTTATTAAAGTCGACGACCGTCTGCCCTCATCTACAGGGGGTAACCAACTCTTATTGATGTAGTTTATAAGTTTTGATGAGTAAAGATGACAGTTTTCCGATAGTCACTTTAAAAGGAATAACTCCAATTATATTCGAATTGTAAGAAACAAATTTTATTTGACAATTTTCTTGCAAAAAATATTTATTATTATTTCTGTAATTTTCTTATTGGAAATCCTAGATTGAAATCTAATCCTAAGTTTACTTTGTCGTATAATTCCGGCCGGCTTAGTGGACAGGTTTGTTCCCACTGACTTTTAATCTCCGTCTGATGTTTAGCTTGATGTCCATGTGTTTTTTTTGCTCATAGACTTGAAGCTAAACATGAAGCGGATTGCGGTCATACAAACTTATGTCGAAACTACTACAAAAATTTTAAAAAAGTATATTTGTATAATTTTAATTTATAATAATGCCTATCCCTGTAGGAAAAAGGCGTGATAATATGATTGATTAATTGATATTTTAAAACACAAATCTTATAACATTATAGTTTTTGAATTAAACAAATTCTATGCGGCTTACCATCGCGTTTATTTTGGTTTTGGTTTTCGAGAGCTTTACAGCCATCGTGAGATAACGGAGAAAACCAAAACCGAAATAGACGCGATAGTAAGCCGCATAAAATTTGTTTAATTCATTAATCAATGTTCGCGCAAACTCTAAGAAAATACTATTATAGTTTTTTTTTAAATTTAGTATTAATAGGCGGATCTTGCATCTAGTAATAACCGCTGGCATCTTGTCGTTCGAAATGGCGTTCTAAGGGGGCGGCCTATGTTCAGCAGTGGATGATGATGATGATGAACCCGCCTGATGGTAAACAAGAGAAGGTCCAAGAGTGCTGACGACTAAAAAACTTAGTACACGGCTCCCCGCCGTCACTATGCCAGCCAAAGTATAATTCGCACACAAAATCATATTCATTGCACATTTATATGCAAGACCTTTCTACTCGGGGGTGGAGTAAACCAATAATTTATTAGAGACATTAAATCAGCCTCTACCACGAATTCATAATGATACTATTGTTTTACGTCATATATCACGTCTCATACGTTAATAATAATAATTTTTACTTTAAAAATATAAAAAATAAGAATAAAAATAAATAAATGGAATAATAATACTTAAAATGAAATAATCTTAAGTATAGGTATATTATTATTAACTTGACAATAGTATTTGCAGCTGTCGTAAATATTTATTTTATTGTAATTATTAAGTTATATTAATGATAATTGTGTAATTTTGACGTGTAAAAGTGAACTTTTGGAGCCTAATTATCTTATATAGCCTCACATGTAAATATAGTTTATTAAAAAATCGACATTGCATGTGCACACATTGTGTGTGTGTGTGCGTGTGTGTGTGTGTGTGACTGTGTTTTAAATCAAACTGTAGTAACAACAACAAATTTTCGAAAAAAAGAACAAACAACACAACAATCAATACTATTTGCTTGACATTTTGCATTTTGGGTTAATAAAACCTGTGATTGTAGACATTGCTTTGTCGTGTTCATGAGGTCAATATAGGAGTATTTTGTGTTGTATGTGCGCATGGCCCGGTTAAGGACACTGTCGTAGGCGAAGCCTTAAGAAAGAGCCAAAAATAAAACTATTATTGTATTATTTTTGGAATAATACTTAAATACTACGAAAGTTACATTTATTTATTGTTGTTATTTAGGACAGTACCTATATACATAGTTAAGTACTATTGATTGTTAGTAAAAACTCATGGTTGGAGCACATAAAAACGAGAAACAATAGCATCGCATTAGCTACATACCAATGAATTTTATTACTGTTTGATTTATAATTGAAAATACTCATAATATAAGAGATGGGTGGCAACTTTATTTTATTTTTATTGTGACTCGACATATGACCCCGCTTGATGTTAAGCCGAAGTGTGGTCCATGAATGAATGTCACTGCTACTACAATTCAATAACCGTGAGTAGCAATCACATCCACTATGCCGGCCTAGTTGGAAGCGGCAACTTACAAGCTGATCCCGAAACGTGACCAAATCACTTCACGCTCTGTATACTTGTAAGTGGTGGTACTACCCCGGATCGGCAGTTGACATTACTTAAGCGTTTTTGTTTTAGTTTTTTTTTTAGTTTTATTTAATAATAAAGTAAATAAAGCATTTATTTCTAGTAGAATTGAATTTGTGTATTTAATAAATAAAAATACGTACCATAAATCATTATAAATAGTATTTTCTAAGAACCTGACACGTTTTGAATAAATCGCTGGAAAAGTTTTCCAGTTCGAAGTGTACTCGGTGAATCTTTTAAACTAATACTAATGTACGAAAGTATACTTTAATGTGTGGAGATAGATTTGCAATTCGTTTGTCTAAAGTGTGCTTTTAGGTTTGCAAAAGTATTAATGTTATGCAGGGTAGAGTTAGGCCACGTAGATAGAATCTTTAATTTCCTACAACTGTAAGTCAGTGCCATTAGTATTACAAAGAGGTGCACAAAAGAAATAAAAGTTTTAAAACGATTGCTAAACGATTCTTGAATTGTACAATTACGAACTGTGGATCTTTTTTTCTATCGGTTGATTGAGAAGAAAGGTGTAGGTTTTATTTAAGGATTGGTTTTAAAGTTAATTAAACAAATAAAAGAGGCGGTTATTTGTTTCGGGTCTGGTTATTAAAGAGTGGTAGGCAAGGTACCCAGTGCCGATCCGGGGTAGTACCACCACCTACACGCGTATACAGACTGTGAAGTGATTTGGTCGCGTTTCGGAATCAGCTTGTAAGCTTCCGGTTCCAACTAGGCCAACATAGTGGATAAGATTGCTACTTACTGTTATTGAATGATTTAAATTTTTATTGCTCAATCTAATCGTCTTAATAATAAGAATTGACGACAGGCGTGGACGAACGGTTTAGCGATTGGTTTGTTGCGCGTAAAGTCCCGGGTTCGATTCCCGGTCGGAGAAAATATTTGTTTCATAGCTTTTATTTGTAATATTTAATAACATTAAATATTGCAAATATTTGTTATTAAAAAAAAAAGAGATGGATATTTGCTTCGGGTCTGGTTATCAAAGAGTGGTAGGCAAGGTACCCAGTGCCGATCCGGGGTAGTACCACCACCTACACGCGTATACAGACTGTGAAGTGATTTGGTCGCGTTTCGGGATCAACTTGTAAGCTTCCGGTTCAAACTAGGCCGGCATAGTGGATGTGATTGCTACTTACTGTTATTGAATGATTTAAATTTTTATTGCTCAATCTAATCGTATTAATAATAACAATCTTTGGTCCGAAAACCTGTTGATGATTTATTAGGTAGGGTAGCTTGTTAGAAAGTGCTTACAAACGTATAGACTGTTATGAACCTTTTAGGATCAGCTTGCTGAGTTGCGGTTACTCAGCAAGGCCGGTTTATAGCGAATGCGAATACGACTTGTAGTTATTTAACTCTATTACTAGTCGGCCCCTTTCGTGAACGGCCAAACAGCCTAAAATCAGTCGGGGTACTTTTTTACGTCGAGCTACAAGCTATGATATTGTTGTCATATGTCATATTAATAAGCTATAATTTTTAAATATAAATAGTTACATACATACAAGTTAAGCTAATAAACGTGTTAAAAATGCCGATATCATAAGAACTGAACAACGAATGCACGTAAATGTACCACGAATAAAATATACTTTGGTACAGTCAGCAGCAGATATATCTGAGCACGCAATGTGATCAAAAGTATCTACACATTCAGGGTGATCATAAGTATCTACACACCATTAGTTGTCATATTAATGTGAGCATTCAATGCGTCAAAAATATCTATACACTCATAAAATATGTAATATTTTAAAACAAATTTACTGTATTGTCTGTTACATATTTTTGACAAGTGAGTGTGTAGATATTTTTGACTAACTGATTGTATAGATATTTTTGACGCATTGAATGCTCACATTATTATGACAACTAATGTGTGTAGATATTTATGACCACCCTGATTGTATAGATACTTTTGATCACTTTACGTGCTCAGATATATCTGATGCTGACTGTACCATCTAGTGGTTATGGGGATTATAAAGCACATTCGTTTGCATGGCGAAGAAGAAAAGTCTATATAAAAAGAAACTATATTTAGAAAAGTTTTTTTTAATTATTGCTGGAAAAAGTTTTATTTCAGTGTATTTTTACTGGCAGGTGTTAGAAAGAGGTTGTGAATGTTGAATAGTGAATTATAATGAAACACTTGTGTCTCTTTATATACGGAACTCTTTAGAGGTCTTCGCGAGAATTACAACTTCACGTCTTAAAAGAGACTTTTTGTACCTCTAGTATGTGTGTAACATAGAGTAGGTATACAATAAAAGTATGTACAACAGTCAACAGTAATATTTCAATTTAAAAAATGATACGTTAATGATAATTTATTGATGGATATGTTAAACAAGGCAGGCCCAGGAGGATGTTCGCTGACCAAATCAGAGACATCCTCAAGAAAGCTAGGTTGCCATAACCATAGAACTTGTATGAAAAGTATTGTGGATGTGAAGGAAGCGAGGGAGTTGTGTCAGGATCGTGGCAAGTGGCGCTCCATTGCCTCTGCCATCCTTGTAAGAAAAAAGTGTGACAATTTAATTGATTGATTGATTGATATTTTTAATTTTTATACAGTTAACAAACTCCGTCTGTGAAATTAGATTTGGTCAATGGACTATGCAATTCCAATCTTTCCACGCTACATTTCTGACAGGGACATTTATAATCAGTGGAGTGCTCGTGGAACAGCCACGATCCTTACGTAACCCTCTCGTTTCCTTTACATCCACAATGTCGTAATACAAGCTCTTCAGATATAGTATTGTCTTATACAAATGTTAATAATCAATGTGAATCAGTGTGAATGTTTTTTTTTATTGTGACACGACATTTGACCTCGCCCTGCCTAATAATAAGCAAGAGGAGGTCCAAGAGTGATGACGACTGAAAAAACCGAGTCAGTTCACTGATGCCCCAGTCGCCGCCACTATGCAGGCCAAATGCAATTCATAGTTAAATAATTATATTTCAATTATTATTTACTTGAACGCTATTCAACTACTATTTTAAATATAATGAATCCGATTCATATATTTATTTATTTATAACTTAATGCTAGTTAGCATTCTCTACCAGCCAACCTTCGAAACAATAGAAGCAAGTCCAAAATGTGAGCAGAAGGAAGGTCACACAGAGAAAAGAAAAAAATATAAAACATATACATAAATACATACACATATAAAAATATATACATATATAAAATACTTAAGTATATATTAATAAATAGGTATATGTAAACTAGATTCTAAAATTAATGCCACAAGGTTCACAATACAATAAAGTTTATTATTGTAGTCAGATGTGTTTTTGATAAGAACTCGTAATAGAGGCGTGTGTCTTGAATAAGGCTTTCTGAATAGTGTCTGAATTAAGCATTCAAAAGATGAATACGTTGAATAAAGTTTCATTTGTATTGCAACGAGGGACACGTCAAAAGGAACCATTTTTTAAGAGTTTCAAAACTGGGTCATTCTTTATGGACGTACTATTTATTTGTTAGGGAAATGATATAGTAACGAATATCCTCCGTAGTTTATTTTCAATTATTCAATTAATCAAATTGTCACCACACCTTTTTCGCACAGGGATATGAAGAGACAAAGGAGAGCCACTTGCCACGATCCTGACACATTTCCCTCGCTTCCCTCACATCCAATTCTCACAATTCTCTTCATACAAGCTTCACGGTTATGGACACTAGCTATCTTAAGGATGTCTCCAATTTGGTCGGAAAATATTTGCTCTGGGAGCTCTGGGGAAAATATATGCAGGGTCGTGCGAAGACGACGAAGGACTTTAGTTAAATAATAACAACACGAAGATTAAGTCGATACTGATTTAATTCTTATTGACAAGGGTTTATATATTGGTATTTCGAAAAAACATGGAAGACACACTCCCACGATACCAGCGTTAACAGCTTATTCTAAAATTGATTATTTTTAGTGATAAACATAATTTATTATTTCCAAGTCCGGAGACTGAGGGCATAGTTCACATTCTATTTTTAGCGACAATTATAAGTTATACTTTGTATGTCTGTTACACTGACATAACTCGAGTCAGGTTGTTAAAGAGTAGTAGGCACTGGTATACAAATCGTGAAGTGAAGACACTTGTCTCAGTCGCGTTTTAAAATCAGCTTTAAATTGCCGGTTCCAACTAAGCAGGCATAGTGGATGTAACTGCTACTTACAGTTATTTACCTATTGTACAATTATTATAAAATTTCAAAAATAGAACAATTGTTATTATTATAACTGACAAGAGCAGGGAACAACAAAACAAAATACATTTCCCCCTGGACTGTGCACTTACATTCAACAACATAAATCATGACTTCTCTGACAACCTTCTGGTAATTATTCAAATTGACGTTGAAATTTTGACCTTTATACAAAAATATAGTTTGACCCGTTAGTTAATTTTTAGTTCAAAGGCCCAGTTTCACTGAATTTAATTGTAGACAAGCTAAATGAAGATTTTTACAACACTTAGTGTTTCTTTAGTGTTCCGGCAGTGGGACAAATAAATAGGCTACTAATAATATTAATAGTGTTTCTTGGGTAAATTAGCTGCATTTCATTATCTGTCACTGACAGACTTACATGCTAAAAGGTGGATATTTCATTTGCTTTAAGTCTTCATTAGAACTTCAGTTCCCTATGCCTAACTTAAGCCTCCAATATTACATTTTTTTCTTATTGTGACTAAATTTATTACAAAACCAAGACTAATATTAAGCTAGTGCGGCCCATTAATCGAGGCGACTACGACTACTGTAAGTATGATTCGCATCCACTATGCCAGTCTAATTGGAATCGGCAACTTTAACCTATAAACACATATAGGTCAAAATTTAAAGTTCAATCAATAACAAACCTCTCCAGGTGTATACTTAAAACAACATTCCTAATTCCTCTTTAAATCAAACAAACAAGACTGTACTTTATCCATATGAAAATAGAGTTAAAAAATGAAACAGTTTTGTAAAATTAGTGTGGTTTGAAAGTTGAATACAAAATTATAATGAATACGAAAGCTCTGTTGACAATAACACCTTTTGAGTGACGAATTTTGCTTAATGAAGTGTCTTGATACCTAATTTAATACTACTTTATACAAATATATACTATCAGTCAGTTGCACAATGGCCATTTTTATTGTGACGCGACATCTGACCTCGACTTGCCTGATATCAAGCAAGGGGATGTCAGGAGAGCGCCTTTAGACAAAGATCTGATAAAATTATAAAGAGAGTTAATTATTTCGTTAATTAACGTCTTTTATTTTTATAACACCTTGATAGTAACCTTGCTAGTTCAAGTAGCAGTTGAATTCACAATGCCGGTCCAAGGCTTCTGAAACAGGCTGATCCCAAAACGCGACTTAGTCACTTCTCGGTCTTTACACTTCTTTAACCGAATTAGGCAGACTAGACTAATTCTACAGTGTATCAATGACTACACTGTTTTATTCTTGAGAAGCTCTCCTATTAGTTTAGTTTAAAAATGTAAAAAATCTAATTCTAATGTTAAATAGGAAATTATTATTTATAAATATCTTATTAAATAAGATTAATAGAGATAATGTAATTAGTGTCCTTAGTATAAATCAGATTAATTTAATTAAGCCAAAAATATATTTTGTAACCTAACCTAATTGATTATAATCAATTACTAGTTATTTTGATAACTGTTGTACAAAATATATGTCTTAAAATTAACAAGTTTCCTGCAAACTACTAAGTATATACAAATTACTATGTACGTACATTAACATTTGCTTAGTAGTCGTGCAATAGTCACGCAAACACGAGCACGGGTTCAAAACCACTATGGTGATATGGGTCATCCAATATCACAATATTGAAAATCATGGTTATTTGTATGAGGAGATTTGTGGATGTGAAGAAAGCGAGGGAGTTGTATTAGGATCGTGACAAGTGGCGCTACATTGTCTCTGCCTATCCCCGTGGGAAAAAGGCGTAACAATTTGATTGATTGATTGGTTATTTGTCCAGTCTACTAACCGGGCGTATCACTTACTATATTTACGTTTACACACCATTTTAAACATTGCCGAAATTCAACTAAGCTGGCTGCTAGCAGACCTTTTGTATAAGATGTGTATCCGACCTATTCCTATAACCAAATTAATTTTCAAACATCTATAATCCCAAAGTGAAATTAACAGTATATAACTAATACCCCAAAATAATATTTGTTTAAGGTGGTAATTATTTTCATAGGAGAGGGGTTCGTTTGTTTTTGACAGAATTTCAGGGGGCGATTTAAATTACATTAGGGAGATCAGTCGGAAAAGGGGGTAGAATTGTCAAATCATTTATTAATATAATTAATTTACATTATATAATTCATTAGACTAGTAAATGGTTTCGGATTTAGTCAGCTAATTGGATTTTGAATTAGTTACAATATTTACTTCTGGAATCATCTTGGAATTATTTTATTACAAGATACATTATAGGATATTTGTTAATTTATAGAATTAAATTAACTCTAACGTGAACTTTGGACAAAATAGTACAGCAAATATTAAAAAAAGAATGAAAGCGCGATTCCGCCGGCGACTGCAGACCGCAGATTTCACTACCTGTTTGTATGAAATTGATTCCGTGCAAGACAACACTAGTGTGCAGCCACCGCATTAATATTGTTTCCAAACATCATATTTATAATCATATTTATATTGACTTAGCAAATGCTGATGATTGTCGCAATAGTGTTGCCTTGCACGGAATCAATCTCATACAAACAAGTAGTGCAGTCTGCAGTCATCGGCGGAATCATACCTTAACCTAACTTAACAATATATCATGTTGTATCAAATCATGAATACCTAAAGTATTCAAGATTAGATTAAAATTTAAACATTTCCTTCCTTACTTGATCATATGACTTCACAGCAAGTCAAAAAGGTTTCGTCAAGAAGAAGGCAAACAAATCACGACAGACGAATCTTTTAAAAGTATCTGTAATAAAAGTGATTATTACAGCGAAGCGTAGCGATATTTATTATTATATAGATTTTTTTAACAATTCACTAATGCGTGAATAATAGATATAGATAGAGATGCATACATAAATTACAAATAATATGATGCTATGTCCTATATATATCTCCTAAAACTTTTTTTTTATTGTAGCTCGACATAATTATTTTAGCACCCAGCCTTATAACATCTATGTTGTAACATCTATATTCCGGCCCAGTTTGCTTCGCCTATTAGATATATAGGCTTAATTAGAATAGGTTAAAACGGGTCTTAACACGTTTATGTAGCTTACTATATAAATGTACCAAAAAATAATATATATAAAACATTCTTAATATCCCTTTGAACCAATAAAAAGTCAATCAAATTGTCACGCCCTCCTCTCACAGGGATAGGCAGAGACAATGCAGCGCCACTTGTCACGATCCTTACCCTCGCTTCCTTCATATTCACAATTCCCTTCATACAAGCTCTATGATTATGGGCACTAGGCAACCCAGCTTGCTTTCTTTCTTTCAATCCGTTTGAACCTATTCTAATAATTCAAATAACGTTTATTGGATCGTAATTATATCATTTTAGTTAATGAGCACTGCCTTCTGGAAAAATAATCTGAGTTCCAGAAGTTTTCCTATAAATAATAATATATTTATGCGGGCAGTATTAATACATAGAAGCTTAGCGACCAACACAAAGCAAGGGGACGACAAACACCCCAGTCTCTCCGTGACCACGATTACTGCAAAGCTGTCGAAACGTCGGAATAATAAAAAAAATGAAAAATTGTACCCGAAAATAAACGCTGTAGTAAGCGCATAAAATTTGTTTAATACATTATTCAATGTTTGCGCAAAATCTAAGAAAATCCTAAGAGCTTAGAATTACATTTATGCTTAGAAGTGATAAGGATAACCCCAGGAGATTTTTAAGCTAATCGTATTCATCATAATATTGAAGAGTTAGGTAAATTATTTCCTCCCTGAAAATGTGTTTTTCACACCCCATTTCTCATGGCAAGGGGTCCTTCGGTTTTCCCTCCAACGTCAACCATGACAGTATTATATGATAGTCCGCATAAACCCTTCATTTTATACAATCTTAATTGAATACGCGTTTATTTACCTATTTAAAATCTATACTAATAATATAAGGAAAGATTTGTAAATTTGTTTGTACTGAATAGGCTCAGAAAATACTGGGCTGATTTTAAAAATTGTTTCATCATTAGAAAGCTACATTATTTGTGAGTAACATAGGGATTTTTAAAAAGTTTAGGGTTCTGTACGAATTCTCGAATAATGTAACCCAAGGTGTAAAAAAACTCATGAAATTCCTTACATCGCGTACGCTGCGAAAACTATTGCCGATAGAACAAAATAATTGTTATAAAACTGTAAATATGCAATAAAACTATTTTTTTAATATAACAAACTACTATCAAATTTAATTTATATTTATTTAGATAATTAGTGAATTTTATGTATACACTATAAACAACAACAAAGAATATGTATACATATACACAGAGAAAAACTGATTATTTAATTTGGAGCACCACCGTACCTATAACAACTCTACGTCTTTATAATTATAATATTTTTTTTGTTTTTGAGATTTCTGTACTTAGCTACTAAAGTGCTGGTATCATAGAAACAGAACAACCAAAGTACATATATCAAAGATACATTGGTACCGGTGGGTTGTAGCGTCGTGTACTAAACACTGTGCTACATGACTCGGTTTTACTTTTTGATAAGCATTTATGTATATTGTAAATACCTTCATTCCATGCTTATTTTGTAAACGGGTTTTTGCGTGTCGTTAGATATTTATATTATTGTTTTGTATGTCAATTTTGACATTGTTGACACGTAAAAACCCGTACTGTTTTTAAAATATTTCGAGGCATCTATTATTCCAAATTATTTCAATACTGCCCATTTTTTAAAATAGTTTTTAATATTTAGTTTTTAAATTGGGATTGATCTCCAAAAAGAAATGTCGGAGATGTCGTTTCCAATTTGGAACAGTCTATCTTTGATCTTCATTCAAGTCACAAGCCACAATAAAATGTCAGTGCTCCAATTACTTTTTTCATTTCAATAATCTGAAACAATAATGAAGATATTACAACATATCAAGCAAAGCCTTATAAATACCATAGACCTGAAGATCGAAGACACCATCTGAGGTCTCCATCTGGAACGATTACCCATGATCCAGATGCTGTGACGAGGAGTTTCAATAAGCCGGCATCCACACAACATCACACAAGGTATGACGTTCTACGGCTATTATGCACGAGGTGCTCCGACGGGTTCTGTCCGTGGACGTCCACTCGTTGTCGGCAGTTATCTGTCGACAGGGAATCTTACCCGCGAGCTTCGGGTCCACTATCCGTCGGAGGTTATTCATCTACGTGCTGAGTCGGAGCGTTATTACCTTGTGTTCCGCCGTGCTGCCTACGGAACTTCTCGTCAGATCGAGCGGAAATCTTACGCCGCCGATCTATTTACACATTCTACACGTCGGGTTTCCGTCGTGCCATCCTACACGTCGGGATTCCGCCGTGCCCTTCAACCGAAGACTGCGAGTCGACGCGTCTGATGGCCGCCCTCATCTTGTCGTGCATCGTGCCAGCAGCCGTCGACTCAACATTTCTTTATATTTAATTCACGTCGGCGTACCTATGCCGACAAAATCTTTTTATAATTGTCGTGTTTTGATATAATGTTGTAACGGTTATTTGTTTGTATAATAAATAACATTAGGTTGCGTTTTTATTTCACGACAGGGTGGTCTCGAACTCGTGCTCTCCGGTTTATGTAACCATTGCACTACCACTACACCACGGTCGTCTTTACTTTAAATATCATTGCCTATCCCTTTTATAACATTTTTTAGGCATTTTTTTTATTTTTATTGTGACACGACATCTGACCTCGTCCCGCCTGATGATAAGCAAGAGGAGGCTATGAATACATATTCTTTCCACACTTATAATAAATTTATGTCGTCAAATAATAATAACGTCTAATACTTTATTCATAAACCTTTGAATTCAAAAGTTCCATTTTCTGCGAATTTCTTTCGTGTATCTCAGAACGGAAGTTTTCATTGGCGGCGACGACTATGAATAACATTGTTCGATCGACTGTGCGGAAGCGACATCCGTTTCCTCTAGATGCGACGTCATCACTCTTCATTTTAACATAAATATAAAGAACGGTTTTAAACATTAAAACAAACAACTTCAACTAAAACCCAAAAACCAATGTAAGCTGTTTGAAATGAAACTAAGGTTTAAATTGGAACTGGGAGCTTTTACAAATGTGAACTCCGGTTTGTGACACGCGCGGCGACCTTATCTTTTTGCTTTGTCAAGTGTACAGGAGAAACTTGAATTCGAAATTTCTATGAGTCAACAATAAATTGTAGTAATAACATTCAAAATATTGGAATTTAGTAACAGAACAATATTCTATTTTCACAGTTAAAATAATTTTAATCAATATGAATAGGCAGAGACAATAGTGTCAACTTTCCACGAATATGAATTTCCACTTTTTAATAGTAATATTTAGTATAAAGGTGCACTACAGCACAATTTTTTAAATTTACATTCTATACTAAGCTACTAAAGTTCTTGTATCATAGAAACAGGACAACCAAAGTACATATATCAAAGATACATTGGTACCGGTGGGTGGTCTCGAACTCGTGCTCTCAGTTTGCATAACCATTGCACTGCCACTACACCATGCCTTAAATAATAAATAGAACTAGTCCATTGATGTACCTTATGGACTTAAGAGTGTCAAACATACAGACATTCCAGTCGCTCTAACTCGGCCGGCATAGCGGAGATACCACTGCTACTTGCAGTTAAGTAACTGTAGTGGTAGTCGCCTCTATTCATGGACCGCACTTCAGCTCACCATCAGGAGGGGTGCTGTCATGTCAAGCCACAACAACAAAAGAGTGGTACCCAGTCTGCCAATCCGGGGTAGTACCACCACTTACAAGTATACAGACCGTGAAGTGATTTTAGCTTGTAAGTTGCCGGATCCAGCTAGGCCGGTATAATGGATGTGAGTGCTACTTTCAGTTATTGAATTGTATACCACAACTACAACCAGTGACATTCATTTATGGACCACGCTCCAGCTTAATCAGAAACCTTGATTAATAGTGAGCACGAGAATTTCCAAGAGCATTGACGACTGAAACAAACGATTTAATTCGACTTTCAATTGCCTTTAGCCAGTTGCTTAATTAGTTTAAATTAAAACTAGTAATAAATTCAATGCGCCCAAACCATCGAAGCAAGGGAGTTGTATAAGGATCTTGGCAAATGGCGCTCCATTGTCTCTGCCTAGCCCAGTAGAAAAAAGGCGTGACAATTTGATTAATTGATAAAACTAGTAAAATTTACCAATATCAAAATTAACAAACAGTTAGGTAACAACAAAAAAAAATTGTCACACCTTTTTTCCACGGGAACAGGCAGAGACAATGGAGCGCCACTTGCCACGATCCTGACACAGCTCCCTCGCTTCCCTCACATCCACGATTCTCTTCATACAAGCTCTACCGTTATGGGCACTAGGCAACCCAGCTTTCTTGAGGAAAACACCTTCCTGGGTCTGCCTCGAGATAACAAACAAACAGTGATAATTCTAAATTGAATTTAGTGTGTTTTCTCCCTCCAAATCTTAATTATAAAATAATTAATAACGTAGAGTTCAAAAGAGGCTGTAATAAATTATAATTTAGATGAATGATGGCGTGTGGGAAATAAATTATTACTCGCAGTTATTGCTAAAGGTACGAAAGAAAGTGCGTGTAATTTGTTTACTTTAGTGGTAACGGTCTTTTGATCAAGTGCGTATACATAGGTACGAATTTTCGTGATTTATTCGATTTCATAGTAAAGTCTGATAATGCGTAAAAGCCGGAAGCCTTATGCGAAATAAATAATTTAATTTTAATTTTAATAACTATACCACATCGCTCCAAGAACCGACAACCCATGGGAAAGTAAGGAGCTAAGGATTCAATTTCTTTACTTTTGCTAATAAGGATAGGCTGCTGTTCATCCAAAACTTACCTGACATAGACAAGTTCAAGTGATTCCAGTCTATCCCATACTTTTACGCGAAAGTTTGCGACTATGTCTAAAGCAAAAAATAAAATATTTTTTTTTTAATTGTAAGGTTAACAACACTTAACGAATGCTGCTACTTGAAAGTAGTAGTCGCATTCACTATGCCGGATCGGCCGACCAGACAAATCTATTACTCTAAAATTATATCGATAATTATAGAATATTTACGGAATAATGACTTGGCCAAAATCCATTACACCCTATCGTATATACCTACCTCCTTTTATAAATATAGGATGTCAACGACACATGAAAGGGTTGTCTTCAACTGAAAGTAGTATTATTAATAGTCTCTAAGCCCTGATTGTGTATAGTTAACCGTCCAAAACATAAACATAGGAGTGTCCGGGTAAGCCTCCCTACCTACCCCTAATTATGTTCATTATCTTCAAGCCCCAAATCACAAAAGCTGTGGCAGCCCAATGACAAATAGTACAGCTGCAGACACAACCAGTAAATATACGATGAAGTTCTATTTTAATATGATAGACCAGGAGCCATGGACGTGGATGAATACTTTTTTCATTTTATATATTTTTTTCATATTTAGTTAGAATTAGAGTAGAATTAGAACTAATTATGTAAACGATAGAAGCCAGACTTGTGTCAGGATCATGAAGAGTGGTATTTCGTTGTCCCTACCTATCCATGTCAATAAAGATTCGTCACTGTTATATTGACCTTTTTGTTTCATTAAAGATAGTTATACCTTGTTGTAGTACTAAAATATCATTCTACAATATAATGTTATTTCTAAGAATTCAAAAGGCCTACAATAAAATTCTTGTCAGCATACAGAATGCAACTCATAATAAACTCAGCATAAACTAAGATGGTCATTTTTGAATTTTCACATCTAACACAACTCTGTTGCCCGCTTTACATCTACAGTTCTCTTTACAATATTCTATTTATTTTCCACTATATTTTAATTAATTACAAGTGTACAGTCCATTAAGTGACTTATTTGCGTTTCAGGATCAGCTTGTAAGTTGCCGGTTCCATCTAGACTGGAAAAGTGAATGTGACTGATAATCGCAGTTATTTAACTTTAGTAGCAGTCGCCTTAATTCATAGACAACTATTTAGCTTACCATTAGGCGGGGTGCTGTCAAATTACGTCAGGCCATAATAAAAAAAAGTAGAGAATTATATTCTAATTTTACTAGAAAATAATAATAATGAGATATATCCAATATCCAATGAGCTCTCGTTCTATAAACAGAAAGGGAGTCGAGACTAAACTCTCACACCCAAATGTTCATTTATCCGTGAGTGATAAATAGATTCGTATGAAATTCCTAGTCCACCCCTTACCTCTACAGAACACCACTTATAAATCGCTATACGTAATGAATATTTCATAAGCTTATCTCAACAGTACCTTTATAAACTTAAACTCAATTTAATTTCGCATAAAATATAAATAGGCGGTTTTCTAAATATAATTTATAATACTAAAATTAGAGACATCCTCAAGGGCTCCCTATGGGCCAAAGGCAACCTCCTTTGGCCCATAACCATAGAGCTTGTATGAAGAGAATTGTAAATGTAAAGGAAGCAATGGAGTTGTGACAGGATCGTGGCAAGTGGCGCTCCATTGTCTTTGCCCTATCCATTGTCGCTATCCCTGTGGAAAAAAGGCGTGACAATTTGATTTTTGATTAAAATATCATCAGGTAAAAATAAGGTTATTAAGGAGAGTTGAAATACATTAACAGGTCAATTATGTTTTCCCCATCCTATTAATAATCTTGGATTCTTTGAAGAAATCGTAAAAAACCACGTTCAGCCGTTCATAGACCTTACTCCAGCATAACATCAGGTTGTCATATATGGAGCCCCAATTAAAAATAGAGGTCTAAGAAATTTATGTTTATGGTTTGGGAATATTAATAGGATGAATATAAAAAGATTGACAGAATATATTTTTAAATCACAGTAAGTAAAAGTTTAAAACAAGGGCGACCCAGATAAGTCGAAAGCATTCTTAAAAATGTAAACTCATAACTCTATAGCTACCTTTTCATCGAAAATTCTATGAAAATTCTTTGATTTAATTTCCATGGATATAGACGTTGAAGATTCTAGCTTTTGATAATGTCGCCGGGTTGATTAGAGAACATTTATATTTAACCTTATCTTACATTATTTCGTAATGTAAGACATAATAAGAATAATAATAAAATAAAATTGTAAAATCAAAACCAAAATAAACGCGATAGTAAGCCGCATAAAATTTGTTTTACTCATTATTCAATGTTCGCGGACAATCAAAGAAATTATCTCGTCTTACATTTTCACTAGCCTTATTAAAAGAAACGTATAAATAATCTTCTCTTTTGATAATCTTCTTTAGATATGCCCAAAGCAATGCATTATTCTACCATAATGTTTATCTAAATACGTTCTAATGTAAAGCCAAGTAACAACAATACAGTTGGCGGTCATTTGCCCTATCTGCCGATATTGGAATCCACCATTTACATGTGTACCTACATACAGACCGTGAAGTGACCGTGGCTGAATCGTTTTATGGGTTAGCTTATAAGTTGACGGTTCGACCTAGGTCGGCATAGCGAATACGACTGCTATTTGGAGTTTTAATCGTAGTCGCCTTCATTTATGAACCTCTCTCCAACTTAACTTAGGCGAGCTCAAATAATAAAAAAATACAATATTGGGAAACATTGAAGTATCCGCCTGTTTAATCAAATCTAATTAAAAGCTATGTTATTTTAGTAACCACGGATACTTGAACAAAGAACAAGGACACCTTTACAAAATAATACCTATAGATAGATACCTACGTATAAGGGTGACTTGCATTATTTTAAACGGTCTTTTCATTCGTCAAAATACCTTTTCGGGTCTTGGTTCATTGAATGATAATTTAATAAAATTAATTTGTAAAACGTTTCCATCCCGGGAAATTACTGGTTATCCCCAAGTGAATTCTTTCAATTGTGTCAGATTCTCTTTGAAAATTAAAATTGGATCTGATGAAATATACCAAAGAATTTTTGATAAGATAATTTTTGAATTATTACTTTATTAGAATTTTATTATAGAATTAAAAATAAGGTACCTTTGACGGCAAAACGAAAAAAGTTTCAATCATGAATTGCTTGGGGATTAAGAAACCACCACGCCCTACAGTCACGATGGAGTACAACAGGCGTAGCACATTGGTTATCACACCAGTTCGTTTTGCGTAAAGTCCCGGGTTCTATTCCCGGTCGGAGAAAATGATTGTTTAATAGATTTTATTTGTACTGTTTAATAATTAGATTTATTATAACAATTATTTGTAAATGTGAAGGAAGCGAGGGAGTTGTATCAGGGAGTTGGAGGCAAGTGGCGCTCCATTGTCTCTGTCTATCCCTATGAGAAAAACGCGTGACAATTTTATTGATTGATATTTGTTAAATTATTATTAAATAAAGAAAGAGACAGATATTTGCTCCGGGTCTAGTTGTCTGCGAGTGAAATCCGGGGTAGTAACAAGTATACAAACTGTGAAGTGACTTAGTTGCGTTTTGGAATCAGCTTTTTTAAACTAGACCGATATAGTGAATGTGAGTGCTAAGTGCAGTATAAGAATATAATAGTAAAACAATGGGAAATATATTTAAGTGGGGCTTATGTCCAAGGAATTTAAGGCTAATACACCAAGAGAGATCAGCGCTATACGCTGTATACGCTTACTAGTATAGAGTTCGTGTCCTGTATTTTGTATAACTCTACACATGTTAAACAAACGTACGTAAATTGAGAATAGGAATAGATTTATCCGGCGAATTGATTTAAAAACAACGAATCCGGATACCGAGTTTAAAATGGGAAGAAACTCGATTGACATCGGACTGCTATGTCCGCAGCTTGGAGCTCTCCTGTATCGTACATAAAAAACACTCCGTAAAACACATTTGTAACCCATATCGGTTTGAAGTTTATAGTTAACTTTTACAAAATATACACATTATTTTACAATTCCATACTAAGCTACTAAAATTCTTGTATCATTGTATCAAAGAGAAAGACCAAAGTACATATATCGAAGATACATTGGTACCGGTGAGTGGTTTCGAACTCGTGCTTTCTGATTGCGTGACCAATGCACTGCCACTACACCACGGTCGCCTTTAAAACACGAGAAAAAGTGAGTTGCTGCACTGTGCGTGTATTAAATAATAATTCTTTAAAATAAATACTTTATACGATGAACTAATTATTACTACTCTATTTCCTCAGAAATAGACAGACAATAGATCGCCACTTTCATTTGGCCCAGTGACCAGTAACTGTTAAAGAAAAAAAACGGCCAAGTGCGAGTCGGACTCACCCATGAAGGGTTTCGTAGCACCAAGTAACATAATATAAAAGTTCTTAGTTCCTAATAGTTCGTTGATCGATTTTACCCACCACCAAGTTGACCAAGTAATCCACAGCTTAAATAAGATGTCATGTTAAGACGCCAGGGAGCCTTTCACCACCTTTTAAAAACAAACATGTTTCAAGACAGTACTCTACAAAGTATAAAACAAGATTACTCAATTTCGTACCACCATCTCTTATTTGAAATTTTGTTTAATTCCTTCAAATTCATTCCTACATTCGCATAGATTTTACATTCAGAAACTTATTGCTTCTGCATTTGAATACTAAAACCGAATCATTATTATTTTTTTAATTACCGTGGTAGTACGCCTTGGAATGAATATTGATGTGACGTCACAAAACTGCCAATAGTAATTTTATTCAAATAAGTATATTTGACGTACGATTTGACATTTGTCAATTAAAACAAAATGCTATAAATATTGGTGGTTTGCCACCAGATTATAAGATGGAATACGATCCACAACTGCTATCTATGTAAAGACTAATATTCTAAGTCATTGTAGATAATATTTACTCTAGTATTTATACATTAGCATCACGCTGAAATGACTAAGCACAGTTTCGATTGTTCCCCAAAACAGGTTCCCTATTATACGACGAGAAAGGCGAGAGGAAAAAAATACAGAAATAGCATGTAAACTCTTTAAACAAACTTGACTTTTTTGTTTCATTTACTTCAAATTGAGATCAGAAATCTGTCCTCGACTTGCCTGGCTCAAAAAATCTATAAAATTAGCGGTTGTCCCAGTCGCTGTAACTATATGGGCCAAAGATACATTACAAAGACCTCTTGATGACATCCTTTTTTTTATTTACATTTCTATACTAAGCTTCTAAAGTGCTTTTATCATAGGAACAGGACAACCAAAGTACATATATCAAAGATACATGGGTACCAGCGGAAGTATACCGTGCTCTCAGTATGCGTAACCATTGCACTGCCACTACACCACGGTCGCCTTGGTACGTAATAATTATAGAGCTTGTAACGGAGTTGCATCAGGATAGTTAGATAGATAAGTGTAGCGTAGCGGTATTTTATCTGGTCTTAACATTGGCAATGTAATAGGATATAACATGAGTATGTGGTTAGATAATTAGGATATACCTAATACTTGCGCGTACTAATGTACGCGTACTAATGTACTTGTAATCTAATAAAAGTATGTACAATGATTATATTTTAAGAGAAAAACAGGCACGTAAAAGAATAGATCTTTAAGTGCCTTATAAGATTACTCGCCTTTTTCCCACAGGGATAGGCAGAGACAATGGAGCGCCACTTGCCACCATCCTGACACAACTCCATCGCTTCCTTCACATTCACAATTCTCTTCATACAATTCTCTATGGTTATGGGCACTAGGCAACCTAGCTTTCTTGAAGATGTCTCCGATTTGGTCGACGAACACCATCCTGGGCCTCCCTTGATTAACGTATCCATTCACATTAGATTTTTAAATTCCTTTCGTTAATCATCTAATTACGATAAAATAATGTTTTTTTTTTATTGTAACAGAACAACAACAGTACATATACCAAATATACAATGGTGTCGGTTCGAACCGGAGGCTCCTGGTTTTCGTGACAATATCAATATCACTAGGCATTTTTTTTTTCGGCGTTTTCGCCCATACTTCACATTGGCAAGGTTGTTTCCTTCAAGAGAAACAACACAGGCGCCATTAAATAAAAAAATAAGAACATAACTTTAAAAAAATGTAACAAAAAACGTTTCAAAATCGATAGTAAAAAGAGTTGTTTCGTTCGAGGGAGGCTTCTAGAGGTAATTTGCGGACATCGATCACTCAGGGCTGACAAAAATTCGTGTTATTCGCACGCCGCGAATTGTGGCAATTTGCATTTTTATTTTCCCTTCCTTTGCCTCGTCTGATGTTCGCTTTGGAATTCCGAAAGTGCTTGTGCCATGTCAAGTTTTGCTTTTTCATTGTCATCATGACGTAGCGTTGTTATAACTCATAATTTGAGGAACAATTCTAATAACGGTTTATATTGATTTTTAAAAGGTGAAATATGATATAATTACAATTAATGAATTTAACAAACTTTATGCGGCTTACTATCGCGTTTATTTTTGGTTAATAGTTGTACCCATCAATCTCCGTGACCACGATGGCTGCAAAGCTCTCGAAACCTCATAATAGAAAATTGTACAATCATTGACCAAAAATGAATGCTATAGTAAGCCGCATAAAATTTGTTTAATTCATTAATTAATATTCGCACAAAATCTAAGAAAATACTAAAATACACATAAAAATGTTAAATAGTTATGCAAAGTTTAAAATATATCAAGATATTTCCAGGTAAAATTATAATAAAGAAAATAACAATGAGATGAAAAAAGCATATGAAAAAGATTTGTCTAGAATTTGTCTAGAAGAGCACTAAGAACATTTTTTTTATTCTACCGCTAATAAAACGCTTTTATTTTTATTAAACAAATTGCACAACATAATAATAAAATTTAACAATGTCCATAATAGCATTGCCTTTAAACCATTTGTACATTTCATTGAAAAGCGGCCAAGTGCGAGTCGGACTCGCCCATGAAGGGTTCCGTAGCAGTAATTAACATAATATTAAGACTTTGTTCGATGTTTTAATTATAGTGTATTTTTTTAAATAATATATAAAAAAATAATTATTGATAAGTAAACATTATAATTAGGTGCCTAAATGATAGAATTAAGATCCAACTACGAGCTCGTATATGCGAGCCCATATAGGGTTGTGATAGCTAAGCAAGCTAATATATATTTCAGTTTGACAAGATAAAGTTTTATTCTAATATGAGTAGGTATGTATTTTATGTATTTACATAATAAAAAATTAACAATGTCCATAATAGCATTGCCTTTAAAACAGAAACCATTTGTACAATTCATTAAACAAAAATTAATGGGACGCGAACCGTGCACTCGTCTGTTTAATTTTCTACAACATTCTAACAAGCAAGAGGAAATGGATCAACATCGGCTCCGCGAATAAAAGTAAAACGTCCATTCGTCATAATAAGGACTCCTTTACATTTCCTTAGCATTAAGTAATAATGATGCTGGAGTTATTATAAATAGATCTGCTTCACAAGTAATTATCAACTTTAAAGCAACCTGATAGAGTAGGGAATCCATCGAATCTAGTTATAAAATTGTATACTTTTATTCGTTGCTTAATATGAGGGAGGCATTTTATTGTAGGCCAACTGAACGAGTGACAGGCAAAGTTTGGCTGCTCTTTATAGAGTACCCTCTCCCTTTGCGAATTTGCTCGCGGGTAGGGTGGCACTACAATACAAATATTACAGGACAAATAAGTTTGCGAAACAAAAGAGAAATGGGTGAATTTTATCTTTGTTAAACCAATAAAAAATCCTAGTGCACCAGTGGGATTTTTCAGGAGACAAATATACAAGTAAAGTAAAGTTGTAGAAGTAAAGCTTTTTGACTACTTTCTGTCAATTCAATTATATACTGTTGTTAAGACAGAACTACGAATGGTAAAGTTATTTGTCAAATTAACTAAAACCATTGTAAATAATATATGCTACTTGGATAAGACTTAATATAAATATCATTTGAGTAACAGGAGGGTGTTTGCCGACCAAATCGGAGACATCCTCAAGAAAGCTAGGTTGCCTAGTGCCCATAACCATAGAACTTGTATGAAAAAAATTGTGAATGTGAAAGAAGCGAGGGGGTTGTATCAGGATCGTGGCAAGTGGCGCTTCATTGTCTCTACCTATCCCTGTGGGAAAAAGGCGTGACAATTTGATTGATTGATTAATAACGATGATAAGTCAGGAGTAGTAAATGACAAATCAGAACTTGAGTTTTCAATTCTCTTCACACAATTCTTTTCATACAAACTCTATGGTTATGGGCACTAGGCAACCTAGCTTTTTTGAGGATGTCTCCAATTTGGTCGAGGAACACCCTTCTGGGCCTGCCCTGTTTAACGTATAGTTACTTACTACAAGATATGTATCGTCTAATTACGATAAAATAATATTTTTTGTTTATTATAACTCGACTTTACTGTTATAAGGTAGGCAATGGAAGGTCCAAGAGTATTAACGACTGAAATAACAAACTCAGTTTACGGATGCCTTACGCGCGCAGTTACTATGTCAACCAAAAAATATTTTTTATTATACATTTCTATACTAAGCTACTAAAGTGCTTGTATCATAGAAACAGGACAACCAAAGTACATATATCAAAGATGCATTGGTACCGGTGGGTAGTTTATCTCGGTTGTTTTAATGCTTATCTCATACTAACCCTAAGCTGGTAGCCCCTAGTATTTTTTTATTTAAAGAAGGGAAGCGAGTTCGGAAACGCGTGCGACCACCCGTAAACATTTACTTGAAAGGTTTATTGATGTTGGCGACCGCAGTTACATTTTACAGTTACGACGACAGAGGTTTGCGGACAAACCGGGATAAGTCAAAGCCGAAATTATATTATATAAGGGATAACATGCGACCCAAAGCTAAGCTTTTAATTTAGCATTACTTTTAGATTGTATAGAAATATATAAAATCGATTATTCAATCAAATTAAGGCGAACGTGGTGTAGTGGCAGTGCAATGGCTACGTTGCTAAGTGGCACGGGTTCGAAACCACTCAACGGTACCAATGTGTCTTTGATATATTATGTACTTTAGTTGTCCTGTTTCTATGATACAAGCACTTTAGTAGCTTAGTATAGAAATATATAATATAAATATAAAAATAATGTAAAATAAAATTATCGCGCCTTTTTCCCACAGGCCAGGGATAGGCAGCGACAACTCTCGCTTGCCTCACATCCACAATTCTCTTTATACAAGCTTTACAGTTATGAGAACCAGGCAACCCAAGTTTCTTGAGGATGTTTCCGCAAGAGGAGGTCCAAGAGTGACGAAAGTGGTTTCAAAGAGTGGTAGGCAGTAGTACCCAGTCTGCCGATCCGGGGTAGTACCACCACTTACAAGTATACAGACCGTGAAGTGATTTGGTCACGTTTCGGGATCAGCTTGTAAGTTGCCGGTTCCATCTAGGCCGGCATAGTGGATGTGATTGCTACTCACAGTTATTGAATTGTAGTAGCAGTGACATTCATTCATGGACCACACTTTGGCTTAACATCAAGGGGGTGCTGTCATATGTCGAGACACAATAAAAAAATAAAAATAAAAATAAAAATAAAAAAAGTACAAGAAGACCGATTACTGAAAACCCGATACAGCTTACGGTTGTCTTTGTTGTCATCATTATGTCCGCTATAACTGTCTTGTTTTCTCCACAATTCTCCACATTTATCTTTATTCAATTCTCCCACAATCACAATTCTCCACATTTATCTGTATTTCATTCTCCCACAATCTAAAATTTTCTACTGCTATAGGCTCTATTATTTATAAAGGAAGTATAAATGTTAAATAAACAACAAAATATATTAACCAAAATAAAATTTACAAAAACTCACATGCCAACAAGATAGCTCCATACTACATGTTTTATACATGAACTTTGTTGGGTTTTAGAAGGGCTGTGCAAAGAGGACGTCGAGGTAATCCGTTCACACAATGCACTGTAAATGAAGCTCGGAGATATCCGGAAAGGCGGACGTACCGAATGCAAAATAAGACGAAAATGACAATATGTTCATACGTATAGTCACAAACCTAAATTTTGTATCACGACTTAATAACTAACACGTTTAATAAAAATATATTTATTGACTCTGATGACACGAGGCGTATAATTAACATTGGTCCGCTGGTCTACACGTAAAGTCTGAGGTTTTATTCCCGGACGAAGCAATGGTTTATTTGTTTTAATAATAAATTGCACATTAAAAATATTTGGTAATAAAAAAAGAAGCATATATTTGCTCCGGGTGTGGTCGTTTAAGAGTGGTAGGCAAATAGTCATTTGCCCAGTCTGCCGATCACTTTCAAGTGTGTGACTTAGTCGCGTTTGCACCGTGAAGTAACTTAGGCGCGTTTCGGGATCCGATTCCAACTAAACTGACATAAAGAATGCGACTGTTGCGTTCATTGAGTCGCCTCCATTTATAAACCTCGCTTCAGCCCCTCTAGCTCAGCAATCCAAGAACCAGATACCTATATTGGCTGTTTGAATGTGACCTTTACTCGTGTAATGTCAAGTTGCGAACACGATGTTAATTAAGATACTCAAGTGAATCGCGAGCGTCTCAGTATCAGCTTAAACGTTACCGGTCTAACTAAGCCGACATAGTGGACTGCTACTTACAGATATTTCTCAATGCCCTGGATTCATTGCAGCACCGAGCTGTCCGAATTAGAGGTGATGCAGAGGTCACGCGTACTCTGGAGCCCTTGTAACTTTGCAGAGAGATGGCGGCTCTATCGCCTTTACCACGGAGAATGTTCTGAGCTCTCATACCTTGTTCCTACCTCGTCCTTGCACATCCCTAATACCCGCACAGGTCGGGGAAAGCATCCGCATTCTATCGATCGAATCGGCAGTCGAACTAAAAAGTTCAGTGTGTATTTTCTTTGTAGAACAATCGACAAGTGGAATGCTTTGCCAGCCCATGTGTTCCCTCCATCCTATGACCTTGGATCCTTCGAGCGATACGTAAAGAAGCTCCTTTGGCCGACATAGTGACGTCGACTGAGGCAGCCGTTAACCAACCCGCTTTTTTTAGTCGGCGTCACTTTTGGACCTCCTCCTGCTAATCATTAGGTAGGTAGAGTCGTGTTACAATAAAAAAAATGTAGCGGCTAAACATCAGCCAAGAGGCGGTCATTTATCGAATGAACCACAATAAAAAAAGTATGCAATATTGTCACGTAAATTGAGCAGTGACGTTTTTACGATAAAAATAACCTACGCATAAAATCCTTTTGACGTTTTACATGCGGATTACAAACGTGCATGCATTTTTGAAATTGTGAGCTTACCACATTTTTTGCCTATGAATATGCGTCCTTCATAGGTTTTCTACGTTTTAAAAATATGTAAATTCCTTAGCAATATTATTCCGTATATTTGTTTTACCCAATTTAATATTTATTTAAGTATCTACGTATTATTATTTATTAAACGATTTTTTATTGATGATTGACGAAAATAAATTATAAATCTGATGAATGCGTTAAACGAGGCACACCCAGGAGGGTTTATTTTCCCGACCAAATCGAAAACATCCTCAAGAATGCTGGGTGGCCATAATAGTAAAGATTGTAAGAGGGAAGCGGGGGGTTTGTGTCAGGATCGTGGCAAGTAGCTCTCCATTGTCTCTGCCTATCCCTGTGTGAATAAGGCTTGACAATTTCATTGAAGAATGTAATAATTATATTTCGTTAGCAAATTTCTCGAAAAATCCCTGTGCCACATAATAAAAAAATATTTTAAAAAAGCCTTAACAGTAAAATTATTTATCTCTTACTCTTTGTCTTCAAATAAAAGAATAAACCTAATTTTAATTAAGCATTAAAATTTTGGGCAGAGGTCGTAACTGTCTTTATTTAACAGGTTTTTGTGGTTTATTATGATGGTACCCGAAGTAATTATTATAGAGGGTACAATCTACGCTGTAGGAAATCAAAACACAGTGCACAAAATTACCGATATATTATTGATAATATATTTTATTGGCTGGCATAGTAACGTCAACTAAGGCAACTGTATAATAAAACAGGTTTTTTTAGTCCTCGGTGCTCTCTGACCTCCCCAGGTATTCCTATACTTAATGGATGTTTAGATAGGATTGTTAGCGAACAGAATTGTTGTGCAATGAAACGAATGTGTCTGTAAGTTTTATTTTTTATTAGTATTTACAAAAGTTTTATACATACTGCCGATATAGGCGGTATTAAAAAGTAGCTAAAGGCTTAAGAAGTTAAAGTTTAGAGTCATGGTAAGAAGGATCGACTGCCGTAGGTGAGCTGATGCAAGCTGATAGTAGTATAAATAAAACAACTTTGGTAAGCGCTTTATTAAGACATTACAAATAAGACGTATAGTAGTGGTCACTCAAACCGATAGCCTCCGGTTCAAAACCACTTTCCGTTACCAATCTTTAATACTTTGGTTACAAATACTCCTAGTAGCTTAGTATAGAAATGAAAAAAAAAACATCTGCACTAATTTTATAAACGTGTCTTTTACTGTGTTTTAATATTCTGCAGCTGATCTTCATTAAATTCAGTCACAATTATAAGAGTACTTTTAATAGACCGTTTAATTATCACATTGTTTTTGTTATAAGACGACCGTGGTGTAGTGGCAGTGCAATGGTTACGCAAACCGAGAGCACGGGTTCAAAACCACTTGCCGGTACCAATGTATCTTTGATATGTACTTTGGTTACTAATTCTATCATACAAGCTTTTTTGTAGCTTAGTATAGTAATGTAAAAAAAGGTTGAAACATCAGTGCTTAGGGATTGAGAACGACTACGTCTGTCCGCCGTGTGTTTGCGACGTACCCTGCAATTCTTTCGCCACGTCTTGAGTAGGAATGAGAAGAATCTAGAAAGGATGCTCGTGTCTGGAAAGTTTATGAAAGAAAGGCAGAGATTATTACGCTGGTCGGAGTAAGTAGTTCACAACCTTAATACCACCTTAATGGGAAGATCCACGCGGAAGATAAAAAGACGTGGAAGAAAAAGAGAGAGAATGAGTAGCAACATTTTAAGAGTATTAGGCAGTGGTGCTTAGTCTGCCGATGCGGGGTAGTCCAACACATACAAGTATACCGTGAAGTGATTTACACGCGTTTTGGGATCAGCTTGTAACTTGCCGGTTAACTTACAGTTATTTATCTGTAGTTGTAGTCGCCTCCATTCATGGACCGCACTCCGGCCTAACATCACAAATACGAATATATTACGCGAACATTGAATAATGAATTAAACAAATTTTATGCGGCTTACTATAAAATAAAATTGGAAATTGTAAATCAAAACCAAAATAAACGCGATAGTAAGCCGCATAAAATTTGTTTAATTCACGAATATATTACGTTTCAAATAATAAAAGCTCATAACAAAACAATAGTTATTTAACAAAATTAGTGAGTTTGTTAACGTTATAATAAAATTCATTTCATACGGAGACGTTTTAGCAACTGGGTCAAACTGCTAACTCCCAGTGTGACTTTTGAATTCATAATTCAGTTATAATTTTATGTTCACTGTAACAACACACTCGTTTGTATAATTACATTTAGTCAATTTCGTTAGTTTTTATTTCAATTTTTTAATTTAGACGCGACGTCAGACCTTGATTAGACTGATAGTAAGGTGAAGTCAAGAGCACCGGTGACTGACAAAACTATTTCATTTAACGTCTGCCTCAGTCGCCGTCACTATGCCATGCTAAATGCTTTTTCACGTTTGGATTGAAGGATCCAAAGTTATAGGATGGGGAGAAAACAGGCTGGTAAAGCATGCCATCGATTGTTTTATAAAGAGACGACGCTCCGATATTTTTAGTTCGACTGCCGAATTGGTCAACAGAATGCGGATGCTTTTTTTATTGTGACACGACATCTGTCCTTGATCCGCCTAATAATCACCAAGAGGAGATCCAAGAGTGACGCGAACTGTAAAACATGGGTCAGTTTACGGCTGCCTCAGTCGCCGTCCACATTTATCCTATGTCAGATAAATAAGCACTACAGTTGCCGGTGGCATGAACGAGTATGAACATCTGGCTTTGGAAAGACATTTAACCATAGCCACAGCGCTTAAATTCTGGAGTGCGGTCTATGTAAGTAGTAGTTACAATCACTACACCGGCCTAGTCGGAACCGGAAAGTTACAAGCTGATCCAGAAACGCGACTAAGTCACTTAACGCTCTGTATACTTATAATTTATATAACCCCACTTTCTTTGTGTAAACCTATACACCTATACATTAAATGGCTTAAAGATCTCAAAGGGAATCTTATAAATCTAACATTACGCTGTACAGAATAAAATAGCACGCGTCTTATTTATCTTGTGGTTACAAATTTTCTCAACAATACGCAAAATAACAAAGCAAACTTCAAGATAAATCTTCAAAGAGTTTAAAATATTATCTTGGGGTTTATTAATTAGAATTGTGCCCTAACCACGAAACAATACAAAAATTTACATAATAAAAAAGCATTTATTGGATAATCGAAATTCAAATTAGAAACTTTGGAACTCTGCCTTTAAACCATAGAGCAATCAATCAAAATTGTCACGCAAGAGACCATGGAGCGCCACTTACCACGATCCTGATATAACTCCCTAGCTTCCCTCACATCTACAATTTCCTTTATACAAGCTTAACTTTGCACTAGGTAACCCAGCTTTCTTGAAGATGTCTCAAATTATAGAGCAACAGAGAACAAAACAATTGAAATTTTGATGTTAAGAAAGCTAGTGAAATTCGACTAGACCTTGGAAAGTGGCGCTGCAAAGTCTCTGCCTATACCAGTAAGGTGCCTATTTACTTGTCATATTTATTTATTATGTCTTTTACTTGGTCAGTTTTTTTGTCCAAGCAGTATTTCTAGTAGTTATTGTGATAGCTTAATATTGTGTCTCTAAAAGAAGTGGCGCTCCATTATCTCTGCCTATCTTTGATTTGATTTAATGTGTCTAAAAGCTTTTGGAACGTTGTTGGATTAAATTCACAAAAGACATTTTTGCAGTTTATTGAGATTATTTTTGGTAATTTATTTTAATGTCCGCGAACGTCCTCGCCTTGAAATCTTGCAATTTTAATTCAATCAATATACCTTTTTTATCTTTTAATAGCCCATACGATACAGGTTGCTATCTTATTCACCTACAATTTAAATTCAAGCAAAAGTGTCGCTCAGACTTTTCGACCTTAATGTGACGGAGATAAACGGTACGCACTGACGCCGGTCTGACACCACTCCGCCTGTCCTTAAACACATACATAGGTAAGTATAAATATCTACATACATAATAATACGTAAGAAGGGTGAAGCCGTCTACACAAGCTGCCATTACACGTGTCACGCTAAATAAGAAAAGAATTCCTAATTATATACGCTTAGGAGATTATTTTAAACAATTTAGTAATTCATAATTTTGCACGACATTGTTCATAGATTCTATTTAAATAAGTCTATCCGTGAACATGATAAGTATCTGTAAAACTTTCGGAATTGTGCATCGTCGGATTAATATTAAAATAAATATTGAAGTGAACGCGATAGTTTTCACAAAAAATAATATTATAATATTGAACTAAATAAACCCTTTAATCTTTTTAATATTAACATTTTAAGTGTGTTATTTGTAATTTTTTCTATTTTACTAAAATCTATCTTTAAAATTACTATATCCTACGTTGTAAAATTGTTACGTTTTTACGCAACAACTACTTAACCGATCATCATGAAACTTTGTACACATTATTTTGGAGATGCTAAAATAAAAATAAAATTATTTTTTGACTATAGTTTCAGCTGTTTGGAATTTTTCTATATTTATTTTTATTTCCATCTGTCATTTTTATATGAGTTATCCAGTAGAAGTGAAACCGCGGGCTCAGCTGGTAGTCAAATAAGGAGGTAAAATCTTGTTTAAGGTCAAGATCTAATTTCAATCAAATTGTCACGCCTCTTTCCTATGGGGATAGGCAGAGACAATGGAGCGCAATTTGCTACAATCCTAACACAACTCCCTAGCTTTCTTCACATCCACAATTCTCTTCATACAAGCTCTAATACAAGATCTAATTTCAACCATAATAAACTTTCAAATGACATTGGTGAGCAACCAGGCAATCACAAAAAATCACAAAGCAAAAAAGGACGGTTCAAAAATTTAATTACCAAAATGTTACACTATAGATAAAAAGTTTAAATATTTCTTCGTGTAACATCACCCATACTGAGTTTCCAAAGAACTCATTAGGTCTAATGGTAATACGAAGGTCAATGTCCATCCTCATTGACGTCATTCGTACTATAAACAAAAGAATATTTCCATACAATAGATGTAAAAATAACTTGTCAAACTTGTTAATATAGGCTGACACAGGAGCACTAACGTGGGAGTATATAAAGTTAGAAATACGCTGAAACTTTGTCGTACATTATGTCAAAATAACTTTATCGTATGAAATAAATGTTGAATTTAAATAATGACTACTTTTGTTTATGGAATGTATGGGCCGTGTGTATGGAAGCGAATGGTCCTGCAGATAAATGTGTGCTAGCAGTAGTCGAACCCACGGTGCCGGTTAATTCAATTTTGCTTTAGAAATAAAAATGCATATCTGTACACCTCGTTCCCTAGTTATACCTTATTCCTACCTCTCCTTACGAGAATTACTCGGTCGGGTGACGCATCCGAATTAAGTCGATCGATTTGCCAGGCGAACTAAAATCAGCGTCATTTCTTCGTAGAACAATCGACAAAGGGAATTTACTAGCTTATCCAGCCCATGTGTCCACCCTTAGGTCCTTTAAACAAAGCCTGATAGTGAATAGTGGCCACAATAATGATGACGACTAAGACAAGCGTATCCTGTTTTTTTTAATCATCAGCGCTCTTAGAAGGAGGTCAAATATATATTTTTTAAACTTAATTATAAAAATAGCATTAGCAAAATAACTTGATTATAAAAGTCAATAGCGAAATAAAGCAAAATAATACGAAGAGGAAGATAACTAGAAGTGAGAAGAAATCTTCTAAACAAGGCATCAAAAAAGACAATCCAAGTTTGGGGGTGAAAAAGTTTTTTAATATTCTCACCGCTCAATGTAATCCAGGCCCTCCAGAATTTTCTATTTGCAAGGCTTCCTTTTGAAGTGTAATTTTGCATGAAAGAATTGACAAAGTTTCATGCTACAAATCTTTTATAGGGAATATTTAAAGTAAATAAGGAATAAACTTTATAAATACCTCATTTAAATTTTATTGTCAATTAATGTACAATTTTGAGGCGACCGTGGTGTAGTGGCAATGCAATGGTTACGCAAGCCGAGTTCACGGGTTCAAATCCACTCACCCGTACCAATGAATTCTTTGATATATTTATGTACTTTGGTTGTCCTGTTTCTATGATACAAGCACTTTAGTAGCTTAGTATAGAAATGTATACTAAGCTACTTATAGTACAGTTTTTATTTATCACAGTGAAATTCTATTATTATTCAGCTATAAAAATGTAAGTATAATATCTTTCTTAAAGATCAAGATGTATTTTTTTTATATTTTAAAACGACTCAGTTGATAATCTCACTAACTTTTACTAAGCTTTTTCACGGTTTGCTTAAAGGATACGAAGAACACATGGCCGGCAGGTAGGATAAGAATAAAATGCACAATAGGTAGATCCTTACGGTTTTTTTAATTTGTATCCTATCTATCGCCTTTTACCCTTCAAGTGTCGATATATTCCTTATAAGTAAGTCATTATCATTATCAGCCAAAAGGCGTTTACTGCTGAACATAGGCCTTCCCCTTAGAACGCCATTTCGAACGACAAGATGCCAGTTGCATCCTCCGGTTATTCGTGAATGTTGTCAGTCCACCTAGTGAGAGGCCTACCTACGCTGCGTATTCCGGTTCGTGGTCTCCACTCTATAACCTTTCTTCCTCGTCGTTTGTCGGTTTATCTAGCGATGTATAAGTAAGTAATAAAAAATAAAATAGAACAACATAACCTAACAAATAGTTTAAATGTAACAATGAAAACTTTTTCTATGCAACACAATCTAGTAGTTGATCGGTACTTGAGCTCCCAACCAGAAATTGTTACAACTCGAGACTGTTGCACTTTTATGGCCGCATCTTGTGGAATTGCTTTCAGCTGCTTCATTACAATTTATATTACTTCCCACTGTTTTTGTTCCATTACTTTAAATACATTGAGGTTTGCTTTTATTGATAATAAAAACTTTTGGAGTACCGTATAGTCTGTTTATATAGGACTCTCAGCTCAAGACTAATGCCGGTACCAATGTATCTTTAATAATATATAATAAATATTGTAAATTAAAGAATGGTGTTTGGTAAACCAATGTCTCCTGTTTGCACTTTTGACAAATTTTGATACTTTGACTAGTTTATTAACCAAATTTCGTATAAAAAGACTGTGAACTGTTACAATCCGGTACAATCCGTGACTTTTCGGAGGTAATTCGGCTGTTCATTATACGAGTTCATTATCGTACTATGGATGGCACCGTTCACTACGTTACCCTTTTGCACTCTTCTCTCAATGTCTAAATAATCAATTTGGAAGTAATAGAGTAAGGTTTTACTTAAATATAATATCGCTCGTATATAACATACTTATTTTACGTATCATAAATATAAGTAAGTATATTTATGATACAAGTTTATGATACAAATTATTAAATATTACAAATAAATGCTATGAATTAAATCATTCCTCAGAACGAGAATCGAACTCAAGACTTACGTTTGGTGAACTGTTGTGTTTTCCAATACGTTACGCGAGTCATCAAATAATTTATTATTAAATTATTATTCATATCTAAAAGTTACGATCTCGTATCTATTTCATAATTTAGTTAGATAGGTCAAAATGATACTTTATAATGAAAACGCAGCCATAAACATAGCAAAATTCCTCTGGTAGTTTTTGAGCGCCTAGATGTAAAAGTTTGGAGAGCTCTAACCTTGTTAACTTGATGATGGAGGTTTCGTACCCTCCAGAAAAGTTTTGCCTGTTTTTTATCCAAACCGTATTTACGTTCAACGTTGCAATTTCAAATGCTTCTTGCCAGAATATATTTATCCTTTTTCAAATTGCGATCGTCGAGTATTTGATGTATCTATATAATTTTGATAAATTTGAAATTACCTATATATTATACAAATTAATATTTAGGTATGCATTCTTACATACCTAAGTAACTTTTTTGTCAATTATATAGCTGATTTGATATAGTGTTTTCGATCGACTATCAGCGTATTTTTACATTATCGTTCGGACTGGATATTTTTCGTCTATAACCATGTTCTTTTTATTAATTCATCTTTTTTAATATCCTATTATTATTTTTTCATAGCACATTTATCATGCACTTTATTCTTTATTATATCTGCAATCTCATTTTTATTATGCTTTCTGGTATATTCCACTATTACTTAATCATTAAGAAAGAAAATTGGATAAAGAAGGACAACCTAGACATTTTATAACCTAATTTCAAAGCATATAAATATATAAAACCGGTTTCATGTAAAAGTAATTAAATTTACCGTACACATTTAAATATAGGAAGGAGAAGAAAATGTGCAAACGTCTAGTTTAATTTTCTGCTATACTTCATGAGAGAGGGGGTGTAAATAAGAAATTGTGATTGGTATCCAACCCTCGACGGAGATTTGTTGACAAATTCCAAAGATAATGTAAAATATATTTCACCCACGCTTTTAGACCCGAATGGAATAGAGAAAAACTACGAAAACAAATTTTAAACTTTTGTTTGATAAACTTTTTTGATGGAAAATGATCAATGTTTTTAATGTTTTAGCCTCGACGCAAACAGAGCGGTGTGATAAGTATACAGACGAGTGTGTATATACTATTATTATATCTTTCGATATTATACTTATTATATCTTTGTGTCTGTCTGTAGCATCGTAGCTCCTAAACGGATTCTGATTTTATTAATAGTTGTTTTTATGTTTTCATTTTATTTGATAGAGGATTGTTATTTGTGATTTAATAAAATCTGGTCAGCATATTTTTGTAAATCGTTAGCTTTTTAGTTGAAGAGGGAATCCATAGTCTTGTCCATTGTGAATTTCGTATCTAATGATATTTCAATCAATCAAATTGTCACGCTTTATTTCCATAGGGCTAAGAGATAATCAAGCTTCACATTTTTATATCAACATCATCATCAGCCAGAAGGCGTCCACTGCTGAACGTAGGCCAGCACGTCATTCCGAACGACAAGATGCCAGTTGCATCCACCGATATTTCGTGTCTTTTACTATGTCGTCAGTCCACCTAGTGGGAGTCTTATTTAGCCTACTTAACCTTTTATTTTTCTAGCAAACTACTAAAAATGCCTACATCGTAAAAGCTCTACAACCAAAGTACATATTTACTATATATCAAAGACACCTTGATAACAGCAAGTGGTATTTGAACCGGGGGCTATTTCACTACCTCTACAATACTGTCTAACATTTCTATATAATATGTATATTAAAACTGTAATTTGAAATACATACTGTAATATGATTGTAACACAATTATATGTTCAGTAAGAATGTCCTTGAAAACACACGCGCTAGTAAATTACTTCCTGAAATTTTCGTTCAAATCGGAAACATCTACTTTGTACTTATACGAAATTTCAAATTAATTAACGCAATTAAATCTAAAGTTATCCACAAACTTTTTTTAACCTAAATAAAATGGTTTATACTTTAAAATTAATCCTGAAGGTACCGGTGTAGAGATTGTAGCTACGCAAGAACTATAAATAAATAGGTTTCGCTATCTAATTATTATTTACAATAGCAGTTTTATTTAGGCAAGAAAATAATAGACGGTACATAAAATTACAGAAAGTTTTACACAAAATATCTATATGTATTTTAGTTGTTATTTACATAAGTTTTAAGTTTATACTAAGATAAGGTTAAGGTTAAAGGTTAAGTTTAGTTTCCCATCCTTTTTAAAATAGGAGAAATTTCAATTAAAATAAATATTTATCAAACTGTACATTTCTCCTTATTTTTTTATATTTTTTGGAATTTGCCATTCAATTAATATTATTATTCAGTGAACTTAACTATAAAACTATAGGTTATATTTAATAAAGCTACTTCTAACCAACCCTACGTAAAACAGGCACAAAACGAACTGTAATTAATTTTTAAATTGACACTTGCAAAGAATAGAAAAGCGGGTACTTGAACAACTTACTTTCAACACTAAGGGAGTTACTGTAAAATTAAAAGTTATAATAATTTTCGTGATAAATAGAGAGCTTTTAACTTTAATGCCCACTTAAAAGCTACTAACAACGCAGTAGTTACATAGAGTCAAATAGTTTTTGGCGAAAACTTGCTACTGAATCGCATTTTACATGGCTAATTATTCCTATATTTATGGAGGTTAAACCCCTGTACGTCGTAGTAGTGGGATCCGTTACAGCGGCAAGATTATCAGGTCAATGACTCTATAAAAGCCGCTCATGATTACTGATATTTAAAATAAATAAAATAGACAAGATATGTGAGTATAATTTAAAAGAAAAATAATGCAACAAGGTTGTTACACTACCATTCATACAGGTATAGACAGAAACAATAGACCGCCATACACGATTCAAAGATAACTTCCTAAAATGTATATTTTTTTATTCGTATAAATGTATAGTATATGAATTTTATTTTTAACTAACTTATACTTAGGGAGGTGTTTTCTGAATAAATCAAAGACAGCCTCAAGAAAGCTGGGTTGCCTAGTGCCCATAACCGTACAGCTTGTTTGAGGAGAATTGTGGATGTGAAGTAATCGAGGGAGTTGGATCGTGGCAAGTGGCGCTCCATTGTCTCTGCCTATCCCCGTGGGAAAGAGGAGTGACAATTAAATTGATTGATATTCATATTTATTTGTATTTATATTATTTGTTTATATTTAGAGTACACGTCTAAAATCTAATAAATAGTCTTACATACAAAATAAAGTTTTTACTTCTTCTACGAGTATAACCGTAGATATGTATATTTTGCACATGTCGCATTAAAATACATTTAATATGGTAACGTT
Organism: Tinea trinotella; assembly: GCA_905220615.1. Taxonomy (NCBI): domain Eukaryota; kingdom Metazoa; phylum Arthropoda; class Insecta; order Lepidoptera; family Tineidae; genus Tinea; species Tinea trinotella. Next base: position 2,329,369 of record HG992314.1, read on the forward strand.
AAAACCATGTTTGTATATATTTTCTAAGGTCTTGCTACATTTAGACACATTTAGGATTTACTTTATGGAGGTTTCGGGGGGTCGGCCAAATTGACGTTATTTAAGGAGTTTTTCTGATACACAAAGTGTTATGATCTGGAAAAACAAGTGTAATTTGGATTTAGTTCAAGCTGTTTGGGTGTGACAAGAACACTATTACGACTCAGTTACTGGCCTTAAAGTTATTTTCTTTTTTTTTTAAAAAACTTAATACCTTGATGAGTTGAGACTTCTAATAATGATGCTTAGATGATTAGGGCACATGAAAAGGATGAGTAAAAGTAGATTGACAAAAGCAATTTATAAATCTGTCGATGATGGTTGCGTTAAAAAAGAAGTGTGTTTTCCGATCAAATCGGAGACATCCTCAAGAAAGCTAGGTTGCCTAGTGCCGATAACCTTAGAGCTTGTATGAAGAGAATTGTGGATGTGAAAGAAGCGAGGGAGTTGTATCAGGATCGTGGCAAGTGGCGCACCATTGTCTCTGCCTATCTCCATGGGAAAAAGGCGTGACAATTTGATTAATTGACTTACAATTTATTTTATACTTGATTAAGTATAATTTATTGTATTGGAATTCAGGAATGGGAATAGCTTTGACTGGCATAGTGACGGCGACTGAGGCAGACGCTAATGGGTTTTTGATCATTAAAAAATATGTCTTCGATCTTCCAGATAATAAGGCTGGGGCCTGTTTTCACGCATCGCTTAAGGGATCCAAGGTTACAGGATGAGGGTGAAAACTTCAGTAATACTTATTTTTACTTATCATTGTATTTTTCAATATGTACAACATGTATTTACATTGTTATTTGGCCGGCATAGTGACGGTGACTGAAGCAATCCTGAACTGAATGTTTTTTTTTCAGTTGTTGACACTATTAGACCCCCCCTTGCTACCCATCATTACGAGGTCGGGTGTCCGGTCACAATAAAAACAGTAATAATAATACAGCAGATCTTTAGAAGCAAAAGATACAGGAAAGTAAATAAAAAAACTTCTTTTAAAGCATTCCCCCTTTATCTAATAATAATATATTTTAACTTAAGGTCTACTGTGAGGTACCTCGATGCACTTAGTTGATTACTTTAATATCAAACGGAGGGAGCAAATACTGGTCTTTAAGAGGAGGATGATTGTTGTTTAAATATAATTCATTATAAATGCTTTATTAAGAAACAGATACAATTAAAAGTATAATAACTATAATTAAACTATAATATAAATGAAGAATCTAGTGTGGTGAATGTGATACAAATCTAAGAGATTAACTAATCAAATTGTCACGACTTTTTCCGACAGGGATTGGCAGAGACAATGGAGCGTCACTTACCATGATCCTTACACAACTCCCTTGCTTCCTTCACATTCATAATTCTCTTCATACAGGCTCTGTGGTACTAGGCAACCTAGCTTTCTTGAGGATGTCTCAGATTTGGTCGGAAAACCCTATCTATCTATGTTAATATTATATTAACTAATAATGCTGTTGAATTAAACAAATTTTATGCGGCTTACTTTTTTACATTTTTTTATTAAATCCGACGTTTCGAGAGCTTTACAGCCATCGTGGTCACGGAGAGACTGAGGTGTTGGCCGTCCTATTGGTTGATAGTAACCCGCATAAAATTTATTTAATTCTATAATCAATTTTCGCGCAAAATCTAAGAAAATTCTAATTATTCTCTGTTTCCTAAGTTTGAATAATAAAATAAATCTGCGAACACTTCCCTTAATATTAAACTTAAAGTAATAAACTTATATAATTTATGTCACATGTTTATTTTGATATTCATCTAATATATCAGAAAGTGTTCAAATCTTTACAATGTGCCCAATTTCATCTTATCACTTTCATCCATGACTACAAGTGAACCCACGGTTTACCCGTACGAGGGTGCATGTTTAATTTTACGGGGAAAATGCCAAAGGCTTCGTGCACTCAAGAAAATAAGATCTTTTTAGTAAAATCCAGGAAAGCGTGCCATAAGTGCTTTACTTTATAATTCTGTTTTTTCTTTATTGACAAACATTATTTTGAATTAAACAAACATTATTTGAATTTTATGCGGCTTACTAACGCGTTTATTTTTGTACATTTTCAATCAATCAAATTGTCACGCCTTTTCCCCACAGGGATAGGCAGAGACAATGAAGCGCCACTTACCACGATCCTTACACAACTCCCTTGCTTCCTTCACATCCACAATTCTCTTCAACCACAGAGGGTTATGGGTTTGTACATTTTAATAAGCATAATTTTGTTTGAAATAATTTTAGCTGGATTGCCTAGTACCCATAACGGTAGAGCTTGTATGAAGAGAATTGTGGATATGAAGAAAGCAAGGGATCATGGCAAATGGAGCTTCATTGTCTCTGTCTATCTCTTTGGGAGAAGGGTGTGACAATTTGATTAACTGTTTATTAATTTTAATGATTGATTCAGGTGTAAAGACTGTCTCGTTTTTACTGCCGCGTTTCGGAAAAAAAAACTTTTCTCTTGCTATAATAATATGACAATAAGTAGATGAAATCATATTTGAATAAAATGAATCAATAGTGTTTCTTATTTATTTATGTAATTAAAATATTTTAATTTTTCACAGGGATAGAAAGAGATGAACAATAGAGCTCTCGCTTCCTTAAGACCTACAATTCTCTACTTACAAGCGCTATGGTTATGGGCACGGGGTGAAATTTCATAAAAAAAATATGTATGATACATTTTTATACGAGTACTAACCCTAAATAAATATTAACAAATGCTTGTTTTTTTTACATAATTCTAAGAGAAAATAATATAGAAAAAGTACGAACATAACTACAAATTAGACCTCTTACGCTTAATTAACAATGTTTGCCCTATTCTGTGACCTTTAACTTCTAAGCAACTTAAAACTACAATTAAGACACTAAGAAAAAATATCAAGTTATCTTTATTAACTCTAAGAACAACATGCAGAAATCTAAACGTAAACGCGTACGTTTTAAATATATGATATAAGGGTATAGGGGCTGAGATTTTTTCGCCAACTTGAAGTTGATTTATGTTAGGACTTGTACAAGTTATCTTGTTATAAGTTCTGTTATTTATCACAGGTATCGAGAATTTGTTTGTCGACATGGAAAAACTCTTGTTATTTTCATGTGAATTATTACCGCACATCAGTTGAAAGTGTTAAGTTTTTATTGATAGTTAAAAGTAATTAGTTACAGGTAGTTTAACACAATTTTGTAATGAAATTGAATTAAAATAAGAATTAAAGTTACGAATTTGAGCCGTTTGGGGTCAAGACGTTTGGTCCTTGGGGACTTTCAGCTAGACGCCTAGCCAAGGAGATGTCCAAGCGGCTGACGAAGAAGTCTGGAGACAGGAAGGCTGGCAATTATTTCTGCCAACGTATTAGCCTTGCTATACAAAGGGGAAATATTGTCAGTCTCCTTAGGACTATCTCTGATGCGACGTCATTGGATGATATTTTTTATTTATAGTTTAATTATATATAGTTAATATACTTTTTATTTTATTTCTTTTATGTGTTGTATTTATGTTTCTATTTGTATACATAAATTAATTATAATTTTACAATTAGGCGACCGTTGTGTAGTGGCAGTGCAATGGCTACGTAAGCCAAGTGGCACGGGTTCAAAACCACTCACCGGTACCAATGTATCTTTGATATATGTACTTTGGTTTTCCTGTTTCTATGATACAAGCACTTTAGTAGCTTAGTAAAGAAATATATAATAATAATAAAATACTGAATACAGCATTAAACAAACAAATAAATATAATTAATTTATACAAACTTATTGATGCAAGATATAAGTAGTTAAATTTTATAAAGCTAATCAAATAATCGTATCTTGTTATATATGATTTGCTTTAAACATCAGATTTTAACCTTTAAAACCACTTAAAACTATAGTTACTGACTGATAAAAATGACATTCTCTAACATGCACAAAACATAATTTAAAAAATTTGGATAGGAATACATTACTTGACATTAACGACAATGTATTTTAGAAATAAACCAGAATTCTTTGGCGATTTTGTTTCACCTAACACTAGACTTTTATATCGTGAATCCTCATATAGATAGAATCAGGTTGTTTTTGGTTACACCAAATAGAATCTTTTTTTTTTTTATTGACGACAAATAACTGCATCCCGCCTGATGTTAAGCTCCATAAGGCGACTGCTACTACAGTTTTGTTTATTATTCTATTTACCAACATGGTTCGAGATTGCCTTTGAAAAGTTTCTATTCCAATATTAAATTTAAATCCTAAATAATAAGTTCCAAAGCAGCGTAAAGACGTTCACTTTATTTACAAGATTGACCAATTCTACAAAAATATACATTATATTAAAATTAATAACAAGGCTACCGCGGTAAAGTAGTATTACAGTGATTGGGCAAACCGAGCGTCCCTGGTTCAAAACCACTTGCCGGTACCAATGTATTTTTAATATAACTATCTTGTTCGTCCTGTTTCTATGTTAATAGAAACTACTTTTAGTAGCTTAGTTTAGAATTATAAAATAAAAACTATACTTTCTAGGTTGGTAGAATCAGCACAAACCCTTAGGAAAGCATTAATAACAATTGCCGTGGCCACTGCGCTTGGCAATAACCGTAAACATCTCAAACTAGCTTTTATTCTCATACAGTGTTGTTACCAGACTACCTCTGTCCACACTCACTAAACAATGTTTAGGTAACGAAATAAGCAACTGTACCAATTGATGAAACTTTTTAGAAACGACAATCATTTTGACAACAGCGGGGTTAGATTGGCAAGTTAAAACGATTATCGTCGCTCGTCGGCGATTGTCAAAATAATAAAAGTTAGGCTAAATCCAATAAAACGAGACTATTAATCGTTGTGACAAATATCGTCTGTGGGACGACACGTTTTATCATTATCATCAATAGTATCATTTTGAAGGATTTCGCCTAGCTTTTATTATTTTGCCAATCGTCGACGAGAGACGATAATCGTTTTAACTTGCCCAACCAAACCCCGCTGGCCTGGCGCATTGGTAAGCATACCAGTCCGTTACGCGAAAAGTCCCGGGTTCGATTACCGGTCAGAGAAAAGAATAGTGTCATAGCTTCCATTAGTAATATTTAACAATTTGATTAAATATTACGATTATTTGTCAATAAAACAAAGAGGCGGATATTTCCTCCGGGTTGTTAAAGAGTAGCTCCCCCTTGGAACGCCATTTCGAACGACAAGATGCCAGATTCGTCCACCTGTATCATGTCGTTCATAATGAAAGGAGAGGGGGGTAATAATTTCCTACGTATGGCAGGCGGCATGGGGATCGAAGTACGAGTATACTCACCGCACGTTGAGGGGATGCTGCTACCCATTGTCTGGTAAGACTGGTCAAATCTTAGGACATCCCGGGTTTATCAATAAAAATAATGTTTTATTGTTTTTTTATTTACATTACGATACTAAGCTACTAAAGTGCTTGTATCATAGAAACAGGACAATCAATCAATCAAATTGTCACGCCTCTTTTCCACGGGGATAGGCAGAGACAATGGAGCGCCACTTGCCACAGGACAACCAAAGTACATATATCAAAGATACATTGGTACCGGTTTCGAACTCGTGCTCTCGGTTTGTGTAACCATTGCACGGCCACTACACCACGGTCGCCTTAAATACTCATTATTGAGTGAAATGTAATTCTTTAACTATGAATGATTATAACAAGAGAATCAAGGACACTAATTAGTTCATTAGTTTATTCACTCCATTGAATTCCCAAAAGTAAACAAGTTGGCGGAAATTGTTAAATTGACAAATTTGAACGCCGCTACATCATAAAGCTGTCTATCCCATTAATACAATTTTGTTTTAATTTTATTATTGATTTATTTAAAAACTTTATTGTATTTTGTTACAAAAGGCGGACCTAAAAGGCCCATGGCATTCTCTACCAGGCAAACATTCATATATGGGGAACGTTAAGATGATGGTGGGTAGTGCAACAAAGTTTAAAATAAGGCTATATAAGTATTAAAATAAAAATATTATTTATAAGACCCTAAATATATATAAACTACATACAAAAAATACATACTATACATTTAAATATATATATATATATATATATATATATATATATATATACATACATACAAATACACACACACATATATACATATTTTTAATAAAGAAATACATAAATAAAAGATATAGAACATGACTATTGCTGACTTATCAAATGTTGATAAACAAGTTTTTTGAAAGTGAGTCTATTTGGCGCCTGTTTAATTTTAAGTGGAAGTTTGTTCCATAAATTTATTGCAACTACTGGAAACGATTTATTGACAAAGCCTGAGCTATGTGAAGGTATAGAAAGAAGGGAATTCTGTGACGAACGAAGAGTCCTGTCATGAAAAGAACATAGATAAGAAAACTTGCATTTAAGATAATTAGATGTAAAGGGTTCATTGAGAATAGAAAATAGTAACGCAAGAGTTCTTAGATTTCTGCGACCACGGATATTTAACCACTTCAATTTAGAACGGAAGCTAGAGACTTCCGTTCTTTTACTTTAGTTTTATTACTTAGTTATGATATTATATTAGAATTAATATTAATCAATCACGCTTTTTTCCCACAGGGATAGGCAGAGACGATGGAGCGCCACTTGCCACGATCTTGATACAACTCCCTCGCATCCCTCACATCCACACTTTTCCTAATACAGTTATGGACAAGCTTTCTTGAGGATTGATAATAAAGTTTCGTGAAAATTGATAATTATTTGGTCAGTGACTGAAAGAGTAACTCAAAACCTAAAAGAAACTTAATAGGACACTGAATGTATATTTTTTTATTGTGACTTGACATCTGATGTTGACTTGTTAGGTACAAGAGAGGTCTCCAAGAGTGCCAGCGACTGAAAACTCCGCCTTAGTTCATGGCTGCCCCAGTCGGTGTCACTACGGCAGCCAATCTATTATATTTTATAAATTTCTATATTTTAAACCCTAAACTGTTACAATTTTAAAATAAATACATTTTTGTAAAGCCTCGGTCACGTTCTATTGCGCCAGACACAACTCTTACATTTGCTGGTTGTAGTTACTGAGAACGTGACCGGAGTTCAAGGCACGTGAACTCACCCTATCTCAAGTGATCTCACCCTTAAGAACCACCCTCAATGGGATCAATTAGAGATATATGTACCAAATGAGGGTAGCAAGATGGTAGGTGAAAAAATAAGCCTTAGGCTAACACTGAAAAGACGGATGCAGTGACTTAAATTAATGGAATTTACAAAACGCTATTATTATTTCTGCAAGTGTATTATCATTATCGAATTATTTGTAATACTTGTGTTTTGGGAAATATAATATTAATGACTACTAATAGTAAAATTGTTAGTTATGAAATTATTTAAAACAACTCTCTCGCTTCCCTCACATCCACAATTGTCTTCATACAAGCTCTACGGTTATGGGCACTAGGCCACCCAGCTTTCTTAAGTGTGTCTCCTGTTGATCGAAAATCACCCTTCTGGGCCTGCCTACTTTTTTAATCTCCTATATTATACATTTATCTGTTCATATAAGCACTCATAGTGTTAAGATTTTTTTTCTTTCATTCAATCAACGTCTAATGAATGACATGAAAAGGTTGTACATAGAAAATGTATAATTTGGGTTGACTTGTTAAACCTTCTGAGGGCTTAGACCCTTTTGCGTTGCCTAATCTTCTAGAGGCTCAACGAAGGCTGTTTTTAATTTGCGTTTTAAAAAGACGAGTAATTAAAAAAACATTACTTGATTTATTTATTCAAACATTTATAAAAGTAAACATTTAAAACTATATCTCGTCAATTTAATTTTTACGAGGAGTCGCCATTTTCCACAATCGTGACAAAACTATCTCGCTCTACTCACATGCATGAATTTCTTCATCCGAACTTCAGGATATTATCAGATATAATAAATTGTTATATTTCTCATAAAAACTTATAAAGCTTGAAATGATCAACTTTCTGCCTACCACTACCTAACAGCCAGACCCGAAGCAAATATCTGCTTTAGATTTTTATTTTTACCAAAAATAAATATTATTATAAATATGTATATTATTGTACTTCAATTCCTTAGTGCTCCGCCGATTTGTTCCGTATTTAAACAAAGTAGTATTCGCATTCGATGGCTACTCTCACACGTTTAATAGTAATCAGTTTTTTTTTTTTTTTTTTGGATGAATGTACGGTTGTCCAAGCCTCGATTTCTTTAAGACATCATTCCGTATTTCGTGTGTGCTACAAGATGCACGTGTCTATCGGTTGTCCGCATTTTATTGTAAATTTTAGTGTAAATAATTATACAATCTTACTCTAAATGGGTAAAAGGCAACGAGAAGAAGCTGAAAACGAACAAGCAAATTGACAAATACCGTAGAAAATAAGATGGTTGGAGAAACGGAGCTCCACGAATACGACGCCATCACGGTCGCCCTCAACGTTTGTTCGTTTTACCTGCATGAACAAAACGATTCAGGTAAATACCGATACTGGATTTTTTACATAAGTGGATTTGTTGCAACCAAAATGTTTTAATACTTCGTGAGACTATAACGTTCAATATTTATGAATTATTATTGTGATTGAGTGTAGTTTGAAAAACTGCAATGCCACAATTTATAATTACTGTTATTGATGGTAGTTTGAAAAACTATAATGTGACAACTAACTATAACTGTGCTTGAGTGTAGTTTGAAGAACTGCAACGTCACAATTTATTTTATTATTGTGCTTGAGTGTAGTTTGAAGAACTGCAACGTCGCAATTTATTTTATTATTGTGCTTGAATGTATTTCGAGGAATTACATCGTCACAATCCAATATTATTACCTCTTGAGCATGGGTGAACCTACGTCGTCCATATATTGATGTGTATGATTTTTATTAGAAAAATGTACTATATATAATGAGAATCCTAATTCAGGTTACAACATTTTTACCCAGGGTTTATGCTTTTAAGCACCAACTCAATAAAGATTCGAGGTCAATAAACTCTTGACCTTGTTTTATTAGTCACTCTAGACCAGTGTTTCCCAACCTTTAAAAAATGTTTTTTACCCTTAATAAATATAAATGATTACAATATTTTTTTAAAAAAAATTGCCTTTTTTGATAAATTGGTCACCGATATCTAGCATTGCATATAAATAACCCAAAGCAGAAGGGTTGAAGTCGTGTCTAATCCATTTTGAAATTACCCTCCTTAACTATCGAATTGCCCTGTAAGGCGTGGGCCCCACTTTGGGAAACACTGCTCTAGGCCATACCAAAGAACGTGAGTGCCAGAACCAGCCATACACAACTAGAACCCACAGACCGTTGGTCAAAAAGTTAGTCTGGTGTAAAAAAAAAAAAAAAAGAGAGAGGGAAAATGTATTTAACACAATGGTTAACCCTTGCAAAATAAACCCTGAGGTCACTTATGCAATCAATAAACCCTCTCTGAAGAGGGATAAAACAAAAAGTATTCACTATTTTGCCATGCCATGCAAATACAGTAAATCACAGTATTAAGAATAAAATTATACGGTGTTATATAGATATATCAATACCGCCATTTATTAATATAAAAATGTTCAGAATGTCAGAAAGATACTGAAAAACTTATTTCAATGAACTTCTCTTTAAGAAGGTTTTTAGCCTCAGGCTAGTTCAGGTGAAGTTGCCAGAGATGCAGCACAGGACTCAACTCCTGAAATATCCCTTTTTGAAGTCAACTTTGGACTTTTGGTGATAAAATGGGAAATAGTAAAGCCGCATCAAGCTCGACCACTGATTTTTTAAATAAATAAAATCCTTTAAACTACTGGGGACTCCCTCGGAAGACTATGTGAGAAGGTGGTTGCTACCAATATGCTGTTACGAAAGGCAACAACAAACAGCGTCAACAGACGATTACAATATTTTTACAAGGTACCCTCTGACATATTTATTTATTTTTCATGGATCTGGGACACAATATTCCATTTAATATAATACCTGTATAAATCTAATACCTGTACAATAAGTCAGGTTCCAATTGGTCAGGTTGCCTAATTTCTAAGGAAGAAATTGCTGACTTTAATAGTTCAATAAATGAACTGTTATGTAAAGGTGCTATTTATCTTGAGCTCACCAGAGTCCAATTAATTTATATCCCCACTTTATTGTCTCCAAAATAATACATATAAAAAATAAAAGTTTTATTTTTAATCCTAAAAAATTAACATCTTTTAAAATTGAGGAAATACGTACTGCTCTTAAATTATTAATAACTGCTCTGGATTTTTTTACATGACCAATATTGATATTAAAGATGATTTTGACACCCATACATAAATATAATAAAAACAGGAATTATACTTCATTAGTATATTTAAATGTTTAGATAAAGACATAATAATCATGTCTAATGGCCACAAAGGAGACTTATATATTGGTAAGTTTATATTTTATTATAAACACAACTAAAAGTAAATTAATTCCACAAGCATAATGAATGAGAATAGGTTCTGAAAACATGACAGTTGGAACAAAACACGTCCTATTCAAAGTTGGCCACTATTACAGGCATGCTATATGCAGAATGTCCAGGACTTCAGGTGTAACATAATATAGCTGATGCGCATACAAAACAACTTGAACTATGGAAATGCATTAAATAATAATAGATATAATAGCCAAGTACCAATATCACAAGGTGCCAATAATTAACTATCCTGTTGACAAAATAATTTGTTTCACTTTCATAAGATACAATTAATCAGCCAAAATAAGTAATTTATGCAGATGCATTATTGTTAAATTGCGGTTATGTTGTACCACTAATAGGGTTCGGTAAGATTGATAAATAAATAAATGAACACAATAATTACCTAAATTTACTGGCTGTCTTTTTGCTTTAAAATCATTTACATGTAATAAAAGTAAGTAACTGCTTTATCATGTTAAGAATTAACAACACCACATCTTGATAGTCTAGCTAAACTAATTTAGCAGTGGTGTAAGCATGCAAGTATGTGCGTATAGACAGATTATATACCATCAAAAACAATACTGCTTCAAATAAAATCAGTTGACACTGCTTCAAGACAGTTTAACAATAGAACCTAGTGAAAAACGGCAAAATATGCCTTTTATACGATTATTTCAGGTTTTGGTATTTCTAAAAAAGATTTGTTTGCCTCTACACATAATCATAAGTGTAAGTTATATATTTGTTGGCGACCAGACCACTATGCTATCGCAAGAGATTCTTTCACAATCTCATGGACGTTTTCCATACAGGACTTTTTACAAATATCATTCGTTTTCCACCCTTTTCAATTATAATAAAGCTTTTCTAAATTTTGTAACAAGGCACCTAGGGTAATTATAGTTGGCTCATATTGACCATTGCAACCATTGCCTGTAAGTGCAGGTGCTTCATTGTCAATAACATTTTGAAGCAATGTAATACATACCTAATTGTAGATTATTGTAATAGTAAAAAAATAGTATCACAAATATACAGATACATTACACTTCACAGATAGATAAGATTTCTCTTATTTATTCTTATTTATTAACCTTTTTCTAATACTTCTAATAAAGGCTATAGTTATAATTCAGTAAATTGGTATATTCAGCAATAGCCCTCATTTACCAAATGAACTTACCACTGACATTTGTGTTAAGATACTATCTAAGAGATTTTTAGGTTTCGCCCACAAACTTGAAAATATGATTTAAGAACCCAATGTTTGTTAAGAATTATTATATAAATTATATCCAAATGAAAATATTTCACTTAATTTGTTATCCAATGTGATAACATTGTTAGCTCTTGTCACCGCTCATAAAGGATAATCCTCATCTTTAATTAAATATAATAATATGATTATTTAAAATATTGCAAGTTAAAATATAAATAATAAATTTCAATAAACCTAGGGCCAGGTCGTACACAACCAACTTTATTATTGCCTCTATTGTATAAATCCTAAAATATCTTTTGTAAAAGAGAGTTTATCTGCCCGCCCTGCACAAAACTCTTTCAGTTATATAAATGAAAAATAAAAAAAAATAAAAATAAAAAAAAAATCTTGTTCGTTAACAAACTTTAAGCAATTAAAATAAAGATACACTTTATATCTTGATATCTATGACATACACTTGAAAATCATAGTAATGGTCATTTGTCAACATCTACTATTTAAACATTAGGAGAGAATATTGACACTATTCGTAGAACTGTTGGATGGTCCGAAAAATCCAACACTTTTGCAAAAATTGATTTAAAAAAAAAATATATTATATATATATTTATTACTTGTACTAGATCACTGTAATGACTTAGAGGACGCATAATTATATAAATTTAAGAAATAATTGTTATAGAACTAATTTAATGTGATTGAGGAGTTCTGATCATCCAAATGTCTGGTAATACTTCCATTTCAGTCCACAAACCTTCAACCTTTAAATATCTACTTTGTTTAAATACGGAACAAATCGGCGGAGCACTAAGGAATTGAAGTACAATTGAGAATCAAACGAACTTACCTGTAAGTGAAGTTCGATGATAATTGTACGAACTTCCTTAGTGCTCCGCCGATTGTGAAAGCCACACCCTCCCACCTCTACATGTAAATAGGTAGGTGAGTTTCAGGTTTGTAAGCACAGGAACACTATAAACAGAATGATGTCTTAAAGAAATCGAGGCTTGGACAACCGTACATTCATCCAAAAAAAAAAAAAAAAACTGATTACTATTAAACGTGTGAGAGTAGCCATCGAATGCGAATACTACTTTGTTTAAATACGGAACAAATCGGCGGAGCACTAAGGAAGTTCGTACAATTATCATCGAACTTCACTTACAGGTAAGTTCGTTTGATTCTCAATTATATACAATCGTATATACAAATATATGCGACTCGCAGCACTTAAAAGTTTAACACGTTTTTTTTTCTTTTTTATCTATCAATCAATCAATCAAATTGTCACGCCTCTTTCCCACAGGGATAGGCTGAGATAATGGAGCGCCACTTACCATGATCCTTACATAACTCCCTATTTTTATCTCTATATAAAAAAACTTTTTCGTAGCTTTTACTCATATAAAATTAAAGCAAAGATATATAAATATTAAACTACCAAATCTACTCAAGAAAACGAGTATTTCCTCAGGAATACGCTATTGCCATACAGTAAAGGACCCATTTCCCGCCGTAGTACCTTATGAAAATATTCCTCCAGTACGTAATATTTCGTCTCAAGTCTTTTCAACTATTCGTATAGAGATACCATCCTTTGGAGAAAATATTCAAAACATTTTTATAACAACATAATTTGTTATAAACATACGTTTTGGTTATTAGATATATTTTTTGTGACGTGACATCTAAACCTCTGGTTTTATACCTCTGCCCTAAAATAAAAAAGGGAGGACAAGAACTTAAAAAAAACCATTGAGTTTACAAATTCCACCTAAAGAATCCAACCAAGGCTTTAATAGAATAGGCAAAACACATGCTGGTGAAGCATTCTTCTTGTCAATCGTTTTACGAAGAAACTAGGGTGTCGACGTTTACATTAACCGTCGACACCCGACATCAATCTAAGCTGAAATGCGGCACATGAATAGATGCGGCTGTTACTACAGTTAAATAACGGCAAATGGCAGTAGCATTCATAACAGTGACCTGGTTGGCATCGGCGACTTTCAAGCTGATCCCGAAACACTATTAATACAGTTTGTTCACTTAAAAGTACTGGTCCGGTAGACTGGAAAAATTATCACCAACTGTTGTATAAGTAGCAGTCACATCCACTATGCCGGCCTAGCTCAAACCAACAACTTACAAGCTGATCGCGAAACGCGACTTATTCACGTCAAGTCTTATAAGTGGTGGTACTACCCCGGATCGGCAGATTGGGCACCACTGCCTACCACTCTTTTAGTCAAATAATTACAAACATTAAAATTATTAGAATTTAAATACTATCATACATTTATAGCAGATAATTGTACAACGTACTTCACTTAACTTTATAAACTTATAACTTTATTTGCACAAAACGTTATATAAAAATAAAACTTCAATATTCTCAAACTAAAAATTCAAGCGTGGAGAAGCAATGTTCTTAGTGTAATCGTGCGAAGCGCTGGTAATGTCCTCAGACTCTTCATTCGAGAGGCCCTTAAATTTGTACGTGAGAATTATGAGATATGCCGAACTGCCTTCGTCGGCTCGGTTTAAATTAATAAAACGAAGAAACATTGGTGAATTTGTATTTCTATATCATTATCCATACACGTAGATTCTTTCTTTGTATTGAGACTTCTGTCTGATGTTAGACTCTCTGTTTCTCTTTAGTAATTTTTTAGTTCTCTTTGGTTTTTATTAGTAATAATGTTTTTATATTGATTACTATGAAACATTTTGTAACCTAAAATATTTTGTATTCTCACGCAAGCGAATGTTATGTTCTTCTGAGTAATAAATGTATTTAAACCAAGTGCGGACCATCAATAGAGGCCTTTGTTAAATAACTACAGTTAACTTCGACAGTTAAACAACTGCAAATTTCAGTCGTAATTACTATGCAGTATGCAGTCATAGTTGTAACCGGAAACTATACCATACCACTTTTAGACCAGATAACCACACTTTTTTTTATTGTGACTAGACTTATGACAGCACCCCGCTTTATGTTAAGCCGAAGTGTGGTCCATGAATGAATGTCACTGCTACTACAATTCAATAACTGTGAGTAGCAATCACATCCACTATGCCAGCCTAGATGGAACCGGCAACTTACAAGCCGGGGATTTTTCCGACCAAATCGGAGACATCCTTAAGAAACTAGGTTGTCTAGTGGCCTTAACCGTAGATCTTATATGAAGAGGATTTTATTGTAGATGTGCGGGAAGCGAGAAAGTTATGTCAGGATTGCGGCAAGTGGCGCTCCGTTGTCTCTGCCTATCCCTGTGGGAAAAAGGCATGACAATTTTTGATTAAAGCCTCACATCATACAAGCTCTACTATTATTAGGTTTCAAAGTGTCAAATAAATATTTCCCCAAAATATTAATCCGTAAAATTAAACGGTATTGTCAATCATCGGTGCTTGAAGTTATCCTCTTTCTTAACATTAGACAAGTCAAGATCGGCGTGGACGAACGGTTTAGCGATTGGTTTATTGCGCGTAAAGTCCCGGGTTAGATTCCCGGTCGGAGCAAATATTTGTTTCATAGCTTTTATTTGTAATATTTAATAATTATATAAAATATTGCAAATATTTGTTAATAAAAAAAGTATAAAAAAGAGATGGATATTTGCTTCAGGTCTGGTTATCAAAGAGTGGTACACAGTGGTACCCAGTCTGCCGATCCGGGGTAGTACCACCACTTACAGACCGTGAAGTGATTTGGTCACGTTTCGGGATTAGCTTGTAAGTTGCTGGTTCCAACTAGGCCGGCATAGTGGATGTGATTGCTACTCACAGTTATTGAATTGTAGTAGCAGTGACATTCATTCATGGACCACACTTGGGCTCAACATCAAGCGGGGTGCTATCATGTCACTCGCACAATTAAGAAAAAAAAGATCAAATGTCGCGTCTTAATAATAGTCTCTCAAGTAACTTTTCCAAATCTACTTTACAGGCTAAAATACTTTAACGCCCTTACAGTCTAAAGGTTGTTCTTTAAAATACGATCTCTTTAATTGGATTCAATGAGAGTGCTCAAACAGTAGCTGCATATGAAGACTCCTTCAGTTGAGAGCTTTCTACTTGTTTAAGGGTAAAAGTACTTGATTAATGCTACTTAGGGATGTAATTTTTACTAATTTGAAAAAGGGATGAAATTGTTTTTGTTTAATGGTGTACTGACTAATGTTTCAATTAAAGGAAATGTTATAAAAAGTTGGTTTTGATTTTACAATTATCATTTTTTATTTATTGTGACACGACATTAGACCTCGACCCGCTGGATGACAAGCAAGAGAAGATCCAAGAGTGACGACGACTGAAACACCCGAATTAGTTCGTGGCTGTCTCAGTCGCTGTCATTCGACCAGTGGACCAGTCGACTAAAATTAAATTGTAAAATCAAAACCAAATTAACGCGATAGAAAGCCGCATAAAATCTGTTTAATTCATTAATCAATGTTCGCGCAAAATCTAAGAAAAGAAAAAGTTATTCTTATTTCAAATGTTATTATCTACCCCGGATCGGCAGACTGGGCACCACTGCCTACCACTCTTAAATCACATGTAGGGCCACGATTGATAATAAAATTTTATTCCTTAGTTTTACAGGAGTAAATATATAAATTAATAACCGTATGAAATTTGAGCATCCATGTCAAATGTACTTGGAAGAAGTTTGTAAATTCCAGACGAGGAATTTAGGGCTTAGAGTTGTATAAAGGAAGGAATTATCCCTTAGGTATGCCCATTTTGATCCCTAAGGAATTCTCCTTGTTGTTGATTTGATTACGTCAAATTAATTAAAGGGCTGAGTCGGGCCTGCCCTTCGTTATTATGAGTTATACTATTTACGTTTTGAGTTACAAGAGAATGTAATGAAATTTAATGTTAAGTGAAACGTGACGTGTTTTGGTGACAATAATATAAAGCTTCATTAGAAATAATATTCCTAATCATTATTTTGTTGTTCATGTATTCGCTCAACATATTTATTTAGACATTAAAACAATTAGCTACTAAATTTTCTTGTATCATAGAAATGAGACGATCAAATTACATAATATATAAATCGGTTTTGAACGGGGGACTTATGGTGTGCCAGGCTATTCCACAACCACTACACCACCGTAACGGTTGCCTGAATGAATAATATTTTATTGTTATTTTTAGAAACTGATAAATAAGTGTTACTGATAAATTAATAATTTAGAGCAATCTGGAAAATGGTCACGGCTCATTTTCCACAGGGATTGGCAGTGAAAATGGCTTGCCACATACCATAAGCTGGACAAATCTGTTCAGGTTTCTCTATAGTACATATAACTAATATTATTATACCCATATACTCTATTCATATAAATATATAATACACAAACTGCAAATCAGATAACACCGTCAGTTATTTTTGCAAAAAATTGAATTAAATCGGAAACAATAAAACATAAAACGGCATAGTTTTGGAAACAATGACAGTATCAACCAATAGGACGACCAACACCTCAGTCTCTCCGTGACCACGATGGCTGAAAAGCTCTCGAAACTTCAGAAAATGAAAAAAAATGTAAAATCAATAACCAAAAATAAACGCGATAGTAAGCCGAATAAAATTTGTTTAATTCACTAATCAATGTCTAAGAAATGTTCAACATTTAAGAAAATACTATATATTTTGTATTTATTAAGAATAAAATGTTTTTTTTTTTCAATCTTCCTACGTTTTGTCCTGCACAACCCAAAGGTTGCCTGGTTGAGAAAGTTTCAAATAAATATATATGTTTTCCTTTTCCTGTACGTCCAATATACCTCTTATACATATTTGTATATGTGTCGATGCACAGGAGCACAAGCCGGCGCGCCCCATTTAATGAGCATGGTTGTAGAGAAAGCCAGCCGGGCATAGTGATGGGCTACGTTAACAACAAATACTAATGGTAATATTGTACAAAATATTATATTTGTTATATTATTTTGTACAAAATGTAATAATATGAAATAATAATATTTAACTGTATGTAGCAGTTATCAAGGACCACACTCCAGCTGCATATATGGCTGGGTACAGGTACAATAAAATTGAATGATTTTATTTAACATTTCGATGGATCGGCGGAAATCTACCTGCTAAGATTTTTTTAAATATAACAAAATTTTTAGTTGACATTTATTTAATTTATCTTTTTAAATTAAAATAAAGTACCTAAATAATATCTATAAAAATAAGTAAAAGTTTATAAAAACCAGGAGACGCTGGTTTAAAACCAGTACCAGTGCCAGTATCAAAACCTGTGCCGGTACCAATGTATCTATTTATTTATTTAAATTCAAAGGTCGATACAACTGGTTATAATCTGGATTTGATTGATTGATTGATATAAAGTATTAAAATAACAGTAATGATAATAATTAATGCTGAACAAGTAGTAAAATCTATTTTTACCCAAAGTTGTGTGCGTCAGTTACGAGAGGAGCTGAGGAAGTCAATAAATTTGGCTTTTAAATAATTGATATATGTTGTTTAACATTGTTGCAATAAAAAAAATTGTCTTCCTGTTTCTATGATACAAGTACGTTTAGTATAATAATGTAAGTCAAATTTCACTGAAGTCCGCAACATATTCAGTCTGCAGTAATTTCATAGTGCAAGTTCCATCGACACATGCACTTCACTGTAGCAATTTGTGAATTGCTTAATAACCGACACATAGCTAGTGGCACTTGGCCGCAGCGCGTCTGTAATTGTACTCAGTTACGCTATGTCCATTTGTCTACAATATCACCCCTAACTTTTAGTAGTAAAACAGGAATTAATAAATTTGTTGTTACGAAGTAACCGTCAACAATCGAGTTATGAATTTAATCTCTGACGCTTATATGGTGACGTTCAACGCACTTGTACGATTAATTAAATTATCTACATTTGTTTCTAAAATATAATTTATAACAACCTGTATTTAAAAATATACCACAGAAGTTCATGAATAAAAGAAAAAAAAGAAGAAAATTTGTCTCGATTCCCACCGATTCTAATACAAATTTCACGCTTCCTTCACATCCACAATACATTTTTTTCATCATTTATTGTGGCTCAACATATGACAACACCTGATGTTAAGCTGGAGCGCGGTCTATAGTTGGAACCTGAAACTTACAAATTGTCAAGCACCACTGCCTACCACTCTTTATACAGGCTTAATGGTTATGGGCACTGTCTTATGTCTCCGATTTTATCAAGGAATAATTTAAGTCGTCCCCGTTTTAGCCTTCTTCTCTCCTATAATTCCACCAATTTAGGTAATTTAAAAACATTTTTTCTTTATAGTGACTCGCCATATGACAGCCCCCGCCTTATGTTACGCTGGAGTGCGGTCCATGAATGGAGGTGACTGCTACTACAGTTCAATATCTGTAAGTAGTAAATACATCGACTATGCCGGCCTACTTGAAACCGACAACTTACAAGTTGATCCCGAAACGCGACTATGCCAGTTCACGGTCTGTATACTTGTAAGTGGTGGTACTACGAGTACCCCGGATCGGCAGACTCTTGGTCTTTGATAGTAATGTATCAAAGACCACTTTTTAATACATTACTATTAATTAAGTTAATTAAAAAATATATCATTTTATATTTTCATTTTACGTTAAATTTAATACGTAAATCAATACGTAAAATTAATTCATAAAAACAAATAATTTAGTTGAGATAAGGGTTGCAATTGTATTGTATATTCGAGTTTTATACAAAAAGCGATGAAGGGATCGAAGTATGCCATGAATACACATACACTCAAATGCAATGAAAAATTAAAATTTCAACATCTTTAGTGAATTCATTATCTGGTATCTAATGGAATTTCAGTTTTTATTCTTGCTACACATGTACAGTTAAAATCCCCTTATTTGTCAGAATTGTATGCGAGGTGGGTATCCCGAAAAACAAAAAACAAACAGAAATACTTGTTGCTTACTATTGTATGTTTTTGCTCATATTGTTTTTGAGGCATTGTTTTTCTTCTATCACCAGCATACGAATAGATTGTTTAACCATGTTGTTTCCAAACAAATATTTTTCTATTGTTATATCGCCTATTGGAGAAGACCCTTTACAATAATATACTCGTATATATTTAAGACTAATTTTGTCGACATTATTTATATTATTTTTTAAATACATAGGTGGACTTCAAACAAAATCGTACATATTTAATAGCAATAAACAAAAGTTCCCATAACATAATATTATATATGAATTTATGCCACGCTCCATTACCGAAATTTATGAAATATTTCTCGAAATATGCAAAAAAATACACGTAGGTATTCGTATTTTTAATACCGCCGCCAATGTAAAAGAGATGGTGTATTTTGTAAACAGTCATGCACCCTCGACATTCGCTGATGGAATTTCTGACGAGCATATTCATGTCATGCAGGCTTAGAAATACTATGATTGAAGAAAAGGGTTTCGGGATAATGTCCCTTTTATTGAATAAAGCTTTCTAATATTTTGTATTTTTTGTATAATTTTATCCTAGATGTAGTGACAAAGGAATGCTCTAATTGTTCAAGCACATGGAAAGTACGAGTAAAGTAAAAGTAGATAGACATAAGGAATTCATAAATCTGATGTGAATAAATGCGTTAAACGAGGCAGTGGGGAATGTTATTGACCAAATTGGAGACATCCTCAAAAAAGCTGGGTTGCACTAGACAATCGTAGAACTTGTGTGAAGGGAATTGGGGATGTGAGGGAAGCGAGGGAGTTGTGTCAGGACCGTGGCAAGTGGCACTCTATTGTCTCTGCCTAGTCATGTGGCAAAAGAGCGTGACAATTAGATTATTTGATTGAATTTTATCTTATTTTTTTCTAACCAGTATTAATTTAAAAGTAATTCTATAGTGTATAACGCAAATGATTATATTATTCACAATTTTTATTTTCTGTAAAAGACGTAAAGTTTTTATAATACATTTTTGTATTGTATAAAATGTTACTAATAGTATTATTATTTATTTTAATCCTAAATTGTATTCAGGACTACGCCACCCTAACAATGTCACACTTCGTTTGTTGTTCGCAACAAAAAGTACACATATACCTACGTATATCTAATTGTATATGTCTCTTCTATTGTTATAAGGTACATTGTTTTATAAGGACATAACGGACAAGGCTATCTATCATGTTAAGATGGAAAGATGACAGGTTATTCCTAAGGTTTTATTGGATCTAGGTTTTGTGGAAGATTAATGTTCTCATTGTCTGACATTTACTGTTTAAGAATTAATTATATTCTTATACAATATTAATGTTTATTGCAAATGAATCCCAACTGAATGGACAATGAGCTGCAATGAATTTAACCAACTTATTTAAGTATTTAAACAAAAAGTATTTTAAAAATGCATATGAATTAAATAAACATCTATCTTAATAAGACATAAGTTTTTACAAATACTTTTCTTTTTGTTAAATTTAAGGTACTTCCACAAATAAAACAACTTCGTTGTAGTCTTTTTACCGAGAGTTATAATTTTCTTTACTTTTCAATCATGAACATTAATGAAATTTAATGCGACCGCGGCGTAGTTGTAGATAAAACTAAGACTAGCAAGTGGTTTTCAACATGTACTTTGTTTACTTTGATCAGCCAGTTTCTAAGATACAAGCACGTTTAGTAGCATAGTTTAGAAATGTAAAGAAACTAAAGTAAAATATAATATATTATTATACTGAAATATTACTCGTATTTATTTTATTGATAAAAAAAATTAGCTTATTATCGCGTTTATTTGATTATTTTAACTCTATATTTCAAAGAACGTTTTGCTAACTTAGCAGCTATCAATGCTTGTGCAAAGACGATTTATTTTCATTTTTTTTTTCTGTGATTACTTACGTATTTTTAACACCAACATTTTTTATATTACTACCATAACATTGTTTAGGGAGGAAACATACACAAAAATACGTATTTATTCGATTGATTATTTGATTATTTTAATCGAATATTTCGAATAACATTTCTATAGCTTTGCAGCCATCGTGTTTATTTAATTTGTCTCCGATTTTTTATTCTGTGTGTGTGATTACCAAACGTATTTTTTTAACGCCAACATTTCCTGTAGTACTACCACCACATTTCCTTGCTTAGGAAGGAAACATACACAAAAAATACTCCCTGACAGGCAGTCTCATATGACGTGGCGTCCTGCCAAAATAGGAAGAACGTGATCAGCTTTGAGTAAGCGATTTGTGTTCTTTTTTTTTATTATTAACACTAACATTACATTTCTATACAAAGCTATTAAGTGTTTGTATCATAGAAACAGGACAACCAAAGTACATATATCAAAGATACGTTGGTACCGGTAAGTGGTTTCGAACCCGTGCCACACGGCTTACGTAGCCATTGCACTGTCACTACACCACGGTAGCCTTATGTCATTACTAATTTTAAAATTCAACATTATTGGTCATTAGTAATCTGTAAATATCTAACCACTTCTCTAAAGATTCATAAATTAACTAGAATACTTATGGCTCGATTTTTTATTAGATTGCATTATATTAAAACTTTTTTATTTATGTTAACCATATTGTGTATAAGGAAATAATCTGGACATAAAATATATTTGTTACGTTGTGTGTTTACCTCAAATAAATAAATTAATTGAAGCATAAATAGCATAATCGTATAGAGAATAGGCAGTGTAGTTCAAAGAGTAGTAGGCCCAGTTTGCAATAGTACCACCACTTACAAGTATACCGTAAAGTAACTTAGTCGCGTTTCGAGATCACCTTGTAAGTTGTCGGTTTCAACAGTTAATTAATCGTAGTTGTAGTCACCTTTATTTATGAACCGCTTAACAACAGGCCATAATCACATCGTGGAGCTACAATAAAAAAAAATACAAAAACCTAATTTTGCTTGTAACCAAAAACGCTTGCTCTCTTCGTAAAGCTTTTCGCTGCGCTTATAAATGAAGGGAGATTTAATCAACCAAACAACGGTCTTACATGGTATTACTCCACGAAGCATATGTCGATGACACCATATTTTTTCTTTACGTAAAAATAATTGCTTCCGTCTTTTGTCCTGTTCATATTTCGCCGATGTAATCTGCTTTTGTCACCCTGTGGACAGGAAGTAAGTATTGTGGATTATGTCTTTCTTTTTATACTGATGTTTTTGTTATTTTTTCATATTTTTGGCGATTGTTTTATATTCAATTGTTTTAGCGCCCATTGTAAGTCTTTCTCAATATTTTAATAACATTAAGGAATTTATATTAGTGGTCGTTGTCCAGATCCTAGGTAGCACCACAACTTTTAGGTCTACACTTGTAATTCGCTTCCTTGCTTCCTTCACATCCACAATTTTCTTCATACAAGCTCTAAGGTTATAGGCACTAGGCAACCTAGCTTTCTTAAGGATGTCTCCGATTTGGTTGGAAATCACCCTCTTGGGCCTGCCTTGTTTAACGCATCCATACACATGAAATTCATAAATTCTTTTCGTGAACAAACAGCTTAAAATCAGGTGCCCAAAAACTTTATACGAGTAAGATAAAATAATAGTCGGAATTAAAAGAAAAACGATTTTATTTTGTTAAATAACAATATTTTGATAGTTGAGATTTTATATAAATTATTAAACAATTTTATGCAATTTCCTATAATACGGAACGAAAATAATCAAACATTAATGAAAGAGTAAACCGCATAAAGTGACTTAATTACTGAATTTGCTTTTTAACGTTCGATATAATTGCTATATTTAAATGCAAATAAGAGTACAAATTATGTTTATACAGTTTTATTTAATAACTATTTATTAAGTACCATGAAAATAATAAAGCGCACTTATACTTAGTGTGGGACAGCAGAATCTGAAAATGTAGCTGGTAGAAGTGATTTTTAAGTAATGACATTTAGTACAAATTCATAATGAAATTCTTACCTCGAATAAACCACATTAGAAGCTGTGTAAAAATATAATAGTATAATTTACGTGCCTTTAAGAAATATTCAAAGAGTGGTAGGCAGTAGTACCCAGTCTGCCGATCCGGGGTAGTACCACCACTTACAAGTATACAGACCGTGAAGTGATTTGGTAACGTTTCTTTTATAAAATTCTCTTTAAAAACATGTGTTGATTTAATTGATTGATTGGAAAAAATTGCCTCGCAATATAGTTATTTTTTACTGATACAATACAATCATTATTATTAAAATCAAATTAATTTTAAAAATAAAATAATATTTATTATGTGATATGTAAATATTACCCTATTTTATTTATTTTTAGGATAGCTATGATATCCTAGGATAGACCCGAAAGACATTTCGTTAATGTTTAAGTGTACCGTGTAAGTCTAAAAAATTAACAGGTCCTAATTATGATTATAATAAAGGTTTATAATAAATAATAAAAAAGTTTCCTAATATTATATAAAAGTCTTATTTTTTTTATTTTAAGCTAGGTTATCTTAGAATTAAATGACAAAAGCTGATCCGACTAAAGTTACAAGCGACAACGTCAGATCCGCCTGTCGTCAGACATGACGGGTGTCTTCTTTACCCTGCCTTCTGTCAAAAACTTTTTATTGCTCAGCGTTTAGGTAATTTATACTAATTATATAATCAATCAATCAAATTGTCACACCTTTTTCCCATAGGGATAGGCAAAGACAATGGAGCGCCACCTGCCACGATCCTGACACAACTCCCTCGCTTCCTTCACATCCACAATTATCTTCATACAATCTAAGGTTATGGGCACTAGGCAACTCTGCTTTCTTGAGGTTGTCTCCGAATAATATATATTATAACGGTGTTTGTTTTAAAACTCTTTTAAGTAGTGGATTTTAATTAGTAGTAGGCAGATAGTAGGTGGTATTTTCAGTGGTATATTCACCTAATAATAGCGAGGAATAAGCTTTTGTCGACAGACAAGGCGAATTGGTCAGCACACCGGTTTGTTACGCGTAAAGTCCCGGGTTCGATTCCCGGTCGGAAAAATATTTGTTTTATAGTTTTCATTTGTAATATTTAATAATTATATTAAAGGACGTCATTCATTTTGGGCTTCTTTGTACTACTTTTGTGATATCCAATGATGAAAAAATATATAAATGGTAGTTTCGATACTTTTATTGATTAAACTAATAACAGTTTTGCTTTTAATTGCTGTGCAATTGAGTTATTTGGGAAAGAAGATGTGGATTTTGTATCGTCTGTCAATCACGGAGACTCGCTATAGCTTTGAACTGTCATAATTATAGTTTGATTATTTTGCACACCTAAACTATGCATAATACGAGTAAATGATCGTAAATGATATTTTCCAATTACTTTGTAACCTTCGTATATCAAACTATTTTAAAATGTATATGTAACTGTTAATACAATTAAGCCCAAGTCCTCATACAAAATGAATGATGTCCTTTGCAATACAGTCCGTGAAAAGACTTAGTCGCGTTTCAGAAACAGCCTATTTATTGCTTCAACTAGGCTGGCATAATAAATGGACTGCTACGTACAGTTATTGATTATTATAGTAGCAGTCACCTCCATTCGTGGACTCCAGCTTAACATTAGGCGGGATGTTGTCATTAGTCCAACCACAATAAAAAAATTATAAGTCAAGCTACACCAAGTAGTTTTCATTTTTATTTTTTGAATTTAGTTGAGTAATTTTTCTCTTTAAGTTTATTTTTGTTAAAAGATTTATTTATTTATGTATATTTTTTTAATGATTTTATATTATTCGACAAAATAAACTCGAGAAATATATCTCCAATACTGATATATTAAATAGTAGTTGAGATGCCAAACTTCAAGAATCTAAAAGCTGACAAAGATACAATACATAAAATGCACATAAAACACTGGACACCGTTCCCTCAACACAGAGCTGTGAAAATTTAACGAGTATCGTAGAAATTCGAGAGCACAGCCATTTTGTAGATTGATCAATTGCGGTTTCAAAATTCTGTCTAGATATTTTGGTTAAACAATGACATTTGTTTAATAAAGATCCTGTTGATATGTTTGATTTTTGTGATGTTTTTATGATTACATTAACTTTGCCTAGACATTCCTTAAAAAAGAATTCAGGTGTGTCATAGAAACAGAACTACCATAGTACATAATATCAAAGACACATTTACCTATGCATTTATACTTACCATCTATATTTAAAAAGACATAATATAATATTAATTATAAAAGTCATTTACAAACGTTACTGCTTTTATTTTGTATGTCGTAAAACAGGCGATTACTGGCGAAGGCAGCATTTGCAAGTTTTTAACACTCCTATTGTGCTTGCTTTGGCCTAAAATTTTTACAACGTATAGATTTGACAACAAAGCTGACATAACTATTTAGTAAATTCTTAAGCTACCAGTTTCGTAGCATTTATAACTAACTCTACTCGATGTTCTTTGTTTGTATCCGTGTTGTCATATTTAGCTGGATAGGTAAAACGGATTGCATGTTTGTTTTTGCTTCATTTAGCTACTTTTGTTTTACCGTTAATATATTATATTACCTATATTATTAATCTAGATGAATAGTAAGTCTGCCCCGGATCGGCAGACTACCACTTACCTACTGCCACTTACAATTTTACGGACCAAGAAGTGACTCAATCAACATTTCATGATAAGCTTGTAAGTTGCCAGTTCCAACTAGGCTGGCATACTGAATGCATATTCCACTTGTAGTTATTAAACTGCAGTAGTAGTCGCCTCTATTTATTAACTGCACTCCAGCTTAACATCGGGCCATCATTTTTTAGGCCTCAATAAAAAATTCATAAAAAATGAATATGTTCTCCCAAAAATATAATAAGTTTATACTTCTTATTATTTTTTATTTACTTTCTATATACTTCGTATTATACAACATACATAGGTGCTTTACCTAAATACCTACAGTGTAAAATTATTAGCAAACTACTAAAACTTCATGTTCAATCTTCGCTGCGAAGTTTCAACAAAGATATTATCTAAGCATTCTAGGTTGGGTTTAAAGTTAAAATGCTTACTCATGTTTATTCCAAAAAAGGTGTAAATTATATAGATAACTAACAAATCGATTCATCCATCGAACGCATCCATTCAAAGATAAATATATCGATTGTCCGCAGCTATATTAGAATAAACTAAAATTTTAAATCCTCATTTAAATTATATCAGTATACATTTTTATTTAAAACTAAATACCCAATGATCGTGAGTTTCCGTATAAATCAATGATACATAATTGAATATACGATGCGTCACGCATACTAACGTTTTTCCCTTCTTTGCGTAGGCGAAATTTGCCTGTCATATTAGGGTTAGGTTAAATAGAATGGGAAGAGCGAATAATTTATTCATTTATTTCTATATTGTGCATGTAAAAGAATCTAAAGATTGGGAAATCTTCTCCGTGTGGAAAGCTCTATTGTCTCTGCCTTGATATTCATTTGATTATTTATTTATTTTAATTTAACATATAAAACAAAATTTAGGAGTGGTAGACAGTAATGCCCAGTCTGCCGATTCGGGGTAGTACTTACAAGTGTACAGACCACTAAGTGACTTAGTCGTACTCGTATTTAGGGGTCAGTTTGTAACTAGGCCGGTATAGTAGATGTGACTGCTACTTATAATTATTTAACTCTAGTAGCAGTAACCTCCATTCATGGACTCCATTAATGGACCGCATTCAAGCTTAACAGAAGGCGAGATTATGTCTAGTCACGTTAAAAAACAAAATGAATAAAAAACTATCTCAATATATTATGGTATATTTCTGTTTATTTTAGAACATTGTAGTATTAATGTTATAGCCAGTAAATTAAATAATAATAATATTTATAAAATATATATTTTAATAATATTAAAAGGAACTGTAGTTTTTATATTCAAATGTATTAAGTAAATTACTTGTATGAAAAACTCTTTTTTCACGTTAAAATTACATAAAATCTCCCATATGGGAAAGCAGAGGGTTTCACATGAATTATTAATTCGACTCGAGCGAATAAGCAACATTTTTATTACTAATAAAATATTTAAAAGGCTGAAAAGGGAAAAATACGATTTTCCTCAATCTCGTGTATTTTGACCGAAAGTTAAATTTCCCCTTTTTTCTTGTAACTTTTTGGGAAATAAATTGGTCCCTCATTTGAGACTTACCTAAATGCGGTTTGTTTATTATTTTATTATTGTGTTCAAAGACAAAAAAAAAACATTTTCTGATGGTAAGCATGGGAAGCTCCAAAAATACTGACGACAGTTTACTGTTGTATTTGTCGCCGTCACTATGCCGACAGATACAGATACTGTTCTAACTTTTTTTTATTTAGACACGACAACTGATCTCTACTTGCTTAATAGTGAGTGAGCCGTTTAAAAGCATCGACGAGTAAATAAACTTTCGCTTGAAAAACATAAGGTTATAGGATAGACAGAACACATACATACTAATACAGCATTCCATTAATCGATTTGGAAAAAGGAGTGACAATTTGATTGATTGATTGATTTATCGATTACTATTTGGATCGACGATCGTTTCGGTTAAGAGAATGTGGATGTTCCCTTTTGATCTATAATTTTACTGGAGTGAAAATACGAGGTAGTAACAATGATACTTTAATTTAAACAATTTTAATTACACTATTATTAATTTAAGATACTTTAAAGCCTATGCGGACTTGCCACTTGCGACAATTGTGTCAGCGTTTTTAATCGCCTTTTTTGTAGCCAATACCTAATTATTGATTGAGATTAATATCGCTAACGCTTATTACCAATATCCTCCACATATTATACGCTCCAATGATATATCTATTCCATTTACAGAGCGTGATTCGTCAAAAAACTATTTTGACAAGTAAATGCAATTTTAGATATTTTATTTATGAATGTAGCTTTTCCTACTGAAAAAGTTGTGATTGAGTGGGTGTTAGAAAAGTGTGTGTGATATTACTAAAGCTTAGAATGTAAATATATTTCAGTCCAATGAAATATTAATAATTAAAATACATATATACCCGGTGATGCTTTTTTTATTATTTTAATTATTTATTTTTATCTAGAAATTCATTAATAGGTAATCAGACACTAGTTTGAAAGATCGAAAAACAGCAAATTTATTCTTAATTTATTATTTTAATATAAATTAAAATTTTACACAATAATTTGTTCTTATATTTTTTAAATCTAAATCTACTTAACTTTAAAAACATAAAATTGCGAACGCCTTTTGTACAATAAAATTAAACACAAATAAATATCAAATCAAATTATCATGCCCTTATCCCACAGAGATAGGCAGAAACAATGGTGCACGATCCTGGCACAACCCCCTTTCCTCACATCTACAATTTTCTTCCTATAAGCTAAGCAACCCAGATTTTTTGAGGATGTCTCTGAGTGGTGGCCAGTCTGCTGATTCGGGCTATACAGACCGTGAAGTGACTTAGTCGCATTTCGGGATCAGCTTAAAAGTTGCTGGCATAGTCGATGTGACTGCTACTTACAGTTATTTTACTATAGTAGCACTCACCTCCATTCATAGACTTCAACCTAGCATCAGGCAGGGTGCTGTCATATGTCGAGTCACAATACAAATTAAAAAATTAAAAAATAAAAAATACCTATTTTACACGTACGTATGTCTATACACTTACTCTCTTACAGTGACTACGTCTTCTATTAATCTGTCTGTCAGTCTGGGCAGAGTCTTGGAGACCCGCGGATGCAGCCACGTAAAATATTGACTTGTAACAAGATTCATTCTTTAGAAAGGTTATTCGCGCTGAGGAGTTGAGTTAGATACCTTTTGTTGATTTCTTTTGTTGGAAAAATACGTTTCTGTTATGTAAAGTTTCAAGAATGTTGTTCACGTTCTCTTGCATCTTTGGGGAGTTTTTAGATAAATATTGTATTTGAGGTAGCTATCGGAAATATGTAAATTGATTATTTTGTTCTAACATTAGTATGTTCTAATTTTAGTATGTTTTTTCTTTGTTCTTTATTATGACTAGAAGCTGGAGTGCGGTCTTTGAATGAAGGTGACTACTTCTAGACTTAAATGACTTCAAGTAGCAGTCGCATTCACTATGCCGGCGTATTTATCTTTTATTAACACGACGTTTGGCTTGATAATAAGAAAAAGGAGATCCAAGAGCTTATTTTATAAGGACTTAAAATACGCCTGATCCTAAAATTGCCTCAGTCGCCGTCACCATGTCGGCAATTTTGAAGTAAAATTATATTATAGTACCTATGTTATAGTATAGTATAGTATAGTATAGTATAGTATAGTATAGTATAGTATAGTATAGTATAGTATAGTATAGTATAGTATAGTATAGTATAGTATAGTATAGTATAGTATAGTATAGTATAGTATAGTATAGTATAGTATAGTATAGTATAGTATAGTATAGTATAGTATAGTATAGTATAGTATAGTATAGTATAGTATAGTATAGTATAGTATAGTATAGTATAGTATAAACTACTATTTTGGTTAATTTTTGTATATATTAAAAACATATTATAATTTGCCTAATAATTTTTTGAAAAATTGCTGAATTTTAGTCATTAGGGATTACCTGTATTCTGTAAAAAAAAATACGATAAAAAGGTTCAGGCAGGATGTATAAAAATGAGTGATCTGAACTGTAACCAGTTCAATGAATTTGTTTAATATTTATATTTACTCAGTAACATTTTTCTTCTATTTTAAAACCCTTTAAAATAGGTAACCCTTTCTTGGCTTAGGTTTATGACTAGCCTACTTTATTTTTAACTATACTTCTCTATATATCTGAAATTAAAGAAAAAGTCGTGACAAGTGGCGCTTCGTTGATTCATTGATGGGATAGCACTGCGGGAAAAGGCGTGACAATTTAATTGATTGATTAATAAACATTAATACATTAAACATATTCAATTAATCAAATTGTTACGCCGTTTAGGCAAAGACAATGGAGATACTTGCCACGATCCTGACACAGCTCCCTCGCTTCTTTTACATTAAAAATTCTCTTTATACAAGCTCTAGGGTAATAAATAAATTAAAATAAAACTGAACTACCAAAGTAGCTGCTTATTTTAAAGATGACGACCACACAAAATGAGTTGTATGTTTTTGGTTTGAGACTATATCATTACTTACATTAGGCGTCTTTGAGCTCATGGATCAGTTCGATTGAGGTTACCTATCCCTCTAGAAGCTAAGTTCCATTTCTACAGAGATATGTGGGCCAATTTCAACGCTCCCGAACTACTCGTACTCTCTAATTCTCTAAATAAATGCCATCAAAATTCCTCCGTAACCACGATGGCTGCAAACCTCTCAAAACGTCGGAATAATGAAAAATTGTATAATCAAATCCAATACAAACGCAGTTGTAAGCCGCATAATTTTTTTTATATATTAACCAAAAATAAAGTCTATTAATATTTCAAAATACCTAAATATAATATCTGCTAAAATAAACGACAAACCACACAAAATCATCGATGCGTTCATAATAAACTAGACAATGTTTCTATCCTTTTTTATACTCCTTTAGTTATATTCTGTGTAGCGACAACTTCCGCATCAAGTTAATCGTCTATTGAGCCATGGTTTCGGCTACATTACCTATAAAGGAGAATATATTGTATGTTTAAAATGCAATGTGTATAATAAATAATCTTTTATTAGTACTAGAAACACACGATTAATGCGAAACTCGTTAGGGAAACTATGAAATGTCTTCTCAACTCAAATATTAACAAAAAATATTCTCATCCGCAGTGATTGTCAATGCCTCAAAATATAATACTTACAGTTATTAAACTCCATTCTTCGACCGCACTCCAACTTAATATCAAGCGGGGGTGCTATTATATAAATGTTGAATATTGTCAGGTTTTATAAAATAGTAGGAATAAATTTAAAAAACTCATAAGAAAACGAAAAACAGTAAAATAAATATAAACACGTATAAAATAAAAACCCAACTCCGATACCGAATTTATTTATTGGGTAATGTTATAGGAAAAGTAAATTACTATTGGAAGCAAACATCAACTCATATCTGTGAGTAATGATGCGAAATATCAGGAATATTTACACATCAGCGAAAACACCTCACCTGTCAACTGTAACTTGTAGATACTTTGTACACACACTCACACACACACACACACACACACACACACACACACACACACACAAACACATGTTTTTATTTTAAACGCACACTACTCGTAGTTTTATTGCTTACTTTTTTTTATTGTGACTCGACATATTTATTGTGACTGAATTGTATGAATTAAACTTTATTCCTTGACTATCGTGGTTTTTCCGTACAATCATGAACTAAAAAATAACGCGATAGTAAGCAGCATACATTTATTTATTTCAATTTAACTTTATTTTCTGATCAATGAAGTTATTCATATTATTTGGTTGTGGGAGTATTCCATGCAGATATTTTAACGTGAGTAAGAGCTAGATCCCACTTTAGGCTGGTAAACCATCAGAAATTTAAGTTAAACTGAAGTCGAGTGAAGGTGTTGCATGATACTATACTAAGGGAGGACGAGGCCTCTTCCTGTAGGGCTTTGTATGTAGAGAATAGATTTTTGTAATAGTTTTGCTGCATTCCACTGTGGATATTTGTGAGTGGAGAAAAAGGATAGATATTGAATTGGATTGGATATCAGAATATTGGAATTTGAACTAAAGCCGAATCAAGTAAAAAGCGACTTTGGAATGAATAAATGTGGATGGAGTGAATGACTTTTTACTCCTTATCTTACGAAAACATTTTGTATTTTTAATATTAGTTTAAAACTCAAGGTAATACATAATTTTACAAGTGTACTTACAATCTTAATTATAAGAAAATATATACAGATTTAATAAAGTGAGTCAATTAGAAATATACTTTTGATATAAAATTAAAAGAACATATTTAACTATAAACATATAAAAGTATTTTTATATGTTTATAAAAATACTTTCAGAATGGAAAATGGTTTGGCATTTGGACAAAGTCCGTTTTAAATTGTTTTCGTCGTAAACATTTTAACATTTGTGCTAACAAATTAATATTAACAAACGGCATTAAATTGCCTTCCATAAAGCAAAAGTTTCCAGCTTAGTGTAATGCGAAATTTGTATTTACGACCTTAATCCAGGATTCTAACTTGAAACCGGCAAGTTAATGTCGATTTTAATTTCTACAAAGTTTTTAATAAGCGAATGTTTAATACGTGCTTAATTTAATATTTCAACTTGAACTTTCACCAGCCTCCGTTCTGTCCACTACCAGGCAAAGGAGCGCCACTTTTTACGATCCTAGCGCAACTCTTTTTCTTCTTTCTGTTTCTGCTTAATCAGAGATCTCTACACTTGCCTGCTGGATGCAACCTTCATCTAGCAGTTTCCTGCAGGTTGTCCGTATACCTTGTGAGTCCTATGATGCGTTTACCTAAACCTTTAGAAGCCCAAACCGCCATCTATTCTACAAGCTTAGTAGTCAATTAAACAGCCTTTTGTATTTAATTTTGCATTGTGTGTATACAGGCTTTTAATTAAAGTAACTAACTGAATATTCCTTCGGTATTATTTCATGAAGATGAAATTAATAAGACTTCGATGAAACTTATTATTTGAGTAAAGACAAACTTATTCATTTGATAAACTTCTCTATTATTGACATAGCTCAAAATGTTATACAAAACTTTTGCTGGGGATATTAGACAATCCACTTTACCTAAAACCTAAAATTAATTAAAAGTTTTAAGTAAACCATACTAAAGGGGAATTCCCTTTAACGGGAACCCCAATTAATTTAGAGTTATGTTATCATGGCAACCATATTTAAAGTTTGGATCATCTTCATTAGTGCAATTTTTAATAATGTATTTTTATTTTCCTTTAAAAAATTAAAAATTAACGATGCGAAACAATAGATTCGCATCGTTCTGTCCTATGAAACACGAAACAAAATAAAGGCTGCAGTAAAAACAAGTCAGGCAGGGGTTTTTAATCAAAATAAAGATCCTTTGTAAAACTATGTTACGCACTCACATTTTAGTAGGTAAAGTTGACAATGAAGAAGCTCTCAAATTCTAAAAGCGGTTGTAAAAGACAAATACAACACGGCCGGTGCGAAAAGTTCAGAAGTCGAGACCTCGACCCTTCTTGTTGTAAAACTTCCAGTATTTACGTAAAATTTCACCGGTAAAAACCTACATTCGAGTCATAGAAAAATCAAACTTATTTCTTTAGGAGATAAGTTGAGTTTTCTATATACATGTATGGTTTTTTTAAATGAAAGTAAGTGTGCCTTTGTACCGCATAAGAGTTGGTAAGTCTGTGTTATCAAAGACACCAGATGCTCTTTATTATTTTGTGTATTTAGCAATATAGGTCATATAATAAATTAAATAACCAAGTTTTTCTTCGTAAAAGTTATAACTAATTTTCATCGTAAACCTTGTTACTCGCATATTTTTCTTCAGCAAGACGAAGGTGAATATTTGGTTTCATTTTGTAATTATTTTAATCTCTATTAATAGATACTTCTTTGCGCGATAGAATCCGGAACAAGAATATTCGCCAAAGAACCAAAGTTACCGACATAGCCTGTAGGATTCTCAAGCTAAAGTGGCAATGGGCTAGCCACATCGCTCGAAGAACCAACAACCGATGGGGTCGAAAGGTTCTAGAGTGGAGACCACGAACCGGAATACGCAGTGTAGGTTGGCCTCCCACTAGGTGGACTGACGACATAGTGAAAGTCACGGGTAACCGGTGGATGCAATTGACATCTTGTCGTACGGAATGGCGTTCTAACGGAGGCCTATGTTCAGCAGTGGACGCCTTCTGGCTGATAATAATGATTAATATTTATTGAGAATGGCTTGGTGATTAGATTAAAGCGAGGGAGTTGTGTAAGGACCGTGGAAAGTGGCGCTCCGTAGTCTCTGCCTATCTCTGTGTGAAAAAGGCGTGACAATTTGATTGATCGATTGAGAAAGGCTTGTTTCTTCTGAGGCGGTCACTTTGTAATAAGAGACTACGGAGCGCCACTTTCCATCATTCATTAGAATGATGGGAGAATTATTAATCAAAGAGGAGTGGAAGGATATAAACATTGACAACCTAGAAAATTCTTCTTCCATCAAATCGGATTATCAAAGATCAGAGGTCCGCAGTGCTCATAGAGTTTGTATTAAAAGAATTATCGACACGAGGGTAGTGAGACAGTTGAGTCAGGATTGTGGAAAATCCTATTATATGTAGTAACAAACAGACAAAACAGTAACAAATCAAAATTCATAGAAAGCCTAAATTAAGTTAATGATGTACAATTGCCTTATCACTTAAAAGGCAGTCTATTTTAGGCAAACAACGTTGTGTAACAGTTATGAGCATTAGGTGCGAATCAAATACGAATATTTGCAACAAATTAGACATAGATAAGATATATCTATATACATTAAAATTTAAAAAAAGATTAATATTAAGATAAATATAAAAATATTCTATTATATATGGAAAGGATTAGTGAAAGTGGATTGACGAAAGTAATTTATAAATCTAATGTGGATGGATGCGTTAAACGAGGCAAACCCAGGAGGGTTTTCTCTGGCCAAATCGGAGACATCCTCAAGAAAGCTAGGTCGTCCAGTGCACATAATAGTAGAGCTTGTATAAAAAAAATTGTGGATGTGAGGGAAGTGAGGGAGTTGTGTCAGGATCGTGGCAATTGTATCTGCCTATCCCTGTGGGAAAAGGCGTGACAATTTGATTGATTGATTGATTAGGATATATCTAATGAACTTCAAAATATTATACATATGTATAATATTTTAAAGTTATATTCATAACTTTATAATTGAAGCGTTGAAAATAACATTGCAAAAACAAACCTTTTTAACAAATACTTTTATTTTGTTCAGAAGTAGAAATTCCAATAACTGCGAACAATAGTGGTTCATTTGTGGCGACTGAAATATTGAGATTTGTATATGTGGTATTTTTGTTCAGATGTAGGCACTCAGATATATATAAACAAATACAACTCGTATATTATATATGTAGGTATATATTTTTTATTATAATATTTAATTTACGTTCTATTTTTTGCTACTCTACAATGTAACGATACTTCCGGAGTTTCCAGCTTCCGGAGCTTCCAGAGCAGTACTTTTACTTATTGCGCATAAAAAAGCAAAATAAATGAATTTATCGAATAATTAAGGCGACCGTGGTGTAGTGGCAGTGCAATGGTTACATAAACCAGGAGCACGGGTTCAAAAGCACTTGCCGGTACCAATGTATCTTTGATATATGTACTTTGGTTGTCCTGATTTTATAATACAAGCAAGCACTTTAGTAGCTTAGTATAGTAATATAAATAAATAAATAATAATAATAAATTGGATTATTATAGAATTTTTTTCCTAAATGATATTAGAACTCGACTTACCTGATAATGGATGGTCCAACAACGCCGATGACTGAAAAAAAGGACTTAAGTTGTCTCTGTTACCCTCGCTATACCGGGCCAAGAAAGTGCACAATTAGAGATGTTATCTAAACATACGTTATGGTACTGTTATAATTTATTTATTATTTCTTTTACGCGCAAATAAACATATTTTAAATGCAAATATTAAACTATGCCCAAATAATTGCTATTATTAACTGATGACCCGCGTGGCACATTGGTCAACTGGTTATGGGGTTCGATTCCCGGTCGGAGCAAAGGTTTGTTGAAATTTAACAATTAGATGTTTGTTCATAAAATAAATGGGCAGATATTTTCATCGGGTCTGGATATTGGGAATTCTACTTGCAGTAGTTTAACTGTAGCTGCAGTTGCTTCCATTCATGGATTGCACTCCAGTTTAACATCAATCAATCAAATTGTCAGTCCTTTTTCTACAAGGATAGGCAGAGACAATGAAGCGCTACTCGTCACGATCTTCATACAACTTCCTCGCTTCCTTTACATTCACAATTCTCTTTATACAAGCTCGATGGTTATGGGCACCAGTCAACTTAGCTTTCTTGAGGATGTCTCCGATTTGGTCGGCAAACACCCTCCTGGGCCTGCCTTATTTAACGTATCAATTCACAAACGTAAAAGTATATTGACGAAAAGAATTTATAAATCTCATGTGGATGGAACATCAAACAGTATTCGTTTATTGAATTAAACAAATTTTATGCGGCTTACTATCGCGTTTATTTTGGTTTTGACTTTACATTTTTTTTAATATTCCAACGTTTATTATTCAGTCTCTCCGTGACCACGATGGCTGCAAAGCTCTCGAAACGTATATACCTCGGCTATATACCTATATCGTATATCTATAGCAAAGGGACACTCACGTCTATATATAATTATACAGTCCATCATAACGTTATAACATAACAGGCCAGACTCAATCTACGTTCATTGTTAAGGTATTGTCTGGGAAATGTCCCCTTCTATTTCTCCCCTTCGCCTTGGTAAAGGGATTTTCCTATTCGACCTTCCTAATTATACCAAGATTAAATATTTTCATGTATATACATGAAAAATTTGATCTTATTTATACAAGTATGTAAAATCATATACAATAGAGTAACACTTACCACGAGATTGACATTACTCCTTTCTTCCTTTATTCTTTTACACAAAAAACAAAAGACAGAGTCAAAGCGCTAATGGACTAAGATCTGGCTACGGAAAACAATGATAAGGTGCGGTGATAAATTTTATATAAAAAGCTTCATTACCGTTGGGGTATCCCACACCTCTGCAGCCAGAAGTCAAGCCCGGGGCTGAAAGCATGGGCGTGCGGTCAAACGTGTTAAGTGTGTAAAAGCAAAATAAAATCATTAGGTGTAGCTTTAAAATTTGGTAGATTTATTGCTTTTGACTCTAGAAATCGCGTAAAAGTAATCCAGGTCGAGGCTAAAACGGTGCCAGAAGTCGGCAAAGTTGTAAAAAAAACTTGAATTTAGGTGCAGTTATGGCAAATTCGTTTTTTATTATTTATTGTAAGAAAACTAAATGTCAATGGCCAGAAGAATGTTCTAAGGAGCTCTTTAACCTTGTTTCTACCTCAACTTTTCACACCCGTAATACTCGCACAGGTCGGGGGATGCAGCCGCATTCTGTCGACCGAGTCGGCAGTCAAACTAAAATGTAGGGTACGTCGTTTTTTTGTAGAACAATCGACCAGTAGAATGCTTTACCAGCCCAATGTGTTCTCTCCATCCTATAACCTTGGATCCTTCAAGCAATGCGTGAAGAAGCACCTTTAGTCAGCATAGCGACGTGATAGTGAATTTTACAGTAGCGGGTCAAACTTTAGTATAAGAATATGAAAAATATATAAAAAAAAATTATCTCTGAATATCCTATGGAGAAATGTATTATAGATTTAATAAAATTGTTTCGACAGATTTTTTATTCGTCCTGATGACAGTAATGGAGACATTTTTGTATCGTTGATGGAAGATAACATAAAAGAGAGGGTAGTTAATTTTCCTTAAGGCTTTTCTTTGAGTATTATGGTCTGGTGATTTTATTTTATACATTATCTATTGCCTGATGTTTTATCATTATTTTCATTTTGACTCGGCGTATGACTGCTATCCCGTCTGTTGTACTGCTACTACCGTTAAAATAATCGCATCCACATCTATAAACTAATTCCGAAGGGCAACTTCTCTTCACGGTCTGCACACTTGAAAAGTTCGACAGACTCGGCAAAAAACACCAACTGTTTTTTACTACCAGTTTTTCTACAAATAGAATAAATACTACATTTTATAAGTAGAATAAAAAGCAAAAAACAAATTAAAAAAGGATGATGATGTCTTGAGGATGTCTCCGATTTATAATTGAACTAGCTGTGCTCGCGACTGCGTCCGCGTGAAATAGTTATTTTGGGAATCATATTAATTTTTTGTTTACCTACCTGCTCAGCTTTATTATAAATTACCTATAGCTGTTACCCGCGACTTATTTTAGACGATTAAATTACGTAACTAATAGAATATATTTTAAAGTAGTTTTAAAAAGAATATATTATAAAGTACTTCTGCGTAAATTATATTTTCAGTTTTATTTACTTGTGCGCAAAACTCGCAGCCGCTTTGCAGCAGCAGTCTGCCGAGAACGCTGAGTCCTTTTTCTAGGCATTACAGTGAAGAAAGAACGAAGGAAATGAAAACTTAACCAAACTAACTGTATGCTTAAACTAAAACCTAAACTAATAAGAATTGTAAAACCTAACCTTGAAAGAATGTAGATGACACCTACAGGTATTATTTACAACAAAACAAAAAAAGTGATATTGTGAAAATATTAGAAACAAAATACTATACTTAAAACAAACACTACCTACTATAGAGAAAACTACTACAAAATGAAATTGTATAAAAAAGGATATTGCACGATGATATTATATCGTAAAAATAAATTAACGCTGCATTCAACCGATCAGTAGGGAGCCGACCGCATAGTATGCTTGTCTGTCTATAAATGACGCGCCCCTCCACTTTATTAGTTTATTTAAATGTGTGAATGCAAATATTACTAACTATACTATTAAACTTCATCACGTTCGTTCCTCCTTTGTGTCTAACCAGCAACTGAATAACCAATTACTGCATTTTCGGTGTGTTTTATCCATATTTTATATCTGCTCGTATGCGTAAATGCAGTGGAGGGGCGCGTCATTTCGGCTAAGACAGACTATACCTCGTAGAGCTACACCCCCCTCCGCCTCGCCCGCAAGCACCGCCTCTCCTCGCCCGCCGGTTAGCGCTCATCATGCGACGCGTGTGAATTTTGTTTCAGAGTTATTTTAAAATTGTATTATCTTATAAGATGTTTATTGAAATTAGGTGATGTCAATGACAATTTTGTTCACAGTTAAATACTCTTAATTAATAACACATTTATTTCGATAAAGAATAATATTATTATGTTAATACAACTTTGACAAATAATTTGTAATAATGCATTAATTTAGGCCAAATTTTACTATCAATAAAACGGTTATTGTGAGTTAATCATAAAAGATAGACATATACGGTCGCTAACATTTTTTTAGATAATTTAAAGAGGAATAATTCTTTCATACATATTTTTTGGGTATCTCGAACGGTTTTCGCAGCGCACGCAACGGAAACCCTCAAAGACGAATAATATTTCCCGTTTTTTCCACATTTTCGATTGTTTCTTCGCTTCTGTAAGTCGCAACGTAATGTTTTATAGCCTAAAGCCTTCCTCGATAATTGATCTATCCAACACAAAAAGAATTTTTTAATTCGAACCAGTAGTTCCTGAGATTAGCGCGTTTAAACAAACAAACAAACAAACAAACTCTTCCGCTTTATTATATTAGTATAGATGTAAAATATATCTTTTAAGTATAAAATGTCCTTAAAATGTTAGTTAAATCTACAATTTTTAAAGCCAGCTTCAAAAATCTAAGCTCACAAACTAGCCCCCTTCAAAAGTTATAGAAATGTAGCTTTTTGTGTCGATTTCATATTTCGCATACGATCGTTTCAGGAAAAGCTCGTTAAATTGGCAACTCGCCAGTTTAACTAACTGAAAAATATGACCAGTGTAGTAGTGGGTTTATTTACAATAATAATTTCAACTGAAAATAAATGTTGGAAATTAACTTAGAGATAT
This sequence comes from Tinea trinotella, assembly GCA_905220615.1. NCBI lineage: Eukaryota > Metazoa > Arthropoda > Insecta > Lepidoptera > Tineidae > Tinea > Tinea trinotella. The sequence continues at coordinate 2,369,890 of HG992314.1, forward strand.
CACTTTTTTTCTTTTTTATTTTTCATTTCTATACTAAGCTATTAAACATATTTGTATCATAGACACTGAGAGACGAAAGTACATATATCAAAGATATATTGGTGCCGGTAAGTAATTTCTTACATGATAATTTGGTTTATGGTCACGGTATTATTGAGGAGCAGTAGGTAAAAAGTTAATGGTGGGATCTGCTTACTCGGGGAAGGAATCACCACCTTCATCACTTCCAAAGGCGTCTAAAGACTGTAAAGTGTAAAGACAAGCACGGTAAATGCGACTGTTGCTTGAAGATACTTATATGCAGTAGTAGTCGCCTCTGTTCATGGACCCCAGCTTAACATCATAATTTGTTAGTGGTATTTTCTTAGATTTACGCGAACATTGATTTAACAATGAATTAAACAAATTTCATGCGGCTTACTATCGCGTTTATTTTGGTTTTTGATTTTACAATTGCTTATTATTATTCCGACGTTTCGAGAGCTTTGCAGCTATCGCGGTCACGCAGAGGCCTGATATACGACAGCAACCTGTCTAATGTTAACCTGGAGTGCGTTCCATGAATTAAGGCGACTGCTATACCTTGCAAGTAGCAGACCATCCACTAGGCCTAGATTGAACCGGCAACTTACAAGCTGTTCCCGAAACTCGACTAAGTAAGTAGTGGTACTACCTGGATCAGCAGACTAGGCAAATTATCAACTGTTTGGGTACCACTCTTAAAATAATAATATATCGGCATTATTATATTATGTCGATATATTCTTACGTACTTATTTCATCATCATTAACCAGAAGACGTCCACTGCTGAACATAGGCCTCCCCCTAAGGACGCCATTCCAAACGACAAGATGCCAGTTGCATCCATCGGTTATTTGTAACTCACTATGTTATTAGTCCACCTTGTAGGAGGCCTAACTTTACTGTGTCTTCCGGTTCGTGGTCTCCACTCAAGAACCTATTATTCCCCATCGGTTGTCGATGGGGAAATTCGAGCAATGTAGCTTAAAATAACTTCTCTTCATGTCCTTTTTATTGTCACTCCACCTCTTTTTTTATTAACAAATATATGCAATATTTTAATATTGTTAATAAATATTACAAATAAAAGCTATTTGCTCCGATCAGGAATCGAACCCGGGACTTTACGCGCAACAGACTAATCGCTGACCATTCGTTCACGCCGGTCGTCAATATAGTGTTTTTTTTTTCAATAATATTAATATAAATATATTAATATCTATATAATATATACATTAATTACATGAGTCTTTAGACTATGTTCATTTGTGCGTTAATGATAAATGGCAAGGAAATAATCTCCGTAAGTTTAACCAACCGTATTATGTGAAGGGTGATGCTGATTAGAGAAATATTTTTGCACAAAAAAAAGAACGGCGATAATTGTGTTCAGTTTAATATGAATTAGAATTATGAACATAAAAACAATTATTAGAGCTAGGCCGGCATGGTGGATCCACTGGAGATGTCGGACGAATGTATCCCAGCTCCCAATCTCCAGCTTCATGATGACGGAGGCCACCGTGGGGTTTTAGCCGGTACAAGTCCGGCATAATCCTGGTTACTACCCCGAGAAACGAGGAGTATCCATGAGGATTTCCCCACGAAAAAAAAATTAAGCCGGCATGGTGGATGCGACTGATACAGTTATTTAACTGTAGTAGTAGTCGCCTTTATTCATGGACTGCAATCCAGCCTAACATCGAGCCATAATAATAAAAATATATTTTTATTTCCTTTATGCCTTAAGCAAAGAATGTGAAGTAATAAAGTTTCATAACTCATAACAGTCTAAAATTATGTAACACAATTTCAATCTCGTTTATTCTTTATTTTAAACAAACAACAGCGAGGGTGCAGGATAAGATTATTAGGTTTTCAATAGTTGTCTTGAGGAAATTCCCTCAATACCGCAAACTCTACCCCCTTCAATATACTTAGGGTGGCCAGCCAATATAAATTCCTTGAATATTCGCATGTTATTAAAGTTCCCTCAGTGATTTATTAAGACAAATATAAACTTTTTGACCGTTGTAATTCATCAAAAAGTTAATTTTAATCTAGATATAATTTCTTAAAAAATAGTCTTGAGTTACCAATACGACCGTCGTGTAGTGGCAGTGCAATGGTTATGCAAACCGAGAGCGCGGGTTTAAAACTACTTGCCGGTACCAATGTATCTTTGGTATTAATGAACTTTGCTTGTCCTGTTTCTATGGAACAAACACATTATCAGCTTAGTATAAAAGGTAAATTACAAAATAAATGCCCATATTCAGAGCTAATATGAAGAAAATTGTGACTGTAAGGGAAGCGAGAGAGTTTTGTCAGGATCGTAGAAAGTAATGTACTAAGAATGAGTGGCATTTGGTAGTCATTTGCCTAGTATCCTGATCTAAGCTTACAGACCTCTATAAGACTTGGTCGCGTTTTGGAATCAGCTCGAAAGTTGCTGGTTCCAACTAGGCCGGCATAGTAGATGCAACTGCGACTTGCAGTTATTTACGAGTTACTATAGTAGGAGTTGCCTCCTTTCATGGACAGCCCTCCAGCTTAATCAGGCGAGCTACCGTTATATATCCAGCCATAATAATAAGAAGGAAATCAAAAAGTGATTTAACAAAATTAATTAACATTTTGCTATAACAAAGGAAAAATAGTTTGTGCAAATTTTATCGAATACATAAGTTATTAAACTATTTGTAATTAAATTTTTAAACTTATTTATTATAAGAAAGCTGTTTATTGCCGTTTACCATTTTCATTCTGATCATAGGTTAAATTAATTAAGAAACATGTTATTAATTCTTTAAATTTCGTGGCGCAATTTTATGTTCCCAGTCCGCTACACGTAACATAATTCCGATTCCCGGTCAAAGCAAAGATATTTTACGAAACAATAAATTGTAATAATAAATTAGATTCGATAATTAAAAGTGAGGCAGATATTTTCTCTAGGAATGGGTATTTAAAAGAAGTGGGCAGACCGGGGTAGTAGTAGCCTAAAAGTTGACACCTAAAAGCGACTGCTACTTTTATTTATATAGCTGTACTGGATAGTACAATAATAATTTATTAACGGATTAGGAAAGGTAGTTGCATTATTTTCGGCATATTAAAAGGATGGATAAAAGGAGAAAGGAGATTTATAATTATCTTCGTATATAAGAAGATAAATAAACAGGTATTAAAATGTATTGAATAATGCAATAAAGATAACAATAATTGACAAAACCATAAATTATAAACGAAGTACGGAATATAATTTTATATATTTGTTTTATATACCTTTATTATTTATTTATGCATCTCAAATAATTATTGATAAATCGTTTTTGCAAATTTTCAAACTATTTATTATGCTTACGCTTTAAACCTAAATCAGATTATAAGAAGCCGGTTAAGATTTCCGGGACGTTTCTTGGTTTCTTTCCTTTGGGTTTAAAAACCTTTACGAAACTAAATCTGAGTTGTTATATGATACTTCTTGAGGGGAACTTTTATAATTAATTTGGGCATTCTTTTTTGTTATGGTTTCCTTTTTTCCAGTTTAAACATATAACTTTATAAGTACGTATACATATTATTTAGTCTTTAATGTATATATTACAGTTTTTGCGGTTTTACTTGCGAATATTAATTAAGGCAGGGCAGATAGACAGTTGGTAGTTTTTGTCCTAGTCTGCTGATCCGAGATATTGCGAATACTTTCAAGTAGCTAAGTCGCGTTATTGGATAAGATTAAAAATTGGCGGATATCAGCCATGCCGGGATAGTCGCTTCGACTCCTACTTGCAGACATTTATCGAAGATAATAGGCGCCCACTCATTAATCAGTCCAACCTAACATCAAAATTGGTACCGTCATACGTCATGCAACAATAGAAAAAAGTACCATTCGTAGTGCAGATACTAAAGTAGATAAACTTTTAAAACTATATAATCTAAAATATTAAAAATATATTAATACAAATTTAATTAATAGTACCCAAACCTGAAAAAACGTGTAAGTCTTCGCCTATTTTTAATGCGACCATCATTTGGTAGTATCCTGTAACAAAAAAAACATAATTTTCTTTTAAATAATGTCTAGCCCACAGTAGAACTATACATATATACATGGTATATATACATGGTAGATAGCTACATAGATTGTACAAAACATGGTTAATACATAGGAAATCCTCGGTCGGAGCAATTAATATAAAAAAGCAGATTAGCCGTCACAAAGGAATCCCCCATCTTGTCGGCTTGCTCTTCATTAATGTCTTCCTTTGATAAAGGGAGATATTGCCGACAAAAATGCCTCTACGGACAACGCCCGACGTTTTGTCATGTGAAACTTTCGAAACTCGAATTACAATACTCATTTTTAATTTACAGTTTTCTCCCAGTAAAGTATTACGCAGGATTTCGACAGGAATTGACTCTCGTTTTCGTCTTTCCATATCAGTTTCAAAAGAAAAATAAAAGGTTGATGAATATTTCTCTAGATACGAGTATAGTAAAAGTATTTATACTTATAGTATTATAGCACACCACAGTATTTATTGCAATTTTATTTAGATCCTAATTATTTAGATATAACTAGATCTGCGATTGCATACATCAGGATAAAAATATGTTTATTATAAATTATAATATTATATACGCGATATTTCTACAACGAAAATAAACAACAAAATCGGTTTTTATATTGATAGATTCGCATTAACTCATGCATGTTATAATAAAACTATAATTAAAAAAAACTTAAAAACCTGCTTATGTGACAGTGTGAACTAAAAAGGTAGAGTGTAATTTTTTTATTGTAACTACATCTGACCTCGACCCGCCTGATGGTAAGCAAGAGGAGGGCCAAGAATGCCGACAACTGAAAGAGTCATTTCACGGTTGCCCCAGTCGCCGGCACTATGCCGGCCAAAACAATATTTATTGAAATTAATGTATTGACATCGGTTTTTATTACGTTTACAAATTTCTAATTATTCAGACCTCTATAAGTGGGTAAAAATTAATTCGAAAGTTTCCGTTACATACATACAAATTAAACTAATAAAAGCGTATTAATAAAAAAATATAATCGATTATATTTAATTCGAGTTACAAGGTTGTTAATTTTTCTAGATTATCTTGGAATGTAAGTGCCACTTGAAGTTGCACAGAACAAAATTACACCCACGTTAAACAAGAGGCATTCTTAATTGGCAACTGCGCGACGATTAGTAAAAAAGCTATTCAAAGCGCATTCTATATTAATAAAAACTTAATTGCATCATTAGGCTTTAGTAGATTGTCAATATAGTAATAACGAGTTTACAGTTACGCAATTTTATTTATTGTGGCTCGATGTATGACAGCAACCCGTCTGATAGTTTTTTTTAGATTTCGCGCGAACATTGATTAATTATGGCAAACTAATCAGAGCGGGCCGGACGTGCGTTTTCTTGTGTTCCGTTTAAACAGACGATCCATCTAAGTGGGAACGGGCTCTTAGGTGTACTTTAGGTATATGCCAGTGGTCTTTGTTTACATTTTACAATCTATATATTTTTAATTAGGACTTTGCTTGCCTGGCGCTAAGCAAGGACAAGTCCAAGAGCGCCTAGGACTGAAAAATAAAACAGTTTACGCTTGTTACTATTCCGGCCAAAGATACGAGATGACTTTCTTTTATTTTTATTTATTCATTTGAGCTAGTATGAAGAGAATTGTGGATGTAAGGAAGCGAGGAAGTTGTGCCTATCCTTGTGAGAAAATGGCGTGACAATTTGATTGAATAATTGTTTTTTTATTTGATTGATTATTTGAACGGGCTTTGTTTGTTTAGAGTTAGTTCCAAGCTGAAAAGCACATAAGAAAGGGGTAATGATTTTGCCTTCAAATTAAAATGTGTTTTCAGAACCATATACAAGGAGGGTGTTGCTATATTGGCAACGATTAACAACGCAGTATTCTATTTCAAAGGGGTAAAATATAAGGGTGTAAAATGTAAACGGGTACGTGTAAATAAAATTAAAATTAAGTTTAAATAATGATTGATGTTGCAATTTTGTTATTTATGTATTTAATTTACATAATAGGAAATGTGAAATAAAAATGTTTTTGCAGCGAAATAAATTCTACTATATTGATTTATTCGCAATCGTAAATGATTTGCGACGTGTAAATATGTTTAAACAGTAATAAGCGGTGTGGATTGACCGACGGATACAGACTGGTGAGTGACTCAGTCGCGTTTCGGGATAAGCTTGAAGGTTGCCGTCTCTAATTCAATAGGCATAGTGGATGCGACTGCTACTTGCAGTTATTTCGTTGAAGTAGCAGTTGACTTTTTTGTAGTAGCAATTTATAAATCTGCACAGTACAAAGGAGACAAAGAACTCGAGAGATAAACAAGTTCTCTGCTTATCTAGAAATATTAGGATGTTCCTCTCCAGCTAGGTCATTGCAGCTTTTATGCCGAATTTCTGATACCTCCCTCGATTATTTAAAATAAAATTAACTTTTCGATGGCTCTTGTCTCGAAGATCTATGAGTATCAATCGTAAAAATCTATGTTTATTCGTAAAAACTTGAAACGATATGTGACGTAATGCATTGCCATTTTCCACGAACCTACAAGTTCTGAAAAAGCATATTTGAAACCGTTAGCATCACGTTGGATATTCATAACCTTTTCATGCTTGCAGTTACGAGTACTAAACTAATAACTGTAGTCTGATCGCTTATATTTTAAACACTGTTTTTTGACCGAATCCTTTCAATTTGAGCTAGAGCGGTTGGTAAGTAGGAAATACCGAGATGGTGCAAAGTCACTTTATGCTGCGTTGGAAGGATCTAGGAATATTGACCACATGAGAAATTAAAGATGTACATAAGAAGATGTAGTGACAAGGATTGAGAAAGGAATGCTACGATTGGTCACATGGAAAGGATTAGTGAAAGTAGATTAACTTGGATGGAGGGAGGGAGGCGTTAAACGAGGCAGGTCTAGAAGGGTTTTTTCGGCTAAATCGGAGACATCCTCAGCTGGGTTGCCTGGTACCCATAATTTTAGAGCTTGTATAAATATAATTGTGGATGTCAGTGCAGCGAGGGAGTTGGGTCAGGATTGTAGCAAATGCCGATCCATTGAGAGCGTAAATCAAATCAAATCAAATTGTCACGCCTTTTCCCACAGGGATAGGCAGAGACAAAGAAGCACCACTTGTCACGATCCTTACACAACACGCTCACTCCCATTACACCCACAATTCTCTTCATACAAGCTTTACGGTTATAGGCACTTGACCACCCAGCTTTCTTGGGGATAACTCCGATTTGGTCAAAAACCACCCTTCTGAGCCTTGTTTAACGTATCCATCAGCATCAGATTTATAAATAATTTTCGTCAATCTATTTTCCATTAAAAAAACTAAATCAAAATAATAATATTTTGCTTTTCTATTTTGGTTTTTCCAAAATAAGTTTTGTTTTATAATTTATAATTTAAATAATATAAAATATTCAGGCAAGAAAAATGAGTACTGAATTGATCATAGTACACCGCGGGGTTATTTCTTCGACCTTGGGCCACGCAACATCCCAGCGCGCCTGAGGCAATCCCGGCTGATGGAATTTTTAATAACACCCGGTCGTTTTCAGTAATGACAGTTTCTGTTTATTATTGCAACATGACATAATGAGTGTTCCTAATTAATATTTTCTGCTTGATTAATATGTAAATTGGACATGAAAAGTTACGTTACTTATTTTTTTATAGTATGAAAGTGATAGGTCCAATCAATCAATCAAATTGTCACGCCTTTTTCCCACAAGGATAGGCAGAGATAATGGAGCGCCGCTTACCACGATCCTTACACAACTCCCTTGCTTCCTTCACATCCACAATTTTCTTCATACAGGCTCTGTGATTATGGGTGCTAGGCAACCTAGCTTTCTTGAAGATGACTCCGATTTAGTCGGAAAACACACTCTTGGGCCTGCTTTGTTTAACGCATCCATCCACATCAGATTTAAATTCCTTTTGTCAATCCTCTTTCACTCATCCCTTCGAAGCATAGGTGATTGGTAGTGTAAATAAATTAAACTAGTCCAGGACCTCGATTCTCTTAACACATTATGACGGCGAAATATCTGTGAAATTGCACTGCGGTCGAAAGTGACCAATCAACGTAGTTTACGTATTGATTTGTTATTCGCTGATTGGTTACGAAGATTTCAAATATCAGTGCGATGAAATTTCACTGCTTTTTCGACGCCATATGTATTAAGGGAATCGAGACCCTGTAGGTACTATCCTAGATTTGCTGAATGAGCGAATGACTAGCGTCTGCCAACCTTTTTTTTATTTCTATACAAAGCTACTGATCATGCACGTAACCTAGAGAGTGCATTCAAAGATACATTGATACCGACAAGTTGTTTTGAACCGACTTCAACTAGGCCGGCATAGTGGATTTGACTGCTACTTACAGTTAATTAAGTGTAGTAGCAGTCACCGTCATTCATACAGTGCACTCCAGCTTCAGGCGGGGTGCTGTCATTACGTCAAATCATAATAATAAAAAAACATAACAAAACCACAGTCGTCCTTAACAAGATTTTAAATATATATATAATTTTAAAATATACTTTTAATATTTCTATTAAAAGAACAAAAAGGTGAAAGAAACGTCATATTCCCCAAAGGCCTAAGAAGTGGGAATGGTGACGCCTCTAATCTTAGCCTTCGAAATTACAACTGTGACGTCACATCAGTTATTCGCACCTAGAGTTACCAGATGGCAAAGATTATATATATATTTTAAAAGTTCACGAACAGTAAGTACTATTTCTCGAAGAACCGACAACCGATGGCGAAGAAAGTCTGTATAAATATCTGTATATATTTATGCGTTTAATATATACATAATTATAATATATAAATGAAATAGAATTAAGGATGTGAGGGAAGCGAGGGAGTTGTGTAAGAATTGTGGCAAGTGGCGCTCTATTGTCTTTGCCTATCCCTTTGGGAAAAAGGACGTTACAATTTGATTGATTGATTAATTTATGCGTTCTTATTAAACGCATATGGTTTACTTATTCGCACACCGACCGCTACAACATTGTGGAGACTTTAAAATTTGTAAAATCTGGCGGCACTATTCGCTTCACCTTTTGTTTAAGAAGAAAAGCGACAAGCAGCAAGCAGGCTTTATAGCTACTATCTTGGCTCGTAAAGAAGAGAATATCCGGGTCGAGAAGTAAAACACCTCCTTCATTTCTAATGATTCATTTTTATTGCAAAATTTATCTATTTCTTTGTTTTGTATTAAATTATTTACATATGATAAAGTGTTTCTTCATGGTTTTAGTTATTGAAATATAATAAATTAAAGATAATACGCGGTCAATCTAGGCCGGCATAGTGGATGCGATTGCTACTTGCAGTTATTTAACTGTAGTATCAGTCGCCTCCATTCTTAGACCGCACTTCAGCCTAACAACAGACGAGGTTCTATCAATTGTCGAGCCTTAATAAAAAAAACTATGTTAAGAAAATATTTAATTTAATAAAATGAAAATAATTTAATAATATCAGTGTTTTACCTTTACAATTCTATGTAATGAATTACTCGTACATGGAATTAAATTAGATCTAAAATTGCTATTTTAATTGTTATTTAAATTAAATAAAATTTACAATTTTGCTTTTTAGAAAACATGGATTACAAAATACATTAAACCTTTTTTACATTAAAACTTGTTTATGTTAAATTAATTCAAATTCCATTTTATTTAAATGTGTCCTCAACTCTTTATTCTAAGGTCTTGTTTACACTACACGTGTGAACATAAACCGTGTTTCCACAAAATTAACGCATTTTAGCCATTAATCAAACATGTTTTAAGTTAATTTAGTACAATGAAATGACATTTAACTGTATACAAACTTCTTTTAAATATTTTTGTAATAAGACTGTAAAAATATAAGTTACATTTCCTTGCAATGATTTCTTAGCACTAATGAGACAATGAAACATTATAAAGTTACAATTACAAACCTAGTTACATTTCAGTGAGAAAAAGTCGTGACAATTTGATTGATTGATAATTGCATTTTGTTTTATATATCACACTTTTTTTTTAAATACTTCTATTGTTTAGTTTTAGTTTTTCTATTTATTATGCAGGATTTCGTATTGCCCATTACCATGTAGTATACGATAAATGAAGAGAATTGTAGATTGTTTTATTGTACGGAATTGGAAACGGTATATATGGTTATTCATGCTTTTTTTGAAGGATAACGTATAGGATGTAGAGAAAACATATGCGGTCATAATAACCTAATAGGTATGTACGTACAACAGATATTATGTATTATAAACCCATGTGTGTGAGTGCGTTTATAAGTTTTGACACATTTTTGTCGTTGCGAACATTATAAAGTACGTCTGAACAAACCCTAACGCTGTTTTGTTTAATTTTAAAACAAGACTGATTACAACAGAATGTCCTAAATTAAATTTCGTCTGGCTCTTGTTTAAAATGTTGTGATTAAATTATTTATCTTTGCGTAAATACTAAGAAGATTTCATTTAAGCCTTCAAGAGAATTGTGTGAATATGCGTATACTCAATCAGAAGTAAGAATTATCAAACTTATGAAAGAAACATAAGTGAACATAAGGCGACCGTAGTGTAGTGGCAGTGCAATGGTTACACAAAACGAAAGCACGGGTTCAAAACCACTTGCCGGTACCAATGTATTGATATATGTACTTTGGTTGTCCTGTATCTATGATACAAGCACTTTAGTAGTTTAGTATAGAAATGTATAATATATAACATAATATATAATTATTTTTTTGGTCAACTGTACCTTAAGGTTAGTCGATATTTCGTGGTAAGGTACATGATATTTTATATTCATTGTCATTCTATATATTCTATTTTGTACAATCAAGATTTCACGTGAAATATAAAATATGAAATATAAAAACTAGCGACGAAAATTCTATTATATAATGTAATAAATTAAACAAACTTTATGCGGCTTACTATAGCGTTTATTTTGTTTATTGATTTTACAATTTTTCATTATTCTGACGTCTCCATTAATTCCGATTCTCTCCGTGGCCATGATGACTACAAAGTTTTCGAAACTTCGGAAAAAACTAACGTAAAATCAATAACCAACAATAAACGCGATAGTAAACCGCATAAAATATGTTTAATTAATTAATCAATGTTCGCGCAAAATCTAAGAAAATTCTAGAATGTAGCTCAATGTATCTTTATAATTGCAATCTACATAGTAACACGTTTGGTGCTAAGATTGATCAGGTTTGATCTAATATTAGACAGATTAACCTGCATCGACCACGTGACAACACCCGACAAATTGACTTACATCTTGCGAACAAGTTATTGCACAGACTAATCGAGTACAGAGACATTTATTATTATTTTTTATTTTTATTGTGACTCGACATATGACAGCTCCCCGATGTCACTGCTACTACAATTTATTAACTGTAAGTAGCAGTCACATCCACTATTCCGGCCTAGTTTAATTTCGGTTACATATTTATTACTTATCCTATTGAGATCAATTATTTTTTTTAATACTCGTAGCTTTATATAATACTTGTAGAGCCATAAGTTCTCGCTGTTTTTCTTTTGAACTTAGAAAATATGTACATATTTTGTTTTATCGTCAATAGTTTCCGCAGCGTAAGCGATGTAATGAATTTTATGAGTAATTTTTTTACACCTTGGGTTACATTATTCGAGGTTTCGTACGGAACCATAAACTTCCAATATAGCCTATGTTTCTCACGAAAAATGTAGCTTTCTAATAGTGAAATAATGTTTAAAACAGCCCAGTAGTTTCTAAGCCTATTCATTACAAACAAACCCACAAATCTTTCCTCTTTATAATATTATAGTATAGATTTTTGTCCTCTCTGCAACTATTAATTAAGCTAGGAGTTAATATAATCCGATGTCAGGACGTCGTGTTCGCGCGAATGTTCATCCATGTCCGAGTAATTTGTGTCTACAATTTAGCATAACTATAAATCAGTACGTTGTATAATATTTTGAACTCAACTACGTAGGATTAAAACTCAAAATCGTTTGTACTTTTCGTGTGCAGTAATAACTTACGTCCTTTTAAGTTTTAAATTGTACTTCGTGTATATTGTTGTATTGGTAATTGACGCACAGCTGAAAATGTTTTTTTTTTCATCAATTTTATTAGGGGAATTACGCACGCACATAAAATGGCGGTGCCATTCCCATTATAAACTAAACCTAGTCTACTTACAAATACAAGTTCATATAGATATAATGTGGATAGAAATAGAATATCAACAAACAAAAAAAAACTTATTAAACCTATGATGCTTTGGGGTTAGGGTTCTGAGCAGAGTTCTGGCATTGAAGCTGCGCAGTAGCTTGTTTTGTTTTCGTTTTACGAGTGTGTATAAATCTATGAATTTTATCAATCATGACCACGACAGAATAGATGCACGGACTACCGCAAAAGTCAAAAGTCATTTCAGTTCTAGCCCAAAAGTCAGCGCTCTCTGCCGGTATCTATACAATGGTATCAGCATCTTACCAGTTTAATATGGAAACATAATTAATTTAAAAAAATGTAATATAGTTTTCTTAGCGCTAACATTGATTAATGAATTAAACAAATTTTATGCGGCTTACTATCGCGTTTATTTAGGTTTTGATTTTACAATTTTATTTTATTATCCGACGTTTCGTGACCACGATGGCTGCAAAGCTCTCGAAAACGCGATAGTAAGCCGCATAAAATTTGTGTAGTTAACAAGGTTAGAAGACTTTTCATATAAAACATAGTGAAATTTTCGGTTTTATTATAAAAAGGTAAAACCTTATCTTTCATAGTTCATCCGAATTGAAACACTTTTTTACCTAATTATTAAGTGTACGTTTTTTTTTATTGATCCACGACAACTGATGACCTAACTATACAAACATAATAATTTTATACAACAAATAAATACCATATCTATTTCTTCATTAACTAAAATGTTAGTGGTCAGAAAAATAAATGTAATAAATTATTTTTATGCTCAATCACTATGGTTATAACCCTCAAAATGTACACCTTTACAATACTTTCTTTTCAAGCCATTTTGACCTATACTGCTTGGTCGATAAGGGTGGAAATGGTGTATAATATTTGGTTAAGTGTAATAGTAAATCTACTTTCAGTTATGTTTTATGCGTCTGGCAACACCCAATAAAGGAAGCTCTGTTAGTAATGTCTCCCGCTCCAATAAAATACGTTTTCTTTTGATCGTTAAATGCAGACATTATACTTTGATAGTAAAGATGATTTCGTACGACAATCTTTATTGTAGTAGTAAATTGATGAAAATATGTTCGATTATAATCACATTTTTTTTCTTGTTTTGGTTAGCGAACTCGGAATATAAATATAGACTGAGAGAGACATATTTTGACAAATTTAACGGTAACAACAATAAACAATTCTTACTTATAAAACGTAAATTATAAGTAAAATTAATTATCATCATCATCGTCACTGCTGAACATAGGCCTCCCCCTTAGAACACCATTTCGAACGGCAAGCTGCCAGTTGCATCCACCGGTTATTCGTGACTCACTATGTCGTCAGTCTACATAGTGGGAGGCGTACCTACGCTGCGTCTTCTGGTTCGTGGTCTCCACTCTAGAACCTTTCTTCCCCATCGGTTGTCGGTGCGAATTATAAGCTCGCCATTAAAAAAGAAAATCCATTTTTTAAAATAAATAAAAAATATATCTTAATAACAATGAAGTATTTTGTTATCTTACAATATACCAATTTGAAACGCAACATTAGACCTTAACTTGTGTGATGGAAAATGCTTCCCTTGAAAAACCCAAGGACGAAAAGAACACATGAGCTGGTTGAGCGTGTTGAACCTTTTAATTTGACTGCCACTTCAGTTAATAGACTGCGGATATACCAGGAGTAAAAAGACGAGGTAGAAACAAGGTTAAAGAGCTCGGAACATTTTCTGTGATATAGACGATGAATCATGACAGGACAACCGTGGTGTAGTGGTAGTGCAATGTTACGCAAACCGAGAGCACGGGTTTAAAACCACTTGCCGGTACCAAGGTATCTATGATATATGTATTTTGGTTGTCCTGTTTCTATGGTACAAGCACTTTAGTAGCTTAAATAAAAAATCTATGTCATATCATATTATTATATTTATTGTTCATATGAATCACATGCAAAAACACATTACGTTTTCCTCATTTATTATAACATTAAAAGTGCAATTTTTCATAACTCCAACTTCTAAGCGCATAAAGACGTTAACAAACTGTTATTACTTCCTTCATAGCAGTTTAATATATGTATATATAGTACATATTTTAATAGTGGTGGGACGCCAGTCTCTTCACTTTTAACCCTCAGAAGAGCGTTTGTTCACAAAGAAACGGAATCAAGGTGATTGATGGATGATTTAAGTGCAATAAGGGCGTAATATGCTCTAATTTATTTGTTTAGTTAGTTACGACAGGTCACAAAAATAAATGTATTGTATTATAAATGTACACACTCGAATAGTTAAATAGTGTATACAGACAGACAAATAGTTAAGCTCGCCAATATTAAAAAAATAAATAAAGAAAACAAAAACAGTTTGAAAATATCAAATATACTAAGCATAAATAGAGGCATTAAAATATTAAAATAACAAAATTAAATATTACAAAAATTAATAAAACAATTAATATTGGTCTTTAAAACACAAATATTTTGTTTTTTAAATTAATAGAACCGAAGCTAGAAATGAGAACCTAATATAGCTAGAAATGAGGCTGGAGTGCATATATAGAGGTCCTAAAATGGAAGCGACTGCTAATTATGAACGGGTTTCATTAAATGCACACTACTATATGATAGCTATATATTTTTATAGTAAGAATGTATGATTATTGAATTAAACAAATTTTATGCGGCTTACTATCGCGTTTATTTTGGTTTTGATGTTACAATTTTAATTTACAATTTCTCTTCGTGACCACGATGGCTGCAAAGCTCTCGAAACGTCGGAATAATAAAAAAAATGTGAAACAAAACCAAAATAAACGCGATAGTAAGCCGCATAAAATTTGTTAATTTCATTCTATTTATCTATTCAATATTAAGAGTGGTAGGCAGTGGTTCTTAGTCCGCCCATCCAAATTAGTACCATCACTACAAATGTGCAGACCGTAAGGTGACTAAGTCTCGTTTCGGGGTCAACTTCCAGCTAGGCCAGCATAGTAAATGCCACTGCTACACTGATTAATGATCAACATTTGCGCAAAATCTAAGAAAATAATCAAACCAAATCAAATTTGTCACGCCTTTTCCCACAGGGATAGGCAGAGACAATGGAGCGCCACTTACCACGATCCTTACACAACTCCCTTGCTTCCTCACATCCACAATACTCTTCATACAGGCTCTGTGGTTATGGGCACTAGGCAACCTAGCTTTCTTGAGGATGTCTCCGATTTGGTCGGAAAATACCCTTCTGGAAAATACTACATATTTAAACCTATGTGATTATAATAAGAAATACAACTATACGAGTAATAATACAATAATTGGTACCATTTGGCGAACGATTTAGTTTCGCCGTGAACGATAGGGTTAAGTCTTAAGTTAGTTGATCTTTTGTAACCCTCTCTGGTCTTTTCTTTGTCTTTTAAAGTAATATTTTAATTAAGCTTAGACTGGCATCCGAAGTAATTAAAACTTGAACCGCGATCGCGACGTTTGTTTTTGACAGTTCATGTAATCTGCGGATGCACATTTAGCTCCTTATTAAATGAGTTAAAATATTCCTAATTTTATTAAACGGCCTCTTGTTCCGAATACTTTATTTTTAGTTTCAATTTATAATTAAACACAATTTTTTTCTCTTTAAATACAATTTTTAACATATTTAAGATATTCGTGAAAATAAAATCCTAAAAATTCTTTTAGGTATAAAGTATTTTCTTAGATTTTGCGCGAACATTGATTTATATTGAATTAAACAAATTTTGTGCGGCTTACTATCACTTTTATTTTGGTTTTGATTTACATTTTTTTATTTCGACGTTTCAAGAGCTTTGCAGCCATCGTGGTCACGGAGATCTATTAACGAATAATAAAAAATGTAAAATTAAAACCAAAATAAACGCGATAGTAAGCCGCATAAAATTTGTTTAATTCATTCTATTTATCTATTCAATATTAAGAATGGTAGGCAGTGGTTCTTAGTCCGCCCATCCAAATTAGTACCATCACTACAAATGTGCAGACCGTGAGATGACTTAGTCGCGTTTCGGGGTCAGCTTCCAACTAGGCCAGCATAGTAGGTATCACCGCTACTCGAGCCACAACAAAAAATATATATTTAAAATAACATAAGAAAATATGGTGATTTAACGATACGATACAATCGGATATATGTTATAAACCAATCTATATACCAAAATTCGTACGTCGACAGAGCTATTTATAAGATCACAAGCCAATATATCTAAATAGGAAATAACCAAATATCGGAATGATTGCTTCACATCGGTTTCATCTCAATACTAAGATATTACTTTTCTTGCCTTCAATGGACTCCAATCCAATTTGCTTGAGCGATCCCCCCCACGCCCTAACAAAAAGAAGGGATCGTAATGATACGAGTACATTTACGAAAGAAATCCGCACAAAATGATTTAATAACTTAGAAGCATAGTTAATTTGTTATAATTTGTAAAACATATTTTTAAGTTTATATAGTATTATTAAATTATCATAAACATCCGAGAGCTGTAACCTCAGTACTTTGCAAGGTCATGGAGCAGATAATTAATGTCCTGGCCTTTTTTTTCGTGGGGAAATCCTCATGGATTCTTCTGGTTTTTTGGGGTAGTAACCAGGATTATGCCGAACTCGTACCGGCTAAAACCTCAAGGTGGCCTCCGTCATCACGAACACTGGAGATTGGGAGCTGGAGTACACTCTTCCGACATCTCCAGCGGTGCCGGCTGTTGTGGCCACTTCTTGCTACATGGAGCGACAGGCTAACCCCGAGCCTGATGTCCCTCCCTGGTATTTAAAGGGGAAGGAGGCGGATATATTCGCGCCTTCTTCTCCCTATTTTAGGACGCCGAACGGAGAGAGTAGAGGTTGCTTCTCTCTCTCTCTCTCCGCTACCTCTTTACGCAGGAGAACAATCTCGCAGAATGTCCTGGCCTACCTAGAGTCAGTCAATACACTACGCACGACTAAGGTAAAGCGTTAGATGGTGATGGAGAGAGACCTTTGTCGTTGACTTGGACATCTCCAAAGCGTTAGACAAGGTCTGACACACGCCCTTCTTTCTAAGCTCGAGGCATACGGCTTATCAGGCCATCTGCGTAGCTGGATAGCCGACTTTTTGCGTGAGCGCTTCGTTGTAGTAGATCATGTTCGACGCGTTATTTCTTTATAGAACAATCAACAAGTGAATTGCTTTATCAGCCCATGAGTTCTCCCCATTCTATAACCTTGGATACTTTAAGCGATGCGTAAAGAAGCATCTTTGGCCGACATAGTGACGGCGACTGTGGCAGCCGTGAACTGATTCAATTATATAGTTTTATTTATTTACTCCACAGTCTCTTTACTCTTTCGTCCATCCATCACAGTCTTAGTTACTGCTATCTATCGCTTAAGATTACTTCCTTTTCCTGTTAGACTATCCTGTCTCAGCTGGTAACTCTCTCTCTATCTCATCGATGCATAGGCAGATGGGAGACAAAGGAGACCGGTTTTTCCAGATAAGCTTCAATTAGTACAGAATTAGATCATTGACTCTAATACAATCCTTAGCATTCATCAACAGAAACACAATTAAGGCCCGCCTTAAGGTGTATCCATTCTCTTTCTATCTGTAAGAAATACAATGTTTAATGTTATAATACTCTGTACACAGTCTAAATCAGGAGACTGGGCAAAACACCACATGATAAAGATACAGATCCATACATACAGTACAGATACACACAATAATAATATTACAGCCAAATTTAAAAAAAAATTATATAAAAAAATCCATTAATTTTTTGCTTTAACCGAAAATTAATCCTATTCTTCTAAAAGTATTATTTTGTGCTGGCATGGTAACCACTTTGCTACTGGGGTTGACTCGTAATAATTTATGAAACAGATTTTTCGTTTAATCTTGCCTATTCTCAAAGATTAAAACTCAATTTGTAAGAGCTTCAACGGCAACGTTCGCTCCGTCAGCGATTCATTTCATTCTTTCAACGCATCTGTACTTTGTTTAATAAAAGTAATACTCGTAATAGTTTTACAAAATTAAAACAAAAGCAGTCATACTTAAATTAGTTAGAATTTATCTCAGTAACGGTATGGATTTTAGTAGTTTGGCCCAGATGTAATTAATGATCTATTGTTTCATTAGCTTGTATGCATATACCTATGTAACACAATCTTTTAAATTTATTTTCACTTCTAAAGGTCTGCATAATTTGAAAATTTTTATACATATTTTAAACCGATGAAAATACATTTTTTTAAACTATAGTTTTATTTTTATAAAAAACATTGTATATTAAATAAATCTTTCTCTCATTCAGATGTTAGTAATTAGAAATTTTAATTTGGATAAAGTTAAAATCAAAATTGTACAAAGTTTTTTATTATAATGTAAACACGAAACACAAACAAACCACATGTAGGTAAAACGAAAGTTATAAAAATGTGTTAAAATAAAAGTTTGTCACGAACATTACAATACAATACAAACATTTATACAATTGTATTTTATAACACATATAAACTTTGTAGACGTAAAACCAAAATTATTTTGTAAAATAAAAGTAACAAAGTATATTTTATTGTAATACTTTTGATATTAAATAATTTAATTCATATACATATAGCTGTATAGTAATTTAGGCGCGTTTCGGGATCAGCTTTTAAGTTGCCGGTTCCAACTAGGCCGGCATAGTGAATGTGACAATTATTGAATTGTAGTATCAGTGACATCCATTCATGGACCACACTCTAGCTTAATATCAAGCGGGGTGCTGTCATATGTCGAGTCATAATATATATACAAAAAATATAATGGGATAAAAAATCTATGTAGATAATAAAAAGGATGGGACGTTTATGGATTTAAAAAAATCGCGAGGCGTAAATACAAAAAGCTTTTGTCGTAAAAACAGCAATTTATAACGAATCGGTCATTAATTCCAACTTTACGTCGTCGCCGAATTCTCTTTATTAGCGTTGCATTTGATCGATTGCCACTCTCGAAACTCGAAGCTATTCAGCCTGCAACTAAATGAATGGAGATGAAATATTCCCTTCATTTTCAACTTTAACGTCTATTTTCGTATTGAGTTATTTTCAGATGAAATCACTGAAAAACATAAAGTTCTTAAGTTATATGTGGTATTATATTAGATGGTTTGAGCACATGGAACGAATGAGTGAAATTAGATTGACGGATGGATACGTTAAACAAGGCAGGCCCAGGTGTTTTCCGCACAAATCGGAGACATCCTCAAGAAAGCTTTCCTCAAGTGCCTAGTGCCCATAACCATAGAGCTTGTATGAAGATAATTGTGAATGTGACGGAAACGAAGAAATTGTGTCAGGATCGTGGCAAGTGGCGCTCCATTGCCTCTGCCTATCCCTGGGAAAAAGGCGTGACAATTTGATTGATTGATTGATTAGTATTACAAAGAATACCAATAATATTTTTAATATTTTTATAGAGTCGTGAAACTGGCGCTCTGTTATCTCTGCCAGCCTCTAGTCAACATCCTTTCTAGATGAAAAGCAACAGGAGAGGTGGGATTCATGCGTTGATTCGCCATTTTTGTTGACTCTCATAGGAACTATTTTACATTGGTCGTGCAGGAAAAAGTATTAAAATTTACTTACATTTATATATTACTAACCAGCTATAGCATTTTTAAGGTCCAATTTATCTCTATACCAAAATTATTCAAACTTGATTTAGTGGTTTAGGTGTGAAAACTTAACAAACCAACAGAGTTACTTTTAAATTTATAATAAAAGTATGAAAGTATTGATGTACAATGTATTATATGATTCCATTTATTTTAATTTTATATATTTCTAATTTTTTTTATTTTTAAAATAAATTAAAATAATTAAAAAATATAAAAAACAGTTGTCCACCGGCATCGGGAACAGGGTCCAAGTCACCAGTAGTCAGGGCTCCTGAGAAAGGAACCTCCTAACAATACGCGCCGTGTCCAGGAGTACCGCTTTCTGAATCAAACGCTTGATCCAGCTACTTAACAAGAGCCTCTTTAGGTGTTCATTAAGGCTCTTGGCTATTATATTTATTATTATGATTATCTGTCTATTTATATCAATAGATAGATAATCTATACATTGCGTCTAGCTTTTTCTCGTGCACAAAATGTCCACTTTATCATGGTCTTCTGTCTTAGCACATTAAAAATAGTCCGTAAAAATACATTTCCGTAAAAAAGTCTCTCCGTGACCACGATGGCTGCAAAGCTCTCGAAACGTCGAAATAATAAAAAATTGTAAAATCAAAACCAAAATAAACGCGATAGTAAGCCGCATAAAATTTGTTTAATTCATTAATCAATGTTCGCGCAAAAGCTAAGAAAATACTACATTAAAAATAGTTAATAATTCTTTAATTCGTAGTGTATATTTACCCAAATATTATCCAATTCGATCATAATGTTTGTTTCGGTATAGCACAGAGGTACACCTATCTGCAATGGAATAAATCGCCAGAGGGTAACTGACTCGTGCTATTCATGGGAAAACTTTCTAATATAGCGACATTTTAGCTCCTATTTGATTTAAGTTTTCAATTATACTTACGCGTATTTAAGTTAGATGTGTATGTATACATGAATGTTATCGGAGACATCCTCAAGAGAGATGGGGGACCTAGTTCCCATAATCGTAGAGCTTGTATGAAGAGAATTATGGATGTGAGAGAAGCGAGGGAGTTGTGTCAGGATCGTAGTAAGTGGCGCTCCTTTGTCTCTGCCTACCTCTGTGGCAAAAAGGCGTGACAATAATTTCTCAACGTTATAAATGGTTAAAAATTTTGGTATGGTATAGATACATTTCGATAAAAGACATATTTTAACTCGTGACGTTCAATGTCTCCAAAGTCGGGCCTAATTCACAGGGATCCACTTCTTACCCACGGTGAAATGTCCGCATATAAAACAGCAATTCTTCTCACAAAAATTTTATTCCCTAATACAATTAGGTTAGTTTTTTTTTCTTAGATTTTGCGCAAACATTGATTAATTATTAAAACAAATTTTATACGGCTTACTATCGAGTTTATTTTGGTTTTGATTTTACAATTTTTAATTTTTATTATTCCAAAGCTCTCGAAATGTTGGAGTAATAAAAAATTGTTAAATCAAAACCAAAATAAACGCGATAGTAAGCCGCATAAAATTTGTTTAATTGTATTAAGTTGTTAATACATAAAAGGCGTTTTGTAACCTTAAATTTACAATGTGTATTTCACATAATAAGTACAACAAAACTTTATTACTTAAGATTGAATCATTTGACTTAATACATCTTGAGTAACGAGATTACTATAGCTTATTCACACCAAAATTCCTGAAAAAAATCCTGAGTTCTGAAAACGATGAAATCACTGAAAACAATTTTGGCGTCTCATCTTGGTTTCCTTAACCATATTCCGGAAGTTACTAATCCGCTGAAACCTTTTCAAAGTAATAAAACGTGACGTATTTAAGAAAATGATTTACTGGTAATATTTGCCATGCCAAACAGTCTCTATGACGTCATCCGATCGTATAACGATCCAACTGCTCGGGATAGTGATGGATATTTAGGTTTTTTCTTTGTAGTTTTTTAATCTTTCTGCTGTCTTCCATCCAATTTGTATCATATATAACGGTTAGTGCCCATAACCGTAGAGCTTGTATGAGGAGAATTGTGGATGTGAAGGAAGCGAGGGAGTTGTTTCAGGATCGTGGCAGGTGGCGCTCCGTTGTCTCTGACTATCCCCGTGGGAAAGAAACGAGCCAATTTTTTTTTGGATTTGATTGTATCAGACTTATGATTAATCATGTAATGGTTGCGGGAGGGGAAATACAGGGGACAAAAGTTTTTGATCAACAGCCTAACGATATTTAATGTTGCTATGACGATATTTTGTGTTTATGTCAATACAACGCATATTTCGGAAGCGTGCCTGTTTTTGCTGGTGTTTTGGCAATGTCTGTCGGTTTCTGATCACAGCTCGAGGCGAACTGTGTTTTAACCCTTTTTTCAATTTATACTTTTTGTTTATATTTTTAGGGTTCCGTAGTAAAAACGTCTATCTGTCTCTCCGTCCGTCCGTCCGTCCGTATGGTATGTCACAGCCACTTTATTCCGAAACTATAAGAGCTATACTGTTAAAACTTGGTAAATAGATGTATTCTGTGAACCGCATTAAGATTTTCACACAAAAATAAAAGAAAACAATAAATTTTGGGGGTTCCCCATACTTAGAACTGAAACTCAATTTTTTTTTCATCAAACACATACGTGTGGGGTATCTATAAATAGGTCTATAAAAATAATATTAAGGTTTCTTATATAATTTTTTTTCTAAACTGAATAGTTTGCGCGAGAGACACTTCCAAAGTGGTAAAATGTGTGTCCCTCCCCCTGTAACTTCTAAAATAAAAGAATTATAAAACTACATAGTATTTTCTTAGATTTTGCGCGAACATTGATTAATGAATTAAACAAATTTTATGCGGCTTACTATCGCGTTTATTTTGGTTTTGATTTTACAATTTTTTTTTATTATTCCGACGTTTCGAGAGCTTTGCAGCCATCGTGGTCACGGAGAGACAGTCTCTCCGTGACCACGATGGCTGCAAGCCGCATAAAATTTGTTTAATTCATTATAAAACTAAAAAAATAAATGATGTACATTACCATGCAAACTTCCACCGAAAATTGGTTTGGACGAGATCTAGTAGGTTGTTTTTTTTTAATACGACATATATCGAAAACCGCAAATTACCTTTTATTCAATCAACTCAAATATAAAAATCGATCAACGAACTACAAGAACTTTTATATTATGTTACTTGCTGCTTTGGAACCCTTCATGGGCGAGTCCGACTCGCACTTTGCCGCTTTTATTGTGTTTTGTCTAATGTATTGATGGCAGGAAGAGGAAACGGATTGTGTTTAACGGCACGTATTTCGATGTTCTAGTTCCAATATTCTTTAAACATAATAATACAATATTTTATTTTTGAAATAATGTTTTCTTTATTTTTAGCTTGTAGGAGATGCCGTGCTGCATTGATCAGAAAAAAAACATTGAAAGTCAATATACGAATCGAATCGAATACTTACACTAATAATTAAATTAGAAGCTCTATAAGATCTAAAGGTTAACTAACACATAACTAGGAGTGAAAATCACTAATAATTTATACAGATATTCGGTTAAATTAAATATAAATAAATATTTCTATAATAATAATAGTGTTATAAAATCCTATTATTTATGATTCATGTGTGATATCTTCGGCCGGCAGTGTTACGGCGCCTGAGGCAACTAAAAAATTTATGATTGCTCCCAGTCGTCGGCGCTCCTCTTGCTTACCATGATGTCGTATCACAATATTTCCTTTCCTTTAATTCAATCAAATTGTCACGCCTTTTCTCACAGGGATAGGCAGAGACATTGAAGCGCTACTTGCTACGATCCTGGCATAACTCCCTCGCTTCTTTCACATACACAATTCTCTTCATACAAGCTCTACGGTTATGGGCATAAGGCAACCCAGCTTTACTAACCAGAAAACACAAATACTATCCTGGGACGTTAATGCATCTATTTATATCAGATTTATAAATTCCTTTCGTCAATATATATCGATGGTCAATTCACAATTCATGTTCAATTTTAATATTTATATTACTCTCAAGATTACTTTGAATTATTGATTCCCAAAGTGGTCCAGGTAGACCCCTAGGGGTCCACGAGAGACTCTCCGGGGGTCTACGTTGGCGTGATAATAAAAATGGGGGTCGACAATTCGTAAGGGGGGGGTTTACGAAAATTTATCTAGTTTCAATGGAAGAAAAATGTTAAAAAACTAAATGTTGGCACCTACCAATGCTAGATGCTCAGCGACTGTTACTTGTAAAATTATTTGTTACTTCATATTCAGTACGTGATGAGACTTCCAATATTGAGAACATGGTAGAAATGTATCTTCAGGGGGTCCACCAGAACGAGCAAAATTTCGAAAGTGGTGTATGAGAAAAAAAAATAGGAACCTCTGTTTTAAATAATATGGTTGTCCAGCCAGTAACTACATTTGCCTTATCACTAGGAAACTAGTAATAGAGACAGGGAGAAGGCCCAGCATGGCGTCGAGTCGTATGTAAAAGGAAAGCTTAGTACGAATCCGTTGGCACGTTCAACTGGAAGATGGCCAAACCACAGTTGAAAGGCACTCTGGCTTAAATTTTGTTTCTAATTGGGTTTTGGCATTTCGCTTGCATCTGTCTTACACATTGATTTATGTTTATTGAGTGGGATTTAGGGAATTAATGTTATTGGTTTAATAACATTATAAGGCCTTATAAAATTTATAAAGCGACTGGTGTAGTGGTAATGCAATGGCTACGCAAACCGAGAGCACGGGTTCATAACCAAGTTGGTACCAACAAATGCCAGTACCAATGTATTTTTGATATATGTACTTTAGTTGTCCTATTTTTATGATTCAAGTACTTTATTAGCTTAGTATAGACGTAAATAAATAAAAAATAATTCATAGATTTACTTAAATAATCGATTTATAAAAACATCAGAGAAAACTGTGCGACAATTTTCACGTACTTAATATACTTTTTACTTTCTTCTTATTAACAATCAATCAAGCAAATGGTCACGGCTTTTTCCCACAGGGATAGGCAGAGACAATGGAGCGCCACTTTCCACGAGCCTAAAACAACTTCCTCGCTTACTTCAAATAATTAATTAAATGACAAATTATATGGTTTAAGGCACTCAAGAAAGCTGGGTTGCCTAGTGCCCATAACTGTAGAGCTTGTGTAGAGTTGTAATCTTTTCCCATAGGGATAGGCAAATACAATGAAGCGCTACAATCCTGATACAACTCCCTCACATCCACAATTGTCTTCATACAAGCTTTACGGTTATGGGCCTTCTTGAGGATGTCCCCGATGTGCACGTGTTAATTTTTCTATCGAGTTTCATTACTAATTTATTTAACTTACTTTACTGTTTTATTATAGGTTTAGACTTTCTACTTAAATAAAGATAAAAGTAGTTAATTTAATGAATCAATCAAATTGTCATGCCCTTCTCCCACAGGGTAGACAGAGACAATAGAATTTAATCTTGGTGAGAAATAATGACATCTACTTATTATAATAAGCTGATTTGGGAATTCAGAGCACGCATTTAATATTTCAATATGGCATTTCAATGTAAGGGTACTTTAATAAACACTTTACACATGTGGAATACCAATGAACTGTAAAATAATTTTAAACAAAAAATAATCAAGGTTTATTACAAGATGTCTTTTATATTCTGTACCACAGAAGTACTTATCATTTCACGACAAATAGATGAACGGATGAGTGAAAGTAGATTGACGAAAGGAATTTATAAATCTGATGTCCTGTTTAAATGATATCCTCAACAAAGCCGGGTTTCCTAGTGCCCATAACCGTAGAGCTCGTTTGAAAATAATTGTGGATGACACGGAAGCGAGCGAGGATCGTGGCAAGTGGCGCTCCATTGTCTCTACCTATCTCTGTGGGAAAAGGCACAATTTGATTGATTGATGTTTTTATAGTACTATGCAGTAAAATTAAAAGTTATCTAAACATAAAAAAAAACTTTTTTAAGCTGTCATACGATTTTATTGAAGTATCTATACTCATTTAATAAATTAATATACTTTATTATAAAAACAACAAAAAATAATGTCATACTTAATAATACGAGTATACCTAGCCTACATATCTAAAACAAATATGTATACTTGAATATATAAGGCCTGTTGTAAAGAAGGTATAATACATGTTAATAAATTATAAATATTATAAAGTATAAATATTTAGTTTCACAATTACAGCATTTAACGATTAATAGGCAGATAGTTGCTGACCCAGTCTGCTGATCTAAGGCAGATCTACCACAGTGTACAGACCGTGGAGTAACTCAGTCGCTTTGTGAGATCAGCTTGATAGTCGCCGCGCCGGTTCTAACTAGGCTGGTATAGCAGATTATTTTGCACTTGGTACTTGCAATTATTTTACTGTAGTAGCAGTCGCATCCATTCATCGACTGCACTCCAGATTAACATCAGGCAAGGTGCTGTTAAATGTCCTGCCACAGTAAAAAGTAAATAAGTTATCATCAGCCGGTTGTACCAAAAAAGTTTTAATTTACAAATTTAGTTTTACTTTATACTTATTCTATTACGTTTACTATTACGAAGTCGTGAATTGGGTTGTTATTAATTTTATCAATACAAGTATCGAAACTATCATTTATATATATTTTTATCATTAAAAATTACAAGAGTAGTACATAGAAGCCCAAAATGAATGATGTCATTTGGCTCTGTATAAAATATCCGTTAAACGTAAATGTAAAATGTGAAGTTAAAGAGTGGTGCAACCCATTTTTCCTCTTTTCTTTTACTTATACGATACTTTTTACAAATTTGTAAATTATAATTTTTGGTACAACCGGCTGTGTTCTATCTTGAGATTTTCTTTTGGTTAAGTTAAAACAATAAAAAATACGAATAAAAAAAAGAAACCGTAAAAAACTGATAAGAATTCTTTTGTTAAAAGTTGTTGTACATGATTGTTCTCTGCGACTTGCCTGTGGATAGATAAGGCTGGAAGAGGGACTCTTAGTGAGATAATCCGAGCTTTAAGTTCATTTCCTTCCGAAGCATATTGCCGGTGTCAAAAGTCACACGGCACAACTTCAAACTTATGATATGAATTTTAAATTGTTATTTAGATTAAGGCGACTGTGGTGTTGTGGTAGTGCAATGGTTACACGAACCGAGTTCAAACTACTTGCCGGTACCAATATATCTTTGATATATGTACTTTGGTTGTCCTGTTTCTATGATAAAAGCACTTTAGTAGCTTAGTATAGAAATGTAAATAAATAATAAAAAATAATAAAACTTTAAAGATAAAGTTGGATATTCTTCTATGTAACTTCTGTGTTATATTTAAAGCTATGTAAGCAATTTAATTCTAAAACCTATGAAATATTGACCCTTTCGAATAGATAATTTATAAATATATTTAAATTGAAATCATATAAGTTTAAGACATAGAAATAATAAAGAATATTGTGTCACGTAACATGACTGCATAACGCCTGATGTTGGGCCGGCCGTACAACCCCGGATCAGCGCCAACCATGAACTTGTCTGCCTACCACTATTTAATTTAAACCTGGATTAAATACCTTATTTTTATTTATTAATAACAAATATTAACAAATAAAATATTAACCAATCTCATAATAAAATATTACATTCAAATAGCGTTTATGAAACTGGGAATCGAACCCCGGACTTGACCTAGGCACTACGCATCATTATTCTTATACAACATAGTCATAATAGTACTAACATCATAATTCTAAGGGGAGAAAGTAGAATATATTGAAATATTCTACCTTCTCCCCTATCTAGGATATACATATTTGCTAT
Source organism: Tinea trinotella (assembly GCA_905220615.1). NCBI lineage: Eukaryota > Metazoa > Arthropoda > Insecta > Lepidoptera > Tineidae > Tinea > Tinea trinotella. The sequence continues at coordinate 2,397,766 of HG992314.1, forward strand.
GATTAATACAACCCCAAATAATCCAACTGGTAGTGCACGAATGACGAAGCACCCCTCCACACTTTATCTCTATATTTCTTTTCAATTTGAGGGGAATAAGAAAAAGCTTTCGATACCTTAGATATGATATTTTCTTTCAATTTGCCACTTAATGCCGCCTGTATTGAACAATACCATTTACAGTCAACTTATTTTATCCACTAGGAAATGAACGTGCATTTCAATAAGATGTTTTTATTGTGACTCGACTTTTATTTATCATTGACAATGGGCTCGTTTTCAGAGTTGAACTTCTTTAATGTTTTTTAAAATTAAAATTGCGACCGCGCACTAAGAATCGGTGTTCATTTTTATTAACAGTTCAAGCTTATTGAACTTCATTGTCCGAATAAATAAAAGTTGTTTTCACACTAACAGCGACCTCGTAACTTTTTGACAAATGGGGATGAATGAATGGGAACCATTGAAATTGCGCGGTCGTCCCCCTGAACAGATGGTGATCAAGGGGGAACTCATACAACGCTGACTAAAAAAAACGACTAAATTGATGATTGCATTAGTCGCCTTCAATATACCAGCCAGAGAATCGTGTTTTACGCTTGGATCTAAGGATATAGAATGGGGAGTCTACCAAATCATTTTCCTTGCTAATAGGTGATTATTTATATGATACAAGTATACAAAACAAAGCAATGGAACCGATAAATGAAGGTTCTAGAGTGGAGACCACGAACCGGAAGACGCAGCGTAGGTAGGCCTCCCACTAGGTGGACTGACGACAAGGTAAAAGTCTCGAATAACCGGTGGATGCATATCATCTTGTCACATCTTGTCGTTGAAATGGCATTCTAAGAGGGAGGCCTATGTTCAGCAATGGACTTCTTCTGGCTGATAAAGGTAAAGTAAATTAATAATTAAATACCCAACATTATTTTGTAAAAATATTTTATATAACCTGATGTGGTGTGCGCGTTGTTGAGGAGCTCTTTAACCTCGTCTTTTCACACTCGTGATGCCCGTACAGGTCGAGGGATCCATCTGCATTCTGCCGACCGAATCGGCAGTCGAACTGAAAAGTTTGGTGCACCTCTCCATCCCATCCGTTGGATCCTTCAAGCGATGCGTAAAGAAGCCACTTTGGCCGGCATAGTGACGGCAACTGGGGCAGCCGTGAACAGACTCTTTTTTTTTCAGTCACCGTCACTCTTGGACTTCCTCTTGCTTATCATCAGGCGGGTCGAAATCAAATGACGTGTCACAATGTCACAATAAAAAATATTTAAACTGAGACACGTAATAGCGTAAATACATTTTGATTTTAGCCTGCATAAATGCTAAAACGGATTTAAAAATGCAAGGTGAAAATGTAAATTTATACTTTAAACTTCAACAAATCAAAATACATAATACACTTTATTCAGAAAAGTTAAAGTGAAATATGCAATAGTAGAAACTACTTTGCATTTAAGTAGCTGAAAAAAATTACCCAATGTTCCATTTGAAGTCATTCTTTTAACGTGCATCAGAAAATTGGATCAGGCACAACATTTACTCTGAGTTGGAATACCTGCTAGATATGCCACTCTTAGTTGTAGGCTTTCGATCTGTGCGACGAAAGTTTTGTCGCAAATATTATAATTTTCTTTATTACTTCTTACGTGGACAAAATTAAATTCTTAATAATTAAATTTTTCTATTTTTACATAGAGATATATTAACATATATCTCTATGTATTTTTATTGTGACTTGTGATATAACAGCGTCCCGCCTAATGTTAAGCTGGAGTGCGGTCTATAAGTAGATGTAGACTTTATGATAGCAGTCACATCACTATGCCGGTCTAGTTGCAACCGGCAACTTCCAAACTAATCCTGAAATGCGACCTAATCACTTCACGGTCTGAGCACTTGAGAGTAGTGAAACTAACCCGGATCGGTAAACTGAGCAAATGCTTATGAATTGTCTGCCTACTAATCTACTATTGTGTTGACGTTAAGTAGTTTTTATAGAAAAATGTATGATCGATAAGTACATTCGGATTAATAGGAAGTGTTCCTTAGAAAGAGGTTTAAAAAGTCGGTCCTCTTTAAAAGCCTTGTCAGGAATGCTTTGAATTTATATAATGTGATTTATTTTGCTTATTTAAATTCACTTCAACATCGGGGTTCATTCTTAAGTAACATTCTTTCATTCTTTAGTAACATTTATTCTTAAGTGACATTATTTATAATTTTTATAAGCAATAATATACGATAGGCTATGAATTTAAATATATGCCAGTCTATATATACATATACTGTTATATATTTATATAACAAGACAGTCTACTATATAAAAAATCATAGACCGTCGTAAATTATTACTCATAAAACTTAATATAAATAATATCACTTAAAAATGAATGTTACTAAAGAATGTAAAAATGTTACTTAAGAATGAACCCCGATGTTGATATTTTTATATGACAGTATATAATATAGTAGACTGACATATTTTTATATATGACAGTCTGGGAATTTATGAAGTCTCGTATATGAGTAGCAAGATATAAAAATAATCATATATAGGAAAATATTTCATAAAAATCTTGTACTACATTTTTTAATTCATTATGGCACGACATATGACAGCTGATGTTAGGCTGAACGAATGATGGCGACTGCTACTACAGTTAAATAACTGCAACTATGTTCTAAGCGTTTAGTCATCCACTGCTGAGCATAGACCTTTTCCAGACAGCCCCATTCTTCTCGATTTTCCGTCGATGGGTAAGAACGCATCCTGGTTTTCAGACAGTCTGTAAAGGTCGTTGCTCCACATAGGTTGAGGGAGTCCCACAGTTACTATTATACTATACCACGAATATTTTAAATTATTTATGTTTTGTCTTCTATATCATCTATATAATTGTAACGCCTCAGTTCCCACAGGCATAGACAGATACAATAGACCCACTTTTCACGATCCTGCCACAACTGTCTCGCTCAGTCAAAGTTCTGATAAAAATATTTACAAAATATGATAATAATAAAATCAAATTCTAGTTTTACTATATTATGTCTGAATTCCAAATAAAACTATCCAAAATTAAAAGAGAAAAAGTAATAATTTCAAATAGAACGATAGCTATTCATCAAATTCACAATAACACAAAATTGCTTACCAGGAAATCCTTCATTTTATTACATCATTAAAGGAGTCACAAAAAATACTCCTATTCACGAATCGGAATCAAATATAGCCGAATGAAGCTGACAGTGACGCCCAAAGGAAATTAAAGATTCTATCCTTTACTCAACTTAATCCCTACGTAATAGTAAGCCAGAAAATTGCAAATTAAAATCTATTATTATACACCCGAAAATAAACTCTATCCCTCTTGCAATAAAATACAGAATCCTTTGAAAAGTTTTTACAGATTAAAAGAAAGTGATAAAAATGACGATTTTTGCCTCACGTTGCAGCCTCTACGTGGCCGCTTCAATTAATTGGGTTTGCCCACACGGACGACGGACATCTTGAGTTTGTCTTTTACACACTGCTTTGTGCAACTTTATATATTACATTAATTAATAGCTATCAAACATATTATATTCAAAGACTGCATAAAGTAAAATACTTGAAGTAAAAAGACGCACCGAACTTTTTAGTTTGACTGCCAGTTCGGTCGAATGTGGATGCTTTCCCTGACCTGTGCGGGTATTACGGGTGTAAAAATACGAGGTAGGAACAAGTTAAAGAGCTCCTCGGAAGGTTCTTCGTGGTATAGGCGATAGAGGGCGCACAGAGCCGCCATGTCTTTGCGTAGTTGCAGGAGCGCCAGAGATCGCGTAACCTCTGCATCACCTTTAATTCGGACAGTTTGGCTCTCAATCTAGGGAATTGAGAAGATACTTGGCAGAGCCATCCCAGAGGTGCGAACAGTACTCCGCGCAAGAGCGAATCTGAGCCTTGTAAAGTAGCAGGCGAAGCTCTGGCGCGAAGAACCTCGTTCAGGATGCCAAGTTTGCGGGAGGTGGTTTTATTGGCCCGCTCAATGATTCAAGTAAATTACAGGGACCACATATAATAATAATGTAAACAACATTTTGACGACAGGCGTGGACGAACGGTTTAGCGATTGGTTCGTTGCGCGTAAAGTCCCGGGTTTGATTTCCGGTCGGAGCAAATATTTGTTTCCTAGCTTTTATTTGTAATATTTAATAATATTAAATGTTGCAAATATTTGGTAATAAAAAAAAAGATATGGATATTTGCTTCGGTGGTAGTGTTAGGCCAGTGGTACCCAGTCTGCCGATCCGGGGTAGTACCACCACTTACAAGTATACAGACCGTGAAGTGATTTGGTCACGTTTCGGGATCAGCTTACAAATCCGTGACCACGATGGCTGCAAAGCTCTCGAAACGTTGGAATATCAAAAAAATGTAAAATCAATAACCAAAAATAAACGCGATACTAAGCCGCATATAATTTGTTTCTTACATTTCTTTACTAAGCTACCAAAGTATACTAAGCCTGTAACATAGAAACAGGACAGGATACCCAAAGTACATAATTATATCAGATACATTGGTACCGGCAAGTGCTTATGAACCCGTGCTCTCGGTTTGCGTAACCATTGCACTACCACTACACCAAGGTCGCCTTATTGTTTATTGTTATCGAATGAAAGTCCAATAGTCCAATAAAATATCAACGAAATATGCAGCGCCTAACAAATGAACACTACGTATTTCTAATAATAATAACTTTGGCGCCATTTGGAGCAGAACGTAACAATGTGTTTTTGTCTCGCTTCGTCCTAGATATTCATTTATTTTAATCCTTGATATTAAGCTGGAGTACGGTCCATGAATAAAGGCGTCTGGTACTACAGTTTAAAAACTGCAAGTAGGCAGTCGCGTTCACTATGCAAGCCTAGATGGAATCGGAAACTTTCAAGTTGATCCCGAAACGTGACTGACTGCACGGTCTGTACACGACAGAAAATTTTCAACTGACAACCAGAGCAAATATCTACCTCAATATACTCATTACATTACAATATTATCATTATTATATTTTTTTTTTTCATTATTATATTATATTATATTTTTTTCTTATTGTGACACGACATTTGATCTCGACTCGCCTGATGATAAGCAAGAGGAATATGAATATTATATTGTATAAATAACAAGCAAACATACAAACAAACTCTTCCGCTTTATAATATTAGTATAGATGCTACTTTTTAAATACATAAAATATCGCACCCATCGCACTCTCTTTGACTTCATATAGCCCCCATGCGGTGTATGAGGGACGGGCACCGCATTCTATGAGACGGTTTTTTAGTCATAAATTATTATGCTTGCAAAAATAAAAAATATAATTTGTACTAAATAATATTTTTATTAATTTATTTAGAACTTACACTACACTACATCACAAACACAAGGAAGGAAGCGAGGGAGTTGTGTTAGGATCGTGGCAAGTGGCGCTCCGTTGTCTCTGCCTATCACCGTGGGAAAGAGGCGTAACAATCTGACTGACTACACTATGACTAACCATAATGAAACAATTTCTTAGCATCCATGGATTCTCCGCGCGGGTGCCGCGTCGATCACGTGGCAGGCGGGAGAATGAAGGCAGCGTTCCGGACTTGTGACCGAAATGTAGGTTTCAAAGCTTTTTGTGACATGTCAACACTCACCTTCCCTGCCTTTACTATCCCCTCTACCCAACCAAATATACAGAAAGGTGTAAAAAAATCGTAACAATTGGTATACGTACAACATATAAACCGTAAACTTTTAAGCCATCCTCCATACGTGTAAATTCATAACCTATATACCAGTTTCCTCTCGACCTGTTTAAAAGCAGGAAAACTTTCGTATTTCGCAAACTTTTCCGAAAACTTACAAGTAAGTTAGGACTAAACCTAGTTACAAACTGTATATACTAGTTGTCTATTTATGATTCAAATTGCTGCACTCCTGTTTACAACGAGTTTCATTGTTCGGGCGTAGTTTTAATTTGAACTGCGTACCATTAAACAATAGACGTCATTTCTGTACAAATTGTTTTATAAAATAAGTTTAATGACCAATTACAGCCATTTTAATTTATGTCTAAATTAAATAACTTGTATCTTACCTAAAGTAGTCTATACCCAGGGGTCGACGACGAACTCAAAGAGTATATGTGAGCCAAAAACAGAATTAGGGTACTAACTCACTTATACCTAATTTCGATTTGGTTCTTTAAACTACGAATTTTATTCATGAATATAGAAATCAATAAAACCTTATGAATATTCAAAAAAGCAATATTGAGCTGGACCCTCTACCTACCTGGACCTAAAACTTAAAAACATACGGTTTACAAAACATAGATTAAAAAACAGTTTGGGGATTATCTGCACTAGACGATCAAATTGGATAAATCTAAAAGCAATTTTAAGGTCTGAGTCATTATAACAGGGCAGCAGAAGACAGTTAGAAGAAACTTTTTCACGTTTATTTGCTTTGTTTCATGGACCACGTGAACAGAAGTAAGGAAAGTCCGTCCGTTACTGTTACTGGGTACCCCCCATTAATTAATTATTATTATTATACATTATAATAATAATTGATATTAGAGTTGTGTCAGGATCGTGGCAAGTGGCTCTCCATTGTCTCTCTGCCTATCCCTGTGAGAAAAAGTCGTGACAATTTGATTGATTGATTTTTATTTTTATTTTTTTTATTTTTTTATTGTGACTCGACATATGACAGCACCCCGCTTGATGTTAAGCCAAAGTATGGTCCATGAATGAATGTCACTGCTACTACAATTCCATAACTGTGAGTAGCAATCACATCCACTATGCCGGCCTAGATGGAACCGGCAACTTACAAGCTGATCCCGAAACGTGACCAAATCACTTCACGGTCTGTACTCTTGTAAGTGGTGGTACTACCCCGGATCGGCAGACTGGGTACCACTGCCTACCACTCTTTAATAACCAGACCCGAAGCAAATATCCATCTCTTTTTATTTTATTAACAAATATTTGCAATATTTAATATTATTAAATATTACAGATAAAAGCTATGAAACAAATATTTGCTCCGACCGGGGATCGAACCCGGGACTTTACGCGCAACAAACCAATCGCTAAACCGTTCGTCCACGCCTGTCGTCAAAAATATAACAAATGTCGTTTATATAACAATAATAATTTTATGTTATTTTATTTTGATGTGAAGTCTAGTAGAAAATAGTCTTTGTCACATAGTAAATTTATTCTTTAACCGAGTTATTTATAGATATAATTAATTGTTTACTAGCCTAATTTAATATGTAGACGTTTTGAGATTAAATTAGATTTTGTTAAAGGTGCAAATTTGCAAAAATTGCTGTTTTTTTGTTAATCGTTAACATAGTTTTGATAGTAAAATAAAATTTTGCCAACAAATGTGTTTGTTTTATATATTCGAGAAGGGTCAATAGTAAGAAAAACTAGAAATCCTAAGAATGTCTCTTCGCTGCAACTTGAATCACAAGGGCCACATGGAGCGAGCCATTAAAACCACCTCTCGCAAACTTGGCATCTCTAACAAGGTTCGACGGTTCTTCACGCCCGGAGCATCGCCTTTAACTAGTACTGTGTTTTTACTCGTACTAGGCTCAAATTCGCTTGTACTTGTTTCGCTTTCCGAGTTATCCCATCCCTGATAACTAATCCTAATCAACCACGAAGCTTGTATAGATGGAAATGTGGATGTGAATAAAGCTTGTCTGGATTAAATTGTGGATGTAAATCAAGCTTGTATAGATGAAATTGTGGATGTGAATGAAGCGAGTGTTATTCCTATAGGCTTGAGAATTTTTATATATGTTTAGTTTCAATAAAACTATAGGTGTTCTATAAAAGAAAACAGTATAAATTATTTATTTATTAAGTAAATTAAAAAAAAACAATGAATATTGAGAAACAATAAAAGATTATTCAACAATTCGAAAAATTCCCATTCGAAGTTAAAAATCACTTATATTAATAATAATCCTCTGAAAGGTCGCAGTCTAAATTATTATATAGAAATTAAAGCCCTCAGAGGCAGTAGGTAAAACTTTCCGTACATATTTTGTTAGTCTGTGCATAGTTATTTCGTAAAATGTGTTAGCACATTTCCATTCAAAGAGCCCATAAAGAAACGGGTGCTTAAAATTATAATTAATATTGATGAGAAATGTTTTGAAACTTGTGAAAACGATCCTTAGTCGAGTGTTATTGTTTCGAATACATTAGCGTTCATTGTATTAAATTTTGCCCTTAAACTTTAGATTTCACCTCTATAACGAGTATGAATCGCAAAGCACAACTAAATAATGATATTGAATTAAACAAATTTTTATGCGGCATACTATAGCGTTTATTTTGGGGTAGAGTTTAAATGTTTTTATTATTCTGACGTTTCTCTCCGTAACCACGATGGCTGCAACGTCGGAATAATAAAAAAATGTAAAATCAAAACCAAAATAAACGCGATAGTAAGCTGCAAATTTGTTTAATTCAATAATCAATGTTCGTGCAAAATCTAAGAAAATACTAAATAATGATAATATTTAAAACCTATTCATGAATTATTTAAATAATAATATCAATTGTCACGTCCTAATTCCCATAGGGATAAATGTAGCACAATCCTTACTCAGTAGCTCTCTCGCTTCCCTCACATTCAAAATTCTTTTCACACAATTCATTTTCATACAAGCATTAGGTTAAAAACACAACCAGTTTATATCGCTGATAAAAAGAGAAAATATTAAAGGCGACCGGGGTTTGAGTTGCCTTATCGTTTTGTATTAAAAAGGTTTATAGGAACATTTTTAACATCTAAAATATATCATTTCGTACTTTTTGCCTTACTTTTCTCACACTTCTCACGCCACGATTTTTTATATAATAATAAATAGAAAATTATTGTTTCAAGTAAAACACGCCATTATTGAAGTCAAACAAAACTGTATACTATATCACATAATTATAAGATTGAAAATGGCAATAATTACTCGTCAATGGTAGGTATACAACGTTACAACTGTATTGTAGTATTGCCTCATGGTAAAGGTATCAAGTATAGAAAATATTAATAGTCTTTTGTTTTGAGTTAGCAAATCTTAACGAGAATAACCAAAATTTAAGGCATTTTATATCAATTATTTTATATCTATTATAATTTATACTTAATTGTTATGTTATATAAAAAAACTAGGTTGCCTAGTGCCCATAACCTTAGAGCTTGTATGAAGAGAATTGTGTATGTGAAGGAAGCGAGGAAGTTGTGTCAGGATCGTGGCAGGTGGCGCTCCATGCCTCTGCCTATCCTCTGGGAAAATGGCGTGACAATTTTTATTTTTATTTGATTTACTATTTATTATGTTATAATAAAACTAAGATTAAATAAGTATTTGCATAAACAATTCTCAGAAATTTTCCTAGACTTTGACCGAACATTGATTAATGAATTAAACAAATTTTATGCGGCTTACTATCGCGTTGATTTTGGTTTAGATTTTACAATTTTTTATGTTTCTGACGTTTCTATCTAAACCAAATCTATTTATCTAAACCAAAATAAACGCGATAATAAGCCGCATAAAATTTGTTTAATTCAATTCTCAGAAATAAATAAATAGATATATTCTTCTTTAAATTATATTAAAAACTATTCTTTTTCTGCAAGCGGAGTCAGTTTTTTTACTGTCCCTCGACACCTGAACTCGATTTACCTTATGGTAAGCAAGGAAGGTTAGGCCCAAGAGCGCCGAAGACTAAAAAAACCGACTCAGAAATAATATTTCTTCAGTCGCAGTCACTATGGCGTCCAAAGTAGGGTTTTTCAATGGGGGTTTTCAATTTTCCGCGTCCTTGGACATATCCTTGCTAAAAACAATTAAATTTAATATATTTATTTGTTTAAGTTATAGCGTCTATAGGTTTCATCTTGTACGATATTAAGATTGTGATATTGTTAAAATCCACACTTTATCTTAACATCTGTGGGGTGCTATCATATGCCAAACCCCAATAAAATAAAATAAATATATCTCGAAAGCAAATTGAATTTGTAAAACAATTAAATAAACCCAATTGGGTGCTACTGTTAAACGATGTTACTATACAAACATAATAAAGAGCTTATAATAGCACAACGAGAAAACAAAGTTATCAAAATGAAGAATCGAGTTACCCCACACCTACCTACCCCTAAATTTATATCCTTTCTAATACGCAAAATGTGTAGTAAAAGGGGAGATTGGAGGTTTATGTTACACTTTCTTAGGCGTTAAACAAAAGTTAGAGCAACGATAACGTGCAATCCCCCAAAATATCTGTGAAGTTATGCCGCAACAGGAAAATTAATCGTGAGGCGGGAATTTGTAGCCCTATGATATAAAGGACTATCTTCATGGTTAAATAAATCGCTGCGAATTTTTCGATAATTGCAAAAACCACTTCATCATCATTATCAGCCAGAAGACGTCCACTGCTGAACATAGGTCTACCCCTTAGAACGCCATTTCGAACGACAAGATGACAGTTGCATCCAGCGGTAATGTTTAATTGGCAAGCTAAAATTAAATATAAAAATATTATACTACTTTGCTACATTACAGATAAGTGCTGCAAGTATTCGGACAGCGACGTGCCATCGCAGGCCCTGTTAAGAATATGTCAATAACAAACAATATTTATTCAAATAGTTATAACTCCTCTAAACATATGAGTTATGCTTATCATTGGTATAAGTATATGACACAGATAATACAAGCTAGAAGTTCCCAAAAGTTATCCTTATTGTTAACTACATTTAAGAATAACAGTGCTACCTGCGATATTTTGTCCCGATGGAATAAGATGACAGTCAATTAATTGACTCTAAACCGTTGAACAATAATTTCATACTGCGGCGAGTCAATCGCCGCTATTTGCTTTCGCATGGATTTAGGCCTTTATGTTTTAAAAGGAAATACATAATTTGGTAACATTTTCCGCAATACGAACGTGATTGGTTTTCTGTGTTAAATATATTTGGCAGCGATTGACGTACGAGACGAGAGAAAATATATTTAGTTATAATTTTAATATACTTTAGTTTCATATTATTCGTGTCCGTGAGGGCGATCGTAGGTATATCATTTATACTGAAGTGTTATATAATAGGGTTTATCGTACTCATTATTTTAGTGATATTATTAAATTATTTTCAGTGATTTGAGTGATGTTTGAGTGTAATTTAGTATTAGAACCCATATTATAAAGCTTAATAGATTGTTTGAACACGCTAATCTTTGAAGTTCATCATCATCATCAGCCAGAACGCGTCCACTGCTGAATATAGGCCTACCCCTTTCGAACAAATGGTATCTTTAAAGTTACCATTCCGATTTTGATAATTTATTTCTCACTTTGATATGGGCTATACTATAAAATACCTACATTGAAGAACTTAAAGATAGATCCTCTCAAAGCAGCAAAACTTTAAGAGGAACTTGGACTAATATTTATTTGTAGGACTGAAGTACCTGATGATGGATCATAAGGAAAACTCGGTACAAAAACATAAATTAAAACTAACAATAATCATAAAAATATTAGAACGAGCTTTCGCTAACATTGAAGCTCAGAGCACGAGTCAATAAAACGAACAAAACTTTCACAGTCGATTTATAGCTTTTTATAAAGCTGCCACACCCTGTATATTGCTGAAATGTCACTTAGTTAGAGGGTGTTCGCATTGTAGAAGCAATATATGGGTTTATAAACTACACGACGAATAAATTATTAGGTTTTTGTTAGTTAGACGTTTTTTGTTACAGAAATGTTAGGGAATTTTTACTTTTATGTATTAGGTATGTTATTAATATCTATTTATTGACTTCACTTTTCTGAGGGCTGGGCAGATTTTTCCACGATCTTTCTATTTCTTTACATCCACTTCTGCTTCTTACAAGTTTTAAAATTACGGACACTATTGACGCTTTTTAGACCTTTTTTTAGTTCAACGGTATTACTAAATACTTTGACTAGTACTACAAACGAGAATTTGTACTACCTTAGTACTTGTAAAAATAAGATAACCATGTGTCCTTTGTGCGTACTACAGTAGTACTAGTTATTGGAAAAACGACTTAAATGGTAATTGGTAATAATAAAGACGTAGGACAGAGCAAATCGATAAGACACTAACAGTACCGCTATAAGATTATTTTGCATATTAGCCGATGACAGGACAATATGGAATCCAAAAAAGTACTATTCCATGAAAGCCGTTATCCACAGCAGTAAGGAACCGACTCTAGAAGATTAAATTCTAATATAAATTCTTTAACAAGAACATTTATTTAAGTAGAGCAAAATAAAAAGCGGTAGTGGTATCTTGGAAGCGTCGCTAATAAAGTGAAGCAATTTTGAAGTCTAACAAATAGTTGTTTTAACTACAAACATAAAGCAAGCTATTCGAGCTGTGTTTTATAAAATGCAATAATCTAACTATGAAGTAAACTATAAAGTATAAACCAACAATGTTCTTTTATGAAAGTATTTTTTTTTAATAATAATCGTATCCTGGATATTAGTATAAAAGTAAAATTAAAAGGCCATGCTTAAATTGACGGCGACTGTGGCAGACGTGAACTAACTCGGATTTTTCAGTCGTCGTCACTCTTGCTTATCATCAGGCGGGTCGAGGTCAGATTTCATGTCACAATAAAAAAATCTAAGATCGGATGTTTTAAGAACGAGATCGTGTGTACGGGAGACGCGTTAATCTGTCCGTGCTCATGACTCTGTGACAGTTACTCCGGCAATGCATATGTCACAGAAGGAGCTGTTAACAGTGCTATAAGAGATATGCAAGAGCGAGGTAGCATCCATTCGTTGCTCTTTCGTATTGAACTGAACTGTTCAGTGTTCCACAATTGGTTATATTTCGCTCCTATACTTTTACCAACGTGTTTGGATATCATCTTAGACGGCGATATTTTATAGTAAATAAACTTGTATGGTAAGATTTAGTTTTATTCATATTGTTTTCTTTTTAAGACAGAGCGCTTGATAATTGCTGTAATAAAATATACACATATATAAGGATTTTAAAAGGATTATAATAAAAATTATTAAATCAAAACCAAAAAACCGCGATAGTAAGCCGCATAAAATTTGTTTATTCATTGATTTTAAAAGATTTTTTGGAGGGGATTCAATTAACAATTAGGTAAATTTAAAGCGATAATAATCAAGGTGACCGTGGTGTAGTGGCAGTGCAATGGTTACATAAACCGGAGAGCACGAGTTCGAGACCACTCACCGGTACCAATGTATCTTTGTTATATGTACTTTGGTTGTCCTGTTTCTATGATACAAGCACTTTAGTAGCTTAGTATAGAATTGTAAATAATAAAAAAATAATTAAATAATAATAATATTTTTTATATACAATTAAATAACCTAAATGACTCTGACCCAAAATTGTCACGTATCACTTTTATCAGGGCTGGGCAGATTCAACTATCCGACTAACTTTTTCTACATCGAAAAACCACTTCTGGGCTGTCTTCCATTTAACAAACTTAAGCGACATTTTTTAGGAAAGCTATTTATATCCAATGACCAGGCCGGCATAGTGTATGCAACTTTTGCTTGCAGAGACTTATAAAAATCATTAACAGTTTAACACAATATAATTGAACTACCTTCGATCCCTCTCTGCCAAGTTATCGTAAAATGTTGACATCGTTAACCTGACAGCTCGTTTGTAACAAATTATCGTCAATCTGTACTAACTCCAATGTCCTAAAAGACTTGGTACACTATTATGTAATTGAATTAAAATGATTTAAGTAGAAAGAGTGCACCAAAAATATCACAACAAAAGTTTTTGTTAAATGTTTATCCTAAGATACTAAACGTGCTTGTATCAGAGAAACTAAACATCCAAAGTACAATATCAAGGATAATGTATATATAATATCTTATAGTCAAGTGGTTATTTTTCTGGCCTATCTTCAGTCAATTTTTTATAATGGTTTGTATCTAGAAATGAGATAACGGTTTAGTTAAAATTATTATCATTAATCAATTAAATTATCACGTTTTTTTTACAGGGATAGGCAGAAATAATGTAGCACCACTTGCCACGTTCCTGACAAAATTCCCTCGCTTCCTTCACATCCACAATTCTCTTCATACCAGCTCTAAAGTTTAACATAACATTATAAAACATAAATATTTTATTTGGGTTTAAAATAATAAATTAAAGAGTTCCTAAATAATGTTTGATTTCAGAAAGGGGGTACAAATTTTCAAGAAAGTCTTATGAACTCAAAAATGATTTCCTATTTAATTAGAGTTTATTTTTAGACTAAATTAATTCGCCTCTTGTCAAAAACTTGAACCTACATTTGAAATTCAAAACAAAAGTTGTAAATAAGTTGGTTCTTAACGAAATTGGACGCAACTTTCTAAACGATTGTTTAATTTAATTGATTTAGGTAGTATACATTTTTTTATTAAGTATTTTAAAGATATTCAGGTTAAATTTTGCATCTTATAATAGGTAATACAAGCTAATCCGAAAACGTGACTAAGTCACTTCACGGGCTGTATACATATATATTATGTAAGTGGTACACAACTTAAAGTTGCTTCAGTCGCCGTCACTATGCCGACCAAAATAGAAATCATATATACACTTATACAAAGTAAGTATACATGTATACAAAGTAATCATTCAACACACACAAATCACATTTAATCCGCTCCGTAAGCCTCGTTTTTAGTACCTTGCAGCGTATAATAAATTTCTCGATTCCATTTTCGACCCCTCTGATAATCCTGAAGACTGCTGGCCTCAGCGGGCAACCACGTATAAAGGGTGTGCATAATTAACCGTGTCATAATGCGATTAAAGGCTGCCCGGCAAAACTATTGGACCGTATCAAGTCCGCTTTACGTAGCTCTTGCCGGAAAATATATGGTTTTTTACCTCTTTTGTTATTTATTAGCTTTCCAATAGTTAAGTACTTTGGTGTCCTTCAGCCTGTAAGCCTCACCATCTAGTTTAAAGATACCAAATATACCAAAATTAAGTGCCGAATTTGTGATAATTAGTGCCAAAAAATTAAAATTTGTGCCACTGTATCTTCGGAGATATACATAGGTGTTGGTGAGGCTTCTGGAATGAACCTCACCCTGTAAGTCTCACCATCAGATCTCATCAACGGTATGAACTATCGACACAATTCTAATTCATTTATCTTGTTCTAAATTATTGCCACCCGCCACACCAATTTTGAAGAATATTGCGTTTAAGATTCCCAAGATACAGGGGTTCCTTAGTGAGGCTTGTGGAATGAACCTCACTCTGTAAGCCTCACCATCATATCTCATCTACGGTATGAACTATCGACACAATTCTAATTCATATATCTTGTGCTAAATTTTTGCCACCCGCCACACCAAATTTCAAGAACATTGATACCGTATTTTCGGAGATATTAAACGTTAAACTCCTACATACATTTAGCGTTTGTACTAAATGCATGGATGTTAATAGATAGGCCCTGCTTTGGTAAAAAAAGTAATCTAAAACGTAAAAAACAATTAGTTTTATCGACAGTCGTTCGTGAGTCAAGGTCGCTCGTCTTGTCACTAATAAAAATGCCTTCCCGTGTTATAAAATCATGTAAAAATTATCCTATAAAACACCAAAAAGAAGTAAAATTACATTATATGTATAAGTATCACTATTTTCAATAATATATCCGTTTTTAGAAATAATACGATTTATTTAATGACCTTGAATAGGCTCACTGTTCATATGGAGTTGAGATGAAAAAAGTTATGGAGTGGCTTTTAATTTTTTTTATAAATATAATATAATTTCTTGATTATATAATACTTATGTTTTAATTATAGCTCGTTTTTAGGGTCCCGTAGTAAAAAACTGAACCCTTATAGATTTGTCATGTCTGTCCCTATGTCACAGCCACTTTTTTCTGAAACTATAAGAACTATATTGTTGAAACTTGGTAAATAGATGTATTCTGTGAACCGTATTAAGATTTTCATACAAAAATAGAAAAAAAACAATACATTTTGGGGGTTCCCCATACTTTAAACTGAAACTCGAATTTTTTTTTCAACAAACCCATACGTGCATTGTTTTCAAAAATGATATTGAGGTTTCTTATATTATTTTTTGATAAACTGAATTATTTGCGCGAAAGACACTTTCAAAGTGGTTAACTGTGAGTCCCCCCTGTAACTTCTAAAATAAGAGTAAACCGCAATTTACCTTTCATTCAAACAATTTTTTATTAAAGACTCGTAAAGCCGACTTCGTGTTATATCACTCTTTCATCAAAATCATTGGGGCAGATAGAAAGACAAACATTCTAAAATGTTGTTTTATGCTTTAATATTACTAAATGAAAAATTCTACTTAAATACCGGTATTAATTATAAAATCTTACATTTTTTTAGTTTAAATTTGTTTAAATAGTCTTTAGTGTAGGTTTCCTCGAGAAGAAATTAGAAAAATGAAG
Source organism: Tinea trinotella (assembly GCA_905220615.1). Taxonomy (NCBI): domain Eukaryota; kingdom Metazoa; phylum Arthropoda; class Insecta; order Lepidoptera; family Tineidae; genus Tinea; species Tinea trinotella. Next base: position 2,414,346 of record HG992314.1, read on the forward strand.
ATTTCTCTCGATTCCCTCATCAGATCCTGACTTGGGGACTTTGTACACTTTGAGAGTATACCTTTGCAAACAAATAAAGAATTTTCGAAATCAATCCATAATTGACGGCGAAATCAGGACGGCGAACATAGGAAATTAAAGGTTTTCCTTGATTTTTATGGGATCCTTTCATCAGATTCAGATTTGGTCACAATGGAATCGCCCCGAAGGTATACCATTGCAAAAAAAAAGTTTAAATCGATTCATAATTGACGGAGAAATCGGGAAATATATATTAAAAATTGGTAATGCAGTCCTCAATTAAATACGCATTATTAGGGATAACTTAAAAAGCACAAGCTTCCAAATAAATAAAAAACATCTAAATTGGTCACTCAGAAAAAAGTTATAAGGTAACACACTTTTTGTGAAGTCGGTTAAAAGAGAAACCATCGATTAAAGTATACACCTAAAATAGCCAAAATAAATATGATTTTATTTGCTTAACAAATTTGTAATTAACTTAAAGTAATGTAAATATTACAAAAAAAACTTAATTTTAAATATTGTTTAAAAAATATCCCCTGACGACTCCATTCCCTTTTCTTGTTCTAATTACTATTGTGACTATTTTTGAATTTTTATGCTCCAATCAGGAGCGGCGTGTGTGTTGATTGGTGCATTATGCGCCTCAATGACCTTGATTTGATACACGTGTCGTAGAAATCGCAGTGGTGCGCCAGGAACATTTTTATAGAGCGCATTGTATGAAATGGGCCTATCTATAAACATCGATGTACAGAGAACTGTTTAGCGATAGGTTTGTTGCGCGTAAAGTCCCGGGTTCAATTTCCGGTCGGAGCAAATATTTGTTTCATAGCTTTTATTTGTAATGTTTAATAATTATAGTAAATATTACAAATATTTGTTAATAAAAAAAAAGAGATGGATATTTTCTTCGGGTCTGGGTATCTAAGAGTGGTAGGTACCCAGTACCCAGTGGTGCCGATCCGGGGTAGTACCACCACTTACAAGTATACAAACCGTGAAGTGATTCGGTCACGTTTCGGGATCAGCTTGTAAGTTGCCAGTTCCAACTAGGCCGGCATAGTGGATGTGATTGCTACTCACAGTTATTGAATTGTAGTAGCAGTGACATTCATTCATGAACCACACTTCGGCTTAACATCAAGCGAGGTGCTGTCTTATGTCGAGTCACAATAAAAAAAATAAAAAAACAGGATTTTACTACTTTTGACATTTTTTTGACAGACATATGACCTATCTATTTTTTTATTATAATATAAATTTACACAGTCTAGAACCCGAGAATTACCTAGGACCAAAATAACATAAAATAACTAATTTACGTTGATCCGAAACGCATGCATGTGTCACCAAGGTCAAACTGCATACATGCCACGAAACAAAACACCTTTAATAATAATACATTTCTTTCACTCATCAGAACTTTAAACATAAAAAAATCCAAGTACTATCAAGTAATTGCAATCATGTACGCAAATATGGTCTCTAATTACATAGGCATAAGAGTAAAGTAAGGATAAAATGCGTTGCACAGAATTCAAAAGAACTTATAGCATAGCATATGTAATCTAAAATAGATCTTATTACTTAGCGAGTAATTCTATGTTTCTATGTGCGAACGGCAGGACAACCAAAATACAACGGCAAGTCCCTGTATCAGAATTCTGTTCATACAGGGACGGATTATATTATTTTTATTTAATTAGGTTTAATAACTAACATTAAAAATGAAAACATTATTTAAATACTTTTTTTATTGTGAGATACACTGACCTCGACCCGCCTGATGATAAGCAAGAGGAGGTCCAATAGTGACGACGAATGAAAAAAAAACGAATTAGTTCCCGGCCGCCCCAGCCGCCTTTACTATGCCGGCCTAAGGTGCTTCTTCACGCATCGCTTGAAGGATCCAAGGTCATAGGATGGAGAGAACACACGGGCTGGCAAAGCATTCCACTTGTCAATTGTTCTACAAAGAAAAGACGCACCGAACTTTTTAGTTCGACTGCCGATTCGGTCGACAAAATGCGGATGCTTTCCCCGACCTGTGCGGGTATTACGGGTGTAGAAGGACGAGGTAGGAACAAGGTTAAAGAGCTCTTCGGAACATTCTCTGCGTAGTTGCAGGGGCTCCAGAGTTTGCGTGACCTCTGCATCACCTATAATTCGAACAGCTTGGCGCCGGAATAAATCCAGGGCATTGAGAAGATACTTGTCAGAGCCGTCCCAGAGGTGCGAACTGTACTCCGCGCAAGAGCGAATCTGAGCCTTGTATAATATGAGGCGAAGTTCTAGCGCGAAGAACCGCCGCACCTTGTTCAGGATGCCAAGTTCGCGGGTGGTCTTAATAGCCCGCTCGATGTGGTCCCTGTGATTCAAGTCGCAGCGAAGAGACATTCCAAGAATGTCTAGTCTGTTTATTGCACAGTATAATAAAACACATGTACATAGGTACATGTTGCAAAGAGAAGGAAGGGGAGTAAACGGAGAACGCGCATACTCGAGAACGCATACTTGTCTACGTTGAACTGAACCAGGTTCTTGTCGCCCCAGTGGGTAATACGATCAAGAACCCCGTTCAGTCCCGGTACAACAGACTCTCTAATATCGGCTTTCTCCTGTTTGCCGGCTACGGGGAGGCAGTGTAGCGTCCTTGCACCATGCTGTCGTCTGCATAGCAATGAATGCCGGATCCAAGGTCCAGCATGTCATTGATATGCAGAAGGAACAAAGTCGGCAAAAGCACGAAGCCCTGGGGGACGCCGGCATTCACCGACATTCTGCGCAATGCGCTTCCATCCACAACGACGCGAATGGAGCGGTCACGCAGGAAGTCGGCTATCCAACCCCGCAGACGGTCAGGTAAACCGTATGCCTCGAGCTTGGATAAAGGGCCGTTGTGCCAGACTCTTTGGAGATGTCGAAACTAACAGCAAGGGCTTCTCCATTACCATCAAACGTATCTGGTGTGAAGACGTGCGTGGTGTACGCCAGAAGGTCACTAGTTGACCGTTTCAGCCTGAAGCCATATTGACGGTCATTGATTAGCTGGCGACACATTGGCCGGTTGCACATTGGCCCCCCTCCAAGCCCGAGGCACACAGTCCGACGAGTACGAGAGCCGGTATAGCCTCGTCAAGGCGGGAGTCAATTCCGCTGCACACGTTTTAAGGACAAGCGCTGGGATACCACTGGACCACTGGACTTCCGGATATCAAGCGATCGTAGCTCGATGCGGACATCGCGTTGTCTGATACGAATCTCAGGCATCGTCAATACGCGAATCTTTGGAAAAGACTTCGGCCCGTGGAACAGCCTTTGCCGTATGCGCCAGTGAGCCATCAGGCTGTCTCAGCGGTGGCAGCACTGAACGACATTCTTAGATTCTACAGTCTTGGCAAGACTCCAAAAGCTGCGACTACCCGTTGGAAACGCGCTGTGCCTCCGCTCTTTTAAACACCTTTCTGCAAGGTGGCACGATAATAGGCTGCTTTCAACTCGTCCACGCGAGGGTCTTGATTTTTAGGACATGAAAATGAGGTTAAGTAAGCTAGGTTGCCTAGTGTCCATAACCATAGAGCTTGTATGACGAGAATTGTGGATGTGAAGGAAGCGAGGGAGTTGTGTTAAAATCGTGGTAAGTGGCGCCTATCCCTGTGGAAAAAAGGCGTGACAACTTGATTGATTTATTTTTATTAATCAATCAAGCGACTGCGACTCTACATATGCCATCACCCTAATGTTAAGCTGGAGCATGGTCCAGGAATGGAGGTGACTGCTACTACACTTAAATAACTGTAAGTAGCAGTCACATCCACTATGCCAGCCTAGTTGAAACGGGCAAATTACAAGCTGATCCCGAAACGTGACTAAGTCACTTTACTGTCTGCATACTTGTAGTTACAAGTACCACTCAAGATGATCAGACTGGGCACCACTGCTTACCACTCTCTGACAATCAGACGCGCAGCAAACATCCGCGCCCTTTTTATTAACAAATATTTGTTATATTTAATTTAATTATTAAATATTACAAATAAAAGCTATGAAACAAATATTTGCTACAAATATCTGCTAGAGAATCGAACCCGGGACTTTCCGGGTAACGGTCAGCCTAATACTAACCAATCTTAGATAATTTAACAGTTAAATTATCTAAGTAACTAATAACCCTCGGCAGTGGACAAATTGTATTACGTAATTTTATTTTTGATGGAATTTCTACCTGCGCTCCGACCCTTTTAGGCTATCTCTTTCTATGCCATTGTTTCCGTATTGCTGTCGCATACATACTCGTTACGACGCGGTAATGAAAATTATTATTAAAATCTCGTTATGAAAATTAACACATTTTACTAGTGAAGTGTATCAATAAGCTGATATGTAAACTATTCAGCTTTTTGTGTAAAATTAAAGATGATTTCTAGAAACTACAAGACATTGATTATTTTTATCCACTATTTAAAACACATTTTTTTTATTGTGACTCGACTTATGGTATCACCCCGCTTGATGTTAAGCCGAAGTGTGGTCCATGAATGAATGGACTGCTACTACAATTCAATATTCAATGCCGGCCTAGATGGAACCGGCAACTTACAAGCTGATCCTGAAACGTGACCAAATCACTTCACGGTCTGTATACTTGTAAGTGGTGGTACTACCCCGGATCGGCACTGCCTACCACTCTTTGATAACCAGACCCGAAGCAAATATCAATCTCTTTTTTTTTTATTAACAAATATTTGCAATATTGAATATTATTAAATATTACTAATAAAAGCTATGAAACAAATATTTGCTCCGACCGTGGATCGAACCCGGGACTTTACGCGCAACAAACCAATCGCGCCTGTCTTCACATGAGGCATAGTATGTATTATTCAGCTAATTCGGCCAGTAATAACTATTTAAATACTATTATTTAACATGATACCACTACCTTTTATTTATAAACTAGTTGTGTCCGCGGTTTCACATGCGTAAAGTTTGGTTTATAACACAGTCATAAAAAAAGAGGAGGTTTTCAACTCGACTTTTTTGTATTTATAACTCGATAACTCATATAAAAATGACAGACGGAAATAAAAATAAATATATATTCCAAACAGTTAAAACTATAGTCAATTGGAAACTATAGTAAAATATATTTTATTTTAATTAAAAGTAACCGATGTTACTTCTTGTACCTCCAAAAATAAAAAACGTAATAAACAAACTCACATTCACATTTATAACAATAGTAGCATATGCATATAGTAACAGAAGGAAATAATAATAAAGAAAAAATTCAAACAGCTGAATGTATAGTTTATATAAAGTATAGTGTATAGTCTCCATAGTACAGTAGATTGGATTAGATGTTGACGTAACAGTCGGTAATACAGTGCGATGGTATTATAGTACTCAGGGTTTGAACCAACGCCTTGCATCTATTTTTATAATAGGAAAAAAATTGACAAAACTTTTTTATTTTCGTAAAAAAAATTTATACTATGTTACTTCTGATTCCTTTAAGAATATGTGTACAAAGTTGCATGATGATCGGTTGAGCAGTTTTTGCGTGAAAGCGTACCAAACAAACGGTCATTCACATTTATAATAATAGTAGGATAATAATAATAATATTATAATATAATAATTTGTTTTCAATTCTTAACAGCTTGAACCCAAATAAATTTCTGAACGCACGCAATTTTGTATGTGAAAATGATTTTCTTTTATTTTATTTATTATAAAAGTATTTTTCTAAAATAAAAGTAGCCTAAGTTACTCCTTATTACATCAGCTACCTGTCAATAAAAGTCCCGTCAAAATCGGTCCGGCCATTCCAGAGATTAGCCGGAACAAACAGACAGACAGACAGACAAAAATTGTAAAAAATGTCATTATTTACCGTATGTCAAAATGTACCGTATATATATTCATATACATGTATTAAAAAACGGTTATTTCAATATTACAAACAGACACTCCAATTTTATTATATGTATAGATGTATAATTCCAAACAATCTATAAGAAAGTAGAACCTTAGGAGTATAGTAACCTCACTATGTCGCCCATGAGGCCGATACCAGGACCAGGACCAGGACCACACAGATAAGTGGCATAAATCGTAAAGTTTTTGCAAGTTTGCACTCCCTAAATGCATTGAAAAACTTTTTACCATTGAGTGCAAAAATCACACTAGCCCATAGTTTGCTTCTCCCCTTGATTGACTACGGTGACATTTGTTGCGTGAACGTGACAGAAGCTCAGCTGGATAAGTTGGATCGTATCCTTAATTCCTGTATTAGGTTCATTTTTTCTCTTCGAAAGTACGACCACATTTCTGAACATCGCAAGAAACTAAAATGGCTTGACATTCGCTCCCGACGGAACCTCAGAACAGTGTGTCTTCTTTTTACTGTTCTTAATGAACCTAATACCCCTTCATATCTGAAAGAACAATTTTCCTTCCTTTCCTCATTCCATGACAGAACCCTAAGGTCATCGGAAAACTCCCTTCTCTCCACTCCTGTTCATCGCACTAACTTTGTATCAAAATCCTTTTCAGTTGTTGCAACCTCTCTTTGGAACAATCTACCTGTCTCAATTAGGCAAGCACCGAATAGATATGTTTTTAAAAAACTGGTTTATGCACACCTTTATAAAACGTAACGGTTGTATTTTACTTTATTGTAATATTATGTTATATTATATTGTATTGTATTGTATTGTATTGTATTGTATTGTATTGTATTGTATTGTATTGTATTGTATTGTATTATATTATATTATATAATATTTTATTATATTATATTGTATTGTATTGTGTTATATTGTACTATATTGTGTTATATTAAGTTATCAGTTTTATATCTAATACTCCCATTTAACTTTTCGACTGTCCCGAAGGTTAACTGGTAGATAATGTCTAGCGGCATTAAGTTCGCCTTTACACAAATTGTAATAAAGTTTTTAAATAAATAAAATAAATAAAAAATATAAGTGTAAGGGAGAAAGCAATATGTGCTTCACAGTATACCGTTAAAGGTGTGATTTCGCTGGCAACTGCAGACGTTTTGTGTGAGATTGATTCCGTGCAAGGCGACACTAGTCTGCAGCCGCCGCGTCAATATTGTTTCCAAACATCATATTTATAATCTATGACTTAGCAAATGCTGATTGTCGCAATAGTGTCGCCTTGCACGGAATCAATCTCATACAAACAAGTAGTGCAGTCTGCGGTCTGCAGTCGCCAGCGGAATCACACCTTAATGCTATATATCAGAAGCATTAAGGTACTTACGGATAGGCATTTTGTAAGTAAATATAAATACATAATTATTATTTGTTTTACAGTTTTTTTTGTTGTTACAATTAATAAAGGATAATGTTTAAAACGTAAATTTTTTAAATTTGTGTTTGTAATTTATTATTAAAATAATAAGTACGAGTATGTACTACCTACCTATTTTTCTCTTTTCCATTCAACAATTAAAAGACACCTACATAGTATGGGACTGCATCACAGGCGACCGGCACGAAAGATCGCATTAACAGAAAATCACAAGACAATCCGTCTTAACTTTGCACGTGATTATTTAGACTTTGAGTGGGGCTCGCTGCCGTTACAGATGAAAAAACGTAACCAGGCAGGTTACACGCAAGACCACGTTATTGCTAACCATGCGTCTGGTCATATCACTGCCAACATTTCGGGCTGGATGAGTTCAAATGGTGTCGGAGAACTGGTCAACTTGCCTCCAAAAGCGACTGCTCAATTTTATGTCGATCTCTTAAATGAAAGTGTGCTGCTGACCTTGAGAATTTCTTACCCTGAGCAAGAAACACCAGTAATAAATTTTGTGCAATAACACACGGATAGTTCGGAGCTGGTTTTCCGAACACCCTCTTTCCGGCCGTCTGCAGATTTAAATCCGATAGAGAACTTATGGGCCTTGATGGTGCAAAGGTGGAGCAATCGTAATGAAAGGAACAGGGCCGCACTCGTAGAGCACTGCCATAGGATTTGGGAAGGTGTCCGTGGGACTGATATATGATTGGTTGGATCCATGCGTGAACGTCTCTTGGCTGGCTGTCATTGAAAATAACGGTGAATACACGCGATACTAAAACTTGAAAACTCATTTATTTGGAATGTTACTTTGTTTATTTCTTTTTCTTGTAGGTTAATTTGTCAAAAAGACCTTGTTTTTTTTCGTTTTAATGGTATTTTATGTAGTAAAAATATTGATTACAAAAATTGTATTTTTTTTAAATGCCGAATGCTTGAGCGCTACTAGTTTTTATTTTAATTGAATTTGTGCACACAATCTTCAATTTTCAATTCATAAGATGCGTGAAGAAGCACCAAATTGACAAAATGCACATTTATTCGCAAATCAATTTACATAAAATAAAAACGGTAATATGAAATTTATCGCTCGACTTGCGTACATATTCGTATCTACTCTGAAATACATCATTTGATACGCCTCTATAAAATAATTTCTTCATTTAATAAAATTAATAAAAATTCATTCAACTTTCATAAATAGTAATTTTACTTTTTAAATTTTTATTGTGACTTGACATAATCAGCACCTTACTTGATGTTAAGCTGGAGTGCGGTCCATGAATGTATGTCACTGCTACTACAATTCAATAACTGTGAGTAGTAGTAATATCCAGTATGCCAGCCTAGATGGAACCGGCAACTTAAAACAATCAATTTTTTACTATTTTTACTAACGTTTCTCTGTAAAGTCGACAAAACGCTCGCTGCACCACCTTAAGGGATACAATGGTATAAACTACTCTCGCGCACGTAATACGCCCATTCTTGGCTGCTTCGACGTTAGCCTATTGAAGACGAGTATTTTTCTATAATCCATTTTATTGTTTTATGATCTGCAGGTAACAAACCTTTTCTATTGGCATTAGCAAAAATATTGGCATTAGAAGCAAGTTATTTTTTGTTTTGTCTATTATAGACGGAGAGCCAGCGCCCAAAAAACTGTTTGAATTTACTAAAGCTATTTTTTTTATAGTTCATTAGAATGGTTGCGTACACAAACATACTGCGGTCAGTCAAGCGAACCTTCTCAGTTTCATTAAGGTGACTCAGATGCGCTATCAAAGGTGTCGTACCTGCGGGGTAATAAAATGAATTTACTAAGGCTAAAAATTGTTATACCACTTTTATATTGCATATAAATAAAAGTTGTAATGGTCAGTCAGCAGAATATGGGGACAGAGCTGGTCAGTCAGCCGCAATGTATGTGCAAAAAATAAATAATGTGCAATTCATTTACTACACTTCAAATTTTTTTTAGGAGTATTAAATATTATTTTAAACATAAAAAAAATAGTCAGTCATCTATTTAACGGGACAAGGTCCGCCAGTCAGCAAAAATAGAAATAAAAATTTCGCGCGCGCGCTCGGCGTTGGAAGCGATTTGAACAGGTAAGAGCGCAGGTATATTCGCACGCAAGAGGTCGAATGTATACACAATAGATCGGGGTCATTGTAACTCTAGTATAAGGATAGATAGACCTTTGTCTTATATAACGTAAAAATATAACGGCTTTTCTGCTTAATAGCATCAGTAATAGTTCAACTGTAGTAAGTGAATCATCTGTTTCTCAAAATGAACAAAGTTTGTGTACTCTGCCTCAAGAAGCATTAGCCATTAATACTGTTCAAAAAGCCATTAATATTGATCAAGTATACCGCCAAGTCAATCAGAATTGTTGCAACAATTTCTAAGAGCTGCTTACATAGCAAATATTTGGGGCAATGCACATGCAAAAGTTATCACGGAACTGTCTCCAATCGATCACGGGTGGAAAATTGTCGAGGGAAAATATGAATTCGATTGGTATCAAGGCGATCAATTGCCACAGTTGGTCAACGATGTCGTCCTTCAACCTTCAAAGGAAAATTCAGGTATGCAAATAATAGTTAGCAAAGTAAAAAAAAAATATTATATACTAGCTGTGGCCGCGGTTTCACCCGCATAAAATTAGGTTTATAACACAGTCATAACAAAGGAGGAGGTTCTCAATTCGACTGTATATGCCTTTTTGTATCTATAACTCGATAACTCATATAAAAATGACAGAAGCAAATAAAAATAAATATAGAAAAATTCCAAACAGCTAAAACTATAGTCAATTGGAAACTATGTGTACTTCCAAAAATATGTGTACAATACATGAAATGATCGGTTAAGTAGTTGTTGTGTGAAAACGTAACAAACAAACTCACATTCACATTTATAATAATAGTAGGATACGCATATAGTGACGGAAAGAAATAACAATAAAGAAAAATTCCAAACAGCTGAAAGTATAGTCTATGGAAGGTATAGTGTATAGTCTTCATAGTATAGTTAATTGGATTAGATGTTGACGTGACTGTCGGTAATATAGTGCGATGGTATTATAGTATAGCTTGTCTAACTTTAAATGACGCGCCCCTCCACTTTATTAGTTTATTTAAATGTGTGGATACACATATTACTAACTATATTACTATACTTTATCATCGTGATCCTCCTTTTGTTTCTAACCAGCAACTGAATGACCAATTACGATTGCATTTTCGGTGTGATGCATCCATATTTTATAGTCGCAGGTGTGCTTAAATGCAGTGGAGGAGCGCGTCATTTCGGGGTGGACAGACTCTACTCTATAATACTATCGCACCTATTAAAATGAATAAACTAAAATAAAAATGAAGTATCTTTTTGTACGTGTAACTCCTAACCAAAAAAAACACCTGCCAATATCTAACCTCGGGCCTATATTACTTTAAGTACAATGCGTTTTTAACAAATCGCTTGAAAACTCGCAAAAGGGACACAACCGTCAATTACTTTTGCCCTCACGCGACTGCCCGCGGGTTGCGCACTCAATGATGACCGACTTCTTCCCTCACCTCACCCGCCGTAGGATTTACGCGACACTATTTTGGCTATAATGGCTTACACGTAAGATATAGATATATACTGTCGCGGGCTTTTTTATTGGTCTATTTAAGATGCACATATTCATCATACATTACATATGTGTAACTCCAGCGTTTTTGGCAGCGCACGCCAGAATAGCTCGCAGATGGTAGATTTTTATTCTACTTACTTGACACTTATCGTCATATTTTGGACAATTCACACAATATCTTCATTAATTGTAGCCTATGTGTTATTCTGATGTATTAGCTATATTATTGTAAAGTTTCATTAAAATCCATTCAGTAGTTTTGGCGTGAAAGAGTAACAAACATCCATCCATCCATCCATTCATCCATTTATCCATCCATACTCACAAACTTTTGCGTTTATAATATAAGTAAGGATAATTGCATCAGTTATTTTAATTTTTCAGATTCTCGATCAGAAACTCAATCGGAAACAACCGACATTGACGTTTCCGATAACGATGAAATCAATGAATTTGACGAGTCGGAGGAAGAATTCGATAATTAATGTTTCATTACTAATATTAATAATATTATTGAATTATAATTAATATTTTTTTTGTTCAATCTAGTCTGTTAAAGGCAATAAATAACTATTATAATAAAAAAAGAAGCAAGCCGTTATCTGCGATGCCGAGCGCGCGCACGAAATTATTTATTTCTATTTTTGCTGACTGGCGGGCCTTGTCCGGTTAAAAAGATGACTGACTATATTTTTCATGTTTAAAATAATATTTAATACTCCTAAAAAAAAATTGAAGTGTAGTAAATGAATTGCATATTATTTATTTTTTGCACATACATTGCGGCTGACTGACCAGCTCTGTCCCCATATTCTGCTGACTGACCATTACAACTTTTATTTATATGCAATATAAAAGTTTTATAACAATTTTCAGCCTTAGTAAATTCATTTTATTACCCCGCAGGTACGACACCTTTGATAGCGCACCTGAGTCACCTGTTCTCAGGTTCGCTTGACTGACCGCAGTATGTTTGTGTACGCAAGCATTCTAATGAACTATAAAAAAATTAGCCTTAGTAAATTCAAACAGTTTTTAGGGCGCTGGCTCTTGGACCAGTTTAGTTGAAGGTAAAGGAGGCGTGGCTTATGCTCCTGTCAGGCGCAAAGGAATATTTTGCTAAATGATGTTGCACAGATTTGGTCTATGGTACATGACTGTACAAACTCTAAATGTATGTAGAAGTTTAACATTTAATATCTCCAAAAATACAGTGTCAATGTTCTTGAAATTTGGTGTGGCGGGTGGCAATAATTTAGCACAAGATATATGAATTAGAATTGTGTCGATAGTTCATACCGTTGATGAGATCTGATGGTGAGGCTTACAGGCTGAAGTTCATTCCACAAGCCTCACTAAGGTACCCCTGTATCTTGGAGATCTTAAACTCAATGTTCTTGAAATTTGGTGTGACGGGTGGCAAAAATTTAGCACAAGATATATGAATTAGAATTATGTCGATAGTTCATACCGTTGATGAGATCTGATGGTGAGACTTCTGGGGTGAGCTTCATTCTGCAAGCCTCACCAACACCTATGTATATCTCCGAAGATACAGTGGCACAAATTTTATCTTTTTGGCACTAATTATCACCAATTCGGCACTTAATTTTGGTATATTTGGTATCTTTAAATTAGATGGTGAGGCTTACAGGCTGAAGGACACGTACTTTGTTAGTTTTTTTTTTTTAATTCAATGAGTTTAAATTCGTAATTATTTATTGTTATGTATAAGATGGGAACACATAATAAAATGCTGTATTGGCTTTAACTTTTTTAATGGTTGGTAATCGACTGACGCCTGGCCATAACGTACGCCTTTACAATAGTGCGTCGTTTATGGTATTACCCACAAATACATTACATTTATATAACTCAATTAAACTTTTGTATTAATTTGTATATAATATGTAATCTTAATAATAATTGTTTTTAATCTTTATTGCACTGTTCCCAGTGACTCAACGATTACAATGGTAATGAAGTTTTGGCTAGTAGACTTTTTTTTAAACATTTCTATACTAAGCTACTTAAGTGCTTGTATCATAGAAATAGGACAACCAAAGTTCAGGTATCAAAGATAAATTGGTACCGGTGGGTGGTCTCGAACTCGTGCTCTCGGTTTGTGTAACCATTGCACTGCCACTACACCACGGTCGGCTTAAACATGCAGGTAAACCCTTCTGTAACATTTAACAAATATGTAGTCATGAAAGAGAAAGGTTTATTTATGATCAATTTTTTTTCCCAAGTTTGTCCATTACAAAAAAAAAAGATAATAAAGCTGTTTTTTTTTTTCAAGTTGAATTAACCACTTTTAGCAAGAAATTTCACCAATTTTGACTTTATCACTACCTGACAGCTTCTAAAAATTAAGACCAACAATTTTCCGCTAGCTAACTCATTTTAGACTATTTTAGACAATTTAGACTATTTTATTGCTAACTCATTGACTATTAATAACTTAATAAAGGTTTGAAACCATCATCATAGTTTGGGCAACTGTTTTTGTGAAAACAAGAACTTTATCAATAATCGATTGCAAAAACAAGTAGGGTAAGTAATAATAAAAAAAACTTAAAGCAATATAAGTCTATATTAACATAATATATTACCGCATAATATTGAAGAAATTTTATTACAATAAAGGAGAAGAGAGTACTAAACAATAAAAATAAAATGGAAGACTCCTGTGGTGCCTTTATGCAGCTATAAATTATTTTATAGCTCCGGTGATATTGATACCATACCCACATATTTAGGGTTAACTAAAATACTGTAAGAAATTTACATAACTACGTTATACTGGGTTTTATTATTTTGATGTTAAAAATGTATTCCATAGAAAATTCCATAGAAAAATATAAAGTCAACTGGTATTTTATTGTGACTTTACATCATCAGGATGTTCTCCGACCAAATCTGAGACATCATCGAGAAAGCTTGTATAAATAAAATTGTGGATGTGAGGGAAGCGAGGGAGTTGTGTCAGGATCGTGGCAAATGGCGCTCCGTTGTCTCTGCCTATCCCCGTGGAAAAGGCGGGACAATTTGACTGATTATTTATAGGTTGTTGAAACTGACAATTTATTAGAAAAATATATTTTCGTGACTTGACTTCTGGAGTGACATCTTTTTTTATTTATTTATTGTGACTCGACATATGACAGCACCCAGCTTGATGTTAAGCCGAAGTGTGGTCCATGAATGAATGTCACTGCTACTACAATTCAATAACTATGAGTAGCAATCACATCCACTATGCCGGCCTAGATGGAACCGGCAACTTACAAGCTGATCCCGAAACGTGACCAAATCACTTCACGGTCTGCATACTTGTAAGTGGTGGTACTACCCCGGATCGGCAGACTGGGTACCACTGCCTACCACTCTTTGATAACCAGACCCGAAGCAAATATCCATCTCTTTTTTTTTTATTAACAAATATTTGCAATATTTAATACTATTAAATATATTACAAATAAAAGCTATGAAACAAATATTTTCTCCGACCGGGGATCGAACCCCGGACTTTACGCGCAACAAACCAGTCGCTAAACCGTTCGTCCACGCCTGTCGTCAAATCTATCTATAGAAGCGACTGTTAGTTACAACTACATTCAGTTAAGTGCAAGTAGCAGTCTCATCCACTATGTCGGCCTAGTTGGAACCGGCAACTTACAAGCTGATTCCGAACTGTCTGCCAGTCTGCCCCAAATCGGCAAACGGTCCTAATGAATGTCCTATGATGCAAAATCTATTAATACCTTGACCTGAAATAAAATCACAATCTATTTTAGAAGTAAAAGGTTTTTAAAAGCAATAATTAGTAACTCGATAAATTTGGTATTAATTATAAACCGAGTTTTAATACTGAAATTTTCAGCTCGCCTGTAAAACTTCCGCGTAATTCCCCGCACGTCACACTAATACAAGTTTACAGCCGAGCCATAAAAATATTTTATAAAATTAATTAGACCCTATTAAACTTCACCTGCTCGATAAATTAAGTCAAAAGGAATTTGCACCAAGATTAAAACAATAAAGGTTTTATTACACGATCACTTAATAATTATTAATAATTCTTATACTAAGCTACTAAAAGTCCTTGTATCATAGAAACTGTATACCATAGATAGCATACCAGTCTGTTACCCCTTAAGTCCCGAGTTCCATCACCGTTATTTGTGGTATTTATTGCTGAATTTTTTTATTGTAATAAATATTTGTAATATTAAATGCATATAATTTAATATGACAAATATTTCTTATTAGGAAAAATGTCAAAACGCTTATCATAGCGAGCTACTTGTATAATAAAAATACACATCTGTAGACATTGCGAGAAAACGCAACCATATTATATATTATACGTGCATAAAGAAGTTTCACTTCCCAAAATTCATCCACTGTTTATTTATCCGATACATCAATATTCATGATCGGTCAAATCTCAAAACGGCCATCATAGCGTGCTTCTGGTATAAAATAATTTCTAACAAAAAAAAAACGACTTCAAACATTAAACTAAAAAGCAAAAAATAAATTTTCTTCGCACAACGTAATACGTATTTTCATTTAGTTAAATAGAGATGAATAAATAATTATTTTATAATTTTAAAGTCGGTGCCAAGTAAAACAATAACTGTGTACAGATATTATGAATCTTTCTAACAACTGACGATAATATTAGTAGGTAATTATCACGAAATAACTGTTCTGTGGTAATTATCAGTACTTCCTTATTATCCTTGTTTTGGTTTTGCTAAAAGACATTGTGATTTTTTAAAATTTAATACTTTCATGCTATCATTATAGGTATTAGATAGTTATTCATATTTAAATGTCATTTGATTCCATTTTGAGTATTTCATTTTAGTAAATTCTTTTGTTTTATTTCAACAGTTATATTTCGAGTACATTTGTTATGTAAATAGCTACTATATGTCTAAGTTGTATTCAGTGTTTTTTCATAATTCGTTTTCATTTACTAGTAGTTTGTAAGCCAGTATTTAGGTACATAATATTAAAAAAGTTACTTTGATAGTTAGTAGGTACCGATTCTTATATTTTTCTAATACTGTTATTATTTTGTAATTGCTTTGATATATTTAATATTGTGTGTACTTAGTAATTTGATATAGTAGTAAGGTTGTTGAAGCATTGACTCGGCACCGACTCCAAAATTATAAAATAATTATTTAATCATTTCTATTTAACTAAATGAAAATACGTATTACGTTGTGCGAAGAAAATTTATTTTTTGCTTTTTAGTTTACTGTTTGAAGTCGGTTTTTTTTGTTAGAAATTATTTTATTTTACTATTTTAAGTGATGGGTAGACCGAACAAAGATGCTTCTCGAATGAGGAGACGATGGTTGCTTGAGACGGAAAATGATAGCGGAAACGATTAGACATAATGAAAAAAAAACTTAACAAACGCACTAGTCGCCCCTACGATTTTTTTGGAAGTTCCCCTCGATTTCTCTGGTTGCCATCTTCAAACCCTGATTTACTTATCATGGGACCACCTTTGAAATATCTTCCTTCCAACAAAAAAAGAATAATCAAAATCGGTTCATAAACAACGAATATATACGGCTGAATTGAGAAACCTCCTCTTTTTTTTGAAGACGGTTAAACTTTGATTCCCTTATCATCAAAATCGGTTCATAAACAACGAAGTTATCCGCAAACAAACATGAATTAGAATGTTGCAAATTTAAGACTTATATGATTTTCTCATGGATGCCACTATCAGAACTGGACCAATGGGACCACACGGGAAGCACCAGCTTTCAAATAAAAAAAGAATCATTAAAATCGGTTTAACCAGTCAAAAGTTTTGAGGTAACAAACATAAAAAAAAAAATACGCGTCGAATTGATAACCTCCTCCTTTTTTGAAGTCGGTTAATAATAAACATACACATCTGTAGTCATTGCGAGAAAACGCAACCATATTATTTATTATACGTACATAAAGAAGTTTCACTCTCAAAAGCCTAAGAGTAGCCATACACTAAAAAAATACATCCACTGTTTATTTATCCGATACGCTCAAAATTTAAGATCGATCATATGACAAAATGGCAATCATAGTATGCCGCTGGTATAATAAAAATACGCATCTGTAACCGTTGCGAGAAAACGCAACTAAGGCGACCGTGGTGTAGAGAACACGGGTTCGAAACCTCTCACCGGTACCAATGTAACTTTGATATGTGTACTTTGGTTGTGCTGTTTCTATGATACAAGCACTTTAATAAAGAAATGTATAATAATAATAATAAATATTATACGTGCATAAAGAAGTTTAACTTTCTAAACCCTTAAAGTAGCGATACACTAACAAAATACATCCACTGTTTATTTATTAAGAGATCTCTAGGGGAAGGTTTAATCAAGCCAAAATGTTTTAATTAAATTCCCCAAGTTTGTAGCCTGCGCGGAATATTTTATTTTTCTTTGTTTATGAGCAAAACCTCTGTTTATAACAAGTATTAAATATACCATCTTGGTGGTTTACTTGTGTGTGGAGAAAAATTATGATATTTAGTCACTGAGAACCAATAAGTCACTGAAAACCAATAAGAAATTTTATAAAGAAAATATTATTTAATACCAGGGTGTTTGCAGACCAAATCGGAGACATCTTCAAGAAAGCTAAGTTGCCTAGTGCCCAAAACCATAGAGCTAGTTTGAAGAGAATTGTGAATGTGAGGAAGCGAGGTAGGAAAAAGGCGTGACCATTTGAATAATAAAATTATGTATTAAATTTACATTAATTTTTACAGGGATAGGAGGACAAAGAAGAAGCGCTACTCCCACGATTCTGACACAACTATCTTGCTCCCATTGTCATTTGTCTTAATTCACGCATTTTTAGTATACTAAAAATCGCGTGACATTATAATATTCGGTAATAAAATTTAAAATTTTCAATATGAATTAACTACTTATTGTAGCAGGAATGTAAGATAAATTGGTGGAAATCAATAACGCGTTAAATCCCACAGAGATAGGAATAATGAAGCGGCACTTTCCACGATCCTGACTCAACTTTTTTCTCCCTTCACATCCACAATCTTCATACAAGATCTATGGTTATGGACACTGCTAACCCTTGTTTTTTTTTAATAATACTTCCCAATGTATTAAACAAATTTTATGCGGCTTACTATCGCGTTTATTTTGGTTTTGATTATACAATTTTATTTTATTCAATGTTCGAGCAAAATCTAAGAAAATAGAATACTTCCTAATTTGATCGAGGAACAATCAAGTAATTTAACCCAACTCTATGTTTAGCTGCAGTGCGATCAATTAATGCAGGCGACTGCTACTACAGTATAATAACTCTAAGCAGCAGTTGCATCTACTATGCCGGCCTAGAAATAGTTATTTAACAACCAGGTAAAGTAGTTGACACGTGCCGTTATTTTTAGTATAATAAGTAGAGTTTTATCTACACATACCATAATATTTGTTTCTGCCTATCCCTGTGGGAAAAACGCGTGACAATTTGATTGATTGATTGATACAAAAATAAAGCTTTCTAACAAATGCTAAATTTAAAATAGTAACTCGTACTTGTTAGAATATTTTTTTCAAAATTGCAAATGGAAATAGTAGGTTGAGCTTAACAACGGTCGAACTGAACTAAACAGAACTGATACTGTAGACATTGAAATCCGCCGTTGAAAAAAAGAACTCCTTTTGTAGGTTTATAAATTCACCGGTGTAAAGTTAGGCAGGCATACTTTTTCCATTAACACTGGACACTAGGCCAAAAGAAAGTAACGATCCATTATCTGTCTATTCCTGGGGAAATAGAGTAGTAAAAATTAGTCTATTGTCTAAAGTATTTATTTCAAAGAATTATTATCTAATACACGCACAGTGCAGCAGCTCACTTTTTCTCTTGTTTTAAAGGCGACCGTGGTGTAGTGGCAGTGCAATGGTCACGCAAACAGAAAACACGATTTCGAAACCACTCACCGGTACCAATGTATCTTTGATATATGTACTTTGGTCTTCCTGTTTCTATGGTACAAGAACTTTAGTAGCTTAGTATAAAAATAAAACTAATATTATAAAATAAATATAAATAAATAATGATAAAACATTGTAATATCAAAACCAAAATAAACGCGATAGTAAGCCGCATAAAATGTGTTTAATTCATTAATCAATGTTCGCGCAAACTCTACAATACAAAAAATACAATACAATATAAAAAATACAAAAAAAAATTGACTATAAACTTCAAACCGATATGGGTTACAAATGTGTTTGTGCGATACATTAGAAAAGGAGAGCTCCAAGCTGCGGATAGAGCAGTCCGATGTCAACTGAGTTTCTTCCTTTTTTTAACTCGGTATCCCAATTCGTTGTTTTTAAATCAATTCGCCGGATAAATCCATTCCTATTCCCAATTTACGTACGTTTGTTTAACATGTATAGAGTTATACGAAATACAGGACACATACTCTGTACTATCTTTATATGAAGCTCTTTGGATAGAAATGTATCAATATAAATCTAGTACAATTAATCAATTAAATTGTCACATCTTTTTCTCACAGCGATAGGCAGTAACAATGGAGTGCCACTTGTTACGATCCTGGCCCAACGCTTTCCTCACATCCACAATTCTCCACAAGTTTAATATCCGATTTAATTTCAAAATAAAAAAAAGTGCGGTAAATTGTTCCTAAGGTAGGCTAGTAAGAATGCCTAGCGGCATTAAGTCCGCCTTTATACCTAGTGCATAAAGTTTTTAAATAAATAAATTAGATAAAAATTGCTAAATGTTAACAAAAATATTCAGATAACCACAACTCTAATAAATAATTAACAATACGAGTACGTAGCGTATTATTATTCAAACGTATGAGCCAAAACTAATTACACTTTGGAATAGCCAAACGGAATAAATTAAATTCATTTAAAACAAAGCACAAATGTATTTAATTGTTGTAGATTCCAATTTTACATTGCAGTACGCAATAAAATTGTTATTTGTTCTGATTAATGACTTAATTACCTGATTCGAGGTAATAAAACCTCGGAATTGCTATTCTCTAAGTATTTGAACGGCGCTCGGTATTCGCATTCGATAATTAACACGATTCATTCGATTCATTAGCAGATATCGATAGTTTGAGCCTTTGGTTACGACACGCTATTATCATCTACATAGTATGGTTTGTTTTATATAAATTGTTATTAAGTTTTGGGATTTTATAAAACATTTTAAATTTTGTTCTATCGCGTTTATTGTATTTTCAATTAGACGTTTCGGTAACTTCGCGGTCATTGTGATCGCAATAGCAGATAGAATGAGGAATAGCGTAGTTTGGAAGAAGTTGTAGGGACACGACTCCCTCGCTTCCTTAACATTCACAATTCTCTTCATACAAGCTCTTTGGGTATGAGCACTAGGCAACCCAGCTTTCTTGAGGATGTCTCCGATTTGGTCGGCAAACCAAATCGGAGACCCTCCGTGATTATTATCTTAAATTTATTTTAATAAATTAGACCGTGGCCCTTTATTAGATAAACGGTCTATCAAACCCATAGTCCCAGTTAAAAACCACCACTTGCCGAAACCAATATATCTTTGATATATGTACTTAGGTCGTCTTGTTTCTATGATACAAGCACACTCATTAGCTAATTACATTTTTGAAATATATATGAATGCACATTTTAACAAAACGCCTGTAATAACAGACTTGAATCGACATTTTGTATTTAAATGAAAAACTACATACATTTTACTTAAACGAAAAGTCAAACATTTAAATTGAAAATCCAACCTTATAAAGGCAAATTAAACATGCCGCCAATCAACTGCTATCAGATCGTTGTGATTTACACTTTTTAAAATCTGCTTTTAAAACAACAGCACAAAAATAACCGTGAAAAATTTATGCATTTATTCATTTAAAAGCTTTTGTCTGCAATGTCCATAACCATAGAGTTTGTAGAGTTGTGGGTATTTTGTCTTCGTGGCGCGATATCTGACCTTGATTTAATTGACCTTGAAGTAAAATAAGCCAGGGGAGATCCAAAAGCTCCAAGAGCTGCCACAGTCGCCGTCACTAAGCATATTCTTAAACTTTTGGTACTTAAATTATTATTATTTATTTACATTTCAATACTAAGCTACTAAAGTGCTGGTATCATAGAAACAGGAGGACCAAAGTACATATATCAAAGATACATTGGTACCGGTGAGTGGTTTTTGAACCTGTGCTCACTGGTTTGCGTGATCATCGCACTGCTACTACACCACAGCCGCCTTGTAAGTACCTTAAACGTAATTGCAATTTTGACTCGAGTCTGGTTATCTAAAAGTGGTAGGCAGGTCCTAGTCTGCCGATCCGAGCTATTTCCACCACTTTACAAGTATACGGACCGTGAAGTGATTTAGTCGTGTTACGGGATCAGCTTGTAAGTCGCCGGTTCCAACTAGGCCGGAATAGTACATGTGACAGATACTTACAGTTATTGAATTGTGGTAGCAGTGACATCCATCTGATGTGGATGGATGCATTAAACAAGGCAGGCCCAGGAGGGTGTTTTCCGATCAAATCGAAGACATCCTTAAGAAAGCTAGGTTGCCTAGTGCCCATAACCACAGAGTCTGTATGAAGAGAATTGTAGATGTGAAGGAAGCAAGGAAGTTGTGTAAGGATCGTGGTAAGTGGCGCTTCATTGTCTCTGCCTATCCCTGTGGGAAAAAAGCGTGACAATTTGATTGATTGATTGACATCCATTCATGGACCACACTCCAGCCTAACATCAGGCGGGTCGAGTCACAATAAAAGGAAAAATGCTTTCAGTACTGTAGACAAAGGCACAGTAATTTCCTTTTAAAAATAAACTCGTAAACGAATATACATATTACTAACTTGTAGATATTTTTGGTAAATTGGCGATCTCTGCCTCTTTCAGTGCGGTTAAAAGAGCCCCGCCTGAGGCTACAGACGGGGCTGGCGTACCGGAACAGATTTTGAATAAGATTGGATATTCCGAGCTTGTTTACGGGCCACTCGCTTTTGTTACAGGAATTTTGTACTGATTATTTCCGACAAATTATCTTTGTTTATTTTATGTATTTATTAGATATTTATTATATGTCAATTATAAAATAGTTGAGGTTTTTATCAGTAGACCCGATCGACACAGATTGAGGGAAGCATCCGCATTCTATCAATCGAATCGTCATTTGAACTACAAGCTTCAGTGCGTCGTTTCTTGGTAGAACAATCGACAAGTGAAATGCTCTGCTAGCTTATGTGTTCTAGCATTTATTTGTAAAAACAATAAATGCTATGAAGACGACATATGACTATGACAGCACCTCGTCTGTCATATGTCGAGCCCCTAATTTTTTTTTTTACATATCTATACTAAGCTACTAAAGTGCCTGTATCATAAAAACAGCACAACTAAAGTACATATTGTATATCAAAGATACATTGGTACCGGCAAGTTGTTTTGAACCCGTGCTTTCGTTTTGCGTAACCATTGCACTGCCACTACACCACGGTCGCCACAACACCATATCTATTTAGCAAATATTTACCCTTATATCTTTAAAGGTAGTTAATATAAAGGCTCAATGAAATGAACTATAAACCAATTCCTTAACCGTTCCATGGCTCTAGATCAATATAAATGCGCGCCATCATTCTACAGAGAACCTGATTAAAGCAGGGATCCAGAATAACTATTGATGACATCGGTAGGGCTATCACGTATCACGGTTATATATATATATTTATATTGTGACTCGACATCTGATCTCGACCCGCCTGATGATAAGCAAGAGGAGATCCAAGAGTGACTACGACTGGAAAAACCGAGTTATATTAGTTGCCGTCATTATGCCGGCCAAAGAAATGTTAAATAAATTATAATATTATTTAACCGTAGAGCGAGGGAGTTGTGTTTGGACCGTGACAAGTGGCGCTCCTATGTCTCTGCATATTCCTGTGGGAAAAAGGCATGACAATTTGATTGAATATTTATATATAATAACATAGTAATTAATGAATTATTAACTCAATTATGAATTATTTATGTAAATTGTGACTTCAGAATTTTAATTTATTTTAAATTATTAATAATATGCAGTAATATACTAAAAGTTGCCGATTCCAAACTACCTGTCATTATCAATGTTTATTTGATATATGTGCTTTGGTCGTCCTGTTTTTTGTGATATACAGTAAGCACTTTTAGTAAATTATTTTACAAAAAATGTTACAATTTTTTACAAAAAATGTCATAGCTCAACTCTTCAAGGAAAAAGTAGCGCCACTTACCACGATCCTGACATAACTCTCTCGCGTCCTTTACGTCCACAATTCTATTTATACAAGCTTTATTATTTCATAATAATAAATTAGAAATAAGTATAAAATGATACTGTTATAGGTAGTAAAGGGCTTTATTCGTAGTTACTTCAGCAGTTTTATTTTGCGTCGAAGCTCATCACGACTCAATAAATAACTGTAGAGATTTTATTCCCTTTTCACCCTCCAATTTAAATAAAGTTTCATTTCTCTATGCATTTCCACAGTTAGAGATTCATCGTATAGAAGAGTATGCAATTAATCATTACATAGGCTAGGCATTATCAAACCAATGAATGGGTTTAAACTTTTGGGCTCTAATACTGTTAAAAACAAAACAGTTTTTATACATTATTAAGGCAACCGTGGTGTAGTGGCAGTGCAATGGTCATGCAAACCGTGAGCACGGGTTCAAAACCACTTACCTGTATATTAGTATCTTACCTATACATTGTATCTTTGATATAATAATGTACAATGGTCGTCCTGTTTTTATGATACAAGCACTTTGGTAGCTTAGTTTAAAAATTTATAATAAAAAAATAAAAAAGTAATTAATCTTTGACTCAAGTAATTATCCATCTAAATAACTAACAATCAATCAATCAAATTGTCACGCCATTTTCCCACAGGGATAGACAGAGACAATAAAGCTAAATCCTGTATTTCTCTGTAAACCTAATTTAATAGCCTATAGACATAGTAAGTATTAGCCAATTTCGTAACCCAATCAGTTCTCCGAGATCAGTATAAATGTCTACCATCATTCTCTTGCGGATCTTATTAAGGAGGAACTTCCAAATTATAATGCGAATAGTTCACTTTAACCTAATACTATAATATCAATAAATAAATATAATACCTAACTATAATATAATTAAACAATATAATTTAAGGCGACCGTGGTGTAGTGGCAGTACAATAGCTACGTAAACCGAGTGGCACGGGTTCAAAACCACTCATCGGTACCAATGTATCTTTAATACATGTACTTTGGTTGTCCTGTTTCTATAATACAAGCACTTCAGTAGCTTAGTATAGAAATGTATAACAAAAAATAATATATATATATTTTTTAATTTATTAACGTATATTTATGAAAGTATTGGGTTAAGTAAAATAAAAAGGCTACAGTTAAAGGTAAAATTATAAGATTTAAAAAAGTTAGTTTCCACCTCAAAATATTAAATTTTAGTTCAGAATATGATTTAGTTTAGATTAAAAGTAAGGAAATAATTTTGTATTAATAAAATTATTTTAATGCTAAATTTTGTTTATTAAGTGGAACTGAAGTAACCGAATTATAAGTATAAATAACGATTTAATATTTTAATTCTTTTGGTTAAAAGCAAATGTTTTTAAAGTGGTAGGCGGTTGTTTACGCCCAGTCCGCCGATATGGGATACGTAGTACTCCGCTTTCAAGTATTACTACTTACTGTGTGTGCCATAATAAATAAATTTTAATATGAAATCTAATTATAAGAATTATATTTAATCTTCTAAATATATTTAAGTGAACTGTACGGACTATATTTTTAGTGAACCTGTATTGATGATCCTTACTTTTACAAAGTTTAACTAGAACAGTTTCTATCAACTTAATTCAGACTTAACTTAACCCAAAACTATTACATTATATATAAAAAATACAGAATACAATTTATTTATGTTAAAAAAATATACCCTTAAAGAAAAACCTCCGAGATTTTTGTCCTTACTGTCGTGGGTAAAATCAGTTTACTTTTTTTTAATATAAGAGTCATTTAAGAGCATTTAGATGGCACGCTTTACACGACTGTGAGTGAAGAGCCGTGTAGCACATTACGCCCCCACACCCTTTAAAAAATGTCCCAAATTGAACAAAAAACACTCGCACTATGTATGCGATCTGGTTAGGTGGAGTTACGATTTACTCCACCTTACCGATTAAGCACCACACTGTTTATGTTCTGAATTAAACAAATTTTATGTGGCTTACTAAAGCGTTTATTTTGGTTTTGATCTTACAATTTTATTTTATTATTCCGACGTTTCGAGAGCTTTGCAATAGCTGCACAGTGGTCACGGAGAGAAATTGTAAAATCAAAACCAAAATAAACGCGATAGTAAGCCGCATACAATTTGTTTAATTCATTAATCAATGTTAACTCCCTCGTTTTCTTAACCTTCACAACTCACAATTCTCTTTATACAAGCTCTATGGTTATTGACACTAGGCAACCTAGCTTTCTTGAGGATGTCTCTGATTTAGTCGGCAAACACCCTCCAGGGTCTGCCTCGTTTAACGCATCCATGTGCCCAACTGCTACTACATCGAAGCATTCCTTTGTTAATCCTTGTCACTACATCCTCTTTTAAACCACATCTATCTATCTATGTATTTATTTTAAATAATCTATGCTTATTTCTATATACTAAATACTTATACATCCTGTATTAAAAGCTTAAGATAAACAATGTCGCCAGAGTGCGAGTTCACTAAGTTTGTAAGAAAACAAAAGCCTCCCTATAGAGGTCATGCACATTTTTTTATCCCCACACGCATAATTTTGTTACGATGTGGGTGTCTCGTGTGAGATGAAGAGTGGATAAAAATGTTTTGCACCCCTCTCAGGTTAGCTTAATTTACCTTAATTAGGGTAAAAGGTTGTTTTTATTTTAAATTATCCTAATGCAGGTCAAATGAGATTGTTAATATTCATAACCTCTTTTCTACGGAAAAGTTTATTTCAATTTTTTTTGGACGGTTGTAAATTTACTGTTTTTTATTAATTGTAATTATTTCTAAGTTGGAAAAAAAATGCTATTAAACTTATGGCCGCCATAGTAGCAGCGACTGGGGCAATCGTAAATTGAAACGGTCGAGGTCAGATCGGGGACAGATATATATTTTTTTAAATGTCACTTGACATATGACACCACCCGGCCAACCACCACCAATCTTTCAAATTAATTTGCACCCACTTCTAGAGGTCTGACTAATTTGAAAATTTGTACTCGTATTAAAAACCGGTGACAACACAATAATTTTAATAAATATTTTTTTCGGGCGGCATAATGACCGACTGAGGCAACTGTGAACTCACTTGTTTTTTTTCAGTCGTCGGCATTTTTGGACCACATTCCTTTTGGTTAACATCAGACGGGTCGAGATCAGATGTCGAGTCACAATAAAAAAAGTACAAAATATTGTCAAGCGTGTTTTTTTAGTTTTTTAAAACTTTAGTTTTATTATTAAGATGATGTTTCTAAAAATATTATTATTATACAAAAAAAAACATAACTGTAATTCGTATGAAAAATAATAAAGTATTTTAATGTAATAAAGATTTAAATCTTAAATTTCATTAACTTGTTAACCGCTGCGACATAGTTCATGCTGAGAAAAGTGGAAAATCTTGTACCGCTTTTTGGGTCATATTTTACGAGAACGCGAATTACACACTTTTTGTTTTAGCACTTAAAATTATTTTATGATTTGTTTATTATAAGTATTTTAATTTGAAACATATAACATATCAGCCTATACCTGTGGGAAAAAGGCGTTATAATTTGATTGATAAATTGAATATTTAGATTCTTTTACAGTGGCGGCGACTCGACAGTGGAACAGGCTACCTCTCAACATTCGAAAAGCATCCTCACTTGAGTGTTTTAAAAATTTACTCACCTTACACCTTCTAAAAAAAACAATGCGAGTCCACATAACTTCTATAACTTAGTTTATTATTGAATGTACGTATATTATATATTTTTTTAAATTGTGACGACATATGATGGCACCTCGCTTAAAGTTAAGCCGAAGTATGGTCCATGAATGAATGCCACTGCTACTACAATTCAATAACTGTGAGTAGCAATCAAATCCACTACGCCGGCCTAGATGGAACCGGCAACTTACAAGCTGATCCCGAAACGTGACCAAATCACTTCACGGTCTGTATACTTGTAAGTGGTGGTACTACCCCGGATCGGCAGACTGGGTACCACTGCCTACCACTCTTTGATAACCAGACCCGAAGCAAATATCCATCTTTTTTTATTAACAAATATTTGCAATATTTAATATTATTAAATATTACAAATAAAAGCTATGAAACAAATATTTGATCTGACCGTGAATCGAACCCGTGACTTTACGCGCAACAAATCAATCTCTAAACCGATCGTCCACGCCTGTCGTCTAACATTTATTTTATATTATAAACCAAATAACCAAAAAAAAAAAACAAATAAACGCGTTAGTAAGCCGCATAAAATTTGTTTAATTCATTATTCAATGTTCGCGCTAAATCTAAGAAAATACTGTTATTATTATTTAAACTCGTATAGTTGTATCTAATCGTGCAAAGGTGCCGCATTACAACTTACTTTAGAAACTAATAATTTTGATTATCAGAAGCGTATTAAGACAAAGAGGACAGAAATATGTGAGGTTACATAATCTGCCATATATTTTACTTAAACATTAATACGTAATTTAAGGCGACCGTGGTGGTAGCGCAATGGTTTATGTAAACCGAGAGCATGGGTTCAAAACCATTTGCCAGTAACAATGTATCTTTGATATATGTACTTTGGTTGTCCTGTTTCTATGATACAAGCACTTTAGTTATTGGTATAGAAATGTATATTTAAAAAAAGATAATTTGTCTATTCAACAAAGAAGTAAGGTGGGTGGGTGCCAATTTTGCTGGAGAGATAGATATTGAAAAATTAATACCAAAGAATATTATTTAGAAAAGTCCAATCAGTATTCGTCCAAGCTCACCAGATTTCAGGGCGTCGAAGCCGATAAATTAGAATATCTTGATTTATTACAGTAATCGTGAATTCCGAGAGCGTACTCACCTAAATTGATTCCGTCTGATTTCAAACCGAACAAATTTAATTTAAAAACGTTTCTGCAAATGTTGATTTTGGTTACTTTGACTCTTACGTGAATTGCCATTGAGATTCTGAAGATGTTTTTAACATAACTTCTTTCAGTAACATTGAATTTCTTTAACGCTTACTAATCGAAGTAATTACAAGCGTTAATTTTGTAAACAGATTATTATCGAATAATTTTATTATGTTGATTCAATATTATCTATGAATTAAACAAATTTTATGCAGCTTACTATCGCGTTTATTTTGGTTTATTTGGTTTTGAAATAAACATGATAGTAAGCCGCATAACATACTCGTATGTTTAATTCAATAATCAATGTTCGCGAAAAATTTAAGAGAATATTATAATATATATTTCAAAACTATATACAAGTACATGTATATTTAATAGTGACCCAATCTGGGCTTTTAATATTATACGTACGTACTATTGCAATAAAAGTGTATATATATACAAAATGCACTCGGCAGAAAAATTTAAACCATTACCGAATAATTATATAGGTAATTATTCGGTATTCGGTAAATATAAGTAAATATCAAACATAGAATTATGGAGTTCAATAAACCGCAACCAATAACGAAATTAAGTATTTTAAAACCCAATAATACATAATTCGTTTATTAGCAAACAAAGGGGTGATCCTACCCTATTATATTGAATTGAAGGGAGATCATACAAAAAGCGTTAATGACGCCTCGTCGCAAAAATATCTACATTACGAGCCTTTGCAAAAACACGAATGTGCCCTCATGGCCTCACGTCGCCGGCAACAAATTCTCACCATAAAAGAGACTTTATATTAAGTCGTAAATTTGAACAAACACCGTTCGGAGCCAATTTCCCACACACTTATTTGTCGTTTCATGCGAAATGTATGAAAGCTTGCCGTTTTGCCGTGGAATAGCGTACGTGACGGTACCCCAATGACACCCGGGAATTTATTGGGAAACGTGGCTTACAAATAATAATCATAATACTGGTGAGACATTTTCTATAATCCTGTACCCAGCCCCCCTAGCACGGCAATCCAAGAAGCAAGATAAAGAACTGCAGGGAATATTATTGTAACTCATTTTAAATAACTTAATTGGCCAGCAAATAAAAATGTTTAAAAAAAAATATTAATTAAAGATTTTAACGTTGTTTTGTGTAAAGTTTTACAGAACGTTTAAATATATATTTTGATACACTGTTCTAGTAAGTTATTTAAAATGAGTTGGAACGTTATTCTTTGCAAGTCTTTATCTTGCTTCTTGGATTGCCGTGCTAGGGGGGCAGGATTAAATGCATAGAAGACGCGGCTTGTGTTTACGTAGACCAACTACTTTCTCTTGGCATATAAGTATACCACGGTTAAATGAGTACAACTGAAGTAAAAAACAAATTTGAAGAAAATAACTTCAACACTTTGGCCGGCTTAGTGACGGCGACTGAAGCAGCCGTGAACAATCCGTTTTTTTCAGTCGTCGTCACTCTTGGACCTCCTCTTGCTTATCATCAGGCGGGTCGAGGTCAGATGTCGTGTCACAATAAAAAATAAAAAATAATAATCAAATTGCCGCGCCTTTTTCCTACAGAGACGTGGCGCCACTTGCCACGATCCTAACACAACTCCCTCGCTCCCCTCACATCCACAATTCTCTTTATACAAGCTCTACGGTTATGGGCTCTAGGCAACCCAGCTTACTTAAGGATGTCTCCGATGAATGAAAAATACCTCTATTTAATTTTATTTAAGTATGTAAAGTTATTAAGGTGAATATTTCATTTTGTTTTAAGAATCAACCCAAATTGTTCGTGTAATTCATGTCTGGCCGTTCATTGTATTATCTTTGAATAGAACCCTAATCTATGTGATTGGCGTACACGTATATGTACCACCATTGCACCCCCTGGTAGAAACAATGCGTCTCCTGATGTATGGTTACCAATACGCATGAGAGTGTCGACCGCGGGCATATTGCCGTCCAAAATTGCATCGATATTTTAAACTTTAGATCTGAGTAATGAATCAATCAACTTTAGAGTAATGAATCAATCAATCGACCGTGGTGATGCGGCAGTGTGTAGTTATAAATCTCATATGAATAGATGCGTTAAACGAGGCAGGCCCAGGAGCGTCCCGTGGTCGCCCACAGACTATGTCTGTGGCGACAGCAATCACGCGCAGGTGATTGCTGGAGTTTTGCTGTTCTCCCATCGGGCGCGTTCCCGGGTGGCGGATAGGGAGCCGCGACGGTGTACTCCGTCGCGGTATCGGGACCCGGGCGTAGTGCACCCCGGTTCCGACGCGGACCAAAAACAGCGTGTGGGCGCCCCGGCCTAACGGCCATCGTGGCGCAACCCGAGGGCGGTGAACTTGACACCGCCCTCACCCCGTCCTCTTCCTGTTAGCCTCTGGCTACCAGAGGCGCATCGGGAAGAGGACATGAGAGGATTGTCCCAGCTGGGTGTCTAGGCGCCTGGCTGGGACGGAGAAGCGAGTGCGTCGCCCGGGCAATGACCGAACATTGCCTGAGCGGCGCACTACTAAGAGGTGGCGCTGCCTTGAGCGGTTGCTCGGCAGCGCCAAACTCGGTGCTCCCTCGGGCAGTGCTTTTTAGCATAGCCCGAGGTTGAGTTGAAAGAAAGCTAGATTGCCTAGTGCCTATAACCATAAGGCTTGTATGAAGAGAATTTTATATAGTAAATATGTGAAAGCGAGAAAGTTGTGTCAGGATCGTGCCAAGTGGCGCTTCATTATCTGTGGGATATAGGCGTGTCAATTTGATTGATTTTAATTTTGATTGTATTTGTTTGATGGTTAAATATAATTTTGCTGTTTTTGTTTTTCTTTTTAGCCATTGACTTGACAGTTATTTAAAAGAATTTACTTTTTATGAATGCCAAAGTAAATGCTTGCATCCACCGGTTATTCGTGACATTCACGAATAACCGGTGTCCTACGCTACGTCGTATTTAGTTTAGTTTTAGTTTATTAGCATTTTATTATTATTAATAATCAATCCAAATTTTATCTTGACATCATTATGTTTAACAACATCAATGACATCAATGACTCGAAGAACTGACAACCGATGGTGAAGAAAGGTTCTAGAGTGGAGACTACGAACCGGAAGACTCAGCGTAGGTAGGCCTCCCACTAGGTGGACTGACGACATAGTAAAAGTCACAAATAACCGGTGGATGCAACTGGCATCTTGTCGTACGGAATGGCGTTCTAAGGGGGAGGCCTATGTTCAGCAGTGGACGGCTTCTGACTGATGAAGATGATTATATTTATTTAACATTAGAATTAATATAGATTCATACAAGAATAAACCCGTCAAAATGTGATATTGAAATTTCACATTTAGCATACTATCGTGGCGTAGTACAAATGCATTGGAATCCTAATAGCTTGGGGAGTTCTAATAGCTTATGTACGAGGACCCTGTTTGATTTCGGTATAACATACACATACTTAAGCATATTAGTCCTATGGGACAAAAAATAGATAGTATAGCCGTTATAAAAATATATTAGTAACGGCGATTGAGGCAACTGTATACTAGATTAAAGGACATCATTCATTTTATATGGGGACTTGGGCTTAATTGTATTAACAGTTGCATATACATTTTAAAATAGTTCAATGTACGTAGATTACAATGTAATTGGAATATATTATATCTTTTATTTTGCATAGTTTAGATGTGCAAAATGATCAAACTATAATTATGACAGTTCAATGCAGTACTGTTAATATGGCGTGTCTTCGTGACTGACAGACGATACAAAATCCATATCTTATTTTGTAAATAACTCAATTGCACAGCAATTTAAAGCAAATTTGTTTTTAGTTTTATCAATACAAGTATCGAAACTACTATTTATATATTTTTTCATCATTGCACATATAAAAGTAGTACATAAAAGCCCAAAATGAATGATGTCCTTTGGACCCCCCTTTACTTACTATCAAGCAAGTAGAGGCCAGATATCTCATAATACAAGTATACAAACCGTGAATTTACTTAGTCGCGTGTTGGGATCAGCTTTAAGACATACTTGTATTTAACCATAGATTTACTCGTTTCTGAAATACAAATAGTTTTTGTTTTGAAATTATATTACATTTCAATAAATATTTTCACTTAGCTTTTTTTTACTAAGTAGCTCGCTTGCAATACTACATTTCTCAATTAATTTTTTAACATTCTATTAAAGCTTGTTTTTTGCGAAAGGAATTTATAAATCTGCTGTAGATTTATATATTCTTTGTTAAACAAGGCAGGCCCAGGAGGGTGTATTCCTAACAAATCGGAGACATCCTGAAGAAAACTAGGTTGCCTAGCGCCCATAAACACAGAGCGTGTATAAAGAGAATTGTAGACGTGAAAGAAGCAAGGGAGTTGTGTAAGGATCGTGGTAAGTGGCGCTCCATCGCCTCTGCCTATCCCTGTGAGGAAGGCCTCACAGTTTAATTGATTGATTGTTTTTAACTTTTCAGTTATTTGTTAGGGCGGGAAGACTTTTTTATGACAATAAAGTTTTTTCACTAATTTATTGACCAAAGACCCTACCTATTTTAATAGTAATTTATCATAAAAGAGTTGCTTATTCAACTTGCGAAGGCCTATTACCAATACAGATAAATTTACATAACATGAGTAATTTTTATTTTTTTTTACAATTATTATTTCTCTACCTTATGTCAATCTCACAATTTCACAATGTTTAAAAAGAATTTCGTAACCTACTTTAAAGTCAATAACAATAACAGACTACAATAGAAGAAAATTGTAAAGTACGTTGCGCTTTTTCCTTTAAATTAATTACGTTTATCTGTCACCGTGAAATTCGCCCAAGGACGTGTCATCATAAATAAACTTGGTGGAGATGTAAATTACAGTAAGACGCAGCTCTCAGCAGGAGTGTGGCTCTCATTGTGCTGACAGTATAATTCAAACTAACTAGGTAGAGGAATTGGGTCAAATAGCTTTTGAAGAAGTCATTTCAAGTTATTAAACAAGGTATTTGTGAATCAAACTTATTATGGTATTTTTAGACGACATAATATTTAATATTATAATATAATTTAATTTAAAAATATTTGTTAATTTAAAAAAGAGGCAGATCTGATTAAAGAGGGATCAGCTTGTATATCGACTCACAATAAAAAAAAAAAATTCTAACAAAAAAAACCGACTTCAAATAGAAAACTAAAAAGCAAAAAATAAATTTTCTTCGCACAAAGTAATACGTATTTTTATTTAGTTAAATAGAAATGATTAAATAATTACTTTATAATATTAAAGTCGGTTCAAAATCGGTTCATAAACAACGAAGTTATCCGCGAACAAACATAAAAAAGATATATACAGTCATTTTAGAAACCTTCTCCATTTTTGAAGTCGGTTAAACCCTGATTTCTTTATCATGGGACCACCTTTGAAATATCTTCTTTCCAACAAAAAAAAATCAAAATCGGTTCATAAACAACGAATATATACGGCTGAATTGAAAACCCTTTTCTTTTCTGAAGTCGGTTAAACTCTGATTCTCGGTTGATGATCAAAACTCTGATGATCAAAATCGGTTCATAAACAACGAAGTTATCCGCCAACAAACATAAATTAGAATGTTGCAAATTTAAGACTTATATGATTTTCTCATGGATGCCATTATCAGAACTGGACCAAATTAAAATGGGACCAAACGGGAAGCATTAGCTTTCAAATAAAAAAAGAATCATTAAAATCGGTTCAACCAGTCAAAAGTTTTGAGGTAACAAACATAAAAAAAACTGGTCGAATTGAGAACCCCCTCCTTTTTTGAAGTCGGTTAAAAAAGGGTTTGTCATTCACTGATTTACAGGCAGTTATATGTAAACAGCAAACACATATTACCTGTTCGTAGATCCGGAGTAGTACGACCACTTTCAAGTGTAAAGACAGTAAAATGACTCTGTCGCGTTTCGGGATCAGCTTGAAAGTTGCCGGTTTCAATTAGCTTAGTGGATACGACTGCTACATACATATATTTAACTATAGTAGCAGTCGCCTCTATTCATGGAACGCACTCCGCACACGCACACGTATAAGTTATCACAGCGACAGGCAGAGACAACATAATTCAAACTAACTAGGTAGAGGAATTGGGTCAAATAGCTTTTGAAGAAGTAATTTCAAGTTTTTTATTTTATTTATTTACATTTCTATACTGAGTATAGTAGTAAAGTACATATATCAAAGATACATTGGTACCGGTGGGTGGTTTCGAACTCGTGCTCTCGGTTTGCGTAACCATTGCACTGCCACTACACAGCGGTAAGCCAAAAGCAAAAAATATAAATAAGTTTTATCCTCTTTATATTTCATATCTACATACAAAAATTCTAAACGTAAACTTTGCAATATAAACAAAGAACAGAAGAAAACAGATTACCATATTTTCCACCTTTCACAACAATATGCGGTTTATCTTCACGCTTTCTTTCAATATAGGGGTGAGGGGGATATATAGAATAGTCTGCAATGGACATATGCGTCGTGATACGTGAAAAATAGACCATTCCTATTCGATTCGAGTCCCCTGTCTCACCTTTGGAATTCCATTGAGAGTACATTGTTTTTTATATAAATATCCGATATATTCAAACTATATTGGTGATGTACGTAAAATGTCCAGTATACCTTTTTTTATTGAGGCATGACATATTCTTAGGCCGGCATAATGACGACGGCTGAAGCAGCCGGGAACTAACTCGGTTTTTTCAGTCGTCGTCACTCTTAGACCTCCTCTTGCTTATCATCAGGCGGGTCGAGGTCAGATGTCGTGACACAATAAAAAAAACATATGACAGTACCCTGCCTAACAATATAGACTGGAGTTTGGTCCATTAATGAAGACGACTACATTGAAAACCGCTTATTGAAACCGGCAACAAAGCTAGCGATTAACTTTCACGGTCACGGTAAGTCAATTCACGGTCTGTATTTTTTAAGTATTATTTTTTTGGTTTTATTTTTTTGATCCTTCATTTGCTTGGGTTTTAGAGTGAAGACCACGAACCGGAAGACACAGCGTAAGTAGGCCTCGTACTAGGTGGACTGACAACATAGTGAAAATCACGAATAACCGGTGGATGCAACTGGCATCTTGTCGTTCAAAATGGCGTTCTAAGGGGGAGGCCTATGTTCAGCAGTGGACGCCTTCTGGCTGATAATGGTGATGATGATGAAGCAAGAGGAGGTCCGAGGGTGCCAATGACTGCAAAAAAGTGTCAGTTTACGGTTGCCTCATTCGCCGTTAAAATTCCCGCCAAAATCCTAGTCTAGGATTTCGTAGTTTTTTTTTTAATAATTATACTTATACACATTTTACAGGGTTATACTAAACTACTTAACGTGCTTGTATCATGAAAACTGGGCGACCAAAGTACATATATCAAAGATACATTAATTAATACCTGAATAATGTGCCTTCAAACCACTTCCTTCTGGTGTGCGAAGCTAATTCAACACCGCAATACTACAGTCCATATATGGATATTAAAAAATAAACTGTATAATTTTGTTATTGGAGTTAATGCGAATGCTACTGGCAGCTATGTAAAAACCAATAATAGACTGGACTCCAGCTTAACATCAGGCCGGGTGCTTACTTAACACAGCCACAATTTAATAATTTCCAAATAATAAAATTAAAGTACAAATTAGCCTTTATCTAATTTTAATTTTATGACGTGGGTTAGGTCCTTTCTAAATTGAATCTGACATTGTTGAAAGGGGGTAATTAAATTTATTCCAAGGTCATTTGTTATTAATTTTATATACCTACAATAAAATATAAATAGCACTTTTTTTATTTAGCTAACATTAAAATTAATTGACGACAGGCGTGTACGAACGGTTTAGCGATTGGTTTGTTGCGTGTAAAGTCCCGGGTTCGATCCCCGGTCGGAGCAAATTTTTTTTTAATAGTTCCGTCTAGGCCGGCATAGTGGATGTGATTGCTACTCACAGTTATTGAATTGTATTAGCAGTGACATTCATTCATGGACCACACTCCGGCTTAACATCAAGCGGGGTGCTGTCATTTGTCGAGTCACAATAAAAAATAATAAAAAAAATACCCTGGATCGGCAAGCTGGGCACCACTGCCTACCACTCTTTCAATAGCCAGACCCGAAACAAATATACACCTCTTTTTTCTAAACTTATTTTATTAATTAAATTATTACAAATAAAAAAGCTATGGGACAAATATTTACTTCGACCGGGAATCAAACCCGGGACTTTCCGCGTAACGGACTGATGTGTTAACCACTACGCTACGCTTGTCGTCAAACATAAGTTGTGTTGCTGTCATACAAGTATGTCGAGCCACAATTAACAACAAATTTTTAGACATTTGTACATTTGTAAATTTTGAACATTTGTATTTTTTTTACATTATTTAGACATTCGTCATGTCACAAAAAGCTTTGAAACCTACATTTCGGTCATAAGTCCGGAACGCTGCCTTCATTCTCCCGCCTGCCACGCGATGGACCCGGCACCCGCACGGAGAATCCATGGATGGTAAGATTTTTTTTCATTTCGGAGTTCGATTTTTGGATCATTACGCCTTTTCATTTTTTTCGTTTAATAAAATAAAATATAATATTTTATTTTTGTTCTTAATGAGTTTAAAAGAGACGTGAAGACGAAGAAGCGAACTATGGATTAAACTGTTTTTAAAAGCAAGAAAAACAGAACTTTCTTATTAAGTTTCCAACATAGTGTTGATGAGTTCCTTCCACTTCATTTTAAAACTTTGCCACTTGGATACTTTTTGTAGAGTTTGATTTATATAAAAACTTGTTCTTAACGATAAAATAAAGACAGTTAGTGCTTATCCCAGGTATTCGATCCTGGAGTACCACCACTTTCAAGTCACGTTGTATACGTGACTTAGTCGTGTTTCGGCATCAATTTAAAAGATGTCAGAGTTTAGTTAATCCGCATCCGGGGACAATCTTCGGAAGAAGTCGCCTCTACTCTAGCCTTAAATCAGACGTTTTAAAAATTAAATATCATGTCTACATAAAATATATTGAAATAAAAATGTTAATAAATCA
This sequence comes from Tinea trinotella, assembly GCA_905220615.1. Lineage (NCBI taxonomy): Eukaryota > Metazoa > Arthropoda > Insecta > Lepidoptera > Tineidae > Tinea > Tinea trinotella. The sequence continues at coordinate 2,451,739 of HG992314.1, forward strand.
AATCAATCAAATCAAATTGTCAAGCAGAGAAAATGGCCACTTGCCACGATCCTGACACAACTCCCTCGCTTCTCTCACATTCACAATTCTCTACAAACAAGCTTTATGGTTGTGGGCACTAGGCAACCTAGCTTTCTTGAAACCACATCAGAGTTATTGATTCCTTTCTTCAATCTACTTTTACTCATATCATCCTTTCCTTGTGCCCAAACCATCGAAGCTTTTGTAATTAAATAAAATAAATTGTTTTTTTTTAACTCTATAAAGGAAATTCTTAGTCTCGTGGCGCACTGATATAAATCATTGGCGAGCGATGTTCTTTTCTGTGAAAGAAATATTATCTGGCAGCTGTTAATTGCGGGCATTCCTGCTTCGAAGGGGAATAAGGAAGCTATAGAGAACTTTAGTAATTTCTTTTAAGAGTATATAGGCAGCTTATAGGTATACAATTGTAATCACAAATATATCAATATTTGTTTTTTGGTTTTATTGTGACGCATCTGACCTCGACCCGCCTGATGATAAGCAAGACGAGTTCCAAGAGTGACGACGACTAAGAAAACCGAGTTTGTTCACAGCTACCTCAGTCGCCGTCACAATGCCGGCCAAAAATATATGTTATATTATATAAATAAATTTTATAAATAATTATTATCTTTTGAGAGTTGGCACTTTAAAAATGTATACAATTGGCGAATTTTCTTATATTTTAACTATATTTCTTGAGTGTAAAATTTAAAAAGTTACAACTATGGCTAATCTAGGTCGGCGTAGTAGATGCGACTGCTACTTTCAGTTTTTTTTTGTACTTGCAGTCGCCGGGCGGGGGTGATGTCGTATGACGAGATAAGAAAAAAACTGAATCGTCGTGAGGCGATGTAACACATAAAAAAAACAAAACCATTAAGTATATAAAATGTGCATGAAAGTATGATTCATTAAAGGAAATGTACCTTGACCTTTACTTAGACCAATTTGGCCACTTTGGCCTTGACCTTTACTTGAAATAGGCTACATTGAGGCATATGAATACCACCACGATCACAATATCATTCTAAACATCTAACGAGCAGATACTTTCCAGATAATAATGTTTTTCATCGGCGTAGTGAGTGCGTCACACCATGCCAGCGTCACGGCATTCGATTCATTCGCATTCGAGCGTCACCCCAATCTCAGATCAAGTATATTATATATATAAGTATTTATATAAGTATATCATATATCATATTATAAAAACTGAGTTTCCAATAGATGCTTTACATTAAAAAAAACAACAACAAATATCAATGTAATGAATTTCTTCTCGCAAGCAAAAATAAAGAACACAATCACGTTTGTTAATGACATTGTTCTAATATTACATCGGACTTGTGAACATTCCTTATAAGAAAAAAATCCAATCTAACGTTTTATACAAAAAAAGAACAAACAAGAAAATATCTCTTAATTGTGTAAATTCTATTACAGTGAAGCCTTTGCAATATAAATTCCTGAGTCGTGCTTTTAAAGCAAACCACTCGTTTGCTATTTTTGTAGCTAAGTTTGTTGGAGAAGAAATTGATTAAGTGGACACGATTAGACAACGTCAATGTTTCAAAGGATATTAAGAATAAAGTTTAATTTTCTACTTGACTTGTGATTTATATTAAATTAATTTAAATGATTAAAATGATTTTAAAATAAATTCATATAAAAACATGAAACGAATTTTTAAATACAATAAATTTTCTTTTTTACTAGTGATATATTTATCAATCAATCAAATTGTCAGGCCTTTTCCCAGAGGAATAGGCAAAGACAATGGAGCGTCACTTGCCACGATCCTTACACAACGCGGTGATATATTTGATTATTATAAAAATATTTAATTTGAAATAAATGCGAAAAAATATAAACGCACTAACATATAGTTGTAATAAAATATGTTTAAAAATATCTATATTTTCTATATTTAAATATCTATTTATTAATTTGCAAAATTATTAATAGTTTTAAAATCATGTTTAATTAATTTAAAACAGCTACACGGAACAACAAGCTAACTAATCATGATATTTTACTTTGGTCAGATATTTTGGTTCCAACTAGACCGGCATAGTGGATGTGATTGCTGCTAGCAGTTATCTAACTGTACCAAGGACCGCACTTCAGCCTAACATCAGGTGGGGTGAAGTCATATGTCGTGCACCAATAAAAAATCTTTACTTTTCTCGGAAGATTCATTGCAGAAAAAAAAAGTTTTTTTATTGAGACGCGACATTTGACTTGCTTTGCCTGATAAGCAAGGGGAGGTAAAACTGTTTTATTTAACAGTTACCTCAGTCACTATGCCGCCACTATGCCGGCTAAAGATCTTATGAAAACCCAGTAGAAGATCGATAAAAACCAAAGAGTGGTGCCCAGTCTGCCGATCAGGGGTAGTACCACCACTCAGGGCCGTCTTTACCCGGGGGTTCAAGGGGTGCGGTGCACCCGGGCGCAGAGTCCTAGGGGGCGCATGCCGACCGCTTTAAATTTCGATAGATACCTACTACACTGAGACCACGCTATCGGAGCCTTGACTTTCGCACCCCAGCGCTGAATATGCTTAAGACGGCCCTGCCACCACTTACAAATATACAGACTATTAAGTGATTTAGTCGCGTTGCTGGATCAGCTTGTAAGTTGCCGGTACCAACTAGGCCGGTACAGTGAATGTGACTGCTACTTACAGTTATTGAATTGTCGTAGCAGTGACATCCATTCATGGACCGCACTTCAGCTTAACATCAGCAGGGTGCTGTCATATGTCGAATCATAATAAAAAAAAAATACAAACAAATCATATGCAACTTTAATAACTTTTACAATTCGTTTTTTTCAACTCAAAGCAGAAGTAGTTATTAAGAGAGCGGATTCTTAAAAAAGCGTCGAAATAAATCACTTGCAATGGTGACGTAAATTACTGGCCTGCTGGTGGAATTTATTAAGGTGAGGGAATTCTTTCTTGATAATAATAACTCAGATTGGGATGCCCGAAACGTGAGGATATAATGAATTTGGGTTTCCTTTCACTAAATATACCTATTCTATTGTATTTTTATCATTTCATTTTTGTAGTAAAAGTTTTTTGTAGATTGAGAGTTATTCTATATTCGGAGGATTTCACACAGTAAAATATTTTTCGAACAAATCTTTGATATTATTTTGAAAGCTATGGCGTCCATAATTACCGTTCATCGTTATAAATTTTCGTTACGCATAATGTCCCGTGTTCAATTCCCGGTCGGAGCTAATATTCGTATCAATGCATTTATTTGTAATATTTATTAATTAAAATGAATATCATAAATATTTGTTTATAAAAATAAAGAGGCAGATATTAGCTACGGGTCTGGTTGTCAGAGACCTGTCAAGTGATAGGCAGTGATACCAACATACAGATCGTAAAAATTTTGCTGTATACCTGTAATGAATCGCTAATTGGGAATTGCTTAAAAGTTGCCGGTTCCATCTAGGCTGGCATAGTAACAGTCGCCTCTAATCATGGGCCTCAGTTTAGCTTAACATCAGCTAAATTAAGGCTGTCATATAATCAATCAATCAATCAAATCGTCACGCCTTTTTCCCACGGGGATAGGCAGAGACTTACCACGCCACTTACCACGATCCTTACACAACTCCCTTGCTTCCTTCACATCCACAATTCTCTTCATACAGGCTCTGTGGTTATGGGCACTAGGCAACCTAGCTTTCTTGAGGTTGTCTCTGATTTGGTCGGAAAACACTCTCCTGTGCCTACCTTGTTTAACGCATATATCCACATCAGATTTATAAATTCCTTTCGTCATATAATGTCGAGCCAAAATAAATAAAAAACTCGAATATAATAAATAGCATAAAAATTACTGGTACTTTCAATGCATAGTAGTAAATTCAGTTAATTTAATGTCAGTTATTTATATTGTCTAAAATATATTCATAAGGTAAGAGTGGGGTGGATTTTGTAATATTATTTGTGAAGACATACATGTGCAAATTTAATAAAGATTCCTTTTAGAGGTATTCGCACTGCGAAGCTAACACCGGCGGTCATTCACCTTCGATCAGGTGTCTGAAAAATAATAACTGACGTCCGTATTCAAATAGTAGATAATATTTAATAAGGCGGTCGTGGTGTAGTGGCAGTACATTGGTTACACTAACCAAGAGCACGAGTTCGAGACCACCCAACGGTACCAATGTATCGGTATATATGTACTTTGGTTGTCCTGTTTCTATGAAACAAGCACTTTAGTAGCTTATAATAATAATAAAATTCTTTATTGCACAGTAAAAACAATACAATGGGCTAGCCTAATGCTAAATAGCATTTTCTACCAGCTAACCTTTGAGAGAACCTAAGCTATACAGCTATACATTTCTATAGCTTAGTATAGAAATGTAAATAAAAGAAATATAGTAATAACATTACTACAGTGACGCAAATCAGGTAAGCTCAATCTTTAACCGTAAACTGACTCGGTTTTTTCAATCGCCGCGTTGGCTCTCTTGAACCTCTCTTTGCTTACCATTAGGCAAGTCGAGGTCACTTGTCGAGTCACATCTGACCTCGTCCCGCCTGATAATAAGCAAAAGGAGGTCCAATCCAAGAGTGATGACGTCTGGAAAACCGAGTTTGTTCACGGCTGCCTCAGTCGCCGTCACTATGCCGGCCAGAGATGCTTCTTCACGCATCGCTCGAAGGATTCAAGGTCATAGGTTGGAGAGAACACATATGCAGGCAAAGCATTCCATTTGTCGATTGTTCTACAAAGAAAAGACGCACCGATCTTTTTAGTTCGACTGCCGATTCGGTCGATAGAATGCAGATGCTTTTCCCGACCTGTGCGGGTATTACTATACCAGTAAGAGATAGATTACGAGGGGTACTCGTATAGATAGAGCATTGTGTATAAATTATAAATCGTGTTCGCACGGATATTTCAGCTTTCAGACTAAAGTGTTTTGTTTTGAGGTCAATATGCAAGTGTGCAAGTTTCAGTAAGATTTGCAACTTTGGCACTAAGTAAAGCCTTTGTGGTACCGCATTCAACAATAAACTATGCAATGTTCAAAGTACTTAAGTTAGTTAAAATATGTGTTTGGATACTGGACACTGTTTTACGATAAGTAAAGTTGTGTTTAAAATTTTCTAGGGTGTTATTTTTTATTTTATTATCATCTTAGTCGTCGTCACTCTTAGACCTTCTCTTGCTTATTATTGGGCGGGTCGAGGTCAGATGTCGTGTCTAAATAAAAAAATCGAGTATCAGTGTAAAATACAATGTCATACAGAGATTACGATGTTTTTTTCTAGTACTTGGCTTATACAAGACACCACCTGATATTAAACTGGAGTGCAATCCATGATTGGTAAGCATTGTACTTTAGAAATCTAAAAATTAATAAATAAATAAAAATAATATTAAGGTAGCAAGGGAGTTGTGTCAGGATCGTAGCAAGTGGCGCTCCATTGTCTTTGCCTACCCCTGTGGGAGAAAGGCGTGACAATTTGATTTGTTTTTTAACAATTATTATTTATTTAATTAATAAATTCCATTGTCCACTTAAATGAATTCTTTCAACTAAATGCATTTCCAAAACTATAAAACAACAAAGCCAAATTAATTCAATATCAATCTTAAAAATCGTTTAGTAACAAAAACGTATGATATCCATTGCATATAAATGGGAATTTGCAATTTTCTAGCGCTAAAAATACGAAAAACATTTTTGGTGGTAAATTGTATCATATTTAATCACAGATAACAAATTTCATAGACACTCCATTAAATAGCAGCTCAAATTATGACAACTAAGAATGGTAAGCGGACAGTTGGTGGGCGTTTGCCCAGTCTGCCGACCACTACATTCAAGACAGTGGTCCTATAATAAAACAGTTGCGTTTCGGGACCGAACTGAATTTTGCGTTGCGTTTGAAAGTTGCCTGTTTCAAGCAAGATGTTGTCATACAATATGTCGAGCCGCAATAAAGAAACTCTTTTTTATGATGTTATATTATGTTTTAATATTTAAATGCAGTGTTATCTCTAGTTGACTGTTTATGTTCTGTGTCAAATACGGCATCATCTCAAATATTCTTATCATCCTAGCCTCAGAAGTCGATTCCAACTCGACCGGCATTATGCATACGACTTTTACTGGAAGTTATTTAACTGTAGTAGCAGATGCCTCCATAATGTGCGCTGGTTAAACTAGTAATATGTCGAGCCGTTTTTTTAATGTAAATATTATGTTCTAAATTCTATAATAAATGCAGTGAACATATGTATTATCTCTAGTTAACTGTTTATATCAATCCATCAATCAAATCGCCACGCCCTTTTCCCACGGGGATATGCAGAGACAATTGAGCGCCACTTGCCACGATCGTGACACAACTCCCTCGCTTCCCTCACATTCACAATTCTCTTCATACAAGCTCAATGGTTATGGGCACCTAGCTTTCTTGAGGATGTCTCCGATTTGGTCGGAAAACACCCTCCTGAGCCTGCCTTGTTTAACGTATCCATTGACATACATAACTGTTTATCCATTGACATAAACAGTTATAAATTCTTATAACTGTTTATGCTCTGTGCAAAATACGGCATCATCTCAGATATTCCTGTCATCCTCGCCTCAAAAGCCTCGGAACGATAAATAAGACGTTTTTAAAAGGGAGCCCACCTTAAAAGGGGGCTTATTATTGATAAAATATTCAAGCTAGCTACGAGATTTGGAAAAAATACCCTGCCTATGAATTGTGGGTAAGTTATTGTCATTTCCGAATATTGGAGCCTGCCATAAAGTAGTCCCTTGTCAAATCCATGAAGGGATATCATCTGATAATGTCTCACAAAGTAATATTATGTAAACATTTTATTTTAAATAGTTTTTCATTACCTATTACATATTTTTTTGAACCAGTTTCATAATACATAGCTTTAGTTATCATAATTCCACATTAGTATATTATTAGTTTATAATATTGAATCTTTTAATAAATGGTTTGCATCCAGCCAATCACAGTACATCGGTTAGGCAGTAAGCTCGCATATGTACCTTTTTTGTGCAATAAAGAGTTTATAAATAAATAAATAAAATGAAATACATAGAAACAAAGAAAGTAATGTGGAAGAATTAGCTGTACTCAAAAAATGCCTGTACGTGTACGTCAAAAAATGCCCAAACTAATTGGTACACTGTTTGACGCTGTTTTTCAGCCCGAGGCCAATCTATTATAATTATTATTTATTTAGCTGGTTTTTATAAACGAGATGAGCGCCTAGGGTTGAATTCACTGGTTGATAATTTTGATCCGAAATATTGTTTTTTTTTTATTATTGTGACATGACATTTGACCACGACCCGCCTGATGATAAGCAAAAAGGAGGTCCAAGATTGACGACGACTGATAAATACGAGTTAGTTCACGGCTGCCCCAGTCGCCGTCATAAAGTTTTGAAATATTTTCGACATCAATAAGTTTGAGACTAATCTTGAATTAATGTGCAGCCTGTGTAGCTAGTTAAGATAGGTTAGCTCACCTTGTATATTTCTAAATACTTAAACTACTAAACATGCTTGTATCATGGACACTTGGCGACACAAAGTAGGTATATCAAAAATACATTTGTACTGACACAGGATTTTATTGATTTGTGAGCCCTTTTCATTGACACTTTACTACGAACCCTTGGCTTTAGTCTCCTTTTTTTTACTGTTTTTTTTTTAATATAATACAATTATGAGTCTTTACATTTGAAGGGCACAATAGAAGTACTTATACTCGTATATATGTTTATAACTATATGACCATTATTAATATATGGAAGGCTCAATGCTTCGATGTATGGCAATGCGTCAAAGTTGACGTGTATCCAATACACTACGTGCCCGGACGTTCTCATGATAGTATCTACGTATCTATATAAATATATGTATATCAATCAAGATAATATTACAATATTCCTTTATAAATAAACATAACCCAAGCTATATACTCGTGTATGCAATTCGTAAAATTCCAAGAAACATTTAGAATGGTAGGCAGACATTTGGCGGTCTACCGTCCAGTCCACTAACTTTCAGATATAAAGAAAATCATAGTATTTTCTTAGATTTTGCGCGAACATTGATTGATGGTCTAAACAAATTTTATGCGGCTTACTACCGCGTTTATTTTGGTTGGTTTATTTATAACAAATCTAAACCAAAATAAACGCGATAGTAAGCCGCAACAAAATCATACGTATGTTAGTTTATAATTTTATGCTTAAAGAGATAGTATTCATGCAGTATCTTTTTGAAAACTGTCAACCATTGGGAAATACCAAAATTATTTTTGCTATCGTAACCGAAATACCTTAGTAGATTAAAATGTTAAAAAAGAAAATCTAACAAGGACAATAAAACAATAAAGTTACTGATAAAAACACCAAATAATACTTAGAAAACAGTTCTAACTTAGTCGAAAAACGTAATCGCTTTCACTTTAATTAATTTACTGGAGGTGAAGCTAAATGAAATCCGACATTAGAAATGTAAAGCAGTTAGCAAAATGAGTTTCCAAGCGAATACCTTAGACGACACCGCTGACTGCCAAATGCCTAAATTAGTTCTGAATAAAATTAAGAGGGCCACTTAATTACTGACTTCGCAATCTTTATCCTGTTTACGCCTTAATAACTTATAAAGTAATATCATTCAGTTGAATTGTCACGCCTTTTTCCCATAGGGATAGATAGACAGAGACATTAGAGCGCGATCCTGACACAACTCCCTCGCTCCCTTCACTTCTACAATTATCTTCATACAAGCTATACGGCTGTGGGCACTAGGCAACCCAGCTTTCTTAGAGGAAAAATAACGTGTAAACAACTAACTAATGAAACTATCACGCCTCTATTTTCACAGGAATAGGCAGGGGTGCAAATCACACGATCTTGACTTAACTTCACATCCAGTTTCCTAGATATTGAAACCGGTTTTTTTGAGATTGTCTTAGATTTTATTACAAAACGTTATTGTAAAAACCATAATAAAATTATCAATAAACAACAGTAATTGAATATTCGTTGCATTCATATAAAAAGTAATCGAATTTGTTCGGTATTCAATATTATTTGTTTCTCGTACAATTGAAATTTCGAATGCAGAATGCTCCGTGACCATCAAACGAAGTTGGACGTTCGAGTTTAGATACAGCCCCCGGCCGTACGACTCTTAACTAAATTATAAAACTGAGGAAATGTCACCGGAAAAATAATAAAACAGAAATGGAGATTCTATTACGAAAATGGAAAATTATTATTGCGAAGCACGTCTGCTCGAAAAAAAACAGTCTTAATACAAAACTGACAATTGTGTATTGTTTACATTTTGATAGAGACGTATCTTTAAAAGTTTATTTTATAACTCTATATATTTATTTCTTTTTATTAAAAACTATTCTAATAAAAAGTATTCGCGACTTTATAAGCGAAAAGACTGACTAGTTAATTTAGTCATCTTCGAACCGACAATTTTTAGGTTTTTTTTTGTGGGTTTGTTATCGTAGGTATATCAAACATGTTTGTAAGTTTATAATAAAATCATAATTTATTAAATCATCGTTCGCAAGAAACTCATTCAACTATGTTCACTCTGAAGACTATGTTCACTCACTTCAAAATATTCTTTAGATTTGATAAGTAGTTTTTTTCTACAAGCATACTTATTAACCTTCTATGTAACATTTTTAGTACAGATACTCGTAATAGTACGACCTACATTAATTTAATCATTGTTATTGTTGTGTATCAATTGAGGTTTGATTTATTGTGAGATGTGACATATACTCGTATAACAACATCTCGCCTAAAGTTAAACTGAAGCGCGTAGTAACAGGCGACGGAAAGCTGCGCAAGAGTCTACAGTCAAATAACGGCAAGTAGCAGTCGCATCAACCATATCGCCTGTTGACCTAGGTGGAACCGACAACTTTTCAAGCTGATCCCGAAACGCGACTGAGTCCCTTTACGGCGTGTACACACTTTTCAAGCTAATCCCAAAACGTGACTGAGTCGCTTTAATGACTGCCCGGCGTGTACACACTTTTCAAGCTGATCCCAAAACGTGACTGAGTCGCTTTAATGACTGCCCGGCGTGTACACATTTTTCAAGCTAATCCCGAAAAGTGACTGAGTTGTTTTACGGCGCGTACACGCTTTTAATCTCGCAGGCAATAGGTAGAGCTCCACTTTTCACGATCCTGACGCAACTCTCTTGCTTTCTAATGAATTATCACGATTTTGTTATAAATATTTCATTCATAATATGAAGCAATTAATAAGGAAAAGACGTGGGACATAATAAAATAAAGTTCAGTACAATTTTTTTACAACAAAGGCACGTGTCCAAGGGCAACTTTGAAGGGACACAAATGGAATTTTTAATAATTGTATTCAAGAGTTTTCTGCCGAGACCTCTTCTATGTTAGGAATCTCTATTGTTATCTTGCAAGTGGGCGTCATTATGAATTTGAATAATAGTACCTATGCCAAATATTTTCTTTATTAAAATATTGATATTTACAACTTTAATTTTCTAAATTAATTTAGCTTCAGCGATTTTTTTATTGTGACACGACATTTGACCTCGACCCTCCTGATGATAAGCAAGAGGAGGTTCATGAGTAACGACGACTGAAAAAAACGAGTAGTTCACGGCTGCCTCAGTCGCCGTCACTATGCCGGCCAAAGAATTTCAGAACATTTTTATATTCCCCGTTTCAAAACCACTTGCTGGTACAATTGCATCTTTGATATATTGTATGTGCTTTGGTCGTCAAGTTTCTATTTATATTTCAAATTACTTTTAGTAGGCTATTATAGAAATGAAAAAAAAAACGTAATAAGTATTCGTTTTTGTATGTTTATATTAAAAAATATTTAGGTATAGATGTGATGGAAGCGTAGGAGTTGTGTCAGGATCGTGGCAAGTGGCGCTTCATCCCTGTAGGAAAAAAGCGTGACAATATGATTTATTGATTGAATTCAACAAACATTAAATCAGAAATGCTAATAAATCGCAATGAATAGATTTTGTTTATTAACTGTAGAGATCTTTAGACAGGCAATCGGTTTAGATTTTAATTAGAGACTTAATTTAATTAAGAACAATATAGATTCATCAAGAACCCAACTTTGAATTGATCGATCATAGTCTATTTGTATTAAATCTTAGCTAGGTCTTTGATTAAAGTTCTTCTTTTTCCGACTTGTTTAAAACGGATCTTAGTTCATTATGAAGCATATCTTGTTTACCTCGATGTTTCGGTTTCCTCGGTCGCCATCCTATGCCGGCCAACTTCATACTACCATAATAAAAAAGCTCTATCTATATATTTTTTATTGTGACTCGACATATGACAGCACCCTGCTTGATGTTAAGCTGGAGTGTGGTCCATGAATGGATGTAACTGATATTACAATTCAATAACTGTGAGTAGCAATTACATCCACTATGTCGGCCTTGTTGGAACCGGCAACTTACTGCTGATCCCGAAACGCGACTGAATCACTGCACGGTCTGTATACTTATACTTGTAAGTATGCAAAATAAACTTCACTATAATAACACAAACAACGTTGGCCGCAGAGTTAATAAAACTTTCAGTTTCATTCGTGCATGACCAATGAAACTCTGAAATGAAAACGCGTATTATCTACACTGAGCCGTGCATTCAATTTTTAGAATAGACGGGTTATTCCTATAAGTTAATAAACTAATATTTTTATGTTTATTCTGTGCTTTTCAATATTATTGGGCGACATATAAAAATTCACTAGCCTGTACAACAACAGTGCATCTTGACTACATTTATTTCCATTTAGACAATCCAACAGTACAATTTATGATATACTTATATTATATATTAAGTACATTTACTACTATAAACAATAATACTACCAATAATAGGATCGATCAATACTTTTAACTATTTACACTACAAGGTACATCATTTTTACTCAAAAAGAAAAAAGATTAAACTAAATAAAACAATACATAAACAGTATAAAATGCGTATGTTAATTAATTTATTTTTAGTTTAATAAAACATTTAAATTTCCATTAAATGATGTTATTGTTGACTAGAAAAAAAGATATTTTACTTAGTCTCAGTTTTCAACTTTTAGGTGTCGATAATAATTTATGTTCATTATTCTAAAATTGAATATGGAGATGGAGGTTTCATCAGAAGATTGAATGAAGAAAGTGGCCGAATAACATTTACACAAATATTCAACACACAAGTATTATAAATAGTTTGAAATTGCACATGTCACGTGTGGTTTAAGAGTGGTAGGCAGTGGTACCCAGTCTGCCGATCCGGGGTAGTACCACCACTTACAAGTATACAGACCGTGAAGTGATTTCAGGATCAGCTTGCAAGTTGGCGGTTCCATCTAGGCCGGCATAGTGGATGTAATTGCTACTCACAGTTATTGAATTGTAGTAGCAGTGATATTCATTCATGGACCACACTTTGGCTTAACATCAAGCGGGGTGCTATCATATTATGAGTATAGTGGAAGCTAATATTTACAGGTTGTCCTATCAGGATCGTGGCACACTTGCCAAAGGCGTGATTATTTGATTGATTGGTTAATTAGGAACACACGGGCAGGCCAATAAACATTTTTTTAAATTGTAACTTGTCATATGACAACACTTTGCCTGATGTTAATCTGGAGTGCGGTCCATTAAGAAGAAGCCACATCAACTTTACCGGTCTATCTGTATATTCTTTTTCTTTTACTGCACAATCCCATTCGCTAAACTTTGGCAACTTTCAAGCGGCTCTCGAAACGTGATTGCATTACTTAAGAGTTTTTACTTCTAGAAGTGGTATTACCACCAACATACTGCTTACTAATTAAAAATGTTACCTGTTCTTCAACATCGGACACTTCTCTACCATTCACGATGCTGTGCCTTAAGGATAATGTAGTTTGAACAATCAGAGCCAAGATTGGGGGGATGAAGGGAAGGAGCAGTAGTCTCCAGAGTTGACAACGGCGACTTCTTGACCACTTCTTAAGTTTCTGACCGCAACCTTCTTTTACGATCTATTGCTGGATCTCCTTGGATTGTTCTGTAGGAAAAGAAATGAGTCTTTAAGATTATTAATTATTTTTATGCTATTTTATTTATTTATTTAAAGTCGCTCTAACAATAAGGTCCTTTGCGAATACAGAAGATATTTTGCTTCAGTGGAGATTTAACAGTGGGATTACAAAATTTCAAAATTATACCTTTTCATACAATATGTCGAGTCACAATAAAAAAAATGAAAAAAAATTGCCTACCAAAAAATTAAATCTAATAAAGGATTTGTATCTATGACAATAATAAATAATTCAAAATATCTATCATCACCAACCTTTTGCACTAAAATATAGGACAACCATTCTAAATACGACTTTCCTCTGTACTCTTGACATGTTCTTTAATCCTGGATTCTTCAAGCGCAGTGTGGTAACATCTCACTAGTAAGAAAAATATTAGAATTACCCTACAGTATTTTTTCTGTGTAAACAAAATCTATACTAACATTCATACAACCATGTTGAGGGATGCAAGGGGTTAATGGTCGAATGACTCTCAAGTTGATAACAGTGTTTTGAATTTGAATTACGTTTTTATTAATTTCTTCGCGAGCCATAGAATTCATACCACATTCGAGAGCAAATAAAAATAAAGGCTGACCAGGGCTAATAACGCAGTAAAATAGTTGAAATATCAGGTACTTTTTGTCAAATTTAATTTAGTATTACATAGTAAGCAGTCAGCGTCCTCTCCAGCGTAATTCAATATGCGGTCATAATTATGTCAACTTGTAAATCGTGGAACTGGCGATCCATTGTCTCTGCCTATCACTGTGACGATTAAAGCGTGACAATTAATTAAGATGAAGATGTATATTGAAAAAAGAAAACGCTGTCATTAAAAAGGGCTTGCTATTGCAAAATCCATATCTTACTTTTCAAATATCTTAATTGCACAGCAATTAAAGGCAAAATTATTATTAGTTTAATTTAATACAAGTATCGAAACTACTATTTATATATTTTTTCATCATTGGACATCACAAAAGTAGTACATAAAAGCCCAAAATGAATGATGTCTTTTATGTTTGTGACCTGTTGTGTATACCTAAATAATGAATATATATGCAATATACTGGTATTATATTGCAAAAAGTAAAAATAAATAAAAAGGTATGTTATAATCTCTACAAATTACGTGTTGTCCAAAACATCAAGGGAAAGAAGCTTACGTGAAGCTTTATTTATAATGTCCAACTCTCGTAATGAGACAACTTTCGGCTCTTCTAACAAACAGAAAAATCTTCTTAATGTACAGTCAGCAATAAAATTGTTTAGGTACGAATGAAAGTCGCAATTTCGCAATAATATAATCTGTTTTTTTTTTATATAATATAATCTGAAATAAGTGTTATTTAAATGTTAAATAAATAAAAATAAAAAACTGCTTAGGTAATGTGCAATACAGTGTTTTTTTTTAAATTGGGACTCGACATTTGACTTCGGCCCACCTGATGGTAAGCAAAAGTAGGTCTAAGAATGCTGACAACTGAAAAAACACGGTTGCCTCAGTCAGTTCAGTTATAAAAATAACAATAACAATAAACGTTATAAAATGATATTTTATAATAACTTTATTTTTGTGGGACTGTACTTTGTTTTTAATTAGTGAAATTAGACAAACGTATTATAATTTTTTCTTTTGCATACATAATTAAAAAAGATTCAAGTTTCTTTTTCCTGAAAAGTTCATTATGAATAAATAAAAATACAAAATTTATAGTATTAAAAATTATTCTTTTTAAAATCATAGATTTTATTTTATTTCCTTTTAATTAAATCTTTGTAATTTTAAATGCAATTTTTAATTTAAAATTACATTCTTTAATTAAAATATTCCTTATGACATTAGAAATTGTGATTTTAATTTAATTCCTTTCATCTCTTTGGAGTATAATGACTTTCATTGCATTTTAGTATCTATAGCTTATCCCACAACGTTTAAAATTCCTATCTAGCCTTCAGGAAGCAGTCTGTCTACCACCACCAGTCCGATCTAAAAAGCGACATAGATATACATATTCTATGCACGGCTGTTTCCAGAACATCAGTCTACTGGAGCTTACTCATATGCCACTAAAGATACAATAAAAGAACGTAGATTAATATAAAAAGAAACAATGATAAACAAATGCTACATATTGGTAATAAAACATATTTTCTCACAAAGTAATCTAAATAATCAGCTCACTGACACTATAGTTAAAGCTAGACAAAGGCTGGTTGTCTTCATTATTTCACAGTTCATTGCGTGCTAATGTACCACCAGATAAGATGAGGATCGTAGTCACGCCGGAATGGATAACATGACAAACCTTCATATACATAGGTATTTTTCCGTGAAATAAACTATTGAAGCAATGTTATTGATATTTAATGTAGAACTTACGATAAAAGACAAAACTACTCAAAGAATATTAAATAGAAATATATAGGTGTATATACCTTTTCAAATCCCTAGCCCGAAACCTTGTGCAAATCGACAAACACTGGGAATTGAACCCGGCCTCTGTCGCTTATCACTCGACCGCACTGACCTACACAGCTCATACGTATTTGCGTCAATATTATTTATATTAAACAATATATATATATATTTTTAATTGATTTGTTTGTAATTTGTTGTGTGGAGACCACAAACTGGAAGACGCAGCGTAGGTAGGCCTAAGGTAGGCCTAAAGCGTAGGCGACATAGTAAAGCTCACTAATAACCGGTGGATGCAACTTGCATTTTGTCGTTCGAAATGGCGTTCTAAGTGGGAGGCCTATATTCAGCAGTAGACGTTTTCTGCCTGGTAATGTTTGTCATTTAATTAATAGTAATCTCAGAAAGAATCTGTCTCCTGTCAATTGTATATTTTTTCCTTTTGTGTGAATAATGTTTTAATATTATTTATTATTTTATAAAAATCTACTTTGTTTATAATCATTTTCTTTAAGTGTAAGAATACTTTGATACGTCGAACCTGTCAAATTCACTAACTTCACATTACTTCGGCCTTACGAGTACTAAATACCTATACTTATATACATAGTAACATTCGATGCGTAAGCCTACGACCCTTTAACCCCTTTATTATGTAACTAACACCTATTGCCTAATTGTGCGGAAATACGTAATATTCTTCCACTGGAATAGTTTGAGACAATGAATAACAATTTATCTTACCTCATACTGAATATTCGACGATAAAATACCCGTTTACTCCACTTCCTACTCTTTGTCACACCTCCCTCGTTACCTCGGACAGAGTAGATATCCTAGTAAAGTCTCTTCGCAGCGATTTAAATCACAAGAACTACATCGAGCCACCTTGCACAAACTAGGCATCCTTCTTCGTACCGGAGAATCGCCTGATTTACTATACAAGGCAATTTGAGCCTTTCGCGGAGTACTGTTTGCCCCTCTGGGACGGCTCTGCCAAGATGCCCCAGATTCATTGCAGTGCCGTGCTGACCAAGTTATAAGAGATACAGAGGCCACGCGAACTCTGGAGCCCCTGCAACTACGCAGTGACATGGCGGCTCTATGCGACCTTTATCGATAATACCACGGAGAATGTTCTGAGGAACTCTTTAACCTTGTTTCTACCTCGCCTTTATACTACTGTGATACCTGAGTATCGACAGTTAACCTAAAGGGTTCTTTGTCGAAAAATCTACTATTGGAATGCTTTACCAGACTTTTCTTTTCCTATAAGCCTGGATCCCTTATGCTCATTGGGTGACATTGTGAGGACAACTAAGGCAACAATAAACTGTGTTAGTTTTGAAGTTGATGTCGGCGCTCTTGGACCTCTCCCTGCTTACCATAAGGCAAATCAGATGTGACGTCACAATAATAATAAATGAAAGTATCGAACCAAAACTTCAAATCACAGAGTAAAAAATACGCCGACCTCGGTATAGGTTACGAATTTGTGCCGTTTGGGGTCGAGACGATGAGCCCTTGGGGACCTCTAGCTAAGCGCCTGGCCAAGGAGTTGTCCAAGCGGCTGACGTAGAAGTCTGGAGACAGAAAGGCTGGCTATTATTTCTGCCAACGTATCAGTCTAGTTATACAAAGGGGAAATGTTGCCAGTCTCCTTGGGACTATCTCTAACGCGATGTCATTAGATAATATTTTATATTTATAATTTAATTATAGTTAATAAACTTTTAATTTTATTAATTACAAAGTTAAATGAAACTCTATTCTACGTATGTTTACTATATACACAATAACTATAGTATCGTGACCACTTTAACCTATTGGACACGTAAAATGAACACAACCACAAATGCATGGTGTTTAGGGCATTTTGCCAACAACAGTACTCAGAGGTTTAGAACCGTTCTAGTCGACTGTACAGGATTATTGCTAGATCCATTTGTATACGATGCCTGACCTTAATTTATATTTAGTTATATTTAGAATTTACTTAGAATGACAAAAAAATATTTCTATAGCAGAGATGGATGCTGCCAGCTCAGATCGCCATATATTATTTTCAACTGTCACGCCTTTTTCCATAGGGATAGGCAGACAATAGAGCACAACTTTACTATCTATAATAAGTCATTTTAAACAATGATTTAATTACAGAACATAATTTTGATATTATATTTCTTCTTACTATATAATTACATAATATAATAATACCCGATGTTATTCAATATACTAAGCGTGCTTGTATCATAGAAACTGGGCGACTAAAGTACTTATATCTAAGATACCACTGGCCGGTACAATGGTATCGGCCAGTGGTATTCAACCGGGAGTTCCTAGTTAGCGTGACCACGGTCGCTATATAAATAATTATTGTTCGAATCTAATATTTTTGTTTAGGAGCTTCTTTGGATAGTTTCTGAGTTATAAGACATTAATTATAATTATTATATTTATAAATAATAAATATATAACCTTTACTTATATTTATGGTTCAATCTTCAGAGGAACAGAAACATATTATGTTCCTAATCCGTAATTTTATTTCAATAAGCAATATAATCTTTCATAGTCTGCTTATCCTTTATTACGATTGCATCTATATTTTAACTTTGTATGCATACAACGTAATACTTACATAAATTTAACTGAGGTTCTATTTCATTTAAGAATAAATAAACGGTTAGAAGAATAGTGAATTGAATGTGTTAGGATTTGAAACTAAGATTTAATAATAATAAAATTGGCGTAGATGTTTGTAATATTGTATCACTTTATCAATGTGCAAATGAGTGAACTCCAGAATCAAAGCTCTGTGAACTCAATAGATACAATGTCTCAAATAAGATTTGTTACAGTGTCAGACCTGTTTGATCTTGATCCTAAGAGGTATCTTCTGTGTGCGGGGTAGGTAGAGAGATGGTGAGGAGAAATGGAATAATTATAAACAAATTCTTTTCATAGCAATTAATCAATTGCTATCAATCAAATCGTCAATCGTCACGCCTTTTTCCCGTATAGAGACAAAGGAGCGCTACTCACCACTATAAGGACACAACTCTCTCGCTTCTCTTACATCTACCATTCTCTCCTACATGCTCTATAGTTATGGGCCCAGCTATCTTGAGGATGTCTTCGATTTCTTAGCAAGAGTGGTAGGCAGTGGTACCCAGTCTGCCGATCCGAGGTAGTACCACCACTTACAAGTATACAGACCGTGAAGTGATTTGGTCACGTTTCGGGATCAGCTTGTAAGTTGCCGGTTCCATCTAGGCCGGCATAGTGGATGTGATTGCTGCTCACAGTTATTGAATTGTAGTAGCAGTGACATTCATTCATGGACCACACTTTGGCTTAACATCAAGCGAGGTGCTGTCATATGTCGAGTCACAATAAAAAAAAAAAAAAAAAAATGGGGAACAAATTTATTAATTAAAGTGTAACATGTTTCAATTAACATATAATTAGGTTTTAATTGTTTTATTTTTATTAAATGCTTATTTTTTCGTCCTTCGATTGAAGGATTCAAAGCTACAGAATAGGGAGAACACAAGAATATAAAGGTTTTTTTTATCTTTAGATATATCTGCTTCAGTCGAATAACTACAGATGCGTTTCGTGTAATGATGGCGATTGGAGTGACAGTAGTAATAGCTACTAGTCCTCCTTATCGGGGAGCACTTGGGCTCTATTTAATCTTTTAGTAGGCATTATTGTTGCATTATAAGGTATAGGTTAAAGATCTTTTTTTTATCTGACAAGGGAAGATTAAAGCGAAGCATGATAAAGCCGGCATAGTAATGGCAAATGAATCAGTATTTTCAGTCGAATATGCTCTTGAACTTTATGTTTATATTTAGGCAAGTTGACGCCAATACCGTATCAGTATTATATTATAGAACCACACAAGCAACTTTTTAATTTCAACTTTATCAAACAAAAACAAAAAAAAATAGCTCTTTTATCAAACACGTTGTTTGTTATTATGAAAAGATATAAAACACGAGTCACGTTTAATATTGTTTTTCGAAAATATAATTATTCACCTAATAATTTTCGAGTTGAAACTTTTTTGTTATTCAAATAAAAATGCTTTCTTTGTAAAACTTTGAGCAAAGTTTAAAAGTTGTTGATTATTTTTTGATCTTAAATATTAGGGACTGTTTTATATAAAATATTTAAAATATTTATAAAATTATAAAAATATTTTAAATAAATTAATTATAATCAATTATAAAAAAATATAAGGCGACCGTAGTATAGTGGCAGTGCAATGGTTACACAAACCAAGAGCACGAGATCGAAACCACCCACCGGTACCAATGTATCTTTGATATATGTACTTTGGTTATCCTGTTTCTATGATACAAGCACCTTAATAGCTTAGCATAGAAATGTAAAAGAAAAGAATGAACAGAGTATTTATTTCTAATACTCACAATCTTTATACGTAGCTCCTGCAATTTCGCAGAAATAATAGGTCCTCGGGTTCTCTTTTGCTAAACCTACGGATAATGTTATAAAGAGATCTTTAACCTTGTTTCTAACTCGTATTTTTACTTCACCATAAACCGATTCATTATAACCCCAATCGGCTTTACTATGGTGTCAATTTTTTCATTGAATTCCTGTATTAATCCGTACATTATATTCTCGTACTAACAAGGACTATATTAACAAGTTAATAGCTACAGCTTAGTATTATCCAAATATCTACCCATACATATTAGGTGCCTAAATAAACATTGAAACATCAAAGCGAATGCCGCTCAAATTAATATTTCATTGGAAAACATCGCTAAAGTGGAGACGACAGAACAAATACCACTGGACGGTGCTAGGACTATAACCAGTACGTCTTCATCATTCAAGAGAAGTATGAAATGACACAATGGCTAATCTTAAACTGTGGTGGTTCTTCTTGGACCTCTTCTGCTACCATAATCGCTACCACCATCAATCAATCAATCAATCAAAGTGTCATGCTTTTTTCAAACACAATATAGACAATGGAGCACCACTTGCCACGATCCTGACACAATTTCCTCGCTTCCCTCACATCCACAATTATCTTCATACAAGCTCTACGATTATGGGCACTAAGCAACCCAGCTCTCTTTTCACAATAAACATAAATTAAATAGACGTCCACTGCTAGATAAAGACCTCCCCCAAGGATTATTAATATCATACAAATGATTACTTTTGGCAATAATTTGTTAATTTGCGAAACAAATATATTTTTTCGCATTTTTTTTATTGTGACTTGACATTTGACTGGAGTGCGGTCCGTGAATGAAACTGACTGCTACTACATTTAAATAAATATAAGCAGTAGTCTTATCCACTATACCGGCCTCCGTGGAAAATACTACTTAGTCAATTAAGTCACTTCATGGCCTGTATAAGGGGTGGTACTTGTATACTACCTCGGATCGGCAGACTGGGCACCACTGCCTACCACTTTTTAACAACCAGATCCGGAGCAAATAACCGCCTATTTTTTTATAGTTTCTTTTTTTTCTTAAAAAATAAAATATATCATAAGCGATTTATTTTTTACATAGACTAAAAAGCTATGTCTAGTGATGTGTTATCTGTGGTGTAGATGTAGACTAACAAGTAGCTGAATTTTAAATCAAATTATGTATTTTTTCTCTTTGACCGTAACATCGTGTTTTAATGCTAAAGTTCTCTTTTATCGTTGACTCGATTAAAATGTATTAACTAAAGTAGAAAGTTGTATAATTCGATATATTTTTTAAAAATAACTTCGGAGGATTTATTGGCCCTCATAAATATTTAAAAAGCCCCGGGCTTAAAATTTTTAAATTCATTAAAACCAGGTCATTTTGTTGTGGTCATTTACCCCAGTTGCCGATTTGGGGTAGTACCACCACTTTCAATTGTACAGACCGTGAAGGTACTTAGTCACGGTTATCAGCCTAAAAGTTGCCGGTTCCAATTAGGCCGACAGGAGTAGATTCGACTAATACTTGCACTATACACTGTACTGAAAGACGCATGCATTCATGAACCACACTCCAGCCTAATATCAGGCAGGGTGCTGCCATATGTCGATATACATAAAACAAAATGTGTTTATTTACTTGTAGCTTCGTAATAGTTTATGCTCATATTCGGATAACCAATATAACTGCAAATAAACTCTGTACAAACTTCAACTACATTTATTTATTTATTAACTTACAGCAAAACATATACATCAATGGCAACTTAATATGAATATCATTTAAAATGCGTTCATATTATGTGTCTGCCAATTACAATTATACACAACATTTGCACGAAAATTATGATCAAGAAAACAAAAAACTAAACAAAACTAAAACTAAACATGAATCCTTTAAACATGATTAACGAAAAATAACTTAATAATAATATCAAGGCTAT
Organism: Tinea trinotella; assembly: GCA_905220615.1. Lineage (NCBI taxonomy): Eukaryota > Metazoa > Arthropoda > Insecta > Lepidoptera > Tineidae > Tinea > Tinea trinotella. Next base: position 2,473,759 of record HG992314.1, read on the forward strand.
TAAAAAAGTAACAAACTTAAAGTAGAAAAATAAAAAGGCAATACATAAAAAAACTTATCATCATCAATTCCCTACACGGAGCGCCACTTTTCACGAAAATGATATCTCTCTCGATTCTTTTACATCCATTACTCTCTTCCTACATACTCTGCGAACGTGGTTACTGCAAACCCCTACATTTTATGAAGCCCCGATTTGATTAATAAGCCAACTACTGCCCCGATGTTATCCTTCTACACACCTCCAAAAAATTTAACTCACAAACTTGTTACTAAAATTATATTTCTATTATATTCTAAAAAGAAACAATAGCAGAGACACGTCAGATCAAAGTGAACCGTAATCCACCCACTACCTACAGTATGTATATATAATTCTTAATAAAATATTCTTCAATATGCTCCCCTTTATCCCTACAATATAAAAGGGCCTTCGCTAAGCCCTCGCAACAACCTCCAGACACACGGAAACGTCAAACACAGACATCTAATTGTGCACGGAAAAACGTATGGAAAATCTTACTACCTACAGGGGGTATGAAACAAAAGAGTACATGCCTACCACTCCGTGCAGAGTTGAGTTGAAATACAAATAATGTACAGGGTTTGCAATAGATTTATTCTATTCGTATATTATTATAATAATATTTAAATGTTTATAAAGATCCTGACATAACTCCTTTGCTTCCTTCACATCCACAATTATTTTCATACAAGCTCTATAAATTTTTAGTTCTTATATAAAGTGTGTTTACAAGAGATGGATCTTGAATAAGGTTGTTTAAAAAGCCTACGATTATTTCACTAGATCAAAATCTAATTGTCCCGCTTTTTTCCTACAGAGATAGGCAGAGACAATGGAGTTAAAAAGTTTTATCTACCATCTACAATCCATATAAAGAGTCAAATTATTTATCGTGCATTGTATACAAGTCGCTAAAATTGACATTATGGAAACTTTAATAAATATAAAAACATAAATAACACTTTCGGAGGCATCATCATAAAAATACACTCTGTATTTAACCATATACCTACAGACAGACGTAAACGTGAGGTGAATTATGAACCTTTTGATGTTTCAGGACGCCCCTACTTTTTCATAAAGTTGGGTCAAAAGTGTTTAAAAATGTACTTTAATAAGCCTCTTTCAGGGTTTTTACCACTTTGATGTACATATGACATCTAATGATGCATCATGACAAGTACACATTTTTTTTTTGTAAAAAATATACGGCGTTCTCACGAGACGAATTAAGTTGTTTAATATTTATTGTTTAACAAAATATTGAAAGTAAATATTGTCTGTAGCGTTCTCACGGTTCAATAATAATCGACTCAATATTATACGTGTCATTACACTATCTGTCCATTATTGCATTTTTTTCGTGGATGCGGACGCCATTATTTACATTTTATTTTACAAACAAACAATAAACTGGTGACAGAGAAATGCAATATACAATACCTACTCAATCGCGCTGATTGATTGACTGATTACTCAATGCAAGTTGAACGAACAAGTTCAGACGAGTCGATTCGTTGTCAGCTATTAATTGAATCAATAAAAGTTGAAAGGTCTTTAACTTTTGTTGAACCGATATTTATTGCTTCAACTTGATTATAAGTCTGTTCAGACGGTTCAAATTGCGAACGATTTCTCATTTGAACAACTAAATTCGCCTCGTGAGACCACCGTATTACGAGTAGTACGGCGACTGTGAACTGAGTCAGATTTTTCAGTCATTGAGACTAGGACCTCCCCTTGCTTAACATCAGGCAAGTCCAGGTCACAATAATTCAAATACTCCATTGCTACAATGCTACACTATATATATAATGGTTCATCAACTTTTAGGCGTAATGACTGTGAAGTGACTCGGTCGCATTTCAGGTTTAGGCATTTGCATAGGTACTTTTACCACATCGCTCGAGGCGGTTACTCGAGCGATTCTAGACTGAAACCACGAACCAGAAGACGCAGCGTAGGTAGGCCTCCCACTAGGTAGAATGACGACATAATGAAAGTGACGGATAATGCAACTGGCATCTTGTCGCTCGGAAGGGCGTTCAGCAGTGGACTCCTTTTGGCTAATGATGATGATGATAGGTTTTTTATAATAGAAAACAATAAAAATAATAATGATCTTGTAATTCAATATCTCTTGCTAATGCTAGTTAAAATTGTCATTCGATATATTTTTTTAAAATACAATATTTTTTGTTGAATCGTATTTAGTATATATGTCTTTATTTATTTATTTGTTCCTTTATTGTAAAATAAATGTACGCAATTAACAACATGCCGTGAGGGTGAGTTTTGCCAGTCAACCCTTGGGTTGTGAAAAAGTAGGTAGATAAAGAAAAGCGCGTAGTATAAGAAAATATATAAATACAGAACATACTTAGAATACATAGAAAAATATTTTCCAAATACGAAACTTGCCTAAATCATATATATCAGGTATGAAGTTTGAGTTAAACCAAGTCTTTGAATACGTGTAGCTTTACAACAAATAAGGAAAAGTGGGTACTTGGATAATGTCTCCAATTTTCAAAGGCATTTGAAACGGCTCAAAACCTCATGCCTCTATAAGTAGGCTCAAACAAGGGAGAGAAACGAGGTCCCCGTGTGTGTATTAGTCGAGCTTAATGGTACAACAACCTTTGAGTCAGTCCATGAAGGATGTTTTGGCAATTTAAACCTTTGTACGTTACTTAGAATTCTAGACGCATAATTGTCTGAAATTCTACCCTTCTATGGTTCAACAACTTTTAGGTTTAATGGCTGTGAAGTGACTTAGTCGCATTTCGAGAAGCTACATTTATGGCGGCAGTTGCCTAAGGTATATCGCACTTCTGATACAATTATGTAGAGTCGTATTATACATATATAAAATCAATATGAACAAATTTATTGTTCATATTGTTTAGCACTTTAAAATAAAGGCGAACTTACTGCCGTAAGGCTAGATAACCAAAGCTTGGCCTAAACCAAGACTTAACAGAAGGATATTATAAAAAGGCTAATATACAGCAATCAATCAATCAATCAAATTGTCACGCCTTATTTCCACAGGTATAGGCAGAGAAAATGGAGCGCCACTTACCACGATCCTTACACAACTCCCTTGCTTCCTTCACATCCACAATTCTCTTCATACAGGCTCTGTGGTTATGGGCACTAGGCAACCTATATACAGCAGCTTTTGTAAAAAGATGAACCCACATACTCAGCCCCAATTTTATTATTTTTTATTATACATTTCTATACTAAGCTACTAAATTGCTTGTATCATAGAAACAGGACAACCAAAGTATATATATCAAAAATACATTGGTACCGGTGCGGTAAGTGGTTTTGAACCCGTGCCGAGTTTACGTAGCCATTTCACTGCCACTACACCAAGGTCGCATTTACATTAATATTGCCTTCATATATTTCTTCTGTTAAGTTTTGGTCTAGGCCAATCTTGGGTTACTGGCATAACTGCACTAGGTTGACCTTTGTTGTAGAGTGCTCAATTTAAAAAATCTAATTAATTGTTTAACATGACAGCGACTGAGGCAACCGTAATTTGTATCATTCTTTTTTCCAATTGTTGGCACTTTTGTACTTTTCTTTGCTTACTTACATACAAGTCTTAATAAAAAAAAATATTTTTTATTGTGACTCGACATATGACAGACAGCACCCCGCTTGATGTTAAGCCAAAGTGTGGCCCATGAATGAATGTCACTGCTACTACAATTCAATAACTGTGAGTAGCAATCACACCCATTATGCCGGCCTAGATGGAACCGGCAACTTACAAGCTGATCCCGAAACGTGACCAAATCACTTCACGGTCTGTATACTTGTAAGTGGTGGTACTACCCCGGATCGGCAGACTGGGTACCACTGCCTACCACAAAATAATACAAAACTATCCAGTTATTAACTCCAAATACAAATCAATATTAATATACAGAGGATAAGAAGTATACGGATGTGTGTTGGAGATAGAATAACAATTATTCAATCAAATTGTCACGCCTCTTTCCTACGGGGATAGGCAGAGACAATGGAGCGCCACTTGACTACTAACATAGTTTATGAAATAAAACAGCGGCTTACCATGTATGTTACTATAATTATTTAAATTCGACTTTTCGAAAGCTTTGCATCCATCGTGGTCTCGGGAAGTTTGAAGTCTCTTTTGAAGTTAACGTCTTAGTAACTTTTGGCAAAAGTTTCCGAAACTATCCTTAATGTTGTTTAGTTTTCATCAAAAGTGTTAGATAATTTCTATAATTATTACAACTACAGTACGTAGCAGTTATACATTGGTATTACTAGGTCTTTTGAAGCCATATTTACGTAAACACTCATTGCATGTAGTATTTTATTGGCTGCATATTAGCGGATTATTTAATTAGATACATAATTAAATAGATATTACATTACTTATGATGAACTGTTTTTTTGGAAGATGTTTTTTTTTTAATAATATATAATAATAATAAAGCCCATTTATTCCTTGATTTTTACAAAAAAATATATATGTAACAATGGTAATTTTTATGTCAATTAATTACAATAAAATGTTAAATGAACATTTTTAATGTCCAAATATTGTCAATTAAGGCCCTTTCTTCGGGTAAATGCCTCCTCCTTTTTGTTCCAGTTCCCTCTGTCCTGCGCTTTTTTAGTTTAATGATCTTTTTGTAAATACATATTAAAGATATTTATTAAATGGTAAAAGCGTCAAAACTAACTGACTATAATTTTCTCACATCGTATTCATTTAAGGTGAAATCCGTTCCATTAACACTAATAACCACTAGTCGCCTACAACCATTTTAATAGGTAAGTAGGAGATTACTATAATTATTAAAAAGTTAGTGTAGTTGTAGTGTAATGAGCAATGGTCATACAAACCGGGAGACACCGGTTCAAACCCATTTGCTACTGGACCAATGAATCTTATTATGTACTTTGGTTGTCCAATTCTTTTTTCTTCTTATTTCAATTTTCTTCGTTAGTATGTTTTAAAAAAAATAGTTCAGTTGTAAGAAACATGTCAACAGGGCAGTCTTTACCCGGGGGTTCAAGGGGTGCGGTGCACCCGGGCGCAGAGTCCTAGGGGGCGCATGCCGACAGCCATAAATTTCAATATGTACTTACTACACTGACACCACGCGAGCGGAGCCTTGACTTACGCACCCCGGCGCTGAATATGCTTAAGACGGCCCTGCATGTCAACTTACAACCTTTCCCAAAAAATATTTGTACCTTCTAAAAATACTAATTATAATTAAAACATATTTTACACAACACAAAATCTTCCGACACAGGATACTCATTATACTATCAAATACCACTGTAATAAGTTTGTAGTCGGAGAGCGTTACCTGCTATTCATTACAGTGTCTCAAAGGCAGGTAAAGGTACAAATGACAGAGACCCTTTATCTTCAAAATCGTCGTGTAACCGTCAACCGCAGGGCTCTCTTGTATCCGGAGGATTGTCGGCTTAAGACTCCTTAAATACAGATAGTACGTTTTTGTGAAGGGACCAATGATTTTCGGAAATATTTCACATGAGAACCTATGAATCGCATAGTCGATTTATTTGTGATAATAGCGTATTAAGTAGAATTTCAGATTTGTTATGGTGAATAAAAGATCTGAAATCATGCTATGAAACATTACAACGCTGGCTGAAATTTAATAACATTAAAATTTTATTTATTTATTTCTTAAAAAGAGTTAAACATAATATGTTTAACGACTATATATGTTTAATGTATTGACGACTGGCGTGGACGAACGGTTTAGCGATTGGTTTGTTGCGCTTAAAGTCCCGGGTTTGATACCCGGTCGGAGCAAATATTTGTTTCATAGCTTTTATTTGTAATATTTAATAAAATTATAATATTGCAAATATTTGTTAATAAAAAAAAATGGACATTTGCTTCTGGTCTGATTATCAAAGAGTGGTAGGCAGTGGTACCCATTCTGCCGATCCGGGGTAGTACCACCACTTACAAGTATACCGACCGTGAAGTGATTTAGTCACGTTTCGGGATTAGCTTGTAAGTTGCCGGTTCCATCTAGGCCGTGGATAGTGGATGTGATTGCTACTCACAGTTATTGAATTGTAGTAGCAGTGGCATTCATTCATGGACCACACTTCGGGTTAACATCAAGCGGGGTGCTGTCATATGTCGAGTCACAATAAAAAAAAGCGAGAATGAAATCTAATTAATTTTTAAAATATTAAATATTACTAAAAATGAGTAATTTTTAATATTACTAACGTTGTGTCAATTGAAAGAAAGCTATGAAACTATAACATGTTTTAGTAATCAGTCTTGTCATGATTTTAAAGAATGTATATTATTAACGGGACTTTTACTTTCACTTTGTAAAATTTAGTACATAATTTAATAAATTTAAACAGACTAAATAATAAATAAAATGAAATAAACAAATATTATGCGGCTTACTATCGCGTTAATTTTGGTTTTGATTTTAATTTTAATAATATTTAACCGCATAAAATTTCATTAAATTTATTTCATTAATTTATCGTGCAAAATCTAGGAATTTTTTTTTTTTTTTTTATTGTGACTCGACATATGACAGCAACCCGCTTGATGTTAAGCCAAAGTGTGGTCCATGAATGAATGTCACTGCTACTACAATTCAATAACTGTGAGTAGCAATCACATCCACTATGCCGGCCTAGGTGGAACCGGCAACTTACAAGCTGATCCCGAAACGTGACCAAATCACTTCACGGTCTGTATACTTGTAAAATGCTATAGATTAAATTTGTAAATTTAGTAATTTTCATTTTTTTTAATATCACAAATGTTTGTGGCCTTATTCATATGATTTATATTAAATTAATCATTATTTTTCTCTATATTTTTAGGGTTCTACTATGACGACGTCCATATATCCCTGCGACCATTCACGTAGACCCTGCTGAGCTCGTTTCAGTTTAGACAAATACCACTAATTATTTGTCACTGACATTAGTTTTTGCACATTCTTTTTGTTGTATGTATGAAATACATCCTTTCATTCATCCCTGCAAACTGTATACATTCATACAGTCGGGTTTCGTGATTAGCTTGAAAGTATAACTTTGTCAAGTTATACTTTACAATTCTGACATGCTAAAGTATGTATTTTATTATTGTAGGTAAATATTTGTGTATTTTTTTTTGTTTTTTTTTTTTGGAGACTATATCTAATATCGAATTGCACATCGGCATCGGCAAGCACCGGCGAATATAAACCTATTGTTTCAGTCGCCGTCATTATACGTAAAAATGTGATAACATTTAATTTTAAGCGGTGGGTGTAATTATTTATATTTTTAGTAAGGTAATTTTGCACCTCATCCTTTTCTTTCAGTATTTCTCCTAATCCCTAAGGTTAACCAGCAAAAAAATTATACCAACATAAAGTTCGTATTTATATATCAATCAATCAGTCACGCCTTTTTCCCACTGGGATAGGCAGAGACAATGAACCACTTGCTACGATCCTGACACAACTCCTTCGCTTTCTTTACATTCACAATTCTCTTCATATAAGCTCTATGGTTATGGGCACAAGGCAACCTAGTATTAAGTAGTAAAATTAGTTTTTTTAAATAAATGTTATTAATAGAGTGAGTCTGTAACTCGACCTGCAAAAACTGAGCCTAGTTGCATATAATTAAGTTAAGTTAGTGAAAATATATTTTTAAAGCTATTTTTCAACTGGAATGGCTCCCATTGTAGCTAATTGAATTGCCACTGCTAGTGCAACTAATCGAATAAAGGAGTTAATCCAAGCTTAAAGTTTTCTGAGCTCTTTATTTCTTTGTTTTAATTACAATCTTAATGCATATACCTTGTATAGGAAAGGTTCGCTTTATTTATTTTTTACACATCTATACTACTACTAAAGTGCCTTGTATCATAGAAACAGGACAACCAAAGTACATATATCAAAGTGGGTACCGGCAAGTGGTTTTGAACCCGTACGTAACCATTGCACCATAAAACTGGCATTATAATACTTTTTTATTATAATAGAATTTCCTTTAAAACCTTTATTTCCATAGACATTATACATACATTGTTTTGTATTACAGAGCATTTGTAATACTCGTAAAGTTTATTTATTGTTTACTTGTTTCATACAGAATTGTTTTTAAGCTGTACTTTATTAAGACAAACGTTTTAGTTCAATTTATTCATTATAATTTAGGCTAAAATTTGATGTAAATTCGTATAAATTCTTATATTTCAGACCAACAAAAAAATATAGACAGTGTTGCGTACTCAGATCATATAATATAATACTTATTATAATAATATAATAATTATATACTTATATGATCTGAGGTTGCGTACAACCACAATTGTGTAATAACTCGTATTTAGGAAATGCATTGTATTTACATTTGTATTTAAAGGTGTATGTATGTAAAAGTATATATAGTATAATATGTATATGACTTTATACAGTTAATTGTAGTCCTTATTGCTGCAGATTTTTATTATTATTCGGATTGGCTGGTAGAGAATAATGCCAAGCGGCGGTAAGCCCGCCTTTTGTTGACAGAATAATATATTAATGGTTAGTAAAAAGTGTATTATTACTTATTATTATCATTTAGTAACAGTAGCTTAATATAGAAATGTAAATATATAAAAAATCTGTGGTAGCAAATTATACCATTTTAATAAAAGTTAAACATCCCCAAAACAGCTGAAATATTGCGATATCCCACCTGAAATAAATAGTCGGATTTAAACTTTTAACTCGAAACAGTTGGTTTGAGAACTTGTGATAGTACGCTCTCGGGTGCATACAAACTATTGCAGTTCGAAACAAACACAGAAGAGACTCACATACACTACTTCAAAATAAAAGCTTTAATATGCAAGTGTCAAGCGACTTGCTACTTAATATAGGATTAATTATGAATATTTTATCGTAGGTCTACATAATACAGGGGCCTTCACTTTCGCCGCCATAGTAAAGGCGACTGTGGCAATTGTATAATACTAAATAGTTTTTAGTCGTCGGCACTCTTGGACTTCTTCTATCTTACCATCAGACGAGTCAAAGTTAAATGTCAAGTCATTAGAAAAAGTCTAAAACTATGGCGACTGAAAACTTGACGCGTAAATATTCATACTACAAGAATGATGGAGGTCCCAACCTGTGCTAGATTCTGTTTAAATAGTAACGTATTTAAGAAACGTTTGTGTAATAAAATAAATAATGTTTTTCCTATGAGTTACACTTAACACCTGCACTTGTCCCTTGTGGTTGATTACTTGACAGTAATGTAAATCAGTACAAAACCGCTTTTGTTCTTTGTAATAAATACTTCCGCTGAATAAAATTATAAACACTTTTGTAGTAAACTTTTAGTGTGTTGTTATTTTGGTTTGTGTTCTCTTTTCAGATTCTCAGGTATGGATGTTTGAACTATATGTATATTTATATGTACATGTATATTCATAAAGCCGTTCATGCATTGTTTTTTTTTCCAATATGTGCCTATGTTTTCTTTTTTCACTTCTTATTAAGTCTATGAATATATTTATCCCTTTTTTGGAACGAAGTTCCTTATCGCGCGTTGCGAAAGGGGGCTAGACGGAAAAAAATTAAGACCAAAAGTTGTAACGACATTTTTAGGGTTCCGTAGTAAAAAACGGAACCCTTATAGATTCGTCATGTCTGTCTGTCTGCCCGTCTGTCCGTCCGTCCGTCTGTCCGTCTGTCCGTCCGTCCGTCTGTCACAGCCACTTTTTTCCGAAACTATAAGAACAGTTTTCGCATCGGTAGTCGCGCGTGTGCTTAAATGGAGAGACGCGTTATTTCGGCTTAGACAGACTATACCTTATTATCACGATTTTCGATAAAGTATTTATCTATCCACAAACAAGTGTTTTATACTCGTAAGATAGCATTGTAATAAGCAGTTAGCTCACGAAATACAAATCTTGGTAACCGCAAGCTCTCTGTTGCAATTGGCATAAGTGATGAGGTTGGCGGTCAACTTGGATTCCACTTTGAATGTAGTTCCTGAGACTCCCCACAAGTTTCTACATAAATTAGCCAAACTTCATCCCTGGGCGACATGTCTAATTCGACATATGCAGCACTCGACATTGCCTTTGGCGATCCGGGAAAATTAATATTAGCTATCTATTTCTACTGCATTTACTTGGCTTTTTGTTTTGTGTAAACACAATAAAATATAGTTTTAATAAAGCAATTACAATTTCGTGCCAATTTTTGTACAGGAATAGACAGAGACAATGGAGCGCCACTTGCCACGATCCTGACCTCGTATTCCACATATAATATTTAGTAATATTATAAGACACACACACACTTTCAGCACAAGATGACACTAAAAACTAAGTAGTAATAAATGTTTGGACGAACGGTTGGCGATTGGTTTGTTGCGCGTAAAGTCTCAGGTTCGAATCCCGGTCGGAGCAAATATTTGTTTTGTAGCTTTTATTTGTAATATATTGCAAATATTTTTTAATAAAAAATAAAAAAAGATATTTGCTTCGGGTTTGGTTATCAAAGAGTAAGCAGTGGTACTACCCAGTCTGCCGATCCGGGGTAGTACCACCACTTACAAGTATACAGCTCAGCTCAGCTACAAGATCAGCTTGTAAGCTGCCGGTTCCAACTAGGCCGGCATAGTGGATGTGATTGTTACTCACAGTTATTGAATCGTGGTAGCAATGACATCCATTCATGGACCACACTCCAGCCTAACATCACAGGTGCTGTCATATGTCGTTTTACAAATAAATAAAAATGTCAATAACTGTACATTGAAGTGGCTATGTAACGGCGACTGTGGCAACTACTTAATCGTTTTTTTCGGTCGTCGGCGCTCTTGGACCTATCGTTGCTCACTATCAGGCATGTCAAGGTCAAATGTCGAGTCACAATAATAAAAATAGCAATCGCATTCACAATGCCGGCCTAATTGAAACCGGTAACTTGAATATGGTGGTACAACCCCTGAACAGTAGACTAGGCAAAAGCGCCAACTCTTCACCGTTCCAGCTGATTTCAGCTAGGCAGGTATAGTGAATGCGACTTCTACGTGCAATTATTTAACTGTACTAGTTACGAACTCTATTCATGGACCGCACTCCAGCTTAACATAAAGTGGGGTGGTTAGTAAAAGTAATATTCATTAGGCTCCATTGTCGCTGCCTATCCCTGTGCGAATTGAGGAGTAACAATTTGATAACAATTGATTGATTAACAGCCTGAATATAATAGTAAATACATAAGAATAATAATTTTGTTAGTTGTGTGAGGATCGTGGCAAGTGGTGCTTCATTGTCTCTGCCAGTATCCCTATGGGAAAAAAGCGTACTAATTGGCTTGATTTTTTTTATTGTGACTCGACATATGATAGCACCCCGCTTGATGTTAAGCCAAAGTGTGGTCCATGAATGAATGTCACTGCTACTACAATTCAATAACTGTGAGTAGCAATCACATCCACTATGCCGGCCTAGATGGAACCGGCAACTTACAAGCTGATCCCGAAACGTGACCAAATCACTTCACGGTCTGTATACTTGTAAGTGGTGGTACTACCCCGGATCGGCAGACTGGGTACTACTGCCTACCACTCTTTGATAACCAGACCCGAAGCAAATATCCATCTCTTTTTTTTATTAACAAATATTTGCAATATTTAATACTATTAAATATTACAAATAAAAGCTATGAAACAAATATTGATTGATTGATACATTGCCTGAATAGTGTATAATTTGTCGTACTTGTCGTACAGTGAAGTACATTATGCGCTATTCCGTACATTATACAATGCAGCAACAAAATAATGTCCCCAGAGAGAACTATGAAATAACTCGAGTGAACATAACTACACACTAATTTCCTCTGCGGAAATGTAAATAGACATTCTTGCAATAGTTAAAAGTACTTTAAACAGTTATACGAGTACGTTACAGTATTTTTATTTGAGACAATGTTACGTTATTTTTACATGGTAAAATGTTTTATTGTTTTTATTGTTCGTACAAAAATAGTATATATCTAATTACTTTTTTGGTTACAGATTATTACACATCGCTCGAAGAACCGACAAGCGATGGGGAAGAAAGGTTCTAGAGTGGAGACCACGAAACCAAAAGACGCCGCGTAGGTAGGCCTCCCACTACGTGGACTGACGACATAGTAAAAGTCACGGGTAACCGGTGGATGCAACTGGCATCTTGTCGTTCGGATTGACGTTATAAGGAGGGGGCCTTTGTTCAGCAGTGGACGCCTTCTGGCTGATGATGATGATTATTTAAAATCTATAGGAATTATTCAATTAATCAATCAAACTGTCACGCCTTTTTCCCATAGGGATAGGCAGAGACAATGGAGCGCCACTTGCCACGATCCTGACACAACTCCCTCGCTTCCTTCACACCCACGAAGAATTATTAATATTAATAAATAAAAAATCATGAACATAATAACATAACTATTCCGCTTGACATCAAATATTTAACTAAATTGAATATTGACATTAAATAAAACTTTAAAAAGAGAACGAATTACTTTTTTATTAAAAAGTAAACCCGCATAGCAACCCCGCCTCCATGAATACAGGTGACTGCTACTACACTTACAAAACTGCACGCATCCACAATGCCGCACAGTTTTTTTTTATAAATCGGAGACAACCTCAAAAAGCGGGCTAGTACCCATAACAGCAGAGCGTGTATGAAGAGAATTGTGGATGTGAGGGAAGCGAAGGAGTTATATCAGGATCGTGGCAAGTGGCACTTCATTGTCTCTGTCTATCCCTGTAGGAAAAATATGTGACAGATTTATTGATTGAATATTTATTGTTTTATGCAGAATATAAAAATAAGATATACGAGTATAATGTATATGTATCGTATAATGTATAAAACAAAAGCGTCAACTTGAATAATAAATAATAATATCACGTCTAAAGTTATTATAATGATATCTAGTTTAATTAATACATCACCAGGGCTTCATCCATTAATCCTTGTTTTAGATAGGAATTAGACTGGACCCCAATAAGGGTAAGAAGTGATAGTAACTTCTATGAATATATTATATTAAATTGTAGTTTTATCGTGAAATATTGATAGTCCACTTAACAAGGACTTAATAGATATTTTATGCCACATTAATAAATATTAAATATAGTACCTAAAATATGGTAACTAAGAAATGCTTTTCTATACATATTTGACTAAGCGGTTCTTTCTCCGGTGAAGTTTAAGTGCATAATTAGATGCTTTTAGATGCAATTAAATTAGTAGATTAGCATTCACGATGCTGTCATATGAGTCACAATAAAAAATAAGCTGGTTCTAAAAAGAAGAAGGAGCAATAAAGGAATAGGATGAAAGTGAGAAAATAGTGTCAGTTTGGTGAAAAGTGTCGTTTCGATGTCTCTACGTATTCTTTGCGTACCTATATAAGAATTAAGGCGTAACAATTTGATTTATTAACATAGATACAGAATTTAAATAATGGTTCAACATATATGACAGCACCCCGCCTGATGTTAAACTGAAATGTGATTAATAAATGAAGGCAACTGCTACAATAGTTACATAAAAGCGACCGTGTTTTTTTTTTTTTATTTTTTATTGTGACACGACATCTGACCTCGACCCGCCTGATGATAAGCAAGAGGAGGTCCAAGAGTGACGACGACTGAAAAAAACAGAGTTAGCTCCCGGCCATCTCAGCCGCCGTCATTATGCCGGCCTAAGGTGCTTCTTCACGCATCGCTTGAAGGATCCAAGGTCATAGGATGGAGAGAACACATGGGCAGGCAAAGCATTCCACTTGTCAATTGTTCTACAAAGAAAAGACGCACCGAACTTTTTAGTTCGACTGCCGATTCGGTCGATAGAATGCGGATGCTTTCCCCGACCAGTGCGGGTATTACGGGTGTAAAAGGACGAGGTAGGAACAAGGTTAAAGAGCTCTTCGGAACATTCTCCGTGGTATAGGCGATAGAGGACGCACAGAGCCGCCATGTCTCTGCGTAGTTGCAGGGGCTCTAGAGTTCGCGTGACCTCTGCATCACCTATAATTCGGACAGCTCGGCGCTGCAATGAATCCAGGGCATTGAGAAGATACTTGGCAGAGCCGTCCCAGAGGTGCGAACAGTACTCCGCGCAAGAGCGAATCTGAGCCTTGTATAATAGCAGGCGAAGCTCTGGCGCGAAGAACCGCCGCACCTTGTTCAGGATACCAAGTTTGCGGGAGGTGGTCTTAATGGCCCGCTCGATATGGTCCCTGTGTTTTTTTTTTTTTTTTTTTTTTTTTTTTTTTTTTAAGAGGGTATTTTCAAATAACAGTAAACTTTACCAGAATTGTTATTGTTTGTAAATAAATATAAAACATAATTAATTTAGTGAGTTCTTGTGTGTTTTGTGTTTATAAAGTGTTAATTAATGGCCACAAGTGTAGTTACGTAATAATATTTACTATTTACACACATCGGAGTGACTATAGGTTCGCAGCATGACTTTTGGATATACAGTGTTGGAGTGACGAGAAATTAAGTTTTTGGATAAATCATTGAGGCTAGACATAGTGGACAGTAATATCGCAAACTGGCCTTTATAATAAATCTACTAATTGGTGCATTTTTGAATATTTTAAAGGTGTCTGGTAGATCGGAATTACTAGTGCCATCTAGCGGTCACACATCGGAGTGACTATAGGTTCGCGGCATAACATTTGGATATACAGTGTTGGAGTGACGAGAAATTAAGTTTTTGGATAAATCATTGAGGCTAGACATAGTGGACAGTAATATCGCAAACTGGCCTTTATAATAAATCTACTAATTGGTGCATTTTTGAATATTTTAAAGGTGTCTGGTAGATCGGAATTACTAGTGCCATCTAGCGGTCACTTGCTGCAGATCTTCCTATATATTGATTAATCGTAATATCACTACTCCTCAGTAGGTGTCGCTAGCATTCAAAGTGTTGCATGATGAATACCTGTTCGGGTTGTATGCAGACTATTAATCCTAAGGACGAGCTCATATGTAAGACATGTAGGCAATATTATCACTACGTGTGCATTAATATGACAGCAGTGAATTACAATAAACTATCATCTGCAAATAAAAATCTATGGAAGTGTCCATCATGCAAACTTTTAAAGAAACCAAAAAGGGGTGATGAAACACCCATCCGCGGGTTGCATGACGATGCGGATAGGACACCAGCTGACCCAGCTACTACTACTGATGTTGCGACGGTTATGGATGCGAACTTTATGGATTTTGAGGCGATGTTGGATCGTAAACTGAAAGCATTCAAAGAGGAGATCCTAAGCGGAGTGAGTGCTACCATAAACGACTTGATGACCACCATACAACTACAGAATTCCGAGTTACAGGAGCTGAAGGCGTCACACAACAATGTACTTAACGAGCAGCAAAAACTGTTAGCGGAGCTCGAGTCGCAGAAGGCGCTGACTGCTGCCATTGAGTCAGATCTGACTGATCTGCGTTTAACAGTTGAGAAGCAGCAACAGTGGGCAAGAATGAGCAACCTGGAAGTTCTGGGAGTGCCGGAAATAAAAAATGAGTCTCCCATTGACCTGATTTTAAAATTGGCTGCTCATGTGGACGTAAAGTTGGCACCTGATGACATCGAATCTGCTCACAGAATCCAGCCGTTCCGTACCGTTGAAGGTAGACCTAAGCCAATTATAGTCAGACTAAAAAACCGTACTATCAAGGATATTATGATCTCAGGATTCCGCAGAGCTCGAGGTGTGTCGACCGGTGACATAGGGTTGACAGGCCAAGGTAGAAAGATATTTATTAATGAGCACTTAACACCCAAAAATAAAATGCTGCTCAGAAAGGCAAAGGAAATGGCGTACAAACAGGCCTACAAATTCGTGTGGATAAAAAACTGCCAAATATATATACGAAAAAACGAACAGTCCCCTGCCATCATCATAAACACGGAAAAGGATCTTTCCAAGATTACTTAGTACTCCATTTTACACATAGGCTATCTTTAATTGTTTTCTTGGTTTTATTTGATTTGTTATTAGAAGTAATTTTGTATAGTTTGTATAGTCTTTTTTGTTTAACACACAGATACACACACATGCACACTCACACACACATTCACTTACAAATTTTCACGCATTCATGCACACACACATCCATACATTGCATAACATTATATTCACATACACTCCATTATAGCCGTGGTAACAACAACTTGCAAAACAGCAACATCTTTGCACAGATGGGTTCTTTTTTAATCTATTATATATATCTTTTTGTACATTGCACACATATTTTTTGTGTTAGTTCTGTATCGTGCCAGACATTCAGTCTCTTATATTATTATTTAATTAATTCATTATATAATTTCTATTTAATTAGTATAGTAGATAACATTTTTAATCAAAAAAGATAAAAACAGGTATCTTAGCATCTACTACCAAAATGTTCGTGGTCTGCGCACAAAAGTAAATGAGTTCTATCAAAGCATCTTAGCACATAATTATGATATCGTGTTAATTACAGAAACCTGGCTCTGCGACAGCATTCAAAATAGTGAGATTTGTGACTCTCGATACGACCTATTTAGACCTATATAGAAAAAAAAAAAAAAATAAAAAAAAAAAAATAAAAAATAAAAAAAATAAAAAAATAAAAAAAAAAAAAAAAAAAACATACGACCAAGAACCCGGTTCAGTCCCGCTACAACAGACTCTCTCATATCGGCTATCTCCTGTTTGCCGGCTGCGGGGCGGGCAGTGTAGCGTCCATGCACCGTGCTGTCGTCTGCATAGCAATGAATGCCGGATCCAAGGTCCAGCATGTCATTGATATGCAAAAGGAACAGAGTCCGGCGACAGCACGGAGCCTTGAGGGACGCCGGCATTCACCGAGATCCTGCGCGATGC
This sequence comes from Tinea trinotella, assembly GCA_905220615.1. Classification (NCBI taxonomy): domain Eukaryota; kingdom Metazoa; phylum Arthropoda; class Insecta; order Lepidoptera; family Tineidae; genus Tinea; species Tinea trinotella. The sequence goes on from HG992314.1 coordinate 2,490,762, forward strand.
GCTTCCATCCACAACGACGCGTATGGAGCGATCACGCAGGAAGTCGGTTATCCAGCCCCGCAGACGACGAGGTAAACCGTATGCCTCGAGCTTGGATAAAAGGGCCTTGTGCCAGACCCTGTCAAACGCTTTGGAGATGTCCAGGCCAACGGCAAGGGCTTCTCCATTACCATCCAACGCTTCACCCCAGACGTGCGTGGTGTACGCCAGAAGGTCACCAGTTGACCGTTTCGGCCTGAAGCCATATTGACGGTCATTGATCAGCTGGTGACCCTCCAGGTAGGCCATGAGGCGAACATTGATTATTCGCTCCATGACCTTGCACAATACTGAGGTTACAGCTATCGGACGGTAGTTTGCAGGGTCTGAACGGTCGCCTTTTTTTGGGACCAATTGCACATTGGCCCCCTTCCAAGCCCGAGGCACACAGCCCGACGCGTATGAGAGCCGGTACAGCCTCGTCAAGACGGGAGTCAATTCCGCTGCACACATTTTAAGCACAAGCGCTGGGATACCATCAGGACCACTGGACTTTCGGACATCGAGCGATCGTAGTTCCATGCGGACATCGCGTTGTCTGATACGGAAATCAGGCATCGTATGTCCGCACGGACGTAGGGTAGGTCTTTCAACACCACGATCGTCGATACGCGAATTAGTGGCGAAGACTTCGGCCAGGAGATCGGCCTTCGCCTTTGCCGTATGTACCAGTGAGCCATCAGGTTGTCTCAGCGGTGGCAGTGAGGAACGGCAGAAATTAGATTCTACAGTCTTGGCGAGACTCCAAAAGCTACGACTACCCGTTGGGTGCGCTAATAGACTCTCGCCAATCCTGGAAACGCGCTGTGCCTCCGCTTCTTTAAATACTTTTCTGCAAGACTTGGTGGCGCGGTTATAGGCTGCTTTCATCTCATCCACGCGAGGGTCATGATTTCTTCGACCCTTGACCCAGGCACTGTGGGCTGCGTTTTTTGCTGCAACAGCAGCCGCACACCCACTGTTGTACCAGGGCCTGCTACGGTCGTTACGAGATGCACAGTTGGATGGAACGTAATATTCCATCCCCAGTGCTATCTCATTAACAACGGCCGAGGCACACGTGGATGGATCCTCAGAGATGAAGCAGCGCTGCCACCAAGGGAAGGAAGCGAAATAATTCCGCATTCCCTCCCAATCCGCCGACCCGTAGTGCCACAAACGCCGCACCTCCTTCCTAGCAGAAGGAGGTACTGCGCGCGGCACCGTCGTCTCGACCAGGCAGTGGTCAGAAGTCCCTAGTGGGGCCTTGACCGAGATTTTATACCCGGTCGGACGATTGGTCAGTAGAAGGTCCAGCAGAGAAGGGGCATGACCGACAATGTCAGGTACCCGGGTGGGCTGGGTCACCAGCTGTGTTAGGTCATGCAAAAGGGCGAAAGCGTGAGCGGCCCTTCCCGCGTGGTCAGTCCTCTGGGACCCCAACCACACCTCATTGTGTGCGTTGAAGTCCCCCAAGACTACGACCTCCGCAGTCGGGAACCGCTCCAGCGCATCGTCTGTCGCCCGGCTCAGAGAATCGAAGAGCCGGGTTGTCTCCGAATCCCCGTGGTGGGAACGGTAGAGGCACCCGTAGATCCTGGTTTGGGAACCAAGGTCCACGTGTACCCAGAGGATGGACAGGGAAGGATCCTCCAAGCAAAGCAGACGGCGACAGCAGATATCGGACCGGATGTACACGCATACCCCGGCTTTCGCGAGGAATCTTTCCTCAAGCGTGTAGCCGGGGTATTGAAGGTATGAAATGTCAACCGGTACCTTTATCTGCGTCTCCGTCAGGAAGAGCAGTGCGGGCTGTGCCGTCTCAAGGTGGTGGTGGACGGCACTGAGATTGGCGTGGATTCCACGTATATTTGTGAAATCCACTCCAAGCTCCTTTGTTATGGGGGTTTTGTTGGCCGCTGGGCATACGTTATTCCTTTTTATTGCTTTCATGGAGGGAGGGGGGGGGGTGCGTGATGATGTTGGGGGTTGTTTATTCGGTAGGGACGAAAATGCAGCTATCTGCCTAGCCACATGTATCCCGGCGGTGTGAGTCTGCTGATCCGTCGGACGGAAGGGCCCCCGTACCCTCCCGGAAGTGATCGCCTGGACCCCATATCCGATCACCAATCGGCAAGACGAATCACCCCGGGATTATGCGCCGCCTGGTGGGGCAGCCTCCCTCCGTGGTTAGCGGTGGGCTCAGGCCCCTGTACTGTGCGGCGGGCGGCCAGCGGTTAACCGTTGCTACGGGTCTCCCTGGCCGACGGGTCAACAAACTCTCACCGGAATACAGTGGGTCAGCTGGATGCCACTGTCCCTAACCGCGTCCACAACCCCCAACGCAACTGGTGCTACACAAACTAGTCCCCGAACGCGACATGGTCACTATGGGGGGATTTGCATCTGTGTAGGGTGGTAATTTCAACCAGCTGAGAACACTTAATGCACCGGAAGTGTTCTCTCCCACTCTGGTTTAGTGGCAGTGCAATGGCTACGTAAACCGAGAGGCACGGGTTCGAAATCACTCACCGGTACCAATGTGCTTTGGTTGTCATGTTTCTATAATACAAGCACTTTAGTAGCTTAGTATAGAAATATATAAGAAAAAGAAAATTTAAAAATTAAAAATAAATGCAAGTACCAGTCGCATCCACTATGCCACCCTAGTTAGAACCGACAACTTTCAAGCGGATCCTGAAATGTAACTAAGTCCTTTCACGGTCTGTTCACTTAAAAGTGTTGGCACGACCCCGGATCTACCTGGGCAGACGACCACCAATTCTCCGGTTTATTTATATCTTTTTTAAACCTGACAATACCCATAATATGAACCATGTCCTTGTTTACATCTATCCAAACCAACTCTAACCCTTCTCAATTCTCCGCCAAAGATTTCGAGTCAACCCGGAAGTTTCCTAATTCTTCAATGTCAGTGATATATATCATAAGTAGTAAACACGTAGATACATAGACTATATATAATTAGAGGGCGCATATCTTCGGTAAAGTCGCAAACCTCTTATCTCTCTTTTTTTCTTGAATCATCTTTTAGATAGTATACTTCTGAATGCATGTAAAAATAAAACTCCTACATACACCGTTTCTGGATTAGCATGTAAATTGCCAGTTCCAACTAGGCCGGCATAGTGGATGTGACTGCTACTTACAGTTATTGATAGATAGATAGATAAATATAATAAAACACATGTACATAGGGAAGCTTAATGTCTAATGACATTTTCTACCCGCTAACCTTTATTTATTGAATTGGAGTAGCAGTGACATCTATTCATGGACCACACTCCAGCTTAACATCAAGCGGGGTGCTGTCATATGTCGAGTCACAATATACAAATAAAATACAAATAAAGATTGTGATCTGTGCGAAGAGCTGAACTATAAATCGAGATGTTCATTCGCATGTCACTAACATCTGTTTAGGTTTGCTTTCTGCCAACAACTTTATTAGTTCTCGCTGACAAATTGCATACGCGCACTGCATTACAAGTACTTCTTACCCCCATGATTAATGAGTACGTGTACCTACTTAATAAAGGAGTCTGTTTTTCAGTCGTCGGCGCTTTTGGTTTTCCTCTTACTTACCATCAGGGAGCCGACCGAGCAACTTCCATGGAAATGACAATGAAATTCCAAATGACAGTGAGAGAGCTCTACTACTATCTCTTAGAATTGTAAAAAATAGAGTGATAGGCAGTAGTACCCAGTCTACCGATCCGGGGTAGTAACGCACTTACAAGTATACATACCGTGATTCAGCTTGTAAATTCCCGGTACCATCTAGGGCGACATAGTGAAAGCAGAAAGCAGTTAATTACAGTTATTTAATTGTAGTAGCAGTAGCTTTCATTCATAGATTACACTTTTTTTTTATTGTGACACGACATCTGACCTCGACTCGCCTGATGATAAGCAAGAGGAAGTCCAAGAGTAACGACGACTGGAATAACCGAGTCAGTTCCCGGCTGCCCCAGCCGCCGCTACTATGCCGGCCTAAGACTTCGGTCGGGTGCTGTCACATTTCGAAAAAAGTGAACAAAAAGAGTACTTACTCGAATGTCTATGCCTATCCCTATTGGAAAGAGACATGATTATGGGATTTATGGTACCTAAATAAAAAAACCTGGATTTGTTTTTTATTGTGACCTAAAATCTGATTTCGACCTGCCTGATGGTACGTATGCCTATTGAAGGTTAAAGAGTGCCGACGACTGAAAAAACCGAGTGAAGTTTCGACTGGCACAGTCGCCGCCACTATGCCGGCCTAAAATATCTTTAACAAAAATATTATCGCATAAAATATGTTTAATTCATAAAATTAAACATTCTCTTTGGCCGGCATAGTGACGGCGACTAAGGCAGCCGCGAACTAACTCGGATGTTTTAGTCGTCGTCACTCTTGGATCTCCTCTTGCTTATCATCAGGCGGGACGAGGTCAAATGTCGTGTCACAATAAAAAATAAAAATAATAAAAAAAAATATTCCTAATAATCACGTACAAACATACTAATTTCGAGTACTATTATAATTAAATTATTATATATTAATAATTCCTAATAAATAACCAAAATAGTAGTTGTTTATTAGACTAAATTAATACGAGTAAATAATAACATTGGATGCATACACAGTTGGAACATTCCAGACGTACAAAATGGCTGCGGGCGGCTAATGAATATGTGACGTCATACGCTCCCACGGAAATGAACTACAGTATTATAGCACTAAGTATTATACTGTATTATAGGTCCTGTTTCAAGTATGCTATTTTCAAGTATGCTACTTTTGAGTATGTAACGTATTGAGTATGTAAAACTTGCCCTAAAATTGTTAGGCAGTGGTAGCCAGTCTGCCGATCCGGGGTAGTACCACCACTTACAAGTATACAGACCGTGAAGTGAATTAGTCGCTTTTCGGGATCAGCTTGTAAGTTGCCGGTTTCAAATGGGACGATATAGTGAATATGACTGCTATTAAATTGTAGTAGCAGTGACCTCCATTCATGATCCGTACTCCAGCTTCAATTCAGGCGGGGTGCTGTCATGTTGAGTTACAATTTTATTAAAATAGTTTGGGTTATATGAGGATAGATACAATAATACGTATTGTAAAATGGAAACAAATTTTATTATAATACAGTATTAAACAAAAAAACACACCTAATTTTAACACAAGGAAGAAGTTTTATTAGGCCCGCATAGTGACGGAGAATGTGGCAGCCATGAACTCCTAGTGCCGGTTTCTAGATGAAACCGGCAACTTACAAGCTGATCCTGAAACACGTTTAAGTTACTTCACGCCCTCAACAAACTACCTTGGTGGAAACTGTGCTAAAGATGACAAAATCTTTACCTAACACTCTTAAAAAGTGATAAAAGTTTCATATAATGTCTAGCTACACAATAAAGAATCAAATTAAGATATATTTCATTCGGTACTTATTTTCATTTAATAAATCTCACTCAGAACTGAAAGATTAATTTGTTGAATAGCACAACAAAGAGTAAAATCATTAAAATATAGAGCTTTAAATTATAATCCTTTATTTTAAATTGATCCCGTTGTAGGTCCATGTCACCCAATTCGTTAGTTTTAACAATACATTTTCCGCTTCACGTCGACATAATCCTGTCATTGACGCGAACTTCACGCAGAATTTATTCACAGAGCTTTCACAAACTTCAGATATTTCATCGATAATGTATTGAAAAATTATTTAATTAAAATATAAAATTATAAAATATAAAATAAAATGTGACCTCTTTCAGGCAACCAATTAATAATTAAATCAATCGCAAACCAAGGGCCTTTGGTTCATAACTTCTTCATCATCAACATCAGCCTGAAGACCTCTACTGCTGAACATAGGCGTAGCGCTTAGAACGCCATTCCGAACGACAAGATGCCAGATGCATCCACCTGTATTTTGTTGTTCATAACGTTGCTATTATTCTCCGGTCAGACTGGTCGAGGATATTTAGGATAGGTGTCCAATTGTTATTAACACCTTAATCAATCAATCAAATTGTCACGCCTTTTTCCCATGGGGATGGGTAGACACAATGGAGCGTCAGATGAAACCGACAAATTTTTAGCTGATCAACAATAATACTACCCTGGATCTCCTTACGACAGGCGTGGACGAACGGTTTAGCGATTGGTTTGTTACGCGTAAAGTCCCGGGTTCGATTCCCGGTCGGGGCAAATATTTGTTTCATAGCTTTTATTTGTAATATTTAATAATTATATTAAATATTGCAAATATTTGGTAATAAAAAAAGAGATGAATATTTGCTTCGGGTCTGGTTATCAAAGAGTGGTACCCAGTCTGCCGACCCGGGGTAGTACTTACAAGTATACAGACCGTGAAGTGATTTGATCACGTTTCGTGATCAGCTTGTAAGTTGCCGGTTCCATCTAGGCCGGCATAGTGGATGTGATTGCTACTCATAGTTATTAAATTGTAGTAGCAGTGACGTTCATTCATGGACCACACTTCGGCTTAACATCAAGCGGGGTGCTGTCATATGTCAAGTCACAATAAAAATAAAATTAAAAAAAAGACTGGGCAAAAGGGTCCAATTGCGCCTTTGCCCAGTCTGCCAACTGCCTACCACGCATAACACTGGCGTTTTCTCAAGTACAGTCCTTAAAACAGAAATACACTTAAAAAATAGATCTTTAGTCCTACATGGCAATTATACGACACATTTGAGAATAAATATCTGAACGTATGAACAATGTAAGTGGGCGAACATTGTCTATTGCGCTTAAAAACTAGAAATAAGTACTCCGCCTAACGCTAAGAGGATTTCCAAAGAACGATAGCAAAAGAGACTAAATTGCACTCATTGGGCAAACAATAGAAATGAATTCCCTTCGGGTGGCACCACTCCAAGCGTAATTCACCTCAATGCTATTGCATTTAAGGTTGATATTCATAAAAATATAATTGGAATACTTAAATCGGTTACACTTTGTAATGGGGAGAGAAAATTCAGGGGATGTGCAGGGGATGGCCAAGATAAACGTCTGTGATAATGAGATATGCTTCATGTCTTTTTCCTCTTTCTTTTGAAATCCTAATGACGTTAAGCCATTATTAAGAATCCTCCTTCCTACTCTTTGGGGTACAAATATTACCTATAGATTTATGCGGCTTACTATCGCATTAATATTTGGTTATAGAATTTACATTTTTTTTTATTATTCCAACGTATCGAGCTCTGCAGAAGTTGACGCATAAAACTTTGTTTAGGTCATTAATCTAAGAAAATTGTAATAGATTTATTATTACTATATATTATTGTGACTCGACATATGACAGCATCTCACCTGGTGTTAGGCTGGAGTGTGGTCCATGAATGAAAATTACTAGTCATCTATGTATTATTAAAGAGTTATTTATTTACAAGCGTTGTGTCAGGATCGTGGCAAGTGGCTCTCCATTGTCTCTGCCTATCCCTGTGGGAAACGGCGTGATAATTTGATTAATTATTAATTCATTTTGAAGTTTAATAACTTATAATTTTTAATGTTTATTATGTTAAACCTTGTATTTATACTTCTTAGCTTGCACTAAGCAGGTATATTTATATCCTTCGGTTTGTCTGTATGCATTAGGAAGTATGCTAAATGTTTACTTTAACCCTTAAGACAGCATAGCATGAAATAATAATTATTATTAAATAACGCGACGCCATATTAGTTTAGTGTGCGTGCGAAAAGATAGCTATACTATCACACTGTTACGTCATAATAACCGCTTCATAGATATTTGTATGTATGTAATGTACATGTACAAAATGTACAAATGTAAGTAAAGTAAATATCATTCAAAACGGACAAAAATGCTTTAAGGGTTAAATAATAAATAGACATAAATTGACATATTAATGTATATAATGTAATGATTGGTCGCGTTTCAGAATCAGCTTGTAAGTTGCCGGTTCCAACTGGGCCGGCATAGTGGATGTCATTGCTACTCACAGTTATTGAATTGTAGTAGCAGTGGCATCTATTCATGGACCACACTCTAGCTTAAGATCAAGCGGGGTGCTGTCATATGTCGAGTCACAATTATAAAAATACAAGTAAAATATACATATAAGTCAGAATAATAAAAACATCGACAGAATACTCACAATAAAATATACGATCGACTACTAAAATAATGTTGCATCTTGGTTTAATTCTGAAATATTCATAAGGCATAACGTATCATGAATAAAACAGTAGTGGCATTATTAGAATGCATAGTGCACAATCAGCCGAAACATTTGCATGTCATAAACAAAGCTGCTTAAACACGGAAGCCGATAAGCTGGTGTCTTGCTCACGAGATCTATAGAACATACTATAGATGGGAAACAAGTTAAATGGATTCAACAAACGCCACCCGAGCCACCACAGCTTAGTAGCTGCTATTAGTGACGGTCATAGCTTGACGATGTCATTTAATATCGATAAAAACGTGTCCATATTTTTTTGTTTGATTATTAAAAAATAAGTGAGTTAATTGAATAAAGGAGAGTCGTCATCTGTAGTCAGGCTAGAGTCATTATTAGGAACGTGATGAAAATGTGTGAAAAAGAAAATAAACATGCAGTTTTTCAATTGACAAGTGGAATGCTTTGCCTGCCCATGTGTTCTCTCCATCCTATGACCTTGGATCATTCAAGCGATGCGTGAAGAAGCACCTTTGGCCGGCATAGTGACGGCGACTGGGACAGCCGTGAACAAACCCGGTTTTCTCAGTCGTCGTCACTCTTGGACATCCTCTTGCTTATCATCAGGCGGGACGAGGTCAGATGTCGTGTCACAATAAAAATAAAAAAAAGTCACTATTCTCAAAATTAAATTAATATAATTATATATAATTTATTATATATAATTCTATTAATTTAATTTTGAGAATAGTGACTTTTTTTTATTTTTATTAATTTATTATATATAATTCATCAAACATTGTTGCGGTCTAATGTAGGTACATACTTTAGTTTAATACACATTTATATTTTTTAATAACTAAATCTATTTGCGTTTTAAGGAAAGTGTGTGTTTATCGTTATCGACATTTTGTATTTTACTTCACTACAATGACGTCATAACTGCATTCCTAGCGCGTTTGCTTAGCTCGTTCCCTTCCAGTACGTAGGAATAAATGACGTCACACTATCTTCTGACGAAACTGCGCGAGTTAAAGTATACATTAGCCGTATACTCTCTATTATGTATACTCAAAGGCGCGAGTTTTATTTGCGTTGGATTGTTCTTACTAATTACTAAGAACCATATCTCTATATGGTATCTCTATGTAGTCTGTGCTAAGAACAATCCTACGCACTACTTTAGATGACGTCATGTCGACGTAAAACGGAAAATGTATTGTTAAAACTAACAAATTGTGTGACATGACCTACAACGGGATCTAAATAATAAATGATAATAATTTAAAGCCCTATATTTTAATGATTTTACTCTTTATCGTGCTATTGAACAAATGAATCTTTTTAGTTTCGTGTAATATTTATTAAATAAATTGGACAATTGTCTTCAGATAAGTACCGAATAAAATATTATATATTTCTTTAATTCTTTATTGCCCATAACCGTAGAGCTTGTATAAAGATAATTGTACTCGTAGGTGTAAGGAAAGCGATGGAGTTTTGTCAGGATCATGGCAAGAGGCGCTCCATTGTCTCTGCCTATCCCTGTGGAAAAAAAGCGCGTCAATTTGATTGATTCATTTTGATGTTTATTTTTTATTTAAAAGCTGGTGCTTGTAGCTCAGTTGTCAGAGCGGTCGCGTGTTAAGCGACAGACACCGGGTTCAATCCCCGCTTGTAGCCAACCGATGTGCAGGCAGGATTTTTTTCATAAAATTAAATAGATATAAAATATTGTAAGTGCAGCCTATACATATTCTTACAGTTCGGTGTTTCTTGTGTAAATTATTGTGACATTACGTAAGCATTGATTTGTTTTACTTGTTAATATCTTTGTACAGACTGTCGAGTATCTACTACTATACCTATACTAAGGCTAATCATAAAAAAAACAACTAGAATACAACGAAACAATACAAAATTACCTATTATTTAGCATGATACTTATAGTATGATTACTTATAAAGTTGAGGACTGGTGCTATGTAGACTCTAGTCAACTTGATAAAATGAGTCCTCATACATTTAAAGCAACACAAATGATTGTTGGACGTAGCCAGCTGATAAGTATGTGATGTGACGTCCCCTAATCCGAAAATATAGAAAATATTTTCTATTTTGAGCAGTAGTGCTGACATATGTCGAGGCCACAATAAAAAAAAAAAAAAAAAAATGAATTTATAAATAACAGTATGCCTAGTGCCCATAACCTTAGAGCTTGTATGAGGAGAATCGTGGATGTGAAGGAAGCGAGGGGGTTGTGTCAGGATCGTGGCAGATGGCACTCCATTGTCTCTGCCTATTCCCGTGGGAGAAAGGCGTGACAATTTGATTGATTGATTGATTAATAACCACTAAGTTTAGATATTTAAACTGATAAGCAATAGAACTCTGAGAGCAGAAGTTATATTAATGGGTCACAGTCATTTTCATCAAATATATATTTTTTATATTTTTTTTATTTCGTCAGTTTCATCATTGGACACAATAAAATATATTTGAGAAAATAATTACAAGAAAATTGAAAATCTGCCCATTCCCTTAGGATTTAAGGCGTGACAATTTGATTGTTTAATAGAAAAACAATATCATAAAAGTACCTGTCAAAAACATTAGTAACCTATAAAAAGTTTCTCGAGGAAATTATCAATAAAATATCTTAACAATAAGGCAAATTAATAATAAAATAATTCCGACAAATATCCCAAATAAGAAAACAAAATTTTATCCTGAATTGAATTGTGTTCTCCCCCTAAAAATGATATGTTTCATCTGAACATTCGTTTTATTAGATTTAAACTATTGTTCTGACTCTGTTTAGTACATTACGTCATAGGATCAAAATGCACTCAAATAAAAATCAATCAATCAAATTGTCACGCCTTTTTCCCACAGGGATGGGCAGAGACAATGAAACGCCACTTGCCACGATCCTGACACAACTCTCTCGCTTCCTTCACATTCACAATTCTCTTCATACTAGCTCTATGGTTAAATTAAAATAAATCCTTGAGGAATTTACATTATTGTAGAGCTTATATGAAGAGAATTGTAGATGTGAGAGAAGCGAGAGAGTTGTGTCAGGATCGTGTCAAGTGGCGCTCCATTGTCTCTGCCTAACTCCCTGGAAAAAAGGCGTACCAATTTGATTGATTGTTTAAAATTCCATAGCTAAAAGCATATTCATAGTATGTCTGAAAAAGATTTATAAATAAGGAGGTATAGAACGAGAACGACTCAGAATATTGTGTCTCAATTGAATTGTAAACATTCTTAAACAAAGCAGAGATCCACAGTGCACATAGAGACAAAAGAGAATTCATGGAGAGTTGTGGTTCGTTGTATCTGCTTATCTCTGTTGAAGGTGACATTTGATGAGAGAACATAGAGAGGCCAGAGCGGATCTGACTGCACTGTAGTCAAAATCTCACGGCTTGTCTAGTTTCAGTTTAACATTAAATGAAACTAAATTACAAAAGTTAGTTAGTTACAAAAATTAGTTTCATTAATTTTGTTAATTAATGAAACTAATTAACAAAAGCGATGTGCTGTCATAACACAGTATAAGTGAAAGATCATACAAGTATAGTATGCTTATATGATCTGACGTACTGCCTTTTATCTTCTCTGTGTCTTTTAAATAGCTGTCTACGCTCGCACGGTAGGTAAATGCAAAATAAATTAATATTACTAGGATGCGGTCCACTGGAATGTCGATTGTTCGCGCGACGATTAGCATTATTACCGGCGCTGCTTCTACGGCTAATGAACTGCAAATATAAGTCGCATCCACTATGCCAGTCTAGTTGTATACTCCAACTTTCAAACTGATCGGCAGATTGCCAACAGTCGGCCTACCATTCTTAAAAATATATTTTAAAGAAATTATATTGTAGCTTTCCTAAATTGTGGTATTATAATATGTCAGCCCATATGTTCTTGCATCCTTTAAGCGATGCGTGAAGATGGTGACGCCGGCATAGTGACGGCGACTGGGTCAACCGTGAAGACTCGGTTTTTGATGTCGTCGGTACTCTTGGACTCCCTCTTGCTTAGCATCGGGCGGGTCGAGGTCAGATGTCGAGTCACAATAAAAATAAAAAAATATGTCGCGCAAATTTAAAAATAAAATGTGTGACGATTTTAGACAGTGACTTAACTGGAGTGGAATGAACCTCCCAGCGAATAGGGTTGTTGAGTATTTTTGCCAAACAATAGAATAACTTGGTCGAAATTTCTAGACACTGCACGCGACCCTTGTACAATGGTCTGCGAAAAAGTGTACCTGCGATAGGGTGTAATATTGTCTACAAAATGGCACCGACTTGCAAAACCACAAAAAGTAACCACACTAAAAAGCGAAAAATAACTTTAATAAAATATTAATTAGTAAAGTTATAAGTATATTTATATTAGGTTAGGGGAAAAGTTTTTTCGCATTATATGTATATATATTTTATTTTTATTGTGACTCGACATATGACAGCACCTCGCTTGATGTTAAGCCGAAGTGTGGTCCATAAATGAATATCACTGCTATACATACAATTCAATAACTGTGAGTAGCAATCACATCCACTATGCCGGCCTAGATGGAACCGGCAACTTACAAGCTGATACCGAAACGTGACTAAATCACTTTACGGTCTGTATACTTGTAAGTGGTGGTACTACCCCGCATCGGCAGACTGGGTACCACTGCCTAACACTCTCTGATAACCAGACCCGAAGCAAATATCCATTTCTTTTTTTTTATTAACAAATATTTGCAATATTTAATATTATTAAATATTACAAATAAAAGCCATGAAACAAGTATTTACTTAATATTATAATTAATATATATATATATATATATATAAATTATATGTGCTACCTACTTTTTGCTGTACCTCAGCAGCAAGTTTTAAGTAATCAATGTACCCGCAAAATCTAAGAAAATACTTTTGAATATTTTTTCATAACGAATTTTGCAGGTTAATGTACAGAGCCACTCTTAAAACTTTATAGACAGAAAAAAGTAGTCGTCCAATGTTCGCCCACTCTCGCTATTTCAATAATAATAGTGTGTGCTTCAAAATCTATGTCAGGCATAAAACTTTTTTAATAATCTCTTTACTCTTTTGATAGCACAAAAAGCAGGAAAACTGAATAGGTGTATGACATCGCTTTTAAAGAGAAGAGGGAATTTTGTGAGAATTTTTCTTTTGGTATTTAGAAGAGTAAAAACACGACACTAAAAAAGTTAGAATTAGAGAAATGAATATTCTATAAACATCTGTAAAAACAGAGTCTTCACGGCTGCCAAAAGTGCTTCTTTGCGCATCGCTTGAAGGATCCATGGTTACAGAATTGAGAGAACACATGGACTAGTAGAGCATTCCACTTGTCGATTGTTCTACAAAGAAATGATGATATTTATGACTATTATATTATGTTTTTATATTACGCTCGAATTGAAAAGAATTATTGTGATCTCACTGGGAATACCTACCCGTATTACCATAATCTTCAAGTTTATTTTAATTTTTATACTAAAGTACAAATTGAAATTGAATTTAGGCAATAGGAAACGCAGCATCATATAATATTATGTGCCTATGTTAAAGAACCAGTGGCGTAGCGTGGAAGTCAGCCGCCGGGGGCGGAAAAAAAATTGCCGCCCCCTTATTTAGGAGTTTCAATCATAGGTACAACAAAAATGTGAATTTCAAGTACAAATTTCAATGATTTATTATAGTTTTTTTAAGTTTTGCCGCCCCCTAAATCTGCCGCCAGGGGCGGGCCGCCCCCTCCGCCCCCGCCACGCTACGCCACTGTAAAGAACACAAAAAAAAAACAGAAACATTAAAAAAATATATAGAACGTCATTGCAAATAAAACATTTTCAAAGCAATATCAGTAAGTGGCCGACGAGTACAAACGAATGTGCGAGTGGCATACAAATCGATTACTACAAAATGTACTAAATGTAATTGAATATAATCAATTAATTGAATAGACTTTTAAAGGCATTATAACAATTTACTCACGCATATTATTTGTAACCTAATTTAATTTGTAATTGGATTAAGATCGATTAGATGTGAGTTTATGATTAAAACGTATTTTGTTATCATTTTAGTCTGATTGTTTTTCACTAATATTGTATTATTTCTTGGCCGATATTGATATAATAGTGACGCCGACTGAGGCAACCGTAAGTTAAATCGGTTTTGATTTTTCAATCGTCAGTGCTCTTGAACTTTCCCTTGTTTACCACCAGGCACGTCGATAACAGATGTGAAGTCTCAATATTTAAAAAAAAGTATGTAAAGTAGGTTGATGGTGATCTTTTTTATTATTATTGTGACTCGACATATGACAGCACATGATGTTAAGCTGGAGTGTAGTCCATGAATGGATGTCACTGCTACTGCAATTTAATAACTGTAGGTAGCAAACACATCCTATGCTTTTTCTACCTACAGGTCTGTATACCTGTAGGTAGAAGTGTGGTACTACCCCGGATCGGCAGACTGGGTACCACTGCCTACCACTCTTTGATAACCAGACTCGTAGCAAATATCCACCTCTTTTTTATTAACAAATATTTAATAATTATATTAAATATTGCAAATAAAAGCTATGAAACAAACATTTGCTCCGACCGGGAAGCGAACCCGGGACTTTACGCGCAACAAACCAATCGGTAACCGTTCGTCCACGCCTGTCGTCTCATATGCCTAGTCCGCCGTCTCGAAGTGGTACTACCACCGTCGCGTTTTGAATTCACTTTAAAAGTCGTCGGAATTTCTTGTACCAGGGTATATTTTTTGAGCGTATTTCTTTGACACGCTTTGAATTCCAAACCATTTGACATATTTGAACGTACGAAGTGTCGTTAGATTCGTCTTAATTGTGGGAGTATACGACAAGTGTATATTTTTTAAGGCGACCGCGGTTTAACTGTAGTAGCTGTCTCCTTCATTCATGGACCGCACTTCAGCTTAACATCAAGCGGGTTGTTGACATATGTCGAGTAGCACGAAAAATTACTATAGCAGCCCCCCTAGCACGGCAATCCAAGAAGATAAAGAACTGCAAGGAATATTATTGTAACTCATTTTAAATAACGTATTAGGCCGGCACATCAGAATGCTTAAATAAATATTTATTAAAGTATTTAACGTTGTTTTGTGTAAAGTTTTACAGAACGTATATTTTTTTTTTTTTATACACTGTTAGTAAGTTATATAAAATGAGTTGAGATGATATTCCTTGCAAGTCTTTATCTTGCTTCTTGGATTACCGTGTTAGGGGGCAGTTGATACGTTATGGAGGGAAGAATAACAAACTATATTGCGTGATCCCAGACGCATAAAGAACAATGAAAATGTGATTTTGTTTATTACGGCTTGCATAGCTTGGCAAGTCGCCATACAAGCGTTTTATCACTAGTTCGAAGCTAAAATCCAAAGTGCCTATAAAGGAAGGCTATATTGACGTGGTTATATTATTATTTTGCTAGATATGTATTTTTAGACTTGATCTGTTTCCCAAATTGGAGCATTTATTAAGATTATATGCTGTAAATCAACATGTTAAATAAATGGAACCTTCCGGTTTTTTTTTATTGATACGCTATCTGACTTAAAGTTGACTGATAATAAGTTAGCTGGGATGGTTCAAGAGCGCGTACAACTAAAATGCGGTTGCTGTGTGTTTCTATGCTGGCCAGAGGTAATAGATTAGATATACTCTTTGTAGTGCTCGTAGGTTAAACGTATACATACTAAATGCACATGATACATTATCAAGGCGACCGTGGTGTAGTGACAGTGTAATGGTTGCGAAAACCGAGGGTTCAAAACCACTTGCCGGTACCAGTGTATAAAAAAATATTTTTAAAAAATAAGGATATCTCTTCCAGTCAACCAAAGGAAAAAAAGATTAAACACAAGTCACGATTAGATTTAAGGGTCCGAAGTTATACTTCAATCAATTAATCAATCAAATTGTCACGCCTTCCTCCCACAGGGATAGGCAGACACAAAGGAGCGCCACTTGTCACGATCCTGACACAACTCCCTCGCTTCCTTCACATTCACAATTCTCTTCATACAAGCTCTATACTTATTAGAAGCATTCTATAACCTGTTTGTTTAACTGTAGATTCATTGTTCAGAATGCCGATTCTACCTCGATTTATTTGTAAACAATCCCTAGACTCTTAAGGATTAATTGAAGTCACAGTACAGAAATGCTGCTCCTCTCCGGCGGCGGGATCCGTGCTCTGTGATTAGAGAAAATAGTTCTAGTTCTTATTTTAAATTAAATTCGTAATTGGTATTTCGTAATAGGTATATAATATTTAATTTAAAAGTATAATAACTATAATTAAACTATAAACAAAAAATATCATCTATTAACGTCGCTTCAAAGACAGTCCCAAGGAGACTGGTAATATTTATCATTTATCTAGCAAGGCTAATAAGTTGGCAGAAATAATTGCCAGCCTCCCTGTCTTCAGACTTCTTCGTCAGCCGCTTGGACAACTCCTTGGGCTTGGCTGAAGGTCCCCAAAGAACCATCGACTCGACCCCAAACGGCGCAAATTCGTAACCAGTACCGAGGTTGGCATATTTGCGCAGCTTAAGGTTCGCATCCTCACAAAATATTTTATTTTAGTTTTCTTTTTAATTATAAAGTATTGTCTCTCGACATATTATAGCATCCCGACTGATAATTATCTGGAGAATGAGCACTCGTATCTACTATGCCGTCCTAGCTAAACCGAACAACTTTCAAGCGAATATCGGAACGCTACTGAATAATTTCACGGATATTTTTAATAATAAATAAATTATTTTTAATAAATCATTTTAAAAAGTTGTTTTATTTTTACCTACCAGTAATAATTTTCTATTCTTATAATTAACCTAGTAATTTATTTACGTGGAAGAAAGCACCTCTGGAGGAAACAATTTTCAGTTCACTGAAAATTGTAACGGTCAAAGTTGGCCTATTGAACAAATCACACGGTCGTTGAACTTAACGCAGACTTACATTGTTTTAAAAATAGATTTTTTTGTTATTTTACATTTCTATACTAAGCTACTAAAGTGCTTGTATCATAGAAACAGGACAACCAAAGTACATATATTAAAGATACATTGTTACCGGCAAGTGGTTATGAACGTTGCGTAACCATTGCACCACCACTACAACACGGTTTGCTTAAAAATGTATGTAAACTACGAGTAGGATGAGGACGACAGGCCGGTTCCAACTTGGCCGGCATAGTGGATGTGACTGCTACTTACAGTTATTTAATTCTAGTGGCAGTCACCTCCATTCTTGGACCGCACTCCAGCTTAACATAAGGCGGGGTGCTGTCTTTGTCGAGTTACAATAAAAAATGTCATTGTTCGAGACCACCCACTGGTACCAATTTACCGTAGCTACTGCCGTATCTGCTGTATCATTTATGCTGGGGCCCCCAACGTGCGTAAGCAAAAATTAATTTAAAAAAAATTCTTGTGTGAGAAATCTAGAGCCCCCTACAAACATTTTTTATACGGGCCCCTGCCAAGGCACGCTACGATTCTGGTCCTAGCGCTAAGGATTTTTAAGAAAATAGCAAAAAGGTTATTCGACATCACAGGAGACCGAAGAGTTGGCAGCTACCTCGGACAAAGAATTAGTCTAGCTATTCAAAGGGGGAACGCTGCCAGTATCTTCGGAACCTTGCCTAAAGAGTTTTAATAATATTTTTTAGTTATTAAATATTCTTTTTAAGGGTTTTAGTTCTATTATCTTCAAATATATCAAACTTTAACATCCATTGAAATGTTCTATTAGTAGAATCTAAAACCCCATTTCATCTAATGGGTTCGTGCTACCTGAGGTTAATGGTGTGGCCAGCCATTTGTGTTTACAACCATTCAGATTGGAGTCCAATGGATCTATTTCAAAGGCGCACAATATGTAATTAGGTAGAGGATATCCAAATTAGGTACCCATACATTAACCAACTCTAGGGTTGTCATCTAGGAGTTCTACACGGTGTATTCGTTAATGAAGATGTTTTTTACATTTCTATTCTAAGCTACTAAAGTGCTTGTATCGTAGAAACAGGACAACCAAAGTACATAATATATCAAAGATACATTGGTACCGGCAAGTGGTTTTGAACCCGTGCTCTCGGTTTGCATAACCATTGCACTGCCACTACACTACGGTCGCCTTAATTGTGATTTTAACATTTAAAGACACGCGTGGCGCACCATTGTAGTCCTCTCTGTTACGCGTAAAGTTCCAGATTAGATATCTGGTTGGAGTAAATATTTATATTTCAAAGCTTTTATTTGTAATATTTAGTAATTTTAATAAATGAAAATTACAATTATTTGTAAATACAAATAAAATTAAAGTCTGCTTCGAGTCTGGCTGTCTA
The DNA here is from genome assembly GCA_905220615.1 of Tinea trinotella. Lineage (NCBI taxonomy): Eukaryota > Metazoa > Arthropoda > Insecta > Lepidoptera > Tineidae > Tinea > Tinea trinotella. The sequence continues at coordinate 2,509,407 of HG992314.1, forward strand.
AGAGTGGTAGGCAGTGGTGCCCAGACTGCCGGTCTGTACAGGAGTAAGTTGATCCCTAAACGCGACTTAGTTGCGTTTAGGGATCACCTTGTAAGTTGCCGATCCCAACTAGACCAACATTATGGATGCGACTGCTAAAATGCAGCTACTTAACTGTAGTAGCAGTCGCTTCCATTAATGGACCGCACTCTAACTTAACATCAGGTTGGGTACTGTCATATATTGAGTCCGAATAATATCATTTCTGTCTTAATACAGTATCCCATTAATACAGTAAATTAGTATCCCAGGGCCTACGCGTAAAACGTACCACCCACGTAAGGCTATGTCTGTCGTGCTTGGAAATTTTCGCAAAATCGTGATTTCGCTGTCGTGTAACAAGAAAATCGAGGCCCAAGCGGAATTCAGATAAATGTTATGCCACGATATAATCAATGTAGTCTAGTGACAACCCTATGCATAGTATAGTAAGTATCTGATTAAATCTATGGCATCTAAAGGTCTAAAAATAAATGCTTTATTTACTGTGTTTAGACAGAAAGAATTGTCTAACTCAATCTGCAATAAACCATTTCGAGGATTAAAAGCAAAAATACTTTAGGTGAAGTTTTTCTCGAAAATGCATTTTAAACGCTAATAAAGTATGTTTATTGCGCTTTATCCAACTTTTTCGATATTTTAATTTTAAGTGGCTAAACTAAATAATGATAAAAACCGATAAGTGCCAGGGTGGATGATTCACTAAAGGGAAAAGCAAAAAGAAAATATGTATAAATAATATGTATAAAAATACGAATGATATTTTAGTATGGTAGTAAAATAATTACGCAAACCAAAAATACCCCGTTCAAAAGCACTGGTCAGTACCAATGTATCACTGATTGGTGCCTATTCCTTTGGGAATCGAGCATGACAATTTAATAGATTACTTCTACTCGTACAATCCAATGGTCATTTATAGGACTTTCCGCCCTTTAAATTAAGGAAAGAAACAGTTTTCTGGCACTCGGCACTAGGTATAGTCGGCGGTAAATATAGGTTTACGGGTAAATAAGTATAGTATTATATAGGTGCACTATGTTCTAAATAAAAATTCTCCTCAGATAACATCTTGAAGATTAATCATTACGCATGTTTTTTTATTATGGTGGCTTGACATATGACAGCGTCCCGCCTAATGTTAAGTTGGTGTGCGGTCCATGAATAGAAGCGACTGCTACTACAGGTAAATAACTAAAAGTAGCAATCGAATCCTTTATACGGCCCGGCAACTTACAAGCTGATTCCGAGACGCAACTATGTTACATTACGGTCTGTATACTTGTGGTGCCTACCAAGTGCCTAGCATCAAGAGTGGTGCTAGGCACTTATATCCGCCTCATTTTTAGTTTTTTTTCTATTTTTTAAATATTACTATAAAACAATCCGATCCCGGCAATCGAACTCGGGCCTTTACGCGTAACAAACTTGTGTACTAACCAATGCGCCACGCCTGTTGACGAAAAGCAAATTAATAATAAATCTAGTATTTTCTTTGATTTTGCGCGAACAATGATTAATGAATTAAACAAATTTTATGCGGCTTACTATCGCTGGCTGCAAAGCTCTCGAACGTCGGAGTAATAAAAAAATTTAAAATCAAAAGCAAAATAAACGCGATAGTAAGCCGCATAATATTTGTTTAATTCAATAATAAATCTACCTATATATACCTGTAACCTTTGTTCAGGCAGAACACGAGTTTTTGAAGATTACGAAATTTAACTCATTATGTTCGCGCGAACATGAAAATGGAACATTCATGTCACAGTAATGAAACCAATTACAAAGTTTAACGCGAAAATGAAAATAAAATCAAAGGGTTAAATTTTCAAAGACTTTTCACACTAATGCAATTTCCTGTTTTCATTTCATTTTAGATTTATAATTTGACGTCAGTAGATTTATTTACGCGTAATTTATTACACGTAAGAGTTGTGTGTTAAGAATTCAGTATACTTTTTGTTTTTTGCCCAGTGTAGTGACTGTCAGAAAGGCTGAGGGAATGGTAAAATAATACGAACAAGGCCTTGTAGCCAGTAATACATCTATTTGGGTGATTATTATATAATCAATTAATCAATCAAATTGCTACGATTTTTTCCCACATGGCAGAGACAATAGAGCGCCACTTGCCATGATCCTAACACTACTCCCTCGCTTCCCTCACATCTATAATTGGGTGATGATGTACGAGTATTTAAAAGTATTGATATAAGAGAATAGATGTTTATAAGAGAATATAGTTTAAATTATAAATTAAAATTATATCTGCCCACTAAATTGAAAACATCACACTAAATAAACATAATTTCATTTTAAATATTTATAGAAAATATATTCAAATGTTTGTATGTTATTTTATTATCGTGAATCCAAAGCTGATGGTAACCTCGACTTGCCTAAAGGTAAATAACTGTTAGTAGCAGTTGCTATGTTAGAACTGGCGACTGATCCTGAAACGCGACTTAGTCTCTTTGTACACTTGTAACCACGGTCTGTACTTAGCGACCTGGCTAACGTTTAAATTGAACATGGGCAACAAGACGAAAATCATGTCCAATGTATATGTTGTGCCCGTACCGGTAGTCGTTAGAAACGATACTCTTGAAGTACAACTGTTGACCACAATAAGTTGTTAACCGACATAGCTCGTATGATTTGCAAGCTGAAGTGGCAATGGGCTGGCCACATCGCTCGAAGAATCGACAACCGATGAGGAAGAAAGGTTCTAGAGTGAAGACCACGAACCGGAAGACGCAGCATCTTGTCGTTCGGAATGGCGTTCTAAGGGGGAGGCCTATGTTCTGGCTGATGATGATAATGACATTTGTAAATGGTGGTAGTTCCCTAAAGATTGGGTGCTACTGTTGGAACGCGGAATGTAGTGAACGTCAGTTCAATAACCTAAACTATATGAAATATTGTATATCACTAACTATTCTTTGAATAATCTATTTTAAATTAAAACAAACCTAACTAAGCTAATTTAAATAGTTACGAAATGCTACTTCTATATTATTCATTCGTTAGTCCTAATTAAAGTTAGGCATTCCCCAAAGTATTCCTAGGTCCATCCTTAAACAAGCAATGCGTAGTTAATTTAGTAAGCCTGCCCTTATTTAGAATCCCTCTAGGGCCTCGTAAAAAATCCAATTTCGGAAACCTACATCAACTTGCAAATATTTTAGTGATACAAACTTTTACTCACTCGTCAGCGTTATGTTATTAATTCGTACGATATAAAATAAATAGGTCGGTATGTATATACGTAAAATAAACAAATCCGTGTGAAATTTCTATGAGCGTTTCTAGATATTATACATTAAAATTGCGTATATTAGCAAATAGATTATACTAATTAGAATAGATTAAATCATATATTTTATTGTCAACGGACAGTCCAAATTGTCACGCCTTTTCGATACAGGAATAGGCAGGAACAATGGAGCGCCACTTGTCACGATACCAGCTCTACGGCAATCCCTTCATACAAGCTCTACGGGCACTAGACAATCCCGCTTTCATAAGTATGACTCCGATTTAGTCGGAAAACACCTTTCTGGGTCTGCCTCTTTTACCGCATCTATCCACATCCGTTAAATAGTTTACAGTTAAATAGTTTTACTTTCTACGATTCTGAAAAAAAGTCTTTAAAGTTAAAACATAAAACACCCGTATAAATAGCTATGTATAAAAAATTCTTGCCGCCGCGTCGCTAAAAATAAAGGATAAGAATAAATTTTAAAATCACAATGCGCATCTTTATCAGTTTTTCGAAGCAGCCGTCTGTCTAAATAACACAGACACCTATTAACATTTAAAGTGCGACCAAACTGAGAGGCTTGACCCTATTTTAGCATAATGTTTGACCTGTCCCGATGCCCTTCCGATGCCTAATGGGATTCATTCGAACAGGTCAAGACTTTTAAAGCACTCTATCTGAGAACTTGGGGGTGCCTACCTCTGCACAATATTAACCAAGTAAGTCTAAAAATAATAAACCGAATGTTAGACAATCTTGTTGGACAATCTTATAATTTCTATATTATCGGAACCATAATGCGGAACCATAGGCTGCCGTTGTATATACCGACTAAAACATTATATCGCGTTTTAATCCACATTTCCTGATATTTAAAGCACAATATTGTTAATAAATATTATAAAATATACTTTTATGATAATGAAAATTATGTTTATAAACAGGGATTACTTATTAAGTTATTTTTTAAACTTACTACTTACTAATTAAAATGATGCAAAACGAGAAGGTCGTAACTTTACTTTTTACTGAGGGGTCAAACTTTAAGGGTCGATGCAGTACTTGTTCCCAAAAGCTCGTTCAGAATGCGATAAGAGATTATGTAAATTTAAATCAAATTGTTAGTGGGCAGGGATTTGTATGACTAATCCAGGATTTTGTCCGGACAAATAAATGCCGACCCCATGATATATCTCAAATCCCTAATATAAAACGATATTTTACATTTATATGTGATTCTTACAATAATAAAATTTAAGTGAGAGCATTAAACTTTATCGAATATCCAGGAATGGTAGAAAGACACTTGGTGTTTGTTTCAACTGTCAGTCTGTGTCCACCATTTTTAGTAGTTTTTGTGCGTGACAAAAATTACAAACTTTGTTTTTGATGGGTATTATATATAATTTTAATATTTTGTTAGATTTTACGCGAACATTGATTAATGCATTAAACAAATTTTATGCGGCTTACTATCGCGTTTATTTTGATTTTACAATATCATTTTATTATTCCGACGTTTAGAGAGTTTTGCAGCCAGCAAAGGAAAGCAATCCATAATAAAATAATATTGTTAAATCAAAAAACCAAAATAAACGCGAAAGTAAGCCGCATAAAATTTGTTTAATTTATATATTATAATTTTATTTCAACTTCGTTGTAGTAATAGGGAATTCAGTAACATTACTGAGTGGTTTATAGGATCGTGGCAAAAGGCGCTCCATTATCTCTGCCTATCCCTGTGGGAAAAAGGCTTGTCATTTTGAAAAATTGATTTATAGTTTATAGGGGTATTGTGCTAAATACAATTATATATTTAAAAAAAACTCAAAATTAAATTTAAATATAGAAGAGTGATAAGCTGATATGGTAACTTGCCCAGTCTGCCGATTCGGGGAATTACCATCACTTTTAAGTGTGCACTGTGCAGTCCGTGAAGTAACTCACTCAGGTTACGGGATCAGCTTAAAAGTTGACGGAGATAGTGAGTGAAATATCTTAACTAGACTGAAATAGTGGGTGCGACTGTTACTTTAAATTATTTACCTGTAGGAGCAGTCGCGTCCATTCGTGGTTTACACACTTCAGCCTAACACAGACGGAGTGCTGTCACAAGTCGAACTACAAAAAGAAAATAACTCTGAACATGTAATGGTTGCCAGAGGTCATTATTCATTTTGGGCATCTATGTACTACTTTTGTAATGTCCGATGATGAAAAAATATATAAATGGTAGTTTTGATACGTGTATTGATATAACTAATAACAATTTTGCTATTAATTGCTGTGCAATTGAGTTATTTGGAAAATAAGATATGGATTTTTGTATCATCTGTCAATCAACGCCACATTTATTCTGCTTTGAACTGTCATAATTATAGTTTGATGATTTCACACGCTTTAACTATGCAAAATAAAGGATATATTCTAATTACATTGTAATCTTTGTGGATCAAACTAATTTAAAATGTATATGCAACTGTTAATACAATTAAGCCCAAGTCCCCATACAAAATGAATGATGTTCTTTGGACGTTAGGAACGTCTATGACTCAGTCACGTTTCAGGATTAGTTTAAAAAATGCAGAAGTTCAATGAGGTCATCTGCTTGCAGACGTTTGTCAGCAGTAGCAGTAAAGAATGGATCGCCCTCTAGCGTTATAGAACGCTAATATAAAAAAGGAATACTATATTCTTTTTTAATTAGGTTTTTCAGATATGTTCACAAATTGAAAGTTCTTTTAGTATTTATAAAAACGCAGATAAGCAGACAATGCCACTTGTTTCACTTCTTACTTGTAAGAATAAGAAGATAGTTTGTAAAGATAGTTGTGCCAGGATAGAAATACCACTTCAAAAAGTGGTAGGCAGTGGTACCCAGTATGCCGACCCGGGGTAGTACCACCACTTACAAGTATACAGACCGTGAAGTGACTTGGTCGCGTTTCTAGATCAGCTTGTAAGTTGCCGGTTCCAACTAGGCAGGCATAGTGGTTTACAGTTATTGAATTGTAGTAGCAGTGACATCCATTCATGGACCACACTCCAGCTTAACATCAAGCGGGCTGTTGTCATATGTCGAGTCACAATAAAAAAATTCATAGATTTTTTTTAAATAAAAAAAAACGTATTTAAGTAAAAATATATTTATTTATATTTTATCAATAAAATTATAAACACTACAAATACACATTTAGGTCACATAAAAACTTAAAAATAATAACTAATTAGGATTAAATCATGTAGAGACTCTTATTCAATGTAAGTTTCGGGGACTTCCCCCCATTAGGTTTTCTAGTGGCATGTATCTTTACAACTTTCATTTTTATGTCACGAGCCCTTGTCGTTGCCGACATTGCTATTGTAGATAATCCAGGACTGGACGTCACAAACTTTATATTAAAGGACTTCATTCATTTTGGGCTTTTATGTACTACTTTTGTAATGTCCAATGGCAGAAGAAGCATGAGAGTAGAATTAACGCTGTAGAAATGCGGTCGTTAAGGAATGTATGTGGAGTGACGATAGCGGATAGAATAAGGAATAGCACACTGCGTGATAGATGAGGTTTGAAAGAAGATGTAGTGACAAGAATTGACAAAGGAATGCTTCGATGGTTTGGGCACATGGAAAGGATGAGTGAAATTAAACAATATAAAATAGCCAAATGTTTTTGTGGGCGACTATCCATGCGCAAACATATCCCTTACACGGGGCGCTCGTAGATCTTTTTACGATCGTCGGATTGTACTTCGAGTATAACTGTATATGGTAAGTTTTATTCTTCAATTAGCTTCTCCTGGTGCACCGACAAGAAACCAACGTGTTCTCGCCCGCACCGCCGCAGCTCGAACTTGTCTCTTTTTATCATCTAAGCAAGGTATCAAATCATATAATAAGTCTTGTTTGAAAGGCAATAGTAATAACGTCGGATAATTATGTCCCAATTCGAAAAGGCATTCCAGACTTTTTATTCTTACGTCCTGTAATAAGAAAATATACATATAAATTATATATAAGCCAGCATAGTGACGGCGACTGAGGCAACCGTGAACTAATTCGGTTTTTTCAGTCGTCGTCACTCTTGGACCTCCTCTTGCTGACAATCAGGCGGGTCGAGATTAGATGTCGAATTCATTTTTTTTATTGCGACACGACTTCTGACCTCTATGTCAGTTCACAGCTTTCCCAATCACCGTTAGTATCTCACTATGCCGGCCAAAGGTGCTTCTTCACGCATTACTTGAAGGATCGAATATTTTTAATTTATTGTGACTTGACATATGACAGCACCCCACTTAATGTAAGGCTGGGGTGTGGTCCACTGTGGATGTCACTGCTACTACAATTCAATAACTATAAGTAGCAATCACATTCACTATGCCGGCCTAGTTGGAACCGGCGACTTAAAAGCTGATCCCGAAAGGCGACCAAAATCACTTCACTGTCTGTATACTTGTAATTGATGGCACTACTCCGGATCGGCAGACTGGGTGGTACCACTGGCTACCACTCTTTGATAACCAGACCTGAAGCAAATATCCGCCTCTTTTTTTTATTGACAAATATTTGCAATATTTAATATAATTATTAAATATTACAAATAAAAGCTATATAAAAGCACTGTTTATGCTGACACAACTCAATTACAAAAAACAAACAAATATTACAAATAAAGGCTATGAAATAAGCTTTGCTGCGACGAGGAATCGAACCCGTGACTTGAACCGTGGGAAGTAATTATTTTTAATACAACTTACCATAGACTTCTGATACTTAGACAGGTTAATTAATCTAGGCAATATAGTTTGTACACTCTGCCCTATTGCTATGTGCTTCATTTTCACCAAAACAATAAGTACGCCTGTCATTATTGTTAACAAATCTATGTTGTTGTGCTCTAAGGAATCAATTGCAATTGATGATATCTGTAAATTAATAATAATAATAGTTTAATATTATTCAATCAATCAATCAAATTGCCACGCAGGGGTAGGCAGAGACAATGGAGCGTCAGGACCGGCACAACTAAAAAAAAACAACAAAATTTAAAAACTTGAATTTGAATTAAACAAATTGTATGCGGCTCACTATCTCGGTTATTTTTGGTTAGTGCGACGTATCGAGAATAATGAAAAAATCTGGATACACAATTCCAACATAAAAAAAATATTTGGTGCTTTAGTTTTCCATGATACCTGCACTAGTACTTGTACACAAATCTAATGTTATTACATTTATTTTTAACATTTAGTATTAAAATTTAATAATTTAGTTAGTCAAAGAGTGTATTGTGTAATGTGTTTGTGTGTGTGTGTGTGTGTGTTCAGGTGAATGTGTGTCGAGAATTGTTGTGCATATTTTTAGTAATCAAGAATATATAACTAGAATATAATATATAAAAGAAGAGAATAATAATATTTACTTAAATAAATATAATTAACTATGCTATTAGAATAAGAATAGGACGGGCTGTTGACTAACTTCACTTGACTGATTCAAAGGTGTCTTTTTCTTGACGGTCTGCAAAGAAAAAGACACCATACTAAAGTGAAGTAGGTTGGAGAGTTAGACGTCACAAAATGGCGCCGATTCCGTCCTATTCTATTTTTAATCGCATTATAGATACACATATTATAATATGTAAAAAAAACATACCCTTTCAGCTTCATTCACCAAAACGGTTTTAGGTACTTCTCGTAAAATATATGCCCAAGACAATAAATATGCTTCCTTAGTCGCGGCACATTGGTAATTTTCCGTCAACAGTGTGAATTTCTGGAATATTCTTTGTTTGTATAGAATACTAGTTTTGCAATGAAATTTTGGTGTTAAAAATTTCTTGCTATCGTCCATAATCAGTCTTATTGAATCAGCTGCGTCGAAACAAAGTTCTGGATTTTTAAGTGCTTCTGTTATCTGTTAAATTATTTAATAATACATTAATAAATAATCAGAGACATCCTCGAGAAAGCTAGGTTGCCTAGTGCCCATAACCATAGAGCCTGGAAGAGAATTGTGGATGTGAAGGAAGCAAGGGAGTTGTGCATGGATCGTGCTAAGTGGCGCTCCATTGTCTCTGCCTATCCCTGTGGAAAAAAGGAGTGACAATTTGTTTGATTGATTGATAATAAATAATGAACATGAAGCTGTTCATAATGCGGTACTTGTTCCTACATTAATGTATGGAAGTGAAGGTTGGGTGTGGCAGAAGAAGCATGAGAGTAAAATTACCGCCGCTGCAATGCGGTCATTGAGGAGTATGTGTGGAGTTACGATAGCGGATAGAATGAGGAATAGCACAGTGCGCGATAGATGTGGTTTGAAAGAAGATGTAGTGACAAGGATTGACAAAGGAATGATTCGATGGTTTGGGCACATGGAAAAGATGAGTGAAAGTAGATTTATAAATTTGATGTGCATGGATGTGTTAATCGAGACATCCTCAAGAAAGCTGGGTTGCCTAGTGCCCATAACCTAGAGCTTGTATGAAGAGAATTGTGGATGTTAGGGAAGCGAGGGAGTTGTGTCAGGATCGTGGCAAGTGGCGCTCCCTTGTCTCTGCATATCCCTGTGGGAAAGGGGCGTGATATTTTGTTTAATTGATTAGTTATGAATTCTTAATATAACTAATCATTTAATCAAATTATAATTGTTGTAGAATAGAGAAATAAAAAATCTGTGACCCAGAGCGCCCATAACTATGATGTATGTTTATCACAAGTACTATCAGGCAATTTAAAAGAGAAGATTCAATAGCGCCTACGACTTAAAAAAACCGTTTCAGGTTATGGTAGTCTCAGTTGCCGCTACTATCCTGGCAGTATAAGAGTGGTAGGCAGTGGTACCCAGTCTGCCGATCCGGGGTAGTACCACCACTTACAAGTATACAGACCGTGAAGTGATTTGGTCACGTTTCGGGATCAGCTTGTAAGTTGCCGGTTTCATCTAAGCCGGCATAGTGGATGTGATTGCTACTCACAGTTATTGAATTGTAGTAGCAGTGACATTCATTCATGGACCACAATTCGGCTTAACATTAAGCAGGTGCTGTCATATGTCGAGTCACAATAAAAAAAAAGTATAGACCAGTTTATGGCCACTAGATCCCTACTTTCTAAGAACAGCCTCATTTTATAGTAATAACAATACTTACATAAGCAAGTTTATCTTCAAAGCGATTACTTCCTCTAAACAAAAGTGCTTTTGTCAAATAACCACACAGTAACAAAACAGTCTTCATAGTACCGTTTTCCAATTTCTGTTTTAAAATAACTTCAGCCATACTAATTTTTTCATCTGGCAATTTATTGAAAAAATGCGCTAATAAAATACAGGAATAACGCCTTACTAAATCCTTATTTGTATCAAAAACGCAATCCAAACACAATTTAATCAAATCTTGAAAATAATCTTCATAAATATTTTCTTTTAAAGAAATACATACAGATATTGTAGTTAATAATTCTGTATTTTTATTGTAATATTTTGTTAATAAATCTCTCTGTTCGTCTTCTGTTAGGCTTGAAGTTATATTGGATATAATTGATAAGCCATCTTTTATTAATTCATGTGTATCTGAATTACCTACAAATACAAAAGAAGATTAATAGCCATACTAAAATGCTTGTATCATAGAAACAGGACAACTAAAATACATATATCAAAGACACATTGGTACCGGTTAGGGGTTCCGAACCCGTGCACTCGGCTTGTGTAATTGCACTGCCACTACACCACGGCCACTTTAAAGGTGGTTCCGAAACGCTACTGATACATTCACCAGTCTTTACGCAGACCGAATGATTTTTATTTTTTATTTACATTTCTATACTAAGCTACTAAAGTGCTTGTATCATAGAAACAGGACAACCAAAGTACATATATCAAAGATACATAAGTAGTATAGTAATGTAAAAAATATATATATAATAAATACATTGGTATGGGTGGGTGGTCTCGAACTCGTGCATTCGTTTGTGTAACCATTGCACTGCCACTACACCACGGTCGCTTTTTAGTAGCTTAGTAAAGAAATGTAAAAAATTATAAAATAATTATTATGAACACATAAAATATTAATATTTTAGTAAACCAGGCTTGTCTTTTTACCAATCATGTGCGTAAAACTTCTGTAAAATCATACCCGTACATGCAATATAATATATAAACCGGAACCACTAATAATCATCGGTCCAGCATACAGAATGGTACTGCCGCTGTCAACCCTGTTTGTGATAACACGTTCTAGTCTAAAGCGTTCATTAGATAACGCTGTCAATTTTGGCAAAGCTACTGCTATGACTGATGAATTAGGTTGACTGATGAACAGGTAGATGCATTTTTTTCAATGGAGGCTGTAATATTTTGATGAATATATGATAATTCTAATAGTCATTTGTAATTCATGACTGATAGTATTGACTGACAATTGGTAAATGAATAATAGCAGTGGATGTTATTGGATAGTTAATAGCAGTAGTGGAAAAATCACCATCAGCTGTTGGAGTTCTAAAAGTGGTAATAATGTGACCATAAAGCGACTAAATCATGTTTAAGAATGAGTTTTAATCAGGCGGGCATAGTGGATACAGGTACTTGCAGTTATTTAATTGTAGTAGCAATTACAATTAAATAACTTGATTCATTAAATGCAATCCAGCTTAACATCAGGCGGGGTGCAGTCATATGTCGAGCTATAAAATAATAATTTAAAAAAATGGAATACCTTCTATCCAAGTAACAAGAGAATCTATAACATGAAAGTTTTTCTCAATTTCGGCTACTTTTTCTTGTGAATAAAGTTTACTATTCAATAAAGCAATATTCAAATGTTTAACTACTTCATAAGAATTCTCTATTTTAATTAAATTTATTAATTTATCAATAATAATCTTTGTAAAGGCATCAATACTTGCCAAATTACAGAGTACAGTCAAATGCCTTTGTTTTGAATCTTCTTTTAAATTTACTTCCCAATTAGCAACAAAAGAATCCATAATTAATTGCGGATATTTGCCAGCTAAAGCATTTATCGTCTCAACACTTTTCTTAAACAGATCATCGTCTTCTGAAAACTGTATATTTTTCACTAAAACCTCAATAAATGGCTCGACAAATTCAATTTTAATATTGTGATTTAAAATTCTTTTTAATGTCTCAAAGGCTATAAGTTGGTATTCCTTTTCTGGATTACTAACTGCATCTAAACACAACTGGGGTATTTCGTTAATTAGATCACTTTTGTCAATTTTCCAATGATAAGCCAAAGCAGATAGTTCAGCTAAGAAAGTCATTGCGGCCATTTTGATCTTTGATGGGCTTATTAAACTATAAAACGATATAGTTGAAGGAATCATTGCTGATACAATCATTTCACAGGATTCTTTCGAAGCATTAGCTACAGTTAATAAGACTTTTGTAGCCCGATTAAAATCTGTTATATTTGTTGATTCAGCCATCGATGTTTGCATATTAGAAACTACCAATTGTATAAACTTCTCGAATTTCTGATCTGTATTATTGGAAGCAAGCTTCTTAGTTAATGCATACAAAGCCTCTAGAGCTGTCATTCTTAATTCATCATCGGTTTTGTTACAGAGTTCCCGCCAAATTGAAGACCATATTGCTTTGGAGAATGGAAAGTAGGCTTCGCCGGCGAATGTGTTGCAGCTTTGTGCCTGAAATATTTTTTTTATTGTGGTTTGACATATGAGGCCACTCCACCAGATTTTAGCTGGAGTGTGGTCCATGAATAGAGGCGACTGCTACTACAGTTAAATATTTTTTTTATATTTCTATACGAAGCTACTTAAGTGCTTGTATCATAGAAACAGGTTTTTGTATTTTTGTGAGATGAATTTCTGTGTTCCAACATATCAGCGCGATTGAGTGGTGGACCCCCCGTGAAGCGGGTGATCCATGAGAAGTAGAATTCAAAATCGAGTGAAGTCCGACTTTGGAGTCAATGAATGTGAATGCTGGGGGAACTAGTTGGCTAAGGGAGGGAGAGGGACCTCTATGGTGGGCGAGGCCTCTAAGTACTTTGGTTGTCTTGTATGATAGAAACAGGACAACCAAAGTACATATATTAAAGATACATTGGTACAGTAGGTGGTCTCGAACTCGTGTTCTCGGTTTGTGTAACCATTTACATCATGGTCACCCTTTACAATTAGCAATTGCATTGCAATGCAACTTTATTGCTTATCTTGATTTGCGACTGAATCCCTTCAGTCTGTACCCTTTGAAAGTGGTGATACTACTCCAGATTGGCACACTAGGTAAATTAGTACCAACTTTCTATGTACCACTCTTAAGCTATAGTGAACGCACAAAATATTCATTCATACTAACCAATAACTTCAAAGAATCAGTCTTAGCGACTCTCAAATTAGAGTCCAGTTTCTCCATTATTAAAACTAAACACTCTTCAGCAAATTCTGGCACAGCACTTAGACAAGGCAATAAAGCATTGGACAAATCATCCCGAGTCACTGCGTCAGGGTCATCAGGACTCGGATGAAAGTCAATAGGAAAGTAACAGGATAAAACCTCAAACATATTCTCTGATAAGTGACCTAAAGGTATGTTTGACATAAATTTAGGTAATAATTTAAATATAAATAATAAGTTTCGTGGATCTCTTTCTCCTTCGATTGTTGAGATGAATCCGTAAATAAAATCTGGGCCCATTGTTTTTAGTACTGTAATAGAAAACAAAGAATTTTATTACTATTTAGTATTATTTACTTTGTATTATATTTACTTAAATATTAGTAGTTTTGGCAAATTATTCAATAATTACAAATGTTTCTTTTACGGGCGTTCTCACGGGGCGATTTTAGTTGATCAACTGCGAAATCGTTCGTGATTTGAACCGTCTGAACATTACTTTCAATCAACAAAAGTTGAAGACCTTTCGACTTTTGTTGATTCATTTGACAGCTGACAGCGAATCGACTCGTCTGAACTTGTTCGTTCAACTTGCATTGAATAATCAGTCCAATCAGTCAGTCAATCAGCGCGATTGAGTACCTATATACTGTATATTGCATTCCTCTATCACCAGTATTTTGTTTGTTTGTAAAATAAAATGTGAATTGTGGCGTCCACATCCACGAGAAAAATGCTAAAATGGACAGATAGTGTAATAACACGTGTAATATTGAGTCGATTATTATTGAATCGTGAGAACGCTACCGTCAATATTTGCTTTCGAATTTTTGTTTAACGATAAATATTGATCAACTAACATCGCCCCGTGAGAACGCCCCGTAATAAAGTGCTTGTATCATAAAACATTTGTTGCCGGCAAGTGGTTTTAAACCCAAGCTCTCAGTTTGCATGACCACGACAATTTCTACCACTACATCACGGTCGCCTTCACAACTCTTTCATAGTCCCTGCTACTACAGACTAAAAATTGGCAAAATAAAAGCTGCAACAAATTTTTATTCACAAGAAGTCTTGTTAAATACCAATAGTTTTGTACAAAAGCTCTATTGTAGACATTACATCTCAATAATGTCTTATCTATTAAAAAAATGTCATAGTTTATCAAGTTTAAAGCAATGTTATTCTTTATCATAATTGTAAGACAAATTAAATTTGAAGATTATCAATATCTAATTTGTTTCTTATACATCGATAGACTTTGAACCCAGCATTTTCCTAACTTTTTTTTGTCAAAATCAATTTATTTATTTTACATTAGCCCTTTCAGCTCTTGCATATTGTCAGATTTTACGATGCATTTATTGGTGATTTAATTAATAAAAAAAATGTAATGAATAAAATAAAAGATTCAATTGATTCACTGTTGACCCAATCAAGGCACAGTCTTCTGGGTCATGTCATTAATTGTGAATGTGAAGAAAGCGAGTCATGTTATGTCATGAAACTGGTGCACTGTGGTTTCTTCCCATACCTGTAGGTGTAAAAATTTCATTGATTGATTAAAGATAGAACTTTACAATAAAATATATATTAAAATACTTACTTGAAGAATCTTTATTAAATAAATTTTCTATAATTTGATAGATATTATGTCTATCTTGTCGGACCTGAGATTGGCATGGTACTTCCATAAACATTGCAGTCAAAAATTCCTTACAATCATTCATATTATACTTATTCATAGTAACAATATACAAATATCCTTCTAAAACATGAGGTACAACCCTGTGATTGTCTTTTAATCTATCAGCATAAAATTTTGAAATAAATTTTAGTTGCATTTCAGATAAATAGTCTTTTGGTAATTCCTTTAAAACACTTGTTAGGAATTTTACACCTCTTGCTCTGTGTTCTATGTCCTGGTTGGTTAAGACTGCTGCCATGTTTTCCACAAGCACTGTCATTTCTATTTTACTGCTTACAATATCTAAAATAGAATACATTATTAAGAGATTGATTAATTTTACACATCTAATAAAGATTGACAAAATAGTGTGTAAGCGTAAAACAAGAATAACCCAGAAGAATGTTGCTTAATGCAAAAGAACATTCTCAAAATGCTGGAGTCTGCAGTGCCCATAATGATGATGATGATTAATGTCTTTAACATTTATAATTTTGGTATAAATGCAGTGCTTGTTCCTACATTCATGTTTGGAAGTGAAGGTTGGGTATGGCAGATGAAGCATAAGAGTAGAATTAACGCTGTAGAAATGCAGAAAGGATGAGTGAAAGTAGATTAACGAAAGGAATTTATAAATCTGATGTGGACGGATGCGTTAAATAAGGCAAGGCCAGGAGGGTGTTTTTCGACCAAATCGGAGAAATCCTCAAGAAAGCTAAGTTGCCTATTGCCCATAACCACAGAGCCTGTATGAAGAGAATTGTGGATGTGAAGGAAGCAAGGGAGTTGTGTAAGGATCGTGGTAAGTGGCGCTCCATTGTCTCAGTCTATACCTGTGGGAGAAAGGCGTGACCATTTGATTGATTGATTGAATTTTGATATTATGGTACGTAAAATTGATACTTTTTATACCTGTAACTACATTGTGGATTTCCTTTAATATTTCATCGTCTTTTATTATTTGATTTGATAGCTCTGAACTATACCACACAGCTGGTCCCATTTTAAAAGTTTATACAACCCACACAGTATTATTTTACCGTCGTAAATAATAATGCATATTGTACTGATTACGTATGATATCTACGAATTACTTGTGCCTGAAAACAATGAAAATTAAAACAAATCTAATCGATCTCGAGGTTATATTTTTGCAAAAATTAACTCTGTACTGACATTACTATTTCTCAAATTAATTTTAGCAATGACCCGAGTACTGAATTACTAAATTGATTTGGAAAAAATTATATATTATTTTGGATGTAGAATAAATTAAAGTGGGAACATTTTATTTGGTAATTATAAATATAGATATCGATTTATTACTTAAACATTTAATACATATATTGATAAAAAAATATGTAAAATAAATTAAATTGTAAATTAGATCGTAATTATATCAATCTTGAGTACAATGTTCCTAGTAATCATATGAATTTAATTCAATTATATACAACACTACTTAAGCGTTCGATGTCGCGGTTTAGAAAATTTTCATAACACAACCTATTTTGACGATTGGTTGTCTCCGGCACAAACCAACCAATGCAACGATGAATTAGGCCTACCCTTGTTTACCCATTCAATAATTAGCTCAAAATCTGTCAAAATTTAGCACATCATGCTAGCGTAACTAGTCCTAAATGTCAAACACTCGTGTTGAAATTTGTAGTTTGTAGACTTTTTTGAATTCGGCTAATAACGAGAAGACGAGAAGTGATGCAATCGTTTGTAAACTAAGATATATTCTATAAATTTTGTATCTCGAGAGTATAACTATAAGATAGTATTGAAAAATATCTCAGAATGTCACATAAAACTTTAATTGACTTTGTTGTGAAATACCACCAACCAAGACTTCTCAACAGTGTTGTTTTCTTTCCAAGTCAAGGAAATTCATTCTTTGGGAGGAGATTTATAATTCCATCAAAAGCTCTAAGCACCGCTGCACCAGTACTTAATTCACCGAAAAAATTCAGTACGTCTACTATTAAATTTAATGAGGTACTGTCGCAGGAAGGCAAGAAAACTGAAGGAAAATTTCAACTTATGTTTACTTGTAAAAAATGTGATACAAGAAATCAGAAATTCATAACAAAACAAGCTTATTACAAAGGCGTAGTAATCGTAATTTGTGACGGTTGTAGTAATAAACATTTAATTGCTGATAACTTAAACTGGTTCTCTGATATGAACGGAAAGAAAAATATTGAGGACATTATGGCTGAGAAAGGTGAAACTGTACAGAAAATTATGTCAGATGATTTGGAATTCATAGCCAAAGAAATGTTGAAGAAAGAGTCAGATCAACAAAACATACCTTTATTGCAAATCTAAATAAAACATTGTTTTTTAATAGTCCAATTACTTCTCTAATAAATCCATTGTGTATTTCATAAATGGACAAACCTTTAAGTATGTGATAGTTTGAAATGTTATTCTAGTGCTGGAAGAAAAATTTAATTTGTTCATATTTAGCATTGTTTATAATTTTAATATATTTTTTTTTTTATAGGCAAACATTTTTTATTTAAAATACCCTTTATATAAAAAATTCTCTGATTGATTATGCGCGAACATTGATTAATGAATTAAACTCTCAAAACATCAGAATCATACAATCATTAACAATTAATAAAGCTGTATTAAATTTGTTTAACCCTATATAGCAATCAAGTTTATTTAGGAATATTGGAATCTATAATGAAACAGCAGTTTTCTTTAACAATACATCTGTGTATGTAAACACACTGTTTATATACAAAGTTTACTAGTGGTTTTCCGGGCAGTCCCAGGAAACTCTTCCTCATATGGACAGACACTTGACCAGATGACTGCTAAATCTTAGCAGAGCGTTCCCGGAGTCTACAGGAACGTGAAGGGTCTCCCGGCCTTCCTGCAGATCTGGGGGCTCCATTGAAGAATGCACAAAGAAACTGAAGAGATCCTTTGGCCGGCATAGTGACGGCGACTGGGGCAGCCGTGAACAAACCCGGTTTTCTCAGTCGTCGTCACTCTTGGACATCCTCTTGCTTATCATCAGGCGGGACGAGGTCAGATGTCGTGTCACAATAAAAAATAAAAAAAAGAGAACTAAATGAGCCCGCACATAACTGTGTGGTTTTAAAATTATCTGAGAGCAACAATAAATTCATATTAAATCATGTTTAAAATAAACAGGCGTTATAAGAATTAAAAGCCTATCTACATATTTACTGAGATGCAACATCTCAACTTCCCTGATAATAAGCAAGGGAAGGTCCAAAAGTGCCGACAACTAAGCAGACTTATGTTATGGTTGCCATATTTTTGCTAGCCAAGGAACATACACATAAAGCTGTCTTGACTTTCCCATCTGTAACACGATAGAGAAGACGTGGATGCAAGAAAAATTGCATATTTAGAAAAGCAAAAAAACAACCAATTTTATATAGGTAATATTTATTTGCAGTAATTCGAGATTATAATCAATTAAAAAAATTATTTAAAGTATAAAACCTTAGATATTTGGATTTACAATATTTACTAAGTAGGTATAAAAAAATATTTCATAATGTAAATTGGCACAAGTTGGTAAATATCTTAATACAAAAAGGCACGTATAATCACATTATTTTTACATTATTCAATAAAATAATTGAGTTACTATATTCACATACAACCAGCTGAATGATAACATTACAAAAGTAAAATTGCACACAAGGTGTAAATTAAAGAGTGAACAATATTTTTAAAGATAATTAAATATTGCATTGCTCTATCATATTTTTAATATATTATTAACGTTACTAAAGTGTTTATAAGATTAAATCCTTGGTTCACAACTATGTCCAATTACGAACCAATCAAATTGTCACGCGTTTTTCTCACAGGGATAGGCAGAGACAATGGAGCGCCACTTGCCACGATCACAATTTTATGTTTGGTCAAAATTATATAACTCTAAAAATTGGATGATATACCATCTGATCTGGTAAAACATATTCTAAGCACATTAATGATTATTATTCCAGACTTTGTTTGCAATACTTAATCTCTTAAATTAAAATATTGATCAACTTTTACTTGCACCCTGTATAATACTAAATAAAAATTAGGAATGTTGAAAAATATAACACTGTACAAAATACTTAAATCTAATAGAATCATATACTGGAAAGCACCATTAACTTAAAAAAATAAGTTTAATAATTGTAAAATCTTTAAAATCCTTTTCTAGTGAAATAAAATGGAATCCAATCAGTCAGTCTTGATTTCCAGTTAAAAGTTAGGCATATAAAATGCTACATTTAAAACTAATACTTTTAAATGACGTCTTTCAATGTTCAAATAGTCAACATTTTTATTAAATAAGTTGTGCAACTTTGTAAGAACAAAACATTAATTTGAAAAAGGAATTTTTATAGGAAGCAACTTTTAATAAATAAAAATTATGTACTTTTAAGTATAAAAAAAGTAAAAAAGTTATTTGTCTTTATTTTAAATTTCTATACTAAGCCAGTGCTTATATCATAGAAACAGGACAACCAAAATAGAAATATCATACACTGGTAGCGGAAAGTGGTTTAAACAGTCGACTTTTCTTAATAGATTTGCTGCTATTAACAAATTCCTTTTTTTTTTTAATTTGTTGTTATCACCAAGAGGCAGTGTTGTCTACAAGTTAGAATAATTTTAATACTTAATGGAATGTTTGTTTACTAACACTACTTTAGTTGATTTTACAATATCAATTGTTAATATGCTTAAGAATATCAATTGTTTATATGTTGAGTCATCTCAAATAAAATAAAATCTTATAAAACATTTTACATTTTGGAAGAACAGCTCAATCCATGTGGATATAGAAACTGCACATGTAACATAACATTAAGTGCTCGAAATTAGATTTTATATTGTGGAAGTTGGTAATTTGCCCAGTCTGGATGGTCCGTGGGAACACCACCGCTTACAGACTGTTTCGGGATCAGCAATTTGCTGGTTTTAAAATGACAGCATAGTAGATGGAGCAGCTACTTGCAGTTATCAAACTGTACTAGCAGTCGCTTCTATTCATGCATTGCATTTGTCAGCCACAATGAAAAACAAATTACCTAAATTAGATGAACTACCATATTTCAAGTGCTTAATATATTTTTTGATTATCACATGCAGTCTTTGTTTGGTACATAGATAACATCATAATCTAAGTGTGAGCCATCAGTTATTCTTGCAGCCTGAATCATAAATTTTACTTCAACATAAACATTAAACTCTTTTTGGACGGCTTACTATAGCATAATCAGTTCCATTGCTGTTATTATGATCAACCTCTTCTAATACACCCTGGGTTGTCATTGCAGTGACCGCAGCTTGAGTTGCTGTAGGCACTTGAGGCCCAGGTGTGTTTGGCTTACGGATCATACCATAACCTAAGTGTGAGTCATCAGCTAATCTTGCAGTCTGCATTACATTCTCCACTTCATCATAGTCATTCCAGGTATCCTTGTTCTTAGGCTCACCCAATGCCAAAGTGGTAGGCCTGGCTTCCAACTGCTTATACCGTGATGACTTATTCAGTTTCGTTGTAGAACCAAAGTATTGTAGTCTATCATAATTTTCATTTTCTGGACCAACTACAGGACTAGGGAGTAGTATGATGCGAGATGCATCTGAACCTGAATTGAGATTATCTTGAGATCTAGAGATCAATTTCATACATTTTGGGTTATCAGCCAAATTAGGTGTGAACTCAGTATGGTCAGGGTCATCTATCCCCAATGTCTTCCAAGCTTCACTACGAATCTCAACCTTATCATAAGGGACTGCAACAGGACTTTTGTCTCTTTTAGCCTCAACTGGTTCATAATTGTCTAACTTCTTGTACCTTCCAAAATCTATGCTCTCATCTGTTGAGCTCTGCAAATCTTTCCCCATACTCTTTAGTGGATTACCAATTTTTCTTGGTGGTTTTGAGGGTTTTGGCTTTAAAGCTGGTTTCGGCATAAGAAGGGGTGCAGTCTCACTGCTTTGACTTGACACAGAAGCAGTTTTAAATGATAAAGAGTTGAGATTAATGTCTTCCGGCCTGGCAGCTACAAGTGGACTCCGAGAACCAGGAAACATATTTGCAGTAGGCTGTATATTAAATTCACTGTGTTCTGGACTATTTAAATTATCGCTGCCAATCATTTGTTTCATAGTCTTCATTTTCTGAGATAAACACTTGAATATTTCTGTTGGATTAGGATGCTCAAAGTGGAATGTACCTTCTCCCGTATCACACTTTCTACCTGCTTCAAATGTGAACTTACCTTGTCTATAACCATATCTTCTAATATACCTATATGGCCATGTTGCATGTAATTTATTATCATTTACATCTCGAAGATCTAAGGCGTTTGAAGTTAAGAGTAGTAAATATCTTGTTGGTTCAAAAACACATCTTGTTGATGCATCTGATGGGGACATTTTGACTGAGAACATCCCTTCACCAGAGGAACAATATAAGTCATTATCCTCATCACAACATAAAACATTTGACTCATCTTTAAATGCTACCCCTTGCAATGCATTTAACCACTCTAATGTTTCCGTTTCATTAGAAGCACTTAATTGTTGTGTATGTGACTTAGTGAGTATAGTTATAGTATTTGGACTAGAATGAGTTATTTTAATACAGTTTTCAAGTGTTATTATCTTCGGAATGGCACTGGTTAACACATCTTCTTTAACATCGTATATTTCTAACCTTTCTATACCTTGTTTACTTGCATTGTACAATATACAATACTTCTGTTGCCAGTTTTTCTGAAAAGGACAACAAAAATCCAGCAATTATTATCTTTGAATACTCGTGTTGTACATTAGTTATGTGATACTGTAGTAATTCATGTCTTTTAAAGTTTAGAATACTCACTTTTTTAGGAAATTTATTAAAAACAATGCCTCCGGCTGGAGGAAAAAACAAATAGCCAGACAACACTTCCTCGCATTGATCCATTGCAGTAAATATAACTAAAATTGTGAAACTTGAAGTACGAAGAACATTATCATGATTATATATTTTGTCCTCTTCGTAATTGATCAGAATAATTTTATCTTAAAGCAAAAGTTGGCACATTTATAAATGGTCGGAAACAGCCGCCATATTTCACATTTCAATGAAAATGACTAATAACTAGTAATTGATAAAAAAATGTATTTGAATACTTTTTAAACTCGATTATTACATCCCTATTAGACAGTTTCGCGTTTCACTTTTTGTTTATTGTACGATGTGCAATAAAGACAAAAATCACACGAGACATATTCTTTGTAGTAGCTCATAACAATTTTCACATTTTTAAATTAGTAGCAGTATCAAAACAACAATTCCAAAGACTAATATAGACAACACGCAAATTTATTATTTTAATACCGTTGTGGTACCGAATAGTTAATAATTTTTGCCGTGACGAGAAAAAATTGAGAAATATCTGCAATAAATATGTCTAGTATTAATTTAAATCCATTAACAGGAACCGCAAATTTACTTGAAGAATTGGACAGTATGTACAACACGTTATGATTATTTTATGTTACTTTTGTTGTGTTAATAATTTTATATAAACATTATTTTTAAAGAAAGGTTGATGGTGCTCCTTCGGGATGGAAGAACACTCATTGGATACTTGCGATGCGTTGACCAGTTTGCTAATCTGGTGCTCCATAAAACTATAGAAAGGATTCACGTAGGAACACAATACGGTGATATACCGCGGGGTATCTTCATTGTTCGTGGAGAAAATGTGGTTCTTCTAGGTGAAATTGTAAGTCTTCGTGTTTTTTTTTATAGAGATTCGACATCAGACCTCTTTTTTTCTGATGGTAAACGAGGGTTTCCCTCTCAAAATTTCTCTCTTATTATTATGACTAGACATCTGATCTTGACTTGCCTAATGGAAAGGAGAGGTTTCAGTCACTGTCACTTGAATTAAAATCTATAGGATAGGGAGAGCACATTGGTCAAGCATTCCTCTTAGTGATTGTTTGACAAAGAAAAGACTGCTTTTAGTCAGAGTTGCAGGCTTAGCAGGTGTGATGACTGTTTTATTCAAAGAAGCAGCCTTACTATGCAAAAGTAATACAAAACTCAAATAATACACTTTAATTTAGTTTATGGCCTTTTATAGCATTATTTTGTAAATTCATATTCTACAACTTAACAATGGTCTAGTCTAGAGTTAACAGTAGCTTTTAATTTTCATTACCTATTTGTAGCTTGGAAGGGAAACTAGGAAAGGGATTACTTTTGTGAAAGAGTCCCATCTCAGAAAATCACAAAATAAGCCTTTCTCGATCCTGCGCGACGCACCTGACTGGAAAATACTCATGGATACATTCGAAAAGCACTACAAGATACCTGAAGATCTAGCAGTATCAGCCTAAAGACCAGACATTTTAGTTTACTCTCGACACTTATCATCGTAGAGCTTACCGTTCCGTGGGAAACAAATATTCCAAAGGACCACAACATCAAGTCCAATAAATATGATCTCACGAACGAGATGACGAAAAACGGTTTAAAAACTCAGCTCTACACAGTGGAAGTTGGCGCAAGGGGATTACCAGCAAAAACCTTGCATCATCTTTTAAAAAAATCTTGGCCTCCCAAGGTCCGCCGTAACGTAATTTTTGGATCGTATGTCGAAGGCGGCATTGGTAGGGTCTTACAATATTTGGTTGGGTAGAGGGGATAGTGAAGGCAGGCAAGGTGAGTGTTGACATGTCACAAAAAGCTTTGAAACCTACATTTCGGTCACAAGTCTGAAACGCTGCCTTCATTCTCCCGCCTGCCACGCAATGGATATTTGGTTGGGTAGAGGGGATAGTGAAGGCAGGCAAGGTGAGTGTTGACATGTCACAAAAAGCTTTGAAACCTACATTTCGGTCACAAGTCCGAAACACTGCCTTCATTCTCCCGCTTGCCACGCAATGGACCCGGCACACGCACGGTGAATCCATGGATGCTAAGAAATTGTTTCATTTTTATGTGTGGTGTCATCTTCTCATTTATTTTTATAATAATGTGCCACCTGACCTCTACCTGCTTGATGGTAAGCAAGGGAAGGTGCCAACAACTAGAATATAATTTGAATGTGAGACATATAAATAGTGTTGTTCCAAGAAGAATATAATTTCATACCTTACATATTATCAAATATATCGTTTTTACAGGACAATGAAAAGGAGAAAAAACTACCTTTGACACAAGTATCAGTTGATGAAATCTTAGATGCTCAACGTAGGCAACAGGATAATAAATGTGAGCATCAAAAATTACTCTCAAAGGCTCTCAAGGAACGTGGATTAAATTTATTAGCAGAATTGGGCCACGATGACATGTTTTAATCTTATTTTTAATTTATTTGACACAATAATATGAATTACTGAATTTAAATAAAATATATGTATATGAGATTAATTTAGGAGGCAATGTTGCATTTTTATTTTTTTACATATTATTTCCTAGTGTAATGTAGACTTGCCTGATGGTAGGCAAGGGGAGGTCTAAGAGCGACGACAACTGTAAAAACGTTCCACATTACAATTGGCTCATTCGCCATCACCGCCGGCCAAAAGTGCTTTTTCATGCTTGGGGAGACCACATGATTGTCTGTGGCAGTGAGGGACGACAGAAATTATAGTCCAAGATTCCACCCACTACATTAGATAGTGGGTGAAAGTTTACCTACTACATATGTAGATTCACTACTACAAGTTTTCTCCTTTGGAAAACAAGTTATGTCTGGAATCTTCGACTAATAGTATAGATCGCGTCAGGTAAGTTGGCAAGAGTGGTCAGATCGTTTTTAGGTACGCGGGGCATGAGGTAACAAAGTTCCGTGCGCGCGATTGGCTGGCCAGTCGATCATCGACTCCCGCGTGACATCCACGCTCCGTTCTCTCCCGCGTACACTTGAGTTCACTGAAATTTGACCACTGGTTTTAGTATCATACTAATAGTTTTACTACATATTAGTCCCCCGCTGCGTCTGTCTGTTCGCGATAAACTCAAAAATCAATCAATTAAATTGTCCCGCCTTTTCCCCACAGGGATAGGCAGAGAAAATGGAGCGCCACCTGCCACGATCTCTTCATACAAGCTCTATGGTTATGAGCACTGGAAGGCAAGGGAAGAATTATCCTTCTCTGCTCTGTGAGTTATCCATCCAGTAATATCTAATTATCTATCTATATGGGGATTCAGTATTTGAACGTAACTTATATAGTAAAATATTTATTATTTACACGAAATTTTTCACACGATATGTACTGAATCATCTTCAAACATTATCAGGTTTCTTATAAATATAGCTGTGAAAAATATATTATTATTAATTTCTTTTCGATTTGCAAACTCGAACTTACCGAGGTTTTGATTGTTCCCCGGCGACCGTTGTGATCTGTCATTTGAAATGCTATAGACGAGGAAAGTCGCATAGGTTTTTGATATTAATAAAAGGCACTGTTTTGAATAAAATATATCTCAAAACATGTAGTGATTTACTATATTAATATTTTGTGATAATAGTGTAAAGTGTGAAGTGATGGGAGATATTTTATGAACGTTGTTTGGTCTATCTGTTTACCATGTCAGGTAGCGATTGTCCACCGATAGAAAAACTGAAAAAGGAGAACTTAGAACAGTTTTATACTTTAGTGCGTATGCATTTATCATTTGTTGTTGATATAAATACAGACGAGTGAGTATTCATCTAACTATTTTCTTTATTATTACATCTTTTATTCGATAAAAAAAAAATACTATGAAAAATTGCAGTGTTGATAGTTCGACTGATAAACCAAAACAATTCCGATGGAATTTCCATAAGAAAACGAAGAATACTACACAAAGCAACAATGGAAAGACTGTTGCAGAGGCTAACTCGATCACAGAAGAAGGAATGGCTAGAGTATATGAGCTAATAGAATTTTTATCAAAAGACGAAAGTAAGTCAATAAAATTACATATTTATTTAAATTATGTTTTATATTCTATTGTATATGCTTATATGCTTCTTTTTATAGATATTTATTTGTTGAATCTAATGCATAATTTATAGAAAAGAGTTATAAAACATGTTCTAGAAGTACAATTAAGCAGAAGAAGAAATGTAACTAAATTATATGTTCCAGATGTAAAACAAGAAGGTATTTTCAGAAGAACAGGATCCCTGAGTCGTCAACAAGAATTACGCCAGCTCCTTCTTTCTGGGTCTAGTTTAGGTTTAGAAGAAAGTAGATTCTCAGTTCATGATTGTGCTTCTGTTCTTAAGAGCTTTCTGGCAGAACTCCCCCAACCCTTACTAATGGATCAGTATTATCAAACATATTGTACTTTAGCTGGTAAGAAAACATTACTAATTTTATGTAATAATAGTAAATTATATACTAAGACCCCAAATACTATACTTACTCATAATGTGTTTAATTTGTATATTAATAAGCAGTACAATCCTCTCAATTTTTATTACAAAATTATTTTATGAAGACCACGTTTCACCTCAACTTTCCTGATTGTAAGCAAGAAACAGTTCAGGGGTGCTAACAACTGAAAAAACAGATTGAGTTTATGGTTGCCTTAAATGTGTAAAAAAAATCTGGCCTTAACTTACCTCACCTGCAACTAAGAAATGAACTTGGTTTAGGTTGCCTCAGTTACTTTCACGATCATTATCATTCTTTATTGCTATGTTATTTATTTGCTATCATCACACTTTGCAAATTTATAAATTCAGTTGTAATATTTATTACATTTAATGTTTATTTGATAATGTTCAATGGTTCGATATATTCAACATAGTGACTGATACAGCCGTGAACAAACTCGGTGTTCTCAGTCGTCGTCACTCTTGGACCTCCTCTTGCTTATCATCAGACAGGTCGAGGTCAGATGTCGTGCCACAATAAAAAAAAATTGAGACAGCGACTGTGGCCACCCAAGCATACATAGGTCAGATTCCGAGTCACAATAAATTTTCTCATAATTTTCACTAAATATTCTCATAATTGATTACAGCTCAATACCCACCCAATTTAGAGTCATCGGAAAATAAGCTGCTTACAGCGCTGCAACTCTTACTGCTACTACTTTCATCATTACATAGAGATTTTCTACAAAAGCTTCTTACTTTACTGAAAACTGCTGCTGACAATGAAAGTTCAAATCGGATGTCACCAGACACTCTAGCAACTATGTTTACACCACATTTGTTATGTCCCAGAAAGGTATAATTTTTTTAATTATATATATCTATACTAAGCTACTAAGTCTTGTATCATAGAAACAAGACAACCAAAGAACATATATCAAAGATACATTGGCACTGGTGGGTGGTCTCGAACTCATGCTCTTTGGTTTGCATAACCATTGCACTTCCACTACACCACGGTCGCCTTATTAGGTCACATCATCTTCAATTTCACACCTTAATTCCCATTGGGATAGACAGTCACAACACAGTGCCACTTTCCACAATCCTGTCAATTACTTCCAGTTTGTCACTCTTTGTTTTTTTTTAAAGTAAGCAAGCAAGGGGAGATCCAAGAGTTCCCTTAGTTGCAGTTACTTTGCCGTCGTTTTTTTTTTATATGGCTGCTACCAAGAGCATAAGAATTGTATGTGGTCAAGTTTTATTTTTTATGTTAAACGAGTGTAAACCTATAATTGACAGCAGATTCTCTTGATCCGTATAAGTATCACGGGAGTAAAATGACAATGTTGGAACAAGGTTAAAGAGCTCCTTAGAACAATCACTATTTTCAGCACTCATTAGTACAATCATCATTTACAAAACTCTTTAGAACAATCACCATTTTCAACACTCCTTAGTACAATCATCATTTACAAAACTCTTTAGAACAATCACCATTTTCAACACTCCTTAGTGCAATCACCATTTTCAACACTCCTTAGTACAATCACCATTTTCAACACTCCTTAGAACAATCAACACTCCTTAGTACAATCACCATTTACAACACTCCTCAGTACAACCACCATTTACAACACTCCCTAGAACAATCACCATTTTCAACACTCCTTAGTGAAGAAGAAGACACCATAGTAAAGTGAAGTTGGTTGGAGAGTTAGACGTCACAAAATGGCGCCGATTCCGTTCTATTCTTATTTTAATCGCATTATACAAGGCAATATTAATATACTTGTTATATACAATTTTATTTATTAATATCTTGTCCTTGTTGTGCCTCTTTAGAGTGATATAAACAAATTAATAATAATAATAATAATAAATATTTATTCGAAGTTCCTTATAAAACATGTACCAATATAAATTTTTGAAGTGCAATTAAAATACTTTATACCTGGGGATCATAACAATTAACAATAAGACATGTTTATTGTAATTTAAACTTTAGGAACATTTTAAAAATCTGAATGGGGTGGACTGTGGACCCATACTAGGCAGAGCGCCTGTCTTATGGGACCCAACAAAAGGATGTTTGAAAACAACCTTCGATTTTCCATCATTCAAGGTTGACATGTACACATCTTTAATTTCAAAAATTATGTGAAAAATACAATAAATTACTCAATTTAAATTACACACTATAACAGTAAAAGTAAAGATAGTACATAAATTGTTTTAAATAAGCATGTGTCTGTGTTTCCATATATCATATTTTATAGGTTTGAGTTAAAAACAGTCATACATAAAGTTATTGCAGGGCTAGCTAACAACTCTTATAAACGACTCCGTCTCCTGATAGTTCAACGAAAGAAGGTACGTCTTTATTTTATAGCGGAGGTCACGGACGGTTAAAGTGCTTATTTTTAATTTTCGAAGAATCTTATTATATATAAAAGGACCTAGGAATAGGTTAAACCGCTGTGCAAAAGTGGTTTTGGTTAGGGTGGAAGCAACTGATGGAATTCGAGTGTTATTGGTAATTGAGTTTGAGGCCGAAATATAGTGGTGCATAGTAGTGATGGATTTGAGAATAAAAAGTCTTCGAACACTGAGGACCTGAGTCTCTTCATAAAGAAGAGCCGTGGGATACCTAAACGGCTTCTTAAAAGCTGTTTTTAAAATAGATCTTTGAGCTCTTTCTACCTTTATTAAGACTGACGTTGCAGCACCGCCCCATGCCAGAACACAGTACGTAAGGACAGATTCACAGAGTGCGGTATAGATGGTGCGAAGTAAATTTGCATCTGCTACATCACGGAGTAATTTTACACTAAAAATAAGTTTCCTAGCTCTACGGGATACTGCTTCGATGTGGTTATTAAAGGTTAGTCTGTCATCCAACTCAACTCCCAAGTATTTTAGCGATTTGGATCTGGTGATACTATCACAGCAGCACGATGAACCAAATATTTTATGTGGATCAGGCAAAATACATATATTGATACTTTGCAGGTTTCTCGGTGCAGAAGCTGATGTTTTGTGAAAGCAAAGGAAACTCGATTTAGAAGTGTTTAAAGTAAGGAGGTTTTTCCTAAGCCAGCTAGCAACCGTTGACATACCTGACTCCACCGTACCAGCGATTTGATCCCACGAGGAGTCCTGAAATATAATAGCCGTGTCATCTGCATAGCAGACAATATTTGCATTTGGTAATCGCAGTGAACAAATATCGTTTAAATATACTAGGAACAGAGAGGGCCCGAGTATACTGCCCTGAGGTACACCGTACGATATGGGGTGTGGATTACTCAACAAATCTCCTACCTTAAGGCATTGGTTCCTATCGGAAAGATAGCTCCGGAACCAGTGCAAAGGTATACCCCTGATGCCAAGACATTCAAGTTTACGTAATAGGATAGGAATTGAAACCGTGTCAAATGCCTTGGCCAAATCCAGGAACACCCCAACGCATGCCGAACCTTTGTCCAAGGAGGATGCAATTGTGTTTGTTAATAGAACAACTGCATCCTCTGTGGACTTACCGCGACGAAAACCGAACTGTTGATCTGAAAGGAAGCCGTGCTTTTCCAAGTAAGTCATTAATTGTTTATTAACAATTCGTTCGAGAATTTTCGAGAAAGAACCCAACAAAGAGATAGGACGGTAATTACTTGGGGAAATCTTGTCACCCCCTTTATATAAAGGAATAACGACAGCACTCTTCCACAAATTTGGAAAGACACCCGATGTCAAACTAAGATTAAAAATATGAGTAAGAGGGGTAATTACATGTTTCCTAATATTCTTTATAAGGCTATTTGTTAAGCCATCAACTCCTGGAGCACTATCGCTTTTTAGTTGAAGAATGTAACTTTCTACCTCCGATGGGACCACAGGACACAAAAATAAGGAGTTGCAGGGTGTAACAGGTAGGTCAATTTGTGAAACTAGGGATTCTTGTGTTTCATTCAGTTTTTCAAGGATGGCTCCGGCCAGGCGTTCACCTACTGTTGAAAAGTAATTATTGCAATGATCTAAAGAATGGATTTCAGAGTTCTTGATTTTTGACAGTTCGGTGGCAACGGCAGTGTTGTTTCCACTCGAGTGTGATATACGTTTGATACTTTCCCACAGTTTCTTGGGTTTACGTTTATTTTGACTTAGTTCATTTGAATCGTATTGGTTTTTTAGTTTTCTAAGAAGGCTGCGATGGAAATTTCTGTAACGGATGTAGATTAATTTTTTGACTGGATCATTTGGATATCTACGAGCATCGGCATGCAGTTTGTCCCGGTGTTTAGAACAACGAATTAGTCCTGGAGTTATCCACGGTTGTAAAATATGTTTAGACCGACTAATTTTGATCACCTCAGAATGAGTATTAACAATTTCTGTTAGTGAGTCAGAGAACATGTTACAGGCCTCGTTTATATCCGTACTGTTGATAATTGGTGTCCAATCTAGCGTACTTAATTGGCAGTTAATTTGTTCTATATTATGCTTGATTCTAGTTCTCTTTAATACGGGTATCTTGGGTTTGGACCATGAGATACCAGACATAACCAAATCATGATCAGACACGTCACAGGAGCAGACTAGAGATCTGGCATCAAACATTGTCTTTATAAATATGTGGTCGAGGCAGTTACCAAGTCGAGTAGGTTCATTCACTGCCGGTCTAAAAGCGTGACTCGCCAACAGAGATAGATACTCGGAGGAGCAATCCTCGTTACCAAGTATATTAATATTAATATCACCGGCGAGGAAGAAGCATGGGTGTCTTGTTTTGGCTAAAAAATTGTCAAGAGACACCAAAAAATTTTCCGTGTTTCTGAAGGAAGGTGGACGATAGATACCTAGAACGGTAAAATATCCTGGGATACTTAGTAACAGAGCATTCGCGTCTAATATGTCAGGTTCAGAAACGCATGGTGACCATATGTTTTTAATATAAATTACGACTCCGCCTGATTGGTTTAAATATTTTGTGGAGCGAAAGGCACGGTATCCATCAATTTGCCCAACTACTGAGGTATCACTTAACCAACATTCAGTTAGAACCATTATATCAAAACTCAAATCAAGGCGATTGTATGTTAGCATAAAATTGTTGAAATTCTTTTGAAGACTTCTGATGTCTTACTACTTTTGGTGATTTCTTAGCAGCGTTATTTTTTTTCCAGTTATCGCCAGAAACATTTCACACTGACTCTCTGGCTCTAGCACCATTAATAAGTTTCATGATAACTCATTCATGTAAGCTGTTTGAGGCACCAAGTCAACTGGCCACTGATATTGCAGCCTACTTTACTATTAGAGAACGAAAACGAATCATGTCACCTAATATTGATCTCGATGAGAGTATTACAGATAGGTATGTATGGTTGTTTATTATTTCTTATTGTAAAATTTATAAAAAGGTGGTGATGGTAAAACAAAATAATAAAAATGTATCTTTGATATATGTACTCATATCAAAGATACAATGGGGCTAACACAGCTTAGAATATAATTAATAAAAATATGCCATAATATAGACAGTTAATGGTTATTTGATTGTTTTTATTGGGACACGACAACTGACCTCGACTCGCCTGATGATAAGCAAGAGGAGCTCCAAGAGTGACGACGACTGAAAAAACCGAGACAGTTCACGGCTGCCTCAGTCGCCGTCACTATACCGGCCAAAGTTTTGTCGATCAATTAATTCTTTACCAGCCCATGTGTTCTCCCTATCCCTTGCTTACTATCATTATAAATATAAAGTGTGACAAAGAAACGAGGACGCTGTCCGAATCAGTTTGCAGTCTATGCAGTAGACCAATTGTGGATGCTGCTCTGCACTGTGTGGCATGCAGAACGTAAAAAGATGAGATAGAAACAATATTAAAGCACGCATTCTTTATTGTATACAAGTTTACATCAAACACATCTGAAAGTAAAACAAATGAAAACAGTTTCAATTTATAAGTGCTGCTGCTACAGATAAGCATGCAGTGCTTGACACGATTTTGACACAACTTCCTCGTTTCTCTTACATCCACAATTCTTTTCATACAGGCTCTATGGGTATGGGCACTAAGCAACCCAGCTTTCCTGATGTCTCTGATTTGGTTGGAAAACACCCTCCTGGGTCTGCCTTGTTTAACGCATCCACAAGCTGATCTGTGGGCTCAATGACAATGGGCTTCGTTTTGACAGTTGAACTCCATTAATGAGCTTTAAAATTAGAATTACTACTGTGTTGCGCGGTTGCTACTGTAAATCAATGTTTATTTTCAATCAACAGTTCACGCTTATTGACTCATTGTCTAAATGAATAAAAGTTGTTTTTACACTAACAGTGTCTGCATAACTTTTTGAAAAATGAATTTTATTGTCATTACTATTAAAGTTGCACGGCTGATCTATCTTTGCTTATTACAGGACAGCAGCAAACACTGTGTACACCTTCGTAGACAGACATCGTACCAAAGTTGAGAATGAGACAAACCAAACTGATACGGCATTGGCACAGCTCTACGCACACATACAAGCATTACCAGACTCACACCACAAAAGAAGACTTATTAAGCAGTTTAACAGGCAAAATGGATATGGTGACTTTTTCTTATTATTTAAAACCTATTGATTAGACAAGGCATATAAGTAGTTGTTCATTTTCCCATTCTGCCAGACTTGGAGAGATACAGTCATAGTGGTGTGTGGCAGTGCAATGGTTACGCAAACCGACAGCACGAGTTCGAGACCACCCACCGGTACCAATGTATCTTTGATATATGTACTTTCGTTGTCCTGTTTCTATGATACAAGCACTTTAGTAGCATAGTATTTAAAAAAAAATAATTAAAAGTTAATGCAACTTGCATATATTTAACTGTACTAGCAGACACTTCCAATCATGGCCGCATTCCAGCTTACCATCAGATGAGGTGCTGTCTTGTCGAGTTATTATGATTGGTCCCATAAAAACTTATTATGGGACCAATCTACAAATTGAATTATTGACATAATAAACCCATAGCCGAGTTTATTGTGGGCTGGGGTTGGGAGCTGAGTAAAGACCTTCTTCCTTTCAATCAACAGCTCACAGCTCTGCAATCTCTTTTCGCTTATTATAGTAGGAGTAAATCTCGTTCCGGTCACCACCCTTAATTGATTTTAGCCTTTGTCAATACACAGTATTGACCAAAATATACCACATTTTGCCAAGCAAAAAGAGAGATGGTAAGCAAGGAGAAGTACAAGTGCTGTGACAGCAGAAAAAACCGATATAGCTGTCTCTGTCACTATGCCGGCACAATATTAGGCTGTAGTACAATATATTTTAAAAAAATTACATTACTATACTAAGTTACTAAAGTGCTTGTAATATACAAACAGGACAACCAAAGTACATAATATATCAAAGATACATTGGAGCACGGGTGGTCTCGAAATCGTGCTCTCGGTTTGTGTAACCATTCCACTGCCACTACACCATGGTCGCCTTATAAATCATCAAGCAGCCATTATGATTTTTTAAATTATGATCGGTTTAGTATTGGAATAGGGAGTTTACTGTGACAAGTCGCAAAATTTTAAACCTACATTTCGGTCACAAGTCTGGAACGCTACTTACGCTTTACTCTCCCGCCTGCCACGGGATGGACCCGGCACCCGCACGGAGAATCCATGAATGCTAAATAGTTATTTCATTCATAGTTATTTTCTTAGATTTTGCGCGAACATTGAAAAATTAATTTAAAAAAATATATGCGGCCAACTATCGCGTATATTTTGGTTTTTGATGTTACATTTTTTTATTATTCCGTCATTTTGAGAGCTTTGCAGCTATCGTAGTCACGGAGAGACTGAGGTGTTGGTGCTATTGATTGATGCTGTTATTGTTTCCGAATTCCAAACCCATTACCAACCAATTTGTTTAATTCATTGTTTCATTCAATTAAATTATAATTAAGTAAAACTATTATTTTAAGGTACACCAATACAAGTTCAGCGGACAGGCAAGGTAGCAGGTTCGAGGAGTTTTGGTGACTCAATCAAGAGACATATATTTAATAAAGGTATTCTTAATAAAACACCAAAGAAAATGGCACTAGGAAATAATACACCGACCGTTGAGGAAGTAAGTTTTATTGCAGTAGTATTCATTGTGTTTATGACTTGAATATTTAGTCCAAGTTTCATTTTGTCTAATCACATTTTTTTATTGAGCCTGTTCATAAGCAAGAGGAGGTCTAAAAGCGACGACGACTGAAAAAAAATCCTCAGTCACAGTCATTATTCCAGTCAAAACTTTTGTTAGTTATTCTTTTTTAGATTGATTTTAAAGAGTATTTAACATTAAACAAAATGACCCTTGGCCAAAATAGTACTTAACCTAATTATGTAGGTGAATGTTAAAAAATGTAATAAACTCGAACTTGTAATAAATCTTCAACAATCAATCAATCCAATTATCACGCCTAAATTCCCACAGGGATTGGCAGAGACATTAGAACGCCACAATTATTTTTATACAAACTATTGCTATGGGCACTGCAGAAACTTGTTTTTTAAAAATGTTCTCAAATTTGATTAAACAATAAACTTTTATCCTTTTAGGAAAATATATCCCGGTTTTATTATTTTATTTAATTTTACATTTCTAAAATAAGCTACTAAAGTGATTGTATCATAGGAACAGGACAACCAAAGTGATTTTGAACCCGTGCCACTCGCCTTACATAGCCATTGCACTGCCACTACACCACGGTCGCCTTAAATCCTACGCCGTATCCTTCCTCTCAATTCTGATTTATAAAACTCTCGTTAATCTCGTTTTATTCATTCTTTAATGTTTACAATTACATCATTAGCTTCTGTATTTTTTACTTTTTTATTGGGAGAAAAGTTACTAATTTAAATTTTTGAAGAAAACTGGTTTGCCTCGTGCCCATAACCGTAGCGCTTGTATGAAGAGAATTGTTGATGTGAAGCGGGGGAGTTGTGTCCGGATCGCCTATCCCTGTGAAAAAATGGCGTGACAAATTGATTGTTTTTTTTTGTAGTTATTACATTTTTTAATATTAAGTCATCGTATAAGTAACCATTACTCATTTAGACATATGTTTTGTTATCTCATTTAGTCATGCTTTTGTACTGTCAATGCTTATTCTTTATGTAACTAACTTTTCCTTATTTTACTGTAATCAATAAGTAAGTAGGTCGCCGACCTTGGTCTAAAGGTAATAAAATAGTCTTGCAAACTTCAGGTTAAAGAAGGTGAAGTGACTTATTCGCGTTTCGGAATCAATTTGAAAGTTGTCCGAGTTCACTTTAAAACAAATGAATTCTAATGTGTATAACTGCTGTTGGTAGTAGTAGTCGCCTCGCATTCGTAGATCGATAATCAGGCAGTCGTATCGATAAAAGAATCGGAGAGTTCGCAAATCATCTTTCATACAGACCGTGAAGTGACTTAGTCAAGTTTTCGTTCCAACTAGGCCGGCAAAATGGATGTGCTACATCAAGTATTGAATGTACTAGCAGTTACCTCCATTCATGGATCGCACTTCAGCCTAACATCAGGCGGCGTGCTGTGCAGTCACAGTAAAAAAAACTTGTAGAAGTACATTGGTAGAAGTACGAATAGATTGATAGATAGTACTCTAGAATTATATTAGTTTTATGTAGAAGTATATTAGTTCCGGGATATTTTGTGTTCGACATCTGACCTTGATTTGCCTGGTGGTAAGAGAAGTCCAAGAGTGCCGACGACTGAAAAAATCGAAACAATTTACGACTGCCTAAGTTGCTGTCGCTATGCCGGTCAGAGGTGCTTTTTTATACCTCGCTTGAATGGATAGAATACATGGATTGGATTTCACTTATCGACAAAAAAACGGCGTGCCGTGGATACCACCTACGCGACGAGGTAGAAACGAGGTTATAGTGCATCTTGGAACATTCTTCGTGGTATAGGTGATAAACCAGTTATAAAAGAAGAATAATTATTTAATATATTATTGACCCGAAAAGCAAGAAAACCATAGACTTAGATTAGCAGTAGAAAGCATTAAAAACATGTATTTAAAAAAAATGTATAGCATTTTTACTTTGATTAATATATTAGACCATTTAATCTGTTGAAGACTTCTCCAGCATGAACCTGTCCACTGCTAGACGTTTGTCGCCTCGATTTTTCTCCAGTTTTCTCTATTGTAAGCCAGCCTGCTCCAAAAGCGGAGGCTCTAATGTTGTCGGTCCATCTGGCTACATCTCTACCTTCAGGCGTTAGATGTGCCAGGCCTAAGTTTGGACTCACTTCGGCTATGTCTGTAACTTTAGTGGACTGGCAAATAGTCACATTTCTAACCCAGTCGCGTAGAGATACCCCGAGCGTACTGCGTTTTATAGCTCATTGAGGTTGTAGCGTGACTGTCATGGGGATTTCCCCGAGCACGTTATCCTGTCATTATTCCAAGACATTTGTTTAACTTTAAAAATACTGTACATTTATATAAACATATAAAAAAGAATTGTAACCACACGTTGGTGTCATGAAAACACCATCACAATAGGAGCAAAATGACCATTAAACATTGACAGAGAAAAACGATCTCTTATTAAATGATCTAACTTCTAAACATGCATGTTTTGTGACTAAAAACTTATCTTTTGTAACTAAAATTAATATTTCTGCACAATCCTACTTAATAGCATGCTTATGCTTTTCAGAAGACTACATGCAAAGAAAAATTAAGATTTTCTAGTGATGATAATTCAAAGAATGGCGAAGTGTCACATAAGAATGTAGTACTTAAGAATTTAGCAACAAAAATGGCCAGTACTGAGTCTTTGAATGATGTCGATATGGATTCGGACGCGAGTAACGACTCGACGATGTCAGAAGGTGGTTTGATAAAAACGAAAAAGCGTAGTCCTAAATTCGTTTCCGAACCTAACCTAAGCGTTCTAGATGTAGATGAAACGCCAAAGAATACAAAAAAAGGATCGAGGCTATTCCGTTCTAAAATTTTGTCCGCTTCCCAGAATATTAATAAGAAGTATCAGAAAAGGTGTGCTCAAATTCGGAGTACACCCACTTGTGTTTCGTGTTTCGATGAACAAGACACAGGTTCTGAAAATGATCATTCTAGTCATTTCTTCGAGACTGAAACACCTAAGAAATCTAAAATGGAGGAAGTGAACGATAGAAATTTAAATTTAGCTAAAGTTAACTATTTAACCAGTACCCCTGGTATGTCAGAGGCTGTTTTGTACGATGAAGATTGCACTACGCCATATTTGAATAATTTTAGAAGAGCCTCTATGTCACCTATAACGAAGTCGACGCAAAAACTTTCAAAGGCAATGCAGGTTTGTTGTTCTTTCTTTTGTCCTTGTTGCATGTCTTGTTTGTCTGCTCCATTGCATTATCATTTATCATTAACATATTAATGTTTTCATTTAGTTCGAATTTTAAGTAGGTATCACCAACATGTTTTATTAGTTTTTATTTAGAATTCGTAAATGTGTTTATTAGTTTATTATTCATTTTTAATTTGACATCTGACTTCGATTTGTTGGTAAGCAAGGGAAGGTCCAAGAGCGCCAACGACTAAAAAAACCGACTCAGTTCACGGTTGCCTTAGATAGACTAGGGCATCCGTGAATATGATAAAAAGGAAAAACCGGCTTTATGATAAAAAAGAAGATGGCGGAAATATCAAACACTTAAATCCATATTAATCTTTCTATATATAAACATTTTAGGAATCGATAATGACGCCAAGATCTAGGAAGCCATTAATCATAACGTCAGAACAGAGGGTCAGTCTACCAGAAGAGAACACCGATAAACAAATGGAAAACTCATCAAAATCCACCGACACTCTGTACCAATCAATATCACCTAAAAACGACAGCGATTTCGTTTCATCCGACGACGAGATGCTATCGAGATCGTCTTTGCAGTCCTTTGAACATAACAACTCGAATTTGTCTGCAGTTCGATCAGAGAATACAAGATTTGTAATAGCGAACGAAAAACGTTCTCAATTGGTAGAAGAAGATTTGAACACGACCCTATGTGGAAGCGAAAATGGTATTCTTATGCCTAGATTTAAAATAGCTCACGAAGTTTCTGAATCACCTCATTCGAGTAAATCATTAACGGGTCCGTTTAGAGAGTATCTGTTAAGTAGATCTGTGTTAACAGCTACACCAGTCGATCTATCTCTGTTAAATAATTCTAGTGTAGATGATAAATTGACGGATTCGTTGATGTTCTGCTTGGATGGTAACGTACCCTCGGATTTAACTTCTAGTATAAGCAATTTAGCAGTCGATAAAGTTCGGACGCCATTGAATGATATAAATAATGGCAGCCCGAATAGAAAACGGGTTGCGTCTATAAAGGAGGAATGTTCCGAAAGTAAAAAAATGAATGCAAATAAAGAAAATATTAACGCTGTCCATGAAACTAATCTGTGAATTTGCAATAATAATAAAATGAACCTTGTCTGTCTCAATAAATTGATAAACATTATTTTTAACACTACTCTCAGATAACTGACATAATTTATTTTGGGCTATTTTTGTACTGCTTTTGTAATGTACAATTATGAAACTTTGTATTGACAAAACTAATAACAATTTTGCTTTTTATTGCTGTGCATTTGAGTTATTTGACAAATAAGATATGGATTTTGTATCTTTCCTCAATCACGAAGACATGCCATATTTTATTGACAGTTCTGCTTTGAACTGTCATAATTATAGTTTAATAATTTTTCACGTCTAATAATATTTTCTAATTAAATTTAAATCTTCGTACATTAAACGTATATGCTGTTAATAAAATTTAGCCCAAGTCCCCATACAAAATGAATGATGTCCTTTACTATTAATTTGACAAGGCTTCATTCGAAATTAGTGTTCGTTACAATGTATTATCACAAATTTAATTAAAGTAAAAAGATTTTACAGCAGCTAATTTAGAAATATTAACCAAAAGCAGTATATGTGTTTATTTTAATAAGTCTATAATTATCGATTTTTTGCCAATCGAAATAATTTTCATTTTGATGTTTTTACAAACTAATTACATATGATTGGTTGTCTTATTATCGCGGCACACTAATCAACCAATGATGTTCTTTAATGGCGTTTAATTGTCAAAATTATCCTATTGGGAGGAACTAATCTCTAAGCCGAAACTAGGATTTTCCGACCAATAGAACAGCGCTAAAATATCAAATTAGATTTGATTGGCAGAATAAAGCAGCAATTTTTTTATATATATTGAGTTGACATAAAAAAGTTTTTCAAATCACTTTAAGACCGAAAAAATCCAGCCATTATAATAATTTGGTATAATTTGTTACTGTGCCGCAACTAATTCAACACCTTATCTTATTATTTAACACTTTAAATAAATGCTGAATAAAAAATATGTTTTACAGGTTTAGATTTAA
Organism: Tinea trinotella; assembly: GCA_905220615.1. Classification (NCBI taxonomy): domain Eukaryota; kingdom Metazoa; phylum Arthropoda; class Insecta; order Lepidoptera; family Tineidae; genus Tinea; species Tinea trinotella. The sequence goes on from HG992314.1 coordinate 2,549,652, forward strand.
TAAACACATATTTAGATTTCATTTTTTATATATGCATATATATAATTAGTATTTTACATTTAATTATAAGTTTATATTTTAGTAAGGAAAATATTATTTCCAAAATGACAAAGATATGTGTACATATTGTTTCATTTATTATTTTTTATTGTTTAGTATGCGAACAACTTGAGCAATGAACAAAAAGCAGGAAAGGACAGTCGCACGTGTATTTAAATAACCACCTTAATATTTGTTTTGTATCTACTTTAGGAAATCTTTGCTTAATTCTAGACCAGAACTGATAGTGGACATTATTGCTTCTAACCGCACTCTAATACGGCGTTCTCACGAGGTGAATTTACTTATTCAATTGCGAAATCGTTCGCGGTTTAAACCGTTCAATCAAGTGAAGCAATAAATATCGATTCAACAAAACTTTAAAGACCTTTCAACTTTTATTTATCCAATTAACTTTTATTGACACGTGTAATATTGAGTCGATTAATATTGAACGTGATTTGTCTCTTTCAGTCACACGTGGTATAAACATAGTATAAATGAGATAAATAACACTGAATTAGTTCTTATTTTAGCATAGCTTCTATTCTTTCCATATTCTTAGCATTTTATCTTCCTTACGCCATTTTGTTTGCTCAAGTAATCGATTACTATATTAGTGATTATTCGCAAGTGCCTCAAATGTTAGTTATTTTTATTATAATTCCTATAGATTTATTATAGCTGTAAAAATTAAAATTATTATTTTTTAATTCTTGTTTTATTATTTTTAATATATTCTTCTTTTTTATATCCTAAAAAAAATTATATAAAATTATAGAATAAAACTTCTTTTGCGACGCTTAAAATGGTTCTATGACTTAATTGCAGTTCCAACTAATGCTTGGGTGCAAATAATGTTTTTTTTTTAATATTAAGTGAGATGAGATCTATTAGACAACTTGGTTACTTCAAAAAGCTCAGTCACCTAGCGAGTTCTAGTGTTACTCTACGTGATCGAATCAAAAACATATTTAATAATATTAAAAAAGAATTACACATTCGTAAAACGAAAAGTAAGTAGGTAACAAAACAAATTACTTCAATGCCAGCGCTTTTTTTGTCTACCGGATCTATACGCTTGATTGAATCATAGACAGACCAAGACATCGTACCGTACGTAAAGGTAGGTAAGCAAATAAGTATAATTTTAAAAAAAGAATATTAATCCTAAAAATAACACGACAGTTTCTTAATAAAGTCTTGGCCCACTTGACCCAAATAACCAAACCCCGCTTCATAAGGGTTAATGTATTAAGACAATTTTGTTTATAACTTCAACCCTCTTGTGTTTATTCATTCGAATGATTACCAGGGATTGTTGTAAAATAGTTTGTTTATGTGTTGCGAACATTCTAGAAGTCCGTGAGTCGAGTGTCTTGTACACGTAGAAGTGCTTTTCAAAGTTAATAACTACTTTCCAAAGATGCTATTCAGCTCCAGGTACGTTAGAGTTAAATTAGATACATGAGAATTTTCTGTAGTACGAGAAATGTGTGTGGATCTAATATATCTATTCTGTGATGTATAATGAGAGAAGAAAATTATTAGACAATTAAAATTATTATTATAAAAGGCTCGACATCTGACATCGACATCCACATCTGACGACTAAAAAAACGATACAGTTGCCTCAGTCGCCGTCACTTTTCACCCGCACTGGTCGGGGGAAGCATCCGCATTTTGTCGACCGAATCGGCAGTCGAACTAAAAAGTTCGGCGCGTCTTCTTTGTAGAACAATCCACAAGTGGAATGCTTTGCCAGCCATGTGGAATGCTTTGCCAGCCCCCTTATATGAAGAGAACTGTGGATGTGAGGGAAGCGAGAAAGTTATATTTTTGTTTATTATGACTCGACATATGACAGCACCCCGCTTGATGTTAAGCTGGAGTGTGATTCATGAATGGATGTCACTGCTACTACAATTCAATAACTGAGTAGCAATCACATTTAATATGCCGGCCTAGTTGAAACCGGCAACTTACGAGCTGATCCCGAAACGCGACCAAATCACTTCACGGTCTGTATACTTGTAAGTGGTGGTACTATCCCGGAGAGAACACTGGGCACCTCTGTCTACCAATTTTTAACCAGACCCGATGCAATTATCCGCCTTTTTTATTATAGCTTGTCTAACTATTAATGACGCGCCCCTCCACTTTATTAATTTATTTAAATGTAAATATAAATATTACTGACTATACTTCATCAGCGTGAACATTTTGTGTCCAACCAGCAACTGAATAACCAATTACAATTTCATTTTCGGTGTGTCGCATTCATATTTTATTGTCGCACGTGTGCTTAAATGCAGTGGAGGGGCGCGTCATTTTGGCTTGGACAGACTCTACGAAATATTTTAAATCATTAATCTAAGTATCAAATACTACAAGTAAAAGTTATCAAACAAATACATGCTGCTCCGGCCGGGATTCGAACCCGGGAATTTACACGCCACGCCACGGACGTGTTAATTAATTGTGTAAGATAAATGAAATAAAGTAGCTTTATATACATAAAAAGTTCTAGAAGCAAATCTGAGCGCGAACTTAATATTAAACGCTGACTTGGCATAATTTCATGAAACCACTGCAGTAGCATCTTCACGGCAGAACTTCATAATTCTAACCAAATAGAATTTAACACAAACTTATGAACAATGTATGCGCTCAGACGTTTTGATGTCGTTTGCCTAATGAACATAATCTCACCAAGATAATAACATAGTTTGTTTTGAATCTACATACATAATTCGATGTAGATTTAATTCGATCGATTATCTGGTTAATAGTGAACTAACAGAATTCTTTATACTAATATATTCAAAGACATCCTCATGAAAGCTGGGTCGCTTAGTGCTTATAACCGTAGAGCTTGTATGAGGGGAATTGTGGATGTGAAGGAAGCGAGGGAGTTGTGTCAGGATAGTGGCAAGTGGCGCTCTGTTGTCTCTGCCTATCTCCGTGGGAAAGAGGCGTGACAATTTGATTGTTTGAAACAATTTATATTTGACGACAAGCGTTGCCAATTGGTTCTAGCCTGGTGTGCTTTGTTAAGTCCCGGGTTCAATGTCCGGTCGGTGAAAATGTTTCATAGCTTTTATTTGTAATATTTAATAATTATGGTAAATATTGCAAACATTAGTTTTATAAAAAAAAAGAAGTGGATATTTGCTTTAGGTTAAAAAGTCTGCCGATACTGGGTAGTACCACCACTTACAAGTATACAGACTGTGAAGTGACTTAGTCGCGTTTCGGAATCAGCTTGTAAGTTGCTGGTTCCAACTAGACCTGACTGCTGCTTGCAGTTATTGAATTGAACTAGCAGTCACCTGCATTCATGGACCGCACTCCAGCTTAACATCAGGCGGGGTGCCGTCATATTTCTAGTCACAAGAAAAAAACATATACATATACGAGTATATTGATATAAATAAGGCGACTGTGGTCTAGTGGTAGTAAAATGGTCATGCAAGCTACGAAGCCCTGTTTATAACCAGTTGCTGGTACCATTGTATACGAAATTAATTGTCTACGAACATATGCACTGCTTTATGAACGTAACTTTTATACTTACTAATCTAAATAATGTAAAAAAATGCTATGTCAAAATTAATTCGCCCATGGATCCATTTCCTAGGCAATTGAATTCCCTAATTGTTAGTTTGTGTCTAGTTGTTAGCTTGTATGGAGAGAATAGTGGATGTGAGGAAAGCGAGAGAGTTGTGTCAGGATCGTAGCAAGTGGCGCTCTATTGTCTCTAGCTTTCTCTGTGGGAAAAGGCGTGACAACTTTATTGATTGTTATTCCTATTAAGGCGTGAGAAGTTTGAATAATAGGTCGAAAATATTTATTTTTAGATAAATTAATAATTTTATATAAATATGTTTTGAAGTTCTATTTGCCTTTAATAATACATAATTATCATGACACGTGTGTAACCTGTTGATAACGTAACACTTACAAACGTTTCCGTATTATGAGTATGTATTTATTTGTCAAAGATTACTAACTATAGTAAAGTCAACTTTACACTATTTATAAATTGTATGTATAAATTGAAGCACAAGAAATCACTCCATAAAATAGCTATTTTTTAATTGCAAGTCGTCATATTACATCACCCCACTTTATGTAGAGCTGGTGTGCGGTCCATAAATGGAGGTAATTTCTTATAATATCTAACGCTGTAGGTATCCATAATGTGCAATTACTAGTAGAGAAGTACCTTAGTAAACATTGTGGACAATTTTATGACCAATCCACCTTGTTTAAAAGATTTAACAAAATTCATAAAACTGTAGATAATATTTAATTGTTAGAGCTTATATAGAGTTTCTATGAAAAGAATTGTAGATGTGAGAAAAGCGAAGGGAGTTTTTTTAGAATCGTGGAAAGCGGCGCTCCGCTGTCTCTGCCAATCCCTGTGGGAAGAGGGCGTGACTGAAATGACTTAGTCGCGTTATGGGATCAGTTTTAAAATTGCCGGGCCGTCATTTTAGATACGACTGCCTTTTAACAGTTAGCTGACACACAGACTGTGGTAGCAGTCACCTCCATTCAAGGACCGAACTCCAGATTAACATCAGACAGGGCCCTGATTATGTTATGTCAAAATAAAGACATTTAAAGAAGAAATTATTGTGTCGAATGACTTGCTCCTATCCACAGTTATCCAGCGCTCTTCTTTCAGCCGATCCTTATGCCATCAGCTCAAAAGTCAGCGTTATTTTTATCTGCCGGGCTATACCACGAGGATTACAACTTAGATATATAACTTACACTACAATTTAGTCTTTTATTAAGAAATAAGAGGCTGATACTGCTGATAAAAAGGCATTAAGTTTACAGCTGCCATAGTCGCCGTCAATATGCTTGCCAGATTGATTCCTTGCACCTGAACTTTCATTTAGGCAACACTGTTAAAAAAACCTTATGATAATCGTTATAAGTTTTAATTTTGTAACAAAATATTCGCTAGAAATAGGTACCAGAACAATTTCTCAAACTTTTGTTTATAAAACACATTGTGCAAGTTGCTGGTGTGTTGCTTGTTAAATGCAGTTGGTGTTGGCACGTAATTCAATTAAACTGGAGCAACTTGACCGCCGTGTTCTCACCAATAGCAAGTAAGTTAATAAACTACAACAATTCCCAACTCATTCCCGCTGTTTGCAAAGGTTGTAGTGACAAGGATTTGGAAAATAATGTTGCTTTCGTTGAAACGGAGACTGGACGATACAGAAAGATGTTTTTTTTTTAAATTAACATTTCTACTAAAGTGCTTGTATCATAGAAACAGGACAACCAAAGTATATTTTTTATTGTGACACGACATCTATTGTCGACCCGCCTGATGATAAGCAAGAGGAGGTCCAAGAGTGACAAGGACTGAAAAACCGAGTTAGTTCACGGTTCACGGCTGCCTCAGTCAACGTCACTATGCCGGCATCGTTGACGCATTGCTTGAAGGATCCAAGGTCATAGAATGGAGAGAACACATGGGCTATCAAAGCATTCCACTAGTCGATTGTTCTACAAAGAAAAGACGTAGTGAACTTTTTAGTTTAAATTTTAGTTTAGTATCGTCAAAGATACAATATACATTGGTACCGGCAAGTGGTTTTGAACCCGTGCTCTTGAATTGCGCAACCATTGCACAGAGCTTCTTTTATTATAGTGACTCGACATAATATAAAAGCACCCCGCCTGATCTGAAGCTGGAGTGCGGTCCATGAGCAGTGACATCCACTGTGCCGTCCTAGTTGGAACCGGCAACTTACAAGCTGTTCCCGAATCGCAACTAAGTCACTTCATGGTTTAAAATGAAATGTCCTTTCTTATATAACATAATCTATGATATCTCATAACAAATAGAATGAGCTCGCATCACGTGCATTAACAGTGCAATATCAATACAGTTGATTTGACCTTGTATAATAATAAAACACTTTATTATTATAAACAAAAGAATATGTTTTTGACGACAGGCTTAGCACACTAGTTTGTTACGCGCGAAAACCCGGTTTCGATTTCCAGTCGGAGCTTTTTTTTATTGTGACACGACATCTGACCTCGCCCCGCCTGATGATAAGCAAGACGAGGTCCAAGAGTGACGACGACTGAGAAAACCGAGTTTGTTCTCGGCTGCCTCAGCCGCCGTCACTATGCCGGCCAAAGGTGCTTCTTCACGCATCGCTTGAAGGATCCAAGGTCATAGGATGGAGAGAACACATGGGCAGGCAAAGCATTCCCCTTGTCGATTGATCTACAAAGAAAAGACGCACCGAACTTTTTAGTTTGACTGCCGATTAGATATGTTACATGGCTTTTATTTATAATATTTAATAATAAAATTTAATATTAAAAATATTTCTTATTCAAAAAAGAGTGTACTACTCGTAGAGTACCTAAGTACTACGGGTCTAGTTGTCAGGGAGTGTTTATATTTATATTGTGCCTCGACATATGACAGCCTGATATTAAACTGGAGTGCGGCCCATGAATGGAAGTGACTACTACTACAGTGTAATTAGCAGTCACTTTCACTATGCCGTCCTAGTTAAAACCGGCAATTGACTTGTAAGTGGCGGTTCGGCTGACTGGCTTCGGCTCTTTTACCACCTTTGAAATGACGCTCGAAGATGAGAAAGAAAGGTTCTTGAGTGGTGACCACGAAACGAAAGATGCAGCTTGGGTAGGCCTTCCACCAGGTGGACTGAAGACATAGTGAAAGCCACAAATAACCACCACTTACAAGTATACAGACCGTTAAGTGATTTGGTCACGTTTCGGGATCAGCTTGTAAGTTGCCGGTTTCATCTAGGCCGGCATAGTGGATGTGATTGCTACTAACAGTTATTGAATTGTAGTAGCAGTGACATTCATTCATGGACCACACTTCGGCTTAACATCAAGCGGGGTGCTGTCATATGTCGAGTCACAATAAAAAAAAAAGTAGTTTAGTAGTGATTCGGTATCAGCATGTAAGTTGCCGATTTCAACTAGGCCGGCATAGTGGATGCGACTGCAACTAACAGTTATTTACTGTAGAAGCAGTCGCTTCCATTTCCAAACTGCACTCCAGCCTAACAATATTAGGCGCCGTCACTAAGCTTCGCTTATTAAAGCATCTATGGATGGGGTAAACCGAACGATTGGTAAAGCATTCCACTCGTCGATTATTTAAAAAATAAACGAAGCCCTGCTAAATCATTTAGTTCGACCGTCGATTCAATCGGCAGAATGCGGATGCTTCCCCCGTAAAGTAGTAAAACGAGGAGGAACAAGGTTAAAGAGGTTAAACAATATATTTTTGCTTGCGTAAATTGGGTAGGTATTTATTATACTGATAACAGACTGATGACCTCTATAAGTACAATAAATATTATAATTGATAAATATATAGTTAAATTATCTTATTTTTATTGTGACTTAACGTATGGCAGTACTCCGCCTGATGTTAAGTTGCGGTTCATGAATGAAGACGACAGGTAAATCCACTAAGCTAGGCTAGTTAGGATGGACAACATTCAAGCTTATACTGAAACGCCACTGTACTTTTGAAAGTGAACTACCCGGGTTCGGTAGACTGTTGGAACCATCAACTTTCAAGCTAAAAACAAAACGCTACTGTACTCATGAAAGTAGTAGTACTACCCGGGTTCGGTAGACTGTTGAAACTAACAACTTTTAAGCTAATACCGAAACTCCACTGTACTCTTAAAAGTGGTGGTACTACCCGGGTTTGGTAGACTGTTGGAACCATCAACTTTCAAGGTTGATGCGACTATATAAACGCGACTAAGTGACTTCACGGTCTGTATATTTGAAAGTTGTGGTTGGCAGATTGGCAAATGACTATGAATTGTCGGGCTACCACTTTACCACCCTTAAAATTATCATTATTCCATTATGTTTATATTGGATTCTGGGCGTAAAATTCGTAAGACCATACTGCGCTCCAAAGCACAAGTTGCCGATGTAGCTGAAAAAGCCGCCAATCTGAAGTGGGACTGGGCAGATCATCTTAGTCGCATGTCTGATGCACTAAGTGGACTGCAGATTGCGGAAGACATCGCGGCAGGCCCAAAAGGAGATGACAAGATGAGATAAACTTCTACAATAGTTCATGGCGAAAGATCATGAAGTCATGGAAAAAAGAAAGCCTCTGCTCATCAGTGGAATAAATAAATAGGCTAATAATGATAAACCATAGCACCAGTATAAACAATGAAACAAATTAGGAAATACTCAAGTATTTAATTAAACATATGAATGAGAAACATATCTTAATTTACAATAAATTAGTTTTATTTGCATGTTATATCGTTTATATAAATTTATCTTTACACCACGTGACATTTGCGTGTTTATAGCATAAAAGCTAATATAGTTACTAGTAGAACACAGTCCATTATATGATACAACAACTTCCATTTACGTTCAGTATAAATTATATATAAATTGTTTATATTATTTTTGTATTAAAAGTACCAGTGAGTTCGTAAGGATGTGTTATAATTCGTTGCTGTTACGTTTAAGGAATGGGAGAAGAATTGGGTTTCTGAATCATGCAAGATATTTTTCTGTAAAAGGACTCGAATTAAATGTAAGTGTTTACTGTTTACATTTTAAATAATATAAACAAATGTTTACTTTTATGTAAGATAAAAATTATCTTTGCGATGAAAATATTTGTTCTTGTCGTTTTTTAGTAGTCATTGTTTGATCTTGGCCTGTGAAATTCACGTACGTTTATTTTTGAGTTTGGAAAACTTCACCGAATAGCTATGTTTGCTTTTGATTTGAATTTCCTTGTTTTCTTGTCGAGACAGATCCAGAAATAGACTTGAATAACAGAATTAAACAAATATTATTTCAGTCAATTTCTATTATTATTCGCGCAAAATGTTAGAAATATTAATAATAAAATAAAAAAAATAACAAAGATCTGGCAGTAGTATCGTGGTAATATTGAAGGTATTATTAATCAACAAATCAAATTGTCACGCTCTTCCCACAAAATATTAAACTAATAATTTATATATTATACTTAATATAAAACCATGATTTACTTCATACAAGGGTACTGTAGTTATTGATAGCCGAACCCCTACTTGCAGAACAGGAATCATTTTACGCATGGCTCTCTTCGAATACTCTTCCTATCTCTGTAGAAATATAATTTGATTTGATTGTTTCAATCGGAGACATCCTCAAGAAAGCTAGGTTGCCTAGTGCCTATCTATAACCATAGAGCTTGTAATGAAGAGAATTGTGAATATAAGGGAAGCGAGGGAGTTGTGTAAAGATCGTGGCAAGTGGCGCTCCATTGTCTTTGCCTATCCCTGTGGGAAAAGGCGTGACAATTTGATTGATTGATTGTTTCAATGTTCAGTAATACCAGGAGGCACTTAAATGTATACAATTTTTCAATGTTTGCATACCAATCACCCAAAACATAAATTTTACAATGTTCCAAATTTCAATCAATCTATTACGCCTTTATACCACTGCGACAGTGGTACGATATTAATACTATCTATTCGTTTGTTCATTTCTGATTTCGTTTAAGAAAAAAAAAATCTTATCCTAATATTTTGAGATAAATTGAGAGCAAGCAATTTAAGGAAATTATATTTTAAATATAAAATGAAGAGCTTACGTATATAATCGTAATTTACATTAATGTAACGCATTAAAACCCATGATGAACGTCATTAATTATTTATATGTATTCGCCTTTATTATACCGATTTCCGCATTCTGCTAACATTTAATAGACAACATACCATAACAACACAAAATTTTTTTTTCCTCTGATATTCATGTTTTTTTTTTTAATTTGACTCGACATATGAAAGCACCCCGCTTGATGTTAAGCCGAAGTGTGGTCCATGAATGAATGTCACTGCTACTACAATTCAATAACTGTGAGTAGCAATCACATCCACTATGCCGGCCTAGATGGAACCGGCAACTTACAAGCTGATCCCGAAACGTGACCAAATCACTTCACGGTATGTATACTTGTAACACAAAATATTATTACATAATGTATAGTACGTAACCGTATATCCAGTGCCAGCCAGATTAAGCCAGCGCGGGGCCTGTAGCAAATTCTGTTGAGGGGCCCTTGGTTTGCTTTAGCTTCTCAAGTTTAGGGTATTAAATAAAAACAAAACGGTTACAAATAAACTTTTCTGGATTTATTATGGGCAAATTTAGAGAGAACACTTTCAATATCTACTTAAATTTTCAAGTGGAAGTGCAGCATAGCCTTAGCTCTTCGCGTTTAAGGCATGCAAGTTATTTTACGCTCCTATTAAAATTAATATTTTTTAATAACGGTCAGGCAGGCGTTGGAGCGCGAGGCCCCCAATATCGCGGGGCCCGTAGCATTTTGCTACTCTTGCTACGTGGCCAATCCGGCACTGCCTACTACCTTCTACCATTTTAACACGCTTTTATTAGATTGACTTGTATGTATGTAACGGAATCTTTCAAATTAATTTGCACCTACTTCTAGAGGTCTGAACAGTTTGAAAATTTGTATACGTACGTATTAAAACCGATGACAATACAATAAATTCATAAAATATTTTTTTGGCCGGCATAGTGATGGCGTTTGAGGCCACCGTGAACTAACACGGTTCTTTCAGTCGAAGTCATTCTCAAACCTCCTCTTGAGAGTTTTTTAGTTTTTTTACCTATAGGTACATAGCCTTAGTAATATTCAGGCGATTTCTGCTGAGAACCTCAACCTCGGTACAAGATACGACGATGACTCCTTAAGGACCTTGAGCCAAAGCGCCTGCCTAAAAAGTTGTCCAAGCGGCTGATAGCCAAGTCTGGAGACCTCTGGAGCCTCGCTATACAAAGGGGAAATGTTGCCAGTCTCCATGCAACATCTCCGATAGGACGTCTATAGAGGATATTTTATATTTATAGTTTCATTATTATATTTTTGAATATCTTACGTAGAATTGAATTTGGTAAGTTCGTACTTTCATTGAACTAAACTTTGTAAGTACGAACTTACGTACTTTAAACATACTAAATTAGTAGGTACTAACCCATATTTTGGTATAGGATTAAAGTCCAATAAACAAAATAAAGTTTTATATTTTGGAAACTAGTTTTTTAGTTGCCGATGTTATAAAATTAATTATAAAATTGAAGGCTATGTTATTAAGTTATCGACAAAACTAAAAATATAATTGTTTTCTTCCTACTTTAATTTTTGTTTTGATCTCTACAATTATTTGATACTACAATTATTTGATCTCTAATTAAAAACGACCATGGTCTAGTGGTAGATAAATATTCTTGTAAAACCAAAGGTACCATTGTAGCATTGATTCATGCACTTTGATCGTTTTGTTTTTATGATACAAGCATAATTCGTAGCTTAGTATATAAATGTATTAAATCAAATTAAATCTATAGATAATTTACATACATTTATTGTCCATTTGTGTCAATATTGAAATATTGCAATGTCACCTAACCTTTTAGGTAAATAAAGCTGGTTATGGAAATTGAAGCTATAATAGTACTTAGTAGTTATTCATATATGCCTATAGAATCAGACCAAGGTTGAAGACTGGTTGCTAACGATGTCTAAGCGACTCTATTAGTGAGTGATAAACAGCATCTTGGTGACGTTTATTTGGTTACAAAGTGTTTTTGTTCTGTGATTTTAATCAGAAGTGTACTTACAAGTTTTGCGTAGAGTATCAAACGCTTGTTTAAATATAGATATTAGAATTAGCTTAATAAGCGAGCGAGTTGTGTCAGGATCGTGGCAAGTGGCGTTTCATTGTTACTGCCTATCCCGGCGTGTTGGATTAGCCTAATTTAAATCTCTAACTTATCTTTGTCGTTTTATGACAGCAGGTAGCATGTGGATTCTGGATACAAGTAATGTATCAGTAATTTTCCTAGTTGGATAAAAATATTTTAATCTGGATTCTATTGGCTTATGTTTATCCCACAGATGCACATAAAAAACATAAAACAAATTCCTAAATGTTAGGCGCGTTGTTTTTGACAAACAATTGACAAGTTAATGCTCTTTAACTTATAACTTTGGATTCTTTATTTATTTATTTATTTATTTATAGATAGATGCCCAAACAGGTTACAACCTAAGCGTGTACAAAATAAAATAGAAAAAACAAAGTTGTGAGATTGTAACCCAAAGCAGGGCATACAGCATAACAAGAAAAAAATAAGAACACAGATTCAAAACAATACAAGAGAAAACAATAATAATAAAAAAAAAAACAAGCCAGTTACGAGCATCAAATAAACAGCAAAGATTATCCCCAACCAATCAAAACAGCGCCCATAGAATCTAGGGTTGACCCGTCATCTCGTAATGATGCTCTTCAGTGATATTTTAAGTTTAGAGAGTTTCATGTCAAAAATGTCTATGTCGTGTTCTTTGACTAGTTCTAAGCTAAGTCGAACAAGATTATAATGATGGTGACTAATGCAACCGTAAGCTAAGTTGGTTTTTTTCAGTCGTCAGCGCTCTTTGACCTCCCCTTGCTTACACAGCTGAGTCGCGTCACAATAAAACTTAACAATAGTGCAGGCGTATTTTATTAAATAATTCCATTTATATTATAGAAATTACACAACAAAAACTACAAAATAAACATTCTTATTTTTATAAATTCAATATTTACATTCTTGTTTCTATAATAATAACAGAGATATACAATGAATTAAACAAATTTTATGCGGCTTACTATCGCGTTCATTTTTGTTTAATGATTGCCTCTCTGTGACCACAATGGCTGCAAAGCTCTCGAAACGTCGGAATAATCAATCAATCAATCAAACTGTCTCGCCTTTTTCCTACGGAGATAGGCAGATACAATGGAGAGCCACTTGACACAACACCCTCGCTTCCTTCACATCCACAATTCTCTTCATAAAAGCTTTAAGGTTGGAATGATGTACAATCAATAAACAATAATAAACGCGATTTTTTTTATTGTGACTCGACAATGGACAGCATCCCGATTGATGTTAGGCCGAAGTGTGGTCATGAATGAATGTCACTGCTACTACAATTCAATAACTGTGAGTAGCAATCACATCCACTATGCCTTTCTAGATGGAACCGGCAACTTACAAGCTGATCCCGAAACGTGACCAAATCACTTCCCGGTCTGTATACTTGTAAGTGGTGGTACTACCCCGGATCGGCAGACTGGGTACTAAGAGTAGGCCTCCCACTCTTAAAATCAACGTTCGCGCTAAATCTAAGAAAAGATAAACAATTTATACTTTGTAATGCAATTTAGGCAAACTTTTATTTGTTTATCCTCCAACAATGTAAAGTTAATAACAGCGAAAGGTCTTGATAACTGTTGCTCTACGAGAAAGCAAAACATCGTACAAAGTCAAAATATTATTTTGTCACTAAACTATAAACAAACTCGTTAAAATATAATATGTTATCGTATGATTATTTCGTTCGCAAATATTAAATAACAAGTTATTCTATTTTGAGAATTTCTCGTATTTAATTACACCGTGATGGAGCGTTCTCACGGGGCGATTTTAGTTGATCAACTGTATGCCCACTGGGTGAAACATAGAGGACCATGCATTTAAGTACACATAAAAATACCTTTGTTTGCAATAAAATATTTTGATTTGATTTGAACTGCGAAATCGTTCGTGATTTGAACCGTCTGAAGAGACTTTCAATCAAGTTGAAGCAATAAATATCTATTCAACAAAAGTTAAAGACCTTTCGACTTTTGTTGATTCATTTGACAGCTGACAGCGAATCAACTCGTCTGAACTTGTTCGTTCAACTTGCATTGAATAATCAGTGAGTCAATCAGCGCGATTGAGTACCTATGTACTGTATATTGCATTCCTCAATCACCACTATTTTGTTTGTTTGTGAAATAAAATGTGAATTGTGGCGTTCACATCCACGAGAAAAATGCTAAAATGGACAGATAGTGTAATAACACGTGTAATATTGAGTCGATTATTATTGAATCGTGAGAACGCTTCCGTTAATATTTGCTTTCGAATTTTTGTTTAACGATAAATATTGATCAACCAAAATCGCGCCGTGAGAACGCCCCATTATACCCACACAGGTCGGACCAAGCAACCGCATTCTATCGACCGAATCGGCAGTCAAACTTTTTTTTATTGTGACTCGACATTTGACTTAGACCCGTCTGATGATAAACAAGAGGAGGTCTGTTCTTGTAGAACAATCGACAAGTGAAATGCTTTGCCAGCCCATGTGTTCTCTCCATCCTATGAGTGATGCTTCAAGTGATGCGTGAAGAAGCACCTTGGACCACCGCTTGCTTATCATCAGGCGGGTCGAGGTCAGATGTCGTGTCACAATAAATAAAAAACTTTATATTAGATATTAGTTTACTCGCTTATTTTTTACGTGTGTAAATACTTGTGTTATTTGTACTATTGCTTTGTACTTTGTTCAAATAGAAACTAAATACATAGTTTCTATTGTATTTCTTTTATCTAAATACAAGTAGGTATTTGAATTAAAACAATTAAATTGTATTAAGACATTTTTTATATTTTTTATTGGGGCTTAACAGAGGTATGACACCATCTCGTAATAAATTGGAGTGCGGTCTGTAATGGCAACTGCTTTTATAGGTAAATAACTGTAAGTAACAGTCGCATTCACTATGCCGGCCCAGACCCAGTTGAATCCGCCAACTTTCAAGCTGATCCCGAAATGCGTTGGTAGACATTTGGAGGTTATTGTCCCAGTCTGCTGATCCACGACTCAGTCGCTTTATTTATTAACTTCATGGACCTCACTCCAGCTTAACATCAGGCGGGGTGTAGTCATTATGTCGAGTCACAATAAACAAATACATTGGTCCCAGCAAATGATTTAAACAAATAAAACAAATAATTGGTTAATGATTGTACTTTTTTTGATTATTCCTATGTTTCGAAAGCTTTGCAGTCATCGTGGTCACGGACCACGGAGAGACTGAGGTGTTGGTTGTCTAATATGTAGATGCCGTCGTTGTTTCCAAAACTATTCAGTTTCATGTTTTTAATTTTTGATTTTGTTTTATTGTTCCCGGGTTAATTCAATTTTTGCAAAAATAACTGACGGTTTCATCTGGTTTGGCAGTTTGCTGGACTTGTGACTTAAGTTTGCGTATTATGGGGTCGTAGGTGTTAGATAGTAGCCGAAAAATCTAAGAAAAATCGTAATAATTGTACTAGACCCATTATATATAATTTAACTTTATCACGTTAGTAACATATGTCTTTGTAACCGCTTGTCCTAGACAGCGATACCCATTGACCAATAACTATTTCATAATGTCTTATCAACTAAAACTAGTATAAATAAAAACGTTAATGTCTTAATAAATATTGTTTAATATTATCTCTTTTAAACACAACTCATTATTGTATTCGTATCCAAACTTGTATATCGTATTTATCATTTATTATATTAGTTCTTATTTTCAAGTGTTTTGATATGATTTCATTGTTTTGTAAAGTGTAAGTTGATATTCTACGTTCAATTTTAATTAGTTCTAAATTTAAAGTGTTCGTTATAAAATGTTAACACCAAGGTTGAAATGTGTTAAGGAATTGTATGGGAGAAGATACTTTTCCCTAATTGGATGTGACAAATTAAAAGTGCCGAGTAGTAAATTACTTTCAGAGGTAAGACTTATTCGTTTATTATTACTTCTACGACAAATAATAGGTATTTCTTTCCTCCGTCCTCTTGCTTATTATCAGCCGAAAATAATCTAAGTAAAAAAATATTTACATACTAAAAGAATCTTAATCTATTTATACTTAAATTTTGTTTTGGCTCATTTAATGACAGCACCCCGCCTGATGATAAGCTAGAGTGTGGTTTTAGAGCGACAGGCTAGCCAAATGACCAGCAATTTCGGCCTTTCTGCCAACTGCCAGCAACCACTCTTTAATTAATGTTGAACTAAGAAATACAATCCTATGCTCAGTAAATAATGCCTCCGCTAATATATATTAATAATTATCTAGCTGTGAAACTCGGCGTTGCCCGGGCCAAAATACATCATTCAGTTTTTCTATCATGTATGCATTAAAAACAGGACAACCAAAGTACATACAAAGTACATAGTGAGTGGTTTTGAACCCGTGCTCTCGGCTTGCGTAACCATTGCACTGCCACTACACCACAGTCGCCTATTATTCATAAAGACTTCAAATATTGTCGAGAAACTTATTATATTTACAACAAATTCTTTTCCATTCAAAATAATCTTATATCGCTTCTAATGTGTTATTATTATTTATATTTCTCTTGAGAGAACTCCGAAATCTTAGCGAATATTTCGGAGAAAACATAATATTGCGAAATCTAGACAAAAATCAAATATCTTAGATGACTACAGTATTTTTTGGGAGTTTTTTTCTGACATTAATATTTATTATTTTAGTCTGTTGGAAATAATGAAAATATTATATTTAAAAAAGTTATTATATGATTAAATCAATACCTTAAAAAAAGTAATGTAATAATCTAACTGGAGTTATATATAACTATTAAAAAAAAAACATATTTTTGGCATATTCCACTCATAGTAGTATTACTATACAAATTGTTGATAACTATAAATCGTGTATTAAGCGATAGACACCGGGTTCGATCCCGGGTCGCATTTGACCGCTTTATACGCGTAGATATTTATTTCCCAATTTTACAGTTATTAAATTAATATTTTTGAGATATGAAGAGTACAGGAGAGTTATGTATAGAACGTTAAAGGTACCGCTCCATAAAAATATATTTATCTCTATTGTTTTGACTCGACATATGACCCTGTTCGCCTAGAGTGCGAACCAAGAATGCAGGTGACTGCTACTTACTGTTATATAACTGAAAGTAGTAGTCTCACCCACTATGCCGGACTAGGTGAAACCGGCAACTTACAAGTTCATCCTAAAACGCGACTAAGTAACTTCACGGTTTGTGTACTTGTAAGTGGTGGTAGATATTACCCTGGTTTGGCAGACTAGGCACTACTGCCTACCTTTTGATAACCAGACCTGGAGCAAATATCCACATATTTCTTTTACTAACAAACATTTGTAATATTTTGTATAATTATTTAATGTTGTTAAAGTACCATAATATGCTGTCATAGTTGACAGCATCCTCGTGAGTGCATCGATGAACATCAATAAAATTTCAATCCAATAAACACGAGTCGATTAAAATAGACAATTTAAAATGTAGGCCATGAAAGTGTAAACGTGTGTTTACTTTGCGTTGGAACTATTCTTTTTTTTACAAGGAGCTACGAGTTTTAATGAAAAAAAAATGTATTTTACTATCTGATGACATTGGAAACCTGCTGGTCAACATCATTTTCAAGCGATCTTTAAAGTATCCGCCTCAATGTCTTCTTCTAGGAGTATGTGACGATAATCCAAGCGATCAAAGGTCGCTGATATTAATATTAAATACCTGGAGTACCCGATAATGGATCATGAGATTTTAAAGGATACGCCACGTTACTAGATACTTTTTAAACAGTAAAGCCACGGGCTTTGTGCATCCTCTATCTCCTATACCACAGATAATGTTAAGAGAAGCTCTTTATCCTTGTTGCTACCTCGACTTTTTACACCCGTAATACCCGCACAGGTCACGCGAAGTATCCGCATTTTGTCCACCGAATCGGAAGTCGAACTAAAAGGTCGTTACCAGCCCATGTGTTTCTCCATCGTAAGCCTTGGATTCTTCAAGCGATGCGTAGAGAAGCACCTAGTGACGGCGACTGGGGCAGCCGAGAACTGACTTGGTGTTCATGAAATAAACAAATTTTATGCGGCTTACTATCGCGTTTATTTTGGTTTACATTTTTCATTTTTTTATTATTCCGATTTGTTTAATTCATTAATCAATGTTCGCGCAAAATCTAAGAAAATACTATGACTTGGTGTTTTTCGATCGGGACTTGGACCTCCTCTTGCTTGATATCAGGAGGGTCGAGGTCAGATGTCGAGACACAATAAAAAACGTGGCTGGTAGTTTATATGCTATGTGTGACATTGGCATTAATATGTATGGAATATTCTATGCTTATCTAATGGCTGATAAATAGATTAGTAATAACATGTTAATGATATGTGTTGTATTAATGCAATATTCTAATCATTATTTGCATTTGATTATAGTTATCAAAGAGTGGTAGGCAGTGGTACCCAGTCTGCCGATCCGGGGTAGTACCACCACTTACAAGTATACAGACCGTGAAGTGATTTGGTCACGTTTCGGGATCAGCTTGTAAGTTGCCGGTTCCATCTAGGCCGGCATAGTGGATGTGATTGCTACTCACAGTTATTGAATTGTAGTAGCAGTGGCATTCATTCATGGACCACACTTCGGCTTAACATCAAGCGGGGTGCTGTCATATGTCGAGTCAAAATAATATAAAAATAATAAAAAAGAAAGTTAAATATAAATAGTTATAAACATATGTTGACTTATTTTTTACATTTCTATACTAAGCTATCAAAGGTGCTTGTATCATAGAAACAGGACAATCAAAGTACACATATCAACCGGCATACATTGGTACGGGCAAGTGGTTTGAACCCGTGCTATCGGTTTGCTTAACTATTGCACTGCCACTACACCACGGTCGCCCATACTAAGCTGCTGAAGGTGCATGTTTCATAGAAACTTGACGACTAAAGTACATTATGTATCAAAGATACTAAAAAGTGCTTTTGAAATGGGGACGCTCGGTTTGCACCACGGTCGTCAAAGTCTTAAGTCTTTATATTTTTAATTCACTACATTTTATCATATAGGTGGCATATCATCGTCAATTGTCACGCCTTAATTTTGACAGAGTTAGGCAGATACATCAGAGCGCCACTTTCCACGATCCTGCACAACTCTCTTGATTCTTTCACATCCACAGTTCTCTTTATACATACTCTATATCTATAGTACCTATGAACTGTATTTTTTTAAATTTTATATGTACTTATTTTATGAAGAGCTTGTATGAAGAGAATTGTGAATGTGAAGGCGCGGGAGTTGTGTCAGGATCATGGCAAGTGGTGCTCCATTGCCTCTGCCTATCCCTGTGGGAAAAAGGCGTGAGAATTTGTTTGTTTGTAACAATTGAAACAATTTTATACGTATTACATATTGTGTATATCGGTAAACCGACCGCGCAACTTTAGTGGGAATGAAAATAAAATCTATTCCCCAAGTCACGCGGTCGCTGTTAGTGTTAAAAACAACTTTTATTCATTCGGACAATGAGTTTCAATGCGCTTGAACCCAGAAGCGTAGCGTGCCTTGGCGGGGCCCCATATGAAATTTTGTTTGGGGGCCCTTTAAAATTTTGTCAAGGGTATTATTTCTCATAATAGAAAAAAAATGTGCATAAAATTAAAAGAAATATTTTTCATCATAATTATCTATCTCATTTTTTCCAATTGCTTTTTTTTACTTTGTCATTTCTGAAATTAAAAAAAAATTGGGAAGTTTTTATTAATTTTTACGTATATAATTGATACGGCAGATATGGCGGTAGCTACGCCCCTGCTTGAACCGTCAATGAAAATAAACATTGATTCTCAGTGTGTTACGCGGTCGCAATTTTGATTTGAAGCTTATTAATGGAGTTCAACTGTCAAAGCTTATTCTGATTGTCATTGAGTTAAGCGGAGTATTCGATTATGATGACGGAAATATAAGTTCCGTACTTAGAGCAATAGGATGTTCATGTTACAAAGACCGGGGATAGTGACGGCGACTGAGCCAATTACTTTCCATCAGGCAAATCGAAGTCTGATGTCAAGTAACAATAAAAAAAATGACTGAGCAGAATTTTATCTTTCATTAAATTTGTTTTTATACGATAACTTTGTTGTGGAATTTGCATTTATTATTCGGACTTTGCGCTTGATAAAAATAGAGTACATTCATTGATGAGTCAAATTAGGTATCAGATATGCAATTTACAGTGCAATTCTACCTATTTAAACGATTTGAACTTGGAACAATGACGATAGAGATTTATAAAGATGGAGTGAAAAGATAAAATAGAAAGGCCCAAAATATTGTTTCTAGATTTAGCAAGGGTCTATAGTGCCGATAACCATACAGCTTGTTTAAAGAAAGAATTTTGGATTAGAAGGAAACGAGATAGCTGTGCCATTGTTGAAGAAAATTAGGGCATAAATGTTAGACCTAACATATTATATAAGGCAATACGACCACATTCACAGACCGTAAAGAGACTCTGTCGCATTCTGGGTTTTATCTAAAAGTTGCTGATTTTAAGTCGGCCGGCATAGTGGATGTGATGCCATTAGTAGTTATTTAACTACAAGTGCCATCATCAATTGTCATGTCTTAATTTCCATCTCTCAGGTTCATGTTCTATAAAATAAACAAAAATTTTATAATCAAGGATGTTTGGACGTATATTTCGTCAAGGTTAAATTTAGTAAAAAAAGAATAAAAATTAAAATATTTATTTTTAACTTATTAAAAGAAAATTAAAAATAAATGAATATTTGGTAAACAACTCGCTTTCGGTCATAATATAAAGTAACATTTATTAATAAAATGTTATAATATAAAATGAATGTTAATGAATACAAACACAAATTAATGAATACAAATAAAATATAAAACAAAATAAAAATTAAATAGATTTGTTATTTTTTAATTGTAAAACATAAACTTATCAATACAATTTATTGATTTTAATATCTATACGAGATACGTATATATCTACTCGTATATATCTAGGTCAGTGGAAGGATAGAACAGCGACATCCCAGAATCGGGATCAAGCCGGGAACAATTTCATAAATCAAGAAACTGCAGATCGCATAACCTCATGGTTTTTTTTTTGCTTCTATAGAAAATAATAATCGTGAAGCGAGATATGTCAGAGATTTTTAAAATTGTGACCCGACCCGCCTGATCGTAAGCAAGAGGAGATCCAAGAGTGCCGTCACTATGCCGACTAAAGGTCGGCCGATCACCGATCACTTATAGGGTCGTGAAAATTCGCTCTTCTGATCCCAGTGCGATTAAATTGCCATGTACCATTCGTTTTTTTAGAATTAGTATTAATTAAATAAGAATATTTCTGCTTTCAGAACTGCGTTTCTTAACCAACTTTGAAAATAATCATAACCGTAATAGTTTCTTTCACAACTAGTTATGAACCTGAACCAGTTAATTCATCACAAATATATATTTTATTTTATTATATCTTTTTTTTCAGAGTTTAAGCATAGACAAAAGAACTCTAAGTGAGAGGAAAAAAAGAACATTTACAGACAGATCTCAGTTGAAGTTTGCAAGGAGATTAGTTGTCAAGTTAGGAAGTGCCGTTATTACTAGGGAAGATGGAAATGGCTTAGCACTTGGGCGACTCGCTTCTATTATAGAACAGGTATTCAAAACAATAATATTCATATATGTATACTCGTAAGTACAGTCAAATTAGCTTGGAGACGTTTTTGCATTTGTAGTAGTGCGTCTAAGATCGCCTTTCCATTATTAACACACGTTACGAAAACACGTCATGTCCTTAGGTATTAATTGGAAGTAAACGGAAGATTTTTTTATTTTTTTTATTGTGACTCGACATATGACCCCGCTTGATGTTAAGCCAAAGTGTGGTCCATGAATGAATGTCACTGCTACTACAATTCAATAACTGTGAGTAGCAATCACATCCACTATGCCGGCCTAGATGGAACCGGCAACTTACAAGCTGATCCCGAAACGTGACCAAATCACTTCACGGTCTGTATACTTGTAAGTGGTGGTACTACCCCGGATCGGCAGACTGGGTACCACTGCCTACCACTCTTTGAAAACCAGACCCGAAGCAAATATCCATCTCTTTTTTTTTATTAACAAATATTTGCAATATTTAATACTATTAAATATTACAAATAAAAGCTATGAAACAAATATTTGCTCCGACCGGGGATTGAACCCGGGACTTTACGCGCAACAAACCAGTCGCTAAACCGTTCGTCCACGCCTGTCGTCAAAATAACCGGAAACTTTTAATGGAAAAGCACATTCGGTACTTATGTACTTAATTACAAAAAGTCTGTAAGCTAATTCGACTGTATATACAGTATATGTTTCCTTAAGTTTAAATTATTGCCTTTAATATTATAAACAGACTTGTGTATCGTATTTGCGATAATAAATATTAGGTGCCTAATATTTATTTTTTATTTTTAGTGATTATTATTTTTATACTGATGTTTCGAGCGTTTGTGAAGGTCGAAAAGCAAACATTATTTTATTTATAACCAAAGCTTGGATGTTTAAAAATAAAATATTGTATATAAACTTTGAATGCTTTTCTTTTTTTGTTGGTTAATCCCTAAGAATATAGAAAAAAATCTTTAGTTTTTTCTTTAGAAATTGGGAAAATATTTCTTTAGTCCATATTCTTGGGTTAATTATGTTTTTTTTTAATTAATGGCTACAAAGGAGACAAAACTTCAAAACTATAATAATCGATCAAAATAAATAAATAACTTTATTAATTCTACTGATATCCTAATAATAAAGAATAAAAAAAAACCCTAAAGATGGACAGACATTTTTTCCCATAAATTGACAGGGAATGATTACTTAAATTTCCGAAAGGAAATTAAATGAAAGTGAGTTAAATGAAAAATAACGTGACATTGCAATGTATTTTTTTGAAACCATTTATTTTGGAATATTACATTTTAGAAAATTTTGTTGGTATTGATATTTTGAGTATAAAGAGGTCAATGTTTTTAAAAGACCCTATAAGGATATATCATATACGTACCTGTCTGAAGACAGGGAAAGTGGTCTTTTGAGTCACAAGTCTTATGGGTCGTCTTGTGACAGCACCCTGCCTGATGTTAGGCTGGAGTGCGGTTCATGAATAGAGGTGACTGCCACTACAGTGCTCTTCCAAAGTTATTACATGTTTGTTGTGTTAAAACCTCTCTTTGTGAAAATAATAGGGTGTTATGAAATAGGAGATTGTATATAAGATTGAATAATAAGTTTCATGGATGCGTAACATCTAATTACTTACCATATCTCTAAGTGCACTAACTAAAAATAATATATTTCCAGGTGGCAGAATGTTATCACGAAGGTCGCGAATGTATTATGGTGACAAGTGGCGCTGTGGCATTTGGCAGACAGAAGTTAACGCAGGAGCTCCTCATGTCACTTTCTATGAGGGAAACTTTATCACCAAGCGATCATACAAGAGAAGTAAGTACATTATCATTTGAGACATCCAACGTTATTATTTGTTGGGAGTTTTTGTTGTAATGTTCGTGTTGTATCGCCTAAAGGCTTCGATTTTATATTTATGGTAGATACACATAAATGCAAGTCCGAATTAATGTTGGACTTGCATTTGTTCTAAGTTCAAAATTATGTATGTGACAATTACATTTGTGACAAGTTTATACTTTAAAACAATGTGGTTAGGTTTAGTTTACAATTCACATTTAATTCACTTACACAGTTTATAACAGTGTAAGTGAATTTAAACGCGCGGATATTTTTATGACGTTATTTTGTATGGAACTGTGTATCTGTTAAAAATACAGGCCATATTTATATTTTGCACTGCTTATAATCATATGTTTGTATGGAGAGAATTGTGGATGTAAAGGAAGTGAAAGAGTTGTGCCAGGATCGTGGAGAGCTCTGCCTATCCCTGTGGGAATTGAGGCGTGACATTTGATAATTATATTATTACAATTTGTTTCCTAAATAACTTTTGATAATTGTTTTATTGATAAGCAGCCTAATTTCAGAAAACTCCACTCTATTTTTGAATGTTTCATTCATTTTGATAACGTGCAGGGCCGTCTTAAGCATATTCAGCGCCGGGGTGCGAAAGTCAAGGCTCCGCTCGCGTGGTCTCAGTGTAGTAGGTATTTATCGAAATTTATGGCCATCGTCATGCGCCCCCTAGGACTCTGCGCCCGGGTGCACCGCACCCCCTGAACCCCCGGGTAAAGACGGCCCTGATAACTTAAATAACTCGTTTAAAATAAAGTAAACATGTAATAAATATTTAAATATAAAAATTAATCTCACATTTATTTTCAATTATATATTTTAGCTTAATTCATAAAAGGTAAATTTAGATGATGAATTTTCGATTGGAAATAATGAATCCGACTCATTGAAAAGGAAGGTCTCCCTTAAATCGTGAAAATTTTCATGGTTTTAAATAATTTCCTTCTTTTACAATTACCATTAAACAAAAATAACCTGAATAAACTTTTTCGGGGAACGGTTTAATCCATTAAATAAAATGTTCAGTCCTTTTACGATCTGAATTCTGAATTCATCAAAAATTAAACAATGTTTTACAAAAGAAAACCTCGGAATTATTCTTGTTTTATATTTATTTGTTTTATTATATTTATTTATCGACGATTATTTTTGTTAAATGAAAGTGATTTGTTTTATATTTTAAAGTTAATTGTTTAAAATGTAAATGTTTTGTAAAATGTAGAATTTAAAAAACTATTGAAATAAGTCCCTGTGAACTTGTACAAGACAATAACTAAGACGCTTTTATACTTTAACCATTGTTTAATTTTTAGTGACATTTTACTTAAATCATCATCATCATCAGCCAGAATGCGTCCACTGCTGAACATAGGCTCCCCCTTAGAACTTAAATGCTGTAGTGTATTCCTGTAGAATAGCCTCTGATATTAATAATATCTGCTAAACAATTTTGAGCTCATTATAAAAGATACTTTACCCTTTAAAGGATTTCTTTTTGTATATTTTATTCCATTTATAGTAGATATTATATTACTTTGATGAATATTTATCAAAGCTAACTTTTATAAATATTAAAACTATGTTGAAGGGTAGGATAATATGATAACAGCTTTCATTATTGAAATATTAACCTATATTTTTATTTATAGTTACATTTTATTATGATAAGTACTATGTTTATTTTACGTAGTTTCGAAACTCATTTCTTTTTCTAAGAACTAAAGTATAACAATTTTTTTATAATAAATTGTTACTATATTTATGAAGTTCATATAAACTTAGCTTTTGATGAAATATATTTGTGAGCGTATAACTTGCAACTTATTAGATACTTTCTATTACATAATTTACATTACTTTTGATGTAAAAATAATTTACATTACTTATTATAGGATTTCTTTCTAATTTAAAATACAGTAAAAAATATTAATATATCACAAGCATTCTTATTTAGAATATAAATGACAACACCTCGCCTGATGCTAGAGAGCGGTCAACGGAAGACGCGACTTATACTTCAGTTAAACAAGTACCGATCGCATTCACTATGCCGGCCTATTTGGAACCGAAACGCGACTAAGTCACTTGACGGTGTGTAAACTAGTGACTGTTGGTACTACTCCGAACCGGAAGACTGGGCACCACTGCCTCTTACTCTTAGACAAACCACTCTACCACTTCTAATAAAATAATTTATTTAGGATGCAGGTAGTATTTTGGACCCCCGTGCTGCAGCAGCTGTTGGCCAATCAGAATTGATGGCGATGTACGATGCAATGTTCTCGCAGTATAATGTGAAAATAGCTCAGGTCAGTGTTTTATTTTGATTATTATACATTGGATTGATATCTGCAGCATAGTACAGGTACTCTACTCGTGCAGGTATCATCGCTCATGTAAAACAATAATAATAATAAAAGCAAATAAAGTACTTGAATTGGCTCGCGAGGTTGTCGACATGTGGGAGGTGGATGCAGCAACCATTGTGCCAATTGTCGTGACTGCCAAGATTTCTGGATCAAGCGTTTGATTCAGAAAGCGGTACTCCTGGACACTGCGCGCATTGTCAGGAGGTTCCTTTCACAGGAGCCCTGACCACCGGTGGCTTGGACCCTGTTCCCGATGCCGGTGGACAACTATTTTTTATATTTTTAGATTATTTTATTTTTAAATATAAAAAATAAGAGTAAAGAAAAATAAATGTGACAATAATTATAATAAAAATATTTAATAATGAATTAAAGGTGAGCGATGATAACTGCGCTAGTTAAAACTGTGTCGCAGCTATCAACACGTATATGGTTATGTATTTATATATAATACATTTTGTTTTATTAATAATAATACAAAAAATTATTAAAACATAATGAAAACATAATGAAAATGAATAAAAATGAAAACAGTTTAGTTGTTTGTCTCTTTGTGTATGTTTGTGTGTGAGTATAGTTACTCTAATTTATTTTAAATAATTATTTTTTATTTCAAACTAAAAGCATTGTAAAGCACAATAAAATAAAAAAATAAGTTTTTTAATATATATTAATGCAAATATGTGGATATTTTGAGGTGCTAGAGTAACATAGGATACTTTTAGTTATAAAAATAATATATTTTTTACTATAGTTTCCAAATGACTATAGTTTCAGCTGTTTGGATATTTTCTATATTTGCCGGCCCACACCCACAATGCCGGCCTAGTTGGAACCGACAAGCTGGTCCCGAAACGTGACCAAATCACTTCACGGTCTGTATACTTGTAAGTGGTGGTACTACCCCGGATCAGTAGACTGGGTACCACTGCCTACCACTCTTTAATAACCAGACCTTAATAATAATCAAAACAGTAATTGGTACTCGTAATAATAAATTAATCGTCAGAGATCTAAGTTTATTTTTATTGTGGCTGAACATATTGGAATGTACAGCGCCTGATGTTAAGCTGGAGTGCAATCCATGCATGTAGTGACTACTACTAAAGTTAAATAACTGTAAGTAGCAGTCACATCCTTAATGGGAGACCTTATTTGAACCGGCAACTTACGTGGTACTACGCCGGATTGGCAGACTGGGCACCACGGCCTACCACTCTTTGACAATCGGACGCGGAGCAAATATCCGCCTCAAATAAAATGAAATGAATATCACCTTGTAATATCCGCCTGTCATATTCTCTGCTAACCAAGAATAAATTTAATATAATGCATATATTAATTCAATTCCTTGACTCTAAACGACGTCGCCCGCTCGCTCTCTGCAGATATTCAGAGTGTATGCCAAATATTCAAACGGCTTTCTGCTTCTTACAACTCTGGTTTTCATAATACATTTTTGCTCCGAGATAGTAAATTAATTCTACTTTATAATTATGTAATATTCTCCAGTAAAATAATATGTAAGATGAATAATAATGATATCGGAGACATCCTCACTAGGCTAAGATGCCTCGTGCCCGTAGCCGTAGGGCTTGTATAAAGAGAATTGTGGATGTGAAGGAAGCGAGGGAGTTGTTTCAGCGGCAAGTGGTGCTCCTTCCCTGTGGGAAAAAGGGGACATTTTTTTACATTTCTATACTAAACTACTAAAGTGCTTGAATCGTAAAAACAGGACAACCAAAGTACATATTAATGATGCATTGGTACAGGTGGGTGGTTTGAACTCGTGTTCTCGGTTTGTGTAACCAGGAGCAATTTGTCATTAAATGAAAGAGGTATTTGCTCCGGGTCTGGTTATCAAAGAGTGGTAGGCAGTGGTGTCCAGTCAGCAAATCTGGTGAAGTATGTACCACCACTTACAGACCATTTAGTGACTTCGTTTCGAGATCAGCTTGTAAGTTTCCGAATACAACCGGTCCGGCATAGTGGATGTGACTGCTACTTACAGTTGTTGAACTGTATGAACCATATGAATGGACTCCTTATGAACAGGCGGGGTGCTGTCATATATTAAGTTATAATAAAATAAAAATACACTTGATTTTTTATCAATCAATCAATCAAATTGTCACGTCTTTTTCCACATGGGATAGGCAGAGACAATGGAGCGCCATTTGCCACGATCCTGACGATTCCTTCACATTCACAATTCTCTTAATACAAGCTCTGTGGTTATGAGCACTAGGCAACCTAGCTTTCTTAAGGATGTCTCCGATTTGATACGATTTGATCTGATTTGACCCCCCTTTAACGTATCCATTCACATGAGATTTATAAATTCTTTTCGTCAATCTACTCTCACTCATCCTTTCCATGTACCCAAACCTTCGAAGCATTCATTTTTATCATTATCATATAATAAATAAATGAATCTCCCATCCTGTATAATAAAAGGGAGCATTTAAAATAAAATTGTACCATTAATAATGAAAATAAATAAACCTCGATAAGTTAGAGATAAAGCTGGTGAGGTCGCGTTGTATGTAAATTATGCTAGCGGCCGTACATTATTCAAAAAATGCCATTTTTATTCCCGGAATTAAAGCATTTATTTCTAGAAATTTTTCCGTTAAATCTATTCTTTTAAAATACCCATAATATTTAAATTGAACGACGACAGGCGTGGACGAACGGTTTAGCGACTGGTTTGTTGCGCGTAAAGTCCCGGGTTCGATCCCCGGTCGGAGCAAATATTTGTTTCATAGCTTTTATTTGTAATATTTAATAGTATTAAATATTGCAAATATTTGTTAATAAAAAAAAAAGAGATGGATATTTGCTTCGGGTCTGGTTATCAAAGAGTGGTAGGCAGTGGTACCCAGTCTGCCGATCCGGGGTAGTACCACCACTTACAAGTATACAGACCGTGAAGTGATTTAGTCACGTTTCGGGATCAGCTTGTAAGTTTCCGGTTCCATCTAGGCCGGCATAGTGGATGTGATTGCTACTCACAGTTATTAAATTGTAGTAGCAGTGACATTCATTCATGGACCACACATCAAGCGGGGTGCTGTCATATATCGAGTCACAATAAAAAAAAAACCTAGATTATTTGAAATAAATATTATAGAAAATAAAAATGTATAACCAGATCCTTTTTATAAACCAGAGCCGGAGCCAATATCCACCTCATTTTTTAAACTAATATGAAATAATTAAATTAAATATTACAAATAATAGCTATGTAACAAATATTTGCTCCGAACGGGAATCGAACCCGGGACTTTCTGCGTGACTGGCTGGTGTACTAACTATCACGCCACGCCTGTCATCTAAAGTTTCATTTGGTTGTTTGATCAGATGTCAGTTGTTTTTTTTTAACATGAAATTAATTATTTTAACGGCCTCAAAATATGTTCAAAAAGTAGAAGTAAAATCATTTTTTTCCATTAACATCCGAAATATGTGTCGTCGCGTATTGCCTGTTTTCCACCAAGTTTCGCCTATCCATTTTCTGTTTTTATGTTAAAAGGTACTTTTTTAATAGCCCGCCAGTTTCCCGAATATTTTTTCCTGTTACATTTTTTTCCGTTCTGAAACATGTTTGTCTTTTATTTCATGCATCGCCATTGACTAGTAGTGTGTTTTGAATGGGGAAAATAGAAACTATTAAAACATACCGGGTTACCACAAAAAATAAAAACCGCTTTAGACAGGCTTTAAACACGTTTAAAAATATTTTTTTTTATAATATTTTTTCTATTAAGTAATAACTTTTGAAAATTTTACAATATATCAAAATACTTTATATTGTATTCCATGATTGGAAATATAACTTTAAAATACAATGTAGAGATCATAAAATATTTATGTACAATTCCGTCAAGATGAGGGAATACTTTCAAGTCCACATTTCTCTATTTGATAAATTTCTTCTTATTTGTTCGTTGAACCTGCATACATAGTTATTGTTATTTAAATATTTCTATAAATTCTAGTAATGTTTATTAAGACAAGACTGTACAGTTGAAAGATAAGGTTTTAAGTTAGAATTGAAAGATACGGAGGGTACATAGATGTTTATTTGTAATTGATTTTAAATATAATCCGATATTATTTAATTTAATGCTTATACTTAGTTTATAAATGCATTAAGGTGTGATTCCGATGCGACTGCAGACTGCACTGCTGGTTTTTATGAATCTGTACAAGATTGACTCCGTTCAAAGTGAGAACTGGCATCTTGTCGTACGAAATGGCGTTCTAAGGCGGATGCCTATGTTTAGAAGTAGACGTCTTCTGGCTGATAATGATGAAGGCGACACTGCAGTCAGCAGTTGCAGTCTGTGGTCACCAACGAAATCACACCTTTAAACCTACTTTTATTTAATTTATTATTATATTTATAAGAAATAATAATAGTTTTTTTAACCTACGAATTTATCTCAATCAATCAATCAAATTGTCACGCCTTTTTCCCACAGGTCACAATCCTGACACACTCGCTTCCTTCACATTCACAATTCTTTTCATACAAGCTCTATGGTTTTGGGCCAAGGCAACTTAACTTTCTTGAGGATGTCTCTGAATATATCTAAATAGCAATTTTACGTTCTAGGTCCTAGTAACGAAACCCGATTTCTACAACGAAGAGACGAGAAAGAATTTGTTCGGCACATTATCCGAATTAATATCGCTGAACATAGTTCCTATTGTGAACACCAATGATGCAGTGAGCCCACCTATGTACATACATGACGATAGTGTTGTACCTGGGACAGGCAAGAAGGTTAGTGTTAATATTTGTATTATACTTATTTAGAATAGTGACGCCGACTGAGGCAGCCGTAAACTGACTGTTTATTTTCTGTCTTCGGCATCCTTAGACCTCCCCTTGATAACAAAAAGGCAAGCAAGGTCATATGTAATTTCACATTTTTTAATATTACAATTTCTATACCAATCTACTATAGAAAGTTGCTGGTGCAAAGAAAATGGTTATGCAAACCGAGAGCACGTGTTTAAAACTACTTGCTGGACCAATGTATCTTTGTTTTTTTTCTTTTTATTATTATACATTTCTATACTAAGCTACTAAAGTGCTTGTATCATAGAAACAGGACAACCAAAGTACATTACCCAAGACACATTGGTACCAGTGAGTGGTTTCGAACCCGTGCCACTCGGCTTACGTAGCCATTGCACTGCCACTACACCACGGTCGCCTTATATGTACCTTATATGTATATGTACTTTGGTTGTCCTGTTTCTATGATACAAGCACTTTAGTAGCTTAGTATAGAAATGTATATAAAAAATAAACAAAAAATAATTTAGGACAAAAATATAAAGCACGTGTACGTATGAGACAGTTTAATCTTGTAAGATTAATTACAATAAATTGTAAACCTTTTAAAGTAATTTGAAGGTTTCTAAAATATAAATTAGGTAACTTAAAGTAAAATAGACATCTTTAATACCTAGTACTAAAGCGGACGTAAACTTATTTATTGTGAGACTGACTTAGGACTTATAGAGGTTGA
The DNA here is from genome assembly GCA_905220615.1 of Tinea trinotella. Lineage (NCBI taxonomy): Eukaryota > Metazoa > Arthropoda > Insecta > Lepidoptera > Tineidae > Tinea > Tinea trinotella. Next base: position 2,580,968 of record HG992314.1, read on the forward strand.
ACTTAATTAATAAAAGTTTGTAATTAAAAATCTCAGAAATAATTTATTGTTAATTTTTTCAATAAATTAAAGTTGAAATATTAAGTGGAATAAATTAAGGGCTCATTGTTTTTAATATTAATTTTTGAAGTTTACTAATCCTTGTGCCTGCCGAGTTACAAAATCTCTGCGCGTTCGGTGAATGGATGCGTGATAGTCTGATTGGTTTTTTGTGTCCGACATATAATAAAATCTGTCTAATGTTTAGCTGGAGTGCGGTCCATGATTGGAGGTAACTGCCATTACAGTTAAATATCTGTAAGTAGCAGTCACATTCACTATGCCGGCAACTTACAAGTTGATCCCAAAAGGCGAGTAAGTCTCTTCATGGTCTGTATACTTGTAAGTTATGGTACAACCCTGGATCGGCAGTCTAAGCACCACTGTCTACCACTCTTGTTATCAAATATTATCAATTATTGTGCCCAATTCCAACAAATAGGCGGAGATAGCAGAGCGCAACTTTTCACGATCCTGACACAACTTACGTCTTTACATTCGAAATTCTCTACAGACACTTCTATGGTTATTGCCTGTGTCTTACTGAAAATTACCTAGAAGATAGGTGGATCCACTCACGTTAGATTTCTTAATAGGTTATAAACAAGAATAATCTCAAAATTTAACCGAAATCATTAATAACCTTGTAATAATTTATTATCAACTTTTTATAATCTTTATTATAATTAAATTTCATATTTTAACTAAGTACAGGTACGTTTAAAAGAATTAAGTTGTAAATTTTCTTCATTTTCGTTAGGAACTTCGTACAAGTTGTAGCTCGTGGGAGCTGTAAATATTGTAAACGTTTCTTTATGATACTTTAGAAACACTTGCTGTGAAATCTATAGATAGTAAAAGCAGAACAAGTGAATATTAAGGTTGGCCGCATTCGTTCGGTTGTTAGATTAGAAATTCACATTCGTAAACGTAGATTTATTTTTCTTTAAAGAGAGCCGGCATAGTGGACACGACTGGGTCAATCGTAAAGATTTGGTTTTTACTGTCGTCGGCCCTCTTGGACCACCTCTTGCTTAGCATCAGGCGCGAAGAGTTCAGTTGTCGGGTCATAATAAAAAAGAGGGTAAAAAAGGGTCACTTGCCGGCATTATAAAAGCAACCGTGAACTGACCCCTGTTTATATCAATATATAGAACCGAGTCAGTTTTGAGTCGGTAAACATAGATCATGAAATAAAATCTTCTAGACCTGAATTAAACAAATTTTATGCGGCTTACTATCGCGTTTATTTTGGTTTTGATTTGACAATTTTATTTTGTTATTCCAACATTCTCTTCTTGACCAGGATAGCTGCAAAGCTCTCGAAATGTCGGAATAATAAAATAATGTATTAATCAATGTTCGCGCAAAATCTAAGAAAATTTTCTAAATATATTTAAAAAAAACCACATCGCTCGAAAAACCGACAACCGATGGGGAAGATAGGTTCTAGAGTGGAAACCACGAACCGGCAACCGCAGTGTAGGTAGGCCTCCGTGGACTGACGACATAGTGAAATTATCAAATAACCAGTGGTTGCAACTGGCATCTTGTTGTTCGAAATGGCGTTCTAAAAGGGAGGCCTATGTTCAGCAGTGGGCGCCTTCTGGCTGATGATGATGATACAAAAAATATTTAGTTTAATAATAAAGTTGTTTTAGTAATTACATTGTTGCTATTTTGAATAAAATTATTATAGGTAAGTTTCATTGTTAATAGTGTCGTTGCTTCCTTTTTTTTATTGTGACTCGACATCTGAATTCGACTTGCCTGATGGTAGGCATGGTGGAGGTCCAAGAGTGTCGACGACAGTCTGCCTATGCCGGCCTAATGTGCTTCTTCGCGCATTGCTTAAAGGATTCAAGGTCCATGGGATGGGGACAAGGCATTCCACTTGTCGATTGTTCTATAAAAACACGACGCAACAAACTTTTGATTCGACTGTCGATTCGTTTGACAGAATGTAGATGCAGTGGCGTAGCGTGAGAGACAGCCGCCCGGGGCGAAAAAAAAAATTGCCGCCCCCTTATTTAGGAATTTCAATCATAAGTGCAACAAAAATATGAACTTCAGGTTCAAATTTTAAGGATTTATATTAGTTTTTTTTTATTTTTGCTGCCCCCTCCGCCCCCGCCACTCTACGCCACTGTTAGATGCTTACCCCGATATTACTTATACTAGAATTGTTTATACTCCTATGTATATCGGTGTATAGGTACTATAAGGTATAACAGCTTGTTCATACTATAGATTGTTACTTATTGAACTTCGCTTAAAGTTCCCAAGATATTTTTGATAAGTCAGTTTCGAGTCATGTTAAGTAAATATATAGAAGTTTTGTTTAACAGTAAATAATGAAGAATACTATATAATATGTATAAAATTAGATCATTGTAAAATAAAATTGCCTTCTTTAACATTGTGAAATGATTCTACAATTACTAATGTCCCGGAAAGTCTCCGTCGAGTAGACACTATATGAAACTTGACATCATAGTAATAGATTTGAAAAAGTATTTATACCAACATGTTTTTATAAAAAATCAATCAATCAATAAATAAGCTTATTTGAATATAAAAAATATTCATCATCACTACATCAACCGGTATAGTAAAAACTGATGGTTTTTTGGTCACTGACAAAGGTTTTTTCAATCTGAAAAAATGCTTACCATCAGGAAAGTTACGAAGTCTTAACTAAAATAAAAAAAAATAACTGTACATTAAAGTAGAAACCAAAACCATAACTTAAAATTTCGTTCAGTAGAAAAGCTTTAAATCTTAAGTAGTACTCTTTTGTAACCTAATATATTTTTTCAGGGAATTGGTATAAAGGATAATGACAGTCTGTCAGCCTTGGTAGCAGCTGAAATCCAATCAGATCTCCTCATCATGATGTCAGATGTAGATGGTATTTACAACAAACCTCCATGGGAAGATGGTGCAAGGATGATGCATACGTATACTTCACAAGATCGCGATCAAGTACAGTTTGGAAAAAAATCCAAGGTATGTTTTATTTAATTATGTATTATTTAACATTATTAAATATATATAGTACATAATATTTTTAGACAGATGCTGACTAACCACTGTAAGTAGTAAAATGTTTTACTAAAGGAAAAGACGAAATAATTATTGTTAATTAAGTAGTTATTTAAATAATTAGTGGTACGGAGACAATTGTTAAATATTTTTCCAGTCTCCGTTTTAGGATCGACGTGAATTTTGCCGATTCCAGTTATGTAACTATAGTCCCAGTCGCCTTAATTAATGGACTACACTCTAGCTTAACACCAGGTGGTAGGCTGTCATCCTTACTTTAAATTTTTGATTTACCTAACTTAAGTTCGGCTAATCTGTAACACAACATTCATTGACTTTTAGACGGTATGAAGTTCGCCGGGCCGGGTCATATAATAAAAAAGCACATGTTGAAATTTTAGGTAGGAACAGGCGGTATGGACTCCAAAGTGAATGCAGCAACGTGGGCAATGGCTCGTGGTGTCAGTGTTGTAATATGCAACGGAATGCAAGAAAAAGCCATAAAAACAATCATTAGCGGCAGAAAAGTTGGAACTTTCTTTACGGATCAAGCCACAAATTCTACCAATTCTGTCGATGTTTTAGCTGAAAATGGTACGTAGAATTATGATTTTTATAACAGTAATCAATAAGTAATTAAAACTAAATTTTACAAGAATACAAGATAATACCGAAAAGTTATACAATTTGTGGTTGGTATTAAAAACTGTCTATATGATCATCATCATCATCAACCAGAACGAGTCCACTGCTAAACATAAGCCTCCTTTTTAGAACACCAAGATGCCAGTTGCATCCACTGGTTATTCGTCACTTTCCCATGTCGTCACTACACCTGGTGGGAGGCCTACCTACGCTGCGTCTATATGATATTAAAATAAATATTTCTTGCGAATAACTGTTGACATAATTATAATAACAACGTGATGTTATATTTCAATTGTTAGTTGTAATTATATAGTAAATACGAGTAACAGCAGGTACTAATTCATATCTTTTCAGCTCGTAGTGGAAGCAGAGTAATGCAACAATTATCTCCACAGCAACGAGCTACGGCAATTAATAGTTTAGCAGAATTATTACTATCAAAACAAGACGTTATCCTCGAAGCAAACAGTAAAGATCTAACTGAAGCTGAAAAAAGTGGGTTAGCAAAACCGCTATTGAGCAGACTTTCTTTGAGTTCAAGCAAATTAAAAACTTTATCAATCGGTTTAAAACAAATAGCGGAATCGAGCTACGAAAACGTAGGAAGAGTTTTGAAGAGAACTAAGTTGGCAGAAAACTTGATGTTGAGACAAGTTACAGTACCGATTGGTGTTTTACTTGTGATATTTGAATCAAGACCAGATTCTTTGCCTCAAGTGGCTGCATTGGCTATGGCTTCCGCTAACGGATTACTACTTAAGGGAGGAAAAGAGGCCGCGCACTCAAACAAAGCCTTAATGGAACTCGTAAAAGAGTCACTCAGTACTGTTGGCGCTGAAGACGCTATCTCTCTAGTATCGACTAGAGAAGAAATTAGCGATTTATTGTCAATGGAGAAACACATTGATTTAATCATACCAAGAGGATCAACTGAACTTGTGAGAAATATTCAAAAACAATCGCAACATATTCCTGTGTTGGGGCACGCCGAAGGGATTTGTCACGTATACGTCGATAAAGACGCTGATCCGACAAAGACTTTAAAAATTGTTCGCGATTCTAAATGCGATTATCCGGCTGCTTGTAACGCGATGGAAACGTTGCTCCTTCACGAGGACCATTTAAATGGAAGTTTGTTTACGGATATATGCAATATGCTAAAGAACGAGGGCGTGAAAATTCATGCTGGACCGAGGTTATCTAGTCACTTAACTTTTGGCCCACCGCCAGCGAGGACGATGCGCCATGAATATGGTGCTTTAGAATGTTGTATAGAAGTCGTTAGCGATCTTAATGATGCCGTGGATCATATTCACAAGTTTGGAAGCTCTCATACAGATGTTATTGTCACAGAAAATGGTAGGTTTATTAATACGTAATGATTGTTGATTAATTTAATTATTTTTGGAAAATTAATTTAATTAAATATTTATTTAAAACCATACTTAGTTAAACAAGTTTATTAAACAGGTAAAAACTACTTATTGCCACTTACGTATTACCGACTTATCGCCTGTTCATTCATTTTGTTTGTTTTATTATTTATCAAAGAGATCATTAATTTGTTTTTTGAGATAATTTTTTGTACCACCTTGACTTGCTTGGTAGTAAGAAAAATGAGGTCTAGAGCGCGAAAACTAACAAATGCTATTTAAATCAACGGTTACCTCAGTCGCCTTCACTATTTCGGTTAGAGATATTTGTCTAAGAGATGTTTGTTTACTATATAATATTTATGTGTATAAAATTGCAGATGTTGCGGCGAAAAGATTTGTTCAAGCAGTGGATAGCGCTTGTGTTTTCCACAACGTTTCATCTAGATTTGCGGATGGATTCCGTTTCGGTTTAGGTGCTGAGGTTGGAATATCCACTGCACGAATTCACGCTAGAGGTATTTTTCTTTCAATTTGTTTTGACTAAGTAGTTATATAACTATTATGAATGAATTTAGTTCCGTTTAGTCGCAGTTATCTTAATTGCTTTTGTATCTATGAGGAGTAATTTCAATGTCAATGTAATAGAGATAAAAAAATAACCCACGCATGTTTTATTATATATTTCACAATTTACATATTATCAATTATTATACGACCGTGGTATAGTGGTAGTGCTATCATAGTACCCTGGTTCAAAACCACTTGTCGATACCAATATATCTTTGATATAAGTGAATTAGTCATCTAGTTTCTTTGTCAGTACTTTTAGTAGCTTAGTAAAGAAACAGAAAATATATAATAATATCTAAATTATTAATTTGAATTCTATCGCATTAGGTAAATTATGTTTATATCGAGTGGATTATAGAAGAAAATAAACTCAATTAATATACTTATTAAAGCTATGAAGTAATTAAAATAATAGGACACCAATGATTATTATTTACTAACGATTTAAACATCTATTAAATCATTCATTCAGAATATTCTGATTAATTCGTATATGTATATGTACTATACGTATTATGTGTATTGTATGAATCAGGACACAATTCTCTTGATTTCTTGTCATCTTCTATCGTTCTAAAATAATATTTTGTACTATTTTATAAAATATCTAATGTTATAAGAAGAGGTCATTATCAACCTCGTGGTCACATATTTTTTGTCGTGATTTATCTTTTATCTATAATATTTATTTTTTTGTCGCCAGGCCCTGTTGGCGTTGAAGGTCTATTAACTACTAAATGGATCCTTGAGGGCATAGACCATACAGCTGCAGAATTCAACGAGGGAAAACGTACATGGGTTCACGAGAACTTACCCATCAATTGACTTAGACAGAACGATTGTAAATTTTGGAAATTAATTCTTAAGTACAAAAGATTTTTAAAATCTTTCTATTGATGATTATTACTTGTGATGTTACTCGTATTTTAAGTTTAAAATTAATATCTGATTTAATAACGTTGATTTAGTAATTTACTACCGTTTTTTTTTCTAAAAAAATAATAAAGTTAAGTATTCTTTTATAATACAAGTGTTTTATTTTATTTAAACTTTATTTCGTAATCTTATAGACTTATATTTTCCACGCAATTAACAGATAACAACAGTTTATGTTTCTACATAGTAACTAAGTTTAATAGTAACTAGATATAACTTTTTTATATATATATTATAGTAAGTGCTTCGTAAAATATCACTGAAAAAAACAATGTTCAGATGAAACAACAAGTGGATTATTAATATTGATGTTACACGTATATTGAGGTTTTTAGACATATTTATTGGTAGTATTTTCTTAGGTTTTGCGCGAACATTGATTAATGAATTAAACAAATTCTAAGCGACTTTTTTTTATTGTGACTCGACATCTGACCTCGACTTGCCTGTTGGTGATTCGACACACGCGTCTTGGATTTTGAGTGGCTAGAAATGCAGCTCTGCCAACCCACGCATATCCATCTTAGTTTTCTCACACATCTAAGGTTTGGATCGGCTCGGGGCCATTTGGACCGTTGGCTCCGGATCGGCATAAACACCTATGTTAAGTTACAATAATAAGAAAAAAGAAGGTACCAGAATTAATTAACAGTCAAAAGAACTTATGTTTCCAAATCGGAGACATCTTCAAGAAAGAGTTGGGTTGCCTATTGCCTATAATAGTACCTAGAGCTTGTAGGAAAATAATTGTCGTGTGGAAAGCGAGGATCGTGGCAAGTAGCGCTCCATTGTCGCTGCTTATCCCTGTTGGCAGAGACAATGGATGACAATTTTATTAATTGATTGTTTCAATATTTTTTATAATCCTGCCACAATATTGTTTAGTTTATATGAGTTTTAATAAAATTCTTTTCTTTCTGTCTCTGTTGAAAAGAATACGTGATATGTCAAACAAGTATACATTAGGCTACCTACAAATCCCCTGCTACTAAGTTACTCCGCGGTAGTAACAAAGTGCCATAAAGAAGTCATAAAGGCCCATCATCGACAAGAGGAGAGCTCATAATGGAGAACATTATCTAACAGGTCGCTAAGTCAAGCAGCCATAAAAATCATAGCAATTTGCACTTTCAAACTCATAAAATTTGAATTTTATTATTTGTGGAGAGATTTTATTATATAGGGACAAAAAGTATGTGTCATCCAAAACAATGTTATAAAGCTTTAATTTTTTTTAATTTTTTCATTGTGACTCGACATATGACAGCACCCCGCTTGATGTTAAGCCGAAGTGTGGTCCATGAATGAATGCCACTGCTACTACAATTTAATAACTGTGAGCAGCAATCACATCCACTATGCCGGCCTAGATGGAACCGGCTGATCCCGAAACGTGACCAAATCACTTCACGGTCTGTATACCTGTAAGTGGTGGTACTACCCCGGATCGGCAGACTGGGTACCACTGCCTACTTGGACTCTTTGATAACCAGACCCGAAGCAAATATCCATCTCTTTTTTTTTAGTAACTAATGTTTGCAATATTTGATATCATTAAATATTACAAATAAAAGCTATAAAACAAATATTTGCTCCGACCGGGGATCGAACCCGGGACTTTAAGCGCAACAAACCAATCGCTAAACCGTTTATCCACGCCTGTCGTCAAAATAGGTGTAGTGGTGTCCAGTCTGCCAATCCGGGGTAGTACCACCACTTTCAAGTGTACAGACCGTAAAGTGATTTAGTCGCGTTTCGGGATAAGCTTGTAAGATGCCGGTTCCAACTAAGCCGGCGTAGTGGATGTGATTGCTACTTACAGTTATTAAATAGTAGTGGCAATGACGTCCATTCATGGACCACACTCAAGCTTAACATCAAGCAGGATGCTGTCATATGTCGAGACACAATAAAAAAAGAAATGTTCACGCAGACTGAGAGCGTCCAATACCACTTGCCAGTAGCAATGTATATTTAATATATGTACTTACTTTGGTCGTCCTGTTTCTATGATACAAGCACTTTTGGTAGCTTAGTATAGAAATGTACAAAAATGCCACGGTATGCCTCGAAGGATTGTGGATTCACAAATATTGATTTCAGTTATGATATCTACTACTACTAACTAATACATATATAAACAATAAACTAGATTTAGTTTTCATCCCAAACATATTGAGTAACTCAATACACAATATTACGAAACATCTTAGGTGCCTAATACTTTAGGAAAGGATAGTATAACATGAAATATCTGTTATATTTAGTGAATGTTAAGTGTGGTAGAAGAAGCATGAGAGTTAAATTAATGCTGAATTAAACAAATTTCATGCGACCACAATGGCTGCAAAGCTCTCGAAACAATAAAAAAATTGTGAAATCAAAAACTAAAATAAACGCGATAGTAAGCCGCATATGTTTTTCAAATTTATTAATCAATGTTCGCGCAAATTCTAAGAAAATACTAAATTATTGCTGTTGAAATCGAAGTTGTCCGATGTGCACGCATAAATAAATTTATAAAGCATTAAATATATAAAATTATAATACAAATAATTTAAGAAAATTATCATTTAAAGTTTTATATCGTGTACTAAATATAAGTAATTGAGTAATAAATTAAACCTTTTGGCAATTATACTTCAGCAATTTTAACATAATTACACATTTTTGACCTTTTCGGGTAATTAACAATAATTTCCATTACTAAATTATACAAATAACAATATATTTTATTAAACCTAAAAAAATAATCCTTTTATAATAGGTAGGTACTATAATTTAAGTTTATGTTCACTTATAAATTTAAATAAATCTGAGGTAGATCAATGCGGTTTTAAACTCTTAGACCTCCTCTTACTTATCATCAGGCGGGTCGAGGTCAGATGTCGTGTCACAATAAAAAATATATATTTAAGTTACAAATTGACAATTCTTTTTTACAATAGCTCCAAAGCTATTGTAAAAAAGAATTATTACTTATATATTTTTACAATGTTTTTTTAAATAGCCGCTATGGTTCCTTTTAATATTTTAATCTTTTATTTCTGTGTAACATATCTTTATCTCGTATGTTAAAACAAGTGCAGCAATTGTCGGGCCACGCACAAGAGTGCTGGGGCCCGATTCTCTTAGTATTGACATTATGACGGCGAAAAATCTGGGAAATTGCGCCGCGGTCGCAAGTGACCAATCAACGTAGTTTATACCTATTGATTTCTTATTCGCTGATTGGTTACGAAGATGTCAAATATCAGAGCGGCGAAAGGACATCATTCATTTTGTATGAGGACTTGGGTTTAACAGTTGCATATACATTTTAAAAAGCAAAATTGTTATTAGTTTTATCAACACAAGTATTGAAACTACCATTTACTTATTTTTTCATCATTGGACATTACAAAAAGAGTACATAAAAGCCCAAAATGAATGATGACCTTTTACTGCTTTTTCGACGCCAAATATATTATTATTAGGAGAATAGAGGCTCTGTACTGCAGCCAACTTGTATAACAAATGAATTTGAATTATATATAACATGTTCTGAAATTTTGCTAAAGGTTTAACTATAGGTGTATGTTTTGTAGTATAAAAGTAAATATGGGTAATTTAGTATTGTTTGTACAACAATGGCTGTGAAAATGTTCGTGATGACGAATATTAATCTGCGTCAGGGGTTGTTGGATTGTTTCAATGTAAACGCCTGTTGGGTTATACGAGCGACGCCTCTTGAATTAAGTGAATATTAGGTACCTACCTACCACCTACAACACGTACTACGAATTTTATACTTACCTATAGTCCGCACGAACCTAGGTGATTCCTTTGACTACAGACAACAAAATTTATCATTAATTACTTTTTTTATTATTTTTTATGATATTTTCTTAAATTTTGCGCGAATGAATTAAAAAAAAAATATTCGGTTCACTATAATTTGTTTATATAATTTGCATAAAATTTGTTTAATTCATTATTTTTTATGCTTTACAAGAGAAAATTAAAATAACATAAATACATTTTCTAACATAAAAACTTTTTCATGTAAATTTCTTAGAGAAATAAACACACAGTGTAAATTAAGGCGACCGTGGTGTAGTGCAATGGTTACGCTAAGCACGGGTTCAAAACCAATGTATCTTTACTTTGGTCCTGTTTCTATGATACTTCTATCAATCACTTTAGCAGCTTAGTATAGAAATGTAAAAAAAGTTTTGATTTATTTCAGTACGTTATCATCGATTAACCTACGTGTCAAGTGCAATACTTACTAGTATAGTAGAAATTGGCCATCTCTCCCATATCGGCACTGCCTACCACTTTTAGCTTTTTCCTCATTTTTCGTGTCTATATCGTACTATTATTATAAATGTGAATGTGCGTTTGTTTGATACGTTTTCACGCAACAACTACTTAACCGATTATCATGAAACTTTGTACACATATTTTTGGAGGTACTAGACAATTGGTAACTAGAGGTACTAGTTACCAATTGTCTGTAGTTTCAGCTGTTTAGAATTTTTCTATATTTATTTTTTATGAGTTATCGAGTTATAAATACAAAAAAGGGATATACAATTGAGAATATCATCCTTTTTTATGACTGTGTTAGAAACCGCGGACACAGCTAGTTCCGTTATATATTAAAATCGTGTAATTATCCTAACTATTTAGATCAGTGTTACCCAACCTTTTTTAGGCCATGCCACACCTTAACATTTTAAAAATATTTATGCCCCCCATACATAATTTTAACACCTTTAATAATTATTTTGTTCTTAAAAAAATATAAATGATTACCTTGCCTTTTTTGTTAAATTTGTTACCGATATCTAGCATCACATTTAAATAACCCAAAGAGAAAGGGTTAAATTGGGTATAACACTGATATAGATAGTAAGCTAAGGCCTAATTATACCAGTAGCACAGTTTACACAGTACCCAATCGTATGTCATAACAATAAATAAATGTTGCTTTATTGGACCAGTAAGGTGTCCGAGCAGTATGTTCTGCGTTTAACGCTGATTGCATTTCCATGGGGCACATATGTGTCGCTCGTTCAATATATCGATAGCACTCTCACAAAAGTATATATAGTAGGTATATATTATATTTAGATACAGATATAAAACACACCTTTTAGTAGTAATCTGACTTTATGGTTTTGTGTGTTTTGATTACGTTGTACGGCCAATTTTTTTAAAATATTCATTTCTATACTAAGCGACTAAAGTGCTTGTATCATAGAAACAGGACATCCAAAGTACATATATCAAAGATACATTGGTACCAGTGGGTGGCCTCAAACTCGTGCTCTCGGTTTGTGTAACCATCGCACTGCCACTACACCACGGTCGCCTTATAATTCATAAAATTATTTATGTATTCTTTATAGACTCGTACAATTATACGTTAAATAAGTGTAGGATTCAAGAGTGGTGAGTCTACCAATCCAGGGTACCAATCCATTACTATGAAGTATGCAAATACTGATTTTTTTATTATTGTGACTCGACATATGACAGCACCCCGCTTGATGTTAAACTGCAGTTTAACACCATGAATTGATGTCACCGCTACTACAATTTAATAACTTTAAGTAGCAGTCGCATCCACTATGCCGGTCTACCGGCAACTTACAATGTGTTCCCGAAACGCGACTAAATCACTTTACGTCTGTATACACTTGTAAGGGCACCACTGCCTACTACTTTTTTAAATAATAAAAAAGGAATAATTGGTTTTACTCGGGAGTGAAAACCACGCAATTGCAAATAAAAAACACAAGACTTCGCTTAATAAAAGTGTTAATTGCATTAGTTACTCAGAACGAGTGGAATATTCTAGACTCTTTTTATTTGAACGCAAAGAACTTGGCGAGTAATAAAATTCTTATTTCATTGTTCTACTTCTCTACTTGCGGTGTTATCAAATAGATATATTAAAGTATAAAACTGTATTTATAAAGTAAAACATAAAGTTCGTGAGTAAAAGAATAAGATAGTTCATATTTTGACATAGAATTCAATGCTTTTTATTATTGTGCTCTACAGTTATTTAACTGTGAAGCGATTGCTACTACAGTTAAATAACTGCAAGTAGCAGTCTTATTTACTAAGCCGACTTCGTAGGAACAGATACCTTCAAAACCTGAGTAACTTAATAAGTAACTTCAAGGTCTGCACAATTGAACGTGGTGGTACTGCCCCGGATTAGCAAACTGGGCTAATTATCAGAAACTGTCTGCCCACCACTGTTTCGAATAGATTCACGAAAGTTCTAAACATCAGAGGACCTTATTCCTATTTCCTCCATATTTCTAGTTTTTCAATTCTTCTCTAAATTCCCAGTGCTTTCCTTAATAAAAGTACCTAATATTTTGCAGTAGTGGATTGTTCTAGAAGTACTACAAAACAAATTCAACTGTTCTATTTAATAAGTGGAATTAGTCGATCAAATCAGGGACATTACTTAAAAAAAACACGGGGACGCAGTGACGCATTACTCCAAACAAAGAAGGCACCAAAGAATCCTTCTCTCTTAGAAATGTACCCAATTTGATTAAAGAAAAATGTAATAATATTTCTCTGAATGTCTCTTAGGAATATAAACATCTATATGAACTATAACAGCACATTTCCTTAACCTAAAGATCGACAGTAATTAGAAATGTGTTAATACGTCATGTTCGTTGATGTAATTACTAAGACACGGGTCCTTATTAGTAGTCCATGCTAAGAGCCGACCGTAGTCATACATACATAATAATATGTATGTATGTATATATATATGTATATGTTATGAGTGTAAGGTTAGTAATGAAGTTATGTTATATTGTATATACGTAGGTTTTTTTATTGTGACACGATATCTGATCTCGACCCGCTTGATGATAAGCAAGAGAAGGTCCAAAGGTCCAGGAGTAATGACGACTGAAAAAACTGCCTCAGTCGCCGTCACTATGCCGTCCTAATATGCTTCTTCACGTATCGCTCAAAAAATATAAGGTTATAGGATGAAGAGAACACATAGGCTGTCATAGAATTCCACGTCGTTTTTTCTACAAAGAAAAGACGCACCGAACTTTTTAGTTCGCCGATATAAGGCGGATGCTTTCCTTGACCTGTGTGGGTATTACGGGTGTCAAAAGACGAGGTGTACATGTTAACGGTTTATTCTTTTATATTTTAATATATAACTCTACCTATTTGATATGTACATGCTACAATTGACAAGTTTCTTGTGGCCTTCTTTTCGTCATATCGTATGCCTTTTCGATGCTACGGTAGAATCTGACGAAGAGCAAGTGCATGCTAAGAACATGCCCAAACTACTTCAGTGCGTCTTTTTTATTATGACAGCATTATGTTAAGCTGAAGGCAACAGCTGGCACAGGTCTGTGATACGTACAAGTTTCAATCGAAGGCACCTCTCCTTACTTACCATTAAGCAAGTGAGGGTCAGAATTAATTATTTTCATGTTAACATTTATACGCGAGTGATTTAGTCGCGTTGCGGGATCAGCAAGTTTGAACCAGGGATTCTCGTTTTGCGTGATCCATGGCGTAGTGGTAATACCATGGTCGCCTTGGTAACTAAACCACTTTTACTTTGTAATACTCACAGTGATTTATTTAATATTTTAAATTTGATATACTCCTAAACTTCCATCATTACCTGCTTTTTCTTCTATTATGTTTTAAAAATAAACATTCTCTCTTCTAAAAAATCGAATTAAATGAATACAAAAGAAATTGGAATAAGGGCATTGTGTTTTGATAATCGTATTCAAGAGCAGCTCTTTGTAAATAGAAAATAAATTCGTGTACACCTTTCATCATATTATCTTCCCAAATATCTAAATCTGTTATTAAAAATTAAATTATTATGATTTATCATAAATATTGAGTTATACATTTCCTTTATTTAACATCCGTAAAACCCATTACAGTAAAAGTTCTAAGAGGAACATTGTGATTGTGAATAAGACTAAAATTAAATAATTTGTTGAAATACACGCAGACAATGTAGTAGGGAAGTGGTCAATGGTCATCCATAGATATTAATATTGCAATTAAAATCTGATTTCGAAAACTTTTTAGCCATCGTGGTAGGAAAGCGACTTTCAATTCAAATAATCTTATTGAATGCGATATTAAGCAGCACGCCTTTTCCCACAGCCAGAGACTAATAAGGCAGCCAAATCTTGCAAAAATATAGACGAACGTGGCTTAGTGATAGGTATAAAGGGTCGATACAAATAACTTTCGATGATACAAGTAGGTTTAGTAGCTTAGTAAAAAAATCTTTAGAAAATACTATATATTATAATATATATTACAAAACATAAGGACCTTTTTCTATTTATTAATATTAGCGAGAGAAAGAATTATAATATATAAAACCTAATAAGATGAGATCCCTCGGGATATATTATCGGAAAAATCTAGATTGCTATTTCAAGACATCCTTTCCTACAAGGTTAAGATCTGCTTTTGTTAATGGAAATAGTTATAAGTTTATGAGTACGTGTTTTTATTATTATTTTGACTCGACATACCAGTTGAAACTGGCAATTTTCAAGTCTGTATACTTGTAAGAAGTGGTACCCTGGATCGGCAGACTTGGCACCACTGCCTACCACTCTTTGACAACCAGACCCAGAGCAAATATCCGCCTCTTTTTTATTAACAATAATTTGTAATATTTAATTAAATTATTAAATAATACAAATAAAAGCTATAATATGAAACAATTATTTGTTTTGACCGGGAATCGAACCCGGGACTTCCACACGTGTCGTCTTGTTATTCAAATGTAATTCTAATCTTCCAAGGTTAAATGTTTTTAATTAATTACTCTGTTTGTTCTTAGTATCGTATTTGATATCTTAAATAAACTAAGTTTGTCTCAAAATTTAGTAAAGGTCAAATTAATTAACCCAATGATACATTTAATTTCAATGTTTCATAGTTTTCTTTGAACTGTAAAGTTGTTAACTTAGTTATCAATTGAATAAGAATTAATTGATCTGGAGAACTATTTTCTCTTAAAAAGTATAGTAGGGGATTTCAAAAAGCATTAAATATTTATTTATTATTTTAGAAATAAGAATATTTATTTGGCCTAGTGTCCATAAAAGTAGAGCTTGTATAAAGAGAATTGTGGATGTAAGAGAAGCGAAAGAGTTGTGTCAGGATCATGGCAAGTGACGCTCCATTGTCTCAGCCTACCCCTGAGGAAAAAGGGCGTGACGATTTGATTGATTGAAAAAATATTGTAGTTTCAAATAGCCATAAATAATTTATTTAAAGCAACACATATCTACTTATACTTGATAAGTTACAATAAGTACATTAATATTCGCTTATATAATAGACATTCAGCGACCAAAATATGCATCAGATGTCGACTTGCCTGATGGTAAGCAAGGGGAGGTCTAAGAGCGCCGACTTCCAGTCGCAAGTCCGGAACGCTCTCTATGCATTTCTGCTTACTACATGATGGACCCAACATCTGCACAGAGAATGCATAGACGCTAAGAAAATTGGCTCATATATGTTCGTGTATGTGTGTCTATCAAATATTTATCGATAAGTTTTAATGCATTTTTGAATCTTTGTTTATGCTTAATTTTAAAACAATAAATAAAAATATATACATATAGTAGTATGTAATAAAATAACTATGTTTATAAGATTCACAGTCAAGTTCCCCCAACAGACGTTCATTGAAAAACTTTACGTGTTATTTCCTCTTTAGGGGATAAAATGAAAGTTTCCATCGTTTCTTACAAATTGGAAAATATCTGAATAGTGATATCTTTTGTGTGGAAGCGATAAAAAGCTTTTTGAGTCGACGTATGTTAAAAAGTTTGAGGTTCAACATATCAAAAGCTGGGTGGTTCGGAGGATAAGTTCAAGTTACGTTACAAGTGATGGCTGTTTCCTAATTTTTCTGATCGGAGATAGTACAGACCGTGACGTTTAAGGATTAGCTTGATAGTTACCGGTCTCAACAAGGTCAAGTGGATGCAAAGGCAAACAACTAAACTTTATAGAAATTGTGCGGCCAAATTGTATTACCAAAAATATTCAATTTATCTCTTAGTTTGCGAGATCTTTTGACAACTTTTAGATCACTAAGAAATATTCACGGTTATAGGTATTTATTGTCTTATCAATACAAATCTATATCTCGATGTTTTACAAGAAAATTCAATGTATTTTACATTTCCGTTTCTGGTGGATTATTTTTATTATAATAAATTATATTGTTTGGCATCGTTCCTATTGAACAATAGCCAGAAATATTCTTCATTTTTTTTGTATTTTCGCCAATACTTTATAATAATCCATTATTAATATTTTTTTTATAACTAGTTTTCCATTATTAATAAACTAGTTTTTTTATTATAAATTCAAGTGCTGCTGGTACTACCCCGGCAGACTGGGCACCACTGCTTACCACTCTTTGACTACCAGACCCAGAGCAAATATCTGTCTAGAAATATAGTTTTTTTTATATTTAAATGAATTAATAAATATAATTAAAAGCTATTAAGAAAATATTTGCTCCGACCGGGAATCAAACACGGGACCTCCGCGTAACGGACTGGTGTGTAAACCACCACGCCACGCCTGTTATCAAAAGCATTGCGATAAGTAATCACCTAATCACATTATTTCATCATCTCGCCTTTGAGTGATATGTCCACGGTTAGCATGCTTGCCGTGGGGTCATAAGTCGCGTCAAACAAATAAAATGTAACACTTGCGTAGTATTTTTTCGACAAATGATATAGATACCTGCAGATAAAAAGAGCGCTGACTTTTGAGCTGCGTAGTATAAGGATTGGCAGAAGACTTACTCTTCTAGAACTCCGGATGACTGCGGTGGAAGCAATTCCGCCTATACAGTCGTGCACATATTTAATAACATTTTAAGTTTTATACAAATGCGTAAAACGAAAAGTAAGTAAATAATAAAACAAGGTACTGCGCAGCTTCAATTCCAGCGCTCTTGTTATCTGCCGGGATCTATAGACAATAAAATAATGATAATATCAGTTAAACTTATTATTGTTTTAAAAAAATAAATTTTTGTGCCTTAATTGCAATTTTTACTAAGTTTTAATCTTGTTTTCATCAAGTATAAAACGATACGATTATTATCGTAAAATTGCCCGTTTGTTCACCTTTTTTATAATTTGTGGATAATATTTTGTGCCAATTTTGTGCCAACCAAACACCTTGTGCTTTTATTATCTACAATTTAATTATCTTGATTGTCAATTTATATTCGTTAGACCAATCGGGGTTTTAGTAGTTCACATGCGAAAGGTTGTCAGCAGATAAAAATTCTCGCCTTTGTTATTTAGGTAAAAAGAAACGGTATGAAGACATCACAAAATTCGAGAACAATGTTTATGTAGATGTTTTTTTTTTTATTGTGACTCGACATATGACAGCACCCCGCTTGATGTTAAGCCAAAGTGTGGTCCATGAATGGATGTCACTGTTACTACAATTTAATAACTGTGACTAGCAATCACATCCACTATGCCGGCCTAGATGGAACCGGCAACTTACAAGCTGATCCCGAAACGTGACCAAATCACTTCACGGTCTGTATACTTGTAAGTGGTGGTACTAACCCGGATCGGCAGACTGGGTACCACTGCCTACCACTCTTTGATAACTAGACCCGAAACAAATATCCATCTCTTTTTTTTTATTAACAAATATTTGCAATATTTAATACTATTAAATATTACAAATAAAAGCTATAAAACAAATATTTGCTCCGACCGGGGATCGAACCCGGGACTTTACGCGCAACAAACCAGTCGCTAAACCGTTCGTCCACGCCTGTCGTCAAAAATATTGGTTAAAAATATTCAGGTACCTTACAGGAACATATCCCTTATACGTGCATAAAACCATTTAATATTTCCACGGTATAATATGAATTAAAAGTGGAAAATAGATCTAGAGAAGTAAGCAATTCTAAGTGAGATATTAAACTTGGAATTTATTCCTAAAAAGGGTAAGGCTTACGTTTCAATTTCAATTTTCAATTCGTTTTAAAACTATGTATGCTAATCGCCCCAAGGGCAAAATAACCCTTTATTAAAGTACGATTCCGTATATATACAGAATTGTACGTTTATTAAAGGGTTATTGTGCCCTTGGGGCGATTAGCAAACATAGTTTTAACAACCTTATGATAATAGCCAATATTTATGCACTAATAAATTAACGATTTTATCATCCAAAAAGCTAAGTTTACCTGAACATCTATATTCTGGAACAATCCAATAACAATTTAAAACTGTTATTATATTAAAGTTTGGTATTATATAAAAGTCAGAAACACAATAAACTGTTATTTAAACGCCACATTTAGACGAGATATTTTATTTCGGCGACAGGCGTGGCGTAGAGGTAGGCAGTGGTGCTCAGTCTGTCGATTGGGGGTAGTACCAACACTTACAAGAATACAGATCGTTAAGTGATTTAGTAGCGTTTCGGGATCAGCTTGTAAGTTGTCAAGAGCGCCTACGACTAAATAAAATAATTTGTATCACATTGTAAAGAATATTGTCCTCCCAAGTTCAGCAGCCGTAAGTACATTTTTAAGTGAACATAAAAGGCAGCATTGTTGGAGTAGTATAATATTTAGTTAAGTAGAGAGAAAAGTGAGAGCTGTAGAGATAAGCCAATAACATTTCCAGTCGCAAATAAAAAGGACTAAAAGAAAAAAAGTAAAGGCTGCTTGCTCTCTTTACTTTCCTGTCTGACACACAATGTCTAATCCGTAAGGTGACCCATGGAAGCTAAGAAAATTGTCTTAAAGTAACTCTTAAAAAGCGATCAATACAATCTGCAATACAAGATTCGTACTAGATTTAAAACATGCCAAGAATTGTGACAAAATTATCCAAAAGCTATGTCGCCGTAACATAGCAGGCATAATAATGTAGGCATTTTAGACTTTAACCGTAAGACGTGATATTTTGTTGTTCTCGAGAGACTAGCTTATTGTTATTTTAACTGAAATATGTTTTTAGTTCACCTAAGTATATCCCTAGCATAAGCTCAAACTAAATACTGTTTTAAAACTTCTTTTAGTATACACTAAGGGACACTGAATCATTTTTTAAACATTAAGGTTGTTTGGCAAAAGCTACGTGTATGTTAACAGTATAACAAACGTGTATATTATAACTTTATAAGAAAAAAAAAAGAGAATTGGGGATGTAAGGAAAGCGAGGGAGTTGTGTCAGGATCGTGTCAAGTAGTGTCTCTGCCTATCCATGTGAAAAGACGTGACATAATTGATTAAATATTTATATGTTTTAATAATAAGTAAAAAAGTGTCATACTCATTTCAGGATTATAGTAGGCTGACAGTAGTTGATAGTCATTTGTCCTTGTGTTGTGTCCCCAATTGTCCAGCCTATCAATCCGTGGAGATACCATCAATTTCAGGTGTAAATACTACCAAGTGACTCAGTTGCATTTCGGTATCAGCCTAAAAGTTGCTGGATTTCAACCCAAATTGCATGTTGCATTGTACAGCCGATTGCAGACAATTTTGCGTGGCAGCAGTTGCCTCCATTAATGGATCGTACTCCAGCTCACCAAGCGTTGTGCGTTAATATGTCAATCAATCAATCAAATTGTCGCGCCCTTTTCCCACAGGGATAGGCAGAGACAATTAATATGTCGAACTATAAAATAACATTGTGAAAAGTGGCGGCCCTATTAGACTGATTAGGTATAGATTCGGCAGATAAAAAGAGCGCTGGTACTCAAGCTGCGCAGTAAATTGTTTTGTTACCTACTACGTACTTTCCGTTTTACAAATGTGTATAAATTAAAAAAAAAATGTGCTCGACTGTACTTATGCACGGACTTTATCTAACCGCAATCTTCCAGCGCTCTTCTATTCTGATGATTCTTATTCTACGCAGTTGAAAAGTTAGCGCTGTTTTTAATGCCGGGACCTATAGCGGAATTACGAAAAAATGTAGTGACAAATTTAACATTGCTTATTTTGGTGATTCCGTATTCATTACCACTCGAACCACGGCCTCCTTTAAAAATTTCAGTTTGTATCATTGTATTTTTTATTGTTGCCTATGACAGCACCTATGACAGCACCTCGTATGATGTTAAGCTGGTGTGCGGTCCTTAAATGAAGGTGACTGTTACCGCAGTTAAAAACTGCCAGTAACGCGACCACGTCACTTACTTCATGGTTTGTATACTTGTAAGCGGTGGTACTCCAGAATCGGTAAGCTGAGCTCAGTGGTAGCCTACCAGGTATTTATATAAAGACAAAAAATGTGTATAAATAAAACGATTAGTATTCGCAATACACAAGGATATTTCGAAATAAAATATAATATATAAATCAAAGGCAAATTCCCTAACCTTATATTCCTATATCTGCTTTACTATCGAAAGAAATATATTGTTATGTGCGTCAACTAGTGATAGACATGTCAATTCCAGCTACCGTACAATCGAGATAGGAACGTGTCGACGGTATGTTTGCCTGCACAATATTCAACCAAAAATTGTGTCCCCAATTCGATTATACCTTATTATATAACCCCACATGTAGCTTTTGTATGACCCCTCGATCCTCATGGTCTATCATCATGTACTTCAAGTCTCCAATTTTATAACAGCTCAAGTTAAGGCGAATAGTAATAATCAGTTTAGTTTTAGTTAAATCAACCTTCATTCTCTCTCGCATATCCTTCAGATCCTTATGGTTCACCATGAGACGCAAGATACAGCTCATTTGCCCAGTCTGCAGACCCAGGGTAGTACCACTGATTCGTACCTTCAAGTGTACGAACCGTGATGCTACGGGCCGGAATAGTGGAGACGACTGCTAATTGCAGTTATTGCTGACTGTAGTAGCTGTTGCTTTCATTCATGGATCAAACTCAAGGTCTTCGCATCACACATCAAGCGGAGTGTTGTCATACGTCGACCCACAATAAATAAATAAAATATACCTTTGTCTCAGATGCCGTCACTATGCCGGCCAATAAGATATTTTATGAAATTATTGTATTGTCATTGGTGTTTAATACCTGTACAAATTTTGAAATTGTTCAGACCTTTTGCATGCTACAAATCAAGCTAATAGAAAAGCGTGGTAAAAAGAATTATGTCAACTCGACATAATTCGATAACACCGCGCATTATGTTGAATTCGGATTGAGATCCATGAATGGAGGCGAGTAGAGTAGGTAGGTATGTACATACATACTAGCAGAGTAGGTATGTATAGTAAAATAACTGGAAGTAGCAGTGTCATCGACTATTAAACCGGCTAAATTGCAGCGGTACGTCTAACTGTCACAATGTGTACACTTGACAGTGGTGGTACACTTCGGATTGTCACTTTAATTCAAATTTTCTTGAGTCTCTACTTGTGGTGGGTTATAAAATAGTAGCCAATAGGTATTGGTCCTTTATATTTGTCACGGAATGAAGCTTCAGTGACAAATATTTATTTTAGGGCCCACATTTGTTGGCGGTAACAAGAAATTGTAGCTTTATTGTTCGATATAAACAGTGTCGGATACATTGTTCTATGTACTCTCTACTATAATCTATTGTTTTATTTTAATTGTTGTTAGTTATTTTGTGCAGATTACTAATTACTACTGTATGTCCCATTTTGCACCCTACCTCTCATTTACCAAATCCTCGCATTAAGTTTTTATATTTATTTATTTTTTATATTATACATTTCTATACTAAGCTACTAAAGTGCTTGTATTATAGAAACAGGACAACCTAAGTACATAAATCAAAGATACATTGGTACCGGTGAGTGGTTTCGAACCCGTGCCTCTCGGCTTACGTAGCCATTGCACTGCCACTACACCACGGTCGCCTTATAAATAATAAGATCTTTTTATTATTTCTATAATCCTGGCAATAATCTTTCTTTACATGTACTCGTTCTATTTATACAAGCTCTACGGTTATCACCAGCAATGTCATATAATGTTTTAAACATGTGATACTTTTTCACCAGTGGAGGTGTAGCGCAACCAACAGTGGAGGTTAGTTTCCGAAACGCGACTGAGTCACTTCACAGTGTTTAAAGTTGTACTATATACCCCGGATCAGCCGACTGTGCAAATGACCAACAACTTTCTTTCTATCACATCTATATTTCATATTCACTTATATTTTATTATAATATAATTTATAAAAGATTACTCTTTTTTGATGTAATAGATTAAACTTATTTGACTAAAATTATTTTGTTTATGCATTATGTATGAACGAAATAAATTTGTTCCTATTTAAAAAATCTGCGGGTCGTTTTTCGTTTTTTTATATATTATAAAATGAACTCGGCGTTTTTTAGATCAATTTCCAAGTGTCAAAATTTAAGTAAGATTTTGTCCCGAAATAGCTGAATCTACAAGGAGAGACAAAAGGAATTTCAATTAAATTTCCCTTTGACAGTCACGCCTATTCGTAGCTACGTTTACTAAATCATTATCGAACTTTAATTGAACTATATTATTATATAGACTTATAAATACATTGGATTTTGTCTCGGTCGAAGCAGATTTTTTTATTATTTTTTATTTTTATTATACATGTCTATACTAAGCTATTAAAGTGCTTGTATCATAGAAATAGGACAACCAAAGTGCATAATTCAAAGATACATTGGCACTGGTGGGTGGTCTCGAACTCGTGCTCTCAGTTAGCGCAACCATTGCACTGCCACTACACCACGGTCGCCTTAATTAGTTTCATAGCATTTATTTGTCATGAGGGTGTTCCTATGAATCGGAGACAAACATAAGAAAGCTAGGTTGCCTAGTGCTCATAACCGTAGAGCTTCTAGTGTTGTGGTAACCAATGCGCCACGATTGTCGTCACACAACGCAATAAACAAAGAAACAACGCGTTTTTTTTAAATAGTAACACAATTATTTCGTTCATACATAATGCATAAACGAAATGATTTTAGTCAAGACTCAAAACTATTTTGTATTATTATTTGGAACAATGCAAGGAACATGTGAACTGATACAAATGGGTAAAAGATGAATAATATTGATAATAAAACTGAATAATATGGACCCTCTATCCCCTTGGCAGGTGAAGCGTGACTGTTGATGGTGATAATCTTGCCCAAACCTACGAAACAGGGGGAAAGGAAATTGACGACATATTTATCAGATGTGGGTGGATAGATTTTGGTTGGGGTTTAGATAGATGGTGGGGGTTAAGATAGGGTCGACCAAGAAGATTGTTCCTCGTTCAAATTGGAAACTTTCTTAAATATTTTCCTTAAACCCACAATCATAGAAATGTATGAAAAGGATATCAAGCGAGTGAGTTGTTTCAATTTGATTGACAACCTTAAATTTTGTTTTAAGGTTGCAGTCGCAAGAAAGTTCAATGAGACTCTTCTTCTTGCGATGTAAATTTTAGTGAAAGAAACTTTTCCATGGTAAGGAACTTAGATTTACGCAAACTTTACGAAATCGTTTTCTGCAAAGCATTTCGAACATAGTGACTAGTAAGACAACATGCTCACTAGACTCTATATCTTTTTGCAGTTCCTAACCACGTAATCATTGGCCAGAAGACGTCTACTGCTGCACATAGGCCTCCCCCTTGCGCCATTGCGAACAAAAAGACCGGTTACTTGTGACTTTCATTATGTCATCAGTCCACCTGCGTCTCCCGG
Organism: Tinea trinotella; assembly: GCA_905220615.1. Taxonomy (NCBI): domain Eukaryota; kingdom Metazoa; phylum Arthropoda; class Insecta; order Lepidoptera; family Tineidae; genus Tinea; species Tinea trinotella. The sequence continues at coordinate 2,605,337 of HG992314.1, forward strand.
TTCGTGGTCTTCACTCAAGAACCTTTTTTTCCATCGGTTGTCAGTTATTCAAGCGATGTGTCGAAGAACCCATAGAGAAAATAACGCTACGCTAATAACGCTAAGAACCGACAACATGCTCATTAGACGCTACATATTTATGCAGTTACTAGCTACATTTACTTTTAGATATTTTTGTACAAAACCGACTATTACTCATATATTAAAGAAACTATTACTCGACTATTACTCGTGACTTAAAGAAAGCAATTTAACCTCAAGGCGATCTTTACGTGACGTCGAGGTCTTATTAAAGTTTCACACTAAGATGCACTCAAACGTACCTTGCACGGAGACTCCTGAATTTGTAATGTGATCGCAAAGAGAGAATGAAATGTTAATTACACTGAACGCCGCTTCGCACTTAAAGCAATTAAAGTAAAAATTCCTTGAAAACGGAAATAATTTTAATTTGATTTCTCATATACACTTTTTTGTATTGTGGCTCAACAGCATTCGTCTGATGTTACCTTTGAATGAAGGTGACGGCTACTACAGTTAAATAACTGCAAGTAATAGTCGCACCCACTATGCCGGCCTATTTGAAATCACACAATATAATTGTAATCTAGTATGTGGCCTATTATAAATTAACTTATCAGCAATTTTATAAGCTAAAAATGTATAGCAGCATTTTTTACATTTCTATACTAAGCTACTTGCTTGTACCATAGAAACAGGACGACCAAAGTACATACGTCAAAGATACATTGGTACCAGCAAGCATTAAGTCCGTCTTTTATCATTTGTGTAAAAAACATCGATGGTAAAAAGCTTTAGTTAGGTATAATAAATTGAATTTATAAAACCACAGAATTATAAATTGAAAATAACAATCGAAAAATATTACTTTTTTTAAATATTAGTTTTTTATTTAAGCTTCCAACTAGGCCGGCATAGCGGATAGGACTGCTACTTACAGTTACTAAATTGTAGTTGGAGTTTAAGCTGGAGTGTGGTCCATCTATTCATAGACCACACTCCAGCTTAACATCAAGCGGGGTGCTGTCATATGTCGAGTCAAAAAAGACGCAATATCTGAATTCGACTTGCCTGATGGTAAGGAAGGAGAAGTCCAATAGCGCCGAAGACTGAAAAATTTCAGTTTACGGTTGTCTCAGTCGTCGTCACTAATCCGGCCAAAGTTGAACAATTTGCAAGTTCCCAAATAAAATTACAACTTTGAACAATAAAATAAGAAAATTATCTTTATTAGACGCGAATACACAGATTTCGTGTACAACGGAACCGGACCTATATAAACTTTGCATTCAATTAATATAGATTGCTTTAAACTGGAGCAAATTTGTAAAGGACTGCTTAATAAAGTCTTTGATTAAATTATCTTAACTTTCAAATTGACAACCCTGACCAAAGTTATACAAAGTCTGTGGAATACATTCGAAATTGTTTAAATATTTTTTTTGTTTTGTATTTATGTTTCTAAATTAGGCTTCTTAAGTGATTGTATTACAGAAACAGGACGGCCAAAGTACATTTTTTAAAATATATTTTATTGTTACTCGACATATGATACACTCCAGCTTAACACCCCGCTTGATGTTAAGCTCACACTCCAGCCATCCATGAATGGATGTCACTGCTACTACAATTGAATAACTGTGAGTAGCAGTCACATCCACTATGCCGGCTTAATTGGAACCGGCAACTTACAAACTGATCCCGAAACGACATCAAATCACTTCACTATACGAGTACTTGTAAGTGGTGGTACTACCCCGGTTCGGCAGACTGGGTACCACTGCCTACCAATCTTTGATAACCAGACCCGAAAAAAATATTCGCCCCTTTTTTTATTTTATTAACAAATATTTGCAATACACTACTTTCTCCGACCAGTAATCCGAAAATCAAACCCCTAACTTTATGCGTAACGAGTGCTAACTAATGCGACATTCCTGTCACATTAAATGGTCGGAAATTAACTGATAAACCATTGATTGCTGGTTCTTATATTACGAAGTTATCTCCCACCAACAAAACGCATTGGTTTTATATAAAATGAACAAGAAAATAAAATAGAGAAAAAAGTAGTGATAATAGAAGTAACTAAGTATACTATTAATCAAAACAACAATAAAGTGTTGACAATAAAAGACATGATGTCATGACAATCTGTCTAAAAGGGAGCTCAAACTTATCATTTATTTTATTTTCCTACACATTTTTATTATATCCCTTAAGTAACTATAGACCGTACACTTAGTATATATGGACTTAGAAATATTTCGAGGAAATATTATTATGGATTTACTGTTAGCTACAATATCATATTATATCCATAAACTTGTTCGATAGTTTAGACATTGCGCTTGTGAAACAATTTATTTAGGGTTCCGTAGCAAAATAACGGAACCCTCATAGATTCGTCTTGTCTGTCTGTCCGTCCGTATGTCACAGCCACTTTTTCCCAAAACTATAAGAACTATACTATTGAAACTTGGTAAATAGATGTATTTTGTGAACCGCATCAAAAATGATATTGAGGTTTGTAAGATATTTTTTTTCTAAACTAAATAGTTTGCGCGAGAGACACTTTCGCAGTGGTAAAATGTCCCCCCCCCCCCTGTAACTTCTAAAATAAGAGAATGATAAAACTAAAAAGTATATGATGTACATTACCATTACCGAAAATTGGTTTGAACGAAATCTAGTAAGTAGTTTTTTTAATACGTCATAAATCGTAAACCACAATTTACCTTTCAATCAACTCAAATATAAAAATCGATCAAAGTTACAACGAACAACAAGAACTTTTATATTATGTTAATTGCTGAATGGAACCATGGGCGAGTCCGACTCGCGCTTGGCCGCTTTTTATTATTGTCAATCAATCAATCAAAATGTCACGCCTTTTTCCCACAGGGATAGGCAGAGACAATGGAGCGCCACTTACCACGATCCTTACATAACTCCCTTGCTTCCTTCACATCCACAATTCTCTTCATACAGGCTCTGTGGTTATGGGCACTAGGCAACCTGGCTTTCTTGAGGATGTCTCCGATTTGGTCGGAAAACACTCTCCTGGGCCTGCCTTCCATCCATCCATCCATCCATCCATCCACATCAGATTTATAAATTCCTTTCGTCAATCTACTTTCACTCATCCTTTCCATGTGCCCAAACCATCGAAGCATTCCTTTGTCAATCCTTGTCACTACATCATCTTTCAAGCCACATCTATCACGCAATGTGCTATTCCTTATTCTATCCGCTATCGTCACTCCACATACACTCCTTAACGACCGCATTTCTACAGCGTTAATTCTACTCTCATGCCTCTTCTGCCATACCCAACCTTCACTTCCATACATTAATGTAGGAACCAGCACTGCATTATGAACAGCCATCCGTGACTTTTGGGACATTATTTGGCTGTTCATTATACTATGAATGGCACCGTTCACTACGTTACCCTTTTGCACTCTTCTCTCAATATCTTCATCACACTTTCCATCCCTAGTAAACATACTTCCCAAGTAAACAAATTGTTTGACTTGTACCACTTTCTTTTCGTTTATCATTATCTCACATTCTGTCATTTCATCCTCTCTCTCTCCAAAACCATTACTTTAGTTTTACTTACATTCACTTTCATACCCTTCTTTTCTAATTCCGCATTATTTATTATTGTGACTCGACATAATATGACAGCACCCCGCCTGATGTTAATGAATCGCCTATTAATGATCCACGAATAGATGTGACTGCTACTACAGTTAAATAACTATCTAAGTATAGAATTTTCTGTGATTTTTGCTCGAACATAGATTATTGAATAAAACAAATATTATGCGGCTTACTATCGCCGTAATCGAAGTCCCTTCGTCCAACGATGGCCGCAAAGCTCTCGAAACGTCGAAATAAAAAAAGAAATGTTTATCTATTAAAACAGCGACTTTATTAAAAAAAACATTGTTGTTCATAATCATAATGTTTGTGTGAAAATAATTGTGGATGGGAAAAAACAAGTATTACAATGAAGTTTCTATTATATATTTCTCTGTTGGAATTAAGCTGTACTAACAAAATAGTTTCACTATAGTTCTCACATAAAACTAGCTAGGATTAAAGAATTCATTTATAGTAGATATATAAAAAAAATTCAGAGTATTAAATATAAAAAATGAATAGTTAGCTATTTACCTTTATACTTTGTATATTATTTGTTATTTTGATTTATCCATTATTTCTGATAATCAAGGCATAAGTAATATTTGATAAAGTTCAAACAAACAATCGAACAATTTACCATTTTAATTAGAAATGTTGTTTTACACTTGAAAACATATTCACAAAGAAATGTTCAAGAACACGAAAGATTGATTGTAATGCTGCCTTTTATCTTTTAACTAAGGTTTGTTGAGAACCCTTTTCTTAATTGATATAATATTAATAACTGGACATTTGGAAATATTCGCTCCAATTCACCTATTTAATGAAAACCTATTTTATTTGACAATGCACATTGTTAACTGGAATCATTTGACTCAATAATCGAATATCAATATACATGTATATTTATGTATATGTATATTTATGTATATATAAATTATTGTAATGAAACAATTTTAATGTTTTAACATATTATTTAATGTGAGCTGTCTGTCTACTAACCTTAAAATCTCTTACACTCTATAGTTGATTCCTCAGCGTTGAGAATCGTAAGTCTCGTTGATATTCTTTTCCACGTCACCCCAATTTATTTTATCGTGACTTGACATTTGAACTCGACCTTCTTGATGGTAAGCATCATGAAGGTCCCAGAGTGTCGAAGACTAAAAAAAACCATATCAGTTCTCGGCTGACTAAGTCGCCGTTATGCCCATCTTTGAGGATCGCCTCATTTAAGTTTTTTTTACCAAAGTGCTTCTATAATTGAAATAGGACAACCAAAGTACATATATCAAGATACATTGGTGCCGGTGCGTGGTTTCGAACTCGTGCTCTCGATTTGTGTAACTATTGCATTGCCACTACACCAGGGTCGCCTTATTATTATTACGGTTAGTATTAGGTAAGTCCGTGTATTATTTGGCTCGACAAGCAGCGAATAGATGCAGCGATTGTTTTGTTTTAGTGACTGACCTAACTTGTCTTTACCACCGGACACGGGAATCCAAGAGTGCCAACGACTGATAAATCCGATTCAGTACACAAATGCCTCAGTCGCTGTCACTATGCCGGCCAAACCCTCTAAGTTTACCCGGACACATCAATCCTTTAAGATTCATCCTATTATTTCATTAGAATAATTGCAGGTTACGTTGCAGACAGTTGCCAGACGTAGTCGTTTTTTTTATCCAATAATAAGTTTAATTTGCTGTTCACAGTATCCTTAGCGGGACATCTGGAAAGAGGCGTTGTAGGCGGATGACCTCTGTGAGTTATGGAGTGATTGAAAGCCTGTTTTATATTAAACTAAACAGTTTATTCGTAAATAATAATCGTAAGTAAAAAAATCACACACCCAAAAATATTCGACAGACAGGACATGACAGTTTGTTTTCTTTTATATAAAAACTACTACAAGAATATAATAATTGATTTCATTCACACACCCCCTCAATTTTATATTCAATATGTTTAAACAAATATAAAAATCTAAAACAAACATTTATAATATAAAAGAATTAAACCTCCCAAGTACGCACGCTTTCAATTCGGTATAATCCTTTAATACAAACTTTTTCCTAATTTATACTTAAATGGCTTTAACCATTCATCATCTTTCGAAGCTATCAATATAGCATCAGTATAAATAACTACAATTAACATCATACCATAATCTCTCTTTGTAACATACAAGCATGGTTCATTAATAGTAGGTAGCAAGTTTAATTTTTTCAGCTGCTTATCCAACTTCATATACCACTGCTTTCCTGATTGTTTTAGACCATACAATGATTTTTTTAACAAACAAATATCACCCCCTTGCTCTATATTTCGTAACATCACTTGAGCCTTCTCCTTAACATAAGGTTCAGAATCCTGATTAATCAAGATCTGCAATGACTCTTTCAGTAACTCAGAAATACTCATATATACTTCCTCTTTATTTATATCATATTTTGTAGGTAATACGTAGCGACATCCTACTACGTTGCATGATTTTTCTTTCTTGACAATGTTCCAAGTGTCATTTTTTACTAAACTTTTCACTTCTGACAGGATAGCATCTTTCCATTTACTACTATCCTCTCCTTCTAATGCATTCTTCAAAGAAATTTCACCAAAACCTACAAATTCATCATTTGTTTCGTCTTTATTTATTGTTTCTAACATATTATATATCTTTTTAGGTCTTCCACATTTACCTCTTTGTAACCTAGGTCTTCCTGGTCCTCGTTTTAATATAATATTCTTATCCGTTTCAACTGTTTCAGTCTTATCTTCTTCACTTTGATCAGACTTTACATCTTCCATCTTATCCAAATCACTTTGATCAGATTTTACATCTTCCATCTTATTCAAACCACTTTGATCAGGTTTTACTTCTTCTATTTCATGCAATCCTTTATGCACCTCAATATCTATCTCATTTCGTTTTCTATACTTTTCAGTATTTTCTATAAACTTGACATCTCTTGCTATTATTACTTTTCTCTCCTTAGGCATCCATACCCTATATCCTTTTGATGTTCTTGGATAACCAACCATTATTCCCTCTTTAGCACGTGCAGCAAACTTATCTTTAGCTGGATTCTTATCTAAAACATATACCTTACAACCAAAACAATGAAAATAATCAATCTTTATTGGTATTTCATATAGTTTTTCATAAGGAGTCACTCCATTCAGACTGCTATTTGGACAACGATTTCTTATATGACATGCTGTCACTACAGCTTCAGCCCAAAATCCAGGTGATAATCCAGAAGATATAAGCATACACCTTGCCATCTCAACAATAGTCCTATTCATACGTTCAGCAATGCCATTTTGCTGTGGAGTATAAGCAACAGTTAGTCTCCTTTGTATGCCTTCGTTCAGTAAATACTCGTCAAAATCTTTATTGACATATTCAGTACCATTATCACTATGCAAATACATAATTTTTTCATTTGTCATTTTTTCAATAAAATTTTTAAACAATTTAAATGCTGTTAATACTTTACTTTTCTTGCTTAATAAGTAAACTTCACACCAACGTGTACTGTCATCTATGAAGGTGACAAAATACTTTGCACCCCCAATAGACGCATGCCTCATTGGTCCCACAACATCAGAGTAAATTATTTTTAATTTTTTATTACATGGTCCACTCGATCTATAAAATGGCAAAGCACTCATTTTACCTTTTGCACAAACGTCACATTTGTATAATTCATTCTTATTTGACAAATCTATTTTATACCCACACTTGTTCAATATTTTAACTAGATCTATAGCATTCACATGACCCATTCTCTCATGCCATAACCATAATTCATCATCAGTTGAAGAAACCATACAAGCATCTACATCAACATCCTGAATATGATACAAATCACCCCAACGACATGCTGTCAACCTAACATCCCCATTTGAATTGGTAACAAAAGCAGAATCCCTTTTAAAGGTAACAGTATATCCCTTATCAGTGATTTTAGCAACTGAGATTAAGTTACTTCTAAGTTCAGGAACAAATAAGGTATCTCTAAAATTTAAAGAATTTACAGAATTATTAACACTATTAAAAGTAGACAAACTTACGTTTCCTTTTCCACAAACCTTTGTCGATAAATTGTTCGCTAAGTTTAATTTGCCATTAATATGTTGAAATTTAGTGTTAAATTTTTTACTGTCATTACATAAGTGAGATGTACAACCACTATCTAACACCCAACTGGTACTCTTTATAGATGTTGGCTTCACTTCATCAATGTTTAACACAACGAAACTGTCATCAACAGCTTCCTGACTCTCTACGTCATCTACTACATATCTCGAGTATTGTTGACCACCCTTCTTCACCTTACATTCACTCGCTTTATGCCCAAACTTGTGACATTTAAAGCATTTGAAGTTGAATGTTTTATTACTGCAATTCTTTGTTTCTCTTGCATGTTTATAATTATACTTTTTTGCATATAAAGCACCTTGAACTTGTTCCGGTACATTACTAGTACATTGTTTCCTCGAGCCCTCTGCTTCCATTATCTTAATTTTTAAAATTTCTGGACTTGGTAACTCGTCTCTCGCCTCAATCGCACATCTGAAGTTTTCATAACTCGATGGCAGGCTGTACAGTAACATTATAGCTAGCAAATCCTCATTTATTTTGATGTCCATGTCACCCAATTTGTCTGCAGTTTCAAAGAATTTTGACAGATGTTCGCGAATGTCATCGCCTTCACTCATCTTTTCCAACATCAATTGTTTTAACAATGATGCCTTCTTCGCAGGTCCCTTTGATACATATATTGACTCCAGCTTAAGCCATACCTCACGTGCAGTATTACACCCTCGTATATGCTTCAACTCGCTGGGAGTTATTGCCAATATTAAATCCGCTGTGGCCCTTTCATCGCCAGACAGCCACGACCGCACCAACTGCTCATTATCTGGTGTGTCCGCAGGTTTCACTTCAGTGCCGCTCACATATTGCCATGTTTCATTTTTAATCAACAATGCTTTCACCTGAAAGCACCAGGTATCATAATTGTCCCTGGACAATAGTTCGATCCTCATGTTTACATTCATTTTTATTTCGCAATATCACAACACATCCGTACACGATTATTTAAATTTTTCATATAAAAATTTTCACAGACTTTCAAACAGCGTTATAGTTTTAATCTGGTCTGGTTTCCTCTGGGCCCATAACCTGTGAGTTATGGAGTGATTGAAAGCCTGTTTTATATTAAACTAAACAGTTTATTCGTAAATAATAATCGTAAGTAAAAAAATCACACACCCAAAAATATTCGACAGACAGGACATGACAGTTTGTTTTCTTTTATATAAAAACTACTACAAGAATATAATAATTGATTTCATTCACAACCTCCTACACCAAATTTTAATACCTTGTGAAAATAATACGCATACCTACTGTAGCGCAAATACCTCTTACATTACACATTATTTACACCTTCTAAAATAGTGGTGTCAGAACTTCTACCTTAAGCAAAGTTTCGAAGTCTAAAGTAGACAAGTAACATACGATAAAACAAGTATGTGTTGAATCTTTTAAAGTTACAAAAACTAGGAGCAACTCTCCTGTAAAGATGTCGTTGGAAATGAAACTTTATTCGTCTTGGCGGACGAGATGTTGAATTTAGACTATTTACTTTAATTTGTTGAGCATCTCTAGTTGGCTTCGGACTGCTGAGCACAGAAGGACTTTTTTCACATATTGTTGATTTATCTTATACAAAGAACATTTTTATTCCTATTGTTACCCTGTAAAAGGCATGACAAAAGTGTGTTTAATTTTATGTATATAAATTTTATTTCGTTCAAAACTAATTATGTATTTTTGGCTTTATTTGTCATGGTTTTCTAATTGCTATTTAATAGCGATTCGTTCATAACTCAGTTCTAGTACCTTGAATAATAATTTCGTACTTTAATATGTGTCTATTATACAAAGATATATGGTCTATTTTTTCTATATCAAGCTACCAAACGTAGCTTGTAACATCGAATCTAGGCGATCAATGTAGGTACATATTATATCAAAGATATTGTTACAGGCAAGTGAATTTGAACCGGGGGTTTTTGATTTGCGTGACCATTTCACAACCACTACACATTACTCGATTTAATGCAATTTTTTTTGTAATTATTTTTATTATAATTATTTATTTTAAAATATTATTAGCTATTCAAACAAATCCTAATAATTGGTTTGTTTAAAAGAAATATTTGTATTAATTTTCCTTCTTTAAATTGGAGAGAAAATTATTTTCCGTATAATAATGAAGTTGTTTGCTTCAAAATTGATTTATTAATTTAACTTTTTAACATAATAATATTTTTGTAAATGTTTATTATATCCATTTTTGTTGTGTTATTAGGTCAGTAATATTAATTTATTTTGTTTCGTGTTTACTTCAAACAATATTTCATAATTGTTTTACTTATAATTTAGTACCTAGTGTAGTATTTTTTGTTTTATTAAATGAATTGAATTAATTTACGTAGTCTGCACCATTTTAATTTAAACCATTTTCAGCTGTTATATTTACAAATATTATAAATATTTCTAAACAGAGTAAGGTAAATAATGACAATACTTTTAAAAACAATTATAATTCTAAATCGGACAAAAAACAAACAATAAAATCTATAACCAAAGCCGTTAATCGAAATTAAGTCGAAAGATTAAAATTCGGAAATCCCCCTTTCCAAATTTTAATCTTTCGAGACAAACACAAAAGGGAATTAATTACTTTTTTTAATCTATCTGAAATGATTTGTCTTTCAAATCTGTACCTACTACTGTCAAAACGAAAACGTGAGATGAATAATAATAAGATATTTTAAAAAGAAGAGAACCTATTATGAGTTGGCTTCCTAGACGTAAATTTATTTAAAATAGGTACCGTAGTATAATTTTTAACCTTATGCAAATTGCAGAGGATTGCTTTTATTGGCACATGAAAACGTACTTACTAGTGGTGCGTGGCGACTGTGGTATAGTGGTAGTGCAATGGTTACGCAAACCGAGCAGACGGGTTCAAAACCACTTGCCGGCAACAATGTATCTTTAATATATGTATTAAAGTTGGTTAAATTACTTTGTATTAAAAGTATTAAATTGCTTTGGTTGTTCTGTTTCTATGATACAAGTACTTTAGTAGCTTAGTATAGAAATGTAAATTAATAAATAAAAAATCTACTAAATTATTAAAAATATCGGGGATTTAGGTTTCCATTACTATTTTAAATTGTATTTTATTTTCATATTGCATACCGCCTGGACTTAGGGTGGGTGAACTATAGCTCTATGGAAGAGTATTGTACTATTCTTGGATAAGAGCCTTTTAGAAAACACAATACATTTAGTCCGGATGCGCACGCAATGAAGCGAAATGTAGGTACTTTCATACACCTATTGTTCTCTATCGGTTACACATTCTATGTTCTATCCATGCTTTAATAGAAAACATACTATACTATAACCCAATTCACACTACAGCCCAATTGTCCGAATGTGCAGACTTTATAATGAAATCTCTGCTGACAATAATGATATTAACATATTTAATGCAAACGCTGCTAAATACAAAGGACAAGTTCAATCTCTCCTCGACCACACACCATAGTTAGTTAGTCAGTAGTTTTAGTTTTGACATTTATATAAGAATTTAATTTTGACATGTATTAATAATTTTAATTTGAGTTAGTTATAAGATTTCATATAAGTATTTTCTTTTTTCATATACATAATTCTATAAGATATTTTTTTAATTTCACAAATAATTCTGTATATTGAAACTAGAATCTCCTATTATTTTCAATGTTATATTTTATTAATCACGCTGTGTGTATATGTAAGGTAATAATACGTAGTAATAATAGGGTAATAATTTATTCATGAAACACTGTATATCTATTAATTGTTGTTAAATATAATTGTTACCTGTTGTATATACCTAAATAAATAAATAAAAACATTATCTAAACATTATTCTGATTTTTATTTTTCATAAAAGCTGGAGTACGTAGCATATAGCTTAAATAAACGGAATTGTATAAGAGAGCTTTGTCAGGATCGTAAACAATACTGCTCTCTGCCGGCTCTTAGTTTTCTGCCTATCTAAATAGGAACGGGAACGTAAAAGTTTTATTTTTTAATTAATAGTAACAATTTATTCCTTCAATAAAGAAAATAGTGATCCTCTGGCTATTTGCCACATTTCCTACACTTAAATACCGGCTGTATTGTTTTTATGACTTTTAGGGTTTAGCTCGTGAAGCAATTAAGACATGAGCTTGTATAGTGATTTTTCAAAGTGTGACCAAAACATTAAGATTGGCCGGCATAGTGACGGCGACTAAGGCAGCCGTGAACTGACTCGGTTTTTTGCAGTCTTCGTCACTCTTGAACCTCCTCTTGCTTATCATCAGGCGGGTTGAGGTCAGATGTCGTGTTACAATAAAAAAATGATACGAACAATGGACAATTAGGTATATTAAATTGTCATGAATGCTGTTTTGGAAATATGGAAAGTTATTTAAAGAGGTATTTTTCTATTTATCAGGATCATAGAAAATAGCGCTCCATTATCTCTGCTTATCCCTGCAGAAAAAAGGGTGAAAATTTGATTGATAGTTTGATATATTAGGCTACTAAAATTCTTGTATCATAGAAACAGGACGACCAAAGTTCATATATCAAAGATACATTGCTACCGGCAAGTGGTATTAAACTCGTGCTTTCGATTTAAGTGACTATTGCACTGTCAATACACCTCGGCGTTATTTAACAGAGTTAATAAAGAACTGCCTTCCGGGGTGGTACTACCAAGATTTATATATAAAGTTTCTGGTAATCAGAGAGGCCAACAAAACTGCTGCTTTTACTGCCTACACCCGCAAAATTATAATGATAAGATTTACATACTATTGATTAATGAATTAAATAAATTTTATGCGGCTTACTATCGCGTTTATTTTGGTTTTGATTTTACATTTTTTTTTATTATTCCGACGTTTTGAGAGCTTTGCAGCCATCGTGGTCACGAAGAGACATAACGTAAACGCGATAGTAAGCCTCATAAAAGTTGATTAATTCATTAATCAAGGTTCGCGCAAAATCTAATCAAATACTATTTACAAACTATGTTAATACTTAATTCATATCCGAAATGCTTACGTGTCGTGTTAATCTTGTGTACGTAATTGAAAACAAATGAATATATTAATTAAACAATCCCACACATTAAATGATCAATCAGCTTAGTTTAATATTAGTAAATCCCTAATAAGACCTTATTCTTGAAACAATTTTCCGATCGAAATTAAAAACTCATTAGTTTTAATAAAATATTTTTCAAAGTAATTTCTTAGATTTTGCGCGAACATTAAATAATGAATTAAACGTCGGAATAAAATAAACGAACCAAAGTTAACGCGATAGTACGCCGCATAAAATTTGTATTTTCCAAAGTTTGGAAGCGAACAAGGTTATGAAATAAATAAAAAATGTAGCTCACTATTAGGTAGTCTCCTCGCGACCTCAAAGCTTTCGAAACGTCAGCGTCCCGTCAAATAACATTAGAAGAAATACTTATTAGTAAGTAAAACGCATTTTTAATAAGTACAATAAATTAATCTCATAGCCTCACGTACCGTGAGATGCCCTTCAGTTAGGTGAAGCGACGACATTTGCAGAGTAATGTCATTCATAAGGTCTATCTTCAGCAATAGATGACTAAGGACTTATGATGATGATGAACGTTTTAAGGCGGCCATTTCGTTCTGCAGTCCGACCGCGTAACTCAATGACAATAGGCTTTGGTTTGACAGTTGAAATCCATTAAGTTAAAATTGCGACCGAGCAACAGACTAAGAATCGCCATTCATTTTTATTAACAGTTCAAGTTCATTGAAACTCATTCTCCGAATGAATAAAAGTTGTATTTGTCATTAACAGTGACCGAGTAACTTTTTGACAAATGAGAATGAATTTCATTATCATTACCATTGAAGTTGCGGTGTCGGCCCCTGGTTGCGAACTTTATTTATTATTCACCATTAATACAAATATAAAGTTCGATGTTTAAATTTCACATCGTATAAATGTAAGAATCTGATCTGATTGAATCTTGAATACGACACGTACAGAAACAAAATTGTGTTTGTCATTGATGGATGCCGCACCACTGAGGATAAGTAACTAAGCCATGACTACTTTAAAATAACTCTAACCTAACAATTTTATCTATGGAACAATGTTATTTTTGTCGTTATCTTAAAGTAGACATTATACACGTGTATAACATTAATACATTGTTTATGTTTGAATCCGTCTCAATTACTCGAGACAGGCATATTCATGGATCATTCATAGATAGATCTTCTTTGATCATTTGCGCTTAGAAAGCTATATTCAATTGATAGAAATGCGTGTTGGATTTGGAACAGTGCGTGTTAAGTGTGAATTGAAATATATAAACGCATTATCTCCGGCAGAAGCTCTATGACGTCACACGACGGCATGACGTCACGGTGATGGTATGAAATTGGCTATGTCCGTTGGTTTCGATGAATGGAGATTAACGAAAGAGAGCTGTTACTTAGGTCAAACCCGCATTACTTAATTTAAAATAAAATTAGCAAGAGTGAGACGCTAGTTCTGTCTGTATAGAGTCAGGCAGAAAAAATCTTTCTTGCACAAAACAGAATACATAGAAAGGAGCAATTTGTTTCATACCTTTTCCTCTTATTTGAAATATATTATTTAATCAATTTTATTTTAAGTATTTGTTATTAAAAATTGAGGTGGTTAATTGTTCCGGATCTGATTATTAAAGAGTGTAGGCAGTGGTGCCCAGTCTGCCCATCTGAGGTAGTACCGCCTCACAAAAGTATACAGATCGTGAATTGACTTAGTCGCATTTCGGGATCAGCTGGTAAGTTGCCAGTATTAACTGGCCCAGTATAGTGAATGCGACTGCTACTTACAGATATTAAAGTCGCCAGACCGGATTATGGACCGGACTCCTGCTTAACATCATTGCCACGATCCTGACACAACTCCCTCGCTTCCTTCACATTCACAATTCTTTTCATACAAGCTCTATGGTAATGGGCACTAGGCAACCCAGATGTCTTGAGGATGTCTCCGATTTGGTCGGCGAACACCCTCCTTGGCCTGCCTCGTGTAACGTATCCATTCACATTAGATTAAAAAAAAAACCTTTTATTTTGTACATTGTAAATATCATGGTTAATTATAAAGTCATTAAAGTTATTAATGAGAGTACCTCCTACACTCCATTATAAATAAAGCGTTAACTTTGCAATAAAACATAATGATATTATTTCTAAAAATAAACGAAGCTCTTTTCCTGAAAGGGAGCAAAGTTCTTTCAAGCGCTTATTAGTAATAGTCTAATTAATAGAATACTCGTAGATAATAATATATTAGGTGCGCAACTAAGTTCTTGCTGGTTTTTTTAGATGAAAATACCACTTTATTGTGAAAAAATGGTTACAAACGAACCATTAAAAACATTTCCTATCGCTAGCGACAACGCCTCCCATCCCATCTTTCTGGCAGTGCTCGAATACCGTCACGGTAGAAGTGTTCGTCGTTCGAGGCTATCCACGAATCAAGCCATTTTGAGATGTCTTTATATGAGCGGAACTGCTGATTGGCCAGACCATGTGCCATCGAACGGAACCAGTAATAATCGGACGGCGCAATATCTGGGGAATATGGCGGGTGGGATCTAAGCATGGTTCATGACGTTTTGGTTATGTCATAATCGTCCAGCACTTACTAGTAGAGCCATCTCTTCAAACACAGCGGACGGCGCAATATCTAAGAAACATGGCGGGTGGGGTGTAAGCTTGGTTCATGACGTTTTGGTTATATCATAATCGTCCAGCACTTACTAGTAGAGCCTTAGTTGCACCTATGTATATATTATATTTATAAAATACTTAATGCTCAATAGCACAAAGACTGACTGTATTAATGATTTGATAAAATTGTAAAGAGATTTTTATAGCGTCTGTCATATTTTGACATTGTAAGAAGTGAATCATTACGTTTCGGAATTAAAAAAGTTGCTGGAAGTGAAAGTAGACAGCCAATATTGTGAATGCGACAGCTACTAGCAATCATTTAACTGTATAAACATTCATTGTCGCCGTCATTGCTTGTCGCCTTCGTATAATAATAACTACTTACCACGATCCTGATACATTCCACAGTCCTCGATTTACTCATACACAGAATTCATTTCGTATACAGGTTTTATAGTTACTCGTATTCGTTACTATTATAACAATAGGTTATAGCTTATCTAACTATAAACGACACGCCCCTCCACTTTATTAGTTTATTATTGTGTGAGTGCAAATATTATTAACTTTACTTCATCGGCGTGCTCCTCCTTTTGTGTCTAATCAGCAACTGAATGAGCAATTGCATTCTCGGTGTGTTGCATCCATATTTTATATTTGCTCGTGTGCGTAAACGCAATGGAGGGGCGCGTCATTTCGGCTTAGACAGACACTACTATTATAGCGTTACTTTCTTCGATCATATATCATATAGATACACAATTGCCGCTCAAAAAGCGACAAAATAAATGCAACTCCGATTGATGTTGGACTTGCATTTGTTCTCAGTCCGAAATGACGTATGTGACACTACATTTGTGACAAGTTTATACTTTAGAACAATGTGGTAAGGTTCAGTTTACAATTTACATTTAATTCACTTACACAGTTCATCTCCTAATTTATTTATTTCTCTTTTTAATCTAATATAAATAAATATTTTGTGGAAACATTAAAGAATATTTACAAAAAATCTTAAAGAAAACATTTATCATTTTCTAAGTACGAATAAGGTTTAGATAAAGAAAAAGGTACAGACGAACACCTGCGAAGGGCATTTTTACATGAAAAAGAAGTAAACAGCTACAGAGGGGTCTTTATATTCCTTCACATTATATCCTTTCAAATTCAATATAACCAATAAAAGGTTTTTACGACCTGAGAGAGATCTATCTGTGAGTTTATGTTGCATATATTTCGGTTTACTGAACTACGTATTAAGATGTAGCGATAAGCGGATGACTTTTGCTGTTTAAAAAAAAAAACAAGTGGCTTGACATATCACACAGCCCGTTATTAAGCCGGTTAAGAGTCATCATCATCAGCAAGAAGGCGTCCACTGCTGAATATAGGCCTCCCCCTTAGAACGCCATTCCGAACGACAAGATGCCAGATGCATCCACCAGTTACCTGTGACTTTCACTATGTCGTCAGTTCACCTAGTGGGAGGCCTACCTACGCTGCGTCTTCCGGTTCGTGGTCTCCACTCTAGAACCTTTCTTCCCAATCGGTTGTCGGTTCTTCGAGCGATGAGAGTGCGGTTCATTAATGGATGCGACTGCAACTACAGTTAAATAACTGCATGCAGGCCTAGTTGGAACTGGTACCTTACAAGTTGATCTCAAAACGCGACTAAGTTACTTCACGGTCTGTATACATGTAAGTACCACTGCCTACCACTCTTAGTGTTTAAATGGTATGTTAAATATTGTTTATGACCTTTGGCGGGCATAGTGACGGCGACTGAGGCATCCGTGAACTGACTCGTTTTTTTAGTCTTCGTCATCATTGGACCTTCTCTTGCTTATCATCAGGCGAGTCGAGGTCAGTAGTCGTGACATAATAAAAAAAGTAGTAGTAGGCAAACTGTTGGTGGCCATTTACCCAGTCGCTTAGAGGATATATTAAAGGTATAGAGTTCGTGTATTGCAACTATCGCTCAATGCGAGTCGTAGACGAGTGATCTATAGATATTTATATTTATGAATATGGATGTGTAGTGATGTATAATGCTCTCCGTACCGTGTTATCGATAGGCAGGTATGCAAACAGTATGGTAGGTAGTTATTTACTTGCATACTTATATAAGTTTATAAGTAAAACATTTTTATTTATTTACAAGTATTAAATTTATGAAACATAATATTATATATATATATTTAATTTGGTTATCACACCGGGCTGGATCAGATATTTTTATTGCTTTTTTTTGCTGGAGTGCGGTCCATGAATGAAGGTGACTGCTACTACAGTTAAATAACAGTAAGTCCACTATGCCGCCCTAATTGGAACCGAAAATTTAGCAGCTGATTCCGATTCTGATTTCGATTGTATTACCCAATGGGGCGACAAGAACCTGGTTCAGTTCAACGCAGACAAGACTCAGGTGTGCGCGTTTTCGACGAAAAAATCCCCGTTTATCCCCCTTCCTTTTCTCAGTAACATCTCCCTCGGTACTTCGGACAGACTGGACATCCTAGGGATGTCCCTTCGCAGCGATATGAATCACAGGGACCACATCGAGCGGGCCATTAAGACCACCTCCCGCAAACTTGGCATCCTGAACAAGGTGCGGCGGTTCTTTGCGCCAGAGCTTCGCCTTTTTTTATACAAGGCACAAATTCGCTCTTGCGCGGAGTACTGTTCGCACGGGACGGCTCTGCCAAGTATCTTCTCAATGCCCTGGATTCATTGCAGCGCCGAGCTGTCCGAATTATAGGAGATTCAGAGCGCTCTATAGCTAATTTTTACTGTGAGCCAGTCTGCTTATTCGAGATAGTAGATCCCGGCAGATAAAAAGAGCTCTGGCATTAAAGCTGCGCAGTAACTTGTTTTGGTACCTACTTACTTTTCGTTTTACTCATATGTATAAAATTTGCAATATTATTAATTATGTGCACGACTTCATAGATAGAACGACTTGCTTCCACTGTAGACGTCCAGAGTCGTTCTAATCTGCCGTTCAGCATATTAGTGTAGATCTTTACACCGTTAAGTGTGTGGATCGTCACTGTGTCTCAGTCGCATTTTGGAAGCTTAAAAGTTGTCGGTTCTATGCGACTACTTATTTATTTACCCGTAGTAACAGTCGACTCCAGTAGTAGCAGTAGTAGCACTTCAGTTATAAGTATTTTCCTTTTGAACTCCGGCAGCTTGCAAGCCGATATTGTTGGGTCTACCTCGGGTCGGCAGACACGGCAAATGACCACTGACATTCTCTGCTTACCAATCCTTCAATAAATATTAAATAAATAAAAATATTCGCGTAGGGCGAAAATAGTAACCTATTGTTATAATAGTAACCATCGACCATATATTATTAAAAGATACACAGTCCCATACAAAATATTGTCCTAAAAGCGCGTGTTACGCAGCCCGCTAATATGCAATTTGCAGAGGTGTCATCGGCCTAAATTCCATCAAACAAACAGCCAAGGCACGAGGCGCTGAAACGCTGAGTCGGGAAACGTGACATCGAGTCTTCATTAATTGTTAATATTATTTTAAGGTCATTCTTGATTCAATCGCCGAACAAGATATTAAGTTTATATTAGAAATTAAGTTCTTAATTGTAATAAGTAATAAATAAGTATAAAACATTTTTGGTTTTTTTTGCATCCTCGACTCCGCACGTACATAATTGGCGCAGTCGGTAGGATAGTAGAGTCAGTGCTTCTAAAAATCAGAGGAACGTCTACTAACAAAAGGATCCTGGAGTCGGTGCTCAAGACATCGAGACCTACACTGGACAAAAGGACCTACACTACGAGCGGCAGCGAGGAGTTCTAGAAATCGAACGAGCGAGGGGAACCAGAAATGATACTGTAAGTGCATTGAATTTAATTTTTGTGTGCTTCCCATTGTTTGCATAACTTCGTAAACCTTTCCCAGATTTCCTTCAGTGACAATCTGGCTATTTAGTTTTATGTCGGATAATAGACAAGCTAGTAGGAATAACCTACAGGATAGTAATAGGAACTTAGAAGATAATTATAATTTAGATAGTAGTTTAAATAATAGTTTACCGGAACGAGAAACCATGGCTCAACCAAACTCTCATGCCCAATCTTCCCATAGCTTAGATGACATCTACAAAGCTCTGAGATTATTGCCGGACTTCGATGGCAACACGAATGTCCTAACCAGATTTATCAGCCTTTGCGATCAGTTAGTTAGTGCCTATATTAGTGTCGCGCCAGGTTACGAGCTTAGCAATGTAGCGTTAATAAACGGCATACTTAACAAGGTCACAGGACCTGCAGCGCGACTCATCAACGCGAACGGGATACCTAACGATTGGAATGGCATTAGGAACGCTTTAATTAACAACTTCGCGGACCATCGCGACGAAACTGCTCTCTATAACGACCTTTCCTTACTACAGCAAGGATCGAGTACTCCACAAGAGTTTTATGAGGTCTGCCAGGGACTTTTTAGTACTATAATGACATATGTTTCTTTACACGAAAACCTGCAAAGTACCATAGATGCGAAAAGGGATCTTTATAGGAAATCAACCCTACAAGCATACTTGCGTGGGCTAAAGGACCCTTTAGGTTATCGTATCAGATGCATGCGGCCAGAAACTATTGAAAAGGCCTTGCAACTAGTTCATGAGGAGATGAACACATTGTATCTGCAACAACGCAATCACAGTCTACCAGATAGGAAGGGACAATTTAGCTTACCACCCTTACAAAACACATTTAACACCTCACCCCTAAATATGCCAGGTCCTTCTAGACCACAACACCATTTTAACCCTCCTATGCTAGGTTGGAGACCCAATGGTATAAATAACCCACAAAGGCAACCCACTCGAACACAGCAAATGTTTAGGACACCACCACCTAATTATAGGCCACAGAGTAATACATTTCGGCTTCCACCTAGACAACAACCACCCAGTAATAAACCACAACCAATGAGTGGAGTAGTGAGCTATGCTGCTAAGCCACTACCATTCCGTGGACATGACTTCTTTAGGTCAGGGAACCCTCCACCTACTAACTATTTTAATCGTAGAAATGAAATGAATTATAATTATTGCTATGATTATGATGGCTATAACTCATACGATGCCGAGTATGTTGACAATGACCACTATGAGCCTTACCAGGACAGTAACGATTACTATGATACTTATTATGACCAAACACCTAATTGCATCATCACGGAGTGTGACCAACCACAATCAGAACAATCCACCCCTATCGAACAGGATTTTCCGGATCTTCCCAACTTAGACAAGCCAAAATAGAAATTAACCTTCAGACACAAAGACAGCTACCATATGTTCAGATCAATAACCCCCCTTTGAAACTTTTAATTGATACAGGAGCTAACCAATCATTCATCAGCCCTGAAACAGTCCAACATTACTTTCATGACATACCATTAAATCATGATCCTTTCGAAGTTACTAACGTTCATGCCACAACTAGAAATGACTATTCAATAACTTTACCATGTTTCGAGGAATTTCATGACACCAGTGACATAAAATTATTTATATATAAATTCCACGATTACTTCGATGGACTAATAGGACTAGATTTATTAGATAAATGGGAGGCTAAAATTGATTTAAAGAACAGAAACTTAATAACTAAACACTCTATTAACCCCATACAAATGTATAACTCGTGCAATATCAACTACTACGAGGACATCATTCCCTCGAAATCAACTAAGATCATTAAAGCACCAGTAAATTTAGGAAATGGTTGCGCTATTATTCCACAGCAAATGATTTCCAACTGCATTGTTAGCGATTGTATAACTAATGTAGACAAAAACAGGTGTTTCATAGAAGTTATCAATCCAACAAATAATGACATTATATTTTCATTGAGCTCACCAATAAGAGCCGAATCATATAATGTTCAGTGCAAGCGCACCGAATATAATGATTCCGATCGTGTCGCACAAGTGCTATCTCGCTTGCGCACGGATCATTTGAACGCGGAAGAATGTGCTAACTTGAAATTACTGTGTAGTCGATATTTCGATGTTTTTTATATTGAGGGCGAGCAATTAACATTCACAAATAAAATTAAACATAGGATTAAAACAACGGACGAAATTCCTGTATATACAAAATCTTATAGATACCCCTTCATACATCGGGAAGAGGTTAGGGAACAAATAGGAAAAATGCTAGAGCAAGGCATAATACGCCCATCTGATTCTGCGTGGAGTAGCCCAATCTGGGTTGTGCCCAAGAAGGCTGACGCCTCAGGAAAAAAGAAATGGCGTATAGTTGTCGACTTCAGGAAGTTGAACGACAAAACCATAAACGACAAATACCCTATCCCTAACATAACAGACGTTTTGGACAAACTAGGCAAATGTCAATATTTTACCACCTTAGATTTAGCTAGCGGATTTTATCAAGTTGAAATGAATCCAGATGATATACCCAAGACCGCCTTCAACGTGGAACATGGCCACTTTGAGTTTCTCAGAATGCCTATGGGACTTAAAAACTCTCCCTCTACCTTTCAGAGAGTTATGGATAACGTCCTTAAGGATCTACAGAACAACATATGTCTAGTATATCTTGATGACATAATAGTGTTTAGCACTTCCCTTCAGGAACATGTCCAGAATTTGGAAAAGGTATTCTTAAGACTAAGGGAGTCCAATTTTAAAATACAAATGGACAAATCCGAATTTTTAAAACTGGAAACTGCCTATTTAGGTCATATAATAAGCAAGGATGGTATCAAACCGAATCCTGACAAGATAATAGCTATCAAAACTTATCCCATACCTAAAACTCAGACGGAAATAAAAAGATTCTTAGGATTGTTAGGATATTACAGGAAATTTATCCCAGACTTTGCCAGACTTACAAAACCTATGACCTCATGTTTAAAGAAAGGACAGAAGATTACATTTACCGACGATTACACCAAATGTTTCGAAAAATGTAAACTATTACTAACAAATGACCCAATACTTCAGTATCCTGACTTTAGTAAGGAATTTATACTGACCACTGATGCATCGAACGTAGCCCTTGGAGCCGTACTTTCACAAGGAACACTTGGTTCAGATAAGCCTATCGCATACGCATCTAGGACATTAAATGACAGCGAATTAAACTATAGCACCATTGAGAAAGAACTGTTAGCAATCGTATGGGCTACCAAATATTTCCGCCCATACTTATTTGGTCGTACCTTTAAGGTAATAACTGACCATAAACCTCTTCAATGTCTAATGAACTTAAAAGAACCAAGTTCACGACTGACTAGATGGCGACTTAGACTTAGTGAATATGACTTTACAGTGACATATAAACAGGGTAAACATAACACAAACGCAGATGCATTATCACGAATTGAGGTACATAATGAAGAGCTTATGACTTTAATTGACGAGTATAATTCAATGGCAGGAAACCCTTCTGACACCATACGTGAACCATCTAACTCTGACACCATTACCGTCCATACTAGTAAAGAAGACCCGATATGCGAAATTCCTATTACCGATGATCCATTAAATAAGTTCACGAAACAATTATGTTTTACCATAGTAGGAGATATCAAAGGTCGCCCTGTAGTCACAAAGCCCTTTGATACCCACACTCGCACATCCGTCCAATTATCTAGATCTAACCTGGAAGAAGATGTAGTTCAAGCGATAAAAGAATATGTAAATCCGAAAATAAAAACCGGTTTAATTATTCACCCACCATTAGATATGTACTCTATTATCCCGATAATCCAGAAAAACTTCAAAAGTTCTTCGATTCAACTATTACTAACTAAAACCGAATTGGAGAATGTCAAACAGTATTTAAAACAGCAAGAAATCATACAAAAATATCACATAGGGAAAACAAACCATCGTGGCATAAATGAAAGCTATTTGGCCCTTTCTGCAAAATACTTTTGGCCAAAAATGAAAGAGCACATTGCAAAATACATTAACGAATGCAATATATGCGGTCAGGCTAAGTACGACAGAAAACCTATCAAACAACATTTTCACATAGTTACCCCACCAACTAAACCTTTTGAATTAATTCACATTGATCTTTTTACCGCTCAAAGTGAAAAATATTTAACTATAATTGATGCGTTTTCTAAATACGGTCAAGCCTATCTGCTTAGAGATAGTACAGCTATAAGCGTAGTACAGGCTCTTCTTAAATACTTTACCCATCATGGTATACCCCTAACAATCGTCTCAGACCAAGGAACAGAGTTTACTAACCAAATATTCCTTGAATTCATGAGAACGCACAAGATCCTTCACCGAAAAACTCTCGCACATAACCCTAATGAAAACGGCATGGTAGAACGTTTTCATTGTACGCTACTAGAACACATAAGAATACTAAAGTTAGAAAATAAAAATGAATCAATAGTTAACCTCATGCCTTATGCAATATTAGCCTATAATAACTCAATACATAGTTTCACGAAATGTAGACCTATAGAGATCATAACTGGACATTTTGACCCACGAGACCCATTAGACATAGACCTGACTAAACACTTACTCCAAGAGTACATGCTGGAACATCGTAACAGGATGAAAACAGCTTATGATCTTATTCATACATCTTCTGTCGATAAGAGAACATCCCTCATCGAAAACAGAAACGAAGATCGCGAACCAGAGGCAGAATATGCACCAGACCAAGATGTGTATATAAAGAATCCACTAGCCTCACGTCAAAAGACCGCTCCGCGGTATACACATGACAAAGTACTCGCTGATTTACCAATACATATATACACGAAAAAGAAACGCGGGCCAGTCGCTAAAGCGCGATTAAAACGGTCAACTAAAAAGTCATAACTTGTTTTAGGAAAATCCAGCTGTTGGTATTCCTACCATTATATCTGACGCAAGAAATATTACTCGAGAATTTGGACGATGGACCTGGACTATTACCATTTAAACTAGGACCAACAAAGCTGACTTCGCATTACCACACCTTTTTGCAGACTATTGACATAGAAGACCTTGACTTAAAAATAGAACTAGTTAAAACTCAAGTTCTAAACTCTACCGTTTTATTAAAGAACCATACTTTAGTAAACTACGAACCACACTTAGAATACCTATTGGAAAAATTAGACAAAATCTCAAATCAACTAAGTAGTTTTAAACCGAATAAAAATAAGAGAGGATTAGTCGATGGTCTAGGATCTATTATTAAAAGTATTTCCGGAAATTTGGACTATACCGATGCGATAAATTTTGAAAATAAAACAAAATCATTACAGAATAATGAAAATAAAATAATAAATGAATTTAATGATCACATAAGTTTGAATAAAAACCTTGTTTCTCAATACACCAATATTATTAAAACTATTATAAGCAATCAGGAAAAAATACAAGATTCAATTAACAAAATAATAATCGGAAATAATAAACAGGACATGAGTCTTGTAAAGTTTGCGCGATTAATGCAACTTTTCTGGACATTAACCGATAATGTAGATAATTTAGCGATAGAAATATATAGGTTAGAAGACATATTAGCGTTTATCCGTGCATCGTACACGCATCATTCTCTAATAAGTGTAGACTCTTTAAGGTATATGCTAGATAGACTTAAGCTATTATACAATAAGAACAATTTGTTAGATTTACATTATAGGGAATACTACGACATAATTAAGGTAGGCTCTTACTATAATAACAGACAAATAGTAATAGTACTAAAAATGCCGATTGTCAGTCCTGAAACTTACAACCTTTACAGACTATCCACTGTTCCTAATAAAAACCACAATGTCATCATTCCTATACTTCCTTACATAATAGTACACGAAAATGAATTCATGTACATAGAGGCAGAATGCCCGAGAACCAGCGCATCGTTCTTATGTGAAAGAAAAGTGGGACAATTAACCAGGAACCACCCGGACTGCATCCACGAACTCATTACTTCGCAACAAATTACGAGCATATGCCAATTCGCCACTGTTACCCTATCTAAAGCTGCCATGGAACAATTAGACGAGAAACATTATGTAATTAACCTGCCAACCTCGGTTAAAGTAGCACTCTCATGTCAAAAGGACCAATTCATCTCAATTTCTGGAAGCTACCTTGTTTCTATACCCAAGACATGTTATTTAAAAACTTCTGAATTCACTCTAATGAATCGGAACGACGTGATACATGGTCAAGTCCTGAAAGTTATAACACCATCTCTTGAAGCAAGGAACATGTACAATAGTTCACATCTAACATTAAACTTAAACTCTGTAAACCTACAAGATCTACAAACTAAGACATCTAAAATACTATATCAAACTGCAATAGAAGAAATCAATTCGTCAAGCCTCTATCACACCACTATTCCTCTATATAGTCTTCTCATGCTTATGGTATGCGCAACAATCACATACTTACTGTATCGTCGCTATTGGAAGCTGCATAAGGATAGAACAGCCAAACCTGAAAATATTGAAACTGTCGAGAAGACCTACCCAGAGACATCGGACGCTAAGTCTTCAGCAACATTTGCAACGAAGATCTTCTGAAATAGTTGCTGAACTTCAGGAGGGGGATGTTACGCAGCCCGCTAATATGCAATTTGCAGAGGTGTCATCGGCCTAAATTCCATCAAACAAACAGCCAAGGCACGAGGCGCTGAAACGCTGAGTCGGGAAACGTGACATCGAGTCTTCATTAATTGTTAATATTATTTTAAGGTCATTCTTGATTCAATCGCCGAACAAGATATTAAGTTTATATTAGAAATTAAGTTCTTAATTGTAATAAGTAATAAATAAGTATAAAACATTTTTGGTTTTTTTTGCATCCTCGACTCCGCACGTACATAATTCGCGTCAGAATTCACTTTCACTAATATAAACTGTGTAAGTGTATTAAATGTGAATTGTAAACTGAACCTTAGTACATTGTTTTGAAGCATAAACTTGTCACAAATGTAATGTCACATACATCATTTCGGACTGAGTACAAATGCAAGTCCAACATAAATCGGACTTGCATTTATTTTGTCGCATTTTGAGCGGCAATTGTGTATCTATATGATATACGAAGAAAGTAACGATATAATAGTAACAATATAATAGAATAGTAACGCTATAATAGTATAATAATAACGCTAAATCCTATAATTTAGACAACAAAATACTTTGAATATCAATGAAACAATACAAATGAGGTTTACTTTATAAAATGAACTTCTTTTAGATAATCTTTTTAAAACAGCAATAAACAAAACATTTTTTTTATTATTATTTAATGCGACTCGATATAATATGACAGCACCCAGCATGTGTACGAGTAGCAGTCGCATCCACTATTGTACTACTAGGCCGGCATAGTGGATGTGACTGCTACTCGCAGTTATTGAATTGTAGTAGCAGTGACATCCATTCATGGACCACACTCCAGCCTAACATCAAGCGGGGTGTTGTGATAAGTCGAGTCACAATAAAAAAAATTGAAAATAAACTACCCCGGTTCGGCAGACGACTGCCAACTGCCTACGTACCACTGAAAAATTCTATTCAAATATATAAATCAGCAAACTTATAAACATTTTAATAAAAAATAATCAATCAATCAAATTGTCACGCATTTTTCGTATAGGAATAGGCAGAGACAATGGTGCGCCACATGTCACGATTCTGGCACATCTCCCTTCATACAAATCATGATTGAAAATATGTATTTGTGTTATTTTTGTTAATGAGCTTTTACTTTAGGCCAGTAACGGCAACTGAGGCATCATTAATCAAGAAGTAGCATAAAAACGTAGAATATTAATGAAAAATCAAACACCAAGTTAAAATTCAATTTTCTTTGATTCACTTCTTGTGCGAGTTCTTCGAATGGAAAATAGAATTATGATAGTTGAAAGTCGGCAGTCAGTTCAATATTTCATTCAGCGAGACATATGCTGTATGAATTTAAAATATAACTTTTACGCGATATAAGATTTACATATGCTATTGTGAAATTGCATTTAATTTATTTTTATTTTATTTTGACACTTGATTTATATGACCTCGACCCGCCTGATGATAAGCAAGAGGAGGTCCAAGAGTGACGACGACTGAAAAAAAACAAGTAGCGAACTACCTTGCACGCATCGCTTGAAGGATCTAAGGTCATACGAACACATGGGCTGGCGAAGCATTCCACTTGTCGATTGTTCTACAAAAAAAAGCGCACTGAACTTTTTAGTTCGACTGCCGATTTAGTCGATAGAATGCGGATGCTTTTTCCGACCTGTGCAGGTATTACGTGTGTGAAAGGACGTTTATACTTATTGTACTAGATAAATCTGATGTGTATAAATGCATTAAACTCAGAAGGGTGTTTACTGACTAAATCAGAGACATCCCATAATCGTAGAAAAGAATGAAAAGAATTGTGGATGTGAGGGAAGCGGGAAATTTGTTTGAGAATCGTGGCAAAGTTAATATTTCGTTTCTTTTCAATTAATATAAACTTTTTTTCTTTTAACATTAAAATTTAGTTCTTTGTTCTTTATTTTAAAATCAAAGTAAATTAAAAATAGAAGTATATTACGGAAAAGTGAGTTTATTGTGTCCACGAATATTGCTAGTAAAAATCCCCGTAGACAACCATATTATTCAGCATTTTAGAAAAATTGTAGGGCGTGGGTAAGGAACAAAATGACATTGATAGATATTGTTAAAAGTTGCCTTTTGTTGTCTTGCGACGTTATATTTCATCCGACCACGCAAACAAACCGTATGTTCATGAAGACATTTTCTGAGTTGACTACCAAAATTTTATATCATTTCTCTTGCAATTACATGTAGAAATAAAGTAGATATACTTTATTTTATAAATGACGTCGCAGGAATAATGTACAAATGGATATTAGACCAAATCCCTGATGATATTACAGTTGTAAAGAAAAATCTCTATGTTGTCCTTTGGAAGATCTAATTTTCTAGGCTGGCATAATGGATGTGACTGCTACTTGCAGTTAAATAACTGTAGTAGCAGTCGCCGCCACACTCCAGCCTAACATCAGCATAATGCTGACATATGTTGAGCCTCAATAAACATTCTCACGTCCAAACAATGTACTTATTGTATTGATGTATCCATATGTATACACTACGTATATTGGTATGTATTTTTTATTTATCGGATTAGTATTAAAGTAGTATGAGTAATAATAAACAATTTGTACAAAATCTTTAAAAATAATGTTGTTTAAGAATGAACAGATTGTAAAGGTTAAAAAGAAAAGAATAGGTAACTAGAAGATGAATATTTGATGCAAAGTTTCAATGTTGGGTTTAATTCTCTCCTTTTATTACAAGTTTTTAAAAGTCGATTGACTGTTCTCTTATAGAGCTTTAGGAAGTGAGTGCTCTCGTTTCCTTCCTGGAACGTTTACGTCTTAATTTCTATCCCGTGGATTTCAGGGACTTTTGTATTTTATCCGACTTCCCGCAAACTGAAACCAGCGATTTCAGCAAGGAAAATTGTTTAAATTTAAAGTTCAAGAATGTTGAAATTAGTAGTGCAGGATCACTTTCCTAAACTTTAAAATATTTCACTAACTCCTTATTCTGGAACTATTTTCAAATGTTTCGTGTACTCAGTAATTTGAGATACCAAAGTTTAAAATCAAATCAAATTGTCACGCCTTTTTCTAACAGGGATAAGCAGAGACTATGGAGAGCCACTTGCCTTGATCCTGACACAACCGCATCGCTTCTTTTACATTTACGATTCTCTCCGTACAAGCTCTATAGTTATGGTTCCTTAAGGAAGCTATGTTGCCTAGTGCCCAAAACCATAGCGCTTGTATACCAAAGTATCTTTGATATGTACTTTAGTCGTCCTGTTTTTATGATATGAGCATTTTAGTAGACATGTGAAATAAAAAATATATTTGTAATAGTTATTATAGAGTTAATCTTATCAAGAAAAGATGTACTTAACTATTATCATTATAGATTTTTATTATTGTGGCTCGACATGTGACAGAATCCCTCCTGATGTTAGGCTGGAGCGCGGTCCATGAATGGAGGCAACTGTTACTACTACAGTTAAATAACATCAAATAGCAGTCGCATCCACTATGCCGGTTAATTTTGTGATTTTATTATAGGTGACAAGTTGTCACTTTAATAAAGGCAAGTTTTAATTGCCTTAGTTTGCCGTCGAGCAAAGTTAAATTTGACGTTTAGCCAATCTCAACTACTAATTGCTAAGCTAGGGTAGTCAAAAACAAGAAGATTAGATCATTTATAAATAATAAAATATGTTTAGAAAATATTTTCTTACCAAGCTAGAATGAAATAAATGAAAACGACTGTACTAGTTAAATATCTGCGGTACCAGTCGTATCCACAATGTCGACAACTTACAAGCTGATATAATGTGTATACTTGTGGTACTACTCTGATCGGCAGACAGGGCACCACTGCCTACCACTCTTTAACAACCAGACCCGAAGCAAATACCTGCATATTTTTTTACTAACAAATGGTTGTTAGCAAAAAAATTCAATTATATAAAAAAGCTAGTGTTTTCAGACCTAATCGAAGACATCGTCAAAAAAGCTGGGTTGCCTATATGAGGGAAGCTAGGGAGTTGTGTCAGGATCATGGCAAGTGGCGCTTCTATGTCTCTGCTAATCCCTGTGAAAAAAGGCGTGACAATTTGATTGATTGATAAAAAAATCTATGAAACAAATCTTAACTCCGACCGGTAATCAAACATGGGACTTCACGCGTAACGAACAGGTGTGCTTATCAATACGCCATGCTTGTCGTCAAATTCTGAAATTAAAGAATAATTTACCATATAAAAAGTAACATAATGTGCTGACCTTTTTCAAGTTCACATTAAAATTGTTATAATTTATTTTTATTAAAAAAAACATTGTCATTTACAAACACATTTATTCTTTTGTTTTTATATTCTATTTATGTCAAATAAAAACAGTCTTCTTCTTGACTTCAACTTAAGCGTTTCATTTATCACGTCTTTGACCAAATAGCGTCAAAATATGATGACGCATATTTTGGTACGATATATGATGACATCGCTCACATCCTTTTTTTTTTCGTGGGCAAATCCTCATGGATACTCCTGGTTTCTCGGGGTAGTAACCAGGATTATGCCAGACTCGTACCGGCTAAAACCCCACGGTAGCCACCGTCATCACGAACGCTGGAGATTGGGAGCTGGGGTACATTCTTCCGACATCTCCAGCGGTACATCGCTCACATCCTGATATGCTGAAATGCGAGTAGAGATCATATGTAAATAATAAATATCAAATCAAATTGTCACGCCTTTTTCCCACAGGAATAGGCAGAGACTTGCCACGATCCTGATACAATTCTCTTGCTTCCTTCACATTCACAATTCTCCTCATACAAGCAAAAATATCTGCAAGCAAAACTACTGGTCCTAATTTTAGTACGTAAAATATTAATTTGTTAGATATAAAAGAAAAAAAATATAGGAAAAATATATATCTGAAATATACAAATTTTTCAGTTTTCGCAAAGCAGTTTTCGTGAGATAAAAACATTAATTGGCACTAAAAATGCACATAAGTAATGTTAAAAATGCTTGCATCGCTCGACGGTGGCTCGTGTTACGATCGTGTTGTCGTTTTAATGGATGTTACGTGTTTTGTTTAAAAATAAAAGTTAGCCAGAGTTACTTTTCCTCGGAATTAATCTATATATTTCTAAAAATGTTATTTAATTGAGAAAAATACTACATAATACAAACGAAAATTTGTTCAAATGAACAAACAGAACAAAAGAAAAGAAATTTTGTTTTGTTTTATTGTAATTTGAGGCTACAGTCGCGTTCTTTTTTGAATTACGATCCAGCAACCCGTCCTTCCAAATATATGTGCAGCAAATATCTTATTTTAGTTTTATTACATATAATAATTTATATTTTTTTCTTCTATTTTTAGATTACGTTACTAAAGTGAAAACTAACATAGAAACAGGACAACCAAAATACATATATCAAATATTATATTGGTACTGGCAAGTGGTTTTGAACCAGTACTTTCGGTTTTCGTGATCATTATACTACGGACGCCTGGTTTCCGTTATTTTTATATATATAGAAGTATTCTTCTTTCTTTCTCTTTTCTCTGTCATCTATTAGTGGTCATAGGCCTGTTTCCTAGCGATCTCCACAGTAGTTTGCTAAGGGTATCCATCAGCTTCCTGCTACCCTAAACAGGTCGACAATAAATAAATGCATTTTGTTCCCACGTCCCCACGTGGTCTGTTCTACGAGCTATGTGTCCTGCCCATTGGCACTTCAACTTGCTAATACGGTTGCTTATATTAGTTACTTCGGTCTTTTACGAGTCTCCTCGATTCTGAAATGATTTAATTTTATCTAATTAAGCAAGGCCACCACGTATTTGGATAACCTAAATTTTACCTAAAAAATTAAGAACAGTTGCAGTGAAGGCTTCAATGCTATATCCAATAAACTGTTCATTTCTGGCGTTTCAATTTAACTCCCAAAAAGCGCTCCCACTTAACTTTGCGAGATAGAACTTCATATAAAATTGCATCGCTTTCACGAGCTTTGCGGAAGCGTCATGTGACTGGATATTTTGCCAGTAGAAAAATTCGCTTAATTAAATTCTTTTTGGTCAAAGTTTAATTTTGTACAACCGAAAAGGATAACTAAATACAAAGTAATAAATATATTTTTGTAATAAAACTATTGGCATGCAGTGAAATCAAATGCCGTGACGCTGACATGGTGTAACGCCCCCATATGCAGATTTTTTAAAAATGTAAATCATTATTATCTGGACAGAAAGTCTGCTCGATTGATATTTTAGAAAATATGGTGGTGGTACTAGTAGTTCATGCATATTTTCTATACTAAATAGTTTTGCATTTTTCGTGTTTTACCACCGTCCCACGACGGTGAATGTTACAATTTTCAAAATGAAAATGTGTAATATATATCGAATAAATTTGTGAATACAAGTATATTTTCTGTTTTTTCGTTAGAGAAGACATCAATGATGGTAAGTAAGTGTCCATAAGCGTCTACGACTGCACGCTGCACTGACGACTTATACGTTCCGCTAAAAGTTTCCATAATAACACATTTTTTTTTATATTGGCTCGGTAAATTACCGAAAATAAAAAGAAGTCATACCTATGTCGTTTAATGCCAACAATTTCCAAACTAATTCCTAAAAGCGACTGAGTGAATTACTTTACTTTAGGTCAGCAGACTGGTAAATTTATAAATGTTGAAAATAGGTAAACAATTGAATATTATAATCACGCATAATTATAATAAGTATTAGTCATCATCAGCATAGGCCTCCCCTTTAGAACGCCATTTCGAACGACAACATGCCAGCGGGGTTAGGTTGGGCAAGTTAAAACGATTATCGTATCTCGTCGACGATTGGCAAAATAATAAAAGCTAGGCTAAATCCATCAAAATGAGACTATTGATGATAATGATCAAAGATGTCGTCGCACAGGCGATATTCGTCACAACGATTAATTGTCTCGATTTATTGGATTTAGCCTAGCTTTTATTATTTTAACAATCGCCGACGAGAGACGATAATAATACTGCGGTTATTAGTACTTTTAGTACTAATAAGTATTAGTACTTAATTCTAAATAGTGCTGTACGTTTGATAGCGCTGGTTGTGTCAAGTAGTAGCCGCAACGATCTGGTACACACTAGTGATTGTTTTGACGTATTCTTATCAAATGCAAAATTTACGTACTATTGTAAAAACTACGTAAATAAATTTAATTTTAATATTCTGAGATTTTGCGCATATAGTACTTTCTATAGAAAAAATATTTCGTAAAATTTGCAGTGACGCGTCGAATTTAATAACATGTATGAAGAAATTGGTAAATTTAAAGTTAGTTTTATTAAAGTTAGTTATATTCTACATAAATTATTAAGTTATGTAGAATATAAATAAACAGGAATACTTTCTTTAAATTAGAGGTATTCAAAATAAAAACTTTAGGGTAATTGTGTTTGTAAAAGAAGTAAGAAGAGTACCAGAATCGTAATTCTTCTCCCCGACCTTGTAGAAATTGTCGTGTGAAATTTTAATTGATACTAATTTTCATTATAACCTATAATTTTGACAGTTATAGGTTACTAATTTTGATACTAAATTTATTTTAATTCAATGGGGTCAGACGGTTTATTTGCATATGATAAGCACTTTTCTAATGTTTCAAGTTCTAAAGCTATGTTTATTTAATATCCTAATAATGTGTCCTTCACTATTATTACCTTTAATGTGTCATTAAACGTGAAATTAATTTTGTTTACATAACCTCGTGTTATCATATTTTACCACACCTAATCAATTATGAATCATTACTTATATGGAAAAATATTCCATTCAAAAGACATTATATTAACGCATATGTTGTACCTTTTGTATAGATTATGGTTGGCCCAAAGCAATTAGGTAATAACCCAACGTATAAAACGAAGCGACTCAATAAATACAGCATGTTGAAAGAAATTTGTGAATGTCAAGGAAGCTAGAAAGTTGAATCGAGATCGTAAAAAGTCGCGCTTCTTTGTCTCACCTATCTCTGTGGGAATCCAGCCGTGATATAATAATTTATAACAAAAGTTTAATTAAATACAGCACATTTATTTAACATATGAGTTCATTAAATTAGCATCTAACATACTTTTTTTATTGTGACTTCACACATGACAGCACCCTAACGGATGTAGCTGGAGTGCGGTCCATAAATGGAGGTAACTGCTACTACAGTTAAATAACAGCTGGCTGGCATAATAGATGTGAGTAGCAGTCACATCCATTATGCCAGGTTAAAATCGGCAACTTACAACTAAGTCACTTACAAGTATACTGATCGTAAGTCAGTATACTTGTAAGTTGTGGTACTAACCCGGAGTAGTAGACTGGGCACAACCAGCCTTAGCCTACCATTCTTTAAAAAGTATAGATTTTAAAAACAGTGTATCTGCTGACCGTGGATTGTAGTACTCCACTGTCTCTGTCTATGCATGAAGAAATTGTGACAATTTAATTGATTGTATTTTCGCTTTCTATGCTTGTATTCAAGGTCTATCATGAATAAATAGTTTAATGACACATATGATTTCTGCATTTATCTTAACGACCTTATTGACACTAATGAATATTAATTGAACAATGTCACATTTATGACAAGACGTGCTCTATGTATATCTCTGTAAAAGTCATAATGCTCTAATGAAATAAATGTCAAATGTAGGAATTCATATTTAATTTTATACAATTTTCAATGTAAAGGCACCTGCGGGATAGCTGATAAAATTTATATTTTTAATGTACTTAATCCTTTTAGTTTTGAATAATTCAAAATAATGTTTATTTATTCAAAACTTTATGTTTTAAAATACATTGAGTGGAATTATTGGCTCTATTATTACCACTAGATTATCTACTAGCCAAACCTTAAGTATTATTGTGGACCGGAAAGTGAATTAAAGTTTAAATAAATCTTGACAGATAAATATAGGTAAACCACATAAACAATAAAATAAGATACAAAGAAAATAATCAAATTGTCACGCCTTTTTCCACAGGGATAGTAAGAGACAATGGAGCGCCACTTACCACGATCCTTACACAACACCCTTGCTTCCGTCACATCCACAATTCTCTTCATACAATCTCTATACTTAGGGCCACTAGGCCACCCAGCGAAATAAAATGAAAAATAAACTTTTAATAAAGTAGAAAATTAATGAATTTATTGAAATGTGGAGCAATGAAAGTTTGAATTTGAGAGTTTTCGAAATTCAGCCGGCGTGCACGTCACAGCAGATGTAACTATTGGTAGTATTGGTACTCGTATGTATAAAGGACATCATTCATTTCATATGGGGACTTGGGCTTAATTGTATTAACATTTTAATTTGCATTTTAAATTAGTTTAATATACGAAGATTACAATGTAATTGGAATATATCCTTCACTATGCATAGTTTAGTTGTGCAAAATGATCAAACTACACTCGTAATTATGACAGTTCAAAGCAGAACAATTGTATATGGCGTTGGCTGACAGATAATACAAAATCCATATCTTATTTTCTATATAACTCAATTGCACAGCAATTGAAAGCAAATCGGTTGTTAGTTTTATCAATACAAGTATCGAAACTACCATTTATATATTTTTTTCATCATTGGACATTACAAAAGTAGTACATAAAAGCCCAAAATGAATGATGTCCTTTAGCAAGTATGCAATGTCTATTTTTACAAAGCAATAATTTTTATCAATTCGACTTTGTACTTGGATATTTTCCATAATTTTACATTATTAACATATTTCGAACTGAATAACCTTCAAATTAGATATATTTATAAGATCTTAATCACACCTAATACGTTTAAAATCAATTAATAAATTGACTGACTAATAACTAGTTATTATTGTATATAGATAAAATAGAATTCATTTATATACATTAAAATATACAAATATGGAGAGAATATTGTATAGATTTTATTATTAATATTTTTTAATTTAAGGTTCGACATATTTATTTATTTAGTAAATTCATCTGACTTACGGATGGTTTACCAAAGTACACCATAATGCACACATATACACAAATTATTAAAAATACTAATTGAATATACGAGTACTACATCAGAACATCAAACAAACAAATACTTATACAAAGTTATTGATGTAGGATAGTTTAACAAGATTGATAGCACCCTGCCGGATGTTAAGGGGATAGTGCGGTCCATGAATGGAGGTAACTAAAACTACAGGTAAAAACTGTCAGTAGCAGTAATTGCTTCCACTATGGCGTCTTAGTGTAAACCGGCAACTTACAAGCTAATCCTGAAACGCGACTAAATCTCTTTACAGTCGGTACATTTGCAAGTGGTGGACAACCCGAACAAATATCTTTGTTTTTAATTTTTTTATTGGCAAATATTTGTAATATTCAATCAACTAATCAAATTGTCACTCATTTTTCTTACAGGGTCATTTTTCCTACAGGCAGAGACAATGGAGCGCCACGTGCCACAGTCCTGACACAACTCCCTCGCTTCCCTCACATCCACAATTCTTTTCATAATAGCTCTACGATTAAATCTAATAAAAATAAAAGCTATGAACATATCTTTGCTTCGACCGGAAATAAAACGGACGCTGCGCGTGTCCTCAAAAATCGACGGGTTTTGGTCGTCTCATTTGAAATTTGAAAATAAAGGGTTTCAAAACTACTCCTATTGTTTCCTGATGTCATATTTTTGCAAAAGAACTTAACTCTGTCTTCCAGTCTTACAGTTTATCTTTTCTTTATCTTTTTATTTCGTCTTATTTTTTTGTTTAATAAACAACGTTTGCTAGGAAAACACTAGATAATACTAAGCAACTCAAACAATAACAAATAATAAAAGTGACGCATTGCAAATGGAAAATCTCTACGAACAGTGGATAAACTTGTTCTTTTATTAGCATAAAACGATGATTAAATAAAAGGCAATGTTGCCTAGTGACTAAATTTTACCTTTAGCATAAAGACCATGCCTGACACAGAAGTTAGGACTTTTAATCGTTTTTTTATAATTGAAGCTGCTGAAGATTTTATTTTATTGTGACTTAACATACGAATGTATCCCGCCTGATGTTAAGCTGGAGTGTAGTCTATGAAACTGAGAACACGAATTTACAACCGGTACCAATATATCTTTGATCTTGTTGTCGTCCTGTTTCTATAAACAAGCACTTTTTGACGATAGGGGTGGTGTATTGGTTAGTACGCCAGTTGCGATGCGCAAAAAGTCCCGGGTTCAGTTTCCGGTTGAAGAAAATATTTGTTTCATAACTTTTATTTGTAATGTATAATAATTAATTAAATATAACAAATAGTTGTTAAAAATAAAAAAAGGGGCGGATGTTTGCTCCGTGTCTGGTTGTCAAAGAGTGGTAGCCAGTACCCAGCCTGCCGATCCGGGGTAGCACCACCACTTACAAGTACACAGACCGCGAAGTCATGTAGTCGCGTTACGGGATCAGCTTGTAAGTTGCCGGTTTCAACTAGGCCGGCATAGTGGATGTGACAGCTGTTGAATTGTAGTAGCAGTGACCTCTATTTATGGACCGCACTCCAGCTTAAAATCAGGCGAGGTGCTGTCATATGTCGAGTCACAGTAAAGAAAGTAACTTATTTTAGTTATCCTAAATTTTCCATTCTCAAGTTTCCTCGATCACGTTCCTAGCCATTTTATTGTAATACAAATTACTTAAAGTGGTAATAATGTATCAATTGCACGTAACATGTTTGATACAACGTGACTAATTACGAACCACTCTGTGTACATACGTACTAAATGTTTGTAATTGATTATATTAAATGTTGGAAAAGCTCAGAGTTTCTCAGCGGGCAGTGAAGAAGCATAGTGACACTCGTGGACCTCTTCTTACTTACCATCAAGCGGGTCGAGGTGGTTATAAAATAGTCTCATAAGCCAAGAGAGACCGGTTCGAAACCACTTGCTGGTACCAATATATCTTTGATAGATGCACTTTGGTAGCCCGATTTCTATGATACAAGCATCAATCAATCAAAAATTGTCGCGCCTTATTCCCATGAGGATAGGCAGAGACAATGGAGCATGTTTAGTAGTTTAATATTGTACTTATTCTTATATGGCATCCACAAGAAAGCTAGGTTGACTAGTGCCCATAACCTTAGAGCTTGTATGTAGATAATTGTGGATGTGAGAGAAGCAAGGAAGTTATGTCAGGATCGTGGCAGGTGGTCTCTGCCTATCACTGTGAGAAAAAGGCGTGACAATTTGATTGATTGATTGATATCCTACGTTAAGGCGACCGTGATGCAGTGGCACTGTAATGGTTACACAAACCAAGAGCACGAGTTCGAAACCACCCACCGGTACCAATGTATCCTTTGATATATGTACATTGGTTGTTCTGTTTCTATGATACAAGAAACAGAACAACCTAGTATAGATGTGTAAAAAATAAAAAATCCCTAAAAAATATATTAGCTTTAAAGTTGCCTATTCTAAGACTTTAGTAACTTTAGTAGGAGTCGCCTTTATTCAAAGACCGCATATTCATTTAATATAAACAGAAATAACTAAAATGAATAGACTATGAATAGCGATTTATCTCAACGTTGACCACTCCCTAGTTAAGCCGGTTATCAGAATGTAGCATGTACGAGAAGTATGGTTTTATTCCATAACACCCACGCTATTTTAGGTAACAGAAAATAAGCTTTATATTTGTGGATTATTCTCAATAAGCGACTGAGATATTATTAATTTAATTATATTTATTTTAAAAGGTTATTTAAAGCAGTTATCTATGCCTGCCTCATACTAATATTCCAATAAATATTAAATATTATATGAAAGATTATTAAATATAAATACTGATATTAATTAATATTATATTCAGTATAGTAATTATTATTATTTAAATAATATAGTAAAATAATTAATTAATATTAAATCTTTAAAGCGTATAATTAATCTTTGAGCGACTGTAGTGTAGTGGCAGTGCAATGGTTACGCAAGTCGAAAGCACGGGTTCGAAACCACTCACCGGTACCAATCTTTGATATATGTACTTTTGTTGTCCTGTTTCTATGATGAAAGCACTTTAGTAGCTTAGTATAGAAATATATAATAATACGTAAAACAAAAAAAAAACTAACTTTAAGTTTAAATACTTCAAAAAATAATAATAATGATACAGAGATAGCTATCAGATAAGATGGACTCCTACAATAGTTCGTAGCGAGAGATCGCAAAATGCGTGAGATATGGAATAAAGAGAGGGAGGCCTTTAGCCTATGCTATGCTTAAACTATGATTATAACTGTGCTATGCTTAAAACTTATTATTATAAGGTTTAAGCATAGTCTAATTCTGTATAAATTGGATGCTATATAAAATGTATCAAATGCCCAAAACTTATTAAAATCACACAAAATCATATTATTTAAAACCCTGACATTCATTTTATGTTTTGAAAAGTTTGTAAATACTTTAATCTGGCATTGAACCTGTGACATTAGAACACAAGGAGAACAAGTTTATTTACAAAAATAATAATTAGAGATCAACGACATTAATTTTTGACATTGCCAAAATTAAATATCATCTTGAATTAAACAAATTTTATGCGGCTTACTATCGCGTTTATTTTGGTTTTGATTTTACATTTTTTATTATTCCGATAGTAAAATATAAACGCGATAGTAAGCCGCATAAAATTTGTTTAATTCCATAATCAATGTTCGCGCAAAATTTAGGAAAATACTATCTATCCTATCCGTTTATGAGCAATATGTTGTAATAAAAATTGAAAATGATTCTATTTATAGCCATACATTTTCATTTAGAAAGGATATAATTGGAAACGAATATATTAATTGTTCGTAGTAATTAGGAAATATAATTAAAATAATATTACAAAAGTTGTTTTTGGTGAAAAGGTAGACCTTGAATATATTTTTAACCGACTTCCAAAATGTCGGAGGTTGAGTGTTTGATTTTTATGCACCTACGAAAGCAGTTTGCTCTTTAAGAGTGGTAGGCAGTGGTACACCTTTTTTTTTATTTTTTTATTAACGTGGGAGGAAAGCTCTACCAGCCGAAGTGCCGGGCTCTCACCGGCTAAAACCTCCCACGCCGTTTCCACAAACCGTCATCGGCGGAGCACTGGTATCGCGTTAGCAAACCCGCGTAACTCCGCCGACGTTGGCCCTTTCGGGCCCCAACTAACAATGTGGCCCGCTCAATCGCGACATTACTGACTCGACGAGCGGGCCCCTCTTTCTGGGAGAGACGTGCGGAAACGGCTGCACGCCTCTCCCTTACTGCCACTGCCCGGCATGGGCAGCGGCATCCACCAATCGCTCAACCTCGGGCTATGCTAAAAAGCACTGCCCGAGGAAGCACCGAGTTTGGCGCTGCCGAGCAACCGCTCAAGGCAGCGCCACCTCTTAGTAGTGCGCCGCTCAGGCAATGTTCGGTCATTGCCCGGGCGACGCACTCGCTTCTCCGTCCCAGCCAGGCGCCAAGGCACCCAGCTGGGACAATCCTCTCGTGTCCTCTTCCCGATGCGCCTCTGGTAGCCAGAGGCTAACAGGAAGAGGACGGGGTGAGGGCGGTGTCAAGTTCACCGCCCTCGGGTTGCGCCACGCTGGCCGTTAGGCCGGGGCGCCCACACGCTGGTTTTGGTCGTCGGGGGCACTACGCCCGGGTCCCGATACCGCGACGGAGTACACCGTCGCGGCTCCCTATCCGCCACCCGGGAACGCGCCCGATGGGAGACCAGCAAAACTCCAGCAATCACCTGCGTGTGATTGCTGTCGCCACAGACATAGTCTGTGGACGACCACGGGAGGCAGTGGTACACCTACAAGTATACAGACCGTGAACTGACTTAGTTGCGTTTCGGGATCAGCTTGTAAGTTGCCGGTTACAACTAGACCGGCATAGTGGATGTTTACAGTTATTAAAATTGTAATAGCAGTGACATCCATTCATGGACCACACTTAAGCTTAACATCATGCTAGGAGCTGTCATACGTCGAGTCACAATAAAAACCTTTGGCAGAATTTATTTATTCCAACTTAAACAATATTAATGTAAATAATTTTATATTCTTTAATTTGATGATAACAATATTCTTAATAAAATCAAATACAACATCGTGTGCGAATATACGTCAATAAGATAACTCGGCTATTGAACTATAAAACACTGTTTATTATTCAAATATAGTTATATAATATTTATATATACATTATTTATTAACTTAGAATATTATTATACGCATTCGGGGATTGAATATTCAATTTATTTTTTAAGAGTGGTAATCATACAAACGCGATTTAATATTCGATTGCCTCAGTCACCGTCACTATGCCAGCCAATCATTTTTTTTTATTAAAATCGTTTTTTTTTACACAGAAGACCCTCGTCTTTAGAAGATATCATAGTTTCATCAAAATCTGATTAATGGTTTAGAAACGCATATAGGACAAACATACAACCATTATTTTATTGTCAATCAATTAATCAAATTGTCACGCATAGACAATGGAGCGCCACTTGCCACGATCCTGACACAACTTCCTCGCTTCCTTCACATCTACGATTCTCTTTATACAAAGGAATGCTTCGATGGTTTGGGCACATGGAAAGGATGAGTGAAAGTAGATTGTCGAAAAGAATTTATAAATCTCATGTGAATAGATACGTTAAACAAGACAGGCCCAGGAGGGTGTTAGCTGACCAAATTGGAGACATCCTCCAGAAAGCTAGGTTGCCTAGTGCCCATAACCATAGAGCTTGTATTTTATTGTATATATCGGGTCCGCCAAATAACTTAACTTTTTGAAAATGCTATAAAAAACGACTGAATATTTTTTCAAATTTCTTTTTTTATTTGAAAGTACAATCCTTCCGGTTAATGATGGAAAATAATTTCATTCAAATGGCTGCCTCGGCTCTTCGAAAATGAGCAAGGAGTGGCCGTTACAGTCAATGGCGATCGTTATCGGGCCATGTTGAACGAATTTTTGTTCACAGAATTTGAAGAGGAAGATATTGGCAACATTTGGTTTAAACAGGACAGCGCGACGTGCCACACAGCCGACGCTACACTTGATGTTTTGCGCCGTGTTTTTGAAAATCGCATTATCAGCCGCAGAGCTGATGTCGTTTGGCCACCTCGGAGCTGCGATTTGACACCGTTGGACTATTATTTGTGGGGTGCCGTCAAAGTGTTACGTCGACAAGCCAGAGACAATTGATGCTTTAAAGGACAATATTCGTGAAGCCATTGGTGAAATACAGCTGCACACAATCGATAATGTACTTAAAAATTGGACCGATCGTGTAGGCTACTGCATGGCCAGCCGAGGTAAATTGATTTATAGATAAAACCTATAAATCATGAAATACTTTATTAAATAATCTCATTAATAACGAAATATCTAATCTAGGTTATCGAGAAATTCCCTAGAAATTCAATTTGGTAACAAATAGTATTGTATTACGAAAATTTGAGTGGGAATTTCGTTAAATTCCATTAGAGCCTAGATTTATTTTAGCTCTTAATAATTAATTTATTAATTAATTTTCTAGAAGGCATTACATTAATCAAATAAAATTTATTAATCTTAACAGTGTAATATTTAACAATAGTGAAATATAATTGGCCGAATTTTGTATATCATTTTTAGGTGAAATTTATAATAAGCTCAAGCAAACTAAATATTAAAATTTTCGATAAGGTTTTGTGTTTATAAGTGACATTTTAATTTCTTAAACCTTTACTTTAATTATTAAAAGTATAGTAATTGTAAAAATATACTGTGAAGTAAAATTTTGTTTCGTTCGTTAAAATTGTGTTTTATGAAGACTCTACCTCGACGGGCCTAATGGTAACCAAGAGGACGTCGAAGAGCGTTGACGCCTGTAAATACCAATTCAGCTGAAGGCAGCCTAAGTCGCCGTCACTATGCCGGCCAGAGGTGCTTTTCACGCCTCCTTTGGTCCAAGGTTATAGGATGGACGGGCAAAGCATTCCACTCGATTGTTCGATAAAGAATCGACACGCCGAACCACCACTTAGTTAGACAGACGATTATTTTTATTCTTATTTTAACACTTATTTATAAAAATAGGTTAACTAATAAATCTGATGTGGATGGACGAGTATAACAAAGGGTTATTACGACCAAATCGGAGACATTCTTAAGAAAGCTGGGTGGCCTAGTGCCCATAACCATAGAGTTTGTATGAAGAGAATTGTTAATGTGAGGGCATGGGGGGAATTGTTAATGGGAAGGAAGCGAGGGAATTGTGTTATGATCGTAGCAAGTGTTGCTTCTTTGTCACTGACTATCCCTGTCGAAAAAGGCGTGACAATTTCATTGATTGATGTTAACTTAGTGTCCTTGGTCATTTTCTATCAGTCTATGTTAGGACAAATGAAAAATGTTATTAACAGATATGCGAAGGTTAAAAAAAGGTAAAACAATCATAAAATGTTAAAAATAGTATGTTATAAATTTTATCTTTCATCACAAATTCACTCATATTTTATAAATACTACTCACTAAAAAATAAATACAATCAATTAATCAATCAAATTTCACGCCTTTTACCCACAGGAATATGCAGAGATAACAGAGCGCCACTTTCCACGATCCTGACACAACGCTTCCATCGCTTCCCTCACATCCACAATTCTCTTCATACACATAAAATAAATACATACTTTTTAAATACTATAATACATTTTTTTAATAATATAAATAAATTTAAAATATCTAAGTGAATAAAACTATCACGTATAGAGTCAACAACCCAGAAACTAGGTCAAGTGCATTGTCGAGACTCCACTTCTAACTATACAACGTCCGCTATCTTTTAAACTATAGAACTATTCTATTTTCCACGATAGAATATGTTTAGAAAATCAATTATTTAAAATTTATTTATTCTATACGCAAGAGGTAAATTCCACCTTTTTTATTGTGACTCGACATCTGATCTCGATTCGCCTGATAGTAAGCAAGAGGAGGTCCAAGAGTGCCGACGACTGAAAAATACCGAGTCTTCATGGTTGCACCAGTCGCCATTACAATGCCGACCAAAGGTGATTCTTCACGCATTCTTCAATCCAAATTTATAGGGTAGAGAGAATGGCTGGTAAAGCATTTCACTTGTCGATTGTTCTACAAAGAAACGACGCACTGATCCTTTTAGTTCCACTGCCGATTCGGTCGACCGAATGCAGATGCCTCCCCCGACCTGTACATTCTAATACAACTCTATTGCTTTCTTCACATCCATAATTCTCTTCATAATGTTATGTACCTTTGTATTGTATTAGAAAACAAAATAGAACTTGTATAAAGAGAATTGTGGATTAGTACCATAGTATATCAAATATACATTGGTACCGGCAAGTGGTTTTGAAGCCGTGCTGCGTAACTGTTTTCACTACCACTATCGTATAGGTATACCACGGTCGCCTTAAGTAATCAGCAACGAGGATCACAGCTTTTTTTTTAATCTTCTATTTTATTCTTCTACTTACCTCTAATTTACAAATAGGTAAAAGTTTTTTAAAAATATTTTTCGCGAAGTTAAAAGAGTTTA
This sequence comes from Tinea trinotella, assembly GCA_905220615.1. Classification (NCBI taxonomy): domain Eukaryota; kingdom Metazoa; phylum Arthropoda; class Insecta; order Lepidoptera; family Tineidae; genus Tinea; species Tinea trinotella. The sequence continues at coordinate 2,650,119 of HG992314.1, forward strand.
TCGCGAAACCGAACTCAAAAGTTGACCTTTGATGTTTCTCGTTAGAAATGTGAGCTATGAAATTAATTCAATAGATAGTCAGTCATAAAATGGCGTCGAATTTAGAAACATTAAAAATATCTTTATTTATTTAAAAGGATAATCTAATTGAATTTTCAACTAATTCTTGGTAATTTTCTCTACAAAAGTATATTCCATTTTGACTTTTAATTAAGTAATAAAATTGTCTAGTCTTCGTACTTTTAGAACTATTCGATCTGGGTCGCCATGGAACAGCCTAATATTGATTCATGAGACGACTGCTATAACAGTTAAATAACCGCAAGTAGCAGTCGCATCCACTATGCCGGCCTAGTTTGAACCAATCAAGCTGATGATTGATACACCTCATGGACAAACTGAGCAAATAACCACTAACTGTCTGCCTGTCACTCAAATCAATTATTTGTTGTTAATTTTTTTTCAATCAATCAAATTGTCACGCCCTTTTCTCACAGGAATGGGCAATGTCATTGGAGCGCCACTTGCCACAATCCAGACAATTCCCTCGCATCCACAATTCTCTTTATACAAGCTCTATGTTTATGGGCCAGATTTCTTACGGTTGTCTCCGATATGGTCAGGAAACAATGTATAATGTAATTAATAAATACAATATTACAAACAAATCTTACAACAAAAATATTAGGTCTGTTCGGGAATCGAATCCGAGACTTATAAATATAAGACTGGTGTGTTTATCAATGTGTGGGTATAAATACGTATTATTATTATTTAAATATTATTATTTTAAAAGAAAATTTATAACATATAACAGATTATATTTTATTTTGTTACTTAACGTCAAACCTGGATTTGCCTGGTGGTAAGCAAGAGGAGGTCCAATAGCGATGACTGACAAACCGACTCATATTACGTTTTTCGAAAGGATCGGAGGTTATACGTACACATAAAGTACAAATAAATTAATAATGTTCATTGTCTGCTTATCCCTGTGAAAAAAAGGCATGACAATTTGATTGATTGATAACAATAACGAAATAATTATATTAATTTTAAATATTATATTATTATTTTGCACAAATATATTACTTAAAAGAAATAAAATAAAAAAACATAATTATTGGGTGAGGTTTTTTAACTAATTAACTTTTGTCATGAATTATCAAACATTAAACAGGATCCACGTGTATGTATATGAATGTGATATAAAATATCTAAAATGATACAAGAATTATAAACTAAATAAATTGAGAAAACCAGTCAGACGCACACGCATCTCGTTCATGCTGATCACACTGTGAAGTCTGGTTATATACAAGTTCATTATACATAGTTGAGAGTTGTTTCAGGATCGTCAAAAGTGACTCTTAATTTCCCTATATTATATCTATAGCGGAATTAAGGCCTAACAATTAGACTGATTGAGATATAAATATATTTAAATTTCTATACTAAGCTACTAAAGTGCTTGTATCATAGAAACAGGACAACCAAAGTACATATATCAAAGATACATTGGTACCGGTGGGTGGCCTCGAACTTGTGCTCTTCGGTTTGCGTAACCATTGCATTGCCACTACACCACGGTCGTCTTAATTAATAGTAATAGTGGTAGCTCGATTAAAAAAGTTTTTACACAATAAAATAAATAACTAGATCTGCGGGCCGACCACGTCTCAACGATAATGGGCTTCATTTTGACAGTTGAACTCTTAATGAGCTTTAAAATTAAAATTGCGCCCGCGCAACACACTAAGAATCGATGTTCATTTTCATTAACAGTTCAAGCTAATTGAAACTCATTGTCAAAATGAATAAGTTATTTTTAAACACTAACAGCGACCGCGAATTTTTTTGACAAATGGGAATGAATTTCATTGTCACCCCCTGACTGGACAGATATGTGACTGGTTTGTGCCGACGGATATCTATCATTTAACGACTCTAATAGCGTATTGGTTAGTTACCACGCGCGCTAGTCCGGTGCGCTAGGATTCGGGTTCGAGCAAAAAAAAGTTTATACCTATATTATTTTCAGCAGTAATTTGTATTATTATTAAGGCTTCACTAATAACATCACCCTGCCTGTTGTTAGGCTAAAGTGCGCATGAATAGAGGCAATTGCTACTACAGTTGAATAACTGCAATCAGCAGTCGCATCCACTATGCCGGCTTAGGTTGAATCGGCATCTTACAAGTTGATCCCGAAATGCAACGAAATTTCACAATCTATACACTTGTAAGTGGAGTTTTATGGTAGTTTAATTCAAGTTGGAAGTCGCTCAACATACACTTATGGAATATTGACTATTACCTTCAACAAACAAAATCAAAAGTCATGCCATTTTGATGGGTATAGCAGATTGAATTTAATAAATAAAGTTGCTTAAAAATATATGTTCTGGCTAGACCATAATATAACCGCCGTTTTACCTTCCTGGCAGCCTTTATTGAGTTATATTATTAAGTTGTTTTGTTTTTGTGGTGGCTAATCCTAATCTAATCCTATTCTTAATTTTATTCTATTTTACTAAATTTTTTTTCTTTACATATAGTATTATTAAAAATATCCTAAACTTTATAAATGAACACAGATCATAATAATTTGCTAAATGAAATTGATTCAGTGTCTGTGTCGGACTCCTCTGTTTGTAAGCCAGAAGAGTGCATATCTCATATACAGTTTCCAGACTGTTATCTTAAAATAATAACTCAAAATATTCGAAGTGTATCTCGTAATATTGATGATTTTACATTATTTCTAAATAGACTTGGTTTTGAATGCGACCTAGTTGTTTTAACTGAGTGTTGGCTTCAGGGTACACCTGCTATACCTTCTATCACAGGTTTTAATAAATTTGTAACTAAAAATAATAATTCGCAAAATGAGGGCGTTATTGTTTATGTTAATAACAACATAACTGTTAGTACTATTGAGCCTGAAATTACTAACGCTAATTGTTTAGTAGTAAAAATAAATAATTGCACAGCTATAGTCGCTATATATCGCCCCCCTTCTAACAGGGACGTCTCTACTTTCATTCAATCATTGGACAACATCCTTTCAAAGTTAACTTCATACAAAAATATTATTCTTACGGGCGATATAAATATTAACATTGCAGAGAACAATCATGATTCGCGATCAGATGAATACCTAAATTTATTGGCCTTTCATGGTCTACTTCCTGCCCATCTAATTCCTACTAGGTTGAACAATTGTCTAGACCATGTCATATTAAAGTCAAGTTTAAGGGGTCTCTGTTATGTCATTAATTCTTCCTTGACTGACCATGATTGTGTGCTCTTCTGTCTACCTCAAAAAAATCCTAAAAGAAATATCGTCTCTTTTACTAATCGTACTAACCAAGATAATCTAAACTACGATATGAAAAATATTGACTTTGGCTCCATCTTTAAGTTGGACAATGTTAACAAAGCATGTGAAATATTCATTAACTCTCTATCAGAGGCCATTGAAAGAAATACGTGTAAAATACGATTATCTAGACGAAAAAAAATCATTAAGCCATGGATCACACCAGGATTATTACGATCTATAAAAAACAGAGATAGATTACATTTAAAATATAGGCAGTCCCCTGACGATCAAATTATCAAAACCACATATTTAAGATATCGTAACTTCTGTGCTAACTTGTTAAAAAGTACAAAAAGAGCCTATCTAAGAGAAGAACTACAAAATACAAAATCAAATAATAAGAATCTCTGGAAAACAATTAAAAATATAACGCATATGTCTACATCAAATTCCCCAGCCATTGAATTATTGTCAATGTGTGAATCTCCTACGCTGTCAGTAAATGCTGTTAATCACTTCTTTGCAAATGTAGGCAAAACACTTGCTTTAAAGCATCCCGAGCCAAATAGCGGGAACATTGATATCCCCTCCAATCCTAATTCTTTCTTCTTACATCCAACCGATGAGGACGAAATAAATTCTATTATAAGATCACTAAAGGAAAGCACTGCTGTGGGTTATGATAACATTTCATCGAATTTCGTGAGAAAATATAATTCTATACTTACACCACCAATAGTTTATATCGTCAATCTCTCACTCTCTACTGGCGTTTTTCCGGCATGCTTGAAACGATCTAGAATTTGCCCCGTATATAAGGGTGGTGACAGGGATTGTGTCAACAACTACAGGCCTATATCTATATTGCCCATAATATCAAAAATATTAGAAAGAGTAATAAATAGTAGATTGGTAAATTTCTTAGAATCAAACAGTATTCTTTCACCAAATCAATTCGGTTTCAGATCGAAAAGGTCTACTTCAGATGCTGTACATGAGTTAACTGATTATATAGTCAAAAGTGTTGATGCAGGGGAGAAATGCTTGGCGATATTTCTAGATCTGGCCAAGGCGTTTGACACGGTTCCTGCCACCACCCTGTTACGCAAACTTGAGAGACTTGGAGTAAGAGATACTCAACTCAATCTTTTTAAAGATTACCTCTCTTACAGATCTCAATATGTTAAAATTAACGAGTTTATCAGCTCTGACTACCACGTCCATTTCGGGGTCCCACAGGGGAGTATATTGGGCCCAACATTGTTCCTGGTATATATAAATGACCTATGTCAAATGTCTTTGTTAAATGGTAAAATAATCACATTTGCTGACGACACGGTAATTATATTTAAGACAAATAATTGGGCTGATACCTATAAGTACGCGCAAATGGGCTTGGATAGGGTTACTGACTGGTTATCAACTAACACACTAACTCTTAATGCCTCGAAGACTAAATACCTTAGCTTCTCTATTCGCTGCAATTCTAAAAATGATCATGACTCGCTTCAGTTAGTGGCCCATTCTTGCACCTCTATAAACCATTGCCCCTGTCCTATATTGCAAAGAACTGACACCATTAAATATCTCGGGATAACGATTGATAACAAATTAAATTTCCAGCCACATATTGATCAGCTTACTTGCAGAATTCGTAAGCTAATATACATATTTAAAAATCTGCGACATGTAGCTGAGTCAAAAATAATAAAGACAGTATATTTCGCATTGTGTGAGTCTCTGTTGACATATTGTATTAGCGTCTGGGGAGGTACATCCAAAACTACGTTATTGAAACTTGAGAGAGCGCAGAGAGCTGTGCTAAAAGTTTCCGCTTTTCTTCCTTTTCGATATCCTACTGTCCAATTATATAAACACTGTGAGGTTCTTACCGTTCGCCAACTGTTTATATTAAAGGCTGTTATTAAGATGCACTCCCTTTTAGGCTATGATGGCACTTCAATATCCAAACGTTACCTAGACATATGCCCGACCAGAAGATGGAACACTTCATTTGCACAGAAATTCTTCTTATACCTTGGCTGTTTACTATACAATAAAATTAATAAACTGTTGGATGTCTATCCGCTGTGCAGGAAAAGATGCATAACGATTATAAAAAACTGGCTAATTAAAACAAATTATAATGATACAGAAAATTTATTGCTCAACTCTTCTCAAATTGTACTAACCATAGAATAAGGAAATAATTTAACACACATTTTTACTAACATTACTTTGTTTTATTCAATTAACACTTTTATTCAAGTAACTGCATTTCGGTGAGTGAACTCCTGGTGTCCTGAAATACAGGTTTTCACCTAGTTTGGGGCACCAGTCACACTTGATTATTGTAATTTAGTTTAATTTTATGTTAAGTATTATTTGTGTGAAATAAATAAAGATTATTATTATTATTATTATTATTATTATTGATATCACAGACAGCTCTCTGTGCAGAAGCTGCATAGAACCTAAAAGAAGGTATTCTAATTAAGAGTGGTAGGCAGTGGTACCCAATCTGCCGATCCGGGGTAGTACCACCACTTACAAGTATACAGACCGTAAAGTGATTTGGTCACGTTTCGGAATCAGCTTGTTAGTTGCCGGTTCCATCTAGGCCGGCATAGTGGATGTGATTGCTACTCACAGTTATTGAATTGTAGTAGCAGTGACATTCATTCATGGACCACACTTTGGCTTAACACCAAGCGGGGTGCTGTCATATCGCGAGTCACAATAAAAAAAAAATAGATAGAGGTCTCTCCCAGTGGTCTGCAGGAACGTAAAGGGTCTCCTGGTCTCCCTGTAGTAAGTACATACCAGCTAACGTAAGACGAGTAAGTCTTTGCGTATATATATAAACAAATACCTACCTAGTAGTTTAATGAAAAGTACAAAGGCCTATATAAATCCTTATATCGCGCATCATATAAATAATCTTAGTACACACATATCCATAACAACTACGTGTGAAGTAGACTTTACCGGCTCAATCTACATCACTTAGAGTCACGTTTTGTACCACGCTCGTGTTACGTGCATACATACAATATTGCTTGTGAATCATTATTATTATTCATTGATTAGTTATTGTTATCAACTAATATAACAACAAAGGCAGCGGTGTCTTACGTGTTAAGTTAACCTACAACTTAAGAATTGAATAAAGCATATTTAAACAAAAGAAAAAGAGAACTTGGTAATCTACATTTACTTTAGTAATAAAGTTGCTTTTTTTCTTAAATAGTATATAGTATTTGTTAATTCTGTATGATTAAGTGTTTTATTTAGTATTTTTCTTTACATATATTTTTTTGGGTTAGGATCATTTTAAGTATGGTTTGATCATCATTTTATATTTGATCATCAAAAGTACCTCAGAATACCATATCGTCAAAGATCCCTTAACAATCTTTAGATCGCCTTAAGAAATGCGCCACGCAGGTATCATCTAGAAATATAGGTATCATAGAAAATCTATTTTAATTAATTATTCGATAAAATTGCACCCAGATTTTGCGCAAACATTGATTAATGAATTAAACAAACTGATGTTCTTAAGGTTTGGCTGTCAGAGAATGTCTAACTGCATTAAGTCCGCTGTTGCACACAATGCAATTAAGTTTGAAATTAATAAATAAAATTCTAAATTCATAAAGAAATAAATAACAAATGGAACTATGTTTCGTAAGTTTATTTTAGTTAAAATGCAACGTGAAACTGCCAAATTTTATCTAAAAGTCAAATATTCTTGTTTAAATTAAAGCTGAATTTCACTACAGCGCATGCAGAGGCGCACACAATGTCGCTTAAATAACAACCTAAAACATTTATTTCATTTGTAGTTTTTGTATAAAGATACGATTTTCGCTTTTGCTTACAATTCGATTGACAAATTTCTGATTACTTTTAACAAAAAACCTTATTTAAGAGTGATAGGCAGTGGTGTCTAGTCTGCCAATCCGGACTACAGACAACAGACAAGTGACTTAGTCGCGTTTTGGGAACTTGTAAGTTGCTGTTTCCTACTAGGCTGACATTAATAATGCGACCTCTTTTAGTTGTTTAACTATAGTACAACTATAGACAGGGTGCTGTCACATGTCGAGTCACAATAAAAAATATACTAAGTAACACTTTCAGTAAACCTACGCAGATACGAGTAAATGTATGAAATTTCAGAAAAGAGGCACCATATTTCTTTTAAGGATAATCGTACCAACCAAGGCCATTCAGAAACATTTCTCTTTAAACAAGCTTTACATTTATGGGCACTAGGCCACCCAGCTTTCTTGAGCATGTCTCCGATTTGGTCTAAAAACACCCTTCTGCCTCGTTTAACGCATCGTTTAGCACATCAGATTTATAATTTTTTTTTTCAATCTACTTTCACTCATCCTTTCCATGTGCCCAAACCATCGAATCATTCCTTTGTCAATTCTTGTCACTACATCTTATTTTGCTCGAAGAACCGATAACCGATAGGGAAGAAAGGTTCTAGAGTGGAGACCACGAACCGGAAGACGCAGCGTAGATAGGCCTCCCACTAGGTGGGCCGACGACATAGTGACGGTTACAGGTAACCAGTGGAACTGACATCTTGTCGTTCGGTATGGCGTTCTAAGGGGGAGGCCTATGTTCAGCAATGGACGCCTTTTGGCAGATGATGATGATGATGATGACATCTTACTAATTGCTCCAAAAAAAGATCTTTGCATTTACTTTCTTCTAGAACTTTACTTTACTTTACTTTTTTCTCTAAGTTTTGTAGAGGTAAAGAAAGCGGTGGAGAAAAATAAATCTTTTTTTAATTTTTTTTTTTATTGTGACTCGACATATGACAGCACCCCGCTTGATGTTAAGCCGAAGTGTGGTCCATGAATGAATGTCACTGCTACTACAATTCTATAACTGTGAGTAGCAATCACATCCACTATGCCGGCCTAGATGGAACCGGCAACTTACAAGCTGATCCCGAAACGTGACCAAATCACTTCACGGTCTGTATACTTGTAAGTGGTAGTACTACCCCGGATCGGCAGACTGGGTACCACTGCCTACCACTCTTTGATAACCAGACCCGAAGCAAATATCCATCTCTTTTTTTTTATTAACAAATATTTGCAATATTTAATATAATTATTAAATATTACAAATAAAAGCTATGAAACAAATATTTGCTCCGACCGGGGATCGAACCCGGGACTGTACGCGCAACAAACCAATCGCCAAACCGTTCGTCCACGCCTGTCGCCGAATCTGTTTTGTATCTCAGTTATTTTTAATAATAATATTTCCAGTTATAACTAAAAATAGATTAATTTTTCTAAGAAAGATTATATAAATTATTTTTTATTCACTTACCTTACTTTTACTTATAATATTGTTTTTTTTTATTGTGACACGACATTTGACCACGACTCGCCTGATGACAAGCAAGAGGAGGTCCAAGAGTGACGACGACTGAAAAAACCGAGTCAGTCCACGGCTGCCCCAGTCGCCGTCACTATGCCGGCCATAGGTGCTTCTTCACGCATCGCTTGAAGGATCCAAGGTTATAGGATGAAGAGAACACATGGGCTGGCAAAGCATTCCACTTGAAGATTGTTCTACAAAGAAAGACGCACCGAACTTTTTAGTTCGACTGCCGATTTGGTCGACAAAATACGGGTGCTTCCTCCGCCCAGTGCGGAGTATTACTTGATTACTTGATGAAGTATTCAAGTATTACTTGAATAAGTTCGATGAAGAGTTTCTTTAACATAGTGTTTATTATGGCAAGTTCGCAGAGACATTGCGGCGTTAAGGTCTTTATCGCTTTACATTCGCCAGGGATGTAAGATTTCGGGTGATTGTTAATTGTCGGCATATTGACAGCGATGGGGCAACCATATAACGATACAGGTTTATCAGTCGTCGGCCCTTTATGACTCGACATATGACAGCACCTCGCTTGATGTTCAGCTGGAGTGTGGTCCGTGAATGGATGCCATTGCTACTACAATTCAATAATTGTAAGTAGCAATCACATCCACTATGCCGGCCTAGTTGGAACCGACAACTTACAAGCTGATCCCGGAACGCGACCAAATTACTTCACGATCTGTATGCTTGTAAGTGGTGGTACTACCCCGGATCGGAAGACTGGGTACCACTGACAACCACTCTGATAACCAGACCCGAAACAAATAATTAATACAAACAATTTTAACATAATTGTATTAATTATTTATTAAAAATACATCTTTGAAACAAACATTTGCTCCGACCGGGAATTGAACCCTGGACATTACGCACAACAAACCAATCGCTAACCGCTCGGCTACGCCTGTCGACTCCCTCCTCTTGCTTACCATCAGGCAAGTGGATATCAGATGTAGCGTTTCAATAAAGAAAATAAAAAATACGAATAGAATATTACCTAAAATAGAATCATTCTAAGGAAAATCATAAAATTTATGAAGATACAAAGATAAAACCAAAGAAAATAAAAAAATGTAAACAAAAATCTGAAGTTAGGTTACATAATAAATAAAAAAATACAACATTGGTGAGGCGATATTATTTTTAGAACATCTGTGCGTCGATGTACCAGTTTCCAGCATACTTAGCAACCAGAACCAGTTACACGATAACGCCAAAAAATATTCTAATTATACTTATATAGCAGTTTTACGATGCGTGATTTTTATTATAGAAACAGGATTTTTGCTAAATAATGGAAAAATCTGTTAAAATTATGAATATTGACTTAGAGGTAAACGTCTTAGAGGCAAAAGGGGGTAAACGACAAATAGTTTTTTTTAATGAGACAACTTTTCAGTATTGCCACAGTCGCTGTCACTATGCGGGCCAAATTATTATTTCTAAATTACAATCGTACGTCCATGGTAACCATGGTTACTGGAAAACCTAGAGAAATGAGATTTCATACAGATTTTAATACTAATACATACTCATCAAAATTAAACATTTAGAATAAAAAATTAACATTTAGAATAAAAATTTAACATTTAGAATAAAAATTTAACATTTAGAATAAAAATTAGGATTTAAGGTGCGATTCCAATGGCGACTGCAGACCGCTTACTGAAGTCTGCACTACTTGTTTGTATGAGATTGATTGAGCATTTGCTAAGTCATAAATTATAAATAGGATGTTTGGAAACAATACTATTGCGGCGGCTGCAGACTAGTATCGGCTAGTGTAAACAAGTGGTGCAGTCTGTAGTCTGTGGTCTGCGGTCGCCGGCGTAATCGCACCTGCAAATTTATTGGGTCGTATTATAATGAGAAACCCAAGACATTAATAGGCAAGACTGTACGACAAAGATACAAGAAATACGAGTACTAACCTCTTAAAAAATTACCCTACCTAATTGTACTTAATCAAACATCAGACTCATCAAAACATAATTAGTGTAAGCAGTTACTAATGAAAATTACTATGAATTAAGTTTGATAAGTGCTGTAGAAAAGGTCAAGAGCAATAGTAAATACTTAGGGGCAGCGCACAACGATATTAATGGACTTAAATTGTCTCTAAATTATTCAACTGAATTTTAAGACGGGTAGCCAGACAATTGGTGGTCATTGCCCAGTCTGCCGATCCAGGGTGGTGACTCAGTTGCGTTTTGGAATCAACTTGAAAGTTGCCGCATCCAACTAAGTAGCGTAATGGATGCGACTGCTTCTGCTGTTATTAACTCATAGCTAAGTACAATTGACTCTATTGAAGAATTTCACTCTAGCTTAAAATCAAACGGGATGCTGTTTAATATCAAGCCACATTAAATGTAAAGGAATCATTAGTTTTACAAAAGTCGACATATCGGACCTCCCTTTGCTTACGACTATAAAAGCCGAGGTCACAATAAAAAATAATTTTTATTTTTTTATTTTTATTGTGACTCGGCATATGACAGCACTTCGCGCTGTTTAGCCGAAGTGTGGTCCATGAATAAATGACACTGCTACTACAATTTAATAACTGTGAGTAGCAATCACATCCACTATGCCGGCCTAGTTGGAATCGGCAACTTACAAGCTGATTCCGAAACTTTTTTTTGGTCGTTCCCGTTTTACCCTTTCACTCACCTCTGATTTATAAATATCTTCACTGTTGGAATTGAGGCGTGACAATTTAATTTGATTTGATTGATTGATTGATTTCACTAATAAACAAAATTGCTTAAAGATCAATGAACTGAATATAAAAATCTAAAGTATCTAAGTAATAAGTATAAAGAAAACTCATAATATTATTTTTAGGACTATTTTAATACGACGAGTTTTGTTTTACCGCAAGGAAATGGAAATCCAGAAGTGCTGACAACAGAAAGAATGAACATTTCAGTTCACGGTTGCCTCAGTCGCCGTCACTATACCGGTCGATTTTGTAGTGTTATAGGATAAATCTCGCGACGGTGGTATGCACGTAAACATTTTTTTAATGAGACGAGACATTTGACTTCGACTTCGAGCACCGATGACCGACAAAACTATATATATATATATATATAGTTTTAATTTACATTATTAAGCTACTAAAGTGTCTACCATAGAAACAGGACAACTAAAGCATATATAATCAACGATACATTGGTACCGGCAAGTGGTTTACGCAACCAGTGCTCTCGGTTTGCGTAACCATTGCACTTCAATCAATCAATCAAATTGTCACGCATTTATCCCACAGGGATAGGCAGAGACAATGGAGCGCCACTTGCCACGATCCTGACACAACTTCTTTGCTTACTTCACATTCACAATTTAACGGTTTATATTAGTATTGTTCATATTTAGATAAATCTCGCGACTTTTGTATGCACAGGCCCTTAATCATTCGATTTCAGACGTCATTTAACGTAGTAAAAGGAGAAAACGTGATGATAACAAGCAAACGTAAACATAATATACTCGTAAAATAACAAAAAGATGTAGTATTGATATAGGAAATATTGATAATTATTTATACATTTACCTTAATTGAATTGTCAAGTTAAGGAAAGTCGATGAAAAGTTTATCACTTAAGAAAACACTTTAGTCATAAACTTCAAGCTTTTAATAAAAAAAAACTTGATACATACAATAAGGACGCTGACGATTTCTGTAAACCAAGTTTGCTCAAAGACTCTAATGCGACATTTTGCTGTTAAAGAATAGTTAAAAAAGAAGTGCTTTTCCTACTCTTCGTAACACCTCCTTCGGTACCTCGGATATACTGGATATCCTAGGGGTTTCCCTTCACAGAGATTTGAATCATAGAGCAAAGCGGGCTATTAAGACCTTAACAAGGTGGTACTTCGCGCCAAAGCGACGCCTGTTACTAACTTAAAAGCTCAAATACGCTCTTGCGAGGAGTACTGTTCGCACCTCTGGGATGTATATTCTTGTCGCATGCCCTAGATTAGTTGCACCGCCGCGTTAAGCTGTCCGAGTTATAGAAGATTCAGAAGTCAGGAGAATCTGGAGCCCCTGAAACCCCGGAAACGGCTTTGTCGTCTTTTACCGCCCGGCGTCCTTTATCTCCTATGTAACGGAGAATGTTCCGAGGAGCTTTTTAACCTTGTTCCTACTTCCTCTCTTTACACCTGTGATACCCGAATAGGTTGGAGGAAGTATCCACATTCTGTCGAACTAAAAGGTTCGGTGCGACGTTTCTTTGTAGAACAATCGACATTGGTATACATTGTAGTATGCCAATTATTAACATTTGGCTTCGATTCGACTGATGTAAGCAAGGAAAGAACCAAAAAATTAAATTATTATATTTAAAATTATTTATTTTGAAAATAATACTTCTTTTTTATTGTGACTCGACATATGACTGCACCCCGCTTGATGTTAAGCCGAAGTGTAGTCCCTGAATAAATGTCACTGCTACTACAATTCAGTAACTGTGAGTAGCAATCACATCTACTATGCCGGCCTAGATGGAACCGGCAACCTACAAGCTGATCCCGAAACGTGACCAAATCACTTCACGGTCTGATACTTGTAAGTGGTGGTACTACCCCGGATCGGCAGACTGGGTACCACTGCCAACCACTCTTAAATATTATTGTGTTTTTCCTAAATATTTATCAATACACTTATCATAATCATCGTATCTGCGCAAGGGAAAACTATTAGTAGTTGAAGGTAAAACCAAAGTGCTAAAATGTAGATAATAGATAATAGTTACATTCTAATAATAACATTCACTTAGCACTTGTTAGTTAGAAAGTGCTAAACGATAGTTCCACTTGTTTTCACTGGGTTTTCCACTTCGTCACTGGTGATGCATCATTTAAAAACAATAATTACGATCTTGTTGCAAAAAGAAACAGTAAATATCTATATATCTATGAGTATATTTATGTATATTAACCACAGAGCCTGTATGAAGAGAGTTGTGGATGTGAAGGAAGCAAGGGAGTTGTGTAAGGATCGTGGTAAGTGGCGCTCCATTGTCTCTGCCTTTCCCTGTGGGAAAAAGGCGTGACAATTTGATTGATTAATTGATATATTTATAAATTAATTTATATATTTTTCATATGTATTTAGTTACCTACTTATATTTTGTACCCTACCTCTTATCTACATTGTCGGATCAACATCCTTAAGTTTTGACTGGTAGAGAATGTCTTTAGAACTAATCCCGCCTTTGCACTATTGTGCATTAAGTTTTTAAATAAATGTAAATAATTTAACCGCACTGGATAACGATCCTAATAAAAAACTGAAGCTGAAATAATTTTTATCTTATTAAATAATACTATGTATAATAAAATACCTAATAGATTTATGCAGCTAACTGTACTACGCGAGGATATTTAAATTTAAAAAAACTTTTATAACAAAAAACGTAAAAAAAGCAAAAAACAAACCTTTGATATTTTACTTTTGATAGTATATCTGAATAATCATCCCAAAATCTAAATTTACAAAATTAATTTACCGGTGATGGGTAAAAATTGCAGGATAATAGGTTTATAAGTGTTATAGAACTTATAAAGATAAATTATAATAAGTACTTTAAGTTCTGGATTTTACGTTTGTTGCGATAATAACATGGCAAAGCGGACTACACGTAATTATTTTATATGATATTTTTTTATAAAAAATAATAACGCAGTAAAAAAATGTTATCGATATCTGTTGTTTATAAAACAAAGACAAAACTTGAATGTCAATCGGAAAGTTTAATTATTTACATTATTTTAAATGACACTGTTTACAAAAAATTAAATCATATATTTTAAGTAGAAAATAAATAGAAAATCTAAAAAGTGAACAATACACCATTTTAAAATTGAATACATTTTTTTTAATTATTGTGACTCGACATATGACAGCACCTCGCTTGATGTTAAGCCGAAGTGTGGTCCATGAATGAATGTCACTGCTACTACAATTCAATAACTGTGAGTAGCAATCACATCCACTATGCCGGCCTAGATAGAACCGGCAACTTACAAACTGATCCCGAAACATGACCAAATTACTTCACGGTCTGTATACTTGTAAGTGGTGGTACTACCCCGGATCGGCAGACTGGGTACCAATACCTACCACTCTTAAATTAATTAAAGAATCTAGGAAGTTATTCACAATACAATCGGTTACGAGTTCCTCTCGTCTCACCATCTCCGTTTAGACCTTCCGCGATGTCTCTTGTAATCTGAAGTGCAGTAACGGTCCACCCATAGTGCGTTAGAATGCGACAGAGATAATATTACGTGCCCAGTCCCACTTCACACTAAGTTACAATTAAGTGGCTAGTGCCTATCCCTGTCTATAAGGCGTGACATTGTGTTTGATAGATTAATACAATAAAACTACAAAATGTTTTCTTCTAAATAATGAAATAACTATTACCTTTACTTTAACTATTACTTTAAAAATATTACTTTTTATAGAATAATAAAATAAAGTGTTTTTATTAAGACGACTTGCCTGCCAGTAAGCAAGGAGAGAAAGAGATCCAAAGAGGCGCCGAGAAAGAAGCGTTGGCGACTGAAAAAACTACCAACCGTTTTCTATAAAAAGTGTTATAGTCGCTGAGGAATGTTTTTTTTTCTAATTACGTAAAAATAATATAGAGCAGATAATACAAATCATAAAGTTACAGTTATGACGCAATAAACAAAATTATTCCACCAATATTATCAATTACTTATCAATAATGTTATTTGCAAACAAATAAGCTATTCAACCTGATGCGGTCATAAAAAAATAGCGATAAAATGTTTTGTTTTGACGGTTGATATATTAGGTTTACGAATTCCGGCATTAAAAGAACATCATTCATTTTGTATGGAGACTTGGGCTTAATTATATTAACAATTGCATATACATTTTAAAATAGTTTGATAAACAAAGATGTACCTAATTGGAATATAGCATTTATTCTGCATAGTTGTGCAAAATGATCAAACTATAATTATGACAGTTCAAAGCAGAACTTTTAATATGGCGTGTCTTTGTGATTGACAGACGATACAAAATCCATATATTATTTTCTAAATAACGTAATTGCACAGCAATTACAAGGAAAATTACCATTTATATATTTTTTCATCATTGGATATTACAAAAGTAATACACAAAAGCACAAAATGAATAATGTCCTTTACAACGTCGAAATGTGGGAATGGTAAGAATACCTATATGTAACATTCAAAATTCCATTTAAAACAATGTTTAATTAATTTAAAGGCGACCCTGGTCCAACCACTGGTATATACTTTATTTTAGTTTTGGTGTAGGCAAATAACCACCAACTGTCTCTTTACTACATTATAAATAATAATATTTCACTTTGTCTCTTTGCCATGATGTGCCTTTACGCTTCTTAGATGTGGTATGCTGTCTAGAGCATAACATACAAAGGTCTCGAGGTAATAAAATCGTTTCGCAATGGAACCCCTACACGAAATTCTAGGGAACCACTATCGCAAAAGCTTTAAAATCGCTATCAAAGCATTTATTTTGCACAGGCCTTCCGGCTCTTGCGCATTGTCAGACTCTATCATAATTTTATAAAGGTACATGACGAAAATAAATTACAAAAATGGCAAAAATGGCAATTATTATCATCATCATCAGCCGGAAGACGTCCACTGCTGAATATGGGGCTCCCCATTAGAAAGTCATTTCGAAAGACAAGATGTCAGTTGCATTCAACGGTTAAATACCCGTACTCATAATTTTTCCATAATGCCCACGCTTGGCACGCGGCTTGAAGATCGCAGTATACTCACCGCACGTTAAGAGGATACTGCTTCCCATCCTCCAGTGCAGTGAGACTGGTCGATTTTAGGATCCCGGGAAGCCCCAATGTAATCCTGAGGCGAGCAATTATAGCCATATACAAAAGCAAATCTTCCAGCTTAGGTTGAGACTTAACCTAGAAGTAGAAGAAATAAATTGTTCGCTGACAGACGCATAAAAGTTTAGTTTATAATTCTTCCCAGTATTCTCTATTTCCCTACTTTTATACTTAAATAAATATAATTATTTATGGGGTGAATACTAAGCAGAAGAGCGAGTAAACAAAATAGAAAGTAAATTAAGTTATTTCGAAACATTAAACAATTAATTACTTGCTTCTTATTTCTTTTCCCTGTATCGAAGACAACTTAATAAATTATCCAGTGCATCTATCTCAGTGCAACACTTTCAAGCAAGCCGAGACATCATAAATAACAATGTAACTTGTTTCACGACAAAATAAAAACTTATTGCAACACAAAATTCTAACATTTGGTATATTATTCATATTTTTGTTTTTTATTTGTAATATATCGTATTTTTTAAAAATATTTTTTACATTTCTATATTAAGCTACTAAAGTGCTTGTATCATAGACACAGTACAATCAAATTTACATATAAATCGTACCGGCATATTGGTACCGGTATGTGGTTTTGAACCCGTGCTCTCGGTTTGCGTAACCATTTCACTATTACTACACTACGGTCGCCTTATATATTTCTATTTGCGTGTACAATAATTGCAAAAAGCGTATTTTTAAAAGTTTAAATTAAAATACTTGCTTATTAGTATTTTCTTAGATTTTGCGCGAATATTGATTAACGAATTAAACAAATTTTATGCGGTTTACTATCGCGTTTATTTTGGTTTAGATTTTACAATTATTTATTATTCCGACGTTTCGAGAGCTTTGCAGCCATCGTGGTCAGACCAAGCCGCATAAAATTTATTTAATTCATTACTTGCTTATTATATGAATTCAGTACTTATACTAAGCTTAAAATATCACTTTTTAATTTTCTTCATCACAATCCTGAAACAAGTAGGTATCTTTTTATAATATATAACTTCTTTTAAATTAATGAATTCAGGTGAAATAAACAAATAAATTTCTTAATAAATTATTACTTTATTGTATTCTAAAATTATTTAATTTATTACAAGAAAACAAATTGTAAAAGAACAACCGTGAATGTAACACTAAGTACAAGCAATTGCAAAGGTAATTTTGCGTCGACAACAAACATTCCATAAACAGAGAATGACGGTGGAATTTCATTTGAAATTTTTAACATAAGTTTTGCAACATCCCTTAAAGGACCTCCTTCGTAATTATTAAATATTACTAAACTGTGACGTTTTATTGCATCGAATTGTATTAAAAACATTTCAGCATTTACACTAAATAATATTACAATAAATAAGTGTTTGGAATTTCGAACACAGAGATTTAACAGAGTTACTCTTTCTAAATGACCAGAGAGAATTTCGTTAGTAAAATGTTGGATTGCAGACATTATCCAAACAAAAGTAATGATTAAATATAATAAATAACTAAATCTGAAAATTTTATGCAACATGTGGTAACTATGAAGTATTTTTTCAAAAACTTGCGCAAGAGACAAAACTTTAGAATGATTAAAATTGGTAATTGGTTTATTTTTTACATTTGTTGTTAATGATTTTAATACTGTATTAATTCCTTTTAAACTAACAGTTAGAAAAGAAGTTATTTTAATGGACATTAAGATATTTGAATCAGTAAACACTTGTCCTAACAAATACAAAGTTAGGAGCAAATACCTATAAGAAGTAAAGAAATTATCAAATATAGTATTAAAACTTAGAAGAAAGAATACCATTATATGGTAAATAATAATTAGTAAAAACGGCCAGTCCCAATTAAGTTCTTTTTTATTGTAAAAACTTGAATAAATCGTTGCACAAATGTCTTTGCAGATTTCTTGGCAGTTTTTCAAGAGTTCAACACTCAAACGATGGTTAAAGAAAGTTAAATCAATTAGGTGAAGATAGTAGGCAATAACCGCAGAAATTATTTTAAAAATAGAATATGGTGTATCCATAAAACCAAGGTAAATAACAATTACAAAACAAGTACAATGAACAAGAAAATATATAAGGATGTGGAGTTTTTGTAAACGCGTCGGTGGTTTAACTGTGTTTTTTTCAATTTTCACTTTGGATGAGCCTAAAAAGTATTGATTTAGGTACACCACTTTTATTGCTTTTAAAAAGATACAATTTTTATCAGCGTTTTCCATTATGGTATTGTAAATGTTTATAAAGTTTGTTTTATCTTGTATTAAATACGAGAAAGTAGCCGTGTTACCTCAAAAGAATTAAACGCACTTTAGATAGGCATTAAACATCTTTTAAGTCAATTTAGTACTACGACGTTTGGCTGCATTCGTGTTATATTTGAATATTTTTAAATATTTTCTTATAGTGAGACTCGAAATGTGCCGTTCAAAGTTATACACTCGTATATCTACAATTTAACGTCAAAATTTTAGTCCTGTTTACGCTATATTAATAATGATGATTGTAATAATTATGACAGATGATAAATGGATCGTTCAATTAATATGAATAATACATCAGCAATAAAAGTCCATTAGAAGTAATTGTGAAATTAAGGGTTATTAAAAGTAAGAATAAGGATGATTGATGCGTTATTGGACTATGTGATAAAAGTAGTAATTAATGGTCAATATTTTGACGACAGGCGTGGCGCATTGGATAGCACACCAGTTCGTTATGCGTAAAGTCCCGGGTTCGATTACCGGTCGAAGCAAATATATTGTTTTATGAATCTTAATTGTAATAATTTATATTTCAATTAAATATAACGGAATGGTTATATTTACCTAGTTATTACCTGCTGCCTAGTTTGCCGATCCGGGGTAGTACCATCACCGTGAGGTGACTTAGTCGCGTTTTAGGATCAGCTTGTAAGTTTCTGGCTCCAACTAGGCCGGCATAGTAATGCGACTGATACTTGCAGTTAGTAGACGCAGTCGCCTCCATTTATGGACTGCACTCCAGCTTAACATTAACAGGTATAGTCATTTGTCGAACCACAAAAAAAAAAAATACCTAATATTTTTCTTATGGAAATAGCAATAAAGATCTTTTTAACCATGCATGGGTGTTTTAACTGGTACCACTGAGTTACTCTGATGATGGAGCTCGAAGGTAGGAGATATAGTGCTTTAACTAAAAATGTTACTCACTATAAGCCTTTAGCTGGACTGTTATCAAATTAAAGACCTGGACTATCTGATGATGCGCCGTGAGGATCCAAGGAATATTAAAGGAAATATAATTATGGAACCATTACTATAAGGCTGATGGTATGAATAGTAGTTTCATGCGTTTCGGGGGTTCCTTTAAAATTTTAATTTTGATTTTATTACGTATTTTAATTATAAGCGGTTATTACAATAAAAAAAACTTTTGTAAATATGATAAAAATCGCAGAAAAAACTAATTCATGTTTACACCTTGATTCCATTTTCTGAGAAAATACTGTATGATATAACTACCAGTGATACCAGTGAGAAATTGTAACTTTGAAATATAAAATATTTTCTCATATATTTGATGTTTTATAAGAGTTGGAATACTATAAGGTTTCTAACTAGAAAAGAGCAATTGGAACACTGTATTTTATGTTGGCACACACAACAATACCCTGTATTCTTTGTGTTGTAAACCATAAAGATTGTTTTGAAAGTAATAGCATATACCAGTATTAGTTTTTTATTAAAAACAATCAATCAATTGAATTATCTCCACGTTATATACTTTCAGGGACAGTCAGATACAACAAAAACGAAGACTACAGATTACTAGCTTTCTTCCTAGCCACAAGTTATGGCCACTATTTTTTATAATCCATCAATCAATCAAATTGTCACTCCTTTTTCCCACAGGGATAGGCAGAGACAATGGACATTTCTTTTCATACAGGCTGAGTGAAAGTAAATTGACGAAAGGAATTAAAAAATCAGATGTGGATAGACGCGTTAAGCGATGCATGCCCAGGAGAGTGTTTTCCGACCTAATCCGAGACATCTTTAAGAAAGCTGGGTTGCCTAGTGCCCATAACCACAGAGCCTATTTTTCACATCGTAAGTAAATCAAATATTACTTGATTTATTTGATTTACTTTTTTGTAGGTAGGTAGGTTCGTAGGTTCGTAGGTATTATTTTACGCACTAGTATAGCATATAATCTTGTAATAGATAAAAAAATACACGGACTTTGATCATAAAGTCATAAATAAATCATTTACATAGCTGTGAGTAGCAGTCACCGGCCTAATTGAAAGCGGCAGACCACCAACAGTCTGCCTACCAATCTTGAACGTACTGTCAGGACCGATTAGTGGGCATGGTAGAAATTAAAACTGAATCTTCATTTTAGTTAATATGTTTATTATAATATGTTTATATAAACCGCCCCTCACAAAACCAGAGGGGAGGAGAAGGGGTGGGGAGGCTGTCACTTACAATCGATTACTACATGTATCGAATTATTCAATCATTATAATATAAAAAAGGAGTTCTTGTGAACATTATTTAATCTAGTTGCTAACAGTACATACTCAATAAGTCATAATGAATTCTGTGAATAAATAAATAAATCAATCAAATTGTCACGCCTTTTTCCCACAGGGATAGGCAGAGACAATGGAGCGCCACCCGCCACAATCATGACACAACTCCCTTGCTTCCTTCACATTCATAATTCTTTTTATACGAGCTCTAAGTTTAAGGGCACTAGGCAACTTCTTAAGGATGTCTGTAAATAAAAATGAGGTAATTACACTAAACAAATAAAGTAATACTAAAAAAAAGATAAATTTTTCCCGGTTCTTTACCTCGATTATACAATAAAAAGAAAAACAATACTATTTGCTTTCCGATAACATTTTCAAGTTCAAAGTAACTGGAAAATTCAGTGACTTTTCAAATTATATTTTATCTTTAGTATTTGTATTAATGAACGAAAAACGCACGTGTATTTTGAATGATAACTTCAAAACATACATGTTTCCTAGACATGATATAATTTTATCAATAAAAAAATAATTACTTTAAAATAGGCATTTTTAGGGTTACATTAGTCATTACTTAATTTCGTTTTTATATCTAATAAATAAAACGTAGAATGCTTTAGCCATCCATGTTAGCCACCAAAACACATTGCTTTACCCCCGATCTCTTAATACACAACAACCGAATAACTTGGTAACGAACTTGCACTGAGAATTATGAACGTATCAACGTAGTTACTAATTAATTTGTTATTCGCTAATTGGATACCTGCGAGAATTCCAAATAGCAACGCGATTACACTGCATTTTCGTCGCCACAATGAATTAGGAGAATCGGGGCCCTGTTTGTTACTCGTAAGTCCTGGTTTTGATTCCCGGTCGGAGCAAAGTGTTGTCTCATATCTTATTATATTATATTTGTAATATTTAATAAATCAATAAATCAAATTGCCACGCCTTTTTACTTCAACAACAATTATCTCAAGAAAGCTAGGTTGCCTAGTGGCCATAACCATAGAGCTTGTATGAAGAGGATTGTGAATGTGAAGGAAGCGAGGAAGTTGTGGCAAGTTGGCAAGTGGCGATCCATTGTCTCTGCCTATTCCTGTGAAAAAAAGGCGCGACAATTTGATTTTTGATTGATTACAAATATTTGTTAATAAAATAAGAGGCATATACTTGTTTCGGGTCTAGTTGCTTAAGGGTGCTTAGATAGTTGATGGTTATTTGTCCAGTTTGTCGATCTTGGGTAGTACGCGTTACGCGTGACTCCACAATAAACCTAAGGTTTGTAAAACATTAGTAGCATCAGGTTCTACCTATTTTTGGGTGCCCCTTTTATCTCCTAAATATTATGTACTAGTAATATTGATAAATAAAATAGGTATATTATTTGATTACATTTGAATAAATATTAATATTTTCTGTAATATTTATCATGTTTTAATGGCATGACATTAGGCGGACGTTGACTCGGAATATAATCCCGTATCTCATGTTGTGACGAAAGCCACCTTGTTATTTTCCTAATTTGTGACACTTCACCCGCTAGGTGTCAACCTGATCATGAATAATCGCTTTGTAACTTTTTTCGCTCTAGGGAATATATTAGAAAATATTATATAATACTCGGAATAAAAAATCACACATACTAAAAGAGATAACAATCATGATAATTAAACTAAAACTAGAAAAAAAGGATTAAAATTATAAATAAAAAACTTGTTTCAAATCGGTACCAATGGGCAAAGTTCCAAGGATACTAGCAGCATTGCTGCGCTGAACGGCAATGCTGATCGTGATGGTTCACGGCTGCCTCAGTCGCTGTCACTATGCCGGCCACAATTAAGAACAATTGAACCTTCATAAACTCAATAGATTCAAACAACACATCGCTATTACTTTTTTAATATTTAAAAACTAGAGCAATATTAGAAAGATGGGTTGCCTAGTGCTTATAATCTTAGAACTTGTATGAAGAAAATTGTGGATGTGAAGGAAGCGAGGGAGTTGTGTCAGGATCGTGGCAAGTGGCACTCCATTGTCTCTGCGTATCCCCATGGGAAAAAGGCGTGACACTTTGACTGAAAATTGATATTTATTCTATAAATGTTAGAAGTCCAACAAGATGTGCAATTGAACGTTATCGACCTTAGTTATTAACCCCACTAAAGCATGAATACGCGTACACTTTTCTTTCATAAACGTCTAACAAAAGACACAATAGTTCCTCATTCCATTAATGCAATATATAACCGTATAATATCTGCTGATTCGTTCATCATGTTTGTAGTGTATATCTACAATTGTTTGTTTGATCCTGCGTCACAACTAATTCATTATCAAGTCAGACCGCACGTGGCACCAACTATATAAACTGGAACAAGTGGCCTCTTATCGTCATTAATCGTGCAAACTGTCCGCGAACAACACTATATCTTGTTCAATATAAAGTTTCGATATCGAAATTAAATTTGAAAATGGACAAGATGCTGGTCGGAACCGCTACACGTTACATCGCCGGACGTCACGCTGTCCAAACAGTTTATTGGAGGCGATCATCTGACGTCGAAGGAAGGGGTCTTGTGAAAACGACCAAGACATGCTTTTTCGGCAAAAATGATGGGCCAGACAAAGTGAGCAGTGGGGAAATGTTTGCAAGAGTCCGTGACCGATATTCATAGTGCTCTACATATTAATAAAATTACTGTAATTTTAAATACGACTGTGATTAGTTATAAGTTAATTTTAAATTGTTTGGCTGTGCCAAATAATATTCAACATATTTGCACGCAAAAAATGTGTTTTTTTTTCGATTGTTTAAAAGTTAAAATGACTACCAGTAATAATTGTAGTATCACTTCATGTTCGCTCAGGAAGCGAAATCACTTAAACGAAAAACGCTTGGCGTTATATTAAAATTAATTTATTTTTGTATTAAAATTTTTGATTTTGGACTTCATCATAGCCTCAAGACAACTTGGATTCAAATTTATTTTAGGCTAAACATCTGATATCACTTTGCTTGATGTATGAGCTGGAGTGCGGTCTACGAATGGAGGTGACTGGCTACTACTGGTGGTTGGTCGCGTTTTGGAATCAGCTTATAAGTTGCCGGTTCTAACTAGGCCGGCATAGTGGATGTCACTCCTACTTGCAGTTGTTAAACTGTATTCATGGACCGCACTGTAGCTTACCATTTGGCAGGGTGTTGTTATATGCCAAGCCACATTAATATAAAACGACTATACCGGTCTAAGTTGGAACCTGCAACTCTCAAATTGATTCTTAAATGCGACTGAATCACTTCACAGTACTATGCATGGTTATTAATGTTTTGGTGTGTATTATTCCAACTCTGTACGAGATAAGGTAATTTCTGAGATGCTTCCCGGATACTAACAAAGTACAAAGCTTGGAAATCTTACTTTGCAAGCCTTTGGTACTGTCTTGCTTGCAAACTAACAAGCACGTATCCATAACACCCTATCACGTTAAATTGCAACTAATTAATAATACAACTAATACATTGATAAGCCAGACAGCTTGGCACCAATTTCTGACCTTCTTTACTTATCAGCTAATCATTTATATAATTAAACCACATTAACCTCACAATACGGTGAAATAAACTGTAAACTAATTATTATTATATTTTTTTTGAAATTATATTTTATTGTACATTTCTATACAAAGCTACTAAAGTGCTTGTATCATAGAAACAGGACAATCAAAGTACATTGGTACCGGTGAGTGGTTTCGAACCCGTGCTCTCGGCTTGCGTAACCATTGCATTGCCACTACACCACGGTCGCCTTGTCATATTGTCATCAATATGACTGGCAAGTTTCTTTTATATAATAAAATATGTATCATAGAAACAGGACATATATCAAAGTACATATATCAAAGATGCATTGATAGCGGTAAGTATTTTTGAACCGGGGTTTGCGTGACCACTACTACTACTAGACCATGGTCGCTGCATGTATGTTCTTTTGATACTCTCTCTGTGGCGATAAGATGGACTATGATTTTGGGACTACATGAAAGAAGTTAAGTTCTAAACAAAGCAGAGTCAGCTACAACTGTACTTATGAAGTTTGTTGTTAAGAGAATTGTGTATGTGAAGAAAGCAAGAGATTTGTGGCGCTCTATTATCTCTGCCTATCCTTGTGATAAAGGAAAAGTAATAAATTGTTTTTTAATATTATTAATTGTCCCGTTGTTGAATTAAGACCTTCGTCCTTCCTTTTTATATGTAACTCATTTTTTTATGTAACGTATATTTTTGGGCAGAAGATTGTCTCTGCCTATCCCTGTGGGAAGACGACGTCACAATTTGATTGATTGATTGATTGAAGATTATCTAAGAATGTTAGGCAGCAGAGCTTAATCTGCCGACCCGTGAACTTAGTTACGTTTCGGGATCAGTTTACACATTTCCGATTCCAATTAGGCCGCAGTCGTCTCCATTCATAGATCGCACTCCAGCCTAACATCAGGCGGGGTGCTGGCTTATGCCCCAATTGACGACAGGCGTGGCCGAGTTTAGCACGCCAGTTTGTTACGCGTAAAGTCCCGGGTTCGATTCTCGGTCGGAGCAAATATTTGTTTTAAATCTTTTATCTGTACCTAATATTTAATAATTAAATTAAAAATTACAAATATTTGTTAATAAAGAAGGAGGCGAATTTTCTTCTGGTCTGGTTATCAAAGAGGTAAGAAGTGGTGTCGAGTCTGCCGAACCGGGGTAGTACCACCGCTTACAAGTATAGAGACAATAAAGTGACTTAGTCGCGATTCGGGATCAACTTGTAAGTTGCCGGTTTTAACTAGGCAGGCATAGTAGAAGTGACTGCTACTTTCAGTTGTAGACATCCATTCATGGACCGCACTGCAGCTTAACATCAGGCGGGATGCTGTCATATGTCGAGTCACAATAATAAAAATAAATAAATGAAAATTATCATAAAAAAGTCGTCGTGATTTTGTTCGTGTCGTATCACATCATGGGTATGTTTTAATGTGTGGACAACATTTCGCTTTGGTGTCAGAAAGATCTTGTGAGGAAGACGATTATACAAATGACGTGTCTAGAAAACAAAGCTATATTTATACTTTGCATGAATATGTGCATCTTTGAGTCCCCGGACTGTAATTTATATCTACTACTAGAAGGTAGCAACTAAGTTATACATTCTATAGTATTTTATTTTTATTGAGATATCAAGTCCAAATAAAGTCTTCGTTCTCTATATTCTGCGTTGTGTCTGAAAATAAATGTTGAGTAAGATAGAAAAAGTATAAAAGTAGATTTGCGGATAGACTCTTTATACAAGCCCTACGGTTATGGGCACAAGGCATTTATGAGACATCCTCAAGGAAGCTGGGTCTTTCTTGAGGATGTCTCCGATTTGTTCGGAAACCTTCCTCCCGGGTCTGTTGCTTATTCACGCATCGCTTGAAGGATCCAAGGTTATAGGATGGAGAGAACACATGGGCTGGTAAAGTGGAACACTAGTTAACGATTATTAATTAATAATTGAAATTAAGGACATAAATATCTACGCAATAATATTATTTCGCCTTATATTCAAATAACGAATGTTTTCTAAATGCGTAAATAACTTTATTGCTTCAAAATGTAAAATACAGAAAAACTAAATGAATGTTCTGGGATCTATAAAAACAAATTAATTTATAAATATTTTTATTATGACAAAATCTAATAGTTGTTGATTAATATTTATTTAAAATATAGTAGGCAGTGGTAGGACAAGTATACAGACCATGAAGTGATTTGGTCGCGTTTCGGGATCAGCTCGTAATTTGCCGGTTCCAACTAGGCCGGCATAGTGGCATAATTGCTACTTACAGTTATTAAATTGTACTAGGAGTGACATCCATTTATGGACCACACTCCAGCTTAACATCAAGCTGGGTGCTGTCATATGTCGAGACACAAATAAACAAAAAAATTGTCACAGTTGATTAAAAAAAAAACCACTGCTTATTGTAAATATTATTTGCATATTATATTATGAACGGAATAATACTATTCGTTATATTTAATTGTACAATATAAAATTCCACTCGTAGTTAATTATCAATATAAAATATTCATATGCCATATAATATAAGCCTACCATTTAAGAGTGGTAGGCAGTGGTACCCAGTCTGCCGATCCGGGGTAGTACCACCACTTACAAGTATACAGACCGTGAAGTGATTTGGTCACGTTTCGGGATCAGCTTGTAAGTTGCCGGTTCCATCTAGGCCGGCATAGTGGATGTGATTGCTGCAGACAGGTATTGAATTGTAGTAGCAGTGACATTCATTCATGGACCACACTTTGGCTTAACATCAAGCGAGGTGCTGTCATATGTCGAGTCACAATAAAAAAAATCGGTCCTTGTTCAAATTGAGTGAGGAACTATCTTCTAGGTCGTCTCTCACATGTACTCCTAAAAACAAAACAAAAAAAACATTATATATACTTCTCGCAAAAATTAAAGGAACAAGAAAATTTTCTAAATTTTTTGGCAATTTTCAACAGGCTGTATTTCAGTGAAAAATGGTCGTACAAGAAATGAAAATACATAGCTTTTGAAGCTTAAAGACTCTAGTTTTCGAATTTTCAGGTTAAAAAATTTATGGAGCACCGGTAGCCCTGAAATTCTTGGATAAAGCACGAATAAAAAATTTTACAAATTTTTTATAATTTTCTTTTCGCTCTACGGACATGGAAAAATTTTTTCAAGCTAGACCAATACATAAGTCCTATATCCTGTTTATTCAGCTTTAATTTGTTTTTTGCGGAATTCAGATACGATCATTTGTCTTCGAGATATCGAATTTTGAATGCAAAAGGATCCTTTTTCACTCAACTGCCAATATCTCTGAAATTACTGGTCACCCAGCGAGCGGACAGAAAGTTTCGTTATTTGCAGAAAATTTCCTACAAAAATTTGTCATTGTCGATTGGAAAAATTTTTTTTTCTACCTGTAACGTTAACGTGAAAAAAGAGCAAAAAAATGCCATTTTCCCTTTTTTTGGTTAATCGACTGTATCTTCGGCAATATTGGGGGAAAAGCTTAGGATAGAAGAAATTTTTTCAGTCTAATGTACCCCAAAGGCCCTCCTAAATTTTTAGATCGATCGGTTCAGCGGTTTTCCTGGACCGAGTGGTTGAAATTTTGAAAAAATTAAGGGAACAAGATTTTTGTTCCTTAAACTTGACTTAATCTTTTTAAAAATCAATAATTTCATTTTTTTCGGCTTGTTACTCAATTTTGAGTTTTCTGAAGATTGATTAACAAAAAAATCCAAAAAAAATTGAATAAAATTTTTTACGATTAAAAACGACGAGTCTTTGGTTTGCCTGTATGGTAACGACCGAAGACCTCGAGTTTGGCGTCGTTCAGGTCAACGTTATGAACAGTGTTTTATTCGTCCCATAGCTGCTCACGGTGGGGATCGGTGATGGTTTGGGCTGCAATTTCACGGGATTCTCGAACTCCTTTAGTGATTGTTCGAGACACTCTCAATGCTAGGCGTTACATCGACCGAATCTTGCGACTTCAGGTGTTACCTTTAGCAAGAAACAGGAGAGGATTTATTTTTATGCAGGATAATGCTAGGCCTCACACAGCGAATATCACCCGTCAATTCTTTCAGACAAACAACATTAGATTGTTGAGGCATCCTGCAATGAGTCCTGATCTGAATCCCATAGAGCACGTCTGGGACATATTGAGCCGCCGATTGCGTCAAAATTATCCCAATCTGAATAATTTAGCAGCATTAGAAAACGCTTTGATAAGAGTTTGGCGTCAGATCCCTCAACGAATGATCCGACATTGCATTTCGAATATGCGACAAAGATTTCTGTGATTAGGAGTAGAGGCGGGAACACTCGATACTGAACACGATACACACATACACACACACACACATTTCACACTTTAGAAAATGAGTTTGGAGTCGTTAAATACTGTGGATCTGAACGACCTGTGGGTCTCATTTTTTCCAAAGAATCATAACACACGTGCGTAAGCACAAAAGAAGCGTAAATCCGACCGTGCAACCGCCACGTGGTATGCTTTGGATAACGCTAATGCCAGCGGTGAATCAGTTATCAATTATCAATCAGTCCAGGAAAACCGCTGAACCGAGCGATCTAAAAATTTAGGAGGGCCTTTGGGGTACATTAGACCTAAAAAAAATTCTTCTAACCTAAGCTTTTCCCCCAATATTGCCGAAGATACAGTCGATTAACCAAAAAAAGGGAAAATGGCATTTTTTTGCTCTTTTTTCACGTTAACGTTACAGGTGGAAAAAAAGTTTTTTTCCAATCGACCATGATAAATTTTTGTAGGAAATTTTCTGCAAATAACGAAACTTTCTATCCGCTCGCTGGGTGACCAGTAATTTCAGAGATATTGGCAGTTGAGTAAAAAAGGATCCTTTTGCATTCAAAATTCGATATCTCGAAGACAAATGATCGTATCTGAATTCCGTAAAAAACAAATTAAAGCTGAATAAACAGGATATAGGACTTATGCATTGGTCTAGCTTAAAAAAAATTTTCCATGTCCGTAGAGCGAAAAGAAAATTATAAAAAATTTGTAAAAATTTTTATTCGTGCTTTATCCAAGAATTTCAGGGCTACCGGTGCTCCAAAAAAAATTTTAACCTAAAAATTCGAAAACTAGAGTTATTAAGCTTCAAAAGCTATGTATTTTCATTTCTTGTACGACCATTTTTTACTGAAATACAGCCTGTTGAAAATTGCCAAAAAATTTAGAAAATTTTCTTGTTCCTTTAATTTTTGCGAGAAGTGTAATTACTTATTATTTAATTCAAGTAACTACGATGTAATTTTTATTTATTTTCTATTGTCACTCGTACTTTATACTGAATTAGCCTATTTAGAAGTTTTAAAAATATTTATCAGCATGCATACTTATTATAGGTATGTATATATATGCATAAACGGCTAGTTAATTCAAAAAGGTTTATTTTAATAAATTCGTTAATCTTAAGTGATATGACGTTGAACAAGAACTTTATAAATTAAAATGATCTTCATGCATTTTATATTATTTAAGTATACTCAATTCATATAATTCTACCATCTTTACAACGAATTAAACTAAATATAAATAAAAAAACATGACATTACAACAAATAATATTTATTTATTCTGTAATAAGCATGTTAACGGGTAATATTAAATACTGCAAATATTTGTTAATAAAAAAAAAACATAGATATTTGCTTCGGGTCTGATTATCAAAGAGTGGTAGGCAGTGGTACCCAGTCTGTCGATCCGGGGTAGTACCACCACTTACAAGTATACAGACCGTGAAGTGATTATTTGGTCACGTTTCGGGATCAGCTTGTAAGTTGCCGGTTCCATCTAGGTCGGCATAGTGGATGTGATTGCTACTCACAGTTATTGAATTGTAGTAGCGGTGACATTCATTTATGGACCACACTTTGGCTTAACATCAAGCGGGGTGCTGTCATATGTCGAGTCACAATAAAAAAAAAATACAATTATTCATCCAATTTTAAGATCAAGTTTAAACATGAAACTATTTGACTATCCTTTCATTGATGATTTTATCAAAAGTAAGTCAATAGGAACATTTATGTTACGATTTTGATACTACAAAGCTTTTTTTTATTGACATAATACGAAACCATCTATGCCGCCCTTTTTCAAGTTCGCACTATATTTGTTATAATTAATTTTTATTATAATAAAAAAGCATAGAAGCTGTGAATAAATAAGAACTAATTCAGTGTTATTTATCTCATTTATACTATGTTTATGCCACATGTCACTGAAAGAGACACTACTTGTACTTCAATTCAATTTGGAGACACAATGGAGCGCAACTTGCAAAACAACGATACTACTCGTAACACAATTCTCTCACTCCCTCACATCCACAATTCTCCTCATACAAGCTCTACGGTTATGGGCACTTGTAAGTTGCTGGTTTTAACAAGTCCGGCATAGTGGATGTGACTGCTACTAACAGTTATTTAACTATAGTAGCAATCACATCCATTCATGGTTAACATCGGGCGGGGTGCTGTTATTTTAAGACAAAAAAATACTAGTTTATTTTTACGACTGACTGTAATTGTTTTAACTCAAACTTACTCTTTATTGCTTAAAATACGTGTAAGATCCATTAAAAGGTCAAATAAAAAAAATAATCAAAATGTCACGCCTTTTTCCCACAGGGATAGGCAGAGACAATGGAGCGCCACTTACCACGATCCTTACATAACACCATTAAAAGGTCAAATGTGTAAGTTAAATGTGTTTGTACATAAAAAAATGGGAGATATATGAGTACTTTACACGAGATTGCAAATTAAATGCTAATTAATGAGTTATTTTATTAATAAAGCGAAATGGGTTCGTGTCTGTTTGGAGACAATATAAATACGAGTATGTTACCTCAAATTATTCACGACTCATTCGTGTGAGGACAATTATATTATTTACACATTTTCACAATGATATAGGTAATTTTCACGTTTGTAATTACATATGAGTATTTATTTAGTTAAATGATCAACAAATGTAACAACAATAATTTTGTTACAAACACAATTAATTAATTAGGATGATGCATTAATTAGATTGACGAAAAGAATTTATAAATCTCATGTGAATGGATACGGTAAACAAGGCAGGCCCAGGAGGGTGTTTGCCGATCAAATCGGACACATCCTCAAGAAAGCTAGGTTGCCTAGTGCCAATAACCATAGAGCTTGTATAAAAATAATTTTAAATGTGAGGGAAGCGAGGGAGGGAGTTGTGTCAGGATCGTGGCAAGTGGTGCTCCATTGTCTCTGCCTATTCCTGTGGGTAAAAGGCGTGACAATTTGATTGATTGAAAATCAATTATTTAAACAACACGGTATATGCCTAAGGTCATTAACAATATGCACGTACAATATTCAGTTCAATCAGTTTCGATTAATTAGTGAAGGAAGTGGATTAATTTTTTTTAAGTTATAATTTTTTTTTTTTTTCATTAACAAATATAAACTTAATCGGTATGTTCAATTTTAGTAATAATTGGCTTGTGGTAACTGAAGTAGGAAACATAAAATATTATGTTTGAAATTCTATTTTATTTAAATGTCTTGAAAATCTGCATCCATGGTATAGCTCTAATAGTTTCGGAAAAAAGTGGCTGTGACATATGGACGGACGAACGGACAGATGGACAGACAGACAGAAATGATGAATCTATAAGGGTTCCGTTTTTTACTACGGAACCCTAAAAGTGTCGTTACAACTTTTGGTCTTAATTTTTTCCGTCTAGCCCCCTTTCGCAACGCGCAATAAGGAACTTTGTTCCAATAATCGAACATCGCTCGAAGAACCGACAACCGACGGGGAAGAAAGGTTCTAGAGTGAAGACCACGAACCGGAAGACGCAGCGTAGCTAGGCCTCCTACTAGGTGGACTGATTACATAGTGAAAGTCACGGATAACAGATGGTTGCAACTGGCATCTTGTCGTTTGGAATGGCGTTCTAGGGGACCTATGTTCAGCAGCGGACGCCTTCCGACTGATGATAATGATGAATATAATAATTATTTTTCAAATTATTCACTCTATAGTTTGGTTTCCAATATTTTAAACTCGTACAGTTCTATGTACATATCAAGTATATCAAATTGGACAACTACAAAGCCTATAATCATTATGTAAATTATATTACAGACGCAGAAATTTTCGCCAAAACAGGCCAAATTAATGGCAACTAAATGCAAATTCTAGTAGCGTTGCAGTTCATCTCTATTTTAACAGACAATTGGAAATACCGCAAACACCTAGTTAGTTATAGTATTAAACGCTTTCAATCTTTAAGTGGTATTATAAAATATATATCTAAAATTATTATCAAATATTATAAAGTGATCCTGACACAACTCTTTAGCTTCCCTCACATCCACAATTCTCCTCATAAAAGCTCTACGGTTATTTAACGACAGGCGTGGACAAACGGTTTAGCGATTGGTTTGTTGGGCGCAAAGTACCGGTCGGAGCAAATATTGGTTTCATAGCTTTTATATTAATAAAATTTATTAGCTTATATTGTTAATAAAAAAATTGGTGGATATTTGCTTCGGGTCTGGTTATCAAAGAGTGGTAGGCAGTGGTACGCAGTCTGCCGATCCGGGGTAGTACCACCACTTACAAGTATACCGTAAAGTGATCTGGTCACGTTTCGGGATCAGCTTGTAAGTTGCCGGTTCCAACCAGGCCGGCATAGTGAATGTGATTGCTACTCACATTGTAGTAGCAGTGACCATCATTTGTGGACCACACTTCGGCTTAACATCAAGCGGGGTGCTGTCATATGTCGAGTCACAATAAATAAATAAAAATATTGATTTAAACCAATATAGTTCGGTTTAAATTGAAAGTTTTGAAAATTTATACATATTAAAACTTTAAAATTTAATAATGATTATATATTATTGCTTGGTAAAATAAGTTTTCTCATCTAATGTTTGAGTCAACTTGTTTTATAGCCTCGACAACGGTTTCTGTTTGGAATTAAAAAAGTTTACCTTTTGCATGCTCTCTGTAGATTTAAACTATTTGGGATATTTAGATTCACAGAAGATTTTATTATTATTGGGAATTCGCACATGACAGCACCCCGCCTGATGTTAGGGTGAGTGCCGTCCATAAATGGAGACGAATGCTACTACAGTTAATAACTTTACTAGGTATTTTTTTTAGATATTGCACGATGACTGCAAAGCTCTCGAAACGTCGGAATAATAATAAATAAAAATATAATAAACGCCGCATATTTGTTTAATTCATTAACTTTGCCACGATTCTGACACAATTCTCTCGCTTCCCTCACATCCACATTTCTCTTTAATTTTGATATACTTATTATTATAATATCTTTAAATATATATTATAATATATTAATATTGTATATTTTTTTTTTTCAAAGCTTTTGTTTTACAACAGTTATGCTGTTTGTGCTTGATAAAATTAACATTCAGAAAATGAAACTCGAATTAGTCGTATTAGTGATTTTAGTAATTCTGTAAATCCATTATAGGAATAAGGTTATACTCGTACTTTTATTTTACAGAGTACTTTTTTGTAATTCCTTCCTTAATATTAAAAAAAAACAACATGAACAAAGGCAATGTTAATTGTAATTATTAATTAAAAAAATAACAATTCTCTTATTCTTTTTATTGTTTCTTTTGATAATCTATTTGTGGATTAATAAAAAAAAGCTAATTGGGATGAGGATTTCATTATTATAAGATCTCCTTAGAGAAAATACGATGTTTTTTTTTAATTAGCTATTTTTATTATATTTGTTGTATTAGGATTTTTTTGTTTCTTAATTTCACATGCTAGGTACTTACCTAAGTTAAGTTAGAGTACCAATCAATTAATTATTCAAATTGTCACGCCTTTTTCCCACAGGGATAGGCAGAGACAATGGATCGACACTTGCCACGATACTGACACCTCGCTCGCTTCCCTCACATATACAATTTTTTCATACAAGCTCTATGGTTATGTGCACTCTTGGACTTGCCTTGTTTAACGTATCCATTCACATAAGACTTAAAAATTCGTTTCGTCAATCTACTTTCACTCATCCTTTTCATGTGTCCATAGGAATATAAAATGGTTTAAGTCATTTTCAGGTTTAAACAATTTTAACGACTTTTTACACTGTGACTAACTTACATATTACGTACTTAATAAAATGTTTGACTACAAAACAAATAACCATCATTTTATTGATATATATTTTATATATTCTATTCAATTACTATAACTATAAATAAATTAGTTTTTATAAAAAAATGTTTAGGCGACTTTTAAAAAGAATAATATTTTAAATATAAAGTTAGGACTAAAATTTACAAGTCGGTAATGCGCGGATAAATAATTCAACGATCTCCTTTAATAAAATAAAAGCTTCGGGTCTAACATTGGCATTTAGAGTAATTTAATACGAGACTGGGACATTTTAGAATGGAAGGTGGCCAAAATCAATTTGGATTGCCAGTGATAATGGCATTAGAATTGCAAGGGATTTAAAATAGTCCATAGAATACTTCGGATGTTCAATGTTCCTAAATTGATGTGTTTATTTAAGTTGTGCGAGGACACCGTTTAATTTGTTTACAATTGATACGATTAACAAAAAGTTGCTAGTTCGTATGTTCCATTCAAAATTCAAAATTCAAAGTCATTTATTCATTTGGTTTTTACAAACACTTAGAAACGTCATTAAGAAAGAGTGAGGGGACTCTACCGAGTGTTCGGAAAGGCTATAGACTGAGAAGAACACTCAAGAAACTCCAGTCCGGCTTTTTTCAACTTTGTCTTATATTCTATTACATCTTTTTTGGGAACTAGCATATTATATAAACATTGCATATTATTGAAGTGAATAATTTGAATAAATAAAGCTGGTGCCCATAACCATAGAGATTGTATGAAGAGAATTGTGAATGTGAAGGAAACGAGGGAGTTGTGTCAGGATCGTTGCAAGTGGCACTCCATTGTCTCTGCCTATCCCTGTGGGAAAAAGGCGTGACAATTTGATTTGATAATTTATTAGAAATGTTTAATTTATTTGTGACTGACGTTTCTAGAATTATAATTTAGGCCCCACCCTAATTTGTATACGTTCCGAATGCCTATATTTTAAATAAACCTTCCAACTTCATCAATTCATCATCATCATCATCAGACAGAAGACGTCCACTGCCTCCCCCTAAGAACGCTATTCCAAACAACAAGATGCCAGTTGCATCCACCGGTTATTCGTGACTTCACTAGACGACGAAACGGAAGACGCAGCGTAGGTAAGCCTCCCACTAGGTGGATTGTCAGTCCTCTCTAGAACCTTTTTCCCCATCGGTTGTCGGTTCTTTGAGCGATGTGGCCAATTAATACGCCGCATATCTCACAGATATAAGCAAAGAGAATGGAGCGCCAATATTAACAATCCTATCCCTTTCGTTTCCTTCACATCCATAATCTATTTGTCCCAATTATACTGGATAGATGGTGTGCTGTCGATGAATAGAATTACTATTTAACTAGTAATATTAAATAAAATGAAACAAAAAAAATATTAATTGAATCATTGGACCTCAATCGCAAAGTAAATTATGAAAGTTTTTTTCCAAATTTTCTATTATAGTAAGACGAGAACTTGTTAGGAGAGTACCAAGTAAATAACTTTACGGCATACTTTATTACTTTTAATTTAACCATTACCCAAGAGATCAAAAAAATACCCAATATAAAAGACTTCTCAACGAACTTGCACTACTTCATCAACTTGCCTCTAATAATATTTTTTTGACAAAATGTCAGTGATCTTGGGTTGAGAATTGGTATTGTTGTAGGTAACCCATCAGTTACCTATTCATTTGTTATTAGTTGATTGGTTACCTACAAAGATGCCAAATATTATTATTTAGATTAGTAGAAAAGTTACGTTGATAAAGGCGTGCAAGATCGTTGCCGAGTCGTTGTGTTTTAAGAAAATCGTAGCTAGGGAAAATTCCCTTCCATTTTAATAATATTCATAAGTATATTGACTTGTGGTGTGTTTCAAAACAACTTATTGTTCCGTGCAAAATTTTCACGCACGTCTTCCACACAAACATAAGGTAACGTAATTTCATAGATATTCGTGTCACGTCGTTGTATCACGGTGTATGACCTCTATCATGGATAATATACTCTCCTGTGAGACATTTCCAGTGAAACGCGTGGCGTATTAGTTAGTAGACCAGTTTGTATCGTCCAAGGTTCAATTCCTGGTCGGAGCAAATATTTGTTTCATAGTTTCCTTTTATTTGAATTATTTAAATATAATGAATAGATAATAAACAAATTTCATTTCGCATTTATTTTGTTTGTGATTTTGCATTTTTTTTTATTCCGACGTGTCGAGAGCTTTGCAGCCATCGAGGTCACTTAGGTGTTGCTCGTCCTATTGGTTGATGCTGAAACCAAAACCGAAATAAAAGCGATAGTACGCCGCATAAAATTTGTTTAAATCATTAATCAATGTTCGCGAAAAATCTAAAAAAATACTAAATATAATTAAATTAAATATCGCAAATTTTCATTGTAATCGAGCCCCAATAAAAACAATATATTATGTATATTAAAACAACACATAAGAAGATCAAAAGATGTCCTCGTTTTCTAAAGAAAATAGCAGGTTACCGAACCCTATATTCTTCTCATGCATAAAATAGCGTAAATTTCCTAAATTGCGACTAAAAATAACTTACATATAAAATAACTTTGTTCCTACGCCCTAAATATCATTTATTTTTATTTAAAAACTTAATGCACAATAGTACAAAGGCGGAATCAATGCCAAAGGCATTCTCTACCAGTCTAACGTTTGGGATGTTCATCTGACAATGTAGATAACACCCAAACTTTTGGGTGCAAATTATGAAATGAAACAATTTCTTAGCATCCATGGATTCACCGTGCGGGTGCTGGGTCCATCGCGTGGCAGACGGGAGAATGAAGGCAGCGTTTCGGACTTGTGACCGAAATGTAGGTTTCAAAGCTTTTTGTGACATGTCAACACTCACCTTCCCTGCCTTCACTATCCCCTCTACCCAACCAAATATTGTAAGACCCCACCAATGCCGCCTTCGACATACGATCCAAAAATGTGGTTACGGCGGACCTTGGGAGGCCAAGATTTTTTAAAAGATGATGCAAGCTTTTTGCTGGTAATCCCCTTGCGCCAAGGTAAGGGGTAGGTAACCAAATACATATGAAAAATATATAAATTAATTCATATAGGTACACATAAATATACTCATAGTTGTATAGATGCATAAATAACATGTATAACACATACATATATTAATATAATACAATATAAACAGGATTATTATCATGTAATAAAATAAAATACACTTAAATCATGTGTAATAAATTCATCAAAGATTTATGATGAATTTATTACACATAATCATAGCGCGACCAATCATTAATCTATGTAAATTCATATTTAAATATTCTTAATTATTCGCTCTAATAGCATCCTCTAGTCCTAGCTCAAAATTTAGTCCTTCATAGTGACGAAACCCTTAAATGAAACTGTTTTGTTTCAAGACAAACTGTTGGTGGTCAACTTGTGACTGTGTGGGACTCGAAACAGTTTTATTTATTATGTTTTTTTTTATTATTAACTTGGAGTTAAGCTCCAGCGGTCCATTAATGGAGGTAGCAGTCATTACAGGTAAACTACAGGTAATACTACAGGTAAATAACTTTTAAGTTGATTTCGAAACGCGACTACGTCACTTAAAGGTCTGTATATTTGTAAGTGGTGGTACTACCACGGATCGATAGACTGGAAACCACTGCCTACCAATCTTTCATAACCAGACTTGGAGCAAAATACATTTTCTTAAAATAATCTTATCTTACTTTTAAATGTGAAAGTTGTGAAACCGGGAATCGAACCCAAGACTTTTCGCGTAACGTGCTGGTGTACAATACGCTACGCCTGTCGCTAGAAATAAAATACATAGAAAGTTGCTAGGCATGCTGAATCGCACTCCATCTTAACATCAGGCGGTGTATAGTTCGCGCTAATATGTGTTTTTCTCATACCCAAAGAATATACTCATATGGTCCAAAAGGTGTTTGTCCGGTTACTTTCAAGCTGATCCCAAAACGAAGTGAATCAACCTAAAAACTCACTTTCATACATTTTTATTGCACTAGTATATCTCAAATTTTATTAAAATTATTATTTTGCGTCTTTTTAAAAGCACAAATTAAAAGTACGTATTTGAAATTGAAAATACAGGACCTAGAAGGTGTGTTCGGAAATAGTGAGAAATGGCGGGTCCAAATTCAATCTTAGTACATTTCCGTCATCGAATGTATGCGACATACGTACGTACCTATATGTCCTACTATACAATATATTGGCAGTGGTCCGTCCCGGTAACGAATTGAATTCGAAACATTTAATTAAAACCTTTTTAAGGTTTTATAAGGTTTTAAGGTATATAGGTTTTTTATATAGTAACTCGATATAGTGGCAATGAATGGGAAAGGTGCCTTTTGGTAAGCAAGGGGAGGACCAAGAAACCTCCGACTGAAAAACAGTTTTATTATTAGATTAACTCAGTCGCCTTCAGTCGGCTTCAAAAATCCTAGGTATGAAAAAGGTAAGAATCAAGAATACAAAAAATAATTATAAATACAAAAAAACAGTATTCCGCATGCCCCTAACCATAGCCTGTAGAGCCAGTATGAAGGTCATCGTGGATGTGAAGGAAGCGAGAAAGATGAGTCAGGATTGTGGAACGTGGATCGCTTCGTTGTCTCTGCCTATTAATTAAGGCAAAAGTTTCTTATGTAAACACTTGTATGATCAATTTCAATTAAATTGTCACCTCTCTTTTCATGGGGATGGAAGAGACAATGAAGCGCCACTTGCCACGATCCTAACACACTTCCTTCACATCCACAATTCTCTTCATGAAAGCTATGCATATCATCAATTTAAAAATAGTAAATAGGTATATAAACGATCACTTTAAAGAAAGTTATATTTGTATTCATACTACTTTATAAAACACACTCGCTCTTCTACACACTCCTGAACTAGATAGAAGCCAAATTTTATCAAGCTTCCCAATTTTAAGTCTAAAATTTGTATATAAAGATGCGGATGCATAATGCAATACTTGCTTTGAATTTAAGCTTTGTCTCACCATTCTAAATCTTGTATAAAAAGGAATTCTGCTTACCACAAGTCGGGATCAGCTTGAAAATCGCTAGACTTTAGCTAGGCTGGCGTAGAATCGAATGATACTAACAGTAAGGAATCGGTCGCTTATATTCGTGGATTACTTATCATTACAGATACGTGGCCTAATGATAGGATATTTTTTTACATTTCTATACTAAGCTACTAGAGTGAAACAGAACAACCAAAGAACATATATCAAAGATACATTGGTACCGGTGGATGGTCTCGAACTACTGCTCTCGGTTTGCGTCACCATTGCACTGCCACCACACCACGGTCGCCTCGATATATAGTCACAAACATTATGTGTTACTAAAATTTATTCAAAGATTTAAAAAAAAAAACATGGATTTTGTATAAAGAGAATTGCGCATGAGAAGGAAGTTAGAGAGTTGTGTGAGAGTGGTGGATAGTGCCGCTTCATTGACTCTGTCTATCTCTGGAAGGATTGAGGAAGGTCAGGTGCCGTCTGGTCTCACTTTCTCCTCTTAATTTTTCTTTTTAATCCCTGAGGTTAACTGAAGAGTGACTAACGGCGCTGCGTTTAGTACGCCTTTGTAAATCGTGAAATGATGTTCTTTAATATAAATATTTATAAATATTTTATTTATAAAATTGCTATATTCCTTAAATAAAATACCATATTTCTTTAATAAAATTGTTTCTCTTTCTGCAGTGAACTAGGTACCTACAGGTAAAGAATAGAATATTCAATATGAAGAATGTTTGAAACTACGAGAGTACTTCAATATGTCATTCTGTTGCAGAAATCTATTTGACAAAGAGTTCTGCTGTCACTAGCTGAACATTCCTGCAAATTCAAAGGCTAGTAAATCAATTTATACTAAGAGTTTTACTAAGATATTAATTGAATTTGGCTAATAAAAATGTTGTTTATTTTGAAATGTTTTAATCCGATAACTTTATAATCTTTTTGCATTGGCGATTGAGGCAGCTGTGAACAGACTCAGTTTTTTAGTCGTCATTACTCTTGAACCTCTTCTTGCTTGTCATCGACATCAGATGTCGTGTCACAATAAATAAAATAAAACTTTTTGCATTTGATTCCCGTTATGTATCCGCACTTGAATCCTTGCGGCTTCTTAAACGGTTTGCTCTCAGTCGAGCCGACCAATCCTCCAGGAAGACCAGAAGACCCTTTTAGTTCCTGCAGACCTCTGGATGCTTCGCTGCCGCAATTTAAAAGCACATGTGTAGGTGTTTTCTTCTTATTCAAGCAGCCTATACAAATGGGGCTATCTGTAATAAACTAACGAGATTATAAGGAATGGGTACAAATGTCAGTTTTATTGCAGCAGTCGGTGCAAAAGGAATGAGCAAATGACTTGCACCTTTTTAAATAGAATCTTGGTCTCCCAAGGTCGGCCGTAGATATATTTTTAGACTTTTTTTATTGCGGCTCGACATATTATGACAGCACCCTAAATAATGTTAAGCTGGAGTGCGGTCTATGAATGGAGGTGATTGCAAATATAGTTATTAACTGTAAATAGTAGTCACATCCACTATGCTGACCTAGTTGGAACCGTTAACTTACAAGCTGATCTCGAAACACAACTAGGTCAATTTGTTGTCCGTATACTTGTAAGTAGTGGTACCACTACCTACCAGTCTTTGACAACCAGACCCGCAGCAAATATCCGCATTTTTATTATTATTAAAAAATATTTGTTTTAAATATTAAATATTACAAATAAAATTTGTGAAACAAATCTTTGCTCCGACTGGGAATCGAACACAGGACTTCACACGTAACGAAGTGCTAACCAATGAGCTACGGGTCTCGTCATTGACATGTAACCTGTTGGTCATTAGGTTTAGTAATTTAAAAAGTTTTATTTTGTGTCTTTGCTATTCAGTAATATAATATTATATATCTCTCCAACTTTTGTTAGAATAAAAGCGTTAAGACCAAAGAAAAAAAAACACGGTTCCTATTAAGTCCCCCTAGCCTAAACTTTTTCAGGAAAACCCTTTATAAGACTTAAAGAACCTTTCCTGGCTCACAGATTTTTATACTACTCAATATATTACAGCGCTAGTAAAAATGGCTAAAAATACGAGCTTCGTGCCACTGACTGCTAGTTGCATGAAAAACTTTTTAAACATTTTAATTATTATCAATCAATCAATCAAATAGTCGCGCCTTTTTCCCATTGGGATAGGCATATAAAAATACAATTATTCAATAAACCAAATTGACAAGCCTTAATTTCCAAAGGGCTAGATAGAGACAATGGAGCATCACTTACCACGATACTGTGGAAGGTGGTAGGCAATGGTTTCCAGTCTGCCGATCCGAGGTAGTTCTACCACAAGTATACAGACTGTAAAGAGACTTAGTCCCGTTTCGGGATCAGCTTGTGAAATGCGACTACCTACCACTCTTTTATAACCAGACCCAAAGCAAATATCCACCTCTTCTTTATTTTATTAACAAATATTTGCAATATTTAATATAATTAATAAATATTACAAATAAAAGCTATGAAACAAATAGTTGCTCCGACCGGGAATCAAACCCAAGACTTTACGCGCAACAAACCAACCGCTAACCGTTTGTCCACGTCTGTCCCGAAACTAGATTAAGTCACTTCACGGTCTGTATACTTGTAAGTGGTGGTATTACCCCGGATCGGCAGTTCTAAGTGAGGTTTGATTTTCCTGGCTTTCGAATGTGCTCGATATCAAAAGCATGAGCCGTAACACATAGAAGTATATTGATACAGTGCTCCACTATTTGCACATTTGACGACCGAAAGGGAATATTCAAAAGAGAATCTAATCTTGTTAAAATCCTGTTTTATCAATTTATATATATTATAAATAAAACGTTTGGAATTGGAATTTGTGTATAAAATATTTTCGAGTATAAAAATGGAATAGACACAACTTCTTAAATGAGTGTGTATTTTTTTAATCACAATCAATTAATCAAGTTGTCACGCCTTCCTCCCACAGGGATAGGCAGAGACAATGGAGCGCCACTTGCCACGATCCTTTTTTACTGTGACTCGACATATGACAGCACCCCGCTTGATGTTAGGCTGGAGTGTGGTCCATGAATGGATGTCACTGCTACTACAATTTAATAACTGTGAGTAGCAATCACATCCACTATGCCGGCCTAGTTGAAACCGGCAACTTACAAGCTGATGCCGAAACGCTACCAAATTACTTCACGGTCTGTATACTTGTAAGTGGTGGTACTACCCTGGATCGGCAGACTGTGTACCACTGCCTTCCACTCTTTTATAACCAGACCCGAAGCAAATATTTATCTCTTTTTTTATTAACATTATTACCAACATTTATAATTTTTTATTTAATATAATTATTAAATATTACAAATAAAAGCTATGAAAACAAATATTTGCTCCAACCGGGAATCGAACCCGGGACTTTACGCGCAACAAACCAATCTCTGACCGTTCGTCCTAGCCTGTCGTCAAAGATCCTGACACAACTCCCTCGCTTCCTTTACATTCACAATTCTCTTCATACAAGCTCTATAGTTATGGGCACTAGGCAACCCAGCTTTCTTGGGCCTGCCTTGTTTAACGCACTTAATTACACTTTATTGTAATATCCGCCTGATGTTTAACTAAAGTATAATCAATTAGGGAAGGCGCTATTACAATTAAATAATGAGGCGCATCTAATATGCCGGCCTAGCTAAAACTGGCAACTATCAACCTGTACCCTGAAAATTTCATAATAATTATTGTACATATACTATCAATCAATCAAACTGTCACGCCTTCCTCCTACAGGATATACAGATAGGATATTCCTCCTACAGGGATATGCAGAGACAACAAAGCGCCACTTGTACTATTAAATGTAAAATGTAAAAATACTCTGTAGCATTGTTTTTATGGGTCTCGTCTCGAAATGTTACAGCACCTCACCTGATGTTAAGCTGTTGTGCGGTCCATTATTGAAAGCGAATTATAATATAATACAA
The DNA here is from genome assembly GCA_905220615.1 of Tinea trinotella. NCBI lineage: Eukaryota > Metazoa > Arthropoda > Insecta > Lepidoptera > Tineidae > Tinea > Tinea trinotella. Next base: position 2,694,142 of record HG992314.1, read on the forward strand.
AAATAATATAATATAATAATATAATATATATACGATGTACCTAGACGTTAGGAGGCTATAGCCGATATTAGTAGTTATTTTTTTTAATATACCGTTACTTATTAATCTATCTATTAATTCTATCATTATATTTTTAATGTTTTTTTTAAATTATAAAATGTGCTTGTAACATAGAAACAGGGCGACTTTAGTACACATATCAAAGATACATTTTACCTACTTGATTTTGAACCGGAGGCTTTTTACAATTATTTTTAGTGTTTCTCGACATCTGACCATGACTTGCCTAATGGTAAGCGAGGGGGGTTCTAAAGGTGCCAATGACTGAAAAAACCGACTCAGATTACGGTTCCCTCAGTCGCCGTCACTATGGAAACCACTATCCACAATTATTATAAAATGTACAATGTGTTACTTAGTAAAGATTGAAGGCTTGCCCTTAGAAGTAACTTAATTGGCTACCAACATAATAGTGAACCTTTGAAATTAATTTAACCACCTCCGGGTTCAAGGTGAGACGTTAATGTCATTAATATCAAATGGCTCCCATAGTTTTAGTTAGCACTAACAATTTACACATTATATATATTATGTATGACTTTTTATTTATTTATTCAAATCCTTTATTGCATCAAAATAAACTTAAAAATAGGTACATAGGTGAGTTTAATGTCTAATAGGCATTTTCTAACAACTAACCTTTGGAATGGTAACAAATTATGGGCAGAATGCATATATAGGTACTATATATACATATAAACTACATACAAGTTTCACAAGTACATATAATATGTAGGTACAAATAAACATTCATACAAAATTACTTTTGAGAATATCAGGACATCAAATCTATTTGTCACGTCTTTTGCCCAAGTAATAGGCAGACAATTCCATTTGCCACGATCCTGACACAACTCCCTAGCTTCCCTCACATCTACCATTATCTTTATATAAGCTTCCTTGAGGATGTTTCCGATAGGACAATAGTAAGTTTAATTTCAAAAAATCGAAGTTTCATTTCTTTGTAGCACAATCAACATGTGTGTTCGTTTTGCCAGTCTATGTAAAACACCAAACATCCATTAAGCGAAGCGTGAAAAGCACCTTTGACACACAGTGACGGCGACTGAGGCAACCGTAAAATGTGTTTTTTTATTCAGTAGGCGCTGTTGGACGTTCCAATTTTTTTTCGGTTAACAGATTCGTGTTTTTAAAAGACTAATAATAAAATTTTAGTCACTTACTGAGACCTTGACTAACCTAAAAGTATGCAAGGAAATGTTTATAACGTTTATTAAGAGCGCCCACAACTTAAAAAAACCTTTTGGTTTACGGTTGAAAAATATAGGTAATGAAAAATTGATAATAGACACACATCAACAGATCGAAACTTTATTACCCATTTTCTAATTCCGTGATTTCTTAATTCTAATTTTTATTATTAAAATATATTCATAAAATTCACTTTTATATTAAGATGATCTTAACTTGTATTATAATATAATAGAAATGTGCATAATAAATGTGTTTTTAACTCAGAAATAAAACATTATTTTAAATTTAGCTCTTTAAAACAATATAACACTGTATTTTCTTAGATTTTGCGCGAACATTGATTAATGAATTAAACAAATTTTATGCGGCTTACTATCGCGTTTATTTTGGTTTTGATTTTACAATTTTTTATTATTCCGACGTTTCGAGAGCTTTGCAGCCATCGTGGTCACGGAGAGACTGAGGTGTTGGTCGCCCTATTGGTTGATGCTGTTATTGTTTCCAGATAATAATATTAAACGCGATAGTAAGCCGCATATTTTTTTTTAATTCATTAATATAACACTGGTTATTAAATATTATACTTTAAATATAAAGTTTATTTTAAAGAAGTTCTTAAGTACTCTTAATTTTATTATAAATAACTGCATGTATTTATAAAACAAGAGAGTTTGAAGTAACACTTGTTCCCGCTATCATAAAACTTAAGTTTTGAAGTAAGCCTTCATTTAAGCTCTTTTTCCATACTGTTGATACTTATGAAAAGTAACGATATATGTAAGTACATAAGTTTGCTAAAATTAGGCTTAAGAACAAAAAGTTACACCTGTGGACGTCAGGTAGGAAAGAAAATCTCTTGAGGATCGTAGAAAATGGCGCGCTATGCGTAATAACTTATCAAGTACATTAATTTTCCGACGGTTGTTAAATTTTATTTTACGACACCAGCTGGTCACCTTTATGGCCCTGGATAGCCATCATCCCCGTTAACTATATTTAAGGGAAGGGGGCAACCCGAACAATATCGCAACCACGGCTCGCTCAACACACCGCCACCAACAGAAATATTATAGTTCACTTTTTTATTAAGACGTTACATCTGATCTTGACTTGTCTTATGAAGATGTCGAGCTATAATATAAAAAAACGGGTTGCACTCCCGGAGTGCCGGCAGAATTGAAAACTTGAATATTATTGTTGTGCATTTTTTATATGTATTTTGGAGTGGTTAGGGAATAATTTTGCACGAATTGCTTAAATTATTAGTATAAAAGTACTATCATTTATGTGGTGAAATAAAATATTAATTTATTGCGCTATTGTATACAAACATAATAATTTATATAACAATAAAAATTTAACACTTCAGAGCTATTCAGAAACAGCAGGCGCAGGCATACATTTTCGCCGGTAGAAAGAGAGGGGGATACTCCTCTCTTCCGTCTTACGAATTTACGACCAGGTCACGTGTCCTGACGCGAGTTAACATTTTTTACCTTTTACAAAAAGTGCACAACACCGCTAAAGAAGTTTTCACTTCAAAAAAAAAAACAAAAAAGGAAATCCTTGTAGATTTGTCAAAAAATAATATTAAATTTCACTATCTACTAGTATGCCTATGAATGTTGATTTTATATCAATGACTTAGTCGTAAAACTGTCTTCGTAGTAAAAACGTACGTTATAGTATCCCACACAAGATTGGTTGTCGCTAAAAGGATTCAGTTTATACATTCGACCCTTTGACCCTTGAAAATTACATCTGCTGAGATTACTTCATCACGTAAAAGTTAGTACATAAACCTGACAAACATTTATTTTCATAAGAAAGTAAAGAAAAACGACTTTTTGTCATATTTTTTGTTATGTGTTTTTTTATAGCATAACAAATTGAAATAAATGTGTGATGGTATCATAATTTTTACTTCAGGTGGATTCTTTCGGTCGGCATATGATTCTTTTGAAGTAACCGTGAACCGTAGATATAGGTATATAAAAAGTTAATAATTACTATCCATGAATTATGGATCACCAAAATTATATAAACATATCAAACCTAGAGCTTGTATGAGGACAATTGTGAATGTGAATGAAGCGAGGGAGTTGTGTCAGGATCGTGGGAAGTGGCGCTTCACTGTTTCTATTACCTATCCCTGTGGGACAATTTGATTGATTGATTAATTAATCAAACCCACGCCGCAACCACACGCAAAAGTAAACTGAAATGAAAAACCAAGCAGACCAGAAGAAAAAAGAAAAGGATATCTCCTTAAATATGGGGAAGTGGACCGCTCCATCGCAGCACTCGGTCACGAGTATAACGCTCTTTATAGCCATCGTACCCCTCAACCATATTTTAGAGAGAGGGCAACCCTAACCATTACGACACTACGGAATTGACGATAAGTACTACTGTCGGTGTCATACCACCTCCACCAACAGAAATAATAATTAAACTTTACTTATATTGTGACACTTAATCTTTATATACGTGCCAACTAGGCCGGCATAGTGGATGTGACTACTACTTACGAACACTGAACTGTAGTAGCAGTCATCTCCATTCATGGGCCGCACTTCAGCATAACATCAGGCGGGGGCTGTCATAATATGTCGAGTCACAATAAACAATAATTAAAGGATATAAGATGGGTAAAGCGGCTGGTAAAGCATTTCAGACTATGTGATAATGACTTCATTATCACTTCAAAAATCGTTTTTTTTTTTACGAAACTAGTAAACCTGAATACCGCTATTATTATGTGCTTATATCAGGTAATTATTCATACGTCAGTCTTTATGTAACAGGAATGCACTAAACTTGTCAGCTTTTTTTTACGCCTTTATTAGCTTGACTTGTATGTACTCGTATTATATAACTATGTAACGGAATCTTTTAAAAAAAATTTCACCCACTTCTGGTGGTCTGAATAATTTGAAAATTTGTACACGAATTAAAAACTGATGACAATACAATATTTCGTGAAATATTTTTAAGCTAGGTTGCCTAGTGCCCATAACCACAGAGCCTGTATTGAAGAGAAGTGTGGATGTAGGAAGCAAGGGAGTTGTGTAAAGACCGTGGTAAGTGGCGCTCCGTTGTCTCAGCCTATCCCCGTGGGAAAAAGGCGTGACAATTTGATTGATTGATATTTTTTTGGCCGTCACATTGATGGCGACTGAGGCAACCGTGGATTATCTCGTTTTTTTTTTCAGTCGTCGGTATTCTTCGCTTTCCATTTATTTACTTTTTAGTTTACATTATCATATGCGTGTTTTTTAGTTTTTTAACTAAATCAATCAATCAAATTGTCACGCCTCTTTCCCACGGGGATAGGCAGAGACAATGGAGCGCCACTTGCCACGATCCTGACACAACTCCCTCGCATCCTTCACATCCACAATTCTCCTCATACAAGTTTTACGGTTATGGGCACTAGGCAACCCAGCTTTCTTGAGAATGTCTTCGATTAATATAATAGTTTTATTTACATCAAGAAGCCTATAGTATTTTTCCGGACTCAATCTGAAAATTAAGAATGACGTAAAACGTATTTCTTTTGTTTTAATTGCAGTGCTTTTTGTCAAAAAAAAGCGCAGGCTTTTAGTTCTTACACTTTAATCGGTGCGCTTTACCTCTTACTGTAATTAAACTACGTTTTTTACAATAAATAATAAACTTTATTTCGATAAAACTATTTTAAAATATTGCTTTAAAATCGACCGTGGTGTAGTGGCAGTGCAATGGCTACGTAAGCCGAGTGGCACGGGTTCGAAACCACTCACCGGTACCAATGTATCTCTGATATACGTACTTTGGTTGTTCTGTTTCTATGATACAAGCACTTTAGTAGCTTAGTATAAAAATGTTAATAAAAAAAACATAGTTTATTTAGGCCGTGGAGACTCGGTTGTTGCAAGTCAGATATCGAGTCACGTTTCAAAAAAGTAGACAATGTTGAACGAATTGGACAATAGATGACCTCTTTTGTTTATTTATATCACACTGTATGCGTCCTATAGCTACCCCTAACATGAGTAGTTGATGTAATGTGAACCTGGTTCAGAAATTATGCCTTATACAATAAGGACCAATGATGATATTCAACATTGACAAGTAGCGCTTCATTGTCTCTGCCTATCCCTGTGGGGGTAGGTCGTCAGTATGATGGTGATGATATTCAATGATATAACATACTTGAATATGATTGGGGTAACTGAACAGCAATCGAAAATTAAAGCCGGTAACCGAAACCCAGAGCCAAATTTACTGTCTGCGGAAATTCTTTTTTTAATACTCAGTTTTAATTTTTTATTGTGACACGGCATCTGACCTCGACCCGTCTGATGAAAAGCAAGAGGAGGTCCAAGAGTGACGACGACTGAGAAAACTGTTTTTATTCACAGCTGCCCCATGAAAACAGGAAGACTAAGGTACATATTTCAAACATTGGTACTGAAGACCATTACACCTCGGTCACCTTTAATTTATTTAAATTATATGTAAATCGCTAATAAACAGTTGATTGCTAGTTGTAGTACTGGTGATGAAAAGTGAATAGTGCCTTATTTTCACAAAACATTTTATTTCTTTACGATATGTACTCTTGGTAGCGTGCACACTAGTTACTTTATGTGACTGCACCGCTTTGATATCGCTGGTACAGTTTTGTTTTGTCAACAAGCCATACCGACGCACAACATTGCATATTTTGTATTTGTAGATTTTTTTGTGAATTGTTTGTCTGAGTAGCAATGGGTGGGATGATTTACCAGCCTGTTTTGCCTATCCTATAAAATTGGATCCTTCAAGCTAAGCGTAAAAGGCACCTTTAGAGACTGTTAAGAAACTTATTTGCGATTTGGATTCAGCATCAACCTTTCCGGTGCTAACTTGACCGGCATAGTGGATGCGACTGCAATTATTATTAATTAAATTATACAAGTATGTGCTATGAAATAAACTACTTCGACCAGGAATCGAATTCAATATCGGTTTATTTTTAAAATCCAATTTTATTGGTGAAACATTATCTAATAAAATTAAATAAACACCTAGAGTTGTACCTAAGTAAAATGAGCTATGAAATTTAAGATTTGATTTAGTTTTTAAATAACATTAAGATTATATTTCAATTTATCAATTTGATAAATGGAATCACAGCGAATTTAAAAAACATTTTACCTAAGCAATAACAAAATAAAAGCCTAAAAGTTTCACAAAAATAATAAATTTTCACAAAAGGTATATACAAAATTGATTAATAGTGGTTATGGTATGTGTTTTTAGGTTAGTAGGTTAGTAAAATAGGTAATATAATAATGATATAACAATAGAATTTAATTGCTGTATCACATTTCGGCTCCTTAATAAGCAATAAGAAAGACAGGGAACCCGAATCACGATGTCGAATAGACATACTGAGAACATCGATGACCCAGTTATCAAAAATGTGGAAAGACCAGCAGGAAAACATTAATGCAGATGGTTTAAACCTTGGTCTTCTCCATACAAATAGTGGACTCATTCGCGTTTCGGGATCAGCTTGTAAGTTGCCGGTTCCATCTAGGCCGGCATAGTGTATGTGACTGCTACTCACAGTTATTGAATTGTAGTAGCAGTGACATCCATTCATGAATCACACTCTAGCTTAACATCAAGCGAGGTGCAGTCATACGTCGAGTCACAATAAAAAAAGCAAGGATAGATACACCAGCGGCAACGACAAAAACTGTTACAACTTGCATTCCTGACTATGCCACCCAAAGGATCATTTGCTTGAAGAAAAATGGACCACTTCGGTCCTTTCGGAAGTTAGCAGCATGTGCTACAACACTTCTGGCAACTTTTGCCTCTCTTGGACCTCCTCTGGACCTCCAATCTCACCGGGCGGGTCGTGGCCAGATGTCGAGTCATAAAAGAAAAAAAAATACAATATATATAGCCAATATTTACTTAATATTAATCATGTGAAGAAGAAGCTTATGAGAAAAATACTCTAATATTTTTCATAGCAATTATAATGGTAGTGCAAGAAATTCCTATAACGCTCATTTTCTCACGTATGACATCGTATAAGACCAATTCATGCACCTATAAAGAACTAGAAGCGCTATATTGTTTACTTAAATATTTACAATTTATAAACATTAAAACATATAAAAATTCAGCTTATCTCGCGCACATGCTTTACACCTCCTGATGTTAGGCTGGAGAGTATATGTCAATCAAATCGTCACGCCTTTTTCCCACAGGGATAGGCAGAGTCAATGGAGCGCCACTTTCCACTTGATCATATATAAATTGGAGTTATACAATATGTGACTGTACTCTGCTTTACTCATTATAAAAGTTAGTTTATTTGTGTAACGTAATATAATATTTATTAATATATATTTTTTATATTTATTTTAATGTCGTCGAATAATTATCGTCTGGATAAATATAAATATACAAGTAATAATAGGTCGGGGCATATTGGATGTGACTGCTACTAACAGTTATTGAATTGTAGTAGCAGTGACATTCCACTTATAGTCCACACTCCTTCTTAACATCAGGCAGAGTGTTGTCAAATGTCGAGTTAATATCCATCTTTTTTTATTAACAAATAGTTGCAATATTTTATATGATAAAAAAGTATTACAAATAAAAGCTACGAAACAAATATTTGCTCCAACCGGGAATCGAACCCGGGACTTTACGCGCAACAAACCTCTCTAAACCGTTCGTCCACGCCTGTCGTCCAACTCCAAGTATTAATAATTATATAAAATAAATTAAAAAAGTCTTTTCTACGAATTCTAAAGTCTTGGTTTCATATATGAATAGCATCACGTTGACTATGCCGTCACCATGACAGAATGTGATAGTGACGGCTGATAGCTGATGAGACTGGACGACTGGTCGCACAAATGGACCTTTTTGGTTATTTTATTTATTTATTTATTACTTGCCGTAGTATGGTGCACGCAGGCGGACGTACTGCTAGTTAGCATTCTCTACCAGCCAACCTTTGGAACAATACGTAGAAGCAAGTCCAAAATGTGAGCAGAAGGAAGATTATACAGAGAAAAATATAAAACATACAAATATATACATGCATACAATATAAACACATTTAAATATATAAATAAATACCTACTAAATAAATAAATATACACATATACATACATACATACATATTTTGTGTTGTCCATTAGAAAATTCATGTTTTAGCAATTTTTATTTTGGGTCTGGTGGACTGCAGTTCTTAGAGACACGTCATGGTGCACCGTAGCGAGGTGAATATGTCGGCAAAAAGGCAGATAATATCATTGTTATTATCAAATTGTCACGCCTTTTTTCCCACAGGGATAGGCAGAGAAAAAGAGGCTGTAACGACACGCTATAGAGGGCATTCCAAAGGTAGTATCTGCGCTGATGGATAGATGGCGCTGCATGTATCGCCTTGCCATAATGTTCGCAGATAGCCGCTGGAACCAATGAGATTGCGCATACAATATCTCGCAAATGGTTTATCGTCAAAGCGTTTCAAAGCGTTGGTATATATATATACGCTTCAACGACGAGACGTCACCCGGCTAGTAGTGTAGTACGTAGTGGCCCTATACGCAACACGCGTATAGCGGGAGATCTCCTTTACTTTTCTAACTTGTGGAATAATGCTCCGCAAAAAGGCGCTACTTGCCACAATCCTGACACAACTTCCTTGTTTCCCCCACATCCACAATGTAAATTATACAAGCTCTACGATTTTGACGTGACAACGTCTTATAAATTGGTTTGCCGGGTGACACTTTAAGAAACTGCGTTACGCTCCGCTCACGTTATGCGCTCACAATGAGAGCGAGTGAGAGGCACGCGTCCCTTCCACTCGGGCATGGTTAGCCCGCCTAAGAGCGAGAGAGACAGACATAAAAAGTGAAAGGCACGCGTCCCTTCCACTCGAGCACAGTTAGCCCGCTTATTTATTATGTTTTATATAAATATAACCGCACAGTTATATTTATGTTTTAAATATAATTCTTTGTATAAATAAATGTTTTAATTTGTTACTATTATTTCATCCTTCTTCCTACTATACGAATGAATATTCACATTAAAATTATTTTACCACTCAAAGTCGTTGTCACGTAAAACTTTCGCCCGTATATCGACTTTACAGGCAACCAATTTTTTTTATGATTATGGGAACTAGGCAAAAGGATATTATAACATACAGACTAGTTACTTCCTTACTAACCTTCCTAATTTCTCAATTTACAACTTTGCAACATTTTCAAATATAAATTTGATACTGATCTTGTATTTGTAATTGATATATTAATTTATTTTAATTTGAAATTATAAAAGTTTTCTTCAAGATTGTCTTAGATCAATTAAGTGGTTAGAAGTAAGACAACTTAAAACTGTATGTCACGGTGATAAATCATTTGCGAACCTCTGTTTTACAAACAAAAGAAGGAAGTCTTTTTTGGTGCCCCGCTATAAATCGTTGGGCGTAACTTTTTTAATATCCCCCCTCGATTGTGATTTATTGGAATACTCAAATGGCTACTGTTATGAATTTCTTTAGAGGGTTGTCATTGTAATATAATATTATTAATGTATTTTCAATGTTTATTCACAAAGACTTTAGGTAAATGTTTACATTTATTTCAAACATTTTTTTCTTTAATTTAATAGCGGCTACTGGCTACCCACGGGCGCGTAATTTCATACGGCACGTAGTCTTCAATTTTATCTATCATGTCAATGTCTATTTTCCATTACTCTATATTTTCCTATTTATTTTTTTCATATTTTTTTTATTGTGGCTCGAGTGCGGAGTGCGGTCCATAATTAAGGGTGACTGCTACTACAGTTAAATAACTGTAAGTAGCAGTCACATCCACTATGCCGTTTGATCGAAACCAACAACTTACAAGCTGATCCCGAAACGCACTAAGTCACCTCACGGTCTTTTTTATCAATAAATATTTGTAATATTTAAATCAAAATCAAATCAAATCAAAATTGATTTGACCGTGACCACGATTGCTGCAACGTTTTCGAAACGACGAAATAATAAAAAAATGTAAAATCTAAATTAAAATAATCGCGATAGTAGGCCGCATAAAATTTGTTTAATTTATTAATCAATGTTCGCGTAAAATCTAAGAAAATACTAAATGTATTTATTTATTAATATATACATATGTGCATTTTAAGTAAGTACAATCGACAAGTGAAATGCTTTGCTTGCCACTGTGTTCTCTCCATCCTATGAACTTGGATCCTTCGAGCGATGCGTGAAGAAGCACCTTTGGTCGGCGTAGTTACGGCGACAGAGGCAGCCGTGAACTAAATCGTTTTTTTTTCAGTCGTCGTCACTCTTGGACCTCCTCCACGCTTATCATCAAGCGGGTCGAGGTCAGATGTCGTGTCACAATAAAAAGTATCATCATCAGCCAGAACGCGTTCTCTGCTGAACATAGGCCTCCCCCTTAGAACGCCATTTCGAACGACAAGATGCCAGTTGCATCCACCGGTTATTCGTGACTTTCACTATGTCGTCAGTCCACCTAGTGGGAGGCCTACCTACGCTGCGTCTTCCGGTTCGTGGTCTCCACTCTAGAATCTTTTTTCCCCATCGGTTATCGGTTCTTCGAGCGATGTGGCCAGCCCATTGCCACTTCAGCTCGCAAATCCTTCGAGCTATGTCGGTAACTCCGGTTCTTTGGGGAATATCATCGTGCAGAGACACACCAAGCACAGCTCTCTCCATTGCCCGCTGAGTGATTCTGAGCTTTTCCAACAGGCCAACATTTAGGGGCCACGTCTCAGTGCCATATGTCATCACTGGCAACACACAATGGTTTAAGACCCTTGTCTTCAGGCACTCTGGAATATTTGACGAGAAGATATAACGCGAAGATATATAAGAAGATATAATAAAAAGTATATGTATGCAATAATAAATGGATGTATATAATGGTTAGTACATTTTAAGTGTAAGGCTGTACGTTGATTTAAATTGTTTAAGTGTAAGTGCAAGTTTAGTTAAAGTGTAAGTTGTCTGTTTAAATGTAAATAATATTATGATTCTTTTGACTTACTCACTTACACTTTGTAAAATATAACATTTTTTCTGTGTCCCAAAAGTAGATTGGTAAAGTATAAATGTGGCAAAGTTATGTGTGTATAAACAATAAAGTGTTAAAATAATTCATTATAACTTTTTCAAATATTAACTGCTATTTCATTCATTAATGAAATACAAAAATTGATTTCCAAACCTAAAACCTAAAAAGTTCTTTACATAGTAAATTGCAAATATTCAATTGGATTGAAAGTTTTCTAGACTTCAAGTTTCAAAAGTCACATCGGACGTCTACTCCTTTTACACAAAGAAATTGAGTTCTAAAGTTTTCAAGTAACATAGCCTTAGGTAATATCGACACCAAGAAGATGTTAAATTATCAAAAACCTAAATCTGTTAGCAGTTTATGAAATTCATTTTCTCAAGTAAGGCAGGCGTAAATGCCTTTTTTTATAAGAATACAATACCTTTTATAAATATTATGCCTTTTATACATGGGTTGGTAAAGCATTCCATTTGTCGACTGTTCTACAAATAAACGACGCACCAAACCTTTTAGTTCCACTGCTGATTTGGTCGACGGAATCACGGGTGTGAAAAGTTAAAAGAACTGCACCATAAAAAGATAGGATAAAACTTCTATAGACGCTATGTAGTTTGGACGCCTTCTGGCTGATAATAATGATGATATCAAATTGTCACGCCTTTTCCCCACAGGGATACGCAGAGACAATGCAGCGCCACTTGCTAGGATGTCTATTATAAATATCAGATATCTCCTTTGTTACATAATATTTACTTAACTCCGAAAAAAATCTTATACAGGTTTAAACATAACAAAATATTTTCATTTTGAATATTTCAAAATCTTTTAAAAATATTTCTAAGCCAAAACATATTTATCTTAAATATTCTCAGAGCAGATGTTTGAAATCCTAGCTTAAATAGTTCTTCAAGAATTGAGTCACTGAGATATTCTGTATTCTTGAATTATGCATCCCCGAATACAATGTATCTCACTGTATTCAATAAATCCATCTTACAATAGATTCCCTGAAGATATAGACGTATTTCATGATATAGCCTTTGCCAAATGTATTGAGCCTTTCTTAAAATACTGACCTTTTTGATTTAGATAAAATAAAATAGTGAATTTGTGTTATGATATAATATTTCAAAGATTAAACGTTAATTAATGATTTAAACAATTTTTATGAGTCTCTCCGTGACCAGGATGGCTGCAAAGCTCTTGAAACGTCGGAATAATAAAAAATTAAACAATCATCATAGTAAACTGCATATTTTTTTTAGTTCCATAGTATATGATGTTAGGCCAGAGTGCGATCCATAAATTAGGGCCACAAATATATATTAGTAGTCAGATACAGGCTCGACATAATTATGCTGCTTCAGTTATTTTAATGTAGTAGTAGTCGCTTCCATTCACGAACCGCACATTAGGCGGGGTGCTGTCAAATTATGTTGAGCAACTATTAAAAAATCACAGCGCCCCGTCTAACTTTAAGAAGGAGTGCGCTGTATGCCATGACTAGGTTATAACCAATAACTTTCAAGTTGATCCCGAAACAACGAGTCACTTTACGTCTAAACATATCTAAATTTAAAAATAAAAACTATTTTATTTGTTTAGGTGGCAATTAAAATTTGTGGTAAATTACAATTTAAAATTAGTAGGTAATTAATATTTAAAATTATGTGGTAATTATCTTGAACCTGATTAAAATAAGGCACAAGTTAAATCAATTTTTAACAAGAATTTTCTCACAATTTTGCATTAACTTAAATACTCTAAAAAGGTGTAAAAAGATACGTTTAAAGTCCTTATAAATGCAACCAAGCATGTAATTTACCAAAGTATCATCTCATTAGTGCTTTCAAAGTAATTATAACCATTTACTCCTTAAATTATTATTTTTAATTTGTAATATTATATATGAATGAAACTGAATCTAGAATCATTAAATTATACATACAAAAGTTTCATTCAAATGTAACCTACATTTGAATGAAACTCCCTAATTATCACCATCATTATTAAATTCACGCCATGATCTCCAACAGAGGTAGGCACAGATAACAGACTGCTACTTTTCACGATCCTGTTGTAACTCTCTCGCTTCCTTTACATCCACAATTCTCTTCATATAGACTACAGTATTTAGCTCTGAAAAGTTTTGCTTCTTCGATTTCATCAAGGAACCTTCTTCTGGGTTGTAAATATTTAAAATCTAAATTTTATTCTATTATACTTAATCCACAATTCTCTTCATGCAAGCTCTACTGTTACTATATTAACAATTTTTTCGATTATCTTATATTGATTAGATAATTAAAATTATATTGATTTATATATCACTTTAATAATGGTAAATGTAAGTATAAATTTAATACTTGTATCTGTTTTACACAAGTGTTATTGAGTGATATAACTAATTATGTTCGTATATAGGTAGGTATAGAAAGTAATAACATCGAACCTTAAATCAATTAAAATAACAAGTAAAGAGTCAACTATTAATAAAATAAAAATATTTAATGCACAGTACCACAATAATATAAACAATAAAAATACAACAATGAAAACAAAATACAATAACAGACGATGTTCTGGTAAATTAAATAAATTCGAATTTCATAAACAGGTAATGTCCGTAATCTTCAATTTGACGAATACGTGTTCATTTTTTTAAATTGCGAATAATTCTCTCTAATATGCGTATAAATATTGTTTCAATTTGAAAATTATGAAGTAGAATTTATTAAATTTAATTATTTTGTTTTAAAATGTTGGTTTAAAAAAGCTTCAGACGCTCTTCGATTCAGTCATTTAAACATTATTTCTTTACTTAAAGCTTCTACAGTATTACGGGTATGAAAAGAATTGTGGATGTGAGAGGAGCAAGAGTGTAGTGTCAGGATTGTGGCAAGTGGCGCTTCATTGTCTCTGCTTCTCCCTGTGGGAAAAAGGCGTGACGAATTGGTTGATCGATTGATTCTTTACCATAGAAGTATGAGTGACGATTAAAATTAAAATGATTGGATTTCTAAAAATCTTTTCTTACGTCTTAATTTTTAATTTTTTTTTTTAAATGATCCTTTTTATAAAAACATTTGCGTCTTAAAAATTTATATAATCGTCACGTATCTCATATACTTAGAACGTCTTATTTGTTGTTAGAAAAATCTTCCATTCACCTTATTTCTTACGGATTCAAAGAAAAAAGGTTGATGCCTGAATCTCATTAAAGACATTTCACAAGAAGAAAATTCCTCAATAAAATGAAAAGAAAATTCCTTCTTTATTAAAACTTTAAAGGTGTAATAATTGCTTTAGAACTTTGTTATTTGATTCTGATACTAATTAATAAATAAGAAAGTCCTAGTACCAGACACTTAAAAATATAAAAAGTAAAAAGAAGCATGTGATTCCGGGAGCATAAGTCGTAGCTCTGAAATCGCCTTGAGTTTTCGCGCTGGTTTCGAAGGTTTCAAACGTTTGTCTGGACACACCTGCCTCCCTTAAGTAGTGAAATAATCCACTCACCTTAGGTCTCTTCGTCTTTAGCTACCACAAACTCGTCCACTAGTTAGGCTTCGACTTTTATGTAGTTATTATAATGAACAGTTAATTTTTACTATGATTAAATTATTAATTACATTTGCACGGACCGTTGCAGCCGTTGCAATATGTCACTCTGTCGTGCCTCGATCGTTTTGACAGGAACCAAGCTGCGCGATTGGTGAATAAGCGTGATGCAGCGATGCGATGCGATTAGCCGATTTTAAATCGACCGCCGATAAATGGATCATTTACCAATAAGGCCGCACTTTTTAGTACCCAACACATGTAATACCTAGTTTGATTTATTTTGTATGTTTTAATTGTCATTAAAACTTATCATCACAAATTTTGACATCACAAGGGGACTTTTAGAGTGTCCAAGTGCACTTTTTGTATGCAAGAAAAATCCTTATTTGCATTGTGAGTCCTAAATCATACAAATTCTGACAGCCAATTAACATGATTTAAATATGAAATTGAATTTACGTTTTTAAAATTGTATATATAGCAAATGTATAAGTATTATTCAGGTACGACATGAAAGGAAAAAATACGTTGTAATAGGAAAAAGAGAGGGAAAAAATGGGCCCCTTGTACGAATTGAAATCGAAATAACACGTCAATACTTCAACATACTCGAAAAACCCTTTTTTCATTTCACTTCTAACCGGCCAATAAATTCGTGTTAAAAAGACGTATTACGTACCACAGGAAAAGATCTCCATATAAAAAATGGCAAAATAGAGGAAGAAAGCCTTTTAAAAGCACATCGCAATACGATTGTTTTTTTTTTGTTTTGATACAACATATGACAGCACCCCGCCTAACATTAAGCTGGAGTGCGGTCCATGAATGAAGTTACTGCTACTACAGTTAAATTAACTGTAAGGAGTAGTCCCTTCCACTATGCCAGTACAGTCGGAACCGGCTCCTTACAACCAGGGGCGATTGCGTAACTCTAATGACAATGGTTTGTTTGTTGCGCGTAAAGTCCCGGGTTCGATCCCCGGTCGGAGCAAATATTTGTTTCATAGCTTTTATTTGTAATATTTAATAGTATTAAATATTGCAAATATTTGTTAATCAAAAAAAAGAGATGGAAATTTGCTTCGGGTCTGGTTATCAAAGAGTGGTAGGCAGTGGTACCCAGTCTGCCGATCCGGGGTAGTACCACCACTTACAAGTATACAGACCGTGAAGTGATTTGGTCACGTTTCGGGATCAGCTTGTAAGTTGCCGGTTCCATCTAGGCCGGCATATTGGATGTGATTGCTACTCACAGTTATTGAATTGTAGTAGCAGTGACATTCATCCATGGACCACACTTTGGCTTAACATCAAGCGGGGTGCTGTCATATGTCGAGTCACAATAAAAAAATAAAAAATAATAAAAAAATGGGCTTCGATGACGTGTTTAGTTTATTTCAAATGTAGTGTCAAAAATGTGTGCGTCAGTTATTATAACGAATAATCATGCAGTAAGTATAAAATATAATGTACCAGGAATGTACCTAATATATATATAGCATTATTACTATTAAAACTTTAGTCGGCGCTAAACAAGGAAAAAATATACGATTCGAGATCAGTTTGAATGTCATCAGTTTCAACTAGGCCAGCATACCTTTAGGAAGCGATTATAAACGCGATTACGAATACGGATTCAAATACGGACTAATCAAAGCATAAGTTACAAGATATGGAAGAAAAATATAAATTGCAAAGATATTTACTGATCAAAATGTATTTATAAGATATTATAATATTTACATCTAAATATTTATTTATAAAAAAAATAAGGCGGTGCTTCGTTTTTTATAGAACATAAAAGTGGAATTCTTAACTAGCGCATGTATTTTCTCTATCCTACAACCTTGGATCTTTTGGCGGGAAAAGATGCCAGTGTCGCCTTTTCCTGAGGTTACCGTAAACTGATGGTTTTTTTTCAGTCGTTGGCGCCCTTAGATTTCTCCTTGTTTACTATCAGACAAGTCGAGGTCAGATGGCGCCTCTCAATAAAAAAAGGAAATAATTTACTTCCTCATATTTCTATGAAATAATGTTAATATACTATTAAATAAAATACGTAATAGTCTAATGAAAGTTATTTGGTCAATAGGATATGACTGTCCAAGTGACTCGATTACAGAAATATAAAAACCTTTCTGACACCTAATTTATTACTTGAATGCCCTAAATGTACAGAGCAATATTCCATTAGACTTCTTTATTATAAAAAGTAGGAAAAAACTTTCGTCTGTTCATTATATAATTAGTGCTCTGTACTGTGAATTGAATTGATACGGTACTAATATTCATATGCAGACTATTCCTCTATGCCCATTTTGCATTGCAGACTCCATTTGCAGACACGCAGACTCTAGGTTAGGTACAGCTACAATTCATGTGTCGATGGAGAAATCTAGACTAGGTTAGATTGGGATTAATATGGCATTCAAAAATAAAAGTGCAAAAAAATTACTTTATGTCCTTGTTTGTGACCCGAAGAAAGTAAAAGAGAGTTTGTAAACCCGAAGAAGGCATGTGCCTCACGGTAAACTCCGACAACTTTTTGTCGTCTCAGAATGCGACTGATTCACTTCATGGGCACGGACACTGGAAAGTGGTCGTATGTACCATCCAGGGTAAGTAAACACACTACTATCTATATTAAAATAGTCTGATACTTGTAATTATCAGTATGTAATGCCTTTTTGGCACATGATGGTTTGAGCACATGGAAAGGATGAGTAAAGTAGATTGACGAAAGGAATTTATAAATCTCATGTGACTTTAATCAAGGCAGGCCCAGGAGGGTGTTCGCCGACCAAATTGGAGACATCCTCAAGAAAACTAGGTTGCCTAGTGCCCATAACCATAGAGATTGTTTGAAGACAATGTGAAGGAAGCGAGGGAGTTGTGTCAGGATCGTGGCAAGTGGCGTTCCATTGTCTCTGCCTATCCCTGTGGGAAAAGGACGTGACAATTTGATTGATTGATTAATAATGCCTTTTCAAAATGCGTCTTATTGTATGTAATCTGTGATCTCAATATTTTTTCGGCTACCCTCAAGGGCAGTGCGAGTGTCCAAGAAAGTTATTAACATTAAATAATGAGAGACCTTATTTAACCGTTTGTATTGTGGCACAAAACATAAAGGTATTGTTTGTTTTCTTATCATTACCTAACCTTAATGGCAAGCAAGAGCTACTGAAAAAATCGTCTCAGTTTACGGTTGTCTCAGTTGCTTTCACTATGTCGATCAGAGGTGAGTTTTCACTCTTCGCTTGAAAGATCCAATGTTATAGGATAAAGAGAACATACGAGTATGCGCGGGTAAAGTATTTCATCCGCTAACTATTCAATAAAGAAAGGATCCATCTAATCTTTTAGTACGGGTGTCGACACAAAAAAATCAGATGTATTTTATTAAAAACACTTTTCAGATTCCAATATTGTATAATGTACCTAATAATTTAGTGGGACTGTGATAATTATATAAAAGGTTTTCAATTACTTTTTCATAGGTTTCAATTCTTGTTGAAATTTGATAATGCCGCACTATGTATAAACTATAAAATCTATCGATATGACTAGATTAAAATATAATATATATATCATTTCCTTATTGTATAAGTAATATTAATAAATTCCAGAATATACAAACCATGTATCTCTCCAAACGAGAGCTACCTATATCTTGGTGAGCAGAATTAAATACAAAAGGCAGGCTTAGAGCTTTCTTGGCTTTGTTAGCCAGTCAACTTTGTGGTGCGTAGGAAGAAATAGCTAGATATACATGTGAACACAATTATGTCATTAATCGATACGAATTTCCGAAGTAGACTAACCAGGTTGAAAATACATTTAGGGCATAATCTCGTAATCTCCAGACTAAAGTCAAAGTTAAGCACCTTCGTCAAAGGACAAAAAAGTTGTTTCCATTATGTATGAGTTAGTAAGGAAGATTATGGCTCAATATCGAATCGAATAGTTTATGAGGTAACAATGCAAAAATAAATAAGTAAACCTTAAAGCATGACTTTTTTAAAACTAACTGACTTGTCGAACTTCTTACCGCAACAGAAAACAGAATTAATTAATGTATGGTTACCTTATTAATTTGATTTTAATTCAGTTTTTATTTTTATTATAAAGATCAAATTAAAGCAGTTCTCATCATAGAGCAACGCAATGTGTGTTGATCGCTTGGGCAAATCAAAAACAAAAAGGCCAATGTTGTCGCTGGAGGTGATTTTTGTCAACTATTTGGTCTGGTCAAATTCGAACCAAATAAAATGTGTGAATGAACGAGGAGGAAACAGCTGAGCATGTCCACCGGAGTTGCAGTTGCATGGCCGAAGCAAGACAGAAGTTCCCTAGTAACGCGACTGGAGGAAAGAGGTCTGCAGGAGCGAGAAGAGTCTCCTGGCCTTCTGTGGCTCGAGATCGGGTGGCTCCGCTGCGA
The DNA here is from genome assembly GCA_905220615.1 of Tinea trinotella. NCBI lineage: Eukaryota > Metazoa > Arthropoda > Insecta > Lepidoptera > Tineidae > Tinea > Tinea trinotella. The sequence continues at coordinate 2,713,552 of HG992314.1, forward strand.
GCAAACAATGTTTACACAATTTAAATACAATGTGTGGATGCAGCAAAGATCATAAAAATGAGTCCAACCGTTCTCGAGATATAATAGTACGATATTTAGCTGCAAAAAGAAGTGACAATTTTATTAATTAAACTACAAAAATCTTTTTGTGACTCGAAATTCAACCACGACTTGCTGATGGTAAACAAAGTGAAGTACAAAAGTGACAACGACTGAAAAAAACTATTTAATTCACGGTTGCTTCAGTCGCAAGCACTATACCGGACAAAAGTCTTATATTCAATTATTAAAATATGTTACTAACTCACTAACTCCCTAAGTATTAGCTAAGTCTGTTAGAGTATCGAATGGAGGCATAAAGTTATTCAAAGTTCCGACTAAGTTACTTCGAACTTTGCCCTTGGGTGCTTAGTTCTCTATATGTTTAGTAAACAAGTTAATTTAATGCACAGTTTATGCCTAATGGCTTTTAAATTTAAACTATAGGTAGGTACAAGGCTTTTTTTATTGTGACTCGACATATGTCAGCACCCTGCTTGATGTTAAGCTAGAGTGTGGTCCATGAATGGATGCCACTACTACTACAATACAGTAACTGTGAGTTGCAATCATATCCACTATGCCGGTCTAGTTGGAACCGGCAAATTACAAGCGACTAAATCACTTCAAGGTGATTTAGTCGCGTATCGCTGTGCTTGTTCCTACATTTTTTTAAATTGTGACTTGACATATGACAGCACCCCGCTTGAGTGCGGTCAATGAATGATTAATTCAATAACTGTAAGTAGCAGTCACATACACAGGCCGGCCTAGTTGGAACCCGCAGCTTTAAAGCTGATGCCGAAATACGAAATACTGGTACTACCCCGGATCGGCAGAGTGAGCACCACTGCCTACCACCATTTAAGTTTATATTTCCGTGGTGAGACCAATGAGTTAGTTATTGCTATAAAAAGTTACGTGTAAAGCTGAAAAAACCTAATTTATATTTTAAATTAAATCTTATAAACATATGTACGAGTATAATATATGTGCCAGTCCGGATAGATTAAGTAAGAAAATATAAAGGGATTTCCAGGAAATGGAAAAAAGGGACAGTCGACGGACCTTTTATGAATCGCAAAGTGGAAAAGTGTACATTAAAGTCTGTATGTGCTATATAATTGTGTATTTATATGTATTAGAGGTAAATTGCGATTTGTCAGGTTGATATTACACCGAAGAATTAACGCTGTAGAAATGCGGTCGTTAAGAACGATAGCGAATAGAATAAGTAAGAGCACAGTGCGTGATAGATGTGGTTTGAAAGAAAATGTAGTGACAAGGATTGACAAATTAATGGTTTGGGCACATGGAAAGGATAAATGAAAGTAGATTGACGAAATTAATTTACGTCTCATGTGAATAGATACGTTAAAGAAGGCAGGACCAGAAGGTGTTTTCCAGACAAATCGGAAATATCCTCATGAAAGCTAGGTTACCTAGTGCCCATAACCATAGAGCTTGTATGAAGAGAATTGTGAATGTGAAGGAAGCGAGGAAGTTGTTCAATACAATTGATGTGGTTTGATTAATCTATCTGATTAAGCTATTACTTTTTGTGTCATTGATTTGATTCTGTATTAGTTAACGCATTGCTGTTACCGCTATGTAAGTTAAAAAATGTATAAGTTAGAAACAAATATAATATAAAAGTGGAACAGCCGTTTATTCCACTCTATAATAGGTGATTTGTGCTTGTTGAATATTAATATGTCATAATAGTGGAATTGTTATTTAAAAATTTCTTAGAGTGATTCAAAGTTGTGTAGCGTGTCTCTTCGTGTTCTCTTCAAGACTTCGTTGAAAGAGTTTTAGTAAAGTTTTTTCACTGCTTTTTTCAGTTTTTCACCATCAGCATCATCTTCACCCTCGTAATGGATGAAATACTAGAGTGTTTAACCTTTATCCTTCAGACATAATAACTGTTTTATGGAAGACTAGGCTGTATATCCTGTAAGTATTCTTTACCCAAAAAAAGAGGTGGGTATTTGCTTCGGGTCTAGTTATAAAAGAGTGGTAGGCAGTGGTATCCGGGGTAGTATAGTCTGTCTAAGCCGAAATGACGCGCCCCTCCACCGCATTTGCGCACACGAGCGCACAATAGTAATTGGTCATTCAGAGGAGCACGTTTATGAAGTATAGTAGTATAGTTAGTAATATTTGTATTCACACATTTAAATAAACTAATAAAGTGAAGGTGCTCGTCATCTATTTACATTTACATACCGTAAAGTGATTTGGTCGCGTTTCGGGATCAGCTTTTAAGTTGCCGGTTCCAACTAGGCTTGCATAATGGATGTGATTGCTACTCACAGTTTTGAAATATAGTAGCAGTGACACCCACTCACGGACCACACTTCAGCTTAACATCAAGCGAGGTGCTGTCATATGTCAAGTCACAATAATAATAAAAACCTTCCTAGAATGAAAGAATTGAACTAAAGAAAGAAAATCGGTATGGACAAAATAATAGAGTTTTGACCTAAATAAAATAGAAACCACCTAAAATTAGTGAAAGTGCCAAGATGTACGTACCTCTCTTACATATATTTATTATTTAAAGTTGCAAGAATTATTTCCCTTATATTATTAGGCCCTAACATAAAATATACAGTAAACTGTGGGTGCAGTAAAATTGAATTATATTCCTAATCAAATCTGCAGTAACTAAGTTTATGTTGTCTCGATATCATTCACATCTGGCTTGTGAGGAGTGTTACGACTATTGAATTGACAATAAAAAGGAAACAATAATATACACGGTAATTGGTAGTTCTACCCAGTTAGCTAAGACATCATCATCATCATCAGCCAGAAGGCGTCCACTACTGAACATAGGGCTCCCTCTTAGAACGCCATTTCGAACGACAAGATGCCAGTTGCATCCACCGGTTTCTCGTGACTTTCACTATGTCTTCAGTCCTTGCTACGTCTTCCGGTTCGTGGTCTCCACTCTAGAACCTTTCTTCCTCATCGGTTTTCGGTTCTTCGAGCTAAGCACTTTATATTTAATGATTGATTGAATGAATATTTTAGAAGTGGTAGTTAGACAGTTGGTGGTCATTTTACCCAGTCTGTCGATTCGGAGTACCTACACTTTCAAGTGTATAGACCGACTTAGTCGCATTTCGGTGTCAGCGTTAAAGTTGCCGAATACAACTGGGCCGGTAAAGTGGAGGCACCTGCTACTGACATTATGAGTATAAAATATCTTTTCTCTATATTAGTATAGTTAAATGTTTATTTGTAATTACCCACGGCAGTAACATTCATTCATGGACCACACTTCGGCTTAACATCAAGCGGGGTGCTGTCATATGTCGAGTCACAATAAAAAAAAATATAAATCAATAAATCCAAAGTAGGTGAAAACAAAATTGCTTCTAAATCTGCAGATAAAGTTTAAAAGTAAGATTTCTTTATCTTAATGTTTGTATCTCTACTAACTTAAGTAATTTAAATGCAATAAATAACATTTCTTAAAATAACGTCGATGAATATCTAAACTGAGACCATATCGCGATCAAGCCCTCCTACCTTTAAGGCTTATCTAGTAAAAATAAAGAGAAACATTTTACTTTGAACGTTTTATTATAGAATTTGTTTTGTAATCTTTTCATTTTCCTACATTTTATGAAAAGTGTATATTTTATACACTTTTTCTTTAGGCACGACCGGTTATTCTTTATAAATTTTTAGTGGCTAGACATTCACATCAAAGAAATAAAAAGTGTATATTTTATACACTTGTTCTTTAGGCACGACTGGTTATTTTTATATATGTTTAGTGGCTAGACATTCACATCAAAGAAATAAAAAGTGTATATTTTATACACTTGTTCTTTAGGCACGACTGGTTATTTTTTATATATATTTAGTGGCTCGACATTCATAAGTCATTCTGAGATATGAACTGTCATTTCGACAGTCATCTGTACCCCGCTGATGTTGAGCATGAATGGAGGCGACTACTACTACATTTAAAAAAACAAGTAACAGTCGCATCTGCTATTTTTTTAGACGTAAGTCGGCGCTCTTAGACCTTTCCCTGCTTAACATCGGACATGTACGGTCTTATTACAAAAATATTTAAAACGGTATTTAAACATTTCTATGCACTGAAACGTCTTAGTACTAAATTGATTTAAAACACGTTTATTGACGGTCTAAAACATTCGTTTTAGACAGTCTAAAGTGCTTGTATCATAGAAACAAGCCAACCAAATATATCAAGGATACATTGGTACCGGTGAGTGGTTTTGAACCTGTACTCTCGGCTTGCGTGACAATTGATCTCGTCTAGTCCACGGTCGCCTCGTTAAAATGAAAAGTTGTGATAAAAAAAACGTAGGCTAGTTTACATTTACAACTCATTAATATTATTAAAGTGCAAAAATAGGAATATCTATATAAACAACAATAAAAAAGAAAAGTAGTTATGAATGCGTCGCATATGAAAATTGAGCTCACAAGGAATGTACATAATTTGGACAGTCAACATCAGCGGGTTATCAATGTTTTAATTCATTATATTTGTCCTAATTAAATTTGATTTATAGATTAGTTTTATTTTATTTTATTGTGACTCGACATATGACAGCACCCTGCTTGATATTAAGCTGGAGTGTGGTCCATGAATGGATGTCACTCCTACTACAATTCAATAACTGAAAGTAGTAGTCACATCTACTATGTCGGCTTAGTTGGAACCGGCAACTACGAGCTGATCACGAGACGCGACCAAATCACTTCACGGTCTGTATACTTGTAAGTGGTGGTACTACCCCGGATCGGCAAACTGGGTACCACTGCCTACCACTATTTTATAAATATTTATTAGTAATTACCCACGGCAGTCGATTTATTAGGAATACTAACAGTGTTTAAATATTTATTAGTAATTACCCATGGCAGTCGATTTATTAGGAATACTAACAGTGTTTAAATATTTATTAGTAATTACCCAAGGCAGTCGATTTATTAGGAATACTAACAGTGTTTAAATATTTATTAGTAATTACCCAAGGCAGTCGATTTATTAGGAATACTAACAGTGTTTAAATATTTATATATCAGTCAAACGCTATTTTGTGGTACTAAATTGACTTAAACATATTTAATTCCTGTCTAAAGCGCGTTTATTTATATTGTGGTAATACGGTAAAAGTTGTTTTAAGGTACATTTTATTTAAATAATTTTATTTGATTAATTAATGAACAAATAAACATTCATCGATTCTTAATTTCCTTAGGTGTTTTCCTCACTTTCCCTAAATTGTTTAGTTTTGTTTTAATTTTTCTTCTTACTTTCTTTTGATTTATAAGTGGATCTAATACTTACTTATAAAGTGCCGTTAATAATACGTATTTTACCTACAAAATGTTTTTTCATATTAAAAAAAAAATAGAATGACAATTAGGTAACTACAAAACTGCAATTTCATAGGAAAAGACCTAATACAATGATTAACTCAAATAATATGACTTAATTATTGTCTTATTTTAATCAATAAATCAAATCCCATTTTTCCCACAGGTATATGCAGAGATAATGGAGCGCCACTTGCCACGATCCTGACACAACTCCCTCGCTTCCTTCACATGCACAATTCGCTTCATACAAGCTCTATGGTTATGGGCACTAGGCCATAACCATAACCCATAACCCAGCTTTTATGAGGATATCACCGACTTGGTCGGAAAACACCAACCTGTGCCTTGTTTAACGCATCCATCGACACCAGATTTAGAAATTCCTTTCGTACTTTTACTGATCCTTTTCATGTGCCCAAACCATCGAAGCGTTCCTTTGTTAACCCTTGTCATATTATAAATTTAATACTAGTACAATACGTTAGAAAATAATAGTAATATTCCATTTTCTAAATTGAAGTCTGGCTACAGCAACTGCTAGTTCAAATTAAAAACGCGTCGGATGAATTTATGACTGCAATTTCGATTGGTGGTCCTTTGACAACGGTATTTGTGTCAAGGCAAATTATTTTTATCCACATAGTACGAGTATGTTCTGTTAGACGTGGTTGATTGATGAAAACAATATACGGAATGAGTTCGTCGATGCAAGAGATTATTTCTATCTACTCATATTAAAGATTTGGGTATTCATACAAAATAATTATGTTGTTCCTATTTTAATTATTCTATACAATCAGTTACCATTGAATTACCATTAAGGTGACCGTGGTGTAGTGGCAGTGCAATGGTTACACAAACCGAGAGCACGAGTTCGAGACCATCCACCGGTATGTATCTTTGATATATGTACTTTGATTGTCATTTTTAAATACAAGCCCTTAAGTAGCTTAGTATAGAAATGTAAATAAAATATTAATAATAAATAAAAAATGATAATAAATAAATAAATACATAAATAAATGACCATTAGGCAAGTCTAGGTCACATGTCCGTCACAATATTTTTTATGCCTATACTAAGCTGCTAAACGTGCTTGTATCATTGAATCAGAGCGACTAAAGTTTCATTATATCAAAGATACATTGGTATGTGCAAGTGGCCTGGAACTAGTGTCTGGCGAAGCTATTAAACTAGACCACAATTAGGCTACGATTGCCCAATGAGATTGATTTTCCATTTTTTTAACTCGACATTTTTAATGAACTTTATAGAGTAGTAGGCAGTGGTACCCAGTCTGCCGATCCGGGGTAGTACCACCACTTACAAGTATATAGACCGTGAAGTGATTTAGTCACGTTTCGGGATTAGGTTGCAAGTTGCCGGTTCCTACTAGGCCGTCATAGTGGATGTCACTGCTATTAAATTTATTGATATTATTATTGAATTGTTGTAGCAGTGAAATCCATTCATGGATCACACTTTAGCATCGAGCTTTAACATCAAGCTGGGTGCGGTCATATGTCGAGTCACAATAATAATAAAAAAACAAGTTGTGTTATTGGATTCGAGAAAATACAATAACATAACAAAACACAATAAGTTAGACAAAATTACTTAGCGATTTAGCCTTATTATTTTATGTTAATGTCAACTTTACCATATCTTTTGAAGAGAGTACATACTTACAGTAAAGGAAGAATTAATGTATGTGAGCATTGTTTAATACATATGAGTAATATTTAATCCCATTTCTGTAACAAGTACGCTAGACTAAAGCTAGTCAAAGACTTAGGAAGTCAGAGTTGTCAGTAATACGACCTCAAGAACTAAATTATAATATAGATAATACAGGTGCAAGCAAGGAAACACTAACTCAGAAATGCTTATACTCGTAGTTCTCTGTTCATAAATGTTCTGGGTACTATCAAGGTCTATGTGGTATGAGCATTTAGGTAATATGACTACTGTTGTCCACATGCGTTATCAAGGATCATAACTCTAAATAAAAACAGTACAGTGCTAACAAGTGATAAATGGAGCTTATGCATTTGTCGTAACTAACTAAATATTCGTTAATCATGAACTAATGTAACAAGTCCGGAACCTGATAAAGAAGAACCCGTGTGATGTAAGAAAATTGTCGTCTTATTTTTAAAGTTCCTAAATAAAGACAAATATTCACAAGATGAGATTGGGCTACGAAGCAATTTTACAATTCCGTTGATATTCTTATAGCAGTAGTTTTTCCTTATAACATGCCTAATCATTATTGAATTTAAATTTAGTATTAGGACAATTTTATAAGCATCCGTGGATTCACCGCGCAGATATCCTTTATGTGGCAGAGTAATCCTAGGCAGAAATTGTAGGAAGCGTTCCAGACTTGCGACCGGTAAGTAGGCTAAAGACCTTAGGGACATGTACCTAGTGCACAGTCGCAAATTTCCTTCATGGTACATCGGTAAAAGTTACTCGTTTGTGTGTGAACGTTATTATCGTTTAGCTGAAGTCAACTTTGACTACGAGTGTAGTATTAAATGTCTGCCAGTGACACGTTTACATGCTTTATGTTTAAACAGACTCGTCCAACAAAATTACTTTTTATTTGTACATCAGGGTGTTAGTCTAGAACAACCCCGCTATTTCATTATTAAAGTTGGTAGATATCTAGTTTGTTTACTTGTTAGAGAACGTAAGTAAAGGAAGAGTGATGTAATTAAACCGAATAAAAAATTCAAATTGTCACGCCTTTTTCCCACGGGGATAGGCAGACAATGGAGCGCCACTTGCCACGATCCTGACACAACTCCCTCGCTTCGTTTACTTCCACAATTCTCTTCATACAAGCTCTAAGGTTACGAGCACTAGACAACTTAGCTTTCTTGAGGATGTCTCCGATTTGATCGAAAAAAGGGGTTTTTCACAAAGCAGGCCTAGGAGGGCCTGGGCCCCCTTTGTTTAACGCACCCATCCACATCAGATTTATAAATTGCTTTCGTCAATCTACTTTCACTCATCCTTTCCATGTGCCTAAACCATCGAAGCATCCCTTTGTCAATCCTTGTCACTAAATCTTTTTTTAAACCACATCATCTAATTAAATCACGCCCTATTTTTCTGAGGTTTTTGGCACGATAGTACATCACTTTTCAGGATCCTAAGAAAAGTCTTGCTCCCTTTACGTCTATAATAACTTACACATTCTATTCATACAAGATCTATCTAATCACCTATCTTAATAGATAGATTGATTTCGAGATCTGTCAGTCTTACGAGATGTGACAAGTGGATCAAGAATACGCGTGGTCTTAATTGATTCACAACCATATCACCACATTGGAAGGACAGTACAGTATTGTTTTTGTAAAAGAACTACATTTAATATCTCTAATTATTGACATTGAAAGTAACTGATATCAAATGAACTATTACTTGTTTTATTGTCAAAATAATTATTATGTATACTGTATATATTATATATTATAATTATATATATATTAATGTATATATTATGTCTTTATATTTAGAGGACCGTTTTATTGGTAGACGCCTAACTTGATATAATATTATAAGCACTATTAAAGTTTAAATTAATTATTAAAGTTTAACAAACAAGGAAAAGGAAAGGTAATGAACTGAAATATTTTAACTTTCAAGATAGAGCATAGAGCCTAGGTATCGTACAGAACAATAAGTAGGAGTGCTTGTGACTGAGTGTGAACAGTGTGCTCAGGTATGAACAGTATCACAGTACAAGTAAAACGCAGTACTTTATCTCGGCAGTGTTTTTTAATTAAAAATGATTTCGTTTGGATGTTTATACACAGCTGATTTAAACTGTGCACATGAGGTGCACCGATTTGAACCGTGGAGTTACGTGGCGTTTCGAGATCAGCTTGAAAGATGCTACAGTTTAGTCAGTGGATGCTATTGTTACTTGCAGAAACAACATCATTCATTTTGTATGGGGACTTGAGTTATCTATAAACAGTTGCTTATAGATACATTTTAAAATAGTTTATTGTATATACGAACGTTAATGTTATCGGAAAAGACCCTTTATTTTACATAGTTTAGGTGTGCAAAATGACCAAACTATAATTACGACAGTTTCAAGCAGAACTGTTATTATGGCCTGTCATTGTGATTGACGATACAAAATCTACATTTTATTTTCTAAATAATTCAATTATTATTTATGTGTTACATTTACATTTCTATACTAAGCTACTAAAGTGCATAGAAACAGTACAACCAAAGTACATATATCAGAGAGACATTGGTACCGGTGAGTGGTTTCGAACCCGTGCTCTCCGGGTTGCATACCATTGCACTACCACTACACCACGGTCGCCTTCACAGCGATTGCACAGCGATTACACATGCACAACAAAATTTTCATTTTTTTCTTATCAATACATGTATCGAAACCATTTTTATATTTTTTCATCATTGGGCATTGCAATAGTACAAAAATAGCCCAAAATGAATTATGTCATTTATGATAGCAATCGCTTTCTGCTTACTACCGTGAAGACTAGTAATGCGCACTCCATATCATATTGTAAGTTAAGTATATACGAGCACCTAAGATCGTTAACGAATGTTTGGATCGCGAATTAAAATAATTATCTCAGAGCAAAGTTATCGCGTCTCTTTGGCTTTAAGGAAACTTTGTTAATTCCTCAAGCCTTCTTTCGTTATCAAATTTAACTTTCATTCGTATCTTTGTATAAAATATAAGTCAGAATATTGATATTATGATATCTCTAATTTCTTACATTAACAGATTTAAATAAATAAATACAATTTATTAAGGCGACTGCGATGTAGTACAATAGCCTTGCAAACCAAGAGCTTCCGGTTCAAAACCAGTTGCCGGTACTAATGCACCTCTGATATCTCTTAGAATAAGAATTCTAACGTTTGATATTACTAATCTTCTTTCTAAAATCTAAATGTAATCTATCTTTTTCGTTTAAATCTAAATCTAATCTAAATCTAAAATCTGTAGTTCTTTATCAAAAATCTTGATAAAGAACTACAGCATTTCATTATTAAACTTACAAAATTATTTTTCTATTATAAAAAAAGTAGTCGTGATGTTCTAGGTTAGGTAGGAGGTAAATCTTTGGAAAAATCTTGATGAGTCATTAAAAGGCTCGAAATATGACAATTTAAATTCGATAAAGTTATGCAGAAAATTATAAACGTACGAGTAGACTGAAAACGTGCATAGGATTTCACCCAGAATTGATTTTTTAAATATTATGATAAAATATATTATGCTCGTATATGAAATAAGATTTAGAAAATTTTAAACAATACTTTATTCTGAAGTCTTAAGTATCATTAATGTCTTTACCAACATAACACAACACATTTCAACATATTATGCAATGATATTTTTATTATATTTATCGGAGACATCCTCAAGAAAGCTAGGTTGCCTAGTGCCCTAGCTATAGAGCTTGTACGAAGAGAATTGTGAATGTGAAGAAAGCGAGGGAGTTGAGTCAGGATCGTGCCAATAAAGCGCTCCATTGTCTCTGCTTATCTTTGTGGAAAAAAAACGTGACATTTGATTGATTGATTGTTTTATTATATTTTCTTTTTTTGTGACCTTGTCGACATTGATATTATGCATATTACTTTTATTTGCTTTTAAGTAATCCTAATCAAACCTTCATTTTCACAGATACATATACAGGTACTCGTAGGTACTTTGTTTCCTTCACATTTTTACCTTATTGTTATTTAAAGCGACCGTGGTGTGGTAGTGCCATGGTTACATAAACCGGAGAGCACGAGTTTGAGACCACCCACCGGTACCAATGTATCTTTGATATATGTACTTTGGTTGTCCTGTTTCTATGATATTAAGTTGCTTAGTATACAAATGTAAATAAATAATAATAAAAAAGATTAATTTATTTCGTTCATACTAGCTCTTTTAGGATTTATTATAAATATATTATTGTAATAAAGAATTCATCAAATGTAAATATTTAGGCAAATTTACGAGTACGATAAGAAAGTTATATCAACATATAAATTATTAAGCCCTAAGGGAGCGAGATAAACAAAAGGTTGTAGAATACCCGCAATATACAACGTAATGTATAACCGAAGATAGCCTAATCGTTTTGAATACATCACGCAATTATTGTCCTGAAACAAACCAGCATAAATGTAAACGGTTGAATTAAAAAACTAAAGTTTTGTAAAAAGAACTGAGTTGTAAAGAGAACTGTAAGAGAACTGAATATAATGTATGGTAAAAAAAATGAAAAAATATGAAAATTATGTAAGGTAAAAAAGTGAGGTAAAGTAGTGTTTACTCAGGTGCGATTAATGATTTAAACAAATTTTATGCGGCTTACTATCGAGGTAAAATGAATTTAAGTATTTTTTTAAATGTTTCTTTTTTTATTTACATTTCTATACTTAGCTACTAAAGTACTTGTATTATAAAAATAGTACCTACATATATATCAAAGATACATTAGTACCGGTGGGTGGTTTTGAACTCGTGCTCCCGGTTTGTCTAACCATTGCACTGCCACTACACCACGGTTGCCTTAATGTAAATGGTGAATTGATTTTATTTATTACGGCTTGTCATTTGTCATCCCACTTGATATTAGACTGGATTTATGATTCGAGGCCACTGCTAATAAAGTTAACTAACTGGTAGTAGTTATATTCACTGTACCGGCTTACTTGGAATCGGATAACTTCAAAACGCGTCACTTAATGATTTTCACACTTTAATTTTACAATGATCTTAAATTAAAATATTGAAATTATAGTGAAGCCACCAGTTTTACTATTTGTAGAAATGATTATTTTCTATCAATCAATCAATCAAATTGTCACGCCTTTTTCCCATAGGGATAGGCAGAGAATTTCGAGCGCCACTTGCCACGATCCTGTCACAACTACATATCAGTGTAGTTGATAATGTAAATATCATAATTTTCCTATTTTTAAAAACAACGAATGAAAATTTCCAAATATTTTTTTTACATTGGCGACGACCGTGGTGTAGTGGCAGTGCAATGGCTACGTAAGCCGAGTGGCACGGGTTAGAAACCGGCACCCACCGGTACCAATGACAACTTTGATTGTTCTGTTTCTATTATACAAGCACTTTAGTAGCTTAGTATAGAAGTGTATAATAATAAAATAATATATATGTACTGGCATTAATATATTTTTATTATGCTGTTTGTTCCATTTTGCAGTGATTTTGTTTAAAAGTAAAAATCAAAGGTAAGGGACAAAGAAATAAAAATAACCCATCTCACTTTAGCATTGTATAATTCTCGGTTACAAATCCACTATGAGTATTATAAAAGAATGAATATTTCATATTTCTATTAATAAAAGCGCTGAATACTTTATACATACAAAGATACTAAATACTATACAAAGATTTATTTATACAAAGATACTGAATACCTTATTTTTATTTAAAACTGTACTAGGTTATCTGTGTCTTTTGGCAATGAGTTGAATTTGTGTTTACCATTTAGTTCTTTGATTTTTCTTTCCTTTTACCGCTACTACAGTTAAATAACTGAAAGTAGCAGTCACGTCCACTTTGCCAGCATAGTTGGCAACTTATAAATTACCCGAAACACGACTAAGTCGCTTAACGTTCTGTATACTTGTGGTGGTGGTACTACTTCGGATTGGCAGACTGCCTACTGTTCACAGACAACCAGACTCAAAGCAAATAAGCGCTTATTTTTTATTATCAAATATTAGTAATGATTACATATTACAAATCAAAGCAATGAAACAAATCGTGGCATCGACCGGGAATGCTATGGGGCTTCATTATCCAATCCAATGTGCCACGCGCGTCGCCAATACACAAATCTATTCTTTTTAAACAAATTGGGTTGGTAAACAAAACAAAGAGAAACTAAAAACATTCCTTTTATTAAAATTTTAACTCAATTATTATTGTACAAAACATTTAGGTGAACCTCAATGCAGTAACTGCGAAATTATTTAAAACTATACTACGTTGTTCAACTGGAATAAAAGCACTTCCATATAAAGCACTTTGTTTTTAATTTGAACAGAATGAATTTCGCGATTGCTTTAGTGCATTTTGAACAGATTCATTAAAAGAAGAAAAAATCAACGAAAAACTTAAATAACGGCTTGTCTTAGCTGGGCACCACAATGCTATATTGCGTCCATAATGTGTCGCTCATATATTTTTATTTGAGAGATTTGTTTAAGAAAAAGTAAATGGTGAGCAACTGTATTTGTTAAAAAGAAAAATAGCGACAGCGACGTACCGTTGGCGTGTCGACATACACATCCTACCTAATTTGACCCAAATAGTTATATAAAATATAACGGTGTAATATCGTATATCCAATAGTAGCATGTTAGGTCATGTGACAAAAATTTGGCACTGCTAATATAAAATTGAAAATACGTTTGAATTTCAGTCTCCTTACGCACTGTTCTTAGCAATACCCAACTAAGACGATGGGTATAAAAGAAATTCATTCTCGTACTTTCGAAAAGTAATATTATTTGCAATGCAAACACTGGGACTACATATTTTGTGAGATGATTATATTCACAAAATGTATTTATCCTTTGATTTTGACTGGTTCTTTAGGATTTGATGGTCATTTGCCCAGTCTGCCGATCCGGGGTGGTACTATCTAGTGTACAGACCGTGGAGTGACTTAGACGCGTTTCTACTAGGCCGGACTGCTACGAGTGAAAGCGAGTGCTACTGCAGTTATCTACCTGTATTAGCAGTCGCCTCCATTAATGAATCACACTCCAACTTAACATCAAGCGAAATATCGTGTACATAAAATTTCAATTTAAATAATTTAAAATGATCTAAAGGAATTCATAATGTGGATGGATGCGTTAAACGGTTTTTCGCTTGCCCCGGTATTTCAATGCCAAGGAGACTGTTTTCCGACGGCGGAGACATCCTCAATAAAGCTAGGTTGCCTAGTGCCCATAACGGTGGTAAGTGGCGCCCCATTGTGTCTACCTATCCCTGTGGGAAAAAGACGTGACAATTTGATTTGATTTTGATTGATTAAATAATCTTTACGTAATTACGTTTTCAAGTAAGTCAAGAATAACCCAGCAGAGCGCAGAAGGACCGGCTTGCCTTCTAACCATCTACTTGAAACTTTCATGAGAATTAGAAGCCATGAAAGACTTCAAAGGGTCGCAGATACGAGCTTCCTAGATTGAAATCACTAATAAATTAGGGTTTACTTTAGTATTGAACAAAACCTTAATTAGGAAATTAATGGCCTGTAATATCATTATCCATTATTTATTTGGGTAATCTTTATAAAATATAACTGATAATTTAGGGTCTTTTCTACATCCCTTTACTCATATACATAGCTGTATGTATAAATATGTTTTTTTAATTATTTTTTTATATTGTAACTCGACATATGATTTCGATGGTAAGCAAGACGAGGTCCAAGTCCCGACGACTGGAAGACTGAAAAAATCGACTCAGTTCACGGCTTCCCCAGGCGCCGTCACTATGCCGTCCAGAGGTGCTTCTTCACGCATCGCGTGAAGGATCCAAGGTTATATGATATAAGGATAGAACACATGGGATAGAACTACAAAAAAAACAAAGCACCGAACCTTTTAGTTCGACTGCCGATTTAGTCGATAAAATGCAGAACTGTACGGGTATCACGGGTGTGTGCTTGAATGAAGTGCAATGACATTAAAGTGTAACTTACACCAAAAAGGACCTATTTATAGTGGTCTTTGCCTATCACTGTGGAAAAAAGGCGTGACAATTTGATTGGTTGATTGAAAATGGTTATAGTATTTCATAAAGTACACGAATACTAAGTTTTTATCATGTAAAACACGTTATCAGCCCATCCTATTACGCTGGGTCCTTAAAGCGAAGCGCGACCACCATAGTGACGGCGACTGAGACAATTGTAATTTGCATCGGTTTTTTCAGTCGTCGGCGCTATTAGTCTTTCCCTTGCTTGACCCTCGGGCCAGTTGAGGCCAAATGTCGTGTTTCAAACCAAATCAGCCATTGATAACTTTTTATTATACTTAGGTACTAACAAAGATTGAATACGAATTATTTTTCAAATTTAGACAATTTAAAATCCATTTGCTGGTACCCAATTTATATTAGATAAATGTACTCTGGTCGACGTGTTTCTGATACAAGCATGTTTAGTTGCAAAGAATAAAAATTCCAAAAATATAGGTTTTTGGAATGTTTCTACATCGAAACTATTTATAAAACACGAATCAATAAACAATTTTATGTCAAATTGTTACCACGATTTTCATGAAATTGTGCAGATAAACGATAATACGAATGTGGCGTGTACTATTTTGTAGGATCCAAATTGTGAACAAAGTAGAATTGCGTGTTCAACTACGAAAAGGTTTGTCATCAATCAACATAAAGGTAAAAGCCTTTTCATTGTGATTTGATGCTACGCCCAAAAATTTACTAAAGTTACTTTCGGATGGCTGCGGAGTCAAACAGATAAAGTCGAATTAGATACTTACTTACAATGCTTTTATTTTATACACTATGTCCTTTGAATTAATTTATATATTTAGTTATGTACCTAATTCATTACTCGTTAACAAAAATAATTGATCTTTTTTTGTGCCTTGACATTTGACAACTCCCGCTCAATGTTAAGCTCAAGAGCGGTCAATGACGTACAGTTTTTTAACTGATAGTACAGTTAAACTGTAAGTCATAGTCACAACCACTATGCCAGCTTGGTTGGAAGCGGCAACTTACAAGCTGATTCCGAAACGCGACTAACTCACTTCACTGTTTGTGAGTGGTGGTACTACTCCGGATCGGCAGACTGGGCACCACTACCTACCGCTTTTAAAGGTACTCTTATTTAACCTGATTTAATTATCATGGGGGATTTATTCATACGGGGATAGGCAGAGAGACGAACCTGACATTACTTTCTCGCTTCCCTCACATCCACATATTTTTTTAGACAAGCAAACACTTGTCACACAAGAATGTCTTTGATGGACGACAGGCGTGGCCGGTTCGATTCCCGATCGGACCAAATATTTGTTTCATAGCTTTTATTTGTAATATTTTTTTTTACAAATTGTTGTTAATAAAAAAGTGGCGGATATTTGCTTGGGGTCTGGTTATCAAAGAGTGGTAGGCAGTGGTACCCAGTCTGCCAATCCAGGGTAGTACCACCACTTACAAGTATACAGACCGTAAAGAGATTTAGTCGGATTTCGGGATCATCTTGCAAGTTGCCGATTAAAGCAAGGCTGGCATAGTGGATGTGAATGCTACTTACAGCTATTAAAATTGTAATAGCAGTGACATCCATTCATGGATCACACTTGAGCTTAACATTAAGCTGGGTGCTATCATATGTCAAGTCACAATAAAAATAAATAAAATGATAAATTCGTTTAAAATTATTTAAAACCAGTATAGGTAATAAAATATCAAAGCCGAATGTATTCATAAAACAAGTTTATTACTATTTATTATGCCTGAAGCTTTTGTTACTGACAAAGTAACGTGAAGCTTAAAGTAAAAAAAAAGGGTAAAAAAGTCAAAGCGAACAAAATTTTCATAAACGTAGATACATAAAAATGATTAGGTACCAAGCGACGACGTGGAGCATAATATTTTTTTAAAAATAACAATACTAAAAGTTATAAATTGCTTCATATTGTCTGAGGTATTGTGAAAAATGAAAATAAAGTACATGTTAATATACTCGTACACAGAACCACGTTCTAACTTTAACAAAATAATCTTGGGGAGAGGGAAAACAAATAAGGATATATGACAATTATATTATTTCACAAATTCAATCAATCAATCAATCAAATTGTCACGGCTTTTTCCCACGGGAATAGGCAGAGACAATGGACTCCCTCGCTTCCTTCACATTCACAATTCTTTTCATACAAGCTCTATGGTTATGGGCACTAGGCAACCTAGCTTTCTTGAGGATGTCTCCGATTTGGTCAGCGAACATCCTCCTGGCCCTGCCTTGTTTAACGCATCCATTCACATAAGACTTATAAATTATTTTCGTCAATCTACTTTTACTCATTCTTTCCATGTGCCCAAACCATCGAAGCATTCCTTTATCAATCCTTTACAAATTCAAAATTCAGTAATATTTCAATAAAGAGGCAACGCCCTGTTTTTGACGAATTCTAATCTACTAAACTCAGAACAAGGTCGAAGGGAAATTCACAACTCTTCAAAAGCAAAACAGATTAAAGGATTAAGAATTGGAATTCTCTAAAATTGAGTTGTATTTCGAAAGTTCAGTTCTTTAACTTTCAGGTGAAAGTATTGACATTTAGGAGATATTGATGAGAGTTTGTTTCCGAAGTTTATAATGATTGAAACTGATTGCGTAAATAAAAATTATTTAATCTTTAGTACGATTACTCTATAAGACGATTTGTTATAAAAAAGATTGTGAAATGCCCTTTTGCCCAAAAGCATCCTGAATTGTGACTAGGTATTCCGAAAAGATTTTTATTATTGAGGTGGGAAAAAACTTGAATAATTGTCAACCCTGTTCTATCGAAATTAAAAGTTAATATAAAAATGAACAAGATATTTTAATCAAAAACAAATTATTTTAAAAACTTGTTGCGATAAGCAAAAAGTTAAAGTAACAAAGTTTAAATTCCTTTTTCGGACACCTAAAAGTTTTTGCTGTCATTCAGGTTCGTTATTTGTTCCCAAACGTATTCAGAGGTATCAGCACCGACAGAGGGTCCGCTTATCTGTCCACCCACATCACTGGGTTAAGGGTTAGTCTGCTCTCTTGTTTGTTTTATGTGATTGAAATACCTCGAGGATTCTATTTCACCCGTTGCCAAGTTTAATTTAATTTTTGTTCAAATAAGAAACATTATTTCTAATACTTTTCCTGATATTTTCTGTCATAATATATCTTAAATTATTTTATTTATATACCTATGTTTGTTTAATGAGGCTATACTGTTTATTATACAGATGTTGACTTAATAAATAGATCAAATGTTTGATTGGTGCTGCCAAATATAATAACCAATGTCTAAGCTACCAAAAAAATTGAGTTTTAATGACTGCAATTACTTACATGTCCTAAATCGCCTTCATTATATTGGCTTTTAGACATGCTTGCTTATATCTTTATATAAGTCAATATGTCTTTACATAATTTGATTTTATGTGTGTTTATGGGCGCCGATGATTGAGACCGACTCCTAAACGTCCAGGGCCGCGCGCCTGGCCATGATTGCGTAAATCCGATATTTTATAATTTGGTAAATAAACTATTGATGTAAATAAACTTTTTACTACTGAAAATAAAACAAATTCTTAGCATCAATGTATTCTCAGTGCCGGGTCTATCGTTCCGTTTAGGCAGCGTTCCGGACTTGGGATCGAAATGTAGGTTCGGTCCCAAGGAGAATTCATGGATAGACCTAATTTACAGCATTAACCCATGTACCGCGTGTTTTTTTTCTATTAAAGTTTATACAATTAATTTATAAAGTAATTATACATAATTGGATTGAACAAAAGCAATAAAACAACAACTTTTTACTTTATAACCTAAAATCAACATGAACTTATTATATTTGCATTCTAACCGTGTCCGTGATTTGTGAGAATTGAAGACAATTTCTAGTAACATCTGAATAAAGTAATTTAGCGCACCTGCTAAGTTTTATTATTACATTAGTAAGGAGGACAACACATATTTGATATTTGTAGCGGAGTAGAGGCAACGACTATGGAATTTCATTTTGTTATTTGGTGACGTGAATACTAGATACAATGGCATTATAACTTTAAAAATTTTATTACTAGTACAGTACAACATAACTTTAAAAAGTGATTCGGTCTTAATTGTGTACGACATTACATACTAAAGAGTGGTAGGCAGTGGTACCCAGTCTGCCGATCCGGGGTAGTACAACCACTTACAAGTATACAGACCGTGAAGTGATTTGGTCGCGTTTCGGGATCGCATGTAAGTTGCCGGTTTTAACTAAGCCGGCATATTGGATGTGATTGCTATTCACAGTTATTGAATTGTAGTAGCAGTGGCATCCATTCATGGACCATACCCCAGCTTAACATCAAGCGGAATGCTGTCATATGTCGAGTCACAATAAAAAAAATTAAAAACTTAACTAAATTCGGAGTGCCGAAAGATCCTTACTTGTTACTCCGCTGAATAGTGATATTCTGCACTTTGGCTGGTAGAGTTTCCCCCACATTATTACAACAAAGAAAGTTGGCTACAATAAAACACAAGCAGAGATCATGTTAAAGTACAATTTTGATATGCTTGATATTATTATATAATTAGCTTGTACTTTGGCCACCCAGTTTCTATGATACAAGCACATTTAGTTGCTTATTTATTTAAATCATTTATTGCACTAAAATGAACTTAAAAATAAGTACATAGGCGAGTTTAATACCTATTAGGCATTCTCTAACAACAAACCTTTGGGATGATGAGAAATTATGGGCAAGGTGCAAATATACTAAAAACTATAATTACATAAACTAAATACAAGTATATACAATTTATACATATATGTAAGTTTTTTTTATTATTATTGTATTATTATTTATTATTAGTGTGCCTGATGATAAGCAAGAGGAAGTCCAAGAGTAACGACGACTGAGAAAACCGAGTAAAAAACCATACATAAACATACGCAATTATATTTTGTGCCAAATTATTTAATATGAACTAGATGTCATGAGCTCCTGTTTATTATTTAGTGTTTAAATAATGTAAAAAAATCTACTGCATTGAAAAATTGTTCATTTGAATGAATAGTTAAGTTAGTGAAATAGAGTGATTTTTTTAACGGAAAAATCAGATGGAGCATACCAAACTATGGTGAGTTTGGTATGCTTGAGAGTGGCAATTACTGTGCTTGAGTAATCACCCACATTCATTCAATAGACATGCTTTTTTATATCGTCGTGAATTCATACTATGTCTATATAACGGGTTAGTATATATAACGGGTGCCTTGCTTGAATTTTAATTTTTTTATTAATCACATATTGTTTTTTAGAATTTGGAGATGTTTTCTTTTTAATATAATTTATGGACACGGAGGTTACGTGTAGAATAAAACACCCGATAAATGCGCGCCCTGGTTTTGTTGACTTAATTCTGGACGCACATAATTGTGGATGAATTTTGTCAATAGGTAGTCGAATTTCCGTTTTGAGCTCCGAAATAGTCTATTTGCATACACTTTTCTTATTAAAAATCTTCCAAGATAAAAGTCCAGATGTGTCAGATCACAGGGTCTTAATAGACAGTTACTTTACCCCGCCGCGAGATATCTACCGTAGTGTGGAGGGTTGAACAATTTAACATTAATTGATATTAACAGTTGAACATCAATTTGATCCAACGCAGTGCATAAAAAGTTGGTAGTGGACCTCATCACTAAAGATGTTTATTTTTGTTGAAAAATCACTATCGATTTGTTGATGATCCAGTATCCAATTAACGGTTTTGAGACATATAATAATTTGATAATATATATTTGTAGAGCTAATCGTATGTAAATGCACATCTATTTATTTATATTTTTTTAGGTTAACAGATAAAATAATATGAGGCAACTGCTTGTACTGTTAAATAACTGCAAATACCAGTTACAATATTCTAGTGAAAGTTCGATCTGATCCCAAAACGCGACCAAGTCACTTCACCGTATGTGAACTTAAAAGGTATTAATTACCCCAGTTCGCAGATTAAGTGATTCGCAGATTCGCATCGCGCTCTAAACCCTGGGTTCGTAGTTGAGCGTTGTGCACGCGAAAAACAATATTCTATTAAACTTATGTTAGTACTGTTGAATAATACTGTTAAATAAAGCACATCATTCATTTTATATGGGGACTTGGGCTAAATTGTATTAACAGTTGCATATACTCGTACATTTAATGTACGAAGATTTCAATGAAATTAAAAAAGATATCCCTAATTTTGCATAGTTTAAAGCAGAACTGTTAATATGGCGTGTCTTCGTGATTGAGAAATAATACAAAATCCAATCTTATCTTTTAAACAATTTAATTGCACAGTAATTAAAAGTATTTTTTATTAGTTTTATCAATACAAGCGTCGAAACTACCATTTATATATTTTTTCATTATTGGGCATTATAAAAGTAGTACAAAATAGCCCAAAATGAATGATGTCCTTTGTCTAAAAATATATAAATAAAAAGAAGTATTATTTTGAACATAATCCTGCTCACGTTGAGCTAATGTTAACCTAGAATGTGATATTTACTCTCCATTTGATATCACATTAAATATTAAATAACGTGGGTGTTCTTAAAAGAGATTGCTAAAGTAGTTGCTGAGTCACTGAATGTGATTGTCTTTGTAGAAATAATTCTATTTGTTCTGATTTATTTATACTCACTCGTATATTTCTAATAATAAATTATTGCTACTTTACTAGTATCGTTTATTGATAAGGTATACTGCTACTTACAGTCTTACAGTCATTGAATTGTAGTAGCAGTGACATCTATTCATGGACCATACACCAGCTTAACATCAAGCGGGGTGCTGTCATACGTCGAGTCACAATAATATTGAACATTAATATGCTACTTACAGTTATTTAACTCCAGCTTAACATCAGACTGGAGCAGCATGAATTAAAAGCATGAATTTAAAGCAATCCGATAATTTAAGCACCTAGACGAAAGGAGTTTATAAATCTGATGTTTTTAATTTTATTTTTTATTGTGACTCGACATTTGACCTCGACCCGGCTGATGATAAGCAAAAGGGGGCCCAAAAGTGACGACGACTGAAAAAACCGAGTCAGTTCGAGAACTGCCCCAGTCGCCGTCATTATGCCGGCCTAAGGTGCCTTTTTACGCATCACTTTAAGGATCCAAAGCCATAGGATGGAGAGAACAAATACGCTGGCAAAGCATTCCACTTGTCAATTGTTCTGCAAAGCAAAGACGCGCCGAAGTTTTTGGTTCGACTGCCAATTCGGTCGATAGAATGCGGATGCTTTTTAGTATTGTAAAGTTACTCGTGAAGACATTAAAGTTATATATTAGCCATTCATCATTTGAAATGGTGAAGGTCTCGTGAATATGTGCCGACCGACACAGCCTAAAAAGGTCGCAGTCGAGCATTATATGATTAGGAAAAGTCTAAAGATGTGGCTAATGTAATAAACATGATGCTTTGAAACAGAACATCCCTCGTATATCCTCGAAGAGTTAATTATACGAGATAAAGGTGCGGTGTAAAATGGCACAGGCTAGAAGAGGAAGGCAATATAATGTAAATGAGTCCACAGTATACAAAGAGGCGAGCAATTAATTTTACTGACACTTAAAGTGACGCTTCCTGTCAAGGAGTGCCAGGCGTTTTTGCACAAAAAATGGGACAGTATTGGAAGCACAAGTTCTTAGTAAAACGTTTTTAGCTTAACCTGTACCACTATTAGGAGTGATTGTTTTCTTATTTTTTTTTTAATTTCCATTTCTATACTAAGCTACTGAAGATCAGAAACTATCGTGGAAACGGGAGAACCAAAGTACATATTTATATAAGAACCGTGCTTATGAACCCGTGCTCTCGGTTTGCGTAACCATTGCACTTTCACGGTCGCCTTAAAACGTATTATTTATTGTGAACCAAATCGGAGACATCCTCAAGAAAGATGTGTTGCCTAGTGCCCATAATCGAAAAGCTTGTGTAAAGAGAATTGTTTATATGAGCGAAGCGAGGGAATTATGTCAGAATCGTGGCGAATGGCGCTTCATTCTCTCTGCCTATCCCTGAGGCAAAAAGAAGTGACAATTTGATTGATTGATTTATTTATTGTGGCTTAAAATGGAAAGACTGACAACACAGTTGAATAACTGCAAGTAGCTGTCGCAACTTTTAATTGGAATCGGCAACTTTTAAACATCTTAGCAACTGACAGATAAGCTCTAAAGTAAGCGCTCTTTTTATCTGTCGGTCTATAACGGTCACCTTCACTCATGGAACATGCAGCTTAACATCAGACGATGTGCGTTTTTATCGTGGTTATATTAAAAGTTCATGGGCCTCTATAATGTAGGCTTGTTTAGAATATGACAATTGTGAATGTAAAGGAAGTGAAGGAGTTGTGTCAAGATCGTGGCAAGTGGCGCTCCATTGTCTCTGCCTATCCCTGTGGGAAAGAGGCGTGACAATTTGATTGATTGTTTTTAGTATATCGGTACCAAATGTAACTTTGATATATATTAATAAGTATATCAAAGATACATTGGTACGGGTGAGTGGTTTTGAACCCGTGCTCTCGGTTTGCGTGATCAATGCATAGCCACTACACCACGGTCGCCTTTATAATATGATGTAATTGTGAACTGACCTCTATATTATTATATAATATAGAGCTTTGCTTGTTTATTTTTTTTATACTAAGCTACTAAAGTGCTTGTATCATAGAAACAGGACAACCAAAGTACATATATCATAGATACATTGGTAGCGGTGGGTGGTTTCGAACTCGTGCTCTCGGTTTGCGTAACCATTGCACTGCCACTACACCACGGTCGCCTTTATTCTTAAGTTTAATTTTAAGTTTATTGTGTTACAAAATAAAGTAATAAATAAATAAATATAATAAATCAAGTGTGACGTCAGTTAGGGATTTTTCATTCTTAGTAGAGGTTTCTATGAAATACGACTATTATTATCTCTTGTATAATGACAGTGACCTTGCCTTTCATTTTTAACCTTTTCAAGTCTTTCTTGAAAAAAGATTCGAATAAAGTAACTAATTATATCTTTAATGGAGTTTGTTGGAAATGGATAAGTACTCGTTGACGCGATAGAATTACATGAGAAATTACTGTTAAAATTGTTTCGTATACATATATACGAATATAATATATATTGTTAATAAAAAATAAAAAAAAGAGATAGATATTTGCTTCGGGTCTGGTTATCAAAGAGTGGTAGGCAGTGGTACCCAGTCTGCCGATCCGGGGTAGTACCACCACTTACAAGTATACAGACCGTGAAGTGATTTGGTCACGTTTCGGGATCAGCTTGTAAGTTGCCGGTTCCATCTAGGCCGGCATAGTGGATGTGATTGCTACTCACAGTTATTGAATTGTAGTAGCAGTGACATTCATTCATGGACCACACTTCAGCTTAACATCAAGCGGGGTGCAGTCATATGTCGAGTCACAATGAAAAAAAAAAAATTAATGCGGCTCGTCATATGACAGCACACTACCTAATGTTAGGTTGCAGTGCGGTCAATGAATGGAGGCGACTGTACTACAATAAAATTACTGCCAATAGCAGCCGCAATGAGGCATTGACGACAGGCGTGGACGAACGGTTTAGCGATTGGTTTGTTGCGCGTAAAGTCCCGGGTTCGATTCCCGGTCGGGGCAAATATTTGTTTCATAGCTTTAATTTGTAATATTTTATCAATAAATTTTATAATATTGCAAATATTTGTTAATAAAAAAAAGAGATGGATATTTGCTTCGGGTCTGATTATCAAAGAGTGTAGTGGTGCAGTGGTACCCAGTCTGTCGATCCGGGGTAGTACCACCACTTACAAGTATACAGACCGTGAAGTGATTTGGTCACGTTTTAGGATCAGCTTGTAAGTTGCCGGTTCCATGTAGGCCGGCATAGTGGATGTGATTGCTACTCACAGTTATTGAATTGTAGTAGCAGTGACATTCATTCATGGACCACACTTCAGCTTAACATCAAGCGGGGTGCTATCATATGTCGAGTCACAATAAAAAAAAGACGATGACTGAGGCAACCGTAAACTGAGTCGGGTTTTTTCACATCCACAATTCTCTTCATAAAATCTCTACAATTATGGACACTATACTGTTTTATATTGGTGCAAATGCCGCAACAATTCTCATTACCATATTTTAATTATGACAATTAAGGTGTGTAAATTTCAAACAGTTAGTAATTGTATAGTATTCCTATTGAAATAGTGATGTGGTATTAATGATTCACAAACACTATTTTGTAGTCGATGTGTATTTACAAATGTTGCAACGATGTGGTTAATAATGAGGACGATTTTGCGGTTTCAATTAACTCTCATATTTGGAACATAACCACGTCGCAATCATTGCTAATCGAAAACTGAAACAACAGCAACATTGTTAACAAAAAAAAGTTAGTACTTAATGAATTAAACAAGTTTTTTGCGGCTTAATATTGCGTTTTTTTGTTATTGATTTTATATGTTTTTTTATTATTCTGACGCTTCGACAGTTTTGCAGCCACCACGCTGAATCACCACGGAGAGACAAAAATTGTAAAATCAATAAATAAAAATAAACGCGATAGTAAGCTGCATAAAATTCATTAATCAATGTTTGCGCAACATCTAGAAAATACTAAAAAATATAAGTTT
Source organism: Tinea trinotella (assembly GCA_905220615.1). Classification (NCBI taxonomy): domain Eukaryota; kingdom Metazoa; phylum Arthropoda; class Insecta; order Lepidoptera; family Tineidae; genus Tinea; species Tinea trinotella. The sequence continues at coordinate 2,739,474 of HG992314.1, forward strand.
AAAAACTAAAACCCGACTACCAAAAAATACCCTTTAAAAAGTATAAAACAAGAAAATAATCTCATAAGAAATATTTATGTACAAACTATTCCATATTTAGTGACTGAAATATTAAGTTTAAGCCCATCCAGGATTTTATCTCCTACCTTCGAGTTCAGTGGTATCAGTTAAAACACCCAACAATGTATTTGTATAAGTTTTTGCTTTAAATTTTAAGTCACAGATATGTTTAAAAGTAAAGTAAATACCGATTATGCATCTAAGATTGCTACCGCAGCTTACAAAACGAGCTGATGACCTTGAAACCCCTGAATAGATCTGCATCAAATGTAGCTAAGAACCATCTCGATCACGTCAGCTTTCAAACGAAAAAAAACGCATCGTAATCGGTTCGATCGTTTAGGAGCTACGATGCCACAGACAGACACACAGATACACAGACAAGTCAAACTTATAACACCCCTCTTTTTGAGTAAAGGGTTAAAAATACAATAATTAAAGAACTCTTAATTTGTTAGTCTTAATTATGTACTGATATTGTACTTTGATACATTTTTAAAACTACTCGTATGTAATTACCAACACTTAGCAAATATGATCTAAATATCGTGCATTATGATGAGGAACATGTTCAGAGAGCTTACTCAATAAACCTTACATCTGTTCCCGAAAACAACTTAGAATTCTAAATAACTTAATAAACATAATATATCTTCCTACCTAAAAGTTCATTTTACCATCTCACGGCAGATCCCTCCGAACCACTTAAAATTGCGTCTTACCTATCATAACTACAACGTCTTCTTTTTAAGTGATCCTTTGACCAAGCACCAATTAGAGTAATCTGTTAGAAGCTGTGTCCACTTCCGCGTAGAAATTGTTTCTTTTGCGTTTCGTATTTCTGTTTTGTTTGAGTTGGGCATTTTAATGTCTTACTTTTATTACAGTGTATTTATTTATTTTAGGATTGATAAAGGAATGCTTCGATGGTTTAGGCACATGGAAAGGATGAGTGAAAGTAGATTGACGAAAATAATTTATAAATCTCATGTGAATGGATGCGTTAAACGAGGCAGGCCCAGGACCAAATCGGAGACATCCTCAAGAAAGCTTGTATGAAGAGAATTGTAAATATGAAGAAAGCGAGGGAGTTGTGTCAGGATCGGGGCAAGTGGCGCTCCATTGTCTCTGCCTATTCCTGTGGGAAAAAGGCGTGATAATTTGATTTGATTTATTCTTCTTATTATTTTTTTGCATCTTATATTTTATTTTATATTGCGCTGGTCCCTTAGGTTATCTAGCAGAGATTGCTATCGGCATTAAGTTCGCCTTGGTACATAGTGAATATAGTGAGTATAGTTATATTTGTAATAGCAACATTAATAGTTCTTTTACCATAGTGTATATTTATCCAAAACAATTACATATTTTAATAAATAAATAATAGTCAGATACTTGATGTAGTACTATTACTGATTACGACCAGTTAATTAATTGAATTCTTAAAGAAAACTAGGTGAACCATAAGTAATAGGATTGACCCAATTGCTCATACCAAACAAACTTTTAAGGTTTTGTACAATAAATGGATAAAAATAAACTATACTAAACAAAGGATACGCGTATCATAAATCAAAGTTGACTTACCTTGAAAGTATTTTTCAATTCACAGTAGAAGCGAAGTGGTAAGCTCCGAACAGTTTTATAGCTCGGAAGATATTTATAGAGCTGTAAAATCTTAGGTTGAATATCACGCAACTTGCGATTCGCTCACGTCATTTCTGACTATATATATATATATATTGGTCTAGTAAATTGTGGTTCAAAACCATATTATCACTAGACTCAGCCTTAATAATTAGTTTGCGTGTGAATTAAACTCTGATTTATCTTGGTCTATTTCTTTTTAACGCGACTTACTATGCGACATATAGTGGATATGTTATCTGTGTTTCTAGTAAAACAATATCTAGTTTTACTACAAGCTCGGAATAAGCAGTTTTATATAAGGAATATTAAGCATAAAATTATAAAGCTCGCCATTTCTCTGTGGAAGTACTGAAGGCGACGCGATGGATTTGCTTTTTGTGACATTTTCTGCAGTTTTCACATTTCTTGATTATGAAGACGTTATGAGACCGCTTTTTAAGATTCTCTGTCCTCTGAAAGACAAACTGTAAAACTCTGTGAGGTGAATAAGAATTTTAATATAGAAATGAAAAATATATCATAAAAATTATTTTTTTACAATTATAATAATAAACTTCAAGGATTCCTAATACCGCAGTAAAAGCTCATAGCGAAATATTTCATCCAAGTTAACGAAACGATAATAAATCTATAGTTATATAAATATTGGAATAAAATTGTTGAATTACAATTAAGGCGACCGTGGTATAGTGGCAGTGCAATGGTTACATAAACCGTGCTGTTGGATTAAAAAAAAAAACTTGCTGGTACCAACCAATGTATCTTTGATATATGTACTTTAGTTGTTCTGTTTCTATTATATGATACAAGGCACTTTAGTAGTTTAGTATATAATAAAAATGTAAAAAAAAAATTAAATCAAGTTATCACGCCTTTTTTTAACAAGCTATACTTGTGGAGAATCAATGGAGTGGTGGTGCAGAAACAATACAGCGCCACTTGCCACGACCCTGACACAACTCTCTCGATTCCCTCACATCTACAATTTTTTTCATACAAGCTCTATAAATTAATTTTATTATTTGAAATTCATTTTGTGCGAATCTATATTTTTGTTTAGTAAATTTCCCTCTGCGATCTTTTTGTTCTCTTTGACGTAATTAAATTCGAAAAATATTTAACTAAAATTAACGGTAACCGGTAGATACGATAGAAAGCATTTAGGTATGATTTTTTTTTGTGACACGGCATCTGACCTTGACCCGCCTGATGATAAGCAAAAGGAGGTCCAAGAGTGACGACGGCTAAAAAACTGAGTTAGTTTACGGCTGCCTCAGCCGCCGTCACTATGCCGGCCAAATGTGCTTCTTCACGCATGGCTCGAAGGATCCAAGGTCATAGGATAGAAAGAACGTATGGGCTGGCAAAGCATTCCACTTGTCGATTGTTTTACAAAGAAAAGACGCACCGAACTTAAAAGAATGGGTGTATGACAGTTTAATTGACTGGCTACTGATGAGGGCTAATTTTGCTGATTACCTTTTCAATTGAATCAGTGTTATCAGACGTCGACGGTTTTGGTATTATCCTTGTTTAGTCTCAATAATCAAAAAAGAATATCTTTTACTTATATTCTATTTTTATTAAAAACTCAATTTTTATAATAATAGCGCTAATAAAAAAATCTCAAAACTACTAAATTATTTCTGCTTTCAAATCGACAAATAAAAATTAAAAAACACATTGTTTTGTAATCCATTCTTTGGCAGTTTTTACTTTTTTAATTCCAAAGCTGGCATGCCAGGATTAAGCGTTAAAATTTTATAAAAGCTTAGCAAGAATTTGACGTTTGTTAAAATAGTACAAAATATTTTTAGTTAGTTTTTCAGTAAGACATAAACTACCCACTTTTATTGTGTGCTTTTCATGACGTCACATAGTGTTTAGTCAGCTATGTTATGTTTTTCAGAGATTTTTAAAACATATTTGCCTGAATCAAAACAGATAGATTTACTGCTCCACTAGGGGTTGAATTATCTTTTTTTGTGACTCGACAAGAGGAGATCCAAGCTGGGTTGCCTAGTGCCCATAAACGTAGAGCTTGTATAGAGATAATTGTTGATGTGAAGGAAGCAAGGGAGTTGTGTCAAGTGGCGCTCCATTGTCTCGACCCACCCCTGTGGATAAAAAAGGCGTGACAATTTAATTGATTGATTGAGTTCCAAGAGGTTTCACAAAGGTATAGCCTATCTAACTATTAATGGCGCGGCTCTCCACTTAATTAGTTGATTTAAATGTGTGAATGCAAATATTACTAACTATACTACTATACTTCATCAGCGCGCTCCTCCTTTTGTGTCTAACCAGCAACTGTATGACCAATTGCAATTGCATTGCATTGCATTGGTAAATGCAGTAGAGGGGCGAGTCATTTCGTCTTATTGTTAGACAGACTCTAACAAACATACGGATATGATTAAATTAAAATGCCAACATAGTGGATTGCTTAACATAAATTAAGATAAATAATTACAGGTCATTTCACACTTGAGTTTTACACGAAGGGTTTGTACAAGGCTTCGCACTCAGATAAATGTGGGTCCAACTAAACATTTTCTCTTTTGTTAGAATAAACAGCTTACAAGTCGTGCGAAGAAGTTTTATCTTGACACGCTGGTACTTAAAAAAACTACGCCTTGCTTTAAAAGCTTACTTACCTTTAAATTCTCTTGTTTTATGTTTCCCTTAATGTAGCACACACAATAAATTATCTTAAAACATAGATACTTTATTATTATATTATGTATGTATTTATTGTGTCATGAAGGTATGTATGTACGTATATTGATATATTTTTTTATTAATTTAATTGTGACTCGACATATGGCAGCACCTCGCTTGAGTGTGGTCCATGAATGGATGTCACTGCTACTAAAATTTATTAACTGTGAGTAGCAATCCCATCCACTATGCCGGCCTAGTTGGAACCGGCAACGTACAACCTGATCCCGAAACGCGGTCTTTATACTTGTAAGTGGTGGTACTACCCCGGATCGGCAGACTTGGTACCTCTGCCTACCACTCTTTGATAACCCGAAGCAAATATCCTCTTTTTTATTAACAAATATTTAAAATTATTATTAAATATTACAAATAAAAGCTATGAAACAAATATTTGGTTCGACTGGGAATCGAACCTGGCACTTTACGTACAACAAACTCTAACCGTCCGTCCACGCCAGTCGTTTATTTTAAATACTAGATATAAGCGTCCTCCACATGTTTTAACCCTTTCCCAAAGGTTAGCTGGTAGAAAATTGTATTTAGCATTAAGCTCGCCCATTGTGTTGTGTTTTTATTGTGCAATAATAATTTTTTTTTTCCTTTAGTATTTTTTAAATCAAATTTTGAAGATGCTAGTGTTGGCATTGTAGTTTTTTTTCCTCTTATACAAGAAGTGTGCCCTGCTCATTACTTTTGCCCCATTGTCACTAAAACATGTCTTAATTATCTATAAACTTTCCACGACCTTAATCTGCGTTTTTATTACACTTCTTGTAACACTTTTTGTTTCTAGCCATTTTACCGCTGCTTATTTCAAATCTTGACATATTAGAAAATCGCTGCACGTATTCAATACGAGTATCACATTAAAATATCGCTTTCAATCTTTTTCATCTCAATCTAATCTACTAAATCTAATTTGATATATAGTACTTACCTTTAATTTTTCCACCACCCACAATTTCTTTTATTTTTGTGACTCGACTCCGTTTGATGTTAAGCTGGAGTGTGTTCCATGAATGGATGACACTGCTACTACAATTCAATAACTAAAAGTAGCAGTTACATTCATTCATTAAGAGGCTATAAATAAAGAGGCTAATATTGGTTCCAAGTCTAGTTCAACAAATCAAAGGACATCATTCATTTTGTATTGAGACTTGGCTTAATTATATTAACAGTTGCATATACATTATAAAATAGTTTAATGTATGAAAATTAGAATGTTACTGGAAAAATCCTTTATTATGCATAGTTTAGGCGTGCAAAATGATCAAGCTATAATTATGACAGTTTAAAGCTATGGCGTGTCTTCGTGATTGACAGATGACTTATTTTATTTTCCTATATATATCTTATTTTCCAAATAACACAATTACACAGCAATTAAAGCAAAACTGTTATTACTTTTATCAATACAAGTATCAAAATTACCATTTATATATTTTTTTATGATTGAACATTACAAAATTAGCACAAAGGAGCCCAAAATCAATGATGTCTTTTAAGACTAATACTGATAATCCATTAAGATCTTCCAATGTTAATAAGTACTATTTCCCGGCATAGATCAGTCGGTGGCGATATCCTTGCTTGCTATCCGGCAAGTCGAAGTCGGGTGTACCGTGTCATGTCAAAGAAAGATGACAAACGCAACTAAATCTAAATTTAGCATCCGTACAAATAAAGTCGATTTAAATGGTTTTCCTTATAAATGAGGAACCTATATATACTCATAGAATATATTATATTGTTACAACTACCCTATCTTCAAAATATTGTTATATAATTTACTACCATCTCGTAGTCACATAAGACATATTACATAAGTTTCAATTCGACGTGAGACCGTAACGTGTACCTCGGCTTGTACCAACAATATATACCAACAACATAGCATCTGAGCATGGAAAATAATATTATTAATTAATTAAATTGTCACACTTTTTTTACAGGGATAGGCAAAGACAAGGGAGCGCCACTTGCCACAATTCTGACAACTCTTTCGCTTCCCTTACATACAGAATTCTTCTCATACAAGCTACACCGTTATGGGCACTAGGCAACCCAGTTTTCTTAAGGATAGGTCGATTCTTGTTTACCGCATCCATCAACACCAGATTTTTAAAATTTATTTCGTCAATCTACTTTCACTCATCCTTTGCATGTACCCACGAAGTATTCCTTTGTCAATCCTTCTCACAACTTCTTTCAAAGCACATTTATCAAACCACTTTTAAACCATTATTTTATCAGCTATTGTCACTCTACATACAATATAATATTTCTGGACGCGACTAATGTAATAAGAAATAGGTTTCTGAAAGTAATAACTTCTGTTTATACAATAATTCGGCACAATAAACAGAGCGTCTATCGTAATAATAGACATATAAACATAGAATAAGATATAATCTTTATATCAAAATCAATCAAATTGTCACGCCTTTTTCCCACAGGGATAGGTAGAGACAATGGAGCGCCACTTACCACGATCCTTACACAACTCCATTGCTTCCTTTACATTCAAAATTTTCTTCATACAGGGTTATAGGCACTAGGCAACCCAGCTTTAATCTTTATAAGATTCACAAATACTGTATTACTATGAAGTGCGTAAAGCTTTTTTGGTTAAGGGAAAATGTATTAAACATAAAAACAACAAGTCTAGATTAATATCCTCAGAGATAAAGTTTCTATTATAATAAAACCTTGCTAAGAAGTTAAACAAGAAAGGATGTAATATTTTACGAAACAATTTAACTTTGTAATATTTCTGTCACACAGCTTATTGTAGTTGTTACTACGAGTATGGTCTCACATTTTTTGTTTTTTTATTGTGACTCGACATATGACAGCACCCCGCTTGATGTTAACGTTCAGGCAGTGGTACTTTCCATGAATGGATGTCACTGCTACTACAATTCAATAACTGTAAGCAGCAGTCTCATTCACTATGCCCGCCTAGTTGAAACCGGCAACTTACTGCTGATCTTAATATTCGGAACTTAAGCTGATCCCGAAACGCAACTAAATAACTTTACGGTGTGTATACTTGTATTGTAAGTGGTGGTACTATTCCGGATCAACAGACTGGGTACCACTGTCTACCACTCTGATATCCAGACCAGACCCGAGGCAAATACCTGCCCTTTTTTTATTAACAAATATTTGCAATATTTAATATAATTATTACAAATAAAAGCGATGAAACAAATTTTTACTCAGACCGGGAAACGAACTTGGGACTTTACGCGTAACAAACTGCTGTGCACACCAAACGGCCACGCCTGTCGTTAAAATATCCCTAAGATACTTAAAATCCATAAATTCGCTTTCAACTATAATTATATTCTCGTAAAGTCCAAATGCTAAGAAAATAACATCTAGGGAACTGTGCTTTGAAGTAGTCGTAAATTACATTGTTTGAATATCAATCCCATAAAAGTAGCTCAATTTAGTAAGAGATTTTATTAAAATGTCTATTTTATAGTCGTATTTAATGCGACCGTAGTGTTGTCGTAGTGCTTCGGTCACCGATCAAGGGACACGGGTTCCTTGATCGGTGTATTTGGTATTGATGTTCTTTAGATGCAAGCATGATTAGTATAGTTTGTCTAACTATAAATAACGCGCCCCTCCACTTTATTAGTTTATTTTAATGTGTGAATGCAAATATTATACTACTATACTGCATAATCGTGCTCCTCTTTTGTGTTCAACCAACAATTGCAATTGTAATGACCAATTACAATTGCATTTTCGGTGTGTTTCATTCATATTTTATGTTTTTTCGTGTGCGCAAATGCGGTGGAGGGGCGCATCATTTCGGCTCAGAAAGATACTTTACTATAGAAATGGAAAAAAGTGAACTAGCGTGGTTTTACTTTTAGAAATGAAGACATTAAAGGGACTTAGTTGCGTTCCGGATTTTATTTAAAACATGTCAAATATTGAGACCTGACATCTGACTTCTATTTACCTGATGGCTAGGGAAAGTTCAAAAGCGCCGATGAGTGAAAAAAACGTGGTATAGTATAAAAAAATATGGAATAAAATAGAGGCCGTACTTCGTTTGAATTGCAAAAACATGATAAATCAATCAATCAATCATCAAATCAAATTGTCACGCCTCTTTCCCACAGGGATAGGCAGAGACAATGGAGCGCCACTTACCACGATCCTTACACAACTCCCTTGCTTCCTTCACATCCACAATTCTCCTCATACAGGCCCTATGGTTATGGGCACTAGGCAACCTAGCTTTCTTAAGGATGTCTCCGATTTGGTCGAAAAACACTCTCCTAGGCCTGCCTTGTTTAACGCATCCATCCACATCAGATTTATAAATTCCTTTCGTCAATCTACTTTCACTCATCCTTTCCATGTGCCCAAACCATCGAAGCATTCCTTTGTCAATCCTTGTCACTACATCTTCTTTTAAACCACATCTATCACGCAGTGTGCTATTCCTTATTCTATCAGCTATCGTCACTCCACATACACTCCTTAACGACCGCATTTCTACAGCGTTAATTCTACTCTCATGCTTCTTCTGCCATACCCACCCTTCACTTCCATACATTAATGTAGGAACAAGCACCGCATTATGAACAGCCATCCGTGACTTTTGGGACATTATTTGGCTGCTCATTATACTATGGATGGCACCGTTCACTACGTTACCCTTTTGCACTCTTCTCTCAATATCTTCATCACACTTTCCATCCCTAGTAAACATACTTCCCAAGTAAACAAATTGTTTGACTTGTTCCACTTTCTTTCCGTCTATCATTATCTCACATTCTGTTATTTCATCCTCTCTCTCCAAAACCATTACCTTAGTTTTACTTACATTCACTTTCATACCTTTCTTTTCTAATTCCGCATTCATTATAGTGACCATTTCCTGTAACTCATACGCCGAAGATGCAAGGATAACTTGATCGTCGGCGTACAAGAGACATTTGATCACCAAGTCATTCATTCTTAAACCATACTTCCTTTCACGCAACTCTTTCAGACAACTGTCCATGAATAGATTGAAGAGCCATGGTGACGCTACACATCCCTGTCTGACACCTTTAGAGATGCCAAACCAGTTAGATAGCGCCCCGTTAATTCGAACACATGCACTGGAATCCTCATAGAGAGATTTCAGTGCACGGACCAAACGCTCCCCCAACCCAAACCCGGACAGCTGCTGCCACAATTCACTCCTGTTCACTCGATCATAGGCCTTCTCAAGGTCAACAAAAGCACAAAACACCTTCTGGTGTTTTGCCAACACTTTTTCGCTGACGCATCTTAGAGAGAAGATCTGATCCATACATCCCATCCCTTTCCTAAATCCCGCTTGCGCATCCCAAACTTTATCATCTGTTTCATGCATCACCCTTTCAATCAATACTTTCGCATACAACTTGCCAACAATACTGAGAAGGCTGATGCCGCGGTAATTTTTGGGTTCCTGTTGCGACCCCCTCCCCTTGTATAGTGGTACAATGACAGCCTTGCGCCAGTCCCCTGGTACAAGACCGTTCACCCAGCACTTACTGAAAAGGAGACACAACCAGGAAGCCACCAGCTGACCACCGCCCTTCAGCATCTCGACAGTTATTCTGTCACACCCAGCCGCTTTTCCAACTTTCATTCTTTTCAATGCATTCACAATCTCTTTCACATCTATATCACATTCAGATTCACTTTCATTCAGCGTGGAGGACATATCGACACACTCTGGTGCTGTATTATCATCCTCCACAAATAAACTTTCAAAATACTCCTTCCATCGTCCTAACACTTTCTTCTCTTCAGTCACTAAATCGCCATTCGAATCCCTAACCACATTCACTTTAGACTTCTCCAGTCCTCCCCGGGCTATCTTAACCTGTTTCCAGAACAGTTTGATATTATCCCGGAAATTTCTGGAGAATTTCCTCTCGATATCCTCTTTCACCTCTTTCTTCTTTCGTTCTATACATTCTTTCACTTTAATTTTTATTTCCTTATATTCATTCATTACCTTACATACATCCTCATCTTTCTTACCCGGGTTTGTTCGTCTACTAGCTTTAACTGCTAGTAGATCCTGCCATTTTTTCTTCTTCTCGCATACTAATACTTCCGTTTCCTTATCCCACCACATGTTGGGCCTTACATTCTTCCTCTTGCTCACTCCACACACTTCTTCTGCAGCTTCTGTCATACCATTCCTCAATTTCATCCATACTTCCTCCACACTATCATTCTCATGATTACAGGCATTACATGATTACAGGTATTTATTTTATCATTCTCATGATAAAATAAATACTATTTATTAACTGTTCTTAAATATGCATTTTAATGGGAAATCGACAACAAAATAAAATATTAATAATGCTTATGTACGATGAAATATCAATCAATCAATCAAATTGTCACGCCTTTTTTCCACAGGGATAGGCAGAGACAATAGAGCGCCACCTACCACGGTCCTTACACAACTCACTTGCTTCCCTCACATCCATAATTCTCTTCATACAGGCTCTGTGGTTATAGCACATTACGTGATAGATGTGGCTTGAAAGAAGATGTACTGACAAGGATTGACAAAGGAATGCTTCGATGGTTTGGGCACATGGAAAGGGTGAGTGAAAGTAGATTGACGAAAGGAATTTATAAATCTGACGTGGGTGGATGCGTTAAACAAGGCAGGCCCAGGAGAGTGTTTTCCGACCAAATCGGAGACATCCTCAAGAAAGCTAGGGTGCCTAGTGCCCATAACCACGATGAAATATGTTTGACGAAAAACTTAAAATACAATAAATTAAATTGAAATTAATATTGAATCTTTAATTTGTACTTATTATTTAACTCATATTTTGTCGACATCGAGAAATCGACTCAATTTTTTTTTAAATATATTCTCCTCGATATTTGTAAAAAAAGGCGTGACAATGTAATTAATTGATTAATATTATAAGTGATTAATCAATAATAATTAAGTGTGGAAGGCAGACTGGTAACAGTATGCTGATCTACCGTAGTACCACCGCTTTCAATTTTGCAGACTTTGAAGTGATGCAGTCGCGTTTCGGGATCAATTTGAAAGTTGCTACTTAGAAATAGTGTTTTTTTTATTGTAACTCGACATAGGACCTCGACCCGCCTGATGGTAAGCAAGAGGAGTCAATCACTGTGTCGGTGTGACTACATTTCAGCTTATTATCATGCGATGTTCGAGCCACCATTGAAAAAAGTACTAAAACAAGTACGAATAAAATATAATATTGTTTATTTATTTATTGTGACTCGACATATGACAGCACCCCGCTCGATGTTAAGCCGAAGTGTGGTCCATGAATGAATGTCACTGCTACTACAATTCAATAACTGTGAGTAGCAATCACATCCACTATGCCGGCCTAGATGGAACCGGCAACTTACAAGCTGATCCCGAAACGTGACCAAATCACTTCACGGTCTGTATACTTGTAAGTGGTGGCACTACCCCGGATCGGCAGACTGGGTACCACTGCCTACCACTCTTTGATAACCAGACCCGAAGCAAATATTCATCTCTTTTTTTTATTAACAAATATTTGCAATATTTAATATTATTAAATATTGCAAAGCTATGTTATTATAATATTGCATAGCTAAAAAGCTATGAAACGAATATTTGCTCCGACTGGGGATCGAACCCGAGACTTTACGCGCAACAAACCAATCGCTAAACCGTTCGTCCACGCCTGTCGTCAAAATAAATGTGTAAAACGCCGAATTTTGTTGGTCAACTTATCTGGAAGTAAAAGGAATAATATTATAATACTTCTAACTACAGACTTACCGTGTATAAAATATCTTTATGGTAAATAACTTAAAGACATAAACATCGCAATAATCTTTATTAATGTACAAAAATATTAAAAAGAGCACATGCTACCAAATTTATTTTCTACAACATTTCTACACCCATATCTATGTATTCCTCCTAAATATCTAAATTTCCTCCTTTGTTTCATACATACTTAAAAACTAATCCGATAAGTATGTGGTGGCATTTATAAACAGTATCTTTTAAAATGTCACCTTTAGTGCATTGAAAAACAATTTACTCTGGCATATTGAAATTTAATCACGAAATTTCAAATAACAATTCTATAAAAAAATATATGAAATTGTTATCTGTCAACTTGAACACTACCCTGATTAGTGTTGCTTGCATACAAAAAATATTTATGTTTAGAATATTATTATGGGTAATTACTAAATTATTATGATTGAATGTATTATTGTGTAACGAATAATAATTAAGATATAATATTAGGTTTGGTAATTATTATCGAATTACCTGGATTTGATCGCATGTAATAATAAAATAGATTTATAAACTAACAACGTACTCATTTTACTTTAACAATGTGACAATAAATAAAATGTAATAGTTATTCATTATAAGTAAAATTAATTTATGTTTGTGTGAGTAAAAAAGCGCTTCACGGTATGATGACTATTTTCAATTTTGCATCGTTTATGAAGTTTCGTATAAATTTATAATTACGTAAAAAAATAGTGTCAATAAAGAGCAACAAAGTTTCTTTTAACGTTTTTTTTTTACGAAACATGAACGTTACAAACATCGAAATGGCCATTATAGCATGCAGCTGGTATACGTAAATTTAATTTTAAAGTGGACAATCTACACATTATTGCTGGACAAGTCGTATAGTCTAACTATTTTAATAAGTGTACCTTTGTTCTTACCATAGCTCTGAGATTTGAACAGTCTGAATTCATTCTTCGCCATTGAACATTCCATTTGTACTAAATGTACTCAAGAAACTAGAATTCATGATTTGATTTCTTTTAACATTAATAGGTAATAGCTTTATTTCATTTACTTTGTTCACGTACTTTTGTATGAACACTGTTGGATGAGGCACAAGAAGCATGATAGTAGATTTAATGCTGTTAGGAGTGTATGTGGAGTTACGATTGCGGATAGAATAAGGAATAGCACAATAGACGTGGTTTGAAAGAAGATGTAGTGACAAGGATTCACAAAGGATAGCTTCGTTGGGCTTCGTTTGGGCATGTGGATGGGTGAAAGTAGATTGGCTAAAATTAATCATTAAAATATATTGAAATGTTTTATTTATTGCTTCCTTTATAGCCAATATTACCGCAGTTCAGCTGATGTTAAGCCAGTTTTTAAAGTACCTTCTTTAGCATATTAATAATAATCGACGTGATTTAAAACTTAAAGAGATGGAAATGAAACGGAAACTGAAACGAACAAGCGAAGCTGATGGGATGAATTAGGCTACGAGAGAAATATTAAGCTATGTTTTCATAATTTAAATTATGCAAATATTATTGTTTTACATCAAAATTCTATGAGCAGCGTTGCTTTTAACACACGAAAGCATAAAAACTCATTATGTGGGAAAACTCATCAGAATCAAACCACTACCTCTTTTAGCACAATAATTAACTGTGTAGTAAATTCTTGTTACATTAAAATTATACCTTTTCATAGAACATTTACTACTAGACTTCGCTTGCATTAAAAATTAAATTAACACGATATAACTAGGGTGAATGAATGATATAGGTACTTATAAACTTATCAACACCATCTATTTTTGGATTATCTCAATTCACTGAGAAATGTTAGTGAATTGTATTAACCTATAATACAATTTAATTTCGCGTTATGTTAGATATAAAATATCTTTAAACAATTAACTCTGAGTTATGTCAGATTTGATTCATTATATGTTGTTTGTATGTGGTTTATCCTTGTATAAATAAATTATTTTTCGCGAGCTGTGAGATTAGTTTATCGATGATTAAGTGTGAAGCAGGGAAAGGTGAAGCATTTTAAACGTTGGCCCATTCTTTACAGAGAAAAACTAAGGCATATTTTTAATTGTTCAATTTCTACGCGTTGTGTAATAATTTGTGATCTATGTAGGTTTCCTAATTCCTTTGGGTTAAATTTAGAATGGTGTTTCTGTAGGTCACTGTACTGAGGCTATGTAAACTTTTGGTATTTTGATACTTAGCCTCGATTAATAATTAATTTTTAGCTGGCTTTGTGGGCGACCTTCCTTGCGAATGACGTCGAAATAGGAATTCTCTATACTTATCGATGTTATACATTTTTCATACATTTTTGGTAACATGATAATTATTTAGGGTTGTAATGTGACAGATGTACGCAATTTTTCAATTTTTGTTTAACTGGTATAAAAGGTTTATATATTCAGCTATATAAACCTTTGAAAATTGTTCTTTGTGGTTGTTGTTTTCTACTATTTGTGCTAAATTTTGTAGTACCACCACTTACAAGTATACAGACCGTGAAGTGATTTGGTCACGTTTCAGGATCAGCTTGTAAGTTGCCGGTTCCATCTAGGCCGGCATAGTGGATGTGATTGCTACTCACAGTTATTGTAGTAGCAGTGACATTCATTCATGGACCACACTTCGGCTTAAGATCAAGCGGGGTGTTGTCATATGTCGAGTCACAATAAAAAAAATATAATACTGCGGGTTCCACTCTGTGACCTAGGTAATGTTTTCCAACAGGTGGGTCTTAAAATGAACATTGGCAAGACGAAAATCATGTCCAAAATCCATGTTGTGCCATATCGTTAGTCATTGGAAACGATAGTCTCGAAATTGTTGATCTTGTTGTTGACCCTTTTATTACCTCGGCATTGTCCAGTTAGGTAGGTCCAACTTCGAACGTGACCCCTAAATGTGATTCGCAATTGAAAATTGTATTCGCCAAAGAACCAGAGTTACCGACAAAGCTCGTAGCTGATTTGCGAGCTGAGGTGGTAATGGGCTGGCCACGTCGCTCGAAGAACCGACAACCGATGGGGAAGAAAGGTACTTGAGTGGGGACCACGAACCGGAACACGCAGCGTAGGTAGGCTTTCCACTAGGTGGACTGACGACATAGTAAAAGTCACGAATAACCAGTAGATGCAACTGGCTTCTTGCCGTTCGAAATGGTGTTCTAAGGGGAAGGCCTATGTCCAGAAGAGGACTATGATATATTTTCTTCCGGCCACCCTCTCTAGAACAATATTTTTTATTTTTCATTGCGATTGTGTTAACTTTGTAAATGTGCACTTTCAGGCACAATTTTACAATTGTACAATTTTTATTGTGGCTCGACATAATTATGATATGTTATGACAATATCCTGCCTGATGTTAAGCTGGAGTTTTTTTAATTTCTTACCGACACAACAATTTGAACGGAATAACATCCAATCATTTATTAGATATCCACGGCATGGTGACGGCGGCGATTGAAGCCGATTTTCTTATTAGATTTTCTCAGTTATCGGCACTCTTGGACCTCCTCTTGCTTACCTCTTACTTACCGCAAGGCGAGTCAGGAACTATTTCATTTAACCAATTATATATTGATGAAAGTCGTTATAAAAAGTTCTATAATAACGACTTTTTCGTTAACTTAAATTGTAATTTGGCTAGCTTTCAGTACCGCAATAACTCTTAGGGTCAAATATATATTAATTCTCTTGCAGAGTTCGACAAATGGCGAAACAGCTTGACCTTTGGCACTGACAAACTATTGAAATTTTCACCAGTTTCACATTGATCATTATTCATTCATTATTCAACGTTGGAATGCCATTTAAGCCGCAAATGGTTTATCATTTCAAGATAAAACGGAGCCCATCTTCTTATCTCATTAATTATAAACATATTTTAAATTCAAAATGGCTATTGTAATTTATTATTTAAGTAAAAGAAAGTTATATTTAACTCATTGAAGTAACAATTACATAATTTAAATTTACAATTTCGCAAATAGACTGGGAAAGATTGATGTGTATTGTACTTTACTTCCGCCGTGCTCCGCCGATTTTCATATTTAAACAAAGTAGTATTCGCATTCGATGGCTACTCTCACACGTTTAATAGTAATCAGTTTTTTTTTTTTTTGGATGAATATACGGTTGTCCAAGCCTCGATTTCTTTAAGACATCATTCCGTATTTCGTGTGCTACGAGATGCACGTGTATATCGGTTGTCCGCATTTTATTGTAAATTTTAGTGTAAATAATTATACAATCTTACTCTAAATGGGTAAAAGGCAACGAGAAGAAGCTGAAAACGAACAAGCAAATTGGCAAATACCGTAGAAAATAAGATGGTTGGAGAAACGGAGCTCCACGAATACGACGCCATCACGGTCGCCCTCATCCACGTTTGTTCGTTTTACCTGCATGAACAAAACGATTCAGGTAAATACCGATACTGGATTTTTTACATAAGTGGATTTGTTGCAACCAAAATGTTTTAATACTTCGTGAGACTATAACGTCCACTATTTATGAATTATTATTGTGATTGAGTGTAGTTTGAAAAACTGCAATGTTACAATTTATAATTACTGTTATTGATGGTAGTTTGAAAAACTATAATGTGACAACTAATTATAACTGTGCTTGAGTGTAGTTTGAAGAACTGCAACGTCACAATTTATTTTATTATTGTGCTTGAGTGTAGTTTGAAGAACTGCAACGTCGCAATTTATTTTATTATTGTGCTTGAATGTATTTCGAGGAATTACATCGTCACAATCCAATATTATTACCTCTTGAGCATGGGTGAACCTACGTCGTCCATATATTGATGTGTATGATTTTTATTAGAAAAATGTACTATATATAATGAGAATCCTAATTCAGGTTATAACATTTTTACCCAGGGTTTATGCTTTTAAGCACCAACTCAATAAAGAGTCGAGGTCAATAAACTCTTGACCTTGTTTTATTAGTCACTCTAGACCAGTGTTTCCCAACCTTTAAAAAATGTATTTTACCCTTAATAAATATAAATGATTACAATATTTTTTTTAAAAAAATTGCCTTTTTTGTTAAATTGGTCACCGATATCTAGCATTGCATATAAATAACCCAAAGCAGAAGGGTTGAAGTCGTGTCTAATCCATTTTGAAATTACCCTCCTTAACTATCGAATTGCCCTGTAAGGCGTGGGCCCCACTTTGGGAAACACTGCTCTAGACCATACCAAAGAACGTGAGTGCCAGAACCAGCCATACACAACTAGAACCCACAGACCGTTGGTCAAAAAGTTAGTCTGGTGTAAAAAAAAAAAAAAAAAAAAGAGAGAGGGAAAATGTATTTAACACAATGGTTAACCCTTGCAAAATAAACCCTGAGGTCACATATGCAATCAATAAACCCTCTCTGAAGAGGGATAAAACAAAAAGTATTCACTATTTTGCCATGCCATGCAAATACAGTAGATCACAGTATTAAGAATAAAATTATACGGTGTTATATAGATATATCAATACCGCCATTTATTAATATAAAAATGTTCAGAATGTCAGAAAGATACTGAAAAACTTATTTCAATGAACTTCTCTTTAAGAAGGTTTTTAGCCTCAGGCTAGTTCAGGTGAAGTTGCCAGAGATGCAGCACAGGACTCCACTCCTGAAATATCCCTTTTTGAAGTCAACTTTGGACTTTTGGTGATAAAATGGGAAATAGTAAAGCCGCAGCAAGTTCGACCACTGATTTTTTAAATAAATAAAATCCTTTAAACTACTGGGGACTCCCTCGGAAGACTATGTGAGAAGGTGGTTGCTACCAATATGCTGTTACGAAAGGCAACAACAAACAGCGTCAACAGACGATTACAATATTTTTACAAGGTACCCTCTGACATATTTATTTATTTTTCATGGATCTGGGACACAATATTCCATTTAATATAATACCTTTATAAATCTAATACCTGTACAATAAGTCAGGTTCCAATTGGTCAGGTTGCCTAATTTCTAAGGAAGAAATTGCTGACTTTAATAGTTCAATAAATGAACTGTTATGTAAAGGTGCTATTTATCTTGAGCTCACCAGAGTCCAATTAATTTATATCCTCACTTTATTGTCTCCAAAATAATACATATAAAAAATAAAAAAAAAAAATAAAAATAAAAAAAGTTTTATTTTTACTCCTAAAAAATTAACATCTTTTAAAATTGAGGAAATACGTACTGCTCTTAAATTATTAATAACTGCTCTGGATTTTTATACATGACCAATATTGATATTAAAGATGATTTTGACACCCATACATAAATATAATAAAAACAGGAATTATACTTCATTAGTATATTTAAATGTTTAGATAAAGACATAATAATCATGTCTAATGGCCACAAAGGAGACTTATATATTGGTAAGTTTATGTTTTATTATAAACACAACTAAAAGTAAATTAATTCCACAAGCATAATGAATGAGAATAGGTTCTGAAAACATGACAGTTGGAACAAAACACGTCCTATTCAAAGTTGGCCACTATAACAGGCATGCTATATGCAGCATGTCCAGGACTTCAGGTGTAACATAATATAGCTGATGCGCATACAAAACAACTTGAACTATGGAAATGCATTAAATAATAATAGATATAATAGCCAAGTACCAATATCACAAGGTGCCAATAATTAACTATCCTGGTGACAAAATAATTTGTTTCACTTTCATAAGAATCAATTAATCAGCCAAAATAAGTAATTTATGCAGATGCATTATTGTTAAATTGCGGTTATGTTGTACCACTAATAGGGTTCGGTAAGATTCATAAATAAATAAATGAACACAATAATTACCTAAATTTACTGGCTGTCTTTTTGCTTTAAAATCATTTACATGTAATAAAAGTAAGTAACTGCTTTATCATGTTAAGAATTAACAACACCACATATTGATAGTCTAGCTAAACTAATTTAGCAGTGGTGTAAGCATGCAAGTATGTGCGTATAGACAGATTATATACCATCAAAAACAATACTGCTTCAAATAAAATCAGTTGACACTGCTTCAAGACAGTTTAACAATAGAACCTAGTGAAAAACGGCAAAATATGCCTTTTATACGATTATTTCAGGTTTTGGTATTTCTAAAAAAGATTTGTTTGCCTCTACACATAATCATAAGTGTAAGTTATATATTTGTTGGCGACCAGACCACTATGCTATCGCAAGAGATTCTTTCACAATCTCATGGACGTTTTCCATACAGGACTTTTTACAAATATCATTCGTTTTCCACCCTTTTCAATTATAATAAAGCTTTTCTAAATTTTGTAACAAGGCACCTAGGGTAATTATAGTTGGCTCATATTGACCATTGCAACCATAGTATCCTTTCTCCAGGTTACACGGTATATTGCCTGTAAGTGCAGGTGCTTCATTGTCGATAACATTTTGAAGCAATGTAA
The DNA here is from genome assembly GCA_905220615.1 of Tinea trinotella. Taxonomy (NCBI): domain Eukaryota; kingdom Metazoa; phylum Arthropoda; class Insecta; order Lepidoptera; family Tineidae; genus Tinea; species Tinea trinotella. Next base: position 2,759,199 of record HG992314.1, read on the forward strand.
TACATACCTAATTGTAGATAATTGTAATAGTAAAAAAAATAGTATCACAAATATACAGATACATTACACTTCACAGATAGATAAGATTTCTCTTATTTATTCTTATTTATTAACCTTTTTCTAATACTTCTAATAAAGGCTATAGTTATAATTCAGTAAATTGGTATATTCAGCAATAGCCCTCATTTACCAAATGAACTTACCACTGACATTTGTGTTAAGATACTATCTAAGAGATTTTTAGGTTTCGCCCACAAACTCGAAAATATGATTTAAGAACCCAATGTTGGTTAAGAATTATTATATAAATTATATCCAAATGAAAATATTTCACTTAATTTGTTATCCAATGTGATAACATTGTTAGCTCTTGTAACCGCTCATAAAGGATAATCCTCATCTTTAATTAAATATAATAATATGATTATTTAAAATATTGCGAGTTAAAATATAAATAATAAATTTCAATAAACCTAGGGCCAGGTCGTACACAACCAACTTTATTATTGCCTCTATTGTATAAATCCTAAAATATCTTTTATAAAAGAGAGTTTATCTACCCTGCACAAAACTCTTTCAGTTATATAAATGAAAAATTAAAAAAATAAAAAAATCTTGTTCGTTAACAAACTTTAAGCAATTAAAATAAAGATACACTTTATATCTTGATATCTATGACATACACTTGAAAATCATAGTAATGGTCATTTGTCAACATCTACTATTTAAACATTAGGAGAGAATATTGACACTAATCGTAGAACTGTTGGATGGTCCGAAAAATCCAACACTTTTGCAAAAATTGATTTAAAAAAAATATATATATATTATATATATATTTATTACTTGTACTAGATCACTGTAATGACTTAGAGGACGCATAATTATATAAATTTAAGAAATAATTGTTATAGAACTAAGTTAATGTGATTGAGGAGTTCTGATCATCCAAATGTCTGGTAATACTTCCATTTCAGTTCACAAACCTTCAACCTTTAAATATCTACTTTGTTTAAATATGAAAATCGGCGGAGCACGGCGGAAGTAAAGTACAATTGAGAATCAAACGAACTTACCTGTAAGTGAAGTTCGATGATAATTGTACGAACTTCCTTAGTGCTCCGCCGATTGTGAAAGCCACACCCTCCCACCTCTACATGTAAATAGGTAGGTGAGTTTCAGGTTTGTAAGCACAGGAACACTATAAACAGAATGATGTCTTAAAGAAATCGAGGCTTGGACAACCGTATATTCATCCAAAAAAAAAAAAAACTGATTACTATTAAACGTGTGAGAGTAGCCATCGAATGCGAATACTACTTTGTTTAAATATGAAAATCGGCGGAGCACTAAGGAAGTTCGTACAATTATCATCGAACTTCACTTACAGGTAAGTTCGTTTGATTCTCAATTATGATGTGTATAACTATTTGTCTAATACATATTTTTTTAATTTTGGCTCTATATATGACAGCACTGTACTTGATGGTAAGTTGGAGTGCGGGAGTGCGGTCTGAGAAAGGAGGTGCTAGTACAGTTAAATAACATTTGTATCCATTATGCCGACCTAGCTGAAACTCGTAATTTTCGAGCCGATCCCAAAGTGCAACCTTACGGTCTGTACACTCCGGGTTCGCAGACTGGGCAAATGACCATAAACCACTCTTAAAGGTGCTTGTATTATTGAAACAGGATGACCAAAGTGCATAATTATCAAAGTTACATTGGTACCGGCAAGTGGTTTGACACCGAGAGCTCTTGGTTTCAAATTGTCGTGTGCGTGACCATTTATTTACCACTACACCACAAGATCATAAAAAGTAACACTACACTGTTTTTTAGACCCTCCTGTGTGCATTGAGACATGACGAAATAAATCATTTTTTTAGCATCCATTTTCTTGGAATCGGTGCGGCTTCCGGGTTCATCGCGTGGCAAAATGAAGAGAATGAAGGCAGCGTTCCGGACTTGTGACTGAAATCTAGGCTTTAAAGCTTTTTGTGATATGTCAACACTCACACAAGCCCTCACTATCCCCTCTACCCAACCAAATATTGTAAGACCCCACCAATGCCGCTTTCGACATACGATCTAATTAATTTGTTCTAAATTCGTAATTAGACTGAAATGCAAATAAAAATGTGTCCATTCGAATATTTCCTTTACTTTACATTGAAATAACTTTTGGCCTCTAATTTAAACTTACTCGTATTTTCAATATAACAAATAAGTCAATTTAAATAAAAACTTTTTGGAACAATGTTGGAAATCTACACAGAAAGGGCAAGAAATCAAAGTGAATCTAATTTTACAACAAAAATCTAATCTTTACACGACCTAGAGTTGATTTCAAGCAATGATCAATTATTATTATTTTTTTTATTTATATTTATTTTGGGATTTTGAACCTAATTTGGTTAAGTCAATCCCATCGTAACTTAATCTAATTAACAAAATATCTTATTATCTACCTTAAAATTATTTCCTAAAACTAACTATTAACCACTAATCCTAAGATCAGATTCGGGTTGCAGCCATGTCTCACTCAATATATAAATATGTTATTTTTCTTTGAGATAACAGCGCTTCAAATGGTACCAGTTTTGGTCTTAAACTTTGTGTGCTATTATATTGTAGTATATTTAATAAGCATGTCTGTTTATGGTTTTAATAAACATAATTGTTAAATATGTTTTGTATTATATTGCCTTCTTTAATAAAACCAACGAAGTAGGACACGATTTTTTTTAATATAATTTTAATAATTAATTGTATTTTGTCTTCAATTTTTCTATCAGAAAATATTATTTCTTTAATTTGTTTAAAAATGTTAATTAGGTCAAATTTATTATTCATCTTTTCTTTTAGTTCTTTTAAATGTTCTGGTGTAATATTACAAGAGTTAACTTTTTCTTTACTAGATTCGGTTATAGTGTTATCATTTTTAAAATTATCAGCTCTCTTCTTTTCTTTTTGACGAACTGGTTTATTATTTATTTTATTTGATGTGTTTGTTACTACAGTTTCATCCTCTGTAGAGTCTTGATATGTCATGTCCAATGATATAAGGGCATCTCTGTATGAAGTGGAAGGTTTTGCATAGCTTAATTTATAATAAGCATTTCTTAACTCATTTTCTTTTTCTAGATATCTTTCATCCTTCTTCGATATATTTTTCTTATTAATGTATATTTCCAAAGCCTTTCTATAAGTACAGTTATCATTACTCATAATTTCTCTAAAATTCTTTTCTTTAATAAATAAAGGGCAAGTTTTGTTCATAGCCATGTGTGACCCACCACAATTGATATATTTAAATTCAGTGGTTTCACAAATTGCATGGCCCAGACCACACTTTGGACAAACAATCTTCTTTGTTGGACACATACGGAGAAAATGGCCATACTTCCAGCATCCTAAGCATTGTGTTACAGGAAACGTATATTTTTCAACTTGAATTCTTGAATCATATGCATATATATACTGAGGCAAAGAACTTCCTTTAAAACAAATGCGCATACTTTCGCAATTGACCCATTGTCCGTCATCACATAAACGATTTAATCTTTTAATGGAGATTATATCCATTTTAGACTTAAATTCACACAACAGCTCCTCATCACTAATTTCCAAATCTATATTTCTTATAAGGCCATAAGTCAAATTAAGCTCGTTTAAATAAGCAAATCTAAAATCTAAATGTTCAAATGCTTTTGAATTAAGTAACAAATCTGCATTCTCTTTATTGTCAAACCTGATAATTAAGTAACAAATCTGCATTCTCTTTATTGTCAAACCTTATTAGGTCCCTTATATTTTATTTCCATTATGCCTGAAATATTTTTTGATCGTAACAACTTTGCCAATGCCATATTTTTTGGTAGCTGCTCGAGGGTAGTGATAAATATGTCATAAGATATGTCATTATTTTTGTTTGTGACGTTAATATTTTAAGATCTAATTTTGTTTGTATACTTTAATGAATAATTGGCCTAGATTTTAATTTAACAGTTGATAAATTGTGTCAGGCTCATGGCAAGTAGCACTCCATTGTCTCCGCCTATGTAAAAAGGCGCCTGTGGGAAAAAGTCGTGACAATTTAATTTAATTTGATCTAGGTAAAAACCATAGAACTTGTGAAAGTGGATATTTAAGTTTTATGAGACCTTGATGTCACTGAGCTAGAGCAGGTCTAGGAGCGCCGACGACCAAAAACTCTATTTTATTACGCCTATTTCACCGACTACTGCCGATTCAGTCGACAGAATGCGGACGCTTCCCTGTCGGGAGTGAAAATGTAGGAACACGGTTAAAGAGCTCTCTGGAAAATTCTCTATAGACCAGAAAGGAAGTATTAGGTTTGTGGAAGGTAGGTCCGTTACGTAGTTATAAAGATCGTGGGCTCACTTGCTTACAATCATGCAGGCCAAGGTCAGATGTCGAGTCACAATAAAAATAAATATAAAATTCTTTGTATAGGCAGTATCGACATACAGTGTTACAGGGCAACAAAATAACAATAAAACTTTATTATTTTCAAATGTTGACATTAAAACAAAATATGGCGTATTATAGTAGAAATTATCTTGTATCCAGTTTCATTTTATGGCTTCACAATTCACAATTCACAAATGGCTTCTTGACATAGAACCTTAAAAATAATGTCTTCCAGGTCGTCGTAATGTACACGAGAATATTCTCTTTTAAACTGTATTATATTTACGAGTTGAAACCAAACCTTATCAAATAATCATATAAATTGATGCTCATATAGTTAAGCAATCTATCCAATTTTTACGCGCTAATTCTCACATGGATAGGATGAAGCGCCACTTGCTACGACTTGACACAACTCCCTCGTTTTCCTCAAATTCACAATTCTCTTCATATAAGCTCTACGGTTAAGGGTACTACTAGACAACCTAACTTTCTTAAGGATGATAATAGATCGCCACATTTTTTTAATAGAAGATATTCTTAAAAAATCGCGATCTGCAGTGAATATAGAGTCCATATAAAGAGAATTGTAAAAGAAGGATGTAAATGAAGCGAGAGAGTTGTATTAAGATTGAGAAAAGTAGCACCCGTCTCTGCCTATTTTCCTTTGGGAATTAAGGCTTCAAACTTATGATGATGATACGACTCGACATCTGACCTCGACTTGTCTGATTTTTTTTTATTAGGGTTTTTTTCGATCAAATCAGTGACATCTTCAAGAAAGCTAAATTGCCTAGTGCCCATAACCTTAGAGCTTGTATGAGGAGACTTGTGGATGTGAAGGAAGCGAGGGAGTTGTGTCAGGATCGTGGAAAGTGGCGCTCCATTATCCCCGTGGGCGTGACAATTTGATTAATTGATTATTAGGGGATTTGACGCTACGTGGTTAATGACGTGCTAATTGATACGCTCAAGTTAAAATCGAGCAGAATACTGTTCTTTTGACACAAATAGAATACAAACAAAAGAATAAATGATGTTTGAAAATGACAATGCTTTTTTAATGAAAATAAATTATAACGATTTTAGTGCGAACTTAAAAGGTCGGCAAAAAAAAAACAGCTTACATTGCCTTTTAACTTAGAGCCTGTTTAAAGAGAATTGTGAATTTAAATGAAGGGAGAGAGTTGTATAGGGATCGTGAAAAGTGGCGCTTAGTTGTCTATGTCTAACCCTGTGGGAATTTAGGCGTGACAATTGATGATTTGATCGAAGAACAATCTTATGCGTCTTATCCTTCCATTTAAAAAGGTTAAAGGGTTGGATTTGTATTTGAATTACCTAAATAAAAAGAATCAAGAATCCTGAGGGAAAAGTTAGAGGGAAACGCTTTTATGATGATCTAAACTTTTATTTTACGAGCAATACTTTATATAAAAAGGCGCTTGTAATAATAACATAACAATAATGTTTAAATATAACAATTATGAAGACCGTGGTCTAGTGGCAGTGCAATGGTTACCCAAACCGAGAGCACGGATTCAAAACTACTTGCCTGTACCAATGTATCTTTGAAATATGTTCTTTAGTTGTTCTGTGAATGGATGGGGGCGACTACTACTACACTTAAATAACTGAAAGTAGCAGTCATCAAGTAGTATTCACTATGCTGTCCTACTTGGAAACGGCAATATTCAAGCTGAACCCGAAACGCGACTGAGTCACTTCACGGTCTGTTTACTTAAAAGTGGTTGTAACATACTGGGCAGTGCTTAGTTTAAGTTTACAGTCTTTTCACCCAAAAGTGGCATAATTTTCCCCAATAAGTGCTATTGGATTTCGATTTGTTTTTCCGACCAAATTGGAGACATACCCAAGAAATCTGGGTTGCCTAGTGCCCATAACCATAGAGCTTGTATGAAGAGAATTGTGAATGTGAAGGAAGCGAGGGAGTTGTGTCAGGATCGTGGCAAGTGGCGCTCCATTTTCTCTGCCTATCCCTATGGGAAAAAGGCGTTATGATTTGATTAATGATTTCAAAAAGTCTAGTCAATAATTAATATATCAAATATTTTATGTTTCCTACTCAAGTCAATTTAATCATAATCAAGTAGAGTTCAGGTATAAGGTATAGTTTTAAAACCTTTCTATTTTACAACATGTGTTTATTAATTCATGTTTTAAGAATAAAGTTTTCAAACTCCTAGTTTTATATAATAAATCACTTTAGTTCATCTAGTAAGTTCAACAAGTAATAAATCGTAATAACCACATATTGCTTTGTGTTATACACTAGACCTTTGACTGATTTTTGATTGAAACTATCGTAAAATATTAATCAATCAATCAAATTGTCATAGGGATAGGCAGAGACTTGCCACGATCCTGACACAACTCCCTCGCTTCCTTCACATTCACAATTCTCTTCATACAAGCTCTATGGTTATGGGCACTAGGCAACCTAAATAATAATATACTCGAATAATGAATTAAAAATAATTATGCGGCTTACTATCGCGTTCATTTTGGTTTTGATTTTACAATTTTTATTATTCCGACGTTTCGAGAGCTTTGCAGCCATTGTAGTCACGAAGATATAAAAACACGGAATAATAAAAAAATGTAAAATGAAAACCAAAATAAACGCGATAGTAAGCCGCATATAATTTGTTTAATTCAATAAGCTTTAGGTTATCGAAAATTAAGATCTTATAACGTGTTTTGTTATGTTACTAATAAATTAATCAGGATAATTGAATATTTTGTAAACAAAGCCATATTATATAATTGGACCTATTTTGTTTAAGCCAGACACGCATCATATTAATATTACTGAACTAAAATGTCAGTTATAAACTCGTGATTTATTTCATAACATATTTTTGGTTAAGAACTAAATTAATTAAAGTTAAAATTAAAGATAATAATACCACAACCAACAGGATAGGAGAACAATTATAAATTATTAATGTGAACGTTAATGCGGCTTAACATGTAGGAATGCACTCCGCCTAATGTTGAGGATTTTTTTTTACTGTGACACGACATCTGACCTCGACCCGCCTGATGATAAGCAGAAGGAGGTCCAAGAGTGACGAAGACTGAAAAACCGGATGGTACACGGCTGCCTCAGTCGCCGTCACTATGCCGGCCAAAGGTTCTTTTTTACGCATCGCTTGAAGGATCCAAGATCATAGGATGGAGAGAACACATGGGCTGGCCAAGCATTCCACTTGTCAATTGTTCTACAAAGAAAAGATACACCGAACTTTTTAGTTCGACTGCCGATTTGGTCTATAGAATGCGTATTACTGGTGTGAAAAGACGAGGTAGGAATAAGGTTAAAGAGCTCCTTGTAACTGTAGTAGCGACTGCTACTAAACTTACAGAACTGCATTTAGCAGTTGCATCCATTATGTCGGCCTATGTTAGAACCGCCAACCTTTAATCTGTGGGTCGACCGCGTAACTAATGACTAGCTTCGTTTTGATAGTTGAACTTCATTAATGAGCTTATATTATCTATTGTTCTTAATGAACTCCATTAACAGCGACCGCGTAACTTTTTGACAAATAGGAATGAATTTTATTTTCATTCCCATTGTAGTTGCGCGCGCGGTCGGCTGCCTGATTTCTAAACACGACTTTACGACTTTATGATCTGTAAATTTTCAAGAAAAGGTACTATTCCGGGTCGGCAGACCTTGAAAATTTATCACAACTGTTTGCCAATTACTCCTAAATAAATTGTAATTTAATGAATTGTGTTTAATTTAAGAAATTAAAACGAAGGAATGCAATAACATTGTTGGCAAACAAGTAAACTCGCGACATTTGTTAAGTTTTCCCAAGCTAAGTTACAATTGTCAAATGAGAAAACTTTTAATTACAACCTTCGAAGAACCTTGAATTAGGTGTTCCATTAACACTATAGAAGACAAAAGTTTATTAAATTTGACTTGCTTTTAAATGGACTCACTGTTAACAAATCAGAACGATAGAGTGCAATAATTTACCTAAACTTTCTACCTCTCAGGTAAAATAATAAAATTAAAACTTTAAATTCTGAAATGAAACCTATTTATTTTAAAAGTGGTATAATATTTGTTTCGAATTATCTCCGTAAGAATTGATTTCCATATGGAGTGAAGGAGAAAACTTTATAAGGAGTGTAAATAATACAATAGATTTCCCGCCAAACTGCAATGGAACCAGTTATCTTTGCCGCAATTCTTTTTTTATTGTGACTCGTCATATCACAGTACCTCGCCTGATGTTAAGCTGAAGTGCGGTCTATGAATGAAGGTGACTTCTAATACAATTAACTGTAAGTAGCAGAAACAACCTAGTTGGAACTGGCAACTAAAAAGCTGATCCCGAAATGCGAGTAAGTTACTTCACGGCCTGTATCGGCACTGTCGAGCACATGAAAAGGATGAGTGAAAGGAAACAGACGAAAGGAATTTATGAATCTCATTGGATGCAGGCCCAGGAGGGTGCTTTCCGACCAAATCGGAGACATTCTCAAGATAGCTAGGTTACCCAGAGCCCATAACTGTAGAGCTTGTATTAAGAGAATTGCAGATATGAGGGAAGCGAGGGAGTTGTTCCAAGTGTCGCTCCATTGTGGGAAAAGGCATGACAATTTGATATGATTACTATAATTCTGGTTTCCTTATTTATTTTCTGTCGTTAAGTTAATTAGACTACCTTTTAAGAGAAGTTCCATGTTAAATTATACGCATGGTTGCCAATTCTATACATCTGTACATACAAACATACGTTTAAGAACTCGTTAGAGGAATCTTTGATTGCTTTGAGGTATTATGAGAAAGTTTAGTTTTAGTTATGCCGCTGAATTAATATGGTTTACATATTATAATATTTTTTTTTATTGTGACTCGACATATGACAGCACCCCGCTTGATGTTAAGCCAAAGTGTGGTCCATGAATGAATGTCACTGATAATACAATTCAATAACTGTGAGTTGCAATCACATCCACTATGCCGGCCTAGATGGAACCGGCAACTTACAAGCTGATCCCGAAACGTGACCAAATCACTTCACGGTCTGTATACTTGTAAGTGGTGGTACTACCCCGGATCCGCAGACTGGGTACCACTGCCTACCACTCTTTGATAACCAGACCCGAAGCAAATATCCATCTCTTTTTTTTATTAACAAATATTTGCAATATTAAACATTACAAATAAAAGCTATGAAACAAATATTTGCTCCGACCGGGCATCGAACCCGGGACTTTATGCGCAACAAACCAGTCGCTAAACCGTTCGTCCGCGACTGTCGTCAAAAATAAAAGTATAGTTTAAAAAAACTTTAAAAAACACGCTAATATAATGTGAACTAAAAACTGAATAATTGTCCCACATGCCACCTCATCGATAACTCACAGTAGGGAAAGTATTTTTTGAAATTGTATCTCGAAATCTGACGTTGACCCGCCTGATGGTTACTTACCATCAGAAGGAGGTCCAAGAATGCCGACGACTGTAAATAACCGCGTCTTTACGGTTGCCCCGGTCGCCGTCACTATGCTGACAAAAGGTGCTTCTTTTCAATCAAGACAAAATATACAAATTGAAATAAATGTCAACTAACGAGCTTGTTGGGAATAATTACCGCATTCGTTACATTTACCGTCACAAAACACAGATGTAAAATGCTAAGACTAAAGTTATGTTGCGACCTTTCTTTCACTATAACAGACCAACAAATTATAATAATGATAATAAAATGGAAAATTATTCGGTCATTAACTACGGTACCATTGTGTCTGAAACTGCAAAAAGTCGGAAGGAAATTAATATACGGTTTTCATTTATTTTTTGTGACTCGACATACGACAGCACCCTGCCTAATGTTGAGCTGCGGGGTTAGGTTGGGCAAGTTAAAACGATTATCGTCTTTCGTTGACAATTGGCAAAATAATAAAAGCTAGGCTAAATCCACCAAAATGAGACTATTGATGATAATGATCAAACGTGTCGTCGGACAGACGATATTCGTCACAACGTTTAATTGTTTAGTTTTATTGGATTTAGCCTAGCTTTTATTATTTTGACAATTGCCGACGAGAGACGATAATCGTTTTAACTTACCAAGGGGGGTCACCCTGGAGTGTGGTCCATGAATGAATGTCACTGCTACTACAATTCAATAACTGTAGGTAGCAGTCACATCAACTATGTCGGGCTAGTTGAAACCGGCAACTTACAAGCTGATCCCGAAACGCGACTAAATTACTTCACGGTCTATATAATTGTTAGTAGTGGTACCCCGTATCGGCAGACTGACCACTACCTACCACTCTTTGATAACCGTTCATATTTAAACAACTCTTATCAGATACATTTGAGTCTAGCAGTGTTTTATTGTTCAAATAATTAATTTAAAATTTTACTTAAAATATTTTTCCAAGTAGATGTTAATTAAAACATCTTATTTCATTACTGAGAATCCACAATTTATGCAAAAAGGGAACTTAAATTAAACTCCACACGTATTTGAATAAAGAATGATAAAACCACAGAAAAGAGAAAGATATACTATGCTTCTCTGTTCTGAGGATAAAACATACAAAACTAAAATTTCGTAATTTGTTCACACCAAATGTTTCTGTCATTTAAATCAAGCTAATTTGCAGAATTACAAATTAAACACATACCATCACTAGAACTTTAGTCTACAAAGGATTTTTTATATAGTGATTCGACATATGACAGCACCCCTTCTGATATTAATTAAGCTAGAGTGCGGTCTATAAATGGATGCGACTGCTCATCATCATCATCATCATCATCATCAGCCAGATCGCGTCCACTGCTGACATAGACCTCCCCCTTAGAACGCCATTTCAAACGACAAGATGCCAGTTGCATCCACCGGTTATTCGTGACTTTCACTATGTCTTCATACAAAATGAATGATATCCTTTGTACGAGGATAATATGAGATCAGGCGACCGAGTCAAAAGTAAAAGTTTTTATCAGTCGTCGGCACTCTTGGATCTACTTTTCCTTACCATCAGGCAGGCCGAGGTCTCTTGTCTCTTCACTATAAACAATTTGGGTCCTTATGCACAAATGCAAAATAATTTTAAATACAAGTTCATTGAATATTTTTTGACGACAGGCGTGGACGAAGGGTTTAACGATTGGTTTGTTGCGCGTAAAGTCCCGGGGTCGATTACCGGTCGGAGCAAACATTTGTTTCATAGCATTTATTTGTAATATTTATTAATTATATAAAATAATGCAAATATTTGTTATTAAAAAAAGAGGTGAATATTTGCTTTGGGTCTGGTTATTAAAGAGTGGTAGGCAGTGGTACCCAGTCTGCCGATCCGGGGTAGTACCACTACTTACAAGTATACAGACCGAGGAGTGATTTGGTCACGTTTCGGGATCAGCTTGTAAGTTGCCGGTTCCAACTAAGCCGGTATAGTGGATGTGATTGCTACTCACAGTTATTGAATTGTAGTAGCAGTGACATTCATTCATGGACCACACTTCGGCTTAACATCAAGCGGGGTGCTGTCATATGTCGAGACACAATAAAAATAAAATAATATTTAAATTGACTCCCAAAACCATATTAACCTAGATAGAAGTTTAGGAGTCAGTTTAAACATAAGCGAATATATAAGCAGTTTTAAACAAAGCAGTTGAAGTGTGCAACCATTCAGAAGTGAATTGTTCAATACTCGCTTTTAGTTTCGTGAAATGCATGTCAAATAAAGAATTTATTGGAGCATGCGGGAGCGCATTGACATCTTCACGAGTGCTTGACATTTTCATTTGGCATTACACAAGACTTTATACTTTCGACCTCCTTTTTCCTTTCTATCTAGTACAGGATCTCACCTTAAAATGACCTACACCGGGTTGACTTTTTAAAATTAGACAACCGAAATTCAGGACTGTTTTTTCGCAGACTACCCTATACCACCGTGTTCGTAATGAAATAATCTTTATTTTAATTTAACTTTAATTCATTAACCAGACCGGTGAAAGTTGCTACTATCGATTTACCTGTTTATACCTGCCTACCCAAGAGTTGTGACGGGAAAAATAGTCAACCTAACGTTTGCATATTCTATGGGCTTTATACTTTCGATTGGCATGAAACCTTTGGCGGGCATAGTGACAGCGGCTGAGGCAGCCGAGAACAAACTTGTCTTTCTCAGTCGTCGTCACTCTTGGACCTCCTCTTGCTTATCATCAGGCGGGACGAGGTCAGATATCGTGTCACAATAAAAAATAAAAATAAATGTCTATTTAACAAACCAGTTATTAATCATAATCTGGACTGAATTTATTAGACAACACATTTGCAAAATATTTATTGACATATTAAATTGAATATAATGGAATATAATGGATGATACTTTTCATCCATTAACCAGCCCGGTGAAGGTCATTTTAAGATGGAAGCTTAGACTAATCTATCTATTTATCTTTGCTAAATGGCACTATAAGTCGTATTCCGAATCCACAATACGACAATCTGATAGTGTTTAAAGAGGAATGAATGGAAAAATAAACGCGTCGATCAGTAGAACATCTGAAAAGGAACACAACACAAACATTAGGAGAATTTTACCTTTCTCCCTATTCTTATAACATTGGATCCTTTTGGCGAAGCGTGGTAAAGCTCCTCTGACCGACATGTTGGACTGAACAACCGTAAAAAAAGTGGCCGGGGACTTAGTTGGTTATAACAGTCGCCATTAGATAAGTCGAAGTCATGCCCCCGATTCTCCTAACTCATTATGCCGAAAAAAGCAGTGAAAACGTACCGCGGTCGCAAGTGACCAATCAACGTAGTTTACCTATAGATTTGTTAGTCGCTGATTGGTTACGAAGATGTCAAATTTCAGTGGGACGAAATTTCACTGCTGTTGCGACGCCATATGTGTAAGAGAATCGAAACTCAGATTTCATGTCAATACGACAAAAATGATTTAGTATTCGAAATATTTTTAAGATTAGGAGGATATCTGTTCTCGACTTGCCTGATGATCCAAGAACGCCGACGACTGAAAATAACGATTTCACTTATGGTGGCTTCAGTCGCTGTCACTATGACGGCTAAATGCTTTGATCAAAGAATCAAAGATTATAGAAAGTCATTCAGTCAAAAGAGTTGTATTAGATTCGTAGCAAATGACAGTCAATTTGTTCTGCCTATTCCGATAAAAATAAAGGCGCTGAAAGTGTTAATTAAAATGAACGAGAATTTAACACATTTAGGTGCTTAAAACGCACTTAACGTGAAATAAATTGTTCAAAACTTAGTTCCAAGTTACTTAAAATAAAAAGGCCAACATCAAAAGGTTTATTTCAGACTAAATATTGTGGCTATAAAATACCATGAGGTAAATAAATAAGGGTCATTTCACACTTGAGTTTAATGTGAGCGGTTCGCAACACTACAAGACTTCGCACTCCGAATAAATGCGGGTCGACTAAACAACCTCTTCAGGTAAAATAAACGGCCTCGTCGCTTACTAAATTTTACTTGTAGCCATTAATTTAAATTTTCTTTCATATCTCACAACTCTTTCTTTATCTTTAATAAAAGGGTTCATTTTAAAACTGTACGTTAATTACTTTTTAAATTAGAGTTTTCAAGCCTTCTTAACTGTACTAATTATAGGACGAGGTCGGGGGTAAAATACGCGTTATGTCGACCGAGTTGGCTGTCGAAATAAAAGGTTCGGCGCGTCGTTTCTTTGTAGAACAATCGACAAGTGAAATAATTTACCAACCTCTCCTATAAGTGTAATTCCTATCCTATGACCTTGCATGACCTTAGGCCGGCATAGTGATGGCGACAGGCAAACATATACTAAATCAGTAAATTTAGTCGTCGGAACTCTTGGATTTCGCCTTGCGTACCATCAGACGTCTCGAGGTCACATATAAAAAAAGTCTCTAAATAAAAAAGATTTATGATTAATTAATCAGTTATTATTTTTGAAAAAAATTTTATTTATTTAAATCTTAGTTTTTTTACCTCTAGTTTTTTTTAATTTAAGTTATAAAAATAATGAATTAAATAATAAAACAGGTAACAAAAAAGTAAAGGAGACGCGAACAAAAAAATCTAATAAATTACCTTCACCTCAGAAAAGTTTCCAGTCAAAAGTCAGTTATTCTCGTTAACGTATTTTGTGTCAAACTTGCCACATTGCTGAAACAACTTACGCCTACAAACTTCCAGGAATTGTTTATTATAACACCAATTAGACGTTACAAATTAAAGGTATACACAGAAACTCCATAGTAGGTACATACTAACATGAATTGAGCTTTTATTTCAAAAGTTTATTAATTTATAAAATTAGGTATTTAACCATTGATTTAACAAAAGGGATTTGTTATATAAATATTCAACACATGTTTTACATTAAAACATATGCCTGATATTTATAATATATAAGCTGTGGACACTCTATTAGTTGTCATTTGGCCTGTCTGTCGATACGTGGTAATGCTACCACATTCAAGTGAATTGTGGATGTGAAGGAAGCAAGGGAGTAGTGTCAGGATCGTGACAAGGGGCGTATCATTGTCTCTGCTTATTCCTGTAGGAAAAGGCGTGACAATTTGATTGATTGATTTAATTTTTTTATTCTGACTCGTCATATGACAGCACCCCGCTTGATGTTAAGCCGAAGTGTGGTCCATGAATGAATGTCACTGCTACTACAATTCAATAACTGTGAGTAGCAATCATATCCACTATGCCGGCCTAGATGGAACCGGCAACTTACAAGCTGATCCCGAAACGTGACCAAATCACTTCACGGTCTGTATACTTGACGGTGGTGGTACTACCCCGGATCGGCAGACTGGGTACCACTGCCTACCACTCTTTGATAACCAGACCCGAAGCAAATATCCATCTCTTTTTTTATTAACAAATATTTGTTATATTTAATGTTATATTTATGTTATTAAATATTACAAATAAATTCGTCAAATTAATTTAATACATATGTACAATATTATTTACTATTTGGAAGTCGTTGATTTTTTTATTATCATTGATTTATCGATGATTTGATGATGATATCATGATTTATCATGATCATAGCTTGTCTGAAGGTTACAGTAACCTAGTTATTAAAAAAAAAAAGATTAAAGAGTTCTTTAACTAAAAATAAGCCAATAAATCTGTCAACTGCGGCGTATTTGTTATTTTAGGTAGTTGTTATTAGAAGTTATTTTTACATGATATTCTGTACAGAAAAATACTAGTACAGAAATCAGTGCTGAAAATAGAATTTATAAGAATAGAAATCAGTGTATTTTGTTTTCAATATAATGAGATACACTAACCGACTGTGTACCCACCCTCCTTCAGTACGTAAATCGAATTCATGAATACATAACGAATAAGACAATTCGTTAATGTAACAGAACATGCAAGCCCCTTTATTCGGTGAATGAACTAAAGGTTAAGGTTTTAAACTAATGAATAATAAATTCATACCGGGTTATTGTGGATGAATCGTATTTTCATGACGCCAGACCTTGTTTGAAAACTCGATGTAGTTTGTCATTTTCTCAATGTGTGCTTTTATCATGCTTTTGAACTTGTCAGTCGAGGTCAGATGTCGTCTCAGAATATAAAAATATTTTCCTTTATTACAAAATATTTGCTAAAATTGATTTATATGTTAGACTGCCTAAATAATAATTAAATAGTGATTTAAATAGCTGTAAATCTGTAATAATCCTAATATACAATTCTTCTGTACGTGTGTTTGTCACCTACCTCCTACTAAACAGCTGGACCGATTTGGATCAAATTTTATATTTATATTTCAAAGGGTTCCTGGATGGTTTAAACAAAAAAATTGGACCCGGTAGGTAGCGCTAAATTATAAGTTACCGGCCATACCTCCACTACAGAAGATTAATCTAATTAATAGAGACTACAGTAAACAGTGAGTTATCCACAAATGATAACTCAACCGTAGATTCATTAAAGTAAATAATTAAAGAACGGCAAAATTATATATATATATATATATATATATATATATATATATATATATATATATATATATATATATATATATATAAATGTCAAATTTAAAATATCATATTAACCCTTAATAACCTAGAGTTTCAATTTTGATACCAATCTTTTAAACCGAATGTTCACATTACTATTAGTTTTTTTTTATAGGTTGGCTGTACGTATTTTACTGTTGTATAATATTCTTTCCGACGAAATTAAAAAATAAATATTGTGATTTTTTTAGCTATTTTTCCCTTCATCTAGACCCTCAAGAAAACACAGTAATATTAAAAATCAATCACTTTCGTAAATCAGGCTACTAAGTGTCGGGTTCGCTAGTGCTCATATATATTGTTTACAAAAAATCAAATCAATATTTTTAAATTAATTTTTACAACAACTGTTATAATGTTGATTAGGCGTTATATAAAAGGTGGGGTACAGTAGATGAAAAAGTGAGTACTACTTTTCAAGGGTAGGACATTGAAAAAATATATTACGATTAAAAAAGAACACGAAATGGTACTTTTTAAATTCCATTAGGTTAACAAAGACTCAAGTAATCTTTTAAATTTGGAAACAATTCTTAAGCTTGCTTTTTGCAAATCCGGAATTTCTCATTTCTTTTACCTGTAAAACCTCTTTTATTTGAAAAGGCAAAACAACTGACATTTCTCACGCTAAATCTTGCTAAGAATATAAGACGAGAAAGAATAAATGGTTGACGTACCTGACTCGTGTTTATCTTCTAAAATCACGCTATATGCACAAGACCTTAGATAAAGTTTTAGAGACAAAAGAGTTCAGTTCAGTTCTGTAGTTAGGCTACATACAATTTCACATTAAATAAGGTTTGGTTTTCTGTTGTATAAGGCGACAGTGGTCTAGTAGTTATTAAATGGTCTTATAAACCATGAGACACGGATTGGAAACCACTCGCTCGTATTAATGTATCGCTCGTATCTGTTATAGGTATACATATGTACGTTTGTTTCCCAGTTTTTACGATACAAGCAATACATTGTTGATGATCCGGCCTGATGTTAAGCTGTAGTGCGGTCCATAATTCCAATCTGCCGGCTTAGTTGGTACCGGAAACTTACAAGCTAATCCCGAAACGAAACAGTCTTTACGCTTAAAAGTGGTGGTACTGGCCAGTTTATCAGAAAAAGTCTTCTTAATTCATACTTTATTGTACCCACAAGCGAATAATATCCAATAACACAGCATATGTACTCATGTTGTTAACAAATCGGTGGTAAGGATATTTGTAGATATGAATAAAAACGTGTAGACATTAACAAATTAGTTTAGCGATAGTTTCTTGTTACAAAGCTGTCAAAATTGTAACACATTATGTACTACGGTTTTCAACACGATATTTTGCCTACTTGCAAAGTAGGAATTTTAACTTTGTGTGAAAAACAATAAGGGTTATGTTAGATTATTGCTTTTTTAGGGTTCATTTTGGTTGTAAGGCTCAGAATATTTAGTAACCCTTTACCCTTGTTAAAACCTTGTGGCTAAGCTCTTGTTTGTTTTAGAGAAAAACATTTAATGATGGATAGAAATTAAAACCCATTATTAAAATATTCTGTCTACTGGTCAGCAATTAGAGAATTCCGCTGAGCCTACAATCATACCACCAGAACAGGAATCCCTATGACGCGCACTAACAAAAAAGTTATACATGCTTATTTTAAAATAAGTTTTGTACCTGTTTAAATTTCAACAATTTTGAAACTAATAATTTATTAAAACTGCATTTACTAATAATTAATGAGTAATGAGAATTTATTTAAAGAAAATTCATACATTCTTCCATAGAATAAATTAAAGCAATTGATGAGAGCTACAATTATCTTGTATCATAGAAACTCGACGACCAAAGTACATATATCCTGATTGGTACCCGAAAGTGGTTTGGAAGTCGTGCTCTAGGTTTGTGTGCCTATTGCACTACTAGTTTGGTATATTTGTTTACTTTTTAAAAATTTATAAAAGAAACCTAAATGAAAGTAAGAGAAACTTTAAATATTATTTACTTTTATTGCTTTGAGAGCATTTTATACATTTATAAATTCTCTTTAAAATGAACTCCATCGTTAATACAGAAAGGCTATTAAAATTCTTGAACCATATTATCTATTAATGTAGTCTATATTTATAAATTCTAAAATTATTCACATTTTAGCAAATAATTGAGAAATATTTCCATCGTAAAATTAACCCTGATTTACTGCAAATAACTTTGTTGTA
The DNA here is from genome assembly GCA_905220615.1 of Tinea trinotella. NCBI lineage: Eukaryota > Metazoa > Arthropoda > Insecta > Lepidoptera > Tineidae > Tinea > Tinea trinotella. Next base: position 2,777,951 of record HG992314.1, read on the forward strand.
ATAAACATTATCCCAGCAATTTTAATAAATAAAAAAAATTGCCATTTGTTTGAAAATATTTTGGAATGATACCTGTTTCATTTTATTTATTTAAAGTACTTTTTTTTTAGAGTAGCAATAAAATTCTCTCGAAATCCGACTCATTAACTCCAAGCTCATTATAACTCCTCCGTGTATATTTTACATAGGTGTGCAAAACAAATTGCTATCTTTGATTCAGTATGGAAAAACATTGTCAACTTGAAACTCGATTGCAACTCGAAAATTATGCACACACTGCTAACAATGATTAATAATTACATAGTTTAAATTACATAAAAAGTAATATTACAAATCATTAACTACTAATTAAATATCTATGGATAGTATAGTATGTATTTAACTCCTAATGTACTATAATACTGAAAATTGTACTGCCACTGACGCTTTGTCCTATGCAGCAGTCTTCTCTGTTCATGGACCGCACTCTAGTTTAATATTAAAGCAGATAGCGTTCACATACCGAAGGTCATATTCAAATAAATAAATAAAAGATCTTAGATTAATATTAGTTTCGCGAGCGCTACGTCGCAGTAATTATAATCTAGGTTTACACGTTAATACGTATCTACCAATTTCATTATGCTTACCAGCAGGCAAGTGGAAATTAGATGTCAAATTTAAAAAAAAAAACAGACTCGTTACACCACTCCGTTACGCATAAAGTCTCGGGTTCTGTTCCCGGTCGGAGCAAAGATTTCTTTCTTAGCTTCAATTTGTAATATTCAAATTGAAAATTTACAAATATTTAGTATTAAAAAAATAAAAAATGAGACTGATATTTGCTCCTGGTCTGGTTGTCTAAGAGTCGAGTCGCTTTGATGCCAAGCATACCGATCTGGGGTAGTGCCACCACTTACAGTACATACCGTCAAGTGTTAGTCTCGTTTTGGAATCAGCTTGCAACTTATCAATTCCAACTAGGCCGGCATAGTGGATGCGATTGCTACTTGCGGTTTTTACGTGTAGTATGTCAAATATGTCATAACAAATATGTCGAAAACAAATAACTTAGGTGTTGTTAGAATTTTGTGAAATGTTTCTAAATAAATAGTGAATTAGTAAGTAATTAAATTTAATTATTTTAATGAAAGTTAGCCATTAATTATGTTAATTTTTAATACATGAACACTACACTCAACTTGAACGCTTTGAATAAAAAAATAATTTAAAATAAACAAAATATTATTAGGGGCAAAATAATTTAGGATTAACACAGCGGCAAATTAGGACCCTCTTAAACCAAGAATGATCTTTTTTGCAAGTCAAATTGAGAGTCATGGCTGAGAAGCACTCAAAACAAAATTTAAATATTATTTAAGTGTGCTTTAGGATCTTTTTATAATGAACTGTTACTTTGTAAACACACAATTTTGCTATTTCATTGCACTAGAGAATGTTGCAAATGTAAGTCGTGAAAACTTTTCGATTTGTAAGTTTTCGGGTTATAAACTCCAACTAAATGTTTATTATAATATTACCTCCGGCCTTGCGATTTACAAGGATTGACAAAGGAATGCTTCAATGGTTTTGGCACATGAAAGGGATGAGTGAAAGTAGATAAGATAAATTTATATGTCTGATGTGGATGGATACGTTAAATGAGGCAGACCAAATCGGAGACATCCTCAAGAAAGCTGGGTGGCCTAGTGCCCATTACCGTAGAGCTTGTAAAAAAAGATTTATGGATGAGGGGAGTTGCGTCAGGATCGTAGCAAGTGGCGCTCTTGACATCTAATTTTCGACTTGCCTGATGTACGTCGCCGTCATTATGCCGACCAAAAAAAATATAATATAGGCTCTAGTTAAAAAGTTCCTGAGAAACAGATCCTGTAAAATTTCTCGGAAAAGCCAAAATCTTTTGGGAAATTTTGCAGGAACACATTTCTTGTTATAACTTCAACATTTCTATGTATTCGATATCACAATACATTCACAAGAAATATGTGTATTGAAATGAAACTTTAGCGGTTATTTTCCCCTATAAGGAAGTTTTTTTTTAATATATTGTGACTCGACATCGGACATCTACCCGCCTGATAGTAAGCTAGAAGAGATCCAAGAGTGCTGACGACTGCGAAAACCGAGTCTTCACAGCTGTCCCAGTCGTCGTCACTATGCCGGCCAAAGATGCTTCTTCACGCATCGCTTAAAGGATCCAAGGTTATAGAATGGAGAGAACACATGGGCAGGTAAAACATTCCACTTGTCCATTGTTCTATTCGAAATTTTTAGTTCGACTGCCGATTCGGTCGACAAAATGCGGATGCTTCCCCCGACCTGTGCGGATATTACGGGTGTGAAAAGACGAGGTAGTTTGTTTTATAATCATTTAATTCCATACTATATTTTATTTTTGTATACCTAAGTAATACAGCTTATACGAGTACTATAGTGGGAATAGTGTTCGTGGCTGAGGCATCCGTAAACTGTGTTAGTTGTTTCAGTCTGCCGATCCCTAGATAGTACCACCACTTACAAGTATACAGACCGTGTAGTGACTTAGTCGCGTTTCTGGATCAGCTTGTACGTTGCTGGTACCAACTAAGTCGGCACAGTGTATGTAACTGCTACTACAGCTATTTACATAAATAAAGTGGCTCTCGGTTTGCGTTATCATTTCATTACCACGTCTTGTCTTTATTACCACGGCCGCCTTGTATTTTTTTTAAGATACAGAAGATTTTTCTATTTAGACTCGACATATGAGAGCATCCCGCTTTAAGCTGGAGTGTGGTTTATGAATGGATGTCACTACTAATACAATTCAATGATTGTAAGTAGCAATCACATTCACTATGCCGGCCTAGTTGGAACCGACAACTTACATACTGATCTCGTAACGCGGCCAAATCGCTTTAGGGTCTGTATACTTGTAAGTGGTGGTACTACCCCGGATCGGTAGACCACTGCCTACTACTCTTTGATGACCAGACCCGAAATAAATATCCGCCCCTTTATTTATTAACAAATATTTGCAATGTTTAATATCATTATTAAATATTACAAATAAAAGCAAGAAATCGAAAATTTGCTCCGACCGGGATTCGAACCGTCAAATCGTCAAAAAAACACAAACATAATCACGTAGTATACTTATACTACAATAAAGGAACAATGCATCGAACTAAATTTAATTTAACCATGTCCAGATGTTCACGAGGAAGTTACTTGCAGGTGTGGCAATATAGGAGAACTAAAATTCAAATTACTCGTATGTTAAAGTAACCTGAATATTCTCAAATAATACCTAAAATAGAACCAATACCTAATAGTCCCCAGTACAATGAACTAAATCTTTTTTGATACATACAAATGTAAAACTTTGTGAGTGCCTTTTTTGTGACGAGTCCGACAAACTTTTTAATGCGACAACTTTCGGCGCTGCTGCGTTTTCGTATGCCTGATTCCCGAAATTGTCGATATGACGTCACTATGACTCTCCATACATACAAGTTAGATTTTTTGAGAATTGTTTAATAAAATTAGTTTAAAAATAGTGGTCAACTTGTCCGACAAAAATCATGCTGCGTATGGCGTGTCCACCACCCTGAAAATGTCGATATAACGTCACTATGACTCTCCATACATACAAGTGTGATTTTTTGAGAATTGTTTAATAAAATTATCTTAAAAATAGTGGTCAACTTGTCCGACAAAAATCATGCTGCTTATGGCGTGTCCACCACCCTGAAAATGTCAATATAACGTCACTATGTCTCTCCAGACATACATGTCGGACAAAAATAACAATGATATATAATAGTATTCTAAATACAAATATCGACTTGTCCGACAAATATATTCAGTTAAATAATCAGTCCGACAAAAATAAAACATTACTAGTGGTAAACTTCTTTTGGTCAATTTCTGACTGGAAAAACTTAAATATTCACGTATATCATTTAAATATATTAAATTAACATGTAATTTGTGGTATGAAATTACAATTATAAAATAATTTTAATCCAAAAATCTGTAAATTTTATTATTTTTAAAAAATATATATTGATTGTAATAATAGTACGGGATGTAGCGTCAAATTTGACCGGAGCATTTTGGCATGGCATTTCTTTTTTTTGTATAGTCAGTTGTTCCAACGCTTATTAATAAATGAGGTGTCAGTTGGCCCAAGACCGGGGCATAAGATGTGAAAATGCCAAGAAACTTGATAGTAAAAAAATATTCTTGGCAAAGATGAAAAAGTAATAATGATTTATTTATGAATGGTGGATCTTAAAAAAAGTATCAGCTGCATCATGTACTTGACATAACATGTTATCTGACCATGTGAACATGTCAAAAAATCAGAAACAAATTGAATATATTAAAGATAATCATAATAATTTATTTTTGTCAACTAATTTTTTTTTCATTTTCTCAACAACTTTTAAGTTTGTTACAACTTTTGCAACTTCTGTAAAACTAGGCTAAACTACACATAAATTAATTGAAATAATAATGTATAAGTTATAATTAGTTGTAAAAAACACAATAGGAAATATAAGGTATATCAGATCTTTTTTTTCTTATATTATATATGTATTATATCATCATCATCAGCCAGAAGGCGTCCACTGCTGAACATAGGCCTCCCCCTCAGAACACCATTTCGAACGACAAGGTGCCAGTTGCATTCACTGGTTATTCTTGACTTTCACTATGTCGTCAGTCCACCTAGGGCAAAGGCCTACCCTTCAGGCACTGTGGGATGTTTGACGAGAAGATATAACGCAATTTCCTGAACGCCACCCATCCGAGTATATAGTTCTCTTCGAGAGTATCGTACCCAACGACTACCGGTATGGGCACAACATAGACATTGGACATGATTTTTGCCTTGTCCATGTTCATTTTGAGACCCACCTGTTGGATAACGTTACCAGGTCGCTGAGCATAGCATTGAGGTTCTCCAGCGGATCGACCATAATGACTAAATCATCGGCAAAATGAAGGTGAGTGATGTATTCGCCTTTGATGTTGATGCCGTATCCGTTCCAGTCCAAGAGATTGAAAACATTCTCCAGTGCATTCGTGAACAGTTTCGAAGAAGTGATGTCTCCCTGTCTTACGGCTTCTGCAACTGGATTGGTTTTGTGCTCTCATCCTGTAACCGGATCGACATAGTGGCATTTCTATACAAACACTTCAACACTTCGATATACCTATAGTCAATATGACATCGCTGAAGGGACTGCAATACTGCCTAGTTCTCGATTGAATATGAAAAGGCTTTTTCATAGTCCACGAACGCTAGACACAGTGGCCGATTATACTTTTCAGTCTTCTGTATAATCTGGCAGAGCGTGTGTATGTGGTCTATGGTCGGAAACCGGCTTGTTCGGGAGGCTGGAAGTCATCAAACCTGCGTTTGAGACGGTTCGTAATGACTCTCGAAAACAACTTCTACACATAACCGAGATTCGAGATTCACATTAGTAAAAGTTTTATAATATCTCAATAATTCAAACGGTTTCTTCTTTCCTTTTCTGTAAAATTCTGGATTAAAATCACAGCCAGTCAAAGCATGAAAAGCTGGAAGAGCAAGACACAATTTTTAGAGTAGGCTGTTTTTTTAGTCCAGTTAACAGCTTTTGACTCGTTAATATTCCAGCTGACATGAATTATTATGATTATTAAATTATAATCTTAAATATAAACAATTTTCAGCTTTGCCAAAATGATACGAGTTTTTATGATTTAAAAAAAAAGTTCACATGATCAGCTAACATGTTTGTCACGTACATGATGCAGCTGATACTTTTTTTAAGATCTGCAATTCATAAATTATTTATTAATACTTTTTCATTTTTGCCAAAATATCCACGCATTTTTTTTCAGTTATGTTAATATTTTCTATAGCCCAAAAGCCACAGAGTCGCGCCAGGAGACATCAATTTTAGTTCTCATACAAGTACTAACCATCAAAATAAATTCATAGAGCCGTGCCAAAATCACCGTAAAAATTTTACGCTACCTCCCGGACTATAATAATCGGTAAAAAATACGTAATTTTACGGAAAATTTATAGTATATCCAGGAATAAGTTTGTTAAACCACTACAATTTCAGCGTGTATTTGACGGATATATATTTTTTTACAATTAGTACTCTATTTTAAATCGATAAAAATTTAATTTAAAGTTGTATGTACGGAGAGACATAATGACGCCATATCGACACTTTCTGGGTGGTAGAAACTCCATACGCAGCATGATTTTAGTCGGACAAGTTGACCACTATTTTTAAACTAATTTTATTAAACAATTCTCAAAAAATCAAACTTATATGTATGGAGAGTCATAGTGACGTTATATCGACATTTTCAGGGTGGTGGACACGCCATACGCAGCATGATTTTTGTCGGACAAGTTGACCACTATTTTTAAACTTACTTTATTAAACAATTCTCAAAAAATCAAACTTGTATGTATGGAGAGTCATAGTGACGTTATATCGACATTTTCAGGGTGGTGGACACGCCATACGCAGCATGATTTTTGTCGGACAAGTTGACCACTATTTTTAAACTTACTTTATTAAACAGTTCTCAAAAAATTAAACTTGTATGTATGGAGAGTCATAGTGACGTCATATCGACAATTTCGGGAATCAGGCATACGAAAACGCAGTAGCGTCGAAAGTTGTCGCATTAATAAGTTTGTCGGACTCGTCACAAAAAAGGCACTCAGAAAAGTTTTACGTTTGTATGTATCAAAAAAAATTTTGTTCCTTGTACTGGGGACTATAATATTTTATTCAATTATTTAAAAACTCAATGCACAATAGTACTTAATGTACGCTAACCAAACCTTCAGGATGTAGGTCCGACGATGTTTATGAGAGAATAAATGGCCCTGTGGGAAAAAAGAGGGACGACAATTTGATTAATTGATTGATTTAATTCACTATCATCTTATTTATAATTACAATTACCTACTAATTACTATTTACTTATTTTCACCATGAAAAGCCCGAGAATCGAATCCGGGCTTTACGCTTGTCGTCAAATCTGTTTTCAAAAAAATTATATATCTTAGAAAACGTAAGTCATTGAATCTGTGCAATTAAGCAGATGCAGAGAAACTTGGAATACATTAAATTTTTGTAACCATTATGGTTTTAAAGCAAATAAATTTTAACGAGTTAGTTGAATAAAGAGTAGTTTTTCTGGAGTAAAGCCAATATGACTTATGTATGCGAAGTACCTAAGTATTAAGCAGACCGTCCACAGTGCTATTAAACGATTACATGTGATTAAACGATTAAGCAAGTGACTTATACGACCTGGCAGATAAAAAGAGCGTTTACTTTTGAGCTGCACAGTATAAGGATCGACAAATTACAAAAGCTCTAGACGGCTGCGGGATGAGCAAGTCCGTCTATCTATACAGTCGTGCACATAATCTGCCGGGAGATCTACTATTGCCTTACCTAATAAAGGTGCAATACCTATAAGAATAGCCACCAATCATCTAAAACTTAAGGTCATGAAAAACTACATTCTAGTGGACACACAGCCTTATAGTAGAAAACAGAAATAAAGTTTTAAAATAAGTTTGAAAACAAAAAGTTATAGCAGGGGTTATAATCTCCACAAGCGTAATATTCTTTTGGACATAAAATTGGCACGGAAGTGGTGCTTCTTCAGTTATTTATTATACCAAATATATTGGTAGTTATTGTAAATTAATAAACAAAATGTTATAATGTATTTTATTTTAATAGTATTTACATTATTGAATTAAACCAATTTTATGCGGCTTACTATGGCGTTTATTTTGGTTTTGATTTTACAATTTTTTTATTATCTCCGTGGCCACGTTGGCTGCAAAGCTCTCGAAACGTCGGAATAATATAAAATTTAATGAAATAAACAAATTTTATGCGACTTGCTTATCGCGTTTATTTGGTTTTGATTTTACAATTTTTTATTATTCCGACGTTTCGAATAATAAAAAATAGTAAGCTGATAGTAAGCCGCATAAAATTTGTTTAATTCATTAATCAATGTTCGCGCAAAATCTAAGAAAATACTAAGTATCTACATTCTTATTAGTTAAGGAGTTTCATTAAAAGATATTATTTAATGAAACTGTCACTATTAGCAGAGACAATGGAAGTCAGAGTTGTTGAAAGTACTTGTTGTAACTCTTTTACAAGTTCCATAGTACATGAGCATTGCTGTCCTTTAGATCGAGATACATTTTTTCACGATTCATGTATCTTCGTCAATAAGCCACAAGTACGATAGAAAAATTCATACCGAGTAAAAAGAATTTAATAAATAAACAAAAAGAAAATACAGAATAAAATACGAATAAATCTCAAACAATTTAGTAAATATGACAGACACTCGTGTTTGCGCACAATTTTTTCTTTGGATAATTCTCTACCTTAAAACAAGAAAAAATACGTTCTTATCAAAACCAACGTATTTATATTAATACACTTGGAAACAAAAAGATAATAAAATAGGATTAGATTTTATTGCTCTGAAATGAAATTCTTGAGAAGACAGTAACCACAACACTTATTATCATGTCTTTTAGAATGGCACACTTTTAGACGTCTATTAGACGACGTCTCTGGAATATACGATCACTTAAACTGTCACGCCTTTTTCACACAGGGATAGACAGAGACAATGGATCGCCATTTGGCACGATCTTGACACAACTCCCTCGCTTCCCTCACATCCATAATTCTCTTTATACAAGCTTTATGGTACTATATATATGCTCGTATATATATATAAGTATATACGAGCATATACGATTCTTATTTGTAATTACTATTCACTTATTTTCACTATTACATACTTTTGCTCCGACCGGGAACTGAACCCGGGACTTTTCGCTCGTCATCGCTTCGAGAGCTTTGCATCCATGGTCACGGTCATTAACCAATAATAAACGCGATTGTAAGCTGCATAAAAATTGACTACTACGAGTATGTACTAAGGTATATTTATAGAATATTTATCAAATCATCGAACGGAGCTCAACTGAAAATCAGCGCTACGATCTGCCACCTAGCAGATCGAAGTACTTGTTTAATATGCTGAGTTAAACAACCTTTTGTAATACCCATCTATGTCAAGTGGTATTTATGTATAAACGATAATAATATATAAATGTTATTAAATATAAATTTTATATGTGATCAATCAATCAAATTGTCACGCCTTCTTCCCACAGGGATAGGTAGAGACAATGGAGCGCCACTTGCCACGATCCTAACACAACTCCCTCGCTTTTTTCACATTCACAATTCTCTTCATAGAAGCTTCTTTTCATACGGTTTCTACGGTTTCATACGGTACAGATCTATTCAACATAGTTTGCGTTTGAGAGCTACCTTGTAATACGTAACCAAACAAGAAAGTACTATAAGTAAGTTTTGACATACTATCTACTTAAACTCAAAGAGTGGTACGCATTTGTGTCCAGTCTGCCGATCAAGAGTAGTACCACCACTATTAATCCACTATCGCGTTTCGAGATCAGCTTGTAAGTTGCCGTTTCTAACCAGGCCGGCATAGTGGACGTGGCTGCTACTTACAGTTATTGAATCGTAGTAGCAGTGACATCCATTCATGGACCACACTCCAGCTTAACATCAAGCGGGGTGCTGTTGTCGAGTGTCAATAAAAAATAAAAATAAAATATACAGATCGTAAAGTGACTTAAAGTGGAGTCGCGTTTCGGGATCAGCTTGTAAATTTCCAGTTCCTACTAAGCCAGCATTGAAACATCTTGTAGTTTCAGTCGGCTGTATTCATGGACCGCACTACAGCTTAACATCTGGCGGTGTGCTGCCTTATGTCGACCATCAGTAAAAAAACTTGCCGGTTGTCGCTTTGCAAATGTTTTTAAAAGTTAATAACTATTATTATAAACATTCTTATTGTGATGAAATATGAAATTAAAAAAAACATATATTTCTAACATCAATGTCCTGTGCACCTCTTTAAGATCGTCGAGAGTGATTCTCAAGTCATCAATATTAACAAATCCCTTACTCGATGATTCTAGAACCCTTCTCTATAACTTTCTATTTATTTTATCAATAGCAAAGATTTTTACCCCGTAAGGGATAATAATATGAAGAATTTTCTAACAAAATGCAGGGAAAATTTTCTCAAAGGATTTTTATTCTTTGATCAGTTACCTATACAGGTTTAAACGCTGGTTTTTTTATATTTTTAACAAATATTTTGTTATTTAGACCTAACATTTAACCTTGACATGCCTGATGGTAAGCAACATATAGATAGACATATACGAGTTTTTGGTTTTTATTCACCCAGTCTGCCGAACCAAGGGTACTACTACCGCTTTCAAGTGAAGAGACTGTGAGTGACTCACTCAAGTTTCGGGATCAACCTTAAAGTTTTGTTATTAAAACTAGGCCGGTATGAACTTACCTAACTGTAGTTGCAGTCGCCGCACTCAAGCTTAACATTAGTCAGGGTAGTATTTTCTTAGATTTTGCGCGAACATTGATTAATGAATTAAACAAATTTTATGCGGCTTACTATCGCGTTTATTTTGGTTTTGATTTTACATCTTTTTATTATTCCAACGTTTCGAGAGCTTTGCAGCTATCCTGGTCACAGTCCCTCCGTGATAATTATATCTGATGCATATTACATAGTATATAATATTATAAGTATTTTATATTTTACACAACCATTCGTTTTTGTTAGAGGAATGAATGAAATGATATATGTTGAGAAACATTCGTCTATGAGAAGGCTTATGTGGTCAAAGTATACTTACAAACGAATTTGCACGAACGATCAAAACTTTCCTATTTTTGGCATCACAAAATGCGACCGGTCAAAGAGTACGCGTATCGACGCGTGTTGAAAGTGTTCTTGTGTATAATAAAATTGCAAACATCTGAAATGTAAATGCTGTTTCGCATAGGTTCAAACAATATGGTTTCAATGGTTTTAGGTTGCTTTGTTTTTTTGTTGTGACTCGACATATGACTGCATTTCGCTTGTTGTTAAGCTGGAGTAGAGTGTTTAGTCAAATTGTCACGCCTTTTTCAACAGGGATAGGCAAAACTCCCTTCTTGACACAATTCTCTTCATACAAGCTCTTTGGTTATAGGCACTAGGCAACTCTTAGCTTTCTTAAGGATATCTCCAATTTGGTCGAAGATTACCCTCCTGGGTCTGCCTCTATTAACGCATCCATCCACATCGGATTTATATTTTTTTATATTGTGACACGACATCTGACCTCGACCCGCCTGATGAAAAGCAAGAGGAGGTTCAAGAGTGACGACAAAAGAAAAAAACGAGTAAGTTCACGGCTGCCCCAGCCGCCGTCACTATGCCGGCCTAAGGTGCTTCTTTACGCATGGCTTGAAGGATCCAAGGTTATAGGATGGAGAAAACACATGGGCTGGCAAAGCATTCCACTTGTCGATTGTTCTACAAAGAAAAGACATCGTAAATCTACTTTCTCTCATCCTGCTTGCGAGTGTTAAGTGGTTGAGATAAAAGAATAGAATAGAGGCGATTGGTTATTATAGATAATCTTTATTTTTGTAACTCGACATAATAGGAATTGTAACTTAGGAAACATCTCACTCAAAAATCGTAGTACTTTGAACGAAAATAGATGTTATTATGTATTGTACATTATATATATATATATATATATACCAAAGTACATATATCAAAAATACATTGGGACCGGTGGGTGGTCTCGAAATCGTGCTCTCCGGTTTGTGTAACCGTTGCACTGCACCACGGTCGCCTTAAGAGTATTGTATAGTATTGTGACGACGTATGACAGCACCCCGTTTGATGTTAAGCTAGAGTGTGGTCCATGAATGGACGTCACTGCTACTACAATTCAATAACTGTGAGTAGCAATCACATCCACTATGTAGGCCGGCATAGTGGGCATAGAGGCAAGTTACAAGCTGATCCCGAAACGCGATCAAATCACTTCACGGTCTGTATACTTGTAAGTGGTGGTACTACCCCGGATCGGCAGACTGGGTATCACTGCCTACCACTCTTTAAATTGATATAATTTTGTATTGCGCTCGAAGAACGGCAGAAAATCGGATTCAGGTAATATGTAAAATGTGTATGTCTAATAAGTAATTTACTTGTAGTAAACGCGTAAAATCAATGCTCTGATTTGTTAGAATTTTATTATATAATATTGTGACTTCGAATATAGACGTGAAAAAAACGGGCCTCATAAAATAATACCACAACTTTTTTCAAAATCCTAATATCGTACAAGAATCGTAATACTGTACGAAGCTACGAGAAATTTAGAGCTTTAGCAATTTCGCAGAGTAAACTGTCTTGTTCTGAGATATAAAGGTAGATATCGTCTGTGTTAGTGCGATCAAACGGCGAAATTTTCATGAAGTATTTTTATTAAGTTTTGGACTGGTGTCATTATTCATGATCATATATAGTGTTATATATATATATAGTGTCTTTAGTCTTTAGTGTTAAGTTTTTTTAAATTGTTCTAAAAGTTGTATCTATGTTAAACATTGTTTCATGCACCTGCCTTTCACTATCTGTTTTTCTGAAGGTTGACTGGAAGATAAAGCCATCGGGCTTTAAGTGCGCCTGTACAAAGAAATACATAAATAAATAATAGTCAGCACCCCACCGGATGTTAGGCTGGATTGATTTAATTTAAAAAAATACGTGGTATTATTAATTTAAAAAGTAATCCAAACTATGAAGCTATAAATATTATAATACAACATTACCGAGCTTACATAACCCTACTATTTGTTTAGAAAGTTTTAAATTAGTTGACACTTTCATTAAAAACTTTTTACATCATTGAATAAACTTTAGAAAAAAACATTTTTATAAATTTATATTAAGGTTTCTAAGATTTTTTTTGCTACGATACAGCTTTCTAAATAAAATTGTTGTTAATAAGAATATGAATTTGTTTTGATACACTTAAATTGTTTATATAAACTTAATATATAAACAATTTACTTTTAAACAATTTAAGTAATAATAAATTATTACTTAAATTTAGATTGCTTTTGTTGTAAATAACTTCATTATTATTTAATTATTATATATTTTTGATATCAGGCGTGGCCGATTGATCAGCGATTGGTTTGTTGCGCGTAAAGTCCCGGGTTCGATTCCCGGTCGGAGCAAATATTTGTTTCATAGCTTTTATATGTAATATTTAATAATTTCTATTTAATATTACAAATATTTGTTAACAAAAAAAGAGGCAGATAGTTGCTCCGGGTTATCAAAAGGGTGGTAGGCAGTGGTACCCAGTCTGCTGATCCGGGGTAGTACCACCACCTACAAAAGTCCAAAGTTCGTAAAGTCCATAGTTCGATTCCCAAGGGGAGCAAATATTTTTATTATTTATATTTAAAAAAAAGGAAACGGATCTTTGTTGCGGGTTGGTTGCCAAAGAGTGGTAGGCATTGGTGCCCAGTACGCCGATCTGGAGTAGTACCACCACTTACAAGTATACAGAACGTGAAGTGACTTAGTCTCGTTTCGGGATTAGCTTGTAAGTTGTTGATTCCAACTAGGCCGACTTCGATTGCGACTTACAGTTACTTAACTGTAGTAGCAGTCACCTTCATTCATAAACCGCACTCCAGTCTATCAGGCGGTCATATTACAAGCTACAATAAAGAAAAAAAATATACCTTAAAAATATATCTGTTTCGCCAAAATCCTCAACAAGCCATGTCAAGCCTGAGCATCAGTGTCATTCAATCGCATCGCAAAAGATAATTTTAAACTAATTTTGGCGAAGGCGACCGTGGTGTAATGGTGTAATGGACCGGCAGTGCAATGGTTACGCAAACGGAGAGCACGAGTTCGAGACCACCCACCGGTACCAATGTATCTTTGATATATGTACTTTGGTTGTCCTGTTTCTATAATACAAGCACTACTAAAGTGCTTAGTATAGCTTAGTATAGAAATGTAAAAAAAAATTGAACATAATGTAAATCAAATATCATCAAACATCATAAATCATACCTAGAAAGCTCAAAAATAATTTATAATAATAAGAATTAAAAGTCGTAATCTTCGTACATTAAACTATTTTAAAATGATTTGCAACTGTTAATACAATTAAGCCCAAGTCCCCATACAAAATAAACCGCAACTAATTAAATATTATTACAGAAGAAGAAAAACAATTTTCGCTTTGTAATTTCGAAATAAGCTCTCAATAACTCCCAGAGGTATGATTAGAGAAAATTTATTTCTTAACCCCTTTTCACATAAATCTCTTGTGGGCACTTAATCGTGATAGGGTATTTTATATAATAAAGTGTTTATTATAAACAGTTACGATAATTAGTTATTATTAATTTAAAATCAAACAGATAGCTATGGTGTTTTGCTTATCTGTAATAATGATCAAACAATCAATTAAATTGTCACGCCTTTTTCTCTCAGAGACAATAGAGCGCCACTTGCCAGCTTCCTGACACAACTCCCTGCCTTCCCTTACATTTGCAATTCTTAATACAAGCTTTACTTTTATGGGCACTAGGCAACCAATCTTCTTGAGGATGTCTCTGATTTGGTTGGAAAACACCCTCCTGGGCCTGCCTTGTTTAACGCATCCATCTACATCAGATTTATAAATTCCTTTCGTCAATCCTTTATAATCATGAATAATGATGCCAGTCCAAAACTTATTGAAAATACTTCATGAAAATTTCGCCGTTTGATCGCACTAACACAGACCATATCTACCTTTATATCTCAGAACAAGACAGTTTACTCTGCGAAATTGCTAAAGCTCTAAATTTCTCGTAGCTTCGTACAGTATTACGATTCTTGTACGATATTAGGATTTTGAAAAAAGTTGTGGTATTATTTTATGAGGCCCGTTTTTTTCACGTCTATATTCGAAGTCACAATATTATAAAGTTCTAACAAATCAGAGTATTAATTTTATGCGTTCACTGCTCGTAAATTACTCTATACACATACACATTTTACATATTACCTGAAATCTAGGTGTATTCATCACAATTTTCTGCCGTTCTTCGAGCGCAATACAAAATTATATCAATTTAAAGAGTGGTAGGCAGTGATACCCAGTCTGCCGATCCGGGGTAGTACCACCACTTACAAGTATACAGACCGTGAAGTGATTTGATCGCGTTTCGGGATCAGCTTGTAACTTGCCTCTATGCCCACTATGCCGGCCTACATAGTGGATGTGATTGCTACTCACAGTTATTGAATCGTAGTAGCAGTGACGTCCATTCATGGACCACACTCTAGCTTAACATCAAACGGGGTGCTGTCATACGTCGTCACAATACTATACAATACTCTTAAGGCGACCGTGGTGCAGTGCAATGGTTACACAAACCGGAGAGCACGATTTCGAGACCCCGGTGAAGACCCCCTTCACCTCCCAATGTATTTTTGATTAATGTAGCTTAGTATAGAAATGTAAATATTAAAAAATTAATAAAAACTTATTATAAATTGTTACCTTTTTAAGTTCAATTCTAAGCTATTCTTAAAAATAATTCAATTACTTAAGTAATTATTATTGAACTAAGCGAGTCCATTGTGTTCTTTTCTAAGAACAAAAGGAAAACTTTCTCACCTTTCCTTATAGTAATTTACTCCTAATAATCTTGCCTAAAGGTATTTCTTGCCTAAGGCTGTTTAAACGCAAAACACAGTGATGAAATAATGAAACGAGGTGAAGCTTGGCCGTGGGCAGCAGTGCGTGATCCGCCCACGTTTTGACAATACGCTAACAATAACACACCAGTCCGTTCGATATCCTGTTAGAGCACATATTTGTTTCATAGCTTTTATTTGTTATATTGAATAATAAGATTAAATATCACAGATATTTGTTATTGAAAAATAATATAATAAATCAAATTTAATTTTTAATGGATCCCCAATTTGAACACTTGAAACAACTTTAGTCATAGTACCATAGTAATATCTCTTAAATATCCTTTGCATCCTCATGGTACATCATCAAGGACTCCAGGTCTTTAATTTGATAACAGTCCAGCTAAGCCTTATAGTAAGAAACAACTTTAGTATTAGCACCATAGTTATATCTCTTAAATATCCTTTGCATCCTGATGGTCCATCATCAAGGACTCCAGGTCTTTAATTTGATAACAGTCCAGCTAAGCCTTATAGTAAGAAACAACTTTAGTATTAGCACTATTGTCAAATATGGTCCCGGTACCGATATCCTGGAAGCCATTTTTAGCGAACCATTATTATTAAGAATGGAAAATTATTAAGCTTATTTAAATAAATACTTAATTATTCATGAATTGAACAAATTTTATGCGGCTTTGCAAGCATCGTCCCCCTGGTTTTCTAAGAGTGGTAGGCAGTAGTGCTTAGTCTGCCAATCGAGAATATCGCCATTTTCAAGTGTACAGACCGTAATGTGACTCAGTCGCGTTTCGAGATCAGCTTGAAAGTCCCAATAAAAAAAATAAAAAAAGACCGGCATAGTGCAGTTATTTAACTGTACCAGTGGTCTTTTTATTAGCATTTATCGAGCCACAAAAAATACCCAAAGCTTTATTACAGTGAAATTACATCTCATAGTTTCATAAAATGTGTGGAACTGTGTTTTGAATTAGGGCAACACTACCTACGTACGTCATTTCCTCATCACGCTTTATTAATTTGGGCCACCAATGTCTAAGTTCCTTATTAAATTGGTACATGAATAAATTATCTGACCTACTTATAAAAACATACAAGAAAATATATTAATTTAACGATTTTAGAATAATAAATACTATTACCTAAAATGAATAATTATAATAAGTAGTTTTTTTTTGAGATTTTACGCGAACATTGATTTATTGCACATTTTTTATTTCGATGTTTTTATTCTCTTCGTGACCACGATGCCTACGAAGCCGCATAAAATTTGTTTAATTTAATATTTATTTAAATAAGTTCAAATAATGTTTGATTTATAATAAAAAGTATTAAGAAAAATGGTTCGTTTACCTTTTTTTATTTTCAGGAGTTAGACCAGCTACCGGGCGTATATCCGTCCCTAGGTGGCGGATAGGAAAACGCTGCGATGTTCTAGCTAGGACGTCGGTACGGGGAAACAAGTTCCTCTGGGATTGCCGGTGCCTAACCAGCAAATGAAGGCACCCGACCTAGCCTTGCGAGAAAGCGATGAGGGAGGCCAACGTCGCGTCGGCAACGTTTATGTTGGAGAGCCAACGGAGAGCTTCCGCCGATTTTGACGGGTTGAGGGGTTGAGGGGTTGAGGAAACGATGTGGGAACTTTCCCGCTGTCTATTATCGCCTATACCACGGATAATGTTCAAAGAAGCTCCCTAACCTTGTTCCTACATCATCATTTTACTACCGAATCGGTCGTTGTGATACCCGTACAATTCGTGAAAAGCATCTGCATTCTGTCGACCTAACTAAAACGTTCGGTGCCTCGTTTCTTGTAGAACAACAGCCCGTTAACAGAACAATAACATGTGTTGTTTTTATTATCTAATTTTATTTTTTCATAAAGAGCACTTCCGCCCGGCAATATCTTGACGACTGAGGCTGTTTTAAGTCGTCAATGCTCTTGTCGAGGTAAGATGTCACGTCTCAAAATAACGAGTGTAGATTCGCCTAATTTAGAAGAGTTTTTTGTCCGACCAAATCAAAGACATCCACAAGAAAGTTTGCCTAGTGCCCATAATAGGAGACCTGGAATAAAAATAATTGTCGGTGTGAGGAAAAGGAGGGAGTTGTGTCAGGATCGTGACAAGTGGTGCTCCGTTCCCTGTAAAAAAAGACGTGACAATATGATTGATTGATTGATAAGTCCAACATTCTTATTTCAATAGGTACTACATAGAATCGTATAAATATAAAGGTAAAAGATTTTTCTCATATTACGTAACTTGTAAGCTTTTAATCTTACATATACTGTACATGGCAGGGCAATAATTTTAAAAATGTAATCATGGCCGCACCAACAACTCCCGAGAGGTTGCTATTGCATTTATAGAAATAGTAAATTTCATTCGTTCAAGGAAAACTAATGTGAATTAGAAGGCGAACGTGCTCAAGAATGTAGGCAATAAAGAGTGGTAGGCAGTGGCACTCAGTCTTCCGATCTAGGGTAGTACCACCACTTACAAGTATACAGACCGTGAAGTGACTTAGTCGCGTTTCGGGATCAGCTAGTTAGTTACCGGTTTCAACTAGGCTGGCATAGTGGATGAGACTACCACTTACCGTTATTGAACTGTAGTAGCAGTCACTTCCATTCATAAACCGCGCTACAGCTTAATATCAGGTACTGTCATTTGTTGATGCACAATAATAAAAAAAGAGACAAATCCCTTTGTTATGAGTACCCTGGTCGTCTAGTTTCTATGAGAGACAGTTGGTAGACATTTGCCTAGTCTGTCGATCCAGGGTTTGACCACCACTAATTTTTTTTTTTGTGACTCTACATATGACAGCACCCCGCTTGATGTTAAGCCGAAGTGTGGTCCATGAATGAGTGTCACTGCTACTACAATTCAATAACTGTGAGTAGCAATCACATCCACTATGCCGGCCTAGATGGAATCGGCAACTTACAAGCTGATCCCAAAACGTGACCAAATCACTTCACAGTCTGTATATTTGTAAGTGGTGGTACTACCCCGGATCGGCAGACTGGGTATCACTGCCTACCACTCAATTAATAAAACGTTGAAATTCGGATGCTGCGAATTATTATTAGATAAGTGTAATATTAAATATTCCCTGTTTACTACGCAAACAAATACGTAGGCAAAGGTACCTACTATTTATACACTGACGTAGTAAATTTGACAAGTGACGTGGGTCATGCATTTACGTAACAAAAGGAATTTTCTTATCACATATTTATAATGATTTTGACACATAAATTAACTTGGTAAATAGATTTTCTAATCTAATAAACTTTAGAGCGAAATTTAATTAAGTAACTTGGTTGACAAATCTTACTTTACCACCAAAAAGAAAGAGCCTCCCCTCTAATTGATAAAATTTAATTAACTGAATCTCAACCGTAGCCTTTCGAGCTTAATTATTTAAGACTGAGTAATCTGTAGCTTTTTTAAACTAGTTCTCTTCTTAACCGTGACATGGAGTTCTTTGAGAAGGTGAAACAACTGGTACCTAATTAATCATCGTCGGCGTTCTTACGATCTTACTTCTTGCCATTCTTCTTCTTACGTTTTCTTGCTCTGATGAGTAAGTAGCAGTCAGATATCGTAATAAAAATAACGTTTCGAACTATTTGTAAGCTTGATATTTATATTAAGATAACAATATATTTTTATTTTTTTTATATTATATTTTGTTATCTTACAAAATCTGATATATTGCAGTGTAATAACTGCAATAGTCAATAGTCATGCGATGTATTAATAAGAAAAAAAATAGTTAATTGATTAAATATTCGCTTGAAAAACCGCCAACCGATCGGGAAGACACAGTGTAGGTGGACTGACCACATTGTGAAAGTCACGATTAACCGGCATCTTGTCGTTCAAAATAGCGTTCTAAGCCTATGTTTAGCCTTCTGGCTGATGATGATGATGATTAAACATTATATTTATTTTCTAACATTTCTATACCAAGCCACTGAACGTGCTTTTATCCTAAAAACAGGTTAACCAAAGTACATATTATACACTACGAATAATAGATAGAACACCGGCAAGTGATTTGAACCAAGAACTTGGAGGTCTTGGTTTGCGAGACTACCAGGCCACTGCGACAATTAAAAGAAGTGTAGTACTTTGTTTAATATCTGAATAACACAGTTCTAAGATGTTTCTGACTGACCTAACCCAGTTTAGTAATAAAATAGAAGTTTAAGCACTAATTGACATTCCTTGACAAGCCGCTTCACTGGCTCTTAAACTTTAAGGTTTTCACAAAGGACTTGCAATAAATTTAAAATTCTTAGTCATTGGAGCGGAAATTTTAAATTTATTAGCGTATTAAAATCGTTACTTGATTCTTTATTAGTTACTTATAAAGCCAAAAAGAGTAGGAGTGACTTGGATTTCAATAGAGAATTGTTTATTTTATTTATATGTTATGCTTAAAGAACAAGGCGACCGTGGTGTAGTGGCAGTGCAATGGTTACACAAACCGGAGAGCACCAGTTCGAGACCACCCACCGGTACCAATGTATCTTTAATATGTGTATCGTTGGGGAACGAGCTAAATGAATTCGGGGGCTGAGGTGCGGTGGGGCGTGAAACGACCACCACCCGTATCTTAGTGGCCGCTTTTAGTGACGCTCATAGTTCGGCGATGTCATTTAATATGGATAAAAACGTGTTCATATTTTCTTTGTTTGATTATTGAAAAATTAGTAAGTTAATTGAATAAAAGAGAGTCGTCATCCGTAGTCAGGCTAGAACTATTATTAGAATCGTGATTAAAATGTGTGAAAAAGAAAAAAAAAGACATGCATTCACTATTCTCAAAATTAAATTAATATATAATTCGTTAAAAATTGTTGCTGTCTAATGTTTATACTTCAATTTAATACACACATTTATAATTTTTAATAACTAAATCTATTTGCATTTTAAGGAAAGTGTGTGTTTATTGTTATCGACATTTTGCATGTTACTTAACTATTCATAATAGACACGTCACAACTGCATTCCTCGCACGTTCCTTTAACTCGTTCCCCTACTATACTTTGGTTGTCCTGTTTCTATGATACAAACACTTTAGTAGCTTAGTATAGAAATGTAAATTAATAAAAATTAGGCTTGACAGTTTTATGAGGGGTAGGCAGATAGATAGTGGTTATGTGTCCACTATCTAATTAACTAATCCAGCATAGTGGATGCGACTGCTACTTGCTCTTGTTAAACTATAATAGCAATCGCATAGAGAAAAATATATGTATATATGAGTAAATATATAATATATGAGAAAATTATAGGTAAACAATTTTTTAGGCCGGCATAGTGGCGGCGGCTGGGGCAGCCGGGAACTGACTCGGTTGTTCCAGTCGTCGTCACTCTTGGACCTCCTCTTGCTTATCATCAGGCGAGTCGAGGTCAGATGTCGTGTCACAAAAAAAAAAAAAAAAAAAAATTAAAGGCGACCGTGGTGCCACGAGGCTGTGCAATGGTCACACAAACCGAAACCACTGTTTCAAAACCACTCATCTTTGGCCGGCATAGTGACGGCGACTGAGGTAGCCGTGAACTAACTCGATTGTTTCAGTCGTCGTCATTCTTGCTTGCTTGTCATCAGGCGGGTCGAGGTCAAATGTCGTGTCACAATAAAAAAAAAATGTATCTTTGATATATGTACTTTGGTTGTCCTGTTACTATGATACAAACACTTTAGTGGCTTAGTATAGAAAAGTAGTATGGATTTTCTTTTAAAGGGAGATGTGAATAAATGTCATTCAAAAACGAAGAATAAACTGTAAACTACTCTGGAATTCACTGTAGACTGAGCTGGTATTAGACCGTTGGGGGTAAGGGGATAATCAAATTGTTGATCCGAAAATGCAACCCATTTCCCGAGAGATGGGACAGAAGGAAAATTTTAATTTTAAATAAGATTGTTTGTAGCCAGGTGACGCTCGGCTCCCTTTTTTTGCTTAGTGCATAAAGAGAAGATTCTCGGATGCCTTGTGCTTTGTTTTCTTTTTTAATATTTGCATAATGTTAATTTAAATTTTCATTACAGCAGCTGCTGACACTTAAATGCAATGAATGTATAAACACAATATTATAAGCAACATATATTAACAATAGAACACTGGATAGGCAGAGACAATGGAGCACTACTTGCTACGATCCTGACACAATTCCCTCGCTTCCCTCACATCCACAATTCTCTTCATACAAGCTCTACGGTTCTGGGATATGTTCTTCCCACGTGTTAAGCATTAGACGTTGACTAAGACAATTGAATCCTTCACCAGCCAGAACGCGTCCACTGCTGAACATAGGCCTCCCCCTTAGAACGCCATTTCGAACGACAAGATGCCAGTTGCATCCACCAGTTATTCGTGACTTTTACTATGTCGTCAGTCCACCTAGTGCTGACGACATAGCGCTGCGCTACCATCGGTTGTCGGTTCTTCGAGCGATGTGGCCAGCCCATTGCTACTTCAGCTCGCAAATCCGACGAGCTATGTCGGTAACTCCGGTTCTTTGACGAATATCCTCGTTCCGGATTCTATCACGCAGAGACACACCAAGCATAGCTCTCTCCATTGCCCGCTGAGTGACTCTGAGCTTTTCCAACAGGCCAACATTTAGGGGCCACGTCTCAGTGCCATATGTCATCACTGCCAACACACACTGGTTGGTTGATAAAAAATCTTTGATATATATTTAAAGAGTTTGAAGAGTTATTTTAAGCAGATCCTTATAACTAAAAAGTACGGTGCGTCTTTTCTTTGTAGAACAATCGACAAGTGGAATGCTTTGCCAGCCCATGTGTTCTTTCCATCCTATGACCTTGGATCCTTCAAGCGATGCGTGAACAAGCACCTATGGCCGGCATAGGGACGGCGACTTAGGCCGTCGACATTCTTGGATCTCCTCTTGCTTATCATCAGGCGGGTCGAGGACAGATGTCGTGTCACAATAAAAAAAAAACTTTTCCAAAAAACAGTAATATTTTATTATTAATATAATTTGTGGATGTAAAAGAAGGGAACAAGGTTAATAAAATTGAAGAGGTTATTGAAATCATTACGAATACCTAATACGAGTAATCATTCATTAATTCATTTTTAATATAGTAGGAATTTCATAAGCTCGCCTATGTACATGTGTTTTATTATACTGTGCAATAAAGAATTTATCTATCTATCTAATTTTATCACTAAAACGCGATTTTTTCCAATTGAACAATTGTAATTCAAAAGAAAGGACATCATTCATTTTGTATGGGGACTTGGGCTTAATTGTACTAAAAGTGGGAAATGTACAATAAAATAGTTCGATACAACAATATTTTAATGTGCTTGGTAAATATCCTATATTTTGTATAGTTTAGATGTACGAAATGATCAAACTATAATCATGACAGTTCAATGCAGAAACCATTAAGTTCACTGCCAGCCCAAAAAAAAGTCGTCAATCACTTTTTAATTAAAAAAAAAAACATCAGGCAGTCAATCCATCGGGTCTCGACTCTCATTCAAGGTTATGGCGTGATAGCGTTTCTTCCGGTTTGATCTTCCCACCAAATGTTTAGGCATCGCAAACGTCATCAATATAATACTGTCGTTAAACATTTTGAAACTAGTAAAAAATAGAGTAAAAGTATAAATTAAATTTTTAAAAATTATCTCCTGTTGTGCTAGTAATTAGCATACATATTTTTAGTGATACTATTGTCTTGAAAAGTAAGTTGGAATTAAATAAAAAATATAATGTTTTATAAAAAGTCGTTTTATTCATCTAATTAGATTATTTCCTGCTCAGTAAGGTTCACTTTCACCAACATCCCAACATTTTAGTTCGCGTGATATTCCGTCGTGGCGTCTCTAATTGCCACTTGTTGTCTATGGCAGTCGAGCTTCTTCTCTTGAGTACAATGTTCCTTGGTCAACTGTGTGTGACATTTATTTTTTAATATGTCTTTTCCGCGTGGTTTAGAAACTAAAAATAATCATTTTTATTTTCCAAATAACTCAATCGTACAGCAATTAAAAGCAAAATTGATATTAGTTTTGTCAATACAAGTATCGAAACTACCATTTATATATATTTTTATCATCGGCCGTGACAAAAGTGTTACAATAAAAGTCCAAAATGAATGATGTCCTTTATATAGTAATGGAAAATACTCATTTGTGATTAGGTATGATAAATTTAAAAAAAAAGTGTTTTTAACAAAAAAGTAATAATTATTTTTACTCAATATCTGACTTTAACCGGTCTGGTGATAAGCAAGGGAAGGTCCAAGAGTGTCGTCGACAACTGAAAAAACAAACAGTTTTGGCTCAGTCGCAGTCACTATGCCGGTAAACGATGTATACTTAATAAACTAAGTGCATTATAATCAAACAAGTAAGTTCCAAGATAGCATCTTAGTTTCGCCATTTAAATACAAGTAGAACACAATTTGAGCAATTATGCTCAATCAATGCCGTTTCACAGACTTTAATCACATTAAGCTCGGAGTCTGTGCTTGTGCAGCACTTCTTATAAACTTACAAGCTCATAATTAACACGTTCGAATTTTAATCGAACCTTAATATCCCCTAAATGCGTCAATTATTGTTATCAATTTCATGCCATATTAAGTATACAGACCGTGAAGTGATTTAGTCGCGTTGCGGGATCAGCTTGTAAGTTGCCGGTTCCAACTAGGCCGGCATAGTGGATGTGATTGGTACTTACAGTTATTGAATTGTAGTAGCAGTGACATCTATTAATGGACCACACTCCAGCTTAACATCAAGCGGGGTGTCGTCATGTGTCGAGTCTCAATAAAGAAATAAAAAAATAATTATGATAGCGGATAGAATGAGAAATAGCACAGATGTGGTTTGAAAGATGTTGTGACAAGAATTGACAAAGGAATGCTTTGATGGTTTGCGTACGTGGAAATGATGAGTGAAAGTAGATTGACGAAAGAAATGTAGAAATCTAATGTGGATAAATGCACCAATGGACCAAATCGGAAAAATCCTCAAGAAAGCTCGGTTGCCTTGTGTTCATGCATAATATATAGGGATATTGAAATTGGCGTCAACGGCTTAGCGATTGGTTTGTTGCGCGTAAAGTCCCGGGTTAATATTTACAAATATTTTCGGGGAGCAAATATTTGTTTTATAGCTTTTATTTGTAATATTTAATAATTATATTCAATATTGCAATAATTAGTTAATAAAAAAAAGAGGTGGATAATTGCTTCCGGTCTGGTTATCAAAGAGTGGTAGGCAGTGGTACCCAGTCTGCCGATCCGGGGTAGTACCACCACCGGCATAGTGGATGTAAATGCTACTCACAGTTATTGAATTGTAGTAGCAGTGACATTCATTCATGAACCACACTTCGGCCTAACCTCAAGCGGGGTGCCGTCATATGTCAAGTCACAATAAAAAAAATATACATAAAGAAATAAAATATAATAGAAACCTACTAACTCAAATATACAAACAAAAATAAGGGAAGAAGTCACGTCTTAAGGAAGAAGAGTAAGGCTTGCCTCGTAAGCGGTTTCATAACATATTCCTGTGTCGTCGTTTGTTAGCAGGATCACATGATCCTTAGACGCGTGCAACTGACACGACTTCAAATGTAATAATTATTAGCATTATGTTAACTTCATGCTGTACTAGACAAAGCTTTAGAGTGGTGCCTAATCAATTGTGAATTAGGATGTTGAATGTAGATAGTCTAATTAACAGAAAGATCGATTTGGCTACAAGAATATGGGTACTTAAAAATGGGTTAAACCAAAAGTTTACATAGATGCTGTTTAGATAGAAAATCATCCCAAATTAATAGTACCTATATTTATAATAATAGTTAGTAATCTTGCAAAACAAAATACCTATTAGTGATCCAAAAACAATCGTGTTATTTTTTTATAATATAATCTTAATTTTCAGTAGGTCTAAAACAAAGTACAGCCGTGAAGAAAATAAAATTCAATTAAATTATTCTAAAAGTAAATTAAACTATACTTGGGTAATTTGTATTCATTTATTTATTTATTCTGAGTCGACATATGACAGCACCCAGTTTCTAACTTTAATCAATCAATAAAATCCCACAATAAAATTAGATTATTTGTTTTAGTAATTTATTGCATTTACTAAAACAAAATATCTGATAATAAAAAAAATATTAAGATATTTTAACTTTGATTAAATTGTATAATCATAAATATATCAAGTAATAATAAAACAGTTAAAAACTAATTTAAAACTAAAAGAAAATAAATAAAATTACGACTATTCGATGGGCGTAGTGTGCCGAGGACACTTGCTGCGTTCCCCCGTTAAAATAATTATAAATATATTACGAGGTATTAGGTATTAGGTAAATTATTAAAAATGTTCTCGGAATTATTCCTTGAAAAAAAAACCTAAACAACTTTTACAAAGAAAAATCAAAAGATACGTAAATATAATAAATATGCAGCACGTGTATTTCAAATTGTAAAAAACCCTAACAAGAAAATCTTTAACGAATATCTAATTTACATAATTATACGAAAATGACATCACCTTTTAATAATTAATAGATCGCGCATTTTTAACATTTTTATTCGAATTTTTTGCTCGATATTTTGCAAAACAACCAGCGTGTCTTCAGTTTAGATGAATCATTTAATTACAAAATATTGAATAACTTCCTATAACAGTATACATTTACGAGTTTAATTTATTCTTAATTTATACTCTTGAATGAAATATAATTTTTGGAGAAATATTACTATACTAACTGTGCCCGCGGTTTCACTAGCGTAAAATTAGGTTTATAATGCAGTCATAAAAAAGGAGGAGGTTCTCAATTCGACTCAATTCGGATATATCCCTTTTTTGTATTTATATCTCGATAACTCATATAAAAATGACTGACGGAAATAAAAATAAATATAGAAAAATATAAACTATAGTGAATTGGAAACTATAGTTTTTTTTTTAAATTATGTTACCTACTTCTAGTACCTCCAAAAATATGTGTACAAAGTTTCATGATGATCGGTTAAGTAGTTGTTGCGTGAAAACGTAACAAACGAACTCACATTTTTATTATTAATAGGAAGTACGAAGTACGAAAGGCGTGGACGAACGGTTTAGCGATTGGTTTGTTGCGCGTAAAGTTGAATTGTAATAGCAGTGACATTCATTTATGGACCACACTTTAGCTTAACATCAAGCGGGGTGCTGTCATATGTGTAGTCACAATAATAATAAAAAAGTAGGATAGGGGTAGATTTATTGTTTTTTTAATTATTACCCTATTTAATTGTTTCACTGCAAATCAATTAGTTTGTTTTGTTTAATTTTCCTTTCTTTTTTCCATGACTCGCGACATTTTTAATGATTTATTTTTTTGTATTTATATTACTCATTTAATTTTAGGCCGTTGCCAAAATGGATTTATGCCACTACCTCCACGTGTAAAGTACATGAAGTGTCTCCGACAGATAGGCTTATTCTGGTTAAAGAAATTGCGCTGTTCTGCATGCCTAATACTCTTTGTTCCGCGGGGTGCAGCTCTAACAAAAGTAGAGAGCCCTTATAAATGCCATATTTTGGATTCAATATTATCCTATTGTAAAAGAAGCCTGAGATTTTTATAAACTCTAATTAGTTTTACGACATAGTAAATTCTAGAAAACAAAAGAAAGGAAGTGGGAGAGATATCTATTATACTACTAAAGACGTGTTGTATGTAATACATATAATAAAGTCGATAAGTGTTACCGAAGCCATCTCCTCTTCTATAAAATGAGGTTAACGAAACTGCCAGTTATTATAGTTCCTGCCTAACGAGACTGACGCGCATGATGGATTATTAGCTGTTTACAATATTATGGATATGGTATCTATTATCTCAATAACAATCCAACAACGCTAAAAAATAACATCTGTAAAAGAAGAAAGGATGAGATGTGGATGCATGCGTTAAACGAGGCAGATTTAGGAGGGTATTTTCTGACCAAATCGGAGGTCTCTCTGTGACCACGGTGGCTGGAAAGCTCTCGAAACGTCGGAATAATAAAAATATTAAAAAAAACAATAATAAACCCAATAGTAAAATTTGTTTAGTTCAGTAAGAGATATATAGCTTAATTTATAAATAAATCGAGGTCGCGTCTCCAAAAAATCAATAAATGCTATAAAATTATTTCAGTTCAAAACTACCTAATTAATCATTCTTATAAAATCGGATCGTAATAGACACTGAAAAATTAATTTAGAAAACGATAGGTAACTATAAATTTCCGTTCTCATTACAGGTACAGCAATATCAACCATACGGTGCAAAAGCCGTTCCAATATCTAAACTACTAAAACTATTTCTACTTGTATGAGAATAATGATTGAAATTCAAAACTTATTTGGTATTTACCCTTTTGAGGGCCAGAAATCTATGCCACTGATAGTATTTTCAAAACTTTATATGCGAAACCCCAATTTATATTAAAAACTGTCTTCAATAAATCATAAAAAGCAACATAGGGAATTTAAAATATTATACCCGCGTGGCAAATTGGTTAACAACCCAGTTAGTCTTGGGTTTGATTTCCAATCAGAGCAAAGATTTCTTTTATGGCATTTCTTTAAAATTTTAAATAATAAGTTGTTTGCTCCAAATATTAGAATTAGATCCACTACTTCCAAGTACATCACTTTTGAAGTAACTCAATAGCTTTCAAAATCATCTTGATGTTGCTGTTTCTTACTAGGCCAGCATAGTAGATGCCACTGCTATCGACGTCATCTTCTTCATACACCGCAGCGTTGACCCAAAATTTGAAAAAAATACCTAACGTAAATATTTGAGCTATGCGGAAATTGACGAGTTTATCTAGTTCAATATTTACCAAAATCAAATAGATGTTAATCGAATGAAGCTCATCACCGTAATCTCTCAAAAGCGAGATAAGAGCGTACATATCTGCTATTAATTATAGGCAATGATTTATGATCGCAATATGCCTCATCCACTTTATTTGTTTAGTCGGTCCTTTATCAATTTCATGCAAATGAGATGAGTTGCCGCGATGACAGGCTAACTATACTGCGAGACTGACGACGTGAACGGCGGGAAATTACAACCACATTCGTAGTTAGGAGAATTTATTAAGACAAATCAAATTACTACCCGTCTAATGTTTAATTTAGAATTGTGTTATTCTCTATATTATTTAAATTCATCCTTAAGAACGCTGGGTTGCCTAGTGCCCATAACTGTAGAGCTTGTATAAAGACAATTGTGGATGTGAGGGAAGCGAGGGAGTTGTGTCACCATTTTAGTATGTACAAGTCCCGAACTAGATTCCTAATCAGAAGATCTGTTTCATTCATTTGAAATATTTAATTATAAGATTGGATATTGCAAACATTTGGTAATAAAATATGAAGCAGATATTTGCACCGAGTCTGAGTATTAAGAAGAGTGATGAGAAGAGAATTGGTAGTCATTTGCCTCCTTGGAAAAAGGACCTGGCTATCTTTATCCCCATTTAAAAAAATATTTTATTTACATTTTTATATTAATCCACTTGAACAACTAAGGTCAATAAAAATACATTGATACCGGTACGTGGTTTTGAACCCGCGCTCTCGGTTTGCGACACCATTGCTTTACCACTACATCACAGTCGCCTTGACTAAGTCTTGATACCTAATTGTGATTGATTGAAAAAACATGTATTTAGGTCTAACTAACAATACACATACATACCCTATGAAGCAATAAAACTCAACCAAAGTAAATCTAATACAGATTGCGCTTTATAAACGTGATTCAAACATCCCACGGGGGTTTGTTCCTTGCAATTTAACCGTACCAACATTGCGTTTCCTTTGTTGGAACATAACATACATAACATAATTGAATGTGTAGTGCAAATAGAATGCACTTGTTAGAATTTATAACCAACTGGGGAATGTAATATAACAATCAAAATATTGTTAGGTTCATTTCATCATCAGTAATTTTCCGCCCTAATTCTCACAGGCAGATTAATGAAGCAAGCCTTTCCACGAGCCTGACACAACTCACTCGCTTCGCTTTCATATTCCCTCAATATTATTGATACAGACTCTATGATTATAAAAGGCTCTGCAGAATTTCGTAAGGCCGGCATAGTGGATGTGACTGCTACTTATAGTTATTAAATTATAGTAGCCGTGACACCCATTAATTGACCACAATCCAGCTTATCATCAAGCGGTGTGCTGTCATATATCGAGTCACAATAAAAAAAAAATTTGGCTGGCATATAGTGGCGGCAACCGAGGCAACCGTAATCTGAAATGGTTTTTTTTTTAGCAATGCGTCGGTGCTCTAGACCTTCTTTTACTTACCAGTATTCAAAATTTACGTACCAATCAAAAAGCATTTATAACAATAAACTCCCAACATTGTATTTTGATGTACTAATAACCCAATTTTACCTTTGTAATATTAAGTATTTTTGTAAATCTTTTTGTTTTATGATATTTTTGAGATAATTTGCTTTGCATTTTGCTGTGATTCCATTTAATAAATTAATAAAAAAATGTTATTGCTTTTATTCAAACTTTTATATTTGTTTTTACATTTTTGTTACCTTTGAGGATTGTATAAGTTTTTATATACTATAAAACGTATGTACATTTACTTTAGCATTGTGTATTTTTATTTATTTTCAAATGCATTTAACAGTCCGTTTGTAGTCGTTTTAATGGCTGTGGGTTTCACCTACTACCACAAGATATTGTGATATTTCACAGTATAGTATGAGTGATATGTACAAAAATTGTTAGGTGTTAGGCTTCTCATTTTCCACCTTACTACTGGTTTTCACTCATTTTAGCTGACTACATCTTTTAGTCTTGCAGTTTGTAGGCCTTGGGTCTTATGTTTAGTGTTTGGTAACCGCCAACCAACTTCTCCATTGAAATTAGGATGCCTTTTAAATATAGTTTTTAATGTCCTCGCGTCTAAGTCGACTAGTACTAGTACTAAATAATTTGAGCGATTAGTCATTTTCACTTATGCCATGGCACAAATCAAATCAAATCTTTTCATTTGTTTATTGTCACGGCTTTTTCTACAGGGATAGGCAAAGACAATGGAGCGCCATTTGCCATGATCCTGACACAACTTACTCGCTCTCCTCACATCCACAATTCTCTTAATACCAGCTCTACGATAATAAAAACAAAATAGAAACATCATAAATATATAAGGTATAAAGCTTTTCCTCTAAATTCCGCAGCAAATTGAGAAAGTTAGAATTAGAACTCGATGCAGTGCTCTGTATGCATTGTGGCAGAACAATAAATAGCTAAAGTTTACAAAAGGAAAAGGTCAACGTATCTTTAAGATGCAACAATTATCGTAAAACAAATAGCATTTACTCGCTCCAAACCAAATAGGACTCGCGAGAACCTATTTGTGTAATGTATGTAAATAAACTTACGTACTACATACTTCATTTAACTATTCTCGTATAGTACGAAGTTAACATGTCCAAATAAATAAGAAAACAAAATGAAAACCATTAATAATTTCGTTTATTTTTAAAATTAAACTTATAACTTCGTAATAAATTTAACAATTTTTATGCGGCTTACTATCATATTTTTTATTGTTTAATGGTTGTTCATTAATTTTTTTGAAAACAGTGACTGCAACGACCAATGGGACGACCAACACCTTAGTCTCTCCGTGACCACGATGGCTGCAAAGGTCTCGAAACGTCGGAAAAATAAAAAAATGTACAATCAATAATCAAAAAATAAGACGCGTAAAAGTTATTAAATTCATCAATCAATGATCGCGTAAAATAAAACCTACGTATTTTACGAGTATTCCTATCTGTGCTTTGATCAGAAATACAAAGTATTCTTGATTAATGCATCTATATACTTACATTATTTTATTCTCCCCGGCCTATTTTGCATTTTTCAAGAGAAACGTGTAAAACATTTATGATTCAGTTTTTGTTTGTCAAAATAAATAGTTAATTTTTCTACTAATTTGGTAATCATATCTGATAATGGACCAAAATCATTTATTAATTTATTTTTAGCATATTTTTATTATATTTCTACACTAAGCCACTGAAAGTGCTAGAAGACCAAAGATACATTATGATATAAACCCATGTGGTAATCATACGAGTATCTGACAATGGACCAAAAGTATAAGCACAGTGGTCAAAACGGTCGCGCGTTTAGCATTAGAATACATTTTAAATTAGTTTAATGTACGAAGATTACAATACCGGAATATATTCTTTATTTTGCATAGTGTAGGTGTGCAAAATCACCAAACTATAATTATGACAGTTCAAAGCAGAACAAATGTGGCGTTTCCGAATAACTCAATTGCATAATAGTCCAAGTGCCAGCGCCCAAAAAACTGTTTGAATTTACTAAGGCTAATTTTTTTATAGTTCATCAGAATAATTGCATACACGTTTGTGTATGCAACCATACTGCGGTCAGTCAAGCGAATCTGAGAAAAGGTGACTCAGGTGCGCTATCAAAGGTGTCGTACCTGCGGGGTAATAAAATGAATTTACTAAGGCTGAAAATTGTTATACAACTTTTATATTGCATGTAAATAAAAGCTGTGATGGTCAGTCAGCAGAATATGGGGACAGAGCTGGTCAGTCAGCCGCAATGTATGCGCAAAAAATAAATAATGTGCAATTTATAAAGCGCACATGGTATAGTGGCAGTGCAATGGTTACACAAACCGAAAGCACGAGCTCCTACCTCATCCTTTCAAAAAAAAAAATGATCTATAAAAATATTAGCCTTAGTAAATTCAAACAGTTTTCCATAAGTACAATAAGTACAAGTATCTAAACTATCACTTATATATTTTTTTATCGTCGGACATTACAAAAGTAGTACATAGAAGCCCAAAATGAATGATGTCCTTTGCTAACTTTGGTAGTCGTCATAATTGTAGATAGAGATGGATTGTATCATAGGGGCCTTATCATAAAGTGGTGTGAATTACAATTACGACATACATTTTAGCTATTAAAATTATTGAAAAGGGGATTTTTCTTATAATTTTATGCCATTAATGGGTGACATAGAATTTTCTAAAGGGAAATATGCTCTTTATCCCCATTAGCTCAGTTTGCCGACCTGAATTAGACTTTCAAGTGTACCATGCACCGAAAGTAGCAGTCATCTTCATTTACTTCTACAATACAATACAAAAAAAAACTGAAGTTGCGTAGTAAGTATACGAGTATAAGTAGGTAAACTAAAATTGTATTATGTTGTTAGAGAATGCCTATAGGCATTAAACTCGCCACTTTTTATTATTTTAAAGTTTATTTTGGTGCAATGAAGGATTTAAATAAATAAACATGTGCATTAAATAAACAAATATAATATACTATGTACAAATATGTATTATAATATATAATATATTCTTATACAACAAAATATAATAATATGTCGACGACAGGCGTGGACGAACGGTTTAGCGATTGGTTTGTTGCACGTAAAGTCCCGGGTTCAATTCCCGGTCGGAGCAAATATTTGTTTCATAGCTTTTATTTGTAGTATTTATGTAATATATGTCGAGTCACAATAAAAAAATATATATATGTACAAACTATATACATTAAATCAAATATTTATATAAATACACCAATGTTTGTTCAATATTAATGTTTTTAACTAATAAGAGCACTTTCATTATTACATTTCGTGCAGTGACTGAATAAGGCAATTAATATGGCGCAAATAGTAACAAACGTGGAAATAATTGAGGCACTTCTAAGTTCCCAGCATATTGTTATATAATTATATCAAAGTTTGCAATTTCAGTTGTTACAAGTTGTGTCTAATAACAATCTCGCGGATCATTTCGAGAGCACTTCACATGGTTTACGTAGACGATTTTCTGTTGCGACAGTAAATTGTCGCATATTTTTGTAATGTTATTTATGATCGTGCCCATAACCATAGAGCTTGTATGAAGAGAATTGTGAATGTAAAGGAAGCGAGGGAGTTGTGTCAGGTTCGTGACAAGTGGCGCTCCATTGTCTCTACCTATCCCTGTGGGAAAAGGCGTGACAATTTGATTGATTGATTGATTGGATATTAATAAATGTTTCCTGTTTCCAAAATGTGCTATCTTGGAAACAGGGCGCTTACATATTAATTATATAATAGTTAAATATATAGATATTAAAGATATATTGATACCAGCAAATGGTATTCGACCGGGGGTTTTCGGTTTGCCTGACTATTTCACTACACCTCGGTTGCCTTTTTAAAGTGGAAATTGCACTAAATTGCCTCCGGCTTTCTCTGTGGAATTGTGACGTGACTATTTACATTGTATTGTTTTGAAAATAATACCTCTTTCTATAAATAATATCCAATATTTTTTATAACTATCAAGAAATTACTATAAATATGCCTTCTTTTGACAATATTTAATTAATTAATTGACAATATTTAATTTAAAGAGTGGTAGGCAGTGGTACCCAGTCTGCCGATCCGGGGTAGTACCACCACTTACAAGTATACAGACCGTGAAGTGATTTGGTCACGTTTCGGGATCAGCTTGTAAGTTGCCGGTTCCATCTAGGCCGGCATAGTGGATGTGATTGCTACTCACAATTATTGAATTGTATTAGCAGTGACATTCATTCATGAACCACACTTTGGCTTAACATCAAGCGAGGTGCTGTCATATATCGAGTCACGATAAAAATTAAAAAAATAAATCAATTTAAAGTATATCTTTAGATAGTATGCTTTCTAACTTTTAAAGCTGTATAATAAATTCATTTTTAAAATATATATCTAACTATTCAATTTGTCGCAATCTACAGCTCACGTAGGGTAAACAACTTGACAAGAATATAGAGCGCCTGCCGTCACTGATACGGTGTAAAGTTTCAAGACGTTTGTGGCATCTGATTAATATACTGCTCAAGATTGTTACCCAAGATACCTGATTGCTTATTAGGTTTAAAGCTTAGATATATTGCCCTGTGTACAAAATACAAAATTCCTGTGATATATTACATACCACATATATCGCCAACATATTAGGTATATGTTTATCTTTTTTTTTATTGTGACTCGACATATGACAGCACCCCGCTTGATGTTAAGCCGAAGTGTGGTCCATGAATGAATGTCACTGCTACTACAATTCAATAACTGTGAGTAGCAATCACATCCACTATGCCGGCCTTGATGAAACCGGATATTATTTACTCATTTAATTATTATATGATCGAGACAAGTGGCGCTCCTTTGTTTCTGCCTGTGGGAAAAAGGCATGACGATTTGATTGATTGTTTTTGATATTAGAGAATTTTAGTATTAGAGAAGATATTACAAATATTGCCGTAGCCCAGCTTGCCGTAGTACCGCAAAGTGACTCAGTTGCATTTCGAGATCAATCGATCAATCATCGTTCAATCATCGGCCAGGGAGCAAGTTGCTCGTTCTAACTTGGTCGGCATAGGGAGTTGGAACAGAATCCGAATGGTTAACTCATACAGTTCGCTTAAGAAAGTTTCACTACAAAAATGAGAAATATTTACAGTCTGGTTGTTTTAGAGCGGTAGCTAGTGGTTATTTGCCCAGTCCGCCGATCTGGAGTAGTACCACTACTTTTAAGTGTACAGACTACAAAGTGACTCAGTTGCGTTCAGTTGCGTCTGCTACTGCACTTATTTAACTGTACTAGCAGTCGCCTCTTTTCAACTGAACTTCAGCTTAACATCAGGCGGGGTGCTGTCATATTATGTCGAGTCACAATAAAAACTTGCTTCTTTACTAATCATTACTTCGGTAACATATTAACAACAAAGAGTGGTAGGCAGTGGTACACAGTCTGCCGATCCGGGATAGTACCACCACTTACAAGTAGGTATACAGACCGTGAAGTGATTTAGAAGCGTTTCGGAATCAGCTTGTAAGTTGCCGGTTCCAACCAGGCCGGCATAGTGGATGTGATTGCTACTCACAGTTATTGAATTGTAGTAGCAGTGACATCCATTCATAGACCACACTCCAACTTAACATCAAGCGGGCTGCTGTTATATGTCGAGTCACAATAAAAAAAACTATCGTAGTGGAAAATAAAAATTTCATTTACGTACGAAACGCTCCATCAGTGATATTCCCGTTTAGAATATTAAGAGCTTATATTGTTGTATTGTGATTGGTGCGGGTATTAACCGAACGCTCCATCGACGCCGGCTCAATTTGCATTTAATAATACCCAAGTATGTACCGATTATGTAGATTAACGAGGAAAGTAACCACACGTCTTGATAGCTTGTTTGCACTTAATAGTGTCAATCTTTTTAATAACTTCCATTATCATCATCAATTTTTCAAAGAGTGGTAGGTAGTGGTACCAAGACGAACTTACAATCCAGTATACAGACCGTGAAGTGGCTTTGTCGCTTTTCGGGATCAGCTTAGCTATACTGGATTAGTTTTAAACGACAACAGATTCCGAATAGCGACTGAACACCTAAAACACTTTCAACACCCGGATCGGCAGACTGGGAAATATATCATATAGATATTTATAAGTCCTAATTACCATTAAAAAATATAGATATGTTTAAAACGCATATACATTTACCTACATTATTATCAAAAAAAAAATAATACGACTAAATATTCATCATCATCAGCCAGAAGACGTCCACTGCTGAACCTTATGTTCAGTAGTAGTCTTTCCCCTCAGAACGAAATTCCGAACGACAAGATGCCAGTTGCATCCACCGGTTATTTGTGACTTTCACTATGTCGTTAGTCCACCCTAGTGGGAGGACTACCTACGTCTTCCGGTCTCCACTCAAGAACCCTTCTCCATCGGTTGTCGGTTCGTCGAGCGATGTGGCGAGCGACTAAATATTGCGCCAAACTAATTAAGTACGTATACAAAACGGATATTATAGGATTAATAAACATACAAAAAGATTATTATTTCCGGTCTAATTACAAAATTAATAACAAAGATATCTATATAGAGCTGTTTATTTCATATAAATGGATGTCTTGATAAAGGGTTACAAACCCAACGGTAGATCATAAACGATTGCCCCAAAAGGGCCGCCATGATGGATAAGGGTCATTCATTCTTTGTAAAGCCTCGTATACAGCCACTTGTAACATCTGTATAGGACGTACGTAAAACTGATATTCAATAATAGTAAAATGGATCCGAAAACATTTTATTTTGCGGAGTCTATATTTGTTTTATTTGATCGCTTGCCGTTTCGCTGTCATCGCTTGTGCTCGTTTATATAAAAGGTATTTGTATATAAAAACTATATTTCTGTTAAAGACAATCATGATTCTGGGATATTTCTTGTTGAGTGTTTTTGTTGTTGTCTTTTTGTTAGCAATTTATTTATAAAATGAGTTGTCTTTAATATATTTTTTCACTAAGAACCTATTTATTTCGAATAACAAGTTTGTTATTAATCGAAGCTCCATGATCCGTGTCCACAACAATTCAGTACAAAGTTCCTTATTTATTATGTATCAGAATTAATGAACTGAGTCTAATATAATTAAAATGTTATTTTATTGAGAAACAGATACAAATAAAAGTATATCAACTATGATTAAACTATTAATAAAAAATATCATCTAATGACGCCTTAATATCAGAGATAGTCCCAAGGAGACTGGCAACAATTCCCCTTTGTATGGCAAGGCTAATACGTTAGCAGAAATAATTGCCAGCCTTCTTATCTCCAGAGATTTTGTTTTCATTGTGACACGACAGCACCCCGTTTGATGTTAAGCCGAAGTGTGGTCCATGAATGAATGTCACTGCTACTACAATTCAATAACTGTGCAACTTACAAGCTGATTCGAAATGTGACCAAATCACTTCACGGTCTGTATACTTGTAAGTGGTGGTACTACCCCGGATCGGCAGACTGGGTACCACTGCCTACCACTCTTTGATAACCAGATCCGAAGCAAATATCCATCTCTTTTTTTTTATTAACAAATATTTGCAATATTTAATGTTATTAAATATTACAAATAAATATTGCAATATTTAATGTTATATTAAATATTACAAATAAAAGCTATGAAACAAATATTTGCTCCGACCGGAAATCAAACCCGGGACGCGCAACAAACCAATTGCTAAACCGTTCGTCCACGCCTGTCGTCAAAGACGTTTAACTATCGTCCTAAACATCAGAGATAGTAGTCCCAAGGAGACTGGCAACATTTCCCCTTTGTATGGCAAGGCTAATACGTTGGCATAAATAATTGCCAGCCTTCTTATCTCCAGAGATAGTCCTAAACATCAGACATAGTAGTCCCAAGGAGACTGGCAACATTTCCCCTTTGTATTTAGGCTAATACGTTGTCAGAAATAGTTGCCAGCCATCCTGATACTAGACTTCTACGTCAGCCGCTTGGACAACTCCTTAAACAGGCGCTTAGCTGAAGGTCTATCGTCTCGACCCCATCGTCTCGACCACAAACGGCGCAAATTCGTAACCTGTACCGAGGTTGGCGTATTTGCGAAGCTTGAGGTTCTCAAGTTCTAAAATTATTGTGAATGCCTCTGTATTTCACTTTAATTTATTATATCCAGTAGATGGACAGGATATAGACAGTAGATAGACAGTATATAGACAGTAGATAGACAGTATATAGTATACATCCAGTAGCTTTAATACAACTTCAAATGAGACTACCTGTGCAGCTAAAGACAAGGTGGAGAAAAGTGGTAAAGAATATCAGCGAGATTCACTATATTGGCATTGTCGTTAACTAGAGAAATTCTACAAAATTATTATAAGAACTTGATAACAGCTGTAAATACATTGTGAATCTTATAAATATATGAAACGTTTTCATTAGCTTCTTGAACTTGTCAACATATTAACTACAACAAAGTATAAAGAATGTATATTTATAAACGTTCTATCTAGCAGTAGACTATACCCACTATTTATGAGTTATAATTAATTTAAAATGAGACATAACTTCATTAGACTATATCAAACTTTATCAGTTTATCTAGTATTAAATTCTATCATTAAAATCCATCTCTGTAATGTTTGTCGGCATATTTCTATAAAATTTTACATACCTATGTAATTATGTAAAAGTTTCTGGGTTTCTGACAATTTTATGATTAATTCTGACTGTACTGGGTTTTTAATTACGTATTGTAAGTTTATTAAGTTTTTATTATATAAGTATCTACATACCTAAATATACAGGAACTATTTTATAAGAAATATTTTTTTCTCAACAGAAAAAAAACAGAGCAGTTGTTCCCACAAAAAATATTCACTAACAATCATTAAATATCGTCTGAAAGTATTCTTCATTATACTTCTTCCCGTTTAATAATTTATCATACTTTCTTGTTATTTTTATTGTCCATTTGGAAACCACGACTTCGACCCACTTAAAATATTTAGATCAATCAATTAAATTGTCATCCCTTTTTCCTACAGGGAGACAATGGAGACAATGAAGCGCCACTTGTCACGATCCTGACACAACTCCCTCGCTTCCCTCATATCCACAAGCCTTTTTCCTCTGGCCTCTGCTTATCCCTGTGGGAAAAAGCATGACATAGCTTAGCTTTAATAGCTTTAAAATAGTGATATACTTAATTTATTTAAATTTATAAGCTTAAAAAGATATACATAACATCATAATATAACATCAACCGTAGTGAGTGATTCGTCACGTAAACCAAGGGTCTCTTCAAAACAACTTGCCGATACCAATGTATCTTTGATATAAGTATAATGTACTCGTACTTTGGTTGTCTTATTTCTTTGATAGTCCTTTTAGTAGCTTAGTATAGAAATGTTTAAAACAAACATTTAGGGACAAAATCGCAGCATACAATTGAAATAAGCAAAAAGTAGCTTTCAGTAAAAATGTCTTTGTAGTTTTTTGTCTCATGAAAGCGATGTTTATTAAAATAGAAAAGGAATATAATGTTTTTGTCGTAAAGCCATTATAATTTATACATAGAAAAACAAGCAACAGTTTTACAAATAGAAAAACAGTAGTAAAAAATAGGCAAAAATTAGATTTTTTTTCAATAACATTCGGCGAGAGGTGTGGCGTATTGGTTGGCACACCAGTCTGATACACGAAAAGTTCCGGGTTCGATTCTCGGTCGGAGCCAATATTTGTTTTTATAGTTTTTTATTTATTTGATTTAATATTAATACAAATATTTGTAAATGAAAACAAATTGTTATATTAACATATTATTATCCTACTAAAAAATTAACTAAAATGCATTATTAAAAGGGGTCCCTTTAGGCAAGGTTCCGAAGATACTGGCAGCGTTCCCCCTTTGAATAGCTAGACTAATTCTTTGTCCGAGGTAGCTGCCAACTCTTCGGTCTTCTGTGATATCGACTAACCTTTTTGCTATTTCCTTAAAAAAGCCTTATAGCGCTAGGACCCCACAGACCAAGGGTCTCAACACCGAATGGGACAAAATCATATTCGGAGCCTGGACCCCTGTATTTGCACGCTTTGTAAATAAAGGTGGACATTCGTTCCTGGTCTGGTTTTCAAAGAGTGGTAGGTAGTGTTGCTCAGTCTGCTGATCCACGGATATGACTGCAAGTTCCAACTAGCACCTCAATGGACTGCACTCTACTTAAACGTATATAAAACAGTGTATTTTGGGTATTTCGTACATTCATATT
This sequence comes from Tinea trinotella, assembly GCA_905220615.1. Lineage (NCBI taxonomy): Eukaryota > Metazoa > Arthropoda > Insecta > Lepidoptera > Tineidae > Tinea > Tinea trinotella. Next base: position 2,818,433 of record HG992314.1, read on the forward strand.
ATACTAAGCTGCTATCATAGAAACTGCACGACCATGATTAATTAGTAATAACACTGTCCTTTCTATTAATAGTAATTTACCTAGTATAAAGTAAATATTTGTGTAAGGAAATATGACAGAGTGGCCAGTGCTGTCAACGTATTATCCCTTTCAGTGTCAAACCATCAGTTACTTGGGCAGTCGAGTGAAAGCTTCCGTCAGCATTTCAGAGCTGTTATTTCAATCCATAGCATCACCGTTTACTTATTATTATTTATTAGTCTATTTATTTGTCCCACTGCTGGGAAAAGGCCTCCATCTTTTTATCAATGACTCACGACATTTAGCGATCTCTTGTAGCGATCACAATAGTGAGCTATTGTAGGAGTCCATCTCATCTCGCCATCTCCGTTTGGGACTGCCGCGATGTCTTCTGCTATCTGGAGTCCACTCAGTAGTGGACTTGGCCCATAATGCATCGGACATGCGACAGAGATGACCTGCTCAGTCCCATTTCAGGTTTGCGGCTTTTTCAGCTACATCAGCGATTTGTGTTTTGGAGCGCAGTTGGTGATACGACGAATACAACCGTGAATTTACTTGCTTGCTGAACTTGCTTAAATGAACTTGCTTTTTTCCACAGAGATAGGCAGAGACAATGGAGCGACAATTGAGGGAATTGGCGCTCCTACATACAAGCTCCTCGGTAAAACAAATCTATTCAAAACCTACATTTATAATTGTAATGTGTTTGTGGAAGGTATCATAAACAACGCGCCATTGTTAAGGCATTCGTTATTGGCAGGATCAGTCGATGGTCAACCATTAAAGAAGTTAAAGCCAATACAGCATTTTATTATGCGCCTATCTAATCATAACAATAATTAATAAACTATTAACAACTCTAATGGCATACTATAAAGGCTATATTATATTCTTATTGGGAAATAGAGATAGAAATAGCATTCATATATTTTAAAATAGAAAGGAAGAATGAAACCTAAAATAATTCATTTTGAATTTCTTATTAAAAAACAGATTAGCCCAATTGTCCACATCTTCCACAGTCATGTTGAAGATGTCATACTTTATGGGATTGTCACATGTTTCGGTCTGAGCGCATTAAGTTAATTAGTCATCCTAATAATAATTAATTTACTTAATGTAGGCGTCCTAAATGGAATACTCTAGAATGCTATTTGATTACGTAAATGTATATAATATTAAACATAGAATAAGATAGATTTATAAAGTTTTGGCAATGCTAACTTCAGAACTTAATTGCCAGTAATTTTTTTTGTGACTCCACATGTGATAGCACCCCGCTTGATGTTAAGCTGGAGTGTAGTCCATGAATGGATGTCACTGCTACTACAATTCAATTACTGTGAGTGGTGGTACTACCCCGGATCGGCAGACAGGGTACCACTGCCTACCACTTTTTGATAACCAGATCCAAAGCAAATATATATCTCTTTTGTTTTATTAACAAATATTTGTAATATTTAATAATTATATTAAACAAATATTTGCTTCGACCGGGAATCGAACCCGAGACTTCACGCGCAACAAACCAATCGCTGACCGTTTGTCCACGCCGTCGTATTGTGTTTGGTGATAATATAATTTATCACTTTAATCAATTTAATCAAAAAAAAAAAAACTGTCAAACAGTGAACATCAATATTTACTTTGCGCGTAAAAAATAATTATAATATAAAACTAGGTAATCTAATCAGTGAGTGAACAGTGTTATAACCATCTTTAATGACTAATGAATACGTGTTATTGTTATTTCGGTTGTACATCAAACAATTAGTGCATAAATCATAAAGTGATCATTGATCTGTGAACTTTATAAAGAACCTTTATTCAATCGTGGTATTTGTTGTAATCAACAATGTGGTGTTCTGGTGTGTTTTGCGAGTGATTTCTAAGTTTGTCCAGTGTCTCAGATTACATTACGGCTGTTCTATATTGTGCATTAATCGACCCAATAAATTTTATCTATCAATTAATATAAGAGGGTATCAACGTAACTCTTTGAAGTTGTAAACATCGACAAACAACTCGAACACTTCTGTCTGACCATTGTATAGACTAATTTCGCACTCGCCAGTAATGTGTGAATGGCGCGGTTCTAACTGTTGCTGTTTCTGATACGTTCCACCACGAGTTCGATCCCCATGTCAAGCCTCGCTTTTTTTCTCGCAATTTTGTCGTTAACTTAAGTTAAAGTTAATACAATATTTATTTCCTTAAAATATAGCAACTGTAAAAAGTAATAGCGCCATCTGTCGTGAAAAGCTGGCAACAATCGAATTTATTTCAAAACGCCATCTATCCATTAACCAAATCCTGACTACAAAAATATAAACTGACATTAGATTATATAGGTATAAATCTGTACAGAAAATGGAATGTTGCGGTTGTAATGGGAAAATAAATAATAACAACTACCTCAAATGTAACACATGTAAAACAACTTTTTGTTTTGAATGTATGAACCTACCTAAAGACAAGCAGAATAATATCCGTCAAGAGGACTTAGACTCCCTTAAGTGTCCGTCGTGCACCAATGTAACTCGGCGAGGTGATCGTCGTAACGCTAGTAGACCAATGTCGATGTCTCCGCGTGTGGCGCCTTCTAGTGATACCAAGAGCAAAGCTACGACTGAACCAGTGACCCTGGCTATGATTTGTGAAGTACTTGACGAGAAACTATCTCTAACTTCACCTTATGTAACAAGTCTCCGAAAAGTTATTTTGGAGGATCTCGAAGCTGTGGTAACATCCAATCTAAAGTCATTAATTCTTGACATTAAAAGTGATTTTACCAAGACTACTGATCGCCTTGATACTGAATTGCGTATTGTGGATGAACAGTTGCAGAATAAAGAACTCCACATACGATCACTTGAAGCTGAGCAATTAAAATTACAGAGCGAGATATTTTCTCTAAACTCCAAAATTGCCTCTGTTGAAAGATTCTCACGCCAACGTAATATAGAGCTTCAGGGAATACCGGAGAACAAGAACGAGAACATCGTGGACATTGTCAAGCAATTGTGCAATACAATAAACTTTCCTGTTGCTAATACTGACATTCACTCTGGGCATCGGGTAGCTAAAGTGAATGCCTCATCTGACCGTCCTCGGAATATTATTATCACTCTTGCAAGTCCTCATTTGCGTGACGGTGTGTTGTCCTCAGTATATCGCTTTAATAAGCAAAACCCTAATAATAGGTTAAACACGGAACACATAGGCATAGCTGGCGCTGGGAAGAGCATCTACGTGTCCGAACATCTTCTGCCCGAAACAAAGCGTTTGCACGGTTTGACGCGCCGTTTCGCAAGAGACAACGGATATAAATACGTTTGGGTACGATTTGGAAAAATACACATACGTAAAAACGAAAACTGTAACCCGATCTACATTAAAAATCAGGAAACATTAGATCGTATCATAAATAATTCCTGAATAGTTACTGTTTCAATATTGTAAATGCTTAGTTTGCTGTACCAAAATGTTAATAGAGTTAGAAGTAAGACCAATGATATTTATTTAAATGTATTGAATAATGATTATGATATTATCTGTTTAACTGAAACTAATTTGAATGAGGGTGTATTTAATAATGAGCTTTTTGATGATCGTTATAACGTGTTTAGGCGGGACCGAAATGATTCTTGCATTGACAAGACTGATGGTGGTGGCGTGCTTATAGCTTTGAAGAAGGGCATTGATGTGGTGCGATTAGTAGCTTTTGAGAGCTGCTTCGAGGATGTTTGGGTTAGGATCCAGCTTAAGACTTCCAGAAACTACACTTTATACCTGTGCCTCTGTTATATTCCCCCTAACATTCCGAATTCTGACATTTCTAAATTTTATGAAAATTGTGAAAAGGTGTTGAGCGTCAATAAGAGCTTTGACGATATATTGCTGATTGGAGATTTCAATACGCCACTTATCACGTGGACTAAATCAGGAAATTTTGTGATACCAAGTGACCCTCTTAATGCGAAGGCAACTCAGTTGATAGATTTTATGAACCTGTGCAATCTCTCACAATTTAATTCTGTTCCTAATAGTAATAGTCGATATCTAGACCTCATACTTTCTTCTCTTGATAATATCATAGTAACAGTCGGTGATCCAATTAGTCGACCTGATAAGCATCATCCTGCACTTGACATTAGTTTAGTGGTCTCCACCCTCAAGGACAGTACTCTCCGTTCTCCGTCTAGTAGTAGATTAAACTACAACAAATGCGACTTTGCTAAGGTCAACTTAGATCTTCACTCGGTCGATTGGAATGAGACACTGAAGTCTGACAGTATTGATGATTGCGTTGATAGCTTTTATTCTATATTTAACGGTATCTTGCAGAAATATACTCCTTTGGTTAAAATTCGATCATCACATAAATCTTTTCCAACCTGGTATAGTACTGCTTTGATTCATTGTATTAATGAAAAAAAGAAATACCACAAAAGATTTAAAAAATACAATAATCCACGTGACTATGACGTTTTTTCTCTTCTGCGATCTAGAAGTAAGGTGCTAATGAAGGAGTGTCACAGGTCCTATATATCTAGCATAGAGAGTTCACTAAGTGACAATACTAGGTCCTTCTGGCGGTATGTTCACGAAAAAAAGGGTTTCTCTTCTATTCCTCAAGCTGTGTGTTATAATAATGAAACTTCCTCCGATGGTAATAGAATTTGTGAGATGTTTGCCGAATATTTTGGTTCTGTTTATGTGGACTCAGTATCCCCTACATTGTCTCTCGAACACCTTCCTGTTAATAGTGCATGTCTTAGTAAGATTAGTATATCTAAAAGGGACATAATTGATAAAATTAAACGCTTGAATAAACACAAAGGTGCTGGTCCTGACAATGTTCCTGCCAGAGTTATTATTGAATGTTGTGATGAGCTCTGTACACCGTTATTTATCCTCTTTAATAAGTCCGTTAAGGTTGGTGTTTTCCCCAGTCGTTGGAAAGTTGCAAATGTAATTCCTGTCTTCAAATCAGGGAACAAATCTGATTGCACTAATTATAGACCCATTAGTTTACTGTCTAGTTTCTCTAAGCTGTTTGAATCTCTTGTGTTCCCTGCTTTGTATAGTCACTTTAAACCTTTCTTGTCGGTGAAACAACATGGCTTTGTCAAGGCTCGATCTACTCTTTCAAATCTCTTAGAGTATAAAAATCACTTGTGCTCCGCTTTTGCTGAGAATAAACAGGTTGACTCAGTATACACGGACTTCAGCAAAGCTTTTGACCGTGTAAACCATGACATCTTGCGACACAAGCTTGCCTGGTATGGGATACAGGGTAGTCTACATCGCTGGATAAGCTCTTATATGGATAACAGAACTCAGTTAGTTGCCATTAAGGGCTACATCTCCACACCTACTTTAGTTTCTTCAGGTGTGCCCCAGGGGTCCCACTTGGGACCTTTATTATTTAACATCTTTATTAATGACCTAGTTGATCAGCTATCCTGTCACTGCTTACTGTATGCGGATGATTTGAAGATATTCAATGTTATTGATAATCTTAATGACTGTGTTAAACTTCAGCGTGATGTTGATGCTATTTCTGCGTGGAGTGATGGTAACTTGATGTCCCTTAATGTTGCGAAATGTTCCGTTATCACATTCTCGAGGAAGACTAACATTATCTACTTCACCTATACTATTCAAAGTGATGCTATTACTCGTACAAATATTGTTAAAGATCTAGGAGTTCTCTTTGATGATCAATTATCCTTTAGACCACATTATGAATATTTAATAAACAGATGCAGTCAAACACTTGGATTCATATTGAGAGTATCGAAAGATTTTAAGAAGCCCGGTAGTGTTTTAGCTTTATTCATGGGACTCGTTAGATGCAAGTTGGAGTATTGTTGTCCTATATGGTCTCCTTTTTACAACATACACATAAATCGTATTGACTCCATTCAAAATAAATGCCTAAAGGCGATTATATATCGCTTACAACTTGGTAGAACACTCAATACATATGAAAAAAGACTAGAACACTTCAACATTATTTCTCTGCATGATCGAAGAGTGAGGTACGACTTGTTGGTTCTTCACAAGATCGTGCACTCTTCTATAGACTCGCCCAGTTTAGTTTCGCTTCTTAAGTTAAACTTAATCCGTAGAACGCGGTGCCCACCTACCTTTGTCTTGCAAGTATACAAATGCAACACCTCCTTTTATAATCCCATGGTTAGGATGTGTCGAGCTTTTAATGAAACAGTCCTTGTTCATAACCAGCTCGACATATTTAACAATCGGTTCAGCGTATTTAAAAGGCAAGTTTCTAAAATTTATGCACCCTCAATCAAAACAACCTTAATTTAAGTAGTATTGTAGTCTTAGTACTATTATTTTTTGTGTATTATTTCTATTGTGTATTGTTAAATTTGTAATGTTTTTTTTTTGTGTGTATACATTCTTGGGTCGCAAACCAGCATTAATCTTGGAATTTTCAATGTTTGGGATGTTTAGTTTGCGACCTGTCGTATATACCGAATTAAATAAATAAATAAATAAATATTAATGAAAAAGGCCTCGACAAAAATTTAAAAAAAAAATTCGTTGTAAAGGTGGTTGTTAAAAATATAATATTTTTAGCAACACAATTTATTTGTTAATAATAATCATGAAGCAGGAATTTTTGGGTCAAGGTAATAAGAGTGGTAGGCAGACAATTTGTGGTCAATTTTCGATCCAGGGTTAGTTTACAGAATTTTATGTTTATAGTCGGTGAAGCGATTTAGCCGTGTTTCGAGATCAGCTTGAAAGTAATCGGTTTCAACTAGACAGGCATGGTGGCTGCGACTGCTACTTTCAGCTATGCATCCATTTATAGACCGCACTCTAGTTTCAAATTTTTTTTTTATTGTGACTCGTCATATGACAGCACCCCACTTGATGTTAAGCCAAAGTGTGGTCCATGAATGAATGTCACTGCTACTACAATTCAATAACTGTGAGTAGCAATCACATCCACTATGCCGGCCTAGATGGAACCGGCAACTTAAAATAAGGCGGGTAACATTAATTCGTCATTCGTTAAATACATTTCACGCACTTAAATCCGCTGTAGTCGAATTTTAGTGTGGATTTTATAACCGACCCTCAGGCACGTCCTATTTCCGGAATAATCCTGCGGCTTTCGACCTACGTGCCGCACTCTCTACTGACTTTCTTGGATTTTACATCGACGTCACATCCTTAAGCTATTGGAAATGTGCTCGTATTCCATTTTATGCATTGTGCTAAAGAAACATATAATTAGGTATCCATTTTATTTTTATTATCGTAACTGCACATATGACATATGACAGCAGTCCGCTTGATGTTAAGCTGGAGTGTGGTTCATAAATGGACGCCACTGCTACTAAAATTCAATAACTGTGAGTAGCAATCACATCCACTATTCCGGCCTAGTTGGAACCGGCAACTTACAAGCTGATCCCGAAACGCAACCAAATCACTTCACGGTCTGTATACTTGTAAGTGGTGGTACTACCCCGGATCGGCAGACTGGGTACCACTGCTTACCACTCTAGTATTATAGATTTTAAAGTAGCAATAAACATTGGATAGAAAATTTTACATGTGCACATCAATCGGCAACGACTGGGAATCAATAAAGAATAATATTGGTTGTAATATTAAAATTTTTTCAATCAATAATTTCATTTATCACGCCTTTTTCCCACAGGAATAGGCAGAGACAATAGAGCGACACTGGCCACGATCCTGATACAACTTCCTCGCTTCCCTCATATCCACAATTATTTTCATACAGGTCTACGATTATAGGTATTAGGCAACCCAGATGTCTTGTGAATTTCCCCAATTGATGTGGATGGCCTCGTTTAACGTATCCATCCACATCAGATTTATAAATTCCTTTCGGCATTTTACTTTTACTCATCCTTACCATGCGCCCAAACCATCCTTCTTTCAAATCACATGTATCGCGCACTGTGCTATTCTATTCTTATAAGAACCAAATTATATATCTCCTAAACATTCAAATTTGTTACGAAATAATACAGATCGACCTTACAAGTATACAGACCGTGAAGTGATTTGGTCACGTTTCGGGATCAGCTTGTAAGTTGCCGGTTCCATCTAGGCCGGCATAGTGGATGTGATTGCTACTCACAGTTATTGAATTGTAGTAGCAGTGACTTTCATTCATGGACCACACTTTGGCTTAACATTAAGCGGGGTGCTGTCATATGTCGAGTCACAATAAAAAATAAAAAAAAAACATTGTAGACTCATACTGTATAATGAGTATATAACAACGTATGATATGTAGGTACCTACTTAATTATTGCTTTTAAAGATTCAAACGATACATAAGGATTGGATACAGATTACATATTCGTTCCAATCATGGTCGCCAAATCAAGGAAAAATATTAACATAAAGGGAATTGCTTCCTGTATATTGATTTTCTGTAAAATATAGAAACAAGGATAAACAAAAAAAAGAAAAAAAGGTATTATTCTTTTTAAAAAACACATTTCTATTATAAGCTACTAAACGTACTCGTATCATAGAAACTGAGCCCAAAGTACATAACGTATCAAAAATACATTAGTACCGGCAAGTGGTTTTGAACCGGGGGTTCTTGGTTTGCGCAACTATTTCACTAATACTCTAGATCACGATAGCTTTATTATTTTTATCTATTTTCTATTTCTGAACCATTTTTTTTATTTACTTATATTTCTATACTAAGCTACTAAAGTGCTTGGTATCATAGGAACAGGATAACCAAAGTACATATTTCAAAGATACATTGGTACCGGTGAGTTGTCCTTAACTCGTGCTCTAGGTTTTGTGTAACCATTGGACTGTCACTACACCACGGTCGCCTTTTCTTCAGAGATTTTAGAAATAAACAACGAAAATGCGTCAATTTACATATTTATTTTATGTAAAGAAATAAAATTCGTGCACATTTTTCGTAGTACAAATACATTTTTATGATGCTAACAAGGATATGACACGAACGTTTGCGAGGATGAATACACATTTTGAATAAACTAAATTGTAACTGATATATTATAAATTGTCTACTTTAATAGGATGGGTTAAAAGGAGATGGGTTCACTTTCTGGACAACCTTAAGGTTATCTAACACCTGGGACCTATAATACACAAACTCAAGTTCCATGTCCAGCAAACTGCCAAGCCAGATGACACCGTCAGATATTTTTGCAAAATTTTGAAATAAACCGGACATAGAAGAACAAAATCAAAACATCAAACAAATAACAGGATTTCGAAACAATAACAGCATCAACCAATATGACGACCAACACCTCAGTCTCTCTGTGACCACGTGCAAAGCTCTCGAAACGTCGGAATAATAAAAATTGTAAAATCTAAACCAAAATAAACGCGATAGTAAGCCGCATAAAAATTGTTTAATTCATTAATCAATGTTCGCGCAAAATCAAAGAAAATACAACCTTAAGGTTGACTAGGAGATAAAGCCATTTGACTTTAGGTCTGCATGTATGCAACTAGCTATGAAAAAATAAATAAAATAAAAGGGAATTAATAAAAGAAATTAATAAATTAGACTTGAGTGGCAGGTCAAAACGGAAACCACCTAGAAAATTCAAATTCAAATTGACACGCCTTATTCCCACAGTGATAAACAAAGACAATGGAGTGCCACTTGCCACTATCCTGACACAACTCCTTTGATTCCTTTACATCCACAATTCTCTTCATACTAGCTTTACAGTTACTGTTTGTGTTTTTTATTTAATTATAGGATCGTTATACAATTTTATTGATTGATTGATTTAATTTTTTGTTTGTTTGTTGGTCGTTGAATTAAATAAATGTGGAGGATTTTGTAGTAGACGATCTCTACCAAAACTGCCTTGACCACCGAATAAAACATTAATAAATTTTCATATAAAAAAAAAACAAGCCATTTAAAGAGAAATGGTTTTAGTATGTAGGTTAATGTTTTGCCTACACCCTGAAATTACAGACTTTCGTGTAATGTAAAAAACGGGGTTAAAAATATGCGAGTAAATATAACGCAATAAAAACACACCTTTAACTCTCACAACTGTGGAATATCAAAAGAAATTTATAAACGTTTTTTTTTTGTTAAATAAAACTTGCAAACAACGTTTTATTTAACCTTTTAATACGTTTATATTTAAACGTTACACCCACGTAAAGAGAAATAACATTATATTTACTTTATATACGTATAAGCTAGTTCTACCTATAAAACTTCTTTAAACATATACTTAGAGCATATATTTTGGCATAAAGACATAATCATTATTAAAATGTCTCATCATCATCATCATTAGCCAGAAGGCGTCCACTGCTGTACATAGGCCTCCCCCTTAGAACGCCATTCCGAACAAGATGCCAGTTGCATCCACCGGTTACTCGTGACTTCACTATGTGGTCTGTCCACCTAGTGGAAGGCCTACATACACGCTTCGTCTTTCGGCTCGTGGTCTCGGTTCTATCGCTTGTCGGTTCTTCGAGCTATGTTAAAATGTCTATTTCGTTTTAAAAATGAGCAAATTAAGGCAGCACATGATATCTAATACATTGTCGAAACATTTTGAGTTATATGTTATTGCGTGCTGTTGAATAAATACGAACGCAATTAATTAAACGACTTGGGACCTCACATTAAAAAAGAAACTCAACAGTTTCAATTAATATCGTACATGCGACGGTGTAATTGATTTAAAGTATCATAGCCGTTATTTTGTAATCAAACAACTTACTAAATTAAAAGCTATAAACTTTTACATGCCACAAATAAATATTATTATACCAATTTATAATACAGTTGAGTGGTAGGCAGACAATTGAGGGGTCAACCACCACATTTAAGGGTATAAACGTTATGGGATCAGCTGAAAGATTGATATAATAACCGTATAAATAAAAGTCTCCGCCATCAGGGTGCTGTCAAACTACAATAATGAAAAAAAACTATATTTTAATATAACACTAAAATATAATAGACCCGGGACTTTGTCCTGCCCGGAAAAACCTAAACTATTAAATTCTTTGGTGGAATTATGGCCCGTAACTTATAATTTTCTATTCTTTCTATCTAGACAATAAAGAGTACCGCTCAAAATGTAATGTTGTAGATAGCTACAACATAACATTTTGGTACTCTTTATTGTCCTTATTGTAATTGATACAACATTACATAGATAGGAGACAATGAAGCGCCACTTGCTACGGTCCTGACTACGGTGTTTTATTTCTTGAAGATGTTTATTTTTTAATGTTCATTAAAAATATTCAATCCCAGAGATTATTCCATGATTAATTTGGACCCAATTTTAAAAAAAGTCCTCAATCTATAGAATCTGGTTAAAAAGAATTGTGGACATAAAGGAAACGACGAATCTGTGCCACTTTTTATTAGTTTATTGATAATGATGATTCTACTACATACAAAGACAAGAAAGATAAACCAACATAGACACAGTAACAAAGAAACTTCATATCAGAATATCAAATCAAATAGAATCAAAACTATTCTCAAGCTAGTAATTTCTCAAAAGCTACTTCAATACACGATTCTATTCTAAATCCTTTATGAACTTAGTAACTTTGCACGGGTGAGATGTAGGCCAATCAATGAAGCAGTTATGAAATCATTGATTGAATACTACATGTGAAATACTGATGAATCTAATTTGTTTTATAGTATTTAGATATTATAAACATTTGACGACAGGCGTGGACGAACGGTTAGCCATTGGTTTGTTGCGCGTGAAGTCCCGGGTTCGATTCCTGGTCATAGCAAATATACGTTTTATAGCTTTTAATTGTAATATATAATATTTTAATTAAGCATTACAAATATTTGGTATTAAAAAAATTGTGTTTTTTTTTATTAACAAATTTCTGCAATATTTAATATAATTATTAAAGATTACAAATAAAAGCTATGAAACATATATTCTCCGACCGGAAATCGAATCCGGGATTTTACGCGCTAACCAATCTGCCACGCCTGTCGTCAAAATGGATGAAGATTGGGGAAGCATGTGTCCAATACAGTTTTATGCAATAATACTATATTATGTTGTATGTCAGGAGAATACCTCACTAGTACTCAGAAAATAGTTTTAAAAATCTACAAGTTTTAATTGCTGCATCTGATGGAAGATTATCTTTCAGTAGTTTGCAAAGTATTCGCTAAAGACCAATAAAATTACGATTTTCTTCACCAAGTTTTAAGAAACTTATAGTTGAAATATTCTTGGTAAGGTTTTAGAAAACTATAGCAGCTTCAACAATTAACCAAACTTTTTTACTCCCACTATAAATACGTTCTTACAATTAAAAACTTTCTACTTACTACTTTTCTATAATATATAATATAATTTCTATAATTATATAATTCCTCTGTACGTTTGTTTGTCAACTTCTCCTAAATGATTCGACCAATTTGGATAAAATTTCGTTTGTATGTTTCAAAGGGTTCCTGGATAGTTTGAAAACACAATTAGTTCCGGTATGTCACAATCGACATTTGCTGAACAATCGACATTACATAAATTTTAGCAGTACTTTTTATTTTCTAGCTAGAAAAATAGAAAATTATAAGTTACCTATGTATTGTCATATTATTAGACATAATACAAAATACATACGAGTAAGAAAAAGATAGGTACGAGTAGTATTTGGTCTAACGTAAAAGTTTAAGTATAATACAATCTAAGACATGTAAAGGTAAAATCTCTTTTTATAATATTGTAGATATAGTGAGTCAGCAACAATCTTATAATAAATTACGATGATTAAACAAAATTCTATAGGTAAATACCCTCAAGGGACTTTGAAATAAAATCATCTAATTGTAAGTTAATTTATTTTAAACCTGGGAAAGGTAAAATCCCACACTTTAATAGTTTTTATTGGTGAAATAAGTATCTCACAGATTAGATTGTCCAATCTTGATAAATTAGATTCTTATCCAGCTTTGAAAGTAATTTATGTTATCGTTAATTATTTATGTTAATGATTCAATTATTAAATAGGAGACGTAGTAACAGATTTTCACGGTTTACTATCGCGTTTATATTGATTAAATAATTCAACGTTTCAAAAGCTTTGCAGCCTCAGATCATATAATATAATAGATGTGCCCTGATTACAATTTTGGTACTAAACCGCTGTCGGCAATTAGTACACAATCAAATTTAAAATATATATATATATACTTGAAAACAATTTCGTTGGCTGGTTAAAAGTATTAACAAATAAAATTATAAATCGTGTAGCGTAACAATTCAATATAGTTATTATGTCCAGGACATACGGATGCATTTCTATGGTTATGTCACATTTGTTATTTAGGTCTCCATAATTCCATAGGGGAATGTGCCTTTATTTCAATTGCGCCGATGACTTAAACAAACGATACAGTTTACGGTTGTCTAAGTCGCCGTCACTAAGCCGGCCAAACGTACTTATTCACGCTTCGCTTGAAAAATACAAGGTTATCGGATAAGAAGAACACATGTAAAGGAAGCACTTGTTGATTGTTCCGCAAAAGAACGACGAATCGAATCTTTTAGTTCTACTGCTGAATCTATCGGCATAATGCGGATGCTTACCTGTGCGGGTAACAAGGCTGTGGAAAGACGAAGTTGGAACCTGGGTAAAGAGATTCTCAGTACATTCTCTGTACATGTTTAAGAGTGGTAGGCACATATGGTACTGCCAATCCGGAGTACTACCACCACTTTCAGTTTTTTTGTTTATTATTGTGACTCGACATGTGACAGCACCTGCCTCGTGTTAAACTTGAGTGCGGTCCATGAAAGGAGGCAACTGCTTCTACAGTTCAATAACTGTAAGTAGCAGGCACATCCACTATGCCGGCCAAGTTGAAACCGGCAACTTACAAGCTGATCTCGAAACGGGACTAAGTCGCTTCACGGTCTATATAGTTGTAAATAGTGGTAATACCCCGGATCGGCAGACTGGGCACTGCTACCTATCGGGTTAAGCTTATTAGCTGCTGGCTCTAAGTAGACTTGCATAGTGTATGCGATTGCTATTTTCAGTAATTTAACATGAATGTAAACGACTGCTACTACTATCAGGTTAACAACAGGCTGGTACTGTCATATGTCATATGCAAAACAATATTTACTGAATTATGATGATCTTTAAGTAACTTAATCTGTCAATTCTTTCATAACTTCTATTTGATGCGTCATTTATTTTGTCTTCCTCTCAAATAATGTTTTCCCTTGACTCAACAAATTAGATTGTGTGTTGAACCAATAGTTGATTAATGGATCGCCGATATCTAATTTGGTATATAAGTAAGTGTGTCGATTTTTCATCTAAGTTGCTTTCTGTTATAACTTTTTCGGTGGTTTTATTTTTAGACTTTTTTAATCATAGATAACATATTATTAAAATTTAATCAAATTTCTATCCCTGTGCCTTTTTCCTACGTAATGCTGTCAATTAACCAAACTGTCACGCCTTTTTCGCACATTTAGCGGGAGAGACCGCACAGAGACCATGGAGCGCCACTTGCCACGATCCTGAGATAAATTTATAGGTAGTAATTATAACTAATTTTTTTTTCTGAAAAATAATCATGCCTATTGAAAACAAACAAAACAAAAACAAAATAGGATAATAATTTAATAATATAATTTAATTTTAAATCCAATTAGATTCTCAAGGAAATTCTTAGAGGGACTTGTAATAAATTAATTTCAATTATATAATTCCTTTTAGGAGACAAATATACGTATAAGATCCTAAGTGAATACCCTTAAGGTCTTGTATTTAGGTCATTAAGTTAAAGACAAGTATTAATGTCTGTAGGTATATTGTATATGAGTAATATTGACAAATTAATTAACTGATTTTAATAAAGTCGAGAATCCACTAACATTATTTTATATTGTGACTTGATATCTAGACCTCGACTTCGTAATCAATAGTCAATCAATCAATCAAATTGTCACACCTTTTCCCACAGGGATAGGCAGAGATAATGGAGCGCTACTTGCCACGATCCTGACACAACTACCTTGCTTCCTTTACATTCACAATTCTCTTCATACAAGCTCTGTAGTTTTGGGCACTAGGCAACTTAGCTTTCTTGAGGATGTCTCCGACTTTGCTGGCAAACACCCTCTTGGGCCAGCCTTGTTAATCGTATCCATTTCATATGAGATTTATAAGTTCTTTTCGTCATACTTTCACTCATCCTTTCAATATGCCCAAACCATCGAAGCATTCCTTTGTCAATCCTTGTCACTACATCCTCTTTTAAATCCCAAGCAATAGTAAAGCCTAATAGTAAGAAGCAAAGGAGCTGACGACTGAAAAATCTAAATTTTACGTTTGTACAAAGAGCATCTCACGGTTGAAAGTTACAATGTTATAGGAAGAACATATAGGCTGGCAAAGGTTTTTTTATTTATTTATTAGGTTCACTAACATAATCTTACATTATAATACATCTTATAGAGTCTATAAGATATATTATACTATAATGAAATATAATATAATATAATATAATATAATATAATATAATATAATATAATATAATATAATATAATATAATATAATATAATATAATATAATATAATATAATATAATATAATATAATATAATATAATATAATATAATATAATATAATATAATATAATATAATATGTAATATAATGTAATATAAAATTGACTAACACAATTTACTTGCCTTATGTAAGTTCTATAAACAGTGAACACGTCATGCTCAAAAACAAACAATGTCAAAAAACAAACTTTACACACCACATCAGTGCAAATAAGTTTAAAAAATATTTTTTTTTACCAAAATAGTTGCAAAAATACGAATAGAAACACTTATAAACAATTACATTTATACTATGTTAGCAGTTTTCTTAATGAATGCTAGAAAACAATTTGATAGATCAATCTCTTAATATCTTAAACTCACTTTTTTTTTTTTTTATTGTGACTCAACAGATGACAGCACCCCGCTTGATGTTAAGCCAAAGTGTGGTCCATGAATGAATGTCACTGCTACTACAATTCAATAACTGTGAGCAGCAATCACATCCACTATGCCGGCCTAGATGGAACCGGCAACTTACAAGCTGATCCCGAAACGTGACCAAATCACTTCACGGTCTGTATACTTGTAAGTGGTGGTACTACCCCGGATCGGCAGACTGGGTACCACTGCCTACCACTCTTCCATTCTCTATATTCCAATTATCCAAAATTGAAATATACCGTACGACCATTTATGCCTTGTGTACGAACGGCTTAAGTTACATGTGGAAATATCCCTACTACTAAGTAAACTTTATTCAATTAATTAGTTCAGCTACATTCTATATTATACGACATATCCCAAGAGTAAGTAAGATATTCACTGACGAGTACTTTAAGATATATGTAAGACTAGCGGACCCAGCACATTAACAATATTATTTAAAGGACATCATTTGTAGTATTTTCTTAGGTTTTGCGGGAACTTTAATTAATGAATTAAACAATTTTTATGCGGCTTACTATCGCGTTTATTTTGTTTTAGAATTTATAATTATTTATTATTCCGACGTTTCATCATTCATTTTGTAAGGGAACTTCGGCTTAATCGTATTATCAGTTGCATATGCAATTTAAAATAGTACGAAGATTACAATGTAATTAGAATATATCCTTTATTTTGCATAGTTTAGGTGTGCAAAATAATCAAACTATAATTATGGCAGTTCTAAACAGAACTGTTAATATGGCGATTGAGAAACGATACAAATCATTTATATATGTTTTATCGTTGGGCATCCTTTCTCATTTACCTGAATTTTTTTAAACATTGTTAAGCACTCTAGCATAACATCAGACTGGGTAATGTCATATGTTGAGTCATAAAAGGAATAAAAAAGTGGTCATTGGTTATACGTAATATGTAAATAGGCCAGGTACCTATTTGCCTCTGTAAAGCCGTCAGTTGCTATGTTAAGCGTCATTAGTTTTAATTTTCCTTAATAGAGAATGTCATCGTAATGGTTGCGGTTTTCCTTTCAATTGATAATAAAAAATTAGAGCTTATTATATTTACCAAATTACGCACTTAATTAATATTCAAAGAAAAAAATGATCTTGTCACTGTTGGAGTGCCCGCAATTTTAGAACCAGAAGGAGCGACGGCAAGAGACCTGACGGCATGGCTGTGGATACTTGACAGGTCTCTGGTGTGGGATGCGTCATGTGTAGACACGTTAGCCCCATCTCACATCCAAGCGACCTCGTTAAGCGCGGGAAGTGCGGTGATTTCAGCTGAGAACCTCAAGCTGCGAAAATACGCCAACCTTGGTTACGAATTTGCGCCGTTTGGGGTCGAGACGATGGGCCCTTGGGCCTTAAGCTAACCGCCTAACCAAGGAGTTGTCCAAGCGGCTGACGGAGAAGACTGGATATAGGAATGCTGGCAATTATTTCTGCCAACGTATTAGCTATACAAACGGAAAATGTTTCCTTGGGACTATCTCTGTTTTTTTTATAGTTTAATTATAGTTAATATACTTTTAATTTTATCTGATTCTTAATAAAGGATTATGTAAATAAAATACGAAAGACCGCACTGCGCTTTAAAACACAGATCGCCGATGTAGCCCAAAAAACCGCAAAACTGTAATTAATAATGCAGCGGAGATGATTGTGTAGGTCATCTCCGTTATATGTCCATTACGTGGACTCCAGATAGCAAAAGATATCGACCGCATTTCAGAAGCATTAATCCTACTCACATGTTTCTTCTGCCACACCCAACATTCACTTTCATACAATAATGTAGGAACAAATACCGCATCATGAACAGCCAACTGTGACTTTTCGGATATTATTTGTATTACTCTTTGGTAATAATAAATTAAAATAAATTTATGTTCACTTTTGTACGATATCCTATGACTAATTCAAATAATTCATAACCGTTAAGTTGATAACTGTTTTTTTAGTGATTTGGTCTCTTAACGTTTCCTCGGGTCAACATATTGAGGATAACTGACGTTGATTCTCACACGATGTACCTAAATAATGCGTCTTAGAGGCATAAACATATTAGAGACTTGTACAATAGATTGGTTTTAATTTACACTGCTGTTAGTGCAACGTTGGGGCAGCCGTGAACTGACTCGGTTTTATTAGACGTAGGCACTCTTAGACATGGTCAGATGTCGAGTCGCAATTTTAAAAAAAATATTTTCTTCAATATAGTCATTAGATTTAAATCCTTGCATTAAAATATTAAATGAAATTATGTGATAAAAGCAGGAATGAACTTGTCAGTGTCAACGTGTCGGAAATATGGCGGAGATTCTCAAATTAAATTATATCTCTATAATAAGACCTTATCAAAATTACTCTGAAGCAATATTCGGTTACTCTAAAGATCGATTTCGATAGCAATTTGTTATATTTTTTTTTTTCATTCTGACTAGACATTTGACCTGACGCCTTCCCCTTGCTAACTATTAAGAGGACGGCCTTAGTCGCCGTCACTATGCCGGTCAAAAGTGCTACTACACGCATCGCTTGAAGGATCCAAAGTTATAGGATGAGGAGAACACGAGTCCTTGTGGTGCAGCCTCACACCACAAGGACACTCATGGACAGCTCGCTAATGTATCTAGATTTGTCTATAAACAAAATAATAACAACTTGTATATTGCTTATTATGTCAAATTGTGCAAGATTTATAAAATATTTTTATTTGATTTATAATTTTAATTATGAATCATGATTATAGGAATTCTAATACTAATATTTATTAAATGTCAGTATTAGAATTAATTTACTAAGAAATATTTAATGGACCATATAAAAATTAAGCCATGTTATAGTTTTAATTTTGCATAATAATTTATGATGAAAATTCCTCAATATTTATAGATTTAAAGATAAAAAACTAATAAAAAAAGAATAGAATATGAAATTGTTACTTTATTTACCTTATTTAGTCGTCAACTGATTTAGACTTAATTTTTTGTACTAGAGTTTAATCAAATTGCCACGCCTTTTGTCCCACAGAGATAGGCAGAGACAATGGAGCGCCACTTGCCATGATCCTGACACAACTCTCTCGCTTCCTTCACAAACACAATTCTCTTCATACAAGCTCTATGGTTATGGACACTAGGCAACCTAGCGTTCTTGTACCGATATATATACAAATGTTTTATGTTGAGTGTTATTCTTTACTATATGTTGTTATTTTCTATTTCAACAATACCAATTGACTAGATTGTTATGAAGATGACCGTGGTCTAGTGGTAGTGAATTGGTCAGCTAAACAAAAATCTAGCATTACGGGACCATTTGCAGGTGGTTGGTACATTGGAATATATTTTTAATATAATATGTGCTTTGGTCGTCCTGTTTCTATGATACAAGCACGTGAGTTCAAGTTGAGTATAGAAATGTAAAAATAATATTTAAATTGCTATCATTTTTGGGAGTAGGTAATGGTGTGAGAAACTTGGTATCAACGGAAAGACACTTTTAATTAACAGTCTTCTTTTGTAAGCTCATTTTATATTATTTCTTTCAATTATTATTAGGTCTAATTCTTTTCAAAGGCTATTTTTGTATTTCTCAAATATAGAATAATGTATATTTGAATTGTATACCTCAAAGTACAAGTTACACTTTACACTTACAAATTACACTTTAATTAATTGTTGTTCAGTATTTTCGCAAACAAAAACATAAGGCATTTAAATATATGAATACGTTTAGACTCTAAAATATGTCGCCAGACACCAGACCAGAAACCTGGTCGATAGAAAAGGTTAACAGAGTCACAAATCGTGACTCACGATCCTTCTTAGCATTGTGGGAACGAAAAGAAGAAGGCAACCCTTATTTTATTAAAAATAAATCTAATTCAATTTTATAAGGATAAATTGAGGAGGATATAACGAGGATAAAATTTTGAAATCCAAATTTTATCAATAAAAAATCTCGCCTCTTCCAACCGACACCCATAACCAATTAAAATTCAAATACACGCGGAAAATAAGAGTTTATACATTTTTAAGGAAAAATATATTATCTAATTTGCCATCTCTTTTACTTTGATGTAATAGATATAATAAGTACATTTTGGAATCCAAAAAAGGTGTATATTTTTACTAATTAGAGACAATGGAGCGTCACTTTGACGACAGGCGTGGACGAACGGTTTAGCGACTGGTTTGTTGCGCGTGGAGTCCCGGGTTCGATCCCCGGTCGGAGCAAATATTTGTTTCATAGCTTTTATTTGTAATATTTAATAGTATTAAATATTGCAAATATTTGTTAATTAAAAAAAAAGAGATGGATATTTGCTTCGGGTCTGGTTTTCAAAAGAGTGGTAGGCAGTGGTACCCAGTCTGCCGATCCGGGGTAGTACCACCACTTACAAGTATACAGACCGTGAAGTGATTTGGTACATGCTCTTTCGTTATGAGCTCCCGATAATAATGCTCCCGATCTTTTGAATCGTTCCCGTTTTCTAAATCTTTTTCGTCAATTTCCTTTCATTTATTATTTTAATGGGCCCAAACGATTATATATAAATTCATATTTCTATAATAAGGAGATGTTGCAACATAATTCTATTATTTTCTTAACAAGAATGACATGTATGGAATATTGAATTTCTTTTAGAAATATATTTTTAATGTATTATTCGCTATAGAAGATAACGAAGAAGTTAGAAGTATTAAATTGGAGTAACAGAGACATCCATTCATGGACCTCACTCCGGCTTAACATCAAGCAGCGAGCTGTCATAAAAAAAAGTCACCACCAGTCAAGTAGTGACTGCTACTGTTTTTAACTTTAGTAGCAGTCACCTCGAATTATAGATCGCAGACCAGCTAATCATCAGGCGGGGTGCTGTTTGTTTTATCTTCTTTGTATTTTTTTCATGTTTACAATTCTTTTGATTTTGTGTAATCCTATTACTGTCTGTGGCTTAGTTATTATTGCATTTCGATCTTTTGTGTTATCTATCCTTTGATATGCTCTTCGTTTATCTGAATAAATAAAGAGAATATTCTGTCAATTTTTATATCATCTGTTATATTTTATTATATTATATTTAAGTATATTTTCTTTTTTTAGATAATCAATCAAATTATTACGCCTTTTCCACGTCCCGCAAAGACGATGGAACGCCACTTACCACGATCTTGACACAACTGCCTCGCTTACCCAACATCCACAATTCTCCTCTTACAAGCGCTCTACTGGAATGCGATTCATAAATAAAAGTGATTGTTACTACAGTTAAATAACACTTAATAGCAGTCCCATTCACTATGCCGGCTTAGTTAAAACGGGCAACTTACAAGTTAACATATATTTGCTCCGATCGGAAATCAAGCCCGGTAATGCACCACGTTTATCGTCAAAATATAGTTTTATATAAAAAATAGGATAAAAATAGGTTTGATATAAGATATGTTTACTTTGATTAGATTATCGATGTATTTTAATGATGACCTAGTCTTACAATAGAGGATAATAGTAAAAAAAACGAATAGCTTGGTCAATTAGGAAACTCATTAGCGGTGCGGTCTATTAATAAATTTGATAAATGACCAATCAGCACGAGGTAATCTGCAGCACAAAATTAAAATACACCAATCGCCGCACTAAGCCGGCATAGTCGATGCGCCTGCCACTTGCAGGTTTTTAACTGTAGTAGTATTCACTTCCATTTTAGGACCGCACTCCAGCTTAAAATTAGGCGGAGGGCTGTCAAATTATAATGAGCCTCAAAAAAATATGATAACCTTAGTTTGTTAGTTGCCTAAAAATACCGGAAAAGAATTTTTTTTATATAAATATTTTTTTAAACTATGCACAAAGCCAAATTTGATGCCGCTAGACGCTAAACTTAAAATTTCAAAATAGGATAAGATTTAACATATTAATAGGACTTTAATATTTTCTTAGATTTTGCGCGAACATTAATTAATGAAATAAACAAACTTTATGCGACGACAAACTCTTCAATCTCTCCGTAACCAATGGATGCAAAGCTCTCGGAATGTCGGAATTCTTAGAACGCCATTCCGAACGACAAGATCCATTGCATCCACGGGTGTTTTGTCGTTCATATTCCCTTACGCCACGTATACTCATCGCACGTTAAGAGGACGCTGCTGCCCATCCTGGGACAGGTCGGGTTTAAGGACATCCTAGTTTATCATCAATTGTCTTGAATTGATACAGATGATTAGGCATTGACATTGAGTGATAAGCAGCACCCCCATCCATTATCCTTTACAACACTCTTGTATTTAAAAATAAAGTTAATATTTCTTCGTGTGTTTTGGTTTAGATCAGCCGTAGTGTTAACATGTTTTTATCAACTTATAGGTTCATTCAACACAGATACATGTTTCTGTTTTGGGGGACTTACCGGAAAACTGGCTTTTCTGACTCAGTTTTTGTTTTAGGAGGGTAATTCCTCAAATATACAACTATAAGTGTGTGTATTTTTTTATATAGGTCTCTAATTTATTAACAAACATTAGTGTTATTTTTATTGTTATTGTGTACGTGTGTCGTCTGTTGTTTTTGTTACGTCGCGTCCTTGTTCAAATTTAAATAAATATGTTAAATAAATGACATAACAGCGTATAACCATTTAGAGTTTAGAGCATATCAAATATTCCTAAAAATACGGCATTGCTAACTAGTCACCTTCAAATTATCCACAAACATTTTCTATATCATTAGATTTGTGAAGCATAATTATTATGTCATTCAAATTTTTTGCACAATATTATTAAACGACGTGAAATATTGTTGAGAATGACGCTCAGTCAATGCCAAGGTTTCCGCATGGTGTCCTCCACCACTATAAATACCTCAAAGAATAACATGCTTGCAACCAGTGTATCACAAACCATTCAAGTGAACGACCTCACGTTATCCCGCATAATGACGAGATATATATTCGTGGTTTTAACCGCACTCTTTGCGTTATACAATGTCGCCGAGGGATATCCGAATAAATATTTCCCAAAACAAGAAGATCCGGACAGTATATATTTTGAAAATAACTCTGAATTAATAGATTATGAAATACAAAACAGTATTCCTAAAGAAATTGAAGAGAATGATATAACGGAAGATGAGTTCCCTAAATGTCCTAAAGGGTTCGAAAGGATGGGCGGATTCTGTTTTAAAAAGGACTCATTGATAATGAATGAAAAATAAGTGACACCTACGTAGAGAAGACTAGCCACTGTGTCTACAATTTGCTAGTCGTCAGCGCTGATGAACTTTATAATTTTGGGAATAATGTGAAGACCTGTCTCTATATAAGTTTTAATACCTACTAATAATTAAAAAGTTATCCAATGTTTTAATGAACTCAATGTTTTATTCGCGAATTTTTTTAATTTATAATTTTAAGGAAAATACGACTGATTAATTTTGTTATAATTAAGTGTTAATTAAAGTATTTATTTATTTTTTAAATGTCGTTTATTATTTTCCTATGTGTGAGTGAAATGCGATAATTTGTAAGTAATGCCATTTCTAATTAACTTTCATTAATTTATAATTAGGTAAATTAACGAAATAATCTAGAAGTTAATTAATGTTTTCTTTTAATTTAATAACCACCTTATAAAAAATTAGACTTCTAAACAATTTGCATTTTGTTGTTAAAAAGAAATAATGCCAATTGATCTTTTTCGGCAAGTGATCGTAAAAAAAGAAAATACCAACATTAAAAACAAAGAGGTTTGTTAAACATTTAAATTTACTTTCACTGCCCATAAACCGCCATTAGGGAATTTGTTTTTGCTTTGTAAAAAAATTCGTTTAATTGTTCATTTTAAGTACCTACTTCAAATGTACCGTTTTATTTATTTTAAAATAAATAGAGTAAAATTTTTTTCTACTTATTTTTATTATAACGCAACTTCTGACCGATAAATAGTGTATGTATTATGATAGAATAAACCGCAAATAATGCAAATAATTGGACCAATATTTTGCACCTAATGCTAATGTTACTAGTACAATAATTATATTAGTAATAAAAGTTAGAAAGAAAAAGTCACAGGAGCTCATCACATCGGTCAACTGCGAGTAGAGAATGAACCACTAAGCATAGAAGACTAGATAAACCACTAGGCATTTTTTGCTATTCACTTTTAATTACTTTATATAGAAATAACACAAAACTAAGAAAGATATAGAAAAAGATATATTTCTCTGTTCTGTGGGTAATAATAATGTATTTATCTTAGCTTAAATTATGCTTTAAAATAAATCCTAAATCTTAAACAACATAATTCACGTCGGGTGCCCGGACACAAAAACAAAAGTTCTACTCGTAAATTTGGGAATCAGCGGCTTTATTATCAAGTTTCACGGCCAAATCTTATATAATTTAGGTTATATATTTTTTTACTGTGACCTCGACTTGCCTGATAGTAAGCAAGAGGAGGTCCAAGACGACTGAAAAAACCAGGTCAGTTGTCATAATATCGAGTCACAATAAAACATGTTTTTTATATAATGGCTCGACATATTATAAAAGCACCCCGTCAATGATAAGCTAAAGTGCAATTATATAACCACATGAATCAATAGTTTTTTTTTTCAGATTTTGCGCGAAAATTGATTAATAGATTGAACAAATTTTATGCGGCTTAGTATCGCGTTTATTTTTATTTTTTTTATTATTCTGACGTTTCGAGAGCTTTGCAGCCGTCATGGTCACTGAGAGGCTGAGGTGTTGGTTGTCATATTGTTTGATGCTGTCATTGTTTCCAAAACTATCCCGTTTCATGTTTTGATTTTGTTTTATTGTTACCGGTTTAATTCACTTTTTTTTATAAAAATAACTGACAGTGTCATCTGGTTCGGCAGTTTGCTGGACTTTAGACTTACGTTTGTGTATTATGGGGTCCCAGGTGTTAGATAATCGCAAACCACCTGCTTTATTAAAATTAAGATATTTTTTTAATCTCAATAGCCTCGCGTACCATCCTGGGTATCAGTCGACTTTCTTTCGACGTATCAGTATAGTGGTTGGCGCCGTCCTGTTGATGCTCACAAACTGCAGACTTTCCACTACTTCGGTATTTTATATAGGCAATATGTTCACGTTCTAACTGGTACACCCCTGCATCTTGTAAAGCAATGTTAGTCTTCACAGGTGTCAGGTATTGGTGTAGCTTTTTATCCGGCTTGAAATTATGTTTTAACCAATACTTTTCTCAATACATGCCTGATCTTGTGAGTAACATCCCAGGATTCACATGAACCAACTTACAAAATTACTATCATTAATATATTTACAAGACATACTATATTATATGTAATACACAAGGGTATAAGTGGGTTATGAAGTTTGCACTCAAATTACATATTAATCAGCGTTATTGGCACAGAGCCCGCGAGCTCAATTTATACGCATGATTTTCAACAGAGACTTTATCCTGGCCAGTGAATGTTTTACAAGTTAAATAATTGTAGTATTAGTATAATTTTATGATTAATAGGCGGACAGTAAGTGATTATTTGCCAAGTCTACCAATCCTGGGTAGTACCACCCTTTTCAAGTGTAAAATCCGTCAAGTGACTCAGTCGAGTTTCGGGATCAGCCTTAAATTTGCCGGTTATAACTAGGTTATCAGAGTTGATACTCCTACTTGCAGTAGTAGCAACTCTAGTAGCAGTTCCTTCCATTTGACGCGCTAAAACTTAACATCAAGCAAGGTGCTGTCATATTGCGAGCTACAATAAGTTATTAAAAAAAAAAACAGTCAGACGACTTAAAATATAGGCCAAAATATCAGGGACACATTTAAAGTCTGTTTTACCGTTTAGCTACTAAACGGGCTTGTGTCACAGAAACTGGGCGAAAGAGTGCATACGGCTCTCGGTTTGCATGAGGAATTCATCATCACTACGCCACGGCCGCATTACATACACGTTCCTAATATTTTTCTTAGAATTTGAATGAGAACAATATCGTTATAGAAAGTCAAAAAGACGAAAAGTAAATAAGATGTAAAGAAATGAAATAATTCCTTATCATTCATGGATTCTCTGTGCGGATGCCGGCTCCACCGCGTGGCAGGCGGGAGAGTGAAGACAGCGTTCCAGACTTGTATAAATCTGTCTAAAAGTTCTATAAATTTTGTTGTTTTGTGAGAGTGGTAGGCAGTGGTATCCAGTCTGCCGATCCAGAGGTAGTAGCACCATTTACAAGTCGCTTAAGTAACTTAGTCGCGTTTCGGGATCAGCTTGCCGGTGCCATCTAGGCTGGCATAGTGGATGTGGCGTAGTAGCAGTTACAGGCATTTAACTGTAGTAGCAGTCATCTAGATTCATGGACCGCATATGGACAATAATAAAAAAATGTTAGAGTATAGTATTAAATTAGAAAACGAATATCATTGTATAAATATTTTTGTAGTGACTCGACACCTGTTTTGGACTTGCCTGATGATAAGAAAGAGGTTTATTTTAAATTGTGACTCGACATATGACAGCACCCTGGTTGATATTAAGCTGGAGTGTGGTCCTTGAATGGATGTCACTACTACTACGATTCAATAACTGTGAGTAGCAATCACATCCACTATGCCGGCCTAGTTGGAACCGGCAACTTACAAGCTGATCCCGAAACGCGACTAAATCTGTCGGTCTGTATACTTGTAAGTTATGAACCAAGTTATGAACTTGTAAGTAGGGAACCATTGCCTACCACTCCTAGATGGTCAATGAGTGCCGACGACTAAAAAAACTTACTCATTTTACTGGTACCTCCGTCGTTGTCACTATGCCGGCCAAAAAATATTATTATTTTCATTTTAATTATACTAAAATATAACCGTGATAGACATGTTTTTTGTTTCAAATATTACGAAAAATAAAGTGGTCCATTCATCTCTTGAAGAAAGTGACGTGTCGAAGAAAACAGTCATTTCTCATCGGACCTCGACCTTTTCATGCAGTCATATATTTTACTAAAAGTACAATAAAATTATGTTATTTTGTTTTTATATTATAAGTGTTTATAATATTATATAGACTGCTAGTAAGCCGCAATTAAATTTGTTTAATTCATAATTAATTAATTTAATAAATGCACAAACTATGTTAATAAACAAATGTTTAAACTAATTTACTAAACGTGCTTGTATCATAGAGCCAGAATGACCATAGTACATAATATAGTTATTATACTCTATGAGTATTTTTAGTTAATTTCAACATAAACAATAATAAATCTTGTTTACGCCAAAATTATTGCGTTACTATGCGAACTCGCATAGAAACGCATCGAACCTCTCGCATCCCGGAGATCCGTACATAAACTGAGAGATTGAGCAGAAAACCATTCGCATCAAGAGGAATCCTTTGAACCTGCTTGGACTTGGTGGTACGTCGACTGCAAAACAGGTTAGTTCATTATTTTTGCTTTGAATAAGTTGCGTAGCCCGGGTTGCCCCAGTCGGTCAGTCATAGACCGACCGCCATGCACGAATTCCTTACCCCATGAAACGCATTGCACGCAGAGCGAGGAGCACACACAGAACCAGCACTTCACCACCAGCGTACACAACGACCGTCGTCAAACGGCGGTAACAAATCTTTAATGTTCTTAACTTGATAACAATTGCAAAAAGCAACTAGTTAAATGGCATAATTAAATTTATATTTATTTATTTAAATTTATTTTAGATATTATAATTATAAATATCTTTCAAATATTCGTCCAAAAGCGAAATAGATTTATTTGAATTCCCTTTAAAATCAACAGGCCTTAATCAAGGAATATTTAATTGTAATGAATTGTAAAATTTAGTTAACTGTTCATACTAAGACAAAAAGCGACAGCTAATTAAAATTTTAGCATGAACTCTTTGTTTTACTGGGTAGAACAAATAACGGTAATATTTGTTTCTAATTTTACTTAGTACTTTCTAATGTTTTTAACTACATTTTAGGAATTTATAGGGAATTTATTCTTTATATATGTAAATTGTATATACAATGTATATACAATTTACATTTTATTTTATTTTGCCCTACTTGTCTTTTCAAAAATAGATTTTATTTATTATTTATTTATTATACCATATCCCGATAAATCATAGTTTAGTTTTGGTTAGAATATATTAGCGTTAATAAGTGCTAATTTTTTTATATTTGTTTTACCTTAAAATGTAAGTTTTCAAATTATATAAATATGTGTACAAATTTGTCACGCCTTTTTTCCACAGGGATAGGTAGGGATAGGTAGTGGCGCTCCATTGTGGAGAGCCTCTTGCCACGATACTGACACAACTCCCTCGCTTCCTTGACATCCACAATTCTCTTCATACAAGACCTACCCGTTTTATATCATTTTTACACGTTTATCCATCTTTTATATATCTATATACAAAAGCGAAATTAAAAGCATACATTACGCATACGTAGTAGATAAAATTGGGTCCCGATTGGCAGCTGCATTGTTATTAAACTGAATTTTTGAATTTTGAATTTGAATGAAAATAATAAAACGTTTGTGCTCGAAAGGTAAAAGAGAAAAAAGCAACATATTTTTTCGAAACTATTAACTTACTTAAATATTATAGATGTATATCGTGCAAATTGTACATAAGTAACGCATTATGGCCGGCATAGTGACGGCCACTGAGGCACTCGTTAGATGAGACGGTTTTTTCAGTCATCGGCTCTCTACCATCAGGTAAGTCGGGGACAAGGGACGCATCTAGCTGCGTAACCCGACGTTACCCGAGTCAAAATACATCGCACGCTTATCAATCAATCAAACAGTCACGCCTAGTTCCCATGGGGATAGGCAAAACCAATGGAGCGCCACTTGCCACGATCCTGAGATAACTCCTTCGCTCCCTTCACATCCACAATTCTCTTCATACAAGCTCTAAGGTTATGAGCACTAGGCAACCTAGCTTTCTTGAGGATGTCTCTAATTTGATCAAAAAACACCCTCCTGGGCCTGCCTCGTCTAACGCATCCATCCACAGCAGGTTTATAAATTGCTTTCGTCAATCGACTTTCACACATCCTTTCCATGTGCCCAAACCATCAAAGCATCCTTTTGTTAATTTTCTTTCAAACCACATCCATCGCACACTGTGCACACATCTATTTCTTATTCTATCCGCTATCGTTACTCCACATACACGCTTAATGGTTAAATAATCAGT
The DNA here is from genome assembly GCA_905220615.1 of Tinea trinotella. NCBI lineage: Eukaryota > Metazoa > Arthropoda > Insecta > Lepidoptera > Tineidae > Tinea > Tinea trinotella. The sequence continues at coordinate 2,847,739 of HG992314.1, forward strand.
TTTTCTCTTATGTATGTATACATAATCTGTGTACCTACCCCTAAAAGAATGTTGTTGTATATAGTGTACTATATATAAACTCAATAAAAAAAATAGGCTCTTGAGTATTACTCCTTGACGCCATAAAATCGCCAGCCTCCTCTGCATGTCACTTGTCCTCTTTTACTTTTTAAGCGTCATTACGTATATTTGTGAATTTTTGCGATACATTTGTCACATTCGTATTCACATTTCGCCCATTTAATTTAGACCGCATTGCATATGTGTCTCGTACATTAAAATATGCACGAAATACTGAAATAATGAACAAAGGAGAGAAAGGTGTAATCTGAATGATAAAATGTAAATAAAAGGAGCGTTGTCTGCTTGTGCAAATATCATTTCGGTAATGGATCAAATATATTCACTCTTTAGATTTATTTTATTTGTTTATTTTTTTAAATTAAAATATATGTGTATATATATGACCGCACTGCGTCTGAATTTAAAACCAGACTGCGGTATAATACACGGCGGCGATTGATGTAACCTCGAACTGAGTCGGTCTCGGTTGCTTACCAACAGTTGCTCCCTTTGCTTACCAACAGTCAAGTCACGATTAAACATATTTTAATAAATCGATTAAAACAAGTCTGTCTGAACCTCTTGATTTACGTGGGGATAGTCAGCATAGGTAGAAAATTTAGTAGTAGCGCTAAGGCTTACTTAGCTACGTTCTCGTTGCGTACTATTCGCTCTGCTACGCATTTATTTATTATTATTAGGTGATCGATTCTATCCCAAAATAAATTTAACATAGGGTTGAAAACTAGATGAATTGTTTAATGTGTTCATAATACCTGTTGTCATTTTACGGGAAAGTCCGTCCGTTCGTCCGTCTGTCAGTAGACAGACGGACGAACGGACAATACTTCTACCACAACTAGAGAAGGTACGGGGGAATATAAAAAGGTCGCTTGTTACCGGAAAAGAGGCCGATAGGGCAGCCTTATACGACCAAATAGTCCACTGACATAATACCATTTTAAATTGGACGATCCACAAAGATAGGGTAATTACCAAATAGAGTGGTAAAGGATATCAAATTGGACACGATCTCTCACAATGAGAGATGTTTAAAGTAAGTATAATCGAGTATTGAATATTAGAAATATGAATAAAAATATGCAAAGTATTGTGCAGTAGTAACAGGTAAGTAAGAAGATCGGCGCTCGCAAACGCATTTAATTATGCGAACTGTAAATTCAGCAAGAAACTACTGAATAAAGACTGTATTTAACCACATTTTCCATTTGCACTTTCTTCACTTCTCTACTTCTTTGTTGACAATTTATGCAAATGAGTTAAAATACAAGCGAGTTCATTATAAACATAAAAACAAAGTAATAAAATAATTAGGTAGGGAAACATATTTAAAAATTAGAGCTCTACCCTAAGACTTTATTTCAGTGAAAATTTATATGTTTGGGACGTTCCTGATGTAAATGTGAAATTAGCAGGTGGAATTTTCGTAACAACACGTTTTGCATACAAACGCTCCACAAAGACCACCCGGGCTTATGTAAAATAACAATTAATTCGCATTCTAAAATACGACATTTCTACTCTGTTAATCCATTGAAATTTATTTATATTTGGGAGTGAGTCTTGCTAGGAATGTGGGGGTTTGGTGGTAAGGTTTTTGGTTTAACAGCCACATCGCCCGAAGAACCGACAAACGAGTGGGACGGAAGGTCCTAGAGTGGAGACCACGAACCGGAAGACGCAGCATAGTGAATAATAACCGGTGAATGCAACTGGCATCTTGTCGTTCGATATGACGTCTTCTGGCTGATAATGTAATTATAATCACTCAAAGAAGCATAACATTAGTTTCTTCTATTTTTGACTATTTCTGACTATTTAGGTGCACTATACATTATTGGGTGTGGTCCGGTTTCGCAAGTAGTGTTCATACCTAGCTACGTAATAGGTTATTTTTTTTCTGTTTCCATATTGATATTATTCTACTTTCATACTGTGTACTTTGGTCGCCCAGTTTCTATGATACAAGCAAGCATCATTTAGTACCTTAGTATAAAATCTAAAAAAACTGCGTCACCTAACTTCTACACTAAACTAATAGACATGCTTGTAACTAGAAACTAGTCGACCAAACTCAAAGATACATTGGTACCTACAGGAATTATTATTAAAAATTATATAACCACCTATCAACCTTGACCAAACCCACTATTCATTTAAAGTATTTTATCGTGGCGTTCGGAATTAATACATTTGGGTTAACATTTTTTTTTACTTTGAAGTCATTAGAATAGTTTACAGGTCTATCTTCCAATTATTTCTTATCCAATTCTCTACTCTTTTTATATTTTATTTAGTAGATAAGCTTTAGTATTTATACAAGAATTATTATGACAATTATTCATTATTTAGAGACATCCTCAAGAAAGCTGAACTAGGCAGTGTTCACAACCCTCCGGCTCTACAGCTTGTATGAAGCGAATTGTGGATGTGAGGGAATCGAAAGAGTTACATCAGGATCGTGGCAAGTGGCACTCCATTCTAGCTGCCTATCCCTGTGAAAAATGGTGTAAACAATTTGGTTGATTATCATAATTAATTATATGAAAAATAATTAAATTGTGCATTTTATTTATTGTTTTTTATGATCTACGAAGAGAAAAAGAGACAATGGATTTTTTATTTATTTTTCTCATATATTTTTAAAGACTTATGGGATCATTAAGTCATTGGTTCATAAAAACGCCCTTCCCTTCAATATACAAATAAGTCACTCCGAATTCCTTTATCGCTTTTTCACCTGTGCGATTGTTTTTTTTCAGTTTTCATACTTTAGACAAATAGATTTGGGCGCTAAAGCCTTCTAAATTGAAATATCATATGGCTATATCATATCCTCCAAAAACTCACATATACCTTCATTAAAGATGAGACATCTAACCTCGTGTTTCCTAGTGGTAAGCAAGAAGAATTCCAAGAACGCTGACAACTCAAAAAACCATTTGCCTCAGGGATGTTTCACTTCAACAACCCAAGCTCTCGAAACGTCGAAATAATAAAAAAAAAGTAAAAAAAAAAAATAAACGCGATAGTAAGCCGCATAAACGTTTAATTCATTAATAAATGTTCGCGCAAAATCTAAGAAAACCCAAGGTTGATAATAGATAAAAACTTTATACGAGTGTATTAAATGTGGTTACAACTCATTCGTTTAGAACCTTATCATTTGTAAAAGTTATTCAATATGTAGGCGTATAGTTATGTGTTGTTAACACAAAACAAGTTACCTACCTTGACAGTTGGCGTGAATTGTTAGTGAAGTAAATAAATAACCACTGTACTGTTTGAATGTCTGACACTACGTGGCCAATGACGTGAAAAATGAAAAGCTCAAGTTGAAATCGAGAAGAAGGCTGTTCTTTTTTATTTTGACATAAATATAATAAAATCAAAAGAACGAATATGTTAAAATAACAATGCTTTATTATTGAAAATGAATTGTTATTAATTTTAGTGCGAACATGGAAAAGGTCGGCACAATACTACGTGGTCAATAACGTGAAAAATGAAACGCTCAAGTTGAAATCGAAAAGAAGACTGTTCTTTTTTATTTTGACATAAATATAATAAAATCAAAAGAACGAATGTGTTAAAATGACAATGCTTTATTAATGAAAATGAATTGTTATTCGTCGGCACAAATGTATCAGAGCGCGTCTCTGTCAAGTCACTAACGATAAGAAGTGTCATGTTAAAAAAATTTGAACACGTTCCAATTCATAAAACGTAAACTTCTACTCCTATTGCAAAAAAAAACAACTGCAAAGGTGCATATAACGCTGTTAACCATCTTAGCTTGTGCATCGACCTGCCTGACTAAACTATTCAAATACTCTTTGACTGCCACTAGATTAAGCAAAATTTTATAGCATAACATTCATTATACAGTTGATATGCGAAAAATAAAGTAAAAAACATCATCATCATCATCAAATTGTCACGCCTTTTTCCCACAGGAATAGGCAGAGACAATGGAGCGCCACTTACCACGATCCTTTCACAGCTCCCTTGCTTTCTTCACATCCACAATTCTCTTCATACAGGCTCTGTGGTTATGGACACCTGACAACCTAGCTTAAAGTAAAAAAACATTGTTTGAAATTAACCCCATAGTTTACATGTGACGCTTTTAATCCCAAACTTGCAAACAAACCCAAATAGCAAGTCACGAATGCATAAAACACTTCAAAAACATTTGCATGATATATCTAAACAATAATTTTACAACTAATTTCAAAACATCTGGCACAATATTGTTTACAAAGAATTTAAACAAACCCGTTGAGGTGAAAGTTTCTCCGTTTAGCAAATAATATAATCCAATTAAAATTCAAACAAATGCTCGGAATGAAATTAATTCTCTATAATAGCAGTAATTCTATATTAAATTTAAAGAGGAAATTTAGACGAATTATTCAAATTTAGGATTGATAAAACTTTTTCTGTATTTATTGCTGTTTTATTTAATTATATATGTACTCGTATTATTATTAATTTATGGTTGTCTAGTCCCCATAACCTTCTAAAGAGAATTGTCGATGTGAGGGAAGCGAGGGAGTTGTGTCAGGATCGTGGCAAGTGGTGCCCCATTGTGTCTGCCTCTCCCTGTGGGGAAAAGGCGTGAAAATTCGATTAATTGATTGATGTATAATGTATCATTATATTTATTATAATGTTGATTGTATATGACCTCAACTAGCTTGTTGGTAACTTTTTTATTACCTATTATTTTTTTAATTTTTTTATATTAAGCTACGAAAGTGCTTGTATCATAGAAACAGGACAACCAAAAAACATATTATATCAAATATACATTGGTACCGGTAAGTGGTTTCGAACCCGTGCTCTCAGCTTGCGTAACCATTGCACTGCCACTACACCACGGTCGCCCTACATTGAGCCTTTCATGCTCACGAAGAACCTGAGATTAAAACAGGGCGAAGATTTACATACCATACTCCAACATTATGAAAATAAAATTAAACTAACAAAATATTTATAGAATTTCTTCTTTTTTTCCTACAACATCAAAGGTATTTTTGTATTAAGGTGGAATTCGCCAAAATCCAAATTACCATGTTTTCCTGACTAAATAATACGCTTTTACGCCTGAAATGAAATGATCGAATATGTATTTTAAATCATATAAATATTACATTCAAAAGCGTCTATTTTTAGTTTATTACTGTACTCCTTTAAATCCTGTAAAAATGTTTAGAAACATTAAAACAAAATGTTTTTAAACATTTATTTTTTAATAGCAAATTCGTTATTTACTTTTTTATGGTAAGCAAATTTTATGGTTACTCTTGGACAATCCGAAGAGTGCCGACGACTGAAATAAGCTACTTTTTGGCCAGCATAGTGACGGAGACTGAGGCAGCCGTGAACTACCTCGGTTGTTTCAGTCGTCGTCACTCTTGGATCTCCTCTTTCTTAGGCGGGTCAAAGTCAAATGTCGTGTCACAATAAAAAAAAATGTTTACGGCTCAGTAGTCGTTAGTATGACGGCCAGAGATGTTTTATCCAGCCACCAGAAGGATCTAAGGTTATAGAATAGGGAAAATACGTGATAAATAATAATTTTACTTGTCGATTGGTTGACAAAGAAACGACGCATCGAACCTTTTTATTTCGACTGTCAGATCACACGATATAACGCCAATAAAAATAATATCAATTGTCTTAGATTTTGCGCGAACATTGATTAATGAATTAAACAAATTTTATGGGCCTTACTATCGCGTTTATTTTGGTTTTGATTTTACATTTTTTTATTATTCTCCGTGACCACGATGGCTGCAAAGCTCTCGAAACGTCGGAATAATAAAAAAATGTAAAATCAAAACCAAAATAAACGCGATAGTAAGCCGCATAAAATTTGTTTAATTCATAATATCAATTAATCAAATCGCCAAGCCTTTTTCCCACAGGGATAGGCAGAGACAATGGAGCGCCATTTGCCACGATCCTAACACAACTCCCCGCTTGCTTCACATTCACAATTCTTTACATACAAGCTCAAAATTAAAATAAGATCAAAATTAAAATTTTAAAGAAACCCCCGAAACGCCTGAAACCACTATTCATACCACCATAATAATAGTTCCATAATTATATTTCCTTTATTATTCCTTGGATCCTCACGGCGCATCATCAGATACTCCAGGTCTTTAATTTGATAACAGTCCAGCTAAAGGCTTATAGTGAGTAACATTTTTAGTTAAAGCACTATAGTTCTATCTCTTCTTGATTTGCTGATCTGAGAGAATTCATGATGGTGCATTAACAAATACTTTAGGTCTTTAATTTGATAAGAGCCCAGATAAGCCTTATAGTAAAAAACAACTTTAGTCATAGCACCATAGTTATATCTCTTAAATATCCCTTGCATCCTGATGGTCCATCATCCAGTACTCTAGGTCTTCAATTTGATAACGGCCCAGCTAAAGGCTTATAGTAAGTAACATTTCTAGTTAAAGCACTACAGTTTTATATCTTGTTTATTTGCTGATCTAAAAGGATCCATGATGGTGGATCATCAGATACTCCAGGTGCTCAATTTGATAACGGCCCAGCTAAAGGCTCATAGTGAGTAAACATTTTAGTTAAAGCACAATAGTTCTATCTCTTGTTGATTTACTCATCTCCTGCCTTCGAGCTCCATCATCAGAGTAGCTCAGTGGTACCAGTTAAAACACCCATGTATGCGTATACATGGGTGTGTCAAACGTGAGGTCACAGATATGTTTAAAAGTAAAGTAAATACCGATAATGCGTCTAATATCTCTCCGCAGCTTACAAAACGAGCTGATGACCTTCAAACCCCTGATCAGATCCTCATCAATTATAGCTAAGAACCATCTCGATCACGTCAGCTTTCAAACAAACAAAACCGCATCGTAATCGGTCCATTCGTTTAGGAGCTATGATGCCACAGACAGACACACAGATACACATACGCGCTAAACTTATAACATCCCTCTTTTTGAGTCGGGGGTTAATAATATCACGAGAATAAAATGACAAGGTAGAAACAAGGTTCAAAACTTTTTATTGATATGACGTATTGATTGTAAAGATATAGAAGGGTGTTTTTTGACCGAACTGGAGACATCGTCAAAAAAGTTTGGTTGCCTAGTGCCCATTACCGGAGAGCCTGTTTGAAGAGAATTGTAGATGTAAGGAAAGGGAAGTGTCAGGTTAGTGGCAAGTGGAGTGGCGCCTCATTGTCTCTGCCTATTTCTATAAAAATCGTCACAATTTGATTGGTGTTGGGGGTATTGACAAAATTGTTAATACTCGTACGATGATACATTAAAAGCTGCATATATATTTATTCGTATTTTAAATAAAAATATTTGTTTACGAGTAAAATTCTTAGGAAAACATTCGTCGAGTAATTGCAGTTACATTTACATGTAACGAGCTGCACAAATTGGGATCCCAACTTGTCTTTTTGAAGTCTCTTTTCCTAATGATCTAGAAAAGGTTATTGCTTCTACTATGAGATATTTTTTATTTATTTTTATAATGTGACTCCACATATGACAGCACCCCGCTTGATGTTAAGCTGAAGTGGGGTCCATAAATGGATGCCACTGCTACTACAATTCAATAACTGTGAGTAGCAATCACATCCACTATGTCGGCCTAGTTGGCATCGCCAAATTACAAGCAGATTCCGAGACGCGAGCAAATCACTTCACGGTCTGTATACTTGCAAGTGGTGGTACTAGCCCGGAGGTGTAGTACCACTCTTTGATACCCAGACCCGAAACAAACATCCGCTTTTTTTATTAAGAAATATTTGCAATATTTAATATAATAATTAAATATTGCAAATAAAAGCTCTGAAACAAATATTTGCTCCGACCGGGAATCGAACCCGGGACTTTACGCGCAACAAACCAATCATTAACCGCTAGGCTACGCCTGTCGTCAAAATTATTTTAGATTTTTGAATGTGCTAATTAAAGTTAAAGTTTTTGCACTTTACGATCTGTACTCATAATAGAAGCACAGAACGTGACGGTTTACCGTTCATGTTAGTAACAATACCATGTAACTTTTTACTGAAGACCTTTTTGTGGTGATTAGGGGCTTTCAATGTCATTTGTTATTATTTTATTTATAAACTCTTTATTGCACAAAATAAGGTACATAACCTTTGTTGTGTTGTGCTGTGATTGGCTGGGTGCAAACCATTTATTAAAAGATTCAAAATTATTTGTATAAATAAAATAAGGTCTTGTTTCCTTGAGAAGCCTTTTTATATATACAATACCGGAGAGTAACCTGTTCCTACATCGTCTTTTCACATCGGGAGGATGCTTTCCCCGAACTGTGCATTCTATCGACCAAATCAGCAGTCGAACTAAAAATATCGGGCGACTTTTCTTTGTAGAACAATCTACAAGTGGAATGCTTTGCCAGCCCATGTGTTTTCTCCATCGTATGACCTTGGATCCTTTAAGTGATGCGAGAAGAAGCACCTTTGGCCGGCATAGTGACGGCGACTGAGGCAGTCATGAACCAACTCGGTTTTTTCAGTCTTCGTCACTCATAGACCTCTTCTTGCTTATCATCTGGCGGGTCGAGGTCAGATGTCGTGTCACAAGAAAAAACTTTATTGTTTGATTTTGTTTACCTGTTATGTACGATATTTATAAGAGTGGACATTTGCCACGATGACAGTTGATGGTCATTTTCCCAGTCTGGCGGTCTAGGGTAGTACCACAACTTACAAGTGTTTAAATTGTAGCGTCATCGGAATCAGCTAAAAAGTGCTAAGCCGGCATAAAGGACTCGATTGCTACTTGCAGTTGGACTCCATTACTAATACAGCTAAACATCGACGGATGTCAGAATGCTGTGTTCCGCCAAACCATGATATAATAAAACCACAGTTAAAAAACTCATTAGCACTCTTTTATGACATAAGGACTAAAAAGTAAATAAATAGTAAACAAGAAGAGGTCCAAGAATGCCGACGACTGAAAAAAAACAAGTCAGAAATGGTTACCTCAGTTGCCGTCACCATATCAAACATTTTTTAATTTATTGTTTTGGCATCGTTTTTAATACGTGTACAAATTTTTAAATTATTCAGACCTCTGCAAGTGACTGAAAATTAATTTGAAAGATTCCGTTACATAGTTACATACCAAGTCAAGCTAAAAAAAGCGTGCTAGAAAAGATTTTGTATAGTAGTTATTACGCCATTGTAATTGTCTCGTTTCTTTTGGTATCTGTAAGGTTTCAAATGCACCGTAGTGAAGAAAAGTGTACGGCGGCAAGAATTATTGTTATTTAAAATATTCATAAAGTTTTATTGTTTGCGCACTCAGAAGTAAAGTAAAAAGTTGTCTGGAAACCTATTTCATAAAATAAAAGTTCCCAAAGATGAATAAAGACAAATTATAAACAAATAAAATGGCTGTTAGGATTGCATTTAACGTTAAGTTGATGAGAAAGGCGTGAGCGTTCTCAAAGCAAAATCGGCTCTAAGTGAAGAAATCTAATTAGCCAAGTTTTTCATGTCTATTCGTTCCTTCACTAATTGTACAGAAACATTATCGCTTCACTGGATATCTAATACATAAAGGATGTAAGATCACTTGGAATAGTTGGAAACCCATTATCCGTGAATTTGATCAGCGCAACATAAATTATACGTAGCGCCTGTTAATATACAGTTACACTAAATTATATTATATTAGGATCAAATAACATCATTATAATAATAGATCACAGAAACAATTAAATGTCTTTATTATATTACAATAGCTTATAACAAAAATGTCAATCTAATATCCCTTTTAAAATTGGGCTCATTTAAAATAATTTTAAAAAGGATATTATTAAATTAGGAAATTACTAATTAAATACTTATAATAGTAATTACAAATAGTACACAATTTTATACGATTATTGAATAATAATAATTATATTTTACAATAGTAGATATGTATTTACAACAACTTACAATAAATCTACTAAAAATTTGAGTTCGTTGATAATAATTAATAAAAGAAGTTTAGCTACAAATTCGATATAGTCTAAATCACATTATGTACAAGTAATCGTACTGTTGTTCAAAGTGCTATGCACAAACAAACCTGTATATCTGTATGTACACTTTAAGCATACGATCTCTTATCTTCCAAATGCTATTCCCGCGTAGACATTTATACAAACATTCTAAGACAAGAGATTTTCAGGATAAATAAGTTTAAAAATTGCAATTATTATATCTAAATTAAATACAAATCTACACATTAACATCTACAAAAAGGTGAATGAGTTTATTTTTACTAAATTTGAGCAAATCAGCGGCATTGTTAACTTATATTAAGCGTTTAACTCTACTTTATACAACTTTGGCACACAAAAAAGTAAAAGAAAATACTTTCACGTTCTTATACAAAGAAGCTTTTTAAAAGCTCTACGAAAGTCCATGTTAAATATCGTATATATTAAAGGATTAAGAGCGGAATTAATATAGCCGAGCCAAGTTATAAAATTTATAAATTTGTCCGAGAGGCAACAGCTGGAACAAAAAGGGATTACTACATATAAAACGAAGAAGGGCAACCAGCACACGACAAACACTCCCATAATTATACCGAGTGTTCTTGCTGCTCGACGCTCTCTAGTTAAAGAAATGCGTTGTTTCTCCTCTATAAACTGGTACACAGCGTTTGGTTGATTGCTCTTGGGCTTCTCAGCGCTTTTAACAATAATACGCTCATTCATTTCAATGTCTTCGTCGTGGGTCTCTTTAGAATTGCTCTCGGAAGATGTATTTCTATTTTCTGTATTATCTGCCATATCGGTCACGGAGTTTTCATTAGACAAAATAGGTATAATTAATTTGTTCTGTGATTGATCGTCTTTGCTCCAGTAGCGTCGTTTTTGTCTCTTTTTCGGGGTCGATTTCTTTGTGGATTTGGTTTTCTTTTTATCCGTATCAGACAATGCACGATTGACTCCTGGATGTTCGTTATGATTAGCTTCAGAGCTCACTGAGTCTTGGTCATTTTGTTCACTGTCTTTCCGAGCACACTTATTCGGACCACTCGAAATAGTACTAATCTTTGTAGCCTTCGCTCGATCCCGTAACCGTTTTTTTGTGGCCAAGTATATTTCAAAGTAGACCACTGTCATTATAATTAATGGTATATAAAAGGAACCTGAAGAGGAGAAAATAACAAAACCAGGTTGTGACGTAAGACGGCAAGGGGTATCAGGCTCAAACACCTCCGGCCAGTCGTTCCATCCTAGTAGTGGCGGGGAACTAATAATGAGGGACAGAGCCCACACCCCTCCTATCATAAATAATACTCGTTCTAGTGTTCTCTTTTGAGCATAATTAATGGGGTCTGTAATAGCCCAATAGCGATCGAGAGCTATCGCGCACAAATTAAGAATTGACGATGTACAACACATAATATCACAAGTCAGCCACATTTTACATACATATATACCAAACACCCATTGTCCTAAGATAGAATATGCAACATTAAATGGTAATACGAGAATAGCAACAGTAAGATCAGCTACGGCTAGAGATACAATGAAAAAGTTTTGGACTATTCTAAGCGGTTTATATGTGAACACACTTAATATTACTAAAATATTTCCTACAATCGTCGATACTATAATAAGAGTTAAAACTATGGCTGTAAAAACAGCTTCCCATTCTGGTACTGCTAATGTGATTCCAAAACTACTCGGGTATTTAGGATCATCGATGTCGACACACGTGTTCTCTTCACTTTCCACGTCGTAGGTGATTGATTTATTTTCTGTGCTATTAGTTACTAAATAACTCGACAACTGCCCCATTTTAACTTTGTCTTTATCTAAACCAGTTGTTTAGTGATAAAACTCATGTCGTGCTCTTTGCTAGATTGCCAAGTACAAAGGCAAGGTGCTGAAGCTGACAGTACCCGATGTTATAATGGCGTTGACTATTTGTGTTGAAAGGCGTCCACGTTCGAAAAATATTGAGCATTTCCAAAGCTTTTGTTCTGTAACAACAAAAAAATAACCTATGTAAATTCTAAGATTGAATTAGAATAAAGAAGGTTGTTTTTAAGGATTTTAGAGGATTTTGTGGGTCTTACCGTACTACGGTGAATTTCTTCGGGTAAATTTGTTGTTTTTTCATGGCTGCCGTACACAGCTACAATCCTGCAACAAAGGGAGGCGAGAATTTAGACATTATGTTTATGTATAGAGCCCTGTGGGTCACGCTACTGGAGGGGAAATGTAGTAACATAGTATGAGGTTAGACCGAAGTACGGTCGGTACTTCGTCGTCGCCTACTTGTCGAGATGATAAGGGTTAGCTACATCAAGTGGTGACTGCCGGCGAAAGGTCAAGCAAGACAGATTCATGCTCTTGTGCTAACATCAATATAATATCCTTATATCTTTAATATTAAATGACAGGAAAATATTATAGTAAGAGTGTTTGATCACCCGTAATACCCATAATACTTAAGAGATATATACGGGTAGTTTCATAGACTATTTTCGTTTTTCATTTCTATACTAAGCTATAGATCCCGCTGACTTATGAGCTGTGCAGTATACAGATCGGCAGATTAGAAGAGCTCTGAACGACTGCGGTGGAAGCAAGTTGGCCTATCTATACAGTCGTTCACATAATATTTTTACATTTATACACATTCGTATAATAAAAAGTAAGTAAGTAACAAAACTGCGCAGCTTTAATTCCAGCGCTCTTCTTATCTGTCGGGACTATACTTAAAGACTGTTTTAGAAACGAAAGTACCCAATGTATTAAACAAACAATGGTACCGACATTTGGTTTTGAACTGGGGGCTCTCTCCCGGTTTGCATGACCATTACACTCATTACACCACGGTCGCCGTAAAACGTATAATCGATCATCACTATCATCAGCTGTCACGCCTTAATCCCCAGGGACAGATAGAGACAACAAAATGCCACTTCCTACAAACCTGACAGTCTCTTGCTGAACTCAGACAGAGGTCTCTTGCTTCTTTTACATCACTATAAACTTTTTGGTTGGTAAAGTTAAAGATACCTTAATATTTAATGTAGATATACTATATATAGTTATTTATGTAGGTATTTTCCATATACTATTTACGTACATACGAAGTAAATAAAAAGACTGATGAAGTCTCTTGAGGTTTCGTCTCGACGTTTGCATTTCCGAGCCACAAAAAGTTCAATTTGTTATTCTAAGTGCTCCAGATTGTTCATACTATTTTACGAAATATACATACATAAATTAATATACATATATTCTTTTATAAATACGTTCGTTAAATACGATTTTTTACATTTTCTTGTGCTTAAAACAATTCTATTATATTTTTAATATATATTTTTTTATTTACGACATTTATTGATTAGTGTATACGTTAGATTATTGCTGTAAGGAAAAATATCAAACCTAGTCCCACAGAGACTAGTGTCTCTAGTTACGTAACAGTTTACGCCACTTGCCACGATCGACAACCACGATCGCTTCCCTCGAGTCCATAATTCTGTTCATACACGCTCTACGGTTATGGCCACTAGACAACCCAGCTTCTGGTCGGAAAACATATACCTATTTTTTTTTTAATGGATTTATTTAAATTCGGTTATAGATAGCGTGGTCATTTGAGACTACATTTAAATACATTCGAATACTAAATCATTCAACAATTATTTGATTTTTTTATAAAAATCAATAAACCTTCTAAAAAACTTAATGTATTAGAAAAATTATCCAAATTCAAACACTCACGTGTACTGTCTGGCAACTTCAATCTGTTCCTATAATTGTTTTGTTGTCATTTGTTGCAATATATAACAAAATACATTTAGATAAATCCAATTGTGACTACAAATAAAGTATCGTGCTTATGGGATTTAGGGCAGAATTTTGGATCGTTTTTAGTGAACGAAAAAAGTTCCTCAACAAAAATATTTTGAATAATATTTTTAAATTAAATTGTTAAATATAATATTTATGTTTCATTAATACAAGTAGAACGCGTCTTGTTGCAGAACATTTTTCATAACAAGCCACTCATCTTGGTAAGTGTGCTGTGGGAGTAGGTGCAAGTTGAAAATGCTTTTCGGGAGCTAGTTTCAGTAAAACTGTAAGTACCTGCATGAAACTCTTTAAATTAATAAACAAAATTTTTAAGTTTAATATTATTTTATTTTTATTCAAAATTTCATTTGTATTGTTTGTAAAAATTTAAAGAGGTTTGTCATGTTTATAAACATACTAATTAAATATTAAATAATCAATCAATCAAATTGTCACGCTTTTTCCCACAGGGAAAAGCAGAGACAATGGGGCGCCACTTGCCACGATCCTTTTTTTTTTCATTAACGTGGGAGGAAAGCTCTACCAGCCGAAGTGCCGGGCTTTCACCGGCTAAAACCTCCCACGCCGTTTCCTCTAACCGTCATCGGCGGAGCACGACTAATCGCGTTAGCATAATTCCCGTAACTCCGCCGACGTTGGCCCTTTCGGGCCCCAACTAACAATGTGGCCCGCTCAGTCGCGACATTGCTGACACGACGAGCGACTTGCCACGATCCTGACACAAGTCCCTTCTAAAAAATCAACAATTCTCTTCATACAAGCTCTATCGTTATGAGGTTTCTTGAGAATGTCTTAATAAATATTAAATAATTATTATTTACACACACTAAAATATAATATGATATTGTTATAAGTATTATTTTATATTGCATTAAAATTGCCTATAAAGAATCGCACAGCTTACATTAAACTTTGCAATATATTTTTTAGTATGACTCGATATCTGACCCCGACTTTACTGATGGTACCTAAGCAATGGGAGGATCTAATATAAGGAAATTTAAAAGTGCCAACGACTGTAAAAGTAGACTCAGGACATGATTGTCTCAGGATCCGTCACCATTTTGGTTCTAATATGCTAATCATATACATATACTTATTTCGTATTTTTTTTTTATTGTGACTCGACATATGACAGCACCCCGCTTGATATTAGGCTAAAGTGTGGTCCATGAATAATTGTCACTGCTACCACAATTCAATAACTGTGAGTAGCAAACCGCCTAGATGGAATGGAGATGGACTATGCCGGCCTAGATGGAACCGGCAACTTACAAGCTGATCCCGAAACGTGACCAAATCACTTCACGGCCTGTATACTTGTAAGTGGTGGTACTACCCCGGATCGGCAGACTGGGTACCACTGCCTACCACTCTTTGATACCCAGACCCGAAGCAAATTTTTTATTAACAAATATTTGCAATATTTAATATTATTAAATATTACAAATAAAAGCTATGAAACAAATATTTGCTCCAACCGGGGATCGAACCCGGGACATTACTTGCAACAAACCAATCGCTAAACCGTTCGTCCACGCCTGTCGTCAATAATATAATAATATAAATTTTATGAGTTTTTATGTTTTGTCATTTTATTAAATTAGTAATAATAATAAATATAATAAATGTAATTTAACGACGCGACCGTATCTTAAATCTGCAGCTTATTTTATTTGGATTTAATTTACTACTTTTTTGACATAAAGACATAAGGCTAAAATTATTTACTAAGATATTTCTTTAAACGCTGCAATATAATAAAGGTCATTAACAGACAGCTAAGGTTAAATTCAACTAAAACATTTAAACGAGAGCATTTGCTGATAACTAACTGTGTCATTAGGACCCCTCTTTAATTTATAAAAGCGACTTTATACGTTTACAATAAACGGTTTGTTGATTGAATAGTTAATATTTATATATTTTACCTAAGAGTTAATTAAAAGTATTTTAAAAAATCTATGTTATGAATATTTTTTGGGGGAATATGACGTCTTAGTAATTGTGAGAAACTCAAGTGTATAATTAACTTTAAAGAGTGGTAGGAAGTGGTACCCAGTCTGCCGATCCGGGATAGCACCACCACTTACAAGTATACAGACCGTGAAGTGATTTGGTCACGTTTTGGGATAGACTTGTAAGTTGCCGGTTCCATCTAGGCCGGCATAGTAGATGTGATTGCTACTCACAGTTATTGAATTGTATTAGCAGTGACATTCATTCATGGACCACACTTCGGCTTAACATCAAGCGGGGTGCTGTCATATGTCGTGTCACAATAAAAAAAATAAAAAAATGGAACTAGAATCTTAAATCAGAAATATAGGCAAATGGTGTTAAAGAAATATTTTTTTGACAATCATTGCTCAAATATTTATTATCTTAGAATAGTTTACAGTATATTTTTTTGTTATAAAATATAAATATATTATTTATTAGCAATATAATATTTTAAAGGTTAGCTGGTAAATTAAGGCATTAAGCTCGCCTTACTTTGATTAAAGATTTTCTTATAACAATTGGTTGCTTAGAAGTAATAGGTAGTGGTGGTAGTATCACCATTTACAAGTATACAGCCCGTGAAGTGACTTAGTCACGTTTCGGGTTCAACTTGTTAGTGGCCGGTTCGAACTAGGACGGCAAGTAGAGGTTACAGACACTTCCGAGGAGCTCTTTAACCTTGTTCCTACTTCATCTTTTCACTCCCGTAATACCCGCACAGGTCGAGGAAAGCATCCGCATTTTATCGACCGTATCGGCAGTCGAACTAAAAAGTTCGGTGCGTCTTTTCTTTGTAGATCAATTGACAAGTGGAATGCTTTGCCTGCCCATGTGTTATCTCCATCCTATGACCTTGGATCCTTCAAGCGATGCGTGAAGAAGCACCTTTGGCCGGCATAGTGACGGCGACTGGGGCAGCCGTAAACAAACCCGGTTTTCTCAGTCGTCGTCACTCTTGGACCTCCTCTTGCTTATCATCAGGCGGGACGAGGTCAGATGTCATGTCACAATAAAAAAAAACTTATTTAACCGTCGTAACAGTTACCTGTATTCATGGACCGCACTCCAGCCTAACATTAGGCAGGTTGCTGTCATAAATAGAGTCACAATTAAGATTATATAATAGAATTAGTTGTTATATCGCAGATAATTTTGTGGAAAAATTTTGCTTTATAACTGAATAAACATTAATTAATTAATTAAATTGTTACGCCTTTTTTCCCACAGTGCCACTTGCCTCAATCCTGGCACAACTCCATCGCTTCCTTCACATCCATAATTCTCTTTATACAAGCTCTATGGTTATATTAATACGAGAACTATAATAAACTATGTCTTGCCAATACAAAATCAATATCATTTTATTTCACGGCCGATGGAAAACAACCATCAAAATATAAATAGCCTCAATATAATAATAGTGCAGCACTAGGACGTGCTCCAAAAAAGTTTTAACGATACCCAAAAGAATAATTTGAGTAAAGTTATGTGATCACAACTAAGGGGACCGCCCAAAATGTGCTCTCAAAATAGTTTATTGGATTTCCTGTTTTCTTTTTTGTCCACACAATATCTGACCTTGACAAGTGATATTTTCTTTTTGTATACACAATTTTAATCGATGACACTGAGCGACCAATTATATTGTTATATCTGCAACAATTTATAAATCTCATGTGAACGAGGCAGGCCCAGGAGGGTGTTTGCCGACCAAATCGGAGACATCCTCAAGAAAGCTAGGTTGCCTAGTGCCCATAACCATTGTGCCAGATTAACACAACGAGTTGTGTCAGGATCGTGGCAAGTGGAGCTCTATTGTCTCTGCCTATCTCTGTGGGAAAAAGGTGTGATAATTTGATTGATTGATTCATCTGCAACAATCAATACTCATTGACTGCTCAATATGAAGTCGCGGATATCCTTTAGTCTCCTATAACCTTAGATCCTTCAAGCTATGCGTGAAGAATACTGAAACCTTCTTTTTCAGTTATCGGCATTTTTTTTCTTTGCTTGCTATAAATTGCTTTTTTATATCTGTATTATAAAAATATTATTAATTTATTTGTATTATCATAGAAATGATGAGTTAAAGTAAACTGGCGAAAAGAATTTATAAATCTGATGTGGATGGATGCGTTAAACGAGCTAGACCCAGGAGGATGTTTTCCGACTAAATCGGAGAGATTCTGAAGAATGCTTGGTTGCCTAGTGCCCTACAATTTTATAGCTTGTATAAAAAGTTTTTTTTTTAATTGTGACACGACATCTGACCTCGACCCGCCTGATGATAAGCAAGTGGAGCTATCATCGTCCATTATTCGTATTATTCAGTAGTCGTCCAAGAGTGAAGACTACTGAACAAACCGAGTTAGGTCCCGGCCACCTCAGCCGCCGTCATTATGCCGGCCTAAGGTGCTTCTTCACGCATCGCTTAAAGGATTCAAGGTCATAGGATGGAGAGAATTGTCTATGTTAGGGAGGCAAGGGATGCATCTATGTAGGAAGTTGTATCAGGATAATGGTAAGTGGCGCTCCATTGTCTATACCGGGAAAAAGGCGTGACAATTTGATTGATTGATTGATTGATTTATAGATTATAGAAAAAAAACTTTCTTAATAAATAACTGAATAATGAAATAATTGCATTCACAAGTTCTAATTTAAAACAGGAATAAGCCGTAAATGGCGAAAGTTTAAGTTTCATTAATTAATGTCATTTTCTTGAAAACTTCTTAATAATCAAACTTTTCAAACGAATTAGAAAGTTATTTTCGTCTGCTAGCCATCTTGGAACCGCTATGTAGTTACTTAGTAGGTTTTTTTAAATTATATTTTTAACAGGCGGTCCGCACCAGCTTCATCCTTTTTTGGTGAGGTGCTTCTTTACGCATCGCTCGAAGGATCCAAGGTCATAGGATGGAGAGAACACATGGGCTGGCAAAACATTCCAATTGTCAATTGTTCTACAAAGAAAATACGCACCGAACTTTTTAGTTCGACTGCCGATTTAATTTAAAGAGATATAAGTCAACATGGTTGCAAGTGCCAGGCGGCATTTTGTGCTTCCTTCTACAGCTAATACAGAACAACGATTGTAAACAAGATTGCTTCTCATCTATTCTATCAACAACAGCGTCCGTTGTAAATTTAATTAGTCCCGCAACTAAGAAGACGGGCTTACACGAATCCAGCGAGAAGTTGAATTGAACTTCCGAAAATAGGAAAAATACAAAAGCACTAAAAAAGTATATATTTTTTTCAATTCATTAAATTCATAGAAGTAGGCAAAGAGTTAATAGTCGTCAAATGTTTATAGTATGAAGTGCTCCAATTCTTTTAAATGAAATCTTTAAAGTCGCTGAATTTTTAGGCTGGCGTAGTAACGAAGACTGTGGCAGCCGTGAAATAACTCAGTTTTTTCAGTCGCCGGCACTCTTGGACCTCCATCATTACTGAGGGGCCAAAATAGCGGATGCGTACATGTATGAATCGCATTCCAGCTTTAGACCAGTTATTATGTAGTCATATTATTAGAAATAAGGATTATTGACTCAACATCTGACCCAAACTTGCAAGGGATTTAAAAGCGGCCTCGACTGAATAACCCGACTTAGTTTACGATTGCCTCAGTCGTCCACGCTACAGTAAACAAGCCATGGGTGTTTTGACGCGCTTCGCTTAAAGAATCTAAGTGTTTTAGGATGGAGTGAACACATATGCTGGTGATTCTATTTAGGTTTAACTAAAATATACGTGTAAATAAGCATAACTCTTCAGGCGATTCACTTAACACGAAGTTTATAAGGAAATTACACTCCACACTTCTAGATGATAACAATGTTATTTCAATTTTATACTACAGCTTTTAGAGTTTAATTTTGCTTGAAAAGAATAAAAAAAACTGTGGGAACCGCATAAGACCGCAAAATTATTTATGTCTAATTATGATAAATAATGACTATTATAATAATTCAATCAATCAAATTGTTAAGATTTTTCCCACAGGGATAGTCCGAGACAATGGAGCGCCACTCGCCACGATCCTGATCTACAACTCTTCTGAGGTTGTCTCAGATTTGGTCGGAGAACACCCTTCGTAGCCTGCTTCGATTAACGCATCTATTCTGGTAACGACCTCGCCGTCACTTTGCCAAAGGACTCAAAACTACATTTTTTTAATTAGGGTTTAATATGACAGCACTGCGTCAATTAGGCTGGAGTGCGGTCCATGAATGCTTCAATTTACAGTTAAAAAACTGCATTCACTATGCCGGCCTAGTTGGCCTAGTATAATAAGTTTTTTTCTAATACTTAATTTTTCTAAATACGAGTAATTCACCCTCTATCAAATTCCGAGGACGTTATGAAGGTCACGGTTATTCTGAAGGCCAAGGATTATGTTATTAAGTAGATTGGTCAAGCTTTTGGTGAATGCCCAAGTTTACTTTGTTCATAACTGAATACGCTCGGCTAACCTAATGAATATTTTATATGGAGGCTTTCGTTATATTGAAGATTGATTAGTATTTTTTTTTTTGGGACGACATATGACAGCACCGCGCTTGATGTTAAGCCGAAGTGTGGTCCATGAATGAATGTCACTCCTACTACAATTTAATAACCGTGAGTAGCAATCACATCCACATTGCCGGCCTAGATGGAACCGGCAACTTACAAGCTGATCCCGAAACGTGACCAAATCACTTCACGGTCTGTATACTTGTAAGCCCGGATCGGCAGACTTGGTACCACTGCCTACCACTATAAAAAAGTATATTGAAGATTTTACTAAAACGTAGAGAGGTTTTTTAACTTACACATAATATGACCAATTCTAAGGCGACCGTGGTGTAGTGGCAGTGCAATGGTTACGCAAACCGAAGAGCACGAGTTCGAGACAACCCACCGGTACCAATGAATGTTTTATATGTGTACTTTGGTTGTCCTGTTTCTATGATACAAGCACTTAACTAGCTTAGTATAGAAATGTAAATAATAAAAAAATTTAAGTCAATTTATATAATGAAGACATTCAAGTTTATATATTTTAAACGTTTGTGACTTGACATGTGACAGCACCCTGCCTGATGTCAAGCTGGAGTACTGTTCATGAATGGATGCGACTTCTACTACATTTAAATAACATCAAGTAGCAGCCCTAGAGTTAGAATTAACTTATTAATAATACTTTAACACAGAAAATAATTTTCGATAATTAATTACTAAGCGATAATTCAACAAATTTAATCACACGAGTATAATGCGTCCCAAATCTAACGGCATATACATTCAAAATCGATTAGACAAAATTAATTGCTTTATCACTATTTAATTATATACAAATAAAACAATTTACTCGATTTATATAACACAATAAATTAATAGCTTACGTGCGATTATAGTTATTAAGTTGTTATTAATGTAAATGTAGATATCACACGCTTATCACAATTATATATATATATATAGAAACTAAAGAAGCAAATATATATATCTAATATATATATATAAGCAAAATTCAACTTTAAAACTGTAGTATAAAACTGAAATAACATTGTTAGCATCTAGAAATGTGGAAGGTAATTTCCTTATATACTTCGTGATAAGTGAATCGCCTGAAGAGTTATATGTATATATATATATATATATATATTAGATATATATATTTGCTTCTTTAGTTTCTATGGTTATTTGTACCTACAGTTCCCATTACCAAAGAACTTATACATAGAACTTATAGATTACATCGAGAATTGTGGATATAAAGATTAGTGCTGAAAATTTGGTGCTGTGACCGGGGATCGAACCCAGCGCTTGCGACGAAATATATTTTTATTTTTATAAATGTTTTTTTACATTTCTATACCAAGCTACTAAAGTGCTTGTATCATAGAAACAGGACCACCAAAGTACATATATCAAAGATACATTGGTACCGGTGAGTGGTCTCGAACTCGTGCTCTCGGTTTGCGTAACCATTGCACTGCCACTACACTACGGTCGCCTCCAAATCTTTACATCGTTTAGTTATTTGGCGGATATTTGCTCCTCGTCAGGTTGTTTATGAGTGGTAAGCAGACAGTGTTGCTTAGTCTGCAGATCCAGGGTAATATCACCACTTTCAATTGTACATACTGCAAAGCAACTAAGTCGCATTACGGGATCAACTTGTAAGTTGCGTAGTGGCTTGTGAGTTGTATTTCAACTAATTATCTTACTGTTCTAACATTGATAGACCGCAATCCAGCTTAACAATAGTAAAAGAGTTGTCTTATGCCACAATAAAAAATAAAAACAAAAACAATAACGATCTCAATGCAGTTGTTGCAGTTGAGATCGTTGCAATTGAACGTGCCTCTCTTTAATTGCTAATATTGCGTTCTCTCGCCATAAACTCGGCCACTCACTGTAGTAGTCTATCTCGTCTCGCCATCCCCGTTTGGGCTTACTGCGATGTATTTTGCAATATGGAGCCCACTTAGTAGTGGACTTTTTTCATAATGCATCAGATATGCGGAAGAGATGACTGCTCAGTTCTACTTCAATATGGTTTATTTTACGGTTATCTCGGCAATTTGTGTTTCACACCTAAAATACTCCGCTTCATGACAGACTCCATGTCTCCTTAACAAACGACGCAAAGGAATGTATCGAATATTTTTAAATAAAAGTTTTATCTTTTTTTTCTTGGTTAGTGAAACCATTTATCTACCACTAAACCTCAATCACCTTAATATATAATACCAAATATGTTTTATTACATAAAATGATGTAAAAAAATCCTATTAGGAACTATTAAAATATTTCATGGACCATTAAGCTATGTGGGGCGGACGCATTATTGTATTTCGGCTCTAAGAAATTCCCTTCTCAACAATATTTCATCATATTCCCTAAAAACCTTGTGAAGGCGGTTATATAAGTTAAACTTGATTTCTTTCTTCGTGTAGAAAAATTCACGTTTCAACGTTTTCATGGTCATTAACAGTAGAAAAGTTTGATTTGAAGTAAAATGGCGCTGTAATTCGATTTTCACTGAGCTGTTATTTTATTTGGCAACATCATTAATATTTTTCAATTGAAAAAGAAAAAAAAAATTCTATAATCACAAAATGACAGGTTGGCAAGAAAAATCTTGCAACCATTGTAAATCAATAAAGCAATCGTGGCAATCACTAGCAAGATAAATAGAATCAGTGCCTATTCTTGAAGCTAAATATTAATTTATAAATAATTCCATTTTTTTTTTTATTGTGACACGACATCTGACCTCGTCCCGCCTAATGATAAGCAAGAGGAGGTCCAAGAGTGACGACGACTGAGAAAACCGGGTTTGTTCACGGCTTCCCCAGTCGCCGTCACTATGCCGGCCAAAGGTGCTTCTTCACGCATCGCTTGAAGGATCCAAGGTCATAGGATGGAGAGAACACATGGGCATTATTTTTATATGCTGTTATTATTTTGTCATTATTATAACTCGACATCTGACCTTTACTTGCCTGGTAAGCAAAACGAGGTCCAAAAGTGCCGACGACTGAAAATACCGACACAGTTTGCCTTAGTCGCCTTAGTCCACCGGCCTAAGGTGCTATGTCATGGTTTGCTTAATGGATTTAATAGATCTATTAGACGGAATGAACTCACGGTAAATGAAGGGAAAGCATTTTATTCTTTTATACTCGTATGAAATGTGTTAGAAATATTTGAATCTTATAAATGAATAAAATAAAATAAAGCTGGGTTGCCTAGTGCCCCCCATAACCGTAGAGCTTGTATGAGGAGAATTGTGGATGTGAAGGAAGCGAGGGAGTTGCGTCAGGATCGTGGCAAATGGCGCTCTGTTGTCTCTGCCTATCCCCGGGGAAAAGAGGCTGACAATTTGATTGATTGATATATTGATATATTCAATAAATCAATCAAATTACCATGCCTTTTTTCCACAGGGATAGGCAAAGACAATGGAGCGCCATTTGCCACGATCCTGAAAATCCCTCACTTCCTTTACATTCAAAATTCTCTTCATACAAGCGCTACGGTTATGGTCACTAGGCAACCCAGCTTTTTTGAGAATGTCTCCGATGTCGTCGGAAAACGCTCTTCTGGGAAAAGGAAATTATAAATTTAACGCGTCCATTCACATCAGATTTATAAATTCCTTCTGTCAATCTGAAAGCAGATCTATTCCATGTGCCCAAATTAAATAAAACTAAATAAAATCTATTTTAATAGATCAGATAAATTGTAGTACTTCAGAATATAACTAAGAATAGAGCAGTCAGCCTTTTAATAGAATACGTCGGCGAGAGTTCTCTGTCGAGTACAGGTCGTACTTTAGTCCGTAATTGGAGCCTTTAGCAGCCTATATCAACATTTTCAATGATAATTAAATTATAACATATTTTATGCAAAGATAAACGAAAAAGTTTTTCTACTTATTTGCAAGACTAAATATTAGTAAAACAATTTCGTGTATTAAATTCAAAATCCAATTTCCATTTTTGTCATCATAAAAGGGATTCTTTATTAACATGCTAACAAGAAATATACACATTTTATAACCTACAAGTATTTACAGGGATATAAAAGAAAATGTTTCAGAATAAATTAATATCAGCCAATAGAATTGAAACCGAGACGTCTTATTATTGCCACTTTCAAAAATAAAACTAAATTATACTGCCTAATCTACAGGAAAATCGAGTTTTATTGTTCAAAATAATGTTGTAATTTTCTACAACAAAGGTCACGAAATTTATCAACAATCTGTATTCGTATAACGATCTTAAGAATTATTTGGTTTTCTCTATTCTTACGTAACAATAATTGCTTTTTGGCATAACGTTTGTGGGCTTCCAAGGTGAGAACAATCAACTTATATACTAATACCAAAATTACTCATTGTGAAATGCCCATGTGTTCTCCCCATCCCATAACCTTGGAACCCATAAGCTATGCGTGAAGAAGCATCTTTGGTCGGCATAGTGACAGCGACTGAGACAACCGTAAACTGAGGCGATTTAGACGCTGGTACTCTTGGACCTTCCCTTGTTTACCATCATACTAGTCGAGGTAAGATGTCGAGTAACTAACAATAATTATTAAATGATTTTTTTTCTTCATTCGTCTTTTTTTTAAATTTTCGTTAGAAGAATAACAAACTACTTAGATAAAATAACACAATTTGTTCCTGATTAGATTTTTAAGTAAATACCCGAATTAATGTTTTCACATAGATGTAGAAACTATACTAGCATGTAATGATCCTGTGTATTGTACCTATCTATATGTATAGTTTTAAGCTACATCTCGCGTATAATTTGCATATTAAGAAGTTATTTATTCATGTAATATTTTTTTAATGCTGTCGTTTGATTTATAATTGGTACAACAACTTGTGTCAAGATCGTGGCAAGTAGCGCTCCATTGTCTCTGCCTATCCCTGTGGGAAAAATAAAATATACAGCCAATTAAAGGGCGACCGTGGTGTTGTGATGGTGGAATAGCCTCTCAAACCAGGAGCCCCCGATTCAAAACCATTTGTCGTATTTTTTTAATATACGTACTTTACTGGTCGTCATTCTATAAAACAAGAACGTTCAGTAGCTTTGAAATAGCCAGTTGAAAATACTCGGAAATGTATAGATGTATTTGAGCTAATGGCAGTAATGTGGGGCGAACAGATTGCGCGGAGTGACGTTAATTGAGCCAAGTCAGCGCATCCAGACGCATTACCCAACCCACAACTCACTAATAGGGTGGGCCACCACACTGTTACAAATTGTGGCAATAAAGGAAGATGGAATACATGTAAATTAGTTTTTTTTTTTTCTTTTTTTTGGACATGATAAATAAGTATAAGGAATTTTCTAAGATGCGCGAGCTTGATTATTGAATTAAACAAATTTAATGCGGCTTACTATCGCCGGCGTTTACTACACAAACTTAGGTTCCAAGTCCAGCAAACTTTCAAACCTCAGTCTCTCCGTGACTACGGTGGCTGCAAACTAAGATTTTGTAAGCCGTGCGGCCCTTAGTCTTACAACAACTTAGTCTGCAAAGCTCTAGAAAAGTCAAAATAAAAAAATACAATGATTAATACACTTTTTTTATTGTTACTCGACAGCATCCTGCTTGATGTTAAGCTGGAGAGTGGTTCATGAATGGAGGTGACTGCTACTGCAGTTAATTAACTGTAAATAGCAGTCACACCCGCTATATCGAATTGAAACTGGCAACTTACAAGTTGATCCCGAAATTCGATTAAGTCACTTCACTTCTGTATATTTGGTACTACCCCGGTTCGGAAGAATGGGCACCACTGCCTCCAACTCTTTAATTACCAGACACGGAGCAAATATCCACCTTTTTTATAACTCATATTTGTGATTTTATTAATAAGATTAAATATTACAAATAAAAGCTATGAAACAAATATTTGCTTCGACCAGGAATCGAACCTGGCACTTTCTGCGTAACGGACTGGGGACTGGGGTGCTAACCACTACGCCACGCCTGTCGTCAAATATAAGATCAGAGCGATTTTTTAAATATTATTGAAAAATTTTACAACTTTATTTGCGCGTTTTTTTTACATTAATTCTATACTAAGCTACTAAAGTGCTTGCATCATAGAAACAGGACAACCAAAGTACATATATGAAAGATACATTGGTACCGGTGGGTGGTCTCGAACTCGTGCTCTCCATTGCACTGCCACTACACCACGGTCGCCTTATTGCGGTTGTTTTAGTGATCGTATTTACTTCAGTGACTATAAAGGCTTAACGATCTTTCGAATGTACGTGCGTGCTAATTTCCTTTGTCGGGTAAGTTTTAAAGGGGTTACGAAATCAATTTACCTCCAAGGTTGATGTTTCACGACAATTAAAACAATTATAGGTACACGTTCAATATTCCAAATGTTCTCGTAATTTTAATGTAGGTGAAGATCATTTAATGAGAGAATTTTCTTAGCACCGATTGGATTTTTAGCATTTGTATGGGTGCTTGGTCGTTGCAGCGTTCCGGACTTGTGACCGGAAAGTAAGTTTACGATAATCAAAGCTTACTTTTTATCAATCAAATTGTCACGCCTTTTCATACAGGGATACAGGGCAACGACAATTACCACGATTTTGACATTTTTTTTATTGTGACACGACAAGTGACCTCGACATCTCCTCTTGCCTGATGATAAGCAAGAGGAGATCCAAGTGTGATGACGACTGAAACAATCAAGTTAGTTCACGGCTGCCTCAGTCGCCGTCACTATGCCGGCCAAAGGTGCTTCTTCACGCATCGTTTGAAAGGGTGAGAACACATGGGCTGGCAAAGCATTCCACTTGACGATTGTTCTACAAAGAAAAGACGCCCGAACTTTTTAGTTCGACTGCCGATTTGGTCGACAAAATGCGGATGTTCTTTGTAATTTCGTTAATTAAATGCACATGTACATTATTGCATAACACACATTTATTCCTCGAGTTGTTGATAATTAATAGTATTTACAATCGAAACAATCAAAATCAAATTGTCACGCCTTTGGGATAGGCAGAGACAATGGAGCTTTCTTGAGGATGTCTTCGATTTGGTCGGAAAACACCCTCCTGGGTCTGCCTTGTTTAACGCATCCACCCACATCAGATTTATAAATTCCTTTTGTCAATCTACTTTCATTCATCCTTTCCATGTGCCCAAACCATCTAGGCATCCTTGTCACTACATCTTCTTTCAAACCACATCTATCACGCAATATGCTATTCCTTATTCTGTTCTTAGTAATTACACATTTAGTATTTTTACATTTCTATTTTTAAGAGTATCAAAGAAACATGACGAACAAAGTACATATATCAAACATTTTTTGCGTGACCACTGCATTACAACTACACCACGGTCGCCTTAACCCTATTTATTAATTACTTGAACAAATTATGAAAAAAATGTAAATGAAGTCAGTTTTTGTACGAAATAATTAATAAAGGTTGATATTGTCTTGAGAGTTGAGAGTCTTGAGAGTTGGGAAGTTTTAAAAATATATATATTAATCACGCATAATTACAAAAAAAAAATATTAAAAAGTTAAAGTTAAAAAATTTGATAACAGTATTTTTTACGGAACAATATTTTAAATTGTCGATAAGCTTTTATTAAATCGAGGAAGGACATTCTTAAAAGAGCCCCTAACCAAATATGAAGGGAATTGTGGATGTCAAGGAAGCAAAACAATTGTGTTAGGATCGTGGAAAGTGGCGCTCCGATATCTCTGCCTGTCCGTGTGGGAATCAAGGTGTGTGTAATTCATAATGATGTTAATGATGAATCTAGAATATTCAATCATGGTCGCTAAATGAGATCAGAGAATTCTCTTCATACAAGCTCTACGGTTATGGCCACTAGGCAACCCCGCTTTCTTGAGGATATCTCCGATTTGGTCGGAAAATACACTCCTGGGTCTACCTTAATTGTGTCCATCTACTTTCACTCATCCTTTCCATGTGTCCAAACCATCTCAGCATTCCTTTGTTAATCCTTGACATATCTATACATCTCGTATATTTATATACTTATATAAAATATATTAATATTAAATTGAGTTTCCTGCGATAGTCTGTAAGTCTTGTCAAATGGTATTGACAAAAAAGAATACTTAAAGTAATATATTAAAGAAAACAAAAGTTTCAGAAACAACTAAAGTTCTGATTGAAGTCTTACGAAAAAGGTTATGTTAAGAATATTTTACTAAAACAAATAAAGTAATTTTAGTAATACTTTTTTCGCCCTTTCCTATAATGATGTTGGTGAAAGCTTCGTTACACGTCAAATGCGAGAAACAATAGTAATTAATTAGGTTTATTTAATTGTGTTATTGTTTCAAAATGACGAGGGTCTTTTACTTACTTTTTAATATACTCGTAAGTTACGTTCTAACATAGATCGTAATTTCTCATCATCCCAAAGTTAGGGAATGCCTAATAGGCATTAAACTCGCCTATGTACCTATTTTTAAGTTTATTTTGGTGCAATAGAGGATTTAGATAAATAAATAGATTTGTAACATATATGCTAGTAATAATCTCTTTAATTTTTTATTGTGACTTGACATATGGCAGCACCCCGCTTGATGATAAGCTGAAGTGCGGTCCATAAATGAAGGTCACTGCTACTACAATTTAATAACTGTTAGTAGTAGTCACATCCACTATGCCGGCCTAGTTGAAACCGGCAACTTATAAGCTAATCCCAAAACTTGACAAAATCACTTCACGTTCTGTATACTTGTAAGTGCCTATCACTCTTAAACCACTCTGATAATTATCATTATTATTGTATTGTGGCGCGAATTCCCTCAGCTTTACAGCTAATCCAGAAACGCAACTGAGTCACATCGCGGTCTGTATACTTAAACCCTGAATCGGACGACCAGGTATACTTCCACCAAATTATTATTTTGTTTGCATTTATATTGTTCACATTTTTTATTAATTTACAAATAAGTACATTTTTTTCCGTTTATTCAAGTTTGATTTACGTCTGAGCCAAACAATTTTTTTATAAAATATTTAAATACAGATAGTATTTTCTTAGATTTTGCGTGAACACAATTAAACGAATTTTATGCGCGCTTACTATCGCGTTTATTTTGGTTTAGTTTTACAATTTTTTATTATTTCGACGTTTTGAGAGCTTTGCGTGGGGAGAGACTGAGGTGTTGGTCGTCCAATAGGTTGGGGTAGTTTCAAGACCCAGTCTTTCCGTAACCACGATGGCTGCAAAGCTCTCAAGTCGTCGGAATGATATTAAAATTTAAAATCATAACCAAAATAAACGCGATAGTAAGCGGTACAAAATTTGTTTAATTCATTAAATATAGATACTTATTTATATTCAATAAACAAATTGTATTTTCATTTGAATATAATTTCCTATCTGCGTTCCAACATTAGCTGTGTCACACATCCTATATTTTGTTTTACCTACCTATAGTATCTATACTCGTATATACAATAAAGATGTATCTCAAATTACTTCCAGCGCCTATTTCACATAATCCGTCGAGCATGTCCTTCAATCTCGCTTCTAAATAACAATAGCAACCTCTAGCAGTTTATTAACACAAACAATGCCTTTGATCAACAGTTGAACGCGTCAATGAATAGCATTCACGCTCCTGGTCTATAGACGTGGCATGGAGTGTTTAGTTTCTATACGGAGCAAGGAACAATTGTTTGCATGTATTAAATGTATATGTTACCGTATAATTGTGAATACCGTCAGTTTATAATCCGTCTCGCGAATTTGTAAACTGTCAATAAATTGTAAACTCAACCATACAATATGACCTATATTAATTTTCGATAGTTTATAATCAATCAATCAATTAAATTGTCACGCCTTTTTCCCATAGGGATAGGCTTTTTTTAACGTCAACTCCTTCACTTCCTTCACATCCACATTTATAAAGTCTTTTTGTCAATCTACTTTCACATCCACTTGACATATGACTTCGACACGCCTGATGGTAAGCAGGAGGAATTGCAAGAGTGCCGACCAGTGCTGTTGTTCAAGTAGCATTGGATAACAGTATTGTTGCTGTTGTCCAATGCTGTTGTTGCTGTTGTCCAATGCTGTTGTCCAAGTAGCATTGGATAACAGTATTGCTGTTGTTGTTCAATGCTGTTGTCCAAGTAGCATTGGATAGCAGTATTGTTGCTGTTGTCCAACGCTGTTGTCCAAGTAGCATTGGATAACAGTATTGTTGCTGTTGTCCAATGCTGTTGTCCAAGTAGCATTGGATAACAGTAATGTTGCTATTGTTCAATGCTGTTGTCCAAGTAGCATTAGATAACAGTATTGTTTCTGTTGTCCAATGCTGTTGTCAATTGTACAATGCCAACAGTGTTCACATCGATTAACTGCGACCGGAAATCGAATCAGGCAACTGTCTTCCTAACGCGCAAACACTCCTTTTAAGTTCAATGGACAGTTTTGTTCGTAAACTTTAATCAACGGAAGTTAAGTCCTTACCTATTTGAAAACAAAACATAATTTTCATTGCTAAGTAAATTTTCAACTCGATGGTAAACAGAACCATAAACAAAGTAAAGGCCAAAGCAAATATTACCCAAATGATTTATAGGATTAAAGTTAGAGAGTTAGAGACAATAGATTATAGACGCCCAAAATGCAAGCAGGGAATTAATTTTCTATGACCCTCTATCACGAGTTCATGTCGTAAAATTTTCATTACGGTAATAAACTCTACAAAGTACGACTAAACTATAAAGTAAAGATACTTATTATGCAGAAATATTACGTTCATTACCTAACTTCATTAAAACTTAATACCCTGGTCGCAGCTGTCCAATGTGAGTATTTGAATTTAATTATCCAATTTTCATCATCATCATCAGCCAGAAGGCTGATGATGATGATGAACATGCTGAACATAGGCCTCCCCCTTAGAACGCCATTTCGAACGACAAGATGCCAGCTGCATCCACCGGTTACCTGTGACTTTCACTATGTCGTCAGTCCACCTAGTGGGAGGCCTACCTATTATCCAACTTTATTTAATACCATAAAGCTTGTATGAAGAGAATTGTGAATGTGAAGGAAGCGAGGGAGTTGTGCCAAGATCGTGGCAAGTGGCGTTCCATTTTCTCTGCCTATCCCTGTGGAAAAAAGGCGTGACAATTTGATTGATTGATTTAATACTTAATACATGTATAAATAAATGTATGTAATCCCTAAGCAACATATTTATTTTCTTTTTTGTATAGTGACTCAACGACAAGCATGAAGAGGTCCCAAGCTTTCTCTGTCACTATTTTTTTATTATACATTTCTATACTAAGCTACTAAAGTGCTTGTATCGTAGAAACAGGACAACCAAAGTACATATATCAAAGATACATTGGTACCGGTGATGTATTGGTACCAGAGTGATTTCGAACCCGTGCCACTCGGCTTACGTAGCCATTTTACTGCCACTACACCACGGTTGCCTTAAAAGCCGCAACTATATCGCTTGAAGGATCGAAGGATATTTTTGTTTGTTTATAACGTTTTGAGTAAAAAAAATGTGAAATTAAATTCAGACCACATTATCGTTTTTTTTTTAATTGTGGCTCGACATCTGACCTTGACTTGCCAAGGGCGGTGCAATAATAAGAACCACTTAGATCATGGTTGCCTCAGTTGCTTCAAAGACACCTCTGTGCTAATTCACACTTCGCTTAATCCAAGGTATGGGATGAACGGATATTTCAGACGGTGTTATTTCGCAAATAATTTAAACGCTGTTTTATATATCAAGGCGACCGTGGTGTAGTGGCTGGTCACAGAAACCGAGAGCACGGGTTCAAAACCACTTGCTGGTACCAATGTATCTTTAATATATTTTATGTACTTTGGTCGTTTTCTATAATACAAACACGTTTAGTATCTTAATATAGAAAATATGTAATATACTCCTAAATAAATAAATTTATATTATATGCAATATACATATATATATATAATACTTAAGTTTATTATGTAAAGAATGTTTTTGTTTCGTATTACTTTTTCTTCACAATCCATTGTTACTTGTGAGACAGTTTTTATTCTAGCGCAAATAATACAAATGTCATAAGCATCTTAGCCGACCCTTTTATATTACAAAATCTTTTTGCGGTAACATTTTAAAAACGTGCTTTCAGACAGCTTTAAAATTTATATTTTAAAAACAAAAGAAAATATTTACTACAAGTTGTAAACATCAATCAATCAATCAAATCGTTACGCCTTTTTCCCACAGCCTTTTTTACCCAAACTTTGTTATCCGCTATTTTTCATTTGTTTTTCTTTCTGTCAAAATGAGCGAATCGAATGAAGAAATTAGATACATTATTACAAATTTCCACCTGTTTCAGTCTCTTCAGAATTCTTTAGACAGTGTCAGGTTAACATCAAGAGAGGACTAAGAGTGGAGAAGTCCCAAAATTTTTAAAGCAACGGGATCGTGTCTCTACCTACAATATGGCACATATATACTGTAATTTAATGTAAATAAACGTTGAAAAAAGATGTCTTGAATTTTCATACAAATGTTTTCCCCAACCTTATATATATATATATATATATATATATATATATCTTGTATATCTACATATACGACATGTATTTTATTCACCAACCAATTTCCAGTTTATTTTTGTTGATGGCATTTGACACCTCATGAAAACCGACGTCATTTTATTTATAAATACTAAAAAGGCGATAAAATATTCAAAATAAATTGACCTCGTTTTTCGGATGACTTGAGCCCGAACAATGATATTTACCCGAAAATTTCTAATTAGATATCGGTGTAGTATTTACTTATTAAGCTATATTTATTTACTTATAACAAGTAATAAATAGATCTATTAACTTAAGAAGACAATCATAAGGCGACATAGTGACGGCGACTGAGGCAGCCGTGATCTATCTCGATTATTTCAGTCGTCGTCATTCTTGGATCTCCTCTTGGTTATCATCAGGTGGGTCGAGGTCAAATTTCATGTCACATTAAAAGAAAAAAAAAGTTTTTTTTATAACAGGTAATTACAACTTACACTGGATTTTTCTAACTTGTACCTCGACAAACAGTAGCTTCTCGCCAGGAGTGTGGTCCATGAATGGTCAACTACTACGATTTAATAAGTGTAAATAGCAGTCACATCTTCTATGCCGGCCTAGTTGAAACCGGTAATTTCCGGAATCCCGAAACGTGACTAAATTACTTCACGGTGTGTATAATTGTAAGGATGGTACTACCTTGAATCAGCAGACTAGGTACCACCGCCTACCACACTTTGAAAACTTGACCCGAAGCAAATATCCGTCCGAAGGTTCTTTTGCTTTGGCCTAAAATACATAAATTTTACGCAGATAAAGTTATTAAAGTTTATCATCAAAGCTGCGACAGGGGACCGTCATTTACCAGGATTCGGTGTGTCTAACAAACCTTTGCACCTTCCTACTAATCAGTTCGCAGGACATTATTTTTTTTTTACATTAAATTAACATTTAAAAAAAAGCTAAGTTGCCTAGTGCCCATAATAGTAAAGCTTGTATGAAAAGAATTTTGGATGTGAGGGAGGCGATGGAGTTATCTCAGGATCGTGATAATTGGCGCTCCATTGTTTCTGCCTATCCCTTTGGGAAAAAAAACGTGTCAATTTAATTGTTTGGATAATTGAAATCTACATTGAGTTCATTCTTTTGTAATACGGATAAATAAATACCAACCGATAACATACAGATTTTCAGTCAAAAGTATTTAAAAAAATATAATACCAGACCCACCTAGACCAGCATAGTGGATACGATTGCTACCCGTAACTGTAATAGTAGTCGTCCATATTTATGGACCGCACTCTAGCTTAAGTAGTGGTACTACCCCGGATCAGCAGACTGAGCAAATGACCACCATATCTTACAAGTTTTTTTTATTGTGACACGACATTTGAACTCGACTTGCCTGATGATAAGCAAGAGAAAGTCCAATAGTGACGACGACTGAAACAACCAAGTCAGTTCACGGCTGCCACAGTCGCCGTCACTCTGCCGGCCAAAGGTGCTTCTTCACGCATCGGACTTTTACTGGAGGTAAAAGGCTGGCAAAGCATTCCACCAAAGAAAAGACGCACCGAACTTTTTAGTTCGACTACCGATTCGGTCGACAAAGTGCAGATCCTTCCCCCGCCCAATGCGGGTATTACGGGTGTGAAAAGAAGAGGTAGGAATATAGGATACAGGACGCACAGAGCCACCATGTTTCTGCGTAGTTGCAGGGTTCGTGTAAGTACAATATGCATCACATTTCTTTTAATAATTTGCTGAAACAATATTTTACATTGTGTCAGTCGCAAAAAGCTACAAGGGATAAGGGTGCAAAAACTTCTAATATTCCTATATATGCTCATTATACTCTAATATATCTATATATTTACAATATTACATAACTCTCCTCGAGGCCAAGTCCTGTGGTTTAGCCTACAACATTCCTAAACAGGACTTCAGTCTGACATCCAAAACCGCAGCTTATAAAGCCAACCAACTCCCATCTAGACATAACTGAGACCAAAGTGTTAACTCCCAACTAGTACTTTGAGTTATAGTCACTTGTAAGTGCCAAGCTTGTCAACCAATGCTCAGTTATTGAATTCGTAACTACACAGATAACTAGCTCTTATGGCTCGGCACCCCGCCTGATGTTAATATGGAGTGCGATAATGATATTCCTAAATAAAGAGAAATTGAATGGGAAAAATTTTCACGCCTTTTTCCAACAGGGAGAGGCAGAGATAATGGAGCATTCACAATTCTCTTCATACAAGCTCTATCGTTACGGGCACTAGGCAACCCAGCTTTCTTGAGGATGTCTCCGATCGCGCACTTTTTTATTCCTTATTCTATCCGCTATCGTCACTCCACATACACTCCTTAACGACAGCATTTCTACAGTGTTAATTCTACTCTCATGCTTCTTCTGCCACACCCATTAATAAATATAATTCCTAACGCATAAACAATTCTAAAACTTTAAGAGCTTAAAATTTGTATTCGATTTACGAGTAGTTTATCGCAAAATCTGTCTTTGTAAGGCTCTCCGTTTATTTTCCTGAAGTGCTTAATTTTGCCTAATCATTCACTTGTTCTAGTTAATTTATATTTTAGCAATTTTTTTAGATTAGCAACTTAATTAAATAAATCAGACGGCCAATTACTATCATTAGGCTATGTGCTGTCATATGTCGGGTCATAACATAAAAAAATATGTCAAGAAATCACTCTAAATACAAACTGCGTCTTTTAGACTACTGTAAAGTTTGCTGAGAAAGGCCTATATTTATTTTTCATTGTGGCGCGACATATAACAGAACATCATGAATGTTAGGCTGAGGTGCGGTCCATTAATAGACAACTGCTACTACAGTGACAAACCTAAAAGTAGCAGTCGCTATGCCGGCCTGGAAAATATCCATATCCATGGCCGGCCTATGGCTGACATTATGATGATGCGTCTACTTATATTTTTTTTATTGTGACTCAACATATGACAACACCCCGCTTGACGTTAAGCCGGAGTGTAGTCCATGCATGGATGTCACTGCTACTACAATTCAATAACTGTGAGTAGAAATCACATCCACTATGCCGGCCTTACACAACTTACAAGCTGATTCCGAAACGTGACCAAATATCACTTCACGGTCTGTATAATTGTAAGTGGTGGTACTACCCCGGATCGGCAGACTGGGTGTTTTGAATCGACTTAATCAACTTATTGCCACTTTATCGATCCTCCGTCGAAGCTACAAAACTAGTTATAAATCGATTCAAAGTTATGTTACTTAATTATTAGATCGATCCAACTCTTACCGTCTTTTAAATCAACTCGTCACGTCATTAGACTAGCTGGCCGCGGAAATTAATTGGTTTCCTTGCTATTAAAAGGGTTTGAACCTACGCTCCGTAGCGAAAAAATATTTATTTAATCGCTTATATAGAAAATTGTGACTCGACATTAAAAATGTGACATCACTATGCCTGATGATAAACTGAAATGCGGTCCATGAATAGAGGTGACTGCTGCTACTGTTAAATAATTGTAAGTAGTAGTCACATCCACTATGCCGGCCTAGTTACAACAGGCAACTTATAAGCTGATCCCGAAACGCGACCAAATCACTTCACGGTCTGTATACTTGTAAGTGGTGGTACTACGACGACAGGCTTGGCCGAACAGTTAGCGTTTGGTTTGTTGCGCGTAAAGTCCTGGGTTTGATTCCCGGTCGGAGCAAATATTTGTTTCATAGCTTTTATTAGTAATACTTACCAATAATATTGAATATTGAAAATATTTGTTAATAAAAAAAGAGGCAGATATTTGCTTCGGGTCTGGTTATCAAAAAGTGGTACCCAGTCTGCCGATCCGGGGTAGTACCACCACTTACACACAGACCGTGAAGTGAATTTGGTCGCGTTTCGGGCTTGTAAGCTTGTAAGTTGCCGGTTCAGAGGCCGCCTTAGTGGATGTGATTACTACTTACAGTTATTGAATTGTAGTAGCAGTGACATTCATTCATGACCATACTCCAGCTTAACATCAAGCAAGGTGATAATTTCACAGTAAAAATAAAAAGTCGTCGTTACTCGGCTAAAAGTGTAAATAAATGGACAAGAGTCAATCGTTATTTTTTTTTATTCTCTAGAAAGGCCAGGAGACCCTTTACGTTTCTACAGAGCTCCGGAAGGGACCTCCATCCATTAGGTAAAAGGTTTACGCTATCACACACCAAAAACAACGGTATAAGTGCTTCTTAACTGGTCACTTGAAGGATCCAAGATTAAAGGGTGAAGAGAACACACGAGTTGGCAAAGTATCCCATCTGTGGATTGTATTTTTTTTATTGTGACTCAACATATGACAGCACCCGCTTGATGTTAAGCTAGAGTGCAGTCCATGAATGGATCTCACTGCTTCTAAAATTTAATGACTGTAAGTATCAATCACATCCGCTATGCCGGCCTAGTTGGAACCGGCAGCTGACCAACTGATCCCAAAACGAAGCAGACCCGGAGCAAATATCCACCTCCATTTATTAACAAATATTTAATATAATTATTAAATAATACAAATAAAAGCTATGAAACAAATATTTACTTCGACCGGGAATCGAACCCGGGACTTTACGCGTAACAAACCAATCGCTAACCGTTCGTCCACGCCTGTTCGATAAGGAAACGTTGCACTAAACCATTTAATCGATTTATTCTATAAATTTCTCCGAACT
The DNA here is from genome assembly GCA_905220615.1 of Tinea trinotella. Classification (NCBI taxonomy): domain Eukaryota; kingdom Metazoa; phylum Arthropoda; class Insecta; order Lepidoptera; family Tineidae; genus Tinea; species Tinea trinotella. The sequence goes on from HG992314.1 coordinate 2,885,541, forward strand.
ATGCCCGGAGTAAAAACTAGTTAAGAACAAGATAAAAACTCCTTCCAGTATGAAATACCAGGCAAATAAAATAGGTAAATACTTTGTGTATGAAGAGCCTTAGTAACATATACATATTCGTATGCCTAATTTTGTTATCAAACCCCGTCCAGTATCTATCCTAAGGGATTTGGGCACTTTATCGTTCAATAAGGACTGTGCTATGAAAATTAAATTAGAATAATATTGACATTTGTTTAAGTGAAATTGTTCGGAGTTGTTTAACACAGTTATTGTTGGAGATTTGTTTAATTCAAAGCTCTATACGACCTAATTTCAATTCGTAAAGTTTTATTACCTACTTTTGTTACAAATACTTTTTAGAGTTCCGTAGGAAAACACGGAACCCTTATAGATTCGTCATGTCTGTCCGTATTTCACACTTTTTTCCGAAACTATAAAAACTATACTGGTGAAACTTGGTAAATAGATGTATTCTGTGAACCGCATTAAGATTTTCATTTAATCATTTAATAATCTTGGACACCACGGGCTTTCTTGTGCCAGAAGTGCCGGTCGCATTCCCCGTCACGCGGCACTCAACGATATCATCCGAAGGGCTCTTGTCACTGTTGGAGTGCCCGCAATTTTAGAACCCTGTGGTATTGCGCGGAGCGATGGCAAGAGACCTGATGGAATGACTGTTGGGCCATGGAAACTTGGCAGGTCTTTGGTGTGGGATGCGACTTGTGTAGACACATTAGCCCCATCCCACATCCAAGCGACTTCGTTAAGCGCGGGAAGTGCGGCGATTTCTGCTGAGAACCTCAAGTTGCGCAAATACGCTAACCTCGGTACTGGTTACGAATTTGCGCCGTTTGGGGTCGAGACGATGGGCCCTTGGGGACCATCAGCTAAGCGCCTGGCCAAGGAGTTGTCCAGGCGGCTGACGGAGAAGTCTGGAGACAGGAAGGCTGGCAATTATTTCTGCCAACGTATTAGCCTTGCTATACAAAGGGGAAATGTTGCCAGTCTCCTTGGGACTATCTCTGATGCGACGTCATTAGATGATATTTTTTATGTATAGTTTAATTAGTTAATTATTACTTTTAATTAAGTTAAATTGTATTATGAACAATAATATTAAAGTTTTTAATCAACTCAAATATAAAAATCTATCAAATTTACAACGAACTACAAGAACTTTTGTATTATGTTAATTGTTGTTACGGAACCCTTCATGGGCGAGTCCGACTCGCACTTGTCCGCTTTTTTTATTATTAAATGTTGGTTTTAAACAATAAAGTTATTATTGTGGCTCGTCATATGACAGCACATCGTCTGATGTTACATTTTAATAGGTTTCGTATTTGGATAATGTATGTAATTTGAATAATGTAGCATAACTCAAAATAGCTATCTATAATTATTGTGATAAATAATTGTTCAGACGGTTCAGACACTAAAACGCCATTACGTATTAAACTAGGTCTATATTTATATTAATGACAAACTCAGTGAAGTGTTAATTGTGAATGGATATTTTTGGCGACAGGCATGGCGTATTGGCTAGCATTTTGTATTAATTTTTATTGTGACTCGACATATGACAGCACCCAGCTTAATGTTAAGCTCGAGTGTGGTCCATGAATGGATGTCACTGCTATTACAATTTTATTAACTCTAAGTAGCAGTCACATCTACTATGCCGGCTTAGTTTTAACCGGCAACTTACAAGCTGATCCTGAATCGCGACTAAATTGTCTGTATACTTGTAAGTTTTTTTTATTTTTTATTGTGACACGACATCTGACCTCGACTCGCCTGATGATAAGAAAGAGGAAGTCCAAGAGTGACGACGACTGGAATAACCGAGTCAGTTCCAGGCTGCCCCAGAATCGGCAGACTGGGTACCACTGCCTACCACTCATTGATAACCAGACCCGAAGTAAATATCCCCATCTTTTTTTATTAACAAATATTTGCAATATTTAATATAAATTATTAAATATTACAAATAAAAGCTATAAAACAAATATTTGCTCTGACCGGGAATCGAACCCGGGACTTTACGCGCAACAAACTAATAGCTGATCAATCGGTCACGCCTGTCGTCAAACATGTTTTATTATCTACTATGTGATAATATAAAACCACAACTTGCCTGGTAGTTAGCAAGGGGAGGTCCAAAATTTCCTGCCGACAACTGAAAAAAACGACCTAGTTCACGGTTGCCTCAGTCGGTGTCACTATGCCGGACCTATGTCCTTTTTTACGCATCACTAGAACGATGCATAGTTATCGGATAGGGTAATCACATGAGCTAGTAACGGATTCCACATGTCTATTGTTCTACGAATCATTTAGTTCGACTGTCAATTCGGTTGACAGAATGCGGATGCTTCCTCCGACCTGTGCTACGGCCGTGAAAAGACGAAGTAAATATATTTTTTTAATGAATCCTAAAAGAAAAAACAAAACATCGTCTGTTTATTTTCAATGCGTGAAAAAAATTCAAATCTACTAGTAAATAAGTCATCTATATTCATTTATCTCAAGTTGATGCCTTATAATCTTTTACTTATCGATAGCTCCTCAAAAAGGGAGTAATTTCCCTTGACACTGTATGTTGGTAATACATTTTTGAATTAGGAATAGATCCTTTAAATATTCTTTAAAAAAAATACAAAAAAAATATCAATTGAATTCTCCCAGGCATAGGCAGAGTTAAAATAATCCACTACCCTTAAATTTTTTTTTTATTATTTTTGCCTATCCCCGTGGGAAAGAGGCGTGACAATTTGAATCATTGATTTTATTGTGACTCGATATATGACAGCACTCCGCCTAATGTTAAGATGGAGTGCGGTCCTTAAATGGAGGTAACTGCTACTATAGTTAAATAACTTCAAATAATAAGTAGCAGTCATATCCAGTCGGAACCGGAAAATTACAAGTTGATCCCGAAACGCGATTAAGTCACTTGACGGTCTGTATACTTGTAAGTGGTGGTACTACCGGCAGACTGGGAACCACTACCTACCTTAATAGTTCTAGTCGCAAGTAAACCCTCTCGCTTCCTGTACACTGGGTTTTAATTTTAAAGAATGTTTTATTTATTGCGATTATTATTATTTATTTATTATGTATACCACTTTGTATTACTTGTTATAGATTTTTAAAACGTGATGGATCTCTTTCCATACATTATTTCCATGCCATTTTCTTTCGGTTGATATCAAGGTGCAATGAACAAGCAAACAGAGAGACCTAGGTTCAAAACCACTTGCCGGTAGCTATACATCTCTGATGTATGTAATTTGCTCGTCCTACTTCTATAATACACTTTTAGTAGCTTAGTATAAAACACATATTTTCAAAGCCTTAAAGAATGACTAAATTTATTTTTTATTATGACTCCACATTTGACCTCGAACCGCCTGATGGTAAACAAAAAAAAGTACAAGAGAGCCGACGACTGTAAAAACTGAGTCCTCACGGCTGCCCCAGTCGCCGTCACTATGCCGGCCAAGTGACTTATACTATTACTTATTCAATTATATGTACTTATACTAAAAATATATTTATAGTAAATAGGCAAACATAATAATTAGTCATTACGGCATTAGTCATCAGGGAAAAGGCAGATGATTAAAACTCAAGACGTTCCAATGAAATAATTCAGTTAATTATTTGTATGATTTTCCATTTGTATTCAAAACTCTTTAAACAAAAAACATCTAAGTAATTAATTTAAGTTATCGGCGAACGTGGTATCGTGGTAGTGCACTGGTCACGCAAACCGAGACCCCGGTTTAATACGACTAGTCGGTAACAATGTGTATTTGATATTGGAATTTGGTCGTCCTGTTTTTATGATACAAACACTTTTATATATATAAATAAATAAGTATCTAAGTATATAAAAATAAAAAACATGTAACTTACTCAAAATTCCTAATCCTTATTCAAAATTGATATTTCCAGAACCTCCAATAAACTTAAACTTTATCTTAATAACACTATTAATATCCATTAATTCAGAATTTAAATAACAAAAAATCATTTTAGGTCAAGAACAAATCCATATTTAAAATGAAATAACACTTTATATTAATAGACTATTATATTAAATATATAATAGAAAAAATCACGAAACTAAGTAATCGCGCTTAGAATTTTGCCGTAGCTAAATTTCGTAGTCGACTGTAGCGTGCGCTCGTCGACGAGTTCGGTAAACGACTGACGCTACAGGGTCTGTACTGAAAGAGTAGAGCCTTCTTTGAAAGCTCGAAGCTATTATAAAAAATAAAACATTAAACTCTGAGGACTGTATTTGGGCTGGTCTTGGCAACAAAACACGTAGAAAAACTATGTGAAAATATATTAAAATGCAAAAAACATCCGTTTTATAGTAGATTTATTAGACAACTAATAAAAAGTTAAAAAGTATGAAGTGTTATTTCTTTGTAGAACAATCGACAAATGAAATGCTTTACCAGACTATGTGTTCTCTCAATCCTATAGCCTTAGATCCTTCAAGCGATGCGTGAAAAAGCACCTTCACGTAGTCACGGCGGATGGGGCAGCCGTAAAAACTCGGTTTTTGCAGTCGTTGGCACTCTTGGACCTCTTATTGCTTACCATCAGGCGGGTCGGAGTCAGATGTCGAGTCACAATAAAAAAATAAAAAACCACACTATCATAAAATTATCTAAAATATAAAAAAGTATTTAATATGTGAATTGTAAATTTGTGAATGTGAATTTGACGGCGTAGACGTACGGTTTGGCGATTGGTTTGTTACGCGTAAAGTCCCGGGTTCGATACCCGGTCGGAGCAAATATTTGTTTCATAGCTTTTATTTTTGATATTTATTGACAATAAATATTGCAAATATTTGTTAATAAAAAAAAAGAGATGAATATTTGCTTCGGGTCTGGTTTTCAAAGAGTGGTAGGCAGTGGTACCCAGTCTGCCGATCCGGGGTAGTACCACCACTTACAAGTATACAGACCGTGAAGTGATTTAGTCACGTTTCGGGATCAGCTTGTAAGTTGGCGGTTCCATTTAGGCCGGCATAGTGGATGTGATTGCTATTCACAGTTATTGAATTGTAATAGCAGTGATATTCATTCATAGAATACACTTCGGCTTAACATCAAGCGGGGTGCTGTTATATGCCGTGTAACAACAAAAATTTAAAAAATAGAATTAAAACAAATTTTATTCGGCTAAGGTCCGATTCGACCAAACTTTCGATATCTGCCGTTTAACAACCGACGGTATTATTTTATACCAATACTAAAAATTCATGGACGTTCGACCAACAGATTGTCAGGATAAATTAATCCCGATTAGTTAATCCGGCAAATTAAACGACTGATGAATTACTGAGTAATACGACAAAAAAAAAAGTTCCTTACGTTATATGAAATAGTATAGAAAACTTGACGTTTTTATTTTGTGGCATAATATTAGTTGTCAAAGTGGTTGCCAGAAAATTATTGTTGCAAAAAATATAATTAAAAATTAACATCGCGATTCGATAATGACGGAAGAAAAAAGGAAACAAATATTTCTTTTAGGATTGGGGGGACTACACTCCAAGTTTATTGAAAACACCAATCACAAAATCATTGAAGTCAAAAAATTATGTATCTAGAAGGCGACCATACCTCCAACGAAATAAATCTAGAGTTGGTAAGACTAATTTGCTTTATATCAAGGTCAGCTTTCAGTAGCTCTACCACAAGTTCATGCAAAAAGTTTTTAGTATACCTGGTCACTTTTGTAACTATATATAGAGAAAAACCAATAGGATCATTAGGATATAGTTAGTAGATACTAGCGGTTCTTCTTCTCACTCCCTTAAATAAAATATGAATTGTGTTAGAGGAATGAGAACATATTGATAATGGATGCTGCCAAAATGTACACATAAATGTCTGTTTCAGAAACAACCCCATTAGAGACTGCAAAAATGAACGCAATTATTGCCCAAAACAAGCGCGCAGAGGATGAGCACAGGCTAGACATGGCCATCAAAGAGCAGCAATTATTATATGAAAAAAAGAGAGTACAACTTATAGAAATAGAAATACAAACAAAATTAAAAGAACAGGAATTTAATAAACATCAATAAATAAAAACTTTAGTCTTCTTTCATTACGCCAAACACCCTAATATTGTTACAGCAAACTGAAACAAAATGAAATAAAATAAATACATAGTTATACCTATCTAAAAAGCCACATGGATATGTCAATTTTCTGAACGGTCTATACTCCAACAGCGTTATGTTGTAGTATGGATCTTTTATGACTGATGATTAACAATAATATGTGGTTACTATCTGCAATGAACTTGACTTTTACTGTTACACAATTGCAAGTACAGTCACAAATAATTATATCTACCTTTGAAAGTAATTTTCTATTAGTGCATTACGAACAGCACCACGTTGAGCAGATTGTGGCGAAGTATGTGGTACCTGGCCATCTTGAATCAACCTAAAAAAAGTAAAAGTAATTATCCAATTTTGCAACTAGTTTACTGACTTCATATTAAAAGGCTGGGTACCTACTTAATTCTTATAGATTTAACTCACCTATCAGATACATAATTCCAGATGGTGTTCTATGCTTTGTAATAAAGACAATGCAGCCTGTTTTGACAATCGGAATCTAACTGCAAAGTCCAAATCATCATATTCGTCAAAAAAGTTGCGTCTTTCCATTATCCATCTCGGACGTCTTATGGGAGGTTGATACTCCAGATCACTATTGGAGTCTGTATCTTCTATCAGTTCATTTAGGCGTCGGGACATTTTTATCAATAATTTCGTTTTCAGATAGGTACTTTTTCAAAACAATAATGAATACACTTAAATGCTTAATCACTAAACACACAGAACACACTGAAAATTACGTTTTGCCATTAAACGTAGACAAATAATTCAACATTAAACAAATAAAAATATCTTCGAACGAACTGTCAAACTCACGCTTATCCCTAGGATTACGAACTTACCTGACCAAAATCGGCGGTTTAAAATTACAAGCAGTATAAATAAAATTATGCTCCTACTAAAGGTTGGTAGAACGCAAAACTTTACTATACGGGAGATATTTTTTTATTTACACTGCGGATAAGGTTTATACGGAGTATTATTAAGTTTGGTCGAATCCGCCCTTACATCGAGTGTATTTTGGTTTTAATTAAACAATTGTATACGCGATTGTAAGCCACATAAAATGTTTAATTCATTTATCAATGTTTGCACAAATTCTAAGAAAATATTATGTAGAAAATACTATATATAAATAATATGTCCTAATACTAAATAGTTCTGGAACAGCTATTATAAACATACAATTTAAAGTGGTAGGCAGTGATGCCCAGTTTGCCGATAATGATTTGATTCGATACTTTATTAAAAGAAGCTTTTATTTTCATAAAATAAACAAAGATTATTTAAAACATATATTTAATTTTCTGGTTTGACATATCACAGCAACCCGCCTGATGTTAAACTGGAACGCTTTATGAATAGAGGCGACTTCTACTACAGTTAAATACATACAAGTAACAGTCGCTTTCAATATGGAACCAGCAACTTTTAAGCTTAAAGCGGTACCATACAGGATTAGCAGTTTTTGTTTGTTAGATTAGTTAGCACATTAATCCGTTACGCGTAAAGTTCAACATTCGATTCCCGATCGGTGTAAAGATTTGTTACATAGCTTTTATTTGTTATATTTATTAATTAGATTTGCCAAAATTTCAACGACTATGGGACGAGCCGCTCTGCAAAATGGTAATTGAAGATATTTTATCTTCCAGTAACATGAAAGAGCGGGCTCGCCTCATAGCCGTCTCTACTAGGGAGTCGGGTTTCTGGTTGCAGGCTTTTCCGTCTGCATCGGTTGGGACACTCCTCGACAGAAATACCCTGACCCTGGCGGTATGTCTTCGTCTCGGAGCCCGGACTGTCCATCAACACCAGTGTCGGTGCGGAGAACCGGTGGATAATCTTGGACACCACGGGCTTTCTTGTGCCAGAAGTGCCGGTCGCATTCCCCGTCACGCGGCACTCAACGATATCATCCGAAGGGCTCTTGTCACTGTTGGAGTGCCCGCAATTTTAGAACCCTGTGGTATTGCGCGGAGCGATGGCAAGAGACCTGATGGAATGACTGTTGGGCCATGGAAACTTGGCAGGTCTTTGGTGTGGGATGCGACTTGTGTAGACACATTAGCCCCATCCCACATCCAAGCGACTTCGTTAGGCGCGGGAATTGCGGCGATTTCTGCGCAAATACGCTAACCTCGGTACTGGTTACGAATTTGTGCCGTTTGGGGATGGGCCCTTGGGGACCATCAGCTAAGCGCCTGGCCAAGGAGTTGTCCAGGCGGCTGACGGAGAAGTCTAGAGACAGGAAGGCTGGCAATTATTTCTGACAACGTATTAGCCTTGCTATACAAAGGGGAAATGTTGCCAGTCTCCTTGGGACTATCTCTGATGCGACGTCATTAGATGATATTTTTTATTTATAGTTTAATTAGTTAATTATTACTTTTAATTAAGTTTAATTGTATTATGTTTAATTAGATTGAATATTAAAAATAAAAAAAGAGTTGGATATTTTCAGTGTGCCGATCCGAAGTATCTACAACCACCATTTACAAGTATAGAGACCGTGAAATGACTTAGTCGCGTTTCACAATCAGGTGTTGCAGATTCCATACTGCCGGCATAATGGATGTAACTGTCGCCTCCATTCTTCGACCGCACTTTAACTGAAGATCAGGCGGGGTGCTAACATATTATGTCAAGCCACAATAAATAAAAAATACCCCATAAATCTTGTGTCAAAGTTAACTTTTTAGGGAAAATCGGTTTACATTTCCTAATTACTTCTGGGACTGAAACTTTTACAAGCAAGGGATTCAAATTAATTAAAGTGCATATGAAACTGTTTTTACAACCGTTCCATCTAATGATTTAAGTATGTTATATAAGGCGAACGTGGTCTAGTAGTACTGGAATGGTAGGCAGCCAATCTGGGGTTGTACCACCACTTACAAATATACAGACCGTGAAGTGATTTAGTCGCGTTTTGGGATCAGCGTGTAAGTTGCGGGTTCTAACTAGGCCGGCATATTGGATGTGACTGCTACATACAGTTATTGAATTGTATTAGCAGTGACATCCAATCATGGATCGCACTCCAGCTTAACATCAAGCGGGGTACTGTCAAATGTCGATTCACAATAAAAAAAATGTAAAATGAAGTTTTCTTTAATGTGCCTTTTCTTGTAATAAATCACATAGGTATTAATAACCGTGATAATAACCCAGCAATATCCAGCGTGGACTTAAAAGTTGAAGAAATGCACTTTTTAAAATTAGTGTAGAGGAACTCCGACGCTAGCATAGTAGGTGCTGTGTGGTCACCAACTCCACGCCTTAATGCTCAACCTTTATACCTATTATTCCTATTACATTATATAATCAAATAAAACTATCGCTTAAAAAAACTACAAAAAAACACGCTTAAGTAATGTGAACTAAAAAGTGATTTTTCATTGTGTCTCGACATTTGACCTCGACCAGTCTGATGGTAAGTAGGTCAAAGAATGCCGGCGACTGAAAAACCAATCAGTTCACGGTTGTCGCCGTCACTATGCCGGCCGAAACAATTTATTAAATGAAAATATTGTCATTGGTTTTTAATACGTGTACAAATTTTCAAATTGTTTAGACCACTAGAATTGGTTTAAAATTAATTTAACAAAATCCGTTACATAGTTACACGAAAGAGTGGTAGGCAGTGGTACCCAGTCTGCCGATCCGGGGTAGTACCACCACTTACAAGTATACAGACCGTGAAGTGATTTGGTCACGTTTCGGGATCAGCTTGTAAGTTGCCGGTTCCATCTAGGCCGGCATAGTAAATGTGATTGCTACTTACAGTTATTGGATTGTATTAGCAGTGACATTCATTCATGGACCACACTTCGGCATCATCAAGCGGGGTGCTGTCATATGTCGAGTCACATTAAAAAAAAAAAAAACACATACAACTCAAGCTAATATAAAGGCGTGTTAAAAAAACTAATAAATGATGAAAAATAATGTAAAACTATAAGACCATTAGCAAACTGTTATATCCACTATTATATCTCAACTTTAATATTAAAAAAGAAATAAATGAGGGTAAATTCACTTTATCCCTACCACTGTCTTGCTCTAACGACCATAAAAAATATGAGACAAAAAAAACGTTCACGGGTGAATACATCTTAAACGCTCAATGACAAAGTTTTTGGCAGCAAACGTGCTTTCAAACTAATCAGCAGAACTGTGGGAACCACCGAAAAGCCAATAATCTGATACGCTTGGACTCTTTAACAAGACCTTTTATTCTCTTATCTAAATAATTTCAAGATCATTCTCGCTGTTTAAAAGCAATTCTTTCACATTCTTCTATTTGCTAAAACGAACAGCGTTAAATCGACATTAGATCATTAAATAACCTTATCTATATAAAAAACCATCTTTAATTACGCCATTTTTATTTAATTTATTGCCCAGCATAGTGACGGCAACTGAGGCAGCCGTAAACTATTCGGGTTTTTCAGTCGTCCTCACTCTTGGACCTCCTCTTGCTTATCATCAGGCGGATCGAGGTCGAATGTCGTGTCACAAAAAAAACAAGAGCACGTGTTTAAAACTATTAACCGGTACTAATGTGTCTTTGATATATCAATATATGTACTTTGGTCTCATATATCGTTCTATGATACGAGCAGTTAAGTAAATTAATATAGAAATATAAATAAATAAATACATATTATTAAATTATAAAATTCAGCAGGTTATTAAAATTATTAGACGGGCCCTAGTCGCCGTCACTATGCCGACCAAAGGAGCTTCTTCACGCAGGTTATACTTATTTTGATATTCTTTATAATATTGTTTTAACTAGATAGGCATTAGTAAATATTATATTTATATGTATTGCTGTACATTGCTACTTGGCCTCTTATAGCAAATACTTAGAGCGTTGTCTATTAGTTCATTTTTAAGAAGATACAACTGTCATTCCATACTGTGTCATGTGTCAGCTTATTCAGCTGGCTACTTGTACTTTATTTGTGGCTTAAGTACTACGTAGTCTAATAATTTTAATAACCTGCTGAATTTTATAATTTATCCATTGTCCATTGTCCATCCAATCCATTGTCTCTGCCTATCCCTGTGGGAAAAAGGCGTGACAGTTTTTTTATATTATCGTCAAAACAATAATCAATCTTCTTATTCTTTAGCTTCTATTTAGAGTAACTCTTAATCTTTTTAAAGTCATAAAGTGTAGAAAGGTATGCTAACGATATAAATTTCAGAAGTTTAGATAATTAAAAAGTTTTTATAACGTCGCTTGTCGTATTGTTTATTTCCTTAGCAATGTTATTTTGAAACAAGGTAACAGACACAGATAAAATTATTCGAAAGTACATAAATGTTTAATAAGTCAAATGATAATACTACAAGTACTATTACGCTTTTGGCCAGCATAGTAACGGCGACTGAGGCAACCTTAAGTTTATAGGTTTTTTCAGTCGTCGACATTATTGAACTTTGATTTTTTTACTATAAGGCAAGTCAATGTCAAATGTCACAGTAACAGTAAATCATAAAAAAAACTATCATATCTTTGACGCTACGTGGCCATGACGTGATAAATGAGACGCTCAAGTTGAAATCGAGAAAAGAACTAATTTATTTGACATAAAAATAGAATATAAAAAACAAAAGAACATTGCGTTTGAAAATGACATTTCATTTTTATTGAAAATAAATTATTACAATGTAAAAACTACGAAAAGGTCGACACATACAATAGATTATCTATAATATAATCTATAATATATATAATAATTAATACACTACTTATTAAAAACAGACGACGACGTACACAAAAACATTATGTTAAGCCTGATGTTAAGCAATAACTACAGCATAATGAATGGAGGTAACTGCTACTACAATTAAATAACTTCAAGTAGCAGTCACGTCCACTATACCGGCCTAGTTGGAGCTGGCAACTTACATGCTGATCCTGAAACGCAACTAAGTCACTTCACGGTCTGTATACTTGTAAGTGATGGTATTGCCCCGGATCGGCAAGGCGTGCTATACAGCCTGTATTGCTATACAGGCTGTGAAGTGATTAACCACAAAAGTTTACAAGAGGCGAACTTAAGATGTATATCTTCAGTACAAGAATAAAATAAAAGGTAAATAAAATATATATAAAATATAAATTACATATACATAAATACACATATTATATATACGTACATAATTTAAATACGTATAAAGCATTGTCAAAGAAGTAAATTATTCTGTGCTCTATAAAAACTTTTCAAAATGTTTTCAGATGGATTTCCGCCTTGCGTGAGATAACAGAACCGCTATCTCTGCCTGTCCCGATGATAATTTAGACGTGGTTAAATATAATATATTGTAATTAAGTATATTCATACTGTAATATAAAGTACCTATATTGTATTTTCTTAGATTTTGCGCGAACATTGATTAATGAATTAAACAAATTTTATGCGGCTTACTATCGCGTTTATTTTGGTTTTGATTGATAAAATCAAAACCAAAATAAACGCGATAGTAAGCCGCATAAAATTTGTTTAATTCAAGTACCTATATTATTAAAGATGTGGTTTAAAAGGAGATGTAGTGACAAGTATTTACAAAGGAATGCTTCGAAAATCACATGAAAAGGATGAGTGAAAATATATTAACGAAAGAAATTTATCAATCCGCTGTAGATCGATGCGCTAAACGACTCAGGAGAGTGTTTTCCGACCAAATCGAAGACATTCTCATGAAAGATGAGCTCCCTAGTGCCCATATCCGTGGAGCTTTTATTCATAAAATGTAGATGTGAGGAAGACGAGGGAGTTGTGTCATGGCGTGACAATTTTTACATTTATATATACTTACGAAAGAGGAACAGCTATTCGAACTTCATAATAGAGCTGTAAGATAGCGTTAGAGCCTTTTGTTTTACTGTTTTATCAACAGGCAAAATTATCAGAGAATTTTGGGTCCAATCCAACAAGTAAGAAGTCGGGTTACCCGGGACCTATCCCCGCCTATATTTCATTTACAGAAAGCGAATTTCACAAGTATTTGCACGAAAATATTTCCTTTCGTTTGTGTTGGACGAACAAAGAGAAATATAAGAAAAGTGTTTTTTTGTTTGTCGTTTTATTTGATGTTGCAAAAATTATCCGTTTTAGTTTTTACGGTGAATGATTTTGGAATAAGGAAATACCTACACAAGTATGTATTGTAACAACCCAAATAGTAACATCACTCTTTTCTAATAAAAACTGTGTCTTTTATGCCTTCAGCCTACGGATATAATCTTCGAGTATAGAATTTACACTGAAAACACTTTAAAAGTCGTAGCTGATCATATTAAGTGACAGACCGTGAAGTGACTCATTGGTGCTTCGGGATCAACTTCCAACTAGGTCCTATATGCGACTGCTACTTTCCGTTATATACCTGTAGTAGCAGTCGCTTAATTCCAGCTTATTATCACAGGTGAGTAGCTGTAATACATATGTCAAGCCACATTTTAAAATTTATTAAAGAATATTATAAACCGCGCAATACTTTTATTTCATTAACGTTATTTTTTTTTATTCATTTAAATTTAACGGCGGCATAGCAGATGCGTCCGCTACATGCAGTCACCTGTATTCATGGACTGCACTCCGGTCTAACACCAGACTGGGTGCTGTCATATTTCAAGTCATAATTTAAAAAAAAAAACAAATTAAGCTACTATTAAGTTTGTATCCAATTAAATTCTAATTTGGTTCGTGACAATAATCTAATTGTAATGACCAAAATATTATTTCAATTTGTATTTGTAGAACAATTGGTTTATTCTCTTGATTTTCAACTACTAATTCTTTAATGGCTAGCTAATGTAGACTGTTGCTGTACTGTTTTTATAAAGTTATTTTTTATTCAAAATTCCGAGTCATTTATTCATTTGATTTTCACAAACACTCAGAAACGTCATTAAGAAAGAGTGAGGGGACTCTACGCAGTGTTCGGAAAGGCTACAGACTGAGAAGAACACTCAAGAAACTCCAGTCCGGCTTTTTATTAAACACTTAATAGTTTTTAGGTTAACATTAATTTCGTAGTCAATAAATTTGGAATTAAGACGTTATTGCCAATTATTATTTAAGTATTTAAAACATATTTTAAAGTATTGTTTTTTAACACGTATATTTTAGAGAATAAATATGTTTTTCCATATAAAATTATGTAATATAGCGTACGAATAAAACCGTACCTTTAATGGATTCTAAACCCTCGCCTCTGATGTAAACGGGAGCTCAAATGTGCGAGTAAAACGCTTTTATAAATTAATGTAAAATAAGCATTCTAATTTAGTAGAAAGCAAATTAACGTGTAAAATTAAAATTAGGTCTATATTAGATAACCCGGGGCTCAATCATCAACCAAAGTGATAAGCAAAGACTGGCAGAATTATAGGTGATGCAAACTCTGGTGCCCCTGCAATTACGCAGAGACAGATAACAAGGGTCTTCAACCAGTGTGTGTTACCAATGATGACATATGGTACCAAAACGTGATCCCTAACTGTTGGCCAGTTGGAAAAGCTCAAAGTCGATCAGCGGTCTATGCTTAAATTATCTTTGTCTTGCCTAGTTAAAACCGGCAACTTAAAAGCTTATCCCAAAGCACAACTAAGCTTTTTAGTAGTCAGCGCTTTAAAACTTTTCCTTTTTTTTATTGTGACACGACATCTGACCTCGACCCGCCTGACAATAAGCAAGAGGAGATCCAAGTGTGACGACGACTGAAACGGCTGCCCCAGTCGTCGTCACTAAGCCGGCATTTCATGCCATTAGGCCTTCGCCGTCAGTAAAAAAATGAAAAAATCTGTAGACTTAAAGATAGTGATACTACCCCGGATTGGCAGGACTTTTAACAATCATTAAATGTTTTGGTTTTGTGTACGATTTATTTGTAAGCAAAAAATTAGTTACCTATACTCGTATTTAATTTCTTTTCCAATATAAAGTAGGTACTTGTATTCTAGACTGTGATTAATGCCTTTGAATTTCAGGGATAAAAATCATGGATTATATTTTAAAAGGTCCCTGAAATCTTTCATAATTTCAGCTAAAAAGTAACAAATGCTAGTAGCCGGATAATTCTTACAAAGGAGGCCGAAGTTTTTTTGCGACTTTATATGCGAGCTTATTGGAAAAATGTGCTTTCATTTTAAAGCCGGCTTATTGAGTTTCCATGTTCGAAGTAACCTGAGGTTCTTATGAGATTTCGGGAATTACTTTCGGTCGCGCTTTCAAATGTCAAGGAATAAGTGCTTTATTGAATAAAGTTATTAATATTATAGTAGAAACTTTTTCGTTAACAACAAAATGTTTTCAAAACCAATATATTTTTATTATAAAACACAATGATATTCAGTAAATTTTAATATTCGCCAATGGCACAAGTTTGAACGGTCAACCACGACGATTTGGAAGTAGGACAAAATGATTGGTATCGAGAGCAAAAAAGAGACAATTATATGTTGCTCTGCATCGCGACATTGAGTTCAAGTTTGTTCATTAGCATATCTTTAACGTGCCTCTTTCGGAGCCCGAATAACATATCTACGTCTTTTCTTAAAATATTAATAAAACACATTATCTAAGACAATGTTATGACGATTATAAAAAAATTTAAAGCATTACTTGGACGGCCATATTGACGGCAATTTAGGCACCTAACTTAAAAGTTTTTTTACTCGCTGATATTCTAAGACTTCTTCTTGCTAACCATCAGGTAAGTCGAGGTTAGATTAACAGCCTAATAAAAAAAAGGAATACCATCAAGTTTTTATACATAAATCTCTATGAGAGAAACTTAGGAGTTCTAGTTATAATTTTAATTTTCATTAACAGTTCGTTGACAAGACGACCGTGGTTTAGTAGTAGTTTTTTTTTGTGACTCGACATATAGTCTATGAACTGGCAAAAGGTCCTATCTGAAAAAAATGCTCATTACTTTTTCTGTATCAAAATGTCCTATTTCGATTAGGGAGTGATTTTAAGTTTATTTAGTTATAAATTCGCGTCAATAAAGCTAATTTACTAAATACGTGTTTTTTTTATTTGCTAAATAACTTCACTACTTCAATAATAATCAGTTTTTTCACAGTCCTGTAAAGTTGCATGATAAAAGATAGGACTCTTTGCCAGTTCATAAACGAATGTCAGCACCACGCCTAATAATAAGCTGGAGTGTGGTCCATGAATAAAGGTAGCTGCTACTACAATTCAATAACTGTAAGTAGCAGTCAAATCCACTATTAAGTCGTAGTTGGAACCGGCAACTTACAATCTGATCCCTTAACGGGACTAAGTCACTTCACAGTCTGTATTCATTTAAGTGGTGGTATTACTCCGGATCGGCAGACTGGGCACCACTACTGCTCTTAGACAATATTACAAAAGAAAGCTACGATGTCTTTGCTCCGTCCCTGAATCGAACCCGGGAAACCAAAGCAACCAAAGCGCCACTCTAACTTGCAACAACTTTTGATTTTGTTAGCCGTAACCTGTCATATAATCTTTATACAAATAAAAAATAAACCAGAGATAAAGACGGATGTAATCATGAATTAAATAAAGCACATTTTATTACCTAAGACGTATTTGCGAATAGTCATAAGTTTCTATGTATACGTTCACGAAATTCCTTCTATTGCCTCGATAACATCTTGTGCTTGAAGTCAGGTAGAATACTACCTCCTTACGAGGCTCTTAAGGTAATATAACTTTACGATTATTATTATGTACATCGACAATTGTATGTAGGAGCCACAATCGTAAATAACTTTGAAGCTTATTTGGAAAACAGTCTGATTGTTGATACTTAGCTACGGAAAAACTTACTTTACCTTGTTTTATGATCATTTTGACGACATGATTAGCACATTGGTTTGTTACGTGTAAAGTTCCGAATTCGATACCTGGTCAGAGCAAATATATTTTTTTTATTTTTTTACATTTATATACTAAGCTACTAAAGTGCTTGTATCATATAAACAGGACAAACAAACTACATATATCAAAGATACATTGGTACCGGTGGGTGGCGTCGAACTCGTGCTGTCGGTTTGCGTAACTATTGCACTGCCACTACACAACGGTCGCCTTATATCAAATATTTTTTACGGCTTTTTCCCACAGTGATAGGCAGAGACAATTGAGCACAAACTCATGTTTAACCTGATAGTACGGAAAGATAGAAGATATGAATGAGAGATAAGGCATTATTCATGAATAAAATCGAGATGAAGTTTTTCATCTTTTACTTAGAATTTTAATCAGTGAATTGTTTAAGTCTAAGCTTATTTTTATACAAAAAATGTATTTATAGAAATACCTTTAGTTAACATTTGATATAACAAACTACCCTTTTACCTCCTAAAAGCTCCATAAAAGTCTAAATATAGAGTATTTATATACTTGTATATTTTCAGAAAAGCAAATATATTTATTAAGCTGTGACATCTGAAGTCAGACATAGATTTAAGGTTTATATTTTAGGGTTTGAAATACTGATTTACTGGGAATCGATGATATCACATGCTTCCAACGGTTTGGTTGGACCTGTTTATGGTTTTCTAGCTTTAATTCACGGAATAGTGAGAAAATCTCATGTCAGGGGGGTTTTCAAATTTACTAAAAAGTATACGTAAAGAATTCTACATATACGTTTTATTTTATTTTTTATTATTACCTATAAACTTTTTTGCGACCTAACACGTGACAAACCCTAGTTGACGTTAAGCTGGAGTGTGTTTCTTCAATGAAGGTGTCTGCTACTATAGTTGTAATAGCCTAATAAATAACCGCTACTGCAGTTAAATAACTGTAGTAGCGGTCACGTTCACAATGCCGGCCTAGATGATACCGGTAACTAGCTAATCCGGAACACGACTAAGCCACTTCACTGTTTGTATTTCGTATATACGTGTATACTCGTATATCGGTTGTCCTGTTTTTATTATGCCAAGTGTAGTACAGGCTCGCCATCGTATATCATGGCACGCGTCTGCCCACTCCGACAGCAGTCGTGTTCTGCCGTAATAGTACGTGTATATATATATATATATATATATATATATAAATACTTTTACTACTATAAATACTAGATTAGGCTAAGGTGAGTTAATTACATACTAATAAGTGCACATTTTCTTAATCTGACGATTCGAGTATGACGGAAGAGAATGGGAAGGTCACAAACTTGTAAAAAAAATCGTCACCTGGAAAAATGATCAAGAATTACTGAAAAACTATAATCTGTCAATTTCAATAATATATATACTCTCATACACTACACCAAGCAAAGCAAAAGTTGCTTAGTATAGAAATGTAAAAAAAAATGTATTTATTTATAAACATCTTTTTTATCAACTGAACCTTTATGCATAGCAATTTCCATCGTCAATCACATAGGGCCTCCATCAAGTTTAGTACAAACACTCCACAACCCAACTAGTGGCGAAATTGGTAATAAATACGTGACCAGAGTTCCAAGTGAAGTGTTAACTACTGCCGAATAGTGTTCTTCGTTAATTACCAAAACAAACCTCACCCCATCCAACTTTGTTTACAGCCCCGTCAACAATATCAACTATTATTCAGGTTTTTTGGCGGGCAACTGCTAGTGACAGGACGCGCAATTTTGAATTATTTGAAACGCTTGTGTTTTTTTTAAATGTTAATGTGTAATAATGGTGGAATTGTTATCCAGTAATCTTTTTGAAGTTGATTGAGTATAAACAAGTAATTTGTTTATACTTAATGTGTTTCCTCCAAGACTTCTTCCGAAGTTTTATTTATTTATTTAAGGAGAAAATACAAAATTAAGTTCTTATGACTAATATATAAAATAGATTCTATTGTACATGTATAACTTAATTTTCTAAACATTTCCCACTAAGACTTATTTACTTTTGATTAAAACACATAAACACACGTATACACACACATTTAAAAATTTTCTTAGATTTTGCGCGAACAATGATTAATGAATTAAACAAATTTGATGCGGCTTACTATCGCGTTTATTTTGGTTTTGATTTTACAATTTTTTATTATTCCGACGTTTCGAGAGCTTTGCAGCCATCGTGGTTACGGAGAGACTATCATCGTCATCTTGTCATAAATCACTCGCGTGGTTCATCTTCATATTTACTTGACAATGTTTTAAGATTGAACCATTTAATTTTTCAGGATTTCAAAAAAAAAGAAAACCAACTAACTACCTACGAGCTACCTAACTATCAGATGATCACCTATCTAGCTGAGGTTTAAAATGTCGAGGTAAATAAAATAGGTTTCCTAACCTGCGTATAACTATTTAAATTATGAATAACAATAACAAGTAACTCATAATTAGGTTTGTTTTTAACACAATTGTTACAAAATCACAATTGTTTAAGAGCTACGCAATTCAATTGCTACGACGTAACACGACGCGTCGTAATTAGTAGAGATATTTACTAAACAAATAAATATAGCTACAAAACTAGTTAACTAACCTATTATTTTACTATTTCCTCAAAATATTCCAAAATAGATTTTCTCGGAAATATGTATTTTGGTTCGCCATGATACTATAATCTCGCAGATGTGAGTTATATCATAAAACATAATACAACTATTATATCATCATCATCATCAGCCAGAAGACGTCCACTGCTAAACATAGACCTCCCCCTTAGTACACCATTCCGAACGACAAGATGCCAGCTATATCTACCGGTTATTCGTTACTCTTACTATGTCGTCAGTCCACCTAGTAGGAGGCCTATCTACGCTGCGTCTTCCGGTGCGTGGTCCCCACTTAAGAACCTTTCTCCCCATCGGTTATCGGTTCTTTGAGCGAAGTGGGCAGCCCATTGCCAGTTCAGCTTGCAAATTGCCTCTGGTTCTTCAGCAAATAATTTAATTCCAGAATCTACCGCGCAAATGTACTCCAAGCTTAACTGTATTCATTGCCCGCTGAGCGTCTGTGAGCTTTTCCAATAGACCAACAGTAAAGAACCATATGTCATATTATATGACTCAAATATATCTCAGTGCCATGTGTCATCACTGGCAAAAGACATTGGTTAAAAACCCCCGTCTTCAGGAACTGCGGGATATTTGACGAGAAGATAGTCGCAATTTTCTTTTAATATATAGAGATAATCATAGAACATTTTTTTAATTTACATATGTATTTAGGCTGTATAAAACAAAAAAAAGGTACTAAAGAGCGTGTATCATAGAAACAGAACAACCAAAGTGCATATATCAAAGAATCATTGGTACCGGTGGGTGGTCTCGATCACGTGTTCTCGGTTTGTGTAACCATTGCACTGCCACTACACCACGGTCGCCTTACAAGGGCTTTTTTTTCTTACATAAATTAAATCTTGGACTGTCGATGTGACAGCTCTTGGACATGCCTATATTTTGGTATATCCCGATATACTTTTATACAAAAAGATGATGTACACATATGGAAATCTATATGTTTTCAGAACTTACTTCTCCTGATTACTTCTAATGAGCAATAGTTACCGACATAGTGACGGTGACTAAGGCAGCCGTAAACAGTGTCCTTTTTTCAGTCGTAGGCACTCTTGAACCTCCCGTGCTTACAATCAGGCAAAACAAGGTCAAATGTTTGGTCACAATATAAAAAATATCAAAAGACTAAAACTAAGCAAAAGTAAGTATTTTCTAAAATCAATAATGTAACTCAGCCCCGATAAAGCCTAATAAAAACCAATTTATTTCAATAAAGAAGGAACAAAAACTTTGCCTTCTTAAGCTTTTATATATTTTTGTTACTATGTCTTATGTGTGCTATTTACTGTCATATAAAAACGTGATACCAGTAGCTGTCTGATATCAGAGCATCAACTCTTACTGTGTAAAATGGTCGTTATATTTTGTCGGAAATGGTAAAAACTTGTTCATTACACCGGAACCACGACGTATCTGTTTTGTGAGTAAGCACTTTGTAAGTGTTGAATTTCAAATCACTTTCGTTATATTTTCAGAGTATTTCAGTTTCATTATCGGGGCGTGATCCCATCTGCTTGGAATAAATTTTTGAAGCGAACATCAATTTTCTTTAGGACTTGTAAATCAACGTTAACAAAGAAATTCAATTCATAAATTCATAAAACATTTAAATAGTAAATTTAAGTTGTTCTATTAAATATTTTGTTTGTATTTAATTAGTTTATTTTAATATAAATAGTATGAATCGTAAATAGTTTTAAAACGATTCAACTTATTTATTATTTGTTGTTAAATATTTGTTACGTCTTATTCACAGACGTTAATATTATAATATAAAGTTAAAATCTAAATATTTTTATAAAATGTGAAATATATTAATATCCTGATTTCTTACCTAAAATTTGCTGAGACTTTAGTCAAGATTAATTGTTCGTTTGCCTAATCCGGCTAAAGATAATAAACTTTTATTAAATCCAATTTGGGCTGCTTACATCATTAATATTTGTTTGTGTAGTTAATAGTATAAATATAATGTATATATATAAGGCGGCTGTGGTGTAGTGGCAGTGCAATGGATACACAAACCGGAAAGCACGAGTTCGAGACCACCCACCGGTACCAATGTGTCTTTGATATATGTACTTTGGTTGTCCTGTTTCTATGATACAAGCACTTTAGTAGCTTAGTATAGAAATGTTAATAAATATATATATATATAAATATATATGTATATATAATGTTAATAGTATAAGGTATAAAATATATTGGTTTTTTTTTCTTCTTCGTATTAAGGGTTTGATATAGTCTGTGCTTGCCGTGTTTAAATCTTAAAATATGTTGAAAGTATATATATGTACCTATATCTGTACCTCAGAAGCAACTTATGTTAAGTCACATTCTGCAAATTATGCAGGACGGCCATTTTAATGATTTTTTTGTAGTTATTATTTTTTTACTGTTAATGTTTGGTCTTAGTCAATACGTTCATAGCTTGTTTATGGTTCATTTAAGCATCTTTATTCTATAAAATATTGTTACAGCTTGTACTATGCACCCTTTTCAGGGAGGTGGACTTAACACATTTGTCTCCAAATAAGGATGGCTTGTTCCAACTAAATTTCTCTATTAAGTCCAAATGGTATGAAATATTAACAAGGCGTATTATTTTGTAAAAACTGTCACGCCACCAATCGTGCCACCAAGTCTTGCAGAAAGGTCTTTAAAAAGGCGAAGGCGCGTTTCCAGGATTGGCGAGAGTCTATTAGCGCACCCAATGGGTAGTCGCAGCTTTTGGAGTCTCGCCAAGACTGTAGAATCTAACTTCTGTCGTGCTGTACTGCCACCGCTGAGACAGCCTGATGGCTCACTGGCGCATACGGCGAAGGCGAGGGCCGATCTACTGGCCGAAGTCTTTGCCACAATTTCGCGTATTGACGATCGTGGTGCAGAGCCACCCACCCTGCGCCATGCGGACATACGATACGACGTCCGCAAGGAGCTACGATCGCTTGATATCCGGAAGTCCAGTGGTCCCAATGGTGTCCCAGCGCTTGTGTTTAAAACTTGTGCAGCGGAATTGACTCCCGTCTTGACGAGGCTATACCGGCTCTCGTACGCATCGGGCTGCGTGCCTCGGGCTTGGAAGGGGGCCAATGTGCAACAGGTCCCAAAGAAAGGCGACCGCTCGGACCCGGCAAACTACCGTCCAATAGCTGTAACCTCAGTACTGTGCAAGGTCATGGAGCGAATAATTAATATTCGCTTCATGCCCTACCTGGAGGGTCACCAGCTGATCAATGACCGTCAATATGGCTTCAGACCGAAACGGTCAACTGGTGATCTTCTGGAGTACACCACGCACGTCTAGGGTGAAGCGTTGGATGGTAATGGAGAAGCCCTTGCCGTTGGCTTGGACATCTCCAAAGCGTTTGACAGGGTCTGGCACAGGGGCCTTTTATACAAGCTCGAGGCATACGGCTTACCTGACCGTCTGCGGGGTTGGATAGCTGACTTTCTGCATGGCCGCTCCATACGCGTCGTTGTGGATGTAAGCGCGTCGCGCAGGATGTCGGTGAATGCCGGCGTCCCTCAGGGCTCCGTGCTATCGTCGACTTTGTTCCTTCTGCATATCAATGACATGTTGCTATGCAGACAACAGCACGGTGCATGGACGCTACACTGCCCGCCCCGCAGCCGGCAAACAGGAGATAGCCGATATGAGAGAGTCTGTTGTATCGGGACTGAACCGGGTTCTTGATCGTATTACCCACTGGGGCGACAAGAACCTGGTTCAGTTCAACGCAGACAAGACCCTAAACGCGTTCTCGACGAAAAAATCCCCGTTTACTCCCCTTCCCTCTCTTTGTAACATCTCCCTCAGTGCTTCGGACTGACTGGACATTCTTGGAATGTCCCTTCGCTGCGACCTGAATCACGGGGACCACATCGAGCGGGCCATTAAGACCACCTCCCTTGGCACCCTCACTCCAAACTTGGCATCCTGAACAGGGTGCGGCGGTTCTTCGCGCCAGAGCTTCGCCTGCTACTTTACAAGGCTCAGATTCGCTCTTGCGCGGAGTACTGTTCGCACCTCTGGGACGGCTCTGCCAAGTATCTTCCTAATGCCCTAGCTCCATTGCAGCGCCGAGCTGTCCGAATCATAGGTGATGCAGAGGTCACGCGAACTCTGGAGCCCCTGCAACTACGCAGAGACATGGCGGCTCTGTGCGTCCTCTATCGCTCATACCACGGAGAATGTTCCGAGGAGCTCTTTAACCTTGTTTCTACCTCGTCTTTTCACTCCCGTAATACCTGCTCAGGTCGGGGTAAGCATCCGCATTTTATCGACCAAATCGGCAGTCGAGCTAAAAAGTTCGGTGCGTCTTTTCTTTGTAGATCAATCGACAAGTGGAATGCTTTGCCTGCCCATGTGTTCTCTCCATCCTTTGACCTTGGATCCTTCAAGAAGAAGCACTTTTGGCCGAAATAGTGACGGCGACTGAGGCAGTCGTGAACAAACTCGGTTTTCTCAGTCGTCGTCACTCTTGGACCTTTTCTTGCTTATCATCAGGCGGGACAAGGTCAGATGTCGTGTCACAATAAAAAAAAGTACTTGGTTTTTATTACAATCTATTAAATATAGTTCGTACATTTTGCTTATATTAAGCTCGTTACCAAGATATTTCCTTGCAGACTGTTCTCTACTGTAATGGCTGTCAATAACAGGAAATGATTGTATATGATGTCTTACATTCTGCCTTATCACATCATCCAGTTTATTTGCAGGAACATATTTGACCCTAGCATCACCAGAAACTGTACCACCATCCCTATTTTTATTAAGAGCTACATCAACAAAACTTTGAGAAATACACAATGTATTTAAAAACAACTTCTTACATATTGGTATGACTTCATCATTTACAGTAAAAGTATATTTTAATGTAAATAATCTTTTATTTTCTCTAGTACCAGTACGTGATCGTCCTCTTTCTACTTTTGATTTTATAATCCTATTGGCTACTTCTTGTTATTATCAAAATCTTCACGGTAAAAATTGTCGAAAATTTCATGTCGTTTATCCTGTTCGTTATCGTTTATAGGTATTGGTTGTAGTTGGGATTTGTTATGTGTTGTGTGGGACTTAACACAAAAGCACTTTAATAAAATTTATAAGTTTGTAGGAGCGAAAATGTGTTATGTGGGACTTGAATCACATTGCCACTAACAACTACCTGGACATAACACATTTTCATAAATGGTATTATTTAATTCGAGCTATGTAGGACCTAACACAGTTTGCCACCAGCTGGAGATCTTTATTCTGGACATAAATCATTAAAAAAAAGTTATCCTAAAATTTTGGACTTAACACTAGTTACCTCTGAGGCACAGATATATTAATGTATAGTTTTTAGAAATATATATTCTTTGGGCGGCACAGTGACGGCGACTGAGGAAGTCGTAAATAAATCGTTTTTTTTTTTCAGTCGTCAGCTTCAGGCAAGTTAAGGTCTTATGAAGAGTCACTATAAAAGAAAATCTAGTATTGTGTTAACAAAGTATGAATAATTCCTGTTACACCGGCTTTTACACAAAAGTGTTAAAAAAGAACTTCCATAACGAGTTCCTCAATAGTTGTTTACGGGTAAACTATTCACCTTTTGCGTTGAGTTCGTGGTAAACCTTAACCCGACAACACAAAGGGCAAAGGCGATCTTTCCCAAATAATCCATCTTATAGTCAGGGCGTAAAACCCTTTATTATTTACTTATTGAACTACCTTTTACTATTTACAAGCTCAGAACTATAATTGTCGTCGAGATCTTTTCAACTATACTAAAATTTATCCGCTATAATACTTGAAGAAATACATAAATGTTCCACGCTCCACGCACGTAAAGACATTTTATTATGACGTGGCATCCGACAGCGGGGGCCTTGCGGTGATCTGGAGTGCGGTTTGTGAATGAAGCCGACTGCTACATTTAGTGAGCTGGTCTAGTTAGACCGGAAACTCACAAGCTGATCCCAAAACGCAACTAAGTCAGTTTATGGTCTAGATACTTGTAAATGGTGGTACTATCCCGGATCGGCCGACTGGGTACCACTGCCTAACACTCTTTGGTAACCAGATCCGGAGCAATCCGCCTCTTTTTTTATTGATAAATATTTGTAATAATTCAATTCAATTATTAAATTTTTATTATATTATTTATTGAGAAACAAATAAAATTAAAAGTATATTAACTATAATTACCTATATAACTATAAATAACTAAATAAACTATAAATAACTATAAATAAAAATATCATGTAATGACGTCAGAGATAGGCCCAAGGAAACTATCAACATTTCTCGTTTGCATAGCAAGGCTAATACGTTGACAGAAATAATTGCCAGCCTTTCCGTCTCCAGTCTTGCGGCTTTGAAACATATCTTTGCTCTAACTTGCTAACAAACCTGTGACTCTACGAATAAGGAACTGGTGTGCTTACCAATGCTCTACGCCTGTCGTTCAAATTAGAAATAATAAGCAGTACAACTGGTATAGACACAATAATATACCAGAAACATTATTAAGTTGATGCCTTAATGATATTATGTTAATGATTTTGCTTGTCTGTGTGAAGGCTGCTTGGAATATTAATTATCATTATTAACCTACTGTAGCACGTTGGCCACAGACAAGAAAACTTACTTGTGAAATAATCTACAACAGAGATATTTCAATTACGCTAGGACTCGAAAATTTACAGTAAAAGTGAAAGTTAAACAAACCGTAAAAATTATTGATAAGACTAAATATTGCAAATGCATACAAGCATACAGCCCGTAAAGTGATTTAGTCGCGTTTTGGGATCACCTTGTAAGTTGCCGGTTCCAACTAGGCTGGCGTAGTGGATGTGACTGCTACTTACAGTTATTTAATTGTAGTAGCAGTGACATCCATTCATGGACCACACTCTAGCTTAATATCAAGCGCAGGCTGTCATATGTCGAGTCACAATAAAAAATTAAAAACATGCTATGAAAGACATTGTTTTTCCGGCCGCAAATAGCACTCGGTACTTACGGAATATCAGAATAGTTGTAGCCAATGATATAATATACATAAAGAAATACAATAAATACTTTAATATGATTGTTGCCAACATTTAGTTACTCGTACATATGATTTTTTAATTTTTGTTTTAATGTTTGTTTTTAATTCCTGTTTACTAATTAAGTATGTCGAATACCTACTACAAAATATTACCTAAATGAAATGTAATACTTTATTAACCATAAATACGTTAGCAGACTTTAATTTCTAATAATAAAAACACTATATTCTATGGCTTTTGTTTACTTGTAAAAGATCTAAGAAGAAAACAACATACAAATAATTTAAGTATTTACCACAAAATGGATTTATAAATAAATATTCCTTAAAAGGTTACACGACATTATACTTAGGCTATTCGCTTTTAGGATATTTAGGCTACTGTTGAATTTCTTTGAAAAACGAGAACCAGTAAAGTTTTCTATAGGGTATTAGTCTTGAATTCGTGATTTTTTTGTTAGGCCCATTATTTTTTGCGATTGTATATTAGGCTTGTTTTTGCATGATTATTTATTCTACGATAAAGCATTATCTAAGCCAATGTTAACTGATGAAAATATGTTTTGACGTGTTTTGAAAAATTCGTCAGAACAAACAAATACCGGTTTTCCAACCAGTTAAGCGTTCATACAAGTTCTTTTTTCGTCCGACCTGCGTCTGTTTTGTGTGTTTTTATGCGTTGAATTTCGAGTGTTTGAGTTATTTTACCATAAATTGATCATTCTTGTGTAAGAGAACAGGTGTTTGTAGGATATGAGAGACAAAAATTATTCTATAAAGAAGTTTTTGAGTGATAAATAAATTGAAAAATAAATGTATTTTCTATCCCCTTCAGTATTAATTAAAATGTTGCTGGTTTCATACTGAAATACTCAAAAAAAACTTTTTCGGTTGCATCCACCGTAACTTTAGACCAAGTGATAATAAATACTAACTCACATCTACTCACAATCATTGTCTTTCAAATCCAATTTTCTAATGGATCGCCTCGCGGGGAATCCACCTCTTTCTCACGCTAAAATGTTGGCATACAATAAAGCGATACTCTCCGTAGCCAAAAACAAACCGTATAGTAGGCAGATTGGTGCACAACTTCGCTTTCTTCACCGAGCAAAACGGTGCTCATACTGGTATATAGTATCTAAAATATAAATGTCATTTAATATTACTCAAAATCAAAATATATAGGGCAGTAAATTAACTTATGGAGATAGAGCCCACTGTATTATTGCGTGTTCGTAGTTATCAGCTCTCAAAGACGAGCAATTCGTAGAATTTTCTCATAAAGCAGAACAATGTATTTCTACTATCAATCCCCCCGTTCGTAATAAAAGGCGCGGTTGTTAATCATTATTGAAAAATTATCGTCAATTAGATTACTAAGCGAACAGTTGTAAATCGCTCTTCGCTCCTGTGACTGATCACGCTCATCATGGCAACAGCGAATGAGCTGACGTACAGATTGATTGCTTCTTACGTATTGATCCCAACTCAACTTACTGCCTCTAAAATTTAACACTGTTTTTGGGACTTTTTAAATTGTCACTGTCAAATTGCGTTTGTATTTAAATCTACCCTATAACTTCTATTATAATTTATAAGAATAAATTAGCAGTTTATATATTCAATCAAATTCTCACGCGTTCTTCCACAGGGATAGACAAAGACAATGAAGCGCCACTCACATGATCCTGACACAACTACCTCGTTTCCCTCTCCTCCACAATCCTCTCCATACAAGCTCTACGGTTATGGGCACTACGCAACCAAGCTTTCTTAAGGTAGTCCCCGATTTGGTCGGAAATCATCCTCCTGGGTCCACCTCGTTTATTTATTCCTACAGAATATATTAACATTATATGAGATAGATTATTACTCTGGCTTATTATAGCGTTTATTTCTAATTATTTTATTAAGAGTGATAGCGAAACGGTTGGTGGTCATTTACCCAGTCTGCCCATTCGGGTAGTAGAACCACTTTCAAGTGTACGACCGTAAAGTGACTTACTAACGTTTCGGGATCAGCTTGAATGTTAGTAGTTCCAGGGCAGCATAGTGAATGAGGATGTAACTTGCAGATATTTAACTAAACTAGCAGTCGCTTTCATTCAAGGACCCCACTCAAGCTTAACATATGTGCCGTCATATATCGTAGCTCGATGAAAATTGTAATATTTCTTTTTTATAAATTAGTCTAACATAATAAGCTTCGATGATGATAAGCATCATAAAATAATTGTATTTTTCTTTAATACTCTTCTTAGAAAATAAACTGAAAAGAGAATGGTATTTTGGGTAAAATCTAAACAAAGAAATGAATAAACTTGTATACATCCTTGAAATTATTCAGGAGCGATGATTAAATGTATGAATTTCTGGAGGGATGTATTTTCGGATATGAGAAACGTATAATATAATACTTTTAGCAATTTGTAACGTTCAGACGAAACGAGTTCTTCATCACATGAGCCTCTATCATGAGAACAAAACCAGAGATTAGACTAAAGATAAACGAAATATATACTGTAATTAATTGATAATAGAGTATCATTTACAATAACTTTATGCATGTCAATTTGTTTAGTACATATAGACCATAGAAATATTTAACGAACACAAAGTCACACAAGAATCAATTGCACAAAAAGCTTTATGCATTGTTTTATTGTAAATTGTTGTCTATACAGACGTCATAAGGTTTACTTTCGAAGTAAAATTACTGCATTAAGAACAATAGAGTTGACAATACATAATAGCAGTAACGTATTTCACACATCGTTGATTCGCTTTCTAAGGATGTCATCGTCACAGACACAATTTCGTTGATAGAATGTTACAATAAACTGCTTTGAATTGTATATTCTATTTGTCACACAATTATAATTGTTTCTAAGCACGAAAATATTATCATCTTCATCAGCCAGAAGACATACTGCTGAACATAGGTCTCCCCCTTAGAACGCCATTCTTAACGACAAGATGGCAGTTGCATCCGCCTTTTATTTGTCATTAACACTATGTCGTCAGTCTACGCTGAGTCTTCCAGCTTGTGGTCTCCACTCAAAAACCTTTCTTTCCCATTGGTTGTCGATTCTTCGAGCGATGTTATTTATTTATTTAAAATATTATACTTCAATTATATCGACAACTGACCTTGCCTTACCTGATGTAATAGCAAGGCAAGGTCTAAGAGCGACAACAAATTAAAAAACCGATTCAGTTCACGCTCACCTCAGTCGCCGTCACTATGCCGGCCAAAGGTAGATGTTATGTCGTTTTTTGCGTTAAATTAGTTTCTTTGACTTCCGGAAACTATTCTATCTACAAGTCGTTTTTTTGGGCATCATGATTAGCTTCATTAATTAGCTGCGCACAAATTTAGTTCAGTATCAAGTAATTATTTTATTGTGTAATATTTTTTAAGTGTGTAATATTAATGTTCATATTAGTAATTATATTATTATAATTATCCATACATGTATGTATTCATTACCTTCATTAATACTTAAATCAATAACAGGTTTTTATTAAAAGTAGCCGAAAGAAATCTTGACCAAGAAACATCTGCGAGTGGACTAACGTTTCCTCTTTCTAGCTTGTCGCCAAGTCGAGTCTTCTCGCGCTTAATAATGAGGAACATCAGAAACTAACGGCCAACCTCTATGAGTAAAGCTCCACCAAAAGAAGAATCACACATTTAAACAAAATTGGATCCAAGTTTTTTGCTCAACAAAATCACCCATTTTAAAATCAAAAAAATCACTTTTGATTGTTTACAAAATCACGTGTAACTCAGAGATAATTAAACTTTTTGACAAACAGACGCTTGGCAAATGTTATAGACAGTCCTACCAACCTAGGAAAAAAACCTGCCTTCCTAATGCCAGTTTAAATGACAATTTCAGCTTACTTTTTGATCACATGTTGACTTATATTTTAAATGTTTATTATGATATAGATCATAGATGTCTTATAGCTATAGGACATAATGTCGAAGGTAGTGACATTGCACAAAGCCTGAGGCTCTATCTCATAGAGGAACTGCTTTGCTATACAACTTCCTCTCAGTAATGATGCTCGTGCTATAACCACCCTATACGTCAATCAATCAAATTGTCACGCCTTTTTCCCACAGGGATAGGCAGAGACAATGGAGCGCCACTTACCACGATCCTTACACAACTCCCTTGCTTCCTTCACATCCACAATTCTCCTCATACAGGCCCTGTGGTTATGGGCACTAGGCAATTTAGCTTTCTTAAGGATGTCTCCGATTTGGTCGGAAAACACTCTCCTGGGCCTGCCTTGTTTAACGCATCCATCCACATCCGATTTATAAATTCCTTTCGTCAATCTACTTTCACTCATCCTTTCCATGTGCCCAAACCATCGAAGCATTCCTTTGTCAATCCTTGTCACTACATCTTCTTTCAAACCACATCTATCACGCAGTGTGCTATTCCTTATTCTATCCGCTATCGTCACTCCACACACACTCCTTAACGACCGCATTTCCACCCTATACGTGCATATCATAAATGCAAGTAAAGCAAATAGTTTATTCATGTTTAATAATAATAAAGTTTAATAATGGGAGTTGTGATCGTGGCAATAACTATTAATAGCAGTCACATCCACTATTATACGGAGAGTAAGTAATCCGCGCGAGTGTAAGCCGCATAAATATGATAGCACCCCGCTTGATGTTAGGCTGAAATGTGGTCCATGAATGGATGCCACTGCTACTACAATTAAATAACTATAAGTAACAACCACATCCACTTTTCCGGCCTAGTTGGAACCACCAACTTACAAGCTGATCCCGAAACGCGACCAAATCACTTTACGGTATGTATACTTGTAAGTGGTGGTACAACCCCGGGTGGGCAGAATGGGTATTACTGCCTACCAACCGCTAACCACAAGTATATAGACCGTAAAGTAATTTGGTCGCGTTTCGAGATCAGCTTGTAAGTTGCCGGTTCCAACTAGGCCGGAATAGTGGATGTGGTTGTTACTTATAGTTATTTAATTGTAGTAGCAGTGGCATCCATTCATGGACCACACTCCAGCCTAACACCAAGCGGGGTGCTATCATTATGCGGCTTACAATTGCGCGGATTACTTACTCTCCGTGACCACGTTGGCTGCAAAGCTCTCGAAACGTCGGAATAATAAATAAATGTAAAATAAAAAATCAAAACAAACGCTATAGTAATCCGTATAAATTTTGTTTAGTTCATAATTAAATAAGTTAGTAGTAGTTAAAACGAATATATTTTGGTCCTTCGTGCCGGATCTTCATTGTCGTTTGTTTGATTGTATGTAATGAGGTCAGGGTAAGATGTCGGGAGAGACAATTTACAAAATGTAACTAGTTAGTTTGAATTGACATTGTTCATTCAATGTAGTGACATATATTTTAACACAAACTTTACTTCATTAAAGTAACTTTAGGAAGATTCCCAGAAAATTTCCAGTGTAATTTAAATCAGATACCCACATTTATTAAATGATTCAAATGTTATTTATTACTGGATCTGAAAGTAATGTTTATTATATAGCTATATTTTAAATAAAATATAAATATTATTATTAACTATTACATCCAACAATCAAATCAAATTCAAAGCTCTTATTTTTATAACAATATTAATAAATACAGCCTAGTAGTTCTAAAATAAACATAAACATTCTAAAATAAGAACTAATTCATTGTTATTTGTCTCATTTATATTATGTTTATACCACGTGTGACTGAAAGAGACAACTACTTGTACTTCAATTCCTATATTTCAAAGGTTGGCGCTACTTTTTTGCAAATACAACCGCTTGTAATTGTGGTTGACTTTTAATACTGCTTAATTAAAAGTCACGTGGTAGTAAGTGTAGCAGCATAATTGTTCCGTCATCCTTTTTTGAAGTATTTTAATGTCATTTGTTATTCTGTCAAATTAGGTTGTCCAATGATCATCAAAACTAGTGACAACCTTCTAAATTACGAATGTAAAAATGTATATTCATCCCCTTCTGACTTCTTTTTAATGCCATAAGTGAAAATAGCATATACAACCAAACAAGACCTACAATCATATACAAATCAATATATTATTTCATTAAGTCTATAATAAATGTACCTAATATACATAATTTCCCTGATATACAATATCAAAACTGTCCGTTTAATTAAGTTTTTAAATTAAGTTTAATTAACCCGACGTTTCAAGAGCTTGTTAAATTAATCATTGTAATCAAAAATTGTATAATCAAAACCAAAACAAACGCGATAGTAAGCCGCATAATAATTGTTTAATGAAACAAAAAAAAAACCTATAGCACTATTTATAATAAATATTGTATTTTCCCCTACCCGTTTTCTGCGTCAAATCAACCAATTTTTCCTAATAAAAGGCGCCCACAAGCAATACGCTGTTAATGGCACACATGTGAGCATGCATAACAATGATATTCTCACCTAAAACATAAGCTTTTAATGTATTTGCTATTTATTATTCACTGTTCTCAATGTACTTAGGCTCACGAGTACAAGAAATTGAGTTGAAATGATTTTCGAGTTTTATAAATGTATATTTTTTGGTATTTATATTTTTGTATTTACTTTATCGCTTTATTACTCGTATTATTACAATTAAATTGATTTTTTTTTATGTGACACGACATCTGACCACGACCCGCCTGATAAGCTAGAGGAGGTTCAAGAGTGACGACATCTGAAAAAACCGGTCAGTTCACGGCTGCTCCAGTCGCCGTCACTATGCCGGGCAAACAAACTTAAGGTGAACCACATTGCTCGAAGAACCGACTACCGATCGGGAAGAAAGGTTCTACAGTGGAGACCACGAACCGGAAGACGCAGCGTAGGTAGGCCTCCCACTAGGTGGACTGACGACATAGTGAAAGTCACGAATAACCGGTGGATGCAACTGGCATCTTGTCGTTCGAAATGGCGTTCTAAGGGGGAGGCCTATGTTCAGCAGTGGACGCATTCTGGCTGATGATGATGATGATGAACTTAATGCCCTTGCACATTCTCTGCAAGGACTATTTGTATCTAAGGGACAACATAGAAATGAAATAATTAGGATGGTGCGTAGAGTTTAAAAAAAGTCTCATAACAATCATTTATTTATTCATTTAACTACAAACTGTATTTAATCTTTAATTGTATATATTAACGTGTACATATACTTACCTTTTGCAAATAAAAAAATATATAAAATAATTTATAGGCTTATAAAAGACAACTTAATACGTGTAAAAATTATATTGTTGAAATTGTACCAAGTATAACTGAGATAGCATTGTTGTAGAACTATAAAGATATCGTTTATGTAAATTCCTTTCATCGTAGGTTTGTACCTAGGTTAAACAATATTCTAACATTGTACAATCTATAATACAGATATAATGTATAATCTACATCATATCTCTACATATATGAAACTTTGTATAAGCAAAGTTATTCTTATTTTTACCATTGTTTCGCATTCCCTATTGTTAACGTATGAGGAATATTTCAATTGGAACTGTTCAATATTCTTCTTTTTTTTTCATTGTTTCTCACTAATTAGTATTTATGTACTGCAATGAAATTAGCACGCGGTTTTGTATAGTGATTATTGAATTTATTCAGAAAATTATTGCCGCTTCTAATATTGGGTTAATTATCTTTGTCACAATTTATATTATTTTGGTTTGTAATTTGTTTTTTATTTTAAAGCTAGTCTTTTATTTTATGCTTACTAAACATTTTAATAACTGGAAAATTGATCTCTGAACAGACCATCAAGTTGGTTTCAAACGCAAAACAAATTTTACGTATTTATTTTAGGTATGTTTATTGAAAATTAATTGAAATGCAATATCACTCAAAAAAATGTAAAGCCATGATTTCCTCTAGGATGTGCATTCCACTAGCCTAACATAACTCATTCTCATTCCCTTGCTCTGACTTACTCAATAACTAAAATATACATAATTAACCAATTTAAAATATAACTTTGACCCTCGAGTATCTTTGATATATGTACTTTGGTTGTCCAGTTTCTATGATACAAGCACTTTAGTAGCTTAGTATAGAAATATAAAAATAAATAAATACAAATTAAAATAAAATAAATTTCTAAATGACGAAGATTTAAAAAACAGGACATATTTTTACGTCAATCATAGTGGTCTCTTTTTTATTGTTTTATGTTTACTTTCTCTGGATTTTTGTTTATGAAAATTTTCAACTTTCAAACAATTTTCTTGCTTAATTAAGGAAATTTAGTGAATTAAGTGCGAGTCATTAATCATTAATTAACAAAGTCAGCTTTTACTGATGAAACTCAATTAATAATATCTACAGAAATGCCATTTTAGAATTACAGACAAGCTGTTTTAAATCATGTTGAATTTATGTTGCATTATCAAATATTCATTTTATGTATACGTGCATAAAATTATTATTTAATATTATATTAAATAATATTATTTCAATCAGTATTAGTTCAATATTTATCGATATTAAATATTGTTTTTTTTTTATTGTGACACGACATCTGACCTCGACCAGATGATAAGTAAGATACATTTGTATCGGCAAGTGGTTTTAAACCCGTGATCTTGGTTTGCGTTACCATTTCAGTACCGCTACACCATGGTAATGCCGGGCAATAAAATATTATTCATAATAATTTCAATTTAAATAACTATGTCAATTTATTAGGAAACAGCGAGGCAATAAGTTTATTGGTTACCTAGTTATCTTTAACGACCGACAGTCACCAGGTGACAACCGGAATCTACCAATTAACTTTCCCTCCCTTAGCAAAAACGACAGTATTTCACTACGGGCAATTTCCGCAAGTCATCATTGATGGTTAGGAAACAAAATTACAAACGCAAACAAAGTAAGACCGACCATGGCCTAATTTTAGCGACAGGCGTGGCGCATTGGTCAGCACACCAGTTCGTTACGCGTAAAGTCCTGGGTTCGATTCCCGGTCGGAGCAAATATTTGTTTTATAGCTTTTATTAGTACAATTTATTAGTTTTATTAAATATTACAAACATTTGTTAATAAAAAAAAGTAGCGGATTTTTGCTTTGGGTCTGGTTGTCAAGTACCTAATCTGCCGATCCGGGGTAGTACCACCACTTACAAGTATACAGACCGTAAAGTGACTTAGTCGCATAATGTGACATAAAAGACATAATATAAAATAACCATTACTTTAAAATTAGATTAAATATTATAAATATCTGTAAATAAAAAATAAGAGGCGGATATTTGCTCGGGTCTGATTGTCGAAGAGTGCTAGGCCCATTCCGCTGAACCGGGTTATTCCATCCACCTACAAGTATACAGACTGTACAGTGATTTAGTCTCGTTTCGGAATGTGGCTTGTAAGTTGCCGGTTCCAAGTAGCCGACATAGTGGAACGGTTTACTGGACCATATGTGCTCGTCTTTAGTTAGAACCTTCAAGCGAAGCGTGAATGGCACCACATAGTAACAAACTCTGAGACAACCGTAAAGTGATCATTAGCCAAGATATTCTCAATAAATAAATGTGGTGACCCGCCTGATGATAAGCAAGAGGAGGTCCAAGAGTGACGACGAATAAAAAAAACGAGTTAGTTCCCTGTCAGTTAGGCTGCCTGAGATCAAATCAAGGAGATTCTTGAAAAAACATGAGTGCCTAGTGCCTTTCTTCCCCGGCAGACTGGGCAACTGACAACCAATTGTCTGCCTACCACTCTAACAGTACATCCGTTTTCAAATATACTCGTACTATACCATATATTGTAGACGGGAAACAAATAGCCTTTTGAAAATAAAGAAATTTGGAGGAAATAGGAAATTTGGTATCGGTTCACATTACAAGCCCGCGCCGACCCTCAATTTGTCACAAGCTTTTACAAATAGTTTCTACGTGGCACACGACTCACGACATTACCTACTGCCAATTCGGAGGTCAGACAGACTCTAAAGCATATTGTCACAAAAACTAATAGCTCTCTTTTATTGCTGTCTCCCATATTATTATTGTAATATGGTGAT
This sequence comes from Tinea trinotella, assembly GCA_905220615.1. Taxonomy (NCBI): domain Eukaryota; kingdom Metazoa; phylum Arthropoda; class Insecta; order Lepidoptera; family Tineidae; genus Tinea; species Tinea trinotella. The sequence continues at coordinate 2,922,370 of HG992314.1, forward strand.
CTTAAACCCGTGATCTTGGTTTGCGTTACCATTTCAGTACCGCTACACCATGGCCATGCCGGGCAATAAAATATTATTCATAATAATTTCAATTTAAATAACTATGTCAATTTATTAAGAAACAGCGAGGCAATACGCTTATTGGTTACCTAGTTATCTTTAACGACCGACAGTCACCAGGTGACAACCGGAATCTACCAATTAACTTTCCCTACCTTAGCAGAAACGACAGTATTTCACTACGGGCAATTTCCGCAAGTCATCATTGATGGTTAGGAAACAAAATTACAAACGCAAACAAAGTAAGACCGACCATGGCCTAATTTTAGCGACAGGCGTGGCGCATTGGTCAGCACACCAGTTCGTTACGCGTAAAGTCCTGGGTTCGATTCCCGGTCGGAGCAAATATTTGTTTTATAGCTTTTATTGGTACAATTTATTAGTTTTATTAAATATTACAAACATTTGTTAATAAAAAAAAGTAGCGGATTTTTGCTTTGGGTCTGGTTGTCAAGTACCTAATCTGCCGATCCGGGGTAGTACCACCACTTACAAGTATACAGACCGTAAAGTGACTTAGTCGCATAATGTGACATAAAAGACATAATATAAAATAACCATTACTTTAAAATTAGATTAAATATTATAAATATCTGTAAATAAAAAATAAGAGGCGGATATTTGCTCGGGTCTGATTGTCGAAGAGTGCTAGGCCCATTCCGCTAAACCGGGTTATTCCATCCACCTACAAATATACAGACTGTACAGTGATTTAGTCTCGTTTCGGAATGTGGCTTGTAAGTTGCCGGTTCCAAGTAGCCGACATAGTGGAACGGTTTACTGGACCATAGGTGCTCGTCTTTAGTTAGATCCTTCAAGCGAAGCGTGAATGGCACCACATAGTAACAAATTCTGAGACAACCGTAAAGTGATCATCAGCCAAGATATTCTCAATAAATAAATGTGGTGACCCGCCTGATGATAAGCAAGAGGAGGTCCAAGAGTGACGACGACTAAAAAAAACGAGTTAGTTCCCGGCTGCCTGAGATCAAATCAAGGAGATTCTTGAAAAAACAGGAGTGCCTAGTGCCTGTCTTCCCCGGCAGACTGGGCAACTGACAACCAATTGTCTGCCTACCACTCTAACAGTACATCCGTTTTTAAATATACTCGTACAATACCATATATTGTAGACGGGAAACAAATAACCTTTTGAAAATAAAGAAATTTGGAGGAAATAGGAAATTTGGTATCGGTTCACATTACAAGCCCGCGCCGACCCTCAATTTGTCACAAGCTTTTACAAATAGTTTCTACGTGGCACACGACTCACGACATTACCTACTGCCAATTCGGAGGTCAGACAGACTCTAAAGCATATTGTCACAAAAACTAATAGCTCTCTTTTATTGCTGTCTCCCATATTATTATTGTACATTTTTTGTGGCACGACATTATCATAATCGCTTATCACTGATGTTAGGCTGCAGTGCAGTGCAATTATTAAATGGAGACAATTGCTACTAAAGATACACATCTGTTGGAAACTTTTTTTTATCGTGAGACGACATTTAACCTCGACCCGCCTGATGATAAGCAAGAGGAGATCCAAATGTGACGACGACTTAAAGAACCAAGTTAGTTTATGGCTGCCTCGGTCGCCGTCATTATGCCGGCCAAAGGTGCTTCTTTACGCATCGCTTGAAGGATCCAAGGGTATAGGAGGGAGAGAACACTGGCAAAGCATTCCACTTGTCGATTGTTCTATAAAGAAAAGACGCACCGAACTTTTTAGTTTGACTACCGATTCTGTCGACAAAATGCGATACTTCCCCCAACCAGTGCGTGTATTACGGGTGTGAAAAGACGAGGTAGGAACAAGGTTAAAGAGCTCTTCGGAACATTCTCCATGGTATAGGCGATAGAGGACGCACAGTGCTGCCATGTCTCTGCATAGTTGCAGGGGCTCCAGATTTCATGAACTAGTGTAATATAATAACAAATCGACCCTTAAGTTGCCTGCCAAGCGTGGGGATCCTTTTATTTTGGTTAGCTGGTAAACCTTTAGCATTAAGTTCGCTTTTCTTTCAATTAACCAATCAAATTGTCTCGCCTTCTTTCCACAGGGATAGGCAGAGACAATGGAGCGCCACTCGCCACGATCCTGACACAACTCTCTCGATTGCCTCACATCTACAATTCTCTTTATACAAGCTCTACGGTTATGAGCCAGCATTTTTGAGGATGTCTCCGATTTGGTCGGAAAACACCCTCCTTTGTTTTATTGTCCTTTGTTATAAGTCATAAAAATTGTTAAATTCTTTATGTTCTTTAATATATGGTAAAACCCACTGGCAGGATATTATAGTGTAAGCTACAGTTATTTATAAACAGTAGGTCTAAAAAAATTATCAACCCTGTAGGTTTTCATTAAGAACCCAATACATATTAAAATAAAAAAATAAAATAGGACTCGTACACACATATCTCGTATAAATCAATTATTTAAGTTATACTCGTAAAAACGGGAACGAAAATGTTGATACAAGTACTCGTATTTAATTAAGTCAATATAGTCGAAAACCGCATTGTTGTGAAACAATATTTAAAAAAATAGTATTGTTATTTACTCAACAATATTGCTTTTTTAGATTAAAAAAGCAGAGTTTTCCATTTACGTTCATATTAAATATATTTTTTAATATTACCCCGTCTCCATGGCCCTTAATTGAAATATTTTGCGTAAAATTTAAATCGGCTTGGCCACATGAATATTCATAATTTGTGTGCTAATGAAAACGTGCGACGATATTTTCTTAATGATGTGAAAATAAAACATTTCAAAACCTTTTACGCCGTATAAAATACCCTAAAATTTAGGTAATAGTTTGTTAAAATATACATAATATATCGTATTGGGCGAACACTGTTTTTAAAATCAGTCTCATAATGAATTAAACAAATTTCATGCGGCTTCTCCGTGGCCACGATAGCTGCAAAGCTTTCGAAACGTCGGAATTATAAAAAAGTGTAAAATCAAAACCAAAATAAACGCGATAGTAGGCCGCATGAAATTTGTTTAATTCAATAATCAATGTTCGCGCAAAATCTAAGAAAATACTATCAGTCTCATAACTGACATCAGTTTCACTGCACCACGGCAGGGTTAAAATAATTTTAAAGAACACCATAATAACCACTTCTAGATTTTTATTAAAATACCAATCCGAAGAAAATATACGGAGATACAAAAATATATATCCCGAGGGAAAAAAGAGCGCTCGCTGACTTGAGCTGCGCAGTATTAGGATCGGCATTTTAGAAGTGCGCTGGACCACTGCAATAGGACCAAGTTTGCACATATATAGATAGAGTCGTACACAAAATTGATATTATTTTCATAGAGATATATGTTATTCACATAGATATAGTGTATACATACATAGTGTATATTGTATAGAGATATAGTGTATACACTATATAGGCCGGCATAGTGGATGTGATTGCTACTCACAGTTATTGAATTGTAGTAGCAGTGACATTCATTCATGGACCACACTTCGGCTTAACATCAAGCGGGGTGCTGTCATATGTCGAGTCACAATAATAAAAAAGAGACATTGAAAAACCACATTGCACATTGGTTTCTGTGCAGCTTGAATGCCAGCGTTCTCTTATCTGGCTAGGTCTATACAAAGATTTAAAGACATAAATAGAATAGATTAAAATAGGTTTTTACGCGTGATTGAGGTTAATTTAGTCGAACTAAATGTGAAACTAATAAAACGTCAAACTAAATAAAATTTGCCTAATAACGCGTTAAAACCCCTATTAAATTATTTTAATTACGAATTTAAATCACGAATGTTTATAAAAATCTAAAAGACATGTAACAAAATTTAAATATTTTAGTTATGGGATAAATAAATGGTATAAGCAGACTTGATAGCAATTGAAAGTAGATAACGCATAACGATAATGAATTAATTTCATTTATTTAGTAGCATGATTGAAAGAGATATTTTTTGGATTCTGCGCAAACATTGATTGATAAACAAATTTTATGCAGCTTACTATCGCGTTTATTTGGGACGACCAACACCTCAGTTTTTCCGTGACCACAATGGCTGCAAAGCTTTAAAAACGTCGGAATAAAAAATTGTACAATTATTAACCAAAAATAAAAGCGATATAAACCCGCTTAAAATTTGTTTACTTGATAATTTAACTATTCATTATATTATCCCCCGCAGTTGTTAATTTTATCAGTCATCGTTCAAAGTAACAACAAAATGTATGTAACTTCATCCAGCACCAAAGTTTAAATAAAGGAAATCATTCATTTTGTATGGGGACTTGGGCTTAATTGTATTAACTGTTTAATATGCATTTTAACATAGTTTAATGTACGAAGATTACAATGTATTTGAAATATATCCTTTATTTTGCATAGTTTAGGTGTGCAAAATAATCAAACTATATATATGACAGTTCAAAGCAGAACAAATATGGCGATAATTGACATATAATACAAAATCCATATCTTATTTTCCAAATAACTCAATTGCACAGCAATTAAAAGCAAAATTGTTAGTTTTTCATCATGGACATTACAAAAGTAGTACATAAAAGCCCAAAATAAATTATGTCCTTTATAAGCTACATTGACATTGATACTCCTATCCTCACTCTTAGAATATAGTAAATATAAAACCTTATAATTTATAATTAAATATAAAACTAAAAGTCTTGAAATTAAAAGCAGCGTGCCTTGAATTTATGAAGTATGCAAAACTATTTAAAATAATTTTATTTATGAATATGAAGGGGATTGTTCGTGAACGTGACGCAAATTTAAAATAGTTGTTATTATCAGAATGCCAATTTTAATCATTAGAATCCATTAAAATAGTAAACACTTTCACTGCTATTGACCTCTTACGAGTAGAATATATATTTTTTCTTTTTTTTATTGTGACTCGACGTATGACAGCACCCAGCTTGATGATAAGCTCGAGTGTGGTTCATGAATGGATTTCTCAATTTTAATAACTGTAAGTAGCAGTCACATTTACTATGCTGGCCTAGTTGTAACTGGCAACTTGCAAGCTGATCCCGAAACGCGACTAAATTACTTCACGGTCTGTATACTTGTAAGTAGTGGTACTACCCCGGATCGGCAGACTGGGTGCCACTGCCTACCATTCTTTAACAAATATTTTGCTCCGACCGGAAATAAAACCCGGGACTTTACGCGCAACAAACCAATCGCTGATCAATCAGCCACGCCTGTCGTCAAAATAAATCTAGGCTAAGTTTGGCACGGATAAAAGCCTGAGCTTGTAGCAGTTAGCCCCTGGATCCTTTACACCACGCTTAAAGGATACAGGGTTATAGGACACAGGGCCAACGCTTTTGCTAAAATTGTTTGTGTGTTGTTCTGCCCTAACCTCTTGGTCCTTGTAATGAACTGTAAGGTAAACTGGTGCATTCTATCACCTGTTTTAGCACGAGCCATGTTGGGTAAAAGATATGAGTCTTTCAAAATGGCACTAGGAGTAAAGAACTGTGAGGAAAAGCTATGCTAGGACAGCTGTTTTTTATACTTTTTTAACTTAAGTATATTTTTTTGGTAATTGTTCCAAAAGTTACTTATCTGCCTTAAATTATCAATCAATCAATCTATTTGTCACGCCTTTTTCCCACATGCAAATAATCGAGCGCCACTTCCTCCCTTGCTTCCTTCACATCCACATTTCTTTTTATACAAGCTCTACAGTTATGAGCACTAGACAACCCAGCTGTCTCGTTTAACGTATCTATCCACTATAAATATCCATCTACGTACTCGTAATTTCGACATTTTTTTATTGTTACTCGACATGTGACAGTACCCCGGTTCATGTTAGGCTGTAGTGTGTTGCATGAATAGAATGCCACTGCTACGACATTCTAATAACTGTCACATCCACTATGCCGGCTTAGTTGAAACTACATATTTTTGTTAAATTATTGTTTTTATAACTAATTAACAAATAATTTTACTACTCAAAATGTATACAAATGTAACTCAAACAGTGATTATGTAAATGTTAATCTTTTAAGCTTGATTAGGCCTTCAATCTTCAAAATTTGATTAGATGTGTTGACGTAGGGCTTCCTAGGCGCCAATCAAATTTAGGATTTACGTCAACGAAATAACAGGACAGGAACAAACCTAAATACTTTTAATTATTCATAATAAAAAGTATTTAATTATAAATTACTATATTGCATTAAAACATTATTTACATTCTAGTAGTAATTCTTTACAACATTTTTTTTTATTGTGGCACTGAATTTTAAGCTTCAGTGCAATCAATAAATGAAGGCGACTGCTACTACAATTTAATAATTACAAGTAGCTCTCGTATCCACTATGCTGGCCTAGTTAAAACCGGCAACTTTCAAGGTAATCGCGAAAAACGTGAAAGTAGTGCTACTACCCCGAATCAACAAAATTGATAAACACTAAATCTCTGTGTTGTACATTGTAAATAGATAATTATTGAATTAAACAAAATTTTATGTGGCTTACTATCGCGTTTATTTTGGTTATTGATTTTACATTTTTTTATTATTTCGACGTTTCGAGAGCTTTGCAGCCATCGTGGTCACGGAGAGACACTAACCAAAATAAATGCGATAGTAAGCCGCATAAAATTTTGTTTAATTCAATAATCAATGTTCGCGCAAAATTTAAGAACATACTAAATAGATATTTAATCAATCAATCAATCGAATGGTCACGTCTTTTTCTCATTCAGATAGGCAAAGACAATGAAACACCAGATAGTTAATATTTATTTTATATTAGGATATTATTTAAACATCCTGTCAAAATTTTAATGATTCTCCTTTATCGCTGATTTGGGTATCGGGAGTGAATGGCATAATCTTGGTTCTCCAACGGTGACACTGTCTTTAGTATGACAAATTTATACTGTGTCTAATAAAACGCGGTCTAGTGATAGTGGTCACGCAAACCAATATCTCAAACCAACCAGTTCAAAAACCACTTGCCGGCACCAATGTATCTGATACATGTACATCGTCGTCCTGTTTCTCTGATTCAAGTTTAGTACAAGTTTATACGTAGTATATATAAGTAAGTGAAATATATTGTTTGTCATATGTAAGTACGGTCATGTACAAATCACTTATTCGTACTTAATAAATAAAACTATTTATATTAAGATTAGTTAGTAAATTTATATTATTAACCTTTTGACATTTAATAAGTTGTAATATTCGTAAGTGAAATTACATACAATACAAGCCACTTAAAGCACACCCACTCATGTCTAATGTTGTACTTGACGTTACAAATGTTATACAGACCACAACTTCTTAACAGTATTCTATTATATATTCTATTATATCTGTATATTTATAAAACTTTAGGAAACTTTTGGTTCTAATATTGCAAAATGCGAACTTAATGCCGCTACTTCTTCTTCATTTCAATTCTCCCATTCTGGGAAGGCAAACGTAACTTTGTCCATACAGCCTAGTCTTCCGTAAAATAGTTATAATGTCTTCAGTGGATGAAGATGAAACACTTCAGTGAATGAATGAGGGTGAAGATGATAGTGATGGTTTTAGTAAAGCGGTGGAAAAGCTTTAGCAAAACTTTTCCGACGGAGTCTTAGAGGGAGCTGAACTCAGCTCAAGTTGAGACGTTGTATCAATTTGAGGCACATCTCAACATCAATGTCAACTACATCAAGGTCGCCTTAGACCGTGGTGTAGTGTTAGTGCAATGGTCACGCAAAACGAGTGCACGGGTTCAAAACCACTTGTACCAATGTATATTTGATATATCTACTTTGTCCTGTACAAGCCCTAAGATCCGTGATACAAGCACTTAAGTAAGTTAGTATAGAAACAAATCGTATGACTAAACTTGCAGTACACTGCCAAATAACTCAGAAATCATTTGTAAATTTAAAATGATCATAATTTTAATGTTTTTTTTTTGTTCGTCGAATTCTATTTTCCTTTCAGTTGTTTTTTTATGTTTTTTATTACTAGCCTTATTTACATTTTATCTGTATGAGCTTGTTTTGTAAATAGACTAGTTTTAGTTTATAATGGGAATGGCATGTGCGTAATTCCCCAAATAACATTGATTTAAAAAAATCAAATTCTCACATCTTTTGCCACGATCTTGAAATAACTCCCTCGATTTCCTCATATCCACAATCCTTATCATACAAGAGATAAGGTTATGAACACTAGGCAACCCAGCTTTCTTGGCATCTAACTATATTTTGTAGGTTTTCAATCCATGTGCTTCGGCGTTACATGTCCTCATTATCATCGTATGTACCTAATACAATAAAGTATGTGGTCGGGAATATGTAAAATAAAACGGCCAAGTGCGTGTCCGGCTTCGCACATTTACGGTTCCGTACCAAATATAGATTATAACCGTCTGTGCAGAGGCAGCAGAATTATTCATAAGCAGTAGGTGAGTGACATTAGTAACACTTTTCTGGGGTATATCTAAAGCTAGGTTATAGATTTCTTTTTAAACAGAGATTACCCGGCGCGTAACAACTTTTTTGCGCTCACTTTAGCCCCCTTTAAGATAATTTAAAAATATTTATTGACTATTTGTATGGCTTTGATGCATATAGTAGCAAAATGCATTTTTACCGAAAATTTAAAGACTTTAGTCTTATAACCGTTCGCCTTACGACGTGGACAGACAGACAGGCGGATACGTAAGTGACAGCAATAAAGCGCAGTCCACCATAGGGTATGGAACCCTAAAAATGTATACAAAATGACATCTGCGTCGAATTGCTTTAAATTGAAGGTTTTCTATGACGTTTTGGTCTGCACGCCATCTTGCTCGACCTTTTGAGGCATAGCGACGGCGACTAAAGCAGCGTAAGCTTAATCGTTTTTTCAGTCGCTCTTGGACTTCCTCTTGCTTAACATCAGGCTAGTCAAGGACAGGTGCCGAGTCATGAGGGTTTTCAAATAAGTATTTTTATTATAGTAATTTCTGAGTAATATAATATTTTGTGCGAACATTGTTTACGGAATATACGTTTTTCGAGGCTTATTATTAAATGTGACGCCTAGAAGCCTGGACTTATTAAAATTATATAATATGTAATTTAAATGAGTCTATTTATGTATAATCTATGTAATGTTATGTAAACCATTTAGAAAATTGCCTATATATATATATAGCTCCATTTAGTAATCTGTTTAGTATTTTACCAGATGACATGTATTTAACATTCCTATATATTTAATAACAATGTTTCGAATTAATAAAGCTTTAAAAGGTTTAAAATCAATTTATATATACATAATATGTACAATTTTAAAAAGAAATTAATAAATATGTATTTATTACGAGTATATTATAGTTATTCGTTAATACTAGCTTGCCATTGTAATTAATAATTCATAATAAATAAAATATTTATTACACATGAGAAGACAAATATTTATATATTTGAAACTTACAGCTAGATTACATTTTATATTGATATATAACACAATTTTACATTTTAGAAGCCAAATACGGTCCGATTTACGTTATATTTTTATCATCTTCTTTTAATACCTAACAACGAAGGTTATTTACTAAACTATACCTACTTGTAACCGTTATTTTTTAGGAAAGAATTCCTGTTGAAGTTAGATATAGTCGACGTGGTTGCGAACGTGAGAGATTGCTAGAGAAGACGTACGAGTATGTTGAGTTTGTAAAGTTTTTGTAAAGAGTTTGTAGTTTTATTTGTTCTATTAGTTTAGAGCAATCGATTATGTTATTTATAATGGAATACAGAAGGCTAACATGCACAATATTCCGACGATCTCCTAAACTTAGTAAGTTAATACCATCTTTGTTGTTTTCCGTGAATTAATTTAAATTTATATTAAACCGTCTTCGGTTAAATATGACACTACCTCTACAAAATGTGTGATTTTTAATTTAAAACTATACTTAGTTTAAAAGTATTTAGAGTTTTAACAAAACTACACTAAAAATACTACTAAGTGGTAGGCAGTGGTACCCAGCCAGTCAGCCGATCCGGGGTAGTACCATCACTAGTATACAGGCCGTGAAGTGATTTAGTCGCGTTTCGGGTTCCAACCAGGCCGGCATAGTGGATGTGAATGCTACCGCACTCCAACTTAATATCAGGCAAGGTACTGCATATGTCGAGTCACAACAAGAAAAAAAGACAATATTTAGTTTTAGGGATATCACCATAATCATATTATATTCCATGTTTTTTCTGCATAAGTATATACTTTACATGCTTATTTTCTTTCTCGGGAAGGCTTTTAGTGGTAAAAGCTTTCATATAGGCTCATCTTGTTGCCTCATCCTATAACACGCTTGAATAATGTGACACCTTCAATATGACATATTAAATATAATTGACTGCTGAGATTTTTTTTTTAATTATTTTTTTTATTTTTTATTGTGACTTGACATATGACAACACCCCGCTTGATGTTAAGCCAAAGTGTGGTCCATGAATGAATGTCACTGCTACTACAATTCAATAACTGTGAGTAGCAATCACATCCACTATGCCGGCCTAGATGGAACCGGCAACTTACAAGCTGATCCCGAAACGTGACCAAATCACTTCACGGTCTGTATACTTGTAAGTGGTGGTACTACCCCGGATCGGCAGACTGCAAATATTGCTCCGAATCGAACCCAGGACTTTACGCGCAACAAACCAATCGCTAAACCGTTTGTCCACGCCTGACGTCAAAATATTATCTATTTACTTTTTTTTCATTAAACTCAGAATCTTACCTCGACTTGTCTGATGGTAAGCAAGGGGAGGTCCAAGAGTGGCAGGGACTGAAAAAGACGCCTCAGTTCACGGCTGCCCCAGTCGCCGTTGCTATGCCAGCCAAAGCTTCTTCACGCATCGATTGAAGGTTTCGAGATGTGGAGAACACATAGTTTGTTGAGATGAACAAACCGACTCGGTTTAAGTCTGTTTAAGTCGCCATAAATATCATGGGAAATGGGTAACACAAATGATTTTCGCAATAGCTTGCATTAAAGACAATTGGATCAATAACAGGTTATAAACTTAATTAATAAATTTATTAAATATTATATTTAATTTAGTTTAAAATAATAATAAAATACGTAGTCGCTAAAATTAAAAAGTCAATTATTTTATTATATTTTTATAAGTTTTATTAAAAATAATAATTTAAAACTAATAATTTCAACCATTATTATTATTAGTTTTTATTTCAAGGAAGTTATTTTGGAAATTTTATAGCTTAAGCTAAAGAATCGTATAAAATATAGCTATAAATTGGGAACTCATCAATAGCATTTCATAATAAAGCTGAAAGATGTGTATATAATATGTTCACACTTTTATCGGCACACACATAAATCTGACCCAAATAACAGGTAGTCTAATTCACATAAATTCTAGAGCACTCTCGTTCGAGTATATTTTTTAACTTTATGTCATTTTTAGGATAATTAGATACGTGTTTTGTTCAGCTTTTAGAAATAAAAAAACTTTAATATCTTAGTTTAGACAAAGAGTTAGGGTAGGCAGTTAAGCCCAGTTTTTCGAACTGGAGCTCGACAAATGACAGCACCCCGCCTGTTGGATATGGAGTGGAGTCTAATATGGAGTCTTAATATGGAGTGCGGTCTATGAATGGAGGGTAGTAGCACAGTTAAGTAACTTTATGTAGCAGTCAGTTAGATACAGAGCAAATATTCGGCTCTTTTTTTATTAACAAATATTGTATTATTCAATCTACTTATTAGGAATTAAGAGGGAAGCGAGGGAGTTATGTCAGGATCCTGCCAAGTGGCGTTTCATTGTCTCTGTCTATCCCTGTGAAAAAAAGGCTTGACAATTTGATTGATTAATTAATCAATCATTAAAAATTGCAAATAAATCCTATAAAACAAAAATTTGCACCGACCGGAAATCGAACTCGGGACTTTATACGTAACGAACTGGTGTGCTAACCATTGCCCTACGCCAGTCGTGAAAAATAATAAATATAACTATCTATGTAATTATGATTTTTATAGAAATATTTCATAGTTCACAGTCAGTCATAGTGGCGCGGACAGAAGCAACCGTAAATAAACTATACCAGCGGCACGCTATGATGGCCGTTTTAACGTGTTACTGTCCATGAAGTTTCGTATAAATTAATAATTACATTTGAAGAAGCAAATTGTCGTTTTTCATTCTCACTATAAAAAACAGAAATTGTCTTATTCAAACGTTATTAATAATTTATACGAAACTTCATGAACAGTTTAAAACAGCCATCAGTGCGTGCCTCTAGTAAAGTAGTTATAAGTAGTTTTTTTTATTATAAGTATGTATTTTTAAATAGTTTTAAGTAGGTTTTATTAGTTGTTTCTTGGACCTCCCCTTTTTATAATCAGGCAAATCGAAATCAGATGTCATGTCACAATAAAAAAAAATATACAAAAGAAATTCTATAAACTGACTAACAACCATAGCTAACAACTAAATATTTTTTCATAAAATACAATAGCAAAATTAATACACAGTCTGTTTATTGTTAACCGATCTCGTGTATGGCACTGCATTATGTATTCATGTAACGAATTGACCAGTAATCCAATGGAGGCTTACATGCCCCGCGCATGTGGCAATTTGTCAACGTTTGTTTTGATTTTCTGTTGTATTCCTGAATTAGTGTTTCATGCATTTAACAATCAAATCAAATTATCACGCCTTTTTCCTACAGGGATAGGCAGTGACAATGGAGCGCCACTTGCCACGATCTAGTCACAACTCTCTCGCTTCCCTTAAGTACAATTACAAGCTGTTATTTTTTCAGCCTTCGGCACTCTTGGACCACCTATTGCTTACAATAACACAGGTGGAAGTCAGATGTCGAGTAACAATAAAAAAATATGAGCCGTGTGGTCCTGGCTTTTCTAAGAAAAACTATTTTCATGTTTTAGTACATTTTTTACACCGAGAATATACAAGTACTTATTTAAACAGTGGCTCGACATAAGACAACGTTTCGCCTGATGTTAAGCTGAATGGAAGCGACTGCTACTACAGTAAAATAAACTGCTAGTGGCATTTATTGAGACGCGACTTGCCTAAAGGATCCAAGATCCAATGAAAGAAAATTTTCAGTTTAAGTTTTTTTTACATATCTATACTAAGCTACTAAAGTGCATCATAGAAACAGGTTCACCATAGGACATATGTCAAAGATACATTGGTTGAGTGGTTTAGAACCCGTGATCTCAGTTGGTGTAACCATTACTCTGCCACTACATCACGGTTGCTTTAGTCACTTTCACTTTGCCGGCCTATGGTGGTAAAAGTAATAAATATTAATATTTAAATAGAAAAGAAATGTTATAAAATAGATTGGTAACAAAAAAAACATAAAAACTCGTAAATATCTCTCCTGGAATATTTTTATTAGCTTAGACAGAAGAGAAACTAAAATGTAAAAGGAAAATCCTAGCACTTGAGAATGTTTTCTGAATGTCTGTCTGTTTGAATATTACATTTTGACGAATGATCAAACGCTGTGTTTATTTGCGTCTTCACGACTTTCAGTTAAGTCAAAATGTTTGAACACACAAAATGTGGCCGTGACAAAGATCAAAGCTCTAAAAGATAACCAGCTAAATTCAATTCCATCTGCGGTGGAAACATTTTTAAAAAATGAACTCAAGGGTAACTGGTGGATCCAGTATAATATTTTGTATCGTTGTTTTGAAAATACTATTTAATAATAATTTGCGCGTAACAAATTTAGGTATTGTAACAAACAATCAAATTGTCATGTCTTTTCCCACAGGAATGGCAGAGACAACAGGGCGCCACTTGTCACGTTCCTGACTCAGCTCCCTCGCTTCCCTCACATCCACACACAATCCTTTAGGGACATAGGCAAGTTTGGTCATATTATTATGGCCATACTAACCTAAGCTAGGTTAGTATGGCCATAGGACTTAAGGGTGTCTTCAATTTGGTCGGAAAACATTCTTCCCCGTTTAACGCATCAATCCACATCAGATTTATTAATTCCTTTCGTCAGGGCGTTTATTTTGGTTTCGATTTCACTATTTTTTTTAAATAAACGCGTTAGTATGCCGAATTAAATTTGTTTAATTCAATAATCAATGTTGGCGCAAAATCTAAGAAAATACTAAATTTTTATTAGTTAACAGGTCTTTTGATGAAATACTAGTAATTTCTTTTTAGTTGGTAAGAACACTTAAAGCGTTGTACCAATACTGGTGCATTATGTTGAATTATACTTGAGAAAACTCAAGTGGAAATCGAGGGATCTGTAATGGCCCCAAAGTCTTAACTCAGCGCTACGACCGACGCTAAGTAGATTGCGCAAGAAAAATTTACAGTTCCGTCTGCAAGTGCCTCGCAAATAAACATACACGTTTTCGTATGAGTTATGTTTCTCTTAGATATTTTTCTATTTAGTTGGTTCCTAAATAATTTAAATATATATATATATATATATATATATTATTCAATATTTATTATTTTTTGAATTTCAGACTACAGTTAAATTACACAATTTATTAAGTGGTAGTAGTGTAGTGGTAGAGCTATGGACACTCAAATCGGACCACCGATATTAAAAAAATACATTTTTGAAGCAAAATTTAGTCTAATATAAATTAAAATTTAATTAGCTTAATAAAACTCAAAAAAATATATATCTGCACATAAATTTTACACTACGTTGATTCACAGATCAACGTAGGGAAAGATATCAAATCTTTTTGCTTTACTTTGCCTAGCTGCGGGTGTACAGGGCCTCTATTCTCCTAATACACAATGGCGTCGGAAATTCGGTTAAATTGCGTGTTACTAAAAGAACATCATTCATTTTGGGATTTGGAATGTCCAATGATAAAAATTATATAAATGGTAGTTTTGATACTTGTATTGATAAAACTAATAACAATTTTGCTTTTAATTGCTTTGCACTTTAGTTATTTGTAAAATAAGATATGATTTTTGTATCATCTGTCAAACAACGCTATATTTGTTCCGCTATGAACTATCATAATTTTAATTTGATCTTTTCGCTCACCTAAACTATGCAAAATAAAGGATATATTCCAATTACATTGTAATCTTCGTACATTAAACTATTTTAAGATGCATATTAAACTGTTAATACAATTAAGCCCAAGTCCCCATACAAAATGAATGATGTCCTTTGACATCTTCGCAACCAATCAGAGAATAACAAATCAATGGGTTAAACTACGTTGATTGGTCACTGCTTTTTCGTATTAAGAGAATCTGCATAATGCATTAAGAGAATCAGGGGCCTGGAGGTACGTACATAAGCTGGCCTACATTTAATACTCAAACTACCCGAGACCCCTTAATATAACGATTTGCCATTAATTTTTAAGTTAATAATCAGATTTTTTAATTGTGACTTGACATCTGACGCGAACCTGTCTCATGGTAAGCATGATAAAGGTTCAAGAGTGACGACGACTGAAAACACTGAGTCAGTTCACGGATGCCACAGTCGCTGTCACTATGCCGGCCAAATCTTGCATCGTTTGAAGGATAGGATAGCATAGGATAGGAGGTTATAGGACGGGGAGAACACATGGGGTTATAAAACATTTCATTTGCCGATTGTTTTACAAAGAATCGACGCGCCAAACCTTTTAGTTCGACTGCCGATTCGGTCGACAAAATGCGAATGCTTTCCTTAAGTTGAGTTAAGCTAATTTTAAAATATTTGCTTTCAAATATTAAATAATATTTATTAAAAAATAAGTTTATATAAATAGAAAACAAACTTTATCAACAAGGAGAAATAAGCACATGTTTAAAAGTTAGTTCCGCGCAGTTCTTTTTGGAAATACTTTTACCAAAATTTCGTTTTTTGCTTCAATTTAAAGCCAAAATATTTTATTAAAAATTACTGTACCTATTTCTTTTAATATACAGGTATAAATTTAATTAAAATAACAATAAGTTATTTTAGGTGTGTTGAAGAATGTACGAGTATTTTCTGTATACTGTCTATAATATACTATGTATGTATAGTAACATAGTGTACTAGTAAGTATAGTGTAGTAGTACGTAGTAGTACCACATAGATTATATTATACCTACAGAAACGTAATAGTAGTGCCTTATTGACGGAGACTGAGGCAACCGTAAAATAAAATAGGCACCAGTTTCACCAGTTTGTTACGCTTTTTGTTCAATTAGATAGATGTGGTCTGAAAGAAGATGTAGTGACAAGGATTGACAAAGGAATGCTTCGATGGTTTGGACACATAAAAAGGATGAGTGATAGGAATTTATAAATCTGATGTGGACGGATGCGTTAAACAAGGCAGGCCCAGAAGGGTGTTTTCCGACCAAATCGGAGACATCCTCAAGAAAGCTAGGTTGCCTAGTGCCCATGACCACAGAGCCTGTATGAAGAGAATTGTGGATGTGAAGAAAGCAAGGGAGTTATGTAAGGATTGTGGTAAGTCGCGCTCCATTGTCTCTGCCTATTCCTGTGGGAAAAAGGCGTGACAATTTAATTGATTGATTGATTTTTCAATTATAGTATAAAGCAAATATTTGTTTTATAGCTTTTCTTTTATTAAGGCGTGGCGACTCAATAGTAACTTTAATTCAACACAAATGAACACGAATTAAAAAGTCATAACATAAAAAATTACTACAGAAGTTATTATTATGAATGAATTGAATTGATTTGGTCACGTTTCGGGATCAGCTTGTAAGTTGCCGGTTCCATCTAGGCCGGCATAGTGGATGTGATTGCTGCTCACAGTTATTAAATTGTAGTAACAGTGACATCCATTCATGGACCACACTTTGGCTTAACATCAAGCGGGGTGCTGTCATATGTCGAGTCACAATAAAATAAAAAAAAAACAATGCCATGTTTTTGGCCGGCACAGTGACGGCGTTATTTTCAGTCGTCAGCACTATTGGACTGCCATCATACTTACCATCGGGCAGGTCGAAATCAAGTCACAATAAAAAATTAGCATATTAAATTTTTTTTTTATTATTGTGACTCGACATATGACATCACCCCGCTTGATGTTAGGCTGGAGTGTGGTCTATAAATTGATGTCACTGCTACTACAATTCAATAACTATGAGTAGCAGTCACATCCACTATGCCGGACTAGTTGGAACCGGGAACTTACAAGTTGATCCTGAAATTAATTTAAATGCAATATAAGAAAAATGGCGGGTGCTCGTGATGACAATGTTTTAATGTTTTCTATTTACCCTGCTAGTCCGTACATTATAACTTAGTTTAGAGGCCGCTAGGGGGCGCCGCCGCCTTCACAACCTCGTTAGTTGCCTGTTTTATTACTTCAATTTAATGGGGATAAGAAAAACAACGCGCTATTTAAATTAATTTAAATATATTAAAAATAACATAGTAAAAATGCATTTATTTCTTTCTTATTATTTGGCCTTTAGATTAAGTTTTTTTTGGTGTGGTAGGCAGACAATTGCTGATACTGCCGAACCTGGGTAGTACCGTCACTTTCAAGTCTATAGACCGTGAAGTGACTTAGTTGCGTTTCGGGATCAGCTTGTAAGTTGCCACTTCCAATTAGTCTAGCATAAATAACTTTACTGTGCTAGACCTAAATTGACTTAACTGCTATTTACAGTTATTTAAAGTCTCCGCTTTTCGTGAACCGCATTCCAGCTTAACATCAGGCGGGGTACTGTCAAATGTCGAGTTACAATAATAATTATAAATAAATAGAACTTATTTGAAATTCACCTCAAAGCAGAGAAAACAAGTCAAACGAATGTCTTTGATTACCTTTAACAAAAGTTTATTCAAAAAATATACAAGCGTAATCAGGGCCGTCTTAAGCATATTCAGCGCCGGGGTGCGAAAGTCAAGGCTCCGCTCGCGTGGTCTCAGTGTAGTAGGTACCTATCGAAGTTTATGGCGGTCGGCATGCGCCCCCTAGGACTCTGCGCCCGGGTGCACCGCACCCCTTGAACCCCCGGGTAAAGACGGCCCTGAGCGTAATGATATCTTTATTAATTTTCTCTTTGACTGCGGCATATCTTTAGCCAAAACAATTATTATTGACTAACATTTGTACCATCTCCTTTCATTTTAGTTTCGTATCAGAAAGCTTTAATTAGTTGCTACTGACATTTGAGTGTTCCCATCGTCTTTCATTTAATCAACTCTATTGTCCTAAGAAAGTATAAAACTACTAAGAATTCTTAAGAAATTACTCTGTCTGGAACTGATTTTCAGTGAAAAACCTCTTACTAACTATTGTTGTAAAACATGAAATCCTTTTAAGAAAATAAACATTTTACTACTTTTATAATGTCACGCTATTCTTCTTACAGAAGTTGTCATTGTCAGTGGCTCTTACTTCATTTGTTTCTTAGCTATTGTTTTAAACAATATTTTATAATTTACACATTGCAAATCGTAGACCAATTAGACTACCACTCAGGGTGCCAAAAGGAATGTCATTGCCTACGTCCTGAGCATCCCATCCAATTCTATGTTTAATTCCTGGAAATGCCATTGAAAGAGTTCCAGCACATTGAAAGGAAAACATCTCTATCAAATCCAACCTGATATCCCACGTAAATCTTGGTACTTCAGAATTAGACTAAGTAAATCCCTAACTTCAAGTTTAATCGGAATGCGTATAGGTCATTGTTCTACATCAGCTCATCTTTATAGAATTAAAGTTAAAGAATCTCCACAATGTCAGTGCAGCTCTGGAGATGGAAACCTTGAACATGTTTTATTCCAATGTCCTTACTATGATTTTGA
The DNA here is from genome assembly GCA_905220615.1 of Tinea trinotella. NCBI lineage: Eukaryota > Metazoa > Arthropoda > Insecta > Lepidoptera > Tineidae > Tinea > Tinea trinotella. Next base: position 2,941,261 of record HG992314.1, read on the forward strand.
TAAAGGCTTTTCCGCCGCTTTACTAAAACAATACAAACATCACCCCCATGTCATGGATGAACAACAGTGTTTCATCTTTATCTTCGTCATTCATCTACTGAAGACATAAAAGGAACATTTTATGCTAATGGACTAAGTTTCCTTTTGCCTTCCCAGAATGGGAGAATAAAACTAGAAAAAAAAACAAATATCTTATAATTTAAACACATTGCAATTTAACCGACAGTAGTTTAACTGACAGAGACGACAGGTTATTATCCGATGGCCTTTAGTAGTTATTCAAAGCATTTTAAAACGATGGTAGGTTAATAGTTGATGGTCATTTGCCTAGTCTGCAGATCCAGGGTAGACTACCACTTTTACGAGTATATGAAAAGAACATAACGAGATTTATTATTTTTATTTTATTGTGACTCGATATATGACAGCACCCTGATATTAAGCTGAAGTCCAGTCCATTAATGGAGGTGACTGCTACTACTATTCAATAACTGCAAGTAGCTGTCACGCCCACTATGCTAGGCTAGTTAGAACCGGCAACTTAAGAGGTGATCCCTAAACGCAACTAAGTCACTTAACGGTCAGTATACTTGAAAGTGGTGGTACTACTCCGGATCGGCACACCTGCCTACTACCACTCTTTTCTGTTTTAAAAATATGATATATTTATTAAATATATTACCAAACGAAATTCGAAGAAATTTGTATTAGGCACACGTTGAAGAAAATATGAAGTGAAAGCTGAAAAACAAACTAGATCTAACAACATTGCTGAGTTTGTCTACTTGCGAAATTGATATCGAAGAGTGCTGTTAAAAAACTCCTATCAAACTTTTGTGTTCGAGATCAAAAGGGATGGTCCCAAGCACTTCCCTTCCCTAAGTAAGGTGGAGAACTTTAGAAGCGTTCATTATTATATTGTCTTCAGTGATTCCGTGTTAGAAAAGTTTTAAATTATATATCAAACAGTCTTTCCCCCCTTTCCTCGTGATTGAGGTGCGACGAATTTCTGTAGGAAATGTAATTAAATTTTATACATGTAGGTACTTACGCCAACTCTCTATTTATAGCTCACACTCCTTTTGGGTTAGTATAAGTGATGAATTAATAACATTACAATTCTATTTAGATTACATTAGCCCTTTGTCTTCTAACTGTCTTAATATTACGGAGGGTGATCCAAAAGTAATGATAATGGATATTATAAGATGATGATTTCATTTATTTTTCTACAAAAGTCTCCTAACAAGTTAATACATTTAGTCCATCTTTTAAACCCAGAAATCCCTTAAAAAGACTCTTTCTAGACTCTCTAAAAAAGCCTCTCTCGGCTATCACTTCGCTATCGTCTTCAAATTTCTTGCCTCGAAGGTGTTTCTTGAGCTAAGGAAAGAGATAGAAGTCGCTAGAAGCTAGATCTGGCGAGTAGGGAGGGTGCTCGAAATTTAAAATCCTATACTTACCTTAAATGGCAGCCATAATATAGCCAGCCAGATATTAAGAGCGCAACTAAGTTCTCGCTGTTTTTTTTTTTTTTTTGATGAAAATGCCACTTTCTATTGTATTGTAAAAAAAGGGACACAAATGAATCATTCAAAATATTTTCCATCGCTAGCGACAACTTTTTCCTATCTTTCTGGCAAATCTCGAATACTGGTAAAAGTGTTCGTCTTTTGAGGCTATCTACGAATCAAGCCATTTTAAGATGACTTCATATGAATGCAACTGCTGATTAGCCAGACCATGTGCCATCGAACGAAACAAGTAATAATCGGACGGCGAAATACCTGGGGAATATGGCGGGTGGGGTAGGACTTCCCATTTGACCGTTTTTAAGTAGGTTTTGGCAACTAATGTATCAAAGCGGTTTGTTTACCATATGTCTAAGCTTGGTTTATGGCGATTTGGTTATGTCATAATCGTCCAGCACTTACTCTTAAAAAACAGCGAGAACTTAGTAGTATAATACAACTCTAATCGTGTACAAACAAATCTTTGTACACGATTATTTTCGGTGTCTTTGTTATGTTAAATGATGTATTGTGAGTAGCCACTATAATGTATTTGTAGATTACTATATAAAAGTACAAAGAAACAAATAACATACAATTAAAAGGCAATCAGAGGTGGAGTGGAAAGATAAAACGAGGACGACACAATCTATTGATTTTTAACTACTCGTAATATGTGACTACTCGTGACATTCAAAAAACTGTATGAAGAAAATTGTTGATTTGAGGAAAGCGAGGGAGTTGTGTCGGTATCGTGGAAAGTGGCGCTCCATTGTTGTTGCCTATCCCTGTGAGAATTAAGGCGTGACAAATTGAAAAATGCAGTATTGCATGAAAAATTGATTAATCAAAGGCGACCTTGGTGTAGTGGCAGTGCAATGGGTACGCAAACCGAAAAGCACGAGTTCGAGACCACCCACCGGTACCAAATATCTTTGATATATGTACTTTGGTTGTCCTGTTTCTATAATACAAGCACTTTAGTAGCTTAGCATAGAAACGTAAAAAAAATGAAATAACCAAGTATTTTAATACAGTTGAAATAATAAAGATACTAATAAAGTCTTTTTTTAATATTAAAATTTTTAAAACACTGCTAAATATTGCAACATGTTATATTTATGTGAATGATAGACTGCCAATTAAATAACTCGACGGCCAACTGATCGATCAATCTAATTTATTCGTGCGACACATTTTTTTCTCACAAATAAAATGGATTTATTCAAACGACATTAACATGAAATTGACTGCGAATAACTAGTTATATATCATACCATAGATAAAAGATATTTACACAAATTAAAAACATACAATTTTTTGTACATTTTTTTCATTTATTGTGGCTACAACCTGATGTTAATGGAGGCTACTACATAACTAAATAACGGCAAGTCATACACGCATTAACTGCGAGCTGTATATCACCTATATATCAGTATATCACCTTTGATTAGTTGAACAATTGACAAAATTACATAAATTAGAGAGGTAATTTTTATTGCCTAGCTAAACAGAATAGAAAATTTCTAATTGCCGGCAATACTTCTACCATAGAAGATTTGGAAAAAAATGAAGAATGATGAATTTATTAATTTTGACAGTAATCCAAAAATGATAACTCAACCATAGATTCGTTGGAAGTTATTATAACATTTAAAAATTAAAAATTCTATGTAAAATTTAAAATACCATATTTATTGTGGCGTTTTTCGGGGCAGGACCCGTCTGTTTGTTTTAAATGTAAAAATATGGATCCTCCTAGCGTAAAAAAAACACCCGTCACAAAAACGACAACTGAGGCAGCCGCAAACTAAGTCTACTTTTTCAGTCGACTACGCTCTTGGACCTCGCCTTGCTTAACATCAGTCAGATCTGTCAGTAACATCAGTCAGCGAGTCAGATCAGATGGTACAATTAAAATATCGTACTTCTTTGTACAATTACCACTATTATTTTACTTTATTGTTAAAAATATAAAAACGAAACATCACCCTAAACGGAAATGATAAAAATAATAAATGAAATAATAATATAACGTACATTTTTCAAAGTAATGGTATTCGTAGTCCCTTTATTACTAAATAAAGGTCAACATTTGCCTTTTCTTGTTTAGAAAGGTCGCGTAAGAAGTAGATGGAGTTTTTGTACAGATTGATATACGGGATCGTCGCTTCGTCGACATTTCATACGACAAAATCCATGATAGCCAACTTGTCTTTTTCTTATTAATTACCGTCCTCTATCGCCTATACCACGGAAAATATTTCGAAGAGCTCCTAACTGCGTGAACTGAACTTGTCACTACATCTTCTTTCAAACCACATCTATCGCGCACTGTGCTATTCCTTATTCTATTCGCTATCGTCACTCCACATACACTCCTTAATGATCGCATTTCTATAGCGTTCATTCGTTTTTTTTTTTCACTACGTTACCCTTTTGCACTCAATATCTTCATCACTCAAATATTTCGAAGAGCTCCTAACTGCGTGAACTGAACTTGTCACTACATCTTCTTTCAAACCACATCTATCGCGCACTGTGCTATTCCTTATTCTATTCGCTATCGTCACTCCACATACACTCCTTAATGATCGCATTTCTATAGCGTTCATTCGTTTTTTTTTCACTACGTTACCCTTTTGCACTCAATATCTTCATCACACTTCCCATCCCTAGTAAACATACTTCCCAAGTAAACAAATTGTTGGTCTCCTTCCACTTTCTTTCCGTTTTATCTTACATTCTGTTATTTCATCCTCTGTCTCCGAAACCATTACTTTAGTCTTACTTACAATTACTTTCATTTTTTTTTTCTAATTCATAATAGTAACCATTTCCTGTAACTCATACGCCGATGATGCAAGGATAACTAGATCGTCGGCGTACTAGAGACATTAGATCACCAAGTCATTTATTCTTAAACCATACTTCCTTTTACGCAACTCTTTCAGACAATACAATAAATAATCCAAAAAATATAATTCGAAAATAATTTAAATTTTCTGCGAATTTGAAAATTTTTGTTTAATTTTTAATTTATATCTTTTACTAAGTTACGGAATAAGCGCCAGGAACAACTTATTAATTACATCCCTAGAAAGATAATATACAATATTATAGGTATATAGTTAAACGTAAAAGTTTAATTAAGAATATACTAATTAATTAAAAGATATTAACTCATCTTTCAAATCCATGATTAATATTCTAGAAACTCCATAACATAAACGGAGATATGATGTAATCAAATTTATTCATCATTTACAATTCATCCCGCTTATCCGTATTAAATAAAATGAACTCCGAATTTATGTTCTTTACAATATGTTGGGATTTAATTATTATTATACATTAATCAAAATTAATATTAAAATTAAACACAACATTGTTACTAACCAACTAATAATTAAATATAATTTAACTATAAGTCTATCTTTGATAACGTTTACATACTCGATTTATTGCATTCAAATCAATATAAAATACAAATCATAACAAATTTAAAATCTCCCCACATACCCACTTTTAAAATAAATTAAATTTGATACCTATCCATAAATCACAATTTTAATTCGCCATTATACAATATTTTGACGACAGGCGTGGACGAACGGTTAGCAATTGGTTTGTTGCACATACCTATAGTCCCGGGTTCGATTCCCGGTCAGAGCAAATATTTGTTTCATAGCTTTTATTTGTAATATTTAATAATTAAATTAAATATTTATGCTCTAATTGTTAAGGAGTAGTAATCAGTGGTGCCGATTCAGAGTAGTACCACCACCTACAAGTATACAGACCGTGACAAACCAGGATTAAAGTTGCCAGTTCTAACCAGACCGGCATAGTGGTAGCGACTGCTACCGGCAATTATTAAAGTATAATAGCAGTGGCCTTTATTCATGGACCGCACTTTAACTTAACATCATGCGGGGTGCATGATGTTAAGTTCACCATCAGAAATCTCACATTCCATTAATATGAATCCAAACTGATTTCGGTTTAGTTGTAGTAAATTTATTACCTCAATAAATCATTCGCTAAAATACGGATTTATGATTTGTTGCCCTTCTGAAATTATGATAAAGCTATTATTCCTTACCCTGGATCATATTTTCACGTTCAATGAAAATCAATGGCGAAGACGATTGTACTGTAGCCTCACAAACGAAGAGCTTTCGGTTCAAAACATTATTGCTGGTATGTATCTTTGATATATATGTACTTTGGTCGTCTCGTTTCTATGATACAAGCACGTTTAGTACCTCAGTATATAAATGTAAATAATAATAATGTCGTACGAAAGTAAAGATTTCTCTGCCTTAGAAATATACGACTTATCCTATTTTTTGTAACCAAACATATGAAAACACCCCGCCTGTTGTTAAGCTAGAGTGCGGTCCATTAATGGAGGTGAGTCCCACTACAATTATGTAACTGCGAGTAACAGTCGCATCCCTTATGCTGGATTAGTTGGAAGTGGTACCTTTCAATTCCGAGCTACAACAGACTCACTTCATGGTTTGAACGTCACTTAAAACCCACCACTTCTACCCCAGATGAGCAGACTGAGAAAATATTTAGCAATTTTCTGACTAATATATACATGTAGGTGATATATCTAAGTATATATGATATATAAGCTCATAGACAATAAATATTTATAAACCATTACACTTGGAAGCCATTTTGTTTAGACCATTTCACATTTACAAACAGAATAATTCTGTAGGTCATATGCTAAAATAAATCAAACATATTTACGTAAAATATAAATTATAGAGATAAACGTAACTTACCGATGACAATTTAAAAAAGCATTCACAATATAGTCGTATTTTATTTAACCTATGAAATACATAGGTTGAATAATTGTAATTTATTTCGGTCACAAGTACGATCGCCTGCCACGCGATGAACCCGGCACCCGCACGGACACGCCTGGATTTCTACATAGATAGGCAGAAACAATGGAGTGCCTCTTTCAAGACCAACATGTATTTCTTTATTAGGAAGCGATATCTTACCTCAACTTGACTAATGGACAAAAAGGGACGCCCAAGAGCGCAGACGACTAAAAAGACAGTTTCCGTTTACAGGTTAATTGGCGGACATAGTGACGGCGAATGGGGCAACTTTGAAAACTCGGTTATTACAGTCGTCAGCACTCTTGGACCTCCTCTTGCTTACCATCAGGCAAGTCGAAGTCAGATGTAGAGTCACAAAAACAGTTGCCGTCACTATGCCATCCAAAGTTATTTATGCACACTTTTTCTCTCTGAGAATCTAAGATGAATAGGATGTGGAGAATACTGGTAAGTCATTCCACTTGTCCATCGTTCCACAAAGAAACAAATTCGGATATAAACATAAATACAATTAAAAACAAGAAAAACAACTACAATTTAGTGCGTAAGAAGAATTGATGACATGAATATAATTGGCTTAAGAAAAGAATGCCTATCCTATCTATATCCAGCTGGTGTCAAACGATTCTAGATTATATACTGAATAGATTTAGACTGATAATGGAACGTTGCCTTCTATATTATAAAATAGTAGACCAAATTTCCTGAGCTATTCTTATGTGTAAACACGTTGTAGAAATACCATCGCCTATATAGTCTGGTAGATACTTTTTTTTAATATGAATAGATCAAGGCTGCTCAACCTTTTGAAGAGTCGGGCCAAACGGTGAATTCAGTCGTTAACGACGGGCCACTTACATTTCCTATTTTAGTTACTCTCAGGATAAGCTCAATATAAACTCAATTATTAAGAAAATTAAATTGAATTATTGTTTATTAGGAACAAAAAGTATCTTATTCTAAATAAAGAAACAAAATTGAGCTTAAGTAGGTACCTAAGCATGGATCTTCTCAAATTCAAATTCAATCTCAAATCTTCATTGATACAATCAATGTGATTTCTGCTATTGTTTGTCTTTTAATAATTTACTTATGTTCGGCGACAAATCTGACGTTGACAGTAACAACAAGTCACAAATATGTTGCTTATTTAAGGATGTGCGGTATTTATTTTTTACATAATTAGGATCTGAATAAATCTTTTAACATACATCCAAAACAACTTAAAAACTGTAACGCCAGGTCCGTTATTGCTGGAAATTCCCCTTTTGAAGAAATGTTTTAACATGCTGCCCCTTGAAAGCCATCGCACAGCACAGTACTCTTCATTCATTCATTCTTGTAACTCTTCATATTCTCGGTATTCATATTCTCATATCGGCGATATTTTCAAAACATATTTGCGCGGGCCACTTAAAATTCTTTCGCGGGCCATAGTGTGGCCCGCGGGCCTGGGGTTGAGCAGCCTTGGAATAGATTAAGTATTATTCTCGAAACGCTTTTAAAACTATAATAATATTGTTTATTGGCTATTTTTTTACAGCATATTTAGCGAACCGGAAGTTGTTTTTTTAAGTCATCGAAGCTCTTGGACCTCTCTATGCTTACCATCTAGCAACTTGAGGTCAGGAATCACGTTTTAATAAAAAAACAAAATAAGATTTTACAGTCAATGAGCCATAAAAGGCTACAATAAGAAAAGGGCTACTAGCCAAAAAAAAATGTAAAACTGACTTTTCGAAGGGCTTGTTTTAATAATATAATTTATACCACTAGCAATCGTGTATTATTTAGTAACAAAATAAACAAAATAAAAATGCAGTTAGAGCATCATCACAGTCTTAATGCTTATTTAGATCGCGCGCCACTAAGGCAGACAAAACCACATCTTTTCTCATAAAATATAATATAGTGACATGTCTATCACTACCTCTTGCTACTGATGGAATTTCGATAAGCGATTATGAACGCAGCCAACGTGCCGGAAAGAAAAAGTTGACTATATTACAGCGACCTTGTGGTTTAGTACTTCATAGTACGCCTAGGTAAAGTGCTTTTTTATATCCATGCCTATGTTGAAACTTGTGTGTTTGAATATTCTCTCCTATCATTTTATAAAAATATACTACGATATTGTGATTATAACTAAAAGTTGTTGTTAAGTCAAACAATCAATCAAATTGTCACGCCAGGGATAGGCAGAGACAAAGGATCGCCACTTGCGAAGTTCCTGACACAACTCCCTCGGGTCCCTTACATCCACAAATATCTTCATACAAGCTCTACGGTTATGGGCACTAGACCACACAGCTTCCTTGGGAATGTCTCCGATTTCGTCGGAAAACACCCTTTTGTGTGGAATTTATAAATCTGATGTGGATGGATGCGTTAAACGGGGTAGACCCAGTAGCAGTGGCGTAGCGTGAGAGTCAGCCGCCCGGAGGGGGAGGGGGGGGGGATTGCCGCTTTCATATTTAGGAATTTCAATCATAGGTACAACAAAAATATTAATTTCAGGTTCAAATTTTAACGATATATTTTAGTTTTTCTTAAATTTTGCTTCCCACTAAATGTGACGCCCGGGGCGGGCCGTCCCCTCCGCTCCCGCCATGCTACTCCACTGCCCAGGAAGGTATTTTTCGACTAAATCGGAGACTACCTCATATTTTTAATCAAAACTCTATGATATGCTTCACTGTAATAAAAAGTAAATTTTATTATATTCGTGTGTTAATATAATCCTGGTGAGAGAACAGCTATTTTAATGTGAAATATAATTTGCATAATATCATAGGTGCGGTAAACATATGCAAATCCTTGTAAAGTTTACCGCAATACAAAAGAGTGATAATTTAATTTAACTTTAATTAGCAAATTACTATTTTTTTATTGTGGCAGAACCCAGCCTAATTTTCACTGTAGTACAGTCCATGAATAGAGCCAATAGTTCACTATGCTGGCCTAGTTGTTACCGGCTGATCTCAATACTTGTCTCCGTGGTTTTGAGTGGCGTGCAGTTCCCAAACTAGCAGCTGCCGCAAGGCTCAGGCCACGTTGGAGAAACGCACCACTAAGGTCACGTAGCTACCCTTTTTTTTATCGGCTCCTTTAGAGGCTGATTCCCATCTGATCAAAATATCTGGATATAGGCACATACCCACGTATATTCTGTAAACCAAATTGATCTTTTTAATATATCTTTATTAATGTCACATTAACTTTTTTATTTAACTTCCCTGAGATAAAAGTCTTGTGACATTTGGCACGTACGGCAAGTACTCTCAAGCTAATCCTGAAATAGGAATACATCAGTTAACAATCTGTACAAATAAATGTGCTGGCACTACCCCGGATCGGGGCAAGACTCGGGGCAGACTGAGCAAGTGACCACCAATTACCTATCTGCGGGCGTACCACCATTTCTTATATCATTATTGTTTTAATTGTCAAATGTCAATTCGTAGGTCAAATACGCATATTTGAATAAAATTACTATTGGCAGTTTTGTGGCGTCACATCAATATTCATTCCTCAAAAGCGAATGTACCACCGCGGTATTTACAAAATATAATATTAGGTTTTAATATTCAAACGCAGCAGCAATGAGTTTCTGAACGTAAAATCTATGCGAATGTACGAATGAATTCGAAGGAATTAAACAAAATTGCAAATAAGAGATGGTGGTACGATGTTAAGTAATCTTGTTTTATGCATCAAACAGTACTGCTTAATACATGCTTGTTTTTAAAAGTTGGTGGTCATACCCAGGACATTACGCGTAACGGTCTGGTCTTTTAACCAATGCGCCACGCCTCGCTTGTTCTTTATTGTGCCTCGAAATACAATATGATAGTACCTACCTCGCCTCATTGAAGCTGGACTGCGGTCCAAGAATAAAAGTGAAATAGGTTAAAGCCTAGTTATTAATAAACCGAAAAGAGAAAAACAAATAAAGCTCATTTTTGGTGTTATAATTGAAGCTAAATAATATCATAATAATGAATTAAACAAATTTTATGCGGCTTGGCACGATGGCTGCAAAGCTCTCGAAATGTCGGAATAATGATAAATTGTAAAAACAAAACCAAAATAAACGCGATAGTAAGCCGCATGAAATTTCTTTAACTTATTAATTAATGTTCTAAGATCTAAATCTAAGAAAAAATCTAAGAAAATACTAATATTATAATATAAATATAATTCAAATAAAATATTCCAAGCGCTTACAAGTCAATTCCACACGCATCGATTACCGTGTTACGTTATTCACACGTTCAACACATTTTTCAAGATCCGATATCTTTTCCATTTTCCATTTCGTTGTAAAATATTCACATTCGATTTCAACGTCGACATTTCGCGGTTGTAATGTGCCCTAATTTTTTTGTGTAACTGTGGAATTACATATATAATGTATACGAGCCTTTATAAATCCATAGTATTTTCTTAGATTTCTTAGAACATTGATTAATTAATTAAACAAATTTTATGCGGCTTACTATCGCGTTTATTTTGGTTTAGATTTTTCATTTTTTTTATTATTCCGACGTTTCGAGAGCTTTGCAGCCATCAATCTCTCCGTGACCACGATAGCTGCAAAGCTCTCGAAACATCGGAATTATAAAAAAAAATGTAAAATCTAAACCAAAATAAACGCGATAGTAAGCCGCATAAAATTTGTTTAATTAAATCCATAGTTGTAGAAAACTTAACTGTATAGTTTATATGCAAGAGTTAACAATATAAATATAAATCATTGTTATTAGGTAGTATTATAAAACCGGCACTGAGCCCCGTACACGCAGTGAAATTGCGTCGCGGTCGCAAGTGACCAATCAACGTAGTTTACCTATTGATTTATTATTCGCTGATTGGTTACGAAGATGTCAAATATCAGCGCACGTTCTTCAATTCGTCGAGTAATAAGAGGATCGGGGCCCTGTCTGATCTCGTATTTTTGTCCCAAGTATTTTTATTTAGTATATAGATCCATCGTATATAGAGCACCTCCGCAGCAGAGATCGACTACGACCATTGCGTCAGCTGGCTTAATTTAAAACAGCTGCGATAATCCACTTTCTTGCCTTAAAGCGATTATGGACATAATGCCTAGGTCTAGGCTACTCACAGTTATTGAATTGTAGTAGAAGCGACATCCATTGATTGACCACACTACAGCTTAACATCAAGCGGGGTGCTATCATATGTCGTGTCTCAATAAATAAAAATCTAATTTATACAACTAGTGTACTTCTAATTAAATCTGTTAATTTATAGTGTTCATCTTTTTGAGAAGCCTTTTTAAAGCCAAATAAGAGTGATAAGCAGTGGTGCCGAGTCTACGATCCAAGGTAGTACCACCACTTACTAAACATACCGTGAAGTTACTTAGTCACGTTTCGGGATTAGCTTGTAAGTTGCCAATTCCAAATAGGCTTGGTGTATGTAACTACTACTTGCAGTTATTTAACTCTAGTAGCAGCTGATATTTTGTAAGACAAAGCGCGGCATCTACGTAGATAATTAGATGCCGCGCATCGTCCTAAAAAATCTCAGAGTAGCAGTCACCTCCATTCATGGACTGCTAATGCATCAAGCAGGGTGCCTCGTAATGTAAAGCCACAATGAAAAAACGTTGTAGAATTATTTGACCATGTAAAAAAAGTTTTTCTGTTATTTTTTTTATTAAGGGAGTGCCACAACTCGTGACACAACTTCCTCGCTTCATTCACATCCACAACTCTCCTCATACAAGTTCTACGGTTATGGGCACTATAGGCAACCCAGCTTTCTTCAATGAGCGCTCCATTGTCTCTGCCTATCTCTGTGGGAAGGAGGCGTGACAATTTGATTGATTGATGGATTTATTAAGGGAAAGGTCTAAAATCACACAGGGTTTTATTGAACAACATAAGAGTGCTAGGAACGAGGATCAAGTTTTCCCAGTAACACATGATTAAACCTGGTAATAAATAGGTTACTAATATACTCCACTAATACTCGTAATAAACTATAATTGGATAATGTATTATTTATTTTTAGTTTACTACTCTTTAACGTGTGAATTAGGATGTCTTGTAAGTCTTATTAGGTTCTTGTTTGTGTATTATAATACGCCTATGTACCCAAATAAATATAGCAAATTACATTAATTTAACTAAGCTTAAATACAACTTAAAACTAGACTTAAATCTTAAACATCATCGCACACACATTGGATAGAATACGGATTTATTGTGACTCGACATCTGACCTCGACCGGCCTAATGGTAACTCGGTACCTCCTCTTGGAGGTCCAAGAAATGGCCTAGAGATCCGACAACTGAAAAAACGAGTCAGTTCTTAGTTGCCTGTGTCGTCATCACTATGCCGACCAAAGATGCGGAGAACACATAGGCTAGTAAACTTGTCACTTGTCGATTATTCTACAAAGAAACGACGCACCGAACCTTTTAGTTCGGCTGCTAATGCGGTCGATAGAATGGCGATACTTCCCCCGATCTGTGCAGGTATCACGGGTGTAGGGTTGCCAACCATACTTTATAATAACGTATCTTACGTTATTTTTGGTAATTATACTTTATACTTTTGCATACAAATAAAGTATGTGAAAATACTTTATTTTGATTGCGTAGCAAACGAATTGCTTATTTAAGTATATAAAGGACATCATTCATTTTGTATGGGTCTTGGGCCTAAATGTATTAACAGTTGCATTTTAAATTAATTTGATGTACGAAGACTATAATTATGACAGTTCAAAGCAGAACAAATGTAGCGTTGATTGACAGATGATACAAAATTCATATCTTATTTTCCAAATAACTCAATTGCACAGCAATTAAAAGCAAAATTGTTATTAGTTTTATCAATACAAGTATCGAATCTACTATTTGTATATTTTTTCATTATCGGACATTACAAAAGTAGTACATAGAAGCTCAAAATGAATGATGACCTTTAAATGATGATTGTCAAACAAGCTTTGAAATATTTAAAAATAGCAAAAAATTTATAGCATTTTAAAAGTACACAAAATACGTTTTTAAGGCATAAAATTTGAAAAATACTTTATTTTTCTTCCAAATACTTTATTTTTATCCTATTCAAACAAAGGTATACGTTTTTTTTTGTCAAAAAAGTTGGCAACCCTACACGGGTGTGATAAGACGAGGTATAAACATGGTTTAAAAGCTCCTCGGAAAATTATCCGAGGTATATGCGATAAAGAAGCCGCAATCGGGAATTATTAGTTTAGTAAAAAATAACCGTTATTTTTTCTATTATTGTTTTTTATTCACATTTCTATACTAAGCTACTAAAGTGCTAGCTTATATCATAGATACAGGACAACCAAAGTACATAAATATATCAAAGATACATTGAATTAAACAAATTTTAAGCGGCTTACTATCGCGTTTATTTTGGTTTTTTATTTTACAATAAGTGTTTTACAATTTTACAGTAAGCCGAATAAAATTTGTTGAATTCATTAATCAATGTTCGCGCCTTTGTCTAAAATGGAGCGAGCGTAGGTGCCACAAAACCGATGTAACATTCTTTACGGAGTTATAAAAAAATATGAAAACACAAAAATTATGGGTTTTTCCTAAAATATCTTTCCATTAGATAAATTGACAGTTATTATTTGTGGCAGACTGTATTTTATGTTTTTGTATTCCTTTATTTGTTTACTATGTTCACATAGATATTTTGGTTACAATATTTAGCTGTTATAAAATGACTCATTTATTAATAATCAATGTCTAATGATGATGATGTTTATACAATGTCAATGTATAAATAAATATAAGTATTCAAAATACTCAAGAAAGATGGATTGCCTATAACCGTAGAGCTTGTATGAAGAGAATTGTCGATGTGAGTGAAGCGAGGGAGTTGTGTCAGGATCATGGCAAGTGGCGGCCTATTGTCAATTTGAGTGATAATATTAATCCACGAGCTTGCAGGAAGGTAATTTATTTATGGTTACCGCTAATAAATACTAATAAATACAGTGGATGCAACTGGCATCTTGTCGTTCGGAATAGCGTTCTAAGGGGGAGGCATATGTTTAGCAGTGGACGCCTTTTGGCTGATGATGATGATGACAGCTAATAATAGCACAAAAACAATATCTCTATATTATACGGCCGTTAACACAAATATATGTATTTTTAATTTCTTTTCTTTCAATAGCCTCCAATGCTATTTTTCACCTCGTATTTTACATTATATCTTTTTTAAAAGGACGCGACGTTTACCCTTGATTTGCCTGATTGTAGCAAGAGCAGGTCCAAGAGCGTTGACGACTGAAAAAACTTATTCATTGCCGGCTAGTAATAAAGTTTTGCCACTCTGATTAAAATGCGACATGATTAAACTTAATTTTAAGAAAATCTTATATTATTTTTATGAACGTAAAAATGGTTGCTTTATTTTTTTTACATTTTATAATATTTTATAAGCATTATATATCACGCCCAGGGTTGGTGACAGTACCCTGGAGTCTAATAAGAGAGCGTGATTGCGGGACAAAAATAGATTATTTTATGTTGACCATTTCACAGTACCCATGGGTATGAGACGGACATTAAGTACTTTTAGGATATATCGTGCGTTATTTTAGTACCAATTATAAGGGTCAACCATTTATTTAAAAACATAATAAAAATACCTAATAATATAAAATAGAAAAATCAAATCAAATTGTCACGCCTTTTCCCCACAGGGATAGGCAGAGACAATGAAGCGCCACAAATAGAAATAAATTAACCCAAAATCGTTTACAATCTTTTGAGTGATCCTTTATTCCCGAACAAGTTGCCAGCCCCACTTTGAATATTGGTAGTGGTGCCCACGATTATCACTTACAGTGGCGCCGGCTTTTAGAAAACCTCATGGGTGCTCGAAAGAGTGGTGGAGTGTGAGATGGTTGAAAAAATCGCAAAAATCGTCAAAATCAGATTTACTGAAAAACTATGCATTTGATAAAAAAAAGTGTAACGTAATAAAAATTCGCAATAAAAAGACGAATCGGATGAGTTTTTGTGAGCTCCGATCAGTCCCGTAGTTTTATAGTAAATAGCAACAAAAAAAACGCCCTATTTAATATTATGACTTGGAACTTTAAAAGAAAATGTGTTTTATAAACCTTAATATGCATTTCCTCTAAATGGCGATTACTGATAAGTTTCTTAATGTATATTATCAGGGGTGCTCGGCACCCACTGTTTATTTCTCATGCCCACGAGCACTCACGGAGTCGGCGCCCCTGACCACTTACAAGTATACAGACAGTGAAGTAACTTAGTCGCGGTTTGGGATCAACGCTCTTGGACTTTCCTTAGCTTACCATCCCAAAACTCGCAGGTATATGTCAAGTATCAATAAAAAAACGTTATTAAAATAATCATTAACCGCCGAAAGACGTCCACTGCTGAACATAGGCCTCCTCCTTGGAACGCCATTGCGAACGACAAAATGCGTTTATAATGGGGGAGGAAGGGTTTGCCATAATCCCCACGCTTGGCAGGCGGCTTGGGGATCGCAGAATACTCACTACACGTTAAGAGGATGCTGCTGCCCATCCTCCGGTGAGACTGGTCGAGTTTTAAGACATCCCGACGACCGTGGTGTAGTGGCAGTGCAATAGTTACACTAACCGAGAGCACGAGTTCGAAACCACCCACTGGTTCCAATGTATCTTTAATATATATGTACTTTGGTTGTTCTGTTTCTATTATGCAAGCACTTTACTAGCTTAGTATAGAGATGTAAATAACAAAACTTAAAACAAAGTTCCTTTCGATTAATTAGTAAAGGAGTTGTAATAATTTTTTTTAAGTTATAGTAATATTTTTTAATACTGACAAATATAATGAGATATAAACTTAATGACTCTTAAACTGCATCGATATAGCTCTTATAGTTTCGGAAAAAATGGCTGTGACATACGGACAGATGGTCGAACGGATGGACGGACGGACGGACAGACGGAAAGACGGACGGACGGATGGACAGACGGACAAACGCGCAATTTTCCGTCTAGCCCCCTTTCACAACGCGCGATAAGGAACTTTGTTCCAAAAATAAAATTTCCAAGTATTAATAATATTACAGTGGTAAAATCAAAGCGATCAATACATCTGTTTACATTAGTTATTACTCATTTAAAGTCAGTCATTTGGTTGCGTCTGTTGTGATCAATCTTAATCACGTGATGGATTCGCAGGTTTCCCCTGACATTTCTCACATTGCAAACAATACAACCAAAACAGTACGACATTTTCTCAGAAATTTCAGCTTTCATGAACACTCTTAGGAATTCAATCCGAAATGATCTATATATAATATGATGTCTTACTTTTACTATGTATATACATGTATAAATCACATTGTATAATAAGTAATATATAATTTACAATTTTTCATCAATAAATCAAATTGTCACGCCTTGTTTTCACATGTATAGGCACAGACTAATTCTAAGAAAAACCTCCCTTGACGCAATAATCGGGCAAAAGCCCAGAATTTAGTACACACAGAACAGATTTTATAATAGTTTCTCTGTTGTTTCTATGTTTCTTTGTTCTGTGTTGGTACTGATATACTAGGGTTCCCTTCTTAATATTTTGAAAACTAAGATTCGAAGGAAGAAATACCAGGACATTTCAATTTATAACCAGGACGCCCTATAACAGTAATTCAATGTAATACGCACTTAAATATGATCCACCAAACTCTAATAGTAGCAATTACAGTTTCTAATATAGTGTTTACTTAAATAAGGGAATAAGTAATCATAAAATAATTTACTATAATGTATAATCAATCAATCCATCAAATTGTAGGTGCTAGGCAGAGACAATAGAGCGCCAATTGCCACGATCCTGACACAACTCCCTCACTTCCTTCACATTCACAATTCTCTTCATATAAGCTCTATGGTTATGGGCAACCTAGCTTTCTTGAGGATGTCTCTAATTTGGTCGGCGAACACCCTCCTGGCCTATAATAAAATAAAATGTATAATAAATTTATAATATGTATAATAAAAACCCCAGGACTAGGACAGTTGGCAACCATATGATATACATAATATTGTTAGACAATGTCTTTCAAATGTTTTTTCACTTTTTTGCTTTTTTTAAATAACTTATATTGCTTATTATAGCAAAATTAAGCAATTCTTCTAAAAACATGGTTTTCTATTAAAGTTGTACAGTGAAATGTAATATGCAAAATTCTTTAGTATCTTTCCATGAATAAGTGTGGTGATAATTTATTAGAGAAACGAAGACGAAATGCCAACATTAATAAAAGAGATAGGCTGCTACACGATACCTATCTAAACTTTGAACGTAATCCCTGGCCTAAATTACTTTTTCCTAAAAATTTTCATCAAAAATAATATTTTTACGTGGTCTCCATTTGAGATTTTCCTGCCCAGCTTGCTAATCTAATGGACTATATGAGTCACTACGAAATTAATTCGATAACTTGGAAAATTGCTTTGTACGCTTCCATCCACTACAATAAATACGCCCACGCAGGAAGTCAGCTATCTAGCCACGCAGACGGTCAGAATGCCAGGTAAGCCTCAAGCTCAGAAAGCTCCCCTTTATTAATAAATAATAATAATAATAAATCAACTTAATAATTAAATTGTAACGCCTTTTTCCCACAGGGATAGACAAAGACAACGGAGCGCCACTTGCTACGATCCTGACACAACTCCCTCGCTCCCCTCACATCCACAAATCTTTTTATACAAGCTCTACTATTATGGGCCCAGCTTTCTTAAGGATGTCTTCGATTTGGTCGAAAAAAACCCCCCTGGGTCTGCTTTGTTTAACGCATTCATTCACATCAGATTTATATATTACGTTTGTCTATCTAATTTCATTTATCCTTTCCTTTCCAAACAATCGAAGCCTTCCTTCGACAATCCTTGTCACTACATCTTCTTTCAAACCACATCTTTCGTGCACTGTACCATTTTTAACTACGTGTAAGTAGTTAAGAATGTGGTATGTGCGTATTTCTCGTTTCGAGATCAGCTTGAAAGTTGCAGGTTCCAACTATCGGGACAGCTACTTCAGAGAATCTCAATCACCTTAACGAGGTTACAGTCACTTAGTAACCATTAGGAGTATCTAATGTCCTATAAGTACCCATATAAAGAAGCTTTCTGGACCACTTCTGAAACGAGTTAAGTTTTGAACCACGTATTTACCAAAGTTACTCTATACTTGATCCAATAATTGCTATTAACTATACGCAACTTTGAAAGGGCAGATAACGCAAATTACATTTTGTGTTGTGTTAATTTATATAACTATTTGTTGTTGCTGTTGGATTCGCTTATATATCCTTTAAACAAGGCGTGAAGAAGCACCTCTGACCGCCATAGTGACGGTGACAATCGAGAATTGAGTCAGATTTTTTAGTCGTCGGCACTCTTGGACCTCTGCTTACTATTAGGCAAGTCGGGGTCAGATGTCGAGTCTAATTAACAATGAGCCTAATTAAAATTAAAGAGTAATTATAATTTACTTAATTTTTCACCCCGGATCGGATACTGAACACATTTGTGGTTTTTTTTATTAACAAATATGTGTGACAAATAAATATTATAATACGAATACCTGCTATGAAATAAATATTTACTCCGACTGAGAATTGAACCCGGGACTTACCCGTAGCGAACTGATAATATGTTGACCAACCAACATGACGCCGCGCCGGTTCAGGATACTTTGCTCGATCATGACACAACTTTTCGCTTCTTTTACATCTTTAATCCCTTCTACCCAGGTTCTATGGTTACGGGGACCCTGCTTTTTTACCATTTATCAATTTTAAATTTAATTAAAAAATGTACAAATGCGGGTTTAATTCCGTTAGTCATTCTTTGACAGCCAACATTAAGACAGTATCAATGGTAAGTAGGTGCAATATTATAATGACAATTTGTAGGACTAAAACAATTAACTACATTTTAATACACATAAGTACATAAATAAGTACAACAACAGATTACAAACTAGACTTATAAATTTTACATTTATTAATTTTAAACTTATAATCCTATTAAAGTTATACATTACTTATATACTCACAAATATTTAGGTCATTAGTAGAAAACATATACACTAAAAGATAGTTCCCCGATTGAATCTTGACATCAATTCCTGGGTCATCCTGTTTTAACCTTTCACCCACAAATAATAAATTACTTAAGAAACTTGTAGGTGGGGCACACCTACCTAATATTTTAATGTATATTTGTTTTATAAATTATAAATAAGATTGTTATACAAAAAATGATCTTGGTAAAGGACAATAATAATAAAATTGCATTACTTATTAACTTGGACTAAATTAAGTTGACATTTTTATCATACACAAGCACCCTCATCAAAATTCATCCCACACTTTCCTTTGAGAGAGCTCGCAACGATCGACGTTCTCCTTTTTAGATAAATTACTCATAAATTATTTTAAGGAAGCATTTAGTATTACTAAACCTTTTTTTCTTTCAATATAAGCGTTGCTGATGTCGCGCATTGGTAAACAAACCAACTAGGATACGCGTGAAGTCCCGTGTTCAATTCGCGGTCATAGCAAATATTTGTTTCGTGGCTTTTGTTTGTATTATAATATTTAAAAATTAATTTAATTTATTTATCAAGGATAGATAAAGGAATGCTAAGATGGTTTGGGCACATGGAGAGGATGAGTGAAGTAGATAGACGAAAATAATTTATAAATCTCATGTGGATGGATGCGTTAAACGAGGCAGGCTCAGGAGGGTGTTTGCCGACCAAAGCGGAGACATCCTCAAAAAAGCTAGGTTGCCTATAACCATAGAGTTTGTATGAAGAGAGTTGTAAATGTGAAGGAAGTGAGGGAGTTGTGTCAAGATCGTGGCAAGTGGCGCTCCATTATCTTTGCCTATCCCTGTGGGAAAAAGGCGTGACAATTTGTAATTAGTGATTAATAAAAAAATTACGTTATTTATTCGGTCCATGAGTTTCAATTAGCTTCAAAGGTCAATGGTAAAGAACATCGCAGTCGCTACTTTAATTTTAAAGTTTAGTAATGGAGTTTAATTGTCAAAACGATTCTCATTGTCAAAATGAGATTGTCATTGGAGTTAGGCTGTCAGCCCTCTGGTTATGAAAACAGTCCTAATAATCAAGAAATAATATAAAGGATACAGGGGAACTGCTGTTTATAACTCTTATTTCTACTCGTATTATGCAAAATATTTTAAAGTAAAATTCCACGTATCATACAGAATTACAAATAATATCTGCATACCGTATTGGAGTTATATTCTTCATTATAAAACTACATTTATTTAATATAATTCTTCTTATATGAATATCTAAAAAGTACTGGAGACAACAATCATCCTTGGCCTTGTGATAGAAAAGTCGGGAATCCAATTACTCTAACAATGAAAGGCGACGCCTTAAGGAAATCAATAGGAAGACCTTCTGACGAGCAAACAGCATCCTATTTGCACTTATAGTTAAAAAAATATCGCTCTTTACTTTTTCCACATTAAAATATTTGAATGACTAAAAAATACCCAGTACCCAGCATGTAAATTTTATATTTGTAGCATGTAAAAATTTAATTTTCATGCATATATTGATTTTTGATGTAAAATTGAATGCCGTGACATCAAACGGCATGATCCTGCATGCCAAGATGCCCGCGCACAGTAAAACCGAATGTGGTGGTGGTGGTGTTTTTGGTGTTAATAAATATCAAGCAGCTACATTTCAAGTAAAGGTTAAAACCAAAGTGGTCAAAGTAAAGGTCAAGGTTCATTTCCTATAATAAATTAGAAATTAAAGGCATGAATATTGTCTATACTAAATAGTTTTGATTTTTATGTTTTACATAAAAATCACATATACAGGAGTCCCACGGTGGCTTACTTTTTTTTTATTTTAACATGTCCTCTCTCGCTCATACTTTTTTCACAGTAAAACATTAAAATATTTTAATGATTAAGCATGTAAATTTTATATTTGTAGCATTTAAATATGTTTATGTATATTTTTTGTTGTGATGTGACTATTGACCTTAATTTGCTTGATAAAAAAGTAAGCAAGGGCAAGATTATGTAATGCCGCGGTAAGACGAGGCGCCCGCGCGTCGTCTTACAAAATCAAAGGCAGTTTTATTTACGCCACACATATTTAGTTCATAGCTGCCTTAGTCGTCATCACTATAATGCCGGACAGAGTACTCGTATATTTTTTTTACATTTCGATACTAAGCTACTACTGAACCCGTGGTCTTGATTTGCGTAACCATTGCACTGCCACTACACAATTCGAAACCACCCACCGGTACCAATGTATCTTTGATATATGTATTTTGGTTGTCCCATTTCTATGATACAAGCACTTTAGTAGCTCACTAAAGTGCTGAAGAATAAAATTAAAAAAGTAAATTAGAAATCTAAATTAAAATAGTTAATAAATTAGAACAATTTCACATTAACATTGTGTTTTCTTTAATGGTACCTATTACGTTAAATCTATATAGATTCATCATCACTTATATGATATTTATGTACATAAAATAGTGAGTTAAACAAATTGTATGCGGCTTAGTATCGCGTTTATGTTTGGTTATTGATTGGGTGTACGTCAGTCTCTCCGTGACCATGATGGCTACAAAGCGATTGTACAATCAATAACCAAAAATAAACGCAATAATAAACCGCATAAAATTTGTTGAATTCACAAAGCAATGTTCGCGCAAATTCTAAGAAAATTCCTTTTATGTATATAGTCAGTATATTTATTCTGCACAGAAAAAAATTGCTTTTCTGATTTTGTCACTATCTTCTAATGAAAGTCCTAATAAATATACAACCACATAATAAGACAGTATCCGGAGTAATGCTATAGAACGTTCATAGCATACGAATCTCCTACTTTACTATACGCGTACTGAATATTCCAGAATGCTGTCAAATCTAATTTGACACTTTGCTGGATTTAATGGTTAATTAATATTAAGTGATGCTTGCTTTTCCATGTGGGAACAGTTTTTAATATAGTTTCTTAATTAATATTAAGGATTAAATACACAGGTTGTTTTGTAAAGGGATAGCTAAACCTACGGGTTTACTCTACGGAGTGTATAAGTAAATACATTTGGCATGGTGGATGTGACTGCTACTCACAGTTATTTAACTGTAGTAGCATTGACATCCATTCATGGACCGCACTCCAGCCTAACATAAGGCTTTCATAATAAACATAATGTGCTTTCACAATAAAAATATGTCGAGCCACAATAAAAAAATGATAAATAGCTGCTATTTCGACATCCATGCTGTTAGGTTAACAATTAATAAATATAGGGTGCACAACTGTGTGGACAGCTACGCAATCATTGGGACAATCATGGCCGCAATCATGATCTTCTGTGTTCGGCGAATGTGTGGAGCCGCAGTAAATATTTTAAAGACTATCATTTTATATTATAAAGTCAGATTCAGTTGACTGTTGACTAACAATCAGTTTCAGGAAACTAGTGGAGTAGTTAAGCATATTTTAGCTTAGGTATCTAAAAGACATCATTTATTTTGGGCTTTTATGTACTACTTATGTAATGTCCATAAAAATAAATATATATAAATAGTTTCGATACTTGTGTTGATAAGACTAATAACAATTTTGCTTTTAATTGCTATGCAATTGAGTGATCTGGAAAATAAGACATGGATTTTGTATAGTCTGTCAATCCATATTAAGGCTGGGCGCAAACATCCGGAATTCCGAATCTGAATTCCTGATCAGGAATTCAGATTCGGAATTCCGTGAGACTAGCTCAAACAACCGGATTTTTGTATTGAGATTTTTTACGATTAGTTCTCATCATCGGGTTGGCTCCTCCAAATGTGTATTTGTTTTAAACCAGGGCGTGGGAGGGTAGAGACCAAATTGTTTTCAGTGCGACGACTTCAACAGCTTCCATTCGCCAAGACAATTCTCATTCTGCACAGATTCTCCGGATGCGACACCACCTCCGCGATCTATGGAAAGAGCAAAGTGGGAATTGCTAAGCTATTCACAGCTAAACCAGACCTGATCTAAAAATTGGCAGACATTTTAAGTGAGCCCTCAACATCACCTGAGAGTATTGAAGAGGCCGGCGAGAAGCTGTTTTTGGCGATAATGATGATGATATTTTAGATTTAGAATATAACGTATATTCTAAATCTAAATAATGATGTGAGCATTCAATGCGTCAAAAATATCTACACACGCAAATAGTCAAAAAATATCTACACACTCATATAATATGTAATATTTTAAAACAAATTTACTGAATTGTCTGTTGACATATTTTTGACAAGTGAGTGTGTAGATATTTTTGACTAACTGATTGTATAGATATTTTTGACGCATTGAATGCTCACATCATTATGCCAACTAATGTGTGTAGATATTTATGATCAGTCTGAATGTATAGATACTTTTGATCACTTTGCGTGCTCAGATATATCTGATGCTGACTGTACATCAAACTACATATTTTAAAATCTATATGCAACTGTTAAAGCTTCTAACACACCGCTGCGTTTTTACTTGCGTTCTGCGTTCTGCGTTCTTGCATGCGTTTTTGCGATCTACCTTTTTAGTACAAAATGTACTGGGACGGCTATGAAGTTACACACCGCTGCGATTAGAACGCAGCAAAACAAGTAGAACGCATGCGTTTTTGCGTTCTGCAGAATTCCGAGGTGAGGGGGGGGTACCTTACTCTGCGGCGTGCATTAAGTTTTTTAATAGGTATGCGCGCGAAATAAAAAAGCGGCCAAGTGCGCGTCGGACTCGCCCTTCAAGGGTTCCGTAGCAGCAAGTAACATAATATAAAAGTTCTTGTAGTTCGTTGATCGATTTTTATATTTGAGTTGATTGAATGAAAGGTCAATTGCGGTTTTCGATTTATGATGTATTGAAAAAAAAACAACTGTGCAACCAAGTTTGCACGGTAATGTACATCATATATTTTTTTAGTATTATCATTCTTTTTTTCTTTTCTTTAAGAAGTTACAGAGGGGGACCAACTTTTTATCACTTTGGAAGTGACTCTCGCGCAAACTATTTAGTTTAGAAAAAAATATATTAGAAAAATATTTCTTATAGTTTCGGAATAAAGTGGCTGTAACATACGGACGGACAGACAGACAGACATGACGAATCTATAAGGGTTCTGTTTTTGACTACGGAACCCTAAAAACACATCACAAAATTCTATATCACTAAGAAAACCGATGAAGATATTTCATTGTGTGACAGGAATATTTTTAGGGCTCCCCTTATTTATTTATTTAAAAACTTTATTGTATTTTTTACAAAAGGCGGACTTAATGCCCCATAGCATTCTCTATCAGCCAAACCTTTATATATAGTTAACGTTAAGATGATGGTGGGTAGTGCAACAAAGTTTAAAATATGGCTATATAAGTATTAAAATGAAAATATTATTTATAAGTAACTAAATATATATAAACTACAAAAAATACATATAACTCTTAATATTTTTTATATTTCTATACTAAGTATAGGTTTACCTTACTAAGTATTGGGACGCAGGGTTGCCAGACGCCGAATATTTTTTCTCGTACCAGAGTTGTCATTTATCTCGGACATTTAGTTTCTCAATCTTGTACTAGTAGGAGTTTTTTTTGTCTTTGGGCCAAAGCAATATTCAGTAACATATAAATGACTTTATGTTACAATACATAATGTTATATGCTAATCTAGAATATTTTTATTAAAATACTAGGAATAACGAAACTCATGAAATGTTGTTTTAACACTTATAAAAAAATTAACCTGCCAGTATTTTATATTTTTCGCCAAAAGTCCGGTATATACTGTACAGTATGGCCATGACGCAGTACTCTCTATAGCGAATTTTTTTTATTGTGTCGACATAGTACCCTGCTTGATGTTAAGCTGGAGTGTGGTCCATGAATGGATGCCACTGCTACTACAATTCAATAACCGTGAGTTGCGATTACATCCACTATGCCGGCCTAGTTGGAACCGGCAACTTAAAAGCTGATCCCTAAACGCGACTAAATCACTTTACGGTCTGTATACTTGTAAGTGGTGGTACTAGCCCGGATTGGCAGACTGGATACCACTGCCTACCACTCTTTGATAACCAGACCCAAAGCTAATATTTACCTCTTTTTATTAACAAATATTTGATTTGCAATATTAATTATAAATATTAAATATTACAAATAAAAGCTATGAAACAAATATTTGCTCCGACCGGGAATCGAACCCATACTGGGTACGATTGATCCTAAACCCGTAAATTAACTTGCGTTTCTAAAGGAGAGCTGGGAATACCCTTAGGGGAATCCCACAGGGTTATATTCGACTATTCATTCGGACCAAAATGCTTCTATAATTCTATAACCCTTTATGGGTTTCGCTATTCCTAGTATTTCAATAAATAAATTGAAGAAAATAAATTCATAAAATCCAATGATTATTCAGCACGGTAGCATAATATATAATATTATGAATTTAATGGCATTTATATGTTACTGATTAATGCTTTGGCCCAAAGACAACAGGACTTAATTCATTTTGGGCTTTTATGAACTACTTTTGTAATGTCCGATGATGAAAAAATATATAAATGGTAGTTTCGATACTTGTATTGATAAAACTAATAACAATTTTGCTTTTAATTGCAGTGCAATTGAGTTATTTGTAAAATGAGATATGGATTTTCTATCATCTGTCAATCAACGCCACATTTGTTCTACTTTGTACTACTATCATAATTATAGTTTGATGATTTTGCACACCTAAACTATGCAAAATAAATGATATATTTCAATTACATTGTAATCTTCGTACATCAAACTATTTTAAAATGTATATGCAACTGTTAACACAATTAAGCCCAAGTCCTCCATTCAATTAATGATGTCATTTGTCCTACTATTAGCACGAGATAAATGCCAACCATGGTACGAGAAAAAATATTCGGCATATGGCAACGCTGTCTCGAAACGCACGATCCAAACGCAATGGTGTGCAAGGAATCGCAAACGCAAACGCAAACGCAATCGCAAACGCAAGAACGCATGCGTTCAGAACGCAAGTAAAAACGCAGCGGTGTGTTAGAAGCTTTATACAATTAAGCCTAAATCCCCATACAAAATGAATGATGTCCTTTTAATTTCCTCTTTTGACATTTATTTAGCTTTCTTCAGTGTGTTTACTATTCGATAATATAAAATATTATTAAATCCAAGTTTCATATAATGCATATTTAATTCTTTCATGCTTTTATGTTTTAAAAAGAACGGATAATTCGATGTTCATAATTTAAAGTTTAATTGATTACTACTTTCGAGTACACCAATGAAAATAACGGTAGTAGTATACACATCACCATTTCCAATTTCCCAGAATTTTATTTGCGCACTGACGTGAAGGTCGCTGGTTGTTAATTAGATTTAGACAAAAATACCATATTTATTCAATATGAACAAGTTGAATTTAATGTATTTTCTGGCAATATCATCGTGCATCTTCGCACTGGCGTACGCAGGTAAAAATATATTTATGTTAGAATATGGAAACTACATTTTTTATTGGATCGTTGTACGTAGCCAAGAAATATAAATCGATTAATATTTTACACCCAATCTTAATTAGATTTGAGCCATGTCCCTGTATTTAAACGCAAAATTCTGATCCATATTTCAAATATTACGTATTGTGATAAACTTAGAACGCCATTTTTTCTATATTTGTTAACCACGCAAATAAAAAATGGCGAAATAAAACAAATGCAGTTTTGGCCTAGTGTTGCCTAATGATCATTCTTTTAGCTAAACATGATTATGCTTTCTTCAGTAAGATAAATGTAAAGCTTTTTTAAATCCTGGATAAAATATTAGGGGAATTCCTTTAATAGACCGTTACAAAATGGCTGTCTTTTTTTATTTTCAAAATTATTTGAACTTTCACATTTAAATATTAATCACAAAACAATTGCAGATGTCCCAGACGCTACTGAGACTGGCATAAAGGCTCCAGACGTGCATCCAAAGGCTCCTGAGACAGATGTAAAGACTCCTGAGACTCCAGCTGTTGCACCAGCCAATAAAACAGCACCTACCATAACCTCAAAACCAGACACTGTTGCACCAAATAAGACGAATGCTGCCAATGAAAAGGCTAATGCCCAGACTGTAACGGAAAAACCTGTAACAGCTAAAACAAATGAATCTTCAGCTGTTTCCACTCCTGAACCTTCAGCTGTTCCCACTCATCAACTACCAGAAGCAGGAGCCACTAATAAGTCAGTTCCAGCAACTACTGTGACGGATGCTACAGCAACTACTGTAGTAAATAATGCAACAGCAGAGAACGGAACAGAGCCTGATGATAGTAAGAATGCTAAGAATGGAACTGAAGCTCCTGCTAAGAATACAACTGATGCACCAGCTAAACATGTTGAAGCAGAAGCTGTAAAGTGCAGGTAAGATTTTTTATTGTCTGAGAGCCATACATTTTTTGGCAGGCATAGTGATGACAACTAAGTCAACCAAAACATCGCCAGTTTTTTTTAGTTGCCTCTCTTGGACCTTCATTTGCCAACAGGCTAGTCAAGGTCAGAAGTCAGTTCACAATAAAAAAATTGTGAAAATTTGCCACATCACTTTTTATCATCAATTTACGCAATAATAGTTGCTCTTGAATGTGTTAATTATGACAAAATCAAACTTTCCATTAGTCATGACCACCATTTTTTTTTATCCTAAAATTTAGGAAATTTTGTCATATTTGCAATTTTGAATGGAATTTCTCTGTGGTTGGTCAAAACCTTTAAACTTGATTTATATTTTATTGTGGCTCGAGATAACATGACAGCACCCCACCTGATGTTAAGCTGAAATCTAGTCCATGAATCTAAGTGACAATTAAATAACAGCAGCTTTGGAACCATCAACTTTTAAGCTGATCCTAAAATGCAACTGAGAATCCGGTCACTTGGTACTACACTGGTATAGACTGGGCTATTGCCTACTGACAGTCTGCATTTCTTTGGAATATCTCACTCATCACAAGAGATATTATTCAAGGAAATCATATTAATTTTATTTTCCTGTTTATAATGTTTTAAGAATACAAGGTAATATAAATTGTTAGGAAACAGATTTGTTAATTGGCATTAACATAATGCCTACTTAAGTAGCAACTTTTTATTTTTTTCCTATTTGAAGGTTTTGTAAAAGATTTTTTTATATAGGAAAGTATTCAAACCGACCTTGATCTTGTGTGAAATGGTCATGCAAACATAGAACCTTGGTTTAAAACTTCTCTCCAATACCAATATATATGTACTACAATTATTTAATCCTTTTTTTATTGTTTCAAGGGTTTCTTTTAAAAATTCGAATCTACATTGTACCTTTCCATTCTTATTAGCATTGAAGCTAATTCTTTTTTCAAACATTATTAATATATGACTAATGCAGCTTAAAAATATTTTTTTGCAAATTATTTTTATTGCACAAAAACATAAAATAAAACATGATTAGACTTTGTACTATAAATATCAACTCATCAATAATTATTATTTCACATGTGACCTAGTTCTTTGAATTTATTGCAGGTCATTATTATTATATATTATAATGTACCTTTTGTTTTTCACAAGGGATTTTTTACTAACAGCAACTGGATTAGTAATTAATATTAAGAAAGTAAGGGTGGCAGTGCAATGGTTACGCAAGCCGAGAGCACGGGTTCAAAACCACTCACCGGTAACAAGTATCTTTGACATATATGTACTTTGGTTGTCCCGTTTCTATATATTATACTTTTCTATACTAAGCACTTTAGTAGCTTAGTATAGAAAAGTATAATAAATAAATAACTTGTATTAAATTTAAAAAACATTATTTAGTATTTATATAAAGATGAAACATATTAGTGTTTTATCACATTATGGGGTTAATTCCATGATGATGATATGATGGCCTTAGCTAAGTGGTTCAAAGACTTGCAACTGGTGTAATGGTAGTGCAATGGTCATGCAAACCAAGAACATTTGGTTCAAAACCACCTGCACAAACCACCAATGCATCTATTATATTATACATCTTTGTTCAAATTTCTACAAGCCTGTTTTAGTAGCTTACAAAAAAAACTTCTGCCCCCCTAGCACGGCAATCCAAGAAGCAAGATAAAGAACTGCAAGGCATATTATTGTAACTCAATTTAAATAACTTATTAAACCGGCACATCAAAATGTTTAAACAATATTTATTAAAGTATTTAACGTTGTTTTGTGTAAAGTTTTACAGAACGTTTATTTAAAATGAGTTGAAATGATATTCTTTGCAAGTCTTTATCTTGCTTCTTGAATTGCCATGCTAAGGGGGCTGAAGTATTCTTTGAGAAACAATGACATGTTTCACAAGTTTAAATCACTTGTCTACACTTGATAACCTTTTGAATGAATATTGGATAACAATTCCAACATTATTACGCATTAATATTCCACAAAAAGCAATTCTCATAAATAGTCTTAAATTGCATGTCCCGCCACTTGCATATTCTGCCTCAAAAAATTTCCTATATCTATGACATTTGGGAAAGCCTACAAAAAAGTTTCAAATTCATTTATTACAAGTAGGCTGCAATACAGCACTTGTACGTCTACATTAAAATAGTAAATAAATAATGACATTAAAATAATTGATAGATTAAATGTATATTTAATCCATAGTAGTATAGTAGCCGCTGTAAAAGTGTAAAAGGGCATTGTCAACTTATAAAATAATAGTATAATATAATACATTATGTATTATATTATACTATTGGAAGTTACGTGGCTATTTAGGCTACGTTATTTCACAAATCCACCACCTATCAAATGACAAAATACTGGTTTTTAGTGACATCACTCAATTCATAAAATACATTTTATAAATTTATCTGTTGAAGCCAGTAAATTGTACTTTATAAATATTGTATTTGCCATTCTTATCAAGCTTGTATGATACCAAAACAAACATTCATATTTTTTACATTGTTCATTATCATATATATTTTTTATACTTATCATTGCCAGGATGTGCAGAACTTTAGAAATAAACCTATACTTTTTTTCCAAATTTAGTAAGAAATAATAAGCAAACAAAAATCATTGCAATAATAAGGAGTTTTTATTTCAATTGTTTTTATAGAGCTTTTTTTTAATAACAAACTATTATTGATGATATTAGTACTTACTTATTAGTAAGTATTTGTATAATATGTATATATGCATTTATTATTTATTAACCTACCTCTGTCTATTTACATTCATAACAGGAACATGTTGCTCTGAACATTTTCTACCAGGCATCCTGGAAGAAAATTATAACTAGCATTGAGTCTGTCTGCAGAAAATTTTAAATAAATAAATATTGAGTACATATATCAATTAATGAAATTGACACAAGTCCCACAGCCACTTTCCACGATTCTGACATAAATCATGTACTTCTGAATGCACAATTCTCTTCATACAACCTCTATGGGTATGAGAATTTAGAATGAGTTTTTTAAATAGTTTTTTAATTATTTTACAGCTTTGATACACCCAGCTTCTTCGGTGGTATGCTTCTGACTATGTGTCTCCTCGCTCTTGGATTCCTTGGCCTCAAATGCTACTCCGCTCGAACTGGAAGGAACTATCATACTCTCTAAATAATTATAATCTCACTATGTTGTAAGTAAGTGCAGCTCTGCTCAGATTTAACAGAAGTTAATGATAAAGTTATTTTTTGTTAAATCTGAGAATAAATGCTTTATTATTTTCCGTAATTATGATGTGCACTACCACATTCCTTTCCTAATTTTGCAGCTTTACCAGAAATATTATTGAATTCCCCTTGACTCCATTTTGTTATAGCAATATCTAAAGTATGTTCAGATTTTAATTTCATATTTTTAATTTTATTTCTAAAAAGTAATGTTAATTTCTCTAAATTTTTAGTCTCTTTGCAATTTTAGTTTTATTTTAATGAACGAATTTATGTTTTTTTTTTTAAGTACGAATCGCTTTTATGTTTTTTTTTATTTTAGGGTGTTAGGCAAAGAGAAATTTGCAATTGATCACTTATATGTATAAGGTGATTGTTTTAGTGTTTAAGAGTGCTGTCCAGACCAAAACAATATACGATTTTTAAATATATTTGAGCCTATCAGGGCCAGAGTGGTCTATATATATTTATTCAACACTGATTTCATTTGAAAAAGTTCACTAAACCCTATATTACAAGATATTACAATTTAAAAGATTTGAGCATGAAAGAATTAGTTATGAGGACCTATCTGTTTTCCTTACCACTGTAAAGTTTTGTTTAAGTGCTTAGACCTCTCTGGCTCTCTTGGCCTCAATTATAGTGTGTGATAGGAAATTATAAAGAATTATTCGCATTTATAAATAATTATTAAAAGCAAAGCTCTAAGCAAATTATTTTGTGTACACGTAGTGCCATGTTGCAAGCACTGTTTGTTTGACGTAGAATCTCCATAATATACATATATATATACAACGTATAACAAAGAGTCGAAATAATATTTAAAGACAGTATTGGGGACATTACCAATAAATGTGTATCCTTATTCGTTCATCTGATAACTTTCGTAAAAATGAATGCAAGGTTTCAACAAATAAAATTCATGCAGCAACCCTTACCATATGACTAGAGCAAACCGTTGTATTATTCCCGTCCTGTCTCATCCCCGTTGTCAGCGCTTCGGCCTTTAGACGTGAATGAGTCGCAGAGGGGATTCACACAGTTCTGAGTGTGTGCGCGCGTCTGTTTGTGTACCTATCTATCTCATTCATTGCTAATAGTTGTCGTTGATTATAAGGCAATAATAACGTAAAAAATTGTATGGTATTGGTTTTGAAAGAATTTCATTGAAATTTTTTGTAAGAGGAATCTTGAATACATATCTTAAAATATTATTTCGACCTTTGTATATTGGCAGCTTTCTCACAATGAAAATATATAATGATAACTATTAAGTATAATTGTTAAAGATTATTAATAAGGAAACGCAATGTGATGTTTATAAAAGGGTCTAAATTTTGATTGGTTTAGCAGAATTGATGGTTTTATAGTTAGTGTTGTTAGTAAAATTGTTAATTATTCCTAATGAAGGAAATCTCGAAGGGAACTATCTCATTTTTGTTGCTTTAATTGTGCTAAACCAAGAATGTATAATTTTCTTTGTAATTTGATACTGATTAACAAACTGTATTGTGTGATATTAACAAATATTATCTAATTGTAGTTGACCAAAGAAATAGGTAAATATTTGCATTTAAATTTTCGTTTCACCATTTCTAATTACACAATATAGTTTTGTAATGTATCTCGACAGGGATTGTAATGCCATCCTAGAAGTGCTCTTACTTGATACTTATTACTTAATGATAACTTTTTCTGTCACAAATTCAATAGTTGTACAAATAAAGGGTATATTCTATGTATGATATTGTTGTTTTATTTATTTCTAACCATGATTAGCTCACTGTTGTGCCTAAAGAGGACGGCTGACCGCACAATGGCCACTACCGCTTGAGCACCTGGTGGATGCCGCGTTATACGCATCTCAGCTCTGCTCTCCTTATAGCAACTTACGCGTCAATAGAGCCCGGTGTTAAGCTGGAGTGCGGTCTATGAATAGACGAAACTGCTGCAGCTGCTTGCAAAACATTATGGCGTTTGAAGTTTACAGTGAGCTTGACTTCTCACAGTCACGGTAATAAGCTCTCTCACCTACTTCGAGCCTCGATTTATCGTGTTTTATGTATTACAACATCGACCTGTAGTCATTCTTGCCGATCTAGTGCAATTCTAAGGTCTATACAAATAATTTGGAAAGAATAGAATCTGTGCTAAACTAAGAACTAATTCATTGTTATTTGACTCATTTATATTATGTTTATACCCGTGTGACTGAAAGAGATAACGACTTGTCCTTAATTCCTTTATTTCAAAGGTTGGCACTACTTTTTTGCAAATACAAGCACTTGTAATTGTGGTTAACTTTTAATACTGCTTAATTAAAGTCACGTGGTAGTAAGAGTAGCGGCATAATTGTTCCGTCATCTTTTTTTGAAGTTTTTTTATGTCAATTGTTATTCTGACAAATTAGGTTGTGAAATGATCATCAAAACTAGTGACTACCTTCTAAACTACGAATGCAACAATGTATATTCATCCCCTTCTAACTTCTTTTTAACGCCATAAGTGATAATAGGGCGTCTTCTGTATCTCAAGTCCAAATTCTTTGGTGCCAACATAAGCGGCAAAGCGAGTGCGTTATGTATTTATTATATCTGAGCAAATAAAGCGCTTTACAATACAATGTCCTCGATCAAGTTACCAAAACTGTAAAAAAAGCTACAGCAGCTGGTGAAGGCATGTCGTCAGCATCTAGAGGTGATGATGACCATGACGATGTAGTGAAATTGTTGAATATAGTTGATAGTACCTAAATTCGTAAATAAATGGAGATGTCTTGCATTTTTTCATTACCCTTAAGGATTTCTGGATACATTCACAACATGAAATTTAGCGGATTTTAGAAACGGGATTTTCATGAAATCTAGCACACAACTGTGCAGCGTATTTAGTCGGCAGACTGCTGTCGCCAACGAAATTGCACCTTCATCTTCACTAAAGTAAAAGTCGCCTCTATTCATAGAGCTTTACATCAAGCAGGGTACAAAAAAAACTTATTGGAATCCAATGGGGCCTAGAAAAATGAGGACAAAATAAAACAAACAAAAAATCTACATGATGTCTATATTAACTAACATAACATAAATAGCATGTAAATGACTAGAAATGCACGAAGTAATAATTAATTAAATTATATTTAAAAGATTATAATTTTTCCTTTGTAAACAGTTGATAAATAATTTTGCTTATGTGAGATCCAATTTTCTTCGACCCATTTCCATATTTTATATCTGACAATAGCATCTCTCCTTCCTCCATACTGCGACTAAGATAGGCAAAAGTGAGAGCTTTGGGTGATTGGTATACATTAGTAATTGCCAAAGCTCTATCCACTGATACCCCTTTGAT
The DNA here is from genome assembly GCA_905220615.1 of Tinea trinotella. Classification (NCBI taxonomy): domain Eukaryota; kingdom Metazoa; phylum Arthropoda; class Insecta; order Lepidoptera; family Tineidae; genus Tinea; species Tinea trinotella. Next base: position 2,975,838 of record HG992314.1, read on the forward strand.
TTGTAAAAGCATTTTTATAAAAGCTTCCTTAACTGTTATTGCTTTAGATTTGGCATTGGCAGAGTTGAAATATGAAAACACCATTAAATCATCAATCTCAGAAACTTTCTGATTTTTTCCAATAAGAGTTTTACTCTGCAAACAAAAAATATTGTTAAATTTTAAATTAACCATTTTTTTGGTTCATAACTTAGATATGTATTATTAAACAATCACTCATTTAATTTCAATCTAAGAAGATATTTTAAGTTTTATCTTTTAAATTCATATACATCATCTGACATTGTCTGATGGTAGCAAAAGCTGACAACTGAAAAATAAATTCATTTTACGGCTGCCTTAGTCGCCTGTCACTATGGCGACTAAAAAATTTACTATTTTAGATTATTAATGAACTTCTACATCAAAGAAGCTTTTAAAAGACGAATCGAAGCATAGTAAGCAGGGGGAGATCAAACTGTTCTAGTGACTGAAAAAAAACAGCCTCATTTCACGGCTGCCTCAGTCAGCGTCATTATTCCAGCTAAAGGTGCTTCTTCACACATTGCTAAAACAGATCAAAGATTATAGGATGGGGAGAACACATGGGCTGATAAAGCATTCCACAGAATTCTTATAAGCATTGAAATATGTCAAAAACTAATTTAAAAAAAAGATAACAAATAGATGTTTTAGTTTTTGATGTAGCAATCATTTGTACAATTTATAATAGAGAGAGGGACATTTTCCACTGCTTTTAAGAGTGGTTGCAGATTGTTGTTGCTAGTCTGTAAAATGACTCAGTTGCGTTTTCAATGTTGAAAGTTGCTGGTTCTAACTAAGCTGGCACAGTGGATACAACTTCTACTTGGATTTATTTAACCGTAGTAGCAGTTACCTCCATTTGTGGACCGCACTTAAGCCTAACATATGTTTAAAGAGTGGTAGGCAGTGGTACCCAGTCTGCCGATCCGGGGTAGTACCACCACTTACAAGTATGCAGACCGTGAAGTGATTTGGTCACGTTTCAGGACCTTGTAAGTTGCCGGTTCCAATTAGGCCAGCATAGTGGATGTGATTGCTACTCACAGTTATTGAATTGTAGTAGCAGTGACATTCATTCATGGACCACACTTCGGTTTAACATCAAGCGGGGTGCTGTCATATGTCGAGTCACAATAAAAATAAAAACAAAAATAATAAATTAAAAAACATTAGAAATAAAAAATCTACCCACCCCATTAAGCATTATAATTTTCGAAGTGACATATTCAAGAAAATTGACTGTAGCTGTTAATGAATCGGTAAAATGAACTTTAAATCCATCTTGGACTCTTGTATTTGCCAAAGCCTGCATCAATGTCTGTAAAGGCAAACCCACATGCTCATTCTTTCCATGCTGCTCAATAAGGTATATCACATTTTTAATACCACATCTTTTTAAACGAAATTTCTGCTCATGGTATCTACCATCTTTAATACTGGCTCCAAGATCATCCATTCTCTTCCTTTCAACAATATAGGGAAGCACAATCTCCTGGTGTTTGTGCACCTTGTGCTGAGCAATCCAAGTGAAGTCACCAAGGTTAAGATGCCGGAATTCATATTGTATGCCAGGATGTTTCTTAAACTCCATGATTGTTCGATCATTTTCATTTGACAACCTGAAGATATAAGATAACTTGTTAATTTTAATGTTTAATAAGTACCTATTATTAACATGCAGGACTTACAGCAAATGACTATAATTTATAATTTTTTATTGTTTGATTGAAGTCGACCATACACCAAGGCAACCGAGGTGTAGTGGCAATGTAATCGTTATGCAAACCGAGAGCACAAGTTCATGACCACCCACCGGTAGCAATTTATCTTTGATATATGTACTTTGGTTGTCCTGTTTCTATGATACAAAAAAAAACCTTTGAAGTCACTGGCAGCAATTGAAGCAACTGTAAACTGAATTGTTTTTCAGTCATCAGCACTCTTAGACTTCCCCTTGCTTACCATCAGGTAAGTCAAGGTCAGAATTGTCTCAAAAAAAAACAATATTTTTTAACGGAACTTATATTTCAAACATAATTTATTTAAAGACTAATCTGTATTGTAAGTCTAACTGCCAACTTAACTTTTTACTCAAACAATGTTCCATCTCTTTCAAATCACAGTTATTGAATTAAGTAGTAGCAGTGGCATTCATTCATGGACCACACTCCAGCTTAACATTAAGCGGGGTGCTGTCATATGTCGGGTCACAATAAAATATATATATATAAAAAGTGATAAGTGTCAAGGAACATACCCACTAGTTTCTTTTTTATCTATTAACAGAATAATGTTATAAGTATCAGTTTGGAGTACCACATCTGTTGATGTCTCAATGTTTATCACTGGTACATCAACTTTTGGGATCAAATGATCAATTGATTCACCTCTATTGAAACATGCCTGTAAATTAAATAGCATAGCCTCCTCCCGGCTATTATCGTTCATTATCAAATTAAGATATTTCCCTCTCATCTCAGTACCCAATAATATACCTTTCTTACTCAAGTAAAATTCAACCTCATTCTTAACAGCAGTTCTAATATAACCATCATTTATTAATTTCATTAAACACTTCCAATGTGTATAATCCAACTCAACTTTGGAACTCGTAAATGTCTCTCTACAATGTAATTGAGCTTTAATTATTAAATTGTATTTTGTAAGTGACTCATTCTCCATGTTACACGTCATGTGATTCAACAATGCTGTTATTATAGCATAGTCTTCAGACTTATATTGAGGCATGAGGTCTTTCGCAATGGAAGAAGTATGTGTTGAAGGTTTTGCTTTATACACATTCCTATCTAAATCCATTCTATTTTGTTTTAAAGCATCAGGTTCGTAACTAAAACTATTTTCAGATTCATCTGAAGGGCAAGGTGACTCCAAACGCGCTGCGTTCGCATTATTACTATTCCATACATGAACTTCAAGTTTCTTATCTAAAAATGTACACAATTTTTTACCAAATCCTTTCAATATAGCGCATTCGGCCCCAGACTGTAATGGCATAGGATACTTTGATACAGAATTCAAAGCCTCTTTTATCGTGTATTGTAATTTGCTGTTCTTTGCTTTAGAGTCTTCATACAGTTCCGCCAACCATTCCTCAAACAATGGATTGGGACGAGTCCTTTTCAACGTTATTCTTTTAAAATCATCTGTCATAATTAATGCTTGTAAAAGCAATTGATGAAATTAAAACTATTCGTAATACTTTAACACATAATTCACTGAAATAACAAATAAACTAATAAAAATAACACCAAAGATATGCGGTGTCGGCGAATTTGTTATTATCGATTTGGCTTTTTGTCTGTCACATGTCAGAAACAACATCTATAATCTATAAACACATGGGACCATAGAGAAGTAATCAAATGCTTTTTGTAGTACTCAATTAAATGAAATTGTATTCTTTCTTAGCCAATTTAGCGAAAAATAAAAAAACAATTTGTTTGTCTATTCCTATGTAAGCCAAGTTGCAGAGTTGCATTTTGTGCTGTGAATATTTGTATAATGTTTGTGATATGTAGTAAATTGTGATAAAAAATATCTTACAAAATGTCGGGGACTTTGGAGATCCCGTTGATGAGCACGGATGAGGTACATATCATCAATTTGATGTTATTTGAATTATGCACTTTGATTGTTTTTGGCACTTCATTTTTTAATAATTTTAGGTTATCGAGTTGGATCCTGATCAGCTTCCAGCTGGAGAGGAAGTCCTTAGTATTCTTCAGCAGGAGCGATCACAGCTCAATACCTGGATTAATGTTGCTGTAAGTACAATTTATAATTTCGTTACACAAACAGACTTTAATAGAATAGAATTAATTGTATCTATTTTTCGTTTTAGCTTGCTTACTACAAACAAAACAAAATCAATGACTTTCTTAAAATCCTGGATGCGTCCAGGGTGGATGCTAATATTAACTATAGGGACTTTGAACGGGACCAAATGCGTGCACTGGATATGTTGGCTGCTTATTATGTGCAAGAGGCCAATAAAGAAAAATCAAAAGATAAAAAGAAAGACTTATTTACCAAAGCTACACTGCTCTACACAATGGCTGACAAAATTATTATGTATGACCAGGTAACAATTGGGTGTTTTATGTAGCTAAATATATTTCAGGGTAAATGCATCACATACAAAAGGAGAATGTGACCAAAACTTACTTTTTGGCAATTACATCATGATTCAGAGATATGCATGAAGAATGTGACCATGTTATAATATTTTACTTTTATTTTAGAACCATTTACTGGGTAGAGCATATTTCTGTCTTTTGGAAGGTGACAAAATGGAGCAGGCTGATGCACAATTCAATTTTGTACTAAATCAATCACCAAACAATGTACCATCATTACTTGGAAAGGCCTGTATTGCATTTAACCGCAAAGACTTTAGAGGTGCCTTAGCATTTTACAAGAAAGCCCTCAGAACGAATCCTGACAGTCCAGCTGCATTGCGTTTGGGAATGGGCCATTGCTTCATGAAGCTTAATAACCATGAAAAAGCACGGTAAGTTAAGCAAGTAAAGTACAGGGATGGGTAGAAACAATGCACTTTTATAAAAAAAAACACATTTCTATATAGATACATACATATATGACAACCAACCAGTGTTTTTACTTTTGCGTGTTTAATGTTAATGTTATCTCCCTCAAAGGAGCCACCCGATTTCCTCCAGTAAGGCCAGGAGACCCTTCTTGTTCCTGCAGACCTCTGGAAGCATCCTTTCATTGCCAAGGAACTTCTGTCTTGCTTCGGCTACACTCCTGCAATTCGAGAGCACATACAGCTGTCTCCTTCTCATTTAGGCTACAAAGGCATAATGTGTTTACTAAAAGCACAACGTCCCGATAGTACCTGCGATAATGTTTAGCTCTGCTAAGATTCAGCAGTCTTCAGGTCAAGCGTTCATCCATATGAGGATTCCCGGGACTGTCTGCAATTCTTTGTCTATGACCATGCATTTTTATGCAGGTTACCTGTTCTTTGGAGCAGCCAGCTACGCAGGAACTGGAAAGGTTCCTAGGGGTATTATAGGTCCTGGACCAATCAGCTGAGAGGAGGATCTCCTCCCAGCCAGCTCATCTATTGCGTGACTGTTGCACTACCATTACACCACGGTCGCTTTAATGCACTTCACAGTCCTGACTACTTTCTAAATTCCCTTGCACCCACAACTCATACAGACTCCTATTTATGGGCACAACTGATTTATATTATGGCACTGAGCTGTTTTAAGAATTTAACTTCATCAAGGAACAATGCACTGGTTTGAAGAAATGGATAAAAGGAGATTGATGAAAGAGATTGGCAATTTTTATTCATTTTGTTAAATATTTAAAGTTGAAACAAAATTATTTCAGTATGGCATTTGAGAGAGCTTTGCAATTGGACCCTCAATGTGTTGGAGCCTTAGTTGGTCTATCAATATTGAAACTTAACCTGCAAGAGAGTGAATCAAATAAGTTAGCTGTGATAATGTTATCAAAAGCATATGCAATTGATCCAAAAAATCCAATGGTTTTAAATCATTTGGCTAATCATTTCTTCTTTAAAATGGTAAGTGTAGTCAATCCGTTTTATTCTCTATAATTTCGTTCATTATTTGGACTCAACCTTTTTTTTGGCAACAAGAGTGCCGGGTGACTTTAGCCATTGGTTTTTTTTTGTAACTAGACATATGACAGCACCCCCGAAGAGGACTTCAAGTGTGAAATGAGTCTGCACATAACTGTAACTGTATGACAGCACCCCGTTTGATGTTAAGCTGGAGTGTGGTCCATAAATGGATGTCACTGCTACTACAATTCAATAACGGTAAGTAGCAATCACATCCACTATGCTGGCCTGGTTGGAACCGGCAAGTTACAAGCTGATTTCAAAACGCAACTAAATGCTTTCACAGTCTGTATACTTGTCTGAAGTGCGGTCAATTAATGGATAGCGATAGCTACTACACAGGCCCGGAACTAGGGGGTTGACCCTGCCCCCGGCACCAGCGCCGGGCAACAGTTTCAAGGGGCGCCAAAATTATATAATAATAATTATGATCTTAAGTAAATGACGCTCCACAATGCGCCTAGAATACGGAAACCTTGTTGGCTCACTGTTGACTTGTAAGAAAAAGGCGCCACACAGGCCCACACTACAAGTGACTTATCCCAAATGCTGGCGAAAGGGGCGACACTATCAAGTATCTGCCCCTGTTCGATAAAATCATTGTAGATCCACAGCTGCTACTACAGTTAAATCACTATAAAAAAATATATATATTAAATTATTACAGGATTACACAAAAGTCCAACACTTAGCACTGCATGCTTTTCATAATACTGAGAATGAAGCTATGCGTGCAGAGAGTTGTCACCATTTAGCACGGGCATTTCATGCGCAAGGCGATTGTGACCAGGCATTTCAATATTACTACCAAGCAACACAATTTGCACCACCCAATTTTGTTTTACCACATTATGGGCTCGGACAAATGTATATCTATAGAGGTGATACTGAAAATGTAAGTTTTTTTATTATTTTCTAATATTTTTTTCACTATCTGCAATCAGTCATCTAGACTAGACTATGATCAGATATATTGTGTGATCAAAGTTTTTTGTATAATTTTTTTTTATATTTGAGGCAACTGTGATGTATTGATAGCTTAATCAATGGTCATGCAAACCAAGTACCACAGAAAATCGTAACATCTTTATCTACTGTCATACAGAATGGAAACGCGCTCTTAGGCGTGTGTACTACAAATGCAAAAACGTCTTCAAGCTGATTTGACTGTATTTCCCTTGTCATTGACTAAAGACAAAGAAACAAAGTTTTGAACCGCTCGAAAATTTCATAGGCGGTCTAATAGGGAGGCGGAAGGGGCGGTTCGCCCTTGGCCTTTGGTCCTGGAGAGCCTTTAAATCCTAAAAAGTCCTTAAAATATGTTCAGAACCTACTTAAATGGTGGTTTAGAGTTACATCAATTTGTTAGACTGAGAGCCTCATTCAGCTGTGCCGCTCCGGGCCTTTGACCCTCTTAGTCCGCCTCTGAATATTTTTCTTAATAAAAGTTCTCGATTAGATTTCGTGTTATGATATATTTGAGTTATTAGAAGTAAGAAAATACATTTAAAAATAACCACTATAAGTTACATTTTTGTTTCCAAAATTTATTGCTTTGATTTATAGTTATGTGTTCCGATAATTCACAAGCGTCGGAAATACGATGACGATGAAATACGGAAATTTGACGACAGGCGTGGACGAACGGTTTAGCGACTGGTTTGTTGCGCGTAAAGTCCCGGGTTCGATCCCCGGTCGGAGCAAATATTTGTTTCATAGCTTTTATTTGTAATATTTAATAGTATTAAATATTGCAAATATTTGTTAATAAAAAAAAAGAGATGGATATTTGCTTCGGGTCTGGTTATCAAAGAGTGGTAGGCAGTGGTACCCAGTCTGCCGATCCGGGGTAGTACCACCACTTACAAGTATACAGACCGTGAAGTGATTTAGTCACGTTTCGGGATCAGCTTGTAAGTTGCCGGTTCCAACTAGGCCGGCATAGTGGATGTGATTGAATTGTAGTAGCAGTGACATTCATTCATGGACCACACTTTGGCTTAACATCAAGCGAGGTGCTGTGAAATGTCGAGTCACAATAAGAAAATAAAAAAAAATACAAATTATTAACTTGCAAGTTGTCTTATTAATTCTTAGGCAGCGCAATGTTTCGAGAAAGTTTTGAAAGTGCAACCGGGCAATTATGAGACCATGAAGATATTGGGCTCCCTGTATGCTAATTCAACCTCCCAATCAAAGCGTGATATAGCAAGGCAACATTTGAAGAAAGTCACTGAGCAATTCCCTGATGATGTTGAGGCATGGATTGAGTTGGCACAGATTTTAGAACAGAATGACTTACAGGTGAGTACATGTGATGTTTTGAATAGCTGAATATTTTGTTGTTGTTTAAAATATGAACACCGTGCCTGATGTTAAGCAGAAGTGTGCAGTCCATGAATGGAGGAGACTGCTGCTAATTTAAGGGATGCGGTTCACACAAGGGTGTAACGTACACAAGAATATGGGTAGTTTCATGCTACAGATATAGTTTTAATGTATTTTTAAATTGTCCAGGGTTCCTTACACGCATACACAACAGCAATGAAAATACTCAAAGAGAAAGTGAATGCTGATATTCCAGCTGAAATTTTAAACAATGTTGCAGCATTACATTATAGGCTTGGCAATTTACACGAAGCTAAAAATTTCCTTGAACAAGCTCTTGAGAGGTGAGTTCTTTTGTTTATTATTGTAATGTAAGTAGCAGTCACATCCACTATTCCGGCCTAGTTGAAACCGGTAACTTACAAGCTGATCTCGAAACGCGACGTAGTCACTACACAGTCTTTATATTTGTAAATAGTGGTACTACTGCTTACCATTTTTTGACAACCAGACCTGTAGCAATTATCTGCCTCTTTTTTATCAACAAATATTTTCTCCGACCGGGAATTGAACCTGGGACATTCGCATAACAAATAAAATTGATAAATAAAATAAATAACATTTAATTGGGCCAGGACTTTGAAGTATAGACCTTCAAGGACGTAATATCAGGCGCTCGTGAAATAAATGTACAGATATGGAATTAATTGTGTGTACACTTTTATTTCCTTAAACGAATAGTTACGTATGTGACTTTTAGATCAAAATTATAATGCATATAAATGACACTTTAAAGAGGGTTTTGATTTAATAAAAAAATACACAAGATATTTGGGTTTTAATTTCCCGTTTTTTTCAATTAACCATGTTATAAAATCAAAATTAAAATTTTAAAGGAACCCCCGAAACGCCTGGAACCACTTTGGTCATATCATCAGCTTTATAGTAATAAACAACATTAGTCATGGCTCAATAGTTATATCCCTTTAATATCCCTTGGATCCTTATGGTGCATCATCAGATAACTACTCCAGGTCTTCAATTTAATAATGGCCCAGCTCATGGCTCATAGAGAGTAACAATTTTAGTTCAAGCACTATGATATTATCTGTTATTAATTTGCTGATCCGAGAGGATTCATGATCAGATACTCCCGATCTTCAATTTGATAACGGCCCAGCTAAAGGCTTAGTTAAAGCACTACAGTTCTATCTCTTTTTTTGCTGATCAATTGATATCAAATTGCTGATCTGAGAGGATTCATAATGGTGCATCATCAGATTGCCCGGTCTTCAATTTGATGACGGTCCAGCTAAATGCTCTTAGTGAGTAACAATTTTAGTTAAAGCACTATAGTTCTATCTCTTGTTGATTTGCTGATCTGAGAGGATTCATAATGGTGCATCATCAGATACTCTCGGTCTTTAATTTGATAACGGTCCAGCTAATGGCTCATAGTGAGTAACAATTTTAGTTAAAGCACTATAGGTCCATTTCTTGTTGATTTGCTGATCTGAGAGGATCCATGATCAGATTTTTTCGATCCGGAATGTTTTATTTTATCGCACTAACTTTTCTACACTTAGTTTCCTACTTTCAAGACAAATCTAATAAGTCCAAACTTAGTATACCAAAAAAAAGTTTGAACACATCCAGGATTTCGTCTCCTACCTTCGAGTTCCATCATCAGAGTAGCTCAGTGGTACCAGTTAAAACACACATGTATTTGTATATGTTTTTATTTCAAATGTTAAGTCACAGATTTGTTTAAAAGTAAAGTAAATACCTATAAGGCTGGGAATTCAAGTCTGATTTTCCTCTCCGATAGTCCGATCCGATTGTCTGATCAGACAATCGGAAAGCACTTGTGCCATACATTTGTTTGAATACTTAATACACGTCAGATCCGATAGTCGGATCGGATGTCAGAATCGGAAACAACGCCAAGGCGCTTACGATTTTATGGCCGATCCGATTGTCTGAAGGTGCAGTTTTCATACAGAATACAGAAACAAAATAGACATCCGATTCCTACTTCCGATTTGTAAATAATTTGCTCAGCAATATCGGACGTGTATTCCCAGCCTTATGCGTGTTTAGAACGACAACCCTTGTACGTCGCTATGCGACGAAGATTGTTATTTTATGTCAAATAAATATGCCATTGTTAAAACACGTAAAAAATGTTATAATTTTTCCCCTAAAATATTCAATCAAGGTAATCGATCTAAACTGCAAACCAACCTCGTCATATGAATATTTTAAGGGAAAAATTATAACATTTTTTACGTGTTTTAACAATGGCATATTTATTTGACATAAAATAACAATCTTCGTCGCATAGCGGGGTACAAGGGTTGTCGTTCTAAACAGCGCGTCTAAGATCGCTACCGCAGCTAACAAATCGAGCTGATGACCTTGAAACCCCTGATCAGATCTTCATCAATTGTAGCTAAGAACCATCTCGATCACGTCAGCTTTCAAATGAAACAAACCGCATCGTAATCGGTCCATTCGTTTAGGAGCTACGATGCCACAGACAGACACACAGATACACAGAGCCACAGATACACAGACAAGTCAAACTTATAACACCCTCTTTTTTGGTCGGGGGTTAAAAAAGGTCTCCAAGATAAAACTAAACATAATAATAGGAGATTGTAACATCTTTATTTACTGCCACGATATAATGGAAACGCGCTCTTAGGCATTCTCACACTACTACAAATGCAAAAACGTCTCCAATCTATTTTTTTTTATTTATTTTTTTATTGTGACTAGACATATGACAGCACCCCGCTTGATGTTACGCCAAAGTGTGGTCCATGAATGAATGTCACTGCTACTACAATTCAATAACTGTGAGTAGCAATCACATCCACTATGCCGGCCTAGATGGAACCGGCAACTTACAAGCTGATCCCGAAACGTGACCAAATCACTTCACGGTCTGTATACTTGTAAGTGGTGGTACTACCCCGGATCGGCAGACTGGGTACCACTGCCTACCACTCTTAAAATGGACTGTATATTCATTTTACTTTGCAGAGAGAGATCTGATGCAGAAACCTTGGATGCTCAGTATTATAATTCTATAATGGTAACTTCTACATACAATTTGGCCCGCTTGAATGAAGCATTGTGCATTTACAATAAAGCGGAGAAACTTTATAAAGATATATTAAAAGAACATCCAAATTATATAGACTGTTATTTGAGGTAAGTTAACTTGGGATCTGTTATTGAATAAATTAATTAGAAACTTTTTGAAATTTCCATAGACTATAAATATTCTTTTTTTCTTATTGACTAAGCAAGGGGATGTCTTAGGGCGCTAACGACTGAAAAAGTTGATCCGGTTTAGTCGTCGTCACTATGCCGCTCAAAGAAACTCTCCACTAGATGCAAATAAAAAAGTGTTTTATTATAAAACCCTTTTTTTATTGAATCTTTGATTTTTATTCATTTTGTATGAGGACTTGGGCTAAATTGTATTAACAGTTTCATATACATTTTAAAATAGTTAAATGCACGAAGATTACAATGTAATTGGAAAATATCCCTTATTTTACATGATTTAGGTGTGCAAAATAATCAAACTATAATCATGACAGTTTAAAGCAGAACTGTTTATGGCGTATCTTCGTGATTGAGAAACGATGCAAAATCAATATCTTATTTTCTAAATCACTGAATCGCAAACCAATTAAAAGGAAAATTGTATTATAAATTTTATCAATACAAGTATCGAAACTACTATTTATGTAATTTTTTATCATTAGGCATTACAAAAGTAATATGAAAAAATCCCAAAATGAATGGACATTTAAAGGACAATGTGAAATATTTCATACAGGTTAGGTTGCATGGCTCGAGATAAAGGTCATATATACGAGGCTTCTGATTGGCTGAAAGAGGCATTAAAAGTGAATATCGATCACCCTGACACGTGGTCGCTGATTGGCAACCTACATTTAACATTACAAGAATGGGGTCCAGGGCAGAAGAAGTTTGAAAGGATTCTGCAAAATTCATCTACAATAAATGATGCTTACTCCTTAGTAGCTCTCGGTGAGATTTTTTAAATTTATTATTTTCTGCATTTGTATACTAAGCTACTATAGTGCTTGTATCATAGAAACAGGACAACCAAAGTATAGCTTGTCTAACTATAAATGACGCGCCCCTCCACTTTATTAGTCTATTTAAATGTGTGAATGCAAATATTTCTAACTATACTATTATACTTTATCGGCGTGCTCCTCCTTTTGTGTCTAACCAGCAATTGAATGACCAATTACAATTGCATTTTCGGTGTGTTGCATTCATATTTTATGTTTTCTCGTGTGCGCAAATGCAGTGGAGGGGCGCGTCATTTCGGCTTAGACAGACTATACATATATCAAAGATACATTTGTACTGGCAACCCGTTCACTCGTTTTGTGTAACCATTGCACTGCCACTACACTACGGTCGCTTTTAATGGAGGTAACTGCTACTACAATTCAATAACTGTAAGCAGCAGTCATATGTGTGAGAAATAAATAAATTATTATTATTATATACACGGCTAGCCTAGTTGGAGCCGGCAACTTACAAGCTGATCCCGAAACGCGACTTAGTTTTTTTAATTTTGATATATCTGACGTCGACCCGCCTGATGATAAGCAAACGGAGGTCCAAGAGTGACGACGACTGAAAAAAACTAATTGTTCACGGCTGCCTCAGTCGTCGTCACTATGCCGGCCAAATAATTCAATCCGTCTGTTCCAGTCAATTCAATCTGTTTAATTTATTTTTCATAGGTAATATATGGCTTCAAACTCTTCATCAGCCGGGCCGTGAGAAAGACAGAGAGAAACGTCATCAGGAGAGAGCTCTTTGTATGTACAAAATGGTACTTAAAACTGATCCCAAAAATATATGGGCTGCTAATGGAATTGGATGCGTTTTAGCACACAAGGTAAATAATTTTTTTTTTTGTGACGACATATGAAGGAACCCTGCCTGATGTTAAGTTAGAGTGCTGTCCATTAATGGAGGTAACTGCTACTACAAATTAAATAACTGGTTTTGATTGTCGGTTGCAGTGCATTGATGTACAAGATTTATTTTCTATACAATTTTCTTTGCTTCTATAAAAGGGTAAATTCGAGGTTCCCAATCTTTATTTTTTTTTCATAGACCACTTTCAAAATTATGCTGGTTTCAATGGACCCCCTGCAGCTACATTTTAATGGCGATTGTTACTTGTAAAAACTTGTATATTCCATACTCAGTTCAAAATCGAGCCTTGCAAAGGTGGTTTTTGTAGAGTTTTGGGAACTACAAGTTTTGTGGACGTTGTACTAAGTATGGAATGTGCAAGTTTTCATTGATAGGTGAAGTCAAGCCAACATTTTAGTTCTTCACTATGGAAACCAGCTAAGTTTTCGTGAACCATACTTACGAATTACTCCCCATTTTTTTTCGCCACGCCAACGTAGATCCCCGTCGAGTCTCTAGTGGACTTTGAACCACTTTGGGAATCAATGTTGTGAATAAAGGACATCATTCGTTTTGTATTTGGGCTTAATTGTATTAACAGTTGCATATACATTTAAAAATAGTTTAATATACGAAGATTACATTGTTATTGGAAAATATTCGTTATTTAGCAAAATGGTTAAACTATAATTAAGAACTGTTAATATGGCGTGTCTTTGTGATTAAGATACAATACAAAATCCATATCCATAAACTCAATTACACAATTGTTATTAGTTTTATCAATACAAGTATCGAAACTACCATTTAGATTTTTATTCACCATTGGGCAAAAAGAAGTACGAAAATACGTCAAAATTAATTATATCCTTTATGATGTACAAAATTAATTATATCCTTTATGATGTTCAAAATTAATGATGTCCTTTATAATGTTCAAAATTAATAATGTTCAAAATTAATGATGTCTAAAATTAATGATGTCCTTTTATTGCGTGTTTAGGGTTGCATAAATGAAGCTCGTGATATATTCGCTCAAGTGCGTGAGGCAACCGCTGACTTTCCTGACGTATGGATGAATATTGCTCATATATATGTGGAACAGAAACAATATAATGGTGCTATACAAATGGTGAGTAACATAGGTTATTTAGTGTTATTGAAGGTGTTTTTCTTTATTGTGACTCAACATATGACAGCACCCCACTTGATGTTAAGCTGAAGTGTGGTCCATGAATGGATGTTACTGCTACTACAATTCAATAACTGTGTAGTAGTCACAGTATTATTTTTACTCATCTCTCATTATCGCCAGCGATTCCAACATAGCAATCCTACAACGACTGCAGAACTTTATCTTGAAGAAGCTAGCCAACCCCCCATGGTTCATAACAATAGCTGAACTGCATGGGAATTTGAATATGCCAACAGTAAGGGAAGAGATACAAAATTACGCTACCCAATACAAGGTCTGTCTGGATCACCATCCAAATGAGCTGGCCACGCAGCTCAGAGAAATGAAATCTAGTGGAAGGCTCAAGCGCAGGAACTTTCACGAACTAGACGGCAGATAATAAAACTGCACTACTGAAGAGCGTGAGCCTCAATGGAGGCAACGCTTAACACGCCTGTGATCACACAACGTATCTGATCATAGTCTGAATGACTGATTGCAGATAGTGAAAAAATGAAAAAAAACTCTCATTTATCCAATAGTTTAATAGAAATTTGGGATAACTTGTAAAAAGAGAATTGTGTATGTAAGTGGAGTTGTGTCAGGATCGTGGCAAGTGGCACTCCGTTGTCTCTGCCTATCCCTGTGGAAATAGGAGTGACAATTTAATTGATTGATCAATAGAAACTTGTTTAATTTAATATTTCTTTTACAGTATGAAAATTGTATACGAAAATTTCGTTTGCATTATGATGTAGAATGGTTGACATGGCTTGCAAGGGCGCTGGCATTGGGAGGAAGAGCTGATGCTGCTAGAGGTAATCATTTTTACCTATTTTTGTCCTTAAGACAAAATAGGTTTTCCTTTCCTTTAAAAGCTTGGATGCTTTAAGAACATATTTTCGACAAGATGCCAGTAGCGTGGCGGATGCGGAGGGGGTGGCAAAATTAAAAAAAAAAAGCTAAAATAAATCGTTAACATTTGAACCTAAAATTCATATTTTTGTTGTAACTATGATTGAAATTCCTAAATAAGGGGGCGGCAAATTTTTTTCTGCCCCGGGCGGCTGACTGCTACGCTGCGCCACTGAGTTGCATCCACTGGTGATTCATGACTTTTACTATGTCGTCAATCAACCTATTGGGAGGCCCACGCTGCGTTTGTCGGTTCGTAGCCTCCACTCTATATCCTTTCTCTCTTATCAGTTGTCAGATTTTCGAGCGATGTGGTTAGCATGGGCAGGTCCAATTACCTAATCTGACCTTGGCTTGCCTTAAAGTCTGCACGGTTAGGTACAAGAACACCGATTATTTAAAAAAAAAACAATTTTAGCCCAAGTCCCCATACAAAATAAATGATGTCCTTTATAAACATTATTAATTAAACAAATTTTATGCGGCTTACTATCGCGTTTATTTTGGTTTTGTTTTTAATTTTTTTATTATTCCGACGTTTCGAGAGCTTTGCAGCCATCGTGGTCACAGAGATAGAAAATAAACGCGATAGTAAGCTGCATATTTTTTTAAAATTCATTAATTAATGTTAGGGCAAAATCTAAGAAAATACTAAACATTATTATTTTAAGAGGATTCAGCTATGAATATCACAATTCACACTATTTTGGTACAAAAAAATACATAATTTGCACACTATATATTTTATCAGGATGTTTGTTACGTGCTCGTCGCGTGGCGCCCCATTGTCCTGTTTTGTTACACAACACGGCATTGTCACTTCGTCGTCGTGCGGCTGCTGTGTTACGCAGTGAACGTTCGGAGTTACGCGGCGTGTTACAGGCTGTGCACGAATTACAGGTTTCACTTAAGTAAGTATAACAATAACAAACAATTGCATGAGTCCGCAGTGCCCAGCATCCGCGCAGTCCGTGGGGCTTGTATGAAGAGAATTGTGGATGCGAAGGAAGCAAGGGATTCGTGGAAGTTTTGCCCAGCATAGTGACGCTTCTATTTATGGATCGCCCTCCTGCTTAACATAAGGTGATAGCTAACTATGGATGTGATTGCTGCATACAATTATTTAACTGTAGAAGCAGTCACTTCTATTTATGGGTCGCATTCCAGTATTAACGTAATTCGAGCCACAAAAGTGAGCCGCCGTGGGACGCTTGGCAGATGTGAAAACTATTTAGTATAGGAAATATGCATTAACACTAGAGTGCACGCGTGGGCTACATATGTAGCCCAGCGTGTCATACTGCCGTGTCTCTCATAAACACTTCGCGCCACAATGCTGCCCTTCCATGTATTCCTCGAGTATGAATCCCCGCTCCCTTCAGTAGCTTGCCGATTTCCCTTGCACTTGTATTAATTGAGTAAATTGCCAGTAAAGTTGCTGGGCTACGCATGTAGCCCGCGCGAGCGTTCTAGACATTTTTTGTAGAAGTGATTTCATAGCGTTTATTTACGTTTATTGGTAAATATATTAATATTCTTGTTATATTCACATCCGTAGTTTGTTTTATAGTGTGTTGTATATTATTTTTTCATTATTTCAGTGCGTATTGGTACAATATTTAGATTTTTACAGAAAATTATAGCAGAACATCAAATACAGGAATGGTTGATAGAAGAGGACGAAGACAGCAAAATTTCCAGTGACAATGAGGTAGAAGAGGAAGATCTTGTTAAACCAAATCAGTCTCCACACGACTCAAGATGTGGAGCGAGATGTTTTATAGGAGAATGAAGAGCAAAAAGAGTCCATGGAGGAGGATGACTTACCTCTGTCAGCTATTGCCAGTTATCGGTCTCGTAATGAAACAAAATTTGGTCCATTACGAGCCTATATTAAGAGTATAAACGGTCTAGTAATATATTAAATAAATAACCACGAGATAAAAATTATTCGCTGCATTACTTGCGAAAAGTCGGATTTGAACTCGCACCCTGTATAGAACGTCGTATGAACATGAAAAATAACCCCAGAAACATAAAATTAAAGGGCAGATAACTTCTAGGATTGACAGAGCAACCTTTACAGCCTAATATGCCAATTAGGGGTGGAGTGGGTCGCTGTGCTTTTTATAGCAGAGCTAGAGACCGAAGCACTTGAGAACAATGTAGCAAAATTACGAAGCGCATTTGTAGTGACCAACAGGTGATTGTGTGTCCTCAGTGCATAGAAAACGAATAAACATCCATATACATTTTAATTGACTGATGGATATAGAAAAAGAAAACTGATTCACATATTGTATTACAATTGCATATCGAAAATTAAGACTAATTGATCTCAAACAGTCCAAATGATGTTGATTTTGTCGAAGTTTACAAATTATGAGAAATTACGAAAACGAATGTTAAATTTAGTAAAAAAATGCAATTTATAAATAAAAATAAAGTTAATTATTCAAGTTATTAGGTTTTTTATTTTCCCTTTCACCATTTACATAAAAAAACAACACATAAAAGTGGGCTACACATGTAACCCGCGCGAGCGTTCAAGGAGTACTTTAGGGCGCGTGCACTCTAGTGTTAAAGGATGATTTATTCAAGGAAATTAACCTTTACTTTGACTACTTTGTCCACCATATCTACCGAAATATCCAACGAGCTGAAGCTTTCCATATAATAATGTTTTACATTTTTTTAAATGCTTGTGTAGTGGGGCGTTACACCATGCCACCCAGCGTCACGGCATTTGATTTTACTGCGTGCAAATAGATGTTTAACAAATAAAACAAATTTCATGCGGCTTTATACTATGCTGTTAGAATAAGAATAGGACGGGCTGTTGACTAACTTCACTTGACTAATTCAAAGGTTTCTTTTTCTTGACGGTCCGCAAAGAAAAAGACACCACACTAAAGTGAAGTTGGTTGCAGAGTTAGACGTCACAAAATGGCGCCGATTCCGTCCTATTCTTATTTTAATCGCATTATATTTTTGGTTATTGATTTTACATTTTTTTATTATTACGACGTTTCGAGAGCTTTTCAGCCATCGTGGTCACGGAGAGACGATAACTGCAAAGCTCACGAAACGGCGGAATAATAAAAATAAAGGTAAAATCAATAACGAAAATTAAACGCGATAGTAAGCCGCATAAAATTTGTTTGATTCATTTATCAATGTTCGCGCAAAATCTAAGAAGATTCTAGATGTTTAACATTAAAAAAAATCTTTTATCTAGATACTTCCAACGCCTAGCCTCTGAGAAAGTAGTCTTCGACGGCGTACCACCTGTTCGGGAGTGTATTGGTACTATAAACGCGGCCGGCAGTGCTAGTGGACTGTTTGTCAGCACTACGGTGGCCACATCGGAGGCGCAGGCGTGTGCCGACTTATTATCACAGGCGCAGTGGCATGTCACACGCGCTCGGAGACAGCACGACGAGGAGTGCTCGCTTAGAGACAGGCAGAGGGAACAGAGAGAGTCTTTCAGGAAGAAACAGGTATGCCTTCATTTATTGTGACTCGACATTTGATGTTAAGGTAGATTGTGGTCCATGAATGCATGTCATTGCTACTACAATTCAATAACTATAAGTAGCAGTCACATCCACTATGCCGGCCTGGTTGGAACCGGCATCTTACAAGCTGATCCCGAAACGTGACCCAATCACTTTACGGTCTGTAGTACTACCACTTACAAGTGGTGGTACTACCCCGGGTCGGCAGACTGGGTAACACTGCCTACCACTCTTTGATAACCACACCCAAATAGCAGTGACATCCATTCATGGACCACACTCCAGCTTAACATCAAGCGGAGTGCTGTCATATGTCGATTCACAATAATAAAAAATTACAAGAGTGTCACAAGAAAAAGATTCAGGGTTATGGGAAGAGGAGAACACATGGGCTGATGAAGACTTGTCGATTGTTCTACAAAGTAACTACGCATCGAACCTTTTAGTTCTACTATCGATTCGGTCGACAGAATGCAGATGTTTCCACCGGTTTATACGTTCGGGATCAGCTTGTAAGTTGCCGGTTTCAACTACACTGGTATAGTGGATGCGAAGAAGAAGAAGCGTGAAGAAGCACCTTTAGCCGACATAGTGACGGCGACTGAGGCAGCCGAGAACTAACTAACTCTTGCCTATCATCAGGCGGGTCGACGTCAAATCTCGTGTCACAATTAAAAAAATTAACTGTAATAGCAGTCGCCTCCATTCATGGTTTTAAAAAAGGAATGCCTGTATCATTAGGCCGGCATAGTGGCGGCGGCTGGGGCAGCCGGGAACTGACTCGGTTGTTCCAGTCGTCGTCACTCTTGGACCTCCTCTTGCTTATCATCAGGCGAGTCGAGGTCAGATGTCGTGTCACAATAAAAAAAAAAAAATCATTGCGACAGGGATCAAGCTGATCGAACCCAGTACTGTTCGAATCAATAGAACAGTAACAAACTTGTGTCCTAACCAATTCGCCACGCCTGTCGTCATAAACATTTTATTTATTAATAATTACAGGAAGAAGAGCGCAAACGTCGCGAGGTAGAACAACAGAAGAGTACGGTGGAAATGTTACATAAACGTCAAGAATACATCGAAAAGACAAAGAATGCTTTACTCTTTGCCGATATGCCTGTCGAGGCCAAGGGCAAGGGCAGGGGCAGACGTAGAGATGAATATGTCTCTGATTCAGGAAGTGGTAGCGATCGGCCAAGGGAGGAGGGGTATGTTTTTTTAATTATTTTAGGGTTACGCGAAAGCGGCATCCCGCGTAAATTAAAGCCGGATTGCGGTCCATGAATAGATGTGCCTGCTACTACAGGTTAATAACGCCAAGTAGAAGTCGTATCCACTATGCCAGCCCAGTTCAAACTGGCAACTTACAAGCTGATAGTCACTTCACGGTATGTGTTAATTCTATCTCTTTTTAACTAACAAAACATTATATGGCTGATGTTAGCCTGGAGTGATGTTAAGTGCAGGCGACTGTTGTTACAGATACATTACATTGTTAAGCAGCATTAACAGACAGAACTCCAGCTTTATGGAGTTCTGTCTGTTAATGTAACTACTCGAAATAGATCTACATGTTAAGCTTTTTTTTTATTTGTTTATATTCATAAAATATAACAAAATAGATCAAATTTTTCATCCGACTGGGAATTGAATCCTAAACTTACAGTTTGTACAAAACTGCTTATTAGAATATACTAATTTATAATTTATTTAGTGAACCAAAGAAGAGTAAAAAGGATCGCGAAAAGAAGTCCCGTAAGAAGAGAGAGCGACCACAAGGATCTGGTAGCGACAGTGACAGACCACAAAATAAACGTGGAAGGAAAAGAGTAAGTGTTTACAAATCTCTTTATACAAGGCTTACCCCTGCTTTTAAAAATATCCTCAATTCGATTAAGAAGTAATCTCCTGCGTGAAAGTATGTTTCATTCTTCCACTCAACTCTGATTTATAATTCTGTTTCGTCAATCTCCTTTCACCCACCCTTTGAATTTGAATGTGCCCAAACAACGCAACATACCTATAGTCTGTCTAAGCCGAAACGACACGACCCTCCACCGCATTTGCGCACACGAGAAATATAAAATATGAATGCAACACACCGTAAATGCAATTGTAATTGGTCATTCAGTTGCTGGTTAGACACAAAATGAAGAGTACGCTGATAAAGTATAGAAGTATAGTATAATATATTTGCATTCACACATTTAAATAAACTAATAAAGTGGAGGGGCGCGTCATTTATAGTTAGACAAGCTATACCTCAATCCTCGTCACTCAATCCTCAATTTTTTTGTGACAAATGTCATCACCCCACTTTGTTAAGCGATCCATGAATGGAGGCGACAGCTACATACAGTTAGATATCTGTATGTAGCAGTCGCATCCACTATGCCGGCCTAGTTGGAACCGGTGGCTTTTAAGCTGATTCCGAATCGCAACTGAGTCACAGAGTCGCAACTGATGTACACTTTAAAGTGGTTGTACTACCCCGGAACGACTGGGCACCACTCTTACTACGTCTTCTTTCAAATCACAATTTTAATGTAAATATAATTAATAATTATAAATCTCATGTGGATGGATGCGTTTAACAAGGCAGATCCAGGAGTGTGTTTTCCGATCAAATCAGAGACATCCTCAAGAAAGCTAGATTGCCTAGTGCCCATAACCTTAGAGCTTGTATGAAAAGAATTGTGAATGTGAAGGAGGCAAGGGAGTTGTGTCAGGATCGTGGCAAGAGGCGTGACAATTTTATTGATTGATTGATAATTAATAATGAGTGCATTATCCTTTAACAGGGCGAAAAGGGCATCGGTCGTCGTGAGAAAGCTAAGAAACTCGCTGAAGAAAAACTTAGCGCCAAGCAACGTCTTAAAATCGTATCGAAAGCTACGATATCTACTTCTGAATCTGACTCAGATGGTTCGAAGAAGTCTCGAAGTCGTAGTGTGTCGCGTAGCAGGAGTCGAAGTGGAAGCCCAGGACCATCGAAGAAGGGACGCAGGAAGATTTTATCAGGGTCAGAAAGCGAGAGGTAAAAATATATTTATTTATTTTGGTTCAACATATGCCGTTACCCCGCCTGATGTTAAGCTGGAGTGCGGTCCATGAATAGAGGCGACTGCTACTATAGTTAAATAGCTAAAAGTGATTATTGAATTAAACAAATGTTATGCGGCTTACTATCGCGTTTATTTTCTCCGTGACTACGATGGCTGCAAAGCTCTCGAAACGACGGAATAATATAATAAAAATGTAAATTTAAAACAATAATTTAATTTATTAATAATCAATGTTCGCGCAAAATATAAGAAAATACTAAAAGTAATTAATAATAATAATAGTATATAAATGTGTGTATTTAAGTTGACTCAGGTGTAAAGACCGCCAAGTGCATAAGTCGCGTTTCAGAGTCTGCTTGAAAGTTGTCGGAATCCAACTTGTCTAAGTGGATGCGACTGCTCCTTGCAGAGATTTATGTGTGGCAATAGCCTCTTCCTTTCATCCCAGAATCAGGTGGAGTGCAGTTATATCTCGTATTGATATAATAAAAAAACTTTTGACAAACTTATATTTAATTATTTTTACAGGAGCCGTTCAAGATCAAAATCCAGATCGCGGTCGAAATCGGGATCGCGATCAAAATCCAGATCGCGGTCGAAATCGGGATCGCGGTCGAAATCCAGATCGCGGTCGAAATCAAGATCGCGGTCGAAATCAAGATCGCGATCTAAATCCAGATCTCGGTCCAAATCCAGATCGCGATCCAAATCCCGATCACGGTCTAAATCCAAATCTCGATCCAAATCCAGATCGCGATCCAAATCCAGATCGCGATCCAAATCCGGATCACGGTCTAAATCCAGATCACGATCTAAATCCAGATCTCGGTCGAAATCCAGATCGCGATCTAAATCTTGATAATTTGCGGTCAAACTTGGCAGAAGGTGAGTCCAGGATCATATCTACCGAAATATTCATCTAGGTTAAATAAAGCCCCCCCCCCCCTCAATATCCTACTTGGGGCAACACTAAGAATGCTATTTCATGCCCAGTAAATCATATAGTACCTCTTTAACTTTTAACGCTGTTATAGTGTGTCTAAGCCGACGCGCCCCTCCACCGCATTTGCCGCAAATATGAATGCAACAAACCGAAAATGCAATTATAATTGGTCATTCGGTTGCTGGTTGGACACAAAAGGACGAGCACACTGACAAAGTATAGTAGTAAAGTTAGAAATATTTGTATTCACACATTTAAATAAACCAATAAAGTACAGGGGCGCGTCATTTATAGTTGGACAAGTTATAGTTTAAAGCCGTTATGTAGAGAAACCCGTGCTGCCTCGCTTGCGTTGTGTATATGCAGATCCCGGCAGAAAAAATAAGCGCTGGACAAATGCGATAAGAGCCGGACTGGCCGAACAGATGTAATGATAAGCATTGTGAACGTAATTGATAATATTTTAAAATTTGTAAACATTCAAAAAACTAAAGTTAGCTTAAATGCCAGCGGTCTTTTTGTCTGCCAGGATCTATACTTTTGTCCCTGATTAGTCAGTGCGAGTAGCAAATTCAAAAGTTTTTGTTAAAAATACAGATAAAAGCGATACAGCACCTACATTTACGGTTGTTTACGACATAAGACGACAATTAAATATTTTAAAATGGACATAGTTTTTACTCGAATGTGTTTGGACATAACAATACCTCAAAGCAACAGTGGGATATTTTACAATAATTACTTTTATTATTAAATATGTTAAATATTTCATTATCATCAGCCAGAAGGCGTACACTGCTAAACATAGGCCTCCCCTTTAGAACGCCATTTCGAACGACAAGATGCCAGTTGCATCCACCGGTTATTCGTGACTTTCAGTATGTCGTCAGTCTACTTAGTGA
The DNA here is from genome assembly GCA_905220615.1 of Tinea trinotella. Lineage (NCBI taxonomy): Eukaryota > Metazoa > Arthropoda > Insecta > Lepidoptera > Tineidae > Tinea > Tinea trinotella. The sequence goes on from HG992314.1 coordinate 2,999,334, forward strand.
GAGTCCTACCTACGCTGCGTCTTCCTAGAACCTTTCTTCTCCATCGATTGTCGGTTCTTCGATCCATGTGGCCGGCCTATTGCTACTAGCTCGCAAATCCTACAAGCTATGTCGGTAAAGAACCAGTCTTTGGCGAATATCCTCGTTCTGGATTCTATCGCGCATATAGCTCTCTCCATTGTCCGGTGAGCGACTTTGAGCTTTTACAACAGGCCAACATTTAGGGGCCACATCTCAGTGCCATATGTCATCACTGGCAATACACGTTAAATATTATCTGTCACATATTTCAAATGTCACAATGCAAATATCCGAGCATGCATCATTCAAGCACCTTTGGCCGGCATAGTGACGGCGGCTGAGACAGCCGTTTACTAACTCGGTTGTTTCATTCGTCGGCACTTTTGGATCTCCTCTTGCTTATCATCAGGCAGGTCGATTTCAAATGTGTCACAATAAAAAAAAACTTTCTATAAGATAACTCAAAGCTACTTTTTTTCAAGATAACTCTCCTGTTGCTTTGATGTATTGATAAATTGGAATATTTCGGAGTGTCTTAAATGTGCAAACCTCGAAATCCGAGTATTTTGAATGTATTAATATAAAACCTGCGAGCTTATGTTATATAGATAAAATACTAAGGTTACCTTTTTTATGTTTTTTTTTTAAATATATATAGTAAAAGTGGGATAGATGCCCCACTTTCTGTAAGCTGACTATAACTTTTTTTTTAAAGCACTATTCGAGTGAGTTAACTATTTGTAACAACTATAGTTCTTATACTTACTATCTACTCATATCATTATTCAATGCATACCGTAGATTTGTAGATATTCGGCTCTAAAAAAAAACTTATTGTTTGAGGATAGACGCCTACTGTATGGGGTAGTTGCCCCTGGCAAAATTTCGACATGAGTATAGATGCCCTACAATGGGACAGATGCCTCCGTAAAAAATAAAAAATTCGTAGAAAATTAAATAAAATGTTTATTTGCTTTCTTAGTTGCAATAATATATTATAAGGTTTTCTTATCCAAATATACCGTAAAACTGAAGTAAATGACACTTTTATTGGAACAAATGGCTCAGTCTTTCAATCATTCTTTCGGTAAACTTAGCAACTTAACAACGTCTATTAAAAATTATTTAAAACTTTACAGAACTAAATTTAGGAATAATAAAACTTAAAACAAATCCGTCCCTTAAGACTTCTTTGGGAAAAAACAAAGCTTCCTTCTTAAAAAAAATAACAGTAATCAAAATTTTCAAATAATCAACAAATATAGAGATACTGTTTACTTTGGCCAGGTTACTTATTCTTTGAATTCACTTTGGCCAGGTTAGCTTTTAGAGCTGCAAGCTTCTTCTTGTGTCCACATCTATTACAGTAATCGCCATATAGAGTGCAATCTTCGTGTAACCAGAGTTTACACATCAGGCACTGAATCCAGTCCGCCGTGGACTTGGTACTTGCATAGTCATCGAAACATTCTCTGCATTGAGTATTTTCTTTATCAGATTCAGTCTGGTCAAAATCTGATTCATCGAACTCTTGTTCACTTTCAGAGCTAAAGCCCGGTCTTTTCTTTTTAGGAACCTATTTTTGGTTGTTTTTTCTAGGTTTGTCTGGTGTTTGCTTCTTAGCTTTACCTTTCAACTTAGCTTTCTTACAGTTAATATGTTCTTCTGAATTTAAAACGGCAGCACCTTGCTTGCCTCTTTTGTATAATGGAACAGGAATTTTTGGGATAGGTTCGTTAAGATATTTACTTGGAATTATGACTTCTACAGTTTCAACATTATCAGTCCATCATTCTGAGAAAGGATGGACGGACTGATATTTCCTTCTAAGGGAATAATAATTGCGTCCGCTGCAAGATCTTCATATAGTAAGAACCCGAAATCAGGCTCCCGCTCCCTATTGATAGTTGACGACGATGGACCAGGCTAGGGCTTAAAATAATATGAATTCACATCAGCATTAGCGTCGAGTTCCCTTGCTACTGGTTGGTCTTGAGCAAGGTTTCCTTCATCTAGATTTTGAAAGCTGTTATCAGAGATAGCAAAGTAGCTGTCGGGAATAGCAGAAGGATTGTACGGGAAAATACCACATGCACGAAACCCATTCACAGCATTAGAAGAGGTAGCAGCGCGAGCCCATGCGTTACCTATTAATTTTCCAGCAATGTATCAACATCCAGTTTTTAGTTTCTGAAGCGAAGTAAGTTTTGAAAGGTTTAAAAAAAACTCCGGTCAAGCGGTTGTAAAGCCTGTGTAGTGTGGCTTGGCAAACAGAACAATATGATGTCATTTTCTTTTGCTAATTCTAGTAAATCAATAGCAGTAGTGTGAGATGAATGCCCGTCAAGTATAACAAAACCTTACCCTGTGGTTTTATTGGCACGAACTTTACGCCACTTTTAAAAGAGTTCTGAGTTGACGTAGGCAGATTTTTTGTTCATGTACACGTTGGCTCCGGGCGGAAGACCCTCTTGGAACTCTGGTCTTTTATTGACCCCCTTGATAATGACCACCGGAGGAACATAGTTGCCAACAGCGTTACAGCAAGCTATAATTGACATTGTCTCACCTTTTTCGCTAGAAGTGATGGAATTTGGCACCTTTAGTAGCAATAACTTTACCAGGATTATTGTTCATTTGAACTCCAGTTTCGTCAGTATTATAAATTCGATCAGGTTTATCGATCAAATCATTTTCAGTTAGTACTTTTAGCAATAATTCGAACATTTTGTTTACTTCATCTCGATTTAATCCTTGAGCCCTTGCAATAGACAAACCTTTTGCCTGGCGAATACTGAGTTCTGGGTGTCGTTCAAGAAATGATTTGAGCCAGTGCTGACCAGCCATACGTGTCTCTTTGTTAAAAGAATTTTCCAAACCCAGTTTCTCGGCAAATTCAAAAGCGAGTCTTCTTACATCCTGTCGTGTTGTGGGAAATCCTGCCTTTTGTAATTTTTGTATGTGCGCTACGAGACGTTTCTCGTTGTCAAAGTCAAGTGTGGGATGTTTTCCTGAAAAAGAAGAAATTAATAGGTACAGAAAAAAACTGAGGATTCAAAAAGGACAAGTATGAAAAAACAAAGTAAGAAGACAGTGCCTAAATTGAATTTGATTAGGGCAATTAATTCCTCTATTACTTACCCAAAGTAAGTTTTTCACAGTTTTTTTTAGCATATCGCCTCCTTAAAGTTCGAGATGGAATACCATAACGACGAGATATTTCATTTACACCGACTTGGCCTTTATCCATTTCCCCAAAAGCTTTGCAAAGGGCTTCTTCAGACCAAGCAGCACGAACGGGTGCCCCTATTTTCCTTTTATATTTTCGCGGCATTTTGTCTAAAATAAAAAATGAAATTAGGTGATACGCTGCATTATTTTTTACAAGTACAGTGAAGTACGACATGTAAAGGTATAAACAGCTCATAAATAAACTAGAAAGTCAATTTTCCTACTAAGTTGCACATTAACTAGATAGGTACGTTATTTTAAAAAATCTTACCTATAGCTTAAGTACCTGTGAATAAGTCATAGAGGATATATGCCTCTAAGGGCGTCTATACTCAGTCAATAGTGGGGCCTCTATCCTTTTTAGTAGGGATAGACGCCCCAGCAAATAAATAAAAATACTTAAATAATTTCGTAATTTTATAAACACACCATAAATATAAATGATACATACTATTTAAATAACAATACACACTTAAAACTTACCTTCGAAAACGAAAGTTCTGAACACGTCAAAATGTCACAAGAATCATGCAAGCGCGATAAAATTTTGCAACGTTTTTTTAACTCAAACGGCGACACGTGCAGTGCTGTCGAAGCGCGTGCGCGGACTGAGCTGTGCGGGGCGAGATCTGTCCGAGGAACTTGGTTTTAAATTCTCTTTTTTTAAGGTGCGGCGTCTATCCTCCAAGGGCGTCTATCCCACCTTTACCCTACTTAAAATATATAATTTATTACATAATTAAATTATTACATGGATAAACTGAACATTAGGAAACATATTTTGTATGCGGTATCCAAATAGAATCGTAGTAGCAAAGAGCCACTATTACATAGCGTTATTGGAGAGTTTAGAGGGCGCATCGGCCCCATTTAAAGAAGAAGATTGTGCTGTTTTATCAAGATAATGCACCACCGTGTCACAAATTAATGAAAACGATGGCAAAATTGCATGAATTGGGCTTTCAATTGCTTTCGACTCCATCGTATTCTACAAATCTAGCCCTCTGCTACTTTTTCCTGTTCTCGATTTTAAGAGAATGCTCGCTGTAAAGAAATTTAGAGCCGATGAAGGGCTTATTGCCGAAACTTAGGCCTAGGACAAATTGTACTATAAAAATTGTAAAACCGCTATAATCGTGTATTGAATATTGAATTATCATTGAATATTATCAAATTTTATTTTAAAAAAAAATGTTAGCTTACAAACTTTTCATCCCTATCTGATACATTCAAAGTACCTGGATTTCTAAGTTAATATTTCTATATATATATATATACTCTACACTAATATATATATACATTCAATAAGGTAATTTTTTTTATTGTGACTCAGCCCGCCTAATGGAAAGTAATAAGTCTAAAACGGTTCATTATAAGGATGCCTCAATCACCGTCTCTACTCCGGCCAAATGTGCCTTTTATAGTTCGCTTAGAATACAATATGGGCTGTAGATGCAATTAATTATTATTTCTTAACATAGGAAAAAATCCGATTTTGAGTTTACATTTTAATTTTAAGTTGTGTGTATTTAATTTAAAAAAACATTTGTTTTCAGACTATCAATTAGTAATTAATCTACAATTGTGATTGTATATTTTAATGTGTTATTAAAAATATATAAAAATAAAAATACATGTTTTTAAATTAAAACAGCTCCTTATTACCAACCAAATTATCAAATAGTGTCTAATGACCGACCACAGTTCGCCAAATGTAAGGCGACCGTGGTGTAGTGGCAGAGCAATAGTTACACAAACCAGAGAGCACGAGTTGGAGACCACCCACCAGTACCAATGTATCTTTGATATATGTACTTTGGTTGCCCTGTTTCTATGATACAAGCACTTTAGTAGCTTAGTATAGAAATGTAAATTAAAAAATGTCAGGCTAAATTGCGACCCAGAATATTCATTACTGGCAGCAATCCTGTGCGTAGATCTCTCTTCACACTGAAAGGATTATTTCTAGGGATAATTGTAGACGACTATGGTCTAGTTACTAGTTGTAGACAAATGTTTTTGATGGTCAGATGTTGTCACAACTCGACATCTGACCTCGACCCGCCTGTACGCAAGAGGGGGTCCAAGAGTGCTGACGACTGCAAAAACCGAGATAGTTCACGGTTTTCTCAGTCGCTGTCACTATTGCCGGCCAAAGGTGCTTCTTCACGCAACGCTCGAAAGATCCAAGGTTATAGGAAAACATGGACCTTTTTTTCAAAACTGGACTCGCAAAACAAGGTTCAGACTACTTGCCGGTACATCCACACTTTGGTCGTCATTGTGTTATGATACAATATTTTATGTTCTATAAAAAAATCTAATAATGCTTACTGAAAAAAAAAGGAAATATTTTAAAATAAAAATCCGTTTAGTGAAAATTTTGTATATTTTTCTAAACAAACATTAATATAGATAAAATTGAGAGATTTTAAACATATTTGCTATAAATTTTTAAAAATATAAAAGTAAATTATATATATTTTTAAAATTTCAATACAGACTATGTTTTAGGATACATAAGTTTATTATAGCAATTAATAAAAATGGAGTAGATTCTAGCTATTATAAAAATTAACACAACCGTAAATAATTTCTTTATTCATTCCTAAATAAATTAACTACATATAATGCTATTTATGTACTCACACATTTACTAGATAATGTAATACTGTTTTTTTTTATTGTGATTCGACATCTGACCTCAAGTTGCCTGATGCAAAAGGAGGCCCAAGGGCGGCGGCGACAAACAAAACCGACTCAGTTTACGGTCATTGCCTTAGTGTCACCACGGATTTCAGCACCTATCCTAACAAAATTAAGACCACTGATTAAATCCCTAAACTTATTTAAGAAATTGACAAAAATAACCATAAATATAAAATTAATAAACAATGAAATTAAGAATAAGTCAATAATGCAACGATATAAATGAAATTGGAAGTATTACTTTTGACATTTCGCTAAATCATTTCAGGGATTTTAGCATCTTCTGTGAGTTGATTAAAATTTCCACGACATAAATTTTAACATACGAGTGGAAGTAAAGAAACCAGAAAAAATACTTCAATAAAGTTAACTATCAAGTAAAACAGTATCAAGTTAAAGAGCCTTAACAACTAAAACAATAATAAATAACAATTCTACAATAACTTGAGCGCAATTAAATCTAATAAATAGTCATATTCTGACTGAGAGATATTCTCAATAAAAATCTAATATTAATAAATAAACTTATGAGCACCTTAAATTGGAGATTAACATGATAATGCTGAGTATATATAAGCAAATAAATATGCATACAGGGTGTCTTGTAGGTCTATTATTATTAAAATAGAACAATAGCTTAACATGTGTCAGTATAGAAATTATTAGGATTTTATTGTGATGTTTTTTTACCAATCAAATGTGATTGAATGGGTATCGCATTACACATTCAACCAGGGGCGTAGCAAGCAACCGCCGTATTTGCCGTATCAATTATACGGGGCCCCCGGGCCAAGGTGCCCCCAACGTACGACAGCAAAAATGAATAAAAACTTCCCAAAATGAAATGAAACTAGAAAAACTAAAGTCATCATCAGCTATAAATGATTTAATAAATCAGTTTGCCGAAAAAAAGGCAGGGTACACGTATATTTATTATGAAATGTTTGTAAAAATTTTGGAAAAAGTGATAGATAATTATAATTTATCAATAATTATAATACGAGTCCCCACCAAGGCACGCTACGCGCAAATGAGGCACATCACTAGTAAAACAGGTCAACCAAGTATAACAGATGTCAGATATCTACCATGAATGAACTAAGTCTTAGTTTAAATAAACCTTATTTTGTTTATTCTATTGTGCCTAACTGGTAAAATGTAGTCCTCGTCATTTAAGTTACGGCAGAGAGAAAGTTATTAACTAAAATTGCTCTCGTAATTTGTCACAACATTTACATTTAGCGACGGATGGCGCAACGAACTATTTCTGGCATATCACCATGTGTAGTAGCTTGACAATGACTTATTGGACACCCCGTATGCACATGTTCTTAAAAATAAAGCGCAAAATTATAATTATTTAATAAAAAATGAGATCGTTGAGAAAATGCGTTTATTATTATTTAGATAAAAATACATTTAATACTATAAAACATTGAATATAATTTGTCTAAACATTTTCACTATAAAAACTTTCTCTCAATAGAATAGCTAAGTTTATTTTAATCCTAAAATGCAATTATTCAAGTTCGCTCACAGGGAATCTGAGTCGTCCAATAGTTTGAAGGTTTATAGGTTAGATCTCTTGCTTAAAAAAAACTATATTATAACCTATAAAATTAATTGGTCACTGTCTTGAAATCAAATGACACTTAAAATTGACTAGCTATCTGTTTACTTGAGGCCATGAAAGCCAGAGCGGTCTGACTACTTAAACAAAACTTTACAGTCATCATCAGCCAATTGCAACCACCGGTTATTCGTAACTTTCATTATGTCGTCAGTCCACCTAGTGGAAGGCCTACCTACGCTGCGTCTTCCGGTTCATGGTCTCCACTCTAAAACCTTTCTTCCCCATCATTTGTCGGTTCTTCGAGAAGCTCTGATTTTATAACTAAATCTTTGATGCCGAAATCTCTATATTCTTTATTTTTTTATTAATGTGTTTTTCGTTTAGAGCATTGTTTGAAATAAAATCAGTATTGAATAAATTTCTGTTAAGCTCTATCGCTCACAATACCTCAATTATAACCAAACAAAATTTAATTGTCGTTGCAATTTGAATAAAACGAAGTTACTATTTCTTTTTCATGTATACAGCCCTTTAATTTGGCTTCGGGATAGTGGATTAGAAGGCTAGCAGCCTTTAATTACCCACATAAAGTCATTGCAGTTGTAGGACGGCTTACTTTCACTATTAGCGAACTGGCATGTACTAAACTTATATCTATACATAAAATGAAGACTCTTCGCTATTTATCGTATTAAATTTACATAATTAAAAATAGTTTCATGCTAAAAATTATTGTGTAGTGTTCATATTGGTCATAGGTTTACACTTTTATGGTTTTCTAAATATCAAAGCCTACTTTCATGGAGATCATTCTGTATTAAAAAATGATATTTTCTTTTAATTAAAACTTATGTTCTATTATTGTATTATTTTTCTAGTGCTAATAAGTTGGCAGTGAACTTTGGTTGAATATTATGTGCTGATTTTTACACATCTAATAAAAAAATAATTAGTTTTAGGTAAAAAATATTACTATAAAATGTGCGCTATAATTTTAAAATCCTATATCTAATATTATAAAGGGCAGTGTTTAATAATACTTTTACATGTATAAAGACTTTTAGGCCGAGCGACAAACTACCATACTTAAGCAAATAAAAACAAATGAAATATCAATATATTTTTTTCCTCTTAGGCTGAGGCTAGACGAGCGTTTTTTGCCTCGCGTAATATACGATACATTTAGTTTAATACATTATTTTAGTTGCGGCTAGATTAGGATGCGCGGAATGTTAAAAAAAAGGTTCGACGCAGAAAACTATAGAGGTCGCAAAGCGTTAATGTATATGGAATTTAGCAAAAAAAATTGTATAGTGAAAAATACGCCGAACGTAAATTTAGCGCAGCCCGTTCACCTTCAGCCTCAGTCCCAAATAAATGTAAGGTCTTCTATTTTATTGTGACTCGGCATATGATGCAGGAGTGCGGTCCATGAATGAAACATTAGCTATGCCGGCCTAGTTGGAACCAGCAACTCACAAGCTGATCCCTAAACGCGAATAAATCACTTCACGGTGATTGGTTTGTTGCGCATAAAATCCCGGGTTCGATTCCCGGTCGGAGCAAATATTTGTTAATAAAAAAAGGTGGATATTTGGCTCGGGTCTGGTTATCAAAGAGTGGTAGGCAGTGGTAACCACCACTTACAAGTATACAGACCGTGAAGTGATTTGATCGCGTTTCGGGATCAGCTTGTAAGTTGCCGGTTCCAAATAGGCCGGCATAGTAGACGTGATTGGTGCTTACAGTTATTGAATTGTAGTAGCAGTGACATTCATTCATGGACCATACTCCAGCCTAACATCAAGCGGAGTGCTGTTAATTGTAAAGTCAAATTAAAAATTTAAAAAAAATGGGCTCAGAATAATAGTCTCAAAGCTAAGTTTATTATCCTTGGCTTAGGATTAGGTATTATTGATATTTAATATTATCTCATCAAACTAAACTAATAGTAATATGTGAATATTTTATACAAATGTGTTATAAATAAAATGAAAGTGATATATGAAATATTTAATGTGAAAACTGGACGAAATATACAATTGCAAAAGGCCATTTAATCGTATAAATAAGCAATTAGGCGATTATCTAACATACAGCTAGGTACGAACTTTATGGCTTCTTTAAAGTTTGGAAGTTTCAACGTTAAAAACATTTATGTTTAAGTATTACGCAAGAAGATTTATTACAATTACCCCAAATGCTTACGCAAAAATTGGTATATGCATTTTTCTTTTTATGTACTTACTCTGTTTTTTATTGATTCATGAGCAGCAGTTATAATTCTACAAATAAGAAAAAGACTTACGTCTATCGTCACGTAAAAATGTCAATCGTACCGAAACTACACCATAGATTGACGGAAAATTAGACAAGTGAATAGCGCGCGGTAATACCCCTACTTAGTTCTAAGCGAGTACCTTAACGTATTGTGGTAATCCCCAAAAATACGTTTCGTTTTCAAGCATAGACAATGTGTGGGTTGCTATATGTGTAAAAAAGTAAATAACTACTGCTGAGGTATTCACCATCTAGACCCCACCCCCCATGTCATTAAAAATCAAATCAAATCATTTATTTTAGCAGTTGGGCTGAACTCAGCACTTTTACACGTCAATTAAAATTACAAGCAAATATATATATTTCAGCATAAAACAATATTTTACAATTAATAAAATAGTATAGAAATAATTGTAGTTCTTGCGTAATACTTGAACGGCCCCTTAGCTGCAAGTGCGACTTTGTACAGGTACAATAATAAGCTCTCTCACCTACCTCGTTCCCCGCCATATTGTATTTTATGCAGTGCTCTTTAACTTGCGCCTAGCCTCAGAGCTACTATTAAGTTTTTAATTAAATTATACTAACCTAATTATGAGCATAAAATCATAGTTTCAATTCGAATTTTAATCACTTATGAGATACTCTAAAATGAATTATGACAGCACCTACCTGATATTTGTGGAGTGCAGAGTGCGGTCCATGAATAGGGACGACTACAACTAATAAATAAGCGTAAGTAACTACTATTATGACTGTCTAGTTAGAAATGCGACAATTCTTCTTTTATTGTGACTCGAAATAGGACAGCACTCGCCTATTGTTAACCTTGGGAGTGCTATCCATGAATGAAGGTGACTAGGCATCTACTATGCTGGCCTAGTTGGAACCGGCAAATTTCATGTAAATCCCAAAACGGTTCACGGTCTGTACACTTGTAAGTGGTGGTACTGCCCAGATTAACAGACTATTCGCCTGCCACAGTTATTGGAGTGCAGTCCATCAATGGAGATACATTGCCAAGTGTCAAACTGTGGTGTAAAAATAGTGATGTAACTTTATTAATTGAGATTCCATATTGTCATTGCAAGAGGCATAACATTTTTAAATGAGTGATATATAAAATTAAATACATTTATGACTCTTTTAAATGAGATTAAAATGAGTGACTCTTAAATGAGTATTTTCTTAAATATTGCGCGAACATTGATTATTGAATTAAACAAATTTTATGCGGCTTACTATCGCGTTAATTTTGGTTATTGATTTTACATTTTTTTATTATTCCGACGTTTCCGACTTACAGCCATCGTGGTCAAGGAGAGACAAAATAAACACAATAGTAAGCCGCATAAAATTTGTTTAATTCAATGAGAGATATATAATTTTTTAACACATATGACACTGTTTTTGTATAAATTTGAATAAATTTATGACTCATTTAAATGAGTGATTTATAAATTTGAATACATTTATGTCTCTTTTATAGTGTTACCATTGACTTGTCCATATGCAACATTACCATTTGCTATGGAGCTTTGAGCGCCAAGGAATGATGTAAATGTTGTGTCCCTGCTCATTGGTGGCTCCAGCCCTTCAATTGGTATGCAGTCTAGTGTTGGCACGGTGTATTCCCTGAAATTTTAAATTAGTCTAATTGAATGAACGGATTATTTTTTTATTGATCGAATGTCACTGCTATACTACACTTCAATAACTGTGAGTTGCAGACGTGACCAAATCACTTCACGGTCTGTATACTTGTAAGTGGTGGTACTACCCCGGATCGGCAGACTGGGTACCACAGCCTACCACTCTTTGATAACCAGACCCGAAGCAAATATCCACCTCTTTTTTTATTAACAAATATTTGCTCCGACCGGGAATCGAATGCACGCAACCAATTGCTAACCGTTCGTCCACGCCTGTCGTCAAGGTAGGTAGGGTTATAAGGTAAGGTTTCTTAGAAGATAATTTTATTGAAGTGTATTGATGGGTTAGGTATATATATATTTAATGCGGCTCAACATATGACAACACACGTCTATCGCGCACTGTTCTAATCCTTATCTATCTGCTATCATTACTACACATACACTCCTTAATGACACATTTCAACATGAATGTGACCTAAAAAATTATATAAATCCACTCACATAGAGACATTATCCTGTGTATGCAATGAGTCATTGACAAGTTGTGGCAATGATTCTTGCGGGGGTGAAGCAGCACGGCTCACTATCTCCAATGATGGTGTACGAGGTCTTGAGCTGAATAGGAACACACCAATCATCGCCAGGAGAAATGACAGGAAATACAGTGCATGGAACTGTAAACAAAATTTCAATACTAAAATATATTGTTTATTAAGGCGACCATGGTGTAGTGGCAGTACCCAATGGTTACCCAAACCGAGAGCACAGGTTTCAAAACCAATTGCTGGTACCAATGTATCTTTGATATAATGTACTTTGGTCGTTCTGATGCATTGACGGTGATGTACCAATGTACCTCCTAAGAGTGTTAGCACACCAAACAATTATTTGTTGATCAACATTGATTGAAAGGTGTGGTAGCTTTGAATGATGTTAATGGCATCAACTGACATTGGTTGATTGGTGTAATGGAAATTATTGATTGACAATGACTGATTCATTCCAGAATCAATCAATGCCAAAGATTGAACTGTAACCAATGGACATCATTCATTTTGTATGGAGACTTGGGCTTAATTGTATTAACAGTTGCATATAGGTACAAAATAGTTTAATCTACAATGTATGAGTACGAGAACTGATGATATGGCGTGTCTTTGTGATTGACAGACAATACAAAATCCATATCTTATTTTCCAACTCAATTGCACAGCACTTAAAAGCAAAATTGTTGTCATCATTGGACATTACAAAAGTAGTACAAAAAATCTCAAATTAATGGTGTAACATTTAATTATAATTTGATTATATCTTACAAATATTTTTAAATTAAAACAAGAGGTAGATATTTGCTCCAGGTCTAGTTGTCAAGGAGTGGAAGGCAGTGGTGACCAGTCTGCCAATGCAGGGTAGTCAGACTGTGAAGTGACTTAGCTTGTAAGTTGCCAGTTCCAACTAGGCTGACATGGTGGATGTGAATGCTACTTATTTAACTGTATTAGCAATCACCTCCATTCATGGACCACACTCCAGCTTAGCATATATAGCTTCTGTTATATGTCGAGTAACAATAAAAGAAACATACCTTAAATTGAAATATAAACATCCCAGCAATAAGAGTATAATAATCTGCAGACAAAAATGAGAGATGTAAAATAATGGAGCCAGCATCCCTTAGCATGAAGCTTATTAAAATTTGAAATATAGTCTGCACTGTCCAGTAGCTTCCCAGCTGTATCAATGTATCCAAGTACCAGTTAAAATTATACAGGTCGTTGAATTCCAGGAAGAATGTTTGGGTGCAAGAGACAAGACTTCCTATTAACCCAAGTAAGGCTAAGTATTCCGAACATGTTATTGTACTGAGCATGAATTCTTGTAACACTGTCACTATTGCAAACAGTAGTGAGCCACCCAAACATAACATGTCACCAACAAGTTGATTCTTTCCTGAAATTATGTAAAAATACAAATGATTATTGTTTATGGAAACAGATAAAATTAAAATTATATTAACTATAATTAAACTATAAATAAAAACAATGATCTAATGAGGTCACATCATAGATAGTCCCAAAGGGACTGGCAACATTTTCGCTTTGTATAGCAAAGAAATAATTGCCAGCCCTATTGTCTCAAGACTTCTCTGTCAGCTGCTTGGACAACTCTTTGGTAAGGCAATTAGCTGAAGGTACCCAAAGGCTATTGTCGCGACCCGAAGTGGCGCAATTTCATAACCAGTACAGAGGTTGGCTGTTTGACATTCTCAGCAGAAATCGCCGTACTTCCTGTGCTTAACAAGGTTGCCTAAATATGGTATTACTTTTATTAGGGTTCCACATTTGACAGAGAAAAGTTGCTGGTTTCAACTACGCTAGCATAGTGTATGTGACTGCTACTCACGTATATTTACCTGTAGTGGCAGATGTTTTGTAAAGTGCTGTCATATATAGAATAACAACAAAAAGTAAGAATTAAAAGGTGCAGTAAAGTTACCATCAGTTGGAGCTCCTTCAACATCAGCCCACACAACACAAACAACGGCCATTAGCCCCAGAGTAGCACCACACACATGGGCCACTCCTAACCTTTGCCCTCTCCAGGCGCCACCAACTAGCGCTGCCCCCACACCACTGCAAGCTAGCAGCTGTCAGCTCAACACTGAAGTATACCTCTGGGACATCACTAGTAACCACCCAGCCTCTACATCCATCGCTCCAGCGATTAGGAGCACCCACCAATATCTGTAAACAAATTATTCATTGATCAGGTTAGCAAAGATCTATGATACTAGTTTTTTTTTTAACAAATACTGACTTTTTTAATGAATTCTTCAATCCATTACAGAGCAGTGCCGGTGTAAATAATATTAATAGCACCAAATAAGGTACTATAAGTTGACCAGTGGTTGGAAATTGCCAAGTAGCACTCTGTAGCAGAGTAGTTAATATACATTTACCACTTAATAGTAACGACAAAACTTGCCCTAAAATTATGCTACGCCATACTTTCCTACAAAAAACAACATTAAGTTTAGTTATTTCACTCATAAATCCTGAAAATAAAACGATTATTCAGATAAGGGTGGGTCACCATCGTCCAAGTTCGGAGAAGTACGTCTCAATTTTATCGCTAAAGCTAGTGTTTTCCATATCTGTATCAGTTTTATTAGTATACTATATTACTGAAATTCTTAAGATTCTAAATTTTATCGGAACGTGTACATAATTATTATAACAATTCATATTTTCTACACAATTGACGGAGGAAAAGCAAAACAAGGTTTTTGACAAAAGAAAACAACGTTCAGATTGTCGAATTTTTCAATTGAATTAAACAAATAAAATTATATTTACGATAATAAATTATGTAAAACATGTATTTAAAATGAAATAACAAATCAACAAATATAAAACTAATACTAATAAAGACAACAATACTAATAGACGTCATGGTTTATGATCGTGTTTTTGGGTTTATATTTTAATATTTTTAGGTGCTAGTGAAATCATTTTGCACTGGCAACATCATTAGAAAGTAGAATAGAAACCCGAGCATTGTATCTCATTAAAAAAATATCACTGTCAATTTGTCGGCTTTGTTTGTTTTTGTATTATATATTTTTTAATAAAAATAATTGTTTTCTGAATATCTATATTTAACCATTGTATAATCTATTCACTACAATGGGAGATGGTAATATTTATTTCTTGTTGTAAAATCGACAAAACTTAACCTTAAATTATAATTTTAATCTTAATTTATTGTTATAGAGGAAGTTATTCGAAGAAGATTACTTATTGATGGAGATGGTACTGGTGATGACCGGAGGCTAAACGTTCTTCTCAAAACTGTGATAAAATGGTGTGATGGCAGCGACGAAACGCCCGAGGAAAAGTAAGTTCATAATTCTGCATCTTTTTATGCCTTATGCAGGAATAGGTGGAAACACTTTTTACGATCCTCCCACAACTCTCTTGCTTCCTTGACTACCACAATTCTCTTCAGATGTCGTGTCACAATAAAATAAAAGATCTTTGGTAGACTGGTACTGCAGACCCTGCTTTTTTATGATGTGATCAAGCAAGGATCTCTGGTTCATCTCTTTTTTATTTTTCTACTTTATAAGTAGTTGCGTCTACAAATATAATTCATAATTTCAATCTTTATAATAAAATATACTTATTACAGCAAATCAATACATGACAAAATGCTGGCGCAACTTGCACAATGTGAATTTGCTGTTACCAAATCTCAATTAGCATCTGACATGATGACAGCAGAACTGAAAAGTTACGAAAACCTCAAGGAGATTCTAGAAACAGGAATAGTATCAGCTAAACGCAACATTGAAAGAAGCAAAATTGATTTAGCTCATGCGAAGACAGTTCGGAAAAATAGGATTGAATATGACGTTTTGGCTAAAGTAATAAATGAGCAACCTGATAGAAGAGAAACTGTTGAACGTCTTGATACTCTCAAGACAGAATTAAACAGACTAGAAAAAACAAAACAACAGTTGGAGACTCGTTTGTCTATTCGGAAAAATCAATTTAATGTATTAGTAGCATCAATACATCAGTTGCAGGCATTGTTAGATGAACCAGATGTTGAGGAACCTATGTCAGAAGATTCAGATTCACAAGAATCCAATGACATTACAGTTTTAGGGAAATAATTAGCTTTAGGTCATGCTAAATAATTATATTCTAAGCTAAAATAAAAGGAAGATGGAGGACAAGTATATTTTTTATTTCAATAAAATTACATGTGTTTGTAAACATTAGTTTTATTTATTAATATATTAAAACTGTTATTTTTTACATAAAAAAAATAAATTAACAAGTCTGGGAGAAGGATGTAAGCTTGATGCATACAGTACCTAACTCTGGTTCAGCTTACATAGCTGGACAGCAAAGCCAAAAGTCTTATGGTGTGAGCGTTTCATTTGGATGCTGAAGGATGTCTGTTATACAGCTGGTCAGGTAAAAGTAAGCGGTGGTCAGACAGTTGGCGGTCATTTGTTTAGTCAGCTCATCTGACTTAGTGCCTCTACTTTATAGTGAACAGACTGTGGAGTGACACAGTCGCGTTTTGGTATCAGCTTAAAAGTTGCCAGTATCAACTAGGCCTGCATGGTGGATACTTGCAGCCATTTAACTGTGGTAGCAGTAATTGCCTCCATTCATGGACTGCACTTGAAAAAGAAGAGATAATAAATTAACCAACTAACCTGGCATTGGGTTGTCAGTCAACACAAAATAATGCTGACCTACTGAAATTAGGTCAGTCACTGTTTTATTTGTGTTCATAAAAAAATTCTATTTCCGAGGCAGTTAGAATAAAGAGAGAAAATTGACGCTCCGTTGTGTATTCCTATCCCCAATGAGGTAGATCCGTTACATACACCAGTTTTAGTGTTCGCAAATGGCTCGAGCTTAAACGGTCAACCACGACGAAGTGAAAGAAGGAGGGAATGATAGTTATTAAGAGCGAAAGAGAGACAAATATATGTTGCTCTGCATCGCGACATTGAGTTCAGTTTTGCTTATTCGCAAAGTTTTAACGTGCCTCTTTCGGAGTGCATACTCGTATAAGTCTTTTCTTGTTAAAATATCATTGCCTATGCCTGTGGAAATTAGCTTGAAATTGTTGATGATGAGAATTTTAAACTGTATTTTCACAACTAGCATGTGAGCACACGCGTTTTTGTCGACAGGCGTGGCGTATTATTTAGCACTCCAGTTCGTTATGTGTCCCGGGTTTGATTCCTGGTGGGAGGAAAAATACTTTTTTTTTTATTGTGACTCGACATATGACAGCACCCCTCTCTCTCAGCACCCGAAGTGTGGTCCATGAATGAATGTCACTGCTACTACAATTCAATAACTGTGAGTAGCAATCACATCCACTATGCTGGCCTAGATGGAACCGGCAACTTGCAAGCTGATCCCGAAACGTAACCAAATCACTTCACGATCTGTATACTTGTAAATGGTAGTACTACCCCAGATCGGCAGACTGGGTACCACTGCCTACCTTAAATTTAGTACCTCTTGGACCTCCTCTTGCTTATCATCAGGCGGGTCGAGGTCAAATGTCGTGTCACAATAAAAAAAAAAGTCTCCGCATTCCACATTATTATCAGGCGGGGTACTGTACTGCTTTCATGTCGAGAGCCATTATATAATATTGAGCTTCGATATAAAATTGTGATTAATATTAAAATACCCTTAATAATAAATATACAAACTTAACAGTCCACAAATACGACTAAATGTACCAACGAAGTACACGAATTCGTATGCAAAATTAAACAGACCAACGATATACATTAAAGCCATCTTGTTAAATAGTCATTACTTAGTTGTGTACTCTAACTTCCCAAGTGGTCTGTAGCTGCGGCAATTATAAATTCATCGTCGACACAGACTTTTATATTTACCCTTTTAGTTGCGTGACTAACTACAAATTCACATAAAACTCCCCTCTATTACTTTTAATAGTCTACACGACACCGCTCAAAAGTCAATAGAAAGTAATTAATTATGTACTGTGTCCACATGGCTAACGTAATATAAGCCAAAACACCAATTTTGAACGGCGCAAGTCACCCAACGTCGCTTACCAAAACTGGACCATTTCCGAACAAAGCTCACGACCGGCCAGACGTGTCGCTTAGCTTCGTACAACAACGACGAAACTATACGATCGTCATAAAAGAAAATGCCCTCGTGGTGGGACTATCTCCACTTCAAAAGACAATACACACATAAAAGAAACTTAGAAGAGGGCCTCTTTCAAATTGCATCGCAGACTTGCAATATTTTGGTAAAAGTAAACAACACTAACAATATAAACTTGACGCCGAACAACAGGAGTGACGAGTACGGTTGTGCTGGACCACCTGGACCAAGCACCTCAATGCAAGTCTCCTTACCAAAATATAGAAAAAACTCTATCACGTCCGGCTGCAATCCAAAACTTTCGGTGAGTATTTAGTTGATACCTACTAAAAACTTTCTCATATACGCGACATTCGTAGAGTAAAGTGTAAAGCGTTCGTAGTAGAGCAAGAACTTAGTCGTCTACAAATGCATCGGTATTATCGGTTAATACAGTGCAAATTTAACCGCGTGTCAGACCATACATATCAATAGGTCGTGATATATTTGCAAGCTGATTCTCCAGGTAAGTGAAACGTATTTTCATTATTGACACACCGAAGAGTAGCCTTAATGAGTCGGCATGGACGTTTTAATGATATAAAATATTATTAAATAGCCATTTTTTTTATTGCTGTGTACACGTCGCGATCGTTGCCACTATATTGATTTTACTAGCAAGAAAGACAGCAGGTCAAAGCAGACGCTTGGGGGGTATATTGTACGACCTTGCTCCACTTCGTTATAATGTGTTATAATTTACCTAAATTAAATAAATCTGAATGAATTAGGTTCATTGGTGTTGTACAATTTAAATGCGTTGTATGAATATTTCTAGAATAAATTAACAAAACTTTTTTCTACGAGTACGTAGCACGTACCGATACTTCCTTTTTCTATATATTACATTTAACATTCATACTTTCATAAGTCGTTTAGTTAGCACTTGGACTCTAGGAGAGACCTAGGAGGGTGTTTTTGGATCAAATTGGAGACATTCTCAAGAATGCTAGGTTGCTTAGTGGCTATAACCATAGAGCTTGTATAAAGAGAATTGTGGATGTAAGGAAAGCGAAGAAGTTGTGTCAGGGTCGTGGCAAGGAGCACTCCATTGTATCTGCCTATTCCTGTGGGATAAAGGCGTGACAATTTAATTGATTGAAAGTATATAAGTATTACATATAACTTTAATAATATACCCACACATGTTCTAGGCAGATTTAAATTATAGATTATTAGCCTATTTATTTGTCCCACTGCTGGGCAAAGGTCTCCCTCTCTTTTTTTCACAACTCACGACATTTTGCTGTCGTTCGCCACGGAGTAGGAGTATATCTCATCTCGCCATCTCTGTTTGAGCCTGCCGCGATGTCTTCTGTAATCTCATGTACACTAGGTAGTGAACTTTGCCCATAATGCATCAGTCAGACATGCAACAGAGATTACCAGCCCTTTAGTTTGGCGGCTTTTACAGCTACATCGGCAATTTGGGTTTTGGAGCGCTGTATGGTGACGACATACTTTTAGTATAGTGTAGTAATAAAATAATACTATATAGTATAATAATGGTATTTCGTCGCTTAGGAAGGTACTT
The DNA here is from genome assembly GCA_905220615.1 of Tinea trinotella. Lineage (NCBI taxonomy): Eukaryota > Metazoa > Arthropoda > Insecta > Lepidoptera > Tineidae > Tinea > Tinea trinotella. The sequence continues at coordinate 3,019,062 of HG992314.1, forward strand.
AGATCACAAGTTTCCAGTGACGCCTTGTTTAACGCATCCATCCACATCAGATTTATAAATTCCTTTTATCAATCTACTTTCACTCATCCTTTCCATGTGCCCAAACAATCGGAGCATTCCTTTGTCAATCCTTGTCACTACATCTTCTTTCAAACCACTTCGGTCACGCACTGTGCTATTCATTATTCTATCTGTTATCGTCACTCCACATAAACTCCTTAATGACCGCATTTCTACAGCGTTAATTTTACTTTCATGCTTCTTCTGTCATACCCAACCTTCACTTCCATACATTAATGTAGGAACAAGCACTGCATTTAATATTTTTAAGTTTTATTACATAGATTTATGATTAGTCTCGCTGACGCTTCGACGTAGTAGCGCGTCGACGTCGTAGCGCGACCAATCATTAATCTATGTTTTATTATTTACAAATCGCGTCCTCTTCGGATGCACCCAGGGCACGTGCCCTACCTGCCATACCCTAGGTACGCAAATGCAAGTATCACAAGACTAAAATCTTTTCTCATTATGAACATAGAGCGTGCATACTCATTCTTAATGAAAATCAGTCACGCACGTGGCAGAACTACTTACTTAGAATTGCTTATAATTTGCTTACTACGTTGAAAATAATGAACATCATCATCGAGGCGAAACGATAGTAAAATTTATAAAACTCACGCGATGGCTGAACTTGAGCTATTTTGACAATAAACTTGAATCATAGAATTCTACGAATCCGGAACAAATTAGCCGCCCAACCAACCAACGTATTGGTTATTAACGTTATTGCTTGGAAATTGTTAAGTCAATTTTTAATAATAATAGAGGCATGCTACTTGTGGTAATTTAGTAGCAGTCGTCTCCATTTAGGACTGCACTTCAGGTTAAGATGCAGGAAGATAAGGGCAAGAAGTACTATTTTATTTTATACTAAGCTACTAAAGTGCTAATACCATAGAAACAGGACAACCAAGGTATATATATCAAAGATACATTGGCACCGGTAGGTGGTCTCGAACTCGTGCTCTCCGGTTTGTGTAACGGTTTGTGCTTCCGGCACGCAATGTATTAAATCGTCACCCCTCATTCTCACAGGCAGAGACCATAGATCCTCGCCATTCACGATCCTGACATAACTATATCTTCACATTCGCTTCATTCAACCTATATAGTTATGGAGACTCCACATTTTTTTATTGTGACTCGTCATATGTCGGCACCCGTCGGATGTTAAGCTGAAGTGCGGTCCATGAATGGAGGTAACTTCTACTACAGTTTAATAACCCACTATGCCGGCCTAGCTGGAACCGGCAATTTACAAGTTGTTCGCGAAACGCGACTAAGTCACTTCACGGTCTGTATACTTGTAAGTGGTGGTACTACCTCGGCCTACTACTTTTTGACTACCAGACCCAGAGCAAATATCTGCCTCTTTTCTTATTAACAAATATTTGTAAATTTAATTTAATTATTAGATATTACAAATAAAAGCTATGAAACAATAATCTGTTCCAAACGGGAATCGAACCCAAGACTCGAGAGTGTAACGGTCTGGTGTGCCAACAACTACGTGATCGTCCAGAATTAGGAGTAAATATGTACATATAAAATCATACAACCACTACTAAAAAATCGACTCATTTCATGATTCTCATGGAAATCGACTCATCAGTCGCCATTGGCCTAATAATAATTTTCACGCTTCGCTTGAGGGATCTAAGGTCAGAATGGGTGAGCACACGATCGAAAGAATACACATGGTAACTCCATGTTACTAAATAACTTTTACCATAATTAACAATAAAAAAATAATTAAACATATTTTATGCGGCTTACTATCGCGTTAATTTTGGTTTTGATTTTACATTTTTTTATTACGAAACGTCGGAATAATAGAAAATTGTAAAATCAAAGCCAAAATAAACGCAATAGTAAGCCTCATAAAATTGATTTATTTCATTAATCAATGTTCGCGCAATATCTAAGAAAATAAAATATGTAAACCTTTCGAATCTTAAATAGACTTTTAACGTTCTAGACGTTAGACGTTTAACGATTTTTTCTAACGTTAAACTTTAAACGAATAGGTATAGTTTAATTTAAGTATACGAATTAATTTGATGATAATTTATTTTACAACTGGCATTTTGTAATTCGAAAAGGCGTTTTAAGGGAGGCCTATGTTCAGCAGTGGACGTCTTTTGGCTGATTATGATGATGATGCAACCTATTTTCTTTATTTTTTGTTTTTCACTGTACCTAAGTATCTCAGTTCTTACGAAAACCACAAAAAAACATTACGAAAGACATGAAGACATTTATTTATAAATGATACAGTTTCTCTAACCTTTTCGGGACATCCAATTTCATTTTAGATTCTATCAAATATTAAAGTCTCTTTGTGCTCCCTACCTTATTCACTTCGACGAAGACCTAAAAAGGTAATAACCGAGCTAGATCCTTTATGTCTGGATATAAAGTCTGTCTTTATGCTTATAGCCAGGTGGCGGGTGACATTATGGGGATTCAATTCAACTTTTGAACATTAAACAATAAATCGTAAACATTATTTGATAAGAGATCCTATATTAACTTGCAAGGCTTTTCTCAAAAATGTAAGAATGTGTTTTTTTCTGTAATCTATTATATTATACTGTGGCAATATTTTACTAGCTATCCTTTATGAATCGCTCTTAATTCTTAATTTAAATCTTTATATCGCTTATGGACCTCTTTCTTGCCATCTTTCTTGTAAGTCGAGGTCAGTGTTTTTTTTTATTAGGTTGTTTAATACAATAAAGCTCTTGCTATTATCTAACAGTCTACATACAAAAGAAAAATGTCCTTACGGATCACGATTTCTTTCGCAAGAACCCATAACTCTTCCGACGCTGGGGCGTTCTCTGGTAGCAGGAGAGGGAAAAGAGGACTTCTCTCTTGCACACTCCTATCTCACGCGTGAAAACACTATCGCGCGCTTTCTAAAACGCCGGCTATCCTCTTATATACGGCTTTGTGCGTCCTCTATCGCCTATAATTCTCTATCACTTTTACCATGTTCCGAGAAGCTCTTTCCTTGTTCCTACCTCTTCTTTTCAGACCCGTAATACCCGCACAAGTCGGGGAAAGTATCCGCATTCTGTCGAACAAATCGGCAGTCGAACTAAAATGTTCAGTGCGTCTTTTCTTTGTAGAACAATCGACAAATGGAATGCTTTACCGGCTTATGGGTTCTCTTAATTCTATAACCTTGGATTTTTAAGCGATGCGTGACAAATCACTTTTGGTCGGCATAGTGACGGCGACTGAGGCAGCCGTGAATTGGCCCGGTTTATTTCAGTCGTCGTCACCCTTGGACCTCCTCTTTCTTACCATTAGGCGGGTCGAGGTCAGATGTCAAGTCCCAATAAAAATATACGCCTTGACTCCTATAGCTGCAATAATTTTTATAATAGAGGGAATTGAATTTTATATATGAGGGAAATTGGAAATTGGAGGCAGCGTTTCATGCTTATAACTTGAAAATAGGTTTAAGGCTTTTGCGACATGTCAAAGCTCACCATCCCGCCTTTCACTTGATCTATTATTGTCCTAATAATACGTAACCTACCCTACGCACACATGAAACTGAACTCAGCCATGCAGGTTTTTGCAGTCGTCGGCATTCTTGGACCTCTTTTTCCTTACCATCAGGTCAGTCGAGGTCAGATATCGAATCACAATTAAAAAAAAACATTGGGATATACCAAGACTTTTTTTACTAATGTTATCGTGGTAGGCAGCAGTGCAATGGCTATGCAAACCAAGAACTCCAGGTTCAAAACCACCTGCCGGTAGCAGTAGCCATGTACTTTGGTCGTCCTGTTTCTATGATACAAGCACATTTAGTAGCTCCATATAAAAAGTAAAAAACATTTGTAAAATGTGGTAATCATGATCGTTACATGATCATGTAATCATATAGCATGTACGGCATGTACCAGTGAAAGTATACAGACCGTGAAGTGATTTAGTCGCGTTTCGGGATTAGCTTGTAAGTTGTAAGGCATAATAGATGTGACTGCTACTCACAGATATTCAATTGTAGTAGCAGTGGCATCCATTTATGGACTACACTCCAGCTTAATATCAAGCGGGGTGCTGTGCACGTACGGCAATGTACCAGTAAAAGTAACGTTTTCATTTTATAATTTTAGCATATGACCTTGAGACTACGAGTACCTACTTTATATACGATTCAACGCAAGATAAGCCACCCTCGGAATTGAATATTAAACTCCTAACACAATGTCAATGTTTTCATAATGACTTTCCTTTTACAGTATAAAATTATAATAATGAGGGTAGATGGAAATGTACAAATTCCACGGATCTACTTATCTTGCGGATCTACGATTGTGGCGCCCCTCTTCTTCAGCGTTTGAGATAAATCACTTAAAAACTCACAAATATAAATGTTTACTTGTGGTCTGGGCATGTTTAGCGCCTTTTTCTTACAACTCGAAGGTGAGACAACCAGGCTTCCTACTAGGCGCTTTGTCGTGCAGGTTTTTCGCTTTCAATCATGTTTTTAGCCCCCCTCCACCCCCCACTGATCTGTCCTTAGATCCGCCCTGAGTAAAAGTAAGTATATGGACGAAAGGAATGTATAAATCTCAAGTCAAGGCATTTGTTAAATGAGGCAGACCGAGGACTGTTATCCGACCAAATCGGAGACAGGCTCAAGTAAGCTGAGTTGCCTAGTGTCCATACCAAATTGTAGAGCTAGTATGAAAAGAATTGTGGATGTGAGGGAATTGTGTCAGGATCGTGGCAAGTGGCGCTCCAGTGTCTCTGCCTAGTCCTGTGAGGAAACGGCGTGATTTGATTGAATAATATACTTTTGATAGTCTGTTGTAAACACTTGTTTTCAAAGATATGCCGATCCGCGGTAGTAAACTTAGAGCGTGAAGTAACTTAGTTGCGTTTCGGGATAAGCTTTTGATTTGCTGATTGCTGGTTTCAACTAGGCCGGCATAGTGGATGCGATTACTGCTTATCTAACTTACTGTTGTAGAAGTTACCTCCATTCATGGACTGCAATCCAGCCTAACATTAGGCGGGGTTCTGTCAAATGTCGAGCCACAATAAAAGAATGAAATGAAAAACTCAATATAGGTTGGGCGCCTTTTAAGGTTCACACCATTAGATTCAAAACAAAAGGAAATTAATAGAATAAAGTAACTAGTTTTATTTGTCAGTAAGTGGAGTCTAGACTGGCAAATTGCATTAGCTTAAAAGCATTTTGCAATTTGATCCCTTGATGGTTATTCCAGAGCAGTTATCACGTGCTATGACATTTTAGTAGATACGAGTACTCCATTTTTATCATTATTATGACACGACATATAACAGCACCCCGCCTGATGTTAAGCTGCAGTGCGGTTCAGTCCATGAACGGATGCTCCTACTACAATTCAATAACTGTAAGCCTAGTTAATATTTTTTTGTTTTTCATTTTTATACTAATTTACTAAAGTGTTTGTATCATGGAAACAGTACAACTAAAGTACATATATCAAGGATACATTGGTACCGGTGGGTGGTTTCGAACTCGTGCTCTCTCGGTTTGTGTAACCATTGCACTGCCACTACACCACGGTCGCCTTTAGTTGGAACCGGCAACTTACAAGCTGATCCCGACTAGATCACTTCACTGTCTGTATACTTGTAATTAGTGGTACTGCCCCGGATCGGCAGACTAGGCACCACTGCCTGACACTCTTTGAAAACCAGACACGAAGCAAATATCTGCCTCTTTTTTGTTATTAACAAATATTTGTAATATTTAATATAGTTATTTAATATTACAAATAAAAGCTATGAAACAAATATTTGCTGCGACCGGGAATCCAACCGTAACAAACTGGCGTGCTAACCAATCGGCAACTCCTGTATTAAATTTGTTATATTATGCTCAAGACAACCTTTGAATTAGATCTGAAGATCACCGGTGGATTAACATTATTTGATTCTGTATTCCTTAAGGTTCTCTACATAGATTAATGATTGCTTTCTCTCTGATACGACGTAGCGCTAGTGAAACTGAACATTAATCTAATGGTGTTCTAACTAAAATCCCTAAAAGTTAAAACTTTATTTGAGAAAGTCTCCGTTTTGAACATACTGTCAAGATACGAATAAAATAAAGGATTGATTCTGTATACTAGGTATTGCGTTTGTTTTGATTAATTTCCCCGCGACTGCTATAGTTACAGTCTTCGAAAAGTCCGATTAAAATAATCCATTTAATTTGTTTATCTGCGATCGTAAGCTGAAGAAAAAATCCATTATTTTACTATTTAATGCGTTTATTCCTGGAAAGGTTTACTTTGATCAATTCTGGGACATTTTCCAAAAACATTTAAAGTATTTCTCAGAATTATTTTTTAGGTAACTTATTCTACTTCTAGGGCGTTCTCACGGGGCGATTTTAGTTGATCAATATCGTTAAACAAAAATTCGAAAGCAAATATTGACGGTAGCGTTCTCACGATACAATAATAATCGACTCAATATTACACGAGTTATTACACTATCTGTCCATTTTAGCATATTTCTCGTGGATGTGGACGCCACAATTCACATTTAATTTTACAAACAAACAAAATATTGGTGATAGAGGAATGCAATATACAGTACATAGGTACTCAATCGCGCTGATTGACTGACTGATTGGACTGATTATTCAATGCAAGTTGAACGAACAAGTTCAGACGAGTCGATTCGCTGTCAGCTATCAAATGATTCAACAAAAGTCGAAAGGTCTTTAACTTTTGTTGAATAGATATTTATTGCTTCAACTTGATTGAAAGTCTGTTCAGACGGTTCAAATCACGAACTATTTCGCAGTTGATCAACTAAAATCGCCCCGTGAGAACGCCCCATTCGTAACTGATGACTATTTGAAATTTGAAACTCATCCAAGAACTTAGTACTTAATTCTACCCCATTGAGAATAAAGGCGTGTTTGATTATATTGATAAAACGAATCAATAACGAATACTTACCTACTTAAATATCAATCTTACTTAAAAAATAACAATAACATCGTCGGTACTACGACTTAGGTACGTGCACCCCAAAATGTTTGTTTATTTTACCTACGTTCCGAGGCGAGGCAACACCCCGTGGGGTGATGTCAGTATATTAAACGTACACCAAACGTATAATCTTCCACTTGATTTATGCTTTTGATCAGTCGTTAACTTTTGCCTGACAGCTTACCATTTACCTATTTTATAAGTCAATCAATCAATAAAATTGTCACGCCTTTTTCCTACAGGGATAGGCAAAGACAATGAAGTGCCACCTACCACGATCCTTACACAACTCCCTTGCTTACTTCACATCCACAATTCTCTTCATACAGGCTCTGTGGTTATGGGCACTAGCCAACCTAGGTTTCTTGAGGATGTCTCTGATTTGGTCGGAAAACACCCTCCTGGGCCTGCCTTGTTTAACGCATCCATCCACATCAGATTTATAAATTCCTTTCGTCAATCTACTTTCACTCATCCTTTTCATGTGCCCAAACCATCGAAGCATTTATTTTATTTTATAAGTATCTAATATTATTTTAATGGTCAATGAACACCTATAACCTTTTCAATGTTATCTGTTTTTTTTTGTTATTCGAACGAAATTCTCGAAGGTTCTATACATGGATCGTCATAGCCTAGTTGTAATTCACAGCTGTCGTAGGATGAATGCATTGGCAGGGCCGAAATCGAAGGGTAACGAAGAAATGGACGCCTGACCCACAAAAAATATTCTGCCGAATCTGCCTGCTTACCCCCAAATTCGGACCTGTGCATTAGTCCTATCATACACGAGGCACTGAGAATTTATCTCCAACATATTTAGAAAGATTCTATCCTTTTTTTATCGATTCTTCTATTACGCATAATAGTTACTTTATTGATGTTTATGGTATTTATTTTAACATTATTATTTTGTTAATACAATAGGTGGATTTAATGGCATTAGTTATTCTCCGCCAATCCACCTTGAGGACAAGAGAGAATTTCAATTTTAAATCCATCTTTAAATTCGAGACAAATATTAAAATCTTTATCACATTCAGATAGGAAATTGATGTCCTAATTAGCATTTTATTGGTCTTCTATACATTTTACTATTATAGAAATAATTTTACTATTACTACTATAATTTTACTATTATAGAAAAGATTAAATTTATTTTGCCAGAATTTTAAAGAAGAATAACAATAACACATAGGGTGTAATCGAGGCAAGTGGAGCTTATTGGCTCTGCCTATCCCTGCGGGAAAAAGGCGTGACAATTTGGTTGATTGATTAAGAGTGTGATATAGAATAAGGTAACTTATAGAAGAAACCGTTAATAAGAAGGGCTTTTAAGGTCTTACTAACGGTTAGCACTTCCCGAAAAATAGGGATGTGAACTTTGATATTTATGACGAATGATAATAAGATAATCTACCTATTTCATTTGATTTATGGCATTTTACGATAAACGATGCAATAACAGTGTTTGAAAAGTCATTAAATTCTATTCCCCGTCAATTGGGGTAATGGAAAATTTAATGGCTTTAATTTTATTAGCGGTACTAAAATCTAAAAGACTAGCCGCAGATTTCAATGAAATGCATTGAATAGACTTTAAGATTACGACAATACACAAATTTCTAATCTAAAAGAAATGCCTAAAGCTTCTTTTTTATCTAGCTAGATATATCAAAGTATATCTTAAAGGTAGTTATTATATCGATACGGGAAAATTATTATTATTTCTTTTATAAGCAGAATAAAAAAATGCTATGCTGTGTTTTTTTTTGTATTATTAAAGGAACTTTTAATGAATACAAGGAACCTAACTGTAATAAAAGCTTCATAATATATTTCACGCAGTTTTATTTTGTGTGTTGGCGTGTTCAGACGAATTTTCCTTAAATTTGTAAATTTTCATGAAATTCACAAATTATCCTATGGTGTCATTACTGCGACTTATATAGAGCGAATTCAAGGTTACTATTGCGTAGGTATAGTGATAAGAGTGGTCACGCGAGGGTGCCATACGAAGGAACATTTATATTAGAGGTAAAGGTGATTTTATTGTTTGTTGTTAACTGAACATAATTGTTCAGTGGGACAGTTACGATAATCAGCGTCGCCCAGTGATTTAACACGAAACGTAACAAATTAAAAACTTCTACTAACTACGTACTGTCACGTAAGCTATTATATTTCGATATACCTACTTGGTACTTATATTTGTAACAGACGACCATATGATGTCAATAGATTTTTAAAAATGTTTACCCTTACCTCTCTATGTATGATTTAAATAGTAAATACAATATTTTTGGCATACTGTATGAATTAGTAATATGAATTGAATAGAAAAAATCTGGGGGCACGGTCGTGCCCCCGACCAAGTCGAGCAAAGCGTCACGGCCGTACCATCCTTTTCTCGAAGCAATTCAGACCATTTTCGACCCCCTGTAACTTCGTTGTGGATAAAACTAGAAGACTGAAATTTTCAGTAACCACATGCAGGCATTGTAAAGACACGTATATTTCAAAATTCATTCAATTTGAACCAGTATTTTAAGAATTATAACGGGTCAAATTTCTTAAATTTTGTCACTCACTGACTCACCGATCATCAAAATTCTAAGGCACTTCTAGCAGACCTAGAAGCTTCAAATTTGGAATATATGTAGTGTTTGGTGTATGAATCAAGGAAAAACTAAAAAATCTAGAAAAGACCGCAAAGAAAATTAAGCCCATACAGCCAAGTCTTCAGTTAAATTTTTCAATATTGGCTTTATTCGTAACGATGTTTTAAGATTTTATTTATTTTACGGCAATTATTATTATTGCTATTTATTTTACGGGAATTATTATTATTGCTAGCGCGAGGGCGCGGGGCGGGGACAGTGGCGGGGCGCGGGGCGGGGACAATGGCGGGGCGCGCGGAAAGGTGAATGTCGCCGAGCGTGCAGCAGCCGCGCACATACGCGCGAGCGACCCAATGCTGTTCGGATGTGCCCAGAATTCTTACCTATAAGTTTGCGATTTTCATTGATAATTTCGATTGCTATATTAGTTTGACGACTAAAGGCTACTCTCATTGGTTTACTGATATTATTTGCTTACAATTTGGACGTTGTTCGGATAAATAATTTAAATTAAATATTGATACTTTAAGTACCTAAGTATTTATAATTTTCTTATTATCTAATCGTATTTCTGCATAAAAATTACTTTGCAATCTAACTTGTAGGTAGTCGCAATGGATTCAGTAATACTGTATGTGAATGATCAGCCTTGTCCACACTGGGTTATTCCTATACCTGGTGATGGTTCGTGTTTATTTCATTCTTTGTCATTCTCTATGTATGGGAATATTGAGTCGTCGTATGATATTAGACTTGCTATAATCGAGTATGTGGTAGCGCATTACAAAATAACCGTCTACAAAATACAAAAAGAAATGAGATCCCATCAAAAACAATACTTGTCAAAAAAAACAAGTCTCGCAACTCAGTTGTTCTGCGGTAAAAAGTTGTGAGATCCATGTAAAACCAAGTCGGTTATTAATTTATTCAGTCTCTACTTAAGCGACTTTCTGTCTTAATACGTCCAGTCTCTAAGACCACGATTGTGGTCCATAACAATTGAAAATCAATTGTGTCTGGAATCTCCGTACTCGAAGCATTAAGTTGTTACGTAATAATTAACAACATCTTATAGTGACGCATATCAATATTAAAATTCTTTAATGTTTTATATAAATATATTGAGACTTGGCATGTCGCTTAACTTCTATCAAATTGTCATTACTAATTTATTGCTAAGGTAACTATATTGTTATATCAATGTTTGTTACCTCTGCATTTTGTGATATTGTATTTTTATCGAAAGATAACAGACATTTGATAAAATATATATGTATTTTATAAATCATTCTAAATTATTCATTTTCCATAATATATAAACTGTTTGTATTCCATAATATATTTCATGTTTGTAATAGGGGTTATTAACGTTTGAACCGTGTATTTAAAATGCACATGAACAATGCGGCTTTACCGACGTCATCTACTTTGCAGTAATATTTTCGCCACTAATGCATCTGCACGGATCGCAAAGGAACGGTTAGAAATCATCAAAATGCAGTTTCATTGTTGTAGATGTTGTGTTTTGTTTTCTGTGTGTGGGTTTCACCTTAGTTTTCACAGTGATTTGAAGAATTTTGTAACTTAAATAAATTATCTGGTGTTGATCCTGATTAAATGGTTAGTTTTAAAGATATAAAAGAAATTATACATTTGCATATCTAATAAATATGTCCAATTCTTTTATAATTTCTATCGGCAATTAATTTAAGGTCTATAATTTATTAATTTTAAAGGCGTCTTCGCATTTTTAAAAATTCATTTTTAGACTATATGTAGATTTTAATCTAACCCAACACTACACTAAAAATTGGCGGGAGTTTAATTTTGACAGATTTTATTGACGTTGCCAAAAAGTTTTCATTGTGTTTGTACTTTATTTAAGTTTACTTTTAGTTTAGTTTAAGTTTACTTGAAATTATTTTTAGTATGAAATAGTTAAATTACATTAGGATGTATCTTAATGTATTTCCATTTTTACTTTCTTTCTTTAAGAAACGGCCCGAAAAGGTTACTTTATATTTTGATATCTGTTTTTATCATTGAATAATAAATCCAACAAAGAGCATTTGAAAATCATATAACTGTGGGATCATTCTGTATTATTAATCCGTTTAGCTGATGTGTTATTTTAAATGATTTGTGTTTTTGTGGCAGACAGTTTTGGAGTCAGGAAGCGTGGGGAACGCGTCATCATCTGATGAAGAACTGGAGCAGTGGGAGCAGATATTCATGATGAGAGATGAGAATGGAAATGGATACAATGATAAGTAAGTATTAATACCTTAATAAATGGTAATTGTTATTAAACTTAGGTAGCAGTAAATTTTATTAAATGGAACTGTAATTATACTGAGTTCCTATAATTAAAGTTTTTTAAGTACTTATAATTTTATTTTAATAATAGATTTTTATTTTTATAGATACACACTAATAAAAAGTTATTTATTTAGATAGGAGTGTAAAATATCTTGCATGCCTTAAACGCGAAGTGCTTAGGCTATGCTTCACTTCCACTTGAAAATTTAAGTCGATATTAAAAGTGTTATTTAGTGTTATTTGCCCATGTTAAATCCAGAAAAGTTTATTTGTAACAGTTATTGTAATTGAGAACCTAAAGCAAACCAAGGGCCCCTTAACAGAATTTGCTACAGGCCCCGCACTGGTTTAATCAGGCACTGATTATAAGAGTGATTATTTTTTTAAGGAGAAAAAAAAGAAGTATATGGTGTCGTCCATCATGTATTCCAGTGTCAATAGTAATAATTTTAATAGTATTAGTTGTATTATTACCACTATTGGATCAACAGGGAGCTGCACAAACTTTAATACAGAAAAAAGTCATATCACATTGCTCGGATCAATGTAGGTGAGTTGACATTTTTAATTTATGACAATTTTACTATATACTAGTTTTTTTTAGTGTTACTCGACAATTGACCTTGACCTGCCTGATGGTAAGTATGAGTCAGTTCACAGCTGCCACAGTCACTGTCACTATGCCGGCCTAATAATTCTCAAGATTTTTAAAAATACCTAATATTATGGTATTTTTTATTGGGACTCAACATCTAACCTGATTTGCCCAATGGTGAGGAAGAGGAGGTCTCCGAGCATCAATAATCGACTAAATCAACTCAGTTTATGGTTTAACTGTAGGAGCACTTCGCATTTACTGTGCTGATCCCGAAAAGCAACCAAGTCACTTTATGGTCACCACTGCCTACCACTCTAACAACCTGAAGCAAATATTTGCATCTGTATTTTCATTGAATGTGAAGGTGTGATGTGAAGGAAGCGAGGGAGTTGTTTTAGGATCGTGGCAAGTGGCGCTCCATTGTCTCTGCCTATCCCTGTGGGAAAAGGGCGTGATGATTTGATTAATTGATTGATTAGAGATTATTTTTAGATTATCATTAGTTGAGACAATACCAGAAGGTCATATGTACCCACCAAATATTAATACACATTTACCAACAAAGAATGTATGGTTAGATTTAATTGATGAAGCTCAAAGCACTATAGAAATTGCATCATTTTATTGGACGTTGAGGTTTAATGAGGAATATCCATATAATTCATCTATTGAGGTAAGGAAATTGTCCATAACCTTAAGAGACTGCATGAAAAGATAGAAGTTTGAATACAATGAAAAAAATAAATGTTTTGGCCGACTTGGTGACGGTAACTGAAGCAGCCATGAACTGACTTCCATCATGTTTCATCTTGTTTACCATCTGGCAGGTCGAGGTCAGATGTCGAGTCACAATAAAACAGTTAATTGTTTGTTATTATTATTGTTATTATTGTGGCTGGACAATGTTTAAGCTCCGCACTGGATGTTAAGCTGGAGTGTGATCCGTGAATGGAGTAAACTCCTCCTACAGCTAAATAACTGCAAGTAGGAGTTGCATTCACCTGGAACCCCTAATTTACAAGCTGATCCTGGAACGCGACCGATTCACTTCACAGTCTGCACTCTCTAAAAATAGGTAGTACTACTCTAGATTGGCAAACTGGGCAAATAACCACCAACTGTCTTCTGACCACTTTTGCAAATATTAAAGTTATTTTATATTAAATTTTTGACAGCACCCCACCTGATAGTAGGCTTGAGTGCAGTCCATGAATGAAAGTGACTTCTGTTTACAGTTATTTAACTGCAAGCAGCAGTCACATCCATTATGCCAGCCTAGTTGAAACCGGCAACTTACAAGCTGATCTCAAAACGTGACTGATTCACAATAAAAGCTATGGAACAAATATTTGTTCCGCCCGGGAATCGAACCCGGGACTTTCCGCGTAGCGCTAAACAATACGCCATGCTTTTCGTCAAGGTCTACTTAATACAATTTAAGCCAATATACTAAAACAATTACATGCATTGAAATACGTTTTTAGGGAGAACAAGTATTTCAAGCTTTATTAGCAGCTGGAACGAGAAGAAAGATAAATTTAAAAATTGCTCAAAATTGGCCCACAAAGTCATTCCCCAATACTGATACTGAATATTTAGTTAAGAAAAAAGCTGCACAGGTATGTTATAGGTCTCGGCAGATAAAAAGAGCGATGTCATTTAAACTGCCCAGTAACTTGTTTTGTTTTGTTATTTTAAATATTATCCACTAGCTGCGTAACCCGGCGTTACCCTTGTCAAAATACATCGCACGCTTATTGGTTAAATAATCAGTTTTTCTCTTATGTATACATAATCTTCGTACCTACCATTAAACGTATGTAGTTGTATATAGTGTATATACACATACATAATCAGCCCTAATTGTCAAACCATTTTAGGCATATACCATGGCAGACTTTATACATAGAACACTATTTTATATATCAATAGTTTTCGCAGCGTACGCGATGTAAAAAAAATTATGATACCTTGGTGTACACTATTCGAGATTTTCTGCGGAACCCAAAACTTTTTAAAAATCTAATATAGCCTATGTTACTCACAAAGAATGTAGCTTTCTAATGGTTAAAGAATTTTTAAAGAATCGGCCCAGTATTTTCTGAGCCTATTCATTACAAACAAACTTACAAATCTTTCCTCTTTATAATATTCGTATAGATTATGCACTGTACAGATGCTCGGACTTGCTCCCGCCATACTCGTACAGCGATCTGCTGATCGTTATACTTTTTGTTGATATCTAAGAATTTACACAGAAACACTAAATACACAATTAATCAATCAATCAAGCGAATTATCACGTATTGTTATAATTATAATCGCCCTGATGTTAAGCTGGAGTGGGATCAATGAATGGAGGTCATTGGTACCACAATATATAACTGAAAGTAGTAGTATACAAGGCCAGTTGGAACAGGTAACTTAAAGCTGATTCTGAAACGCGACTAATACAATTCACGGTCTTTATACTTGTAAGTGATGGTACTACCCCGGATTGGTAGACTGGGCACTACTTCGACAACCAAACCTGAAGAGAATGTCAGCCTCTTTTTTGTTAACAAATATATAAACATAAATAAATTTTATGCCTTAATAAGGCCATACAAATAAATTTTGTGTTTATTTTTGGTTCATCAGTTCATCAAAACGTCGGAATATAAAAAATGATTTTTTTTTAACTAAAAATAAATACAAATAAAAATTGATAGTAAGCCGCATAAATTTTTATTATTTTGTTAATTAATACTCGCGCAAAGTCAAATTATAACAAATATTCCCTGCATCCTCAGTCGCCGTCACTACGCTGGCTTAAATATTAAACATAATTATTATCAGGTACGAAGTTTGAACTTTTCCAAACTACTCGGAGGTGGTGTGTTACATACGAAGTTTTGGATTATTGATAGAACACATTTTTATATTGGAAGTGCCAACATGGACTGGAGAGCTCTAACGCAGGTAAGATGTTCATCATCATCATCATCAGCCAGAAGATGTCCACTGCTGAACATAGGCCTCTTCCTTAGAACGCCATTCCGAACGACAAAATGCCAGTTGCATCCACCGGTTGTTTGTGACTTTCACTATGTCGTCAGGCCACCTAGAGAAGGCCTCAATCTAGAGAAGGCAATCAATCTAAGGCAAATCAAAATAATTTGACGATAGGCATGGTGAATTGGTTAGCATACCAGTTTGTTACACGTCCCGGATAGGCAGAGACAATGGAGCGGCCTTTGCCAAGATCCTAACATTGTGCGCTTCCCTAACATCCACAATTCTCTTCATACAAGTTCTATGGTTATGGGCATTAGGTAAACTAGTTTTTTTGAGGATGTCTCATATTGTTTCATAGCTTTTATTTGTATTAATTAATAAATATAATAAATCGATTGCATTACAGTTTAACATCAAGCGGGGTGCTGTCATACGTCGAGTCATAATAAAAATAGACATCAATCATTTTGGGCTTTTATGTATTAGTTTTGTAATGTAATATAAAAATGGTAGTTGCGATTCTAATAACAATTTTGCCTTAATTGCATACCAGGAAAATTTATTATTTGGAAAATAAGATATTGATTTTGTATCATTTCTCAATCACGAAGATACGCCATATTAGCAGTTCTGCTTTGAACTGTCATAATTATCATTTGATTATTTTGCACACCTAAACTATGCAAAATAAAAGATATATTCCAATTAAATTGTAATCTTTATACATTAAACTATTTTAAAATGTATATGCAACTGTTAATACAATTTAGCCCAAGTCCCCATACAAAATGAATGATGTCCTTTAAAAACAATCACACGCCTCGCTTGTAGAATGGGGAGAATATTTTTTTTAAATATGATTCTTCTTCAGTTCAATTCTCCCTTTCTGGGAAGGCAAAGGAAACTTAGTCCATACAGCCTAGTCTTCGGTTATAATGTTTTCAGTGGTTGAAGATGAAACACTACAGTGTTTCATCCATTACACATTAATATTAAAAAAACACAAGCTTTACAAATAAATTAAAATTGCACGACTTGTCACTTACAGTTTCCCGCCAAAAACTCTTTTTTTAATATGAGACAATGAGAGGTCCCGGTGCGACAACAAAAAAAAAACAATTTTATAACTTTTAAACAATTGTTATAGGTGAAAGAGATGGGTATTGTCGCTTTTAACTGTTCTTGTCTTGCTACGGATTTAGCGAAGATTTTTGATGTGAGTAAAAAATATATCTTTTTTGATGCCATCACACAGACGAAATTATTTATTATTTTCAAGGCGACTGCTACTACGATTAAATAATTGCATGTAGCAGTCGCCGTCACTATGCCGGCCAAAGAACGCCTTGGTTTAATGATCAATTACAATTGCATTTTCTGTGTGTTGCATCCATATTTTATATTTGCTCGTGTGCGTAAATGTAGCAGAGGGGCATTACGGTTTAAACAGTCTCTAATATTCAATCTAATTCTTAAATATAATTAGCGACCGTGGTGTTGTGGCAGTGCAATGGTTACTCAAGCCGAGATCACGTATCTTTTACATAGTCCAGCCATAAGTTCTGTCATAGATGTTTATCGATGTAAAAATGAAACGACTTGAGTTATTTCGATAATTTTTTCAGGGATTATTTATTGATAGAATACGAATACAAAAAGTTGCGTTTCATTCGAAATGGCCGCCATTGGCCTCCACACAGCGCCGAAGTCTGTCTGGCCACTCATTGATGGCTGTACGCACCTCATAAATGGGGAAATTGTCCACTGCTTCCGTTAGGTCTTTCTTGAGCGATTCCAAATTGCGGTGGCGTTTATGGCAAACCATGTCCTCTAAAACGGACCACAACTTGTAGTCCAGCGGATTAAGGTCGGGGCTGCCAGACGGCCAATCTTCAATACTGATAAAGTCAGGAAGATGATTTTTTAGCCATTTTTGTGTGGTTTTGGCCTTATGAGCTGGCGCAGAGTCCTGTTGGAATGTCCACGGTTGGTTTTTGAACATGGTCTCATTGAGTGGCTTCACAACGTTGTTTAAAATGTCTCGTTGATAGTTCTTAGCCGCTGTCTTCACACCTTTTTCGCAAAAATGGATCGAACAAACGCCATCATAGGACACTCCCCACCATACCATAACGGATGCAGGATGATGTCCTTTTTCGACCCGAGGCACAAGCGTGGCGGCTTCTTGGGCAGACCGTGCATACACTCTGTCATTCTGTTTGTTGAAGTTTTCCTGCACGGTGAAGATTTTTTCATCCGTAAACAAAATTTTTTTGTACCGCCGAGCACCGTATTTCTTCAACAGACGTTTACATTTTTTTACTCTATTTTCTTTCAATGCAGCAGTTAACAACTGGCCGGTTTGTCGTTTGTAAGCACCAAGTCTAAGGTCATCACCGATGATACGTGAGACGGATCTCTCTGAGATATTCATCTCCTGTGACAATATTTTTTGCTTTCGCACCGGGTTTCTGTTCAATCTGGAACGTACTGCTGCGATGGCCCGTGGCGTCCGAACGATGCGTGGCCGACCGGATCTCTCGTGGTCATTTATATCACCAGTATCCTCAAATAACTTAATGGCACGATACACAAATCTCAAGTTGATTTTGAGCGGTTTGAGCGTGTTAAAAATTTTCTTTTTTTCCATACCACATTTATGGAGCGCAATTACTGCGATTCGGTTCTCTTTTGTTGACCATTCCATGATGACGAGTGACGCTATACTGAAATGACTTGGCGTTTTAATAGAGCACATGACAGCTGCCAAAACCATAAAAAAAATTTTGGGTTGCGTTCAGTTTTAAGCCGGGTTCACACCTTTGACAGAACTTATGGCTAGACTAGGTATATATAATACAAACACTTTAGTAGCTTAACATAAAAATGTATAATAAAAATAATAACAATTTAATAAATTGAAATTGTGCCAACAAAAGCATGATGAAATTGCTTCAGTATAACGGGGGGTCGTTTTTATGTTTAGACGTCATGAATTGCATAATTTTAATTAATACTAAAAACCTTGGTTCTAAAAATAGTATTCCACAAGGACAGACCTTGCACCGACGATTGTGACAATAGCAATTAATTGATATGAAAAATACATTCACAATATTATTTTAAGGTTCGTTTATACTGAATATACTGAAATATAGTCTATTTTATTTTAACCGTGTATCTCTTTGCTCTACGATGATATTGGTGGGCGTAATAAATCTAAAGACATTTTCGTCTTTTTTTAACACCGAATAGATCCATTCTTTATTGTAGTCTGATAGAATTAGCCGAAAACAAATGCAATGCCTATTGGCGCAAAAATATATTCGCTATATTTTTATAAATGTTTATATTCCAAATCAATAAAAATGTCAGCCATGGCCCTAAAATCATGGTTAGTATGGTAAAACCGTTTTTTGCGTCTGCAAGAAAAACGAATCGTACCACAAAACGAGTAAAAGGAAAAAGATGCTTAATTTCAAGACGAAGAAAATGAGTAGAGTTGGGCTAAAACAGTCCAGCCGTTTTTTCGCAAATCGCAAAAAACCTACATACATTCTCTTTAATATTAATAGTAAAAAACTGCTGTAGAACAGCTAATAAAAGGTTCTTTCGTAAAATGGCTATTAACTTTTGAAGAATAAAAGGTCCTTTTGCAAAACGACTGTAAAAATATTGTTATAGGGCGGGGTTCTGTCATATGTCGTACCACAATGAAATTAAAGCTTATCTTACTTCTGCCTACCCTAAAAACTAATATTCTATCTGAAATACGTCAAGTTAACGTCTGCTTGTCATGTTAATATAAGTTGCAACTAACTTTATGACCTGGTACCGCACTGTACGGTTTAGTTCTAAAGTTAGTATAATTTTTAACAAACTTTCTACTACGTGTTATGTTGAGTGATTGTTAAGTGTATTTAGGATATTACGTGTATTTACTGCTGCATTTAAGCACACGTGCGACTATAAAATATGAATGCAACACACCGCAAATGCAATTGTAATTGGTCATTCAGTTGCTGGTTAGACACAAAAGGAGGAGCACGATGACAAAGAATAGTAGTATAGTTAGTAAAATTTGTATTCACACATTTAAATAAACTTTGACGACAGGCGTGAACGAACGGTTTAGCGATTGGTTGGTTGCGCGTAAAGTCCCGGGTTCGATCCCCGGTCAGAGCAAATATTTGTTTCATAGCTTTTATTTGTAATATTTAATAATATTAAATATTGCAAATATTTGTTAATAAAAAAAAAGGGTCTGGTTTTCAAAGAGTGGTAGGCAGTGGTACCTAGTCTGCCGATCTGGGGTAGTACCACCACTTACAAGTATACAGACCGTGAAGTGATTTGGTCACGTTTCGGGATCAGCTTGTAAGTTGCAGGTTTCATCTAGGCTGGCATAGTGGATGTGATTGCTAATCACAGTTATTGAATTGTAGTAGCAGTGACATTCATTCATGGACCACACTTCGGCTTAACATCAAGCGGAGTGCTGTCATATAAAAACAAGGTGCTGTCGAGTCACAATAAAAAAAAAACTAATAGAGTGGATGGGCGCATTATTTATAGTTAGACAAGCTATATCAAAATATACTAAATAAAATATACTAATACCAAAATATGACTTTTTCTTTGTGACACGTGCCTTGTCTGATGGTAGGCAAAGGGAAGTCGAGAGCGCCGACTACAGTCGATATAAAATGGAAAGTCGACTCTCTTTACTTGTATGGAAAGAGAGTCGACTTTGGCGTGTTACCGATTGTTTTTCATCGATTTCAAACTCTCTGTCACGTTAATAGAGCGAATAAAACAGTAGTCACGGTTGCGGTTATTAAGGTGACCGTGGTGTAGTGGCAGCGCAATGGCTACGTAAGCCGAATGGCACGGGTTCGAAACCACTTACCGGTACCAATGTATCTTTGATATATTTTTTTTTACCGTTTGTCTCGAATCGATAGCCGATCCTAATCGACAATTGGATCCTTTAAGCAAATTTTGCAAAAGCACCCGGGCCGGCATAGTGACAATGACTGAAGCAACTCTAAACTAAATCGGATTTTTTAGTCGTTCGCGCTTACCATCAAGGTCAGATGTGTAACGATAAGAAATTAAAAATAAAAGTTTTCGGGCGTGTATTAAATCCAACTTATTTATTTATTTAAAACTTTATTGTTTTTTTTACAAAAGGCGGCCTTAATGCCTCATGGCATTCTCTACCAGCCAAACCTTCATATATGCAACAAAGTTTAAAATATAGCGATAATATTATATATAAGTAACTAAATATATATAAACTACATACACAAATACATTTAAATATATATATGTATATATACATACATACATACATACAAATACACACACACACACATATACATAATATTAATAAAGAAATACATAAATAACAGATATAAGAACATGACTATTGCTAACTTAACAAATGTTGAACAAGTTTTTTGAAAGTGACTATTAGTTCTGATTTTGTGGCGAACGTACAAACAGTAGTTAATTCGATTCCTAATCTCTTCTAAGCCTAAGTACTCCCCTTTTCACGCGAACACATGACTCATACATTTTATTAATGGGCAATAAAAAGACAATTACGTTTAATCGCTCATAAGTTCGTAAAAATAAAAAAAAGATTTTTAAAATAAAAACTAAATTACTACGACTTCTATGTTTTTAGGTATACTGGAGTCTAGGTGGTCCTGATGCAGATGTCCCTCCCAAATGGCCCGAGGAGTTGGACACGGATATCAATATAGAGAATCCAATGAATATCACTGCCAATAATTTAACCTATGGTGCTTTTATTTCGGTAAGTTTTTTTTTCTATTTTTATTTTGACCAAAGGAGGTCCAAGAGTAACGGCGACTGAGAAAACTGAGTTTGTTCACGGCTGCTTCAGTCGCCGTCACTATGCCGGCCTAAGGTTCACGCATCGCTTGAAGGATACAAGGTCATAGGATGGAGAGAACACATGGGCAGGCAAGTCATTCCACTTGTCGATTGATCTACAAAGAACAGACGTACCTAACTTTTTAGTTGCTGCCGATTCGATCGATAAAATGCGAATGTTTTCCCCGACCTGTGTGGGTATTACGGGATTAAAAAGACGAGGTAGGAACAAGGTTAAAGAGCTGTTCGAAACATTCTCCATGGTATAGGCGATAGAGGACGCACAGAGCCGCCTTGGTTCTGCGTAATTGCACGGGCTCCAGAGTTCGCGTGACCTCTGCATCACCTATGATTTGGACAGCTCGGTGCTGCAATAAATCCATATATTTGTTTTATTTATTCACAATAAAATATCGATATTAACACTATATTAATATTGATATTTTAGTTGGTCCCAAAGACTCCATAGCAGACAATGTCTAGCGGCATTAAGTTCGTCTTTGTACATAGTGCATAAAGGACATCATTCATTTTGGGCTTTTATGTACTACTTTTGTAATGTCCAATGATGAAAAAATATATAAATGGCAGTTTCGTTACTTGTAATGATAAAACTAATAACAATTTTGGTTGTAATTGCTGTGCAATTGAGTTATTTAAAAAATAAAATAATTGAATTTTGTATCGTCTGTTAATCACAAAGATAAACCATATTAACAGTTCTGCTTTGAACTGTCATAATTATGGTTTGATCATTTTGCACACCTAAACTGTGCAAAATAAAGGATCTATTTCAATTACATTGTAATCTTTATCCATCAAACTATTTTAAAATGTATATGTAACTGTTAATACAATTAAGCCCAAACAATGAATAATGTCATTTTAAAATAGAAAAAAAAAGTTCGAAAATTCGTGACCGGAAGTTTGGTTGATATAGTGAGGGCGGTACATTGAAACAATGTTAATCAAATGTAGATAAAAAATGATTATAATTCAGTAATCCATAAAACATTTATTAAAATGCAAACGTGTTTTTATCATAGAAACTGGGAGACTAAAGTACACAAGGGATATCAAAGATACGAGTACATTGGTATCGACTAGTGATTTTAAAACTACGTCATTCGTCATACGCAGTCATACGCAGTCACCTCTGTTTTTTTATTGCGACTTGACATATGACAGCACCCCGCTTGATGTTAAGCTGGAGTGTGGTCCATGAGTGGATGTCACATCCACTATGCCGGCCTAGTTGGAACCGGCAACTTACAAGCTGATCCCGAAACGCGACCAAATCATTTTACGGTTTGTATACTTGTAAGTGGTGGTACTACCCCGGATCGGCAGACTGGGTACCACTGCGTACCACTCTTTAAAGATCGTATTTTGTAGAATATTACCTTCACTGTAGTCTAAAGTTTCTTGTTAATTAATATTTACTCATTAATTAACATTTTCTTTGATATAATAAATTCTTATGAAACAAAACTGGTGACATTTAAAAAATACAAACATCAAAGGTTGATAAAATAAAAACGGCGATAAGGGTTTGTTTTTACCCTTTGTGTAGCTGACCTTGATAATGCAAAGGTGAAAGGTAAAACAGATTAGTGTACCTTATTTTTTTAAATATTACCTTAATAAATGAATCTATGGTGGGTGAGCTGGTCATTTTCATATTCATTCTTTGGCCTTGGTTTTAGGTGATACGATGTTGTTTGATGGTAAAATGTAGTATAAGTTAAAACAATACATACTAAAAGTCTAAGTATACTTTTTATAACATTACCTGATCAGTTTGAAACAATAGGTCTAAATATATTTATTTATATCCAAATATCTTATTAAAAATATAAAAGCAATCAATCAATCAAATTATCATCTCTATGGGTTTGTTCATACATTAAATTACAAAATTTATTCAATCAATTGTAAATTAGAAAATAACTGTCTACACAAGCAACTAGTTTAAGAGTTATAAACATTAATTTTAATTTAACTCACTTTCGAAATAAACAAATAAATAAGAAACACCTTTTAACGCTTTAATACCGAGTAAATAAACAAAACTTTTTTTTAATACAGAGCGGTTTCCTTTTTTGTCCTTTTGCCAAGTCAATGGTTTCCAAATAAAATTGTTATTTTACTGAATAGTCACGACATTCATAAATCCTAATTAAACCTTAAATTATAAAAGGGAAGTTATAATTTAAGATTTAATTAGGATTTAATGTTAATAACTAATATTGTTAACAACATGTGACTACACTGCTTGATATTTTGATATACATGTGTTCTATCTATCCTATGACCTTGGATCCTTTAAGCGATGCGTGAAGAAGCACCTTTGGCCGGCATAGTGACGGCGACTGAGGCAGCCGAGTACAAACTCGCTTTTCTCAGTCGTCGTTACTTTTGGACCTCCTCTTGCTTATCATCAGGCGGGAGGAAGTCAAATGTCGTGTCACAATAAAAAAAGATTAAGCGGGAGTGCGATCCATTAAGGGAAACAACATAATAAATGTGCCATGGATTTCCAAGTAGCAGTCGCATACTCTAGCTGGCCTAGCTGAACTCCATATCTTTATATCAATCAATCAATCAAATTGCCTTTTCTCACAGGGAGAGGCAGAGACAACAGAGCACCACTTGCCACGATCTTGACACATGCCCTCACATCCACAATTCTCTTTATATAAGCTCTATGGTTATGGACACTAGGCAATCCAGCTAGATTTATAATTCTTTATATAAAAATAATATTTAATTAAAGTCTGCAACGTTTTACCATTAGTCAACATTTGTCACCTTCACTACAAAGCGTATAATATCATTTATTTTGCAAATATTATGATTTATTTTGTCTACGGGGGCCACAGTGAGGAAATGACTCAGGGTTACGGCTAAAAGCTTTTTCCCTTTGACACTCTTTTTGCTATTAACCTACAGTTCTTTCAACTAACAGTCTTTCAAGTTATATCCGTGTTGGACAAGAGCTATTTTACGTTTATTACGTTTGATTGACATCAAGCCATTTGGTTTAATGAGAATACTTGGACTTTTTTTAGTTATTTATTACGTTATATAGTTTTTTTGATTATTATTGAAATTGACTTCTGACCTAAAATTGTTTTTTTTTTATTGTGACACAACATTTGATCTCGACCCGCCTGATGATAAGCAAGAGAAGATCCAAGAGTGACGACGACTGAAACAACCGAGTTAGTTCACGGCTGCCTCAGTCGCCGTCACTATGGCGGCAAAAGTCAGGGGAAGTCCAAGAGCGCCAACAACTGAAAAATACGACTAGGTTTACATTTGCCTCAGTCTTCTGTCAAAAGTCATGCCACTATAAAAAAGTATGGTAGGCATTATGTTGTTATGAAAAACGTTCAATAATTTAATAGATACAGGCAATGACGTTATGTAAAATGAGTTAGATACGTTTCATACACAAGTTTTTGTGTACGCAAATGGTACGAGTTTGAAGTCGAAGTAGGACGGAATGGTGGACGTAATGTGGACGGAGTGATAGACGGAATGATGGACCTAATGTGGACGAAATGTTGGACGAAAAGATGGACGGAATGAGACCTAAAATAACGAAAAATATTATTGTGCCTTTGCATAGCGTCACTGAGTTCAGGTTAGCATAGTTTTAACGTGTCTTTCGGAGCGCGTATAACATATCTACATCTTTTCTTATTAAAATATCATTGGATACAGGTAAATTCCTAAGGTAATTCCCCGTGATTTTTTTTAAAACTCTCTTCAGGAACAATAACGTCACAGAATGTTATTTATAGAGTGACCCACTTTATTTCTAATTGTAACAAGCTATTAAATGTACTTTTACAATCTTACATGAAATCACCTCTCCTTTGCATAAAATTCACATAAAAACTGCTATAATTTTTGTCGCCAACGCGCTTTTATTTCCGCACTAAAATGTTCCTTTGTTTCTTAAGTTTTTTTTTGTCTTTGTTCTGTATGGAATCTGTGCAATAGGTTCCGATGCTGAATCAAAAACATCTTTGTTGTAGAATAAAGAAAATAAACAGACAAGACATAGATAAGAGGCATAAAAAATATTTCAGTTTGCAGACATATACGAACTAGTGTATGTATTTAGTTTTGATAAAATAAATCCCAGTGGGAAAAAAGGCGTGACAATTTAATTGATTGACAATTTAATCACGTAGGGAGGACGAAAATTGTAAAAATATTATTATTATTGAATTATTATTGAATTGTAGTAGCAGTAACATTCATTCATGGACCACACTTTGGCTTAACATCAAGCGGGGTGCTGTCATATGTCGAGTCACAATAAAAAAAAATAAAAAAAAAACCTTTTTCTGTCGTCAGCGCTTTTAGACTTTCCCTTGTTCACCATCAGTCAAGTCAAAGTCATATGTCACGTCTTAATAATAATACAAATGAACAAGAAAGAATTTCCATTTAGACAATCCAACAATACAATTTACGATAGATATTTACTACTATAAACAAAAATACTACCATTAATAGGATTGATCAATAATTCTAACATTTAACTGTATTTTCACTACAAAGTAACTGAATAATTTTTACTTAAAAACTAACCAAAAAAAACTAAACATAACCGTATACATAACGGTATACATTTATGTATGTATGTGTGGGAGTGTGTGTGTGTGTGTTCATGCAGTCATTTTTAGGATCCGGAACACCACCCCACTTTATTTTCGGAGCGTTCTTAAGACATTCTGTGTATAATTATAATGAATAAATAAATAATTAATGAACATGATAGCTGAGTAAATGAAACAAAACAAAATAAACTTTACAAGTAACCTTGATAGTATCGAGGGCACGTAATTATTCAAACCTGCTGATGACTCGATATATTGTTATTAAATTTTTTCGTCTTTAATAAATGCCTTTTGGATTAGACATTACAATACAGTTTGTAAGAGTGGTAGGCAATTTTGCCCAGTCTGCCGATACCACTAACAAGTATACAGACCGTGAAGTGACCTAATATTTAATTTATTTATCAATTTTGACTCTTATGATAATAAGGAATTATTTTAATTTTAAAAACTGTGAAACAAATCTTTGCTCCGTCCGGGAATCGAACCAGCTAACAATGCGTCACGTATGTCGTGCAATGGTCACTGTTTCCAATGTTTCTTTGTTATATCAATCAATCAATCAAATTGTCACGCCTTTGTCCCACAAGGATAGGCAGAGACAATGGAGCGCCACTTGCTACGATCCTGACACAAGCCCCTTGCTCCCGTCTCAAGTCACACCAGTCTTATGATACAAGTACGATTAGTAGCAAAATATATATAAAAAACTTTTTATTGTAATAAAATATGAATACAACATGTAAAAATAATAATTACAATACACATTTCTCTAGAATCACGGCACCTAAACATTACCCCAAAATGGGGTTGCCAACTATCAAATATATTTAATTTAAAGTTGTATTTTTTACACTGCGAGCAGCTTGTAGGAATTCAAGTATAGATATTTGGGACATTGGGTAGGCTTAGGTAGAGTTGGATACCATTACTATAAAAGGAAAAGGATATAGTAAATGGCAGCTCGAGGAGTCCGGGGTCGCGCACCCGTATTCGTCCTATAAACACCGGACAGATATTTATAGAACGATCCCTCTGAATTGAAAAGTTACAACAAGATATAAATAAAGAAATTAGGTCAGTGCTTGCCTGCTTAATGCGTTTGATTAAGTACGAACATTTTTTTTTTTAATTTTTTATTTTTATTGTGACACGACATCTGACCTCGTCCCGCCTGATGATAAGCAAGAGGATGTCCAAGAGTGACGACGACTGAGAAAACCGGGTTTGTTCACGGCTGCCCCAGTCGCCGTCACTATGCCGGCCAAACATCTTATAAAAGAAACTTCCCCAGTTTGACATTTGACCGTCGGTTGGTCGTTTGAAATTGGGTTTACCCATCGATCGTATAATAATTCAATTTAAAAGGAAGTTGATTATTCGTAAAACTATAACATTCAAAATAACCATTTTTTAGTTACGAATTAACTCATATTTGACATAGTTAAATTTTAAACAAACTCTTTTCATGACAATGCTTAAGCGAGAATAAAACTTTATTTTGTGGTACTAAATTGTCTAAAACTGTGATTTTTGTTTTGAATTTTGCGCGTTCATATTTTTGTGGTAATACCGTATAGTTTGTCTAACTATAAATGATGCGCCCCTCCACTTTATTACTTTATTTAAATGTGTGAATGCAAATATTACGAACTATCCTACTATACTTCATCAGCGTGCTCCTCCTTTTGTGTCTTACCAGCAACTTAATGACCAATTACAACTGCATTTACGGTGTATTGCATCCATATTTTATATTTGCTCGAGTGCGTAAATGCAGTAGAGGGGCGCGTCATTTCAGCTTAGATAGACTCTTCATGTATTTTTTTCCGGGAGAATCCCGGAGTTCCGGAAGTGTTGTCAACCCTACCTCACAGCCGCACTCACCTCAAGTGCCCCTAATTGCACTCGTAGTATATTTATCAAAAGCTTATTTACCTCTGTCGTACAATTCGAAACGAAGGTGCACGTGGGGCATAATTACAGAATACCATTAAAAGTGGTCAAGGTCGATGGAAATTCTTACAAACTCATTAAAATACAACCTATTCTTTTTTACTGTTGTACACATATATTGGGTTTCGGCTAAAGAACCGCTTTTAGAACAATATTTGTTATCAAAAACTATTATTTATTTATTTATTTAAAAACTTTATTACATTTTGTATGAAGGCGAACTTAATGCCGCTAGACATTATCTGCCAGTTAACCTTCGGGACAGTCGAAAGTTAAATGGGAGTATTACTAAGCTTAATCAAAAGGCGGAGCATAGAGATATAGGAATAAAGTAGCATAGAGATGCTATAGAGTGTGTTGCCTCCTCTATTAAATATATTTTTTGACGACAGGCCTGGACGATTGGTGACGGTTTAGCGATTGGTTTGTTACGCGTACAGTCCCGGGTTCGATTCCCGGCCGGAGCGAATATTTGTTTCATACCTTTTATTTGTAATATTTATTAATATTAAATATTGCAAGTAGTTTTAGCCCCGAGCCCCATGAATTCATAATTCGCCCCTGCTAAACTATACACGGTCTAAAATTGTTTATTGTTTTCTTACATTATAATTGTGGTTTTATAAGTTATTTTTTATAAAGCTTTTAAGTAATCTATATTGATAAAGAATATTTCATCCTTGTGTTAAAAATGTTGTTTTCCTACGTGTGTTTTATCGGAGATTCAATCAGTTTCACCTGGCGTCGAATATTAGACTATTATGGTTGGGCTATTTAGGCTACCTACCAAGTTTACCTGCCATGTTAGGTCAAGGCTGCGATACAATCTGCCACTACTCACTATTATATTATAGCAATGTTACATCATATTTTTAAGACTATTTTATGCAAAAATTCAATATTGCTAAAAACAATAATGCAATATTATTAGAATTTACATCTGTATGCTTTAAGCTACTAAACGTGCTTGTATTATAGAAACTGGGGGCCGACCGCGTAACTTCACTGGTAATGAAAACCATTTGTCAAAAGGTTACGCGGTCGCTGTTGGTATCATTACCAATTTCTACTCGTATTCATTCGGACAATGAGTTTCAATGAGCTTGGACTGCTAATGAAAATCGATTCTTAATGTGTTGCGCGGTCGCCATTTTAATTCTAAACCTCATTAATAGAGTTCAACTGTCAAAACGAAGCCGATTCGTAATAAGTTACGCGGACTAAAGTATACGTGCCGGCAGTCCGTTACAGTTAAGACCTTGCTGGTTTATCAAAGAGTGGTAGGCAGTGGTACCCAGTCTGCCGAACCGGGGTAGTACCACCACTTACAAGTATACAGACCGTCAAGTGATTTGGTCACGTTTCGGGATCAGCTTGTAAGTTGCCGGTTCCAACTAGGCTGGCATAGTGAATGTGATTGCTACTCACAGTTATTGAATCGTAGTAGCAGTCACGTCCTATTATGGACCGCAATCCAGCCTAATATCAGGCAATTTTTAATAGCTGATCCAGAAACGTGAAGTTATTTGCGGTCGTGAAACCCTGGGTTTGCAGAGTAGGAAAATGAGCGCCTGTTTTGTTCTATTTCAGAGTTCCCCACCTCCGTTTAATCCAGAGGGGCGTACGAATGACGCTGATGGAATTGTTTCAATAATCGAATCAGCTGAGGAATTCGTCTATATCTCCGTTATGGATTACTCCCCAGCGTTGCTATTCACACCTAAATTTCAGTAAGTATGGTATTGATTTATATATGAACTGTTAGTTTGTTATCCTACTATTATTATAAATGTGAATGTGAGTTTGTTTGTTACGTTTTCACATAACAACTACTTAACCGATCATCATGAAACTTTGTACACATATTTTTGGAGGTACAAGAAGTTACAAAGGACACTTTTAATTTAAAAAAATATAAATTTTATTACTATAGTTTCCAATTGACTTTTTTTGACTTGAATTTCAGACTTTCGACTGTTTGTAATTTTTCTACATTTATTTTTATTTCCGTATATCATTTTTATATGAGTTATCGAGTTATAAATACAAAAAAAGGGATATACAGCTAGTAAGATTTAAAGTAAGGGGGCTGTGTAAATACCGCGAAGTGACTCAGTCGCGTCGCCAGGCGTCTAAGTCATACTTGCGAATCCATCCTAGTGTACTTGTAATGTGAGTTTTGTTAATTTTTTTAAATTCACATTCCTATACTAAGCCACTAAACGCACTTGTATCATAGAAACGTGATGACCAAACTATATATACCAAGGATACATTGTTACCGGCAAGTGATTTTAAAAACAGTTGCCTGTCGGTTTGTGGACTGGGAATCTAACCCAGGACTTTACGTGTAATGCGCCACGCGTGTCACATAAAGTAAAAATTAAGCTTTTTAGTGGCTCGACATACGTCCGCACAACGGTTGATATTAAGCTGGAGTGTGCTCTATGAATGGCGACTAAATAACGATGCGCCATATTCTGGATATAGTGAAAGTCAAAGATGCCAGTTGCATGGTGGATGCAACTGGCATCTTGTTTGGAATGGTGTTCTAAGAGGAAAACCTATGTTCAACAGTGGATGTCTTCTGGCTGATGATGATGATAATATTCTCGCAACATAGCTTCCGTCTATCGTGCACTCAACAAAGCTTCCTGTCAAATTATTACCTATAAAAAATAATCAATTTAGATTAGATGATAAAATCATAAAGCAATCACAATAATAATAAAAAGATACCCATCGAACTTTTGTTTTGTCGTAAACGTAAATAATAATTTTACACGATTCCAAATTGATAAGGATTTAATAAATAACAATCAATCAATCAATGAAATTGAAGGTCATTGCTAGTAATATTACTTTATGATTTTTTAATGGTACCTAATGGTTTTATTGGTAATAAGGCGACCGTGGTGTAATGGTCACACACATCTAGAGCACGGGTTTGAAACCACTGGCTGGTACCAATGTATCTTTGATATGTACTGTGGTCGTCCTGTGTCTATGATACAAGCAAGCACTTTGGTAGCTAAAAATAGAAATATAAATAAATAACTTTCGACTGCTACTTGCAGTTAAATATTATAACTAAGGCGACCGTGGTGTAGTGGCAGTGCAATGGTTACGTAAGCCGAGCGGCACGGGTTTGAAACCACTCACCGGTACCAATGTATCTTTGATATATGTACTTTGGTTGTCCTGTATCTATGATACAAGCACTTTACTAGCTTAGTATAGAAATGTATAATAAAAATTTGCCTTACATTACAAGCTGATCCCGAAACGCGACTAAGTCACTTCGCGGTTTGTATACTTGTAAGTTTTATTTTTATTATTATTGTGACTCGACATATGACAGCACCCCGCTTGATGTTAGGCCGAAGTGTGATCCATGAATAAATGCCACTGCTACTACAATTCAATAACTGTGAGTGGCAATCACATCCACTATGCCGGCCTAGATGGGACCGGCAACTTACAAGCTGATCCCGAAACGTGACCAAATCACTTCACGGTCTGTATACTTGTAAGTGGTGGTACTACCCCGGATCGGCAGACTGGGTACCACTGCAAAGTAGTGATACTAACCCAGATTGTATTTTTATTTTCAGTTATTGGCCATTGATCGACAATGCCATCAGGAAAGCGGCTCTTGAACATAAAGTGAAAGTGAAAATGTTGATCAGCTGGTGGCAGCACTCGCGCGCTTCCCAAACCTACTTCCTCAGATCACTGACAGCCCTGTCACAGGCACTGCCACGGGTCGATATACAAGTGGTAAGGGTAAATCAATCAATCAAATTGTTATGCCTTTTTCCCACAGGGATGGAGCGCCACTTTCCACGATCCTGACACAACTCCATCGCTTTCCTCACATTCACAATTCTCTTCATACATGCTCTAAGGTTGTGGGCACTAGGCAACCTAGCTTTCTTGGCGATGTCTCCGATTTGGTCGGCAAACACCCTCTCGGGCCTGCCTCGTTTAACGAATCCATTCACATGAGATCTATAAATTTCTTTCGTCAATCTACTTTCACTCATCATTTTTATGTGCCCAAACCATTGAAGCAAGTATATATGTAAGTGTATACAAATACATATATTTTAGCCGGCATTGTGACGACGACTGAGTAGGCGGAGTAATAGGCAGTGGTTTCCAATCTGTCGATGCGGGGTAGTAACACCACATTCAAGAGTAGGTACAGATCGTGAAGTGACGTTTCGGGATCGACTTGTAAGTTGCTGGTTCCAATGTTAGGTCGACATGAAGGGTTCGACTGCTACTTGCTATTCAACTGTAGTAGTAGTACCTGCAACATTTAGCAGGTCGTCAGTCCTACGCTACATTTTCTTGTACGTTTTTTTTCCATTGTAGCTCGACTGAACCTAGCCTGATGTTAAGCTGATGGTCCGTGAATCGAGGTGCCGGCTTAGTTGGAACCGGCAACTTACAAGCTAATCCGGTCACTTAACGTTTTGCACACTTAAAAGTGGTAGTACTTACCCGGATAAAAGCAATTAATTCCATCTTTTCAGAAACGTTTCATAGTGCCAGCTACACCGGAGCAAGCGAAGATTCCATACGGGCGCGTGAATCATAACAAATACATGGTCACGGACAAAACCGCTTACATCGGCACTTCCAATTGGTCCGGTGATTACTTCACGGACACGGCAGGTGTTGCCTTTATATACAACGATCATGGCGTAGAAGGAAATATGACGCAGGATATTAGAAAGGATTTGCAACAGGTCTTCGAACGAGATTGGAGCTCACCTTACGCTGTTTCCTTTGTTTAATATTAATAATGTTTGTCCATTATTCGTCTGGTTTTGGTTTATTAATGACTCGTGCGAATGATCTACTGTACATTTTTCCTTTATTGACAAAAGTAGTAAACAAACTTTCGGCTTTTTAATAAGGGATTAACGGTTAATAACAAATACTGACGCGAATCAATACGATATAAAATATTTAGAAACTAACTGTGAGAATATTTTTTTTCAAATTATTGTTATTGGGGTACAGCATTTGTCATTTGTGAATTTACCGTTTCCATATAAATGGTTTGTAGTATAAATAATTTAAGCCGAAATGACGCCACCGCATTTGCGCACACGTGAAAACATAAAATATGAACGCAACACACCGAAAATGCAATTGTAATTGGTCATTCAGTTGCTGGTTAGACACAAAAGGAGTACGATGATATAGTATAGTTAGTAATATTTGCATTCACACATTTAAATAAACTAATAAAGTGGAGGGGCGCGTCATTTATAGTTAGACAAGCTATATATGTGTGTATAATTTTAATAACTTTTGTGCATTTGTTACATTGTGTATGTTTATTATATAAAATAAAACAGTAATAAACAGTTTCCTTAGATAAAGGGCATGGGAAAAATTTTCATGTTTGTTTACTATTTGTGCCAAGTAAAAAAAAACACAGTATAATAATAATTATAAGTGATACAATAATATAATAAGTATCCATTAATAACCCAATAAAACAAAAATATTCCTTTTCGTGGTCTAGAGATACTACGATACTTGATTTCATTAGCTATGTTGATCAGAAAAAAAAATTAAGTCTGTCGAAGGACTTGTTAAAAAATGAACAAATTTGTATTTTTCTATTGCTATAAATGATAAAATACGAAAAATAAATATTTTTTTTATAAATAAATAATTGTAAACATTAAAAATCTGAGCAAATATTTGAATTTAAAAAAAGCATATTTAAAGCATATCGAGGTACTTGCTAAAAAATGGAAGATTCTACAACTGACCTCGTCCTGCCTGATGGTAAGCATGACGGAGGTCCAAGAGTGCCGACGACTGAAAACACCGAGTCAGTTCACGGCTGTCTCAGCCAGTTTTTTTTATTGTCGTGCATGATTCATAAAGTGGCCGACATGACTAAGGCAACCGTAAACTAAGTCGTTTTTATCAGCCGTCAGCGCTCTTGGATATCCCCTTGCTTACTATTAAGCAAGTAGTCACAATAAAAAAAATGGAAATATATATTTTTCTATTATTAAATAATTGTAAAGATTAAATCAAAATTTGAAGCAATGGTTTAAAATTGTTGTTTTTAATAATGCATTTTGTTTGGTGTGTTTTGTATTTAGATAAGTACTTATAATATTGTGTAAGTTTTGAGCTCAAATTAAGTGATTTTAATTATATTTGAGATCTCTAATAATATCATAGTTGTATTAATTTTAATATTAGATAGTAAAGTTTTTCTAAATGCCAAAATTGTGTGTGTATAAACTTCTTCGTACAAAAATTTCTTAATACTTCGTTTCTTGTTTGTTTATTGATTTGTTTTTCGACTGAGTTAAAATATAAGCAATAATAAATGTTTGTGTACTAGTTGCTGATTTTTATTTCGTAATAAAAACTTGACTATGGTGAAAAGTGACGAATATTATGTAGTATTTCGTGATAAAAACTTGACTATGGTGAAAAGTGACGAATATTATGTAGTATTTCGTGATAAAAACTTGACTATGGTGAAAAGTGACGAATATTATGTAGTATTTCGTGATAAAAACTTGACTATGGTGAAAAGTGACGAATATTATGTAGTATTTCGTGATAAAAACTTGACTATGGTGAAGTGACGAATATTATGTAGTATTTCGTGATAAAAACTTGACTATGGTGAAAAGTGACGAATATTATGTAGTATTTCGTGATAAAGACTTGACTATGGTGAAAAGTGACGAATATTATGTAGTATTTCGTGATAAAAACTTGACTTTGGTGAAAAGTGACGAATATTATGTAGTATTTCGTGATAAAAACTTGACTATGGTGAAAAGTGACGAATATTATGTAGTATTTCGTGATAAAAACTTGACTATGGTGAAAAGTGACGAATATTATGTAGTATTTCGAAAAAGGGTGATGATATTTTGTGGCGCGTATAAATTCGAATTCCGTGAGCTCGTCTTTTTTAAATTAAAGAAGAAAAAAATCGTATATATTTTTAAATAGCTATCAAGAGAGATTTTTTTAAATATACAAGTGTTAAAAAATAGTGTTGTAAATGTTTGAATTATTTAATTTGTCGTGGAAAGTGATGATAAATTGATGATAAATTCATACTTTTTAATTACATGTATTTTTTCTTGTTTGAAACGCATGTGCCTTTGGAATGAAATATATTGTGAGTACCTAGATAAAAAGTAGACTTTTACATCTTATATAAAAAATATCTTTTTTTTGTGTTCTTAAAATGTTTTCATTTTTTTTTTTGCATTTTAGTCGACTACGGCTGGGAAGTTCGGTAGTGATATATTTATTATCGTTTTTAATAAATATAGGACATGAGGCACAAGTCGCACGATGTGAATTGAGCAGAAATTAGAAAATTATTTGTGAAACTCTTTCATTCGGCGGCCGTGGTGAAGTGGCAGTACAATGGTTACACACACCGAGAGCACGAGTTCGAGACTCGGTTTTGTATCTTTGATATATGTACTATGGTTGTCCTGTTTCTATACAAGCACTTTAGTAGCTTAATATAGAAATATAAATAAAATAAAAATATGTTCTCACCAACGGCCATTTTTAAGAAACAACTACCAACATGGGTACTAGGCTTCGATTCTCTGAATACATTTTGCGTCAAATTTCGTCGCACTGATATTTGACATTTTCGTAACCAATCAGCGAATGCGACCGCGACGCAATTTCACTGCCTTTCCGTCGGCATAATGTGTTAGGAGAATCGGAGCTCTGGATATTTTACACAACATATTTTGCATGTCTCACGTATCGTAAGTATGAACAATTCGGTAGGTATTATACTTTGTAGTGCTCAACTTAGCCCGCGCGACCAGTGGCTCATATAGGTCGATAAATTAAACGATATTTTACAAAATAAAGTGTTTTACTCGTATTCAATCTTAAACATAGTAATTCATCAGTTTTTAAATACAACACACACATACCACAAAAACATAATAAATAACAATTCTAAATACCGTCATATATATATATATATATATATATATATATATATATATATATATATATAAAGTGATTATTATAATAATATAATTACTGTCAAAGCTTATTAGCAGGCCAAAAAATATGACCACATGTATCCAAAAGTAACGGTAATTTTTT
Source organism: Tinea trinotella (assembly GCA_905220615.1). Classification (NCBI taxonomy): domain Eukaryota; kingdom Metazoa; phylum Arthropoda; class Insecta; order Lepidoptera; family Tineidae; genus Tinea; species Tinea trinotella. The sequence goes on from HG992314.1 coordinate 3,055,333, forward strand.
ATACAAATGTTTTTTTAATAATAAGCATTTTCGAGAGGTGTCTATTATTTTGCCGTTGCTCCCAAGACAGCTTTGGAGCAACGGACCAAGGTACAATGCAATTATAATAAGAATAGGACAGGAAGTTACCGGCAACACTAACTTCACCTGATGTAGATCAGCCTTTCCCAACCTGGGGTCCGCGGACAAAACAAGAAAATTAAGAAAGCATAGTAGTGCAGCTGAATTCAGTCAGACCATTTTACCTTTTTCAGTTTTAATCAACCAAATTGTCACGCCTTTTTCCCACAGGGATAGGCAGAGACAATGGAGCGCCACTTACCACGATCCTTACATAACTTCCTTCACATCCACAATTCTCTTCATACAGGCTCTGAGGCAATCTGGCTTTCTTGGGAATGTCTCCGATTTGGTCGGAAAACACTCAAAAACTCCAGTTTCAAGATGGAATAATGTGTCAAGTGATAGGTGGCTAGCCTTTTACATACAAAAACACTGCATAAGTTTTTTTTGACATTTTGAGAATAAAATTGAACCATGTGAATACTGCAAATAAGTTTTTTACGGGTCCGCGGATCATGGTAAGGTGGCGCTAGGGGGTCCACCCTTGGAAAAGGCTGGTGTAGATCATTAATATTTTAGTGAAGTTATTTCTTGTGCTACAAAATGGCGATAGGCTTGGCCTATTCAGATTGTAAACGCATTGTGTTATTATCTATTAATAACATTGAGATAGACACAGGAAGGCTTTCCGACCAAATCGGAGACATCCTCAACAAATCTAGATGGCCTAGTGCTTGTATGAAGATAATTGTGGATGTGAAGGAGTTATTTCAGGGATGTCTCTGCCTATCCCTGTGGGAAAGGGTGTGACAATTTGATTGCTATAACTTGCACGCAGGTCGCCTATTCCATATTTGTATTACATTTTCGGAGAGGATCTTGAATTTATCTTTTATTGTGACTCGACATATGATAGCACCCCGCTTGATGTTAAGCTGGAGTGTGGTCCATGAATGGATGTCATTGCTACTACATTTCATTAACTGTGAGTAGCAATCACATCCACTATGCCGGCCAACTTACAAGCTGATCCCAAAACGAGACTAAATCACGTCACGGTCTGTATTCTTGTAAGTGGTGGTACTAACCCGGATTGGCAGAATGGGTACCACTGCCTACCACTCTTTAGGGTGCTTAGACAGTAATAAATAAAAACAAACTAAAATTCATTAAAAAAAGTAAGTTTGGTATGTGTGTTCATTTTTGTCAAATTTATTATTAAATAGAATATTATAATAATAATAAACGTTGTAAAGGAAAAAGGGTATAACTTTTTTTACATACTATACTAAGCTACTAAAGTGCTTGTATCAAAGAAACAGGACAACCAAAGTACATATATCAAAGATACATTGGTACCGGTGGGTGGTCTCGAAGTCGTGCTCTCGGTTTGCGTAACCATTGCCACTGCCACTACACCACGGTCGCCTGAACTGGATGTTTCATGAAGAAAAGTCCGGTCTTTATGGGTCCACTAAACTTCTAAGTGGTGATACTGGGTCGGCAGACTGGAGATTTATTTTTTTAAATACTAAATGAATGCAAGGCTTTCACAATTTAATGCTTATGTCAGTTGGAGTCGGGCAATAATTTTCTGCCGGAGCAATTTATATCCTTTTGCGTTTACAACGAAAAAATAATTAAATTAAACATATATATATATTTCAAGCATGTGTCGCGCTATCTTCAACGAAGTCTCTGGCTTCCTCTTGAGTCACACACTCGACGTGGGAGACTTTATTCCTGAACTTGACTCCGTAGAATTTGTGCGCGTGCTCTAATAGTTCTGGCCGGAAAGTTGTCGTAATAAATTGCGCTGACGATGAGAGCTCATGAATCATGTCCGCGATCGCACGCCGATGCTGAGAATCAAGCGCCTGTAGCAAATAAATATATAATGCATTAAACAAAGGATATCATTTATTTAGTATTGGGACTTGGTCTTCATTGTATTAAAAGTTTAATATGCATTTTAAAATAGTTTAATGTACGAAGATTACAATGTAATTGGAATTGATCCTTTATATTGCATAGTTTAGGTATGCAAAATGATCAAACTATAATTATCACAGTTCAAAGCAGAACTAATATGGCGTTGTTGACATATAATACAAAATCCATATTTTATTTTCCAAATAACTCAATCGCACAGCAATTAAATGTAAAAATGTTATTAGTTTAGTCTTTTATGCAGCTTACTATCGCATTTATTTTCGGTTATTGATTTTACATTTTTTTATTATTCCGACGTTTCGACAGCTTTGCAGCCATCGTGGTCACGTTTGGTCGGATTTACAAAAAAATATATTTTCTTATCGATATCATAATTACGATCTTAGAAAGTAAGATCATATTTAAAAATTTAGAACCAAGTTGTGATGGTTGCAGGAATCGATAACTTTCCTAGCACTGTTGTGCTAACTTCTTAGCTGAATAAGCAACACATTTATTTATTCCAAGGCGGAAAAAAGTAAAATAAATAATTCAAAAATATAAGTAGATTAATTTACATAAATTCTTCCTGTTCTTCGGTCGCCGTTACTACTCCGGCAAAAAATAAATAAAAATGATTCCATTGTCAGATTTCCATTGAAAGATTCCGTTACATAGTTAACAAACATACAAGTCAATCTAATAAAAGCGTAAAAGAATAGTTTTTTTTATATTGTTAACTTACCTGATCAATTTCGTCGAATAGATAGAAAGGTGCTGGGTCACACTTTTGTATGGCGAAAATCAGCGCGAGTGCCACGAGTGATTTTTGTCCACCTGACAGCTGGTTCATTTCCCTCATATCACCTTCGCCCCCCGTGAATGACACTTTGATGCCAACGCCAGAAAATTGGTCTGCATTTGCACGCTGAAATAATTAGGTCATTTTTATTGTTGCATATGACAGCACCCCGCTTGATGTTAAGCCGAAGTGTGGTCCATGAATGAATGTCATTGCTACTACAATTCAATAACTGTGAGTAGCAATCACATCCACTATGCCGGCCTAGATGGAACCGGAAACTTACAAGCTGATCCCGAAACGTGACCAAATCAATCCTCCGGTGAGACTGGTCAAGTTTTGGGACATCCCGGGTCAATTGGCCGGACACTGATTGATTGATTGACAAAAATTACCTCAGGATGTAAATCTTGTAATTCTTCATTGACCCGCATAATGAGTGAGCCTCGTCCTTCTGGCACTAGCTTCTTGAATACCTCAGTGAAAAATTTGCTAACTTGCTTGAACGTGAACTGAATGGCTTCCAATTTCCTATGCTCCAGTGTATCAATTAGTTCACGAATCTTTTCACCTCTGAAAAGTTAATTTTACTGTTAAGGTGTGATTCTGATTGCGACTGCAGACCGCAGACTGCACTGCTGGTTTGTATATATCTGTATGGCGCGGCCGCAGACTACAGTGTCGCCTTGCGGAATCAATCTCATATAGATTCATAGAAACTAGTCGTGCGGTCTACAGTCTGCGGTCACTATTGAATTCACCCCCTTGGTTAGGAAACTAAGTTTAACAGTGGTAGGCAGGCAGTCGAAATCTAACCATGACCCGCCTGATGGAAAGCAAGAGGAGGTCCAAAAGTGCTGAAAAAACGAGTCAGTTCACGGCTGCCCCAGCCGCCGTCACTATGCCGGCCAAAGGTGCTTCTTCACGCATCACTTGATCCAAGGTTATAGGATGAAAAGAACACATGGGCTGGTGAAAATCCACTTGTCGATTGTTCTACAAAGAAACGACGCATCGAACCTTTTAGTTCGACTGTCGATTCGGTCTACAGAATCCAGATGCTTTCCCTGACCTGTGCAGTATTACGGGTGTAAAAGACAAGCACGTAGGAACAATGCTAAAGAGCTCCTCGGATCATTCTAAGTAGTATAGTCGATATAATACCTACCCTACATCCAACTCTTCTTTTCTATTATAAAGTTTCTCCTTTTGTTCCGAAAAGCTAAGGAACTGATCCAAGGCCTTCTTGTTCACGTGATTGTATTTCTTCAAATGTTGATTGGCTTTTTCTAATTCTTTGAATAACTGAAATTAAAATATTACGTGAAATACGTGGGCTAAATACTTTTATCATAGAAACAGGACAACCAAAGTACATATATCAAAGATACATTGGTACCGGTCAGTGGTTTCGAACCCGTGCTCTAACCATTGCACTGCCACTACACCACGGTCGCCCTGCAACGAAACGCGAATGGAGCTGAATAAATTTGGGTTCACCCTAAATATAATTAGGAGGGTGTTTCCTGACCAAATCGGAGACATTCTCAAGAAAGCTGGGTTGCCTAGTGCCCATAACTGTACGTACAGCTTTTATGAAGAGAATTGTGGATGTGAGGGAAGCGAGGGAGTTGTTTCAGGATCGAGGCAAGTGGCGTTCTATTATCCTTTGCCTTTCTTTGTGGGAAAAAGGCGTGACAATTTGATTGATTGATTGACTCCCTAAATATATAAGAGGGAGAGATATAAAGGATTCTTAGAGGTCCGTAGTGTCCAGAACCAAAGTACGTGTATGAAGAAAATTGTGGATGTGAAGGAAGCAAATAGACTAATAAAATAATTAAATTTTATAAACCTGTTTCAATGACATCCTCTGGAACTTCTGTTGTAATTCAGGTGCGTTAGGCAGTGTGCCCAATGCTGCGATCTTCTCTAATGACTCCGCAATTTTTTCTTGTAGCAACACTTCTTTCGACGCCATCTTTTCAATAATTTTAGCATCATCCTCCATCTTATCTTGCGCTTCTTTTTCCTATATAAGTAAATGTATTTAATATAGTTGTTTTAAAAAGATATTGTATTAATATTCTTTAAATTGAAACCACAAAACAAAACGGCTGAATTTAAAGATATTTCGAATATTTTGGCTTAATAAGCTTTCTGTTTGTTGTTTTGAGTGAAGCCCATGAATAAAGGCGCTTTCTACTACAGTTCTAGGCCTAGTTAAAACCGACAACTCTGAAGTTAATCCCGAAACGCAACCAAGTCACTTTACGGTCTTTACTACCCTGGATCGGCTGGACTGGGCAAATAACGAGCAACTATATGCTTACTATTCTTTCGTAATATCAAATTCCACATTAATATAAAGCAATACCTTATTTCTCCATTTGTCAAGTTCTAATTTCAATGCCTTTTCATTTCTGACAGCTTCAATGACTTTTTGCTCCACAGTTTCAGCTTCAATGCTTATTTGTTCTATTCTCGTTTCAGCTGCTTGCAAATCAGCTTTGCTACTTGTCAGTCTTCGTTTCCGATCCTCAACCGATATCTCTTGTAACGCTTGCACTAACTCGTCTTTACGTCTGAAATTTATATATATATATTTGTTGTGACTCGACATGTGACAGCGCTCCACTTGATGTTAAACTGGAGTGCGGTCCATAAATGGATGTCTCTGCTACTACAATTCAATAACTGTAAGTAGCAATCACATCCACTATGCCATCCTAGTTGGAACCGGCAGCTTACAAGCTGATCCCGAAACGCGACCAAATCACTTCACGGTCTGCATACTTGTAAGTGGTGAGTACACCCTGGATCGGCAGACTGGGTACCACTGCCTACCACTCTTTAAAATTTGTTATTATTCTCTAGTTCGACTGCCGATTCGGTCGACAGCATGGCGGCATAGGTTCCGTGCGTCGTTTCTTTGTAAAACAATTGACAAGTGGAATGCTTTACCAGCCCATGTGTTCACTCCATCCTATAACCTTGGATCCTTCAAGCGTTGCATGAAGAAGCACCTTTGGCCGGCATAGTGACGGCGACTGGGGCAACCGTGAAGACTCGGTATTTAAAGTCGTCGGCACTCTAGGATCTCCTCTTGCTTACCATCGGGCGGGTTGAGGGCAAATGTCGCGTCACAATAAAAGAAAAATCAATTGGAATTTAATTAGACACTCACCGAATAAGATTATTCGTAAGCAAATTCTCTAATTTATTCTTCGTTGCTTCAAGATTCATTCTGGCGCTGAAGGCTTCTTTATTCTCTTGCGTAAGACGTCGAATTGCGTCGTTTAATTCGTCCACTTTACCTTGATCGGCTGTTGATAGTTGTTCCATCAGTTCCTAATCATTGAAAAAAAAATAGACATAAATTAATTAGACCATAGACACAAAATAAGGCGACCGTGGTAGTGGCAGTGCAATGGCTCACCGGTACCAATGTATCTCTGATATATATTCTGAATTTACTAGCAAAATTATAAGTGAAAGTAGATTGACGAAAGATATCTATAAGTCTGATGTGAATGGATGCATTCAAGGCAAACTCAGGAGGGTGTTTTCCGTACAAATCTGAGACCTCCTCAAGAATATTTTCTTAGATTTTGCGCGAACATTGATTAATGAATCAAACAATTTTTATGCGGCTTACTATCGCGTTTATTTATCCTCAAGAAGGCTGGAGAGCCCAGTGCCCATAAGCTTGTATGAAGAGAGTTGTGGATGTGAGGGAAGCGAGGGATGTGTCAGGATCGTGGCCAGTGGCGCTCCATTGTCTCTGCCTATCCCTGTGGGAAAAAGGCGTGACAATTTGATTTGATATTACCTGATGCAATTCAGATTCAAGTCCTTCCTTAGTAGCTTGCATTGCTTCAAGGCTTGACCTGCATTGGGCAAGGGACCTTTCTTTTGGACCACGGAATCGTTCAATCGACGCCAATTCTTCCTTCATCAGGCGAATATCAGCTTTAACTTTGTCAAATATATCCCTAAAATGATACAATTATTTGTTTTTAAAAATGCAGAGTTTGTGTTCGAGATTGTTTTCCTCCTGTTTGATATTAGGCTGGAGTGCGATCCATGAATGGAGGCGACTGCTCCTACAGTTAAATAACGGCAAGTAGCAGTCAGATCAGCTATGTCGGTTGAAACCGGCATTTAACAAGCTGATCCTGAATCGCGACTAAGTTCTTTTCACTCACTCTTAAAATAATGGGCCCCCTGTGAGATTGACAGAGCACTATTTTGTTAGATAAGACGTAGAAAGTAGATTTAAATCTATGTTAATTAAAGAGGTAGTAACCCTTCTACGGACAAAAAAAACGAGCAGTTTTTAATAAATCAGTTATTATTTTTTATTAAAACTAATATTTCACAGGCTGCGGTGACGTTGGAATAAATATTGGCTTTCGTTTAACGATGTGCCAGGAACTATCGATCGCGGGGCGCTGGGCACGTGCCCAAAGTGCTAAATAGGAAAGATGGGCTAGAACCATTTTAAAGAACTTACTACGCCGGCACATCAAAAACAAAAATTAAATCAAGTGCTTAACGTTGTTTTGTGTGAAGCTTTACAAAATTGTTAATTTTTTTTTCATTTTGATGCCCTTTTCTATTTAAAATGACTTTTCGCGGGTCTTTATCTTGTTTCTTGGATTGGCTGCCCCCCAGCACGGCAATCCAAGAAGCAAGATAAAGACTTGCAAAGAATATCATTGCAACTTATTTTAAATAACTTATTAGAACAGTGTATCAAAAAATATATTTAAACTTTCTATAAAACTTTACAAAAAACAACGTTGAATACTTTAATAAACGTTTTTTTATTGTGACACGACATTTGACGTCGACCAGCCTGATGATAAGCAAGAGGAGGTCCAAGAGTGACGACGATGAAACAACCGAGTTAGTTCCCGACTGCCTCAATCACCGTCACTATGCCGGCCTAATACGTTATTTAAAATGAGTTACAATCATATTCCTTGCAGTTCTTTATCTTGCTTCTTGGATTGCCGTGCTAAGCGGGCAGGGGTCTGTTTTTTATAAGAATATCTAAGTTTTAAAGTATGTCTTACTTAGCTTTCCCCTGTTTAGTTTCAGTTCTTTGCATTTCTGAAACAATTGAGTTGATACTTGTTTCGGTCTTTTGTAAGTCAGTCCTCAACGTGCTCAATTCCTCTTCAGCCAGCGTTATCCTCTCTATGAGCTCTGAGCGGGTCTTTTGCATTTCTAAACGCGAACGCGACTGGTTGAAGTAACCTCCAGTAAGTGAGCCCTTCGATGATACCTGACAATAACATAATTATTTTATGATATGCAAATATTTTACTATGCCAGCTGCTACTTGGTAGTACCACCACTTACAAGTATACAGACCGTGAAGTTTAGTTGCGCTTCCGGATTAACTTGTAAGTTGCCCGCATGGTGGATGTGACTAATACTTTCAGTCAATTGACTATAATAGCAGTCACCTTTATTCATAGACTGCGCGCCAGCTTAACATCAGGCGGGGTGCTATCATATGTCGAGCCACAATTTAAAAAAAAAGATGAAAGTTCTTCACAGATTCACAGAACTTCATTCATTTTGGGCTATTTTTGTATTGCTTTTGTAACGCCTAATGATGAAGAAACAATGTTAGTTTCGATACTTGTATTAATAAAACTAATAATAGTTTGGCTTTTAATTGCTGTGCATTGATTTATTGGAAAAGATTGTATTGTCTCTCAATCAGGATGACACGCCGTATTACCAGTTCTGCTTTGAACTGTTATAATTATAGTTTGATCATTTTGCACATCTAAAATATGTAAAATAAAGGATCAATTCCAACATTGTAATCTTTGAATTAAACAAATTTATGCGGCTTACTATCGCGTTGATTGTACTAATCAATGTTCGCGTAAAATCTAAGAAAATACTATTGTAATCTTTGTACATTGAACTATTTTAAAATGTATATGTAACTGTTAATACAATTTAGCCCAAGTCCCCATACAAAATAAATGATGTCCTTTCGTTTCACTTACCTGATCACCCTCCAGCGTGACACAATCAAGATGGAACTGTTTGCCAAGCTCTGTAGCACATCCAAGGTTTCTGCATATGAGTGTCTTGCCAAAAATATATTTCATAGCTTTTGCATATTTCGCATCATACTTTAATTTCTGCACCATAGCAATTGCATTCTAAAAGACACAAAATAATTTTTAATCAAACCTAAACAGTACAATTAAGTTATGAAGACAGGCGTGGGCAATTGGTTAGTTTGTTACGCGTAAAGTCCTGGGTTCGATTCCCGGTCGAAGCAAATATTTGTTAATAAAAAAAAGGCGGACATTTGCTTCGGGTCTGGTTATCAAAGAGTGGGAGGCAGTGGCACCCAGTCTGCCGATCCGGTGCAGTACCACCACTTACAAGTATACATACCGTCAAGTGATTCGCAATCAGCTTGTAAGTTGCCAGTTTCAACTAGGCTGGCATAGTGAACGTGACAGCTACTCACAGTTATTGAATTGTAGTAGCAGTGACATCAATTCATGGACCACACTCCAGCTTAACATCAAGCGGGGTGCTGTCATATGTCGAGTCACAATTTTAAAAACCTTGAAAACAAAAAAAAAACTTTACGGAAATCTTAGTGACGGCGACTGTGGCAGCCATAAACTGAGTCGGTTTTTTCAGTAGCCAAAACTCATGGATCTTTATCAACCTTACTATCAGACAGGTCTAGGTCAAAAGTCGAGTCCTATAAACATTATCCCAAAGTGGTTAAAATATAAATATTGAAACTTACATTATCATTGGGGTAAATCATATCGCGCACTTGCAATCGGTTGAGTGGCATAAATGTCACCTCACCAGGCAATGATTGTCTATTCATCTCCTTCAGGATCTTTGTACCAACTGCGTCGGACTCGACAATGTGATGGAACAGACGATTACCTGCTGTTACCTGTTTTAAATATTATTTTATTATATAAACAATAAATCAATCAATTTAAGGTGATCATGACGGCATAGTGACGGCAGCCGTAAACTAACTCGATTGTTTCAGTCGTCGTCACTCTTGGATCACATCTTGCTTCTCATCAGGCGGGTCAAGGTCAAATGTCGTGTCACAATAAAAAAAGTTATATCAGCTGCACGCTATGATGTCCGTTTCATGAAGTTTTGTATAATTTAATAATTACGTTTAAAGGAGCAAATTATCGTACTTTATTGTCACTATAAAGAACAAAAATTTGCTGTAATTATTAATTTATACGAAAATTCATGAACGGTCAAAGGACTCGCTAGTACTAATGTATCTTTAACATTAGGTAGATCATCCTTTTTATTATTGTTTATTATTGTTATCATGGAAAACAGGTCGACTGAGGTATATAAATATTTATTTATTTAATTTTATTAAGGAAACATACAATTATTAGTCCGGTCAATTTAGACATTCGAAGCTACATAAATTCCCACCAAGCTGAAAATCGGTAAGATTGTTTAAAATACAATGAAAAATAAAATTTGAAAGTTCCCCATCATTCCCCTGTAAGGAAAAATTTTTATTCAAGGTCAAAGGTCAAAATAATGAGTTTTTCGCGATTTTCAGCAAAACGGTAAGTTTTATCATAAAAATAACTCAGACAAATTTGTAGATCATAAAATTATCTACAAAAAATGATTTTTCCTACGTAAAAATTCTTTTTACCTACGAGCCACCGTTTTTGAGATATATCGATTTAAAAAGTTGTAATCGTCATAATATGCATGAGTACGCCACGTATATATATCTCTATAGTTGTAATAAATGTTAAAATATTTTTCTATAGGTCATTGTAACTTATAATAGTATACTAATAATATAAAATATACATAAGTTATAACGGCATTCGCTTTCTTCTATCTATGTACGGAGCTCCTAAAAAAACTACCTGCTTAGATAAGTATAGATACGCATGTTTCGTTAAAAACACCAAAAGTAAAAAACAAGTACAATAAGCTTGTCTTCCTCCAACCTCAGTTGCTGCTCATCAACATCTTTTTCGGGTATATTACCAAGTTCAAGTGGTTCAAGTATCAGCTGGACCCTACAGACTGGGGTTGGAAGTTGGTCAACAATTCATTAGAACCAGTGCAAACTTTTCTTCCACCTGCGCCGGAGAAACTGCTAAACACAAAAAACTGCTAAAAAACAAACACAAAACTTACCGTTTTGCTGAAAATCGCGAAAAACTCATTATTTTGACCTTTGACCTTGAATAAAAAAAAATCCTTACAGGGGAATGATGGGGAACTTTCAAATTTTATTTTTCATTGTATTTTAAACAATCTTACCGATTTTCAGCTTGGTGGGAATTTATGTAGCTTCACTCTTATTATTTGGTCTAATTTGACCGGACTATATTCAATCCATAAAATATAACATAAAAGTAGAGCACAAATCAGCAATTATATATGTCAAAGTACTATTGCTGGGATCTTTCTTGAGCGGTGACCGTTTTATGCGCTTTATAGAAGTCACTTTTTAGGTCTGTTTTTGCGCGATGGGCGCAAAAGCATTATCGACGAATCTATTGGATCAATTAGTACGATGTTGGCTTTCGCACTGTCCTGACGCTTCTCGCAATCAGAAAGTACACTCGCATGCATTTACACTTAGTATTTATTAAATATTTTTTTAGAATTGTTTTTCGATTGTAAAATACTGCTGTAGATAAAACACTTTCTTTCAATAAATACCTAGGGAAAATGGTATACCACGTTTATTGTTTTATGAAAAAGGAAGCTGATAAAGATGTTATTGTTTATAGTTCGCTCCAACAACAAACTATAAATAGAACGGCCCGGCCGGTATACCGGCAAGCGGTTTAAACCAGGAGCTCCTACTTTGTTAGACCATTTATCTAGGTCGGTCGCCTAAGGTTGAGGTCAGGTGTCGATAAAAAAGGTGCTTCTTCATGCATAGCCTGAAGCCTTCAAAGTTATAGGACGGGGAGAAAACATGGGTTGGAACATAAGTTTTCACATCTCACCTCAACAGCGGTGTAAATAGTCTTGTCACATGTAAAATTCTCAATAACTGGTCCATAATATTGCGTTGCTATTTTCGCCCATTCGCCGCCTTTGCTCTGGAATGTCTCGAGTACTTTGCGTACACTGTCTCTGCCATTTAATATGGGCTGTAATTATTATGATTAATTATTATTTAAAGCAAAATGCGGTAGATGAGTGGTAGGCAGTGGCACCCAGTCTACCGATCCGGGGTAGTTCCACAAGTATACAGACCGTAAAGTGATTTGGTCGCGTTTCGGGATCAGCTTGTAAGTCTCCGGTTCTAACTAGGCCAACATAGTGGATGTGAATGCTACTCACAGTTGTTGAATTGTAGTAGCAGTGACATCCATTCATGGACCACATTCCAACTTAACATCAAGCGGGGTGCTGTCATATGTCGAGTCACAATAAAAAGAAAAAAGAGCGCATATAAAGATCGCCAGATTAGAAGAGACATTGCGGTCTAAACGATGTATTTATTTTTATTGTAGCTCGACGTAAACGAAGGTCGCATTTGGTAACGCTGCCTGCTAGGCGTAAATTCCCGGGTTCGATTCCCGATCGGAGCAAATATTTGTGTTATTTAATAATTAGATTGAATATAACAAATATTTGTTAATAAAAAAAGGCAGATATTTGGTCAGGGTCTGGGTCTGTCAAAGAGTGGTGGGCAGTGGTGCCCAGTCTGCCGATACAGGGTAGTTACACAACTTATAAGTACACAAACCGTGGAGTGACATAGCTGCGTTTCGGAAACAACTTGTTGCTTGCCGGTTCAGACTAGGCTATTCCATTCATGGACCACACTCCAGCTTACCATCAGGTGAGGTGCTGTCATATATTGAGTCACAATAAATAAAACTATTTCAATGTCCTAGAAACTTGCAAGTGCTTCTGGTATATCAATTATTTAATCAAATTGTCACGCCTTTTTCCCACGGGGATAGGCAGAGAAAATAGAGCGCCACTTGCCACGATCCTGACACAACTCCCTCGCTTCCTTGAGTGAAAGTAGACTGACAAAAGCAATTTATAATGATGTGGATGGATGCGTTAAACAAGGCAGGCCCAGGAGGGTATTTTCCAATCAAATAGGAGACATCCTCAAAAAAGCGAGATTGCCTAGTGTCCATAACCTTAGGGCTTGTATGAGAATTGTGGACGTGAAGGAAGCGAGGAAGTTGTGTCAGGATCGTGGCAAGTGGCGCTCCATTTTCTCTACCTATCTCCATGGGAAAAAGGCGTGACAATTTGATTGATTGATTGAATTATTGTTACTTAATAGCAAAATCTGAGTTACCTTGCCGGCCATAGAACGCAGCGCTTGATCGGCCTTCGCCAAATCTTCCTTAATTGATGAAAGATTCTGTGTCAACGAAGTTTCTTTACGCCATAACTCGCTAAGTAAATAAAACAATTGTTTTTTTTTATTAAAAAATTAATGAAGAACTCTGCACAGGTAGTTGATCCCCAAAATGCGATACATTTTATTTTGGGATAAAAAATTGTAACATCTGTAATGCTGACTGGCATAAGTTCCTAGATTCATTGTAGCGCCGAGCTGTCCGAATTACAGGACATGCAGAGGTTACACGTACACTGGAGCTCCTGCAACTACGCAGAGACATGGCAGCTCTGTGCGTCCTCTATCGCCTATACCACGGATAATGTTCCGAGGAGCTTTTTAACCTTGTTCCTACATCGTCTTTTCACACCCGTAATACCCGCACTGTTTGGGAGAAGCATTTTGTCGACCGAATCGGCAGTCGAACTAAAAAGATTGGTGCGTTCTTTCTTTGTAGAACAATCGACAAGTCAAATGCTTTGCCAGCCCATGTGTTCTCTAGCTCCTATTGCCTTGGATCCGTCAAGCGATGCGTGAAGAAGCACCTTTGGCCGGCATAGTGACGGCGACTGAGGCAGTCGTGATCTAACGCGATTGTTTCAGTCGTCGTTACTCTTGGATCTCCTCTTGCTTATCATCAGGCGGGTCAAAGTCAAATGTCGCGGCATAATAAAAAAATAAAAAAGTTCATTTATTCATAAAGAAAATAAATAAAAATGAAAAATATTCTTATTAAAACTCAACTTACTTCCTAGAACTCTGTTCTTGATCCTTGCGTTTCTTACATTCATAATATTGTTTATTGTGATCGTCTATTGCGACTCTTTGTCTTTCCATCTCCTTTGTGGTCTCCTCAATACGTTTCTGTAAATCTGTTAATTTTGTAGCGTCTCGTCGCAAGTCGTCTTTCAACTTAGTCTCATGGTCTTTCTTATCTTTAATTTGTTTATTTAAGGATCTGCGAATTTTAAATTTCTATTAATAAACACAATATTAAATAAATAAATCAAATTGTCACGCCTTTTTCACAAAGGGTTAGACAGAAACAATGAAGCGTCACTTGCCACGGTTCTGACACAACTCCCTCGCTTCCCTATCATTCACGATTCTTTTCATACAAGCTCTATGGCTATGTGCATTTTACGCAAAGATGGCGTGTTACTACCCCTCGCTTACATTGGGCAAGTCTAACTCAGACATCGAGAGATAATAAAAACGAAAAATTGTAAAGTATAATTGTAACAATTAATCAATCAAATTGTCATGCCCACAGGGATGGGCAGAGGCAATGGAGCGCCTCTTGCCATGATCCATGCCACGGCTTACTTCACATTGTCATCCAATCAATTAAAACATTATACATACTTCAATTCCTTCTCAATCCATTTATCCCTGTCTTGTTTGGACGTGAACTGTGTTCCTCTGCCTTGTTTAGCATAGAGCTCTTGTCGTTTTTGTTGGTTCAATGCCAAGGCTCTGGTGCATTCTTCCTCGCGAGCCTTCATCTCTTCGTAGCGAGGTTTTAATTGTTCCAACTCGCGCTCCTTCTCTGCAATTTGCTGGCGCAGACGTGCAAGCTCTGCTTCGGCACGTTCCTGTTTTTTAAATTAATTTATTAGTAGAGACATGGCGGCTTTGTGCGTCCTCTATCTCCTATACCACGGAGAATGTTCTGAGGAGCTCTTTAACCTTGTTCCTACCTCGTCTTTTCACATTTTGTCGACCGAATCGGCAGTCGAACTAAAAAGGTTGGAGCGTCATTTCTTTGTAGAACAATCGACAAATGGAATGCTTTACTCTATGTGTTTTCTCCATCTTATAGCCATGAATCCTTCAAGCGATGCGTGAAGAAGCACCTTTGTTCGGCAGAGTGACGGCGACTGGGACGGCTGTGAAGGCACTGTTTTCGCAGTCGTTGGCACTCTTGGACCTCTTCTTGCTTACCATCAGGCGGGCGATGACATATGTCGAGTCACAAAAAATATATATATATGCTAAATTTATAGATGTACTCCAACCCTATATAATGACCGATCAGTTTCTATGATATTGGCTGGCATAACACCAGCATAGGCAAACGTGATCTGACTTGGTTTTTTAGTCGTCGGCGCTCTTGGACGTGTCCTTGCTTACTATCAGGCAAATCGAGATCAGTTGTCGGGTTAAAAAAACAACTGTGCAGTATTTAGAAAATATTATATTTACCTTAGACTTATTATCGCCATCGACATCATCTTTTAAATCTTTAATTGCTAGTTCTAATTTAGTTTTTTCTCTTAATAATTGTTGCTGTTCAGTCGCTAATACATCTTTCTCTTCGCGAGCGGCCGCAACATCTTTGCGTGCATCTTTTAGTTTCCTAAAAAAAGTTTATAGTAGGTAAATACCTTTTCACCTTTGGGCCTGAGTCATGGTTGTGGAGATATGATTATTTTCCTTTTTTAAGGTCATAAACAAAGGATATGATTCATTTTGTTTGGGGACTTAGGTTTCTTTCAGTGAGCTCGTGTGGCACCCAAATATCGAGCTTTTTTGTGTACACAGCTTTTTTCAAATGGGGTCAAAACTGTTTTGTGGTCAATTCCCAGTTCTTCAGCTATGTTGTTACTGCTGATATGCCGATCTTGCTTCGCTTTTTTAAACACAGCATCCATTTTATCAGTAACAGGGAGACCCTAGCGAGGTGGCTCTTTGACATCAAAATTCCCGGATTGAAAATGCTTAAACCAACTTTGTGCTACTCTTACTGACACTGCATTAGGTCCATAAACGTCACAATTTTTTTTCGCAACTTGCGTTGCATTTTTGACTAATAAAATTTATCTAATTTAAAAGAAAAACAAAGGAAATATAGCGGGAAACAATTTTTTTCTAATTTGATTCATTATTTAAAAGTTATAACAATCAACCAGATACAGATAGTACAGCTAAAGATATTTTATTACAAGTTTATACATACTATGTATATGCGAATTCTTTTTTTCCGACCCAATATCACAAATAAAAAAAAAGTATACATACTTATTGGCATCTCGTACTTTGTCCTGGGCTTCACGAACCATATCTGTGTATTTTTGTTGTTCTTTGCCACTATTGGATCGTGTTTTCTCCAGCTACACATGACAAAAAACTTTTTTAAATTTTTACTTGACATATGACAGGACCCTGTCTGATGTTAAGCTGAAGTGTAGTCCATGAATGGAGGTGGCTGCTACTACAGTTAAATACCTATGAATAGCAGTCACATCCTCCATGCCGGCCTAGTTGGAACCGACAACTTATAACCTTATCCCAAAACACGACTAAGCTACTACAGTTTGGTGGTGGACTACTCTGGATCGGCAGACTGGGCACTACTGGCTACCACTCTTAGACAACTAGTTCCAGAGCAAACATCCATCTGCTTTTTCATTATTTATATTAGTAATATTCAATCTAATAATCAAAGTATTGAGGATGATGTGGATGTGAGGGAAGCAAGGGAGTTATGTCAGGATCGTAGCAAGTGGCGCTCCGTTGGCTCTGCCTATTTCTTTGGGACAATTAATTGATAAAATCTATGAAACAACAGGCGTGGACGAACGGTTTAGCGATTGGTTTGTTGCGCGTAAAGACCTGGGTTCGATTCCCGGTCGAAGCATATATTTGTTTCATAGCTGTTATTTGTAATGTTTAATAACATTAAATATTGCAAATATTTGTTAAAAAAAAAAAAGAAATGGATATATTGCTGGTCTGATTATCAGAGTGGTAGGCAGTGGTACCCAGTCTGCCGATCCAAGGTAGAACCTACACTTACAAGTGTACAGACCGTGAAGTGATTTGGTCACGTTTCGGGATCAGCTTGTAGGTTGCCGGTTCCATCTAGGCCAGCATAGTGGATGTGATTGCTACTCACAGTTATTGCATTGTAGTAGTTGCAGTGACATTTATCATGGACCACACTTCAGCTTAACGTGTGCTGTCATGTGTAGAGTCACAATAAAAATAAAAATTTAATACAAAATAATAATACCTCTTCAAGCTTCCGTTTATTCTCTCTATGCTCTGTGTCATGTATAATATACTCTAACATGCGTCTAATTCTGTCCCACTTCTGATATTCCTTCAATTCCTCCTTTTCTTCTTCCAACGTCTTTAGACGTTCTTCAATAGTTTGGAGAAACTCATTAATCTTCTCTACCTATAATTAAAAAAATATTGTTTAAGTACTCGTATTTTTTTTAAAAGAGTGGTGGGCAGCAGTGCCCAGTCTGTCGATCCAGGCTATTACCACCACTTACAAGTATACAGACCATAAAGTGACTTAGTCGTTTTCTTCTTAAGTTGCCTTCGTAAGTTGCCGGTTTCAACTAGGCTGGCATAATGGATGTGGCTACCACTTACAGTTGTTGAACTGTAGTAGCAGTCACCTCCATTCATACAATCCAGAAACATTACATAGTAAAAATAACAGTAAAAATTCTCTGTGACAGCATAGAGACTGCTGCTAAGGCAATGGTATAATGGAACTTTTTTTGAAAAAACTCCTCAGAATGTGTATGAATATATTAAATAACAAACCTTTCCAACAGTCTCTTTAAGTATAGTAACGGACTCCTCTCTCCGCTCATCATAAACTCGTGTTCCAGCCACTTCTCTTAACAATTTTAGACGATGCGAGTCTGGTGCCACTGCCATTTGGTTAATCTGGAGGAAGTATTTTAGCAATATGTATGACTACCGGCAGATAAAAAGAGTGCTGGCTTTTGTGCTGTGCAGTATAGGCACAGCCCAATAAGGCAATAAGGATAGGCAAATAATATGAGCATTGGATGACTGCGGTAGGGGGTAATCTGTGCATCGTTTACAGTTGTGCACATAATTATTAATATTCTCAAACTTATACACATTCGAAATACGAAAAGTAAGTAATTAACAAAACAAGCTGCTTGAATGCCAGCATCTCTACACAGATTATTGTGATCAACAACTTTAAACACCTACTCATCAATCATTTTTTTAATTAACAAAACCTTACTCCCATAACATCCTTATTACCTCATACATTTGTTTAATTTTATGTATATTTGTGTATATGTTGCCTAATGTATGTGTGTGTATTGCTTATATATATCATTTAAATAAAAATAATGTTGAATCTTTTAATAAATAGTTTGCGCCCAGCCAATCACAGCACAATACAACAAAGGTTTTTGTACCTTAATTTGTGCAATAGTTTATAAATAAATAATATACACTGATTTCAGTATCTGTGAAGGGTTGGCTTAAAGGCTCGCTCTACAAAGATACTACTGATGCTTTCTCTTTAGCTCAGTAAATGTATGTTGCTTGCTCGTACAAGATACAACCACTCGAATCTTAGAATCCTTAAATCGTCTTAGATTTTGTGTGAACAATAAATAATTAATAAATTAAACAGAATTCGTTCGGCTTACTATTGTTTATTTTTCATTAATGATTGTAAAAAAATCCACATTTCGGGGGCTTTGCAGCCATCATGGTCAGAGGCTTTAAAACAAATGTCACGCTTATCTCACATCCACAATTATCTTCATACAAGCTCCACGAGCATGGGCACTAAGCAACCCAGCTTTCTTAAAACTTTATGTAATAAAAAAAAAAGTAAGTCAATAAAGTCATACCTTTCCCTGTTTGACAATGTAATAAGGATTGGAGTTAGAAAGTCCAGCACTTTCCAATAAGTTAAGCACCTCAGAACGAGGCACAACTTTTTTATTGAGGAAAAATTGATCCTTCTTAGATCCAATGACTCTTCGGAGAAATATTTCATCTTTCTCGATCTGAAAGTTATTATAATTTAATGTAAGGAAACCAAGGTCAGGTGGTGGTGAATTGGTCATGCAAACCAAAATCTACCGGTTCAAAACAACTTGCTGCTACCAATGTGTATTTGATATAATTTTTTGTTTTATTGTGACACAACATCTGACCTAGACCCGCCAGATGATAAGCAAGAGGAGGTCCAAGAGTTACAACGATTACAAAAAAACGAATAGTTTACGGCTGCCCCAGTCGCCTCACTATGCCAGCCAAAAGTGCTTCTTTACGCATCACTTGAAGGATCCAAAGCTATAGGATGAGGAGAACACATGGGCTGGTAAAGCATTACACTTGTCGGTAGTTTTGCAAAAAAAGATGCACCAAACTTTTCAGTTCGACTGCACATTTGGGCGTGAAAATGCAGATGCTTACTACTTACTTAGGTCGTCCTATTTCTATCGTACCAGCAAGCCAAAACCAACATGGTCTTAGTTCCATGGTTATCACATCAGTTGGTTAAACTAACATGTTCAATTCGCGGTCAGAGCAAAGATGTTTTACCGCTTTTATTTGTAATATTTAATTAGATTCAATATAACAAATATTTGTTAATAAAAAAATGTGGTGGATACAGATCTGGTTACCAAAGAGTAGTAAGCTGTAAGTGACTTAATCACATTTCACAGGCCAGCATAGCGGAAACAACTTTTTTTTTTTATTGTGACACAACATCTGACCTCGACTCGCCTGATGATAAGCAAGAGGAGGTCCAAGAGTGACGACTACTGGAATAACCTAGTAACTACTACTTATAGTTATCTAACTGTAGTAAAACTTGCCTCCACTTCAGTTTAACGTCAGGCAAGGTTCTGTCTTGTTGAGCCCAAATAAAAAAAATCAAACAAATATTTATCCAACCAGGACTTAAGACTGTGACTTACATTCAGCGTTAATCTTATCAACATAAATGAATGACTGCCTATACTTACTGGAATCCGATTGTCCGAGTTATCAAAGATAATTTCCACAAATGCAGATATAACTCTAGGTCCTGTCCCTTCATGTAACAGAGCCAATCTTTGTTCAGGTCTCAAATGGGAGAATTCATCACTTAAGACAAACTGAATTGCTAAAAAAAACATATTTTAGTATAAAGTTGACTTGAGTAAAGTACCGGATCCTTTGTTTAAATCAGTGCATTTTTGTAAAGGGACATAAATCAATGTGTGTATTGATGTTTAAACTAAAACAAATCTTAGATATGTGTCTGATACAAATCTCTGTGTGAAAGTGGGGCTTAATAACTGTTCACATTAATATTTGGGCAGTTTGTAACCGATTTCGAATTGGTGGCCTTATTGCATGGCCATTTCGGCCAGCGATGGGGGCTGCAAACCTTTAGGGTCCCAGTTATCAATTACAAGCTCTGAAATCGTACATCACAATTATTCTTTGAACCTGCTTAGACTAGTGGTATTCACTACAACGAGCACAACGAAACAGCCCTCAAGACCGTTGTTGCCTAACACCGACACAGTAATGGGAAAAATGTCTTACTTACCATGGAAAAAGTTACTTTTTCCAGAACCGTTACGTCCAACAACAACATTATGTCTTTTATCAAATGGTTCTATAACAATTTGCTCTCTATAACTCTTAAACCCCTGAATAATGACCTGTAAACAATGCGCTACGTTACAAACTTTGATACATCATTCGCAAAGTCCAAACACCGCGATAACTTTCGCAAAACAAGTTTGAAAACCAAATGTGTTAATACCTGTTTAATATACATTTTACAATAACATTTAATTATCAATATTATTAATTACTAAAACGTTTTAGGCGCCATCCGCCACAACAACCAACAACTCGACGCGGGAGAAATTGAGCTTCAATAGTGATGTACCACAATTGTCAAAAATATTTTTTTCCCTTACAATTACAGGCCAAGAAACTTAGCCTAAACAGCCTAGTCTTCAATAAAATAGTTAATATTTTTGGATGATAAAGAAATTTTTGAAGGCAACGCAAAGAAACACATTTCACAGCTTTAAATGTCTTGTCTACTATACCCGATGAACTTTTAAATGATTGCTCGATAACAATTCCAACATTATTACACATTAATATATGAGAAACATAAGCTTTACAATCAATTTAAAATTGCACAACCTGCCAAAACTCGTTAGTTCTTCCATTCTGGAAAGGCAATCTGCACATACAAATGTGGAAAATCTCGAATGACTTTTAAAATAGTAGAATAGCTGTCAAATTCGACGCACCTCACCAAAAGTTCTCGAAAAAAGTGTACAGTATGTACAGTATCATACTCGACTACCAAAAAGTAGTGCAAAACAAGTTCTTGCGTAGGGCAACCAGCGCTCCCTGGTACCCCAGGAACGTCGACCTGCACAGGGACTTAGACATACCGACTCTGACTGACACCATCACCGACATTAGGGAATCTTTCCTAACATCAGGGAAGATTCACACTAACAGTCTGATTGCCGCAGACTGCACTCGGTCACCATGACAGACAAACACACCGCCAAAACCACCCAGAGCTATTCAAATCGCCCCATTCCAAAATCTCTTCCCACAGGAACCCCAGCAATGGGCGGCAAATTAAGGGCGAAGGTTTACCTTTTATGCTTTATTAATTAATTTTATTACTGTATTTTATTGGGTTAGGGGGTTAAGAAGCTTTAACCCATTAATAGGAACATCTTAGTTTTCATCCTTTAATAATTATTTGCTTTTAACTGTGCGACTTATCATTAAACACGTTGAATAATGAAAATTAAGAGTATTAAATAGTGATTAGTGGAAGTAAAGTATGTGATTAATACCATAAAGGACATCATTAATTTTGGGCTTCTTTGTACTACTTTTGTAATGGCCAATGATGAAAAAATATATAAATGGTAGTTTTGATACTTGTATTAAAAAAACTAATAACAATTTTACTGTGTTGAACAATTGAGTTTTTGAAAATAAGAATGGATTTTGTATTATCTGTCAATCAACGCCATATTTGTTCTGCTTTGAAGTGTCATAATTATAGTTTGATCATTTTGCACACCTAAACTATGCAAAATAAAGAATAAATTCCAATTATATTGTATTCTTCGTACATCAAACTATTTTAAAATACATATTAAACTGTTAATACAATTAAGCCCATGTCTCCATACAAAATGAATGATGCCCTTTCTCACAAAAATTGAGCCGTCGTAGGACGCCTGGCAGATGTAAAACAACATGAATAATTCAAACTAACTATTTTGTATAGAAATATGCATAAAAGGATGATTTATGAAATGAACCTTGACCTTTACTTTGAACTTTGGACTTGACCTTTACTTGAAATGTAGCTCCTTGAGACTTATGAATACCACCACCACCTTTTTAGCACCTTCGTGAAAACGGGAACCTTCTTCATTGATATTAAGGGATAAAGGGTTACCACACCATATAAATAATTCCCTTGGTCCGGGACTTGTTTATGAGTTTTAGCGGCACGCAAATTAAAAACCTCTTTATATTGAAAAAATATTATTTGATTACAAATAAAAGCTATAAAACAAATATCTGCGTTCGGAAATCGAACCCGACACTTTAGGCGTAACGAACAGTGGTGCTAACCAATGAGCCACGCCTGTCGCCCTCTTTGTGGTAGAAGCTAGAGCCTATGCTTTAATGCGGCGCTAAAAAGCTTTCTTTATTCTAACTGAAGTAGGTAATCTATACTCGTAAAATGCATAATCTCAGTTACTATATTAGATAATGCAAAGAAGTAATTAAAAATGCGTTCAATGCACCTATCGTTTTCACCAGTCATGTTTCTACTAACAAATATGTATTCATAATATATCTAATTAAATAGTAAGTCTCCTATTTTACTCATTGAAACGACCTCGAGAGTTATTCTGAAATTAGTATCAGACAGTAACGCGCGTGTATTTTTTTCGAAATTAATATTTTACGATGGCCAAAGTTGTATCGGAAAAACAAAATGGGTTTAAAAATGAATTATTTGAACAACTAGATGGATTTGGGAAGTTTCAAATAATACAATATTTATTGATTTGTTTACCTTTAGTATTTGTTTCGATGATGAACGTCAATTACATTTTTGTGGCTGGTGATGTTGACTATAGGTAAGATATTTGTCATATATTTAAGTGTGTTAGATCTGTATGTACCACCACTTTTAAGCATTGGCGTAACTAGGGTATGGCAGGTGGGGCACGTGCCCTGGGCGCCATCTGAATGGGGCTTAATTTGCAAATAATTAAACTTAAGAATATTAATAAACCAAGAAAACATTTTTTTTATTGTGACTCGACATATTACAGCACCCCGCTTGATGTTAAGCCAAAGTGTGGTCCATGAATGAATATCACTGCTAATACAATTCAATAACTGTGAGTAGCAATCACATCCACTATGCCGGCCTAGATGGAACCTGCAACTTACATGCTGATCCCGAAACGCGACCAAATCTATTTACGGCCTGTATACTTGTAAGTGGTGGTACTACCCCGGATCGGCAGACTGGGTACCACTGCCTACCACTCTTTGATAACCAGACCCGAAGCAAATATCCATCTCTTTTTTTTTATTAACAAATATTTGAAATATTAAATATTACAAATAAAAGCTATAAAACAAATATTTGCTCCGACCGGGGATCGAACCCGGGACTTTACGCGCAAGAAACCAGTCGCTAAACCGTTCGTCCACGCCTGTTGTTAATCAGTTCTAGTTAGAGAGTTTTTTCTTGAATGTCTAAAGGACGGTGGAAGCTTTGTTGAAGAATATCTTAAGCAAGATCAAATATGTTTTATTAAGTTTAGGTATATGTTTATTTTACATAACTTACGAAGCTTGCCTTGGGCGCCGTATCCGATCGGTACGCCACTGCTTTAAGTGTACAGACCGTGAAGTGACTCAGCTTCAAAGTTGCCGGTTCTAACTAGGCTGGCGTAGAGGGGACTGTTCCTTGCAGTTATTTAAGTCGCCTCCATTCAGGGCTGACTTAACATCAGGCTGTTGTCCCAATGAAGTCCCAATAAAAAATATAAGTATCAAATTTTATTAATATTGTGAATCAGCGTTCTTTTGTTATGGTAGCTTAACTTCCTTAAATATGTTGTAAATCATCAGACATAAATACAGTAAATAAATTAGTGGATTTTCGTAGTGTGATACTTTTATTTTTCAAGAGAATTGGTTTATGTATTGTTTTTATTTTTATAGTTGAAAGTTAATGTCAAAAACAAATAAATTTTATTAATTGCCGAAGATGATTTAACTTTTTAAGAGTACGTGGGGCAAAGTAAACACATTCTTTACAATAAAAAAATGACAGCTATTGAGGCAATTATAAAATGAAATGATCTTTTGAGATTTCAGCACTCTTGGACCTTTTCTTCAGGCGTCAAGGTCAGATGTAGCAACCCAATAAAAAATATTTAAAGAATGCTCGCAGAAATAGAACGTAAATAAAAAATGATATACAATATTTACAATACCTAAAATATATCAATCAATTAATAGAATTGTCACGCCTCTTTCCTATAGGGATAGGCAGAAACAATGGAGTGCACTCGGCACGATTCTGATATAAAACAATAGAAAATTAAGTCAAACAAATATGAGAGAAAAACACGTCTTTTATTAAACATTAAATAAGTTAATAAATAATTAATTAAATAAATTAAACCAGTTCAAAATGCTTCGACTTAATTTTTAATATCGATAAGTACAAATACAATTTTAAAAGGCGCTTTTTATTTAATATGGATAACTTTATAAAATTATGCGATGGGCTATCTTGTATTTTTATATTTCTCTGAGATATTTAGTAGTACATTTATTTTATACTTTTTTATATTTACATTCTATACTAAGCTACTAAAGTGCTTGTATCATAGATACAAGACAACCAAAGTACATATATCAAAGATACATTGGTACCGGTGGGTGGTCGGTTTGCGTAACCATTGTACTGCCACTACACCACGGTTGCCTTCTATCTAAGTACAAATTGTTTTGAAGAGCATCTAAGTATTTGTCGGCATTGTCGGTCTTTTATTTGTCTAATTAATTAAAAGATCTTCTATCCTATCTATTACGACGCGAGCACGTAGGAGCTGCGTAACTGACTGGTCAGAGTGGCGCGTATCCAATTTCCCATAGATTTATGATTGATCTTGGTCTCGCTGCTCTATCATTAATGTATGCCAATTTCAATTATTAAATTCTACTGTAATCAATCAATCAATCAAACTGTCACGCCTTTTTCCCACAGGGATAGGCAGAGACAAGGGAGCGCCACCCGCAACGATCCTGACACAACTTCCTCGCTTCCTTCACATTTACAATTCTCTTCATACAAGCTCTATGGTTTTACTAACATTTTGTTTTATTTATTTATTTATTTTAAGCTGCTCCAACATTGGAGGTCATTAGCGACCAGTTGATGGTCAACTTTAGTGGAATCTAATATTGGGTTTACAGAAAAAAAACAACATACACTTTATTAAAAGTAACAATGGTTTAAAAAAAAATGAATACTTTTTTCTTAGATTTTGCGCGAACATTGATTAATGAATTAAACAAATTTTATGCGGCTTACTATCGCGTTTATTTTGGTTTTGATTTTACAATTTTGAAAACCAAAATAAACGCGATAGTAAGCCGCATAAAATTTGTTTAATTCAAAAATTAATACCTTTAAATCTTCATTTAAGCAATCTTTAAGACATTTCTTTAATGTACATTTTTCCTTTCCCCTTTTATTAGGCAAGTCGAGGTCAGATGTTAAGTCCCAATAAAACAAATCTTCTTATCAAATAGTCGAAGGTGGGGAAGAATAATGGTTCAACCTGTTGTTTAAGTTGCATTCGACCCATTTCTCAAATTTTCATTTTTTAAATTTATTGTGATTCGACATATGACAGCACCCTGCTTGATGTTAAGCTGGAGTGTCCATGAATGGATGCCACTGATACTACAATTAAATAACTGTGAGTAGCAATCACATACATTGTGCCGGCCTAGTTGGAACCGGCATCTTATAAGCTGATCCCGAAACGCGACCAAATCACTTCACGGTCTGTATACTTGTAAGTGGTGGTACCACCCTGGATCGGCAGACTGGGTACCACTGCCTACCACTCTTTCATAACCAGACCCGAAGCAAATATCCATCTCTTGAATTTTTTATTAACAAAAAATTGCAATATTTAATATAAGCTATGAAACAAATATTTGCTCCGACCGGGAATCGAGCCCGGGACTTTACTTGCAACAAACCAATCGCTAACCGTTCGTCCACGCCTGTCGTCCGACTAATTATGAAATTATATCGTACATGCAATAATGATAATTAACACGCGACAGTATTTGTTGATTTAATTATATTATGATAGAAATAAAATCTAATTATAAATGTTATAAAATAATTAAATGATTACTGTTTACAGATGCATTATACCTGAATGTGAAGGTGATCTTGAAGTTGCAATGCCCTCGTGGTGGCCGGAGCATATAGAGCACAAATGTCACAGACCTATTTTAAATGAAAATAACACAATAGAAAATAATATATGTACAAATTCATCGTTTTTAGATAGAACAGAAGAATGTAGCCAATGGATTTACGAATCTAACGAAACTATAGTATCAGAGGTAGTATTATTAAATACGCATAAGTCTCGGGTTCGATTCATGGGTAGGAACAAAGATTTGTATCAGAGTATTTATTTGTAATATTAAATGTAGCCCATGGATTTACGAATCTAACAAAACTATAGTATCAGAGGTATTATTTTTAAACACGCTTAAGTCTCGGGTTCGATTCATGGGTCGGAACAAAGATTTGTATCATAGTATTTATTTGTAATATTAAATGTAGCCCATGGATTTACGAATCTGACGATACTATAGTATTAGAGGTAGTATTTTTAAACACGCTTAAGTCTCGGGTTCGATTCATGGGTCGGAACAAAGATTTGTATCAGAGTATTTATTTGTAATATTAAATGTAGCCCATGGATTTACGAATCTAACGAAACTATAGTATCAGAGGTATTATTTTTAAACACGCTTAAGTCTCGGGTTCGATTCATGGGTCGGAACAAAGATTTGTATCAGAGTATTTATTTGTAATATTAAATATTTGTTAATAATAAAAAAATGAGGTTGATCTATACGAAGTTGCCCTCCAAATTCGCATAGATCTATAGGTAAGCAAAGGGAAGTCCAACGGCGCCTATGACTGGAAAAACCTTTTCACTTTGCGAATGCTGTCGCTGCCACTATGCCGTCAATAAAGAATCAATTAACAGTTATTAATTAATTGAATACTATTTTCAGTTAAATCTAGCTTGTCAATCATGGAAAGCAACTCTAGTTGGTAGTGTCCATAATGCTGGAATGATCATATCAATGTTAGTGATGGGAATGATTTCAGACAGGTTGGTGGATAAACCATCATTAATTATCATCATCATCATTAATTGTTACGTTTAAGGCTACCGTAGTAGCGTGGTAGTAGTGCAATGTCCACGCAAACCCAAAATTTCCAGTTCAAAATCACATGTCGGTACCAATGTACCTTTCATATAAAGTACCTACTTTAGTCGCCTAGTTTCTATGATACGAACACTTTTAGTGACAAAGAGGCGCTACTTTCCACGATCCTGACACAACTCTCTCGCCCCTATCAACTTAATTAAAGGAAAAATTTAAAAAAATAATTATTGCGGCTTGACATATTCGATACCTACCGCCTGATGTAAGGCTGGAGTCCGGTCCATAAGTAGAGACGACTGCTACTACTGTTAAATAACTGTAAGTAGCAATAGCTTCCACTATATAAGCATAATGGAAAAAGTAAAATTCAAGCTGATCCGAAAAAGTGATTATTGATCACTTCGCTGTCCGCAAATATCCACCAATTATTTGCCTACTACTCTTAAATAACCAGACCCGGTGCAATTTTCTGCCTCTTTTACGCATTCATCCACAACAGATTAACAAATTCATTTCGTTAATTTACTTTCACTCATCCTTTCCATGTTCCCAAACCATTGAAGTATTCCTTTGTCAATCATTGTCACTACATCTTCTTTTAAATCACATCTTTCGCGCACTGTGCTATTCCTCATTCTATCCGTTATCGTCACTCCACATACACTACTCAATTTCTACGGCGTTAGTTCTACTCCTATGGTTCTTGGTTCTTTTGCCACACCCAACATTCACTTCCATACATTAATTTAGGAGCAAGTACATCATTATGAACAGCCATCCGTGATTTTTCAAACACTATTTGGCTGCTCATTGTACTATGGATTATACTACGCTATATTTTTTCACTCTTCTCTCAATATCTTCATTACATTTCCCATCCCTTATAAACAGACTTCCCACGTAAACTAATTATTTGACATATTTTCCACTTTCTTTCCATCATTATCTCACATTCTCAGGTCATCCACCTCATAGCATTGCTTTGATACCTTTTTTCTAATTCGGCATTCATAATAGTAACCATGTCCTGTAACTCCTACGCCGAAGATGCAAGGATTACTTAAAAATAAATAAATACTATGAAAATATATTTGCAGGTTTGGCAGAAAACCAGCCGTTATTCTTTGTTCAGTGGCTGGTTTTATTGGTTTGGTGAAAAGTTTTATGACGTCATATTATGCGTTTCTAGTTATTGAGTTTGTCGAATCAGTTATGTCATCGGGACTTTATACTGTTGCTATTGTTTTAAGTAAGTATTTGCTCTAATTTTTAAACCGCTTTTTAGCTTAACATCATATGTTCAGCTATTATGATTCTGGCAACATTTTTTTATTCTGGCCCAACATATGACTACAAATACATACACACAGTAAGTAAACGCTACTACAGTTAAATAACTACTAGTAGCAGTCTTAACTACTTTGCCGGCCTGGAACCGAACTGTAACCATTAAGCTGAACCCGAAACGCGACTAAGTCACTTCATAGTCTGTACACTTGTAAGTGGTGATACTACCCCGGATCTGCAGAGTAGGAAAATGACCATTAACTGTTTCCACACTACTTTTTCCATCAAAAATATCTTTTTTTTTTAAATCAAGTTTTCATGACCCATCAATAAATCACTATTACCCCTTATAATATTACAATGTGATCAATATTTATTTTCAGTGATAGAATCGGGTGGTCAAACTAAGAGAGTACTAGCTGGCGTCATATTTTCGTATGCAGTTTACGTTGGCGAAGTATTGTTTGCAATCTCAGCATACTTTCTCCCATATTGGAAACATTTAGTTTACATTGTGTATACACCCACTATTGTGTTCATATGCTACGTATTCCTGTTAAGAGAAAGTACTAGATGGCAATTGTTAAAGAATGACATCCTTAATGCCAAATTAACATTGAAAAAAATCGCTCAAACAAACAACATTCCTTTAACAGATCAAGATTTTGAAGAGATAAAAGACAAAGAATTGAAAATCAAACTCCAAATTGCAGAGCAAAAAGATAAAGTTGCTTTAAAAGATATTTTAGAATCTACTGAGATATTAAAGAGATTAGGTGTTGCATCTTTTTGCTTTTTCGCTGCTGGTTTTGCGTATTATGGATTAACAATCCATTCAGTTTTATTACCGGGGAATAAACATGTTAATTTTATACTGGCTTCGATTACTTCGTTTCCAGGAGATTTGTTAGCCTATTTCACATTTAATAAATATGGGAGAAGAATATCTTTGATGTGCAGTTTTATAACGGGCGGTATATTTTGTTTGGCAACTGCTTATTCACCAGAGAGTAAGTACCTATGAAACAACCTAATTTATTTATTTATTAGGAGAAGTGGAAAAGTGAAAGACGTAAGAGCTGTGGATCCTGGAATGTGGTGCTCCATTGTCCTTCTATATTTTATATTCTCCGTCTAATGTCCGCGTACAATTGGTTGAATAACTGTAACAATGGATTTATCAAGTTATCTACACCTGGAAAGTTTGATATACTTATTACTACAAGCATAGCGCTTGCTGAGAAGGTTTCTGCGGTAGTCAAACATTGTGGAAGCGGTGATCTGTGAACAATTAAGAAGGCTATTCTAACGCAGGAACCTTCTCAATTAAGCGATAGTAGTATAGTTATTTACCAGTTATATTTAGATAAGTTTTATTATTATTATTGATCAATCAAATTGTCACTACTTTTTCCAACAGGGATAGGCAGAGACAATAGAGCGCCACTTACCACGATCCTTACACAACTCCCTTGCTTCCTACACATCCACAATTTTCTTCATTCAGGCTCTGTGGTTATTGGCACTAGGCAACCCAGCTTCCTTAAAGATGTCTCCGATTTGGTATTATTAGTATTTAGCACTGAAATAGAATACATGTTTATCAGTTGAGCTTCTAGGGTGCAAAATATGAACTACTTTATTTATCTGATACCATATAGTCATATAGGATATATAGTAATATAGGCGTAAATTTTTCACCGTGTTTTAAAATTCACATATAACTCTCGCAAGGTGAAAGTAATGATATATATTATCTAAAAATAAAGTGCTAGAACACGCCAGACAAACAGTGATTTTCCATTATTACGCTTAGCTACTATTTTGTCCGTACTGTGAATATTTCTATCCACATTGAAGATGTGGATCTCTCGGAGATAGGAACAATGGATTGCTCGTTGCCTCAATATTGAAACTTTTTTTATTGTGACTCGACATCTGACTTCGACTTGCCTGGTGGTCGAAACTATTTCGTTCATTGGACTTTTACACGTTTATTCCAACAAAAAAATCGTTTTGACGGGTATTATTTCATTTCGTATAACTTTATTAAAGAGAATTGTGAATGTAAGGGAAAGGTGGGAGTTGTGTCTGGATCTGATTGATTTGATATTTTATTCCAGCAATACCATGGCTAAAGGTGGCGCTATTTTTGTGTGGGAAATTAGCTATAGCTCTATGCTTTACTGGAATGTTTACATATAGTTTAGAGTTGTTCCCAACTAGTGTACGTGGTTCCTTAGTTGGTCTTTGCAATATTGGTGCAAGAATCGGAAGCATGTTGGCTCCTCTCACACCGCTTTTGGTAAGCTTTTATTTTGCTTTGGTAAATTGTGACTCGATATATGACAGCACCCCGCCTACTGTTAAACTGGAGTGTGGCACATGAATGGAGGTCACTTCTACTATAATTCAATAACTGCAAGTGGATGTGACTACTCACATCCACTATGCCGGTCTAGTTGGAACCGGCATTACAAGCTGATACCGAAACGAGACTAAATCACTTCTCTGTCTGTATACTTGTTATTAATGATATTGCTATTAATACGAGTAATAGTTCATTAACTGTATTTCTCAGAAGAAGCAAATAGCCTTTGATAGAATTTACTTCTTTACTTTAGTCGCCCAAGGACTCTCATTATCATCAGTCAAAAGACGTCCACTGCAAAAGATAGGCCTCCCTCTAAGAATTCCGAACGACAAGTTGCTTCCACGGGTTATTCGTTATCTTATAACGCCGTCAGTCCACCAAGTGGAGGCGTACCTACGCTGCGTCTTCCGGTTCGTGGTTTCCACTCAAGAACCTTTGTACCCCATCGATTGTCGGTTCTTCGAGCGATGTGGATTCTAATGAACAACAATTCGCTATTTGACAACATCATCATCAGGCCCAGAAGTCTCTCACTAGCCAAATTTAGCTTAGTACCTAAATTATTTAAAATAAGATTTGCTTATGTTATGAACCATATTATATTTACAGATGTCAACAATGTCTGCCCTACCATCATTATTATTTGCTGGCTCAGCAGTATTAGCAGGCGTCTTATTAATTTTTACACCGGAGACTAAATCATTACCACTAGTTGATACAATAGAACAAATGGAGAAATTGAAGAAAAGTGATTGTTGAGAAACTTAGATATTTAAGGTTGTTAGCATCGGCGTCTTACCGAAGCTATTGATCGTATCCCAGGGGTATGGGTAACGACATGATACTCTACGTTAATATAGATGTACTTACATATATTTACCAATGTGTTATGTGAACTAGATTCTGTTGATTCATTATCCATGTTTTCACTCGTTCGGAATGTCCATATAGCATATATGAGCATTTACTAGTAGTGCTAGAATATGAGCTAAGAAAAGCACGAAAATTTTCAATGGTTGACAGTTTTGTTCTAGGATATCATAAAACCTCTTGAATAGGTATTTTGATCAAAATTTGATGTATCACTTTTTTATTAGTAAAAACAACATATGCGAGAGAGTGTTTTATAAAAAAGACAAAACACAGTAATCTGTAATAAATATATAATGTGTATTATTATTTTAGGCAGAGACATGTGTAATATTATTTGTCTTTGCCTATCCCTGTGGGAAAAAGGCGTGACAATTTGATTGATTGAATATTATTTTCTTTAAGACATAGGTAATATTTTAACTGAGATCATAGAATTCATGTTATAAACAGGGTATAAAACATAAGAAAATAAAATACATGTTTACTAAAATCAATTTTGGTTTTTATTTATAAAATAAATGTTGATTTAAACAATAAATGCGGATGTAATACAAATAACGGACAGTTCAAGTTAAGGAAATATATTTTTAAATAATAAATTAATTGAAGAGGTATATCAGCTATTTAATATTACAGAAATGGCTCTTAACTGTGTAGGTTCTTACAGCAGTAGAGCGGTACTTCGCCTATGTATTTTCTTTTGTGCATTAAAGAGTTTATAAATAAAAAATAAATAAGGAGGGATGACATATGTACGAAAAACACTACTTCGCAACATTGCAGAAACCTACCCAGTTAAGCGATGGTATTCCAATGCTAGTATTATTGCTGTATAAATTAGCAAGAAGATTGTATAGACCATTTATTCAGACCGGGGTTCAAACCCATTGTCTTTTGATAAACATGCGACAGCTCTGACCACTGAGCTGTGGAGCGATTACGCGCTCGCGCCAACTTCCTCTATCCTATCACTTCATCGTGCAGTCCATTTGCAGGATCACCGTCGCATATGTATTACCGGGTTAATACCAAAGCAATATTTTCAAACTCGACTTTGCTTTTGATATCGTTGCAAAGGACATCATTCATTTTGTATGAGGACTTGGGCTAATTGTATTAACAGGAGCATAAACACTTTTAAAATAGTTTAAATTTTAATGTACGAAGGTTAAAATGTAATTAAAAAATATCTTTTATTTTGCAGTTTAGGTGTGCAAAATGATTAAACTATATTAATGACAGTTCAAAGCAGAACTGTTAATATGGCATGTCTTTGTGATTGCGAGACGATACCAAATCCGTATCTCATTTTCCAAATAACTCAATTGCATAGGTATTAAAATCAAAATTGTTATTAGTTTTATCAAATAAGTATAGAAACCACCATTTATGTATTTTTTCATGATTGGGCATTACAAAATTAGTACAAAAATAGCCCAATATAAATGATATCCTTTACTTGTCTTTTTTTTTATTGTGCACGCGTATTATAAAATTCAAACTTAATGTCGTCTCTGAAGTTAGGCGCAAGTCGATTCGCAATACATCAAACAGATGATAGAGCTTAATATACAATAGATGAAAGAATGACAGTATCTGCGCGAAATCGCACTTGTAGCTAACTTCAGACACGCCATAAAGTTCGGAACTAGTTGTAAAAAAATCATTCTATTTTATTTATTTACCATTTACGAGTAGTCTTATTTTTGGACGGTTCTATAGTAAATTCAATTATTGAGCATTTATTAGATTTTTTAAATTTATATACTAAGCTACTAAATGTGGTTGTATCAACAACTATGTTTATAATACCTTTGTCGTATGATCTCACTCCGTCTTATACTAAGTATACCTAATGTTATTTTAATATATGCCTACATTAAAATGAAATAAAGAGAATTATTCATACAAAATAAATAAATTTTCAAAGTTAAGTAGACTTGTGGTACTCAAAGTTTGTACTTTTGAATACACTAAGAGGAATATCACATAAATATCATATTCGGCATTTAATAACATATAGCTAGGTGCAAAATTAATGGCGTTTCCGAATTTAGGTTAGGTTAGAAAGAGAATATACATAAAAAGTCAAGTATAGACAATTTGTGGTATTCAAAATTTGTACTTTTGAATACACTATGAGGAATATCACATAAATATCATATTTGGCATTTAATAACATATAGATTCCGAAGTTAGGCGCACCTCACACATTTGCGCGTTTCTTTCTAATACAGTCAATCTATATCGTTACTGTTTTCTTTTGTTAATTATATTTTTGTTATATTTTGGGTCATCTTTATAGACCAATCCATATTTCTTACATGAATATCGATTTTTAGCGGAAACAGGCTATGACCCGTATTTATAAAAATCTATGAGGACTTATAGGACAAGCTCTAACTGAGCACTTAAAAAGTGGTATACAAAGTATAGTTTCAAGTGTAAATAAAATGGTAAATAACAAAAAATACAGTGAATTATTTTTTGTCCCAGGTGAAAAATGGTAATCCCATATATTTATGTTGCTGAGTTTTTCCCTTTAGGCTGAAAAACAAAAAAAGTTGGCAACCCTAGCTCGCATCTAACTTTGGAGACTCCATTAAGTTTGGAATAGAATATATTTAGTTATTGTCTTTGTTTACTTATATCAGTTATAATTAAATCTATGTAGTTTCGAGACATTTATATAATCCCCAGCCTTTCATTACTCATTTAAATATTAGAAGAAAAAATGTATATTACAATTATTATTGGTTCTCAACATATGTCAGCACCCCGCATGATAAGCTGGTGTAACAGTTGCATACACAGTCGCATATTCCGACCTAGTTAAGTCACTTTAAGATCTGTACACTTGAAAGTCGTAGTGTAGTATATTCGATTAAAATGCTATTATGCTAAATGCGCATCTACTCGTATGTTTGCTCGGGTTTTTATTTGATAGACGGAAAGAAAGTGGAACAAGTCAAACAATTTGTTTACTTGGGAAGTATGTTTACTAGGGATGGAAAGTGTGATGAAGATATTGAGAGAAGAGTGCAAAAGGGTAACGTAGTGAACGGTGCCATCCATGGTATAATGAGCAGCCAAATAATGTCCCAAAAGTCACGGATGGCTGTTCATAATGCGGTGCTTGTTCCTACATTAATGTATGGAAGTGAAGGGTGGGTATGGCAGAAGAAGCATGAGAGTAGAATTAGCGCTGTAGAAATGCGGTCGTTAAGGAGTGTATGTGGAGTGACGATAGCTGATAGAATAAGGAATAGCACACTGCGTGATAGATGTGGTTTAAAAGAAGATGTAGTGACAAGGATTGACAAAGGAATGCTTCGATGGTTTGGGCACATGGAAAGGATGAGTGAAAGTAGATTGACGAAAGGAATTTATAAATCTGATGTGGATGGATGCGTTAAACAAGGCAGGCCTAGGAGAGTGTTTTCCGACCAAATCGGAGACATCCTTAAGAAAGCTAGGTTGCCTAGTGCCCATAACCATAGGGCCTGTATGAGGAGAATTGTGGATGTGAAGGAAGCAAGGGAGTTGTGTAGGGATCGTGGTAAGTGGCGCTCCATTGTCTCTGCCTATCCCTGTGGGAAAGAGGCGTGACAATTTGATTTGATTTGATTGATTTGATATTTTATTTCTATCGTGTTATATGGCTGTAACATAATAATTGTATCGTTTACTTTTAAATTTCAGTTTATTTTTCATATACAATGTTAATTTATTAGAACAAGGGTTGAAATGCTATCCCTATTGAGAAATCGTAGACCAAAATCTCCCTTATTTATATAATCAGATTAGGTACCAAAAACACGATCACATAATAGTATACCCTGTACAATGTGAACCGTTTTCAAATTTAATATTTTAATAAATAGACAATCTTAATCTGTATGTTCACTGGAGCAGGAGACACTCTGAGAGAGGAACTGCTCTTTACTATAACCGAATCGAACTAAACAGCTCAACGTCTTTGCCAGCCTCTGTGTTCTCTTCATCCTATCAACTTGTTTCTTCATGCGAGGCATAGCAATGGCATAAAAAAGGCCACTTTCTGGCTAATGACTGAAACATCCGTGTGATGCCTTGCCTTTTAGACTTCCCTTATCGGCAAAGCTAGATCAGTCAGTACTAATAATGGCCAATAAAAACCAATAAAAACCCGACATAAATAGATTGGAAATACACATGCCAACTCGACTTTATAAGTAAGTACTAAGATAGGCAGTAAGACGATATCTACGGCTTCCTAAGACGATATCCCGAGACAAAAAGGTTTTTTAAACTATGGTTTTCCTTCCTGATATTCAAGTTCCTGGAGTACGTAAAGCCTATAATACCTGAATATACCTTTAAAATCTGTTTATCGACTAGACATCTGTACTAAGGCGAGTCCAAGGAAAGTCTAAAAGCGCTGACGTCACTTTGCTGGCTAGAGGAGTTTCTAGCCCTTGGGGCGCCCGTGTGCAACCAGTACCCTGGCGCCCTCTAGTCCAGTAGGAGCAGGGTCAAAATGGAATACTAACCTTTAATGCGACACTTTGGAGGTATCGCATTAGAGGGCGCTCGTAGCCCATAGGTAAAGACGCCTCTGATGCTGCCTAAAGATAACTTATTACGCTTCGCTTAGAGGATTCAAAGTTATAGGTGGAGCAAAAAATTTCATATTTTTGTTATAATCGTTGCTCCAATGAGCAGGCATCATTACTTCCTAAGATTAAGCTACACCATTCTTATCACTATTGGAAGACACTTCAAGTAAAGCTATATTTTCTGCCTGTGCGATGGTGTCAGGAAGTTTAATGCTTAAAGTCTCTGGAGTGAGGGACATGAGTAATCCAGACGTAGCAGCCATGATACCGAATAATAAATACGGGAGTGAAGCCATGTATTTCATCTGTGAAAGATAATATTAGATTAAATATTATTAATAATCTGAATAATACTTACAAAAACAATACCTCTTACTACAACCCTATTTTAAAAATGTGCCGAAGCTACATCGATCTTGTCAGCAGTCAGAGCGTCGTCATCGATATAGTTCATAAACCAGTCCGCTACGTGTAAGTCACGGGTTCGATTCCCGGTCAAAGCAAAAATTTGTTTCACAATATTTTTTTATTTAAAATATATGATAGCATCCCGACTGATGATAAGTTGGTGTGCGATCCATAAATAGATGTGACTACTACTAAAATTAAATAACGGCAAGTAGCTGTCGCATCCGCTATGCCGGCCTAGTTTAAATTTTCAAGCTTATCACTAAAAGAGCCTGAGCCATTTAACGGTCCGTCACGTAAAAGTAAGACTGGCCAAATGATCACCAGTTGTTTACCAACTCTTTAATTTACTAAGTTTAATTTGTGAATGAATAAAGGTAACTTAAACTTGGTAAGTTAAATTACTTATATCAACTTACCAATAAAGGAGTCTGTGGTGCAATAATGGATCCAATTCTTCCCACCATTGAACAGAATCCAAGTAAACTGTGCCTTGCTGTTGTTGGGAACAACTCTGACGTGTAAATGTAAACACTGCTAAATGTCATGCTGATACAGAGTTTGCCCAACATATTCAGCGAAGTTGTTAACCAAGTAAGAGCTGGAAGCAGAACATAATAGAATTAGATATATTTAAGAAAAAACGTTAACCCCAATGGACGGCGATTAAGGCGACCGTGGTGTAGTGGCAGTGCAAAGGCGACCGTGATGACCACTAGGCAGTGCAGTGGTTACACAAACCGGAAAACACGAGTTCGAGATCACCCACCGGTACCAATGTATCTTTGATATATGTACTTAGGTTGTCCTGTTTCGATGTTACAAGCACTTTAGTAGCTTAGTATGGAAATGTAAATAATTTAAAAAAATATAGGTTTTATCAGTTTAAGCGCTCTTCGACTTCTCCTTCCTTACCATCAGGCAAGTCGAGGTCAGATTCGGGTCGAAGTCGGGTCTCAATTAAAAGAAAAGGTAGTAAAATAATCTTGAAGTTCATCATATAATCGAGGTCGTCAGAATTTAGCTGGCATAGTATTTTTTGCTATCTTAAATTGATCGCACGATGTGCGCTCATCAAATATCTATAAGAAAAATCCCGGTAGATAGAAAAAGCGCTTGCATTCAAGCTGCGCAGTAACTTGTAATATTAACTTAACGTTTATGAATAATATAAAATATGTGCATGATTGTAGAGTTTCGTCCAGCGCTCTTCTTATTTGCGGATTTTTATGCTGCGCAACTTAAAAGTCAGCGCTTTTTTTATCTGTTAGGTTCTGTACCAATATAGATTATGTGAGACGACACTTGACCCCGCCTGATGATACGCAAGAGGAGATCCAAGAGTGATGACGACTGAAACAACCGAGTTAGTTCACGGCTCCCTCAGTCGCCGTCACTATGCCGGCCAAAGGTGTTGCATCGCACGCATCGCTTGAAGGATCTAAGGTTGTAGGAGGGAGCGAACACATGGGCTGGCAAAGCATTCCACTTGTCGATTGTTCTACAAAGAAAAGACGCACCGAACATTTTAGTTCGACTGCCGATTCGGTCGACAAAATGCGGGTGCTTGTAAGAAACGAACGGAACATTCTGTCTCAGATATTAAATATTATGTAATACTCAGGTAGTTATGGACATTAATATAAGCAATTTTAACCTACTGTGAAAATTAAATAAATGAAAAATGATAATCTATACTTACATTTTGGAATAAAAGGAAGTGAAACGAGAGAAATTGCACAAACAAAGAAAGCTGTCATGATACATTTCTTCCTACCAAACCTATCCAATGTTAAAACGCTGAGGATGTATCCCGGTATTTCTACCAAAGACATGAGTATAAAATTAACATTACTGTTTCCATCTAGGGAAACGGAATTGATTGACAATCCGTAATAAATAAATGTTAACGTTATCCACCAAAATGAACAAATGAATAAACGCCACATTATTATCTTCGAATGCAAAACTTGTATTACAATTGGATCTTCTTTTTGTTTCTCATTTTTATCTAGTTGTATTTTCTCTGTTTGAGTTTCCACTGTCAACTGATTCACATAATGAGGAGATATTTTCTTCTTATTTATTCTCGAAGCTTTGAATATTATTCTGGCGGCTTCTTTTTTATATCCCTTACTTAGAAGCCATCTGACACTTTCTTCTATGATAAAGTAGTAAAAAACAAAGAGTATTGATGGTGCATATAGGATTCTTGTCAATGTTCTCCATTCGGGAATTGCCCAAGCAATCAGGGATAATATTACTGATCCCATTGCGTAACTGCAGGATATTATGTTGCCGGCCAAGACTCGATGTTTTAAACCAACCATTTCGAGAGCTAAAATAAAAAATAATATTATTATAAAGACTATAATGAAAGTTTATTTAATTTTGATGATTCATATGATAATGTTCTGGTTGTATTAACAAGTGATTAATCACATGGTTTAAAAATATAATTATTATGATATATCATCATCATCATCATCAGCCAGAAGGCGTCCACTGCTGAACATAGGCTTCCCTCTTAGAACGCCATTCCGAACGGCAAGATGCTGGTTGCATCCACCGGTTACCCGTGACTTTCACTATGTCGTCAGTCCACCTAGTGGGAGGCCTACCTACGCTGATTCTTCCGGTTCGTGGTGTCCACTCTAGAACCTTTCTTCCCCATCGGTTTTCGCTTCTTCGAGCGATGCGAGCGAGTTGGATATTTAACAAATTCAAATAAGAGAATGTAGGTTTGATATGGCAAAGATCAGTCAGTATTAGAAAATAAATCGGCACTTTTGGATTACCCTTGCTTACAATTAGAGGTCAAATGTTACGTCATAAATAAATAAACAGTTCTTAATCTTTAAGAGATGAAGTATTTTTTACTAATGTATTAAACATATTTTATGCGGTTATCGCGTTTATTTTTGGTTAATGATCGTCTGACCACGATGGCTGCAAAGCTCTCGAAATGTTGGAATAAAAAAAATAGTACAATAAATAACCAAAAATGATCGCGATGAAATTCGTTTAAATTCATAAAAAAAATAATGTTCGCGCAAAATCTAAGAAAATTCTATATTTTTTACTACTCTAGAACAATGTGGAATATTTTCATCTAAGTTCTATCTAATAACGAACGAAGAACTAAACATACCAAGTATATAACCAGTGTTGAAGACTCCAGCGGCAACGGCAGCATCAAGAAACTCAAACACTAAATACATTACGTAATTTACGCTAAATGAACGGATTACACCCACTAAGCTCACTGCTACTGCTGTTATTATAAATGTTCTGCGACGACCCCAACTGTAAGGAAAGGATAATTAAATTATCAATCAATCAATCAAATAGTCACGCCTTTTCCCACAGGCAGAGTGGACTATCCTGACACAACTCTCTCGCTTCCCTCATATCCACGATTCTCATCATACAAGCTCTACGGTTATGGGCACTAGGCCACTCAGCTTTCTTAAGGATGTCTTGATGGATGTAGTAGGAATACACCCTTCTGGGCCTGCCTCGTTTAACGCATCCATCAGATTTATAAATTCCTTTCGTCAACCTTTCCATATGCCCAAACCATCGGAGCATTCCTTTGTCTCTTCAAACCACATCTATTGCGAATTGTGCTATTCCTCATTTTATCTGCTAAATTAATAAATAGTTTAAAAAGTGAGCAGCCGTGGAACTAATATAAAACTATTTAGTAAGTATAGAATAAATGAAAAATAGTATGATTTTTTAAAGGAATGAACCATGACCTTTACCACTTTGGTCTTGACCTTTACTTGAAATGTGGCTTCTTTACCACTACTACCATCACCCAAAGCAGATGCTTTCTTTACGATAAGGTTTTACATTTTAAAAAATGCGTGCGGCGGCGTAATGGGGGCGTTATGCCATGCCAGCGTCACAGCATTCGATTTTACTGCGTGCCAATAGATGTATTACACAGATGTATTACAAAAACTACAGCAAATTCAATACAAAACTTTTATATTATATAAATCATGTGATGGGGGACGGTATAGGACCGTATATAAACCGACGGTATATAAACCGGTATAGGATCACCAGTCGACCTTGACCAAAAATATAATTAAGGTTTTTTTTCTGTTTATTATATTCGCGTAGTGACAGTATCTGAGGCAAACGTAAACTGATTCGGGTTTTTCAGTCATCTACGTTCTTAGACTTCTTCTTGCTTACCACAAAGCAAGTTTTATTTTATTTTATTGTGACACCTCGTCCCGTCTGGTGATAAGCAAAAGGACGACTGAGAAAACCGAGTTTGTTAACAGCCTCCTCAGTCGCCGTCACCACGCCGGCCAAAAGTTGATGTTAGATGTCGATTCTCAATGAAATAAAAAACCCATTTTACCTTTAGCGAAATAATAAACTGAATAGAAATAACTACCTTTGTTCGCGGCTGTCGCAGTCACTATGCCGGCTTTTTTATTGTGAAACATCTTTGTTATTACTGTGTTATTAATTAAGATAACTACGATAGATGATGTAGTGACAAGGATTGACAAAGGAATGCTTCGATGGTTTAGGCACATGGAAAGGATGAGTGAAAGTAGAAAGTGCGTCCTCTATCGCCTATACCACGGAGAACGTTCCGAGGAGCTCTTTAACCTTGTTCCTACCTCGTCTTTTCACACCCGTAATACCCGCACTGGTCGGGGGAAGCATCCGCATTTTGTCGACAGAATCGGTAGAAACAGGTGGATGCAACTGGCATCTTGTCGTTCGAAATGGCGTTCTAAGGGGGAGGCCTATGTTCAGCAGTGGCCTCCTCGCTGATGATGATGATGATTTATTTATTTATACATGAGAATAACATCATAAATCTGTTGTTAGTTTCTTGGATTTATTTTTTAATTTAGCACGATTAATTTGTTAATCAATCTCTATATGGAGTGACAATAATGAGTCTTCTTTTCTTCCCGCTCCGTTATTCGTCACTCGCATATGTTGTTTGCTTTGTTATTTAATGAGCCGATTTTATTATGCCATTGAAATTGTACCACTAAGGATATTCATATGTGTCAAGAACATGTCACGAATATTTAAGTATAATAGAATATTAGTCAGATGCAGGAAAGCGTAGTTAATTTTGACACCCATTAAATCAGGTCCGATATCTAAGCTACTCAATTAAAGCATGTTGAAAATCTGAAATCACAGGAATTTCAAGTAAATTTCGAGTGTATCAACCGTATTTTCGAGTGGATTTCATAGTGACGCTTTGTTATTCTTGCCTTTTTCAGTAAAATAGTGATGTACAGATGGTATAAGTAAAAGATTTTTATGTGTATAAATAATTACCTAACTAAACTGGTTAAACCTTAATTAAAGCAAAATTTCGTTCTACAAATTGACTTTAGACCCTAATGACAATTTAATAATTAAACAAAAAATCTATTTTGTGCAACGATTGACGACAGGCGTGGACGAACGGTTAGCGATTGGTTTGTTGCGCGTATAGTCCCGGGTTCGATTCTCGGTCAGTGCAAATATTTGTTTCATAGCTTTTATATAAAAAAAAATATTTATATTCAATATTGCAAATATTTGGTAATAAAATAAAAATGGCGGATAATTGCTTTTCCGCCTTTTCCGGAAAATCAAGAAAATTCATTTTGCAGCTACAATATAGTTATTTAGCACATGGAAATTAATACCAGGTACGCTCTAAATTTCTAAATTTTAAATTCTAACGACACTTAATATTTGCACATTGTTATAAGAGATTTATAACAATGTTTTATTTACATAATTTTATTTTGAGATATATTTGGTAATTTACTCCCCTTAAAATTTTTACCAGGCCTTTAAAGAAATAAATGCGATCACGACATATGTTGTCAACCAACCAAATAATTGGCGTAAATAAAAAAAAACGGTGTTGACCTCCTCGGATCCCCAAGATCAATCCATGGTCGTGTCCGTAGTACGGTGATATGTACCTACATATAAATGCCAATGTACGGCGAACAATTTGAATAATGATACTCAGTCCGAATATGATTAAAATTGGTGGTAATAGTAAGGGCGACTGTGGTGTAGTAGCAGTGCAGTGGTCAGGCAAACCGAGAGCACGGTTTATCTTTAACCAATTTATCTTTGATATATGTACTTTGGTTGTCCTGTTTCTATGATTTTTTTTTTTTTTTTTTTATTGTGACTCGACATCTGTCATCGACCTGCCTGATGATAAGCAAGAGGAGATCCAAAAGTGCAGACGATTGAAACAACCGAGTCAGTACACGGCTGTCTCAGCCGCCGTCACTATGCCGGCCAAAGATACAAGAACTTAAAAGTTAAATATATAAATGTAAATAAAAAATAAAGAAAAACAAATTGCTTTTACTTACGTATCTGAAACATATCCCGTAAGAGGTAAGGCAGTGAACAAGCCGGCATAGTGGATCGTACCCACCAATGTTCGTTTCCATTCTTCACAAGCTAAATCGAACTGAAAAACACAATACATTTTTTAATTTTGATTTGACATATGATTGCACTTCGTACAACAAATTAATTACTTGTTTTTAATCA
Organism: Tinea trinotella; assembly: GCA_905220615.1. Lineage (NCBI taxonomy): Eukaryota > Metazoa > Arthropoda > Insecta > Lepidoptera > Tineidae > Tinea > Tinea trinotella. Next base: position 3,098,967 of record HG992314.1, read on the forward strand.
ATTTTAATGTAAGTACAATTAATTAATTAAATGTATAAATAATATGTCGTCATAAAATTGAATTTATTGTTTATAGCATAAATTGCAACTATTTAGATCAAGATAACAGTGTTTATACTTAAGATAATAAAGAGTAACAGCCGGTTGTACCAAAAATTATAATTTACGAATTTGTAAAAAGTATCGTATAAGTAAAAGAAAAAAAGAAAAATGAGTTGCTTAAAATGTAAAGTTAAAGAGTGGTTAACTTCACATTTTACATTTACGTTTAACGGATATTTTATACAGAGCTAAAGGGCATCATTATTACCCCCAAAATGAGAATTTCTATGTACTACTTTTGTTATTTCTAATGATAAAAACATATAAAAATGGTAGTTTCGATATAAAATTATTAACAACCCGATTCACGACTGGTAATAGTAAACGTAATAGAATAAAGTAAAACTAAATTCGTATATTGTTACTTTTCTGGTACAACCGGCTGTAAGAGATATTAAAAAAAATCTTTTATGAGTACGACACACAAACTTTGATAGGTATACGAGTAGATACCGGCAGATAAAAAGAGCTTTGACTTTTGAGCTGCGTAGTATAAGGATCGGCAGATTAGAAGAGCGCTGGGCGTCTGCGGTGGGAGCAAGTCACCCTATTTACATATTTATTAATATCTAGTTATATAACATTTTACGCACAGTCGTAACAAGTAACGCAACTTTAAATAAAGTAACCTCTGCATCATAGGTGATACGGTTTTTTATTTATTTACATTTCTATACTAAGCTATTTAAATGCTTTTATCATAGAAACAGAACAACCAAAGTACATAAAAAAAAAATACATTGGTACCGGCAAGTGGTTTTGAACCCGTGCTCTCGGTTTGTGTACCATTGCACTGCCACTACACCATGGTCGCCCTAAATTGATTGATTGATTGATAAATAGTACTAACCGTTGCAACGATACTATTATGAGATTCATAGACCCAGGCATCACACGGTTGAGTAACATTCTGGTAGAAGCCATCTTCAGTGCATGTCAATGTTTCTGTTGGTATATTGCGTTCACAACTCGCTTGTGCTGGATCCTGGGGCAACGCCCATTGGCCCCAGGATCCAAAAATGAATTCCGGAGGTGACGACTCACATACTGGAACTTTACATCTGAAAATAACAAACAAATGCATTTGGTAATACAAGTCTGTCACATGTAAAGTTCCGGGTTCTATTCCCAGACGGAGCAAGGATTTGTTTTGTAGCTTTTATTTGTAATATTTAATTATTGGATTAAATATTTGTTAATAAAAAAGAGACAGATACAGTCAAATTAGCTTAGAGACGTTTTGCATTTGTAGTAGTGCGCCTAAAAGCGCGATTCCATTATTAACCATGTTACGAAAACACGTCCTTAGGTTTTAATTGGAAGCAAACGGAGATAACCGGAAACTTTTAATGAAAAAGCAATTTGACTGTAATTTATTGTGACTCGACATATATGTTAAGCAGGAATGCGGTCAACTTACAAGCTGATCCCGAAAAGCGACTAAGTCACTTTACAGTCTGTATACTTACGAGTACTTGTAAGTGGTGGTACTACTCCGGATCGGTAGACTAGCTACCTACCACTCTTAGCTAACCAAACCAGGAGCAAATATCCACTTCTTTATTTATTTACAAATTATTGTAATATTTAATCTAATATTGCTTGTCGTCACCAATACGCCACGCCTGTCGTCAATTTGCTCCGGGTCTGGTTGTTTAAGACAGTTGGACTGTTTCTACACGGTGGTGACCATAAAGTGATTCAGTCGCGTTTCGAGATAATCATTAAAGTTGCCGGTTCAAACTAGACCGGTATAGTGAATGCGACTGCTAATTGCCTTCATTGATGGACCGCACTACAGTTTAACATCAGGCGGGGTGCTGTCATATGTCGATCCACAATATTTAATAATCAAGGCAATAAATAATTCATGAGAAATTGTTGATAATCAAAATGGTCACGCAAACATAGATAGTTATCAATGTACGAGTATATTATTGTTATAAATAACTACGTAGGCACTTCGACACTGTTAAAGCAAAATAATAATGATAATTTTGGCTAGCAACTTGAACGGTTGTGACCATTCAGCCAACCGTAAAATTTAACCTTTGAAACCTTTGAGAACCTTTAAAAGGTTCATATGGCACAATAAAAATAATAACAAACTTTGAAATAATTATTTATTTGAGTTTCCTAGAAGTTGAGCAAGCTCATCAACCACAGAAACATCTTTGCGTTGTTTCCTCCATTGTTTCCCCTAACTACCTATAAGAGCGAACGTTTTATATGAGAATATACAAATTGTTCTTATTCATACCAATGTACAATTATTTAAAAAATACATATGAGTATAATACAATTTGAAAATCCAATAAATAATGCGCATAAAACTTTCTACATTTAGATAAAATATATGTAGGTACCTATAGCTAAAATCATATCAGGTCAATTTGATATTTTTAATATCGTCGATGCTATTTCCGTCGTTATTCAAAGGACGAACAAAATGTAATCATTTGACCCTGACACATATTTTTTATTGTAAGTTTGTATTACAATAATATTCACAATTCTCTATGGGCATAGCTTTTTTAAAGAATTAGAAAGAACTCTCTTCTGGGTTGTACCCATTTTATTCCCTGGTTTATAAATTTCTTTCATAAATCTTCTTTCACTCATCTATTCAATGTGCCCAAACCACTTTAGTATTCCTTTGTCAATCCTTGACACTACATCTTCTTTCAAATTACATTTTTTACGGACAGTATATTCTTTACTCTATTTGTAATCTTTACCCTACACACATTTTATTAATCAAACTTTTATGCATAAAAATGATGTAAGAGCAAGTAAGCACCATATAGTGAGCTATGGCTATATATAGGCTATGGCTATATTTGGCTCCTCATTATAGGTACCTACATCAAATGGCGCCAGTGTTTTGTGTCATGGTCGTAGAAACTGACTCTTAATTGTCTCTCTCTCTATCTTTGTATAAACTGAGGCTTGACACTTGGACAGATAGAATATAATACCTACAAGCAGGCAAAAAGAATACAGATAATATTTGGTTGTTCACGTGTACCATAGACCAAATCTATGCAACATCATTTAACAAAATATTCTCTTGCGCCTGGCAGGAGCATAGGCCATGGCTTTTTTTATCTTCAACTTATAGACAAAACAAAAAAATTTTTTTGCTTCTAATACCAATATTTTGGTAACAAAAAAAACTAAACAATAGAAAAGGTTTGTTACCTGCAGATCATAAAACAAAAAAAAAGGATTATAGAAAAATACTCGCCTTCAACAGGCTAACGTCGAAGCAGCCGAGAATGGGCGTATTACGTGCGCGAGAGTGGTTCATACTATTGTATCCCTTAAGGTGGTGCAGCGAGCGTTTTGTTAACTGTGCGGCCCACTTTTGTAGAAATTAAAGTTGTAGTCATTTCTTAGATTTTGCGCGAACATTGATTAGTGAATTAAACAAATTTTACGCGGCTTACTATCTTTATATATATATTGAATTTATGTGAAATCAAAAAACAAAAATAAACGTGATAGTAATCATAAAATTTGTTTAATTTAGAATACGGATAACCTTAATTACGGATAACCTTTAAAAAGATACGTTTACAAAGTAACAACTCACTCTCATAATGATCTACCGATGTCATGCATAATTAGCAGATTATCTATCAGGAAAACCATTTGCAAAGGAAACTGGTTTTTAAGAATAATTATCAATACAAATTAAGCACAATTAAATTGTATGTAAAATGTATTTACAAAGACAAAGTGCTATTGTTTTAATTACACCTAAATTAACAATAATAAGCTATTATTAGACACAATCTTGTAGCCAGGATTATCAATCAGCAACTTGCTCTTAAATACAATCTTGTGGAATCAAAAGTACATTACTATATAACTGGGTTCTCGAAAATGGCAATATCACGTTATATTGGGATCGATCTATCATCACTGATAGGACTATTGTTGCCAATAAGCCTCACATATGGTGATAAGTCGACTAGAGCATCGCACAATGGTTGTTGTGGTAGCGGTCCCTCGTCAACCTCGTTAAAGCTGAGAAAGATAAGCAAATAAAGTACTTGAATTGGCTCGCGAGGTTGTCGACATGTGGGAGGTGGATACAGCAGTCATTGTGCCAATAGTCGTGACTGCCAATGGTTTAATAGCAAAGAGCCTCGACGAACACCTAAAGAGGCTCTCGTTAAGTAGTTGGATCAAGCGTTTGTTTCAGAAAGCGGTACTCCTGGACACGGCGCGTATTGTGAGGAGGTTCCTTTCTCAGGAGCCCTCACCACCGGTGGCTTGGACCCTGTTCCCAATGCCGGTGGACAACAATTTTTTATATTTTTATTTTAATGTTTTAAAAATATAATAAATATGAATAACGAAAAATAAATACAATAATAAGCTATTGCATTTTTTTTATCAGGTAATCCAATGTTTATTTAGCGTCGATAAGAACTATGTATTATCGACAAAGGCGATATTAACAAGCAATTTTACGAATCTTATACTTTATACTTTTTATCTGTCCTTCGTTCCTAAAATGATGGCAGAGAGAATAGAGCGCCACTGCTTTTTGACTCGCTTTTATTAGCTTGGCTAGCTTATTAGCTTGACTTGTATGTATGTATGTAACTATGTAAAGGAATCTTTCAAATTAATTTTCACCCACTTCTAAAAGAAATTTAAAATTTGTACACGTATTAAAAAGTGATGACTATACAATAATACAATTAATTTTTTTGCCGGCATAGTGACGGCGACTGAGGCCTACTCGGTTGCCCAAACCTGACGGAAGGCATTTATTATAATGCCCCCTCGAGACGGACTCGCTCCTGCGATCTCTTCCATGTTCCCCGAGTACGTACGATAGCTGGCCTCCGCGCACCTGTACGTCGGATGTGCGACACGTACAACAGGCGGCTAGTGGACGTGGATATATTCAGCAACTCCCGCGCTGCTTTTAAAGTCAAAATCAAGAGACTGCTACTTTCGGCTTAGCTTGAAAAGTAAAGGTGGTTTACTTCGGAGTTCACCTAGCGGTTTTAATGCATTCAAACACATATACTGCAGCTGTTTCTTATATACCTGGCCAAGGTGATATTTTACCAAATTTTGTATCGCACAAAGGGTGCACTTTTGTTCACAGTGAGAAATATCCTGGTGGCGGGTATAATTTTAATTACTTTTACTCTATTGCTTTATTTTTGTTCTTATGTTGCCTGTCTCTGTCCTTTCTCTTCGAATAAATTAATAAATGAAACCGTGAATTGACTCGTTTTTTTCAGTCGTCGGTATTCTTCGCCCTCCTATTGCTTACCATTTATTTACTTTTTAGTTCTCAGTGTCATATAAGCGTGTTTTTCTAGTTTTTTTTAACTATAGTTTTATATCCTTAGATTTTGCGCGAACATTAATTCATGAATTAAACAAATTTTATGCAGCTTACTATCGCGTTTATTTTGTAAATTGTAAAATCAAAACCAAAATAAACGCGATAGTAGGCCGCATAAAATTTGTTTAATATAGTTTTTTTTATTTTTTTTTTATTGTGGCTCGATATTATGACACTTTAAGCTAATGTTAAGCTGTAGTGCGGTCAATGAATGGATGCGACTGCTACTACAATTAAATAACTGCAAGTAGCAGTAGCACCCACTATTCATCTCCTCTTGGGAACTAATAAATATATATTTTTGTCTTAATTATATTTCGACCACTTTTGACCACTTTAACCATAGGGCCTGTATGAGGAGAATTGTGGATGTGAAGGAAGCAAGGGAGTTGTGTAAGGATCGTGGTAAGTGGCGCTCCATTGTCTCTGCCTATCCCTGTGGGAAAAAGGCGTGACAATTTGATTTGATTGATTTGATTTGATTATATTTCGTCTTTATTTTGTTTTTGTGATAATTATTATGAATAGTTTTTTTAAAAGAGTGGTAGGCTAACAGTTGTAGATCATTCGACCAGTCTGCTGGAGCGATTGCTTGAGTTTGCTGAATAGCCAGAAGTCTCACGGAGCTAAATCCGGCGAATACGGTGGTTGTATATGTCAGCCCAAAATAAAAATAAAAGTTTTGTGTGTTTATTTTTGACTAAAAACTAGCGTAATTGGCGTAGCTTAAAAATGAATGTTTTGGCGTCATTTACCTCGTTGTAGGATTTATGTAATAAGAACAAATTCTATTTTCACAAACGAGATATTTTGGTATATTTCGTGGTGGATTGTAAAATATAAAGAAGTGAAAATGGCTGACAACTGCATCTGACAAATGCGGTTTTAAATTAAGTAAGACTTTTATTTTCTTGAATATTTGAAAATTGCGGATGTGAAGGAAGCGAGGGAGTTGTGTCAGGATCGTGGCAAGTGGCACTCCACTGTCTCTGTCTATTCCTGTGGGAAAAAGGCGTGACAATTTGATTCATTGTTTGATATATAACTGTCCTCGACTCGCTTCATGGTAAGCAAGATGGGTTTCACAGTTACCCCAGTCGCTGTCACTATTTCAGCCAGGATTCAATGTTATACGGGAAGAACCCATTGGCTGGTAAACCATTCCACTTGTCGATTGTTCTACAAAGAAACGACGCACCGAGTCATTTTGTTTTTATATTATCCACAAGTGTACACAAGTGTGTTTTGATTGTGAAAAGTGTTTGTTTTGTGTTTCTTCCAAGACTATCTTTATAATTTTAATTGAAGTTTTAAATTTTAAAACTTAAAAAATCTATCTATACTATCTATACTTCTATACTAATATAATAAAGCGGAAGAGTTTGTTTGTTTGTTTGTTTGTTTGTTTGTTTGTTTGTTTAAACGCGCTAATCTCAGGAACTACTGGTTCGAATTGAAAAATTCTTTTTGTGTTAGATAGATCAATTCATGAGGAAGGCTTTAGGCTATAAAACATTACGTTGCGACTTATAGAAGCGAAGAAACAGTCGAAAATGTGGAAAAAACGGGGAATATTATTCGTCTTTGAGGGTTTCCGTTGCATGCGCTGCGAAAACCGTTCGAGATACCCAAAAAATATGTATGAAAGAATTATTCCTCTTTAAATTATCAAAAAAAATGTCCGCGACCGTATATGTCAATCTTTTAAGATTAACTCACAATAACCGTTTTTATGATAGACAAATTTGGTCTAAATTAATGCATTATTACAAATTGTTTGTCACAGTTGTATTAACATAATAATATTATTCTTTATCGAAATAATGTGTTATTAATTAAGAGTATTTAACTGTGAACAAAATTGTCATTGACATCCCCTAATTTCAATAAACATCTTATAAGATAATACAATTTTAAAATAACTCTGAAACAAAATTCACACGCGTCGCATGATGAGCGCTAACCGGCGGGCGAGGAGAGGCGGTGCTTGCGGGCGAGGCGGAGGGGGGTGTAGCTCTACGAGGTATAGTATGTCTAAGCCGAAATGACGCGCCCCTCCACTGCATTTACGCATACGAGCAAATATAAAATATCGATAAAACACACCGAAAATGCAGTAATTGGTTATTCAGTTGCTGGTTAGACACAAAGGAGGAACGAACGTGATGAAGTTTAATAGTATAGTTATTCACACATTTAAATAAACTAATAAAGTGGAGGGGCGCGTCATTTATAGACAGACAAGCATACTATGCGGTCGGCTCCCTACTGGTCGGTTGAATGCAGCGTTAATTTGTTTTTACGATATAATATCATCGTGCAAAATCCTTTTTTATACAATTTCATTTTGTAGTAGTTTTCTCTATAGTAGGTAGTGTTTGTTTTATGTATAGTATTTTGTTTCTAATATTTTCACAATAACACTTTTTTGTTTTGTTGTTAATAATACCTGTAGGTGTCATCTACATTCTTTCAAGGTTAGGTTTTACAATTCTTATTAGGTTAGGTTTTAGTTTAAGCATACAGTTAGTTTGGTTAAGTTTTCATTTCCTTCGTTCTTTCTTCGTCACTGTAATGCCTAGAAAAAGGACTCAGCGTTCTCGACAGAATGCTGCTGCAAAGCGGCTGCGAGTTTTGCGCACAAGAAAATAAAACTGAAAATATAATTTACGCAGAAATACTTTAAAATATATTCTTTTTAAAACTACTTTAAAATATATTCTATTAGTTACGTAATTTAATCGTCTAAAATAAGTCGCGGGTAACGGCTATAGGTAATTTATAATAAAGCTGAGCAGGTAGGTAAACAAAAAATTAATATGATTCCCAAAATAACTATTCCACGCGGACGCAGTCGCGGGCACAGCTAGTATTAAATAAAGCTTTACTAAGACCATCATAATCATTCTATTCAATCATCAAACAATCAAATTCTCACGCCTTTTTCCACAGGGATAGGCAGAGACAATGGAACAATTTATAGGTCCTCGCTTCTCCCTCGTTTCCCTCACATCCACATTTCTTATCATACAAGCTCTACGGCTATGGGCATTATTTAATCATCTTTATAATTTCATTAAAATATTTAAAGGCTTTACGGGTTACGATGCCTTTTCTTTTAATTAAAAACCAAACCAAAACCGGTGGGTGGTTCGAAACCACCCACCGGTACCAATGTATCTTTGATATAATGCGCTTAGGTGTTCGTGTTTCCCTCACCTTCCTATCCACTTTGGTTGTCCTGTTTTTATGATACAAGCACTTTAGTAGGTTAGTATAGAAATGTAAATTTAAAAAAAAGATTTGGTACAGTGGCGTAGCGTGGCGGGGGCGGAAAGGGCGGCGGCAAAATTTATAAATACTGGAATAAATATTTTGTTGTACCTATGATTGAAACTCCTAAATAAGGGGGTGGCAATTTTTTTTCCGCCCCGGGTGGCCGACTTCTGCCCCGGGCGGCTGACTTCCACGCTACGCCACTGATTTGGTATAGGAATAATATTTAAATCATTCTTAGCACCTATTGTTACGATTCTGAGACGTAACGAATAAAAAAATTCTCTAGAAATATACTGATTTATGGAAAGACAATGCTTAATAATTACCTATGAATTGCTCAGTGTACAAATTAAGAACTTTTTTTTGTGATTCAACATATGACAGAACCCCGCTTGATGTTAAGCTGGAGTGTGATCCATGAAATGAAATACAATTAAATAACTATGACGGTCTAGTTGGAAGTTGTAAGTGGTGGTACTACCCCGGATCGGCAGACTGGGTACCACTGCCTACCGCTCTTTGATAACCAGACCCGAATGAAATATCCGACTTTTTTTATTAACAAATATATGTAATTATTAAATATTGCAAATAAAAGCTATGAAACTTTTAAAAATATTTGCTTCGACCGGGAATCAAACCCGGGACTTTACGCGAAACAAACCAATCACTAAACGCTACGCCTGTCGTCAAATATACATCTGCTTGACATGTGCTCTAAAAATGATATCCAGTATGCCAACACCGGATACCTACCACCACTTCACGTATACAGACCGTGAAGTGACGGGATCGGTTTGTAAATTGCCGGTTTCAACTAGGCCGACATAGTGGAGGTGATTACTACTTACAGTTATTTTACTGTAGTAGCAGTCCCCTACATTCATAGACCGCAATAAAACATTAAATGATTCAACTTTTAAATGTGTTAAGTAATATTCTTGTTTGGTAAACTTGATCAAAACAAAAGTGTTTTGCTCATGTTCTGATTGTGTACCTTTTAATAAATAAAGTCAAATAAATTATGTTTTTAAATAGGACTTTGAACAGTTAATTTTAAAACAGTTAGCGGTCATTTGCCCAGTCTATCGCACGAGTGCCAATGACTGAGAAAACCCGCCTTAGTTACGGCTACCTCACTCGCCGTCACTATGCCGGCCAAAGGAAAAGTGTGCAGAGTAGACCGTATCAGCCTTAAATTTCTGATTTGAATCAGGCCGCATAAGGAATACGACTGCTACTTGCAGTTATGTAAATGTAGTAGCAGTCACCTCCATTAATTTGGTTATCTTAGATCCGTCAAATTTTAGGATTTTCCTCGTAGATTTGACATAAGTAGGTATAGCATATGTTATATTACATTATAATACAAAATTTCACAAGAATTGATTTTGTTTTCACTGATCCTGTAGGTCAATTCTATAGATTTCTCAAGCCATATTTGTCTGAGTAAGTGTTATTATTGTAATGTAAAAAATATCTTTGCAAATAACATATCGTAGACATATATAAGGAGATAGAGATATAATGCTATCGCGGACTTTTCTGTGTGCAATTTAGAGGCCTACAATTTTTATGTAGGTACCTACATTGTTTTGCTGAATCTATTAAGGTCTCTTAAGATCAACGTTTTAATTTTTTTTTAATTTTTTTTTTTATTGTGACTCGACATATGACAGCACCCCGCTTGATGTTAAGCCAAAGTGTGGTCCATGAATGAATGTCACTGCTACTACAATTCAATAACTGTGAGTAGCAATCACATCCACTACGTCAACATCAGCGTATCCAAACAACGACAAACCACCTTCATTTCAGCCTTTTTTAAAGATCTACAAACACTATACACAAAGGTTCGTGTATTGTATTCATTTATCGCTCTTATTAGTGAAAACTGGATAAAAATCCATTACTTATGTAGTTAGAAGATTTTTGTCAGCGTCAGTACAAACAAAAGGTAGTCCTAAGGTACGATTTCAAAGTCGATTGCAGACTGACTGCAGACTGCAGTACAAGTTTGTATAAATCTTAATGAGATTGATTCCGTACGAATAACATGAATAAATCGTCGTCCTCCTCCTCTTTTAATAAAAGTAATAAAATATGAGTGTATAACCATTATTTATTTAATCCAACTGCAGCTGTTGTCTGCGGTCGCCGTCGAAATCGCACCTTTATCCTACAAGTACTTAAGTATCAAAATTTTGGTATGCAACAAGCGACAAGTTCAATATACATTTTTTTTATTGTGGCTCGACATATGACAGAATCCCGCTTGATGTAAAGCCGAGGTGTGGCTCATGAATAAATGTCACTGCTACTACAACTCAACAATTGTGAGTAGCAACCACATTCTCTATGCCGGCCAAGATGGAACCGGCAACTTACAAGCCTATCCCGAAAGGTGACCAAATCACTTCACGGTCTGTATACTTGTAAGTGGTGGTACTACCCCGGATCTGCAGACTGGATACCACTGCCTAGCCTACCACTCTTTGATAACCAGACCCGAAGCAAATATCCACCATTTTTATTATTAACAAATGATGAAACAACAAAAGCTATGAAACAAATATTTGCTCGGACCCGGGACTTTACGCGCAACAAACCAATCGCTAAACCGTTCGTCCACGCCTGTCGTCAAATTAAACACCGATGAAAAATATAATACCTATTTAACTTCTAGCACTATACTAGTGTACCTATGTATAGTCTATATTCTTTTTGTATACTGTTATATTGAAAGTTATTAAACATGGATATTTAACAAAGCATGTGTAGTAAATGTTTGAATGTTTAAATTGGAGAAATTGTTTAGTAATAGGTACTTGCATATTCAAAGGGTACCCAGTCTGCCGATCCGGGGTAGTACCACCACTTACAAGTATACAGACCGTAAAGTGATTTGGTCACGTTTCGGGATCAGCTTAAAAGTTACCGGTTCCAACTAGGCCGGCATAGTGGATGTGATTGCTACTTACAGTTATTAAATTGTAGTAGCAGTGGCATCCATTCATAGACCACACTCTAGCTTAACATCAAGCGGGGTGCTGTCATATGTGGAGTCACAATAAAAAAAACAGTGAAAACATTAGGTCAGCTTTTTTATTGAGCAGCACCAATACAACGACTTACAAAGCATTTAACGTTAGCCTTAATTCCTTCAAATGTTTTTTTTTACCCTTTGCTTGAAGGATCCAGTAGAGATAACTTTATTTTTTATTAACTAATATTTGCAAATTCAATATCCTTACTTATATTATAAACGCGAAAGTTTGTGAGTATGGATGGATGGATAGATGTTTGTTACTCTTTCACGCCAAATCTACTGAATGGATTTTAATGAAACTTTACAATAATATAGCTTATACATCAGAATAACACATAGGCTACGATTTATGAAGATATTGTGTGAATTGTCCAAAATATGACGATAAGTGTCAAGTAAGTAGGATAAAAAAATTAAAATAAAATAAAAGGTTAAAAAGGCGTGATAATTTGATTGTTGATAAAGGATTTCGCATACAAAAATAAAACAATAATATTTGTTTTTGATATTGATTGTGTAAATTATGTTACAATAAACATTTCTATCTCTTAATTATAAAGGGTCAGTGATTTCCTGACCTAATGCCTTACTAAAATAAGTTCCTATTTATAAGCTTGTATGAAAATAATAGCGGATGTGAGGGAAGCGAGGGAGTTGTGTCAGGATCGTGGCAAGTGGCGTTCCATTGTCTCTACCTATCCCTGTGGGAAAAGAGCGTGACAATATGATTTGATATTTATGTTTATTATAGTGTAAGATTGCTGAAAGTAATGAAATGAATTTTGATGAATTTCCTTTTTTTACAATTCTATACTAAGCTACTAAAGTGCTTGTATCATAGAAACAGGACAACTAAAGTATGAACTTTATGTATATCAAAGATACATTGGTACCGGTGAGTAGTGTTGAACCCGTGCCACTCGGCTTACGTAGCCATTGCACTGCCACTACACCACGGTCGCCTCTAGCAAGACACCTACGTAATAAAAAACCGCTACTTATATAAAAAGTGTTAAAGAATAAAGATGTTTAACTCAAACATACCTGTGCGCAACAGTTGCCGCATTAAAAACATACTGTCCATTATAAATAGCACTAAAAACGATAGGTATCAATAAAAATAAATAATTCGTCAACTGATAACGTCCAAATTGTCCTAATTCCACAAGTATACTGTCCAAATCAACACCGCTATCATCTGATTTCGGCATGTTTTCTGATTATAAATGTAAACATTCGCGACCGGTGTTTTTGTAAATATTTGAACGTGTGCATGGAGTAAATCGAAACGTGACTCTCCCTCCATGCGCGGTAACGATCTGTCTGATACGTTATAATTATACAACCGCTACGTAGCCACTGTCTTACGTGGACACTGCGCATGCGACAATTTCAAAGGCATTTTGGAGGTGGCATTAAGCCGTTGTTCCTTTGTTGCGTCTGTAGATGACACACTCGAGACAATGGCGCACAAAATAATACTATAAGGCGCTTGAAATAAGAGTTGTTTTTGTATAAAGTCTGTGGGTTTCTTTGTGAGAATATCAAAAGGTTTCATCTTTTATCAATTTCATTGTGCTATGAATTGTTGAACAGTTAATACTCGTATTTTGATATTGCAACGTAAAAAATCTCTTAAACTATCATTGAACTATCGTTGAAACTATACATAATTGAAAGTATAAACAGTTAGGCATTCGTTGTAAAACAAGTTAAACAAAACAAATTAATTATTACAGGTTTACTACTTTATTGTTTCTATAGTCGCAAAAAAACCTGTTTGTAACCAAACAGTATACGTAGGACAACAGTTTAGTGACGTTCCTGTAATGAGCACGTTTTGTGGGGTTTCCATATATTTAGCTTAAAGGGAATCTCCCAAACAGAAAAAAACTTTATTTAATGAGATATTATCGATCCATTTTATGTTTGTAACAAGTTCCTACTATTATTATTATTATGTTAATGATTAGTAGAAAAAGTGTTAGTTAAATTTTACGCTTGTATTTCTTATTATCTATTAATTATAATACCTCAGAAAAGCATTACCTATTTATAAAAAGTAGTTGTTTAAGTTCTTTAGTATCTGCCATTCTATGTTATTACAGATCTATCGCCGCGAGGATTAGTATGACAAATTTCACTAAGATTTATTTTTATAAGGCGCGACGTCTGAATTTGTTTTGCTTAATCATAAACAAGAGAAAGCTAGCAAAACATATTATCGCGCCGACTCGGTATACGGTTGCTTAAGATATCGGCATTGTGTCAAAAATTGGTATTATGTAACGGCAGAGGTGTCTGTCTGTTTTGTGTGGACTTCACTAAAAGTTTCCCATTGCTGCAGGCCGACCGCATTTTATTTTATGCGTCAATAAATGTTTAATGTTTTTATTTTTTTATCTTATTAATTAATTATTATTTTATCTTATTATTTTAAGAGTGGTAGGCAGTGGTACCCAGTCTGCCGATCCGGGGTAGTACCACCACTTACAAGTATACAGACCGTGAAGTGATTTGGTCACGTTTCGGGATCAGCTTGTAAGTTGCCGGTTCCATCTAGGCCGGCATAGTGAATGTGATTGCTACTTACAGTTATTGGATTGTATTAGCAGTGACATTCATTCATGGACCACACTTCGGCTTAACATCAAGCGGGGTGCTGTCATATGTCGAGTCACAATAAAAAAATTATATATATAAATATATAAAATAAATAACTATTGTATTTGAACATTGTCCCGGTTTTCCTTCAAATCAAGGCCACTCTAACATAAAGCACTTAAATATAAACCAGTAAATACAATGAATGAATGGAATGAATTGACAAATATTATCATTCATTGACAGCGGTCTGCATTGAGATATTTGTAATGATTTTGATTATATGAGGGCAAAGATGGAATGTTATCACTTGAGATGCATTTCGTTATGATTTTTAATTAATAGGTCAGTTTTTAAGACCGTCATGTGACTTCTACTTAAATGGTAAGTCGCAATAGAGATCCATGCATGAGTGTCAATAAGTATATATTTAATTTTATTTCTAAAGGTATCAGGGCCGTCTTAAGCATATTCAGCGCCGGGGTGCAAAAGTCAAGGCTCCGCTTGCGTGGTTTCAGTGTAGTAGGTACCTATCGAAATTTATGGCGGTCGGCATGCGCCCCCTAAGACTCTGCGCCCGGGTGCACTGCACCCCTTGAACCCCCGGGTAAAGACACAGTATCGTCTATGATACAGGCTTGTATCATAGACGATAAAGTATGGAATTACAGTTAACAGACAGATATTAATTTCATAAGGGTTTTATTTATTTAGAACTTATTTAGGTATATTGATACAAATACAAATTATTGCATAAGTGTAAACTACTACATAAACAAATACATTTTATGTATGTAATTATAAAGAAATACATAAAAAAAAATAGAATCATTTAAACCTAATTATGTATGGGTTTTATCCGATTTTAAAATTAGTTTTAGCAGAATTCACCTCTGTTCATGGTTCAAACAGCAAAGGCAAAACAAATTAAAAAATAATTAAATATATAATAATAAAGTAATTTTGTTTTATTGCTTTAAGGCTTTGCGGTTACTGTACATGTTACGATGCACGTGAAGGATACCATTCATTGGGCCAATCAGTGCAGGTCATGTGATGGATGTGATGTCTATTATACTAAGTTTTTAAACGTGCCTATATCATACATCGTTTGAAGAACCAACTTCCCCATCGGTTGTTGGTTCTTCAAACGATGTAATGAAAGGTCTAGAGTGGAAACTACAAACCAGAAGACGCAGCGTAGTTAGGCCTCCCACTTAGTGGGTTGACGACATAGTGAAACTCACAAATAAACGGTAGATGCAATTGGCATCTTATCGTTCGAAATGGTGTACTTAGGGAGGTCTATTTTTAGTAGTCTTCTTGCTAACGATTCTTGCTATGATGATATCATAGAAACTGGGTGATAAATGTTCATAAATGCAAGATACATTACATTTGTGTTTTACCGGTCAGTGGTTATGGCTGTCTCATGTTTGTTGCCTTGATATGCACGAGTGATTTACAAATCCAATTTTCATTATCAATTTACTACATAGAATTGAAATTCTCCAGATATATTTTGTTATTTTTTATTTTATTGATTTACATTTCTATACTAAGCTATATAAAGTAGATATATCAAAGATACATTGGTACCGGCGAGTGGTTTTGAACCCGTGCTCTCGGTTTGCGTAGCCATTGCACTGCCACTACACCACGGCCGATAATAACGACGCAAGTTAAGGATAATTATTTTAATAATTATTTAAGTAAACATATTCAAATAATTAACTATAAATAAAAAATATCATCTAAAGACGTCCCATCAGGGATAGACCAAAGACACATTCCCCAAACGGCGCCAACTCGTAATTAATAAACAAGTAAATAATTATAAATAAAAAATTAACAGAGACGTGTTTTTATTGCACTTATGTTTATGATTATAATAATCAGTAATAATGTTGGAAAATAGATCTGATTAATAAATGAATAAGAACTAAGATAAGTGATGCATTGATAAGTGACTGAGAGGGAATTGCGATGAGATCGTTTATTGACTGTGAAGGTCAACTACTAACTCTGCACTTTGTCCTCTACAAGGAAAATCGTTTTAGTATTTTTAAAGGCGACTGACTGTGGTCTAGTGGTAATGTAATTGTCTCTCAAATAAAATTAACCCGCTTCGAAACCCCTTGCCGTTACCAATGTATCTTTAATATTATATACTTTTGTCGTCCTGTTTCTATGATACAAGTTCATTTAGTAGCTTCTTTTTTTATATGACGACACCATGCCTGATGTTAAACTGGAGTGCGATCCATGAAAGGAGGCCCATGAATAGGAGGCTCCTACATGAATTTTCTACAACAATAATAAATAATCCCATTTAAAATTCAGTACAGTCCGGGATTATCTATAGATACAATGTACGCAACTTCCTAAGGGCCACAAAAATCGAGCCAAAAATAATATAAAGTGGTAAAGGTATAGATAACTTAGATAACTCCTACTTAAAGGGATAGAGGATTTATATTACCACCATTTTCAAGGGTAACGTGAAGTGACTCAGTCGCGTTTCGGGATTCAAACTCAGTTAACTAAGCCGGCATAGTGGCAGAAATTTCTACTCACAGTTATTAAACTGTAGTAGCAGGCCATTTAGGAGGACTAAAATAGTATTCAACTATGAAGAAAGTTCCTAAAAATTAAATAACAAAGCAAATAAAACACCACATACATAAAACGTATTATGTTTTATTCAGGCGTTAATAGCATACATTATGACGTTTCGACGCCGACGCCGACTGTTATTAAAGTAACTGTAACACTGTTTGTTCAACTTACTTGTTAACACTCTTGGTAATTTTTATTATAAATACTTCACCTTTCTTAAGGGAAAAAAGAAACTCAGGCACTTACCTAATGCCTTGATCATCATATCCCAAACGGATGCATAGAAGTCGCGTATTTTTGTTGCTTATATATTTTTAGATCGTATGTCGAAGGCGGCATTGGTAAGGTTTTACAATATTTGGTTGGATAGAGGTGGCAGTGTAGTGAGGCATAGTGAGGGCAGTGAAGTTGAGTGTTGACATGTCGCAAAAGCTTTTAAACCTTCATTTCGGTCATAAGTCCGGTACGCTTTCCTTTATCCATGGATGCTGAGAAATTGTTTCATTTTTTTTAAATATTGTAAGTACTTTTTTAGGGCACCGTAGCAAAAACGGAACCCTTATAGATTCGTCATGTCTGTCATGTCACAGCCACTTTTTTTTCCGAAACTATGCGAACTATTATGTTAAAACTTGTTAAATAGATGTATTCTGTGAACCGCATTAAGATTTTCACACAAAAATAGAAAAAAAAACAATAAATTTTGGAGGAACCCCATACTTAGAACTGAAATTCAATTTTTTCATCAAACCCATACGTCTAGGGGTATCTATAGGTCTTCAAAAATAATATTGAGGTTTCTAATATCAGTTTTTGCTAAACTGAATAGTTTGCGCGAGAGACACTTCCGAAGTGGTAAAATGTGTTTCCCCCCTGTAACTTCTAAAATAAGAGAATGATAAAACTAAAAAAAAATATATGATGTATATTACCATAAGAACTTCCGCTGAATATTGGTTTTAACGAGATCTAGTAGGTATTTTTTTTTAATACGTCATAAATCCTATACCGCAATTTACCTTTCATTCAACCAACTCAAATATAAAAATTGATGAAAGTTTCAACGAACTACAATAACTGTTATATTATGTTACTTGCTGCTACGGAACCCTTAATGGGCGAGTCCGACTCGCACTTGGCCGCTTTTTTAACATAACACATATTCTTTATACATGGCTTTGCATAGGGCCAGATTGAGAGGCGTAGAGGCCCTGGGGCAACGAAGGAGCGGAGTCAGATTTCTGGCACATTAAGAAAACATTTTCTATATGAACGATAAAATTCTAGTTTCGCAAGGTATTACGAGATACAACAGTTAATAAATATTTGCTACTGTTTTATATCAGAATTAATTATATTGCTTACAAAGTAACTATAATTAATTTGATAAGAAAATTACAAATGTCATTAAACCTAATAATGATAAAAAATAATGTCTATGGCCCGTTAAATAATAATAAAATATTTAGTTCAGATCTTATATAATTCAAAACATATTAGGTGATAATGTGAAAATTAACGTGTATTAATTTTTGAACATTTCTTATAATATTGTGCTAAGATACGAGGGAAGCACATTTAAACTTTCCTTATAATAATTTTAGGTTAAAAAATGAATACTATGGAGGCAGTTTTGAACTTCCCTTATAATTCAGTTGCCATAATTTTTGCCAAGAAGAGTATACGAGGAAAGCCAAATAATTGCCCTTTTTGATCGACAGTTTAACAAAGACACCGCCGAATCATTTAGTTTGACTTTCGATTCGGTTGTCAGTTTGACAGAATGCGGATGCTTCTCCCGGTCGAATGTAAAGACGAGGTAGGAGCTATGTAAAGGCGTTATATAAGTGAAAAATATAAATTGTTTCATTATTATTTTAATATTTTAACAGCTGTTGTTGAAGAATACATGCGTAATCACATAATACTATTATTACGCATGTTTTTTTTATTACGATGCGTATGCGACATTTAATTAAATATATAAATTATTTACTAGTCGACCGATCGTGTTTGCGTTGACGTTTTCACGAGGCGAATTTGGTTGTTCAACTGCGAAATCCTTCGCGATTTGAACCGTCTGAACAGACTTTCAATCAAGTTGAAGCAATAAATATCGGTTCAACATAAGGCAAAGACCTTTCAACTTTTATTGATTCAATTAATAGCTGACAGCGAATTGACTCGTCTGAACTTGTTCGTTCAACTCGCATTGAATAATCAGTTAGTCAATTAGCGCGATTGAGCACCTACATATATATTGCATTCATCTGTCACCAGTTTTTTGTTAGCTTGTAAAATAAAATGTAAATTATGGCGTCCGCATCTACGAGAAAAATGCTAAAATGAACAGATAGTGTAATGACACGTATAATATTGAGTCGATTATCATGAGAACGCTATTCAGTCAATATTTAGGTTTCATTTTTTTTGTTGAACAATAAATACTGAACTACTTAATTCGCCTCGTGAGAAAGCCGTATTAGATCCCCCAGCCGTCAGCTACCCCCGCATTCGCCCGGCTGGGGAAGGCAAGACGCGTAAATCTTCTAATACCGCTAGTATTAAATCTTATTTTCATTTGACTTGGACTTTTATTAAGTGAAAAACCCTGGCAAATTATAGATTAATGATAGAAGTCATATAAAAAAGTGCTGGCCGGTTCTGACTAGGCCAGCACAGTGGATGCAACTGATACTTACAGTTATTTAACTCAAGTAGCAGTCGCCTCAATTCATGGATAATTACGACTGTCATAATTCGGGCTCTAATAAAAAAAAATTACGCGTGCACTACAGTCATTTCCGACCAGGGGGCCGACCGCGCAATTTTAATGGGAATGAAAATGAAATTCTTTCCTATTTGTCAAAAATTTACGCGGTCGCTGCTAGTGTCAAAAACAACTTTGAGATTGAACTGTCAATAAAAATGAAAATGAAAATGTGCGGTCGCAATTTTAATTTTGAAGCTCATTAAATGAGGACAACTGTCAACTGTCGTAATTGAGTTACGCGGTTGGCCCTCCGTGTAAAACTGTCGTTTACACAGTCATTCCCTCAAAATATATATTTTTTTAATTTGTGACTCGATATATGACAGCACCCTGCCTGATGTTAAGCTAGAGTGCGGTCCATGAATGGAGGTAACTGCTACTACAGTCAATAAACTGTAAGTATCAGTCACATCCACTATGCCAGTTTAGTTAGAATTAGCAACTTACGAGCTGACCCCGAAACGCGACTAAGTCACTTCACAGTCTGTGTATACTTGTATGTGTTGGTAGTACCCTGGATAGGCAGACGGAGCACCACTGCCTACCACTCTTAAAAACTCTTACCGCTCTTTAAAAGCTTGGACCTCTCCTTGCCCACCATCAGGCAAGCCGAGGTCAGATGTCGAGTGACAATAAAAAATGCCTACCACTCAAAATAAGCTTGCCAGTGAAATATTATCAAGCATTTTTTGTTAAACCGGGCCATGTTTTGTTATGTTGTACCAATCCTCAATACTGTCGGAACTCAAATCCTAATACTAGGGTACAAAAGTAGACAGTTTGTAATTCGATCTTGTGATATTTTTGAAAATCAATCGTTTCAATAATTTCATTAGTTATCTGATTTATTTATTAATAATAAATATTTACAATTAAACTTCATTAAAAGTAATAATTAACTATAATTAAACTATAAATAAAAAATATCATCTAATGACGTCGCATCAGAGATAGTCCCAAGGAGACTGGCAACATTTCCCCTTTGTATAGCAAGGCTAATACGTTGGCAGAAATAATTGCCAGCCTTCCTGTCTCCAGACTTCTCCGTCAGCCGCCTGGACAACTCCTTCATTAGTGGATTTTTTATTTAATATTACACATAATAATAAATAATAATATTCTAAAACACAATTATCGAAAACACAATATACAATGTGCCCATTTTAATGGCATCTTGACAGCTTAATGCTAAAAAGCATTTTCTATGAGGTAAACTTTGGAGGAGAAGTAACAATAAAGATTTATAGTGCTTCAGTAATAATCCCTAATTAGTATAATATAATACATATATTAATACCTGCATATACTACATACATAAAACAAAGGATTTGTTATTTTATATTTTATAAAATGACTTATTTTTATGAAGTCGATTTTTTGGATTTGTCTTCGCTTTGGATTTGCAGAATAACTAATAAAACATCGATAAAATATACAATAACAAAATATTTATTTCTTTACCTCGGAATAAATATTTTTTTTTCAACAAATAAACTTATAAATATAATGAATAAACTATTTAAAAAATATCCTCTAGTCCCATCATAGATAGTCCCAGAGAGACTGGCAACATTTCCTTTTGTAGTAAGGCTAATACGTTGGCAGAAATAATTGTTAGCCTTCCTGTTTCCAGACTTCTCCATCAGTCGCTTGGAGAACTCCTTGGCAAGGCGCGGCGCTTAGCTGAAGGTCCCTAAGAGTTCATCGTCTCGACCCCAAACGGCGCAAATTCGTAACCAGTCTGAGGTATTCAGCAGAAATCGCCACACTTCAGATGTGGTAAATAAGTAGGTTCAAATGTTACTGTTCAAAATTTATGACTGTAATTTTCAATATGTATGAATTTAATATTGTAATAACTCCAATATTGATAGAGTGATGATGCTCTATTGCTTGTGTTATAGTATTATAAAATGGTATGCACGCGTACTAAACGATAATACAGTAGGAGGAATGTATTATTGTAAAAACAGTGAGCGAGGTGCTCGCGCGTCCTTACATGCTGCGGTTAAAACAATCCGATAAATGACAGTTTTTATGAATCGATTAAACGATAGAAATGGCGGAAAAAGTAATAGTAAAAGATAGTAAGAAGGGAACACTAGATGAGTTAGAGGATTTTGGCAAATTTCAAAGTTTACAATATGTTCTTATTTGTGTTCCTTTACTTTTTGTGTCTATGATGAATGTGAATTATGTGTTTGTTGCCGGCGATGTCGATTACAGGTAAGAAGTGCATCGAATTATTCAATTCAAAAAAATCTCTTCGAATTTGAACCGGTAGGAATAGGACAGTTCTTTTTAGCTCGGTTTTCTCAGTCGTCGTCACTTTTGGACCTCCTCTTGCTTATCATCAGGCGGGACGGGGTCAGATGTCGTGTCACAATAATAAAAAAAACTCCTTTTTAGTAAAAATCTTTTTCATTCGATTTTATTTCATGAATACGATTTAAATCTGGAGCAATTGGTTCAAATATTTTTTTAAATGGGTTGGTATGTACACTAAAAAAATTATAATGCTTGCATACTGGTAATAATTTGCAAATGTATATAAAATGTTACTATTTTTAAATACAAAAATTACCTACACACTGGTAATTAGAGAGTACCATTACTACAATTTTTATAGTTAAAATCCCATGTGTACACGTATGTCCTATAAAGTCGTGGATAGAAGCTGCGATACAACTTCTATCTAAAGGTATAAGGTTCTTCTTCTAAAGGTATAAAATAAATTAATAAGTTTCACTAATAGAACATTACAATTGAATCAATGTTCAACGAACTTTATTCACCTGTGTAAACATTCGAAAAAACATTAAATATTAGATCTTTTTTTTACATTTCTATACTAAGCTACTAAAATGCTTGTATCATAGAAACAGGACAATCAAAGTACATACACCAAAGATACATTGGTACCGGCGGGTGGTTTCGAACTCGTGCTCTCGGTTTGCATAACCATTGCATTGCCACTATACCACGGTCGCTATTTTTTTCCAATAAATAACAGAAAACAATATAGATTTTACGGGACTTTACTTTCCATTACTTACTTATTTATTTTACTTTACTGCTCCGATGGTTTGGGTACATGGAAAGGATGAGTAAAAGTAGATTGATGAAAGAAATTTATAAATCTGATGTGGATGGATGTGTTAATCGAGGCAGACCCAGGAGGGTCTTTTCCGACCAAATCGGAGACATCCTCAAGAAGCTTTAAGGGTATGCCCTCTGCCCATAACTTTAGAGATTGTATGAAGAGAATTGTGGATTTGAAGAAAGAGGCGGAGTTATGCCAGGATCGTAGCAAGTGGTGCTCTATTGTCTCTGCCTATCCCTGTCTTGAAAAAAGCGCGACAATTTGATTAATTGATTTACCATTTGCGTTATTTTTATAGTCGCGGGAAGAGATTTTGAAAGAAAAATTAGCTAAAATGTTATG
Organism: Tinea trinotella; assembly: GCA_905220615.1. Classification (NCBI taxonomy): domain Eukaryota; kingdom Metazoa; phylum Arthropoda; class Insecta; order Lepidoptera; family Tineidae; genus Tinea; species Tinea trinotella. Next base: position 3,122,215 of record HG992314.1, read on the forward strand.
TAATAATTTAATATTGTAATAAGTTTTTTAAAGAGATTCTCAGGAAGAATTGTATAAATCTATTCTGTAATATTTAATTGTTGTAAGCTATTATTGAAAATAAAATTATTAAACACTACGAGTATGTTATGAGAAATTAGTGACGCCTAATTTTGAATTGAAAAATTCATTGTATAAACCATCCCACGGAAACAGGAAATTAACACTTGTACAAAAATGCGCATGAAAATCAAACTAGGTCAATGTGGGAACAACTATGTGAAAGATTACTCATCAGGAAAAAATAAAAGTAAAAAATATATATTTCATATATTTTGAAAATTTGTTAAGCTTCTAAACGTGCGTATATCATAGAAGCAAGCAAAACCAAATAAAGGCTCCTGGTTTGTGTGACCATTTCCACTAAACCATGGTCGCAATAGAAATGCTTCTTTAATCTCTTCTCTCGTACACATCATCACATCGCAAAGTAAATTTGCCCGACATTCCCATCAATTTCTCCAGGACAGACAGTACCTTTATTAATTTAAAACTCTACTAAGCAATATTTTACAGAAAACTAAACGTCAATCAACCAAATTGAGACGTCATTTCCCACAGGGATAGGCAGAGACAATAGAGCGTCTCTTGTCACGATCCTGACACAACTCCCTTGCTTACTTCACATCCACAATTATAATTTTATCTTCTTCCCTTATATTCATTTAAAACTCTACTAGGCAATATTTTACAGAAAACTAAACGTCAATCAACCAAATTGAAACGTCAATTCCCACAGGGATAGGCAGAGACAATAGAGCGCCACTTGCCACGATCCTGACACAACTCCCTTGCTTACCTCACATCCACAATTATAATTGTATCTTCATACAAGACGGTTTGTTTACCAGCCAGCAAATGATATAATTATCATCAGCCAGAAGGCGTACACTGCTGAACATAGGCATCCCTCTTAGAATGCCATTCCGAACGACAAGATACATCCACTGGTTATTCGTGACTTTCACTATGTCGTCAGTTTACCTAGTGGGAGACCTACCTACGCTGCGTCTTTCGGCATATAGGCTATATCAAATAGGCTAGTTCAAAACAACTTGCGGGTTGTTTTGGTACCAATGTATCTTTAATATACATTATATTATATTATATTATATTATATACATTATATTATATTATATTACATACCATACTTTGTTCGTCCTGTTTTCATGAAACAAGCACTCTTAGTAGCTTAGTATAGAAATGTAAAAGAAAAAAACGATTTGTGTTTAGATATGAAGGGGCACAGTTGCTTGCCAGAGCAAGCTAAATATATAAAATCTTTAGAAAAATTTAAATTTGCAGTCAAAAAACTCCTAATGGAATGCTAAGTACTAACCTAACAATTGTTAGTATTATCTTAGATTTTGCGCGAACATTGATTAATAAATTAAACAAATTTTATGCGGCTTAGTATCGCGTTTATTTTGGTTTTGATTTTACATTCCGCGACCTAGATGGCTGCGAAGCTGTCAAAACGTAGAAATATTAAAAAACGTTAAATCAAAACCAAAATAAACGCGATAGTAAGCCGCATAAAATTGGTTTAATTCACTAACAATTTTTATTGTAAAATATACCTAAACACAAAACCCATATACCTAACCCAAATACTCATATACCTAAGCAAATATTGTATTATACTCTTTGAATAAATAAAGTTTTATATAAACCTAAGACCTAATATTTTATACGCATGTTAGAATTTAATGTTTAAAACTATTGCTATTTAATCTCGTTTAGGTCATTGACCTATTGAATGTTATGTTAGATTTTATTGGGTTAAATGTTGATCGAATAACAACACTCCTCGTCGCTCTTATAACACATCCTTTTTATGGTACATAATCATAAAATAATACGAGTGATACACTTTTTTATTGCAGCTGGACATAATATAAGATAATTCTGCTTGATATTATACAGGAGTGCACTCTCTAAATAAAGCCGACTGCTACTACAGTCAAATATCTGCGAGTAGAATTAAATCTTCTTTGCTAGCTTAGTCAGAAGTAGCAAGTTTCAAGCTAATCTCGAAACGCTACTAAATCTCTTCACAATATGTAAAAGTTGTAGTACTACCCCGAATTGTCAAACTGGGCAAATCACAGAACTCATAAATATATTTAAAGTTTTATTCATATGTTCTTTGGGGAAAATTACCACCAACTTTAAAATATTTTTTGTTTCGATAGTATGGGCACATGGAAAGAATGAGTGAAAGGATGAAGGAATTTATAAATCTGATGTGGATGGATGCGATAAACAAGGCAGGCCCAGGAGGGTGTTTTCTGACCAAATCGGAGACATCCTAAAGAAAGCTAGGTTGCCTAGTGCCCATAACCACAGAGCCTGTATGAAGAGAATTGTGAATGAAAGGAAGCACGATTGTGTAAGGATCGTGCCAAGTAGCGCTTCATAGTCTCTGCCTATCTCTGTGGGAAAAGGGCGTGATAATTTGATTGATAACAAAGCTGTATTTTGGGCCCTAATTCTTCATTATTTCCGTATAATTGCTATATAAACTTGTCTTATCAAATTCATTTAAATAAAAACAGGTCTTCTGTAAAGATCGTTGTCAACTTTTAATCTATTTAGCAGAATTCTAAAATTAATTAATTAATGCGTGTTAAAGTCATTAAACTCAGTTGTTATTGCGATACATTTGAAAATCTTTGTGTTATTTAAATTAGGTACTGAAAACAATGTATGCGGAATATTCTCTTTACATTATAAAAGGATATTATAAAGGTAGGTATATTGTTTACTTACACAATACAATTTTGACAATTTAATGAGACAATAGTTCTTAAAATATCTTCTTACCATTGATTGTTATTTATATATACAGGTGATTAACATAAAATTAATTTTAATAATAATAATCGTTTATTAACGTAATTGGTGTGGAAAGCCTATTACCAATTTTGTATTAAATGTAATTTTGACAATTTATTTGATATTTAAGTGAACATAAGGTATAAACGTAGTAGAACCTTAGGCTATCTATACTGTGTCACCCTTGCCACTGCACTAGGCGGACTTGTGTCGCAGTGACTGGTATTATAGGATTGTGTAAGTTAGTTATTTGTGTGTTTGTGCCTGTTGGTATTTTTAATATATTATAATAGTTAGTAGTAGTTTTAGGTTTCATTTTATAAAGCGTAGTTATGTAACTGATTTGTTTTATTGAGACCTTGTTTGTGTATTGAATCTTTACTAGAAATAAAATAATGTTTTTTTCTAGTTACTATCATGAAACCTTTATTTTAATAATTACATCGTTTTCTTGAGCTTCATTTTGCGTTGTCAAATTTGTCTTCCATTGTGTGTGTGTCCAGACCGTCGACACCGCTGTCACGGCGAACCTCGCGATACAAACAGTCGTTTGGCTAGAATCGGACTGGACCATACCAATTACAGTTTTACATCAACATTTCATTAAACAGACCTTGTTGCCCAAAGGCAAGCCCAAATGACCGATTACTGAAAGATCCGATTCAGTGTTAGGTAATTTTTTTTAAATATTTTAGAGCTTGTATGAAAAGAATGTTGTATGTGAGGAAAGCGAGGGAGTTGTGTCTGAATCGTAGCAAGTGCTGATCCATTGTCTCTGAATATTACTGTGGGAAAAAGGCGTGACAATTAAATTGATTGATTGTTTTATTATGACTCGACATCTGACCTCGACCTGCCTGATGGAGGTCCGAGAGTGCCGACAACTAAAAAAACCGTCTGATGTTAAGCTGAAATCCAGGAATGGAGGTGACTGCTACCACAGTTAAATAACTGTAAAAGTATTAATATAAAACATTAATTCAGTACCATTTCAAAGTACCTTTTCTTTTTTAACCTTGTTCCAAACTCATCTTTTTATTTTACTCGTATATGCGTTTTCATATGTCAATTTCCCATCTTGGATCATTCAAGCGAAGCATTGAAAAGCACATTTGGCCGGCATAGTGACAATGACTGAGACAGCCGTAAACTATGTCGATTATTTCAGTCGTCGGCTCTCTAGGACTTCCCCTTTCTTATCATTAGACAAGTCGAGGTTGGATGTCGCGTCACAATGAAAATATAGTTTCTACTAATATTTGTCTATGTAATAAATCATAGTTAAAGTTCTATGTAATTTGTTGAATTATTTAAATAATGCTATCTTTAGCAATGTGCACATGTTTTCACACGTTTTGGTTGCCGGTCAATACGCAGGTGGAGATGCCGGCTAATATCAATCAATCAATCAATCAAATTGTCACGCCTTTTTACCCACAGGTATAGGCAGAGACAATGGAGCGCCACTTGCCACGATACTGGTACAACTCCCTCGCTTCCTTCACATTCACAAATCTATTCATACAAGCCATATGGTTATGAACACAAGGCAACCTAGCTTTCTCGAGGATGTCTCTGATTTGGTCGACAAACACCCTGATAAAAAGAGCGCAGTGACATGTTTTGTTACCTACTTACTTTTCGTTTTTCGAATGACTATAAGTTTAAAAATAATAATAATCATGTGCACAACTGTAAACGATGCGCGGATTTCCTCCTATCACAGTCGGCCAATGCTCTACTTATCTGTCTATACTTATACTGCGCAGCACAAAATTCAGCGCTCTTTTGATCTGCCGTCATCTCTATGAGTGACAGCTATTCATTCCAATACATTTTACACATCCTACCCGGCACCGGCTACCCGGCAACCGGAACGTGCGAACGTGTCTGACCTTCTTCCTTTTGCCCACATTTTCGACTTGCTTTTTTTTTATTATGACACGACATTTGACCTCTACCCTGATGATAAGCAAGAGGAGGTCCAAGAGTGACGATGACTAAAAAAAAACCGAGTCAGTTCACGGCTGCCCCAGTCGCCGTCACTATGCCGGCCAAAGGCATACTTCTATTGCTCTAGAGGTTGGCTGGTAGAGAATGCAAACTAGCATTATGTCCGCCCGCGTGAATCGTTATGGCAAGTTATATTTACGAGTAAATAAATTTAACCTTGTTCCTACCTCGTCCTTCCACTCCCGTTATGCACAGGTCGGGGAAAGCATCCGCATTTTATCGACCGAATCGGCAGTCGAACTAAAAAGTTCGACGCGTCTTTTCTTTACTCTCTAACATTACTCTCTAACTTTACTCTCTAATTCTCTAGAACAATTAACAAATGGATTGCTTTGCCAGCCCATGTGTTTTCTCCATCCTATGACCTTGGATCCTTCAAGCGATTCGTGAAGAAGCACCTTAGTTCGGCAGTCGGGAACTGACTCGGTTATTCCAGTCGTCGTCACTCTTGGACCTCCTCTTGCTTATCATCAGGCGGGTCGAGGTCAGATGTGTCAATAAAAAATAAACTAATCACAAAAAACCACAAGTGATTCCAAGTAAACATATATCAAATTGAATACACTAAAGAAATTCAAAGTCAAGTTTAATATGCGGTTACAATTGGCTCTGTAATCATTTCGCTACATCATTTTACTTGAGCGATGTTTACGTGATAATTATGTTCTATATAGCACTGTTCACCCATAATGATAAACCTACAAAGCTATTATTGTCATGGAGTCACGTTTCAGCGGTAACTATCTATATGCACTTCCGTTTTTAAAAGAACACAATTTATTATTATTTTAAGATAAACGTATAGCATGTCTAACTATAAATTACGAGCCCCTCCAGTTAGAAATGAAAATATTTCTAACTATACTATACTTTATCATCGTGCTTCTCATTTTGTGTCCAACCAGCAACTGAATGACCAATTACAATTGCATTTTCGGTATGTTGCATTTATATTTTATGTTTTCTCATGTGCGCAAATGCGGTGGAAGGGCGCGTCATTTCGGCTTAGACAGACTATATTTGTAAAATGGTCACGTAAGCAAAGAGTCCTCGGTTCAAATCCATTTGCCAGTATTAATGTGTTTGATATATGTACGTCGTTCAGTTTATATGATACAAGCAAAGTAGCTTAGAATAGAAATGTGAAAAAAATGGTTTAAAATAATTCGTGTTACACGTCTTACACGTTCGTTACACGTCCCGGGTTCAATTCCCAGTTAAAGAGCGCCTTATGCGTCACTTTTATGCATTATGTAATGCTGTATAATATAAAATAAAGAAGTAAGGTTGTGAACAGATAATTTATGCATCTCGGTTATAACAAGAATGATATGATTATGTAATTATAATGGTAGAATTATTCATCGTTGAAATTAAATTATATTACCAATAAGATTTATTCAAGAAGAATACTATATATTATATATAATTCTTTATAACTATCCTAATAAAAACGCATTAATTCACACTTTTCATGATCTAGACCATACGTCTTCAACCTTTTTTAGTGCAAGGGCCAAACATCGATTTCACATCGTCCGTAGGGCCACAACTTTTCACGACACTTTACCACCTTATCAATAAAATAAAAGACATACATAATTTCAAATTTCAATAAAATTTATTGGTTAATTAAAGTCAATCTTCATTGGTTAAGAACTTAGCTGGCGGGCCGCATGAGGCCCGAGGGCCGCGGGTTGAAGACCCTAGATCTAGACCATTGTTTCCCAACGTGGGGCCCACGCCCCACAGGGGGGCAATTTGATAGTTATTGGGGGCAATTAAAAAATGGACTACACGACTTTAACCATTTCGCTTTGGCTTATTTAAATGCAATGCTAGATATCGGTGACAAATTTAACAAAATAAATTCTTAAAAAAATGCTGTAATCATTTATATTTTGTAAGGGAACAAAACAATTTTTAAAGGTTAAAAATTATGTATGGGGAGCATATTTTTTTTAGAAATGTTAAGGTGGGGCATGGTCTAAAAAAGGTTGGGAAACACTGATCTAGACTCAACTATTTCTGCTGCGTAAATACGCCAACCTCGAAATAGGAATTTGCGCCGTTTGGGGTATGGCTAAGCGGCTGACCAAGGAGTTATCCCAGCGGCTGACGGAGAAGTCTGGAGACAGGAAGGCTGGCAATTATTTATGCCAACGTATTAGCCTTGGTATTAAAATGTTACCAGTCTAATGTGACCTCATTAATGATTTGTTATTTATAGTTAATATACTTTTAATTTTATGTGGTTCTCATAAAATAACATTATTTAAAAGTGCACTTACACGAGCGATTATTCAGGCAACAATTGCTCGGCAACACGAATGGATAAATCTGGAGTAATTAGTGCAGCAATATGTAGCAATTTCAATAAAATATGGCAATTGTTTCGGCAATATTCCACAGTGCTCAATATTGGTGTGGCCATCGGAATTGACCATCATTGCTCACAATTGAGCAATTTTAATTGCCCATGTAAGCGAACCTTTAGAAGCAGTGCTCATAACCATAGAGACCGTGAAGAGAATTGTCTAGGTTTTTTTATTGTGACTCGACATATTACGACATAGTGAAAGTCACAAATAACCGATGGATGCAACTAGCATCTTGTTGTTCGAAATGGCGTTCTAAGGGGGAGACCTATGTTCAGCAGTGGACGCATTCTGGCTGATGATGATGATGATATTACATCACCCCTGATATTAAGTTGTGGTGCGGTCTTTTCTTCTGGTCATCATCATCGATGGGGAACCATTCTTCCCCATCGGTTATCGGTTCTTCAAGCGATGTAGCCAGCCCATTGCCACTTCAGCTCGCAAATTCTTCTAGCTATGTCGGTAACTCTGGTTCTTTGGCGAATATCCTCGTTCCGGATTCTATCGAGACACACCAATCTCTCCATTGCCCGCTGAGCGACTCTGAGTTTTTTTTAACAGGCCAACATCTAGAGGCCACGTCTCAGTGCCATATATCATCACTGGCAACACACAATGGTTAAAGACCCTTGTCTTCAGGCACTGTGGGATGTTTGACGAGAAGATATAACGCATTTTCTTCTAGTAGATACGTCTTTCCTTATTAAAATATCATTGGCTATATCTATGTTTATAATACACAGGGAGAATACAGTATGTAGCCTGTTATTGTAACAATTATATTGCATAATTGATTATTATGTAAATATACAATTTGTTTTCTTTATTAATTAACTAACATCGAGTGTTGATAAGAAATGTTATGTCGACAAGACGTTGTATTGAGTTTTATAGTACTCGAGTCTTGTTATACGGCGTTCTCACGAGGCGAATTTAGTTGGTCAACTGCAAAATCGTTCGCGATATGACCCGTCTGAACAGACTTTTATTCAAGTTGAAGCAATAAATATCGGTTCAATAAAAGTTGAAGACAGCGAATCGACTCGTCTGAACTTGAACGAACTGTTCAATCAGCCAGTCAATCAGCGCGATTGAGTACCTACGCATTGTATATTGCATTCCCTGTCACCAGTTTTTCTTTTGTTTGTAAAATAAAATGTGAATAAAATGTGAATTGTGGTGTCCACATCCACGAGAAAAATGCTAAAATGGACAGATAGTGTAATGACACGTGGAATATTGAGTTTATTATTATTGAACCGTCAGAACGCTACAGTCAATATTCGCTTTTAATTTTTTGTTAAACGATAAATATTGACCAGCTAAATTCACCTCGTGAGAACGCCGTATTAGACATTTTATGACCGGCATTTTTACATTTAAAGCAACTATTTGTAGTGTGGTCCTTCTCTGAGAAATGAGACGATAGAGGAAGAAGTCTCATCTAGTTTTATTGTAACTGGACGTATTTGACAACAGGCATGGCGAAATGATTAGCCAGTTTGTTACGCGTACGAGTTAAAGTTTGGGTTCGATTTCCGTTCAGAGCAAATATTTGTTTCATAGGTTTTATTTGTAATATTTAATTTAATTATTGAAATTATAAATATTAGTATACAGACCGAGAAGTGACTTAGTCGCGTTTCGGGATCAACTAGTAAGTTGCCGGTTCCAACTAACATATCGTAATAATAATTAAATGACAACATAACATATTACGATATTTATATTACGATTATGTTCGATACTTACTCTTGGCGGACTGGAATGGTACCGATACGCCACGAGGGTCAATCTTTTTAATGTACTCTTATATTTTCCAGATGTGTAGTACCAGAATGTGAAACAGAGCCTACAGTCGTTCGGCCATCTTGGTGGCCTTTGCAGATAGACGAGAAATGCCTTCAACCAATTGTAGACAGTGATACATATAACGGGACATGCACAAATACGACGTTTCTTGATAAATTGGCAGTGTGCGAAAAATGGATTTATGAATCGAATAATTCCATCGTTTCTGAGGTATTATATAAACCAATAGATATTCGTCGCATCTAAGAGCTATGCTTGGTGTGTCTCTGCGCGATAAAATCCGGAACGAGGATATTCGCCAAAGAACCGGAGTTACCGACATAGCTCGAAGGATTTGCGAGCTAAAGTGGGATTGGGCTGGCTACATCGCTCGAAGAACCGACAACCGATGGGAAAGAAAGGTTCTAGAGTGGAGACCACGAACCGGAAGACGCAGCGTAGGTAGGCCTCCCACTAGGTAGACTGACGACATAGTGAAAGTCACGAATAACCGGTGGATGCAACTGGCATCTTGCCTATGTTCAGCAGTGGACACGTTCTGGCTGATGATGATGATGATGATGAGTTCTGTAGACCAAATCGACAGTCGAACTAAAAGCTTGACAGTTGAATCTTTGTAGAATAATCAACAACTGAAAAGCTTTACTAGCGATTCTATAACCTTGGATCCTTCAAGCTAAGCGTGAATAAGGAACTTGACGGCATAGTGACAGTGACTAAGACAAACTGTATCGGTTTTATCAGTCGTCAACGCTCTTGGACTTAAGTTAACATTGAAGTTAACATCAGGCAAGTCGGAGGTTTGATGTGAAGTCTCAATATTTATTTTATTTTGTTCGATATTATTTGACGTTTAATTTATTTGTTTGTTGGAGACCGTGTATACAGACCCTGAAGTGACTTAGTCGCGTTGGGAATCAGCTTGTAAGTTGCCGATTCCAAATAGGCCGGCATAGTGGATGTGACTGCTATTTGCAGTTATTTAACTGTAGTATCGGACACCTCCATTCATTGGCTGCACTTCAGCCTAACATTAAACAGGGTGCTCTCATAATATGTCGAAAATAAAAAAATACACCATAGATTTTTCTCTTTCTAAATAAGCGACAATTTGTAATGACAGTAATTTTGCATAATAATTCCTTCATTAAAGTAATTTGGCGTTGTTATCCGTACAATTTACCTTACTTTCATTATTATTTATTAAGTAGAAATTCATATGGTAGTATGTAATTGTTTTGTTGATATGACCCCCTGCGTATGTTTCAGTTGAATTTAGCATGCCAATCGTGGAAAGCAACTTTAGTGGGAAGCATACACAATGCTGGAATGATCGCCTCTATGATGCTGTTGGGATGGATCTCTGATAGGTATTTCATTTTAATTTTTTTGTTAAGTATTACGTATTACTATAGTAACTATAGAATAAACTAACCTAATGAACAAACTATAAAAATCATTATGAAAACTGTTTGACCAAAGAACGCGCTTTTATATCAAAAATATCCATCGATATTATTGTTTTATTTATTAATTATTAATAAAATAATAATAAAATTTATTAAAAAGCGGACTTAATGCCAACAGATATTATTTTTATGTTAACAATTTTATTGTTTACACAATACACTAAATTGGCAATTTTGTGGACAAAAGAGAAATGTTATAATTTTCATATCGTAGGTGCAAAGATTAAAAAGAAGTCTAATCAAACATATTATATTATACCATACCTATATTTGTATATCTACTAGTTACTAACCAATAAATATACAATACATACATTTACATACATATAGTTCCTTTAAATATATACATATACTAATAGAGTCTGTCTAAGACTAAAAGACGCGAGGGGTGCATTTAAGCACACGTGTGAATATAAAATATAAATGCAACACACCGAAAATGCAATTGTATTATAATTCAGTTGCTAATAGTTATCTGTGGGTTAGACACAGAAGGAGGAGCACGTTAATAAAGCATAGTAGTATAGTTAGTAATATTTGTATTTACACATTTGAATAAAATAATAAAGTGGAGGGGCTCGTCATTTATAGTTAGACAAGCTATACTTAAGTATAAAAATTTACATAAAAAATCATTTGCATATAAAAATAATACACATCAATATTTTTGACCTTATTTATTGGTTTGACTGGTAGATAATCATAATATAATAAAAAGAAAATAATAAAGTTTAGAAGTTGATTGAAATATAATTAGTATAGGTATACTAATGAAAGTAAGTATCGTTAAGGTTTTGAAGAGACAGCTTTTACTTGGCTAGACTATTTGAAAAATAGACCATGCGGCCTGTAAAAGTAGTCTGTTGTACTTTTACGGAACCTTTATAGATTCGTCATGTCTGTCTGTCTGTCCGCCCGTCCGTATGTCACAGCCACCTTTTACCGGAACTATAAGAGCTATACTGTTGAAACTTGGTAAATAGATGTATTCTGTGAACCGCATTAAGATTTTCACACAAAAATATAGAAAAACAATAAATTTTGGGGGTAACTTCTAAAATAAGAGAATGATAAAACTAAACAAAATATATGATGTACATTACCATGCAAACTTCCACCGAAAATTGGTTTAAACGAGATCTACTAAGTTGTTTTTTTTTAAACGTCACAAATCGAAAACCGCAATTTACCTTTCATTCAATCAACTCAAATATAAAAATCGATCAACGAACTACAAGAACTTTTATATTATGTTACTTGCTGCTATGGAACCCTTCATGGGCGAGTCCGACTCGCACTTGGCCGCTTTTTTATATAATTAGTACATGTAATAAAATTTATTTATGGCTTTTAGATATTTTATTCGACTTTTAAGATTATCTCTTCATTTCAGGTATGGAAGGAAACCGTCAGTTGTTATATGCGCAGTTGGTGGTTGTATTGGTGTTATTAAAATATTCCTAACGTCCTATTATGCATTTATAGCTGTAGAATTTTTGGAATCAGCTATCTCGTCTGGACTTTATACTGTAGCTATAGTGTTAAGTGAGTATTTCATATATAAGGTTAGGAAAGACCGCTTTAAATCACGCTCTAACAAGATGTCATATCTTTATTGTCATGTCACAATAAAAATAAAAAAGTTTTAGCAACTCTATTTTATAGAAAGTTTTATCGGTAAACAATAAACTATTTAGTCTTATCAAGAAATAAAATAAAAAAGAGTTTTTAGTCGACAGTATTCTGCCGTCGTCGTTGACCTAAAATGCAATCCAACATGGTCTATATAAGTTTTCGATACAATCTTTTTTTTTAATTTTCACCCACGATCATTGATTCAGATAAGCCAGAAGAATCAGCATAAACTAACTTTATTTTATTAGACATTTCAACAGGAGGAAATTTTGATAGTATCAGTAGTGAATTTGATAGCTTAAAGATATGTTCCGCATATAAAAGTACTCGTAACAATAGAACATTAATTTATTGCATTAAAATGTTGATGATTTTTTGAAGTACTTATTATTATTATAAATTGTTTCTATGTGCAAAAACTTTTTTTTTTCATTTTCTGTCTTCTTTAATTTGATTTTTTAAAATTTGATTTTACATATCTATACTTACTAAAGTACTGAAATCTTGTATTACAGCAAACTGGACCAAAGTTTGCATTGTATCAACAACATTGGTACCAACAAGTGGTTTAAAACCGGCTTTTCCAATTGAAATTCAAATATTTAATAATAATATTTCTCGTAAACTAAACAGTTTTGATTAATTTTATATTTTTTAATTGCAGTGATTGAAGCTGGTGGGCAAAGTACCCGAGTATTAGCAGGTGTGATATTCTCATGCGCAGTGTATGTAGGCGAAGCAATGTTCGCAATCATAGCAATGTTCGTACCATATTGGAAACATTTAATAATAATAGTTTATAGTCCAGCAATAATATTTATAATATACGTGTTCTTATTGAGAGAAAGCACCAGATGGCAAATGCTCAAGGGAAAGATTAAAGACGCAAAGCAGACTCTAATAATAATTTCTAAAGTTAATAAAATAAATCTTAGTAGTAAACAAATCATGGATTTCAAAGATGATGAATTGAAAAAAGTTTATACTTTAGAGGAAGATATGAAGGAGAAAGTTGTCGTAAAAGATATTTTGGAATCTAAAGAGATTATGAAGCGATTGGGAGTAGCTTCCTTTTCGTTTTTCTCTGCTGGTTTTGTTTATTATGGTTTGACTGTCAATTCAGTATTGTTACCAGGGAATAAATATACAAATTTTATATTGTCGTCTGTGTCGTCCTTTCCTGGTGATATACTAGCATACTTTACATTCAATAAGTTTGGAAGAAAAATATCATTGATGTATGGATTTTTTGCATGTGGAATATTTTGTGTTGCCACTGCTTATTCTCCTGATTGTAAGTTCCTCTTAATTTTTTTTATTGACATACGACATTTGACCCCGACCCGCCTGATGATAAGCAAGAGGAGATCCAAGAGTGACGACGTCTGAAACAACCGAGTTAGTTCACGGCTGCCTCAGTCGCAGTCACTGGGCCGGCTAAAGGTGCTTCACGCATCGCTTGAAGGATTTAAGGTTATAGGAGAAAGAGAACACATGGGCTGGCAAAGCATTCCACTTGTCGATTGTTCTACAAAGAAAGACGCACCGAACTTTTTAGTTCGACTGCCCATTCGGTGGACAAAATGCGGATGCTTCCCCCGACTAGTGAAGTTTATATTGGTATAAGATTTTTTTATCATTTTCAAGTTTTAAAAAAAATAATACTCATTCTTTAAAATTAATCGATATCTGAGCTTGACTTGGCTTATAATAAGCTGAGGGATGTCCATGAGTGCCAACAACTGGAAAAAATCGACTAAGTCCAAGTTGTGTTAGAATCGTTCCATTGTCTCTTGATGTTAAGTCACTTGTCGGTCTGTACCTCAGATCATATAAAAATGTATTTATATGATGTATTTATATGATTTCAGAAGTAGCCACCAACCGATAAAGAAATAATAATTTATTATAATATTAAATTAAATTGTACACTTATTTTTTTTTCATTTATTTATTTATTTTTATTTATTTACATTTCTATATTAAGCTACTAAAGTGCTTGTATCATAGAAACAGGACAACCAAAGTACATATATCAAAGATACATTGGTACCGATGGGTGGTCTCGAACTCGTGCTCTCGATTTGCGTAACCATTTCACTGCCACTGCATCACGGTCGCCTATAAATTTGTATAAATTTGTATAAATTTGTTTATTTATACTATCTAAATATGTAATTGATTAACTTATTGATTAAAATTAAAAAAATAATCTTAAATATATTTTTAGGTGTACCATGGTTAAAAATAGTATTATTTTTATGTGGTAAAATGGCCGTGGCGTTATGTTGTACTGGAATGTATACGTACAGCTTGGAATTGTTCCCGACTAGTGTGCGGGGGTCTTTAGTTGCTTTCTGTAATACAGGAGCAAGGATTGGCAGCATGCTCGCACCATTAACACCACTTTTGGTAAGAATAAACATCATTAAAGGACATCATTCATTTTGTATGGGGACTTGGGCTTAATTGTATTAACAGTTGCATATGCATTTTAAAATAGTTTGATGTACGAAGATTACAATGTAATTGGAATATATCCTTTATTTTGCATAGTTTAGGTGTGCAAAATGAACAAACTATAATCATGACAGTTCAAAGCAGAACAAATATGGCGTTGATTGACAGATAATACAAAATCCATATCTTATTTTCCAAACAACTTAATCGCACAGCAACTAGAAGAAAAATTGTTATTAGTATTATTAATACAAGTATCAAAACTACCATTTATATATTTTCTCGTCATCGGACATTACAAAAGTAGTACATAAAAGCCCAAAATGGATGATGTCCTTTCCCTTCATGTACCTTATTTAAAAAAAACTAAGCTCATCCAAAATCCGTAGGTACTGACATCTATAAAAACAGAAATATGGGTAATATATTAAACAAACTTATTGGTTTCGTGCACCATCTGACGACAAGCGTAGCGTATTGATTAGCACACCGGTTAATCCAGATAGTTCCGGGTTTGATTCCCAGTTGGAGCAAATATTTGTATCATAGCTTTTATCTGTATTAAAATGAATATTATAAATCATCATCATCATCAGCCAGAAGACGTCCACAGTTGAACATAGGCCTTCCCCTGAGAACGCCATTCCGAACGACAAGATGTCAGTTGCATCCTCCGGTTTTTCGTGACTTTCAAGGAACCCATTCATCGTTCAATTTTTTATTGTACTAGACATCTGACCTCGACTCGACAGATAGTAAGCAAGAGGAGGTTCAAGAGTGTTGACGACTAAAACTATACGTCACTATACTATTTCATACTCCGTTTAATGAATGAAAGGAGAACACATGGGCTGACAAAGTATTCCATTTCTCGATTATGAGTTAAAGTTTTTATTTTTTTATTTTACAGGCATCAACTTTAACTGAATTACCAACAATACTATTCGCTGGTTCAGCGGCTCTTGCTGGTATCCTACTTACATTTACACCGGAAACCAAAAACTTGCCCTTGGTTGACACAATTGCACAAATGGAAACAATGAAAGCAGATACAGTAACAACACTATGACATTTTGTACCTTACATAGAAATATAGATAAATTTAAAGTACCTCAACGATTTGGTTTAATTTTATTTACATTTAAAGACATTTATTTATAATAAAAACTTTACAATTAAATTAAATGATATAATCTAACTCAACTCAACTCAAAAAAATCTGGGTTGCCTAGTAGTGCCTAGAACCGTAGAGTGTGTATGAAGAGAAATGTGTATGTGAAGTAAGCGAGGGAGTTATATCAAAATCGGTAAAGGTAGATGTTTCACTGTATGAAAAAGGATACGTATGTATGACGGCCATTACCCAAATGTATTTATTTCATTTACTTTTTTATACTAAGCTACTAATGTGCTTGTATCATAGAAACAGTACAACCAAAGTACATAATATATCAAAGATACAATGGTACCGGCAAGCGGGTTTTAACCCGTGCTGGTTTGCGAAACCATTGCACTGCCAATACATCATGGTATTGAGACGCATTTGTATAATCCAAATAATAGATATATATTTTAGTCGAATGTATTCTGCGAACCCTTAAGATATCGCCAACTATTATATTGAATGTTCTAATTCCGCGCCGACGCGTAGGACATTTGGTCCATTTAGATGTCGAAGCCAATCAGTTGCCGGCCTCTGCGACACTAGTTACGCCGCCCGCAGTTTTCCTCCTCTTATAGCAAGCTTTTATTTGAGATACAGTACATTATTTGGCAGTAAATATGAAGGGAATAGAAATACGCGAGTCTACTAACAAAAAGGTATGTATTAAATTATTTAAACCTCTAATTATACGCCATAAAACCTATTATACCTACATGCGTTTTGACCATCCTCTGGAAATATTGCGATAGTGTTTAAGTTATTTTTAATGATTGCAATAAATAAATGAACAATTATTGAATAAGATATTTATTGAATAATTAGTACTCGTAGCTGGAGGATGTTTCCGACCAAATCGGAGATATCCTCAAGTAAGCTAGGGCAATTGTAGAGCTTGTATGAAAAAAAGTGTGCATGTTGAGTACGGGATGGAGTTGTCAGGATCGTGGCAAGTGGCGCTCCATTATCTCTGCCTATGCTTGTGGAAAAAGACATGACAATTTGATGGATTGATTATAACCATGTATTTGAGCAAATTTTATTCATTAATTGAGAAATAGACTAGCGTTCCTATTTACACTGCGTTAACCATGAATTGGGATATAATACAAACACAATAAGTGAAAAAAGATTGTGTAAGGGTAATAACTAATGACCATAGCCCAAAAAAATATAACAAAGCGGCGGGAGATTTGACATTTTGCTCAGCTGTCAAACAAATGTCAATCTCGCTTATTTTAGGTTATCGCGCGTGCTGAATTATAATAATTATTTTTAATATCCCTAATTGAGAATAAATAAGTGAAATATAATGTCTGGATTTGAAGTACGCCCTTCGTTCAGTAAAAAGGTAAACTCATTTTCAGTGTTATATACAACTAAGTTATAACTTTGAGTATAAGGCAAATGTGTTTTTGTCTTATACATACAATTAATATGATTTCAGGGCAAGGGTCTGTTTGCAACGAAGTTATTCCATGTTGGTGATATTATTCTGCAAGAAGAGCCTCTTTTATCATGTCAATTTGCTTGGAATTATGAATATAAATACAGCGCTTGTGAATACTGCCTCAGGTATGTTTTGGATTAACACAAGTACAACAGTATATAAGTACAACACTTGTCAACACATCTTCCTCGTCTCCCTCACATCTACAATTTCTTTTCATACAAGATCTACAGTTATGGGCACTGGGCAACCCAGTTTTCTTGAGGATGTCTCCAATCTGGTGTTGTAAGTTATATTATATATATTTAATAGCGCTGACAATATACTATAATTAATAAATATTTAAATATCTTGTAAAGTTTTTCCCGAATGATGTGTGATACTTAATACAACTTCATTGTAAAAGTATATCACATTAGCACATAATGTGGTATGAATTTAGAAGTTAGCATCTATGTCTCATTAATTACTGCATTTGCTCTTGGAGTGGCGCCTCTAAGACTTACCTCATAGAAATGGAAAGAGCTCAAAGGGTGGTTTTGAAAGTTCTTCTGTTTCTTCCCTTTAGATAACCAACAGTATCGGTCTATCAAATATCAGGTGTTCTGTCAGTTAGAAAGGTTTATATGTACTAATGCTTAAGACGCTATCGTAGATACATTCCGTTCTTCAAAAATCCTAGAAAACGTGTCAACAGATGCCCTGTTCTGATCGTTAAAAGTGCATTAGCAAGAAGGCACTACACGTACCAAGCTTCGTGTTTGTATAATAAAATGTGCGAGAAGTTGGATATTACTAGCGCAAGCAACTTTAAGATGAAATCTTTAATTCACACTTGGCTAAGCGAATTGGACTATGACGATTGTGGGAAGGTCATAAGCAACTGTCCGATCTGAGTAGAGTGTAGTTTGTATGGTGGCATGTTTTCAATGTTTATTATGTTGTAATATGTGTATTGTAAATTTTAATTTTATTTTACTATGAATTGTAATATCAGGAAGGAACTGTCTCCTGTCATACAGGTCCTAGTACAGGAGACAGGGGAATACTGAACACATTTTTGTATTGCTTGTGTAAATAAAGTTTTATTATCATTATTATTATATCAATTTGGTAAACACAATAAATCAGTTCTAAAATAGTTTTGATGTTTTTCATTTTGATGTTGATATGTTTCAGGATCATCTTCTAAGTTGCCGTCATACAGGATGTGACTGCTAATTCAGTTATTTAACTTAATGTTAATCTACAATAAAAAATAATATTGTATTTTATGATTTACAGGCCACTGGAGTCACCTGAGAACAATGTACGAAGGCTCGCAAATAATCCTGCCTTGGTCCTCCCACATCCACAATGTGTGCCCATACAAGAAGTAATAACATGTGACAATTGCTTTGAGTCTTATTGTTCAGAAGAATGTAAACACAAAGCATTTATAAAGTATCACAAAGTACTCTGTTTTAATCCAGAAGATAGGAGTCATCCTATCGCCATACTTGTTGATACTTGGAAGTAAGTATGTTACTTAATATTTTCTTAGATTTTGTGCGAACATTGATTGAATGAATTAAACAAATTTTATGCAGCTTACTATCACATTTATTTTGATTTTACTATTTTATTTTATTATTCCGATGTTTCGAGAGCTTTGCAGCCATTGTGGTCACGGAGAAACTGTCTCTGGTTGCAAAGCCTTAAAATAAAATTGTAAAATCAAAACCAAAATAAATGCAATAAAATTAAGCTGCATAAAATTTGTTTAGTTCAAGTATGTTACTGTTATGTACAGGCTCGTTTCCAAACTTAAGTCCTCTGTGGCTTTTTTTGTCCGTTCTTCAATAGTTTTTCCCCTGTGGGGCTACCCGATCCCCTCCAGAAAGACCAGAGACCCTTCTCGTTCATGCAAACCCCCAAAAGGGTACTCACATTGCCAAGGAACTGCAACTCAAGAGCACATGTGCAGCTGTTTCCTCCTTATTCAGGCAGCGTTTTCAATGGGGGCTGAAATGATAAGGTTGTAAAGGTGTTTGTTAAAAGCACAATGTCCTGAAGTATGTTGAGCCAAATTCCAAGCTATAAATAAAGATTTTATATGATTTGATTGATTTATATGATTGAGTGATTTGCTTAGCCTACCAACCCTGGGTAGAACCAACACTTTTAAGTATACAGACCGTGAACTAACTTTCACACATTTTCAGGTCAGTATGAAAGTTTCTGGTTCAAACTAGAACCAGTGGATGCAACTGCTTCTTGCAGTTATTTGACAGAATTAGCTGTTGGATCCATTCATGGACAATGAGGATCTATTTGCACTTTTGTCTAGCTTGAAACTAAAGTTATAATTATCTCTATTAGCAAATCTTACAAAATATCGAATCAAATCAAATCAATTTGTCACGTCTTTTTCCCACAGGGATAGGCAGAGACAATGGAGCGCCACTTACCACGATCCTTACACAACTCCCTTGCTTTCTTCACATTCACAATTCTCTTCATACAGGCTCTGTAGTTATGGACACTAGGCTTTCTTGAGGATGGCTTTTAAAATACCTATCCAAAAAAAAAATTGATGGTTTAAAATTACTATTACAGAAAAATGCACTATCCACCAGAGACAACAAATATAATGTTAATTGTGAAAATCTTGGCATTTATTCAAGAGAGCCCTGAACCATCGGTAGCTGCAGCTACTATTAAGCAATTCTGTCACAACACTGTGAATGAGGATGCGGAGTTAGTTCATAAATTACTTGGGCAGCAGTTCACTGATCAAATTGCAACTTTGAGACAATTGACAATTAATGTTATTAACAGTGAACATGTACAAAATGTAAGTATTTTCAAACATTATAGAGCACACCAGTTAGGACACAAGTCTGTTACGCAGATAGTCCCGGGTTCGATTCCCAGTGGGAACAAATATTTGTTTTTCTTTGTATTATTTAATATTTGCTTATAAAAAATGTGGTGTTTTTTTTTTATTGTGAGTAGACATATGACAGCACCCCGCTTGATGTTAAGCCAAAGTGTGGTCCATGAATGAATGTCACTGCTACTACAATTCAATAACTGTGAGTAGCAATCACATCCACTATGCCGGCCTAGATGGAACCGGCAACTTACAAGCTGATCCCGAAACGCGACCAAATCACTTCACGGTCTGTATACTTGTAAGTGGTGGTACTACCCCGGATCGGCAGACTGGGTACCACTGCCTACCACTCTTTGAGTGGTTATTTGAGGTTATTTGCTCTGTGTCTGCTTGTCAACGAGTGGTAGGCAGAGGTGCCCAGTCTACAGATCTAGGGTGGTACTACAACTTACAAGTATACCTTGAAGTGACTTAGCCGCATTTTAGGATTAGCTTGTAAGTAGCCGGTTCCAACTAGGCCCATAGTGCGCAACACGACGCTCAACAACGCAGATTATACCCGCGTACGGCCCGCTATTATCGCTGGCACGCGTATTGGCGGGCGCCGATCGTAGGTAAAGATTTTATTTACGCCATAGATGGTAAACATTTTGTCAATTTACCATCTATGGTAAATTATATTTAAATAATTTTGGTTATAAATTTAAATTGTTTAATTTAATAATACTTTAGTTTTTTTTAAACAATTTGTGTAATTTAATACGTCATTCCGCGTACCTCTCGCGAGTTTACATAAATTACAACACAGTGCCGAAAGCTCGCTAGGCGAGTTCTGAGTTTTTCCGTATTATAACATAAACAAATCCGTATGTATTTTCTCCTCAAAATCTCAGTAATTGCGTTTACCAAATAAATAAATTAAATATGTATATCAGAACAAAGTTCTACAATCACAATTAGTGAATTTACCCGGAAATGGCTTAGGTATTTATTAAAAAAAAACGGAATCACAATCCTAGCCATAAAACAAGTTTAATACGTTTTCGAAATAATACAGAAAAACAATGGACTTGCCTAGCGAGTTCCCGGCACCTGAGTGAACATTTAGGTGGACTCGCTAGGCGAGTCGCCGGCACTAAACCTGTTAAGCCATAAAATTCTGTTTCTATAAAAGCTAAATTTTGCTTAAGTAATATACCTATGTATTGTATCGTGGGTTTTAATGAGCTAATTGTATCTAATTATAATTAGTTATTTAAAGTATGAGCTTGATATAAGGAATTTTACAATATTAAATTACTTATTTTAATTATTTGCCCAAGCTATTCATGTCTGTTTGTTGTATTTAGGGCGCGCCATTTGCATCACGTACGGTGGTAAAATACATTTATTCTAATATAAATTCCGTATATACGCAGAAAGTAGGTACCTTTTTATCATCGATCACCGTCTGTATCTAATACTTGCAATTATTTTAAATTGATCTTGTCAACCTTTTGTAAAAGCTAGGTCAATCGTATGTCGATTTGGACATACGATTGACGTCGTGTCGACAGGGAAAGTTGGGTCAGTTGAGGGATCTCTAGAAAAATCTCGCAAAGACGGTCACAGTCACAAGCACAAACAAAGACAATTCTTTAATTCTCTCGCCTAGTGAGTCCATTGTGAAATGTTTGCGGCACCCGAGGTAACTTCATGAAAATCGTAGTGGCATTGAACTTGATGTCGGTATGATGTAAGGCACTACCACAGGAATCCCCCAAAGTATATAATACCGTGACGGTATGCCAATATACATTAAATTGCATGAATACAAAGTCATTATTATTCAATAATAACGACTTTGTATAAGATCCCTGGCAAAAAAATATATCATCTCCAAACAAATTCGGACATGTTATGATTTATCTGCCATTATATTTATCCATCCATGTTTTATTTTAATTATATTATTTCATTATCACGTTCAGACAAAATGTTGTCAATTTCTGATTTACCTTTGCCGAATGTGGATAAAAAAGATCATATTTTTAAATATCGTGATTTACAAAACGAAGGCTAGTATATTATTAAGAACATTGTATATAAGCTTGTATAGAAAGGACATTATCAACAAAACTTGTTTCGCGAAGATATCATCATTTTAGTTCGCACGCCAATTGGCGTAAATGGGAAAAAATTTACGCCAATTGGCGTGCGCCGTACGGAAAGGGTTAATTCAACAATTAATGTTACACATTCGTAAAATAATGACTCATAATATACATTCGCAACTGATCTTTAATAAAATAATTTCTAACAAAAAAAAACCGACTTCAAATAGTAAACTAAAAAGCAAAAAATAAATTTTCTTCGCACAAAGTAATACTTATTTTCATTTAGTTAAATAGAAATGATTAAATAATTATTTTATAATTTTAAAGTCGGTGCCAAGTAAAACAATAACTGTGTATAGATGAATCTTTCTAACAACTGACGATAATATTAGTAGGTAATTATCACGAAATATCTGTTCTGTGGTAATTATCAGTACTTCCTTATTATCCTTGTTTTGGTTTTGCTAACAGATTTTGTGATTTTTTTAAATTTAATACGTTCATGCTATTATTATAAGTATTGGATAGTTATTCATATTTAAATGCCATTGGATTCCATTTTGAGTATTTCATTTTTGATATCTTGAGTACATTTGTTATGTAAATAGCTACTATATGTCTAAGTTGTATTCAGTGTACTTTCATAATTCGTTTTCATTTACTAGTAGTTTGTAAGCCAGTATTTAGGTACATAATATTAAAAAAGTTACTTTGATAGTTAGTAGGTACCGATTCTTATATTTTTATAAGAATATTTAATAATATTGTGTGTACTTAGTAATTTGATATAGTAGTAAGGTTGTTGTAGCATTGACTTGGCACCGACTCCAAAATTATAAAGTAATTATTTAATCATTTCTATTTAACTAAATGAAAATAAGTATTACTTTGTGCGAAGAAAATTTATTTTTTGCTTTTTAGTTTACTATTTGAAGTCGTTTTTTTTTGTTAGAAATTATTTTATTTTACGATTTTAAGTGATGGTTAGACCGAGCAAAGATGCTTCTCGAATGAAGAGAAGACGGTTACTTCAGACGGAAAATGATAGACGGAAACGATTAGACATAATAAAAAAAACTTAACAAACGCACTAGTCGCCCCTACGATGAAGATCCCCTCGATTTCTCTGGTCTGCCATCATCAAACCCTGATTTTCTTATCATGGGACCACCTTTGAAATATCTTCTTACCAACAAAAAAGAATAATCATAATCGGTTCATTAACAACGAATATAAACGGCTGAATTGAGAAACTTCCTCTTTTTTTGAAGTCGGTTAAACTTTGATTCCCTTATCATCAAAATCGGTTCATAAACAACGAAGTTATCCGCGAACAAACATAAAAAAGATATATACAGTCATTTTAGAAACCTTCTCCTTTTTTGAAGTCGGTTAAACCCTGATTTCTTTATCATAGGACCACCTTTGAAATATCTTCTTTTCAACAAAAAAAGAATTATCAAAATCGGTTCATAAACAACGAAGTTATCCGCCAACAAACATAAATTAGAATGTTGAAAATTTAACTTATATGATTTTCTCATGGATGCCATTATCAGAACTGGACCAAATTAAAATGGGACCAAACGGGAAGCATCAGCTATCAAATAAAAAAAGAATCATTAAAATCGGTTCAACCAGTCAAAAGTTTTGAGGTAACAAACATAAAAAAAAACATACTGGTCGAATTGAGAACCCCCTCCTTTTTTGAAGTCGGTTAAAAATAATGATTAAATGTTCACACGGAAAACAAGAAGTGTAAAAGATCTGTATATTATTATGAATTAAACAAATTTTATGCATAAAATAAGCCGCATAAAATTTGTTTAATTCTTTAATCAATGTTCGCGTAAATTATAAGAAGATAAGTATATACCTAAAACAAAAATAAAATATAAAAGACTAAGAAGACATAGTGTCCCTAATTCAACTAATAGATTTTAACATCTTTAAGAAGGTAAAACCAATGGGTTTCCCTCTTTTTAACCGACTTTAAAAAAGGAGGGGGTTTTTTTTTTATGTTTGTTACCTCAAAACTTTTGACTGGTTGAACCGATTTTAATGATTCTTTTTTTATTTGATAGCTGATGCTTCCCGTTTGGTCCCATTTTAATTTGGTCCAGTTCTGATAATGGCATCTATGAGAAAATCATATAAGTCTTAAATTTTCAACATTCTAATTTATGTTTGTTAGCGGATAACTTCGTTGTTTATGAACCGATTTTGATAATTCTTTTTTTGTTGAAAAGAAGATATTTCAAAGGTGGTCCCATGATAAAGAAATCAGGGTTTAACTGACTTCAAAAAAGGAGAAGGTTTCTAAAATGGCTGTATATATCTTTTTTATGTTTGTTCGCGGATAACTTCGTTGTTTATGAACCGATTTTGATAATAAGGGAATCAAAGTTTAACCGACTTCAAAAAAAGAGGAAGTTTCTCAATTCAGCCGTTTATATTCGTTGTTAATGAACCGATTTTGATTAATCTTTTTTTGTTGGAAAGAAGATATTTCAAAGGTGGTCCCATGATAAGAAAATCAGGGTTTGATGATGGCAGACCAGAGAAATCGAGGGGATCTTCACGTAGGGGCGACTAGTGCGTTTGTTAAGTTTTTTTTATTATGTCTAATCGTTTTCGTCTATCATTTTCCGCCTGAAGTAACCGTCTTCTCTTCATTCGAGAAGCATCTTTGCTCGGTCTACCCATCACTTAAAATCGTAAAATAAAATAATTTCTAACAAAAAAAACCGACTTCAAATAGTAAACTCAAAAGCAAAAAATAAATTTTCTTCGCACAAAGTAATACGTATTTTCATTTAGTTAAATAGAAATGATTAAATAATTACTTTATAATCTTGGAGTCGGTGCCAAGTCAATGCTACAACAACCTTACTACTATATCAAATTACTAAGTACACACAATATTATTAAATTTTCTTATAAAAATATAAGAATCGGTACCTACTAACTATCAAAGTAACTTTTTTAATATTATGTACCTAAATACTGGCTTACAAACTACTAGTAAATGAAAACGAATTATGAAAGGACACTGAATACAACTTAGACATATAGTAGCTATTTACATAACAAATGTACTCAAGATATCAATGTTGAAATAAATCAAAAGAATTTACTAAAATGAAATACTCAAAATGGAATCCAATGGCATTTAAATATGAATAACTATCCAATACTTATAATAATAGCATAAACGTATTAAATTTAAAAAAATCACAAAATCTGTTAGCAAAACCAAAACAAGGATAATAAGGAAGTACCACAGAACAGATATTTCGTGATAATTACCTACTAATATTATCGTCAGTTGTTAGAAAGATTCATCTATACACAGTTATTGTTTTACTTGGCACCGACTTTAAAATTATAAAATAATTATTTAATCATTTCTATTTAACTAAATGAAAATACGTATTACTTTGTGCGAAGAAAATTTATTTTTTGCTTTTTAGTTTACTATTTGAAGTCGGTTTTTTTTTGTTAGAAATTATTTTTTAATGACATGAAAGGACTAAAGAAACTCAAGACCTAACAATACCCATATGTATATGGGTATGTATATTGTATATACATACCTGCCTCGTCCCTCCACACCCGTAATACCTGCACAGGTCGGGGAAAGCATCCACATTTTATCGACCGAATCGGCAGTCGAACTAAAAAGTTTGGTCCGTCTTTTCTTTGTAGAACTATTGACAAGTGGAATGCTTTGCCAGCCCATGTGTTCTCTCCATCCTATGACCTTGGATCCTTCAAGCGATGCGTGAAGAAGCACCTTAGGCCGGCATAGTGGCGGCGGCTGGGGCAGCCGGGAACTGACTCGGTTATTCCAGTCGTCGTCACTCTTGGACCTCCTCTTGCTTATCATCAGGAGAGCCGAAGTCAGATGTCGTGTCACAATAAAAAAAAATATGGTCTTTTGAGTAAATAAAGTTTCTATAATGTTCACGCAAAATCGAATACAATTGTTTTGGTTTACAGTTTCTAACACCAGATGGTTTCTGCTCCCTATTGGCGCTTATTGGAACTAATGGTCAGGGCATAGGGACAAGTCCATTAGCAATGTGGACTGCAGCCGTTGCTGAAATTTCCATGTCTGATGATGAGAGGGAACAATTAGATACTTTTATTGATCAATTGTATGAACAAATTGAGGAAGGTTGGTATTTTATTTGATATTTTGTCCGTTATAATTTTCATATTTTAAAAATACCTTGTTCCCAGCAAGTGTTTTTGAAGCTCTTGTTTTTGTAGGTGTTGTGAACTGGCTTCGCAAAACCTTTGATATAAGTACTTTGGTTGTTAAACAATTCATGTTCGCGCGAAATCTAAGAAAGTTCTACTTTTGTTGTCTTGTTTCTATAATATAAGCATGTTTAGAAGCTTAGTATAGAAATGAATTAAACAAATTTTATGCGGCTTACTATCGCGTTTATTTTGGTTTTGATTTTACAATTTTTTATTATTCCGACGTTTCGAGAGCTTTGCAGCCATCGTGGTCACGGAGAGACTGAGGTGTTGGTCGTCCTATTGGTTGATGCTGTTATTGTTTCCAAAACTACCCCGTTTCATATTTTGAAACGTCGGAATAATAAAAAATTGTAAAATCAAAACCAAAATAAACGCGATAGTAAGCCGCATAAAATTTGTTTAATTCATTAATCAATGTTCGCGCAAAATCTAAGAAAATATTAGTATAGAAATGTTAAAAAATATGTATACACACATTACTTTATCCAGCATAGTGGCGACGACTGGGGCAGCCGTGAAGGCTCGATTTTAGCAGTCGTCGGCGCTCTTGGACCTCTTCTTGCTTACCAACAGGCGGGTCGAGGTCAGATGTCGAGTCACAATAAAAATAAAAATGAATTTATAGATCAATGACCAAATCGGAGTCATCCTCAAGAAAGCTGGGTTGCCTAGTGCCCATAACCGTAGAGCTTGTATAAAGAGAATTGTGGATGTGAGTTGGGCAAGGAAGTTGTGTCAGGATCGTGGCAAGTGGCGTTCCATTGTTTCTGTGGGAAAAAGGCGTGACAATTTGATTAATTTATCGATGACTAATTTGAGTTTAACCCCAGATCAGAAGACCATAGTAAAGAATTACATTACAGAAATTAATATTAATTTCAGTATCAGGTTCATTTCTTAACACAGAGGGTTCGGGCCTGTATCAAATCCAGAGTGCATGCAACCACAGTTGTGATCCAAATGCAGAGAGTGCATTCCCTAGCATGAACCATGTGATACAGTTGCGTGCACTAAAACCCATTGCTCCCGGTGAAGAGATTCATATCAGCTATCTAGATGAGTGTATGCTGCAACGAGGACGGTATACAAGACAGAAGGTATTTTTTTAATTGTAACTCGACATCTGTCCTTGACCTGTCTGATGGTAAGCAGAAGGAGGTCCAAGAGTGACGATGACTGTAAAAACCGAGACTTCACGGTCACTATGCCAATCAAAAATATTCCTTCTTGATTTTTTTTTTCATTTTTTATTATTTTTATTGTGACTCGACATATGACAGCACCCCGCTCGATGTTAGGCTAGTGTGTGGTTTATGAATGGATATCACTGCTACTACAATTCAATAACTGTGAGTAGCAGTAACATCCACTATGTTGGCCTAGTTGGAACCGGCAACTTACAAGCTGATCCTGAAACGTGACCAAATGACTTCACGGTCTGTATACTTGTAAGTGGTGTAAGTGGTGGTGGCACTACACAGGAATGGCAGACTGGGTACCACTGCCTACCACTCTTTTATAACCAGACCCGAAGCAAATATCTCTTTTTTATTAACAAACATTTGCAATATTTAATATAATTATTAAATACTACAAATAAAATCTATAAAACAAATATTTGCTCCGACCGAGAATCGAACCCGGGACTTTACGCGCAACAAACCATACGTGCAACAAACCGAAATTAAATGAATTAAATGGAATGCGTGAATATTGTATAGTGTATAGTTCCGGCCCATAAAAAGAGAGCTCACTTTTGAACTGCACACTATAAGGATTGAAAGATTAGGAGAACACAACTGTATTTAAAATAACCATTAAAATAACCAAAATAAATAAATAATATTTAAATGGATTGTAAGCTATTTATTTTTGTTTTCAGAACTTATCGGAGAACTATCTATTTGTATGCTGGTGCGAACGCTGCACTGCTGAGGCAAACCAACCCGACTGCACCAGTGAAAGCTCAATGAGTGAATGTGATGTGGATGACTGATGTATTAATATCCTAGCGACGTGCTTGCTAGGAATATGAACTACAGTGACGTTTTGAATTTACGTGATTACATTCAACTGGGGATGTTATGGATATGAAATTTCGTATTTGGATACGGATCATCATTATCAGCCAGAAGGCATCCACTGCTAAACATTGGCCTCCCCCTTAGAACGCCATTTCAAACGACAAGATGCCAGCTGCATCTACTGTCCGTGACTTTCACTATGTCTTCAGTTCATAGTCACCTAGTGGGAGGCCTACCTTTGCTTGCGCCTGCCGGTTCATGGTTTTCACTCTAGAACCTTTCTTTCCCATCGGTTTTCGGTTCTTTTGAGCGGTTGTAGATACGGATATGAGAATAATATTATTATAGTTTTAGATACTGTTACAGATATGTAAATATTTCGGATCATCCGATTTTTTCAGATAATTTCTGTTATGGATATTAGATTTTAATGGAATTTTAAGAGTAAATTACAAATAGTTAATTGTCTAATACTACACTATCTATACTATACTTTTGTAACGGATTCGGTTACGGATAGGTTTATATTTCGGGTTTCCAATGGTTTTGGTTACGGTTACGGAGTTCCATAACATCCCCACATTCAACCCAAGCTAAGCACCTGTACGTTTGTTGTATTGTAAGCCTGGGTTGACCTGACTTTTGTGAAGTGAAAGTGTTTTGTGTTTGTACAGCCTGCTGTATATGAAATGACTTTAGTAGGAATAGAATAATTATATATATATTATGTGTATATATTGTATAGTAGCTTCTGCCTACATAAAAAAAAACTTCTGCTAAGCTGGAGTGCGGCCATACATGTAGGCGACTGATACTATAGTAGTAGTATAGTACAGTAGTATAGTACACTAGCAGTATAGTACAGTAGTAGTCTAGTTATAGTACAGTAGTAGTCTAGTTATAGTACAGTAGAATCACATCTACTATGTCAGCCAACTTACAAGCTGATCCCGAAACGCGACAAAGTCACTTCACGGTCTGTATACTTGTAAGTGGTAGTACCGCTACCTATCCTTCAATATGCAATAAATCGTATGTTATTAAATTGCTTTAGCTCTTCATAAGGGCGTTGTCATGTGACGACTTGAGTATAGAAACAAATGTTTGGAATAGAATTTCTATTATCTGTCAAATTATATTAAAGGAAAAGTATTGAAAGATGATTGTGTGTTTTAATTAAAAAAACTCACAGCCTTTTCACCACAGGGATAGACAGAGATAATGAAGCGCCACTCGCCACCATCCTGACATTAATTATTTAATTGTTTATAATATTATTTGTGTTTTATAATAAATATTGTATAATATTTGTGCCTTGACATATTCTATTGCTACTGTGGCCGTGGCGACTCAAGGCGACTGTGGTGTATTGATAGTGCAATGGTCACACAAACCGAGAGCACGGGTTCAAAACCACTTGCCGGTACTAATGTATCTTTGATATATGTACTTTTGTCGGCCTGTTGTATTATCAATCACTTTAGTAGATTAATATAAAATTATAAATGTCAAAACAATAATTTATAAAAAATAATAAGAAATTAGTAATAATAATGAATTAAACAAAGGACATCATCCATTTTGGGCTTTTATGTACTTCTTTTGTAATGTCCAATGATGAAAAAATATATAAATGGCTGTTTTGATACTTGATACTTCTACTTGATTGTCATCTTCGTACATCAAACTATTTTAAAATGTGTATCCAACTAAGCCCAAGTCCCTATATAAAATGAATGATGTCCTTTTATGCGATTATTAATTTGTTTAAATTATTAATATTACGATTATTAATAAAATTATTACGATTATTAATACGATTATTAATAAAAATTGGATAGAAAATATTGTCACGTGCACAGCGGTCAACTGCGACTGGATATCGAACTCGATGAGGATTCAAAATTGATATAAAGGGAGGCCTTTTAAAAAAAAGGTCTAATATTTGTATAGTATCTTATATAAAACTTTATTCTTTAAAAATATAAATTGTATTATGTAACTTGTATATACGAGTTGTGTTAAATAAGCTCTGGGAATTAGTGAATAAAACACAAGCAAATTTAGATTTTGTCATTATTATTGACATTTAGTCTCTCTCTGAAGTGTGATTCCGATGGCGACCGCAGACTGCACTACTGGTTTGTATAAAGGTGAGATTCTGGGTAAGTTATGCTGCCTTCAGTGGTAACTTGCATATCCTCGCTTTATTTGGCCGCTCCTTACCCTACGGTCACCATACTGCAATTTGCGGAGATTTTCCAAGGTTTTTTGCCACATTTCACGACGTCCTAAAAAGTTGCTTTCAAAAAACACGAATATAACAAATCGAACGTGCTATCGACTTCCAACTTTTATTACAACTAAAGTAAGGTTACGCTCAGACATATGTTTACGGATGACGCAATGTTAACAAAATTCCCGTGACATAATTGCCACACCTTAATTTATAAGGCAACCGTGGTGTGGCAGTGCAATGGTTACGCAAACCGAGAGCACGACTTCGAGACCACCCACCGGTACCAATTTGTCTTTGATATATGTACCATAGAACAAATCTGTGCAACATCATTTAACAAAATATTCCCTTGCGTCTGGCAGGAGCATAAGCCACGCCTCTTTTACCTTCAACTAATAGAATAAACTAAAAAATATTTAATACCAATATTTTGGTAACAAAAAAAAATCTAAACAATAGAAAAGGATTGTTACCCGCAGATCATAAAACAACAAAAAAATGGATTATAGAAAAATACTCGCCTTCAATAGGCCAACGTTGAAGCAGCCAAGAATGGGCGTATTACGTGCGCAAGAGTAGTTCATACCATTGTATCCCTTAAGGTGGTGCAGCGAGCGTTTTAGCAATATTACTTTGGTTGTCATGTTTCTATATTCACTTCAGTAGCTTAGTATAGAAATATAAAAAAAATGTATTTTAGTATTTAATTGTTTTTAACTGTGTGCTGAATATTTTTTAACTATGTACCTACTCGTATTTTTGTATAATATCAAATATAATATAATAAGGAGCAATAGCTTTTAGCTAAGCTTTTGCGAGTGAAACTCACAATTGTCTGCTTCACTATATACATTTTATTAATAAATTATTGCAACGAATGCTAATAGCTTTATTTATTTGTATTAATAATAAACTATTTTCGTCTTACTTTGGTGTTTATTATTTTGAGTTCATTCAGAAATCATAGTCTCCCCGGCAGGAGCTAATGCGCTTGGATCGTGACGTCACACGAAGGGTTGACGTTATAGAGACGTAGCATTGTACCATAGGCCAACTATTACCATCAGCAAAACGTCACAAATGACGATAAAAACGTCACGAGTCACGTTTTGTTATTTGACAAGCCTAAAACCTCACATTAACTGCCACATTAAGAACTCACGGAACGATTTTATGTCGGGCCCGCCGCGACTGCGGGCGTGCAAAAGTCACGAGCCCGCAAGAAAAAGCACCTTAGGCCGGCATAATGACGGCGGCTGAGGTAGCCGGGAATTAACACGGTTTTTTCAGTCGTCGTCACTCTTGGACCTCCTCTTGCTTATCATCAGGCGGGTCGAGGTCAGATGTCGAGTCACAATAAAAAAAAAGTTTTTGCCACTAGACGTCAACGACAGATGATCGCAATATAGATAATATCGAATGCAACCTCGCGTTCGATATTATTTATATAATTATTTTTTTTATAGTAATTAATTGGTTCATTTAAATCATTGATTTAATGACTCAAACTTATCAAAATTGTGTGTATGTCAACAAACAGTCACATAGTGAGTCGCAGCCGCGGCGATCGATTTTTGGAAGCTGCACGAATCAACTAGTCGATCGCAGCAGCAGCGACTATTGCAGACGCCGCAGGCCGAAATCGCCTCGTGAGTTCCAATAGTAATCTATACTAATATAATAAAGCGGAAGAGTTTGTTTGTTTGTTTGTTTGTTTAAACGCGCTAATCTCAGGAACTACTGGTTCGAATTAAAAAATTCTTTTTGTGTTGGATAGATCAATTATCGAGGAAGGCTTTAGGCTATGTAACATTACGTTGCGACTTATAGAAGCGAAGAAACCGTCGAAAATGTGGAAAAAAACGGGGAATATTATTCGTCTTTGAGGGTTTCCGTTGCGTGCGCTGCGAAAACCGTTCGAGATACCCAAAAAATATGTATGAAAGAATTATTCCTCTTTAAATTATCTAAAAAAATGTCCGCGACCGTATATGTCTATCTTTTAAGATTAACTCACAATAACCGTTTTTATGATAGTCAAATTTGGTCTAAATTAATGCATTATTACAAATTATTTGACAGAGTTGTATTAACATAAAAATATTATTCTTTATCGAAATAAAAGTGTTATTAATTAAGAGTATTTAACTGTGAACAAAATTGTCATTGACATCACCTAATTTCAATAAACATCTTATAAGATAATACAATTTTAAAATAACTCTGAATCAAAATTCACACGCGTCGCATGATGAGCGCTAACCGGCGGGCGAGGCGGAGGGGAGTGTAGCTCTACGAGGTATAGTCTGTCTAAGCCGAAATGACGCGCCCCTCCACTGCATTTACGCATACGAGCAAATATAAAATATGAATAAAACACACCGAAAATGCAGAAATTGGTTATTCAGTTGCTGGTTAGACACAAAGGAGGAACGAACGTGATGAAGTTTATTAGTATAGTTAGTAATATTTGCATTCACACATTTAAATAAACTAATAAAGTGGAGGGGCGCGTCAATTATAGACAGACAAGCGATCAGTAGGTCGGCTCCCTACTGATCGGTTGAATGCAGCGTTAATTTGTTTTTACGATATAATATCATCGTGCAAAATCCTTTTTTATACAATTTCATTTTGTAGTAGTTTTCTCTATAGTAGGTAGTGTTTGTTTTAAGTATAGTATTTTGTTTCTAATATTTTCACAATAACACTTTTTTTGTTTTGTTGTAAATAATACCTGTAGGTGTCATCTACATTATTTTAAGGTTAGGTTTTACAATTCTTATTAGGTTAGGTTTTAGTTTAAGCATACATTTAGTTTAATTAAGTTTTCATTTCCTTGGTTCTTTCTTCGTCACTGTAATGCCTAGAAAAAGGACTCAACGTTCTCGGCAGACTGCTGCTGCAAAGTGGTTGCGAGTTTTGCGCACAAGAAAATAAAGCTGAAAATATAATTTACGCAGAAGTACTTTAAAATATATTCTTTTTAAAACTACTTTAAAATATATTCTATTAGTTACGTAATTTAATCGTCTAAAATAAGTCGCGGGTAACAGCTATAGGTAATTTATAATAAAGCTGAGCAGGTAGGTAAACAAAAAATTAATATGATTCCCAAAATAACTATTCCACGCGGACGCAGTCGCGGGCACAGCTAGTTTTAACATACATTCTTTATCTTGTCTCCTAATTTTGTCGAATTTCCTTCGAACTGTTACAACGTACACAACGAAGTACAACGACTTTAAGGTAATCTCGTCAAAATCTTTCGAAAGGGCATCATAATGGTAGTAATCATAAGAGTGGTAATCATAATGGTCCTTGGAAGGACGGACGGACTCAGTACGTACGTACGTAATTACTGATAAAGGAAATTAAAATTATTTCATGTTACAATACATGAATTTACTGTATTATAAAATTTACTAAAAAGAAAGCTTTACTAAATAAATTTAGGGCATGGTCTACTGGTAGATTAATACTATATCAAACCAATAGCTTCAATACCACTTACTGGTACCAATGTATCTTTAATATAATATGTACGTACTTTGGTTGTCCAGTTTCTATAAAACAAGCACAATTAGTAGCTTAGTTCAGAAATGAAAAAAAAAAAACAAAACAATATGTTATACTAAAAATTCTCTTTTTCTTTAATATAATTAATAAAATTAAGATCAAAACGACATAATACTTAATGTAAATAAAATTAATTAAATAAACATCTTATATCAACCCACTTCATCCCTAATAACATTATACATCTATTTATACTTTTCTCATTTCTGCGAGGTCACGAACGGAATTCCTATAATGTCTTTGATGTACAAGCAAATAAGAAAAAAAAACATGGCCGAAAATGCACTTCAACTCTCTTCATAAAAGGGGGAAAATATAATTTATTCACGAGATAATTTTCTACTCCCTTTTTTTACAAGCCTCTACAAAGTGTAGGGATACCAAAAACTGACGCTTCCTAAATAAAGTAGCATATCGTACGGACAGTAAAACATTTTTGTTTATTAATATTTAAATTGTGATACCAAGTCTGTGTATATAACTTTTCCTAAGATCTGCTTATTTTATCCATTTCTTTTTTGTTGACGGTCCCTGATCTTAACGTGGATGTCTAAGAATGTAGGTAGATCTTACCGAAGGATGGTATAAATTATGCATATACTCGTATCTTATGGCTACTAAAATATCTATTCAGGAAAAAAAGAAAATGTAAGTGGTAATTTTAGACATCGATTAATTTTAAGTATTTCAAAACCACTTGCCGGACCAATGTATATTTGATATAAACTTTGGCCGTCCTGTTTCTATAATACAAGCACTTTTAGTAGCTTAATAATATCAAATTACCACGCCTTTTTTACACAGGGATAGCCAGAGACAATAGAGCACCACTTGCGACGATCCGATCGCTTCCCTGACGATTCTTTTCATACAAGCTCTACTGCTATAGGCACTAGGCAACCCAGCTTTCTATAGAAGCTTAATATAGAAATTTAAAAATAGAGATAGTTTGGATACTGCTTCACGAAACGAAGTCGAAACAAAATCCTGCCGCACCTCTGACGCATGTTTTTTTAGAGAGAATAACCTCCGTCGGGCATGTCTTCGCTTTCATTGCTCTTTCCTGTATCTCTGGCAATATTGGTCACCCTAAATTAGGGAGATTACTGATTATATCACAACTTAGACGAATGGTATAACGAGGCAATGGCATTGGGATAAAGCGCTCGATTTAAATTAAAATGGCTGCTCCCCTTACTAGAAAATATTTTCCTTGTGAGCATTTAATTGGGTGTTCACTGTTCATTTTGTTGTCAATGTTAAATAGCACAATTTATATTTAGATAAACGGTTTTAAGACGAAATAAACAAATTTTATGCGGCTTACTATCGCGTTTATTTTGTCCCGAAATTCATATGGACATCAAAATAAAAAAAAGTATTTTCTCTTAGTAGCAGGAATCAAGTCTTAAGACTCTTTGAGGAGTTACAGTTTCTTTTATTAATTAAATAGGTATAGTCTCAAGAAAGGATAAGTGAAAGTAGATTGACAAAAGGTATATATTAATCTGAAGTGGATAGATGCGTTAAACGGTGCAGACCGAGGACGAAATTGAAAACATCTTCATGAGGAGAATTGTGGATGTGAGGGAAGCGAGGGAGTCGTGTCAGGATCGTGGCAAGTGGCGCTTCATTGTATCTGACTATCCCTAGTGAAAAAAAGCGTGACAATTTGATTGATTAATACAAACACGTGGATAAGTAGAATTATTTTCCTAGAATATAAATAAATCCGACAAATCCTTTAACCAAGGTTAAGATTACGAATTAAAAAAAGACAATGCAATGCGACAAAAGGATTTCCAACTTAAATAAAAGAAAATGGAAATAGGTTAAGCGTCCTTATGGGAATAAAGGGATTCGAGGTTCTCGAGAACAAACTACTACGAAAAGATACAGAAAGAAGTAAAGTGAATTGTGTATTTGAGGAAGTAAAATTTCACTGATATTAGTTTAGAAGAATCAGAGTGGAAATTTTAGCATTGAAATAACTAAATCAATTCTTTTTTAAACTGTTTTTTTTAGCTGTTATCCATAACGGATTTCACAGCGTGGCTGAGAGAGGGGAAGGGAAGGGCCGGCAAGCGGGCTATGATCGAGCTCCGTCTTGCGGCCGGAAAGGGGGGCCGGCAAGCAGGCCGAGGACAGGCTCTGTGTTGCGGCCGGTGGGTGAGAGGAGGGAAAGGTGGACCCAAGTGCGCTCGGGAGACGACATGGGCCCTCACAAAAGTGCTGGTGGCGGACCATGCGTCGGTAAAACCGTTACCGCAAGTAAACCAGCAACTCCACACGAGAACTGATTGGTATTATACAAAAGTTTAATTTACGAGTGGTAGGCAGATGATTGTCATTTGTCAAGTATGCCGATCCGGGGACCTAGTGTAGAGACTATGAAGTGACTCAGTCACTTTTCGGAATTAGTTGAAAGTTGCCGGTTCCGACAAGGCTGACATAGTATGCAAATGCTACTTGCAGTTATTACTGTGAATTCATGGACCGCACTCCAGCTTAACATTAGGCGGGATGCTGTTATATTTCAAGCTACACAGGTGAAATGAAATGATGGGTAACAGTACTTAGCTATTTAGTATTGAAGAGTGGTATATCCAAAGAGGGGTAGGCAGTAGTATCCAGTCTGCCGATCCGGGGTAGTACCACCACTTCAAGTATACAAACCCTGAAGTGATTTGGTCGTGTTTCGGGATCAGCTTGTAAGTTGCCGGTTCCAATTAGGCCGACATAGTGGATGTGATTGCTAGTCACAGTTATTGAATTGTAGTAGCAGTGGCATCCATTTATGGACCACACTTCAGCCTAATATGTAAAAGAAAATAAAATTATATCTAAATAAAATATACTCGAATTAATCCGTCAAGAAAAGTTAAGGGATTCTTTCATTAGGAAGGCTTGACGGGGACGATGGTAAATAACGTCGATTCGTACACGTTTGTGCGGATTAGTCCGCTAGCCCGCCGTAAGCCTATACGAATATGTCCGCTGTGCCAAATAAAAACACAATATTCCACGGCCTTCTACAATTAACTACATTAAAGAAATTGTTCTCTTGACTTATACGAGTATCTACACTCAAATAGTTAATCGTGTTCACTTGGCATCCTAAACAACGTGCGGTGCCAGTTCTTCGCGCCAAAGTTCACCTACTTAAATTCGCTCTTGCGCAGAGTAATCTTTGCACCTCTGGGAGGGATTAACAAGTATACAGACCGTGAAGTGATTTGGTCACGTTTCGGGATCAGCTTGTAAGTTGCCGGTTCCATCTAGGCCGGCATAGTGGATGTGATTGCTACTCACAGTTATTGAATTGTAGTAGCAGTGACATTCATTCATGGACCACACTTCGGCTTAACTTCAAGCGGGGTGCTGTCATATGTCGAGTCACAATAAAAAATAAATAAAAAATCTGCCAAGTATCTTCTCGATGCCCTGGATTCATTGCACAAGTCGGGCATCCGCAATTAGGAAGCACCTGCATGCTGTCGACCGAATCGGCAGTTGAACTAAACAACAATCAACAACTGCCAGCCTACGTCCTAAATAAATAAACCTTCCAATCCGGAAGGATCCAACCTTCAAGGAATGCGTAAAGAAGCATTTTTAGTCGGCATAGCCATGAACTGAGACGGTTGTTTTTCGGTCGTTGGCACTTTTGAATTTCGATCATGCTTACCACCAGGCAAGTCGAGGTCAAATGTCAATTCAAATAAACAAAAAAATAGAAAGTAAAGAGAAAACATCCAGATGAAATTGTTGAAAATAAACCATGTTTAAATGGTTTAAATGGTTTAAATTTATTAAATATATTAGATATTTAAAAATTATTAGGTGTATTTAAGATTATTATCTGTCTTTGACGTCTATATTCAAATAGCTATTTAACCTATTTGTAATTCAGAGGCGAGTGAAAGAATAAAACAGGGAAGACTCAGAAGATTGTTTTTTTTATCGAAGAAAAATAAATAGGGTTTATCAGGCGTACTGGGTTTAACCAGGGAGAACAACTAGTTATTGTGCTCCCTGGTCAAGCCTTAATAAAAAATCGCTCATAACCATAAAGCATGTATGAGGAGAAATATCGATGTGAAGGAAGCGAGAGAGCTGTGTCAGAATCATCTGTCTCTGCCTGTCTATGTGGAGATTGAGGCTTGACAATTAAAAATGATGTACCTATCAATGTTTTTGTAAACAAAAAAGTAATAGTGTACATATTTAAATAAACACATTTTATGCGGCTTACTATCGCGTTTATTTTGGTTATTGATTTTACAATTAGATAGTAAGCCGCATAAAATTTGCTTAATTCATTAATCAATGTTCGCGCAAAATCTAAGAAAATACAGTGTACATATTACTTTTTTTTTCTAAAATACAGCATATTACAATGTATAAAATATACAATGTGTTTTGGTATAGGGCAGCTGACGTGAGCTTTGCAGATGAAATAAATTTTCTAAATATCCCCTTTCCGTATACTATACCGGATAATCTACGGTAAAGTTATTTTAGGGTTGCTTTAGCTAATTTAGCTTTTTTATCTTTTAATACTATTTAATTGTAGCTTAATCTAACTACAGAAAGATTAGCATTAAACTTATTTTAAACTTAAACTACTAAAAATGGGAGATTCCACGCGGGTATTTCCGTTAAAATTACTAAAACTACTTTAATGAATACGATTTTATTTTATTTACATTTCTATACTATGCTACTAAAGTGCTTGCTTGTATCATAGAAACAGGACAACCAAATTACATATATCAAAGATACATTGGTACCGGTGGGTGGTTTCGAACTCGTGCTCTCGGTTTGCGTAACCATTGCACTGCCACGATCAAAAACCACAGTCGCCTTTATAAAAGAATAAAAGTATTTATTTTCTGAAAAGAGTTTTAATTAAGGCAATACTTTTTTTTTATTTTTTTATTGTGACTCGACATATGACAGCACCCCGCTTGATGTTAAGCCAAAGTGTGGTCCATGAATGAATGCCACTGCTACTACAATTCAATAACTGTGAGTAGCAATCACATCTAGTGGATCGGCCTAGATGGAACCGGCAACTTACAAGCTGATCCCGAAACGTGACCAAATCACTTCACGGTCTGTATACTTGTAAGTGGTGGTACTACCCAGGATCGGCAGACTGGGTACCACTGCCTACCACTCTTTGATAACCAGACCCGAAGCAAATATCCATCTCTTTTTTTTTATTAACAAAAAAAAAAAACTTAATACTATTAAATATTACAAATAAAAGCTATGAAACAAATATTTGCTCCGACCGGGGATCGAACCCGGGACTTTACGCGCAACAAACCAGTCGCTAAACCGTTCGTCCACACCTGTCGTCGTATGATCGTGGCATGACAAATCGCTTTTTGTTTTTATTATTTTAGGGAAGTCCACGTTTTTATGGGCAAAGTTAATCTACTTAAGGCTTCAGTAACAGATTTAGGCATTTGAATTCATACTATGTGGCGTATTATATATACTTACTAGTACGAGATCGCATTTAGAGCGACGCGGTCTGCGTTAGCAGTCACTGCCCCCTTTCTATAAGTAAACTAAAAAGAATTACGTATGAACTACTTAAAGTTATTTAACTGTAGTAGCAGTCGTCTATATTGCTATCAAATTGAGTGCCACAATCCCCTTGTAGTTTCGTATAATTTGTAAGCGAATTCTGTTATCGAGTGATCAACAATAACACTATTCCGACTCGTAGTAATCGATCCTGCGTATAATCGTCGGTCAAACACGTTCAGGATTATCCAATTGTTGATTTTGCCTAAGAGATATTGCATCAATCAACGCCATTGCTCATGCGCAATGATTGCAGTGAAGCAAGTTTTATTATATTGTACCTCGACATACATAGTACGAGTATGGCAGCACCCAGCCTGGTACTTTAGCTCGGGCGGGTTGCTATCAAATATGGAGCCACAATAAAAATAATCATGAGTTGGACTGGAATGTCAACAGTGGCGTACCGATCGGATACGGCGCCCAGGGCAAGCATCGAGGATGCGCCTATTAATAAAACATATTGTATTAAATCTTGTTTAAGATATTCTTCAACTAAGCTTTTGCCAAGAAAAAAACTCTGAATCGAACTGATTTATTCTTGGTTAATTCATATTTTTAAGGTTTTAGTATTTGCGAATCGCGCCCCCTTCAGTTGGCACTTGCCCTGCCTGCCATAGTTACGCCAATGGATGTCAATGAGGCAGACAGCCTAGTATGCCTACTTTTATAGTATTTAGCTTAATTATGTTTTTATTATAGAATTAGAAGTATACAGACCGTGAAGTGACTTAGTCGCGATTCAGGATCATCTTGTAAGTTGCCGGCTCCAATTAGGCCGGCATAGTGGATGTGACTGGTAAGTTATTTAACTGTAGTAGCAGTTACCTCCATTCATGGACCGCACTATAGCTTAACCATGGCGGGGTGCTATCATATAATGTCACATTTTCAAAAAATATTTACCGTAAAATTAATTAAATTCAATTTGCACTTTTTGTCAATAAAAAAACAAGTCAAGTCGGTTAAACTAATTAGCGGAGGGTAAAAAGTGTTTTTATCTTTGACGAATGTTTAAATAAGAAGATCGTAACATCTGAGAAAGATAAGTGAGAGGTTGAACCCTTAAAAAGGGGGTGAATTTTAATTAAATGTCGTGCTACGGTAATATTAAGAGAGCGAACACAAAACTTTGTTTCTTAATTTGTCTACACTGAAAGAAATAAACATTAAACGAGTTTATAGTTATTTACAATGTTATACTTAGTTTTCTAAATTAGAAATTTTATTTAGAAAATGTACATAGAAATGTAAAACTATAAATTGTATTTTACAATAAATTGGAGTTTTATGAAATTAAAGATGTTTCGGTATACTATCGTTACAATGTCTGCAAATCTTTCAAAATGGCGGAATCAAACATTGGCACAACACGATAAAAAGACAATTACTCGTATTTTACAGTTACATTCGTCATGCGTTTTTTAAAATATCAATCAATCAATCAAATTGTCACGCTTTTTTCCTACAGGGATAGGCAGAGACAATGGAGCGTCATTTACCACGATCCTAACATAACTCCCTCGCTTCCTTCAAATCCACAATTCTCTTCATACAGGCTCTGTGGTTATGGGCACTAAGCAACCTAGCTTTCCTGAGGATGTCTCCGATAAAATATGGCTCGACATAATATGAATGCACCCATTCTGATGTTAAGCTGGACTTCGGTTCATAAATAAAGGTGGCTGCTACTTACAGATATATAACTCGCAAGATACCGGCCTAGTTGAAACTGGCAACTCACAAGCTGATCCCGAAACGCGACTAAGCCACTTTACGATCTGTATACTCGTGAGGGGGGTACTACTCCGTATTAGCAGACTGGGCAACACTGCCAAATACTCTTATAAGGTTGGGGTCTTAAAGTTTTACTATATTTTATGACTTATTTGTTTATTGTGTCGATTCGAGATCTACCCCGCCTAATGTTAAGCTAAAGTGCGGTCCATGAATGTTTTTTTTTGTATTGTGACTCGACATATGACAGCACCCCGCTTGATGTTAAGCCAAAGTGTGGTCCATGAATGAATGTCACTGCTAATACAATTCAATAACTGTGAGTAGCAATCACATCCACTATGCCGGCCTAGATGGAACCGGCAACTTACAAGCTGATCCTGAAACGTGACCAAATCACTTCACGGTCTGTATACTTGTAAGTGGTGGTACTACCCCGGATCGGCAGATTGGGTACCACTGCCTACCACTCTTAGATAACCAGACCCGAAGCAAATATCCATCTCTTTTTTTTATTAACAAATAAAAGCTATGAAACAAATATTTGCTCCGACCGGGGATCGAACCCGGGACTTTACGCGCAACAAACCAGTCGCTAAACCGTTCGTCCACGCCTGTCGTCAAAAGCACCTATCAGGAGCTAGGATCAGCAGCTAAGCACCACTGCCTACTCCTCTTTAACAATCAGACCCGGAGAAATAATTGGCTATTTTTTAACCCGGAGCTTTAGATAGATAGATAAATTCTTTATTGCACAGTATAATTAAACACATGTACATATGCGAGCTTAATTTCTAATGACATTTTATACCAGCTAACCTTTGGGATAGTGAGCAGGGATTGTGGGCGCATTAAATTACGCGTAACAAACCAGTGTGCTAAACAATGCGCCACGCATGTCGTCAATTTAAATTTATGACGAATTTATTACTAATTTAAAATATATAAATAGTGTAAAATTCTACATTTTCTTTGTTGTATATTTCTTTTAGCAAAAACGTAAACATGTCTATAGTAACAATCTCATCAAAGTTGCAAGAACAGAGTGGCGGGTTCTTAACAAAGCGATCTGCCTTTAAAATGTTTCCTAACTTCGATCTCTTAGGGACGATAAACCGTTTTTCGCCTCTTTTGTTTGTATGTTTTGTTTTTATTGCAAACTATATGTTTATTTCTTTCTATTATACACGTGTCTATGAATACTATATATGTATTCGTAGACATCGACTTAGCCTGATGGTAAGCAAGGGAAAGTCCAAGAGTGACGACGACTGAAAAGCCTATTCAACTTACGGTTGACTTAGTTGCCGTCACTATGCCGGACAAAAGTACTCTTTCAATTAGACGTAATTATTCCAACATTGCCCGTACATATATCCAAGTATATATTCCAAGTACATAAATCTTAGATATATGTACTTGTGATATATGATATATGTACTTGGAAAATCAAAGATTATTTTGGTTGTGCTGTTTCTATAATACAAGCACTTTGATAACTTAGTATAGAAATGTAATTAAAATAAAATCGACTATAGTTACGAGCACTACAGATGCGGATGTTTCCGTTTCTGGATTTTAAAGTATATTAGTACTTATATAATACTTAAATACCTATTCTTATTTATCAATGTAGAATATACCAATATCCAGCATAGGAATAACGCTCGACCTGACACATATACGGTTAGGTGCAAAATTATACCAGTGACCTGGAATACGACTTAATAGGATAACTTGCAAGGCATATATGTGCATATCCGTGCTCCTACATAGCCTAGAGCGTTTACGGGCTTACATCAAGGATATTAACTGAAGAAATCCAATCTCAGGCATCATGAAATAGACATCCAGACACTATACCTATAAAGTTATAATAATGTTTAGATAAATACCATTAAAATAGATACTAAATTTTATTAAACATAAGTTTTTTCAATGAATTAAACAAACATTATGAGGCTTACTAGTGAGCATCAACAGGACGGCGCGGCGCCAACCACTACATCCGTTTCGACAAACCGAAGACCTTGGCAAAGGAAAGTCGACTGATACCCAGGATGGTACGCGAGACTATTGAGATTAAAAAAACATCTTAATTTCAATAGAGAAGGTGGTTGGCGATTATCTAACACCTTGGACCCCATAATACATAAACTCAAGTCCCAAGTCCAGCAAACTGCAAAACCAGATGACACCGTCAAAAATTTGAAATAAACCGGGATCAGAAAAAAGAAAAAAAAAAAACAAAATCAAAACATCA
Organism: Tinea trinotella; assembly: GCA_905220615.1. Lineage (NCBI taxonomy): Eukaryota > Metazoa > Arthropoda > Insecta > Lepidoptera > Tineidae > Tinea > Tinea trinotella. Next base: position 3,166,163 of record HG992314.1, read on the forward strand.
AGCGGGGTATTTTTGGAAACAATAACAGCATCAACCAATAGGACGACCAACACCTCAGTCTCTCCGTGACCACGATGGTTGAAAAGCTCTCGAATCGTCGGAATAATAAAAAATTGTAAAACCTAAACCAAAATAAACGCGATAGTAAGCCGTTTGTTTAATTCAATAATCAATGTTCGCGCAAAATATAAGAAAATACTATAAGTTTTTTCTTCTATTTGCTTCGTGATTACCGCTTTGGGCGAAACATCCTTATTCTATTAACCAAATGGACAGCTTAACTAAAGAATTAATTCGGCGCGCAGTTTTTTCTTGAACCATTAACAAAAAAGTGGGATGCTTTATCAGCCCGTGTGTTCTCCTTTTTAATATAGATTTAAATTAGCTGCTATATCTAACCTTAACTTGCCGATGGTGAACAAAGGGAGGTTTAAAAGCGCCGATGACTGAAAATCAACACCGTTTACTAGCCCTGGATCATTCAAGCGAAGCGTAAAAAAACACCTTAAGCCGGCATAGTGACCGCCGTGAACTGAGTCGGTGATAGGCTGAGACAACCACTTGAGCGCCACTTGCCACTGTCCTGACAAAATTCTCTTGCTTTCCTCACGTTCACAATTCTCATCATACAAGCTTTACGGTATTCTAGGCAAGCTCGTATTCCTTGATCTGCCTTGTTTAACACTACGTTCACTCATCCTTTTCATGTGCCGAAACTATCGAAGTATTCCTTTGTTAGTCCTTGTCACTACGATTTCTTTTTAACCATATCTATCGCACACTCTGTGCTATTCCTCATTCTATCCGCTGTCATCACTCTACATACACTCCTAATTTTCAGAATTAATTCTACTCTCATGCTTCTTCTGCCATACCCAATATTAAAGTAACATTATGAATATCTAAATAGACATGAACAGTTAACAGGAAAATTCATGTTACAAGAAACCATTAACATGCTAATAAAAGTAAAAATGAATCCTTTCCTTGGAGAAAAACAAAAACCTAAGTGATCATTACCAAAGTATAACAATAAAATATATTTTACAACATATTAAAACCTAGTATTTCTGTACATTAGGAAAATAGAGAAAATAAATACCAAGGGTCCACTTAACGTAATGGAAACATCCACTCTAAGCTTCAAGGGCTCGGTTTACAAGATATACGAATAAAAGTGAATCGCTCATAAAACGTACGAAATCATTACAACCACTCACAATGTTGGAATATATGGTTATAAATATTCTTAAATGTTTGTACGTTTTTTATTGTGACGCGACATCTGACCTCCACTTGTCATTTGTTTGTTTTTATTGTGACTTTACATATGACAGCACCCCGCCTGATATTAAGCTGCAATGCGGTTAAGTAAGTAACCGACCGTAAAGCAACTCAGTCGCGTTTCGGGCCGGCATAGTGTATTCGATTGCTATTTGTAGTTATTTGACTGTAGTAGCAGTCGCCTCAATTCATGGACCGCACTCCAGTTAATTAACAGTCAATAGTCGTTAAAAAAGGCAATATCTTTAAATACTTATTAATTATTATCTTCTTGAATAAGTATATTATTCAAGAAGATTATCGAAATCAGTCATGTTAATGCATATTTTAAATCTATGTAGGGTTAGCAGTGCCTGTACATATTGAGCTTGCTTGTATGAAGGGAATTGTGGAGGTTAAGGAAGTCAGAGAGTTGTCAGGATCGTGGTGGCGTGCCAATTTAATTGATATTTAGATATCTAAACGGTAAAATAATACGTCTCCTTGTGAAAATTAAGTCAAGTGAGGACATAATATGAATAGTAAATACATATTATATACATATTCATTCAATAGAATATATAATAATTCTACAACATATATAGGTGTATATGTATCTTGATATATCCATTGTTATTCCTTCCCTTAACAGTATCAAATTCAACAGACAAGTGGATTTTAATTTGCGCGAGTAAATGAATAAAACAGTGTTGTAATACGAGTGGAGGGAACGAGTCAGCCGCAACCCCCAGGACAATAGATGATTTAATTTCCACGAATCCAGGGGCTATTTGTGAAGATCCTCACATGCGAATTTTCAATTGGATTCTGGTGTAATGTACACAGAATGTGCGCATTCGCAAAGAGACTATCATTTGTATCTGTATAAAGGAGTTAGAAATGGGAATTACTGGGGCCCGTTCGCATTAAATTTGCAACGAGTCGGCTCGGGTGCGAACGAAACGGGTATGAAAATGGCGGTCTTATCTCTATACTATTGTACACTATATTTTTTGTTGTTATTGTGTTGTTAAATACTGTCTAGAAAATCTACAATCCACAAATAATTAGGCACCAAAACCAAATTATTGTTTTATTAACAGTGATAAGTTTGTTTAGATAATAATACATACGAGGTATAAATTAGAAATAGGTATAGTATAGATTAAAGATATTGTAGATGCCCTTAGGCCGGCATAGTGGCGGCGGCTGGGGCAGCCGGGAACTGACTCGGTTGTTCCAGTCGTCGTCACTCTTGGACCTCCTCTTGCTTATCATCAGGCGAGTCGAGGTCAGATGTCGTGTCACAATAAAAAAAAAAAAAAAAAAAAGATATGGATTAAAAATAGGTAAAGTATAGATACAAGTATACAGACCGTGAAGTGATTTTGGTCCCGTTTCGGGATCAGCTTGTAAGTTGCCGGTTCCATCTAGGCCGGCATAGTGGATGTGATTGCTACTCACAGTTATTGAATTGTAGTAGCAGTGGCATTCATTCATGTACCACACTTCGGCTTAATTTCAAGCGGTGTACTGTCATATGTCGAGTCACAATAATATATATATATATATATATATATATCTCGTAGGTATAGAGTATAGATTATAAAAAGGTATAGTATTAAAAAAAGATATCGTAGGTATAGATTAAAAATACAGTGCAGATTAATATGAACATTTAACATATTTACATTTAAGAAAAAGGAGAGTGAGAGCCTCTTTTCCAGTCCACAGCCACTTTCCACGATCCTGACGCAACTTTATTTGCTGCCATAGATCTACAAAATTTTCCAAATACAAGCTCTGGTTTCTGCGCTTTTTTGAATAAGGGATTTATTTGATCGATTCATCCTTTAACTCATCTCTGATTTATATGTACTGATATACACTCATATATAATATGATGAATTTATATGAATAGAGATTAAATATAAATACATCTAACTAAAATAAATAGGTATATAAATAGGTACGTAGTTTTCGAGGCTTAAATTAAAATTGTTTATATTGCATTAATGTTGTTTTCTTCAAGTGGTGAGATGTTTTTAATGAAAGCAATGCCTGAAACTCGGAACACAGATTGTTTGCGAAAAATTTGCATTATGATAAATATTGTTTTGTAAATATTTTTGCTTTATGCATTTTGTTTTAGGAAAACCTCAAATGTTAACTTATTTATTGCTCAATTAAGTATTCCAAATCAATTACTAAATAAAAAATACATCAAATATATTAAAATAAACTTAAGTTATAATTAGTTAATAGACTAGAAAACCATAATACCACTTAATAAATATTAACGAAAACAAATAAACTTTAATGATCCTATATTTTCACCTGAAGGACAGAAAGAACACAAGAAAATAATCAAATTAATTAAACAAACTCCTTAATAGGCTTAAAGTAAATTACTTCAAATTGCAATTGACACGGAAGGTCGCGTGACAATCAAAGAATTGAAACCTTGAGGACATCTGAAGTAAACATAGTGTCTCTTAAAAATAAATTAAAATGTTTACGTTGCTTCACTGTAACTACCTACGGAATAGTTTTATCCTCAGATTATACAAGTATAGTATACTATAGTATATTATATATAAGTATAGTATAGTATATATAAGTATAGTATACTATACTTGTATGATCAGAGATGTTATCCTACAGGTCCTATAATATCGGTATAGACGCTTTTATCCCACGCATTAGGGACAAACTTTTAATTTGGTAAAATCATATTTTTGGCACATATCAATGCTAAAAGTTATTTTTTACTTTATTATATTGTAACTCGACTTATGACAGCACCCCGCCTGATGTTAAGCTGGAGTGCAGTCCATAAATGAGGGATTGCTACAACAGTTAAATAACGGTAAGTAGCAGTCACGTCCACTATGCAAGCCTATTTGGAACCGGCAACTTACAAGTTGATCCCGAAACGCGACCAAATCACTTCACGGTCTGTATACTTGTAAGTGGTGGTACTACCCCGGATCGGCTGTGGGTACCACTGCCTACCACATTTTAATAAATTACCAAAAGAGATAGTGAGGGCAGGGAAGGTGAGTGTTGACATGTCGCAAAAAGCTTTGAAACCTACATTTCGGTCACAAGTACGGAACGTTGCCTTCACGCTTCCGCCTGCCACGTGATGGACCCGGCATGCATGCTAAGAACATGTATTATTAAGAAAACATTGAAATTATCTGCGTAGTATTTTGTTACCTTTATCTAACAAAATGTATATTAATTAAACAATAAAAAATAACAAAATTAGCCTTAAATGTTGAACGCATAAACAGCGAGTAGCTGAGTAGGCATCTAGTAGCAGAGCAAACGCTGTAGTCGTTTCAGAGAGCCAGTGTCAGTAACTTAGGCAAAATAACGAGCTTGGTTGGCCAGCTTCATTCATGAGTTTGGCTACGCTGAATTTTGTATGCGGGCATGTGTGTGTAGCTAAGCAAACATTAGGGATATATTCTGTAAGTTTAAAAGATCGAGTTCGATTTAAAATTGTCCTAAAATTGTCAAAAAGTGATGATTTTTCAATGGAACACAGTTGGACTTGCCTGATGGTTAGCAAGGGGAAAGTAAAGATTGCCGACGACTAAATAAACTGTTCAGATTTTGATGTGTATCCTTATTGATTTGATTGCAATACCATAAATGACTGCTTACCACTATTAGATTAAATTCAAACATTCAATCAAATTGTCACGCCCTTTTTTCACAGGGATAGGCAGAGACAAGAAAGGGCCACTTGCCACGATCCTGACACAGCTCTCTCACTTCCTTATAAAGGACATTATCCATTTTGAATGGAGACTTAGGCTAAATTGTATTAACAGTTGCATATATACATTTAAAATAGTTCGATGTTCGAAGATTACAATGTAATGGGAAAATATCCTTTATTTTGGATAGTTTAGGTGTGCAAAATGATCAAACTATAATTATGACAGTTCAATTAAGGCAAAAATGTTAAAATGGCGTGTCTTTCTGATCCATATCTTATTTTCCAAATAACTTAATTGCACAGCATTTAAAAGCGAAATTGTTATTAGTTTTATCGAAAGTATCAACACTACGATTTATAAATTTTTCATTATTGGACATTACAAAAGTAGTACATAAAATCCCAAAATGAATGTCTTTTACAATATTCCAACTAACATTAACAATAAAATATAAGCTAGGAATAGGGCGCTGCTAGTGCGTAGGTGCTAGTTGGTGATAGTTCTAAATTAGGTTGCTATCTAGGATCCGTTTCTCTTGATTGTTTGACTAATAAATACAGGTCCTAGAATTTCCACTGCAGACATTATTGAACAACTTACGCAGATGGGGTAATTTACCACAGACTTTGAATAAATATCCTATTCAAACATATAATTACGAATGAACAAAGAGTATAAGTTCATAACAATGATATTTTAATAAGAAAAGACGTAGATACGTTATACGCGCTCCTAAAGTGGCACGTAAAACTATGCTAATAAGCAAACCTGGACTCATTGAAACTCATTGTCCGAATTTTGACAAGTTGTTTTTGACACTTACAGCGACCGCGTAACTTTTTGACAAATATGAATGAATTTCATTTTCATTCCTATTGAAGTTGTGCGGTCGGCCTCCGGAGTGGAGAATTATTTTTTACATTATATTCCTGGAATATACGGGATGTGCTTAGACGTAAACATGTGCCGGGAATGTTTAACGTAACATTACATGGCCTGGAGTATATTAAGGTTCGCAATTCGAGCTTGCATGGTAGTAACTTAGCGAGCTTTACGAGGTAGGTCAACTTACACACTGTTTACCTTATTCCAGTACCATAATTACTGCTCGCTTTGACTGTGTCGCTGAAACAGGGAAATTTCGTGTTTTCAGTTTAAATTTATTTTGATCTAATTTAGGTATTTAAAAATGTCATATTATACATAAATTGTTATTGGAAATTAGCTATTATTTTCTAGAAATGTTATATTATACATAATTTGTTATTGGAAATTAGCTATTATTTTCTAGAAATGTCATATTATACATAATTTTTATTGGCAATTAACTATTATTTTCTAGAAATGTCATATTATACATAATTTGTTATTGGCAATTAGCTATTATTTTCTAGAAATGTCATATTATACATAATTTGTTATTGGAAATTAGCTATTATTTTCTAGAAATGTCATATCATACATAATTTGTTATTGGAAATTAGCTATTATTTTCGAGAAATGTCATATTATACATAATTTGTTATTGGAAATTAGATATTATTTTCTAGAAATGCATATTATACATTAATTGTTATTGGAAATTAGCTATTATTTTCTAAAAATGTCATATTATACATAATTTGTTATTGGAATTTAGCTATTATTTTTTAGAAATTCTAATAAAGAATGAGCGATAAACTTGTACATAATAACTACTTTAAATTACAATATTTAATCAATCAAATTGTTACGCCTTTTTCCCACAGGGATATGCAGAGACAATGGAGCGCCACTTGGCATGATCCTGACACAACTTTCCTCACATCCTCTATATTTAAATAATAATAAATACAATAATTACCTTATTGACTGACATAGTGGATTGACTGCTACTATGTCGTGAATTGATATTATGATAGCAACCCGTCTGATGTTAAGCTAGAGTGCGGTCCATGAGGCGACTGCTATTACAGATAATAACTGCAAGTATCAGTCGAATCCACTATGCCGGCCGGCTTTTCACTATAACTTTTCAATATAATCCTGAAACGCAACTAAGTCACTTATCAAAAACAATTGTATAGTTCTAGTAAGGAAGTTATTTTTCCTTGCATAGTATTTATTTATATAAAAAAATGGTTTTAGAATAAAATTTAAAGGAAAAGATTAAAGTGATCGTTTACCTCCACTTATCTAATCGTCTTCACGTTTCGCCATCATCCATCAAGAGCCCGTTTCTTCCAAGGATACGTGAAGTTTTAAACGGTTTCACTTTAATACAACATGTTTTAAGTAATATTATTTTAGACTGAGACTGATGTTTTACGTCTAATACGCTAGCTTTTGTGAAAAGTTATAATAATTTAATTAAAGTAAATAAATAATAATAAAACACGATACAGGGTTTCTAAAGAATGCTCTCAAATATTAAACGGAGTGAAAAGTGATAGTGTTTCCGATTTTAAAACGACTGCATGACAAAAAATCTTGGTCAATTTTACCTTTTTGATTTTATGCTTATATTATATTATATGGTTATATTATATTATATTAAAATATATATTCAGCATATTAAAATTTTTAATAAAACTTTATTGTGTTTTAATTAAGTTTTACTAATCAGTTAATTGACGACAGGCTCGATTCCCGGTCGGAGAAACGGTCTGGTTATCAAAGTGTGGTAGGCAGACTAGGTACTACTGTACCCAGTCTGCCGATCTGGAATAGTACCACCACTTACAAGTATACGGACCGTAAATTGATTTGGTCGCGTTTCGGGATTAGCTTGTAAGTTGCCGGTTTCAACTAGGCTGGCATAGTGGATTACAGTTATTGAATTGTAGTAGCAGTGACATCCATTTTTGGACCGCACTTCAGCTTAACATCAGGCGGGTGGTGTCATATGTCGAGTCACAATATAATAAAAAAATATTGTCACAATAAATGGTACCTTACTCCAGCTTAACAACAAGCGGGGTGTTGTCATATGTGGAACCACAATAAATATAAATTGATAAATTTAAATTTGTAATGGTTCCTGTTTTAAACTTATCCCATTGTAACAAGATTTCAGCCAATCACCGACAAGAGAGCGCATATAAAAAAGCAATCCGTCCAATTACAAATTCGCTTTCTGTTCGCGAGCAGAATTCCCAAGAAAGATTTAGTTCCGAGAGTATCTTAGGTAGTTTAAACCACTGCAAATACACGATCGTTAAACAAACACCGTAAACTCTCAGGTTAAGTTAGTGTACGTGACGCAAATGTACTACCGCCAATCGTAAACTTATGTAACCGGCTATTTTTCAATAAGGGACGTTTGAATAGTTTTATAGTCCTCATATAAATTGGATTTTGTATGGTTATAGTTAAATGTTTGTTTATGTATTTATTAGATGTCGTAGGGAGGGAAAACGTGTGCTTAATCGAGTTACATGTAGGTTAAAACCCGGTCGGCGACTTTTTTGTACTGTGACTCGAAATGTGACAGCAACCTGCCTGATGTTAAGCTTAAGTGCGCGCCATAAAAAGAAGCGACTGCCATTATAGTTAAATAACTGCAAGCCTTGCAGGAATTGGTAAATTTTAAGCTCCACGGTGATCACTGTAGGCATAGTAGTCAACTGTCTGCCTGTCACACCTAAATACCTTGACCTGGGTATGATCGTAAGGTCTTTAAACGATTAATCACCAACTTGTTTCTTGATAAACAGGAGCTCACGGCATCTAGGTCACATTAAATAATTTGGAACTAAATATAATTGTGTATGTTTATTTGTACCTCTATGTACGATATATACTTGTGATACTTGTATGTAGTTTAGGTAATTGTAGTTTGTAGTATATTTGCACCCTACCCATAATTTCTCATCATCCTAAAGGTTAGTTGATAAAGAATGCCTAATAGGCATTAAACTCGCCTATGTACCTATTTTTAAAATTATTTTGGCGCAATAAAGGATTTACATAAATAAATAAGGAAAGGTCCAAAAGCGCCGACTGAAAAACCGTTTAAACGCCATCGGCTCGATTTTGAAAAATAACATTTAGCTCCAATTAAAACATCATAGGCGACGGCTAGGTGAACTTTTTTTGTGATTAACTATAATTTAGTCTTTGAATCAAAATAATGAAGATGTTAAATAGTAATAATGAGGTATTAAGTATGAGGTTCGTACTATCCGTACTAGCTAAAAAACAAATTAGGATCTTTGTTTTTTTTTTAATTAAACACTAAAATGTATGACATTTTATATAATAAAACCATAAACATTTTTATGGTTTTATTTCAGGTGAAATTTAAGTTTTATAAACATCCAAACCTAACAGGATTGGGAAACACATAATAAAGATTTTTATCTATTTATTTTGTCCGGCTGCAATGGGTCGGCATCACAGAGTCCGCTTCAAAAGTTAAGTGGACATCCTTAAGTGCTGTTTGGCCAGAAGCGATTTACCTTTGCTCTTTTCCACAGTCCCTTTATCCCACTCAATCAAACGCAGTTACGTCCTCAAAAACGCTTATTCACAAGCTTTCCTGTATTTTACGAGTCACTATATTTAGTTCTTCTTTTTGTAATATCTGTTTTTATATATTTTGTTACATTTAACCTTCGTAATGATAAACAAGGAGAGTCCAAATAGTGCCAACGACTTAGTTCACTTCTCTTGAGCAATCTTTTGATGGATATGATATTTAATCAGATCGCGAAACGCGACTAAATCACTTCAAGGTCTGCAAACTTAAAAGTGGTGGTACTTCTCCAGACCATAAACTTTCTGCCTATCACTCTTAAAATATGTAAGTATAAGAAAAATCATGATAAAAGATAATTAGTTTTTCTTTTCTTTTTTTTAATTTCTGTTTTTTCTGTCCAAATAGCGCTGACGCGACGTCTCAGTTCTCTTCACTTGAGTAGCAGTCGTATCCATCAACTTTTAAGCTGAACCCGAAACGCGACTAATTCACTTTAAAAGTGGTGGTACTTCTCCAGACGATAAACTTTTTGCTTATCACTGCTAAAATATGTAAGTATACGAAATATCTAGATAAAGAATATACAGAAAATTGCAAAAGAAATTTGTTATTTATAACATTGTAAGTAAAATTCCGTATTCCATTTTGGTAGGAGAAATGATAAGAATGCATGCCATATTTGTTTATATTTGCTCAGTGAACTAAATAGAAATGTGGATGAACTGCGGTTGTATGATTTTGCTTCACGTTCTTTACAAAATGTAGGACAACACCGCTGTAATATTTTATAAATTTGATTCATTTTGTTATATTTTTTTTTATTGTGGCTGGACATATGACAGCATCCCTGCTTTTAAGCTGCAGTGCGGACAATGAATGTAGGCTCCAGCTACTATTAGTAGAAGCCAGCTAGCTACTTGTAGGTACTATTATCACTGTGCCGGCCTACTTGACTTAATTTTTTTTTCAATCAATAAATCAAATTGTTCCTACCTCGTCTTTTCACACCCGTAACACCCGCACTGGTCGGGGGAAGCATTCGCATTTTGTCGACAGAATCGGTAGTCGAACTAAAAAGTTCGGTGCGTCTTTTCTTTGTAGAACAATCGACAAGTAGAATGCTTTGCCAGCCCATGTGTTCTCTCCCTCCTATAACCTCGGACCCTTCAAGCGATGCGTGAAAAAGCACCTTTGGCCGGCATAGTGACGGCGGCTGAGACAGCCGTGTACTTACTCGGTTTTTTCAGTCGTCGGCACTTTTGGATCTCCTCTTGCTTATCATCAGGCGAGTCGATGTCAAATGTCGTGTCACAATAAAAAAAATGCATTATATTGTAAATAATTTGATTTGTGTCTAAAGTTAGTTGAACCTTTGTGAGGCAAGCTTCCGACCGCAATTCTATTACTTGTCGTTTGTATTCAGCGGAGTAAGAGCGCACGTATCTTGGACATGGGATTTCACTTGGGTGAATCCTTTTATTTTGTATGTTTTTTCTTGCTTTCCACTCCACTTTGACATTATTACAGAATAATAAATATCATCCAATAGCCGCTTCACCCTTTTATATAAAAAACATTTTAAAAGGTTATGATGTCACAAGAAATGAAATTCTAAGTTCTTTTTGTTATTCGTCGAGCCCGTTTTTCTTTGAATTGTTTATGTTTTTCTTAAACTTACCTATTAACTTTTTTTAAATAATTTAGGTTAGTGTTTTTATGGTTTGGGTATCTCATGTAAATGGATACGTTAAACAAGGCAGGTCCAAGAGGGTGTTTTCCGACCAAATCGGAGACATCCTCAAGAAAGCTAGGTTGCCTAGTGCCCAGAACCGTAGAGCTTGTATGAGGAGAATTGTGGATGTAAAGGAAGCGAGGGAGTTTTTGCCTAACCCTGTGGAAAAAAGGCGTGACAATTTGATTCGTTTGATTATTATTATTTTTTAAGTTTTAGGTGTTTTAAATTTGAAGCTTACATTTTTATACTAAGTTAGTCTGTATTTTTTATTAAGACGATTTGACTGCTTTCCTCTTGACTGATAGTAAGCATGGAGCGCGTACAAGAGCGCAGACGACTAACGAAACCATGGCTGCCTTAGTTTAATTTAAGGCATCTTCTTGTGCAATTGTGCAACAGGAAAGAGAATGATAGGCACGTTAATTGAGCTGTTTTTTTCATTGTGACGTCATGACGTACCCCGCTTGATGTTAAGCTGGAGTGGAGTGATCCATGAGTGGATGTCACTGCTACTACAATTTAATAACTGTAAGTAGCAGTCACATCCTACCTAGTTGGACCTAGCCGACCTAGTTGGAACTGGCAACTTACAATCTCGACTAAATCACAATCAGACTAAAACGCGAACTTCACGATCTGTATTCATGACTTGTAAGTGGTGGTGCTACCCCGGATCGGCAGACTGAGTACCACTGCCTACCACTCTTAAAATGTAGTAGGTAATAACAGGATTATTTTCGTAGCTCATACTGAATTAACGTTAAAAGTATGTAACAGCGTATAAATATTTTGATACAACTTATTCATTTATTTATTTGAATATTTATTGACCTATAGACAAATTGCGGATTTAATGCCGCATGAATATGTAAATATTGATAATATTTGAAGCTGTTGCAAAATAGAAGTGTGTAATTTAAATAAAGTTGTATTATATTTAATCAGTTACAAAAACAAATTATAAAACTCCGAAATCGAGTGTATTTGTTACGTATTTCTATTTAGGTGTATTTATTATTCTGCGCACGGTCCGTGTGTGTTACGCTCTCTTTCTGTAAAAAGGTACTCTATAATTTTATTTCCCCAAAGCTAAAGTGCTGATACCCGTTACATACGTGAATATAATATAGGAAAGAGGGACAGGGGACATAAATGTTAGTTCAGTCTCGATTATGACGGGTCTTGGTCATATTTCAGTGTCCCAATAATTATAAATTTTAGAAGTGAAATCTATCTTTTAAAGACACGCGTCATTTGCCCTGCTGGCTCAGTCGGTAGAGCATGAGACTCTTAATCTCAGGGTAGTGGGTTCATGCCCCACGTTGGGCGCCATTTGGACGGCATAGTGACGGCGACTGAGGCAGCCGCCAACAATCCGGTTTTTTCAGTCGTCGTCACTTTTGGACCTCCTCTTGCTTATCATCAGGCGGGTCGAGGTCAGATGTCGTTGCACAATAAAAATAAAAATTGATCATGACTTGCCAGGGGGATGCAAGGGAAGGTTCAATCGCTATTGACTGATAAATTCAACTCCTAATTCCAACAGAGATATACTGTATATAAAACGGAAAGTTGCTTTTTCAAGATCTATAAAGAGCTCTGGTAGCTGTATTAGAGGTATTCATTAGAGAATAGAATATACTTGCCTAAGCCTTGTTTCTTTCATCGGTAATTTATTATTTTAAACTCATGTTCGTAAGTAATATACATACCTTTCTCAATCCGAAAAACCTTATATTCTTTTAAATAACATCTATTATACATTTACTTGTACGCAGTACTCATATTTATAGAACTTGTATGGAGAGATTTGTGAATGTAAAGAAACCAATAGAGTTCGTCCGGTTCGTGTCGTCTAATCTCTGCCTTGCTCTATAGAAACATATAGACAACAACTCTATAGAACATATGCACCAACTGTTTCTCAATATTGACAACAAAAAGCAATACTTTACATTTTTTCTATCGCGACTTCTTTTCTATCGTTGTTTGAAGTTAGTAACCAGCAAAAGTTGTACAGAATACCGTCACTTTCCAGATGTCAATCTGGCTGTTCTTGAACTTGTTTACGAATTACGTAGAGCCTTCTTTCTGTCACTTAGGGAATTTTCCAAGATTTCACGCATTGGCTTAGTTTTAAGGGCTTTTGCACATTCCACTTTTCACTGAAACTATATTACACAATTCTTACAAATGCGTTAGTTTGATACTCGTAAATAAAAGGTTTCAATGCATGAAACTTTTGTAAAGTTTACAATAACAATCAAATTGTCACGCCACAGGGATATGTAGCAACAACGGAGTGCCCCTCGCCACGATCCAGACACAAGTCCTACCCTTCACTCATATCCACAATCCTCTTCAAGCAAGCTCTACAGTTAAATATCAATCAATTTAAATGTGGTGCTTAGTCTCTCGATCTGGGGTAGTACCACCACTTACAACCAAGTCAAAGACCGTGAAGTGACTTTCGCGTTTCGGGATCAGTTTGTAAGTTGACGGTTCCAACTAGTGGATGGATGGACTGTTTTTTTAACTGTAGTAGCAGCCACCTGTATCTTAATAACCGCACTTAACATCAGGCGGGGTGCTGTCGTATGTCGAGCCACAATAAAAAAAGTAAAATATTTATAAACTATTTATTCGGGATCAGCTTGTAAGTTGCCGGTTCCATCTAGGCCGGCATAGTGGATGTGATTGCTACTCACAGTTATTGAATTGTAGTAGCAGTGACATTCATTCATGGACCACACTTCGGCTTAACATCAAGCGGGGTGCTATCATATGTCGAGTCACAATAAAAAAAAACTTAATAAATTATGTAAATTAATTTTTATTTCCATGTGATTTTCATTTAGAAAAAAATACGTATGCACATCGGCCAACTGAGACCGGGAATCAAACCCGGTGTTTGTCGTTTGTACATAATATAACATATTTATATGTAAAGATATATTTGTTGATCTTCTAGTTTAGTGTATTGCAACCCTTAAGGGCTCTACCTTTGACATTTACGAGACTCGGTAAAGGTTCATGTCACGTTCGGTGACTACTTGCGACGTTACGACGTATTCCTGCAGTTTTGTTTACTCTTATTATACTTACATTTCAAAAGTCAATGTTTATGGTCAGGGGGTGGTTTTTATGTCTTCATATCTTAGCTTTAGGAAAGTCATGTTTGCGAGTGTAATTTACTAATAGGCCCATAACCACAGAGATTGTATGAAGAGAGTTGTAAATGTGAAAGAGGCGAAGGAGTTGTGTCAGAATCGTGACAAGTGGTGCTCCATTGTCTCTGCCTATCCCTGTGGGAAAAAGGAATGACAATTTGATTGATTGATTGAATAATTTACGTATAATGTCAGGTAAATATCTACGAATAACGAAATATAATATCATTGTTTTGATGTCAACAAATTAATAAGTATAGTAAATATTATTGTTATTTTCCTATAAGGTTTATAGTCATGTTATTATTTATAAGTGTGTTAAAATAAACGTGATAAATAGAATTTGTTTATTGTTTATTTTTACTTGTAAGTAGTGATACTACACCGGAACGGAAGACTACAACAGTTTGACAACCAGATCCAGAGCAAATATCCACCTCTTTTTTATTACCAAATAGTTGTAACAATAAGTTATAAAACAAATCTTTTGCTCCGATCGGAAATTGAACTCGGGACTTTACGCGTAACGAATGGGTATGCCTGTCGGGTATGTAATTTCATCATAGAATATTCGTCACCATAATTTACTACACTAATAAAAAGAATAAAAAGTTATAGTTGTAACAAAGTGTCTACAGTAGATATATACATATGTGTAGGTATAGAGATAGTTGAATTTCTGTTGGAAAATTGCATTTGGTTGGAATGATTTGGCACCTGAGCCCGGTATTTGGCAAGAATTCCATATGAACAAGGTATATGCAATAATACTTCAGTGTCGGTGACACCCTCCGATGATATAAAAATGCATATTTCATTTTGTGTTTTCAAATATGTTTTTGTTTGAATATAAAATACTTATTGTCTTTTTGTTGTATAAATAATTCAAAACGCATCAGATGGTGACGCGTGCACTGTGGTTCCCCAGACCAGCAAATCGAAATTATTTCTGCCAGATAACGGAAAAGCATGTTATTAGGTAAATTTATAATCTAAATATTTATGGCGACTAAAAGCAATTAACGGGATGGTTACGGTCCTACAAGAATGCCATATATTTTTACAAAATCACACAATTGATAAACCAATGGCAGTTTGTGGACAAATCATGTCGCCGTTATGTAGAAAATCAAGACCCTGATCGACAGACTGGGTAAATGACATTACTCTTCTACCGATCACTTTAATAAATGTTACGCGCTCAAAGCTGAGATGTTTATGCCACGATTTATGTCTCTCGTATCGCATTCATACAGAATAATATGTATAGTAAGATCATTCTGCTAACAATAGTACTCATGATCATCATCATTATCAGCCAAAAGACGTCTACTGCTGAACATTGGCCTCCCCCTGAGAACGCCATACTGAATGATGGAATGCCAGTTCATCCACCGGTTATTCGTGACTTTCACTATGTCGTCAGTCCACCTAGTAGGAGGCCTACCTACGCTGCGTTTTCCGAGGGCTCTCTTATTGTTTACAATAAGAGGCGACAGGCGTGGACGAACGGTTTAGCGATTGGTTTGTTGCGCGTACAGTCCCGGGTTCGATCCCCGGTCGGAGCAAATATTTGTTTCATAGCTTTTATTTGTAATATTTAATAATTATATTAAATATTGCAAATATTTGTTAATAAAAAAAAAAGAGATGGATATTTGCTTCGGGTCTGGTTATCAAAGAGTGGTAGGCAGTGGTACCCAGTCTGCCGATCCGGGGTAGTACCACCACTTACAAGTATACAGACCGTGAAGTGATTTGGTCACGTTTCGGGATCAGCTTGTAAGTTGCCGGTTCCATCTAGGCCGGCATAGTGGATGTGATTGCTACTCACAGTTATAGAATTGTAGTAGCAGTGACATTGATTCATGGACCACATTTCGGCTTAACATCAAGCGGGGTGCTGTCATATGTCGAGTCACAATAAAAAAAAAAAAAAAAAATACCACGGTCGGTATTGTAGACAATAAAAAAAGTTTTAAGGTTAATTTGAAATACAGTCCATGGATAGAGGCGACCGTTAGTACTGTTGAATAACTGCAGTAGCAGTCGCCTTTATTATGCCGACTTGGTTCCACAAGATGCCAGTTGTATGCACCAGTTATTTGTGACTTTTACTTTATGCTGAAGTGGCAATGGGCTGACCACATCGATCGAAGAACCGACATTCGATGGGGAAGAAAGGTTCTAGACTGGAGACCACGAACCGGAAGACGCAGTGTAGGTAGGCCTCCCACTAAATGGATTGATGACATAGTGAAAGTCACGGGTAACCGGTGGATGCAACTGACATCTTATCGTTCGGAATGGCGTTCTAAGGGGGAGGCCTATGTTCCGCAGTGGACGCCTTCTGGCTGATGATGATGATTACATCGTCAGTCTATCTAGTGGAAGGTCTTCCGGTTCGTGATCTCCACTCAAGGACCTTTCTTCCCCACCTATTATCATGTATTGATAAATAATTTACCTTAATAGAGTTTAGTGTTCAGACTAATTATATTGAAATCTGATTCAGTGAGCAGTGAAAACGGTCTGCTAACCACATCGTACTAAATACGGTCCACAACATATAGCCTATCGTATTTAGGGATAGGGGGGAAGACATATTGATGTGGTCGCTAGATTTATTGCGTGTTTTTTTGTAAACGCATGAGGTTAATGACCTTTTAATAGGTATTTATTTGAAGCAATATTCATGGCCTCTTGTTTCTTTTATTTGCCTATATTTGAACGTAAATTTTAACGTTGCGACAATTTTACTAAGCTTTTAATTTATACATATTTATTTGACAAATATACATTACTACAAATAATTTTACAATAAAATGTATATATTATACCAGGGCCGTCTTTACCCGGGGGTTCGAAGGGTGTGGTACACCCGGGCGCAGAGTCCTAGGGGGCGCATTCCGACCGCCAAAAACTTTGATAGGTACCTACTACACTGAGACCACGCGAGCCGAGCCTTGACTTTCGCACCCCGGCGCTGAACATGCTTAAGACGGCCCTGTATTATACAATTAAAATGTACTATTAAATATAGTAGATGAGTTCACTACGAGTATATTAAAGTGGATGATTTGTTTTTAGATTTCTATACTAAAATACTTAATATGCTTATCTAATAGAAACTGACCGACCAAAGTCCAATATATCAAGGATACATAGGCACCGACAAATGGTTTCGCACCACGGTCCCTTGGTTTAAGAGACAATTTTAAAACCACTAGACTACGGCTGACATGAAATGTAAATGTATGAAATCAAGATAAGTACGAATAGTTCCTAATAGTAGAAAATGGTACTCCATTGTGTATTGTATTTGCCTATTCCTAGTACTATATATATATATATATATATATATATATATATATATATATATATATATATATATATATATAAAACCACTTACCAGTACCAATGTTATTTTGATATTTGTACTTTGGTCGTCTTGTTTCTATGATATCAGCTTAGTATAAATAGGATATTCAGTCGCCATTACTACAAAACAGTCCCCACAAAAGTATAATATAGAACACTTTTAGCTATACCTATACGATATCTAGAACAAGAATAGTGCTCAACGCCATCGTACCTTATTCGTACCACATTCTACTTGTAGATTAATTATTCCTGTGTCTTGTAACTAAGGTATGCTCTGTACCGGGTCTCCTTGAATTATTTACGAAGACTCCCCTTGGGAAATCACAAGTGCGAACTCAAAAAGATGGACCTTGCTGGACATTACTACCTTAGAGCTTTAAGTTCAGTGTTTCTATGGATAGGTTTTAGGTTAATATCGAAGGTGATTTTTTAACAGATAAGAGATTGTATTTTACTATCAATTAGGTAATTTAAATGCAGTATAGATCATGAAGTGACCAAGTTACGTTTTAAAATGAGCTATCAATCGGTAATTAGCGATCGTCTTCGAACACTTTTGCCTATAAGGACCGCATTTGTAATTTACCACGACATACGACATATGACATACGGCAAATTAAAATGTTAATTCAAATAAACGTAAGGCGTAAAAAAAATAAAGATAGTAAAATAACAATGATATATAGGTAGGAAGATTTTATTGTAAATTAACAATAATTATTTCAGTAAAACAATCCAATGTAGAGACATACTTTTCTTAGCTTCAATAGATTCTCCGTGCGGGTTTGGAGCCCCGTGGCAGTGGAGGTAGTGTTCATTGCCCTCACTTCCCCCTGGACCCTACCAAATATTAGAAGACCCCACCAATTGGTCTACATTTGGTCTAAAAATGTACTTTCAGCCGAACTGAAGATCATTCAAAAAATTATGTATGTCTTTTGCTGGCGTGCACTTCGTAGAGCTGGTAGAGTTTTATATCCGTTTCACGTTCGTGGGATTACAACACTTGATGATGGAGTCCTTTGGAATGTTTGTTTCTCACAAAACGGTGAGCTCTATAAGGATAATAGTTTTCAGGTGCCGAGAGAAAATTAAGATGTCCGGTCTATAGGCTGATACTGCTAGATCTTTACGTACCTAATAGTGCTTCTCAATCAATCAATCAAACTGTCACGCCTTCTTCCCACAGGGATAGGCATAGATAATGAAACGCCACTTACCACGATCCTTACCTAACTCCCTTGCTTCCTTCATATCCACAATTCTTTTCATACAGGCTCTGTGGGTATGGGCACTAGGCAACCTAGCTTTCTTCAGTATGTCTCCGATTTGGTCGGAAAACACCCTCCTGGGCCTGCCTTGTTTAACGCATCCATCCACCTCAGATTTATAAATTCCTTTCGTCAATCTACTTTTTTTTTCTATAATTTAAAATGATTTAAAAATTAAGGGATAATTAAAAGTAAACAATTGAATGAAGAAATATTCCGAAGATACAACTTTAACTTTACAATTTACAATGTATAATTTAAAAATAAATAAAAAAGGGCTATTAGTTGAACAAAATGCCCTTTCAAAGAGACGTATAGCTCAGTCATTAGTGTGATTGTATCGAGCTTGATCTTTTCAGTGGGGAAGAGGTGATTGAGAGGGTTAAAACTCATTAGTGCAGGCCTTCATTATTAGAGAAACTCAAACAAAATTAGGGTTGTGCCTTTTTTGTTTTAAAGCCTATTTTTAAATAATTCTTTAGACGCATTTTCTTTTTTTTTTGTTTATTTTAATGAGTAGGTTTTATGGAGTATTTTATTTTTAATTAATTTAAGCATTTCTGCGTTAGAGTAAGTACTTAATATGTACTTAATAATGTGTATTGCCCGGCATATTGACGGCGACTGAAATAGCTGTAACCCAGGATTTTAGAGGGTTAAAACTAAGACGTAAATAGATAAATTACAATAATCATACCTATATGAAACCATCATTTAACGAAATTACTTAAGCATTTAAAATAAACTTAAATTTTAATAACCGAATAGATCCGTAAAGATTTATTTCAAGTATCATCATCATTATCAGCCAGAAGGCGTCCACTGCTTAACATAGGCCTCCCCCTTAGAATGCCATTCCGAACGACAAGATGCCAGTTGCATCCACCGGTTATTCGTGACTTTCACTATGTCGTCAGTCCACCTAGTGGGAGGCCTACCTACGCTGCATCTTCCGGTTCGTGCTCTCCACTCTAAAACCTTTCTTTCCCATCGATTGTCGGTTCTTCGATCGATGAGGATTTTAAGTATAGCATCCCTAAAATGGTAATTTTTTATCACATAAAATATGAATGTAAACTTATTACCTGTATTAGGTTAGACAAAAGGGAAAAATGCAATCTTTCAAAGCTTTTTGTGTGTAATTTGTATTCCGAATGGGGGACATCGTGTATGCACCCCGTATGGATATCGAATATATTACGTTGCGGGGATATTTATGGCAAAAATCTGATTAAATCTATATTTAAATATTGATATGTAAGGCAGTTTTGTTTTATCGATAACACATTATAATATTATACGCCTTTTTCAGTATTACTAATTTTGTGTGCTGTATATGTTTTTAAATAGAATACATTTTTTTTAGGACGCGACATCTGACCGCGTCTTGTCTGATGGTAAGTAAAGGGAGGTCCAAGAGTGACTCAGTCTCAGTTTTTTTCATATTGTGACACGACATCTGACCTCGATCCGCCTGATGATAAGCAAGAGGAGGTCCAAGAGTGACGACGACTGAGAAAACCGAGTTTGTTTACGGCTGTCTAAGTCGCCGTCTCTATGCCGGCCAAAGAAACTCGTCTCGGTAAATAAAGTCTCGGCCTAAAATAAAGAAATAAAAGATTTTATGAAATAAAATAATGTTGAGATGGAAAAAAAACGGGGTAAGTGGTTACTTTAACTCATCACCATATCCGTTAATTAAAAATACTAACGTTATCTGGTGTACGATCCACGAGCAGAGGCGAAAGCTGCCACAGTTAAAGGGGAATTCACATGGTATGATTTCCACCGCACGACAAGACCGTCGTGCGGTATAGAAAGTATAAAAATGGCAAAATAGATTTTTTTTAAAGTGCTCGACATAGTTTGACAGCACCCTGCCTGATGTTAAGCTGGTTTGCGGTTCATGAATGAAGGTCACTGCTATCACAATTTAATAACTGTAAATGGCAGTCACATCCAATATGCCGGCCTAGTTGGAACAGGTAACGTACAAGCTGGTCTCGAAACGCGACTAAATCACTTCACGATCTCTATACATGTAAGTAGTGGCACTACCCCGGATCGGCAGACTAAGTACAACTGCCTACCACTGAAATACCGCAGAGTTGACTGATGACTAAAATCATCTTAGAGTCCCCGCCGCAAAAAGCTGGGAATTAGGCACAACAATTAACTTTTTCTGAGTTAAGATTTATATATTCCCCCGACAACCGAAGGCGAAGAAAGGTTCTGGAGTGAAGACCACGAACCGGAAGACGCAGTGTAGGTAGGCCTCCCACTAGGTTACTTCACTGACAACATAGTGAAAGTCATGATAAACAGTGGATGCAACTGGCATCTTGTCGTTCGAAATGGCGTTCTAAGGGGGAAGCCTATGTTCAGCAGTCGTGCAAGGCGAGACACTGCAATCTGCGGCTCGCCATACACATTCATACAAACTAGTAGTTCAGTCTGCAGACGCAGTATGCAGTCTGCGGTCTGCTAGCGCCATCGGAATCACACCTTGAAGCGCTATCGTTCACTGTTTAGTGCTACAGAGACGCGTCCGAGTTCTTGAATGTAAACATTTGGTTTGCTATTTTGAAGTAGACGCTTAATTCGCGTTTCGAATGCGCTTGAGGTTGCTTGTTATTTTTCTTTTCATCCAAATGTTGCGAATTCCTGAATGTTTGTTTACAGAATTAAATTTCCATCTCCCCGTGGCTACCTTAGACTGCATGAGGCGAATAACTATAATCGACGTTGAAAATGCTTATTGTATTTTAAATCTTTTGCTTTAAAAATTAAAATAAAAAAATAAGTATAAAAAGTCTGTTTATACCTATTACCTAAGGAGACTGTGGTGTAGTGTCAGTGCAATGGTTACGCAAACCGAGAGCACGAGTTCGAGACTACCCACCGGTACTAATGTATCTTTGATATTATATATATATATATACTTTGGTTGTCTTGTTTCTATGATACAAGCATTTTAGTAGCTTAGCATTTTAGTATTTAAATATATTTATTACCTTTATCAATGTCTTAGACAAATGTTATGTTTATGAATACCTGTAGATGGTACCCAGTATACCTAGCCGGGGTTCTCAATTCACGTTTCTTAGTCGCGTTTTGGAGTCAGCTGGTAAGTTGCCGGTTGCAACTAGACCGGCATAGTGGATGCAACTGCTACTTGCAGTTGATAATAAAAAAAACAATTTTATTTCTGTTCGAGCTTAAGAGACATAAAACTTTCACTTGGTCCGTTATTTTGAAGTATCTAATTTAATACTACTGTTGTCCTCTTCGTTTAACACTTTCGCATTAATTGTAGAGTTCAAAAGGAGTTAAGACAGTAGTTAGAAGGAAAGTTTAAGTGAGTTTCTTTACTAATTTCTCTTTTGACGAGTCTCGGATTCGTCGATCCTACCTAAGAAGTAGCTTAATCTATTAAAGTAACTTTGTAATGCTGTTTTGTCATTGTTTAATTCTATTTTGCGTTTTAATTGTAAGTTTATTTTATAAATAAAGATTATAATTTACGACAGAGGGTGTTTTTCGACCTAATCGGAGATATCCTCAAGAAAGCTGGATGCCTGCTGTCCATAATCGTAGAGCTTGTATGAGGAGAATTGTGGATATGAGGAAGGCAAGGCAGTTGTGTCTGGGTCGTGACAAGTAGCGCTCCATTGTTTCTGCCTATCCCTGTGGGAAAAAGGCGTGATAATTTCGTTATGACCGTAAGATAGATAGTTTAAAAATATTCATGCGATTTAAAATATTATTTAAGATTTAACGCAGCCTATTGGAACATACTGTGATATTCCTGCTACGATATCACGAGTAACTGTTCCTGCCACTTACACAAATTTAGAACCACAAAAATAAAAACGTCATTATTCTTCAGCTATTTCTACATCTACTTGTTTCTAAATCTACGGTATCTACTTAATCACTCTGCGTGATCTAGTTAGTGCCTATTAGCACTTGTAGTAATTTAACGTTAAGTATTAAAAAATATATATATATATTTTAAACTAAGAAGCTAATTTTCAAGGTAGTGAAGAACTACCTTAAAAATTAGCCTCCCTTAGGTAAGTTCGTAAAAATAAAACTAAGTTAAAGAATATCGTTGTTCACGAGCGCACTCCGCACGTCCGCTCCGACTGGAATACAAATGGCAAATAACGAAATTACCGCAGGCTTACCCCCACTCTCGACCGTTGGCTTAAAACAATCTTGCAATCTACCCTCGTTGGAAAATAAAAATAAATTTATTCTACTTATATAGTATGGTATCTTCTGAAGTGAAACGTGGTTAGTCTAGTAACTGTTTTAAAGTTGATTTTCTCACAATAGAGAGTAATACAAAACTTTACCTAAAAGATATTTTATTTACGTCATTTTCATGAAAAAAAAAATGTAATTCTTTTTACTCCTAACGCGCTATGTAGACGTATTGCAGATGTTCATTAAGTAAATGCGAGAATACAACGAAAAACTCAAGTGCTTACTTACTTTTAGCGAAATTATGCCGTGACGACAAAAAACGTAGTAATAATAATTTGAAATGGTTCTTTACTTTGTTACAATATTATTTATTTAATTATTTTCACATTAATACAATAATTATAGGATAATAGCAAGGATGTAAGAACACTAAATTAAATATATATTTATAATAAATTATAAGTTTATTTAAAGTTTAGGGATGATCCGATGGTTTGGGCACGTAAAAAAGATGAGTGAAAGTAGATTGACGAAAATAATTTATATATCTGATGTGGATGGATGCGCTAATCGAGGCAGACCCAGGAGAGTGTTTTCCGTCCAAATCGGAGACATCCTTAAGGATGCTGAGTCGCCTAGTGCCCATAACCATAGAGCTTGTATTAAGAGAATTGTGGATGTGAAGGAAGCGAGGAAGTTGTATCAGGCAGGACCTTGGCAAGTGGCGCTCCGTTGTCTCTGCCAATCCCTGTGGGAAAAGGGCGTAACAAATTAGTTGATTGAATGATTTTATAAAAAAAAGTCTATTTACTTACCATCAGGCAAATCGTGGTAAAGATCAGACCTCGATTTGTTCAATGGTAAGTAAGCAAAAGAAGGTCTAAGAGCGCCGATAGTTAAAAAAACCAATCCAGTTTACGGTTATTTCAGTTTTTTTAGCTAGCCCAGAAAGGCTGAAACTTTAAAATACAATTTTATCTTCAACATATATCTCAAAACCACTTGCCGGTACCAATGTATCTTTGATATAATGTACTTTGGTTGTCATGTGACTATACAACAAGCACTTTAGTAGCTTAATATAAAAATATAAACTAAAAAAACGTAAAACAAATATCTAATACCTATCTATTATAACATCTTATAGTAATTATTATTATTGAACAGCGCGCGTGTCTACGACAGAACCGTTTACGGTGACGTTAACACAGCATGACCACAACACGTCCAAGACAGACCCTAGCAATATTGTCTAGACCTCGACGTCCCACTTAGGAGATAAACATTACAAGGTATATTTATAATTTTTGACAGACATAAATGACGTAAAAAATACATTATATCACCTATATAACCTACCTATACTACTTATTACATTATCACAGTACTTAACTTCTGATCATGAATCATAAAGGTTTAATCGTTAATTTCTTCCAAAAATTTATTTATAAAAAAGTGCAGATTTTTGCTCCCTGGTTGTTTTAGTGGTAGGCATTTCCAGTGGTAGTGGTAGGTCTGCATTTCAGGATAAGTTTGTAAGTTTCTGGTTTTAAGTAGGCCGGCATAGTGGAAGTGACTTACAGTTATTTATTTGTATTAGTAGTCATCTCTATTTATGAACCGCAATTCAGTTGACCATCAGACGAGGTGCATTTATAATAAAAACAAATGATCTATATTTTTTATGTTTTTATTATTATACATTTCTATACTAAGCTACTAAAGTGCTTGTATCATAGAAACAGGTGAACCAAATTACAAGTCTCATAGATACATTGGTACCGGTGAGTGGCCACTACACCACGGTCACCTTATTTGTTGATATAAGAAGTTATATCAATAGTTTTAAGGCATTTATTTAAATAAACAAACGAAATGAATTTGAAGGAAAACTGAGCTAAAAATAAAACACAAAGTGTGTTATATTTAGATTGTGATATCATTACAAAGTTCTTGTATTAATACACAAATTAGTCATCAGTTATAAGAGTAAACATATCTTAATTTCCCCTGGGAATAAGTTCTGTGCCGTCGTAGCTCCACTTTACATATAGTTTACCGGTTAATTGATCGCTCAGCTCAGGCCCAGGGGTGTATATGCTTCGAATCAACCCTGTAATTTCCAATGAGGTATGCGGAGTTAATTATAAATGTTATTCGATGATAATTGCAGGAAGTTGGTAAACAGAGAAATTGCTTGTGTAATGAATATTGGGAATACTTATAAATAATATTTGAAGTAGGGACTACTACTATACTAACGGTGAAGACCCATACCTACTACTACTTAATTAACGGAGACGACCCATTTTTTTTTACTGTGACTCGACATATGACAGCACCCCGCTTGATGTTAAGCTAGAGTGTGGTCCATGAATGGATGTCATTGCTATGCCGGCCTAGTTGGAACCGGCAACTTACAAGCGACCAAACTTCTTCACGGTCTGTATACTTGTAAGTTGTGGTACTACCCCGGATCGGAGGACTGCCTACCACTCTTTGATAAGCAGACCCGAAGCAAATATCTCTTTTTTATTAATAAATATTTGCAATATTTAATATAATTATTAAATATTACAAATAATAGCTATGAAACAAATATTTGCTTCGACCGGGAATCGAACCCGGGACTTTACGCGCAAAAAACCAATCGCTGACTAAATATATATATATAGTCGCTGACTGTGGACGATATATATATATTTGTATATATATAGGGTAGTTGTGAACATACAATAAAGGGAAAGAAGGTGTGAAATCCGTAATTGCATGTGCATTGGACACGTCATTAAGTAGAATGACCGTCGAATGAGGGTTGCGGTCACAGCTGGAGACGACACGAGCTGGTAACGACGTAGATACGTGGGAAAAATTCTACATAACTAAGTTTCTATATTATGAATAAAGTTAAATAAATACGTTTGACGACAGGCGTGGACGAACGGTTTAGCGATCGGTTTGTTGCGCGTAAAGTCCCGGGTTCGATTCCCGGTCGGAGCAAATATTTGTTTCATAGCTTTTATTTGTAATATTTAATAATTATATTATTATATTTGTTAATGAAAAAAAGAGATGGATATTTGCTTCGGGTCTGCTTATCAAAGAGTGGTAGGCAGTGGTACCCAGTCTGCCGATCCAGGGTAGTACCACCACTTACAAGTATACAGAGCGTGAAGTGACTTGACCGCGTTTCGAGATCAGCTTGTAAGTTGCCGGTTTCAACTAGCCCAGCATAGTAGATGTGATTTCTACTCACAGTTATTGAATTGTAATAGCAGTGACATTCATTCATGGACCACACTTCGGCTTAACATCGAGCGGGGTGCTGCCATATGTCGAGTCACAATAATAAAAAGTGTTAGGTATTTCTGTACATTGCATAGATATAAACTTCTCTACTGTATTTTAAGAGTGTTAGGCAGTGGTGCTCAATTTCACGATCCAGGTTAATACCACCACCTACAAGTGTAGAGACCGTGAAGTGACTTAGTCGCGTTTCGGGATTAGCTTGCAAGTGACCAGTTTCAACTAAACCGGTATAGTGGATGCGACTGTTACTTGTAGTTATTTACCTGCAGTGGCAGTCGCGCCTATTATTAGACAGTGACAGCACTCTAGCTTAACATTGTCTCTGCCTATCCCTGTAAGAAAAAGGCATGAGAATTTGATTTAATTAAGATTTTTAAATAGATATCGGCAAGTAGGAGGGTGTTTGTCGACCAAATCGGAGACATCCTCAAGAAAGCTAGGTTACCTAGTGCCCATAACCATATAACTTGTATGAAGAGAATTGTAAATGTGAAGAAAGCGAGGGAGTTGTGTCAGGATCGTGGCAAGTGGCGCTCCATTGTCTCTCCCTATCCCTGTGCGGAAAAGGCGTGACAACTTGTTTTTTTTATATCGGCAAGTAGTTTTATTACGGCGCGCCTCTAGGTTTAAGCCTCTAGACTAGACGAAGGCTCTAGGTTTGCGAAACTGCTCCATAATCACAATTTTCCTTTTGTATCCGATATTGTATCTGAATTTTAGTTACCCGATATTGCGATAACATTTAATATAGAGTCTTAGTTATAGTAAACAACCGAATTACGTAATATTTTATGAGGTATTTGTAAATTACAAACTGATAATTTGTTGCCCGCCCTAAAATCACGTGAGCAGTTGCGTAGTAACACCGCCCAGCAAACTTAGTATAAACAACTTAGCTTGTTTAATTATGATGAAGTAGCATAAACAACCTTTGCTCGGCTTTGCACAGATAAAATAAACATAAATAAACTATACAAAATCATTATATTTTACTATTAATAAAAGTGCACAGACCGTAAAGTGATTTAGTCGCGTTTCGGGATCAGTTGGCTTATTGGATGTGACTGCTACTTACAGTTATTATATTGTTGTAGCAGTGAGCTCTATTAATGGACCGCACTCCAGCTTAAAATCAGGCGGCGCGCTGTCATATGTCGAGTTACACAATTTTCAGTCATTGGCTCTCTTTGACCTTCCTTTGCCATCAAGCAAATCGTGGTTAGATATGCAGTCACAATTTAAAAAAGTTACCAGTTTGTTTTTAACCAAATACTAATAGAAAAATCTCTAAATTCTCTATTATCCATAGAGTCATTAAGATACATTTACTTCGATTATGTCCTTCAATTCTTTTGGTCGGCATAGTGACGGCGACTCAGAGAATGGTACACTGTTACTTTTGCAGTCGTCGGCGCTCTTGCATCTCACCAGGCAGGTCTACGTCACAGTCAGATTTAAAAAAAAAACTTATACATATAAGGTATACGAATTATCACACGTCTTGTCACAGAAACTTTCAATATTTAAAATAAATATGAATAATTATATGGTAGGTAAATCTATAAATAATTCTGCTGGAAATTAATAGCCTTAACTATAGTATTAATTTGATTTTGAAATGACTTAATAGCATAATTACTTATCATTAATATGAGACAGGTAATATTATACAATTAGTGACAATTACTTTTAAATACTATGTAATCAAAAGTGGGTCCCGCCCTCCATTAGGTGCAGCTGGTCTTATACTTAAATATTTATATAATTCTTTCTTAAATTTTGATTATTTTGATTTTCTTACAAACATTTTATTAATCAAATAAAAACTTACACTTTTACCTGAAAATTAATTAGGATATTTTCAATTAAGCTTGTATGAAGAGAATTGTGAATGTGAAGGAAGCGAGGGAGTTGTGTCAGGATCGTGGCAAGTGGCGCTCCATTGTCTTTGCAGTGGGAGAAAGGCGTGACAATTTGATTAAATGATTGATATTTTCAATTACTTTTTAATTTACGAGTTAAGATGCCGTAAGATGGGTTGATTTTTTCAGTTGTTGGTAGTCTTAGACCTCCCCCTGCTTACCATCAGGAAAGACGATGTAAACAAAACCTGTCTGATATATACCACAGCAAATTATACATCAAAAGTTAATACACTAAAATATAGTATATTTATTTTTAGAATAGGTATGTAAGATAACTAACTCAAAAAAGGAAAAGTAAGATAAAGTTAGGTTTAAAAATATATATATTTTTTAATTTTACTACTCTTCGATTTCATTTTTTTTATAACTATAATTTATTATACAAGTAAAAAATTCATATTGTAGGAATATTCGAGTGTTTACATCAAAAGCCTTTTTAGTATTCACAATCCATTAACTTCATTGTGATCCGATGTGACCTTTCATATAAAAAATAAAAAATCATACACACGAACTACAATTCCATTAGTTCGCATTGTCCAATACAAACACATCACTAAAATCATCACTTCAAATATCTATGCTAAACCAACCTACAATATTTCAAGAGATTGAATCAGTATGTTCTGTTTAATAAATACACAGCTATAATTAGCATATTACCCATTTATACTGTACTTTTTTTTACATTTCAATCAATTAATCAATCGAATTGTCACGCCTTTTTCCCACAGGTATAGGCAGAGACAATGGAGCGCCACTTGCCACGATCCTGACACAACTCCCTTGCTTCCTTCACATTCACTATTCTCTTCATACAAGCTCTATGGTTATGGGCACTAGGCAACCTAGCTTTCTTGTCTCCGATGGCCTGTTTAACGCATCCATTAGCATTAGATTTATAAAATTCTTTCGTTAATCTACTTTCACTCATCCTTTTTTACATTTACATTTCTATATTAAGCTACTAAAAGTGCTTGTGTCATAGAAACAGGACAACCCAAGTACACACGAGTATGTCAAAGCCGGCATTTGGTTTTGAACCGGTGCTCTCGGTTCGCGTGACTATTGCACTACCACTACACCCCGTCGCGTTTACAGTATATACTGTTAGATACAGATACTGTAAAATACAATAAGATTAAAATATATTTCCAAAGAAGTTAAAATATATTTTCGCTTCATTTATTACTGAAATAGCCGTAATTAAACTTGCTATATTAAATGAATTAAACAAATTTTATGCAGCTTACTATCGCGTTTATTTTTTTTAAATTTGTATTAAACCAGGAACAAAAAAACAAAATCAAAACATCAAACGGGGTAGTTTTGGAAACAATAACAGCATCAACCAATAGGACGACCAACACCTTAGTCTCTCCGTGACCATGATGGCTGCAAAGCTCTCGAAACGTCGAAATAATAAAAAATGTAAAATCAAAACCAAAATAAACACGATAGTAAGCCGCATAAAAAATATTTAATTCATTAATCAATGTGCGCGCAAAATCTAAGAAAATACTTGCTATGTTTATTATAGCATCCTCTGTGACAGGCTTAATATGTAGGCTATAAGGTTGTTCCATCATTTTAGAAATTAAAGAAGAAACAATAATTTTATTGTTTTCGCTGTAATTTAAAATATACTTCTCCCAAACTCACTTCTACGTTATCAAATTACGATGACAATTACAAATCAGAAATGTAATAGAACATGGCGGTTCTCAAAACATGTTGATTAATGAAACTCAAGGGGCAGCGTATTCGAGTTTTTTTTACAACCTTTTGAAGCCCCTAGCAATTAGAGTGACCACTGAAAGCGTACAATAAAATGTCTGGATAAAAATACAGTCATACCCAAATCCGATCTTAATTTTTTTCATATAAGAATAGTTATTGTAATAAATATTGAATTGAATATATGAAATAAATTTCATACTCGTAAATTTTAATATTATGTAAAATATAATAATATTGTAAAAAATCCTAAATGGTTGTTTATAAACATCCAATTAAATTGTTACGCCTGTTTCCCACAGTGATTGGTAGAGACAATGGAGCGCCACTTGCCACGATCCTGACACAACTTCATCACTTCCCTCAGATCCACAATTATCTTTTTACATCTGGGTTGCCTAGTGCCCATAGCCGTAGGTCGAACTTGACGATTTGTTTTATAACTATTATTTGCAAATAGTAATTATATATTGAGTCGAGTCACAAAAAATAAAAAAAATTTCAACACCTTATGAGATGCTCAGCTTTTTTACCACGACTGTAGCAGTATTTTTGTAAATTCCAAAACCGGTTAGCGAGTAAATTAATTACTTTTACAGCATTTTACAGACACAAAAAAAAGTTTCTATGAGTTCTAAAACGTAGAAACATCCGTTGAAATTTAATACTTGAAAACAAAGGATTTTTGTACATTTTATGAATACGAATGTACTTTAAATAGAAATATTATAAATAGAAACACAAAGTCGGCATCATGTTAACGACTTGGAAAGAGTTATCTTCTATGGACATAGCTGGTAGAGCTGAATTTTGTTTAATAATTTAATTATTCTATTTAGAAGCACAAGAAGTCATTCTTTGTGTTATAATAGAATGTTTTTTTTTTGCAGTTTGACATATGACAGCACCCCGTCTGATGTTAAGAAGGCAATAAGGAGTGTGGCGAATTAAAGAATTCAGCACCACAGATAATTATATCTGCAAGTAGATGTTGCATCTAACACGCTGGCCTAGTTTAAAGCGGCTACTTTGGGCTGATACCGAAACGCAACCAAGCCACTTCACGGTCTGTACACTTAAAAGTGGTGGTACTACGACGAATTGGTAGAATAGGCAAATGAATCCCAACTATCTGCCTACCACTATTAATGAAATTAAGTTTATATGAATTAAACCGATTTTATGCGGCTTACTATCGCATAAAATAATTAACTATATGAATTTATAAATCTGAATTTATAATTCTTGACATCCTTAAGAAAGCTAGGTTGCCTAGTGGCCATAACCACAGAGCCTGTATGAAGAGAATTGTGGATGTAAAGGAAGCAAGGGAGCTGTGTAAGGATCGTGGTAAGTGGCGCTCCATTGTTTCTGCCTATCCCTGTGGGAGGAAGGCGTGACAATTTGATTGATTGATTGATACTATCGCGTTTATTTTTGGTTATTGATTTTTTCATTTTTTTTTTATTATTCCGCCGTTTCGAGAGCTTTGCAGCCATCGTGTTCACAGAGATTTGATAAATTCTATTTAAGTTCATATTTTAAGTCCTAGTGTAAAAAATGTACCAATACATAAAATTGAACTTTAGTGTCGCTTAAAACTGTTAACATTAAATTTTCTAGTTCTTTTAAATATATTTTTCAATTTTCAGAAGTAGATAATTATATTTAATAATATGGTTGTGCATATTTTGCTTAGAAATGGTTTAGAATTATTTTAAATAACAGTAATTTGTAGGCGCCAACTTGGTGTTAAACAATATGCAGTAAATATATTGGCAAGTACTTACTCGTACCGCAAATATTTAATACAATATTTGGCCGGCGTAGTAACAGCGACTAAGGGAACTAATTCTTTAAGTTTCAGGACTTCTTAACCAACCCTTGCTTACCAGCAGGTAAATAGAGGTTTAATGTCGAGCCATAATAAATAAGTGACGGCGACTGAGGCAGCCGTGAACAAACTCGGTTTTCTCAGTCGTCCTCACTCTTCGACCTCTTAGAAATCGTGATTATCTTAATTAAATCGGCCGTTTCAAAAGCTATACTGCCATAGTGATAAACATATTTTATTCACAATTTTTGACAAGCTCTGGACAAGCTATGGTTACGACTGGACACCGAGAGATTGGACTGAAGAGGGATAATAAAAGTGTGTAAAAATGAATGAGTTTGAAAGAGAACGTGCAAATGGAGCGAAAAAATAAACAGTGATTTTCGGAGTTTACTTTCAAGTGACGCTCCTAAAGAAGTAAAAAAACGTATTTCATATTAAATGACATATTATATTACTTATCTTTAATATAAGTACTTTGGTCGCCCATTTTCTATGATACACTTAAATTATTAGCTTAGTAGAGAATGTAAAGAAAATAAAATACTATGAAAATGCATCAATCAGCTAACATTGGGATCGAACGTATTCAATACATCAAGTCAGAAAGGCAATGAATTGAATCCCTAGCGCTCTTCATCAGTGAGTTAAGCCCGTGCTCGCCGGAGATACGAATTCGTACTACATTGCAATTCTCATTAAATCGATAATAATTTAATTTGCAAATAGTTCAATATAAAATTATGATAGGAGGACAGGAGCACACGACATCTAGTTCATATTAAATAATTAGGCACAAAATATAATTGTGTATGTTTATGTAGGTTTATTTGTACCTACATGTATGTATATATCAGGAATGTAACGGAGGTAGTTTTATCGGAACCGAAGGCGGAGTTTTTAAATTCGCTTTATCGGAATCGGAATCGGAGTCGGAGGCAGGATCAGAATCACGTGTCGTGTGCGTAACAAATTAATAAGTGAAAAAATAATCGACGATAGAGTGCACGTAGTGGGAGTCGGGGGGATTCCCCGCGCGACATGTATGAACCTATTCATAACAGTCAACAGAGGCCGCCTCCGCCGCCGCTATGTTATGCTTCGACCTCCGATTAAAACCTTCGATTTAAAAGTGTCGGATCCGAAGTCGGAACCGAAGGTGTAAAAATAATCGGAAGTTCCGACTTAACGGAACCGGAGTTGAAGCTCCGTAACATCCCTGGTATATATATTATATACTTGTATGTAGTTTATGTAATTGTGTTTAAGGTTTTTTCGTATGAAATTACCTACTTTAATAAATAAATAATAATTAGAGATGAAAAATACGTAACTTTTTTCATTATAAGTATATTTTTTTATTCCGTTTAGTAAACTGGCTCCTTCATGCCACTTTCCCCCTATATTTGCACCCTGCCCATATTTTCTCATCATCCCAAAGGTTAGTTGATAGAGATTTGGTGTAATAAAATGTTTAAATAAAAAAATAGAGTTAATAAATGAATTATTTAGTTCAAAATATGGTAAACTAACAAAATTAAAAGTATAATAACTATGATTTAAATAACTATAAATAAAAAATCTCATCTAAAGACGATATTAAATTTAATTGATTAAATCTCTATGATTATGGGCACTGCAAATCCTGTTTATTTACAAATACCTCTTATAATATTAATTGTATTAAAATACAATATTAATAAAAGTACCCTTCAAATATAATAATCAAGTTGATTCTAATAAAGGTACCTTGGCAAATATTATTTATACTTACTTAATTATATCTTATACACCCTAAACTAAACTTACTGAAGAACAATTATTAAATCTTAATAAATATCAAGGCAGGTTTTTCAAGGCACACGATTAATAAATTAAACAAATTTAACGCGGCTTACTCGAAACGTTGGAATAATAATAAAAAAATTGTAAAATCAAAACCAAAATAAACGCGATAGTAAGCCGCATAAAATTAATCAATGTTCGCGCAAAATATAAGAAAATATAATGCACACGATGTCATACTAATCCATATTACTTAAAATACATCTTTTACAAAACTCATATATTAAGGTATTTCGAAGTAATGTTTATTAATAATACTAGAAAACTATTAAGTCAATCAATCAAATAAATTGTCACGCCTTTTTGTCACCACTTGCCACGATCGTGTCCCAACTCCCTGGATTCCCTCTTCATACAAACTTTACGGTTATGGGCACTAGGGCACTTGCTTGAGGATGTCTTCGATTTGACCAGAAAACATTCTCCTGGGTCTGCTTCGTTTAACTTTTTAGTAATCATTAAAAATATTTTCTAATTAATTTTTGCCCTATTTTAATTTAATGCTTTTTATTGTTGTATAAATTGATAGTGAAATTTGCATAGAATAAAATTACCTATACCATACATCGGTCAAAAGGTTCGATCCTTTTTCGATCATCTTTACAATATTTATTATATTAATTCGAGATTAGATAGGTAGTATCCGATACTTAAAACGTATAAGTTAAATTCACAAACGTATTTTTATTTGGATAAGTTCGTAAGTATATCAAGCCGTGTTTAAGTTAGGTTTGTAAATGAAAGTGAAGATTGAAGTACCGGTCTTTAAACAAGAAATATTTTCATAAACAACTTGAGATATTTCGGTATAGATCAAATATAATGTTAGGCAAGTTTTGAGCAAAAGCTTATGAATCTGGTATTTCAATTTAAGGTTTAAAG
Organism: Tinea trinotella; assembly: GCA_905220615.1. Lineage (NCBI taxonomy): Eukaryota > Metazoa > Arthropoda > Insecta > Lepidoptera > Tineidae > Tinea > Tinea trinotella. The sequence goes on from HG992314.1 coordinate 3,200,923, forward strand.
GTATTTAATAAAGTTTAAACAACTAATAAATCGAAAACTTTAAATTGTAGTACAGAAATGTAAAAATAAATAATATGAATTATTATAGTATTTTCTTAGATTTTGCGCGAACATTGATTAATGAATTAAACAAATTTTATGCGGCTTACTATCGCGTTTATTTTGGTTTTGATTTTACATTTTTTTTTATTATTCCGACGTATTATTCCGGTCTCTCCGTGACCACGATGGCTGCAAAGCTCTCGAAACGTAGGAATAATAAAAAAAAAATTGTAAAATCAAAACCAAAATAAACGCGATAGTAAACCGCATAAAATTTGTTTAATTCATGAATTATTATTTTGACATTATATTAGCTGTTAAATTTTAAAATATTTTGACATAAAAATTTTAAAATAAGTTTTTTGAAAATTTTTAAGCGCAACATAGCAAATCTATTTTACTTACCATTCTTAATGTTAGTACCTATGTTTGACAAATAAATGATCTAAATTTTGATTTTGTAATTGTGAAGCGTTAAATACTTTTTTTGTGGATCTAAATACTTTAAAATATATTTGGGTTAATTATTAAGGATCTTTGTAAAGTACATTTTTAATCACATCCCAAAAGGGAATTTAAGCCATGCTTAACTAAAATTAATTGAAGTCAAAATATCGTCTTATTTTTTGTTGAAAGTAGAAAAAAACGTACGCAAACAAGAAAAGCCAATTTATCGAGGAACCTTTTTGAAGTATAAGCATTTTATTAGCCCTAATGTATTTATTGGGGCGAAATTAATTTCGTGCTAGTGAAGCTTTTTTTATATTGAATTCCATTCTCCAATCATGTAAGGTATTGGAATCTCTTTTCTAAATTCTCTTACATTTCCTTTAGCGAGTTTATTAAGTCTTAAGAAAATACAAAATAAAATACAATAAAATATAACACATAAAAGCGATAAGCAAGTTTTTTTTATTGTGACTCGACATATTACAGCACCCCGCTTGATGTTAAGCTGGAGTGTGGTCCATGAATGGATGTCACTGCTACTACAATTCAATAACTGTAACTCCATCCACTATACATGCCTAGTTGGAAGCGGCAACTTACAAGCTGATCCCGAAACGCGACCAAATCACTTCTCGGTCTGTATACTTGTAAGTGGTGGTACTACCCCGGATCGGCAGACTGAGTACCACAGCCTACCACTCTTTGCTAACTAGGCCCGAAACAAATATCCGTCTCTATTTTTTTTAAATAACAAATATTTGCAATATTTAATATAATTATTAAATATTACAAATAAAAGCTATGAAACAAGTTTTACTCGTACTAACAAAATAAAACACAGAAAGGTAAAGACAATAGAGTGCCACTTTTATCGGTCCCGACAAAACCCTCTCGCTTTCTTTACATCCACAATTCTCTTCATACAGAATCTAAATACAAGAATCTTCATACAGAATCTATGGGCACTGTGGAGTGAAATGAAAAGACAAAATGAGTGGAATGATAAAACGAGGACGCCGTATTTATAGGTAAATCTGTCTTGCTAATGTCATTTCGCCTATCCCTGTGGGAAAAGGCGTGACAATTTGATGGATTGATTGATATATTTCATCTTAAAATCTTAGAGAATACAATATATTCTATAGCTAATCTAAAGGGCATATTCTATACCTAATGATACCACTTGCCGGTACCAATAAATCTTTGATATATTATGGCCTTTGGTCGTCCTGTTTCTACTACACAAGCACGTTTAGTAGCTTAGTATAGAATAGAAAATAATAATAGTAATTTAGGTGTAATATTGTTCGAGTACATATAGTACTTGAAACTTTATTAATATTGGTTATGATGAAATATTAACTATTATATTGTCTTCGTAATAATGTAGCCAGACAAAGACATGCCGTAAATTAATCTTGATTAACAATCTTGAATATTGATGAAGGTGGTTGAATTATATTAATTTCTAAGAAGTATTAATATATTGCTATGGCATCATTTCATTACAACACTATTATTTGGTAATTAATTGTTCATTATTTCTAATTACAATTTGGTACTGTTTACGTATTTTTAAATATATTGTGGCTTGCCTGATGTTAAGCTGGAGTGCGGTCCATGAATGGGGGTGATTGCTACTACCTAAAACTATACTTAAAATCTGTAAGTAGCAGTCACGTTCACTATGTCGGCCTAGTTGGAACTGGCAACTTACAAGTTAATCCAGAAACGCAACTAAGTCATTTTACGGTCTGTAGACTTGTAGGTAGCTAACCCGGATAGGCAGGCCTACCACTCTTGAATAATTACAATTACTTTTTTTAATCGAGGATTTTTTCCCGTGACTCTACATTGTGACTTTGACTTAGTTTAGGTCTGTCAGCCAAAATTCTTTATTACACAAAACAGAAAATTGAGTTATTATAAAAAGTCGTTAAACATAATACTTACATGCCAATAAAATTATAATGTGCCAACACCAAATATAAAAAAAGATCAGTACCTATTTAAATATAAAAAAGTTCCTCTAGTAAACAGTTATAAAAAATGTATGCACCAGTGTTAATGATATGGTTCATATAATATTCCTACAGCAGTAAGTCAAGTTAAAGAGCTATACGTTCATTAATTACTCATACAGAATGTTAATCACGGACTGATAGTGACATGTACTATCCGGAGGGTGCAAGAGGAACACCCGTTTGTTAAAGTTCTCGAAGTAAAGCCTCGGATATAAATAGTTGAGCACATTCTATTGTGGTCAACGAATCTGGGAGAAAGTTTGGAAGTTTGCTCCGATCGAGTTAAATTATTTAGTGGTTCTGTTTGGTGTTTAATTTTATTTGAACTTCTCGTATATCGGCTGAACTTTGTACTTTATATGTAATATAAAGTGATACAGGCAGAATTTATTACTATATAACTATTGTGGATCGTCGTCTCTGTTACTCATAGGCTTGTGAACTCTTCTGTCAAAATCAAACAATCATATTGGATTTTGATTGAATTTGCGTTTCCGTTATGCACTTCTTCGCAAGCAATATCCTAGGAGTGAGTTAAATTTATATCGTTAGGAAAACGTTGGTTTTTAGCTCGTCCTTAATCATAGGAATAGTAATAAGTAAGATTTAAAATTAAAGGATTAATATTATATGTGATAATGAAAAAGAATCGCTAATATTAAAATATAGCATAAATATAATTATTATTTAACTGTACAATATTAATGAATTAAACAAATTTTATGCGGCTTACTATCGCGTTTATTTTGGTTTTGATTTGGTTGGCTTCAGTCTCTCCGTGACCACGATGGCTGCAAAGCTCTTAAAACGGAATAATAAAATAAAACTGTAAAATCAAAATCGAAATAAACGCGATAGTAAATCGCATATAATTTGTTTAATTCATTAATCAATGTTCGCGTAAAATCTAAGAAAATATTATGCAAAACAAAATTGTATTTAAATATGTCTGTAACATACAGATTCAAAGGTATATTAAGGCATTGTTAATGTCATATATGTTCAAGAGTGTTGCAGTCGGACCTAGTTAATTAACGTAGAGGGTTCCCCAAGGAAGGGTTTTGCCATTCGAAAGGGGATAATGGCCAATTATAAAGTTCGTTGCATGCCCTTCTGTTTGCCAGACGTTACAGTTTCACTGAAATGCTAGACAAGTTTTTTTTACTATGCTATACCATTTTTACTAAGTAGGGGATTTATAGGAATTTAAAATGTTCCCATTTTCACTGAATAATTATTTTTGAAATATATTGTTGTGCTTTATTATGATATAAAGTTGCCTTGCTGCTTATCTATATCTAATACAGGATATTGCGATTTAATTATGTTTTTAATTAAATAGTAACGTGAGATTTATGAATTTTATACGGAAAATAATAAAAACATTTCCTTTCGCCCTGGAAAACGTGGCGCCTTTTATGTGGCTAGAAACATAACTCATTTAAAGTATACAGATATATAATTACCTATTAAATAATTATTGGCAGGCCCACGAGGGTGTTCGCTGACTAAATCGGCGACATCCTCAAGAAAGCTAGGTTGTCTAGTGCCCATAACCACAGAGCTTGTATAAAGAGAATTGTGAATGTGAAGGAAGCGAGGGAGTTGTGTCAGGATCGTCAAGTGGCGCTCCATTGTCTTTGCCTACCCCTGTGTGAAAAAGGCGTGACAATTTGATTTTTATTATTATTTACATTTCTATACTAAGCTACTAAAGTGCTTGTATTATAGAAACAAGACAACCAAAGTACATATATCAAAGATACATTGGTACCGGTGGGTGGTCTCGAACTCGTGCTGTCCGGTTTGTGTAACCATTGCACTGCCACTACACTACGGTTTCAATCAATTAATTAATCAATTGATGATTCATTGTAATAATTATTACAAAATCTTAATTTATTATATTAATACAAAATAAATTCACGTAACAAGAGCTCTTGTTAATTATAATAATCTGTTTTCGTTGGTTTGTTTGCAATTAAGATATTTTGTTACGTAATTATAATTGGTTTTAGTTTATGTAGTAAATAGTAGTGAAGGTGACTTTCAATGACTTTAATATGAAAATTTCAAATTAATATAAAAAAATAGTATTTCGTATTTATTTAAATTTTTAGAGGTCAAGTACGAGTATATTTTCTTAGATTTAGCGCGAACATTGATTATTGAATTAAACAAATTTTATGCGGCTTACTATCGCGTTTATTTTGTCACTTGAGAGACTGTCACTCTCCGTGACTACGATGACTGCAAAGCTCTCGAAAGGTCGAAATAATAAAATAAAATTATAAAATTAAAACCAAAATAAACGCGATAGTAAGCCGCATAAAATTTGTTTAACTCATTAGGTCAAGTATTATTTTAGCAAAATTAGGTTTATTTATGTACTTTAAAAATTACTTCTTTTCGTGGCTCGGCTAATGACAGCATTTCGTTGATGTTAAACTGAAGTGCGTATGAATGCTAATTCCGAAACGAGATTTACGGTCTGAATATTATGTAAGAGGTAGTACTAACAAAGATCGACAGACAGACAGATTTGTTAACAGAAGGCGGATAAATATTTTTTTTACCAAAACGCTATCCCTTTCAGACAACCTTAACCATGAAATCATAGTTGATTTTACTTGGTATAAGCAATAAAATCAGGACATTGATAAAACAGTTTTTTTTAGGTATCTTTAGCGAAATAAGGTCAAAGATGAACAGTGAATGTAGTGTCCCCTTTGTTTATTAAAATCTTTGTATGTCTATAGAAACAATATTATCTAACATCATTCACTGTAAATCTAATAATAAACGGTTTAAGACGTTTGTCTATTTGTGCACAAAACAAAATGCCTAGTTAATTGTTGAGAACATGATAAAGCCCTGCACCCCTCAGGCGGAATGGGAAATAGCTAATTATGAACTTGCGTAGGAAGAAGGCTTTGTAGATGTAATGTACTTATTAAAATACCACAAGTAATGTTGGTAAATAAAATGTTATTATTTTATAGAACATACCTATCCTGCTATTATATTTTGTTTTTTACCAGCAATGTTTTCGTTTGATTTTGTTTTCAAGTAGATTAACAAAAGGAATTTATAAATCTAATTTGAATGGATGCGTTAAATGAGGCTGACCTAGGACATCCTCAAGAAAACTGGGTTGCCTAATGCCCATAATCGTATGTGAATGAAATCAATTATTATATTCTTCTAGTAGTTTTTATATAAAAGAAAACAAAGTGTCATGTCCTGTCTGTCGAATATTTGTGGTGTGTGATTTTTTACTTACGATTATTATTTACGAATAAACAGTTTAGTTTAATATAAAACAGGCTTTCAATCACTCCATAACTCACAAGTTATGGGCCCAGAAGAAACCAGACCAGATTAAAACCATAACGTTGTTTGAAAGTCTGTGAAAAATTTTATATGAAAAATTGAAATAATCGTGTACGGATGTGTTGTGATATTGCGAAATAAAAATGAATGTTATCATGAGGATCGAACTATTGTCCAGGGACAATTATGACACCTGGCGCTTTCAGGTGAAAGCATTGTTGATTAAAAATGAAACATGGCAATATGTGAGCGGCACTGAAGTGAAACCTGCGGACACACCAGGTAATGAGCAGTTGGTGCGGTCGTGGCTGTCTGGCGATGAAAGGGCCACAGCGGATTTAATATTGGCAATAACTCCCAGTGAGTTGAAGCATATACGAGGGTGTAATACTGCACGTGAGGTATGGCTTAAGCTGGAGTCAATATATGTATCAAAGGGACCTGCAAAAAAGGCATCATTGTTAAAACAATTGATGTTGCAAAAGATGAGTGAAGGCGATGACATTCGCGAACATCTGTCAAAATTCTTTGAGACTGCAGACAAATTGGGTGACATGGACATCAAAATAAATGAGGATTTGCTAGCTATAATGTTACTGTACAGCCTGCCATCGAGTTATGAAAACTTCAGATGTGCGATTGAGGCGAGAGATGAGTTACCAAGTCCAGAAATTTTAAAAATTAAGATAATGGAAGCAGAGGGCTCGAGGAAACAATGTACTAGTAATGTACCGGAACCAGTTCAAGGTGCTTTATATGCAAAGAGGTATAATAATAAACATGCAAGAGAAACAAAGAATTGCAGTAATAAAACATTCAACTTCAAATGTTTTAAATGTCACAAGTTTGGGCATAAAGCGAGTGAATGTAAGGTGAAGAGAGGTGGTCAACAATACTCGAGATATGTAGTAGATGACGAAGAGAGTCAGGAAGTTGTTGATGACAGTTTCGTTGTGTTAAACATTGATAAAGTGAAGCCAACATCTATAAAGAGTACCAGTTGGGTGTTAGATAGTGGGTGTACATCTCACTTATGCAATGACAGTAAAAAGTTTAACACAAAATTTCAACATATTAATGGCAAATTAAACTTAGCGAACAATTTATCGACAAAGGTTTGTGGAAAAGGAAACGTAAGTTTGTCTACTTTTAATAGTGTTAATAATTCTGTAAATTCTTTAAATTTTAGAGATACTTTATTTGTACCTGATCTTAGAAGTAACCTAATCTCAGTTGCTAAAATCACTGATAGTGGATATACTGTTACCTTTAAAAAGGATTCTGCTTTTGTTACCAATTCAAATGGGGATGTTAGGTTGACAGCATGTCGTAGGGGTGATTTGTATCATATTCAGGATGTTGATGTAGATGCATCTATGGTTTCTTTAACTGATGATGAATTATGGTTATGGCATGAGAGAATGGGTCATGTGAATGTTATAGATCTTGTTAAAACATTGAATAAGTGTGGGTATAAAATAAATGTGTCAAATAAGAATGAATTAAACAAATGTGACGTTTGTGCAAAAGGTAAAATGAGTGCTTTGCCATTTTATAGATCGAGTGGACTATGTAATAAAAAATTAAAAATAATTTACTCTGATGTTGTGGGACCAATGAGGCATGCGTCTATTGGGGGTGCAAAGTATTTTGTCACCTTCATAGATGACAGTACACGTTGGTGTGAAGTTTACTTATTAAGCAAGAAAAGTAAAGTATTAACAGCATTTAAATTGTTTAAAAATTTTATTGAAAAAATGACAAATGAAAAAATTATGTATTTGCATAGCGATAATGGTACTGAATATGTCAATAAAGATTTTGACGAGTATTTACTGAACGAAGGCATACAAAGGAGACTAACTGTTGCTTATACTCCACAGCAAAATGGCATTGCTGAACGTATGAACAGGACCATTGTTGAGATGGCAAGGTGTATGCTTATTTCTTCTGGATTATCACCTGGATTTTGGGATGAAGCTGTAGTGACAGCATGTCATATAAGAAATCGTTGTCCAAATAGCAGTCTGAATGGAGTGACTCCTTATGAAAAACTATATGAAATACCAATAAAGATTGATTATTTTCATTGTTTTGGTTGTAAGGTATATGTTTTAGATAAGAATCCAGCTAAAGATAAATTTGCTGCACGTGCTAAAGAGGGAATAATGGTTGGTTATCCAAGAACATCAAAAGGATATAGGGTATGGATGCCTAAGGAGAGAAAAGTAATAATAGCAAGAGATGTCAAGTTTATAGAAAATACTGAAAAGTATAGAAAACCAAATGAGATAGATATTGAGGTGCATAAAGGTTTGCATGAAATAGAAAAAAAAACATGATCAAAGTGGTTTGAATAAGATGGAAGATGTAAAGTCTGATCAAAGTGAAGAAGATGAGACTGAAACAGTTAAAACGGATAAGAATATTATATTAAAACGAGGACCAGGAAGACCTAAAAAGATATATAATATGTTAGAAACAATAAATAAAGACGAAACAAATGATGAATTTGTAGGTTTTGGTGAAGTTTCTTTGAAGAATGCATTAGAAGGAGAGGACAGTAGTAAATGGAAAGATGCTATTCTGTCGGAAGTCTCGGAAGTGAAAAGTTTTGTGAAAAATGACACTTGGAAAACTGTGAAAAAAGAAAAATTATGCAACGTAGTAGGATGTCACTCCGTATTACCTACGAAATATGATATAAATAAAGAGGAAGTATATATGAGTATTCCTGAGTTACTAAAAGAGTCATTGCAGATCTTGATTAATCAGGATTCTGAATCTTATGTTAAGGAGAAGGCTCAAGTGATGTTACGAAATATAGAGCAAGGGGGTGATATTTTTTTGTTAAAAAAATCATTGTATGGTCGTAAACAATCAGGAAGGCAGTGGTATAAGAAGTTGGATGAGAAGCTAAAAAAATTAAACTTGCTACCTACTATTAATGAACCATGCTTGTATGTTACAAAGAGAGATTATGGTATGATGTTAATTGTAGTTATTTATACTGATGCTATATTGATAGCTTCGAAAGATGATGAATGGTTAAAGCCATTTAAGTATAAATTAGGAAAAAGTTTGTATTAAAGGATTATACCGAATTGAAAGTGTGCGTACTTGGGAGGTTTAATTCTTTTATATTATAAATGTTTGTTTTAGATTTTTATATTTGTATAAACATGTTGAATATAAAATTGAGGGGGTGTGTGAATGAAATCAATTATTATATTCTTCTAGTAGTTTTTATATAAAAGAAAACAAAGTGTCATGTCCTGTCTGTCGAATATTTGTGGTCTGTGATTTTTTACTTACGATTATTATTTACGAATAAACAGTTTAGTTTAATATAAAACAGGCTTTCAATCACTCCATAACTCACATCGTAGAATACGTATGAAGAGAATTGTGGATGTGAGGAAAGCAAAGGAATTGTGTCAGGGTCGTGGCAAGTGGCCCACCATTGGGTCTGCTTATACCTGTAAAAAACGCGTTACAATTTGATTAATTGATTGATTGTTTTACGTTAATGAATATTTAATTATCAGTGGTGCGTATTCGAGCAGAAGGCTGAGATGGTGCTCCTTTTCGGACACACACCATTCAGTTGGAGATTGGGAGATAGAGAGACAATGGACTGTATATTTGATGACACGCCACGTAAAACTATTGTTGACGCATTCATCCACCCTCGACGTCAGGCCGAGTTCGGTTCCTGGCCGGCAGAGAGCTTCGAAACCCGCTGGGTGAAGGTGAATGCTACAGAATGATAAAAGGAAGGGACTTACCGAGGATGGCACCCGTCGACACTTAACACTCTGCAGAGCGAACTGTTTGATACGCGGGATATGTTAGTTTTCACAATTGTTCATTAATGTTGCTGATTTGGCAACTACGCGAGGTACATTGAGTGCCGCGTGAACCTCCAAGATCGCGGCTTCCGGGTTTCTTTACAACACGGCGCGCGACGACGTTTTGTTTGTCTGAAGGCTACGCGATGATGACTTTGGGACGTCACATTCGAATGACGACCGCTCTTGTTCACTGTTGAACGTGCACTTTTTGACTCTTCTTACTGGTCGATGCAAAAACGAGTTGCGGGTGCAGGACTAGTGATGGGAAACGGGTCAAGGTAATGTCGATTATTGGATAGGGATATACCAAGCCGCAACAATCAGTTTTAGAAAGTTATCTACTCATTTTTAAATAAATTTATAGAATTATAGAATTTATGCGGCGTATTATCGCGTATATTTTGATTATTACAATCGCAGGTTTTGCAACTTTTACAAACATCGTGACTGCTAAATTGGCTTTAGAATTTTTATTACAAGATTATACTAATGCTTTAAATATGCTATTAATTTTATTAAAATAAATTGTCTAGGTGTATAGAAACTACGATTTAATAGCTTAGTTTTCAAATAGAATTCAGATGGAAATGAAAACGTACCTAAATGACGAAGTACAAAGTACAAAAAAGTACAAAAAAGTGTTATTTTTTAAATTTATTTTGATGCAAGATATAATGATGCAGAAATTTTATTATAGATACGCTTCAATTTTTACAGGGCTACGCAATGAAGAGCCACTTTCTATGGCCCTATCCGAACTCCTTAGGAATTTAAAAACATATGGAGGTAGAGCTTATTTAAAGCTTCTTAAAACTTAGACTAAACTTTAATTCACATGTAACATATCCGTAGTGTGTTTCAAGTTGTTGTCTTGAAGTCACTCTATATGATAATCCGTGTCATTTTACATCAACTCTTGGAACTCTGGTCTCCTTCAACAAACTAGTTATCTTCCTTTGACGTGAACTTTACGTGATATAATAAATTTATTAAATAGAAAGGTTTACTTATAAAATATATGGTATAAAATCACTACAGGTTTATTTATTTAAATCCTTTATTGCACCAAAATAAACTTAAAAATAAGTACATATGCGACAGTGGCGTAGCGTGGAAGTCGGCCACCCGGGGCGGAAAAAAAATTTGCCGCCCCCTTATTTAGGAGTTTTAATCATAGGTACAACAAAAATATGAATTTCAGGTTCAAATTTCAACGATTTGTTTTAGTTTTTTTTTAATTTTGCCGCCCCTTCCGCCCCCGCCACGCTACGCACTGATACGCGAGTTTAATGCCTATGAGGCATTCTCTAACAACTAACCTTTGGGATGATGAGAATTTATGGGCAGGGTGCAATTATACTACAAACATAAACTACATACAAGTATGACAAGTATATATATACATATTATATGTAGATAAAAGTAAACATACATAATTCTATTTTGTGCCAAATTATTTAATATGAACTAGATTCCGTGAGCTCCTGTTTATCAAGAAACAAGTTGGTGACTAATCGTTTAAAGACCACGATCCGCATAATGACGGCGACTGGGGCAGCCGTGAACCAACGCGGCTTTTTCAGTCATCGTCACTCTTGGGCCTCCTCTTGCTTATCATCAGGCGGGTCAAGGTCAGATGTTATAGTCGAAAATGGATCAAAATCAATAGCCAATAATAAAAATATCTAAGTTAAATATACCTTATTGACAATAAATGAGCTGCAAATTCAAATGACGATGGTTCGTGGCTCCGTTTCTAAGTTCTTTCTTTCTTGCTTACCATCAGGTAAGCAAGTCTTCGTTATAAAATATTTTTATAGATTTCCAAAATAATAACTAAGATAGATTGACCAATTTAGACCATTAAATATTAATTTAGACAATTTTTAATTTATATTTCTATTACTAACCTACCAAAGTGTATAGAAATCGGACAACTAATGAAACATTTTTTTTTATTGTGACTAGACATAATGACAGCACCCAGCTTGATGTTAAGCTGTCCATGAATGAATGTCATGTCACATCCACTATGCCGGCCTAGTTACCAGGTCTTCACAGGACAGGCCTAGCCTAGTGTGAAGACCATCGTTAAACTAAAATATAACTATATACACGTATTATATAAGTAAGGAACTTATTGTAAAACACTTTTGTTAAATAAATAAATATTATTATTATTATTCTTGAAACCGGCAACTTATAAGCTAATCCTAAAACGCGACTAAATCACTTCATGGTCTGTACACTTGTAAGTCACCACTTACTACCAAGTACCATCGTACTACCCCGGATCGGCAGACTGGGTATCACTCTTTGATAACCAGACCCGAAGTATAGTAAATATCCGTCTTTTTTTATATTACCAAATATGCTCCGACCGGAAATAGAACCCGGGACTTTACGCTGATCAATCGGCCACGCCTGTCGTCAAAAGATTCATTGGTACCGGCAAGTGGTTTTGAACCCGTGCTATTGGTTTGCGTAACCATCGCACTACCACTACACCAAGGTCACCACGGGCGGTAATATAGGTACTTTTTTTAAAACATATTTTTCTTACATAAAAAAGATTATTGCTTTTTAATATTGAATGAAATTGAAATAAGGCGAGCCTCACTTCCTCAGGGAAGTATGCACAAATCCATTAACTACGTGCCGGTTTCCCAGTGGGTTTCAACGCAATAACCCAACCAAACGAAGGAGCCTTCCGTTTAGGAAATTACGTTAAAACACGATACTGCTATTCCAATAAGTAACCTTAAGAAAAAATAACATTGGATTAAATAAAGATAAGATGTTTTCGTGTTTATTGGTTATCTTAGAAAGTACTTACAAAGTTGGTGAATAAGATATGACCTATACTATTATTATGTAATGAAGGAAAATTATTAGATATAACCGTAGAGCTTGTATGAAGAGAATTGTGAATGTTAGGGAAACAAGAAAGTTGTGTCAGGATCGTGGCAGGTGAGGCTCCATTATCTCTACCTATGAGAAAAAGACCTAACCTAAGATTTAATTTTGAATACTGTTTTGAGTAGCTCTTTAATATTACAGGTCGGGGGAAGCGTCTGCATTCTGTCGAGCGAATCGGTAAATGAATTTTTATATTTGGTGCTTTGTTTATTTAAAAAAATCGATAAGTGGAATCTATCAGCACATATATTATTTCTTCTCCCAGGGAAGCGAGAAATAAACATTCTATCGCCTTACTATGTTTTGGCTAGTTTTAAACTGATCACGGTTTACTTTAGACCTTCTTTGAAACATTTTTTTACTTGTCAGTGCTTTTGGACCTGTCCTGGTTTACCATCAGGTAAGTCGATTTCGCGTTTCAATAAAAAAAAATTAAGGGGACTCCCTGGGTTGGCAGACTGGGAATCTAATCATAAATGCGCGGACCTGGAGCTAAATCTCTTATTAAAAAATATTATCTTACTAAATCTTATTAAAATTAATATATGTTGTCTTTAGAATTATTATATCAAACAAGTATGATCTGAGATTCGGACAAACAATCACCCCTTATACAATGTTAAGACAATATTATTTGCTGAAACAAATAAAATCTTTCATGATACAAGACAATTCTATTGTAAGTAAGGCTGCCATACAATAAACCCAATAAAAATGTTTAGATTATTTACCACATCGCTCGAAGAACCGACAACCGATGGGAAAGAAAGGTTCTAGAGTGAAGACCACGAACCGGAAGACGCAGTGTAGGTAGGCCTCCCACTAGGTGGACTGACGACATAGTGAAAGTCACAGGTAACCAATGGATGCAACTGGCATTTTGTCGTTCGGAATGGCGTTCTAAGGGGAAGGCCTATGTTCAGCAGTGGACGCCTTTTGGCTGATGATGATGATGATCACAGAGATAATGTAGCGCCACTTGTCACGATTTTGACACAACTTCCTCACTTCTACCACATTCACATTTCTCTTCATACAAGCTTTACGGTTATTAGCACTAGGCAACCCAGCTTTCTTGAGGAAATCTCCGATTTGGTTGGAAAACACTCTCCTATATATCGTTATGTAATGAGTTTTTTGATGCAACTGGCATTTTGTCGTTCGAAATGGCGTTCTAAGGGGGAGGCCTATGTTCAGCAGTGGACGCTTTCTGGCTGATGATGATGATGATGATGATGATGATGATGATGATGATGATGAATGAGTTTTTAAATCGATTTAATTAAAGCTGAATAAATGTTTATCCCTATTAGAATATTTTAGTAACACGTAGTAACTTCATTTTACAAACCACAAACCAAAACGATTGTAATGTATTTGTGCAAAGTATTCAAACATCAATCAATAAATCAAACTGTCACGCCCTTTTTCCACAGGGATAGGTAGAGACAATGGAGCGCCACTTACCACGATCCTTACACAACTCACTTGCTTCCCTCACATCCATAATTCTCTTCATACAGGCTCTGTGGTTATGGGCACTAGGCACCCTAGCTTTCTTAAGGATGTCTCCGATTTGGTCGGAAAACACTCTCCTGGGCCTGCCTTGTTTAACGCATCCACCCACATCAGATTTATAAATTCCTTTCGTCAATCTACTTTCACTCATCCTTTCCATGTGCCCAAACCATCGAAGCATTCCTTTGTCAATTCTTGTCACTACATCTTCTTTCAAGCCACATCTATAAGGCCAATTAATGATAATTATTATAAGAGTGTCTTGTGTAAGGCATACGAACTATATTAAAACTATGACAGCCCTTGTTGTGAGCAGTTAAGTAGGCTGGGATATGTTCGTCCGACCGTAAAATTAAGAAACAAAACGAGGATTGCCTTTGAAGATATAAGGCAACTTGGGAGCTATGAAATTATAACTTTCACACATGCCCACGTTGGACAAGTTATAATATTCTATAGTCATGCGTTTGATCTTGAGTATTATTACTTATCTCAATCAATAATCATCTAATGGTGACTCGTAAAACATTTGTTTATATCGACTTGTTTACTAAACTATCTTATTTTATCATGACAACACCCCGCATGATGTTAAACAGGAGTGGGGGCCATGAATGGAGACGACTGCTACTACAGTTAAACAACTTTAAGTAGCAGTCGCATTCACTAAGCGGTTGGAACTGGCAATTTAAAAATAACAAGCTATCTTGTTGACAGTCTACCATTCTTTAAAAAATCTTTTTTTTTATTGTGACACATCTGACCTCGACCCGCCTGATGATAAGCAGGAGGAGGTCCAAGAGTGGCGACGACTGAGAAAACTGAGTTTGTTCACAGCTGTCTCAGTCACCGTCACTATGCCGGCCAGTTTTTATTTAATTTAATAAAGTTCAGGTTTAGAAATAATTATATGTATAAAATAACGCATCAAATAAGCGAATTACCTCGTAGGTAACTTTCTTATACAATCTTCACACGAAGCCAAGTTAAAAGGAACGGTTTCCTCAATATTGGCTTGTGTTTATTGAATTTGAAATAACTTCTTTGTTGTTGAATTCAGAAAAGATCTTATGGAGGCGGCTAAAGACAAGTAATACACTAGACGCCTCAGATAAAATTGCTCTATTACTCATGAAATGACGCCAGGCGTTAGCACTCCAGTTAGTTACTCTTGAAGTCTTGGGTTCGATTCCGTGGTCGGAGCAAATACTCGTATTTGTTTCATAGTTTTTATTTGTAATATTTAATAATTGGATTAAATATATATTTAAAATATTTGTTAATAAACGAAAAAGGCGGTTATTTGCTCCGAGTCTTGTTGACAAAGAGTAATAGACAGTGGTGCCCAGTCTGCCGATCCGGGGTAGTTATACCACTTACAAATATACGGACCTTGAGTGAATAATCGCGATTTAAGATCAACTTGCAAGTTGCCGGTTTTAACTAGACCGGCTTAGTGGATATGACTGTTAATTACAGTTATTTAACTATAGAAGCAACCACCTCCATAATGGACAGCACTCTAGCTTAGCACCAGGCAAGATGCTGTCGCATATTAAGGAACAATAAATAAATAAAAAATGAACCAGACTCGTATTGTCACTTTTTAATAATTTTATCAATAAAGCTGCTATCTACACGTAGAATATCATCAAGTTACATTTCATTCATTGATGAAATATTTTAAGAAAATACGTAGATATGTTTTTACGCGGTTCGAACGAGGTATCTTAAAACTATGCTAATAAGCAAACCTGAACTTAGTGTCGCAATGCAGAGCACATATATTTGTCTCCTTTTTACTCTCGATAAGCATCATTTCGTCCTACATCAACTTGTGTGTATCTAGTCGTGATTAATCGTTTAAACTCGTGCCATTTGAGAACACTTAAACTCGTGTACGTGACGTATCTACCTGATTATACTTAATATCGCTGCATTTATGAGTAGTTTTTATGTATTTATTAGTGTGTGCCATTTATGTATGTATTTTATTATTTTAGAAGTGTATTGAATATTTGTATTATTTTGCACCTTATTCTTTACTTTTTTTTCTGTTGGTCCCTAAGATTAACTGACAGAGAATGTCTATCGGCATTAAGTTCGTTTTTATAAAAAGTGCGTAAGGTTTTAAAATAAAATAAATAAATATACCACGTTCGGTCGATGCGTTCGGTACTGAAGCAAATTAGTACGTGTGGCTTTAATTCTTCCATATTTTTCTAGCACATTTTTTATTGAGTTAACGTCTATTGGTAAGTGGTCTTTAAAGGCAGCTCAATCGCTAGCTCCCAAAAAATATTAGAGATTTTTTAAAGAATATACTAAATTTAGAACGTAATAAGCAATATTGGTTCGGGATTAATTTTTTTGATGGCATTGAAAATATTGACATTAATGTCCTATTCGAAATTCGTATATCAGAGAACTAGAGTTTATAATATATCCATCTTATACCAACAGTTAACTTTACGTTGACCCAATAGACGACGTCACGTTGCACTTTGGTAAAATTTGAGCGCAATAACTGTAGGGGATAATAGGTGGTCATTTGGACTGCCTGTTGACTGAGGGCACTCAGGGTATCAGTATGTCACTTAAAGTATCTGAAATTTAACTTGAGATTTGCATTTTTTTTTATTGTTACTCGACATATGACAGCACTCCGCTTGATGTTAAGCTGGAGTGGATGTCACTGCTACTATAATTAATAACTGTAAGCAGCAATTACATCCACTATGCCGGCCTAGTTGTAACCGGCAACTTACAAGCTGATCCCGTAATGCTACCAAATCACTTCACGGTCTGTATACTTGTAAGTGGTGGTACTACCCCGGATCGGCCTGCCTACCACTCTTTGATACCCAGACCCGAAGCAAATATCCACCTCTTTTTTTATTAACAAATATTTGCAATTTTTAATATAATTATTAAGTATTACCAATAAAAGCTATGAAACAAATATTTGCTCCGACCGGACTTTAATCCAATTTGAATCGAACACGGGACTTTACGCGCAACAAACCAATCGCCGACCGTTCGTCCACGCCTGTCTGCAGCAGTCACCTCTATTCATAGCAAATGTTAAATCGCATTCCTGCTTAACATAAAAAAGAAGGTAATTTGTTACTTTATATATAAAGGTTACTTCGACGTTATGTTCACAGTTATAATATCCGTAGTCTGGGATATTTTATCTATTATGTATATTAAAGATTTGAAAGAAAATACGTCTCAAAGGACGAGAAATAAATAAAATATTGTAGGCCACATCAGATTCTGGAGCAATTTCCGTCAGAAATATAATATCGTAAAGATCCGTAAAATGAGAATATCTTTTCTTACCCATATTTCCGTTCTTATAAATATCTATTTATTGTTTATTGTCACGGAGATTTGTAGACTCTTATTCTTTTATCAGGGAACAGTTTTCAGATAAGCAATTCTTTTTATTGCCATGGTAAGCAAGGAGAGTTCCAAGAACACAGACGACTGAAAAAAATACTCAGTTGCGGTTACCTCAGTCACATTTACTATGCCGACCAGAAATATATTTATTTAAATTTACGGAAACTATTTATTTATGTTAACACAATCAAAAATGTTGGTAATATATTGATGACTACAGTGTTAAAGAGTTAGTAGTCAATCAATCAATCTAATTGTTACGCCTTTTTCCCACAGGGATAGGCAGAGACAATGGAGCGCCACTTGCCACGATTCTGACACAACTCCCTCGCTTACTTTACATTCACAATTCTCTTCATACTAGCTCTACGGTTATAGGCTCTAGGCAACCGATTTAGTAGTAACAAAAAATAATATTTCGTTTTTGCTGTACTTATGTATAAAACCTCTATTTATAGCGAACTCTTTATTCAGAAAATTGCTGTAGAAGGACTCTAATAAAATTCGTTAAGGTTTTATAAGGCTTGTATATTTAAAACAGCTCCAGGCTACTTTGACCTATTGATGTTACGGTCACGCAAATCTTTAATATACATACATCTAAGTGTGTTTTATATAAGGATATATAGTGTTCATAGTTTGTTAGGAAGTTTCTTGTTTGGTCCCACAGACGTAGAGCCCAGTGTAGAGCACAATTATAATTTACTCGTACTTGTAATATACCTATTAACTTTTAATTCAAGATATTATTTATTTATATAGTTAAGTACGCAATACAACAACAAATACCAGCTAGCTATGGAATAAATAATTTATTCTTATTTGTTTTGTAAAACTTAATAATAGTAGTATTTTCTTAGATTTAGCGCGAACATTGATTAATGAATTAAACAAATTTTATGCGGCTTACTATCGCGTTTATTTTGGTTTTGATTTTACAATTTTTATTCCGACGTTTCGAGAGCTTTGCAGCCATCGTGGTCACGGAGAGAAACCAAAATGAACGCGATAGTAAGCCGCATAAAATTTGTTTAATTCATTAAAAATAGTAATTAATAATGTTTTTTTTTCTTCTTTATATTTCTATTCTATTAAATAAAATCCCAAATACAAAAATATTAGGCCTAAACAATATTCCTTATCTCCCAGTATAACCCATATCTCTATCCTTAGTAGCAACATACGAGCACACAGAGACATAAAATAATAGGTGAACAATAAAAACAAATAGATCTAAAAGCATAATCCTTCTTCTGACAATATTTTTGGATGCTTCTCACGTACAATTCCAGCGGGAATGTGGCAACGGGACAGGCGAGCATGCACTTAATGAAAATAATTCAATACAACTAATGACACTCCTTTACGTGATGGAGCCCCCTTTAATTCTTCTTTTATTTAGGAATTGTTCTGTACGAGGATGTTGAAGATGAAATTATAATGAGGAAACAAGACCAAAATATAAATACAAAAGTGAAAAAATACATTCAAAATTGTATAGAAAAGATTTACGCTATCGGTAAATTTTTGAATTTAGAATTTAATAATCAAATTGACACGCCCTTTTTCTTCAGGGATAGGCAGAGACAATAGAGCGCCACTTGACACGATTCTGACACAACTCCTTTGCTTCCTCACACCACAATTTTCATACAAGCTCTACGAATAAATTTATATAATTATGATTTGTTTAATTATATAATCACTACTAAATTATACAATAATTGTTCTAGCATTGGGATAAATAAAAGAATAATAAACACATAGTATTAGATTCGGTAAGAAAAAATCTACCTAAGAGAATCACAGATATTTTTTACAAGTACCAAGGAACTAAATGTAAAATTGGACTGTCAAATTAAATTATACAAAAGTTCTGGTGCACCAAATATATATCTGTAGAAATGAGGGCTTGAATATATTATTATACGTTCAAGCTACTTCATTTAGTTAGAATTCCTGAAAAGTAAGATAGTACTACTTATGCCTAATAAAAACCTGGGAAGCTTAAATTAAACCTGAAAAGTCTATTTAACTACAGTTCTTTAAGTGAACTTTGAGTAATAAAAAGTAAAAGCTGCAACTTTCATGGTGATTTCATGTGAACATTATGAAAATAATATTTTCTTTTTAACGATAAAAATGTCAACGTTATCATATTCACGGAAGCTCGCATTCTGAGTTCCATTAACGTAAAAGGCGTTTCTGTTCGCTTGATTAGGTTCCGTTCCATTCTACTCGCTCCTTGAGTAACATGCGTTGGCTTACATGTATGAAAATATTAATAAATGACATCGTTATTGATGTTTTCAATCTATTGAACTTCGAATTTATATTAACTCATCGAATTTATAAAGGAGAAATTGGCTCTTACTGTTAGATCTACATATATATACGTACATTTGTGCAAAGTGAAATATAATTTTATTGTTACTTATTTACATAATATTACATTGTTATTATATCAATAACGAAATATGCTGTAAATCATTTAGGACATCAAACAAGTTTTTATTTTGTGTAAAGAATTTTACGTATTAACTGATAACAAATAGGTATAATATTATAGATAAGTAAGATACTCCGTCGTTTATCAACGACATCTTTTGAAAAGCTTGTACTTTGTTATACACAAAATTTCTAAATACCGTCTATGTTATCGCATTCAAAGAAGTTAGCATTTGCAAATCCATTAGGGTGAAAGGCTCGCTTGATTAGGCCTCGCTTCGCTTCGCTCCATTCTGATGCTCTTGGTTCCCCACTGGCTCTTTGAATTAAATATCTCAAGAAAGTGTTTCCTTTTTGGTAGAACCTAAACGTACACTGAGGATGCCTTTATTTATTACGGGGGACGCTCGTAACCATTACACTAATTTAAGATGTTTCTTTAAGCATTAAAGTTGCTAATATTTGTTTGTACTACAACATTTTACTGAAATTTTCTGCAACGTTTACGTTTTTATTATTGTGTTTTTCTTTGGTGAAGTATGTTCAGGGGGTGCGATGACTACCTCCTTGTGTGTCTGCCTTATCGCTTCGGTGATACGGAAAGCAGATGGTCCGGTGCATCCTGGGCATCAGTCAATAACTTTCCTTAAGGGGGTTCTTATTGGCTGATAGCTAAACGTCTGACGCGTGGCGCTGATCCACGTGTCTCTCTGCTCTCAGAGGGCACCGTGGAGCAGCGAGTTAAACATTTGCCCCATACTTGACATTGGCAGAATAAAATGGTTTTGTATCAATACAAATTATACAAACGCCATTAACTAAAGGAATAAGAAGTATGTACGTACAGGTTAGTGTTGATTCGATTCTATTTTATTTATTGTTTTATTAGGCCAAAGTGACGCTCCGTTGTTTTTGCCTAACTCTGTGTAAAATTAGTGCGTGACAATTTCATTTGATTATTAACGTTTGAAATCTGTAACATGATTAATATACCAAATTATTAAACCAGCCCCACTAGCACGGCAATCCAAGAATCAATATAAAGACCTGCAAGGCACATTATTGTACTTCACGTAATAAGCCAACACATCAAATTACCAATAAAAATCATTATTAAAGCTTTCAACGTTGTTTTGTGTGAAGTTTACAGAACCTGTTAAATATATTTTATTGGACATTTTGATAAGCTGTTTTAGTAAGTTATTAAAAAAATAGTTCCAATGATATTCCTTGCAGGTCATAACCTTGCTCCTTGGATTGCCGTGCTAGGGGGGCAGAAGTTATATCATCATGTAAACCATTAGTTATCCACTGCTGGGCATAGGTCTCACTCAGAGATTACCACAGTGGCCTACTAAAAGCAACTAGCATATTCGTTCCAACTGGTCGTCTTCATGCGAGAACCTTTCGGCTTTATTTCCTCTATTCTATTAATTTATATATAAATAAGATTAAGTATTATTTATTTTTAACACACATTTATTAGATTGACTTTTATGTAACGAAATATTTCAAATTAATATTTATCCACTTCTAGAGGGTAATTAACAAATCCAAAAAAAAATGACAATAAAATAATTTCATTTATTATTTTTGTTTTTGGCTGGCATAGTGACGGCAACTTAGGCAACCATGAACTGGCTTGGATTTCTCAGTCGTGAGCATTCTTGGACTTCTCCTTACTTACCATTTATTTACTTTTTAGTTCACGTCGTCATATGTGTTTTTTTTAGTTTTAACCTTAGTTTTATTTTACTAATGAATGAACTGACAGCCAACAAAAATAGAATTAACAAATCGAAACGTTATCAATATTCTATGTAGTTTGGTATAGGTAGATGAACACTAATTAAGTGCATAAAGTAGCGCCGCTAACTACATTAAAAAGTGCAATTATGCCAGCCACTGCGCTTGGACAGATAACGTGCAATTTAGTCTAGATTAAGTCGTAAGTCCCAATGTACGGACGTCGCACTAGAAATGGAATCATAGGGTGACTATCATTTTATATTACAAACAATACTTTTTACATGCTTAATTGAGAAATAAATAAATACTGCGTTTATATAATTAAACTTAACATTAAAATAACCAGACAAAGGCAGTTTTTTTTATTGTGACACGACATCTGACCTCGACCCGCCTGATGATAAGCAAGAGGAGGTCCAAGAGTGACGGCGACTGGAATAACCGAGTTAGTTCCCGGCTGCCCAGCCGCCGTCACTATGCCGGCCTAAGAAAGATCGGATATTCTCTAGCAGTCGAGAAAGAGAATTTTGCTAGGGAGGAATCAATGAGAACGGACATAAACGTTAGCTTATAACTTCCAGTAATGAAGTTAAAAGTGATTAAAAAGAATACCAAAAGTACGAAATAAAAAACTTAGTAAAATTAAATTGTTTTTATTATCACCACATATTATAGATAGCTTTGTGGAGTGTATGAGCTGGTTGTAGTTACAAATACAGGTCGCAAAACTATCTCAAAACTTAATTATTTGTCTAAAATACGAACCTAGAAAATTAAAATATTTAAATAGTTTAGAATACTATCTAATATATTACGCCTATGTTCGCAAAGAAGCGACATGAAGAATTTGTTTCAGCGACCTTGGTGTAGTGGCAGTGCAATGGCTACGTAAGCCGAATGGCACTGGTTCGAAACCACTTACCGGTACCAATGTATCTTTGATATGTGTACTTTGCTTGTCCTGTTTCTATGATACAAGCACTTTAGTAGCTTAGTATAGAAATGTATAATAAAAAAATGTATAGCATGAATAACCTTAGACTCGCTATTATGTAGAATCATTGGTAGCTTAGCGAATGTGTCTGTTGCTTGCATTAATCTCGAATAATAGGGGTCACATTTGCTCATTACCTAATCTCAATCCATTTCAAAATTAGAATTTCGGTCGTATGTCGTATCACAATATTTGTGAATGAAAATCAAAAATATTTACCTTTACTAACATTTATGGTAAGGCGACCGTGGTATAGTGGTGGTGCAATGGTTACTCAAACCGAGAGCACGAGTTCGAGACCACCCACCGGTACCAATGTATCTTTGATACATGTACTTTGGTTGTCCTGTTTCTATGATACAAGCACTTCAGTAGCTTAGTATAGAAATGTAAATAAAAAATAAAACAAAATAAAAACGTTATAGTCACCCTACTGCAATTTAGCTTTTACTTACGTTATAATCTTTGAGCCAGTTTTATCATTTATGTTTGTTGATTGCATTAAGAACTAAAATGATAACATTATTATTCCATTACGTTGTATTTCGAACTTAAGTATTTATAAAGGTAAAGAAATTTATAAAAAAGTATTTATATTTTTTTTTATATATATTTAGTATAATATTAGTTTAGCTTCAAAGTAATCTAACTATAGATTACTTTCATATTTTACGTCTTACATAGTTTTGCTTTGTGCTTTTATTCCGTTTTGAAAAGAAAAAAAAAAACATCTAGATAAGAAATTGAGGTAGATCGTCGATGATTTCGTTGGTAGAATAACTGACTTCTCAAAGTGGTTTTTGCTGAACAATACACGTACGAGTATGCTAGTATTACTAGTATATTGAATTCAATCATGGTCGTAGTTGAATTAAGAACTTATTTGTCTAATAACTTTTTGGTGTGAAATGAGAATATCTTTATAATTTCAAACCTTACCTAATTTATAACCAATTTTCTTATTTATTATATCGACGTGCCTGATGCAAGGGGAAGTTCAAGGGCACTGACTTCTAAAAAACCGACATTAGTCGTTTTTACCATGCAGGCAGCACAGACCGATTTAACTACATATTTTTTCTATGAAAGTAAAGAAATAAAGTCTAAAACTAGTATCAAATGTATCAATTGTTCAGGTTTTCGCTGGAGCAGTTTTTATCGTAGTACACGCCATCTGATTAGAACTGGAGGCTCTCCTGCGAGGCGTTGATAGCTAGATAGAGATTGATAGTTGATAGAGATTGGTCCTACGCTGACTACGGCTTCAAGCAATGCGCTCTCGTTACTAGAAGCTATGTCCATGAACCCTGTGTCGTCTGCGCCCACGTTGTTGGGGTCAAACCTAAGAAAACAGAAATGTTAGGCACAATATAATAGCATTGTAATAATATAATAGGTACACAGCGAACACAATGTCAATCTACTTTAACTCATCCTATCCATGTAGTCAAATCATCAAAGCATTCCTTTGCCAATCTACAATTTCTTTCATTAAAATTTAATTCATAATTATTGGTGGCTTAGTTAAAAGTCGATGCAACGAAGTACCTAAAATACATAGAGAGATGTAACACGAAACACGACTAAGGAACTTAGTCTTAGGTGGAAATAGCCCGAATCGGCAGACTGGTACCACTACTCTTTAACAACCAGAACTAGAGAAAAAAACCGCATCTTATTTTTTAATAACATATATTGGTAATACGGTATTCAATTTAATTATTAAATAATACAAATTAAACCCATTTATCAAATATTTGCTCCAACCGGAAATTGAATCCGGGACTTTACGCGTAATGAACTAAACAATAGCCATCCATGCCTGTCGTCATACACTCAATCTTAATTATTTTATTACCTGAGAGTTCTGTTAAAACCATTCATTATTTGTACAAATTCAACATGCCGCAGATCAGCGCATTTGTTCTGCTTTAGTTCGTAACATGATGACAACAGTCCCTGGTCAAACATCTGGTTGTGTTTAGTAATTTTAAGTTTGTTCTCTGCATATAACATCATGCGGTAATGGTTTTCAGTGCTGCTGTCGTAGTGCTTGCCATACTCCAGCTTCAACAGAGAGATTAATGTCATGGAAAGGATTGATGAAAGGAATTTATAAATCTGATGTGAATGGATGCGTCAAACGAGGATGTTATTTTCCGTCCAACTTAGAGAGATCCTTAAGAAAGCTGGGTCCCTCAATCGGTCGACCATTTTTTTGTGACTCGACATATAACAGCACCCCGCTTAATGTTAAACTAGAGTGTGATCCATGAATGTCACTGCTACTACAATTCAATAACTGCAAGTATCAATCTTATTTTCTATGCTGGCTTAGTTGAAACCGGCAACTTACGAGTTGATCCCGAAACGCGACTAAATCACTTCACGGTCTGTATACTTTTAAGTATAAGTATACTTTTAAGTATACAGACCGTGAAGTACCGGGTACCGGGCAAACTGGGTACCCCGGAGGGATGCGAGGAAGTTATGTCAGGATAAATTCCGCAGGTGGCGCTCCATTGTTTCTGCCTATCCCTGTGGGAAAAAGGCGTAACAATTTGATTATTTTATTGACCTTATGATACCACCCACCTGTTGTTATGCTGGAGTACCCTCCAAAAATAGAGGCAACTGTCACTAAGGTTAAATAACTGGTCCGCCATAATGTAGCAGTCGCATGCTTTATGGCGGACTAGTTGCAACAGGCGACTTTTAGGCTGATCCCTGTATCACTTCACCGTCTACACACTTATTTTTATTTAGGTGCTGCATCTGACCACGACTCTCCTGATGGTACCCAAGGAGAGGTTCATGAGTACAGACGACTGAAAATATAATTTCATTATTCATTTACCTCAGTCGTCAGTGGTCTGTAAACTAAGCAAATGACCACGAACTGTCTGCCCACCACTTTTAAAAGTGACCTGCGAAATAGCAAAAAGAGCACCACCTGCCGTATACTCGTGAGCACCTATAGCCCTTCACTCACCTTGAAAGCGTTCCACTCTTCTTTGAGAAGGTCAATAAATGTCACCGCGCTTGCTGCAATCACGAAACATAATAACGCCACAACGCACTTCATCTGCAACAGACGATGTACAGTCAGCAGCAGATATATCTGAGCACGCAATGTGATCAAAAGTATCTACACATTCAGGGTGATCATAAGTATCTACACACCATTAGTTGTCATATTAATGTGAGCATCCAATGTGTCAAAAATATCTACACACGCAAATAGTCAAAAATATCTACACACTCATATAATATGTAATATTTTAAAACAAATTTACTAAATTGTCTGTTGACATATTTTTGACAAGTGAATGTGTAGATATTTTTGACGCATTGAATGCTCACATTATTATGACAACTAATGGTGTGTAGATA
This sequence comes from Tinea trinotella, assembly GCA_905220615.1. NCBI lineage: Eukaryota > Metazoa > Arthropoda > Insecta > Lepidoptera > Tineidae > Tinea > Tinea trinotella. The sequence continues at coordinate 3,227,055 of HG992314.1, forward strand.
TTTATGACCACCCTGAATGTGTACATACTTTTGATCACATTGTGTGCTCAGATATATCTGCTGCTGACTGTACTATCCTCAGATCATATAATATATGATACTTATATGATCTGAGGTAATACTACTACTACTACCCCAGATTAGCAGACTAGGCAAAGACAGGCAACTATCTGCCCAGATCTTTCAAAAGTTAATGTGACTGCGTAAATTAATTAATAAAAAGTAAATATAAAGGCAATTTTTACTTTCCAAACAATACTTGTGGATTTGACTGGACCACTACTAAACCGACTGACTAAATGTCTAACTCCAACTGTGCTGCGGTTTCATCCTAGCAACGGCTTTTATGTAAATTAAACAGTATCCTGTCATTGGATATTGATAAATTAATCATCAGAATGACAAATTTAAATTAGGTAAAAATGAAATATAGGTACAACTAATAATGGATAAAACTCTTTTTTATTACAAAGTGACCCAAGTACATGTTAAAGATACATTGGTACCAGCAAGTGGTTACAAACCCCTGTCTCTTAGTTTGTGAGTCAATTTTATAACCACTAGACTACGGTCGCCCCAATAGCTTTATTAAGTCGCATTTTCAAATTGTGAATGTGAAGGAAGCGAGGGAGTTGTGCCAGGACTGTGGTAAGTGGAACTCCATTGTCTCTGCCTATCCCTGTGACGATTAGGCGTGGCAATTTAATTAATTAATAGATCGATATCAAATAGGTTTCAACCTCCTTTTTTACTTTCGTGATACCCGCATGGGTCGGAGAAAACATCCAGAGTCTGTCGAATGAATCGGCAGTTGAACTAAAAGGTTCGATTCGTCGTTTCTTTGTTGAACAAACGACATGTGGAATGTTTTCTTAGATCCTTCAGAGGCTGTCACTATATCTTCGGCTTATATAGTGACGGCGACTGAGTTAAAGTTGCTGGAAATCATTGGGTCCGGTGAATTCTTGCAGATATTATGATAGTATTCGTCTACACTTATGGTTTCTCCAGTTTAACATGTTATACCTACAGACATTTGAATTATACGATAGGCAGAGACTACGATAGGCCACTTTCCACGATCCTGACATAGCGCTGACACAGTTTATTTGCCAAATAAAAAATTAATTTCGCGGCAAATGTACTCGGACTGCGTCATCGTAGGTCGATGTAGTTTCCTAGAATGACTTTTATGTTGTGACTCGACATATGACAACACCCTCTACCTCCAGTACTTATTACTAGTAGTTACTTGCCTCAACGCGCCATATATGGTGATGTGGAGGGCCAGCGATTCTGATTAGACGGCACATTCGTATGATCGATGACGTGTCTAGTTGTCCCAGATCAAGCCTTAATTCCACGATAGAGCTAAGGCTTTAAGCAACGAATAATAGTATATAGTAGTCCCACTAAAGTAAAACATATCGTTTGCAGAAAGGGTCACGTAGGCCGATGACGCACTTCGGGCACATTTGTCGCGAATATGAACCATCGGCAAATGCACCGTGTCGCTACATCTTCAGTAAAATAAAACACTAAAATAAAACAAGCATTATTAGCCTATTTATTTATCCCACTGCTGGATAAATACTTTCTTTTTTCCATGACTCACGACACTTTGCGGTCTCTCGCCACGACTATTATAGGAGTCCATGTCATCTCACCGACTCCGTTTGGACCTGCCGCGACGTCTTCTGCTATCTGGAGTCCACTTAGTAGAGGACTTTGCCCATAATGCATCAGACATGCGATGACCGAGAGATGACCTGCCCAGTCTCACTTCAGTTTGGCGGCTTTTACGGCTACATCGGCAATTTGTGTTTTGGAGCGCAGTATAGTGTTACGAATTTTATCTGTATGTTTATGCCCAGAATACTACGCTCCATGGCTCTTTCACAAACCCCGAGTCTAAACCTTTTTTAGTGTTTTTAATTACATTTAATTAATTTATTCGCTTATTATCTTATGATAGGACTGCAAATTGTACATTATAGTTTATTTTCATTGTGTTTCTATGTATTCTGTTTCTTTCATGTGTATAAAGATGTTTGCCTGTCTGTGTGTTTTTGCTTCAATTGACGAAGCTCAGTAACACCCCTTTCTCATTAACATGAGGTTGGTCAGAAAATAAAGTTTTATTAGCCGCATGATCTAATGGAGAGTTTTTATTTTCCAAGGGGCAATTTTCTGACACGCGTCTTATTCCCTGTATGTGTGCAAGATTTTTCTTAGAGGCATTGCGTTCGGGGTAAAAATGATAAATAATGCATGGACACTGTGAGGGGTGGACAGAATCACGTATTCTGTACAAGTATTTGACGACAATGTAAAAAATGTTTTGTATAAGTTGTAAACATTGTGTATTTGAAACGAACACAATGTTTAGCTGGCCGGCATATTGACTGAGGAAAAATGACACCGTTTTTTCAATCGTTGGCGCTCTTTGTTCTTCCCTAGCTTACCAGCAGGCAAGTCAGATAGATTTTTTATTGCCACACGACATTTGACTTCGACCCGCTTGATGATAAGCAAGAGGAGGTCCAGGAGTGACGACGACTGAAAAAACCGAGTTAGTTCCCAGCTGCCTCAATCGCCGTCACTATGCCGGTCTAATGTGCTTCTTCACGCATCGCTTGAAGGATTCAAGGTAGGATGGAGAGAACACATGGGCTGGCAAAGCATTGCACTTGTCAATTGTTCTACAAAGAAAAGACGCACCAAACTTTTTAGTTCGACTGCCGATTCGTTCGATAGAATGCGGATGCTTCCCCCGACCTGTGCGGGTATTACGGGTGTGAAAAGATGAGATAGAAACAACGTTAATGAGCTCTTCGGAACATTCTCCGTGGTATAGGCGATAGATAGAGGAGCTTGTATGAAGACAATTTTGTGTACGTGAGAGAAGCAAGGGAGTTGTGTCCGGATCGTGGCAAGTGGAGCTCAAGTGCAAAGACAATGCATATGTTATAGAGCTATTAGTCCAGCGATGATTAACTCATATTACGTCTTTATCAATTGACATATATGTATGTAGGTATTGTTGGGATTGACGCTGGATTTATTTTATCCTTAAATGGTCATTATTGTAAAGTAATCGTAACCAATTATTAAATTGATTAACTAAAATATAAATGATTCATGTTAATCTCGATTGATATAAAGTGCTTTTTATTTTAGTCCATAAAAAATATGTCGTATCACAATATAAAAAATATATTATTATATTATATATAAATAAAACAATAGTTAAAAAAATAACGCCTATATGTCAACGTGAACTAGAGTGTACTTTTTTTTTATTGTGACTCGACATCTGACCAGCCTGATGGTAGGCAAAAGAAGTTCCAAGAATGCCGACGACTAAAAAACCATGTGAGTTCACGGTTGCCTCAGTCGACGTCACTATGCCGTCCAAAATAAAATTTTTCATTGTATTGTCATCGGTTTTTAATACGTGTACAAACTTTCAAATTATTCAGAGCCCTAGAAGTAGGTAAAAATTAATTTGAAGATCCCGTTACATAGTTACATGCATAAAAGCGCTTAAAAAAAGAATTCTATGAAATAAATCTTTGCTCCGCCCAGAAATCGAACCTGGGGCATTACTCGAAGCAGACTGGTGGGCTATCAACACGCGAAATAAATCACTCACTACCAATTATCAGTCACTTAGTTTCAAATAAAACTTCTATTCTTATATAACAGAGTATTCTCAAATTCCGTCTGAGACAGTGTGAGAGTTACACAGGTGATACTTTAGTAGAAAGTTGGTCCCCGTGTCGTCGCTGAGGGACCTTACTTTAAAACTACTCCGCCGTATATACTGCTTGCACCTAGGGTTCGTACATTTGGCCCTTGAGTTAAGACCGTTTTTAAAATTGCCATTCTAGAAAAAAAACTAGGATCGTTTTTCTAGCTTATGAATTTCTATGATTATAAATAAAATAGAGCTAATAAAAAAATATCAGTCGGTGTAAATCTCATGATTGATATTATTAAAGAATATTCTTCGATTAAATCGGGGCCAATTCTGAAAAAACCAAACATTTAATAACTGTAAGTAGCAGTCACCCCCACTATACATATTACACAAAACTTTAACAAGTAGAAAGTTAAAGAAAAATATTACCTATAAAAATTAAAAAAATAATTTAAAATAACGCCTATACGCCTATAGATAAAAATCTATCACTAATTCCAAATAAAATCCAGGGTGGCAACCCTTCTTGCAACTTATAAATCGATAGCCTAGTCTGTGCATATGTGTATTGATATAGACTTGGACTGGTACAGACAAGACTTTTAGACAACTTAATAGAATACTTACTTTTTTTAGTTTAAAGTCTGTCTATATGTTCAAAACTCTACACGTTACTATTGTCTTCATACAGTCAATAACAGTTGGTAGCCTAGGGAAATACATTCGAAACTTATGACGTCGAATGAATATGTTTTCTGTTTTGTTTATAGTGAAAATTTATAACAAATTCAAGTTAGTTTTACGATGGGCCCCACTTCAGTTTTACATCGGGCGAGATGCTTTCATATGTCGAGTCACAATAACAAAACTATGTCGAAATATTAAAACAGTGGTCAAATTTTACGCACATGTTTACGTAGACGTTTAAATAACATTACTATTTTTTCAGCATTCAATCAATCAATCAAATTGTCACGCCTTTTTCCCACAGGGATAGGCAGAGATAATGGAGCGCCACTAGCCACGATCCTGGCACAACTCCCTCGCTTCCTTTACATTCACAATTCTCTTCATAAAATCTCTATGGTTATAGGCACTTGGCAACCCAGCTTTTATGGCCACTAGGCAACCCAGCTCAGCATTCCGTACATAAACGAGTGATGTTATAAATTTTGGTTTCCTAGGCTTTATAACGATTTGATGACACTGTATGTCATCAAATCGTTATAAAGCTGCCGCAAAAGAAAGTCTTCAAGGTGATCAGACTTGTAAATCTGCACTTATTCGGCTGTAGTAGCTATGGTATCCATTTATGGACCCAACTCCAGATTAACAAAAGGCGGAGTGATGTTATAAGAGAGAAACAAAATTAAAGCTTAATTCGGCAGCTTAAAAGTCAGCGCTCTTTTTATCTGCCGGCTACCTTTCAGTAATGCGACTTCGCATAACATATTTGTGTATCGCCCCTTAAACAAGTAGAAAAGCCGTGGTCAAAGCGAAAATGTTGACTAAAGAGAAACACTTAAAATTCCAATGTGTTGTCGCATGGCATTCAGACACGTATCATGAAAGCCCTAACAAATAAGGGTAGGTAGGGGTTCTAATAAATAAAGGGTTCGTGATGACATCCCGCATTATTTATTGATTCAAATTCGACAGCGGTCGTGCACAGTGCAACTTCTAGCTTTATGAATTATAGGTGCAGTTTGGAATTTCCATTTAACTTTGCTAGTCTTTCCAGTAAAGTCATAGAGTAATAAAATTTACTCTATGAGAGCGGTCTTATTCAATATTTTTCAGGATCCTAAAACTTTTTATAGAGACTTTTTAATATGTGGCTCGACATATGATAGCAACCCCACCCGATGTTAGACTAATATGCGATCCATTAATGGAGGAGAATCCTACTACGATACTCCTACTATGTACAGTTATTTAACTAGGACACCACTTACCACAATCCTGACGTAACTCTCTCGCTTATATCAGATTCTTATATCTGCAATCCACTCATCAAAATATTGCAAAAGTTCATATAAATCATATGTAGGTATGTATAGTTCCGTAAATAATACCTCTATGTATACTAAATCGTCCCATTGTCGGGCACGTTTCTCTTAATGAGGAATGTGCAGGCCTTAATCTCATAATTCAATTGATGTGACTAAATTCAAATGTTTGTTATTGTTTGTCATTGTTACTGATGCTCGTACAAATCTATGTTATGCTTTAGACATTAGCTATAAATCAATAAATAGAGTTTAACTGTAAAGCTCGTATAATATGAATGTTGACATAACGAGAGTAGTAGATACTATTTAAAAAGCTAAGTTGCATAGTGCCCAAAACCATAGAGCTTGTATGTAGAGAATTGTGAATGTGAAGGAAGCGAGGGAGTTGTGTCAGGATCGTGGCAAGTGGCGCTCCATTGTGTCTGCCTATCCCTGATCGATAGTACTATTTTTTTTTTATTAGAAGTGTATTATTTCATAATTTTATAGCAGAAGTGATTCGTACCATTTACGTATCGATGTAAATAAATTATTTTTCATTAATATTCTCACTCCTTAAATCCCACAGGGATGGGCAGAGTAATGGTGGCTCCATTACTCTCTACAACATATAATGACATCTTATTGCTTAATATTTTGATGATATTCCTCTGTATTTTTTTTTATTGTGACTCGTTATATGACATCATCTGCCTGATGTTAAGTTGGAGTGCGGTTCATGAACGGAGGTAAGGACTACTACAGTTAAATAACAGTAAATGGCAGTTACAACCACTATGCCGGCCTAATTGAAATCGGAAACTTACAAGGTGATCCCGAAACGCGTCTAAGTCACGGTCTGTATACTTTTAGGTGGTGGTACTACCCCGGATCGGTAGACTGGGCGCCACTGCCCATCAGTACAGCAAAAGAGTTACAAAATTATATTTTTAAATGTTCATTACCTAATAAAAACAAGTACATAAGTAGTAGAAAATAAAAATATTTTTATTAAATAAAATTGAAATCTAAATTAGTAGTTTATAAATAAATTCCAATTTAATACAGCGATCGTATATTTATTTTCTTTCAAAAAGCATTTCATATTAAAACTTGATCCTATTGAGTCTAGACGTCCGATCGTAAAATTTTGAAAACTAAATTACATTTCGTATAATTCTAAAGAAAACATTATTTAGTTTAGTGCAATACTTTTATTACTACAGAGCAGACTTTACCTTCATAAAATATTTATTATATTGGCAAAATGCTTTAATAAACATATTTGTGTAGCTTTTGGGTGCATGCCTGAATAGGGTCGCTTACCTGAATAAGTTAAGCTTCATATACAATTTGAGAAAAGTTACAATTTGTCATTAGGCTACAATTTGACATATATAATAACAGAAGTCATTTTAATAAAATTCAATTTGACATATTGTACAGTTTGACAATTATATCCTATTGTCAAATCCAATTTTATCCAAATTGTATAATAAGATAAAATTTGAATAAAATTAGATAAGACATTAGGATAGTAATTAGGAAAGCAATCTCGTCACGTAGGACGTCGCTATACTTTATTTAGTTTTTGTTAGTAACAATGGAATTGTTGTGTAACAAAGTTTGGATTTCAAAAATACTGACTGAGTTCTCTAATAGCCTATAAACAGTATTAAGCACGCCTAAAATTATATTTTGCATAGCGAAACCAACACATGAAAAAAGTTATGCTACGTCAACATGTCGTGCCAGAGTACGCTTCCAATATATTACAGTCACTCATAGTCACCCTACTATGAGTTGATATCGTAAGTTTTTTTTTTTTTTTTTTTATGGTGACACGACATCTGACCTCGACTCGCCTGATGATAAGCAAGAGGAGGTCCAAGAGTGACGACGACTGGAACAACCGAGTCAGTTCCCGGCTGCCCCAGCCGCCGCCACTATGCCGGCCTAAGGTGCTTCTTCACGCATCGCTTGAAGGATCCAAGGTCATAGGATGGAGAGAACACATGGGCAGGCAAAGCATTCCACTTGTCAATTGTTCTACAAAGAAAAGACGCACCGAACTTTTTAGTTCGACTGCTGATTCGGTCGATAAAATGTGGATGCTTTCCCCGACCTGTGCGGGTATTACGGGTGTGGAAGGACGAGGCAGGAATAAGGTTAAAGAGCTCTTCGGAACATTCTCCGTGGTATAGGCGATAGAGGACGCACAAAGCCGCCATGTCTCTGCGTAGTTGCATGGGCTCCAGAGTTCGCGTGACCTCTGCATCACCTATAATTCGGACAGCTCGGCGCTGCAATGAATCCAGGGCATTGAGAAGATACTTGGCAGAGCCGTCCCAGAGGTGCGAACAGTACTCCGCGCAAGAGCGAATCTGAGCCTTGTATAATATCAGGCGAAGCTCTGGCGCGAAGAACCGCCGCACCTTGTTCAGGATGCCAAGTTTGCCAATGCTATTGCAATACGGCATAGTTGTGGAACTGACAACTCAAAAGCTGATCTCGAAACGCGACTAAGTCACTTTACGGCCTGTATTCTTGTAAGCTTACCACAATTTGACAACTAGTCCTGGAGCAAATATCCGCCTCATTTTGAATTAATTAAATATTGCAAATCAAAGCTATGCAACAAATATTTGCTTCAACCGGGGATCGAACCCGGGATTTTTAATTTGCTAATCAACATGCCACGCCTGTCAATAAAAGTGTCATAGTTAACAGGTTTTTTGTCCAGTTAGCTGACAGCACCTCAATTTTTAGTTATAAAGACCATAAACTAAATTAACCGCGTTTCGGTATCGGCTTGAAATTTACTGGAAGTTAGTTTAGTCATGCTGGGTTTTTTGCGGAATTTTGAATGTGCCAGCCAGTATAATATTGAGTAATAGTAAATCGGATAACATTTGCCACGGGTCCCGCGCAGGTTCTATCCGGCAGTGGGTCGAAAGTAGAGTAGAATATGAAATGCTATATTCATTGTAATTATTGTTTTATTTTATATATAGAAATACAGAGAATTTGCAATCGAATAATAATTTATATCATTTAACGTGTCGAGTGTGTGGTTAACTTGGTTCTTATCGTGGTAGAGACACAGATTCCCCGTAAGCCGTCATTTTGTCACGTCACGCTACGTTTTAACCGCGAAAGCGTTTTTCATTTGCATTTTGATTAAAAGATGGCCGCTATCAGGGATGGACAACACAATTTCATAATAATAATGTCATTATCACCTTTTTATGTTTTCAGGCATATTGTTCTTAATTACTACATGATATTACTGCGCCTTTTTACCAACTTGTTTTTTTTGTTTTGTTTATGGCTTAGTATTTTTTTTTGTTACTCGACATATGACAACACCCCGCTTGATGTTAAGCTAAAGTGTGGTCCGTGAATGGATGCCACTGCTATATCAATTCAATAACTGTGAGTAAAACCGCGGGCACAGCTAGTAATTTCAATAAAAAGCTCATTTAAAACATATTATTAGTTGTTCTTTTGTCGCATAGATAAGTTTTTATAATAAAACCTTATAACAGGATTTTAATATAAAAAATGATTTCATTTATTTATGAATATCAATTTAAGTATTTACAAGTAGTATTTATTGCTTAATTAATTTCTTTGTATATAGTAAATTTCTTAAAAATTCTCTTTAAAATTCTTGTATATAGTAAAAATAGAAAATAAAACCTATCAACAACTGGCAAACATAATAAGGTACTATTAAGATAACAATATGAATCATCTTCCAAATACATACCACAATATTGGCTATACAACTCACGTGCAATCTAAGTTCAATGTATTTCCGTAAATATTGGTTTTTGAATGAGACGTGTAACTAAAATTGTGGTTTGAGAACAGCTGTCGTACTGGTAGGAACTTCCAATTTGTCATAAAACGTATTAAGTCTGTGCTTCCAACAAAGGGAAGAGAGATTGTCTCCAGAGTGCTCATTTGTTCCTTTCAGATGTCCTTAACAGTTGAGACGGGTTTACGCTGTAAGCTTCAATTGAAATTACTTTTCAATTTCGTAAAATCTTTCCAAACGATGGAGCAATAGCTTCTAGATACTGTGCTCGATATAAAAAATGTATGCTGTAAAATGTTAAAAATTAACTAAACTTTGCAGTACCTATTTTAATACATTGCAACCCGACATCTGATCTCGACTTGCCTGATAAATTTTAAGGGAACGCGAAGAGCGATAAAGACTGTATGTTACCACCTTGTATTAAGGTAGTGTTATGCAATTTTAAATGAATAAATAAAAACTGATTTAGTTTACGGTTGCCTCAGTCACTGTCTTAGATAATTATGATATGATCTAATACGAGTAGTATTATGATTATACGGTGATAATTGCTAGCTTAAGCACGGTCTATGAATGTATGCGATTTTATTATCTGCAAGTGCTACTTCCATTCCACTATGTCGCATGTCGGCTAGCCCAGTTGAGACCAGCAACTTTTAACGTGCTCTCTAAAGTCATTTTTAGGACTAACGCAGACCACGGTCTGTACAATTGAGACCGTAAATGGTTGAGACCCTTGCATACCATATTAGACAAGTCAAATGGAGATTATGCTTCTCAATATAACAAAAAATGCATATGTGGTTATTTTTTATATGTACCGGATATGTATTAGGGCAGGATATTTTGTACCGTTTATTTTTAAACTTTTAAACTTTTTATTTTTGGTATTTACTAGCTCGTGTATTGTTATGTTCGTTGCTTGATAGGTGTATTGTTTTGGGGTTAGGTGTATGAAAGAGGGGGAAAAGCTAGTATGACAGAAGAATGACAAGTTAGAAATGTGAAATCAAAGAATTTAAATAAATAAATATTTATAAAAAATGTGGATTATCCAAACTCTATGAAAATAATTGTGAATAAGGCACTTTGAAACCTTTTTTTAACCGTTACACTATTATATAATTTACAATATTTTTATTCCTATAAAATATACCTAATTATTGTAGATTAGTTTTAATAAATAACCGTTTTGTAGTGTATTTTATTCAAACTATTAGGTATAAGGAAACGTTCGTGGTATGTACTCATAGACGAGAACTGTGGATGTAGCTAAGAAAGGTTTCAATTGATTATAAAATAATTCCCTTGCAATCTACAAATTATTATTTTAGAAAAAAAAATTTTTCATTGTAAACTTAGTTATCCTTTGACCGTCATAGTGACGGCGACAGCCGTGAACTGACTCATTTTTTTCAGTCGTCTGCACTTTTAGGCCTTCTCTTGCCATCAGGCGGATCGAAGTCAGATGTCGAGTCACAATAAAAATAAAACAACTTAATACACTGTATTTTAATAAGTTTGGGTCATTTTTTAGAATGCTAGTTTATGTTTTAAACGAGCATTCTAAAACCTTGTATAATATATTTTATATAGGTCCTTTATCTGTCGAATAGTACTTGGATATCGCAGTCGTCAGTCGGAACTCTTGGACCTCTTCTTGCTTGCCATCAGTCCATCAGGCGGGTCAAAGTCAGATGTCGAGTTACAATAAAAAATAGTTATCATAAACATAGGATTCTTCAAGCGAAACGTGAAAAGATAAAAAAATTGCCTTAGTAAAAAGGGTGTAAGCGTAAACGACTGAAACAAACACGAACTAAGTCAGTTGTTCGTGTTTGGACTAAGGAGTCACAATAATAATAAAAATATTTATCCAAATATCATCTCTATGAGCTTTGTTGTCCCCAGTGTCATTTATTTACTTGGGTAGCATTATCTTTGTCATTGCAGTACACTTTAATTTAATATGCATCGTTACAAGAACTGGGTTAAGCGGTATACTAAGCAAAGTGGATTTTCCTTAGTTTTCCAGCTCCAGTTCAGTTCAATGACTTAGAATATTGGGGCTTTATATTGAATTAATTTTAGTACTTTTGCCTGATATTTAGAGATTTTGTTACTTGAAAATTTTAATAAACAAGATCCCTATCAGCAATACATTTATTTTAAATCACGAACGGTTTAAGCGAAACGAACGATTACTACTATTCTTACAACAAAATCATTTAAAATAATATTATATTCTTCAACTAAGAGCCTAGCCGAGGAGATGTCCAATCGGCTGTTGGAAATGTTGCCACTTACCTTGGAACTATCTCTGATTACGTCATTAGATAATATTTTCTATTTATAGTTTAATTAAAGTTAATATACTATCCAAACAAATCCTTTAATTTATTGAAAATGATAATTTAATAGGTGAGTGGAATAAACTACCTATGGAGATAAAACAGAGACGATCAAATCTGGATAATTCGTAATAAATCAGGGGATTATGAAAGAATTATAGATATGAAGAAATCCAGAGAGAGAAAAGGAAACTGTTTTAGGATCGTAAAAGTAGTGCTATAAGCATCTATGGATCTCTTTTTATTTCAGTGCGAATCGGACCGCCGCTGTTTTTTAAGAATGCGCCCGATTTTATCAAGCATAAGTTAATAACCTAGAACCTATTAATATCACAAAACTCACTTCTATTGTCACTTCTATTTAACTAGTTTGAAAACGAAACTATTTTCTGACATTTCCTGTCCTCGTTAGGCACAAATGCGCTGACTCAGCCCTAGTTTCGGGTTAGGTCCATTACGACCCATTTCAAATTACTTTTTTTATTGTGACTTAAAATATGATAGCACCCAGGCGAGTTAAGCTGGATTGCAGTCCATCGATGGCGGTGACTGCTACTGCACTTCAATAAATGTAAGTTGTAGTCATATCTAGTGTCGGCCTAGTTGAAACCAGCAACTTACAAGCTGATCCCGAAACGCGACAAAATTACTTCACTAAATAATAAAAATAAAAGCCATGAAACAAATATATGCTCCGACCGAAAGCATATATTTGTTACGCGGGTGTCCCGGGTTTGGGACACCCGCGTAACTGGTAGCCACAACGCCACGCCTGTCGTCAAGACTTTATTGCTTCACCCACTCATGTATTCTCCCCATCCTAAACTATGAAATTCTTCAAGCGAAGCGTGAAAAAGCATCTTTAGCTGGCATAGTAAACAACCATAGTAAACGACTGAGACAACCGTTAAATGAGTCAGTTGTATCGGTCTGTCGGACATGTGGAGTCACAATAATAATAAAAATATCATCTCTATGAGCTTTGTTGTCCCCAGTGTCAGTATGTGACTGAACTCTTTCTAACAAATATGATTTTTTACCTGATTTAAAAGTTAATTTTTTTAACGTCTAGACCGATATCAATGATTTTTATTGACTGGTCTCATAGTGGGTCTCTGGAAGGTTTTTATTTATTTTAGTCTCACTTTTTTATGTTAACATATTTGAATTATGTAGAATATTATTATTGATATATTATATTATTTTACATTTCTGAAGACAAATATAGTCTGCCTACTATCACCTATTATTACATTATTAAACTACTTGTAAATATGATTAAAAACTACTTACTAAACATTATTTTATACTACAGTTACACATACTTCTGGGCTTGTGTGTATGTGTATGTCTCTATTGTGTATGTGTATTAGGATTCACAATTTGGTAGTTAGCGCTGCAATCAAATAAATTTAATAATAATAACTCGAGGTTAGGCATTTTAGGCAAAAAATAGGGTATAAATGGAATATTTCCTCCACTTTCTGCAGGGTATACCAAAATGTTCAGGCTGTTGCATTCCGGCACTAGAATAGAGTCTTCGCCTGGAGCTCTCAGGTCATTATGTAAAGGGGTTTTGGTACGAGTTAGTAAAGGATACGGGGGCATTGTGAAGACTTTGTCGAATTTCGTTTTCTTGTTAAAGAATACGTTTTAAATTTGTACTTTCTTCAGTTAAATTACTATTTTAGCTTGCTTCTTTGGTATTGTTAGTAAGATTTTTTTTTTGTGCATCTGTTTTGTAGGTAAGGAAAAATAATTGGATGCTGTCGGATTATTAGTCGGACCACTTGCCATGGTCCTGACACATCTCCCTCGCTTTTATTTATATTTTTTTATTGTGACACGACATTTGACCTCGACCCGCCTGATGCAAGAGTGACGACGACTGAAAAAACCGAGTCAGCTCACGGCTGCCTTAGCCGTCTTCACTATGCCGTCAAAAGGTGCTTCTTCACGCATCGCTTGAAGGATCCAAGGTCATAGGATGGAGAAAACAAATGGGCTGGCAAAGCATTCCACTTGTCGATTGTTCGAACTTTTTGGTTCGACTGGATTCGCTTCCTTCATATCCACAATTTTCTTCATACAAGCTCTATGGTAGCTGTAGTACGGTCCATAAATAAAGGCTACTTCTAGTACAGTTAAATAAATGAACTAGCCTCTGCTGATCCGTTAAGCGAATATCGAATGTTATTTTGTGAATGTAAAGGTCTTAAAACACAAAGTAAGAAAAGTCAATGTTACTTAATGTGGACCTTTAGTACATAGTCGTTTGTAGCAAAAGCCATTAATACTCTCGGTCATTTTATAGAGGTAGGAGCTGCATGAGACAAAGATTGAACGCACTATCCACACCCTCTGTTTGCACATTGAAATTTGTTTGCTGCCAGTACAGGAGTAATGAATAAGGAACGAAATGTGGGAACAAGTAAATTAATGTTTGTATAATTGCATGCGTAATTATGTGAAGTTTGTTAGTTTTGTAAACAAAATTCAATTACTTTGGGCACGTTCTCGAGACGTTCTCAACTGGGAGAGCTTCTGAACTTCTCACTAATTTAATGTGCTGTTTGTAATTAAAGGAGATTGTTTAGGCTTAATAATTATGCCACTTCATGTCTCACATAAATTCTTCTAATTTTCAATGCCCATGAAAATAATGCTTTAAAATAGCATATATAATTTTAATAGACTATGATTTAAAGCTCTTAAATTTGAGTCTACCTAAAATAACTAACTAACCTAACGAATAATAAAATATCGAAAATTATAGCGTTTTTTTTATTATGACTCAAAATCTGACTTCGGGTCTGATAGCAAGCAAGAAGAGATCCAAAAGTGCCGACGACTGCAAAAACCGGCTGTCGGTCTTTACGGCTGCCCCAGTCGCCTCCACTATGCTGGCCAATGATCACGCATCGCAAGGATCCAAGGTTATAGGAGAGGACACATGGGCTGGGAAAGCATTCCACTTGTCGATTGTTCTACAAAGAAACGACGCACCGAACTTTCTAGTTCGTATTGTAGGCTAGAGATTGGTTTTAATATTAGTGATAGTAATAGGTATCAAATAATCCCTCAATCAATCAAATTGTCCGCCTCATTTCCTAGTATGATAGGCGGAGATAACATTGCACCACTTTCAGTCTTCCTAACACAACTCTCTCGCTTCTTTCACAAACATAGTGACGGCATCAAAGTGCGGTGACTGAGGCCGCTGTGAATTGCCTCGGTTATAATTAAGGTCATCATAATAATTATAATAAATCTCTTAATATAGACTCCATTCTTCTGATAAAACCTAATTATTAATTATCCCTATTTTCTTAATAAACTAGTATACCAATCTTAATATAAATATACAAATCTAGGCAATGTTTATTATACAATTAAACATCAAATTCCTAACAAATAGTTCCTTATGCCTTCCTTAATATAAGGAATTATATACCAATTAGGCGTTTGTTGTTTAATTGTATATTAAACATTGCCTACATTTGTATATTGTATATTTCTTTATTAAGAAAATAGGGATATCTCTTAAAAAAGCAGCCGCAGTGCCCATGATTAAGTTTTACCAGAAAAATGGAGTCTATTTAAAGAGATTTATTATATTATATTTATTTATTTATTTATAAATCCCATCCTCAAGAAACCTGGGTTGCCTAGTGCCCATAACCATAGAGCTTGTATGAAGAGAATTGTGCATGTGAAGGAAGCGAGGAAGTTGTGTCAGGATCGTGGCAAGTGGCGCTTCATTTGATTGATTAATTAATTTATTATTATTATTGTGATTCGACATTTGACATTTGACCTTTTTTTTTTTTTTTTTTTTTTTATTGTGACTCGACGTATGACAGCACCCCGCTTGATGTTAAGCCAAAGTGTGGTCCATGAATGAATGTCACTGCTACTACAATTCAATAACTGTGAGTAGCAATCACATCCACCATGCCGGCCTAGATGGAACCGGCAACTTACAAGCTGATCCCGAAACGTGACCAAATCACTTCACGGTCTGTATACTTGTAAGTGGTGGTACTACCCCGGATCGGCAGACTGGGTACCACTGCCTACCACTCTTTGAAAACCAGACCCGAAGCAAATATCCATCTCTTTTTTTTTTTTTATTAACAAATATTTGCAATATTTAATACTATTAAATATTACAAATAAAAGCTATGAAACAAATATTTGCTCCGACCGGGGATCGAACCCGGGACTTTACGCGCAACAAACCAGTCGCTAAACCGTTCGTCCACGCCTGTCGTCAAACCTTCGCCCAAACATTCCACATCTACAATATCTATCTATCTATATATTATAATATATATACCTTTATATTTTAATAAACAATTGAACAACAAACTCCTAACAAATCGTTCCATATCCCTTCCTTATGTGTAACTGTATGTTTGCCATAACGATTGCTGCAGGCGTTATTATAATCCTCGAGATTAAAGTTCCTTGAAGCGGTTGCAGTTAAATCTCTGACTATTAGCTCGGTACCATTAATGTCTCAGTTTTAATCCTAGATCATGCGTTCAGATTAATCTGCTAGTGTTCTGAGATAAACTCGTGGCTGTCATTTGATATTAATTTGTGCTGTTGTAGTGAATAAATTGTTTCTTGTGGTATGTGATTAAAATAAGAATAGGACCGATTCGGCGCCATTTTGTGACGTTTAACTCTGCAACCAACTTCACTTTAGTATGGTGTCTTTTTATTTGTGGACCGTCAAGAAAAAGACACTTTTTAATCAGTCAAGTGAAGTTACTCAACAGTCCGTCCTATTCTTATTCTAATAGCATTATATTTATCCTCTTTAACAAAATACTGTTTCTTTACTGTTATATGTTACGTTTTTTTTTTCATTGAGGCTTGACATATGACAGTCTTAAGTTAAGCTGGAGTGCGGTCCATGAATGGTGCGACTGCTACTATAGTTAAATAACTAGCAAGTAACAGTCGCATTCATTTTGCCAACTACTCTTAGCTGTACGTACATAAAAGTGTAATTTAATTAAAGGACATCATTCATTTTGCCAACTACTCTTAGCTGTACGTACATAAAAGTGTAATTTAATTAAAGGACATCATTCATTTTGCCAACTACTCTTAGCTGTACGTACATAAAAGTGTAATTTAATTAAAGGACATCATTCATTTTGGACTTTTATTGTAACACTTTTGTCACGGCTGATGATAAAAATATATATAAATGGTAGTTTCGATACTTGTATTGACAAAACTAATAGCAATTTTGCTTTTAATTGCTGTACGATTGAGTTATTTGGAAAATAAAAATGATTATTTTTAGTTTCTAAACCACGCGGAAAAGACATATTAAAAAATAAATGTCACACACAGTTGACCAAGGAACATTGTACTCAAGAGAAGAAGCTAGACTGCCATCAAGAAGTGGCAAATAGAGACGCCACGACGGAATATCACGCGAACTAAAATGTTGGGATGTTGGTGAAAGTGAACCTTACTCAGCAGGAAATAATCTAATTAGATGAATAAAACGGCTTTTTATAAAACATTATCTTTTTTATTTAATTCCAACTTACTTTTCAAGACAATAGTATCACTAAAAATATGTATACTAATTACTAGCACAACAGGAGATAATTTAAAAAATAATAATTTATTCTTTTACTCTATTTTTTACTAGTTTCAAAATGTTTAACGACAGTATTATATTGATGACGTTTGCGATGCCTGAACATTTGGTGGGAAGATCAAATCGGAAGAAACGCTATCACGCCATAACCTTGAATGAGAGTCGAGACCCGATGGATCGACTGCCTGATGTTTTTTTTTTAATTAAAAAGTGATTGACGACTATTTCTTGGGCTGGCAGTGAACTTAATGGTTTCTGCATTGAACTGTAATGATTATAGTTTGATCATTTCGTACATCTAAACTATGCAAAATATAGGATATTTACCAAGCACATTAAAATATTGTTGTATCGAACTATTTTATTGTACATTTCCCACTTTTAGTACAATTAAGCCCAAGTCCCCATACAAAATGAATGATGTCCTTTGCCTATTTACTATAAAACAAGCGATATACGAGTTTTAATTTATTACTTCTGATATTTTTTTTAATTTTTATTGTGACTCTACATATGACAGCACCCCGCTTGATGTTAAGCCAAAGTGTGGTCCATGAATGAATGCCACTGCTACTACAATTCAATAACTGTGAGTAGCAATCACATCCACTATGCCGGCCTAGATGGAACCGGCAACTTACAAGCTGATCCCGAAACGTGACCAAATCACTTCACGGTCTGTATACTTGTAAGTGGTGGTACTACCCCGGATCGGCAGACTGTTATATGTTTCCCGGACCATATGTTTCCATAAAATTTTTGGGTCATTTTCAGTCTAGTAATAATACTATATTAATTAGTACTGATTGAAAATTGGACAGAAAAATTAACGCGTGCAACTGTGACCGGAGATCGAACCCGGTGTCTGTCATTTAAAACGTGCTATCGCTGTGACAGTTGACCGATGTGCAAACGGGAAAATTTCTACCCAAATTTCATTACCAATTTAAACAGAATTTAAATTTTGTAAGTATAATATTTTATCTATATATTTTTTTATTGTGACTTGACTATGTTATGCTGGAGAGTGGTCTATAAATGGAGGGCACTGCTAGTACAGGTAAATAATAGGCACGTAAGAGTCGCTTTCACTATGCCGGCCTTGTTGGACCGGCCTTGTTGGAACCGGAAAATTTCAGGTTGATCCAGAAAAGCAACTGAATCACTTTACGTTCTGTAGACTGGGCAAATGACCGCCAACAGTCTGCCTACCACTCTTAAATTAATGTTTCGATACATGTTAGTGTAGGAAGTACAATAACATAGTATACTAACATTAAGGCGACCGTGGTGTAGTGGCAGTGCCAATGGTTATGCAAACCGAGAGCACGAGTTTAAAAAATTACTTGCCAGTACCAATGTATCTTTGATATTATGTATTTTTGTTGTCCTGTTTCTATGATACAAGGCATTTTAGTAGCTTAGCATAAAAATACATAAATAATAATATAAAAATACTACGATAATAACATACTAATTAGTAGAAGCAATAATTAAAACATGTTTAAACGAACAAAATAGACGACGTTATTTTAAAATACTTATCTATTCTAAAGCAGAATTTTGAATAATTTTCATTTCCTTAGAACAAAGCGGTACATGAGAGTAATGTAGTCATAAAGCCAGGCCATTCACAATACAAAAGGCATAATACAGCGAACAGGGGTAATGAATGCATACGGTGTTACCCACTACACCCTCAATTTAACCCCATTAATGGGGACTTTGGGAAAATTTATTACTTTATTTATCTTCTTTATTGCTTCACTACCCAATATCTGGTATAGACACCATATAAAGTTATAAAGTCTATTTTTGCTATAGGAAAAATGAACCGTTAATAATGTTGTGCTTAAGTTTAATTTTGGTAATATTATAGTTAAACTCTATGCAAAATTTAAATTTAAATGTCAAAATAAATAAAAAACAATCAAATTGTCACGCCTTTTCCCCCAGGGATAGATAGAGACAATGGAGCGCCACGTGCCACAATTATATTAAAATTAAAGTCACAATTCATTATAAGTATATTAATTTGTTAAGAAAGTCATTCGAAATTTATAGACTTGAGAAGCTATGTTCTAGATTCTAGATCATAATTATAATAGAGCAAAGATTGATAACTGTAACACATTGGTTGGAATGCGATTCTATATTTATTAATAGTGAACAGGGCGAATAGTGACACCACCAATAGTGCGAAGGGGCCGATCGGAATTTCCCATTTTATCCATGGATATTCAGAACGGGGATAATAGAGCGCAAGAATATAAAATCTGAATTTCCATTGATTGCGTTTCAAAGCTGCAAACAGATTTAGTGCAATTTGTCTGCTTTTATTTCATGGGGTGCAGGAGTTTTGTTTTGCTGTTAAAATCATGAATTAATAAAACGTACTTTTTATCTTAGTTTGCATTTTATTGTAAATATAGGTTTGTAAACTATTAGGGGTTTTGCTTTTGAAATGTTATCATTTGACAATAATATACAAAACTTTTTTTGTATTAATTTCTGTCAGTTTTATTATCATTTAAGAAATGTAACTTCAAATTTAATAGTTTATTAAATCATTTTATAATATTTATAAACCACGTCTTGAAAAAAAAAAACCATTAAACATGAACAAAAGAAACGGCCACAGGCCGTAAAGTGATTAAGTTGTGCTTTGGGATCAGCTTGTAAGTTGTAGGTTCCAAATAGGCTGGGATACTGGATGTGTCAGCTTACTAGCACTTATTTACCTGTAGTAGCAGTGGCCTCCACTCTTGGACCGCACTCCAGCTAAACATCAAGGGGAGTGCTGTCATATATCGAGTCTTAATAAAAACACAATATTTAAATGGATCTTAAATCATGTTGCAGTAGGTATTTCTGAAACCTATCATTTACGATTTTTAAATAAAATTTGGGATGCGCAAGCAGGATTTAGGAAAGGGATGGGATGTATGGATCAAATCTTCTCTTTAAGATGCGTCAGCGAAAAAGTGTTGGCAAAACACCAGAAGGTGTTTTGTGCTTTTGTTGACCTTGAGAAGGCCTATGATCGAGTGAACAGGAGTGAATTGTGGCAGCAGCTGTCCGGGTTTGGGTTGGAGGAGCGTTTGGTCCGTGCACTGAAATCTCTCTATGAGGATTCCAGTGCATGTGTTCGAATTAATGGGGCGCTATCTGACTGGTTTGGCATCTCTAAAGGTGTCAGACAGGGATGTGTAGCGTCACCATGGCTCTTCAATCTATTCATGGACAGTTGTCTGAAAGAGTTGCGTGAAAGGAAGTATGGTTTAAGAATGAATGATTTGGTGATCAAATGTCTCTTGTACGCCGACGATCAAGTTATCCTTGCATCTTCGGCGTATGAGTTACAGGAAATGGTTACTATAATGAATGCGGAATTAGAAAAGAAAGGTATGAAAGTGAATGTAAGTAAAACTAAAGTAATGGTTTTGGAGAGAGAGGATGAAATGACAGAATGTGAGATAATGATAGACGGAAAGAAAGTGGAACAAGTCAAACAATTTGTTTACTTGGGAAGTATGTTTACTAGGGATGGAAAGTGTGATGAAGATATTGAGAGAAGAGTGCAAAAGGGTAACGTAGTGAACGGCGCCATCCATAGTATAATGAACAGCCAAGTAATGTCCCAAAAGTCACGGATGGCTGTTCATAATGCGGTGCTTGTTCCTACATTAATGTATGGAAGTGAAGGTTGGGTATGGCAGAAGAAGCATGAGAGTAGAATTAACGCCGTAGAAATGCGGTCGTTAAGGAGTATATGTGGAGTGACGATAGCGGATAGAATAAGGAATAGCACACTGCGTGATAGATGTCGTTTGAAAGAAGATGTAGTGACAAGGATTGACAAAGGAATGCTTCGATGGTTTGGGCACATGGAAAGGATGAGTGAAAGTAGATTGACGAAAGGAATTTATAAATCGGATGTGGATGGATGCGTTAAACAAGGCAGGCCCAGGAGAGTGTTTTCCGACCAAATCGGAGACATCCTTAAGAAAGCTAAATTGCCTAGTGCCCATAACCACAGGGCCTGTATGAGGAGAATTGTGGATGTGAAGGAAGCAAGGGAGTTGTGTAAGGATCGTGGTAAGTGGCGCTCCATTGTCTCTGCCTATCCCTGTGGGAAAAGGGCGTGACAATTTGATTGATTGATTGATTGATCATTTACGATAAGCTCTATGTTTCATTTTAGCCGTATCCAAAAATTTGTTAATGCCCATGCGAGGTATTCGGACCCGTTTGCTGCCCATAACGTACACACCGTTGCTCTCTTTGTATGATAATAGTGTTTGTCTTTATATGTCCGGCGCACGATGCAGGGTTACCAACCACCTGTTAATATAAAAAATGACATAATTGTGTCATTCTATAGGAATGAAACAATTTCTAAGCATCCATGGATTCTGCCGGGTCTATCGCGTGGCTGGCGGGAAAGTGAAGGGTATGGAATAATGGTAATTCAATAATGATTTTAATAGCTGACAGGTATTTAGGTAGTAGTAAGAGATTTTTTTAGTTATTGTAGGCGGCGGGCGTGTTGTGGCGGCGGCTGAGGAAACCGTGAACTGACTCGGTTTTTGCAGACGTTGGCACTCTTAGACCTCCTTGCTTGAAAACAGGCGGGTCGAGGTCAAATGTCGAGTACAATAATAAAAAAATATATACGTATAACTAAACTTGAAAGTTAAGGTACTTCCCGTGGTCGTCAGACAGGGAAAAAAACACCAAGTTTCCAAGTGACCACTCTTTAACATTCTTATTTGTTATTATTTCAATCAATCAATTAAATTGTCACGCCATGGGGATAGGCAGAGACAATGGAGCGCCACTTGCCACGATCCTGACACAACTCCCTCGTTTCCTTCATATTCACAATTCTCTTCATGCAAGCTCTATGGTTTTGGGCGCTAGGCAACCTAGCTTACTTAAGGATGACGTCAGGCAACACCCTCCTGGGCCTGCCTCGTTTAACGTGGATGCGTGGACGATTATTATTATTATTTTATTATTAAGAAATACTGAATATAATATATGATTACCCTAAATTCATGTACTAAATCATTATATTATATTCTGTGACACCCTCTGTCGTCTGGTGCATTGTTTTTATTCATATACCCGCAGAACTCGTCCCTGAATATTACACTGCCTAAAGTGAACGCAGACTGCATTGTTTGAATTCCTGTCACTTAGAATATTATTTTATTTTATTTAAGTGTAAAAGAACATCTTACGGCTAAAAAGTCAGATAGAAACAATAAATATGTATAACAAGGTCTGACTACTTCACACTTATAGATTATAGACAATAGAGAAATTTTATTTAATATATTTTTAACTTATTGGAATGATATATGCCCTCTGCCTACTAAGATATTTTTTTAAATATTTAACATTGGATTTAAAGATACATGTTATATACATTTAAATATTGAATTAACACTTCTAATCTCGTTGCATATTTTACTTTGAGCATAGAAGCTGAAAAATGACAATCATTTAATACAGTACAACAAATAATCGTTGATACTTGTACGCATAAGTAGCGATATACGATTGCAAATCTTCATTGTAGCGCGGTTAAAAACGAGGGTTCCGTCTTCTATTGTCGCGCAATCATTTTCAAATTCCGTCTGTATTATTTGACTTAATAACTTCCCCTAACTTTACCTGTACCAATTCTCCAGTAGATTGATTCGATTGAAGTACCACTCTTCCCCATTTTGTATGCAAGCGAATAATCTACCAAAACGAGCAAAACACCACTGCCTCCTGATGTCTCCTTTTCACTGCCGTCTACAATTGCCCATGAGCCGACCCCTTTAACTCTTAAAAGACGGGCTTAGATACTTAAGTCTATATCAATAATTTGCATTAAGTTGATAAGTATACTTTTAAACAAGTTAATGTCATGTTATTTGCTATATAGTAAACTAAAAGGTTTGGCACGTAGTTTTTGGTAGAACAATCGATAAAAGGAATAACACCTCTAGCCTAACCTTATAAGGCGACCGTGGTGTAGTGGAAGTGGCAATGGTTACACAAACCGAGAGCACGAGTTCGATACCACGGTACCAATGTATGTTTGATATATGTACTTTGGTTTTTCTGTTTCTATGTTTGGTATAGAAATGTAAAAAAACCTCCCGCGACGGCGACTGAGGCTGCCAAAAACTGAATGATTTTTTTAGTCTCTGGAACTCTTCGACTTCCCTTGTTTACCATCAGACAAGTCGGGGTCAGAAGTCGCTTCCAAATAATGCTTCAGAGCACGTGAACCCATTTCCGGATTTATAAAAAACATTTTAGAAAATTGTTGAAAATTAACTTACATGTTAATAAAAAATATGTAACTATAAAACATAAGATATATAGATGTATTGTATAAATTATATGAACTCCCGTAGTGTAAGTGTTGAGGGCAAGAAATTGAATCTTGTTGCGGGAGAGGGCGTATACTTAAATATTTTAGGGTGAATTACCATCTAGAGATTTAGAGGTAAGGTATTAATTTTAAAGTTACTTTCAACCCCTATTGTAAGGCGAGACGAGGATGTATGAACTCGTTAAGTTTTAGCAGTCATTTGTCGAGAAGATTTAGGTTTGGGGTAGAAATGGCCACAGTAAACGTTTGAGTACCTAAAATAGACTAAACCGCCGGGGTGTTATGCGAATTAATTAAAATTACCACAATTTGAACTTACAGGAAAACTGTTCACGCGTGATTTTGGAATGCTAATTTTATAGTAAAATTTTATGAAGCTAATGAGATTTTTAGTCATAATCGTGACAAATAGTTATTATCATACCTATAAGTTAATCTTTTATATATTTAAATATAATATATTTTTTATCTAATTTATAAATGTAATCTTATAATTTTAATATAATCTTTTATATAATTAAAACTACTTTTATTCTGTTAAATACTACCAAAGGATTATCTTCTACCAGGACTATTCTGGAGCAGGCTGCCATACAGCAGAGAGAATTGATGGATGATTGGAAAGGCATGTCTCTTACAGTGTATAGGTACAAGTTTATTTTGAATTAGAAAGCTTTCTGGTAGGTGTATCTAATGATTTAGTTAACTTTATGTTATAACAATATGTTTGGTAGTTTGTATAACTAGCGAGCTATTATAAATACTATTACAATAGAAATAACAAAGTAGAAATCTTTAAAATTATTACTTTTTCTTCTATAAGTACGTATATTTTTTATCATTGAAAAATAATAATAATACTAAGCCGTAGCTTATAAAAA
This sequence comes from Tinea trinotella, assembly GCA_905220615.1. Lineage (NCBI taxonomy): Eukaryota > Metazoa > Arthropoda > Insecta > Lepidoptera > Tineidae > Tinea > Tinea trinotella. Next base: position 3,251,833 of record HG992314.1, read on the forward strand.
AGAAGCTCTAAAAGATACCTTGTAAACTGTCAGTTCGTCTGTATATTTGTGCTGGTTAAGTGCTTTAGGAAGGGTGGCGTGAAGGTAGGGGATGTGCCTTCGATCCCTGGGGAAGTCAATTTCATTAATGTTGCGGTTTCCACGACGTGGGATGTGCACAGGTATCTTTCGTGCACAAATTTGATTCTTTAGGGGAATCATACAGTTCCATCTTTAATGTGTCTCCTTGTAATTGAATAATATATTGTTTCTCAGTTTCTTTTTGCCTTAAAATGTATTATATAAATTATAATAAAATATTTATAAATGTTATATGTACATACATTTAGTTTTAAAATTATAAAATTATTATTAGATATTTAAATATTATTAAATAATTATTTAACTGTCAACATTCGGTTGGACAAAAGGTATGTTAAAATTATAAAGGTGGTTTAATTTTTTGACTTACAATATTTAACAAAGTTATATATAGAAACAGAACAACCAAATCAAAGACACATTGGTACATCGGAACTGATACATTTTTTATTTATAAAAATAATAATCCATGTTTAAAATATTTAAGAGAAGCTGTACTTTTATTATGAAAGACAATATAAAGATAGATTAAAAACTGAAGTTTCCTAAGCATAAATTTTAATTAAGTAAAAGTAATTTACTTATAGCTCGGCCATAATGTCTCGCATTTTATTTACCTAATAAAGACTTTTTATGCATCCCCATGTTAATGAGATTCATAGCTTATTATTCTATTACGGTTCGGTAAGCTCCCCTAAAGAAAACTGTCATATTTCCCTCTTACAAAAATAATGGCATCTTAAAGAGTTTAAATAAGGTTTTTTGTGTAAGTCTTTGAAAATACCTTAAAAGTAGGGGCGACAAATACTTCAAATTATTTAAATAACAGATGTTTTATGCGTCTTTACAGTAAGTATTCTGTACTGAAAATTATAAATATTTCTCATTAAAAATATATATATCTAAGTTTATTAATCTGATGAAGCTGGATTGCTATTATATTTATGAAGAATGGGGGCGATTAAAGCTACAGCCAAACTAACACAAATTCTTCTTTTTTTTTTATTGTGAATCGACATATGACAGCACCCCGCTTGATGTAAATAGTAAATATTATTAATTAAAAAAAATGGTAAACAGTGGTGCTCAGTCTGCCGATCCGAGGTAGTATCACAACTTTTAAGTATACAGAACGTGTAGTGACTTAGTTGCGTTTTGGAATCAATTATCACAATACTTACAAGTTTACAAAGTTGCCAGATTCTAAGTTGAATATAAATTCAACTACCATTCCAAAAAAAATTCAAAATTATTACCATTCCTAATTATTATTGTCGACATTTAAGTAAATGGCTGTCAAAAGTTTCCGCAATAATCCTTTAATACAAAATACAACTTATGTAATAACCAAGAAATTGAAGGTCCTGTCTTTATAGGCGATCTGCAGATAAAACTTTTATCTCGCTAAGATTAGTCAGCTTCAATGCCATCTTATAGCATGTTTCAAGATTCCAAAGTTTAATTTGACTTTTGCCGGCTTGTAATGGCTTAACTTATGCAATTGAAGCTGTCTATGGGCTTCAGGCCTCATCGTTCTATACTAAGTATTGTAACATTTTTTTTAAACAGTTACTTTTGAGTGTTAGTTTTCTAAAACATAGGGTACTTTTTAAATACAGTGGTTAGCAAACGTCGAGCTTGTCTGATGGTGAGCCAGGAAATGATTCAGTATACAATTGTCTCAGTTGCCGGCGAAGGTTGCTTTTTCACAATTTCCGTGAAGGTTATAGGATTATATTATGATTATAGGTTGAGAACAACACATGGCAATGAAATGCTGCTTGTCGATCGTTCTACAAAGAAACAAACGCGCGGAACCTTTTAGTTCGACTGCTGACAGAATGCAGATGCTTCCCCGACCTGTATCCGGATATCCGGAAGTACAAGACAAGAAGGGAACTAGGTTAAAGAGCTCCTCAGACATTCATTCAGAAATTTTCCATTATATATCTATTAAAAATATAATAAATTAAATCTCGTTTGGCTTAGAATTTATTTTTTATCATGTACATTAAAACGTTCTGATAAAGTAGTATCAGATAGATAAACCAAATAATTGGTACATTATTCAATATGCGTTCGAAAGGTTTATATCTCTCTGTGTTATTATTTTGTGTTCTGTTCGGAAGATCATATGAAGAGCTCATAAATGGAACCATAAAACTAGGAGTAGTGACTACAGCAGGATGCACCGACACAGTAACATTCATACAAAGTCATATAGTTCCTACATTTGCCGAATTTGGAAGATGGATGGACATAGAATTTATACCTTGGGGTAGAACACTAAGAAACGAAAATGGAAGTTTGTCGTGTCAATTCGGACCAGATGATTGTTGGGCTAATCGTGTTCATAGATGTGCCTTGTATATGCTAAGAAATGATTTACATGCCCAAGTAAATTACATGTCGTGTGAATTCCGTCATAGACAGAACAGACCTGCTTACTTAGAGCGTTCATACATCTGTGGATTCTTCGCTGGTCTCCGAAGAGTTGAACTGAACCGATGTGTTACATCATTCGTTGGGGAGGCACTTGATCACATAGCAGAAATAAAGTCAGCTAAACCGATGGAAATAATAAACTATGTGCCCGCAGTGTACTTTAACGATAATCCGGGATCTGATTGGCGAGAAATTTATTCTAATTTGAGAAATGTCGTATGTGATATCCTAAAAGATGTACCCTGGACTGGAATCACTGAGTGTTGATGTTAAAAATATAATTTGTGTAGATTATGTTCTAAAATGTTTTATTACAGATATTAATCTATTTGTCATGTTTTTTCCCTACAAGGATAGGCAGAGACAATATATATTACACACATATATATATTAATAATTTCATCATCAGCCAAGAAGACGTTCACTGCTAAACATACGAGTAGACGCCATTCGAACGACAAGATGCCAGTTGAATCCACCGGTTATACGTGACCTTTATTATGTCGTAGTCCACCTAGTGGGGGCCTACCTACGCTGCATCTTCCGGTTTGTTGTCTCCACTCAAGAACCTTTCTTCCCCATCGGTTGTCGGTTCTTCGAGCGAGCGATTAATGATTTACAATAATTATAATTATGAATCCTGGAGTTATTTATAAAAAACTTATTTATTATGTACTAATAAATAAGTTTTTTTTTATTATGACTCGACTTTTGACCCAGACTTGCCTGATGATAAGTAAGGGGAAGTCCAAGTATGACAAAACTACGTTTACAGCTACCTCTGTCGCCATAACTAGATGTGTTTTTTTTACGTTTCACTTAAAGAAACTATCGTTTTGGGATGGGGAAATCAGGAGATCTTGTCGATTATTCGAGCGTCTTTTAGACTTTTTTTTAAATTTATTTTAGCTTTTTTTACATTTCTATACTTACTAAACGTGCTTGTATCATAGGAACTGGGCGACTAAGTACTCGTACACATATCATAAGCACCGGCTATTGGTTTTAAACCGGGAGTGCTTGGTTTACTTAACTTTGTCACTACCACTAGACTACGGTTGCCTTCTTTTTTCCTATCTTTAGGAAACGAGTCTACCCCATCCTAACATCTGTAGTTTAATAACTGTAGCTTATACATGCATTGTTCAGGTTTGAGTGTGTTTGTTTATTTATAGTACTATTACAAAACGGACTGGCTACAACGAAATTCTAATTTATTTACAATTAACATCGAATCGTTGCCAATGTGTTCATCATTAACATTGTAGTGCACTTTGGTACTGAATCGTAGGCTTTATGTTAATGGTTAGTAAATGGACCCAAAGTTGTATTAAGCTATGCGTTCACATGGATATCAAATTGTGGAATATTGATGAATAAATTAACGAAAAACACATAATAGTTTTTTTTTTTCAAATTGTAGCTTAAACATGACAGCACCCCGCCTGATGTTAAGCAAATGCAAATAGCAGTCGTATTCCCGGCAACTTTCAATCTGATCCCAAAACGCGAAGCCACTTCCGAGGTAATATGCGACATCGGCAGATCGGGCAAATGACCACCAACTGTTTAACAACCCGGAGCAAATATATATATTTTTTTATTAAGAAATATTTGTATTATCCAATCTAATAATTAAATATTACAAATATTTGCTATAAAATGATTGCTCTGACCGGGAATCGAAGCGTGGACTTTACACGTAGTGGTCTTTTTTGTTACCAATACACCACGCGTGCATATGGTCGTCATATTAAATACCCACTGTAGAGTAGAGTAGAGAACACGAACCAAAAGACGCAGCGTAGGTAGGCCTCCCACTAGGTGGACTGACGACATAGTGAAAGTCACAAATAACCGGTGGATGCAATTGGCATCTTGTCGTTCGGAATGGCGTTCTATGAGAGGAAGGCCTATGTTCAGTAGTTGACGTCTTCTGGCTGATAATAATGATTGTTATGATTGTTGTCCAAAATTGTTATTAAAGCTTTGTGTACAGACGTGTTTAGTGCATTTTGTGAAGTTAGCTTGGGCGCATTGTTGGCATTGGCGAGCTCGTGAACCAATAATGCTGTAATAATGTCCAACATTAGCGTAAGTGTCGCTTGAAAAACGATTCAATGTAGCTATTGAGAGTGGTAGTCAGACAGTTGATGATCATGTGCCCAGCAAGCCATTAACGAGTCACTACTTTAAACTGTATAAGCCGTGAAAAACTGAGTCGCGTTTCTGATTTGTGTTGTAGATGTATTTAGTACAATGGTCACGCAAAAAAAACAAGAGCAGGGGATTAAAACCACTTGCCGGCACCAATGTATCTTAGATATATGTAATTTGGTCATCATGTTTCTATGATACAAGCACTTTTGTAGCCCAATATAGAAATATAAGTAAAAAAGTATATCATTGATTTTTATTATTAAAATTTATTAATCAATCAATCAAATTGTCACGCCTTTTTCACACAGGGATCAGCAGAGACAATGGAGCGCCACTTGCCACGATCCTGACATAACTCCCTCGCTTCCTTCACATTCACAATTCTCTTCATACAGCTCTATGGTTGTGGGCACTAGGCAACTTAGCTTTTTTAAGGATGTCTCCGATTTAGTCGGCAAACACCATTCGACTTAAAAGTATTTTAATTAATACGCTAATAATAGATTCATAAACCAGCCTTTTATAATATAACCAAAACTCTATGAAAATTCCTAAATAGAATATTAATATTTCTAGTATGTAAATAATTACTAACTGAACTTTGCGCACAAACAAAATTATGCAGCAACATGTTCATTACAATAGCAACGTTCGGAAACTAGTAGTGGCGGCCATTGCAAAGCTTACAGGATCATGTAAACAGACTGTAGATTCACAAACTCTATGTATTTTGTCTAAGCACTGCGCATTAGGACTCGCTTGTTGTGATATTATGCAAATAGGAAAAGCTTTGTTATAGAATGCTGAGCGGGGGAAGCATCCGCATTTTGTCGACCGAATCGGCAGTAAACTAAAAAGTGCGTCTTTTCTTTGTAGAACAATCGACAATTGGAATGCTTTGCCAGCACATGTGTTCTCTCCATCCTATAACCTTGGATCCTGCAAGCGATGCGTGAAGAAGCACCTTTGGCCGGCATAGTGACGACGACTGAGGCAGCTGTGAACTAAATCGGTTTTTTCAGTCGTCATCACTCTTGGATCTCTTCTTGCTTATCATCAGGCGGATCGAGATCAAATATCGTGTCACAATTTAAAAAAAATGATTCGATGGCGCTAAATTCACAGTTAGTTATTGGAAATAATTATTATAATACAAACTATTTAGAACGAGCACGCCAAGGTCAATGTGCCGCGATCAAATCAGGAAGTATTTTGTAAAAGCAGGGGTCGCAGTGATCCAACGGTAGTGAAATAGGGAGCTAGCAAACTTAAGCTCTCGTATACAGTATTAATTATCATCATCATTACCCAGAAGGTGTCTACTGCTGAACATAGGCCTCCCCCTTAGAACGCCATTTCGAACGACAAGATGCCAGTTGCATCCACTATCACTATGCCGTCAGTCCCTTACCTACGCTGCGTCTTCCGGTTCGTGGTCTCCACTCTAGAACCTTTCTTCCCCATCGGTTGCCGGTTCTTCGGGCGACGTATAAATCTTAGTTAGGATAGTACATCCTTCAAGCGATAAGTAAAAAAGCGAATTACCTGGCATATAAACGGCGACTCAGGTAATCGTAAACTAAGTCGGTTTTTGCAGTCGTCGATGTGGTAGCTTACCATCAACCTAGTCGAGTTCACATGTCGTGTCATAATAAAATAAAACTACGCTCCACTACCTGATGTTAAGCTGGACCATGTTAAGCATGGACCCCATGAATGAAGTATTTTTTATCGTGACTCGACATATGACAGCACCCGCTTATAAGTGTAAGTGGTAGTACTGCCCCGGATTGGCAGACTGGGTACCGACTGCCTACCACTCTTTGATAACCAGACCCGATGCAAAAATAAGTACAGTTAGATACAAGTATTAGTCGAATCGATCGACCTATTTGGAGCCGGCAACTTTTTAGCTGCTCATGTAACGCGACTAGTCTGTACACTTGGTACACGGGATCAGTAGGCAAATAACAACCAGCTGTCTGCCTACTACTCCTGATTCGGTAAAATGTGCAAAGTTCCACTTAGAAGTCCATTATCCAATATGCTTCTTAAAATATGTACCTTAAATAATTTAGTATGTCTGTCGTCCACTTTCTGAGAATATAGTACGACGTAGTCCATATTAGGCTGGACATGCATAGTGATAGGACTATTTTGGTAACAATATTAACCGTACAGAAACGAATCGTCACACTCAAGTCTCGTTACTGGTATCTGTCAGTACGTTAGTATTAGTATAACTTGTCTAACTATAAATGACGCGCCCCTCCACTTTATTAGTTTATTTAAATGTGTGAATGCAAATATCACTTCATCAGCGTGCACCTCCTTTTGTGTCTAACCAGAAACTGAATGACCAATTACAATTGCGTTTTGGGTGTGTTTTATGCATATTTTATATTTGCTCGTGTGCGTAAATGCAGTAGAGGGGCGCGTCATTTCAGCTCAGACAGACTACTACGCTACAAATTTGTAAAGGTGATTCCTATCTTTAGCGTTATTCGCATGTATGGTCGGTCTTCCACGTGGCTCGTTCTTTAAGTCTAAGTTTCCATTACTCTATTACCAAAGCAAAAAAGTTTATATGAGGATTTTATGTCTGAAAATACTTTTTAGTAATAGATGTTTCCTTGCAGTATTCTGTGCCGTAAATATCACAAATCTCTTAATAAATAAAATTAGGTCTGTTTGAAATGAGGCAGATCTTTGCTTCAGGTCTAGGTGTTTTGAAAGTTGTAGGCAGATACTTTTATTATATTTTTTCTTATTGTAACTCGACATATGACAACACCCCGCTTGATGTTAAGCTGGAATGGATGTCACTGCTACTACAATTCAATAACTATAAGTAGCAGTCACGCCCAGTATGCCGGCCTAGTTGGAACTGGCAACTTACAAGCTGGTCCCGAAACGCGACTAAAAATCACTAAGTCGCTTAACGCTCTGTATGATACACTATTAATTGTTATAATTCGGATAATCAAATTAATGATAAACATGGTAGCATTTAATTCTTTGGTACCCACCTCGGAGGGGTAAGCATTCGGATTCTGTCGACAGAATAGACAGTTTAACTAAAAAGTTCGGCGCGTCGTTTCTTTGTAGAACAATCGATAAGAGTAATGCTATGCCAGCTGATGTATTTTCCCAATGCAATAGCGTGAAAAACCCCATTTGTCCGGCATAGTTTGAGTGATAAACGTTCTTGGACATCTCCTTTATTACATAATCGAGTCGCATCTCCATAAAAAAAATCTAGTAATTAATTATTCACTCAAACAAACAAAGTTATAATTCTTCAAGTACATTTCTCTGACCATGCCTAAAAGTTAAGGAGAATATCGATAAATTAAAAGAGAAGAAAATCAAATCTTGACAGTTTTTAATAAGAAGTCTCAAAGTTCTTTGTGTAAATATTCTGCAGAGTCAGTTATAGATAAAACTTTTAAAGAGATATCGGGTCGAGTGGAGAGACAACTTAATTTCGACTCGGTCCGCCTCCCGTTCCTTATCGTATTGCAACTTCCAACTTCACTATCTCACAATTTCAAAAAAATATACAAATATACTATTTTTTTATTTTGTTTTACTACTGGAATTTACTCTATTATCTTATTTAGAGGCGACCGTGGTGTAGTGGCAGTGCAATGGTTACGCAAACCGAGAGAACGGGTTCGAAACCACTCACCGGCACCAATGTATATTATCAATTATGTTTTATACATTTCTATATTAAGCTACTAAAGTGCTTGTATTATAGAAACAGGTACATATTGATATCAAACTTTGTTTGTTTGAGTGAATAATTAATTACTAGATTTTTTTTAGACTAGATTGTCTCTGTCTATCCCTATGGGAAAAAGACGTGAGTGTCAATTTGATTGATTGATATTTTATCTATTCATTTATGTTTTATACATTTCTATATTAAGCTACTAAAGTGCATATAATATGTACCTGTTTCTATAATACAAGCACTTTAGTAGCTTAATATAGAAATGTATAAAACATAAATGAATAGATAAAATATCAATCAATCAAATTGACACTCACGTCTTTTTCCCATAGGGATAGACAGAGACAATGGAGCGCCACTTGCCACGATCCTAAGACAACTGTCGCTTCCTTCACATTCACAATATAAAATATATCTCTGGAAAATAGTGATTTTATGTTATAAAAAACCTATTGTACAGTCATTGAATATAAAAATATTGGTACCCACATTCAATCATAAATGGTAAAATCGATGGAAAAGTTACACAATATACTGTTTGCACACCTGGCTGGAAGTTTTATTTAGTTTTCCCGGTCTTTAAGAATGCTAACTTTTGCGTTCAAGTATTCATAAGCCAAAGAAAACTCTGCTTGGTTCAAAACTTTTCCAAGTTTATAACACTGCGGAATTTTCACATATGAATGTAGAGAAAAATATTTACCTCAAAATACGCATATCACTACACCAATATGAAACAGTAGAAAAGACAGTAGAATTTAATATAATAATACTTTTGTCTACCACACAAAATGAACCGCAATGCTCAGGAAATGACTGTCTGTTTTTCTTTTTAATTCCGAGATTTACGAAGAAATAATGCTTATTATTAAAAAGCTTTTCAAGAAAATAACATAGGATATAGTTATTTCATCAATAAACGTTTATTTTTGCATACAACGCGAACTCTCTTTGATAGCCTAAAAAGTTGAACAAATGCGTCTACTCGAACTTGCCTCAATTTTCCATGCCAACGGCCTTCTTGTACAAGGGAGGTTCCGTTATTGCCAATAAGCAATTTCTTCCGCATGAGCTCCCTTTGAACGAGTATCTGCTAATTAGGGACATGGATGTGGATCAAAGGGTTTCCCATGATATTGTCTGAAGAGGTGACGATGTTTTGGGGAAAGTGAGCGACGAAATGTTACTAAATTAGATCTTCTTTACATCATCTTCATTGAAACGTATTCTTTGGGAAACTTATCTGATCTTCATTTTAAAATATTAGCTGAATATTAAATATTTATATTATAAAAAACATAATAATATTATAAAAATCAGGACAACGAAAGTACATATATCAAAGATACATTGGTACCGGAAAGTAGTTTTGAACCAGAGACTCTTTGTTTGCCATTCTACTGCAAAAATTTCAATACAAACACTTCGTCGCAATATATAAAATTCGATTTGTAGGTAGTGCTATTAAAATTTTAAAAATATATATTTTTTTGTTTAACTTTTACTGTTTTTAGTATGAGACAGTTTTTTAGCATCAATGGATTCTTCATGCAAGGCAAGAAAGTGTAGGTTATATTCCGGACTTCCGGCGAATATCACACCAGAATTATTGTTTTATGATCGTATATATTTCAGACCTAATAATCCGTAAATGATTATAAATTTAATACATAATAAAGCACAAAGAAGATTAAATCAATTTAATTTCATTCGCACCATTTTTTACAACCTATTTACGTTTTCCAGTTGGATCTCACCCATTCTTTTCAGGATTGAAAATGCAAAGAGCCATTCCAGTTATGATGGTGCAGTGAAAAATAATGGCCATAGTATCTATTCCGAACAAAAGGCGGTGATTCTGTATAGAATTACGTAAATCTCGTGTAGTGTACTATGACTATCTTCTTTTAGCTCATCCCATTAGATAATGCTAGAATAGGATAGAAGTTTTGGTGTAACGACCTATGGTCAGAATACTTGCACTGTTCCGGATGTGGATCGATTTCAATAAGCGATAACTTCTGCATGAGTGAACGTCTCTATCCTTCAGTTTCTAACGTTTGTGGTCGCCACTGATCAAAGCGCCCCGGCTTTTATCACGTGGAAGGGGTAATGTGGAACATGCAATGGGTATTGAAATTGATTGTTCTTTGATAGAATTAATTAAAATTACTTATGCTTAAAACTTGCATAAATATTCAGGTTTGCTATTAGCGTTTGGAGAAATTAGTTTAGATCGATTACAATTTTATTAGTGTGGGTAGGTTGTAAATATATTGATTTTATGTTAGGCTGATAAAATGACGTCAATGTGCTAAAAAGTCAAACTAATATTAAATTTTAAGAGTGGTAGGCAGTGGTGTCCAGTCTGCTGATCCGGGGTAGTACCACCGCAAGTATACAGACCGTGACGTTCATATGTCGCGTCACATGCCGGCTTTGTGCGTCCTCTATCGCCTATACCACGGAGAATGTTCCGAAGAGCTCTTTAACCTTGTTCCTGCCTCGTCCTTCCACACCCGTAATACCCGCACAGGTCGGGGAAAACATCCACATTTTATCGACCGAATCGGCAGTCGAACTAAAAAGTTCGGTGCGTCTTTTCTTTGTAGAACAATTGACAAGTGGAATGCTTTGCCAGCCCATATGTTCTCTTTATCCTATATCCTTGGATCATTTAAGCGATACGTGAAGAAGCACCTTTAGCCGGCATAACGACGGCGACTGGGGCAATCGTGAACTGACTCGGTTTTACAGTCATCGGCACTCTTGGACCTCCTTTTGCTGACCATTGTTGCGGTTGAGGTCAGAGGTCGAGTCACAATAACAAAAAAAAAAAGACAAACGCTTGCTTGGTTCGTTTCCCGGTAGCAGCTGGCGCAGCGAACATATTATTTTTCTGTCAAATTTTCATTCCTAACATACATTGTAGTAAATTGCCCTACATAAATAAATAATAAAATGTCTTTATTTACATCAAATTTTACAATATAAATCTGCGACTTGAAGGTCTGCGAGAGACAGTGTGTTACAGGACAACCCCGTCTTTCTCTGTCTCATTTAGTAAGCTATGAAATGTATATATTTTGTATAGTTATAGCTACTTAAATATAACATATGCAAATAAACGAAATAAAATTTCTTCAACAAAGTTTTACTCTTAGATTTGGGGAGAAAATGTATCTTATTCACTTAAAGTAGAAAAGACAGGGACGCGTTACAAGAAATACATATTTTACACTTTTGACAGATGTGCTCCTCCCCAAAGATTTATTAGACTACGAATATGAAGTAATGTCTTTTCTTGTGAACTTACAGCCGCAAAAATAAAACAATTTTCAAATTCGATGTAAGTTAAGACAGACATATTTTGTAAGTATGTAACTAATTTTGATGACAAATTCGAAGTGATTAATAGCTAATAAGGTGACCGTGGTGTAGTGGCAATGCAATGGCTACGTAAGCCAAGAGCACGGGTTCGAAACCACTCACCGGTACCAATGTATCTTTGATATATGTATTTTGGTTGTCCTGTTTCTATGATACAAGCACTTTAGTAGCTTAGTATAGAGATGTATAAAAAAAAATAGTAAAGGATGACACTCTAGCGAGCTAATTGCTACATTACCCAAAAACCAAGGGAGTGTCGCTTCTTACAATTCCCGACATAAATCACATCAACTCTACTGGTATGCATTATTTATACAAGTTTATTACAGCTCTCATTGGACTTGCCTGCCTGAAAAGCTTGGTAAGCATGATGGTAGTCAAAGAGTGCTGACGACTGAAGAAAACGTTTCACTTCAAGGCTGCTTCAGTCGCCGTCACTATGCCGGCCAAAAACCATTTTGGGCTCCGTTGTCTTTCCCCTTTTCACCAATGATTCAATCAAATTGTTCACTTACCTTAGACTGAAAAATATTTTTATTGAGTTTAGTTGTAAAGTTGAGTTTTTTTATTTCTTGTGGCATATGACAGCATCCTGCTTGATGTTAAGTTGGAGTGCGCTCCATGAATGGATGTCGATGCTACTAAAGTGAAATAACTGTAAGTAGCATCTACTAAGCCGGCATAGTTGGAACCGGTAACTTACTAGCTGATCCCGAAATGCGACTAAGTCACTTCACGGTCTATTTACTTGTAAGTGGTGGTACTACCCCGGATCGGCAGACTGGGCACCACTACCTACCACTCTTACTGTCTTACCATTTTACTCAATCAAACAATTGATCTATGATTTATAAACAAAATTATCTATTTTCAATTTTAGATTAGATCTGAATTTTATATTTTCTTCTTCTTTTCTAATTTAAAAGTTTCTTTTAGATTATTTACGTTGTGATTCTGAGTATTACGGGTGCAATGTTTTCAGTGTGATAGCACTCACACTTTTGACATTCAAAATTGTAGACAGTTTTTAATGTAAAAAGGTTTTATTAACCCTTTTTCATAGAACCGTTCAAATATGTTTAGGTAATAAAAAATCCATTTTCCAAGAAACTTTGTCTTTGTTGGGAAAACTGCCAAAATGCGATCAAGCGTGTTAGATCTATGAAGTAACTTTAAAACACTTGTTTTCTTCGATGTCCGGCAAGTTAATGATTATAAACTTCACCTATTATAAACGTGAAAGCAAAGAAAATGCTTCCCTTTTTAACTTTGATTTCTATCAAGTTATTTGCATGTTTTTTTAATGAGTATGATTTTCGATTTAATTAAATTTAAATCGAAAATCATACTTATTACCAAATTTTTAGGTAATTTTCCAACCCTAAATATATTTAACTATAAAACTACGTTTGCATTCGGAAAAGCACTGTCAAAGAGAAATGCTACGAGATACTTGTTATACAAGATACTTTTGCTCCCTTCAACCCAAAGTTGAGTTGTAGGAAAAGCCTCATTGATATAAGTTCACCGTTTGTATGTTTTTTTTTCACAACAAAGAAATAAATACGAGTTTAATATATAAATTAAAAACATAAAGTTATTTAGGTCTATGTAAAAACCTTTAAAAAGATGAAAAATGGTGGAAAATTTGTTATCAAGTAACAAGTTTACAAAAGGTAATTTTTAGAATCGTCTTATAGAATAACTTTAACAATAGAACTTAGTTTTGTTTCAGAAATTAATTTTAATAAATTATCAAGACCAGATTAATAACTGTAAATAATTGTTGATTTAATATCAGATACTTGAACTTTGGAACTTTTCAATATTAATAAAACAATACTTCAGATATTACGAGTGAGATATTCTCAAGATTTAGCTGGTAGAGAATGTCAAGAGGCCTTAAACCCGCCTTTGTTTATAGAACAATCAAGATAATAAATGTTCTAAGTAATTCGACCCTGGTTTAGTGGTAAACAAACGAAGAGACTCCGATTAAAAACCACTTGCAGGTACCAATGTACCTTTTTATATATATGTACTTTAAACAAAATAAATAAAATTCTTAATATTTAAAATGAAAAACAGAGAATTTAAATTGAGTTTATACCTAATTCTCTTTCAAAGAATTTATATGTTTAATTGAATTTTCTAACAGAATAGTAACTATTGAGCCCGACATCTATACTCAAGTCTTCTATACATAAATCGTGAAGCTACGGGCCTACAACTTTATTGCGAACTCTGATAAAGGACGATGGGGCAACGAAAGAATTAAATAGATACTTTATTGCAATACTATATCATATCACTTTACGGTCTGCATAGTTGTAAGTGGTGGTACTACCCCGGGTCGGCATACTGAGTACCACTGCCTATAACAGCATTCCGCCTGAATGGAAGTGACTGCTACTACAATAAATAATAATTGTAAGCAGCCATCACATTACATCACATCCACTATTCTTAGTTGGAAACGGCAAGTTACAAGCTGATATACATGTGGCGGTACTACCTCGGATCGGCAGACTGGGCGTAGGCACCACTGCCTATCATACTCTGATAACCAGACCTGGAGCAAATATTGCTTCATTCATTGCAAGAAATTATCAAATCCTTACTCAGCCGTGGTTGAAGTCTATTTTAATTCCATGTATCCAAAAATAAAAGTAATTGATGATTTGTAATTAAAAGTACTTATATATTTAATAATTGCTTTAGCCTATATCCACACAAATTATCATTATCGTGGAATTGTATTATATATGTATATAGAAGATATATTCTTTAACTTTGTGTTTATATAATTCCGTAAACGCGTACACATTTGAAACACTGCGTGAAGTCTTCTTGGAAGGGTGTATTCTGCTTGAAATCTTACATGTTATGTGGGGAGGGAGGTTCTTTGAAAATATGAGGTTTTTATGGAAATTATTTTTGCAACACCGCAAATACTTTATTTAAAGTTTGCTTACAAAGCAGACTTGTCTAATAAATTTAGATGATTTATGGCATTATTACCTTAAGTAGGAACAAAGGTGAGTTTTGATATTGATTTATATGGATAGGCTTATACACATTGTAACACACACATTAGTTTAGAAATTTGATACACATCATTATCATTATTAAGGTATCTACATCTCACAACTGGGCATAGATTTCTGTTCATGTCGTGGTTATCAAAACAGGATATGGCCACTCCAACACGCTTGTCAGTGCGGATTAAGGTGTGATTCCGATAGTGACCGTCGACAACTGACTGCGACTGCAGACTGCACTACTGGTTTGTATGAATCTGTATGGCGCGGCCGCTAAAGTCGCTTTGCACGAACTAAATCTCATACAGATTTATACAAACCAGTGCGGTTTGCTGTCACAGTCTGCGCTCTGCGGTGGCCATCGGAAACTCACCTTTAGGGTTCCGTCTGAAACACTATTGAGGTCGACATACTTTTTCCTACTAGCGGTCACTCATCTAACTATTAGCCGCGTCTACTGTCTTGTCTAGTGAGTGTATAAGGTACACTCATAAGGTATTATCCGCGGTTTGGACTAACCGCGGATGACTAAAAAACATTAGGAAAAAGAATATAACTGATTATCAAGCATATTCAAGTATTTTTAGATTATTAACTAAGAATTAAAATACTCTGCCAAATATTGTAGGAAAATACAGACACTTGTGATTACTTTTCGTCAACTAACTGCTAATTTCCCAGTGCAATTATTCCCATATACTTAATATAACAATAAAGTGTATCCATATTATTCTTTCGTGAGCTCCTTTGCGACCTCTAATAAGAAAAGTTCCCCGGTGCCATGTCAGTAATTTAAGAGAGCCCACAGAAAGTTTTGTAGCAAAATTAAATTTTTGTTGCGCTCCGTACGCTCCGTACGTTCCTTTTAGTTTTCTATTTTAGTTTTCCCGTGTAGTTTGTTATAAATAGTTTCTCTTAGTATCAAAAGAAACGATGGCACATACTATTGAATTGTTGTTTTATAATATTTTCTTAGATTTTGCGCGAACATTGATTAATGAATTAAACAAATTTTATGCGACTTACTATCGCGTTTATTTATTTTATAAAATCAAAATCCAAAATAAACGCGATAGTAAGCCGCATAAACTTTGTTTAATTCATTGTTGTTTTATTTTTAGTAGGCTAACTTTTTTTTTGGAATTTGATTATCTCTGAAAACTTCATGTCGCTATTCCATGTTATTATAAGATGCGACATCTGACCCTGACTTGCTTGATGGTAAGGAAGAGGAAGTTCAAGAGCGCCGGACTAAAAGTACCGATTTAGTTTACAGTTGCTTCAGTCGACGTCAGGCGGTCACAATTATCTGTAATCTCAAATATATCAGGTATTATAGACACACAACCATTTTTCTATTTTTTTTATTTTTTTTATTTACATTTCTATACTAAGCTACTAAAGTGCTTGTATCATAAAAACAGGACAACTAGAGTACATATATCAAAGATTGCACTGCCACTACACCACGGTCGCCTTATCATCATTCATTCATCGGTATTCATTCATCCTCTGCTGAACATAGACCTCCCCCTTAGAACGCCATTACCAACGACAAGATGCCAGTTGCATCCACCGGTTATTTATGACTTTCACTATGTCGTCAGTCCATCTAGTGGGAGGCCTACACACGTCTTGCGGTTTTTGGTCTCCTCTCAAGACCTTTCTTTTCTATCGGTTGTCAGTTCTTCAAGCGATACTATCAACCATTATGGCAGCTGTAAACTAGGCTGATTTTTCAATTGTAGGCGCTCTAGGATCTTACCTTTCTTACAATTAGTCAAGTAAAAAATAAGTTAAAATAAAAACACGTAAGAAACATACGGAAATAGAAACCTTTAACAATTCACTTGAGTTGTAACTATTGCCAAAAAAAGCCCCTGCTTTTCCGCTATCACCTGACCGTCCCTCATGAATAATACAGGCCATACGACAATTTGTCGTACGATAAGCTATCAGCTCCCTACTACTGAATATATTCACCCAATAAAATACTCCGCAAATGGTCAAATGTAATTCATATAGGTAAAAAGAGAACGCAATACCATTATACCGGACATTATTAAATGTCCGATTTCAATGCGAGCAAGATGAACGTTATATTCGATTATTCTAAAAGGGTTTCGACATGTATGAATAGTTTGGGCTGCAGAAATGGGGTCGATTCGTTTATATTCCGATGGAGCGTTCATATAAAATATAGAGCCTTTATCTACCGCTCTCTATGTTACCACCGACGAAATATTAAATGCAGTGGAACTTTTGCTATCATTAGGCGAGCTGAAAATGTACGATAAATTACTCGGAATTACAAAGCTTTTTTTTAATTTGAAAGGTTTTTTATACAATAATCGACCTATGGTAGAAAATACTAGCATTGTCTATTTGGGTACACGTAGCACGGCAATTTTAAATAAGTTTTTGTTTATTGTGACTCGCATATGACAGCACCCTGCTTGATGTTAAGCTGGAGTGTAGTCTATGAATGGATGAAACTGCTACTACAATGCAATAACTGTAAGTAACAATCGCAACTACTATGCCGGCCTAGTTGCCGACCAAATCACTGCACGGTCTGTATACTTGTAAGTAGTGGTACTACCCCGGATCGGCAGACTGGGTACCACTGCCTAACACTCTTTGATAACCAGACTCGAAACAAACATCCACCTCTTTTTTTATTAACAAATATTTGCAATATTTAATATAATTATTGAATATATATTACAAATTAAAGCTATAAAACAAATATTTGCTCCGACCGGGAATCGAATCCGGGACTTTATGCGCAACAAACCAATCGCTAACCGTAACATTTTCTGCTTTACCCCGTGGGAACTGAGGCAATTGATGATGATATTTATTTTAAGGCGACCGTGGTGTGGTTGGTAGTGCAATGGTAACATAAACCGAGAACTCGGTTTCAAAACCACTTGCCGGTACCAATGTTTCTCTGATATACGTACGACTTAGCTTCGCTTCGTTAGTCCTTTTTCAGAATCTTAAATTGCACTGGATAATGGAAAGAATGTATTGGTACTGATGTGAAGTTGTGGATAGTAAGTACACATACAAAAAAAAAGAGATAATAAATATAATTTAAAAAAAAATGTTAACAAACACATGGTTTCCCCGGTCGCTATCGAACGATGTGCACGATAATTTTCTTTTTAAATAAGTACTATTTCCTTTACTATAATAATTTAAACAATTCAATCATAGAAACATTTAAATATAGATGCATTGAAATTAAATGATAAGTCAATATTTTTAGAATAAATGAATATTAAAAAAAGAAAAACTAGTAAATAATTACAAACAATACCTCAACTAAGGGTAACTAATTTTATAAAAGTAAAATTAATCTTCAATTAGAGTGCAGTCCTCTGAGTAAAAGATATTTTTATAACTTCTTGGAAGGTATTTTTTATCATAAACTTTCTACTTTAAAAAACACACAGTCCAAAGTTTTCTAAAGACAATAAAACACGCCCCAGCTTTCAAGTGAATTAAACAAACTCAAAGGCACTGTACAGCTTAGAAATACACATGGATGTACGAAATACATTCATTTTTATGTATATTTCTAATACGTTCATGTATATTTCTAATTCGTTCATGTATATTTTCACATCGCTCGAAGAACCGACAAACGATGGGGATGAAAGATTTTAGAGAGGAGACCACGAACCGGAAGACGCAGCGTAGGTAGGCCTCTCACTAGGTAGACTGACGACATAGTGAAAGTCACGATTAACCGGTGGATGTAACTGGCATCTTGTCGTTCGAAATGGCTTTCTAAGTTCAGCAGTGGACGCCTTCTGGCTAATGATGATGATATTTCTAATCAATGTAAATTTTTGCTTACAGAATAACAAAATATGTTTAATCGTGCGTTAAAATCAGATTTTCTTATTAATGTCATGTGACTTCTAACTTGCTTGATGGTGAGCAAGACAAGGTCCAAGCATGCTGACGACTATAAACACTTAGTTTACGATTGCTTAAGTTATCGTCATTCAGCAGGCGTGTGTATACGATAGATAACAGCTTCTAGTAAAGAGGTAACTTACTGGTTTTCTGTGTAATGGCAAAAAATATATTATCTTTTAATTAACTCAAGAAAATTGGGTTGCCCAGTGCCCATAATCGTAGAGTTTGTATGAAAAGAATTGTGGATGTAGGGGAAGAGAGGGAGTTGCAAGTGGTGCTCCATTGGTTCTGCCTATCCCTGTGGAAAAAAGGCGTGACAATTTGATTGATTGATTGATTTACATATTATAGGCAGATTATGTATTATCTTTATATTTCTATCCGCGAGGTGAGACACAACTCCTCCTTAACGGCTAGGCCGGATGGTATAGATTCACGATTCGACCCGGTAGGTGATGCTGCAATCGTTTTTTACTTTCAAACAGGAAAACGTCTATCGTGTTTGCTGGTATACTATAATTGTATATGTATAATCAATTGGGTTATAATTATATTCAATTATTTTGCTACCGGCCTACGGATTTGCCCATTCGGCTATTTACAATGCTACGTCCGTCAAATATCCATTGCGAGATATTGGCTAACAACTTTGTGTGAACAGCATTGTGCGAAAATCTGCTTACAAAGTTATCTAGTTGCAGCTTGTGGCATATCCAAGATATCCATCATCATCGTGGAATATATAAATTCTTGTCTTAGGAAATCATTGTTAATTTGAATTTAGTTTGATTTTAATAATACGAATTTACAGTTTTAACGAAACTATAGAGTCTTAAAAAACAATAAATTATAAGTCATTACCATCATCAATTGTTACGTCTCAATTCCCACAGGGATAGGCACAGGCATCACATCACTATCCACGATTCTGACACTATATTTTTTGTAATTAAAGATACCACATCCATTGCAACAAAACATAATTTGTCAACAAATTTTAGTAACTCTGCAACAATAACACACTTGTTTTAATAAAAAGCGAAAAATATTTTTAAGGGGAATGCCTCCATAGCGGGCGGTGGCGGGTGTAACAGCTGTTACTGAATGATGAAAAGCTTAAGGCGATTACATGAGTTCCTCAGTTCAAGTTTAATATAAAAATAAGAAGATAATGCTATTTTGAAAGTGTGTTCTTTTGGTACTAGAAAATTGGGGGTGGTTTTTAAAAGTTACTTTATTCAGAACACGTCTTTGTCAAAGTTTATAAACATGTATTATTTTCGTATTACCTATTGACATTTTTTAATAAAACGTCGAATTTTTTTTATTATATCTAAACGTTGAAGTAATAAAAAATCGTAAAATCGGTAACCAAAAATAAACGCGATAATAAGCCGGATAAAATTTATTAATTTCATTATTTTTCTATAAATTAAAAAGAAGATCTTATCATCATCCAGAAGACGTCATCCGTCATCAGAATGGCATCCGAACAAGATGCCATTTGCATCCATTTATTCGTAACTTTTATTATGCCGTCAGTCCACCTAGTGCTTCCTTTAAGCGATACCTTTGGCCGGTATAGTGACATTGAGCTGACTCGTTTTTTTTTTTCAGTCGTCGGCATTCTTGAACCTCCTCTTGCTTATCATTAGGTGGGTCGATGTCAGATGTAGTCACAATAATAAAATATTTAAAAAATCATTGTATTATATATTATAACATTTATTGTTGGGCAATAAACACAAAAAAATAATTAAAGTAGGTAATGGAAAACTAAATTATTTAACGACTTCTAAAAATTATGCATACTTTTCCGTATTTATAACTTCGAAAGCTATTTGGGGAGAGTCGCCTGACCTCTATAATCCCAGGCGATTCAACAATTTTAGGTTAGCTTAAGCACTTTAGGC
The DNA here is from genome assembly GCA_905220615.1 of Tinea trinotella. Taxonomy (NCBI): domain Eukaryota; kingdom Metazoa; phylum Arthropoda; class Insecta; order Lepidoptera; family Tineidae; genus Tinea; species Tinea trinotella. The sequence continues at coordinate 3,272,535 of HG992314.1, forward strand.
AACATTAGTATTCTAATAAAATGTATGCGGAATTAGTGCAAAATTTATCTTCTACTTAAAAGCTTATATATTTATATAAACAAATAAATCACTACTTTATTAGTTGGTTTTGGATAGTAATGTTTATTAAGTTTTTAGCTATAATAACAAGAAAGCTGTGTTGCCATATCTGTAGAGCTTGTATAAAAAGAATTGTGGATGTGAAGGAAGCGACGAAGTTATGGAGGATCGTGGCAAGTGCATCCACAACCTCTAACGCAACGATGCTTTACAAACTAGTCTCCGAACGCGACGTGGTCACTTTGGACGAATTCGCATCTGCGTAGGATGGTAATTGCAACCACCGGAGAATACACCGAAAGTGTACTCTTCATGCTTGTACCTTTTCAATTGTACAATTTTAATGATAATGACAATGAAATTTATTCCATTTTCTCAAAAAGTTACGCGCTCGCTGTTAGTGTCAAAAACAACTTTTATTCATTCGGACAATGAGTTTTATTGAGCTTGACTGTTAATGAAAATGAACATTCCTAATGTGTTGCGAGGTTGCAATTTTAATTTTAAAGCTTATTAATGAAGTTCAATTGTCAGAACGAAGCCCAGTCATTAAGTTATGCGGTCGGCCCGCTTGACGACCAAAGAAGAAATACCAAATATATACGTACATTGGTTCCGGCAAGTGTTTTTAGAAAATTCTGCACTTCATTCTAGAGTTTATAGCGAATGTATTCAGATTACCTTTAGGTGTCATATATGAGAATATATTCACACCACAAACTGGTACTCACATTCCGTCGTTTTCCGTATCGCACTGGTTTATCGCGCGCGATCGTCGCCCCCCACAGAGCGTCGATGATCCATCTTGCGAGGGTCACGAAACTTATCGCAAACAAGCGTATTTTTCGCCGCGATTTTCTAAATTAAAGTTTAAATATTGCATTTAACTTTTAGGGACTATAAGGTTCTAGAGGTTTATAAAGCATTTAGTTCTTGTTATTAGGTTAATTATATTAATGAGTAGATATAAAATCATTTTTATTGTTTATATTAATATATAGTTTAGCAGTATCTAATAATAAAAAAAATATGTTTTTACCAATAATCAGACATATCTATCAGTTCATAAGAATTATCTTTAAGTATGTAACGTTGTTTTGATCCAGACTTTCTATACAACTTTTTTTAATAATCGTATTCATTATGAAACCATTTATATAGCTGCTGCATCATCATCTTAAATGTCACGCCTTAATTCTTATAGGGTAAGGCAAAGACAGCGCCTGTTGTCTACTTTACTTTCTACGATCCTCACACAACTAAGTTTAATCAATCAATCAAATTATCACGCCTTTTTCCTACAGGGATAGGCAGAGACTAAGGAGCGCCACGATCCTGACACAACTCCCTCGTGTCCCCCACATCCACAATTCTCTTCATACAAACTCTACTATTATGGGCACTAGGCCACTCAGATTTCTTAAGGATGTCTCCGATTTGGTTGGAAAACACCCTTCTGGATGGATGCCTTGTTTAACGCATCCATCCACATCAGATTATAAATTTTCATCTACAGTTATTAAAAATTATTAACCTGCGTTTAGATCGCAATTTTGTGTAGTACCCTATAGCGTTCTGATGATCCATCTTTGTGAAAACACACGAAAGCAATGCGACTCGATCGTGATTCCTAGCAACAAGGGAGGGCACGAGAAAGGGTGACCGATAGAGGGGCGTAAAACAGTACTTGATATAAACACCCTGTACCCCTAACTAATGTCTCTTTGTAATGCAATATTTACATTTAATATTATTTAGTTGCTTGATTAGAATTAATTTAATTGAATATGAAGGAAAACCCTCAAGAAAAACAAAAAAACCTGCTCGACCTAAGCAAACCTGGCGACTCAGAATACGAGACAATACCGTAGAGGTCCTTTGATTTGTCCCAGGTAAAACACAGAATCTAGAAAATAAATAATATAATAAAATTAAAGATTTATAACTTATCCATTAAATATATTTTTACTATAGTATTGATGTATATAAAATAATTGTATTTAATATTTCTAATACTGTGTAGTAATGAAAAATGGATAGAAAAAATCCCGCTTGTTCCGGCTGTAGATTAACATGTGACTGCTCTGACCGCTAAGTTACACATCGTCTATTTGCTCGCGTTGAAATCCTTCTATCCTATCTTTTCATGTATCTTATATTCATTTATCTTTTTATCTATATTATCTTTTCATCGTGCATTTCTTTTAACTGCTAGGTCCACGTCTATCCAATGATCTTTTATATTCAACTTTTATTACAAAATATTGTAGTAATGTATGTTTTGTATTGTAACCCCTCAGTGCAAATGCGATGGAATCCGTATACAATAAGCCATTTTTCTTTTGATGTTAGGGGATAAGCACCAACAAAGTTTACAATTTTGTGTGCGTAATCTTATGGTTTATGTTTTCCTTTTTTACCTAAATAAGAGTGGCATTTGTTTGTTTATTATGTTTCGCTGCAATGTTTACAAAACACAGTTTACCTAATACAGTACATTAATAGTCAAATTTAAAAGAACAGACGAGAGAGAGAGTGCAAACAGTTTATATAAAACTGTGTAACGTATTTTTGGGTTCTCACTAAAACTTTCTTCAAAAGTTTTAATAGTCTTTTCATCGCTTTGATAAAACCCTCATTATCATCATTCTCATTTTCAAAATCATCCTATGAAAAAGCACAAATATTATTTTACAAGGACTTGGGCAAGGACTTAGAACTTAGCATGCACTTACTCATCGACAGATTCCAACATGGCTTGAGAAAGGAGTATGGCGTTTAGAAGACCACAAGAATCTATAATAATCGAAATTTAATCCTATATGAATATGAATCCTATATGAATCTATAACCACTAAAATTAAAATATGATATATGGTACGTTGAATACTTTTCCTAGTAAAGTACTTAATAATACGCCTATATGACGCAGAAAGAATGGGTCCATTCCGATCTCAAAATAATTATTACGATACCATCAAATAAACATTAAATTAATTGTCATGAAACATATTTATTTTTGATGAATTAACTTATTAGGACAAACAAACTTATAGGTATTTATAATAAATAAATCATTTATTTATTATAAACGTACATTGTTACATAACATCATTAGGTAACTTTATTGTAAAGGAAAATAAATATTTTGCTAACATTAATGAAATATCTATTGTCAAAAAAGATTTATGATATTGTTTGGCATAACCACATCTCTCCCCACAAACTTCAGCCACTATTGCATGGCGGAACCGAATAAATTTTCAGAGTCGATTAAATCTCTACAATCCTAAGTCACGCATTACTTACTACCCCATCTAACCAGCATATTTAAAGACACATTAGTCGAATCTCCGTATAAGTGATATTCGGTTGTGGTACAGGGTTGTTCCCTGTTTTACCAGTTTGTTTATAACCGCAAATTACTCACGACTAATAAAAAACATCTTTTATTGCATTTGAGGTTCCAAATTACAAAATCTTGTTTTGGGCGGCAAGACATAGGCTCGGCATGAATAAGTCGGATTCCGATGTCTGATCTCGTGTCTCAATAAAAAAAGTGAACGTCAAGAAAGCGAGAGAGTTGTGTTTGTTTGGATCGTAAAAGATGGCAATCCCTTGTCTCTGGCAATTGATGATACAATTAGATAATGTGTAAATATAATTTTGTGACTCAGAAATAAAATTAAAATATTATTTGTTCTTATAAGTATATTCATATTGCTCTTTACACAGGCTCTACCTACGCTTAATATCATATAGATTTTATTTACATCAAAATTTAGATTTTTAGCTTATATTATTTAGATCTATGTGAAATCTATGTGATCTATGTGAAAAATAAACCTAAGGAAATAATAGCATATAACACCTTATCTTAAACCAAGGATTTATTATTTGTTTTAATATACTTGTAATTCATTTTTTTTTGGTCAGGCATAGTGACGGTACACTCTTCGACCTCCTCTTGCTTACCATCAGGCAGGTCGAGGCTAGATGTCGAGTCACAATACAATTTAAATTACGAATATGAGTTTGATTTGAAAATTACATACATACTCGTTCTTTCTTTTTTATTGTGACTCGACATATGACAGCACCCCGCTTGATGTTAAGCCGAAGTGTGGTCCATGAATGAATGTCACTGCTAATACAATTCAACAACTGTGATTAGCAATCACATCCACTATGCCAGCCTAGATGGAACCGGCAACTTACAAGCTGATCCCGAAACGTGACCAAATCACTTCACGGTCTGTATACTTGTAAGTGGTAGTACTACCCCGGATCGGCAGACTGGGTACCACTGCCTACCACTCTTATTTCCCACTCTAAGTTCTTTTTAGTAATCCATTAATATCATACGAGTACTAAGTTACAACAAATAGTGAACTTTTTGAATTAGTGAATAAAGAACATGGTTTTTAGTTGTTGCGTACATTCATCATTTTTTTTGTTATTTTGACGTGTTTAACGGAGGCGAAAACAGCCAGATCAGCATAGGGCAAGGAGGGGGGGCTTTCTAGCGGAGTTAAGGATCGTAAGTGAGACGTTCTGCCATGGTGGAAATTGATTTTCCGCTATCCGTCATAACTCGTGATTGTACACATTTTAAACACCAGTAACTAGTGACAAAAGGCATGACGCTTAAAGTCTCAGGTTCGATTCCCGGTCAAAGCAACGTTTTGTGCCTTTTATTTGTAATATTTGATAGATAAATTGAATATTAAAATTTGTTTTATATTCATTCAATTATATTCAATTCAATTTATGTATTAGAAAACAATGTTTTATTTAATCGCAGTTACTTTCCTGCAGTCAAGACGAATCTAATGAGCCGAAACTTAGTAAACCCGCAAGTTCCCATTTACTAACAAAAGTATGCTTGATGTGTACAATCATTTTGGAAAGTACAACGTGAACATCGCTAATGGTTGAACATACAAAGTAATCGCTGATGCAATTGATTTACGATCGCCGATGCACGCCGCCGCCCATTGCCAATGCTACCTCACTTAATAACTCCAACTACCCCTATTCGCTGGAATAACTACCTCCGCTACTATCCGATATAGCTAATAGTACAAAATATAAACTTATTATATGTAAATTTTATTATTTAGTTCTTTTTATAGTGATTCCATTTATGAAGCGACCGTGGTGTAGTGGCAGTGCAATGGTTACGCAAACCGAAAGCTCGGGTTCAAAACCACTTGCAATTACCAATGCAGGTCTATGGTAATTATGTACTTTCGTCGTCCTGTTTCTATGATACGCACTTTAAAGCTTAGTATAGAAATGTAAAATAAATAAAAGATCAATCAGCAATTCCATTAAAGGCAACAAAACCATGATTTAAATAAAAGCCAGGTACATAATATACTATAGATATTGTATTAGTAGAGTTAAAGGACTTTATTGTTCAAATTTAGTTTCATTAGTTGGACGTAGTAAAAGTCCCGGACGACTAAACCGGGTAATTAGAAGTTATTTTAGCACATTTGTTGAGGTACAAAGTTTAAAATTATTGTGACAAATTATACGCCTCCTATAAGTTTTTATTAATAAATTTTAGTGCAAGGGAAAATTAACCCTTGGTTTAAAACCATAACTTTTAATAAATACTGACTCATCCTGAGTCGGATTAAATTCAGACTAGTAAGTATTTATTAAAAGAGATTTGAGCGCCTGAACTACATGTGAATAATGAATTAAACAAATTTTATGCGTGACCACGATGGCTGCAAAGCTCTCAAAACGTCGGAATAATAAAAATTTGTAAAATCAAAACCAAAATAAACGCGATAGTAAGCCGCATAAAATTTGTTTAATTCATTAATCAATGTTCGCGCAAAATCTAAGAAAATACATGTGAATATATAGTTTAGTGTACATAACATAATGCTATGTATGTATCTATAACTCATTTATTGTAGGATATATATTTAAATGCAGGGGCACTGACGTTCGAGCTCGAAGAGACAAGCTGTAGCTGAATTGCCAAGCGTTAAATCGCAACCGGCGATAAAAGTGTTATAAATCGATTCCGCCAAGTTAAAGAATTAAATGGATCGTAAAAATTAATAGGTCTACTGTGTCGGGCGGCATATTCGTTTCGGGGACGAGAATTTCAACGACGGAATGGCACTTTCCAACTTTATGAATTACTTCCAAAGTTTACGATAGCTTTGTCATCTTTTTTTGTTATTATGTCTCGTGTATGTACAAAATTGAATTTGATTTTTTATGTGACTTTAAAAAAAACTAATTTTTCAAAGTCATATTATAAAGACAGCTACGTCAAAAGCTTTATACTAAAATATAAAAAAAGGTTTAAAGCTTAAAAGCTACTTTGAACTGAAAATCAGACATGAAAGGACTTTAATGTACATGTTAAACGTATAAAAGTGAGTCAGCGAGTATGCACAAAGGTAACACGAACTAAATTTTCTAAAAGCTTTTTCACAAGTTCTGTCTAGCACAGATTTTTTTATCTCGAATATAAATCGTACTTCACAAAAAGTGGTAGTTTAGAACTTCCTGTAGGTATACAAACAGCAAATAACTTCTCAGTAGTTGTGGTGCATCGGAATCGAAAAACGACTAGGAAACACGCCACGCACTCATAAATAAAAGAGGAAAGTATTACCGGCAACTGTGCATGCGACCTTTGTGTTGTCGCAGAATATTCCAACCTCCTGCTGCGTCCTACACGCCTGGTAGCCACACTACTGAAACAAAATGTAAATTCAATTTTATTTACACATAACACAGATATCAAATGGTTTAATCTATAATATAGTATTTTGTTTTGTTTTATTTATTTAGACATGTTAACATATTACAAATGTTTCATTTATAAAAGTGACCCATACCATAATATGACAAGGCAACTGTGGTGTAGTGGTATTTAGTGCAAGAGTCACTAAAACTTAGGGTCTTTAAGTTGGTTTTTGGGGTCTTAAGGTGGGTTTAAAGCCACGTGAAGGTATATGTAGGTACTTTGATCGTACTGTTTCTATGATACAAGCACTCTTAGTAGCTTAGGAACAAAATTTAAAAGAAGGTACTAAATATTATTTATTTATACTATATTCACTTATCATATATGGAGTCCAATTAAAGACATACACAGCCATCGTATACATTCTCAAAATTGTGTGTTTATTATGTAGTCCAAAACTGATGTTTTGCTAGTAAAAATAATGTTTGTTGCATAAATTACTACGTGATATTGATGTAAACTAAAGTTATTTTTATATTTATTATTTATAAAATTCTATTGGTTGCCAAATTATTTAGTACACCCTCTTTCTGCTTATACTTAAAAACAAATGTAAAACGGCAAATATTTAATTTAATTATATTTTATAAATCCTTATATTATTAAAAGTTATGGTTTTAAACTAAAGGTTAATTTTCCCTTGCACTAAAATTTAATAATAAAAACTTATAGGAGGCGTATAATTTGTCACAATAATTTTAAACTTTGTACCTCAACAAATGTGCTAAAATAACTTCTAATTACCCGGTTTAGTCGTCCGGGTCTTTTACTACGTCCAACTAATGAAACTAAATTTGAACAATAAAGTCCTTTAACTCTACTAATACAATATTTATAGTATATTATGTACCGGGCTTTTATTTAAATCATGGTTTTGTTGCTTTTAATGGAATTGCTGATTGATCGGAACTTTTAAAAAGCAATTAGATTTTATTTTTAGGTCTAGGCAAACAGTACATTTTAAATAATAAAATGACGATAGGCTAGTGTATTGGTTAGCACCCTAGTTTGTTACACGTAAAGTTCCGGGTTCTATTCCTGGTCAGAAAAAATATTCGTTTCATAGATTTTATTTATAATAATTAGACTTTATTATATTAAGAGACGAATATTTGCTTTTGTTTCCGATCTTATTGGTAAACAGTAGTAGGCAATGGTGCCCGGCGCCCGGTCTGTTGATCCGGGGTGGTACCAAGTATAAATACCGTGAAGTGACTTAGTCGCGTTTTGTGGTCAGCTTCTTAGTTGCCGGTTGCATCTAGGCCGGTAAAGCTCCTAGTACAGTTATTCAAATGTAGTAGCAGTCACCTCCATTTATGGACCACACTCAGGTTGAATGCTTTATATATCTAGTAAATAAAAGTATTGAATGTTGAAACTTTTTTATTTTTACGCGATACCTCGACTGGCTCGAAAGCAATGTCCAATAACGTCGTCGAGTACCTATGTCGTCACTGTGCCGGCCAGAAGATTATTATTATTAATAATTTCTAATAATTCTCTCAACCTCTCTACGTGCTAGGAGAATGGTGCCTAATTATAGAGTCTGTGTGACTATTTAACAACCTGCGATCAATTTTCAGGTAACGAGTATAGTGGCTTTTTGTAACGATTCAAATTTTTGTTGAGGTAGAGTAATTGACACTTAGAATAACCGTGACCACAATGGCTGCAAATCTCTCGAAACATCGGATTTTTTTTTCCATCATTGACAAAAAATAAACGCTATAGTAAGCCGCATAAAATTTGTTTAATTCATAATCAATGTATGCGTAAATTTCTTGGGATAATATCTGTTGTTAATAATATAACAGCAAACCACTCCAGGGCCACCTCACCTTATTATTTATTAGAAGTAAATTAAACAGCAATTACAAAAGCTTATTTCCCCTTAGAATAATAACCATCTATTAAGTTACTTGGAAGTTTATCTCCACGTGGTAGTAGTAAGTAACGCCTTAGGCAAAGAAGCAATATCATTACATAGGCACTTATCACCACGCAGCAATCTCCCTTTATGAAAACAGGGAACATGTTTATTCGATACCATCGTCATACGAGAACATATGGCTATTGGTAGATCGTTTTAAAGCTGTTTACTGTATAGATGTATATAAAACTTAGCTAATCCGAAACATTTGAAGAGATATATTAAAGTAATCGCTCGACACGCCCACGAAGAACCGACAACCGATGGGGAAGAAAGGTTCTAGAGTGGAGACCACGAACCGTAAGACGCCGCGTGGGCAGGCCTCCTACTAGGTGGACTGACGACATAGTGAAAGTAACGGATAACCGGTGGATGCAACTGGCATCTTGTCGTTCGAAATGGCGTTCTAAGGGGGAGGTCTATGTTCAGCAGTGGACGCGTTCTGGCTGATGATGATGATGATTAAAGAATTTTTTTTTTTAGGAATAAAGAATAAAATAGGGGGGTGTATAAACCCCAGCAGATAAAAGGAGCGCTGGCACCAAGGCTGCGCGTATTATGTTAGTTATGTAAAATCCTTACATACCTCAAGGAAATCGGGAAAAACTTTGGTCAACATAGGTCAATGAAATTTTCTTCTGGCAAAATACTAAAAAAGGTTATGATTTTATATAATATCAGAGTGATAAAATAGTATGTTAGGCATCATAATGTTCCTGCCTCCCTAAACTATAAATGGTGTGAAACGAATAGTAACCTACAGACTATCACGACATGCACCTTGACTGACTTCCTTACTTTATAATGGCATATAAAGTAATAATAATGTTTAGGTCCCAGATTCGATTCTTTATTTGTTAATAAAGATTATTTCATATTCTATTAGTAATAATTGAATAATACAAATATTTGTTAATAAAAAAGAGGCGTACTTTTGCTGCGGATCTAAGAGTGGTTGGCAGTAGTGCCCAGTCTGCCGATCCGGGGAAGTACCACCACTTATTAATACAGACCGCGTTTCGGAAGCTTGTAAGTTACTAGTTACAATTGGGCCGGCATAGCGGATGTGACTGGTACTTACAGTTATTTAACTGTAGTAGTAGTCACCACATCAGGGGTGAGGTCATTTGTCGAGTCACAATAAAAAAATAAAATGATGAGAAGGTAAAGTTTGATATGTTTTCCAAGAAGGGATAAGGTTGTGATCGTGATAGAACTTGACAGCGGTTAAAACTTTTGTAGTTGATAACTTGACAGACAGACTGGGGTCCTCTTTACTTAGAAATTTAATTCAATCATTCTATCACGTTTGTTTAATGTCTTTTTAGATACACTTGAGTAAAATTACTCGTATATTTTATAAAAATAAAATATACTCGTATAAGGCGACCGTGGTGTAGTCACAGTCCTAGAATACGGAAACTACATTCTAAATCTGTAGATGTAGTGGCAGTGAATGGTCATGCAAATCGAGAGCACAGGTTCGAAACCACTTACCGGTACCAATGTATCTTTGATATGTGTACTTTGGTCGTCCTGTTTTTATGATACAAGCACTTTGGTAACTTAGTTTAAAAATAAATAGTAAATAATAAATCATTAAGTTATATAAAAAATAAAAATCTTTACTAACATAGTACTTACCGCTTAAAATAATATTAAATTGGCGTCATTTTTAATAATACAAAAAAAGCAAACAATTTTTTATTGAGGCTCGACGTTATTAAATATTATTATTTATAATATACTTTTTTTAAATGTGTATTTATTTAAAGTTCTAAAAGGAACTCTTTAACTTTGTCCCTTTTCCTATGATATCCGCAGTTTTAGTACTGGGGAAAGCATCCACGTTTGATCGACCGAATCTTCATTCAAATTAAAGCGTCGTTTCTTTGTCGAATATTCGATAAGTGGAGTTCTTTGCATTGCCAGCCTATGTGTTTCCCACATCCTATGGATTCTTCAAGAGATGCGTAAGAATTGTGAATGTGAAGAAAGCGAGGGAGTTGTATCAGGATCGTGGCAAGTGGCGCTCCATTGTCTCTGCCTATCCCTGTGGAAAAAGGGCGTCACAATTTGATTGATTGATTGATGCGTGAAAAAGCACTCTTAGCCGGAATAGTGACTGCGCTTGAGGCATCCGTAAACTGAGTAGGTTTTTTATCAGTCGGCTGCACTCTTAGACTGAACTACTATCAGGTAAATTGAATTAAAATATCGAGGCCAAATAAAACAAATTATAACAAAGCAAAATTATCAAAGATTTAATTCTGAAACTCGAATATCAGAGATCTTAACAAAAGTCTACTAAAAAGACTTTCTTTTTAGTCTTTAAATAAAAAATCCTTCGGTTATGTTTAAAGAGGAGCTTAGGGACGATAAAAAAGTCGAGTCAACGGAGCATCTCGGGATGAGCTTGGCTTGAATAATTTACACCTAAAGACATCGGCTAGCTGGGTGTGTATCTTACCATCTCAACCACAGATAATTAACACGCTAGACCCTGTTTATAGAGAAAATTTTAGTCTACCTTTAAAGTACAACGGTTTCATTTTTGTAATGTAGTGGGCTCTAAAGTACTGGTCTGTAATTCACTGTCAAGGACCACCCGTTATTCGGCATCCGCATTTAAATGCGAGTCCACGAAGCATATTGTTCGTATTTTTTTGTACCGAAATGTATCTTGATTAATATTAAAGTTCGCATTATTGGTATGTTTTACATCAACCTATCAAAACATTTCACTGTTTGTTTGGTTGGATTTCTTTATTTCGAATTCTTTAGACGGCGCCTTTTTGTTTAATATATTTTTTTATTGTGACTCGACATATGACAGCACCCGCTTGATATTAAGCTGAAGTGTGGTCCATTAATGGATGCCACTGCTACTACAATTAAATAACTGTGAGTTGCAATCACATCCGCTTATACCACCACTTATATATATACAGATCATAGAGTGACTTAGTTGCGTTTTGAGGGTCGGCTTGTAAGTTGCCGGTTCAAAATAGGCTGGCACAGTAGGTGTAAATGCTACTTATCGGGAAGTGTGCCTTTATATGTCGAGTGACAATGAACATAAAAAAAGTAAGTTGCATGAAAAATAGTTTATTGATACGATTTAATTTACTTTACTTTACAATCAATCAATCAAATTGTCACGCCCTTTTTTCACGGGGATAGGCAGAGATAATGGAGTGCCACTTACCACGATCCTGATACAACTCCCTCGCTTCCTTCACATCCACAATTCTACAGTAAAAAGGAAAATAAAATTATTAAAACCACAATAATACAATACAAATACAATCACAATTCAGACGTGAGATAAAACAACTCAACTGACTGAGCATTATCCACAACTTTCATATGAAAGGAAGTGTGAAATTCATTTATGGTTGAGATATTCTGAGACAATCATATCATAATAAATACCAACAAACTTTATGGAGGCATCCACACACGTCTCACTTTATTTATCCACCACAAGAGGATTTTGTTAGCTGTACATACCATTATAGACTATATACTAACTAGACTCTTCATAAGTGTAAAGAAAATTAATCGCTTTAGGTAGGTAAAACTTGATAAAAATGGGTAGAGATTAAAATGAGCAATTTGTTAATTTGTGGTGTAATTTTTATTGAGACCGCAGACTGCAGACTGCGACTACAGAGTCCACTATTAGTATGTATGAATCGGTATGGTGTGGCCGCAGACTGTAGTGTCGCCCTGACAAAATCAATATTATACAGATTCATAGAGATTTAAACCTGTAGAAATCACAACTTTAGATAATTGAATGAGTACGTGGTAGAAAAACGATCTCCTAAATCAAAAGTAGACAGTTCAAGACGAAAATATATTAGAAATCGTACATTGCTCGTCTGAATGTTGTTTTTATTGATATAAGAAATCTGTCTTTAACTTATTAAGGGAAAGTCAGCGCCGACTGAAAAAAAAAACTATTCGGTCCACGGTTACCACTATCGCCGTCACTATGTCAGGAAAAAGTATCGTAGATATAAAAGTATCGAGGCGACCGTGGTGTAGTGGCAGTGCACTGGTTACGCAAACCAAGAGGGTGGTACCGGTACCAATGTATCTTTGATATAATATCACGACATGATATGTATCTTTAATATATGTACTTTGGTTGTCCTGTTTCTATGATACAAGCACTTTAGTAGCTTGGTATAGTAATGTGAATTTAAAAAATTGGTAATTTTTGTCGTCGATTTATTATATTAGTAATGAAGAATTAAACAATGAAAAGTTTATGTTTGTAAATCTATTTGTATGTTATCTGTGCCTGTATATGATCAAAGTTAGTTGTGCTACTGTATTTGAATAACTCCCATTATCCAAGGCTAATTCAAAGCCTTTATAATGATCCATTTATATGCAAATTAAACTTCTCAAAGATATAATGGCTCATACTTCTTAAGATGTATTAAAACACTTCCTACCTTCAAGCAATGTTAACGGTTGATTTATTATTGATACCTTTTGGTCTGGGCCATAACCGTAGAGTTTGTATTATTATTGTGAATATGTGGGAAGCAAGGGAGGATCATGGCAAGTGGCGCTCCAATGTCTCTGCCTATTCCTGTGGAAAAAAAGGGTGGATTGATTAATTTTGGTATAAACTCGGTAGCAATACCTATGTAGACCCCAAATACACCTAAAATTTTCACATCATCTGTCTGATTTCAATTTCGACTAAGGTTGCAGTTTTATGACAGAGACAACTACGTAATATGGTTAAAAATTGCAAGCAGTTATGTCAATCATTTTCTAGTTTAAAAAAAAAATATTTGGACTAGTCATCTGACCTGACCCGCCTGATAATAAGAGAGGACGTCCAAGAGTGACGACGACTGAAAAATCCGAGTTAGTTCCTGGCTGCCTCAGTCACCGTCACTATGCCGGCTACAGTCGTCACTATTTTACAATTTTTTTTACAAATTTAAAAAATTATTACATGTTGGCCGGCATAGTGATGGCGACTGAGGCTAACGTAAACTGAAACATTTTTTTTTTTCAGTCATCAGCGCTCTTGGCTTTCCCCTCGCTTACGCACAGATGTCAATAAAAAATACGATTTGTGAGTAGTCGATTAAACATAGTGAAATATGGCAGAGTATTATAGTGAATAAAGATGGAATGGAATTCCTTAGAAAATATGTGCAAGGGTAAAACATGAGAAAAATGTTTATATTATAAAGACTTGAGAATAATTTCCTCGTTTGGCTTTATGCTCACGAACGATCTTAAAAGGACTAGCCTATTATGCATATGAAGTATTACTGGGGCTTAATAATTTTATAAGGGTATCATACATCATAAAAATATCCATAAGTGTCATATTACTATCGTTGTATAAAAAAAACACGTGGCAATGTTTAACAAACAGGCTGTTAAACCTTTACAAGTAACAACTCATCAATCATTAGACATCGATTGATGGATGGTGTGAGGACTCGACAGTAATGAAATTTTACGGACGCCCGCATTATTCGTCACGGTAATTACGTCTTTTAATATGTATATTGACGAAAAAAATGATGTGGTCGAGATTTTTATCTCGTTTCAAAGCTTGTTTATAAATTGCTTACAGTGGTAGGCAGTGGTGTAATGGTAGTGCAATAGTCACACAAACAAAGGGCACGGGTTCGAAACCAATTGCTGTAACTTTGATGTATGTGCTTTGGTCGTCCTGTATCTGTAATACGAGCACTTTTGCAAATAGAAGTGTTAATAAAAACGAAACATCGATTTAAAGATCAGTCTATGAATAGAAATGATTGCTAGAACAATTAAATATTTTTTTTCTATTATTTTTTATTTTTAACATTTCTATACTAGAAATGTAAAGAAACAGGACAATCAAAGTCGGCAAAGGGGCCGACATAACAAGTGGCAGCCCAAGTCGTCGGCGCTTCTGGACCTTCGATGCCGCTTACCCAGGTTGGTTGAGGTCACATGTCGCACCATGATAAAATAATCCTTAAATAAAATCGTCCTTAAAGTTGTCGATCCCAACCAGGTCGGCATAATGGAAGATCCATTCTACCTGCTTTAGTCGTGGCCTAACCGTAGTGCCAGTGCAATGGTTACACAAACCGAGAGCACGAGTTCGAGACCATATATATATATATGTATATATATATCAAAGATATATATACAACGACTTGGGCTGCCACTTGTTATGTCGGCCCCATAACGTAGGAAGCGAGGCAGTTGTGATAGGATCGTGGCAAGTGGCGCTCCATTGTGTCTGCCTATTCCTGTGGGAAAACGGCGTGACAATTTGATTGATTGATACATTTATTAATTACAGTCATCATATACTACATATTAATATAAGAGGTTCACTGTTATGAACAATAAAGCATACAAATGACAACTCATATCAACAGTTTCTGTTCGAGTTGCTTCGCAATACTAGCCGCAATAAATTGGCTCAATTGTTTCCATAAATACAGGTTGATTTTTTAATATTGCATATTAAATATTATTTAATAATACTTTGAATTATGATATACGAGTAGGTTTGATTAGTAACGAAATAATGACTAAGCTTTACGTTGAGATATCGTAGACTAGTGGTATTTTAAGACTTCGGTTTAAAACACCTAGCGGTACCAAAGTATGTTTAATATATTTATTTTATTCATTCTGTTTCTATAATACACACAATTTTAGTAGTTTAGTATTTATAAAAAAATCCTGTTTCTATGATACAAGTATGTTTAGTATAGTATAGAAACGTTTAAAAATGTTAGGGCAAAGGGTTTTGTCAGTATCAGGGAAGTTAGCACTTCGTTGTCTTGTGATAATTGAGACCCTAATGTAAAATGTACTTTGTACTTGTATATGTACATGTAAAATCTATTATCCTAAATATTATGTGAAATTGTATTACATAGGAATATTAACAAAACAGTTTTGAGATCCCATATAATTAAAAACTCAACGTATTTATGAATCACTCTGTATACAATTGCATTTGCTGATGAAACCACTTTTCACGTGTTATACAATGAGCGAAACATGCACAAAACATCGTCGAGTTACGTCGCAAATGATTAATGTAACGAAAATAAGCTAATAATCGATTTTTCGCATCGATGACTTCGATTAAAATTATTGTATTCGAATTCGCGTGTTTGCAATTCAAATTAGTTTCTACTGTTTATAGTTAAATTGTTTGTTGAGTGAAGTTTATTGTTTATATTGTGCTCGTTATTTACTTGGCCTTTATTGTGCGATATTAATTAATTATGGCAATTACTACTGAGCCCATTTGCTACAATTGTTATATAATAATAATAATAATGATTGCTTGTATCAATAATTCAAATTGAAGCTTTGATGAGCTTGCTATTTTCCTTGTTTTATTACTAACTAGCTGTGCCCGCGGTTTTACTCGCGTAAAATTAGGTTTATAGCACAGTCATAAAAAAGGAGGAGATGTTCAATTCGACTCAATATCCCTTTTTTTGTATTTATAACTCGATAACTCATTTAAAAATGACAGACAAAAATAAAAATAAATATAGAAAAATCCAAACAGTTGAAACTATAGTAAATTGGGAACTATAGTAAAATATATTTTTTTTATTATTAAAAGTATCCTACGTTACTTCTAGTACCTCCAAAAAGACGTGTACAAAGTTTCATGATGATCCGTGAAGTAGTTGTTGCGTGAAAACGTAACAAACAAACTCACATTCACATTTATAATAATAGTAGGATTAAACATCAAGGCATGAGTTTATTATTAAAAAATATATATATTTAGATTGGTACTGAAATTGTGTGATCTATTTACAAATGACAACCGTAGTGTAGTGGTAGTGGAATGGTTATGCAAACAGAAAGCACGGGTTCAAAACTATTTGTCGGTGCAAATGTATCTTTGATTATGTAGTTTGGTGTTCCTGTTTCTATGATAGCACTTTAGAGAATAATATTTAAAAAAATGACAATAAATCTATTAAATTATATTTTGTATTAACATCATGTTTTTAATTCAAATTACATAACATTTATGCTATAGTGGCTCCACACATACAGATAGCACCTCGCCTGATGTTAAGCTAAAGTGTGGCCCATGAATGGAGGCGAATGTTTCTTCAGTTGTATGCAGGCTAAAAAGGATATTTAACAATAATAAATTTTAATACTGAATGAATAATGATAATTTATTATAAATTAAAGAGTGGTAGGCCGTGGTACCTAGTCTGCCGATCCAGGGTAGTACCACCACTTACAAGTATACAGTCCATGAAGTAACTTGGTCGTGTTTCGGGATCAGCTTGTAAGTTTCCGGTTCCAACTAGGCCGGCATAGATGATGTGATTGCTACTTACAGTTATTGAATTGCAGTAGCAGTGACATCCATTCATGGACCACACTTCAGCTTAACACCAAGCGGGGTCACCGTAACACCGTCATACAAAAATAATAATTACAAAATTTAATATGAACGATATGTTTTAAGAAAAATAAATATGTAATTTCATAAAAATACTTGCAATTTCATAACTGTAATCACGTCAAAATCGCTTACATTCATACATCAAAGGTGGGCAAATGTTCATAAAAAGGGAACGACAAATATAACATTTTCTACAAGCGTCAAAAAGTGCAGCCCGCTCAACTCATTCATCTTGCTTTGCAATGCACACTTATTCTCTACCTATTTTATATCTCATCATAATATTTAGAGAAAGTTGTATCAGGATCGTGGCAAGTGGCGGTCCGTTGTCACTGCCTATCCCTGTGGGAAAAGGGCGTGACAATATAATTGATTGAGTAATATATCTTTGTTCACAGTCACTATTCTCTTCTGTACAGTTATGTATTGACACTTTTTTTATATGAGTGCCGACGACTGCAAAAACCTAGTCTTCACGGCTGCCCCAATCACCGTCACTATGCCGGATAAAGGTGCTTCTTCACGTATCGCTTGAAGGATCCAAGGCTATAGGATGGAGATAACATATGGACTTACTATTTAAATTGTTACGCCTATTTCTACAAGGATAGGCAGAGACAATGGAGCGCCCCTTGCCACGATCCTGACACAACTCCCTCGCTTTCCTCACATCCACAATTCTATTAATACAAGCTTTACGGTTATGGGCACTAGGCAACTCAGCTTTCTTGAGAATGTCTATTCAAATTATAATCAGAATAAAATGTTAGTTATACATAAATTATACATAAAATTTGTGAATATAACCGAACAATCATATTTCAGTCAAGAATATCACCCCATAACCCAGCATAGCAGACCGACTGAGTACGGTTATTCAAATGCGTTTCATGAGTTTCATAAGCCGGTATGCCTGAAAAATATTTCTCATAATACGAGTTCAAGCTGCGTACTGAACGTTCTTCAGTATGTGCTTAGAAAATTATTTGCATTTTTATTTCATCAAGTACTTTTATTGCGAACCATTTATTGTGAATGCACTTTTTTATCCCATTTATTGCAATTTAATTAAAGTAAGTACAATTGTTTAATAAACAAAATTATATATTTAAAAATATAGTAATATAGGTAAGTATAGAGATTTATTTAATACCGTAAAGTATAATTAAATAATATTTTTATATAGAATATGAGTTTTTTTTAATAAGAAAAACTGTAATGATTTCTCCAATCAAAATGTTTATATTCGCAAATAATAAACATTATTCGTGCACCATTAAAAATGAAAAGTTAGTAAAATTTCCTCGGTCTTTGTAAATTACCGACAATGTCTGGCCCATGTCACGAAAAATAAGTAGCGTGCAGTGTCTGACTTTCAACAAGGAAAATTGTAAACATTTCTTTGTCATTATATTTATATATAATTGTAATTTTTTTCCGTAGTTTTCTTAGGTTAAAAGCTTAACTTTTGGCCATTGAGTACCTCCAAATATTTTTTTTTATTGTGACTCGACATATGACAGCACCCTGTTTGATGTTAAGCCGGAGTGTTGCCCATGAATGAATGTCACTGCTACTAACTGTAGCAATCACATCCACTATGCCGGCCTAGATGGAACCGGTCATCAGTCGGAATCACTTCACGGTCTGTATACTTGTAAGTGGTGGCACTACCCCGGATCGGCAGACTGTCTGCCACTATTTGATAACCAGACCCGAAGCAAGTATCCATCTGTTTTTTTATTAACAAATAATGAAACAAATATTTGCTCCGACCGGGAATCGAACCCGGGACTTTACACGCAACAAACCAATCGCTAAACGTTCGTCCAGTGGCGTAGCGTGGAAGTCAGCCGCCCGGGGCGGAATGCGGCCGCCCGGGGCGGAAAAAAAATTTGCCGCCCCCTTATTTAGGAGTTTTAATCATAGGTACAACAAAAATATGAATTTCAGGTTCAAATTTTAACGATTTATTTCAGTTTTTATAAATTTTGCCGCCCCCTAAATGTGCAGCCCGGGGCGGGCCGCCCCCTCCGCCCCCGCCACGCTACGTCACTGCGTTCGTCCACGCCTGTCGTCAAAAATGTAAAAAGATTATAATGTATAAATAATTTTGTACTTTGTGAAGACCTAAATATACAAATATAGCTATTAAAGATAAAAACGGCAATAAATAATATGAAGATTTTAAAAAGAAATATCTGAATTTCCTCTTGAGGAAGCGGCACCCTCAAATCGTGAGGCAGTGAAATGAGCAGAGCTTTCAAACAATTACCTAAAAGTTGGGAAGTTTAAAAATAAATTTTAATAAATCGACTTTGTGAGTGTGCTGCTTATATAGCAGAAGCGGCCATCCCAGAGGCCCACGACAGCGGGTACCCTCTTGTATCCACGACGCGAGGAGTGCGATTTTATGATCCGTGAATATCGCGCAGGCATTTCTAGATGTTCGGATCACATTTTTATTGTTATGGAAATGTGAGTTTCCCGTTAGTTGGAATTTCAAAAGGGTCGATTAGGACGTCTGGTTTTGAAGGTTGCACACAATACGAAACCTTCCCCCCTCTTATTTGTCGGATGTGCGCCGCCTTTGAATGTTATTCTCGCGCCATACAAGCTTTGAAATGCATTACCTGTTATAAATGTGATTTTTGAATATTCAAAACATGTGCGGCTAAAAGCTACGATTTATGCGACGCAATTCAATATAAAATATACCAATTGTACATAAAGGAGAAAATAAATTCACGGGATTACGACAACAAAATTCCATAATTCTATGAGTTTTATTATAAAATTGGATAAAAATAGTTACAAAGTAAAATGAAAGGTATAATAAAATCTTCAAACAATAAAAATGTAATAAAATTCACCTCAGTCACAGTGAGATAACTCAAAATCGACGTATGGGAATGTAATAAAAGCGATCACGCGTTTCCATTTTTGAAACGCATCAATTGATAGCAAACGTAGCTGACAAGCCGTGTTGGATTGCTCACACTGAAACTATGAAAACTACCCATGAAATTTTATTGAATTTTCCGCTCAATGTGCGTCCTCTTCAGTTATATTGATGAGTACACCCGATACACGTTTTGATCACCAAATATGATACATTGTTACAGTTCAATCATTTAGTTTGAAATTGGATTTAACAATTACGATTTTTACATTTTATTTTTATTGTGACTCGACATATGACAGCACCCCGCTTGATGTTAAGCCACTTCTACTACAATTCAATAACTGTGAGTAGCAATCTCATCCACATGCCGGCCTAGTTGGAGCCGGCAACTTACAAGCTGATCCCGAAACGTGACCAAATCACTTCACGGTCTGTATACTTGTAAGTGGTGGTACTACCCCGGATCGGCAGACTGGGTACCACTGCCTACCACTCTTTGATAACCAGACCCGAAGCAAATATCCACCTCCTTTTTTTTATTAACAAATATTTGCAAAATTTAATATAATTATTAAATATTATAAATAAAAGCTATGAAACAAATATTTGCTCTGACCGGGAATCGAACCCGGGACTTTACGCGTAACAAACAAATCGCTAAACCGTTCCTCCACGCCTGTCGTCAAATTTTATTTACATTTCTATACTAAGCTACTAAAGTGCTTGTGTCATAAAAACAGGACAAGCAAAGTACATATATCGAAGATACATTGGTACCGGTGGGTGGTCTCCAACTCGTGCTCTCGGTTTGCGTAACCATTGCACTGCCACTACACCACGGTCGTCTTAAAACACTTTATATTATTAAATATTGAATATACGAGTAAATATTTGTTGACATTTCTATACTAAGGTACTAAACGTGGATATATCACCAAAGTACATAAAGTATCTACATAATCGGAGACATCTTCATGAAAGCTAGGTTGCCTAATGCTCATAACCATAGAGCTTGTATGAAGAGAATTGTGGATGTGAAGGAAGCGAGGGAGTTGTGTCAGGATCATGCCAAATGGCGCTCCATTGTCTCTGCCTATCCCCACGGGAAAAAGGCGTAACAATTTGATTGATTGATTGTACATAGTTAAATTGTATGTTAAATCGTACTTTGGTTATTTAATAACTTGTACTTGGTGTTATAAAATAGGAAAGTACATGATTGTATTAAAAATACATTGGTACCACCAAGTACTCAAACCGGAAGCATGTTGTTTGCAGGGTTATTTTACAACCACTACACCACGTTCGCCTTATTTATAAACAAAAGCGTCCGTAAATAAATTCGCTTGCGTATTTATTTACACTTGAATATTAAGCTAATAAACGTGTTTGTATCTTAGAAACTGGGCTACCAAAGTACATAAAATATCAAAGTTCAAATGCAAATGAGACGACCGTGAAGATGATTTAATAAAAAAATTAGGAACATTTATTTAAAGAAATGCTGGGTTATGAACATAGAGGCTATGTGAAAAGAATTGTGTATATGAGAGAAACCAGAGGGTTGTGCCAGGATAGTGAAAAGTGGCGCTCCATTGGTTTTTTTTTTTGTAGAAATTTTATTGTGGAAAGCATGATGGAGGTCTAAGAGTGCCGAGGACTGAAAAATAACCGTCACAGTTCACAACTACCTCAGTCGCCGTGACTATGCCGGCCAAAGGTACTTCTTTACCCAAACATGGACTGGCAAAGCATTCTACTTATTAATTGTCCATAAATAAATAACGCACTGAACCTTCTAGGTCGATTGCCGATCTGTTTGATAGTAATCCGTAACTTAATGACAAGGAGAATGAGCTTCGTTTTGACAGTTGAACTCCTTTAATGAGCTTCAAAATTAAAATTGGGACCGAGCAACACACTGAGAATCGATGTTCATTTTCATTAACAAGTCAAGCTCATCGAAACTCATTGTTCGAATGAATAAAAGTTGATTTTGACACTAACAGCGACCGCGTAACATTTTGACAAATGGAAATGAATTTCATTGTCATTCTCAATAAAGTTGCGCGGTTGCCCCCCTGTGCGAGTTTCACGGGTAATTGCTTTATATAGGTACTGGCAAAATCGTTATACTACCACCAAACCAAGGTCGAACAGTTAAATGGTTATCAAACGAATGCGTGATTTAAAAAAGTTATAGCAACAAGAATTACGTCGTAAAACAAAGGTTAGCTTATGAAGTTTTTTTAGCATCTTTTTTTAGGTTTGGGAACATTACCTAAAGTTATAACCCGCCTGTCATGATTTTTAACGCCTAAAAATTTAATTTAGGTTAACCATATCTAATAAAGAATTTATTACTCATTTGAAAATGAATTTTTACTTATAAAAATATCTTAAGTTTAATAGATATTACTAGACTGTCTAGAAAGGACATAAAAATTCCAATTTATACAGTAATTTCAAAAATGGCTGCTAATACACCCTTAGAGATTTCTAGTGAAGCAGTTACCGAAATTATAGCTCTTACACTATCGGGAAATCACAGGCTTTGTTTTACGACATCGTTACGGTTGTCCCTAAGTCCCGAAGTCGCCTAGACCCGAGTTGACCCGTTTGTGATGACCCGTGACCTATCTGCCGTTGACGTTTATTGCTTTTCACTAAAATAATATAGTCGTACAATAGTGAGCTGTCTGAATAGAAAATCTATTTTAGATTAACTAAATAAAAATAAAATACTAGCCATGAATTGTATTGTTGACGAGTTTATTAGTAAAGATAAATTGAGTTCAAATAACTTTTATTTCTATAAATCTGTATTGCTTTGTAACATGATGTTACCAAGATTGGAAAGGTATGTCGCGATGGTTTAGTTACATACAATGAAACAATTTCTAAGCATATATGTGTTCTCCTGCGGGTGCCAGGTCCATCGCGTGGCAGGCGGGAGAGTGAAGGCAGAGTTCCAGACTTGAGACTGATGTGTAGATTTAAAAGCTTAAAAGAAGCGAGAGTTTGAAATTAAATTATTTACTTCGCATAGGCCTTCCGGCTCTTGCGCATCGTCATAATTTCGAAAAAGTTTTTACAAATAACAAAATCAGTCTGCAAGTAATAGTATAAATACTCGTAGTAGTGTCTTGATCGTGCAAAGTGGCGCTAAGTTGTCTCTGCATATCCCTGAAAGAATTAAGGCGATAAAGTATAGCTTCAATAAAAAATAGCTGCAAATGTAGCCAACATAAATTAAATTATGAAATCACAAAATAGATACACAATAACTCCAAGTAATGCACTCTCCGCTACTATCGCAACTCTCCAATTACCAACAACACACTTCATAATACTATACCGTACTTCGGTAACTTTACAACAATATTCGCACGCTATTATAGCTTTTTTCTCATTCCAAATAAAGTCCAATATCCTGTGCAAACTTATAAAAAAAGTGACCAACAATGTAATGCCACAAGAGTGTAGAGATACGAGGAGGATGCAGCTTAGTTTGTCGACTTGGGAGCCATCCACTACGAATGTTCCACTCCTCCGGGATCAATTAGTTTTGCAGTAATTTTAAAGTTTTCGCGATATGTCAACTCAGTTACGAGTTATGCAGCGATTTGTGTCTCTTTAAACAAGGCAAGCGTTTGCTACTTGCTTACAAAATAATAAATTAACAATACGGATAAAACTAAGACGGTATGAAACGTCTAATTTTATAAAATACAGTAAATAAAATATGAAATTAATTTATTTCCAAGGTCAATACGGAAAGGTAAGAATTAATTGGCTTTGTTTTCCTCCTTGAATAATTCAACAAAACTCCATAAAGTGGTACAGACGTCACTTCTGATAAGGAGCCGGGTCCTGCCGTCAGACGGTTCCTTGTCAAATTAACGCCGGCCTTTCTTGCTTGTGAAGAATGATGTCGGCGAAATAAGAATATTACTGTAGACACCTTCCACCATCAACCTACATATAGTTTTAAATGAAAGAAGGTTCAGAAGCGCGAGTATGAATATATATATGCTATTCGGACATATGGTAAAAGAAAATTTTATATCGATATATGTTTTTATATTTATTATAGCTCGACACGTGCGTCGACGATTTCGGTGCGTCTTTTCTTTGTATAACAACCGACAAGTGAAATTCTTTGTCAGCCCATATGTTCTTGTCATCCTATAACCTTGGATTCGTCAAGCGATGCGTGACGGCACCTTTGGCCGGCATAGTGACGGCGACTTGGACCTCCTCTTGCTTATCATCAAGCGAGTCGAGGTCAAATGTCGTGGTACAATAAAAAAAACGGCTGATAATAAACTGAAGTACTTATCCATGAATGGAAGCGACCACTACTACAGCTAAATCATTTTGAAAGTGGTGGTTCTACTTTGGCAGATTGAAATGATCACCAACTGTCTGTCTACTATTCTTATGTTGTTAAGTATTTTGTTCTTATGCTTGAAGTAAGGTGAAGTCCAAAAGTTCCGACGACGTAAAAAAAAACGATTATGTTTACGGTTGCCACAGTCGCCGTCGCTATGCCCACCATAGATGCTTTTGCGCTTGGAGAATCCAAGGTTACAGGATGAGAGTAATACATAAGCTGGTAAAGCAAACCACTTGTCAATTAAATGCCAATTTGTTCGACATAATGTTCACCCGCAGACGGGCGTAAAAAGAGTGACAATATAATTTAAATATAATCTGTTTTATAAATCGGTGAGTAAAATATAAGTTAGAAATTCAAGTAATACCTCTAAGAATAAAAAAGAAAAAGTAAAATTACAACGGAAAAAATGTAGGGGTTCATACCTCCCTAAAACAATAAAATTCTGTTAGAATAAATGTCATTGTTGAGATTAGAAAAAAAGTCTTGTGGGAGCTTTTACAATTTTTTAATCGGAAATAAGTCGTTCCTTGAACTCTTACTGTAACTTTTCCTTTATCGATTTTAATTAAAAATAACTACGTTAAGGGTGACGTCATTGCAAATGAATTTTATGAAAAATAATAAATAACAATTTTTTTTTAACATTTTCTTGATATTCAAAGATTCAGTCGCTTTCATAACATTGACGTTTTCAGAATAAACGTCTAATTTGAAATTGTTATTTGAATAATGAACTAAACAAATTTTATGCGGCTTACTATCGCGTTTATTTTGGTTTTGATTTTACCATTTTTTATTATTCCGATGTTTAATAATAAAAAAATGTAAAATCAAAAACAAAATCAACGCGATAGCAAGCTGCATAAAATTTATTTAATTATTTGATATTTGAAATTAAATTTTGTGTAATATTTTAACTAAATCTGTTCCTTTCTTTTTCATTTATAAAGTACATGACATCGGGAAAGGAAATGTCCAAAAGGGGACACAAAAAGAATGAATATTACAAATGATTCAATTTGGAGCGACATAATTTTTTTGTTATCCTCAACTGGCAAGGACTGCGATTTTGTACTGGTTTCGCTTATTCCTCTGTCGTAACGAACGTAATAGAGTTTTGTCGAGTTTTTCCTAATGTTATTAACTTATTTTGTACTTTATATAACTTTTCGTAAAGATAATTAGGTTATAATGGTGTTGTAATAATCTTATTATTTTATTATTGTGACACGACATCTGACCTCGACCCGCCTGACGATCCCAAGAGGAGGCCCAAGAGGAGGTTTTCTGACGACGACTGAAAAAACCGAGTTAGTTTACGGCTGCCTCAGTCGCCGTCACTGTGCCAGCTAAAGGTGCTTCTTTACGTATGTTGTAGCTAGTGCACCAGAAGTATTAATTGCACTATTAGCTCCATTGTTTTCTAATTATGTATATAGGTTTAGGTTTATAGAAACTTTATTTACTCAAAAGAACATAGTACAATATTCGCTTATATGAGTATTGTTAGGTTTTGTGTTAGTATTAATACAGTGACAAATTATTAAGTAATTATAATAGTTAATTAGTTAGGTTTCCATTAGGAGTTTTTTGCTGTGAATTTAAATTGATTTAAACATTTAATACATTTTACTTGCTCTGGCAAGCCATTATATATAATATTAAATAAAATAGATAAAAGTATGAAATAAAGGTTTACTTCAGTTAAATTAAGAAAGTGAATAGCTTTAAGCAAAGGAAATATTTAATTAATTTGAAATTAAACCGAGAAAATACATTGAACACATGTAATCATTACCTTAGGTTACGTCTAAAATGTCACAGCAGGGAAGTAGGGAAACTGAATACAAAATTTCCTGGCACAAGAATGAGTTGTGTTTTATACAACCAGTAACTATTTCGAGAATAACACAAATCTGATGGTTAAAGTTATTCCTTCATTTGAAGCAGAAAGTTTCGAAATTGAGTGACGAAATGGTATATTAAAATGACTTTTAAATAGGTACTTACTTATATATTATAGAACTTGTAAAGTTGTTTTTTTATATATAATATAATATTATATAATATTTTTTATTTTATTTTAAGGTGAGTATATTTTATATATTATATAAGAAGGCGTGACAATTTGATTGATTGATATTTTTGATATATTATAATAACAACTTAATTTTGGTGTGGTAGAAAAATAGTCTTGCAAATCAACAACTTGCCGGTACCAATGTCTCTTTCATATTAACTCTCGTCGTCCTGTTTTAATTTAATGTAAAAAAACATTAGCCAAAAGATTGCTAATTAATTTCTTAAAAAAACAGGGTTCGCAGTGCTCGTGAATAACTGTATGAAGAGAATTGTGAATGTGTAGGATCGGGATAGTGCCGCTGACTGGGGTGGTATAGGGGACATGACATTTTTTAATAAAATATTCCCAATGGATAGTGTTTTTTATTTACATATTTCCATCTCATACTTCTTAAAAGTATTTCACACGTTTCCTTTTTAAGTATTTTTCAATATTTTCATTTTTTAAATCTTAATTGAAAAGTTGCTTTATTTCATTTTGACATTAGTGGGCTACGAAATCCGTTTCTTGGAGCTGTGCCAGAGGAAGTTTTCAAGTCGTGTGGGGCCTTTTTACATTTAATACTCTTAAGTTTGATGTAGTGGACGGAAGAACTTATTAGGTTTCTGTTCCAGATTAATACTGTTTATTTTGTTAAGAGGTTTTACACAAATTGAATGCTGAGTATATCGTCTTTTTATATCAGGGTTGGTAACATTTTACAAAATAACTTCTCTTACATTTTTAATGAAAATTGATTAATTTTAGATCTTCTCTACCATGCTCTACAAGCCCATGTGTTGCAGCAAATGTCGCGTCACAATAAGTAGTTTCGATTATGATTAGTAAAGTTTGGTTATTTAGTAGAAAATTGTCAATGAATGCAGTGATATTGATCACTGCCGATCTAGGGTAGTACACCACTTACAAGTATACAGACCGTAAAGTGACATTAGTTTGTCAGTTGACGGTTCCAGCCAGGTCAGCATACTAGATACGCCTAATACTTGCAGTTATCAAATTGTGGTAAAAATCGCCTCCGTTCAAGAACCGCACTCCTAAAAACATTAGTCCTGGTGTCGTCATATGTCGATCCACAATAAAATAAAATAATTTGATTGTCTAAATGTAAATAAATAAATAAATAAATTCTAATCCGACATTTAGGGAGTTTAAAAACCATCGTGGCCACGGAAAGACAAAGGTGTTTATCGCATTTTTGTAAAATTTCCATAACTACCTCCAAAGTTTTTCACTCTTCATAATTTCCTGGAATGTCTTTCAGCTATGCAGTTCATCAGACTTAAGTTTGTGTATTACAGGGTCCTTCTTAAATTTAACTTTTTTTACTAGTCGACTTTTACAGTGTAGCGCCTTCCTATTGATGCTTACAAACTTTGACTTTCCGTTCCACTGATTTTTGACGTTTCCCATACTCGTACTCGTATGTTTTGTAGTATGTTCTTGAGTTGTATTATAATTTATACACGGCTTGTTTATAGCTGTTTCAGAAACGTCAACTTTACTGTACTAATGTTTATTTGATTTATGTACTTTAATATTCCAGTACAACTAGAAATATACAATAAAAAGTATACAAAGATGCTAGCGTGAATTTCATTTTACCAACTTTAAAATATTATTATTAAATTAGATTTCAGCGATCTCCTGACTTGGAGGGGAAATAAAACTGTCGTTTGATACTAAAACGGGGTCGGACATGTTACAGGCTGCACCCGGCACTGGTATGCGAGGAGGGTTGTAGAGGTCCCCTCTAGGGGGTTAAGGGGGTCCAAGCGAACCCGTCACGCGCTACGGCAGAACTCACAAATCACGCAAGACAAGGCACGCGACCTATCTTTGTAACACGTTCCTTCAATACACTTATACTATACTGTTTTTTTGTATTAAAATAATATCCATTGCTTCTTTTATTATTTTATTGTGTGCAACTTACTAGAGCTTTCATATATAAATAGCAATGTATGGAATATAACGAATTGGTTTAGTTTAGAATGGATGCATGAGTAAAAGTTCGGGCAACAGCCCTGCGCGATATGTCAATGGCTCTGTTTATTTTGTAGTAAACGCCTCCTTTTTCTAATAAAAAAAATACCGTTGAAATAATAAGTTAACCGTCACAGTGCAGGGACAGATAGCATACCACCTTCACTAACCAGCTAACTACCAAAGCGCATAGATAACATACACACTATAAAGTACGAGGGTTGTTTAGGTCGGTTATTGTTAGGTACTTTTATGGTTATATTTTATTGTGTTTTATGCATAAAGCGAGTGCTTCTTCAGGTAAATAACTGTAAGTAGCAGTCGCATCCACTATGCTGACCTATTTGGAACCGGCAACTTACAAGCTGACTCCGAAACTACTCGTACATGTAAGTGGTGGTGCTACACCGGATCAGCAGACTAGGCACCACTCCTGACAACCAGACCGGAGCAAATTATTAACAAATATTTGTAGTAGGCAGAGACAATAAAGCGCCACTTGCCACGATCCTGACATACTTTTAATTACTCTCAACTTCCTCACGTTCACAATTCTCTTCATACAAGCTCTACGGTTATAGGTTATTTTATTATTGTTACACGACATTTGACCACGACCGACATTGATAAGCAAGAGGAGGTCCAAGATTGACGACGACTGCAAAAACCGAATCAGTTCACGGCTGCCCTAGTCGCCGTCACTATGCCGGCCATAGAGGCTCTAGGCAACCCAGCTTTCTTGCTCCAATTTGGTGGTAAAAAACACCCTCTTGAGCCTGCCTAATAAAACAATTAAGGTTGATCAAAAAGTAAATGCAAAGTTGTTTTGGCCATTTTATAATTTATTTAATTAAAAATTATAAAATGGCCAAAACAATATTTACTTTGTTTTTTAATTAATATTTTATTATCGAGGAAGAATATTGAAAACATTATTATGATGGTTGTTGGGGTTTTTTTCGGCTGAAAAGGAAAGCGCACATAAACCATTATCGTGATTATGGTTAAAAATAATGCTGTAAATATTCTATAATAGCCTTAATTCCT
This sequence comes from Tinea trinotella, assembly GCA_905220615.1. Lineage (NCBI taxonomy): Eukaryota > Metazoa > Arthropoda > Insecta > Lepidoptera > Tineidae > Tinea > Tinea trinotella. Next base: position 3,302,178 of record HG992314.1, read on the forward strand.
AAGGTTTTTCGCTTATAATTTAACATTAATGCGTTTTGTGTTAACACTTTTTGATCAGATCAGTGTTTCCTAAACTATAATGGGCTATTGAATTTTACTGACCTATAAAAATTATATTGTTTTTATCTTGTTTATTTAATTTTATGTTCGGGCTATGTATTTTTTAAATGTAGCTTGTATGAAGAGAATTGTGAATGTGAAGAAAGCGAGGGAGTTGTGTCAGGATCGTGGCAAGTGGCGCTCCATTGTCTCTGCCTATCCTTGTGGGAAAAAGGTGTGACATATTGATTGATTGATTTTTGAAATCGTAACACGACCTCAATGGTAAGTCCTTGCCAATAGTGCCGAGGACTGCACTAGCTACTTGATCAAAATAGAGACTTCTGATAATTAAAGCTTTTATTAGTTATTATTATTATTTAAAAAGCTACATTTTTTTACTTTATAAACGTTTAAACATTAAAAACTATTTGGAAATTGTTGTTTGAGTACCACTGATATTAAATATTGGTAGACGGAATGTGATACTCACGTGCGCGGTCACCCGATTAAATAGGCTCACTTCTGAGGGTTGCGACTTTTTTGTGAATATTTTCGTGAATAAAAGATATTATTATAATATAATATATTATAATTAATATATAATATAATTATATAATTAATATATAATATAATATATATAATTATATTATAATTATAAAAAATAAATTTTATGAGCTTTTATGGACTATGTCAATAGCTCGATTGCAAGCTCCACATAAGACAGAACGCTGTCATGTTTTAGCTAAATACGGAATCCATTAAGCTAGTTATAGTTATGTGGAGAAATGGAAAATGGACTGCTTTTACATTTAAATAATTTTTGAGCTAGTCTGGAAACCTAGGGTTTACAGTTACAGACTGAACCATGACCACTAACTATCTGCCTTATCACTTTAAGACATAAAAAATAATTTTAAACTTGGCAAAAATGAACATTGTCCTACGTAATTGTTATAATTGGCTAGTTTTTAAAAGTATGAGTCAACAAGGAATAGCGGCTTCGTCCGCATCGGCAATCGAATACAAGTCATGATGACATGCTTGTTTTATTTTTTCTTTTTTTATTTACATTTCAATGCTATAAGCTACTATATTTCTTATATAATAGAAACAGGACAGCCAAAGTGCATACTATATATCAAAGATACATTGGTACCGGCAAGTGGTTTTAAACCCGTGCTCTCGGTTTGCGTAACCATTGCACTGGCACAACACCACGGTCGTTTAACATATCACCAGACATAACAGTGGCGACGATGATGGGATACAGACCTACGCGTGCAAAGCATATTGGATTAGCATAACAGTTATAAAGGCTAAAACGAGACCTCTGTCGCCAGAAGGAAGAGAGATGAGCAACTGCGTTCAATAGTGGTGAGTCGACTTCCTACCAGATAGTCCGGTCAAAGCTACTGCCGGATTATTCTAGACTCTAGACCAAGCTTGCCCACAACAGAGGAAATTGGATTAAGACTGGAGAGACCTATGTCCAGCAGTTGAACGTTAATGTTGTATGATCATTAAAGCTTCCGCACTGTACTGTGCAGTGTACCTCTGCATTATATCTCTAACAATGATAATAGTAATTTGGTCGCATTTCGGGATCAGCTTATAAGTTGCCGGTTTAAACTAGGCCAGCATAGTGGATGTGATTGATACTCACAGTAATTAAAATTGTAGTAGCAGTGACATCCATTCATGGACCACACTCCAGCTTAACATCAAGCGGGGTGCTGTCATATGTCGAGTCACAATAAAACAATTAAAAAAATGAAAAGATTTTCATTAAAGCTTCCGTAGTACAGTGTACTGTGCAGTAAATATCTCTAACATGCGATAATTTAAAAATATTTAAAAATGTAAAATGAAATAAAAATATTAACATTGTAATAAAAATATTTTTTATCGAACGCATGTAGTTAAAGCGCACCTATTACGCATTCCGCCCTTGGCAGCGTCGCGTTATGACTGGGCGGGCGGCAGTTTAAAACAATAAGCACGCTTTCATTTCTAAACGATACTTTATGCCCAGTTGACACGCCACTCGTCCAATTATTTATGCATTGAAACGTTACAATACCCTTTTGCCAAAGAATTAAGCTTCAATCAATTATATTTCAAGCGTTGTTCAAGTTGATTTGATAATGATTTATTAATTTGTTTCTAATAAAATCTGAAAAAAGAAATCGTAATCATTATATGTATTTTTTATTTAATTAAGACTCAACATCTTACCTCGACTATTTTACAGAAGTAGTGATCGAGGGTGACCATTAAAAATTAAAATCAAGTGAGTTTCATAGACTATTTTAAGTTTTGCCCAAGTGACTAAATCCTTTATTATTTTTTTATATTAAATATGTACCTCTAATAATACAATATATTATTACTATAAAATATTTTTAAAATCATAATGACAAAAGAATAATCAGATGTTTAATACTTATTTTAAGTATGTTTAATAATTGTTTTATTTAAAATGAATAAAATTATAAAAAAGTATATATTTCTTAATACTGTAAAATCAAAATCATACTTGGCAGTTATTTTTTTTTATCAGACCCTATTGTATCAAAAGTAAAAGCTGTGGCTAAAGTTAATCTTACTTGTAATTTTTTTGTGAATTAAACTAAAAAGATCTATTTGCAATGTGGATATTGCAATCCACATTTTATTACACCAATGAAATATAAAATTAAAAAAACTACTATAAGTTCTTTTTCAGACAAAGTATTGAAGGGGCTTCTTAATACCACGCCAGTTTACGACCTTCCCATAAAAGTTAGGTTATCGTCCAAAAACTTTTGGAGAGCTTTAAAAAGATTAAAGCTATAAAATTTTTATGAACCCTCCAACCATTGGGCTCGACTACGATAAGCACATATCTAACTTAGATAAAAGTATATTTAGATTATTACCTATTTTAATATATATAATGGCTAATCTAAGTTTGAATGCGTTTTGTGACTTTACTATCATAAAACCAATTTAAAGCATATCTGTTTGACACGGATAATAAGAGAGAGAGAGACAAAACATCATTATCATGTCAGTAGTAGACATAGTAAACTCAGCGATTTCTATATTATTTTGCAAGTGCAACTGCATCCAGCGGTTTCCTGTTACCATTCATTGGTCGACTATTCATTCTGTTCTACGCTACGTTTTCCAGTACGTAGTTTCCATTCGAGAACTTTTCGGCCCATGAGATGACGTTTCCACGAGATGCCACTGCTTTATTGAAAGTGACATTTTTACTCTAAATAATGGTATTTATGGTGACCGAAAGTTTGCCATTGCTTTATCAAAAGCTACTTTAATAAAGCAATAGAATTTCGTGGACAAGTAATTCGCTGTTATGTTTTAGGAGTAACGGGTATACCCTTACTATTGCCACTTCACCTTGAATTTCCGGCGGCTATGTTACAAATGTCATTTAAAAATGTTTTATTGAACTTAAGCTTACTCATAATAATAGATAAGTAATAAGAAAAATCGTTATTTTATAATACAAATCCTTAGTTAAGAACTTCATGGCAAATACCAGGTAAACATAAGACTTTTTCCAATAAAATAAACCGTGTTTAAATAGTATAGAAATGTAAAAAAAATTGCTCCTACTCGTAGATGACAGATAATGCCTAGGGCATTAAGCTCGTCATTGTACCTTATATTTAAGTGTATGCAATACGTGCCTATTCTCCCATGGATCGGTAAACAAAATGAATCACCATTTGTAAAGGTAAAATAAGAAAACAACAAATTCTCTAGTTGTCGTAAAAGATAATTACTTAACTTAAAGCACACATAAACTGCACTCTCTCTTAATTAAGTTACTTACATTTTAAGTCACTTCTACATAACTCATTGTAATATTCAAAGCGGCCATCGCGTGAAAATTAACAATATATTTTAACATTAGCAATGTTGCATTAAAGAACACCGCTAAATATAAACACGATGCATAAAAACTAATGAATAACCCATTAAAACGACGCGAAGGCAACTTATTTCTCATTTGTGATCATATGAAGGCACGGTAATCTCGAGTTACCATCAATTAAGTCGAAATGATGTTCCCGTTTGCAAAGAATAAGAAAAAATGTATAAAAATAACAGATAGGTTACATATTAAGATGCACATGACTTGTTTTAATCTGACGTGTTACAAATTTACATTACAAACTTTAAAATCACCGATATTGAAGGCTGTCGCATTTCGTCAACATATTTTACAACAAAAAAGACTGAAGCGTTGTGTTAGTTATAACTTATATGTAATATAAAAACAAATAGTGGTTATTATCTACACTTTCTTTACCCTATTTTCTTAAAAGAAATTTGAAAAAGGATTTCATCTCTCGATTTTTCCACTTTAAACACCCAACGCATGCCACTTTTTTTTTATTATGAGGCGACAAAATATCTGACATTGACATAATATGGTAAACCAGAGAAGCTCTAAAAATTCTGACTTGGTATTAGTTGATACTAACAACAATTATGTGTAAAATCAGATAAAAATATACACCGTGTGTATTTTGACTTCATACATTATTAAACTATCTTCAACATGTAACATCTATGATAAAACTTTGGTTTTGTTTTAAGGCAGCGAGATGAGTTCCCGGGAGCGAGGCCAGGCGCCCCGCGGCGTCTCACCATCTCTCAACTTCACGGGACGTGTGTGATTTGAGCTCACAACTCCTGCTAGTTTTATTTTTGCAGCCATCACTCCACGAGGACGCAGACTTTTGCCTATAATATACTTTTAATAGATTTTTAACAAAATATATGTATTTAGCACTAAGGTGCCAACTTAAAATTAAATAAAAATCCAGTGCATTTTTATTTATTGTGACACGACATCTGACCTCGACTCGTCTGATGATAAGCAAGAAGAGGTCCCAGAGTGACGACGACTGAAAAAACCGAGTCAGGTCACGGCTGCCCCAGTCACCGTCACTATGCCAGCCAAATTTATACAGAATTATTTACTCTATATCACAAAGTTTGGTTGTGATCGATACTTGGATTTTCAACTAAGTAAGTCCTATCTTGTAAAAGTTAAGATTAACAATTCATTAAAATTTAATTTTATAAGACAATTGATAATTTCTATCGTATTTTACTTTAGTAAATTTATATTTATATTTTTTAATTTGCAAATTTACGTAAAATAATCTGGACAATACTCTTATTATATTAAAACACGACGAGGCCGGCATAGTGATTGCGACTGATACTTGAATTTATTAACTGTAGTAGCAGTCGCCTCCTTTCATGGACCGCATTCTAACTTAACACCAAGCGGGTTCTGTCACATTCGATAATAATGTAAAAATGCAAATAAGAACATGCCTTTTCACATTTTATAACTTAAATGTGTAACAGCCTTTACTAAAGGTAACTACATAGCTTTTATAAAGTACAAGCGTTTATAAAGAGCCACTCATTGTTTTCTTAGTACTCTTACGAGAACAAAATAGGGGTAGTTAGGAACGATTACGTTTATAGTTACAAGTTGAAGCTACTATAAAATAATAATTTACTAGCACAGGCCACAAGGTAAAGGATTTATTAGAATTTATATATATATATATATATTTGTTGAATAGGTCAATCAAACATAAGTATGTGAAGAGACAGCAAAATAAATCAATAAATATGTCGCACCTTATTCTTACATGAATAGGCAGTGATAATTGAAGCGCCGCTTTTGTCGATCTCTATTAACTTCTCTATTAGATTAGTAAGAGCAATAGGTTTTATTTACGAACTTATTTAGTTTATTAGTTGTACCACATTAAGTTCAAATCAATTTCATTAAATTCGGAAATATAATGTTTTACAGGACGTACTAGGGTACAGAAAACGTATACCTACGTACATATCTTTATATGTATGTAAAAAACTATATTATTTTTTATATACCCATAAAGGCGTGCGTGCGGAATGCTATATTTTATAATTTTTATTTTAAATTAAATTCCACAACATATACTTGTTCACATTTTCATAATATGTGATATTTATATAATAATTGTTATATAAATATAATAAAGTTATAAATAAAAAAATAATAATACTTTACTGATAAGCCGACGATGGTGCAATCAAGTAGTGGCAGTGCAATGGTTACGCAAACCTAGAGCACGGGTTCAAAACCACTTGCCGGTACCAATGTATCTTTGATATACTCTGATTGTCCTGTTTCTATGATACATATACTTGAGTAGTTTAGTGTAGAAATTTAATTAAAAATAATTATAATAAAAAATATAAAAAATACTTTTGTATAATTACCGGAAAGTAGCAATTTCAATTTTCTACGTTTTATTTTTATCATAATTGCATTTCAAAATTCAAAGGAAAGTCACAATTACTGCAATTAAAGTAACTTGTTGTTATAATTATGGTAAGTACACTTTTCTATATAATCTTTGTGACAAGTAGAAGATAATTATATAAGATCCTCCATGAAACATGTTCTTCTCTAATTATGCCTTTTAAATACAAGTTATTTTTACCTAAGCTATTTCATTCTAAAAATTATAATTGCATATTCTAAGTCTTCTTGTGACTATAGAAGACCTGCAAAGTTTTCAACATTTGAATAAAAATTATAAAATTAAAAGTTATTTTTAATGTAAATAATGTAATAAAAATAATGTTTTATAAAATGACAATTAAAAAAAGAGACATTTTCAAGAAAGCTGTGTTGCCTAGTGCACATAACCGTTGAGCTTGTATGGAGAGAAGTACGGATGTGAGGGAAATGAGAGAGTTGTGCCAGGATCGTGGCAAGTGGGAAACAAATAAAAAATACTTAATTTTCTGTTAATATTTTAGTTTTTGCGCGAAGCCTATTTATGATATAAAGTATTTTTGCGCTTAATGTCGCGTGTTTAATTATTTTAACAGCAAGCGACCGAGGCTTTCTCGCGACCAAGATGACTCCTTTCGAAGCGCCGGATTAAATAATAGGAATTAACGTGATAGTAAGCCGGAATAGTGATAGTAAGAAGAATAATTAAATCATTAAATCATAATTATTCATATGTATTTAGCTACTTTAAATTTTAGGATTAAACCGTTTTAACCAACGAGTATTGAAAAACTTTATATTAGAGATATTTATCTGCCACGTCATTATAGTATTTATATTGCAGGTGTATAGATCGTGAAGTGATCCAATCGCATTTCAGGATCAGCCTGAAATTTACCAGAATTAAGATAGGCCAGAAAGGTGAATACAACTGCTGCTTACAGTCATTTTATTTGTGAAACCAGTAAGAGAATAAAAAAACACTATTATAAAAATAAACTAGAAAATTCTTAAACTGAATGTCTCAAGAAATTCAAATAAAATGTCTTGCGCGTTTCAGTGTTGTAGACCGTGAAATGAACCTACAATGCAGTGAACACCCATTGTCTTCAGTGTCACTACTGTGGCCCGTATAATCAACTCCCAAAAGAACCATCGTCCTATTCTTGCAACCCTAATGATGTGACAGAACATGTCGTTTTATATAATGGCTCATCTAAGTATTGAAAATGGTTCTGTAGGAAGTAGTTTGAATAATCTGATGTTGAAATATTAATTTGGTTTAATTCCATGGTCTTGTGGAAGTAGGTAAACGATTTTAAGGCTATTAGGCATGAAATTAGGCCCTGGAGCCTGGACTGGGTATACAGTTGCTGCCGGGGTAGTTCTAAGTGAAATGACTCAGGTTTCGCCACCAGCCTAAAATTTTCTGGTTTCAACTAGGCCGGCATTGTGGAAGTTACTGTTTCTTTTAATTATTTTACTATAGTTGTAGTCGCGTTTATTCTTAAGTCTCCAGCTTGAAATTTGGTGGGAGCAATGTAAAAAGTAAAATGGTAAAATTCTACATAATCTATAATTTTACATATGTAAAATTACCCTATAAAAATATAAATGACGACTATTGTTAAAGACGTAACTGTGGATCTAAAGAAAGCGAGGTAGATATTGTGTCCCAAAATGAGCAACGTGAGATTTCAGTTTAGTTATTTAAAAACTACACTAAACATGCAAACGGTTGTGATTGGGATGTAGTGACAAGGATTGACAAAGGAATGCTTCGATGGTTTGAGCACATGGATAGGATGAGTGAAAGTAGATTGACGAAAAGAATTAATAAATCTCGTGAATAGATACGTTAAACAAGGCAGGCCCAGGAGGGTGTTTGTCGACCAAATCGGAGATATCCTCAAGAAAGCTAGGTTGCCTGGTGCCCATAACCATGGAGCTTGTATGAAGAGAATTGATAAAGTGAAAGAAGCGAGGGAGTCATGTCAGGATCGTGGCAAGTAGCGCTCCATTGTCTCTGCCTATCCCTGTGGGAAAAAGGCGTGACAATTTGATTGATTGATTGATAATACACCATATCTTGCAATAAAGATATTTTATTTAGTCCAAGAGAACCCTGTAATTGTAAAATGGTAGCAATGCCTCTAGCAGCGACCACTCTTTGTATATTCCTTCCGGTTCGCTAGCATCGAGACGGTCCGTCGCGCCGCTCCGACCGGTGAGCGAATTTTAAAAGCATAGAATAAAAAATCTACAATTAGTGTTGTATGAATCTTGATATCGACAATTATAAAAAACATTACCTTTGTATCTACATTCTTAGTCACTGGTTTTTAGTTATAAGATTTTTATTTATTTTGGCTTATTCTAACGCTAGTATAATTACTATAAACATTAGTAATATGCACATTGGATGGTCTGTCGTGCGTTAGGCGACAGTCACCGGGTTCGATCTCGCAGTTGACCGATGTGGACGCGAGACTACTACTATTTCAGTTTTCATTATTTAGACAGTAATTGTTTTTATTTTCATACGACTGTTGAAAATATTAGTCAAGTCGACTCATAACTTACGAGTCGACTTATGACTTATGAGTCGACTTTAAACTAATGGCTGCTTACTATGGGACAAATCGACTTATGACTTACGAGCCGACTTATGACTTATGAGTCGACTTTAGATTGATGACTGCTTACTATTAGACAAGTCAAGGTCAGATGTCGATTTAAAATAAGTCGCCAGCAATGCAAATGAAACAATAGTCAAGTAATAATTTTTATTTCTAGGCAATAAAAAGACGATAAACAGAGATTCTCGTTATGATAATGGTTTAATAGCAAATTATTATTTTAAAGCTGCCATTGATCGACATAATTTACATGTAATAATTTACTGTATACTCTAATATACAATTAATTGAATGAAATGAAGCTAAAGTACTTTGTAAAATTGTATCTTTGAAAATACTTATGGCAGCCTTACAAAACATAAAGTCGTTAGAAATTTAACGACAGTGAAGCATGTCTATTTACTTTTATCTGTTTACATTTTAGAGATGAAATTTCTGGTGATATGGCGTAATGGGCATTTGTGTTTTGAAATTTGATATTCATATCTGTAACGACAAGTAAGCACAAACAAACAAACAAAAGACATAAAAGGCTTTCCTTGCATAACTTCACTTGTAAATAAAAATATTAATGCTTAAAACCTAATTGTTATTAGGAATTATTTTATTTTATATTTAAAAAGACAAAGTTACCATTCGTATTTTTTGTTGTTGATTAAAACTGTACATCTTTTGAATTTTGCAAAAAAGTAAAATAGTTTTAAATCTTAAACCATTCAGTTTAATAAAAGCTACTCTATATACCGTTATTTGTTTCTTTTACATGCCTTCTTTCGTTTTCTGCTTAACCCTAAGGTTGACAGGGAGATAAAGCTATAATTCCACCTATATGATTATTATACTCGGAACAACGAAAAAATAAATGAAAATAAAAGAAAAATTGTCTTTCTTTTTCAAAAACAACTAAACTTTTTCCATTCCATACACAAGTCTTCATTACAATCATTTATAAAAATCGTTAATCATAACTCAACATTGACTCTTTTTGATTTGCCCGATAAGAAAACACCAAACGTTTGGGTCGCAAAAAAATAATAACATATTTTTGATATTTACATACACAGATTATATTTCACTAGACCTCAATTCAGTAAATGTTATATTAAAATAACGAAAAAAATTGCTATAGCGCTCTATAATTTCTTTTTCAAATCTGTCTACTTATATTAATCGAATAAAATCAATTGTTAATACACTGAAAGTTGAATTATGATACGCCGCCCTATGTCCAAAAAAAAATAATATTTTACAAAAAAAAAAACAGTACTAATATTCCTCAATTCTCACTAGTAACAATTCTCAGACATTTTTCAATTTTATTACTTCCTCAGATGCTTTTGGCTTCATTAACATCTTCATCCTATAATACTTTGTAACGTCTAGCATTTTGATCTGTGTTTGCATATTAGCAGGTACAAAAATATTCATCGCATAGGAGCTTCGATCGGAGATAGTGCGTACGGGCGGTTGGTTTTCTTGCAAGATAATCTCTGTTATCACAGAATCGACTGAACAATATACTGCAGGTCTTTGAATTTATGTTCATACATTGTTACTTTTATAATATTCTACATCTTTATCAACTAGAGCCTTTCCACTACATGAGAAGGGATTTATGTAAGCCTTCACTCAGTATTGTTATTATACATTTTGTAAATTGGTACTTGTTGGAAAAATACACATGATTTTCACTGTGCAACGGAAGTGTCTAATGATAAGCTGAAGTGCGGTGCATGAATGGAAATGACTGCTACCGCAGTCAGATAACTGCCACGTCCACTATGCCGGCCTACAATACAAGTACAAATATGTTTGGTAATAAATATATTTGTATTTCTTTTCCATCATTTATCGGTTCTTTGAGCGATGTGGCCAGCCCATCTCCACTCAAGAACCGTTCTTTCCTATAGGTATCGGTCCTTCGAGCGATGTGCCTATTACCACGACAGGCGTGGCCAAACTGTTAGCGATTGGTTTGTTGTGCGTAAAGTCCCGGGTTAGATTCCCGGTCGGAGCAAATATTTGTTTCATAACTTTTATTTGTAATATTTAATAAATATATTGAATATTACAAATTTTGTTAATAAAAAAAGAGGCGGTTATTTGCTTCCAGTCTGGTTATGAAAGATTGGTAGGCAGTGGTACCATGTCTGCCGATCCAGGGTAGTATCACCACTTACAAGTATACAGACCGTGAAGTGATTTGGTCGCGTTTCGGGATCAGATTGTAAGTTGCCGGTTCCAACTAGGCCGGCATAGTGGATGTGCTACTTACTGTTATTACATTGTAGTAGCAGTGACATCCATTCATGGACCACACTCCAGCTTAACATCAAGCGGGGTGCTGTCATATGTCCAGTCACAATAAAAAAATCTTGCAAATCCCACGAGCTATGTCGGTAACTCTGGTTCTGCGGCGTATAACCACGTTCCGGATTCTATCCCACTGAGCGACTTGGAAATAATTTATACAATATGGAAAATACTGTATAAAATTTTTAGGCTTTGCAATTTGAAATCAATACGTGCATGACAGTGAAGTGACTCAGTCGCGTTTCTAGACAGGCCGACATATGTAGTGTCTAAGCGCTGTCATTGTCGAGCCCCAATAAAAAATGAAACAGGTGCTCTTGGTTTGCAAGACCATTTGTCTACCGCTAGACCACTGTCGCCATGTATCCTTAACAGTCCATAATATGTGTACGCTCATCTAAGCTGTATTTAGTATGCAGTTCAATACTTCTCATCAGCGTAAATTGTGTTTATCGATAAATTTAATAAGTATACCAAAGCTCGGTTACATCAAACGGGTGCCGCTCTATACTTAAACAGTGATAAATGGATTGGTAATTAATAGCCAGATAAGTCAGCTACAAAATTTGTGATTTAACTTCTAAAAATAATTTTGTGCTGTTCTTTTTTTTAAATATCAGTTTAAAAAATAGTTTATATTCAAATTGTATGCTTTGGTATTGTGGTAATAAAATGGGTTTAAAAACCAAAAGAGCCTGGTGCCAAACTACTTGCTGGAACCAAAGTTCGATATCTTTGATAAATGTACTTACTTTGGCGCCCAGTTTCTATGATATAAGCACGGTAACTAGGGAAAATATTGGGTCGGGGAAAAAGTCTTTTCGCATATAGTAAAATATATAAAGGTAATTTTATAGATTTAAAGAACAAACCTAAACTTAAGAAAACTAAAGAACAAATCTGTAAAAAGGTATTTTGAAGATTAATGTAAATTGTCTATAAACATCTGTGAAATAGTAAATATGTGCAAACATTTCATTTTTAGTTATTACAAGAAATTGTATTATTTGTGAGATACAGAATAAAAAAAAATAGGATTTGATATTTAACCTCGACTTGATTGATCAAGTCTTGACTTCCCCTCCCCTTGACCTGCGACATAAAGTCCACGAGTGCCGACGACTGAATGAACCTTAGTCCAAAAACAGTATATATGGGTTTAGTTTTATTTTTAAATAATATATAATATCATAAACTTCATATTTAAATAAATGAAATAAATCCGGTAGTGGGTCCATTAAAATTGTATTATGTGTTTCCATCTACGACACTTTCTTTAAAAGCTGTATTTTCTTATCTATTCAAAATTAATTTATCTAATTTGACACATTCGCTAAAAGATAAAAGCATATAGTAGCAAATAAAGCGCCAAACTTGGCTTAACACGGCAATAATGACTGTACAACTTTATAATCATCTAATCACGTAGGAAGCATTGTATTATTAAATCCTGTTTCTAAAAACAAACTGTTGTTTAAGTAATTCCTCTATATCAAAAAGGATTTAATTATTTTATTAAAAGTAATAAAAAATAGATGGGTATCGGTAATGTTCGGAAATGAACAACTTTACGACCTATCCGTCAAAAAGATATAAATAAAAATGAAATTATTCCACCTATTGCTTGATTGGTGACACAGGTGTAGATAAGCGACAAAATTATAGCCACTTACGGACGCTTTTAAAAGAGATCTTAAGAGATATAAAAACTAAAATACGTGATCAAACCGTCCGTCGGTAGATGCCGACGTTGTACGTATATTCTACGTAGAATAAAAAATATGTATTTTATTGGACATGGTAATTTACGCAGCCTATTTTTTATTAAAGCTTATTAAAGTTGTACTCATATTACCGTATTTAAATAGATATATCTTACATTTACGTAAATTATTGTTTATAATATTAAATATACCACTCTAGAAAGATATGTTAAAATATATTTACAGACTAGAAAAATATTATTTACCTAACAAGATTAAACTATAAAATATAATTGTTTATAATTTATACAATTGAAATGTTTAACTATTATCAGTTGCTAATATTCACATAACTATATATCAATCAATCAAATTATCACGCTTTTTTCCCCACAGGGATAGGCAGATACAATGAAGCGCCACTTGCCACGATCCTGACACAACTCCCTCGCTACCTTTACATTCACAATTCTCTTCAAATCTTGTATAACTATATAGTTTTCTATATATATATATATATATATATATATATATATATATATATATATAAAACTAAATATAAGACGTAAGTTTTAAGTCTAAATAAACAATATCGAATATTCCATGTTTTTACAACATACCCCAAAATAATAATGAGAGTTCCATATAACAATTACGTTTGGGAATATGAATTAATTAGGCCACAAACTAGCTTTAGTATCTAGGCACACATTTTGCTATCATCGTTCACTCTACTCTTAGCTTTGTTTGCTGTTGCGAGGAAATTATTAATTAAGCGACGTTGGTTCCATGTTTTCATAGTTCTGTTCGTGTAGTGAAGTTCAAATATTCACTGGTTAAAATAACATTATTTTATTAAAATGTTTGAAGATTTTGAAGTTAAAAAGCGTACATACTATTTTTTTTTACTTTTCTGGATTATTCTTTGACTTATTTATTTATGGTGGTCCGTGAGTATTTATTTAGTGACGATTTTGCACTGCACTTTATTTTTTATATATATATTTTTTATTGTGATTCGACATATGACAGCACCCCGCTTGATGTTAAGCCAAAGTGTGGTCCATGAATAAATGTCACTGCTACTACAATTCAATAACTGTGAATAGCAATCACATCCACTATGCCGGCCTAGATGGAACCGGCAACTTACAAGCTGATCCCGAACCATCTCTTTTTAATTTTTATTTATTTTATTTAATGTGATACTTTTTTTTGTCGCATATTGAAGTTATAAACGTTTAGAGACATTTTTCTTGGCATCTACGTAAAAGTTTAGGCAGAGTTTCGGAATTAGTATTTTAACATACCTCTGGACCTTCACTGCACTCACTTTTATCTTTATCCAACCAAATATTTATTTATTATAATTAAGTGGTTCAAATTTTCTACTTTATTGAAATAGTAAGCAAAGATGAAGATTTTTTAATATTGTTTTAATTGTGACACGACATCTGACCTCGACCCGCCTGATGATAAGCAAGAGGAGGTCTAAGAGTGACGACAACTGAAAATAACGAGTTAGTTCACAGCTGCCTCCGTCACCGTTACTATGCCGGTCAAATAATATTGAGAACTAAAGGATTTAGAAAGACATGTTGCTTTATTATTGTGTAATAAAAGAATGAATCAAATGAGATTTATCTAAATATATTTATAAATAAGAAATGAATGGAAGGAGTATTAGAAGAATGTTCTTCGATTTAAACTGGGACATTTAAAATTGAGCGAGCATTGCCATAGAGCCTGTATGAAGAAAATATGGAATGAGAAGGAAGTAAAGAATTATGTCAGGATCATTACGCTCTATTGTTCTAATAAAAGAAACGTTGTCCATATGAATATACTAATTTCACATTTTTCTCAATTATTTTAATTTCACGTTTTTTAAGTTGTCATATCAAAAACTGAATCTACATTAATGTTAACTGCCTCAGTGTTTAATATGCAAACGTCTATATCTTATAAGAAGTCGAATATCTTAATTGGTATCACATAACTTTGTTTTGGTCATGGTATAAAGAATTTATGTGGATGTTAATAATTTACTAAAACCAATGTTTTAATTAACTTTTCAATTAAACACTGTATTTCTCCAGCAGACACATTGTCCATACATTCTTTATTAGTCTTTTGTATTGACATCGATTTTATCGCTAAAGATTGTTAATAAATTTATTAATGATTTTATCTGCTGATTTAAAAAGAGATAATAAATGAAACAGTAGCTTTGTAGTTGTTTGTTTGTGGGTACTCAATTTTTATTTCTATACTAAGCTACCAAAGTGCTTATATCATAGAAACAGGTACTACCAAAGAGGCTAAATAACATAATATTAAATGGAGTAAGACTAACAGCAGGTTGTACCAAAAATTTTAATTTACGAATTCGTAAAAAGTTACGTATAAGTAGAAGAAAAAATAAAGAAAAAAATGGGTTTCAACACTCTCTCGTGTATGCTATATCGTGCATGTTGTCTAAAAACACACAAATAGTAAATTAAAATTTTTGGTACAACCGGCTGTTAGGTTGGATAATTCACTACACACTAAAGGTGACATTCAAAGATCATGAATACATACGGGAGAGAAATAGTTAATAAATGTATTTACTTCATGAATTATTATCACGACCAATGCTTACAGGAAGAGCGCTACCTTTCAATGATTCTGACGCAACTATAATTATTACGACAGAGGCAGAACGAAAATTATTTTACTAGCATGCTGTGACTTACCGCTGCTTCCAGGCGGTTAGGATTCAGTTTTTTTTTCCTTTATTCCGAAAATTGTCGCTCTGCCAAAACATGTTATATAACAAAAATCATCAAATCGACTCAGGAGCTTATTTACCACACAGCAGATAGGGTTCATGCAATTCCCGACGCGCTATATCCTAGACTGTTCGTATTTATTATTGACCATTAAGCAAGTAAAGATACGTTATTATTAATTTAATTTACGATTTTTTAAATATTTTATACCACCCCTGTCAAGTCTACAGGCCACGATCGTGACGCACACAATCGCATTTTGGGATCAGCTTGAAAGTTGCCAGTTCCAACTAAGCAAGCATGGTAAATTTTAGTAGTAGTCCCTTCCATTTATAGATCCCACTCCAGCATAACATTACACAAGGTGCTGTTTAATATCAAGCCATAATAAATAAATATAAATAATAAATAAATATACGTATTTAGGATACTTTACATTTTCCCTAAGGAATAGTCTGAGGATCGTGCATTTTTAAGTGTATATTATTTTAAAAAGATAATACCTTATATATATTATTAGTTTAGCAATACATTTAGTATGGATTGAATTGCACTCCCTTAGAGTTTGCAGAGGGGTCTTAATTAAAGACATCATATCCAGAGTCAACGGCGACGACGGCGACATCTGGCGGGGTCTCGACCAGACTACACTAGAACGAGTATTCTGTATTAAGTTCGTTAGGATAGGAAAATAAATTAATAACACGTAATGGTGATACTTTCATTCAACAGTTTAGAGTAACGCAATAAATTATTTACTTTACTTATTGTTACTCTCCTTTTTAGTCTTTTTAGTTAAATTAATTAAATTTTAGGCTTTTAGACCTTATTTTATAACAATATTTCTTACCTATAATTAATTAATTTAAAACTGGATTAGGTAATTTTTTTAGCTTGTTATTTGAGATATATTTAAACCAGGTTAAATAACTTGGCTATTAAGTATATTTTTGTAAGAATATTTTTTTACGAATAATAATTTAAAAATAGAGGATGTGTGAGACCACACATTCACATATTACATAGTATACACCAGAGTGTGTGGTTTTTCCAATGAAATTCAGAAGATAGAGAAATTTTGTTACAAAATAAACATGAAAAAACAGTAACAATCAATCAATCGAATTGTCACGCTTTTTGCCCACAGAGATAGACAGAGAGATAGCCTTTTTCCACAAGTATTCATTTATTAATCTTTTCACTACATCTTCTTTCAAACCACATCTTTCGCGCACTGTGCTATTTCTTATTCTATCCGTCACTTCACATACTATAGAATATAAAATAATGATAGAGAATATATGACTTTGTCCAGATCTGTTCTAAACTTGCAAAACTTATACGCCTAATAGGTTCACCAGTTTGAATAGTTGGAGCATTTGTGAACTGAAACTGTTAGTTTTAATGAAGTAGTTACGGTACAAATTTGCAGGTTTGCGATTTCACTAGCCGATTAAGAAAACTTTACTCATAAGTACACCTATGTACATGTAGACTTATTTGTACCTTAAAATAATACAGATATAGGAAGTTAAAATAAAAAAATATCAATTTGTCCTCCGGGGATAGGGAGAGAAAGGAGCGCCACTTGCAACGATCCTGGCACAATTCCCTCGCTTCCCTCACATCCACAATTCTCTTCATACAAGCTCTACGGTTATGGGCACTAGGTAGCTTTCTTGAGGATGTCTCCGATTCGGTCGGAAAACACCCTCCTGGGCCTGCCTCGTTTGCCCAATAGATTCATAAATTCGTTTTAACAATCTACTTATCCTTTCCATATGCCCAAACTACCAAAGCATTCCTTTGTCAATCCTTGTCACTACATCTTCTTTCAAACCACATCTATCGCGCACTGCTATTTCTCATTCTATCAAACATATCTCTTGGAACTCCTGCTTCTTACCACAGTCTTGGTAAAATGTTACGTCACAAAAAATATTTTTTATTATTTATTTTTTACATTTCTATACAGGACAACGAAAGTACATAATAATATACCAAAAATACATTGGTACCGGTGGGTGGTCTCGAACTCGTGCTCTCGGTTTGCGTAACCATTGCACTGCCACTACACTACAGTTGCCTCAAATTAAAAGTCGCATGGAGCTACTATTTTTCCTAATAAATTAGGAAATAAACAATCGATTAACAAATCTGACAACCACAAAGCAGTTGTAAAAAATTGTCTCTGCCTAGCCATTATGTGAAAAACAACACAATTTGTGACAATTTAATTGATTGAAAAAATATGAATTAACAATTGCCAACAAAGCGCAATAGCCACTTTAGACTAATGCTATAAAGTTACGCAATGATGAAGAGCAATTCACAAATCGCAGAGTGCTGTTAACGTCACAGTTCTATAAGTAACTAAGTCACTGATGGGATTCAAAGTAAAAGAATAAGTGACAGTGCAATCTATGAAAGTACCTCCACTGCACTCTCTAGAGACTACCAATGGCATGTCAAAGCGGCAATTGCAATCTTTCGCAACAATTTTTCAATATCTTCAAATTGAGAAACAACGGAATGGAAAAGTGCAAAATACCCTCAGGGAAAATGATGCTCCATAGAGCTAAAATATAGATATGACAAATTTGTTTTTTAATCGTATACAGAAAACACTTTTTTTGGCCGGCATAGTGACGTTGACTAAGGCAACTATAAGATAAGCAGTTGTGGGCGCTTTTAGATTTTCCCTTGCTTACTAACAAGTAAGTAGAGGTCAAATGTCGCGTTTCAAAAAAAAAATCAAATCATTATTCCAGTTCAATTTAAAGATTTTGATTTTGAACTTTGAACTATGAAGAGTCATTTTATTTATTAAATAATAAAAATGCATTGTATTTGAATCACACGTAGTGACGGCGACTGAGCCAGTCGGGTTTTTCAGTCGTCAGCACTCTGGAACCTTTTCTATCCGCCAGCGGAACATCGCCAGCGCTTTTGAACATCCACTAGCTTACAGGAAGTCAGATGTTGGTCTCTATAAAACTATATAATATAAGACTGAATTTATACTACGTTTTTTAATTTAGTATTAAAGAATCCGTTGAAAATATTACTTAATGTAAAAATTAGATATAAAATGAGAATATTAAATCTATGGAATCTGAAGACGTAGAGTCACGCCTGAGGAATGGACAAGATAACAGAGTGCATCGGCTCCCTCCTCTTTAATATTCTTGCATTTTAATACTAAAAGCTGCAGACGTCAAAGGAGAACCGCTTCCACTGAAAAATTTAATAAGAGTTCTTAGATTTACTTTCTCTTTTTTATTGGAATGTTTGAAAAGTATCTCTAGTAATAACATGAAACAAGTTCTATAAAAATCGAAGACATTAACTTTTCTGCTATTTCAATGTACCCGATAGAACTTTAAAATTTTAAATCAACATTCAATATCATTGCGATCAAATCAAAGGAATAACTTTAGCTAAAACTTTGAAAAGTCGATCGTGAATTCCATTTCAAAGTAATTATTTTAATTTCTCTTTAACAACTGCCCTGGATTAGGTCTTTTCAAAAATAGAATTTGTAATGATAATTTGAATAATGAACAATTGTTAACAAAACAAAAACTTTGTCTTCGTTTAAATTTAATAAATTGAAAGTTATTATATCTATTTACAACCCTATTTTTTTTCTTTTATTGAGTCGCGACATAAGATTTCAACTATCTTACAGACGGTTTTTTCAGTGCTCTTGGACATCCCCTTGCTTCCTATCATACAAGTCGAGGACTAGTAAGAACTGGCCTAGCGGTATTAAGTCCGTATTTGCAGCTAGTGCATATATTTTTTTTATTAAATATATTTTTCGTGTCTCAATATAAAAAAGGTAAGAAAAGGGAAGGTCCGTCAAGGTCCGGAAGATGCTTCAATCGTGTGCCGGTCAAAAGTTGCTATAGTTTGTTAGATTTTGAATATGATATTTCACAAATTTATGCAATATATTTCACCAGCACTTTAATATAACAATAAAGTAGCTTTTTTAATAAAGTTTTCCTTGAATAAAAATCTCAATATCGTACCTTTTTATAGTATATTCTTAGCTATACTGCTTATAGTAAAGTGTCTAAGCTAAATAACCAGATGTCGTCCAATGTGACTGGTTATGAAGTATTTAATTAAGTTTCTGCAGCCTTCTGTTCCTGAAGTAATATTCTTATACAGATGAAGCTACGACTAGTTAATTAAGACTTGAGCTGAACGAAACAATACAATTTGTCCATTGTTTATAAGCTCTTTAAAATGACGGGACAAGTTTTAGCTATTTAATCAAATATTGAAGCATATAATTATGTGTGTGCGATCGTGGTGTAGTGGCAGTGCAATGGTTACGCAAACCGAGAGTACGAGTTCGAGACCACACACCGGTACCAATGTATCATTGATACATGTACTTTGGTTGTCCTGTTTCAATGATACAAGCACTTTAGTAGCTTAGTAAAAAAATGTAAAATAAATAATTTAAAAAAATTAAAAATATAAAATTGGTCGGAACACATAGGGATGGTAAAGTATTGACTACTAGCCCTAACCAAACCTTCTGTATTATTGTAGACGTTAGTGGGCAAAATGCAATAAAGATTAAAACAAAATAAATATAAAATTAAAGTAAAAAAAAGATAAAATATATATTGATACATACATGGCAAGTGGCGTTTCATTGTCTTTGCCTATCCCTGTGGGAAAAAGGCGTGACAATTTGATTGATTGATGACGTACATACAAATCATTGCATAAGTGTAAACTACACAAACAAATACCTTCTAAATATAATCATATTTAAGGCGACCGTAGTGTAGTGGAACCACTGTATCTTTTTACAAATTATGTACTTTGGTTATCCTGTTTCTATAATAAAGCACTTCAGTAGCTTAGTATAGAAGTGAAAATAAAAAATAATACATAAATAAATAAATTGTGTTGTATAGACAGTTGGATATTGAAAAGTAGCGCTGCACATGACAGAATGACTGCTTGACGATCCAAAAGTAGAAGCGACTGCTAAAAAATCTGTATAGTCTGTCAAAGCCGAAATGACGCGCCCCTCCACCGCACACTAGATTACGTAAATTATGAATGCAACACACCGAAAATGCAATCGTAATTGGTTATTCAGGTGCTGGTTGGACACAAAAGGCTGAGCACGCTGATAAAGTATAATAGTAGACTGACGGGTGGTCTTTATACACTTCACTTCTGTTCGCGGTCTTCTGTTCAACGTATTGATCGTCATATTTTCTAATACTACTCGTATTAAACAATAACTATGAAATTTATCAATATAACTTAATTATAATAGTATAATATAAGTGACTAAGCCCCTAAATATTAATTATAGCAAATTAATATATGTAATATCTCATGATAATATGTGTATTATAAACATTTACTAATCATGAGTAAGTAACAATAATATAATTCTATAATGTAATAATAGGGATGAACAGGACCGTAGAAAGTGCCATTGATTGATTGATTGATTAATTGATAATAATATGTAATTACAAAACCTCTAAAACAAGTTTATTGTTGATTTAAACAACACTGGTCACTCGTTGTCCATGATACAAGTAGGTCTGTATTTTTTTGTAGCTTGACATATGACGGCTTCCCGCCTGATGTTAAGTTGTAATGTGGTCCATGAGGAACTGCTTCTATAGTTAAATAAGTACAAAACGCAGTCTCACCCGTGATGCCTGCCTAGTTTATTTATTTACTTATAGATAGTGCTTGTATTATAGAAATAGAACGACTAAAACACGTGTACCACTTTCTGGTACGAGTACAAAAATATATTGGCACCTACCGGCAAGTGGTTTTGAACCCGAGTTCTTGGTTTGTGTGACCATTGCTGGTGGTGCAATGGTTCACAAAGGTCACATTATTAATTTATTTCGAAACTAGAATGAGGTCACTTCACGGCTGTACAATTAATATGAAATTAATTTATTTGTATAAAAGCTATGAAACCCGACAGAAAATCGAACCCGGGACTTTAAGTATAATAGACTGGTGTGCCAACAATGCACCACGCGTGCGGTTTAAAATCTAAATAATTATTGTTAAATAATTCTAAACATATTTTACACTATAATAATAAAAAATCTCTTTTATCAATTCAAATATATTTTGAAAGGGATTTTATAGGCAATTTAATGAATCATCCTACGCAAAAATTTCAGATAAGCTTGATTAATGTCCATCCCTATCGATGAGTAAATACGTGTACGCTTTAAAAAAAGGAATACTAAGATATATGAACATTAAATAATCTATTATGATAAAAATCAGCCGTCCAATTCAAAACAGTGTGAGAGCATGGTACATAAAAATTAGGTATTTAAAAGTCATCATCAGCTAAAAGACGTCCACTGCTGAACATAGGCCCTCTTATTTGATGTTGAGATGTGACAAGATGTTATTTGTGACTTTTTTATGTCTTCAGTCTACCTAGTGAGAGGCCTACCTACGCTGCGTCTTCCGGTTCGTGGTATCCACTCAAGAACCTTTCTTTCCCATCGGTTGTCGGTTCCATTCGGGCGATTTGGCCAGCTTATTGCCACTTCAGCTTATAAATTCTACTCTGGTTATTCGAGGAATATCCTTGTTCCGTATTTCATCGCGCAAAGATAATCCAAGCATAGCTCTTTCCATTGCCCGCTGAATGACTCTGAGCGTTTCCAACAGGCCAACAGTTAAGGACCACGTCTCAGTGCCATATGTCATCACTGGCAACACACACTGGTTGAAGACTAACTAGCTTTTGGCACTGCGGGATGTTTGACAAGAACATTTACATTTAGAAGTACAGAAGAATAATTTAATTTCCTAGGGAAATGATTACTGAAGTAGGCACAGTTTGTAGAATGAGGGAGTTAATATACAGCCGGTCTAATGGCGTGGCAAAACAATTCGTAATTCCATTGATAGATCTATAATTCAGAGAATAGATTTGAAAGATTCCGTTACATAGTTACATACATACAAGTCAAGCTAACAAAAACGTGTTAATACTTATACTAAACATAGATATTGTTTTTAAGAGAATTATGAGTGTGAAGAAAGCGAAAGAATTGTAGGCCAATAGAATTAAAGAAGTGGCTGGACGTAATTCCTTACAGGTGACGAAAATTGAAGGTTTTTCACAGGGACGTTTATTATCCATATAGACACTCGACAATATATGTCGTCACCTGTAAGGAATTACGTCCAAAAGAAACCTTTCAAGTAGTTAATTCTATTGGCCTATTGTATCAGGATCGTGAAATTAATATATTAATATTATTATATTAATATAATTAATAAATTAATATAAGGTGTAACAATTTGATTCATTGATATGACTAAATATATTAAACGCACCGTGTTTTGAATTTGCTCAACTGAACTAGTAGATCGTAAAACTTTCTGGTATGGTAAAAGAGTAATTAAATTTACTAACCTACATAAATTATAAAACATATTAAATTGTTCTAAGAAGTGGACTCACACACGTTCGCCTCTTTTCCTTCTTGGAGATACAACAAATGATAATAATTTGCATTTATTAGCTTTTTAAATGACTCGTAACAATAGGTATGTTTTGTAAGGCTTTAATGATTTTTACACAAATCTCTTCAATATGTACATTATAAAATTGTTCTTGTATCTCTCTATATTGATAATACGAGTTGTTTTTAAACATTGTATTAAAGCCAAATCAGATTATAATAAATATAATATAAAGTTATTCTAATATTTAAAATAAAACTAGTATTCGTACTTTCTTAGCTTTTGCGCGAACATTGATTATTGAATTTAACTTTTATGCGACTTAATATCGCGTAACATCAATAACGAAAAATAAACGCAATAGTAAGCCGCATAAAATTTATTTAATTCATTAGTATTTCCTAATCTATCTATTTACTGACATCAGAATTATTGTGAATTAAAATACTTGGTGATTTTTATATATTTAAAGAAATAAAACAAAAAAGGGTTAAATCGATACTAAATAATAACATGACAATAACTTAATTAAATATTTAACAAAAATAATTATATAAATTGAATTAAAATGTATTGATAAACAAAATGGCGAACATTGTGCAGCCATAATTTCAAGTTGTTAATGGCAGTGCGATCCAATAAAATGTTACAGATTTACAGCGAATATAAGTTAAATTTGGGAATTGAATGTTTTAACCAAATTTATCGAGAGTACACTATGTCGAATTTACGAGGCTTACGTCACTGCTGGCCCATATATTATGTCGGCCGGTAAATTTTTACTGGATTTATTTCTAGAATGACTAATTTAGTGGATATTGTTCTGTGGTTAAAGGATGGATATAAATCTGCCATTTTAGAATTTAACTTAATGGTGACTAATTTAATTTATTGTTAATTGGTTTTTTAGTTGCCGTTGCTTAATGTGTTTTCTAAGTAAATTTTATGAGACTTTTTACACTAAAACTTTTCTATAAGGAAAATAATGTTTAAATTATTTAATAATTAACATTTTTTTTTTATTGTGATTCGACATATGACAGCACCCCGCTTGATGTTAAGCCAAACTACAATTGATGTTAAGCCTTAATTAGCAATCACATCCACTATGCCTGCCTAGATGGAACCGGCAACTTACAAGCTGATCCCGAAACGTGACCAAATCACTTCACGGTCTGTATACTTGTAAGTGGTGGGTACTACCCCGGATCGGCAGACTGGGTACCACTGCCTACCACTCTTTGATAACCAGACCCGAAGCAAATATCCATCTCTTTTTTTTATTACCAAATATTTGCAATATTTAATATTATTAAATATTACAAATAAAAGATATGAAACAAATATTTAAATTTATTGTTTAGGTAAGTTTTTTTTGCTTTATTACTGTGTAAGATCCAAATGATTCACTTTGGCCATTCTAAATTATTTTCACTTCTATTTTAGGTCGATATTTATACTCGAGGTTGGCGGAAATTAACCCACTTGTCAAACTTAGTGTCTATAAAAAGAATCTAAAATGGCGTGTCAGTAGTTAGTACTAAATAAATAAAAAATCAAATGATTGTGGCTCATATTATGATAGCATGTTAGGCTGAAGTGCGGTCTACGAATGGGGGCGACTGATGAAACGGGACTAAGTCACTCTTATACTACATTACACGATTGTTATACAAATTAAAATAGGGAATGAAGAATTATGATTTTTATCCTATATTTTTTGTCGTTAAGTTAGGAAATATACCTCAGCGGTCTGGGACAGAGAACCTCTGCCGCGGACAACTCAATCATCTCCGGGATTCAGGAACGGGTGAACGTTACGGAAAATTGGAATTTGTCACCCTTTATGTCGGTGATCTTTTGCAGCTTCGCACATTTCGCTGTCGACTCCGTGCTTTGATTGGTGCGTCAGACTGGAGACCGATTTTCTGGTCCTTTTTGAGAAATTTACCGATCGGTTTGATCTATTTTTTTAAGGAAGTTTATGTTTTGAATATATTATATTTAATTATAATAATATAATTAAATATTAATAGTTTATTTATTTAACCAAATTGTCGCCTTATTTTCCACAGGTATAGGCAGAGACAAGGAATGGAGTTAAGTACGATTAAAGGACATCATTCATTTTGTATGGGGACTTGGGCTTAATTGTATTAACAGTTGCATTTACATTTTAAAATAGTTTAATGTACGAAGATTACAATCCAATTAGAATATATCCTTTATTTTGCATAGTTTAAGTGTGCAAAATGATCAAACTATATTTATGACAGTTTAAAGCAGAACTGTTAATAATCTATATCTTATTTTCCAAATAACTCAATTGCACAGCAATTAAAAGCAAAATTGTTATTACTTTTATTAACACAAGTATCGAAACTACCTTTTATAAATTCATTTAGGGTACAAAAAGCCCTAAATGATTTTTTTTATTTTTTTATTGTGACTCGACATTTGACTTCGACCTGCCTGATGATAAGCAAGAGGAGATCCAAAAGTGCAGACGATTGAGATAACCGAGTTTGTTCACGGCTGTCTCGGCAGCCGTCACTATGCCGGCCAAAGGTGCTTCTTCACGCATCGCTTGAAGGATCCAAGGTTATAGGAGGGAGAGAACACATGGGCTGGCAAAGCATTCCACTTGTCGATTGTTCTAGAAAGAAAAGATGCACCGAACTTTTTAGTTCGACTACCGATTCTGTCGACAAAATGTGAATGCTTCCCCCGACCAGTGCGGGTGTTACGGGTGTGAAAAACGAGATAGGAACAAGGTTAAAGAGCTGATGTCCTGATGTCCTTTCAATAAAACACTTGGATGGTTTAAGTGATGTCTTTTTTTTTATTGTGACTCGACATATGACAGCAAAGTGTGGTCCATGAATGAATGTCACTGCTACTACAATTCAATAACTGTGAGTAGCAATCACATCCACTATAAACTCTCTATATAAACCACTAAACCACTGTATACTCTCCGTGACCACGATGGCTGCAGAACTGTCGAAAAATTGTACAATCATTAACCAAAAATAAACGTGATAGTAAGCCGCATATATTTCTATGTTGTGGTAAATAAAATTTATTTCATACAATAGTTACTTCAGAAGTAAAAACTTATAATAAAAACAATATTTATGACTGTGTTGTGCAAGTCTCCTGTCGTATGGGCGGGTGGAAAGATGTTTTTAAATTAAAAAGCTTAAAGAAAACAACTCGTAAAACATTCTGGTGTTGTGATCGTCCTCAAGGTGGCGATGAGGACTTTAAAGTTTTTTAGCGTTCATTAAAACTTTAGCTGTAAAATTTTAACAGCCGTAAATAAGTTTCACTCAAAAAACATCTAGTTATTTATATTATTTTAGGAAGCTTTTACAAAACAATAAAAATACAAGTGTTTTTTATTCTATACATACTCGTATATTCACAAAAACACATTTATTTATTTAAAACCTTATTATACTTTAAGTACAAAAGGTGAACTTAATGCTGCTTGGCATTATCTATGAACCGAACATTTATTGATATTATTATTGTTGAGGTAACAGGGGAAAGTTTTATAAAGGTTAAAAACAATCTAAATTTTGAATTTACCTTAATTTAACTTTTTGGTTTGTTCTAATAAATAAGATTGAAAATACTCGTATCTTGATACAAACATTAAAAGTACATTCTGCGCAATAAAAAATAAGTGCATGAAAAATAACTACTTATACAATATATAATAAATATTGAACATATTGTACGTTGAATTAAACAAATTGATTTTACAATTTTATTTCATTTTATTATTCCAACGTTTCATTTATTATTTTATTATTCAAGAGCTCTCCTTGACCACGGTGTTTGAAAAGTCGGCATAATAAAATCGAATAAAATAAAATTATAAAATCAAAACCAAAATAAACGCGATAGTAATCCGCATAAAATTTGTTTAATTCATTAATCAATGTTCGCGCAGAATCTTACAAAATATTATATTATACATTCTATCGATTCGTTAGATAATTTAAATTGGCATATATTATACATAAATCGTCTTTAATTAATACCTATATGTTATGCAGAAATGTATAAACATCTACATTGTATAAAAAGTAATAACCAAAACATATTATGAATCACAATAACAAAGGTAGAAAGAAACCAAATTAATTAAAAAGCTTGTGGCTCTTAGCAAAGTAAACACTTCTTTTCATACAAGTTTAAATTAATGTTGCGGTCAGGGGGTAGAAATGCATGAGAAGAATGTTCTTTCTACAGACATTTACTTTTCTAACCCGACCACCAACACTAGCGACAAATTAAACCACCAAGACTAGTGTTGCATTTTAGTGCTGTCACACATAATCACATAACGGTATTTAATAAAATTAAATAGTATTAGAAAATATTGTATACGAATGATTTTTGTTTTAAAAGCCTAGGGATGTTATTTTATTTTATCAATGTTCTATTTTTTATTTAATAATATTTTTATTTTAAAGCGAGGCATATGTTGGAAGAGCTACCGGAATTTTGTTATTAGTTTTGAATTCAAGTTATGTTATCAACTCAATAATTTAAAAATATTCTTATACCAATGAAATGATACAAGTTTTGTTTCTTGTTCATGTTTTTACGATACAATATGCTATACATAATATAGGAATGTAAATACATTTTAATCCTTTAAGACATACTTTTAATAATGCAACTGATTGACCCCTTTTTTATTGCATTTTATGTTGTGTCTCGACATTTCAATCAATCAATCAATTAAATTGTCACGCCATTTTCCCACAGAAATAGGCAGAGGCAATGGAGCGCCTCCTGATATTCATGCCGACTTTTTAAGACAGCTGAATTGACGTACGATACCAACAAAAAAATGGAATAGCCAATTCGATACTGATTTCTTTACTCTATACGATACTTACTTAGATCACGGTTGTGATAGATAATTTTATGTTTTTCTACATTTCTTTGGTGTAAAATATAAAAGCTATATTTTATCGTGAACGGTTGGTTGTATTTATTATAATTCTCCAAAGGTACATCACTAAGGATCTCCCATAATGAATTGCGTTGCCTGGCGACATTCAATTTATTTAATTGCACTGACTAAAAGTTGTGGCGAGTTCGGGCGAGATTTTATTGTTTTACTAACTCAAAGCTGAATTCCAGACGTGTTTGGTATGTTCATAACGTTACGGCATGAAATTAAGTTGAGTTATGAAGTGCATATGTAAATAATTACTTTAAGTTATTTTGTTTATGGTTGTAGTCTATTGTTACCAATGTATTAACAAGTAACACGTTTAGTTAATTAAATTACGCTTTTATGATAATAACATTAAAATAAAATGGTATTAAATGAATTACCATGATGTTTTAAAAATACATTATTTGTATTAAAAATACGTTACATCGATACAATTACATTGTATCGATGTTGATACAATTACATTGTATTGTATTGTACATTGTATTGTACACTCTATTGATACAATTACAAGTAATACCCACACAGGTCGGGAAAAGTATCCGCATTTTGTCGACCGAATCGGCAGTCGAACTATAAGATTCGGTGCTTCGTTTCTTTGTAGAACAAACGACAAGTGGAATGCTTTACCAGCCCGTGTTTTCTCTTCATTCTATAACCTTGAATCCTTCAAGCGATGCGTGGAAAAGCATATTTGGCCGGCATAAGGGTTTGATTACACCATCTATGAATATATTCTTACCCAAAATTTATTTTATTTTAAATAACTCCTAAACTTACTTTACTAAAGTTACTTCACAGTTTGTACACTTCAGTGTTGGTGATGGTACTACCCTGGACCGGCACATTCGGCAAATGACTACCAACCGTTTGCCTACCACTCTCCGACAACGAGACCTGGAGCAAATATCTGCGTCTTTTTTATCTGCATGTAGCGTAAAAGAAGCGTGACAAATATGCCAGGAAAGTAATAGGTAGTGCTCTACTATTAGGTAGTGAGTATTTTTAATCAATTGATCACTTTATAGGGGCACAGGTTAAAGCAGTGTTTCCCAACCTTTTTCAGGCCATGCCCCACCTTTTTTTAGTTTCTAAATTTTCTTAAATGTATATTTCTAAAAAGTTTATGCCACCCAAATGCTACATAATTTTTATCCTTTAAAAATGTTTGGTTCCCTTAAGAAATAAAAATTATTACAGCATTTTTTTAAGTATTTGCCTTTTTTGTTAAACTTGTCACCTATTGCATTTAAATAACCCAAAGCGAAAGGGTTAAAGTCGTATCGAGTCCATTTTTAAATTGCCCCCATTAACTATTAAATTGCCCCCCTGTGGCCCCACGTTGGGAAACACTGGGTTAGAGACAACGACCGCCAATTTTGACAACTGTCTTTCTTCCTTCAAATCAAAACCACAATGAGAAAACACCGCTTTAAAATGTAAAAACATAATCTAAAATATCTTCGTTAAAACAAAATGTGCATATAAAATAGCAATATCGAGCTTTCAATCGTTTTTAACAGAAAGGGCATTTCCAATATCGGTATTTGTATGGGTAATTGCTCGCACCCTTTGTACCGGCTGCTACAGTAATATTTTTTTATAGCCAACGCGGTTGACACCCGCTATTGCATTGACCCCTCGCATCTCTAGTAATCCGTCGATCGTTATAGCTGGTCAAAAATATTGCGAATATCATTTTTATAATAAGTTAATGCTAGGTTGCCTAGTGCCTAAAACCATAGAATTTGTATGAAAAGAATTGTGAATGTGAAGGAAGTGAGGGAGTTGTGTCAGGATCGTGGCAAGTGACGCTCTATTGTCTCTGCATATCTCTGTGGGAGGAAGGCGTGACAATTTAATTGATTGATTGATTGATTATAATCAGTTTTGGCCGGCATAGTAACCAAAATGAGACTGTTGTTTAGTTGCCATCTTACCCTTGCTTACTTACTATCATTCAAGTCAAGGTCAGACTCCGCTTGATGTGAAGCTGAAGTGCGGTCCGTGAATATAGGCGACTACTACTACAGTTAGGATGCAAATATCAGTCGCTTTAACTATAGCAAACATTCTTTTTTTTCTAATTAATATTCAACAAAATTATTATCAATTATTCAATATTTTGGCCGGCATAGTGACGGCGACTGAGGCAGCCGTGAATGAACTCGGTTTTTTTAGTCATCGTCACTCTTGATGAGCAAGACGGGGGCTCATCATTAGGTG
Organism: Tinea trinotella; assembly: GCA_905220615.1. Taxonomy (NCBI): domain Eukaryota; kingdom Metazoa; phylum Arthropoda; class Insecta; order Lepidoptera; family Tineidae; genus Tinea; species Tinea trinotella. The sequence continues at coordinate 3,332,693 of HG992314.1, forward strand.
GGTCGAGGTCAGATGTCATGTCACAATAAAAAAAATTAAAAGAATATCCTCATTAACTAAAGAACTCCCATATTAAAAATAAATATTATAAATAATAGCTTTGAAAAAGAATCTGCTCCGATCAGGAATCGAACCCGGCATTGTGTAATTGTGTAACGGATTGGTGTGCTAACCAATACGGGCGACGCATGTCGCTGAAGAGCGGTCCATGATATGAGACTGCTACTATAGTTAAATAACAGTAAGTAGCAGTTGCATCCACTACGCCGGCCTAAAATACGGTCACTATGGTCCCGCTACTTCCAAGTACAAACTGTTGTCACATGTGTAACTCTGCCATCACTTGGTCCCACTGATTGGTTATTGTCGTATCCAAGCCGACTACTAGAATTTATGGCGTGTTGGGAATTTTTCCTCACTGGTACAATAGCGAACGATTATTTGCCATTTTAGGGGAAGTTCAGATTTCTGTACTGCGTCAATTTTTACAAAAAAATATCCTTTTTTTTTACTTACATTCGTACATTATCATCTAGGTTCCAGTTTAATTCCAACTGGGCTTTATTTTTTATTTTATAAACGTGAATTCAAGAAGCAAGGTCGACCTGCAAGGAATATTATTGTAACTTATTTTAAAAAACTTACCAGGAAATCAGAATGTCCAAAAATTTGGAAATATATTTATAAGTTCTGTAAAGACTTGACACAAAACAACGTTAATTTTAAAGAGTTACAATGTTATTCAGCCTAGTCAGCACGGCAATCCAAGAAGCAAGATGACCTGCAAAGAATATTGCAACTCATTTTAAATAACTTACCACAACAGTGCGTTAAAATGTCCAAAAAATATATAATAGGTTCTGTACGTTGAAACAAAACAACGTTGAAATGAGTTACAATATTATTCCTTTTTTCTTGGAAATTAATATTTCATAGTAATTAAATAAATAAGCCATTTATTTCCAATACTAAATAACATCTATTTTAATTTTATTTATCCACCCCTGCTTGGGTCCTTCTCCAGCATGTTCCAAGCCTCTCTGTCTCTGATTTCTTTCTCTATTCGCTTCCTGGTAATGCTGTTATACCTTCTATCAAACTTTTTCTAGGACGTCCTCTTCTCCTTTTTCCTGATAGTCCCTCCCATGTAGTTGTCTCTAGTGCCCACATTTTGTCTGTTCGTCTTGCTATATGTAAATAATTTTAGTTTATTTGTCATGTTATCTATATATATAAACTAGAAAGTAATAAAGACACATAGTAAAGGCTGTATAGAGAAAAAGTGGGTATGCCATTGAGGTAGCATAGTGTGATTGTCGTTATATTTTTGGGAAACAAACCCCTACCTTGTTAAAAATAATGAGTGTACGTATAACGCTTAGTTTAGGATGTTATTGATGTTGCATTGATCGATTTATTTTATGGAATTTTCTCTCTCCCTTTATTTTGTCCCGAAAGTCCTGTAGGGATTGGAATTGGTAACATATTTCAGCAATAATGTTTAATAGAATTCTTTAGATTTTTATGTTATTGACTTCCTAAATTCTTGAATTGTATTGATGTTTATTTTTTACTTTAGCTAGTATATAGTACTCAATTATTTATAGATCACGAAAATTATCTAAAAGTATTATTAAAGCCAAATTTAATCGTTATCGCATTTAATATAATAAAACTTTGTAGTAAGCGAATAATATTATTACTTCATTTGATTTTTATAATAAATAATGTCTGTATATTTATTGATGTGACTCGACATATGACCGCACCCGGCTTAAAATTAAGTTGGAGTGCAGTGAATAGAAGAAGGCGACTGCTAGTACTGATTAGCAGTCACATTCACCGATGTACTCAGAATTACACTTGAAAGTGGTGATACTATCACAGATCAGAAGAAATAACCATTTGTATGTTTTTACTGTAACTCGATATCTGACTCGACTATAAGAAAGGGGAAATCGAAGAGCATTACCAACTAATTGCAACTCCAATATTATTTTAAAACTTATTTTTTAAGCAAAAGGCATAGCGTGATATGTTTTCATGTTACACCAGCCAGAAATCGTAATCATCCAATTGAAAAATCGCACGCTACTTTGTATAGCGTGCATGTCAATCTACTCCAACTGCAAATATTGTATTGTCTTACCCTCTTTTCAATTTAAAAGGTGCGCTCCCGACAACCGTTGTCAAAAGGAATATCCACCTATATTTATGTAGATGTGTGCATATTTACTATTATAAAAGAAACAAAATAGTTAGGGTACGATTTGAAATATGAATGAGGAAACTGGTTTAAAAATTACGTGTAATTAGCTACTACCTTAAATGTGTTTGTATCATAGAAAATAGCGACCAAAGTACGAGTACATAATATCAAAAATTGGTACCGGCAACGTCACCACGTAACGGTTGATATTTTCATTATCCAATTGTCAAGTGGAATGCTTTGCCAGCCCATGCTTTGCCAGAAGGGAGACATTTTATAACCTTGGATCCTTCAAGCGATGCGTGAAGAAGCACCGGCATAGTGACGGCGACTGAGGCAGCCGTAAATTAACTCGGTTGTTTCAGTCTTCGTCCCTCTTGGATCTCCTCTTCTTATCATCAGGCGGGTCGAGGCGGGTGACACGACTCACAATAAAAAATAAATTAAAAAATACACGCTTCTATACATAATTATTAAGATAATAATTGTATATTGCTCAATACAATATACAATTATTAAAAGAAAAAACATATTCTGTCAAAGCTAATTAAAACTCTGCTCATTCAAAGAAAATTATGAATATATGGTGTTGTATTACTTTTCCTAACAAATTAAAATGCTGCTAAGGCATTGCAACAAATTTATAATCACACTTTCGCTTTAATTTATTACAATAAATTAGTGCGGTTAATAAATAAATTAAGCAAACATATCCTAAGGTGACCGTGGTGCAAACCCACGGCTCAAAAACCACGGGCTCAGCACCACTTGCCGGTTCCAATATACTTTGGTTATACTGTTTCTATACAAGAATTTTAGAAGCTTAATATATAAATATAAATAATAATTATAATCTAATTATTTCTTTATAAATTTATAAATAATTAGTTTTCATTAAATATTTTAATACGACAATTAACAAGACGTAAAACAATCAACAAGCATCTAACAGAAAGAAAAACAAACACGAATAAAAAGGGTTACTCAATCACTTAACTTTCGAATCCAATTAATTCAAAACAATAAGGAAAAACTCAAACACAACACTTATTATCCCTAAAATTTCACAGTTTCCTCTTTCACTGTTTTCTATAGACGCGACCCCTTCCGAAGCCATGGTTACAAGTTTCCTTATTGAAGGGTGAGTGAAAGCTTAATAATAAGCGATGATTAAAGGGCGGGACTCCCAATTCTACACAATAAAGACAAACTTATTTGGCGCACATCGCGAGAGGTAGCGATTAGCGATAAACACATAAATTAGACAAAGCTGTAAAAAAGCATCTTATTAACATAGTCAATCATGAGTTATATTCTAAAATATTTCTATGCGAAACTCGTTAAGAATGACCGGCAGAGTTGGTAGTCATTGGCCCAGTCTGCCGAACCGGGAGATAGTAACACCACTATCCTTCGGATCAACTTCGCTCGATCCAACTAGGCTGCATCGTGGACTCGAGTGATACTTAATTCTTTTTACATTTCTATACAAAGCTACTAAAGTGCTTGTATCATAAAAGAAAGACAACCAAAGTACATAAATATATCAAAGAGGCAAGTGGCTTCGAACCCGTGATCAGTTTGCGTAACTACTGCACTGCCACTACACCATGGTCGCCTTAATTTGATACTAATAGTTATTTAACCGTCGCTTCCTTTCAGCCATCAAAAATTCTTCGACATGAACAAAAACAAATGAATGACTAGTTATCATAACAAAACTATGACAAAGTATATCACTAAAGCATAGTGAACTAAAATATCATTTCTAACTGAAACATTCCACAGTCACAAGCACTTGCCTTGCAAATGTTGTCAAGTTTAATTGGCTGCATAGACAATTTGGATCTAATAACTCAGAATTGCCATAAAGCGAAGGAATTTGTGGCTATTGCGATAACACTATTAAGCTATTTGCTCCAGACAGGTCTACGCTGCACCACTAACCGATCGATTCAGAGTAAGTTTAAGGATAATTCCTCTAAATGTTCCTATAAAACTAAAAGTATAAATACAGATTTAAAATATCATAAAATATAGGTATTGGAATTGTTTTCTTTTACTGTAGCTCGACATCAGCATCCCACTAGATATAAATACGGTTCACGGTTCATAGTGCAAGTAGCAATCGTATCTACTATGCCGGCCTAGTTGGAACCGGCAACTTTAAACGCGACTAAGTCATTTCACGATCTGTACACTTAAACGTGGCGGTTCAATCCGGTTGTTCTGTCTGCCTACTACTCTTTAATACTCGTACCAAGACCCGGAGCAAAAAGATCTTTATTTAATTATTAACAATTATTTGTTACATACAGTTAATAATAAAAATTCTTTGAAACAAAGCTTTGCTCTGTCCGGGAATTGAACCTAGGACTATTCATGTAGCGAACTAGTATTACCGATGCGCCGTGTGTCGCCACGTATAGGTACATTAATTTTTGTACTATACATTCGAAATTTAAAAGTGCTATATGGTATCGAATAGCTACGTATACAAAACGCAGTAAGCTCATGGTATGTGACGTAAGTATAATAGGAGTCCAGCCCCTTTACACTTGATATTCAGTTTTCAATATCTTTGTTTAAACTCGAGACAGCGAAGGATTAGGTTAGATTAAATTTGATGGACTGTATCGAATTGTTCAGCTGACAGGCGGCTTTAGACACGAAATAATTTTATAATTTTCAAATAAGGATGAAGTTTTGTTAATTTAAGATACGGGGTAAGTAGAAAATGGGGATAAAATATAAATGATGCGTCTTGTAGACGAGGGATTTACACCTAAAGATTGATGGACATTAACACGACTGCAGAATTAATTTGTATTAATGATCGAAACTATTTACATAGCATGTTTAATTTTAGTTTGTTGTCATTCCGAGTAATATAAATTAACAAACACGAGCTTTAAGAAAAGCACACCTAGTGGGGAGTAGCGTAACTATATTTACAACGACGTGCGGATAGATGGCGCTAGGTGCATCTGATGCGCGTGCGCATGTTATATTTTGTGGTTTGGTATATTGTTATTTTTATATAATTATATTTAGTAATTAAATACTACTACTTATTTTTATTTTTGAATTTTATTATTCTTATATCTCTATCACTCTGTTACACCTCTATTTCTACATTTCTCACTCCTTTGCATAGAAAAACTAACGCAGATTGTTTAAAATATTATATACATTATAGTTAACCTAAATAGAAAGTATCTAAAATATTCATGTCAATTAGTACCAACGTACTAATCATTAGATTAGTAGATTTTTCTTCATTTTGCCTTTATCTTTTTTACTATAACAAAAGTACTTAACCTATTTTTACATTAACATTACCTCATACATAAAAGTGTCAAAAACTGCATTTCCTAAACCTAGATAATATAATTTTTCATTATCCCATCCGTAAGGAAATGTGTTTAAAATTAACATAGCCCAATTTATTACATTCCATTCCATATTTTAAAGACAATTGGGATGTTTGTTTTTTTCTTTTAATTCGGCAGTTCCGGCGATGTAATTGGATACTACAGGCGTCTGGGGCTCCGTGAAATCACTAATCCGACTAATTCTGACAGCCATATGTCATGGAATAACGACTGCGTCGAAGGAACTTAAATATGAAACGTATGCTCCCATATTTTGCAGCTGATTCCCTTGTAAATCGTGTGTGGGTTATTGTTTTTTGTATGACATGATTCATATTTTAAATACGAGTCAAGTCATTAGAATATTAAAACAGTTCCTGCAGCAAATCTTGGCAGTAGTGTCTTCAGTTGATAAGCCTCACTCAACTTTTGTTCAACATAATTCCTAATTATAAAATGTTAGTAAAATTAAATTAAATAAAAAGTCATATAAACGTTTCGTCAAAGTACTCGTACATACTATACATGCTTTATTAAGCAATATGGCAAACATAATATTAGATGGCAAGCAAATAATGTTATCTCTAAAGCAGGCTACTGTATGTTTCAAAATAAGATTACACGTTTAAAGTAACTAGGACAATGTGACTGTAAAATGACAATTTGAAAAGATAATAATTCTCTTTTTCAACATGAGCGAATCATATAAAAAATATGTCGTGGGTCGCAAGCCTCGCATATTTGTGGCACATGGGTTCAACACATGACAGGAATGAAGGTATATTTTAACATGAAGCGCCGAGAAAAGGCAAACATTTTAAAAACAATATTTTAGACAGACATTTCGGCATTAACTTGGATTATAATAAACGCTGCCACCTGTTTGGGATGAAATCTGTAATGATTTAGGTATATCTCTTTCGTCCTTTCACTGAAGATAGATTTGGAGTGGTTCTGTGTTTGCTTTCTTTGTGCATGTTTGGTCATAATTTAAGTTAATTTATGTTTGATGGCAAGGATGTTCAACTGTGAATAAATTCGCCTAAAGCACCTTACCTAATTTGTCGCTTTTGTCCTAGCTTATTTGTAACTTTACGAACTAATACAAATTGTAACTTTAATGTTGTCCGTGGCAGCATTGTCGTTTAGATTGCATTCTAACATAACATCAGACGGAGTGCAGTTATAAGCCTAAGGCAATATATAAATATCTACATAAATATATATTTTTTTAAACCGCAAACATCCTTCAAACTGTTTTAATTTAATTTTTTATTGTGACTCAACATTTGAACCGGAACCGCCTGACGGTAAGCAAGATGAGTGCCGATTAGTGAAAAACTAAGTTAAAGAGCCCCTCGGATGCATACAGTTTAATCTGAAGATAGATCACTAGCGCCAACTCGATTGGGGATGGAAACCGATTTCGGTCGCTTAACCACTCGCAGCATGTCCCACGTCCATCTCAATTTTTACATCGTACAGTTCATGCTCTTGATGGGTCCTCATAATAAACCACTTGCCATTAAGATTGTATCTTTGATATACATATGTACTTTGGTCGTTCGATTTTCTATGATACAAGCACTTTTAGTAGATTGGTAAAGATTTTTTTGTTGCATTTTACATGCACATAATAAATTTAACTTTTAATTAAAATTTCTTAATTTACTATTGTGGTAGCAGCTCTAAAACGGTGTCAAGTAAGTACGAAACTAGAATGAAAAAAAGGCAATACTTTTTAAAGCTACTCCATTTTATCTTGAACAAAAAACAAGTTAATGAACACCGCATTTATCCCACTTTCTTTCATTTCCTTCCAGCAGCTAACAGAAGTAAAAAATTTAAGGACTTATCATCATCGATAATGGCAACTCAATGTAATGTCTAAAAAACAAACGGATGTGCTAAAAATGTGTGTCCCTATTTGAACACATGTAGAGCCACAGATTACAAAATAATATTATTATTGTTTTTTTTATTGACACGTTACATCTGACCTCGACTTACCTGATAGTAAACAAGGAGAAATCCAAGTGCGCCGATGACTAAAAACACTGATTTAGTTTACGGCGGCCTTAGTCGTCGTCGCTATACCGGCGTTTTTGACTTTAAGTCTGACTTTGAAATAATAAAAAAATCTATAGAAATAAAATTAAAAATATACAGGCAATAAAGATCCACATTCTACGATTTTTTAATAACACACAACTATTGAACCTATTCCATTTACAATTTTATTTACAGTAAGCTAACCTAACCTAACCTTTGGTCTGTTAAGAATATTCTTTGATCAAAGAACATTATTTTGGGTCGTGGTCTTCCGATAGTGAAATGGTCTCTTAATTCAAGAGCCAACGCCGCTAGTTCGAAACCTGGCCGGTACCAACGCATCTTTGATTATGCGTTGGTACCGTATAATCAATAATAGTAATATACATACGAGTTATATATTATACCTATATTTGATTTTTAGTCTGTGTTCAACTTCAAAGTACGTATCCCAATGTAGACACGCCCGCGAGTACATCGATGCTGTTAATTTTCACACGAGCTATTACGATCTCCCCTTGAGAATTGGGCGGCGTGGCCTTGATGATGATTGAATGGGGTACAGCCAGCAGCGGGATGTCAACACTTTAAAACGTGTGTCATCTAACAACGCCGACTTTGAACCGACAGTTTTTTAACACATTTAGATAACGATTCTGCTGACTTACACATCTTTGTTTAATAATATTGTTGAGGTTTGTTGTCATAATTTGAAAATTTAATAATAGATATACTATACAAGTAAGTATACATACCGTAAAGTGACTTGGTTGCAGTTCAGGATGTAAGTTGCCAGTTCCAACTAAGCCAACAAAGTGACTGCTACTTACAGTTATTTAACTTTAGTAGCAGACACTTTCATTAATGGAGCGCACTCCATCTTAACATTCGGGATGCTGTAAAATATATCGATCCACAATAATAATAATAATACGTATAGTAGATATATTTTAACAGCGATTGAGCTCTAGTGGGAGCGAAAAGAACCCCCAGTCCAAAACCACTTGCCGGATTATATTAAAAATACATTGTTTATATTAAGGTTTTCTATAACACAAGCACATTTAATAGCTTAGTATAGAATTTTATATTTGAAAAGCAAGGCGACCGTGTTGTGGTTGCAGTGCAATGGTTAGGCAAACTGAGAGCACGGGTTCAAAACCACTAACCGGTACCAATATATTTTTGAAATATGTACTTGGGTTGTCCTGTTTCTATGATACAAGCACTTAAGTAGCTTAGTATAGAAATGTAAATAAAAAACAATATTATAAAAAGAAAAGTTTTTTAATCAATCATACGACTTAAAGTTAAAAGTAAAAAGCTCAACTATGTGTACTAATACTATTCGTAATACTTTTCACAGCGTACGAGCGTATTAAAGCTTCGTAGAAGTTCGCAAATAGGTAAGTTAATAAAGATATGTAATAGGTAATAACTTTGTACATAAGAACTCACTGTTCTTTCAAACTATATGACGTATACACGTACTAATTAGTTTATTATGTCGGGTACTCTTCTGCCAGGTTATATTATTCATTGTGAAGCATAGATCATAAACGCCTGGACTTCTCTCGCCAACTGTTGATTGGTGTAGATTATAATAATTATTTTAAATATTTTTTATTGTGACACGACCTCGACCCACCTGTTGATAAGCAAGAGGAGGTCCAAGAGTGAAAAAACTGAATTAGTTCATGTCGCCGTCACTATGCCGGCCAAAGGTGCTTCTTCACTTATCGCTTGAAAGATTCAAGGTCATAGGATGGAAAACACATGGGCTGGCAAAGCATTCACACTCCAATTCATGTTCGGTTCACCAGTAGCAAGGGTATGGGTATTTGAATATGACTACAGGCCATGTTGCCAGCTATGTTGCCTTAAAAAAAATACTTTTTTTGTGACTCGACATCTGATGGTAAGTCCAAGAGTGCAGAAGATTAAAAGAAAAAACGAATCTGTTTACGGCTGCCTGAGACACCAATCGTTTAGCTCATTTTTTCCACTATAATCCGGCAACCTTTTCGATGATCCAGAAAAGCGACTGAGTCACTCTGTTAGGTCTAAAATGGCGGTCCATCGACTCTGTAGTCTTAGCAAAATATTGTTACAATGTTACAGTTTGTTTATTATATTCTATTATTTAGTAAAAAAATTAAGCGCCATTTCATTTGGAATTACTTTTAAGTAGTGATATGCTTTGGATTCTATTTACACATAAATTAAACTTTTATATTTTAAGTTAACTTTATGTAAATACATATAATTAGGAGCGCAACTATAGTAGGGGAACGAGTTAAAGGAACGCGCGAGGAATGTAGTTGTGACGTCATGGTCACGTGTCTATTATGAATAGTGAATAACATGCAAAATGTCGATAACAATAAACACACACTTTCCTTAAAATGCAAATAGATTTAGTTATTAAAAATTATAAATGTGTATTAAATTGAAGTATAAACATTAGACAGCAACAATTTTTGATGAATTATATATTAATTTAATTTTGAGAATAGTGACTGCATGTTTTTTTCTTTTTCACACATTTTAATCACGTTTCTAATAATGGTTCTAGCCTAAATAGGGATGACGACTCTCTTTTATTCAATTAACTCACTAATTTTTCAATAATCAAACAAAGAAAATATGGACACGTTTTTATCGATATTAAATGACATCGCCGAGCTATGAGCGTCACTAAAAGCGGCCACTAAGATACGGGTGGTGGTCGTTTCACGCCCCACCGCACCTCAGCCCCCGAATTCATTTAGCTCGTTCCCCAACTATAAGTTCTCGCTGTTCTTCAAGAGAAGGTTCTACTAGTGAGTGCTGGACGATTATGACATAACCAAAACCTCATGAACCAAGCTTAGACATATGGTAAACAAACCGCTTTGACACTAGTGGGTTTGGTTTTGCGTCGTATACTTTTGGTTGTGCGAAAATGTCTGATTTTGTGCCAAATAATCGATATTTGCAGAAAGTGTTGCTATTCTTCTTTCATTCGAAGAAAACGGCGACTGAAGCGCATCGAGAACTCCAAAATGCACGCACCTATGTAAATTAACTTATCAATAAATAAATTGAACAATACATGATGTCATCTCTTATTGTCAGAATATCTAAAATGGTAGGACCACTTCGGTTCGGGGTAGCATCCGTATTCTGTTGACTGCATGGAATAAGTCGATTATTTCAGTCGTTTCAACCTCTTTTTGTTCACCATCAGACGGGCTTAGGTCACAAGTGGAGTGACAAAAAAAAACCCAAACATTTATTATTATGTTTAATTAAAACAGGATCATATATTATAAAAGTTCAAGGCGACCGTGGTGTAGTGGCAGTGCGATGGTTACGCAAACCTGAGAGCACGAGTACCCACATTGGTACCCACCGGTACCAATGTATCTTCGATATATGTACTTTGGTTGTCCTGTTTCTATGATACAAGCACTTTAGTAGCTTAGTATAGAAATGTAAATAATAAAAAAAATAGATTTTTTTTATTAAAGTTAAAATAGCATTAGCCCTCGTACATTATATTTTAAAAAACAAAGTATTATGCTTTTGTTAAAACGTTAAGTATCCACAGGGCTGCTTAACAGGTCCACTTGAAACCAATTACGCTTTTAACTAAGCACTTCGAGAGCCGAAAATAAAAGCCCCAGTTAGCTTTTTTTTATAATAGTACTTTATAATTATGAATCGTTTATAAGTTTAAGTAGAATTTTGGTATGTAAATAACTTTTACATTTTAAACATAGTCCTTAATTTTTATTTTATAATTTAAAAGTGTGTAATTATTTTATAATTAAAACAGAGACAGGACTCAGCCGCGTTTTGGTTCAAGCTTGAAAGTTACTGGTTCTAGCTAGGCTGGCATAGTGTATGCAACTGCTACTTGCAGTTATTAATCTGAAGTCTCAGTCGCCTGCGAGATGAACATAAATATTAGAAAATATTAAAGCTAGATTTTAAAATTGAAGTTATATTTTGAAGCTAAAATGATAAAATATATGTTTTAAGCCAAAGCTTTGTGAAATACAAATAAATAAAGTTAGAAAATCTAACTACAAGGATTATTGTTATTTTTTAAAAGCAGTTAACGTCAATTTATTGTAATAATAATATGTAGTATTTAAGTAATTTCTTAGATTTTGCGCAAACATTGATTAATCAATTAAACTAATTTTATGCGGCTTACTATCTCTTCGTGACCACGATGGCTGCAAAGCTCTCAAAACGTCGGAATAATAAAAAAATGTAAAATCAAAACCAAAATAAACGCTATAGTAAGCCGCTATAATAAAAATTTGTTTAATTCATGTAGTATTTTTATCTTGACACGACATCTGACCCTGACTTGCCTGGTAAGCAAGAAGAGGTCCAAGAGTGTCAACGACTGAAAAAACCGACTAAGTTTGCGGCTGTCTCATTCACTATGTCGGCTAGAGGTGCTTTTTCGTGCTTTGAAGGAACCAAAGTTGTATGATGGGAAGAACACACCTGGCAAAGCATTGTACTTGTCTTTTAGTCGACTAAAAATTACGCGCCCAATCGTAAAGTTACATTGTCGAGTCGGTCGATAGACTGCGGATGCTTCCAATCAATCAATCAAATTGTCACGCCTCTTTACCACGGGGATAGGCAGAGACAATGGAGCGCCACGCGATCCTGACACAACTCCCACGCTTTTTTTTTATTGTGTCACGACATCAGACCTCGAGCCGCCTGATGATAAGCAAAAGGAGGTCCAAGAGTGACGACAACTGAAAAAACCGAGTTAGTTCCCGGCTATCTCAGTCGCCGTCATTATGCCGGCCTAAGGTGCTTTTTCACATCCACAATTCTCCTCATACAAGCTCTATGGTTATGGGCACTAGGCAATTTAGCTTTCTTGAGGATGTCTCCGATTTGATGCTTTCTTTCAAATTAGGTAAATATTATTTTCTTTCCAAGAAACCTCTTTACCGTAAATTTCAGAAAGTAATTAACAATAAACAAAATTGTATTTATTTATGAGTAATAATATTGTAAATATTCTTGGCCAATAAAATCATCGTTAACTCCGATAATTTCTATAAATTACACGAAAATCGTATCAGAATCTTTCTGATTGGTTGTCCAATTAGGAAATAATGTTATTTTGCAAAATTACATTTTAAGCTATAACAACATTTCTCCGTTACTCGTATTCTATTTTAAACTTGTATTTTTGACTGATGGTTTATGAATAGAATATTTCAGCGTCATCTCTATAAATAGGCAAAACAATCGAAAATGAAACTTTAGTCATCATTCAGATTCTTAATAATTAACTTTAACTTTAGAGTAGCGCTGCACCTAGTAGGAGGCATTATTTAACTAAATTAAAATAAATGCATTATCAAAAACTAATTAATATCTAAAGATAGACTAGTCTTTAGATATTAATTAGTTTTTGATAATGCATTTATTTTAATTTAGTTAAATAATGCCTCCTACTAGGTGGACTGACAACATAGTGAAAGTCACGAATAACCGGTGGATGCATTGACATTTTGTCGTTCGAAATGACGTTCTAAGGGGAGGCCTATGTTCAGCAGTGGACGCCTTTTGGCTGATGATGACGATAAAGAAAAAATGCATGAATCTTTGACGACAGGCGTGGCGTATTGGTTAGCACACTAGTCCGTTACGCGGAAGTCCCGGGCTCTATTCCCGGTCGGAGCAAATATTTATTTCATAGCAAGTCTAGGTCAGGTAATGAAGATATAAATGTTTCCATAAATCAACTGATCAATTAAATTGTCACGCCTTTCTCCCACTGGGATAGGCAAAGACAATGGAGCGCTACTCTCCTCGATCCCGACACAACTCCCTCTTTCTTTCACATCCATAATTCTCTATTCCTTAAATATCTTGGTAATTAAAATAAATGTGCTCGTATTTGGATATTTTTTTATATCCAAATCAAAGAGAACGTCAATCAGAAAGGCAGTATGTCACATGCGTGTTTGGTCCAAACAAGGCTGTCACTACAATGGATGTTGCCCACAAATCACTGACCTAACCGAAGGGCTCTTTTTTACCATTTTCGTTCATTTCACAGTGAAATTGAGTCCCTCGCACGGACGTATTGGGATCTCCATCATTCGTTTGTTTTTTGTGTGTATAAATATATACATTCATATTATTTATATACGTGAGATATGGCGTCCGATTGCCTGTTGTTCAGTATCCCTGCTCTATGAGAAACGATGACTAGACAATTTTATCACGCAGAACGTAATTTAACATGCAGAAAAATATGTAATATAGGAATAACAATAAAATTTTATTTAAATAAATGTAAATGAAGTTCGTCATAATTCATGATTTAAATCAGACGCCCTTCATTAAATTTTGAACTTGCCGCGCAAACGTATGAACTATGCGTCTGTGGCCGCGTTGTCGCTGGCTGCGGACCCCGCGGACTTTTGTCAATGTAATGGAGAGGTTATGTTACGCGTGTGAAAATCAGTGTTAAAATAAATAGAAATAAGTAGTGAAATATTAGCTTTAATTGTTGTTTCTCTTTACAGGTAAATGTTATGTACAATATAGTTATTTAGTTTAGTTTGTTTTTTTAGTTATAATTCATATTTATAATGAATGAAATTTCTCTTTACAGCGCAACACAATTTAGTTTTTATTTCACCCAAAAGAAAACATATTATAAAACAACAATTTTATAGCTGATTAAACTATAATGGAGAAGTTCCAGTTTGCATTTATGGTAAAATCAGGTGAAGACCCAAAAACAAATATAATGTGCATAACCTCAATTACTGATGTTAACAATCATACTTTTTTAATCCCGGATCATTTCCAGCCGGTAAAACTGCATGATACAATTATGAAAACTCAAGCTTTAAAAAAGATAAAGAGTACATTACAAAAAAGACATGATAATAGAAAAATATGGATTACTGTGACACCAGAGATAAATGAGAGCTATAGAGATGAAGATGGAAATATGCAATTTAAGGGTTATTTGCTAGAGGAAAGCTGTGCCCCTACTACTGGAATTACAGAGGAAGTTTTAACTAGAATCCTTGAAAACTTTAGTAAAATGAAAACGGATATATCTCAACCACAAAATATAAAATATTTGTCAGAAAAATTTGTATTAGAAAAATTTACAAAAAAAACTTCTAATGTGTCCCAATGGATGACCATATTTGAAAGTGAATGTACTCGTTTAGGAATAGAAGAAGAAACTAAGAAAATTGAAGCTTTTAGACTATTCTTGGAAGACTCGTGCCTTGATTGGTACAGTTCTATGCTTATAAAATATACAATAAATTCAGAATGGTGTTTGTGGAAGAATAATTTTTGTGAAACTTATGCAGACAAAGGGTGGTCCCCAGTGAGGTATGCAATCTTATTCAAATATAGACAAGGCTCATTATTAGAATATGCTTTAAAAAAGGAAAGATTGTTATTGGAAATAAATAAATCAATGGATAAAACAATTATAATAGATTTAATCGCCACAGGGTTACCAAATTATATTGCTGATAAAATTAATAGAAAAAACTTAAAAGAATCTGAAGATTTGTTTAATGAAATAAGAGGATTGGAACATTTAGTAAATAAGAGGAATCTAGAAAAAAAGTCAGGAAGTTTTGAGAATAAAATTAAAGAGAAAGAGAAAAAAGAGAATCCATGCAGAATTTGTGAAAAAGAAAACAGAGGACACCGGTATCATCCAGAATCCATATGTTGGTTTAAAAATAAAAATTATGATAAAACAAGAAGGGAACAGATCAAAAACGTTAACAATTCGGAACTAGAATTGGAATTAAATCAAATGGATCCAAAAAACTAATAATTCCGCCATTAATCAAAGTTAAATTATTACTAAATGATACAGTAGAAACATTTGGGATTTATGATTCAGGGTCAAATGTTTCTTTGATAAATTCAAGATTGTTATCATTGAAAAATAACCCGATAAATCATGATAATAAAAACACAAATTTAAAAACGATTAATGGCATAAAAAAAACAATTGGAATAGTTAACCTAAAAATAAAAATTTTTGATATTGAAAACAAAATTAATGTTTTTATTATAGATAAAGAAAATTTTGATTATGATTTTTTAATCGGGCTAGATTGCATAGAAAAATTTAATTTAATACAAAACGAGAAGTTAGAAATTTCACAAAACACTCACAATGAAAAAAATATATCCAAGAATACAAAAATAAATTCAGGATTTACAGGAAAAAAATATGAAGAAGAAAAAAACTTTTATAGTAACAATAAAAGGGTAGATTCCCTGCAGAAAAAAAGAAATACAATAAACAGTGAGTATGAAATAAACTTTAATAACATATAGAAGTAGCAAACTTTAATATTTCAATAAATCATCTAGACTTTCATAGGCGGTCAGAAATAAACAATTTAATAAATAAATATAAATCACTTTTTGCAAAAGATAAATATGATATAGGCACTGTGAAAGATTATGAAGCACATATTGATTTAATAACAGACAAATACTGTAGTAAAAGACCATATAGGTGCACCATAGAAGATAAAAAAGAAATAGAACAACAAATATCAAAGTTATTGGAAAAAAATATAATTGAAGAGTCTTACAGTCCTTTTGCTGCCCCGGTAACATTAGCATATAAAAAAGAGGAAGGAAGAAGATCAAGATTATGCATAGATTTTAGGGATTTAAACAAACTTGTAATCTCCCAATCACAACCTTTCCCTCTAATCGAGGATTTAATGACAAAAACTAGAAACTGTAAATTCTTCTCTACATTAGATATAAATTCAGCTTTTTGGTCAATCCCACTGAAACTTGAAGACAAGAAAAAAACAGCATTTGTAACTTCAGAAGGACATTATCAATGGACCTGTTTGCCATTTGGTTTAAAAACTTCCCCTGCAATTTTTCAGAGAATATTAAGTAGCATTATAAGAAAACATAAATTATCAGATTTTACGGTAAACTACATAGACGATATCTTAATTTTTTCAAAAACATTCGCAGAACACATTGAACATTTATCATTATTACTGGAAGCAATTTTAAAAGAAGGCTTTAGACTGAAATTTTCAAAATGTAGTTTCGCACAAGACTCAGTTAAGTATTTAGGGCATATAATCAAGAATAATACAATCACTCCCCTGAAAGATAATTTAAAAGCTATAAAAGAATTTCCGGTTCCAAAAATACAAAAAATGTTCGACAGTTCCTGGGCAAAATAAATTTTTATGGGAAATACGTGCCAAATATCTCAATTATATTAGATCCATTACATAACTTATTACGAAAAGGACAAAAATTTTTATGGTCAGAAAAATGCCAAGAATCCTTCGAGACAATAAAAAAATTACTATGCTCAAAACCTATCCTAGCAATCTATGATCCAGATTTAGCCATAAATATTTATACAGATGCAAGTCTCCAGGGTATAGGCGCCGTTTTGAAACAACCACAACATAATGGAGACGAAAAACCATGTGCATATTTTTCAAGAAAATTAAGTGATACACAAAAAAAGAAGAAGGCTATATATTTGGAGTGTTTAGCAATAAAAGAAGCGGTAAAATATTGGCAACACTGGCTCATAGGAAAAAAATTCATAGTTTTTTCTGATCATAAACCTTTGGAGAAAATGAACATTAAGTCAAGAACGGATGAAGAACTGGGAGATCTAACATATTATCTATCTCAGTTTAATTTCGAGGTAATATATTCCCCAGGAAAATACAACATAGAAGCAGATTGTTTGAGCAGGAATCCTGTCCTAGAACCAGAAGAAAATCAAGATGAAAGTATAAAAATGGTAAACACAATCAAACTAGAAGAAATCCAAAATGATCAAGAAAGAAATGAAGATATAGAACTTAATAAAAATAAATTAATATTAAAAGATACATTATACTATAGGAAAAAAAGAAAAAAAGAAAAGATTATACTGAGTGAAGAATTTAGCAAAAAAGTAATTGAAAATATTCACTATCTTTATTGTCATATAGGTATTCAACAAATGAAAAACAAAATTGAACCATTCTTTGCTGCGAAAAACTTAACACACAATATTAAAAAGATCTGTGAAAACTGTGAAGTCTGTATAAAAAACAAGTCAAGAAGAAAATATAAATTTGGCCTAATGTCTCAGCTCGGTCCCGCCACTTACCCTTTTGAGATAATGTCTATAGATACAATTGGTGGATTTGGTGGCTCGCGCTCTTCAAAAACATATTTGCATCTTCTAGTCGACCACTTCACGAGATATGCTTATATTTTGACTTCGAAAACCCAAAATTCAAATGACTTCATTAAACTAATAGAAAAAGTGTCGAAAGAAAACAAAATTGGAATGATTCTATCCGACCAGTATCCTGGTATAAACTCAAATGATTTTAAAAATTTTTTGGAGAAAGAAAATATACCCATAATCTTTACTGCAGTAAATACACCATTTTCAAATGGTTTAAATGAAAGATTAAACCAAACATTGGTAAATAAGATTAGATGTAAGATAAATGAAAGAAAAAATAAATTAGCCTGGACGTCCATCGCACATGATTGTACCCAAAGATATAATGAAACAGAGCACACGGTTACTGGATTTTCTCCAAAATATTTATTAGAAGGGAAAGTTGTTAATATTCTGCCAGATGAATTAAAAAATAATATAACACATAACGAATTATTGCAAAATAGAAAAGTTGCACTACAAAATAGTATAAAATCACACAATTATAATAAACATAATTTTAACAAAAATAGAATAAAATTGGAATTAAAAATAGGAGACTTAGTATATGTTGAAAACGGAAATAGGTTAAACAGGAAAAAATTAGATGAATTAAAAATTGGCCCTTACAGAGTTATAGGAAAACTATCAAATTCAATTTACAATGTAAACACAGGACATAAGAAATACGAATCCAATCTTTTCCATATAACTAAACTTATTCCCGTACCGGTGGACAATATAGAGTAAAATATAAAATTAATTAATTTTCCTTTGGGGGAGGGAGATGTAAATGAAGTTCGTCATAATTCATGATTTAAATCAGACGCCCTTCATTAAATTTTGAACTTGCCGCGCAAACGTATGAACTATGCGTCTGTGGCCGCGTTGTCGCTGGCTGCGGACCCCGCGGACTTTTGTCAATGTAATGGAGAGGTTATGTTACGCGTGTGAAAATCAGTGTTAAAATAAATAGAAATAAGTAGTGAAATATTAGCTTTAATTGTTGTTTCTCTTTACAGGTAAATGTTATGTACAATATAGTTATTTAGTTTAGTTTGTTTTTTTAGTTATAATTCATATTTATAATGAATAAAATTTCTCTTTACAGCGCAACACAATTTAGTTTTTATTTCACCCAAAAGAAAACATATTATATAAACTATCACATTTTTTTAAATAATACCCCTATCACATTTTTTTAAATAATACCCGTATATTGTGGCCAACTGCACTAACAGCAAGTATCAGTTGTATCCACTATGCCGGCCTAGTTGGACGCGGCAACTTTCAATCTAATCCCAAAACCTAAGTAACTTCATGGTCTGTACACTTGAAAGTGTGGTACTATCCCGGATTGATAGATTGGCCAAATGACCACCAACTGTCTGTCTGCTACTTGACCCAGAGCAAATATCTACCTCTTTATTATTATTAACAAATATTTTGAATATATGATCTAATAATTTAATATTACAAATAAATGTTATGAAACAAATGCGACCCGTGGTGTAGTGCATGGGTTCTTTGATATATGTACTTTGATTGTTCTGTTTCTATGATACAAGCACTTTAGTAGCTTAGTATAGAAATGTGAAAAAACGTCATACTCGTATACTCATGTCTTATATTTTGTAACTTAAGCGCCACGGTTGTCCTGTCGCTAAGTATTCCTTTATATAATTCCAAGATATTTTTCTAGGTAGTTCTCTAGAAAAATATCTAATGTAGCTCTCTCTTTACCAAAATAAAGAAATATAATATTAATATTTGACATTCCGCTCTATAAGAGTTCTTTCCAGAACGACCGCATAAATAATAAAGCACAAAGAGTCATGTACCATATTTTTGTCGACATTATTTATAAGAAAGGAAAATAATTAAAATTGACTTTAAAATATCTATCATTTTCGAACCTTTCTTTAAGTCATGATTTAAAAGTAAATTATGGCAGTCGGATCGTAACCCGAACTCGCGTGTTATTATATCTCGAAGTTAAAGACCATAAATCTCACGGGATTTAATTTTTATGAGACGTTCGATGGCTTTGAGAAATGCAGTCGTAACATTTCCGATGTGTCTGCACATTCATTTTTGGGTAACTATTGGACATTTTTTTTAAGAAACCGTTTTTTATTGTGACGTTACATCTGCCCCCTAATTGGCTTAGGAGGTACAAGAGTACCAAGTCATGTTATGGTTGGCTTAGTCATTGACTTGCTAGACTAATACCTTACATATCCGTATTCAGAAAATCTAAAAGTCCAACAGGAAATCGTCATTTTGTTTATTGTCTTTCCAAATAAAGTACCGAAAATTTTTGAAATATTTTTTAACGAAAGTATTATTATTGACTGATAATCAAAATATTTATAGCTGTCGGTTATAATGTTCTAATCAGTCGCGTATTTGTTGATTGTCGTGTCACTTCATTTTTTACCAATTGTGCCTCGTTTTAATTATATGGTTTAAAGTATTTGACAATAATAATGACACAGCCTTCTCGCTTCCTTCACATCCACAATTTTCTTCATACATACTCTTTGTTAAGAGCACTGTTGCATGTTTTAGTTTTTTTTTAAGAATGTCCCCGATTTAATTCCTAGTAACAGTTAGGAAAATAATACATGGTATATGTTTGATTTTATGGTCTTTAATAGGTATTGATGAAAAACATTCTTGGTTATAATATCTGTCATACAAACTACATTTGTAATTGTTAAAGTTTTTTAATTAAAAGCCAAGAACAAAGAAATGGAGATGTTGAAAATCCACATGTACGAAGCCTCGGGGAAGTAATAAAGCTAATCGATTATATAAATCATACTCGACATTGGTTAAAAATACTCTTAATCATAAAACCTTTTTTTTTAAGTTTCAAAAAGATTTTTTTGTAACAAGTTTTGGGAATGGCAGTAAAAATTAAGATTTTTATTGGCAATCAGTGTACGCCATTGTGTTGAATTGACGAGGTATGAAATATATGAAATTTTATTTTTAACGCACGGATTCGTTTAGGTTATGAACTCGTTACGATGTTATGTACGTGCTTTTGAATTTGGGTTTCTCGAATTTTACACAAACTTTGATTGCCTTGTTATTTTTACTCGTACGTGAATTTTTATTTATATTTTATAGTTATCCCAAAAAAAGCTGCTGAGGCACGAAAACGGAAGCGCTGAGAGCAGTTATTACCCCATTTTAATTTAAAAATTCTCAATTCTATTAGGGTACACAAAGAAAGCTAGCCTAACCTGAACTAGTTGGCCGCTTCTGGCATACTCATGGGAGCTATGATACTAGACTGATGAAACACTCCATTTATATCAACAAATACTCCTCAAAAAGTAGGTATACGATATTGAGAACAAAATCACATTTTAATTTTTTTTTATATATTTCTTTTGTATCATTTTTGTTGTTTTATTTTAGTGTTTTACATGATATAAATCGATGCCATTTAAAATTAACCTAAATTTTTCAATTGGTCAACCTTAGAAGGGTCTGAAATTATAACTTTCAACCGTACACAACTTGACCATTACTCGTATACGTAGCTAATATAATTTGATTTGACGTTTCGGGATCAACTTGTAAGTTGTTGGTTCCAAATAGGCCGGCATAGTGGATGTGACTGCTACTCATGGTTATTGTAGTAGTAATCACCCCCATTCATGGAACGCACTCCAGCTTAAAATAATACTATATACATACGTTAATCTACTATTGATTATAATGATATACCTAGGTATACTATATACTATATGATTATAACTCTCTACATTAAATTTAGTAGTTAGATCTTTATTCTTGTATCTTTCCTTGCTTACTTTTGGACAAGACAAGGTCAAATGTCGCTTTTCAATTTATGATTATAAAAAAAATTATGATCATAAAACATATTTATCCATAATGTCACTTCCTGTATTCAAAAGTACTAATTAAGTTTTTTATTATTGATAATAGCATACTCATGTTGTCTGTGGGTGCAGGTGATAATTTTCTTAATGCCATGGAAGCGGTTGGGCTCAAAATATCTTTTGTTCTGTTTCGGTTATTCCCATATATGTATTTCTTAATAATGTTAGTAGTCATATAACTTTGAAAATTATTATTTATTATAGTATTTTCTTAGATTTTGCGCGAACATTGTTTAATGAATCAAACAAATTTTATACGGCTTACTATCGCGTTTATTTTGGTTTTTATTTTACAATTTTTTATTATTCTTATGTCTCTCCGTGGCCACGATGGCTGTAAAGCCATTTGTTTGTGGTAAAATCACTCCTTTTCCCACAAACATCAGCAGAGACACTGGAGCGCCACTTGACACGATCCTGACACAAGTACCTCGCTTCCCTCACATCCACAATTAATGTAAATAAAAATCAACATATTAAATTAATTCCTTTGGGACTAAAGACCTTATATCACTAGACTCCGCCTTAGCAAAATAAGTCGCTATTGGATGTAAGGGAAACAATCGCTATTCCATAGTTATCAATCGGGACAACTCTTCTATGCGACGTGTAGTACTATTTAGTCTGTATGTGCACCAAATAACAGATTAAACACACACTTCAAATTTAATTTCTAAAAGTAAACTTTCTAAATTAAATCAATATAAGATTCTACACTTATTCTATAAACATAGGGGATATGGTGATTTTTAACTAATGCTCAGCGCTTATAGATAACCTTAGCCTATGTATTTAATGCAATGTAATTAATGTATTTAATAAAACAAATTAAAAAAAAAACAAATCAGGGGTAGTACCATCACTTACTAGTATACAGACCGTGAAGTGACTTAGTCGCGTTTGTAGGTTACCGGTTCCAAACGGACCGGCATAGTGGGTATGACTGCTACTTACAGTTATTTAACTTTAGTAGCAGTCACGCGCATTTATGGGCGCACTCCAGCCCAACATCAGGTGGGTTGCTGTCCGCCACAATAAAAAAACCACATTTAATTTTCTTTTAATGGTATTTATTATTACTATTAATAAATACCATTTGTATTTGTACAGGTTAACATGACATATAACTGAACACGTATAAACATGCCACTCTATCAAACAATATGTTTGCCAACAAATTAGCGAACCCACGGGCTTCGGAGCCCATCTGAGTCAATTTGGGTAGTCCTTATTGAATTACCAACCGACACGTTAGGGCATCTGCTTCGTGCGAAACTCGTCTAACAAATACAAGTTACCATTCTAAATTAAACTTTGTGTCTGTACTCATAAAGCTTAAATTTGATTCTTTACAGGTTTGATTGGCGCCATGGCATAGTGGTGAAGTAAGGCGTGATGAGTGATGCGTTTTGCTGTACCCTTTGACTCTTTAACGTCCAATGCGATTGGCTATACCTTTCTTACCGTATTTATAGAAGGCGTTTTATCTTAGTATATTTTATTTTCTATTGATTTTCATAAATTTACTATACAGAGAAAAAATAAGAATAAAGTAACTGGCCACCAAATAAAGATTTATTATAAATTGTTTATGATAAAATTAGGGCAACGGGTGAGACATGAAGCTGCACAAAGATTAAATCGAAATCTTATCAAGAAATACGATTTTACATTTAATTTCCAACTAATGTATAAAATCTTGATAAATATTTGTTCTCTAGCTATCATAGATTCGCTGCTATTTTAATTAGATTTTGTATAAAATTAAGGTTAAAAGTCTACAATTCCAATAAATATTTTTAGAAAGGTTACGTTGCATTTCCAAATATGTGATATGGAGTCATTATAACTTTAAAATATTTATCAAAATAAACAATGAAAGAAATTTTATTTCGAAATTTTATATAATTAGTATATTAGTATAAAATTTAACGTAATTTACATTAATTGCATTCAACAATTCACAAGTATCATTTCAAATTCACAAGTACACACTATAGGTAAATGAATTTGGAGTGCATTGCGGCGAGAGGCTTTAATGCGATATAATATAAAGGGCGAGTAATTCAATCAATACTTAGTACGTCCTATTACAAGAATTTTAATAATAAATAAATTGTTAATGTGAAGGAAGCGAGGGATTTGTGTCAGGATCGTGGTAAATGGCGCTCCATTGTCTCTGCCTATCCCTGTGGGGAAAAAGGCGTGACAATTTGATTGATTGATTGATTGATTGATTTAATCTAATTTTTATTTATTGTGACACGACATCTGACCTCGTCCCGCCTGATGATATAAGCAAGAGGAGGTCAAAGAGTGACGACGACTGAGAAAACTTAACACAACTTAATTATTTGTACAATTCGTGAACTCAATGGACATTCTCTGCCAGACTACCTTAGGCCTTAACGTCCGGCATAGACAGGGCAACCGTAATCGGAATCGGTATTTCAGTTATCGGCGCATTAGGACTGCCTCTTGTTTCACCATGAGGCAAGTCGAAATCCCATGTTGCGTCTCAAAAGTTCAGATCAACTTTCTCTAGTGACAAGTTGAAATATGTCAATATATTATAACTACAGTTATATAAATTGTGCTTGTATCATAGAAACAGGACAACCAAAGTATATGTAATATCAAAGATACATTGGTACCGGTGGGTGGTCTCGAACTCGTGCTATTCGGTTTGCGTAACTATTTCACTGCCACTACACCACGGTCGCTTAAATTGTTTACTTAAGTTTAATTTTATCTTTAGGATGACTTGAGATAACTGCTTTAAATCGTGGTGAGATACTCTACTGCGCTAACTAGCCGACCTGCAGAGGTGCGAATAATCAAACCATTACAATTTATTTTACTCGTAGATTAAATACAGGCGACGGTGGTGGTGTAGTGGTAGTGCAATGGTCATGCAAACCGATTGCACGGGTTTAAAAGCACATTTTTTATTATGACTCCACATATGACAGCACCCCGCTTGATGTTAAGCTGGAGTGTGGTGAGCGTAACTTACGCGGCAACTTACAAGCTGATTCCCAAACGCGACCAAATCACTTCACGGTCTGTAAAGTGGTGGTACTACCCCGGATCGGCAGACTAGGTACCACTCTTACATACTTACTTGCCAGCTAATTACCCTGCCTGGTTTGCACACCACTCCTAAAAAGGATTATTATATTTCAAATACAAGAGTTTATAATTGTCTCTATGTTTAGCGAAGTATAAATTATTATTTGGAGAAAATTTAATAACTCTACCTGTTCATCTAAGAGTATTATAAGAATTCCTTATTGAAATTCGTACCCTCTTTATCTGTTTACTGTAACGTGTTTTAGAAATCTTTCATCTAAGTCGTGATTTTCGCTTTAAGATTCAACGAGCAGCGAATCAAGTTAGATTTTAAATGTTATTTTCATATTTCTGTTTACATTTAGGCACTGCCCTTCAAAATATATCCCTTTTCTTCCTTTTATATAAATTAATGTTAAAATTTTAGGATAAATTTAAGTAAAGGGGCTTTTATTTTTAAATATAAGCTGCAAATATTTTGTTAAGTTGTATGTTAAATTATTAAAAATACACTTTATATAGTATAAATAAATCAAACCTATCGGAAGCTGATTAAAATAAAAGCGATAAATGTTATAGATGTTTTATATGCATTGTTAATATGCATTGGATTAATGCCGTACTTTTCACACATGCAAATTTTATCAGTGGATTTAAATTAATTAATTCTGAACCTATAGGATATACAAAGCGAATTTAACAAAAAAATAAAACTGAAACAAAAATAAATGTAAAAAACTCTATAAATGCAAATATCCTAAACAAGTAAATGTAATTATTAAATAAGAAAGATACAAAAATATTTTAAGTTTATATAAAAAATCCATAAAAAGATTGCAATTTAAACCAATTGGCTATCAAAAAGCGTGTCTTATTTGATAAAGACTTGTTTTTGTTTACTAAAAATCCCCTTTAAAACAGCGGAATTACAGCAGATTAGAGCCTCAAACAAAACGCACCCATGATCTATGAACCACTTAGAGACGTCTGCAAATTTAAAATATCTCTCATTTATTTGCTTTGGCTGGGTAGAAACATTGTTAGCACATTAACTGCTTAATGGGGGGCCATGTAGGGGGTTTATTTTTAGTTTTATTTTGTTAAACGGCACGTGCTACTGGGATTTAGGGATGGGATATTTTGCGCTTCCACAGTTAGGAGTAATATTAGTGTCGACACGCGTGCGCCACGTGGCGTCAGTGTGTAAAATCCTTTATCTGTACACGAAATGCACATTCACATTTCACCGCATATTGTACATCTTGGATTGTAGTTTAATTAAAACCCCTCGTGCTTGCTCATCTTTGTTGAGATTTTTATTAGATAAATTAATAATAATTTAATAGAATTTTGTTTGGCAGATATTTCAACAAAAAATAGAGTAATTTTATTCCATACTAGCTGACCCGGCGAACTTCGTACCGCCTAAAAGTGAATGAATGCCATGTTACAGATTAGCTTAACTTAAGTTGTTGTGAATTGAGAAAATTAATATATTTGTTTCTCTTTATAAATAATACAATATAGGTTTTTAAGCAATATATTTTTACTGATATGCCAAAATGTACAATTTGTTTTTATTTCTCAACATCCTCCAAAGAAAAGAAATAAATAAAGTTGTATATCAAAGAAAATAGATGTCTTCTTAAATCTATTTTTGGAGGTGCCTCATAATGCGTCCATTTCTCGTTGCAGATAATGCATTCAAAACCTATAATTATAATGTACCATACGGACTGGACAGGGACAGGCAGAGTCAATAAAGCGCCATTTGCCACGGTCCTGACACAACTACCTAGATTCCTTTACATCCACAATTCTCTTCATATAAGCTGTATTCATATAAACACAGCTTTCTTAAGGAAGCTTAAAACATACACTTTTGATATTTATCATTTAAAATATTTTAGAGCTTTTCCTAACCTATCTAAACTATTTTAAAATGTATGTTAAACTGGTAATACAATTAAGCCCAAGCCCTCATACAAAAAGAATGATGTCCTTTGTTGATTAGAAAATATATAAGTACTTACATTGATTTCGACATTCAATACATAGAGATAAGTATATTATGATTTAATAACGCTTTTCGGCATGCACGAAATTCACGAACACATTCCGTTGAACTTTTTGTGATGTTTTTTTAATCTTGTTTTCCTTTTTTTTGTATTCCGAAAATTGCAACAATAATTTGCATTTGTTTTCGGCATATTTAAAAATTTAAAAACGTACAAACAAAACACTACTACAGTAATTTGATCTATTTGATTTGACAGGTCGCGACGCGTCGGTTACTTTGTGACTTACGAGTCTATGTCATTGTATTAAAGCTCATAATTCTACAGCCATTATCGAGATGTCGTAAGATGCCGAGTATACACGAATGCACAACGAATGTCGCAAGTGTCAGTTAAGTTATTCAGAGCAAAAGCGTCTTTACCTCATTGTAATAAATCCCATAATTCTATAGCAATTTCTTTAGAATTTCTATCTCATTTTCTCCCACGTTAAATCTTATGAATTTATGTTTTGTCTCTTTTTACTGTCGTTTACTTCAACTAACGGACATTCACATTTATAATAATAGTAGGATAATAATAATAATAATTTAATATAATATAATAATTTGTTTTAAATTCTCAAGAGCTTGATATGTTTTTCTTAGTTTACCCAAAATAAATTTCTGAACGAATGCAAAATGAATTTCTGAACGCGCGCAATTTTGTATGGGAAAATGTTTTTTCTTTTATTTTATTTATTATAAAAGATTTTTTTCTAAAATAAACGTAGCCTAAGTTACTCCTTGTTATATCAGCTACCTGCCAATAAATGTCCCGTCACAATCAGTCCAGCCATTCAAGAGATTAGCCGGAACAAACAGACAGACAGACAGACAAAAATTTAAAAAAATGTCATTTTGGTGTATGTACCGTATATATATTCATATACATTTATTAAAAAACGTTTATTTTAATATTACAAACAGACACTCCAATTTTATTATATGTATAGATTATAGGGCGTTCTCACGGGGCGATTTTAGTTGATCAACTGCGAAATCGTTCGTGATTTGAACCGTCTGAACAGACTTTCAATCAAGTTGAAGCAATAAATATCTATTCAACAAAAGTTAATTTCATTTATACCTTTTCTATGTGATCATATTGTTGTAAACGTCTTCATGTATATATTTGCTAGTGTCACTAACAAAATTTCCTTGAAAATAAACTATCGTTATTTGAAAGCTTGTTCATGCAATATAGTTTATTTAAAAACTCAACGAGAGTAGTGGTCACAACTACACCAAACCTTTAATCGTAATCAATATTTGAAAAACAATAAACAATATAAAAACTATTCTTAGAAGGAATTTATATGAGAATATAAGTTTTTAATATGAGTATAATGTATTTTAATACTAATAGAATATGCTCAGAGATAATTATTAAGTATTGCAGAAGCAAATAAAAAATATATTTCAATCATATTTTACTTGCATTTTAATATTGTATGTATGTTTCATTTTTTTAAATCATTCATCTGCTATGAATAATTTCTATATATTTTTCCTTTAATGTAATTCGAAGTTGGTCCTTTAGAGGCTCAGAATCAAGAGTGCACATCTTCAACCTATGTATTTTCCAATATGCTGCGTCACTACTGTACGAGTATAATTTTCTTTCACTCAACGTAAACATACTCATAAAATATATAATTTTATTTATTAATTTGGATTTACCGTTTCATTGATTTTCTGGTATATTTAATCACTACGCATTTGGTAAAACAAACTTACCATATAATTTAATGAAATTATAAATTTCAATGTTCTATTTAGAACAATGACTTCTAATTCAGCTTCGTGACAATGAACGAACATTAGTTATAGGCAAATATTGTCTTGACCTTTAAGGGTACACCGGAATAGTCGCGTATCTCATAACTAACTAAGCGTATGTAAACAATTGAATCGTTTGTTTGTCTAATCCGAATTCTAACCTAAAACCTGTAGGTATATTCGTTAAGTTTGTCGTGGGCGTGCGATTCCGGTATCGAATTAGCATAATCTAAATTTATAGTCGCTCCTTTTGAATTGTTTTTTGTATAACTGGATAGTTGAGTCTTTTAATTTGTGTCAACCTTTTATTGTGTAAGCCGACAAGTTGTCAGAGTTAACTAATATGCTTAATTTTTCTGTCGGACATCTTTATTGTGGACATAAATTAATAACGCCATTATTCTTTTTTCTAAATTAAATAGACAAGGAATATAATGTCCTTTTAAAATACAGATTATTAACTATTTATCATTAATTGAAAATAGTAAAGTTGATGCTTTCATAGCTCTTACGTTTCTTAATAGCAAAAACTGATTAGGAAAACGGATTCCATGAGATATTGCGGATGTGAAAAATACGAAGAAGTTGTGTCAGCGGGTTAGTGACCTTTCTTTATTGTGGCGCAATATTTATCCTGATGGTATGCAAGTGGAAGTTCAAGAGCGCTGACGAATAAAAAACCGGTGCAGTTCACGTCTTAGTCCGCCAAATGTGCTTTTTCACGCCTCTTAAAGGATGTCGTAGGATGGTTAGGCATTCCACTTGTAGATTTTTCTTATAAAGAAACGTCTCGCCGAACCTTTTAGTTCAAATGCCAATTCTGTCGCCAGAATGCGGATTCTTTCCCTCACCCGCACAGGTTGCACGAGAGTACAACCTGTGCAGGTTGCATGAGGTAGGAACAAGATTAAAGAAACAGAAAGATAGATAAGATTTTGTCCAATAACAATACATAGAAAGACAATGAAAACGTTCTTAGTTCTATTCTATTGTCTATATGTAGAAAATAAAACGATTTTAATAATTAGTATTTTTTTATTGTGACTCGACATCTGTCCTCGACCGACTGCAAATTGCCCCAGTCGCCATCACTATGCCGGCCAAAGGTGCTTCTTCTCGCATCGCTTGAAGCATCCAAGGATGGAGTGAACATATGGGCTGGTAAAGCATTTCACTCGTCGATTGTTTTACAAAGAAATGTGTGTTTCTAAGTAAACTAACTGAGGTTAAATTTAACAATACTAATATAAAATCTACTTTTTAAATTCATTGTAATATTTGTATAGGACGCAGTAAGAGTTAAAAAAGAGATGAAAAAGACCGCCGTGATTGTAAAGCATCCACAGTTTGCGTATTGTTA
The DNA here is from genome assembly GCA_905220615.1 of Tinea trinotella. Taxonomy (NCBI): domain Eukaryota; kingdom Metazoa; phylum Arthropoda; class Insecta; order Lepidoptera; family Tineidae; genus Tinea; species Tinea trinotella. The sequence continues at coordinate 3,362,767 of HG992314.1, forward strand.
AGTAATTCTACATGCAATCAGTGTAGTTGGGTCGTGATGCCAATGGATACTCGTATGTTATTGTCCGAGCCATTGCCTCTCCAACGTTTTGTATATAGTATGTTTATTAATACAACAATTAAATTATTATTAAATGATGATGATCATCATTAATTTTACGCTTTGATTCCATCGATGTTTGATTCTCACAGGCGTAGGCAGGTCAATGAAGCGCTTCATCCTAAATTAATGTATGTGATTGAATGCTAGGAATGACAGAAGAAGCATGAATGTGCTGTAGAAATGCGATTTTTAAGGATGTGTGGGGTACAGATTGCAGTTAGAATGTAGAATAGAGTTGTATATGACAAATGTAATTTGAAAAAAGATCAATCAATCAATCAATTTGTCACGCCGTTTTCTTACAAGGACAGGCAGAGTCAACGAAGCGCCACTTGCCACATCGAAAAAAAAATGTAGTGGCAAATATTGAAAAAAGACAGCACATACACAATATGAAAAATATACCCTTAATAAATTATTCTTACTAATTTCATAAACATCATTAAATGTCACGGCTTAACTATAGGGATAAACAGAGCCAACGAAGCGCCACTTTCCACGATCCTGATCCAATAAATAATATAGTACTTATGTGAAAGGAATTTATTTATTAAAACATAGTTATTAAGGCGACCATGGTGTAGTGGTAGTGCAACGGTTACGTAAACCGAGAGCACAAGTTCAAAACCACTTGCCGGTACCAATGTATTTTTCTTATATTTACAATGGGTGTCCTGTTTCTTTGATACAAGTACATTAGTAGCTAAGTATAGAAATGTAAGTAATACAAAAAATTGCGCCGTTTGGGGTTGAGACGATGGGCCAAAGCGGCTGACGTAGAAGTCTGGAGACAGAAAGGCTTGCAATTATTTCTGCCAACGTATTATTTACCTTGCTATACAAAGGGAAATGTTGCCAGTCTCCTTGGGACTATCTCTGATGCGACGTCATTAGATTTTATAGTTTAATTATACTAATATAATTAAATATACTTTTAATTTTATCCTGTTTCTCATTAAAGATAAAAAAAATGTTTTATGTTGTTCTTGAAAAAAAGAAAACAACATACTGTATCTCTTTATTTTTATAGGTATTGGCAACATTGAATGTTGTTACTATTTCAAGTGAACGTGATTCGCGATTGATCGTTTGGATTGGTTATTCTTACTTTATTTTGTTTTACTTTTAAATCCATTGTTTTTGGATTATGATGTTGTACGTATTACATTACGGTTTAGGTAATAAACATTTTATTTCTTTTCCTGTCTTATAATACAAAGTAGTAAAAACAAAATTGGAAAAGTATATTATAGCAAACCAACAGCGAAACTAACGTCTAACCAAATACAAATCAAAATCTTGTTCGCTTAAAATTGTCAATTTTTATTGAAAAGCCACATTAATAACTATTTTTGGAACATATTTTACTATTTTAGTAGTTTTAATTAACCAGTTGTATAGCGACCGGCTCTCATAACGTGCATCTTACTATAAAATAAAAATGATTGCGATAGTAATTAAAAGAATTTAAAACAAAGTTTTCAAATTAAATTAATAATTTTAAAACTTTGAAAGTCTTTGATGTAAGAGATCTAATAATTAAAAATGCCTAGCGTCGTATTTCACAAACTAGTGAAATTCTCATTAAATTTAAAGTTTCACGTGTCAAAGGAACAAAGATGATTTAAAATTTAAGAATTAGGACGATTTAAGTATCATCTCGAAACGTTTGATCGTTCTAGACGATATGACGGACAATATTTTGTTGAGTATATTTTAATATCGTAACAGTTTAGCTCATATCTAGTACGAAATAGAATAGAAATACAATTTGAGGTTCTATTTAGCATCTAAAATATTTAGGTATTAGTTTATTCTTATTATCTACGCCGTGACATAACCTTTTAAAGTTCAAGTAACATCTAATACTAACGTTTTAGTAATTCTTTTTTCTAAAGAACATTATTACAGATTTACTTGAAATTTGTAATAAGAAAAACAAAAATAAATTTATTTTAAATAAGTTCAAAGTTGCGTTTTATTTTAAATAGATACTTAAAATATATTATTTATATAATCATGCCTTTATTTCCACAGGTATAAGCAGATACAAAGAATGAAGCTCCACTATCAATTATGCTGTCTTAACATATTAATTCCTTCTCACCATTTTTAAAACAGAGATCCTAAAATTCTTAAAGTGAAAATAAAAAAGTGTAAAGAAAATGCATTATAGTTAACGCACAAACTTGATTTTTCAAACCAAAATATAATGAAACGAATCTTTCCTGCTTTATTTATAAACGTTTCAACGAGCGTTACTAAAATAATACAGAGTTTTATGTTCAGTCATAATCACATCCTTTCAGTGTAAAATGTCTCAATTAGCCATGGGGTGACTTGTGGACATGACCATGCACTCGTTAACGACTTGCTATATATTATGAATATATTAAACATACTACAAAAGTAAACTTTTTATTAAAAAATGTGGTAATTTATACACTACGCAATTCAAAATCCTTTGATTTAAAGGACAAGTTTTAATAGAGAATAATCAATTTAATTGTGAATAATCCTTAATGTCTATTTTTTATGAGATAATGTTTTTTTATTATTATTTAAGTGTGTCATCTGTCTTTGACTTACCTGATGTCCAAGAATGCCTACAACTAAAAATAACGGATCCAGTTCACGGTTGCCTCAGTCACCGTCACTGTGCCGGCCTAAGGTGCTTCTGTTCATCTGGAGTGAGGTCCTTAATTGGAAGCGACTATTGCTTTTAAATAAATCCAACTAGCAGTCGCTTTTCCTATTCCGACCAATTTGTAACTGGCAACATAAAAGCTGATGCTCACACGAGCCTTATTTACTTTACTGTCTGTAATGGATGGTGTTTAGGACGGCAACCTGCGTACGTCGCTATGCGACGAAGTTTTATTTTTATGGCAAATAAATAATGCCAATGTAAAATGTAAAACACGTAAAAATTGTTATAATTTTTCCCTTAAAATATTCAATTAAGGTAATCGATCTAAACTGCAAACCAACCTATTCAGATGGTATCACGCCGGATCAGCAAATGATCACCAACTTCTACCTAGCACCCCGCCTGATGTCAAGCTAGAGAGCGGTTACAGACAAATCCTTAATGCCTGCCTAGTTGGAACTGGCAACTTAAAACCTGATCCCGAAACTTACAAGCGACTAAGTGACATCACGGTCTGTATACATGTCTAATAAAAAAGTTTAATTATTTTACCGAGGTTTATAAATAAACGCGAAAAACCACAAAAAATAGTCTTTGTAAATATTTTTTAATAATTGGACTTATTAACTTTAAGTAAGATCATTTCTACATTACTTTAACTAACTATTAATTTTATAGTTCGATTAACATAAAAACAAAAAAGTTAAACTAACTTAAGAAAAACATGAATAATTTAAATTTGTATACAATTGTATGAAGTTTGTTTTGCTCTGACTTTAGAGAAAACTTTCACGCATCTCGCGATTGGTGATGGTTGGGGTGTGAAGACTGAGTTATAGCTTTTGAAGTATAAATAGTAAAATTACAACAGGGGCTGAAAATTGCCGTTTTACTGGTTGTCTCCGTTGCGTTGAAATAGAAACAAAAGGCCTGTCATTCTCGGCTCAACAAAGACAGTCTCAAAACTACTTGAACGCTTTTCAACTGTTGTTTTAAATTACCAATATTACTTTGTAATTTGTGCCTTTATTTATAATTTCTTTGAACTTGTTTATGTTATATTCTATAACTTTATTAGTATTTGTAAAGATTCTTGTTTACTTATTAACTATTTGTAGATAAAAAATATAAATATTTTATTAAATTGTCACGCTCTTTTCCCAAAGGGATAGGCAGAGACAATGGAGCGCCACTGGCCACGATCCGGACACAACTATATCGCTTCTCTCACGTCTACAATTCCCATACAAGCTATATGAATATGAATATTTTTAGTATAAAATTAGTAGCTCAAACCTTTGTCACGTCACAATGAAACAATAATGTTTGATTGTGACGTGACATTAGAACTTGACTTGCCTGATATTAATCAATGGTAGGCCTAAGAGCGCCGATGATTTAAAAAATGACCTAATTTACTGTTAACTCAGTCGCTGTAACTACGCCGGCTATAAGTACTATTTCACACCCCGTTAGTAATATTTTAACATTGTAAACATTTTTATGTATAGAATAAGTACCTACAATTTACTTATATGAAGTATAATAAATATAAAGCAAACCAGTATAGCTCATTAAATTATAGCCAATAGTAAAGTCCCAAAGTTTAGTGCAACGTCACTTTATGACTTTTTTATTTTACAAAGCACTGAGTAGAGACAATAAAGTAATAATAACGCCTACACACGAATTGATATCTCTTATTTATCGACACCCACATACTTCATTGTAAGATTGCGATGAAATGAATCGAATAGTGCGTTTAATTTGATACTATCAATAGATTTTTGTGTCGTCATATCTAGAACACTTGTAGGTGTAGGCTCTGATCAACGCTCTTTTGATAGTTCCACTACTTATGAATTAATTTACAAAACAAAACGAAAGTCTTCCCACTCAACGCGTTTTACGAATAAAGCATTATTGACCTTTAATGAAAGACAGCAGCGCACTATTATGGACAGTTATTATTATCATTATTTATTTATTTACATTTCTATACCAAACCAAAGTACATACATATATCAAAGATATATCAGTACCGGCAAGTGGTATTGAACCCGTGCTCTCGGTTTGCGTAACCATTGCACTACCACTACACCGCGGCCGGCATGAAGTCTGATACTTAAATTGTGTAAGCATGAAGATTCCTTTGCATGTTTTGCATGTTTGAAGCATGTTTTATTCCTGTTCGACATATAATAATATTATGACAGCACCCCGCCTGGTGTTAAGTTGGAGTAAATGGAGAGGACTGCATCTACAGTCTACTAATAACTATTAGTAGCAGTACCATCCGCTATGTATGCCTTCTTGGAACTGGCAACTTACAAGCTGATCCCGAAACGCGACTAAGTCACGTTACGGTCTGTACACTTGTAAATCAAAATGTATAATAAAACGTAAAAATATTTTTTATATTTTTAAGTGATATACCCTAATGCTTATATTTTTTCTTAAAGTTAAAATAAAAATAATGGAACGTGGGTTGTATTTCCGCTAGACGAACACACAAGAGCTAGGGGAGACTGGTAAGTTTTAACGCGACCTACAGCTCTAGTGCTCCGGCGACTCATTAGAAGCCCCGCTTCACGGAAAGGGGCCTAAAGGGGCTCGAGCCCCTCGCAAAAGGAGCCCTCGACTGCTTTGAGGACCTTCTCCACATCCTCTCACACACAACGCTACCCTAGATAAAAACATACGATAAAATTTAATTTCTCCATTGTATACTGCTATTTTCCATACAGTTTTCTTGTTATTTTTTAAGCTGTGGTCGCATTTGCAGTTAAATAGGTCATGTATGTAAGTGTATAACCTGTCCTCGTAGATGTTAGGTAGTAAGTTCAACATCTAGGGTTCCTCCGAGTAATTCAAGAACGCTGTGCCGTGAACATTGTACACATATTTTTAGCTTTGCCTTCAACGTTAATGCGAAATTGTCTTAAATTCGTTAGCAACTTCTACTTGTGCGCTTTAAACTTACTTAACATTTTAAAGTGTAGCTTACGTTTTGAGTCATTACTCACTGCATCTCATATTTTATGCTTATTATATTTGATCAAGTGCTCCATTGTCTTTGCCTATCCCTGTGGTTTTTCTACGGGGATAAGCAAAGACGCGTGACAATTTGATTGATTGATATTTATAAATTGTGATGTTAGGCAGGAGTGCGATACATTAATGAAGGCGACTTCGACTACAGTGACATAACTTTAAGTAGCAATCGCATTCTATATGCCGGCCTAATTGGAACTGACATCTTTTAAGTCCATCCCGAAACCGACTGGAAAGTGGTGGTACTCCCCCGGATCGGCAGACTCGGCAAATGACTACACGTCTGCCTACCTCCCTTAAAGAGCAATAAAGGATATTAAGTTATCAAAATACATTGTTTTTATTCGTTAGTCAATTAATTCCTATCATTATAAATGTATATTAGAATTTCTCACGGATACATTTAAGTTAAGGATGGTTTTAAAAGCATTACGTTGTCAAGTAATTTGCGAGATAAGGTACTATGGGGATATTGTAATTATTGTGCTTCTATTAAGTTGTACGTTTTTATGTCTCTAACAAGGTGAATAAATGTTTTACTATTTATAAGTCACATGTGTTTGATATTAACTATATTTTATTAATATAATTGAGGGGCAGAATGCCATGATAAGTAACATGCAATATTTTTCTACACGTCAGTAGTGGTTGTATCATAGAAACAGGACAACCAAAGTACATTTATATCAAAGATACATGGTACCGGCAAGTGGTTTTGAACCCGTGCTTTCGGTTGCACTACACTACGCCACGGTCGCCTTAAATTAATTGCATAGTGATGATTACTGAGGCTGTCGTAAACTAACTTTTACTTTTTGTTTATTTTTCAATCGTGCAAGTTAAAGTCAGATTATCGCCAATATCAATCAATCAATCAAATTGTCTTTTTCCACAGGGATAGGCAGAGACAATGGAGCGCCACTTGGCACGATCCTGACACAACTCACATATTCTGATAACAATAAATAAACATATACGACAGGAAGTAAAGGATTTATCTAAGGGCGATATATTTATTTGGCGATATTTCCTCTAGTGACGATAAATAATTTTAAGACGCTTTTGGCGTAGTGGTTATAAACCAAGAGACCCCGGTTTCCATCCACTTGCCGATATCAATGTAATGTAAAATTAGTTTTGCGAGTCACATTAGAGCACATCATAGTACCGACTAAGGAGTCGCTGTTGCCGGACACGGCAAAGAGATCATCATCTTTGATATATATACTTTAGTCGCTTACTTTCTTTGTCGTACCAAAGAAATCTTCTCTTTGTAATATATAAATGTATCTGGTATAAATACTTTAATCGTCCTGTTTGGTATAATATACTTTGATCATACAACAACGTTCGTTAAGTAGTTTGGTATAGAAATTTTATTATAGCTCGCTTTAAGACAGCATACCGTCTGATAGGTATAACTATGTCGGCCTAGTTTGAACCAGCAACTTTCAATCTGATTCCGAAAAGCGACTGAGTGATGTCACATGAAACACGATCTGTATTCCGGATTGTCACTGAAAAAATGAACGCCAACTATCTGTATATCAATAGATAGACAAACTAATAAAATAACGTAACAGTTAAACAAATGTACAGATTTGGATGCCATTAATTTGAAATTGAGAAATAAAATGAGGTCTTATTGCTAATCTTTAATGTTACTTATGTCATAAGCATGATCCCCTCGGTCTTTTTTCCAAGTCAGCCTAAATTTTTATTGCATATATTTTATGATTTTGTCGTTAAATTATATGTTCATAGGGTATTCATATTTAGTGCTTGTTGGGCAAAATTTAACAAGGAAAAATAAATAGCCAATAAAGTTAATACGACTGAATTATATTGATGTTTATATGAAATCGGCTATAAGGAGGATTGTGTTGTAAAATACTTAAGGACCTAGATTTATGATAATTTTATTGAAGCACTATTAAGTACGGATAATCACTAGTTTTATGATCTTTTGCGTGTCTTATGAAGCGTCTAAGAATTTTAATGATTCAATTAACTTTTGTACTTCCTTTACTTAATGTAAATATTAATTCATTAACCAACTAAGAAAGAAAATAAATAAAACTTTGTATAAGATGTAGTGACAAGGATTGACAAAGGAATGCTACGATGGTTTGGGCACATAGAAAGGATGAGTGAAAGTAGATTGACGAAAGGAATTTATAAATCTGATGTGGATGGATGCGTTAAACAATGATTCAATTAACTTTTGTACTTCCTTTACTTAATGTAAATATTAATTCATTAACCAACTAAGAAAGAAAATAAATAAAACTTTGTATAAGATGTAGTGACAAGGATTGACAAAGGAATGCTACGATGGGTTGGGCACATAGAAAGGATGAGTGAAAGTAGATTGACGAAAGGAATTTATAAATCTGATGTGGATGGATGCGTTAAACAATGATTCAATTAACTTTTGTACTTCCTTTACTTAATGTAAATATTAATTCATTAACCAACTAAGAAAGAAAATAAATAAAACTTTGTATAAGATGTAGTGACAAGGATTGACAAAGGAATGCTACGATGGTTTGGGCACACAGAAAGGATGAGTGAAAGTAGATTGACGAAAGGAATTTATAAATCTGATGTGGATGGATGCGTTAAACAAGGCAGACCCAGGAGAGTGTTTTCCGACCAAATCGAAGACATCCTTAAGAAAGCTAAGTTGCCTAGTGCCCATAACCACAGGGCCTGTATGAGGAGAATTGTGGATGTGAAGGAAGCAAGGGAGTTGTGTAAGGATCGTGGTAATTGGCGCTCCATTGTCTCTGCCTATCCCATGGGAGAAAGGCGTGACAATTTGATTGATAAAAGCTCCGTCTCTGCATATCTTTAGGAATTGAGCTTTCGAACGTCCCGCTAAAATAATTCAAATAAACGCAATTATCCACAAAAATCTTTTATTCACAAACAATGTTCGCGGATTCCATAAGTAAATACTTTATTATTTTACTAAGTGTTTACAAAACCGTACCAATGTACCCGTAATACATGCAAGTGCTTGAATCCTATTTCTATAATACATTTATTACCTGTATAGAAATGTTAAAAAAATGAGAACTATCTAAAAAGTAAAATCGTTTTATGAAAATTATTCGCCATAGAATGTAAACATTAATTAGTTTAATGAAAGTCCGATCCACATCAATCATGGAGGTAACCCAGGCGATGTGAAGATTAAGTAAAACATGCGGTAGGTGCCCGACCAGCCCTCGCGGAGGATAAAACTGTAATCCTTTTAAGTAATGAGTAGATAGGCATTTCGCACCAGGCCCCCAGGCCATAGAATAGAAGTTTAATCAGACAAGACTTTATTTTTGTTTAATATCATAAACTTTGTAAATTTCTCTTGGTGTAGCCTTAGGTTTTTTTTTGTGTACGAGGAGTACCCTTGATTAGCAATAACGTTACACTTTAGAAGTTTATGTTATGGATTAAAAACTATTCAATTTATCATTCTATCATTCCTACAGAGCACTTAGCACAATCTTGACACACATTTCGATTTAAATAAAATGTCAAAAAATTAGAAATGTCCCATAAAGTATTTTAAAGAATATTACCGGCATCAATTGTCACGCTCAAGCCTATTGATATCGATAATTTATTAAATCCCACAGGGACAACTGGGCGCCTTTGTCACCATACTAACACAAATATCTTTCTTTTTTCTCATTCACATTCTCTTTATACAGATTCTATGGTTATAGGTACTGCGGAGCCCTGCTTCTTTAAACTTGCATTAAACACTTCAAACAAATATACATACAGATCCTTCAAATAATATTAATAAATATGTGATATAATTTGAGTAAAGTACCTATTGTCCTCTCTACGTCAAACTAATCTTTTCCAATGTGTTTGTGGGGTAATGCTATACAATCTGCATCATGATCCTTCATTATTAAGAGTGATGGGATGGATCTCTGACAAGTAGAGGGGACAAGGGAACTGGTAGATTTGTCCAAGTCCTAAGTACCTCTACCTTAAGCCTTATATAAGAGATGCAATTTTGTAGACAACAGCGAGGGTGTGAAAATTGGAAATGGTTTTATGGGCTGTTTGTGATTCAGGAAGCATGTGGATCCTAAATAAGGATTTGTGCTTGTTTCATAGCTTTGTTAACCATCAAAATGAGTATATATTACATTCGATTATTTACATTCTCATGCGTTATTTATTTATAATAAAATAATTATGTTTATTTGACTCGTCAGTAACCCAATATTATCTTTATAATAAATACAGTAATGTATTTATTATTCAGATACTAAAACTCAGATACATTTAAATACAATTCTAAATAAAGGCGACCGTGGTCTCGTGGTAGTGAAATGGTCACACAAAACCAAGATTTTATTATTATATTATAGGTATTAATATCAATCAATCGAGCCCTTTTCCCACAGGGATAGGCAGAGACAATAGAGCGCTACTTGTCGCCATCCAGGTACAACTCTATCGCTTCCTTTACATCCATAATTATCTTCATACTTCACATAAAAGCTCTAGGTTTATGGCCACTAGGCAACCCAGCTTTTTTGAGGATGTATTCGATTTGGTCGGAAAGCACCCTCCTGCGTATGTCTCGTTTAACTCAACCATCCACATCACGTTTATAAATTCCTTTCGTCAATCTGCTTTCACTCATTCTTTCCATGTGCCCAAACCAATAAAGCATTCCTTTTTCAATTCTTTTCAAACTAATATTAAATAAAGTATTAATATTTATTTAAAATTTTATTCGTAGATCTTTATTGTCCGTATTTATACTAATTTCGCTCTCCGTAGAACCCAAAGGTAGAGAAAGCCTGAAGTGTTTCTTATATATTTTTTACTTTTTTTTTTATTAACAATTATTTGTAATAATAAATTTAATTGTTATATATTACAAATTAAAGCAATGAAACCAGCATTTGTTCCGATCGGGAATCGAGCCCGGCATTTGACGTAACAAACTGGACGCCTGTCGTCAAAACAGACAATAAATAAATATATATTGGTAATAATAACTACATAGATAGATGTAATATGAACACGTATTAAGTACGTATGAATAAGTCCAAATTGTAGGTGTATAGCAAAGCGTATAGTAAAAGTTTAAATTGGTATAGACGATCGATAGAAAGGTCAGAGTCTGTTCAAGGGTTCTATTGAAGTAGAGGGTAGGTATACTCGGACATCGTTATCGTTCAAATAGAGATCATCTAGTATTTGCTGAGCCCACAATAATCAAAGGATCTTATGTTTGTCCGTTTTTCTGTGTCATTTACTGAAGCCAATAATTGGAGGGTCAGCCACTCCTTCTGTTTGACAATTTTCGTCTGTCTATACTCCTATTACAAAGATTTGTTTATTCTGCGAATTGTTCGGATTTGGACAAGAAGTTTTTTGCTGTTATAATAATCGAAGTATTTTAAGTGTTTATCTGAAATAAATACGGTGTAAAAAATTTGCCGGCATAGTGACGGCGACTGGGGCAGTCGTGAACTAACTCGATTTTTTTAGTCGTCGGACCTCCTCTTGCTTATCATCAGGCGGGTCGTGGTCAGATGTCGTGTCATAATTCTTTTAATGTTCTAATGTTTTGAAAGTTTCATATTATCTCAAAACAGACGTATAATTTACAAAATATAGACTTCATATTATGTTAAAATTAAACAATAATTTATACAAAACCAATACTTAATAAGCAATTTAGTAAATGCCGTTGTATTAAAGATAAAAGCCATATAATGTTTAAAATACTATTCATTGTAAAAAAGGGTTTGTGTTTAACATTTTATATAATGATAGGTAGACTGAGACAACATTATGATATGAAGAAAACACTGTAATTTTATTAATATTCATGTTGTTTTATAAGCCTAATATAATATTCTTTTTTAAGAGTGGTCGGCAAACAATTAATTTGCCCAGTTTGGCGACAATGAAGTACCTCAATCTCGTTTAATAATTAGCTTGATAGTTTGTTGCCGATTCCATCTAGGCCGGCATAGTGCATGCTACTAGCATAGATTTTCCTGTAATAGTAGTCGTCTCCATTCATAGACAGCACTTCAGCTTAACATAAACAAATAGTAAAGGCGACCGTGGTGTAGTGGCAGTGCAATGCAGTGCAACCGAGAGCACGAGTTTGAAACCACTCACCGGTACCAATGTATCTTTGATGTATGTACTTTGGTTGTCCTGTTTCTATGATACAAGCACTTTGGTAGCTTAGTATGTATAATTAAAAAAATACTAACTAGTATACAAATATAACAGTCAAGACTTTACAAATAATAATATCAATTTATTAGTTTCACTTAAAAAGAAACATTAAATTGCAATAAAAAAAAAACAAAGCAAACAGTTAATCCAACAAACTGTAATTACCGAAAAGTAAACTACAAACAAGCAAGTACTTATACAAAGAGAAAGTAACAATTTAAAATTACTTGCCGACTCATTATCTCAAATAGATATTAGAAATTGGGCAAAATATTTGTTGTTCTAAAACCCAATTTCATAAATAACAACCTCCTTTTCATATAAGGTGCTCAGTTGCACGCATCGGATGGCCATTTGATTGATATTTAATAGCAGACCGTTTATATTGGCAACGGGCCTTTCTGACCCAAACGCCTTGGCCAAACGATAATTTGATCTAATAAAAAATTAAAAGCATTTCCAAAACATTATAATGGTAACAACGGCATAATTGCTTAATGACAAGCCCAAATTGTGATTCTATATTATTTATTCATGAGGTTCGGGCCTCGCCGATCTTCACATGCGATGCGTTCGCGCAGACCCAAAATTACCTATCCCATTATGTCATCAAGCGTTTAATGAATCTAAATTCTTTATGATACGAATTAAAGATATCGTCGTAATGGTTGTGATGTTATGGTCGCTTGCTTTCGTGTTATTATCCTTAATAAGAAATTTATAATGGCTAAACACTCGGTTTGCTTGTAATGTAACGATGCTTTAAGAAATAATAGTTTTATTATTACTAATAAATTAATTACACTTTCATGCGAAATTCCCAACAGTTGTAAGCGCAATCTTTTTTATTAAAGTGTGGTGTATAAAATTTCTGTAGTTTTTGCGACCTCAATTTGTGGCTAAACTTAGAAATTAAGCAAACAAAGCTTGTGTTGTGAATATCCAAACATAAAAATTGTTTACGAATTAACACTTTATTTCTTAAATGCGGATTTTAAGGTTCTAAATAGGGAAATATGTCGACGCAACGTTTATGTAAACATTGATTTCACTTAAAACACAAAGAATATTAAAAAGTTAATTACACAATAGTTTACGAAGCTATTTTTTGCTTGTCAAAAGAGGCTTATGAGTTTATGAGAAGATCTACATTCCTTTAAAGTTTTTTAAGGGTCTGTGTGGTTTGAGACATGTCAATCTCGACAAATTCAAAAATTCCTGACCATTAAACATGCGTCATAATGCTACATAATATAATATCATGTATTAAAAAATTCTCTTGACCCTCTGAGTAATAATAATCCTCGGAATTGTTACCAAAAAATATAATTATAAGAATTAAAATTCGTTTAATGTTCTTATTATACTGCAAATTAAACTGTTTGTAACTTTCTGAATGACGTTGTATTTTATTAGAGTCGATTTTGGTTTATAAAAGCTTATACAATTACTACAATAAAATAGTAATTTTAGTTTTATTGTTTTAAAGATCGTCGCGATGTCTAACCTGATTATAAGCAGCAACGAAAACAATTAAGGAACAAAGCAGAATTATTGTAATACTTACAAAATAACATTTAGTGAATTAAACAAATTTTATGCGGCTTACTATCGCGTTTATTTTAGTTTTGAATTTTATTTTATTTTATTATTATTATTATTTCGTTTCGAGAGCTTTGGAAATCAAAACATCAAATCATGAAACCAAAACCAAAACAAACGCGATAGTAAGCCGCATAAAATTTGTTTAATTCATTAATCAATGTTCGCGCAAAATCTAAGAAAATTATCATTATTATTAGCCAATTAAAATGAGGAACATAGCTTACTTTTTAAAAGTATAAAATTAGCTTAACATATGCGGTATGAGTTATTTATATTAGATTGTAGATAATATGAAGAAAAAAGAGCAAGGTTGTACCCACAAACCTGAGGGGACTGATTACTTTTTCTTCACCAATCCTTGAGCGTTGAACCTAGTTAGCACTTATTATTTACCAGTTACTTTAAATATTATTATTGTAGCTTTGATTGTAGCAGTCTCGATATTATCGTCTATTATATATTATTATCTATTGTCAATACAAGCAATTAGGACTGTAGTCGGGATGACAGGGAAAAGGCTCTAAATGAGAAATGAGAAGAAACTAAATCCCCAGAAACATTAACAATCAACAAATGGAATGCTTTACCAGTCCATGTGTTCTTCCCATCCCATGATTCGCGCCCACCGTCATAGTGGGTTTGAATAAAGCAACCGTGGTCTAAACAGTTTTTTTCAGTTTTCAAAGATTATTTACCATCAGGCAATTCAAGAACAAATGTTGTGTCTCGTAAATGAAAATAAAAACTATAACAAATAGTTTTTAATTGTATGAATCATCAGGTCTAAAGCAATGGTCTGTGTCCACTAGTAAAACACTAACTACACATAGACGAGCAACATATTATAATTTAAATAACGTTCCGTTGTGGGAACATGTAAGTATCGACATATACCAAAGCTGTTCGTTGGCCCGGAAAATTAAATGCTAATATAAAATTATATTTTAGTTCTATGTTCATAACAACATTATAATGACTGCTTCTCTGGAAATGAGATCGCTCGTAGCGATGACTAATTTGATCGCATAATGTGAACCGCTTTTTATGGACAATGTTGAAACTTCGTAATTGCAGGATGTGTTTTCTGGCTGAGTTAAAGGTTTGTAACCTTCGAGGAGTTAGAATGGCAAATCTAGTTCACTGGTAATTCATCTGATAGTATATTTATTTGATCATAAGCTCAATTTTTATTGAATAAAATTATTTAGTTTTAGTGTGTGTGTGGAATCATTTATCCGATAATGGGTCGCACCCCATCTCGACATCAGAACGCCATTCCGTATGATAAGATGCCAGTTGCATCCACCGGTTATTTGTGAATTTCATTATGTCGCCAGTCCTCCTAGTAGAAGGCCTACCTATAAAATCTTAATATAGAGTAAATTATAGACCTAAATTAAATTGAAACGGTACTAAACATCGACCCTGATGAACGCAGAAGCTAAAAAATACTATAGTATTTGAAAAGTTTCTCTTTTTGCTCTCTTTCTTATAATCGTAGTTTATATTGGACGAATTATGATATTTTATTTATAGATGCTTTGTTTCTACCTATTTCTGTAAGTATTGAGGCTAAACAATAAAATGATAATGTTGGTGAGATACTTATTCTGAATAATTGTTAATGCCTCAATTCTCAAAGAAATAGGCAAAGACAGCTGAGCTCCTTGATCCTGACATAACTCTGTAGCCTCCTTACAAGCTCTATTATGAATAAATGAATGAAACAGAACAACACATCTGATTTCCTTAAAGAACACAACTGAAAATAAATTATTAAAATTATTTATTAAAAAATCTAAATATGTTTTAACATACAAACATGCCTTAAAAATGACATTCGGATATGTTTGACTTTAGATAATAAATATCTTCTGATTTCAATGGAAAGAGAAAAGAAGCCATATGGTAAGTACCTAGTATAAATTATTTATATTAACTAATATATATTAACCAATATTAACTAATATATTAACTAATATATAACTTAAGTATTATTTTATCAATAAATCAAATTATCTCGTCATAATACTCACTCTTCATATAAACTAATGTTGCACTTAAGGACTCCTGTTCTATTGAGAATGCCTCTGATTTGATTAGATTTTTTATAGTTAGTTGTCAAAAGGGTGTCAAAATTTGCAACGAATTTATATATTAAAAAAAAAAGATTTAAATCTTATTATATTGTACTTATAGGGCCATAAATACTTTTTTAGCCCAATGAGGGGAAGCAACTGACGCATCATATCAAAATCTCTTAAAGTATTCAATACCTCTAAGTTATTTATTATACCGTTATGACCACTAACCAAAACAAAATGCAATAAACTAATAATCTCTTTCTCTTAGTCATTATTCGTCCACTGCTGGAAATAGGTCTTCCCTAATATACTACTACACAGTAGCCTGCTAAAGCGATCTGCATTCACCGGTTTCCTTTCACCTTTAGCAGATCTTCAGTCCATCCATCTTGTGCATGTCCACCCACAAAATGAAATCGAGAACTTTTAGACCCCAATGTCCACCTATCTAATAGTAAGAAGCAATATAAAAATGTTATTTTAAGTTAGACACTATCATACAGTTATGCAACGAATGAGTGTTCAAGTTGAAAAGCAATGCCTTTAAGTGCTAACCACCGATTATCCAGATTATATGACCACATTAAATCATTCAATACTTAGCCCTTATTCTTCACACAGTGTCGACTTTTGTGAACTAAGAACTATAAAATTGAAGTATGGCTAGTAATATTTTCAAGAAGGGTTCCATGTTATGGGACAACGTAACAAAGGAGGCTCGTTACTTGTATAAAAATTGCGGAATGATAATAAAATGTTATTTTTGAAGTCAAACAGTATGGCGCAATAGTCACCAGACTAATAAAACTGGTGTAAGCTTTTGGTATATAATAGTATTCTGTCGCGGTTTAAAATTATAACCGAATTAATACAAGTAATGTAAATTCAAGTAATAGTTCTATGCAAGTGGTTACTTAGTATGTTTACTGCTTTGATTTCAAGTTAGAAAAAAAATTAAACTTTTAACTTTGTTATGAAATCTATTTTGCCTAAAAAAATAAATCTGATAATTAATTTAGGTTTGGGTGTAGGAGTTGGTTATAAATATAATTAAGTTGCGTTTCAGTAGCAGCCTAAAAGTTTCCGGAACGTAACTGTAAAGTAGAGTTTGCAAACATTCAAATACAGCGCAGGTTCATATGTCGTACCAATATAACATAATTAAATAACATTATATTCTTTTTATTATTCATTTCTATACTGAGCTACTAAAATACTTGTATCATAGAAACAGGACAACCAAAGTGCATATATCAAAGATACATTGGTACCGGTGAGTGGTTTTGAACCGGTGCCACTCGGCTTATGTAGGTAGCCATTGCACTGCCACTACACCAGGCTCCCCTTTTTTGATGTTATTAAAGATGTAATGGTAAATTGACTTTAAGTATCTCTTGTTATAGTAATATATGTGTTAATATGGCGTGCTAAACCTATGTAAAATTAAAAATTGTCTCTAATAAATAAAGTTTATTATCCCTTGACAATATTTACAATTTATGACTACTTTGCTTAATTATAAAATAAATTGTCCTCTGTTATGTATTATGCTATAAAATTACCTATTTAAATAAATAGGGCATTACTTTTTTTCAATTAGGCGATAAAAATACTAATGTATTATTTGACCAGGTAAATCCTTTGGATTTATTTATCTTTACCACTTGTTCAAACCTTGGCGAAACCATGTTCTATAGGGAAAATTAGCAGACCACATTGAAAAAATAAATATATTATATTATTTTCTAATATAAATTTGAATATATAAAGAAAAATGTGATTATGAACGAAACAAGGAACTAAGAGAGTCATGTCTAAGAGAAATGAGGAAAATTGATTGAATATTGAATTCGTATGATTATAAAATTAAAGTTGAATTAATAAACCTAGTGAGCTATAGAGCTGTAGTTAGGTTATGTTAGGTGTTTTTGTAGAATTCGTAGATGAACTAAAGTGACTGATATATCACAAAGTCTACCATATAAGCAAGCTAAATTGGTAATGGGCAAGCAAATAGAACAGATGTCCATTAGGGCTGAAAGGTTCTAGAATGTAGACCATGTACGGGGAATCGTAGCGTAGGACGTCTAGGTGTATAGACGAAATGTTAAAGGTGGACGCAGGCAGTTCCAGAATACCATTTCCTATTTTCAGCAGTGGACGACTAATGGCTGACATGAGGATAATGATGAATGTTTTTCACAAGTATTGTAAGATACTGCTTAATAAGGAGGCAGTAATACGGCTTAATACCATGAGGCATTAAACTCGCCTATGTACCTATTTTTAAGTTTATGTTGGTGCAATGAAGGATTTAAATAAATAAATAAACGACCTACAAACTCACAAAGTTCACTCAAAAAGATCTACCAACATGTTTATAAAAAAATAACATGAAATTATCATAACAACATTCTCCATAACCTATTTATGGAGAATGTAAATGTAAAAGTGCCCCTTTTTCTCAAAGACTAATTCCCACCCTCCCCAGGGTTCGAACTGAGGACGTAATTAAGTTACATAATTACATATAAGTGCAAATTGTCTTTTCTTGTGATATGAATAGCAATGGACGTATTACTTTGGAATCCCAATTATAACTCCCTGTTTGTCACAGCTCTGTGAATATCATGTTACAAAGAAAATTGTTGGATGTATTATGACAATTTTTAAATAATGAATTAAACAAATTTTATGCTGTTTACTATCGCGTTTATTTTGGTTTTGATTTTACAATTTTATTTTATTATTCCGACGTTTCGAGAGCTTTGCAGCCATCGTGGTAATGGAGAGACAGGTGTTGTTCGTCCTGTTGGTGGATGCTGTTATTGTTTCCAAAACTACCCTGTTTGATGTTTTGATTTTGTTTTTCTGTTCCCGGTTTAATTCAATTTTTTGCAAAATAACTGACGGTGTCATCTGGTTTGGCATTTTGCTGGACTTGGGACTTGAGTTTGTGTATTATGGGGTCCCAGGTGTTAAGATCCTGGTAAGCCGCATAAAATTTGTTTAATTTATTTAGTTTGTTTAATTTAATTTATGTACTTTATTTATTACTACCTTTTTTATTGAGTCGCGATATCTACCTCATATTTTTTGATGGTAAGCAAAGGGATGTCCATAGGTGCCAACTACAAAAATAACGTTAAACCTTGAGTCTGTGGTTGAGGTTAAAAAAAAGTTTTTGAAAGAAGCTGTAAATCAGTCAGTCCTGCATAGTGTATGCGACTCCTGCTTGCAGACATTGGTCTATTGCAACAGTTTCTTTCATCCATGATGCGTACTTTAGCTTATCATCAAACTGTGTGCAGTCGTGCCACAATTTACAATAGTGATAGCGTTAAAACATAAATTTCTATTAAAAACAATAATAAACATTTTGTATTTTTATTGTGTTGAACTAAGTATCGTGAAAAGTTGACGCAGCGTCTATCTTTGTGAGAACTAGAGCGTGACAATCAGATTTAGGTGAGTATTTTTTTAATGATAACAAAAAACATAATAAAATGTGAGATTTAATCGTTCATAGTAGACCATCTCCTGTTAAATAATATCAGACACGTATACTAGAATCATATTATGCTGGTATTACCAAAGTAATTATTAAAACTTTAATGAGAAGAAGTACTAATAAATTATTCGTTAATGCAATGTTTTGCATACAAAATTAAAGCTAAATTTCGTACTAAGACTCTCCGTGACCACAATGGCTGCAAAGCTCTCGAAACGTTGGAATAATAAAAAAATGTATAATAATAACCAAATTAAATTTGTTTGACTCATTAATCAATGTTCGCGCAAAATCTAAGAAAATACTAAAAAGGACTATTAATTATTTCATGACGATCGTGGTGCAGGTAAAGCATGGGTTCAAAACCACTTATCGGTTCCAAAGTATCTTTGATATATGTACCTTGGTTTTTTTTTTTTTTTTTATTGTGACTCGACATATGACAGCACCCCGCTTGATGTTAAGCCAAAGTGTGGTCCATGAATGAATGTCACTGCTACTACAATTCAATAACTGTGAGGAGCAATCACATCCACTATGCCGGCCTAGATGGAACCGGCAACTTACAAGCTGATCCCGAAACGTGACCAAATCACTTCACGGTCTGTGTACTTGTAAGTGGTGGTACTACCCCGGATCGGCAGACTGGGTACCACTGCCTACCACTCTTTGATAACCAGACCCGAAGCAAATATCCATCTCTTTTTTTTTTATTAACAAATATTTGCAATATTTAATACTATTAAATATTACAAATAAAAGCTATGAAACAAATATTTGCTCCGACCGGGGATCGAACCCGGGACATTATGTTTCTGTGATACAAACACAGAAACATAATTACCCATATAAATGTAATTAGCAGCCTAATATAAATATTAAAAAAATATATTGGCATAGAATAGTTTATAGTTTTAAAAACATCCTCTTAATAAACGACTCAGACTTAATTAAAAATTAAGAAGCAATGATTCTTCTGTTCTTATGAAGGTTTCGAAACCTTAATTTAATTACGCGATAGTAATGAATTAATTAAATTTTACATATTTTTAACAATAGTGTTAGGAATAATAATTTTGTACTCTGTGTGTGAAAATGTAATTAAGTTAGGAAGATACCATAAAATTACGAAATGAGCAGAGAAATTTGTAGTACTTGGACCTCTTATTGTCTTTGCACTGCTAGGTATTCTAAAAGGAAATATTCTTGATATTATTACGTATATAGTTTTTCATCCGTGATCCTACACTCAGTGGCACTACCCCGTATCGGCAGGTTAGCAAAGGACTACAAAGTGTCTACCCAACACTCTTAAAAAACCGAAATTTTTTTTGCTATTTAGACCAGAAACCTATAAAGTGAGGTCTGTAGTTACAACACATTGAAATGGTTCTTTATTTATTACAAACGAACATTTAGGTTTTTCTTGGTTTTTGCGCGAAGAATGATTAATGAATTAAACAAATTGGCTGCAAAGTTCTCGAAATGTCGGAATAAGAAAAAAATGTACAGTCAATAACCAAAAATAAACGCGATAATAAGCTGCATAAAATTTGTTTAATTCATTAAACATTTAGGTACTTAACAACAAAATTGTAAGCTGTAAACCGTCGTATAGTTTAAAAGTATAATAAATGAATAGCAAAAGTTACGAGTATAGGCAGTTCATTTGCCCAGTATGCCGATCCAGGGTTTTACCGCCACTATCAAGTGTACAGCCGTGAAGTAACTCAGTCGCATTTTGCGGTAAGTTTTCCAGTACCAATTGAGTAGCATAGTGACTGCTGCTAGCAGTTATTTAACTGTACTAGCAGTCGCCTCCATTGTTGGATCGCACTCCTGCGTAACATCTGGCAGGGTGCGTCATAATTCGAGCTAAAAAATTAAAATGTTATTTAAACAGAATTGATTTTAATACTAGCAAGAATAGGGTGTCCGAACTTTATATTGCACTCAGAAAATAAGTCTGAAGAGCAACTGGGGACACTAATTAGTACATTCAGTGTCATTCAATAGACTGGAGAAGTTTGGAATTCTGTAACAAGCTTTCTCTTTTACTTGAATAAGTTGCAAGTTTTTAATTTATATAAAAGTACTTTCAGATAGGGTAACTTTTAACTGCAATTAATTATTATTATTTGGATTATTATTATTGTGGTTCGTCGAGAAAAACTGCAAAGTTTTGTGAATAATGGAAAAAAGAGGAGAAGGTATTTTCTCAGTTGAAGGACTATTAAATGAGATAAAACTACTATAATACTATCTTATTATTTCAAGCGATGCGTGAAGAAGCACCTTAGGCCGGCATAGAGACGGCGACTGAGGCAGCCAAAACAAACTCGGTTTTTTCAGTCGTCGACACTCTTGGACCTCTTCTTGCTTATAATCAGGCGGGTCGAGGTTAAATATTGTGTCACAATAAAAAATTGACCTAACAATTTACTGTTTTTTTTTGGAAGGAATTGATAGTGACGTTGGCTGAGGCAACTGTAACTGTAAGTGGTATATTAGTGTTCTTGGATTTTCTCTTGCTTATCATTAAGCAAGATCGTGGTCAGATATCATGTCTCAATATGAAAAGCAAAGCATGACTTGATTTAGGCGACCGTGGTGTAGTGGTAGTGCGATGGTTACGCAAACCGAAAACACGGGTTCAAAACCACTTGCCAGTACCAATGCATCTTTGATATATGTACTTTGGTTGTCCTGTTTCTATGACACGTGGTGCACTTTAGTAGCTTAGTACAGAAATAATTTAAATTTAAAAAATGTATATATAAAAATGAATAAGTTTCTAATAGGTTATTATATAAAATTATTCATTGTATTTTTTAAAAATAGTTGTAAAATCGCAATAGACTGAATGGATATATACATACAGGTATATATAGTATACTGTATTTGATTTATGAAATTTCGTTACATCATCACAATATTTTCAAAGTGCAAAACTGTCGTACAAAGAGTTGACATGAAAAATGTAAATATGGAAACGATGTTAGTACGCGGATAGGGGATGTATTTTGTTTTTTTTTTCCTCCCCAACTTTCATATGGGAGGTAACGAATAACAACGGCTAGAATTCTGTACGTAACTAATTACCGTGTTCGTTGATGCGGAATCCTTCACACCAGAACGGTCCCAATGCTCCTGACTTTTCTATGACTAAAAATCAGACCGTCAAACGTATTGTTTTAACAATGTTTGTGTAAAAAGTTTGTTTGCCCAAAAGTGAAGTTAAAAAATACGCACGTATGAACTTTTGTTAACAACTAGCCTACACAGTTCAGGCAATTTGTTAATTTTGTTAATAATAATTCTATATTGCACTATTTAGAGACATTTCTTTACTACTTATTCTAAGATATTAATCCACTATAAGTGATTGTATAATAGAAGCTGAACGACCAAGGACCACAAAAATACAAATCAAAACCAATCAAATTATCACACCTTTTGCCCACAGAGATAGGCAGAGACAATAGAGTGCCATTTCAAGCTCTACGTTTTGATCCAGGGCTCTTGGTTTGCGTACCGCGTGCACACCTCTAGACCACACTCGTCTAAATACTTAGTACATTAGCGAGCTTAATGACATTAGTTTCTCTTACAGCCACAAAACGACAAGTAGAATGCATCATCAGCCCATGTGTTCTCTCCATCCTATAACCTTGGATCTTTCAAGCGATGCAAGAAGAAGCACCTTTGGCCGGAATAGTGACGGCGTCTGGGGACAACCGTGAAGAGGAAACCGTTTTTTAGTCGTTGAGATTCTCGGACCAAGTCTTGCTTACCAAAATAAATAACAAATACATCACTCACATTTATTTATAGCATAATTTAAACTCTCCCTGTCTATTAAATGTTAATTATCACACCCTTGAACTGTAATGGAGTATATAAATCACCCACAATGACGTAGAACATTAAAATTCAGTTACAAAAAGTACACGTGCGTTTTCAATAGGATACGATGCCGATGACTATCATTAGCAACGCATCAATGTAGGGGTTTGCGAATCACTCTCAAACTGTCACTAAAGCGAACATAATTCGTGAACGCCAACCACATGCTCTTTTCACATACACCGATAATAATAATAAATCGAATAACCCGTACAATCGACCCATGTTATTTCACAGACTATACAACTTCAATGCATTGAATTTGTCGATATTGCAGATTGCAAAGTGCGAACTATGAGTTTAATATTGTGTTAGGGATCGAATGTGTTTGGGTTTTAAAAGAAGGGACGTTCAGTAAATTAGGGTTAAGGGGTCAGTAGTGGGTCAGATAAAGATGGCTGCAACAAATTGTGTTCTCTCCCTCGCCTTTGTTATCTGTCCCTGCTGTATTTAATTGTGTCTTTGTTCGCTTTTAATACTCCCATCATGATTTGTCTATACATTGGATTTAGATTAATTATCAAAATTGAAATGATTGGAACCCGGAGTTTAAAAGTTTGAAGCGGCATCATAATCGACCTCGAATCGAGCCGTAGCCAACACGACAGGCGTGGCACATTGGTTGACACACCAGTTTGTTACCCTAAAATCTCGGGTTCGATTCCCGGAAGGAGCAAATATTTGTTTTATAGCTTTCATTTGCGACATTTAATAAGCACTGCCCAGTCTGCCGATCCGGGGTAGTACCACCTCATAAAGGTATACAGATCGTGAAGTGACTTAGTCGCGTTTTGGTGTTGTTATATGTCGAGTCACAATAAAAAAAATCATGCTCCTAATGTCTAAAACACAATTTAAATTTAGTGATTTTTGTGTTTTTGGTTATAATTTACTAGGCAAAATAAACTTTAATATATAAGTAATTAAACCACAGTAGACGGCATAAACATTCAACGACTGAGTACACCGAGTTAACTGTATTTTATTTTCATTTATCGCATTAATATCTCAATCAGCAGCAACCCTTCTAACGAGTCACATTAAGCTGTCCCTCGCCGAGCCGAGCAGTCAGTGAAGTGCGTTTACTAACTTCCACGTATCATTCTACGAGTGCTCTCTGTGGCTCTGGACAATCGCATTAAAACACGCCTCGAAAAACCCGCTCTCACCGCGATTCGTCGTCCTAAATAAACAATAACAAAGAAGGGGACTGGATAGAGATGCTTTTAAACGATCTAGAATGGTTCAGCTGTAGAGATTAGCGCACCCCACCTCAATATGCAGATGGGTTTGCGCTGATACGAGACGTCATGCATTCGATGACGTCCGCAACAAAGGACTTGATATTGTCATAAATATACAGTTCTAGTTTTATCTCAAATTTATACGTCTTTATCAATTATCGCAGTATAGTTTATTCATCGTTACTTTATTACAGCACCCCGCCTGATGTTAAGCCGGTCCATTATTGAAGGCGACTGCTATTACAATTAAATACCTGCAAGTAGCAGTCACATCCCCTATATCGGCCTAAAATTGTAATCGGAAACTTTTATGATTCCAAACTTTTGATGACAGGCGTGGACGAACGGTTAGCGATTAGTTAGTTGCGCGTAAAGTCCGGTTTCCGGATTTTACGCGATTCCCGGTTGGAAAAAATATTTGTTTCATAGTTTTTATTTGTAATATTTAATAAATTTATTAAATATTTGTTAATAAAAAAAGCGGATATTTGCTTCGGGTCTGGTTATCAAAAAGTGGTAGGCAGTGGTACGCAGTCTGCCGATCTGGGGTAGTACCACCACTTACAAGTATACAGACCATGAAGTGATTTAGTCGCGTTTTGGGATCAGCTTGTAAGTTGCCGGTTCCAACTAGGCCGGCATAGTAAATGTGATTGTTGCTTACAGTTATTGAATTATAGTAGCAGTGACATCCATTCATGGACCACACTCAAGTTAAACTTCAGGCAGGGTACTGTCATATGTCAAGTCACAATAAATAAAAAAATGTCACTTCATGATCTATATACTTAAAAGTGGTACTGTTGGCAGATTGGCCAAATGGACATCAAATATCTGCCTACCACTCTTACAGCCGGTTATACCAAAAAAGTTTCAATTTACTTTATACTTATTCTACGAGTATTACCTTTACTATTACGAAATCGCAAATTGGGTTGTTAATAATTTTATATCGAAACTACCATTTATATATGTTTTTATCATTAGAAATAACAAAAGTAGTACATGAACCCAAAATGAATGTGTCTTTTAGCTCTGTATAAAATATCCGTTAAACGTAAATGTAAAATGTGAAGTTAATGAGTGGTGCAACCTTTTTTACTTTTTTCTTTTACTTTTACGATGCTATTTTACAAATTCGTAAATTATAATTTTTGGGGACAACCGGCTGTTAATGTACAAGAAATAATTAAAAGTAATTTATAAATGGTCTAACTAAATATAGAATTACAAATGTGGTACTGTGAATGTGTATCTCCGTGGGACAGGGGCCATGTGCGCCTCGCTTCGTAATAATTAGCGAACAATGTTTGGCTTTAGTAAATCCCTCATGGGCGTAAATTAAGAGATTTTACCGGCGGACGGCTTACTGAGACATTTTCGCACTAATACCATTAGAGGACGCAAATATGCTGTTTGTCTCACGTATTTGCTTATGTTAAGGATTGTGTGTGCGTGTGTGTATTTTTTATTTATTTTACATGTCTCGTTAATGTTTTGAAATATATAAAAAGGATTGCATGAGGTTTTTTTTTTTCATAAAATTCATGTACAGCATATTTGTTATTTTTGTCATCTGTTCAACATTACATTCTGACAAAATATTGTTATGTTTATTAATTTATACTGTGGTAAAAAAATTAAAAAATAAAATTAACAAATTGTTGTAATGTTTATGTTTTAACTGCAGACTGAATTAATGTTAAAAAAACAAAACCAAAGAGACAAGAACACCGCATTAAATCAAAATTTCGGATGATATTTTCACATTCATGAAAGGTACGTCTGTCAACGTTTACACACGTAATCTTGTTTGAGTATAATTTTGCGGTGTCCGCAGATATTTGCATATTTCTATTATTACTGCATACTCTATTACCCTCTCGTTTTTGGGGATAAAATCAACAACACTTTTAGGGGAACGAATAGGCCATCAAGGCTCGCAAAATGAATCCAGTTCGAGTATTATTTTAAATGTCTTTTGTTTGTTTTCTTTTTAATCTTCGGTAAATATTTTAAGTGAAGTCCCCGCGGTTAGTTAAAATTTATCTGTTTAATTTTTGTTTATGACTACATGTTTGTTTGTTCTTTATGAAAAGGGGTTGTAATTTATCGTGTGAACTTATCTCTTAATTAATCTAAGTGCCAACGTAATACCTTGTATTGATGTATTTTTTTTATTACTAAAGATGTTATTAACCTCGTTATTTCTTTCCAAAGTAAATCAAAAAGATATCCTTGTAACAGACATTCGTGTTAGTAGAACGTAAGTTTTACAAGCCTAAAATTAATGACCCTTTTTGCTTCAAAATTGGGCAAATTCTTTTATAAATTTGGGTGTATCGGCGGCGACAATAAGAACACAACGGCGATATGTTCATTAACGTAGTTCAGATTCCATCGAGTCCATTAGCTAGATATTTTAATTGTTTCTAAAGGGCTCCCTTTCTGATGAAACTTTGCAGCTGGGCCACCGTCGCGCGCCAAATGCAAAGCTATTTAAAGACAAATTGGTTTATGCCGATGAGGATGTTCATGTGTTCTTGGAATACTTTCTTATTCTCATAAACTTTAATTTATATTAAGAAATTTAAAATAAAAATGTCACACAAAAAAGCGAGAATACATTTTTTATAAGACGCGACATCTGACCTTGACTTGCCTGATAATAAACAAAGAGAGACCCAAGAGCGCCAACGACTGAAAAAAAAAACATTTTTTTATTGTGACTCGACATATGACAGCACCCGTTTGATGTTAAGCTGGAGTGCGGTCAATCAATGAAGGTAACTGCTGCTACAGTTCAATAACTTCAAGTAAGTAGCAGTCACATCCACTATGCCGTCTTGGTTAAAACCGGCAACTTATAAGCTGATCCCGAAACTCGACATAGTCACTTCACGGTTTGTATACTTGTAAGTACTGATACTACCCCGGATCGGCAGACTGGGCACCGATGCCTACCACATCTCACAGTTGCCTCAGTCAGCCAAGGAATAATGCTTTTAATTTTTTTTTTAATACATGCTGATGAATATTTTAGCTTTTTAAAATTCATTTAATAAATATCGTCTAATATCACGTGTCAGTCCAACTATCCTACTATTATTATAAATGTGAATCTGAGTTTGTTTGATACGTTTTCACGCAACAACTACTTAACCGATCATCATGAAACTTTGTACACACATTTTTGGAGGTACTAGAAGTAACATAGGGTGCTTTTGTTTTAAAAAAAACATATTTTTTTACTATAGTTTCCAATTGAATATAGTTTCAGCTGTTTGGAATTTTTCTATTATATATTTATTTTTATTTCCGTCTGTAATTTTTATATGAGTTATCGAGTTATAAATAGCAAAAAGGGATATATATATAGTCGGATTGAGAACCTCCTCCTTTTTTATATCTGTGTTATAAACCTAATTTTACGTGGGTGAAACCGCGGGCACAGCTAGTATCAATATAAATTTGTCACAATTTTACCATAACTAGCTCACATACCATTATGAGTAGGTAACTAAAGGAAAACAATTCGAAAATCGAAATAAATATATAATTGTAAGTATAAAAATAAATATACCCCATTGTGTAATTTACGCCAGTCAATTTCAATACAATTGTTAGCACCCCGGATTTGTATCGCAATATATCATATTCATATGATAATTCAATAAAGATGTGATTTCTGACCCAAACCACGCTCGTACTGCGTGGGGTCGCGATAAAAAGAATTTAATCCGAGTGGGCATAAAATTATTCCTCCACAACTCGCCAGGGACGGCTTATTTAAGTTAAATTATTTATGCTTTTATAGATAATGTCTAAGCTAGTGTGGAGATTAGCGTTAGAATAATCTAATAGTAGATGAAATTTATGTGCGGTTGCTTATCGTAATGTCCCGAGTCGCGTGGCCGTTTATTTAATAAAAACAAAATAAATTTGATTAAAGAATATTAGAAACGGTTTTAAAGCGAACCAGATGTGATCTAATTCTATTTAAAAGATATTTGGCGCTTTTTAAGTATAACGAATTTAGTAATAAAATTGAAGTAACAAATTTATCGTGGATTTAAATATATAAATTTAAAATTTGAATTTAAATATGTTCATCAGGATTCACGGTCTTGCAAACAAGTTATCTTAAAATATATTTAGATTATACTAAGAATGATTTTTCCGCTTCCTGTCTTACGATATACACGTGTTACGAAGAAAGAATTGAATATAAACGGATTCTGGAGTTCGAACAAACGTCTGGAATATTCTATTACAATGCAAACATGCAACCCATCAACACACCTCTCCGGTTACGGTTAAGTGACTTGTCGACCACCGCAGAATTCCATTAAATTGTTTTCTTACCATTGCTAAACGCTACCACTGTTGTACAACGCAAATAATGACCCTTATAGTTAAGATTAATGGAGTCTTAGTTGGTTAAGGATGGGATATAATGTTACAAGGCTTGTATACTGCGCAAGGAAAGAGGTTTACCTTTTTACGATAGTTTAGAAGGTTATGTCTCAAAAATATCACGAAGACGACTGACTAATAAATGTTTTCAAGATTTCATTTTTATTTTATAAAATAATAAATAAATAATCACTCAATCAATCAAATTGTCACGTCTTTTTCCCATGAGGATAGGCATAGACAATGGAGCGCCACTTGCCACGATCCTGATACAACTCCCTCGCTTTCTTCACATCCACAATTCTCTTCATACAAGCTCTAAGGTTAAAATAATTTGGTTATTAATTAGGAAGTAATCTTATTCCTAGGGATAAGCATTAGTCTCGTCCTTTATTTCATTTTCTTTAATATAATTAAATACAAGAAGCTTCGGAGACATCCTCAAGAAAGCTAGGTTGCCTAATGCCCATAACCGTAGACCTAATAAGAGTGGGAGAGGACACTTCCGGTGCATTAGGTGTCCTCAGCTGGTTGAAATTACCACCCTACACAGGTGCAAATCCCCCCATAGTGACCAAGTCGCGTTCGGGGACTAGTTTGTGTAGCACCAGTTGCGTTGGGGGTTGTGGATTCGGTTAGGGACAGTGGCATCCTGCTGACCTGCAGTATCCCGGTGAGAGTTTGTTGACCCGTCGGCCAGGGAGACCCGTAGCAACGGTTAACCGCTGGCCGCCCGCCGCACAGTACAGGGGCCTGAGCCCACCGCTAACCACGGAGGGAGGCTGCCCCACCAGGCGGCGCATAATCTCGGGTGATTCGGGGTGATGGGTGATTCCTCCAACATTTTTCACGCTACCCCCCCCCCCTCCACAATGCAAGCAATTAAAATAAAAAGAGTATACCCAGCGGCAGCTAAAACCCCCAACAGAAATGAGCTTGGCGTGGATTTTACGAACATACGTGGAATCCACGCCAATCTCAGTGCCGTCCATCAACACCTGGAGACGGCACAGCCCGCCCTGCTCTTCCTGACGGAGACGCAGATAAAGGCACCGGCTGACACTTCATATCTTCAATACCCCGGCTACACGCTTGAGGAAAGCGAAAAGCCGGGGTATGTGTGTACATCCGGTCCGATATCTGTTGTCTCCGTCTGCTTTGCTTGGAGGATCCTTCCTTGTCCATCCTCTGGGTACACGTAGACCTTGGTTCCCAAACCAGGATCTACGGGTGACTTTATCGTTCCCACCACGGGGATTCGGAGACAACCCGGCTCTTCGATTCTCTGAGCCGGGCGACAGACGAAGCGCTGGAGCGGTTTCCGACCGCGGAGGTCGTCGTCTTGGGGGACTTCAACGCACACAATGAGGTGTGGTTGGGGTCCCGCAGGACCGACCACGCGGGAAGGGCCGCTCATGCTTTCGCCCTTCTGCATGACCTGTCACAACTGGTGACCCAGCCCACCCGGGTACCAGACATTGTCGGTCATGCCCCCTCTCTGCTGGACCTTCTACTGACTACTCGTCCGACCGGGTATAAAATATCGGTCAAAGCCCCTTTAGGGAATTCTGACCACTGCCTGGTCGAGACGACAGTGCCGCGCGTCGTGCCTTCTCCCGCCAGGGAAGAGGTGCGACGATTGTGGCACTACGGGTCGGCGGATTGGGAGGGAATGCGAAATTATTTCGCTTCCCTCCCTTGGTGGCAGCGCTGCTTCAACTCCGAGGATCCATCCACGTGTGCCTCGGCCGTTGCTGATGAGATAGCACTGGGGATGGAATATTACGTTCCATCCAACTGTGCATCTCGTAACGACCGGAGCAGGCCCTGGTACAACGGTGAATGCGCGGCTGCTGTTACAGCAAAAAACGCAGCTCACAGTGCCTGGGTCAGGGGTCGAAAAAGTCAAGACCCTCGCGTGGATGAGTTGAAAGCAGCCTATAATCTTGCCACCAAGTCTTGCAGAAAGGTATTTAAAAGAGCGGAGGCACAGCGCGTTTCCAGGATTGGCGAGAGTCTATTAGCGCACCCAACGGGTAGTCGCAGCTTTTGGAGTCTCGCCAAGACTGTAGAATCTAACTTCTGTCGTTCCTTGCTGCCACCGCTGAGACAGCCTGATGGCTCACTGGCGCATACGGCGAAGGCTAAGGCCGATCTACTGGCCGAAGTCTTTGCTGAAAACTCCCGTATTGACGATCGTGGTGCAGGGCCACCCACCTTGCGTCCGTGCGGACATACGATGCCTGAGATTCGTATCAGACAACGCGATGTCCGCATGGAGCTACGATCGCTCGATATCCGGAAGTCCAGTGGTCCCGATGGTATCCCAGCGCTTGTCCTCAAAAAATGTGCAGCGGAATTGACTCCCGTCTTGACGAGGCTATACCGACTCTCGTACGCGTCGGGCTGTGTGCCTCGGACTTGGAAGGGGGCCAATGTGCAACCGGTTCCTAAGAAGGGCGACCGTTCGGACTCTGCAAACTACCGTCCAATAGCTGTAACCTCAGTACTGTGCAAGGTCATGGAGCGAATAATTAATGTTCGCCTCATGGCCTACCTGGAGGGTCACCAGCTGTTAAATGACCGTCAATATGGCTTCAGGCCGAAACGGTCAACTGGTGACCTTCTGGCGTACACCACGCACGTCTGGGGTGAAGCTTTGGATGGTAATGGAGAAGCCCTTGCTATTGGCTTGGACATCTCCAAAGCGTTTGACAGGGTCTGGCACAGGGGCCTTTTATCCAAGCTCGAGGCATACGGTTTACCTGACCGTCTGCGGGGTTGGATAGCTGACTTCCTGCGGGACCGCTCCATACGCGTCGTTGTGGATGGAAGCGCATCGCGCAGGATGTCGGTGAATGCCGGCGTCCCTCAGGGCTCCGTGCTGTCGCCGACTTTGTTCCTTCTGCATATCAATGACATGCTGGATCTTGGATCCGGCATTCATTGCTATGCGGACGACAGCACGGTGCATGGACGCTACACTGCCCGCTCCGCAGCCGGCAAACAGGAGATAGCCGATATGAGAGAGTCTGTTGTAGCGGGACTGAACCGGGTTCTTGATCGTACGTTTTACGTTCTTTCCGCCCCAGTTACCCACTGGGGCGGAAAGAACCTGGTTCAGTTCAACGCAGACAAGACTCAGGTTTGCGCGTTCTCGACGAAAAAATCCCCGTTTACTCCCCTTCCTTCTCTTTGCAACATTTCCCTTGGTACGTCGGACAGACTAGACATTTTAGGAATGTCCCTTCGTTGCGACTTGAATCACAGGGACCACATCGAGCGGGCTATTAAGACCACCTCCCGCAAACTTGGCATCCTGAACAAGGTGCGACGGTTCTTCGCGCCGGAGCTTCGCCTGCTATTATACAAGGCGCAGATTCGCTCTTGTGCGGAGTACTGTTCGCACCTCTGGGATGGCTCTGCCAAGTATCTTCTCAATGCCCTGGATTCATTGCAGCGCCGAGCTGTCCGAATTATAGGTGATGCAGAGGTCTCGCGAACTCTGGAGCCCCTGCAACTACGCAGAGACATGGCGGCTCTGTGCGTCCTCTATCGCCTATACCACGGGGAATGTTCCGAGGAGCTCTTCAACCTTGTTCCTACCTCGTCTTTTCACTCCCGTAATACCCGCACAGGTCGGGGAAAGCATCCGCATTTTATCGACCGAATTGGCAGTCGAACTAAAAAGTTCGGTGCGTCCTTTCTTTGTAGATCAATCGACAAGTGGAATGCTTTGCCTGCCCATGTGTTCTCTCCATCCTATGACCTTGGATCCTTCAAGCGATGCGTGAAGAAGCATCTTAGGCCGGCATAGTGGCGGCGGCTGGGACAGCCGGGAACTGACTCGGTTGTCCCAGTCGTCGTCACTCTTGGACCTCCTCTTGCTTATCATCAGGCGGGTCGAAGTCAGATGTCGTGTCACAATAAAAAAAAAAAAAAAGAGAAAGAGTTGTTTTAGGATCGTGGCAAGTGGCGCTCTATTGTCTCTGCCTATCCCTGTGGGAAAGGCGTGACAAATTTATTGATTGTATAAAGAGATAATGTGAAGGAAGCGAGAGAATTGTGTCAGGATCGTGTCAAGTAGCGCTCTGCCTATCCCTGTGAGAAAAATGCGAGACAATTTATTTGACAATTAAATACATTTTCCTTTTCTTGTAAGAATAATAACTTTTATTGATAAAAATATTTATACATCACGGAACTTATTGTATTCTTGTCTTCTGAAGTAGAACAGCCTGTATAACAGGAGACAGTTCCTTCCTGTGACTATAATTAAAATCAGAATATACAGCTCCATTTTTAATTTACAGCTCTAACTATAAAACTAAAGGTAAAAAACATGCATACAAACGTAATATTTTATTATCATCATCAGCCAGAATGCGTCCACTGCTGAACATAGGCTTCCCCTTCAGAACGCCATTTCGAACGACAATATGTCAGTTACATCCACTACACTACACATACAGAAAACCTAGTGGAAAGCCTACCTACGCTGCGTCTGCCTAGAACCTTTCTTCCCTCATCGGTTGTCGGTTGTTCGAGCGATGTGGTCAGCCCATTGCCACTTCAGCTTGCAAATCCTACGAGCTATGTCGGTAACTCAGGCGAATATCTTCGTTCAGGATTCTATCGGGCAAAGATACTCCAAGCATGGCTCTTTCCATTGCCCGCTGAGCGACTCTAAGCTTTTTTAACAGGCCAACATTTAAGGGCCACGTTTCAGTGCCATATGTCATCACTGGCAATACACACGGGTTGTAGACCCTTGTCTTCAAGCACTGCGGGATATTGTTGATATTAAATACCAAATTAATTTGTATTCTCCACATTCTCATTGGACGCCCTAATAGGGCCACTGGCATTGCAAATAACATTTTGTAAACATTGTAAAATCCAAAACAAGCGAATATGTAAATGTTCTGTATCAATAAAGTTTCTTAAACCTCTAATACCAAATGGCATTGAATAACACTATTTAAACTGTGTAAATTATGTTTTTTTAAGAAACATTATTATTCGAAATAAAAAAAAATTTGAAATTTTGACAAATAAATTTAACAAATTATGAAAGGAAATATAAGCAACTGTCAAAAATAATGTAAAGTTAAAATTAATAGAATTAAAAATGTCGACTTCTCAGCAAAAAAGTGAGAGCAACTTTCTTCCCTAACTGTATAAAGAAAACACCTTAACACCTTTACTGTAGAATTTATATTGGTTTAACTTTTCCTATTTATCAAGAAATGGGTTAACTGCCAATAGATTTTCATTAAAGACATTATTGGCGATAATAATATAGTAAAGGAAGTACCTAACAATTTTATTGTAAACGAATTAATAGTATGTACTAAAACATAAAGTCCTTTGCACTGATAGATGCCTTTGTAAATTGAACAATATTGTTCATTCCCCAATTTCTAAAATACAAATTAAAATTACAGTAATATTCAAACTTAAATTATATAAGTTTAATGAATTAAACAGACAGGCAGGTCGAGGTCATGAAAAAGCCGGTAGGAAGAGCTTTTGGATGGAAAGAATTGCGGATGTAAGGGAAGTAAGATAGTTGTGTCAGTATTGTGGAAGTGGCATTCTGTCTATCCCTGAGTGAATAATATTCTTTGATTTAATATGAAGCCAATCATAATAAAACATAAATTACTTAAAACTATTGAACTTCATAGAGAAGACAATTGGTTCATTAGTACTGTAAGTGCGTTTAATTGTTGCAAATAGCCGCTAGTTAAACTGCAATAAATGGTATAGTGGCACTTCCGATAACATCTGCGAATGTATGTTTATTGGCACATTTACATTCAGCTAACGTTCCCAAGAGACAATCATCTGCATTATCTAAACGGTTGTGAGGACATCCTATAATGAGGTACACTGATATAATAAGAAAACATTACA
Organism: Tinea trinotella; assembly: GCA_905220615.1. Taxonomy (NCBI): domain Eukaryota; kingdom Metazoa; phylum Arthropoda; class Insecta; order Lepidoptera; family Tineidae; genus Tinea; species Tinea trinotella. The sequence goes on from HG992314.1 coordinate 3,397,492, forward strand.
CATGGCTGATTGTCCAGCGATTGGTTTATTGTGCGTAAAGTCCCGGGTTCGATTCCCGGTCGTAGCAAATATTTGTTTCATAGCTTTTATTTGTAAATTAATAATTTTAAAGAGTGGTAGGCAGTGGTACCCAGTCTGCCGATCCAGGGTAGTACCACCACTTACAAGTATACAGACCGTGAAGTGATTTGGTCACGTTTCGGGATCAGCTTGTAAGTTGCTGGTTCCATCTAGGCCGGCATAGTGGATGTGATTGCTACTCACAGTTATTGAATTGTAGTAGCAGTGATATTCATTCATGGACCACACTTCAGCTCAACATCAAGCGGGGAGCTGTCATATGTCGAGTCACAATAAAAAAATATATTGCGGAAAGCGAGGGGGTTGTGTCAGGATCGTGGCAAGTGGCGCTCCATTGTCTCTGCCTATCCCTGCGACGGCGTGACACTTTGATTGATTAAGTGTAAGAGATAACATATTTTGTAACTTCATGTTAAACCTCAATGAATTTATTTCTTCATTGCATCAATAAGGGAATATTTAACAAATCTTAGCTGTTTATGGAATGAAATCCAAAGCTTTCTTAACTTTTGCTTTGGAGCGAAATCTTTCAACATATGCTTAACGAAAAAACTTATTTTTGCCTTCAGTAAATTATTTCAAAGTACCCTTTGATCCTTCATCTTATTTACATTTTATTCAGTTAGAAACATTTACTTGGTAGCAGATTACATTGACGCGAATCTCTCTATTTGTGCGTAACTTGGGCTTGCTTTCCAAACTCCAAACTGTTGTAATTAATAAGAACTTTCCCTATCTATTAACTTGCTCCGTGATGGCTGAAACGTTTTAATCTGAAATATCGTTGAGGAGTACTTGAAAGAGATTGGGGAAATTTTGAACATAAATTTTAATGAATGGCCGATAAAGAGTCTTTATCAATATTTTTATGCGAAACTTCTTATATTGAATCGTGTTTGATTTGTGAGAAAATACTTTAAAGATATTGTTAAATTAGTTTTTTTTATTGTGACACGGCATCTGACCTCGACCCGTCTGATGATAAGCAAGAGGAGGTCCAAGAGTGACGACGACTGGAACAACCAGGGCAGTTTCCGGCTGCCCCAGCCGCCACCACTATGCCGGCCTAAGGTGCTTCTTCACGTTCAAGTTTTCGTTAACTTTTCATAGAAGCAAGTTTATGTAGACAAAGTTTAAGAAAGTTCATTTCTCTCTTAACGGTCAGGTTGACGTCATTCTATAAGTATAAATTGTTGAACAGAATTAACTATGCAAATTGTTGTTAGTCGTAAATTAATTTAAAAAGCTGATTCTGTAATTATTTTCTTATTGCTATTTTAATTTTGGATTAATTAATTTATAACTTTGCTTATTTATTTGCTTGGGTTGCCTAGTGCACCTCATAATCGTAGAGCTTGTATGAAAATAATTGTGGATGTGAGGGAAGCGAGGGAGTTGTATCAGAATCGTGGCAAGTGGCGCTCTATTGTTTGTGCCTATCCTTGTGGAGGAAAAGGCGTGACATTTTGATTGGTTGATTATTTAGTTCATAAATTATTACTGTTTAACTAATATCTTTAATTTAATATATTTATGAAAAGATTCTAGAGTGGAGAACCTCACGCTAGGTGGACTGACGACATAGTGAAAGTCACGAATCACCTGTGGATACAACTAAAATCTTGTCGTTCGAAATGGCGTTCTAAGGGCTTCCCCTTAGAACCTCTATATTCAGCAGTGGACTCATTCTGGCTGATGATGATGATGAATATATTTATTATAATAAGTTTATAATAAGTTTTTAATTTACAATTATGAATGTATAGATGATCTATAATGCAAAGATTATAACATAAATTATGAATGTATGCAGACTTCCCAGGTTGTTTTGCATCTAAACTCGTAAGTAGTAATTGGAAACAGCCCTTTTGCTTCTCGAGTATATGTAATTACATAGCTTGAATATAATCCCATCTTATTATTGCGGTTGAAGTGCAGTGCCCTTGGAAGGGACAATTTTTTCAATTATCCTTACGTGCCGCTACCGCAGAGCAATCAAATTCCTCTTACGCATATTTGTAATTTTGTGCTCCTGCGCTTTAATGGCGACGGCCTTTTTCAGATGTTCTTTTTGTAAACATCTAGGTACATCAATTTATAAAAATGTATGCACCACGAAGTAGTTTTAGTCAATAACAAAATCAATTACAAATTTTTAAACAAGAATAAACTACGACATACTTTCTTAAACTACATAATCCAATTATACATATCACCATCATCATTACCGGCCAGATAACGTCCACTGCTGTACATAGGCCTATATCGCTATTTTAAACGACAAGATGCACAACACATAGACAACAAGACATAGTCCTTAACTGTTACCCTGTTGGAAAAGCTTAGGGTAGCTCAGCGGGCAATTGAGAGAGTTCTACATATTATATACGTATTATCTATAAATACTCAATTATTTTAAAAGAAAACAATTGTCAAGATAAAAATAAAGACAGAAGCAAGCTAAACATAATATTATGATGTCTTTCTCTAAAAATACTCGTGTCTGTAGTTTTAGTACTTAACTATGAAGTTATATTTAGAAGCGCCACCGACAGTGCAGCACAGAGGTATAATTTTCAAAGTAAATAGCACCTAAAATGTTTTTAAAGAGAGTGTAAAATTGTAAAATATGTGTTTCCGATTGCAGAATTCCCTCATTAGGTCTCGTTTGTCATTCTTGTTTATTACACTTTACGTGGTCTACGTCGTGTACCGTCTACTTATATTACTTCTCCTTTAAAATGTTTATGAATTTTTTTAGTTAAAAATATTTCAACATGAAACCTGGAACATTCTTGCTTTAAGAAGATACTTGTGCTACACAATTTTGCATGGACCATATGCTTCCTTGTAGGGTATACAAATAAATTGCAACCATCTAAGGATCTTAAACAATATTGAACTGTCCTCCTTCAGTATATAAATAGAAGACTTCTAAAGGTAATTTAACCAAAACCAGTCTCATTTTCTCAATGAATATCGACGAGTCGTTGGCGGCTTATGATAAACATAATCAGGGATTATCTTTGCTATTCCCCGATTAATCAAATAGGTACGACATCTAGCCGTAAGCGTTCGAAATTGGCGGCATTATAAAATAAAACACGCAAATCCAGTTCACGATTTATGGTCAACCATAAGCCACGATAAATCATTGAGGCTATCGTGTCTTGTAACTATTCATAATTACTGATATCGACTTCTTTGTGCTTCCAAGCATGCAAATGTCCCGGCGACTTATTTATTGGGGACGGCGAGGAGTGCGCGCGAGTGCCTCATGTTTTACGATAAGTTGTAATTAATGTCGTTGCATAGAGCTTTATTGTGTCCTAAAGTTTGTCGGGTAGCGAGCATCTACTTGATTTATTGACGGAGTTGGGCATCACTAGTGTGAACTAGGAACACCTGTTCATTACAATTGTTGGCTTTTCAAATAAAAATTATTGTAACACACAAACTTTTTATTTTACTATACATATTTTTTATTAGGTAGGATTATTACTTACAATCAATCAATCATCATTCGCGTCAATGTCACGCGATCACGCATTTTCCGCAGGGATAGGCAGAGACAATGGGGCGCCACTTGCCACATATTATTAAACCTTAGGCCGGCATAGTGGCGGCGGCTGGGGCAGCCGGGAACTGACTCGGTTATTCCAGTCGTCGTCACTCTTTGACCTCCTCTTGCTTATCATCAGGCGAGTCAAGGTCAGATGTCAGGTCAGACAGAAAAACTTTCTATTAGATAGGGATGGAAGCAAACTTATTGTACTCGTATATTAAGTATATGTATAGAACTATTACAAAATAAACAAACAAAACAATGTAATTTACAAGCAACTTATCTAAAACTATTGAAACAGATATTATGCGAAACGTATTAAAATTTGTAAATTTAATATTTACAAATTTTAAGTAAAACTTCAATCAAAGTAAAACTTTGATAGGGTTTATTTTTTTTTTCGATATTTACTTTGGATTAATGCGACATGTGATTTCCACTCCAGTAAATACGACGGGATAACTTCATTTGCAAGTAATATTAAATTTCACAATTAATTAATTCAGTTACGCATCACAGGTTCATAAATCATCACAATTTAATTTACAATTAAAACAATAAAGTTAATAAATTGCTACTGATGACAGGGGATATGTAGATTACATAAATAAAGTCAATAGTTTCATAATAATATGTTAACAAATGCATAAGTAGGACAAAACAACACAGCTGCCAAACAGATGTAAGTGTTAATGTAGTATCACAAATATAAAACACTTCCAAACAATATCCGAACTCTTAAATATAAACGGATCCTTTGGAACGCGCCCAAAAACCGTTCCACCTAGCGTAAGATAAATAGAGTCGTTTAATATCAAGTTATCGGTTTCCGAACACATTAATTTGGGTTCACGATGACAAGCGGACCTCTCAAATTGCCAATTTAAAGGCAGTTATAATAAATTTAGCAAATTTTTCACATTTGTCCGTGGTCACCTACGCGTACCGTACCGGTTTTTGTCCGTTTTTGATTATAACAATAGCCAATAGCGCACGTTACCTTAATAGGCATTGACTGCACACATTTTTATTAAATATAATATTTAAAATATATGTCTATTAGATTACTTATTTATATGTGTAATAAATTTTTATTGAAAAAGTTGAAATAAAATAAACATGTATGTATATTTGTGTGTATTTTTGTTATTGTTATTAATGAATAGTAGAGCTTATGATAAATGCGTCAAATATCCTATTTACTTTTGGCATTATGTTAAGCGGATTATGGAAATTATGTTAGAAAATAATGCTTCCGTTTTGTTCAATATAATATAATAGGTAAAAAAAATATACGAGATATTATAAAACAAATTATAGCCAAAAATGTTTGTCCCATTACATTCTATGTTTTTTAATGGTAATTTAGAGTGATTTATATCAAATTAATTTAAGTAATTACCAATATAAGATAGCTCCTGGTAAAAAAATATATTTATAAAAGCTGTATCACATTATCTATGTAATAAATATCACATTAAAAAATAAGCACGATAACACGAATAGTTAATTTACATAACTGGCGAATTTCACGGTGGCGTTTTTGTTCACCATTTAAAGTAAATCTATTTATTTAAATCCAATTTTAATAGTATCCGCTCAACAATCTTCGACATCAATCAAAATGTTCAGAAGATTGATTTCAAAAATCTCATAAAAGTTAATGAAGTGAATATAAAAAGGCGAATGAGAGTGCAAATATTTGTAATAATTAACGAAGGAACCAAAAAAAGTGCTGTAATTTTACTTGATTTACACTTTGGTGCGGCCGAGGCGTGATTAATACTCCTCATTGTGAATTCCATAAGTCGAGTAACTTTATCATTCCACATCAAATAAATCCGCACGGAAACGCAGCACGGTGGAAATTTTAATGATTTCACTACGTCCATCGACGCCGTGGTGGTGTAGAAATTAAAAAGAATAGCTAGGAAACCGTCCCCGCTTTGCTTTTTAATTTTCCGTCCACCCTCCTTTGTGAAAGCACTTTACAGCTTACGGCTGATTCTTTTACCACAACAACTGTACAGTTTTAATTTTCTAAAGAATTGATTGAAATGTAAGTATAATGTGAAAAACAAATTAAAAATAAATTTAAATTCTGTATAGACTAAAATATAGACAATAGTAATATTATAAGAATATAATATAATATAAATAGTGACATAGTAGTTAAATTTAAGTTCTTTATCTTTATGTACTCGTATTCTGTCTTAATTGAGCTATTAATGAATTTAATTCGTCTTATTAAAAAAAAAAAACACCATGATATCTTTAGAGTATTAGGGGCGCAAAGTGTAAATGTCTTTTAAAGTCCGAGACCAATGTACCAATGTAATGAGATTCCTCCGATGTTATCTCGCCTGACAACGAATCCCCAATTTGTGGTCAGTCAATCTTCTTAGAAGGTTTTGTGAAATTCAATTTGCTAAAGCAGAAATAATGTCTTTTCCAAATCACCCTTTTCTTTAAACTTATTCTCTCATTTTTCTAAAAGAAACTTCTTAACGTCTTTCATTTCCTCACTCTCGTTTGGCATCGTTTCCTTGGCATTAGTCTAGATCAAACTTTCACGAAGACGGTACTCGCAAACTTTAGTATTCGCATTTGTCTATGGCCTTGTCTTCTACAACTTTTTTGCGATAATGCCTTTAATCTTCTCCTACGCAATTTGTAAAACCTCTGACTTGCAAATTTAATTTGTTTTATTCACAATTTACTACAGAATTATTTTTTCTTATTGGCTTCCCTAATTTTAATTGATCGAGAACGTTATTAAAAATACTATCGTTCGTAAAAGTATTTAACACATTCGTATTTTGCTTCAGAGGTGTCGACGTTCACTAATATCCAATTAATATGCCGTTCATTGGAAACTTCTCTAATTTATTGTGTACAAAGAAGGAATATATTCTCATTAGTTTGACACTCACATACGTATTATAAGCGGCCCGATCATTAGATGCCGCTGATAAACGGCGATAGAACCGAATCGAAATTGAGATATTGACCTCGTCTATAAAATTTTACTGCTACTGTTGCTATATGGCAGCATTTTTTATATTCTCGCACTTTATCAGATGTTGGGGTGCAGTTATGTTGTAATGTGACTTTGTGGGTGTTTTTATAGCAACTTTATTTCCGTTTGTTAAAATCATTTTCAACATTAGCGTTTATTTATGCAACATTAACTGGTTCTTATTTAATAATGAAGCCTCGAGGAATTGTCACTTTAAACTAATTTGTATAAGATAATGGCCATAACTCTTAAATTGACTGTCAATTAATAGTCGAATAATAAATTTGGTTTGATAATGTTTTTTTTTTCTTTTAACATAGATAATAAACATCCGGGTAATAGTAGTAAAGTAAATCTTGGGTCTTTCCATTTAATAGTCAGGATAATAAAGGTGCCTGGGACCTTTCCATCCTTAATGTAATAATTATGTTTAGTTTGAGGAAATAAAACAATCGATTTTTACGATCCCGGACGCTGGAATAAACCAGTCTGCGTTTGTTGATTCAACTATTTATCCACGGGGAGTGCCTAGAGTTGGATTTAAAAAAGTCGTACTCAGCACGAGAGAACAATTTAATTCTTAAATTATTGAAGTAATAAAACCGAACGCGACAATAATGTATTCAAACTGTGACCAGAGAGCAATCGAAACGTATTCGGACCGATGTTTATGTAAATTCGGTTGTCCAAGTCTTTCTATAGAGATGTTCACTTAGTTTATGCTTATTGATTTAACGCGTTTGTTCCGATACATTAATAAGTATTCAGTTGTTAATACAGAAAGACGTAATGACAGGATAATTTAATTTAACAACATGGACGCGATAATAAAATAATGAGAATCAATAAATTAATTAACCATATTGCAACTGAGGGTTCGAATATTAAAAGCAATTCGAATAAAATTTAGCTTGGAAGCTTATTATCGATACAGCGAAAGGTATTTTTGATGAGATCACGATATGAAAACTTATAACATGTTTTATTGTTTCTACTTAGAAGGCATCTGGAGCAAATTATCGATGTGAGATTAGAGATAAATCCTTGATTTACAATGACTCATCAATTTAAAATACGTTGTGTAACAAGATGTAACGATTACTGACCATTGTTTATTTTTTATATCAGAATATTCTTCACTTTAAATAGTCACAAGTGGTTGGTAGAAGGCATTTTTACAAACATCGTTACTAACAATAGAACAATACGATGGCGTGTAATCACGTCTTGCCTTCCAAAAATTGGGCACATCAATCCTTACATAAATTTTAAAGCGCTTAATAAAAGGAACAAAGTGGCAGTCATGTGTCACTTTCTGGGTCATTAGGGCTGTAGTGCCTCGTTCCTCTATTGTCCGAACCACCCAGCACGGACGGAAATTTATTGGCTAAAGACGAACGTCTCTATTTTGGAGCAATTTATGACAATGCACTTGTGCTACTGTCTTTTGAATTGCCATTATTCACAACAATAGCAATTGTAAACTGAATGGGACGGCACGAGGCTGGTCTTACGGGCTGTTTTATGGTATGACCTACTTATATGTATGCAACTATTTGCAATTGTTCATCCTCGCCACGGGATCTCATTAACTCTCATTTCATGGAAGCAGTTGTTGTAAAAAGGCGTGCAGACAATAACAGAGCGCATGAGGAGTGCCGTTTGAGACACTACTGTCTGGTAATAACTTTTTATGTTATCTCCATTACGTAATAAAGCGGATAAATTGCTTTCAATTGTTTTTTTTTCAGACTTTTGTTATTTATTATATTATAAATGGGTTATTGTTTTGAAAATAATGTTCAATAAGTAATTTAATTCAACGTTAATAAATTCTGTATTATTAACTATTTGTAGATGATAATAAATAATTAAGATGGATTGATAAGCATGATATTTTTAAAAGTGCTTAATGCCTGATTCCCCTCTCTATTTTATTTAGACGTTTATCTATTTTAAAAGCTTAAAAATAATTAAATTTTTCATAAACAAATACATTTCAAAAATTCACCTGTCCAACATGTCATTTTAATAGGATTAATTTGACACGAATATTTTAAACGAATTTTAATTTAAAGTCGCATTTACATTTCGTGTCAGAGTCATGTCACCTCGAAAAAGTGTTTAATCTGTAAAAAGTTTTTTAAAGGTAGAAAAGGTTCATTGTGTTTTGACCCCGAGGAATTTGAAGGTGTCCAAGGGGACTCTGTGAATATTATCAGTGTAACCATCTAATCCAGAGAACCATGACGGGGACCACACACTGACAAAACCGATTACCTACTCGGGTAGCTTTGTACAAGCAATTAAAATATTTAGTTTTATGAATCATTTAATTATGTCAGATGTTTGCATATTAACAGTATTTCTGATTTAAATACTTTTTTATTAAAGACAAAATTTTAAAAAATCAGCAAGTGGATCGCTTTGTCAGCCTATATGTTCTCTGTAGTTTATAAACTTGGATCCAATAAAAGCGATGCGTTTTGCTGGCATAGTGACGGCGACTAAGGCAACCGTCAATTCGACTAAGAGCTCTTGGATTTCTTACAATTAGGTAAGTCGTGGTCAGGTCGCGTCGCAATAAAAACAGCTTTATATATTATAATATATTATACCGGCACGCATACCATCTGATGATAAGATGGAATTCAAGCTATAAGTGAAAAAGTGACTAGATCCAGACAGATGTGTGTCTAAAAGTCACTCCACTATGCCCATCTAGCTAAACTTCAAGCTGATCTCGAGGCACAGACTTTACACCTGAAAGTGGTGGTAACTAAGATTTTGTAAGATGATCCGCGGCCCGCATCTAAATGACAAAATCTTAGGGTACGTGTCGGCAGACTGGACAAATGGCTTCCTATATAAGTATCTATTATTATAGTTATATTGATTTGTGCTTGTAAAACTTGTACAATTCCTTGCATAATGTATATAACAATCAAGTTCCCCCAAATAGAATGATAGTGACAGCAATATTTAACTATACCAAGCAATGTCGACAATGCTGCTGGTTACATATAAAAATAATTTCGGTTACACAATTCTTCATATTACTAGTATTTTAATCTTTATTGGAATGTAATAAGGTTGGATTTTCTATGCGTTTTGTTTGTGTATAATGTGGTTGTCCATACACATGTAGGGGCCGAGCAATGGGGCCCATTTACACAATTTACCGAAGTAATACATACTTGCTGACTGCTTGTGATTAAACAATAAATCGTGAACTTACTAACATTCCTCGTGTATAAGAATAGTTAGGATCTTAGGTTAGGAATAGGTCAGGATGATTGTGGCAATAGGATTCAATTGACATTTGTAATCAACCTTTTGTAGTGTTCGTATTGTTGTGCGAAATTTTATGGCTGCGCTGGGAAAGGGCGAGATGTAAATAGTTATGTTCTCGTGTTAACGGTGTAGATAAAGTCCTATTTTGCATATTTACTACCAGCTTTTATATTTGATTTTATTACGTTTTTGATTATACATAGTAATAAAGAGGATTGATAAATCTAATACTAATAACTATGTCATTGACCAACTGAATAATCGAGCATTTTTCATAGTGCCAAAATAAGACAATGATTTTTAAAATAATTTGAAGCGACCGTGGTGTAGTGGCAATGCAATGGGGACGAAAACCGAGAGCATAAGTTCGAAACCACTCACCGGTACCAATGTATCTTTGATATAATATGTACTTTAGTTGTCCTGTTTCTATAATACAAACACTTTAGTAGCTTAGTATAGAAAAGTAAATAATAAATAAATTGATAGTGCATTTTATTTATTTGCATTTCATATATTAGCAGGTAATAAAAGAACAGACAGATATACAAACAAAATTATTGAATAAAACATAGATAGAAGTCTTCTAGACAACCAAAAGATAATACGAGTATTATTTACCTATTAAATGACTAGCTTTTATATCAACCACAAATTGTATAACTTTTCGCTACGATCTGATATTCTACTTGTTTCCTTACTTTTTGTTGCAAAAAATATATATAATAAAAATACACCGATGTTTTTTAATACATGTAATATTTGTTATATAACATGTATTAAAAAAAGTAATATGGAAAAAATATATATTGCCGACTTCCCGACGTTTTTTATGCGCTGTCAAAAATCCTATAATTAATTAATGACGATGGAGTGTATTGAGCATAGCAGGAGCCATTGCGGTGGATGCTCACATTCCATTGTCGTGTAACTTACGCACATCGTTCATCACGTTGACAAGCGTTAATCCAGTTTCCTGTTTGATGCTCCCCTCTCCCTCTTCACCAGAATAGAGAGTAGGGTATCACATTTTTAATACCATAACTAAAACAGTAAAAATAGAGCTCAGAGTTATGAAATATTCTAAGATACAAATTATTTTTCATTCAACTTGACCCAGAAGCAAAGGTAAAGTTTCTTGTACACCGAAGATTTTAGGACGAGATTTTTGCGACGCGGTAAACGCGATCTAAACAACTATGCATCGCAAGTCTGGTCGCCGATCTGGGGTAGTACCACCACCTATAAGTATACAAACCGTGAAATGACTAAGTCGCGTTTCTGGATCAGGTTGTAGGTTCTAACTAGGCCGGCATAGTAAATGTAACTGCAGTTATTTAAATGTATTAGCAGTCAGCTCCATTCATGAACCGCAGTCCAGCTTAACATCAGACGGGGTGCTGTCATTGTCGAGTGACAATATGAAAAAAAATCTATAAAACTTGTCGGTTTTAAATAAACTTTAAAAAACCTTTCACTATGACAGATATAGACGAAAAGGTAGCAGTTCCAACATTTTTAAGGTTAGGTAAGGGTACAACAATACAAAGGGTATGAAGTTGAAATATTTCTAATATTATTATTATGTACAAAAAATGGTCACCCTATTCCGCGGCTGCATCAGGCAGATTCTCGATGACAAATCGTTGCGTAAATGATAGTGTTCGCCCGATTGTCGAGTTCTGTTTTTGTTGTCTGATGTTATTCTATGTTTTGTGTGTGGCCTATGTTTCTGTCTATTGTAGCGTGTTTTGATATCCCAAGTAGAAATGTCCGATAATATATTATAGAATTTACTGACATTTTACAATAACATGTACAATTTCTGTTTGCATTGCTTGTAAATTCAATTCTGATTTCGGATAGCAGTTTAATTAAATTCAAGTTTTTACGCATTTTCCCAGAGGGATAGGCAGAGATAATGGAGCGCCACTTGCCACGGTCCTGACACACTTCCCGCCCTTCCCTTACATCCACAATTCTCTTCATACAAACTCTACAGTTATGGACACTGATGTCTCCGATATGGTTGGAGAACACACAAATAGCAGTTGTAAATGTAAAATTAATTTCTTTCAAACTTTTTTCTTCAATTCAGTATAATATTGTATTAGAAATTAAATTTCAATCTTTAAGAGAGCGTATTCATTAAAAAGTTTCTGAGCAATTAGAAAAACATTTTGTAAAAAAGTTAAACTTTGAGTTTCTTTTTTTTTTCTTTTTATTAAACTTTCTTAATACGTCTATTTTGTTTCAATTATCTTGATCTATTATAATGAACTGGAAATATTTTTTACACTTTATATATATTTTTTTCACTCTTCCTTCCTGTACAATTCTGTACTGTATTTATGATTGTGGACACTCCGGACCCCTGTTTCTGTTAAGAATGTGGTCGATTTGTCAGACTGTTCTGCTCCGTTCTCTCTGTCTATTTTTGTGGAAGTTAAGGCGTAATAATTAATAATAAATATTAAAATAATACATTTTTTTTTTTAAATTTGGCCGACATAGTGGTGGCGACTGAGGCAACTGTAAGATAAAACTTAATTTTAGTCGTCAGTTCCCCAGTCTGACCTCGACCAGGAAAGTCGAGGTCAGACCTCACGACTCAATAAAAAAAAATGTAAAAGAATAAAATAAATAAAATTGTGTAGGTAGCTACTTTATAAAAAAAATAGGAGCACTAAACTCTTAAAACAGTTATCACGATGCTACCCTACAGCCAACCCTTTTCACAGTAGAATCAGATAAATAAGCACCTGGACTAAGATTAAATTGTGGGAGGGTCGACAACATGTGGTGGTCCGAATCATTTGGACTAGAGCACCTCTATCACGGTATTTCAGCTTATACGACGCTAACTACGCATTTAAATTGATATTTAGGACAGTTTTAAGAGTTTATGTGCTCAGAGGATAGCTATATGGTCTGCCGACCCAATGTACAAATCGTAAAGCGACTAGGCCGGCATAGTAGATGAACTTCTGCTAGTAGTTATTTAACTGTATTAGCAGAACTCCATCCAAAAGTTCTAGTGCGGTCCACTAGAACATCAGACAAGGTGCTGACATATTATGTCAAGCCACAATAAAATAAAGAGTTGATGGAAGTTGTACAAAATTAGATATTCGCCCAAGAAAAAAATAAAATCAAAGCTGTTTTTTTTTTGTCTAATTGTAAATCCAAACAGAACTTAAATCCATACATAGTCTTCCAAACAGACGATTATATTAAAAAAATATTGTATTATTTATGCTTCAATGGTAGTAAACAATAATTAAAGAGACTTTAAAACAAAATTACTTGCCGGCGGTTACTAATGTATTTTCGATACATGTACATGTACATCTCCAAAATTCTATGATTTAATTACATTTAGTACCTTAGTATGGAAAAGAAAAAAATGTATTTTTTAAGAGATAGCAGATACGTGATGTAGAACCATGATATAAGTACAGTATAAGATAATTAATCATTATTTACATGAAAACAAACCCCTTTTCAATATTATTGTGTTTAAGATATTGTCTATTATTATTGTTACGATCGGTTATTAATAGATTATAGTTTTTGTTAAAGAAAATAAAATTATAAAGCATATGGCGATTGAAGTGTTAAAATAGGGATTGTCTCCTAATTAAGTTTCTATTATGATAAAAAAAGTATTGTTTTTTACGGCATTTTCCCTTTCTAATTAGTTATCTTATCTCGGCCTTATTTTATATGTTTTTTTACTAGATAATAAACCTAGATAGAGACGGCGACTTTGGCTAAAATATTTTAAGCTTGTTTTTAAAAGGCGACCGTGCTGTAGTGGCAGTGCAATGGCTACGTAAGCCGAGTGGCACGGGTTCGAAACCACAGACCGGTACCAATGTATCCTTGATATATGTACTTTGGTTGTCCTGTTTCTATGATACAAGCGCTTTAGTAGCTTAGTATAGAAGTGTATAATAAAAAATAAATTAAAAACAAACTTGTAATAATCTTTGTGAATAAAAACCTGTTTCTATTAAATCTAAGCTCATCATAATTCTAATGTACTTCGTAATAAATTACTTGCATATAAATCTCCCACAAATCCGACAGACGCAATTTTGAGAGTAATCATAGAATTATTAAAAAAATGCCTTAAAAAACCTCTCAAGTCTCCCTTTAGGGCGTTATGTCGCTCAAATTTCAATTATAGAACAACATATTCACTGTACATCGTCTCGTCATGTTTTGCTTTCATTCTTTTCAACCGAAATAATCTTTACCGCAAACAGCGTTTGTACAGTCGACTTGTCAAATATAATGGCCCTTTTTGAACGTCTAAAATCGATTAGAACCTTTTTGTTGTCAAAATTGAGGCTCAAATTTCTCAAGTTCTACAATAGTTCGATGTTTATCGCGGCCAGGTGCAGTTTGTGGGATCTTAAATGTATTTTAATTGTCTACCGGAAAGGTTCTATTTAGGTACTTGTAAAAATATTGCATTCAAAATTGATTGTTAGGTTTTTTACTAGTTTTATATTACATACTCAGTCCCTTGGTTACGAATGCGTATGTCATTTAAGTTGACAACTCGTGGGTTAACGGATAAATATAGGTTTGTTTTTAAAATGGTTAAGGTAACTCTTTTATTGGAATCTTGTAATTCGATACATAAAATATATACATACATAATAGTTTATAAGGAATACTGCTTTAAGGATATAAATAATATAACATTGAGACGCGACATCTGAACCCGACTTATCTGATTTTTTTAATTGTGACATAAATATAACAGCACGCCTGATGTTAGGCTGGAGTGTGGTCCATGAATGAAGGTGACTGCTACTACAGGTAAAAACTGTAAGTAGCAGTCACATCCACTATGCCAGCCTAGTTGAAACGGTTGAAACTCACTTTACGTTTACGCCGGATCGGCAGAGTGGGCTTGCCTATCACTCTTAGACGACAAATATTTTTAATAACAAATTATTTGTAATATTCAATCTGATTATTGAATATTAGAAACAAAAGCTATGAAACATATATTTCGGGAATTTGGGAATGGAAAATCCCGACCGGTATTCGAACCTGGTTCTTTATGGGAAATGGTGTGCAAACTATTGCTCTACACGTGTCGGCACCTGTTAATAAATTATTTTTATAATGTTTAATTGGAGTCTGATCCAGAGTGGATTAAGGCCTCAGATATAAGGAGTAAAAGCGAGGTAGTGCAGTGGTAGGTAGTCTGCCGATCCGGGGGCAGTACCACCACTTACAAGTATACAGACCGTGAAGTGATTTGGTCACATTTCGGGATCAGCTTGTGAGTTGCCGGTTCCAACTAGGCCGGCATATTGGATGTGTTTGCTACTCACAGTTATTGGATTGTAGTAGCAGTGACATTCATTCATGGACCACACATCAAGCGGGGTGCTGTCATATGTCGAGTCACAATAAAAAAAAAATAAAAAAACTTTATTTAGAGGCAGGTACATGTAGTGTTTATCGGATATTTTGTTTACTAAGCAATTTATCTCCAAAAACTAGGACACAATCTACATATTTATTACTATGGCGTAGGAAAAATAGGCACTGTTTACTATACCCGAACATTCATCACTTGTTACTACAAATAGGTTGTTGTATACTAACGGTTACAATACTATCAAGGGTAAACACGTCTAAATATTAGTAAGTGTATTATTTTTTTGATTGTGACTTGACATCTGACCTCGACCCGCTTGATGGTAAGCATAATGGGGGTCCAAGAGTGCCGATGACTGCGAAACCGAGTCTTCGGCGAACCCAGTCGCCGTCACTATGCCGGCCAAAGGTGCTTCTTTACGCATCGCTTGAAGGATCCAAGGTTATAGGAGGGAGAGAACACATGGGCTGGCAAAGCATAATGGGGGTCCAAGAGGGCCGGTGGCTGAAAAAACTGTCTCAGTCGCCGTCACTATACTAGCCACAGGTTCTTCTTCACGCATCCGCTTTAAGACTCCAAGGTTTTAGGATAAGGAGAATACCTGGGCTGGCAAAGTATTCCACTTGTCGATTGTTCCACAAGGAAACGACGCACCGAACCTTTTAGTTTAACTGCCGATTCGGTCAACTGAATGCGGATGCTTTCAGTTGGGGTTAAGTCCAAACTTATCTCAGGCTTATGTAGAAATAAAACAAACGTGGTATTATAACCTTTTACTTTTTCAGTTAATTTTTAACCCCCAGATGTATTTCACGTACCAAATTGGATTGACTCATGAATTTATATTGCATCGTAAAATTAGGTTCACAAATTACCAGAATAACATTATAAATACAATACAATAAATACAAATGACAAAGAAGGGCTATAACAAATAGGAATTATTAAATCATTTGCGAGTACATTAACCATTTGTCTTTACGAGTTAACTAAAAATAGCAATCTGATTTGAATAATTAAAAAAATATTGATACTCCTATTTTTAAATTTATGTTTAAATATAGGAAGAATTGAAGGCAGACAGTTGATGGTCATTTTCTGGTACCACCCAGTCTGCCAATCGGGGTGATACAACCACTTTCAAGCAGAACTTGAAGTGACTCAGTATCAGCTTGGAAGTTGACGGTTTCAATTAAGCCGGCATAGTGGATGTGACTACTACTTACAGTTATTTAACTTTAGTAGCAGTCAGCCCTATTCATGGACCGAAATCTAGCCTAACAGGCCTGTCATATGTCGGGTTACAAATAAAAATAAAACCTAATTTTTATTATTTAAGTTAAACATATTAAGTTATTTTATTACACATTTACAGGGAAAGGTAGCTGAGGTATCGTATTACAAATAATAATTGCACGGACCGCAAACTTTTGCCTCAAGAACACGCCTCAACTAATGCAACAATTTACGCATCACCTAATCTGCAAATTGGTACAGCTTTGTCGGCGTGTGTGGACCAGTGGTGGCGTATCGGCCAGACGAGCCGTTCCTCTACATCTACTATGCCAGAGGTTACATTTTATAAGAGGAGCGATCCGTCGACTAGCGATTAAAACTTGTAACATAAAAAAATGATTTATTCTCCTATTAAATAATAAAACCTAAAACATAGTAAATATCTATAGTTAAAAAAACAACTTTCTGTTTGTTACAGAATTATTTGGTATTTATCTAAACCGCATATTTTAAATATTAAAATAACTTTTATATGTATAAAAACAAGTATTATATTTATTTGTGTATTTTTTAATTACCTAATTTTATATATAATACATGTTGTAAATACTTGTATGTCAAATTAAAATAAAATAACTTGTTTACTGCTATCTCAACATTTACAATAATACTGTAAGTTTACTTAGTAGGTATTGCCTTAGATACAAGTGTGTAGTTTTTGTAGTTCGCACTAAAATTGTATAATTCATTTACATTAAAAAAGAAATGTCATTTTCAAACATCATTTATTCTTTTGTTTTTCTATTTATGTCAAATAAGACAGTCTTCTTTGCGATTTCAACTTGTGCGTTTCATTTGTCACGTACTTGACCACGTAGCGTCAAACAAGCATTAGGTGTACCTTTTTGTTATATAAATATAAAGGTAATAAAGTTAAATGAATATTGCCATTTAAAATGTAGTTAATGAAGCTTGTTCACATTGAAATTCGTACATTATATTTGAAGGTAGGGCAAATAATGCGTTAGTACAATATTTTTACAATATAAATAACGGTCAAAAGTTGAATAGAAACGGCAACCGCCTATGCAATGTGGTATGGCGTATAATCCATACAAGTATGGGGCAGCGCGCGGTTTGGTCCGGTGTAGTGGTAATTAATTTAACGCCATGTCTGGAATTCAGTGAGGGCTTTTTGTTGTTGCCTACTCGAGTCTGATACATATTCACACATCAATAGAAAGTTTGTTCATGTGTATGAAAGTATTATTTTGCGTTTAAAACCGCAATCGTGAATGTACAATATATTATACTCGTATGTATGTACGCTTGTGGATTCCTTTTTATTATTAAACCTCTTTGATGTTTGCTGTTGATTACGTTATAATTTATTTTAAATAGATAATTTTAGGAGTGTATATTAAAATTAATTACCTTAACATCTTGTGGATGAGAAGAATCGTCGTTTCTTTCTTCTTCCTTTTATGCTTTCTTTGTCGTCTATACCATGTATCATGTTTCGAAGAATAGTTCATAGAGAAGAACCTTGCTTCTACCTCATATTTTAGTCGCGTGCGTCGCGCAGGTCAGCGTTAAGTATCCGAATTGACTGTCGACTTAATCTGATTAAATAAATAAGTAAAAATATGAATTATAAATTTAAAAGGCGACCGTCGTGTAGTGGCAGTGCAATGGCTACGTAAGCCGAGTGGCACGGGTTTGAAACCACTCACCGGTACCAATGTATCTTTTATATATGTACTTTGGTTGTCCTGTTTCTATGATACAAGCACTTTAGTAGCTTAGTATACAAATGTATAAATAAAAATAAATAAATATTAAGGTATGTATGGAAAGGTAGGTATTTCTAAAACTTTAGCTAAACCATTTACTAATCACGTATGCCACTTACTGAACCTTATTACCTCTAGGCACTTAGGGACTTGTAAATCAAAGGTTACTAAGGGTTTGAGTAAGTGTATTTTATATAATAAATACAAATATTAAAAAAACAGAGACAATACACTAAAAATATATTTTTAGTAACACTTAAAAATAGGTGTGTTAAAAATGGCAAATAAACTATGAGATTATTTTATTTAAAAAATTATATTGACAATTGTTTTAATTTGAAAATTTATTATGTATTGACTGAATTATTACGATGTTTATTAATTAGCAAAAACAATGTGCTTGTTTTACATTATATTTTCGTAGTACGATTAAATCGAAGATTCATAAATCGAAATCGTTGGTTCATAGGGTCTGTATGAAAAGAATTGTGGATGTTAAGGTAGAACAATCCTGAGTAGTGCTAGGATTGTAAAAAATGGCGCTATGTTAACTCTACCTATAAGAATTGAGACGTGATAATTGATGATAATAAGTAAAAAATCTAAATAATATTTTAAATTAAGTGTAACACTTAGTGGCATTGAATTTCCGGCTCTCAGGCGTGGGGTTTGGGAACCTCTAACGCGCCACAAGGAAAGCCACAAGTCCTGGCTTTAAACTCTAACTCGACAATCATTTGTCTATCTTCAAGCAGCCATACGTAGAATTGTGAGAGAGTATTGGGAACTTTGGAAGCCTTAACCAAGGCTTAATACATTGTTACTTATCTGTAACACTAGTATATTCAACTACTGTTGCTACCTCCTTTTTTACTTATTTAATAAATAAGTCTTATTCGTTATACATTTTTATTATTTCAATAAAATTAAAGTATTTTATAAATTAATTTGACAAAATGTAAGAAATCGATTCATTTTAATATTATTATTGTGCCCTGACACGCGACAGCACCTTGCCTCACCTTCCTAGTTGAAAAAGGCAACTTTTAAGCTGACTCCGAAACGCGTGTGACACTACTACTGTATGAACAATCGAAAATGGTGTTAGTAACTCCGAGTCGGCAGACTGGGCCAATGACTGCCTACCGATATTTATTTTATTACTAAGGTTTATTGCCCAAGTGTAGTGTATAGGAAGCGCAAAAAAAGAGGTGCGACAATTTCGTTAATCGTTAATACGTGAAATAATATGTAATTATATCTAACATATTAACTAATCTGTCACGCCCTTGTCCTCACAGACAAGACAAGAGCGAGCCTCTTCCTACGATCCTAGCATAACTCTCAGGATTCCTTTAAGCTAAGTACAATTCTACAAAAAGTTTAGGGTCAATGAAATAAATAAATAAAAGGTTATGGAACTCTCTAGGAAACAAAACTCAATAAAAGCCTTCAAGTAATTTTATTATATATTATGTTGAATTGAGATCAATTTTCATCTTGAAAATACGAGCGAAAATATAAGGTCGGCGAACTTCTTAGTGTAATAATGTTATCATTGTATACGCGTATATTTCTTCTCTAATGAATATAAAAACTTTTTTTTATTTTATTTGATGGCCAAGTTCTTTTTTATAAGTACGCTATATAATAAAATAAAATAGTTTAAAGTGAGTAAAAAAGAAAGACCTAGAAGAATATGTCTCCGACATCATCAGAGTATACGTACTCTGTTCATGTCGGAGAATTTTTCAAACAAGCTGGGATAATAGTAAAGCTTGTGTGAAGAGAATTGTGGATATGGAAGAATCAATAGAGTCGTATCAGAATCACAAAAATTTTATGGATACTATTTCAATAATTTCTTATTTATCGTAGATACTTAACGATCTACTTATATCAAAAACACGTCGATACTAACATGGTGGTTTGTACTGCTTAATACCCAAACTTCTCCTTCTAGTGCTTCTTCACTAATGAAGGCTGGTCGTCACTTTCTTATATAGACTCTTCGCTGCTTAACAGTGGTAGAAGATAACATCAGTCGACTTGTGATTAAAAATGTTATTTCATTCTGTGTTTAGGAGTTATTTCTGCATTTTAGATATACAGTAGCCTTAAAAATAAGTTAACGACAAATAAATATTTTTTTGGATTAATTTTAAATACTGTTTTATAAAATATATTTTGTTGTTTTCATCTAATACGTATATGCAGCAAGAATAATCACAACAAACAAAATAAAACGCTCAATTTTATCCCAAGAGTTTTTCTTTAGTAGCTGAGCCATTTATTGTCATTAAAATCGTCTTTCAGCGGCAAAAAAGATAAAAACAAAAAGACTGTATTGGAAAAAATCTAAAACAGAGAGCTGTCAGAATCTGTCACAGCAAAAACCAGCGACAACGTTTCAATTCAAGGCAACGCTAAATCACTACTCGGAGGGAAGAATAAAAACGAAAGTGTCCGTTCGAGTAGAAAATTTATTTCTTTCTTCTACATTTCACTTCGTCGGTTAAAGTTTTAATTATTTGCCGGATGCGCACCACCGCTTCGATGAAGATCAATGCCCTTACTGCGACTGTTTCTACCAATTTTGTGATCATTAAATTTGTGTTATTTACATTTTACAAATACCAGGTGCTAACTAAGATTTTATTATGCTGCAAAAAATACTCGTTCCTCGCAACTCATAATTTTAAATTAGCTGCTGTCATAAATCATAACAAATTAATATTATAAAATCATATAGGTACCTAATTACTAAAACTTCATTTCTATTATCTGTGTAAACATGACGTTTTCTCTAATTTTAAAAGCAAGACGAACATTAACCGAATGTAATACAAGCAGTGTAATTGGCTTTGCGACCCGTGCGTAGAATCGTGAAAGGAATAAGAAAACGCGAAGATAATGGCTCTGCAAGTATGGTCATTTTCCGCACACAACACTGACGTCTATATTACCCTGTCAGATTAGCATCGCCTATTAGGCTCTAATGGCACGTGGGCGAAGTCATGATTTTACATTTTGTCGTATTATTTAGACTTAATACGTAAAATAAATTGAAAGTTAATGTTACAGACAATTGTCGATTAGACGTGTGTGGTCGTATGATTGTCTAATAGCCTTGTAAGTATGAATTAACAATAAAGAGGATCCATGAGCGCTGACGATTAGATAATTGCAGTTTATAATTATTCAAGTCACTGACTAGAACTATTGCATCTCGCATGGCTCAAAGTGCAAAGAGAAAACGACATACTCGTACTCGTATCCTGTGCAATATTAATGTTAATGCTTGTTGTCTTTAAGGTTTGAGTTTTGTGATTTTATGGTTTCTTTATTCTTTTGATAATAAAATAACAATGCCCTTTATAATAATGCCTAATACAATTAAATAACAGATTATTATATATTTAATTTGTAGTTAATGATTTGTAATACTATGTAATTTTTCATTATTGTTTACAATGTGTGCATAATTTTTGAATTGCAATCTAGTTTGAAGTTGACAGTGTATTTTCATGCCGAATCAAATATTGCGACACCAATAAAATAAATAAATAAAAAATTAAAATAATATGAATTGTACTTCAGCCTTGTATTAAGCAGTGTGTGGTTATAATTTTCGTGGATCATTTATGACAGCATCCAGCCTAACTGTAGGAACAGAACTAACTGGGCCTAGTTGGAACAGGCAAGTTTACCCCGAAACGCGATCAAGTCACTTCCCGGTCTGTGAACTTAAAAGTGGTAATACTACCCCGGTAATACTACCGACTGTCCGCCTACCACTGCATGATCACTATTGGAGAGGCATTGCATCCTAATAGTATTCTTTTGTTCCGACTATATCGTACACTTATGTGTATTTTATTTGAATTTATATGTAGTAGCAATTTATTTAACAAATCACTTCGTTAAAGGTTAACACGTAGTACGGTTGGGCAGGCAATGTATACGGCAGCGTGTTTGTACAATATAATGGGGGCCCACTGTTTGCACCAGAGTGATTGATGTCCACGTCTCTCCGCTAATGGATCGATTTCCGATAAAACTTAACCTTTCTCATTCTTAAAATCAACTAGGTATTAAGTGTCAGAAACTTGAACTAAGAGTTGGAAAATCGCGCATTGTTTACGTTTGCAGGACGTTCGACCATACTACCTGATATTAAACTGGAGTGAGATTCTTTTTTATTATTTTTATTGTGACTCGACATATGACAGCACCCCGCTTGATGTTAAGCCAGAGTGTGGTCCATGAATGAATGGACTGCTACTACAATTCAATAACTGTGAGTAGCAATCACATCCACTATGCCGGCCTAGATGGAACCGGCAACTTACAAGCTAATCCCGAAACGTGACCAAATCACTTCACGGTCTGTATACTTGTAAGTGGTGGTACTACCCCGGATCGGCAGACTGGGTACCACTGCCTACCACTCTTTGATAACCAGACCCGAAGCAAATATCCATCTCTTTTTTTTTAATAACAAATATTTGCAATATATAATACAATTAAATATTACAAATAAAAGCTATGAAACAAATATTTGCTCCGACCGGGGATCGAACCCGGGACTTTACGCGCAACAAACCAGTCGCTAAACCGTTCGTCCACGCCTGTCGTCGAAGAAAATGTCTTCATACAGTACGACAATATTGGCCTAGCCCAGCAAATGATAATGCGGCAGAACTACTAAAGCAGATACCAGAAAAGCATTATACTAAGCATTTAAGAGTGGTAGGCAGTGGTACCCAGTTTGCCGATCCGGGGTAGTACCACCACTTACAAGTAAAGTATACAGACCGTGAAGTGATTTGGTCACGTTTCGGGATCAGCTTGTAAGTTGCCAGTTCCATCTAGGCCGGCATAGTGGATGTGATTGCTACTCACAGTTATTAAATTGTAGTTGCAGTGACATTCATTCATGGAGCACACTTCGGCTTAACATCAAAGCGGGGTGCTGTCGTCAAATGTCGAGTCACAATAAAAAAAATACTATTATTAGAAAAGTAATTAGTACAAATCGATATTAATACTAGTAATATAATGTGAGAAAACATACAAAATCCACAAACGCGGCAAACTTCAAAACATAAACACATACTTGTAGTTGTTAATTTAACTTTACCATAGTTCCAATTTAATTCATACGACGGACTATTTACAACAATAAATATTTAAACGATTCTCTTTACCGGATATCGTAATTATTTTATTCGCAAAACTTGAGTCATTAAAAGTTACGCCTCTAATTGGGTCGAATAATTTTCACATAGAGGCAAGATTTCCTTCACAAAGGCTGTACAGCGGAAATGTAAAATTCAATCCAGTTCATTATATGAGAAATGTCAAAATAATGGATGGTGGGGGCGACTAGAAGTTTTAACAAGCATGCCTGTCAATCAGAACACCGGCTGGGTTTTTATACATCTACTTTATTTGCAATACTGCATGTATATTTGTTTAAGGAATTAATGAGCGCAACAAGAATTTAATGGACTGTATGTATTTTGTATGAAAATATTACTTTGTAATACTTAGCGTGGGCTATTATTTAACGCCTACATAATAATAGGTAAAATCTTTTAACTGTCAACTTTTTAAACATAAGAATTTGTTTAATAAATATTTATTTATGAAAAAAAAAAACAATATTGACGCCCCGAATGGTGAATATTCGTAGTTTTCACACCAACCTGTAGTCGTCGATGTGATTCCCGATAAGCGCATTTTTTTTTAAATTGCATCTATATAAGTATAATGTTTTATTACTAGTATGTAGCAGGAACTTATAGGATTTTTTATTATTTATTTATGTTGTACAAGATCAAAATAACTTCTAAAGTATAACTTAGCCTGATATGGTGCTGTCGAAGCGATTGCAGTTCGTCTTTTTCAAACCATATAAGTAGTGCGCTATAGCTTATAAAAATGACTTTGTTTGATTGAGACTTTTATAAGTTTTAATTTGACTGGAACACAGATCATAAATTATCATTCAAATTTTATTACACAAAACAATAAAGATAATATTTAATAAAATAATCTGGCTTTCTTTTAAAAGTAGTACGTGTGATCAAAAACAGAAACAAATAATGAAAATAACATTTTTGCAAAAGATAAAAGGTTCCGCAATAAATAATAATATGATAATATTACACCGTATTTAGTCCTAACGAGAGTGGAACGGGTTCCGCTATAAGCAGTCACAACTCGTTAAAATGAATCAAAATATTTATTATGAATTAATTTACATAAGCAGCGCACGAAATATGCATGTGAGGAAAGAATAACAAGAATTGTTATTATATTAGCATATGCTATGTCTATAAATAGAAGTAGGGACTATATAATCAATATTCACAAAGCAGTAGTGGATAATACGGTTTCCTATTCGTAAGCACTTAATACAACAGTACCTAATCCGCAATTGCTTAGGAGTCACCAAACATTATGAGTCAAACACAGAATCATAACATTTATATTATGCATTCATTATTTTTTGTTATCTTTCCCAAATAGCCTTTTGGGTTCTTCTACATGTTGAAATTATTCTACAATTACTATACAATTACAATTGTGATTGCTTCTCGTCTTGTGCCTTTCTGAAATTATTGTAGAGTCTGACAAGGTTTAAGAGCCGGAAGGAATAAATGATTTGATTCTTAAAGTCTACCTAAATCAAGACGATGCCACAAGAAAATCGACATCACCGAATCTGTATTTATAAAAATAATATTTCAATGTTATCTCAATTTAAGTTTATTTTTCAAAATAAGACAGATACGTATAACATAAAGTAATTTATATTTAAGTCTAAATATAATATATTTTTTAAACATTTCATAAAATTTGCAATATATTATTGAAAACGCCGCCACACGTTTGTGGTCATATTGAAATATATGAAAAAAGAGCCTTTGTTCAAAAAAGCCTTCTAACGTAACCACCGCAAAATTTAATTTAAATGTCTACACCAGCACAATAAGAAAACAAAGTCACACCAAAAAATATAGTAAATATAATATACAATCACTTGTATTTCAACAAATCCACATATAAATAAGACATCAGATGTCACCAAACAAAAACCACATGCTATAAGCGGACACCGTTTGTTTACTCACCAAACAAACTATAGAAATATGACCAAAATTAATTCTTTGAAACGCATCGGACGGTTGGCAAAGTGAATGTACGGTAACATGTTGATACAACTTTGAAGGCACACTTGAAATAACAGGCCTTTGTTATATTTGTTGTCTTATTTGAGCTCACTTCTGCAATAACATTGTATTAAAAGATTCGCCAAGACATACAGACTTTATTTTATTCCCGCTTTATACCTTCTATTTTAAAAATAATTAAAAATAAATTAAATATCAACGGAAACATTTATTATAAAAGTATAAATTAGAAACAACAATAGGTCGGATATGTTTATCCATTTAATAAAACAGTGAAGACCGAGTCATTCATTAAAATATCATAAAACATATCATTTTACAAGAGACAAGCAATGAACACGTTCGAAAACGAGTAGTATGCGGCAAAACACGTACCTCCCTAATTGCGAAGTCTCATGGCGAACATAATGAAATTTTGCACAATGAAAATTAGACGGTAAAATAATGTTACCATTTAAGGTGTTCAACAAACCGTGAATGAAAATAATAGGCACATTGAAGAAAAGGAGAGCGCGAATGATATTATAGTAATTAAGACCATACTACCAGAAAATTTGTCTCCTAACAATGTTTTTGTGCGAACGTTAAATAAGCTGCTTCAAGTTGGCAGCCCTGAACAGCGTTGTACTATTAAGCAAATAAAACTGTTCATTAAATTCCTAATTTATGAGTTCGCGGCTTGTATTCATTGCGTTGTAAATTGCGTCCGCTTCAGTATTTTTGGCGCAAAACGGTGGATTTACCCAAAAATTAAATTATAATATCGTCGTTAAAGATATTTTATAACTTTATGTTTTTATGTAAAATTAATGCTAAAAATTGATTTTTATTTTTATTTAATAACGTGTTAAAAAGCAATTATATACAAAATTCTAATTATGTTAATAATATAAAACAAACAAGAAATTATAGTCCAAAAGGGTCTACACAATTTATTATCATCTTCCACACTTCCAGGTAAAAAAGGGAGAAAGTCACCAAATTCAAACAAAGGCCAACGGTTGACATGAGCAAATAAAAAACCTCGGCTTAGCTTCGTTATACTGTTTGTACACTGTATAATGGTTCCTCATAACTTCATTATAAACTCAGTAAAGTTTGTTATCATTGTCTAATATTTGGAAATATTTATTAGGGGCTGAGTTTGCACAGGCACGTCTAGATGGTTTTTTGTTGTTTAATTACTCAAACACTATGTTCATAGAAAGCTGAGTCACGAAACGATTTCCGAATTCTCTACTCATGCATTTATCAAAATGTTACGTTTTTAAGGTATAAAAGTTTAAAGAAAACTGATCACAGAGGCCTTTGAAAACAATGCAATAATTTTCTATGATGAAATATTTATGAGAATAAATTTCAAATTACAATAACACTTTGCTCTTGGTCATAGGCAATGCTGGTCGTTATTTACAATTGAAAACAAAAGAATTATGGCAGTACGTGATCTCGAAACTTCAACAAACATCTGGTAAGTAATAATAATGGTAAAATAATAATACAATGTGTTTCAATTGTAAAATATATTTCATTTATTATAAACAATAAAACTTGAACATGTTCATACACGTCGTGATCCATGTCTTAATATTAAACAAGCAGTTGTTAAAGTACAGTTTAAAATTAAATATTCATCATCATCATCACGCTTTTTGTCTCACAGGGATATGCAGAGAAAATGAAGCGGCACTTACGACGATCCTGACACAACTCCTTTCCCTCACATCCACAATTCTCTTCATACAAGCTCTACGGTACTAGGCATTGAGGATATCACCGAGTTGGTCAGAGAACACCCACCCTCCTGGGTATGCTTCGATTAAGGTATCCATTGATATTAGAATTATAAATTCTTTTTGCCAATCTACTTTTATTCATCCTTTCCATGTTCCCAAACCACCGAAACAATCCTTTGTCAATCCATGTCACTACATTTTATTTTAAACCACATCTATCGCGCACTGTGCTTTTAAATATTAATGTATTACTCGTAGAATTATATGAAGGCTTAATTGCCATATATAAATATACTATTGGCTTAGTTTTGGTAAATATTTGCTTTTTGCTTTGGTTTAATTTTGCTACTTATATAATATGCCAAGGATTGTATAAAGAAATATAAATTAATAAGAGAGACAAACTCAGACAAGAGAAGCATAAAAAAATTAACAACAAACCCAGAAAAGTGTTGGTGTTGTAATTGTGGATAGAATGACTCCGAAACTGGTAACAAAAACGATCATATTACAACACTTTATTTCGAAAAGGCTCGCGAATGAAGAAGAGCAGGCTATATGAACGTTTCAAAGTGAGTGACAATTTAATGAAGTGTTAGTTCATTGTGTAATTAACGCCACGAACGTTATTAAAGTTGTTGGAGGAGTTGTTGATGAATGGATATGTGATGGACTTTATTTGGATCGCTTTATATTCCGGTTAAAA
This sequence comes from Tinea trinotella, assembly GCA_905220615.1. Taxonomy (NCBI): domain Eukaryota; kingdom Metazoa; phylum Arthropoda; class Insecta; order Lepidoptera; family Tineidae; genus Tinea; species Tinea trinotella. The sequence continues at coordinate 3,425,531 of HG992314.1, forward strand.
TGTTGCCAACAATATCAAACATAAGTTTTTAATGATGTCTGAACGTTGGGGCTTCTATATCGGTATGCCTACTTGATTCCTTGATTCGTATTATTAAAAGTTTTTGTGAAGTATTTGTTTTAACTGTGGATTTGGGGTTTAAAAAGCCTAAACACGTATAATAATCATTAGACAAAAGATAATATAATAGTAATATTAAAAATTAAAAGTGCCTAAACGTACAGTCCCGTCCAGTTAGCTGAGCAGTCCGAGGTAGTACCTACTACTGATTTGGGATGCCACCACTTACAAGCTAGCATACAGACCGTGAAGTGACTTTCTGGATCAGTTTGTAAGTTGCCGGCTCCAACTAGGACGGTATAGTGCGATGTGACTTACAGCTATTTATCTGTAGTAGCAGACACCTCCATTCATGGACCGTACTCCAGGGGCTATCATAATGTCGAGTCACAATAAAATAAATTGGTATACAATATATTCCGATTAAACAAATTTTATGCGGCTTACTGTCGCGTTTATTTTGGTTTTGATTTTACAATTTTTATTGTTCCGACGTTTCGAGAGCTTTGCAGCCATCGTGGTCACCATCGTGGTGACCACCAGCCATCGTGGTAGTAAAAAAGCTCTCGAAACGTCGGAATAATAAAAAAATGTAAATCAAAACCAAAATAAACGCAATAGTAAGCCGCATAAAATTTGTTTAATTCAATAATCAATGTTCTCGCAAAATTTAGAACATACTATATTCCGAGTAGTTCTTCCAGGCCCTTAGGGGATAAGGCGTGAGTGATTTTCTTTTTAGTTAAATTAATTAAACATAAATTTCACAATATAATTCATAGTGTACGAACGTTAATTAATTTATCACCACAAAGCTATGTTTATATGACAATTATGAACAATCATTTGGCACGAAATGCGTCGCTACATTAGTTAATTGCTTATTCCAAAATTCTCATTAGTTGGATGTAATCAATCAGTGTTGAATAAACAACGTATATGATGGATATTCAGATGTGTTATGTCAAAACATTGTAGTGACCTTTCATTTATTAAATAAGTCCGTGGTGTTGTAGTGCAATAGTCACGCAAACTGAGAACCCCGAGTTCATAGCGTATATGATATATTATGAACATGGGTCGTAATAGTTCTTTTATACAAGCACGTTTAGTAGCTTAGTTTAAAATTATTGTTGTGCCTCACCATTTGACGGTCAGTACTCTGCCTAATATTAAGCTTAATTGCGATCCATGAATAGAGGCGAATTCTATTACAGGTAATAATTAAAAGTAGTAGTCGCATCCACTATGCCGGACTAGTTAGACCCGGCAAATTTGAAAACGCGACTTGAATGTTGGTAAGCAAAAACCGTAAAAAAAAAAAAGTAAAAAGTAAGTAAAAAGTAAAAAAACCGACTCAGTTCACAGTTGCCTCAGTCGCCATCACTATGCCGGCCATAACTCTATACCTAATAGCTGTTGATCGATGTGCACACGTATTTTTTTCTAAATTAATATTGATGAATTAATAAATCAAATTGTCACGCCTTTTTTCCACAGCGATATGTAGAGACAACGAAGCGCCACTTGCCACTATCCTGACCCTCTTCCCTCACATCCACAATTCTCTTTATATAAGCTAAATGGTTATGGGTACTAGGCAACCTAGCTTTCTTGAGGATGTCCCCAATTTGGTCGAAAAACACTTTATTTTATTGTGACTCGACATATGTCAGCACCCCGCTTGATGTTAAGCCGAAGTGTGGTCCATGAATGAATGTTACTGCTACTACAATTCAATAACTGTGAGTAGCAATCACATTCACTATACCGGCATAAATGGAATCAGCAACTTACAAGCTGATCCCGAAACGTGACCCGGATCGGCAGACCACTGCCTACCACTCTTTTATAACTAGACCCGAAGCAAATATCCATCTCTTTTTTTTTATTAACAAATATTTGCATTATTTAATATAATTATTAAATACAAATAAAATCTATGAAACAAATATTTGCTCCGACAGGGTATCAAACCCAGGACTTTACGCGCAACAAACCAATCGCTAAACCGTTCGTCCACGCCTGTCGTCAAAACTCTCCTATATTTTCTACTACATTATGCCATTAACAAACAAATGAAACTAATACGTCAGAATACTCAGTGTTAGGTTTACGGAACAGGCATTACGGTAATTATTTTGGCAGATTACGTGGTTGGCAAATTTAATGTTTCCCGTCAATGTATCATACACATAACTTCAACCATGTTGAATTTGATACCAATGTTTGGGTAATGAATAGCCAAAATATAGTTGATAATTGCAGCAAGCCTACGTGGTATTTGCAAATTGCATCATACTATAATTATATTTAAATTATACCTGTGTTGTTTAAATATGATAGCTGTTAATTATTTAATTTCAATGAAAAGTTATTTATTTTAATAAATATCATTTAATTCAAAGAGTGGTAGGCAGTGGTACCCATTCTGCCGATTTGGGGTAGTACCACCACTTACAAGTATACAGACCGTGAAGTGATTTGGTCATGTTTCGGGATCAGCTTGTAAGTTGCCGGTTCTATCTACGCCGTGGATGTAATTGCTACTTACAGTTATTGAATTGTAGTAGCAGTGACATTCATTCATGGACCACACTTCGGCTTAACATCAAGCAGGGTGCTGTCATATGTCGAGTCACAATAAAAAAAATACAATTTATTATTATTGCACATTTCATTGTCCCACTACTGGGCTAAAACCTTCCTTTCTTTTTTCTACGAGCTTATATTAGTGAGTGCATATTAAATGCGATATGTTAGTTAGAGATTTGATATGTTTTTTCTGCCAATCCATGTAGAATATCGTTTGCTTCAGATAATAAACTTATTAAATAAATTTAATTAGTTGTTTTTATTGTGACTCGACATATGACAGCATCCCGTTTGATGTTAGGCTGGAGTGTGGTCCATGAATGGATGTCACTGCAACTACAATTTATAATCGTCATTTCAAATATGAATATTTGTAATATTTCCCAATTAGAATTATTATTACAAATATTTGTTATTAAAAAAAGAGGCGGTTATTTACACCAGGTCTGAGTCTGGTCTAGGTAGTGGTGCCCAATCTGCCGATCCAGAGCAGTATCTACCCTTACTACCAAGTGTACAGACAGTAAAGTGACTCACTCGTATTTCAGGACAAGGAAGGAAGAAAGGAAAGTCGCTAGTTCCTACTAGACTCCTAAAACTCGTTAAACAATAATCAAATTTAATTTTATATTATGATTATTTAAATAAGCAATATCCTAACACAATAAACCAGAATATGACATCTATAAATGTGTGAAGAGAATAATAAATACGACGTGAAATAAGTGAAAATGCGTAAAACTAAAACAGGATGTAAAATTTAAGTGTTTTTTGTACTATTCAAAACATAAAAGCTTCTTTATTCAATAATCACAATTCCAATAGACATTTTTATTATTGTTAATGTTTAGTTTTATGATCGTATTGAATTCATAAGGCAACAGTAGCAACAATGAAACAACGTGCTTTGAGTAGCTAAGTTTAGTTTTTTTTAAATAGTAGTATTGACATTGGCAACTTTTGTTTAAGTCGTGATAAAAGAAAACACTGTTAGGGTTCCTTTTTAAATTAAGACAAAGAACCATTCTTAAAACACGAAACACAGCTGTAAACAATTTCAGAAGCTTAATATATTAAATACAATAAAATATTAAATTAAGATACTGCGTGATCTATGAGACATACTTATATTCAAAACATTGGATGGATGAAGTGAATTGTGGATGTGAGAGAAGCGAAGGAGTTGTGTCAGGATACTGGCAAGTGGCGCTCCATTGTCTCTGCTTATTCCTGTGGGAAAAATACAATTTGTTTGATTGATTGACTTAAAGTTTTACCTAATTGCAGTTATGTAACTGTAGTAGCAGTCGCATTCATTTATGGACCGCACTTCAGCTTAACATCAGATGGAGTGTTGTCTGCATCAAGCCACAATAAAATTATGTATTTTTATAAGTAGATAAAAAGTAGTTTAACTGTAAATAGCAGTTACCTCCATTCATGGACCGCACTCCAGCTTAACATCAGGCGGTGGCTGTCATATATATCGAGTCACAATACTGATAAAAAATGTTTCTCGGTTTAACCAGTGTACTCGTATTACAATAATGCAGTGTCTAGTGGTATATGGATTTTGTTTTGAAAATAACAATTTTATTGATAGAAGAACTCACGTTATTTGAGACGTGTCAATTGAAATATCAATTTTTTCCCTCATCACTTATGTATTTTTATTAACAATTTCCGTTTCCCTTATAAATTCTCTTAAGAACCCGGTGGTCTATAACTATCCATTTATATGGCTATAAAAATATATATAATGGACTAGAAATGTTACAAAAATGCCTTTAATTATATTTGTTTCTATATACATATTATTTTAGTCGTACCTTTGTTTCATTTATATTGCATTTTGACTAATTATAGTATTCAGTGGGTTTTGAATAGTGCCGGCGACTGAGGCAGCCGTAAACTGGGACTATGTCATTTACTCCATTACCAGTAGGCAAGTCAAAGTCACATGTCGAGTCACAATTTAAAAAATCGTCAAGTGGAACGCTTGCCTGCCGACGTTTTCTCCATATCCTTTGGTCCTTCAAGTGATGCGTCAAAAGGCACGTCTGCCGTGCCGGTATAGAGACGGCGACTGTGGTAGTCAAAAAACTGTGTTTTTAGTCGATAGCATTCTTTGTCATCCCTTTGCTTGCCGTCTAGCAATTCGAGGTCAAAAGTCACGTCTCAAAAAATAAAAAAGCATTTATTTTTATTGTACTTTCGCACTTTTTCTTTATTTTTCAACGCTAATTTAAATTAGCTCGTTAAAGAACAAATTGCGAATTTTATTATTGTTCCTATATAAATAAATTTGTACTAAGCTTATTTAACTTAAACTAAAATTTACCTGAAAGTTTTAGTCTGAAGCTGTTAGTTAACCTTTAAATATAAATCATTAGAGTGCTTGTGACAGATTATAGAACTGTACGTGCAAGTATGAACAATTAGGTATAATAGCCATCATATTCATCATATTGTAGGAATATAAAGTATACTTAGATGTTTTTTTTATTAAACTAAACATTTGCTGAACAATCGGCAAGCAGATTGCTGTGCTACGCCCGGTATTCTTTTAACATTTAATCTTTCATGCAAGGGGTGACTGCCTCTGAGGCAGCCTTAAACTGAGTCGATTTTCTGGTCGGCGTCGGTATTCTTGTACCTCCCATCAGGCAAGTTAAGGGCAGCTAGATGTCGCTTTTCAATCACAAAATAAAATTTATGACAGCACTCCGCCAGTTGGAGCGCAGTTCATAAAAAGAGGCGATTGATACTACAGTTCAAAAAAATGTAAACAGCAGATCAGTGAACGCAAGCCTTTTTGGAAACAATAACTGATCCAAAAACGCGACTGAGTCACTCTACTACCCCAAATCGGTAGACTAGCAAATCATCACCTCCTGCCACTACAATTAATTAACTGTAGTGGTAGCCATCTCCATTCATGGACCGTACTCCATCTTAACATCAGGCGGGTTACCGTCATATGTCTAGCCACAATGAAAGAAGATAATGAAGATATTCACGCTCTATATCAATATATCTATACTGAAAGCTGTGAACTTAATTATATCTTTTCTTAGAATGTTTCGTTGTAGTTATTATTAGTCAGGGCAAGTCATCAATTAAATTTAATTTGTGCTAATCTAGAGTGCCATCAGATAAGAAGTGTCAGCACGAGTTAACTACACTAAGTACTTGCATGAATCATTATAACATGCTCATATCTACTTTATTAATAATTACCACAATAATTAATAATAAAGAATTAAGGTATTTTTCAACTAACAGTCTTGTCAAAAATTTTTTGTGGTTCCACATTTGGTAGCATCCAGGGTGATGTTAAGTGCGGTCTGTAAATGGAAGCGACTGCTAGTGCAGTTAAATATTTACAAGTAGCAGTCGTATCCACTATGCCGGCCTAGTTGAAACCATAAACTTTTAAGATAATTCCTGAACTTCACGGTCTCTAAACTTGAAATTGGTGGTACATATACTCGGATCGGCAGATTGCGGAAATAATAGTTATTTAGTTAGTTATTTCGTAATATTACTTACTTATATATAAAATAACAGATAATTTTGGTATAGACAGAACTTTATATTAAATCATAGTTATGAAAAATAGAATAGCATTAATTGGCATAATTTTTATAGGTAAATCAATTAAATTGTTACGCCTTATTTTTTACAGGGATGTACAGAGACAATGGCAACGTAATAAAATAAAAACAACAATAATTTTCTACGTTAGGAACAATGAATATATTAAGAGTGGTTAGAAGACAGTTGGTGGTCATTTGCTCAGTCTTTCGATTCAGGGAAGTGTACAGACCGTAAAGTGAATCTGTCGCATTTCGGGATCAGCTTCAAAATTGTCGGTTTCCACTAGGACTGCATAATGCTCGTAGGTGCGCCTACTTGCAGTTATTTAACTGTACTAGCAGTTGATGTCAATCATGGATCGAACGTGGATGGAACGTTTTAATAGGGTTGTTTTTTTTATATAATATTTTATTTTCAGGTCCGCTACGGTTTGCAGGCACACACTTAACTAACGACAAACGGGGCTTGTCAAATTGCCTACTTGAGATTTGTGATTTGAATTCTTAATTACTTTTTTTGGTGTCTTTCGTTTTAATAGGGTTGTTTTTTTTATATTATTTTTATATAATATAGACAGTTAGGCTGTCATATGGACGAGCCAAAATATTATATAAAAATAATATAAAAAAAACAACCCTATTAAAACGAAAGACACCAAAAAAAGTAATTAAGAATTCAAATCACAAATCTCAAGTAGGCAATTTGACAAGCCCCGTTTGTCGTTAGTTAAGTGTGTGCCTGCAAACCGTAGCGGACCTGACTCTTTGTAGATAATACTTACTTTAAATTTAGAATTCAGATGGTGCTTCAGCCCGGTGATTATGATATGAGGCTTGCAAGATAGCGGTTAAGATGACCAATGAATTCATATCACGTATCTCTTAGTACTTTGTGCGTATATTTAGCCTTTAGTATTGTTATCATGATTTGCAAAAAAATAAAATGGCGTAGAACTTGTGTAAAGAGAGTTGTGGATGTCAGCGAAGAGAGTTGAGTCAGGGTCGTGGTGAAGCGCGCTTCATTGTCTCTGCCTATCCCTATAGGAAAAATGAGTGACGATTCGATTGATAGACAATGGTGTATTTAATTGGTAGCATAAACTACTTTTGTGTGAGTATAAAATATGCAATTAAAACGCATTTAATGTAAAAAAATATTCTTAAAATCAAACTGTCACCTTTCCGTTTCCTCAGGGGTAGGTAGAAAATAATGGTCTCCTTTTGCTTTGGGGTAGCTAGAAGCAATGGAGCCCACAATAAATAACTACATTTAAATTAGTAATTTTACTAATCACAATTTTTATCTTAATGTTAAAGGTTATTTAAAATAAAAATACATTTTTAGGAAAATTATCACATTGGCTTTATTTAAGTATATATAAATAGTATACTTGCGACTTACATATATGGACAATTATTTACATATTATTTACAATTCACATATTCTACAGCAGTCTTATAGAATGATCTATTTACATTTGAAATGAACGCCCTTTGCAACGGCGAGAAGTTACAAAAATAGTATTAAAATGTACATTCTTATTATTTGGTAAAGCGCACATTACATATTACAATAGTATATACACAAGAAGCTTTTTTTTATAAAAAATTAGACAATAGTTATGAAAAATTTAATGACTAGACGAGGTAAGCTTGGCCTGATGACGATCGTGTATCAATTAGCGGTGGTGGTGGCGGCCAGTGCCTGAAGTCTCGTCTTCTATTGGCTATCCCACTACCTGCTCGTTCTAATGAAGAATAATCGGAGTCTATTGATGAGTAAATATGATCCGATGGTGGTCTCCCATCTGGACCATATGATGCCGCTTGCATATGCGGATGTTGCTCAACTAAAAACTCAGGAGGAACATTTATACCTTCAGTAGGATTACGGATCTTCTCTGTGAATGAAAACGATCTCGTTGTTCCATTCTGCATATTAGATCTCATTGTAAAGGAATTAATATTTTTCCTATAATTGGAAGGTTTGCACTTAGTTTTAGTGTCAGGCAAAGCAAAGCGCAATTTTTCCCAAAACTTATTTTTTCCCCATTTTATTCTAGATCCTGTTTTTAAGTATGTTCTCAGTTCTGGATCACATTGAGCTTCCGGTAGTACACAATTCTCTTCAATTAAGATTAAATCATAAATACGAGTTTTAAGTAAATCGTGTAGAGTCTGACGAAATTCATACCGAGACCATTCCGTCTCTATAAAATTTCTTGTTAAAATAATAATAATTCTTTTTGACGCTTCCGCCGCCTCTGGGAGCGGTAATGTACATTGCATATAAGCAACGCCGTGTTGAGGTATATCTCTATAATGTAAGCAGAGATGATAAGACGGATTTCCATGTTCCAGTTCCGTCGCTAAAGTTTGAATAACAAAGTCATCGTCTTTAGGGCTATAACAGACGTAAGCATCGTACAATTTATCTGTATCATCGTAAGCTCCAGAAAATGGATATAATCTTATACCACAAGTTGTATATAGCCAGATACGAATAGTTTCTCTAAATAAAAATATAAGCAGAACGACTAGTATTATTAGCATAAATCCTGTTATAGTGGACACCATCATAGGTATATAATTAGAAACAAGCATATTTTCAATGACTGAGTCGCCTGAATAATAATCACTACAAATTGTGCCATTTAAGTTGAGTTCTCTTTTTTGTGTTGTTTTCTCGTCGGGATTCCAACACCATAAGTCATTTATATCAGATAATTTTGCCGCATTTTCAGCAATAAAACTAGTAAATTTTTGTAAATACCTGCACTTACAAGACCACATATTATTTCCCAACGAAAGTGCCTGTAAGTTTTGATTAGGTATCAAATTCCAGACGGGAAAGTCTATTAATCTATTTCCATCAAGCCTTAAAGTTTTTAATGACTGTAATGCCAAGAATGTTGAGTTTGCGATAAATGTTATAAAATTATCCTGTAAAAATAGTTCTCTTAGACTTGTAAGATGTTCAAATTCATATCCCTTCAAGTTTTTAAGTTTATTATTGCCCAGATGTAAAACTTGCAATGATGTTAGTCCAGCAAATGTCCTATTTTGGATGTTTTCCACGCCGCTCGCATTTACGAACAGTGACCTCATATTTTTTCTGCCAATAAATACATGATTTTGCAATTCTTTAAAGTTATTTCCATCAAGATATAACTCAGTGGCATCCATTGGTATTCTCTCAGGGAAACCAATTGCTTTTTGACTTGAGCAATCGACAACATTAGTATACCACATTGGATCGTGATAGCAGGAACAATTATTAGGGCAAGTCATTTCACAGTCACAGGCATCGAACTCGCAACAATGACACAAAGTAAAACAATGAGTTTCATATGTGCAAAGAAAATCTGTAGATTTTAAATTACTGAGAGGTATGTGAGAAACTCCTCTAGTGTGTGTCATTTTACATAGGACATTTTCAAGGTCCATTATTCGAGGATGCTGTCTCAACGCAGTCATATTATTTATCGAGGGTAACCACTCCATAGAACAATCACAGTTAAAGGGATTTCCGCCGATATAGAATTCTGGTAATGATTTATTAAGCGGCACCGGAGCTAGACGTAAGCTGTTGATATCTAAATGCGATATCTCATTTGCGTAAATATCTACACGCGTAAGGTTCCGTTTCTCTGTAAATGTGTTGGGAAGGATGCTACTTATATGATTATTGTTTATGAACAAAAGTTCGACACTATTGGGTATGGCCATAGGGGATATTTCTGAAATGCGATTGTGACTAACGTCCAATGTTTTTATGTGCAATTCGCTTTGTAATTTGTAGTAATTTCCCAAGTGTTCAATATAGTTGCTATGCACGTCTAGCCATTTCAAATTTGGCGGTACAAAAGCATAATCAAACCATACTAAATGATTTTCCGATAAGTTTAGCCATAACAAAGTGAGTAAAGCGGAAAATACGCCATTAACATCTGATATATAATTTCCATCTAATCTTATTGCTTCTAATTGTTTATTTCTTTCAAAACTTCCTCTTTCTATTGATTGTATCTTGTTTTTTGCTAAATTTAATACTTGTAAACTTGGCAAATCCCAAAACATTCCCACAGATAAATTGCCAATTTTATTATCTATCAGTCGCAGACCCGTCAATTGCTCCAAATTTTTGAATGATCCATTCCTTATGTCGGATATCTGATTTTCACCCAGGTCTATAGTTTTTAACAGAGATAACTCCCAAATAGCATTCGGGACATCTTTTAAATTATTAGAACTCAAGTCTAATTCTTTTAAATCTGAACAATTTTTAAATGCTTTACTATCTATTTCAATTAATAGATTATTGTTTAAGTTTAGTTTACTAAGAACAAATAATCCATTAAATAAATATTCATCGATTGTATGTAATCTATTTTCTGCCAAATTAAGTGTATGTAAATTGTATAAGGGCAAAAATGTATTTTCTTCTATGTATCCAATAGAATTATTTTTCAAGTCTAAAATTTGTAAACAGAAGAGATCTTTAAAGGTTTTTGCATCAATTCTGGTAAGTGCATTATTGGACAAATTTAAAATTACTAAACGTATCAATTCGACAAATGTGTTTCCATCAATATGATTACTACTTAATTCATTACTCGATAAATCTAATATGAGCAACTGTTCAAGACGATGAAATACACCCCTTGCTAGATCTATTAATAAATTATTATTTAAATAAATTTCTCTTAATTCCTTATTGCTCGCAAATGTCCCCTCCTGGAGATACCTTATGTTGTTGTAAGAAATATTCAAAATTCGCAAAGTTATTAATCCATTAAAAGTTTCTTTAGATAAATCGGTTATGTTGTTATGTTGCAATCTCAATTCCTGCAGTCGTCTCAAGCTTACAATTTCAGTTTCTTCTGTTAAAGACTTAATTTCATTATTACTTAAATCCAAACTCTGTAAATTGGAACCGCATGTTTTTCCAAAGCCAAGTCGTTCTACTGTTTTTATTCTATTTTGTGTCAAGTTTAGTGTTTGTAAATTTTCAAGTGGACAAAATACATCTGATGGGATTGCTTTAACATTGTTATTTTTCAGATTTAAAACTTGTAACTCCCTAAGGCCATTAAAAGTGCCAGGGGATAGCTCCAAATTCTTATTAGGACTCCAATCAACATTTCTAGACTGTATAGTAATTTTCTTCACATTCCTTAATCCTTCAAAAGCATTGCCTGGTATTCTGAGCAGTTTGCAGTTATTTATTGTTAACTCAGATAACGATGAAAATTTTTGAAAATAGTTTGCTTCGATAAAACTTTCGAAAAGTAATAATTGGTTGCACTCAACTGTAAGGCGGGAACTGTCATCCGTAGATGCAGATGCAATGCTAGATCCATCAGCTTCCAAAGTTCGCACCCGGCACAAGGTGCTTTCCAAACCGGCGTAGTCTATCACCTTTTGACAGTTGTCGTCAAAACTTCTAGGAGAGTATGCATTGACACTAAAAGTCACAAACAAAAAAGTCAACAATTGAAACATCTTAGTTCACACATCGGTCTAGGCCGTCTTTTATCAGTTCACTAATCACAACACTTCGAAAACAAGTTTTTAATCCCACATATTAATCAATATTTACATTATCACAGTCAATCTAGCCACCCATTCAGCTAGTTACTCTTCTTTAATTAAACATAAACACGTTGATATTGTTATTTATGAAAGAAAACTGGTAATGTTTACAAATGCGAGAGAGATCGCAAAGAATCAGCGCGCCCGTGATACTCGCATGATGGTTTGTTCGTCACTGACAAGCCACCCGGCTCGCCGCGCCGGTCTAGCGAGCGAGAGTGGCGTGAACAGAGCCGCCCCTCCGCCACCACCACACAGCACCCTGCCCGCACCGCCCGCCTTGCTGGACGCCCCTGTCGCATTGCCATCACATGATCGCACGTTTGATCACATGGCGCCTGTCGTTAGAAATAATTACAAATATACAACATTATAAAATATCAATAAAAAAACCTGTATTGTATAGGTTTAAACTAAATAATGCACAACTGTACATTTAGGCTATTACAAATAGTAATCAGTAGGCAAATAAATCTGAATGTTACTTAAGATGAATTTTGTTGTGTTTGTTTTTAATATTGCGATTAATATATTATCTATAACTGATTTTACTTGGGTTTTCGCACAAGTCCGTCGTACAACATATTGGATTCTTATCCCAAATTACTTACGAAAGAGATCTAATAAAGCTTGCTCGAATGATACTTTTATGTTCCCCTTAAACTTTATTTTTGTGTCGAGTAACGTTCAGAATTTTCAAGCAACGAAGGGCTTCCGTTTTTTGGGTAAATTTCGTGTCTTGTTCTCACTGGGAGGTGGGAAGTTGGTAGGAGTTGATAATTTGATTTCGCTGTTCGACACATAAAGTCGTTTACGGGTCTAACTAGAATACATTCCCCCGTAGCTTTAAGCCGAGAAAAAGTTAGAGAATAAAATACAGAATAAATCTTTTAACACACTGTCTTTGTGAACTGTCTTTTTAAAGTACTTACTAAGACTACTCTCAGCTTAAAGTTTAATAGTACTATCCTAGACAGAATATAAGGGAGCGTAGTGGTCTTTCAAATCAAGATTCCCTGGTTTGAACCATTTGCCGGTACCAATGTATTTTTAATATATTTACATCTACTTTGGTCGTCCTATTTCTCTGATTTAAAATTAAAAAAAAAAAACAATATTTTCAGTTTGGCCGGCATAGTGGATGTGACCAATCATATAGGATGCGGTCATATGTCGTGCTATCTTACAAATATTGATACATACATATTGGTATTTATTTTATTTAAACAAATAACACCTATAGTTGAATATTTCCAAAATATGATAGTTACCTAGTTGTGTCATCCTAGTTATCCATAAAAAGAGTAAAAGCTTTTTCCTTTATAATACAAGCTCTTACTCGTTTAAGTGATCAAAGCAAGTTCCATCATATCTCGCAAAGTTCAAGTGCTAGTAAGATATCCTTATCATATTAATGTTTAGAGGCGTCGTGTCGCGTATCCTGTATCAAAACTTTTGCCTGTCGAGAGTTCTTAGCGTTGCCTTGATAAATGACTTCTTCCACTTTCGTGAAAGTTAGACGTATATTTTTTTGGTATCTGGTAGCTAGATGTCGCAGCCGAAACGACGACGTGTTCCGACTATCAAATAATCTTTCACTAACACATTTACGCGTATCAATTCTGAATTTAGTATACTAAAATCGATGTTTTACTTGTCGTTAAACATTTTTGATGTGAATTCGAAATTGTTTTTACTAACTTCTCCAATATATAGGTATATTTTACTGCGGATATTAATGTTATATATAGGATTAAAGCAATAGTTACGAGGTTGCTTATATCTGTATGATCTGGTCTAATCGCCACCTGCGGCCATGTTTGCTAGTCCACGAAGACTACCGCGACAACTGCGCTGCTTGTAATATTCAAATTACATTGCTTACTGTTGCCTATACAACAATGCATTGCTATCGACAGTGGCAATCGGATCGTATCAATATTTTACTTATGGATTAAATGAGCGTCACTTTCCACGATCCTTCATTTGGATCTACTATTCTCTTTATAGGGACATACTCTGTAGTTATTGACACAAAAGAACCTTTTCTTAGGAATGTATGTTTTATCCTTCTACTCACTCACCTCTGATTCAGTGACGTTTCGTTGTCTCTGCTTATACCTGTGGTAATTGCTGATTGTAAATAATTTGATGGAAAGTTTCAAAGGCAGAGTGGTCGTAGAGGATAGTTGCAAAAATCTCAACCCTTCAACCCTATTCAACTTTGCCGACATTCGTGAGAGGCCATGAATAGTTTTCCACTAGCGAACTATTTTAAACAGGAAGGCGCGAAGTTCGTGTGCTGAGGAAATTAAAGGCGCTACAGCCGCTTGAACATTGTAATTGAGTTGTCTTGTGTAGGATATTACGGACAGATTGCTCGTCAAGTCGAGTTTACCGACTGGCCTCAATAGAGCTTTCGTCTGAACATTCGCTGATTAATCTGGAGTTCAGTGGGATGCTACTGATTTGTGTATATGTGTCAATCGATAGATCGACATCGCTGAATAGGAATGTTGTATATGTATCTATGATGATGCATTCAAATGAATTTCATCAATGTTCACCAGTTTCGTTCGTCGAATTAATTTCGTTATCTATTCATGTTTGGATTTGTTAATACATAAATAACATTTTTTTTACTGTGACTCGACATACAGCGCCTCGCCTGAGTTTTAGCTGGAGTGCGGTCCAAAAATAAAGGTGACTGTTACTAAAGTTAAAAAACTGTAAGTAGCAGGCACATCCATTAGGCCGGCCAAGTTGAAACTGGCAACATAAAAGCGTCTAAGTCAAAGGCGTATTCACGGTCTGTATACTTGCAAGTGGTGGTTACTATCCAGGATCGGCAAACTGGGCACAACCCCTACCACTCTTTAAACAATTAAAATTGAATCTATACTATACGATACTATTGAATCGAGCTATGAAGTAACTTCGTAACATAATAATCCTAACTTATGAATGAATTTTAGCATATTCCTATTTGATTTGGCGTCTTCAGTTAATTTCCTTTTATGATTGAATGGCATCTACAAATAGAAGGCTCCCTATTCTCGCTGAAAGTTTCAGGAAAGTAAACAGAGGTACGATTCAGATATTATTTACTCGCAATTTTCACCGATACTAACCTGTTTGAGTTTGTCACCGCTGCAAGGTAATGTTTGTAGTTAATTATGGTAATGGATTGCAAGATAAACAGCGGCTTCGGTTCGAATCCGAGCTTTTGTTGCAGTAACAAGAGTTTATAGTATATGACTAATATAAAATTTCACTTTTATAGTTTAATTAGAAAACAATTTTAACATTTATTTGATTGCTTTTTTGTTAATATTTTCATTCATATTATTACTTTGTGGCTTAAAATATTTTAAATAAATGTATGTAGCAGTTGCATCTATTATTCCGGTTTAGTTAAAACCGGCAACTTTCTATCTGATTCTGAAACGCGACTGAGACACTATTTACGTCTGTATATTACCTCGGATAGGCAGACTGAGCAAATAGCCTAGATACCTAAATTCTGATATGGATGGATGCCTCAAACGAGGCAGACCCAGGAGAGTGTTTTCCTACTAATTTGGAGACATCCTCAAAAGCTGGGTTGCCTAGTGTCATAATCGTAGCCTAGTGTCATAATTTTTAATAACTATTTAATATTTTTTTTCTATGTTTCTATGATACAAGCACTTTAGTAGCTTAGTAAAGAAATGTATTAAAAAAAAGTATATTGGAAATAAATATTACCAAAGAAATCTTGGCTCCGACCGAACCCATGTACACCAAGGTCCTGTGGTGTTGTTGCTTTGTTACTTATTTTAGACCAAAAATTACAAAGATGAAGATTTGCATTGGGGAAATCATCATCAATAATGGGACTAAAATACTGAGAATAACCAGAAAATTATATAAATGTTCTTAAATATCTCGGGCCAAACGATAAATCATTTTATTACCCATATTTCACACTCGAGTCTCATTTCGTTTAACTCAGTGTGGCCAAAATTAATTTATTGCTAGTGGTACCCTTCTTTGAATGCACACAGAATACTGCCTTAAAGAATATATCTACTTGCATACTGGTACTTTTAAGCACAAATTGTTATTAATTTATTTAATCTTTGTAACAGCTGTTATAATAATGTATGAAATGAGTTTGTGTTGAACCATCGATGATATAAAATATTTGCGTGCTTTTGACATTCACATTAAAATAAATTAATTTAAACTTTTGTAAGTCACTGTTGTTGTTGAATAATGACCCGTTTAAGATACATTTATAAATAATGACATACCTACCCAAAGTTGGTGTAACAATATCTCATTCAATAGCAAAGGGATAAAACTTTATTACGAACTTGTATTTCACTAATGAACCTTGTAATACTACCAATATAATCATTCTGAGAAACAAAAGACGATTACACAATGAGCCCTAACTCGACCTGGGCACCGATCCTTATCGAGCAAATATACAAAACATAATATTGTTAAACGAACAAAAGTCATGTCTATTCATGTAACAAAGGTAACCAGGACCCGAAGCAGGAAACTTAAATCCGCCTTTAATTAACAAGTTGGATCTAGAGGAGGCTAACGGGATCAAAAACTCCAATTATGCGAGAGAACTGCTCTGGCAGATAACAGGCAATTTAGTTCAGATTAAGTAG
Organism: Tinea trinotella; assembly: GCA_905220615.1. Classification (NCBI taxonomy): domain Eukaryota; kingdom Metazoa; phylum Arthropoda; class Insecta; order Lepidoptera; family Tineidae; genus Tinea; species Tinea trinotella. The sequence continues at coordinate 3,442,050 of HG992314.1, forward strand.
CAAGTCACAAAACAACTTGGCGGACTCTGCGACAGCACTAATGATCCAGCACTACCCAAATTATAGAGAAGTTTAGCTTGTTCTAGCTTCGGCAGTTAAAGGGCTTTAGAGGTTAGGAATTAAGATACTAGTTTACGGTAAGCATAGCTCCGATTTAACGAGAAATTAAGCTCAAGGTATATTAGTGTATTAACATTGGATTAGCAGCATTAAGTAAGCGTACAGGTAATGTTTAGTTTAAATTTTTCGCCCGTATTCAAATTCCTGATAAAATAATAAGGTTTAATTTTTAATATGTGGTAAATGTTTAATGGTTTGTTAATATAGGACATATACTCGTATTTATTATACATAATATAGGAATACTTATATAAACTTATCATTTCCTTTAAATTTGAATTTGAATCCATTCGAATAAATATTTGAATAAAACTGCACAGTTTATTGTCAATGGCTTAACTAAATCAAAGTGTTTTTAAAACTGAAATAAAATTCGACTACTCAATACCTTCACATTTTCAAATACAGCTTTGGCAGCGAGATGGCATTGGACTGCGACCGGCTGCCTATGACGGTGAAATATTGATGGAAACTAAACAAATCTACATTCGTGTTCCTCTACTAACGTAGGCTATATTATTCACTGAATGGGGTTTCCGTTATTAAATCTGTGCAAAATGGGAAATTTCAAGTCACAAAAAGCTTGTTATTCTCTTTTAAACCGCAAAATATTGTTAACATCTTAAAAACTTAAACAAAAAGTCTCCACGTATCGAGGTGGCGATCTTTTAAAAGTACCAAAAACACACAGCTTCCAAACCAACCCTGTCATTTTGGATTTTATGTGTAAGACTTCTGGCGAATTTTTTGCTGTTCTTCACCGGTAAGAACGTTGCTCACAGCAAAATAAATAAGTAAACATAAAAACTTGTGCATTGTTCGGATTCGTTTACAAACAAAGATTCGTAAAAACATCGCCACCCAAAAAACCAGCATCGATATAAAACCGTGTCATAATATATCTCAGTTACTGCTCTCCCGCTAAAGTGTGAAATATACGATTGTTCAATATTTATAGGATTTTTATTTGTGTTATTTATTCAAGAGGCACGTTTTGTCGTCGAGACAAAAGGAGAGATGCTGGGTCTTCGGCTTCTTTTTCGTTAGTATTGCATTCATTTCGGTCGTCTTAGGTCGTATAAATAATGCATTATCACGCGTAGGGTCGAATCCGCAAGAGAATGGTCAAGCAGAAATTATTCACAAGGAGTTAGCACTTAAAATTTCACTATCTCTAGGCATCTTACTTTTGCAATTATGTAGCAAACCTTTTTAGGTGCCTTATTGTAAAAAGGTTTGCTAAGGTTCTAAATATAGAAATAATATTTCACATTTCATGAAATACATATGGTTTATATTGTATATTAAAAAAAAGTCTTGCAAACCAAGGGACAATGGTTTAAAACCACTAGCCGCAACCAATGTACATTTTAATATTTATATGGGGACTTTGGTCGCCCAGTTTCTATGATACAAGAACTTATTAGCTTAGTAGACAATGTAAAATAAATAAGAGGCATTGTGTAAATGCTAAATTGAATCAAAAGCTGTTTATCTAAACCTGTTACCAAAACATTAGAACAACCCAAACATGTTATATCTTTAACAAATTGAATTACCGTACTTTGTTTTAACCAATTAAGGTGAGACGACACCTTTCGAACGGAGCGGTAGGATATCCAATACCAGTGTCTTGTTTTAATTAGAATGCAAATTTAATGGCCTTCAGGTATTTACATGTCAATGGCTGCCTAAATACGAAATCTGAAGCACAAAGGTTTTCTCTGTCGAGTGACTGCTTACTTGCTTTTAATATTGATCTCAACCGAAAGTTGTGAAATTTTAATCCACCCAAGTTGTGCCTTATGTGAAAATTAGGTCAAGATGTAGGATTATCTTAGGACTCTTGTGCGTCCTTTAACTTCTTTAGAATGTTTAATGAGATTTAAAAAATTATGAACTGTATATTATTCGCTTCGATACTATATAGTGGCCAGTACAGCGACGGCGACCGAAGCATCTGTAAAATAAGTCGTTTTTTTTAGTTGTCCACGATCTTGGACCTTTTCTTGCTTTTCTTTGGACAAGTAAATATCAAATGCAGCTCACAATAACAATTTATAAAAAATTACTTGTATTAAAATTCTTATTTTAGAATGAAAATATTAAACATATTTTTATAAATGTAGGCAATCTGTAAAGGTTTTCTCTTAACGTTTATTTAAGAAAATATTTCGCTGCAAAACTTTACAGTATTTTAACCTATCGAATGTAAAGCTAGTTTAAATTTTCATTACGTGTCATCTACACTTGCGCTGAACAGAGTTAACAATTCCCCACGAAATTGCGAGGTTTTCTTAAACACTCTCGTAGTGCCTTTAAGAAGGAACCATAATATATCGGAAATTATGAAGCCGTGCCTTTATGAATATTATATTGGGGATTAGGAATCAGTGTGCGTGTTCAGAATGACGTTTAGGAATGTAATAATAATAATTTAAGATCCTTAATTCTCTAGTGAAGAGCGCGTATAGGCAAACGTACTGTAGAACAACCTCAGCCAAGGTGAAGCAACGTCCTACGTAGAGTGGCTGGAAACCTCTGAATACGTAAGGTAAATAGATAGTCGAGAAGAAAGGCGAACATAGAAGAGGTCTATGTTCAACAGTAGATAACTAAGGACTGATGATGAGATCCCGAATTTGCTAACGATCAACATAGAGGACTGTATAGACTGTGTCGAAATAACTTCGTATCAATTTTCGTTTTAATTATGGTAAAGAGATTGATGATATTAAATTTTGTCTTATAAAAATATTATGATAAAACAATATTTAGATTTCTTGAGAAACACTCCAGGGAGTTCAAGAGTTTTCCCCTAGAGTTGTAACGACGACGAACCGCATTGCATCTCTATTAGGAAATAATAAAGATTCATAGGCAGGTTGCGGTGTAAAAATCTTATTAACTCTGCAACAAGCTTACACTTGTCTGTGGTATCTGGCGGTAGATTAAAATTTATATACTTTTTAATTTGATTATTTTTATTTTACCTTTTCTCCCTTCGTTTACCAGATGTGCTGTTTTTAAAGTTGTTTTATTTAAAATTTATTATTGAGAACAATATATCATAATTTTAAGTAAATTGTTCTAGTAGCGAGAACTGTGGACAAATAATATTTTCATAGATTCAATATATTGAGTTTTAATACACATATTTTAAAGTTCGAATACAAAGTTAAATCGAATGCTGTAAACAAGACAAACAAATCCGTCAATAATAAAAACAAAATCAGTTAGTTATGGCCGCCGCAGACGACAGAAGTCAGTAGATTCGATTAAAGCGAACGATCGTATTTCCTATTAGGTTCTGTTGCACTTCCGACCGTGACGTCACGATCCACCCCTAGACGTGCTTCAACCAACCCCAATATTCTTTTTTGTCTGGAGATTTCTTCGTTGAGAATTCAGAATAATAGAATTTCAATAATTGAAGCGCTGCTGGTTTGTTATTCGGTCCATGTACAGCTTCACTTCTATTAATTTTACTAAATAGGTTTTTGCCACTGAATAAATAAATTAATGATTGTTTATATTAATGTTTGTTTATTGTAAAATTAATTGGGTTTTGAATGAACCCTTAATATTTAAATGTCAAACACAAACGTTTTATTTTAAGAGTACTTCATTATCATCAATTTAAGTCTCAATTCCTAAAATAATTTGGTCATTCTGTTTCTATAATACAAGCACTCTTAGTGGTTTAGTATAGAAATGTAAAAAAGGATAGGCAGAGACTTTCTACGATTTTAAAACTCTAAAACTAGCGGCATTAAAATTAAAAATAATTTCTCTCGCAAACATAAAGCCGAGAAACTTCAAAAGAAATGTGAAAATTAAAATAATATTACAGAACCATTTGCAATTTCATTTTGCCGCATCCAAATGGCGTAGTCGCGTAGATGAGTCTTCAACCGTGAGTAAAAAGAGCCTTACAAATTATCCGTCGCCATATCATGTTATTACAACTGTTGAGAATACTCGTTGTGGGTCTAAAATGGCACCATTCTCCTCTTATTAAGTGTTAGATAAATGTACAATTTTATTATTGAAATATTTTGGAATGCACTTTTGTTTTACGAGTATTATAATTATAAAATACCTAAGCTTGTATATGAAGATAAATTGTAGATGTGAAGGAGGCAAGAGAACTGTGTCTGAATCGTGAAATTACGTTCCTTTGTCTCCACCTATCTCTGTAGAAATTAAGGAGTGTAAATGTGATTAAATATGTTGGCATAAATAAAAAACATGTCTAAAAATTACTAAAAAATATAAAAATAAAAGAAATCAAGTTCAGAACGCTATTCCAGATAGCGGATGTTTCTACGATGATTTCATTTACGGCATTACTCAATATCTTCTGAACGACTTGACCTACCGTTTAACGTAAACGGCTTTGAGCTTTTTCCAACATGACCTAGATTGACCACCTACCTACCTAATCAAGGATAAATAGTCCACGGCCTACATATTTTAAGAAAAGATATGTTATACGCGCTCCTAACGAGTTTGTCTTTTTTGCGCTCTCAATAACTATCATTCCGTCCTACTTCCACTTGTATGTATGCCTAGCCGTGGTTGATCGTTCAAACTCGTGCCATTTGCGAATATAGCTTGTCTAACTATAAATGACGCGCCCCTCTACATTATTACTTTATTTAAATGTGTGAATGCAAATATTACTAACTATACTATTATACCTTATCAGCGTGCTTGTCCTTTTGTGTCCAGCCAGCAACTGAATGACCAATTACAATTGCATTTTCGGTGTGCTGCATTCATATTTAATGTTTTCTCGTGTGCGCAAATGCGGTGGAAAGGCGGCTTTTCCGCTTAGACAGACTATACTGGGGTAGGTAACGTATCTCATTTCACTTAATATCACTGACTTCTCAGTACTGTGTAGAATTATACTGTGTACATATCATAATTGCGAAACAAATTAAAAAATAATATTATAATTCCAGGATGTGTGGTATTTTATTTAAAAAAATAACACAAAATATAACTGCAACACGAAAACTTGGTAAACCATTTTAGTTCCTCCAATAGTGTCTCCAGAGGCATCTCAACTTAACAGACTGCAGAGTTGAGACAACGGTGTCGGTTTATCCAAACGCCCTTTGCAAGGAGTCTTAATGAATATTAATAGAGAGGAAATAGTGGAGGAGAGATATCGTATATTCGTGTGTGTTGACGGTAACTGACTGCAACTACGTCTGCTACTTACACATTACAATACTGTTTTGACATATTCCTAATTGAAGTGTTGTAGTGTAAACGTCTTTGATGAATACAGTTTACCTCTCAATTTTGATCTTTGTTTTTTGATAAAGGAAGCTTTTGTTTTTGGTAAAATATTTTTTTTACATAATTCACTCCTTGTATTATTACTATATGATTTTTTTTATATTGAGACTATAACTGAAAACACCTATTCAATTTACGGTTGCCTCAGTAGCCAGCAAGAAAGTAATGATGCTAAAATACGATAGAAAAAGTAAGATTGCGACCGAAATCGAACTCGGTGTCAGTCGCATAGTTGTTTCGTGCAGTATCAACTGGCAATATACGACGGGAACACAGTCGTTAAAAAAATATGGTTGATGAAAAGATAGGATAGATGAATTTGGTTACAAACGCAGGTGCTTTGTAGCTTAGTGGACAGAGTGACGTACATCAGGTTCGATCTCCGGTTGCAGTTGACGTATTTTGTTTCTATTTTTTTTTTATTACTAATTCATCCAATAAAGTAAGGGTAACCTGATTTTTTATCACAAAATATAGACACGGAAAAAATCGCTGTGTATGCAAGGCTTTATTACTATTGTTTGGCTACATAGTCGTAATCATAACACTCAATTTTTTTTGTTGAGTTATAAATTCATCACCCAAAAAAACAGAACAAAATTGGCACAACATTACACAACGCATATAACAGGTTTGTTCACCGTTAAGTAGATTTTAATTATATTTTATAAAATATTCTTCTCATATTAGTGAGCTAGCTACAAAGAATTACCATTCCATATTTACGTTGCGTCATACCGCTGTGATGAGATTCTGATGCGGCTGCAAGCGTTGCCACTGGCGTGCATTAAAAGAAAATTAACGGAATTTGATGCATGGATTATGTAAATCAAGCAGTAGCACATCCTCCCGAGCTCTTTGTTATCACGTACCCTAAATGAGTTTTAATAGCTGAGTTGACGAGACAATTAGTATAGAGAAGTTCTTGCCCGCTAAATATTCAGTGTTTTGGTTCTTCGACTTTGGTTAATTAATTCTACATTGGAAGGATTAAGGAGTTCTGCATAAATAACTTGGTGTTTACACTTCGCTTTTAGACGCGTCTTTTGACGATCGGTGTTGTTACTTCGACGAGTTGGGGGAACTATAAGTTTGTATAGTAAACACTAAGTAGTTATATAGTTTGAGGCGTTCTTAACTCAGAATTCTGTAAACGTTACATTATAGATAAACATTACGCAATTATGGTTGACGATATTATAATCAAGGTTTTATTTTCAATAATACTTTATTGTCACGCCATTTTTCCACAGGGATAGACAGAGAAAATGGAGTGCCACTCGCCACGATCAGGGCATAACTCCCTCGCTTCCCTCATATTATGGGTACCAGGCAACCCAGCTTTCTTGAGGATATCTCCGACTCGATCGGAGAGAAATTCTTGGATCTACCTTGTTAAAAAGAAAAGTAAGTTAATATAACCATAGATAATATTAAGAAGGGGAATTATTAGGTTTATGGATTGGTTGTCAATGAGAAAGTTTGCTGCACTGCATTAATGAGTTTGGAGTTGAACCTTATTTTTCCATTAATACTCCCCTTAGTGAGTAAATCGACATAGCTGGTTATCTACACAGGTATCTATAACTTGATTTGATAATAATAAGTTACACCCGGGAAATGTGGAAATCAGGGGGCGAAAACCAGGCAGCGGGGGCGTGAAAATGTTTATACACTTTCATAATTTTGAGGGGATGATATCGGATATAGTAGCAGGAAGGGTGGCGTGGTGAGAGCTTTCAACAAAATACTTAATAAGAAAAATTCTAGGTGAGAAACCTGTTTATATCTATGCTATTATAGAGGCTCAATGAGGGGATTTGTTAGAGTATCATATCAAAAACAGGGTTCCTATTTATGGCCAATAAACAGTATCATTTCTCTAGGGATCACACGAGCCACGTAAAAGGTACCTGTCGAAGTTCATAGTAAATATTGAAGTAACTTTCAAACAACTTTAATTTAAGGTTCGATAATTCAGAATGTATAAAGACTTATCAAAAGTGATTAGCTAAATCTCTTTAATTAAAACTGAGAGAGGGAATTGGAAAATTTCTTTGTTCTCTTCGAGCTCGCTTCGATCGTCTTTATTTATTCCGAGTTTTTTTTCGCACAAATTATTCAGGCTTATTGAGCATTGGATGTTGACTGAAGCAATCTATCACCGTCTACTGGGATACGGGTGAAATGTAAGACCTTAGCGAGGTCCGTACCCGGCTTAATGGGTCACCAAATCCCCTTTCAGGCTGGACGTTTAAAAATGGGTTTTATTTGATTTGCGTGTTTGTTGACTTTGGATAAAGGCCTCATTTTAAACGTATTTTATTAACCCCCCCTAACGTAACCCCTGCTGGAATTTAACGTGCTTACCCGTACTAAAGTACAAAACAACGTTACTAGGGCTTGGGAATGAAAAAGCAAAATAAATATTTATTTTAGTTTGGATTTTATTGAGTAGTTGTTGAGACGTACATTAAACCTCGACTGCCAGTATGCAAAAACAAGAGAGCGTATGACTGAAAAACACATTTCTTATTTATTTATTTTTTCACTTACATTTCTATACGAAGCTACTAAAGTGTATCATAGAAACAGGACAACCAAAGTACTTATAAGGAGACCGTGGTGTAGTGGCAGTGCAATGGCTACGCAAACCGAAGAGCACGAGTTCGAGACCACCCACCGGTACCAATGTATCTTTGATATATGTACTTTAGTTGTCCTGTTTCTATGATACAAGCACTTTAGTAGTTAAGTTTAGAAATCTAAATAAAAAAAATACTTATATCAAAGATACATTGGTACTGGCAGGTGGTTTTGAACCCGTGCTTTCGGTTTGCACCATCGCACTGCAACTACACCGCGGTCGTCCCAATTCAATATTAAGTGTTCAATTCGAGCCTAGTATGTAGTAGTTATTGGTTCCACGTGGAAGCAATAAGAAAACGCAGACTTTTTATGGCTGCCGTAAAACATCGAAATATCTGTGAGGTCCAATTTGCATTGTAAATTCCTACTACAGTTTTAATACATATTAGAGCGAGAATTGCTTTTGGATTTAAATAAAACGGGAACTAGAACCAGTATAAGTTTCATTATTGGTGCATTGGCGTAAGATAACCCTCCATGTTTTTTTGACATGGTTCTAATGGACATGGTATTATACTTGAATAAAATTTAGATATATTTAAGGCGACCGTGGTGTAGTGGCAGTGCAATGGTTACGCAAACCGAGAGCACGAGTTCGAGACCATCCACTGGTACCAATATATCTTTGATATACGAGTATGTACTTTGATTGTCCTGTTTCAATGATACAAGCCCTTTAGTAGCTTAGTATAGAAATATAAAAAAGAAAAAATAAACGAATCTACATCTGAATTTGTCATACGTGATGTTACCATGTACATGTAAAGGAAGCAAGACTCGTATCAGGACCGCCGCGTCTCTGCCTAAACCTATGAAATAGTATTATGTTAGTTTAAAACCACTTGCTGGTACCAATGTATCTTTGATATTATAATTATGTTATGTAATTTTGATATTATATTATAATAATGTACTTTGGTCGTTTTGTTTCTATGATACAAACACATAAAATACTTTAGTCCGAATTTAAAGAAAGTGAATAATTTCTATCATTTCTATAACAAACCTATATATGTACTCTCCTTTAGGTACCGAATTATACTTAAGTATGTTAAATTCTAATCCTTTATCTGCTCAATAAATTCCATTTAACTTTACATAAGTAATCATCAATTCTATCCAAATGTAACGGTTCTAATTCGGCCCTCCTCGTCCTTTGACGTAAAGGCCTAAGATCGAATGATTTTCATGAACATTTAGTAATCAAGTGGCAAAACTTTGGTGAAAATAATAATAATGTAATATCAATTAAGGAACAGTAATTTAAATGCGAGCTATTCTATCCTGGTGACCATATTAATCTTTAGAATTCGATAATTCAGTGTCTAGTACCGGGGTGTAGTGGCAGTGCAATGGTCATGCAAACCGAGAGCACGGGTTCAAAACCACTCACCGGTACCAATGTATCTTTGGTGGTCCTGTTTTTAACATACAAGCACTTTAGTAGTTAGTATAAAAGTGTATTAAAAAATGGTTTAAAAATAAAACATATTATACCGTTATGCTTTAACAGAAACATACAAAAACTTTTTGTGATATAAGTATACGAGTTAATTGAATAAGTTTTCCTGTGACGCACACATGGACAGAGTTTAAAATAAACAATTTGATTGTTCCATTTTACCATCAATAAACTGTCCGGAGATCTAATAAGGGAATAGTTGGAAACAATTTTCCAATCTCTTTGTGTCAGTGGCGAAGGCTCGGCCGCAATAAATTTTATGACAAATTGAAACTCCGAGTGCGTCCTCGGAATTACATTTGCACCCGCGTGTAAATGTTAAATCTGTTTTCTTTTTATTAAATCAGGTTTTGTTTTAGTAGCGTGGGAAGCTGTTGTGGTACTGTGGGTTATGCTTAAGTTCATAACATAAATATGAAATTAATAAATCTGATGTTGATGGAAACACTTTTCAAGGCAGGCCTAGGAGAGTGTTTTTTCTGATCAAATAGGTTGCCAAATGGGTGGATGTGAGGGAAGCGAGGAAGTTGTGTAAGGATCGTGGTAAGAGGCGCACCTTTGCCTTGATGATGCCTGATGAAGGCGTGACAATTTATAGATTGATTGATTTGGCCTGACTGGAGTCCAGCGATTTTCAAGCTGATCCCTAAACGTGATTGGTCTTGGCAGTCAGGAGTGGGCAGTCCACTACTAAGTCGAAATGATATAGAGTCCTTCAACAGTACAAGAGGCAGGCTTTTGCCCAGCAGTAGAACAATTAAATAAGTAAGAAATAATAACTTAATAATTTTAATTTAAAGTTAAAAACAAAAACTTTGATACCTAACAGAAGCAAATTATTCCACCCTAAGCATAGATTTGCCTAGAAAAATATTTTAATAGAATCTTCAAAGCATTTCATTATGACCCTCGAAATCTTCGAAAGGAGATACCTACGTACAAATTACATTTGCATTAACAAAACATATTAGCATAAACTCCCTTCTGGAACTATATACGATTCGCATACAGTTTATTTAAGTTAAAAATACAAATATTTTTTATATATTTCACCCTTGAAATTTTTAAAAATCTATATTTCTATATTAGTTACTAAATTGCTTGTATCTTGTATTTAAAACAGGATGACCGAAGTGTAAATATAAAAAATATAAATTGGTACCGGTATGTGGTTTTGTACCCGTGCACTACGGTCGCTATTAAATTATTCACTCACATGGACCATCCTAATAAAAAGGGACGACTTTTCATTATAATATTATTATAATGAAACCTTTATTTTAGACAAACTTGAAAAAAGAGTTAAATAAAAAAATTAATAAATTCTTATTGTTACATATCATAGATGTGAGCTCTCGTCCATTGTCACGTTATATGACAGATACTAGATCCAATAGGCTGTTGGTACTATCCAGCATCCGGCGCAACAGGGACGCTATCCTCTTCCGCATGGTGATCATCAACATGCACCTTGGCAAACGTGTAGTCTAGCTTGTAACCATTCATTTTAAAAGCCATTTGCATGAATCGAGACTTTTTTTATTGTGACTCGTCATTTGACAGCACCTTGCTTGATGTTATCCTGGAGTGTGGTCCATGAATAGACGTCACTGCTACTACAATTCAAAAACTGTAAGCAGCAATCACGTCCACTATGCCGGCATAGTTGGAACCGGAAACTTACAAGCTGATCCCGAAACGCGACCAAATCACTTCACGGTCTGTATACTTGTAAGTGGTTATACTACCTCGGATCGGCAGATTGGGTACCACTGTCTACCACTCTTTAAAACACCTAAATTAAACATTTATTCTAATAAATAATATGATTTAATGGTTATAGTTTTAGTATTAAAATTCTTCTGTTAGCTTAAATGTATCTTCATTGTTATAAAGTAAAATTTACAGTTTATAAAAGTTCAAATGACATGAACTTTACAACAACATAAACTCCCTCCAGGAACTAAGAGTTTTCCTGCAAGGGGGTGGTTCTATAATTATTTTAAAAGTAGCAGTAAACAGCCCATGAAATTATTCATAATAAACAAATTATATTATTTAATACAAAGTAATTTTTACATTTGGATTGAATAATATACTATAATAATTTTAATAAAGATTCACCCATTTTAAAACGTGACTGCTATCACTATAAAACTATTTATTGATTACATTTTGTGCAAAGTGATATTTTAGAGTCTGTAAGCTGGAGTGCGGTCTACAAATAAAGGGACTGCTTAAATAATAGCAGGTAGCTTAGTTAAAACCGACAATCTCGAAAGCTAATCTCGAAAAGCGACTAAGTCTGCAGATCCCGAAACTTACTATCTGCATATTTGAAAATAGTGGTGTAGTACCAAACGTCAGACCAGGCAATGTCTGCCTAGCAGACTGGTGTATCAACCAACCCACTACGCAGGTGGTGTGCAGATGATTGAATTGGTGGATTATATAACTATTGTACTCGTATTTCACATTTGTATTTTTCTTTAAACTTATAATTTGTTTTCCGTAAGCATGTGCAATTTTTAACAAAGAAGTGTGCACTTAAGAGTTTCTTCCTGCAGCTCCCAAGTGTCGCCCATAGCACGTCTCGGACGCGCTCTTAATGCAAATTTTATTTATTCATGTAAATTAATATCTATTCCCCAAGACCGCCTCCAGTGAGCCGGGAAATTGAGTACGTGCAAAAATAATGCCTACCGCTCGCGTCATGCAAACACTGCCCTGTATTATCAAGCCTTAAGGCAATTATGGCTACATATAATAAAGGTAGTTTTCAGAATTATAATTAGGTAAATAATACCCGCGTGTATTAAAAACTCGTTATATTTTAGTGTATACTTGTAATATATTTCTATAAACAGTTTTAAATTTAAGTGTTCGCATATTTATAAATTAAATAAATTTTACGCGGATTACTATGGCGTTTATTTTAGTTTTGATTTTACAATTTTATTTTGTTATTTAGACTTTTCATCTCATCGTGACCACGATAGCTGCAAAGCTCTCAAACTAAATCAAAACCAAAATAAATGCGATAGTAAGCCGCATAAAATTTATTTAATTCATTAAGTAATGTTCGCGCAAAATCTAAGAAAATATTATTCGCATACTAATTATTTCGGTAATATTATAATTTTTACTTACTTCCTTAACATACAAAGATGTAGCAAATTAATAAAAGTTCTTGATTCAGAATCGGTCTCCCATTGTAAACCTAACTATGATAACACGAAAGAAGTTTTCTTTTTAATGCAACATTTGCTCTGAAAGAAAATATGAAAAGGGTTCGCTCGAATTGCGATGTCACTTGTCAAGCGGCTAAACGAACTCTTTGTAGATGTTTTTTTCTTCTGAAATACAAGTTTGCCGTTCCGCTACAACATAAAGCCTTTCTTCTCTTTTAACATTACTTTGATGGAAGTTGGTGTTTTTAAGATACTCGTAATATCCGTTTCCAAGAAGCTTTCGAAGTGGATTAAATTTATATGAGCGACGTTCATTTACAATTTATGCCTCACTTCATATACATTTTCTGCTCTTTGTCTCCTAATTTTATTAATGAACTATGTAAGCTACATATAGGAATCTGCGAGCTATTATATAAAATAGAATAAATGTTGTATTCTTTGGCTTATTAATTTAATATTATAACACTTTGTTTATCGAGGAAATTTCCTCTCTGTATCAAGGTATCAGCCTTAACTTTCAGACATGCTTGTTAACTAGGTATTACGCTAACAAAATTTTAGGTGGTTCGCATCAAATTTCATTCACGAGCAGTGATCTGCCGCCCCCTAACCGCAGATAAACGGCATTAAGGGTGAACATGATACCTCGTTTAATACCGTGCTCATAATATCTACCTGATAATTTAATACATGTCACGACATATTTAAACGCAAATTTCACGAAAACCGGAGAGTCGACTTTACCACCAGGAAGTTAAGGTTGGAAGGGAAAATACGGCTTTTTGAAACTAAATAGAAGTCGACAAAGCATCTAGTGAGGGGGGAGGTCACTAATGGAAGTGTGAAATACGATAGGATTCGGCCAATTGCATTATTCAAATTTGTCAAGTATGATATTATATTTTAGGAACATCTGAGGTGGTATCTCTAAATTTAAACCCCTTGGTAATATAGTAATTATTGTTATTGAATGTAAACAAAATCATTTAAATTAAAAAGAATTGTAGACGTTAAGAGATTGTGGGGAAAGCGAAATAGTTGTGTCAGGATCGTGGCAAGTGGTTGATTTTTGATTAAAGCGTAGAAGACATACGATCTTACGTACAAGTATTAAATAAGCGATAGTTTATAAGCGTAGAGTTTTAAGCCCACTAAAACGCGTCGTAACAAAAACAGTCAACAATAGAAAGGTTACGATATTAAATTCCCCACACATCAAACCATCAAACGTTCTAAGTAAATAGAACGGTCGTCGAGTTATGTTTCTTTGCAACATTCTTCCGTCATCCCATTTTTTCTCACGTCAAAAAGATCTCAGTAAACAAATGTGTTTGATATCAGACGTTTGTTTGCAAACACGATTCCCGCGGCCCATTGTTGTTACATCACTTACGTTACTTGCATTGTTTTCTTACACACTGAACCATTTAGAACACTTTTATTTTTTATGTGAATAATACCAAATATCAGTTAATTATCATGACATTATATAATACTAAGTTTCAGTTATAGATTTTACGGGGAATACACATGAAATTCACTCAAAGAACAATAAAAAAGATAAACAAAAAACATTATTTTTGGTTCTCTCTGATTGGTTACGAAGATGTCAAATAACAGTGCAAGTTCGTCATTTCAATGTCGTGTATTAAGAGAATCGTGGCCCTGCTGTTTTAACCGTCCGGCAGAGTAAACAGTCTAATCTAAATCTGTAATAAAAAATCAAACAAATCAATAGATCAGTAGATCAATAGAAACATCCATTTAGTTTAATATCAGTAACGTATTTTGTTTTAAACTTAACATCGATGCAGGCAAATCTAACTTCAGGAATAAGCGATTAGTTTGTAGATAATGTCGATAAACAAACTTTGCACCGGTGCTCTATTTCACACGATCCATTTCCTTCGACTTATTCTTAGTCTATTCATTGTTTCATTCGATGCAAAGTTCTTGCATTCGAATTTACGTAATTTAGACACAGCAAGGTTATATATTCCATTGTATGTAATTTACAAATATTAATCATTAATACTTCATCGTTATAAGTTTTAAACATTACTCTATTTTAGTAAGAAAAGTATTATATAGCACTTACAAGAATTCAGTAATCAATCTGCAAAAGTTCTGCTACTTTATGTATATCAAGGAGATGGATACTGTAATCCATTATCGGAGTATTCTGTTTCAATCTCGTAAATTGACAATTCGCCGAAGATTCGTTCTGCTCCCAATGAAACATCGAAACTTTCATGCGGTTAGAAAGTTTTTTAACCAATTTCCTTCTTAAGTCATTCGGTTTGATAAACTTCGCCACATGGGTGTCGGTCGGCGTGTCTTTTACGATCTGGTTGTAAAAGTATATGTCGTCTTAAATGAGACATAAACAGAGGGACGTGTAAACGAATGTCGCACATTTATTTTATTAGAGTCATTAATTTCCACGCTTTCGTCGCCGTCCGAAACAACGTTAGTCCAACAAATGGGCGTGAGATGAAAATTATATAATGTAGATCGAGAATCGGGGACAAATAGAGCATGTGTGGTCTTGATGGCGACATTAGCATCAAATTTATCTATTGCTTGCGATAGTTTTGACTAATGGACGTAAACAATCCGTTAAGTAATAAATTTCGGTTTCTTTTTCGATTGATGCATTCTTTTAGTGTATATTTCTTGTTTTTCTTTTCGATTTATTTTTCGGTTTTACACAATAAACCAATAAAGAGATGAAAATATTCTTATTTAAATGAAAGTGATACTCGTAAAGTATTTTAAATCTGCAAGTTAAAAAGGAAGATTTAGCATTCCATTCCGTTTTAATAAAAATAAATCGGCGCTTGAGGTCATTTCATTCCGGGAATCAGCATCTAGCAGTTGCAAGGATCTTATATCACAGTAGATAGTGGGTAAAGTGGAAATTTTCTGCAGCGTAAAAATTTCCAACTATTTTAAACCAGTGACTATACATTTTATTGTTATATAGAACAACACAATATCGTATCAAGTTCCGAAAAGGGACATTGACCTCAATAAAATTTTATGTACAAGCGTGGTGTCAAATGGTAGGATTACCAAGTAACAGTTTCGCTTGATTCAAAACTTTTAGTTTTAGTGCATTCGGAAATAACTTTTATGCACGATACTAAAAACGTTTCGATTCCATATGTATCATCAATTTAAAAGTTCCTATATTTTAAGTGAAGTGTCTTAGTCGAGTTTCGAGATCAGCTTAAACATTTCCGTTTTTAACTAGGCCGGCATAGTGAATTCGATTGTTTTTTACAGTTATTTTCCTGTAGTAGCATTCACTTCTTTTCATGGGCCACACTAAGTGCTGTCATAATATGTCGGGGCATATTAAAGGTTGACGATGAGACGGTTTTATTAAGTCGTCAGCGTTCTTAGACAAGAGGTGCTTACCATCAGGCAAGTCGAGGTCCGATCTCACGTCTGAATAAAAACATTATAATGGTAAAATATATTTAAATATAGGTAAGTATAATGCTCTAATTGTCTCCATATGTTGATGTAACAGCCTTAGATTGATTAACAATATTGGCTTTGTTTTATACATATACGGGATTCTTAATTAAAACAGCCATTTGGTCTTCACGATAATGTTTTATTAAACAGCAGAGACAACTAACCACTATACCGACTGTTAGACAGACCGGCCCAAAGACAACATAGAATTACACGAAGCATAGTGTTGTCCTTAGACCATAGATACTAATTATTTGAATAACAATTAATCAATCAAATTTCCACGCCTAATTCCCACAGGAATAGGCAGAGACAATGGAACGCCAATTACCTCGATCCTTGGACATCTCCCTTGCTTCCTTCACACACACAATTCTCTTCATACAGGCTCTGTGATTATGGGCACTAGGCAACCTAGCTTTTATTTGAATATAACATACCTAATAATATTATAACGATATAGAAGACATTTGGAACCTCTGAAAATATTAATCCATTACGTCTTTGTTTTGGGCAAACAATTTGCGAACAACTGTCGAGATCAAACTTTAATTTTTCCTTTTATTTCAAACTTAAAACCCGGTGCTTGGTTTCAGTTAAAGTTTTAAGTGTGTTTTGAGACCACAAGTGCTGGAATCCTGCAAATCGCATTAGAGCTAAGTGAACGTACGAGTGTGATAGCGAACTAGTACGAACAAAACGTAGGTCTTAATGCCTACAACTTTAAGTGCATGGTGTTTTTCTTGCTTTTTAGGTTACGAATGGTCCTTTTAACTGATTTTGTTTTTACATCGGCTTTTAAAGGAATCCTGGAAAACAAAAGTTTTACGGTCACAAAAGGTTTAAGTAACACTAATGTCGTAAAGGTTCTACATTACTTTGCTAAAACAACTATTAAATTAGGTTTTTGAGCATTATTACCCATGCTCTATTATTTCGTCCCACGTAAGACTCTGTATGACGCTAACATTAACTACAAGAGAAAATCTATACTTTATGATATTCATCAATTTAGTTGTAAGGCACTGCCATCGCCATTGGATGGTGTTTGACGTATGTTTAAATCGGGAAGGATACAAGATGTCCAAATAGAACCAATTTCACGCACGCCTCAGTTAGTACGATCTATTTCTCTCCTATTGATAAATACATCCTAAAACAACCAGCATACAGTCCACTAAATTTACGGTCAAGGACAATAATTTTGAATTAAACAAATTTTATGCGGCTTACTATCGCGTTTATTTTGGTTTTGATTTTACAATTTTTTTATTATTCCGACGTTTTCGCCGATGGCTGCAAAGCTCTCGAAACGTCGGAATAATAAAAAGACAATAATTTTATACTATACCTCCTATTCCATTATCTGATTTTTAAAATATTAGCCGCGATATATGAATAAATTTTTTCTAGTGTAAAGCAGCAACGTTGCCGGAGACAGAGTAGCATTTTCTATGCCGGCCTGGTGAGACGCCGTCATAGCGGTTTACTAGTTTACAATACACATTCAATCAATCAATTAAATTGTCACGCCTTTTTCTCACTCCCACTCCCTCGCCTTCCTCACATCCACAATTGTCTTCATACAAGGTCTACGGTTATAGGCACTAGGCAACCCAGCTTTGTTAAAGATGTCTTTGATTTGATATAATTTTAATTACATTAAAAATACACATTAAGCTTAATATAATTCTAGTGAAACGTTTTTGCAAGAATTCGCGTGACAAGTTAAAGAGTTTACAGAATGGCGGAATGTTGCATCGTGATTTAATTCTATGTGACACTGCTGAAATTCTGAAACAAAACTACTCGTAAACCGTCTGATTAAGTTTTATACTTTTTATACCTTATTTATAAAGTTTAAATGAAACATATTTAGTCTTATAAACACGTTAATTCATTAGTATATATTTTAAAATTACACCAAGACCTTAGTATAGGTATATAATTGTTAGTATAGGTATATATTTTAAGTAATTTATACTTGTAAGTATAATAAATAATTTTTAATTAAAATATTTATATAAAATTATTTTTGAATCATATTTTATAAAGCGATACTAGCATCGCGTGCTAGGACAGAGCAATGTATAACCAATAGCACATAGTTTGTAAATTCCAGTTTTATATTTTGCTGCACGTGCTAAATTTGGTGAAACAACGCTTTCTTGCTAACTTGAGGAACAAACACGCAAAGCCGCCATACAAGCACACCATAGTCATGAATATTGTTATACATTTTCATAACACGTTTAACCCTAGTTTCAAATAACAACAATTACTTAATTAATATAAGAATATGCTGACTATTGTTGGCAAAGAAATGGAAACCAATCCTTAATAATGCAATGTCCAAGTCAGGAGGATACGTTGTAATATTAATGGGCGGCAATGTGCACCCGCCTTTATTAAAGAAAATTAAACATGTCAGACGAAGTTTGAGACTTTCTTAATTAAGAAGAGTAAAATGCGATATAATGACATAATTACTGTTAATAATAAATTTCTCGTGTGAGTAATTTACTAAGTACCAAATAAAACTATATCGGTTGAAATAGCTGTATTTTGTATTCATTGATCTATATAACGCAGATCATTCAATAATGTTAAGCAATGGCAGGCGCCGTTGATAGTTGAATGGGTGACCGCTTGTGACACAATCATCTCACTCCACTCGTTGGATGGCACGTAAATTGTACAGTCAAATTAGCTTGGAGACGTTTTTGCACTACTACACACACTACTACAAATACAAAAACGTCTATAAGCTTTTTGACTGTAGGTCCCTGTCATTATCACTAGATAGTGGTCGTTAAGGCGTTGGCATGTCCTAAAACTGTCGCATCTCAATCCGCATTGGTTAGCGTGGGGTAGTAGCCAAAATCCTTTCTGGATAGCTCACGTTCCGGTCCCACAATTAGTGATGATGAAATTAGGTATTGAACGAAGCCACTTAGGTCAGCTAAAGTGTATTTTGATAATATGTTCGTGGTATTAGTAGCTATTAAAATTTAAATAATTAAAACTCGTAAACCTTTATATCGCCTGATGTTAGGCTGAGGGACGTCCTTGAATGGAAGCAATTGCTACTACAGATTAAAATTTGATACATGCGTCTACCAATAAGTAAAAGAATACATAATAAATATTATAGAATAATGTTTTTTACAGTAAAAGCAATGCTTGTATGTCTGAAAGAAAATAACATAAAAGATCATTAAATTCGCTGAATTGCACCACATTTACGAAACCATATTCATCATAGCCTCCCCCTATGTAATAACATGAATAAGTGAAACCAGCTACTTTAACCAAAACAAAATTAACTTCACCTGTACCTCGAATTTTCCATTTGAGACAATTTCACGCACATAGTAAAAGCATTATCCTTTTTTCATGGGTTAGTGCGCTTTCGCCTTTATCACGCTTACCCACCTTTTCTTATTATTTTATTTACATTTCTATACTAAGCTACTAAAGTAGTAGTCGAAATAGGTCAACCAAAGTCCTTATAACATAAAGAGTGGTGGGCAGTGGTACCCAGTCTGCCGATCCGGGGTAGTACCACCACTTACAAGTATACAGACCGTGAAGTGATTTGGTGAAGTTTCGGGATCAGCTTGTTAGTCGCCGGTTCCAACTAGGCCGGCATAGTGGACGTGACTGCTACTTAAAGATATTGAATTGTAGTAGCAGTGTCATTCTATCATGGACCACACTCCGGCTTAACATCAAGCGGGGTGCTGTCATATGTCGAGTCACAATAAATATATATAACGGGTAAGTATTTTTGAATTTTATTGTGACTCGCCATCTGACCTCGGCCTGCCTGATGGTAAGCAGGTCAAAGAGTGCTCCGTCTTAAAGAGCTGTCTCAGTCGCCTCACTCTGTCGGTCAAGGTGTCTAGTTTACTGCGGTTCATATTTTTTTCATTGTGACTCGACCGTGCATGCTTTATGTTAAGCTGGAGTGCGGTCCATAAATGGAGGCGACTGCTACTATATTGATTAACTAAGGCTACTTCGCATCCACTATGCGTACTAGATACCAGCAACTTTTAAGCTGATTCCTAAACGCGACTGAGTTACTTCTGAATCTGTACACTTTAAAGTTGTGGATTGAATAGTGGTGTATTTCACTCAGATTGCCAGGCTGGTAAAACGAGCATCAACTGTGTATCACTCTAAAAATAAAACAATTTCTGAGCATAATGGATTCTCCATGGGTGATAGACTCGGCACCCGCACAGAGAATCCATGGATGTATCACTTTGAAAACTATAATTTATTAATTTAAACAGATAGCTTAAAACTATACATTAAATAACTGTACAACAACTATACATAATTGTCACGTCCTTTTCCACTAGAATAGGCAGAGACAATAGAGCGCCACTTGCCACGATCCCGGCACAACTTCCCCGCTTCCCTCACAACCACAATTCTCTACAATTAGTATACAATATGTAGTATAGTTTTACAATTAAAGCATAAATGACAGCTATATCATTAAAATGACGAATATGTAAGACTTTTATTAGTTTAATTTACTATTGTGACGTATCATCACGAATATGAAAACAAGAATAGTCTGCTTTCGTTTTATGACGTGGTTAATGATGGTGAAAAATATCAGTATAAGTTAAGCTGGGGTGGCAGATGCAGCCTGCGAGAGGAAAGAAAATAGGGGTGCGTCTTCACGAGTCTTGTGACTAATGCACGCATCAGTCAAGCCTTGTTATTACATGTTTATTGTTAGTGATGTGTCAGCTTAAATATTTTTTAATTTTATTTTTTTATTGTGACTCGACATATGACAGCACCCCGCTTGATGTTAAGCCGAAGTGTGGTCCATGAATGAATGCCACTGCTACTACAATTCAATAACTGTGAGTAGCAATCACATCCACTATGCCGGCTGATATGTATTAAAGTAGGTAATTGTAAGTTTATATATTTGGTTGAGGGTATTTATGTTATTCTGTAATAAAGTCAGTCCGTTTCTAGAATCCGTGTGTTTCACTTGTCCCCTACATAACATTGGCGACGAGGATTGTGTTAAATTTTACAAATATATATTTCAATCATGCCTTTTGGGAAGATTGAACATTATGAAATTGGTGTGCATAGCTGGGACGCGTATATACGGCGAATAAAGCAATTTATTGCGCTAAATAAAATTGACAAAGAGCTACACGTAGCAACGTTGGTGACGCACGTGGGCGCATCATGTTACGAGCTCATGACCGATTTATGTGCACCTGACGAACCCGAAAAGAAGACATTTGACGATTTAGTGAAGATCGTGAAGGGACATGTAGAACCACAGCGTTCGGAGATCGCCGAACGGCACATTTTCAGACAAAGAAAGCAAAAAGATGGGGAATCCGTGAGCGAGTACCTACAAAACTTAAAGCATCTCGCTAAAACGTGCGAGTTTAAACAGGTGCTTGAAGAGAACCTCAGAGATCAGTTTGTCTCCGGCTTACGAAGCGAGGAGATGCGGTCCAGGCTGTTTGCTGAAAATAAAATCAACTATAAACGGGCAGTGGAATTGGCTTTGGCGCTGGAGGCAGCGGAGCGGCACGCAGGAAGGGCGAGTGCTCAGGCGGCGGACAGCGCGGGACGCGAGGACGGCCTGCATCGGTTCGGACAGGCCGCGGCGGTCGCGGAGGCCGCGACGGCCCGGCGGCGCTCTCAGCCGAGCGCTGACCGACAGCAGAAAGCGTGCGCTTGCCGGCGTTGCGGCCGGAGCGGTCACGTGGAAGGTCGTTGCAGATACAAATATTTTACGTGTGATAAGTGTGGTGAAAAAGGGCATTTAAAAGTGATGTGCGTAAATAGTGAAAGTGCTAAACGAGGTAGTGAATATAAAAAAGGACAATTTTATTTCAATGATTTAGAAAATGTAAGCGATTCTAATTTTTTTTATAATGTATTAAGTAGCGTCGGCGATGGCCCTTATTATATAGATTTAAAGATTAATAATATTCCAATAAAATTTGAAGTGGACACAGGGAGTAAAATCTCTGCTATTTCCAAGAACTGTTTTAATAAGTATTTTAAAAATGAACAAATTGTTAATAAACCATTAATCTTAAAATCGTATACTGGCGAGGTCATCGAACCGTTGGGGTACATTAATGTTAAAGTCTCATTTAATAATAAGTCGGTCGATTTAAAATTGTATGTCATTAATAATGGCGGGCCTCCTTTAATGGGACGAAGTTGGATAAATGAATTATGCTTAAATGTAAGTCATTGTTTTAATTTATCGGAAAATAATGATGTACTAGTAACACGATTACTTCGTGAGGAGTTCGTAGATGTATTTGCTGAGGGGCTTGGGACATTTAAGACACCGGTACGCCTGTATTTAACAGACGACCGGCCTGTGTTTATTAAAGCGAGACCGCTCCCGCTATCATTACGGTCGCGTGTTGAGGCAGAGTTATCAAGGTTACAAAACGAAAATGTTATTTACAAAGTAGATAGGTCTGATTATGGTACCCCAATCGTACCAATTGTTAAACGGGATGGCAATATACGGATTTGTGGGGATTATAAAATAACAATAAATCCTATTTTAAAGGATTACCATTATCCGTTACCTCGAATCGAGGAATTGTTTACTACATTAGGGGGCGGCGAAGAATACACTAAGTTAGATTTGTCCCATGCTTATCAGCAATGCCTCCTCGAGGAGGAATCGCAGCCGATGACTGCAATCACCACACATATAGGCACGTTTGTGTATAAGAGGGTCCCTTTCGGACTGAAATGTATTCCGGAAAATTTTCAAAAAATCATGGAGGAGACGCTTAGTGGGTTGCCGTCGACGGTTGTTTTTCTGGATGATATTTGTGTAACAGGGAAGAATAGGAAAGAACATTTAGTTAATTTAAGGGCAGTGTTACATAGATTAAAATCAGCCGGCCTAAAGGTCAATTGGAATAAGTGTGAATTTTTCAAAAAGAACATTTGCTATTTAGGTTATAAAATAGACAAATTAGGGTTACATACCGATGAAAACAAAATAAAAGCCATTAAGGAGGCACCGGCGCCTAGGGATGTCACACAATTGAAATCATTTTTGGGACTTATTAATTTTTATGCAAAATTTTGTACTAATATTAGCGATTTATTACAGCCTTTATATAATTTATTAAAAAAGGATATTAAGTGGTGTTGGGACGAAAGGTGTGAAATAGCCTTTATAAGAATAAAACAAGTTTTGGTGGATGCTCCAGTGTTGGCACATTACGATCCAAGTTTAAAGTTAATATTATCGGTGGATAGTAGCGCGTATGGCTTAGGCGCGGTTTTGTCGCAGCGGCAGCGCGACGGCGTAGAACGGCCAGTGAGCTGTGCGTCACGCACACTTAATGCCGCTGAGCGTAATTACTCTCAGTTAGACAAAGAGGCGCTCGCAATCGTGTTCGGAGTGACAAAACATCATCAATATTTGTATGGAAGGCACTTTATTTTGCGCAGTGATCATCGGGCTTTGAGTTATATATTTCATAAAAATAAAGGCTTACCACAGACGGCGGCCAGCAGGCTACAACGGTACGCGGTGCGCCTGGCGGCATACGACTTCGATATAGAATTTGTATCTTCGGCACGCAATTATCAAGCGGACGCATTGTCCAGACTTCCGTTGAACTATTTAAATAATAATAATTTAACTGATCATTGCAGTTATTTAAATTACGTTCAAGAGGATTTTCCCGTGAATTGCAAAGATATTAAAAAGGAAACAAATAAAGATCCCATTTTGAGTAAAGTTTTAGGTTATGTTATGTTCGGTTGGCCATCGGTAGTGAGTGATAAGAATATTAAATCTTATTTTAATAGAAGAGAGAATTTGCACGCAGAACATGGATGTTTAGTGTGGGGTTATAGGATAATAATTCCGGCTGTTTTACAAAAAAATATTTTAAATGAAATACATGCCGGTCATCCTGGAATAGTGAAAATGAAACAGATAGCTCGGAATTATGTATGGTGGCCTGGTT
Source organism: Tinea trinotella (assembly GCA_905220615.1). Classification (NCBI taxonomy): domain Eukaryota; kingdom Metazoa; phylum Arthropoda; class Insecta; order Lepidoptera; family Tineidae; genus Tinea; species Tinea trinotella. The sequence continues at coordinate 3,466,292 of HG992314.1, forward strand.
TGGATGACGACATCGAGCGGATGTGTCATGAATGCGCGGCGTGCGCGGCTGTCCGCGCTCAGCCGCCAGTGGCGCCCTTGCACTCTTGGAGTTGGCCTACGGAGCCATGGGCGAGGCTGAATGTTGATTTTTTAGGGCCGTATAAAAATAAATATTATTTAGTTATTATTGACGCGCATTCAAAATGGATTGAAGTTGAACCCGTTCATAACATATCGGCTAAAACTGTCATATCGCATTTCCGTAAAATCTTTGCACGTTTCGGTCTACCAAGACAGATAGTCAGCGATAATGGGCCTCCGTTTTCTTCAATTGAGTGGGATAGTTATTTACAAAAAAATGGCATCAAACGGACTTTAGTGGCCCCTTATCACCCTTCCAGTAATGGGGCCGCAGAGAATGCGGTTAGAATTATAAAAGAGGTTCTTAAAAAGGCAACTAGTGAAAATGTTGACTATGAGACCGCTCTTAGTCGATTTTTGTTTACATATAGGAACACGGAACATAGTACGACAGGCCGAGAACCCGCAGTCGCGTTATTAGGTCGCAGGTTACGTGGTCGTTTAGATCTCATAAGACCGGAGACGGAGGCATTAGTACGTGAGTCGCAACAGACACAACAGGAACGCCGTGGCGCGGTGTTACGAGAAGCGGAGCCAGGTGACTCGGTGTTGATACGTAATTATGCCAAACATGGCGGTAAATGGATTAAAGGGGTAGTTTCGGAGAGAACCGGACCCGTGTCGTATAAAGTTAAGTCGGTCGACAATCAGGTTCTCAGGAGACATGTCGATCAAATGCATATTAACAAAAAACATTCGTTATCACAGTTAGATATTAATAATAGTACTAAGAATGAATTAGGAGAAAAGCATGAAATTAGTGGGGAGGATGTAGATGTAGATGTCATCGATGTCAATGAGTCACCATCTGAGATGGTAAGTGCGAGTTCATCGAGGTTAGATGACACGTTTGGGTCAGCACATTCGGAGTCATCATCAGAATTGTCACCAATCCCAACACCATATCGCATTACTTTACGTCCCCAAAATAAACGTGGTATAAATTAAATAAAGTATTGGTTTGTTTTAGTATATACATGTATGTAGTTAGATGATTGTTTCAACTTAGTATTAATTATATTTATTGTTAGTGGTTTGTTATTTTAAGGAGAAGATGATGATATGTATTAAAGTAGGTAATTGTAAGTTTATATATTTGGTTGAGGGTATTTATGTTATTCTGTAATAAAGTCAGTCCGTTTCTAGAATCCGTGTGTTTCACTTGTCCCCTACATAACACCGGCCTAGATGGAACCGGCAACTTACAAGCTGATCCCGAAACGTGACCAAATCACTTCACGGTCTGTATACTTGTAAGTGGTGGTACTACCCCGGATCGGCAGACTGGGTACCACTGCCTACCACTCTTTGATAACCAGACCCGAAGCAAATAATCCATCTCTTTTTTTTATTAACATATATTTGCAATATTTAATATTATTAAATATCACAAATATTTGAAATGAAAACCTATGAAACCAATATTTGCTCCGACCGGGAATCGAACCCGGGACTTTACGCGCAACAAACCAATCATTAGACAATCTGCCACGCCTGTCGTGTGTGTTTTGCAATGGTACATTTTGTTTTAATTATAACTTATAAATTATTTTTTTGTTATGTACGTATTTATTAAAGTTTTGTTGGAACCGATATATGACAGCACCCCGCATGATGTTAAGCTGGGTCCAAGAATTGTGACATTATAAGCTAGAACTTCTTGGACTGTATGGAGTGACGACGAATGAAAAAAATAACCATTTAACTTACGGTTGCCTTAGGCCAGAGGTGATTTTTGACTCATCGCTTGAAGCATTTTCTTATTACAAATCCTATGTATACTACCTATATTACCTAATAAATTATTATGAAGTATGAATAGAAACGTGTCTGATTAACGTGTGTTTTTCTAACCAATTTTAGCTACTAATTATTAAACTTAACATCAATTATGTAGATTTATAAATCATATTATGTTGTTAGCGTTTGAATTCATGTAAAAATCAAAAACTTTTGTACAAGAAAATTCATTTAGAGAAAAACTTGGCCAATTTTCTTTGTTTAATAGCAAAAGGAATGAGTCAAGTTTGTTAACGTACATCGCATGTTAATGGTGAAGTTATTTATTTCGCTTGTGTTTTTAACAAAATACACTTGCCTTATTTACTTTTGGCAAGTTACAACACAATGATAACAAGTTTATAGAATATTTGACGACAGGCGTGGACGAACGGTTTAGCGACTGGTTTGTTGCGCGTAAAGTCCCGGGTTCGATCCCCGGTCGGAGCAAATATTTGTTTCATAGCTTTTATTTGTAATATTTAATAGTATTAAATATTGCAAATATTTGTTAATAAAAAAAAAGAGATGGATATTTGCTTCGGATCTGGTTTTCAAAGAGTGGTACCCAGTCTGCCGATCCGGGGTAGTACCACCACTTACAATTATACAGACCGTGAAGTGATTTGGTCATGTTTCGGGATCAGCTTGTAAGTTGCCGGTTCCATCTCGGCCGGTATAGTGGATGTGATTGCTACTCACAGTTATTGAATTGTAGTAGCAGTGACATTCATTCATGGACCACACTTTGGCTTAACATCAAGCGGGGTGCTGTCATATGTCGAGTCACAATAAAAAAATAAAAAAAATTTTATAGAACTTAAAAAATATCCATAAGTACTAATAAAAATAGTTTACTTCATGCATTATCACTCGTATAAATATAATAAACAATTTCAAATACTTTAAACAATTATTAAATCTAACGAAATATTTTTTGACAACCGTTGCACAAATTATTATAAATGACCATGGTTAAATAAATTTTAAATATAAAATAAACGCCAACAAACTCAATAGTTTAAATTTTAATCCCTTGACATTTTTTTTATTTTCCTTAAGTAAAAAAAAAATTGTACAACTTGCTGTTGATCTTGCCTTTTATCACATCAAACGTTGACGAAGAAGCGAACCATAAAACCAGCTATATAAAAAATTCTGACTTTTAAAGTTAAAAAACTTATTTCTTATAATCCAGATTAAAGTTGGAAAGAATAACGACCGGGGATGGTTAAAAGGAAGTGTAAACAGAAGTGGGCGGATCCAGCTTCGTGCTTTCACAGATGAAGTATTTCAGGTTTTTGCATGTTTTAACTGGGCCATTATAATTAATGACTTAGCCGTGTTTTATTTACATTTATGTTATACAATTTTGTTCAAGAAGATGAAGTAGGGATATAAATAAAGACAACCTAGATTCTCCAAGAACCGACAACCGATAGGGAAGAAAGGTTGTAGAGTGGAGACCACGAACCGGAAGACGCAGCGTAGGTAGGCCTCCCACAAGGTGGACTGACGACATAGTGAAACGAATAACCGGTGGATGCAACTGGCATCTTGTCGGTTGGAATAGCGTTCTAAGCCTCCCCCCCCCCCCTCCCCCCCCTATGTTCAGCTGTGGACGTCTTCTAGCTGATCATGATGATGATGAGATTCTACAAGAAAAAATATCAATTTCTTGTTATGATACCTTTACTAAAACCCTGTCTAAGCTGCTTAGGTTTAATAAGTAAAATTGGCAACATTATACAAACAACAGAATAGGGAAGTGTCCTATAAGATCGAATTGCTTTCATCAAGTCAGTTGTGACGATTATAGTCAATTGGTGGGAAAAATTATCGCGAATTCGGCTTGCTTGGTGGTCAACCCCTGAGAGCTAAGGGACCCGATACACGGCACACTTCAAAAACTACGCCACTGGTATCAGTTACTTTGGCCGGCATAGTGACGGCGACTGTCGCGACCATGTACTGATTTGAATTTTGCAGTCGTCGGCGCTCTGGGACCTCCATCAGGCAAGTCAAGGACAAAACAAAATAAAAAAACAGGACTCACTTCCAGACCCGTAGTTAATATCTGATATTTGTTTTTTAACATTGTAAAAAAACTACTGTTACGATAAAAATGAAAACATTACAAGACTTACTGAGAAACCACTTTGCCTATCCTCTGCATCCTTTTTCAAGAACATGAAACTATACAACTTGGTATATAAACAAGTTATATGTATGTCAGTTATGGAAGCGTATACTTAAGCTTAGAACTTTATGACTAATATTTTAAAGATCTAATAAAGTATTCTAATTAAATAACATTACGGTTTCATAATAAATTTTAATTAGTATAAAATTGTTTATAACGTAAACATAAAAAAGATAATTTATAGTATATAATTAAATTTGGGGCCTGGGGCCAGTTTATTTTGTTAGATTTTCACAAAATTAAATTTGCGTCATAAAAAATAAGCGCCAGTTTTTTGGGCCTAGCCTGACTGACCCCTAAAATGAGGTTATATCGGAAAACGGTTGTAATTTTAATTATTTTCTTATCATAATTTGTTTTTACGATGGTACCTTATTCTTAGTAATGAAAATATACGCTGATACCGTTTGCTCTATTTGCGTATTTTATAATAAAGAAAGGCATTAACTGCGCTCTCTTGTATCCGTACTGAAACATTGACTTTGGTGTTGTATCTTAAAATATGGTACTGATTGATGTATATATTATAGCTTGTGTGAGGATTTTCAAACTTAAGACGTGACATCTGACCACGACTTTCCTGATGATAGTGTACTGATTCCCAAAAGTGCCGACCGCTGAAACAACGGTATTACCCTACAGTTGCCTTAGTCGCCGTCACTATGCCAGCGAAATTGTGAATTACACTTAAACACACGTGGATTGGTTTTATTATTGTAACGACCATCAGATGCCGTGACAAAAGAATAAAAAAATATATACACAAATATAGCGCAAAACCACACAGAGACTCATATAATAAAATACTCGTGCATAAAAGAAAACATATTTATATTGCAAGACAAATATCTAAACCAATCCTTTTTATTAAATCACGCAAAATGTAACAGAATTATGTGCATATAATATAAATATTATGTTTATATATGAATGAAAATAGCGTGAATTGAGTTTCAGCAGCAGACGACAGGGAGACAAAGAAGGCTTTAACGTTATTGCAGGGGTGCGTCAACTGATAGACTCTAGACCATCCATTACACGTGCAGGCGCTGCGTACACATTGCCAAGGACTTTCATTTAACTAATGCATACAATATCTAAATATTTACTCCCATTTTTCGCCTAAGTGAGGGGGCTTAAATTGCATTACAAGTAACAGTTTATAAAACAAAATATTGTTATGATATTAATTTGTGTTAATATTTGAACAGGATGGGGATTGTTCTTCTCCTAAGTGAATTTCACACTTGATATTTTGTTTTGCATCTAATATTGTTTATCTTTATTATTTCTCATATTGTTAAAAGTTGCTTGCTGTATTATTTCTACTCACAAATGATATAATATAATTATAACACTGCTTTAATAATATTGTATTTTGTACGCCTTAGAGAATTGAAATGAGGCATATTTCGTTTGATCCAGAATGATAAAGAAAGCAAAAATCAAACGTTTGATCATATTCCTTATTAAAGAGGTTTATCCAGGGCGCGTCTAACATTTCAAAGACCACCAACACTTTGAAATAGTTGTAGTAGCAAGTTAACAAGAAACGTCAAGGCACAAAGCAGCCGGCGCGAGGTGACGCGCGGCCGCAGACGTTTCTAGTGATTGCGCGCCGCTGTCTCGCGCCTTGAGATATTAAACTTGTGTACAGTCTTGGAGCAGTTGCTTGGAAATGCCGAGATTGGACTCGTTTTGCACGTTATTAATGGCCTTTTGAAGTTAAACTATGAATTTTGCTTCAATATTTTAGATTTTATTCGAGGTGTTAAGATTAAGTTTCTTTTTTGCAGCTGTCAATTATTATTCAATCAATCAAGTTATCACGCCCTTCCCCACAGGGATAGGCAGAGACAAAGGAGCGCTACTTACCACGATCCTGATACAACTCACTCGCTTCTCTCATATCTACAATTCTCTTCATACAAGCTCTACCGTTATGGGCACTAGGCAACCAAGTTTTCGTGAGGATGTCTCTGATTTGATCGGAAAACACCCTCCTGGGCCTGCCTTATTTAACGCGTTGATTCACATCAGATTTATAAATTCCTTTCGTCAATCTACTTTCACTTTAATCTGTTGTAAATTAACAAGTTATTAAAATACGTTATTAAAAGCTGTTTACATAAAATCAAATTAAGAATCCCAATTATTATTCATAATTTATGTGGCATTATTAAACCACATGGTAGCATCATTAAACGATGTTTTCAGACAAAATAAGTTCATAACCTTTCAGGTAAAACCTTTCATAATTTTACACAATATATCTTGGTATAGCTTGTCTAACTATAAATGACGCGCCCCTCCTCTTTATTAGTTTATTTAAATGTGTGAATGCAATAATTTCTTACGATACTATTATACTTAATTAGCGTGCTTCTCCATTTGTGTCTAACCAGCAACTGAATGACCAATAAAAATTGCATTTTCTATGTGTTTTATATTTGCTCGTGTGCATACATGCTGTGAAGGGGCGCGTCATTTTGGCTTAGACAGACTATATTATTAATAACATTATGATAAGTTTAACGACTCATGTTTTCATAATTATAAGGTGACTCCATTATACGTGTCAGAAGTGTCAATTAATGCGACGTGCAAGACATGAAGATCCTGAAAGGAAATGTTAGTAAAGCTTATGTTATGTTATAATGAATTTTCATGACGACAAGTAATAAAGCAGTATGACAATTTAATTTTAAATGGCACGACAAAGGCCTTAAAAGACACCTTAGGCTGGCATAGTAATTGCGATTGAGATAATCGTTATATGAAACTGTCATTTCAGTCGTCAGCGCTTTCGGAGCGCCCTTGCTTGAAGGCAAGGAGATCAGGGAAGTCGAAGTCAGATGTCGTGTCACAATGAATAAAATATTTTAAATGGTTTTATATACTCATTATCCGAGACTTAGTGATAGGCAGATACAATGGAATCTCCTTTTAAGTTCAAGAGCTTTGTATAAACAGGGATCTAGCAGTTAACACAGGCAGAAGCAGTGAATTGCAACATTTCTGCAACGAAAAATAGTAAAAGAATGTTATCAGTTAACGCTCGAGTACTCATTTAAGTCTCAGGGACCCAGGATGAATGTTGGTGGCAATGCAGTCAGACCATCCGCATTGTCCGTCAGTTTACTTGCACGACGTCGGTAGGCGCGCGCGTTGACGTCCGCTCAGGCGCCTCGCCGACGTCCGCCGCGGTTATTTAGAGCTTCATTGTGCCAAGAACTGAGATTTGACTGTTGATAGCAAGGTGCTTGGATTACTTCGAGTGATGGCACGTCGTTTTGTAGGGTTAAAAGACGTTTAAAGTATTTGCTCGCTTGAGCTGTTACTGAGTTGCATATACATTTTTATTAAATATTTATTTATAATTTTATTTACCAAGTATTAAATTACCAGCTACAACATACCTACCTACATAAATGTATATGGCGACCGTGGTGTATTAATACTGCAATTGTCACGCAAACTAATAGTAATAATAGTTCAAATCTACTTGCCAGTACCAATGTATTTTTGATATAAAAGTACTTTTGGTATCCTTTTTCTATGATACAAGCAAGCACTTTATTTAGCTTAGTATAAAAAATAACAAAAAACTTTAACTAAACGTTCGTTTGTTATTCATAGAAAAAGGAATTATGCGATCGTATTTAAAACCACTAGCCGGTACCAATGTATATTAATATATGTACTTTGGTCGTCCTGTTTCTATGATAAAATAGTATAAAATGTAGAATAAAAACAAATTAAAAAATCTGTTCAATATCTCGTCTAAACGTTCATTTGTTATTCATAGAAAAAGGAATTAAGCGATCGTAATTAAAAACCGATTTGTTTTTCAATCATCTCCATTCAAGTCTGGGCGAACGAATGACCCACGCCATTCTCAACGCATGTTTAATGTCAAATTAGGCAACAAAATAAACGAAATCTTTATTGTATTTGGCAACTTCTCATCATCACTGAATTGATTTTAGTGGGCCCATCCATCAATCTCTTTGACTTATTGATTGATTACTGCTCGTTCTATTGACGGAAAGTAATTAAAAAAAGGCAACACTACGGTCACAACGCGTTCTCACAACACAAGGGATATCAACGCGTGCAAGTCAAATTATTTTATTATCGACACGGCATGATCTCGCAACGCGGTCTCGTACGTTGTCTGTCCCGTTTTGTTGTGACAGGTTATTTATTTTATCCAGGTCACAGTGTGATTTTTGTATACAGTCGAAGGTCGCATGAGATTGAAAACGGTATCTTCGTTAGTTAATAACTCATTGAGAAACATTCCTTTGTCTGATAAAATGATTCATGATCAAACTGATAATATTTAACTAACTGTGATAGAATTACCTAAGTTTTGTCCGGGCTAGGTGTGAATTGCAATCTAGTTTTCTAATTTAACTTACTGAGTTTAAACTTCTGATGCCGAAAGTGACTTTGGTGCTTATCTTGTATTCCTAATCTTGTGCCTCAATGCCTAGAAATACATACGAGGCGCATTGTATTGAACACCAGTCCGTTACGCTTAAAATCCAAGATTGGATTCCCGATTAGAGATGTGTTTCATGGTTTTTGACAGTAAAATTTATTAATTAATTAGATTTAATATTACAAATATTTGTAAATAATAAAAGAGGTAGATATTTACTCCTCGTCTGGTTGTCTAAGAGTGGTAGACAATGGTGCCGTGTCTGCCGTTTCGGCTTGCTTCGGGATTTGCGTGTAGAGTGCCGGTTGCGTTCGATTTTTAGTAGCAATCGCTTCCATTGATAGACCGCACACCAGTTTATTAAATTAAGAATATTAACCTCAATGTATCGTTAATAATTATAATGAGGCAATCGATTGCATGGCTGGAAAATCGTAATCAATGCAATAGTATCGGGAACCGTAGATCGGAAGTTACAATTGGCGGTTTGCTATAGTCAGTTTATTTCACTCTTCTGTTTTACAATAACAAATTTTCATTTATTTTAATTGTCGCTGCTTAGGCGATATGCTTGTACATAATGATAATTTTAAAATAACTTTAGAAACAGAAATATTATTTACTGATTCTGTCTAATCCAGAAAGCAGCCACTTTCTGTCTTTCGAATCGGCAGTCGAACTAAAAAGTTCGGCGCGTCGTTTCTTTGTAGAACAATCGACAAGTGGAATGCTTTACCAGCCCATGTGTTCTTTCCATGCCATCCCAAGGCTATAGCTTTGGATCCTTCAAGCGATGCGTAAAGAAGCACTTTTGGCCGGCATAGTAACGGCTATTTTTACGGCCGTATTTCAGTTGTCGGCTCTATTGGACCTCCTCTTGCTTACTATCAGACGGGTAGAGGTCAGATGTCGTGTCACAATAAAAATAAAATAGACAGTAGTGATAATGAAACTCGCCAAACAAATGTTAGTTTTATATGTGCGGTTTCAGGGTGCACAAAAGAATTATCCTCTTTAACTTATTTGTATAAGTTGGGGTCCACATTTTAAAATATGAAGCTTCTATACACAACGTATACACAAGAATTCTGATGCGATGCGAAAATTCTATGCATGCCAGTATAGCTGGGCTGGAACAAACGCTGCGAACTTTTGAAGAGTACCTATTGATAGATGTATGTAATAAGAATATATAATGTTCTTATGTATGGTTGTATGAGCATGAGCAGACTACATTAAGGTCCTTCCCGACTAATAGCAGAATCGTCCAGCCTTCTCCGTGTTCAATTAAACTCGGGCCGCGAGATAACGGGCGTCACGTACGGAGGTAGCGGCCGAGGATTGTATCTTGTCACAGCTATAAACTTGTTCTCCAATGGTATATATAATTTATAATTTAAATAACTAAAGGCATAATAATTTCATTATTAGCCTAAAAACTAAGATTTTTTTAGTAAAAATCAGCCTTCTCTCTTCATGAAACTCTTGCCAGATGGAGTGCAATCAATTTTTTTTTATTGTAACTCAACATTCGATAGCACCCCGCCTAATGTTAAGCTGGAGTGTGGATCCATGAATGGAGGTGACTGCTATACACTTAAATAACACAGTTATTGTGCTGGCCATCTTGGAACCGGCAACTTACAAGTTGATCTCGAAACGCGAATAAGTCAGTTCCTAGTTTGTAGACTTGTAAGTGGTCCTACCGCAGATTGACGGACTAAAAAATGTAAAAAAAATCATCGTAAACCAAACACGAAAACCAAATCTACTGATTCAAAACCACTTGCCAGTATCAATGTATCTTTGATATAATTGTACTTTGGTCAGCCTGTTTCTATTAAACGAGCACTTTAAGTAGTTTAGTAAATAAATTTTAAATAATCGATCAATCAAGTTGTCACGCCCTTTTCCCAGTGGAGTAGGCAGAGACAACGGAGTGCCACTTACAAAAATGTAAATAATTGAAAAGTAAATAGACGTTTTTGCAGTCTTTCATTTAGTTTTAAGCTCCCGTTTTTTATAATAATGTAAAAAGATGTAATACAAAAAAGTTTAGCTGCGGATAACATTGCTTCCATTATGGAACAAACATGTAGGCTTAACTCGTTTAAACGAACAATTTATATAAATGATAAAGTCGCAGTTTCAATTGCTCCTGAGTCTTTCCAATCGATAAGGGAACAAAATCTAGTAATAGTTACGTGAGAAGCTCTTCCAAGTAATTGATTATTAAAAGTAACAAAGCAACGAGTATTTATTACGATACTTAACATTATACTATTTGTTTTATTTTATCGCCGCTCGCCTGATTTTAAGCTGGAATGCAATCCTTGAATAGATGTGACTGCTCCTACAATTCAATAACTGTACGTAGCAGTGACATCCATTATACCGGCCTAGTTGGAACCGGCAACTTTTTAGTTGGACTTTACATTTAACCTCTACCCGCCGGATGGTAAGCAAGAGGAGGTCCAAGAGTCCCGACGACTGTAAAAGACCAAGTCACTTCACGGTTACCCCAGTCGCCAGAACAGCAAAAAATACCTATGCCGGTTTCTATAATAATGGATTCTCCACTTCTAGTTATAACTTTATTTAATGCACTAGCTATAGATAAAGTAACAGCTTACAAACTCGGCTATTAAAACTTTCCTAAAAGCTTAAAATATTCCATAAATAAGTCACGTAAAGTATCTCATTTTAATACGATGTATTTGCTATGTCGCGAAAGTTTTGATAAAGTTCTTGTTTTTGGGATAAGCGGTGTTAAATGTACCACAACTAATATTACGTAGAAATTTATAGAAATAAATATTCCTAAAATAATCCTTGATATTTAAATAAATTTAAATGTATTTTGAAATTTTTCTTCAAGATTTTTTTTGTGACTCGGCGTGCAGACCATGAGTTATATAGCTATTTTAAATAAATTTTATCCGACTTACTGTCGCGATTATTTTTTGGTTGATGATGGTTTGGTTAATTGTACAATCATTAACCAAATATAAACGCGATAGTAAGACGCATAAAATTTGTTTAAGTCAATAATAAGTTTTCGCCAAAAATACATATTTTTTTTTATATTTTTTTTTTTTGTGACTCGACATATGACAGCACCCCGCTTGATGTTAAGCTGAAGTGTGGTCCATGAATGAATGTCACTGCTACTACAATTCAAATAACTGTGAGTAGCAATCACATCCACTATGCCGGCCTAGATGAAACCGGCAACTTACAAGCTGATCCCGAAACGTGACCAAATCACTTCACGGTCTGTATACTTGTAAGTGGTGGTACTACCCCGGATCGGCAGACTGGGCACCACTGCCTACCACTCTTTGATAACCAGACCCGAAGCAAATATCCATCCCTTTGTTTTTTATTAACAAATATTTGCAATATTAAATATTATTAAATATTACAAATAAAAGCTATGAAACAAATATTTGCTCCGACCGGGGATCGAACCTGGGACTTTACGCGCAACAAACCGGTCGCTAAACCATTCGTCCACGCCTGTCGTCAAAATATAGTTGTAAGTAACCGTTTCAACTAGGCCGTTTTAACTGTCCCGGCATAGCTGAAACCGTCAACTTACAAACTGATCTTGAAATGAGAGTCACTTCACGGTCTGTATACTTTTAAGTGGCGGTACTACCCCGGATTGGCAGACTGGGCAAATGATCACCAAAATGATCTGCCTACCAATCTTTTACACCCAAATACGATGCCAATAGCTGGCTCTTATTTGTATTAACAAATATTTATAATACATAAATATTACAAATAAATGCTATTAAATATTTGCTCCGGTCGGGAAACAACCCGAGACTCACACGCGGACCACGCGTGAGTCAAGTATGAACTTCTTCGTTACAATCAGGATTACTTTCTTGTATATCTATAAGTAGGTATACAAGATATAAAAAATAAAAACCGGACACATTTAATGGGTCATACCCACTCATGGGTCAACGTTGTTTGAAATAAAATTTAAAGATAACTTTTATTACAATTTTATTTTCAAAACAATAGTCGTAAAGGTGAAATTTGCTTTTCAAACATGTGCTCGTAAAATAGTAATTTGGTGGACAATAATAATGGTATCTTTAAACAAAAATCTACCTAATAAACCCTAAAACCATAGGAAGAATAGGAGATTTGTTTTATTAAATATTAAAATATCTGAATATTGTGAATAATCTAAGACACAATTCTTTTTGTTCAATTTATGCTCTGATGGCCCATAGAAAGGACGAGTGAAAGCGGTTTAACGAAAGGAATCAATAATCTGATGTGAATGGATGCGTTAAACGAGGCAGACCTAGAAGTGTTTTCCGATCAAATCAGAGACATCTTTAAGGAAGTTGGGTTTCTCAATGCCCATAACCGTAGAGTTTGTATGAAGAGAAATGTGGATGTGAGGGAAGCGAGGGAGTTGTGCCAGGATCGTGTCAAGTGGCGCTCCACAGTCTCAGCCTATTTCTGCGAGAAAAAAATGAATAATTGATTGGCATATAAAATAGACAAATAAATTTTAATAAATAAATAAAAAATGACTATTGCTGAACATAGGCCTCCCCCAGAAATCCTCACAGAGGCCTTCTGGAAGGAAATTCAGCGGTTTCCTGGTACATTATTTTTCATTTGTTACACCGCTGGTATCATACAATGTACGACAAAAAGAAATTAAATTAAACATACTCTATACCTATATACTCGTATATTGAACAAGTTCACTTATTTGAACGCACAGAAGAAAGGAGCAAACACATTTGTCTTTATTTTATTTCGAATGAACCTCAATAAGTTTCATTTATTGAAATTCTATTTATTTCAATTTGAACCCTTCTCTGTCACGACGTCTGATCTTTTTGCCGCAGAAATTTAGGCTCTCACAATTACGATAAGGGTCGACTATTTAGGTCTATGTTTTTACTTTAGGTAAATGTAATATTTAGATTATTGTATTATAACTATACTATAATCTATTTTCTTTTTACTATAATCTAATTACATATTTTTATTTTAGGATCTATGTCAGTATTATTACTATACTAAGTAATAACAATTAAAAAAAAATTACGCGACATGTGCCAGGTTCGATCCCCGGTCGAAGTTAACCGATGCGCACGTTTAAAAATAGTATTATCTTTTTTTCATACTGATTTGTATTTAATTTGTGTATTTAAATATAAAACCATATCGAAAATATTACTTTTTCAATATGAACTTCATTACGCAATCTTATTTTTACTAACCTTTTTATTCTATAGTTTTCTTCATAAAAAGCAAAAAGCGGTTTCGTTTTCAGATAAGGCGATGTTCGGTATAAAATTTGACATCCTTTATTATATGGGTCGCATACATTAAAGGGTAGGCAGTGAAGGGAGAATACATGAGGTCATTGACCTCCGGGGATGCTGAGACGAGTCCCTTCTTCCGAACAATTTGCTTTGACAGCTTTTAAGATACAACATTTTGCACGCGATATTAATTCTCATTGTAAAGTTTAAATTTGTTTATTATAATCGCAATTAAACTAATTGTTATTGATTAATTAATTCTACTTTAATTTACATTTGTTCCATATAAAAAGGCGCATATTTGCTCCGATATTTGTCTAGTAGGCAGTGGTGTCCAGTTTGACGATCCGGGGTAGTACTACCATTTACAAGTATACAGACCGTAAGGTGACTTAGTGACGTTTTGGGATTAGCTTGTTACTTACGTGAACTAGGCCGGCATAGTGAATGTCACTGCTATTTGCATTTATATAACTACAGTGAAAGATGAAGTGCATGAAGTGCTCTCCAGCGTAACATTAGGCGAGGTGCCGTCAAATGTAGAGCCACAATAAAAAGGATACATTGATGCGCTGAAGCACGGCGCATTAATATTTCTATGCTGTTTTATTCAATAAATAATTTTGTCTGTCTAGGTACGTTAAGATTATTAGCTAATTAAGATAATTTTTACATATTTTTTTATTTTTTTATTATTATAAATTTCTATACTAAGCTACTAAAGTGCTTGTATCATAGAAACAGGACAACCAAAGTACATATATCAAAGATACATTGGTACCAGTAAGTGGTTTCGAACCCGTGCTACTCGGCTTACGTAGCCATTGCACTGCCACTACACCACGGTCGCCTTAAAATATAGTTAAAAAGATTTCAAAGCTATGTTAGTAAATAAGTTCAAGAACTTAATAATTCAAAAACAAAAATAAAACATTTGACAGTAAGTACTTTAGTAGACAGCCAGACACAATCTATCTTACAAAGGAGTCAAAATTACAAATTCAAATATGATTTCAGTGAAAAACTACCATGAAAAGATTTGCACGAAACGTTCTTTACCGTGCGTTCAGAATTCACACGAGACAGGGGAGCATGCTATTTTGTATCACCCCTATTGTACACTCGCTAACAAAAAACTCTATAACGTTACATTATTGAAAATTTTATAAAAGCAAAATATCTCGACCTGAAAACCCATGTTACTTGTAGGGTTTGGGTAAATAAAACGAGTTTGATAGGTGGCTTTATGCGCACAAAAGGAAGGTATTATCGGATTCTGATGTTGACTGTACATCGTATTATGTATTGGGGTATGTACGCCTAAACATATTTTGCATTTGAAGAGTCATAGCTCGCTGGTGTTAGAACCTTGGATAGTGGAATATAGACATCATTGAAGTAGTGTTTCAATAAAATTATTTTCGTCCGTATAGGAAGATCGTTTTAAATACAGTTATTAATTGGCCGGAATAGTGACGGCGATTGAAACATCCGTGAACTGAGTTTTTTTTGACATTCTTGAGTAAATCGTTGACATTCTTGGCCCTCCACTTGCTTACCATCAGACAAGACGAGGTCAAATATTGTGGCACCATAATAAAAAAGAACTGTATTTATTTTAAGATGTGTATTCAGATGTGTTCTCGCTTTATTATTATTTGTAGTTTTGTCGACGTTTGATGTAATTTTCTGCTATTTATTTTTAGAAAAATAAAATATTAAATAAAATCAAAATATTACGAATCGTCAATATAAAGATGTTTTTTACCCAATGTATCACATAAAAAACATAATGGTCGTGAGAAGTTGGTTGACGTGGTTTATTTACCATCAAAATGTCGTCTCTAAGCATTTGTAGTTCGTTAGCTCAAGAGCTGTCACACTCGGATGTGTACGTGAGTGAGTGAAGAAATATGGCGACTATGCACGAGGCTTTCGCGCTACAAAAATGCATGCAATAACGGCAGGAGGTCGCGGTAGGGTAGGAGGGGTGAAGCACCCACTTTGACGCAAATGGTTTTAGGCTGCCACTCTTTAAACTAACTGCCAATGGTCGCGCGAATGTGTTATTAAGTTCGATTGGAGCAACGTCGTTAAAACAAAGCGTTTTGATTCAAAATTTGAAATGTTTTTAGGTAATATCTATGCATTTTTTAGAAGTACTTTCGTTTCTTTATTGTCATAGCACTTAAGTCTTAAACATATCTTACTCGTATTAATATATGGTAAAATATACTTTAATAGATTTTTGACTTTATTATTTCTTTCTTAGATTCATAATTCTTATATCTAACATATTCTTATATTAGTTTAAATATTCTTTATAAAATTAAATTAGTACAATCTAGACCAATAGAGTAAAGGGTGAGAAACTGTTCTACCACTTGACATTTCCCGCATTGTTTGACTCTTGACATCTTTATTTTTTTTTGTCACGAACACCAGAATTTTAAAAAGAAGTAGAATAATCTTAGAAAAAAATATATTGTTTGTATTCTCTGATAAACCACAAATTTGTATGTTTTGATAACTGATACATCCCGAGAATTTGGCGTTACTTTCCTCTATCCTTACACAACGTTTTTGCTTGCTTCAAGATTAAAAATAACTAGGTTGTTTAATCTGGTATTTTTTACATACTTGGTACATATATATTTAAAACTATTACTTTTAGTCGAAGTAATTTAAAATAACCTTTTGATTAGTTTTGTTACAGATTAATATTACTTAGACATGATATTTAATTAAACCTCTCAAGTTTACTGAAAGGTTACGTGTTCAAAGCCTCTTATTAATGTGTATTAAAGTAGAAACTTCGCATACTGTATCCTATAACCACGTGAGAACTCGAGTCGCCGAAGGTTAGCGTGCGAGGTGCGAACTGACGGAGCGATGTCAACTTTAATTGGTGCTGTATTTCAACTGGAAGTGGTGTTGGGTGCACCTTCACTTAGCGAGGTACTATCAGGGGTATCACTGATTTTCCACCTATCCACACATTTTTTTAAAATTGTGACTCGACATATGACAGCACCTTGCTTGATGTTAGGCTGGAGCGTGGTCCATGAATGGATGTCACTGCTACTACAATTCAATTACTGTGAGTAGCATTCACATCCACTATGCCGGCCTAGTTGGAACCGGAAACTTACAAGCTGATCCCGAAACACGACCAAATCACTTCACGGTCTGTATACATTATACATATACGAGTATATTTTTGCTACAACGGTTATTGTAATAGTTGCTGTTGTGGTATTTTTTTAATAAGACGCAACATCTAACTTTAACATGCTCAATGAGAAAAATGAATGCCATAATGATATGGGACAACTCTTGATGTTAAGAAGAGTGATGTTATCGCCTGAAAAATCTGTTTTAGTTTACGGTTGCCTCAGTTGCCGCCACTATGCTGGGAAATGTTTTCATATAATAATTATTACATATTATGCATAAAAATGTGTTTATAAAAATTATTAAAAGACACTAAATAAAGTAAGGTTTTTTTGTTGACCTGATGGTAAATAGCAAAAAATGTCTATAAACTTTCTTTGCAGACCTGGGGTATTTGTTTCATATATGTCATAACTGTTTATTAGTATAGAAAAAGGATAACAAATATTAATAGTAGCATTTAACGCTGATTTGCTAGCGCTAAATTGACCAGCCACTAATGTCCCTGATAGTACACTGTAAGAACGTGAGCATGGTGCACGTGTGAAATAACTGAAGAATTTCCTTTGTTTAACAACGAAAATTTGTCATTTGCACTCGTTACTCCGTTGCTGTAAATACTTGGCTTGCCAAACATAACAATAATTTATTTATCACAAAATTTATTGTTCGAACTACTGAAACTAATTTCTAAAGAATAAAAATCATAAGCCATATAAATAAATATACGTCTTAGTTATTACAGAAAACTTTTTTTAAATGTAATACTTTTATATTTTGTTGATTAATTGCTGTTTTGTAAGAAAAAAAAAAGTAATTTTTCTCATTTTTATTTGCAATTATCAAATTAAATACTCATGGATTCAATGCCCTACTTGAATCAGCTGGACGGAAGGCAACAAACTATTTAATAGTCACTCAGGTATTGAATTGTCTTTCCGCAATAAAGTTGTCCAAATTCTAGAAAAAGTAGAAGGTTGTAGGCGCTAGGTATGGTGCGTATTGCAGATTACGGAGCACTTCGTTAGCGCTCTATACATGTAAAGAATTATATATAAAGCCTCAGCGTTCATATTAAATTACAATTTTACCGTAATTTATAAAGCCTTCTTATATCCCAAGTTGACAGTTTAGTTATTAACGCTTTACTTCCTTTTCCTCATTAAAACGATTTACTTTCTCGATTAAAAAAGTAAAGTAAAGAAATGTCGTAAGCAAACTCACGGCGAATGCATAAAGGCTCAGCCTATTGTTAAAGGAACAACATTAATGTTTATTAAGCGCTGGCAGGTCAGTTTCTACGTCATAATGTTTCCCTTAATTTTAGCTCCAAAGGCGTCCAGCCCGAAAAAATCGTGGATCCGATAACTCTTTGTTTGGCAAACGAGCCGCGTTTAAGTTCGCGTGCCTTTAGCTTAACGATTTTCGACTTTATTGCTTTAACGTTTACGTTTTAATTTGTAACATTTATCCGATAGAATAAAGTCTAATTTTGAACGTTTTGAAGTGGTCATAAATATAAGAGATTGTTAAATATGTTTGCAGGTTTAAGCTTTGGAGAAAAGGTTACTGAGGCTGTGATGGTGGGAACATTGATTTAACTTATCAATATAAAAACAGTTCATATTTGAAGTTATGTAACAAGGTTATAATTAAATAATATAAATCTTACCCCGATTATTTTTTTAATTTCAATTTTATGAAAATATACCTATATTCTGCACACTGCTTTTTTGTAGCCTAGCGAAACATAGCACGAGATGCTCAAAAATAAAATAAAATGTCTTTTACTTTTTTGATTAGGCTGTATTTCACATCATGTTTAGTATTCTTTTTAAAAATCCTTAATAACAAGTCAAATATTTAAGCAACACCTCACCTGATAAATCTTAAGTTGTTCACGACTGCCGTTAACCATCGACCGACGACGTGCGAGCTTTGTGCGACCCACCAATAAGTGCACAGGTTGATATTTAAGAAGGTCTTGTCAATAAATTGAGTCTCGTTTAACCCGACGTTAAAATGCGGCGAGGTGGCACGATGCATCGATATCAACGCCCGCTCGTGAGCTCACCTGGCATATAAAAAACGCTCGAATTCTTTCGATAATTCTGAATAAGAATTAATCTATAGTGCACGCTTAGCCCGCGGTCGAATTGTGAGCTTGTAAACTCTCGATACTGTGAAAAGTTAAAATTTACGGCATATTTTGAGTTAAGCGCAAAACGAAACTCGAAAGCCATGGAAGAAATTTATTGTCTCTATCTACGGTTTATGCGGTAAAGTTTTTTTTTTTATGGGCCTAGTATAGCTTGCATATTGAAATAGCGTCCTATTGCTAAATTTAAGCTACGTAATTCTTTTAGTGTAAAATTTTAGTGGCTTTGCGCTCGTATAATATTGAATAAAACTTTCATAAACTTTCTGATTAGGCAACCTTTATAATGATTTTGTTGCAAGTAATAAACGGTATATATGAATGTAATAAACGGTGATTGTATTATATTTTGTCTAATACAAAATTATAATTCACCTAACTCACTCCCTCGTTCTATTGTGATCTTAAAATCACGGAACCGGCAACGCTGATAACTATTATCGTCACCGCCTACCCAAAGCATCGGTTACTCGAAATCTTTGATAAAAAACAGTTACTCGAGACGACTTTACGATCGCGTAATCACAGGCATCGACGACGAAGATCGCTCGCAACTTTCTACAGGAATAATTAGTTTTTTTTAGAACACAGCCTTCGAGCGACATAAAAGTGAAATATTAGTCATTATAGGCATTTGCGCGAGCCTGCTCATCAGTCAGCCGGGAAAATATCCGCCGATGCTTGGTTATTTGCATCGCAAATCAGATATTTCCAGAGCATTCTTTCAATATAGTGTTCTTGTTGTGAAATCGACAATTTATTCACATTTACCACACTTACCTTCTGTAATATTTTAATGGCTAAAATTATGGCAACATTTTTTTTTAATTTGACTATATTTTAAAACACTTTATTATTACATTAATAATGTATTATAGTATATACAAATACCTACACAATAATATCTGTTTAGGCAGTAAAAACGCAGATAGTACTGCTGTCTCAAAGAAGCAAACAACATCATTCATTGTCAACTTTTACTTTGGCACTAATTTCACTACTGCCAAAATGACTAGTCCCATTTTATATTTTAACTTACTGACAAACAACTAATTGCCACGTTTACTTCGTTCGGAGTTAGTACTACCAAAATGTTTGTGAGGGGGAACGGTGTCGATTTAACAAAAGCAAATTGCTTAGAGTCTGCAACTCTTGGTCGTCGCCCTGAAGCTCGACTATTCTTTATCATGACAGACGCCACTCTAGATTAATTAGTCTCATTTATTAGTGAGCGAAGAAGGCATCTATTAAACTGTTGGTATGAATCGTAAGAGCATAACATGAGGGGCGTAGACTAAAATAATACAATACAATCCAGTTTGTGTACTGTTTTATTTTGTAATTGACGGTTAATAACTTATTTTATAAGCTTAATTGAGTGCGAGTTTATGCGGTTAAATTGTAATGAAATGTTTTATTGGAGGAATGCAATAATATGTTTTATCTACTTATCTCGCAGTTAATTTTTAACAAACAATTTGGGTAAATAGGTTTACATAATTTGTATGTTAAATTATGTTTTTCAAAAATTTGTTAGGTAAATGCCAACTAAATGTTAAACAAAACCATTATTGATATAAAGCTTTAAACTTTGAAATTTATACAACAAAAACAAATACGTATTTCTGTTTTTCTCAAAACTTCCTATTTTATTGTGGCTCAAATATGACAGCAACCCCGCCTAATGTTAAAATGGAGTGCGGTCCATTAATGAACGCTAATAATCTTACTCTCAACACCCAGACTAGCAGTAAATATCTGCCTCATATTTTTAAATAACAAATATTAGAAATATACAAATTATAATGAAATAAAAGCTTTGTTCTTGCCGGGAATCCAACCCGCTACTTTATGGGAATCGAATACGCGTAGCCGATGGGCGTGTATCCAATGCGCCACACGTCTTGTCGCGTTATCGACCAATTTCAATAGATGTATTTATTATAATATACTATTCAGAAAGGATAGAAAGTTAGTGGTGTATCACATAAATTAGAAATTGTTCTTAACTATAGCTAATGCTGGAAAGAAATATAAATTTGTGAAGCTTTAAACAGATATTAGGTTTTATAAAAGAATAGAATTACTCGTATATTAAACATTATCCATTATTCAGTCACATAAATCTTAATGAACTTCTACTTTTAAATAATATCGCTATTCGCTTTCATATGAAAAATTCCAGTATATGATAGCGAGGCATAAATTGTATGACCCAAAAAGGAAGGGGTCGTTTCATAATTCCGTTTTCATTGAGACAAATATTCATATTAAAGTACGAGGGTGGTTGCGTGCCTCGCTTACAGCACACTAAGTGAAAATTTCAATGAGCGGAGTTACGACGTGTATGAAAAAATAATAAAACTTCTCTTTCTAGTATTCTAGCTTTCCATGCGCTTTTAATTTCGTTATATTTTTGCTTGGCATTAGTAATTTTTTTACATGAATATTATGAACTATAAAAAAAATTAATTATCGTCTCGGGGATAGATTGATAGAAGGAAACTAGCTCCCGGTAAATAATGTGTAAATGAGAATAGTAGTCAGTCAAATGGAGGTTTCGTGACAGTTAAAATTTGATCGTGGATGGAGTTCCCGTAAGCAGGCTTACAATTCTGTAGAGATCTTGAGAGAGATATATAGTCTAGAAAAAACAAAATATAATTTTAGATTATCTATGTATTAGTAATAGATCTTTGTAATAATCGTAGCACTTACGCGGTATTTACCATAAATAATTCCGCGGTGTATAATATTGTACCAGTTCTGTATCGAATTATTCCCACGATATTTAAAATAACCATTATACTAAAAAGTTGCTACACATTAGATATTATATTTAGATATTATATTTACAAGATGATTAAAAGTTTTCGAAATTTCGAATTAAAATAGAGCGCAAACATATTTTATTTCATAGACAATTTTCGTAGTTATAGGTACCTAATTGATTAGATTGATTTAATGATATAGTTTCTAGTTTATCAAAAACAATACTTCATTGCTTGAGTATGCAAAACAACAAGTAACTTCATCTATTTCGGTTGTTAGAATCGCTAATTTTGTAGGTATGCCTCAACGCGTACCTACGTGATGTGTATGAATTACAGGATTGTATGCTCAAGTTCCGCCCCATACATTGTGGGGTGTATATCCTCATTTTGGAATCATTACACGAAATAGTCACAACCTTAGATGATAAATAAATGGAGCGCGTGTAATTGATTATGAACCGTATGAACAGTAGTGACCACCACTAGTATTTATTTTATTGATATAATACTTTAACTTAAAAAAACCTTCTTTTTTCTAAGTTCGGTTGGGCCTATGCACGCAAAGAGACCATCTAGATTATATTTATTTATTTATTTACATTTCCATATTAAGTTACTGAAGTGCTTGTATAACAGAAACAGGACAACCAAAGTACGTATATCAAAGATATATGACCATTGCACTACCACTACACCATAAGTGCATACGTACATATTCTATAAATAACGCATGGTTCTCTTCCTTTAAATAAATCCTAAATTAAGCTACTAAGATCACCGTGTACAAGTAATGCTACGAAAAATAAACTTGAGCCTAGACAATTTCATATTTACTCATTCAACCCACTGTATCACCAAATGGTCTTCAAATTATTGTAGAGCTATCTTCTAAAGAGGTACTTCATTTTCTCGGCCATTGACATTTAATTTATGTCAAGAGACATTAAACGTGTCTGATAATGTCTGTTTGTGGTACAAGGATATTTTAGTTAGAACCAGCATCGGTAACACTGTAGGGCTCACAATCGGTAAAATCGTTTTACGCGCTCTATATTATAGCCATGCTCTAAGGTCTCCACATGTAAGTCTCAAGGGAGGAGGGAGTAACTTTGTGGCTCCTGTTTGTTTATAGAGTGTATATTTGGGTTAATTAAGTTTTTGTGCGGTATCAGATTAATTTA
Source organism: Tinea trinotella (assembly GCA_905220615.1). Taxonomy (NCBI): domain Eukaryota; kingdom Metazoa; phylum Arthropoda; class Insecta; order Lepidoptera; family Tineidae; genus Tinea; species Tinea trinotella. The sequence goes on from HG992314.1 coordinate 3,489,439, forward strand.
TTTTGCTGGTGTGTATGTGTATCCGATATTTAGTTGCTGCCTTTGTGCGTAATAGACTTGTTTCTATTAAAATTATTATATTAATAAAATGATTAATAATTTTCAATACTTACATTTTTTTCAAGGTTTTGCTGATTTTTGTGTATAAATACTAGATTTACACACATAATAGAAAAACGCTTGTTAAATTGATTAAAAATAATGTTTCTTGAATGTGAAATCAAATTTAATGTTGATGATGGAATCCAGTACTAGGTCTATAAAATACTATTTTACTTTAGGACTATTATGTCGGCTGCACAAAGAGTTGTTAATTTTTTTCACATTTTTACATAAAAAGCCACTAATGTGCTTGTACCAAAGAAACAGGACAACCAAAGTACATATATCAAATATATAATTGGTGGGCGGTTTCGAACTGCCACTACACCATGGTCGCCTTAAATTTAAATTTATTATTTAGATGTGTCTTTACCATTGCTTAATAATTAACTAACTGAATGTCAAATAAGGCAAATTACTGTTGTCATTCGGTTCCTGTGAATTCTGAGCCAAAAAACTCAAGATAACTTTTTTATTATATTTTTTGGATGTTAAAATTAACCAAAGTTTTGTGCAACTGAGTGTAAACTAAACTAAATCCAGTCTAACTCCTAAAGACGGATATTACACATTAGTATAAAGGAAATTTTGTCAACCGTATAAGGTTGCGATCGTGTTTGGAGTAAGGCTGAATACTGATCAAAACATCAAAGATCCTTTAATTAAGTCCTTAAACGACATAAATAGCTGCTGTGTAGCAGTCAAGTATTTACAAAGCTTCTGAACGTTTTAATTGAGTCTAATGAAATTTCTTATGGCCCCTTTGAAGTAAAATATCCCAATAAACAGTAATTACACTTATTATGACAAGTGAATAAATATATCATCACGTTATAATTTAAAGTTTACGTGATTTGGAATATGTTATTCTCATAAGACGGCCGTGAACTAATTAGGTTTCTTCTGTCCTCGTCACTCTTGGACCTTCTCTTGCTTATCATCAGGCGGGTCGAGGTCAGATGCCGTGTCACAATAAAAAAAGTTATAGCTTCTCGAACCAAGAGCCTTCTGTTCAAAAATAACTTGCCGTTATCAATGTATCTTTATGTACCTTTTGTTGTTGGCTAAGTATTAAAATACTACTAGCGCCTAACTGAGGAGGATAGTGGAGGCGTTTAGTGTTCTGTTTACATGCGTGTTTCAGTTCAGATGTCACCACTGCTGCACCTCTCTATCTCCATGGTAACAAATTGACATTTTAGTTAATTTGTTTAGGAAAGAACTCAGTCAGAAAATATCATATTAATGTATTTCAAAAAAATCTATAGAAACTATAGTGATGTTAGATTTGATTTAATAAACTATAGGAATGTTAACAAAGAAATTCTATTATTATATTAAAAAGTTAATTTTAAAAAATGTATCACAAAGAAATGGGAGCGCCAGCACTCACAAAGAGTTGAAACTTGGTTTGTCTCGAGACGGGCATCGGGGCGCGACCGACGTCTCCTCAATCGAGGGAGCCTTCACATAGCAAACCAAGCATATTTTATAACTAGCAAAGATATGCATATAACATCTGAATCTGTCTAACAGCCTCCGGCATTCGGGATTTTATTAAAACTTTTCCCCTTTGAGATAACTTCTGTTTGATAGAATCCAGTCAGCAAGGAGGTTGGGAAGGTGGACCTCGGACTTTCAGTTTCCGTCCTCTCGACAATTAATGCCACCATTTACGAAATTTTATTTCATTTGCGTCGGCCAAGTCCCGTTATTTGATTATTAATAAAATGAGTTTTATTTTGTTGGCTATTTGCATAATTGTTTCATTTTCACTCTCACAGACCGAATTCGATAAAGCTCCAGCTAAAATCTCTTAAAAAGAAATTAAACTCGGGTTTGGAATTGTTTCCCAGAATATATTTATTTCCTTTTTGAAATTATTTCTGGCGCATGAAATTGAATTTTGTTTGTGACGCTTTATTATATAATATAATTATATCTTACTTGATATTATTTACGTCTAAATATAATATTTGAGAAAAATATTAATTTTCTTAAGGAAAAAATAAAATATCATTTTTTGTTTTGTAATAAATTTTGAAATTAATTATTGTAATACAAAGCTGTCAGAGGCAGTTACTACAACCTGGAGGTACAGCCTACACGCACAATGTCAAGATATACTATTAGTCTGACATTAGTTAAAACTTTAGAGACAGCCAAAATCACTGTAACACCCACGCCCCAACGCGCTCATTAGTGAAAAGGGTCAACATAGCTTTCATAATATCATACCTATAATTACTATAAAACTATGCGAATACTATTTCTAGTTAATAATAATTAAATACTTTATGAGGCATAAAAGTAACGTCATACGTTTTTCAGTTTATTTTTATTTGTGAGGATCATTTATTATAGCTTCGTAGCTATCATATGCGGTATTATAGCTATAATGCCTATCAAAGAGTGGTAGGCAGTGGTACCCAGTCTGCCGATCCAGGGTAGTACCACCACTTACAAGTATACAGACCGTGAAGTGATTTGGTCGCGTTTCGGGATCAGCTTGTAACTTACAACTAAGTTCCGGTTCCAACTAAGCCGGCATAGTGTATTGTAGTAGCAGTGACATCTATTCATGGACCACACTCCAGCTTAACATCAAGCGGGGTGCTGTCATATGTCGAGTTACAATAAAAAAATAAACAAAAAAACAAATCATCTTTAAAACCCAAGGCCATGAGCTGAACCACCCAGCCACGGCTGCTCGCTGCGAACAATCAACCAATCAATTGTCACGCCTTTTTTCACAGGGATAGGCAGAGACAATGGAGCGCCACTTGTCACGATCCTGACACAAGTCCCTCGTTTCCTTATATTTACAATTCTCTTCATAATTAGTTATATTTATGTCGATATACTAGTTCAGAAATTCCTCAAGATCAAGTCAAATGGTTACATAGGATTAAAATAGTTTACAATTATCTATACTTAAAACCGGTTAGATACGGCAGCTGGTACAAAATAGAAAGGACAACATATTTTGCAATAAAATAGCACCTGATATTATTTCACAACCTATAATGACATAGTCTAAAATTGTCAGTCAATTGATTGCAATCACATAATATAATAATATTCTACGTGATTTAAAGAAAATGTTTTTTTAAGATTGGTAGGCACATTTTTTTATTTTGACTCGACATATAACAGTACCCCGCTTGATGTTAAACCGAAGCGAACTCCATGATTGGATGTCACTGCTACTACGATTCAATAACTGTAAGTAGCAGTCACATCCACTATGTCAGCCTAGTTGGAATCGGACACTTACAAGCTGATCCCGAAACGCGACTAATTCACTTGACGGTCTGTGTAAGTAAGTGGTGGTACTACCCCAGATCGACAGACTGGGTACCACTGCCTACCACTCTTTGATAACCAGACCTGATGCAAATATCAGCCTCTTTTTTTATCAACAAATATTTGCTCCGACAAGAAATCGAACCCGGGACTTTACGCGCAACAAACCAATGGCTGGACAATCGGCAACGCCTGTGTCGTCGTTGCTGGCCATTAGCCCATTCTAATGAACCGGGGTAGTACCACCACTTACAAGTGTTCAGAGCGTGAATTGATTCAGTCGCGTTTCGGGATCAGCTTGTAAGTTTCCAGTTTCAGCTCGGCCTATTATAGGATGCGATTGCTTCTTGCAGCTATTTAACTGTAGTAGCAGTCGCTTTAAGCTTAACATCAGGCAGGTGCTATATGATATATGATATCAAGCCTCAATAATAAAAATATGTCTTGCTTGGCATTGCGCAGTAATTCTGACTGGTCGCGATCCTAATCTAAGAGTTAGATAATATAATTAAAGCCCTCGACAGGTCTTAATTATTGTAACAATTAATTATTAAAAGTAGTAGATTGTTGAAGGTCATTTAGTTTGACTGTAGTTAGCTTTAGTTATCGAAAACGGAAGCTGTTGTGACCTTTTTTTCTTATACTCGTAATTGATTTAAAAATATAAGTAATGTATTTACATTGTGCTTAAAACTATACTTATGTAGCGATCGCTACATGCTACCGCTAGATGGCGTTGCTTGTGTCCAATATCTCGCAAACGATTTACCGACAAAGTAATCAATATATATGCGCTCCAGACGTCACCCGGATGAGTTGAGCCCTGTACGCAACACGCGTACAGCTGGGAGTACTCCTTTCCTTTTCTAACATGCGGAATAATGCTCCGCTAAACTTATAACATATTGAAATATACTAGTACGTAGTATATTGAAATAAAAGTGACGTGCAGTTCAAGATTTGATAAATATAAGATTTAATTGTTCATCAATCAATAAAATTGTCACGCCAACAATGCCAATGTTACTATTTATAAAAAAGTGAATTATATTTAGCAATATCAGTTCAAATTAAGACAATTTGGCCTGCAATCCAGGTTTCGGGTGTTTGGTGGTAATTCTTTTACGCTTTTAAATGTGAAGTAAGCTGTGAAACCGCAATATTTTGCCACTAATAACCTGAAATAGTTATAATTGTATATCTCATTAAACCGAGACGTATCTCTTATAAAGCTCCCTAGGCGACTGGACCAGTCTTCAGGTCTCTATTAAAATACTAATAAAACGGTTCACATATCTCTATACTTACGATTATGTGTTGGCGGAAATAAATCACATTCTCATTTAATAGCCAGTAAACAACGTTCTATAATACTTACTATACGACTTTTACCTATAGAGAATAATTGCAAATTTATTTAGATATAGAGTGGACATTAACAGATCGTATAAGATATTGGTTTACTGTACTGATAAGAATAGGATAAATGAGTAACCAAATGCCATCTGGTATAATTTATATCTTTGTTGATTTTAGTATAAATAAAATATTGTTTATATATATGTACTTTATTTATTTATTTATTTATTGTGAAAAATGTTTTGTACAAGCGGACTTAAAGTGGATTTCTCGGCCAGTCAACCTCTTAAATATAAAAATTTTAAGCCGTGATTATGTTATCTTGAAAATACATATTAGGTAGTTTCAAAAGATTGTTTGAAATGTTAATTAATTTATAATTATTATTTTATTATAGATTTTTGCAACTGTCACACACAACAACTGATCGTCTGTCTAAAATTATTATTTTATTATAGATTTTTGCAACTGTCACACACAACAACTGATCGTCTGTCTATAATTATTATTTTATTATAGATTTTTGCAACTGTCACACACAACAACTGATCGTCTGTCTAAAATTATTATTTTATTATAGATTTTTGCAACTGTCACACACAACAACTGATCGTCTGTCTAAAATTATTTAAATATAAAATTATTAAAATAAAGTAGGTATTTAAATATAATGTAGGTCAGTATTTTGCTTGATAATATAATTAAGTAAAGTTTTTATGGATTTATGAAACTTTAATTACATGTACGTTACTTTAAATAGTTAGGTATATATAATTATACAAAATATAAATAGATATGTATTAAGTTAAATTATATAGGAAACTCTATTGTTTGGAGCCGTTCTAATTTATGATATACATTAAATCTAGTAATACTTAAAAATAATAAATATCACGCGTTAAAATAAACTATAATTTAGTACATTAAAGTACATTAAAAATACTTCATTTAGGTAAAATATGGAAAATATTTAAATGCAGTGGTAATTTACAGTAACTGACTGGTGGTAATTTAACCACTCTGCCGTAATAGGGTAGGACATAGTGGATGCGACTGCTATTTAACTCCATTCGTATACCTTCAGCCTAAAATTAGGCAGACCCCCCTTCCCTCTCTTTGTAACATCTCCCTCAGTGCTTCGGACAGACTAGACATTCTTGGAATGTCCCTTCGCTGCGACCTGAATCACAGGGACCACATTGAGCGGGCCATTAAGACCACCTCCCGCAAACTTGGCATCCTGAACAAGGTGCGGCGGTTCTTCGCGCCGGAGCTTCGCCTGCTACTTTACAAGGCTCAGATTCGCTCTTGCGCGGAGTATTGTTCGCACCTCTGGGACGGCTCTGCCAAGTATCTTCTTAATGCCCTGGATTCATTGCAGCGCCGAGCTGTCCGAATCATAGGTGATGCAGAGGTCACGCGAACTTTGGAACCCCTGCAACTACGCAGAGACATGGCGGCTCTATGCGTCCTCTATCGCCTATACCACGGGGAATGTTCCGAGGAGCTCTTTACCTTGTCCCTACCTCGTCTTTTCACTCCCGTAATACCCGCACAGGTCGGGGAAAGCATCCGCATTTTGTCGACCGAATCGGCAGTCGAACTAAAAAGTTCGGTGCGTCTTTTCTTTGTAGATCAATCGACAAGTGGAATGCTTTGCCTGCCCATGTGTTCTCTCCATCCTATGACCTTGGATCCTTCAAGCGATGCGTGAAGAAGCACCTTTGGCCGGCATAGTGACGGCGGCTGAGGCAGCCGAGAACAATACTCGGCTTTCTCAGTTGTCGTCACTCTTGGACCTCCTCCTGCTTATCATCAGGCAGGTCGAGGTCAGATGACGTGTCACAAAAAAAAAAAAAAAAAAAAAAGACTGGCATTTAACCGAGCCACAATAGAAAACAATAAAATGGAAAACGGTAATATTGACAAGTTTTTGTTACTTTTTATTAACTACATTTTAATAAATATTATAAGAAATATAGACGTAATAGCAGCTCTATAGAAATGTAGTTCATTAAGAGCAAACGGAATGTTAGAGTAGGTTGTTAACCTGTCCTGGGTAAGAGGCTGACCGTACCACAGTGATACACGATACGGCCGCTATCATTGTCTATCAGCTACTAAGGTGGAACCTAAACGATTAATTTGCATAAATATTTGTGACATTAATCAACATTATACTATATATAGCTTTTGTTTATTCTTATTATTTATTATTATTGTGTACTTTCTTGACGGCGACTGAGGCAACCGTTTACAGCGTCGTTGACCTCTAAAATGTTATTATTAAGCTACTATAGTGCTTGTACCAAAACAGGACAGGACATATATTAAAGATACATTGGTACCTGCAAGTGGTTTAGAACCCGTGCTCTCGGTTTGCGTATGCACTACCCAGGTCGCCTTAATAGGCTATTACCAAAGCGTAATAATTCGCGACCAAATCACTTCACAGTCTGTATACTTGTAAGTGGTGGTACTACCCCGGATGGGCAGACTGGGTACCACAGCCTACCACACTTTGATAACCAGACCCGAATCAAATATCTCTTTTAGTCAGTGTTGTGGCTTTTGGAACTGACCTTGCTTCATATTGTGCGTCAAAATTGGTAATATAAATTAAAGTAAGTAAACATAAATTAAAACAATATAAAACTTATTGATACTTCACATAATAACATAATAAACAGTGATTATTTTGTTTTTAAAATAATTTTAAATAAAATTTTAAATTATGATGTTTCTACAAATTGAATTTCGAACCACCAAAGTTGTGCTTAACAAGTAAGGTCTCAGTAAAGCTAAGTGTACGTATTGAGAAACTTAAAGCTCAACCAACAGCAATAAGTAGTTTAAGCCTTTTACGTTCGACGAAAGCAAACAAAGCTCTGCGCACTTTAAGTTTTAATTAAAAGAGGGAGGTAATTAGATACGCTCAGTAAATATGTTAATTAATCCAAGGGTAAATACACAAAACTCCGCCATTGTTTGAAAAACCATAAAAATGCATTCGGAGTAGAAATTTGTAAAATAATAATATGGATATTCAATTTAAAATATTTACTTGAAGGTTTTTTTGAAGCATAATCTGAAGCAATGTGAGTTCCAAGAGCCTTGACGACTGATAAATTGTTTCAACTTAGGGTTACCTTCGTAAGCTCATATAAATTTTATGTAATAAATTTTATACCATTATAAAATTTTATTTTATATCGACCGAATTGGCAATCGAACTAAAAAGTTCGGTGCATCTTTTCTTTGTAGAACAATCGACAAGTGAAATTTGCCTGCCCATGTGTTCTCTCCATCCACCTTGGAACCTTCAAGCGATGCGTGAAGAAGCTTCTTTGTTGGGCATAGTGACGGCGACTGAGGCAGCTGTAAACAAACTCGGTTTTCTCAGTCGTCGTCACTCTTAGACCTCCTCTTGCTTATCATCAGGCGGGTAGACGTCAGATGTCGTGTCACAATAAAAAAATGTACTAAAATATGTTAACTTCGAAAAGCTGAATTATATGACATTTCAAAAAAATATACAATTTCTATGCACTTAAAGTAATAACATAACAATAAATAAATATAAAATTAATAATTAAAAAGTCATATCCATAATAGATTATCCGCATTCCTATAAAAGCTCATGAGATTTTGCAAAAAAAAACTTTACTACCTAGCGTTTAGCTCATTGATTTTAAATTGGATATTCGAACCATTTCCCGCAATGAATTAACAATCAATGTTTAGTAGATTTTAGGTTTGTTTTTTACTTATAATTAAAAAAGATTTACTACAAGCCTAAATCATAATATTAGGCTATATCTTAATATATATTCACACATAACAAAAAGCGGACTACTTAATACCGCTGCACATTATCTAATAATCTTAAGAAACATTTTAAGCATATAGGTGCAATAATAGCTAACGTCATAAAATCATAATCGTCAGTACATCAAATACTCTAATTTATGATAGACTACATAAAATAAAATCATCCAATGGTATTGTCCAGCAAGAGCAGAGACGATGACTGAAGAAACCGTAAACTAAATTCATAACGATATTTAAAATTATTGTATATAAGGAATTATAAATATTTAAATCAATCAATCAAATTGTCACGCCTTTTTCCAACAAGGATAGGCACAGACAATGGAGCGCCACTTACCACGATCCTTACACAACTCCCTTGCTTCCTTCCATCCACAATTCTCTTTATACAAGCTCTGTGGTTTTGGCACCTGGCAACCTAGCTTTCTTGAGGATGTCTCCGATTTGGTCGGAAAACACCCTCCTGGGCCTGCCTTGTTTAACGCATCCATCCACATCAGATTTATAAATTCCTTTCGACAATATACTTTCACTCATCCTTTCCATGTGCCCAAACCATCAAAGCATTCCTTTGTCAATCCTATATATATATCACCGGATAAAACCTTAAAAAGGCCATAAGGCATAATATTTTTCGCCCTCTACAGATGTCATTTAGCATTATCACTGAATCGGTTGTAGAACAAAAGATTAGAGAATACAATAACATTAAGACCTTGATCTAAATTATATTAAGTATGTGTTTTTCGAAATAGACGTTTGTAAATTTAGATTTATATCTATTTATTGTTATTACCCTGCAGTTCGGGTGGTATTGAATACTGAATCGTAATCAAAAAACCGTTGTGTGATACATATACATACCAACGAGCGTATTTAGATGTTTAAAAATAAATTACTACTTAGGTACTGAATTGCAATGCTTTTTATGTATTAATCTTGTTTGATGTTTACCAAATCTTTCGATCTGGGGTAGTTACACCAATATCAAGTGTGAAGTCGCATTTCCGTACCACTAGGCATAGTGAATTTGACTACAACTCCACTATGCTTGCATTTTTTTTTCGTTGTGGCACGATATTTGATCTCGGCACGACTGATAATAGGCAAGAGAAGGTCCAAGAGTGGCCACGACTGAAAAAAACGAGTTAATTCACGACTGCCTCAGTCGCCGTCACAATGCCGGCCAAAAAAAAATTAACTATAATAGCAATCACCTCAGTTAATAGACCACATGAAAAGAGATTAATTTAGATATGCACTAATTAGCTTATGTAAAAAAAATATTCTAAAACTACTTTTAAAAAAATTGTGTGTCGTAAAATTACACTTGACAACATTGTTTTATCGTTTGAACATTTTAGAAGAATTTTTCGTCAGGGACAAAGTTTTACTTAACACTTCCTGGATAAAATTTTACTAAAAGGTACTTTGTGTTCGTGGGCGGTAAGACGGATATCTTTACTTAAATGTAATACCATTCTGAAACTCAAACTTTGTGTTTTGAGTTAAAGTTTAAAAATAAGCTATTTGTAAACTAAGTTTTTACTTGTATCGCATTTCTTGATGATCCTGGTTACAATTTTTAGTTTTACTTTTATTATTATTTTTATATACATCATTAGAAAAAAAAATGAAATCCAGAATATTTATGGAATTCTTAGAACTTATTTGGAATAACAATAATAAAATTCTTTATGGCACAATATTTAAAGTACATTGGCGAGTTTAATGCCATTAGGAACTCTCTTACCCATGACTAGATGTGAGTGGACTTTGGGGTGCAGCATATTTGAGAAGTAAATGTATAAATTTGAGTACAAAAAATATATTTTGTACTAAATAATTAGAACATGAAATATTATATAAATAGATATACCAAATAGTTTACACCAACAAATAAATAAAGTAAATTATTGAATTATGTTACTTATAATTACAGTACTAGGCTAGGTTACCTAGTGCCCATAACCATAAAGCTTGTATGAAGAGAATTGTGAATGTGAAGGAAGCTAGGGAGTTGTGTCAATCTGTGGGAATAAAACGTGACAATTTGATTGATTGATTGATTAGGTTAAGGCAATTATTTATAGTAAGCAAACAAAACATTATAAAACGTTTTTTATAGATTATTGTTTAATACAAATTTTCTTATCTATATCTAAGCATGATAAAACCGTATGATCTTTAAACTCCCAATGTAAATATTTAAAAGCGAGTTGTTAAAAGATCAATACTGCCTACTAGGCATCCTTAAGTTTACGAAACTTGTCCATTTGCTTGAGCACACAATCGCAGGTGTCACTAATATTTGTTTTATCGGGTCGCGCCGATTACTATGTTTAGTTTTGTTCGGCCCGTGTTATTTTTGGTAATGGTGTGGCACTAGCGTGTTTTAGATTTATAAGTGTTTGCATAAAGAAACGTGTATACGATATGGCGCCTATGTCACCCCTTACTACTTACTGTATTTAGTAAATAAATAACTGATATGTAGAAGGTCGAATTTTTCAATTTGTTTATTAAGGGCTACTAACATAAGGGAATGGTTCAGAATATTGTTTTGAGTTTTTTTACAATAGTCGCTTTTATTCAGTCGTATTGAAATGGCACTTTCAAGCTTAACCTGAAAGTCATTCACGGTGTTTACTGTTGTAAATCTGTCAATTTACAACCATCACGGATCCGAAGATATGTGATTAATATAAAAGTGACCGTGGTGTAGTGGTAGTGCAATGGTAACGAAAACAAGGAAACGCCGGTTCACAACAACTACCAATATACGATTATTTTTATATATTAGTATTTTTATAATAACCATACCTACTGGGTGTTTTTTTGTAACACGATAATTATGAAAACACCCCACCTGGATTGCGGTCCATGGATGAATATCACTGCTATTACAGTTAAAGAACTGTAAGTAGCAGTCACATCCACTATACCAGACTGGGTAACAGTGCCTACCACTTCAAAAATAAATGCTCATTTTCAATCAAATAGCGATAGTAAATATACCAAGTACGAGTAGCTAAGTGACTGAACCATTTGACTTATCTAAACTTTGTTTACGTAAGGTAATTAATTAAGTGAAGATTGTAGATAAATGACGTAATGCATTTCGTATTATGGTAGCCGTGGCTTTTTATTTTAATTTTTATTACATTATACATCATGTAGCGACAATCAATTACTCTTGTATTTGACGTTCCAATGCACATTAGTATCAATCATTGTCACAATAATTAGACGAGATACGCCTACTTAACAGCAATTCAATTTATTGGACATCATCTGTATGCAGATTGAAAATATTTACAAATGTATAAAACTGTCGCATTTGACAAATTTAATTCGTAAACTAACGTACAGGCTTAGTTAGGAGCCATGTTAAATTAATCATGTTAAATCAATGTTAAAATTATTCTATAAAACACCATACAAGAAGTGGAATTACGTTTCATGTCTAAGTATCACTATTTTCAATAATATATCCGTTTATCGAAATAATATGATTTATTTAAATGACCTTGAATAGGCTCACCGTTCGATAGTAAAAGCTACTTGCAGTTACTTAACTGTACTAAAATTCGCCTCCATTTATGGACCACACTCAGGCGTTTAATTCAGGTAAAATGCTGTCATATGTCAAACCACAATTATAAAAAACTTTGTGACATGTCGTAAGCTATTGAATATACTTTTATACTGGAAGTTATTTGACGATATCAAAGAAAGTTTCAACAATGTGGTTTTAAATTACCAGATTTTGTTTAGGGAGATAAGTTTATTTCTTATAGAGTGCGGACGCCCTAGTTACATATTAGTAAGTTCTAATATAAATTGGAATTAGGCCTTATTATATAATAATTGTTGGATTATATACGTAACTGTTCGGAAAATAAAGTCAATTTTCCAACTACATGAAATATCACAATACTCTAAACCTACCATATACTATAAATATCAATACTTTTACACACGCCTACAAAATCTTTGAAGAAGGTAATCCTAACGTAAATTAATTATTTATTATTAATTTTAATAAAACTTACATAGTCCAGGGCGTGTTGTCCATTGAGTTAAATTATGACGTCATAAGGGATTGTCACGCCCCTTTCCTGTAGGAATTAGAAAGACCATTGGCTATAATGCGATAGATAATTGCCACGTAAACTTTGAAGATGGAATATCTAATTATACACCAACAATCTCTAGAGACATATACATGTCTTAGAAGAATATTAACGTATGTAATTAATTGGTTCTAATTCAATACTTCCCTTTCCTTGAAACTAGTATCAACACTACATATACAAAAAAAAGTTAAATATGTTTATTTTTATAGAGAACGACGTTTTTTCTATTGTTACTCGAAATCTGCCCTTGACCCTGATGGTAATAAAGAGTGCCAACGACTGAAAAAAACCGAGTCTTTACGGTTACTATGGCGACATCTTTAAACTAAAATAATAATAAAAATAAATCTATAAAAATGTAAAGAATGATTTAAATAAACTTTTATTAAAGTTAATTCAGATTCCCATTAGCTAATGATTCAAATACAATCAGGCAAAATTACGATTTACGAAAGAACCTGGTTGATAACAAGATGAAGACCTAAAGTAGGTATATATCTGATGATGGACTTACGTATCGTGGGTTTACTTATCACTCATAATAAAAAAATTGGGTCAGTCAGGTATATCAGTAAAAGTGAGTGCTGACATGTCGTAAAGGCATAAAACCTACTTTCCGGTCACAAGTCCGGAACGCTGCCTCCACTCTCCCGGAGAATCCATGGATATTAAGAAAATTGTCTCTGTCTACCAGTATTTCTTAATTTATTGTTTTGTGCAAAAGGCGGACTTAATGCCTCTAGGCATTATCTACCAGCCAAACTTTTATGTATGGTGAACATTAAGATGGATAGTACACAGTTTATAAACGCAAGTGACAGATAGTAAACAATACAATTAAAATAAAATGAAATTTATTTGGGTAAATTTTGGACGTGGATTACAAATCCGAACGAGATGAATAGGTGAATCAAAACGCTTGGGACGGCCGGATGGACCAAACACTGCCTCTAAGACCGAACTAACCAAACATTGTTTAGAAGAGATTAACTATTTAATATGGCAATAGACTATACCCCCAAGATAAACAGTGTGATTAATTCGACAGTAAATCTTTGTAGGGTGATATGGGACGTCTTGGGATAATCCTGGGCTCGGAAGTATAGGAAATTAATCTGATAATTAAATTCAAATGTTACCAGATGATTTGTCAGGGTAAATCTTCGTCTTGTAGATATAGTCTTGTAGAACGAACAACGAAACTTAAACGAAATAAGCATAAGTTATGACGTCATATGACGTTCCAATCATTAATGTGTATGTCATACGCAATTATATTTTAGGAAAAGACGCAGATATGTTATTCGCGTTCCGAACGAGGCACGTTAAAACTGTGCTAATAAGCAAATCTGACCTCAGTGTCGCGATGCATAGCAAGCATAAGTCGTGACGTCACATGACATTCCAATTAATAATGTGTGCCATACGCAATGATATTTTAGGAAAAGACGCAGATACATTATTCGCGCTCCGAACGAGACACGTTAAAACTGTGCGAATAAGCAAATCTGACCTCAGTGTCGCGATGCAGAGCAACATATATTTGTCTCTTTTTCGCTCCTATAATTTAATACAATAATTTCGTCCTACTCTCACTTTTGTGTATGTTTCGTCGTGGTTGATCGTTCAAACTCGTGCCATTTGCAAACACTAAAACTCGTGTAGGTGACGTATCTAACTTTTTATAATTGGTCATACGCATAAGGTTGTATTGTCAAAACAAACACGTGTTAACAAATTGTATGTTTTAAAATAACATTTACAAAAGCACAATCTCCGTAATTTAATATAACTCTACAACAGCCTCTACATTGGATAGAACAGTGCTTTAGAGAATTTCTAGTTTATATTAAATCGAATAACGATGTTAGCCACAGTCCATTGAACGTCCACTCCGCTTACGGGACAAATCTATTTTGTGCATTTACAGAGAGGTCATCTAGGGGATTTGAATTGAATCCCGAACACAAATGTCTGTTGATTTTGTTGTTGCACTTACTATCTAGACTGTAAGTCAGGTCTATTCAATTTATAAATTGTATAAATTTTATTTTCATTATATTGTACTAGCTGTGCCTGTAGTCATTTTTATAACTTAAAATTCCAAACAGCTGTAACTATAGTCAATTAGAAACTATAGTGAAATATATATATATATGATTAAAAGTATCCTATGTGACATCTAGTACTTCCAAAAATATGTGTACAAAGTTTCATGATTATCGGTTAAGTAGTTGTTGCGTAAAAACGTAACAAACAAACTCACATTTACATTTAACGTTCACAACGTTCACTTTTACAAAACAAACTTTAAACATATTTTTGCTACAATAAACAATCTAATGCCGGATATAATGAACCTTTTTATAACAAGGCATGCCCAGGAGAGTGTTTTTCGACCAAATCGGAGACATCTTCAAGAATAGGTTGCCTAGTACCCATAACCATAGAGCTTTTATGAAAAGAATTGTGGATGTGAAGGAAGCGAAGGAGTTAGTCAGGTTCGTGGCAAGTGGTTGTCTCTATTGTCTCTGCCTATGGAAAAAATATTGCTTGATTTTATATAATATTATACAATATACAAAAATCAAGAAATGAGTTGTGAATTATTTTCATACCTAAAAAGTTATAATTACAAGAGAAAATTGTCCAGCATTAAGACGCACAATGACATAGCTGTAGGTTTCATCATCGCATAAACTGGAGCAACGCCGTAGGCAGCCACTCATTAGTTGGACAATTATGTCCTTCAAAATGGCGGGTGATTACAGAGTGGTCGCTGCCCTGCGGCTTGGACAGCGTGCCATGCCACAGATGCCACTTGTGCACCAACCTGGATTAAAGTTATAAATATTTAAACGTTGTTTGTTCGAGAGTTCGAGACTTTTAGTAATTACTTCTTAGATAGCTCTCTACTATGACGTCACAAAAAAGTATATACTTTGCTCACAACAAATACAAATATTTAGATATAAAGTTACTATTATTACATTAACATCATTTTGGCGACAGGCGGCGTGGCGTAATGGCGGTCCAGCCCTTTACGCGGGTGTCCCGGGTTCGATTTCCGATCGGAGCAAATATTTGTTTCAAAGCTTTTATAAATTAATTTGATAAAATTTACAAATATCTGTTTATAAAAAAAGAAGTAGATATTTGCTCTGAGTCTGGTTGCTAAAGAGTGGTAGACAGAGGTGCCCAGTCTGCCAATCTGTGGTTGTACCACCACTTACAAGTATACAGAACGTGAAGTGACTTAGTCGCGTTTCGAAAATAAAATTAATTTCACGAATTTATTCCCATAGAGATAGGCAGAGACAACGAAATACCAGCACCCGCCTGATGTAAAGCTAGAGTGCAGTCCATGAGTGGAGGTGTCTGCTTCCTTCACATTCACAATTCTTTTCAAACGCGCTTTTGAGTGATGGCGCTTAGTACATTATATCTTTAATAAATACCTTTGTACAAAATATAATCGTGATCGTACAGTGAATCACCTCAATCAACTAATTAATGATCATCGAATGTAACTACTCCAAGTACCACAAAGGATGAACAGTTAATTGTTTATTAGAAGCATCGTTGACCTAAATAAGTCTTCTCATCAGATATTACACAAACTACAACTAATGAAACTTTATAATTAATAGCTTTCATTAACTGACAGCTACCACATTTGGACGTGACTGCATTGTGTTCACAGCTTCGCATAACATCTTACCTAAGAATTCATTGAAATTAAATATCAAATACTTTCATAATAACATCGGTATCGTCTAAAATAATTATATAGTAACGGTGGCATACAAAAAGACCTGTAATTTGGTCTTCACGCCGAATTAAAGTAATTACAAAATCTTATTAGAATACATTTATTGTTATCGAATTTGGCGATAATTATAATAAAGGTCACAACATTATATATATTACGTTTCTATTAAAACATTTTGTTATGATGAAGGTCCTTTCAACAATTAATTAATTCCAAAGCGGTCGTTTAAATTACTTTTAATATGGCTGCCATTCAGCAATTATAGTCAATGAAATTAGAACTTACTTCATAAAACAGTGTGTCATCCTATTTCTCACATAAATTAGTTGTGTGATTGTTGTGAGATTTAAATAGTTTAATATCTTAAAGTATATTTTTTAATCAGTCTGTAAAGCAAAATAATATATAAAGAACAAACGCTAAATCAGATATAAATAGTTTTTATGTTAAATGAATCATCTTATATCCGATGTTTAGTGTCAATCAAATTAATCAAATTGTCACGCCTTTTTCCTACAGGGATAGGCAGAAATAATGGAGCGCCACTTACCACGATCCTAACACACACAATTCTTTGCATACAAGCTACTACTATTATGGGCACTAGGCAACCCGGCTTTTTTGAGGATTTCTCCGATTTGGTCGGAAAATCCCTCTTGGGTCTGCCTTGTTTAACGTATCCAATTATATTAGATTTATAAGTATAATCGGATGAGATGGTTCATTTAATATTAATCTCTAAGACAAATAATTATTGGATCCTTAGGCATCTCCAGATTAAATTAGTACGTACAAAAACCAGGAACGTAATGTAATTATTTACTGGAGTTGAAGGACCTCTAAGACAGAAAATAACATTTAAAATATAATAAATAAATTATTAAAACAGGTTTATTTTTAGATGTTTACATTATGATTTGGGTTAAAATAATTTTCTCAGGGGACAAGTTATCTTATCTTACGCAAGGCTTATCCTTCCGGGAAGGACAAGGATATTTCGAGTTCTAAAGAAATGTAGAATCGCTAAGCTCTATTACTTTGGGAACATCTCTATTTATACTGATAAATAGAACTTAACAAACGTAAAAATGTTTGTATTTTCCCTTAGAAATTGCTATGGAAATGCTATTGAACAATCTTATTGTCATCGAATCTATTGAATTTTATTCTATAGTTAATAAAATTAATTGGTTCACAATCGTTTGTAAAAATAGTCCACGTGAAGTGATCTTTTGGGGTTAAGTATATATCGGAAAGTGCCATCCACAAGTTTGAGTGAAATACATCATCATCATCATCATCATCATAATCAGTCCTCTGTTGTACATAGGCCTCCCCCTTAGAACGCCATTCCGAACGACAAGATGCGAGTTGCATTCACCGGTTATCCGTGATGACTATGTCGGCAGTCTACCTACGCTGCGTCTTCCGGTTCGGATATCGGATAAGGTCAAGACGATAGGTCCTTGGGGACATTTAGTGATTCTCCTGGCCAAGGAGTGGTCCAAGCGGCTGACGGCGAAGTTTGCAAACTGGAAGGCTGACAATTATTTCTGCCAACGTAAATATTATATTAGCCTAACATATCGTATTAGCCTCGCTATACAAAGGTGAAATGTTGCTAGTCTCCTAGGACTATCTCTGATGGAATATCTCTAGATGATATTTTTTTATATAGTTAATCTACTTTTATATAAATATTTGTATAATATTAAATTATTGAATATTTAATGATAATAGTAGTCGATAGTATTTATTAACCGAATAAAGTTTGTAAGCAAATAGTATTACTTCGATTACTAAGATTCGTACTCCATTTCTCCATTCTATTTGTTACAGTAGCCTTGTAATAAAGTCATACAGTTTAATTAAGATAAGAATTGTTTAGCGTCTAAACTAAATTCGTATTGGTAATGTAGTTTCGATATTGTTATCGTAAATAAGATTTTCTATGTTTCATTTCAAACAGGAAGTGCATAGGAACAAGTAAAGCTTGTACAGAAATTACTACAATAAGATATCCGATACTATCCTCTTCTATGTGGGAGTACTACATGCTTGGACCATAAGAAATTTGCTTTGAGGCATGTTAATAACATTTTAATGGATTTACGTTTAATTTTATTATAAGACTCGTATTTACAATAGATGCTTTTATCTTTTGCACACGGTACTAAAAAGCGTAATAGGTACTCGTAGGCTACTATTTCTAAAAAGTGGTAGGCAGTGGTACCCAACCTGCCAATCCGGGGTAGTACCACCACTTACAAGTATACAAGTAGACCGTGAAGTGGTTTGGTCGAGTAACGGGATTAGCTTGTAAGTTGCCGGTACCAACTAGGCCGGTATAGTGGATGTAATTGCTACTTACAGTTATTGAATTGTAGTGGCGGTGACATCCATTGATGGACCATACTCCAGCTTGACATTAAGCAGGGTGCTGTCATATGTCGAATCACATTAAAAAATCAAAAATAAAAAACCTTCAACTTCATATTATTGTCATGAATAATTTAAATTTATGATTGAGTTATTTATATAGGTACTATTATATAAAACAGTTACTGCTACTGTTATGTAAGAACTCGTTTCCGCACTTCAAGCCTTCGCGCCTACCTGTGCATTTTTTTTAACTTTTCGCTCTCAGCCCAAGAAGTTCAGTCCGATTTCTTCCAAGAACGCCAGGACACCCTTTTCATTCTTGCAGACCTCCGGAAGTGTCCTTACTTTACTGAGAAACTTTTGTCTACTTCGCCACGTTGTTGCTGCAACTCGCGACTTTTTCCTCATCGTTTAGCTTCTACAAAGCGAGCTTTCAGAAACGTTTGATACCGGATTTATAAAATTGCTGTTTAGGTATACCTCTTAAAACACCTATATATAAAAGTGTATTTAAGAGAGTGATCACATTCATCAACGCCTTATTATACGAGTATTAGTCTACGTTTTACCCAGATCGGATTTTAACAGATCGGATTTATCCAGACAGAATTTGGCTATACCCTCACGCAGGTCTTTGTGGATTACCCACAACCATTGGAACCTACAATTTATATGTCATCTCAATCAAACGCTAGTGGGTTCTGCACTTTTTCATATATATATATCATATAAGTCAATATATATATATGTTGACTTTATAAAGTGCATTATTTTAATTACTACTAAGAATTAGAGGCTTTCTAAGTGATTAGTTAGAATCGTAGCCGATTGGTTTACGCGCTGGTTGCGGTCAGTTATTGAATGGGTGAGCGCTAGTGGAAAATTATATTTTAATTGTTTCCCTTTTCATTGCCTAATATTTAGTGTAATATTTTTTTTGCACAGTTAACAAAAACAAACATAAAACTGAAATTGGAAAAAACACGAATTTCCGAGAATTAAATGAAAACGTAAACAATGTAACATACAAAATAAATTGGTATTTTCGAGGAAAAGATTCGTGTTCCATAGTTTCATTTGTAAAGTTTCTTTTTTTCTTTAGCTAATCATTATATTACATTTCTTTATGACATCTGACCTCGACCAGCATTAAAAGTTTTTCGAGCGACTGCGTAACTTTAATGACAATGAAAACTTTTAAGCCCATTGCGATAAAGAATGAACATGAGTTCGAGCGATTGTGTAAGAAAATCAATGAGAATGGGCTTCGAGGACGGGTTTCATTTATTTCATTACATTTCTTTATGACATCTGACCTCGAAGTTCCTGGTGGTGAGCTAGGGAAGGTCAAAGAGTGCTGATAAAGAATTAAACGACCTAGTTTACGCTTGACTCAGTCACAGTCACTGTGCCTGCTAAAAAAAGGATCTATATCATAAAATAGGGAGAATTCTTGGGCTAGAAGAAGACTTCGTTTATCGATTGTTTGACAAAATGTTGTTTTTGCGTCAAGCGTGGCGAAGTGGTGTGCTACCAATCCGTTACGCATGTGTCCCGAGTTTTATTCCCGGTCGGAGCAAATATTTGTTTCATAGCTTTTATTTGTAATATTTAATAGTAAGATTTGATTTGCAAATATTTGTTAATAAAAAAGAGGCATATATTTGTTCCGGGCCTGGTTGTCAAAGAGTGATGGTAGCTGTGCCTTGTCTGCCGATCAGTGTTAGTACCACCACTTACAAGTATACAGACCGTGAAGTGACTTAGTCACGTTTCGGGATCAGCTTGTAAATTGCTGGTTTCAACTAGGCCGGCATAGTGGATGTGACTACTACTTACAGTTGTTGAACTATAGTAGCAGGTGACTCCATTCATGGACTGCACTTCAGCTTAACATCAAGCGGGGTGCAGTCATTATGTCGAGTCATAATAAAAAATAAATCGCGTGCCTCACCGTAGACAGTATACAGATGCTTCCTCTGACCTGTGTGGGTATTTAGAGGGTAAAAACATTCTCTCCATCATCTTATTATTAGGAGCATAAGGAGTACTCTTAATTTGGTATTAAGAGTAGGTGGTAATTTGCCTAGTTTACCAATCCTAATTGATACCACCACTTTTTAAAATAGTATAGTGCTGAAATAGTGGGTGTGCCTGCTACTTGCAGTTATTTAACTTTAGTAGCAGTCGCCTCTATTTTTGGACAACCCTCCAGATTAACACCAGGAGGGGTAGTGTCATAAGTCGAACTATTATAAAAATATAAAATGGTGAGAAAAACTATTAATATTCAAATTTAAATTATTTAACTAAGTAATTTTTACTTTTTGTTTAGCCCAACGTTTTTAAGTATAATTGTTTTACATCAAGATAATAAATATTAGGTGTTTTGCCACCTAAAAAAGGTGTGAATAATATTTATTTTAACAAATAGACGTTAACAAAAGGAATTAAAATAATAATCGTAAAAGTGCGTCAAATAAATTTTGACAAAACAAGCATGACAAAGAGAATTCCCACAGTTTTGTGGACAACAAAATGACCCGTAGTGGACTTAGGTTCAACAAAAATCACTCTTGTAACCGTTACATCTGTCCATGATATAAAAACGTGATAATAATTTTTTTATGATCTTTTTAACACGTCCTACAATGTTTTTATTATATTTATTGTAACGCATTGTTCTCTACAATTATTGTTATGTTACCATTATTAAATTTAAAAAATAATACTACATTTAAAAAAAAACTCTACCTTTAATATACTACTCAACTCTACTCTAATGCTTATGTGAACTAAAAAATGAATAATCTATGTCTATACCGGCCAAAAATATGATTTAATGATATTATTGTATTGTCATCGGTTTTTATTACGTGTACAAATTTTCATAGTATTTAGACGTCTGGAAGTGGGTGAAAATTATTATGAAGTTTCCGTCACATAGTTACATACATACAAGTTTAGCTTGAGCGTTTTTTTTTATTATTGTGACTCGACATATGACAGCACCCCGCTTGATGTTAAGCCGAAGTGTGTTCCATGAATGAATGTCACTGTCGAACGC
This sequence comes from Tinea trinotella, assembly GCA_905220615.1. NCBI lineage: Eukaryota > Metazoa > Arthropoda > Insecta > Lepidoptera > Tineidae > Tinea > Tinea trinotella. Next base: position 3,511,397 of record HG992314.1, read on the forward strand.
GGAGGCCGATTGTGCCTCTTTGTGGCTCGTTTCGCGCTCTCGCTTGCACTTCAAGCCTTAAACGGAACGCGGCTAGGTAACGCCGCATGAGTCATGTTTTTTCGTGCGTGCAGCCGGCTCCATCGAATTATAAGACGTTGTCACGTCAATAATGATTATCTAATTACAAAAATGTTACTATTTCGTCTATAAAACATAATACTAATGGTATATGGTACAATATGGTATAATTTTTAAGACATTTGGACCAAGGTTTGTTACTAAATAAATGTGACCACGATAACTGCCTATAAACAGAATAGCCCGAGGTTATTGTTGCTGTGTAACAGGTTATTCTTTCACACGAATTGCGGTACCTATGATGTAGATAAGAAAGCATAATGTAATACTCCAGTTTAATAGTTTTGTTCTTTTTCTTTGCTTATTTCTTAGAAATGCTCCTTGTTACTCCGCTTTGCTGGACGTAAAATTATTATTAATTTGTATATTTGAGAGACGGAATACTGTAGTGTAGGTATTCCGGAATACGGAATACTGAGCTCACTGATGTAAAATATTAGGTGTATTTATTTTTATTTATTATAGTTATTTATTAATTTTTTGTTTAAGGCGACCCTGGTGTAGTAGTAGTTTCATGGTCACGCTAACCGAAAACACAGGTTTAAAACTACTTGCCAATGTATCTTTGATATGATGTACTTTGGTTGTCCTGTTTCTATAAAACAAGCACTTAAGTAGTTTAATATAGGAATGAAAAATAAAACTTGATGTACTACAGTTTAAAATTGATTATTATTCCTAAAATATTACACTCACGTTTATTTTAAGGGCATTAAGAATGAACAATAAATATCCGTCAAGTTTATAACTATAGTATTACAAAACACGGACAATAAACCAGACAAATAGTCATATGTATAAGATAGTAGTTTAAAAAATAAGTAGCTGATTTATATCTCACTTAAAATATAATGGATCAGTTAACAGCATTTGACATTTATATATGATATGCAATAAAGTATGCTGCAAATAAGCGACCTTTTCTTGAGCAATCCCTAAGTATTGCTTATGGGAAGATAATGCGACTTCGTCACGAATGCAACGTAATTCTTTGGCGTTAAACACAATAAAAGCCTATTATATCGCATTATGTTTATGGGCACTAGGCAACTCAGTATTTTTAAGGATGTCTCCGATTTTGTCGGAGAACACCCTCCATAATCATAGAGCTTGTATGAAGAAAATTGTGGATGTGAAGGAAGCGAGGAAGTTGTGTCAGGACCGTGGCAAGTGGCGCTCAATTGTCTCTGCGTTTGATATCGTATTATTTATTTTGTGGGTGTTATTAGGTTATAATGTTTGAATTTTCACTACTAAAATCCAGGTGCAAGGGTTACTTTCAGGTCTGGTTTAGAAAATTGGCAGAATTCAGCAGATTAGCGGATTCACTACCTGCAAAAAAATATCCGTAAACTGACTTGTTTTTTTCAGTTATCAGCATTACTGGTTCTGTGACCTTCGCTGACCATCAGGCGGGTCAAGGTCAGCGAACAATAAATACACTAAAAAATAATAAAATACAAGTAGATGAAGAAAGAATTCAGTGGCAGAACTATTTTAAATGTATACACTAAATGACAATCCCGAGTAGGTTAAAATTTTTAGCGAGATGAGGGGTAACAATAATGGAATGTAACGTTGCTCATTATAACTATGCCAAGCTTGTCCGTAGATATATTTAATTCCTTGTTGATTCCTATGATGTTCTCTTCACCGTACATGGGACCAATTTTGTTTATTTTGTGACTCGACATATGTCAGTACTGCACCTAAAGGTTACGCTGGAGTGCGGTCCATAAATGGAGGTGACTATTACTACAGTTAAATAACTGTAAGTAGAAAAGGGGAAACTTACAAGCTAATGCCGAAAAGCGACTAAGCTACTTCACGGTCTGAATACTTGTACTACCACTCTACTGCCTACCACTCTTGAAATTTCCTAAATAAAAAAAAGTACTATAATAATAAATTTATTGGTACCAGCACCGGTCACTAGTAAAAATCGTGATGTTTTATATACATAATTTAAATCTTTGATAGGTTGTCAGCGATATGATATGTGATAACAATAATATTGAAATAAAACTGCATCTTAGGACCTTTTATAATATTCACAATAAATAAAATAAAAACAAACTTGGCATTTACTTTACCTTGGTTAAATGCTAAGAGATCTAGTTCCATACGACCTTAAGTTACAACTAACAAACCATAACTTATACTAAGCTTGACAAATTCATGTAACCTCGTATTAAGTTCGCAAGGGAACCTATTCTTGTTACATTTTCTTTTTGAACCAACAATAATATATGCGATATCTGAATGAAATTATTCAATCAATGTAAAGTTAAACAAGAATAAGGTAGCTAGTTATAGTTAATCCATGAAAAGTTGTGTCATAATGGACATTAAGTTTATGTCCTTATTTGCATGTTATGCTTTGTTCTTTCAAAACCGACCGACTTTTCTCTCTCAAGGTTTTATAATTACACAATAAAACTTTATTTTTATTGTATCTAGATTGTGATTATGAAGTAGAATTATGAAGTAAAATTATGCTTATCAAACCCATATAGAAGAGCTATTAAAGTTATTGCGATTCTTACAGTTAATAAGTTTTTTATTAGCAACGTAGTAGTAAATTTTTTTAATAGTATAAATTAGCAACGAAACTTGCATAGAAAAATACGTCCGAACACTCCAGTCGCATGTAACCGGCGAAACGCCAACGTGTTCCTCAGTTAACATGCTTGATTATTTTCTATTTATTTATTGAGGTATATACAACAGGTAACAATTATATTTAACAACAATTAATAAATATACAGTGTTTTATGACTTAATTATTATCCCCAAACGTGATGCATGATTAATAAAATCTAACATTGAAAATAATAAGGGATTCTACTTTTAATATACAGAATTATTTGTAAAATTATAAAATATATTATAGAATTATGTATAAAAGAAAGAAAATACTTATATTAAACCTTATAACTAACTCAAATTAAAATTATTAATACATGTCAAAATTAAATTCTGATATAAATGTCAAAACTAAAGACTAACTATGGTGTGTGGTCGAGGAGAGATTGAACTTGTCCTTTATATTTAGCAGCGTTTGCATTAAATATGTCAATATCATTATTATCAGCAGAGATTTCATTATAAAGTCTGCACATTCGGACAATTGGGTTATAGTATGACGTATTATTTTTAAACGTTTGCATGCTAAAGACTCTATTTGTTTGTCGAGGATTACTGGTGGGTTGGTAGGAGGAGGGTTGTTTGTCTATTTTATTACTATCATCATCAGCCAGAATCATCGTCCACTGCTGAACATAGGCCTCCCCCTTAGAGCGCCATTCCGAACTACAAGATGCCAGTTGCATCCACCGGTAATTCGTGACTCATAATATGTCATCAGTCCACCTAGTGGGAGGCCTACCTACGCTGCGTCTTCCGGTTCGTGGTCACCACTTAAGAACCATTCTTTCCCATCGGTTGTCCTACAAGCTATATCGGCAACTCTGGTTCTTCGGCAAATATTCTCGTCTCGGATTCTACGGCGCAAAGATACTCCAAGCATAGTTTTTTGCCCAAAGCGACTCTAAGGCCTGGCAACAGAAACTGGCGGGATGTTTGTATATGACGCACGCCTCCATCAACTATAAATAAATAAAGAGCCCAGAAACCCTAAACCTTTTTAGAATTTCAAATATTTCCTATTACGTTGTCCCTTAAACAATATTGTAATATATTTTTCATTCTCGCATAAATTATGTTAATATATAGTATAACGAAATGTCAATCGTACAATACAAAAGTGTTTGATGTAATATGTATTGCATGAATGTATGAAGTGAAATGTGATTCGATGTCGTAATAATGATCTATTAAATATGTCTCAATGCAAATTGGGTTTTGCGCAATCGTGTCACAGCTTGGTGACCCGAATTTTAGTACGGCAGATACGAAAGATAACGTGATGTGGACTAATTGATAAAATTACTTGATTCAAGGATTATTAGGCTTAATGCTAAACGAATTTTTTTGAAGGGGAACTAACGATGTTTGACTCAGTTAAAATAAATAGTTTTTTATAATTTATTCAATTATGTGGCTTAACAAAATAGCTTACCGGCTGATGTTAAGCTAAATTGCGGTCGATAAAAATAGATATTCACCAAGCCGCCCTAGTTTTACACGGCTACTTTTAGGCTGGTCCCAAAACGCGATTGAGTCACTTCATGGTCTGTAGTGTGATATTACTCCGGTTCGGTAGACTACGAAAATAATAACAAACTTTTAAATTAAATTTACTAATTAATTAATTAAAGATATTTTTAATCTTAGCTCGACATATGACAAAACCGACTGCTTCCACAGTACGACTTTTATTATTATTATTTAATTATTAATCCCCTAGGCGGGTAATTAATCCCCCATAGGTATACGTATCTTATGATAATGTTAAAAACAAACAATATCATTTTAATAATTAAAATTAATATTAATGCTTTTGCAAATCTCCATTCAGCATTAAAAACTTTGAGCACTGATCCGAAAACATGACAATTATAAGTTGACGAGGGTTACAACACTTCGTAATTCGTTAAAAGTAACTGTAAGCCGATACAGAAGTAAGATAAATTGATGGATACTAATTGATAAAATTGCTACTCAAACTCTCAGGATTATCTTTATCAGTAGCAATGCTATACAAGCATTTCTCATTAGTTATGTGAACAAAAAAATGGTCTATAAAATTTGATTTTATTACTCCTTCGCGGATAGTTTAATCCTGATACCGGTTTTGTTTAAAGAGTTAATGAGATTGACATTCTTTCCGATTGACTATGATTACTATAGCAAATTTAATAGTGTCGTTTAATTTTGCATTTCACATAGTTTGTAGGAAAAATATGTGGGTGTTATGAATAAAAACAAAGAGGTTTTTTGACTTGTGTTCAAATAATCTAAACATTTTATTAAGTACATTTCTTTTATCTGTCTAATAATTAGGTACTTAGGTTATATATTATTAATGTGGCGCGACATATGACAGTACCTTACCTAATGATAAGCTGGAGCGCGTCTGTCACTACAGTTAAACAACAGCAAGTAGCAGTTCGCATTCACTATACCGGCCTAGTTGGAATCATTAACTTTAAAGCTGATCCTGAAACAGGACTAACACACGTTCTGTACACTTGAAATAGGTGTACTACCCCGATCAGCGGACTAGGTACATAACCACCAACTCTTAAAATGTCTTCCTTAGGTGCTTTGGTCTTTCAGTCCCTATGATGCCCTATGTTAAAAGACCCACCACCACCACTTACAAGTAAACAGACCGTGAAGTGATTTGGTCGCGTTTCGGGATCAGCTTGTAAGTGGCCGGTTCCGTCTAGGCCAGCATAGTGGATGTGATTGATACTTACAGTTATTGAATTGTAGTAGCAGTGACATCCATTCATGGACCATTAATATCAAGCGGGGTGCTGTCATATGTCGAGTCGCAATAAAAAAAAGTTATTAAAAGCAGTGGAAAGAGTTTTTAAAAATATAAATAGACAATTGCACGGCCACGGACTGGATTCAGAACCGATAAAATCTAATAGAACTAATTATTGCATTTTATTGCTGTGTTTTTTGTGGTTGTTTAGTCAGTTTTTTGTCATGTTGTTAAATCTGGTTCAAAATGTCAATTTGAATTCCGTTAACGTCGCATGTATTATGTAAGAAGGTCATATTACCGAATTACCCACCTACAAAGCACATTACGATGTCTCGAACAACAATTTAAGCAGTGATTGTACGTTGGGAAACACTTTTATGTTTGAATGTCTTCATATGGAATTTGTGAATTTAACGAAATGAATGTTAAAGATTATGTAATAAATGTTTATATTATCTTGTCAATTACGAATTTGATTTGTATGAAATTAGTATTAAATTCCAACTTACTTCCTACAATTAGGCCTATACTATGAATATAAAATTATTTCTCATGATGATTCTCATAAATTTGTTTGATTCTTTGGGTCTCCCCAATAATGTGATTTTTATATTTGACAGTATAAAGTTATAAACTATTTTAGATTATAAACAGTAAAATAAACTTGGGTTACACGTCTGTTAAAATACCTACTATTGTCCTACAGGGTAAATATATTTTTTTGTGTAGTTCTTTTCCTACAATATCACAGTAAACATACATTTTTATATTTCAATATCATAACAAACAAGTTTATATTTAATTAAATTATTATATTTTATTGTTATAGCATGAATCTGCTTTAGACTATGATGTGCTATAGACCCTGAAGACTAGAATAAAAACGTGACGATATGAAGATTAAGAATACCTAAATGTTAATTATAATAATAAAAAGAAATGCGATGTGGAAATTCAAAAGTCAATTGTTATTAACTCGTATGCGATTTTGAATGTGTTCTCAAGCCATTTGTGACAATTGCGTCTCGTTCTTAAATACAGACTACAACCTGCTCGACTTCACATCGTTAGAAGTTTTATGAAAAATTTTATTGAACTCATTATATTGACCACTAGAGTAACAAATTGCGGAGTCGGGTAGTATTAGGGTCTATGTTCTTGAACAATATACACAGAATAGCAACCATTACCTTTATACCCTTAGCGTTCATTTAAGAAATCGGTTTTACAATAATGCGACCTCGACTTAAGTCTACTGCAATAAAGTTTATTACAGTTTTGATGTTTTATTGACACAGGTTTTGTGTTGAGCTAAACTCTATTTTTAGAAATGTTTTAATTAGTTTTTTTAACATCTTTAATTAATTTCACATAGATAACGTTTCCTGTCATATAAATGAAATAAAATGTTATATTAAACGTTTAAATATATTGCATTATAGGAATTCTAGGTAATTTGTGTATAATTTTTGCGATTCTCGTTTTTATTATTATTTTTTAACTAAGATTCGGAAGATTTTCAGCTTTCGTGTCAAGGAGCAGATGTGCTTTTCATTGGATTCAAATTTATAAAAAACATACCCTATCTTAAACATTCACTTTAGATCTTGTATGAAGAGAATTGTCGGCGTGAGGGAAGTGAGAGGGTTAGGTCAGGGTCGTGGAAAGTTTTAAGGTGTGGCATTTGTTTATAACTAGCATATTCCCACAAAACCTCAGAACACATTAAATTGATGCGAATTAAACAAAGTTCTTATAGTTCTGACTTATGGAGAATACAATATATCTAACTTAAATTTTTAATTTTGTTTTTATATCCTTTTTTATTTTGAATTTTGTTATTTAGCAAGTTTGATACGCAATTTGCATTTTTAGGTTGAAAACCAGCCCAAATATGAATTATTTGTATTTTGTAAATTTATGTTGGTGTAGTATATGCCTAATTAAATAAATTAATTAAAATAATAATAATGATACTTGTTATCATTATAGTAATAATACAACAAAATAATATTGTTTACATAACTTGTTGCTTCCCTTACTTTCCGATTATGTTTAATGTTTGCTCCGCCCTGGAGCTGCTCTAATCTGGTCCTATCCTGTTAGGAGTTTGATTGAGTTACAACTTTCGCCTTCGATGGGAACAAGTAACGGGATTCGCCGATAAATTTGGGAAGTTTGGATTTCCTCGAAACATTCGAAGGCTGTTTACTTCGCGAGAAGTCGCGAACATTCGCTGTTAGGTAATTGAATATAGTTCTTTTTACTTTCTTGTTTATCTGTTTCTAAATATCAATTTGTTACTGTTTCAAAAACAAAACTCATTGAGTCATTTAATTGATAGATAAAAGTTCAATTTATTTAGGCTTTTGCTTAAATGTTTGTCTTTTACTAAGATGAGACATTGGACCTGATGGCAAGAAAGGTCGAAGAGCACTAAAATCGTATAAAAACCACTCCAATCGCCGACACTATTGTGGTCAAAGATACTTTGAAACTTCGCTTGATGGATCCAAAACATCGGGGGAACGTGGAAGTTGTGTGTTTAGTGTGGGTTGAAGAAGGCGTGGAAACATTGTATATGCTTAATACTAATTTTATTAATTAATAAAGTAATGATTTGTATTAATTCGTATATATTTTATGAGAATACGCATGACATTCGACGCACCGCAATGGCTTATATTATATTGCTCTTTCATTAATTATGACTTTTAATTAATCACATCAAATAATTTGCCTCTGGGACTCACCATAATAAATGAGCTTTTTATTTGATTATACAATATTGCATTCCATTATTGATCATTACGTTTTATTGGTATTTTTATTAATTTGTTTTAAAAGCTGATTAACATTATTGTGTTTAATTATTTATTTTGATGATGGCTGAAATCAGGGTAGTGAACAAAGACTCCAAACCTTATTCGTCAGCGTTCATAAACTTTACTCTCAAGTGTATTCTATTAAGAGATTCGAGTAAGATATCACCGTTTGTTGGATCAGTTTTTCTGTCATCAGCGCACTTCCTCTTGCTTATTAGGTAAGTCGTGAAAAGATGTCGATTTCGGAGATCATATGTGTGCAATAAATGATCCCATTCTTCTATTATACCTTAATATCTAATATATACATCTATACATATGTGAATTAATTTATTTGATAGAAATATGGTTAGTTATATTATCACATATTTCACCACAATGGCATGATTTAACTATTTGTTTTATAATGCCAATTAACTTACAAACAAATAGAAATATTATTATGTCAATAAATACGAGTATATCCAAATTCCATATCCAACCCTTTATCATATCTAATAATAGGTCCGCAAGTTTATGGATGTAATTGTTAATTGATAAATCTACAAGAACGTTGTATACAAAGCTGTCCGACTGCAAATATCCGCATGTTATCTTCAAGGCAATATCCTATTGTGAGAGGACTCGGCATGTACAGGCACAATTTATGGATTAGCCCTATTGTTGTAGAGAGGAGAAATGTATTGATATTCGGTTAATAATACAATGTTGACCAGCAGCGTGCATGATTGAGTAATTTACCACTAAATTATACGCTAATCTAAATCCTGTGTTTGTTATAGAATATGATATAGATTTGTGACTAATTAGAAGGCATTGAGGCGTTAATATGTTTTTATGCTATTAAATGTTTTTAAGGCGTCCTTGGTGTAGTGGTAGTGCAATAGTCACTCAAACCGGGAGCACGACTTCAAAACCACTTGCCGGTACCAATGTATTTCTGATATATATGTACTTTGGACTTCCTTTTTCTACGATACAAACACTTTAGTAGCTTAGTATAAGTAAGATGTAATAATAATATTAAATATATTGTAGAATGATTTGTGAATGTGAAGGAAGCGAGGGAGTTATGTCAGGATCGTGGCAAGTGGCGCTCCATTGTCTCTGCTTATCCCTGTGGAAAAAAGGATTGACAATTTCATTGATTGAATGATAATATATTTCCTAATATACATATTATTATATTAAAACTCAAAACAATAAAGCCTCATTTTACGGTAACGTATTAAGGTGTCTTTTGTTTATACTTAAGAAAATATTAGAAATTAAAACAATAAATTATCCACTCTATGCAATATGAAAACTGTCGGCAACAAGTGCAACAACTAGAAATAATACTATTCACAAGGGAATACTAGCGGGGATTACAAAGCATCAGATATTTGAAATCGAAAATGTCTTCGGCTCGTAGTACTAGAGTCGGATTTATGGCATGGCTTCGTGAACCTGCAATAAGCGCTTGTACGACAGTTATCGCTGCTTGCTGTGGTGAATCCAACTCCGACCGTTACCTATTCTCGTACATATTATTCCCCATTACTTTATTCAACAAAATAGGACTTGACAAGCGTTCTGTCCTTTAGATCGCCGCTTATAAGATTCGCAGAAGATTATTAATAAGACACATGTGCCATGTTACTCATAAATCATATTAACTCTTCGTTTGTTTACATTTCGTAAAATACTTTCTACATAAAATAACACAAGTTCTATGTATTAGTATTTCGAAACCAATGTTTATTATGCAAATAAAATTTTGATATAGAGCGTTATAAAAACGTCGCACGTGAATCATTTCATACATAACAACTTAACTAGATCATCGAACGCGACTTTTTGTTCACTTTTGACGTTCATAATAAGCTTGATATTTTGCGTGTTCTAAGAACTTATATAGAAAACCACAAGAGTTTTGACTAATATCCTGATGTGATACTAAGATTAAGGCTCGGAAATGCCGACGTTCAATCGTAATAGGTAGAAGCACTTAATATTAATTACCCATAATATAAGCAAATTACTTTTCGACTACAAAAGTCGAAACATTATGACGGACAGTTGGCATGAGCTATAGCTACAAACGTACTCGTATTTAATTGTTTTTATATCTTTTCACACAGTCGGTGAACAGCTTAAACATTTATAATTATATGGCGTGGTGTATTATTATTTCATCACTTTGGTGTTGCGCGTAAATAGGAGAAGGACGGTAGGTGTCGGTCTAGTACGATACTTATCTATTTAATTCTAGGAAGTTAGAGTAAAAGCTTATATTACGCGAAGAGAAATGTATTCATTTATTCATAACTGCAATTCATTCGTCTTCATTGGTTAAATTGATTGTTGATTTCCTTATGCGGTTACTATTTATATCTTTATATGTATACGGACATGATTCAAAAGTAGTCATCTTCTCAGTCTGGCAATGCCATTTTCAACTTTCAACACGGTACAGACTGTATTTCGGGAATATCTTATCAGCCATTTCGAATATCAATTGTCATTGCTGTCACGCTTTTTGCCCGCAGGAATAGGCAGAGACAATGGAGCGCCACTTGTCACGATCCTGACACAACTTTCTCGCTTCCTTTATATTCACAATTCTCTTCATACAAGTTCTATGGTTATGGGCATATTTCGAATATGCCGCCATATTTATTGCGACTGTAGTAGCAGTCGACTTCCTTCATTAACTCCACCCTAGCTTACCTTCATATGTCGAGCCACAATAAAAAGATAAAAAACGCAGTATAACTGCACCTTAGATGGAGGGCATTTCTGAATGTGGACGTGGGTTGGCGATTGGTTAGTTTCACCTAAAGTCCCGGGTTCGATTCCCAGTCGGAGCAAATATTTGTTTCAGAGCTTTTATTTGTAATATTTAATAATTAAATTAAATATTGCAAATATTCGGTAATAAAAAAAGAGGTAGATATTTACTTCGGGTCTGCCGATCCAGGGTAGTACTACCAATTACAAGTATACAGACCGTGAAGTGATTTGGTCGCGTTTTGGGATCAGCTTGTAAGTTACCAGTTCCGGGCGGCGTAGTGGATGCGACTGCTACTCAATTATTGAATTGTAGTAGCAGTGACATGCATTCATGGACCACACTCCAGCTTATCATCAAGCGGTGTTCTGTCATATGTCGAGTCACAATAATTCGAATTACATTTATTATCATTGATATTAATTGTGTAACGGTGGCTATAGATTTTATATCGAACAACCTGACTTACATCTGATACGATAAAAATACTAGACCGATCCTTATCTGTCATTCTCTATGTAAGAGATAATTAAGTCTAAAATACAAATATTAATTTTATCTCGTCATCGACTATGCGAACCTTGGACATGGTATTATTTAGCTGATTAAAATAGTCGACCCTATTACGATCAGTTGTTAGAAAGCAAGGCCATGGTTCGTTACAATTGATATACAACATAATAATACAAAAACATTTGTGTATATAATAATCGCCCTTAAAGTAATAACATTTGAGTTCATTATCGTAAGAAAACTTTTGAATAGGATGTATAATGAAATAAGTGGGCCGTTGTAGAATATGGGGAATTGTAACTTGCTATCCGGGTGTAGGGCATGCTTTAAGAAGAAAGCTGCGCGTAATAGTGTAGCGATTTTGCACTTAAATAATTTAAACAAATTATTAAAAAAAAAAGGTAATTATTCATTAAGTATTCCTAATAATTTATGTGAACTTGTTTCATTATTAGTTTGTTCTACTTTTAGTCTTCACAAGTTTGAAATAAATTATTCACAAAATACTTTATCAATTATTACAAATTAGATATAATGACTTACAAAAACTTTTGTATTTAAAAAAATAATGACCATATTGATAAAAAAAAAACAAGCAGTAATAATAAACATGTAGTAAAAATCGTACTTTTCAATGACTGTCAGCGCTCACGTTTAATGTTTACTTACTAATAATATTTTTACTTATATAGTAGTATCTTTATTATTTTTATTTTTTACATTTCTATACTTATCTACTAAAGTAGCATAGAAACAGGACAACCAAAGTACATATATAAAGGATACATTGGTACCGGTGGGTGGTCTCGAACTCGTGTTCTCCGGTTTGTGTAACCATTGCACAGCCACTACACCACGGTCGCCTTACAAAGGTAAGCATTGTATCGCCCATTGTATTAGATTTACTGTATATTTTAATATTATTATTTTACAAAACATTTGTGAATTCCAAGATCGCTACAGCTTGACCAATGTGTGATGTTCCATGTACGTTGACCGCGCAGTAGCTATGTGTGATCCAGATACAAGTAGAGACACAAAGCGGGGGCCTTGCGACAAAGGCTCCTGGGAACTAGAGCACTAACGGAGCGAAGTACAAGCCACTCCGCGCCCAGACGCATTTGTCTTGCTGCAATTTCGCCGAGATAGTGTGCTCCTAACAAACTGGCAAACTCCGGAAGAGATACGACCCCTACTTCTAAAGGTGCTCGAACTGTACTAGAGACAATTTATGAAATCTTTAATGGGATATTGAAATTTGCCCATGAATCGGCGGATGGAATTTATGCTCGAGATGCAAGGAAGGAATTCTAATGAAGCGGTCGCATTAAAATGCCATCATTCAATAATTTCATTGCGGCAGCGTGAGAGTAATGGCAACCGATATTTATTAGGGTTCCATGCAATTACTATCGGTAAAACAATAACTTAAGCTTGTATTTATTAAATGAATACATAATAAGTCAGTTCACATAAATGGTTATCGTGGCCATTTATGTGGTTAACACACACTTCTGCTACATGTATCATAAGTCTTGGGTTCGATTCCGGGTCGAAGTAAAGTTTTGTTTCACATCATTAGTTGTTAGAGAATGCCTAATAGGTTTAAACTTGCCTATGTACCTATTTTTTATTTTGGTGCAATAAAGGATTTAAATAAATAAATAAATATGTTTGTATTTTTAAATTATGATAAATTATATATTACAAATTACGTTAATAAAAATCTGTCAATATTTATTTGTGTGTCGACCCGGGGTAATACCACCACTTTCAAGAATACAGACCGTGGAGCGATACAGTCGCATTTCGTGGACAAGCAGTCGCCTCTATTCATGGACTGTACTCCAGATTAACTTAACGCCGGGTACTGTCATATGTTGAGTCACGATAATTCGACCATAGTGTAGTGGCAGTGCAATGGTTGCGCTGCCACGAGTTCGAGACCACCACCGGTACCAATGTATCTTTGATATAAATACTTTGGTTGTCCTGTTTTTTATGATACTTTTGTAGCTTAGTATAGGAATGTAAATAAATAAATAAAAATAATGATTTTTTTAAATTTATTGAGACGCCTGATAGTAAGCAAGGCGAGGCACAAGAGCTGCCACGACAGAAAAAACAGTCGTCGCTGTTGAAAATGTAAATAAATATTTTAATTAACGTATATTCTAATTTCTAAAACAACCCTCTACAATGTTGTATTTCCCTAATTTCGAGATACAGAGTACAGACGGCGATAAACCGCAAGCAATTTCGACAACGTAAGCCCGAAATTTGTGTGCTCATAATTAAAACTTTGAATAGGTTCGTTTACGAGTGCACCTTTTGGTTGAACTTCTACAACTTTCCACACAATTCCACTGCGGAAGTTCAACGCGAAGGCCACTACGATACTCTCTATCTCAGCCGATTTAAACTACGTGTATAGAATTACTTTGTTGAATATACACCACATTATTTACACGTATAAAAAACAATTGACACGCCAATTTAAAAAAAAAACAATTATTGAGTTTCTTTTATTTAAAAAAATAATAACATTCGGAATTCAAAGCGCAGAACTTTCAGCGTGCCCTACGTATTGTGGCTTGACATATTATACCCGCACGCGCTTGAAATTAAGATGGAGTGCAGTTTACAAATAAAGGCGTTTGATACTACATACTACAAGTAGCAGTCGCAGCAATTATGCCGACAGGCGTGGCCGTTTGTTCAGCGATTGGTTTGCTGCGCGTAAATTCCCCGGTTCGATTCCCAGTCGGAGCAAATGGTTGTTATTGAGCAAGATGATTGTAGCTTTTATTTGTAATATTTAATATTGCATAAATAAGAGGCGGATATTTGCTTTGGGTCTGGTTTTCAAAGTACCACCACTTACAAGTATACAGACCGTAAAGTGATTTAGTCGCGTTTAATTAAATTACTAAAGGAAAAAAAAGGGAAGTGTTGTCAATGTCCTTGGGACTATCTCCGATGCGACTGCATTAGATGATATTTTTATTTTTTAGTTTAATTTATAGTTTTTATACTTTTACCTGTTTATCACTAGCAATAAAAATACTAGGTTAAAAAATATATTAAAAGAAATATTTTATAAGACTGTTACATTTATTTAATATTAGACGATAAATTTTAAAATTTCTTTGGCACATTCGACTACCTCAATATGACATCGCAAGTTTCAGAAATATATATAAAATGTACCATTTTATTGTCTACATGTGCGCCGGGTGTCCCGGTGGTATATTCAGCTATAGAAGATTTAAATCACCTATATATGCTTTAATACAATTTTTGTTTGTTATAGGCTCTGTGGTTATGGGCACTAGGCAACCTGCCCATAACCACAGAGCCTGTATGAAGAGAATTGTGGATGTGAAGGAAGCAATGGAGTTATGTAAGGATCGTGGTAAGTGGCGCTCCATTGTCTCTGCCTATCCCTGTGGGTAAAAGGCGTGACAATTTGATTGATTGATTGATTTTACTGCATTCAAGAATCGCAGTGCACTGGGTTTAATCATCCGGCCCAATCGCCGGATTAGTGACGGCGACTGAGGCAGCCAACAACTAAAACGTTATTTTTTTGGTCATCGACTCTTTTGGATTTCTCTTTGCTTACCAGTCGAAGTTAAATGTCGAGTCTCAATAAAATAAAATCCAATTTCACTATAACTTACTTTAATTTAAATAAATTGCTACCTGTGTCCAAAATAATTAGCCTAGAAATTGAACTTTTCAAAAAAATAACGTTTTTTGCTGCCAATTTAAGTGATTATTTATTTGTTTATTTATTGGGCATATTTACAGTTTACATATTTTACATTGATAATGATAGCATTTACGTTTTTTTGATAATATGCAATCAATCAATCAATCAAATTGTCACGCCTTTTTCCCACAGCGATAGGCAGAGACAATGGAGCGCCACTTGCCACGATCGTTACACAACTCCCTCCCTCGCTTCCTTTACATTCCCAATTCTCTTCATACAAGCTCTATGGTTATAGGCACTAAGCAACCTAGCTTTCTTGAGAATGTCTCCAATTCGGTCGGCGAACACCCTCCTGGGCCTGCCTTGTCTAACGTATCCATTCACATGAGATTTATAAATTCCTTTCGTCAATCTACTTTCACTCATCCTTTCCATGTACCCAAATCATCAAAGCATTCCTTTGTCAATCCTTGTTACTACATCCTCATTCAAACCAGATCGCGCGCTGTGCTATTCCTTATTCTATCCGCTATCGTCACTCCACATACACTCCTCAACCGCAAATACAAATATGCAAAACATTCAAAAACATACAAATATTAGATTTATACAATTAAAATTATATACTAAATTAAACTATCTAATTCTAAAATGTTATTGATTTAACAATACGGTTTCGCTTTTATTTCTAATATTGTTTCTTTGTTTATTGATAATAATAGTAAAATATATTTCGAAGTTACCTAGAACAATAGGGAATAAACTTTCAAATAAACTGAATTTAAAATTCAAAAAGATTTACTAGCGGAATATGTTGCCTTGTAACTATTTTTCAATATTATTTGATAAATTGTTAGCTACATTTTATTTTAAAGTGCACTGGCGAGTGTGAAAGTATAAGGTTATGATTCTGAATATTAATTGTTCGAATTCTTTTTTTGGTCGGCATAGTGACGGTGACTTGATGATTTAGGAAACAATTTAGCAACTTATTATAAAATGTTATTATATTGTTATTAGATGTGGTTTTAAAGAAAATGTAGTGACAAGGATTGACAAAGTAATGCTTCGATGCTGATCTCAAAAAAGCTAGGTTGCCTAGTGCCCATAACCAAAAAGCTTGTATAAAGAGGATTGTGGATGTGAGGGAAGCAAGGGAGTTGTGTCAGGATCGTGGCAAATGGCGCTACATTGTCTCTGCATATCCCTGTGGAAAAAAGGCGTGACATTTTTATTGATTGATATTAGCTTTTTTTGTTGTAAAATATCAGATTAAATCAGTTTAACAAATAAGTCCACAAATAAATACCAACACCAAATTCCATGTAGATGATTATGATAGGCGTGCACTGCGTAACCAACGTGACACGGACCAATACAAATTTGTCATAGGGCGTTATAGACTATATGCCACTAGACTTCACTTATTGCGCGTAAAGGACATAATTCATATTGGGCTTTTATGTACTACTTTTGTAATGTACAATGATGAAAAAATATATAAATGGTAGTTTCGATACTTATATTGATAAAACTAATAACAATTTTGCTTTTAATTGCTGTGCAATTGAGTTATTTAGAAAATAAGATATGGATTTTGTATTATCTGTCAATCAACGCCATTTTTGTTCTGCTTTGAACTGTCATAATTATAGTTTAATCATTTTGCACAACTAAACTATGCAAAACAAAAGATATATTCCAATTACATTGTAATCTTGGTACATTAAACTATTTTAAAATGCATATTAAACTGTTAATACAATTAAGCCCAAGTCCCCATACAAAATGAATAATGTCCTTAGGATTCGCAATTCAGAATTATTAATGATGATTCCATTACATTATTGTAAAACTCTTTCAAGTCATACAACATTTACTATCTCAGGCAGTTTATTAAAAGTTATCTAGGTAAATTAACTGAAGTGTAAAAGTTTAGTGAAATGGTGCCCTTTGCCAAACCGGGGTAGTACCACGACTTACAAGTATACAGCCTCTGAAGTGATTTAGTCGCGTTTCGGGATTGACTTGTAAGTTGGCGGTTCCAACTGTGCCAGCATAGTGTAACAGTCGCCTCCATTTATGGACTGCACTCCAGCTTAAGATTAGGCAGGGTGCTGCCATATGTCTAGTTTATATATAAAATAAAAATGCATCAAGAGAGAGAGAGAGACAGAAGGCGTGGACGAACGGTTTAGCGATTGGTTTGTTGCGCGTATAGTCCCGGGTTCGATTCCCGGTCGGAGCAAATATTTGTTTCATAGCTTTTTCTGATATTTAATAATATTAAATATTGCAAATATTTGTTAATAAAAAAAAGAGATGGATATTTGCTTCGGGTCTGGTTATCAAAGAGTGGTAGGCAGTGGTACCCAGTCTGCCGATCCGGGGTAGTACCACGACTTACAAGTATACAGACCGTGAAGTGATTTGGTCACGTTTCGGAATCAGCTTGTAAGATGCCGGTTCCATCTAGGCCGGCATAGTGGATGTGATTGCTACTCACAGTTATTGAATTGTAGTAGCAGTGACATTCATTCATGGACCACACTTCAGCTTAACATCAAGCGGGGTGCTATCATATGTCGAGTCACAATAAAAATAAAAATAAAATAAGTAATGCAGAAAATAGAAAGCGCTACAATGGACAAATTCAAAAGGAAAATACTATAATTGGCGTTTGATTAACGTATCAGTCCGCTACGCGTAATTTCTAGGTTCTGTTTCTTAGTATTTATTTAGTAGATGTAACTTTTAATTAGTAAATTAAATATTACAAAATTATTAATACAGAAAGAGGCAGATATTTGCTCCGGGTCTGGGTGTTTAAGAATGTTAAACTGTCAAGTTGGTAGTCATTTATCCAGTCTGCAGATTTGAGGTAGTACCGCCACTTACAAGTATACAGATCATGAAGTATCTTAGTAGCGTTTCGGACTATGAAGATGGACTTCTCTTATTTCATTTAATTTCGAAAGTGAATTAATAAAATCTGCCATATTAGTTGCAAAACTGCTCCTTCTTTACCAACTGCTTTCTATGCAACGTCGTGTGATGTATAACCTGTGTAGGGCGTTTATAAATTTGTAATAAGCAAATGCCAGAGATGTCAAAACGGACGTGACATAAAATAGCGATTGAGTTGCGCTGCTATTCTACTGAATCGATCTACCTCTCACTTTTAAACTTAGCCTCGACAAAGTACCTTTGACACATTATTCATTTATTAAGTTTTTTTTTAAATTGAAGTGCTTAATGGTAAACAAGGGGAAAATCGAACAACCGAAAAATCCGATGCAGTTTACGGTTGATTCTGTCTCCGTTACTATGCCGGCCACCTTGGATACTTTTTCACGTTTCGTCTAGAGATCCTTTCAGATCCAAGGTGAAATAATTAATTTAAAAAATGACTAAAAATAACAATTATGAATAAAATTATTAAAAATATTAATCAATAATTCAATCAAATCACGCCATTTTTCCACAGAGATAGGCACAGTAAATGGAGCGCCACTTTCCAAGATCCTGACACAACTTCCTCGCTTAATTCTATTCATACAAACTCTAATTTATGGTTATAGGCACTAGGCAACCTTCTTGGATCGGCCTCGTTTAACACATCCAACCACATCACATAATTATATAAATAATAAAAATACATAACAATTATATTATAGGTGAATACCTTATATAAAAATCGTTTAATCTATTATATGAAAAGTTCAAGGAGGCAGGCGCCGTACGGATGCCGGCTCGCCAACAAATTCACCAGTCACCACATCGACACAGCATAATTCACAAAATGCATTTACCACCGCGGGCAAGCCGACCGCAAACTGCCGTCCAAACTGGGGAAAATTTATCGAAAAAGATTTGTGGGCGACGCCGATGCTGCAATTTGACTATCGGAAAATATATTTTATGACGTCCACGGCAGTTTGTTCGGCTTAATAGTGGTTTATGAGGGGGTAAGGCTTTTTTCAGAGAGAAATTTTGGTAGTTTACAGTTGATGAGATCGTAAATAACAGTGTTTATTGTACTGAATTTTATCTGCAATAAACTTTATATCTTATTATTATTAGTTTTACGTTTCTGTTTTTCGTAATTTAACTAAAATTCTACATTATTTTATGCCATATAAAACTTAAGTGGTAGGTACATATTGCCAATGCGGAGTAGTGAGTATAGACTGTAAAGTTACTAAATCGCGTTGCTACTTGAAGTTAATTAACTATAAGTTAAAGTTGTCTCAATTAATGGACCGCACTACAGCGTAATATAACAACAACAATAAATCTACAAAATAGGTATACTGCACAAACAAATATTGCAACCAAGGCGCCAACGGTAGTGCAAGTGTCATATAAACCGAAAGCTCCCGGTTAAATCTATTTATCTGTCATTAACTCGTACATCTTTAGATATGTGTATTTTGGTCACCTGTTTCTGTTGGTAGCCGTATAGAAATGTGAAGAAAAAAATATCAATTGCCATTGCCAATACAATTGCCAAGGATACGAAGGGATTTAATTAAACCTATAATAAGAGATGCTTTAACAATATAACATCGCTGGTTCTGTTAAAGAAGTCAGTTGCCGCGGGGCCAACTTTAAACGGTTCGACGTAAAAACTTGAAGAGACAGTAGTTAATCACCAAATAGCTCGCGACAGACCGCAGATGCAAGTACTTCAACCTGTTAATTAAGAACGACTTTTGAAATACTAGTTTCACAACAATTACTTGGTAGGGCGCGCGACAGATACCAATATAAAGTATTTCAAAAACGTTTCTCAAGACACTGAATGGTTAACTTCTTCGGAAACAGATAAGATGCTCACGCTAAATTATTATTATTTTTGTAAATACTATTTATAATCTGTTGCCTTTTTTTATAAAAGTAAAGAATACAGAATGTCTGTGATATAATTTGATAAGAAAAATAAATTCGGTAACCTTTGTGTTACCGCCTTAAAACGAACATGCATTGAGTGACATTTATAATTATTTTCTAAATATTCATATTTCAAATTGATAATTTTAATTTCTTGAAATAAAATTGTCTCAATATTTAATAATCATATTTATAATTAATTACTTAACTCAATAAATTATTAACGTCTCCATTTATTCTTATTGATATTATTTCACACCTTCTTCTTTATTTAATAAACTAAATTGCATTAATGTAGTTAATAAAATTAGAAAATTATTTTATTGAATTAAACAAATTTTATGCGGCTTACTATCGCGTTTATTTTGGTTTTGTTTTTAAAATGACCACGATGGTTGCAAAGCTCTCGAAACGTCGGAATAATCAAAATTTGTATAATAATATCATAACCAAAATAAACGCGATAGTAAGCCGCATAAAATTTGTTTAACTCATTAATCAATGTTCGCGCCAAATATAAGATCATTGTACTTCAATTCCTTAGTGCTCCGCCGATTTGTTCCGTATTTAAACAAAGTAGTATTCGCATTCGATGGCTACTCTCACACGTTTAATAGTAATCAGTTTTTTTTTTTTTTTGGATGAATGTACGGTTGTCCAAGCCTCGATTTCTTTAAGACATCATTCCGTATTTCGTGTGTGCTACGAGATGCACGTGTCTATCGGTTGTCCGCATTTTATTGTAAATTTTAGTGTAAATAATTATACAATCTTACTCTAAATGGGTAAAAGGCAACGAGAAGAAGCTGAAAACGAACAAGCAAATTGACAAATACCGTAGAAAATAAGATGGTTGGAGAAACGGAGCTCCACGAATACGACGCCATCACGGTCGCCCTCAACGTTTGTTCGTTTTACCTGCATGAACAAAACGATTCAGGTAAATACCGATACTGGATTTTTTACATAAGTGGATTTGTTGCAACCAAAATGTTTTAATACTTCGTGAGACTATAACGTCCACTATTTATGAATTATTATTGTGATTGAGTGTAGTTTGAAAAACTGCAATGTTACAATTTATAATTACTGTTATTGATGGTAGTTTGAAAAACTATAATGTGACAACTAATTATAACTGTGCTTGAGTGTAGTTTGAAGAACTGCAACGTCACAATTTATTTTATTATTGTGCTTGAGTGTAGTTTGAAGAACTGCAACGTCGCAATTTATTTTATTATTGTGCTTGAATGTATTTCGAGGAATTACATCGTCACAATCCAATATTATTACCTCTTGAGCATGGGTGAACCTACGTCGTCCATATATTGATGTGTATGATTTTTATTAGAAAAATGTACTATATATAATGAGAATCCTAATTCAGGTTACAACATTTTTACCCAGGGTTTATGCTTTTAAGCACCAACTCAATAAAGATTCGAGGTCAATAAACTCTTGACCTTGTTTTATTAGTCACTCTAGACCAGTGTTTCCCAACCTTTAAAAAATGTTTTTTACCCTTAATAAATATAAATGATTACAATATTTTTTAAAAAAAAATTTGCCTTTTTTGATAAATTGGTCACCGATATCTAGCATTGCATATAAATAACCCAAAGCAGAAGGGTTGAAGTCGTGTCTAATCCATTTTGAAATTACCCTCCTTAACTATCGAATTGCCCTGTAAGGCGTGGGCCCCACTTTGGGAAACACTGCTCTAGGCCATACCAAAGAACGTGAGTGCCAGAACCAGCCATACACAACTAGAACCCACAGACCGTTGGTCAAAAAGTTAGTCTGGTGTAAAAAAAAAAAAAATAGAGAGGGAAAATGTATTTAACACAATGGTTAACCCTTGCAAAATAAACCCTGAGGTCACATATGCAATCAATAAACCCTCTCTGAAGACGGATAAAACAAAAAGTATTCACTATTTTGCCATGCCATGCAAATACAGTAAATCACAGTATTAAGAATAAAATTATACGGTGTTATATAGATATATCAATACCGCCATTTATTAATATAAAAATGTTCAGAATGTCAGAAAGATACTGAAAAACTTATTTCAATGAACTTCTCTTTAAGAAGGTTTTTAGCCTCAGGCTAGTTCAGGTGAAGTTGCCAGAGATGCAGCACAGGACTCAACTCCTGAAATATCCCTTTTTGAAGTCAACTTTGGACTTTTGGTGATAAAATGGGAAATAGTAAAGCCGCAGCAAGTTCGACCACTGATTTTTTAAATAAATAAAATCCTTTAAACTACTGGGGACTCCCTCGGAAGACTATGTGAGAAGGTGGTTGCTACCAATATGCTGTTACGAAAGGCAACAACAAACAGCGTCAACAGACGATTACAATATTTTTACAAGGTACCCTCTGACATATTTATTTATTTTTCATGGATCTGGGACACAATATTCCATTTAATATAATACCTGTATAAATCTAATACCTGTACAATAAGTCAGGTTCCAATTGGTCAGGTTGCCTAATTTCTAAGGAAGAAATTGCTGACTTTAATAGTTCAATAAATGAACTGTTATGTAAAGGTGCTATTTATCTTGAGCTCACCAGAGTCCAATTAATTTATATCCCCACTTTATTGTCTCCAAAATAATACATATAAAAATTAAAAGTTTTATTTTTAATCCTAAAAAATTAACATCTTTTAAAATTGAGGAAATACGTACTGCTCTTAAATTATTAATAACTGCTCTGGATTTTTTTACATGACCAATATTGATATTAAAGATGATTTTGACACCCATACATAAATATAATAAAAACAGGAATTATACTTCATTAGTATATTTAAATGTTTAGATAAAGACATAATAATCATGTCTAATGGCCACAAAGGAGTCTTATATATTGGTAAGTTTATATTTTATTATAAACACAACTAAAAGTAAATTAATTCCACAAGCATAATGAATGAGAATAGGTTCTGAAAACATGACAGTTGGAACAAAACACGTCCTATTCAAAGTTGGCCACTATTACAGACATGCTATATGCAGAATGTCCAGGACTTCAGGTGTAACATAATATAGCTGATGCGCATACAAAACAACTTGAACTATGGAAATGCATTAAATAATAATAGATATAATAGCCAAGTACCAATATCACAAGGTGCCAATAATTAACTATCCTGTTGACAAAATAATTTGTTTCACTTTCATAAGAATCAATTAATCAGCCAAAATAAGTAATTTATGCAGATGCATTATTGTTAAATTGCGGTTATGTTGTACCACTAATAGGGTTCGGTAAGATTGATAAATAAATAAATGAACACAATAATTACCTAAATTTACTGGCTGTCTTTTTGCTTTAAAATCATTTACATGTAATAAAAGTAAGTAACTGCTTTATCATGTTAAGAATTAACAACACCACATCTTGATAGTCTAGCTAAACTAATTTAGCAGTGGTGTAAGCATGCAAGTATGTGCGTATAGACAGATTATATACCATCAAAAACAATACTGCTTCAAATAAAATCAGTTGACACTGCTTCAAGACAGTTTAACAATAGAACCTAGTGAAAAACGGCAAAATATGCCTTTTATACGATTATTTCAGGTTTTGGTATTTCTAAAAAAGATTTGTTTGCCTCTACACATAATCATAAGTGTAAGTTATATATTTGTTGGCGACCAGACCACTATGCTATCGCAAGAGATTCTTTCACAATCTCATGGACGTTTTCCATACAGGACTTTTTACAAATATCATTCGTTTTCCACCCTTTTCAATTATAATAAAGCTTTTCTAAATTTTGTAACAAGGCACCTAGGGTAATTATAGGTGGCTCATATTGACCATTGCAACCATTGCCTGTAAGTGCAGGTGCTTCATTGTCAATAACATTTTGAAGCAATGTAATACATACCTAATTGTAGATTATTGTAATAGTAAAAAAATAGTATCACAAATATACAGATACATTACACTTCACAGATAGATAAGATTTCTCTTATTTATTCTTATTTATTAACCTTTTTCTAATACTTCTAATAAAGGCTATAGTTATAATTCAGTAAATTGGTATATTCAGCAATAGCCCTCATTTACCAAATGAACTTACCACTGACATTTGTGTTAAGATACTATCTAAGAGATTTTTAGGTTTCGCCCACAAACTCGAAAATATGATTTAAGAACCCAATGTTTGTTAAGAATTATTAAATAAATTATATCCAAATGAAAATATTTCACTTAATTTGTTATCCAATGTGATAACACTAAGCACTAAGGAAGTTCGTACAATTATCATCGAACTTCACTTACAGGTAAGTTCGTTTGATTCTCAATTTTAATCAAACCAATATAAGTATCTACTTCTATGGTGTAAGCACACTCTTTTTTTACACACAAGTTTTACAAAAATAACTTGGTGATCTTTGCAAAACACAAACTCGTCATGTTGGGTGACGCGCAACTACTATGCAGCTGCAAGGGACGATAAAATGTAATAAAAACAAGTGTAATTATAATTACATAGGAACTTCATTTAAATGCTGATGAGTATGAAAACAAACTAATGCTTAATTTATTTACTGATCAAATACGTTTTAATAAGTTTAACTAGATATTTATGCAATACGAGTAATACTTGTAGCAGATAAATGGATGAAAGCGTTTATTCTTGCGTTTTAGTTTTATTAGTAGGCAACCAATCAATCAAATTGTCACGCCTTTTTCCCACAAGTATAAGCAGAGACAATGGAGCGCCACTTACCACGATCCTTACAAAACTTTCTTGCTTCCTTCATATCCACAATTCTCTTCATACAGGCTCTGTGGTTATGGGCACTAGGCAACCCAGCTTTCTTGAGGATGTCTTCAATAAACAGTTACAGTTGGTGGTAATTTGCCTAGTTTGTCGTTTAGCGGTAGTACCACCACTTTTAAGTTTACAGACTGCGAGCTGACTTAATCGCGTGTCGGGTTCAGCTAGATAGTTGCCTGTTACAACTAGTCTAACATAGTGGATGCGATTGCTACTTTCACTTATTTAATAATACTAGCGATCGCATCCATTTATGGACAGCACTCAAGCCCTACATAAAGCAGGAAACTATCATTATCCAGCAACAATTTTAAAATTTTAATGTTAAGTCTAAGTTCAACAAGTAGTTTTATTTTTATTGTGACACGACATCTGACCCCGACCGTCTGATGATAAGTAAGAGGAAGTCCAAGAGTGATGACGACTGAAAAAACCGAGTTAGTTCACGGCTGCCTCAGTCGCCGTCACTATACGGGCTAACAACACGTCCACATCGTTTATCATACAAGTTATTTGTACGATGGTTTTTCTACTAAAAATATTTGTGATCATCTTATATTTATCATAACCTTTTTTTATTTTGACGTGACATCTGATCTTGACTAGCTTGATGGTAAGCAAGGATTCATTCCAAAGAGTGCCGACGACTAAATAAACAATTTACTTTACGGATGCCTCAGTATGTTATAACATAATAAAGGAGCATTATGTATAAGAGGCTGAATATTTATAATTTATTAATTACTATTATACTCGTACAAAACAATAAAACTATAACTAATATTAATATCCTGTCACCTGTCTTGCATCCAAAAGAATTGCACCATATTGACACTATTAAATATATCAGCCTTCACTTCCAATATAGATCTAGTTAACGTCAACCTGTCCTAGGAAAACAAGTTATCAATTTATTCTGGTAAGCCAGGTGCAGGGTTATTTGTAGATCATAGCAGATTGACTACATACATTTAATCTTTATTATGAATGTTAATTAACTATTCAATACTTTCTTATACTTAAGTTATTAAAGAAATCTAATGAGTAAAAATCAATTACTTGCTTTTTTCGTATTTTATGCGCTGCCAAATCGTTCACCCAATTGAAATAAAATTTTGATAATTCATTTAACTTTGTTATGGACCTGATGTGACCTGTTGTCGAAATATAAGTAATTAAAAATTCTTTATTATTAAATTTTCAGTTTATTGACAATCTTAGTGCCATTAAGTATTCTCTCTACTCATGACTAGATGTAAGCGGCTTTGAAATTTCAATCTTCATAATACGAATATTTCTTTACAAGCTGTCCATTATCTGGTACTTCATTTAATTTGATATTAGCTCAAGTAAAGGATCAATTAATCAATCAAATTGTCACGCCTTTTTCCCACAGGGATAGGCAGAGACAATGGAGCACCACTTACCACGATCCTTACACAACTCCCTTGCTTGCTTTACATTCACAATTTTCTTCCTCAAGTAAAGGATCATAATAAGAAACAGTTTTATATATACATTAATACATTTTATATACATTTGCTAATCTGAGAGGATCAAACATAAGGTTGGCCAAATTCAGACATGTTATTATATTTTCTAATAAATGACGTTTATATTTAAAAGATATTTTTAGATTTTTTTTAAATTCAGATACCCAATGATAATATAAATAATAAATGACCTAAAAACAGTTTGGGACTGGTTGTTCTAAAAATAAGCAGAATTCTAGACAGTGTAATTGACTATATTTTAGAGGATAAAGCAATTTAGTTTAATGACTTTTAGCGCAATTTAATTTAGAATTACATTTAACAATAACATTATTTTACTTGACATTTTCCATCTGCAACGCTTAAATTTCAATAAGACTCTGCGGCGAAAATGGCAACGGTCTCGTTAGCTACGAACATAAGGAAAATTGTGAAGTAAGAAAATGAGTTATTTTCATCTAACTATTACAAGCGATTTCACCGCAATCATTTGAAATGATTTGCTCATAATAAATTTGTGTCGTGAGGTTATTCCGGGCTTGGTAGTTAGAATATAGTCAGTGCAACCGCATAAATTGTTGGGTAGTTCGTTTTTCTATTATTCAGGATTGACGTTGTTGTGGCCCCACTGCTTTTATGAATATCTGGGTCACAGGGTAGCCAATTTAATAATCGTTTTAAACATTTTAAAATTCACTCCGCTAATAAGATTTGTATCGATAGCGAGACCCGGATTTTTATTTAACAACTTTTGCTAACTTTTAATTGAATATACAAGTACTCAGTGGAATTAACTTTTATCGAACTGTTATTATAGCGAAATTAAAGTGAATTAAATTTATTTTTTCTTTTATGATTCCTAGTTTGTAATAACACTACTAAATCTAAGTTAAGCAAAGTAGTTATTAAAATAATATCGGGTTTCACAGACAATAATGTCAAGTTTCAATTGTTGTAAAATAAATTATAAAGAGTGTAAAAGAGCCCAGGATTTACAAAAAATCTTTTGACTTTTTTATAAAGTCATGGGGAATTCTAAGGCTTTAGTTTTACACTCAATTCAAGTCTTATTTCACTAAAAATCTTCTACAAAATATTATGTACGGTATAGTATGCTAATCATAGTAAAGAGTACGGGAAACATTATAGTAATGCAAATTGATCGAAGATGCAATTGTTAAATATTTCCTTTGTGTGTGTGTGTGTGTGTTGTTAACTCTCGGGTCACCACAATGCACTCAACGCTAACGAGTATGCGGCGATGCTGAATAATACATTCAATGTTTAAACGACTGTTGGGAAAACGTTTAACTTTTTTATAAACTGAAATAACGTTTGCGTTATTGTGAAATTTATTTCCGTATCGAGCTCTTTTGGGATTTTATATTTGGCTCGTCCATCATGCATTAATAAGGTTCTTAATGGTAGATAGTAAATTTAAACGGATTTTTAGTCGTCAGCGCTCTTAGACCTTAGTTCAGATGTCACGTTTTAATTTAAAAAAAAAACATCCAATACAGGTGTATCTTAAAACCATAAATAAATATGTACGTACACAATAAGTACTCGTATGTGTTGTGTATGTAGTAATAGTGCTAAATAACACTAATGGCAGCCTAATCACCAAAATGACGATCTCTTCCAGGAAAACGATTGACGATATGTTTTTATTCAATTTTTTAAAAGAAATGAAGGAATAAAATAATAAAAAAAACATGTTCCAACTCTCTCAGGAATAGACAAAGAGTTTTTAGACGTTGTCTCGACATCGGTCTTGCCTGAAAAAATTAAACAATAAGTTTTCGGCTGCCTCACTATGCCGGCCAAAGAAATTAAAGAATCGAAGTAGGTTTGAGAGAATCAGTAGCGATCATGACACAACTCTCTAACTTCTTTTAAATTACAAATTACAAAAACGTACCTAGTTTAAAGTAAAAGTTTGAATGGTCTGGGGAATGATAACAAAATAAAAATATATTAATTTCATTGCAATAAAAACTTTAGAAATAAAATACACAGACCCAATCCTAGCTCTAGGCTATAGAAAAACTAAATAAAGATATTTAATTATGAATTACAAATGTTAACAAAAAAAAAACTTTATAAAATAATTGATGTTACGTAATGATTTGATTTTAGTTATAACCCTACAATTCTCACATGTACATCAGAGAAAATGGAGCGTCATTTTTACGATCCTGACACAACTATCTGACTTCCTTTAGACTGAAAATTATCTTTATAGCAAATATGACTTGCAAATTCTAAATTGAATAACAAATAGCAAATATATTTTTATTAATTAAAACGATGTATTCGTGGAAAAATACGTGCTTCACTTCACTATTTTAATTGCATAAAAGTGAGAGTTCCCTAGGCTCAACCCATCAAACATTCTCCGCGGTTCACCTCCCTGACTATTGTCCAGCTAATTATAGTCAAACCTGCGTAATGAGCTTATTCCTGTACAGTACATTCCTGTTTCTACCCCCAATTTATAACCTCTATACCTAGTTTACATAATATATAAGATTTGGTTGTTTATTTCTAAACTAATATTTATTTAAATTATTCTACAGCTGGTTTAAAACAATAATATTATACGTCTTGTGGAAATATTCAGCGTGATGCATGGCAAAGTGTTGTCATCGTATTTAACGATGGCATCGTATAAACAACCCAGAAGATTGTTTCCCGAGCATATAAGTAACATTTGAAATAGGGATTCAGTACAATTGAGAATCAAACGAACTTACCTGTAAGTGAAGTTCGATGATAATTGTACGAACTTCCTTAGTGCTCCGCCGATTTGCTTCATATTTAAACAAAGTAGTATTCGCATTCGATGGCTACTCTCACACGTTTAATAGTAATCAGTTTTTTTTTTTTGGATGAATATACGGTTGTCCAAGCCTCGATTTCTTTAAGACATCATTCTGTTTATAGTGTTCCTGTGCTTACAAACCTGAAACTCACCTACCTATTTACATGTAGAGGTGGGAGGGTGTGGCTTTCACAATCGGCGGAGCACTAAGGAAGTTCGTACAATTATCATCGAACTTCACTTACAGGTAAGTTCGTTTAATTCTCAATTGTACTTTACTTCCGCCGTGCTCCGCCGATTTGCTTCATATTTAAACAAAGTAGATATTTAAAGGTTGAAGGTTTGTGGACTGAAATGGGAGTATTACCAGACATTTGGATGATCAGAACTCCTCAATCACATTAACTTAGTTCTATAACAATTATTTCTTAAATTTATATAATTATGCGTCCTCTAAGTCATTACAGTGATCTAGTACAAGTAATAAATATATATATAACTAGCTGTGCCCGCGACTGCGTCCGCGTGAAATAGTTATTTTGGGAATCATATTAATTTTTTGTTTACCTACCTGCTCAGCTTTATTATAAATTACCTATAGCTGTTACCCGCGACTTATTTTAGACGATTAAATTACGTAACTAATAGAATATATTTTAAAGTAGTTTTAAAAAGAATATATTTTTAAGTACTTCTGCGTAAATTATATTTTCAGTTTTATTTTCTTGTGCGCAAAACTCGCAGCCGCTTTGCAGAAGCAGTCTGCCGAGAACGCTGAGTCCTTTTTCTAGGCATTACAGTGACGAAGAAAGAACGAAGGA
Source organism: Tinea trinotella (assembly GCA_905220615.1). Lineage (NCBI taxonomy): Eukaryota > Metazoa > Arthropoda > Insecta > Lepidoptera > Tineidae > Tinea > Tinea trinotella. The sequence continues at coordinate 3,541,582 of HG992314.1, forward strand.
AATGAAAACTTAACCAAACTAACTGTATGCTTAAACTAAAACCTAACCTAATAAGAATTGTAAAACCTAACCTTGAAAGAATGTAGATGATACCTACAGGTATTATTTACAACAAAACAAAAAAAGTGTTATTGTGAAATACTATACTTAAAACAAACACTACCTACTATAGAGAAAACTACTACAAAATGAAATTGTATAAAAAAGGATTTTGCACGATGATATTATATCGTAAAAACAAATTAACTCTGCATTCAACCGATCAGTAGGGAGCCGACCGCATAGTATGCTTGTCTGTCTATAAATGACGCGCCCCTCCACTTTATTAGTTTATTTAAATGTGTGAATGCATCACGTACGTTCCTCCTTTGTGTCTAACCAGCAACTGAATAACCAATTACTGCATTTTCGGTGTGTTTTATCCATATTTTATATTTGCTCGTATGCGTAAATGCAGTGGAGGGGCGCGTCATTTCGGCTTAGACAGACTATACCTCGTAGAGCTACCCCCTCCGCCTCGCCCGCAAGCACCGCCTCTCCTCGCCCGCCGGTTAGTGCTCATCATGCGACGCGTGTGAATTTTGTTTCAGAGTTATTTTAAAATTGTATATCTTATAAGATGTTTATTGAAATTAGGTGATGTCAATGACAATTTTGTTCACAGTTAAATACTCCTAATTAATAACACATTTATTTCGATAAAGAATAATATTATTATGTTAATACAACTCTGACAAATAATTTGTAATAATGCATTAATTTAGACCAAATTTGACTATCATGAAAACGGTTATTGTGAGTTAATCTTAAAAGATAGACATATACGGTCGCGGTCATTTTTTTAGATAATTTAAAGAGGAATAATTCTTTCATACATATTTTTTGGGTATCTCGAACGGTTTTCGCAGCGCACGCAACGGAAACGTTCAAAGACGAAAAATATTCCCCGTTTTTTCCACATTTTCGACTGTTTCTTCGCTTCTATAAGTCGCAACGTAATGTTTTATAGCCTAAAGCCTTCCTCGATAATTGATCTATCCAACACAAAAAGATTTTTTCAATTCGAACCAGTAGTTCCTGAGATTAGCGCGTTTAAACAAACAAACAAACAAACAAACAAACAAACAAACACTTCCGCTTTATTATATATATATATATATAAAATATAAAATATATAAAATATATAATATATAATATATATTTTTTTAAATCAATTTTTGCAAAAGTGTTGGATTTTTCGGACCATCCAACAGTTCTACGAATAGTATCAATATTCTCTCCTAATGTTGAAATAGTAGATGTTGACAAATAACCATTACTATGATTTTCAAGTGTATGTCATAGATATCAAGATATAAAGTGTATCTTTATTTTAATTGCTTAAAGTTTGTTAACGAACAAGATTTTTTTTATTTTTCATTTATATAACTGAAAGAGTTTTGTGCAGGGCAGATAAACTCTCTTTTACAAAAGATATTTTAGGATTTATACAATAGAGGCAATAATAAAGTTGGTTGTGTACGACCTGGCCCTAGGTTTATTGAAATTTATTATTTATATTTTAACTTGCAATATTTTAAATAATCATATTATTATATTTAATTAAAGATGAGGATTATCCTTTATGAGCGGTGACAAGAGCTAACAATGTTATCACATTGGATAACAAATTAAGTGAAATATTTTTATTTGGATATAATTTATATAATAATTCTTAACAAACATTGGGTTCTTAAATGATATTTTCGAGTTTGTGGGCGAAACCTAAAAATCTCTTAGATAGTATCTTAACACAAATGTCAGTGGTAAGTTCATTTGGTAAATGAGGGCTATTGCTGAATATACCAATTTACTGAATTATAACTATAGCCTTTATTAGAAGTATTAGAAAAAGGTTAATAAATAAGAATAAATAAGAGAAATCTTATCTATCTGTGAAGTGTAATGTATCTGCATATTTGTGATACTATTTTTTTACTATTACAATAATCTACAATTAGGTATGTATTGCATTGCTTCAAAATGTTATTGACAATGAAGTAGTGAAAGGGTACTATGGTTGCAATGGTCAATATGAGCCAACTATAATTACCCTAGGTGCCTTGTTACAAAATTTAGAAAAGCTTTATTACAATTGAAAAGGGTGGAAAACGAATGATATTTGTAAAAAGTCCTGTATGGAAAACGTCCATGAGATTGTGAAAGAATCTCTTGCGATAGCATAGTGGTCTGGTCGCCAACAAATATATAACTTACACTTATGATTATGTGTAGAGGCAAACAAATCTTTTTTAGAAACACCAAAACCTGAAATAATCGTATAAAAGGCATATTTTGCCGTTTTTCACTAGGTTCTATTGTTAAACTGTCTTGAAGCAGTGTCAACTGATTTTATTTGAAGCAGTATTGTTTTTGATGGTATATAATCTGTCTATACGCACATACTTGCATGCTTACACCACTGCTAAATTAGTTTAGCTAGACTATCAAGATGTGGTGTTGTTAATTTTTAACATGATAAAGCAGTTACTTACTTTTATTACATGTAAATGATTTTAAAGCAAAAAGACAGCCAGTAAATTTAGGTAATTATTGTGTTCATTTATTTATTTATGAATCTTACCGAACCCTATTAGTGGTACAACATAACCGCAATTTAACAATAATGAATCTGCATAAATTAGTTATTTTGGCTGATTAATTGATTCTTATGAAAGTGAAACAAATTATTTTGTCACCAGGATAGTTAATTATTGGCACCTTGTGATATTGGTACTTGGCTATTATATCTATTATTATTTAATGCATTTCCATAGTTCAAGTTGTTTTGTATCAGCTATATTATGTTACACCTGAAGTCCTGGACATGCTGCATATAGCATGCCTGTTATAGTGGCCAACTTTGAATAGGACGTGTTTTGTTCCAACTGTCATGTTTTCAGAACCTATTCTCATTCATTATGCTTGTGGAATTAATTTACTTTTAGTTGTGTTTATAATAAAACATAAACTTACCAATATTTCACCAATAAATAAGTCTCCTTTGTGGCCATTAGACATGATTATTATGTCTTTATCTAAACATTTAAATATACTAATGAAGTATAATTCCTGTTTTTATTATATTTATGTATGGGTGTCAAAATCATCTTTAATATCAATATTGGTCATGTATAAAAATCCAGAGCAGTTATTAATAATTTAAGAGCAGTACGTATTTCCTCAATTTTAAAAGATGTTAATTTTTTAGGATTAAAAATAAAACTTTTTTTTTTATTTATTTTTTATATGTATTATTTTGGAGACAATAAAGTGAGGGTATAAATTAATTGGACTCTGGTGAGCTCAAGATAAATAGCACCTTTACATAACAGTTCATTTATTGAACTATTAAAGTCAGCAATTTCTTCCTTAGAAATTAGGCAACCTGACCAATTGGAACCTGACTTATTGTACAGGTATTAGATTTATACAGGTATTATATTAAATGGAATATTGTGTCCCAGATCCATGAAAAATAAATAAATATGTCAGAGGGTACCTTGTAAAAATATTGTAATCGTCTGTTGACGCTGTTTGTTGTTGCCTTTCGTAACAGCATATTGGTAGCAACCACCTTCTCACATAGTCTTCCGAGGGAGTCCCCAGTAGTTTAAAGGATTTTATTTATTTAAAAAATCAGTGGTCGAACTTGCTGCGGCTTTACTATTTCCCATTTTATCACCAAAAGTCCAAAGTTGACTTCAAAAAAGGATATTTCAGGAGTTGAGTCCTGTGCTGCATCTCTGGCAACTTCACCTGAACTAGCCTGAGGCTAAAAACCTTCTTAAAGAGAAGTTCATTGAAATAAGTTTTTCAGTATCTTTCTGACATTCTGAACATTTTTATATTAATAAATGGCGGTATTGATATATCTATATAACACCGTATAATTTTATTCTTAATACTGTGATCTACTGTATTTGCATGGCATGGCAAAATAGTGAATACTTTTTGTTTTATCCCTCTTCAGAGAGGGTTTATTGAATCCATATGTGACCTCAGGGTTTATTTTGCAAGGGTTAACCATTGTGTTAAATACATTTTCCCTCTCTCATTTTTTTTTTTTTTTTACACCAGACTAAATTTTTGACCAACGGTCTGTGGGTTCTAGTTGTGTATGGCTGGTTCTGGCACTCACGTTCTTTGGTATGGTCTAGAGCAGTGTTTCCCAAAGTGGGGCCCACGCCTTACAGGGCAATTCGATAGTTAAGGAGGGTAATTTCAAAATGGATTAGACACGACTTCAACCCTTCTGCTTTGGGTTATTTATATGCAATGCTAGATATCGGTGACCAATTTAACAAAAAAGGCAACTTTTTAAAAAAATATTGTAATCATTTATATTTATTAAGGGTAAAATACATTTTTTAAAGGTTGGGAAACACTGGTCTAGAGTGACTAATAAAACAAGGTCAAGAGTTTATTGACCTCGAATCTTTATTGAGTTGGTGCTTAAAAGCATAAACCCTGGGTAAAAATGTTGTAACCTGAATTAGGATTCTCATTATAGATAGTAAATTTTTCTAATAAAAATCATACACATCAATATATGGACGACGTAGGTTCACCCATGCTCAAGAGGTAATAATATTGGATTGTGACGATGTAATTCCTCGAAATACATTCAAGCACAATAATAAAATAAATTGCGACGTTGCAGTTCTTCAAACTACACTCAAGCACAATAATAAAATAAATTGTGACGTTGCAGTTTTTCAAACTACACTCAAGCACAATAATAAAATAAATTGTGACGTTGCAGTTTTTCAAACTACACTCAAGCACAGTTATAATTAGTTGTCACATTATAGTTTTTCAAACTACCATCAATAACAGTAATTATAAATTGTGACATTGCAGTTTTTCAAACTACACTCAATCACAATAATAATTCATAAATAGTGGACGTTATAGTCTCACGAAGTATTAAAACATTTTGGTTGCAACAAATCCACTTATGTAAAAAAATCCAGTATCGGTATTTACCTGAATCGTTTTGTTCATGCAGGTAAAACGAACAAACGTGGATGAGGGCGACCGTGATGGCGTCGTATTCGTGGAGCTCCGTTTCTCCAACCATCTTATTTTCTACGGTATTTGCCAATTTGCTTGTTCGTTTTCAGCTTCTTCTCGTTGCCTTTTACCCATTTAGAGTAAGATTGTATAATTATTTACACAAAAATTTACAATAAAATGCGGACAACCGATAAACACGTGCATCTCGTAGCACACGAAATACGGAATGATGTCTTAAAGAAATCGAGGCTTGGACAACCGTATATTCATCCAAAAAAAAAAAACTGATTACTATTAAACGTGTGAGAGTAGCCATCGAATGCGAATACTACTTTGTTTAAATATGAAGCAAATCGGCGGAGCACGGCGGAAGTAAAGTACAATAGAGCATATAGATAAAAGATAATCGTGGATGTGAAGAAACGGTAGAATTGAGTGTGTGGCACCGTTCATTACTATGGAAATTGGATTGATTTATTGTGATAAGCACGTATGGTTATCAATAATTACAACTGTTTACGATCAGAACTATACAATCAATCAATCAATTAAATTGTCACGCCTTTTTCCAACAGGGAATGGCAGAGACAATGGAGCGCCACTTGCCACGATTCTGAGACAACTCCCTCGCTTCCTTCACATTCACAATCTCTGGAGGGTGTTTGCCGACCAAATCGGAGACATCCTTAAGAAAGCTGGGTTGCTTAGTACCCATATCCAGAGCTTGTGAAGAGAGTTGTGAGATCTATAGTCAAACTAAAATAAAATTCTAAAAGTTATATAAAAATTTGTTATTTTATAAAAATGTTATTAGTCCACGAATGACGAAAATCTTTTTAATTTTTGACCTGTAGGTCTAATTTTAACTTTTATAATAGGGATAAAATATTATATCATTTTAAAACTTAAAATACGCTTCGTGGTTTACGGACATCTGCCACCATGTCCATATGGAAAATAATACTTGGTCATGACATCCTGGTTCGATTATTGCGCCCGCGCATCTGTTGTGGTCATCAGCCTGTGGGTTAGATCAAAAATATGAAAGCTTTTATTGTGAAATTGTCTTAAAAAGACGCGATGTATACATCAAATTATTTTTGTTTCCTTTGCATTGTCATAAATATTTAAATATATTTTTAAGAAACAACATAAGTACCATGATGTCTTAACGACTATAATCTTAGAGTTTGTCTAAATTGTGAAAAGAACTTAGAAAGTTGTGTCAAAATCGTGGAAAGTGGCACTCCATTGTTTCTGCCTACCTAATGTAAAAACAATAAACATTTCATTGTATTGATTTGCTAAAGGTGACAGAAAACCACTGAAAGTATGCCGCTTACAGCAGGCACTATGGAAAACGCTGGGAGAGACCTATGTCCAGCAGTGGACAACGAATGCCAAGAGATAATAATAATATTTAGATTTTAATTAAGAGATAAGCAGAAATAGTGGAAAGCCACAAAATTACAAAAAGATATATTACTATATAATTTTCACAGATTCACAGATTTAGTTAAGAATCGTAAAAAATGTCATCATAGAGCTTACTATTACGTATATATAGACAAATATATATGAAATTCAATTTTATATAAAAATCTAAACACCTCCCACACAATGAATTCTCGTTACTCCGTCATAATATTCAATTAACATTATTTCATTTTACGTAATGGCATTGCAAAACCGCAGTCAGTTGCGAGGCAAAGTAACTTAATTATACTCAAATAGTACTTATTATAAGAGGCCTTGTCACGTTACAGTAGCCAGGAATACAATAAGCTAATCACACACATGCTACCACTACTTCTAGATTCAAATGGAATGACGACAAACACTATCCATGTGCTAATAATAAAAAAGGGGTCCGTATAAATTTATAAATTCTTTAAGCGTGGGAAGTGGGGCGGTTTCTGCTGAGAACCTCAAGCTGCGCAAATACCTCGGTACCTGGGGACCTTCAGCTAAGCGCCTGGTCAGGGAGTTGTCCAAGCGGCTGACGAAGAAGTCTAGAGACAGGGAGGCTGGCAATTATTTTTCCTTCTTGGGACCATCTCTGATATGACGTCATTGGACGATATATATTTTTTTATTTATAGTTAATATACTTTTAATTTTACCTGTTTCTCAATAAAGAGTTTAAAAGTACTTACATTTAACGTAGCTAAATTTCTTACATATACTGTACTTACATATAACAGTCATGTTATGAATAAATATTTACCTACTGAACCCTACAGGCTTCAATATGGTTAAGATCATTGTCAAGCGAACAAAGAAAATAGACGTAAATCGAATTGGAATTGGAAGACAAGCTAAGGTTGACCATATTATGTTTAAGGCTATTTTGTGTCAAGGGGAAATTCACAGAATAATTCTTAGTTAATTAGCCTTGTATTTGTTTCCGTAAGATCGTATGCAATGTAATTTTACTTAGAACATAATCTAATTCTAGTGTTTCGGAATAATCTTGAAATATTTGGTAATGTTGGCTCATTAAAGTGAAGGATCTGACTTTACTGAGCCAGTAAAACAATACATACTAAGTGTTTCACTAAACTTAAAGCCTGTTGCGATGGCCTACTACTACTAATTTTTACTGCATATTTAATGCTATACCACTATAAATCAAATACAAAACACTTGTTATAAAATCGTGTGTATTAGAAACTTGACATATATATAGAAGTGTATATCAAAATGAGAGGTGGCAAAAGAGTGGTAGGCAGTGGTACCCAGTCTGCCGATCCGGGGTAGTACCACCACTTACAAGTATACAGACCGTAAAGTGATTTGGTCACGTTTCGGGATCAGCTTGTAAGTTGCCGGTTCCATCTAGGCCGGCATAGTGGATGTGATTGCTACTCACAGTTATTGAATTGTAGTAGCAGTGACATTCATTCATGGACCACACTTCGGCTTAACATCAAGCGGGGTGCTGTCAATAAAAAAAAAAGGAAAAAAAACATTATGTTTTTACATTAAGATTATGAGCAAGTTATACATTATATTATAATAAAAAATATTTCAACAATATTTTGTAAATGATTTTAAATATGTTGTGATTGAAGCCTGTAGGGTTCGATAGGTTAACATGTTCTTTATATAATGTAAATACATTATATGTAAGAAATTTAGCTACATTAAATGTAAGTACTTACTTTTTACCTCTTTATTGCTACAGAAAAACAAGACATCTAAACCGTGGTAGTAGTTTAGTTAAATGTTATTTTTTAATGTAATTTGTGTCATATTTTTTAATGGATCAAAATTTTACTGTGGTCAATTATAACCTTATGTTAAGTGGGGTCGTGACCTAGTGGCTACCATGCAGATCATCACACGAATTAGCATTCCTAACTTAGCGTTGTTTGATGAGATTGGCCATTAATTTCTGAACATGAGGAATGTTTGGAGATTTGAGAAGTCCTAGCACAATGTTGAATAATTCCTATCCCTCAGGTAAAGTTTTGCTCTAGTAGACTATTCAGAATGGATAGTTTAGTACTCCACAGAAAGTTTCAAGTTGATAAAGGTATATTATAGTTATAACAATTCACCAACACTTAAGCAAATGTTTTATTTATTTAGTAGCTCATTATTGTATGAGATTATCTAAGATTATTGCTATTTAAAAGTATCATCATAACATCTTTTTATTATTTTGTTGTTATATATTAAAATCTAATTATCTATGTTTTACCGTGTATAGTCTTTTGTATTGTACAGTATTTTATATTTTATGTAAGCATAAATTTTAATCAAAAATATTATCATTAAAAAAGATTTGACAATAAAATTATACTACTAAAAAAGTTTTTACATATTGCTTTCTTTATAATTTACTCGATGTCTTTTAAAAAACTACTACAAAATAAGTATACAGGGTTTAGTTTAAATATAAAATTTGCTCCCAGTAACAGCTGTACAATTGATTTAGAGAACCTTGTTAAATCCATACATCCCGCCACCACCTCTTAGTATTAAGTTATCTCCTCTTCTGTAATAAAGTTTAAAAAAAAGGCGTCGGCTCTAAGCCAAGTAATCTAGCAACTTGTACTCCTGTAGAGCGATGAATATAAATTGCTTACGGTTGAAGCAATAAAAGCACACAACATTAATAAACATGATGTGCGATATTTTCCGCCGGTGGATTAAACAGATACCCTCTATGAGACCTCTGGGGCGCATTTAACGGACTTAGTTTGCACAAAGATCAAGCATAGAGTGTATATTAAGTAAAATGTCGTAGGATGTATTTTTTATGAGGCTTGAAATTTAATGAATAAATTAAAATAGGCCTATGATGATGGACACCAATGATCTAATAGCTTAACTTGATGTTACAGTGGCAATCTTTGGTTTTTCCCTGCAACATCTTTTGCTTGGACAAGACCTCCTCTTGCTTAACAACAGGTAAGTAGAGGTCAGGCAAGTAGGTGTCGTATCTTAATAAGAAGCGAGAGAGGCTTTTTAAAGCGAGTCATGTCAGGATTAAGGAAAGTAGCACTCCGATATCTCTGCCTATCCCTGTATTGTATATTAGCTTTAATTTATAAAAGTACTTTACTGTGTATTAATTGAATAATTAATCTAATTTGTGATAAGTATTTTAATATATTTTAATAGAAAAATTGATTGTCTCTGCCTATCCCCGTGGGAAAGAGGCGTGATAATTTGATTGATTGATAATTAGAAAAAAGATATAAAATTAGGATAAGCAACGATTTTTTTGTTAGAAAATATTTAAGGTTTTTTATATTATAACATTAATTTGACAGGATCCCTAAAAAGTTTTACTTTGAGTGTAAAATGTGTAACGAGATACCATGTCGCTTTATATTTTCAACCCCTCATTTTGTTTCTTGGCAAAATTTACATTTTTTTCGTATTTATTATAATAAGTAGTGTATATCCCTACACGTTTATGTCAAAGGTAATATTAGGAAACATGCTAAAAATATTAATATTAATACTCATGTGTACATTGTATTATTAATATCCGTAGAATAAAATAAGATTTTGAATATTATTGGAACTTCTATATCTTGTAAACAAAGCTTGCATAAGAATATACTAGAATAATAAAATAAAAACATATTAGGCCTTAATTCTATTTTTAGTTTTTTCAATGTAGCTCGACATATGTATGACAAAAACCCGCCTGATGTTAAGCTGGAGTGCCGTTTATAAAACGAGGCGACTATTTGACGACAGGCGTGGACGAACGGTTTAGCGACTGGTTTGTTGCGCGTAAAGTCCCGGGTTCGATCCCCGGTCGGAGCAAATATTTGTTTCATAGCTTTTATTTGTAATATTTAATAGTATTAAATATTGCAAATATTTGTTAATAAAAAAAAAAGAGATGGATATTTGCTTCGGGTCTGGTTTTCAAAGAGTGGTAGGCAGTGGTACCCAGTCTGCCGATCCGGGGTAGTACCACCACTTACAGTATACAGTACCGTACAGTATACAGTAAGTATACAGACCGTGAAGTGATTTGGTCACGTTTCGGGATCAGCTTGTAAGTTGCCGGTTCCATCTAGGCCGGCATAGTGGATGTGATTGCTACTCACAGTTATTGAATTGTAGTAGCAGTGACATTCATTCATGGACCACACTTTGGCTTAACATCAAGCGGGGTGCTGTCATATGTCGAGTCACAATAAAAATAAAAATAAAACTGTAGTAACAGTTACCTTCATTCGTGGACCGCACTCCAGTTTAACATCAGGCAGGGTGCTGTCATATATCGAGTCAGTTGTGTCAGGATTACGGAAAGTGGCGCCCCATTATTTATGCTTATTCCTGTCAGAATTGAGGAAAGACAAATCACATAGGGATATGTAGAGTAAATATCTAAGCGACTTTCCACGATTCTGACAAAACTTTTTTGCTTTCTTCCCACCCACGAGTCTTCATACAATCCTATGTATTTATTTATTTATTTAAAAACTTAATGCACAATAGTACAAAGGCGGACTTAATCCTAAAGGCATTCTCTATCAGTCAAACCTTTAGGAGGTTGATCCGACAATATAGATAAGAGGTAGGGTGCAAATTAAAAATAGGTAACCAAATACATATGAAAAATATATAAATTAATTCATATATACATAAATAACCTTGCCTAAAGGGACTCCTTTGAATAATGTATTTTAGTTATTTTTTAAATATTTTTAAGGCTTTTAGTATTAGTAATAGAGGTGTAATTAATACATTTTAATTTTTACATTGAATAATTGTATGTTTCCTTATTAAATCTATAAAAATACTCATAGATATATAGATACATAAATAACATATATACTAAAACAATCATAAAGAATCACGTTAAAACAAAAGCATCAATGCATTGTCAATAATAAAGCCTACATCAATGACATCGTTCAACATCAATTTATTGTGAATAATCGAATTTCGTGTTCATTGTTAACACGTATCAGTTGGCCGAGCGTAAATTTATTAATACACTTTAAAATTATAATAAATACAACTGAAAAGGTACCTATGTAATTTTGTAGCATTGCGTTGTGAACGTGAGGCCGTGCTTCATTTGTTTGTTGCCGAAGGCGCCAGCACCCGGTCCGTAGTCCGTACTGTTTATGAGAACAGCCAATTATCCCTTACAGTGCGACTTTTCTTCTTGTACCATAACATGTATACGTGCGTCAATGTTTTTTATTACCATTTTTACTCATCTATTTTCTTCACTGTCGACATTTCCTTTTCAAATTACTTCTTAGTAATTATTTTAATTAAATATTACAAGCAAAGAAAAGATATTTGTAATAACATAGGTATGTTTGTAAATAAAGTGATATAACAAATGATAAAGAAATAACTCAATGGAATCCACCTGTCACATTCCAACACCAGTAAGGTTTCATTATTGAACGCACATGTTTCCATTGAAAACCTTCCAAAGTGGTTCCTTCTCACCGAACATAATGTTCTTGTTCATACTAAACTACTTTATACAGACTAAAAAATTTAAGAACAAATCATTGACGTTAAAAGCAGTATCAAATTGTTGGTCTATATAATTTGAACAGTATGTGTAGTTGGTAGTTAATTTAGTGCATGATGCCGTGGTCATCTCAGTTGGCCCGGGGCTGAAGAGATTTTTCTAAGTGCGTGCTTCATACTACCTTGAGGGGACAATTTACGCGGAGAACAGCGTTCTGGGCTGTTGATGTGATTGTTAACTACAGTCTTAAGATTATAACTTATCGACATTATGACTGCATGAGATACCAGGGAGCTCTATTCTAGCGCAATCGAGATGCATTTTTCGAAATCTTAAAACTGCTAGTTTAAACTTCTAAGGTAGGTAAGTAACCGACCGCGTAACTCAATGACAATAGGCTTCGTTTTGACAGTTGAACTCCATTAATGAGCTTTAAAATTGCGACCGCAAAACACACTAAGAATCGATGTTTATTTTCATTAACAGTTCAAACTAATTGAAACTCACTGTTCAAATGATCAAAAGTTATTTCTAACACTAACAGCGACCGCATAACTTTTTGACAAATAGGAATGAATTTCATTGCCGCCTTCCTGGTCAGAAACCAGCAATATTTAAGCTGGTCCGGAAATACAGCTAAGTCACTTCACGGTCATCAAAAGCCCGAATCAGCAAGTTGGGCTACAACAACTCTACTATACCTCTGTCAATGTTACCTTGTCATACGTTCATTCATTTTATTCCCTTTAGACAGCGCATGGTGGCAGCGACTGAGACAATCTTAAATTAAAACGGTTTTTAGTCATCGGTCTCTTTGATTTAAGAAAGAAAATTACTACCAGACAAGTCGAGATTTGAAATCCAGTGTTATAATAATAATAAAAAAAAATTTTTTCATGATTTATATTTGAATGAAACAACAATTTATTTCTAAATGAAACAATATTTCGTAATTCAAAACTATATTGGTGTTCATAACATACAAGAAGAAATTTCAAAAGTGACTTTTCCATTTACAGAATTCACCAACAACGAGTTACCGATGTTCTTGTCTGTAATGTTTTTGTATCACGTAATCGACGTTACCGTACAGTTGTTACAATAATAGAGGTAAATAAGGTTTTTATTTAGGTTAATATACAAGTAATATGGCTAAAATAGTTTATTGGACAGTATAAAATAATTATACAACACGGTATAGTCTACAGTGTACACGAATGACCCAATTGTCAACATAATAAATAGGATACTTTGTGAGCGACAATTTCTTTGAAACTATAATAAGTAGCCTGCCTACAAGCCTTATTATAACTAGTTCGTTGCAATAGAGTTAACTAGAATAAAATTTATATTGAATTAAACAAATTTTATGCGGCTTACTATCGCGTTTATTTTGGGTTATTGATTTTAGATTTTTTTTATTATTCCGACGTTTTGAGAGCTTCGCAGCCATCGTGGTCACGGAAAGACTGAAGTATTTTTCATTTTATTGGAATTTATAACTGAAAGAGTAAGTTTTAATGCTGTATTTACGAATATTAATTTGCAATAATAAGTCAAAGGTTATGACAGAATTTTTTGTCTTAAATTAATATTGGCTTATATTTTATTTTTTAAGATGACACGTTCACTTGAGGCAAGGGTGCCCGACGTCCTGTGAGAGTGTTGTTGAAGATGCTGGTCTTCTTTCAGGCGCACCCACGCACACACATATGGCGGATAGGGGCACACCGCAATGTTAGTCCAGTTGTTTACCACCGCCACAGAGGAACAGTGTGCCAGTCCACCGGTCTCACACTCGACCCTTTCTTCGGGAAGTGGACACGAGAAAAAATGTTTCAACGCCTTTTTCTCTCTTCTCTCTTTTCCGCACGGTTAAAAACCGATTGGGACACAAAATGTAAATTCATGTCGGCGGAGCTCTCAGTCAAAAACGCGTACTCGCGGATAAGAGCCCGGCACATTAAAAAAGAAAGTGATATAATCCACTATGCCGGCAAGTGGATACAACTATCGCTTTGGCTAATAGATACGAGTACAACTTTGGCAACTTCCAAGATGATTCTAAAACGGTACTAAGACACTTCGCGGTCTTTACAATTCGGATTGACTTTGTATCTATAGACTAGGCAAATTATTACCAATAGTCTGGCTCCGAACTTTAGAAGTTTTAGTGAAACAGACGCGCTTATAAATTAAAGTGTTTCTAGTACATCTATATTTATTCAGGGGTTAGTATTAGTATTTAAAAACGTAAATTATTCATCCATGAACATTCTGTTCCCATACATTTTTTTAAACAAAAGTTTAACGCAAAAACAGGAAGGTGTACAGGTAACAGGTGACAGGCGACTTTTTTTGTTTTAAAGCTGAGTACATATATTAAAATGGTAATATAGTAAAATACAACCCGTAATTTACTATATTTTAATATATAGTATAGTAAATTACGTAAATTATAAATATATCTTGTGAAATATTAAATTAATGAGCTTTAATACCTATTATTTATGTTAGTAAATGAATATTATAAATACACTTTTATAGGTACAATAAGTTTTGATGCATACTTCTGAATAAGAATATACATAATATAAATATACCTAATATAAATATAGTATGTCGGCACTCGGCACTCTTGGACCTCCATCGTGCTTACCATCAAGCAGGTCGAGGTCAGATGTCAAGTCACAATAAAAAAAAGGGTAAAAAACTCAGAACATTCTTCGTGGTATAAATAACGTTGATCAAAATAAAATGTCTTAAGTAAATAATATAAATAAGTTACCTAATATCATAAGTAAGATAATACAACTTCATAAAAACAACATAAAAAAGAAAAATATATAGTTTTTTATATGTTAAAATAAAATAAAAAAGTACTTTAGTTTAAGCTTTATTTAAGTTTCTGCACTAAGAACGTAGCTCAAGCAATCCAATATGATTAAAAATGAAAGCAAATTGAGGAAAAACTCCGTGAAATCACTAATCCGACCTAATTTTATACGTTATAATGTCATGAGAATAATGACTACGGAGCGTTAACTTGGAATCTTAATACGAACCGATTTAAACCTTTTTACATACGTTTTAAAAATTGTAAACGTCGCCATGTATTGATAAAATATTATTTTTTATTTTAATATAAACAATCAGTAAATCAAATGTCGGACATCCTTGTATGGAGAGAATTGTGGAAGCGAGTGAGTTGTGTCAGTATCGTGGCAAGTGGCGCTCCATTTTCTCTGCCTATCCCTGTGGGCGTGGCAATTTAATTGATTGATAAATTAAATGTAGGCGATATACTTCAATTTTTTTTTGTTGTTATTATGTGTTTATTGTGTGAGTAATTAAATTTAATCGATATACAATTATAGTAATTAAAATTGATATTGATGCATCCTTTTAACTGGTATTAATACATAAAAAATATTAAACATAATTCGATAAACTTTTTATTAATATTATAAATTTATTGTAAAACGTATTGTTTTACAATAAATTTATAGCCACGGCCACTTATAAGCAATAACGAAGGATATCGTAAATTACTTCACGTCATGTAAGCGAAACGCTGACAAATGACATGTGTTTGGTAGCTTCGTTCTTTTATTTTTAGATCGTCCCACACAGGGCTGTAATCAGAAACCGGGAGGCATACAAACAAATAAACTACTACATGAGATTGCGATCTTTAAGGCACAGGTTATGGCCGTTTGAATTTTTGAATAAAGACCTCCGCTTTTGTTTTTTTACAATGAACAACTCTTGGCTTTTATCTTAGCGAAATTAATACGCACTAGTGCAATGTGAATGTGCTTTAGATTTGGTTTATGGTTATTTTTTCATTTGTAATTTTTGTGTTGTTATATCTGTGGTATGGTTTTAATTTATTTGTAATATCAAGGAGTAGAGGAACATAGAAGTATTAATAAAAAGTTTTGTTAAGCGCAGCAAGAAAGCAGTATTCAGATTATGAACATAAATCTTTTTACTTATGAACCAGTTGGTCATATCGTCATTGATATTGCAATACGTTTTAAATCAATCAGTCATATTGTCACGCCTTTATCCCACAGGGATAGGTAGAGACAATGGAGTTCCACTTGTTACGATCCTGACGCAACTCCCTCGCTTCCTAATATTTTAAATCAGATTTAAAATATTATTTGCAGTATAATTATATTTTTTTAAATTATTCGAAATTGTAGAAAATATTTAAACTTTTAAAATATTTTTATAATAACATGTGAGAAACGTATTTTCTATTTATTTAAAATGCTGTAAGTCGTTAGTTATTTTCACATTTTTATACTAACCTACTAAACATGTTTTTATCATAGAAACAGGACGATCAAAGTAAATAATATGTCAAAGATGCATTAGTTCATCTTGATATATTTAATGTAAGATGAAAACAAGTGGTTTAGAATCGGGTGTTCTAGCTACCTAGACCACGGTCGCCTATCATAGTTTTATCTAACTTAAATTATTAGTCAACACTTCATAAAATTAGACTTCAAAACATATATAATTAAAATCTATTCCTTTTGGTATCTAATTAATAGTTCACTTCAATAGAAAGTAACAATTAGGTCATTCGGAGCTTAAAATAGTCACTGAAATTGTAGACACGTATGAGTGATTATTTAGCAGAAATACTAAAAGGAATGAAACATATCATTATTTTGATTGCCGGAGTTAAATACTAATTAAAAACTAAGCTTGCATGTTATAGTATCTGTCTAATTATCTATAAATTAGAAAAATGCAGAGATCCTCTAGCCATATAGCTTGTATGAAGAGAATTATTTATTATGGATTTGAGGGAAGCGGGGGAGTAATGTCAGGTTTGTAGAAAGTGGTGGTTTTCTGGTTACGATATAGTATTATTGGGAAATATTATATTATTTAAGAATTATTTAATGTAGATTAATCTATCCTACCCATATTATTATTTTATTTTTTATTGTGACTCGACATATGACAAGCGATGCTTGATGTTAAGCTGGAGTGTGGTCCATGAATCACTGCTACTACAATTCAATAACTGTGAGTAGCATCACTATGCCGGCCTAGTTGGAACCGGCAACTTCCAAGCTGATCCCGAAACGCGACCAAATCTCTTCTCGATCTGTATACTTGTAAGTGGTGGTACTACCCCGGATCGGCAGACTTTGTACCACTGCCTAACACGTTTTTATATACTCTTTCGTGTTTTCTGCGATATAATACAAATTGCGAACTTTTAATTAATTTTTTTAAGAGTGTTTTTATGTGGTCTATTGTTGTAGACTTTCTTCAAACTAAATGAAAGTATTTTATAATGAGTAAAAAGCTCTTTGATTTTAAAAAATAAGTTCATAACAGCAAAAAGCCATCAATTTTGCAGCCTTAAGTGTTCATAATTTATGAGTTACGAAATAATAAGATACTTTGAATCTTTGAAATCGTTAGTAACATTAATTTGACTATTACGTGTCGATGTCTATTTAGGTTTTGAAAACAAATATTTCAAAAGAACCTTTTATGTAATTTAAGTTGCATTATTTGATCGTTCAAAATAATCGGAGTAAAAAGTATAATCATCATAATTGCTCTAATAAAGTCATGATTTCAACTGCGTACTTATTTTTTATAGATGTTTTGTCAGTAGGGTAACCATAATATTACTTGGAGATCAACTGCCTTTAATAAAGGCTAAACCACAGGCGTGGACGAACGGTTTAGCGATTGGTTTGTTGCGCGTACAGTCCCGGGTTCGATTCCCGGTCGGAGCAAATATTTGTTTCATAGCTTTTATTTGTAATATTTAATTCACATTAAATATTGCAAATATTTGTTAAGTGATGGATATTTGCTTATTACCACCACTTACAAGTATACAGACCGTGAAGTGATTTAGTCACGTTTCGGGATCAGCTTGTAAGTCGCCGGTTTCATCTAGGCCGGCATAGTGGATGTGATTGCTACTCACAGTTATTGAATTGTAGTAGCAGTGACATTCATTCATGGACCACACATTGGCTTAACATCAAGCGGGGTGCTGTCATATGTCGAGTCACAATAAAAAATGATATTTAATCAGTAAAGCTTGTATTAGGAGAAATGTGGATGTGAAAGAAGCAGAAACGGCGTGAGTACCTCAGAAAAAGACGCTTAGTTTGATTGAGGCATGATAATTTAACTCATTGTCTAGGATATAGCGCGTTATGAAATGCATGAAGCCTAACTATTTGCTGTGTGGAATATAATCTCATGAGTCGATTTTGTGTTTTTTTTCTTATATAACTTTTTTTTTTCTATATAACATAGAGAGGGAGGTGGGATTGGGCCCGACCGGGATTCAAACCCGGAACTTTAAGCGTAAGAAACTGGTGTGCCAACCAATGCGCCATGCCGCTCGTCTTGTTTTACTGGTACATTATACATTACTGGTACTAGTATACATTACTATATATTATTTTATTCCTTCTTCCTTATAAACAAAATATCATACCCTGTAAAATCATATTTACAATAGGATTCAATTTCTTCAACAATGTGTGTTGTTATTATATTTAAGAAGTTTCTAAAAGTATAATAAACTTGGTGACCCTTGTAGTTTTAGTTTATAAAGTCGGTTATACCTCGGGGCGATATCTGATGATTGTTGAGCGTTGTGGCACGCAATTAAACGCTCTTACTTATATGTGACGGCGAATTTATATTACCACAGTATTCCATATGTTTTACTGTTTTTTAACCTATAATTAATATTAAAAACTGAACGTCATGTGTTAACCAAGCAGATTTTTTTACATACATGTAAATTTACTAGAATCGACAATGAATCATTTGTATGCTTATTTTTTAAAAGTAATTTTGTACTTATTACATATTAAGCCGTGCAAAAAAATGTTCACAGCAGTTTTATTCGTATTGTTGACATAACACCACATGTATGATCATAAAAGTAATTACAGAGTGTCTAAGGTTAACTGGTAGAGAATATCATATGCCAACTATAAGTTTTGCAATAAAGATTTAAAATTAAATTATTGACTTTTTTTTTTTTGATGTGTATACTTCTATACTAATAACAGTAATGATGACTGAGACTGATATCCTACTCTTTAAAAATTTAAGGATTATTACTTACATTGCATTATATCAATGCAACTGTGTATTGACGAAAATAGGAGAATTTTAGAGCCCCTGCAATTCAGCAGAGACATGGTGGCTCTATGCGTACCAGTGAGAATATTCTAAAGAGATCCTGAACCTTGTCCCTACCCCCTCTTTATACTTTCTTGATCAAATGAAGCGTGAAAAAGTCAATTCTGGTCAGCATAGTGATTTCAAATTCAATAGGTAAGCTAAAACTGCATCGGTTTATCAAGCGTCATCATCGGTCTTGTTGGTGCTATCGTAATCTGAGTCGATGTTTTTGTCACAGGTCATAAAAACCTCGTCTTGCCTATCATCAGGCAAATAGAGTTCACATGTCGCGTCACAATAAAACATCACTAATTCCTTCAAAACCTATAACTGATACAACTGACGACAGACGTGGAAGAACGGTTAGCGATTGGTTTGTTGCGCGTGAAGTCCCGGGTTCTATTCCCGGTCGGAGCAAAAATTTTGTTTCATAGCTTTCATTTGTAATATTTAAAAACGATATTATTTCAAATTTTTGTTGATAAAAAAAGAGGTGGATCTTTGGGTCTGGTTAACAAAGAGTGGTAGTACCACCACTTACAAGTATACAGACCGTGAATTGATATGGTTGCGTTTCGGGATTAGCTTGTAAGTTGCCGGTTCCAACTAGGCCGGCGTAGTGGATGTGATTGTTACTTACAGTTATTGGATTGTTGTAGCAGAGGCATCCATTCATGGACCACACTTCAGCTTAACATCAAGCGGGGTGCTGTCATATGTCGAGTCACAATAAAAAATAAATTAAAAAAACAACGACATCCGATTCTCATTGTTCTTACTAGTATCTCCTGTTGCTCTAGGAATCCTACTTGTACGAGTAGCACTAATTAGTCTACCTACTGCTTCCGAGGAGAATATCATGAGCAAGCAATATCAAATTGCTAAACAAAGACGTAACTGTAGACGCAGCAATGTAGCTGTTTGTCAGACGTCTAGACAGTTATTTACTTTTGATTTTATTTAAGATCTAATTAAAATATAATGGGAAAACGTCTCTGCGGAGTCTATTAATTTATTGTTGTAATTGTTTTGCGTGTAGTAAATTAACTATTATTTATGATTTGAGCTTAGGAATATTTATGCATTACTATAAATTATTGGACTGTTAATTTTGAATTTCCACAAATATATGCAAAAGAAAATGTATAAACAGAAAGTGTGGCGATAGAGTTGTGTCAGGATCGTGGAAAGTAGCGCTTTCTTATCTCTGTGGAATTGATGATTAAACGATTAGTCACCAATTTGTTTTTTGATAAATAGGAGCTCACGGCATCTAGTACATATATAAAATAAATTGGCACAAAATATAATTGTGTAATGTTGTGTATGTTTATGTATGTTTATTTTTACCTACATTTATGTTTGTAGTATATTTGCACCCTGCCCATAATATCTCATCATTCCAAAGGTTAGTTGTTAGAGAATACCTTATATGCATTAAACTATGTACCAATTTTTAAGTTTATTTTGGTGCATTAAAGGATTTAAATAAATAATGATATTAGGAAAAGGAGAGGGATAGTTTTTTATATCATTTAAAGGTAAGTCTGTGAGACGTAGTCTGCCTAGAATGGAAAATGTTTGAATAAAGAATGGAGTGTACGGGTCCAAGAATGGGGGCGACTGCTACTATAGTTGAATGACTGCCAGTGGCGGTCGGGTCCACTATGCCGGCAGCTTGGAACTGGAAAGGCGACTAAGTCACTTTTGGGTCTTATACTTGTAAGTGGTGATACTACTCCAGATCGGCTGACTGGGCACGATAGCCTGCCACTCTTAGAATTTCTAACTTCAGATATTGTCACAATTTGCTATACGATTACCTACATTGTTGATATTTTGTACAAGACTTCCGAAGTTTATTTTCCATACCACTGTTCCCTCTTGCACGTAGAGACAATAAAACACTTTAAAAGCTTAACGCTCGGCATCGACGTAATAGCAACTTGATTTACATGCGGCGTTAGAAGTTAATTTGCTTTAAAATTTAAATTGTAATATCATATACGTACATTTTTTTTATTATAATAATAATAATAATAATAAAACTTTATTTACACAAGCAATACAAAAATTGTGTTCAGTATTCCCCTGTCTCCTGTACTAGGATAACCTGTATGACAGGAGACAGTTCCTTCCTGATATTACAATTCATAGTAAAATAAAATGACAATTAAAATTTACAAAACACATATTACAACGTAATAAACATTGAAATCATGCCACCATACAAACTACACTCTACTCAGATCGGACAGTTGCTTATGAGCTTCTCACAATCGTCATAGTCCAATTCGCTTAGCCAAGTGTGAATTAAAGATTTCATCTTAAAGTTGCTTGCGCTAGTAATATCCAACTTCTCGCACATTTTATTATACAAACACGAAGCTTGGTACGTGTAGTGCCTTCTTGCTAATGCACTTTTAGCGATCGGAACAGGGCATCTGTTGACACGTTTTCTAGGATTTTTGTAGAAGGGAGTGTATCTATGATAGCGTCTTAAGCATTGGTACATATAAACCTTTCTAACCGATAGAACACCTGATATTTGATAGACCGATACAGTAGGTTGTCTAAAGGGAAGAAACAGAAGAACTTTCACGTGTTGTGACACGACATCTGACCTCGACTCGCCTGATGATAAGCAAGAGAAGGTCCAAGAGTGACGACGACTGGAATAACCGAGTTCGTTCCCGGCTGCCCCAGCCGCCGCCACTATGCCGGCTTAAAGTGCTTCTTCACGCATCGCTTGAAGTATCCAAGGTCATAGGATGGAGAGAACACATGGGCAGGCAAAGCCCATGTCAATTGTTCTACAAAGAAAAGACGCACCGAACTTTTTAGTTCGACTGCCGATATATCAACTAAATAAATCTAAAAAAGGGTTAACAAAAAGTATTTAATATAGAAAAAAAGAATCTTTTATATTGTGACCAACATCTGACCTTGACCTGCCTAATGGTAAGCATGATAGACATCCAAGAGTGCCGACGACTAAAAAAACTTAGACGATCGCTGCTTTAGTCGCCGTCACTATGCCAGCCAAAGGTGCTTTCTTCACGCATAACTTGATGATTCCAAGGTTATAGGACACATGGGCTGGTAAAGCATTCCACTTGTCGATTGTTCTACAAAGAAACGACGCAGCGAACCTTTAATTTTGACTGCCGATTCGGGCGACAGAATGCGGATGCTTCGCCCGACCTGTGCGTGTACCACGGGTGCGAAACCTGATCGGCTTAGAAACAACTACTGAGGCAACGCTCTTGGACTTTTTTTTTAATGTGACTCGACATATGACAGCACCCCGCTTGATGTTAAGCTGTAATGTGGTCCATGAATGGACGCTACTGCTACTACAATTCAATAACTGTGAGTAGCAATCACATTCACTATGCCGGCCTAGTTGGAACCGGCAACTTACAAGCTGATCCCGAAACGCGACCAAATCACTTCACGGTCTGTATACTTGTAACGTTCTATTGGACATTCTATTGCTTACCATTAGGCAAGCCAAGGTCAATTCCTTCCTTCACCACACCAACAATTAATCAAATTGTCACGCCTTTTTCCCACGGGGATAGGCAGAGACAATGGAGCGCCACTTACCACGATCCTTACACAAGTCCCTTGCTTCCTTCACATCCACAATTCTCTTCAGGCTCTGTGGTTATGGGCACCTAGCTTTCTTGAGGATGTCTCCGATTTGGTCGGAAAACACTCTCCTGCTTACAAGTAAGTGTATCTTTAAAACGTTGATATAAATTATCAAAATACGAAACGCGAGTCGTTCCTTGAGCCACCCAGTCACAGCTACTTATTTAAATTTTCATTATAAATAACGTATAAAATCGCGCATTTACTTTAATCGTTTTATAACAACCCCGTTTAAGGGGAGTGCACGGTGTATCGCCAATGGCGGTATATACCATTATGAAATAACCTTTTCCCAAGAACGATTATGCTGAATTACGTGAACTTAAAATGCTTCTGCATACACAGTCAACTTTAAAGGCAGCTTTACACATATTTTGACGACAGGCGTGGACGAACAAACCATTAGCTGAGATTGGTTTGTTGCGCGTAAAGTTCCAAGTTCAATTCCCGATCGGAACAAATATTTGTTTCATAGCTTTTATTTGTAATATTTATTAATATTAAATATTGCAAATATTTGTTATTAAAAAAAAAGAGATGGATATTTGCTTCGGGTCTGGTTATCAAAGAGTGGTAGGCAGTGGTACCCAGTCTGCCGATCCGGGGTAGTATCACCACTTACAAGTATACAGACTGTGAAGTGATTTAGTCGCGTTTGGGGATCAGCTTGTAAGTTGCCGGTTCCAACTAGGCCGGCATAGTGGATGTGATTGCTACTTACAGTTATTAAATTGTAGTGGCAGTGACATCCATTCATGGATCACACTCCAGCTTAACATCAAGCACGGTGCTGTCATATGTTAAGTCACAATAAATAAAAAATATGGTGTAAACTCTATATAGCGTTGCTTACAATTATCATCATCAGCCAGAAAACGTTCACTGCTGAATATAGGCCTCCTCTTAGAAAGCCATTCCGAACAACAAGGTGCTAGATGCATTCATCGGTTATTTGTGACTTTTACTATGTCTTCAGTCCACCCCTACGCTGCGTCTTTCAGTTCGTAGTTCCCACTTAAAATGTATGATGAGTTGTGGATATGAAGGAAGCCAGAGAAACATGTCAGGATAGTAGCACAGTAACCTATCCCTGTAGGAGTGGCGTAAGAGTTTAATTATATAAATTAATAAAATTAATATACGAGTATTAACATGTATCTAATGTAAACACGCCTTTAGATACTTTATAAAAATCTCATTACTTCTGCCTTCCGTCTCTCAAAAAGGTATAATAAATTATTAATTAGACGACAATTTTTAAAAGAATCTTTTTGACGGAAAACAGAAAAAATAATGAATTACATTTTGCCAGTGGAAAATGTAAATTTTGCTAAAAAAACGTGAAAAGACTTGACTTGAATTATTAATAATGTAGCATTATTTACTTATTCTGTATTTTTAAATAGGCCTTAGTAGACTTATCAATTTAATATATACGTATTTTTACTTTCTGTACTAAGTAAGCTACTAAACGTGCTTGTATCATAGAAACAGGACGACCAAAGTACTCATATGAAAGATACATTGGTACGAGCAAGTGGCTTAGAGCCGGAGACTCTAGGTTTGCGTGGCCATTTTACTACCACTACACCACGGCAGCGTTTACACGGCCTTTTATATATTAAATTCTGTAAATTATCAAAATAAATCCGGTTGTAGTTTGTACCTAATAGCATAAAATAAGCGTTATTAATAACTATTTTATGTTGCCTAATTTACTTAATATGAAATTAAATCGGGATGTAAAAGTTTACATTATTTAACAAATAATTTTAAAATTTATGCACGTACGTGTTTATGTAAGTAGTTTATGTTTTTATTTAGAGTACGTATTTGTAAATTTTGTCAATGAATAATTCTGTCAATTATCTGAATAAATTCGGTTGTAGTTTGTACCTAACTAATAGCATAAAATAAGCGTTATTAACAACTATTTTATGTTGCCTAATTTTGATAATATGAAATTTAATCGGGATGCAAAGTTTACATTATTTAACCAATAATTTTGAAATCTATGCACGTACGTGTTTATGTAAGTAGTTTATGTTTTTATTTGGAGTACGTATTTGTGAATTTTGTCAATGAATAATTCTGTAAATTTTGTGGGTTAATTTTAAATTAAACATAATTGTGTAGTAAATATGACTAAAAAATATGTAGATATAAAAAACATTTATTGAGCCCAAATAATTGTATGTACTTGTGGTATCCATTTTAAAATTAAAATGTAATGTTTATATTTCTATATCAAGCTTCTAAAAGTGCTTGTATCATAGAAAAAGAAGGACTAATGTAGATATTTCAAAGATACATTGGTACCGTTAAGTGATTTTGAACTCTTGCTCTTGTTGCGCGACCACTACCACTACACCACGGTCGCCTTATTCTATTTAACTACGCTCTCTTGAATCCCATCATATCTGGTATGACGTATTAAAAGGTATTGTTCATAAAAAAAAACAAATGCACATAGGAGTTGAGCTTCATAAAGGCAAGGTCACACTTACCGCTACATTACATCTTCCAATATGAGTGATGTTGACGGGAGTCCCCTTTGACTTCGTTCCGTTCAACTGCCTGTCCATCTAACGTTTTGTTTGAACCGTATTAATAGAGTTACTTTTTTAAACATATAATCGTTTTCTAAGGGCTTTAAAAAGTGGCAGGCATAAAGTTAGTAGGTGTTTCGGGTTAGTTTAATAAGCTTAAATTAGCGAAATTCAACCAGGCTCAATCCAGAAATTCATCTATTAATAAATTACACTCTAGCTTAACATTAGGAACGTTGCAGTGACACATAATCTTTACGGCAGGCGTAGCGTATTGTTTAGCACACCAGTTCGTTCCGCGGAAAGTCTCTGGTTCGATTCCCGGTCGGAGCACATATTTGTTTAATAGCTTTTAAATTTAATAATTTGATTAAATATTACAAATAGGTAATATTGATAAGAGGTGGATTTTTGCTCTGGTTCCGAAAAAGTGTTAGGCGGAGCCCAGTCGGCCGATCGGAGGTAGTACCACCACTTACAGACCATGAAGTGACTTAAAAGCGTTTCGGAATCAGCTTGTAAATTGCCGGTTTCAATTAGGCCGAAATAGTGGATGTGGCTGCCGCTTACAGTTATTTAACTATAGTAGCATTCACCTGATTTATAAACCGAACTCCAGCTTAACATCAGGCAGGGTGCTGTCATATTATTCGAGCTATAAAAAATATTTCTAAAATATATCATTCTGAAATTATTTTTAATTTATTTAAAAGCAAATTATTAAATTAGTAAAGCTTGATATTAAAATTATAATATTACATTAATAAATACGAAATAAAATATTAATGAACTTTACAAATTAATTCATGCGGAATTTTATTATTAAAACAAAAATATAATTCAGTGCTTTGAAGTAAAATTAATATTTCGAATAAATTTAATCTCCAACTTCATTCGATGCTTAACAATAGGATTCATTCATTGTTAAAATTAAATTTGGAATTGTAAGTTCAAATATAAATAAAAGTTTAATATTAATTTACTATTGTACAAAATATATTTTATTCGAAATATTCAATGTCAAATTAACGAAAAATGTTATTGAACTCAAAGACCTACCCTTATCTTAAGATCATCAAAATTCAGTAAAAAAGGCTTAACCTAAAATAAATTGGTTTATTACGTGTGAAATTTTGTTTTTATATTTATTTATTCATTTTAATACACGACCTTTAAAAATAATTGGTCCTGATTAATGTTAAAAAATACGTTTTTTATCGTAACTCGAGATGTGAAAGCACCCTCCATGATGGAGTGCAGTTCTCCATAAATGGAGGCGACTACAACTAAAGTTAAATGAGCAGTTACTTACTTTAACCTGAAGAAAAAGCAGTCGCATGACGGCCTAGTTGGAATCAGCATCTTGCAAGATTATTTCAAAACACGACTGAGTTACAGTCTATACGCTTTTTTGGTTTTTATTTTATTGAATTATGTTTATATAAGTATCAATAGTATCTTAAATTATTAGATTTCTTCATTGCACATAATTAATTACAAAGTAAAAGTATACTTATCTACTTTATGAATCATTACGACTTTGCGTATTCTCAAAGTCAAGCACTTTGAGAATGGTCCATATTAGATATTCATATCTTTCCTCACACTTTTTTTTATTATGACGCAATGTCAGACCTCGTCCTTCTGACAGAATATGGATACTTTTACTGAGCTGTACGGGTATCGCAGGAGAACAAAGAAACAAAGTAAAAGAACTCCTTAGGACATTCTCCGTGGTACGAGTATAGGCAATAAAGGGAACATAAAGCCAAAATTGCAATAACGCAAAGGATGTACGAGACCTCTGCATCACCTATTTACTCGGACAACTTTGCGCTGCGATAAACAATTATATTCAGCTAAAAAGTTGAACCTAAAAAATAACTAATTAAAAATTCATTCTATAGATTTGGTGCTGGTATCCATCTCGCACGCCGCCGGCCATAATGATTCATTAACTGCCTCCACGGGATTACCTCTTTGTAATTGACCGATGATGCGCAAGCCACACCACACCACTGCTTCCACTATCACAGTTACACAAACTCAAAACAAACTAAGACAATACTAAGAAATCACTAAGAGCGCTAAAGTAAAACAAGACATTAATTTTACGATCGTGTGAATTTACATCAAACTCATTAAAATCAGACTATTAGTATGCTGCTGGAATTTCTATCCAATTGCGTAATTAAATAAAATGTAATTCAGATATCACGGTCACATTATTTGTGCACATCTCTGAAATGCCATGGCAAACAATACGGTTAGCTATCTACTGATCTGTGTTACTGAAAAGCAAGTTTTTGTTCTTTACTCTTTTTTTTTTCTTTGAAAGAAAAAAGTCTCTTTATTACTCACCTTATAGTAAGCAAGGTGAAGACCAAGAGCGCCGACGATCTAAAAACCGATTCTGTTTACAGTTGCCTTAGTCGACGTCACTATGCTGGACACAGGTGCTTACGAGAGATGATTTATTTTAAACTATACCTATTAGAGTCGTTGATCTGTCCAAGTGCATAGATAATGTGACTGGATAGTTAGTAGTCTAAACCCCTATTTATAAAAACCTATGTCTTGGTTTCTTAATATTATTTTGACTAGATAAATAGTATCTAGTTAAAGATGTCAATCAATTTAATTGTCTTGCCTTTTTCCCACAGGGATAGGCAGAGACAATGGAGCGCCACTTACCACGATCCTTACATAGCTTCCTTGCTTCCTTCATTTCCATAAAGATACCGCATTGTTTTTAGATAATAAAAAAAAAAATATATTTAGTTGCTTTGTTTTGAATCTCGGCAGCAGACTATCTCTTCCATGCATCGTTTGACAGTTAAAAATTGTGTGTATCTATGCAAGTGTTAGTTGTCATTTCACCTACGCACAAAACGGACACGACTTAGGGCTATCTTTGTCTTTTGTCACCACATTTAACCATTTTATAAAGTGAATAACTTTCCTGGAATCGTTGAAATAGTTCTCAGTCTAATTTTAAACATTCTCGATATAGATATGTAGGATTTTATATGTTAAGCGTACGCTAGGACTTTGGGAAGTGGCACTGCACATTCCATTTAGAGTATTTTATTGTGGTTCGACATATGACAACATCCCGCCTAATATTAAGCTGGAGTGCGGTCCATAAATGGAGCCGACTACTACTACAGGTAAATAACTGCAGTAAATAACAGTCATGTCCACTATGTCCACTATGAAGGCGACCGTGGTTTAGTGGCAGTGCAATGGCTACATAAGCCGAGTGGCACGGGTTCAAAACCACTCACCGGTACCAATGTGTCTTTGATATAAGTACTTTGGTTGTCCTGTTTCTATGACACAAGCACTTTAGTTGCTTAGTATAGAAATGTTAAATAATAAAAAATATAAAAAAATGAATTAAACTATGCCAGCCTTATTGGAACTGGCAACTTACAAGCTGATCTCGAAATACGATTGAATCACTTCACGGTCTGTATATTTGTAAGTGGTCTGGGTCGCCAGACTGGGTAAATGACCACCAACTATCACTCCTAAATATGTAGTATGTTAAAGAGACTGATATCTCATTATCGATATTATTTTGTGGTAAAACAACACGTCCGTGCCAAACGAGAACACAATTGTACAAAGGCCTTTGATAAAATTTAGGCACTGACCACATTTTGCAAGTTATTCTTTTGAAAATTCTCTAATATTTATTACAATTTCTAAATCTATTTAGTCTTAGATAAGCGTTCGAACATGTTCAAACAATTATTTAATTAAATTGTCACGCCTTTTAACTTCAGGGATAGGCAGAGACAATGAAGCGCAATTTCCTATCACCCACTTTTCTTTTTACTAATTATGAGCATCCCCAGCTTTCTTGGGGATGTGTGCAATCGAATAAACGCTCCTGAGCCTGCCTCGTTTAACGCAGTATCCATCCTCATCAGATTTATAAATTCCGTATGTACTCATGCTAAAAATACACTGTTTGCGATTCTACATTCATAACCATCTGAATCTCGAACGTCTGTCTAGCTTTGCCATTCTACGACTTTTAACGCCGCACAACCATTAACAGACACTAAGGAACTAAACAACTCATTTTAAAATTCTATCTATTCTACACAATTCGGTATATAACAGTGGTGGTACTACCCCAGATCGGAATAGACTGCCTACCAGGCCCGAAGCAATCCGCCTCTTTATTTTTAATTGTTTTATTGACAAATATTCGTAATACTCAATTAAATTATTACATATTAGTAATAAAAGAAATCGGGCCAGGAATAGAACCTCGGTCTGGTGTGCAACCAATGTGCCACGCGTGTCGTCAAAATACACCAGAACACGTTGGAACACAGTTGACATTTCTTGAAATATATACTTACGGCTCATTCTTATTCATTCTTATTCATTCATTTATTTTATTCATTGTCATTTTTTATACCAGTTTAAAACACCCATATTAAAATTCTCTAGAGTCACGTCATTAATAAACGTCTTATATGGAATGAGTGACGTGATAAAAGTGACCTAAACGGAGTATAATCCTTCGTTCTAAATAGAGGGCATTGACCGAACTCATAAACAAGTTGAATTTTTAATAATCTGCGAACAATGTGTTTGCGTAACCTATTAATAACTTAATTAAATTGAATATTGTATGTGTTATTATTATCTAGGGGCTTAAAAGGTGGACAGAACACAAATTGCAACGGTCGAGGCAGTAAATAAACAAGTAAAATACGGCAAAAATAAACAAGCTGTCAGCTTTTTCCGATCGGTCTATACTATCCTTTGGGAAATAATATTAAAGCTACATCTATGCATTGTTTTTTTGAAATACTTTGCAGTATTATGGGATCCTTCTTTATATTGTGTCTCGACATATTACTGCACCCCGCCTAATGTTAAGCTGGAGTTTTTACTGCTACTACAGTTTAATAACTTACATCCACTATACCAACCTAGTTAGCACCGGCAACTTACAAGCTGATCCCAAAACGCAACTAGGTCACTTCACGGTCTGTATACTTGCAAGTGGTGGTGGTACTACTACCACTCCTTAACAACCAGACCCGGAGGAAATATCCGCCTCTTTTTTATTAACAAATTAAATTATTTGTATATCTAATTATTAAATATTACAAATAAAAGCTATAAAACAAATATATGCTCTGGGAATTGAATCGACTTTACGCGTAACGGACTGGTGTGCTCACCAAAGCACCAAGCCTGTCGTCAAATTGTTAAAAATAATCAATTTTCAACAAAGCTATACTCGCATAATATATTTTTTTGAGGCTCGACAATAAAACCGACTTAGTTCACGGTTGCCTCAGTCACTGTCACCATCCCTTCCAAAGGTGCTTCTTCACACATTTATTGAAGGATCCAAGGTTATAGGATGGGAAGAATACATGTTAACCTACTCGTAAGTTAAGTGTTATAAAGAACAATACACGTCTTTAACGCTTGAAATTTTATGCTTTTATTCATTTTACAGTGTGGATTTAAATACTTCTTTATTTCACACGATGTTGTTACCAGAAAAATCCATTAAACATACGCGAGGTGCAAATTGAAACATTAAATACATTACAACGTTACAATTTGAACATAACATAGCTTTTATTTTAACTTTATTACGCTGTATCTTAAGTTTTTTTACTATTTCAAGATCACATTAATTGATTTGACTTTTACGTGTTTTGTGCTATAATCTTGAAAGCAATGAATAAATAAATATCCAAGTGCTTTTATTTGACTGAATGTACATAGATCATGGACCTCTGTGCATCATGGATTTAGGTTGTATAGTCTTAGCAACTAAGGCACTCTTATAACGAGTGCCTTAATCGTTAGTCGTCGGCGAGTCGTCGATTTCTTCTTACCATTAGTCAAGTCAAGGTCTTATCAAGTTATTCTTAGATATAGCATACTTCGTATAAGTGATTATTTTCATATATTGCAAATTAATAATAATACAAGATTGAAGAATAGGCGACCGTGGTGTAGTGGTAGTGCAATAGCCACGCAAACAGAGAGCGCGGGTTCAAAACCACTTAACGGTATGAATGTATCTTTAATATATGTACTTTGGTCGTCCTGTTTCACAAGCTCATGACACAAGCACTTTAGTAGCTTAATATAGATCAATCAATCAATCAAATTGTCACGCCTTTTTCCCACAGGGATAGGCAGAGACAATGGAGCGCCACTTACCACGATCCTTACACAGCTCCCTTGCTTCCTTCACATCCACAATTCTCTTCATACAGGCTCTGTGGTTATGGGCACTAGGCAACCTAGCTTTTTTGAGGATGTCTCCGATTTGGTCGGAAAACACTCTCCTGGGCCTGCCTTGTTTAACGCATCCATCCACATCAGATTTATAAATTCCTTTCGTCAATCTACTTTCACTCATCCTTTCCATGTGCCCAAACCATCGAAGCATTCCTTTGTCAATCCTTGTCACTACATCTTCTTTCAAACCACATCTATCACGCAGTGTGCTATTCCTTATTCTATCCGCTATCGTCACTCCACATACACTCCTTAACGACCGCATTTCTACAGCGTTAATTCTACTCTCATGCTTCTTCTGCCATACCCAACCTTCACTCCCATACATTAATGTAGGAACAAGCACCGCATTATGAACAGCCATCCGTGACTTTTGGGACATTATTTGGCTGTTCATTATACTATGAATGGCACCGTTCACTACGTTACCCTTTATATAATACCCTAATATAGATACGTACAATAAAGTCATTTCCACAACAATCAGGGCATATTTTTTTATAAAACCTAAATACTAAGTATCGTTTTATTCAATCGACATCCTTTTTTTTAATAATTAAACACTAATAAAAGCCTCTTTGAACACGAATGCTTTAAATTTCCATGTAATCGTCGAACCATGAAATTCTACAACAAAGTTTATTGTGTGAAAATTTTCAAACAATTTCTTATTTAAAAAAAGCACACCGATCGAGGATTATCTTCAGGATCGCATAAAAAGTAACCCATTTACGTAATTGCGTCTAAAAACAAACAAGAAACTGCCTTCAACCTCATTTACGCCGGCCCTTATAAACTTCATTACTAACAAACGATTGGTTTACATTATACATGTTAAATTATAAAGAAGGCTCATAACTAAGTTAATCAACGTTTAAATTTTTTACAAAGAAAAAAACCCAGGGGCCCTCGAATTACTATACTATACTTTATTTTTACATTTATATTCTAAGCTACTAAAGGGCTTGTATTACAGAAACAGGACAACCAAAGTACACACATCAAAGATACATTGGCACCGGCAAGTGATTTAGAACCTGTGCTGAAAACAAATTTGATCAACACAAATAAGATTTTAATGTTATGAATGGTAGGTAGAGAGCTGGTTGTCATTTGCCCAGCCAGCCGACCTGGGGTGGTACTGTGGTAATTTCAAGTTATACCGTAAAGTGACTTTGTCGCGTTTGGTCAACTGCTTAAAAACCACCAGTCCTAATCAGACCGGTTATTTTCAGAAGATTGCTACTTGCAGTTATTTAACTGTAGTACCAGTCGCTTCTATTCATGAACCGCACTCTAGGTTAACAACAGGCGGGCTGCTGTAAAATGTTACGATACCACAATTTTTGCAAACGTAAGTTAACCTAAGTTTAAATCTTTGTAAATACGAGCCTTAATATTTAAAAATCTAATTTTTCGTTAATATATTTGTTTTGTTATTAAAACGATGCTTTCATACAATTTTGGTTACGGCAACTTGTGTCCTGTGGCTATAAAATGCGAGTTTATTGTTATTATTTTACAATTACGTAATTAAACGTCAATGAGTTCTTTATCTTTTAATTTAATTCGCACGTAAATTACATTTTAATATTCAATTTGGTTAAGTGCCAAACATATACAGAAACCTACACCGATAAAGTTTTTAAATGATACTTATAAAATACCTCTTAATGGATATAACGAAAGCAATGGTCGTCAAGTTACTTGTGATCTTCTTTTCGAGCAAGTTTTAATTTCCGAAACTAAAAGCTTATTTATTCGTAAATTATATACTTTAATTACAATATATTTTTATTGTAGCTAGACATGTGTTCCTTTAATGGATACAGAATAGCTGCTAAATATTTGCAAGTGGTATTTGCAATCACTATGCCAGCCTATTTAGAACCGGCGACTTTAAAGCTGACCCAAAAACGGGATCATGTCGCTTCACTGTCTGTACACTTCGGTGTGCCAACTGTTTGCCCACCACACTTATAAGAACTTTTTTATAAATAATTGTAATTTAATTTACTTTTCGCATATTTATTATGAAGGAAGCGAGGGAGTTGTGTCAGGATCGTGGCAAGTGGCGCTCCATTGTCTCTGCCTATCCCTGCCCTGTGGGAAAAAGGCGTGACAATTTGTTTGATTGATAATTTAGATTTTCATATATTTAATCTACTTTTAATTCAATATTGTTTAATATAGTTAAAGACAGAATTGCACTATTTTTAAATTTATTACCAAATATAACTTTAAAGTTTTATTTATTACCAAACAATAATACTCCGTTCCCATAATTATATTTCAGTCATTGACAAAACCTGATTTTATAATCTGATTGAACTGAGAATAATTTATGGCTTTATAGGTTTATATGTATATAAGATTATAGGTATATAAGATTATTTTATTAATCTCCACTATAATTAAGTTGTGTCTTAAACAAGATCATTAAACCGAATCGTAATTGTAGCATCGTACCATCCTCTAAATAATTTAAATATTCCTTTTTCAAAATAACAAATACGACAAAATAAAAGGTTTTATCTGCTATAAATGCGAAATGGTCGGCAGTTAAAATCAATTGGCGACGTTGCTTGGGGTTTTGAAACATAATTAAGAGATTGCTTTTTATATCATCATGATTTAGCTATATACGTTTTGTATATGTAGGTATTATAATAATCCATAAATATACACATATTATTGCGCAAATTTATTTTAATTCCTACACAAAAATACAGTTTTTGGCGTGATTATAAAATAATAAAAGAAGAAACTTTGTATTGATTTCCGACATTACTTTATTAACCATATTTAATTAAGGTTTTAATTATTGCTACACAGTTCTATAATTACACGATTGTAAATAAATAATTAATTAGATAGCGCTCCATTGTATAATAATTGTGATAATTTGATTAATAATTTTTAAATGAATATGGGTTAAACACGGACTTATTGATTAAGACGCGACATCTGACGTCGACTTGCCTGATGTTTCGCAAGGGGAGGTCCAAGAACTCTGTCGACTTAATAACCGTTTGATTTTAAATTAAGTCAAACGGTTATTAAGTCGTCAAAGTTCTTGGACCTCCCCTTGCGAAACATCAAGCAAGTCGATGTTAGATTTTTGTGATCTAACTAGTCTTTATGTGATCTTAACCCATTTTATCTACATTTACTTATTTTTTGAAGAACTCCATCTGGTATTGAACATAATTTAATAATTGTAAATGCTCCATGTTGAGGAGAAAAGAAATAAAAAAGTTTTTCATTTATTTATAAGAATGCAAAAAAAAGATTTATACTACAAATAAATAAATAAAACTAAAGCAACTAGCCGTCATATCCACTATTCTGCCTAATTGTATGTAACCGATAACTTTCTAGTTATCGACACGCGACTAAATCACTTTACGGTCAGTTATATAGAAAGAATAGTCAAAAATTATTAAATTCCTAGCCATTCTAAAATTAGTTTCCTGGTTTTATCAATAAAATATGAACATAAAACTTAATAATAATTTACTATCAATAAACACGTCAATTTTTACATTGCCACGTGAACTATTAAATGGCTAACGATGCATTTTATTGATGATTAACTTTAATCTAAAATCCTTCCAATACAAAGTAACAAATTTTTGATTTTATCGATTGCTTATTATAGAAGAAGCATCGTAAATTTTTATAGCACCCAAAGTATAGAATATTTTCATTTAAAACGAACGTGATTGTGTTTATTTTACATCGGATTAGTTGATGTACAAATGATTCAGTTTCTCAATTTGACAGCTCTTATGAATAACATCGAAAGTGCAATATTTCGATTATTACATTGGAGTGACGAGGCTGTGCCAATGCGTATATTTTATAGCTCTTTGTCGTATTTATACAAAGTATGTATATTTTTTACCAATAGATATTAATTATCTTCATCATCATGATTAAGTATCATGCGGGAAAGGGCAGAGATAACGGAGTGCCACTTTCCTTGATCCTGGTACAACTTATTCCACAAATCTCTCTAATTTTGAGTAAGTTTATTTTTTATAATATAACAATAAAAATAAAGCGATTTTCAATACCTTTTTTTACCTTTTTTACCTTTTTTCGTTATATTTTCAATAATTTATACAATAATAACATATCCTCAAGTGTCGCGTTTGTTTTTATTATTTTATTCCAACGTTTCGAAGGTATTGCAGCCATCGTGGTCACAGTTTTTTTTATATTAAACTACTAAAGTGCTTGTATCATAGAAAAAGAACTACCAAAGTACTATACATAGGTTTCAAAAGTACATACATCAAAGACACATTGGTTTTGATCTTGTGACCATTGTACTGCTACTACACCAATATAATACGAGTATATAGTATTTTACATACTCGTATTTTGAAGTATATTGTTCTAATAAATATGAAATGCTTATGTGGCTAAATATATAATTTCCAATGCTTTTTTTTTTGCCACAAACTGATCTATTTGTAACATTTTTTTTTCTACTTACTACAGTGTTCATGAGAACAATCGAAATAAAATTGTTGTTAGTAATAAAACAGCTATGGTTACTGTATTTGTAAACATTTATAGTTATCCCTTTGTATTCGTGTTTGGGTAATATAACTTTTAAGGATGCCTTTAGTACAAATCCTTTAAACACATTAAAACGAGATTAACCGGTTTATTATTCACACGAAATTTTACACCTGGTTTATTAATGTTTAAATATTATTCAAGGGTAAGTTTATTGTTTATTTACTTACAAATTGCGGTTCACGACTTATTCAAACATATTAATTCGTATTTAACTATACATGATTATTAATCCCCATAAAATTATATCTATATACTTTCTTTATTCTCTTACAAGCTGATCCCGAAACGTGACCAAATCACTTTACGGTATGTATACTTGTAAGTGGTGGTACTACCCCGGATCGTAATACCACTGCCTACCACTCTTTCATAACCAGACCCGAAGCAAATATCCATCTCTTTTTTTTTATAAACAAATATTTGAGGATAATGAAATGAACTTTCTTATCATTATTATGACAGCCATTTTGATTGACAGAGCATTAGGACTCTGCCACCCAAATTCTACATCGGTCTGCTGGAAGCGGTTTACATCCATGTCAATCAATCAATCAATCAATTAATCACGCCTCTTTCCCATGGGGATAGGCAGAGACAATGGAGCGCCACTTGCCACGATCCTGACACAACTCCCTCGCTTCCTTTAAAGTTATTTAACTGTAGTAGCAGTTGAATCCGTAAAAACGGTCTTCACATCTGAAAGTGGTGGTATAATCCTTGTCTTTATACCAATAGATTGGCTTAGTGACACCAAGTCTGAGTCTACAATTCAGTGACTAATTTTTAACATAAACATTAAAATATCCAAATGTTATATTAAACAATGTTATAAACATTATTTTTTGCTTTGACCGGGTATTGAACGCAGACTGATTAGCGATCTGACCTGGTAACCACTAAACCACTCAATCAATCAATCAAATTGTAATGCCTTTTTCCCACAGGGATAGGCAGAGACAATGGAGCGACACTTGCTACGAACCTGACACAATTCTCTCGCTTCCTTCACATTCACAATTCTCTTCATACAAGCTCTATGGTTATGAGCACTAGGCAACCTAGCTTTCTTGAGGATGCCTCCGATTTTGCAAATTCTTTTCGTCAATCTACTTTCACACATCCTTTCCATGTGCCCAAACTATCGAAGCATTCCTTTGTCAATCCTTGTCGCTACATCCTCTTTCGAACCACACCTAAGCCATTCGGGTCATTAAATTACTTTTAATATGTAGCATATATTAAAATATAAATTCCACTGCCATCCACGCTATGTAGGTCAATGTACAGAGTGCTTTTAATAATTATTATGAAAATCCAATTATTAACCGTATTATATATCTCTAAAGTGATTAGTCGCGTCTCAGGATCAGCATGAAAGTCGCCGAGTCAAACAAGGCTGGCATAGTGGATCCGGCTGGTACTTGCAGATATTAGATCAATAATTTGTACTTTAGTTTAACATCAGGTGAGGTGTCGAGGGATAATAAAACATGATACCTCTTTCATTAGCGCTCATGATCCTTCAATATTAATGTATGATGTATACGTAGTAAACATCAAACAACTAAATTTGAATTAAATTAAATTGTCACACTATTACAGGGATAGGCAGAGAAAATGGAGCGCCACTCTCCATGATCCTGACACAACTCCCTCGCTTCCCTTACATCCATAATAATTATGGCGGCTTTTCTACATTTCCATACAAGCTCTACGGTTATATCTACAACTAAATTGAATAACATTAAATAATCCTATTACAACAGATGTCAGAAATATCATGTCAAGCTAGTATTAAAATAAGCCGAAATGGGGCTTATTAATCCTTCTTTTTTATATTTCAATAGTGACCCTTCATAATCAATATTACTTATCGAGTCCTAATATTTCAAATAAATTTTATTAATTTGATTAGAGATAAAAGTTATATAAATATTATAGGTAAGTAAATTTCAGGCAAATAATGGACGTTTGTTTCTACCTTAATGAAGTGAATGTTGGGTGTGGCAGAAAAAGCATGAGAGTGGATTAACGCTATATCAAAGTAGATATAAAGCAATAAGTGGTTATAATTGAGGGCTCTTGGTTTGCGAGATCATTTCATTACTACTAGACCACGATCGCCTTTAAGCAGTTACAAGAATGATTAGTCTCGTATTTGATATCAATACACTCGTATTATTGTTTAAATTTAAATTTCACTGTTTTGATGACAGGCATGGATGAACGGTCAGTGATTGGTTTGTTGCGGGTAAATTCCCGGGTTCGACTCACAGTTATTGAATTGTAGTAGCAGTGACATCTATTCATTCATGGACCACACTCCAGCTTAACATCAAGCATGGTGCAATGTCGAGTCACAATATTTTTTTTTTACTTAAATGTGAGTAAAACCTTCGTAACATATTACGTAATTCGTGATATTTTAAAAAAATATAAACTAAAAGAAAACACTACAAAAATTACGGGGCATCTCACGAGTGTCTCTTGAATTAAAATGAAGGTGCGTTTACTGTAATAAAATAAAAACGGATAGTTTAATCCAATAAGAGCATTTAGCCCGACCTCCTAAAGGGAAACTGACGACTAAGGGTGTTTGATGGCTGATTCGTGAGATATTATAATCAAAGGAACATAGAAAAAGCAACAGAATGGCTACCAATCTCCTAAAATTCCCGTAGCTTACGTTCCCAGGGGACTATTAAAAGGATACATGTGAGCCTAGGGCCCATTTTATTTTGACTGACAGCATCAATTAGTGTTCAGCGTTGCGGTGTTAGATTACAATAGCGTTAGAGACTTACAGTAATGGACTATTAATAATAAAATACTTTTTACGATGAAAGAATATTAAGTTATTTTAAAAGTAAACACAAATATTCAACGGAGGGTTGAAGTTGTTTTTGTTATGTAGTGTCAACTTCAATTTTTAAGTTTTTAATTATAAGTTCTAACATTTATGGATGCATTCTATTTACATTTAGTTTTGATTATGCTATATAATTATCTGTGAATAATTCAATACACATAATGCTTTCAATAAAATTTAAAAGCATTTTAAAAGCAAATTAAGTTTATGTAATATAATAGAATAAAACATTAAAATTAAATTGTCATGCTTACTTTCGTACAGGCTATCGCTTTCTTTACACCCACATTCACTTTTTGACCGGCGTAGTGACGGCGACTGAGCCACCCGTAATCTAAAACGGTATTCTTAGTCTTCGGCACTCTTGTACCTAACATGCATGCATATGTGGCGTCTCTGTAAGCTCTCCGGTTATAGACTCTCATACACATTAGTTTTTCTTGTATAATTCTTATATTAAAATGCAAAATAAAAATATAAATAAATCAACTGTAAATAAATTCACTTTGAAACTAACAGAGTGAGTACAAAACATAGATATGAGTATTTCAGTTATTTATAAAACCGATTTGCAAATACAATTATTTCCAATATTCGCTCGCAACTGCTAAACTGAATTAAAATTTATTGAAATTTGTATGTGTTGAATTAAATTAAATTTATTGGACAAGTCTTTTACATGTGTACTCCTAGTTACTTTAAACTCATGGTAGTTAATTTATAGACTAACCTTTTACTTTATTTTTGAACAGTTTCATGTTATATAGGTTTACTATGTAGACTATGTAGGTTTACTAGCTTTATAAGTGCATTGAAATACTTATGTTGGTTTGTAACTCAAAAATGTATACTCAAATAGTAAATCTCGTTAAATATTTTTAATAGAAAATTACATCAAAATAAAATTTAAAATGAGGAAATCTTATAAATAATAAATAAAATCAAATTTTCACGCCTTTTTTCCACAGGGATTGGCACAGACTTTGGAGCGCCACTTGCCATTCCCTCGCTTTCCTCACGTCCACGATTTTCTTCATACATTAAAATAAATAAATTTAAATTCTATTTTCTGATTTGGAAGAGCGTAATTACATTTTAAATACATTGAAAGAAATGGTTAAAAATGTCGAGCTTATAAACGAGAACAAGCGAATGGCCACATAAAACGGAGACTACCCAGAAGATTGTGCCTTAACCAATGCGGGGACAATCTATAAAAAAACTGTGGCTGTCACCATAGAGTCTTGTGGATGTGAAGATGCGAGCAGTTATCTCAGAATCTTCTGAAGTGGCATTTAGAGTGTACCCGCCTATCCCTGTGGAAATTAAGGCCTGGCATTAATGGTCATGATGAACTGATCTTTATATTAGAAACCTACATTTAAAATTATTTTATATCAAATAACTTAATTGTATCGTAAGTCAATTATTAAACGAAATATATTTTTATAAATATATACAATTATAAAGTTATAATAAATATGCCAACATATTCTAAAAATAAAAATAAACAAATAAAAAACAATAGAATATTCTCTATTTAAGTATTAATCTAATTTCAGTTCGCGTGTTCGGTCACGTCGTCACGCAATCAAAATACTACTAAAAATATTTTCTTTACCATATAAAAATATTTTGGCTCGAGTATCATAGTACAATTAATAGCTAGTTTAAAACCCATCTTATTTGAACGCAATAAAACTCAAAATTATTTAGGTTATATTTTTAGATTTGTTAGCCTTTTTGTGGAATGTAAGGCGAGTCGTGTTAAGCTTATGGGTCTAAATATTGCACGTCAAATAAAACTTCTATCTTGACAGCTTAGGATTGGTGATAAATACGTAACACCTCAATCATAACTTTTATGACGTCAGCTAAATAAATAATATTTTAAATCACTAAAAATCAATCAAATTGTCACGCCTTGTTCCCACAGTGATAGGCAAAGACAATGGAGCGCCACTTGCCACGATCCTGACACTTGCCTTACCACTTGCCAATTCTCTTCATACAAGCTCTATCAAGCTAAAAATTAGATTAAAAATGAAGAACTTGAATGATTTTAATATTTTTATTATTATTGTGACTCACCATCTGACCTCGACTTGATGGCAAGCAAGGGGAAGTCAAAGAGCGACGGCGACTGAAAAAACCTTTTCATTTTACAGTTTCTTTATTCGTCGTCGCTATGCCATTACTATAATAATTTTAAAAAATAAAGCCTTTTAAAATAATTAAAACAATTGCTTATCTTACATCTATAATTCTCTTCATAAACCTTCTTTCTCTACCTTATGGTAATGGGCACTGCGGAAGCCATCTTTTTAATCTATATCCTAATTTAATTTAATATACATCACTTTATATTGGTTAAAGATACTCGTGAATATTAAATATTTTGTCAGGAAAAGCAAAATTAATAAAGTAATTTAAACGCAGTATTTACAAACGTAACTAGCAAGTGGGACCGAAACTTGGGAACAGATTAAAACTTGTGATGAATCGCTATTTCGTTTTCCACCACTCCTAACTTTA
The DNA here is from genome assembly GCA_905220615.1 of Tinea trinotella. Lineage (NCBI taxonomy): Eukaryota > Metazoa > Arthropoda > Insecta > Lepidoptera > Tineidae > Tinea > Tinea trinotella. The sequence goes on from HG992314.1 coordinate 3,583,313, forward strand.
GATACGAGGAATTTGCTTTATGTGTGAAAATGTAAATACGTCTACAACTTCACCGCTTGCCAAGAAAATCGTGTTCACTGTGTTGACAGCAACTTGTCGAGTGGATATGAGTGGATTACTTGAGATTCTCTTAATGCGACAAATTTGCGTTCTAAAGTATTAATGAGCGCTAATGCTTAGTTTACGCTAATAAAACGGAAACGAGTATCGAGTTTATGTTTCAGAAGTTTATATAGAAGATATAATTTGTACAAGCCCTTTCTGCTTTACATATTTAGATGTCTGTAAAGTTCTATTTGTTAATAGACAAGTTTGAAAATGACGTATTGAAAACAAACACTTTAGGTATTTAGCAATGTGACTAACAAATAAATCTATGAAAATGTGAATAAATAAAACACAAAATGCTTTGCTTACAATGTTCCATTTTGAATGGGGCTTAAAGGCAGTCCAGTGGACATTTAATAGCAAAAGCACAATAACATGTAATTGCAAATGATACAGTGTCTCATATAGAAACAGAGCAAGGGCATGAGTGCCATTTACGTCGACCCACGCTCTCTACTTCGCTTCCAGCGGAATTATATTCATTTTTGCCTGACTCACCGCCTGTGCAAACTCCTCTCATAATCAACATTGCTTTTAATCATATTAATAGTTTGTATTTATTTCCTAATTACCTTTTATATTATTGTTTTTTTATAAATATTAATAATTTTATAAACAAGGCAGGCTCAGGAGGGTGTTTTCCGATCAAATCGGAGACACCCTCAAAAAAGCTAGGTTTCCTAGTGTCCATAACCTTAAAGTTTGTATGAGGAGAATTGTGGATGTGAAGGAAGCAAGGGAGTTGTATCAGGATCGTGCCAAGGGCCCTCCATTGACTCTGCCTATCCCCGTGGGAAAAAAGCGTGACAATTTTATTGATTGATTAAATAATTTTATTTAAATTATTAAAAATTGAGTGAAAAAAAAAATAATGAAACGCGATAATCAGAACATATGTATTTCTCCTAAATCTATGTATTATAGTTGTATTTTGATTTTAATATTTTGACTCTAAATCTACTGTCGACTGCCATTGGTGATAAGCAAACGAAGATCGAGAAGTGCCGGGCGACGACTGAAAAATAACAACTCTGTTTACAGTTGCCTCAGTCATTGAGAGTTGCTTTTTCACGTCTTGCTTTAAGGATCCAAGGTTAAAGTATGAGGAGAACACAAGGGCTGGAATGCATTAATTATAATTGTAGATTGTCGACAAACAAATTAATACTCCGAACCATTTACTTTGGATGTCATTTCGATAGATAGAATGCGGATGCCTTTCCCGACGAGTATCGCGGGAGTAAAAAGACGAAGTAGGAACATTCTTCGCGGTAGAGGCAATAAAGGTGGTGTATTGAATATATCAAAATAGTACCTAATACTATTTCTAATCAAAATCTCCCAAGGTAGGCAAGGCGTATATCTTTGGAAATGTCGATTGGTTGGGAAGTTAGCAGAAGTAAGTTTAATATGTTAATGTGAAATTCTAAATTGTTCAGTTTATTATTTTTCAGTGTAAATCATAAAATATTAGTAAAACATAGAAATAATATACCATGTGTAATAAAATGGGAGAAATGTTTATTGACTTCTCAAGCGATTTGTTGGAGAAAAGCAAGATGGGAATTGCTTTTAGGAATCATTTGAGATTTTGCCGAAGCTGCTTGTTTCGTACGTTTCCTTAGTATTTGTACTAAAGAATTGTACATACATATATTTCTCGTAATACTAGATCGTAAAGGTTTTACGTTTAGACTTATTTCATTCGTAAATGTGAAAATGCTGCGAGTTTTCGTATGTTGATCATTTCGCTAAAATGTTTCTTAGTATATTATACCTAATATTTCTTTGCTTTGTGGTTATGTTTTTTCAAGGATGAGTGAAAGTAGATTGACGAAAGGAATGTATAATGCATGCGTTAAACGAGGCAGACCCAGGAGGGTGTTATCCGACCAAATCCAAAAATCCTCAAGAAAACTGGATTGCCTAGGTTGTCCATAACCGTAGAGCTTGTATGAAGAGAATTGTGGATATGAGGGAACCGAGGGAGTTGTGTCAGGATCGTGGCAAGTGGCGCTCTATTGTCTTTGCTTATCTCTTTGGGAAAAAGTGATAATTTAATTGAATGATTTAAGGCTATGACGTCATTCGGCTTCTCCGTATAATCAAGTATAACCCTTAAATAACGGTTACAACACATTCTTGTTACTATAAATTCAGTAACTATTCTCTCCCTTCGACGTCTGTTATTTCTATAAGCAAACAAAATATTGAACTACAAACCGAACACTGGTCGGGACCAACCGTATTTAGAACTAGCAGTAAAGGTCAGCACAAGTGTGCTATAAATAAGGTATTTAACCCGACGTGTGTGGGCTCGCGAGTGCCCATAACCGGAGGCCCGATATTGGAACATGGGACGTGGGAAATTATAACTAACAATACATTTGTTATGTATTAACTTTGCTTTTACGTCACCTTATATGAATTCGGAATTTGATATCTCTAGATGCTGCAATTGATACTCAGGCGTGACCTTTGCCGTATGCTCTGAACTTGAACACAAACTGCTGTACAATTATTAATAGCTATTACAATATTATCGTTTGTTATTTAATAGTTTATATAACATTGTTGCCATTTTATTCCTGGTAAAATTGTAAAAGAATGGAATGCTTTTCAAGCCCCCTAAAGAAAATTCTTTCCGCCGCGTAAATGACCTGCGTAATGACGGTGACTGAGGAAGCCGCGAAATGTGACGGTTATTTTCAGTCGTTTGCACTCTTAGACTTCCATCATGCTTACTATCAGGCAGGTCGAGTTTAAATGTCAAGTCTTAATAAAAAAAAATGAGGCGCGTCCTAGACTGTGACCTATCTGATGTAAACTGATAGGTCACAAATAACTGTTATTGTCAAAATATTACAAATAACTGTTATTTGTAATATTTTTTTATAAGATTGAATATTACAATGATTATTTGTTAAAAGAAGGGGTGGATAATTGCTCTGGTCTGGTTAAATGAGAGTAGGCAGTGGTAATCACCACTTAAAAATGGACTGACTGTAAAGTGACTTAGTCGCGTTTCGGGATTAGCTTGTAAGTTGCCGGTTTCAACTAAGCCGGCATAGTGAATTTAGCTGCTACTTACAGTTATTTAACTATAGTACTAATCTAGCTTGACATTAGGCGGGGTGCAGTCATATGACGAGTCACAATTACAAAAAAAGTTTGAATTCGTTACGTCATTTTCTTCTTGATGGTGATTGCTCCCAATAAAATGTTATTACTGGCGCAATCTTAGCTACACGTAAGTTCAATGTTAGATGCATGATAGCCACAACTTTTTACGACAATTTTAACGGTCACTCAAAGTTACCAAGCATTTAAAAGCAATAAAACTACTTTTTAAAACACACTTAGTTCTATACTAAATATTAGGTGAGTAAAAATATTGCCTTTTAATAGTCGAATTTCTCTCGCTTCGTGCTAGTATGGAATGCCTTTGGGCAAACGAATTTATATTATAATCGGCTCTTATTTTTAGATTTTCGTCTAAATGACTTTATAAACAGAGGATTTAAAGGCAATTCAATTTATGTTTTAATGTGAAAATGAATTAGATCGTCCGTTGTACGAGTATGCGTGACCTTTGGTACGCTGTTAACTAAATTATAATACGCTTAACATACTTTCGATTCGGGTTACCAATTTAATGCCCGTCTCTGTTTTGTATTGAAATGAAAATGATTGGAGCATTACAATCCCCGACCTGTTAAGAAATTGTTGATTTACATTTAACTACAATTAGTCAATGTAATATTAATTCCGTTTTAAATTATATTATTTTATTATTTCATTTTATTGTAGCTACATCAATAGACATTTTCTTAGATTTTGCGCGAACATTGATTAATGAATTAAACAAATTTTATGCGGCTTACTATCGCGTTTATTTTGGTATTGATTTTACAATTTTTTATTATTCCGACGTCTCGAGAGCTTTGCAGCCATCGTGGTACCATAATAATATTAGTAAGCCGCACAAAATTTATTTAATTTATACATCAATAGACGTTAAAAATTAAAGCAAAAGTTTAACAAGGACGTATTTCCAACAAAATTTGAAAATGGGTAAAAAGTAACTGTTGACTTTAGATATATAGTTAAAATAATTATATACGAGTAATTACAGTTTTAATATTTGAATTATTTAGTATCGAAAATGAAAAAAAAAAAAACACTTTTTGAAACATTTGTATGAAACAACAATATTAAAGAAAGACGGCATTCGTAAACTGAGTTAGATTTTTTAGCTGTAGCTCTTGCCCCTCGCCTGGCAAATAGAGGTCTGATTTCGAGTAAAAATAAAAATTATCATTAAATTAAAGAGACCTAAGATAAATTGCTAATATTCGTTTATTACAGACGGTGCGAAGACGTTTTAACTGACCCTAAAGTACTTAACAAACTTAGTATAATATACATTATTGAAAGTTTGTACGGACAGCAAAACAAAGGAATTCCTGTATCCGTACCTTAGATCATAAGTGTGCGATAGTCATACATCCAGCGGGCAGAATACTCCGGGTATAACTTTACACCCACTCACCATGATGTAGCTGGATCGATGCATTTAATTGTTGCATGATAGCACACTAATGCACCTGTCAAGAAAACAAAGCCCCCGTTAGATAACTTGGAAATTGAACCGCGATAGACTGGTATCGGTGCCCTTTTGTTGTGTAAAGTCCTCCTTCAAAATGTAAATGTTTATACTTTCTCGATTATTGTCCGATGTAGATTCCATCTTTGACGTTGTTATACGTGCCAGTCATTTGTCATGTACTGTTCTATAAAAGTCTGATTCGATTATTTGGAGGCCAATGAACTTGTATTGAGACATTGTAATAAGCATTTGATTGTGTTATAAATCAAAATATGAAGGGTGGCTTGATTTAATATCTATTAGGTGTTCTATAAAAAATAATTATAATTACAATTTATAGCAGATATGGTTTCATAGTGAATATGAATATTGAGCCAAGACATATGAAAGCACTCCGCTAGACGGTCCATGAATGTAGTAGACTGCCACTACAGATAATTAACTACAATGCAAGTTGAATTAAAAACAGTCGTATCCACTATGCCGAAAAGCGGCTGCGTCACTTCACGGTCTCCACTCTTGTAAGTGGTGGTACTACCCTGGATCGTGGTGTACAATTGGCACAACTATCTGCCAGCCATTTATAATTAGTTACTCTGGTATTAGTTTGTATTCAAAATATCAAAAATATGGATACGATTTCATGAATATGGTATTAAATTAATTGATAGAATCTAATATAAATTAAATAATAAAGGTTTTAACGTCAGAGATATTTCGTTATCATCTGCTACCATCAAAAACAATTAAAACAAATGGCCTATATATAAAATATGCGTTCCCATTTTATCAGATTTAACCGTAAGTAATAATGTTAATGGTCTAAAGGTAGATAGGGTTTTCGCTTAACGATTTTGCCTGAGCACATTTTACTTGGTAGCCAGTAACGAAGTAGGACTAGTTCCTTACAATGCTATCTCCCAAGGCTGGAAACAGGTTATGATGCACTATCTGATCCTGTGCCCGGGGTGGCATTAAAATGTCGGCTTGGCCCTGCTTTGTTTATTAAATTATGTCCACAACAGCTATAAATATCGACTCGCCTTCGGACGCGTTCATTTAGTGAAATACCGATGAGGATTACGATACTGCATGAATTATGTCGTGTCTTTAAGATCTTCTTTATGAGTTGACTAAAAAATTGAAATTGTTCGCGGGCGGCGTTCACCTTTTATGTGAGCTAAGCCTATAAAGATCAACAGCTTCACCAGTCTTATAGCTTGTTTTAATGTGCGAAAATGCAAAGTCTACAAAGTAATGGAAGTAGTTGTGAATATTTAAACGTTGAACTTCTTTGTTGAAGCTTTATGGAAATATCTTCTCCTTTTACTGGTTAAATACTTAGCAACATCAGCATACAGCAACACATACAATATTCATACAATGACATTTTTATAGTTTAATTTGTGCAAGACGCTTTCGACGGTTAATATCCAAGATATGAGCGCCAGACATTAAAAGTAATTGAATCAAAAACAAACGAAAGCTGCGCGAGAAAGGGAGAAATAAAAGCCGACAAAAAAGGGAAGAGTGGAGATGTAATGATGGAGATAACTTCAACCAATTACCGGCAACGCAGAAGTGCTGCATCGGCAGGATAAAAATGGACTCGGCGTTCGCAAATATGCAAGGACGGAATTACGTAAAATATAGTGAGCAGACGATTCTACAGGTTGAACAAAAAATACGACGTGGAAAAGTTATTGAAAATGTACACTCACGTATTATTCACATGAATGATATCCTCAATTTTGTTCAAATTAATATTCAACGTAGTTTTGATACACCCAATAATTAGTTTTATAAAGTCATAGTTTTTAAAATTAAATAAATCAACCACCTATTAATATAATTTCAATAATAATAACTAATAATTCTCATATGAAAAAATAATATACCTTAAGAAAGCTGGGTTGCCTAGTGCCCATAACGGTAGAGTTTGTACGAAGAGAACTATGTGAGGGAAGCAAAGAAAAGAGTTGTGTCAGGATCGTGTAATATCTCTGCCTAATGTCCTGTTGGAAAAAGGCGATAATTTGATTTAATTTCATTTGATTCATAAGAATAATATTTGATAAAGTTTTAAATCACACTCTATATATTAAGTAACACAGTTTTTGCTGCGCCGGTGTTCCTTGGCGTGAGGAGACACAAAACGATTTTATCTCCTAAGAAAAACCAACCATTATTCCTGTGGCCTTCCTCCCAATCGCTATAACAATTACTCTGGTGCCTTTTAAATTTAAAAGTTAATGCGAAAAAATTTGCATCAATAATTATGTAACAAATTTTAAAACAACTACTATATAGCTTTAACAAATGTCAGATGGTCTTAGGAGGGCTAAAAAATTAGGGCATTTTCTTTAAAATTGTATGAAATAACAGCTTTACTAAAAGAGTCTTTACAAGTTTTATATTGAAAGATATTGTCTTGGTATTACACTGTGGTGGGGATAAGCCCACGAAGTAGCCATGTAGGTAATGCGCAGAGCATACGATCACGCGAGTTAAGCAATGAAATGTGAGGTCAGTATTTGGATGGGTGACCGTTGGTGGATAAAGGTATCTAAAGGCCATGTTTTATGTAATCGGTAAACTGTAGGTCGTTGTCAGTAGATGGCGGTCGTCAAGAAGTCGCATCGGCATGTCCTAAAAAATGTCGCATCTCATCATGCAGCCATGCATGTTTATCGAGACAAATTCTGTCTGGATAACTACTATCTTTATTTTACTGTGACTCGATATCTGACCTCGACCTGCCTGATGGTAAGCAAGAAGAAGTCCAAGAGTGCCGACGACTGTAAAAACCGCGTCTTTATGGTTTCCCCACGCCGTCACAATGCCGACTAAAAATGCTTCTTCACGCATAACTTGAAGCTTGGTTATAGGATGGCGAGAAAACATGGGCTGGTAAATCATTCCACTTGTTAATTGTTATATAAAGAAACGACGCACCGAACCTTTTAGTTCGACTGCCGATTCGGCTGACAAAATGCTGATGCTTCCCTGTGCGGTATTACGGGTGTCAAAAGACTAGTCAGGAACAAAGTAAAGACGTCTGTGAAGAGAAAGTATATAATATGTACAGTGTACTCGTATTTTTTATTGTGACTTGACATAATATGACAGCACCCCGCTTGATGTTAGGCTGGAGTGTAGTCCATGAATGGATGTCACTGCTACTACAATTCAATAACTGTAGTCAAATCCACTATGCCGGCCTAGTTGGTACCGGCAACTTACAAGCTGATCCCAAAACGCGACCAAATCACTTCACGGTCTGCTTACGTGGTACTACCCCGGATCGGCAGACTGAGTACCACTGCCTACTACTCTTTTATAACCAGACCCAAAGCAAATATCTATCTCTTTTTTATTAACAAATATTTGCTCCGTCCAGGAATCGAACCCGGGACTTTACGTGCAACAAACAATCTCTGACCTGTCGTCATGATGATGGATAATGATGACACTGGCAGCAAAATTCACCAACCATTTTGTGCCAATGATTATATACTGTAGTTAATATGTTTATGTTTATGTTTATTATTTATTTATTTATTTTATTAATATGTTTATCTGCAGTCACAAGTAACTAGTCTTTATTTATTCTGTTCCAAAAATAAGAAAGTCAGTCACGTTTCTATTCATCATTCGGATTCTGGAAGTATATTCTAGTAATTATCAAAAAAGATAATCACGAGGCTACCCAACTTTTCTTCACAAACGAGTTATTAGTTTTTTTTTATTATTACTCAACATATGACAGCATCCCGCTTGATGTTAAGCTGGAGTGTGGTCCATGAATGGATGTCACTGCTACTACAATTCAATAACTGTGCGTAGCAATCACCTCCTCTAAGCCGGCCTAGTTGGAACTGGCAACTTACAAGCTGATCCCGAAACGCGGCCAAATCACTTCACTTGTAAGTGATGGTACTAACCCGGATCTGCAGACTGGGTACCACTGCCTACCACTCTTTGACAACCAGACCCGAAGCAAATATGCACCTTTGTTTTTTATTGGCAAATATTTACAATATTTAATATAATTACTAAATTTTCCAAATTAAAGCTATGAAAATGCTATTTGCTCCGATCGGGAATCGAACCTGTGACTTTATGCGTAACAAACCAATCGCTAACCGTTCGTCCAGGCCTGTCGTCCTAAGTTTTGTGTAGTTCATTGATTTTCCATTACCAAATTTATTTGTAAACAAATTGTAGTTTTGTATTAAACAAAAGTAAAAGCAACATGTATTATTATTTTAATTAATAACCATACATTTTTTACTAGGGCTTGACATCACTGCATGATGTTAAGATGGAGTGCGATCCATAAAAGCGACTGCTACTACAATTCAATCGGCCACTTACAAACTGATTCCGAAACGCGACTAAGTCAGTTCGACCTCTGAAAGTGAATATTAATTACATAAATATTTATTATTGATAATATTATTATATTTCGATGATAGATTTATAAAATTCGCCAATGGATTTATTGTCCTCTTTCGATATTCCTTTTTCGAACAATTCGAATCTATTTGAATGTCGCGATCTAGAATCGTCTCTTTGTTATCAGATGTGACGTTACTGCGCGTATCTTATCTTCGATTACTTTATGATCTTGACATTTGTACAAAATAGATTTCCCCCAAAGGTCAGGTACAAATGACGCCCTTTAGTTATTACAAGTCATTTGAATATAGATAAATACAAATTTTATCAATAAAAATAGTTTTTTTTTCTTAGTATATAATTTATGGTATTAATATATTATATAATATAATTTGTAGTATATAATATATTATATAATATAATTTTAATAATTAATTAATTTATAATAATTTATAACCATTATTATAATTAAACTCAAAATATAATTTATGATTTTCTTAGTGACTTATAATTATAATTATGAAATATATTGTGTAATTAGTCAAATTAGATCAAATCAAACGGTCGTGCCTCAATTCTCACAGGGGAAGGCAGAGACAATGGAGTGCCACTTCCCAATTAGTGAATTATAAATAGGATATTTTATAATATTATACTTAAGCCAATAGGATATTAAAAGCCTGTTAAAAATAGCTTATATTACTATATATCGTAACTTTTGTACTCCAGCATAATTACAAAATAAATAAGTTAAGTATAGTTAATAGAAGAGTATTAATTATTATTTTTGTTGAATTGTATGAAGAAAATTGCGGATGTGTAGTAAGCGAGAGAGTTGTCAGGTTTATGGCAAGTGCCGCTCTATTGTCTCTGCCTATCCCCATGGGAAAAAGGTGTGACAGTTAGATATTTGGTAGTTTCACGTGTCAATAACCCTTCATAACTAATTACATTTAATACCTAATGAGTAATTAATAATACATTTACATACTTAGATCCAATATTTGAGTATACAAAGGATCTAATGTATACTCAAAGTATCCAATGATATTGACGGATCCTTATTGCATGTAATAGCATTGATTGGTTCTTACTTAAAAGTTTTTTTTTAATTTTCTGCATTTTCTGCTTATACCAGCCTTGTGGTTACTTAAACCAACTATACAAATAACCTAGCCTAATCTACACTTAAAATAAATATTTAAAAATTATTTAAAGTACATTTTATATTTTTATTGTGTTACCATAATTATATCATAATCGGAGTAATCCTTAAGGAAGCTGGGTGGCCTAGTTGCTTATAATCGTAGAGCTTGTATGAAAAGAATTGTTGATGTGAGGTAAGCGAGAGAGTTGTGTCGGGATCGTGGTAAGTCTCTGCTCTGTAGGAAAAAGGCGTGACAATTTGGTTGTTTGATAAGTATAATAACTAGGCCAACATAGTAGATGCGTCTGCTTCTTACAGATATTTAACTGTAGTAGCAGTCGTTTCCATTCATAGACCGCACTCTAGCCCAACATAAGGCAGGGGAGCTGTCATTTATCGAGACACAATAAAAAAAATGTCGGCATAGTGACAACGTTTAGAGCATACTGAATCGGTTTTCGTAGTCATCGATGTTCTTGGTTCTTACAGCCTAGATCAGATCAGGGGGGTGACAGCTTTGTTCTTAAAGTTCACACGAAGCGCTGCAGTAGTAGCGGAGTAGCGATGTGCAAGTCGAATAATTTCATTAATCGAATAACCAATTAATTATTGAACTAATATAATCGAATGATAATACTAATACATTATACATATACTTATACATTTTATTTTTATCTGATTAAATTAACTCGTCGTATTCCATTGTCGCAGATCTACGACAAACAAAAAAAAAACATTTTTTTTCTTATTTATTTCTATGTGTCTAATTGAATGATTGTTTTTAAATATTAGTTTTGTTTTACTTTAATACGCGGACGATCATCTTGCTCGGACACGCTTGTTGTTACTTTTTGTTTAATAAAACAGTAGCAGTTGCAACAAATCCATAATACTAATTTTTAATCAATTTATTCGAATTGTCGAAATGCTAATTTTTTAAACGAATGTATGCTAGTAAATAATTACAACGGAGTTTATTGTAATTATACAATAAACTCCGTTGTTGATTGTTAATAACTAATCCTTATTAACAATCAACTAAGTCGAATGATTACTGAAATCAATTAATTCGATTATCGTCATTCGATTATGCACATCACTACTATGGAGTGAAAATGGCGTTCGAGTCCTTCTTGCGTGTTATTTTCATTGTGTTTTTGTTACTTAGTTTTCTGTTATTACCATCTGCTGAAGAAGTTGTTTTTAGAATATTATGTACACCCGGTAAGTTTTACTATTTTAGTAAAACTTATTATACTTATTTGCAATAGTAACAATAGAAAAGTCATTTAATGTTTGTAGGTTGATAAGGCTTTCATAATGTTGATGTTTGTTTTAGAATTACATGAAGACCATACATATAGCTGCAATGTTGAAGAACTATCATGCAGTATACGATGTTTAAGAGAGAAACTACACATTTGATGCAACATAATTAATATATTGCTAAACAGATCAATCCAGGAAAAGTTTGTTTTGAAAATGGAAATGCCACAAAAGTTGGCATTAGAAAAGTACTAAACATAATATATATATATTTTAAAAATAAACTCTTTTGTTTTATTATCATAATATAAGATTCTATTTAAAATAAATAAAGGAAGAATTTTTCTTTTTGCGAAGAACTCGTCGATATGCAGCCATTTTGATTTCCTTCGTCCATTTTGATTTCCAAAATCAGCTTGTCAATATCAGTCATATTCGACGCTAGCGTTGCGTGTGAACTTTTAGAACTCAGTCAACAAAGTCAAAGCAGCTGTCCTATCTGTATTACTAGTATAATAGTTATCTGTGGATCAGATTATGTCGAATCCAAATTATAAAAAAAACTTCGTCAGACAATAAAGACTTTGACTTATTATTATTATTTATTATATTGCCCTTTTGTTTCACTGCTGGACAAAGGCTTCTCATTTTTTCCATAACTTACTACACTTTGCGGTCTCTCACCACGAACTATTGTAAGAGTCTATCTCATCTCGCTGTTATCGTTTGGCCTGGTTGCCATCTGAAGTTCAATATATTATTATGTATAAAAAATACAATCTATGTATTTTTTTAAAATAAAGTCTCCGTGACCTCGATGGCTGCATAGCTCTCGAAACGTCAAAATAATAAAAAAAATTGTTTAATTCATTACCTAAAGTAAACACAAAGTAGAATATAAATTACAACCTAATTAGTATATGTAATTATATATAATAACACATAAATAACTAAGTAAGAAAAGGTCTTAACGATACATTATAGCATGTACAATTTATTTGTAAAGTCCGTGTTCAAGTAAAAATTTACGTCTATCAATTGACACAAAGCGTAGGCATACAACCTCATAATTAACATTATGCGTAGGCAGACTCAATTGTTCCGATATACAAGCGATCGGCGATAGTTCGTAATACACTTTTTTCAACCACAGATTAAATAACAAACCATAGTGATAATATTTCCTATCTACGGTATCAAAGGGAGTTTATTTAATATTGTTTTAGGCTGTGTCGAATCAGGTAATGGCGCGTCGGTTAATTCTGTAGGCGGATTGAGCCATGACATTAGCAGATAACCCCAAGGGTGGGGCTGCATTAATTAAATAATTATGACATATTGTAGGACGACCCAGCCATTGAATGGAAGGGTGACTCCGATAAGAAAATGTACGATCTTCGGCTCATTACTATTCCATATGCTTGTTCACGAATGGAATATTATTCATTGGGTAATGAATAGAGTTGAATTAAGATTTTTTTTGTGAACAGAATATTAGGTTCGTATGTGTAGAAGGTTACTACACATACAAGTACCTACACTGTAATCGCCAGTCATAAATTTTAGTAAAATTTTAGCATTATGTTAAAAGTAATAAATTAATATTGTACTTAATAATCATGCAGATTATTAATATTGACTGCATAATAGTCATTCAATATTATACTTTTTTAAATAATTATAATTTAATATTATCACATGCAAGGGCCATCATATCGGTATAATAAAGACACGGTAAATATAAAATACATCTCATTTTAACGATAACAAAAGGACAAATGAATATACATATCTGTTGTTATTTATTGGATAAGAAAATTGATTAGTTTCTTATAGCCTTCTTCTCGTTATTCTGCTACGCCTATCTGCAACCATGTTAGAAACTAACGATGAGCACGCTAATCTTATGTCCATACTAATAATTATTTCATTTCATATTAGTTATTATCTATTAATATGTAAAAGTGATAGACAAAATAATATAAAAACCACGCAATATAAGTAGTGCATACTTTTCCATGTATACTACTTAAAAAATAGTTTGGTTGCCTAGTGCCCATAACCGTAGAGCTTGTATGGATCGAATTGTGGATGTGAGGGAAGCGAGGAAATTGTGTCAAGATTATGGCAAGTGGCGCTCCATTGTCTCTGCCTATCCCTGTGGAAAAGAGGCATGACGATTTGATTGATTGATATACTGCTTAATTTGCATGATAACAAACCAAGATTTTATATTGGTTTTAAAGTTTCAAAGAGGGTAATATTTATCTATAATTACTAATTGTGTTCTTTATAAAATTAAAAATAACAATGTTAAATTAAATTAATAATATTCGTTCGAACAATGGTATGTTACTTTAAAAATAAAACATACAACGAACTTTGTGCAAAACATTTGGATACAATGGCATTAATGACGGTCGAGACGGTCCCATGGATTTAAGGCCGGTATTTCAATTACCACTAATACTTTATTTTATTAAACTAAGAAGAATTAAAAAAGTTCGCCTAAAAAATGAAATACCCAGTATAAGGCAAGTATATAATATAAAGTTTTTTTAAATATATAATTAGGCACAACATAAATGATCGGCAAACCGCCTAAATTACTAAAAAAAAGGCCGGTATGAGCGAAAATCTGCTATATCATATAAATGCGTACATTAAAAGTTACATTTATTATCATCATCGTTTCTATACTTTTTTATTTACATTTCTATACTAAGCTACTAAAGTGCTTGTATCACAGGGCAACCAAAGTTCATATATCAAAGATACATTGGTACCGGTGGGTGGTCTCGAACTCGTGCTCTCGATTTGCGTTACCATTGCACTGCTACTACACCACGGTCGCCTTCAAAGTATAGAAACCATGACGTCTTGTTTGCCGATCAGAGATAGTATAAATGATCACCAACTGTTTGCCTACTACTCACATATAAAAAAGCCTAATACTATACATGTTTTACAATTTCCCGACAGCAAACGTGAACTGAGTCGTTTTTTTCAGTCGTCGGCACTCTTCGTCAAGTATACCACCATCAAGTAAGTCAAAATCAGTACTCTTGTAGGACTAAATAAAAAGATTTATTTGTTTGGTGAGACTATAAGGTTTTCTTGAAGAATCGGCCCTAATTTTCCTTTTTTTTACTTTTTATTGTTACATTAGCTGGTCTCGGGGACTTGATCACGGTAATTTGCATTTTAATTGTTCTTTTGAGGATATCGGAATCAATTCGCGATTAAATTCGGCATTTAATTAGAACGTGCTTGGAACGTTTATTAAGAGTTTTACTTATTTGTTCACTAATGGAAGATGTTGCCAGAAACAGATATAAACAAGTTTTGTACTGATTTAATCTGTTTACATTGTTTGATTTTTTATTGGATTTCAATATTAATCGAATTTTCTTTTAGGTTTATGTTTCTTTTATGGTTCGTTCTTTTATGGGTTACCCAATAAAATAGAGCTTGTATGAAAAGAATTAGGAATTTGGAGAGATTGTGTCAGGATCGTGGAATGTGGCGCTCTGTGCTATTTGCCACAGATTATTAGTCTGTGGTATTTTTGCATATTATTTATTGTCTTTATTCTAAAATATGAAAAGTATAGATTCACACATCAACGATCAACCCATTCTCGACGACTAAACCAACGGAACGCCACTTTTCTCGATTCTAAATTATTTCGCTTCCTTATTATTTACAGTTCTCTTCACAGCTTTATGGTTTTGGGTACTGTGACCCCTGCATTTTAAGATTATCCTTCAATAGATCGAAAAACAATCTTTTATCCTTTCACTTATCTCACTAGTACGCAGTCATGGAAAAAAGAGATGGAGGCCTTTGCCCATTAGTGCGACAATTAAATGGGCTAATAATAATTTACGAAATAATAGTGATATGTCATATAATAAAGCCTAAGACTTTATCGATGTAGGTATAATATAATCTTCATTGAGTAAGAAATAAAAAATTCTTAGTTGATTTCTATTTCGACCATGACTTTATTGACTTTATAGACCTATCAGTATATTATTGTTTGAAGATATTTTATAAACTATTATAGACGCCCATAGTATGTTTAGTAATTTTATAGTGTTGGCAACAATCCAAATTCTAAAATATCGGCGCAATTAATAAAAATCTCGTGCAAAGGAAATAATAGAAAATGATCCGTAAAAAACCGGTAAATATTTTTAAAGTGGTTATTTCAAACTTGCAGCACGCGTATGCTATTAATCACTATAAAAATACGTGATTAGAATTAAATTAAATTAAAAAGATTCAAAATTAAATATTTTTAACAAAAGAAAAGGTTTAACAAACTGTAGATTTATATTGTCCTGAACAAAAATCTTTATCAGATATTTATACGATATGTATTTTTTAATCTTAAGCAAAAGATAAAAAATATCCCATTTCGGCACATTATTCAAAAGGCCATACCGTACAAAAATTAAAAAAAGACAAACCCTTTGTTTCTTTGTCGCCCCACTCACATGCAAATGTGGCGGCGGACTGTCCCTCAAGTGATTTAAGAGCTGCATTATGGATTCACGAAAACGATGAAAAATGCATTTTATATAAGTATATTTCAAAAGAACAACGTGGCGGCAATATTAACACGAGACGCGATTTATGGGTGTTGATATGAAACGACAAATCGTTTGTACAAGTGCTATGTGAGTCACATTCGTTTGACCGGTCTGTTATTTACGTGCGTTAGTGGCCGCTATTTGACAAAGATTTCCGAGCTATTAAAATATAAATTTAAGGTACAATTATACTTAATTATCTAGCAATCATCTGATTTTAAAATCTTTTTAATAATTTAGTGTGTTTTTTTAAATAATTTTATGCCAAGGGTTTTAATCCAAGACAACAAAATTGCTTAATTATATTTGACTCTAAAATGATAGGTTTAATGCGGTTTTAAATAGAGAATAATAAGTATATAGATAATTTAATGTCGTATTCTTAAATATTTACGCTTCATTGTTACAAATTAATGCGGTCGTATGGTATATAAATAGAGGCAAATGCTACATCAATTAAATAGTCAAGAATTTCGGCAAAATTGATGGCGATCCCGAAACGCGACAGAGTCACTTGACGGCCTGTACACTTGAAAGTGGTGGTACTATCTTAAAGCGGCAGACTGGGCTTATATCCACCAACTTTTTAGGCAAACACACTTTAACATCGAAACCTGTATCAAATATCCTTTTTTTTTTTGTAATATACAAATCTGTATAAACTAATAGTTTAATATTTTCAATAAATGCTATAATGATCTTGCTCCGACCGAGAATCGAAACCGGAAACAAAATAATAATGATATTGATTTTGGCCAGCATAGTTACAACGACTGAGGCATCCGTGAACTAACTCGGTTTTTTCAGTCGTCGTCACTCTCGAACCTTCTCTTGCTTATCATCAGGCGGGTCAAGGTCAGATGTCGTGTCACAATAAAAAAATATATAGGTACATACATATAAAAAAATAGTAATAAAATCGTATATAAAATAGTTGCATAGAAATTACATATGATAGGAATTTTTAATAACTACTTTCATTTGTTGTTGAGTGGGTGTCCCATTATCTAAAACCAAAACACAAGCAAATATTTTAATAATTTATTCTAATAATATGTATCTATAGGAGATATAAAACCCATAGCGATCTGAACGGTATGCCGAACAATATGTCAGGGTTATATCAAAAAGTGTCATTCGTAAAAGCAGGTATTGTGCACTTTATCTGCGTTACTTAGCTCCGGTCGTTCCCTTACAAACCGGTCTAATAGCGACCGATTTAAATATTTATGTGATAAAAGAGATTTATTATTTACTTTACTATAAATCTTGGCTTCAAGTTTTAGTTTACCTACATTTGAATATTTTGTGACTTCACTTCAACTGTTTTATGCTAACTGTCAACATTGTAATCTAATTGGTACAAATTATTAAATTCAAGAAATATGTGATTACCACTTTCAAGTGTAAGGACCGTAAAGTAACTCAGTCGCGATTTAGGATTAGTCAGAAAGTTGCCGTTTACATTTAGAACGACACCGTAAATGCGACTCCTACTACTACCTGCACATGCTGTCGCCTTTATTTAATGACTGCACTTCAGCTAACATCTAACATTAGTTCTGTCACGAGTCGAACCACAATTTTAAAAATATCAAGTTATTACAATTATTATTTTGTTTCTTTAGACTGTGATGTTTAAGATTAAGTGTCGGTGCTGGTATTTTCAGATCAGGCAGTATTGGTGATGCGACTGAGGCAGCCGTGAACTGAATCGGTTTTTAAAGTCTGTTTTACCGCTCTTGAAAGGAAATGCTTTAATCAGATGTCGAGTCACTATAAAAAATATCATATCAAAATCAAATTTTCATGCTTTTATCCTAGAGGAATAGACAGAAACAATGGAGCGCCATTTGCCACGACCCTGGCACAACTCCTTCGCTTCCTTCACATCCACAGTTCTCTTCTAACAAACTCTACGGTTATGGGCACTAGGCAACTCAGCTTTCTTGAAGATTATTTTTTTGTGACACGACATTTGACCTCGACCCGTGATTTGGTCGACCACAGATTTATAAATTCCTTTCGTCAATGTACTAAATAAAAATAAGAGTGATATATAAATATTTTAATGATGTATTATATTCAGTTATATTAAAAAAAAAACGATATAAATATAAGAAGTGGAATATTTAATTTACCAGACAATGTTTCTATGAAATCAATATTCGAACAATGTTATCATAATATAATTTATATCTACGTTACGAATTACCCTGTCAAGGACATTATGAAAAATGACACAAGTGGAAACAAATGTTTTCAATGTTCCTACCATTAATAAAGTTTTCACATAGACTATACGAGTACACCTAGTTTTTTACATTTTTATATTAAGCTACTGATGTGCTTGTATCATAGAAAGGCCACCGTGGTGTAGTGTCAGTGCAATGGCTACGTAAGCCGAGTGGCACTGGTTCAAAATTACTCACCGGTACCAATGTATCTTTGATATAGATATTTTGGTTGTCCTGTTTCTATGATACAAGCACTTTCGTAGGTTAGTATAGAAATGTATAATAATTATAAAAAAAAAACAATCAAAGTACATACTCGTATATCAAAGATACATTTGTTTGGAATTCTTCCAACAATCTCATTTATTGCTAATTTTTTATTATTATTTATTGACTGTATACGAATTTATGTTGAAGCGGAGCCTAGTTATTTTTGGTCTGTGGTCTTGTTTGAACGAAAACAAATAGCTTCTTGTGCAGCACTTTTCATAGTTTTATCACATGTTAACACGATATGAGGTGAAAGCAAAATACTAGGACGTTAAATTTATATTCATAATATTGTATATTTATATAATATATATAAATAGTACATATATTTTCATAGATTTTGCGCGAACATTGATTTTATGCGGCTTGCTATCTCGTTTATTATGGTATTGATTTTACAATTTTTTAATTATTAGGACGTTTCGAGAGCTTTGTAGCCATCGTAGTCACAGATGGACTGAGGTGTATATTCAAGTTTTCATTTCAAGTATATATATATATTATACATATAATCATATATTTTAGTAGGTAGTTAAATAGTAGGTAAATAGTTATATAAGTTAAAATTGTAGCGACCGTTTAGTGTAGTGGTAAATAAATTGGTCTCGCAAACCAAGAGATCCCGGTTCAAAACTACTTGGCGGTGTGGATCTTTGATATGTGTACTTTAATTGGCCTGTTCTAAGGTTCAAGCAAGCCTAGTAGCTAAACTAATTACTTGTAATCCAATTCATATTTACTACAATTAATAAAGATTATCCAAACTCTTCGATTGCTTATGAGTTTTAAATAAATCTGTTATTAACACATAAAACAGGCTGGCATAGTGTAGGCGACTGGGGCAACCGTAAAGACTTGGTTTTTACATTTATCGACACTCTTGGACCTCCTCTTGCTTACCATCAGGAGGGTCAAGGTCAGATGTCGAGTCAAAATAAAAAAAAGAAGTAGTTTAGGAAATTATACAGTCGTTCCATCACTATTGAGGATTATGAATCTCCTTGATATTTTCCACCACTTTCCTCTATTTCTCCTTATATTTTGCCGATTAGATCCCTTATTTAAGCTACTATTAAGGTTTTAGATTACTTGGTCCAGCGTATAGAGCTCCTCCTTCTCGGCCTTTTTCTTTAAGACTTTCCGGTCACAAGCAGCCGCACTAGATTCTCCCTATTTTTTCTTGTGAAGTGGCCGAAGTCATAATAATATTATGTAAATTTACTAAACATTAATTATTTACATGTCCAACCGTAACAATGTAACCAAGTATACATAATTAGAACAAATAAATGTATGTGGGTATTAATGGACGGACATGCATTAATATTTTGTACTGTAATTAGTGTCATGAAAGCTTTACATATTAACATTTGTGGTTCTACTAATAAAACGAAATTAATAATGAATATTGGATGGAATATCTACGCGTACGGAATATCGGTCAACTGCGACCAGGAATAGAACCCAGTGTCTGTTGCCTAACGGACGACTTTGAAATTCCACTATCTTTTCATGTTTTTTTTTTCAACTCATAGGTCGACAACTGATATTGCTGTTTCAATCAGTTAAATTGTCACGCCTTTTAACCTCATGGCTAGGCAGAGATAATATAGCGCCACTTGCCACGATCCTGACATAACTCCCTCGATTTCCTCACATCCACAATTCTTCTCATACGAGCTCTGCGATATGAAAACGTGTTTACCTCATTATTATTATTTTAATATTGATTTTTGGCATTTTGTAATGCCTAGTGTTATTACTAGAAAAATTAATAGAAATCATATGTCCTAAATATAATAGTATCTTTCAATGAATTAAACAAATTTTATGCGGCTTACTATCGCGTTTATTTTGGTTTAGATTTTACATTTTTTTTTATTATTCCGACGTTTCGAGAGCTTTGCAGCCATCGTGGTCACGGGGAGACTGATGGTATCATTCAAATTAGAAATTGGTGATATTATCATATCTAACATATATAAAACCTTATCAAACTATATCAAAACCTTCGTTAAGGTAGTGTTTTATTGAATTATGCCCCGAATGATTATCTCCGAAAGACGTCTAACAGATATGTTTTTATTGTGTCTCTGTTAATTCTAATTGTGTAATTGTTAATTCTAAGTGAGATCTATGAATTAGAAATAGCTGCATGTAGCAGTCGCATCCACTATGCCAGCATAGTTGGCACCGAAAATTTCTATACAAAAATTTTATAGCCACATAAATTTAAATATGATGAAGTTATGAATTTATTATGTAAGTTTCAGCGTTATCCAACAGTTCATAATAATATCAACAAATGGGTTCGCTGAACTACTTGCTCTGCTTCATTGGAGACCTGACAATGTCTTTGGCATGATTTATGATACTACTTCTTTACATAATGCAACTTTCGAGCAATAAAATATGAATGATAGTATATTGATAAGATGCCCAACGTTATGTAAGCGACGGCTTGCGATAATAATAAAGTATTTGTTAACAAAATGCTATGAATTTCATGAATGATTGATGTTGTAGATATATCTTTGATAGACACCGTGAAATAGCTATTGTTCTATTTAAAAATAACGATTTATTCCTTTTATTTTAAGAAAGCTGGTTTGCCTAGTGCCCATAACCATAGAGCTTGTATGAAGAGAATTGTGGATATGAGAGAAGCGAAACAGTTGTGTCAGGATCGTGGCAAGTGACGCTCCATTGTCTCTGTCTATCCCTGTGTCGAAAAGGCGTGACAATTTGATTTGATTTAATGTGTGCCATATACAAAGTTAGACTTGCCGTTAGACATAATCTGTCGGTTAATTATAGTGACTAACAGGACCAAAATAAAGGATGAAGTGCAAAATAATAATAAGAATAATATATCGAAACAACTATGAGATAATTTAGTGAATTAAACAAATTTTATGCAGCTTACTATCGCATTTATTTTGTTTTGATTTTAATTTTTTTTATTCTGATGTTTCGAGATCTTTCAGCCATCGTGGTCACGGAGAACTCTAGTTGGGTTATGTCGAATGGTGAGAGGAAGTTTATTCGGAGTGATAATGACACAACTACAAATGATTTCGATTCGGATAGTAAAATATATAACTAGAAATAGATTAAATACATATAGCTATCATAGTTGAACTTAATTTACAATTAATATAATTGAAGAGAATTGTGAATGTGAAGGAAGCGAGGGATTTGTGTCAGGATCGTGGCATGTGACGGTCCATTGTCTCTGTCTATTCCTGTGGGAAAAAGGTGTGACAATTTGATTGGTTGATTAATATAATTGATACAAACCTTTTCAATAATCGTATATTTTTTTCAGGAAATCATGCAAATCTAGACTTCTACTTAGAACATAAATGAGAACACTGGTGTTCTAACTTATGCATGCAGTTTCTGAATCGAATTTTATTGAATATTCATGCATTAGTTTGAAATCAATGGGCTTGTCGGACAAGAATTTTGTGAAATATGAAATTATTAATGTAGCTTGAACAATAAGGCGGCCAATAGCTGATATTAGCATAAAGTAACCGCATGTACTTCATCTCAATAGCAGTAAATATAAATTAGGGTAAGCGACTGTGTAGCTGTAGAGTAGTCGGGTTCGCGTTGTACAGCCGGTCATTGTGCTCGCACCCCTGTCCCGCTGCTAATTGTGTTTTTGTTTGCTATTTTACGGCCGAATGTCTCCGTGATATTTCCCGCTTTGCGATTCTCAAACTTTTACATTGTTACTGAAGTTTGTTCCAATTTTGGTGACTGTTCGTATGTGAATGTCAGCTACCCTTTTATTTGGAGAACAATACAATGTTGTTTCTGATTCACAATTAATACAGTGAAATATTAATATTAAGTAAGCCCATATGGTTATAGGCACTAGGTAACCTAGTTTTCTTGAGGTTGTCTCCGATTTGGTCGCCAAACGCCCTCCTGGGTCTGCCTCGTTCAACGCATCCATTCACATGAGATTTATAAATTCCTTTCGTTAATCTACCTTCACTCATCCTTTCCATGTGCCCAAATCAATGCATTCCTCAAAGAGAATTGTGAATGTAAAGGAAGCGAGGGAGTTGTGTCAGGATCGTGGCAGGTGGCGCTCCATTGTCTCTGCCTATCCCTGTGGGAAAAGGGCGTGACAATTTAATTGATTTTTTTTACCTCCTCTTTTCTGATAGTAAACAGGAGAGTTTCAATTGTCTCCGAAAGTGGAGACAATTGAAAAAGTGACTCAGTTCTCTATGCCGGCCAGAAGTCTTTGGTACTAGAATTATTATTCTCCTAGAATATTTTTTATCACTATATTTATTATTACCGTAAAGATTAATAGTAACATAAGTTGAAACGATTACGAGGGGCGATCAATATTGAAAAGCGTTGCCATAACCGTTCTCGTCATGTCGCCCATATGTTGCAAACGTTAACAATGGAATTAGTCGACATTGAAAGTGGCTGAACAAATTCACGGCATATCTGTATAACGTGTAGCGAGTGCACTTGTCCGCCTGGGGTGACACTTTAAGCCCTTCCAAACTGTCATTATTGACAATATAGTCATGAGGGCGTCCGTGTGCCTCAGTTCGACGGTGGTCATTATTGGTCGTTTTACCTCACCCATATTAATGAGTTCGTATGAATTTTTAATACAACTTTATATACAAATGTATACCTACAATAAGACATTATCGTTTGTGGCATCAATTCAATTAGGAAAATTACGATTTATTTAATTATTAACCATTTACCGTTTTTATGTTTTTTTTTATTGAACTAATTTTATTGTCTCTCGACATGTGACAGCACATTGCCTTATATAAGTGTATAGATAGAGTGATGTTTGTAAACAGAGACGACTGCCAATACAGCTGCCTAAAGGCATACTTGGTACCGGCAAGTTGCTTCCTAAATTGTATGTAAATAGTGTAGATACAGACCGTGCAGTGATTTGGTCGCGTTTCGGGTTGCGTTCGAGTTTGTAAGTTGCCGGTTCCAACTAGACCGGTATAGTGGATGTGATTGCTACTCATAGTTATTAAATTGTAGTAGCAGTGGCATCCATTTATACTCCAGCTTAACATCATATGTCGAGGCACAATAAAAAATAAAAAAAATGTATACTTTAAAGTGGTGGATCCCGGATCGTCTTCTGTCTTCCTACAACTCTTAACTTAGAATAATAAAGATTTGTGATATTTAATCAAAATTTCGAATATTACAAATAAATACTAAGAAACATATTTCTGCTCCGACTAGGAATCAAACCCGGATTGGTGTGTTAACCAATGCGCATCCTGGGTTGTCAATATATTCGTGTATATTATACTTTACTACACCTGATTTATAATACATATATAAGGTTTAAGAAACTTTATTGATACCAAAAAGAAAATTTTCATATTCGCTTGTTTTGGATTTTACATTGTTAACAAAATGTTATTTCCAATGCCGGCGGCCCTATTAGGGCGTCCAATGAGAATGTGGAGAATACAAATTAATTTACAGTTATTCATAACAAAAGTTAATAAGGATTTTTTGAATGTTATTAAATCGCTATCTTCTCTAACATGTATTGGGAGTTTATTATAATGAGACACCCGTCGTACAATACACTACCACGACCAATATTAGTTCTAAACGTACTGATTTTTATCTTTCTAGTGTTTTATATCTGTTTTACAGGTAGATATAACATCCTATATGATACTGAATAATATCATCATCATCATTATCAGCCAGCAGACGTCTACTGCTGAACATAGGCCTCCCCCTTAGCATCCGCATTCTATCGACCGAATCGGCAGTCGAACTAAAAAGTTCGGTGCGTCTTTTCTTTGTAGAACAATTAACAAGTGAATTGCTTTGCCAGCCCATGTGTTCTATCCATCCTATGACCAAGCGATGCGTAAAGAAGCACCTTATGCCGGCATAGTGACGGCGGCTGAGGCAGCCGGGAACTAACTCGGTTTTTTCAGTCGTCGTCACTCTTGGACCTTCTCTTGCTTATCATCAGGCGGGTCGAGGTCAGATGTCGTGTCACAATAAAAATAAAAAAAACGCCATTCTAAATAATATGTTAAGCTATAAATAAGAAAATTGTGTACCAAATGGTTGTTAAAAATGTCTTAATTATTCTAACGTTATTATTACCAAAATACAAAGTAACTAAGTAACAAAATCGGATTTGCAATCTTACTTGAGAGTAAATAAACGTTGTTGAGCATTTTAATTTGCACAATTTCAAACATGGCTTATTGTTTTCGTTTGCTTATGGGTGCCCTCTCTAATCTCCGTGTGAAACGTCAAGTGCTATGTGAAAATTATCAAACAAACGTAAGCTTTCAAAAACCGAATATGCGTAAATTAAGAGCATTTATAATTAAAACGTTTCCGTTTTTGGTTTAAATAAATTAAATTAGGCTTTTAAATAAATTAAATTGTGCTTTTAAATAAATTCATTATCATCATCATCATCAGCCAGAAGGCGTCCACTGCTGAACATAGGCCTCCCCCTTAGAATGCCATTTCGAACGACAAGATGCCAGTTGCATCCACCTGTTATTCGTGACTTTCACTATGTCGTCAGTTTTATTTTTATTTTATTGTGACTCGACATATGACAGCATCCCGCTTTTTTTTTATTTTTTTATTGTGACTCGATAAAAGACAGCACCCCGCTTGATGTTAAGCCGAAGTGTGGTCCATGAATGAATGTCACTGCTACTACAATTCAATAACTGTGAGTAGCAATCACATCCACTATGCCGGCCTAGATGGAACCGGCAACTTACAAGCTGATCCCGAAACGTGACCAAATAATCACTTCACGGTCTGTATACTTGTAAGTGGTGGTATTACCCCGGATCGGCAGACTAGGTACCACTGCCTACCACTCTTTAAAATGCTTGATGTTAAGCCGAAGTGTGGTCCATGAATGAATGTCACTGCTACAACAATTCAATAACTGTGAGTAGCAATCACATCCACTATGCCGGCCTAGAACAGTCCACCTAGTAAGAGGCTTACCTACGCTGCGCCTTCCGGTTCTTGGTCTCCACTCTAGAACCTTTCTTCCCCATCGGTTGTCGGTTCGGTTTTTCGTGCGATGCGATAAATTACGTTCATATATTTTTATGTTTATATAGTTATTTACTCACTTTGCCGGTTGCATCCACTGGGCCGGCATAGGGGATACGACTGCTACGAGTTATTTTACTGTAGTAGCAGTCACCTCTATTCATAGACCAGTACAATGACATCATCATACTTCGTAAAACAGATGGCTGTTGGGACCAAAAAGATCCTCAAATGTGGCAGATAACCACTGAAAGTAGGCCGCTTTAACGGGTCACTGTGGAGATCGATGAGAGAGATTTTGGCCGGCATAGTGACGGCGGCCATAGCTGACTCGATATTTTAGTCGTCGGCACTCTTGGAGCCTCTCTTGCTTACCATCAGGCGGGTCGAGGTCAGATATCGAGTCACAATAATAAAAAAGCAGTAGACGACTAATGACCAGTATTATACAGTTTAATTGAGAAATTATTGTTTATCTGTGTCAATATAAAATGACTATAATTATAATAAAATTACTCCTTCGGAAAAGTACAAATATAATTTATTATTATATAAGTCTGAACCGGGACTATCAGAACGGGTCAAAAAAGACCTATTCATGTTCTGAATAAAATATAAATATAAACTGTGATTAAATATGTAGAGCTTGTGTGAAGAGAATTGTGAATGTGAAGAAAGCGGAGAAGTTGTGTCAAGCTCGTGGCATGTGGCGCGAGAAAAGGCGTAAAATTTGATTTGAATAAAATCAACTATAATCCTGAATTAATTTTTCCCTTCCTTCACATCCACAATTCACTTCATACAATGGATGCTGAGCATTTTAATTTGTACAAATTCAAACATGGCTAATTTTAATTTAATTTTTTTAAATTTCTGTACTAAGTTACTAAATTGCTTCTATCATAGATACAGGACAACCAGAGTACACACTATATCAAAGATACATTGCTAGCGGTGGGTAGTCTTGAACTCGTGCTCCCATTGCATAACCATTGCACTGCCACTACACCACAGTCGTTGGTGTAGTAAATTGGTTAAAGTAAATATTTTCGCCCTATATAAATTACTTATGGCAAATGAGCAACTTATAACCGCAGTATTTGTTCAGTTAATAAGCTTTTGCTATTGCTTCTAGTCACGAATAAATAACGTTAAAAAAACTTTAGTTCTCATAACGGGGTTCAATGATAATTCAAAGAAATTATGCATGCGAAAAAATTCTCCGATGAATAAACGGGTCGTAAAACTACTCTGTAATTACGTAACATCGGCGAGTTACCGATAGGATCAGGAAACGGTATCGAAATCGATCGAATCACCTATCGATGCTGCTGAGATCTGATTGGTATGAGCGCGACCAATTTTGCTTTTGAAATATTTTGCTTTCGGTAAAATCGCCAACGAACGGTCTACAATAGGTTCTTGTGTTCGATTGTTTTTCACACTTTCACACTATTTTAACTTCCGTGATAACTGCACAAATTAACACACAATCTAAAGGGTTCGGTGCATCGTTTCTTTAGCAGCCCATGTCTTACATTGCATTCTTCAAGCGAAGCGTTAATAAGCATCCCTGGCCAGCATAGCGACGGCATAAGAGAGCCGTAATCCAAGCTCCCTTTGAACCAAGTGAAGTTTATTGTCACGCCACAATAAATAAAACTTATTATAAAAAAACAATTGTTATTATAAAATATCAATAATATGTTCACAAACTAACACCGATATTGTGCGACAAGACACAAGAAAAATTTTTGCCTATTTTTTAAAATTCCTAAGACATATTTGTAAATAAAATCTAATTATTAAAAATAAAAGCTATGAAATAAATCTTTGGTCCAACCGGGATACGAACCTGGCCTAACGGAAGAGACACGCGTGTAGTCAATATTTATTAAAAATCACTAAAACCTATAATTATATGTTTGACCATTATAGAACGTGCCTTTATCGATTTTGACGAAAATTTAAGGACGAGATTTATCAACAAAGGTTAAAATTTAAATGGTCGCGTCAAAAACTCGAAGGAGTTCCAATTATTTAAAATGCCCTTGATACAATCGGGCTAATGAAGAACGGGACTTGAGATGAGGATCGGATGTTATCAAAATCTTTCATGAAAAATACATCGAGTAAAAAAAAAGTTTACTCAGCTCTAAATTCAATATCCATTGCTTATAATTTACGAACTTTAAGAGTAATTTCCAATAAGGAAGAAGCATTGGAACTGCATCGAAGTGAATCCTATCGCAGATAACAACTCAAGGGCGTACCGTAAACTGATGAATCGCCCGAGAAATTGATTTCATTTCACTGATGCCCGATTCGATGAAATGTATTGATAACTTATAGCAGATCTCCGCCTTAGATTTGTGATTAAAAACATGGTACCTACCTACCTACAACAAAAAATAATAATCAACTTGATTTATTTTTACATTTTTACAAAACTAAGTATCAAAGAATTGTGAATGTAAAGGAAGCGATGGAGTTATGTCAGGATCGTGGCAAAAGACAATATCTGCCTATCCCTGTGGAAAAAAGGGGTGACAATATGAGGTGTCAAAGAAATTGGAAAAAATATTGAACGATTATTTTTGTATTTTTGACCATTATAAATATCGTAAGTTAAAAGCGAGTGAGCTTAATTCCAAAGATAGGCAGCAAGAATGGAACATACTTTCCACGATCCATAGCTTTTTTTACATCCACAATTATCTTAAAGCAAGCTCTATGTTTATAGTTATAATTTAAAACAAAAATACTAGATTGAATCGTTTCCCATTGGACAATTCGAGTTGTGTAGCCGCCTCATCAGAATCAGCATGTTATAAATAGTAGAACAATCGACAAGTGGAATGCTTGGCCTGCCCATGTGTTCTCTCCATCCTATGACCTTGAAGAAGCACCTTTGGCCGGCAGCACCTGAGGCAGCTGTGAACAAACTCGGTTTTCTTAGTCGTCGTCACTCTTGGACCTCCTCTTGCTTATCATCAGGCGGGTCGAGGTTAGATGTCGTGTCAAAAAAAATGTACAAAATATGGCTACTACTGTGGAACGTGGTAATGACAATGAGTTAACTAAATTGTAACGTTACCAGTTGTAGTTTATTTTTTGATTTAGGTACTATGTTTGCTCTATGACACAAGTTCGTTCAATAGCCATATATTAATAAAATAATAATAAAACAGCAACGTTAGATTTGGCGTCAAATTTGGCGACAATCCTTGGCGTCAGCGTTGTTGGTACAGCACTACAGGGGCAACTGTAAACTTACTCATGGACCTACTCTAGCTTACTATAGAAGATAGAAGTCGAATACCACTTTACATTTTTTTTTTCACATTTAAGGTTAACTTTTTTTTTTTATTGTGACTCGACATATGACAGCACCTCGCTTGATGTTAAGCCAAAGTGTGGTCCATGAATGAATGTCACTGCTACTACAATTCAATAACTGTGAGCAGCAATCACATCCACTATGCCGGCCTAGTTGGAACCGGCAACTTACAAGCTGATCCCGAAACGTGACCAAATCACTTCACGGTCTGTATACTTGTAAGGGGTGGTACTACCCCGGATCGGCAGACTGGGTACCACTGCCTACCACTCTTTGATAACCAGACCCGAAGCAAATATCCATCTCTTTTTTTTTTATTAACAAATATTTGCAATATTTAATACTATTAAATATTACAAATAAAAGCTATGAAACAAATTTTTGCTCCGACCGGGGATCGAACCCGGGACTTTACGCGCAACAAACCAGTCGCTAAACCGTTCGTCCACGCCTGTCGTCAAACTCCGTATTTCCTAACTCCGGTTTCCTGGGTATTCCAGACAAATTTCTCATTGGATCTGTTCACTGTAAATGCTCGATAAATCTGTATTAAGGGACTGTATTAATAATAAGTTTTTATCGCAAAATATCTTTCTATATGTATCGATTTTCCAATCAGATATTCAATTTGAAAATGTTCCCCCTTATAAACAGTTGGTGTGTCAATAATAATTCCGGTAACTGTATACTGTTGAATAAAATGATTAACCTCGGGCTCGCGTTCGTACTACAATATTTTGTTACTCTCACGAGATAATACTTAAAGGATGTTTCATATTTTGTAATGAAAAATTTCTCGACTTAAATTTTACTTGACATATTTGGTATACTAATATAGTGGTAAATAAACATGTTTTTAGTATCACTATACTAATTTGTAAATAAATTAAAAAATATTGTATAGTGATCCTAATTTTATTATCCGTAAATATGAACTTTCACGACCCATGTAGCGCACTCGTTAACACACTAGTCTACTGTATGCGTAAGTCGATGGGTTTGATTTACGGTCGGTCTCAGTCGCGTTTCGGGATCAGTCACTACGACAACTTTCAAGTGAATACGACTACCACTTGCAGTTGTTCAACTGTAGTAACCGTTGTAGCTTCCATACTAACTGTAGTCTGAGGGCTACCCATTTATGGACCGCATTTCCATTAAGCCTTACATAATACATGGTGCTTTTTTTTATTGTGACACGACATATGACAGAACCCCGCTTGATGTTAAGCTAAAGTGTGGTCCATGAATGGATGCCACTGCTACTACAATTCAATAACTGTAAGCATCAATCACATCCACTTTGTCGGCCTAGTTGGAACCGAAAAATTACAAGCTAATCCCGAAACGCGACCAAATCACTTCACGGTCTGTATAGTACACACTCAGTTTATAATTATTTTCACAGACAGAATCAACCTGTATGTAATAATATAATTATCAACATTGAACTCTGCGAATCACTCGGGAGTTGATTCGCAAATTTGACATAAATTTAATGTCAACCCTCCCGTTCTGAGGTGAATAAAATCAAATAAAAGCCATATGCATTGTAGATCGTGTTTCATAGCATCCACTAATGGCAGATTTTCAACTGTCAAAATTAGGTGCAGTTACCCTACAGATTGTCATTCGCGATAGTACAGCATTGTGGGTGCAATTAGGGTACATTGTTCATTTATGGCATTCGCATGTTCGAAATTAATTGTAAAGCCCACTCAAATTATTACACTTGTCATTCATCATTAAAAATTATTCTCCAGCTATAATCTGTAGTCTCCATAGTGTAATATGTATTATAATGTATGTTAGAAATATCTATTTTACTATGAAATAATAATTTTTAAATCATTGCAAAACTGTTAGTGTTAAATAATGTAAGTAGTAATAAAAAAAAAAATATATACTATAATTAAATATACATATTGCATAGTATTTGAAGAATAAATAAAAATACATAAAATTAAAAGTTTAAATTTTTTCTCTATTATACATTTCTTTACTAAGTGCTTTTCCCTCACATCCACAAATCTCTTCATAGCATCGTCTCCCTCGTCATTTTCCTTTTATTCATTCTTTATCGTTGTACATTTACCTTCATACCGGGAAGTGAAATTGAACAGGAGCCTCTGCCCACAGCCCAGCTATTCCACAACCACTACACCACGGTCGCTATTCTTGTATAATATTTTTTATACAAGTAAAACAAAGAGTACAAGAATAACAAAACATAATATTAATATGTAATAGTTGTTACAGGAATACAAATACCGCCTCACGTCAAAAACAAATATCTATATATAGACTAACAAAGAAGAGACAAAAGAAATGTCATTTCCACCAGTCGATCATAGAGGGGAATAATAAACAACGATATTATTTGAATATTACAACTTAATTTACTATTTTTCAGGTATAACAATGGGACGTTGCCCTCAGCTATTTCAAAATATAATAACATAAAATAGATATAGATTTTTTTATTCTTTTCGTTTATTTATTATTGAGATCTCATCTTCTGACCTCGATGTCATCTTGCCTGATGGTGAAGTTCAAGATCTCCGACGGCTGAAAAAGCCAATGGTTGCCTGAGTCAACGTCGCTATACCGGCTTAGTTGTAATCGTCAATTTTCAAGTTTATTTTTATTGTGACTCGACATCTGACCTTGACCCGCCTGATGGTGAGCAAGAAGAAATCCAAGAGTGCCGGCGACTGCAGAAAACGAGTCACGGCTGCCCCAGTCGCCGCGACTATGCCGGCCAAAGGTGCTTCTTCACGTTCGCTTGAAGGATCTACGAAGAGAACACTGCTGTCTGCCTATCAATCTTATTTTGAAAAGATAAGTCATAAACGAAAGAAATTACCAATTTTATATTGATTGAAAGTACACAATGACAGTGCAATTAGGTACATTATTCATGGAAACATACTGGTAAGTAGTAAACTTGATAAAGCAGATTTTAAATTTACCGTAGTTAATGATTGAACCGCAACACAGCATGCATAAATCCTATGGGAATCACCAGCTGGATTTCCACCCGATAACTACCTACGTCTCTATCCACGTCAATTTCACAATCTGTAAGTGAATTGGAGGATTAATTTGCAAAGCAAATGAGAATTTGTGTAATAAATAAAAAAGTGGGTGGACTGATAGAGGCAAATAAACATGAGTTGGTTGCCTGTTACAATGCTTACTACGATGTTGGGGGAATACGTAATGTTCTCGATCGTGTTATTACAGAATTGAAATTATATTACCTCTCGAAATACTTTAAAACAATTGTCCTATTTACCGATAATTGTTAGGATGTGTCGTGAATACCACAACATTATATCCAAAAGTAGCACAAAGTAGATATTTTTAATCCCTCTTTTAGCGTCTTCAAAAGACACATCACTAATATCCTCTACTAATAAGCCTACTAAAAATATTAATTAACATTTTAATAATTAGGATAATAATTAGGATTAATTTAGTTTGTAATTTTAATTTAAAACTTTGTATGACCTAATTATAAATTTATTATTTAATTGTAGTCATTATAATTATTTAGACTCAAATTCTTATAGATTTTATTAGTAATTTTTATTTTATGTTTTAGGAGATTTTAATTTCTTGTTTTGCTGTGCGTACATAACATTGAGACACAAACTAGGTCCTGTCATGTAAGGTTCTTAATAAATAAATGATATTATAAAAACAATTAAGAAAAACTTTATTATTATATATAAAATGTAGTCATATGGTGCGAGCAGTCAACTCGCTTTAACTTTGTCGCAAGGATTTATTTTATTATTAACGTGAACCTATAATATAATATGCCCTTTCTGTAACAGCATAGATAAAATAACTATTATTCTAGGGTATCCTTAAAATCTAGAAGTTTTTTTTTATAGGCACTAGATATCCTTTTAGGATTAATGGTAAACGAATTCGGCTAGGACGTAGGAAAAGGTTAATATGTAACATATGAAACTATTTCAAGTCGTTCTGCTACCGCGTTTTGGAATAAAGACGTCAGTGATATTACACTCGTATATTAATTTTGAAAAATTATACTAAATATATTACACAATGCGTCTTTTATTATACACGGTAACGCACTCCGTAACGTTTCCGTGTAGTATTAGATTCTTAAAATACTATATAACTTATCTATGTTAGTTTGAGAAGATGAAACAGCCAGGAACAAAAAAAACTCTCATAAATACCTGTTTACAAATTCAAACTATACAGCAGAGTTAATGACGTCACATATTCCTGGACCACATGGGAGATGACGCCAGCTTTACTATCCATTATCACGTCGTCGACACTTAGCTCAAACATAATCTAGTGCCAGCACGTACTCTATCCTCTATCTAGTTGTTAGCATGCCACCACGTACGAATCTCAGTCCCAAAATACTTTTATTTTTACATGAACAAAAATCTTTACATACCTGTAAAGCACTTATGCGTATAATCGTAATTTAACATACGAACGTGTAAAACAATTTCTTAAACATTTTTTAAAAATGAAAAAGCATATACAGTTAATAACTAGATTTAAAAAAATAGAAAAAATCATATCTTTTATTAAAGTAATGGTTAAATATTTACTCGTAAATTCATCAAAAACACCACATCAAAGAAATTTTAATCGCTATTTGAAACCATTTAAATATTTAGTTTCAAAAACATTTTATACTCTATAATAGTTAAGTATGAATTATTAAATACTACTACAAAATTATTCGCAATTCTAACGCACTATTACAAAATTATATTACCCGATTCATGACCCAAAGATCCTTTTTTTATTATTAGAGGTTATTTAATTTAAATACACTATGCTATTATTAAATCGTCAACCATCTTAGTAATTACTTAACAATACAATTTTAAACAACTAATTTTACAGTACAGTACAAAATTATGTGTAATTAGGCCGTCGTATTATTCGCTTGTTACTGCATAAAAACGCATTGTAATAATTTTATTACTTTAAACAATAATAACAGACAACAGATCAGTTGTTCTGTGAAAGCATATATAGCGTGTGTTTTAATATACATATACAGTTAAACGAGGCAGCACGGGAGGTTCTTTTCCGACCAAATCGGAGACATTCCTAAAAAAGCTGGAATAAATATAAAATACATGGCTAATTCTATAATGTTTAATAAAATAAAAGTGACGCTATTATATCACTTTAGGGAATTGAAACTATAGCATCAGCCAATTCGATTCATGGACTGCGGTCAGGCGGGGTACTGTAATAGGACGAGCCACATTAAAAAAATTACCAATGAAAAACGTGAAATGTTGGTGACCACTAGACTTATAGAATAAAAACACCGAAATGTGTATTGGAATACATGACTTGATTACATTAATCCACGTGGAGATTTCACATCCCGGGATTCAGCAGCGAAAATAAGGGAAAAATCACGTTTCATCGAATTTCCAGCATATTTTTATAATCCCAGTTTGCTTTACCTCGCCTCCGCAGGCGTTTACTATTTATTTGGGTATTGTTTTTAAATTGGTACGTGTAAAAAAATTGTGAACATACTAGAAACGTCTGTAAAATTACTTAGTCTTTGAGTATACATTAGAATTCCTAATATACTCAAAGCTTAAAGTCATTAAAAAAAACGCGTGCCTTTTAACCAGTCAGACAACCAGTCCGCTACGCGTATCATACGGGTTCGATCAAAACAAAAAAAAAGTTTTTATTTGTAATATTTAATTATTACATTGAATATTACTAATATGATGAGGGGACATATAAGTTGGTAAAGTATTCCACTTGTCAATTGTTCTACAACGAAACCTATTATTTCGACTGCCTATTCAGTCGACAGAATGCGGATGCTTTCCCTAACCTGCAGGTATCACGGAAGTGAATAGACTAGATAGGAACAATTTAAATCTGCATTAATTGCCTCGTAACGTAATAAATATTCTTAGTATTAACTTATCTATAATTGTACATACCTGAATGGTAAATAAATTCACTGCATTATCCACTTAATATAAACATAATCTAGTGCTTCACAGAGTCGCGGTCTACCACGACATTTTACAATGCCATAACTTAATTTAAAGAGTGGTAGGCAGTGGTACCCAGTCTGCCGATCCGTGGTAGTACCACCACTTACAAGTATATAGACCGTGAAGTGATTTAGTTGCGTTTCGGGATCAGCTTGTAAGTTGCCGGTTCCAACTAGGCCGGCATAGTGGATGTGACTGCTACTCACAGTTATTGAATTGTAGTAGCCGTGACATCCATTCATGGGCCGCACTCCAGCGTAACATCAAGCGGGGTGCTGTCATATGTCGAGTCACAATAAATAAATAAAAATTAAAAGTGGTACTAATGCAGTGGTAAAGAACGGTCTTTTCGAAGCTGGTAGCTTGAAAGTTCCGGAATTCAGCGAGTTTGGTATATTGAGTATGATTGTGCTTGCAGATAAATAATAAATATGAAGATGTTTATCATTAGAAAAATAGTTTGTAACATGTAATAAAATTATGTTTTTCAAAGAGTGATTGATAGTCACAGTGGTGTTCAGCTTGTAAGTTGCCGGTTTCAACTAAGCCGGCATAGTGGATTCACATTTATTTTCATGTAGACTATGACCCTTAATACTATGTACTTTTTAAAATCGAAAGCAGGTAAGAAAACGCGATATCGGTAGTGATAACTATTAAATTGCATTTTTTTAAATAAGAAGTATAATCCTGTTACTTTGTAATTTAATATATTAAAATGCTAAGCATAATTTACTAGCTTAGCATTTTAATTCTTAGAAGTATAATGCAGCTCTTTCTGTGCATTAAATTTAATATAATAAAGTATATTGTTTCGTGTTTTTACGGAAGATCATGGTAGTTGGCTCGAAACAGAGATGCGGTAATGAAATGCAAATATGTCTACATGTACCGGTGAACCACTTTATACTATTATATCAACGAGTATAAATATATTAAACATATATAACTTATTTATAATTAGAATACGGTTTTATTATTAGAAATGAACACAATGACCATTAGGAGGTATCTTTATATTTTAAACTATTAGTTTCATGTATAGGTTTTTATTCGTATATTTGTTTCAATGCTTTTGTTTGTTATATTTGATATAATTAATAAAATTACAAATATTAGTTTATAAAAAAGGTAGATATTTGCGCTGGGTCTGGTTATAGATCCGGGGTTGTACGAGTACCACTATTTACAAGTATTGTATACAAATCTAAAAGTGACTTCATCGCGTTTCGGGACCAGCTTATAAGTTTCCAGTTTCAACTAAGCATAGTGGAAGTAACTGCTACTTACAGTTTATTGCCTGTAGTAGCAGTTACCTCCATTCATGGACCGTACTCCAGCTGAACATTTGCGGGGTGCTGTTATATGGCGACCGTGGTGTAGTGGCAGTGCAATGGCTAGGTAAGCCGAGTGGCACGGGTTCAAAACCACTCACCGGTACCAATGTACCTTTGATATACTTTGTTCTGTTTCTATGATACAAGTACTTTAGTAGCTTAGTATAGAAATGTATAATAAAAAAATAAAAAAATGTCGAGTCACAATGTTTAAATTGCACATTTATTCATTTTCAAAGTAAATTTTATTATAGGAGAAACTCTGTTTAATAAAAAATAAAAACGGATGTGTTTTTTCATAAAAAGACAAGTTCAAGCTGAGGAAGGCTTTATAAGGTAGTGTTACATATTGTGTTAGTGCCCTTTCGATGCGTACATCTGTCGATCAGTGTTCAGAATTTAAGACAGGTTACAAATAAATGTCACAAGATGTCATATTTTTATAGTTATTTAATATTTATTAATGCAAATACAACATGTGTAATAAATAAAAAGTAATTGTTTTGGTCATAAAAACCAGAACAATTACTGTTTGGTATAGTTTTTAATTATTGTGGCTTGATAAATGACAGCACCTCGTCTGATGTTAAGCTGAAGTGTGGTCCAAGAAAGTCACATCCAAAATGTCGGCCTAGTTAGAACCGGCAACTTACAAACTGATTTCGAATCGCGAAACTTCATGATCTATACATTTGTAAGTGATGAAACTATCTCAGTTCGGCAGACTGGGCACCACTGTCTACTACTCTTAGAGGTGATTGGAATGGGGTCGATCCAGTCACTAGGTTGTTGCTTAATCAAATCGGGGACATTCTAATCCAGGGGTATTGCTACGGTGTGCCACGGCAACTTGCCTGATGGTGGGCAAGTGTAAGTCCGAGAGTCTTACACGGCTGCAAAAACCAACTCAGTTTATGACTGTCTCAGCCTCTATCACCAGAATGTTTAGGTACTTGTTATACTACTTTAATAGCTAAAGTCTATTATACTCATACAAGCTCTTAGCATCTATAATACTTAAAGACAAGTCGTCATCATCATCAGCACAAGATGCCAATTGCATCCACTGATTATTCGTGATTTTCACTATGTCGTCTAGCCTAGGCCTACCGACGCTGTATCCTCCGGTTCGTGGTCTCCAGTCTAGAACCTTTCTTCCCCATCGGTTGTCGGTTCTTAGAGCGATGTGGATAAGTATATATAAAAAATAATAACATAGACACGGGAAATAGTAAATAAAAAACCGAGTGTTGATTATGCAACGAAGGCTTTTAAGGCAGGATGTCGTGATCGTGCGTAATACTTTTAATGTAGAGACTATTTTCTTCATGTTTCTAGTAATATTGTAGGTAACTATGAGTTAAGATACGCAATAATTATTATGGTTTGTAATAGCGATGAGACAAACTAGAAACACGCGTCTATTATTTAGTTATTAAACTAAATGCTGTGAAGACGGAAACGAAACTACTTTGAAACAAGATTGTCTTAAACTTACGCAACTTTAAATATGTATTTTTGAGATCTATAGTAAGCTTGACGCCAGGCGTGGCGTATTGGTGTGCTACCAGTCAGTTGCGCGGTGTCCCGGGTTCGATTCCCGGTCGGAGCAAATATTTTCATAGCTCTTATTTGTAATAATAAAAAGTAAGATTAAATTTACAAATGACAACCGTGGTTTAGTGGTAGTACAATAGTCACACTAAACCGAGATCCATTTCACTACCACAAGTTCTAAACCACTTACTGATACCAATGTATCTTTGATATTACATCTACTTTGATTATTCTTTTTTTTTGATACAAGCACGTTTAGTAGCCTAATATAGAAATGTAAGATTAAAAAGTATTAAATAAAAGTTAATAATTCCACGACTGGACTATTTAATACTCAGCTTTTGCTTTTAATAGCATAATAAGGCCAGCAATTTAAAATGCACTATTAAATCAAATACAATTTTACACTAAAATGCATTCTAACGCCATTGATTTAAGATTGAAAATGTATTGTTACTTACAACAGTTCAGTACCAGTTGCTGAGGTCGGCGCGTGCGCATTATACCGTAAACAAATGAACATAGTCTGATCTTAGTTGCTCTATATGCACTGGGCGGGTCATTGTTGCTCACGCGATAAAGATCTAGTAAAAAAACTGCTTACTTTGTTGTATGTAAAGGGAGATCTATCTCTGTAGAAACGTACCTATACTCGTAGATTTGATAGCTAACTTGGGCTGCGTTTTAAATAATAAGAAGTCGATGATACGAGATTCTCTAGATAAGAGATATATAAAAGGTAGGTAAAGATTTGCCTCTTACAACTGTCAGCGCTCTTGGACCTCCCCTTGTTTACCATCAGGCAAATCGATCCATCTCCATCTTGCGTCTCAATGGAATAAATTTAGTCATTGTTAGCAATCTAATTTTAATCGAATCATGTTTTATTTCATCCAATATCCTAATATATCTAATTCCTCGGTACGTGTTTTGTTACCTAAATCCTCCTAAACGGCTGGACCGATTTGGATGAAATTTTGTCAGTGTATTTCAATGGGTTCCTGGATCGTTTGAAAACACAATTGGACCGCTAGGTGGTACTGTTGTCGGTATGTCACCAAATAGGATTTTCTGAACTATTGACAAAGTTACATAACTTTGAGCGGTACATTTTATTGCCTAGCTAGAAAGAAAAGAAAATTATGTGTTACAGGCCTTACTTCTACCACATCATATTTGTAAGATAATACATAATTTAGAAATAGAGACCATAGTAAACAGTAAGATACCAAACAATATAACTAAACCATAGATCTGTAGATGTAATAATGACATCGCAAAATTAAAATAATCTTAATGTCTAATATAAAAAGTCATTATGTAATGCTGCTTTTCCGGACAGGATGAGGTTTGCCGGGTCCGCTAGAATGTTATAAGTATTAATTAAAAATAAAAATAATGGGATATTTTCGTTAAAAACAAAGGAAAATGCTTTAAGATTGCAAGTAGTAATACATACAGTATTCAAACACATATATTATGTAAAACAAAGCTCTTATCCGCTATCTAACCGGTCCTAGTGTTTTTTGTGCGACGTCGTCGGCTAGCGATTTTATCTTCTTTCATGATTCAACCACTTTTTACTTAGTATAATAGATGCTTATTTCTATAATATAAAACGTGTTAGTCTTTGTTCTACATGCCCGATTCTGATTGCTACTTAGCGAGGTATTGCATCGTAATTGCTTTCTTATAAGAAGGATTAAATTGCATTTTTTCAAACACTTTTAAAAAGGTTGTAGTTCAAAAGAGTGCAATGTAATCGATAATAGTATAGAGATGGTCATCTATAGAGATAGTACAAAAATTAAAAATTAAATTCTGTAAATTATTGACAAACTGTTTTCCTTGCGTCATAGATAGTGCTGAAACAAATATTTTTCTAAAAGTTTTTTATTGGATACGACATTCGACCTCGACCCGCCTGATAATAAGGAAGAGGAGATCCAAGAGTGACGAAGACTTAAACAACCGAGTTAGTTCATGGCAGCCTCAGTCGTCGTCACTACGCCGGCCGAAGGTGCTTCTTCACGCATCGCTTAAAGGATCCAAGGTTACTGGATGGAGAGAACACATGGGTTGGCAAAGCATTCCAGTAATGCAATATTTAATTTTATATGTCAGCGCATATAAAATATTTTATAAGTAATTTTTTAATTTTATATACCTGATGTTAAGCTGGAATGCGGTACAGAAATGGAGGTGACTGTTACTATAGTTAAATATCTATCATCTGTTCCCATTCACTATGCCGGCCTAGTTGGAACTGGCAACTTTCAGTACGCGACTTCACGGTACAGGTGGTACGGCAGGTTTGCAAGATTGACCAAATGAGCACTAACCGAGCCTTAGCTCTACTATTAGAGTACTATTCTATCCTAACTCAGGAAAGTTAGACTAGAATAGTACTGCCTCTTTTAAATCACTTTTAAATATTGTCTATATAAATAAATATATGGAAAAAAGGCATGACAATTTAATTGATAAATAAATATTACGCTTTATTACCCTTGATTAGGCAAAAAAAAACGAGCTTCTACGATCCTGACCTAAATCTCGTTTCCTCGAAATGTGTTATCTCCGTGTATTTCAAATAAAGAAGAACCTTGTCCGGCATATT
The DNA here is from genome assembly GCA_905220615.1 of Tinea trinotella. Taxonomy (NCBI): domain Eukaryota; kingdom Metazoa; phylum Arthropoda; class Insecta; order Lepidoptera; family Tineidae; genus Tinea; species Tinea trinotella. The sequence continues at coordinate 3,623,927 of HG992314.1, forward strand.
CAACCGTTAACTGAATTGTTTTTTCAGTCTTCTAAGCTCTTGGACTTCCCTTTGCTTACCACCAGGCAAGTCAAGATCAGATGACGCATCTTACTAATAGAAAAACATCCACAATTCTCTTCATATGATTACATTAAGGCAACCGTGGTTGTGAAATGTCCTCATAAACGTGGAGCCCTGATTCAAAACTGCTTGTCGGTCCCAATATATCTTTGATAGTTGTACTTTTATCGTCCTGTTTCTATGAAACAAGTAAGTACTCATATTAAAGTTAGTAAAGGAATTTAAATAAAAAGATATCCCTGATCAGATCAGATCAAGTAATAATAATGCCAATATGGTGGAAAATTATACGATCTCGTTAACGCAAATAAATTTGGCGGGTAATATCAACCGAAGTCATTAGCGACCCCTCTAAGCCACTCATCCAAACAATCCAATGGAACAAAACTTCATACATCATAAATTACTTTCGCGCAATATAGCAAACGGATCTCGTATAGCATGTACCATAAGGGGTCAGTTTTATGCACGCGTACCTATAAAGAAAACAGCTTGAATCCCAAAGGTCAAAGCTATAGTCGTGTTGTTATGAAGAATAGAACTAAAATTATTAACAAAAAAAGTCATATATTTAGTCATTGCTTTTTATTTATTTATTGTGCTTGTATCATAGAATCAAACGACCAAAGTACATTTATATCAAATAAACATTGGTACCGGTAAGTGGTCCTAAGACAGTTTATTTTTTTTGTTTTTTTTTTGTTATCGCAGGAGAATCCCTTCGGATACCCCGCCACCAAAAGGGGAGTGACGGGGTTATGTGGTGCGCACTAAACTCCTGCGGCGACCATCTCGGCGCTTATACGAAGGGGGGCCCGGGAGTACCTGTAAGGCTTTCTACGGATCACCCCCTCCACGCCAGCTATTAAGCTCCGCCTACTTAAGAGAAGGAAAACCACCTGTTTTCCTTCTCGTTTACGGCAGCGCTATGATCGCACTACGCTGCCGTCCTCTCGGGGCCGTGTGTCCGGGTGTGCAGCGCCCCTACAAGTACACACCCACGACCCCAAGGCACTCTAGCTACTCCACACAGTGCCCTCTGCTCTCAGAGGGACACGTGGAGCCGCGCCACACGTCAGACTTTTAGCCATCAGTCAACAAGAACCCCCTTAAGGGAAGTTATTGACTGATGCCCAGGATGCACCGGCCCATCTGCTTTCCGCATCACCGAAGCGATACGGTAAACAGACAGACACACGAGGAGGTAGTCTGACTTAGCACCCCGTCCTAAGACAGTTGCCTTAAGTCCTAGCAAGATGATTGTAGTTTATTTATTTATGTATTTTAGTTTATTCTTATGGCCAACCCCAGGATGTTACGTGCGATACGATACGTAGTCGTGCGTAGTCGTATCTACTATGCCGGTCTAGTTGAAACCGGCTTGTAGCTGACGTCACTTCACTTAAAAGTGGATGTACTATCCCGGATATGCAGACTGGGCAAATGACCTGCCTGCCTACCACTCCTAATTTAATTTTAATTACAAGTACTTGTCTTGGGATACCTTGTTTTATACTACATTATAAGGTTATAATCAAATTTGTGACGTGTTGAGATTTATTAAAAATATGTCAACGTGGAAACGCTAAAATGTTCGTTAATAGAAATGCTCATAAATTTGCGGACTTCCTCGAGTCCAGCCAGCGTGTCATATAAACGGCCAGGCCATTCTGGGCGCAATATTAATTTGCAACTTGTTGATGATCGGCGGCGGCGTGCGTTTATCGTGCACGTCACGCCAGCAGTACCATTAATCACGTGACCTCTCTTCAACCCCATACCAAAGCTTAAGACTAACATATAAAACATTTTTACCCTAACTATTTACGTCTCTTGGAAGCAGTAATGTAAAAAGACAAATACCGCCAGATATTAGGCTTGAGTGCGGTGAGTGCTACTTCATTGCAAGTAGCAGTCACTTCCACTATCTTAGTGGAACCGGCAGTTTTTAGGATACCTTCACGATCTGTAATCACTTGTTACTAGACTAGGAAAATAACCACCAACTGTCTCTTTCAAATTATTTTGTAATTAAGTAAGTATACCTTTTAATACAAAATATTAGGTAAAAAAGGTATGTAAGTAAAAATTTCTAAAAATCATTCGTTTACATATATTATCTCATAAGATTTATAAATAATTAACCAATTCAAACCTTAACACTACATAATTCTAATTGCAGACCACAAGGGTTGACCATCTACAGAATTTTCTAACAATCTTTGACCTCTACTGCAACAAAGTTCGCCCTAAGGTGAGACGCGTCAGCTTATTAGGGGAACTTTCTCTTACATCTTAGGGGGTAAACTTTACCTTATGTGGGGTTAGAGACAAGGGGAATATGTTTGTACGTCCTAAAGGAAAATAGTCGCCCAAGGGAAATACACGTCGTATCCAAAGGCAGGGGGTCGTTAATCAAAATTAAAATACTAAAGTTTTAAAACTCTAATGTCAATTTGTCAAGACCCCTTCGCTTGTTGTTATTAACATTATAATATTATGATTCAGACTAAAATTGTTTTTTGTTTGCCTTCAAATTTAACCCTTCATCTGACATTAGCAGCAATTGACATAAATAATCTAGTTTCTAAAACCCTCAAGCTAAGACTAATAAATAATAACTTCCACAACTTTCAATGTTTTGTTCACAATTCGCATTGTACATAAAGGTCATTATAAATATTCACAGGTAACATTTTACGCTCGTTAAGAGACATTAACTACGGCCCAAGTCCTATTTGTTGTGTCAATAAACAAAAAGGGTGAAGAAAATCCGTATATTAAACCTCAAGGCGTCTAAAGATATGGATCATTAGTTCCCTGGACATATTAATGCCAGATCATTATTATTAATAAATCGCCTATGAGAAATAATTTGTGGCTACAGTTAAACCAGGGTTAATAAATCTACCCTTAGCTCGATTATGATTTTCTTCCGTTTTATCTTATTTCTGTTTCTGATTTCTATTCTGGTCAATTTACCCTGATCTGTATGTTTCGATATTTTCCATGATTAAAACAATATCTCTATCTTTCTTAAATACCTACAAATATTTGTGTCGAGAATAAACTATTTAATAAAGTTAGAATAATTATTGTGTTTAATATTCAATTCACACACAAACAGCTAGTTACGAAAATCTCATTTGTAAAAAAATATGATGAATACCTTGTTAGTGTATTTTTTTTATTTTCCTCTAGAGAATAATATTGAAGTGTGATCGTTAGGGAATCAGTAATTTTTGTGCCAACCAATATGAAAGGGGAGAACGTAAAAAATAAAATTAGGGGTGAAACATTCAATACTCCTACAATAAGCTTCGTTTTCAAACTTAAAAAGGAATTACCACCATTGGTTAATTTAAATCTAATCAAGAACTATTTAATATTAAACAGTTTTGCTGTTGGAAATATATTGAATTTTGATTGTGGTTAATTAGATTTTATTTTACCCTAAATGGCTCTGTTTTTATCACCATCACTATCCTCAAATTATGATTTTATACATTTTATTACAGTTAAAATAGAGAGATCATCATTATGATCATTAGTCTCATGTCGTAAATTACCTCAATCATAACAAGTTTTAAATTCCATTCTGTCACTAACGTAAATAAGTTTTCTATTAAAAACCATTACTATTCATACACAGCATCATATTTTATAGTTATTTCTTTAACTGTGTCGGTTTTTTCATAATGAGTGTCAGTGATAGAATTTTCAACCTCCGATTATGATGGTTCGCCTTAACTGTCAATATTACGAATGTCAAAAACAAACGAACCCAGCAGGTGTCGTGTCGACGTGATGTCAAATCGGTCACACCCGACTCACCGCGGGCTTGTAACTACCTTTTTAGGGTACTGTATGAATATCTTGTACTAGAGATATACTTTTATATTAATACATTCTATATATATACTTATCTGTTAATATCGTCAAAACCCTCGGTATCTATCTATAAATAAATTTATAAACGACACACAAAACAATTTAGTATTGAAAATATTCTAATTTACTTTTAATCGTTGTTTATATATTGTCCTATTCCGTATTAATTTATTCAGTAGTATTGAAATTATGACAAAAATACGAGTAGTTAGTGTCCGGTAAATTATGATTTATCAATTTACGGAACCTGAGTGTAAAGTTTATTATATCTTGACCAATATAATTTTTCTATTCACCACCTGCCGAGAGCATCGCCTATTATAATCGGAACTAAATTCATGAATATCGCGTCAAATAAATTGCGATTTATTTTGACTTTGAGCAGCCTCCTCGTTAACATTAGCTTTATGAACTTGTTAGTGATTTGGCATCAATAGTTAATATTGATTTTTCATTAATACAACAGGATTTTTAAACATAAATACTAATCAAAATTTTAATGTTGACATGTTACTGAAATAGATAACCATGCATATTATTATACATACATACCTATATATGATTTATTTAATGCTAACATTATAATAAAATGAAATGACAGTGTGATTACCCTATTTATTTATTTTACTGACTTAGTTTATTTTATTGTGACATCACCCGCCTGATGATAAACAAGAGAAGGTCCAAGAGTGACGACGATTGAAAAAAAACAAGGTATTATTGTCACTAACATATTGTTATTTTTCATGTTAATAAAATATTGGTTTTATAAAAAAAATGGTAAGACAAAATATATAAAAAAAACTTATAATAGCAACATAATATAAGTCTTGTCTCTTTAAGCAGCCACCGTGTCTCTTTTAGCATTACAACTCAATTTACAAGTTTACAACTTTAAACTATGTTCAAGCTCGTGACAAAGATTTTGTTGTCATATTATAAATTCTAACTACAAAACCCAGCAAATAACATTAATCTCTAGAACACTGTGTCATTTATTATTATTTTAATTGCTTAACTACTTTGTTTTAAATTAACTGTAGAGGCGAATGAGAAGTTAGAACGGGGATGACTCAGATTATAGTTCCTAGATCAAACATACTAAAAAAGCGAGAATCCGCAGTGCCCATAACTATAGTATCTTTATAAAGAGAATTGTGAATGTGAAGAAAGCAAGAGTTGTGTCTGGATCTTGATAATTGGCGCTCTATTGTCTCGGCCTATCCCTCTGAAAATTAAGGCGTGAAATTATTGATCATGATGAAGTACTGTTACCTATACTACGTTTTGCTAATTACCAACTTAACTTGTCGTTTTACTCATATCTTAAATCTTCATTAAATTGTTTCTAATTAATTATTCTTAAGCCGGTCTCTCTTAGATCGTGAGGAGAGATTTCACGGCATTTGTCCCCACTTGTCACTTCATATGAATATAAACTCAAAGTGCGTGTCAGATGTTTTTGAGATCTCAGTGACGGGATTATGGATGATAATTTTTTGTTGCTTCTTTTCGATAATTATAAATATTAATCTTTTTATGTATTACTAAATTACATTAGATTTTTATAGATAAACTTTTATAATAATTTATGATATAAAAATAGTAAGTTATAAGAGTAGTTTAAAGTGTTTATCTAGTGTTAATGTAAATGAAATATAGTTCTACCAAGTAATAGAGTCAGGTGTAAGAGTTGTAAGTCTCTTTAGCCTGACAATTTTACGAAGGACTATACGCTTTAATCTTCTAAGATATATTATAACACAGATCCAAGCAAAATTTGACTGCTTTACTAATTTTGTTTTATTTGCAATACGTGCAATACCTCGAATGTTAAAAAAATCACTTTGATTGAACCCATTAGGTAGACCTGTAGACCTTTACAGCTTATCTTACATTTATTATTCCTTGATGAGAGTACACATTATTTTAAAAAGTTAAATGTAGTTTCAATTAAATTGTCACACCTTTTTCTCCCGGGGATAGGCAAAGACAATGAACTCTTGCCAACACAACTCCCTTGCTTCCTTCTCAACCACAATTCTCTTCATACAAGATCTATGGTTATGGGCACTAGGCAACTAAATGTAGTTTACTAAAAATAAATGATAATTTTGATTATTTTATCTTAGAGGATTGATTACTTTGATAATGAATTAAACAAATTTGCGGCTTACTATCGCGTTTATTTTTAGTTATTGATTTTATATATTTTTTTATTATATCGATGTTTCGAGAGCTTTGCAGCCATCGTGGTCACGTTCTTTGATATTTGCACTTACTTTATTGAACATAAAACTAGTTGAAGGTGGTGGATGTACGAGCACTCAAAAGTTATCAAAATCATCACTCGCTAACAATAAAAGCAGCAGATAATCATAAATATCGACTTACGTATCTTTACGACAACTATAAAGTTCCTATGCAAGTTTCAAGTTTTAGCATTTCTCTTTACAAATTGTGTTTTATTAGGATATGAAGCGTTTATGGTGCATACGATATGGTTGAGTTCGGATCCAGTGTAAAGTTCAAAGTTCTTGAAATATACAATGTTTTCAGAAAAGGTTATTTTATTTAAATGTTTTATCAATAGTGAATATGACTGAGGCAATCGGAAATTGAATCGGTTTTTGAAGTCGTCACGACTTTGTCAAAAAAAGTTGTCAAAACTTAATAATTAAGCTAGAGTGGATAGCAGCGGCTACTACTACCGGTAAATAACTGCAAGTAGCAGTCATATCTTATCATATTATATCTAGTAGTGTACGTTTTTTAAAAAAATAAAAATTCGAGAGCACGGGTTTAAAACTACTGGCCGATACCAATGTATCTTTGATATACATAAGTTCATTTGTTTCTCCTGTTTCTATGATACAAGCACTTAAGTAGCTTAGTATATAAATTTAAATATATAAAAAAGTTTATGCAAATTAAAACTTATAATTAGGACGACCGTGGTGTAGTGGCTGTGCAATGGTAGTGGCCTACGCAATCTAAAAGCACGAGTTCAAACCCATTTGCCGGTACCAATGTATCTTTGATATGGGTACTTTGGTTGTCCTGTCCCTATGATACAAGCACTTAAGTAACTTAGTGTAGAAATGTAAATTTAGAATAATGCTCCCCAGCGACCTTACTGTTAAATTACACATCAAAGTGTGCTATTACATAGGTATTGCGGCTAATGCATCTCATTCTCTATTTGTCAAATTATAGACCATTCCCTGAGAGCAATCTCACGAAATAAGATAATAGCGAGAAGTGAGAGTTCGGTGTTGTCGTGACGACATAGCTAGTTAGTTCCACACCTGACATTCGCAAGGTGAAAGTGTAATGTGTTTTATAGACGGCACCTACAAGGGGTTAAACTGTTCGCACTGTAGACACCAACCGTAATATTTGAAATTTTATAATTAAAAAAGAGCCCTCTGTTATTTTATTATTGTGACTCGACATATTCAGCACCCTGGCCGTAAGCTGGAGTGGGGTCATCGACGTTAAAACATCGATGAGTGCGGTCCATGAATGGAGGTGACTGCTACTACAATTCAATAGTCACATCCACTATCCCGTTCTAGAAAGTTTACCAACTATACTATTTTACACTTCAAATCGAAGTATAAACAAACAACAGCAGAAATGAAAATATAAACTAAAAGCTAATTTTAATTTGAATGATCGTATTCGTTTTTACCTAAACCATTATTTAAATTATATGGAATAGGCAGATTTAATAGAGTGCCAATTACCACGATTCTAACAAAATTTAATCATTCAATTAATTCAATCAATCAATCAAATTGTCACACCTTCATCCCATTGGGATAGGCAGAGACTATGGAGCGACACTTGCCACGATCCTGACAGAACTCACTCGCTTCTCTCACATCCACAATTATTTTTCATACAAGCTCTACTATTATGGGCATTAGGCAATCCAGCTTTTATGAGGATATCTCCGATTTTGTCGAAAAAAAAAAACCTCCTGACTCCTGGGTCTTGATCTTTTATATAAATAATAGAGATAAAATGAATAAAATCGAATTTCAAATTGAAATGAATAACACGTTGTACTGTCCCAAAATAGTAATACACTAGTCGTATACCCCCCATAGTGACGTCTATCTAATAGGTGTCCGTCCATAGCAGGCGGCGACTCTGTACGTAGCGCATTAGCATACAAACAGCACTACCGGTGCTGCCTTCAGATAAACCAGATAAATTGTCTAGATAAGGCGGCGGCGAAAGAAGTACCGACCAGCGTAATTATAGGCCAGTGCACGACCATTTTCTAGGTGTGAACGTACATTGGCTTGCGAGTACGTTTAGCTTTTAGCAATCGCATCAAATGGAATCCCAATTTGAAATAGAAATGTTAGGATTGATGGAATGTGATGAATGCGAGCAAAAGCGTTCTGTGCGAATACAAACATTTAAGTTTGAATTATTTGCTTTGTGAATTCGGATTTAAAGAAAGAAATAAATAAACCATTAGTAATTTTTCGTACAACCATAGGTTATGGGCACTTGACAACCTAGCTTTCTTGAGGATGTCTGAGCTTGTATAAAGAGAATTACGAATGTGAAGGAAGCGAGGGAGTTGTGTCAGGATCGTGGCAAGTGGCGCTTCATTGTCTCTGCCTATCTCTGTAGGAAAAAGGCGTGACAATTTGAGTGATTGATTGATAATTTTTCATAATATGAGTGCAAGAATAATTAAAAAGTTCATATTTTTAACCGTACAGCTTGTATGAGAGAATTCTGAAAGTAAAGGAAGCAAGAAGGCTGTATCAGGATCGTGGCAAGTGCCGTTTAATTGTCTTTGCCTATCCCTGTGATTTAATTGATTGAATATTTTTATTCTAAAAAAAAATTCATTTTCCTTTTTTCCAATAGTTAAAAATGTTTGCGACAAATTGAATTTTATAGAAAATTTTACGATATAATGGTTGTACCCATGCAAACAAGGCACACAGTGAAAATTAAAAACTCGTTAAAGTTGACGTGACTTTTTATTTTATTATTTTGCATGTTTGTTCTACGAGTGATAATTTACAGTTTTTTGTTTTCATAAATTGAAATAATTAAGAGATTTGTTATCATTGTTTCGCTTGTTAACGCTATTATTTGACAAAATTGGCATGTTGTTCTCGGACATTGTACCTTTTGTATGAAAAAAGAACAGTTTTTGGGTTAAAATACGAGTAGTTAAATAGAGAGAGGTAAATTGGAAGAGGACATGTGACTGACTGATCCCGAGCTGACTTCAGTCATACTATTTTTAGTCATTTTAAGTTTAAATGTTATATGAGTAATTATTTTTTTGGGGCTTAATTTTTTTATATTTTGGGATCGTATTTGGTGGCTTTATTGTTGTAATTCTATTTTGTATTAATATTAATTGTATATTCTGTTGAATAATCTTAATTAATAAATTAAAAAATGATTGATCTTGACCGATTTAATGACGGAATCAAATTTCAGTAAGCGTTTAAAATTGCACAAATGAATGTTTAAAAACTTTTACGACTTTGCAAAAACGTGTTTAATAAATCGCTTTAACTTTGACTGTCAATTAAATGTGTTTTAAGAGAAAAATAGCCCACTTTAAGGCGTCTGAAACAGCAGCTTTGGAATAAGATACAGATTTCGCGATCGAGATACCGTTAAAGGATTATCATGAGTGACATGGGCCGCATCCAATTAAGTTCACGATACGTTACAAGGCGCAAGTCATGAGCCACGACTGACTTCTTAAATGCCATTATAATAATCATACGGAAAGATTTAAAAGTGATTAAAGTTTTAAATAGGAATTTAAATTAACAGTTGCACTTTCGTAAGGCTCTGTTTACGCTGAATTAACGAGTGTACACAATTTTATTCAACGTAATTTTAAGGTTATTAAATTTATGTTTAGGCTTCTGAATTTATAGGTTTTATTCTCCTGCGTCATTCAAACCAAGTTCTATCTGAAAGGTATTTGCAAGGCAGTTTTTTTATCATGCATTATTAAAAATTACGACATATATTTTAAAGCAATGTTTTTCATCATAAATAGACATGACACGTTTTGCATTTTATAAAAGGGCCAAATAGCACAGTAATTTTGGTATAATTAACGACGTTTCTCATAATTCGGAAAATGATTCTTGAGTAATCCACTTTATTAATTTATTTCAATGTGTGAATACAAATATTTTTAACTATACTATTATACTTTATCAGCGTGCTCCTCCTTTTGTGTCCAACCAGCAACTAAATGACCAATTACAATTGCATTTTCGGTGTGATGCATTTTTATTTCACATTCGCACGTGTGCTTGAATCTAGTGGAGGGGCGCGTCATTTCGGCTTAGACAGACCCTAACTTATTTATTTTATTAAAGTTCAGGTAGAATAAAAATATTGATGTTCAAAAGTCGAATACCGTTGAGCTTGTTTAAAGAGAATTGTGGATGTGAAGGAAGCGAGGGAGTTGGGTAAGGACTGTAGCAAGTGGTGCCTGATTGTCTCTGCCTATCCCCGTGGGAAAAAGGCGTGACGTTAGAATTGAAATATAATAGAATATATAGAATATATAATGAAATATATAGAATTGAAAAAAAGTGAAATATAACGACTTTCTATGCAGATTAAATAAAAGATTAATATATGGTAACAATACCTAATGCAGTAAACCTAATGCACCTAATGCAGTAATACTTGAACGGTCAGCTAAAAATTAGTAAATATTTATTATTATTGAAATAATATCTAAAATAAGCATTGAAACCGTGACATAGGTTTATGGGTAGTTTACGCTAAATCAGTCGCATGAGAAATCAAGCTAGCGAGAAAATTGAGCACAAACTGTATACATGACTATGCCAAAGGTGATTCACGTTCATGATCGGCCTGCTTTATGATTATGTCTTAACTCCGATGTGGATAACTAGGGTTTGTGTAGAGTAAGTACCTACTCACTTAGATGCACTGTATAATAATATATGTTTTTCATTACTTGATATTTTATGAACAATTAAGATTGTGCACGATATAATTAATCCTTTAAGTTTGCTTTTTTAAGTTGGAATTAATACAAATAATAATAATAATTAATTAAATATTTATTAGAAAAGATAATCGTTATAATGATTTAACTAACTTAATTAAGGATTCTTTTTTAAATTTAGGTTCACGACATACGAATTTAAATTAATTTAAATAAGATTAGAATAATATTTAGGTCACCAACTCTTTTTTTATTAAGACCCGTCGTATGACATCGTCTTGCTGAACTGAAAAAAAAAGATTCAGTTTACGGTTGCCTTAGTAGTCGTCACTATGTCGGCCAATGGTGCTTTGTTACGCTTAGCTTGAAAGATCCAAGATTATAGAACAAAGTATAAAAAAGTAGAACTTGGTTGCCTAGTGCCTATATCCGTAGAGCTTGTATGAGGAGAATTGTGGATGTAAAGGAAGCGAGGGAGTTGTGTCAGGATCAAGGCAAGTGGCGCTCCATTGTCTCTGCCTATCCCCGTGGGAAAGAGGCGTGACAATTTGATTGATTGATTGTATTCCACTTATATAAATGCTAAATAAAATAAATGATATATATATTTATATCTAGGATTTAAGTTAATCTAAAATAAATAACAAATATAAAAATAAATTATATAATATAGAACTCCGTAAGCATATAACTTATTAAAGTGGGGATACACACAAGATGTTTGACAATACCATTAGAGGGTGAAATTGTAAATAAACATTATTTACTTTAACCATATTATTATTCGAAGTGTAGGCTTTAAAGGGTTATATTTAGATACAAGGGCAACGTGTAGGAGGTTTAGGTCTGATAAAGTGCACTTAAAACTATATTTTGTGTCCCAAGAAGCACTTACATGAATCGATATTCTCAATACGAGATATGTGTTAATATAAATTTTCAATTCAATTGCAATGTCAATTTATATTTTGTATTGACTTGTATAGTTTGATATCGTTTTGTGGAAGCGATTCTTTATTTATACACAAATATTTCATGGTATTACTAGTATATCTATTGTGGTTTGAAAGAAGACGTAGTGATAAGGATTGACAAAGAAATACTTCGATGGTTTGGGCACATGGAAAGGATGAAAGAAAATAGATTGACGAAAGGAATTTATAAATGTGATGTAATCCTTAGATTCCTTAAGCAAGGCGTGTAAAACAACTTTAGCCGACATAATGACGGCGTCTGAGGCAATTGTAAACTTGATCGATTTTTTCAGTTATAGACGCCTTTATTATTAGGTCAGATGTCGCGTCAAAATAAAAAAGTTTTAGTCGTCGATTATTTCAATTTGTTTTAGGACACCTTAATACAACCCTAGAGCGCTAACGCCTTTCAATTTTATGGTTTCTAATTACAATAAAATCAATATAACACAAGTTTTTATTATTGTAAAAGCCAACTAGTGTTGTGCATTTGGACTGTTTCCAATTCCGTAACATAAAATTTTATTCATTACATGATACCATAAAATTTCAATTCATATAATGCGAGTTCGGTTTATGTCGCTTTTGAACTCAACTATACTGTCATCGTTTGGCTATCTCAAATAAAATCAGCTTCACACATTGCTTGGCACGGTCGTATAAGCTTTTGGAGTTCTTTTGGACAAAACACTGTTTATATTAATAGATGAAACAAATACATAATAATTTTGTGTACTAAGTTCACATAAAAAAAAAGTTTTTTTATTATAGTTTTCTTTTTCGAAGTCAAACAATCAATCAATTAAATTGTCACGCCTTCTTCCCACAGGTATAGGCAGAGACAATGGAGTGCCACTTGCCACGATTCTGACACAACTCCCTCGCTTTCTTCACATTCACAATTCTCTTAATACAAGCTCTATGGTTATGGGCACTAGGGAACCTAGATTCGAAGTACATATATCCTCTTTTTCAGAATACACAAGAGGTTAATATATAAACTAGGCGCAAATCACTCGCATCTTGCAATTTCTAATCCACGTACAATTTTTTTTTCATTGTAACTCGACATGTGAAGTATCCCGCCTGATGTTAAGCTGGAGTGCGGTGAATAAGGGCTGAAGTAACAGCAAGTATCAGTCGCATCCACTTGCCATTTTAATTGGAACCGGCAACTTGCAAGCTTATCCTGAAACGTGTCTGAGTCACTTTACGGCAACTTCACTTGAATCTCAACCAATTAGATATCTTTTTTTAATTCTACGGAACCATAAAACTATTAACCATCCAGTAACTTTGTATTTTACTAACGAATTCATCTAACCGCAAACGAGACACATTATAGTGTGACAACGGAACTCTGTAACACCTTTTCTTACACACTCCTTTGTAATACTATATATTTACGACATGTGATATCATTTAGATATTGAAATATGTCGAATCTGGTCTACATGTCATGGGATTTAATTTCTAATCGGATTACGAATGACGAGTATAGCTTGAACGTATTAGTGAATGCTTTCGTTTATAGTTGCAAGTAGACTACATTCCTCTAGACACTGTAGACGATATCAAATCATCAGTTTCTATCGGCGAGAAATGTCCGAACCAAGGCGTTTAGTCTGGTTTAGTGCTGGCGACAGCAGATGCATGAATTTCAATTTAAAATATATGACGCGTACTTTTAAATCGAATTATCTATTCCCTTGATGTGGATTTGGATAAAATCAGTGGCTAGCTTCTAAAGGGCTAGACACGGCACCGAGGCTCTCAAGCGCTTTCGGTCACTGACCATAAAGCGAGCCGTTATCATCATACGCCAGAAGACGTAGATTCATTAAGGCAATTAATTTGAAAGCGATTAAAACTTGTGGGCAACTCTTTTAAATGAATTTGTACATATGTAAAGTGTTTACTTTACTTTACTTAAGAAGTTAGATAGGGTCTTATTTTTTTGCACTGGGGTCTTTGGATGCCTAGGTACGCCACTGGATGGAGCACAGAGTCTTTTTCTAGTTCTAGTTTGGGTGTTGCACGTTTTTTTCGCATCGCACGAAGAACTTACAACCAATGGATAAGAAAGGTTATAGAGTGGAGACCACGTACGGGAAGACGCAGCGTAGGTAGGCCTCCCACTAGGTGGACTGACGACATAGTGAAAGTCATAGGTAACTAGTGGATGCAACTGGCATCTTGACGTTCGGAATGGCGTTCTAATGGGAGGCCTATGTTTAGCAGTGGACGTCTTCTGGCTGATGATGATGACGTGTTTTTTAACTGATTGAAAATCGAGCTATATATATAAAAAATCACTTAGCGACCAAGGTGTTTTAATAAATATACATTCGTCATTTTCCAAAACTCGGTCTACAGCGACAAATTTTTCATACATTTTTAAAATCTGCTTGTATGATGTGGTCTGTGTTCTTGCACAAGATAGCATTTTACTCTGTACTGGCACACCGCTTAGTTTGTGAGACTCAAAAACATGGGTAAGCGGCTTTCCTAACGTAGCAATTCGGCTAACGGTAAAGCTCTATGTTGACCGTTTGATTGACAAAACTTTATAGGCTTTGCTTTGAAGTATTAATGTAATGATTTTGTATTGCAACGAATTTTATTCTATACAAGCAAGCATATTAAATATACGGATATAGATACTTATATTAAAATTATTATATAATTTTGGTAGTAAAAATATATTATCAATAATATAAATGCACCTTTGGCTGGAATATTTAGCCGTGAGCTAAATAGTTTTTTAGTCGTCGGCACTTTTAGAATATCCCTTGCTTACAATCTGGCAAGTCGAGGACAGATGTTAAGTCTCAATAATAACTAAATAGAATGATATGTGATAATTTAGTAATGCTTTTGTGACTTATCAGTCGTAAGCGCTCATGAACCTTTTTTATTCCTTGACATCTGACCTCGACCCGCCTGATAATAAGCAAGAGGAGGTTCAAGACGACTGAAAAAATCGAGTTTATTCACAGCTTCCTCAGTCGCCGTCACTATGCTGGCCAAAAAGCTTAAAAGTGCCGACGCCTTAAAACCGACTAAGTTTACGGATGCCTAGGGCGCCGTCACTATGCCTGCTAGAGGTGCTACATGACAATCAAAAAATTAAATTCTATGTTGTTAGGCAGAAACAACAGAGTGCCACTTTTTCCATTCTGGTAGAACTCTCCACCTACACCATAACCTTATAAATGTACGATATTCTTAATGATGACTTTCAATCAATCAATCAAATTGCCACGCCTTTTTTCCACATGGATAGGCAGAGACGATGAAACGCCACTTGCCACGAGCCTGACAAAAATCCCTCGCTATCCTTACACCCCTTCACACAAGCAAAATAATTACTTTAATCTAATAAATGCTATTATTATACTTTAGTAAAAATATTGATAATACTAACCTAATTGATCGATCAAAAGTAGAGTCAAATTAAAAATAATAGGAGGAAAAAATATATTCCAACTCAGTCCTCCAATTAATTGACGGAACAGAGGGTTAATTATTATTTTTTTCGAGCAGAAAGCGTTGAGACGCACTGTTTCCGATGACTACTTTGAAACGAAGTAACGAACAGTGAAACGGGTCGCACGGATCACACGGCTGTCAAATCCAATTATCTTTATCTTTGCGACTACTTAGTTGCTTTGGTATGAATAAAAGGCAGGTGATACAATTCCTTATTAACAACAAATTATTTTTATAAAACCATGGCGTAGTGCTAGTGTAATGGTTACATAAACCAAGAGCACGGGTTCAAAACCACTTGTCGGTGCCCATCTATTATTACTTTGGTTTTTCTGACATCCTCAAGAAAGCTTAGTTGCCTAGTGCCCATAACCACAAAGCCTGTATGAAGAGAATTGTGGATGTAAAGGAAGCAAGGGAGTTGTGTAAGGATCGTGATAAGTGGCGCTCCATTGTCTCTGCCTATCCCTGTGGGGAAAAAGTGTGACAATTTGATTAATTGATTGATTGGTTTTCCTGTTTCTATGATACACAAGCACTTTCGTAGCTTAGTACAGAAATGTAAATATCGTAAATTTAGGAAATCACCAAGTGAGGAGGGGTGGAATAGCTTCAAGCATGCAAGGAATCGAGTCAACCAGATGTGTAGGAACGCCAAACGAAAATATATTCACAATAGCATCGAAAATTGTCCCGCAAAAAATATTTGGAATCTTTTTAATAATTTAGGTCTAGGGAAACCTAAGGCTAAACTAGAACTGCAAATGGATCTAAACGATCTCAATCTCCATTTTTCCTCTCCTCCCGTCACCATTGATCCGTCTGTGAAGGCTGTCACAATTAATGAAATTAATTCGGTGACTCTGCCGAATGACATAACTTTTGAGTTTTGCCCTGTGACCTGCTGTGATATAAAGAAAATTATTACATCTATTAGTAGTAAAGCTGTCGGATCTGATAATCTGGGTCGTGTCCTCCTAATTCCTGTTTTAGATATTGTTCTCCCTGTTATTACCCATATAATTAATTTCTCCCTTATTTCCGGCATTTTTCCCGAATCATGGAAAAATAGCCATATAATTCCTATTCCGAAAAAGCCCAACCCCAGTGATGTTAGCCACCTACGACCTATATCAATACTGCCTTTTTTATCTAAAGTCCTCGAACGCGTAGTTCATCGCCAACTAATTATTTTCCTCAACAAACATAATCTCTTGAACCCTAATCAATCTGGTTTCCGTACGGCCCACAGTACCATCTCTGCTCTTACTAAAATCACCGATGACATTCGTTTAGCAATAAATGATCGGAAATTGACGCTGATGGTACTTCTTGACTTTAGTAATGCTTTCAACTGCGTCGACCATGACATACTCTTGGCAGTACTAAGATCTTTAAATTTCTCACAGAATGTGGCGCAGTGGTTTAATTCATATCTTCGTGGTCGTCGACAGCGCCTAAATCTTGATGACGCCTTTTCCGACTGGTCTCCGGTTAATACTGGCGTACCTCAGGGTGGCGTGCTATCACCATTGCTCTTTTCTCTTTTTATTAACACCCTAATTCCTATCATCCGTCACAGTTCCTATCATCTTTATGCTGACGACTTGCAGCTGGCACTTAGTTTTGATGTTAGAGAGATAGATGTTGCTCTCCATAAAGTTAACAGTGATCTTGAGGCTATTCGTGTCCGTTCCGCTGAACTCGGGCTCTTAGTCAACCCCGACAAGACGCAGGTCATAATTATTGGTTCGAGATACATGCTAGACAAAGTGGATTTAGATACTATTTCCCCATTAAAATTTAATAACGTGCAACTGCCTTTTTACCAGCAGGTTAAAAATCTCGGCCTGCACATGACCTGTGACTTGTCGTGGGAGTTTCAGGTGTCCGAGATAAGTCGGAAAGTTTTTTACACTATGCATCAGCTCAAGCGGCTTCAGTTTTTCCTTCCTATCCAGGCGAAACTCATGCTGGTGAACTCGCTATTGCTCCCTATAATTGACTATGCTGATATTTGTTATTGTGATCTAAACGAAGATCTTTTAAACAAGTTGGAACGGTTGCTGAATCTTTGCATACGTTACGTCTTTGGTTTGCGTAAGTATGATCACGTCTCTGCTTATCGAACTCAGTTAAATTGGCTTAACATACGCTTTCGCAGGTCAACACATCTCCTTACCTTCCTTTATGATATCCTTTACAATCCATTGTCTCCTGTTTATCTAAAAAACCGATTTCAATTCCTCTGTAACTCCCACCAGCTTTCTCTTCGTTCATCCCAAAATAATCAACTAAAAATTCCAACTCATTCTTCCTCTGCTTACGGCGAATCTTTTACAGTCTCTGCAGCTCACCAGTGGAACAAGCTTCCCCTGACTATTAGACAAGCCCCAACTATCAACAACATTAAACACCTACTCACCAATCACTTTTTAAATAAACAAACCTTATAACATCCTTATTATCTCATACATGTGTTTAATCTTATGTATATTTGTGTATATGTTGCCTAATGAATGTATTGCTTATATTTATATATGTATATATATATATATATATATATATGTTTTATAACCAATGTCAATTAAAATAATATTAAATTTTTATAATAAATGGTTTGCACCCAGTTAATCACAGCACTACACAACAAAGGTTAGCTGGTAGATAATGCCTAAGGCATTAAGCTCGCCTATGTACCTTATTTTTGTGCAATAAAGAGTTTATAAATAAATAAAATAAAAAATGGCTCTTGGATTTTAATAAATTGTCAAATTAAATATTCAAGATAACTAGTATAGTCGAGTTTCAAACTTAATTTTTTGGTGCAATTTTTAAACAAAAAATGAACAACGTACTATATACTCTATAGTATCAAACTTAGTGATTCATACTACTGCATTTTTACTAGTAACTAAAGATGAACACAAATTAGTAAATTCAATAAATTGTAGAAATACATGAAATAAGAACCCATTCTAGTTGTCAATCGATGCCAGAAAATCTTTCAGCTGTAAACTTAAGTTTGTCGAGTCTTTTAGTAGGACTCTTGAAAGACTGGCCCGTATTTGCTTCGGCATATTCTAATAATCTTTAAATAACAAACTAAATTGTTTACGCTAATTAAAGTCCTACATTTAATATTAATAAAGCGTATATTCCCTTAACACACTGTTACTATTAGATACTTATAGATGTGACCATGCAGCTGGGAGCTATTTTGACAAGATTTCACAGTCTGATGCTCACTTAATAATTAATTAAATAGTTATTCCCCCTTCAAGTGTTTAATAAAAGCATAAAATAATTAATAACGCAATATTAAAAGTTGTTAACGCTCCTTTGACGTCCATTTATTAATTTTTTCGAAGAATTCTATTTAGATTTCTGTTAAGGAGAATTTAATTTGTTGATTGTTTTACAGTTAACACAAACAAATGAACCGTTATTGAAACTCATAAATTAAAAAACAAAAACAAACCCTTTACAAAGAAAAACAACTTTAAAGGAATAACATTGTATTAAATTTTAAAAAAAGTAAAATGTATTTTAACTTAAATTATGAAAAGCCTGACCTATCAATCAATTTAAGTGTCACACCGTTTCCCCTCAGAAATAGGCAGATACAATGAGCGCCACTTGCTACGATCTTGACACAACTCCCTCGCTTTCCTCACATCCACAATTATTTTTATACAAGCTCTACTATTATGGGCACTCGGCAACCCAGCTTTTATGAGGATGTATCCGAAATGATAGGAAAAAACCCTCCTGGGTTTGCCTTGTTTAACGCATCCATCTACATCAGACATATAAATTCCTTTCGTCAATCTACTTTCACTCATCAACTTTTTCCATGTGCCCAAACCATCGAAGCATTCCTTTGTCAATCCTTGTCACTACATCTTCTTTCAGACCACAACTATTGCGCACTATTGTGCTATTCTTGTTCTATCCGCTATCGTCACTCCACATATACTCCTCAATGACCGCATTTCTACAGCGTTAATTCCACTTTTACCCTTCTTCTGTCACATCCAACATTTACTTCCATACATTAAGGTTCGTACCTTAATGTATGAAAGTAAATATTGGTACCGCATTATGAATATTATTAAAATCTGCGGTTAAAGACAATGTGGACCCCTGCTAATAAATTCCTACTTTCAAACGTATTTTAATACTTTGAAAATGTGACTTTAAACTTTACAGGTAGCACAACGCAATCAAAACAAAACAAATAAAAATATTGACCAACTGTGTATGGAACCTATTATATTAAGGTCACCCACCAGCACTTCTTTATTGAGATATAATTTGAAAAAAAAACCTCCAATGATTATAGATCATGTACTCGATCGAGGCCATCGCATTTGACCTATGTTATTACGAGTATTTCTGTATTTTGTGTAATTATGGTCTGTATTAACTAGCGCCTAAATGAACTTTAAGACCTTTGTTTTAAGATCCTTTTTAAAGGTTTTGTTACATTTCTATACTAAGTTTCTAAACTTGTTTGTATCATAGAAACACGACGACCAAAGTTAATTACTAGCCTAGTCTGAACAAGACATAAGACAGTCATCAGAGCAATTGTACCATTTCATGTCCTCTATACAATTTAGAATTTAGGGCTTTACTACCTAGGGCCTCCGAGTACCACAATCTTCAATAAACAATATGAATTCCACATTCAAATAGAAACTTTATCATTACAACCTTAAGAATCAAAATGTAAATACAAAATGGGACGCAATGTCTGTACCGAACTGTCCGTTAATTACTGGACCCGCAATATATTCAGGTTAAGAACTTGTGATAGCTAAATTAAAGGGCCAAGAACGAGGACTTAATTGCGAAGACGGCGTGATGCACCCCATTATCTGTTTATTGTACTCTACCTGTGGGGTATTGGGACATATAAATTTAGTAACGTCTAATACAATGAGTTCCTTCTAAGTAGAGTTACTATTATCAAATATTAATTACTAAATTCCATTTATCCTAAAAACTAATAATAATAATTAGATTATTAGTTTTTAAGATGAAAGATTGTTTAGTAAAAATGTATTTTTCTGATAAACTACATATTATACTTACTATAAATATCTAATAGAGGATTAAAGAAATAAATATAAAAGTAAGTACATATACATAAAATAGACAATATTCAGAATACAAATAGTTCTTTATAGAGACCCGAAGTCAGAATTCTTCTTGCCAGGTGAGACGACACGACCGAAAACTTCAATGGGAATGAAAAAGAAATTTATTCATTTGGTCGCTGTTAGTGTCAAAAACAACTTTCATTCATTTTGACAATGAGTTTCAATGAGCTTGAACTGTCAATAAAAATGAACATCGATTCTCAGTGTGTTGCGCGGTCGCAATTTTAATTATGAAGCAAATAATTGGAGTAACCCGGTCGGCCCGCAGGTATAATAGTGAAATGTGAGTAGTGAAAAGTGGCAGGTTCATTAGCCACAAACACATTTCCTTCGAATGTTTGGAACAATTTGATGTATAATAGCGGTCATATATAATTAAAAACACATATCTACATATACAAGTAATTTCTAATTCAATAGAGAGAATACTAATCGGAGATCAGGGTCATGTAGAAGAAGAATTCAAGGTCTACGATTGAAGCCATGTAAGTATTTTACATTGCTGATATCTTTTAGTAATTATATTTTAAATATCATAGAGCTTGTATGAAGAGAATTGTGAATGTGAAGGAAGCGGAGATCGTGGCAAGTGGCGCTATTTTGTCTCTGCCTACCCCTGTGGAAAAAAGACGTGACAATTTTATTGGTTGATTGATTATTTTGCTTTTGTGGCTGACATATGACCTAATGTTAAGCAGGAGTCTTCTATTATTGTGGCCCGACATATGTAAGACACCTTGCCTGATGTTAAACTAGTGTGCGGTATCTGTAAGTAGCAGTCACATCCACTATGCTGAAAACGGTCAACATAAAAGCTGATCCTGAACGCTAGATGTCACTTCACGGTCTGTATACTTGTAAGCCCACCACTCGTTGCCAACCAGACACGGAGCTATATCTGCCTATTTTTTATTATCAAATATGGATCTGCTTTATTTAATATAATTAGTAAATATTGCGAATAAAAGCTATTTAACAAATAATGCTCTGACCGGGAATCGAACCCGGTACTTTACATGTACCAATTCGCCACGCATGTCGTCAGCATAATACCCGTCTTTAAATAATTATTGTAAATACATAGATAAAAATAGCATGACATTTTGAATCACGTTCCAACAGAAACAGTAAAGAAAGTAAATGAACTAAAATCGCATTTAACATCGACATTACACCTAAACTAATGCAAGCAAGAATTTTAATTACACAAATCTCGTAGTTTATTTACAAGTCTAACATTAAATTGATCCTAATGGAGCAGAAGCTTGTGATATGCTGCTACAGACGATATGCCACTAGACGTTGCATACAGCCTCGCTCGTCAATCAAACTGTCAAATTAGTGGCTGTGGTTCAATTATGTCAATAGTCGATAAAAATACTATAAGATCTTGCAGAAACAAAGGGTCATTGTTTGTAAAAAAAAAAAAACTTCAATTGAGCGTGTTCTTAATAGATTTATACCTTAAGGTTGGTTGCCTGAATTTAATGAGCCTTGTTGTACATTATCCTGTTTTTATTTGTTGTATTTTTATATATTCTGTATTGTGCAATAAATAATTGTGTCAGTTGTCTGACTGAGAGCTGCCGTGGGATTCATTAGAACTGTTACCTTTTTTTTACTTTCGTGCATTATTAGCAATTTAATTCATGAATAAAGAAATAGAGCACAGTTTAACGGTCACTATTAAGTTTTAATATTTATAAGTTTAATTAGCAATAATTAAATGGGTAGTTACCGATACACTTAAAAAGCAGTAAATTGATAGTTTTATTCGCCTGGTAAAAACTGGCATTGCACCTAATTGGATTAACAGAATACAAATGTTTATATTGTGTTATTTAACTTACACTGCTTATTAATTAATATTTTATTATGTAGTTTATAATGTAGCGCAGTCTAACAGTACATAGTCTGTGTCATCTACTCACGATTCATTTTATCGACTCCCGCGCATCAATGTGCTTATGCACGAGGTAACTCTATACTATTTAATATGGGTAGAACTTTTAAGGTTTGATTTCATTAGTTTACTTAAGATTATACCCTAGTTTTATAGCGTAACTTTAGATCTTATTTATGTTGTTATTTAAACCTGTCACAATATTAAGTCATAAAATTATATAATATAACAATTATATAATAAAATTAGTCGCCTCTTCTACGCCAGGGTGGCTGAATTTTAAGCTGATCCGACGCCACTGAGTCACTTCACATGACAGCAATTTCACATTTTTACTTTAATTATACCTGATAAGTGATTTTTAAAAAATACATAATATAATATTATAAGTATAAATTATATTTAATTTATTAATTAAATGCGAAACTAAAAACAAAATGCATATTTGGGTACAATTTTTTATAAAAATAATAAAAAATTGCCTATAACATGTGCAATTGAAACGACAGCTTAAAAAACTTCATATACTCGTACGAATAGAAGATTCGTGACTCTAGAATCACAAAACGATAGTCGAAGGCGGAAATCAAATCCAATTTACTTCATTTGCTCACCAGTAAAGTTCACATAGAACTCTTGAATTGAACGGATTACTGCTGTCTGCAATGAAGTTTCACAGTTCGACTCGTTTCCGTTCATGTGTACCAATAGATATATTGAATGCAGTATATAAAAATGCAGTTTATTTTGGGCATTAACAAGTTTCTTGAGTCTTGATAAAAAAAAGCGCATACCCTTGATTCATTACAGCGCCAAGCTGTCCGAGTATTAGGTGATACTGACGCGTCAAGTAAATCCTAGAGCCCCTGCCTTTTATCGCTTTTATCCCGAACAATGCTCTAAGGATCTCTACTTCAAATTTTAATTTCTGTCATCCCCGCACAGGAGGCCTACCACCAAATCTTAAAAACAGGCATGTTTCAAGACAGTGCTGTTTGATGGATAAAACAAGATTACTCAATTTTACCTCTTATTTGCAATTTTGTTTTATTCCTTCAAATTCATTCCTACATTCGCATAGATTTTAGATTTTACGTTCTACTGCATTTGAATAATAAAAGAGTAGGTACGTCAAGTAGTAGTCTTGTAACATGCTTGTTTTTAAAAGTTGGTGGTAGGCCCCCTGGTCAGTGGAAGCATCCGCATTTCATCGACCGAAAGGACACTCTAACTAACACCAAAAAGCTGGCAAAATGGTGTTGGTGACTGAAGCAGCCGTGAATGGAGTCAGGTTTTTAGTAGCACTCTTGAACCTCCCCTTTTTTAGAATGCCGATTCTTTTTAATATACCATATTGTATTTTGATTTTTTACAGCCAAAATACATATATCTTTGTCGTTATTAAGGTGGCAGAACGTGAAATGCATCATATTTATCTTTGCAAGTCTTAGAGTTGAAAGCGAATCTTTTAATTCTAATAAAAATGTTGATTCGAATTTTGTTTTTATTTTAATCCAAGCCAGAAAAAGAAATGGTTCAAATCTTTGTGATTCCCATATTCATTTCCGTCTCTTTCCATATCTTTATTATTCTATTATAAATAGTTAAAATATAATTTAGGTTACCATTTTTATCAATTCATAGTTTAGAGTAAATAATTAAAATGGTAAAATATAAGTAAAGCTAATCAAAATAAAATCTTATTTGTATTTAATTAGAGTGGATTTTCATGTGATAATTTTTGAATTATGTTATTCCACATGCGTTTAGAAGCTAAGCCGACGTATTCATTTTTAAATTTTGTTGACATTTGAGTCACGTATATAGGATTTGAGGAGCGGCGTTAAAAACGCTATTAAGCCGATCGTTAAACTGTGAATGAATGACATCTCCGTTTACAAAGTAGAGCGTACCATCACGCTCGTTGTAAATTACAGTGTAGCCGGAAATTCATTTGCCAGAAACAAATATTTTATTGGTAGGATTCATTCATAACTCATGAAATATTAATTTATTTACCTTTATTAAGGAAACATACAATTATTCAATACATAAAACATAACAAAAATCTAGAACATAAATCAGCAAAGTTTCCAAATAATTTTAGTATATACAAGCAATTTAGGACAAAAATAGAACTTAAAACTATGTATGTAAAATTACCTAAAAATTACACGACGTCCGACCTCGATTTGCCTGTTAGTAAGTAAAGGGAGGTCTAAAAGCGCCTTAGACTGAAATAACTGTTTCAGCTTACGGTTGCCTCAGTCACCGTTACTATGCCGGACCAAAAAAAATTTAGTTAATTTATATTAAACTATTTAAATAAAATCTCGTAAAAATTTTCACTATAAATAAATGGATCATTTAAATTATAAACTCTTGGACCTCCATCATGCTTACCATCAGGCAGGTCGAGGAAAATGTCCAGACACAATAAAAATACTTCTAAAATGTTGCTTGTAAAAAAATATTTAAACAAATATTTTATAGTTTTAATTTAAAGAAGAAATCTAAGTATTCAAAAATATTTCCATTGGAGTTCACCCACTTTGTTTTTGATCGTTCGGCTCATTCAATAAAATTGTTATTTATTGATATTAGCAGCAGTGGAATTAAGCTATAAAGTCGAAGTCATATGGACAGGGCACGAAGCTGAGCGCTGCGGGAAGTAAAGACTTCATGTATGTTCGATCTTCAACTATTAGTATTATCATACAGTTTTATTGCGGGCAGAACTGCTTCATATACAAAAAAAAAACTATATGATGCTTATAATTTTGTTCAAAAGTAAATAAACATTTTATTTAAAGACCAAACCATCAAATCGTCAACATAATTTAATCATACTCGTAATTTTAATTTAAATAAGTGAAAAAAATAATATCCATCTGACTTGAGAAAAGTTATTACATTTAATGTGCTATACGGTGTTTGTTTATTTTTCCACAATAATCCTTAAGGATACGGAGGCGAGAAATAAAATATCAGATCTGTAAGGATACTTTTAACATTTACGGCAAAGGCTTATCCAAATATCCAAATTTACTATCTAAGTTGTTACAGAAAGGAAATAACGGATTTGTGTGAAGTCCTCTACAATAAAATTGTTATCCCAAAACAAAAGCAAAGTCGGGTGCTTAAACATTTTAATGTGTAATTTGTTGTCATAGGCCGTCTCATAAATGTGTTAGGAACTCACATTTGTGCTAACGTGCGACGTGACGTTTATGACTACTCGACAACTAACGCATCTTTGAATAGATTACATTCTCGGTCCAAATATAGAGACCTTCAAATGCCTTTTACGACCTTATATTAGTACGATCAGCAAAAACACAGCCCACCCTATTTGAAAATTATTATTGGAAAGGAAAATGTAAAACAAACACTTTTACATTTTATATTTAAAGGGTTATAAAAAGTATCTTTAAATAATATTTGCTTCAGATATCAAAGGTAAATTCTTTTCGTTTTACTTGGGCAATATGCTTTTATGATTCAATTCGTTCGGGCTTAGGTATAGGTGAATTTGTTGACCTTCGATATCTTACACTTTATTGACAAAATACCTCCAGTTTGAATATTCTTATAATTTAAAAGCAGAAATGCTAACTAAATATCTTTTTAACAACTTTATCTTCACAAATGATGCTTACATAAGCACATATTCTAAGCCGTCGCTGCATACTTAACGATATTCAATTTATGATGATAAGGCATCGTTCGAGACTAAAAATTATAAAGATTCCACAATTTATTGCCCCGCTCTGCCGACTGGTCGGTAATCGGCTTAAGTCCAAGAACTTATTAAGTGTGGGCCTAAAGACTGATATATTTATCCGTTTACTTCGCTTATACCGAAGGTGTGCTAAAGACATGTGCGTAAAATGCGCGGCAGCTGAGCCGTACGTATTTTTAGAACATAATCCAACTGAAATTTATGAATCGAGTGTAGAGAAAACGCAATAAAGATGTTGCCGCCATTTTCATCGACGATATGGAGGATTGAATAAATAAAATCTCTATCTGAATATTTTCCGCTAACCAACTGCAGGTTGAACGAGTTAAATATCGGAAATCATTCGAGAACTGTTCAAAGTTTCAGTGCTTGAATAAAATCGAAGCTGGATTATTTAAATTTGTGATATTTAAATTTAGATTTTAAATTCATCAGTTTATTTGTTGAATACTGTTGATAGATATTATTTTCAGATGAAAGACATTTCAGCCATGATATTACGAATAATACTTAAAAAAACATATAGATACTTACATATACCTCTCGTATATCTATGTTTATTAAATTGTAAAAGTTGATCAAGCTTTCCGAAGACTTAACAAGCTTAACTGCCATCTAGCGATATCACCCGGAACCGACAGCTTAACGTGCTTTCCATGGGACGAAGCAGCTCAGAGAAAAGCTGCCGAGCAAGTATTCAATATATAATTAAATTTAATTATATATCAATGTAACTTTTACCTTTATCAAACAAATAAAGGTAAAATTTAAATATTTCCTTCTTATTTATTTTTGCTTACTGTGTAATTAAGACTGTTAACTTAATTTTTGCATGTCTTATTCATTCATATACAATTAAGTTGTTTTAAAAGTTAATTACCATTCATTTAAGAACACATTTTTTATGTAGTATTACCATAGAGTGTATGAAGAGATTGTGGATGTAAAGGAAGCGAGGGAATTGTGTCAGGATCGTGGCGAGTGGCGCTTCATTGATTCTGCCTATATCTATAAAGAGGCGTGATAATTTGATATCGAAATAATGTGATTTGTTAAGTTGCGCATGGTAAATGTTATTTGAAAGATGTTGTCAAAAAGATTAAGAAAGGAATGGTTGCGTTGGCTTAGATGCATTAAAAGGATATATAAAAAGAGATTCATCATCATCATCAGCCAGATGACGTCCACTGCTACCAGATGCCAGTTGCAATTACCGGAGATTAGCGAAAAATATTTATAAATCGAAGGTGAGTGATGGATAACACAGTGACAATTTGATTTGAATAATCTATTTTGGATAATTAAATCAAATCCTAGATAACTAATTTTTTTAAGTAAATATTGGGGAAACTTACACGAGGAGCATAAGGGAAGAGATTTTTGGTGATTAGGCCGACATTGTATATCGTCAAGTCAATGTTTATGTATTCTGTTTAATGCAATAAATAATTTTGTCAGTCTGTCTGTCAGTTCACTTACGAAATTATGAACACAGTTATGAATAGCGAGTAATTTAAGTCAAAGGTGAGGATCAATTTACCTTGATTTCACAGGTCCATAGGCCCAATCACGCATACTTAATTCTTCTTTTATTATGGTTTGACATATGACACCACACCGTCTGATGTTAAGGAAGCGACTGCTACTACAGTCACAAACAGCCAGTAGACGCATTCACTATACCGGGCTGGTTGCACCGGCAACTTTCAAGCTGATCCCGAAATGCGACTTAGTCACTTTACGATCTTTACACTGGAAAGTGGTACTACTACCCCGGGTCAAATCATTGGGCTTTAAGTACCAAGTGTCCGCCTCCTAATTTTTTCTTTGTATTTTATTTATTATTTTACATTTCTATAATAAGCTACTAAAGTGCTTGTATGATAGAAACAGGACAACCAAAGTACATATATCAAAGATACATTGGTACCGGCAAGTGGTTTTAAACGTCTCGGTTTGCGTTAAATTCGTTTTATAAAATTTAATTCACCACTCAGGTCATCGACATACCGCCCATAGATTGACGTGAATGTAGTCCATCTCCGACAGGTAACAATAGCAACCTATCTCGATAATAATAACTCATTGTCTAACTTTTTGTTTTACTAATCACTTTATTGTTTCACTCTTATAATCAATTATTCGATTAGAGTCCATATAAATGACGGCATTGGTCCTTTTAGATATCCACTGTCATTCATTACCTATTTAATAATAGTTTTAGGCCTCACATATTTGATGATTGGCTTCTTTTTATTTTGTAAACCCAAGGGGTACCTAATCAATGTGTTGGATACAATTCATTAATTTTATTGTCCATTTCATTTTATTAACTTTTATGTCTCGACGTCTGACCTTGACTTGTCTAATCGTAAACAATTGAACCTCCGATGGCCGATGAATAAAAAACGACTCAATTTACGGCTGCCTCAGTCGCCAATACTATGACGATCAGAAGTGTGGATAGTGGATAGTATATGCGACTGCTACTTGCAGTTATTTAACTGTACTAGCAGTCCCCTCTATTCATACTAGTATTAAAAATAATAATATGTTTCATGTTCTGTATTTGTTTATACAAAGCGCTTTTTCGCTCCGTTTACTTTTTCTCTCTGCAGAACTCGAAGTATAACTGAAAAAGCTTCTCCTCGGCTTTAAATCCGCTTTTTGAATGTATTTCTACAATAAATAATAGAAAAATAAATGGATCTTAAAGTAACTTAGGCGCTTTTCGGAATCAGCTCGAAAGTTGTAGGTTTCAACTAGGCCGGCATAGTGGATGCAACTTACATCCATGGATGGACCGCACTCTAGCTTAACATCAGGAGCTTAACATCGTATGGTATGCCTTTATAAAAAAGTCGACCGTGGCGTAGTGGCAGTGCAATAGTTACACAAACCAAGAGCACGAGTTCGAAACCACTCATCGGTACCAATGTATCTTTGATATATGTATTTTGGTTGTCCTGTTTTTATGATACAAGTGTTTTTACTTTAGAAGCTTAGTATAGAAATGTAAAAAATAATAATTTAAAAGTGGATTAAACGTAGCGGATGAAGAAATAATATCTATTTATTTATTACTTGCCGTACTATGGTGCACGCAGGCGGACTTAATGCTAGTTAGCATTCTCTACCAGCCAACCTTTGGAACAATAGAAGCAAGTCCAAAATGTGAGCAGAAGGAAGGTTCTACAGAGAAAAATATAAAACATACATACATATAATAATATATACATGCATACAATATAAACACATTAAAATATATAAATTAATAACCTACTAAATAAACAAATATTGAGGATCAATATTGTTTAATTAATAAATATAAAATATTTCATAATTTAAGAATTGGCAGTTTTGTTAATCGCTTTAATAGCTAACATTTACAAATTGGTGGTGTTATGTGTTTTCAAGAAAGGAAACATTGATTGAAGACCTTGCCCTGTTTTTATAATTTGACCTTTCCTCGTTAATAAAGGTTGCTTTTTTTTAATGAACAACCCTATTTTTTATTAATGTGGTGACTGCCCACGACGTATAGTTATTATTTACTAATAATATTTATGCTACTAAATAAGCCTGTATATATAGCCTGTATGAAGAGAATTGTGGATGTGAAGGAAGCAAGGGAGTTGTGTCAGGATCGTGGCAGGTGGCGCTCCGTTGTCTCTGCCTGTCCCCGTGGGAAAGAGGCGTGACAATTTGATTGATTGATTTGATTGCTTGTTTAAGGATAATTGGAACCCAGCCCATACAAGTATCTTTGAATATCTTTTGACGACAGGCGTGGCGCATTGGTTATCACACCAGTTTGTTATGCGTAAAGTCCGGATTCTATTTCCGGTCGAAGCAAAAACTTGTTTCTTAAATGAAAAAAAAAAAAAGAAAAATTTGCTTCGGGTCTGGTCATCAAAGAGTGTTAGGCAGTGTTGTCCAGTCTGCCGATCCATGGTGGTGTACAACTGACAAAAATATAAACAGAATGATGATGTTGATAATGAGTGTTTTCCGACCAAATCGGAGACATCCTCAAGAAAGCTAGGTTGCCTAGTGCCCATAACTACAGTGCCTGTATGAAGAGAATTGTGGATGTGAAGAAAGCAAGGGAGTTGTGTAAGGATCGTGGTAAGTGGCGCTCCATTGTCTCCTGCCTATCCCTTGAAAAAGGCATGACAATTTGATTGATTGATTGAGAATGATGATCTAGTATTTCCAACTCTTTGCTGTTAACCATATATCGACAACCATTTTACTATGTTTAAATGGTACTTATGCCCTTATTTAATAAAGTAACTTTGTCTTAATATATTTACAATCTTTCCGCTCATTAACCGCCAATCCGAAGACGATTAAGTCGTAACACTATTTAACATTAAACAAAAAAGCCTTATATTCCAAAGTACCAATTAAATTTTATTTTCTATGAAAGATCTCACGCCTCGAACGCTAGATACACATCTTTATGATAGAGATAGTATAGTGTGGCTGTTTTTTTATAATTGCTTTTATATGCTATTTGTGGCAGGTCGGAATAGCGGATAAAACGATAGGGATCGTTGCGTAAATGTGGATTTAATTTTTGTTGAAGCTCGACTATGATTGATGGCGAAAACAATTACATTGTTTAAACAAAAATTATGTATAGATTTAGCAGTCGTAGTTAACAGTTGGTAGATGTTATCAAAAACAATGCGTCTAATTTGTCTGTGTTTTGTCTATTATACTCGTAATATACATTTGCTTACTTTATGATTTTTATATTTTATTTATATTTCATATATATTTATATTTTTATACTTATGATTATTATACTTTGCTTATTATACTTTGCTTAGTTTGTGGCTCGACATGTAACAGCACCCCGCCCGTTAAGCTGAAATAGAGTCCATGAATGAAAGCCACTTAAATAAGAGCAGTAAGAGTAGCATAAAAGCACCTTTGGCGGACATAGTGACGGCGACTGGGCATCCACTCTTGGACCTCCTCTTGCTTATCATCAGGCGAGTCGTGGTCAAATGTAGTGTCGCAAAAGCATCCACTAAGCCGGCCTAGTTGAACCGGCAACTTTTAAGCGCAACCTTAACCCGAAACGCGACTAAGTCACTTCACGGTCTGTAGATTTGTACGTACTCCAGATCGGCAGACTGTGCAAGTTTTGAGCAAGCAAGTTTAACCATATTTGATATTTCGCTTAAACAACCACATTAAAATGTTGATTAAAATAATGTTTTATACAAAATCAGTGTTGTTAAATTTTAATTTGACTTTATAAGATAATTGTTTCCCTATTTAAATTAAAAAATAAACTTTGTCAATCAATCAATCAAATTGTCACGCCCTTTTCCCACAGGGATAGGCAGAGACAATAAACTTAATAAACTGTATAAACTTGTATTCTTTCATATTAAACTTATTCTAAACAAAACTGTTAACTAACTCTAAACGAAATACAATTTACACCTCCAAGAGCAACTTTTAAATAATCTATTCGAAAGCACTTTGCGTACGAGAAAACTTTTTCTAAAAATCCCATTTGCAGGTTATAAAAGTGTGAAATTAATACGTATTCCTGTCACGTTCCAAAACTGTCCCGTCGACAAAGTTCAGAAGTTGGCACACTGTAAGTAACTAAACCAATCAGGTTTGTATTGTTTTAGAAGCTATATTCAGATCATGTATATTCAACAGCAGACAGACACAATTCTTTATTGCACTACATAGAAAGTAAAGTCCCGGGTTTGATTTCCAGTTGAAGCAAATATTTGTTTCAGTAATAATTATTTTAAATTTGCGAATAAAAAAGAGACAAATATTTAATCTAGGTCTGGTTATCAAAGAATAGACAGTGGTACCAGTATGCCGATCCGGGGTAGTAGCACCACTTACAAGTAAACAGACCGTGAAGTGACTTAGTCGCACTTCTGAATTAGCTTGTGAGCTGCAGGTTCCAGCTTAGCCGGCATAGTGGACGTGACTGCTACTTACAGATATTAAATTGTAGTATCAGGGTGACTGATCCGCTTAGGGTGGCCTCCATTCATGGGCCGTACTTCAGCTTAACATCAGGCAGGTTGATGTTCATATGTCGAGTTAGAATAAAAAATATTTTGATTTTTACCAATTGTCGGCGCTCTTGGCCCTACCAGTGTTTACCATCAGGCAAGTCTACATCAGATGTCACGTCTAAAGAAAATACCTTGTAGTGGTAAAACAGATATGAATGAGGGAAAAAGATAATGGCTGGGCTCTTAATTCTTTTTTTAATAATTAATAAGTCTTTTAAAAAGCAAACGAACGAAATAAAATATCATATGTGTTAATTAATTTCATAATAATATTTTGACGTGTATTAAAACGTAAAATTTTAATATCTATAATAAGTTTAAGAGGCTTATGACAGAAACTAACTTTATTGGTTCCCTTGAGAGAACCCTTTTCGAACCGTCATCATTTAACAATATTACTTTGATATTAATTACATTAAGGTTTCATCTTGGATTTTATGTAACGCTCTGAAAAATGTCAATAAACATTAAAATAACTATAACTTTAATTTAAATACATATAAGTCATTCATAGTCAAATCAATTGAAATCACGTTTGTAACCTTAATTCTCTATTTATTGATTTTTTTAAAATTATTATTGTGTCTCGACATATGACAGCACCCCGCCTGATGTTAAACTGGACGCATGAATGGAGGTCACTGCTATTACAATTCAATAACTATAAATCGCAGCCACATCCACTATGCCGGCCTAGTTTGTACCGTTAGTTCTCCTAATGATAATAATGTAGGCCAAGATTTAGTTGTCATTAGACAGGCTGCTCTACGTAATAGGATCACCACTTTCAAGTGTACAGACCATGAATTGGTTTACACGTGTTTCGGGATCGGCTTGAAAGTTTCCAGTTTTGGCATTTTCTGGCAAAGGCGTGTATTCATTTATTTAACTGTAGTAGCAGTCGTCTTCATTTATGGACTGCACTCCAGTTTAACCAGAGGCAGGGTGCTATTATATGACAGCCACAATAAAAAAGAAATAAAAACACAAGTTACGTTTTCATAAACATATATTACATATATTAGAAGAAAATTTGGTTAAGGAGCTTCACGTGGCTAGAGGCGACAGAAAGCTGCGCCGTAAAGGGAAGCGTCTCATGCTGATAAAACCCCTTTGAGATTGTATTGCCGTTATAGAATATATAAACGGCCCCCCAAAGCACTCGCACTGAGAAAGTTCGGTTACATATTGGTTCATATCGTGAAGCGACCAGCCGTGCGCCTCTAGGCTAAATTTGTACGATTCAGAAATACGCTTACTCCGGCACATTATCCCGTTTTATGACCTATAAAAGTCAGCCAGAACGTACAACATTTGCGCCACAGCCCTTATTTTCGGGACCTAATATACAACTCTCTTTATTGGCATTTACTTCTTATATTTTTATTAGTGACAATTATGTATAGACTTTTGGTTAACATTGGTGATTAAAATGGCTTACTTAGGCCTAAACAATAATATTTTTGACCTAAATACGGTAGCATTAAAAAGTGACAAGGATTGACCATGCTTCGATGGTTCGGGCACGTGAAAATGATAAGTGAAAGTAGATTGACGAAAAAAAATTATAAATGTAATGTGGATGGATTCGTTAAGCGAGGCAGACCCAGGAGATTGTTTCCCGACCAAATCGAGACTTCCTCAAGAAAGCTGGATTGCGTAGTGGCATAACCGTAAAGCTTGTATAAAGAGAATTTTGGATGTGAAGGAAGCGAGGAAGTTATGTAAAAGTGGCGCTTCATCATTTCTGCCTATCCCTGTGGGAAAAGGCGTGACATGATTGTTTTTTATTATTATTATAGAAGATCAGGCATGGTTGCTACAGGCACGAGTTATCCGCATTCTATCAGCCGAATCACAACGGTTTGTTGCGACGTTTTTTTGTCGAGCAAGCAAAATTATTTACCAGCCAATGTGTTTTTCTTTTATCCTGTTATCTCCAATCATTCAAGCAAGGCGTAAAAAATCACCTCTAGTCTGCATAGTGACAGCGACTGAGGCTGCCGTAAACTAAGCCATTTTTTTCGGCCAGTAGTCGGCAATTTTGGACCCTCCTTTGCCTACCATAGGGCAAGTCCATAGCAAGTCAGGTTTCATTGAAAATCTGATTTTTTAAGATAATATGATTCTGGATCGCGGCTTGAAGCCGTAAACATACTTTTCGGTCACAAATCCGAAATACTCTCTTCACACGCTAGTCCCGGCACCTGCACAGAGAATTCATGGAAGCTAAGAAAATTGACCCATATTGTACGGAAAAAGTTTTGTCAGGATTGTGAAAAGTGGCTTTTATTTGTCTTTGCCTGTGAGGTTAAAAATACAACAGCTAAGTAATAACAGTAATAAATATTTTCTTTGAAAATCCATAAACATTTTTTTCATCAGTAAATAACTTAGTTGCAATAAAGCCGTATTCAAAGAATTTAAAATCCATTCAGAAGATAACAAAGCATTAAAAATATAATAGAACATTAGGCTTATTTGCAAAGAAAGAAAAGTAATCTTTGTTTTCTACGTAAGACAAAGATCGCTTTTTAAACACCAACCATAACTCATCTCGGCTGAAAATTAAATAATGTATTTCACGTGAGAGCGACCCGATTTCAGCGTAATGTGAGATAAGTTTATTCACCTGTAATAAATCATAGCCTACAACGCTACACGGCATCCCTTATACGCCATATGTTTACATATAAATGGTGCACTACATTATTTAATAATCAAGTTAAGGGCAACTGAAAATTTGTGTTTTTTAAACGGAGATTAATATTATAATTATCGTCACAATTTTGACATATGATAACACCCGGCATGAGTTTGTACTGTACTGCGGTCCATGATTGGAGGCGACTGCTACTACAGTAGTAGTAGTAGACGCTAGAGCTGCAAGAAGTAGACGCTTGATTGGCTTGGTTCACTATGTCGACTTGATTAGAACTGGCAACTTTATAGCTGATTTTGAAACGTGACTGAATTACTTCACGGTTTACGTACTGAGTATTTCTGCCTGCCTGCCTACCTACCACTCTTAAATAATTAGATCCAGAACATAGGTAATATTCACGATGTGGCCTTTTATTTTGGCAATGTAATGATTTATCAATATATAATTTTTTTGATAAAATACTTTGTCAAGTTTCATTTTTCATCGATATCGCATGCAAGTTATGCCCAATACCGTTAAAAAATTGTAACGCGATAACGTAAACATAAATTTCACGTAACATGTATTCGATAACAAAATCTGACAACATTTGTTGACTTTGTCATTTTTTATTACAAATTATTTTCCAATCACTACATGCTCTATGACATCCTGCAGAACACGCGAACCCGTTTTAAGCACTATATTATCGGTAATTAGGGCTATTTTAGCCCTTACTCAAAGGTGCGACCGTGGGAATGCAAAAAGTGACAACCTGTGCGCCTCCCAACTCATTCATTCACGAATTTCCTGCACGCGATGAAACCACAAAAATGCCAGTTAATGCCTGAAGTCATTGCATTTAAGCAACCACGCCGTATTAGGATATTGTTTTTATTGTTATCTTACTATGAATAATACATATATTCTCAAAAACTGTAGAAGAATATACGACGAATAATTTCTAACGACTTACGACATTTCGGAATATGTACGTCACTCAACGCAACGGTTCAATAACATTAAACTTCTATAATAGAAGATAAACAACCGGCTTTTGAACACAATTTTTATGACTCTTTCCATAGAAACTAGACTATAACTCCAATCCACTCACCAAGTTATAACGACATACTAAAATGGTAGTCAATGCTGAATAGTAAAAGACAGGTTCCCAATTTATCCGGACACTCAAAGCGACCCCGAGACCTGACCTCGCCGGGAAATTCGTTGGCACTTCCAACCTAACAATAACGTGAGCAACACTTTGATATGAACAATATTGTGCGCTGTTTTAAAGATTACACGACCGAATTGTCGAAAATAATATTTAGTATTAAATGGAATAGTATTTAAAACCATCCTTTAGAGTTGGTATTTGTATATTTCTATTTAGTACTTATGTATACGAGTATAAGACATTTTCTTTAAATATTGATGCATGATTTATATTTTGTCTTTATTGAAAGCATTTTTATTTGTAATCATAACCTTTAGATACGATAATACTTAAAGGTTTTCCTAATTTTCGTCAAAAATAACACAAATGTTGATTCTCTATTATACTTCAATAAAATTCTGGATTGGAGGAAGTAATAATTTTACTGCATATACGTTACTAATCTTAAAATAGATTAAAGACTATTTTTAGAAAATGCCGTAAAATACCATAAATTCCTAGAAAGTGGGAAAACTTTATGACTTCATAAATATTTTTTGTCACACTTAGTCACCTAATTTCTGATCTTAATGTTAGAAAACTCCTTTCAAATTGTTTGTGTATAACTTTCTTTTGACTGAAAAAAAAAATATATTAGACAAACGGCACTTCATTGTCTTTGCCTATCCCTGTAGGAAAATGCGTGACAATTTGATTGATCGATTGATTGATTATTACATAGTAAACTTTATTAATTTACTAAATAAAGACTTTATGATGGTCTTTATTAATAATTAAATCCAATCTGTGCTATGTATATTTATGTAGCACGCACGGAAGCCCAAAGGTTTTCTGTAGCTCAGTTTTAAGCTCGTTAGTTGAATTAGAACGTGAATATTTTATAAAGTAAAATGTGCCTTGAAACCAAGCATGCTTCTAATTAATCTTGGTTTAGCTCTCACACATGCAACGAACCTAGTCTGCGGTCTAAAACACTGGATAACTAAACCAGCGGACTTAATACTCGCTTATTTTGAAATTGCATCCGAGCGAAATTTATGAAACTTACTACACTTGCATGCATATTAAAAATATATATTCACAATATATGTGAGCAATGTATGTAGTAAGGATAAAGATTCCTTCCACCTAACTCGTACTTTGTCAATCTTTGCCATCGTGAGCACTGAATAATTCACACGATAATAATTTAGAGTGTAATTTTCTATTCAGAGTAGTAGGTAGTAAAATGCTCAGTCTGCCTTTCCGGGACAGTACCACCACTTTCAAGACCTTAAAGTGACTCACTCTCGTTTCGGGACCAGCTTGAAAGTTGCTTATTCCAACTGGGGTACAATAGTGATTGCGAATGTTACTTGCAATTATTTTACTATAGAGCGTTCATTCAGAGCTTGCTCTAACTCTCCTAATAATAATAAAATACAATAACGCCTTAGGACCTATTTTATTACTTTTAAAATATAATAAGTATAATAATTAAAGTATTGGGATGATAACACAGCTTGGGATGGGTTTATGCCCGCTGTTGATAAAGACCCTCTGAACGTTCCCTTGGGTAAAGCATGTACAATGCCCTAAAATATAATTAAAAGCGTTTGGAAATATTTCATTAGCAGCTTCGTATAAGACATGGTCACATACAAGTACATTCGGTTGACGTCTCGTTATATATTTCTTAAACCAGTTTTTATTGTAATTAAATATCGCTTTTATAACGACGATTTTGCTAAAAGAATTGTCCTTCGACGAATGACAAAATAAGTCTTTATATTATTTTGTTAGTGTGACACGACTTGCCTGATGAAACGCGAGGTACAAGAGTCAACGAAAAAAACATCGCAAATCGCGTAAAAATATTATTTAAAAAAAAAACAGATTTTGTTCTATCTAAATACATTGTTAGGTTTTATAATTACTAATTATAATACGATTTTTGTAATATTTTATTGTGTTCTTCAAAACAACAACGTTTTTTTTAATCAGCTACTTTGTTATGTTTTTATTGTAAAATTTGTAATGTAACTAAATAAAATGCAGCCGGAATAATTTTAACTAAAACAATAGTAGGTTAAAACTTGCAGTTTCTGTTTTAAGTTACGAGTAGGTGGAATTTACGTAATGAAAATCACCGGTGAGCTTACGAGTAGGACGATAAGCAAGTGGCTGAATTTTAAACTATTATTCTTGGTAAACAAATCACTTTAAGCGTTGATCAGTAAACCGTAAAAGTGGTGAATTTGATTTATTTAGTATTTTGAAAACGTTTTTTATAAAATTAAAATATTATGACGGTTTACTATCTTGTTTATCTTGGTTATTTTTATCCAACGTTCTGAATGCTTTAAAGCCATTGTAGTATGCCTCTCTTAGTATGTCCTCGACGACGGTGGCTCTAAAAACCTTAAAAACGTCAGAATAATTATTGCATAGCCGCAAAACTAATTTTAGTGTTTTACTCTTATTAGGCAGATCGAAGCTCAAGTAGTGTACTAACAAAGTAGGCTTAACAATGTTTCTTATTATTTAAAATAATTTAATGTTTGCTAATAATAATAAAAAAAAAACTTAAATATAATGTAAAGTCAACAAATCAATGAAACAAAAATGTTAATAAAAGTACAGAAATCTTCAATTAGAGTACAGATGTCTTCCACAAAATATAAATTACTTTTACCAGCGAAATGTAAACCCTAATGCTAAGCCTAATACGAATTAAGAATTAAAAGCCACTCGTCTTAAAAAGAGCCGCCGGGGACATTTCAAATTAATTTTAATTTAAATTCAAGGAGAAAAATGTCATAGCTCTTAGTCTTTGTCGCGGTACTACGCACCTCGAGACGAAATTACTTTCTTAATATTAAAACACTTCATCCTTTACAAAAATAATTATATTCAAAATATGATCTGAAATGAATAACAATACTCGTATAATTAAAATATACACATTACATTAAAACAACTTTATTGATTCACTACTATTAACGTAAATAATACCTGATGTTAAACTGGAGTGCGGACCATAAATGGAGGCGACTGCTACTACAGTGAAATAACAGCAAGAATCTGTTGCATTTACTATGCGGTCTAATTGGAAGTGGCAAATTTCAAGCTGAAGCCAAATCGCAACTGAGTCAGTTTACGGTTATACTTGATAGTGGTGGGTATAGACCAGGATCAGCAGACAGGGCTAATGACTACCATATGACTACCACTTTTAAACACCTAGATTTTTTTTTATTACGAATTTTCCAATTTAGTTATTAAATATTTTTAATATAAATGTCAATAAAGAAATCTTTGCTCTAACCGGGAATCGAACACTATTACGTTATCGAATCGACTTACCTACGCGTACCAATGCACCACTTAGGTCATTAAATTATCATTACCATCTGTTACCACAATTTAATGTAAAGAACTAAGAAATTGTCGTTTGATACGTTATATTCATTGGAAGTATTTGGAAATATTTTGTGTTTTGATCATTAAACGCCTTGGAAATAAGGGGCCCGAATTGACCCGAGGCGGCAATTACCACTCACACCACCTGTCACAAGCACTCGCGACATTCGCACCGAGCACCGCCGAAGTAATTATGAAACAGACTTCCAAATAAAAAAGCAAAACCCCTGAATGTCGCACAAAATTCCATTTAAAATTTATACTAACTTTTAAAGAAGTTTTTGCCATTCAGGACTGCGCTCTGCTAGTTGTGCTTTTTACATTTTTTCTGTTTTCGATTTTGAAACAAAGCACTCATCTCGGAATCCTACTCCAAACGCTATAATCCATTTAATTTTACACTAGCATAATTCTATTATGAAACATTAAATAATTTTTAAAATTACAAACAAGCTTGTATTTAATACTTTATCAATCAATCAAATTGTCACGCCTTTTTCCCACAGGGATAGGCAGAGAAAATGGAGCGCCACATGCCACGATCCTGACACAACTTCCTCGCTTCCTGCACATTTACTATTCTCTTCATACAATATTTAATATTTTAGTTATAATAAAATTAGCTAACCCTTTTATTTGACACCAATATCATAATTGTAAATAAGACATGGGGTTTCCGCCATATTGGAGCGTCTGCTTTCACTAAATTCAAAATTTCAGCTATATTACCTAAAAAGTTAATACTCTAAAGATAACTCCTTTCTTTGGCCGGCATAGTGACGGCGACTGGGGCAGCCGTGAACTAACTCGATATTTTCAGGCGTCGTCAGTCTTGGACCTCCTCTTGCTTATTATTAGGCGGGTTGTGGTCAAATGTCGTGTCACAATAAAAAAAAAGTTCAGTTAAATGATTTGACCCACACATACAAGGCAAGTTAATAAAAAGATTAACATATTACTCAAAATGGCAATACTTGACTCGAAAAGGCTTATTTTTTCAACAGCAATTATTTGCGAACCATTTCATTTAATATCCCCAGCATTAATAACTGGCCGTTGGTGGCTTAAGTAGCATTTGCTGTACTTCATTTACGGAGTGAAAGAGAAAAATCTGAATCCGACGGTTTTAAACAAGCTTTAATTTGCACCCATTAATAAAAATGATGAGGATACATTGGCCCGTGCGGCATCAGTATTCGGTGTTTTATGCTAATGCAATTTTATTTTTAAAAGTCTCCGGGTTAATGTAACGAGTTAAGCGCACTCTTATAATCTTGTAATTAATATTCTGGACTGTATTTAGGCATACTTATTCATATGGGTATTACAAAAACAACTTAAATATTAAGGAAAATAAATTTGGATATAATGATTATAGAGTTACCAGTTTGGTCAATTTTAAAATGAGTGACATATCATAATTGTAAATAAGACATGGTGACATACAGTCAAAATTACGGTTTAATAATATTAACATGTGACATTTATTTAATTGTGGCTCGATGTATGGCAACACCCCTCCTGATGTTAAGCTGGAATGCGGTCCATGAATGGAGGTGACTGCTACTACAGTTATACAACTGCAAGTACCAGTAATTTTATTTTATTTCACGGTCTGTACACTTGTAAGCGGTGGTACTACTCCGGATCGGCACATTGGGCACCACTCTTAGAAAACCAGATCCAGAGCAAATATGCGCCTCTTTTTTTATTAACAAATATTTGTAATGCCCGTGTTTAATTTGATTTTAAAAAAATGCAAATATATTTTACGAAAGAAATCTAAAAATCTTTGCTCTGACTGGGATTTGAACCCACCAGGACTTTACGCCAAAGGGACTGGTGTGCAAACAAATGCACCACGCGTATCGTCAAAAAATATATATAGTTATTATTCTATATATATCTTTGATTCAAGATCATAATAAAAGTCACGAATTAAAATGAATAAAGTGTGGATATAAATTAGAGATTTATTTCTTTGTCGTAGGTTCTCTTAATGTAAATATTATGCCGTAGTGAGTTACTAATTCTATTGGGTCGCCTTATCTACGAAGGCCATAATAAAGTTTAAGCACACCACAGTGTTCCATTCCACTGAAAATTGATAGACATGGAGTTATCATTTGACAGCGTGCGTGTTGCGCTGTTTTGTCACGCAAACGTGGTGGCCTAGCCGTGCCCACCGTTACAAAGAGTGTTAGGAAAAAAGAATAGACGTCTGATATAAGTGGAAATTACAATTGTAAACTTTTATTGTTTATTACAGAATGTTAAATATTTAACAGATTAAATTAAAAGTATATTAACTATAGTTAAACGATAAATAAAAAATATCATCTAATGACGTCGCACCAGAGATAGTCCCAATGAGACTGGCAACATTTCCCCTTTGTATAGCAAGGCTAATACTTTGGTAGAAATAATTGCCAGCCTTTCTGTCTCCAGACTTCTCCGTCAGGCCCTTGGACAACTCCTTGGCCAGGCAATTAGCTAAAGGTCCCTAAAGGCCCATCGTCTCGAACCCAATTTATTATCAAAGAATTATTTAAATATAATTGATCAAAACAAATAATCCATGTGAACTTTAGCAGAGTCATGAACAAAACAAAAGCAACTTTTTATAGAATAGACTTCCTCCTCTGTATAGAATTTATTCTTTGTATTTATATAGTGGTGTTTTACGTCCTATTCGTCAGCGCGTTTTGTGAAATAAAACTCATTCCACACGTCACCAATGGAGCAAAGACCTTAGTTTTATGTATTTTTTATACCCCACACCCCTTTTTTGGTAGAAAATGCTCTTATCCCAGGATGGTATTCAACTAAAAATTTTAACACCAACTTTTTATGATTTAAGTATAATCTTTAAATATGTTTGTTTTATATTTATTGGTTTCGAATGAGGATACGTGTTTTTTATGATTCATAAAGGACGAGGAGTCTTAGGAAATTCCGAAAAAACAGAATTCTTCATATCCAATAAGAATAAAAAATATCCAACCAGAACACTAGGACGGTAATTAAATAATTACAATAATTTTCATGACATAGGTACTTCTCTATCAAATACATTATACATTGCACTTACTATACACCCCAAGGAGTAGAAATAATACCAAGCACCCACTAACTCCGAACGTCTGTGGTTGCTGCTTTCCAACAATCTTGAAGCGTTGAATTCACTGCACTGATACTAAACGCCTTTACGACTCTTTTATTATATAGACGTTATTATATTATTTTGACGACAGGCGTGGACGAACGGTTTAGCGACTGGTTTGTTGCGCGTAAAGTCCCGGGTTCGATCCCCGGTCGGAGCAAATATTTGTTTCATAGCTTTTATTTGTAATATTTAATAGTATTAAATATTGCAAATATTTGTTAATAAAAAAAAAAAAGAGATGGATATTTGCTTCGGGTCTGGTTTTCAAAGAGTGGTAGGCAGTGGTACCCAGTCTGCCGATCCGGGGTAGTACCACCACTTACAAGTATACAGACCGTGAAGTGATTTGGTCACGTTTCGGGATCAGCTTGTAAGTTGCCGGTTCCATCTAGGCCGGCATAGTGGATGTGATTGCTACTCACAGTTATTGAATTGTAGTAGCAGTGACATTCATTCATGGACCACACTTTGGCTTAACATCAAGCGGGGTGCTGTCATATGTCGAGTCACAATAAAAAAAAAAAAAAGATATTAGCATAGCTTTTGTTTGTATATTTTTATAGTATTATTGTAGCGGTTTTTGGTAGCTTGACAGCGAGTAAGTACGAGGAAGAAGCAAAGTCAGGATCAGGAAAATGACAAGTGCCAATAATTGAGTTATATGGCCGTCTATTTAAAAAATAAGCTTACATACTTTGTTTAATTTTATTATAATAGGCCAAATGCATAGTAATAAAATTGTAAATCTCGCAAACATATAAACCGCCTACA
This sequence comes from Tinea trinotella, assembly GCA_905220615.1. Classification (NCBI taxonomy): domain Eukaryota; kingdom Metazoa; phylum Arthropoda; class Insecta; order Lepidoptera; family Tineidae; genus Tinea; species Tinea trinotella. The sequence continues at coordinate 3,667,385 of HG992314.1, forward strand.
CTTTCCAATATTGTTCTGAAGAGATTGTTCTCTCCTTATAAGTACTAATAAGATGTTTAAAGCTGTGTTAGGCAGTGTTTATGATAACATTTTATCTTTATACAGGACTAAGTACCTATGATGATGTCATAATTTTTATCTGTGTTGTAAAGGCTAGGCAATATCTGGCTGAATCGCAATCTACTCTTAAAAAGTATGCTTTTTATACTAAAATGTGCAATTTATGATTTGTTTCTTTGGGTTTCTATTTTGACATGACATGATTGCATGCCGACTAATTTCTTTACCGCTGCAGACAAAAGGTGCCAAGCAGCGGTTGCATCCACTATACTGGCCTTTTTGAACTGAATTTCAATCATGAAATAGGACTGAATTACTTAACTACTGCGATCCATGAGTAGAGGCGACTGCTGTCATAGATAAATATTTGAAAGCATCAGTTGCAACCACTATGCCAGCTTAGCAGAACTAAACTATCAACTTTCAATCCCTCAACCGTTGAATTCTTTAACCACATATCAGCAGACTGGGCAAACGACTATCAATAGTCTGTCTAACATGCTTTAAGATACTAAAACTTATTCAGTACGTTATTTTTAGTGGTAAACTATCGTATATTCTTGTGTTCAAGTTTATCTTACCCTTACAAATAAAGTAAATATAGCCGTCTCTAATATAATAGACAGTTATACCAAGTTAGTAATAACACGTAGATGTGTGGCGTAAAATAAACAAAGCGAAATAGCCAATTTCAGGAAAATAGGTAGTGCACATGAATAAGTTTCTAATTAACAATTCAGATTGTCACCACAACTAGTCACGCTCTATAGCGTGACTTTTTGTTTCCAATTAGGCAGGATTTCTTATAGAAATGCCATTTGTTACAATAACAATCGGATAAACTGCCAAGTTCCCAAGTATTTGTGGCTATAAATTCACAAATAACCGCTCAGTTTTGCACTAAACTTTAGAATAGTTTATTGATTAAAGCCTAAAACGATTGACAGTTTTCTAATAAACTGATAATAACAATGTTTTCAATTTTTTTTACATATTTATTGTGACTTGACAACTATTAAGCTAATCCCGAAACGCGACTAAGTCACTTCACGGTATGTACCCTTATGAGTTGTGGTACTACCCCGGATCGGCACACTGGGATTTGGACCACCAATATACATTATTTTTACTTTATACGAAACCTAAATATACTTTTTAATAATTAGATACAACAGATGTCATATTTTTTACAAAGAATACCTAATAGAATAAAATCATTATTAAACTATTCAACCGGTAAAGGTTTTAGCCCTCACACTCTCGACGGGACATTTCCTCCATTTTAACGCATTCTAAAAAACAGTCGATAGGTGCAAATAAAAACAACATAACCCTTTCAAATGGTGCCCCCATTGTTTCTATTATCATCGCTTGCCACCGAGGGGATGTTTTTCTTGCTTATTATTTTAAAAAAAGGAGCATATTCCCGGATATAGGAAGTCGTTTCCCATATGTTTTATTAAAATACTGATACAGATCTTGAATAATTATTTATCGAATGTCTCACGTGAATTTCAATTGATTTAATTGAAAGATGAAAATCAATGCGGCTTTGTTAATATGTTGATTTTGTCCAATTTATCGTAGCTGTAAATTATCTGTTTGGTTCACGCCTTCTGAGGAGCTCGCAGATTGCTTTCGCTTATCGATTCATTCATCTCCTTGATTTCTCCCTCTGGAGATGCCATCGCTTCTTGCCGATTCCGTTTTGTGTTATACATAATTTATAGCGATACAATCGTACTAACTGCTTTAGTGTCTGATGGTATGCAAGTTTTATGACTTGGCGTCAATTTTTAATGCTTTCACATTTCTCTTTCGAGTTTACAAATTCAATTACATAAAATATTAAATATTATTATTTTCCTTCGAATGTGAAATGCAAAACTGTATTTATCATCAAACAAAATTCATAAAGTTTATATTTTATTGCTCGTGTGAGAATAATTGTACAAGTGTAAATAAGTGTAAGAATAATCGATACTAAGTTATAATAGATACAATTAAAGTAAAACCGGGCTTATATAAAAATGGACTTCAGTTCCAAATACCTTCGTTCAATGTATAGGTAGATAGTGTAATATAGATGGTTCGGCGGGCGATCCGAAATGAGTTTTGGATCTACAAAAAATCTTTAGCGACGTTCGTCGTCACCGTAAAAACTTGAAGCGGACAACTCGGAGTAGTCGCGAAAGCAGCAAAAAGTAGCTTTGCTCTCGTAAACCAGGGAAAAAATTTTTGCTCCGATTGGACGTGGCATTTTCTTTTTAAACCATGTGATCTTTCCCGTTATGGAGTAAAAAATAAACGTCTCGAAAATTTTAAATTGTCTTTAAATCCGTTTCGCCTTTCTTTTGTTTTAGTTGGTAAATACACACTTGAGTGCTTTTGCCTTATTATTTGTTTATTGGAATTTTAGCAGTTTTTTTTTTCATTTATATACTAAGCTATTAAAATTGCTTGTATCATAGAAACTGGACGACCAATCATATATCAAAGATGACTCTCGGTTTGTTGACCTTTGCACTTTTACGAGACCTTAAATTCGTGTTTTTTTATATATATATGATATTTGTCTATTAAAGTCTAAGTATAAATTGATAAAATATATTTTATTTAAAAATATATTGGTACTAAAATATCACGTCCACGTTTCGTATATGAAAGTGAGTTACTAATGAAATCGTGTACGGCTAGCAAACAACTGGGCGATCGCATCAAAAAGCGCTTACCGCACAGAAGTTTTTTGTTCCTAATTGTAAGTTATTTGGCTCCACACAAGGGAGGGATGTGGACTATGTTTTATACATGCTGTGGACGTCTTGCGTCACGTCTCATCCGCCCGAAGCCATCCACCAATTCTTTTTATACGTAATTGTATGTCTACAATACCTAATTATTTGTTTTGTTGTTTATTATCTTTTTATTAAACAACTCTGTATAACTCGCACCATATTTTTTCAAATAAATATTTTATACTTATAATGAAAAGATAGTAAACATTTTTTTATTGAGATGCGACATCTGAATGAGACGCTTGATCCACGGTCCAAGAAGGGGGAAAAAAATATTTATTATAATTTAGTTAGAAAAGGAAAATATTTTGTAATAAAAAAGAACTAAAACGAAAGTATTTTTTTTTCGATCAATTAAATTGTCACGCCTTTATCCCACAGGGATAGGCAACATATTTTAAAATCTTTAACTTGTAATATTGAACAACACTTTTCAATTACCTTTTAACTGAAAAGTTTTAGTCTATGTAACATATCTACTACTTGAAACACATCTGTTTTTTTTTATATTTTTAGTTATTAGTTATTAAGAAGCGGCAAATAAATCGATTCTGCCCATAGTTTCGTTTAGAGAAATTGTTTTGTATGCAATTCTTAGTAAAGTCAACAATACAATGATGATGATCCCAGCCGCATAGACGTTAGGGCATGCTCCCTTTATTACAAAGTCGAGTCGAAACAAAAATGAGGTACTTCACTTCCGTAGTAGGCACATATATCAGTGCATTTCTCGGTGGGCGGCAAATAGTCCGTAGTAGTAAATTGTCCGTTGGAACGCGCAATATCAATGCATATGCAGGATCATTACTCCACCAGCATTGGATGGCCGCGCGCCATTGCTTCGGCACGCGACTGTCCTTTGTGGGAATAGCTCTTGCGGTGTATGTATACGCTTTGATTGCATCAAGTATGCTAAGAAGTATTTTTATCGTTTATTTTTCTGACCTCTAAGTTCCTTTCCAACGATATATATTACCATAATTAAAAGTACTATACCATATAAGACTTTAATTTAAATTATTTTCATTTTTGTTTTACTTTGTTTATTTTTCTTAATGGCATTTCTTTTAATCCTAAATGGAAACTACTAACAGAAAATATACAAATACAAATTATGTATTAATATTTCACAATTAATATTGATATTATTCAGTAAGAGTACTAGCTATTATTGAGTAAAAACTTAAAGGTGTGATTGCACCGGCGACTTCAGACCGCAGACTGTACTACTTGTTTGTATGAGATTGATTTCGTGCAAGGCGACATTAGTCTGCAGCCGCCTCATTAATATTGTTTCCAAACATAATATTTGGGTATAATCTATGACTTAGCAAATGCTGATTGTCGCACACGTGCGAAATCGCACCTTAAAGAACCAAGAAGCAATTGTAACTATTAACCAACGAATATAATTTATTCATATTGTAGATTGACGAAACAGATTTTTAATCGAATGCGAGTGGAAAGACAAAACGGAGACAACCGAGAATATTATTTGTCTTGATTAAATCAGGGACTTCTAGAGTCTGTATGTTGATAATTGTAGATATAAATCGTATGAAGAGTTGTGTGTCAGGATCGTGGAAAGTGGCGCTTGTTGTGTCTGCCTATCCCTGTGGTCATGTAGGCGTGATAATTGTTGATGTATGTAGGTCTACTCAGCAGAATATACATAAAGTAATTTTAGATTAAGATCTATAGAGTATAATAGTATTATTAAATGAAAAATTAATTGATAAAAAGATGCCCCAGACTGCAACCTGTGCACTGCGTTATTACTGAAACCGGTCCAATGTGCATGTCTCACTAACTTCGCATATAACTTCAATAATAATTAATTTAATTTATGCTTCCGAAATATTTCTGTTATTATGATATCTTGAGATGTTCAAATCAATACTTATATCAGTTAAGACGACCGTGGTGTAGTAGCAGTGCAATGGTTACTCAAACTTAGAGCACGGGTTTAAAACTATTTGCCTGTATATGTATCTTTAATATATTGTATGTACTTTTCTTGTCCTGTTTCTATGATATATGCACTTTAGTAGCTTAGTAGAGAAATGTAAATATAAAACAAAACCTAATTTTTCTAAATAAACTTGTTTATATAATTTACGTCTTTTAATTCACGACAATTTAATATGTAAAACTATTTATTTACATATTTAATAGTTGCGGCAAATGTTCGCGAAAATTCTTAGAATAAACTATTATTTACAGAAGTTTTGTCATATAACCGATCTCATAAGAGTCAAACTTAAAAATAGTTATTATGACAAGGGTCATTATGAACAGATGTAGTAAGTTCAAGAGAGACGGAAAGTTAGGTAGTAGATTATAATTGTTGTTCCACATTTTCATAGTTTCCAACTTTCCTGGACTTACCATAAATATTTATCAAACTGTATCATACTATAACAATAGCTTGAATGTAGTCTATAATTTATTAATTGAAAAAAGAGCAAGTGTAGAATTTAAATATAGAATTTTAGAAACTGCCAATCAAAAGACACGCTAACGCAATTATATTTTCACATCTGTCAGTGATAGTTGCATGATCTATCAATTTATTTTAAATATTTGTTAGTTGTTTCCTGGTTTAAACTATGAATGATTCAGGCCACGAAAATCGGTCTAGAGAATTACTAAACATAACTTGATATTAGTTGAGTTTCCTATTTTATTAACTTCTTGCGTCGAGTCCTCACTGCTGCGGATCGCGGTGCTACCTTCCTATCCTTAAGTTTGTGCACAGCATCATCCGTGCGCTTAGCCTACTATCTACCCCACACAACCAATAGCTTTAGAGAGTAGATATACAAAATATCAAATCGGAGACATCCTCTCAAGAAAGCTCGGTTGCCTAGTGCCCTTAACTTTAGAGCTTGTATGAAGAGAATTGTGGATGTGAATGAAGCAAGGAAGTTGTGTCAGGATCGTGGCAAGTGGCGCTCCTTTGTCTCTGCCTATCCTCATGGGAAAAAGGCGTGACAATTTGATTGATTGATATAAAAGCAAATTATATAGTAGATATTTATATAAGCAATTTACGCTAGGTACTATGAAAATTGCATACCTGCAACTTCTCCAGTCGTCAGCGCTCATGAACTTCTGCTACTGATAATAGGCAGAGGACACATGTCGTGCTTCAATAAAAACTAAGTTTTATAAACTAAAGTAACAAATTTTCTTCAGACCAAAAAGTTCACTTTGAAGACGCAAAAGAAAAACTCTCGATTTATACTAAATTATTATAAGATCTACATATTATATCATTTATCCTAAACCAACATTCGTTTTAGTGCAATCCATATGCGTACTATTCGTTTAGCCGTTACCTATTTCCTGGTTCCGGTTGCGTGTTAGTAAATACAAGTTTCTGGTTCAATAGATAGGAGACAATAGGGTTTGTTTTGGTATACATGTCTCCTTTGTTTATTGAATGTTACCGACAGTGATTGCATTAATACTTTGGTATTGTAATATTTTGCAAAACAAGGATTAATAAATCGCTGTAGGCTTTTCTGCATACTTTTTCATTACTTCAGTCTTTTCCTTTTGCATGACTTGACTCACACTAAAGTTTCTAAACTCGGAGCAAAACAGAAAACTGTAACACGCAAGATCGGCTATAAGAGTTATTCTATTTTATTAATAAATGTGTCAGGAATAATTTAGGAATATTAATTAGAAGACGACTTTTTTGCTCTTTGTCATAAAAAATATAATCGACCAATTTGAAGGAAAAATAACAAAGCCCACATTCTGGCACGTAAAATAAATACCGAACAAAAATTTTCCTCGTAACTTTGAACGAAGCATAAACCTTAAAACAAAAGCTATTTTGCGCGCGAAAGGTCAAAGATGAATAGCCTTTTATCTAAGGCTAATAATTGCCGAGACAATATAGCAATTTCTTAACCAGAAGAGTATCAAACGAGGCTTTGTTTTCGCCAGGGGTCGCTCTAATGACCACATGCTTCACTTTTTGCTGCAAAACCTGAAAACCTGACCCAGTTAGATGACGTCGAGGACGCTTCTTTCTTTGTATGAGCCCACTGCAAAGACAATTTCCATTTTTGTCCCGAGCTCTTATGTAAAAATAAACATACTCGCTTTATATTGCTCCGCGCCATATACTAAGACTGTTTATTTCATTATATACAAGTGTTATTGTTTGTTCTTCAAAATATAATACAAAATAGGAGCATATAAACATATTATTAATTAATTAGCCTCATTTATGTCTAAATTTAATACGAGATAAAGTGTCTCTTGTAATAAAATATAACATAGTATATTCTTAGATTTTGCGCGAATATTGATTAATGAATAAAACAAATTTTATGCGGCTTACTATGTTTTGCGTTTGCTATGCGTTTATTTTGGTTTTGATTTTACTTATTTTTATTATTCCGACATTTCCACGTCTCTCTGTGACCACAATGGCTGCAAAGCTCTCGTAACGTCGGAATAATAAAAATGAAAAATCAAAACCAAAATAAACGCGATAATAAACCGCATAAAATTTGTTTAATTCAAAATATAGCATGAAGAACTGCAAATAAAAATATCATTACTTAATATTAGAGTTTAATTATAGAGCATTATGGTAGCAAAATAATTATACCGCGACATGATTTGATAAGAAATAATTTGCAAACCAAAAGGTACATTTTCCATATAAAATCACACCCGTGACGAACCAACTGCTTAATAAAGACGCGGCATGCCGTAAAATTCTTAATTTATCGCTGACAACTTTAGTGTTTATTGTTATAAGTTAAACAATCTCATGTTTTGTTTTTGCGTAGTCCGTTCTGCAGGGGGCGCCTGTAGAGCAATAATTTAGAATTAATATTCTGTCAGCGAATACATTTTTTGGCTTTATAGTTTATGGTATCGAGTCGATTTGATCTGAAACATCGCCACATGATTTCGATTGTATGTACAACAAACAATTTATCGTCATTCTTGTTTTGACAGAGAGCGAATTCTGAGGTCTGTTTGTTTTCGGGCGTTTTATTTGGCGAATAAAAGCTTTCGTTTTTTCGATGCCATTTGTTATTGCAACGTAAAAACCAGTTGCGCGGAATAACAATGGGATGTGTCCACGTTATTTTCGAAACGTTTTGGGGTTGAGTGAAAATTAATAATACACGAGAATACAAACAATTTACTAAAAACCAATTATATATACATTTGTGTAAAATCAAACGGAAAACCAATTTTACAGCATAACTATAATAATTAAATCGATTTTATAGATTACGTTAACTTAATAAAACTTTGATTGCCATTAGGCTGTGAACTGTATGGAGGCTTTCATATAGGATTACGTCATTCAAAGAAATCCAAAATTGCTTATAAAGGAAGGCATTATTTAAAGTTATTTCATGGAAATCCGCTAACAAGCGAAAACTTCAACCCGAGCTCCTAGAAGTTGTGTAGTTTGTTCTATTTTGTCGTAAAAAAACGAATACTGTTATCTTAACTTCAATAAACAAAGCTGAACTTTAACTTTGAATAGAGTAGAGAGTTTAAAATTCTTACGTTACTGCTTAATTCATATAGTTGTATCATCATCAGCCAGAAGACGTCCACTGCTGAACATAGACCGTCCCCTTCGGAACGCCATTCCAAACAACAAGATGGCAGTTGCATCCACCAGTTATTCGTGACTTTCACTATGTAGTCAGTCCACCTAGTCCACCGGTTCGTGGTCTCCACTCTAGAACCTTTCTTCTCCGTCGGTTGTCGGTTCTTCGAGCGATGTGGTAATTATAGATGATATATTAAAAACAGAACAAACAAGATACAGATCTAATAAAACAGAAAATAACATTATCAGAAAGCTTTATGTCCCTTCACTACGAAAACACATCCCTTCATAAAGCAGGTCTCATAACCTAACGTTAATAAAACAAACAGCCTCACACGAGATGTCCCGATAGCGCTCGCTTGAGGTGCTTAAATTATGCGATTTTGTTGGTTTATGAATTCGCCGTATCTGACGTAGAAATTAAAATTCATCTGGGAACACACCGCTTGTCGTTAAACGTTAAAACTAATGCACCGAGATACAAAACGCTGATAAAGGACGTTGTTGGACTTTTTAAGCTAGCGCTCGACCTTTCTTAGAACAATCTTTACAGTGTGAATGCTGCTAAATGCAGTCCATTTTTTGTGAACACTATTTTATATTCAGTTAACATACAGTGGCGTGAGAAAATTTCCTTTAAATTCAATATTTGGAACAGAAAACATTTTGTAATAAACACGTAGGATCATTAATTATTGACGCGTGTTCATTATTCTCCACGCACGTATACAAAATAATTGCTCTCGTAAATCTTAATACCTACTGTACTTACATACCGCAGTTACCCATGAAGGAAGTAGGCGTTTTGGACCCTGCCCGAGTGTAGATCGGCGAGGCGATACGTAGTCTGCGACGGGGGCGAACTGGGCCGTAATTAAAATCACTGACTTAGCAGTAAAACACTAGGTTTTGGCCTCGAAACCCAGTTTTATACTCAAGTGTTATATCTGGAAATGTCCCAAATGCAATGCTGGCATCGAAGATGTCTCTCAAGTTGAGTTTTGCACAACTTTTTTATCCCACTTAATAGACCCATACTTTTACTAATTTTTTGGCATATACCAATGGTAGTATGATTACTGCATGAATGAGTATTGAAAATTGTATAGAATATTTATTTACCGGTCAATTGAGACCGGTGGGAATCGAACCCGGTGTCGGTCGCCTAACACATGACCGCTCTGACCATTAAGCAGCGCCGACGACGTACACGCGTAAAAAATAATTTTAGCTTTTTTATATGTTTTAAAATTTTAATTTTGGCTCGACATATTACAACACGTCACCTGATGTTAAGCTGGAGCTAAGCATTTCTCGTAATAATAAATTATATTAGTATAATTTTTTTTACCAACATTCATTATCAATTACAAAAAAATGTATCGTGACAAAAACAAAATGTGAATTGTAAATTATGTCAAATAACCGACAATCGAGGGTCCTTTGTCTCGGCCGATTAAATGCAGTATAATTTGTTATTAAATGGGTTATTACGCGCTTATCTAGATTACGTTGAAGGGTGGTCTTTGGAATCCCTGAATTTAAACTTTTGTGCTTCGATTCTTAAATATTTGAATAGGAGAGGAATTTGAGAAATGTACATTTTGAAAATGTTACTTCGTAAAGGAATATTTTAAATGTTTATAATTTAACTTTGAGTCTTAATTATTAGAATAACTGCCTAATTACATTACTTGTTTTTTTTTATAAGTTTTTTTTGGACGAAATGTTATATATTATAGTATATTATAAATAAAATATTTATTAAATAACTTCGAATTAAATAAAGTATGGCGAATTGAGTGTGAACCATATTTAAAAGTAAGACGAAGTTAGATAATGAAGATTTATTGTAAGATGCAAAGATATATTTTAATTCAATAAAATTCAAATGACTTTTTTGTAAGAATTGTTAATTTATCTTTGCTTTAATTTAATTAACCGTTTTTATTTTAATCGAAAAGTCAACCGATCTATTTGTCACGCCTTTTTTCATCCGATCCTGATACGCCAACTTCCTCGCTTCCCTCACATCCACAATTCTTTTCATACAAGCTCTACGATTAAAAATAGCTTATTTTCTGTGTCAAATAAATACACAATAAGAAAATGATAAAAAGTGTATTATAATTGTTCTATTCGTAACATTTATTTATTTCATTCCAATTTTTGACGTCTAAAACTCATCAACTAACTAACATAAACGCATTAGTTTTTCAACCGCATAGAGTTTCAGACTGGACGGTCATAAACGTTATCGTAGATAAATACAAAGATTAAGGTTGAGGGAGGCGAATGCAACGTCATGCCTCTTAAGCCTTAAGGAATGGACAAAATAAAACTCTCTCAGTCACAGAACAAATATAACTAGATTCCGCTTCACTACAATTTTTTGATAAAAAAGAAATCGTCTTCTATAATTTGTCGTAGACTGGAGAATAAAGTCTACTACAATTAGCTAATCTAATTATCCCAAAATTTACATAATGGGTTATGTAGCCGTCTAGTAGTATGTAGACTGTTCTATCAGCTTATCAGAATAGATTACTTTTTACTATTTCCCAGTACAGAAGGGAAGAATTCTTTTTGTACTTAAGGTTGAAGGCTTATAAGATTTAGGGAATCATCAATTTTGTGCTTCCCTTGATTCCTGGCAGATTTTGACATATCAGCGTTGGCGTAAAAATATCAAGTATCGAGAGACATGATACTTGTGTTTTTAGTGCATATCTGTCACGAGCTGATGATGGATTAGTTAATGGGCGTTTAGATGGATGCGTTTCGTAACTCATTAAATAAGCTTTTAACAAAAAAATAAATACATATAGTCCTTAACAAAATAGTAACAATATAGTGTTTAGAAACATAACAAATAATTTTATTTTATTAAGCTTTATACAAACACTAAATTGTATCTTAATCCTTTAAAGTAAGGTTCAAGTTTAATAAAATAGTTCCTATAATAACAATTGTGATAGTTATAGTACAGCACAAACTAAACATGCTTACGTAAGCCTTTCTGCCGCACAACAAATTGTTTTTTACTCCTTTTTCTTCAGTTTTTTCTTGTTAAGGCACGTACTATTGAGCCTTGCGTGTGGGCGAGTTAAAACATAATAAGTTCTTATTTCACAAATGTTGCCTACCGCATTGAACTGACACAATTCTTAAACATTAATAGAATTCAAGTTAACATATGGATTAAACCTGACACATTAACCCTGTAAGCCTCACTATCTAATTTAGCGATACCATATATACCAAAATTTAGTACCAAATTAGTGCCAAAAAGATAAATTTGTGCCATGGTATCTTCGGAGATATACGTAGGTGCTGGTGAGGCTTACAGGTAGAAACTCACCATGTATGCCTCACCATCAGATTTCATCAACGGTTTGAACTATCGAAATTTTGGTATTTAACGACAGGCGTGGACGAACGGTCAGAGATTGGTTTGTTGCGCGTAAAGTCTCGGGTTCGATTCCCGGTTGGAGTAAATATTTGTTTCATAGCTTTTATTTGTAATATTTGATAATTATAATAAATGTTGCAAATATTTGTTAATAAAAATAAAAAGAGATAGATATTTGCTTCGGGTCTGGTTATAAAATAGTGGTAGGCAGTGGTACCCAGTCTGCCGATCCGGGGTAGTACCACCACTTACAAGTATACAGACTGTAAAGTGCCGGTTCCAACTAGGCCGGCATAGTGGATGTGACTGCTACTCATGGACCACACTCCAGCATAACATCAAGCGGGGTGCTGTCATATGGCGAGTCACAATAAAAAAAATGGTATCTAAAAATTAGATGGTGAGGCTTACAGGGTTAAGGACACATGTGACTGCTACTCATGGACCACACTCCAGCATAACATCAAGCGGGGTGCTGTCATATGGCGAGTCACAATAAAAAAAAATGGTATCTAAAAATTAGATGGTGAGGCTTACAGGGTTAAGGACACATCAATTTGTTGTGCATCTTACTTTATGAGCGGCTATAGAAAATAATATTTAGAACAAAATTAGCGGTAAATACAAGGAAAATATTTGCAATAATCTTAGCAGATAATTGTGATGGATTGTAGGTGCTGTTCCAAATTGTATATACTAACAAAAAACACACATAACTAGTAGCTTAATGAATACTTTAAACTTTATATCAACCGAATATAGTTTAAAATTTATTACCCAACACGGATGTGAACGTTTAATTAAATACGTGATTGCTTGACCATATGTTCATCAATATGATCGCTTCATTTATAAAACCTTTCTTTTATATTACCCGATAACTCATTAGATTCGCGACGGGATACTTGTATTGAGTATGTCCGATACATTCCTACAAAGGAGTCCACTAAATTGTTTAAATGATTCAAAATAGTATCTAGTCATTGTGCTTTGTTATAGATAAAACGTATCATCCTTTTTACACGGCTCTTAACACCGACATCTGTTTTTACAGATTGATATCTCTTGAAAATTATTTAGTAGATTTTGAATAAAATAAATTAGTTCATATTATAATTTAAGTAACACGTGTAAAAACATTAATAACTGTCACTTTTTTATTGTTTCTTCTAGATGGTATACCAGCCCATGTGTTCTTTTTGTCATTTAACATTGGATCTGTCGAGCAAAGAGTGAAAAAGCACTAGTGATGATGACTGAGGCAACCGTAACCCGAATCGTTATTTTCAGTCGTCGGGGCTCTTTGATCTGTCTTTGCTTACCATTAGATAAGTCGCAATCAGATGTCCCGTCTCAATAAAAAAGATTTAATTCACCTATGTTGTATGTTGACAAATTATAAGCAAAATTTTAATCAATCAAATTGTCACGCCCTTTTCCCACAGGGGTAGGCAGAGACAATGGAGCGCCACTTATCACAACTGACTTTCTCGTTTTCCTCATATTACAATTCTCTTCTCATTTCTTCATTCTTTTCATCTCTCTTCATTCAATTCTCCAATCATTTATGTTGAATGTTATGTAACATTTATTATTATAATTAAGTAAGTTATATGCTATATTCAAGCTTCGTTTAAGATGCAATGAATTTATAATAGGCGCTGTGTTTGTGTGCTTGCAATGCTGTGTCAATATCCAAGTGCTGATATACCTGGAACTACGTTAAGTTACATCTAACTATTTCCATATTCATTGAAATTGCCTAGGTAAGTTTCATTACATTTAAACATCGTGGGACTCAGCAAGTTCTCTTCAATGCTCTTCTATAATGTTTCTCTTCTATTTTTTTTTCAAAATGAAAATTAAAAACAAATGATTTTTTTATTAATTTAAAATATCCATTTCTAGCATAGTTTTAATAATTTTTAATTACATTTTTTAACTAATTATCATATAAACTGTTCGACCAAAGTACCTCAAAGATACATTGGTACCAGCAAGTGACCATTTCACTACCACTACACCACAGTGGCCTTAAGACTTAATTATAATAAATAAATGGGATGTTTTTAGAATGGAAACTCTTGAAGGTTTATTTATTTAAATCTTTATTGTTTTGTATACAAAAAGGAGAGCATTCTCTAGCATCCTAAACTAGGTATTCTATAAAAATAATAAATATTAAAAATATTTTTTTGCACAAAACTTTAAATTAAGTTTATCTTACTTAACGATAGGCTAGCTAAAAGCCTTAATTTTAAAAACGTAAAGATGAAAAACAAAATATTTTAGCCACAAACTTCTGTAGACAGATAAAGATTTCTTCAGACTAAACTAAAATCCCTGTACCTAATTCTTCTAGACTTTTCAAAAAAAACATATATTTGTAGACAGCTTTTGTACAAAGGCCGAGGTATCTGAAGGTGTTCCTTGGACCACTGGAGAGTGAAATTGGTTCTGTGAGCCGTTTTCTTTGATACACGTAGCGTGTACCATTTCTATTTTATACATATTAATATTTTAGTTACTGTACTGTTAGCGGATTAGCTCCATCGTAGTGTTATAAATATTTATCTATACTTTTTTATTGTAATTACTATTTTTCTAACAGATAACTGTAATGACTCATTAATTTAATTATGACTTGCAATTGCTTGAAGTAGACATATAAATAAAATCATATTAAAATTTTATTGTGGATATTTTTCTTCTTTTTTTTTAATATACCGGTCAAACATTATTAAAAAGCGAAGTGGTCAACATTTGGCAAACCAAATGATTTTGTACTTGTAACGAGGAAGAAGCATGCGGTCTGGCAAAGCTATCGACAACCGCATTCTGACGTGTGAAAAACAAACAGAAAGAACTGCCTAAATCGTGTGGGAGATTGCAACCGAACCGACTAGTGAGAATGTAGAGAGCTTGGGAGTATTGTTAAGGATACCATGTTGTAATGTTTAAAAGAGGATAATAATAAATTTAGTTATTTTTAGGTTATAATTATTGGCAGGGCAGAATTTACCCGAAGTATGTTTTTTGCAATACTCATATGAAGACAGTCTAAATAAAAATTAAGATGAACTTAATGATAATATCTAAACTGTTTGTCCTTGTAACCATAAATTTGTACATATTATAATAAAAGTCTATAAGCTGTTTTCGTATATTGTACATCTTCGTCTTCTGAGTTGCCCGCTCTAATTTGTGCTTTGTTCACATTTTATCTTCTAAAGTATTTTTTTACGCTAGTCATATTTCATAATTAAATGTACTCACGTCTATGGACCAAAAAAAAGGTTACTAAAAACTGTTCTTTATTCTTATCAAAAATTGATAATAAATAACAAATACCTCAGACAAATTTAATACTTAATTCATTAATATAATATTTAAAGATTGTCCTGAATTTAACTGATTGAAACGTCACCCCTCCAACTAGATTCAGTCCCTCTTCTCGTTTTTCGTCGATCACAAATTCGTTCGAATGTAGGACACAGAGAGCATAAAAGGTTTGCCGTTGATAGGCTTTTCTGAATTCTGTTCAATCGATACCTCGTCGTGTATCCTGACGTATTTATATTACGTTTAGGTTTACATAAAAATACATTTATTTGTTATTGGAAATTCGTTTAGTAACAGTACAAATATAGCATCAATAAAAGTGGAATTCGGATAAAAAATAGCTCAATTTAATTGTTAGGTTCTTGCCAAGTGTCGATAACAACTGGGAGTCTATTTAATTCCCAAACCAAACGAACGACATTCTTTATTTCTGTTGTCAACTACAAATCTTCCAACCACACCCTGTCTGGTATCTTGTATGTGAAACATCTGAAAGGATTGCTCATTTATCCATTGTTATTTTATTTATTGCCTCATACTCGAATAAATGTAAACGAGGGGTTATTTATAAAATAATATTTATAGGTAAGTAATAACTTTTTCAAAAGTAACGCCTGTATTGTCGTAACGACAGGTATATGTCGCTTTGGTTCGTACACCAGGTAGGTACGCGTAAAGTCACAAGTTCGAGACCCGGTCGGAGCAATCATTTGTTACGACCAATTGGATTTAACAAATATTTGTTAATAAAAAACGGATATTTGCTCCGGGTCTGGATGTGAAAAGTGGTAGGATACCACCAGTCGGTTGATGAGGGGTAGCACGATTCTTCTTATACATTATGGCGACGAAAAAGCAGTAAAATTGCGTCGCGGTCGCGGGTAACCATTCAACGCAAATGTCTTATTAATTTGTTATTCGCTGATTGGTTACGGAGATGTCAAATATCAGTGCAAGTTCGTCATTTCACTGTCGTGTAATAAAAGAACCAGGGCCAGCTTTACATTAATCAGGCGGGGGCTGTCATATATCTAGCTACAATAAAAAAGTTGTCGTTAGAATATATTAAAATTCAATTTTGCATCTAAAACATGAAAGTTTAATACGAACAAACATGACATGGAAAGGCATTGTAATACAAAATTTGTCGTAGGAGTTGACAATGGTATCTTCTAAAATAAGTGCAATCGATGAGACAATGCAATCCAATCCACTTTAAACAATGTGTTCACATGCAAGTGGGACTTCGGCTTAAATTAGATAGGTATCAACCGCGTAATTGAAATAGACTAGACCGCCGCAAATATTGGTAATTGAGCTTGCAGCCATATTCCCGGAACGCCATCTTTGTCCGGAGAATCATCTTTTAATTGAATAGAATCTGGTCCATTGCAAATGAAATACCTATGTATTACATAAATATTTTCTAGCATCACCTTCCATTACTCATGGTTTCGTATTACGAGTATATATGATTTTTAAAATATAATATTAATAATTATACTACATACATTTATTGCCTGCATAGATCGGCGATAGAGGCAACTCTTGGACTTCCCCGTGCTTACCATCTGGCAAGACAGATATCGAGTCACGATATCAAAAATATATTGAAAATTTCAAGAAATAGCGCTCTTTAATTATATAAGATTAAATTTTTTGGAAGATGTCGCTAAGTACATAACTTAAAAGGGAGAAAATTCTTATTAGAATGTTTATTTAACATGTGCCGACCTTTTCCAAGTTTGCACTAAAATTGTTATAATTCATTTTCATTAAAACTCGACCTGTATCACCGGAGGATGGGCAGCAGCGCAGTATACTTACCTTAACGTTCGGTGAGTAAACTACGATCCCCAAGCCGTCGGCCAAGCGTGGGGATCAAAATACCGGTGGATACAACTGGCATCTTGTCGTTCGGAATGGCGTTCTAAGGGGGGGCCTATGTTCAGCAGTAAAAGAATGATGGTTAGTTAATAAATGCTTGTCAATTATGTTTCAAATTACGTCTCAATAAAAAAGAACCTAACTATCGCAAATGATCGACTAATATGACATGTAAAGGTTTAGTCTGAATTATTGAGTAGAAAATAATAGGTAATTTGTGTATCGTGCACTAAAAAAATTATTATGAAAGGTCATTTAATAGCAAATTGATAATTGCAGAAAATTGTTTCAGAATGCTAAGTTTAACTGAAATTGTATCAGAAGTTTTTTAGTTCCGTGTTTCCTAGTAAAATAAGTGTTATTTTTATTTCTTTAAATATTGAGTTTGGTTTACGGAGAGGCCAATGGTGTAAACCTATTTTTACGGAAAAACAAACCTTGTTTTTAATTATATCCCTTATTTCGAATGTGTAAGAAGTACAATGAAACACGTATTAAAGTCAAAAATGTGGTCAATTCAAAAACCAAATACTGTTTTTTTATTCTTACTAGTATGCGTATATGATTTTATATGTTTGCTATTGGTGGTGTTTTTGTATAATTTACTATATATTAACAGTTTTTAACAGAGTTTATATGTTTGGAACAAAAAAGGAAAGCTTAATTTCAACTCAAGTATACACCCTAAGTGTGAACTACTTTAAACCGCCCTTTACATTTTTGGTGAAATTACCAATACTATTTTTTAAATAGTTTAAAACTTAAGAAATACCTCATACACTCAAAAACTATATGAACATTTGTAAATAATAAACAATAAACTTGAACTTACGCACTGACTGACGTATTACAATGAAGAGGTGTATCCAAGCCAAAAGTGTCGTAAAATTTCAATAAACAAAACACATTATACGCTAGCGGAACAAATAATATGTATTTTGATTGATTCAGTTGCAGCTACATAAGTATGTGGGAGGAATAATTTGTAACCGTCCCTCTTGGCTCCTGGGAGCTAGTGTTCTGGCCTAACAATCACCCGTTATGATAATATGGATATGATTAAATGCAAGTGCTTCTTGATGTTACGAATATTTAAATTTTATAACCTTCCTACGTCATGTTAAGTTTGTGTTTTGATGGATTCAAATTGATTTTGTTGGGTTCTTTAAAAAAACTTTTATTACGTATTTATTTTTAATTTCACCATTTTATACAGAATCTTAAAGATTGATGTTCATCTTTATACAGCCATAATTAGAAAACAGTATTTTTATGTACTTACACTTTCTAAGTAAATAAATTATTATATTTAATATTTTTTTTTTTACATTCCTATACTAATGTGCTTGTATGATAGAAATAGGACAACCAAAGTACATACTCGTATACATCAAATATACATTGGTACCGGTGGGTGGTTTCGAACTCGTGCTCTCGGTTTGTGTAACCATTGCACTGCCACTACACCACGGTCGCCTCAATGTACATATATATATAATTTATATCTATAATATTGATGTCTATAATGCATAACATGGGATGCACAAAGGTGAGTGCGGTACTCATGCACTATTACGTCAAGTCATCTCCAGTCAGGTTTACATTATTCAAATATAAGATCGGTTGCACAAAAATAAAATACAGTAGTTCTCACATTAAAGCTAATATTCGATTTTCTACGATGAATAAAACTTAATTTAATTGTTAAGTAGATTTTTCCCTGTGACCGTTATTGGAGTGAAAAATCTTAAACATTTTATCATAAACTGTGAACGAAATAGAAAAGAAAAGAAGTAAACACAAAGAAGCTGATTAATGCCTCTATAGTTTTGGATCGCACTAAACTAAATATTACGGTTATTTAGAAGCATTTATTATGAACCTTTGAGTACTTTTTATTCAACAGCATGTGATTTGATAAAGAGAATGGGTACGAAAAGCAAACAAATTCAATTGAAATAATTCAAAAGAAATTAGGTATGCATATGGCCACTGTCCACTTGACTTACTGATATTTGATTTATCCTTTTGGTTATCATATTATTTTATCCTATTATTTAGTTACCACGAATCGAAAGACAGGCCAAATGACAACTAATAGTGTCCACAGCTCATAAATATAAGCTCATAAAAGGGTTCTTGTAAATAAAAATGTTTTAAAAATACATTTCAGCAATATATTTAAAAATAAATTTTAAATATATTGCTGTATGGGTCTCTACTATACTAAAAAAAAAGCTTTTTAATACCGACATCAATACCCGTTTAAAAATATTTATTTGTACTCGTCTTTACATACTGTATTTCGATAGTATGCAACTGTGATGGTCATGACCGGTATTCATAACAAAGAGTAGAAATGTTGAAACATTGAGCATTAGCAAGTGGAACCTGACATAATACTGCGTTTATGGTAATGCAAACGTAACATTTCTTTCCTTCAAAAAACCGGTACAATTTTTTGTTTTGTTTTAGTAAATATTTGCTCTTATACGAGTACTAATGCACTTTGAATCACTTTTGGAAAATTTATATATACCTATATAACATTTTAAATTAAATATAATTTGTTTTAAAGTATAAAAGTTTTACCGCGTTCTATCGACCGAATCGGCAGTCGAACTAAAAAGTCAGTGCGTCTTTTCTTTGTAGAACAATCCACAAGTGGGATGTTTTTTCAGCCCATGGGTTCTCTCCATCCTATGACCTTGGATCCTTCAAGCGATGAGTAAAGAAGCACCTTTAGCCGGCATAGTAACGGCGACGGGGGCAGCCGTGAACTGACTCGTATATTTTCAGTCGTCGTCACACTTGGACCTTCTCTTATCATCAGGCGGGTCGAGATCAGATGTCGTGTCAAAATAAAAAAAAATAAAAAAGTTCCAGAAGTAAAATATATTTATATTACTTATTGTGACGCGACATATTTATGACTATCTGACGAATATAATGTGACTGCATGATGTAATTGCCTGATGTCTATTAGAGCCAGCAAATGAAAAATTTCGACTTAGTTTATAAAGTTGCTTGAGTCGTTTTTAAAAATACGCTGAGAGTTCGGTCGAGGTAGTGCTAAAGTGATATTACGGTGGTTTCTCAGTCGACTTACAACTTAGTAAGTTGCCGGTTTTAAATAGGCAGGCACTTAAATGGACTGCACTTCAGTTTGACATCAGGCTGTCATATGTCGAGTCACAATAAAAGAAAAAAACTTATTAGATTTTGTGCGAACATTGATTTATTTGGGTTATAATTTTACAAATTTATTTTATTTTTTTACTCCGACGTTTCGAGAGCTTTATAGCCATCGTGGTCACGGAGAGACTGAGGTGTTGGTCATCCTATTAGTTGATGCTGTTAATGTTTCCAAAACTACCCTGTTTGATGTTTTAATTGTGTTTTGCTGTTCCCGTTTTAATTAAATAATTCATTAAAACTTAGCATATTATACCTTCGTTTTCCAGCTTTTTTGTAAGAATTGACTACCCATGTTTAACTATGTAATTTATCAAATTATGCATGGCTTGCTTAACTTCAATAATATCGATTTTCAAAGCATTCTCTATAGGAAACTGAAGACAGGTAAAGACCACTTGAGATTCGGAACTAAAGGTCTTTGTGCATGGTGCAATTAGCGATAAGTGTAACAGGACCCTATTTTAGTTTAAAGGACGGACAGTAAAAAAAACTGAGATAGTAATTGAAGCTTAAAATACGTATTAAATAATAGGATCTTTATAAACTATAGCATAACTCTTGTTATATTAACTAAAAATCTGTATAACAAATAACAAAATATACATTTTAATTAAAATATATAAACAATTTTTGCTATAACCATATAACGAAAATTGCTTATAATGCCAAAAAAAACGTTTATAATTTAATAGACCAACGAATGACAACTGCAAACGATGTTAAAATAATAGGTATTAAACTTAAAAATATTTTATTACTTACAGGTTTGACAAAATAAAATAAAAAATAATAAAAATAAAACTTTTTCTTTTAGGAGGCTGTCTGTGGTCATGGGCTTGCCGATCCGGGTTAATAAGTACTAAGTAGTGACCCCAGATCTTTGTTTGTGGCAGTACAGCTAGCACGACATCTAAACCAATATTAAAAAAAAACAATTGAATTTTTTAATAATAAAATAACATTAATATACTTACTATTATTAAATATAATTGTTATAAATAGCATATGGCTATAAAAAAAATTAATATAAGTATATATAGTTTTTTTATTGTGACTCGACACAGCACCCTGCCTGATGTTAAGTTGGAGTGTGGTCAATGAGTAGAGACGACTGATACTACAGGTAAATAATTCCAAACAGCATGCAGTCGCATCCACTATGCCGGCCTGGTATAAAGCATAAAGTACGTTGCAAAAATAGTTACACCGTCCTATTTCTATGTAGCTAAATCCAAATCTCAGTAAATAGAGAAAGTTTGGAAAAGTGTCATTGAAACTTTGTAACCTAAGTAAGAATATTTTGGCAACTTTAACATGTCTCTCTCAATTTCCGCATATCGTTGGATCGTATTAAGTTTGCTATAGAGTAAATTTTTAATATTATAAAATGTAATAATAAACGATTCGATCTTTATTGCTAATAAGTTTAAAGAGTGGTAGGCAGTGGTACCCAGTCTGCCGGTCCGGGGTAGTACCACCACATACAAGTATAAAGTTCGCGTTTCAGGATCTGCTTAAGAGTTGCCGGTTCCAACAAGGCCTGCTCATTGGATGTGACTGCTACTCACAGTTATTGAATTGTAGTAGCAGTGACCTCCATTCATTGACTGCACTCCAGCTTATCATCAGGCGGGGTGCTGTTATATGTCGAATCGCAATAAAAAATACATTGCAATTAAACAATACTTGCACCGTACTTAAGTAGTGGTAAAATGTTTAAAACTACTTTAAAACCAGTTCAAAACTACTAGCCAGTACTAATGTTTTTATATATAAATTTTGCTTGCCCAGTTTCTATGATACAAGCATATTTGGAAACTTAGTATAGAAAAGTAAAAAAGAATGAGAGAATAGTGATCATGTATTTCTAGACCGGAATAATGTTCATAATTTGGACCAGAAACCATGCAATTCTCTAGTCATAGATCTCAAAAAACTCAACTATTAAATACCCTAACTTTGTTTAATATTATACCTGAGTGGTCGACACTAGTAATTTAAAAAGAAATCGAAATGAGTTGGATACTAAATCGATTTCGAATTAAGGTTTATCCACACAATTTAAAATACTTAGAAAAGTTACGAAATCCAAACTGGCTTAGTATAAGTTTCGAGCTTAAAGGCCCTCCGATCTTAATTATTCGTTTGGTTTTGAACGAATCTTAGCGTATAAACTTTATGTTTCCATAATACTTAAACAAAATAAACTTTAATCATATTATTTATTATACAATTAAATGTATTCTTTTTTTACAACATATTGTGATTTAAGTCAATGACGATAATGTCCAAATTTCAATGTTTTTTTTATTGTGACTCGACATATGACAGCAGCCCGCTTGATGTTAAGATAAAGTGTGGTCCATTAATGGATGTCACTGCTACTACAATTCAATAACTGTAAGTAGCAATCACATCCACTATGCCGGCCTAGTTGTAACCGGCAACTTACAAGCTGATCCCGAAACGCGACCAAATCACTTCGTGGTCTGTATACTTGTAAGTCGTATACAGATCGCAGTCACAAGTATATAAATAATTATACTAAAATATTTCCTCCTTGGTCTGATGGCATCAAAATACCCTTTTGGACTTTCACCGTCGAATTAATTATTAGTCAAACGATATATTGAAAAAGATAAATATTTATTTTAATTTATTACATAAAGCTACTAAACATTCTTGTATCATACTATGTATGTATATACTATGTATGTATGTATGTAAATATATCCCGGCAAGTGATTTCGAACTTAGAGCTCTTAATTTGCGAGGCCATATTCAGTATAAAAGTTTTTAAACTTGGAAATCAATGGAAACAAACATCTACTTCGGATAGTGAGAATATCTTAATTCCTCGTTAAATAATCTGGTCAGCTTATCATGGGCAAGTAATTTGAAATGATATAAAAAAAATACATTTGCATACATATCCAATAACAAGTGTACTTAATTTAAAACCTTTCAGTGCTAATACATATAGTTTGACTTAAGTAATAAAATAAACGTAGTATTGTAAAAGCATTTATTACTTTATTCCCAAATAAACTCAACTTTGCATATATGAAGTTATTTAAATACATTTTTTAATAGTTTAAATAAATATACGTTTATTAAATTATCATAAATAAAAAACCTTAATAAGTTCTTTATTCAAATCAAGAAAAATGAAAGTATTATTTTTTTTAAATAAATCTAGTAAATAGACCATTTTTCAATCAAACCATCACGCCTTTTTCCCACGGGGATAGGCAGAGACAATGGAGCGCCACTTGCCACGATCCGGACACAACTTCATCGCTTCTCTCTCTTTATACAAGTTCTACAGTTATGGGCACTAGGCGACCCAGCTTTCATGAGAATGTCTTCGATTTGGTCGGAAAACACCCTTCCTGGGCCTGCCTCGTTTACCGCATCCATTCACATCAAATTACCTTTTTTTTTTAAATTGATAATTTAATTATTCAATTAATCAAATTGTCACGCCTTTTTCCCACAGGGATAGGCAGATATAATGAAGCGCCACTTACCACGATCCTTACACAACTTATGTAGTCATTTGTTTAAAATGTATTTGTTTATTTAGTTTACACTTGTGTCATAATTATAATTTGTATATTTTTTAAACTTGGTATTTATTTACACTCTTAAGTTTTTTTTTTTGGCTCTTTCCCTTACTAATTTATGTTTCCAATAATACTCGTAGATAGACATTAAGTCCGCCTTTTTAATTATAGCACAATTAGGTTTTAAATTAATATACAATTACTTACTTTGTGTTGAATACTTACTTACCCACTTCAAAAATAAGAAAAACCAATACTCGTATCAATATTAAATCAGCGTGTAATGCTAAAACCGCAAGAGACTGCAGTTTATCGGTGGTTTTTTGAAATTAAATTGATATTGAAAACATGAAATTCGATAAACCGATGACAGTGTTCCATGCTACCGCAGCATACTAATCGAGTGATCCGTGCGCCGACCGCAAGTAAAAAAGTACGTTTATTATTGTAAACGAACCGCAAAAGGTCTTCTGTCATTGTTCGACTCCCAATGAACTAAATTAAACATTGTTCTTTTTCTATTTGGCATATGTTTTTTTAAAGATTGATGTTCACAATAATTAAGTGATGTTTATAAAGAATAAATTTACTTGAAGTTTTTTTTGTCAATAATGTAAACAGTGATACTACATATTACCTCATTACCTTATTGTAATGTTACGCCTGAACAATATTCTTAAATACATATGAAATATAATAAACAAATTTTATGCGGCTCACTATCGCGTTTATTTTGGTTTTGATTTTACAATTTTATTTTATTATTCCGACATTTCGAGAGCTTTGCAGCCATCGCGGTCACGGAGAGACTGAGTAACAGAATTAAATTAATTAATTAATTAATTAATAAAAAAATAATTAATTAAACTAAACTAAGGGTAGTTTAGGGTAGTAACCACGATGGCTAAGCTCTCGAAACGTCGGAATAATAAAATAAAATGGTAAAATTAAAACTAAAATAAACGCGATAGTATGCCGCATAAAATTTGTTTAATTCATTAATCAATGTTCGCGCAAAATCTAAGAAAATATTACATATGTATTTAATACTCTTCTAGTCTACTAAACGCAGAGCTTTTCGGCATCTTTAAAATACAATGCGCGCTATCAAAGTGCAAAAAGCATTCATATAACGAATATCGCTACTATTGCTTTATCTCAATCACAATACAATAAAATATTAAGAGATTGTGTATTGTCCTAAAATATTGTGTCATTGTAAACCTGTACTTTCTTAAATCTTATCGATTAAAACCATGGGTTTGCCGAAGCAGTAAGCATATATACAAACAATCGTACACAATACTAAGGGCGATCTGATAAGTGTCATACAAAAGACTCACAATATAAAGACATCATATAATTCAACGACAATAAATTCCGAAAAGGGCGGTTTTGTATAATGCCAAGCCACAATAGACTGAGGTTTTGGGACTAAACCAAAGTTTTTTTAAGTAAAATTTGAGTGATTTTTACTTTTCTTTTGTGCAACTTTCTGGGAACAAGGGGAGTGATCAAAACATCGAAATGGACGTATAATATAAACTTTATAATTAATGTCACATTTTCCTTCCATTATATAGAATTAAAAAAAAAACTCCCGTAAATTATATGATGAAAGAGAAATGTGTATCTTAGAATCAAATAGAAGGTGTTTTAAATTATATCGTATTTTACTTTTTTATTATTATTTTATAGATTACATGTATAAAAGAAAGTGCGAGATCATCAGTAACACAGTGGCCTTGTTTTCTTTGTGAAGTTGCTGCTATATTTGTATAAGTAAAATTTTAATTTTCAATTATTTGAGCGGTAAATAAAGTACTCGAATAAATGTTGAATGGACAATATCCTAATAAATAATATTTTAAGGCCCAATGATCTCTGCTCATAAAGATTTATGAGTGGGTTATTCTAATGTTTCGCGCATTTACTAAAAGTGTCACGTTGTGGGATCATAATACAGATTCATCTAAGATAGTTAAATATTGTGATGGCATCCTGCGGCGAACCATTTGCCAAAATAGGGGTCCTTATCAAGATTTGTAAGAACCAACACACGATGCAGCTGATGTTATTCATTGTTGGAGTCAATAAAATACACATTGGATATTTGGCATCTGGAATCCTATTAAAATGTGCAAATATCTCAATGTTACGACAGGAACATAATTTATGTCGACCCAAACGCTACTATGAACGTGTGGGGAAGAAACTAGATTAACCAACCGATAGTGCAGCTAGGTTTATAAATGATATGATAACACATATTTCTTTGATCATAGGAGAAGTGTTAAGTTCAGCGAATGAACGTGTAAGAATTTCTGCCTAGAGGCTTCGAAGTGAGGGAAAAGATAAAAATCTTTATTTATTACAGCTGTCCTCTCGCACGCAATCTAGACAAATTAAATACGTAACTTGATCAGTGAAGAGTGAGATAATAAGTTATGAAGGGACACAATGATGTATTTCGTGAAAGATAAGAAGTTAACTTAGATTTTTGTTTTATTTACTCTTTTGAAATGAAACACTTTTTATTACATAGACGACACACACGACCTTTTATACGAGACTTAATAGTTAATGCTTACATGACTTACTAAAACTACCTTTCAACAGACGAGAACAAAAACCACATACATGGTTTGAGCATACTTGAGAGACGAGAAAAAAATTACCAGGTGCCTCTCCCCAAACCGCTTATTGTTCCAGTGAACGAGAAAGATTAATAAATCTTTAGAAAGAAGAGACTATCTGTGGCCGATCTCGCGGGATGCGAGCTTCAGGCCAGGACGCGTTATTGCAAGACCATTCAGACGCCACTACGCAGGCCAAACAGCCTCTTTGTCATGACAAAGGTGTCGCGCAAAGAAAAAGGAGCCCTATCGACGATCTACCTTATCTGATTTCGTTCCCTTCCGAGAGAACTCAATAGCATACTCGGAGCTTTGAATGCGACAGATCTAATTCCCTTGGCCACAATAACATATACGAATTCCAATTTAGTTAGGTCATGAAGTGAGTAATAAAAAAAGAGTCACATCGCCCGAGGATGATACCTTATCAATGTTTGCCTTAATAGCTCTTTCATTGTGTTAAAAGTGGTGTTGTGACTTCAGAATATCGGAATAATATGATTGCTTCTTTTATTTAGTAACAATGCTCTGGCATTGAAATCCCAAATTTATTTTTATTTATAAAACAACTGTCAGTCATTTTTATGCCAAAGACTTATAGCTCATTACAAACAATTTCTCATTGATCATCCATGCTTTACCGCTCTGATAGATTATTTGAAAATGACGAGACGTCGAAGTTGATTGATGTTTGTCCTCCATGCCTACATTCCCGCTAGATGCATCCAATACAATACCACATGCTTATTAAGTCCGAACTTTTCTTTTTTCGCTTTCTAAATATTTTAAAAATACAATACCAACAATTGGTTCTATCAAACGGAGTATTAAGTCGCCTGTCATTTTAACAACTATCCTCCTGCTTCATCGAACAACCATCAAGTTTATTTCGAGTTTTGGAACTTGATTTAAAGCTTTATTCCATGACACGAATGTACGTTTTTATTCGCTACAAGATTCGTTTAAGAAGCGTGATGGTGGGAGAAAGAGGTTATTGTCAGTCGCATTTTATGGGTTATGATTTATGACCAATGACTCCCAACGGACTCGCACGATAATCTTATTCAAACGCACCTCTCTTGTGAGTTTACAATGCTACCTAAATTAGCTATGGGCGTATTATAAGTAGTCTTGATGTTAGAAGTGACCCGCTATAGTCAGACGTGTGTGGTTCTATATTATCATGTCTATTTATACACATGTAATCCTTTTGTGACCTTTGACATAAACTCATTTTTGTTGATGATATTTTTAGTCTCAATAGAGTATATGAACTTTTTTTTATTGTGACTCGACATATATAAAATAATTTCTAACAAAAAAAAACCGACTTCAAATAGTAAACTAAAAAGCAAAAAATAAATTTTCTTCGCACAAAGTAATACGTATTTTCATTTAGTTAAATAGAAATGATTAAATAATTATTTAATAATTTTAAAGTCGGTGCCAAGTAAAACAATAACTGTGTATAGATGAATCTTTCTAACAACTGACGATAATATTAGTAGGTAATTATCACGAAATATCTGTTCTGTGGTAATTATCAGTACTTCCTTATAATTCCTTGTTTTGGTTTTGCTAACAGATTTTGTGATTTTTTTTAAATTTAATACGTTCATGCTATTATTATAAGTATTGGATAGTTATTCATATTTAAATGCCATTGGATTCCATTTTGAGTATTTCATTTTAGTAAATTCTTTTGATTTATTTCAACATTGATATCTTGAGTACATTTGTTATGTAAATAGCTACTATATGTCTAAGTTGTATTCAGTGTCCTTTCATAATTCGTTTTCATTTACTAGTAGTTTGTAAGCCAGTATTTAGGTACATAATAATAAAAAAGTTACTTTGATAGTTAGTAGGTACCGAATCTTATATTTTTATAAGAATATTTAATAATATTGTGTGTACTTAGTAATTTGATATAGTAGTAAGGTTGTTGTAGCATTGACTTGGCACCGACTCCAAAATTATAAAGTAATTATTTAATCATTTCTATTTAACTAAATGAAAATACGTAATACTTTGTGCGAAGAAAATTTATTTTTTGCTTTTTAGTTTACTATTTGAAGTCGGTTTTTTATTGTTAGAAATTATTTTATTTTACGATTTTAAGTGATGGTTAGACCGGGCAAAGATGCTTCTCGAATGAAGAGAAGACGCTTACTTCAGACGGAAAATGATAGACGGAAACGATTAGACATAATAAAAAAAACTTAACAAACGCACTAGTCGCCCCTACGATGAAGATCCCCTCAATTTCTCTGGTCTGCCATCATTAAACCCTGATTTTCTTATCATGGGACCACCTTTGAAATATCTTCTTTCCAACAAAAAAAGAATAATCAAAATCGGTTCATTAACAACGAATGTAAACGGCTGAATTGAGAAACTTCCTCTTTTTTTGAAGTCGGTTAAACTTTGATTCCCTTATCATCAAAATCGGTTCATAAACAACGAAGTTATCCGCGAACAAACATAAAAAAGATATATACAGTCATTTTAGAAACCTTCTCCTTTTTTGAAGTCGGTTAAACCCTGATTTCTTTATCATGGGACCACCTTTGAAATATCTTCTTTTCAACAAAAAAAGAATTATCAAAATCGGTTCGTAAACAACGAAGTTATCCGCCAACGAACATTAGAATGTTGAAAATTTAACACTTATATGATTTTCTCATGGATGCCATTATCAGAAATGGACCAAATTAAAATGGGACCAAACGGGAAGCATCAGCTATCAAATAAAAAAAGAATCATTAAAATCGGTTCAACCAGTCAAAAGTTTTGAGGTAACAAACATTAAAAAAAAAAACATACTGGTCGAATTGAGAACCCCCTCCTTTTTTGAAGTCGGTTAAAAAGTACCCCGCCTGATGTTAAACTGAAGTGCAGTCCATGAATGGAGGTCACTGCTACTACAATACAATAACTGTAAGTTCCAACTAAGCCGGCATAGTGGATATGACTGCTATTCACTATGCGGGCCTAGTTGGAACCTAGTTTTCTTTTGATTTTTAAACTAAATTGATTTAAAATATTAAAACTAAACGATGTGTTTCTTTGATCTTTTGATCAGTAACAAAAAATATTATATTACTATTAACTATATACAAATAGAAAAATTTCCAAGGTACCTGTTACATCTAAAAATATTTGTGACATTTGTGTTTGAAGCTACAAAAGTGTCCCACGAGGTCTTTTATCCGGGGAAAAAGCTTAGATCAATCATATAACACAACGTTCATCCATCGTACAAAATAAAATATAAAAAAGTTGTCCCCCATTATTCACCCCTTCCATCCTATTGTAATATTATCAAAAGGTCTACGCGACACCGTAGATTAGTCTCGTTGAGAATGGATAACCCGGTAGTGGTAAAATGTACTTGCAAGTAAAATAACAGATTTTTTATATAACATATTTTTTATTCTTATAACTTCTAAACATGCTTGTATAAGAGAATCAATAGACGATCAACTTATCTGTTTTTTTTTATATTGTGACTCGACATATGACAGCACCCCGCTTAATGTTAAGCCGAAGTGTGGTCCATGAATGAATGTCACTGCTACTACAATTCAATAACTGTGAGTATCAATCACATCCACTATGATGGAACCGGCAACTTACAAGCTGATCCCGAAACGTGACCAAATCACTTCACGGTCTGTATACTTGTAAGTGGTGGTACTACCCCGGATTGGCAGACTGGGTACCACTGCCTACCACTCTTTATAAATATTATGTATAAATAAACGAGCTGCCACTCTGTCTACACGGAGTTTGCTTATTCGGTTTTGCAGTTGCAGTTTCAATTTATTCACAAATGAGTACTTTTGGGTTCAATATTAACAAATATTTAGGTTCAAGAAACAATAGGTGAAGAATCAGTCAAACCTGATTAGTCCTTGGACCACCAGTGTACTGAGATAGTTATGAAAGTCATCATCGGTTGATTTTTTTAAATTTCCGATTCTAAAATTTAATTTATTTGTATACCGAGCCTTTGCCGTTTGACAGTTTAAGGACCCAGGGATTCTTAGAACCCCGTGTTCCAGCACTGGGATACCTACTGCCATCAGCCCCAGTACTGAAGACGCCGGGTAATTGGGGAAAACAGAGAGGGAGACCTTTTCCCAGCAGTGGGACAAATAAATAGGCTAATAATAATAAAATTATTTTTTTATTTTTTTAGACTTAGAAAGTCAATTTAAAAATAAACGAATTGGTATTCTTAACACGTTTTGCTTTATCTCCGCAATAGGGGATAAAATCTTAACGATGTGGCATAGTACGGTAGGCAGGACCATTCTTCATATCGAGATTTTTATTGATAAGAATATAGGAGTCATCTATAAAAGAAGCTTACGTGATTGTGTATTAACTGCTTCTTTAATAATAAGATACCTGATAGATTTTTAAATTGATATTCGAGGGCTTCGAGAACACATTGGACCCGTATATTGTCATTGAATTACCTTAATAAGCTTAGCAATCTGTTATACTAATTCAGTATCTTTATGTTTTTTATAATAACTATAAGAAATGGCAGATATAATAGCTTTATAAGCTCTTCATGTCTTTACACAACTTTTTATTGTTGCTAGTAATTTTCAATCTATTTAAATTAATAGATAACAATCTAAACTTGTTCTTTCCCTTGCTGAGCATCAGGCAAGTCCAGGTAAAATATCGCATCTCAATACAAAATAAA
The DNA here is from genome assembly GCA_905220615.1 of Tinea trinotella. NCBI lineage: Eukaryota > Metazoa > Arthropoda > Insecta > Lepidoptera > Tineidae > Tinea > Tinea trinotella. The sequence goes on from HG992314.1 coordinate 3,698,609, forward strand.
AATAAACTTGAAAAAAAACCTCAGACTTAAATCTGCTGACTTAATTGTATTCAGTGTGGAAGTCCATGATCGTAACTTTTAGGCTGGAATCAGAACCTAAAAGTAAAAATAGAATATTGTAGTAAACAGTCGTTAAACATCGATGGCACAATATAAATTGTCACCAAGAGTTTTAGTAAATTATTTACGGTAGTAGCTAGCGGATGTCTTAATTTACCATAAAATTTCCTTTGATCGCATGTTTGTATAGAAAACTGTTTATTTTAGAGGGCATGCTTAATTAGTTACCGTTTTTGGGTAAATAAATTGACAGGCTATTTTAATCATCGAACTGTATCGTTGCAGGATTACTTTTTTTATTTTTTTATTGTGACACTTTCAAATTTTAATACAATATGTAATAATATTATATGGCGTTTAAGGGCGAGGTCTATGTTCAGCAGTGGACGTTTTCTGGCTGATGATGATGATGATGATGAATAATAAAGTTCTTTGTTGCATAGCAAAAATACTCGTAAATACATAACAATGCTAAAAATCATTCTCTACCAAACTTTGGGTTTGGAAATAGAGTTAGAAATAAAGGTCTAGGTTGTTTTAATAATATATTTATTATTAAATTATATTATAGTTTGTCTATGCTGGGTTGTCTAGTGCACATAACTGTACAGCTTGTATGAAGATAATTGTGGATGTGTGAGAAGCGAGGGAGTTGTCATGAGTCAGGATCATGACAAGTGGCACTGCATGGTGGGGAAAAGGTGTGACAATTTGATTGATTAATTTGATAATAACTAATACTAATAGCAAAAATCTAATTATATTTACACAGCATCTATCTAAACCCCAATAGTCTAAGGAAAAGCTTATATCAAAAACCGAAAACCAACGAATAATGCATTAACAAAACATTAGACATTAACTAATTCATGAAGCAAACAAAACGTTCTGTAGCACATGAGCTACTCGTATGTATAAGTTTGTAGAAGCAAATTGAGCGCGTAGGAGCTGACACTATAGCGTGTTATTGAACCTGATTCTTGAGCTAAGAGCTAAGACCATGCATAACTCCACTTATCTAGCAACGAGCCACCGCGGTACAAAGCTACCGGTTTCTCTATTGTCGTACAGGGGGATCTATTTGTTCCGGAATATTTTTGAATAAGTAAGTACTGTTTTAAGTGTTTACAGAGTGATAAACTTTTTTTTTTTTGCGCATATTCAGTTTACCTTCAAAAGATTAAAACGATTAAGGTATCTTAAATTTAATTGGGTCTATTTTGGGTTTAGTATTGCTGTCAGTATATTCATGTTTTTTTTTTATTTTGGGAATAAAATGTAAGTAATACATACTGTATAGTGGACACATACTAACAACGCATCATCTCAAGTTTCTCACCGTGGACCGGCCCGCGCCGTCCCTGAGATGCGCGCTAAGATATGGACTTTTTATTTATTGACATTTTCTAATGTACCACGCCGGCTATTCATCATGCCGGCCACCGATACACTCGCTCCTGATAACGCACCTCATTGTTTGCCATACACATAATGGATTATTGATAAAACATGTGGGTGTCCCTAATCTCTTGGCCGAGAGAAATCTTCAAACGTCAAATCGACCAAAATATATTAAGCTAATGCCTCCGTAATGAATGATCGCGGCTAGATATTAAGTGGACACGATTTATCGTTACTTCGTCTTAATGTAGAAGGCTGATAGTGAGTCTATACCAGTTATATAGCGTAATCTTTACGTGTGGTCAAGGAAGAATGCACACAAACATTTGTCATAGCTAAGAACCGTAAACCTACTGACATTCTATTGAAATCTATTAAAAACTCTCCAGGTCCAAGTTCAACAGGAAATAATTAAATCAATATCTTTTTTGAATTATTAATAACTTCAATTTATTAGAATAATAATGGAGAAATCTCTATCTATATGATTTATATACAGAGGAAACTGCATATGACAGGTATGTTAGCGTAACAGTTGCTACGGCTCCAACCAACCCAGTTACGAGAGAGTTTCCTGTCCCAGTTTCGCGCTAAAACTAAAATAACACTGAATCAAGTAAAACAAAACTTTGCGCGTTTTCAAATTATTGAGCACTTGAATGGTTTCTCCGGAGCAATTATTGAAACAATAAACTAAAATCGGAGGCTGAATCCCCGTGACGCCGCCGCGGTTACAGATCCCAGTTCCAACTCCATCCTTCCAATTGCAATTACTCGACTTCCCGCTTCCGACCTACTTTGCTCAATGGAAATTCATTAAAGGCCATTCAAGAAATAACAATATGACTATTAGAGTTCTATTCAATTTTTAATTAATCTAGCGACGAAGAACAAACCGCACTCGCCGCAAAAAAATGTGAGTTCCGTTCTATATACTAGTTGTATGTAAGCTCAACTGGCTTCCCTGAATGGACTCTTTGATGTTTCCTTTTCCTACTAAGAATTGCGGACTATTTATGTCTTATTTTATAGTAATTTATGTGCGAGCGTTGCATGCACTAGACTTAAAGAAAATGATGTAAATGAACGAGCAAAGTGCCATGATGTGAAACATTGAATTATAAAATGTGTTTTAATGTTCTGCATTTTGTTACAATATGCAAAACCAATTAATTTCCACAGTTCTGCTTTGTTTTAATTATCTTGCCTGTCAACGACGTAGGCATGTAATAATATACTTAATTTATAAAGCAAATACATTGTTTCCTATACAAATACGTAGGTACGCATAAAACACACGGAGTTAATGAAATTTCCAATTTTGTTACCGCAGTTACATTTCAATTTAAAATCGCTCCAGATGTTTCGGGCCAAATAGCTTACAGTTGCTAAAATGAACCTTAAATCTTCAACGCGTGAATCAACATAATACTTAGGTTTGTGGGAACGTGTGTAATGTAATATAAAGGGTTATGCACATTGGCTTAATAAATATTGTAAAAATAATGTGCTGAATTTTATATTATAGTATAAGGCGGAGAATTAGGGTGTAAGTAAAGTAAATATGTATTTAGATTAGTAGTCATTATCATAAGTAAATTCAATAGCTATATTTAAGTAAGCCAGAATATAACTATGTATAAAGAAATATACGAGTATGAAAAGAGAAAACATATGTAAGAGAAAGCAAAAAACATAAAGAAATAAATTAAGATAAGCCATATACTGTAAAAAAATAGGAGACAAACAAATTTTATGCGGCTTACTATCGCGTTTATTTTGGTTTTGATTTTACAATTTTTTATCATTCCGACGAATAATAAAAAATGACAATCGAAAGATTGTAAAATCAAAATCAAAATAAACGCGATAGTAAGCCGCATAAAATTTGTTTAATTATTCAATGTACGCGCAATATCTAAGAAAATACCAAAATAGGATACGTTAAGGATTAAACTGTATAAAATAATTATTTATATACCTTTCTGTATAAAGCTACTAAAATACTTGTATAATAGAAACAGAAAAATCAAAGTACCGGCAAGTGGATTTGAACCCGTGCTCTCAGTAAACGTAACTAATTACTGCTATGAATTTCGATTTGGCTTTAAGTAATTAAGTAACTATCAAATTATATTTTTAAATAAACTAATGTTAATACACAGTTTTATCAGGAGCTTTCGAATATTCTAGAAGATACAAATATATATGATTTTATATATTCGTAAGTACCTATAAATTGTTTAAACTTAAAAATTGTTTTAAACTGCCAAATGGTACGCAATTCCATATACGAAAACACCAAGCTCTTTTCATGTTTCACGTAGTTTATCGATGTAGGCCTACATTAGTTATTCATAATGTGTACGAAGTGGTAGTTGTTGGAAAAACAATTGTGTTAAGTGATTGATTTTAACTTTTAGAAATTGCTTTTTAACATTAAACATGAAACTCCAATTTTAACAAGGTTACCTTTTATTGGTATATCTTTATTTTAGAAAGAAAAATACAAATAATAATGATATTAAGACAAATACGGAATTGTATCCATTGTGAATTTTTTCGCTTTAATTAATAAAGAGACTTGGGTAGTGGCAGTGCAATGGTCATGCAAACCGAGAGCGCGGGTTCGAAACAACTTACCGGTACCAATGTATCTTTGATATATGTACTTTGGTCGTCCGTTTTCTATGATACAAGCACTTTGGTAGTAGCTTAAAATAGAAATAAAAAAAAATAAAAAAATACAATCTAATGTTTTCAAATAAAATTTTGCACGCCTCTTTGCAACAGGGATAGGCAAAGAATAGACCACTTGCAATTTTTTCTAACCAAATCGGAGACATCCTCAAAGAAAGCTAGGTTACCTAGTGCCCATAACCGTAAAGCTTGTATGAAGAGAATTGTGGATGTGAGGAAAGCGAGGGAATTGTGTCAGGATCGTGGCAAGTGGCACTTTTGCTTACCATCACTTTGTTTACCATCAGACAGATCAAAGTCACATGTCGAGTCACATTTTAAACATTCATACAATAAATTTTTTAATAATGATATGGACTTCCTATAGAACTCGTACCTAATTAAAAAATGGATGCATTTCCACTCGTATTAAGTACTCCCCTCTATAATAATGGAGTAGATGTTAATTAACTCTCTAGCGAGCATTAGTGAAAAGACTTTTATTAGCCTAGACTTGAACATGTTCAGTTTTAATCTGAATGTACTCGTATATGTGCGGAAAAAGATTTTACTTTGCAATTTACGAGTAAATGTAAGTAATTATGTTAGGAAACAATTTTGTTGCAGATAGGATGCTGAATTGGATTGCCCTATGGGTGGAGTTCTGGTGACTACTAAAAACATTGGTTGTACGCATCTTTTTTTACTATTATTAATACGCGACTTCTCGACTTGTCTGAGGTAGGCAAGGGAAAGTACAAGAACGCCTACGCCCGAAAAAAAAACAGGGTTTTTTACGGTTGCCTCAGTCGCCGTCACTATTCACTTAAAGTATCCAAGATTATAGGTAGAAGAGCAAGAGCTGGTAAAGTAACTACGTTTATGTCTGAAAATTATTTTGTTTAGATAACCTGAAGGATTTGTTTTCGATTTTTACAAAATTATCTAAAATCTCCTTGCCGACATGATTAAAAATAATTACAAATACCATCTTAAAATAACATCTCATTTGAGCTGCAGATAAATTGGTTTCACTTGTCCCGAACGAAACTTGTTCATTAGTGTTTAAATAAATTCATTAATAAGCATCAACAGACAGGGACACTATGTGGAAGATCAATAAATCAAATAGCTTGGTGGGGGTGTCAAAGACAAAGGGAACAAACAAACTAAATCACAAGCCGTTCCCAAATTCAGTTCCCACAACATCTTTCGTTACACTTTACCGTGTCAATTCATATTTGACAATCGAGTTATTTGGTTTCCTCTCTCTTTTACACGTATTGTATTAAATAGAGATGGATTAATATTACAGCTCAATCGCTAAGAATAGTGTTGGTTCAATTCGATGGCTGGAACGCACATTAATCTATGTAACTGTTGAGTATAAGTTAGTGCGTAGACGCCCCCAACCTTTTGTGTATTGGATTAGATATGTCACCATTAAAGCCATTACATACGTTATATTGAATATAACATACCATACCTTATAGCTTAACAAAGTTTAACTAGTTCATATATTTCTCCATCGCCGAATGTTTTTAGTAATATTAAAAGACGTACTATCCCCGGCAGTAGCTAATGCGCTTGGATCGTGATGTCATACGACGGGTGTGACGTAACAAAGTACTGTTAGCATAACAATTATTCCATACGTCATGGTTCTTGTACTTTATAGTTGTACTTATTCCAGCGCTTTATCAACTGCCGAGCTTAAACTTACTACAGCATTGGAATCTAGTTACTAGAGTCCAGTGCAAGATACCAGTTGTATCCACCGGTTATTTGTGACGTTCACTATGTCGTCAGTCCACCTAGTGGGAGGCCTACCTACGCTGCGTCTTCCGATTCGTGGTCTCACCTTAATAACCTCCGGTTCACCATCCGTTGTCTGTTCTTAAGGCGATGTGGCCGGCCCACTGCCACTTCAGCTTGACAATCCTATGAGCAATGTCGGTAACTCTGCTTCTTCGGCGAATATCCTCGTTCCGGATTCTATCACGCAGAGATATTCGAAGCATAGCTCTCTCCATTGCCCGCTGAGCGACTCTGAGCTTTTCCAACAGTCACCATTTAAGGGCCACGTCTCAAAGCCATCACTGGCAACACTCACTGGTTGAAGATCCTTGTCTTCTCTTCGGTGGACTCAATAAAGATTAATCTTGTACCACATATTTGTATACTGTATTTATCTATTTACAAACTAAATAATTACACATATTTATTTGTTTTCGACCGTAAGGTGTAGTAAGGCGACCGTCGTGTAGTGGCAGTGCAATGGCTACGTAAGCCGAGGGGCACGGGTTCGAAACACTCGCCGGTACCAATGTATCTTTGATATATGTACTTTGATTGTCCTGTTTCTATGATACAATCACTTAAGTAGCTTAGTATATAAATGTAAAATAAATATAAAAAAATAAAAAAAACCTTGGAATTATCAATGTGACTTAACGGGAAAATGTTAGAAAGAGTATAATTATTATTAACTCAATTATATGTCTAATGTTAGACCTTGAACAGTATGTAATTACAATGGTAATAATTGCCGAACAAATCCTCATTGTCCTTCATTTTTTTCCATAACCAACAAAAGTAATCGATTTTTATTAATTGGGCAAATAAATAAAATATTATAAGAAACGACATCACGTGACCTCTATTATTTTACTACGCATTAACTTTTTGTATTTAACAAACAAATAAACAAAAGTTTGGAAACATCGAGACTGATTTTCAAACAAAAACAATTACTGTATTAAGGTTATCGTTTATATCAATAAGCATTTTAAACGCAGAAACAAAAGCATAATGTATATAGAGTGGTAGGCAGCGGTCCCCAGTCTGCCGAACCCGGGTACTACCACCACATACAAGTATACAAACGTCACTCTTGGACCTCATCTTGCTTGTCATCAGTCGGGTCGAAGTCAGATTTTGTGTCACAATAAAAAAAGTGACTTAGTCGCGTTCGGGATCAGCTTGTAAGTTGCTGGTTTCATGGTGTATGTGACTGCTAAGTAGCAGTTACCTCGATTTATGGACCACACTCCCGCATAAAATCAGGCGGGGTGCTGTCATATTATGAGTTACAATATTAAAATAATAATTACAACAAAATTTTAATAAGAGTGGTCTAGTAGTAGTGAAATAATTACGCAAAACCCCTGGTTTAAAACCACTCTCCGGTACCAAGGTATTTGTGAATATGTAGATACTTTATTCGCCCAGTTTTTTTTTTTATAATACGAGCCCATTGATTAGCTTAGTATAGAAGTTAATCAATCAATCAAATTGTCACGCCTTTTTTTCACGGAGATAGGCAGAGACAATGGTGCGCCACTTGCCACGAAGAAGCGAGGGTTCTTTAACATCCACAATTCTCCTCATACAAGCTCTAACTAGCAACCTAGCTTTCTTAAGGATAGAAGTGGTAAAATAAAATAAAATAAATATTTAAAAAAAAACATATTCACGTTAAACTGATTTCTCCAATGTCGTTAAGAAGAGCAATGTAGCGAACGAGGCAGCCCGCGACGTCGCGCGTCTTCCAAACGATTTATCTACGTTAGACACCATCTACCCTACGTTAAAGATGACAGCTTCATGTTTTTTCAGGCGATGCTTTCAATATCGCACTTCTCTTTTACATATTTTTCAATTTACCACATCGCGTCTCGAATCGATGCGTATAAATAAAGTAGCTTTGTGTGAACGAAAAGAGATTTGTGAAGCGCACGTTTATTAATCACATAATTCTTCACCAGAATATGTATAATGTCAACATGTCGGAGATTTAGTTGTGAATGCTTTTATTTCTGGAAATCGGTTAAATAAGGAACGGAAAAATCACCCAGAATTTAACTCTTAATTCATTTTATAATATCTTTCCTTCTTTTTCACAAATTGAAAGATCTTTATTAATTTTGGAAATTTTATTGATAGTATACTCAGTTTTTATTATTTATTTATAATACTTTTAGGCTTATACTGGGATTTTTTTTTGCGACTCGCCTAAAATTAGGCTGGGGTGCGGTCCATTAATAGAGATAACTGCTACAGTCGAATCCACTATGCCGGCCTAGTTAAAACCGGCAATTTACAAGCTGATCCCGAACCGCGACTAAGTCACTTCACGGTACGTATACTTGTAAGTGGTGGTACTACCCGGATCAGAAGACTGGGCACCACTACCTACCACTCTTTGTATAATTACTTAATAGTCATCCGAGTTACAGGCTTTGTTCAGGCACCAGTTCTTCTTAGTAGAGCTTATTTTTTTTGTAAATTTTATTGCTGTGACAAAGTTGTTTAAATTACGAAATGTAGTCTTATAAATCTATGTTATGGGTGATGTAAAATTGTAAACTATGTACTAAATGTAAGATGTACCAAAAAAGGTAAATAAAATTAAAATTATCATCAATAAAATCAATAGAGTTTTGCAACAAAATGTTTCTCATTTAAAGAGTAATCGAATACTATCATTGCTTATATTATGAAACAATCAATGAGTAAACTTATTACTTGTAGATATTTGAAGATAAGTAGATAATAGAAAACATTGTTTATAGTAAATTGTTACTTTTACTATTGATATCTAGTGTCAAGGAAACCAATAGTATTCGTAATTATGAACAGCTATCATGTCACGACTCTAACAAGAAACTGTCTGGTGATATTGAACAAACAAAAACACTTGTATAATACCCCGTGATAAAGCACATTTTCAGATATAAAGAATGATATAAAATTGTGTAACTCTTTTCTCTCAATAATGAAGAAAAAGCATTCGAGTGAAAGTGCTATTTTAGAACTTTTGTGGTGTATCTTTATTTGGAATCATACTGTTACAAAGGAACGAATCAATTTAATGTCGGAACTGAAGTTTTATTTGATAAACGAAACTGAGAGTCAATGAAGCCTTGGTTTATCGGCACGGTTATTTGAAATTGGAATAACCGCAACCGCCATGATCACGTTCTTAGTCGCGTGCGCAACAAAACAGTGAAAGCTGATACTTTGTTACACTTTATGTCATATTGGTATTTATCTTCGAGTTAATAGTAAAGATAAAGCTAAGGATATATACAGACGTGACGTAATTGTGATTATTTTCGTTGATCTAAACAGGTTTAAATTAGGACAAAAATATTCGGAAATGACAAAAGAATTCAGAATATCTATAAGTCCCTTTCTAAGATTATTTTAGACTAAAATTTATGCATGTTTGTATATCAGTTATGTTTCAACTTAATGTTTTTAGAAAGAATTTTGAATACATGTTTCTTCGGAATAAATATTTTAAACTGACAAATATTTTGGTATGTGTAGTGACTTAAAAATGCAGATATTTTTGAACAATACTACAATGTTAAAACAATTTTGTTTTTATTTTGATTTATAAGAATGCCGCGCATGCAAAGGTCCTATTGGTGGCAGCAAAGGTCTTCTTGCGCCTCCATGATTTATATTGTGAACTCGAAAGAGGTTCCGCCATCCCGTTTAATATCTTTGATTTACGATAGAAACTACGCGTATAAGTGCCAGTTCCCCGAGCGATGATATGTGGCGCGCCTGTTACGAATTCAACTTTTTTGTTTTGAGAATAATGACATAGTAGAACTGTTTTAATAAGTAGTTGCGGCTGTTCGTTTCAACTACTATTCTTATTGCTTCGGGGCCAAATTTAACATAGACATTTTTAGTTCAAGCGATTGAACAAAAAATTACAGTCGTTTTCAATACTTATAATACACTTATTATGTACATACCTATCTAACATTTATATTTACTTTTATTGCGGCTACATTAGACCCGCTTTTGATTAAGCTAGAGTGCGGTCCATGAATAGTAGCGCCTGTTACTACAGTCAAATAATGTCAAGTAGCAGTCGCATCCACTATGCCGGTCTAGTTGGAAATAGTAACTTTCAAGATGATCTCAAAACGCGACTGATTAACGCGTATTACTCCGGATCAGCAAACGCCACCTACAGTCTAACCAACTGTCTGCCTACCACACTTTAAAACTACATTAAACTTAAAGTTACTTTTATATAATAATTCTAATAAAGTTACGAAAACTTAAAACAATTGAACAAATATAGATAATCTATGAGTAAATAACGAAAGAACTATTTAGAATTCTAATTAGATGCAAACGCAATCAGAAACGTTAATACAACAACGAAGTTTAAAACATTGACGTAGAAAAAAGGTGTAAACAAATCAACAGTAATATCACTAATTAGCAGCTAATCGTTAGTCGTGACCAGCAAATTGAATATTCTTCGAATTTTACAATCATTGTACTTCTCTAATCTGTATCTAAATAAACAACTACAATAGCTATCGCAACTTGAAAGCGAATATGCTATTAAAATAAAGATACATGAATAATGTCGTGAATAGACGTGATACATAGTTTAGACACGAAGAGTTGTGTTCCAACAGATGACATTGTCATATTTCATACTTCACAACGAACCCCTCGGAGAAAGTCGCCAAGTTATTTCAAAGACAAATAGTTTGGATGTCATGTTGAGAGGCAACCATCGATTGGAGGGCTTCAAGAAAACGTTGCCATATGCACGTCTTACGCGTGTTTGTAATCTTCTTGAGAACAAACACAAGAAAAACATTGTACCGTGTAAAGTTACTTCAATTGATGATATTTCAATTTGAAGTCGTTAGCTTGTATTTTTAAACAGTGTCGAGACAAACTATGAAGTATAAGTCAATATGGCATTAGCATTTAAATGTTTGACAATAATTATCTTGTTCTTTATCTATAAGTTAAGTTTGTAGGTTGTAATATAATAAAATATTCAGATGAATTTAGAATACATATTTAAATAGGTAGCTAAGGTTGGTTTTAAAGACTTGAAGTATGTGCAGCACCAGTATTACCTTTAGGTTGGAAATTATTATTGGTGCTAAAAAGACACAGCAAATCTCATTACTAAATCGAGTCGTTTGAACCTGAATAATTCAAATAGTTAAATTCCATTTATTTATTCAGCGGTACTAAAACCCTTAAATAAACAGAATAGCTAAGACATATACCTTTTAAATCCACGTTATTGTTAAACATATTTTGATAGGAACAAGAAATTATTATTTTAAATGCATTGTCATTCTAAAGAGTTAAAATAGAACTGAAAGTATATTGTCGCAAAGTGACTATGAAAATAATTTAGTAAATTAAATCGCCCGTGATAAATACCCCGTAGCGAAGATTATTTGTACAGATCTACGGATGTGCAGCCTAAAAAAACATGTATTTTTGCGTGCATGTAATCCTTTTTGTCATTTTAGTGACGCCTGTCAAACTTGCCAATTGTTTAGAAGTCCTTTTCGAATAAAGCGAGCGTAAATGACATTTCGTTGTGTCCGTTGTTCGTTGAAAATAAACATCGTAAATTCTTCACTTAAAGTCTTTTGTCTAAAATGCCACACAAATAGTTTTATATTTTATTTTATTGCAAAAGCTTATAACACTTTATTGTTATAAAAGTTAAAGGAAATGATTTAATAAAAGTTGTATAATGGACCAAGTCATTAAAGTTTTGTTATAAACTGATTTCAATTTAATAAAATAAAGAATTTGATATTTAGAAATTAATGCAATAAGTATTGTTACAGAACTTAAATTAACTACCACGGCAGTGGTGCCCAGTCTGCCGATACCAGCACACAAAGTGACTTAGTTGCGTTTCGGGATCAACTTGTAAGTTGCCGGTTCAGACTAGGCCAGCATTGCAGATGCAACTCCTACTTACATTTATTTAACTATACGATGGCAATTAAAATTATTTCCCAGTAAGCATTCCACAATAAAAATACGCAAATTAATAGCATGGTACATAATGGGCAATACACCGTTCTGAGAATAGTAAAATCACTTAGATGGGTATCGCAATGCCTAGTCGTAAGTGGGTTCTTACCTGTGATATTTTCTTTTACGTATAATGTCTCACGTGGTCGAAGGCTCTGCCCGAAGGCTTTCTCGACGGTAGGAATGAGTAATGACGGTAATCCGCTTGTGGTGAGCCTTAAGCGAAGGGTTAGGGCTCCCAGTCGCTATAACTTTTATATTTATTACGGATAACACGACGCAGCACTCCTAAATCCACCACTTTGGAAGATGAAATAATAAAAATCGTAGAAATGCTGAGTCTATATCGATTTCATGTTAGACTACTTTCTAATCAAATATGCTATTTTAATTTAAATATATGATATAATTGTAAGACTTGCTTGTAAGACGCAATAAATTAAAATCAATTTGTTTAACACACTCATAATAGTTGAGCAGCACTTTCCAGAATCCTGATACAACTCTCTTGCTTCCTCACATCTATAATTCTCTTCGGGCAGACTTACTTTACTTACAGGTGCACTACTTCGCGAAGTGTCTCAAAGTTGTGCACCGTTGTCTCTACCTATCCTTGTGGGAATTATGATGATGGTGAAATTAATTGTCTTTGATAAGAGAGTTAATAAAAGCAACAATCCAATGGATAATCGCTTTTTTTACCAAATAAAAAAACAATGTATTAAAAAGTAAGGGTAACTCTTTAAAATTATATGACTTTACTTGAGAAAGCAGATTAGATCAAAATATTATATTTTATATATCTTAACAAAACTTTCACAAAAATAAAAACAGAAAGGACAATCATCCGGAAGCTCAAGCTGAGCTCAAGAAAAAAATTTAAAAATGAATGATCCTTGAAGAATTGAATAAATCTGTTAACTAAAATTAAAAGAAAAATATGATTTTAACTAAGACCCCCGGTTCAATACCACTTGTCGGTACCAACGTATGATTGGTCTGCTTTTTAAGCAACACAAAGCATATGTGCTCACGCCGAAACTCTTAATACACCGGGTTCGATCACCGATTGCAGTTGACCGATGTGTACACGTGTTTTTTTTATTCATTTTTTATTATTAATTTATACAGTAATAATAATAATATTATAATTATTATCAATGCTTATCAATTTTACATAGAAAAGGATGTTTAAATTTTTAAAAAATATATCTTTTTTGAGTAATCCTATTATCTTACAAGACTATTTTCTTATACAGTATCAAATCACAGTAATTGAATACGGAAACTTTGAAACGCGATCGATCTCTTACTCTAAGCCATCAAAGTACGCTTTCAAAAATCACCCTTAATGAAATAGAGAAAGTTGTTAACCAAAATTCGGGCATATACCAACAATTTGTTAGAAAAGGCAGTGATTAATACAATGTCTTCCGTTATTCCAATCGAGTTAATTTTACTTGGAACGTGGACTATAAATAAGGAGCTGTGCGCGACATTTGTCATTTTGAACGATTGCGATCTGATGCAGTAGTTCCGGAGTTGTTGGCGATTGTTGATCATAGAATATCTGTTGTTTGGGACATTTTTGTGGAATATTGATTGATTAAGAATATCTTATTGGTAACACTACTGCGCACTTATAAGATTTACCAGTGAGTGGTTTCGAATCTGTGCTCTCGGCTTTCGTAACCATTGCACTGCCAGTGCACCACGGTCGCAATAAAATTAAAATATTTTTTTAAGCTAATGAGTTCAAACTAAAAACTATATTTTTACATTAGATTAATTTTTAAATTTATTTTTAACTTTAGATAACTTCAAAAATGTTTTTCTAATTGGAAATGTTTATAAAATAACATAAATGTTTCCAATGGATTTTAATATTAAATATAAGCATGAAAAGTTTGTTTAAGATTTTTGTTGACGCGTTATCTGTTTTGAATTATGTTTGTTTTATACATTCGTGTGTACAAAGCACTCTGCCTACGTCACGAGCTTTATTGATTCACTAAAAATGTATGCCTCGCGTTCTGCACGGTACACTTTACCATTTCAATTTATTTACAATGTTTACATTTAATATTTCATACTACATATTATAATATTAGGTACATTTTAAATAGAATTGTTAATGTCTATAAAACAATTCGTCTTTATCATAATATCCACTGCTGGACATAGGCCAAGCAGTTTCTTGCTACCTTTAGCAGGTCGTTAGCCCATCTTTTTGTACGGTCTACGCTGCGACTTCTAGTACGTGGTCTCCATTCGAGATCTTTTTGGCCCTAACGGCTATCTATTCTAAGGGCTACGTTGTTTTAGTGAAGATTTAAACTCTAACATATACATATATCAACATAAGACATTTAGTCTTGATAAATGTGCAATGTGTTTATATGTAGATAACATTTGTAATAAAAGATAAACAAAATGTTAAATTATCAGTTTATCTAAAATTATCCCTAAATCTCCGTCACGGATATCTTTTTAGCCGATAAGATGCGACGCAGATTCGATCGTTCCATTTAAACAATGCGGATACGAACCCTAAGCTCATGCCCTTAAATCAAGAACCCTCCGATGACATCTATAAATTCTCATTCTAATTATTTTAGAATGTTATGCCGACAAATAAAATAACCCGCCTCGAGCATTCGGGAATTAGGTCATTTGGACTATACGAAATACAAAATACGTTTATCAAATCCGTCGTCGACTTAAATAAGTTTTTATTCCTAACGTCTTTGTTAATTTAGTATCTTATTAACTTCATGCTTTTATTTTTGTAGTTTTTTTCTATCCATTATTTCTCTATGAATATGTAACAGTACAACAGCAACAAGTGTTCTAATAAGAACATTTTCTGGGATCAAATTAATTTTTTATTATAATATCAATTTAAAAAATAAATACTGAGAGAGAAGACTTGGCGAGTAAGACTTATCCGCGGGCGTTTCGGCTCAAAACGTTTAATTTCTACTTCATTGTATCCGCGAGAACCGACCGACGAAATTAATTACCGTTTGCTTATTTTTTAATTAAAATTAGATTTTATGAAACGGCCGTCGTCGTAATCTGCAATATTTCATAAAAGATGGAAATTTTAGTGGCGCCATATTGTGAGAAAAGGCATTCATTTTAGCTATATTTTGCATCTTTAAGTGGATTTATGCCACGAATTAGTCTGACCTAATTTGCTTTAACGTGGTAGCTATTGTGTTTAATTAACTGATACTTGTTTATGAATTCATTATTATCTTGTTCATGCACGGTAAATTAAGATCTTCATATCTTCAAAACAGTTAAAATCGCTACCGTACTTTTAAGAGAATATACAGCATACAATCTAAAGTATTAAATCGGATATAATGAAGTTGAGATACTGTTTACATTCTAAACACGCCAACGCACCAGAAACCCAATCACTTAGTACGCCATATCGGCATATACGAAGCAACTAAATTAACATATTTTCCCTTATCGCGGAATATGGTGGTCCCTTCTGACCCTGCTCTTATCAAACTTAAAACAAAAATATACAGCAGATACAAGGGGTTAGTGGATATAAGATCGAAGAATTCTCTTCCTTCGTTAAGACAAATATGTCTACGCCCACAAAAGACAAGATTACGGCATGTTTGAGAATAAATCTTGTGGGACAGTTACCGTACATTTTCAAGCTAGCCGCAAATAAATGTAGTTGTCGACGCTCCCCTCTATACTAGAGTGGTTGGTGGTTCAGATACCACACCCTACTAGACTATTGTCTAATGCACCGACACCCATTAATAACCGAACTGTTGTTATTCAAGTCAAATTCCACGATACAGTTTACTCAAACCAATGAAAGGAACATTGTTTATAGAGCTGATACTATTCCAAAAATAATGGAAGCAGGATGAAATTTATCAGTTATTTACAATGTTGTATTTATCAAACTTTATGTAGTCTTTTATAAATAATATTTGTTACTAAAACTAAACCTTAGGCCACGATATCACGAGATTAAAATGACGTTTTATGTTCACTTTAATTTATTACAATGCTGATAATACCTTTATCAATATCCCAAAATGTATCCTTATTCATGTTAACGATATTTCTAACACTTGAAAGGCAATGAAAATAATATTGTAAATAAACAATTGATACATAATTTTAACGACATAACTTATATAGTTTGTTGATCCCTATAAATATTCCATAAAATATTAGGCTTGTTACGTCGCCCTTTTACCCGCAGCTGAAAACCACGAAATGGAATTATCATTGAATAGTAACTATATCTATAAGTTTAGTGCAACAAATGCAATTATGTTTCCGCTTTAGCACCCCAAAATCTCATTGGCGATGATTACGACCAATTGTCTCGTATGCGGGTGACGACAGCTTGTTCAGAGAATGAAATAAAGTATCTGATTAAATAATTCTAAAGATAATATAACTCTATTAAAAATTATATTCTATTAAAATTTTGTCTAAATAAAGGAGGGTCACTATAAACATAAAATACTGTTTGAAAACTCTACACAAATTCGATTATAATTGAAATATTTGTTAGTCATCTTCTAATGGATTAATGCTAAAAAATGCCCTCATCGGCTTATCAAATGATGGAGGTCGTCGTTTTCAAATGAAATGCTACGACTTAATGCTGCTAAAGGTTTATACATCTCTTTTCAACCAATTTTTATCTTAGTGTTTGACAGAGACAGAAAATTATTTAAAGAAAAACATAATATCGGGTTAGGAGCGAACTGGATTCGTGTCACCCTCGCAGGTAGATCAATAAAACTGCCCGTTTCATTAACTTTATGTCAGACAGCACTTATAAAGACATTAAGAATCAACCCTGGCTTAGATGATCATTAATGTGTATCACCGAACTAACATCAATTGATGTATTTTTTATTTATGAAAATAGTTTTTTGCCTTTCTTATCGCTGTCTAATTTGGTGACAAGATGTACAACATGTGTACCTACTTCAGATTTTACAATATCATTATTAACTTTAATAATATCGAAACTCAGAGTTGAAATGATGGCGAGGGATAAAATATAAATAAACATTCGAACAAAGAAAGATAGGTACGTGTATGAGGAAGTCGTATATTGCATAGATAAACGGTGCACTAAACACTCATAAACTGTAGAAGCTCCTAGGAGTTCTCAAGCTTCGAAATTGACTCTGCGGGCTCGCGTGCTCAAGCCACGTTAGCCTCGTAATTGGCATGCCGTTGTATCGCTGGCTACACGCTGTCACTCTGAGCCTTGATCTATTGTTGAACTCGTGCCTTTGTTTTCAGACAATAAACTTGCTTTGTTGCTGAAGAGGTATCTGCGCTTCTCGTAAAGTCGACTCTCGACGGTTCCATCGTTTAGTGAGTGAATGATGAATGGTATAAGTGTTAAGAGTTCTTATGCCTATTTACAAAGTGTAGCCGCCTTTGTTTCGTTTGTCGGAGTTCACGGTGAGGTCGCGTTCTCGATGACAATTCTGTTATGTCTTCAATGTCAGACCAACCTTGAACCGTGACAAATGTTTTATGAAATTGTCAACCAATATGACTATAATCACCTTTATTTGTATTATTCACACTTCTTTTTAATATAGGCATGGGTATTAATTCTGCCATTGTAAATGTCGGAGTAGTGCATTTACAAGTGTACTGACAAAGAAATGACTTTTGAGATCAGTTTAGTGTATGAGACTGCTACTTGCAGTTGCCTCCATCATGGACCGCACTCCAGATTAATATCAGGCAAGATGCTGTCATATGTTGAGCCACAATAAACAATAAGAAGAGTTGTTAAAGGAGTTTGTAACCAACAAGGAGCATCTGACACGGCTTCATGAAGATAAAAAAAAGTCCACCACCCACCTTTTGATTACGAACGACTGTCGGACCTCACAGACATGTATTATTTTATACTTATTTGCGGCCAGATATTCAGGTTAATAAATCAAGTAGGATATCGTGTAACGGACACCATGGAGAAGCGTCCCTGAAGAGACATAAATTTGTTTTTGTACGCTTTTTTAGTAACTCATTTGTTATACGACATTCGAACATAACTTGCCGCCGCCGTTGTAATGCAGATGTACTAGTATTCACTTTCTGCGCTAATTAATTCGATTTCTAAAGCGCTGATCATCGCCAATGTCACGCCTTTATTCCCACTGGGATAGGCAAAGAATAAAGAGCACCACTTTCTGCTATCCAGATACAAGTCTCCTGCTTCCTTCACATCCACAATTCTTTACATTCAGACTCTCTATATACAATTTCTCTACATATGGTTATGAGAACTTGGCATGCCATATGTACAAAAATATTTACTTGTATTTATTTAGAGCTTGTATGAAAAGAATTGTGGATCTGCGGGAAGCGAGGGAGTTGTGTCAGAATCGAGGTAAGTGGTTCTCCTTTGTCTGTGGGAAAAAGGTATGACAATTTGATTGATTAATTAATTGTTTTAAAGCCAATTTTTTTTATATCTGCACTCCACCTGATGTCAAGCTGGGATGCGGTTAATAGAGGCGATTGGTATTACATTTAAAGAATTACAAGTAGCAGTGGCATCCACTATACTGGCCTAGATAGTTAAATTAGTAACTACCCATTTAATAACTACAGATGTTTCTTGACAAAATGACACTAAATCATCGCAAATGACTGAGAGACGCGTGCTTAGGTTTGTACTAATGTGAATTGATTTAAAAAAAAAATTAACCGGACATTAACGATTGACCGCAACAGTTGGTTTATAAATAAATTGGGTTATTACTACAACAGCGGAAAATACTATATTATCTAAAGAATACAGCCATATGGTTTGGCGCCTTGAGGGTGTCACTTAATATAACACGTCTTTAATAAATATCACTTCTGACGACAGGCGTGGTGTAGTGGTTTGTTACCAGTCCGTTACGCGGGTGTCTTGGTTTCGTTTCCTGGTCGGAGCAAATATTAAAAAAAACCTAATAAAACACGCTTATGACAATGTGAAATAAAAAGGGAACATCCGACCTCGACCCGCCAGAGGTCCGAGATTTTTTTTTTATTTTTTTATTCTGACTCGACATATGACAGCACCCCGCTTGATGTTAAGCCAAAGTGTGGTCCATGAATGAATGTCACTGCTACTACAATTCAATAACTGTGAGTAGCAATCACATCCACTATGCCGGCCTAGATGGAACCGGCAACTTACAAGCTGATCCCGAAACGTGACCAAATCACTTCACGGTCTGTATGCCGACGACTGAAAAAAAACAGTCAGTTCACAGTTGCCTCAATCGCCGATACTGTGCCGGGCAAAAAATATTAAATTTGAAAGATTTCATTACATAGTTACATACAAGTCAAGCTAATAAAAGCGTGTTAAAAAAAGAGGCAGTATTTGCTCTGGGACTAGTTGCCAAAGAGTGGTAGGCAGCGGTGCCCAGTTTGCCGATCCGTGAAGTGACTTAGTCGCGTATTGGGATCAGCTTGTTTCAACTAGGCAAAGTGGATGTGACTACAACTTACAGTTATTAAACTGTAGTAGCAGTCCACTTAACATGCCAGCCTAACTTCAAGCTGGTCACAATAATAAAAATTGTGGCAGTACAATCCGGGGCAGTACCACCACTTTCAAATAAACATATCGACAGATCGTGAAGTAAATTAGTCGCTGGGATCAGCTTGTAAGTTGGCTTACATCCAACGTAGTCGCCTCTATTCATGGATCTCACTCCAGCCTTCCACTAGACGGGGTACTGGGAAGTCGAGCTCTAATAAAAATATTGATATGTATATAGCCATAAGTATGTATATAGCCATACGGTTTGGTGCCTCGAAGATGTCACTATAATACGCCATTGATAAATATGATCCTTCCAAAAGATACTAATTCGATCTCTAATGTGTTTATTGAAGATCTTGCCATGTGTTTTATGTTAATGAGTAAGTACTTCACTTTGATTGACGTTTAGAGTTCTATTTCTAAATTAACCTACTAAAGTTCTTGTGTCATAAAAACAGGACGCCCAAAGTAGATACATACTCGTATATAAAAAATGTATCTTTGTACATTGTTAAAGATACAGATACCCACATTTGAGTTTTAGCATTGCATAATGTGCGCAATTTTAGGGAGACTCATTACACAAAATAACATTGTGGTTCGACATTTTTTTATTTTTTTATTGTGCCTCGACAAATGACAGCATCCCGCTCGATGTTAAGACGAAGTGTGGTCCATGAATGAATGTCACTGCTACTACAATTCAATAACTGTGAGTAGCAATCACATCCACTATGCCGGGCTAGTAGGAACCGGAAACTTACAAGCTGATCCCGAAACGTGACCAAATCACTTCACGGTCTGTATACTTGTAAGTGGTGGTACTACCCCGGATCGGCAGCCTGGGTACCACTGCCTACCACTCTTCGATAACCAGACCCGAAGCAAATATCTACCTCTTTTTTTATTTACAAATATTTGCAATATTTAATATAATTATTAAATATTACAAATAAAAACTATAAACAAATATATATTCCGACCAGGAATTGAACCCGGGACTTTACGCGCAACAAACCAATCGCTAAACCGTTCGTCCACGCTTTCGAACGCAAGGGTTCGCCTTTTTAATAATAATAGTCCAAGGTCAAAAGCGCGTCTTGTCTTAGCAACGTCCAGATGACACACTAACTTAATGGTGCTTTTCGCCTAGATCCCTCTCCAGAAGATCCGCAAACCTCATATCCATCTTTCCACGGATTACCGCTTTTTATAAAAAAAATATCTTCTTAATTTTTTCTAGTGAAACGTAGACTTTGAATAATTTTGAATACCATAAATAAAATAGTTCTTTTTTATAAGAAATAAAAAATGAACTTTTAAGAAAGTCTTTTCCGATACCGGGAATCGAACCCGAGCCTCCTGGGTGAGAGCCAGGTATCCTAGCCACTAGACCATATCGGAGCTACAGGGGTGACGTGAAATTTATTACTGATTGTAGACAAAAACAGTAACCACTTTACTGAAATGTTTATGGTTATAATTTCTTTATTTGTACTACAAAATGTCAAAAAAAAGAGCTTTTATCCCTGTAGAAAAAGAGCCGAGTTTGGTTTAAATTGTAAAAAATCGTATGTTTAAGATGCCAGTTCCAACTAGACCGGCATAGTGAATGTAACTGTACTCAAACTTAAAAACAGGCGGGATGCATGCAAAAAAACATTTCTTCTATACTAACCTACTAAAGTGCTTGTATCATAGAAACAGGACAACCAAAGTAAATATATCAAGGATACATTGGTACAGGTGAGTGGTTTCGAACCCGTGATCTCGGTCTACCAATGCACTGCCACTACAACACGTTCGCCTTGATATGTACTATAATATATTTTATGTTTAATATATTACGCGTCTTAATGTTATCTTTTGATAAACAAGAAGAACAATAAAACACGTATGTATTATCAATTGCTTACACTGGTAATGTGAGAATAGTATTCAATGGCCACCCACGAAGTATCGAATACCATATCTATTCTATTCTGGCTATAATTGATGCTACCGTCGATATTGTTACCAATTCGCAATAATTTCTATGCTTTTTGTTTTATTGTGACTCGACATATGACAGCACCCCGCTTGATGTTAAGCCAAAGTGTGGTCCATGAATGAATGTCACTGCTAATACAATTCAACAACTGTGAGTAGCAATCACATCCACTATGCCGGCCTAGATAGTACCGGCAACTTACAAGCTGATCCCGAAACGTGACCAAATCACTTCACGGTCTGTATACTTGTAAGTGGTGGTACTACCCCGAATCGGCAGACTGGGTACCAATGCCTACCACTCTTAAAAACTTGTAAGAAGAAAGGTTCTAGAGTGGAGACCACGAACCGGAAGACGCAGCGTAGGTAGAGCTCCCACTAGGTGGACTGACGACATAGTGAAAGTCACAGGTAACCGGTGGATGCAACTGGCATCTTGTCGTTCGGAATGGCGTTCTAAGGGGGAGGCCTATGTTCAGCAGTGGACGCCTTCTGGCTGATGATGATGAAAACTTGTAAGAATACTAGACAGTTAATATAGGGGACCGTGGGTAGTGGCAGTGCAATGGCTACGTAAGTCGAGTGGCACGGGTTCGAAACCTCTCACGGGTACCAATGTATCTTTGTTATATGTACTTTAGTTGTCCTGTTTCCATGATACAATCACTTTAGTAGCTTAGTACAAAATGTATAAAAAAATGGTTTTGCCCCGTCTGCCGATCGGGGTAAAGACCGAGAAGTGATCCAGTCGCGTTTTCGGGTTCAGCCTAAAAGTTGCCAGTTTCAACTAGCATAGTAGATGCAATTGCTACATGTAGTTATTTAACTGTAGTAGCAGACGCCTTAATTCATGGACGACACTCCAGCTTAACATCAGTCAGGCGACAGTAAAAAACTTTTCTTCAATTGTCTTCTATACTAAACGCGACTCTACACTCGATTTTATACACTTGAAAGTGGCGATACTACCCCAGGATAGCAGACCACCAACTGCCTGCCTAGACTTAGAAGATTCAAATAGACATGAGGCATGCTTGGCCAGCCCATGTGTTCTCTGCAGCGTATAACCTTGGATCTTTTAATCGAGGGTGAAAAATAACTTTTGTCAGTATAGTGATGACGATTTAGGCTTAAACTGAATTAATTTTTTTATTGTCGGCGATTTTGGACCTCTCTTTGCTTACCATCAGAAATTTGAGATCAGATTCCACGTTTAAAAAAATGTAGAAAGAAATAGACCAATTAGCATTCATAGATACTACTCGTATTTTTTTACATACCTTTTAAACTCCTAAAAGTGTTTGTGTCACAGGATGACCAAAGTACACATATCAAATATAGGTTTGAACCGACAAGTGGTTTTGAACCAGGGATGCATGGCCAAATCACTACCACTACTAGGCGACTGTGGGCCTTATGACTCATCATATGATTCATGGATAGAAACCTCTATACCTTAACCATTTTTTTTTAAATAATATGCCATCCTTTACAGGCAAGAAAGTAAAAGGAAATAGATAAGTATTTTCTAAAGCCGAGGACTTTATAAATGGTGTGACCGGAAGCTTCAAAAACTTTAGGCACGTGCACTTTTGTTTTGCATGGCTAGACAGTCATTAAAGATTTACAAAAAAAACCTGTACCTCCGTACCGATCTTATAACACTTAAGTTTAAATCTCGTCCGAAGAAAGGTGCATGGTTTATCCCATAACTGGCGCCATAACGATTCCGACTATAAAATATTCAAAAAGCTTTTGTCTGTTGTAAATATCCGAAGGCACCCGAATGCATTATGCTAATAACCATTTCCTGCTAACGTCTCAAAATCGAAGCTACACAACGAATTCCATGCGTGACGATTGTTTCGTAAAAAAGTTAAAAAGTCCACATAGAAATCTCGCTTTCTTAGAATGCTATTCTTCTTAGTGAACCAAATAAAATGGCGTGTTAAAATTTGCATGAGAAATTTATTGCCGTCGATTAGCGACGGAATATTTTTCGTTCTCATGTCAAAATATAATTTAGATCGGGTCTTGTTTTATGGAGACATTATGAAAATTTAGTAGGTCTTCTTAGAATAGTTACCAATATCTAATTCGTTGTGATTTAGACAACGGCGATTTATTCCGAGAATTATATAATTAATTACGCAGGCAAATACGTATCATTTCCTCCTAATTCCATAATTAATTACCTAATTCTAATTCTGTATAATAATATTTAACTGTTTTAAACAAAATTACAATTCTGACAACACTTGTAATTATTCTAAAAAACTAGTTGGCTGTTAAGACAGAACCAGTACAGCGGCATCCTTTATTACAGGCATTTCATCTAATATTAGTAACAATACATTTCTATTTCACTTGGTGTCGTAAGAAGTCGCAGATGCACTCATTTTGTAATAAAAAAAGTTTGACCGTATAAACCAGATCATGCTAGAGAGCGTGTCCAAAGCTAAAATCTTTATCATTTTCTGCACGCATTTCCTTTCGCAAACCTGTTCAGGTTAGATCAACATCTTTCTTGCATAAATCTGATGTTTATATTACGTGTAGAGAGACATAAAGCTAACTAAAGTTGTTATTTATAATAATATGTCGCATTAAGTCTGTCGTTGGCTGTGTATCGTGTGAAACCCAAGCTTAAAACATGGGACTATAAAATGTGATATTTCAAATTTAAATTACGTCTTCAAGTGCAGAAACTATCTACGACGGGAATACATGCAAATCTGTGTACGTAAGTCGATTTATTTATTTTGTATATTCACATGTGAGTTTAGTGTCTCTTTATTTTTAAAACGGACTACCTTGGTGTTGTATTTCACAGTGAGATCATAGGATTTTACAGTATCTAATAATGATAAAAACTTTTATTTAAAAAGTAGAAGGATGTAGGGAGGGTATTGTGTCAGGATCGTAGCAAGTGGTGCTTGCTCTATTGTCTCTGCCTATCCCTGTGGGAAAAAGGCGTGACAATTTGTTTATGATTTGAGTTGAGAAAGATGTAAAGATGTAATTTATTTGATTCATATTAATTTATTTAACTACGATTAGTAAAGTAATGTTTAACAGGTAATTTATAATATTACCAAAAAAAAAATAGTTTTGCACCTAAAGGTAGGTGCAATATAAGTGGTTAATAATTCCTCTATTGTACTACAAATGTCTAATTTGTTAAGCATTAACCTAAGAATGTATATCCAAAAACGCATTCAAGCCACGCGACACGTGTCCTATTCAGAGTTCTATGTCCATTTTTCCAAATAATAACAAAGGTTGTGTAGCTAAACATTCCCATTATTACCTCAGAAATAGACAAAGCAACTTTGTTCGAGACAAAGGAACAAAATAAAAGGTTGTCGCCATTAATTTCTACACTTTTGACATTTGTAACGGTGATTCTTTTGTAACATAAGTTGAGGAACTTAACCCCATGGAGGCGAAAAATTAGCGCTCAGCATGTGCGTTGTCGGAATTTTGTTAAAAGTATATCAACAATGGAATGTTACGCTGTTTTTCCGTTAATTTCATTTCCCTTTCTGTATACATATTTTTTTGTCAAAATGAAGTCACGATTAGTAACGCAGCAGTGTCACCTGAGCCGAAAGAGTCGGCCCGCACACACCATACAATGCGGCGTATTTTGGTGCTACAGCAATTCATTCAACTACCTATAATGAAATACGTTTGTCCGCATCGACCCCACGGGAACTTATGAGACCCACCCGAATATGTTTTTTTATCGTTTTATTTTGTCATACGTGTGATATTTTATAAATATTTATGGTAGTCATATTAAAAGGTTAGGAATTTGTACCTACATAATAAATTATTATTATAATAATAGTTTCACATGTATTTTTTTGTTCTAACTCATTTAATTTGTGAGCATTATTAATAGTAAATTATTTTTAATAATTATTATTATTCTATAAACATTTTTCTTATTCAACTGAAGACTTAATCTGTCCAAAATCAATAAAAGTTTTGTACAACAAACAACATTTTCCTTGTCACTTTGAACTAGATCCGAAGATAAAGCTACAAGACGTAAAGTTTAGACTTTATGAGGTACACTTGCGAGCTACTTCAACAAGAGACTGCTCTCGCATCTCTTATTACGTTCAACTGCAGCTCCTGCTCCGAACGAGTTCTTGGCACGTACCTTTACACAAGATTAAATCATTCATTATCAACTTGAAGATCGTTACATTGTCTGTCCTCTGTATTTTGTGTCTTAACATTCAGTTCTACTTTAGTGAACCGAACACTTTAATAAGCGCTTTGTATAAATGAAATAAATAATAAAAAATCTGGTGTGGATGGATACAGGCCGAGGCACGCCAAGGAGGGTGTTTTTAGACCAAATCTCAGACATCCTTAAAAAAGCTGGGTTGCATAGTACCCATAACCGTAGAGCTTGTATGTAGAGATTTGTGGATGTGAGGGAAGCGAGGGAGTTGAGTCAGGATCGCGGAAAGTGGCTCTCATTGTATCTGCCTATACCTGTAGAAAAAAGGTAGTAACAATTGAATCGATTAAATTAAAACAAATGAAATCATCGTTTTTGTGTTATAACACATTAAATGACCCGATCAGCTAACCTGATATGTCGTACTAATTCAAATACTAAATCGAATTGTCATTGTAGAACTTATAATAGATCTGATTTACTATAAAAGTATTCTGGAATGTTCAACGCCAGCTCATAAAGTAGACTCTGGCGGGTAATCTTGAAGCGGAGCGTAATGGATCCTACAGTTTACGAGGTGCTAAACCTGCACTCTAGATGTGGATGAAGTAACTTTCATAACGTTCAAACTGTGTCAAGGACCCGAATATACGGTGAAAGTCCTAGCTTCCAGTATTACGGTTCGGTATTAAATCCATTTTCCTTTGAAACCAAGTGTGCTCCAATTTACACTGTCAAACACTACGATTGTAATTTACCAAAGTTCATAAATGTCATTTTTGCTTATAACATATTACATTTGCCAACATAATCAAGAAAATCATGGAGAAATTTCTAACATAGGTGAAAAAGAAAATAATTTCAAATCGCTCTTGCTTTGCTTTTACATCCCATTGGGGGTCGTTGTCGAACGGCGTACTCAGTACATGACACACACACGCCCAATACAAAGCGAAGGAAACGCTAACGCACACATTTTGGAGATCAAAGAACGCGCAATCTGTGTGAAAAAAATAACGTTTTGGTCCCAAAAGGGCGGACCCGTTTACGCGACCCAATTCACGCGATCAGTTTGGAAGACGAAGAAATTGAATTGAAGTCGGACCGAACAACAAATTCAAATGCGTATCGAATTGTTTTACGTTTGACGAATTCGCTTTTCGAAAATTTTAAATCGCAACAATAGCACATAATGATGCGGGCCAGTTCTTTGTCCACGTCAAAATTTTGTAGGACATTGAGAATTCGGAGTATGGAATTTAGCTTCGACATCAAACTGTTGTTTAGTTTGATCGTGTGGAGATAGGCATGTGAATGAATTGTTTAGTTTTTGTCATTTTACAGAACGAATCATTATCGGCAGTTTAAAGTTATAATACTTTTTTTTATTCCTCAATAATATATTTATTTTTAATATGCACTCAAATCCCAGTCTTAGTGCGGTGACCGAGACAACCATAAACATAATCTGTATTTTTCCAGTTTTTGGCACTTATGAAGTTCTCCTTGCTTACCATCAGGTAAAGTGATGTCACGTCTCAATAAAAAAAAAACACCTCAGTATTCATAGAGGCATAACGAATATAAAAAAAGTTATAGAAAAACAATTAATGATTACCGGCCTAATGTAATCACGGCAATTAACTCACGTCTATTTCACTGCATCCATTTGTAAATGTCTAGTTGAGAAAATCACATCTGCTAAAGTTTATTAGTTTGCCTTTTGACAAAGATCGAGATGATGGAAGCGCGTATCAAATCGCACGATTCAGCGCGCTCCTTAGCGCAGCTGCTTCGGGCGAAACGAATCATTTTATTTATTGTTCAAATCTTAGCTTATTTATGAAAATCCAAAGTCATTTTACGTTTAGGCACGGTGTACCCATATTCAGTGGACTATAGAACTGGATATGTGTCACTATCCTAGGATTTGTTACGCATTCCCAGCTGATACATCGATCAACAAACGTCACGTTGCAGTTAGCAAATTACTGTGTACGGCATTTTCTGATACTGGCTGGGTGCAGTAATAATTTGGATTAGTGACCTCTGATTGAGTAATTTTTCACTCTAAATAGAGGCATGTCGGGTGAAAGCCTCAATAGCGAGCGGAACATTCCCGCTTCGTCGGCTACCTTATTACGCCCGCCTTGCGCCGTTACATCGACCGTGTTGGCCCCTGTTTTTTGCTGCACGGGAGCTGCACCGATTTGATTGCTCTGGTTTTTGCTCTCCTTTTCAAATAAAGCAAAGTAATTGTTTGTTTTAAGCGTTCATGGCTCGCCTTTTCCGTTGAGATTTATTACGAGGAGTTTCCGGATAGAATTAAATGCTTGTGTATGTAGGTATAGGTAGGCCATGTATATGTAGAAATGCTTGTTCATTAAGTTGTCCCAATTTCGTATATTGTAAATGCAATTTAATATGTGTGTTAATTAATTTCTCGCAAAAGCCTAGCTAACCCTACTATGAGGCTCAAATAGTAGGTGTTATATTTATATTCCTTAATTGAAATTCTAGCAGTGTCGTAATTTCGCTGCTGTATTAAGCTAAATCATATACAAACGAGAAATTTTGCTTTGATTTCAAATGTGAAATTAATTCTAAATTACTAAGGAGGTCTGGTTTTTGCTTCGGAGGTAGGTAACAGGAAACAGGTTGTCTGACGTTAATCCTCACAGTATGTGTGTGTGAGAGATGTGTACTTATACTTTATTAAGTACATATACACTACTTCGTCTTTTTTGTTAAGCAGGAACATTGATATAGTTGATCCCATCACCACATCCTTCTCGCCGCTTATGCATACCTTGGAACATTAATTCATATCAACTTGTTTCTTTATTATTAATATGCTCTAATAAGTATACATTAAACTTGTATACATATAATTATCTTGCTAATAAATATTATTATTCGTTTATTTTATCAATCAAATTGTCACGTCTCAATTCTCACAGGGATAGGCAAGGACAATGAAGCGCCACTTTCCTCGACACAATTCTTTCGCTTCCCTCATATCCACAATAATTTTTAAACATGCTTTTTTTATTGTGACACATCATCTGACCTCGACCGGCTGATGATAAGTACGAGGATGTCCAAGAGTGACGACGACTTAAAAAACCTAGTTAGTTCACGGCTCGATCAGTCGCTGTTACTATGCCGGCCAAAAGTGCTTCTTTATGCATCGCTTGAAGGATCCAAAGTCATAGGATAGAGAGAACACATGGGCTGGCAAAGCATTCTTGAGCTCTTATGGAAGTAGCAATAGTCTCCATTCATGGATCGCACTTTAGCTAAACATCATGAGTTCAAATAAAAAATAAATATTAAAAAAATACTATATGAAAAATGTATAAACTTAAAAATCCAAAGCCTCGTAATTGAATTAAAAGTATATATTTATGGCATCGTTAACCTATGAACTGAATTCTTTCTCATATGCAAAATATGTTGAGCACTATTAAAAAACCCACGACATATCTCAGGAGGATTAAACTCGTTGAATTATTATAGCAATAAATTATATTAATCCCTTGCGAATAGTTGGCATACGTCTTATGAATATACTTGCCTACTATGTTTACATATATTAATAAAATACATATTGATTTGAATATTTTTTTTCGTGACCCGACATTTGACAGCTTCCCTTATGATGTTAAGCTAGGGCGCGATACGTAAAGGAAGGCGACTGCTACTACAGTCAATTTTTGTAATTTTATCATTGTGACTTGACTTATGACAGCACCCTGCATATTAAATTGTAGTGCAATGAACTCTAAATAACATACTGCAAGTAGCAGTCTATTGAGTAGGTCTATTTGAAGCTCATTCCGAAACGCAACTAAGTTGTTTTACGGTCTATACACTTTAAACAGTCTCTAAAATAAGTTGGCCTAGTTGACAACCAAGATTTAAAGTTTTTAAATCAATCAAATTGTCACACCTTTTTCCCACAGGGATAGGCAGAGACAATGGAGCACCACTTGCCACGATCCTGACACAACTCTCTCGCTTCCTTCACATTCACAATTATCAGTTTTTAAATCCTCTATAATATATTTATTAATTGTGCAATAATTTTGTGCATTATTATTTAAAAATATATTAATATTGATAATGTTTGTGTTTATTATAATATATTCAAACGGAAATTACTTGATAAACTGACAGACATTTTATTATTATAACATTTCATTATTATAATCGCTATCAGATAAAATACTCGCTAAGATTAATAAATATTCTTAATAATGTGCAGTGATGGGTACTGAGGCAAACGTAAACTAAGTCGGTTTATTTAGACGTTAGTGCTCTTGGATCTCCTCTTGCTTAACATCAGGCGGGTTGAGGTCACATGTCATGCCACAATAAAAAAGTCACATAATTGAAATTATAATATTATATATAGTACCCAAACTGTATTATAAACTGATGTTAGAATCGTGGCGCTCCACTGTCTCTGCCTATCCCTGTGGGAAAAAGGCGTGACAATTTGATTGATTGATTGATTGCAACTGACCAGTTGTATTTATAGTATTCAATATATTTGTATGATGTAAATTACATCAATCTAACCGACAAGAATCTGACTAGTTCCAACACTTATTAGGCATTCCTAACAAATTCCAGAGCAGTGCCCTTCCAAAAACTGGCTCGAACGACATAATGACAGCAACCCGTGGCCATAAAACGCGACTTCTATCCCAAATAGTCCCGGATTAATGTCGATTTAATTAAACCTGTATAATTTTGATCCCGTCTCACGAGGACAGGACCTTGCAACTATAATTGTAATAGAAAAGTGGATGTGGTTTATTTTAAATTGTTGTGTCGTTTAATATTAAAATCGTTTTACTCGTGGTAAGTTCTCTCCTCTTCTGGC
The DNA here is from genome assembly GCA_905220615.1 of Tinea trinotella. Taxonomy (NCBI): domain Eukaryota; kingdom Metazoa; phylum Arthropoda; class Insecta; order Lepidoptera; family Tineidae; genus Tinea; species Tinea trinotella. The sequence goes on from HG992314.1 coordinate 3,729,239, forward strand.
TTGATATATACTAAAAAAGACAGAGAAAATAAAAATGCTTGGGTATCAATTTGCGGGTTAAATATAAAAATCAATAGTTACGCCTGTATGGCGTAATATAGTAAATAAAAAAAGTTATGCCTTTATTTTCACAGAGATAGGCAAAGAGCGTCACTTTTAATACTGACATAAGTGTCTACCTTCACAACTACGATTCTCTTCATGCAGGCTCGATGGTTATCAGTACAGCTATAAACAGACCAATTTATATGTTTTATGTTCTAGAAATTTGTATGAATCATTTATTGTTTGTCATCTTATAAATTATTTACTCTTCATAGTCTTGATGAAATTGCGTAAATTCTAAATTTAATAGTAGTTAAATATTATTTTGAAACATCTAATATCGTAGCTATTTTGTTATTATAAATGAAATATTCAAATGTAAATTTGAATCTACTGAGTTCAGTGATGTTATTTCAGTACATAATTTAAAGTTTTAAGCCACGAGTTTATGACAAATTTTACCACATCCTCCATAGAGACTTTTTCTTAATTTGAGCCGGGAAGAAGGCTGCGTGGGTTCACCCTCAAAGAAAAGGTCCATGTTGTAGGCGGGCCGACTTTATCAAATTACAACCTGTGCCGTTTTGTTACCGACAAAGGGACCGATACGTTCTATGGGTATGGCTAGCCTTTGATACGGCGTCTTCGGTATAATTTGAGTAAGTTCTGGACGTTTGCGAGATCCTACGTCTATAGAAAAGCTTTTCCGTAAACATATCGCACAAAAGATGTCGTGAGAATTCTGTCGACTTTCTTTGTTGTACAAGCGATTATTATCCTTTGTAGTTACAAGAAATGTGGACGCTTGGTAAATTTTGTGAGATCTTATTTGTATTTTTAATATAAAAGTCTTTTTTTTTTAAAACAATCAGTTCACTTTACTTGAATAAAATGTAAATTAACGTAATATAGTTGGTATAGGTATTTTAAGACTGGCAGTCAGACCGTTCAATTTAACCAATCTTCCGATATCACTACATTCAAGTGTACAGACCGTAATGCGACTCAGTTGCGTTTCGAAATCAGTCGCCGGTTGTAATTTGGCCGGCATAGTGAATGCGACTGATACTTGCAATTATTTAATTGTAGTAGCTGTCCGCACTTCAGTCCAGCTTAACTCCAGTGTCAGTATCAATCCACAATAAAATAAAATAAAAATATTATGTTCCTGTTGCTAGCTTGACTGATGGGTCATAAGGCGTCAATACTAAACTCGCCGTAAAAAAGAAACAGAATTAGTTGGATTAGCTAATTACGAAAAAAATAAACCATTATTAATTATAGCTAAACCAATTTACCAAATTAGAAAGGGACGCTTAAAAAGGCAAGGACCCATTTTAATTTCACATCGGGAAGAACACACAAGAGTTAATGCAAACAAAAACTAATAGCTATTAATAAACAACAAGAAAAAACGCTTCGCACCCAATTTGACCTGTTATTAGGACGTAAAGAACACGTAAATTTCTTATTAAAACAACCGTCAACAAAAAAAGTTTGTATACCTGATCTACTGACCTGAACATTCTAAATTCACATTTCCTGAGATGTATTAAAATTTCTGTTGGCACAGAGTTTATAGATGTAGAGTCATCAAACATTGTGGTAATATTTTAAGCTCATAACTTGGAAATTCCTTGTAAGATATTCATTCACTACCATCCTCCGAAACAAGGAAATTCTTTTGTTATAAAAATATTTTAACTAAGCCAATATTTTAAACTTGTAAAAACCTTCTAAGCAATAATTTGAAGATAGGCATGGCGCATTTGGCCGTTACGCGTATAGTCCCGGGTTTGTTTCCCGGTCGGAGTAAAGATTTATTTCGAAGCTTTTAATAATAAAAAAGAGGCCGACATTTATTCCGGGTGTTTGTTTAGGAGTAGTGTTCTCGGTCTGCCACCACTTACAAGTATACAGACCGTAAAGTGACTTAGTCGAATCAGCTTGTAAATTGCTGCTCCCAACTAGACCAGCGTATTGGATGTGACTGCTACTTGCAGTTATTTAACTGTAGTAGCAGTCCTCCATTTATGAACCGCAGTCTAGGTTGACAAGATGCGGAGTGCTACCGTATGTCGAGCCCCAACAATAATGAAAAAAAGGAATATGTTAGGAAATAACAATATTTTGTTTGAATAATGTTATGGTTTTAAACTCGTATGTTGTATTCGTATGTAGATGGAACCGGCAACTTACAAGCTGATCCCGAAACGTGACCAAATCACTTCACGGTCTGTATACTTGTAAATGGTGGTACTACCCCGGATCGGCAGACTGCCTACCACTCTTTAATAACCAGACCCGAAGCAAATATCCATCTCTTTTTTTTCATTAACAAATATTTCCAATATTTAATATTATTAAATATTACAAATAAAAGCTATGAAACAAATATTTGCTCCGACCGGGAATCAAACCGAACTTTACGCGCAACAAACCAATCGCTAACCGTCCGTCCACGCCTGTCGTCTATATAGCAATGTTGTGGTTTTGAACTCATATGTTTAAATTAACGGCCATAAATGCTTCATTGTTTCACATTAAACGCGTTCAAACCAGACATGGGAGGTCCTTTTAATAAACAGGTGTTAATATAATTTCTATAACATTATGTTTATTAGTTTGATATTAATTTGGGAGCGGCATAACAACAGAACTATCAACTCTCATTATGTCTTATCTGACATCCCACATGATACGGTATTAAATTAACACACCGACTCGGCCTTATGAATTATCATGAGCTTAATAGTCACCAATGAGCTCTGAGTAATTATGTAGATGAAGGCCTCGATGCGCCCGCGTCGATTTGACGAAGAGTGGGGGTCTGCGCGGACGTTGAGCTCTCTGTTCAGGATAATTATGATTAACTAATAGAAGACGTGACATTAGGCTTTGAAGATCATTGCTGTTTATTTCATAATTTATATAGTGCTAAAGTGCTAGTATCATAGAAACAGGACAACCGAAGTTTTTTTTATTGTGACTCGACATCTGACCTCGACCCACCTGATGGTAAGCAAGAAGAGATTCATTAGTGCTGACGACTGCAAAAACCGAGTCTTCACGGTAAATATATCAAAAACCGTCAAGTGTTTTTTTTTTAAACCCGTGCTCTCGTTCTGCGTACACCACGGTCACTTTAAAATGGTCCAATAATAAATAAAAATAGTTTATATACGAAAATCATAAATAAAGACGCTGATAAATCTGAATTAACTTTCATCTAAATCACAAAAGATTTATTGCTTTCATGGTAAATTTAAAAAAGGTCTGTTTGTTTTCATTTAAAATACATAAATAGTAACATAATACAATATTGTTTACCTTGAGTTATTACAATGAACTTCAGAATGTTACATAATCTTTGACTTGTTATGCGCGGGAGGCGGTACCCAAAGGCGGTGGTTTGTGCGCATCGCTCGCGTGCCAAACAGCGCCACCCAGGCGTTCTAACTACCATGATATGATTATAACCAGTGTTATCATAAACCTTGAATCTTGATTATTTTACTAATTATATTTATTTAAAAGCACTGACAAAATCTGAAATAATTGTATTTTCAAAGAGTGGTAGGCCGCTTCGATCCGCAGTAGTACCACCACTTACAAGTATACAGACCGTGAAATGATTTAGTCACGTTTCGGTATTAGCTTGTAAGTTGCCGGTTCAAACTAGGCCGGCATAGTGGATGTGACTGCTACTTACGGATATTGAATTGTAGTAGCAGTGACATCCATTCATGGCCTACATTCCAGCTTAGCTGTCATAACTCGACATATGACAGCACCCAGCTTGATGTTAAGCTGAAGTGTGGTTCATAAATGGATGCCACTGCTACTACTATTCAAAATCTGTAAGTAGCAGTCCCGAAACGTGACTAAATCACTTCACGGTCTGTATACTTGTAAGTGGTGGTACTACCCCGGATCGGCAGACTGGGTACCACTGCCGACCACTCTTTGGTAACCAGACCCGAAGCAAATATCCGCCTCTTTTTTTATTAACAAATATTACAAATAAAAGCTATGAAACAAATATTTGCTCTGACCGGGAATCGACCATACGCGCAACAAACCAATCGCTAACCATTCGTCCACGCCTGTCATATAATACATAAAAAATATACGTATTATACAATAAAAAATATATCATCTTGTTAAATAGAAGTTTTACTAAGTATAACATTTGTAAATATAATCAATTGAATAATACATTAATTAATTGATTCTGCAATAAGACCACACAGTGGCAAATTACGTTCCAAGAAAACTGACGCCAAGAGATTGTTGAAAAGATAAAGTATTTACATCCAGGTGTACGAGTACTAAAAACATATGACATTTTTATTATTATATAAAATTGCATAATTATTTTCATAATAAGGCAATAGTAGTCTAGTGGTAGTATAATATTTTTACTATTTTATTGTGACTCGACATATGACAGCACCCCGCTTGATGTTAGGCTGGAGTGTGGTCTATGAATGGATGTTTGTTTGCTCCGCCCGGGAATCGAATCCGGGACTTTACGCGCAACAAACCAATCGCTAACCGTTCGTCAACGCCTGTCGTCAAATCTCTCAATGTGTTAATAATCTCTCAAACAATTAGAACCCGGTTCATAACTACTTACTAGTACAATGTATCTTTGAATATACTTTGGTCGTCCTTTTTTTATGATACAAGCAATTTATGTAGCTTAGTATAGAAATGTAAATCAATACAAAATTACATAATTATTACCATAAAAAATCTTAGTGGTCAAGTAATAGTTAAATGGTTTTGCAAACCAAGAGCCACTGGTTGAAATCCACTTGCCGGTACCGATGTATCTTAAATATGTATTTGGTCGTCATGTTTCTGTGATACGAGCACGTTTAGTAGCTTATTATAAAAAAAGAAAATAAAAAACTTGTATTTTATAATTTTGTAGATACTCAAATTTTGCAACCTTAGTCACCGTCACTTGTTCACTTAATCAATCAATCAAGTTTTCACGCCTTTTTCCCATAGGGGATAGGCAAAGACAATGGAGCACCACTTGTCACGATCCTGACACAACTATCTCGCTTCCTTCACATCTACAATTCTCTTCATACAAGCTCTAAGGTTATGGGGCACTAGGCAACCTTTCTTGAGGATGTCTTCGATTTGACACCCTCCTTGTTTTATGCATCCAACCACATCAGATTTATAAATTGCTTTCGTCAATCTACTAACTCATCCTTTCCATGTGCCCATACGATCGAAGCATCTCTTTTGTCAATCCTTGTCACTACAACTTCTTTCAAACCACATCTATCGCGCACTGTTCACTATATCTATACTTCTATACTAATATAATAAAGCGGAAGAGTTTGTTTGTTTGTTTAAACGCGCTAATCTCAGGAACTACTGGTTCGAATTAAAAAATTCTTTCTGTGTTGGATAGATCAATTATCGAGGAAGGCTTTAGGCTATAAAACATTACGTTGCGACTTATAGAAGCGAAGAAACAGTCGAAAATGTGGAAAAAACGGGGAATATTATTCGTCTTTGAGGGTTTCCGTTGCGTGCGCTGCGAAAACCGTTCGAGATACCCAAAAAATATGTATGAAAGAATTATTCCTCTTTAAATTATCTAAAAAAAATGACCGCGACCGTATATGTCTATCTTTTAAGATTAACTAACAATAACCGTTTTTATGATAGTCAAATTTGGTCTAAATTAATGCATTATTACAAATTATTTGTCAGAGTTGTATTAACATAATAATATTATTCTTTATCGAAATAAATGTGTTATTAATTAAAATTGTCATTGACATCACCTAATTTCAATAAACATCTTTTAAGATAATACAATTTTAAAATAACTCTGAAACAAAATTCACACGCGTCGCATGATGAGCGCTAACCAGCGGGCGAGGAGAGGCGGTGCTTGCGAGCGAGGCGGAGGGGGGTGTAGCTCTACGAGGTAAAGTCTGTCTAAGCCGAAATGACGCGCCCCTCCACTGCATTTACGCATACGAGTAAATATAAAATATGGATAAAACACACCGAAAATGCAGTAATTGGTTATTCAGTTGCTGGTTAGACACAAAGGAGGAACAAACGTGATGAAGTTTAATAGTATAGTTAGTAATATTTGGATTCACACATTTAAATAAACTAATAAAGTCGAGGGGCGCGTCATTTATAGACAGACAAGCATACTATGCGGTCGGCTCCCTACTGATCGGTTGAATGCAGCGTTAATTTGTTTTTACGATATAATATCATCGTGCAAAATCCTTTTTTATACAATTTCATTTTGTAGTAGTTTTCTCTACAGTAGGTAGTGTTTGTTTAAAGTATAGTATTTTGTTTCTAATATTTTCACAATAACACTTTTTTTGTTTTGTTGTAAATAATACCTGTAGGTGTCATCTACATTCTTTCAAGGTTAGGTTTTACAATTCTTATTAGGTTAGGTTTTAGTTTAAGCATACAGTTAGTTTGGTTAAGTTTTCATTTCCTTCGTTCTTTCTTCGTCACTGTAATGCCTAGAAAAAGGACTCAGCGTTCTCGGCAGACAGCTGCTGCAAAGCGGCTGCGAGTTTTGCGCACAAGAAAATAAAACTGAAAATATAATTTACGCAGAAGTACTTTAAAATATATTCTATTAGTTACGTAATTTAATCGTCTAAAATAAGTCGCGGGTAACAGCTATAGGTAATTTATAATAAAGCTGAGCAGATAGGTAAACAAAAAATTAATATAATTCCCAAAATAACTATTCCACGCGGACGCAGTCGCGGGCACAGCTAGTAATATATATATTCTTAAACCTTAGTTCTTTGGTAATTTGTGGAATTAAAATCAGGTTGAATTGCATTACTTACTATGTATTATGTTACATGAACATGTTCTAGAAGCAGGTGCTTATCTCTGTAACTGTTAATACTTGACTCAGTGTCTCAGTATCTCCACGGAATAGGACCATGAACTCAATGCAACGATAATATTATTCCAAGAATAAATTGTCTATAGTTTAAAACATACAAAACCGTTAGCACTTGGTTACTGGGCTTTAATGTAAATCGACGCTTCAATTATTAAGCGGTAGCGATAGCGATTTTCACAAAGATATCCGAAAAGCCTAAAGTGCTCAATGCGATTTCACGTCAATCAGATCAGCTATTGGTAACATTTTTAAAACCATCGGGATTTTATTCTAGTTGACATCACAAATTGAAGAATACCTAAATAAACGATTTCTGTATTATGGTAAAATACCGAATACGATAAAATGGGATCGAAAATAATGTTACTAGATCAAATCTTTGGCCGGCAAAGTGACTGCGATTCGGTTTTTACAGTCGTCGGCACTCTTGGACCCTCTATTGCTAACCATCAGTAAGCAATAATCTTAAGTAAGTATTTGAATTAATTAAGGCGACCGTGGTGTAGTGGCAGTGTAATGGCTACGTAATCCTAGTGGCACCCGCAACACCACTCACCGGTACCAAAGTATCTTTGATATGTGTACTTTGGTTGTCCTGTTTCTATGATACAAGCACTTTAGTAGCCTAGTATAGAAATGTATAATAAAATAATAATAATAAATAAAGTAAAACAAAAAATTGTGACGTTGCGTTTATTTTGAAAGCTTTGAAGACGATGACAATGATGGCTAGTCGTATTAAAATAGACAAAATAAACGCGATAGTAGGCTGCAAAAATATTTCCTGTCATAAGAGTTATGACGCATAACTTATCACCTATGTTTATTAGAAAACGCATGGGCAACCACAACCGCTGCTATGCCTGACAAATGTGACAACCTGGTTGGTAAAATCATAATAGTACAACAATAAGTACTAACTATTCTTTATGTTCCCATCGCTTAAGAATTGAACCGGCAACCTCAGACATGTGTTCGTAAATTGCATAGTCCACATCATAACGGATTAAACTACAATGGGCAGTAGCGACACTTCCAACGCGGAACTCTTTACCATCTACGAGTACATAATTTGTAGGTTTACCAAAATAACAGTTCGGTGTGTGGGATTGTTCTAAATGTTTTCTTTATTGCGATGCGACATTTGAACTTCAATTGACTGAGAGAATGTATGAAAATCTTACTTAATCTCATTCAACTCAATTATGTAATTGCTTTAGAATACTTCAACTTTCATAACTCTTATATATATATTTTATTATATTTATTACCATTTACTTTTCATCTTATTTCATTTTCCACAATGCGTGGTTCAATCAATATTATGTTAGCTGAAAAATCATTTCTTTTTTCAGATTTTCGTTCGTATAGCAACAGCGACTAACGCAACTAGTTGCCTCAGTCGAAAAAGTTGTATCATATTGTTCGGTCGGCTGTATCTTGGAGTTACCCTTTATTACCATCAACCAAGTCAAAGTCAGATGTCTCAATTTAAAAAATACGTATAAGCTACGTGTAATTTAAGATTTTGAATTTAGAACATAACAAAGTATATTCTAGTCTCTCTTAATTACAGACGTTTGGCATTATTAAAGGAGTATGGTTAAACTTAGTACCTCTTCTTAGAGGACAATGGGGTCTTTCACAAACACACAGGAGCCGCCTCTAGTCAAGGAGCTCGCATAATCTTGTAAAGCAAATAATAAGCATGTACAAGTCACGGATAAATACACAAATGAAAAGGAAGAAAGCTCAAAGCATAACATTGTTGAGAGAAAAAGCTCTGACGCTAATAACACGCTGCTAACAAGTGCGGTGAAGTTTTCTTGAAAATGCACTTAACAATAGAACTTAGCGAATAAATGCAAATAGATAAACAGTACAATGCTGGAAAAATGTAAGTATAAGTAGATTATTTTCTTTTACGAGTAAGATGTACTGTTAGATGACAATAGAAATTTCTATCTTATTGTATAAACTATTAATAATAATTTCTGTCGAATGCGACCGAGGATCGAACCGGGTGTCTGTCGCGTAACTCAGGACACCACGCTATTTTTCGTTGGATCCAAGGCACAGTTGACTGATGCCAATTTTCATTATAAATATATACATAGCAAGCCTCCTGCCAAGCGTGGAGATTATAGCAAATCCCCTTCCCCGTTATGTACAACAAAATAACGGTGGATGCAACTGGCATCTTTTTTGGCATACCTTCTCGTTTTCATTTTCGCTTTAACTATATTTTTAATCATAAACATTACACAACGTTAATCTTTGGCGGGCATAATCTTGTGGCAGTCGTAAATTGACTTTTTTCAGTTGTCAACACTCTTGGACCTCCTCTTGCTTACCATCAGGCGGGTCCTCAGATGTCCAGTGACAATAAAAAACTAAGAGCGCTCACGACTGAAAATAAACGATTCAGTGTCTCGTAGCTTCAGTGACCGTTACTCCATTATTAGCATACTATGTTTTTATAAACAAAAAGGTCTAAAAAGGTATTTAATTAGATTGAACTTAGCTCCCGGTCTAAGTAGTATCATAAGCAACGAGCGTCATGTTTGTTTGTAATTAACGACTCGTGCGCATATCCTTATGATATGTTTAAATATTGTTATCGATAAATAATGGCTGCTTGTGCGGTAATACGATCCTTGACGTATGAGTATTGTTTAAGTAGCAAATAAACAAACCATTTTAAAACCATTAAAGACGTTAACGTGTGGAATTTCTTCGAGGGATTATTATCATATACTATATAGACACAGCGATTTTTTTTTAATAATTTTACATTTCTATACTAAGCTACTAAAAGTGCTTGTATTTTAGGAACAAAACGACCAAAGTGTATTTGTTATAAAGTTAAATTGGTACCGGCAAGTAGTTTTGAACCGGGGTGACTCTCGGTTTGCATGACAACTTCATATCACTACACCACGGTCGCGTTTATTACTTATACTTAAATCGGTTATTAAAGTATTCCCATTTTTCCCTGTAAACTTAATTTAAATATAGGTTCATAGTATAATATAATGACCGCGTTAAATAAATAATAAATAAATAAGGCGACCGTGGTGCAATGGTAGTGCAATGGTTACGCAAACCGATAGCACGGGTTCAAAACCTGCTGGTACCAATGCATATTTGGTATAATATATGTACTTTGGTTGTTCTGTTTCTATAATACAAGCACTTTAGTAGCTTAGTATAGAAATGTAAATAATAAAATAAACAAACACTAAATTATTTAGGAGTGTTAGTCATTTGCCCAGTCTGCCGAAAGTGTACAGACCGTGAAGTGATAGGATCGTGTTACGGAATCAAGTTGAAAGTTGCCAGCCCTAGCCACATATACTGCTACTTTTTGTGTTATAACTGTAGTAGCAGTCGCCCTAATTCAAGTATCGCATCATCATGACGACATGCGTGGACGAAGTTTAGCGATTGGTTTGTTGCGCGTAAAGTCCCGGGTTCGATTCCCGGTCGATGCAAATATTTGTTTCAAAGCTTTCATTTGTAATATTTAATAATTATATTAAATATTGCAAATATTTGTTATTAATAAAAGAGGTGGATATTTGCTTCGGGTCTGGTTATCAAAGAGTGGTAGGCAGTGATACCCAGTGTGCCGGGGTAGTACCACCACTTACAAGTATACAGACCGTGAAGTGATTTGGTCAAGTTTCGGGATTAGCTTGTAAGTTGCCGGTTTCAACTAGGCCGGCATATTGGATGTGGTTGCTACTCATAGTTATTGAATTGTAGTAGCAGTGACATTCATTCATGGACCACACTTCGGCTTAACATCAAGCGGGGTGCTGTCATATGTCGAGTAACAATAAAAAAATCAAATGTCTAAACAAAATAAACCTGTAAAATGAAACTTTAAGCAAAGAATACGAAGGTCAACTGTAGAAGTTAAAAGCGCATAAATACAAATTTTATCGGTAATCAAAACTTGTAAAAAAAACTTGAACAAATGCGTATAGGTATTTTATTGCCGTAATGACGACTTATTGTCTGAACTCAACCATCCAATGAGCGTATAGTTCACAGATCATATAATACTAGACTCCGCTTTGATATTTCCTATTAAGGCTGCCTGTCCATTGAAGCGGAGCGAGCTTGCGGAGCTGAGAAACGGAGAAATATTAACCAATAGGATTCCATAAAAATCGCAAATCCCTGTCCACTGCAGCTGAGTTTTTATGCAATCCTATTGGTTTATATTTCTCCGTTTCTCAGCTCCGCAAGCTCGTTCCGCTTTAATGGACAGGCAGCCTAAAACTTTATTATTCACAGAGATTGGACCACAGAGAAATACACAGGACCTGAACTTACCATTGGAACACACTCATGATATCCACAAATTTTTTCTCTTCTAAGAAAGCGATAATGTTACGCCAGGATCGCGGGAAGTAGTGCTTTTATTGTGACACGACATTTGATCTCAACCCACCTGATGATAAGCAAGAGGAGGTCCAAGAGTGACGACGACCGGAAATACAGAATTACTTTTACTTCATAGTCTCTGTTGACTCCTGAATAAATTAGGCTGATGTTAGGCTAGAGTGCGGTCCATGAACTGCTACTACAGCTTAATAACTATAAGTACCAGTCGCATTAAGTATGCTGGTCTGTTAAGAACTGAAAAATTTCAAGCTGATCCTAAAACGCTATTAAGTCCCGGCACAGTAGTAAATACTTGAAAGTGGTGCCTTGGCCAGCTCATGTGTTCTCTCCATTCTATGACCTAGGATCCTTTAAGCGATGCGATGCATAGTGACGGCGACTGAGGCAGCTGTGAATCAACTCGGTTTTCTCAGTCGTGGACTTCCTCTTGCTTATAATCAGACAGGAAGAGGTCAGATGTTGTGTCACAATAAAAAAAAGTGGTGGTACTATCCCGGTTCGGCAGTACTACCCATGCGGAGTGTAGCGGTATGTAGTTTATGGAGTAGTGTTGTAAAATAAATAAACAGTGCAGTTTAAAAAGAACATTGATGCATGTCATTCAATGATTTAATAGCTCATAACGATTGTTCGGACAAAAGTATGGTTGTGTTAGTTTCTTTATTAAAGCTTTATATGATGTAGAACAGCAATTGTACTTAGGTATTCGTTTTATACCTAGGTAGGTAGGTACGCCTCCCACTAGGTGGACTGACGACATAGTGAACGTCACGAATAACCGGTGGATGCAACTGGCATCTTGTTGTTCAAAATGGCGTTCAGCCGTAAACTGAGACATTTTTTTCAGTTGTCAGCACTTTGTCCATGCAATAGCAGAGCTTCGACATATGACAGCACCCTGCCTGATGCTAAGCTGGAGTGCTGTCCATAAATAGAATGGAGTGCGAGTTAAATAACTGCACATCTACTATGCCGGCCTAGTTGGAAGCGACAACTTTCAATTGATTCGATTGATTTGATTCCGAGAAACTAAGTCACTACGGTCCTAATCGGTGGTGGTACTATCCCGGATCGGCGGACTAGGCTGTATATAAATAGCTATGAAGAAGATAATAAATAATTAAACGACTATGCTTCATGTACCTGCTCATTATTACTATCACATACTACAATGCTATTAAAATAAGAATAGGACAGGCTGTTGACTGATTCAAAGGTGTCTTTTTCTTGACGGTCCGCAAAGAAAAATACACCACACTAAAGTGAAGTTGGTTGGAAAGATAGACGTCTCAAAATGGCGCTTCTTCAATCCTATTGTTATTTTAATCGCATTATAACAGAATATAAATAAATGTACTGTTTCGTTCAAAACAAACCTAATTGAATTAATTATGTAAGTTAAACAACTTATCATGTATGTATAATAATATAATAAAAACTTTTTCGTGTCATTTTTCTTAGAGGAAACAAAACGTTTGGTATGGCAACAAACACGGTAATTCGTTGTCATTAAACTATTATTTATAACCAAAGCACAACACACACCGAGTTGAAAGAACGTCGAGTTTTATTGTAGATTAATAAAGTAACAGATACGACTTATATATAAGCTCCAAACAATAATGCTTACTCCCGCAATTCTCTTATATCCAAGGATCGAGGCTTATACGACAGGCGTGGCGTATTGGCTAGCAACCCAGTCTGTTACGCTGAAAGTTCCGAGTTCGATTGCAGGTTGGAGCAAATATTAGTTTCATATCTTATATTTTTATCTATACTAATATAATAAAGCGGAAGAGTTTGTTTGTTTGTTTGTTTGTTTGTTTGTTTAAACGCGCTAATCTCAGGAACTACTGGTTAGAATTGAAAAATTCATTTTGTGTTGGATAGATCAATTATCGAGGAAGGCTTTAGGCTATAAAACATTACGTTGCGACTTATATAAGCGAAGAAACAGTCGAAAATGTGGAAAAAACGGGGAATAAAATTCGTCTTTGAGGGTTTCCGTTGCGTGCGCTGCGAAAACCGTTAGAGATACCCAAAAAATATGTATGAAAGAATTATTCCCCTTTAAATTATCTAAAAAAATGTCCGCGACCGTATATGTCTATCTTTTAAGATTAACTCACAATAACCGTTTTTATGATAGTCAAATTTGGTCTAAATTAATGCATTATTACAAATTATTTGTCAGAGTTGTATTAACATAATAATATGATTCTTTATCGAAATAAATGTGTTATTAATTAAGAGTATTTAACTGTGAACCTAATTTCAATAAACATCTTATGAGATAATACAATTTTAAAATAACTGAAACAAAATTCACACGCCTCGCATGATGAGCGCTAACCGGCGGGTGAGGCGGAGGGGGGTGTAGCTCTACGAGGTATAGTCTGTCTAAGCCGAAATGACGCGCCCCTCCACTGCATTTACGCATACGAGCAAATATAAAATATGAATAAAACACACCGAAAATGCAGTAATTGGTTATCAGTTGCTGGTTAGACACAAAGGAGGAACGAACGTGATGAAGTTTAATAGTATAGTTAGTAATATTTGCATTCAAACATTTAAATAAACTAATAAAGTGGAGGGGCGCGTCATTTATAGACAGACAAGCATACTATGCGGTCGGCTCCCTACTGATCGGTTGAATGCAGCGTTAATTTGTTTTTACGATATAATATCATCGTGCAAAATCCTTTTTTATACAATTTAATTTTGTAGTAGTTTTCTCTATAGTAGGTAGTGTTTGTTTTAAGTATAGTATTTTGTTTCTAATATTTTCACAATAACACTTTTTTTTGTTTTGTTGTAAATAATACCTGTAGGTGTCATCTACATTCTTTCAAGGTTAGGTTTTACAATTCTTATTAGGTTAGGTTTTAGTTTAAGCATACAGTTAGTTTGGTTAAGTTTTCATTTCCTTCGTTCTTTCTTCGTCACTGTAATGCCTAGAAAAAGGACTCAGCGTTCTCGGCAGACTGCTGCTGCAAAGCGGCTGCGAGTTTTGCGCACAAGAAAATAAAACTGAAAATATAATTTATTAATATTCTTTTTAAAACTACTTTAAAATATATTCTATTAGTTACGTAATTTAATCGTATAAAATAAGTCGCGGGTAACAGCTATAGGTAATTTATAATAAAGCTGAGCAGGTAGGTAAACAAAAAATTAATATGATTCCCAAAATAACTATTCCACGCGGACGCAGTCGCGGGCACAGCTAGTATTTAATACATTTACTCTGGGCCTGGTTGTCAAAGAGTGGTAGATAGTGGAGCCCAATCTGCCGATCCGGGGTAATACCACCCAAGATTACAGACCGTGAAGTGTCTCGCGTTCGGGATCAGCTTGTAACCACATTCGATATAATGAAAGCTCAACTTTGCAGTTGATCAAATCAAATCAAAATGTCACTCCTTTTCCCTACAGGGATAAGCTGAGACAATGGAGCGCCATTTGCCATGATCCTCACACAACTCCAATTTGTAGTTGAGATCCTTGAAAATTAACATCTTTATTAGTAGTTTATTATTTATTTTTTGTTGTATTTCAATTCAGATAACTCTCCAATCGCAGTTGACCGATGAGAACGTGTATTTTTCTCTATCCAAAATTCATCACTAATTAACGAGAACATATACTAATAGAATATGCCAACAAATATGTTTTTTGGCCGGCATAGTGACGGCGATTGAGGCAACCACTAGTTGAATAGTTTTTTCAGTCGTCGGCGCTTTTGTACTGCCTTTTGCTTACCAATTGTTATGTCGAGTCTCAATTTAAAAAAATAATAATAATGCTAATGGTATTGTCTCAAAATATTGTTTGAATAAAAGTTCTATTACTGTTAGATATTCTTTGATGAACGTAGTTCTTAACGCCGGCGGCATCCAGACCTGTTCCCTTGGAGAGAGCAAGCAGTCATACGTCATTGGACGGGCTTAAAATTATGCCTACGTTATATCATAAATCATAGTAAGCCAGTAATTAAGTCAGTCATAACCAGAACTTTAAAATAAAAAAAGAGTTGTATAATTTTTTCACATTAAATAACCATTTCGACGTTCCATCGCTGCCTAAACGACTAACGATTAATATTTTTTATTCTTCACGATTGAGGACTTATGATGTATAATAAATATATTTTATTATAATGTTTGCACAACAATTTTAATTAAATTTTTGAACGACTGTGTTAACATTCCATATATAAGTATAATAATTTTTAAATATGTATCATCAAAATTAAACGCATCCTAGGACTTACTTGAAAAAACAATGTTTCTCACTGCCCACAAACAAAGAGAGTGTGTAATAGTGTGTGTAAAATTTACATTTTTGCACTAAGCTACTGAAATGCTTGTATCACAGAAACAGGACGACCAAAGTACATATATTGGTACCGGTGAGTGGTTTTCGAACTCGTGCTCTCGGTTTGCGTGACCATTGCACTGCCACTACACCACGTGGAAATAATAATTGATAAATAACAAATAATAATAAATAACATTGTCTCTGCCTATCTTTGTAGGAATTGCGTCGGGAAATTAATGATGATGAAAATTAAATGCGATTATGTTTAGTTATTAACGAATGAATTATTTGATATTGCGAATAATTACTCAATACAGACATATTTTTGGACACCTGCATTCTGCTGCCAAAAATTTGCTTGAGGCCATTAAAATTATTGATACTATTGTGAGAATTCACATGTATGTGACTGTTCTTTTTCTGTATTTTTTTATAATCCCTGAATGTACTTTTATTTTTCACTTGTGGCTCGACATATGAAAGCACCTCGGATTGGTTTTGATTGACTCAAGGCATATAATCAATAGATAACAATGAGTTAGAAACGTTGCGAAGGAAATCGTCATTTCGTATAAATTAGTATTGAACATAATGAATTTAGTAGATTTGGCGAATCTAGAAGATAGATAGAATAGAAGCATTCGATTTGTCGATTGTTCCACAAAGAAAAGACGCACCGAACTTTTTAGTTTTACTGCTGATTTGGTCGACAAAATGCGGAATGACATTTATAGTTATTTACCTTTAGTAGCAGTCACCTCCATTCATGGACCGCACTCTAGCTAAACACCAGACGTGGTGCTGTCGTTTGTCGAGCTATAATCAATAAAATATGTTTATTACATTAAAAAAAAAAACAAAGAATCATTAACGCAAAAAATATTTTTCTTATACAAAAATATTGAAAAGCCTCAAACATGATAATGTCAATTTAAATCATCATTACTCAGCTCTTTGTCAATGCGGTATTTCCATTTACCTTTCAAATAATAAAGCCAATAATATTTATATTATTTTATAAATTATCAATCAATCAAATTATCACGCATCTTTCCCACAGGGATAGGCAGGGACAATCGAGCGCCACTTATCACGATCCTTACACAACTCCCTTGCTTCCTTCACATCCACAATTCTCCTCATACAGGCTCTGTGGTTATGGGCACTAGGCAACCCAGTAAATAAATATAAATTATTTATATTAATAATTATTTAGCATTATAAATTAATAGGTTTTTATTTTATTTTACGGTTTGCCTTTGTTAAACATGGACAGGTGACCCACGCTGTCACGAGTAAGTGACCTAGTCGCGTTTCGATGCGTTAAACGAAGCAGTCCCAAAGGGTGTTATCCAACCAAATCATCTGCATCCGAGACATCCGCAAGAAAACTGGGTTGCCTAGTGCCCATAACCGTAGAGCTTGTATATGAGAGAATTATTAAAGTGCGAGGGAGTTGTGTCAGGATCGTGGGAAGTTACAATCCATTGTCTCTGCTTATCCCTAGGGGTAAAAGGCGTGACAATTAGATGAACTAATTGATTATTATAAAATAAGGCAAAAAATAAAAATATGCTTAAAAAGCAGTCGGGTTGGCTAGGCAAATAGCTATTGTCTTTAGAATTTCCATAATTACAACATGATTTCATAATTTATTCAATCTATAGATCCTTAAATTTGTACAGACTTTAACAGAATCTTAATCAAAATTGCTGCTCATAAATAATCGTGTTAATAGCGAAGCACAATACTAGAAGCCGTCATTAATTTCACTGGTAGCTTCAGTCAAAACCAGCTTCTGAGCTGAGTACGCCTACCGACCCATCAAACTAACATATTATGGAAGTTATTGATCGTGCCACGGACCATTTTCAAAGGCAATTTGCGTTAATAACCTTTAAAACTCATTACGTTTAAAGAAATATCTTTTGGAACCATTACCTCTTAAGGTTAGAGTTTTATGTAGATATTGGACTTAAGTGTATTGTAAGAAATGGTTGACTATTTGCTTGTTTGTTTGGATTTTGGGGAAATATATTTTGGAACAGTTAGGTCAAGTGAATATTAGTTTTTTTTTATTGTTACTCTACATATGACAGCACCTCGCTTGATGTTAAGCCGACGTGTGGTCCATGATTGAATGTCACTGCTATTACAATTCAATAACTGTGAGTAGCAATCACATCCACTATGCCGGCCTAGTTGGAACCATCCCGAAACGTGACCAAATCACTCCACGATCTGTATACTTGTAAGATAGAATAATATTTAGTTATCAGAAGCAAAAATATAAATTAATAATATAATAATAAAAAATATAAATTAAAACAAAATGAAAACTAATTCTAAATAATTGTTATTGTTACCAAATATTTGTCGTAGGTCTAAGTACATATTTAGTATTCTAAATGTAATGTAATTTAAAACTGTTACCATCCTATTAAAGCTAATTTATATGACTACTACCCAAAATAGGTTACAAAAATAGAAGTTAAAATGACCATTCGGATATTCAGCAATAGCCACATTTAGGCTTCATTTGATAAAACATTCATGTAATCGATACAATTGATGGACAATTTGACACTGCCGTTTACAAAAGTTAAACAAAGTTAAAGTTTGGTAATACAAAAAAAAGTAAATGGGGCAACCATTAGAAAGTTCCAAGGCTGTGACCGTTCAGATCCTGAATAAATTAGCTTTTGGAGCGGACAAACCAATAAAAGTTTTAAACAAAAGAATCATAAAACGACCGATTCCGTTTGGTAGCAAGCAACAGGAGTTCTTAGTTGATTTACGACAAAACTGGGACACAATTGCTTGAAACTTTTCAAATAAACTAACTATGAATAGATACAAACATGTGTTTGTCGGCAACTTTTGGAAATGTTTATTAAATGAGGGTCTTATAAGTTTTCTGCGCCCTTAGAAAAAGACAATGGGCAAATTAAATTTTATTTGATGTCTACCGTCAGCTACTGAATGGGGATTTGAAGAGTATTGTGCGTAAACAGGACGTCACGACGTTGTTGCCTGTAATAAAACGCGTTGGATAAATATGCAAGCTTCGGTTATGGTCTGCTTGCTTCTGTATACGAGGATGTAATGTATTCATGTCTGGTAGTGAACAACTAAAAATTAAACTTTTGGTTTATATCTCGTAGTTTATGGTGAATTATATGAAACAATTTGATATACGGAACAGACAATAAGTTAATATCTATGTTTTATGTATTCCTTACTGGAATGAAACACACAAAGAAATGTTGCTGTACTCGTATGATCGACCCGACTTCTGAAAGCACTCCTAGAGTTAGGGTGCCTCATGCGGCCCGCTAGCTAAGTTCTTAACCAATGAAGATTGACTTCAAAGCAACCAATGAAGATTATTGAAATTTGAAATTATGTATGCCTTTTATTTTATTGATAAGGTGGTAAAGTGTCGTGAAAAGTTGTGGCCCTTCGGACGATGTGAAATCGAACTAAAAAAGGTTGAAGACCTATGGGCTAGCTAGAGTGTCATCAATGAACGGAAGCCACTAATGTTACAATTAAATATTTGCGAGTTGTAGTCGCATCCACTATGCTAGCCGGTAACTTAAGAGCTGATCCCGAAATGCGATTAAGTTTGTACTATCCGGATTGGCAGACTGGGCAAATGCAATATTTGCCTATAAATACATACAATCTTCTTTTTTATTATTGTGACTCGACATCTGTTTTCGAACTGCTTGATAGTAAGCTAGAAGAGTGCCGACGACTGAAAAAACCGAGTCAGTTCACGGCTGCCCCAGTCGCTGTCAATATGATTTTTTGGCCGATATAAATATATACATAGATTCCATTTAATTTATATAAATCTTATCATTAAAATTAACATACAAATGTTATAAAACAAATTACTCCGATCAGGAATCGAATTCATTTGAAACAATTTGAATGGGTATTTTTTGTTTGTTTTCTAAACCGTGTTAGTTGCAATTATATTTTATGTCTTTTTTACAATCAATTTGCTTCGGCAATTATTTACTGCTGTCAGCAGCTATTTTGTGCATCAAGTTTGAACAGTAGCCGTTTATTATTGTTCTAATAACAAAAGCTCACCGGAAGAATGAATATTTTTACACAGATGTGTAACAATGTTGTAATAAAGCTATGTAGTAACGCACTTTACAGAAGCCCAAATATTTCTGCGTCGGTAGCTCAACGACTTTTGTCTTAGAATCCAACAGCGCGGCACGTTTATGGCCCATTTCGCCTTATTCTTTCACAGCGCGAGCTATTTTATTTTTTGTCGTATCTTAAATAAGACATAATGTTCTAAGAAACGGGACATTAGAATGGACCCGGGGCTTTCTCTTTTTGTAAGGGACACGTACGTCGGATTTTATGGTCAATTGTTTTACTTAGTCGTTGATGTGGCAAAAAGATGTACGAGGCGACTTCTAGCGATGTCGTTGTTGATTTAGATTCATGTTTGTTAAACCGATTGAAAACGAAACGTGTTTATGCTTCTATAAGTTCACTCTTACGTATGACGTAGGTGGGCTATGGATATATTGTACTTTATGAAATAAATACGTTTTCATAAGAATTGTTATATAAAACTTCAAATTGTGTGTTTAAAATATGTTAAAGTCATGTATTGATCCTATTTTTATGATATTCTTAGGTACAATCTTTTTTAGTTTAATAATATAATATCGTCAATAATATGATGTTTATGTATTTAATTATGATACAGCATATATTTGTTTGTCTTTTACACTAATGCAATAATTTGTGTGTATGTATTATTATTTAAATATACATTTATATATACATATTAATTTTGTATATTTAAATCTTTATTTCCCGGTCTAACGCAATGTTTACAATAATATACTTAGGATTGGCGGTAATTCGTAGCGGTATTCGGTGTATTTCGCCTTTTGTAGTTATAGTACAATTTAGTTTTAAATAAATATATAAATTAATATGTGACATTTTATTTTTAGTGACAAGTGAAAGTAGCGTTAATCTACCGTCACAATATGACTCTAGTTGCAGCCATCCGTAAACAGCTAATTTCATAGATAGGTGTGGAAAGAATAATTCTTATATTTCACAAACCGCAGAGTGAAAGTATTTTTTACGTAACACCGAAAGTTTATATTTATATATAACTTATATCATTGCTGTTTATGGTACGATTATGTTCTTTTTTTAAATATATTTTAAGTAAAATACCTTTTTACAATACAGTACAATCTGTAGTCAATGGGAAGAGACCTACTACAATCAAGGAATTATAGAACTAAAAAACAAAGATGAATATTCCAATTCTTTGAAATTAAACACTCAAATTAACTATACATAGTACAGATTGACGACCGGACATGGCGGAAACGACACATTATAAGGTTTTCACTGGAATACATTCACGATTGTGCATATGACTAAATAAGGTTGGAGATTGTTTCAGAGCATAAAAGTCATTATTAAGATAGATGTTTTATCTGGGTTTAAGAGTAGGTTGCAGTTTCTTAGTCTGCCTACCTAGAGTAGTACCACCACTTTCAAGGAACCGTGAAGGCACTCTGTCGCGTTTCAGAATCAGCTTGAAAGTTGCTGGAACCAAGTAAGACGGCATAGTGAATTCCACTGCTATTTGCAGTTATTTAAGCCGGCATAGCTGTCATATGTCGAGTCGAAATAAATAATAATTATATTTTAAAACAATAAATAAAAGCTTCATACTCTAATTATTACATTAAAATTTATTTCCATACCTACTAAATGCCGCTCCATTGTCTCTGCCTATCCCTGTGGGAAAAAGCGTGACTATTTAATTTGATTTTTGACTTACTAAATGTTCTTGTATCATAAAAACAGAACGACCAAAAACATATATCAAGGATACATTGGTACCAGCAAGTGGATTTGAACCGGATGCTTTTATTTTGCGATGCCATGCCATAACCACTACACCACGCCACAGTCGCACAACCCTATGATAATTAATGTTAAACAAACTTTAGAAAATGTAATTAATTCGAGTTGGAACATTCCCACGGATAGTTGCAACAATTTTATTTGTCCACCTCTGCTGGACAAACATTTGCATTGGTAATTTATACCAAACAGAGATGAAATTGCGTGTCATGGCGAATATTAATGATCAACAAAATGTACTCGAATTCATTATTCGAATGCACATATTCATAACACGGTTAAGATAATGGACATGGTATTTGCATTGTAATCAATCAAGTATTGCAATTAATCAAATTAATCACAGGGATAGGCAATGAAGCGCCACTTGCCACAATCCTTACAGAACACCCTCGCTTTCTTCACATCCACAATTCTCTTCATGCAAGTACGGTTATGAGCACTAGGCAACCCACCTTTTTAAAAAATGTCTCCAATAAGCCTAACAAGGTTTTTTTTTTCCAATTAACAAAATAACATATAGTTACTGTGTTTTTATTTTGAGCTTTCATCATTGCACTTAAAACTAGCGAATAACGATGTTGTTTTGTGAATTTGTGAAGGTTTGACAATGTAATTTTAGAACTTCACTGTATGTTTATTAACGACTTTATGTTTTAATATGATTTAAGTTGATAAGTTATTTATAATTTAAATAAAACTTAATTTGTATGCCTTTATTAATACTTTATTCAATGAATTAAACAAATTTTATGCGGCTTACTATCGCGTTTATATTGGATTTGATTTTACATTTTTTTTTATTATTCCAAATTTTCGAGAGCTTTGCAGCCATTGTGGTCAAGGAGACATTATAAGTAGTAAGTATTAGGATATTTTGTGTACCTGTACATCTGAATTTCATTAAGCTCTATATATGATCTTTTTCATTTGATTGTAAACAGCTGTCGAATAGGCTATGCCGGCTTTGCTGAACTCTAACAGCTTTCAGTTTCACCCTGAAATGCGACCGAGTCACTTCATAGTTTTTAGACCTTGTAGGTCTGCCTAAAATTTTAATAAAAAATTACCAGACAAGAATATTATAGATTTAACAGAAAACATGGTCCTCCTAGTGTTTTTCTGATGTCTAACAGTTACATTTAATTAATTAAAATATAATTCCCTAAAAATTTATAATTTCATTATGAGGTGCTAATTTAAACGTAGCGTGTAAACCAAACTAGGTTTTGTTAGTGAGTTTGCATGTTGGATTTTCGCTGCTTAAAATAAAACACAGTTGGTGACAATATAAATATACATTGACATTATTATGTTGTTTGCCTAGTCTGTCTATTCGGAGTAGTATCACCAGTGTACAAACCGTCATATTCGTCATATGTTTTTGGGACCAGTTGACGATTTAATAGTAGACTGCTACTTGCATTTATTTATTTGTTGTAACAGTCGCATCCAGCCTAACAGTCATAAATGACGATCCACAATATAAAAAAAGAAAAAAAGAATTATGTCTACAGCATGCTGGCCGTGGAAGCAGGGCTTGGATGTAGTGCCTGGAAGCAGTACCTAACCGGACCGCTGCTGGTTAGCTTGCTATTTTAGTAAAAAAATGTGATTAGATATTCAAGGTTATAGGATGGTGAAAAAACATGGTCTGGTAATATATATTTAACTAAACTCTAACGAATGTTTTGATGAACTACCAAAAATTTGGCATTTTTTTGAATTTATTGTAAATGATGTAATGAATTTTTATTTTAGGCATCCAACTGTGTAATGAAACTGTAACGAATTTGTGTCACGAATGCTTCGGGTCACATGTTCATAATTTACTTCATAACCTACACTATGAAATTGGTATATTTAGTTCTATAAGTAGACAATCTAGGTAAGTTCTGACTGTCTACTTATAGAATAAGACTAATAGAATAGAATACAAGTATTTATATGGTACCAAATACTATGAATACTAAATCTAAAAGTAATGGTCAGAGAGTTGGTGTTTTAAACCCAGTTTACTGACACATACCGTGAAGTACCTCAGTCGCGTTTCGGGATCAGCCTAAAGTTACCAGTATGAACTAGTGGATGCAACTGATATTGGTAGTTATGTAACAGTATTTTGACTATTTTTTAAGAATTTAGATAAACTGAAGAATCAATACTTTTGAAACTCAATTAAAATATTTAGACAAATAAAATATAAAAAAATTTACACAGTCTATAATTTTTGATTTATTTGATTGAAACATCTTACATCTCTGTATTTATAGAGCCGTGTTACGAGTAGGTACTCACGTCGCTCCATTAATCCAATTCATTGAGTTGCAGACACGCGCCATACTGCACACAATCTTAGCCCAGACACTTTCCATAAGTTCTTATTAAGTTCATTGTTAGTCCAAGCAGAATCTGGATGAGGTAATACACTATTAAGTATTCACGGACTGTATAAAGCGAGTTTATGTTAAGCCGGCAGTGTCAAAGCTCCGGATAGCACGGACGAAGATGGTTAGGCGTCTCACGTGCTACGCCGGACGTTGAGTTCTCGACCACTGGAACACTAGGAGCTATGAATTGCTTATTTTATTATATTTATTCCTTAATTCGAATGGTGTGTCTTTTATCTATTAGATCATTGTATTGATTTGTTTATTAATGTAGATTTTATAATGATTATTCTAATATGTTTTATTATATTGTTATATGTTATGATAATACTCGTATATGATTAACGAAATGCGATCTTAATCTTCAGACCAACCCTGTATTAAACGCTAATTTAACAATGAAAATGGGAAAAATGGGTGATATAAATAACGATGTAAACTGCACGGAAAAATAGTGGCCGGCATAGTGATCACGCTTGAGGCAACCGTAAGTTAAATGGTATTTTTCAGTTTCGGCGCTTTTGGACTTCCACTTACTTTCCGTCAGACAAGTCAAGAACTGATGTCGAGACTTAAAAAAAATACATAAATGATTTAAAGTATAAAATAAAATTTATTACCAATAAAATAAGTATAGAAACCACGAGCCAAAATGTAAAAGCCTCCTCTAAAGAATGAGTCGGTCGTTATCGTACTTCTATGTAAGTTGAGTTGTCCAAGCGAATCCTTAACGATATTATTCAATAGAAAACAGGAAGAACCTACTTCTAGATTCTGGCTGAAATCCAAAGAGCTTGTGGTAAATAATGTGAATTGTTCATATTCAGAATGCGTCTTGCTTGGATTTAAGTATGTAAAGTAGGACAATAGCATGCTATAGTATTTACGAGTGCCTAGTTGCTGGGATCCGTAGTGTCCATAAACGTAAAGGTTGTATGAATATAATTTGTAGATGTGCCGCCTAAGCACGGCAATACAAGAAGCAAGATCGAGGAATGTCATTGTTACTCATTTTTAAATAACTTGCAAGGACAGCGCCTCAAAATGTCCAAAAAATATTTAAAGGTTCTGCAGTATTGATACAAAACAGCCTTGAAAACACGATTCAAGCTAGATATTAAAAATGTCTTGGTAAGTTATTTAAAATTAGTTACAATAATATCCCTTGCAGTTGTCGATCTTGCTTTTTGGATTACCATGCTAGGCAACAGAGAGCAAAATATTGATCACGATAAAGGACGTTCCGCTATGCCCGCTATTATTGTATGACAATATTATTTTTACGTGAAGTCAAGTTAAAATATATAATAATAATTATAAATCGGAACAAGAGAGATATGTAAAGGCTGACAGTTGTATCTACCTATTGAGACGCTAAATTTGTCCTCAACTTAACTCATGGTAAGCAAGGGAGGATCCAAGAGCGCCAACGACTGAAAATACCTTTCTATTATATGGTTGCCTCAGTCGCCGTCACCACGCCGGCTTATAAAATATTGATTGATAATAATCTATTATAATTTTAGGGACAGAAATAACTGTATATTTTCTTACTTAGCAAAATAATAAAACCAATAATACGACTGATATGGTACGTTAAAAGAATATAAAATTTAATTTTGATGTCAATAAAACGTGATAAAAATAGTTAGAGTCTAATTTTCGAATACAATACCATAGTAAAGTTATGGATGGAATCCTTATAAACGTACTTACGCTTTAAATTTACAAATAACCTTTTTAGAATTGCCAATTTCATTCAAAAACTAAAAGAATCATCAATGAGTTTCGCAATAAAATTCTAACTTTAATGTGATTCTGACTTCTGCAGTCTGGCTTTGTTCCAATGATACTTTTCGTAATAAATAAAACATATTATTATTTATACTGACGCCTATAATCTTAAGTGCATTAGGGTGCATCAGTCGCAAGTCGCAAGCCCAACACTTCGAATGCTTTTTATTAGGCAAAAGAGCCGAAAGGAGTTTTTTTGTTATTATTTTTAACTTTCTGGGTTCGATCCCATCAGATTAACTAATGTAACTTTAATATATACCTGGATGTACTTATTTATTAAAAAAATGTTTGGCACATTTTCTTTATTATAGATCTATAGTATATTACATAATATGTATCTAAGAAAGGAATTTATAAATCTGCACGTTAAGCGAGGCAGTCCGACCAAATCGGAGACATCCTCAAGAAAGCTCGGTTGCCTAGTGCCCATAACCGTAGAGCTTCTATGAAGAGATTTGTGGATGCGAGGGAGGTGTGACAGGATCGTGGTAAGTGGCGCTCCATTGTCTTTGCCTATCACTGTGGGAAAAGGCGTGACAATTTGATGTATCTACTTTTAAATATTCAACATAGACGTCACAACAAGTATCAATGTCACATCTCTTTTTCACAGCGTTTTTGAAATTTAACTATGACCGGATCCATTACAAAAATACTTTCATTTTGTACTCCTCTTCTCTCAGCTATTATTCTACATGGACATAAGCCACCAGTTCTACGAGCTATGTACTTATTCTCTACTTATGTATGTTATCTTTCAAAATAATTTTCACCCACTTCTAAAGGTCTAAATAATTTGATATTAAAACACAAATTAAAAACCGATGACAAGACAATACAATAATTTTTACATCATTTTTGTATTACAGCATAGTAACGGCGACCGAGGCAACTGTGAACTGACTCGATTTTTTTAGTCGTCGGCATTCTTGGACCTCCTCATGCTTACCATTTATTCACTTTTTAGTTAACATTGTCATATAAGCGTGTTTATTTTTATTTCTTGTTTGATGAGCAGCAAAGAGTTGTAATAAAGTAATTTTCTTGGTAGTAATAAATGTTGACGAAATTAGTGTACGATTTTTTTTTTGCGTACAATAAATCATACGTACAGACATATGTAGTTAAAATAGATGTTAAGGCGACCGCGGTGTAGTGGCAGTGCAATGGTTATGCAAGCCGAGAGCACGGGTTTGAAGCCACTCACCGGTACCAATGTATCATTGATATAATGTACTTTGGTTGTCCTGTGTCTATGATAGAAGCACTTTAGTAGCTTCATCATCATCAGCCAGAAGGCGTCCACTGCTGAACATAGGCCTCCCCCTTAGAACGCCATTCCGAACGACAAGATGCCAGTTGCATTCACCGGTTACATGTCGTCTGACACTATGTCGTCAGTCCACCTAGTGGGAGAGCGTCTTCCGGTTCCTGGTCTCCACTCTAGAACCTTTCTTCCCCATCGTTTGTCGGTTCTTCGAATGATTGAGTAGCTTAGTATAGAAATTTATAATAATAATAATAATAATAGAATGGACGAATGGGCCTGCAATTTCGTAAGGAAGGACGTCCAATATTATTAAAATTCCTATATATTTATTCTACCTATATAAAGTATTTCTAACGTCCCTATAAATTTAAATATAGATAAAATATTTTACTTACAATATCTGTCACAGTATACATACCGTTACAAAATATTATGACCAAAACTGCATCTATAAACTGGTAGTAAACAATGATGTAAAAATTTCAGCAGCACGACTTTTACGACTACAAACACAGTATATGTTCATAAATTGTTTATGTATATTACATAATATTCTTTGATGATTGCACTACGTAGTAATTTTTTAGATTTTACGCGAACATTGGAAATTTAATTAAACAAATGTTATGCTGCTTACTATCGCGTTTATTTTGGTTTTGATTTTATATTTTTGCGACGTTTCGAGAGCTTTGCAGCCATCGTGGTCACGGAGCCATCACACTGTCTCTCCGTCGCCACGATGGCTGCAAAGCTCACGATATGGCAGAATAATTAAAAATTGTAAAATCAAAACCAATACCAAAATCGATACCAACATGTTTTATGTTAACAATTTTGCAATTCATGTTTAATGTTTTCCACATCAATATTTTTAATAAATTAATGTTTGATCTAAACGACTATCAAAATTTCTATACAAATATTAGCATCAAAAAGCATGCAATTAAATTTTAATTTAAGATATAAAATTTACCACTTGGTTGCGTGGTAGCGAATTAGTTTCGCAAACCAAAAGCTTCCGATTCAAACCACTTCAACAATTTTTTTTTGATATACGTATGTGGTTTGTCCTAATTCTACCACAAAGATCATTCAGTAATTAGTATAAGAATATATTTATAAATTTAATAAAAACATAACCCTATTAGTTTAAATTCTTTTAAATCATATTTCTCGAGCAAAACTTTATTCTTCATTTTATCCGTCCGCAATCGATTCATACTTAGCTACTTAACTAAAATCAATTGTATATTAAGTATATAATTTAAACCTTGTTGTTTTATTGTTTTTTTTTACTCAAGCACACTCGCCCATACGCGTTTACCTAAGCATTAGAATATTTGAAAATATGCCCAATATATGGCAATATATGGCACATTTTATATTTATTTAAAAAAAGAAACAATATTATAATACCCAATATATTCTTCGGCCCCATTGCTAGAACGTCAGCAGTATGTGAAAGAATGGTAGGCAGACGGTGGTTTTGGTAAGCACAGACCAGTGAACCGTTACACTTCTGTATTTATTACGCTACCAATATCAGAAAAAACTTTTTTATTGGTGCAATAAAAATGTTAAATCTATTTTGTTTACATTTCTAGAATAGATTGTAGAACAATAGATGAAAATAACAAAGGAGCATCCCAACAGTGGCCTTCTGTTTTCAATTTAAAAATATACAACAAATTGTTTTTTTTTTTTATTAAATTATTTTGTTAAGAACTTTTATTGCAAGTAATTGTAAGCACACAGTTTTTCATTTTAGTAGTTTTGTTGGTAGTTGTTACTTTTAAAATTTTAGAATCTACTTGTTTGATGTTTATTTTCATTTAAATATTTCCTAAATTAGATTAAAAGATGATAAATTCCTAATAAAGAACTGGTCATCAAACAATCCAACTACGTAGAAATGCAGTCATTAAGATGTGTAGGTGGAGTGACGATAGCAAATAGAATAAGAAATAGCACAGTGCGCAAATCTGGGTTGCTTAGTGCCCCTAACCGTAGAGCTTGTATGAAGTGAATTGTGGATGTGAGGGAAGAAACCGAGTTGTGTCAGGATCGTGGCAAGTGACGCTCCATTGTCTCTACATATCCCATGTCAGGAACGAGAAGTATTATTTTATTCAAGCGCGACCTATGACAGCACTCCGCTTGTTATTAAGCTCGAGTCCGGTCCATGAATAGAAACGACTGAAATAACTGCAAGTAGTAGTCGCAGCCACTATGCCGGCTTATGCTGTACTGGAAACAGCGATCCATTGTGTTTATCTATCCCTGTTGAAATTGGGGCATGACAATTTTGATTGAATGACTAAAACTGCATATGAGGTTTAATTAGAATAAAAGAAAAAAAAACATGGTTATAAATTTAATCATTGTTTATTTTTGTATAAATAACACAATTATATTGATAATAATTAATTATTATGATCACTTTTATTTCCTATTTACAATTTACATAATTATACTACAGCAGTCTTTAAGTTTTATTTACGAACTCTATACACAGGATAACGAACAGGCAGTATCTTACACTTACATACATTTGGTTTAGCGCTTACATCATCTAATTTTATTACAATATTTACAATATAATCTACAATTTACAATCTATATCTATTTAAATAATTACTTATGACTGGAAGTCGAGTGCTACGGTCACACTCGCTAGACTAGGTAAGCTTGCACGGCACTTCCTGAGTCGAGTATCGGAGGGGCCGGCCAATGGCGCGGGTCCCTTCTCCGCCCGGGCGCCATGCCTTGCTCTAACGAAGAGTAATCAGAATCTATTGAAGAATAAATATGATCTGAGATCGGACGTCCATCCGGTCCGTAGACGGCTTGCGTCTGTCGCGCAGGCGATTGACGCACTTCACTGCTATACTCGGGTGGAGCACTTACACTAGGACTCCCATTACTTAAAACAGGAGATTTATTAGAATAAGCAAGTGTGCGATTTGCACTATTAGGAACAGACGAATCTAGGGTGTATGTATTAATATTTTTCCTATAGTTGTGTGACCTTGTTTTGTGGTTTCGGTGGGTAGAATCTGGCATCATATATCTTAACCTTTCCCAAAACCTCTTTTGGCCCCATTGAATGCGTGACCCTGTTTTTAAGTACGGTCGTAAATCGGGATCGCACATAGCGTCTGCAATAACGGAACATTCTTCTATTAGCACCAATTTATAAATGCACCCTTTAAGCGCTTCATGGAGCCCTTGTCGAAATTCATACCTCGACCATTCAGTTTGCATAAAATTTCTAGTCAGTACAATTATGATTCGTTTTGATGCCTCTGCGGCTTCTACGACAGGCGGCGCACATTGCATATACTGCGCGCCATGATGTGGAATGTCTCTATAATGCAAACATAAATGATACGATGGGTTCCCATTTTCCAACTCTGCCGCTAGCGATTGCACAACGAATTCCTCGTCTTTTGGGCTATAACATACGTATGCGTCGTACAACTTTTCGCTTTCTTCAAAAGCTCCCGCAAACGAGAACACTCGTATACCACAGTTTGTATACAACCATATTCTAAGAGAATCTCTGAATAGAAATAGGACGACAAGGGCCAATAAAATTAGCATAAAACCGGTGAGAGTCGATACCATCATGGGAACATAGTTCGATACTAACATATTTCCAATCATAGAGTTATCAGCATAATAATCGCTACATACCGTCCCATTTAGATTGAGCTCTTTTTTCTGTGGAGGTTTAGCATCACCGTTCCAACACCATACATCAGTAATATCGACAATCTTTTGAGCGTTCTCGGCTAAATAAGCGGTCATTTCTTGTAAATATCTGCATTTACATGACCAAAGATTATTGCCCAATGAAAGTGCTCGTAAGTTCTGATTATTATTAAAAGTCCAAATACTGAAGTCGACGAGTCTATTACCGTCCAATCGAAGAATTTCTAGAGATCTCAGTGATGAAAACGATATGTTAGCGATATGACTTATAAGATTATTTTGTAGGAACAATTCTTTGAGGTTACTTAATTGATCAAATTCATATCCATTCAGTTCTGTTAATCTATTTTGGCCCAAATGCAAAATCTGTAGAGAAGTTAGGCCAGCAAAAGTTCTATTTTGAATTGTTTCTACACCGCTATTATTTACATATAACGACCGCATGTTTTTTCTTCCAATGAAGCCATGATTTTGTAATTCTTTAATATTGTTGCCATCCAAAAATACCTCTGTGGCATCCATTGGTATTTTATTTGGTATTTCGCCCGTTGATTGGCCGGAACAATCGACGACATTGGTGTTCCACAATGGATCGTGATAGCATGTGCAATTTTGCGGACACGTCATCTCACAATCACATGCGTCGAAGTCACAACAGTGGCATATAGCAAAACAATGTGTTTCGTACTTACACAAAAAGTCAGTAGTCTTAAGATTAGTTAACGGCACATGTGTACCGCTTCGTGTATTTGTCATTTTGCACAACACGTTTTCCAAGTCCATCACACGAGGATACTGCCGCATAGCAGTCATATTGTTTATTATCGGCAGCCATTCCATTGTACAATCACACTGAAACGGGTTGCCGCCGATGTAAAACTCTGGCAAACTTTTATTATTTTGCACAGGTGACAATCGCAAACTATTTAGTTCTAAATGCACTATTTCATTCGCGTACATGTCCACTCGCGTTAAGTTCTTTTTGTCGAAAAACGTATTCACATGTATTTTATTTAAATAATTATTATTAATAAACAGTAATTCTACACTATTAGGAATGGCCATTGACGATATTTCCGCAATACGGTTATGGCTAACGTCTAAAGTCTTTATACGAATCTGATCTTGTAACTTATAATAATTTCCTAAATGTTCAATAAAGTTTCTATGAATGTCCAACCACTTTAAATTACTAGGCACAAACGCGTAATCGAACCACACTAAATGATTTTCTGATAGGTTGAGCCATAATAGACTTGCTAAAGTTGAGAAAACTCCATTGATGTCCGACAAATAATTCCCATCCAGCCGTATAGCCTCCAGCTGCGTGTTTCTGGTAAACGTTCCTCTTTCAATAGCATGGATTTTATTTTTTGCAATATTCAATACTTGCAAACTTGGCAAATCCCAAAACATTCCAACGGAAAGGTTCCCAATTTGATTATCGATCAATCTAAGTCCAGTGAGTTGATTGAGATTTTTGAAAGAACCATTCCTAAAGTCTGATATTTGATTTTCTCCCAAATCCAATGTCTTCAATAAAGAAAGCTCCCATAAAGCTTCCGGTACGTCCATTAATTGATTTGAACTTAAATCTAATTCTTTCAAATCAGAACAATTTTTAAAAGCTTTAGGATCAATGTTCACTAGCAAATTGTTATTGAGTGTTAACTTGCTAAGAACAAATAAACCGTTAAATAAGCTTTGATCAATTGTATGAAGTCTATTTTCGGCTAAGTTCAATGTATGTAGATTATACAACGGCAAAAACGCATTTTCTTCAATGTATCCAATAGAATTATTTCTAAGATTCAATATTTGAAGAAAGTATAAATCCTTAAATGTTTTTCCGTCGATTTTAGTCATGGCATTGTTTGATAAGTTCAATACAATTAAGCGTATCAAGCCGACAAAGGTTCCGTCGTCGATATGCTCACTTGAGAGTTGATTACTGGATAGATTTAGCACAATTAATTGTTCCAGGCGATGGAAGATTCCTCTCGCCAATCCTATTAATGCATTATCATTCAGATATATTTCCCTCAATTCCCGGGAGTTACTGAAGATTCCCTCTGGTAATACTTGCAGTTGGTTATGTGATATGTTAAGCACCCTTAATGAAATCAACCCGTTAAAAGCCTCACTTGATATGTCCGTAATATTGTTATGTTGTAAATACAAATGTTGCAAACTTCTTAACTTAACAAGTTCTGACTCTTCTGGCAAGCTTTTTATTTCATTGTGACTTAAATCCAAACTGTGCAAGTTTGAACCACATCCTTGACCAAAACCAAGTTGTGCAACAGTCTTAATTTTATTGTGAGTTAAATTCAATGTATGTAAGTTTTCCATCGAACAAAATAATCCAGAGGGCACAAATTTGATATTATTCTGTGCAAGATCCAATGACTGAAGTTCTGTTAATCCATTAAATGTATTTATTGTTACTTCTAAGTTTTTAGTAGGACTCCATTCGTAATTCTTTGAACGGATATTCAGTCTTTTTAATTTATTTAAGCCTTGGAATGTATTTTCTGGCAATTGTAATAATTTACAATTGGATATTGTCAAATCCATCAATCCACTGAATTGATTGAAGTAATAAGCTCGCAGAATGCTTTCGAAGAGAAGAAGATGATTGCACTCGATGGATAAGCGGGATATGTCTGATGAAACCGTTGCAATATTACCGCCATCACTGTCCAATGTACGCACTTTGCAGAGCACTCCGCCGCCGCCGGCTACTGCATCCGACACCCGAGCACATTTGTCTTGGCCCGGTGGGAGCACAGCCCAGCCTACTTGCAGCAGAGCACAAATCGAAATCACAACCTTATACATATTGAAACTATATCACAGGATTCTCATTTTACTAGGTAATGTCTCATAAACACACCCCTTGGGTCGATATCACCATTTCCGAAACAAAGTCCACGAGATACTTAAGTTCGTAAGAAAAACTTGTTAACATTTCACCACACCACAGTTATTGACAAATAAACTATAAACAGTCGTTTAAAATTTTTATAATATTAATTTTTCACTCATGAATATTGTTTAATAATTTTTAATGTTCAATTTATTACAGCGTACACCTCGTGTTTACTACGATGGCCACTCGACCACCTCGCGTTGTGGCCGCGTTAAGACTGGCGAGTGGAGCTCGCGCTCTGCACAGGGAACCATTCGGGGGGCGCGGACCCTACCCCTCTCACCTCACCGCGGACCACCTTACAAAAAGCTCTACGTGAGTCTCCATCTACTGGGGAGTAGCTGTATTAATTTAACTATGACAAAACGATTAGTAAACTTTTGATTATATTTTAGTTTACTGTGTGTGATAAATAGTTATTTAATAGTTTTTTATTTTATTATTATGACTCGATATT
This sequence comes from Tinea trinotella, assembly GCA_905220615.1. NCBI lineage: Eukaryota > Metazoa > Arthropoda > Insecta > Lepidoptera > Tineidae > Tinea > Tinea trinotella. Next base: position 3,763,448 of record HG992314.1, read on the forward strand.
CGACCTCGTCTTGCCTGATGGTTAGTTAGCAAAGGAGGTCTAAGTGTGCCAAGGACTGAAAAATAAACGACATAGGTGCAGTTGCCTCAGTCGCCATGACTATGCTAGCCAAAATTACATAGTCCAAGTTCATTTTTTTGCTCACTTTTCTTTCTTTGTTTATAATATATATTTTTAAATATTTATTTATAATAGTATAAGTATTGTATAAGCACAATAAATCTTTTATAAAGAAACAACCAATTAAATAGAAGAATTGTGTCAGACCACATTATTTTCGAATGTTTCTCTTGGAAAACCGGAGCTTTACCCAGCGGGGGAACAATGGAAAACTCGTGTAAGAATCTAAGAATCACAGCGTAAAGAGGACAGAATGCATCCTAACAATTTACATAACAAACCTTCATAGCGTATTTTATAAAAATAAGTATATTTATAAAGTTTAAAACTTTATAAAGCAAACATTTTTGTTGTTAAGATATTTGTTTCACTCAGATTTATCATATACCCTGACTAAACAATATATATATAGGTAAGTACTAAATGATATCGGCATTGGAGTTGAAATAAAACTCGCGATTTTGGTTGATGATTTCGTAATCATTACCATCCAAACCACTGCCACTTTTATCTTAATCGATCAACTAAATCATCAGTTATCACGCCCCCATTCCCACAGGGCTAGGTAGAGCAAGACATCGTTTACATCCACAATACTCTTTATTCACTGTTTAAAAATAACTGTTAACAAAAAACGTTTAAATAAAAGACTTATTGAGGTCATCTTCTTTTAAATTTTAATCAATTTTGTGGCTCGATATATTATGACAGCACTCCGTCTAATGGTGAGGTCCGGAAGGGATGTGACCGCTACTAAAGTCTATTAAATAACTGCAAGTAGTAGCATCCATTTTACCAGCCTTGTTAGAACCGGCAACTTTGAGGTGGTTGCCTCACTTGAAAGTGGTAGTACTCCCCAGAAGACTTGGAAAATTCCACTACTCTCTAATGTATTTATTTATATCATTTTAATACAACAAAGTAACCGCAAACGTTATTTAACCTCTTAATAACATCTAAACGGAGGTAAGTTAGCTTTCACCGCGAAAACAAACTGCATAAAATGGGAATTAATCTCTGGCTCAAATAGGGCTTTAATAAAATTATAGCAAAAACTATCCACATCGTTTCCACTGTGTGTTTAACCGCAAATGCGGGCGGCTGTGGTTAAAACTAACTCTGCATACGATTACAAATACAAGCTTACTCTTTTTATTTCTATTTCATATTGCAATAGAAATATATTTGCAATAAAATAATAAAATAAAATTGTGAAATCACAACCAAAATAAACGCGATAGTAAGCCGCATAAAATTTGTTATTTCATCAATCAATGTTCGCGCAAAATTTAAGAAAATATTATGCTTTCTATCGATCATATTGCATCAATATAACCAATTAATTTACATTCTGGTCGACCGTATCAGTTCGGTGCGTCGTTTCTTTGTAACATAATCGACAAAAGAACCTATGTGTTCTCTCCATTCTATAACCTTTAATCCTTCAAGGGATGCGCGAAGTAGCACGCACATAAGGCCGGCGCGGCGTAATGACGGCGACTGTGGCAGATTCGTTTTTTTTTCAGTCGTCAGCACTCTTGGACCTTCATCATATTTTCTATTAGGTAGGTCGTGGTCAGTTGTCGAGTCACAATAAAAAAAGTTATATGCTAATATTTTGAATGTTTAGAGTAAGGCTGTTGCGATTTAACTTTTTACTATAAATACTTAGATAAATCCTATATAAAATACTGCATTTCCTTGTAAAATTTGTGAAAGCAGTAGATAGTGTTAGGCGGAGTAGTACTACCAAGTGTATAGAACCATGAAGTGACTTAGAAGACTTCTAGTTGCAGTTATTTAACTGTAGTAGCAGTCGCCTCCGTTCATGGACCGCACTCCAGCTTATCATCAGATGCGGTGCTGTCATATCATGTCTAGCGATAGTAAAAATAAATCGCGAATGTATTCTAATTTTTAGTGCGGCGATTTCTGCTGAGAACCTCAAGTTGCACAAATACGCTAACCTCGGTACTGGTTACGAATTTGCGCCGTTTGGGGTCGAGACGATGGGCCCTTGGGGACTTTCAGCTAAGCGCCTGGCCAAGGAGTTGTCCAGGAGGCTGACGGAGAAGTCTGGAAACAGGAAGGCTGGCAATTATTTCTGCCAACGTATTAGCCTTGCTGTACAAAGGGGAAATGTTGCCAGTCTCCTTGGGACTATCTCTGATGCGACGTCATTAGATGATATTTTTTTATTTATAGTTTAATTATAGTTAATTATTACTTATAAATAGTCTAATTATTTATATACGAGTAATAATGTTGTCAATCAATCAATCAAATTGTCAGTGTCAAGCGTTTAAAAAAAACGTATTTTTACATCTTAAACAACCTATGCAATTACTAATCTATTTGTTTCTTTTTTACATTTCTATACTAAGCTACGTATCATATAAACGGGACAACCAAAGTACATATATCAAAGATACATTGATTTTGTTTTTTTATTGTGCCACGATGAATGACGGCACATCGCCTGATGTTAAACTAGGTTCGGTTTATGATTGATGCCACACACATTGCTGCAAACAGTAGCCGCGTCTACTATGCTGACTTATCTAAATAGCGAAGTATTTGTTACGTTAGCCTTTAAATTATCGGTTTTATTTGTTAATATAGAATACAGGGTATTAGTTTATCTAGAGTATCAAGGTATACTAGATTTTCACTAACTCGTTTTATAGATAAAACTTTATATAAATGTAAAATTTTTTTTTTTACATATTTTCGTGAGAGCCTTTTTTAATTCTTAAGTTCTCAAACATTTCCCAAAACTCATTAGAGTTTGCGTTTTGGTTCGCACGATTTTTATCAACATTTTTTACACGTCAGCTTACCTGTAGACGCCATTTTATTGTTACTTATACGAGTACAATAGACGCAATTCAGGTAGTCAATACTTAGAGAATAGAGAGCCCAATTCGTTGTATTATATTCATTTATTTAAAATGAATCATACACAAATAGAAAATATAGATCAAATATTATTAAATAAATACGTCGTTTCTAAACGGTGAAGTATAAAAACGAATATTTCAAAACGCGAGTCCATACCCATACCCAAAACCACGAATTTGGTCAATCAATCAAATTGTCACGCCTTTTTAGGCAGAGACAATGGAGCACCACTTGCCACGATCCTGACACAACTCCCCCGCTTCCTTCACATTTACAATTCACAATAAAAAAACTTAGGCGGTTTTTCAGTCGTCGGCAATCTTGGACCTACATCATGCTTACCCGACCTACATCAGGCAGGTCGAGGTCAGATGTCAAGTTACAATAAAGGACATCATTCATTTTGTCCAATAATAAAAAAATATATAAATGGTAGTTTCGATACTTGTATTGATAAAACCAATAACAATTTTACTTTCAATTGCTGTGCGATTGAGTTATTTGGAGAACTAGATATGGAGTTTGTATTATCTGTCAATCAACGCCATATTTGTTCCGCTTTGAACTGTCATAATTATAGTTTGATCAATTTGCACACCTAAACTGTGCAAAAGAAAGGATAAATTCTAATTACATTGTAATCTTCGTACGTCAAACTATTTTAAAATGCATATTAGACTGTTAATACAATTAAGCCCAAGTCCCCATACAAAATGAATGATGTCCTTTAAAAATAAACATGTTATCACTTCTTGCTATTTTTTTCTAACCTAAATTTGCCTGATGGTATGGGGAAGTCCAACCAATTTATTTATTTTTATATATATAATAACTTTATGCACTGGGTTCAAAGGCGGACTTAATGCCGCTAGGCATTCTTACTAGCTTACCTTAGGAACAACATAACGCACTTTTTTGTATAAGGTAGGTGCAAAATAAAAAAGAAGCATTTAGTCTGAAGCATACTACCAATTCTAATATACTTTATAATAAATCTGTATATAACATACTAGCTGTGCCCGCGACTGCGTCCGCGTGGAATAGTTATTTTGGGAATCATATTAATTTTTTGTTTACCTACCTGCTCAGCTTTATTATAAATTACCTATAGCTGTTACCCGCGACTTATTTTAGACGATTAAATTACGTAACTAATAGAATATATTTTAAAGTAGTTTTAAAAAGAATATATTTTAAAGTACTTCTGCGTAAATTATATTTTCCGTTTTATTTTCTTGTGCGCAAAACTCGCAGCCGCTTTGCAGCAGCAGTCTGCCGAGAACGCTGAGTCCTTTTTCTACGCATTACAGTGACGAAGAATGAACGAAGGAAATGAAAACTTAACCAAACTAACTGTATGCTTAAACTAAAACCTAACCTAATAAGAATTGTAAAACCTAACCTTGAAAGAATGTAGATGACACCTACAGGTATTATTTACAACAAAACAAAAAAAGTGTTATTGTGAAAATATTAGAAACAAAATACTATACTTAAAACAAACACTACCTACTATAGAGAAAACTACTACAAAATGAAATTGTATAAAAAAGGATTTTGCACGATGATATTATATCGTAAAAACAAATTTACGCTGCATTCAACCGATCAGTAGGGAGCCGACCGCATAGTATGCTTGTCTGTCTATAAATGACGCGCCCCTCCACTTTATTAGTTTATTTAAATGTGTGAATGCAAATATTACTAACTATACTAATAAACTTAATCACGTTCGTTCCTCCTTTCTAACCAGCAACTGAATAACCAATTACTGCATTTTCGGTGTGTTTTATCCATATTTTATATTTGCTCGTATGCGTAAATGCAGTGGAGGGGCGCGTCATTTCGGCTTAGACAGACTATACCTCGTAGAGCTACACCCCCCTCCGCCTCGCCCGCAAGCACCGCCTCTACTCGCCCGCCGGTTAGCGCTCATCATGCGACGCGTGTGAATTTTGTTTCAGAGTTATTTTAAAATTGTATTATCTTATAAGATGTTTATTGAAATTAGGTGATGTCAATGACAATTTTGTTCACAGTTAAATACTCTTAATTAATAACACATTTATTTCGATAAAGAATAATATTATTATGTTAATACAACTCTGACAAATAATTTGTAATAATGCATTAATTTAGACCAAATTTGACTATCATAAAAACGGTTATTGTGAGTTAATCTTAAAAGATAGACATATACGGTCGCGGACATTTTTTTAGATAATTCAAAGAGGAATAATTCTTCAATACATATTTTTTGGGTATCTCGAACGGTTTTCCTTAGATAATTTAACTGTCTAGATAGAGTGTCGCGATTCAATCGCAATGCAAACATAGGCCAACGTTGAACTGATTGTGTGCGTGTCACACACACAGATGCGTTCCATTACGATATCATTACAAGTGCGTCGGGCCACGCCTGTGTGTGTGAAATGATACCAGCTTATCGATATTACCCACTAAGTAGGGAAAAATATGCACTTTTGATATGCGTTTTATACATACATAAATTAATAATAATGTAGATTTGTTTACTATTTAATTTGTTATAGTATGTGTATATGTTACCAGAAATATATGAAACCTAGGAATTGAGAAAAACAATAGGGAGGTAGGCAATGGATGTAAAAACAGCAGCAAGTAGTGTTTGCAAAAACTCGATAGTTTTGTTATCGGTAGTAAACACCAAAACCATCTACTCAACCGATAGGGCTATAGACAGCGCAAACTATTAATAACAGTAATATTATTGATAGTACTGACCTAGTAAATTGATAAAACTATCGAAACCACTAATAGTGGTATTTTCTTCAAAATTAACGAAATTGAAGAATTATCGGTTTTGTGCAAGAAATTGCACTCTACTTGTACCGTACTTTTATGTGAATAAGCATTACTAATGATAATAAATACCACATATACTTTATTTTAATAGTCCAGTGCACAATATTTGATAGGGGTAATAAAAAAAAGAATAAGAGTATATTTTTTTATTTATACAAATAAATAAAAAAGTTTTGATGCTGCATCACGATTGTTGTTATTAATTTTTATCTTGTAATAATATCGTAAATCTATAATAAATATTTTTCTACAACACTTTTAATCAAATTAGTTTGATGGAGGTGGCCACAAACTAGCTCAGCTTTTACCTCACAGTAATTTGGGCCTCCAATAAATTGTTTCATTACAGTACATACTATTTTTGCATATTTTTTGGGAGTCATAGTAAAATCCTGTTTTAAAAACTGTCGAATTATGTATTCAGCAGATCAGAAAATAAAATATACATCCTGAGAGGCATAGATGAGTCCCTTCATCTCTTAATTTAACCAATTAATGGTGCGGCAATTTTTCATTTGATGTCCAAACAATTAATACACTTATTTTTTTTGTGCAAACATTTAACAACAAAGCCTGCTATGTAGCCGACGATTTGCTGTGTATATTCACATAATTCCGAATAGTAAATAATGCCGGCATCGTTGTAGAGAATTTCGTCGTCAACGTCATGTTCCTTTTCATCTTCTTTCCTTAACGAAGGAACAGTTTCATTTATACTTTTTATTGATGAAGAGCACGTTAGAACACTTATGTCTTCTAATGTCACATAGTTTCCTACCTACCTAAAAACTGGATCTTTAGGTATTCTGTAACAACAGTTTGTTTATTGCTGCCTTGTCATATGTCGTTTTTATGGCACGACATATGACAGCACCCCGCTTGATGTTAAGCTGAAGTGCAGTCATGAATGGTAAACAGTGCATCCACTTGTAAATAATATTGTAATTAATAAACATATTGTTGTACATACAGAACACACATTTAGGTGGGTAATGTAATATAAATGTTATAACATGTTATTATATATAATAACAGTGTTAAAGTGATACTTGTTTTTTTTATATACAACAAATCTACTTCAATATAAAAACCAAAATATTCACGGGAATATTTTGATTCAAAACCTGGCAACACTCTTAACATCTTAGGTAAAAAATTGAACTATTTTTAAAAAAAATATTTCCAATGTTTATAGTAATTTAAAATCTACTTAATGATGATAAGTGACAGCTTTGGTTGTTCTCAAGCGTCCTTTGTAAGTTCGGCACAATTTAATGGCGCAAACAGTCATTATTATCGAAAAAATCACAGAGGAATTTCGCGTGGCGTCCGAACGGTGTCTGTTACGCAACTGACAAACGCGAGAGAGTGTATCGGCCAACAGTTGGCCGGTATTTTTTTTAGCCCGTGCGCCACCATATGCTCTATCTAGACAGTTAAATTATCTAAGCGGTTTTCGCAGCGCATGCAACGGAAACCCTCAAAGACGAATAATATTCCCCGTTTTTTCCACATTTTCGACTGTTTCTTCGCTTCTATAAGTCGCAACGTAATGTTTTATAGCCTAAAGCCTTCCTCGATAATTGATCTATCCAACACAAAAAGAATTTTTCAATTCGAACCAGTAGTTCCTGAGATTAGCGCGTTTAAACAAACAAACAAACAAACTCTTCCGCTTTATTATATTAGTATAGATAGTATAGATAATGCGATTAAAATAGGAATAGGACGGAATCGGCGCCATTTTGTGACGTCTAACTCTCCAATCAACTCACTTTAGTATGGTATCTTTTTCTTTGCGGGAGAAACAGACAGCTTTGAATCAGTCAAGTGAAGTTAGTCAACAGCCCGTCCTATTATTATTCTAATAGAATTATATCCAAGGTTATAAATACGATGGGGCGAGCAATTATTATAACTAATGTTTTTCCTACTGACATTTAGTATACCCGCAAATTAAACCACGTTCCCATAATAGAAACAAACTAAAACCTCTCATTATTTACATTGTCAATACGACAAAAGTAAAGCATGGATTACATAAGTTTCCAGAAGCGTCTATTGTTTGAGTAAAAATATAAAATGTAATCGCAAAACAAACCTTTGTTTAGTATCAGTGATTAGCAAAATAGATACCTGCTGTCTTCCGCAATGCTCCTGAGAATGTTGCAAAAAATGCGACCAAAGTATTGTTTGTACGATCCAAGTGCGCAAAATAAGTATCCCCTTTCACATTAACTGCTTTGTACTCCCAACAATTTCTTTTGAAGAACAATGAGATAACCTAAGACACGTATTAACTATACGTACTTTGAAATTATATTTTAAAAGAAAGTTGAGGAAGTAATTATTTCTTATAAAATATTTAACAAAATCTTTGACCGGCATAGTGACGGCATAGCAGCCGTAGTCTCACTCGGTTTTTTCAGTCGTCGTCACTCTTGATAAGCAAGAGGGGGTCCTTGCTTATCATCAGGCGGGTGATGTCAGATGTCGTGTTACAATAAAAAAAAAACAATTATCGGACATAGGCAGAACCCTGCCCATGTGTTCTCCCCATCCTATAATTTTTGAACTTTCAAGGGAGGTAGGTGTAAAAAGGCATCTTTGGCCGGCATAATAACGGCGACTGAGGCAACCGCAAGATGAGATGTTTTTCTAAGTCGTCGACGCTCTTTATCCCTTGCTTACCATCAGGCAAGCCGAGGCTAGCTGTCGCGTCTGAATAAGAGAAAAAAAATGTATGTATGAACAGATGTATGTATAAAATTGGTGGCTAGTTTTTCACATATCAATACTAAGCTACTAAAGTGCTAAGCTTATAAAGTTCATATTAAAGATACATTGGTACCGGCATCGGCATGTGGTTTAAAACCTGTGCTCTTAGTTTGCGTAACCATTCAACTACCACTACAAAGATTTTACATGAATTAAATTTTGTGTATTAAGAGGGGTGCTATCTTATTTATTATGTCGCGTCACAATTAATAAAAAAAGGTATTTCGAGGTCAGATGTCGTGTTTCAATAAAATATTTTAAAAATATTACAGTTAACTTTAAAACTATTTATTTAAATAAACTACAAGTAAGTATTATCAAATGAATTGTTATTTTTAAATAATGCATGTATAGCAGCAAACCGCACCCTCGCTGTCAGCTGTCCGATTTAATAGAATAGATATGATATCGTTATGAAAAGTATTCTGTAGGTATTATTAAAACTATTCCCTTATTTTCTCGCATATTAGTTGCGCCTATTGATACTTAGAATAGAATAATATCAGCCGGTGCAATTTAATAAACAATGACCATTCAGTCAGACGTTACAATAGGCATGGCTAGTAAATGTTCGTAAACTTCAAGATATTATACCAAAAATATTGACGTCATTAAAATATTAAATAACAAATAACTGTGGCTAATAATTTACATCATCATCAGCCAGAAGGCATTCACTGCTGAACATATAATAGCATCCCTTAGAACACAATTCCGAACGACAAGATGCCAGTAGCATCCACCAGTTATTCGTGACTTTCACTATGTCGTCAGTCCACCTAGTGGGAGGCCTACCTACGCTGCGTCTTGAGGTTCGTGGGCTCCACTCTAGAACCTTTCTTTCCCATCGGTTGTCGGTTCTTCGAGCGATGAGGCCAGCCCATTGCCACTTCAGCTTACAATTTATATAAAGTCCAAAGGACATTATTCATTTTGTATGGGGACTTTGGCTTAATTGTATTAACAGTTGTATAATCATTTTAAAATAGTTTGATGTACGAAGATTACAATGTAATTGAAATATATCCTTAATTTTGCATAGTTTATGTGTGCAAAATGATCAATCTTTAATTATGACAGTTCAAAGCAGTACAAATATGGCGTTGATTGATAGATGATACAAAATCCATATCTTATTTTCCAAATAACTAAATTGCACAACAATTAAAAGCAAAATTGTTATTAGTTTTATCAATACAAGTATCGAAACTACCATTTATATATTTTTCCGTGATTGGACATTACAGAAGTAGTACATAAAAGCCCAAAATGAATGATGTCCTTTTACAAAACATAGTTGTGTTATGACAATCCGCTACGAAAAGTTTATCCATAAATTCTATAATTATAGGTAACAAATGATGCCCTATGGGTGTAATTTTCTATTTAATACGTATCTTAATAAGTTTGTTACCGCCTACAGTGTAATTACAACTCATAAATATGACGAATTAAGTTGTATCATATTTTATGAAGATTGCAAATTATATTGTTAATACTTACGAGTATTAAGTTATAAACATTGAACTAATATCATACTGAGTACCTTATTGTAAACAGTTTGTATGTTTATTACCCTTTTATTAAATTATGGTTCGAAAAAAAATTAAGAATCGTAAAATAAATTAAATTCTTAAATAAAAACAAAACCCTACTGCATTTATAACATACTAAAATGTATACCAGCTTCATGAAGAGAATTATGGATGTGAGGGAAACGAGTGAGTTGTGACAGGATCGTGACAAATCCATTGTTTCTACCTATCCTTGTGGGACAAAGACGTGAAAATTTAATTTGATTTCAGATTGTTATTTTTTAACATAACAATCAATCACCTCCCTCGCTTTCCTCACATCCATAATTCTCTTTATACAAGCTCTACAGTTATGGGCAATAGGCAACCCAGCTTTCTTGAGGATGTATCCGATTTGGCCTAATATGGTTTGGGCACATGAAAAGGATAAATGAAAGTAGACTGACGAGAAGAATTTATAAATCTGATGTGAATAGATACGTTAATAATAATCCTTTTAAAAACTATTGTTACTATTATTATAGATATCAAAATAGTTTATTCGTGTAATAATAAAATTCTTAGAACTGAACATTTCAAAGCATGATTCTGAGAAACACATTTGCAAAACTCTTAGAAAATTCTTTAACAAAAAGCTATTTTCATACTAGAAGAGCAAGATAGGTTGTCGGTATTATGCTAGAAGTATATTTTATAGTGTTACCACGCCCATAATGTGTTAACATCATTATATGGCCGCAATAAGAGGTTCTCAACAATGCAGATAAGACGCCGTGTTTGTAGACGAAGGGGGTTACATGGGGTGACTTTCAGGCAGCTGTTTGTGTATGGATAATTTAATATTAATTAGAATTATCCCTAATTCCATTATAGCGACTACTGTGGGTTGTATTTGTATTGTAAAACAATTTGACTGTTATTCAATTCGGAAATTACACAAATCAATTCCTTTCACAGATCAATGTCCACAAACAATAGTAGCATAGGGATGGCGGCCGTTTTTGTTTCGCGAGGGAAAATCCCCGACTGACCAGCATGGATCACCACCTCGCGGCGTACTTCCTATCATCATAGTTGACGAGTACCTCTTTCGCATGACCTCGTAACTTCGCCTACACTGGTTTGTTCTATTGACGAACGGGCACCACCGGTAACAGAGAAGGGGAATAAGATGGTCAGATCTCCCATCCTGCGCTCTTTTCTCATAGCCATGCTGGCCTTGCTAAACTCCTGAAAGTAATAGAACCACCCGCATCTGGCAGACTGGGCACTGCCTGTGTACTAATTTATTTTATTAGTATTTTTGGTTATGTATTTTATTTATTTATTTTAGAACCCCGCATATATGAATAAATAAATTTCATTAATAAAGAAATACCACTTTTAGTTATTATAAAAAAGCCTTGTTGGTTTTGTGAAAATGAAAAATAAAAGGTAACAATTTTCGCTTGTTATATTTTGGAAGCTTAACGAATTTATTAAACTGAAAACATTTTTTCATAGTTTTATCTAATCCACATATTTTTTGTAGAACGACGATCGAAAAATATTGCACATTTTTTTTACTAAATATTAATTTATATTTTTTATGAAACTAAGCTTGACTAATGAATCGAATTGACCTATCAATCAATAAAATTATCACGCCTTTTTCCCACAGGGATAGGCAGATACAATGGAGCGCCACTTGTCACGATCCTTACACAACTCCCTTGCTTCCTTCACATCTACAATTCTCTTCATACAGGCTCTGTGGCTATGGGCGCTAGGCAATCCAGCTTTCTTGAGGATAAATAAAGCTAAACTACATGTGTTTTATAATTTAAACTTTTATATTTAGGTAAAGATAGTATAAAAAATGTCTTTCCATATAATGTTAACGTCGAGGTTGCTTCGCTCCCGTCGTCGTCGCCACCCGCATCCTTCGGGAGAGCGTTTCCGGTTCCGTTCTACGATACAATATACAGCCTAACGACATGAAACTAATAAGAAAGTATGTTCAAACACAACCAATAGAGAATTTCCTTTAAAAATAAATGAAAATTTATTGTTGTAAACTTTTCTTTTGGATTTTATTTTACTTATATAGTTTTTCTTTAACAACATTAAATAGGACGGGCTTGCAGTGCTTATAACCATAGACTTTGTACATAGAGAATTGTTGATGTATAAATAAGAAGAGAGGAGAAAACAAACTTGCTTTATATTTTTCATGATGGAATATAAAGCCGGTAATCTATTGATGTTCACGCTCAAAAGAATACAAAGCTTGAAATAAAGTTGGTTTTGATTAAGTTGATCAGACATATTGCCGACTGACTTTAAACAAAAACAACTTTTATTTTAAGCGCTTTAATGTATTTTTTAGTGCATCACTGGTATAACAACTTTATTTTTACGTTAGCACTTCATAGACTTACCCTTATGAATTAACTTTATATAAAATCTGGCACATAAAGTAGCACGGCTATTAGAAGCTCCGCCGTCCTAGGATGGGCAGAAGAACGGTCGGTTATATCCGCCTCCTTCCTGTATAAAAACTAGGAGCATCAAACTCGGGGCTAGCCAGTCGTTTCGCACAGAAAGAAGTGGCTACCACAGCCAACACCACTGGAGATGTTAGACGAATGTACCCCAACACGCAATCTTCAGTGATGAAGAACGAGCCCTACCTGGAGAAATCAGAAGTATCCATGAGGATTACCCACAAAGAATACTTTGTAAAACGACAACTGCCCACCACAAGTATACAGACTGTGAAGGGATTCGGTTTCGGGGGCGTTTCGGGATCAGCTTGTAAGTTGCCGGTTCCAACTTGGCCGGCATAATGGATGTGACTGCTACTTACAGTTATTAAATTGTAGTAGCAGTAACATCCATTCATGGACCGCACTGCAGTTTAACATCAGGCAAAGTACGGTCATATGTCGAGTCACAATAAAAACCTTCTCGTTTTGTAGAAAACTAAATTCTACTTTCATGGTAGTAGAAATACAGATACGCGACCTCTTACGCCCTTATCGCAAATATCTAAAGCTATTACGAGTTAATATCAATGGTAAGCCGGATACGAACCTCGGATGCGTAAGGAGATATGTTATATGAACATCAGCTTTGTGTGCCAGCTTTTGTGGTTACATGTCTTTGACATTTCAATGTTATTTACCAAAATATTTTGATAGCATATTTTGTCATGCGAATAAATTTGTTTTTTTTATAATGTCGACAATTGATCCATTACAAATATAAAGATTTTTTTTATTTAGCTGGTGGTTTTTTGATCTGGGATAGTACCACCATTCCAACATGACTATGCAGCATATCATCAGATGGAATGCTTTGCCAGCCCATGTGCTCTCTCTATCCTGTAACCTTGGATCCTTCAAGCGATGCGTAAAGAATCACCTTTGGTCGGCATAGTGACGGCGACTGGGGCAGTCGTGAACTAACTCGGTTTTTTAGTCGTCGTCACTCTTGTACCTCCCCTTGCTTATCATCAGGCGTGTCGACTTCAAATGTCGTGTCACAATAAAAAAAGGTGATCCATAGTTGCCGGACCATTCCAAACTTGGAAGTTTTACAAATATGGAAGGAGAGGCTGGCAACACCAAACTGCAAAAGCAAAAAGAACTACCACCACTTTTAAATGAACAGACCATAAAGTCCATCAGACCATCAGGATTATCTTGAATGTTTCCGGTTTTAGGCGACTGAAACCACTCACCGGTACCAATGTATCTTTGATATATGTACTTTGGGTTTCCTGTTTCTATGAATCACTTTAGTTTAGTACTTTAGAATAGAAATGTATACTAATAAAAAAACATTAATTAAAAAAATATAGTTTAATTTGACTATGTATGCTGGCAATTAGAATGCGACTGCTATTTGCAAATGTTTAGCTAAAGAATCAGTCGCCTACATTCATGGAACGCAGTCCAGCATAACATGAGGCGGGTGCTGTCATAATGTCAAGCTGCACTAAAAATTTGTCTGAATATAGATTTATTAATAGTTCCAACAGTCCATTCGTAAACAAAGCCTCAAGGAATTCTTATTGTTCTTAATTAAAACCAAAAGGTCTCTTGAAAGGAATGTTTTTAAATGCACAAATAAACACTGGCTATATCAGAAAACGTAAACATTGTAGCAAATTGTTTTCTCCTTCGCAGTGATAAATATCAGTTGAGGCCGTCGTTAAATTTAGCATTTAGTTTGCTCAAACGAACAGCATAAAAACGATGTTTCTTGCCACCTTTTTAGAATACAAATCTATATGAAAATACATATATAAAAAATATAAAGATTTATTTAATGTATTGAAATGTTATGATATATGATCTATCTCCCTCTAGCTTTAAAGATTATAAAAGCTTATTGTATTCTGTGTATTAAAGGTTCTGAAGGTTATAAATATTTATTATTATTTATTATACATTTTTATACTAAGCTAATAAAGTGCTTTTATAATAGAAACAGCACAACCAAAGTACATATATCAAAGATACATTGGTACCTGTGAGTGGTTTTAAACCCGTGCCACTCGGCTCACGTAGTTATTTCACTGCCACTACACCACGATCGCGTTATAAGTTTTAGATTAGATATTTTTTATTTAATTTTACATTTTTTTTTAACAAAATAAATTAACAATCTATTATTATAGAAAACGTACAAAATAAGTTGGAAGCTTTTTTTAACAGATATTACACATTTTTGTAAAGTTATTTAAAGAAAGCCTAATTAACCATTCAAGAAATAAAAATGGCTTATAAAATAGGTGATAATAATATTATAAAACTGATCAACACATTGAATAAGCAGTAGAATCAATATCATGAATAAAAAACATAAAAATTAGGATCAGAATTTAAAATAAAATTTAAAAATACTAAAACTCTAAAATTGTTTGTATATTGTACACACACTAACAGATGCTTCTTCGAAAACTGAATACAAATTGTTGGTGGGTAAATAAGTGTCCATTGCTTACATTTTACGATAATGTATCTTCGGTAGCAGAACGAAATTCAGGCACGTACAGTTTTCACCAAAAAATGCAAAGGAATTTCTTTATTGGAAAAACATTACCCCACATCTATAAAGGTATTCGCGATAAACTTCATAATTCTTAAGAATGTTCTGCTATCATCTGACCTACATTGAATCTAATATTATAAAAATTCATCGCCGTATATTGTATACGGATTCTTCGAGGTTTTATCTTAACGAGATTTGCTATTTTGTTTTAAAAACGAGTACAAGCTATTTTTATATTTTATAAGTTTCTAATAGAATTGACTTACTTTCCATGATTTTGATTACTTTAATAAATCAATCAAATATCCTGACACAATTAGCTTTTTAATGAAATTTACAAATCTCTTTAGAAATGCTCCATGTTTTAGTAAACATTATGCAATATTTATTAACAGATTCCATTTTTTTTATTAACATTGCTATTTTTTCTTATTGTGACACGACATCTGACCTTAAGCCGCCTGATGATAACCAAGAGTGACGACGCCAGTTCCCAGCTGCCCCAGCCGCCGTCACTATGCCAGCCTAAGAAAATATTATTATTATTTTAGCTTCCTAATCATGACATCGTGCTTATTTATCATACAAACGTTTGCCAATAAACGAAAACACTCGTAAAACATCGATCGATCCTCCATAAAGCCATGTAGATAAAATATTACCGGTATTATTTACTGGAAAGCCACCTGCATATGCTAAGCTCCTAAAATAAAATGCCTCTTATCTAACTGTAACGGTGGATCGCTTTGGGTGCCAAAAAATATCAAAAATTTACATCGCTCCGGATCCATAACACCTGAAGCCCAACCACGAGTTTTTACCACCTAATAAATAAAGAATTATAATGATGACTTTAGAAAGCAGCAGAAATAAAAGAGATAAATATTTGCTCTGGATCTGTTTGTTTACTACTCTGCCAATTCAGCATAGTACCACAATTTACAAGTGTACAAACTGTAGAGAGACTTAGTTGCGTTTCGGGACTTGTATTACTAATCGTACTTAAACGTCACCGCCCTGTCACGTTTTACCACGTAATCGTTACTAAAATTTCCATGGTGGAGGTAAGTAAAGATATAACTGATTAAACACGTTCCTTGTGGATCTATGTTTATCCTCGGGCTATAAAATAATCCTTTATACCAGTATAGCGTTGTACTAATTAAAATAATTGCTATAATTTGGTTTACAAAATGTATGGTTGACTTTAAGTTTTTTATTGTGACGTGGGCGGTAAGCTTTGTGAAGTAATTATTCTACTACATTGTTTACTTCCCTTCGAGGCAGTAAATTACAATATTTGTCATAAGGTTTTTATTTAATTTGATGTACTCGTATATAGAGAATCAATTTCTGATGGTACGTAAGAGGAAGATCAACTTATATTTTGTCGCATTCGAGGAATGTAGAAATGCAAAACGAAGACGAAGATAAAAAGTTTAATAAAGATTTCATTATTTTCTGAACTCTTCAATCTTAAGCCCCCGTTAGTATCATCACAAACGTTTGTTTTCTTTGAAACAGACGTCTTTAGCCTCAGGCAAGCCACTAAGGGGAGACTGGCAAAGAACGTGAACAGGAAAACAAAGAAACTCGATTTGGAACCCTTCAGCCGGCCGTAGGGAGCGTATTAAATTTGCATTAGATGAAATTGAAATACGCCCTCGATGACTCGTTACAAGGGAAGACTAATAATGTCGTCAATTCTCCTTTGGAAAGATCTTCAGAGTCACGGCGTGACTATTTGATTAATTGAATCATTTTTTTCTTCCCCTCTTTAGGAGGTAGAACAATTTGCATTGCTGAATTACTTGCGGTGTATAAGCCTATAATGCATTGAGCTTGAGTGACAGCACGACAGAGTAAAAGCGACGGGTTTATAATGAGATACACTGATCTGTTTATCATTTTTATCTAAGTCTAACGGTGACATTAACTTTTACGCCAATTACCTACTTCTATGTTGATAAGATATGAAAGATCAAAACATGCGTGATACAATGTCAACCGGTTGTTATTAAATGTACCAGGAATATACATAATATATAGAATATTTATATAATTAAGGCAACCGTAAACTGTTTTTATTCGGTATTTAGCGCTGTTGGACTTCCCCTTGCATCCCCTTGCAAGTCGAGTTTAGATGTCGCGTCCCATATTTTTTTTTATATTTAAATCCGTCTTCCAAGGCATAAAGGATGAGAAGGCTTCATGCACATTTATTTATGGCAGTTACTACTATTTATAATTGGCGCTTTGGCTTAACGCGGACAATATACAAAAAATAGTTAAGAAGCTTTACTGAATTAATTGACCGGCATAGTGACGGCGACTGAGGCAACCATAAACTGAGTTTTTTCTGTCGTCCGCGCTCTTGGATTTCCCCTTGCTTACTATCAGGCAAATCGAGATTAGATTTTGAGTCTCAATAAATAATCAATCAATTAAATCATCACTCCTTTTTCCCATGGGAATAGGTAGAGACAATGGAGCGCCAGTTGCCCCGATCCTGACACAACTCCCTCGCTTCCTTCACATCCACAATTATCTTCATACAAGCTCTAAGGTTACGGGCAATAGGCAACCTAGCTTTCTTGGGGATAAATAATAATGATAATAAAATACCCAAATAACTATTTTAGTATTGTAAAACATTATTTCATTTTGTAATACATTGAACACATTGTATTGTGTTCATCCAGTATGCAGGATAATTAAGATGCCAAGACCTCAGCTGTCAGGAGCAGTTTGCAAGTCACTTCAAATACGCGTATGGAGACATTCGTGCCTGACATAGACATCTCTGTATCTCACTTAGGTACATAAACTATATACTTACATGTAATTATTCATATTATGTTAATTTTATTATTGTAATTACTTTATTGTATTGCTATGAGAGCAAATATTACAGTGGTATTTAAAAAAATGCTTCGGTTTAAGAGTGGTAGGCAGATAGTTGGTGGTCGTTTATCCAATTTGTCAATCCGAGAAAGTGCCGTGTAGTACATACGTATATATTCGTATTTCAAGTGTACGTGTATTATGTATAATTATATTGTAGTAGCTTAGTCGCGTTTGGGGAACAGATTACAATAAGGCCGGCAGACTGGAGCGACTGCTTCTTGCTGTTATTTAACTGTATTCATTTGTGGATGACTAGGGTCTGATATAATACTATATACTGAATCACGATCTCAATGTTATCGTGATAGTGAACGGAATCCAATCACGTATTATGTATTAAATTAAAATAGAAATGATATTTTGTATGTTTCTTTATGTTGACTATAATCTAATTAGTATTTTGACATTAAAGTCAAATACATCGCTTAACATTTAAGCTGTCCGTGAGTGGGGTGTGGTTGTAACATAGTTGTCAGTCACGATGATCAGCTGCACGTCTATCGCACGCGCTCAGGTCACGACCACAATGTGCACCGAAAATTCTCTAACGACATTTCATTAACCATAACTGAGGTACACATGACGTAATCTGTGCTAGGCTTTATAACGCTATTATTATTATTTGCTACGTGCTTATTTTTTAGTAGTTTACTAGAGTTTGTTATGGGCATTCTTTGACTTGGACTTCTTGATCCTCCTCTTGCTTACCATCAGGCTACGGGGTTAGGTTGGGCAACTTAAAACGATTATCGTCTCTCATCGACGATTGGCAAAATAATAAAAGCTAGGCTAAATCCACCAAAATGAGACTATTGCAAGATAATGATAAAACGTGTCGCGAAGAAGATATTCATCACAACGATTATTTGTCTCGTTTTATTGGATTTAGCCTAGCTTTTATTATTTTGACAATCACCGACGAGAGACGATAATCGTTTTAACTTGCCAACCTAACCCCGCAGGTTGAGGTCAAATGTAGAGTCACAAAAAAACGTCAAAGTCAATGAGTGGTAGGCAGTGGTACGCAGTCTCCCAATCCGGGGTAGTACCACCACTTATAAGTATACAGACCGTAAACTGATTTGGTCACGTTACGGGATCAGTCTGTAAGGTGCCGGTTCCAACTAGGCCAACATAGTGGATGTAATTGCTGCTCACAGTTATTGAATTGTAGTCGCAGTGGCATCCACTCATGGACCATACTCCAGCTTAACATCAAGCGGGGTACAAGCACAATTTAAAAAAAACGTCTTTTTAAAGAATTATTCCGATAGACGATGTACGATATAATTCTGCATGTAAAGGAAGCAATAGAGTAATGTCAAGATCGTTGAATGTAGGGCACCGTTGTCTTTGCCTATCCCCGTGCGAATTAAGGCGAGAAATTGTTGATGATGATGATGTTAGAACTACACATTTAAGCTAGTTATACTCTTTATCTTCTGCAATTTTCTTCTTATCCCAAATTTAAACCTTTTTCTTTAAACTTCAAAGATAATCATTTTCATCTAAGTTTATTTTAAATGTCTATTTTTAATATAAAAGGATTTAAACACTTCTAGTTCAAGATAATTCCAGAATGTTAGCGTAAGTCTAAACTAATTTAAGTAACTTCTATTTTTATAAGTTTTTAAGCATATTACTTTGAATTACTTATATAACTTAACAAAGAAAGTAGAATAGACGCGATATCGTAGGCACTGAAGCTAAGATAGTTAGGAGTTAAGAGAGCATAATTAAAGAATCAAGAGAACTAAATATTAAGAGCGTTATCATAGAAACAAGACGACTATAAAACATATGTCAAAGATATTGTACATTGGTACCAGCAAGAGCTATTATACTGCACTACCAAAACACCATGGTCGCCTTACATACTTATTCTTAAAAATAGTTTGCTTCTTTTTTATTGTGACTCGACATATGACAGCACCCCGACTGATGTTAGGCTGAAGTACAGTCTATGAATGGAGGCGACTACTACTACAGTTAATCAACCATAAGTAGAAATCATCTCCACTATAGCCACTTAGTTAAAACCGGCAACTTACAAGCTGATCCCGAAACGCGACCAAGGCAATTCACGGTCTATATACTTGTAAGTGGTGGTATTAACCCGGATCGGATTCTTGTCATAAGTATCCAATTTAATTTTAACAAACTCAATCAAATTGTCACACCTTTTTCCACAGAATAGGCAGAGACAAAGAAGCGCCACCTGCCACGATCCTAAAACAACTCCCTCACATCCACAATTATCCTTAAATTATCTTGTTAGTAATTTAACGCCCACAGATCGAGTTAAGTCGTACTATGTATAAATGATGAGAACAATTAAATTACGGGTGCTTAGACACGCGCCTGTGCCTACTCTTGGCTTTATCTAATTTGAATTAACTACAAGTACTAAACAAATCCCCAACCTATAAACTTGGATCCTTCAAGCGATGTATGAAGAAGTACATGAAGGTCGAGGTCAAATGTACTTGGTGGTACGCTTGATGGAGGTGCCGACGACTGAAAAAACCGAGACAATTCACGGCTGCCACAGTTACCGTCACTAAGCCGGCATAGTGAATGCGACTGCTGCATGTGCATGTTTGTCTTTGGTAAGTGACTCGACTCATGAAATGATTTGAAAATAATTTATAATGGGCATGTTCTCAGCATGCACCTTCTTATCGTTAGATTCTACGATGGCATGAAAAACACAAGTCGAGGTTTGATCATTTATGGCTAGCCTAAAAATATACTTTTTATTAGTTTAATTATTCAAAATAAATGATATTTTAGAAATAAAACAATTTAATACATTGTTATAGCTTAATAAATATTTATTGGTTTATTTATTAGTATTAATATTTATTACGATTAAAGTACGTAAAAGTACGAAAATTTGGATATAACATACGTCAAATATTTTTACTTCCAAAAGTCTATCAAAATCTAAATAGACGTGCCTGTCTATCAACATACATATTTAGAAATTTCCAAGAAATTAGATTTTGGATAAAAAATAAAAGTATATTTTTAGAAAAAAAAAACGAAAAAAGTTCGCATTTACTTAGAATCTGAAATCTGAATATAAAACTTAAATTTTAATTTATTTTTCATTGTTTACATTATAAAACTTATTTTTAAAATTGCATTTTTTATTTATTTATAAAAATAATATTTGAAACCATTACGGTGACTTTGTACAGTATAAAGTGTAGTTAATTTTATATCAATCAATCAATCAAATTGTCACGCCTTTTTCCCACAGGAATAGGCAGAGACAATGGACAATGGAGGCAGAGCCACTTACCACGATCCTTACACAACTAATTAAATTAAATTTTATACTCATAATTTAACACCTGAACGTTGTACTAATGAACGTTTATAACATTTACCCTCCTTAAAAAAGATCTGTTGAAAGACACTTTTGAGAGATGATCGTCGCTGTAGGTAAGGTGAAGGGCACGACTTAATGATGCATTCCGCGCATAATTTCCCGCTAAGGGCTTCCATACATTCAGACATAGAAATAAGGACGACACGCGTGGCGCATTGGTTAGCCAGCACGTTACGCGTAAATTCCCGGGTTCTATTCTTTGCTAGGCAGAATAGAATTAATAATTAATACCATCACTTCAGAGCGTAAAGTGACTTGGTCGCGTTTCTGCTTGTTTAACTGTAGTGCCAGTCGCCTCCATTAGCAATGAAAAAAATCCAATCATAGCTTGAACTATGTAAGTTGAAAGAAATGGATAATATAAATATCTAATTGGAGTTTAGGGGATATCTCTTCTCTCTGTCCATCTCTGTTTTTGGTAAATGTTGAATGGTGAATGATAGCCCTTAGATGACGAAGCCCAACAAACTGGGGCGATATAGGACTCCTACTGAGGTTTCCTGCTTTATGATTGATGTTTTCCGCTCTCATTTCATCACTTTTAAAGCATAGACACGTGACAATGTTGTGAGTAAAGTTTATAAAGAATCGTTGACTATACTGCACCTTTGTGGTTGTTTTGGTTAGGACTTTTATAATCTGTGACACGATGATGATATCTTTTTAAACAGCATTAACTAACGTAAAAAATAGTAATTAGGATATTTTGGTCTATTAGGCAACTTTTGAAATGATATTTAAACTTTTAGATTTTGAGATAATTTAGAGAACTTTTATATTAAATATAGATTTTTTATTGGAATTAAATTGCTTTAATTTTTCTAACGTGCCATAAAACTTGAGGCGTAGTATTACAAATCTCATTAACTCCTACATGTTACTTATATAGCTGACAATCTTAGTCGGTAGCAATTAGAGAGGCGTTCATTAAAAAGACGCCGTTTCGTGAGCTCTAATAGATGGCTTAACATTGTTAATGCGGGCAAACATTTAACACTTATTAAAACAAAAACAAATTTAAAAAAAAGTTCAATCAATCAAATTGTCACGCCTTTTTCCTACAGAGATAGACAGAGATAATGGAGCGCCACTTGCCACGATCCTGACACAACTCCCTCGCTTCCCTGACATCTCTCTTCATAAAAGCTCTATAATTATGGGCACTGGGTATCCTAGCTTTATTGGGGATCTCTCCGATTTGGTCTGAAAACACCCTCCTGAGTTTACCTCATTTAACGCATCCTTCCACATCAGAAAAAATAGTTTCTATAATATTATTTATTCCTTGTCCACTAGATTTCAAGGTCATCTAATTCCAAATTTGTCAGGCGATGGTCTCGGCGGAAATTTAAGACGATCGTAGTCTAGTAACAGTGAAGTGGTATCGCCAACCAATTTACCCGGTCAAAACCACTGTTTTATACCTACCTCGTGATACAGGATCGGCAGTCAAACTTTAGCCAAACTATTTAGGGCTGCGGAAATTAAATAAATTTAAATGGCGTAAGTATAAAACACTGCTAAACATTTTTTTAAACTATTATATGTATAAAAATAATATAATTTAGTGGTGGTACTGCCGATCCGGGGTAGTACCACCACTTACAAGTATACAGACCGTGATGTGATTTGGTCACGTTTCGGGATCAGCTTGTAGGTTGCCGGTTTCAACTAGTGGATGTGATCGCTACTCACAGTTAATGAAATGTAGTAGCAGTGACATTCATTCATAGACCACACTTCGGCCTAACATCGGGCGGGGTGCTGTCATATGTCGAGACACAATAAAAAATAACTTATGTTTGTAAAGATGATATTCTCAAATATTTTGGCGGCATATTGACGGCGACTGAGACAACCGTAAACTGACCCGGTTTTATTAGTCGTCGACACTCTTAGTCATCCATCACAATAACCATCAGGTAGGTCGAGATCAGTTTATTGACATCTAAAAGACAAACCACTATTAAATAAAATAATTAAAAAATCCACCACTAACCAGTCTCAAACCAACCCACCTTGGTAGTGTTAACGTTCTATCGTTTGTTTACAACCACATGAATTTATTAGCACCATTTTTATAATTACAAGTTTTAAGTATCGCATGTTACTGTTGATGGTAAAGCCCCATTAAAATATGTGATGAATTTAGACGAATACCCCTTTTATTCGCTGCCATAATTATTATGTTGAGTTAAATAACTTATAATTATATTACGATTTGAAGTACAAATTAAAATCCAAAATTAGATATAAACTAAAACACATAACATCATGAATTGT
Organism: Tinea trinotella; assembly: GCA_905220615.1. Lineage (NCBI taxonomy): Eukaryota > Metazoa > Arthropoda > Insecta > Lepidoptera > Tineidae > Tinea > Tinea trinotella. Next base: position 3,787,253 of record HG992314.1, read on the forward strand.
CACGCCTCAATTCCCACATCATTTAAAAAGCTAATTTTATTGTGGCTCGATATATTATATGATAGCACCCCGCCTGATGTTAAGGTTGGGTGCGGTCCATGAATGTAGGTGAATAACTGCAAGTAGAAGTCACATCCACAATGCCAAGTTGAACCCGCAACTTACAAGCTGATCCCAAAACGTGGCGGTACTACCCCCGATATACAGATTCGGCACCACTGACTAACATTCCCTGATAACACCTGGTAAGTTGCAGCACCGTTTTCTAGTCGTCGACACTTTTGGATTCCTCTTGCTTACCATTAGGTGGCTCAAGGTCAGATGTCGAGTCACAATAAAAAAGCTGAATGCCGGCTGAATCGACAGTCGAACTAAGGGATTCGGGGCGTCGTGTCCTAAGCGTGAATCAATCAATTACCTTTTGGCCGGCATAGTGACCGCCGCTAAGGCAACAGTATAATGGAACGTTTTTTTTGTCACATGTTAGCACTCTTGGACCTCCCTCTACTAAACCTTAAGACAGTCAAGATCAGATGTCGAATCATATAAAAAAGACCACGGCCTTTAATACATAGTAAGTAATTACCTAAGACAATTTATTTACTAACCTATTTAATACATAAAAGGCAATCAACAATAAAAGACAAAACATTTTCTTAAGAACTTAATTTTGTAGGGAAACGGCTCAATAAAACGAAACAAATCGCTCTTAATGACTAAAACTGTAATTAAATTCTAGGTTTTAAGTACCTTAATACTATTCCAACGTTACATTACGAAGAATTGGCCCTATAATAAGATTTATAAAACCTCTATCTAGAACAGGAACACGGTGCGAGTACTTGTACATCTAAGGCTTAGCATTTATAAGATAATTAGAAGGACTATTTTATTTTAGTGCAAGATAAATGAATATTTAATGCAAATAAACATGTTTATAAAACGTAGTTTTTTTATTATTATGTGTGACTGCTACTACAGTTAAATAACTAGCACTATGCCGGCCTAGTTGGAACCGGCAACTTTTAAACTGATCCTGAAACGAGACTAAGTCACTTTACGGTCTGTACATTTGAAAGTGGTGGTACTATCATCTACTAACTATCTGCCACTTTAAAAACTATCTATGTCATCTGTATCTATCTGTATCTGTATTATTAGTAGCTTTATATCAAATTTGAGGGATTTTTTTATATAAAAAAAAATCACCTTAATACGTCACGCTTTATTCTCGAACTAAGTAGCAGTATCTACTCGTATTTGGAATACTTTGACATATTATTTATTAAACTATTACGGATATATTTAGTAAGAGAATAAGGAATAGTAAAGGAATGTAAAATAGTAATACGTAGTAATATCATCAGTAATTGTCACGCCCTAATTCCCACTGGGATAGGCAGAAACAATTAAACACCACTTACCACGATCCTGACATAACCCTCTTGTTTCCTTACCATCCACAATTCTCTTTATATACACTCTATAGTTAGTTCATTCTACATAAAATCCTTTTTCCATTATTTTTATAACATCGTTGACCTACTAATGTAAAAAGTATATTAACTGTGGATTTAGGTAAGTATATAAAAATACCCTAAATACACAGATATATAATAAGAAAATGCTATTTAAAAAATGATAGAAACTGAGTTTCAATAATTGTGGGCGAAGAATCATTAGTTGCCCGATCGCATGCGTGAAAGGTCATCTATGGGGAAGTGTTGTGGGAAATAAAATACAATTAAATTCTGGATGTCGACTATTATTTATCCACTACAACCTTTACATTTAATAGAATAAGTAATAGATTTTCTCAAACATCGCACTTATTTCAATAATGGTCATTACGATACGGTGGGCTTCAATTTACGTTATTTAATTTTTTTTATCCACAATTCTCTTCATACAGGCTCTGTAGTTATAGGCACTAGGCAACCCAGCTTTCTTGAGGATGTCTCCGATTTTGTCGGAAAACACCCTCCTGGGCCTGCCTTGTTTAACGCATCCATCCACATCAGATTTATAAATTACTTTGACTCATTCTATCCCTGTGGGAAAAAGGCGTGACAGTTTGATTTGATTTGATATTTATATTTATTACATTTTCCAAATTTTATAGCAGATATTTTTAATTAGGAATGTACACTGAAATTATGAGTAGAAGCAGTGCGCTCAATTTTTTGAGTAGCACTAGAAGAGGCGACTACGCGAGAGTGCATTGCCGCTCTTAAAATGAATAGTGCAATTTGTGCATGCAGTAATCGACCGTAGAATGGGATGCGGTGCCTCGTTGCATAAAATTAGAAGAATCTTTCTTTAAATCTCAAATTAAATTCTGTCAGGAAACATGGACGCTACATTACCGTTATTACAGTTAATATCATGTATATAAATATATCCTGGAGGTTTTTTACTATTCATTTTTTGGTAAAATACTTATAAGAATGCGCCAAACATATAAAAATTACTATATCCGGGAACTTTCTTATAATTACTTATTTTTTTTTTATATCAGGATCATGGAAAGTGACTACTTTGTCTCTCCCTATCCCTATAGTAAATGAGACGTCACAAATAGATATTCCTAAATTAAATAAATTAAAGACCAAGGGTAGACGTGCAGTTACGTTATCTACCGGCCTTAAAAATTGTATCTCTGTGAAGCTATCTAAGTAAAATTGCACTAAGTCTATGCATTGTGATTTTTTATTAATTTTCACAGTCAAAGATCGTATCATTCAAACTTAAAATGACTACTGATATCATTGAATTTAATGATTTAGTAATAAATAATACAGTTTTCACGAATTACGTATACCTATGTGATGTTTACTTTAAAATTTAAATACTCCATTTTGTTGCAGAACAAAAACTAAGGACAACAGGATGCAGGTTGCATAAAACTGTTCCCAAGACTTTGCATAACGGCGAGGTGCTAACACTTTGTACGATCCAATTTTTACTCATTCTCTTTTTGAATTCGTGACCCTACATAAATAAGAAGGGCCAATCAAGTACGGGATCGAATACGAAACAAGGCTGTCCCAATTAAAATTGACACAAGCAGCTTCCAAAAGGTGTCGGTGGAAGCATCATATGCACGCGATCGGGACAGCGACGTACCTTGTTAATCGATATCATTAATTTTATTCATTCGAATACTTCGGTCGGTGTTTGGTGAATATATTCTGTGAAGCATTTCATTTAACGAGTTCATATGTAGTGTTAATTAAGATATCCGTTTTAAACGATGTGTCGAATTCGCTCCAGTTGTTTGGTAGCGTGAAAAATGTAACTTAAAATTAATGTTAAATAAATTTACAAATGGAAATTTAAGAAGTACTTTAAATATTTGCTTAAAAAAGAATTCCTATTAAGAGTAGACAGATAGTTCATGATCTACCACTATTTGCCCAGACTGCCGACCGGAGATAGTACCGTGAATTGACTTAGTCGCTTTTCGGGATTAGCTAGTAAGTTGCTGGTTCTAACTAGGCCATCACAGTGAATGCGACTTTGCTTGCAGTTATTTAACTGAAGTAGCAGTCGCTTCTATTCATAGGTACCGCGCACAAGCTCAACATTAGGCAGGACGCTATCATAATAAAAAGCCACAATAAAATAAAACCAGTAAGTATAATAAAATCGCTCGAAGAACCGACAACCAATGGGGAAGAAAGGTTCTAAAGTGGAGACCACGAACCGGAAGACGCAACGTAGGTAGGCTGACGACATGGTGAAAGTCACGGGTAACCGGTGGATGCAACTGATATCTTGTGGTTCGGAATGGCGTTCTAAGGGGGAGGCCAGCGTTCAGCAGTTGACACCTTCTGGCTGATGATGATATTAAAAGCAGAATTCCTTAAAAATGTAATCTTTGGCAATTCTTTAAATAACAGAAATATACACTAGGATGATATGAAAACAGGGATTTTTCTTTTACTTACAGAAAGTTTATTTTACTTTTTTATATTAAATAAAAATAAATTGTTGATGTAAATCAGTGAATACATTTTCTACAGTTAAAGTTCCTTTTCTTTACCTCAGATATTGATCACCATATAAATCTCACAATTAGCGTTCATAGAGCAAAATTGATACCATCATTTAGCATTTAACCAAATGGATATTTAAAAGAAAACAAGTGGAAGGCTCTTGGTGCGTAATTAAAGACGACGCGTCGTGCGACAGTCGTGAGGCTCAAGAATCTTATCGGCAAAGGTTTAATTTGAAGGTAACAACACGCGAACGCTGCACGCGACCCACGTCCAATACTCAGGATATGAGAACAAACGCTCCCCTTTTAAAATTAATAATTATTTTTTAAATTCTTTACACCGAGCCGATGTGACGGTTAGATATGAAAGGTCTATTTTTACACTTGGAAATAAGTTTATATTGATAGTTTTAAATTATTTACGAGTATATGCACCGTGTTATAAATTATTAATTTCTTTTGCATTCACAAAAGTTTGAAATCAAAGCTGGATCGATATGAATTTATGCTTTTCTATTGAAATATTCATCAAAGACTTTGTATTTTATTCTAAGACTTGTTTTTTTATTATGACTCGACATCTGACCTCGGCTAGCCTGATGTTAAGCAAGAGAAAGTCCAAGAGTACCAACGACTGAGAAATTCGTCTCAATTGTCTCAGTCGCCGTCACTATGCCGGACAACGGTGCTTCTTTCTTAAAGGAACCAAGGTTATAGATTATTCTACAAAGAAACAGCACTTAGAACCATTTAGCTCAATTGCCGATTCAGTTGATTGAAATATCTTGTTCTCAATTATATTAAGTTAAATTAGGTATATACGTCTCCTACACAAGTGGCACAAGTTTGAACGAACAAGTGGAAGTAGGACAGAATGATAGTTATTAACAGCGAGTTCAGGTTTGCTTATTAGCATAATTTTAACGTGCCTCGTTTGGAGCGCGTATAACATATCTATAGTTGGGGAATGACTTAAATGCATTCGGGGCCTGAGGAGCGGCGGGTGGGCAAATACCTCCCACCCGTATCATACTGGCCGCCATTAGTGACGCGCTTAGCTTGGCGGTGTCACTTCATAGCGCACTATCGATAAAAACGTGTTATCAATTATTTTGTTTGTTTATTACAAAATGAGCGAGTTAACTCAAAAAAAGAGAGTAGTCATCCGTAGCCAGGGTAGAAACATTATTAGGAACGTGATTAAAATGTGTGAAGAAGAAAAATTATCAAATATAGTAACTATACCTTTATGTAAAAGTATTGATAGATCATGTTATTATACCGGTGTACCTAAAAGCACAATTAATAATATAAAACGTGAGTCGACTTTAGCTGGATCATTACTTTTAAAATCACCCACAAAAAAAGGCAAAAAGATAAATTTTAAACGTAATGTTAATATTGACGACTTTGACCTTGGCGTTATAAGAAGATGCATAGAAGATTTTTATTTAATAAAAAAGATTGTACCACCATGTCCTAAACTTTTAACTGCCCTGCGTGAAGTATAATAGTATAGTTAGTAATATTTGTATTCACACATTTAAATAAACTAATAAAGTGGAGGGGCGCGTCATTTATAGTTAGACTAGCTATACTTTTCACTTATGCTATCGGAATCATCAAGGTCATCAGATTCAACGCATTCGTCCTCGTTAGAATCAAGTATAGTATATACCGACTTCAAAATTATAAAATAATTATTTAATAATTTCTATTTAACTAAATGAAAAAAAAGGTATTACTTTGTGCGTAGTAAATTTATTTTTTGCTAGTTTACTGATTAAAGTCGTATTTTTTGTTAAAATTATTTTATCGGTGTGTTTTATTCTTATTTTATATTTGCTCGTGTGCGTAAATGCAGTGGAGGGGCACGTTATTTCGGCTTAGACAGAATATACTGATTTATGAATATGGACACCTTAAAGTTTCGTAAGCGTTGACGACAAAAAAACTTTAGTTTAGTTTAGTTAAAAAGTTGATATATGATTGGTTAAATATATGATTAAATAATAATTATTGTCGTTAATGTATAAACATTTATTAAATATAAATTTATAATATTTAATAACTAAATTAAAATACGCAAGTAAAAAAGTGTGTGTTTATCGTTATCAACATTTTGCATGTTACTTCACTATTCATGATAGACACGTGACGATGACGTCACAACCGCATTCTTCGCACGTTCCTTTAAGTCGTTCCCCTACTATACGTCTTCTCTTAAAATATCATTGCTTGTTTTATAATCGATGGCCTAACTAAATATAATCAATATTGTTTAATGTTTAAGTAAATAGATTTATAAATTTGTAACGGAAGAACACACAAAGGAACCCTTTCTTTATTTTTTGCTGGCGCAGGGACAAAGTAAATTTAAGGAAATGAGATTTCACATAACAGTTTTTGAACGCAGACTCTTTGCGTGACTGATTGTAAATAATGAAATCGTTCTGCCACAACGTACCTGGATGACTCCCAATCCTTCTAAACTTTTCGGCCCACAAAACTATCCGCCCTAATCTGTGAAAGTATCGCGATCGAACCACGTATTTTGTGGTTAATAAGCGCTTTATCTAATAAAAGCGTATTTAACGACAGGCGTGGCGTTTTAGTCAGCACACCAGTCCGTTACGCGGTTCGATTCCCGGTCGAAGCAAATATTTGTTTCATAGCTTTTATTTGTAATAAAATAATTTGATTGAATATAACAACTATTTGTTAACAAAAAAAGAAGCGAATAAGAGTGGAAAAAAATAAGAAGCGAATAAGAAGCGAATAAAAGCGCTCAGTCTGCCATCACGTTTCTGGTTGTAAGTTGCCGGTTCCAACTAGGCCGGCATAGTGTATGCGACTGCTACTTACAGTTATTTAACTGTAGTAGCAGTCGCCTCCATTCATGGACCGCACTCTAGTTTAAGATGAAGCGAGGTGCTATTATAAGTCGAGTCACAATAAAAAGGACTTTTTTCCTAACAATTAGGAAAGAACTAATTATTAATTACTTTTATAAGTGTATAATAAAGTCAGTGTTGTTTTGTATAAACTATTGAACCCCTGGGCCGAATATTTAGATCAGATTCAAAAAAAATATCTACAGGACCGTGTCAGTCTATTGTTTGTTCGTGCGGGAATAGTGTAGAAAAACTTGACGACATCTTCCTTGATAGAAGAAAGGATAATTATTTTTAATAGACGATAGCTGATAATAGCTTGGAGGAAGTAATTACATAATGCGAAGTGGAGACGGCGGGAAGTCATTTACTGTGATAAAGGAATCTTTAATCAGATTGTACAACAACTCATAAGTGAATAAGTATTAGGTATACTTATCCATTTATGAGTTGTTATATTATAGTTATTCAATTAGAGTTGATTAGATTTTTTCATATTGTGGGTCGACATATGACAGCACCCCGCCTGATGTTAAGCTGGAGTACGGTCCACGAATAGAATAGAATAATTCAATAACTGTAATTATCAGTCACATTTAATGTTTTATTTTATTTTATTTATTTATTTATTTGCTTCATTAGCTTCACCATTAGCACATCATAAAAACTTATATAATACTATAATCATTTTGAAATGAGGTGTACCCAACATTCATTATACAGATAAGACATAAGAAAACTCAATAAAAATTGAAATACCTAAAAAACTACTGTATTACAAACAAAAATAAAAAATTACTGATATTGAAATTTAAAAAACAAATAAATAATAATAAGTAAAAATGCCATTTATTCAATAATATTTTATATAAATTTTTAAACTAGAATAACTTACGGCTATTGCCTACAAAGAAAACAAATGCGTAAAAATATGGCCACAATTTTCTAAGAGAGAAAGCCAGTGGTGTCCAATCTGCTGATCGGGGGTTGTGCCACTACTAGTAAGAAACTTAGTCGCGTTTCAGGATCAGCTTGTAAGTTGCCGTATCACCGGGATTGTGGATTAAATTGCTACTGCAGTAATTTAACTGCAGTAGAAGTCACCTTCATCGGATCGAACTCCATTTTAACATCAGGCACAATAAAGAATAATTTAAAAGATTGTTAAATATTTAATTATTTTTAGCTGTTGAATTCATCACCAGACACATAAAGTTGAAATAGTTATTTAGAAAACTAAATTCCTAATACTTTAGAAACACAATCTAAATTTTATATTAGGAATTTACGATTGAACAACCAGAAACATTGTTGCGAATTGGACAGAATTAAATGATGGACACAATTTTGTTGGTTGCTCCGGTCTCCGGTCATGTACTCGTAACTTGTATTATATCTCTTATATTACGAAACATTGTAACATAAATGTGACAGTTAAGTGCGCTTACTTTTATTGGACGCTCGTAAAACATAACTTTGAACCCAAGACAAAAGTAAATTATAATAAAGACTTTCATCTAGATCGTAGTTTGTTTTACTTAATTCATAACCTCTTACAAAAGAACAGATGCCGGTCCGATGTCTAGCTTTTACGTTTTTTTTTAATAATTTCTTACCGTCATTTGTTTTAGGCCATAATTAGGGAATTTCTGGTAAAGTTCGGGAGTTCGGGAGTCTACTACTGACGTATATTCGGCGAAAAGCCTATGCGTAATAAATGATTTGATTTTGATATTGCGATTGTTACTAAACGTCTCTAAGTACAAGTTTTAACTTTCTTTAGAAATTGACTACTCAAACTACTTAGTTGATGTCCTGATCATTGCAGCGCTGAGCTGACCGAGTGCAGGATATGCTCGAGAGTCTAGAGTACCTGCAATTTTGCAGACATTGCGGCTCTATGCGTTTTCAACAGTCGAGGTATACATCGCTCGAAGAACCGACAACAGATGGGGAAGTTAGGTTCTATAGTGGAGACGACGAACCGGAAGACGCAGCGTAGGTAGACCTGACGACATAGTGAAAGTCACGAATAACAGTGGATGCAACTGGCATATTGTCATTCGTATCTAAATATGATGGTAATGTATGACCGTGAATATACGTATGAACCATTACGGGGTAGTATCGCCACTTACAAAAGAGTGGTACTCAGTCTGCCGATCCGGGATAGTATCACCGCTTACAAGTATACAGACCGTGAAATGATTTAGTCGCGTTTCGGGATCAGTTTGTAAAGTTGCCGGTTCCAACTAGGCCGTCATAGTGGATGTGACTGCTACTTACATTTATTAAATTATAGTAGCAGTGACATTCATTTATGGACCTAACTCCAAAATCAAATAAATATTTTCAGAATTGCCAATTAAGCGCGATCTTCTATTCGTACGAGTATGTTATATTTTTTGCAATCTATAACGTGTTAAACAAGTGCTTTTATCTAATAGTTTCGTGGGAATTATGATTTCTATTATAAGATTGTTTTATAGTGGTGCAAAACTAACCGATGATATAAGACAACAAAGGAATTTATAGTGCAGTTATTATTCGTTACACTTCAAACGATAAGTAAAGTTTTTATTATTATCTACCTTCCTATTTTAAAGAATATTAAATAATTATAATATTGAAAAATCGGTTGTCTGTAAAGTCGGTTTACTGACGATAGTTGAACGTGACAACGTCATAAGAAAATACTGATGGAATGGTTGCATTTTTCAAAATAAAATTTTAATTTTATTTGTTTGATAGATATTTTGTATGGATATATAGAGAAGGAGGTAAATGGAAATCACAATTGAATTGATCAAGTTACATTTAATTGTTCGCATAAATACAATTATGTCATTTTTTTTATTGTATATTAAAATATTAAATATTAATAGTATTTATATTAGTAATGTTAACAGTACGCATCGCTCACTCAAGTAGGAGAGAGACAGATGTCGAACGCTGCCGAACGCGGAGGCCGATTGTGCCACTTTGTCGCTCGTTCCGCGCTCTCGCTTGCACTTCAAGCCTTAAATGGAACGCGCGAGGTAACGCCGCATGAGTCATGTTTTTTCGTGCGAGCGGGGACGTTGTCACGTCAAAAATTTGTAATGAAAGCTTAACTCATGTCCGTCCGTCCTGCTACGGACAACGGTTCTATTATTTTCGGTCGCAGCTGATTGATTTGCATTCGAGATTTTTCTATCCAATTTTCATTGTTACTCGACATATGACAGCCCCCTGCCTGATATTAAGTTGGAGTGCAGTCTATGAATGAAAGTGACTGCTACTACAGTTCAATAACTGTAAGTAACATGCCGGCACAGTTGCAACCGGCAACTTATGTTAACTAATACGCCACGCCTGTCGTCAAAGTAATTAAATATTGTTTAGTTTATTAGTACTTTATTTACTAATAGACCCCATTACCGGCTTCGAAGTTAATCTGCGTTCAAGTCTTAGAAGGGACAATTTATTAGGCTCATTGGAAGTTCTCAAACTTTGCGAGATTGTCATTAATTGGAGATTCACCACAAGGACTCCTCGAGTACTAAGTTTTGCAATATTCCTAACCCTTATTTGTCGCCTCAACTGATTTACAATATCTTATTAATAACTTTAACTGCTTCAGGTATTTGTCTTTGACGATCGTTGTCTTGTTACGAGTATAATAATAATTTCTGTAATATGAATTTAATAATTAGAATTTTGGGTAAATACGATTTTGAAATAATTTAAGGAAGGCCAGTCTAATGGTGTGGGACAAGAAATTTTTAGTCGATTGAAAGTAGACGCCACATACGATGACCATTTTTTTATAGTGTCTGGATGGACACAATATGGGACAGCACATCAATCAATTAAAAAGACAATTAAGCGCCACTTGCCACGATCCAGACGCAACTAACTCGCTTCCCTCACATCCACAAATCTTTTCCAACAAGCTCTATGATTTCTACTACCTACTTAATAAATAAATAAATGTTATTTTAAAAGATGTATTACGTATTCGTACATGTAAGGAAATAAAGATATTTTGAATACTGGGTTTTTCTAAGAATATCGTATTTTCATAAAAATATTTCAAAAAATATATATTTATTATTTCATCGTGAGATTTCAATTTTGTATTATTTATTAATATCGAGTTACCAAGTCGATTGGATATATGTCTCCTAAGTAAGAGGGGAAAAGTGCATATTGGGACATTTTATTTTTTATTTTTTATAAATTTATACTAAAACTTGTATCTTAGAAAGTAGACGACCAAAGTATATACATATTGTACATAATAATATATTAAAATACATAAGTACCGGCAAATGCTTTTGTACGTGGGATCCTGGTTTGCAAGACTATTTTACAGATTAATTACTACTTTGTTTTTTAAGACATGAAAATTTAATCTATACTATTATACTATATACTATAATATAATAAAGCGGAAGAGTTTGTTTGTTTGTTTGTTTGTTTGTTTAAACGCGCTAATCTCAGGAACTACTGGTTCGAATTGAAAAATTCATTTTGTGTTGTATAGATCAATTATCGAGGAAGGCTTTAGGCTATAAAACATTACGTTGCGACTTATAGAAGCGAAGAAACAGTCGAAAATGTGGAAAAAACGGGGAATATTATTCGTCTTTGAGGGTTTCCGTTGCGTGCGCTGCGAAAACCATTCGAGATACCCAAAAAAGTTGTATGAAAGAATTATTCCTCTTTAAATTATCTAAAAAAATGTCCGCGACCGTATATGTCTATCTTTTAAGATTAACTCACAATAACCGTTTTTATGATAGTCAAATTCGGTCTAAATTATTAAAAATTATTTGTCAGAGTTGTATTAACATAATAATATTATTCTTTATCGAAATAAATGTGTTATTAATTAAGAGTATTTAACTGTGAACAAAATTGTCACTGACATCACCTAATTTCAATAAACATCTTATAAGATAATACAATTTTAAAATAACTCTGAAACAAAATTCACACGCGTCGCATGATGAGCGCTAACCGGCGGACGAGGAGAGGCGGTGCTTGCGGGCGAGGCGAAGGGGGGTGTAGCTCTACGAGGTATAGCCTGTCTAAGCCGAAATGACGCGCCCCTCCACTGAATTTACGCATACGAGCAAATATAAAATATGGATAAAACACACCGAAAATGCAGTAATTGGTTATTCAGTTGCTGGTTAGACACAAAGGAGGAACGAACGTGATGAAGTTTATTAGTATAGTTAGTAATATTTGCATTCACACATTTAAATAAACTAATAAAGTGGAGGGGCCCATCATTTATAGACAGACAAGCTTACTATGCGGTCGGCTCCCTACTGATCGGTTAAATGCAGCGTTAATTTGTTTTTACTATATAATATCATCGTGCAAAATCCTTTTTTATACAATTTCATTTTGTAGTAGTTTTCTCTATAGTAGGTAGTGTTTGTTTTAAGTATAGTATTTTGTTTCTAATATTTTCACAATAACACTTTTTTTGTTTTGTTGTAAATAATACCTGTAGGTGTCATCTACATTCTTTCAAGGTTAGGTTTTACAATTCTTATTAGGTTAGGTTTTAGTTTAAGCATACAGTTAGTTTGGTTAAGTTTTCATTTCCTTCGTTCTTTCTTTGTCACTGTAATGCCTAGAAAAAGGACTCAGCGTTCTCGGCAGAATGCTGCTGCAAAGCGGCTGCGAGTTTTGCGCACAAGAAAATAAAACTGAAAATATAATTTACGCAGAAATATTTTAAAATATATTCTTTTTAAAACTACTTTAAAATATATTCTATTAGTTACGTAATTTAATCGTCTAAAATAAGTCGCGGGTAACAGCTATAGGTAATTTATAATAAAGTTGAGCAGGTAGGTAAACAAAAAATTAATATGATTCCCAAAATAATTATTCCACGCGGACGCAGTCGCGGGCACAGCTAGTCAAGAATAAAACTTTTGACAACTTTTGTCTTGTTAATAAACGAGCTGACGCTGAAATTGCATGAGAAAATGATCAGTTCTCAATAAACTTTCAGTTTTATAACTTATTTCTACACGTCTCTACGAGTTTCTTTTTCTGCGTTATTTATTTGTTTTATTTTTTATTGTAAATAATTAATTTGTTTAATTATTTATTGTGCAACATAATATAATTAAATGAAACCTAAATGATGAAGATATTGAGAGAAGAGTGCAAAAGGGTAACTTTCGGAACGGTGCTATCCATAGTATAATGAACAGACAAATAATGTCCCAAAAGTCACGGATGGCTGTTCATAATGCAGTGCTTGTTCCTACATTAATGTATGGAAGTGAAGGTTGGGTATGGCAGAAGAAGCATGAGAGTAGAATTAACGCTGTGGAAATGCGGTCGTTAAGGAGTGTATGTGGAGTGACGGTAGCGGATAGAATAAGGAATATAGCACATTGCGTGTTAGATGTGGTTTGAAAGAAGATGTAGTGACAAGGATTGACAAAGGAATGCTTCGATGGTTTGGGGACATGGAAAGGATGAGTGAAAGTAGATAGACGAAAGGAATTTATAAATCTGATCTGGATGGATGCGTTAAACAAGGCAGGCCCAGGAAAGTGTTTTCCGACCAAATCGGAGACATCCTTAAGAAAGCGAGGTTGCCTAGTGCCCATAACCACAGGGCCTGAATGCGGAGAATTGTGGATGTGAAGGAAGCAAGGGAGTTGTGTAAGGATCGTGGTAAATGGCGCTCCATTGTCTCTGCTTGTCCCTGTGGAAAAAAGGCGTGACAATTTGATTGATTGAAACCTAAATATTAAAACACATTTAAATAAAAACCTTAAATATAAGCATATAATTATACAAGAGGCAAACTTATTTCTAGAAAATCACCTTTTTATTTCACTTACATCATTACTCACGTGAGCCATCGTTGCGGGAGTATATTATTAGTTTACAAGCATATCATAGAACTCCCCTTTTGTTTATTATTTACTTGATACTCGAGGGACGTTATTACTTTGTAACTCTTTCGGAAGTTGACTTTCTACGTTGACATCTGACAAGCTTCGATTATTGGAATATAGCCAGTTTATTGGATGAATTCCTCTTATTTCTACGGAATGTTGTTTTTCTGTATTGTTTTATATTAAGTATACATAATCTAAGATTATTTCCAAACAATGTGCTGGAATTACTGAATGATGAATTTCACGTCAAGTCTTATTTCAGAGCGATCGATATTTAGCGATCTTGTATCATTAATTATTTTAACATAGTAAAAGAGTCTTTGTCAAGTCAACTGAATACATTGAAAAGTTTAAAAATAAAACTTTTTTTTTAGCTCAAAAACACATTTGGCCGGCATAGTGACGACGACCGATCTTAGCAATGTTATTTTAGCTGTCGGCGCTTTTTGGCCACCTCTTGCCAACAGGCAAGTCACATTTTGCGTCTCAATAAAAAAGAGAAGAGTGTTGCTTCCAAAGTATTCGCTTTCAAAAAGATCTAATTCAAAGGAAATTATTAAGACAGCAAAATATATGCCTGTGATAATTGACGCGTGATATTTTGATTGATAGATTGTACATATACAAATTGTAAATATACCAGAGTTTGATTTGAATCTGCGTACTATGGTTTTATACTCAAAAGTTTAGTTTATTTAATATCCTCTTTTCCTTGAGATATTTTCCCTCTACATTGCTTTAAATAAATAATTCAAAATGTTCGACTAAAGATAAACAATTATGATCAAGTAAATTCTTTTTGTTTTCTTTATAAATAAAACAAATTTATTTATTCAACAATTGCAATTCTTTTTCCTCTTATAAAATTTATTATTATGTCAATAATAATATAATTTAATATAACTTTAGTGTATTTTCTTTATCCATAATTTTATCAAATCTGCCGAGTGATAGCTGAAACCTATACTTATATAGAAGACCCCACAGTTTGTTCTCAATGTTTAGTTATGTATTTTTGTTCTATTGTGTTAGATATTAACTTTAATTCATATAAAATGTCTATTATTTTAATCCAATACAAAAAATAATGTATTATATTTATGTATATTAGTACAGATTAAGTTAAAACCTCGTCACAACATAACAAAGAGAGTTGTTCCTTCGTAATATGGTAACAAATATTTTTCACCTTTATTGGCATCAGACGGCGGCTTGGGGTCGTAACAGTAATTCATAGGGGTTGATATATGGCGTCACATTGCGGCCGGGCGGGACGTACATAGCGGTCATCCTTCGTCTTTATGGGCACAACTGACCACTAATCTTCAAAGGATTGCCTTGTTAGCGTGGAGCGCAGACCCACCGCTTGTGGCTCTAATATGACTTTCATTTTTATTATTAATTTCAAGTCGAGGGTTTGATTTAAGTGACCACACGTAACCTTTCCGACCTTTTCTCTTAACCCAATGTTGTTTTATTCAGATCATTGTAAAATGATATATTTTTATGTTTGCTTATTATAATATGAAGATTATTTTTTATTAAAGTAATTTTATTTTCATTTCTTTACTATCCTACTAAAGTCATAGAACCGGGACAACCAAAGTACATAATATCAAAATCCAAACCAAAATAAACGCGATAGTAAGCCGCATAAAATTTGTTTAATTCATCAAAGATTTCGGTTAAAAGGTGATACTCGCCTACTGATACTTCTACTAAAGTGCCGGAATAGAGAAGACTAGTGAGTTGCGGTAAAACCGTTGAGTAGAATGTTGAGTACTACACCCAATCGTCAGGGCTTGCGAAGATAATAATTATAAATTATTTACTATAAACCTAAATTAAAAGAAGCGAAAGACTTATATCAAGATCGTGGAGAGAAGAGTCTCTTTCGTCTATTGTCTTTGCATATCCCTGTAGGAATAGAGGCGAGACAGTTTGATTGATTGACTTAAATTATAAAATAAAAATGGTTTTCTTTTGTTTATTTGTGGGTATATTATTTGCTTTTTTTATTATAAAACATATGATAGTTTAACATGGAAAGTTTACAGAATTTAACATTGCCATTAATAAAGTTCCATTAGCTAGTCCCGTAAAATCTTATAAATCCTATTACCTTTTAGATTCAAACTTAATTAAGTGATCTGAACTGAACAATCTAATATTAATCGTGTAATTAGAAATTCTCTAATTTATTTATATTACAAACATAATTTCGGAATAAAAAGTTTATTATTATTTGGTTGGGTAGAGGGGATAGTGAAGGCAGGGAAGGTGAGTGTTGACATGTCACAAAAAGCTTTGAAACCTAATTTCGGTCACAAGTCCGAAACGCTGCCTTCATTCACCCGCCTGCCACACGATGGACCCGGCACCCGCACGGTGAATCCATGGATGCTAAGAAATTGTTTCATTTTATTTTATTGTGGCTCGACATATGCAGCACCTCGCCTGATGATAAACTGGAGTGTGCACTATGTTATAGAGTTAAAAAACTTCAAATAGTGGTCGTACCCACAATGACGGCCTAGTTGGTACTGGTAACTTTCAATCAGACTCTGAAACGCGACTAAGTCACTTCACGGTGACGTCGTACTACCCGGATCTAAACTAGCTTATTTATTTTGGCTTATAAAATAAAAACACCGCGGAATGTACCGTTCTGTATTTTTTTTAATTTGTTTTGTTTTGGTGCATTGATGACGCAGGTTCTATGAAGCTGAATCCAACGTACAAAATAAGCTTACGATTACGCTAATCCTTGATAGTAGACGGCACTCAACAAAATAGATACTATAATTCCAAAGGTTGAGGTACCATACATTTTTTTATAGAGACTACATCTGACCTCTACTTTCCTGATGTTAGGAAGAGAAGAGGGAGAGCTGACAACTGAAAAGACGATTAAGGCTCAGTTAGCGCCACTATAGTCAGGCCAAAAGAAATGTAAAAGTTATACAATGTAATCCATCAAAAGTGCTATATAAAATACTATTTTAATTATATACAAATCTATTCTGAATGTAGTTTTGAAATGGCGTTGAAACTGTACGTCGTAGTTTAATTAAACAGTTAATTTGTTCCGCGTTAATACGAAACCCAAATCCTAGGGTCCATGAAATTATTACATACTAAACCCTTTGAAATGGTATACATCATTCTCCTATATATTTAGGTTCAAATAGGGTTTAATTGTATGTCTTATTACTGTGGGCATAAATTAATAAACTGGGAACGAACGCGGTATCTCTCGTCTAACGCTCGGCTCGCTAAGCTACACAGTTCATATGTGCTTACATCGATATTCAATCTTTTGATTGTGATGCGGTTATTTTAACTACTTCCTCGTGGCATATTGCCGGGTTAATACCACATGCAATATCCAATCTTTGACTTAATCGAATGGTATTATTTTTACTGTATATTTTTTCCTAAACTATACAGTAATAAATAGATAAGTACTAAATATAATAATGCTAGTAAAAATGTTGATACATTTCATCAATCTAATTGTCAGAGACAATAGAGCGCCACTTGCCACGATCCTGACACAACTCCCTCGCTTCCCTCACATCCACAATTTTCTTCATACAAGCTGTCTCCGATTTATTATACTAATATCTACTAAAAAATACTAAAACGTGCATAATTTACAAATATTTTACCAGGCCGGCTTAGTGGATGCGCAGTTATTTAACTGTAGTAGCCACCTTTATTTATTGACCGCATTCCATCTTAACATCAGTCGGGGTGCTTCATATATTGAGCCACAATATATATTATTTATCCGTAATATGTTTGATTACCCGTTATCAGTTCTGGGGGGTTAGGTTGGCAAGTTAAAACGATTATCGTCTCTCGTCGGCGATTGTTAAAATAATAAAAGCTAGGCTAAATCCACAAAAATAAGACTATTAATCGTTGTGACAAATATCGTCTGTGCGATGACACGTTTTTTCATTATCATCAATAGTCTTATTTTTGTGGATTTAGCCTAGCATTTATTATTTTAACAATCGTCGACAAGAGACGATAATCGTTTTAACTTGCCCAACCTAACCCCGCTGATTATAAATTTAAATCGCTTAAGTATTACATGTAGATAACTAAACACTACAGACTTGTAAATGAAGGCTTAACATCTATAGAAACTGGCAAATGCAAGTTAAAAGCTAACCGCAGCACCTGCTATGTTCGCAGCCTTTACAAAGCCAAGACTTACTCAGCCCACAATGATGGAGCTGTGAAATAGAAACATTCGCGAATTTCATGAAGTTAAAGTGTTGTTGCATGAATCTATCGATTATTTTTACATTATCGATAACTACTTATATGATATCTATACTAATATAATAAAGCGGAAGAGTTTGTTTGTTTGTTTGTTTGTTTAAACGCGCTAATCTCAGGAACTACTGGTTCGAATTGAAAAATTCTTTTTGTGTTGGATAGATCAATTATCGAGGAAGGCTTTAGGCTATAAAACATTACGTTGCGACTTATATAAGCGAAGAAACAGTCGAAAATGTGGAAAAAACGGGGAATATTATTCGTCTTTGAGGGTTTCTGTTGCGTGCGCTGCAAAAACCGTGCGAGATACCCAAAAATTATGTATGAAATAATTATTCCTCTTTAATTTATCTAAAAAAATGTCCGCGACCGTATATGTCTATCTTTTAAGATTAACTCACAAAAACCGTTTTTATTATAGTCAAATTTAGTCTAAATTAATGCATTATTACAAATTATTTGTCAGAGTTGTATTAACTTAATAATATTATTCTTTATCGAAATAAATGTGTTATTAATTAAGAATATTTAACTGTGAACAAAATTGTCATTGACATCACCTAATTTCAATAAACATCTTATAAGATAATACAATTTTGAAATAACTCGCATGATGAGCGCTAACCGGCGGGCGAGGAGAGGCGGTGCTTGCGGGCGAGGCGGAGGGGGGTGTAGCTCTACGAGGTATAGTCTGTCTAAGCCGAAATGACGCGCCCCTCCACTGCATTTACGCATACGAGCAAATATAAAATATGGATAAAACACACCAAAAATGCAGTAATTGGTTATTCAGTTGCTGGTTAGACACAAAGGAGGAACGAACGTGATGAAGTTTAATAGTATAGTTAGTAATATTTGCATTCACACATTTAAATAAACTAATAAAGTGGAGGGGCGCGTCATTTATAGACAGACAAGCATACTATGCGGTCGGCTCCCCACTGATCGGTTGAATGCAGCGTTAATTTGTTTTTACGATATAATATCATTGGCAAAATCCTTTTTTATACAATTTCATTTTGTAGTAGTTTTCTCTATAGTAAGTAGTGTTTGTTTTAAGTATAGTATTTTGTTTCTAATATTTTCACAATAACACTTTTTTTTGTTTTGTTGTAAATAATACCTATAGGTGTCATCTACATTCTTTCAAGGTTAGGTTTTACAATTCTTATTAGGTTAGGTTTTAGTTTAAGCATACAGTTAGTTTGGTAAAGTTTTCATTTCCTTCGTTCTTTCTTCGTCACTGTAATGCTTAGAAAAAGGACTCAGCGTTCTCGGCAGACTGCTGCTGCAAAGCGGCTGCGAGTTTTGCGCACAAGAAAATAAAACTGAAAATATAATTTACGCAGAAGTACTTTAAAATATATTCTATTAATTACGTAATTTAATCGTCTAAAATAAGTCGCGGGTAACAGCTATAGGTAATTTATAATAAAGCTGAGCAGGTAGGAAACAAAAAATTAATATGATTCCCAAAATAACTATTCCACGCGGACGCAGTCGCGGGCACAGCTAGTATATAATAATAGTAATATCAAATGTTACTAAGTATATAGTAGAGATCTCAATCACATACAAAAAAAGGCAATTTGACATCTCAGAATACAGACCAAACTGTTTGTTCTGTTTGTTCTGACTACTCAGAATTGTTCTGTATTCTGAGTTGAACATATAAAGCAACATTTTTTTTATTGTGACAGCACCCCGATTGATGTTAAGCCGAAGTGTGGTCCATAATTGAATGTCACTACTACTACAACTCAATAACCGGAATGGAATGGAAATGGAACCGGCAACTTACAAACTGATCTCGAAACGTGACCAAATCAATTCACAGTCTGTATATTTATAAGTGGTGGTACTACCCCGGATCAGCAGACTGGGTACCACTGCCTACCACATTTCTAGTTTAATTTACTGCCTCGCCAGTAAATTAAAACACAACAAAGAAAAATTAATAGCAAATAAATGAATAAATAATTATTATCAGTTAAACCTAAAATAATAAGCCTTTGCTATTTTTAGATAATTTTTAATGCAATATGATAACAATGTAATTACAGTATTCACACAAATCATTAATCATTCCCTCTATTCACATTTATCTGAATAACCCATAATTAATAACGCTTGTCCAATTAATTGAAAATTGAAGCTGATGAGTTTTGGCTTATCGACAAATGTATGTCCATCACTATAGCAATCGTCGGTGGCAGATTGACGCGTTGTTTGAAGCGTTGCCAGCCAAGACGTAATTACTTCGCGAACAGTTTGTCAGCCAATTAAACACCTTTCCTTTATTAAGAACTTACTGCACCGCCTTCAATCGTAAACTATGAACACGAATAACTAATGAGAATTTTAGTTTAAGCAATTTATCATGAAATATTTGAAATTGCTGGTAGATAAAGCTGTTTGCATGTACTCGTATTATATATAAATAGGAACAAAGAAACATAACAATTTTATTTTAATTGTGACTCGACATATGACAGCATTCCGATTGATGTTAAGCCGAAGTGTGGTCCATGAATGAATGCCACTGCTACTACAATAACTGTGACTAGCAATCACATCCACTATGCCGGCCTAGATGGAACCGGCAACTTACAATCTGATCCCGAAACGTGACCAAATCACTTCAGTCTGTATACTTGTATGTGGTGGTATTACCTCGGATCGGTAGACTGGGTACCACTGCCTACCACTCTTTTAACAAAATGACATATTTTTTAGGAGTGGTAGGCAGATAATAATTGATGGCCAATTACCCAGTCTGCATATCTGGAGTAGTACCACTAATTTTAAGTGTATAGACTGTAAAGTAACCTAGTCGCGTTTCGAGTGTAGCAGAGTACTTGCATTAAACTGTAGTAGCAGTCGCCTCCATTTATGGAACGTACTTTCATCAGGCGGGGTGTTGTCATATTTAGAAATTAAAACTAAATCGCTTTTGTGACGATACCGGGTTCGATTACCGGTTGGAACAAATATTTGTTTTACATCGTTTATTCGTAATATTTAACAATTATTATGGCTGTTCATAATGCGGTGCTTGTTCCTACTTTAGTGTATGGAAGTGAAGGTTGGGTATGGCAGAAGAGGCATGAGAGTAGAATTAACGCTGTAGAAATCAAGGATTGAAAAAGGAATGCTTTGATAATGAAATGGATGAGTGAAAGTAGATTGATGAAATAAATTTATAAATCTGATGTGGATGGATACGTTAAACAAGGCAGGCCCAGGAGGGTTTTCCGACCAAATCGGAGACATCCTCAAGAAAGCTGGGTTGCCTAGTGCCCACAACTGCAGAGCCTGTATAAAGAAAATTGTGGATGTGAAGGAAGCAAGGGAGGTGTGTAAGTGGCGCTCCATTGTCTTTGCCTATCCCTGTGGGAAAAAGACGTGACAATTTGATAGATTGATTGATTAATTAGATGGAATATTACGAAAGTTACTAGTGGATGCGACTGCTACTTGGATTATTAAACTGTAGTAGCAGTAGCCTTTATTCATGGACCACACTCCACCTTAGTAACAGGTGGGGTGCTGTCATATATCGGGCCACAATAAAAACATATTGAAACATAGATAATCCAAAACCTACATTTCACAATATAACAAAATTTAAATCACAATAAAATAAGATTTAACCATATAATAAACATATCTACTTAATACATATATTTGGTATATTATCCATACATTAACAGAGCTTACCTATACTCATAATTCACGCCTTGCTTCATATGAGTACGGCTGCACAAAGTCAAAACACATTTGGAACTATTTTTAATTATTAACAAATTTAAATTTACTATTCGGATCCCATAAAACAATTTAAAAAGGCCATTCATTCCACAGATTTAGACTTCTTAATATACCAAGGTTTTACGTATTGCTTATTTACCGTGATGTAGTGGTGGTGCAATGGTCACGCATACGAAGGGCATGAGTTCAAAACCACTTGCCGGTACCTTTTTCTTTTATATATGTACTTTGGTCCGCCTGTTTCTTTTTTCACAAATTTATTCCCCTTTATAAGTAGGTTAGGTCTTTCTTCTTTTATAGAGACTTGACACCTGACATCGACTTGCCGAGTACTGAAAAAAAAAACGATTTCTTTAGTCAAAGTTTTACAGTAAATACTATGCTAGCCAAATTTTTAAAGTGAATACTATTATTTTGTTAATCGGTCTATATTTATGTACTTTATGCATTTTTTTGTTGTTTTAATATTGATATTTTAAATGAGTAGACCAGCCAAGGTTGAAATGCGATCCATGATCAGAGGTAACTGCTACTATAGTTAAATAACTGCAAGTAGCAGTTGCATCCACTACGCTAGCCTCATTGGTCGGCAAACAAGGCATATAGCCTACCTACCACACTTAATATCCAGATTAAGTGTCTCATTTTATTAGCAAAATATTATGTTTGCTCTATATCTTTCCTGCGACCATGAATCGAACCTAGGACTAACGCGTAGCGGACTGGTGTAATAATTAATGCGTAATCTAAACTAATAGTGTGTTTTGTTAATAGACAGCCGGGTTGGTATGTGGTGCCTTCATAATGATCTCAACAGCTAAGATCATCCCACACGAATTTTTGTCATCAACGTCTATGAATATGTAGATATTACCTATTATAACCATTGTACGTTGAAATAAAGGACTCGCATCTAAATGAAAAGGATTATTGTTTTACTTTTATCTTAATCTAATGTTAGAGACACCAGCAGTTTAAGTAATGGAACAGGAAATATGTAGAGAGGTGCAGATTTCTGAATATATATTTATATATTTTTTGTCAGTTTTAATAATGTAAATTAAATTATCTTGCCATCTACAATAAATATCAATTGGTCAAACTGTTAAGCGTAATTCCCACAGGGATAAGTAGAGACCATGGAGCGAAACTTTCCGCGATTCAAACTTTTGCTTCCTTCACTTTTTATACTTGCTCTAGGATTTCGTCTGTGTTCTCTTGAATATGTCGATTTATTAGATACTCGTATATCTCTTAAAAAATGATTTTAAACTAAAGCACAAAAACATAATTAAATTAAACGCGATTGTAATCAGCAAAACAATATTCGCGCAAAACCTTAGAAAAAACAACACCTATTAAGTATAAAATATATCACGTAGATACATTCGTTTAGCGAGGTATGAGGAATGTACTTGTTGTAGCATGTGATAATAAAATTAAAATTACCGTCTCCATTAACTCGATAGTAAACTTGAACGCTGTCGTAAGACGGCTACATTTCGTGGTCTATGTCATTAATTATACGTTTCTCTTTGTCCCAAGGCCCCATAGACCATTGTGACAATATTTGGGTCGCGCCTTTTAAACTGGCTCATCCTCGAACAATGAAGGTGCTTCGTTTGTAGTAGAAAAGACAGATCATCTCAACTCCGCCGCCTGGGAACGGACTTAAGAGAATATACTTCTAATAAGATTAAATTGAGTCATTTGTTTATTTTTAGACATTTTATAGTTTAGAATGTGAGCTTTAACAATTTCAATACATTAACATTAATTTCAAAATGAGGCAGTTTTTTTTTAAATAATGTTTTTCTTCGATATTTGCTCTGAGTCTGGCTACTAATCTAAAGGGTGATCTTTTGAACAGTCTGCCGATCCAGGACCACTTACAAGTGTATAGACCGTGAAGTGACTTAACCGGCATAGTAAATGCGACTGCTACTTCCAGTTGCCACACTCCAGCTTAACATCAGGTATGGCACTGTCAATTATGTCGAGCCACGATAAAAAAAGCCATGTGCTCATGGTCATGTTAGATGTCATTAATAGAATTGTTATTTTCTATGTAAAAATTTACTCACATACTCAGATAACATTTTAGGGACTAGTTCGTTCGTATTACATTTTATATTAAAAATATTGCGATATATAGATTTAGTTTATTAGTTTACGTATTACGTACCTATAGTTAGTTAAAATTATACAGAGTTTCGAAATTTAGGCATCTATTTTCTGTGGTCAAACTATAAACCTACTACAAAGCACATAACTTTTTATTTATTTCTAGATTCTTTTGAATATTTAAATAATAATTTGATATTTATATAAAAGTATAATTAAACTATAACTATAATTAAACTATAAATAAAAATATCATCTAGAGACGATATTTTATAGCATTCATTTGCTTTCAACATTTTATACTAGAAAAAGATTTTGTTTTCTACTTGAATATAAATCCAAATAACTTTTCTAAATTAACTAATAAAAACACAACTTAATTATTTTCCAAAGTAACTTCAAAGTCATTGCACTTAGCCTAGACAAAACAGAAACAGAAAGGTCGACCAAGCAAATATTTATCTAAACTTAAGGGACCTTATCTAGTCTGGAGGTTAACCTTTGAAAAAATATCGAATAAAAGTAAAGAAATACAAACGAATACTAAATTGTACTTGAAAAAATAATTAAAACTCTCTACCATAAGGGAATGTAAGCGAGGGAGTTTCGTCAGGATTGTGACAAGTTGCGCTCCTTTGTCTCTGCCTATCTCTATGGGTGAAGGGCATGATAATTTGATTGATTGATTGAAGTGCAGGAATCTCTAGTTGGTATGAATCTTTAATAAACCCAATGAAATAATGGTTTTGACACCTTTTTTTGAGATTAACATCTGCCCTTTTCTTGCCTTATGGAAAGCAAGGGAAAGTCCAAGAGCGACAACGACTGAAAAACTAATTCCATAATTGCCTTAGGCACCGTCACTATGCTAGCCAAATTTACACAAATCTTACTTAACAAAATGTCATTTTTTATGACTGTCAAATATTATTTTTTATTATACATTTCTCTACTAAGCTACTAAAGTGCTTGTATCATAAAAACAAGACAACCAAAGTACATATATCAAAGATACATTAATATCGGTGAGTGGTTTTGAACTTACGGCAGTGCAATGGCTTACGTAGCCAATGGGCTCTAATGACATTTTGTGCAACGATAATTCGCCTTATTTGACTTTGGTTATATAAAATAATTATAAATAAACGCCAAATGAACATAAATACATAATAGTTAAAATTAAACTCCCTTTAAAAATTTAACAGGCCTTTCTGCAACTGACAGTTAGAGCGCCTAAGTAAATGTAATTATAATAATTAAATAGAAACAAACGCGAAAGTAATAAATCTGGGGGCACGGTCGTGCCCCCGACCAAGTCGAGCAAAGCGTCACGGCCGTACCATCCTTTTCTCGAAGCAATTCAGACCATTTTCGACCCCCTGTAACTTCGTTGTGGATAAAACTAGAAGACTGAAATTTTCAGTAACCACATGCAGGCATTGTAAAGACACGTATATTTCAAAATTCATTCAATTTGAACCAGTATTTTAAGAATTATAACGGGTCAAATTTCTTAAATTTTGTCACTCACTGACTCACCGACCATCAAAATTCTAAGGCACTTCTAGCAGACCTAGAAGATTCAAATTTAGAATATATGTAGTGTTTGGTGTATGAATCAAGGAAAAACTAAAAAATCTAGAAAAGACCGCAAAGAAAATTAAGCCCATACAGCCAAGTCTTCAGTTAAATTTTTCAATATTGGCTTTATTCGTAACGATGTTTTAAGATTTTATTTATTTACGGGAATTATTATTATTGCTAGCGCGAGGGCGCGGGGCGGGGACAGTGGCGGGGCGCGGGGCGGGGACAATGGCGGGGCGCGCGGAAAGGTGAATGTCGCCGAGCGTGCAGCAGCCGCGCTCATACGCGCGAGCGACCCAATGCTGTTCGGATGTGCCCAGAATTCTTACCTATAAGTTTGCGATTTTCATTGATAATTTCGATTGCTATATTAGTTTGACGACTAAAGGCTACTCTCATTGGTTTACTGATATTATTTGCTTACAATTTGGACGTTGTTCGGATAAATAATTTAAATTAAATATTGATACTTTAAGTACCTAAGTATTTATAATTTTCTTATTATCTAATCGTATTTCTGCATAAAAATAACTTTGCAATCTAACTTGTAGGTAGTCGCAATGGATTCAGTAATACTGTATGTGAATGATCAGCCTTGTCCACACTGGGTTATTCCTATACCTGGTGATGGTTCGTGTTTATTTCATTCTTTGTCATTCTCTATGTATGGGAATATTGAGTCGTCGTATGATATTAGACTTGCTATAATCGAGTATGTGGTAGCGCATTACAAAATAACCGTCTACAAAATACAAAAAGAAATGAGATCCCATCAAAAACAATACTTGTCAAAAAAACCAAGTCTCGCAACTCAGTTGTTCTGCGGTAAAAAGTTGTGAGATCCATGTAAAACCAAGTCGGTTATTAATTTATTCAGTCTCTACTCAGCGACTTTCTGTCTTAATACGTCCAGTCTCTAAGACCACGATCGTGGTCCATAACAATTGAAAATCAATTGTGTCTGGAATCTCCGTACTCGAAGCATTAAGTTGTTACGTAATAATTAACAACATCTTATAGTGACGCATATCAATATTAAAATTCTTTAATGTTTTATATAAATATATTGAGACTTGGCCATCGCACTAAATAATTGAATTTACATGTGTTTTCAGGCGATTGAATTTACACGTGTTTTCAGGCGATGGCCAAGTCTCAATATATTTATATAAAACATTAAAGAATTTTAATATTGATATGCGTCACTATAAGATGCTGTTAATTATTACGTAATAACTTAATGCTTCGAGTACGGAGATTCCAGACACAATTGATTTTCAATTGTTATGGACCACGATCGTGGTCTTAGAGACTGGACGTATTATGACAGAAAGTCGCTGAGTAGAGACTGAATAAATTAATAACCGACTTGGTTTTACATGGATCTCACAACTTTTTACCGCAGAACAACTGAGTTGCGAGACTTGGTTTTTTTGACAAGTATTGTTTTTGATGGGATCTCTTTTAACATGCACCAGATCACGTACAAGCGCAGCCGGCTCATATTATGCAAACAACACTTACTTTTATATATTCTTCTATTATTACCATAGTTTGAAGAAACAAAGGAGGATTTTTAATATCAATCAAATACCACGCCCTTTTCCCACAGCGATAGGCGGAGACAACGGAGCGCCGAGTTTGCTTCTTTAAAAGTAATTATTAATTTATAGGAAAGGACATAATTCATTTTGGGCTTCTATGTACTACTTTTGTAATGACCAATGATGAAAAAATATATAAATAGTAGTTTTGATTCTTGTATTGATAAAACTAATAACAATTTTGCTTTTAATTGCTGTGCAATTAAGTTATTTGGAAAATAAGATATGGATTGTGTATTATCTGTCAATCCACACCATATTTGTTCTGCTTTGAACTGTCATAATTATAGTTTGATCATTTTGCACACCTAAACTATGCAAAATAAAGGATATATTACAATTACATTGTAATCTTCGTACATCAAACTTTTTTAAAATGCATATTAAACTATTAATACAATTAAGCCCAAGTCCCCATACAAAATGAATGATGTCCTTTATGACCGGTCAAACTTTATGAACGATCATAGCATGCCGCTACTATAGGACTTACAATTATCACCAATATGTAAATTTCTATTAGTTTAATTTTTTTGACATAATCTAATAAATGCTTTAATAATCTAAAAGCTAAAATTCGTTAATTTTAATTGCTACTATTTCTCACAACAAAACTTTCCCTCCAAATTCTCAACCGCTGGTAACCCCTTTAATAATAGCTACATAGAAACCAGGTCAAATGTAGGAATTGCGGAAAATATAATAAAATATCGTAAAAACTGTTTTTACCCGGTGCTTATTAAAAATTATTCATTAGCCGTATAGTTTGGTAATAAACAAATATGTTTACTGCAACTTCCGGTGCTTTTTACGATCACAACAACAGCCGGATGTGCTTACTGTTAAAAGAGGGTAATTCCTAAAATATGGTTTTGTACTTATTACTCGTATATTTAGGTTATATCCTTAGATAATTTAACTGTCTAGATAGAGCATATGATGGCGCACGGGCTAAAAAAAATACCGGCCAACTGTTGGCCGATACACTCTCTCGCGTTTGTCAGTTGCGTAACAGACACCGTTCGGACGCCACGCGAAATTTCTCTGTGATTTTTTCGATAATAATGACTGTTTGCGCCATTAAATTGTGCCGAACTTACAAAGGACGCTTGAGAACAACCAAAGCTGTCACTTATCATCATTAAGTAGATTTTAAATTACTATAAACAATGGAAATAATTATTTAAAAAATAGTTCAATTTTTTACCTAAGATGTTAAGAGTGTTGCCAGGTTTTGAATCAAAATATTCCCGTGAATATTTTGGTTTTTATATTGAAGTAGATTTGTTGTATATAAAAAAAACAAGTATCACTTTAACACTGTTATTATATATAATAACATGTTATAACATTTATATTACATTACCCACCTAAATGTGTGTTCTGTATGTACAACAATATGTTTATTAATTACAATATTATTTACAAGTGGATGCACTGTTTACCATTCATGACTGCACTTCGGCTAAACATCAAGCGGGGTGCTGTCATATGTCGTGCCATAAAAACAATAATAATGTATCATGCTTAGACAAGGCAGCAATAAATAAACTGTTGTTACAGAATACCTAAAGATCCAGTTTTTAGGTAGGTAGGAAACTATGTGACACTAGAAGACATAAGTGTTCTAACGTGCTCTTCATCAATAAAAAGTATAAATGAAA
Source organism: Tinea trinotella (assembly GCA_905220615.1). Taxonomy (NCBI): domain Eukaryota; kingdom Metazoa; phylum Arthropoda; class Insecta; order Lepidoptera; family Tineidae; genus Tinea; species Tinea trinotella. Next base: position 3,816,113 of record HG992314.1, read on the forward strand.
CTGTTCCTTCGTTAAGGGAAGAAGATGAAGAGGAACATGACGTTGACGACGAAATTCTCTACAACGATGCCGGCATTATTTACTATTCGGAATTATGTGAATATACACAGCAAATCGTCGGCTACATAGCAGGCTTTGTTGTTAAATGTTTGCACAAAAAAATAAGTGTATTAATTGTTTGGACATCAAATGAAAAATTGCCGCACCATTAATTGGTTAAATTAAGAGATAAAGGGACTCATCTATGCCTCTCAGGATGTATATTTTATTTTCTGATCTGCTGAATACATAATTCGACAGTTTTTAAAACAGGATTTTACTATGACTCCCAAAAAATATGCAAAAATAGTATCTACTGTAATGAAACAATTTATTGGAGGCCCAAATTACTGTGAGGTAAAAGCTGAGCATGTTTGTGGCCACCTCCATCAAACTAATTTGATTAAAAGTGTTGTAGAAAAATATTTATTATAGATTTACGATATTATTACAAGATAAAAATTAATAACAACAATCGTGATGCAGCATCAAAACTTTTTTATTTATTTGTATAAATAAAAAAATATACTCTTATTCTTTTTTTTATTACCCCTATCAAATATTGTGCACTGGACTATTAAAATAATGTATATGTGGTATTTATTATCATTAGTAATGCTTATTCACATAAAAGTACGGTTTTGTACAAGTAGAGTGCAATTTCTTGCACAAAACCGATAATTCTTCAATTTCGTTAATTTTGAAGAAAAGACCACTATTAGTGGTTTCGATAGTTCTATCAATTTACCAGGTCAGTACTATCAATAATATTACTGTTATTAATAGTTTGCGCTGTCTATAGCCCTATCGGTTGAGTAGAGATGGTTTTGGTGTTTACTACCGATAACAAAACTATCGAGTTTTTGCAAACACTACTTGCTGCTGTTTTTACATCCATTGCCTACCTCCCTATTGTTTTTCTCAATTCCTAGGTTTCATATATTTCTGGTAACATATACACATACTATAACAAATTAAATAGTAAACAAATCTACATTATTATTAATTTATGTATGTATAAAACGCATATCAAAAGTGCATATTTTTCCCTACTTAGTGGGTAATATCGATAAGCTGGTATCATTTCACACACACAGGCGTGGCCCGACGCACTTGTAATGATATCGTAATGGAACGCATCTGTGTGTGTGACACGCACACAATCAGTTCAACGTTGGCCTATTTTTGCATTGCGATTGAATCGCGACACTCTATCTAGACAGTTAAATTATCTAAGGTTATATCGTGGAAAATAATGCTCCGTTGTTTATGCCTATTCCTGTGGGAATCGACCCATGATAATTTGTTTTTTTTTTTAGGATATAATGACGAGGTTTTAGAACCGGGGCAAAGACAAATCCTTGTTTAAATTAGGTACATTATTTTTAAGCATAAACTGCAATACCTATCTATTACCTTGATGCTTGTATTAAAAGCATTGTGTCAGGATCTTGAAAAATGGAGATCCACTATTTCTCCCTATACCTGTGACAAGTTGGATTCGAGAACATTTCGAGAACAATTTGGATTCGTAAAATATTCGAACAGATTTTTGTTTTGTTGCCAAAATAACTAATATATTTATTCAAAAAACATAATTTAAATAAGTTGTGTTCAGTCATTGGTACCGGAAACTGATTTTGAACCGGATGCTCTTGATTTTATCTACCATTAAACTTATCTACCACTAGACCACAGTCACCTTAAATTTAATTTATGTTAATTATAATTATGTAAAATATATATACAAGTATATAAATGTATTAATAATCAGTGATAACAAATAAATAAACGAATTCAACTAACGGTACACAAAACAACATTTAAAATGGCTACGATATAATAAAACTTAGACCGTAGTGGATTTTATAATCGTAAGTAAATATAAACACGCAAGGTTCTAAACAAATATTTAGGCAGGTTAGAACTGTGAAATGATTTACAACGATCACGAAAAGGTGGTTAGTACACTCGAAATTTTTAATTTAGGACTTATCTAAGGTTGACGATTCAATTTAAAATTTAATACTTAAGTATGAAATTCGTAAACATACACACAAATCAAACACTGAAATATAATTATAACTTTATTGCTTTGACAGTTTTAAAGGACATGTCAACAGGACATTCTATAAATGTCTTTTTTTCTTGTACCTCTAGACCTTAAATGACAGCACCCGCTTGATGTTAAGCTGGTGTGCGGTCCATCAATGGAGGCGACCGCTACAACAGTTAAATAACTGTAAGTAGCAGTCGACTATCTACTATGCTATAGTTGAAACAAGCAACTTACAAGGTGATTCCGAAACGTAACTAAATCACTTCGCAGTCTGTATACTTGTAAGTGGTGGTACTACCCCGGAAGGCAGATAATTTTTAATTTAATTGATATCCCACGTGATATTTTAGGCAATATTTTGACATACATTGTCTTCTTATTTTTCTAATGACTCTTTATTAAATTTACTCCTCTCCGTCGAGCGCGCGTGGAATCTGTAGCACAACAGAGGTAACGCCAGGAAAGACATATGTTTCAGAATAATCTGTTTTTGTGTATAGTCAGGATCGTGGCAAGTGACGCTTCATTGTCCTGCCTATACTCTAGAATACTCGAATTTTGCATGACAGGATTGCTTCCTATATATTGGATGAATAAATAGGAAAATTTGTTGAACGCGCGTTTTCGTTATTATTTTACATTACTAATTCATACAGTAAAAACTCTGTTACCTGTAACAATTTTAAGAATGAAAGCGAAGTTTATCTGCAAATCAATGCCTGATCCTAAAGTAAATAAGAAGTAATCTCTCCCAAAAGGCCGACGACGGGTCCTTCGCAGATTAAACGAACGATTGAGCAAAAGACAACAATACTTCTACAATAACTAAGAATAACAATTCTGGTGAAATTGTTTTCATAACATTAGAGAGATAGTCTAGGAGATAGTTAGAATATTATTAGATTTTACGGGAATATTGATTATATAATTAAACAAATTTTATGCCGCTTACTATTGAGGTTTATTTGTTGATTATTGATTGTACGATTTTTTTATTCCAACATTTTGAGAGCTTTTCACCAAAAATAAACGCGGTAATAGATAATAATTATTTTAGTTTTGTTTAATATTACAAGTATTTTTAGGTTTTTGCTTGTGTTCTTCTCATCCTAAACAAGCGAAGCTTAAATAAATACATCTGGCCGGCATAGTGGCGATGACTAAGGCAACTGTATTCTTTCCTTTTGTTTTGTTTTTTTATTGTCAGATATCGCATCTCAATATTAAAAAAGTTTTGCTATTATTTACATTGGTATATTTGCGAGTTTATTTGAAAATCAATCAATCAATCAAATTGTTACGCCTCTTTCCCACAGCGATAGGCAGAGACAATGGAGCGCCACTTGCCACGATCTTGACACAACTCCCTCGCTTCCTTCACAAAAATATTTGAAAATGTTCAGAAATAATAATAACAAGTACAAGTTAAAATTGACAGTAAACGCGGCTTACTGTCGCGTTTATTTTGGTTATTGTTTTTTTTTTCTTTTTTTATTAGCCGCATAAAATTTGTTTAATTCATTAATCAAAATCTAAGAAAATTCAGTAAAATAGCTGCCAGTCCTTAAACTACCAAATAACTGACAGACAAAAAGCTCCAAAGACTGTTTACACAGATATTCTGTCAACCGCACGGATGTGGGCACAATGCGTTTTTTTTTCTACCAAAATTGTGTTTCGTATTAACAATAATGACAATTTGTTTAACAACAATAGGGTACATATTCGTAAATAAGTCGGCAAATAAATTGGAATGTCGGCATCATCTAGAATATGCTATTAGTCTTTTCAATGAAAATATTACTTCATATTATGATTGTAATTATAAGGAAGCAACGCTCAATCTAATCAAAGAAATCCTTCATCCTTATACGTTATGATCAAACATTTTCTTTGGCCAGCATAGTGATGGCGACTAAGGCACCTGTAAACTGCGACTGGCGCTCTTTTCATGCTTATCAACATGCAAGTCGAAGTAAAATCTCGCCTCACAATAAAAACGCAACTTGTTAAATTCAAATAAATATATTATATATTTTTTTATTAAGACGCGACATCCGACCTCGACTTGCCTGATAGTAAGCCAGGGGAGGTCCGAAAGCGCCGAAGACTGACAAAACTGTTCTTTTCATTCAACGGCTGCCTCAGTCACCCTCACTGTGACATTCAAAAGTGTTTCTTATTGCTTCGTTTGAAGGACCCAGGACAAACTGATAGGGACGAAACATAAATAAATAGTTTTCTAACAATAGCGTCAGAACTTTCTCTTTAAAATTAATAATATAATTTAAGAAAGAATTAAGATAAAGCTGCGCTGTACAAAAAACTATAATAAGTACTTTAGACATAAGAACTCATCCCATTCAATAGAAAACTAAGTGAATGGGTTCAACCACTACACGCTTTATCCAACAATCAGTCATTGTAGGTAAGGTATTTAGATAATCAGACCTGACATGGATGAAAAACTGGTCCCAGTTCAACCTTAAATTTTTGACCACATACTTTTGGTCAATGATCATTTTCTTTTCTTTATAATAAAAATTTAGGTGGTGAGGTAATAAATAAAAAACTCGATTATGGGATGTACTCCCATAAGGTAATAAATGAAATACCTATAAATATAATTGATTTAATAATAAGTAACGATCCAGACTTACAAAATTTAACAAATAAAATTAATTAAATAAGTTACATTAGTTCCCGTGATCATAAGATACATGAGTGTTAATTATTTGTAAATTTAAAAGTAAGTAACAGTCTACCTTACACAATCTTAAGGGTGTAGTTAATTTATTATAAAAATAACTGAATAAAATTTAATAAAACGTATCTTGATTGCAAATCCAATTAGATTAATGTTAGGCTAAATATATCCTTCGACATTAAATTTGCTCGACAAAGTTTACGTCAATGGATACCCATGACGTTATTAATCGAACAGATAGAATTAGATATATTTAGGATAAAGGACATCATTCATTTTGGGCTTCTATGTACTACTTTTGTAATGTCCAATGATAAAAAAATATATAAATGATAGTTTTGATACTTGTATTTATAAAACTAATAACAATTTTGCCTGTGAAATTGAGTTATTTGTAAAATAAGATATAGATTTTGTATTATCTGTCAATCAACGCCATAATTGTTCTGCTTTGAACTGTCATAAATATAGTTTGATCATTTTGCACACCTAAACTATGCAAAATAAAGGATATATTCCAATTATATTGTAATCTTCGTACATCAAACTATTTTAGAATGCTTATTAAACTGTTAATACAATTAAGCCCAAGTCCCCATACAAAATGAATGATGTCCTTTGGCAACCAAATAGTTCGGTTAAGTTTTAGATACATAAGTCAAAAACCATTTAAATATAAAAGGTCAAATTAATGATGTCAAATTGACGAATTTTAAAAGTATGAGGACAACAAAGACAGAAAAAGTTAAGGAATTTAATGACATCGTGACGAAAATCTGAGGAATTTTATTATCCTAACTAACGATTATCGTAATTTTGATCTATGTTTTTGGAAGCCACACACGTTGTTAATAATATGTACCTACGTATGAGCAATTAATCTAAATTCCTTACTATTGTTCACTATCCTTTATTTCCTTTTTATTCCAGAATTCTTTTGGGTAAATAAATAGATGTTCGCTTGAACAAATTCTTTTGGTATCTTTTTGTTCTAAGTTATAAAGACAAATGAGGAAACATATATCTAATAATAGATACTTTATTTAAAACTATCACTGAGGTCTAAAATATCTTCATTTATGTTGTATTATGGATCCTTATTATAGAGACAGATAACCAAAACGTATCGATAGTCTGAAACCGCTGAATTAAAGTAAAAATAACCATTTGCAACGGAACGGAACAAAACGTATTTTTTCAACAGTTTAGGTCAAAAAAGTAAACCGAAGAATGGCAACACGTGCGACAAGACCGGGCGTTAGATTCTTGATAAGTTACTCTAAAACCAGTGCGACCCCGAAAAGTCCTTTATCGGCTTTCAATCTGAAATCTTTTCGGCATACATTTGTACATGTCCCCTATCTACCGGATTAATCATCTGACAAAACTTTTAGAACCGCAACTTTTTGTGCCAAACTTAAAACTTCCTTAGAAAAAACGAATCTCAAAAGCACACAATTTGTCAATACATTATGATAAACTTTGTACTCACCTAATAGTTTAATAAGTTAGATTTTATACTTTCTTATTTTATTGAATGAGACTCGACAGCTAATCTTTACTAGCCTATAGGAAGTTCAAGAGCGGCAACGACTAAAAAATCTATAATATTTCAGTTGCCTTAGTCGCTGTCACTATGACGTCTAAATTTTAAGGTTTCGACTCATAGAATCAAATAAAAATATTTAATCTCTATCAAATTATTTTGAACAAGTTTATATGTATTATTTTTTTACTTTGTTGTCATTTTTTAAACATATTTTCTATACTTAACGAATAAACTTATTTATATCATAGAAATTGGCTGACCAAAGCTCAGATAAGAGAATAATGTTAAGTATCTAAGTACCAAAGTATAATATCAAAAATTCTTGGTCTGTGTAATTATTTCACGACCATGGTCTCGCCTTATTTTTTACTTCACGATCACAATTAATTCACAAAAATTAGGTTACAATTTCGTAACAGTGTTACAGATTCAAAAGAGGAATATCGTGATATGCGAAAAAATGCTTCAATGAATGAGTCAGTATGATGAAAAAATATTTAGGTCTAAAATGTAAAATCAAAAAGCATCATCGTGCTCTATGGCATTCATTCATTGTGTGTACTGTCTCGTTTTAGACAAAAATACAAAAGTAGGCGTGTTTTATTTATAGTCTATTTTGATCATGGCACAAAAGGTTAGCAAAAAAATAAAATAACAATGCTTTTTAAACTGCAATTCGTGACGGAAGAATGATGACCATCGAGTAAAAAGTCCCCCCTGCGGAATACAATTTGACGTGTTTTTCGTACAATATCTCTCAATAATAGAGAACAATAAAGATTAAACAATTGAAATATTGCTTATGTGAAACTTTGAAATGCGAGCGTTTATCTTTTTTTCTATTTACAATAAAATTATAGCACCGATATTAAAAACGATTAATGTATGTTACTTTAGGTTATTATTTTAATTTCATTAAAAAGTGAAATGATTTCCAAGTACTTTTTATGCTAAAAATAAATTTATAATTTGTACTAATATAATCTTTAGGCTTGTATTCAATGTATAATAATTTAGGATATAATTATTAGTTTTGTAATATCTTAAAATATATCATATTTCCAGACCAGTAACTGTAGCAGCACTCGCCTGCTTATGAACTGCACTCCAGCTGTATTAGGCAGGGAATTTTCATATATGTATACTAAATAGCAATTAAAAAAATTTAATGCATGAATCAATACACTGTTTAACATTATTATTATTAACAATAATTTAATAATAATATTGAACTTAAATTAACAAAATCATTTTAAAGAGCGAAACACAAAAGCACATCAAATAAAGTTCATAAATCACCAACGACTTTATAAAACCATTATCTTAATGATATAAATTAAATAATGTCACCATAAACATATAAAAAATATGCGTATTAACCACATACCCTCCGTTTATAGACTCCCTTAGTTATTATCGGGCTTTAGTGTATTGATAGAGCGTTTCATTCCAACAATAATGTTAATAATAGACGAGGCTATTTGCCAAGCATTGTCAAAATGTGGGCTTTCAATGCGATCCGGAGGTAGGCGCGTACAGTTGTCATTATTCTGTCAGTCAGAACCCAAACCAATGCAGTTGCAACCAAGTTTGTGCACATGGGAATTGTTTAGTGATGTTGTGTAATTTCTTTGTCGATAAAAATATGTTAAAGGTTAGGAAAGACAAATATTGTTTTACAAAAGTTTAGCTTACTACCACTTATCAATCAATTGCAAAAAACATTGGACTTTAAATTTAATATAAATTTACTTTCCTTAATAATTTTAACAGACCTTGTACTTAAAACCATTGGTCAAAAATTATAAATCTAATAAGATTTTTTACGAAACTGTTAAATATTTTACAAACCATGGAAAATAAAATAACTTTACATTTTACTCTTAGATAATAATGACACTTGTAAATTAATTAATTATTTTATTTAAAAACACTGTAAACTGTAACCAGTTTTTTTTATTGAGATGACTAAGGCAGTCGTAAACTGAGTAGTTTTTTTCTAGTCGTTGCATTCCTGAACCTTCTCTTTCTTACGAAGTCTTCAGATGATGTCGAGTCGCAATAAAAGTATACTTTTAAAATATCGATAACTGCAATTATCACCACACTATCCTGTTAAGTTTTTGCACAATTCCCAGTAGGTGCATGGATTACCAAACAATGCTCGACCAAGTTGGCCACACATCATCTCGTACACAAGAACGTGCGGTTTTTGCTGATCAATTTAATGGGATTCTTTACATTTTATTGTATTCTGTATTTACCAGGGTTTTCAAGTTATATTTGACGTACAATTCCAAACGTTCGACGAGTTAGCGCGTCGCGTTTTTTATAACTTTTTTCAAGAGAATATTTAATTGGTCTCTGTTTGTATTGCAATAGGTGCTCATAGATTTATTAAGATGATATATATGACTATTATCAATCTAATTTTATCTATGCCTACTTAAAGTGCTCTTACACGAGCAATTATTCAAGCAATTTTGAGTAGATACGAATTTCCGAATATCCAGTGAGCATGGAAATTGAAATTGCTCCTTATTGCTCAATATTGATAACCTTTATAAAATTCTGAGCAATGCAAAATAAAACACAATCTTGATTTTGAGCTCGAATTAAAAACACGACTGTTCAACTCCCAGGGGAACCGCGAATAAAAGTATATAATTTTGAATTGTAGTTTATTTAATGATTTTTAAATAATAAACACAAAATTATTTATTACTTACACGTTGCAAAATAAATGTAAAAACTAATATACTGACGACATCTTTACCAAAAAGTGTAACCTTAGAAACCTTACTTTTCTTATAGTAATGCTAGTTACCAATAGATGGCGCTACTAAGTTTAAGTGAGCAACTTTAAAATTTTAAAGTAAATTACAATAAACATATGTTATTTTATACTTTTTACATTTATAGTTTTTATAAGTACCTTTTTTATATTGAGTCGTGATATCTGTGGGGTTAGGTTGAGCAAATTAAAACGAGTATCGTCTGTCGTCGGCGATAGTCAAATTTAAATTTAATAAAAGTTAGGCTAAATCCACCAAAATAAGGCTATTGTTGATAATGACTAACCTAACCCCGCTGAGCTCAACTTACCTGATGGTAAGCCAGGGACGTCCAAGAGCGCCGACAACTGACATAAACAATTTAATGAATTAAACAAATTTTATGCGGCTTACTATCGCGTTTATATTGGTTTTGATTTTACAATTTTTTATTATTCCGACGTTTCGAGAGCTTTGCAGCCATCGTGGTCACGGAGAGACTAAGGTGTTGGTCGTCCTATTGGTTGATGCTGTTATTGTTTCCAAAACTACCCCGTTTCATATTTTGTTTTTCTGTTCCCGGTTTATTTCAAATTTTTGCAAAAATAACTGACGGTGTCATCTGGTTTGGCAGTTTGCTGGACTTGGGACTTGAGTTTGTGAATTATGGGGTCCCAGGTGTTAGATAATCGCCAACCACCTTCTCTATTGAAATTAGGATGCTTTTTAATCTCAATAGCCTCGCGTACCATCCTGGGTATCAGTCGACTTTCCTTTGCGAGGATCTTCGGTTTGTCGAAACGGATGTAGTGATTGGCGCCGTCCTGTTGATGCTCACAAACTGCAGACTTTCCACTACGTTGGTGTTTTATATCCGCGATATGTTCCCGTACGCGTGTGCATATATTTCTTTTTGTCTGTCCTATATACGAGAGTCCACAGTCACATTCTAACTGGTACACCCCTGCATCTTGTAAAGGAATGTTAGTTTTCACAGGTCTCAGGTATTGGTGTAGCTTTTTATGCGGCTTGAAGTATGTTTTAACCGATGCTTTTCTCAATACATGGCCGATCTTGTCTGTAACACCCTTCACATATGGCAGGATGAGGGGGGCACGATCCACTGTCGGTGTTTTCACATGTCCTCTGCGACGAGCGGGATGGATTTTCAGCTTGTTGTCAGCAAGAACTTTTTTGACATATTGAAGCTCTTCTCCCAGGTGTTGGTCGTCACAGATGCCACGTGCTCTCTGTAACAAGGAAAGGCCTACGGCAGATAATTGGTTCGGGTGGTGGTGTGAATCACCATTGAGATATTTGTCTGTATGGGTTGGTTTCCGAAAAACTGTATGGCTTACTGTATTGTTAAAGTTTCTGATTATTAAAACATCAAGAAAGGCTAGCCTACGATTCTCCTCTAACTCCATTGTGAATTTAATGCTGGAGTGTATTGAATTAAGGTGGTTAAGAAATGCATCAACTTTGTCTATGGGCAGTATAGTAAAGGTGTCGTCCACATACCTCTTATAGAACCGTGGTTTAACTGGTGCTGTTTGGAGGGCCAGGTCTTCGAAGTCCTCCATGAAGAACGCGATAGTAAGCCACATAAAATTTGTTTAATTCATTAATCAATGTTCGCGCAAAATCTAAGAAAATATTATAAACAATTTAGTTTACAGTGACCCAGTCACCGTCAGACGGTGTTGAAAGTCACGCCTTTTTCCCACAGGGATAGGCAGAGACAATGGAGCGCCACTTGCCACGATCCTGACATAACTCCCTCGCTTCCTTCACATTCAAAATTCTCTTCATACAAGCTCTATACTCTAAACTCTCTATTGAAAGTTTGTATAAAAAAATAAACAGGTAATTAAACGTTGTATTTAACTAAAACTATCTAAAGACACGTATATTAATAAAATCTTGACGCTTTAAAGCACAAAAGAGAAGGGGGAATTAATAAAAGTTGTGTGGTAAAGAAATATCTTCACGCTTGGAAAGACCGGTAGCGGCAGAGATTGCAACTTTTAATTTATGAGCTAAATGTTCGCTATAACGAACAATATTAAATTGTTCGTGGAGGATAATCATAAAGCTCACCGCGCAAATGGAGCGTTACATTGAATACGAAAATGATTAGAGTAGAATTAATAAGAAAACTTTTTGCCAAATCTGAATTAAAATTAAAATAAGGATTCACATTCTAAAGTTAAAGTACTTTGATAGTATTTTATTACAGTGGGCAGGTTTTATATAAAATTTGTATGAAGTGTATAAATAACTTTTATATTCATTTATTCAACTTCATAACTTCAATTATCAAGAATATAAAGGAAAAGTCAAATTCATCATTTATGTAGGTACAGTATGAATTCATGTTATTATAAAACTGTATATTATATGTTATAACTTATAACTGATTACTGTTTTGCCTGGAAAAAATCAGCAACAGCTATAAAAGATTCCGCTCCTTCTATTAGGCGTAAAGAGTGGAAAAAAAGTTTCTGGTTCCAACTAGGTCAATATAGTGGCGACATATATACATGCTACTTTTAATTATTTAACTGTAGTAGCAGTCACCTCCATTCACGAAACTCACTCCAGTGTAACATTAGGCGGGGTACTATCACATTATGTTAAAACACAATAATTAAAATTCATAACATTTTTGTTTGTTTTTTTTTTTTTTTTTATTGTGACTCGACATATGACAGCACCCCGCTTGATGTTAAGCCAAAGTGTGGTCCATGAATGAATGTGACTGCTACTACAATTCAATAACTGTGAGTAGCAATCACATCCACTATGCCGGCCTAGATGGAACCGGCAACTTACAAGCTGATCCCGAAACGTGACCAAATCACTTCACGGTCTGTATACTTGTAAGTGGTGGTACTACCCCGGATCGGCAGACTGGGTACCACTGCCTACCACTCTTTGAAAACCAGACCCGAAGCAAATATCCATCTCTTTTTTTTTCTATTAACAAATATTTGCAATATTTAATACTATTAAATATTACAAATAAAAGCTATGAAACAAATATTTGCTCCGACCGGGGATCGAACCCGGGACTTTACGCGCAACAAACCAGTCGCTAAACCGTTCGTCCACGCCTGTCGTCAATCGTTTATATATATACTGTTGAATTAAAATGTGTTATCTGTACGTATGACATTATTAATTGTATAAAACGTTGTTTATCTGTAGTTTACCTTAGTGTAAAACTTTTTATCATAAAAACAACTCCACGTACTTCCTTGTTCCACTGGAATAGCACGGTAGATACTGCGCAAAGTGCTGGCTTAAGGTCTAGCAGATATCGAGGCTATAGACCAAACTACCTTCTTAACTCGCGACGGTATTACCGTGATGAATTTTTAAAATATTGAATGGGAAAATAGGCTTTTGTGGATGTCGTTTTATAATACCTTTAGTACGACACTCAAGTACAAAGTTCTATAAAGATTTTAAAATATTAAAAACTCTACGTTTTTTTATTGAGACATGTGTGACTTGTGCCTGGAGTGCTGTCCATGAATGAGTGCAAAGTCCTTAAACTCGTTTACTTTTAAGCTGATCCCGAAACGCTCTGAGTTACTTCACGGTTTGTACATTTAAAAGTGGTGGTACTATCCACGATCGGCAGACTGGAAACATGACCACTATATTTCTGCCTACCATTCCTAATTAGCGTAGATTAGACAGTAGTCGAGAGACAATAACTCGGAATATGTCGTCTTTGGAATTTATTTAGTGAATTAAACAAATTTTTTGCGGCTTACTATCGCGTTTATTTGGATCTTATATTACTCTTGCAGCAAGCGTGTCTCTCCGTAACCACAATAGCTGCAAAGCTCTCGAAACGTCGGAATAATAAAAAAAATCAAAACCAAAATCAACACGATGGTAAGCCGCATAAAATTTGTTTAATTCATTAATCAGTGTTCGTGCAAAATCTAAGAAAATATTAGGGCTATTTAGACAACATAATATTTTAATCAATTGTAAATTATATGACATGTTATTTTGTATATGACTAGTCCAAGTGTATCAATAGATACTAAATAAGTTCTCTTTATACAAGTAAAGCTCTATTGGTAAGATAAAAACAAAATCCAACTTAATAACAAACAACGTTATGAAAGATTCTGAACGTTACAAATCTGAAACAAAATTTTGGTAAAATCTGATAAAAACTCACTTCGGATCTATTTCGTTAAAACTTTGCTTTTATCTTTTATAACGGGAACCCTAAATTTGTGTAAGTTTATCGCTGAACATGGAACTTTGGGAAATTCTGTTATATTCATTATTTAAAGGATTTGTATAGAAATTATTAAGGTCTTCGTAACTTTCATCCTAACTCTTATCGTCGGGTCTATTTATTAATTAATATTATAAGCTGAATTGCCAAGAAGAGAATTGTGGATGTGAGGAAAGCGAGGGATTTGTGTCAGAATCGTGGCAAGTGGTATCCATTGTCTCCAGAAACCCGGTTCAAATCCATTTGCCGGTACCAATGTATCTTTGATATAAAGGTAGCTTAGTATAAATAAACCTCTCTGTTAGTATCAATATTTCTTTAATATGAGTAGGTACTTTTGCCGTCCAGTGCCTATGGTACAAAAATATTGAATAGAAAGAGCATTTAACTAAAGAGAAAATACTTGTAAAAATGCCCATGTGATTCCACAAAACTTGGATGCATTAAACGAGGCGTGAAAATGCACCTTTGGCAAGTCAAGGTCAGATGTCGAGTCATATTTCAATTTCATTTGGTTTGTTATTAACGTATACATTTTTAATAAAAAACTAGTCCTTTAGTTTTTCTAATACTTTGTATTATCAACGCCTCGGTGGTTTTTAAAATATAAAATAAAAAACGTGTTTTTATTAATTTAATAACATAGGCAATAGACATAATATCATACCCTAGGTCTATCTTTGCTTTATCAATCAATCAATAAAATTGTCAAGCCTTAATTCGCACAGGTATAAGCAAAGACAACACTTTTGCTTTCGTTATATATACACAATTATCTTCTAACATAATTTGTTTAGAAGATAGAAGATAATCTGCGGAGTCATGTTTCTGCGAGCAAATTCCCGATTTGACCAATTCCAACTAGACCGGTATTATAGATGTGACTGCTACTTACAGTTATTTACCTGTAATATTAGCCACCTTTTTTATAGACCGCACTTCAGCTTAACATCATGCGAAATGCTATCTGTCATATATAGAGTTACAATAAAAATATTTAAAAAAAATCAATAAATCAAATTATCACACCTTTATCCCACAGGTATAGGCAGAGACAATGGAGCGCCACTTGCCACGATCCTCACCAACTCCCTCGCTTCCTTCACATTCACAATTCTCTTCATACAAGCTCTATGGTTATGGGCCCAGCTTTCTTGGGGATAAAATAATCTAAACATAATAATTTAATAATAGCGGAAATATATACATTCAGCATTTAATATGGAGTGATACTGGCAAATGTTTATTTATTTAAAAGGAAAAACAAACAACATTTAAATATTAAAAAAACAAACATAAAGTTCAAAGTCACCACATTCAAGGATATTCTTAATCGATACAATATTATACACACAGACCGTAAAAACAAAAAATCCAACCTACTCGTACGTGCGTGAACTTGACTTAGCTCATTAGTTAGCTTTTGCTCACGCGTAATATAGCAGAGTCTAACAGCATCTTGTCTGTGTTTAAACAACATACACACGCGCAAAAAAGGAAAAAAATATATTTCATAAAATTAATGAATATTGTATTTTTTTAGGATTCCTCAAATTATATAGATTATAAATTGTATTCAAAAGTCCGCCATCATTAGTTTTTTTTTATCGCGACGAGACAAAATTACGTCGCGCGACAAGGGGAAGAGTGTCGACAACTGAATAAACCGAATCAGTTTACGGTTGTCTTAGTCGTCGTCACTATGTCGACTGTTTTACAAAGAAAGTCACGCCGAAACTAATTAGTTCGACTGCCGATACGGTAGACAGAATGTAAGTGATATCCTGACTTGTGCAGAGGTAAAAAGACGAGGTGGGACAAGGTTAAAAAGCTCTATAGAAATTATTATTATTTATCTAACGAAAAACAAGGCCCAGGCGGGTGTTCATCCTCGAGAAAGCTAGCTTGCCTAGTGCCCATAACCATTGTCTCTGCCTATACCTGTGGGAAAAAGGCGTGACAATTAAATTGATTGATTGATTAAAATTTATCAAAGTATAAAGAAGACAATTGTCATAATGTACGGAACCCGATTATGCATCATATCATTAAGAATTTACTTTTTTATGAAAAAAAAATTTCTTATAAAGTGAAATACGCAATCGATAAGAGTTTTATTTGCATAGGACAAGAATACAAGTGGTTGTTTAATTTGTTGCAAAATATGATCCTTAAAATATTATTTTTTATTGTTGTGATTTTTGCGTCGTGTACGAGTTATAATCTTGGTAAATTATCTACATACATATTTGAATATTTACGTTAGTTTAATAGAAAAACAAAATTATTTTAACTATTGTTTAAGTGTAGGTCTCCTGATTTCTTGCTTTCTTTATATCTATTGCAAATCAAATGTTGCTCCCATAGATAATACAATGTTTTGTAAATGTTTTACTTCACTAAAATAGCTTATTTATTTATTTAAACTTTTCGTTGCACTATGCATTTATTGTTATATATTGCCGTAATTGAATGTAAATAAATTGTCTTTGACCGGCTTAGTGACGGCGACTGAGGCAGCTGTGAACAAACCGTGTTTTTTTCAGTCGTCGTCATTCTAGGACCTCCTCTTGCTTATCATCAGGCGGGTCAAGGCCAGATGTCGCCTTGTATTGTCGTCACAATAAAAAATTAAAAAATATAATTGTGACGTGCAAAAGTGCTGAATTCAGTCTATTTGCATCCTATTTTATTTGATTTGATAGTATTTAATTGTTTTGTTACTTATTAGATAATTATTAAACAATAATAAATTATACTTATGATATGAAAACTCCACCACGGATGCAATGTACGAGTAGTTACCCTCTTAGTAAAGGTAATTAAAAATGCACGACATTTCACAGATTTCATTACAAAATGTAGAATCTCCGACCGAGAATGTACGACAAGATCTGGTCAAGTCGTCTGGCCAATTGTTGCAAATGGCATCGAAGAATTGGGCATACCGTCTTCTGATCCATTATACATCAAGTTAATTGAAAGTGACAGAGTTGGAGTTAAAATTGTATTTAAAGATGTTCTTACAACGGGAATAAAGTCATGCAGTGTTGTTGATACTACGTAAGTTATGTTTAATTGTAATGCTTTTTATAATAACCATTTTAATAAAATATGATGATATATTATGAGTTCAATCAATCAATTATTACTACTCAATTCCCACAGAGATCCACGGAGCACTACCTTCCACGTTTCTCGCTTCCTTCTCGCTAGATGTGATCTATATTATTAGAATAAATATATTTATGACTGTAAAACATTTAGATGAATATGTTTAGGAGAAAGAAGACATATAGTATGATATGATTGATCGGAGGTGATTAATGCTGCAGATTCTTGTTTTATATTATTGTGGCTCAACATATAGTATAGCAGCACCTTGTAGAGCAATCCATGAATTGGGGCGACTTCTACTACAGTTTAATGCAAATTAGGCGAGTTATGCCGGCCTAATTTGGAACCAGCAACTTACAAGCTGATCCCAAAACGCAGCTAATTCACTTCACATTCTGTAAATTTGTTCTGTACTCGTATATCGGGGCAAAGTTACAATAAATAAAACTATTATTTAATAGCAGACGAACTAATTATAATATTTTGTAGTTTTAGGACAAACGACAAAGATTTGAAATTCACATTTGAACTAATATGCAATTTAGTTTTTTCTGGCAAATATAATATATCTGGAAACGTACTTGTAATACCTGTGACAGGAGATGGAGATTTTAAAATAGATCTACGTAAGTATTTGACCATAAATATCGGTTTTCCACGAGAGCGAGTTTACCAACTATACATAAGGCGACCGTGTTGTAGTGGCAAAGCAATTGTTACACAAACCAAGAGCACGAGTTCGAAACCACCTACCGGTACCAATGTATCTTTAATATATATTAGGTTGTCCTGTTTCAAGTCCTGTGTTCTGTAATTTGAAAGAAGTTGTAGTGACAAGGATTGACAAAGAAATGCATCGATGGTTTGGGCACATTGCACATTGAGTGAAAGTATATTGATGAAAGGATTTTATGTGGATGGATGCGTTATACGAGACAGACCCAGGAGGGTGTTCTCTAACCAAATCGGAGACATCCTCAAGAAAGCCTAGCCATAATCGTAGAACTTGCCGCCTAGTGCCCATAATGGTAGAACTTGTTCGAAAAGAATTGTAAATGTGAGAAAAGTAAGGGCGCTCTATTGTCTCTGCCTATCCCTGTGCAAAAAAAGCGTGAAAATTTGATTGATATTTATATTTAATTGGGCATATTTATATTTTTTATTATTTAGACGCGACATCTGACCTCGACTTGCCCGATTGTAAGCAAGGACTAAGGGCGCCGACCACTATAAATAACCGTCTTACGTTACAGTTGCCTCAGTCGTCTTTTAATCCTTTTTATTCATTCCAGCAAGAAATAGAATAAAACTGGAAGGTGATATAGTTCCTAAAACCGATGAAAAGAAAACATATTGGCATATTGCTAGATATACATTCAAAAACAACTTAGAAGAACCTGTTGTCTTCCATTTTGAAAACTTATTTAGTGGAAATAAACAATTATGTAAGTTTTACTTTACTATTTAATAAAACTCCTCTATCGCCTATGCCACGGAGAATGTTCTAAGGAGCTGTTTAACTTTGTTCCTACCTCGTCTTTTCACTCCCGTAATACCCGCACAGGTCGGTAACATCCGCATTTAGTCGACCGAATCGGCAGTCGAACTGTTTGAAACTGTTCGAAAAGTTTGAAGCGACATTTCAATGATTTACTAGCCCATGTGTTCTCTCCATCCTATAACCTTGGGTCCTTCAAGCGATGTGTTAAGAAACACCTTTGGCCGGCATATTGACGAGGCAGCCGTGAAGACTCGGTTTTCACAGTCGTCGGCACTCTCGGACCTCTTCTTGCTTACCATCAGGAGGGTCGAGGTCAAATGTCGAGTTACAATAAAAAAAAAAAATGACGACAGGCGTAACGTATTGGTTAGCACACCAGTCCGTTACGCTGAAGGTTCCGGGTTCGATTTCCGGTCAGAGTAAATATTTGTTTCATAACTTTTATTTGTAATATCTATTAATTTGAGTAAAATTACAAATATTTGTTATTATTGGCGGATATTTGCTCAGGGTCTGGTTGTCTATGAGTGGTAGGCAGTGGTGCCCAGTAAGCCGATCCAGTGTAGTACCACCACTTACAAGTATACCGACCGTGAAGTAACTACGTAATTTAAGGATCAGCTTATGGTTTCAACTAGGTCGAATTTCGATAGGATGTTTTTCCATCAGATCTAATATATTATTAATCCAGAAAAACTTAAAATACTTAATACCCTTGTCAGTGCTTAGTAACATCTATTTATAAGCAAAAGACATCTAACGAAACAATGACCTTGTTCCTAGATATCATTAGCCAATGACAAGCGAAAGAGGATTTTTTGCCAAGAAACATAATACCAATTATTTGACAACTATTTTATACAGCTTATATATCCGTATAATTCGTAATCATATTGATGTGAACAAAAACCTAGTCATTATTTAAAGATTACAGCTACAACATTGTGTACACTTGACGACACGAATGTCGAGTTTGGTGACACACCAGTCCTCTACACGTGAAGTCCATTTAATATTAAAAAATGAGGCGACTTTCGGGATCAGCTTGAAAGTTGCCGGTTCCAACTAGGCCGGCATAGTGGATGCGACTACATTTTTTTTTATTGTGACTCGACATATGACAGCACCCTCCTGATGTTAGGCTTGATTGCGGTCCATGTATGGAGGTCACTGCTACTACAGTTCAATAATCCACTATGCCGGCCTAGTTAAAACAGGCAACTTACAAGCTGATCCCGATACACGATCGAAATACAGGGTGGGCCTGTCTTATTTAACGCATCCATCAGATTTATAAATTGGTTTCGTCAATCTACTTTCACTCATCAATTCCATGTGCCCAAACCAATTAAATTGTAACATATTAAATTATTGCAGCCGATCCAGTGCACGAATTCGTCAATGCAAATTACAAAGATGTTATCGGCGAATTAGGGGAACCAATACTCGACGTGATCTACAAGAAATTAATGAAATCGGCTAATAAATTCTTTAAATATTTAGGTAATGATTATTTTATTGTTTGAGTAGTATATATACGTTTAAATATATAGGTTTTAAATAATTTATTATCCTTCCAATATTTTATTTATTTTATTCATTTGTATTATTCATTGTATTTAGGCTATTTGCACATTTTTTTAATTTTTTTTTATTGCTTGACTGTTTATGCTATTTTTGTATTGTAAACCAGCTTAAGTATTATAATGTACTTAACGTTTAATGTATTTATGTTCTGGAACCTGTTGTGTATACCTAATTAAATAAATATGTATTATTATTAAATTGTTTTTTTTTTTATATTTGACTATCAACTCACCAATCAGCGTAAGTTTGAGCATGCCATCTTCTGTCGTCCATTGAGAAAAGGGGACGTTGCAAAATACGATTTTCTTCTGTCTCACAATATTAAATCTTTATAATGTATTGTGAAGAACCACATTTCCTTGCTGGTTTAGTAGACACGCCTGCTGCCAGCTCAAATCTCTGCCTGATTTCGCAGCAGTCATTTAAATTTTCCTGATGGTAAACAAGAGAAGGTCCAAGAGTGCAGAGCGACAATAAATTTCTATATATATGCTTCTTATCTATATAATGCCAAATCGATTAACTTTTTAATACTAAACTTTCGATTAGTTCGTCCGAGTTTTTAATTTACTCATTCGAACTATTAGTGAATTAATAGATTCTTACTTATTGTGGTTCGACTTATGACATCATCTCGCCTGATGTTAGGCTGAGGTGCGGACTATGGATGAAGGCGACTGCTACTATAGTTAACCGCATCCTGCAACTTCTTAGTTGATCCCTGAACGCGACCTAA
Organism: Tinea trinotella; assembly: GCA_905220615.1. Lineage (NCBI taxonomy): Eukaryota > Metazoa > Arthropoda > Insecta > Lepidoptera > Tineidae > Tinea > Tinea trinotella. The sequence continues at coordinate 3,836,449 of HG992314.1, forward strand.
TCGTTTCATAGTCGAGTTCTTTTCATAGACAAGTTTAAACTTTTCTAGAATAAAATAACGCTGCATTTTATTTTATTCTAGACTGTACTGTATCTCAATCCTTCTTAGTGCACAATCAAATCAATCAATCAATTTGTCACACCTTTTTCCCACAGGGATAGGCAGAGACAATGAAGCGCCACTTGCCACGATCCTGACACAACTCCCTCGCTTCCTTCACATTCACAATTCTCTTCATACAAGCTCTATGGAGCTATTCTTAGTGCACAGTGTAGAGATATTGACGCGTGCATCGAAAGTTCCGTAATGTTTTCTCGTTGTGGTTTTCAATTAGTTCCTAATTAAAAACTACAACTTTTTATCCGGTTATTATTAGGCAGACTGATTTCATTTGCGTTCTCAATTCAAATCACTTAATATTCTAGAATAACGAACATAGTTTGTTTATTATAGGAAGAAATGCATCACCCGTAATTATTATAAACATTGTAAACAATAGCCAAACTTTAAAATAACACAAACATCCTATTTTGTAATGTGGAAAGTTTCCTTTCCGCCCAACATGTTCGAGTTGAGGGTTGTTTTAGTTAGCCAAACTTTACTTCAAAATACCTAAACTACATAAACGAAAATTGAGGCGATTTTACAATCTATAAGTTACTACTTATATTGAAAATTTGTCTACTGGAATTATCGACTCATATGATCGCCTACAATCCTACAATACAATAAAAAATATTTGTAGACAGACTTTTTCGACTGATCTTTACTTATTCAGATACAAAGGCCACTTGTAACTGTGACTCATTGCTTAAATTGAAGGTTCGCATTATTAAATTACGAGTCCAAGACAAACAGCTGGTTGTACCAAAAAAGTTTCAAATTACGAATTTAGTTTTACTTTATACTTAATCTATTACTATTGGAAAGGTCCAAGAGTGCTAACAATTGGATAAAAAAGCTCAGGTTACGTCATTATGCCGACCACTACATCATTATCATCAGCCAGAAGGCGTTCACTGCTAAACATAGGCCTCTCCCTAAGAATCTCATTCCGAACGACAAGATGCCAGTTGCATCCACTCGTGACTTTTGGGAGGCCTACGCTGCGTCTTCCGGTTCGTGGCCTCCACTCTTTCTTTCCCATCGGTTGTCTGATCTTCGAACGATATGGTCAGCCCATTTCCACTTCAGCTTGCAAATCCTACAAGCTATGTCGGTAACTCTGGTTCTTTGGCGAATATCAAAATCAAATCAATTTCCCACAGGGAATGTACGTCATGTTTATGTAATGTTGTATATATTACTAGTGATTATGTTTGTTTGTTACTCGTGTACTGTTGATTTTAATGAGTAACATAAAATTATTAGGTGCTCTAAAATAATACGATTATTAATTAATTAAAACATGATTTAAAACCTGTTTTATGTTTATTATACGTATAACTTTATTATATAATATGTGTGCATTTTATGTTGTTTAAATAATCAATATAAGATGTAATTACACAATAATTTAAGTCAAGTACATTGTATTATATACCTAAATCTAAAAGGAAAAGTAACTAGGGTACGATTTGTGTTTTTTTTTGGAAAGGTAAACTTTCGTAGTAAACGACAATGCGATCGATAGTGACGCCGGGCCACTGTCGTAATTTTGCGCCTCTTGTATTATCATTTAATTATTTATATTTATATATTAAGCTACTAAAGTGCTTGTATCATAGTAACAGAACAACCAAAGTTCATATACCAAATATACATTGCTACCGGGTAGTGGTGTTGAACCTGGGCTCTCGGTTTGCGTGATCATTATATTCTGCTGTCTGATGCAGCCTAAGCAAGTTATTGTAAAATAGATATGGGGTCTAATTTGTTAATGAAAAGAACTCGACGAGAACAGTTCAGAGATTTGCATCAATTAGTGAAATAGGTAATTCATTATCAATTTATTATATTGTATATCTTAACGTCTATTTTGATCGCACTAAACATGGCTAATCTTAGAATTTCACCAATTGTAGTATAAAATTGGTAGTTTTCTTATTATTATTTTTTAAATACTAATAACTGATAATAAATAGATATTAAATATTCTTTAATTTTTATGTTTCTAACTAACAGACGTCAACAACAATAAATCATTAAAATTTGATGCTCGTTAATCAACTATTCGCTCAATTACTTATAATTACTTAATCAAATATTATGTTTCTTCCTTACTAGGGCGTCTTACGTGAGCGATATCGACGCGAACGCTAAGCGATGATAAAATAATAAAAGCTCACAACAGCTGTTTTCAAATTGTAGTGCCACACGATTAAAAATAAGTTCTCAGTTAGTTCGGTGCGGGGTGAACGCGATCGGTAGTTTGTACTCGTAATTTTTACGTGATCTTCACGAGCAATAATTTTTTAAGGTAATAATTTCATTGGTTTGCGCCCCGTTAGCGTTAACTATGCTCATCTAAAATATTATCTCTCTAAAAATGGAGATAATATCTAAAAATGGTATCTCCCAGTATTTTAGACTGACAGTCAGTGGTGCCCATTTCAGGAAGTAAGCAGTAGCCTTAATTCATGGACCACACTCTCTCTAGCTTAACATCAAGCAGGGCGCCTTCATATGTCGAGCCCCAATAAAAATAAAAACGATTCTATAAGTACTTTATGGTGGTGCAGCCGTGCAAGCATTCGAACGTCTCAGATTTGGTCGCAGTAGCGACAAATTAAAAAAATCGATATGAACGCGTAGGATGAAATAAAATTAAAATGATGAATAATATCGATAAACATATAAAAAATATATTTGATAAATTCTTAAATATGACCACTATTATATTGTGGTTCTGAGAGGTACGCGGTCCCACAGTTTATTCATACGTGACCTTTAGGTTCTTACTACGTCATTCGTACTCTATTTTTATATTCGAAGTTCTGCATATAAAAATGGTTATTTTTATATCTTTACCATTCCTTTGTTGATCATTTATAAGTAAAGCTGTTTTCAATTCACTCATTTGTGAACCGGTCATCTCCGATTCAAGTTCATTAGGATTTTATTTATATTATTTAAATTATAGTAACAAAATGATTAAGCCAGTATGTTTTTGTGTGCTTATTAGTTTTATTTTGGGAGTTCATTCAGCAAGTAAGTCATGATTTTTTAAAATATTAATTTTATAATGTTGATTTCGTATACTCTCTTTTAATAAAATTTCTATAAAAAATATTTTGAAGTTTAAAACATTGTTAAAAGAATAATCCTTTTTAAACCATATGGGCACAACCAGTATTTAAATTAGGTACATGGTAATTTTATAGATTCGTTTTCTGTCTATTAGACCTAAAACACTGTTGTGTTGGTGGTAATAAGGCATTACAGTTTTTTTGATTAAGGCTTTCTAAATACTGCATGTATACTAATGTTATTATTTTTTGTTTGTGATATGTTTTTAAAGTATCCATTCACATGAGATTTCTAAATTCCTTTCGTCAATCTACTTTCACTTATGCCAAAGCAAACTTAGGAGGGTGTTCGCTGACCAAAAGTTAGGTTGCCTAGTGCCCATAACCATAGAGCTTGTATGAAGATAATTGTGAATGTGAAGGGAGCGAGGGAGTTGTGTCAGAATGGTGGCAAGTGGCGCTCTATTGTCCCTGTGGGAAAAAAGCGTGACAATTTGATTTTTCTTTGACATAATTTCATTATATTTCTTTGTTTATATTTATATATATATTGATTGCAGATCTACAAATAAAACCATGTAAAGACAATGATGCAAGATGTGTAAAGGAATCAACACAAGCAGTTTTACCAAAATTATTATCAGGTGTACCAGAATTGGGTATAGAACCAACAGATCCACTATTCCTGAAAAAAGTCGACCTGAGCACAGGCAATTTGAAACTAATATTAAAAAATATAAATATTGTTGGAATTAAAAATTGTCAAGTAAAGAAAATGGAGTAAGTTCCTTTACCTAATTTAATATTTGAATTGGAATAAATCTGTTTTATTTATGCAATTTAAATAAAACAATAAAAATAGGTAGTAAAATAATATGTGTGAAATAATAAAGCGATACGTGAAGAAGCACCTTTAGCCGGCATAGTGACGGCGACTGAGGCAGCCGTGAACAATCCGGTTTTTTCAGTCGTCGTCACTCTTGGACCTCCTCTTGCTTATCATCAGGCGGGTCTAGGTCAGATGTCGTGTCACAATAAAAAATAAATAATAAAAGCATTATATACAAGTAGGTATATTGTATTTGTAGTTAAATTGCCGTTGTGGCATAGGTAGTGAATTGCCGTATAGAGACGAATTATAAGTGCCAAATTAAAAATAAAATTAAAGCTATGTGACTTTTTTATTTTTTATTGTCACTCGACATATGACAGCATCCCGCTTGATGTTAAGCCAAAATGTGGTCCATGAATGAATGTCACTGCTACTACAATTCAATAACTGTGAGTAGCAATCACATGCACTATGCCGGCCTAGTTGGAACCGGCAACTTACAAGCTGATCCCGAAACGTGCCTAAATCACTTCAAAGTGGTAATACCCCGGATACTTATAAGTGGTGATACTACCCCGGATCGGCAGACTGGGTACCACTGCCTATCAACTGCTAAACCGTTCGTCCACGCCTGTCGTCAAAATGGTGTCGACTTTTGGCTTAATGATTTTTGTTATTCTTCTAATATAAAATATTGAGTGCGTAGTGTTGTTTTTTGTATAAATAACAAAACAAACGTAAATACATTCGAATGTAAATACAAACATAAAAGAACCGGATCAGAATGAAGGATGTAATTAATTGTACATTAAAATAAGAACTAAAAACATCTTTTACATTTACGTTTTCCTCATTTGTCTCATTTCTAATAATACCTATTGGATAATTTAAAATATACGATCCTGTCACAAACCACTCGCTTCCCTCACATACACACATACACATACCTTTCCTTACATACACAATTTGCTTCATACAAGCTTTACGGTTATGAGCACTAGCTTTCTTGAGGATTACTCCGATTTGATCTGAGGAAAGCATCCGCATTAACGCATCCATCCACATCAGATTTATAAATTTCTTTCGTCAATCTACTTTCACTCATCGTTTCCATGTGCCCTAACCATTTTTTTTTATTATGATAAAATTATAAATCAAAAACTATATGAACAGGATTAATTAATTAATTTTTTATTTCAGACGAATTGGTTTAAAAATAAAAGGGAAAGGTGTTTGCGAAGCGACTGTTGATGGGGAATATGAGATGGGTGGTCAATTGCTAATACTACCTGTCGAAGGCAAAGGAAAAACCCATCTCCACCTCCGTAAGAATACCTATTATAATATAATATTAGTAATAAATTATACTTACGTATTTGTTGAGGAAAACCTGCATGACATTTTAAATATTATACAAGCTTATATTTACATAATATTTACTATTCCGGAAAAATACTTAAAAGAAAATAATTTGATGACTAACAAGATTTAAAATATGAAGGTTTTTTTTAATTAATACGCGGCATCATTTATTTTAATTTTATTTTGACTCGACATATTAAAACAGTACTCAGCTTGATGTTAAGCTGGAGTGTGGTCCATGAATGGATGTCACTGCTACTACAATTCAATATCAGAAAATAGCAGTCACATGCCGACCTAGTTGGAACCGGCAACCTACAAGCTAATCTCGGAACGCGGCTGAATCTCTTAAAGGGGTGTATACTTGTAAGTGGCGGTACTACCCCGGATCGGCAGACTAGGTACCATTGCCTACTGCTTTTAAATCTGAACTTGACTTGCCTGATGGTAAGCAAACGATAATTCGAAAAGCGTCGATGACTGAAAAAAAAACTGATTTAGTTGACGGCAGACTTAGTTGTAACTAACTACAACTTTAACACCTTACAGTTTAAAAGTAAAATATGAGGTTATTTTCTTATACGAGTATTTTATTACGAGTATTTTTGTATAGTCGTAGGCTACAATGTATAAGAGAATAATAATCAATATTATTTTCTATATTATAAATTAGGATTTTGCGGATATATATATATATATATATATATATATATATATATATATATATTTACATACAACATACAAATATATATATATATATATATATATATATATATATATATATATATATATATATATATATATTTACATACAACATACAAATATATATATATATATATATATATATATGGTATAGTTATTAAATATTTAACGCAAAATCCTAATTTATAATATAGAAAATAATATTGATATATTAAACTTTAGTATAATTTAACATAAACTTATAAACGAGTTAATATAATATAATCTTTTACTGTTCTTAAATCTTTATAAATTAATGACAGTAGAAGATTATTTAATTCCTAAAATCTAACCTCTCTATCTTCAACTTATTTTATCTATTTAACAAAACTATCTATTAAACTAACAACACAAGAGATAAAGGAAATAACATATGCTTATCTACACCCCCTAACTTTAACTTTTATTTTATATCTAAAAAATAATTATAATACAATAGATAAATAATAATTATAATACAAATAATTATAATTTATACTAATAATATTTTCCAGGAAAAGTTGTCTTAAGTGTAGAGGTTGATTTGCGAGAAATTGAGAAAAATGGCAAAAAGCATTGGGACGTGAAATCTTGGAGTCACAATTATGATGTTAAGGAGAAATCTGATATCGTATTTGAAAATTTGTTTAATGGAAACGAATTATTAGGTAGGTTATACAAATAAGTCATAACTTAACTTCTTATTTGTGGTTGAGAATGGATCGAGAAGGTTAAGTCAGATTTTTTTTATTGTGACACGACATATGACAGCACACCGCTTTAACATCAAGCGGTGTGCTGTCATATGTCGTGCTGGAGTGTGGTCCATGAATGGATGTCACTGCTACCAAAATTCAATAACTGTGAGTAGCAATCATATCCATTATGCCGGCCTAGTTGAAACTGGAAACTTACAAGCTGATCCCGAAACGCGACCAAATTACTTCACGGTCTGTATACTTGTAGGTGGTGGTACTCGGGGTAGTACCACCTCTTTTTGGCAGACTGGGTACCACTGCCTACCACTCTTTACCTGTACATAGAGGGAGTTCAGTTAATCAGCAGTGCCCATTACAAGTGTCAAGAGGATTGTGTGGGATTAAAGAAAATGGCTCCATTATCTTTGTTTGTCGAGGTGGGAATTGAGAAGACAAATTGATTCATTTTTAAATGCTATTACAGTATAATATTTGAAAGTAGCAGTCGCATCCGATATGCCGGCCTAATTGGAACCGGCAACTTTCCAAGTAATCTCAAAACACGACTGAGTCACTTCATGGTCTGAAAGAAGCGGTACTACCCCAGATCGGCAGATTGAGTACCACTGCCTTCTACTCTTAAACCAACAACTTTTTTTAAATAATTAATATTTGTACGATTAAAATATAATTTTCAATAATACAAATAAAAGCTATGAAACTCAAACTCAAGGCAGGCACAGGAAGGTGTTTGGCGACCAAATCGGAGCCAACCTCAAGAAAGCTAAGTTGCCTAGTGCCCAAAACCGTAGAGCTTGTATAAAGAGAATTGTGAATGTGAAAGAAGCGAGGGAGTTGTGTCAGGATCGTGGCAGGTGGCGCTCCATTATCTGCCTATCCCTGTGGTAAAAAGGCGTGACAATATGACAATTTTGAAACTTAACTTTGCTCTGACCTGAAATAGAACCCGCGACTTTATGCTTGAAGAAATTGACGCTTTAGACTAAATAATAAAACCTTAGTAACAAAGGTTAAATGCGTATTTATTTAAAACTCTACTGCTTTCAGGGCGAGCTGCAACGGACTTATTGAATACCAGTTGGAAAGAAATAACAGTGGAACTTGGACCACCTCTAATGAAAGCGATACTTCAACACGTAATTGACAATGGAAATCTACTATTCCAAGCAATACCCATAAACGAATTAACTTTATCGTAACTTTATATTGTATAATATAAATATTTAATAAAAGAATCTAGTATTTTTCAATTTTTTATTTTATCCTAATATTTATTTATTATATTCATTTTTTTATATTATACATTTCTAAACTAAGCTACTAAAGTGTTTATATCATAGAAACAGAATAATCAAAGTAAATATATCAAAGATACATTGGTACCGGTGAGTGGTTTCGAACCCGTGCACTCGGCTTACGTGACTATTGCACTGCCACTACACCACGATCGCCTTATCATATTATTTCGGTTGTTATATTTTCTATGATACTCGTTCAAGCACTTTTTAGTAGCTTAGTATAGAAAAGTAATAAAAAGGATAATGTATATATTTTTTAAAAGAAATAGCGGTGATACCGACACGACCGCACTACATTTTTTTTATTGTGATAGTCGTCCTTAACCTAACTAAGCAATCAAGAGAAGGTCCAAAAGCTGCGACGACTGACACTCTGTTGAGTGACGATAGCGGATAGAATAGAAAATAGCACAGTACGCGATAGATGTGGTTTGAAAGAGGATGTAGTAACAAGGATTAATAAAGATGCTTCGATGGTTTAGGCACATGGAAAGGATGAGCGAAAGTATATTGACGAAAAGAATTTATAAATCTCATGTGAATGGATGCGTTAAACGAGGCAGGTCCAGGAGTCTGTTTGCCGACCAAATTGTAGACATCCTCAAGAAAACTAGGTTGCCTAGTGTCCACATCCATAGAGCTTGTATGAAGTGAATTGTAAATTTGAAGGACGCGAGGGAGTTGTGTCAGGATCGTGGCAAGTGGCGCTCTATTGTATCTGCCTATCCCTGTGGGAAAAGGCGTGACAATTTGATTGATTGATTGATCTAGTATTGTGTAGTAGGCAGTAGTGCCCTGTCTGCAAATCTAGAATAGTACAACCCCTAACGAGTGTAAAGACTGTAAAGTGACTTAGTCGATTTAGGGATCAGTTTGTAAGTTCTGACTAGGTTTGCATAGTGGATGTAACTACTACTTGCAGTTATTTAACTGTGGTAGCAGATTCCATTTATGAACGGCACTCCAGCCTAGCATCAGGGAGGATGCTAACATACTCGAGCCCCAATAATAATTTAAAAAAAAATTGGCTTGTTTCGTGAATAATATCGAAAATTACCAACTACTCAATATTTGAATAAGCAAAGACAAAGTTTTGAATATCCAAGTTTCTATTAAACTATTAAAAAACTACACAGAATAAATGTCGTAACCACTCATCTAAGAGAATAACTCCAATAGACTATAAAAGCATCCGCTCATACTATTAACAAATAACCTATAAAACGAATACTTAAATCATAACAGCAAAGAATGAAAAAAATAATTATACCATAAATTTTATTATTGCACTATTATTCCGTCAACAGAGAACGGTGATAAACATTACTCCTACCACGGGTTAGTATAGTTGACTAAATACTGTATTATACTAGTCACGGATGGCTGTTCATAATCAATCAATCAATCAAATCAAGTTGTCACGCCTTTTTCCCTCACATTCACAATTCTCCTCATACAAGCTGTTATAGGCACTAGGCAACCTAGCTTACTGTTCATAATGCGGTCCCTATTTCTACATTAATGCATGGAAGTGAAACATTCACTTGAAGTGGGTGTGGCAGAAGAAGCATGGGAGTAGAATTAACGTTGTAGGAATGCGGTCATTAAAAAGTATATGTGGAGCGGATAGAAATCATAGCGGATAGAATTTGGAATAGCACAGTCCGTGATAGATGTGCTTTGAAAGAAGATGTAGTGACAAGGATTGACAGAAGAATGCTTCAATGGTTTGGGCACAAAGAGATTAAATTGACGAAAGGGATTCATAAATCAGATATGGATGGATGTGTTAAACGAAACGAAGCAGATCTGGCGGGTAATTTCCGACAAAATCAGAGACATCCTCGAGAAAGCTGGGTTGCCTAGTCTAGTGCCCATAACCGTAGAGCTTGTGTAAAGAGAAGTGTGGATGTGAGGGAAGCAAGGCATTTGTGTCAGGATCGTAGCAAGTGGCACTTCATTGTCTCTGCCTATTCCTGTAGGGGAAAGGCATGACAATTTTATTTGATTGGTACTAAATTAATAAAGCTTTATGATTATTTGTAAAATAATCGACAAGCTATACCAGCTCACATGTCCTCCCTATATAGTCGGTGGCTGGCCTAGTTGGCTCCGGAAACCGATACCGAAACAGTTAAATAAATGTGAAATCAAGTCTCAATCTAAAACTGCATAGTTAGTTCGTACATTTTTCTCCTTGTCAACGATACAATTATTTACTTACGTAGTATCGTACTAAATGTATTTGATAAATAAAAATCGCTCGTTAAAATCTCCTTCCTGCATTAAACTCGTAGTAGAAGTACTAAACATCCCGTTGGTATAACAATAAACTATAAAGAAATACATTATTTAAGAACTTCTCACACCGACTGCGATAAAGCTGTCACCAACAACAACCGATATTTTAAACATGTGCCACTGCCTTTAAAGACATACTTTCTAATTATTTTAGTATTTTTATAAATGTGTCAATGTTTCGTTTTGAATTATTATGCAGCTGGTAATGTGACAATCTGTGTATGTACGTACCATGTGTGTACACTGGTATTTAATTTGTTAAAATAATAATAAAAAAATCAAGTCCCTCGTTAATAGACAGTGAACATTTAAATATGCTGACCCGATGATGATGCTTACAACCAAAGAGATTCCAAGAAAAATATTAATAATAATATTTTCCAGAAGGCGGAATTAAAGCCGCGAGGCTTATTTGCTTTGGGCTAAGCAGAGAGCTAAAGTTGGTACATGAAAAAAAACGCATAGAATAAATAATGACAATATACTTTCCAGATAGATTTTTATTTTTCTACTTTCCAAAAAGTGTCCTCTACACTACCTTTCTTTCTAGCTCACGGTATATTTTGCAAACGTAAAGGAAACGTAGGTAAGCGCAAACGTATTTTCTTTATAATCATGACAAAGTACCCAATTCAATCACAATCCTTTTCACGATCCTGACTCTATCTTCAGGATCTCTAACTTCTTTTACACCCAAAATTCTCTTCATACAAGCTCTATATACTATATACTTAGTATACGTAGTAAACAATGGTAGGCAAAAAGTAGCTCGTCATTTCTTCAGTCTGCCAGTGCTCAGTCGTTCGGGATACTTCTAAACTAGAAGTTGCTGGTTCAAACTAATTACTTGCTGTTATTTAACTGTAGCAGTAGTTTGGAATACGCGTCCATACGCATTTTCTTACTTGACATATGACAGCACCCGCCTGATGTTAAGCTGGAGTGTGGTCTATGAATGGAGGTGACTGCTACTACAGTTCAATAAATGTTAGTAGCAGTTACACTTACTATGCCGGCCTAGTTTAAAACCGGCAACTTACAACCTGATCCCGAAACGCGACTAAGTTACTTCACAGTCTGTATACTTGTAAGTGGTGTGGTACTACCCCAGATCGGTAAACTGGGCACCGCTGCCTACCTCTTTTTTTTAGCTTACCATCAAGCACCTCGCTGATGGTAAGTTTATGAAAGTTTAGATTTCATAACGTGAGCCAATAAAAATATAATTTTCTGTACCTCACATTGTAATTTTACTTGTGCTTTAACCCTCCAGTTTGGGCTTTCCAATTGGCTTCACCTCAATATCGTTTTGACCCGTGTTAACGCCGCGTGGTTAATTTTCATCACCGACGGCCTATCACGGTTGCACAGACCACTATTCTACGCATCGATGCTCATTGAAACATTATAGGTAGGGTTAAATATTTTCTTGTGTTAAAATAAATGTTAATATTGAAATTAAAGGCTGTTTTTGTTATATTACTTTGTTTAAAAAGGCTTTACACAAATATGAGTAGCTCCTATTTTAGAATTGAGTATTTTACAATCTAATGTTTGTTTTTTTTATTGCAGCTTGATATGCGCATGACAGTTCCCCGCCTGATATTTGGCTGAAGTGCAGTCCATGAATGGAGGCGACTGCTACTACAGTAAAATAACTGCAAGTAACAGTCGCGACAAAGTCACTTCCTTCATTGTTAGTATACTTGGAAGTTGTCGTACTACACCGGATCGGCAGACTGGAAATATAGATGTTTAATTATATCGAACCACAATAAAAAAAGTTATTTTTTATTGGTATGAAACATTAACCATGACCATGATTTATTTATAAAATTGCATATTTTGATTACAAATAACTAAAAATAACAAACACGTTTATCAGATTTTACTGTGGGCCCAGATACCTACCAAGCTATTGATTTTTTTAATACCTGGGAACTGTATGATATTTTTCTTCATCCTACGTACGATAACAGGTAGAGTTAACCATTGTCATTATACAAACGTTTATTAAATCGTCTCAAATTATATGTTACTTTGGGAATCGTTTTAGAAAAATATAGTGACCGGCCGTTTGGGTTTAATTTGGAGATAAGTGCGGATTAAATTATAATGTTGTTTTAATGTTTAAGGTCACCTTTTGTTGATAATGATATAGGTGAAAAGTTTTAAGAAAAGCATCGGAATTAATTGAAACTACAATCTTCCCAATCTAAATTTTGCTTTGAATTAACAGCGACGCCAGGAAGATTTCTTAAACGAAAGGAGTCAAGGAGAAGTGGAAAAAAAAACACTATATACCTACAAATAAATATAAGCAAAATCTATATTATAATCAATTATAATTATAACAATTATAATCAACTAGCTGTGCCCGCGGTTTCACCCGCGTAAAATTAGGTTTAGAACACAGTCATAAAAAAGGAGGAGGTTCTCAATTTGACTGTATATCGCTTTTTTGTATTTATAACTCGATAACTCATATAAAAATTACGAACGGAAATAAAAATAAATATAGAAAAATTCTGAAACTATAGTCAATTGGAAACTATAGTAAAAATATTTATTTCTTTAAATTCAAAATATTCTATGTTACTTCTAGTGCCTCCAAAAATAGGTGTACAAAGTTGCATGATGATCGGTTAAGTAGTTGTTGCGTGGAAACGTAACAAACAAACTCACATTCACATTTATAATAATATTTATTTATTTAAAACTTTATGCACAATGTACAAAGGCGGACTTAATGCCGCTAGGCATTCTTACTAGCCTACCTTAGAAACAATTTAACGCACTTTTTGTATGAGGTAGGTGAAAATAAAAAAAATAAAAAAAATAGAAGCATCTGATTCCAACTAATTCTAATATACTTTATAATACACTAAACATACTACATACCAAAAATATAATACCAATACATATAAATAATAATACATATAATACAATAAATACTATCACATAAATATACATACTATTTACAGTTGTTGGGAGCTATTTAGGAAATGTGTGAAGACCATCTTTTTGAATAGTGATCTATTTGGGGCTTGTCGGATATCTACAGGCAGGTTGTTCCACAAATTTGCGGCAACAACTGCAAACGAGTTGGACATAAAGTTAGAACTATGAGAAGGAATAGAGAGAACACAGTTATGAGTTGATCGCAACCACCTGTCATGGAGGGAAGAAAGATAGGTGAATTTGTTCTTGAGGTACTTCGGCGTCGCAGACTCATATAGTACGGAAAATAATAAACAAAGGATTCTCATATTTCTACGACTACGAATTGGTAACCATTTCAACCTGGCTCGATACTCGGAGATGTGATCGTATTTACGCAAACAGAAGATGAAACGAATACATGAGTTGAGCATCCGATCCATCTTATTAAGTAACACCTCCGACATATCGACGCTACACACGTCACCATAGTCGAGCAGAGGAAGGAGAAGGCTTTGGGCAAGGGTTATTTTAGCTTTCAATGGCAGAAAATTCTTAAGTTTGTTGAGAGAGTGCAGTGAAGCATATAGTTTACGACTGGTATTAGTCACGTGAGCAGTCCAGCTTAGATTAGAATCCAGGTACATACCTAGATTCTTCACCTCGCTACAGTATGGAATAGGGACGTTATCAAACCGAACAGAGTCGATACTGTTTACGTCAAACTTACTTAGTTGTCGAGAACTACCTATTATAATTGACTGACACTTGCTCGGATTGACAACGACCCCGAATCGTGTTGACCAAGAATGGATATTGCGAAGATCTGAGTTAAGCCAAGCTATTGCACTGTTTATTGTAAGGATGTCCGTCCGCACATAGATCTGCAAGTTATCGGCATACATATGGTAATGACAATTTAGACAAGAGGTGATAGCGTTAATGAATAAGGAAAACAGCAAAGGGGAAAGAATACCACCTTGGGGGACACCCGTGACTAATAATAATAGTAGGATTATTATTCCCTACTCGTAATTCACACATGATTAAGCAAAAACGTGGTGCTCCGTCCACTTTCCATGATCCTGGCATATCTCTATCGCTACTACAATTATATTTCATTATTTTATTTATTGCATGAAGAGATCCTAGAGAGCCGACGACTGGAAAAACCGAGTCAATTCATTGTTGCCCCAGTCGCCGTCACTATGCCGGCCAAAGTGATATTTTATATGTAACTAGCTGTGCCCGCGGTTTCACCCGCGTAAAGTTTGGTTTATAACACAGTCATAAAAAAGGAGGAGGTTTTCAATTCGACTCGATAACTCATATAAAAATGACAGACGAAAATAAAAATAAATATATATTCCAAACAGTTAAAACTATAGTCAATTGGAAACTATAGTAAAATATATTTTATTTTAATTAAAAGTAACCGATGTTACTTCTTGTCCCTCCAAAAATAAAAAACGTAACAAACAAACTCACATTCACATTTATAACAATAGTAACATATGCATATAGTAACAGAAGGAATATAAAGAAAAATTTCAAATAGCTGAATGTATAGTCTATGAAAAGTATAGTGAATAGTCTCCATAGTACAGTTGATTGGATTAGATGTTAAAGTGACTGTCGGTAATACAGTGCAATGATATTATAGTACTTAGGGTTTGAACCAACGCCTTACATCTATTTTTATAATAGGAAAAAAAAATTGACAAAACTTTTTTATTATTCGTAAAAAAAATAATTTACTTCTGTTATCTCCAAGAATATGTGTACAAAGTTTCATGATGATCGGTTGAGCAGTTTTTGCGTGAAAGCGTAACAAACAAACGGACATTCACATTTATAATAATAGTAGGATAATAATAATAATATGTTAATATAATATAATAATTTGTTTTTAATTCTCAACAGCTTGATATATTTTCCTTAGTGTACTCAAAATAAATTTCTGAACGCACGCAATTTTGTATGGGAAAATGATTTTTATTTTATTTTATTTATTATAAAAGATTTTTTCTAAAATAAACGTAGCCTAAGTTACTCCTTATTACATCAGCTACCTGTTAATAAAAGTCCCGTCAAAATCGGTCCAGCCATTCCAGAGATTAGCCGGAACAAACAGACAGACAGACAGACAAAAATTGTAAAAAATGTCATTTTGGTGTATGTACCGTATATATATATACATATACATGTATTAAAAAACGGTTATTTCAATATTACAAACAGACACTCCAATTTTATTATATGTATAGATTCGGTATTGTTTCCTCACGGGAAGCGAGGGAGTTGTGTCAGGATCTTAGCAAGTGGCTCTCTATTTCATCTGCCTATACCTGTAGGTAAAGGTGTGAAAGTTTGATTGATTGATTAAATATGCTATTCTTATCAAAACGCATCTTAGAAATGAATAATAATTTTATTTTACTCATTCACATTATACTCGTAAACATCAATAACACCACAATGTGAGGAAAAGTTTAAAAATAACCTTAAAAACAAATCCTAATAAAATGAAAGAAAAAAACAAAGAAGATGGGGTCTAAAGATATCAAACAAACATTAGATTACATTCGATACGGTCTATAAATGGATCCACAACAATTATGAACCATGACGATCCAAAAACAACAATTAATTTTAAACACACCTAAATATGTTCCAGTACTTAATAACGCAAAATATTTACTAAAACAATTTGTAATTTATGATCTTTTGCAACTGTCAAGATCAAATGAACTATGAACCTATTGTTCTTAACAAAAACTCGTACCTAAAAACCTCGTACCTCGTAATAAAAAATATTTAGGTAAGAAATATTCATTAAATACCATATTTCGTTGTACGTAGATATATAAGTCACTAATTGTAATTACCTAACACAACACGGATACGGATACGAAAATTATAACTATATAGGTACTTGCTTGCTAAAATTAGTGTTTTTGTGGTAGTGAAGAAATCTTGGTTTTATCAATAATTTATTTATTTAACACAGTGGTGGGCTTAACTTAATGGTTAATATCAGGTAGAGATATCAGAATCTCACAGTCAACCTACAAGCGTGACACATTGATTAGCACACCAGTTCGTTACATGTAAAGTCCCGGGTTCGATTCCTGGACGATTTCTGGGGGGAATTTGTAATATTTATTAATCAGATTAAACATTACTAATAATTGTTAATGAGAGGTGGATATTTGCTCCTGGTTATCAATGGTGCCTAGTCTCCCGAACCCGGGTATTACCAACACTTTCACTCGTAAGTACTATATACAGAGCGTGAAGTAACTTAGGCGCGTTCAGTTCAAGTTCCCGAATGTCTTCAATAATTACAAATATATAATAAAAAAACATCAAACCGGCCGTGTTGAACATAAACATTTTAAAAGTATTGTTAAGCTTATAAAGTTAAATGTTTCTCTTCATTTATTATCTTCAATTAGCCATATCTTTCATCAGACATCGTTGAAGAGACCAGTCCCTCTAAATTACACCAAATCATTACGAGGAGCAAGAAGTGTGCTGAGTCATTATTTTATTCTTTAAGTTATATTCTTCCTAATTGTATGCTTAAGTATATTTTGACTGTGAGTGTACATCATATACAAGTATATTTTGTTATAGCATATTTTACATAAATTTATTATTGGCTTTTAAATAATTTGGCCTGCATAGAGATGACGACTGAGGTTTTTTTCAGTCGTTGTCTCTGTTAAAGCTATCTTATCAAGGATTAGTATCAAGAAAGTCTAGGTCGATGTCAAGACACAATAAAAAAATGCTCTACATCGTCACTGTTTCATCTTTCCATCACATCTAACTTGTACATCAACCATTAACAGGCTTTGCAGAGCTCAATTTACTACGATCCTGACACAATCTCTCGCTTCCTTCACATCAACAATTATCTTTATACAAATTCTAAGGTTTGTATGAAGATAATTTGAGATGTTATTAAAAAAGCACTGCGGGCCACTGCTTTTTTTATAATAACCTCTCCGATTCATCCAGAAACATTCTTCCGAGTCGTCTCTAACTTATCTTTTTACCTCAAAATGGATAACAGCAGCTAAAAATTTATTTAGCTACTACCCAATCTAAAATTAAATACAGTATTTTACAAACCAAACATTACCTTTTGTTCTATAAAAATAGTACGTATTATGAACTATTATTCTGTCATTACCCCCTCGTTGCATTTATAAAAATCCTAACGAATTGCCTGTTAACGGGGCGTTCCTTTGACTGATAAGCGATATGATAATTTTGCTTTTCACCCTTGTTTTAGGGGCGTATTGCATGCACACAAAACTTTTAATACTATGTAATTTTACTGTTTGGAATTTACTAGTCATAAATTATTTATTATGTAAGATTCTACGTAGCTCATGTAAAACTTGTGGCCATTCTCGGTCTACCAAAGCTTGCAGGAACCGATTAGAGGCCATTGTGGCGATCGCTGGAAGAAGTTGATATCCTAGTGGATGACTAAAGGCTGGCATGACGATGATAATGCATATGATATTTTACCGTACCAGGTGAGTAGGTAAAAACTGAGACAGTTCGTCAAGTTGCACTCCTTTATTTGGTCAATATGCCTAGTTATTTAAAATTATACTCTATTTGAATTACATATGGTTTATTACTTTTAAACTATCCTCGAGTTCAAAATGATCTGACAAAATTGTAGTAATTGAAAGAAGAAAGATAATATTAGTGGACCAATGAGTAAACTGTTCTCTTTTTTTTATTGGGTAATGACCCAATGACCAATGGGTTGTTATATATTTTAGCACCCAATGCTACCTAATACGACATTTCGAAAGAGGGGGTCATTAATTTGTGTCATAATAACCTGCATTGTCGGGTAAAAAATGGTGATAAAGGCCATGTCTATCAAAATCAGTATGCAACAGGCCTTTATAATTATAATTACAGGTTGTCACACGATATAATTACGAATAGGTACGTGTATCGGTCGCAGCCAACGATTAACTGCACGTTATATTATAGAATATTAATTTTTTTAAACAATTATGTGACAAAAATAACCAGTCATACTCGTGAACCAATTACTGCCGCACACTGTAGTATATTTTAACATGAAATTATTATGAAATGTTATTGCAAAATTTAAAATAAAGTGGAACTATATAGGGTTTCATTTACGTCGTGTACGTTTCATTACCTATGTGTATTTTTTATAATTTGGCTAGACATGTTTCACGCCTTTTTCCCACAGGAATAGGCAGAGACAATGCAGCGTCACTAGCCACGATCCTGACACAACTTCCAGCTGGGTTGCCCAGTGCTGAATTGTGGGGTTGTAAGGGAAGTGAAGGAGTTGTGTAACAATGAAAAAGTATGTAAAGTTAATATTGATTTTACATTGTGTTCTACCTCTTTTATGTCACTATGATTATGTCCCAAAGTCCCCAATATCCCAAAAGTCACGGATGGATGTTCATAATGCGGTGCTTGTTCCTACATTAATGTATGGAAGTGAATGTTGGGTATGGCAGAAGAAGCATGAGAGTAGAATTAACGCTGTAGAAATGCGGTCGTTAAGGAGTGTGTGTGGAGTGACGATAGCGGATAGAATAAGGAATAGCACATTGCGTGATAGATGTGGCTTGAAAGAAGATTTAGTGACAAGGATTGACAAAGGAATGCTTCGATGGTTTGGGCACATGGAAAGGATGAGTGAAAGTAGATTGATGAAAGGAATTTATAAATCTGATGTGGATGGATGCCTTAAACAAGGCAGGCCCAGAAGAATGTTTTCCGACCAAATCGGAGACATCCTCAAGAAAAACAGGTTGCCTAGTGCCCATTACCACAGAGCATGTATGAAGAGAATTGTGGATGTGAAGGAAGCAAGGGAGTTATGTAACGATCGTGGTAAGTGGCGCTCCATTGTCTCTGCCTATCCCTGTGGGAAAAAGGCGTGACAATTTGATTGATTGATTGATTGATTATATATTTTTAAAATCAAATCAAAATCAAGCACTTCTTTATTCAATCCACAACAATGAGGAAATTAAGTTCACTACAATTCGATTTAATAAGTCGAATGAAGTTTGCAAGACCACACAAGAACTAATCAACATGATATTGTTTTCTATTATTTCATCGCTATCAATCTATCTATGAGGGGAAATAGAAAGCAGATTTTAGATTAGGTGTCTTACACCCATTGCCAATATTTGGGCGGAAATTAATTTTCTCTTTTTAAATTATAAATAAAATAATGTTTTATAAATGCTGTCTCTCGAGTTAGAGAGTATATAAAGAAATAAGGATAATGTTCGAAAATGTGCGTTGGAAATGACGGCTGAATGGATGTAGACGAAGGTGATTTCTTTATAAATTAAAGGTTAATAAAGAAGAAAACGGAGACGATCAAGAAGACATGAAAAGATTATAGTTGCTTTTTTATTGTGACACGACATCTGACCTCGATCCGCCTGATGATAAGCAAGAGGAGGTCCAAGAGTGACGACGACTGGAATAACCGAGTCAGTTCCCGGCTGCCCGCTTGAACGCATCGCTTCAAGAATCCAAGGTCATAGGATGGATAGAACACATGGGCTGGCTAAGCATTGCACTTGTCAATTGTTCTACAAAGAAAAGACGCACCGAACTTTTTAGTTCGACTGCCGATTCGGTCGACAAAATGCGAATGCTTTCCCCGACCTGTGCGGGTATTACGGGTGTGGAAGGACGAGGTAGGAACAAGGTTAAAGAGCTCTTCGGAACATTCTCCGTGGTATAGGCGATAAAGGACGCACAAAGCCGCCATGTCTCTGCGTAGTTGCAGGGGCTCCAGAGTTCGCGTGACCTCTGCATCACCTATAATTCGGACAGCTCGGCGCTGCAATGAATCTAGGGCATTGAGAAGATACTTGACAGAGCCGTCCCAGAGGTGCGAACAGTACTCCGCGCAAGAGCGAATTTGAGCCTTGAATAATATCAGGTTAGCTCTGGCGCGAAGAACCAAATCAGGTTAACTCACAGCGCCAATTACTATAGAGATTGTTTGAAGAATTACAATATCACGAATGGATAGTGGAAAAAGTTTATGACAGTACCCACGCCTGATGTTAAGCTGGAGGGCGGTCCATGAATAGAGGTGACTGCTACTACAGGTGAATAACTGCAAGTTGCAAGTCACATTCCTTATGCCGGCTTAGTAGGAATCAGCTGCTTACAAGCTGATCCCGTAACGCGACTAAGTCACTTCACAGTATGTTATACTTGTAAGTAGTGGTACTACCCCGGATCGGCAAACTTCGCCACTCTTTATCAACCAGACCTGGAGTAAATATCCGCCTTTTTATTACTATGTCTGTCTCTAAATCTATAAATTAAAATGAATAATTCAAAAGTTCTATTAAAACTCACACAATAGTTTTTGTACTTAATTAAAGTTGCTGACGGACAATGACGGCTGCACAATCAAAATTAAACAATATATTGGTTCCGATACCGCTAGTTGATCAGTATCAAGTTCTAACTGTATCTCTATGGGAACTGCGCCAATTACACTCAACTGATTAGGATGTGATGAACACCTACGTAGAATCAACTGCACATGGTTTCTTTTAATAACTCACGCATAAAGAACAACGTAGGAAATAGGATTTTTTTTGCAGCTTACTATCGCGTTTATTTTGGCTTTGATTTTACAATTTTATTTTATTATTCCGACGTTTCGAGAGCTTTGCAGTCATCTCTCTGTGACCACGATGGCTGCAAACCTCTCGAAACGTCGGAATAATAAAATTGTAAAATCAAAACCAAAATAAAAGCGATAGTAAGCCGCAAAAAAATTCTTTAATTCATTAATCAATGTTCGCGCAAAATCTAAGAAAATATTATAATGAATAGGTTATAAAAGATTTTTGCAGCTTAAATCGCGTTTACGTTTCGAAAGGTTTGCAGCAATCCTGATTGCATCCTCAGAAAATAACATCTGAACTTCTTAAAAAATAATATAACAATCATTTTAAGCGATTATAGCCAAGTGATGAGTCATTTTATCTGCAAGTATTGGCCGTAAGTATTGGCCGTATAAGTATAAAGAAGTAATGCCTTTTTTTATTGTGACACGACATCTAACTTCGTCCCGCCTGTTGATAAGCAAGAGTGACGACGACTGAGAAAACCGAGTTTATTCACGGCTGCCTCAGTCGCTGTCACTATGCCTGCCAAAAAAATGCTTGCTGTCCCCGCTAAAGAATTACAAAACATATTTGTTAATTTTAACATGTTTACTTAAACGATACGTAGCTTATATTTTCTATACTAGCTGTGCCCGCGACTGCGTCCGCGTGGAATAGTTATTTTGGGAATCATATTAATTTTTTTGTTTACCTACCTGCTCAGCTTCATTATAAATTATCTTTAGCTGTTACCCGCGACTTATTTTAGACGATTAAATTACGTAACTAATAGAATATATTTTAAAGTAGTTTTAAAAAGAATATATTTTAAAGTATTTCTGCGTAAATTATATTTTCAGTTTTATTTTATTGTGCGCAAAACTCGCAGCCGCTTTGCAGCAGCAGTCTGCCGAGAACGCTGAGTCCTTTTTCTAGGCATTACAGTGACGAAGAAAGAACGAAGGAAATGAAAACTTAACCAAACTAACTGTATGCTTAAACTAAAACCTAACCTAATAAGAATTGTAAAACCTAACCTTGAAAGAATGTAGATGACACCTACAGGTATTATTTACAATAAAACAAAAAAAGTGTTATTGTGAAAATATTAGAAACAAAATACTATACTTAAAACAAAAACTACTACAAAATGAAATTGTATAAAAAAGGATTTTGCACGATGATATTATATCGTAAAAAAAAATTAACGCTGCATTCAACCGATCAGTAGGGAGCCGACCGCATAGTATGCTCGTCTGTCTATAAATGACGCGCCCCTCCACTTTATTAGTTTATTTAAATGTGTGAATGCAAATATTACTAACTATACTATTAAACTTCATCACGTTCGTTCCTCCTTTGTGTCTAACCAGCAACTGAATAACCAATTACTGCATTTTCGGTGTGTTTTATCCATATTTTATATTTGCTCGTATGCGTAAATGCAGTGGAGGGGCGCGTCATTTCGGCTCGTCGCATGATGAGCCGGTTAGCGCTCATCATGCGACGCGTGTGAATTTTGTTTTAGAGTTATTTTAAAATTGTATTATCTTATAAGATGTTTATTGAAATTAGGTGATGTCAATGACAATTTTGTTCACAGTTAAATACTCTTAATTAACAACACATTTATTTCGATAAAGAATAATATTATTATGTTAATACAACTCTGACAAATAATTTGTAATAATGCATTAATTTAGATCAAATTTGACTATCATAAAAACGGTTATTGTGAGTTAATCTTAAAAGATAGACATATACGGTCGCGGACATTTTTTTAGATAATTTAAAGAGGAATAATTCTTTCATACATATTTTTTGGGTATCACGAACGGTTTTCGCAGCGCACGCAACGGAAACCCTCAAAGACGAATAATATTCCCCGTTTTTTCCACATTTTCGACTGTTTCTTCGCTTCTATAAGTCGCAACGTAATGTTTTATAGCCTAAAGCCTTCCTCGATAATTGATCTATCCAACACAAAAAGAATTTTTCAATTCGAACCAGTAGTTCCTGAGATTAGCGCGTTTAAACAAACAAACAAACAAACAAACTCTTCCGCTTTATTATATTAGTATAGATAACTACTAACATTTTATAGATTGTAAAGTTTGTGTTTAGCTATTATATTTATATCGTTTTTTTTTTACAATATAAAGATATACGTACAATATACGCTTCTTTGACTGCCTCTTGCTTACCATCAGGTCAAGGTTCAAATCAGATGTCGAGTAACATTTAAAAAAGACTACAGAGCATGCCAAAGAAATGCAGATATGTACATACTCACACACACACGAATAATATAACCCTACTTTTCAGCAGACCAGTAAAAACAGTACGTCTTCAATTTTGATTTAAATTTCATATAATATGTCTTGTTTCATTGTACATTAATATCTAGTTCAATTGGCAGATAGCTTATATGGTTATTATAGATACTTCATAGATTAATTAAGACACAAGATATTAAATTGAAAACCAATTTAGCGTAACCCCTAAAGGCTTCGTAAATTAACACTAGGAAGCCAGTGGAATACTACTAATTTATACAAATTAATATAACAAATTGATTACGATAGAAAATGCGTATTAAAAAAAAGATTTAAAAGCACCTTAAGCTGTAGTGCTATATAAATGGAGGTGTCTGCTACTACTACATTTCAATAACTGTAAGTAGCAGTAACATCCACTATGCCGACATAGTTGAAACTGGCAACTTACAAGCTGTTCTCGAAACGCGACTAAGTCACTTCACGGCCTGTACTTGGTACCACTGCCTACCACTACTTATAAGTCTACCATCTTAGCGATATACGAGTATTGTTTTCATATGGCAACATATCGTCTGATTTTAATTTGATAGGCAGTCGTTTTATTTTCAGTCGTCAGCCCTCTTGGATCTCCCCTTACACCAGACAAGTCGAGGTGAGATGTCGCGTCAATATAAGAAAAAGTTGTTTCAAAACTGCTGAATCATTTTCCTCGCCGTCCGTACGTAGGCTTTCCGTGCACGTAGGCCAGTGTTGAAATTAAAGCAATAAAATATCGCCCACATCCATTCAACCCTTTCGCATAAATCAAATGTTATTTCCAATATAATATAATCTCAACCCTACGCACAAAGAACTCAATAACATAAAATAATTAGCAATCACTTAAACAGCTCATAAGCAATGTTTTTGCATAAAGCGAGACAGCAATGGCCGCATCTAATCAAAACACACTAGAAAGCCTCTATGAAATCATATTCAGCAGACATCTTCCGGCCGGCATAGTGACAACGACTGAGACAACTGTAAACTGAGTCTGTTTTTTCAAGTCAGGAAAGTCGAGGTGACGATGACGATGATGACGAGTCACTTAGACGATGACGAGCGATAAAAGACAATTATGGCAGCAGACGCCTACGTTTATGGATCGTACACTTAGGCTTAACATTGAACGTTGTGTGGTTGCTTTAGATCGCTTCTAACATCCCTGCTGATGCTGCAAATTCATCAATTGTCACGCTTCAATTCCCATGAAAATAGGCAGAAACAATTAATCAATCAATCAAATTATCACGCCTTTTTCTGACAGGGATAGGCAGAAACAATGAAGCGCCACTTGCCACGATCCTGATACAAATCCCTCGCAGAGACAACTAAATTTATATTTATTTTATCGCTAACTCATTTTATCAATGGGGATAGAACCTTTGTGGAATTGTGAAGAAGAAGAAGAAAGAAGCAAGCGAGTTGTGTCAGGATCGTAAAAAGTGTCTCTGTTTTCTATCCCTGTGGAAATTGATTATGATGATAATGACAACTAGATTTTTTTAATTAATAACAGAAAGTTTATTGATATTAGTGTATTTATATTTTAGTCAACCGAATGCATATTGCCTCCCACAGTCGCAACTTGCAATAAATGAACGGTCATTAGAAGCATGTGCCGTGCGCCATGCGATCAGTTAGCCCGACATAAGTGATTGTAGCAAACTTGCAAAGTGCCATGCTTTATGCATATATGCAATTATTAGGGCTTATTGTTTTTACCTTGCTTACATGGAACAAGCTTCATATTTGTATTTTCTTAGATATTGCGCGCACATTGTTTTTTTTTATTGTGACTCGACATATGACAGCACCCCGCTTGATGTTAAGCCAAAGTGTGGTCCATGAATGAATGTCACTGCTACTACAATTCAATAACTGTGAGTAGCAATCACATCCACTATTCCGGCCTAGATGGAACCGGCAACTTACAAGCTGATCCCGAAACGTGACCAAATCACTTCACGGTCTGTATACTTGTATTATTGAATCAAACAAATTTATGCGGTTTACTATCGCGTTTATTTTTAGCTATTGATTTCCACGATGTCACCCCGTGATCAATAATCAAAATATAATCAATAACCAAAAATAAACGCGATAGTAAACCGCATTTTGTTTAAGCTCCTTTTTTATGTGACTAGACTTGCGTGGTGGTAAACAGGGACAGTTCCAAAGTGTCAACGACTGAAAAAACGTGTCAGTTCACGGCTGCCTCAGTCGCCGTCACTATGTCGGCCAAAGTTCTTAATTCTTTACGTATGTATGACTATAAATAATTGTATTTTTTTTGTTTATGTTTAAATTTAAATATATTAGTAAAATACTGTTACAATTTGTAGTACTTGTAAAAAATACATACATGTATAAAACACAATTTAAAGAGTGGTAGGTACGGAGTAGTACCACCACTTATTCTTGATGCAGACAGTGTAGAGACATTCGCGTTCCAGCTATCAAGTTGCCGGTTCTAACTTAGCCGGCATAGTGGAAATGACTAGACTTTGTTTTTTGTTTGTGCGGTAATTGGTTAGTTAGTTGTTGTGTATCATACCAAATTACTCTTTTGGTTTTTTTTCTATTATAATGTATATTACAATATTAATGGTTATATTTATTTCGAAGCACATAAATGATAACTACACTCAATCATCCACAAATATAGTTTAGTTAGAAGTAAACAAAACCACGTGAAACTCATTACGAGTGATTAATAACAGCACGGTTGATCTAATATCATTTATGTCGCCGTCTTATTTCCACAATGAATCTTGGTGGTGGGATTCGCATTAAAATATTTGTATGACACATAATTCATATACGTTTGAGCGGCGCAAAGATTCTACGAATACATATTTCATTGCACCGATGGATAGTAAGAGTACGCGCACAACAACGTGACAAGTTTCACACATACATAAATTACAAAACCCCGACTGAAATTAAGCTGGAGTGCGGTCCATTAATGGAGGCGACTGCTACTACAATCACCTAGTTGGAACCGGCACCTTTTAAATTTGTCCCGAAACTAGACTGAGCCACTTCATAATCTGTACACTTGAAAGACTCGGGCAAATGACAACCAACTGTCTGCCTTCAAATATTTTTTTATTTATCAGCGACATCTGATCTTGACGTGCCTGTTAAGCAAGGGGAAGTCCAAGAGCACTAATGTACGAAAACTGAAAAAAAACGATTCAACTTACTTACAGTTGCCTCAGTCGCAATCACTGTGCCTTTGTATAATTCGCTTGTAGGATCTGAGATGGGATTACAAGATGGGGAGAACACATAAGCTATTATTCCGCATGTTAGAAAAGGAAAGGAGATCTCTTTCAGTACGCGTGTTGCGTACTGGGCTCAACTTAGCCGGTGACGTCTCTGCGTTTGCGCGTATATTTATAACGATTACTTTGTCGGCAAATCGTTTGCGAGGTATTGGACACACGCAACGCCATCTAGCGGTAGCATGTAGCGGTCGCTACACTATTAAACCATTGTACTTATCGTTAGTTAAAATTATATTTATAAATATCTATACTAATATAATAAAGCGGAAGAGTTTGTTTGTTTAAACGCGCTAATCTCAGGAACTACTGGTTCGAAACGAAAAATTCTTTTTGTGTTGGATAGATCAATTATCGAGGAAGGCTTTAGGCTATAAAACATTACGTTGCGACTTATATAAGCGAAGAAACAGTCGAAAATGTGGAAAAAACGGGGAATATTATTCGTCTTTGAGGGTTTCCGGTGCGTGCGCTGCGAAAACCGTTCGAGATACCCAAAAAATATGTACGAAAGAATTATTCCTCTTTAAATTACCTAAAAAAATGTCCGCGACCGTAGATGTCTATCTTTTAAGATTAACTCACAATAACCGTTTTTATGATAGTAAAATTTGGTCTAAATTAATGCATTATTACAAATTATTTGTCAGAGTTGTATTAACATAATAATATTATTCTTTATCGAAATAAATGTGTTAATAATTAAGAGTATTTAACTGTGAACAAAATTGTCATTGACATCACCTAATTTCAATAAACATCTTATAATACAATTTTAAAATAACTCTGAAACAAAATTCACACGCGTCGCATGATGAGCGCTAACCGGCGGGCGAGGAGAAGCGGTGCTTGCGGGCGAGGTGGAGGGGGGTGTAGCTCTACGAGGTATAGTCTGTCTAAGCCGAAATGACGCGCCCCTCCACTGCATTTACGCATACGAGCAAATATACGAGAACACTTTTTTTGTTTTGTTGTAAATAATACCTGTAGGTGTCATCTACATTCTTTCAAGGTTAGGTTTTACAATTCTTATTAGGTTAGGTTTTAGTTTAAGCATACAGTTAGTTTGGTTAAGTTTTCATTTCCTTCGTTCTTTCTTCGTCACTGTAATGCCTGGAAAAAAGACTCAGCGTTCTCAGCAGACTGCTGCTGCAAAGCGGCTGCGAGTTTTGCGCACAAGAAAATAAAACTTCATAGATAATATAATTTACGCAGAAGTACTTTAAAATATATTCTTTTTAAAACTACTTTAAAATATATTTTATTAGTTACGTAATTTAATCGTCTAAAATAAGTCGCGGGTAACAGCTGTAGGTAATTTATAATAAAGCTGAGCAGGTAGGTAAACAAAAAATTAATATGATTCCCAAAATAACTATTCCACGCGGACGCAGTCGCGGGCACAGCTAGTGTATTATAATTTCAAAAGTATTTAAGATGTTAGTAAATACTTACCTAATCATTTACCTAGCAGAACCATACAGTACATAAAAACAGATGTGTTTTACCCAATTTTATGACAAGAGAATCTAAAGACATTGCACTCGTACCATTCGTGTGCACTAGCCCTTAGTCCACGGTAGCTTTCGTACTAAATGTTTTAGTGCTCTTCTTGTTATCCATTAAGAAATTATATGACGACTTATAAATAGATTAACTTTATTTCAAGTTAAATGTGTTCCTTAATAGATATTGTTACTTTATTGCAGGATATAATCGGATTAACACGAATTGGTAAATTATACATTTTGATCACAGTATTCTAGAAAAGCATTAATACGGCCCATCGCTCGAAGAACCGACAACCGATGGGGAAGCAAGGTTCAAGAGTGGAGACCATGAACCGGAAGACGCAGCGTAGGTAGGCCTCCACTAGGTGGACTGACGACATAGTGAAAGTCACGAATAACCGGTGCAGTGGATGCAACTGGCATCTTGACAGGTGACCAGGGCCCCGATATTCTAATACATTATGGCGACGCAAAAGCAATGAAATTGCGTCACGTTTGCAAGTGACCAATTAGCGAATAACAAATCGATAGGTAAACAACGTTGATTGGTCACTTGCCACCGCGACGCAAATTTACTGCTTTTTCATCGCTATATTGTATAATTAGTGGAAGTCCAAGATGCTGAGCCAACCACATAGGATACACGTTTAGATGTCGATCCACGCTGCTATACTAGTATATAGGCTAGTAGTTGACAACCTGGCAGATAAATTCTTGGCGAAGTTACTATCACATTGTTAGAGATTATAAATAAATAATTTAGAAAAAATATGTGCACATACGTTGTATTTTTAATCGTACTATATTTCTATCAATCTCTAAAACCCATAATATAATTATAAATGTTGATCCCACTGTCTATTCGAATCACATCATTAATCAAGCAAGACTTGACAACGCGTCAGATCGTTTCCACCAGGATTACCGAGTGCCCTGCTCATCACCCACCCTCAATTACTATTTATGTCAAATCAATATAGTCTTCACTCTAATGTCAATCTTATGCTAAGACAAATAGAGTTTATAATTAAATGAGATGTGAGTTCATTTCAAGGGCTTTTTAGGGGGGTTGGCGCATTCCCCTAGCTGTCATGTCTGGATGCATTTTAGTTGACATACGAAGAGGGGACAGAGTAGATTTGCAATACTCGTAGTTCTGTAAATAA
Source organism: Tinea trinotella (assembly GCA_905220615.1). NCBI lineage: Eukaryota > Metazoa > Arthropoda > Insecta > Lepidoptera > Tineidae > Tinea > Tinea trinotella. The sequence goes on from HG992314.1 coordinate 3,865,773, forward strand.
CAAAATTATTGTTGAGTGATAGATTCCACTAACAGGGAAAACTTTCATAGTAATTTAGTAAAACTTGGCTTCAGTTTTAGTGTAAATATAAGCTAAAATCTTAAAAAAAAAAGATTTTTTGTTGTGTCTCGCGACATATTGCACCTCGCTTATATTTAGGTTGGTATGCGGTCTATGAATAAAGGCAACTTCTACTACCGTAAATAACTGCAAGTGGATGCTCACTATGCTGTCTATGCCACTATTCGAAACGGCAACTTTTAAACTGATCCTGAAACGCGTACTACCGTGGATCAGCAATCTGGGCAAAAAACCACCAACGGTCTGCCTGCCTACTCTTAAAATAAAATAACCTAAGACAAAAACTTTTAAATATTATATCTACGTATAAAAGATATAAGGTTTTTACATAGAGTTATATATAACATATTTTATATCTCTATGTGTTTTATGTCTATCTTAGACATAAAAAATGCGCAAGCAAAAAAGTTTTGTCATACTAAAGATAGTATCGGTACCCACAAGTTTTTTGCAAGGAAGCATTCGAGGACAAACCGAAATGATTTACCTCTTCAATATTAAAACTCTGTGACTACGAAGTCAGGTGAACGGCACACTTGCGACGACCGGAATTAAACTTCCAACAAAATATGACCTTCTCTAAAATGATATTAAAAGTAATGGAAGAAGAGACGTTCCGCTTACTAAATTCTTTTAAATTTATTTTTTTGGTATATACTTCCATGGTATTTTTTGATAGATATGTACTTTGACCGACATAGTTTCGGCGACTGAGGCAACCGTGGTGATACGTCTCAAATATAAAAGAAACAGTATGACATATACTAGTAGTATATACGAATTGTTCCCACAGGGAGTGATAAAGAGAGGCAACGTTTTAACTTTCCACGATCCTAACACAACTCTCTCGCTTTTCCCACAAACACAATTCTATTTACCAAAGAAATCAGGTAAATTAAAATATCATTTTTTTAAATACCCTATAATCACAAAAAATAAATTTTACAGTTTGAAATGACGTTCGGGATATTTTCACATTATTAACAAAGCACTTTTTTAGTAAAGTATACCAACTAACTTCACCTACAAGTAATTACGTTTTTAAAACAATTTCAAAAATTGCATAATTTCCTTAACACGCCACAATTATAAGCCCTAACAATTTCAACTTATAAAAAATAATTTTCTCATGAGACGTTTGTACACATCAGTGCGAAGCTCCGGCTTCACTTCCAACACTAAACTTTACTCTTACACAATGAATTATTATTCAAAATTCGATCTTAAATCCAAATTAATAAAGTCGTAAATATACTTTATAAATAATTAAAAATTGTGTAATTAATATTGTGTTTTTAATCCAGTGTTAGTTAAGTAAAAATAATTCTCCCACATGATCGTGAACTAGGTATTTCTCTAATTGCAAAGTTTCAACGAACACTATAATTGCCGCTAAATCCTTAGGCTCTAGTATGTCAAGTGTCCACGGAAACTTGACAACGGAAAACCCTTATTTCAACAGTAGTTTTAACTTTATTCCTGCATCGTTTTGTACTCCCGCGATTCCTGCAGAGCTCAGGGGAAGTACCTGGATTACAGAACCATCGTCTCTTTACAGAACCATCGACAAGTGGAATGCTTTAACAGCTTATATGTTATTTAGGTTTTGTGATGTTAGGCAAAGGGAAGTCCAAGAGCGCCGACGTCTGAAAAAAACCTATACCGGCTTTGCTTGAAGTATCCAAGGCTGGGGAGAACATAATATGGGCTGGTAAAGCAATTTACTTGTTGATACTTCGACAAAGAAACGATATTCTGGATCTTTAAACTCGAACGCCGATTCGTATTTTTACTCTTTGGACTTAGAAAACTACTAAAAGGTAACCTGTTTTTGACATACATTTGATGTCCTTTAATGCTCTCTTAAAGATTAAAATAATCATCATTTATCTCACAGCCGTTATTCTATTTTGACATAGTAAGTTTATTTTGAAAATTCATTATAATGAAGCAATAAATTTATTATAAAATCAACAAGATTAGCATACTGTTTCGGGTTATTCCATCATTAACCTGGTTCGATAAGGTAACTTTCTGATTTGGTCACACGTATAATTTGTTACTTTACAATTATGTATTGTATAGCATATGTATTTATTTGTTATTATTATAAATAATGTCAAATTACATAGTTTACACTTATATGTATTTATAAATTAATTTTTACTTAGTTATTTTATCTTGATTTGTGTTTTGTTTCGTTCCTAATAATTATTTATTTATTCCTTTATTAAGTCCGTCCAACAAACGAACTTAAGGGCGTGAGGCTTTCTCTGCCAGATGACCTTTGGGTTGTACAGAGAGGTAGATAGATGAAAGCGCTTAGTGTTTTATTAGTTGAAGTATAAAAGGCGACTGTGGTGTAGTCAATGGTTACGCAAACCGCAGCACAGGTTCTAAGCCACTTGCCGGTACCAATGTATCTTTGATTACGTACGTTCCTGGGCTCAGATTCTTTTAATATACGAAAGCCAAATGACTTGGTAACAATCAATCAATCAAAATGTCACGCCTTTTCCCCACAGAGATAGGCAAAGACAATGGAGCGCCACTTACCACGATCCTTACATAACTCCCTTGCTTCCTTCACATCCACAATTCTCTTCATACAGGCTCTGTGGTTATGGGCACTAGGCAACCTCGCTTTCTTGGTAACAAACTTGCAAACATCAACGCAATTTGCAATAAATAAGAAAATGGATAAAATCATAATTTGTCATTATTTTAAAACTTAAAATGATACTGTGGCATATTTATAATAGTACAAAGGAGCATGATACATTTGCTTCGTGCATTAGGCGCCCATACAATCTTTACCTTCAAAACAAGAATTCTCTTTTCAGTTTATAGTCTCTCTTTATGAGATTTTAATGGCGATCATAAATATTAATAAAGGGACCTAATAAAATGGCGACTTAAGTAATTAAAAAGATACTTAATTATATTTTTAAATACACTGTTTTACTTATATAATACTTATTACTCATAAAACTCGGTGTGATAGCGATCTTTTCGTTTAAGGTATAAAATACCATAGTTAATATTTCATATTTTTATTTACTAAGCTACTAAACTTGCTTGTACATTGAAACAGGAACAGAACAACTAGTCACGGCGACTAAGGCAACTGTGAACTGACTCAGATTGTTTAGTCGTCAGCACTCGTGGATCTCCTCTTCCTTACTATTAGGTAAGTCCAGGTCACAATATATAAAACACAATGCTTTCTTAACATCACAATACTTGTCATACAAGCTCATGGTTATGTGCATTACGGACCTTTTTTTTATTGTGACACGACATCTGACATCGACTCGCCTGATGATAAGCAAGAGGAGGTCCAAGAGTGACGACGACTGGAATAACCGAGTCAGTTCCCGGCTGCCCCAGCCGCCGCGACTATGCCGGCCTAAGGTGCTTCTTCACGCATCGCTTGAAGGATCCAAGGCCAAGAATGTCCACAATTTCAACGAGAAATAATCTTATCGTTAAACTTTTTTCTTATTCGTGAATTTCTTTCGCCAATCTCCTTTTAATTCATCCTTTTACTATGTCAAAATACCTTACTACTCAACATACCTTTCTCAATTTTTGTCTCTAGATTTTCTTTCAAATCACATTTCCATATTCTAAACTATAAAATCTTTATTTCCACCTAGTTTTAATTAATTTAAACCTCTATTAGCGACGCTCCCGAGTAGAGATAATCTTTAAGTTATCTTAGAAGGTAAAACGTCCTCCTAAATCAAGACGACACCTCCTCTACTCACTGCAAATGATACATAGATCAAAAACAACTAAACTGCACAAAGAACAAAGAAGGTGGGATGAATTATACAAATTAAATATTTTTTTCTTAAATGACTACAATCAATAAATCCCACACAATTCGCCCAGTGAGAAGTGGAAATAGCGGACTTTGACACCATCATCCTTGGACATTCATATCATGCCTACCTAATAGGGTTATAATATTTTATGCGGCATACGGTCGCGTTTATTTTGATTTTGTTTTTACATTTTTTTTATTCCGACGTTTAGAGAGACCACGATGGCTGCAAAGCCCTTAAAACGTAGAAACAATAAAAAAAAATAAAGTCAAAACGAAAATAAACGCGATAGTAAGCCGCATTAAATTTGTTTAATTCATTAATCAATGTTTGCGTAAAATCTAAGAAAATACCATAATATTTTTTATTCGTTTTCTTTTTAACTCGATATTTGCCCTTGACTTGGTGGTAAGCAATGTGAAGTCCAAGAGCGCCGACGACTAAAAAATGATTCAGTTTACGGTTGTCACAGTCGCCATGACTTGACGACCAAATGTGCTTTTTCACGCTTCGCTTAACCTTGAAGGATTCAAGGTCGAGGAGTACACAATTATAGATTTAATCACAATTGTAAATTATAGATTTTGTATTGCTCCTAATTAAGAAAAATTGTTATTAAGATTCTGTCGTTCCCTTTGTCGGGTAGTGGACAAGCCGCTTATGTGATCTACCCATCCTATCAGACATTATCTTTCAAACAAAGCATGAAAAAGCATGACTAGCCTGCATACTAGAGACAACTGAGACAACAGTAAACTAAGTCAGTTTTATAAAGTCACTTAGGTTCTCTTGGAAATTCCCTAGCTTACCTTTACGCAAGTCGAGGTCAGATGTCGCGTCATAATAAAAAAGAGATTTCGCGGAGTCTAAAACTTTGTTGTCTATGAGATAGATGATAATATCGCAATTTTATTATAATTCCTTCAACTAGTTAAATTAATGGATTATTTCACGCTTTTATTATAATGGATTGCGGTGGCTATTTTAATTATATAGTTATTTTAATATAAAATAAGATATATTATTGCCGTGGTAAGTTTTTCTTGTACTACAATTGCAATTAAAACTTGTCATTAGATTATTCCAATTTATTCCAACCTACAGCATCACGTAAGAATATAAAAGAATGATAGGAAGTATGTGAAATGTTATAAACAAATCTTATTTATTAATATTGACAGATTGTACCTACGAGTTAGTTGCCGTAAGAATTAACGCAGTAACCAGCTGGTGAATAATAAAGTAAAGAAATTCAATAAAATGTTTCCTACATTAAAAAAATCGACCTAATCGGCAGTTGTATGTACTGAAAGGTTCGGTGCGTGGTTTCCTTGTACAATCGACAAGTCCTCATCCTCATATATTGTGTCCTTTAAATGATGCGTGAAGAAGCACGTTTGGCCGACATAGTTACGGTGACGGCGACTGAGGCAACCGTGAACTGAATCGTTTTTATCAGTCGTCGGGCCTCTTCTTGCTTACTAACAGGCAAGTCGAAGTCGATGTCGAATTTCAACAAAATATGTATCGCGTGAATTTTAAACATTAACACAAAATAAACTCTATTTTAAATATAATTAATCTAATACAGATATGAGGGCCTTTAAAATTAGAAATAACCCTAATTATCTCCTAAACTCAATATACATTAGTTATGGTTTTAAAATAAAAATTGCATGGGAACAAAAAACTGATGACTCAGCTAATCCCTCATTCAAGCCCTTTTGTAGACAGTCTCCCGTCTGACAATAGTTTTGTTTACACTACCCCAGTAACAGTTTTATTTACACGTTTTTTACTTTAAAAGTAAATTCTGCATTCCAATGTTGTAATGCCCATTTATAATATTTTATGCAATATTGTACTCTTATGTTCATATTTTTTATGCATTTAGTTAAAAGAAAATGACGCATGCAAATGTCAAGAAAGAATTAATAATAAACGATTGTGACCTGATTTTCTTATGTAGATAATGATTGTGTCTTGACTTATAATTATTTACGTATTGTTGCTATTTCTTTATGATAGGTGTTATGTAAGGTACTCACTACTCTTTGTGTAGTAGATTGCGTAGACTATCACACTTAAAACTTAGAGTTACCCGACTTTAGATGTATAAATACTATAATGGTGAATTTCTGCGAAACTATGTTTTTTTATTTACTTTATTGTGACACATCTGACCTCGTCTCCAAGAGTAAAGACGACTGAGAAAACTGAGTTTATTCACGGCTGCCTCAGTCGCCCTCACTATGCCGGCCAAAGGTGCTTCTTCACGCATCGCTTTTTTTTTTATTGTGAGTCGACATTTGACAGCACCGCGCTTGATGTTAGGCCGAAGTGTGGTCCATAAATGAATGTCACTGCTACTACAATTCAATAACTGTAAGTAGCAATCACATCCACTATGCCGGCCTAGATGGAACCGGCAACTTACAAGCTGATCCCGAAACGTGACCAAATCACTTTACGGTCTGTATTATTGTGGTGCCCAGTCTGTCGATGCGGGGTAGTAAGTACCACTACTTACACGTATATAGACAGTGAAGTGACTTAGTCGCTTTTCGGGATCAGCTTGTAAATTTCCGGTTCCAACTAGATCGGCATAGTGGATGTGACTGATCCTCGCAGAATTTTTAACTATAGTAGCAGCCACGACAATTCATGGACCGCACTCTAGCCTAACATCAGGCGGAGTGCTGTCATAGATAGATTGGTCCAGGTCGGATGTCGTGTCACAATAAAAAAAAACAAGGCAAATTTGAAAACTGAATGCAATTATAAATTTTAATTTCGTCCTAATAAACTTACTTAGGGGTAAAATGTGTCATCCATTATTCTAAATCTATTTTGAAAACCCCAGGAAGGTGTAAAAAAACGTCTTAAAAGACCTCAATTAACACTGGGCGCGGCAACAAAATATTTCGGCGTTGCTATCTTTGGCTTTAGATAAGATTTCATTTTGTTTTCACTTGCCACCTTAAAAACCAGGATAAGGGATTGTGTAGAAAAAAAAACTATACAACTAACGCAGGTGCTTTTTGTTCATGGTTTATTAACAAATACTTTATAAAATCAGATATGCCACTTGATTGTTTTACTCACAGATGTCCGAGTAATATTGAATTGTCATATTAATTTACAGTTTCGTATTATATATTTAAGGCGACCGTGGTGTAGTGGCAGTGCAATGATTACACAAACCGAGAGCACGAGTTCGAGACCACCCACCGGTACCAATGTATATTTGATATATGTACTTTGTTAGTCCTGTTTCTATGATACAAGCACTTTAGTAGCTTAGTATAGAAATATAAATAATAATAATACGTCAAAATCTATCTATTTGATATGCAATTCCTTAATTTTAGTAAATAATGGTGTCGATTCTCTTGGCACATTCACTAACTTAACTTATATTTAAAACTTCCTAAATATAACTTATTTTCAGCAAAAAACATTGAATTAAATATAACAAATCTATTTTTTTTAGGATGACATGCCTAAATTATTTCCAAAGTAAAATTTATATTTTTGATAAATAATATAAAATAATAAGAAAGTTATATAATTACTATTAGTAAGTAAGTTTTAATTTACCATATTGATGTTATAATGGTTTAAGGAAATAAAAACTTAATTTCACGTTAATAAAAATAGAAAAAACTTTGTACTTTTGTAATATATTATGTATCCATTCTTCAAATTTACTGATCTCTGACTAATTTATATATCGCGGTGTCCCACTGTCACATGGACCTGTGAACTGCATCAATACACTGCGACTTCGAAACACCTGCTTCACGGATTTCACTTTATACCGTGAAGATATTAATATTTTAAAACACCTTGAAGCCTTATTTATTTACTTGTTTTTACATCCGACATCTTGAAAAAAAACACCACAGGAAACATAATACAGTAACAAATTTTGCATATTTGACAGTCGAATAAAACGTCGTTTCTTTGTCAAACAATCGACAACTGGAATGCTTTGCCAGTTCTCCCCATCCTATTACATTGGATCCTTAAAGCGGGACGTGAAAAACACCTTTGGCCGGCATAGTGACGACGACTGAGACAACTGTAAACTGAGTCGGTTTTTTCAGTCGTCTGCACTCTTGAAGGGGCTTTGCTTACCAACAAATCGGATATCGCGTCTCAATGTTTAAAAAATACATTTTGCTTCCTTTAGTAAGAAGTTAATTTACTAACTTATAAATAAGAATAATAAAAAACTGGATTAAAATAACTCTTTTGTTTCAACAACAATAGTAGGAAAAAAACTAAAAGCCGTGGTTTGAAGCCCGACTTTTGCGGAGTTGTGTAACATTTTTAAAAGCTAGAAAGACGTTTTGAGAAGCATATTTTTAAAAGTTTACAACCCTTTTTTAGTGAGAGTTCCTGCCGAATCGGCATTCAAGGCAGGTGTGTCTAAAACAGGCGCCCTAATGCGGAAAAAAAAACGCCGCCACCGTCTTCAGCGATGGACGGATGAGCGGCGAGTTGTCGCCCAATTGTCGGCACTTTTTATTCCTAATACCCCGTGACTGTTTTAGTAATTTGATAGTGATCTGTTTTGAGAGGCGTACGATAAAGGTTACCTTTAGCCAAAGCATTCGTTTGTACACAATCTGTAACGTAGAAAGGGATACAAAGATAACGCGGTTCCGCATAATAAAGATGTAAAATGATCCTTCAAATAATATGTTTATTTTAGGTGTAAATAAAAGTTCAAGAGTGGTAAGCAGTAGTGCCCAGTCTGCTGATCCGGGGTAGTTCCACCACTTACAGAAATACAGACTCTAAAGTGACTTAGTCGCGTTTTGGGATCAGCTTATTAGTTGCCGAATACGACTGCTACTTGCAGCTATTTATTCAACTGTAGTAGCAGTCGCCTTCATTCATGAACCGCACTTTAGCTTACCATCAGGCGGAGTGCGTCTCAATATGTCAATATGTGAAGTGACGATAGCGGATATAATGAGGAATAGTACAGTGCATAGTAGATTATGTGGTTTGAAAAATGATGTAGTGACAAGGATTGACCAGGATGTAGTGAAAGGAATGCTTCGATGGTTTGGACATATGGAAAGCAAAATAGATTGACGAGCGGAAATAATAAATCTGATGTTGATGAGCGCTAAACGAGGCATCCTGGAGGTTTTTTTTTCAATCAAATCGGAGACATCTTCTAGAAAGCTGGGTTGCTTAGTAGAGTAGAGCGTGTATGGCGAGAATTGTGGATGTGAAGGAAGCGAGAGAGCTGTGTCTGGATCGCAAGTGGCGCCCCATTGTGCAGCACCTATCCCTATAGGAAAAACGCGTGACAATTTAATTAATAAATAATACATGTGCACCTGTAGTTAAAAGAAAAAAAATAGTAATATAAAAATCAAAACTAAGTATACATATCACCTAAATTAAAACATGTGGCGCCATCTACTGGTGAGTAGGAGAACCGAGTCATTATGTTCGCTTTATGACAACCGTTGCTTTTATAATTATAAAATAAAATGGAACCTATATAAATTTGAACATAATTTGTAATATTAATTTAAAAAAATGTAGAAAATACGTCAGCTTGACTCTTTTACATAGTCAAATTATTATCTTAACTAATTACATTATAGAACATCCTCAAGAAAGCTGGGTTGCCTGTATGAAGTATTGTAAAGCTTGTATGAAGTGAATCTTGGATGTGTGGGTTGCGAGCGAGTTTTGTCAGGATCGTAGCAAGTGGCGCTGCATTGACTTTGCCTGCTTATGGTAAAAAGGCGTGACAATTTGATTGATTGATTTTTAATTTTTATTATAGGTGATCTGGTATGACCAGAGAATCTTCTCGGTTATGCCAATTTTATCGTTAGTTAAAAATCACTGGGAAAATTTTGTCATAAATAGAAAATATAGAAAATGTACGCTATTTTTAGAAACACCACTTTATATCTATCGAGGAACAATTCGGGAACCTATAATCTTCAAGGAAACAGATTGGTAAAAGATTCAAATACCTAACGCTTTCCGTGACATCCTTTATAAATTTGCCCTCCGGCGGCCATTCCTAATACTGCTCTAAAATAACCACAAATTTAATTACACAAGACACCGACCTTATTGCCTAAGACACAAAGATTAAATTCCTATTTAATTTTTAATGTGTGTATAGATAATTGTGTTGTCCGTCAGACCCTCGCAAATCCAGCTTGATCCCATCGTCTTTGACTCTCCCGTTTTCTAATATTTATCTTCAATAAAATTGCTTATTTTTCGTAGAAATCTGAAAAATATTAGCTTCCAAGAAAGTGGGGTTTGTGGCTCATCTAATTTTTGGAAACGTTATCGTATTCAGTGTTCATAGCTTGAGATCTTGTTTATGAAGAATTATGGTTAAGAGAGAAGCCGAAGATTAAAGTTTGTGGATTACCAAGATAACTCTCAATAGTCTTCGCCCAATTGTCAATTTTGGCCTGTTGGAAAAGCTCAAAGGCAATGGAGAAAGCTATGCTCGGTGTTTCTTTGCACAATAGAATCCGGAACGAGGATATTCGCCAAAGAACCAAAGTTACCGACATAGCCCGTAGGATTCTCAAGCCTAAGTGGCAATGGGCTGGCCACGTCGCTCGAAGAATCGACAACCGATGGGGAAGAAAGGTTCTAGAGTGGAGACCACGAACCGGACTGACGACATAGTGAAATTCACGGGTAACCGGTGGATGCAACTGGCATCTTGTCGTTCGGAAAAAGGCATCCACTGTCTATGTTCAGCAGTGGATGCCTTTTGGCTGATAATGATTATGATGACTTATCAATCAATCAATCAAATTGTCACGCCTTTTTCCCACAGGGATAGGCAGAGACAAAGGAGCCCAAAGGATTATTATTCATTATCAAAGACAACGTAGCGCCACTTTCCACGACAGGCGTTGCGCATAACATCGTTACACGTAAAGTAACGGGTTCGATTACTGGCCGGCAAATATTTGTTTCATAGCTATTAATTTTAATATCTAATAATCAAAAATATGACGAATATTTGTTTAGAAAAAATAAAAAAGGAGTAGGATATTTGTTCTGAGTCAGTTTGTCAGAGTGGTAGGTAGTGGTGCCGATCCGTGGTAGTTACGTTTCGGGATCAATTTGTAAGTTGGCCGTTCCAACTAGCAGCAAATTCCATTCTTGGATCGCACAGCGGGTTGCTTTTAAAACTCTACTCTATAATTTGGCTCGCAAAAGAAATAAAGAAATACTTCTACTTGCTTCACATTTTTCTCCATACTGATTCTATGGATACGGGCACTGAGGACTCTACATATGACAGTACCACGCTTGATATTAAGCTAGAGTGTGGTCCATGAATGGATGTCACTACTACTACAATAGCAGTAACATCCACTATGCCAGCCTAGTTGGAACCGGCAACATACAAGCTGATCCCGAAACGCGACTAAATCACTTCACGGTCTGTATACTTGTACGTTGTGGTACTACCCCGGATCGGCAGAATGGGAACCACTGCCTACCACACTTTGATAACCAGACCCGAAGCAAATATCAGCCTCTTTTTTTTTAAACAAATATTTGCAATATTTAATATAATTATTAAATATTACAAATAAAAGCTATGAAACAAATATTTGCTCCGACCGGGAATCGAACCCTGGACTTTATGCGCAACAAACCAATCGCTAACCGTGCGTCCACGCCTGTCGTCAGAATGAGAATGCATCCTTACTTATAGTTTTAATATTATGACATGAAATTCTAGGCTTCTGTTTTACATCGTACGTAAAAATACCAAAAAAATATGGTATTTTTTTTTAAAGTAGATCCAAAGCACAATTAATTCGTAGGCATAACTTTCATTCTCCAAAAGTATGTTTTGTTAAAAATAGGTCAGCCGCATACATATTTGTTAAAAAATATTTTAGTGAACTGGAATTTGTGCGTTCATATGTTATGATAGTAAATTCTTTGCACACCTACTTCGCTAATTTTACTACTTATATTTATACTACAATACTGATAATATTGAGATTTATTTATGACAAGTGGCGCTCCATTGTCTCTGCCTATCCTTGTGGGAAAAAGGCGTGACAATTTGATTTAATTTATTTTGAATCTTCATTGAGACAACGGAGCGCCACTTGCCACAATCCTGACACAACTCCCTCGGTTCCTTTCAATTCACAATTCTCTTCAACAAGCTCTATAATTATGGGCACTAGGCAACCTAGCTTTCTTGAGGATCTCCGATTTGGTCGGCAAACATCCTCTTGAGCCTGCCTCGTTTAACGTAACCATCCACATGAGATTTACAAATTCTTTTCATCAATCTACTTTCATTCATCCTTTCCATGTGCCTAAACCATCGAAGCATAATACAATATAAGTGTGTAACAAAACTACACAGCTTCAATGCCAGCGGTTTTTTGTCTCCGCGAACTTTACAAGAAAATCAAGTCATATTTTAAAAATATAATAGATTGTTTGTTTTTAACTAGAAAAACAAAAACAAGCTACAAATATTCGCAAAAATTGTTCCAGGAGCAAATTTTCACATTTGTCACCCACCGGGTTTAACCTTAATTTTCTAAATTCTTCCAACGTAGAACACACAAATCTAATTTGTTCTTAAAGGACATTTAAATGCAAGACTTCTTTGTGACGGTAATTAAACTGAAGCAAAGCTATGAAAATATTCTTAATTAAGTACACATTTTTTGCCCTAGTTTCATTCTGTGACATTAATTTATATAAAAATGTTACTTGGCTTTTGTTTTTAGTATTTAAGTTATTTAACGAGCTAATTTCTGTTTTTTCTTCGACTTGTCGTTATTTCTACTCGAAATAAAACTGCAGGAAAATGATGAATTAAACAAATTTTATGCGGCTTACTATCGCGTGGTTTTGATTTTACATTTTGGAAACAATAACAGCATCAACCAATAGGACGACCAACACCTCAGTCTCTCCGTGACCACGATGGCTGCAAAGCTTTCGAAACGTCGGAATAATAAAAAAATGTAAAATCAAAACCAAAATAAACGTAAGCCGCATAAAATTTGTTTAATTCATTGATCAATGTTCGCGCAAAATCTAAGAAAATACTATGCAGGAAAATGTATAAGGAAATTAAAGCGTAAGGTTTAGTTTCGTTTATTTAAGCCCTAGGGTTCGAAAGGTTTAGTTGCATCGAGATTGAATTACACACCGCCTAATGTTAACCTGAAATACGATCCGGTTTTTGATAAAATATCTGCATGGTACACTCGCACCCATCCCTAACTTGTGCCTTCCTTGGAATGGCGCCTAGGACACGTGCCCTACCTGCCACACCCTTGTTACGCCAATGATTCTGAACCTCGCAATGTTCAAAGAGTGGTAGCCAGTGATGCCCAGTGTGTTGTTCCTTAGTAGAACCACCACCCACAAGAATACAGACCTTAAATTAACTTAGTCGCTTTTTGATAACAGCTTGTAAGTTGCCGGTTTCAATACATATATGCCGCCCATGATTCTGCCTTCATTCTTCCTTCCTAATAAAAGCTTTACATTTAAAAGCACTACGGACTTTAGGTTGTTCATAATTAATCTCTCTCTTGTCACTAACATTCTTAATGAGATAAGTTAACGTGAACAGGTAACTACTAAATTTAGTAACGTTCATTATATTATTCTGACGGACAGGTAATACGATCTAGGTCTACAACTAGGTCTAACGGTTCATGCTGCTTTACATTTATTTATGTTGTGGTAATACTCGTACTAATGGAAATGACGGGAAATTCAATTAATTTTCAATCTAGTACTTTTATATGACTTAGCTTAGCGCGGTACCAGCCTGACTACCAAACTATCTTATCCTTTCGTCTAGTTGAAACCATGTCATATCCGAGATTTAATCATTAATTTAAGACACCGAATTAAACTTAACAATATTTAAGTATTCCAGTAAATTACGGACGGATTTTTTATCTTTTGATCTACTCGTGTGTTTTAATTATTAAATACAGTATTTTTAAGATCTTGTAACTTTTAAACCCAACTCTTATCACCAGATATTAAAGCCTTCTTAAGCAATATTTTGATTTTTGGGCCATTCAAGTAAAGGCTAAAAATGTAAACAGTGCCTAAGTGTATTTCAATTGACAAGAGGCACAATAGTCTGTTGTAGATGTTCTCTCTATTGTAATCTAACGTACTGGTAAATAGGAGACGTAGATGGACTCCATACATCTGCGACCTGTTTGTTATGTACATAAACAATATACGTTAACTTTACATTGGCATATATTACAAACAATACATAAAACATGATGACTTTTCATGTGTTTTAAAGTATAAGAAAAGGTATTATTTGGTTAAAAAAAACATTTACTCCGGGTTTGTTCATTTTAAGTAAAAGTTTTTTTATACCTATTTACTCTTATTCGATAAAATCAGTCATTGTCTCAATAGCACCTTTCAGTACTAGGACTCGACATTTGACCTCGACTTGCCTGATGGTATTAGGGGTGATCTAAAAGCAATTAGATCACTCCCAGTCGCCTTTACCCGCCAGAGGTGCTTTATAACTCTTCACTTGAAGAATCCAAGGTTATAGTATGGGGATAACAGATAGGCGGGTAAAATGACATAGGAGGGTAATATGCCACATATCAGGGATATATCTGGCTATGGTGGGTATATCAGAATAGCTGAGGCGATCGTAGAAAATCATTTTTTAGTCGTTGGTGCTTTTGGTTTACTACTTGCTTATAACCAGGCAAGTTGAGGTAGTAGTAGCGTCTCAATAGAAAAAACCCATGTTCGGTCGTTATGTTATGTTCACTGACAGTCGTTATGCGTTATGTCGCGCGATACCTTTTGTCTATCATGAAATTGAGGAGCACTCGCGACTGGCGTGTGCTGAGGTCTACTAAGAAACTTGAACACATATCTATAAAGCGCGTTTAGGCCGTTTGTATAGTATGTATAGGTATGTATAGGCCGTTTATACATACTATATTGTGGTTCTCGGTATAAAAGTAATTTGTTTCTTTAAAAATATATATATATATATATACTAGGTACTACTTTCTTCTTGCAAAATTATATTTTTTCTTAGTACAATTATTATTCTTAATTGAGTTACATTTTCTTAACAAACAATATTACTTTTATATTGTTAGCTATCTCGTTAGCTAGAAAGAAAGATACAAAGATTTCTCTAGTTACAGCTTCTAAGGGCTGGTGAATCAATTAATTACTAAGTCATACTATAGTAAAATAAAAGAGAAATTGTATTTACTTGCGATACCATTAAGCCACATCTAGAAGCCTTTTGTTGTTTGTAAAATTGAAGATTAATAAAAATATATAAGTATTGAAAAACGTAAATTTTGACCAAACTGAGACATTTTTTATTTTTTATTGTGATTCGACATATGACAGCACCCTGCACGGTGTTAAACAGACAGGAACTCTTGAATTTTATACGTTATACGAATAAATAATGGATAAAAACAGAAGGCTATACGGTGTTCTTTAGTACATCAGCGTTAGCTGTGCCTCATCCTCTGCGCTAAGCCAAGTGCTTAGTGAATGTTGAATTATCGTCCATAAAAGGACAAAGAGAAATTAGAATTCTTATTATAATTATGAACAGATGTTTTGTTTGTTATAAAATTAAAAAGAATTAATTATATTATAGAATATTTTAATTGTATCTAAATGTGCGGGTTGGTTTTCCTGTCTTTTGTTAAGTATGAGTGTGATTCAAGAAAAGCCGACTGCTACTACAGTTGAATAACTGCAAAATGCCGGCCTAATTGGAACCGGCAACTTAGAAGCTGATCCCGAAACGCGACAAAGTTACTTCACAATCTTGAAAGTGGTGGTACTACCCCCGTTAGTCATCGTTCAAATGACCACCAACCCAACTGTTTGCCTGCCACTATAAATCTTTTTATTTATTAAAATAATAGTGTAACTTTATTGTAATCGTTTTTTTTTTAATTCTTTAAAAATAGTCATTATTATCAGTGAGAAGACGTCCATCGCTAAACATAGACCTCCTCCTTAAAACTCCATTCCGAACAACAAGATGCTAGTTGCATCCACCGGTTATTTGTGACTTTCACTATCTTATTAGTCGATTTAGTGGGAGCTATTGACCCAGGACGTCCTAAAACTCGCCCAGTCTCGCCGGAGAATAGGCAACAGCGTCCTTTTAACGTGCGGTGAGTATACTGCGATCGTCAAGCCGCCTGCATAAATTACAATTCAGTATACAGATAATCATCAAATCTCGATATACGTGTGGATAAAATCTAGTTTTATATGTGCTCCTTGCTTATTTTACTACAAGATGAATATTACAAATTACATACACATTTAGCCCAAGGCGATGCGTCCTTTACCATGACTACATGCTTGGGAAGTTACCGACAGTCTATATTAAAATAGCCAGCTATATTTTAACATTATATATAAATAATTATTTTTGGCCGACTTGGATAACTAAACTTTGACAGCGTTGATTTCGGCACGAGTATAATTTGAAATGTTAACAAAATTTCAGCGGTTACAAATTAGGTATTTAAATAAACTCAAAATAATTTGTAGGCAATTAGACTGTTGTTTACTTACGCTATTTTCTAATTAGAATAGATAGGCTTCACGCGTTATTTTATATATGGAATTTAATGGAAAAAACAAATTAGCTCTGCAAACAATTTGAACGAAAAATATCGCAATGGAGCAAGTTTGTACATATACATTTGCATAAATATAAATTAGTAAAGAAAATTGGATAGAAAAAAATACCCGGTCGCAGCTGGCCCATGTGCATACTTAATATTTGTATCCAATTTTCATTACTAATTTATAAAGTACTATTCCAATAGTACCTTCGCCTGCAGCCGCAAGTCCGGACCGTTCTCTTTACTTTCCGAAGAATCCATGAGAGCTAAGAAAATTGTCTCGTATCGCTAATTATATTGCTAAGAACTAAGAATGAACATAGCTATAAACTATGAAATGATACTTAAGTCGCTAATGAACAATATATGAAACAACCATAGTTGAGCATAGTGGAGCCAAATTTTACTTGCTAGTTATTTAACTGCAGTACAAGTAGGTAGTAGCAGTATTTATATTGAACAGCTACAATAAACAAATACATACTTTAATACATTTTTAAATATGTATTTAGTTAAAAAGTCATAGCTAAGTTTTACATAATTCTTAATAAACACAGTCTTGTTAGTGGAATTAAACTTAATTGTAGAATTTATAAGTGATTTATTAAATCAATATTTTTCGTAAACCACCCAGAATAGTTCACACGGCTACCTAGACTATCAATAAAATTGTCAATACATACAGAGTTGTCTAAATTCTCGCCGTGTAACTCAGTTTGGGGTCTATTAAATTTATTGTCCGACACAGAACATATATTACTAGACACCGATTCATTAGATAGTAATAATAATAAATCGCAAAAAAAACTGGAATGACGGATGAAATTCAGATGCTATTGCTAAAAAGATTTTGTCAGTCAATTGTTTTATCAGACCTGCTTTGTGTATTGTACGACTGTAATGCCTCGAGTAACAGAGTGAACTACTCTACCATCCGAGCTAGTTAAAAACTGTATTACGGGTGCGTAGTTGTTATAGCATGCACGCGGCCTATTTATTCATTATGAACAACTTTTTATATTCTGTACGAAAAAAATATAAAAATCAAATATGCAAAAACCATATTACAATATGATAATTATTTAGTTTAATAGTGGCGGCGACTAAGGCAACCATGAACTGAGTCGGTATTTTGCTTACCATCGGCTAACTCGAGGTCACACATGGAGTCACAACTAAAGAAAATTTAAAATATATATTTAATCAAAATAATATTAACCTTACATTGTTGCAAACACAAATTATTGTGCAAATTGAGAATTTTCTGCACATTTTTTTTAAATATTCGTGCTATAAATGTAAATGTATCATCCCGCCTGAAGAATAGAGACGACTGCTATTAGTAACTGCAAGTAGCAGTCAAATCCACTATGCTGGCATTAATACATTAAATACTATACAATAAGTACATAAATTATTCCTTTGTCATGATTTCTTAAAGAATTATTAGGTAATATTCAAAACACTTTTATTTCAATCTGTAATATGACAAAGTGTAGATGGAAGATAAAATTTAAAAGTATAGATAAAGAAAATACAAATCCTATGCAGTGTCTAGGGGTATATTGTCGTCATCATCTGTGAAATGAGAAGTCTAATTTGGTATATGGTCGTTGTATTGTCAATAACTAAGTTAGAGTCGCGAGATTTATATAGCTGCGGGGGGCGTCATAAGTAGATTTCACAGTGAATGCTTAATTATAATTTGAATTTAAGTTGTTAGTTTATGAACAAACATGTTTTTCGGTTGTTAACTTGTTTATCAAGTTATTTATTAATATCATTTATTTATAAGTTTTGTAAGTAATGCTTCACATCTGTCACTATGTCGGTTAACGGACAGGGGCTTGACTTTATTCACGGTCGCAGCCAACTAATGATAAGCGTTTGATTTTTTTCTATCAATTATGCTAGGAATTTATAAGTTATTATATGTCTTTCCGTGACCACGATGGCTGCAAAGCTCTCAAAACGTCGAAATAATAAAAAATAAACGTAATAGTAGTAAGCTTCATGAAAGCACCTACTCACCATTAATACTGTCTTAATGTCCTAAAGGTTTGGCTGTCAGAGAATGTCTAACGGCATTAAGTCCGCCTTTGTACATAGTGCAATTAAGTTTTAAATAAATAAATAAATAAATAAATAAATTTGTTTAATTCATTAATCAATGTACGCGCAAAATCTAAGAAAATATTTTTATACGCCATTACAAGTTAATTTATTTTCTACATAATATATTAAATTATTTGATAGAATTAGATAAAAATCTCGTCTTAGAATTTGTTCATGTATCATTTAATGACACGCGTGGCTCATTGGTTTGCAAATCAGTCCCTTAAAATCCCGGATTCGATTCCCGGTCGAAGCAATGATTTAATCGTTGTATTTAATAATTAGATTAAAGAGGCAAGATATTTACTTCAAGACTTGTTTAAAGCGGTAGACATTGGTGCCTGGTGTGCCGATCTGGGGTAGAACCAGCACTTTTTAACCGACTTCAAAAAAGGAGGGGGTTCTCAATTCGACCGGTATGTTTTTTTTTTTTTTTATGTTTGTTACCTCAAAACTTTTGACTGGTTGAACCGATTTTAATGATTCTTTTTTTATTTGATAGCTGATGCTTCCCGTTTGGTCCCATTTTAATTTGGTCCAGTTCTGATAATGGCATCCATGAGAAAATAATATAAGTCTTAAATTTTCAACATTCTAATTTATGTTTGTTGGCGGATAACTTCGTTGTTTATGTACCGATTTTGATAATTCTTTTTTTGTTAAAAAGAAGATATTTCAAAGGTGGTCCCATGATAAAGAAATCAGGGTTTAACCGACTTCAAAAAAGGAGAAGGTTTCTAAAATGACTATATATCTTTTTTATGTTTGTTCGCGGATAACTTCGTTGTTTATGAACCGATTTTGATGATAAGGGAATCAAAGTTTAACCGACTTCAAAAAAGAGGAAGTTTCTCAATTTAGCCGTTTATAATCGTTGTTAATGAACCGATTTTGATTATTCTTCTTTTGTTGGAAAGAAGATATTTCAAAGGTGGTCCCATGATAAGAAAATCAGGGTTTGATGATGGCAGACCAGAGAAATCGAGGGGATCTTCATCGTAGGGGCGACTAGTGCGTTTGTTAAGTTTTTTTTATTATGTCTAATCGTTTCCGTCTATCATTTTTCGTCTGAAGTAACCGTCTTCTCTTCATTCGAGAAGCATCTTTGCTCGGTCTAACCATCACTTAAAATCGTAAAATAAAATAATTTCTAACAAAAAAAAACCGACTTCAAATAGTAAACTAAAAAGCAAAAAATAAATTTTCTTCGCACAAAGTAATACGTATTTTCATTTAGTTAAATAGAAATGATTAAATAATTACTTTATAATTTTGGAGTCGGTGCCAAGTCAATACTACAACAACCTTACTACTATATCAAATTACTAAGTACACACAATATTATTAAATATTCTTATAAAAATATAAGAATCGGTAGCTACTAACTATCAAAGTAACTTTTTTAATATTATGTACCTAAATACTGGCTTACAAACTACTAGTAAATGAAAACGAATTATGAAAGGATACTGAATACAACTTAGACATATAGTAGCTATTTACATAACAAATGTACTCAAGATATCAATGTTGAAATAAATCAAAAGAATTTACTAAAATGAAATACTCAAAATGGAATCCAATGGCATTTAAATATGAATAACTATCCAATACTTATAATAATAGCATGAACGTATTAAATTTAAAAAAAATCACAAAATCTGTTAGCAAAACCAAAACAAGGAATTATAAGGAAGTACTGATAATTACTACAGAACAGATATTTCGTGATAATTACCTACTAATATTATCGTCAGTTGTTAGAAAGATTCATCTATACACAGTTATTGTTTTACTTGGCACCGACTTTAAAATTATAAAGTAATTATTTAATCATTTCTATTTAACTAAATGAAAATACGTATTACTTTGTGCGAAGAAAATTTATTTTTTGCTTTTTAGTTTACTATTTGAAGTCGGTTTTTTTTGTTAGAAATTATTTTATAAGTGTATAGACCGTGAAGTGACTTAGTCGCGTATCGTGATCAGCCCAAATACTACTTGCAGTTATTTAACTGTAGTAGCAGTCGCCTCCGCACCTAAGGACTACATCAGGCGGAGTCTTATTATATGGCGAAACCCAAAAAATAAATACGAGTATTTAACGGGGTGTTTTCGTGTGCGAGAGAGACGGCAATACTAATACATACAGATCTGCTGCTCTACTGTTGGCATAGCTGAACTTCTGCAACTTACAGGTAACTTCACACTATACAGTCTTTACACTTGAAAATACTACAATTACCATGAAGTAGGTTTAACTTTAAGCAATATTAGAGTAAAAGTAATTGATTCAAACAAAAGATATCGTCAGCTGTCTTCGGATTAACGAGCTAAGCAGATTTTGGTAAAAAGACAAAGTTACGGCGGTCATAGATCAGGAAAGCGGTCGATGTCCCCAGGGAAAGTTCGATGAAGTGACTTATGTGTTTGGGTTCGGTTCCCGGAAAATGGAAGTTACATTTTATCTATTGAATTTGTTATTTTTTGTCTGATTAAACTTGTTTTAAAATATTAAACGATAGCGAAGTAGAAATAAAAATATAAAGATACATTGATCCATGTCTTATTTTGTAGCTCGAAAGTATACAGACCGTGAAGTGATTTAGTCGCGTTTCGGGATCAGCTTGTAAGTTGCCGGTTCCAACTAGGCCGGCATAGTAGTTATGCTGCGTACAATTATTGAATTGTAGTAGCAGTGACATCCACCACACTCCACCTTAACATCAAGCGGGGTGCTGTCATATGTCGAGAAACAATAAAAAAAAATTCAATAGGTTGTATTTTGTCTGAAAATAACAGTCACTTAGTAACGGTCACTTCCATTCACAGACCGCACTTCAGCTTAATATCAAGCGGGGTGCTGTCATAATATGTAAAGTTAGAATTTTAAAAAAGTTGTCTATATTCGTGTTGTCGATGCGCCTTCTATTGCAAACAATTAGCAGTTTACATACCCATTATATGTGACTGAAGAATAGCTGAAATATTCTCAAATCGTCTGCTCGAAATAACTATAAAAGCTATAGTCATAAAAAATCGATAGTAAAGCTAGAATTGAGTATGACAGAAAGCAATTCAAACACACTTTTATTGTCATTTTTGACGTTATGAAATAGCTTGTACGAGTATGTATTTACAGTTGATCCGAGCGCATGTGAAAATTTATGCTTTTAGCAAGATCTCTTTATGTATGCCGTCAAATGGAAGAAAAATTTATGTTCGGGTAGAAGTAATAGCATTTTCCTATAAAAGATGTGCAGTTTTATAACTATAATCCATTATATTTATGGCTTTAAGTTTTATAAAACATATTTTATATTTTACACCTAGCTATATCTAGTGAAACTCGTAATAATATAGGTAGCTTAGAAATCTTATACAATTCTAGGAAGTGTTCCTAATTCTAGGAAATTTAAAATTTTACTTTTACTACAGCGTTATACAACCAATGTTTTTAAATTTTATTGTGATTCGACATCTTACCTCGACTTACCTGATTATAAGCAAAGGGAGGTTCTAGTGCGCTAACAGCTAAACAAACGATTTATTTCACGCTAGCCTTAGTCAGTGGCGACAGTTCACATCGTGACGTAACTTAGAGAGTTGCTTCCTTCACATTCATAAATTCTCTTCAAACAAACATTATAGCTGTGAGCACCAAAGACCAGCCTTTACAAGATTTGATCAAGCAAGACTTTTTTGGGTCATGTCCATTTTACCTATTCATACACCTTTCTCTGATTATAATAATTTAAACAAATTGTCAAGCTTTTTTCCTACAGGGATAGGCAGAGACAATGTAGCGCCACTTGCCACGATCATGACACAACTCCCTCGCTTCCCTCACATACACAATTCTTTTCATACTATTATGGGCATTAGATAACCCAGCTTTCTTGAGATTTGATTCAAAATATTATAAATAAATAATTTAATGTAATTATGTATACGTATATTCTTTAAATCAAATACATTTTATTATTATAAATAATATGTATTGATTAGTATTTAAAACAAAGAAAAACTAAAATAATATTAATATTTAAGAGCAAAATACACGTCTAATTAAAAATCAATTATATTCTTGTTCTTTATTTCTTAAAGGACCGATACACGAGGATATTAATATTAAAGGACCAAACACACGTCTAATTAAACATCGATTATATCCTTGTCTTTATTACTTAAAGGACCGATACACGAGGATACTTACTTGAAGTTCTCAAATTGCTACCCTTGTTGGAAGCCAAGTGCACTCGAGACCGCCATAGTTGCTAAATTGTCTGCAAAATCAATAGCTTTGTGCCGTAACAAGAATATACGTCGTTTTATGCTTGTAAACAGTACTCTCTCTGTATTAGAAATCATTTATTATACTGTCGTAAAGTAAAAGACGTAAATTAGAATTATAATTTAATTAAGATAATTAAAACTAATTACAATGTCTTTATAAATTTTCTCGACAGATAAATAATTAAAATGAATATGTGGACGGCTTTACGGCGTCCACAGTATTTCACCAAAAGGTCGGTGGCTTCAGGGCTCGCTCGATCAGGTCGCGCCAGTCCATATCCTGATGGTGTGGCACCTGGATTTCATGGCTTCAGATCTCAAAGGTACTCATATGAATCCTGGATATAGTCTTTTAAATCTTTTACACTAATACAGTATTTAAATTTCCGATATGGATAAAGCTGGATATCGATATG
This sequence comes from Tinea trinotella, assembly GCA_905220615.1. NCBI lineage: Eukaryota > Metazoa > Arthropoda > Insecta > Lepidoptera > Tineidae > Tinea > Tinea trinotella. Next base: position 3,889,197 of record HG992314.1, read on the forward strand.
GATTATTATTCAGCGTAAATGTGTTTAATACGAGGCACTGCAAGATCCCGGGGTTAACTGGCCCCGGAACTAGGCCTATTAAAATACTGTGGTTATCTGTAAGACCGGTGGAATGAAGGTATTTATACAATAATTATACTTATAAACAAGTAAAATTTATCACAAAAGGAATCATGTAGCACCTTGATTAGTACCGCTACAATACAATGCGAATGTCCATCCGGCTGACAATATTTATTCCTTTAGTTTCTCGATAAAAATTGCACCAACTGGGAATTGAACCCGTTTTTTTCTGAGTAGCAGACTAGCTTTACTAATTTACTAATACAGTCATCAATTAAGTTTAGAATCAAAAATGAAGTGAAGTGACTTAGTTACGTTTCGGAATATGTTTGAAAATTGCCGGTTACAACTAGCCGCCATAGTGGATGCTACTGCTAAAGTCGCAGTCGCTTTTATTAATTGGCCGCATTCTAGCTTAACATCAGGCGGGGTGCTGTCATAATTATATCAAGCCACAATATTTAACCGACATCGCCGATGGGGAAGAAAGGTTCTAGAGTGGAGACCACGAACCGGAAGACGCAGCGTAGGTAGGCCTCCCACAAGGTGGACTGACGACATAGTGAAAGTTACGGGTAACCGGCGGATGCAACTGGCATCTTGTCGTTCGGATTGGCGTTCTATGTTCAACGGTGGACGCCTTCTGGCTGATAATGATGATGACAATATTAAAAATTCGTAAAACCTCATATTATTAACAATTCTAAGGAAAATTTACATAGCCCAGTTTTAAATACCAGGTACAAAGAAGGCTTTTACCTTTAAAGAAAGAATAGGTTCGTTGTGGAAGATTGAATTTGCAGTTTGACACTAAATCAATACTAAACTATGCGGTTTGTGGCCTTACCACGATTTCCTATAGTTAACAGTTGACGTAACTATAACAATGATGCGCGAAGAAGTACCTTTGACCGGCATAGTAATGGTGCCAAAGGCAACCATGAACTGTCAAAGTTGTTGTCAACTAGTTGGGATATCTGTGTGGTCATTTTAGAAGTTGTTTTCGCTCAATACTTTTCAAAATAACATAGTGACGGCGATCCTGGACCTTCCCTTGCAGGTCAAGGCCAAATTTCACATCTAAATAAACAATTAGGGCGACCGTGATGTAGTGGTAGTTTAATAGTTACGTAAACCGAGAGCACGGGTTCAAAACCACTTGCGGGTACCAATGTATCTTAATTATATGTACATTGGTTGTCCTGTTTCTATGATACAAGCTATTTAGTAGATTAGTAGAGAAGTGTAAAAAAACATCAAATCAAATCCATTTTATTTTGAAAGCAGGTTACAAAATAGATCTACAAACATAAAAAAAACGTTTAATTTGCGCTAAAATTAAAGTTTTGTATTATAAATTCGTAGTAGAGACACGAAATGCATAGAACGTTTCAACTGAAACTTCCTTTGTAGTCATGATCCGTGACAATGTCGTGCTAGAGCTCGTATATTAAAGGTGAATATTATAACATATTTGCCATAAACGGTTGAGGTAACGGTCCATACTATTGCTGTGTCCCACTTGTATCTAAAGATCTAAATAAGGGAGTTGGGCTACAACCCATTTTGCTGTACCGCCTACCAACATTCACTGCCACATTTACACCTGTTTTAAGTGCAAGTGTTTAGTGCTTGATAAGGTAAACGTTATAACGTGCCAAATGTATTTCGTTTATTATTTGTGTTTTATTATAGCTTTTAATTACAAAAGTCTTTAAATGTTGTGTATTTAATCAATTAAGGAGGTTCCTTAAGAACGGAGAAATCGTTAAGAAAGCTGAGTTGCCTAGTGCCCATCCCCATAGGGCTTGTATGAAATGAATTGTTGTGTCAGGACCATGGCAAGTTACGTTCCATTGTCTCTGCCTATCCCCGTGTGAAAAAGGCGTGACAATTTAATTGATTGATTGATTTAATCAAGTTGCAACTGTTCCCAAGGGCAATAAAAAGCTATTCCTATGGTCTCAATATAATTTCCTAGCTTCTTTTACATCCACAGATCAACAAGGTTTTTTTTAAATTATTTATATACTAAGCTACTAAAGTGCTTGTATCATAGAAACAGAACCACCAAAGTTCATATATCAAAGATACATTGGTACCGATGGGTGGTCTCGAGCTCGTTCTCTTCGGTTTGCGTAACCAACTACACCACGGTCGCCTACAATTTTGTCTTCGATTTGACACTATAAAATAAGGACGTAAGAACACAATGAAATAAAAACTTTTAATATTAGGAGTGGTAGTACCTCCACTAACAATTGAAGAAACTCTAAAGTGATTTATCGCTCTTCGGAATCAGCATGTAAGTTGCTGGTTTTAACTACGCCGACACATTGAATGTGATTGCTACTTTCAGTTATTTACCTGTAGCAGTCGCATCCATTCATGGTCAGCACTCCAGCACACCATCAGGCAAAGTGTTGTCATATATCGACCCTCAATAATAAAAAGTATAACCTTGAATAAATCAAGTTTGAGACTTGTTATTCACGCTTAACACTTAACAACGTGTAAATAGATCATAATGCATGATGCCATAAGATATGAGCAATGGGTATGTTAGCTCCTGGCCTATTTGCGAGTACCTATTTATATGTAAATTTATTAAATTGCAATGCAGCTTGTGTACACGTATTTATCGATATCTCCTCAACTTGAAGTTAATCTAGTTTGTTTTGTAAAATGTGAACGCCGTCAATAAAATAAGTAATTATTGTTTACTTTTCGATGTTATCGTAAATAAAAGTAAATCAAGTTTTTTACTTTTATATATCCTAAACTACTTGAAATTGCTTCATAAAGGCGACCGTGGTGTAGTGGCACAGGTTCGAAACCACTAGCCGGTACCAATGTATCTTTGATATCGTATATGTACTTTGGTTGTCCTGTTTTTATGATACAAACACCATACTAGCTTAGTATAGAAAGGTAAATAAAAAATAAATAAATAAATCACTAATGAGGCTTACTATTGCGTTTATTTTGATTTTACAATTTTATTATTGCGGCTGTAGTAAGCCGCATACAATTTGTTTAATTCATTATTCAATGTTCGCACAAAGTCTAAAAAATAAATCACTATTAAACTATACTTAATCAATCAAAAATGAAGGCCACGTATTGGTAAACGCAGTGACCTTCACGATGAACTAAACACCTGCTTAAAACTGTTTCCAGCAGGCCACTGTCTGGATATCTATGTCAAGTAGTGGACGACTAACGACTTATACTGATTACGATGATATTACTTGAAATGTGGTTTAATACTTATGCAATAAATTAATTTTAAAGACACTAAGAAATTGCTTACCTAAGTCTGTTACGCTTGGTTCCTATATCCAAACGGATTGTTTTTGATACAAACAGTAAATTATAATATCTACCAGCCTACGTCGAAACCGTTCTTATAAAATACTCCTCGTAAGTCAAGTTACCGACAACTACTCGCATTAAGTATGAAAAACAGTAAATCTGTTTTTTTTATATGATTTTTCCAATCATATAAAAACAAAAACGTAACCATTCGTGAACAACAAATGGTTACTGTTACCAATGACGGATAGTTTATTATAGGAACCGGTCATTAATACATAATATAGTCCCTATCTATATAAATAGTCTATATAATATCTATAAACTTAAACGAAAATCTACAATTTTCTCACAGTAATTCCGTTCAAATTGCTTTTTAATAGTGTGAATGAATGTGGAATATTTTGTAACAGGTTTTCTAATTAGTGCGTCTTTAATTTAAATTATAGATGTATTAATTTAGTTCACAAATTAAAAGTTTAAAATTTGCATATTAACATACGTTATATATTATTGTTTAAAAATTCCTACCTCGTCTTTTAACCATGATGGGTCGGGTCGGGTTAAAGAGTATCATCTGCATTTTTTCGACCGAATCAATAGTGATACTAAACGGTTTAGCTTTAACATGCAATGTCTTTCATCATGTAACCTTAGATACTTCATTTCTTGGATTCCTGGGGCTCCATCCTCCTGGTTCAAAAATAGTGACGGCGGCTAAGATAAACGTAGCTGAGTTAATTTATAGAAAAAAACCGTGACTTATCAGGAGGTAAGACGTCACATCATAATGAAAAACATGGAGCACTAACTTCAACAATCCTACACAGACTTTAGGTTTCTTTACTTCCGCCTTATGCTTAATATTCGAAGTAATGATGCATTCGTAAGTTTAACGCGTAAAATAAATTGTATATTCAAGAAATATATTCAAGTTTATATTGGGCTATTTTCGTACTACTTTTGTAATGCCCAATGAAAAAAAAAACATAAATGGTAGTATTGATACTTGTATTGATAAAACTAAAAACAAATTTGCTTTTGATTGCTGTGCAATTGAGTTATTTGGTAAAATAAGATATGAATTTTGTATTATTTCTTAATCACGAAGACACGCCGTATTAACAGTTCGGATTTGAACTGTCATAATTATATAGTGATCATTTTGCACATCTAAACTATGCAAAATAAAGTACATTGTAATATTCGTACATTAAACTATTTTAAAATGTATACATATATGCAACTGTTAATATGATTAAGTTTAAGTGCCCATACAAAATGAATGATGTCCTTTAAACAATAAAATTCAATTACATAATTTAATAATAATTCTAACGTATTATTATACAGTATTTTATCTTGGAACCTATAAATTTATTCTCATTTATAAAAACAACAAACAAAGAAACTGAAGTGGCCATAAATTTAATACAATCATAAATATTAAGGTAGCTTTAATTATATTGAGCTACAGACTTTATACCCCTAGACGGCTCAATGAACGACACGCCCTAGACACTGCCGTGAGATTCCAATGGCTTCTTTGCTTGCTTAATTGTAATTAGCAATTAGTTGCATGCGACTTTTAATTAGTATAATGTATTTATATAAAGTATAAACTTTGTTTGTAATTTGTTACTAAATAATGACAGATTGGATTGCCGCTGATAACATATGTGCCCCGAGAAATTTTTCTTTCCAATTGGAAAAAAAATATATGTTGACACCAACTTAGTTTCTAAACAAAATGTTTTTTCAAAAGCTAGTCTATGGCCTAGCCTAGGTTAAACAATGTACTAAAATTGAAACTTATATGCTGGTGTATTAACGCATTTTGTCATGACTTTATTTATCTTAAATTTTATAAAACTAGGCCACGTGAACAAATATTTTCATCAATATTGGACTACTATCGCGATGGCCGTACACGCGTGTGCTGTGAAACTCAACAGCTATTCTGTGAAATAAACCTATTATTTATTGCCCACTGCCACTCAATCAAAACCTTTAATATATATATATATATATTATTGTGACTCGACATATTACAGCACCCCGCTTGATTTTAAGCCGAAGTGTGGTCCATGAATGAATGTCACTGCTACTACAATTCAATAACTGTGAGTAGCAATCACATCCACTATGCTGGCCTAGTTGGAACCGGCAACTTACAAGCAGATCCCGAAACGTGACCAAATCACTTCACGGTCTGTATAATTGTAAGTGGTGGTACTACCCCGGATCTTACTTAAAAAGAATTTTCTTAGAAAAGAAATTTCTTAAAAAGAAGAGTCTAATCGTATATGTTTTATATATCGGGCAAACAAAAGATGAAATCAGTTCACGGGGAGTTTTGCATAATTTGTGGTTTGTTCACGAAATATGCATCCTTTGGACATCATACACGACCCGCTCGTGTATTAATTACTTAATATAATATTATATCTTTATTAATGCATGCTTCGGTGCATACAGAAATTTTACTTTTTATATTTTGTGAGTTGAAAATACATTAATTAATTTAATTTATAAAATATATATCACCTTATACTAAAATTTTATTTTAGTACCATATATTCTTCTGAATTAATAGCGTATCGATACATTAGTCCCTAATGACTAAAGACTGAATGTATCTATATCACAGATACTTATCAGATAATTGTGAATGTGAGAGGAGTTGTGTCAGGATCGTGGTAAATGGCGCTCCATTGTTTCTTTTTTTTTATTGTGACACGTCATCTGACCTCGACCCGCCTGATGATAAGCAAGAGGAGGTCCAAAAGTGACGACAACTGAAAAAACCGAGTTTATTCACGGCTGCTTCAGTCGCCGTCACTATGCCGGCAAAAGGTGCTTCTTCGCGCGTCGCTTGAAGGATCCAAGGTAATAAGATGGAGAGAACACATGGGCTGGCAAAGCATTCTACTTGTCGAATGTTTTACAAAGAAAAGACGCACCGAACTTTTTAGTTCGGCTGCCAATTCGAGGTAGGAACAAGGTTAAAGAGCTCTTCAGAATATTCTCCGTGGTATAGGCGATAGAGGACGTACAAAACCAATAATTGTTTCTGCCTATCTTGTGGCAAATATTTGGTGGTTATTTACTGTCTGCTGATCCGGGGCAGTACTATCACTGTCAAGTGTACTGACCATAAAGTGACCCAGTCGCATTTTGAAATCAGCTTGAAAGTTGCTGGTTCCAACCAGGCCTGCATAGTGGATGCGATTACTTCTAAAATGTGCTTGAGTCGCCTCTGTTAAGGGACCGCACTTCAGCTTCAGCTTAACACCAATCATACCTGTCATATTTATTTATTAAGCCTTTCAGCAAGATCAAGCGAGTCGTGAAGAAGCACCTTTAGTCGGCATATTGACGGCGACTGGAGCAGCCGTGAAGACCCGGTTTTTGCAGTCGTCGGCACTCTTGGACCTCCTCTTGCTTAACATCATGCGGGTTGAGGTCAGATGTCGAGTCACAATAAAACAAAAAGATTACAATGTTTTCAATACACACTCATATAATATTTTATAATATAGCCAAATGCAATCTCTATATCTAACAAAAGCACTTAGTTACAGTATAAAGCACACAGTATTAACAAAAACTCATTAAACACTAAAAAATACTAAAAAAAATTAAATTAAATGTAACATAAAATAATTGAAATTAAATTTATCACATAAGACTACAAGTTATTTATAATAAGTAGAACTAGATTAGATTAGAAAATATTACAAATATTAAATAAAAATATTACAACCATCGATATGCCGAGCCGTTTCCAAAAACAGAAAAAAGTAAAACAATTTACTATGCAAACGAAATTTAGTCTAAAACCAATAAATGTACGAGTACATTGCCTAACTAATTATTGAATTGACACCCAGACCTGTCAATTACATTAAAACCACTATTTCGTATTAATTATTCCCAAATGTTTGTAGAGAGAGAGCCACAACGAAACCGCAGCAAATAGCAAGTGACATCTAAAATCAAGATTGACAACCCGAATTCACGTGAAGAATATAAAGTGGACCAGTTTTTGTTGAAAATTGCACACGAGTATATAATACATTATTTATTATTATTCTTAGAAGATGTAGTGACAAGGATTGACAAAGGAATGCTTCGATGGTTTGGGCACATGGAAAGGATGAGTGAAAGTACATATAGATTGATAAAAGGAATTTATAAATCTGATGTGGATGATTGCGTTAAACAAAGCAGGCACGGGAGGGTATTTTCCAACCAAATCGGAGACATCCTCAAAAAAGCTAGGTTGCCTAGTGCCTATAAGCATAGAGCTTGTATAAAGATAATTGTGGGTGTAAAGGAAGCGAGGGAGTTGTATGGGATAGGCAGAGACAATTGAGCGCTTCCCTGACATCTACAATATTCTTATTAATTGATTTCGATTTGCCCGTATATATTAAACAGTTGAATATTCTAATCTGGTACCCCTATTGCCTTCTAAATCCACTTTCCGCATTTCAATCTCAACCAAAAGTAATTACACGTACCAACTGTTCAAATAATTACAAATTAGACCACACACCCTTATTATTCTACTAAATCCTATCGAACAGCTTCGGGATTACTTCCGTCACTTTATTTAGAAAATTCAGCCTAGAGTTCATTTAATTCTCTGTTTTTGTTGCATTCTATGCATCAAATGTACCAATGTATCTTTGATATACTTATTTTAATAGGCCTGTTTCTATTATATAATCACCTTAGTAGCTTAATATAAAAATGTAAATAGATATATAGATACGTTGTAATTCTGTAAAAGACACTAAAGTTGTTTGTGTAAGAATTAAGTATGTTTGATTTAAATATATTTCACAGAGTTTCACATTAACAGGTAAACGCCATTTAAAATTCAAAGGGCAAACCACAACCTTTATGGGATCTACGACTTTAATCAAATTTCGTCTGGAATTTATTACATTAAAAATTGGTTGTCTGTAAAGTCGGTTTACTGACGATAGTTGAACGTGACAACGTCATAAGAAAATACTGATGGAATAGTTGCATTATTCAAAAGAAAATTTTAATTTTATTTGTTTGATAGATATTGTGTATGGATATAGAGAGGGAGGTAAATGGAAATCACAATTGAATTGATCAAGTTACATTTATTTATACGCATAAATACAATTATGTCAATTTTTTATTGTATATTAAGATAATAAATATTAATAGTATTAATATTAGTAATAATAATAGTACGCATCGCTTACTCAAGTAGGAGAGAGACAGATGTCGAACGCTGCCGAACGCGGAGGCCGATTGGCCTCTTTGTCGTTTGTTCCGCGCTCTCGCTTGCACTTCAAGCCTTAAATGGAACGCCGAGGTAACGCCGCATGAGTCATGTTTTTCGTGCGTGCAGCCGGCTCCATCGAATTATAAGACGTTGTCACGTCAAAAATAATAAATAAGAGAAAATAAAACTTAGGGTACCGCTATTAATTCTTTATTATATTATAATAATTTATATACATCGGTAAAAGTGGTCAGTGATTTTATAGCTTTATAACGAGAGAATTGTGTTAGGATCGTAGAACTGTCACGACGAATAGAACGCCATATTCTGTTTTCGTAACAATTTGGTTGGTGCATTGTTAAGAAATCATATCATACATTAATACATACATACATTAATTAGATATTCAAATCAAACAATCAATTAAATTGTCACGCATTTTTTGATTCTGACACAACTCCCAAAGGAGGCTGCTACGAAGTTAGACAAATACCAACTACAAAGAAATATTATATACAATTTTTAAAAACAAATAATTCATAACCAGCACATGTGTTTTCCTCATTCTATAACCTTGGATCCTTCAAGCGAAGCGTGAAAAAGCAAATTAACGTCTCATTAACTGTGACTGAGACAGATGTACACAGAATCTTTTTTTCTTTCAGTTGCCCTAACTCCTAGACTTTCACTTCTACTTGCAAGGCTAGGGCAGATATCGCGTTACAATAAAAATTAAATTGTGCACAAAATGGTTTTCGCTTGCCCGCTTTCATCCCCCTAATTTCATCAATAAATGCTCCTTCTAGCAATACTATAAAAAGCCCATAGAAAAGTTATCTAAAATCAAATAATCTGTAAAATTTTTAAGAGTGTTGTTAGGCATTGGTGCCAAGTCAACTGATGCGGAGTAGTACCACAATACAATATACTAGTATACAACTACTAGTATACAAACTGTTAAATGAAATAGTTGCGTTCCATTGGATTGCATGCTGTGGTTTCCTATTTTAAGTCGTGCACACTGCACATGTCTATAATAATTAAATGTGCAAATGATCGTGTTATGTGCATTGATTTGTTGGTGACCCGAATAAATAAATAAATAAATAAAATCAGCTTGTAAGTTGCCACTTCCAACTGGACCGGCATAGTGGATTTACCTGCTACGAGTTGCTACCTGCTCGCACTTGCAGTTATTTAACTATAGTAGCAGTTACCTTTATCCATGGATCCCACTTTTAGCATCAGACGGGGTGCTAACATCATTAAGTCGGATCACAAACAAAACACTTGTACTCGAAGTAGAGCTAGAGAAAACAAATAAAACAACAGAAGCCAAGCGACTGTCTTGTTCTTTTTAACAATATATTTATAGTATCCTTTGATCTTGCAACCTTTAGCTGACCGCAATAAATGCCTTGCTAAAGAGATAAAAGAACTTCGATTCCTTTGTTGAAACTCGGTCAAGTATCTTTGAGTGTAATGAAAGTAAGAGATAGGGAAATCATTTTCTTTCTCAGTTATTATTGAAACTCGTTCATTTTAATTGATTTCTATCATTATTTCAACTAAATGAAGATTTTATACGTGAATAAATTTTTATTAAATTTTTCTTTTATTAAAAATTTGGTTGTTGAATCGTTTTTTGTTTATTAAAACGAATCAAGATATACTTTGTACATTAATGTATATAATTAGCTGGGTTTCCTAGTGCCCATAACTGTAGAGATTTTACGAAGAGAATTGTGGATGTGAGGGAAGCGAGGGAGTTTTGTCAGGATCGTGGTAAATGGCCCTCCATTGTCTTTGCCTATCTCTGTGGGAAGGAGGCGTGACAGTTTTTTTGTAGTACTTGTCCAACCCTATCAATGAAATAACAGTGTAAATTCTGAGTTATTGTAACATATTTTACAGATATACACTTTTCACTTAAAACCAAAGTTTCCAAAGAAATTTCCTTACGTCCGTAAAGTTAGAACTCATGAGCGTTGAACCATCAACTCCTTTTCGCTGTCAGCATAACAATTCAAAGTGTAAAGGCACTTTATAAACGCCAACTGCAAGGATGCCAGCTGGAAAGTGGAGACTCGAAACTTGTGTGCGATGCTAAATGTCCTGAATTTCATTCTTGTAGGAAAATATGACAGTTTGAAAGTAGATACAGTGTTATCTATTTTAAATTCTTTTATTTATTTATAATGACTCGACATATGACCTTGCCTGATGTTAGGCTAGAGAGCGGTCCGTGTGACTGCACATTCACTACGCCGGTATAGTTGGAACGGCTAACTTAAAAGATAATCTTGAAACGCGACTGAGTCACTGTGGTCACTAGTGGAACTGTCTGGACAATAGAACGCCCCATTCTGTGACAATCTGATTAGTGCATTGTAAAATAAGTATAATGTAAAAATCCGCTACGACCGAGAATCGAACCCCGCACTTTCAGTGAAGCCGTAAAGCTCTGCTGCTAAATTTTTAGTAATAAAATAATAAATATAAGAAAAGGTTTTTGAACTCATTAGTTCGAAAAAATAACAATGAGCAACTTAATTGCGTTTCGCAAATCAGTTGCCAATACCAATAAGGCCGGCATTATTTAACTTTTTTTTTTATTGTGACTCGACATATGACAGCAACCCGCTTGATGTTAAGCCGAAGTGTGGTCCATGAATGAATGTCACTGCTACTACAATTCAATAACTGTGAGTAGCAATCACATCCACTATGCCGGCCTAGATGGAACCGGCAACTTACAAGCTGATCCCGAAACGTGACCAAATAATCACTTCACGGTCTGTATACTTGTAAGTGGTGGTACTACCCCGGATCGGCAGACTGGGTACCACTCTGACCCGACCGACCAGACCCGAAGCAAATATCCATCTCTTTTTTTTATTAACAAATATTTGCAATATTTAATATTATTAAATATTACAAATAAAAGCTATGAAACAAATATTTGCTCCGACCGGGGATCGAACCCGGTCGCGCAACAAACCAATCGCTAAACCGTTCGTCCACGCCTGTCGTCAATGTAGTAGAATAAAACAAAAACCTAACAAAATAACATAAAAAAACATTAAAATGTTTCTCGGAAGTTACAATACGAGTAGCATTTGTTTTCATACATTAGTAAGTCAAGTAGTTATTAATTGTAAGAGCACTAGTTGTTTTTTTAATAATAGCTTAGGCACAAGGCACAAGCTTAGTAGCTGCTACTAAAAATAGCGATATATCAGTTGAATGACGAGGGCAACCGGCACCCATTCATTACACGCTCCAAGGTACCCACACAAGTGGATTTGATACCATCACGAACACACTCATGTAGGCCGAATACTTCAATAAGCCAATAAGCCAAAAGACTTCGACAGGCGTGGCGTAGTGGTGTGCTAACGGTTAACGCTTAGCTGTTGCGCGTAATGTCCCGGGTTCGATTCCTGGTCGCAGCAAATATTTGTCTCATAGCTTTTATTTGTAATTTTATTAGTTATATTAAATATTCCAAATATTTGTAAATATTTTTTTTGCTTTGCTTCGGATCTGGTTATCAAAGAGTAAGTAGGCAGTGGTAGGTACCCAGTCTGCCGATCCGGTGTAGTACCACGACTTACAAGTATACAGACCATGAAGTGATTTAGTCGCGTTTTGGAATCAGCTTGTAAGTTTCCGGTTTCAACTAAGCCGGCATAGTGGATGTGATTGCGTAGCATTGAATGTGTAGAAGTGGCATTCATTCATGGACCACACTTCGGCTTAACATTAAGCGGGGTGCTGTCATATGTCGAGTCACAATAAAAAATGGGTTTTAGTGAACTAAACATGATATACTAACCTCATACACCGATCACGCCTCATCCACGCCCACCAACATGCAGTAGTTGAAACAGAGGTACTTGTCAGAATGTGATTCTCACTGATTGATTCGTGATCACATTCAAGGTTTTTTTTTTTTAATATTATTTATTATTCATATTTCAGTACACTCATATATTTGTGTTCATGTTTGGTTGAGAAACGAAAACGAGTATGTTTGTTATAAATTGTACTTCTATACTAAGCTACTAAACGTGTTTGTATCATAAAATCTGAGCGATCAAATATACATTTTTTTTATTGTGACACGACATTTGACCTCGATCCGCCTGATGATAAGCAAGAGGAGGTCCAAGAGTGACGACGACTGAAACAACCGAGTTAGTTCACGGCTGCATCAGTCGCCGTTACTATGCAAGAACCACCGCAGCTTGTTTAGGATGCTAAGTTTGCTGGAGGTAGTCTTAATAGCCCGCTCAATGTGGTCCCTCTAATTCAGGTCACTGCGAAGGGACATCCCTAAGATGTCCAGTTTGTCCGAAGTACCGAGGGAGATGTTACATTAAGAAGGAAGGGGAATAAACGGGGATTTTTTTCGTCGAGAATGAACCGACCATAGATTTAGAATGCACGTTTTCTGCAGTTTACGTACTGTGATACCGACAAGTCGTTTTGGACCGAAGGCTCTTGGTTTGCGAGACTATTTTACTACTACTAGACTACGGACGCCTATTATAATAGCACCTATCTATATAAAGACTCTTTTACACTAGTTTATTTTTTGTATTAGTTTATTGTAGTACTCCACCTGGTGTTAAGCTGGAGAGCGATCCATGAATGGAGGGCACCGCAGCTGAATAACTGCTAATAGAAGTCGCGTTTACTATGCCGGCAACTGTCAGGCTGATCCCAAAATGCAACTGAGTCACTTCACGATCTACGCAACTGAGTCGTGAAGGTACCCTAGGTAGCTACACTGAGGGCAAACCTAGCTTTCTTGGGGATGTCTCCGATTTGGTCGAAGAACACCCTCCTGGGTCTGCCTTGATTAACGCGTCCATCCACTTCAGATTTATAAATTCTTTTCGTCAACCTACTTTCACTCATCCTTTCCATGTGCCTAAAGCATCAAAGTATTCCTTTGTTAATCCTTGTCACTACATTATTTGTCAAATAAATTATATTTTCTTTGAGTGTCCCGTGCGACGCCTTTGCACAAGTTGTACTTATTGTTAAAATAAATTTATGCAAATGGTTTAAAATGAAATGTAATTATTAATACGAAATACATAAGAGTTATATTAGATTGTAATTCTAGATGGATTTTAAGAACAAATATAGAGTAAGCTAGGTTGCCTAGTGCCCATAACCACAGAGCCTGTATGAAGAGAATTGTAGATGTGAAGGAAGCAAGGGAGTTATGTAAGGATCGTGGTAAGTGGCGATCCATTGTCTCTACCTATCTCTGTGGGAAAAAGGTGTGACAATTTAATTGAATGATTGACAAATAAAGAGATAAATGTTTGCATGAGGAAAGGCTACGATCGTTTTTATTTTAATTACCAAATAATAATATAATTCAGTGAAAAATAAATTGGTAACTTACGCTATTTCTTAACAATTTATAAACGTGTATTTCTATGTCAACTTTCGAAAGACAAATAGCACAATAATAAGATACAATATATCTTAAAAACAATATTTTTTGTTCCACAATAATAATCCTTTTCCTTTGTAATTAAATAATTATAATAACGTAATTATCCTAATTATTTTAACCATTAAAATACAGCGTACAACTTATAAATACTAGAAGTCTAAATTCAAAGTTTTTATTAATTTTAATTCGAAAAACTGTTTTAATTGCTCTTTTAATTATGAAGCGGTTCTTCAATGCCCACTTACACATAGAAACGAAGCATGTCTTTTAATAGTATTTACAGAAAGACCTGTAAAAATTGATGCTATAGAAATTACTTTTTACCAGAACTTGTATATTAATTATAGGTTTGTATTTAGAATTTTCTTAGATTATGCGCGAACATTGATTAGTGAATTAGTAAAACAATTTTTTACCATCTTACCACCGCGTTTAGTTTTAGTTATATATTTTTATTCCAACGTCTCAAGAGCTTCATCGTTGTCACGGACAAAAGGTTTTTATCTATAAAATATCCGTTTTGTACGAAATAAATCTATTTTTTTCTAATTTTTATTTTCACCCATGGAATCCATTTATCTTTGACAGCATATTGCCAGTTTATTAACTTTTATTTGTTATATATAGGCCATAATTGCAACACGGCAATACACCTAACAAGCCTTAATCTATTTATTCAATCAATCAATCAAATTGACATGAATTTTTCCCATTGAGATAGGCAGAGACAATGGAGATAATCTATTTAATATAATCGGTTAATCTTTACTTGTTAGTAATGTTAAAACTTACGGCCGCTAAGTGAGCATTGTAAAACCAACCTGGAAGTCTCGAAACCCTAGCTGGTATTCGAGTTATTCGTAAGTTATCAAGCGAACTGCGGATAGGACTTCAGCAACAATTACACTCGCAGAATGTGAACCAATCAGAGTACCCAGTCACCACCGTGAGAAAATAACTCACATACACTCACATGTTGGACGCAGTTAAACTGAGGAAATCGTAAACTAGACTTCACTGTCGTCATAATTTAAGATAAATTACTATGACAACTCATGCTGTTGGACTTCTTTCAAAGTTGTTTAAGATTTACCAAATTATGTATATAGGTATATTTTTTATTTCTATACTAAGTTAGTAAACGTGCTTGTATCACAAAAACAGAACGACCAAAGTACATGATACGTATATCATAGATCATAGATATATCATAGATACATAGGTGTATATTTCAGTCGTCGTCGGCACTCTTGGATCTTAATCATGCTTACTCATCAGGCAGGTCGATCTTAAGTCACAATTAAAACGGTTGCGTAAAGGCCACGCTATCAATCAATCAAATTTGTAATGCCTTTTTTCCACAGGGATAGGCAGAGACATCCTGAGAGACTTGTCACGATCCTGACATGACTCCCCCACCTTCACATCCACAATTAATTTTAAATTTAATTTAAACAGCTTATTGTAACTTTAATCTAAATCTGACTTTGACTTGCTTAATAGGAAGCAAGTTTAGGCTTGAGAGCGCCGGGGACTAAAAAACGAACCTTGCTTCCCATCAGGCAAATAGATTTTGAGTCATATTAGATCGAATCAATTTAAATATTTTTATTGTGACACAACATCTGACCTCGACCCGCTTGATGATAAGTAAGAGGAGGTCCAAGAGAGACGACGACTGAAAAAACCGATTAAGTTCCCGGCTGCCTCAGGCGCCGTTATTATGCCGGCCTAAGGTGCTTAATTATTATATTTATTACATTTTCTTTATTGTGAATCGACATATGACAGCAAACCCTGCCTGTCGTCAATTAACGTTATAGCTAACTTTAAAATTATTACCAACCAAGTATTATTAAGCTCAAAGTTACATAATGCAGGTGGGAGGAACGCAGCAAAAGTTCCTATACGATAACTAATTCAGACGGCGTATGTAATTAAAACGACAAGTTTCGTAAAGGCGACTGCACCAACATGAATATTCTATTGGCGAACAACTCCCGAACCAACTTGGATGATAACACCCTATAAATAAACCGTACCATGTGTCTTCTTGCAACACTTAACGCCAACTTCAAGTCTTATCGATCTACCTACATAAATAGATGTATGTAGGTATTCTAGGCGACCGTGGTGTAGTGGCAGTGCAATGGTTACGCAAACCGAGAGCACGGGTTCAAAACCACTTGCCTGTACCAATGTATTTTTGATATATGTACTTTGGTTGTCCTGTTTCTATGATATAAGCACTTTAGTAGCTTAGTATAGAAATCTAAAAAAAATAGAAAAAGACGTACTTGTTGGGGTTTCGCCACTTTTAAATATACAGACTGGTGAAGTCACTCAGTTGCGTTTCGAGATCAGCCTAAAAGTTGCCGGTTTCAACTAGGCAAGCATAGTGAATGCGAATGCTACTTGCAGTTAATGAACTTTACTGTGAATTTACATCAAAGACATCCTTAAGAAAGCTGGGTTGCCTAGTGCCCATAACCGTAGAGCTTGTATGAGGAGAATCGTGGTTGTCTCTGCCTATCCCCGTGGGAAAGAGGCATGACAATCTGACTGACTGACTGCTAATGAATAAAGGCAGTCTATCGATTTCCCTATGTAACATTGTATGTTTGTAGTAAAAATGGAAGTAGGTAAAAAGTTTCTTTCAACTTTATAGACCAAACAAAGATGAAATTAAAATAAAATTAGATTTTAGGAGTGGTCAGCGGACAGTTAGTATTCCTGCTAGTCTGCACATCCCAGAAACCACCGTTTCAAGTGTACAGACTGTGAAGTGACTAAGTCGCGTTTCCGATCGCCTTGATAGTTGCCGGTTTTATCATATTATTACAGTAATATAATATAATTATTTTTAAAGTTAGGACTCAGGAAGCTTGTCTACTTTTTGTTAAGGTGTGGAAAATTTAAAAATTTTAACCCATAAATAAAATATGAGTTACCTGTTTATGTGCCATGCATAGTTTATTCCTTTTAGTGGAAAATTTAAGAGCTCAACTTATGTTTTTACTTGTAAAGAATTCTTTGTAAATTGCTCTTTTATATCCGCCATATTATATTTGACAAAGACTTACAAATTACATTTGAGTGCATTTATTTTTACAAAATTCTTTTTTCACATAAAATTAAAGTATACGTTAAACAGGTTAATACCATAGGAATTTTCTACCAAAAAAAAGAAAGCTAGGTGGCCTAGTGCCCATAACCTTAGAGCTTGTATGAGGAGAATTGTGGATGTGAAGGAAGCGAGGGAGTTGTGTCAGGATCGTGGCAAGTGGCGCTCCATTGTCTCTACCTCTCCCCCTGTGGGAAAAAGGCGTGACAATTTGATTGATTGAATTTTCTACCAGATCACCATATTGTAACATAGGATATAGTTAGTGCGCAAAAACGAAAAGTAATTACCACAAAATATACCTGACGTTAGGCTAGGCCTTGATTCTTTTAATACATTATAGCGTTGAAAACGCAGTAAAATTGCGTCGCACTGATATTTGACGTCTACGTAACCAATCAGCGAGTAACAAGTCAAAAGATAAACCAAGTTGATTGGTCACTCGCGACCGCAGCGCAATTTCCCTGTCTTTTTGTCGGCATGATGAATTAAGAAAATCGAGTGCCGTTCATGAATAAAAGCGACTGCTTCTACAGTTATATGACTAAAAATAGCAGTCACATCCACTATGCAGGTCTGGTTGGCACCGGTAACTTACAAGCTGGTTCCTAACCCCGGATCGGCAAACTGGGCAATACGGCCTATCACTCATAGATGGTTAACCCGGAGTAAATATCTATCTTTTTTTAATAACAAATATTTGTAATATTTAATCTATTAATTAAATGCCTGATATTATTTTGGACTACGAGCTATGAATAAAAAAATATGTCTTTACTAATATAAAATTATTATTATTTTTAGGACAAACAGAATTAACATAATGTGATGGGGAGTTGTTTGTATCTCATATATTATTAGATTGTAAAGGAAACAATTTACAAAGAGAAAAATATAAATTAAAGTAATGTCTTAAAGATTGCTTCAATAAGGATAATTATACAAATTTACTTTTTTTTTAAATACATTGATAGAGGGTATTTTTTTAATTCTGTAAACCCACTTTAAGATTCCACCAAAGTTGACTGTCAACTGTAGTCGCTAATGACTACAGTTGAATCGACTTAAAATAAATTAATAAAAAATAAAAAAAAAATAAAAAATTAACATAACTTGTTTCAAATTCTCACAAGTACAATTAAATATAATGAAATAAAAAATAAAAAGGTTAATAATAACGACGATGTAAAATATATTTTAGATTAGTGCATCCTTGTTCCCAAAATATGTTTTTATTGTGAACTGAGTGGAACGAAAATATGGGGCAGATATGTGTTGCCCAGTATGCCGATCCGGGGTAGTACCACCACTAACAAGTATAAAAGAAGTGCACAGACAGTTTCGGCATCAGCTTAAAAGAAGCCGGTTCGAACTAGGCCGGCATTGTGTTTGAGACTGTTACTGGTATCTTAAATCCTAGGAATTTAAAGCTTAACCGATTCAATGCCACGTCAAATTCACTATTTGACAGATGGACAGCTGCTTTGACATTAGTTATTATAGTTCTAAAAGTTCACACGCAGCGCTAGCGAACGCGAACGCTTTCACTCCACAGTAGTGATGTGCATAATCGAATTAATTGATTTCAGTAATCATTCGACTTAGTCGATTGTTAATAGGGATTAGTTACTAACTTTAGCGTTAAGAACAATAAACTCCGTTGTAATTATTTACTAGCATACATTTGTTTAAAAAATTAGCTTTTCGACAATTCGAATAAATTGATTAAAAATTAGTATTATGGATTTCGATTTATTGCAACTACTACTGTTTAATTAAACAAAAAGTAACAAAAAGCGTGTCCGAACAAGACACGTATTAAAGTAAAACAAAACTAATATATAAAAACAATCGTTTAATTAGACACAAAGAAATGAATTAAAAAAAAGTTGTTTTTGTTTGTCGTAGATCTGCGACAATGGAATACGACGGGTTAACATAATCAGATAAAAATAAAATGTGTAAGTTATTAGTAATAAATAAACTAAACTAAGCATAGATTTGTTCGCTCGTAGCACAGCATTTATGTATGGAAACATCTGTCATTCGAGAAAGACATTTTTATACCTGTCGTCGTAACATCTAAACCAAAGATCCGATTCGAATAATTTAAATAGAAGTTAACATGTAAATTATCAACATAACTATTTAGTTGGAAAATCATTTTAAAGAAAATACATATCTAAAAATTATTTAGACATTATCATTTTGAAAGAATCTAGCTTCTCTGGACTTAACCGATTACGCCGATCAGTTAAACATCCTGCTTTTGGAAAAAGTCTTTCAGTTGGGACAGATGTTGCAGGAATATATAAATATTTTTTGGCTAATTTATATTATATATCTGTCATTTTGGTCTTGGTCTTCCCAAAATGTTAGAGGATTCGTGTTTCTATCTATCAGAGCCATATCTTTATATTGTTTTACCATTATATAAGCCGTAATACTGGGGGTTTCGGAGGTATTTTTTTGGGAAAACTTTTGATCAAAATGTGCCCACAGGGAAACGCACTCATCACTAGTATTAATGCGTTAAATTTATAGTATGCTATTATTAGTATTATTAATATTAATATTAGTAGCTGTTGCTACTAATATTAGTATTATCATTCGATTATATTAGTTTAATAATCAATTGGTTATTCGATTAATGGAATCATTCGACTTGCACATCGCTACTCCGTACTTTGTGCAGCGCTTCGTGTGAACTTTAAGAACTAAGCTGTCACCCCCCTGAGTTGACAGGACCCTAATTAGGGCCACCGGCATTGAATCGGTTAATATACCAATGTATCTTTGTTATATTATGTCCTGTTTCTATGATACAAGCACTTTGGTATATACATTGTAAAAAAACACCAATTAAAAATCAATCAATCAAATTGTCACGCCTTATTCCCACAAGGATAGTCAGAGACAATGGAGCGCCACTTGCCACGATCCTGCCACAACTTTCTCGCTTCCTTCACATTCACAATTCTCTTCATACAAGCTCTTTGGTAATACATAAGCAAAATACCTTTTTTCCTAAATCGACGAATACATAATGTAAAAGTGTTTATAATTACAAAGTTCCGTAACAAAGACAAATCCTTTATATTAAAGGGGATCGACATCTCAAGTGAACTTCACGATAATGACACGGAGGGTGAGGCCTGGTGACAAGTTAACAATGGAGGGTTCATAAACTTCATATCTTTGTATATATATACGTATATACATAAATATATAGAAAATGGCACTGATTTAAAAAGAAAGTTGTTTATTGAACTTTTGATAGGATAATGCGGCACGTGTTCCTACATTAATAAATGGAAGTAAATGTTGGGTGTAGCAGAAGAAGCATGAGAGTAGAATTAACGCAATGCGGTTATTAAGAAGTGTATGTGGAGTGACGATAGCAGATAGAATAAGGAATAGCTCAGTGCGCAATAGATGTGGTTTGAAAGAAGATGTAGTGACAAGGATGTAGTGGTTTGGGCACATAGAAAGGATAAGTGAAAGAAGATTGACGAAAGCAATTTACAAATCTGATGTGGATAGATGCGTTAAACAAGGCAGGCCCAGGAGGGTGTTTTCCGATAAAATTGGAGACATTCTTAAGAAAGCTAGGTTGACTAGTGCCCATAACCTTAGAGCTGTATAAAGAAAATTATGGATGTGAAGAAAGCGAGGGAGTTGTATCAGGATCGTAGCAAGTGGCGCTTCATTGTCACTGCCTATATCCCATGGGAAAATGACATGACAATTTGATTGATTGATTAATTCGGTAAGATAAAAATTACAAAATGCATGTTGAATAAAAGATTAAGCAGTATAAACTGAGCAGTAGAAATGTAAATATTTTTTTTGCATTAAATAGTGGTAAAAAGTAGTGCCCAGTCTGTCAATCGTCAATCAAATCAGTCAGTCTGTCGGGGTAGTACCACCACTTACAAGTATACAGACTGCGAAGTGACTTAGTCGCGTTCCGGGACCAGCTTGTAAGTAACCAGTTCCAATTAGGCTGGCATAGTGGACATGACTGACACTTGCAGTTATTAAACTGTAGTAGCAGTCGTCTCTATTAATGGACCACACTTCAGCTTAACATCAGGTGGGGTGTTGTCATACGTCAAGCAACAATAATAGGCAACAATAAAAGGTGGTGTAGTGGCAGTGCAATAGTTACGCAAACCGAAGAGCATGATTTCGAGACCACCCACCGGTACCAATGTATCTTGGATATAAGTACTTTGGTTGTCCTGTTTCTATGATACAAGTACTTCAGTAGCTTAGTATAGAAATGTAAATTTAAAAAAAATGTGTACACATCCTGTGATTACCAAATAATACGAGTACTAATAAATATATACAAGCAATATTATAAAGGTGCAATTATCAAAAGCATTAATGACCATTTAATTATAATTAATGTATATATATTTATACATTAATTAATATTTACTGCATAAACACGAGCTAATGTATTTTAGGGCGATTATGCACTCAATATAAATTCATATTATAATTTACTATTTTTTTTATTGTTTTCCAATCAAATCCAAGACATCCTTAAGAAAGCTACTGTCGGGGAAAGAGCTAAATAAACGCGGTAGGAATGCAGTTGTGACGTCATGCTCACGTGTCTATTATGACTAGTGAAGTAACATGCAAAATGTTGATAACGATAAACACATACTTTCTTTAAAAAGCAAATAGATTTAGTTATTAAAAATTATAAATGTGTATTAAATTGAAGTATAAACATTAAACAGCAACAATTTTTAATGAATTATGTATTAATTTAATTTTGAGAATAGTGCCTGCATGTTTTTTTTATTTTTCACACATAATAATCAGGTTTCTAATAATGATTCTAGTCTGAGTACGAATGACGACTATCTTTTATTCAAATAACTCACTAATATTTTAATAATCAAACAAAGAAAATATGGACACGTTTTTATCGATATTAAATGACATCGCCGAGCTATAAGCGTCACTAATAGCGGGTACTATGATACGGGTGGGGTTTTTTTGACGCCCTACCGCACCTCAGCCCCTGAATCTGCGAGGGAGTTGTGTCAGGATCGTGGCTAGTAGCGCTCAATTGTCTCTGCCTATCCCCATGGGAAAAAGGCGTGACAATTTCATTTTTATTTTATTTTTATTATTTATCATAGAAACAGGACAACCAAAGTACATATATCAAAGATACATTGGTACCGGTGGGTGGTCTCGAACTCGTGCTCGGTTTGCGTAACCATTGCACTGCCACTACACCACGGTCGCCTTAAATTTGATTTTTATTGTATCTTGACATAGAACAGAACCCCACCTAATGTTAAATGGTGGTGATTGCTATTGCAGTTAAATAAATGCAAATAACAGGCCTATTTGGTGCCGGTAAATCTTAAGCATGCTCGCCCCCCTCTTTTTCCTATGAATCAGGATAATAAATAAAAATAATATTTTCTTTAATTTTGCGCGAACTTTGATTAACGAATTAAACAATTTTTTTGCGGCTTATCGCGTTTATTTTGGTTTTGATTTTCGATTTTATTTTATTATTCCGACGTTTCGAGAGCTTTGAAATAAAATTGTAAAATCAAAACCAAAATAAACGCGATAGTAAGCCGCATTAAATTTGAAGATAAATAAATAAATAAAAATTAAAAAATGTTTTCGACTTGCCTATAATCACGTAAGTACCTACCATATTGTAGTCATGCACACAGTCTATACAGCTAACTGATTAATTATCTCAAGAAATAGCTTAAAACCATAGGATTACATAGGATTGAGATAGCCCATCCAAGTAATGCCGGGGGCAGGGCTATACTTTCGTATGAAGAGGTTAATGGTCTTAACTATGCGAGAATACCCAGATAGAGCCCGGGGAAGAGATTAATTAGAGACGCCTGGCCCCATTCGAAATGATACGGGGATAAGTCAAGAGTAACAAAATGTGACATAATAAAGTAGAGTTCTGAATGAAGCCTATTCATAGCTTATTCTACGAATTAACAATAGAATAAAAATAATCTTAACTATTATAATTTATTACTTTTAAAACAAATCTTGTTTTTTATTGGGACATGACATCTGACTTCGACCTGACTAATAGGCAGAGAAGATAGAGCGCCACTTATCACGATCTCGACAGAACTCTTTCGCTTCCTTTCCAATCATTTAGATGTCAAATCGATCCAACTACTACTAAGTTAACTTTTAAAACCAATTACATTTTTATTATTATAATTTTTACTTTATTCTAATGCTAGTAAGAAATTGAATAGAAAAGTTCGCAAAGTACACATCAGACTAGGAAATTAACACCGCGAGCTTCTGTTGAAATTAGCTAAGAGTGGTAGGCAGTGGTACCCAATCTCCCGATCCGGGGTAGTACCACCACTTACAAGTATACAGACCGTGAAGTGATTTGGTCACGTTTCGGGATCAGCTTGTAAGATGCCGGTTTCATCTAGGCCGGCATAGTGGATGTGATTGCTACTCACAGTTATTGAATTGTATTAGCAGTGACATTCATTCATGGACCACACTTACTTAACTTGGCTTAACATCAAGCGGGGTGCTGTCATATGTCGAGTCAAAATAAAAATAAAAAAAAAACTCACCGTCCAGTAAGCTACAAAACGCCTACGATGTGCATGCGTAAATATTTTTTATCTGGTTTAGTTTTTTTAATAAGTCGCATTATCTGACTTCAACTTGCCTTACGGTAAGCAAGTTTAAAAGTCTGCAAGTGCCGGTTAAGTTTACGGTGGCCTCAGTCGCCGTCACTAGTACCGCAGTTTTTTACGTTTTTTATTATTATTTTTATTTCGACACGACATCTAACCTCGACCCGCCTGATGATAAGAGGAGGTCCAAGAGTGACGACGACTGAAAAAAACGCGTTAATCACGGCTGCCACAGTCGCCGTCACTATGCCGGCCAAGATTCTTCACGCATCGCTTGAAGGATCTAAGGTCATAGAATGGAGAGAACACATGGGCTGACAAAGCATTCCACTTGTCGAAGAAAAGACGCACCAAACTTTTTAGTTCGACTGCTGATTCGGTCGATAAAATGCATATGCTATCAAAGATAGATTGACACCGGCAAGTGTTTTTGAACCGGGAGCTCTTGGTTTGCGTTTCCATTGCACTCCTACTAGACTACGGTCACCTTAACTATATAGCAACCCTGTCCTTCTATGTTAAATGTTATTCTATGTAAAACCTTGTTGTTGCGTTAGTCAAAGTTACATGGATTGCGCGACCGTGGTGTAGTGGCAGTGAAAGAGTCATGCAAACCGAGAGCACGAGTTCGAAACCACTTACCGGTACCAATGTATCTTTGATATGCGCTTTGATCGTCCTGTTTCTATAACACAAACACTTTGCTTGCTCCATCCATCATCATCAGGCATAAGGCGCCCACTGCTAAACATAAGCCTCCCCCTGAGAACCCCCTTCCAAACGACAAGATGACTACTCACTACGTCGTCAGTCCACCTAGTGGGAGGCCTACCTAAGCTGCGTCTTCCGATTCGTGGTCTCTACTCTAGAAACTTTCTTCCCGATCGGTTGTCGGTTCTTCGAGTGGTTGGTTGCTTAGTTCGAAAATAAATTATAAATAAAATAAAAAGTGAATAATGTAAACATCCCCTAACACTGTAATATTACCACAACCCGCAGGTCCGATGCATTTGTATGCAAATGTGGTTCGCAACCGGAACACATCATATGTCACCATGTCCTGTCTAATCAGCTTTTACACGCAACCTACCTGTATGCTCTAGACATTCACTTATATGCTAATAGGATTCACTAATGTACTACCTATAGAGTATTAAATAAAGTGCATTCGAACATGTACGGTCTTAATACAATATATTTAAAACAGTGTTTAAAGAATTAAACAAATTTTATGCGACATAATATTTTCTTAAATTTTGCGCGAACATTGATTAATTAATTAAATGCGGCTTACTATCGCGTTTATTTTGCGTCTCTCCGTGACCACGATGGCGGCAAAGCTCTCGAAACGTAGAAATAATAAAATAAAATTGTAAAATCAAAATAAACGCTATAAAATTTGTTTAATTCATCAATCAATGTAAGTGTACAAAATAAATTATGTTCTTTCACGTAACAATAAAAAACTACAACTTCATTATAAATTTAATTTTTGTATTTAAATGTTATTCAAAGTTTAATTATAAAAACATCATTTACTCGAGTTACTTTTCAAAATAACGCTCCATTTTTACTACACAGCTTTTATCACAGTATCCATTCAAACGGTTAAAATGTTGGTTGCTAAATTCTAAATTGAAACAAATTCCAATAAGCTAAACATGTCACATATCTCAAAGGTAAAATTCACCGTTAAAACGTACTGGTTAAAATTTACATCCACCATTTCCCAGAAGTAATATTTCAAAGCATCAATTTCTAAAGTAATTCGTGCTTTTCGCTTACGTTACGTGATTGAAACATCACCGTGGTCGATCTTCTGGGATGTAAAAATTTAATAAACTCAAATGTATTTCCAGACTTTTAAGTGAACACTTTAGTTGCGTGATTTATTAAAAATATAATTATTTAAGTAAAATTTCATAATCTTGTATGTGCGTGGGTGATAAAATACGTATATTTATATACCATTTAAAATACGTTTTTATATATTTTACATTTCTATATTAAGATACTAAAGTGCTTGTATCATAGAAACAGGACAACCAACGTACTATCAAAGATAGTACCGGCAAATGGTTTTAAACCCATGCTCTTGGTTTGTGTAAACATTGCACTGCTACTACACCACAATCGCCTTAACAAGGACTACCTATTTTTATCCAGATTAGGCTCCAGATTTTATTTTTTGGGACAAATCGAGAACTTACTTTATTCAGCAAAGGTTCACAGTACCTACACAAATAGAGCTTGTTAGAAGAGATTTGTGGCTAAGAGGAGAGAGATTTTTTTGGCCAGCATAGTGACGCCGACTGAGGCAACCGGAAAGTGAGTCGGGTTTTACGGTCTTTGGCGCTTTTCGACCCCTTGCTTGCTATCAGGTAAGTAGAGGTCAGATGTCGAGCCACAAGGAGGTGGGGTTCCATTGTTTGTCTCTACCTATTTCTGTATAAATTCAGACGTGATAATTTGATTTATTGCATGAATAAAATATTTATGTCATGTAGAAAGTCTTTGGACTTTATTGAACATTAATTACTTAAACGTAGATTCTATTCCGATACCATCTAGAATACCAAACCAGAATATGATTAACTAAAAACCTAATACATTAGCGGAATTCTTGATATAGAACTTTATTTCCTGAGTGCAGACGCTCAATGCAACTGGGAAGATGTATGACCCATCTAGAGTAGAGGAACTTTAAAAACGAATGTTCGGGAGTGTCGTGGCTCATGAATTTAAGATCGGGTGTATGTGCACTTCGTACTGATCCCTTTATAGAGTTGCCTGTTCGATTATCACTTAGTTTAAGCGGTCCCGTTTTAGATGGAATATTGTTCAAAAAATCTAAATCATTTAGTCAACAATTTGTTTGTTAAATTCTTTGTTAAGTGCTACGTAGAAATAAATTTTATAAAAGGTGAAATTTAAATATAGTATTATATTTTTTGGCATATTCCAATGCTAGTAGTGTCATTGCTGTGTAAATTACCACAGTTATGAAAATTGGGTAGCCTCAACAGACACCGGGTATCGCTCGTGGTGTCCGTCGCTAAAATATAAAATATATACGTATTGTTCTGTTATGTATGTTCTGTTTGAGACTTTTTATTTTAGTTTATTGTGACAGATGTACAAACAACAACCGAAAAAAAAACCAACTTAGATGGTTACCACAATTGACGTCACAATGTCGATCAGAGGTGCTTTTACATAGTCCGCTTAACGGATTCAAGGTTATAGGATGGGTAAAATACATGGGCTGGTAACGCATTTCACTTGACGATTGCTCGGAATAGAAACGACGGAATAGACTGTCGATTCTGTCGACAGAATGCCGATGCATCTCTATTTAGGAGCAAAGTCTCTAAAATATTCTCTGTGATATAGGCGATAAAGGACACAAAGAGTTTTCAAACAATAGGCAATAGTTCTAGCATAGAATAGTTTATACAATCAATCAATCAAATTATTACGCCTTTTTCCCACAGGGATAGGCAGAGACAAATGAGCGCCACTTGCCACGATCCGGACACAACTGTCTCGCTTTCCTCACATCCACAATTCTCTACGATTATGGGCACTAGACAACCCAGCTTTTTTGAGGATGTCTCCGATTTGGTCGAAAACTAAGCCTGCCTCGTTTAACGCATCCATAAATTCCTTTTATCAATCTACTTTCACTTATCAAACTACTATCTCACTTTCCATGTGCCCAAACCACCGGAGCATTCCATTGTCAATCCTTGTCACTACATCTTCTTTCGCCCCACATCTATTGCGAACTATGCTATTCCTCATTCCATACTATCGTCACTCCAAATAATGTCCGAAAAGTCACGGATGGCTGTTCTTAATGCGGTACTCCGAAGAAGCATGAAAGTAGAATTAACGCTGTAGCAATGCGATCATTAAGGAGTGTAATTTATACATTTTACTAAAACACCATGCATTCACAATAGCCAATCTTAACTATGATAATTTAGTGAATCTCACACGTCCGTGGTCTGCGTCAAACGCTTGAATGCGAATAATTGGATGCAGCATGTAGTGCACCTGTCCCAATCATCTCAGAGCGTCGACAACTATGTGTGTGGAACGTGCCTTCACACCGCATTGCATAGCCCAGTTCCATACACGATTATGTGACTCAAATAAGATACGACCGAGCGTTCTAGGAGTTATAGAGAGCTATGCAGAAATGCCTACAAGAAATAGTTTGAACATAGTAAAAAGCTATGTCTAAATAAAATCTATTATTGGCCTAGAATTTCCTTAGATTTTGCGCGAACATTGATTAACATTGAAGCCATCGTGGTCCGCGAAGCTCTCGAAATGTCGGAATAGAAATCGTACAATTATTAACAGAAAATAAATGCAATAGTAAGCCGCATAAAATTTGTTTAATTCTATTATTGGCCTTTTTAACCAATGTAATAATAAATACTTACTTTTATCTTTCTCCCTTTTACTCTGAGAGATTTTTAAGCCAATAAATCATGGTCCTTTAATGATGAAATACTGTAGAGGTCCTCGCCAATATCCTGAAGGTATTGGAATTAAGAACAAGAGTATAAGTAGGTGTAATATGAAAAAATAAACTATTATTCTGACGTGATATTATACTTTGAGTTACTTTTGGTAATCAAGAAGAGGTCCCAGAGCATCGACAACTAAAAAACCGATTAGTTTATAGTTGTATAAGTTGCCTACGCTTTGCTAAGGTTACAATAGACGGAATATAGTAAAATTCTTAGTCAATTAAAACAAAAAAAAATACACAGTGGTAGGTAGTGGTAAGAGTTGTTGGCAGAGACAGTTGGTATTAATTTTTCCAGTTGCCGGTCCGGGATAGTAACACGACTTTCAAGTGTATAGAAGTGACTTAGTCGTTTTTCGGAATAAGCTTGAAAATTGCCGGTTCCAACTAGGTCCTCATAGTGTATACGACTACTGCCTGCAGTTATTAAACTGAAGTTACAGTCGCCTCCATTTAAAGACCACATTTCAGCTTAGGATAGGCGGAGTGCTGTTATATCTCAAGCACTATAAAACAAACAAAAAGGTTTTTTATATGATAATAATTATAATAATGACATGAATAATTACTGTTTAAATAGCATCGTTTTTTCATCTAATTTTCGTAATTAAAGTTTACGAGGAAACGGAAAAATTCATATTTTGTTTATTATTAATTCTTAAAAGGGTAATTGGAATGACGCTTTTTACGGAATGACATGTTCGAGTCGAACTCGAAATACAAAAATAAAGACAATTGAATAACGCCGGATATGACTGCCTTGATGCCATGTTAATATAAAACCTCATCTTATAATTGTTTAATTCAGTGATGCGTAGGAAACTCAAGTAAACATGTCTAAGTTTACTATATTATTTTGTGCTATATTAATATCTCAAAATGCAGTTAACTCTCGTCTTGGTAAGTTAAATTTTCACTTAAATCAAAATTTATGTTTAATAAACAAGTAACAATTTCATTAATATTTATCGAAACTTTTCTCAATTTTGTCTTTTCCCTATTTTCGTAATAAGTTCACTACATCATGTATTTCTATCTAACTTGTTTGATGTTAAGCAGGGGGAGGTACGTTTAATCATTCGGTTGACCCAGTCGGCGTCACTATGCCAACCAAAGATTTTCTATGTTTTTTATTTATTTTTTTAATTTACATAATCTATATATAGACATGCTTGTATCATTGCAACAGGAAGATCGGTAAAAAAATAGTACCGGCAAGAAAATGGTTTGAATATATATCTGACCTCGACCCGCCTGATGTGCTTTTGTACGCCACCCATGGAGGATCCAAAGTTATAGATAAAAAGAATGAATGGGCTAGCCAAACACATGTCGATTGTTCGCGAAATAAAAACGACATGCCAGACTGTTTCTTTACAGTTTATTAATCAGCATGCTTTATCATTCCGATTAAATAACTTGTATCTGATACTAAGGCAAGTCCTAAAAATTTTATTACTTTCAATTCAATCGACAGTCAAACTTAACAGTTCGGCGCGTAATTTATTCGCGAACAATCGAAAAGAGTTTTGCTATTCTTCGGATCCTTCAAGCGTGACGCATCTTTAGATGGCATAGAGACTAAGGCAGCCGTGAACTGAGTTATTTTTCGGTTACTGATACTCTTGGACCTCCCCTTACCATCAGGCAAGTCGACAAAAAGTTTTAATGCAAGTCAGCCCCCCTAGCACGGCAATCTATTAAGCAAGATAAAAACCTGCAATTGTAACTCATAGGCTGTAATAACGTGATTAAAGTTTTCTACGTTATTTTGTGTAAAGTTTTATTAAACCTATATTTTAAATAATATATTTTACGACATTCTGTTTTGGTAAGTTATTAAAATTGAGTTGCAGTGATTGCCATGCTAGCGGTGCAGAAGTAATACTCGTAGATGTATGATCAATTACTTAGATATAATATAATCTTTTAGCTCCCTTTATTACACCATGTAAGGCTTCAGACAAAGAATGTCTGATTAAATCCTCGCAAGCTGCATTAATAGCCGTCACCCCAGGAATATCATCACTAAATGTTGTCACTTCTGATCCTTTGAAAATAGACGAGGCAGTTGGTGATAATGGAGATTTCAAGTTGAAGTTTGTTGATATTATTGTTACTGGTGCTAGTAAATGCATAGTTACCAATGTTGAGTAAGTTTATGTTTTGGTTTTTATGTTTGTGTCGAAATAAGATAGTATTTAAAAATATATTTATTTTGTTGCATGACATGATTTTAAGCTAAAAACTGGTCATTTGGATATTTGCTCGAGGTCTGGTTGTCAAAGAGTGGTAGGCATCAGTGTTTAGTCTGCCGATCTAGGGTAGTACAACTATTTATAAGAGTAGAGATCGTTATGTAACTTAGTCGCTATTTGGGATCAGTTTGTAAGTTTTAGGTTTTATAGTGGATGCGTTTGCTACTTGCCTTCATTCATGGACCGCACTTCAGGTGAACATCAGGTGGAGTGCTTTCTATGTCGAGCGATAATACAAAAAACACATAGGCGATATACTTTTTTTTTGTCCAAACGTTTAATGTAAAAATGTTATGTAAAATTGCAGACGTGATTTAGAATATAATAAATTACTAGTAGAAGCGGAGTGCCCTTTGAAAATTGTTGGTAACTATGTTGTCGATGGAAAATTGTTACTTATACCAATAGAAGGAAATGACAAATTCGAAATTTCTACAGGTAAATTGATTATTATTATTTTCGCGGATTCATTGCAGCGCTGAGCTGGCCGAGTTATAGGATTTGCTAAGAGCACAAGAATTCTTGATCCCCTTGAATTCCCCACGGAGACAACACGGCTCTATCGCCTGTGCCACAAAAAACTTTCCCAGGAGCTCTTTAGCCTTGTTCCTACCCTGTGAAAAAAAGAAGTAGGAACATCTCGTGATACCCGCCGCATTGTGTCGACAGAAACGGTACTAGACCTAAAAGGTATAGCGCGTCGTTTCTTTGTAGATCAATCAACCAAGTGGAATACTATATTTAGCTCTTGTGAAAAAGTACCTTTGGCCGGCATATAAGTAGTGCTGGTAACCGAGGCGACCGTAAACTGTATCATATTTTATTTAAAAATAAACAAATAAAACAATCAATCAATCAAATTGTCACACCTTTTCCCCACAGGAGTAGGCAGAGACATTGGTGCGCTACTTACCACGATTCTTACACAACTCCCTTGCTTCCTTTACATCCACAATTCTTCCCTAAATAGAAAAATAACAATTTGAAGTTGCCAATGATTACTGGTTGCAGTCACTTATTTTTATTGCCAGTTATAGATAAGAAAAATATGTCGAATATTGCCTTTTTTTGTACAGATAAAATGATGATATCTCTTGATATAGACCTAGAGACTGTAGACGGTGACGACGGCGAGAAACATTGGCACATAGCCAATTGGAAGCATACATACGATCCACTCGAAAAAGTTCATATAGATCTGCAAAACTTGTTCAATGGAAACCATAAACTTAGTAAGTTTTATTGGCCAATTCTATGCTACTTTATCGCTTTTATTACTGATTTAATTCGAGATTCAATAACTTTAGAAATATTGAACATTATTACAAAACATAAAAATTACAATAACACCATATTATGGTGAACTAATGCCCTTGAAATTATCTTTTTTTTTTAAATTATTTCGCCTCGACTATTATTGATATGAGGCTTCATGGATGGAGGCGACTACGGCAAGTATCAGTCGCCTCTACTATGTTGGTTGATCGGCAGACTGGGCAAGTGACCACTGCATACTGCTATTTAAATATCAGCTTTAATTAGCTTCATATAAAACACAAAATACCCTAAAGCAACATTTACATTCGTAATGTTGTCTAATAACGGTTACAAAAGCCTAATAAATTTTATTTTCGTCGGGTACTTTAGATAGGAAAAAGGAAATTCAAAAGATCTGGAACAGTGTGTACGAGATAATTCGCCAAATTGAGTTCGATAATATTTTTCATTTCAGTCGACCAAAAACACTACAACTCGAAAAGTACTGTCGTATTCACACTAAAAAAGCATTTCCGGGAATAATCGTATTGACGATACGACTGGGGCCGCCCAAACTGCAGCTTCCCCTTTCAACTTCCCCATACCAGAAATACAAAAAATGAGATAATAAATCTCAGCTAAATCTTACCACTTCATTAGGGCTTTAATGTAAAAGAACAGAGTACATTGATAAAATTCTAAGAGTATTTCGAAACCACAGTATTTTAAACATATATTTATCTCAAAAACTGTTAACCAGTTAAAGCGTTATTTCTTTTAAATGCTCAGTAATTCAATTGGAACCCCTAAATTTGTTCACACGTCTAAATTAAAATATATTTCAGGTGACCCGGTGATGACTTTGCTTAATGGTAATTGGAAGGAAGTCACCCTCGATATTGGAAAACCAATTGTCAAGGAGCTATTGAAAAAAGCAATTGATGTCATTAGTAGTCTATTTGCAGCCGTACCGGCTAAAGAGTTAGAAATCGCTTGAAATTTTTAATACAATCTGAAACTGAAATTAGTTGTTTAATTTATTGAATAAAGATCGTTTTCTGATACTTAATTTAAATAAAATCAATTTACTAACCTCATCGTCACACCTTTTTGCCACAGGAAAAGGTTGGAAACAATGGAGCTTTGATTTTAAATAAAATCAATTTACTAACCTCATCGTCACACCTTTTTGCCACAGGAAAAGGTTGGAAACAATGGAGCTCCACTTGCCACGTGACGCAACTCCCTCGCTTCCCTCACATCCACAATTCTCTTCATTTAAGCTCTACGGTTATGGACACTAGGCAACACAGCTTTCTAGAAGATGTGTCCGATTTGGTCGGAAAACACCCTCCTGGAATCGGCCTCGTTTAACCAGATTTATAAATTTAAACAAATTTATAACTTTATTTTAATTAATCTACTTTCACTCATCTTTTCCATTTGCCTAAAATAGAATATCGCTTATAGCAGCTTATTAGTAGTAAAAACACCTGTATTATTCATATCAAATGTGGACTATTAATATAAATTATAAATATTTACAACTAATTATATGAAATACTTGGTAATAAAATATAATTAATAACATAATTTATGATATATATTTTTCTAATAACCATAAATTGTTTTTATTATTGGTTTCGACCTTACACGGTGTTCTTTAACTGCTGTTCTTTAAACTTTAATTAAAATAAAGCTCACACATTTTAATAGCTCAATTAAATTACTATAAATATTAGTTTATGATTCAAAAATAATTTAACGGCTCCTACATCACCTACCGGGAGTTAACTTGAGAATTGAATGTTTCTCTATCACGATTAGTATCGTTTCCTCGGGTCGTATGACTACAGTAATATACTTGTTACAGGATAATGAACTGTGTGTGGATAAGAATAAAGTACAATTTATGTAATTGCTGGTTATGCAATTTGTTATATTCGTAACCTAAGTTAAAACACAAAAATTCAATCAAATAAATTTGGAAGCGTCATTTGCTTAGGAACTACCAAAGTCAATAAAGCGCCAATTTTCACGATTCTGACACAACTCTCGCGTTTTTTACATCCACAGTTCTCTTCATATAAGATTTACTGTTAGATAAGTGCGGACTCCTGCTCTTTTGAGAAAGTGATTGATTTGATCGTTTACTCTTACGCCGATTTCAATGATTTAAACAAATTTTATACGGCTTATTATTGCGTTTATCTTGGTTTTGATTTTACAATTTTTTATTATTTAATGTTCATTAATTAATGTTCGCGCAAAATCTAAGAAAATACTAAATATCATTTTAGTAATTTACTTTACATAGTGACAATCATAAACCGAGTTAGTTTTTTAGCGCTCTTGAAGCTTTCTGCGCTTACCGCCAGAAAAGTAGAGGGCAGATATCGCGTCTCAATAAAAAAATAAACTATGTTTCTTGAGTTTAGTTTTACTATCCATGAGTCAAGTAATACGAGTTAATCATGGTAGGAGCACAAACTAATTTTATTACCTTGTACTTGCTATTGGTTCAATTAATGTACTTTCACGGCGTTATTTTGTTGATTTATAACACCGTTTTGTATTATGTTCGTAATTTAACATTTTATACGCTAGTTATTTCGTTGGTTTCAATTTTAAATACCCAATACATCAATATTCGATCATCAAAATTTTATTGCAGTTTTAATATTAAAATGCCTCATTGTAAAGATTATTTATTTATATTTTTATAGCTTGCATTGTATATTAAGCTAGTTTAAATGCCTAATAACGGTTGTTCGAATTACGAACGCATATACGTGTTTTAGTACTTACAACTAACTGTATTTTAATACCTTGTAAAAATTATGCATCAGAAGTTGTCGGTTCAGATATGGATTCGAATTGTTTTTTGTAATATGGTATGGACTTTGTTCCATTTTATAGATTTTAGCTTCCATTTTATTGTGGATGTGAAGGAAGCAATTTAATCGTGGTAAGTGGCGCTCCATTGTCTCTGCCTGTGGGGAAAAGTGCGTGACGATTTGATTGATAGCTACGCATTTCAGGAGTGGTCATTTGCCCAATCTGCCGATCAGGGTTAGTGTAATACTACCACTTTAAAGTGTACAGACCGTGAAGTGATGAGTAGTGTTTCGGGATCATATTGAAAGTTGCCGGTTGCAACCAGACCAGCATAGTTGATGTTATAGATTTGCAATTGTTTAACTGAAGAAGCAGTCGCCTCCATTTATGAAATACAATCTAGCTTAACATTTCTTTTTATATTATTGCGACTTGACATGAAAGAAATGTAAAAATAAATGGACACTAGGTTACTAAAATTATTCATAACAAAATAACATTGGATCAATCTTTTTTTTATTTTGACTTGACATCTAACCTAATCCTGATGATAGGTATATTGGAAACATATTGGCAAAAGTCTTATTTATAAAAAACAATATATCTAATATATCTAAATACAATACCGATACAAAGAAAACGTTTATTAAAAACAGAATACTATGATAAAATTTCTTAGTAATTGGTTTAAAATAACACTTGTTTCCATATGTAAATTGTTTGTAATTACGCTGATCGACAACGACACAAACATCAAAGCTATTTAAAAGAACAAAAAGTACTTACTTAAGTACCGTTTGTTTTGATCCTCTTTAGTTCGAATGCGTTTTCTTGTTAGTTAAATTGTATTCTACCTTAACAAACGTTCAGAATAACTTCTGTTATTGATCTTGTTTTATTAGTTGCGTAGATTACTTACCTATTTATTATACATTTTAAACGTATTATTGTACAATATA
Organism: Tinea trinotella; assembly: GCA_905220615.1. NCBI lineage: Eukaryota > Metazoa > Arthropoda > Insecta > Lepidoptera > Tineidae > Tinea > Tinea trinotella. Next base: position 3,924,991 of record HG992314.1, read on the forward strand.
TGATATTGCCTAAATTCTGATCCCGAAAGACTAGCGAGTCTTTCGGCTTATGAGACTACTATTTGCAGTTATTAAAATGTAGTAGCAGTTGCCTCCGGACCACGGCTCATGGACCGCAGTACAGCTTAACATTACGTTGTGTAATATGTCGAACTGCATAGTGACAGCTATGTATTTTTTATTACTGTTACCCGACCTCCCGACCTGCCTGATGGTAAGCTAAAGGCGTTCCAAGAGTGCCGACGACTGAAAAAATACCATTCTCGCTTGATGAATCGCTTTATCAGGCAAGTCGAAGTCGCCTTATTATTTTCACGCGACATCGTGGTGTAGTGGCAGGGCAATGGTTACTCAAACCGAGAGCACGAGTTTGAAACCACCCACCGGTACCAATGTATCTTTGATATATGTACTTTGGTTGTCCTGTTTCTATGATACAAGCACTTTAGTAGCTTAGTATAAAAATATTTAACACTTTAAGACGAAAAAATTTTAAACAACGAAACCCTTCGACTTCTAGGATCACCAATCCCTGATGAATCGATTCAAATTTATGTTCAGGAACAATTAACAAAATTTAACTCAACTTCAAAACGCTTATTCCAACTTCAAAACGCTTATTCCAAATTCAACCACATATGGCACTTTTTATCATCCGATTTTGTTTGATTGCCCCCAAATTTACATATGTACTCCGATGCTCCCAACTTTGGAAATTTCCCAATGAACTTCTATTACTAGACAAACTTTTACAAAATACACTAACAGAAATCCTAAATTGTCGAATGAACGACCGTACATGGGCCCAGGCCTCGCTGCCAATTCGGTTTGGAGGTCTGGGAACTCGCAAAATTTCTAGTGTAGCACTGCCAGCGTTTCTGTCGTCAGTATATAGTACTGTCGAGCTCTACGGGAGCATCACAAACCCATCTTTGGGTTCCGTGGAGCCGGCGTACATGTCGGATGAAGAGATGCCTGGTCAGTTGCGTGCCCCAATATTTCGCTACCAATTTCGCCAAAATTTCAACGACTATGGGACGAGCCGCTCTGCAAAATGGTACTGGAATATATTTTATCTTCCAGTAACATGAAAGAGCGGGCTCGCCTCATAGCCGTCTCTACTAGGGAGTCGGGTTTCTGGTTGCAGGCTTTTCCGTCTGCATCGGTTGGGATACTCCTCGACAGAAATACCCTGATCCTGGCGGTATGTCTTCATCTCGGAGCCCGGACTGTCCATCAACACCAGTGTCGATGCGGAGAACCGGTGGATAATCTTGGACACCACGGGCTTTCTTGTGCCAGAAGTGCCGGTCGCATTCCCCGTCACGCGGCACTCAAAGATATCATCCGAAGGGCTCTTGTCACTGTTGGAGTGCCCGCAATTTTAGAACCCTGTGGTATTGCGCGGAGCGATGGCAAGAGACCTGACGGAATGACTGTTGGGCCATGAAAACTTGGCAGGTCTTTGGCAGGTGTGGGATGCGACTTGTGTAGACACATTAGCCCCATCTCGCATCCAAGCGACCTCGTTAAGCGCGGGAAGTGCGGCGATTTCTGCTGAGAATCTCAAGTTGCGCAAATACGCTAACCTCGGTACTGGTTACGAATTTGCGCCGTTTGGGGTCGAGACGATGGGCCCTTGGGGACCATCAGCTAAGCGCCTGGCCAAGGTGTTGTCCAGGCGGCTGACGGAGAAACTAGAGACAGAAAGGCTGGCAATTATTTCTGCCAACGTATTAGCCTTGCTATACAAAGGGGAAATGTTGCCAGTCTCCTTGGGACTATCTCTGATGCGACGTCATTAGATGATATTTTTTTATTTATAGTTTAATTATAGTTAATTATTACTTTTACTAAGTACTTATATATTTTATTTTGTTCTTTTAAAGTCGCTCCAACTCCAAAGGTTACTCAAAATAAAACCCATATTATTTAAGCCATTCAAACGTACATATTTTTAATTGAGGTAAATTTTAAAAGAGGTCCATTTTATAATAAAGGGTAACATTGATCCCCGTCTTGGTGCATTATCGTACCATAGTTAAGTCTTCAGCAGGAACTTTGTAAATAAAATCTTTAAAATTATCCACAAGTTGATGATAAAAAGTATCGATAACTGGTTTACCGATTACTGTGGTTAAAAATGTCCATTCGGTGTCTAGTAAATTCTCAATAACAGCACCTAAAATATACATTTTTTAAATAGTAAATACTATAATAACAAAAAATCTCTTATTCTCTACAAATTGCCTGGTGCCTAATTAATTAAATAGACAAATTTTCATTTGGTATACTCCCAGGCATCTACCAAGGGATAACACGAGCCACCGCGATCCTCAACCTCTATTTGTGTATAAAGTATTTAGTATCTAATAGTACAAGAAGTATATAGTACGAGTATATCGTACTAGCATTGAATACTAGAACGATATACATACTCAATACTGAATATCTGCTGCGCGTATCTGACGGTAACTAAAACATCAAGTGTTTTGGATAAAACTTGTTAATTACTCCCATAGACAATTTATTTCTCCCATTTCTACTTTGAGTAGAGAATCAATTAAAATCCATTGCATTTTTTTTATGAGATAAGCTCTGGTTAAGTGATTTGTAAGATATTGACAAATCACCTAACCAGACTATTAAAGTTCCAAGAAATTAAGCAGTAAACTATAGGACTTTATGCGACATGCATTTATCTTAGAGCATGAAATAGTGCATAAGGATTTCACCCAGACTAACAGCAGTGCAAGCCAAGATGACATCGCTTGGTAGCGTTTTTATTTCCACATTCGTTAACGCTTAAGCGATAGCTATAATATGTTCGCTGCTAAGATGCAAAGTACATGGCAATCGCTTATTCCATTGTAACTGTCTATGGTTTCACTCAATTTGGCGCACGCAAATGTCATTATTGTCAAATTCACTAATGCAGAGTTTTGGTGGCCAACTGCAAGTGACAAGTCGTGCAATTTTAGTTTATTTGTAAAACTTGTTTATTATTATCATAATGGTGGTATAAAAGTTATGAAGTATCTACAAGACAACGTGATTCAAACGTGTTTTTTCTTGTTTTATTTAAGCTAATAGATGTTTTAGTACATTATCGTTTTCTACTGCATGTCATCAGAAAGCGAAATAGCTGTCAAAAATGCATCTTGACTCTGGTTGACGAACGTTCTAGCGAATTTCGTTCGAACAGAAAATGTACTCGTATATACTTGGCTACGGATTTAAAGTTCGCTTAGCTTGACCACGTGACTTTTCGATAGCAAATGTCATTCTTATTTATATATTTATGTTTCTATTCAATAGCGATTTCGATTGTAGAAAGCCCACTTCTACAGCTAGCCCTGGTTCGGATTCACAGCCGCTACAAGCTAGGTACTAAGTAAATTAATTTACTAAATCTAATCAACACTTACTGCGAGATTTATCACCGTCATACAAATTTTCCAATTCAATGTATACTTTTTCTAATAACTCAATTTCATATGTCCAATTGGCTATATTCCAATGACTGACCCCATCTTTACCCGTTACTAATTCAAATTTTGTTTCCATTGTAACCTTCATGTTATCTACATTATAAAACAAATAAAATTTAATTGCCAGTATTTACTATCCCGGCATAGTGGATGTGACAGTTTATTTAGCCGTAGTAGCAGTCACCTTCATTCATTCCAGGCGCACACCAGGCGGAGTGCTGTCATATGTCTAGTCACAATAAAAAAAATTGAAGAAAGCAAGAGAGTTGTTGCTGGGTCCCGTGAATTGGCGCTCTGTGGGAATAAAAGCCATTTGTTTATATAATTGGTAGTTACGTTTCACAATTACAATATAAATTTGCAAAACAATAAAAAAGTGATTGACTGATGTATCAACGCACAGACCAAACCCCTTACGGCCAGAAACTTAAAACTTCGCACACGTATTCCTCTTATGACGTGGGCATCCACTATGAAAGGATTTTTCAAAATTCAACCCCCAAGAGAGAGAAATAAGGTTGTATGAAACTATTTATTCCGTTAAAAAGGCTTAATTATCATATTTTATAAGAATTCTAATTTTAGGTTTTTTGTATTAAAACCTTAAGCGTTTTAAGTATTTTAACGTGGGTATTGTGCAAATTAATAATAAAAACACATTAGTACATACATTGCACCCGTGCGAAGCCAGGTTAGGTATAAAACAGCAGACTAAAAAGTACATTATGGCAGACCCAGACAAAGGTGATCTGGACCCAGTTAATTATTCCTGGGCCCGTTAGGTTTCCTGGCTATTTTAGAAAGAAACTATATCTTCACAATCTTCTACTGGCTCTACATTTACTTTGTGTACATTTACATTTACATTTACTGACATTACATTTATTTCTGTATGCTATTTTCATTAATTGTTAAAAAAAAAACATAAATATAAGTAACTAGCATATTTATTACTTACCTGAATAAATTTTGCATTTACCCTTTCCCTTAATTTCCATACCAAAAACTTTGCCACTTATTTCATAATTGCCAGTCGTCTTTACTGGAGCCATTGATTCTACAGTCAATTTCTGTGTTTTAACGTCAATGCTAAAATTTTATGGAAAAATAGGTTTTCTTACATTAGAGATTATTAGTTAAAGGATGGAGAAAGGATGGCATTCTAAGGTCAGCCGTAAATACGTTATTAGACCGAATGACGAAGGCAATATTTGGTTGTAAGTGTTGTTGTGTTGACATGTCGGAAACATGTTGGACCTACTTTCCGGCCACAAGTCCGGAACGCTGCTGGATCCGTCGCAATAGACCCGGCACGTGCACGGATAATCCATGGATGCTACTGAAAATTGTTTCATTTTATGTATTATAAAACCACTAACTAATCAAAATGAAAAAAACTTTGATACAAGCAGCATTTTTACGAACGAGGTGGCATAATGGCTTATAATAAATTGACATAATAATTTAAAGGCAAATAAATTGACATAATATTTATACAAAATCTGGAGTTGGTACCAGCACCAAAACAGGTTTTGAACACGCATACTTGAGACTGCAATTCCTTACCCTTCCACGATCACTTAATGAAATTAAACTCAAAGAAATCTAAGATCCTAACTAACATAACTTACTCGACTTTTAGAACAGTGGTATTACGAGGTCCAACTATAGTTATATCACTAAATTTAAGTTTCAAATCATCTTGGTCAGCAATCACTTCGTCCATATGAAAAGGGTCCATTGGTTTTAAATTATACTCCGGCATTCCAGCTATCAATTTTGGAATTAAATCATGAAAAGATTTTTTCCAACATTCTTCGTTATGTTTTTCACAGTGAAATAATGTGGCTGAAATAATGGATCAAACGTTGGTAATAAAAGAATTGAAGATACTTTTGTCAAGGCGCTTTTCCTAGTTGATAAAATTAACGTTCTGTATTTTAAATTAAAATAACCTTCTGTTTTATTCATCACACCTTCACAACAAATCTTAAAGTTCTTAAGCTTTAAGATCTTTAACATAATTTTAAATTAACAAATTAATAGATTTTTTAAATAAACAAACAAGAATGGTTAATAAAATATCTACTTATTTACCTTTTCCTTCAATGATAATAACACTCAAGAGAATCAGGAGATTAAGTAAAATCATATTATTTCCCAACATGTTCTCAATAATAAACTAACCCAATTGGAAATATTTGAAATATAAAAACAATTACAGGCTTTTATATACATTATAATTTAATCAACCTTCATTGAAAATACATAAATAGTTTATAATGCAATTATAAATTTATGAATAGACTATTTTTATAAATGTAATAAATATAATTACATACAAATAAGACCATTCGTTCACTTAGCCAAAATATATAAATCGAATACCTCCTATTATAAGTGATGACAGCTCTGTTTTGAAAGAGGATGTAGTGACAAGGATTGACAAAGAAATGCTTCGATGTTTTGGGCACAAGGAAAGGATGAGTGAAAGTAGATTGACGAGAAGAATTTTTAAATCGCAAGTGATTGGATGCGTTAAACAGGGCAGTCCCAGGAGGGTGTTTGCCCACCAAATCTGAGACATCCTCAAGAAAGCTAGGTTGCCTAGTACTCATAACGATAGAGCTTGTATGAAGAGAATTGGTAATGTGGCAGGTGGCGCTCCATTGTCTCTGCCTGTCCCTGTGGGAAAAAGGCGTGACAATTTGATTGATTAATTGATTGATTGACAGTTCTGTTTTTAGAATATTGTCGTATTGAGTAAGTTTATTTTTGTAGCTCTCCTGACTACAGTCCTCCTGATAAAGTTGTAGTTGTACTACACCGGATCGGCAGCTTGGGCACCACTGCCTATCACTTTTTGATAACCAGGCCTGGAGCAAATATTCACCTCTTTTTTTATTAGCAATGTGTCTTTTTATATTATTGTGACTCGACATATGACTGCACCCCGCTTAATGTTAAGCAAGAGTGTGGTCCATGAATGGACAATTCAATAACTGTGGTAGCAATCACATCCACTATGCCGGCCTAGTTGGAACCGGAAACTTACAACCTGATCCCGAAATGCGACCAAATCACTTCACGGTCTGTAAACTTGTAAGTGGTGGTACTACCCCGGATCGGCAGACTGGGTACCACTGCCTACCACTCTTTGATAACCAGACCCGAAGCAAATTCTCTTTTTGTCTTTTTGCAAATATTCACTTCTTTTTAGATTCGTTATTACAGATCCGTTCTGCTGATCCGGGACAGAACCACCACTTACAAGTATACAGACCATGAAATGACTTCTCGTTTTGGAATTAGCTAGTGTTCCCGGTTCCAACTAGGCCGCCATAGTGGATGTCCCATATCGAGTCACAATAAGAATAAAGTTATACTGTGAACGTGCAGCCTAAGTTTCATTGTTAACAACGTTAATTTAATATATAATTACCTATTTATTCGTGTATATTATGTATGGTACACTAATTCCACTTACGATTGCAAAACCATTATGAATAATTAGGTTCCAGATTTATGAATAATTAGATCTTGTTCATAAATTATAATTCTGGTATCATTATAAAGCATAATTCATTTTTTATATTATGTAATAATATAAAAAGTATTTTATTATAAAAACGTTACGAGTTTCTATAGAATTCCAAAAGCATTATTAAACGCAAAGATCTTTTGTGAGGATATGCAAGAAAATCTTTGGATCTGATTAAGTTTTTCATTGTTTTTAGAATATTGTAGTATTGAGTCAGTTTTTTTGTAGCTCTCCTAACTACAGTCCTCCAGACGTTAAGATAAAGTTCAGTCCATGAATGGAGGATAGCTATGGAGTCGTAAAAGACAAAGTTAAATTATGTGTAAAAATTCATTGGGAGTGTTACTGTATTAGCGTTGCTATAATTTGGCCGGCATAGTCACGGTAACAGAGGCAACCTAAAAATAAAACTGTTTTGTCAATCAGCGGCGCTCTTGGATCTCCCCTAGATACCATCAGGCAAGTCGAGGCCAGTCTCTATAAAAAATAATTGAAAACCAAGTAAGCTTACTCATTTTTTTATTTTATTCATTGCTTAATTAATCTTCATCATCAAAAACATTAAATAACACGCCTCAGTTCCCACAGCGCCACTTTCCACGATCCTGACACAACTCTTTGACATTATTTATATTCATATTTATTTTCATACAGACTATGGTTATGGCCACCCATGCCTTGTTAAGTAAATGTCCCTCCCTAATTGGACCTCGACCCGCCTGATGATAAGCAAGAGGAGATCCAAGAGTGACCACGACTCAAACAACCAAGTTCATGGCTGCCTCAGTCGCCGTCACTATGCCGGCCAAAGGATCAAGCGATCCTTCACGCATCGCTTGAAGGATCCAAGGTTATAGGATGGAGAGAACACATGGGCTGGCAAAGCATTCCACTTGTCGATGGTTCCACTAATCAGATTAAATTGATTCATTTTATTCTTCTGTTATTATAATAAAAAGACAGGATTTATAATCAGAACTACGCTTTATTAACTACAACTAATCTAGATACAACAATACTAGTATATTGATATTAGGAAATCAAGCTATCTCAAGCTCGTCAGCTGGCACGGCGGCGACGAAATTGCTGACGACGTCGATAGCTTTTGAAATGAACTTTTCAACAATTGGTTTCCCTATTTCTTCGGTCAATTCCTTCCAATGCTCATCTAGCAATTTCTCGATTGGATCGCCTGAGAAAGGAAAAGTAATTAGCAAGTTTATAGACACGTTTAATTTATGTACATTCCTATTTCGAGAAGTTGTAAAAATGTTCATATATTAAAGCTTCTCTAACCATTAGACAACAACAAATATAGCTCTCTGAAAAAAACAAATTTTTCATACAAGATAGCAAAAGAGATGTTCCGATTGTATTCTGTTTATTGCATTAAAGACGGTTTGAGTGATACTTAATAATTATTTAAAGTCTATCAGCCGGTTGTACCAAAAAAGTTTCAATTTACAAATTTAGTTTTAAATTTAGTTTACCTATTCTGTTACGTTTACTATTACAAAATCGTGAATTGGATTATTAATAATTTTATATCGAAACTACCATTTATATATTATTTTATCATTAGAAATAACAAAAGTAGTACATAGAAACCCAAAATGAATGATGTCCTTTAGCTCCGTATAAAATATCCGCTAAACGTAAGTGTAAAATGTGAAGTTAAAGAGTGGTGCAACCCATTTTTTTTTTCTTTTACTTATACGGTACTTTTTACAAATTCGTAAATTATAATTTTTGGTACAACCTGCTGTATGAGTAGGAGAATTGGGTACAATTAAAGTTATTGTTACCAGTTGAACAAATGCGTGAATAAAGAAGACCGTGGTGTAGCGTTAGTGCAATGGTCACGCAAACCGGTACCTTATATTTTTGTCCTGATTCTATGATACAAGCTCGTATAGAATAAAAAAATAAATATCATTTATTCTTTCTAGCACTTTATAATTAGGTACTAACTTTTAATTATTAATCGAACGAACTGAATAAGAAATATATTTTAGAGATTTCAAAAATTCCCATTGTGGTTCTAATAGACTCAGCATTAAAGGAATACTTTTAATTATTATTATTAGGCATAATATTAGGCTGGAATGTGACGTCCTTAAGTAAAGTCGAGCAACATGTCGCAATAGTCTCATCTCATTTGTCAGCCAGCCCATCGATACTGTTTCAGCTTACTAAGCGGTTTTTAATTAAATTGATTTTTTTACCAAGTCAAAAGATGATTATTTTCCTTCATTCCGTTCCTATTATCACGTAATACGAAAGTAATAAAGATCTGAATTCATTACTTACTCAATTCTTTGTTTCCATTGAATAAGTTATTGAACTCAATATGAACTTTCTCTAGAGGTTCGTATGAATGAGTCCAATCTTTGATGCTCCAGTGCTTCTTTCCGTCTTTACCGTCCACGGATTCCAGATGGGCTTCTACTGATATTTTAATTTTGTCTGCAAATAAAAGATGTACAATTTTAAATTAAACAATGGTTATTTAGATAATCTTGGTTGCTTTGTACTCGTATAATATTAGATATAAATATTAATAAAAAATATATAAATCGGGGTCATTTTGAAACAAGCAAATGACCGGAATGCATGTTACCTAATAGCATGTATACAAAGACTTGTGGTTGTGAAGGAAGCAAAAATGACGACAGGCGTGGACGAATGGTTTAGCGACTGGTTTGTTGCGCGTAAAGTCCCGGGTTCGATCCCCGTTCGGAGCAAATATTTGTTTCATAGCTTTTATTTGTAATATTTAATAGTATTGAATATTGCAAATATTTGTTAATAAAAAAAAAAGAGATGGATATTTGCTTCGGGTCTGGTCATCAAAGAGTGGTAGGCAGTGGTACCCAGTCTGCCGATCCGGGGTAGTACCACCACTTACAAGTATACAGACCGTGAAGTGATTTGGTCACGTTTCGGGATCAGCTTGTAAGTTGCCGGTTCCATCTAGGCCGGCATAGTGGATGTGATTGCTACTCACAGTTATTGAATTGTAGTAGCAGTGACATTCATTCATGGACCACACTTTGGCTTAACATCAAGCGGGGTGCTGTCATATGTCGAGTCACAAAAAAAAAAAAAAAGTTTCTTAAGTGGCGCTTCATTGTCTCTACCTATCCTTGTGGGAATTTAATATGTAATAAAAAATAATCTAATTAAACCGGTTGCAATTAACTCTGTTAAGTGTGTATTACAGTTCAATATACACATTATAATAAACTCCTATACATAAAGAATTAATATTAAAATATACTAGTATTACTAAAAAATATACAAATACATCGTATATCATAAAAAATCTTTTGTAAAAGTATTATAAATATAAATACCGCTATAAATCTTGAATTTGTCGTTTCCTTCAACGGATATAACGAGCACCTTTCCTCCAACTTCGTAATTGCCGGTCACCGACAATGGGCAATCCACTTCAAACACCAGAGTTGATTTTTCCAAATTACGTCTGAAATTAACGTTTTTATTTAGTAAGACTCGACATATAACGGCACAACACATGATGTCGTCCAAAAATGCCGTCCATCAGTGAAAATGACTGCTGGTACAGTATGCAGTATAATATTTATCATACTTTTTGATTATTTATTGGGAGGTGATATCTGATCTCAACTTGTCTGATGACAGGCAAGGGAAGTTCTAAGAGCACTGACGATTAAAATAAAACAATTTCGTTTACGATTGCCCCAGTCGTCGTCACTCTGTCGACTAAAGGTTTTCAGGTTTTGCTCTTAATATCCAAAGTTATAGGATGGGGAGAACACATGTCGATTCACTTGTCGATTGTTCGATAAAAAACGATTGTCGGTGGACAGACAGTTGGTAAACATTTGGCCAGTCGTTAACTCGGGGTAGTACCACCACTTACATGTGTAGAGACTTAGTGAGCCTGAGAGTTGCCAGTGCCTACTAGGCCGGCATAGTGGATGAGGTTATTTAACTGGACTTGCGGTTATTTAACTGTAGAAGTAGCCGCTTCCATTATTGCACAGCACTCCAGCTAAACATCAGGAGTGGTGGTTACATTATCAAATGTAAATCAATCAAATTGTCACGCCTTTTTCCAATGGGGATAGGCAAAGACAATGGAGCGCCACTTACCACGATCCTGTCACAACTCCCTCGCTTCCTTTACATCCACAATTCTCTTCATACAAGCTCTAAGGTTATGGGCACTAGGCATCCTAGCTTTCTTGAGGATGTCTCCGATTTGATCGGAAAACTTTGATCCTGTGCCTGCCTAGTTAAACGCATCAGATTTATAAATTGCTTTCGTCAATCTACTTTCACTCATCCTTACCCTTTGCCCACACCATCGAAGCATCCCTGTGTCAATCCTTGTCACTACATCTTCTTTCAAACCACATCTATCGCGCACTGTGCTATTCTTTATTCTATCCGCTATCGTCACTCCACATACACTCCTTAATAACCAATTATCAAATGTCTAAACAAAATAAATTCAAGGAGACTCACTCTACATTAATGACGGTACATTTACTAGCTCCAGTAATAGTAATGTCTGTGAACTTTAGTTTAAGAGAACCGTGGTCACCAATAGCCTCGTCAAGGCTCAGAGGATCTGCTGATTCCACGCCAAGGTCTGGAAGTCCTGCTGCAATCTTTGGAAGTGCCGCTTGAGTAGACTTGATTAAACATTCTTTATCATTTCCTTTGCAGGGTGTTATGAATGGCACTGCAATTATTATTGTTAGATTCTTTAAGATAATCTGCTACTTGAGTCATGAATTCGATTCTAGGTCAGAGCAAAGATTTGTTTTATAGCAATTACCTTTGGTATTAAATTATTTGATTAGATATTACATATAAAACTAGTGGCTTGCAAACCAAGGACTAATAACTACATAACTACAAGCTAACCTATGTATCTTTGATATATTTGGTCTTCCATTTTCAAGGGTGCAAGCACGATTAACCCTTGAAGAAGAAGAAACTCGAAGAAAAGAAGCACTTACCAGCAATTGAGTTCTCGACAGCTAAAAGCAAGGCAACGATAAAAAACTTAACTCTAAACATGTTGAATAATTATAATTATACTAAATCGCCCAAATGCTTGATCAAGACTAAGGAGTCATCCGAAATGTTCCTATATTTATATGTGTAATCTTACCATGAAGGTTAGCATTAAGTTTTTTAACGAATTTCCGAGACATAAAGTAAATTATACAAAAAAGTTAACAAAGGTTTTACTATCTCATTGTTTATGTGAATTTATTGAAAAAAATGGTCAAACATTAATATGGTAATTTTATAATAATTTACATCTACATTTTAACATTATTAGTCTTATAAAAATAAATTATTAATTCCTTAAATAGGTCATAAGGCGCCCGTGATTTAGTGGTAGATAAATGGTCTTGCAAACCAGGGGCCCCCGGTTCAAAACCATTCTTATATTTATATCTAGCCGGTCCCAATATATTTTTGATATGTGTTCTTTGGTTGTCCTGTTTCACTTTAAGCGCCTTTAACGTCAAGCAAGTAGCTTGTGGAAATGGATTGTGTGTCATGGATGAAAGACGGAAACGTCTCAGAAGATTGGTCCTAAATCAAATCAAGAATATTCTTCAAAAAAACAAAGCTCTACAATGCTCATAATATAAAAGTAGCCGGTACTTGGATGTGACAGAAGCAAGAAGTTGTGTCATCGAAGGAATTTCTCCCGTTTCCCACGAACATAGGCTCCTGTGGAAATTGAGGCATAGCAATTGATCATAACGATAAAAATCAATGCCCTAGATTCATTGCAGCGCTAAAACTGCCTATATTAACTCTATATCTGAGGAACTCTTTAACTTCTACCTCATTCTTTTACTCCTGTGATACACGTAATCACGATTAATAAGAACGCATTCTCTATTTATGGGCCGCACTCCAACCTAAAATTAAATGGGGTGCTTTCCGGATGGAAAATAGGATTATAACCTAAGAGTGGTAGGCAGTGGTACCTAGTCTGCCGATCCGAGGTTGTACTACCACTTACAAGTGCAGACCGTGAAGTGATTTGGTCGCGTTTCGGGATCAGCTTGTGCGTTGCTGGTTCCATCTAGGCCAGCATAGTGGATGTGATTGCTACTCACAGTTATTGAATTGTAGTAGCAGTGACATTCATTCATGGACCATACTTCGGCTTGACATCGGGCGGGGTGCTGTCATATGTCGAGTCACAATAAAAAAATAAAAAAAATAAGTGTGAAGAAGCACCTTTAGCTGGCATAGTGACAACGATTCAGGTTTTTTTTTCAGCAGTCGGCGCTAGCCCTTTTCTTGCTTTCCATTAGCCAAGACGAGGTCAAGATGTCATACTCAATAAATAAAAAAATAAAGCATATACAAACATAGGTAAATGTTACATAACTAATTTTTAAAAAATGTAGACTTCTGTAATATAAAACATTATAACTAGAAGCTGAGCTATTTAAAAAATCTAGTAGATAACCTCAATATGGGCTATGACGATTAAGCCTATGTCCAATGATGTCACAATAATATTTGCCACATTGGTGATCAACGTGTAGGCATTTGCAGGCTTATGAGGAATTACATATATTACTCATACACCAAAGAAAGAGACTTTGGCTAGAATAGTGACGGCGACTAGGGCAACGGTATAATAAGACGGTTTTTCAGTCCTCTTGCTGACCATCAGGCAAGTCCATGTCAGTAATCGTATCCCAATAAAAATAATATAAATCATAGACCCATTTAATTCTTCCTTGATCAAACCAAGGACATGATTGTTGAAAGCAAGGGTATTCTCTTGAATAAAAAAGTCGTGGATAAGAAAAAGGGGAGTTAGAACTCCAATGTCTCTGTCTATAATAATCTTTTTATTTTATATTGTGACTCGGCATATTAAAAGTGATTGCTACTAAAGTTAAATAACTGTAAGTAGCAGTGACATCCACTATGCCGGCCTAATTGGAACAAGCTGATCCCGAAACGCAACCAAGTCACTTCATAGTCTGTATACTTGTAAGTAGTGACACCACCCCGGATCGGTGAGGCCTACAACTATGGGTACAGTGGGAATTAAGGCTTGAAAAATTGTTTAATTGACTTTAATCATCGCACCAAGCTTTTAGAAATTAGTGCCGTTCTCGCGTGTAGTCTAACAGACACAAGCCTCTCATTCATCTCAGGTTCCTGTAATAAAAACAAATTGAACTCCGCATACTTCATGAGACAAGTGCTACCGGTTTTGAAAGACATCTTTTTACTAAAAACAAGTCAACTCTAAGTATTTTCTAATGATAGTTTAGAACTTAAGTATTACTTGAAGAAGCTACAATCATACATGCTAGCTCATAATATCGATTGCAGTTATTTTTTAATGGCATAGTTACATTACATGCAATATTATAAATAGAATTAGGAAATTTCTAAAATGACATCGTTCATTTTGTATAGGGACTTGGGCTTAATTGTATTAACAGTTGCATATAGTACATTTAAAAATAGTTCTATGTACGAACATTGCAATGTAATCGGAATATATTCTTTATTTTGAATAAAGTGTGCAAAATGATCAAACTATAATTATGACAGTTCAAAGCAGAACTGTTAATATGGCTTGTCTTCGTGATTGACAGACGATACAAAATCTTATTTTCCAAATTTTTGGTAGACTTCTCTAGAACCTTTCTCCCCTTTACTGTATATATTATTAATAAAAAAAGATATAACTAACTATTACGAATTCACATCGGCCAACTGTAAATGGGGATCGAACCCGATGACTGTAGAGACGCGATAATAAATGTGCACATGTATAAAAAAATTAAATAGTGGAGTTATCAGATTTTTTTAACAATATTTATATAGTATTGTATTTACATTTCTATACTAAGCTACTAAAGTGCATCATAGTTGTATCATAGAAATAGGACAACCAAAGTACATATATTATATCGAAGATGCATTGGTACCGGCAGGTGTTTTTGAACCCGTGTTCTCGGTTTGCGTAACCACTACACCACGGCCGCCTATAATATATTAGATAGATAGTGTATAAATGTTACGAGTACAAGATATGTTACTTATCTCTCTCTCTCTATACTTAATTACTATGCAAACGTTGATCAATACATGTCATGATTGGTGTTCGTCGGCACAAGTAATTAAAGCGGTCTCGTTACAGACGGACGATCCTCCATAAATATTCATTTTCCAAGTCGCTATGTGAACCTACTACTGGAATAGAGGAAGGATTCCACGGAATCCGGAGCCGACCTCAGACTACCTAAATCGTGATAATGGTTCGGCCGCCTGTCACTGTTACGGTCAATGCACATAACAGCGATGCGACATCAAACGGCAGGTATTGGCGAGCTTTACAATTTGGAATATGTAATGAATTATTAAATTATTTAAAGCCTAGGAATTAAAAAAAAAAACATTTTAAAATAATGTTTCTTTAAAAATATAATAGGTAACATGTTGAACTAAGGCTAGCCAAGTACAGACAACAATTTATATATTTGGTTGATGAGCCATAACGTAAGTACTCTCTGTTATTGGGCTAATAGTTAATAAAAACAAAAAATCAATTCAAAAATTAATTAATTCATAATTCGTTAATTAATTTTATTTTTAGATATCTATTAGTAATTAAGTTTTATGGTAATCTAATTAAATAATGCATCCAGTAGTAGTCTTTAAGTAAAATAACACTTAGTTTTAAGATTTTTTCTGTAATTATCATGTTAATATTATAAATATTTCGTTGATAACTCATAAATAAATAAATGAACAATATCTTGATTTCCACAGAGATAGGCAGAGAGCACCTAAACGTCATTTTCCACGATCCTGACATAACTCATTCGCCACTTTTACATCCACAATTCTCTTCCTACAAGCAATGGTTAATTCATAAATTGGTAATCCATTTTTTTCCAGCTATTTGCTTTACCTTTTAAATGGCCAAATTAATTTAGATAAGTACATATAATAATCTAGAGGTTTTGTTTTAATTCTACTATTAGCTCCCAATATATATATAAAAAAACTATTTTTACACGCTTCTTGCCTAAGTTCCCGTTCAGATACTTAGATCCACATGTGATCAAAATATTTGGTAACATCCAACCGGTCGAAAGTCGTCTTAGACATTAGCTCGATCGAAGGCTCATAGTTTTACTCATCAACTTTGTCACGTTATTAGACCGGAAATGACGTTAATTCTGGACCGAATTCTTATCTAGTCTATGCCATACCTGTAAAGATATTTATCGACGCAACACAGAAATTCACTGCGCTGCAACGTCGCGTCGCGTCCATTCGTTTGACCTATAAGAAGACTTACACCAAAAGTAAATTTTCCTTAATTAAAAAAAAATGTTTAGTTGGTTTTAATTGCAATTTTAATTCAAGTTTGACCTTCACGTTTACGAATCAGTTATTTTTAAACATGAACTAAATAGGATCTCACAAAATGATATTTATAAAACTTGTACAATGTATTGTTTGATTTTTTTTATTGTCTCTCGACATGTGACAGTTATTTAGCTATTATTACAGCAAGTAACCGCCGCATTTACTATGCCGGCCTAGTTGATACCGGCAACATTCAAGCTGATCCCGAAACGTGCCTGCATCATTTTACGATCTTTACCACCCACTACCCCGGATAAGCAGAATATGCAAATAACCAGCAACCGTCTACCACTCTAAGAATAAACATTATTTTTAACAAAATTATCGTTAATCCAAGCGCCTGGCCAAGGAATTGTCCAAGCGGCTGACGTCTGAAGTCTGGAAACAGGAAGGCTGGCAATTATTTCTGCCAACGTACAATATTAGCCTCGCTATACAATAGTGAAAAGTCTTTTTGGGACTATCTCTAATGGGACGTTTAGATGATATTTTTTAATTATTCAAATATTTATTTAAAAGTATAGAATACATGTTTAAAAAATAAAGAATTGCTTAAAAACAAAATATAAAGAAAATAATATAGTCACATTTTCTAAATTTTTATAGCATACGCCGTGATTTTTAATGAAAAATCTCCTTCAAACAGTAAAATAAAACTTACATTATTGACAAAACTTACAAGTCGAGTAATATTTGCCAACAAAAGGTACGGGTATTTCGAACATTACAAATGCATTTAGGGCCCCGCGGCACCTTCGTACTGTCAAGTTTAATATTTAGGGGAAAAGAATTCTCATTTTATAAATTGCTTCGCTATCTAAATCTGAGAGATAAGCGAGCTTCAACTTTCCAATTTTGCTACACATCAATATCACTGACAAACCGTCTCTTTGGTACAGGATAACAAATCAAATACAAGGGGAACGTAAAGTATGGTGTATTTGACATAAGATATGTTCGGATCACGTTACGATAAGATCAGAATTCTAATATAAGTTCAACATATTATTATACAACATATTATTATATAACTGTCAACATATTATTATAGTTATAAAATAGTTAAGAAACAAAATAAATATTTACAATTAAATTTCATTAAAAGTAATAATTAAACTATAAATAGAAAATATCATCCAATGACGTCGCATCAGAGATAGTCCCAAGGAGACTGGCAACATTTCCCCTTTGTATAGCAAGGCTAATACGTTGGCAGAAATAATTGCCAGCCTTCCTGTCTCCAGACTTCTCCGTCAGCCGCCTGGACAATTCCCTGGCCAGGCGCTTAGCTGATGGTCCCCAAGGGCCCATCGTCTCGACCCCAAACGGCGCAAATTCGTAACCAGTACCGAGGTTAGCGTATTTGCGCAACTTGAGGTTCTCAGCAGAAATCGCCGCACTTCCCGCGCTTAACGAAGTCGCTTGGATGTGAGATGGGGCTAATGTGTCTACACAAGTCGCATCCCACACCAAAGACCTGCCAAGCTTCCATGGCCCAACAGTCATTCCGTCAGGTCTCTTGCCATCGCTCCGCGCAATACCACAGGGTTCTAAAATTGCGGGCACTCCAACAGTGACAAGAGCCCTTCGGATGATATCGTTGAGTGCCGCGTGACGGGGAATGCGACCGGCACTTCTGACACAAGAAAGCCCGTGGTGTCCAAGATTATCCACCGGTTCTCCGCACCGACACTGGTGTTGATGGACAGTCCGGGCTCCGAGACGAAGACATACCGCCAGGGTCAGGGTATTTCTGTCAAGGAGTGTCCCAACCGATGCAGACGGAAAAGCCTGCAACCAGAAACCCGACTCCCTAGTAGAGACGGCTATGAGGCGAGCCCGCTCTCTCATGTTACTGGAAGATAATATATCTTCCATTACCATTTTGCAGAGCGGCTCGTCCCATAGTCGTTGAAATTTAGGTGAAATTGGTAGCGAAATATTGGGGCACGCAACTGACCAGGCATCTCTGGCATCCGACATGTACGCCGGCTCCACGGAACCCAAAGATGGGTTTGTGATGCTCCCGTAGAGCTCGACAGTACTATATACTGACGACAGAAACGCTGTCAGTGCTACACTAGAAATTTTGCGAGTTCCCAGACCTCCAAACCGAATTGGCAGTGAGGCCTGGGCCCATGTACGGTCGTTCATTGGACAATTTAGTATTTCTGTTAGTGTATTTTGTAAAAGTTTGTCTAGTAATAGTAGTTCATTGGGAAATTTCCAAAGTTGGGAGCATCGGAGTACATATGTAAAT
The DNA here is from genome assembly GCA_905220615.1 of Tinea trinotella. Classification (NCBI taxonomy): domain Eukaryota; kingdom Metazoa; phylum Arthropoda; class Insecta; order Lepidoptera; family Tineidae; genus Tinea; species Tinea trinotella. The sequence continues at coordinate 3,943,721 of HG992314.1, forward strand.
TTGGGGGCAAACAAACAAAATCGGATGATAAAAAGTGCCATGTGTGGTTGAATTTGGAATAAGCGTTCTGAAGTTGAGTTAAATTTTGTTAATTGTTCCTGAACGTAAATTTGAATCGATTCATCAAGGATTGGTGATCCTAGAAGTCGAAGGGTTTCGTCGTTTAAAATTTTTATATTGGGTGCCAGACTATTAAAAATGGAAATAATTTTAGATTGTTCGCCAGGTGTTAATAAATTAGAAAGATACAGTTCGCATTTCGTAAAATTTAGCTCTAAACCAATGGTCCTAAAATCGTTTATAATTTTTTTTAAATCGCCAAAAACTGTATCTGCATTTCCTGCAATCGTGCCATCATCGAGATACCATAAATTAAATTTTGAATTTAGGCTGCTTATGATCTTGTGAATTGTTAAACTGAAGATGGCAGGACCGAGTGGATCGCCCTGTTGGCAACCAACTGCTGATACTAAAGAGTGGTTTTTATAAATTAATTTAGAAGGGGTGCTGTAACATTGCCAAACGTAATTGTAAATTTCAGGGGTGTGTTGTTTAATTTGTTCCAACATGGCACCTCTATCGACTGAGTTGAAAGCATTTTTGACGTCCACCTTTAACATCACATCTCCTCCGTTATTCACTACAAAGCTCCGAGCAGCGTGGACAGCAGCTTCACAGCCACCCTTGGAGCCAAAACCCACTTGCAAAGGTTGGAATTTTGCGGTCAAATTGGGTAATATTTTTTTACTCGAAATTTTGGATACTATACGGCGCAAAGTGCAGCCGACGGCAATGGGTCTGATTCCACCGTCTTTTTTTTTAAGAGCGCATATGTTTGCGCCATATAATATATCGGTAATGCCAAAAGGAACTTTTCCGGACAACATAATATTTACAAGTGAGGTTATAGCAGCAAGGAGAGGTTCAGCTGCGTCGCCTGCTGTCCCGCTGATCATGTCCTTGTAGTGTTGTGGCGTAAGACCATCAAGGCCACCTGCTGATCCATTTTTGAAGGACAAAATGGCATTTTTCACTTCTGTGGATGTTATTTGAAGGCAATGCTCATCCTGTCCAGGAGGATCAGGGAGGAGAAGTGTTGCCGCAGGTGGAGGGTGTTTGCTCTGAAGAGCAGCTAGAGTTTCTGGGGAGTCAGGAGCGACGACATCATTAGAGAAGAGAAGGTCAGCGGCTCCCTTTAAGTCTCCGTCATTAATTTTGTCTTCAATTTTTTTAATACTGTAATTTTGTGTTTGGAGTTTCTTAGGTGGTGTAATGATGTTAGGTCTATCTAAAATTTGGTCACAATTGTCCTTGATTTTTTGAGTCAGGGAAACGTTGTGACCCTCTCCTCTATTGACATATAAAGTCCGGTACGCAAATGTTAACAAATCTTCCCAGTTTTTTTTGGAATTTTCATTTAAAACTTTATTTATTAATTTAGTTAGTGACTTTGCAACTGTGATGCGCGCGCCACGAGGTATTCTTTTAATTAATGGTAAAGAATTTTTGTACTGGCCTAAAATTTTTCCAAAATCTAATTGGTCCGAGAAGGTATTCGAGGAAGATTGAATATAATTTTGTTTATGAGCTTTCCCAATGTGAATTTTCAAACCTCTGCTTCCTCGAAAATAACGGGGCTGAGAGCATTGCTCACACTTTACGTACACGGATTGGCTGGGGACGTCGCTTGATGTGGATGCGACATCTGAAGACATATAAAACAAAACACTTATATAAGAAACTTAGATTATAATAATTTACATATACAATATTAAAATTAATTAAAAGTTATAATAAAAAATAAATAAAAATAAATAAATAAATAAAAACTGGCCATTTTTGCAGCATTGGCGGCCTTCGCTCCTGCGGCGGCTTTCTATCCTATTCGTCACTTGCTGCACACTTTCCTTTGGAATTATTCTTGCTGCAACTGGCCTGTCGAGGCTTTCCTCTATGGGATTCTGACCTTTGTTGCTCAACAGCTATTTCTCTGACAGACAATCACTCCACGGCGACCAAAATAATTAGAAAACACAATTTTTATTCCTTTATTTTAAATAAGTGGCTTTTGTTGCCCCACAGCATAGACTTAAATATAAATTTAAAATATTTTTATCCGGAATAATGAAAAAAACGTCCGACTTATTACTTTGACATTGACATTTTTTTTTTACAACTGTGGAAAAGAAATTAGATGAGTGGAATAGGACTCAAGGCTTTAATTATAAATCCTGCGGAAAACAATATGATTGAATACAGTTTTTTATATTAGGGCTCGACATATCTCAGCACCCTGCCTGATGTTAAACTGGAGTGTGTCACGTTTCTTTGTCGATCAATTGAAAAGTGGATTCTTTTTTAAACTAGTTCAAATTTAAGTGACAAAGTCGTTTGAGATCCGCTGAGAGTTGAATAGAACTAATGTTGATGGCGTAATATTTTTCTATCGACGTGTGAATTTTAATTACTATTTACCTATTGGTAAATGACAACGCTACCTTATTATACCTTATTAGAGTTATTAGAGTTCCACTCCATGTACAATATACTGCGTTCTCGTGCACTGTGTTTTTATTATTATACATTTCTATACATTACTAAGGTTCAAGAAGTGTTCTATCATATAAAGATCAAACTACATATATTAAATATACATTGATACAGACAAGTGGTTTTGAACCGGAGGCTCTCGGTTCGCGTGACCTGTGCACTACCACTACACCATGATCGCTTTAAATTTGATAAACCATTTTAATGTGGCATATTTTTTTTGTGGCATAATAATTTCCGCACTTTGTGTCCATAAATAAATACTAATATGATAGAAAGAAGTTTGCAGGAAACAGTCGCATATTTCAAATATCTAACAGGCTAACAGGTTTTTCGTTCATTTTCTCTGTTAAGCGCGTTCTACACTCGCAGACGAAAAGCCGCGAAAGGCAAGTGTAGATTTTTTACCCCTTTATGTTCGCGGCCGGTGTCAGTTCTTTGTTTCGCGACAAAGGGCTTTAAGCTTCGTTCACGGCGCGCGAACGGGCCCGCACTCCAATCTTTTCGTAGTATCAATCACGTCGTCCTCCATTTTATTTGAGGTTACGAAGCAGAGTGCGAAGCCGTTCGAGTGTAGAGAGACTTATTTGATGCATTTACAAACCAAGCGTATTTTCAGCGCGTATATCTTGTTTTAACGCGGTTGTAATTATACGGGCGTACACGCGCGTACGATCGGATGAATCGAAAAAACGCCTAGTTCATAAACGAAACGTGAATTTCACGGCGTGAATTGTAGCCTTATTTGCAGCAAGAATCGCACTGCAAGTGTAGAGCCCGCTTTACTGTAGTTATAATTATATTTATTTGTATAATTATTCATACATATTTTCACGCAATAGTGTTGCTGTAATAAGCAGTCAGCTTGTGAAATACAGCATCTATTCTCAACTATCGAGATTAACATAGGTACTATACATACTATATTTATTTATTTATTAGTTTATAAGTTGGCATATACAAATTTACAGATTGCAGACTAAATTGAACATGGAACGTTCGGAACGCAGTAGAAAATTCTAGTCTGCAATCCAAAATATACAAAGGGCATTTACCCGGTTTTTCCTGGCTTCAAAATACGGTTTGTTACAAACCAAGGAACCGGCTGTTTAATTTTATATACCCGGTTCTTTCGGTTTTTACAAACTAAAGATAATATATAAATGTTTATTATAATATGAAATATTCCTAATGTAGCATTTCCTTCCACCATTTTGAGTTGCGATAATCCTATCCCCTTTCCCATGTCCAAACTATTTATAACAAATTATTAAATAATCAAAATGCAAAATGAATAGATAAATTAATCAAACACTTAAGTCTCAATTTCTGCAGGGATAGTCAGAGACAATGAAGCGCCGCACCCCACGATCCTGACACTCGCTCTTTATCACTTCTTTCACATCAATTAAACACCTGTAGGTTTTGTGCGTCCTCTATCGCCTAATACTATGGAGAATGTTCTGAACAGTATTTTCACTCCCGTAATACCCGCACAGGTTGGGGGATGCATCCGCATTTTGTCGAAAAAGTTCGGTGCGTCGTTACTTTGCAGAACAATCGACAAGTAGAATGCTTTCCCAGCCCATGTGTTTTCTCCATCCTATAGCCTTGGATCCTTTAAGCCATAGGTCTTCAACCTTTTTTAGTGCAAGGGCCAAACATCGATTTCACATCGTCCGAAGGGCCACAACTTTTCACGACACTTTACCACCTTATCAATAAAATAAAAGACATACATAATTTCAAATTTCAATAATCTTTATTGGTTAATTAAAGTCAATCTTCATTGGCCTAGCTTTAAGCGATGCGTAAAGAAGCACCTTCAGCCGGCATAGTGGCGGCGACTGGGGCAGCCGTGAAGACTTGGTTTATAAAGACATCGGCACTCTTGGATCTCTTCTTGCTTACCATCGAGTGGGTCGAGTCAAAATAAAACATTAATAAAAAAATAAAAAAATTAAAAGTAAGTATTATTTTTAAGTATATTACCTTTAATTATAGATTAATGATAACCTGTGGATTTTGTCTTAATTAAAAATTATTACAAGAAATTCGCCAATAAGTGACTGCTACTTTTAGAAATTTATTTAGTGGTGGAATCGCATTCGGTGTGTCAGAAATGGCAGATGGCAGAAAAGTTATAAGTTATAGGCCAATTGTCCATAAGTGACTTTATTGCGTATACGAGAGTAGTGGCGGCGACCGTGGTGTAGTGGCGGTGCAATGGCTACGTAAGACGGGTGGCACGGGTTCAAAACCACTTAAGTACCAATGTATCTTTGATATATGTACTTTGGTTGTCCTGTTTCTATAATACAAGCGATTTAGTAGCTTAGTATAGAAATGTATAATAAAATATATATATAAATATATTTATTAGGGCTCGAAATATGACAGCAATCCGCTGATGTTAGATTATGCGGTCCATGAATGGAGGTGACTGCTACTACAGTTAAACAACTGCAGTTAGCAATCGCATCCACTAGGCCGGCCTAATTGAAACCAGCGTCTTACAAGTTGATCCCAAAACGCGCCTAAGTCACTCCACGCCTCCACGGTCTTCACACTTGTAAGTGGTGGTGTTACCTCGGGGTTGGCAGACTTTTTATTAACAAATTATAATATTTTCTTAGATTTTGCACTAACATTGATTATTGAATTAAACAAATTTTATGCGGCTTACTATCCTATACTACGACAGGCGTGGACGAACGGTTTAGCGACTGGTTTTTTACGCGTAAAGTCCCGGGTTCGATCCCCAGTCGGAGCAAATATTTGTTTCATAGCTTTTATTTGTAATATTTAATAGTATTAAATATTGCAAATATTTGTTAATAAAAAAAGAGGTGGATATTTGCTTCGGGTCTGCTTATCAAAGAGTGGTAGGCAGTGGTACCCAGTGTGTCGATCCGGGGTAGTACCACCACTTACAAGTATACAGATCGTAAAGTGATTTGGTCGCGTTTCGGGATCAGCTTGTAAGTTGCCGGTTCCAACTAGGCCGGCATAGTAAATGTGACTGCTACTTAAAGTTATTAAATAAAAGTAGCTCGTATAAAAAATACGCCAGTTTTAAGACATGCATAGTATTTTTTCTTAGATTTTGCGCGAACATTGATTAATGAATTAATCAAATTTTATGCGGCTGCAAAGCTCTCGGAACGTCGGAATAATAAAAAATTGTAAAATCTAAACCAAAATAAACGCGATAGTAAGCCGCATAAAATTTGTTTAATTCATGCCAATATCTTAACTTAAGGATCGCCTTTAATCCTAGTGACGACTCAAAAACTATGCCTAAATTACGAGTACGTTTGTGACGATATATCGACCAGTGGTGAGATGGGAAGAACGTATGAACGTAGTTTCGCTGTCGATTCAGTCAATTGAATGCGGTCGGATGCAATGCAATTTTATATTAATCACACACCATCTGATATATTTATCTTATACTAAACGTGCTTGTATTATAGAAACAGGACGACCAAAGTAAATATAACACAGATACATTGGTAAAGCTTGTCTAACTATAAATGACGCGCCCCTCCACTTTATTAGTTTATTTAAATGTGTGAATACAAATATTACTAACTATACTACTATACTTTATCATCGTGCTCCTCATTTTGTGTCCAACCAGCAACTACAATTGCACTTTCGGTGTGTTGCATTCATATTTTATGTTTTCTCGTGTGCGCAAATGCGGTGGAGGGGCGCGTTATTTTGTCTTAGATAGACTATACCGGTAACCGGTTTTGAACCCGTACCATTTGCGTGACCATTGCATTACCACTACACCGTACTCGTATTCGGTACGACGCGACCTCTAATTTTAAGTAATCTCTGCCTTTGTTATTTTTTTCTAATATTTGATATTAATGGAGCAAGTTATTGAATTTACTTCAAAATAATTTATGGCTGGAATGAAATAAAATGTACAATGTACATACGACAACAAGTTCCACGATGCAATGTACGTATCATGATGAAAATCTAATAAATTCTTAATGCATAAATCTCCAAGTTAATATTTCTGATACAGGACATATATTAGCATAATAATAATAATAGGAAATGCATAATAGCTATTACAGGGGCCATAAATTCGTCACGGGGTGTTTGATGCACGGGCGTGGCTCAATGTATTCAACCACGAAATCAATCAATTAACTTATGTCAATACAAATGTATTATCAATTAATTATACACGAGAGTACATCACTAATCTAATTACCCATTTCATTATTAATTATATTCATTAAATTTATGCTATTTAGTCTGTTTAATCCAACAATCTAACCTTGTTTCTATATCGTATTTTTTCTACCGTAATACAAAGTTCTATGGGAGAGACCTATGTTCAGCAATGGACGTCTTCTGGCTGATCATCATCATGATACATTATAATACAAAGTTTGAAGAAACATCCGCATTCTGTCGACGGAATCAGCATTTTTTTCTCATCGCGTAGTTTCTTTGAAGAACAATCGACAAGAAGAATAGTTTACCAGCGTATGTGTTTTCTCCTTTCAAGAAGACACGCGTAAGAGAGGCGGGCCGCGCGTCTTCTTACAAAATCTTAGCTCGTCACGTTAGGCAACGCGCCCGATGCTATGCTGAAATAAGTCCATTATGGATTCATTTATTTAGTCGCCTGCCCTTGAGCTAGCACAGTTAAAAAACTGCAAGTAGCAGTCGATTCATTATGCCGGCCTAGTTGAAACTGGCAACTTTCAACCGGCATAGTTAAAATGACTTAGGCAACCGTAAACTGAACGGTTTTTGACTCGTCTGCGTTCTTGGTTTTTCCCTTGCTTATCAGGCATTCATATTTTCGCAAAATAACTACAAAATCAATGATAAACTTGACAATGGTGTCGATTCTCTTGGCACATTCACTAACTTATCCTAAATTTTAAACTTGTCAAACATAAGTTTTTTTAAAGAAAACGCAATTCTGTTGTCGAAAATGAATTAAATATAAGAAGTGTCTAAATTTTAAGATGACAGGCCTAAATTATTGCCAACGTAAAATTTATATTTTTGAAAAATAATATGAAATAATAAGAGAGTTATATAATTATTAATAATAAATAAGTAATAATGTACCATATTGAATGTTATAATGGTTTGAGTAAATAAAAACTTAATTTCACGTTAATAAAAATAGAAAAACTTTGTAATAGTAACACAATTAATTTTTGAACGCATCTTGTTGGATAGATAAGTTTTGGCGGTAATTACAGGAGACAGATTTTAATTATTTGTAATACTTGTGTTTCATGAATATAATTGTATAATGATGGTGAAATTGTTATTAGGTAAATGTTATACAGTATAATGACAAGTAATCTAATGCTGTGATACGTGTTTTTTTTGTTCCCTCCCAGACTTCTTCAGATAAACTTTAAAATCGAAATAATTCAAGTTGCCGGATCCAACTAGGCCGGCATAGTGGATTCGACTGCTACTTTCAGTTATTTAAAAGTAGTAGCAGTCGCCCCCATTCATAGATCACACTCCAGTTTATTTTATCAGGTTGAATGATGTCGTATGGCGAGCTACTATAAATAAAAAGACATAAATCACCTTATTTTACCTTTCGGCATTTTCAGTTAGAGCATTAACCACATAATTACTCATATTTCTTATTAGGAATTAAATTTTTTAGGTTAAGCGGGACCTAAAATGGTGTCTTCTAATCTTAAACGAATTTAGTTTGACGTTTCTAATTTTACACCTATAATTGGTACAACAGAATAGGAAAACTGCCTAAAATTTTAAGTTAAGTAACTAAATTGACATTTAGGCCTGTCAAAGCTTTGACAGCTCTAAATTAAGACTAATATGGGACACACAGAATAGCGAAAGTCCTTTGACAGGTCTAAATTATTTTTAGAAGGATTTTAGGATAATCGTGTGCCAAGAGAATTGACACCAATTTGTGTATTAAAATTTTCTTAGATTTTGCGCGAACATTAAATAATGAATTAAACAAATTTTATGCGGCTTATTATCGCGTCAGTCTCTCCGTGACCATGATGGCTGCAAAGCTCTCGAAACGTCGGAATAATAAAATAATAAAAACTAATAACCAAAAATAAACGCGATAGTAGGCCGCATAAAAATTGTTTTATTTAATAATTTGCGTGTTGGTAATTAGGTCAATTGAAGTCATGTCTTCCGTATTAAAACATTACAAATGAGTAATTATACAAAATGTGTTATTTTATACATATAAATATCCACTTCCTCTTCCTGCAACTATTGGACGTTTTAAAGTAATTTTAAAAAAATTATTGCTAAATATGTTTTATTATTTAGAAAAAAAAACTCTGCCATTCCTGTGGGGAAAAGCCTTGCGAATTTGATTTTATAATATTTTTTGGCATATTATTACTATATATATAAAAATCATTAGGTAACTCTGCAACGATCTCAACTGTGGTAATAATCCGGTATTACCACCGATAGAGTTGTAGATGTACAATTTTTTAATATTTTTGAATTATGGTGGACTTTGGATTGAATGGAAAAAATATCAAATATTTTTAGACTGTTGTAGTAAATAAAAAAAACAATAATGATAAAACAATAAAGGGTATACTTTCACAAAAGAAGTAATTAAAAATACAAAGTTTCGTTCTCATTAAATACCAATTTATACTGTTCTAATTTTGAACCACTTTCATTTACAAACAATACTAAAAACATTGAGATCCCATCGCAGTTTGGACCAAAACACCTTCGTACATTAGAAAAAACTAGGACAGTCGGCAAAACAAAGTAAAGATAACATTTAAAGTTTTGTTCTTTTTTACACAAGATACTGGAGAAAGTGTTAATCAATTATTTGATAAGGTTGTATACTAAGGTAAGTTTTTTTTTTATAAAAAGTGTTTAATATTATGTATTACGTACGTAAATAAGTTCTCGCTGTTTTCAAGAGATGGCTAGAGACTCTCTTGAAAAACAGTAGACTACTAGTCTACTGTGCTGGACGATTAAGACATAACCAAAACGTCGTGAACCAAGCTTAGACATAATATAGTAAAAAAAAAACGCTTTGACACATTAGTGGGTTTGGTTTTGCGTCGTATACTTTTGGTTATGCGAAAATGTCTGATTTTGTGCCAAATAATCGTCATTTGCGGGAAGTGTTGCTTTTCTTCTTTCATTCGAAGATAAAAATGCATAAAACACAATACAAAACACTTATATTAATACATTTTGCGATTGCAACTTATAGATTTATTTATATGACAGCATATCGCCGTATATTAAGTTGGAATGCGGTCCATGAACGGCGGCGACTGCTACTACATGAACAACATCATCATCGACTCCAAACCCTGATTCCACCAGGGATATGTAGAAACAACTGAGCGAGACTTTCCGTGATATTAACACAAGTCTCTTGCTTCCTAAACAACAATAAGGTACTTACTAATAAATTATAAGCCTAAATCCACGTAAATTTACACGTGGGAGAGAAAACGCTGACCGAACGATGTCAGCATTGATCATGTATATTAGGCAAAGCTCGCTACAATGTTTATTAGCTAACACGACCTGAATTTATATTCTGCTTCGAGTTAACGATAATGTCGGTAAATATGATTATTTTAAGAAGAACAGTTAGTGGACATGTTTACAGGGTGTCGATCTACAAACCGTCAAGTGACTTAGTCGCGTTTCGAGAACAGCTTTAAAGTTGCAGTTATTTATATGGATGTATTTTCATTATTATTTTACATCGTGTAAAATAAAACAAAACTTTTGTTTTAATCTTTATTATTACGATTGCGTATTACGATTGCGTAAAAAAAACGAAAATAATGTATATATCCGTTTTAAGCTATTAAAAACGGATAACAACGGTTGTAAACTAAAACAACGGTTAACAACGGGTACGTTGTAAATGTTGTCAACCGCCTTCACATCTATAGGCACGACATATGATAGACAATACTGTTAATCCCCAAGATTTTAAGAGTGGTAGGCAGTGGTACCCAGTCTGCCGGGTACCAAGTAAACAGACCATGAAGTGATTTCGCATTTCGCAAGTGAGTCGCATTTCGGGATCAACTTGTAAGTTGTTGGTTCCAACTAGGCCGCCATAGAGGATGTGACTGCTACTTACAGTTATTGAATCGTAGTATCAGTAACATCCATTCATGGATCACACCTCAGCTTAACATCAAGCGGGGTGATGGTATATGTCGAGTCACAATAAATAAATAAATAAAATATCATAGATTTATGATTGGTCTCGCTGACGCTTCGACGGACGCGTTGGACGATTGGACGCGTCGTAGCGCGACCAATCATTAATCTATGTAAAATATCCACTTCTTAGACCCAGTATGAATGTCTGTAAAGTAGTAGATACGTAGATAACGAATCTGTCGTTATAACATTAAAGTGAATAGTGGCACTATGTTTTGGTGTAAGCAAAGTTGACACTGGCCACAGTGCGGTCAGAATGTCAGCAAGTATTACATTATGACGCAAACTTGTGCAAAATTCACAAACTGCAGGCGAACTAACAAGATTTAACTTCAATTAAATTGTATTTTCTGTTCAAACTTTAGCCAACGCGCTGTTTATTATCTTATTTCTACTGCAAATTTATATCTTTGTAGGGACCTATAAAGACCGAGGCATATTCTATTGAAAAAATAATGCTTCGATGGTTTGAGCACATGGAAAGGATGAGTGAAAGTAGATTGAGCAATTTATAAATCTGATGTGGATGGATGCGTTAAACAAGGCAGGCCCTGGGGGTTTTCCGGTCAAATCGGAGACATCCTCAAGAAAGCTAGGTTGCCTAGTGCCCATAACCTTAAAGCTTGTATGAAGAGAATTGTGGGTGTGAAGGAAGCGAGGGAATTGTGTCAGGGTCGTGGCAAGTGACGCTTCATTGCCTTTGCCTATCCCCGTGGGGAAAAGGCGTGACAGTTTGATTGATTCATTGATTGAAACTAAGAGTAGCAGGAAGATAGTTTTTTTTATTGAGATGCTACATCTGACTTGGACATACTTGATAGTAAGCATGATAAAGCCTTAAGAATGCCGATGGAGGTCTGTCAGTTAATGGTCATTTGCGTGCGTTGTTTATTTATTTCTAAAATTATCTACATGTAAATATTTATTATTATATATTATTTAAGGATCGTAGAAAGTGGCGTTCCTTTGTCTCTGCCTATCCCTGTGGGGATTAAGGCGTGACAACTGATTATGGTCTCCGTGTATCATAAGATTACTTTTCTTGTATAGTAATAAATTTATAAGCAATAGCGTATAAATCATCTGCATGATAGTATATTAAAATTGTTGTTTTGTTTATAACCCTTCCGAATAAAATAACTCACCCATTACATCCAAGTTATATTTATCTATATCTACTTAAGGCGACCGTGGTGTAGTGGCAGTGCAAACGTGTTCGAAACCACCCAACGGTACCAATGTATCTTTTATATATGTACTTTGGTTGTCCTGTTTTTATGATACAAGCACTTTAGTAGCTTAGTATAGAAATGTAAACAAAATATTTGAAAAAACTCTTACTACATAAAAAATAAGCGAGAGGAGTAATAAAGGTTACCTTCTTAAATTACACGGGTAATACCTACTTAGAGATTTATTGTAAGTATTAAGCCAAGTCGGATACGTGCACTAGTGTAGTTAGTATTTATCTTTTCCAGTTATAAAATTAAATAACTTTATTATGATTACCGTTATGTACGCGCAAATTATAACGTTTGAGGTTTACGCGCTGCTTCCTCCATAAAACCTTTCAATTGTTAAGTCTCTGTTTGTCTGTAATTATTGTTTGCAGAAAATATATCCAATAGACGTCGCGCAAAGGATAGAAGATATTAATTATAAACTACTGATATTAATTATAAAAACATAAGTAAGAAATTGAGGTTACTAGTGCCCACAACCGTAGAACTTGTGTGAAGATGAAGATTGTGTAAAGATTGCGGGTGTGAGGGAAGCGAGAAAGTTGTGTTAGATCGTGGCAAGTGGTGCTCTATTGTCTAGCTAGGATAGGATATAAAATTATATCCTATCCTAAGGGGAGTCTAGTGTTTTGTGGATTATGTCGAGTGAGCTTTCTATGAATAAATATTATGATTTAACTGAATATTGGTTAGTTTTTTTTATTGTAACACAGTTTAACTAGATATTATTATTAAATTAAAATATAATGGCATGAATTCAGAAACCATTATTCAAACAAACAATAAACAAAACAGTGGTATTTTTTTATTTTTTGAGCTTCGCACTTTAGTACTTTAGTTTGATCGGCAGATTTAGCAAATAACCTTTCACTTTTCCTACCAAACTTAATACAAATAAATTATTTTTTTACAATATGTATATTTATTTGTTTATAACTTTATTTTATATATTTATTTATTTAAATCATTCACAAGTATAGTTAACAAAATTTCAACAATTTCGATAAAATAGAGTTGTAATATCAAAATCATTTATCATAATAATTTATCTGAACACAAAAATAAATACCATAAAGTCAAATTCAACCTCAATATATTACCATTTTAACTACGAAAAAACTACTAAATCATCCAAATATCACCATATAACTTTTAAATAAACACATTATGTTAAGTATAGATGGTGTTATGTATGGCCACCTAAATCTGAGAATTAAGTATGAATTATGAGGATGTATGAGACATGCGAATGTTAGCCGTGAGTAATACCTCACGTTTGTTGTTTATTCGTTGTAATAAACTGGACACACAACACACATAACAATCAATCAATCACAATAAATAGTAGTTATGCGAGGGATCGTAGCAAGTAGCGCTCCATTATCTCTGCCTATCCCGTTGGAAAAAAGCGTGACAATTTAATTGATTGATGGATTGGCTCGACATGACAGCACCCCGTCTGATGGTAAGCTGGAGTGCGGTCCATGAACGAAGGACCGCGCTGTTGTAGTAGTAGTAAACAACAAAACGCGACTGTATCACTTCACGGTATGTACACTTGAAAGTGGTGGTACAACCCCGGATCGGCAAACTGGGCAAATGACTACTAACAGCCTGCCTGCCTCTCTAATTCAAAATTAAGGCTTTACTAAGTGGCAAGTGGCGCTCTATTGTCTCTGCCTATCCCTGTGGTAAAAAGGCGTGACAATTTGATTGATTGATTGATTGAAGTATATTGTATAATTGTCACGTACATAGATATTAGGTATTTAAAATTAAATCGTCGTGTGTCATTTGATATTTTACCCTTCGTCCTAACTGGATTGAAAGACGCGAATTACAAACAGTAAGCCTTCTACCACTTACTGTATTCAGACCGTGAAGTGAGTTAGTCGCGTTTCGCGATCAGTGAACGTAAGTAGGCCGGTAAAGAAGATGTGAGTGCTACTTACAGATATTTGTCGCAAAGTATTTAAGGAGTAGGTAGGCAGTCACTTGGTGGTCATTAGCCCAGTCTGCCAATCTGGGCTAGTACTACGCTTTATCCGTGTACAGACCATGAAGTACATTTTTTTATTGCTCAAAAGTCTTACTTTTTACGATCAATGCGATTCAACTCGATACCCACCTAGGACAAAGCATTTAAACTAGGTCGAATATTTTAGTGTCGAATTCATACCAAGAACTAAACTACAATTAATATTAATGATAAAATATTCCATGAAGTTAATTAATATTTATTAGTATTATTTCATTGTAGGTGGTCTTATAAGTGCGTGGATAATTATATTCAACAAAATTTAATTAACCGTAATTAACTGAAATTTCTATAATATATTATATTTTTATAACATGTAAGATCGATAATTTTTTTTTTACTTTTTCGCTTACTATTGGTAAACAAGATTAAGTACAATAGCGCTAACAACAACCAAAAAGTAAATCTTAAGGTTTCTTCAGTCGGCCGTCACAATATCGGCCTTTCACGATTCGCTTTAGGGATGTAAATGAGAAAAACCATTTACATCCTTGAATATTTCTTGACCACGACTCTTGCAAAAGAACTTCTTTTGCAGAACGTCTTTTTTAATATTTTCTTTGATTTTGCGCGAACATTGATTAATGAATTAAACAGTTTTTATGCGGCTTACTATCGCGTTAAATTTTGGTTAATGATTGTACAATTTTTTATTCCGACGTTTCGAGAGCTTTGCAGCCATATCGTCTCTATGTGGCCATGATAGCTGTAAAACTTTCGAAACGTCGGAATAATAAATTGTACAATTAATAACCAATAATAAACGCGATATTAAACCGCATAAAATTTGTTTAAGTCTCATTTATTTACTGAGGTTCTATTCGCCTGATGTTACACACACACCAACTAAAAAGCAAAAACAACAGGAAATAAGGCATTGACAGATAATTTTCAGGGTTATTAAATCCCTCCAATAAATAAACCTTCCAAGCAACTTACTTTAGTTGGTTGTTACTGAAGTTCGTAAATGTGACTATTAGGAATTTTATGTATGACTCCCACACATAAATTCGCACTCAGAGTCATTAATGATCAATTAAGTAGCTGTCAAGTCTGTCGTATAAACCTCAAGAAAATCCTTTTCTAACATTTTCGCACATTGAAAGCAAAATAATAACCCTGTTAAGTCAGCGGCGACGTTGCGTAATAGTGTCGGCGTCGTAAATTAAGACAGCAATAAAATCTACCACTCGCAGTTTTATTGTTGAGATTCTCGAAGCTTCTTTGATCGAGTGAGTTTAAAAAGGCGCAGGTGCAGGAAGAGGTATCGGTTAAAAGTTCGTACCTTTTAGTATATAATAGAGCGCGCATCTCTGTACTCTCCACGCCTCTTCGTATTTCTATTGTAAACAATTATGAATATATTATTAGCAGTTATGTATATAAGCATGAGAGTAGAGTTAATGCGGTCGTTAAGGAGTGTACAGTGCGCGATACATGTGGTTTGAAAGAGGATGTATTGACAAGGATTGATAAAGAAATACTTTGATGGTTTGGGCACATGAAAGGGATGAGTGAAAGTAGATTGACGAAAAGAATTTATAAATCTCATGTGAATAAATGCGTTGAACAATGCAGGCCCAGGAGGGTGTTTGCCGACCAAATCGGCGATATCCTCAAGAAAGCTAGCTTGCCTTAGTGCCCATAACTATAGAGCTTGTATGAAGAGAATTGTGAATGTGAAGGAAGCGAGGGAGTTGTGTCAGGATCTTGGCAAGTGGCGCTCTATTATCTCTGCATATCCCTGCGGGAAAGAGGCGTGACAATTTGATTGATTGATTGATTGATTGATGTATATAAATGTATCTAACTATCAAGCTTTAATTTCTACATGAATAGAAATAGACAAGTACGCCATTTATCAGACACAAATCTGAATCTTCCCTCTATTCACAGTTTACCAGCTTTAATATGTTATAGTAAGGCACTAAAATAGTATTTTTGATATAAAACACCATATTAGTTATCTGTCTTTATCTCAAATGCTTAAAATGTTCCTAAGACTTAACTGGAAGAGGATGTCTGCCGGCATTAAGTTCGCCTTTAGTAATTTGTGTATGAAGTTTTTCTAATAAATAAAACAAATTTAATAATACTATTGACATCGATTTTTTTTACCTAAATGGACAGTGGACTTAAAATGATTTATTATATACTAGCTGACCCGTTGTGTTGCAGATTAGCCGAACTTAAGTTGGCTGTTTTTTATTTATCGATTCAAATCGATTTTAATTTTTGTTGTGGATTGAGTTCTTTATTATTGTGACTCGACATATAATCGTTTCTATTTATAAATAATAAATACAACATAAGTTTTTGAGCAATATATTTTTACTGATATGCCAAAATTGTCAATTTGTCAATAAATTTCTGAACGCACGCAATTTTGTATAGGAAAATGTTTTTTCTTTTATTTTATTTATTATTCACACAATATTTTTATAAATGATAGCCTATGTGTTATTCTGATGTATAAGCTATATTATTGTAAAGTTTCATTAAAATCCATTCAGTAGTTTTTGCGTGAAACAGTAACAAACATCCATCCATACTCACAAACTTTCGCATTTTGTAATATAAGGATATTGAATATTTAATATATAGTTCATACATGCACCTATGGTTCCCACCCATTTACTGGCTCTTAATTATGTACCTCGTGCTTCCTATAATAGAGACGTTATACTTTGGTTTTACGTAATAAGTAACGGATTAATAGAGCAAAAAATCTGTTTAGGCTATTTTAGTCCTATTTGGAATTTCACTTCTTTGTACCTATTGGGAAAATAGTAAACAGATCGATTTTCCTGTATCAAGGCATTTTGTAATTATATTTAGGTTGTAATGTGGATTTAATAGTTTTTTTATTGTGACTCGACATAAGACAGCACACATCAAGCGGATGTTAAGCTGGAGTGTGGTCCAAGCTGGATGCCACTGCTACTACAATTCAATAACTGTGAGAAGCAATCACATTCATTATGCCGGCCTAGTTGGAACCGGCAACTAACAAGCTGATCCCGAAACGCTACCCAATCACTTCACGGTCTGTATACTTTACGTGGTAATACCCGGATCGGCAGACTGGGTACCACTCTTTGTTAATCAGACTATTATTAACTAATAATTGCAATATTTAATATAGTTATTAAACAATACAAATAAAAGCTATGAAACAAATATTTGCTCCGACCGGGAATCGAACCCGGGACTTTACGCGCAACAAACCAATTGCTAACCGTTCGTCCACGCCTGTTGTCAGGTTTTCATTAAATTGTAAAATAGTAGATGATCACGATAGCATAGGTAGCTTAAAATTTGTTTTAGTTCAACTTGTAACAGCATTTCTAAAATTCACAATCAGATGAGTTAAGGTCAGATGTCGAGTTTGCACATAAAAATATGTATGTATTGTAACAATAACACATTATTATCGTGATTTTTCGAATGTATGTAGTACCAAAGTTTTTTTATTCATTTTCATGGAAAAAATGCATTCAAAACGATACTAAAACTAACCTGTTCTGATATCGAATGCACATCAACATTTTTGGGCGAAAAAGTGCCGCAGTAACGTTTCTCATTCAACTCGATATTGTCATCGTATAACGTGTGTATTTCCACGCGGATGTTTTGACATTTTAACACTCCAACGACAGGGATATCTGTTTGCACTTATAAAAAATACAGGTTAAATGGCGCGCTAAAAAGCCGAATTAAAAACCATTTAGCGTTATGATTTTATGTCTTTTTTGCTGCTCGTCATATTACAGCACCCAATCTGAAGTGCAGTCCATGAAGAAAAGCACTGCTTCTACAAGTAACAGTCAAATCGAGCGCGACATAGCCGGCGATAGAGTGGCTTCTCAGTCTGCCTAGTGGCAATTAAGAGGCTTCAAGAGCACCTAAATCCAAGTACAAAAATACTATGCAGCTTACGGCAGTCTCTGTCGCTGCCACGCCATTACTATGCCGAACAAATAACACAAAAATTCGTTTTATTTTATTGTCAAAAATTATTCGCGGTCCCACACTAGACTATTCCTGACCCATGCAGACCAATTTAAAGTTATTAATACTTTGGTTTTAACAACTTTAAATTGACCGGCATAGTGACGGCGACTGGGACGGCCGTGAACTGACTCGTCATCACTCTTGGACCTCCACTTGCTTATCATCAGGCGGGTCGTGGTCAAATGTCGTGTCACAATAAAAAAAAAACAGATTTTTAGTGTTTCCAAAATATTCTACAGGACCCGTCAAACAACTTTCCCCGTTATTGTAGTGTTAATGCGCCATTTTGTTCGGGAGGCCGCTCGTTTTAATGTCAACCGTCTCTTTGTATATTGTGTACTGCATCGCTATTTATGAGTACAACACTCGATTTATTAGTCTGTTGTTTTGACGTGTCTGATGTAATTTATTTTTATTTTTCCTTTCATAATAATTACGTTACCTCATTACTACAAATGAATTAGTATCACCGCACTGCAAACTCTCGCCGTGCAGTTTTTTCTAGCGGGTAATTACCCAGAATAATAAATCCGCAATATTGTATGAAAGTACAGATTTATTTTACCGCGCGAATCCTAAATCGCGAGTGCGTCAACAATTAAACATCCATATGATTCAAAGTGTTACAGAATTGCGAAAATAAAAATGTACGAAAATTTACCGCAGTGCGGGCAGGCCTTAGGTAACTTGTTAAAGAATCGAGTGGTTATAGAATACCTATACCTTCTTAGAATAACTATACACGTTTGTTTGTCTTCTTATTAGTATACAGACCGTGAAGTGATTTGGTCACGTTTCGGGCTCAGCTTGTAAGTTGCCGGTTCCAACTAGGCCGGCATAGTGGATGTGATTGCTACTCTCAGTTATTGAACTGTGAGTAGCAATCACATCCACAATTCAATTTGTAGTAGCAGTGACATTCGTTGATGGACCACACTCCAGCTTAACATATAGTGGGGTGTCGAGTCACCATAAAAAAATACTAAGCTTTGCAGTTTAAACTCTGGAGACCAGATGTAGGACGACAATGCAAGCAAGGTATCTTCTCTATGTCTACGATTAAATCGTCACATGACAACGCTCTGCTTTATGTTCGGCTTAAGCGCTGTCCGTGGGTAAAGAAAACGACAGCCAACATACGTGCACAAATGCTGCGACCTTTTTTATTGTGACTTAACATCTGACCTTGGCTTTCCTGTCAATGTGGTCCAATACTACCAACGACTAAAAAAACAACTTAGTTCACGGTTGCCTTAGTCGGTTGTTTATGCCGGATAAAACCAACTAAAATGTTATTTCACACTGCTCTGCGCTTGAATCATCCTACCACCCACTTTTGGTTTGCGAGAATATTTTAATTCTAATAAACTTTATTAATTTAATTAACTTCTCATCTCCATCATCGGATCAACATCCTAAAGGTAGAGAATGTCTTTCGTATTGTACCATTCATCATCATCATCATCAACAGCCAGAAGGCGTCCACTGCTGAACATCTCCCCCTTAGAACGCCATTCCGAACGACAAGATGCCAGTTGCATCCACCGGTTACCTGTGACTTTCACTATGTCGTCAGCCCACCTAGTGGGAGGCCTACCTACGCTGCGTCTTCCGGTTCGTGGTCTTCACTCTAGAACCTTTCTTCCCTATCGGTTGTAGATTGTACCATTGTGCATTAGGATTTCTAATAAATAACACTTGCAAACTATAAGGCGATACTTTCAAAGTTGCAATTAAGTAGTGTTACTTTCCTGTAACACAGTGTCTCACGCAAACCTAGGACAGGGACCTTCAAATCGCAGATTTGATGTTAGTAAATCAAAATTTTTTAAATTATTTTTTTAATTAAGTGGTTTCTTGTGTTTTGCGCGATCATTATTTGCAAAGCCACGGTGGTTGTAAATCTTCCAAAACATCGTTGAATATATAATTTAAATATTCAAAATAAATACGATTGATTATTTTTTCTATTTTTCTTATTGTGACTCGACATATGACAGCACCCCGCTTGATGTTAAGCCAAAGTGTGGTCCATGAATGAATGTCACTGCTACTACAATTCAATAACTGTAAGTAGCAATCACATCCACTATGCCGGCCTAGATGGAACCGGCAACTTACAAGCTGATCCAGAAACGTGACCAAATCACTTCACGGTCTGTATACTTGTTAAGATTGGAATCATTTCAAACTGATACTTTTGTATTATTAGAAATTACTCCATTTATACCAGCGGCATGCTATGATGATCGTTTTGACGTTTGACGTTCATAAAGTTTCACGATTGACGACAGGCGTGGACAAACGGTTTAGCGACTGGTTTGTTGCGCGTAAAGTCCCGGGTGCGATCCCCGGTCGGAGCAAATATTTGTTTCATAGCTTTTATTTGTAATATTTAATAATATTTAATATTACAAATATTTGTTAATAAAAAAAGAGATGGATATTTGCTTCGGGTCTGGTTATCTAAGAGTGGTAGGCAGTGGTACCCAGTCCACCGATCCGGGGTAATACCACCACTTACAAATATACAGACCGTGAAGTGATTTGGTCACGCTTCGGGATCAGCTTGTAAGTTGCCGGTTCCATCTAGGCCGGCATAGTGGATGTGATTGCTTCTCACAGTTATTGAATTGTATTAGCAGTGACATTCATTCATGGACCACACTTTGGCCTAACATCAAGCGGGGTGCTGTCATATGTCGAGTCACAATAAAAAAAAATTAAAATAGCAAGCTGTTGTTTTTTATAGTGTTAATAAAGAACGACAATTTTCTCCTTCACACGTGATTATTAATTTATACAAAACTTCATGAACGGTCGTCATAGATTACCGCTGGTATAGGTATAGATATATGCTTCTGTATAAAATGTAAAAAGAGGCTACTTATTTGTATACTTTTTTACACTTTTACTTCAAAGATTATCTTGAAATTTGATCTACATAAATATCTCTGTCAAAATTAAATTTGGGATTGAATTAAATTCAACGTCAGATATTTTCTTAAATCCTATTTGTCGGCAAAAAATCCTCGTCGGCAGAATTCGAGAATATTCTAAATTAAGATTTAATAATCTCACCGTTGGAAAATTATATTATTGATACTTAGCTTCATTGAAATTTGTCTTTGATATCCTCCGGCAGAACGCCTAAAGATAAATCGTACTCAAACATTTTCATATAAATTATGAAATTGATGTTTTTTTTTAACTGGCATAAAGAATCTGGCAAAAAATATATATCTTAAGTTATTATACATTTTTATACTAAGTCACTATACATGCTTATATCATAGAAACAGGACAAAAATTCGATCAAAATTACACTAACGGATTCTTAAACCACTAGTTCTGAAAATCTAACAATATTTTATTATTACACGTATTTTTGTATCATAGACACACAACCATAGTAATATATTTTCAATTGTAACATATTTAGTCGGTTGTATAAAGCCCTTTTTAAAATGGCTATGTCTTGGCCGGCATAGTGATGGCCTCCTTTTGCTTACCAACAGGCAAGTCGAGGTCAGATGTTAAGTCAAAATAAAAAAGAGGAATTAAGTACTATATATACACTACGGTATCTACTTTGACTACAATAATAATTACCTACAACAAATGTCAAATTAGGCCTATATCTTGTGCCGGCATCCTTGGTTCCGATGCCTCGCGGGTTATGATACATTCTGAAGTAAATGTGCACTTACCTTTATTTTATTCCTAAGAAAACGGAAAGAATAGAAGTTGTGCTAAAATAAGAACTAATGTTATTTATCTCATTTATACCATGTTTATACCACGTGTGACTGAAAGAGACAACTACTTGTACTTCATTTTCTTTCTTCCAAAGGTTGTCACAACTTTTTGCAATCGCAACCAATTGGTTGACTTTTAATACTGCTTAATTAAAAGTCACGTGGTAGCAAGAGTAGCGGCATAATTGTGCCGTCAACCTTTTTTGAAGTATTTTAATGTCATTTGATATTCTGTCAAATTAGGTTATTTAATGATCATCAAAACTAGTGACAACTTTCTAAATTACGAATGTAAAAATGTATATTCATCTCCTTCTGGCTTCTTTTTAATGCACTCCAGCTTAACATCAGTCGGGGTGCTGTCATAATAATTTTAATCGATTGTACTCGTATAGGTTCCGAACCACTAAAAATAACGACCAAGACAAGCCAATAAATACAGTTTATATTTAAAAAATATAATAAATAAGAATAACGTAAAATAAATATAATATTAATAATAATGTAGCTATTTTGTCAAATTTAATGGACATTAAAATTAACTAGCGTATTCTACAACTGTCTATTTGTAATCTAATAATCCAAAACATACGAGTAATGTTTTTGATTTTCTTTCTTTATGTAAGAGGAAAATGAGTTTGTATGAAATTACCAAAGTTTTTTTTATAATAAAGTTCTCAGCTACTGTTACCAAAACCGCACAGGACGCGAGCTTTAGTTGAAACTTTTCAACACTACGGTACTTTGACTATAACCGTAACTAGTAAATAAATTTAATATAAACCATTTTTAAAATAGCAATTATTATACAAGGCAGGCCCAGAAAGGTGTTTGCAGACCAAATCGGAGACATCCTAAAAAAATCTAAGTTGCCTAGTGCCCAAAACCATAGAGCTTGTATGAAGAGAATTGTGAATGTGAAGGAACGAGTGAGTTGTGTCAGGATCGTGGCAAGTGGCGATCCTGACACAACTTCGCTGTGGGAAAAAAGCGTGACAATTTAATTGATTGATTTTTATGATAACTGTTTTTATGTGGAACTGCACCACACCTGATATTTTGCATAGAGCCGACTACTACCGTCGCGACCTAATTACTTCACGGTCTGTATTCTTGAAAGTAGTGGTGAAGGATCGGCAGACTAATCAATTGGCCACCAATTTTAAACCTACGCCTGTATTATTATTGATAGCCCCGGACCTAGGAAAGGGGGGAGGGGGGTACCCACCCAGGGTGGCAAATTCAGGGAGCGCCAAAATCATATTATAATATGATTAAAAGTAAAAAACTTGCCCCACACAGCACCTAGCATACGAAAGCCAGAAGGCCTAACACCAACTTTTAAAAACAAGCATGTTTCAAGCCAGTAGTACTGTTACTGGCAGTAGTGATGTATAAAATATCGTACTTATTTGGAATTTTGTTTTATTCCTTCAAATTTAATTGTATATTGGCATAGATTTTACGTTCAGCAACGTATTCCTGCTGCATTTAAATATTAAACCTAATATTATCTTTTGTTATTACTGCGGTTGTACGCTTTAGAGGAATGACTATTGATGTGATATCACAAAACTGCCAATAGTCATTTTGTTCAAATAAGCATATTTAACGTACGAATTGACATTTGACAATTAAAACAATAATGCTATAAGAAATAGTTGTACGCCCGCTGGTTGGCTCACTGTTGACTTGCAAGGAAAAGGCGCCACACACCAAGTGATTATATATTTGTGTGTGTTTTAAGTAATTTATCTCAAACGCTTAAGAGAGGGGCGCCACTATCAAAATTCTGCCCCGGTTTGGGAAAACGTAGATCCGGCGCTGTTTTCAATAAACAGTGCCGGATCTACGATTTAATGATGATCAATTTCATTTTAGTATTAAAACTAAAAGTAAATTGATGAATTGCTGTTCATATTTAGCAAGTTACAACATTATTTTTTAGCTTAATACTGTGACTTTTCTAACAATGTTTTCCTTTGATGTATTTCCTATAATCCTTTAATATCTGTATCGTCATCTATATCTGCTATCTTGTCAAGGGCGACCGTGGTGTAGTGCTGTGCCATTGGTCAAATAAACCGAGAAATCCCGATTTAAAACCACTTCTCGGTACTATTATCTTTAATATATGTATTTTCTTTGGTCATCCTGTTTCTATAATACAAGCACAATTAGTAGCTTAGTATAGAAATGTAAAATAATAAACTAAATAATTAAAAAGATTTTTTACTAAATTTCTTTCCTGAATAATTTATATATTGTATTTGATCACAATGATGATGTGACCTTGATGATAATTGCTTCTTGATCAAATTGGTAACACCTATGAAAATTACGGATCCGCAGTGACCATATACAATACTTAGAATCTGTATGAAGAAAATTATGGATGTGAAGGAAGCAGGAAAGTTGTGTCAGGATCGTTGAAAGTGGCACTCCATTATTTCTGATTATCCCTGTAAGAAATGAGGCGTGACAATTGATGACAATGATGATAAATTGTAGTATTCACTTTATCCATACATCTTTAGTCAACCATACTTATGTTCTCGTAGGACTTAAGCTAAGAACGTGGCCACTTATCTATTCGCCTATACTACGTCTATCTTTGTAATTCTAAACAATATAAGGTCACTATCAATTTTCAATAGCTCTAGAAGGTATTTAATATACACAAGTTTGCAATCAAGCTGCTTCCCTTCCGGCAACTGCGGTTGTATGCGAGGAACACGAACTCATTAGGCGAATATTATACTATCAGCAATAGACCTCCCGATAACGCAATACATTTCAAAGATCTCCATTTACAAGCGATTACAATCCTTTTTACGTTGTCATTTAGGGACTAAATTCCTTTGTATATAATTGTCGTATAGAACTTTCTTGCTGCTGATTAAGCGTAAATGTTTCTGGCTGATTTAATGTCGTACATTCGTCGTTTAATATCGACTCTTCGATTTGGAATGCCAACAGAGTTGAGCGTCATGATACTGCCATTGTCGATTATGATTTCTCACCAAAATGCCTTTAATGTTTGAACTTTCAATGCATAGATAAATTTTATGAATGTTCAAGGGGAATGGATTGTGGAATTTTTTCTTGAACTTTTAAGCAAGAGTGACGTCATTATGTCTGTGAATTTTGCCTAAGAGGCCTGAAAAATAATATTGTTTTTACAACACTAATAGAATAGAAAGCCGGCATATGAAAGGCGACTGAGACAACCGTAAACTGAGACTTTATTTTCAGTCATTGTCGCCTTTGGACCTTTAGGCGACTCGCTGTCAAATGTTACGTCACAATAATAGAATAGGAATATGCAGATAACAGATCGCCAAAATTTTATAAGATATCCATGAAACATAACACTTAGGAAGAGTGCGTCCATTGCAAAAAAAAAATAATAAATAATATTATAGTTCGTTTTGTTACGACCTACCACCAACTTTTAAAAACAAGCATGTTCCAAGACTACTGTTTGATGTACAAGATAAAGCAAGATTACCCAATTTTGTACCACCATCTCTTATTTACCAATTTTGTTTAATTCCTTTAAATTCATTCGTACATTTGCATAAATTTTACGTTCAGAAACTTATTGCTACTGCATTTAAATATTAAAACCTAATATTATTTTTTGTAATTACCGCAATGGTACGCTTTTGAGGAATGAATATTGATGTGACGTCACAAAACTGCCAATAGTAATTTTATTAAAATAAGCATATTTGACGTACGAATTGACAATTGACGATTAAAACAATAATGCTATAAGAAATGGTGGTGCGCCCGCAGGTAAGACATAGCTAGAAGTAATGTAAGGACATACAATTACAATATAATATGGATTTGTGTTATTTATCAATCAAAATCAAATTGTCCCACAGTGATAGCCAGCGACAACACCACTTGGCACGATCCTGACACAACTCGCTCGCCACCCTCACAACCACACAATCATGTTTGTTACATATTTGGATTAAAATCTAAATCTTATTATTGTACTTCAATTCCTTAGTGCTCCGCCGATTGTTCCGTATTTAAACAAAGTAGTATTCGCATTCGATGGCTACTCTCACACGTTTAATAGTAATCAGTTTTTTTTTTTTTTTTTTTGGATGAATGTACGGTTGTCCAAGCCTCGATTTCTTTAAGACAACATTCCGTATTTCGTGTGTGCTACCAGATGCACGTGTCTATCGGTTGTCCGCATTTTATTGTAAATTTTAGTGTAAATAATTATACAATCTTACTCTAAATGGGTAAAAGGCAACGAGAAGAAGCTGAAAACGAACAAGCAAATTGACAAATACCGTAGAAAATAAGATGGTTGGAGAAACGGAGCTCCACGAATACGACGCCATCACGGTCGCCCTCAACGTTTGTTCGTTTTACCTGCATGAACAAAACGATTCAGGTAAATACCGATACTGGATTTTTTTACATAAGTGGATTTGTTGCAACCAAAATGTTTTAATACTTCGTGAGACTATAACGTTCAATATTTATGAATTATTATTGTGATTGAGTGTAGTTTGAAAAACTGCAATGCCACAATTTATAATTACTGTTATTGATGGTAGTTTGAAAAACTATAATGTGACAACTAACTATAACTGTGCTTGAGTGTAGTTTGAAGAACTGCAACGTCACAATTTATTTTATTATTGTGCTTGAGTGTAGTTTGAAGAACTGCAACGTCGCAATTTATTTTATTATTGTGCTTGAATGTATTTCGAGGAATTACATCGTCACAATCCAATATTATTACCTCTTGAGCATGGGTGAACCTACGTCGTCCATATATTGATGTGTATGATTTTTATTAGAAAAATGTACTATATATAATGAGAATCCTAATTCAGGTTACAACATTTTTACCCAGGGTTTATGCTTTTAAGCACCAACTCAATAAAGATTCGAGGTCAATAAACTCTTGACCTTGTTTTATTAGTCACTCTAGACCAGTGTTTCCCAACCTTTAAAAAATGTTTTTTACCCTTAATAAATATAAATGATTACAATATTTAAAAAAAAAAAAAAAAAAAATTGCCTTTTTTGATAAATTGGTCACCGATATCTAGCATTGCATATAAATAACCCAAAACAGAAGGGTTGAAGTCGTGTCTAATCCATTTTGAAATTACCCTCCTTAACTATCGAATTGCCCTGTAAGGCGTGGGCCCCACTTTGGGAAACACTGCTCTAGGCCATACCAAAGAACGTGAGTGCCAGAACCAGCCATACACAACTAGAACCCACAGACCGTTGGTCAAAAAGTTAGTCTGGTGTAAAAAAAAAAAAAAAAAAAAAAAAAAAAAGAGAGAGGGAAAATGTATTTAACACAATGGTTAACCCTTGCAAAATAAACCCTGAGGTCACATATGCAATCAATAAACCCTCTCTGAAGAGGGATAAAACAAAAAGTATTCACTATTTTGCCATGCCATGCAAATACAGTAAATCACAGTATTAAGAATAAAATTATACGGTGTTATATAGATATATCAATACCGCCATTTATTAATATAAAAATGTTCAGAATGTCAGAAAGATACTGAAAAACTTATTTCAATGAACTTCTCTTTAAGAAGGTTTTTAGCCTCAGGCTAGTTCAGGTGAAGTTGCCAGAGATGCAGCACAGGACTCAACTCCTGAAATATCCCTTTTTGAAGTCAACTTTGGACTTTTGGTGATAAAATGGGAAATAGTAAAGCCGCAGCAAGTTCGACCACTGATTTTTTAAATAAATAAAATCCTTTAAACTACTGGGGACTCCCTCGGAAGACTATGTGAGAAGGTGGTTGCTACCAATATGCTGTTACGATAGGCAACAACAAACAGCGTCAACAGACGATTACAATATTTTTACAAGGTACCCTCTGACATATTTATTTATTTTTCATGGATCTGGGACACAATATTCCATTTAATATAATACCTGTATAAATCTAATACCTGTACAATAAGTCAGGTTCCAATTGGTCAGGTTGCCTAATTTCTAAGGAAGAAATTGCTGACTTTAATAGTTCAATAAATGAACTGTTATGTAAAGGTGCTATTTATCTTGAGCTCACCAGAGTCCAATTAATTTATATCCCCACTTTATTGTCTCCAAAATAATACATATAAAAAATAAAAGTTTTATTTTTAATCCTAAAAAATTAACATCTTTTAAAATTGAGGAAATACGTACTGCTCTTAAATTATTAATAACTGCTCTGGATTTTTTTACATGACCAATATTGATATTAAAGATGATTTTGACACCCATACATAAATATAATAAAAACAGGAATTATACTTCATTAGTATATTTAAATGTTTAGATAAAGACATAATAATCATGTCTAATGGCCACAAAGGAGACTTATATATTGGTAAGTTTATATTTTATTATAAACACAACTAAAAGTAAATTAATTCCACAAGCATAATGAATGAGAATAGGTTCTGAAAACATGACAGTTGGAACAAAACACGTCCTATTCAAAGTTGGCCACTATTACAGGCATGCTATATGCAGAATGTCCAGGACTTCAGGTGTAACATAATATAGCTGATGCGCATACAAAACAACTTGAACTATGGAAATGCATTAAATAATAATAGATATAATAGCCAAGTACCAATATCACAAGGTGCCAATAATTAACTATCCTGTTGACAAAATAATTTGTTTCACTTTCATAAGAATCAATTAATCAGCCAAAATAAGTAATTTATGCAGATGCATTATTGTTAAATTGCGGTTATGTTGTACCACTAATAGGGTTCGGTAAGATTGATAAATAAATAAATGAACACAATAATTACCTAAATTTACTGGCTGTCTTTTTGCTTTAAAATCATTTACATGTAATAAAAGTAGGTAACTGCTTTATCATGTTAAGAATTAACAACACCACATCTTGATAGTCTAGCTAAACTAATTTAGCAGTGGTGTAAGCATGCAAGTATGTGCGTATAGACAGATTATATACCATCAAAAACAATACTGCTTCAAATAAAATCAGTTGACACTGCTTCAAGACAGTTTAACAATAGAACCTAGTGAAAAACGGCAAAATATGCCCTTTATACGATTATTTCAGGTTTTGGTATTTCTAAAAAAGATTTGTTTGCCTCTACACATAATCATAAGTGTAAGTTATATATTTGTTGGCGACCAGACCACTATGCTATCGCAAGAGATTCTTTCACAATCTCATGGACGTTTTCCATACAGGACTTTTTACAAATATCATTCGTTTTCCACCCTTTTCAATTATAATAAAGCTTTTCTAAATTTTGTAACAAGGCACCTAGGGTAATTATAGTTGGCTCATATTGACCATTGCAACCATTGCCTGTAAGTGCAGGTGCTTCATTGTCAATAACATTTTGAAGCAATGTAATACATACCTAATTGTAGATTATTGTAATAGTAAAAAAAATAGTATCACAAATATACAGATACATTACACTTCACAGATAGATAAGATTTCTCTTATTTATTCTTATTTATTAACCTTTTTCTAATACTTCTAATAAAGGCTATAGTTATAATTCAGTAAATTGGTATATTCAGCAATAGCCCTCATTTACCAAATGAACTTACCACTGACATTTGTGTTAAGATACTATCTAAGAGATTTTTAGGTTTCGCCCACAAACTCGAAAATATGATTTAAGAACCCAATGTTTGTTAAGAATTATTATATAAATTATATCCAAATGAAAATATTTCACTTAATTTGTTATCCAATGTGATAACATTGTTAGCTTTTGTCACCGCTCATAAAGGATAATCCTCATCTTTAATTAAATATAATAATATGATTATTTAAAATATTGCAAGTTAAAATATAAATAATAAATTTCAATAAACCTAGGGCCAGGTCGTACACAACCAACTTTATTATTGCCTCTATTGTATAAATCCTAAAATATCTTTTGTAAAAGAGAGTTTATCTGCCCTGCACAAAACTCTTTCAGTTATATAAATAAAAAAAAATAAAAAAAATCTTGTTCGTTAACAAACTTTAAGCAATTAAAATAAAGATACACTTTATATCTTGATATCTATGACATACACTTGAAAATCATAGTAATGGTCATTTGTCAACATCTACTATTTAAACATTAGGAGAGAATATTGACACTATTCGTAGAACTGTTGGATGGTCCGAAAAATCCAACACTTTTGCAAAAATTGATTTAAAAATATATATATATATTATATATATATTTATTACTTGTACTAGATCACTGTAATGACTTAGAGGACGCATAATTATATAAATTTAAGAAATAATTGTTATAGAACTAAGTTAATGTGATTGAGGAGTTCTGATCATCCAAATGTCTGGTGATACTTCCATTTCAGTCCACAAACCTTCAACCTTTAAATATCTACTTTGTTTAAATACGGAACAATCGGCGGAGCACTAAGGAATTGAAGTACAATTGAGAATCAAACGAACTTACCTGTAAGTGAAGTTCGATGATAATTGTACGAACTTCCTTAGTGCTCCGCCGATTGTGAAAGCCACACCCTCCCACCTCTACATGTAAATAGGTAGGTGAGTTTCAGGTTTGTAAGCACAGGAACACTATAAACAGAATGTTGTCTTAAAGAAATCGAGGCTTGGACAACCGTACATTCATCCAAAAAAAAAAAAAAAAAAACTGATTACTATTAAACGTGTGAGAGTAGCCATCGAATGCGAATACTACTTTGTTTAAATACGGAACAATCGGCGGAGCACTAAGGAAGTTCGTACAATTATCATCGAACTTCACTTACAGGTAAGTTCGTTTGATTCTCAATTATTATTGAGCAGCGCTCGCAGCTAACTTCAGAAACGCCTTTATTTTAGTTTTGATTTTACATTTTTTTATTATTTCGACGTTTCTAGAGCTTTGACCCATCGTGGTCACGGATCACGGAGAGACTGATGTGTTGGTCGTCCTATTGATTGATGCTGTTTTTGTTTATAAAACTACCCCGTTTGATGTTTTCATTTTGTTTTGCCCGGTTTACGCGATAGTAAGCCGCATAAAATTTGTTCGGGCAAAATCTTAGAAAATACTTCAGAGACGCCTTCAACTTTGGAACCGATTATAAAATACCGTTTTGGTAAAATGAATAATAAAATAAGTAAGTAAAATGAAATAACTTATTTCAATAATTACGGACGTTTTCACATTTCATGCTAAGATGCATGTGTTTATTGTTTTATGTATACCTAACAATAAAGTACAAGTAACTAGACATTAAGTAGTTGTAAATGGTATTATTAGACCGATTTCTAAGATCGAACGTGTAATGAGCCGCGAGCACGGGTCGGCGACGTTAATTGCTGCTTTTGCGCCGATTTAAATATATCTAAGTGCATCGACCGACGCGTAAGGAATGCCTCTCTCAGCTTCTGGAATCTTCGCCGTTTTTTCTTGTTTATACGGAAATTAATTTTGTGTTTTAATGTCTTAGCTTCCTCGTAAACCCGATTACTAAAAATGTGAGAGGAAAGGCGATATGTCTATTTTTATTAATACGAGTATAATAAAGTCAGAGAGAAAACCACTCACTTACTATCTCCGTCAATAGCTAATGTGCTGGTCATAGTACCTTTTCAAATGACTCGTGGTCATTGAAAATACACAATTTCATTATAATATCAAAATATATCAAAATTTAATCAGCGGTAGCAATGAAAGCGCCCAAAATTCTACTTTTAGACACTGTTTTTCTTTATTCTCTGTAAATATAACGTGTATGTATTATAACTATGAACCATGCAGATATTATCGTTATAATAGTAAATCAAAATCCCCCCATCAAAATCCTTTGCGTAGTTTAAAAGATATAAGAGCAGACAAAGGACACCGAAAGCGATTTATTTTAACTATGCTTGAAGATAAAATCAAAAGTGTACTAAAAAAAAGCAAGCGATTTAAAATAATGTGTATAAATTCTTCTTGAAAAATTCAAGTTTTCCGCGTTTCATCATCATTGCCCTTATGTATTTCATCTTTATCCTCCATCCACTTGGCTGTATGGACTATGACTCCTTTGCCTTTAATTGAACAACACAAAAAATATTCAATTTATTTTAAAAACATATCATTAACTAATTACTATTCAACGATTGTCCCCTTGAGGCATTCCTTTTGGCATGTATTAATGGCAGTAAATCGGTACTCTGGGTAATTATAAAAACACCACTATAATTACACATGTAACAATCAATAGACATCTGTCTCCCATAACGAGACACATGATATAATTTCATACTCGTATCTACAAATGGAACACGTAACAATTTACTTCAAAACATTATAGTTTTAAAATTAACCGTGACTTCAAAACAATAAGGTTTAAAGTTAAACATATATATTCTTACTATTTGTGTAATTAAAAATGTTGGTGTTGGTAAAAATAAGGCATTGTTCTGGCAACATTCATAAAATACCACTGTAATATCAACTTTAATATAGTTAAAATAAAGTTTAAAATATTACTTTTAATAAAAAATAATGTATAGCAGAATTTGTTCGTGTAAAAATAATGCATTGTCCTGGCAACACCAGACAGCTGTCCTCACACCGGACACAATTAACACTGATTACGATAATTACACATTTAATTCTTATTTCCTACGTGATTATATTTAAAAAAAAAGTAATAATAAATAAAATACAAAAGCTACCACAGAGGTTGTCTGAAGAGAATTATGTATGTGAAGGAAGCACAGGCGTGACGTAGTGGTTAGCACACCAGTCAGTTATGCAGAAGTCCCGGGTTCGATCTCCGGTCGAATCAAATAATTGTTTCATAGCTTTTATAAGTAATATTTAATAATTTTATGAAATTTACTAATATTTGTTATTAAAAAATAGAGGCAGATATTTGCCCCACGTCTGGTTGCTAGAGAATGGTAGGCAGTGGTACCCAGTTTGCCGATCTGGGGTAGTACCACCACTTAGTTACCACCAGTTGCCATAAACCCCACGCATGGCAGGCGGCTTAGAGATCGCAGAGAGGTGCTGCCCATCCCCCGGTGTTACTGGTCGAGTTTTAGGACAACCCGGGTCATAGTACATGCAAGCCACTACATGGTGTAGTGACAATGCAATGGTTATGCAAACCAAGAGCACGGGTTCAAAACCACTTGCTTTAGTATCTTAGTATAGAAATGTAAAAGAAAAAAATCTGAGACAGTAGTTCGCCCCAATTCGAGAAACACACACCAGCTTAACGCTATAATTAGTAATTTAACCATAACACGAATACCTAACTAAGCTACCCATCACCACCGCAATAGGATAAATAATCATTATGGATTTAGTAAGCGGTTACTAATTAAGTCTATTGTGAAATCGGCCCTTTGACTTGCATTGATTGAAGAGTTTAGTGACGTCACCAGCTAGAGGTGACGTCACTCGTCCGATATAGGTCAGAGAATTTCAACAAAAGCTGTAGACTAACAATGCATTCGAATGCAAACCCATGTGACGATATTCCTGTCTATATTATATTATTATGGTATGTATGTATAATGTATTTTTTTTATTTTGCATCCTTCCACTGATCTATACACTTCAAGTTATTTAACTGTAGTAACCATTCATGGACCGAACTTCAGCTTAACATCAGGCGGGGTGCTGTCATATGTTGAGCACCAATTAAAAAAATAACTAATGGCCTAGTATGGCGGCCAATATCCAAGGCTATTATTTTTTTATGTGGAGGCTAAAGTAAACAAACCTTAACTTAATTATGTAAATATATAAAATATTCTATTATAATGTTTTTTTTAGTTTTTAATTATATTTTATGTAGTGTTTAATGTTTTAGTTAATTATATGTAAAAAGTCAACACGCTTCTTGTTTATACTCGTTTAAATACCTTTCGTCTATGTTTTTATAAGGTCTTAATCTGACCTCAAATTGCCTGCTGGTAAGCAAAGGAAAGTTCAAGACTGTTAATGACAGCAAAAATTCAATTCAGTTTACGATTGCCCATAGTGACTATGCCGGTTATAGGATAGAAACAAAATAAGTGCTGCAAAAGATAAACATTTACTAACTATTTATATTTTAAAAAAAAATCTTGTGATACGACTTATGACAGCAACCCACCTTCAACTAGGCGGGCATAGTGGATGTGACTGCTACTTACAGTTAATTGACTGTAGCAACAGTCACCTCCATTCATAGACCGCGCTTCAACCTAACATCAGTATGTCGAGTCACAATTTTAAAAATATAAAACCTGATGAACTAGAGTTTGATAAATGAATGAAGGCGACTATTACTGTGATAAATGTCGGCAACCATTATGCCGAACTAGCTGAATTCTAACAGCTTTGAGCCCCATCTACGGGCTGTATCAATTCACTCCGCTCAAGTTGTTCAACTCCGGGTTGGTGGCTGGGCAAATGTCACTAACTGTCTGCCCACCACTCTTATATAAATAAATAACCCGAGTAAATAACTAATTCGGAAATTGCGTCATATCTTCTCGTCAAACATTCCGCAGTGCCTGAAGACATCGAACAATGTGTGTTGCCTGTTGGAAAAGCTCAGAGTCGCTCAGCGGGCAATGAAGAGAGCTATGCTTGGTGTTTCTTTGCGCGATAGAATCCGGAACGAGGATATTTGCCAAAGAACCAAAGTTACCGACATGGCTCGTAGGATTCTCAAGCTGAAGTGGCAATGGGCTGGCCACATCGCTCGAAGAACCGACAACCTATGGGAAAGAAAGGTTCTAGAGTGGAGGCCACGAATCGGAAAATGCAGCGTAGGCCTCCCACTAGGTGGACTGACGACCTTGTCGTTCGGAATGGCGTTCTAACAGGGAGGCCTATGTTCAGTAGTGGACACCTTCTGGCTGATGATGTGGAAATAACTAATGATAACGAATCAACATTTTCTTACTTTTAGTCATCATTATCATGTCAGCCAGAAGTTGTCCACTGTTGGACATAAGCCTCCCCCAACTATAGTGACCTGCATCCTCCGGTTTTCTGCCTCCTTTAGCAGGTCGTCAGTGTGGGTGGACGTCTTACGCTGCGTTTTCCTGTACGTGGTCATTATTTGAGAACCTTTCGGCTCCAACGGCGTACAGTTCTACAACTTATTTTTGCCCTTCGTTCAATAGATTAGGAAAAATCTTGTTTAGTGACATATATTCTATTTAAGTATTAACTATTATATAGACGTAAAATTCCACAAAAACATTTTTACAATTTCACTATTTATTAGTACATTATAAAACACATGTTAAATAAGTTACAATAAATACGTTAACTCTAAAACAGATTGCTTAAGAAAATACCTGACTAATATATTGCTTACAAAAAGAACCATAAATAAATCATGCTTCACTCGAGACTCAAACGATATGGCACCATAAATCTACAACACATATCAAATCAAAATTCTTTTGATTGACGATTTTCCGATTACAACGGTGCATAAATTTACCATTTGTTTTGCATTCAAGGGGAGTAGAAACACGTTGTAGCTCTGTCTCTACCACGAGTAGAACGCTGCCTTAAAAATTGTTGTTAAACCGTTCTATCGTTTTTTTTTAAATTATGACCCGACATCTTATCGTCAGGCAAATTGAGCTCTAAAAGTGCCGACGTCTGAAATCGTTTCAGCTTATGGTTGACTCAGTCACCGTTACTGTGCCGATCTAAGGTACTTTATTACGCTTCGCTTGAAGGATCAACATTTTAGAATGCGGAAAACAAAGAATCAACGCGCCGAACCATAGTTTGACTGATCATTCGGTCGACACAATGCGGATGTTTTCAGCGGGTATCACGGGGCTATAAAGACTTGAATTAAGGTTGTATAAACCATAAAATTTTAAAATAAACAATTATTTAGTCAAGTTACATTAGCGATTACGATACCAACAAGTAGTAGAAGTATAAAACCTTAGATGTTATAACTTATTTAGATCGATATAGGATCATAACCACAGCTAAGAAATATGTCGTAGCTATAAATGTAGTGAATTACAAGTTCGTAAAGGATGTCGAATAGTCTGTGGCTCAAGTATATTGAACTGCTAAAATATGCACATGCAGTAATAACTTTATGCATTGAAGGCATTCAGTTGTATTGATTTACGAGCGATCTTCGTGTGGGCGGTGATATGTGTGCTTTCTACTATTTTCCTACTTTGACTCTCCGTAATAGAGCAGGGTAGATTTATTAAATGAAATACCACCCGCACTGTTTTGTTCCACGTAATATATTTCTCTATTTTCACCTTTTGGGGATAAATTTATTGACGTCGACTTATGACAATACCCTGACTAATGTTCAAAAATGTAAGGCAACTGCAGCTCAGCGTATTTTGTTTATGTTCATTAGATGAGACTCTTTCCATAGCGGTACCATGGCGAGGTTACCAGGGTACCGTGAATTTATATTTAATCCTGGAATTATTGTGATACTGTTTAAGGCGACCGTGGTGTAGTTGCAGTGAAATGGCTACGTGAGCCGAGTGGCACGGGTTCAAAACCACTCACCGGTACCAATGTATCTTTGATATATGTACTTTGGTTGTCCTGTTTCTATGATACAAGCACTTTAGTAGCTTAGTATAGAAATGTATAATAAAATATAAAATAATAACCAATATTTACAGTTTTTTTAATTGTGACTCAACATATGACACCCCGCCTGATTTTGGGCTGCAGTGCGGTCTATGAATGAATGGAAGATGATTCCAAAGTTACGAAGGTTACGTTACGAGTTGTATAAAGACTATAGTAAATGTTGAGGAAACGAAAGAGTTGTGTCAGGATCTTGGAGCTCTATTGTCTCTTCCTATAAGGCATAATACTAAATATAAGATATAACCACAATAATATAGGTAGAGAAAAGTTGTCAGTATTCTTTTTAGAATATTTTTTAACTTCCAAAGATACCGTTACACCTATAAAGCTTTGCTCTAACAACTCTGCTATATGAAACTGGTACATTAGCTCTTTACTAATTTCTTCACAGTGAGAATCAAAAAATGGGTTATTTTTAAAAGAGGAAAAGTTTCATTGCTTTTTCTTGCATAAATTCACTCGTTCCAATGAAAAGAACATCGGGAATGCATTGAAGCGAGAAATGTTTCTGACGGCTTATACACTTTGTATCTTCATACCATTGAGGGGCAGAATTTTTCAATAGAACGTAACATTGCTGCATTGGCGTTTCGTTCTACGTGTTTATTCAGAATGAATAGAAATAACAAAGCGCCTCTCATTCGTAAACAAAATATGAATTCGAATATATTTGGCAGATTATTATGATAATAAGGCAGATATGGCCGATAAAACACAGCCAAATTGTATACGTTTTGGAAAGTCGCAGTTAAAAAGTGGTAGGCACATACATAGTTGGTGTACGTTGCCCAGTCTGCCGATTAGGAGTAGAACCATACCAATACTTACAAGTGTGCAGTCCGCGAAGTGACTTAGTCGCGTTTTGAGATCAGCCCCACTCCCCCTTAGAACGTCATTCTGAACTAAAAGATGCTAGTTGAATCCACCGTTTATTTGTGACTTTCACTATGTAGTAAGTCCACCTAGTGGGAGGCATACCTACGCTGCATCTTTCGGTTCTCAACTCAAAACCCTTCCTTCTCCGTCGGTTATCGGTTCTTCAAGCGACGAGCGATTTTGTCATTACCCTGACACAATACTGCTTCCTTAACGTACACAATACCTTACATAAGAAACACATACAAACAATCGATAGAACAATATACAAACCTTGTCACACATAACAAGAATCGTCAGCCGTGGTCCCATTGATCGAATGATATTGCCTTTTATTTCAAGTGGCACTCAATGGTAGTACGTACGCTCATTAAGCGGACCTGCTGCATTTGATGAGCGCTCTGTCAATAGAACAGGCCAACCGTGAAATGTTTATACACAAAACAAAAGAACACTCGGATGTTACCAAGGTTGTTTTATTATTATTATTACTAGAAAATACAAACTATTTAATTTAAAAAAAAATAATATGAGGGGGTTTTATTCTCAAAATTAAGGCAGAGTAAGAGTAACCAAATCAAATTGTCACGCCTTTTTCCCATTTGCCACGGTCCTGACACAACTTCCTCGCTTCCCTCACACCCACAAGTCTTTTCATACAAGCTGTACGGTTATGGGCACTAGGCAACCCAGCTTTTTTGAGGACGTCTCAGATTTAGTCGGAAAACACCTTGTTTAACGCATCCATCCATCCATTAGATTTATAAATTAATGAAGGAAGCGAGAGAGTTGTGTCAGTATCGTGGCAAGTGGCGATCCGTTGTCTCTGCCTATTCCTAAAAAGGCGAAAAAGGCGTGACAATTTGATTGATTGATCTACTATGTTCATAAAAGGAATGGTGATACTTCACAACAGCGGATAGAGCAAATGGCCTCCATCAATTTAAATCCTACTTATGATATTGCGCGTTTATTTATACAGATTTCATCACTCGACCTATTTTACCTGACGCAAAATATAGCTGTGCCCTATTTCAGATGTAAAAAGTTGTTATTTTATAAACAAACACATCCTACAATATACTTCTAAATTGATATAAAATTTGTTTATATTAACAGTTCAGTAGCCCCAAACTGCTTTATTTATTCGGTGTAAAATTATGCCTAGGTAGGGTTACCATTTTATTTGACTAGAATCCGTGAAAAGAGCTTAGTATAAAAATTATTTAATTTGACAACCCTAATTTTGTTACTAATCCGTATTGACAGATGTCGCTATTTGCTACTAAGTTATACCATCGGAGCTCTTAAATACATCTGCCTAGCAACGCCTATAACTGTACGAGTTATTGGCGTTGCTAAGTCACGAGAACTCAGCAATTTGCAGACATGGCAGCTCTACTCTACACGTCCTTTATCAGCTATACCACGGAGAATGCTCCAAGTAGCCACCTTGATCCTACAGCGTCTTTTACTTCTGCGATAACCGCAGACAAGACAAATGTCGCGTCTCAATAATTGTTTCAATTTGGAGGCGACCGCGGTGTAGTGGCAGTGCAGTGGTCACGCAAACCAAGAGAACGAGCTCGAAACCACCCACCGGTATAGTTCGCATCACGTAAGTTAGCAAGAGTAGTCAGAGTAGTCAAAAGAAGTCGTCTTTTAGGTGTGTTTGGGAATGAGGTAACAAAGTTCCGTGATCGATTGGCTGGCCAGTCGATCATCGACATGCACATCAGATTTATAAATTCCTTCGTCCATTTATAAACTCTTTTTCTTAAACTACTATTATTTTTTTCTATGAATGTAAGAGATCCTTTTTTATTGCACGACCAGTGTACATGCGCAAACGTTCCCCTCACGCGGACTATACCAATGTATCTTTGATATATGTACTTTGGTTGTCCTGTTTCTATGATACAAGCATTTTAGTAGCTTAGTATAGAAATTTAAATAATAACAAAAAATCTAGGGTTATGCAAATTTGTTTCACTATTCTACAGTAATTTAAAAGGAGTTGTAAAATTTTATTAGGCTTTATAAAGTTGATAACCCTAGTTACTTTCTCGACCACTCTGTTTTGTTCATTTCTATGCAAAATACTCTCGGATGTGAATCAAGAACAATTGCATATGAGCGTAAATTGTGAAGTGACAATCCATTTTGTTTAATGGCTGTAAAGTTTCATTTAGTTAGGAAGAAATTTACAAGTTACATCTCCAATGCCATTTGTTCTGTCTAAGTTATTGTTTGCAATAAGTCCTGACATTACTTGGAATTGATGACCGCTTTTAGTCAGCTTTGCATTGTATCTCCAAGGCTGTAATTGTAAGTATGACCGTTACAGGAAATTGAATTGTCGGTATTTATCTGTTTAACTACAAAGGAAATTAATTAAATTGCTAGTTAGATAGTAAAGAAAGGGTATTATGATTTCCTATTATGCTAGGGTGCTAAGGTAGAATGCTATTCCAAGAGCGGAGATGACTGCTGCTGCAAGTCGCATCCGCTCTATCCCTGATGCCGTGGACGGCAACTTACAAGCGGATCCCAAGACACAGCGAAGTCACTTCACGGTCTGTATACTTGTAAGTGGTGGTACTACCCCGGATCGGCAGACTGGGCACCACTGCTTACCACTTATAGACAACCAGACCCGGAACAAAAACCCGCCTCTTTTTTACTAAAAAATATTTGTAATAATACATTTAATTTTATTAAAAATTATAAATAAAAAGTATGGAACAAAACTTTGCTTCGACCGGGAATCGAAACTGGGATATTACGCGTAACGGACTGGTGTACAAACCAAGCGTGTCGTCAGCTATAGAACTGTGATGATTAATATGTATTATCGATTATTATTATCAGCACCCTTGGACGTCCATCATGCTTACCAGAAGGCAGATCATCAGATGTCGAGTCACAATAAAAATAAAATTAAAAAATCTTTACAAAAATGAAATTCTTTGAATTCGTGAGCAATCTAGTATTATATAAGCATAAAATACCAATCGCACTTACATCCGTTTTCACTTGAAACAAAAGAGTTAACCTAGAGATAATAAAATTTGCAATATAATAAAATCAGTTTCTATGGCTACTAATCTGCTTTTGTAAGATATGATATCAACATCTTATGTAAACAATTGACTTACAATACAAATAAAGAAACTGATTTTGAATTGATTTTTAAATGAGACTGATTTTGAAACTGATTTTAAAACGCCTATACCACGGAGAATATTCTAAGTAACTCATGAATATTTTCATTATTTTTTATTATTAAAGACATGACAGCACCCCGCCTGATATTAAGCTTAAATGCGGTCTATGAATGGAGGTGACTGCTACTACAATTCAATAACTGTAAATAAGAGTCATATTCACTATGCCGGCCTAGTAGGCTGCTACACCACCATTTTTACGTGATACTCACAGGTCGGGGGAAATTTGACAAGGCTATTTAGGCTGCATAATATTTTAATCAATTGTATGACATGTTATTTTGTGTATGACTAGTCCAAGTGTATTAATAGATACCTACTGGACGTTTTAAATGAATAAATGAATAAATCATATTTATTCTGTTGACCAGTCGACAGCCGAACTAAAGGATTTGGCGAGTCCTTTTTTCATCTATTAGCCAGTGAATTGCTTTACTTCAACCGATGCTGTTTCTATAACTTTGGATTCCTATAACTTAAAAAAGCATCTCTGGCCGGCATAGTGAAGGCGACTGAGAACTGTAACTGTTTTTTTTACTTATTGGCGATCATTGACTTCCCTTTACTTACCATTAGAAAGGTCAGATATTGATTGAGTCACAATAAAAAAAAAAGATTTAATAATATTTTCGTAGGGTTTGTGAATCCTTCACATAAAAACAAGAGTAAACTTTTCTACCTTCAAAACTTAATATTGAAAGTATCGAAAACCTAACGTAAACTAGACTAGACTAACGAACAAATTTGAGTAGACCTACAAAAATGGCATTCCAAAACAAGTTATTATTATAAATATGAGCGCTATACAAAAGGAGACCATCAGTATGACATTACGACGGGGAGCTCATGATGGGTTTCATCAATTTAGTTTATAGCCACTTTCTTACCGCCATCATCACTATCTAACATTGGGGCGAGACATA
Organism: Tinea trinotella; assembly: GCA_905220615.1. Classification (NCBI taxonomy): domain Eukaryota; kingdom Metazoa; phylum Arthropoda; class Insecta; order Lepidoptera; family Tineidae; genus Tinea; species Tinea trinotella. The sequence goes on from HG992314.1 coordinate 3,985,211, forward strand.
AAATTTTACGACACTGACTCATTTAAGATGTATAATGAAAGTACTGTTACTCATTTACACAATTTGCCTCCGCTTTCGATTTTGTGGCGAATTTAGCTTATGAACTAGATCGTGTTATTGTAAGTTATTTAAATATTTTTAGGCCTATTCCAATGCTACTATTACTGTATACATTAGTAATATTCGAATAGAAAAAATCGAACTCAATCGGGGATCGAACCCGACGTCGGACTTTAGACTACAAGACATGTATGACTTATTACAAATAGTCTCAATTTATTATTTAGGCACTCTAGCGATTCTACAATAGAAGCATTTCAAACTCATTCTACTTCTGTATGCCAGCCAGAGATGCCTTTTCACGCTTTGCTGAAGGTATATGATGGATCGCCACTTGTATTTTATATGTAAAAATAAATATTATAGAAAAAATATACACGTGTACGAGTACGTCCAAAAGTGTTCTGAAAGGAAGCTTAAGTATCAAAATATTTTTGTATCAAATCAAAATCAAATATTCCATATTTTGAAATGAGAATATTGAATTATATAAGAATAATGAGAATTTAGAGAAATTAGAAAAGATTCATATTCCTCTCAACAGTATTAACTGTACGAAATACAGTTTCTACCAAAATAGGCATACACATTAACAAGTATTCTAATTAATTAGCAGACGGGATGTAGCGAGATTAGTAAACTCTGCGGCTGAATCCAAATATTTATACCATAACATAAGGTACATCATCTCGTAGGTATAATACATACGTAGGTATCTACAGGTATTATACTTGCGAGTTTATATACATTCAGATACAGAATTAAATATACAAGGTATATGTATGTAAGTATAACGGAGTTCTTTCATAAATTGTTTGTAATTTAATCAAAATGTCACGCCTTTTTCCCAAAATAATAGGCAATGGAAATGAATTTAATTTGTCTTTCTTAAATCATTTCTATACTAAGCTATACCATAAGTATCATAAAAACAAGACGACAAGACTATATTAAAGATACATTTGTACCGACAAGCCCTTTTAAACGGCTCGCGAGAATTCATTACTAAAATGGAGATTTTTTGTTTCATGCTTTATCATAAATATATCACTTTTCAATTTATTAAAATCTAAATATTTCTTTTATAAACTTCAAATAAATATTAAAAATATATTTATCTTTAATCTCTTTTATTATCCTAATACTTTTTTATCAGGAAAATAGGTCAGAGTAATAAATGAAAATAGTGTACACTTTTCACAATTTTAAACCGTAAATAAAATGCTACAGTTTCCAACAGTACTCAGTTAAGATATTTTTACACATTTAGCAATGATGATTGATACTATTATTTTTATTATCAATTGACGTCATAACAAAGATATTTTCACTTGTTCTAAATATGAAAACAACTTCCGGAATTGTCTTATCAACACGAACATTAATAAATGATGGATTCTCCAAATGTACTTGTAACTGTACAATAATTCATATACACGAATTAACGCAATATTTTTTATGTTAAGCAAGAGAAATTTAAGAGCGCTGATGGGTAAAATAACCGACTCATCTTTCGAATGCCTCTGTTGCCGTCACTATGCCGGCCAAAAGCTTCTGGATTCTTCTTTAATTCGCCTAATATTTTTTGTATCATCATCTTTAGCCAGAAGGCGTCCACTGCTAAACATAGGGGCCCTTAGAACGCCATTTCGAACGACAAGATACCAGTTTCATCCTTTCACTATGTCGTCAGTCCAGAACTATTTAACATTTTTTGATTACTCTAAGAATAAACGACGTTATAATGACTTCATATATCAAATTGTCACGCCCTAATTCCAAAAGGGATAGGCAGTCTGCTTGCTGCTTATCGATTACAGCATTTCAACTTAACATCGGTGTGCGGTTAAACCAGAGGTTTCCAAACTTTTTTCTCTCATAGACAACTTCCAAAAATTTGCTGGTTCCGGTGGACCCCCCGCAGCTACATTTCTGCAATGTTCTTTCAAACTCAAAAATGTGAAGATTAGGTCCAATGGTTTAGCGGCTCCTTTCTAAATATGTACTGAATTTAGAATCTACAAGTATTTACATACACGTCGCTGAGCTTCTTAAAATATTAGTTCTTCATTTAGTTCATCAGTATCGAAACCAGATAATCTTTCGTAGACCGCTTACGAATTATGAATCCCCATTTTTTTGACACGCCTACGTAGACCCCTGTCGAGTCTCCCGTAGACGCCTGAGGGTTTACCTGGACCACTTTGGGAATTAATGGGTTAAACGGTGTGCAATCATAATAATATTTTCTTTGGCCAGCATAGTGACGGCGACTGAGGCAGCCTTGAACTAACTCGATTGATTTAGCCGTCGTCACTCTTGGATCTCCTCTTGCTTATCATCAGGCGGGTCGAGGTCAAATGTCATGTCACAATAAAAAAAATATACCAATTCAATAATAATATTGACGAAGAATGGATGTGAAGGAGGAGAGATAATGACGGCTTTTTATCTCTGTCTATCTCTGCGAGAATGTAGGCGTGACATTTTAAGTAGAATTCTCCAAATTAGGTCTTTGCAATTTAACCAATTAATTCAATAGAAAAATGGCTCATATTTTTCTATTGAATAAATGACCTCATAAAGATTTAATTAAATAAATTATGAGATAGTGTAATATCCGTTGTTTGCTTTCCGGGGTCATCAAACTATGGTTTGCTTGCGCCCACGCACACCTCGGACTACTAAGCCTCAACTGCATTAAGCCATTTATTAGTATTTCCGTTTCTTGTCATAAAACCTGAACTAGTATAATATGCATATGAAATATAAAACAAAATAAGGTCAACTGCTCGTTATATGGAAAATTTATTTGTAATACAGAATAGCGTTTTTGCTTTTTAACTGGTACATGTATATGATTAGAAACCTATGCCTTAATACAATATTAAGATTTAAATAATAACCTATATGCTTCACAGCTGCCCCAGTCGCTATCACTATGCCGGCTAAAGGTGCTTCTTTACGCATCGCTTGAAGGATCCAAGGTTACAGGATGGATAGAACACATTAGTTGGTAAAACATTCCACTTGTCGATTGTTCTACAAAGAAACGACGGACCGAACCTTTTAGATCGACTACCGATTCGGTCGACAGAATGCGCATGCCTCCCTGACCTGTGCGGATATTATTTAGTGTGAAAAGACGAGGTAGGAACAAGGAACGTTTTTGTTTTAATTTCTATATTAAATTAAAACAAACATTATGTTAAGTAGGTACCTAACATAGTATATTTTAATTTATTCATATAACCTTTCTTATCACAAACTTTCTTCATGTCCTATGTCTAAGAAAACAGTTACGTATTACGTAATCCATTTACGTATATAGGGTGTTACTGTTTCAAACCTATTACTGATAAATACAACTGTATTTTTTTATTTTAACTGTATAATTTTAAAATGTCCACCTTTACAGTAGTATTTTAGCCGGTTGTACCAAAATAGTTTCAATTTACGAATTTAGTTTTATTTTATACTTATTCTATTACGTTTACTATCGTGAATTGGGTTGTTAATAATTTTATATCGAACCTACCATTTATATAGGTTTTTATCATTAAAAATAACAAAAGTAGTACATAGAAACCCAAATTGAATGATGTCCTTTAGCTCTGTATAAAATATATATAAACGTAAAGAGTGGTGTAACCCATTTTTCTTTTTTTCTTTTACTTATACGATACTTTTTACAAATTCGTAAATTAAACAGATAAACCGGCTGTTTATCTGTTTTCCCTGTTTAAGAAGACTTAAATAAAATTCCCTGAAAATAAAATTATTTCTGCTTTTTTCTTAATTAGCGTTATCTATGAATACTTTAATAATGTTTACTTTCTTATTGTTCAAATTGCTAATTGTATTTAGTTATAGTGACATGCCAGATTTAACAAACAATATTATCTGGTCAATAAATAAATACATTTTCACTGGATCGGTAGCCGAATAAAAAAATTCACCAATGTTAGTGTTCTCTTTTTTCCTTAACCTAGGCAATGAAGCCGGAAAAAGTTACTACCTAAGACGACATATTTATGGTGTCTAGTTGTTAGCTATCATGGATCTCTGCTGAGTTTACCTATCATACTGGCGAAATCACATATCATGCGAATGCTTAATAATGCAACAAGTAACGGAACGGCCTTTTCAATCTATTTTTTTATTATTTATTTACATTTCTATACTAAGCTATACTAAAGCTATAAAAACATTTTATACTAAAGTGCTTGTATCATAGAAACAGGACAACAAAAGAACATTACCAAAGATACATAGGTACCGATGGGTGGTTTCGAACTCGTGCTCTCGGTATGCGTAACCATTGCACTGCCACTACACCACGGCTGCCTTTTAAAGCCCGATGTCCAAAGTCCAAAGCTTTAATTAACGCCAAGAATTGTATACTTTTAAAAATATACACAAATCAATAGCTTGTATATGACGCAATATAATATAATGCTGGTGTTTTAATTGGAAATTGGTTTTTACCTCATATACTACAATTATTACACCCTGTATAGGATAATGTGAGGGTTGGCGCTCTATGAGTCATTTTAACAACCCCCATTTGTAATATGAGTCATTGGCGTGATCGGTTGCCTAAAGTATAAATACATTATTACATTTTGTCTGAAGGAAGTTATCATTATTTAATATATTTTTAATGTAGATTATTATTGTATAAGGCGACTGTGGTTTAGTGGTTGTGGGATGGTCTTGCAAACCGAGAGCTTTGAAAACCACTTGCCGGAGCATTGAAAACCTTTGGTCGCCCAGTATCTGTGATACTCGTACAAGCACGATTTATTAGCTTAGTGCAGAAATTTAATATAAAGAAATATATTTTCCCTAATTGACCTAAATAGTGTAATATGCTAACTTAATAATAAAAGGCACGTAATTCGACAATCGACATAGAGCACGTGAACTTTCATTGTTCCAATTAGTATGACATTTAAATGTTTAATTGGAATATTCTAATTTATACATACGTATGAAGAGAATTGTGGATGTAAAGAAAGTGAAATTTCTCAAATAAGTACTCCTATATTTAAAAATACTCTTCATATAATTTCATATAATTGTTAAAATTTATATATTGATAATACATTGTTTAAGCAAAAATATATCTCATTTAATTTCAATTATGAATTATATTCACAATCCTTTTCAAACGACCTCTACGGTTATGGGTACTAGGCAACCCAGCATCTTGAAGATTGTCTGCCTCGTATGAAAAGGATTATGGATGTAAGGGAAGCGAGGGAATTGTTTTTGGATGGTGGCAAGTGGCGCTCCATCCTTTAATTTGAATAATTCTATTACCAATGTCTTCAAATAGTTTTTGAAACACGCGTAAATTTTGTATTTTAAAATAAGGCAGCTGTGATAGTATCCCGTGTTGGGACGTCACGGGCTACGCCGAGACTGTTTAGGACCCAGGTCACGCAACTGACGGGCGCCAGTGCCCTCCAACAATAATTCCATCGATTACGATCAGTCATTTTACCCTTTTATTGAAATTAGAATACAATATATATTTAAATTTTAAACAGTAAACGAATTTTATTACCTATTCCTTATCTATTGTGGTTTAGTTCATTTCATGTTCGTTTATATTATATATTAACAGTACAATGACAGAAATTCCAAGAATTGACAGTAACTGAATTGGAATAGTTTATTAATTTTATTGTATTATAATTCATGACAATATATTGTTAAATAGATTTTTTTATTTTATTGTGACTCGACATATGACAGCACCCCGCTTGATGTTAAGCCGAAGTGTGGTCCATGAATGAATGTCACTGCTACTACAATTTTAATAACCGTGAGTAGCAATCAATTCCACTACGCCGGAACCTAGTTGGAACCGGCAACTTACAAGCTTATCCCGAAACGTGACCAAATCACTTCACGGTCTGTATACTTGTAAGTGGTGGTACTATCCCGGATCGGCAGATTACCACAGCCTACATCATTGACACCTAGGCTGACGACGACCTACAAGGGTTTCATGTAAGTGAAAAAAGAATGCTCACTAACACAATAGCATTTGGATTTTTATTGTGACACGACATCGCATCTCAACCTGCCTGATGATAAGCATAGTCAAATCCATGAGAGCCGACGACTGAAAAAAACTGTTTCAGTTCACGGCTGCCTCAGTTGCCGCCACTATGCCGGCGTATAAATATTAAAGTGTACTTTTTATGATTTATCACTTTACGCCTATAATCAACCAAGACACATTTAAACTTAATAAATTTGCAAATATGTAATACTAAAAAAACAGGGGTCTGGCCAGAAGCGAAAAGTTCAGGGATCTATTTGAAGCACCTTTGGCCGGCATAGTGACGGCGACTGAGGCAGCCGTGGACTAACTCGGTTTTTTTAGTCGTCGTCACTCTTGGACCTCTTCTTGCTTATCATCGGCGGGTAGAGATTAGGTGTCGTGTCACAATTAAAAAAATAGTGCGTCACTGTGTCTGTATAATGGTTTTTATTTTTTTGTAAACTTTTTCGAATATTTCTGAGGGCTGAAAGGTGACCAAAGATCAATGAGAGATGTATACTGCCAGTGTTTATAATTTAAAAATAGTGTTTTTATATATATTTTTTTAATTTAATACTTTGGAGTTACCGTAAACAACTACATATACTCGTACATTTATATAATTTTATTCTTAATAACTCTTATGTTTATTTTCTCATATAATAATTTGACAGTAACCGAATTGCGAGCGCCCGTCATCCGGAAAATGTCTCCTCCCGTCTTGCAAGTGTTACAACCATTAACATTTATGAGAATGGTTTTGATATCTTAACGCATGAATTTAGAAATGTTACACTTTTGTAGAACAGAATCTTAATCACTTGACGTAGCAGGAAATACATTTCCTCCCGTTTTATTGGTTTTAATATTAGAGACAATCGACTTCCATAGCATTGTGGTATAAATCTATCACTAGCGATAATGACAATGTAGAATGAATGAAATATTTAAGAGTGGTAGGCAATGGTGCCCAGTCTTTTAATCGCGTTTCGGGATCAGCTTGTAAGTTGCCGGTTCCAACTAGGCCGGCATAGTGGATGCGACTGCTTACAGTTATTTAACTGTACTTAGCAGCCACCTCCATTTATTGACCACACTTCAACTTAACGTCAGGCGGGGTGCTGTCGTAAGTTATTTGTAACAAATCTTTTCGTATTTTTCATGCAAAGATAGGTAATATTTTAAAAACTCATAGTCAATTAAATTAGCTGAAACAAATATAATCAATAGATATTTATTGACGTCTAAATATTAAAGTTTTTATGGCTGAAGGATTCTAATTTAAATTTAAAGTAAACAAATCAAACTAAGCTAAGGACGTAATAAAAAAATTACACTGTATTTAGATCCGCACTTTACATCCCGATTTAAACTTGTAAATCCATATTATATACTAAATAAGTCCATTAAAATGTCCCTGAACGCAATATGGTCACTATTTGGGGCATTAGCATCTTTGTAGACTAGTAATAGCAACCAGCTGAGGACACTTAAAGCGTTGGAAATGTCCTTTCCCGGTCTCAATAGCTTTTGGCACAGTGGTTCCCAACAAACTACAGCTATGGGAGTTTTAAATACATAAATAGGTAAATGAATAAAATTATTATATTATGTGGAAGCTGTTATTTAAAAATAAGAATAAAGTCCATCCGAGACCACGATGGCTGCAAAGCTCTCGAAACAACTATTTTATAAAATATATTTTTTAAAATATACATTTCTATAATAAGCTACTAAAGTGCTTGTATCATAGAAACAGGACAACCACAGTACATATATCAAAGATACATTGGTACCGGTGAGTGGTTACAAACCCGTGCCACTCAGCTTGCGTAGCCATTGCACTGCCACTACACCACGGTCGCCTTATATTGTACAATCATTAGCGAAAAATAAACGCTATAGTAAGCCGCATAAATTTTGTTTCATTCAATAACGTCCCACAGTATAAGATTAGGTATTTTCTTTTTTACTATATTTGTAACTTTAGAACCTGTTAAATTTTCTTCTTTTTTTCTTTATTTCATTGATCTTTTATTTTTTATTGATTATTCCTTCTTATAGCTTTGGATCCTCGCAATTTAACGACAGGCGTAGACGAACGGTTAGCGATTGTCTCGTTGCGCGTAAAATCCCGGGTCGATTCCCGGTCGGAGCAAATATTTGTTTCAAAACTTTATATTAAATATTGCAAATTATTGTTAATAAAAAATAAGAGGTGGATATTTGCTTCTGGTCTGGTTATTAGAGAGTGGTAGGCAGTGGTACCCAGTCTACCGATCCGGGGTAGTACCACCACTTACAAGTATACAGACCGTGAAGTAATTGATTCACGTTTCGGGATCAGCTTCACGGTTCCAACTGGATGTGATTGCTACTCACAGTTATTGAATTGTAGTATCAGTGACATCCATTCATGAACCACACTCCGGCTTAATATCAAGCGGGGCGCTGTCATATGTCGGGTCACAATAAAAAAATAATGAGCAAGCTGTAAAATTAGTTGGTTTTAACAGTCACCAACGCTCTTAATGACTGTTAAAATGCCTTTGCTTACCTTTAGGTTATTCGAGCTCACATGTCGTGACGTCAATAAAAAATAATTTCCCTTTATTTATAATCAATAAAATACGTTTAAATGATTGGCAGAACCCAGGCAACTTTTCCACGATTGGATTGGGCCCAAAGGGTTACGCCACTTTAGGAAACCCTGCTTTAGGTTTATAGTTGCTGTCGTACCAACTTCAGAACGGTTCATTTTAGACTAATTTGGCAAGTGTAGCCTATAAAGGTCGATAACCGTTCTACGTAATGGATTGCAACATGTGTTAGTGACATTTTATTAATAGTAAAAGTAAATGATTATTTGAATAAGCTGGTTGATTTTAAATTTAAATTAGTAATTGTGAAGCGTTTGATAGTTTTTTTTATTTTGACTCCACATTTGACAGCTTGATGTTAAGCTTAGTGGTGCCCAGTCTGCCGATCCGGGGTAGTACCACCACTTACAAGTATACAGACTGTAAAGTGACTTAGTCGCGTTTCGGGATCAGCTTATAAGTTGCCGGTTCCAACTAGGCACGAATAGTAGAGGCGACTGCCACTTAAAGTTATTTAATTGTAGCAGTTACCTCCATTCATTGACCGCACTCCAGCTTATCATCAGGCGGGGTGCTGTAGGGTGCTGTCATATTTTGAGTCACAATTAAAAAAAATTAGGTATAACACATTAAATGTCATAATTCAGAATTCATCTTCCAAACCATTAAGAGTGATAAATAGGGTCGCGTGACCAGCGACTGGCGTACAGCCAACATTGCAAGCCGGCAAGTCAGGCTCATGCATCATAACACCGGACCAACAAAAAATATTATTACACTTATTGCCTTACAACGGTTTATTGCAATTAAGTCACAGGCCAGGAATGGAACACGCACAAAATAAACCTATTTGGTCACATCTATGAAAAATAACGTTAAGTCGGTGTCCTGCGTAAGCGAGGAAGCTACGCGACGCGACTCTTAAAATGCGACAAACCCTTTTAAAACAGCTCGAGTTTAGCGTTGCCAGCATAGCGGACGCGACTGCCTCATGGATTCAGTGTGACTTACGGCTTTAAGACGTGATTTGTAACCAACTGAAAGTCTTACACTAAACACATAAAATAAAGACCTTCGACCATATATTCACGGCAGATTCACAAATGCCGGTCAAAAGCAAGTCCGAATTGACGTTGGACTTGCATTTGTTCTCAGTCCAAAATTATGTATGAGACATTACATTTGTGACAAGTTTATACTTCAATACAATGTGATAAGATTCAGTTTACAATTTACATTCAATTCACTTACACAGTTTATATCAATGTAAGTGAATTCTGACGCGCGGACATTTTTATGACATTATTTTGTATGGTACTGTGTATCTATTAAACAATATGATCGATGATAAAGACTATGAAACTAATCATTGCTCCGACCGGTAATCGAACCCTGGAATAACTTGCCCCGCTATGACTCCGCTAATAGACTCCGTTTGCCCCAAAAATATAATATTTTTGGAGACTCGTGACAATTTGGCATATAGTCGTATTGGCATGAACGCCTTATAAAAATAACACATTACACAGTAGAAATCGAAAGAAATAGTAGTAAAAGCAAAGAGCTACTAGTGGGTGGTCCATTAAGGTTTATAGCTAATTGCTAAACTTCTCACCTACCAATGAGTAAGTGTGCCAACCTAACGTATATAGATGTAAAATGGTGGTTGTACCATTTACATCTATGTAACTAAAAAGTTCGGTGCGTCTTTTCTTAGTAGAACAATTGACAAGGTTTTTTCAGTCGTCGTCACTCTTGGACCTCCTCTTGCTTATCATCAGGCGGGTCGAGGTCAGATGTCGTGTCACAATGAAAAAAATAGTTATTGTAATTTTTTTTATTCCGTGGTTTCGAGAGCTTTGCAGCCATAGTCTCCGTGGCCACGATGACTGCAAAACTCTTGAAACGTCGGAAAAAAACACAAGGAGTAAGCCGCATAAAATTCGTTTCAATTCATTAATGAATTTAAGGCAACCGTGGTGGTAATGCAATAGTTACGCAAATCGAGAACATGGGTTAGAAACCACTTGCGGTACCAATGTATCTATGATATATGTATTTGGGTGGTCCTATTTCTATGATACAAGGACTTTGGTAGCTTAGTAGTACATTCCTAGTAAATAAATAAATCAACAAACGTTTGCGCAAAATCTAAGAAAATTCAAAATTATTGTGTAGATTTGATGTACTTTAATTTGTTTTAATATAAACTATAAGTCTAAGACAAGAATCAAACTTGAAGGAGATTTGAAATTTCGTTTCTATAATAAGCTAGCCCGTATCTTAAATCTCTTGGAAAAAAGACATAACGAACTGAGCCTAGAAACTTTTATAATAGAAACTAAAATTATTGTGCTATTTTTTTTTATTGTGTCTCGACATCTTCCCGTAGTCGAAACTTGGCTGATGATAATCATTGGGAGGTACGAGAATGCCGACAACTGAAAAACTGACTCAGTTTTCAGTTACCCCATAACCTTCACTATGGGATTATTGGAAGTACTTTTTCACGCTTCGCTTAAAGGATCAAAGGTCATTGGATAGGACAAATTCTGTAGCAAAGCATTCCACTTGTAGGAAACAACGCATCTAACCGTTTAGTTTGACTGTCGATAGAATTCGGATGCTTTTTAGACCTCTCTTAACCGGACCTAATTTATAACGTGTCGCAACAATATATGAAAAACCAAAATGTCAGCGGCCGGTTTGTACAATTACACTACAATGGATATCAACTAACAAAAAGCGCACATCCATTAGTGCCTTTTATTTTTATGCCATTACATAAAAACAACAAACCGCAGCCGTTGCATCGCGACGCTATAACTGCAATATTCTCTACAAATAACTACAATGAGAACGGACGAACGAGTAAAGAAAACTCCTTTTCTTTGTAGAATAATCGACAAGTGGAATCCTTTGCCAGCCCATGTGTTCTCTCCTTCCCATAACCTTGGATCCTTCAAGCGATGGGTGAAGAAGCACATTTGGCCGGCATAGTGACGGCAACTGAGGCAGCCGTGAACAAACTCGGTTTTCTCAGTCGTCGTTACTCTTGGATCTCCTCTTGCTTATTATTAGGCGGGTCACAAAAAACCCTCAACCCTACCCTATTATATCCTTCTACTCATCTGTCAAATAAACTTTTATTGGGGCTCGACTCTCGACATATGACACCTCCCCGCCTGATGTTAAGCTAGCGTACGTCCCATAAATGGAGGTGACTTGTACCACAATTTAATAACTGCAAGTAGCACTCGCATCCTGGCCTAGTTGGAACCGGTAACCTACAAGTGTACATTTGTAAGTGGTGGAACATCAGATCGGCAACACTGCCTACCACTCTTAGACAACCAGACCCGGAGCAAATATCTGCCTCTTTTTGTAATAATAAATATTTATACTTTTTATTCTAGCTACTGAATATAATATACTCGTTACTTAACAATATCGTTATCAGCTAATAGTGAATATAACAGTCTGGTGTAGAGTTGCAAAAACAAACGCGACTAAAGGCTCAAGACCGCTAATTGGTCATCGCGGTGGCACTGCAATGCAACGTGGCCAACTCAACTGGCAAACACTGGCCAATTAATAACAATCAACTTGGATTAACTGCACTACGATTTAAGACAAACACACAACTTTTTTTAGTAGTCATTGTAGACTAGAATACTAGAGACATAGATACTAGAGTTGTATAATTATTGTTCAATCTATACCTACATAATATTTAATAATGGTAGGCATACCGTTTGGTAGTAATTTGCCCAGTAAGCCGATCCGGCGTAATACGATACGAGCATACAGACCGTGACATATCGGTTTTAAGTAGGTCGGCATAGTAAATGAGACTGCTACTTGTCCTCTATTAGACCGCAGTCTATCCTAACATCAGTACTCTACGTCTTATTTACGTCAAATTTACGTATTTAATAATTTTAAGTTAACAATGCCTCTTTACAGCAGTTACTTAATTTATCTAGTTGAATAATTTGTTAGTTAAATTTATATATTGCTGTAATATTATGACGTTCAAGTGCTATAGATTCAGCCTACTTGAATAAATTTAATTTGATCGATTGAAATCACAACATCCCATAGGTTTAACTGGTAGAGAATAACACATCTTCCTATACGGGTTTATATGCTTTTGCATTAAGTTATTAAAAAAAGATATATCTGCCCTAAAATAATTATTCAAATATTCAACTAAGTTTACAACATAATTACCCTCATCTTTAGGTTTATAAATAAAATTATCCTTACCCTTTTTAATAAAGTAAAGTAAGCGTAAAATTCGCCAATATTTTGGGGTTCCGAGTTACATTCATACTCGTAATATAAGGGGTTATATAATCTACGCCTGAGGCGAAATGACCTATCAACTATATTAAAGGACAGAGTGAACCCCGCTTGATCCCATCTCCGGGCCAAGGATTATTGTTACCCTTGCCTTCAGATGCCTTTTATACCTTTGATCACAAAGAAACAACACGATAAAGCCCATTAAAGAAACAAACTCTAGAGACTTTTACGAAATAAATGAATCTCAACTCCTTATCTCTATGGCTTAGCTCAAAAAAAATGTCCGCCTTAAAAAAATGTTTACAGATTATATTAAACGTATTTCTCATACGACAAAACCCACAATTTAATCTTCTTTTAATTTTAAAATGTGCTGCAAAAAACTAGACACCGGTCATCTTATTAATTCCATTATGTTGAAAAAGTTTAAAGAACAATAATAACATGTCATTACATCGTCCCTCGTCCCTTTTTAGATGGCTTTTAAAACAATGAAATGGTTCGTCGGGGCACTACTTTTAAATTCACATATCTCTAAATAGGGATCGAGACCGGGGAAAAAATCCCCTCGCCACTTACATAATTATCATAACCTCCTAGATGCGCTTCAAAGAGCAATCCCTCGTCATCACCAGGTAGTTGTTTTTTAATACGCATAATCCATTTACTTTTATTCCAAAATTAGATCCTGCTTTATTTATAGTTACGAAATATTTTTTTTTTTGCTCCTTTCTATAGCGTTTAAGATGTTTCGAAAAAGAAAGATTGCCATAACCGTATGGGCAACCGTAAAGACTCGGTTTTTGCAGTCGTCGGCACTCTTGGACCTCCTCTTACTTACTATCAGGCTGATCGAGGTCAGATGTCGAGTCACAATAAAAAACTTAATTCGGAAAGCAATTTTGTTATCGAAGTCTTAATGATTTCCTCCGGTAAGAGCTTCTTAATTTGTGTTCCTAATAATAATACATAGTTGCCCGCATTGTTGCTTTATTATCCAATTCATAATTCCTTTTAACACCATTTATTTTTATTCCGAAATGCCCACACTCAATATAATAATATCCTCGCAGCATGGTGCCGACTTCATGGTTCAACGTTAATTAAATTTGCTATATTACTAGTATTCGCCACTTTGTAGGCAGTGTACAAATTGACAGAAAATATTTTATCTCTGCGGAAATTTAGGCGTGACTAGATCGTAGATTAGCGTGTAGATCTCGACAAGAGCGCCACCTGTTGGGTCCAAAACTATCCAATAACCATCGCTAGGTTTTGAATTTATGGGATCAGGGAGCACAATCACCAGGTTTTGTGATCACTGAATAGGATGATCTTTAGCCGGAAGACGTCCACTGCTGAATATAGACCTTCCCCTTAGGACGCCATTCCGAACGACATGATGCCAGTTTCATCCACCGTTTATTTATCATTCATAATGGGAGTTACCAAAATCCCCACGCTTGGCTGGCATCCCGAGTCGTATGGCAGTACATAAAATGCGATCACATTGTATCACATTTTTATATAATATTAATCAGATTCCTAAAAGAGAATTTTTAACTTAGAACAGAAGTAAGAAACCCTTCTTTGTACCCACAAAGCAGTCGATCCAGAAGATTGTTCTACGTTTATTTCAAGGATGTTTTTAATAAAACTGGGGATCGTAGTTTATGGACATATGAAGAGAGTTGTGGATAAAAAGATTCGGGGATAGTCACCGCTCCGTTGTCTTTGTCTATCCTATAAAATAGAAGCGTAACAATTTGATTCATTCATTCATTGAAAAGTATTTCTAATGACATTAAATTGTCATAATTAAATACATTTATTTTCTGCTAATATATAAAAAACTAAATTATAAAAAAAATAACTAAAATACGTTATTAAAAGGAGTCCCTTTAGGCAAGGTTCCGAAGATACTGGCAGCGTTCCCCCTTTGAATAGCTAGACTAATTCTTTGTCTGAGGTAGCTGCCAACTCTTCTGTGATGTCGACTAACCTTTTTGCTATTTCCTTAAAAAGTCTTATAGCGCTAGGACTTCACGGACCAAGGGTCTCGACACCGAATGGGACAAAATCATACTCGGAGCCTAATTTAATTGTATACACCTACGTTTTAACCATTATGACCTACAAATGGTTTAAAGATTTTTTAGCAAAACTTTATATATACAACAGCCCAAAATATTATTTGTAATAAAGTAAGTTGAAGTATTTCGTAACTTGAACAAAAAATGCTCGTGCTGATCGCATCTCACCGTGACTCGTACTTTTCTGTCCTGGCCATCCATTGTGATGCAATTTAATGGGACCAACGACCGAGAGATCTAATTTGATCTAATGTAAGAGATAGCTAATTGGTAACGGCGATGTGTGAGGGGAAATAAACCATTAAATGTGTACCAAACCATAGAAATGTTTGTATGTATTCACGCCTAACGCCTTTTAGAGGAAAAATTAATTTAGATTAATCAAATATAATACTATATACTATACTCGAATGAATCTAACTACAATGTCACTATAGTATGGTATAGTTAAGTATAGTAGTATACTACAGTGACATTGTAGTTAGATTTATTCGATCATTTGCGAATTTCTCATAAATCAAGTAATTAATAAATTGTTATTTGAAATTAAAGAATAAAAAGTAAAAATGAGTTAAAACGATTGCGCTCTTTCCAGGTGTCGAATAGGCCTAAAAAGGGTTTTTGTTTTAGGCCTATTCGAAACCAGCTTAAAATTACCTTAATCACGATTAATTATATTGTCTAGTGAATTTTATTGACAATTCAACTTTTTAGGTACCTTTGTAACCGTCGAGTTCCCTAACTTCGCCTGGATTTAGACACTTTTTTCAACGTACTTTCTAAAATATTACCACTAGAGACCATGACTAATAAGTTAATAATAAATTTAACGTTCTTTAATAATCACAGACTAAACACACTATTGAAATTATTTAATTAGATATCAAAATACGTTACCAAAGTCAGTAGGCGAAGATAGGGCAGATGTGCATAACTTCGCCTACTCCATTTTTTCTCGCATATCTAAAGACGTCTATAGCTACAATATTTTGATTAGAATGCGATTTAGAAACAACGAAATAGAACCTTATTAAATGTGCTTAAAGTATTATATTTTCTCAATTACTATTGAGTAGGCGAAGTTAGGCACGGTAAATTACTCTTTCCATACAAATATGAAGATCCATCCAGGGTTGTCACAATTTATCATGAACCTTAGTTGTAGGTACTTAGAATGAAGCACACAAAAATAAAACATTACTTTTATTCATCTTATTTATTTAACGCCTTTTACGAGTAGGTTCTTATATTAGTCTCCCCCATACTACAAATCAGTCTTATTTAGATAAGTACTAGCATAATCAAATCCTTACAATCCTTCCAGTTAATGATGGAAAATAATTTCATTCAAATGGCTGCCTCGGCTGGAAATACAGTAGCCTACACGGTCGGTCCAATTTTTAAGAACATTATGAATTGTATTCAGCTGTATTTCACCAATGGCTTCACGAATATTGTCCTTTAAAGCATCAATTGTCTCTGGCTTGTCGACGTAGCACTTTGACGGCACCCCACAAATAATAGTCCAACGGTGTCTAATAGCAGCTCCGAGGTGGCCAAACGACATCAGCTCTGCGGCTGATGATGCGATTTTCAAAAACACGGCGCAAAACATCAAGTGTAGCGTCGGCTGTGTGGCACGTAGCGCCGTCCTGTTGAAACCAAATGTTGCCAATATCCTCTTCTTCAATTTCTGTAAACAAAAATTCGTTCAACATGGCTCGATAACGATCGCCATTGACTGTAACGGCCACTCCTTGCTCATTTTCGAAGAAAAATGGACAATTATTCCTCTGGACCAAAATCCGCACCAAACAGTGACTCGTTTTGGGTGCACCGGCTTTTTAATGAATGCCTGCGAGTTTTCTGTGCCCCAAATGCGACAATTCTGTTTGTTTACATGCCCGCCAAGATCCCGGCGAGGTATGTCGTATTCGGCTTTGTTTTTGTTAAGAGGAAAGCTCTTTGTTTTTTATCATGTCAAGAGCTAAGTCCATCATTTGTCGGTCATGATTTGTAGTATAGCTTCTCTTTTTTTTATTTTATTTTTTGAGGCCATTTTTCTGAAAAAATAATAAAAAAATAAGTATAATGACAAGAACTTAACGTTCCTCATTGCCTATAGAAATGATCGCTTTAAGCGATAACGTCAAACATTTAAAAAAATATGTTTAATGTCTTTGTTCTCTACGCAATAAAGAATAAAACATTTTTTTTATATATAAAAATCTGATGAACAAGATTGGTTAATATGTAAATAAGTATAAACTATACTTAGTTATACCTCTACTATTATCGAAGACAGGCGTGGACGAACGGTTTAGTGACTGGTTTGTTGTTGGTTTGTTGGTTCGATCCCCGGTCGGAGCAAATATTTGTTTCATAGCTTTTATTTGTAATATTTAATAATATTAAATATTGCAATTATTTGTTAATAAAAAAAGAGATGGATATTTGCTTCGGGTCTGGTTATTAAAGAGTGGTAGGCAGTAGTACCCAGTCTGCCGATCCGGGGTAGTACCACCACTTACAAGAAAACAGACTGTGAAGTGATTTGGTCACGTTTCGGGATCAGCTTGTAAGTTACCGGTTCCATCTAGGCCGGCATAGTGGATGTGATTGCTACTCACAGTTATTGAATTGTATTAGCAGTGACATTCATTCATGGACCACACTTTGGCTTAACATCAAGCAGCACTGTCATATGTCACAATAAAAAAATAAAAAAAAACCTTTTAATATGTTAATTAAATTTCATTAGTTTAAATTAAAAGTTCAATAATCTACATTGAAAATATAGTCTTTGCGACAACCCTACGGGTAGGCGATGTTTGGGAACATCATGGCCGCTGATGTGTCCCCTTACATATTTGTAATGTTATCATATCTATTGATAAAGATAATGACAAACTGATTGTTTTATAAGAAAATACAATAAATTTACATTATGAGACACTTATTAGGATAATCTTACCTGTTGACTGGAAGCGACTACAAACAAAGTTTCCCGCACTTCACTAAAAACACCTCACGACACTGACGTTTTCTGATGTAATGGTCGCCAAATTAAGCGGATTAACTAGGTTGCCATCAGCAAAGTATTACCATGACTAAATAAAAAACAAGATGTAGGAGTTTATTTGTAACTTACTTCTAAGGTTTCAGTGATATTGAATTTTTCTTAAATTCAGGCGAAGTTTAGGTGACTAGGCGAAGTTAGGAAACTCGACGGTACTTAACTTTTTTTTAATATTTCTAAGCTAAACGTGCTTGTATCAAAGAAATATCCAAGTACATATACAAAGATACTTACCTTAGGTACTTAACTTTTTTTTAATATTTCTAAGCTAAACGTGCTTGTATCAAAGAAATATCCAAGTACATATACAAAGATACATTGGTACCGGCAAGTGGTTTTTGAGCCGGAATCTCTTGATTTGCGACGCCAATTCACAACCGGTCGTCAGTTCCGAAACGTATTCACTTTTGTCGACCTTAATCATATGATTAACCATTATTATTTTATTATTATTAGACATTAAACAAAGCTACTATACATCATAATAAAAGTGTAAAAATACATTAAGGTGCAGCCTAACATTGTCACCTAATTACTTTTACAATGTTTGCATGTATTGCGCTTCTGTAAGTTATATCTATTTGTATATGCCTTATATTCTTTATTCGTTTTTTTAAATATTTGAAAATGAAACAATTTCTTAGCTTCCATGGATTCTCCGTGCGGGTGCCGTGTCCGTAGCGTAGCAGACGGAAGTGTGGAGACAAAATTGGTCATAGCGGTGGCAATGCAACGTGACCAACTCAACTGGCAAACACTGGCCAATTAATAACAACCAACTTGGATTAACTGCACTACGACTTTTTCGTGGCAGACGGAAGCGTGGAGACTAAATATAACAAACAGAATATCAGCTGTTCATGATGTACGACTAAATCAATCAATCAAATCACGCCTTTTCCCCCGAGGGATAGGCAGAAGCAATGGAGCGCCACTTTCCACGATCCGGACACAACTCCCTCACTTCCCTCACATTCACATTTTTATTTATACAAGCTCTTCATCACTATACAGTAATGCATATTATACGGTTTTAAAATTTAATTTACATCTATTATATACACTTACTGGCGAGAGTAGCCGTGAATAATATCTGAGGCAATAGAATAAAATTTAATAGAAAAAAGGTATGGTTAAGTATTTACATTTGTTATTTTGTTTTATTATTTTTTGAATATTAACATTTACCCAGTCTTCCGATCCGGAGTAGTACCAGCACTTAATCGTGTTTCGAGATCAGATTGTAAGTTGCCACGTATAGTGACCAACTATACGGCATAGACCGGCATAGTGGATGTGACTGCAATTGCAGTTTTATTGTAGTATCAGTCACCTCCATTCATGGACCGCACTCCAGCTTAACATCAAACGGGGTGCTGTCATACGCTGAGCCGCGATAAGAATAAAAAACTATCGAACATATCTCCTAAGAATCATAATGTTTATCAACATTTAAACAGAATCAAATATCGCAAATTGTTATAAGTATAACAATTTGCGTATTTTACATGTATTTGTGTTTATTGAGAATTATTGTTTTGCTTCCTAGGAGCGCTTCTCTCCGTGTTTAATGTCCTGTCGGCGACGTGGGTGGACTTTGTAAATACTAATGACAAATCGCTTTTACGAGATGAATTTTAATGCTTTAGTTTTGTTGCTATGTTGAATATGAAAATAATTTAGTTAATTAATATTGTTATTTCGGTTTATGACTTTTAATATAATGACTAATAATAAAGAAACCATAGGTATATTCTATTTTTATGTCAATCAATCAATCATACAAATTGCCACGCCTTTTTCCCACAGGGATAGACAGAGACAATAGAGCGCCACTTACCACGATCCTTACACAGCTCCCTTGCTTCCTTCACATCCACAATTCTCTTCATACAGACTCTGTGGTTATGGGCACTAGGCAACCTAGCTATCTTGAGGATGTCTCCGATTTGGTCGGAAAACACTCTCCTGGGCCTGCCTTGTTTGACGCATCCATCCAAACTCTTATCATCCATCATCTTACATACCTCATCTAACTTTCTTGAATTTAACATTGAATGTATGTGGAGGAATGAAGCCACGAATTCTTGGCCCCTAGCTACGCATCCTTGGGCACGGCAGACCACGGATTGGCATGGAATCTAGAAGATAAGAATTTGGGGATTGGGTAGGTGTAGGTAGATTTGGATACCAGTACTATAAAAGGAAAAGGATATAGTAAATGGTAGCTGGAGGTGTCCAGGGTTGCGTACCCGTATTCGTTCTATAAACACCGGACAGGCATTTCAAGAACGAACCCTCTGAACGTATTTATGTTCTGTATGTAAATTGAGATATTATTTTTAGATATTAGATATAAGCACCCTCGACATTTATTGACACTTCTCTTCCAAAGGTTTGCTGGTAGAAAATGTTATTTAGCATTGTATTGTGTTTTTACTGCAATAAAGAATTGTATTATTATATTATCAGTCAATAGGGACAATAAAGTGACACTTTCCACGATCCTGGCACAATTATATTGCTTGCTTTACATTCACCATTCTCTTTATATGGACACTTTATTTTTATCTAATTGAATTTTTCCACGAGCACATGAGCGTGCTTATCGGCCCGAACTGACGCGTGTTTGATTCCCGGTCGCAGGTAACCAATGTGCAAGCGTATTTTTTTCTCAATTTTTACCAATATAGTATTTTACTTATTATAATAAATTTAAAAAAATAAAAGTATGGAAAGACTGAGTAAAAGTAGATTGACTAAAGAAATTTATAAATCTGGTATGGATGGACGCGTTAATAGAAGCAGACCCAGGAGGGTGTATTATTTTCAAATCGAAAGCATGCTCAAGAAGGCTAGTGCCCATAACTGCTGAGCTTGTATGAAGAGAATTGTGGATGTGAGGGAAGCGAGAGTGTTGTAATCGTGGCAAGTGGCGCTCGATCGTCTCTGCCTATCCCTGTGGGAAAAAGACGTGACAATCTATTGATTGATAATAAATTACTCAAATAACTATAATATATGTATAATAATAGTCGCAATGGAATATGTCGAAAAAAAATATTATTTATTTCATTTTTATACTAAGCTATGTGCTTGTATCATAGAAACGGGAGTTAACAAAGGACATAATATCAAAGATACATTGGTGAATGGTTTTCACCAATGTATTTTTACATTTTTGGGCAGTACAAGTTTGCGTAACCATTGTACTGCCACTACACCACGGTCATCTTTTAATAAACCCCACATTTTTTAATAGCCAATTCGTTTCCAAAAAAGTACAAAGAACAGAGAATTGAGAACAAAGAGTGTTAAATTCTAAGAGCAATAGTCCCATACATTTCGTTTAGTCAGGCTAATTATATATTGCTTAGATCCTCACAAACTGATATCGAAACAACTCACAATTACATTTGTCAAAACATCAACGTTCACTATTATTAGAACAACTATTCGTTTGTGAAATTTAACAGAATTTAATTTGTTAACAATTGATATAAATTGTTATTTAACCCCCGACTCAAAAAGAGGGGTGTTATAAGTTTCACTTGTCTGTGTATCTGTGTTTTAATGCAATCAACAAGAGATAGAACTATATTGCGTTAACTAAAATTGTTAAATCCTTGAGGATTTAATCGGAAAACGCCCTCCTGGGCCTGCCTTGTTTAACGCATCCATCCACATCAGATTTATAAATTGCTTTCGTCAATCTACTTTCACTCATCCTTTCGATCGAAGCATCCCTTTGTCAATCCTTGTGACATACCAAGTCGTAAAAAATAATATATTAAATTAACTAAAAAAAAAAACATAAGCATAAAGAGTGGTAGGCAGTGGTACCCAGTCTGCCGATCCGGGGGAGTACCACCACTTACAAGTATACAGACCGTGAAGTGATTTGGTCACGTTTCGGGATCAGCTTGTAAGTTGCCGGTTCCATCTAGGCCGGCATAGTGGATGTGATTGCTACTCACAGTTATTGAATTGTAGTAGCAGTGACATTCATTCATGGACCACACTTTGGCTTAACATCAAGCGGGGTGCTGTCATATGTCGAGTCACAATAAAAAAAAAAAATATATTTAGATAAAATTAAAATAAACATAAAATTTGACGACAGGCGTGGCGTATTGGTTAGCACACCAGTCCGTTACAGTGAAAGTCCCGGGTTCGATTCCCTGTCGGAGCAAATATTTGATTTATCGCTTTTATTTGTAATATTTATTAATTAGATTAAATACTACAAATAGATATTTAGTTATATACTACGCAAACATACTTTATAAATTGTACAATTTACACAACCTAATTATTCCGATCCTTTAATTTGCCTTACAAATTGTAAGGATGACAAACCCGCAATAATTGGTTTCACTTAAGTACTGCAGACTGCAGTGTCAGAAATTGACTCTTCTGAATGACTCTCAAGGCGTCCCCAAGCTACAACTTGACTTTAAATTGGCTCCGGCTTTTATGCTTATTGCTTATAGTTTAAGTAACTAAAATATAAAAAGATATTTTGTACTTTTGATTTAATAATAATTAATTAATCAAATACAGTTTAACAGTAAAACAATCATCATAGTATTTTTTCATGTAACTGAATAATATAATAGTATAGACTTATAAACTATAAATAAAAAAATCCTCTAAAGACGTTCAATCAGAGATAGTCCCAAGGATACTGGCAACATTATCCCTTTGTATAGCTAGGCAGAATAATTGCCAGCCTTCCTGTCTCCAGACTTCTCCGTCAGCCACTTGAGCAACTCCTTGGCCAGGCGCATAGCTGAAGGTCCCCAAGAGCCCACCGTCTCTATTATGACAAAGTAAAGTATTGATACAACTGGACATACTATATATATATATATATATACCATAACATACCAAGTTTAGTACAAATATTCCAATTGTGCTATTTTAGTAATGTTTAAAGTATGCCAGAATACTAATCCTTACTTCCTTATCCTAACTTATTTTAGTGGATGTTTTTGTTACGCGAAAGTTTGTGAGTATGGATAGATGTTTGTTACTCTTTCACGCAAAAACTACTGAATGGATTTTAATGAAACATTACAATAATATAGCTCATACATCAGAATAATTCATAGGCTATAATTTATAAACATATTGTAGAATAATAAAAATAAATAAAAGAACAAAACATTTTCCCATACATAATTACGTGCGATCAGAAATTTATTTTAAGCAAAATAAGGAAAATTTATGAAGCTGTTGAGAATTGAAGACAAATTGTCAATTTTGGCATATCAGTAAAAATATATTGCTCAAAAACCTATGTTGTATTATTTATAAAGAGAAACTATATTATAAAAGATCTTATATTATAAAAAGAATTAAATCGATTTAATTCACCCAACTTAAGTTCGGCTAATCTGTAACACAACATTCATTGACTTTTAGGCGGTATGAAGTTCGCCGGGTCAGCTAGTCTTTTATAATATTAACTTATTTTGGTCACGACATATCCGACATTGGTGTATTAGTAGTTTAGTAGGCACATTGGTATTTAACCTACAAAAATAAAATAAAGTAAGAACTTTCGAAAACATAATAAATATATAGTACACATAATAACAGCTGATGTGAATTTAAGTATCTATTGAATGTATTTCTTTGCGTTTCCACGTTGAGCGCTGCTTTCCCCTGGTCGACATTTTGCCCGGGGACAGGTGTTACTGTTTCCGTTATTTATGAGAGCCCCTAGCAACACACGGACTTAGCATTACCAGACACAGTTTTATGTCACAAAATACAAGCAAATATTCCAAAAAAAATCTGTTTAGAGACGAATTTTTGTTAAGGCAAGGAGTTTAAATTATGTCCTTCGAAGACCATCTACGTAGAATTACACTTAATTGACTAAATTGCACATTGCAATTAAATGGATGGTCCCTTATATCGCACAGACTTACATTTAATAACAATGTCTAGACATTTTATATACGCTATTTTTATAAGATCATAATTTTTGTATCTGGTATCTCTAGACGGACCAGTCCCTTCATCCTACATCTAACATGGAATCCTTATATATGAATGGGTATGCTGTTTGCTGCGTATCATGTTTGCCATGAAGAAAAAACTATTTGAAGCAAAATCAAATATTTGTATTATTCTATTTATATTGGAAAACATCCTTATAAGTTTACTTTTTATATAGACAACATGACTATACGTTACATATACTATATGAAAAATAACTATATTTTCTAAGTTATTTAGATATGGTTTGAAAGAAAAATTTAAAAAAGTAGTTGACTTGACTAAAGGAGTATAAATTGTATAAATTGACTAAAGGAATTCATAAATCAAATGTGGATAAAACGCATCAGTTTTAAAAAAATAGGCGCATCCATTAAACGAGGCATTATCTCTGCTTATACCTGTGGAAAAAAGGGGGACGATTTGATTGATTAATTCATATTTAGTCCTTTTGCACTAATTATAGTTAATATACATGCAAGAGATGTTGGTGATATTAACCTCAGGATGCTGAAACGAGGTGATACCATAAGCCGTGAAGTAATTATTTCGTGCCCTGGAAGCAGCTTGAAAGTTTACGGAATTCAGCAAATATGTGGAAGCAGTCCCCTGTACTCATGGATCCAACTCTTACAATTTGCGGTCATTATATTTTGCCTTATGAATTATTATTCATTAGACATTTAACTGAAGTATTTAATGAAAATAAGGATAATACGTCCATTCCTTAATTAAACTGATAATTACAAATCCTACGTTTTATTGAAAAAAAAATAAACAAATAAATAGAATACATTTATTGTTTAAAATCAAGAAATTAAAACTAGCGCAATCCACTGTGTGGTATTTTGGACATCAAAATAATTTACTATACAATTGTAACTTAAACTTTAGGTAACAATTATCAATCCTAAGCTTTTAGACATCATTTAATCGTGTAAATGCCTCACTGCCCATCCCTGTAGAAATAAAGACGCGACTTTATTAATTGTTAGGTTAATTTGTACAACTTTAATCACTTTTTCTTACAACGTCGCATTTTCTCTTCACTTCTTCACATATTAATGAACTAAAGATAACTTAATAGTAAAGTCGCGTGTCTGATAATAAAATACCGCAATTATTATCATTATAATCGCACCAAAAAATAACGTCCGGTCTTCAAAAGTGCGTCTATAATTGAGAATCAAACGAACTTACCTGTAAGTGAAGTTCGATGATAATTGTACGAACTTCCTTAGTGCTCCGCCGATTTGCTTCATATTATACAAAGTAGTATTCGCATTCGATGGCTACTCTCACACGTTTAATAGTAATCAGTTTTTTTTTTTTTGTACTTTACAATTGTACTTTACTTCCGTCGTGCTCCGCCGATTTGCTTCATATTATACAAAGTAGATATTTAAAGGTTGAAGGTTTGTGGACTGAAATGGAAGTATTACCAGACATTTGGATGATCAGAACTCCTCAATCACATTAACTTAGTTCTATAACAATTATTTCTTAAATTTATATAATTATGCGTCCTCTAAGTCATTACAGTGATCTAGTACAAGTAATAAATAAATATATAATATATATATATATTTTTTTAAATCAATTTTTGCAAAAGTGTTGGATTTTTCGGACCATCCAACAGTTCTACGAATAGTGTCAATATTCTCTCCTAATGTTTAAATAGTAGATGTTGACAAATGACCATTACTATGATTTTCAAGTGTATGTCATAGATATCAAGATATAAAGTGTATCTTTATTTTAATTGCTTAAAGTTTGTTAACGAACAAGATTTTTTTATTTTTCATTTATATAACTGAAAGAGTTTTGTGCAGGGCAGATAAACTCTCTTTTACAAAAGATATTTTAGGATTTATACAATAGAGGCAATAATAAAGTTGGTTGTGTACGACCTGGCCCTAGGTTTATTAAAATTTATTATTTATATTTTAACTCGCAATATTTTAAATAATCATATTATTATATTTAATTAAAGATGAGGATTATCCTTTATGAGCGGTTACAAGAGCTAACAATGTTATCACATTGGATAACAAATTAAGTGAAATATTTTCATTTGGATATAATTTATATAATAATTCTTAACCAACATTGGGTTCTTAAATCATATTTTCGAGTTTGTGGGCGAAACCTAAAAATCTCTTAGATAGTATCTTAACACAAATGTCAGTGGTAAGTTCATTTGGTAAATGAGGGCTATTGCTGAATATACCAATTTACTGAATTATAACTATAGCCTTTATTAGAAGTATTAGAAAAGGTTAATAAATAAGAATAAATAAGAGAAATCTTATCTATCTGTGAAGTGTAATGTATCTGTATATTTGTGATACTATTTTTTTACTATTACAATAATCTACAATTAGGTATGTATTACATTGCTTCAAAATGTTATCGACAATGAAGCACCTGCACTTACAGGCAATATACCGTGTAACCTGGAGAAAGGATACTATGGTTGCAATGGTCAATATGAGCCAACTATAATTACCCTAGGTGCCTTGTTACAAAATTTAGAAAAGCTTTATTATAATTGAAAAGGGTGGAAAACGAATGATATTTGTAAAAAGTCCTGTATGGAAAACGTCCATGAGATTGTGAAAGAATCTCTTGCGATAGCATAGTGGTCTGGTCGCCAACAAATATATAACTTACACTTAAGATTATGTGTAGAGGCAAACAAATCTTTTTTAGAAATACCAAAACCTGAAATAATCGTATAAAAGGCATATTTTGCCGTTTTTCACTAGGTTCTATTGTTAAACTGTCTTGAAGCAGTGTCAACTGATTTTATTTGAAGCAGTATTGTTTTTGATGGTATATAATCTGTCTATACGCACATACTTGCATGCTTACACCACTGCTAAATTAGTTTAGCTAGACTATCAAGATGTGGTGTTGTTAATTCTTAACATGATAAAGCAGTTACTTACTTTTATTACATGTAAATGATTTTAAAGCAAAAAGACAGCCAGTAAATTTAGGTAATTATTGTGTTCATTTATTTATTTATGAATCTTACCGAACCCTATTAGTGGTACAACATAACTGCAATTTAACAATAATGCATCTGCATAAATATACTTATTTTGGCTGATTAATTGATTCTTATGAAAGTGAAACAAATTATTTTGTCACCAGGATAGTTAATTATTGGCACCTTGTGATATTGGTACTTGGCTATTATATCTATTATTATTTAATGCATTTCCATAGTTCAAGTTGTTTTGTATGCGCATCAGCTATATTATGTTACACCTGAAGTCCTGGACATGCTGCATATAGCATGCCTGTTATAGTGGCCAACTTTGAATAGGACGTGTTTTGTTCCAACTGTCATGTTTTCAGAACCTATTCTCATTCATTATGCTTGTGGAATTAATTTACTTTTAGTTGTGTTTATAATAAAACATAAACTTACCAATATATAAGTCTCCTTTGTGGCCATTAGACATGATTATTATGTCTTTATCTAAACATTTAAATATACTAATGAAGTATAATTCCTGTTTTTATTATATTTATGTATGGGTGTCAAAATCATTTTTAATATCAATATTGGTCATGTATAAAAATCCAGAGCAGTTATTAATAATTTAAGAGCAGTACGTATTTCCTCAATTTTAAAAGATGTTAATTTTTTAGGATTAAAAATAAAACTTTTTATTTTTATTTTTATTTTTTATATGTATTATTTTGGAGACAATAAAGTGAGGATATAAATTAATTGGACTCTGGTGAGCTCAAGATAAATAGCACCTTTACATAACAGTTCATTTATTGAACTATTAAAGTCAGCAATTTCTTCCTTAGAAATTAGGCAACCTGACCAATTGGAACCTGACTTATTGTACAGGTATTAGATTTATACAGGTATTATATTAAATGGAATATTGTGTCCCAGATCCATGAAAAATAAATAAATATGTCAGAGGGTACCTTGTAAAAATATTGTAATCGTCTGTTGACGCTGTTTGTTGTTGCCTTTCGTAACAGCATATTGGTAGCAACCACCTTCTCACATAGTCTTCCGAGGGAGTCCCCAGTAGTTTAAAGGATTTTATTTATTTAAAAAAATCAGTGGTCGAACTTGCTGTGGCTTTACTATTTCCCATTTTATCACCAAAAGTCCAAAGTTGACTTCAAAAAGGGATATTTCAGGAGTTGAGTCCTGTGCTGCATCTCTGGCAACTTCACCTGAACTAGCCTGAGGCTAAAAACCTTCTTAAAGAGAAGTTCATTGAAATAAGTTTTTCAGTATCTTTCTGACATTCTGAACATTTTTATATTAATAAATGGCGGTATTGATATATCTATATAACACCGTATAATTTTATTCTTAATACTGTGATCTACTGTATTTGCATGGCATGGCAAAATAGTGAATACTTTTTGTTTTATCCCTCTTCAGAGAGGGTTTATTGATTGCATATGTGACCTCAGGGTTTATTTTGCAAGGGTTAACCATTGTGTTAAATACATTATCCCTCTTTTTTTTTTTCTTTTTTTTTTTACACCAGACTAACTTTTTGACCAACGGTCTGTGGGTTCTAGTTGTGTATGGCTGGTTCTGGCACTCACGTTCTTTGGTATGGTCTAGAGCAGTGTTTCCCAAAGTGGGGCCCACGCCTTACAGGGCAATTCGATAGTTAAGGAGGGTAATTTCAAAATGGATTAGACACGACTTCAACCCTTCTGCTTTGGGTTATTTATATGCAATGCTAGATATCGGTGACCAATTTAACAAAAAAGGCAATTTTTTTAAAAAAATATTGTAATCATTTATATTTATTAAGGGTAAAATACATTTTTTAAAGGTTGGGAAACACTGGTCTAGAGTGACTAATAAAACAAGGTCAAGAGTTTATTGACCTCGAATCTTTATTGAGTTGGTGCTTAAAAGCATAAACCCTGGGTAAAAATGTTGTAACCTGAATTAGGATTCTCATTATAGATAGTACATTTTTCTTATAAAAATCATACACATCAAGATATGGACGACGTAGGTTCACCCATGCTCAAGAGGTAATAATATTGGATTGTGACGATGTAATTCCTCGAAATACATTCAAGCACAATAATAAAATAAATTGCGACGTTGCAGTTCTTCAAACTACACTCAAGCACAATAATAAAATAAATTGTGACGTTGCAGTTCTTCAAACTACACTCAAGCACAGTTATAATTAGTTGTCACATTATAGTTTTTCAAACTACCATCAATAACAGTAATTATAAATTGTAACATTGCAGTTTTTCAAACTACACTCAATCACAATAATAATTCATAAATAGTGGACGTTATAGTCTCACGAAGTATTAAAACATTTTGGTTGCAACAAATCCACTTATGTAAAAAATCCAGTATCGGTATTTACCTGAATCGTTTTGTTCATGCAGGTAAAACGAACAAACGTGGATGAGGGCGACCGTGATGGCGTCGTATTCGTGGAGCTCCGTTTCTCCAACCATCTTATTTTCTACGGTATTTGCCAATTTGCTTGTTCGTTTTCAGCTTCTTCTCGTTGCCTTTTACCCATTTAGAGTAAGATTGTATAATTATTTACACTAAAATTTACAATAAAATGCGGACAACCGATAAACACGTGCATCTCGTAACACACGAAATACGGAATGATGTCTTAAAGAAATCGAGGCTTGGACAACCGTATATTCATCCAAAAAAAAAAAAAAAACTGATTACTATTAAACGTGTGAGAGTAGCCATCGAATGCGAATACTACTTTGTATAATATGAAGCAAATCGGCGGAGCACGACGGAAGTAAAGTACAATTTTGTACGAACAATGCTTCGTGCAACGACCCTCGTAAAGCAAGCATTTTGTAGGTAACATCGTGACACGTGCCAAAACGAACAACCAAGCGTTTATAGCGCAATCCAACTGTCCAATTTCACTGTATGGTGTTTTGGACGTCAACATAATTTACTATACAATTTTAACTTATAGTTTAACTTACAATTATTAATCCTAAGCCTAAAGACATAGAGTCTATATTCATTTTGAATGTTTGTTAGTTATGTGTAAATACTGTTGTGGTATGTACATTCTGAACACTAAATTAGGTAGGTATACGTGATGGAATGATGAGAACTGAGCACCTTATGATTTTGGCTCCGGATGATATTATATGCCTCATTGAATCTAGGATTTCAACGCCATCATTACATCTCACCAGCTGTCCGTTATTACCTAGATACTTAGATAGAAATTCTTGAATAATATTATGATCAAAATGAGATAATACGAGTATTACTTATAAGTTTTGTCCGTATGACCTTTGTCAATTAAAAAAAAAGATAATATCAAATTGAATTAAACAAATTTTATGCGGCTTACTAACGCGTTTATTTTGGTCTCTCCATGACCACGATGGCTGCAAAGCTCTCAAACGTCGGAATAATAAAATAAAATTGTAAAATCAAAACCAAGATAAACAAATTTGTTTAATTCATTAATCAATGTTTGCGCAAAATCTACGAAAATATTAATTTCAAATTTTTAAACGAAAATTTGGTTAATCTTATTTAATAGGCATTAATATTTAGAGTCTAAAAAGCCTTTCGTTTTAGTACTGATGATATTTTGTATGCGATAATAATGATAGTATGGTAACTTCAGATTCAAACACACACGTGACAGGCATTTGACCGCATCGTTAGTACTGACTTCCTACGATCTAAATGTTATGTATTGTTTATTTTTTTGTTATGTTTGCACTTGTTTATTGTTATTATTATTGTAATGGTTCAAACACGTGACAGGGATTCGACCGCAATCACACGTGATGAGGTGATCTATCATACATCGTTAGTACCGACTTCCTACGATCTATTGATTATTTTTTTGTTATTGTTTATTGTTATTATTGTTATATTGGGTAACTTTTATTAATAATTAAACCTACCCAATGAAATAACAACCCCCACATAATAAATTTGGAAAATAATGTTAGTGTTAATTAAATTTTTCGGCCTTTAGAAAACAAATGTCGAAATAAGAGTAATAAGTATGTTTTACAGTGTCTAGCCAATAAATTTCAAGCTAATCACGGTCTGTACACTTGTAAGTGGTGGTACTATCACGGGACAGCAGACTGGTCAAATGAAATCGCCTAACAGACTAGTGTGTTAACCAAAGCGCCACGCGGGTCGTCAAATCTTCGTGCGATACTTTACAACTACGTGACAATATATGACAATTACAATATATAATATCTGACAAACAATGACAATATATAATATCTGACAAACAATGACAATATATAATATCTGACAAACAATGACAATATATAATATCTGACAAACAATGACAATATATAATATCTGACAACCAATGACAATATATAATATCTGACAAACAATGACAATATATAATATCTGAAAACTAATGACTACAAAAGGTGCCGAAATTTCATTTATATTCTCGCTGACACGTAATAAATTATCAAATGGCGGATTTTCCACGTCACTTTTATCTTATCTAGCCAATACAAACAATTTATTACGTCTAATTAGAATTCTTATTACATATTTACTTTAGAATTTATATTATCGTAACGGAATTAAATTATTTTAATTTGTTTCAAACAAATATTTAATTATTTATCGTTTTTTACATTAGTATAGACATTTATTCGGTCAAATAAATGTTTTTTGTATTTTGTTGTTTTGCAGGCATCTACTAGTCTGTTGTAAGATTTTTAAAATGTACTCGTAGTTACTACACAGCCTGCCCCCCTTGCTCGGCAATCCAAGAAGCAAGATAAATATCTGCAAAGAAATATTATTGTAGCTGATTTTAAATAACTGAATAGGCTGGTACATCAAAATATTCTTTATTCATCATCATCATCAGCCAGAAGGCGTCCACTGCTGAACATATGCCTCCCCCTTAGAACGCCATTCCGAACGACAAGATGCCAGTTGCATCCACCGGTTACCCGCGACTTTCACTATGTCGTCAGTCCACCTAGTGGGAGGCCTACCTACGCTGCGTCTTCCGGTCCGTGGTCTCCACTCTAGAACCTTTCTTTCCTATCGGTTGTCGGTTCTTCGAGCGATGCGATATATATTCAACAAAAAAATATAAAAAAAGTTTTCCACGTTGTTTTGTGTGAAGTTTTACTGAACCTTTAAACATTTGTTGGACATTTTGTAGCACTGTTTAGGAAAGTTATTTAAAATGAGTTGCAATGATGTTCTTTGCAAATCTTTATCTTTGATTGCCGTGCTAGGGGGGGCTGGTGTGTATCATTATTAATTGGCTAAAGTATTTTAAGACAAGAACTGTCCATTTTTAGGTTAAATACAAACCTATGACAAACTATAAACAGTATTTATAATGTAATAATAACCTGGTTTACTCGACATTTTCTTTACGAATGATCTACACGTGAATTTCTTTGCCAGCCCATGTATTCTCCTTAATCTATAACCTAGGATCCTTTAAGCGAGCCATGAAAAAGTATAGTAACGAGACTGAGACGACAATAAACTGGGTTGATTTTTTTAATCTTTGGAGCTTTTATATCTTTTGCTTACAATCTGGCAAGTAGACTGCACATGTCGCGAAATAACTCATTAAATTCTACTACTCATTGTGACCGATTTTTTTTCTGACTCGACATTTGATGACTGAAAAAACCGAGTTAGTTCATGGCTACCACAGTCGCCGTCACTATGCCGGT
The DNA here is from genome assembly GCA_905220615.1 of Tinea trinotella. Classification (NCBI taxonomy): domain Eukaryota; kingdom Metazoa; phylum Arthropoda; class Insecta; order Lepidoptera; family Tineidae; genus Tinea; species Tinea trinotella. The sequence goes on from HG992314.1 coordinate 4,018,145, forward strand.
CTAATGTGCGTCTCCATGCATCGCTTGAAGGATCCAAGGACAGGGAGAACACAATATGGACTTGTTCACAATTGTTAGACCTTAAATTAAATTTTAATGTATAATAAATTAAACGCATTTTTTAAGTGTGTACAGTAAATTAGCTTGGAGACGTTTTTGCATTTGTAGTAGTGTGTGTAGTACACACGCCTAAGAGCGCGTTTCCATTATGTCGTGGCGGTAGATAAAGACGGTACGATCTCCTATCATTATGTTTAGTTTTAGCTTGGAGACGTTTTTGCGTTTGTAGTAGTGTACAGTCAGTAAATAAATAAATAAACAACTTTTATCAAATTTAATTTATTATTTGTTTAAATATTTAGCCGAATTGCCCTTCCCCCTATATGTCGCTTTAAACCTAAAGTGCTTTAATCTGACCAAGATTTCGAGAGGGTATGTGACGTATGTTTCGTCGGTGAAAAAAAATGATCGGTTTTGTGCACGATATTCTGCAATTTTTATCAAATAGTTTCCTTTTTCTTCCGCTTCTCTTCAGTTTCATTCCAATCAAAACCTAAGAGCCAAGCCACGCGGTGCGATGCGGCTTGGCTCTTAGGTATACCACATGTTTGCGGCGCCGCAAACATGTGGTATGTGGCACCGACCGTTGCCGTAGTATGCGGAGCGGGGACCTAGCCAGTGCAAAATGGATCGGAAAATACGTGTCTTGTTGCTTCTACTACTACGCCACCACCGATGACGTAGAATCAGACGATATTGGGTCAGTCCAATAATCGTTAAGAAACAGAGACGGAGATTTTTTTCTCAAAGAATACAATGAGCTATTGTGGAACTGCGACTGCGAGCGAAGAACGTACGCCGGAGCAACACTTCCTCCCCCCTCGCTTCTCGCTCAATCGAAGTGCGCCTGCGGTGCGGCGCCGGAACGCACTGTCTGGCATATCATTGATTTTTAGACGTCGCTCTGGCGCCGCGCCGCGACCGCATCGCACCGTGTGGCATCACTCTAAGGACATGACTTGTTTTCGTATCGTGTGTTACTAATAGAAACGCGCTCTTAGGCACACTACTATTAATGCATAAACGTCTCCAAGCTAATTTGACTGTATATATTTATTTGTCCATTTGTTTCATTTCTCTATTTGACCTTTCTCTTGCTAACATTTTTGACTTGCTTCTATTGTTGGTTGGCTGTTAATGAACTATCATTATATCCGCCTGTGTATACCATAGTAACTAAATAAACTAAGTCCCTCTAAACGGTCATTTATAATTTGGCAAAGAACAATGTCCCTATTGAATCATTTTGAATGCACATTCGGCACGCGTCTTCAATTGTTTTACGGCGCTACAAGAATATTAACAAACACAATGTATGTGAATTGTTAATAAATTGATAACTGTATTACAAATTAAGGTATAGTACGATACGCTAATTTAGACGCTTGTAATCTCACTTGCTATGATTTTAAATGATTTCGAATCCCATTGACACCGACGTTACTAAAATACAAATTATGCGCTTGGATTTAGGGTACTTTTTGTATAAAGTTGATATTAATTACCTAATCTGACAAATTATAATATAAATATGATTTTTTTATTGTGACATCTGACCTCGACCCGCCTGAGGACCAAGAGTGACGACGAGTAAAAAAAAGCGAGTTAGTTCACGGCTGCCTCGAGTCACTATGCCTCTGCATCACCTATAATTCGGATAGCTCGGCGCTGCAATGAATCCAGGGCATTGAGAAGAAACTTAGCAGAACCGTCCCGGAGGTGCGAACAGTACTCCGCTCATAAGCGAACTTAAAATGTAATATCAATTTTGTGTCTTATATAAAATATTTTATTTTTACAATGTAGAATAATAATGGAATTCTAATTTTATCTAAATTATTCAATAATAATTTTAAAGTTTATCGAGTGATTCAAAGCTGTACATAGACATCGACTTTCCTGATGGTAAGCAAGAGGAAGTTAAAGAGCGCCTACGACTGGAAAACCCAATATAGTTTACGGTTACCGCAGTCGCCGTCACTATGACGGCTAAAACATGCCCCATTAATAAAACATTAATAAGATTTGATTTAATTATTTCTCAATTTTTAGGTCGCACTATATTAATCGTCGTTCTACTATGAAACACTTATATTGTTACATTCTAGCTATATGTTTTACACGAAAGCACGTGTCAAATCTGTAATTTAACTGGAGACATGAGCTGTTTATTAATTAAAAACAATACATTAGAATAATTTACTCTTTTGTTTTTACTTTAAACTTTAAATGCCATCATGGTTTAGAGCATTGATTCCCAAAGTGGTACAGGGGTCCACGGGAGACTCGACGGGGGTCTACGTTGGCGTGACAAAATAATGGGGGTCCACGAAAATTGATCTCGTTTTGTTAGTAAAAAACTAAAATGTTGACTTGACCTTACCTATTAATGTAGGTATAGTTGGGGGAACGAGTTAAATGAATTCGGGGGCTGAGGTGCGGTGGGGCGCGAAACAACCACCACCCGTATCTTAGTGGCCGCTTTTAGTGACGCACATTGCTCGGCGATGTCATTTAATATCGATAAAAACGTGTCCATATTTTCTTTGTTTGATTATTTAAAAAATAGTGAGTTAATTGTATAAAAGAGAGTCGTCATCCGTAGTCAGGCTAGAATCATTAAATTAGAAACTTAATTAAAATATGTGAAAAAGAAAAAAAACATGCAGATTGCAGTCACTATTGTCAAAATTAAATTAATATTTAGTTCATTAAAAATTGTTGTTGTCTAATGTTTATACTTTAATTTTATACACATTTATAATTTTTAATAACTAAATCTATTTGCGTTTTCAGGAAAGTGTGTGTTTATTGTTATCGACATTTTGCATTTACTTCACTATTCATAATAGACGCGTGACCATGACGTCACAACTGCATTCCCTGTTACTTGTAAAAACTTGTATATTCCATATTCAGTACAACGTGTCGAGACTTGCAAAGACGGTTTTTGTCGAGTTTTGGAAATATGATAAAAATGAAGCTGAAGCTCCGACGAAACCAGAAAAAATTGAAAGGGGTCTAAGTTTGGGAAACTTTGGTTTAGAGGTAAGGAATAGCTCTGCAACCTCGTTCTTTCCTCGTCTCTTTACTCCTGTAATATTGCGTACAAGCCTGGGAAAGCATTCGAGTCTTTTAAACGAACAAAGCATCCGTAAACTAAATCAGATATATGCTCCGGGTCTGGTTGTCAAAGAGTGGTAGTCAATGGTGCCCAGTTTGCCGATCCAATGTAGTACCACCACTCCAAGTATCAGCTTGTAAGTTGCTAGTTCCAACTACTAACAGTAATTTAACTGTAGTACCATGAACCGCACTCCAGCTTAACATCAGACGGGGCGCTGTTATATGTTAGGTCACAATAAAAAATAAAATAAAATAAAAATTGAAATGTTTTTCCTAATGGGTTTTATTTCAGAATAAATAATTTTTAGGCTTTTTCTTATTTCTTAGATATGAATGCATTAACAATTCAAAAACTTTTTTACAATACACATTCATAATATATTTTTGGATCGAAAAGGTTTTTACGTGATTTCAGACGCTTTATGATGTCCTCGCTCGTTACAGCGAAATTGATTTATTCGTGAAATACTGTATATAATCTATTTTAATCAGGGTCAAAGTTATATTTAATATTCATCATCATCATCATCAGCCCAAAGGCTGCTGAACATAGGCCTCCCCCTTAGAACGGCATTTCGAACGACAAGATTCCAGTTGCATCCACCAGTTATTCGTGACTCACTATGTCGTCAGCCTACCTACGCTGCGTCTTCCGGTTCGTGCTCGCCATTATAGAACCTTTCTTCTCCATTGAATGTCGGTTCTTCAAGCCAACCCATTGACACTTCAGCTTGCAAATCATATTAAATCAATCACAGTTAATTAAACTTAAATCAAATCATAATGAGGTTGTATTTAATCTAAGGACCCCTCGGTCAAATCGAAGATATTCTCTAAAAAGCAGGGGTCTCCTTTGCCCGTAACTATAGAGCCTGCATACAAAGAATGTATGTAAAGGAAGCGAAAAAGTTGTATCTGGATTATTCCATGCTCTGCATTGTGAAAAGTGGCGCTTCAAAGTGCCAATCCCGATGAGAACGAGTCGAGATATTTTAAATTGCATGGGTAAGAGTTTCGCAATATGTCTTTTTTTATTATTGTGACTCGACATATGGCAGCACCCAGCTTGAGTGTGGTCCATGAGTGGATGTCACTGCTACTACAATTCAATAACTGTAAGTAGTAATCATATCCATTATGCCGGCCTAATTGAAACCGGTAACTTACAAGCTGATCCCGAAACGCGACCAAATCACTTCACGGTCTGTATATTTGTAAGTGGTGGTACTACCCCGGGTCGGCAAACTAGGTACCACTGCCTACCACTAAAAATATATCTATTATTGAATTATTGTGGAGTAAAACTTGAAATAATCAATCAAATTGTCACGCCTTTTGCCCACGGTGAGACAATGGAGCGCCACTTGCCACGATCCTGACACAACTTCCTCGCTTCCTTAACATCCACAATTCTCCTCATACAAGCTTTAAGGTTATGGGCATATTTTATAAAACTTATTAAAACTTAAAAATCAAAGATATATGTAATTAAACTTAAATATGTGTACATATTTATCTCCGTGACCAAGTGGCTGCAAAGCTCTTGAAACGTCGGAATATTAAAATAATAAAAAAATAATAAAACTATGCAAATTCAATATCCAAAATAAACGCGATAGTAAGCCGCATAAAATTTGTTTATTTCAATAATCAATGTTCGCGCAAAATTTAAGAAAATACTATGTGTACATAGTTACGCACACCTAATTACCAAACAAAAATTTCTTTCAAACACCCTTTGAGTGAAAATGAAACCGATATAAGAAGTTTAAATTTTGTTTCAATTTTTTTTTATTCTTGAAAAAAGGTTAATTTCGGATAATTAATATAAAATTTGAAGGCCAGCGTTATCTATATGTATATTCCATAATATAGGTTAATATAAATAACTATCAATCAAAGAAGCATTGCAATGCCAACACTGCGTAATCGTGAAACTGTCAACTTTAGTTTATAAATAGATAAATTCAGTAACATGTGATACGAAAACCTTGCTGAAGTATACAGCCTCATAGTTAACCAATATCAACTGAAAACCACACTATCAGTTTTCTTCAGTAGATCTCCGTGAAAAGACGTGATCATAAACATGAGATTATTATAGTTGTTGTCTAATTTTCACTTTAATGTTTTAAATTATAAAGTGTCAAAATGAATGTTATTAATTTATTAAAGAAATGCAAATGGTGCCATGGGAGTCAGATGAACCAGTACATCATGGCCGCGATGGGTATGCTCTCTTCCATTACTCTTTTATTACATTTATACACTAAGCTTCTCATAGTGCTTGTATTATAGAAAAAGGACGATCAAAGTACATATAATATCAATATACATTTATACATACCAGTATACATTTATACTGGTAAGTGGTTTGAACCGGAAGAATGGTACACAGATTGCCGATCCGGGGTAGTACCACCACTTACTAGTATAAGGTGAAGATGGAATAAGGTGGTCAAGTGATAGGTGGCTAGCCTTTTATATGCGAGTTCAGTTAACAACTATGCCGGCATAGTGGATGTGACTGCTACTTACAGTTATTAAATTACAATAGCAGTCACCTCCATTAATGGATCGCACTCCAGCTTAACAACAAGCAGGATAATGCATTGTTCGAAACCATTGCACTACCACTACACCACGGTCGCTTTTTTTTATAGGCGTATTAACAGTTAACATATTTTACACTCATAATAAATAGTACACTTATCTTTTTTTTCATAATATGAAACTAATTAAAATATGTACAACATTTAAATAATAAACATCTTATGCAACCATAAACTACTTAAATACTTGTATATTCTTAATAAAATATCAAACAACTAACAATTTTATTTACATTTTGATATATATATATATTTTGATTACTTCCATCCATATTTCATCAAAGAACTATGCCTGTTTAAATTCAGACTGTTATTTCCTCGCTAAATGATATTTAATCAATAAACAATTAATGACTATTTGAAAAAAACCAATGTCGAACTGTTAGCGATAATTGCCCCGGTCGGAGCAATTATTTGTTTCAAAGCTTTTATTAATAATTATATTAAATATTACAAATATTTGTTAGTAAAAAAAAGATGCTTCTGGTCTTGTTATCAAAGAGTGGTAGGCAGTGGTACCCAGTCTGAGGATCCGGGGTAGTACCACCACTTACAAGTATACAGACCGTAAAGTGATTTGGTCACGTTTCGGGATCAGCTTGTTCACTCATCCTTCAGCTTGTTAGTTGCCAGTTCCAACTAGGCCGGCATAGTGGATGTGATTGCTACTTTCCACACTCCAGCTTAACACCAAGCAGAGTGCTGTTATATGTCGAGTAAAAAAAGACCCTTAATTAAGGGCAGAACCAGGAGCGCCGACAACCAAAACCACGATCAGTATTTCAAACTATTACGCAGTATTGTAGAATTAGGAAACGTACAATGAATGAACGCATATCATTTTACACGTAAGTCAAAGAAGCATAAAATATCTTATCCAAGTAAATATTATTAAGGAGGTATTAGAGAGTACTTCAATTTTATTATCAATGAAAAACAAGCTAAATATAATACTTATATTTATTTAGGGAAAACATAAAGTCATTCTAAAAATAACTCCTTTGATACCGAAATAAAAACTAAAAGTTTTACAATAGTTAATTGGAATATAAATATACAAACAAAAATACTTATTAATAATTTTAATTATAATATATAAATAACACAAAATATATTCTTTTAACGTAAAGCTCAAAAATTTCAACTTATATTCCCAATGTCATATTATAAACGCATGTTTACATGTGAAAAGGCTGCTCGTACCCGTACTGAAAAATACTACTCGTTCAGCACGCTACTGTAATCATTCGTATATACGCAGAAAGTTAAATCAATTTTCGTAATGAGAATAAAAGGAGTAAAAATGTACAAAATAATAAAAATGTAACCAGTATTCTTATACATGTCGGTCTAATATACAAAATTTTACATGTTCCTCTTACAAATAAAATTCCTAAAATATTGATTTATTAGAAAATAAAGGTTGTAATTGAGCCAAAAATATCCAACGTACTTTAACAATAATTTTATCCTAATGGCTAGAAAAATCTGGCACATAACAAATAATAATAAATAAATTATAGTAGTATAGTTTATTATCAAAAGTAAATAAACTACTACAATATATTTAATAACCATTATTTTATAATAAATTATTGCATAATACTAAAACAAAATTAGAATTATCTAAAATAATATTATAATAACAAAAAAATCACTGATTTAATAGTATTTTCAATAAAATAACATGAAATCTTATCAAAACGGTTAATCCAGTAATAACTGCAACGTTTACTCGTACATCAAATTTAATCAAGACATGCACAATTTATTAAATAACTTGACATCGTAACTAGTAATAACTGAATATATTCCAAGTAATCATTTTCTTTTATATATATTTAAAATATCTCTAATTATTTTAATGTATATTAATCTTCAATGGGTATTTGGGGAATTCTGTAAATTTTTAGAATAGAGTATTTATTGTGGCTTAACATATTACAGCACCTTGCCTTGATTTAAAACGGAGTGCGGAATGAATGGAAGACACTGCCTATTAATAAATTTCTACGAGTAGCAGTCGCATCTACTATGATGGCCTAGTTGGAACCAGAAACTTTTGACTAGTCCCAAAATGCGACTGAATCACTTCATAGTCTATATACTTAAAAGTCACCCTTCTTACTACTCCGGATCCGGATGCCTACCACTCTTAAGTTCTTTAGTTATGTAATTTCCTATCATTATATGCAGAGCGATGTATATTTTTAAACTACTAAGAGATAATATTTTAAAACATGCGGAAAATTTTCTTTTTATATGTACTTTGTATAAATTAAGTAACGCACTAATAAACTCTTTAAATTGACAAATAAATCTTAATCGATTAAGATGAAGACAAATTAATTGAATAAGTAATGTTTTATCTATCAATTTTAATTGTATTTAGGCGAGCTAGTAAAATAGGTTCGGTGGAAATTATTCAGAAAAAAGGCCCACTGGAATATTACTTGGAAACACGCATTTTTAAATTTATACTGCTCTAAGACCCTTATTACAACTTTAAATAATAAACATGATCTCTGGCTGATAATATAAATCTTAATAAAATATCAAATGTTTAAAATTATTTACAAAACAAAACCTGGTATTTTGTATATTTATATTTGTATTTTTCCCAAGTATTTCGTAAACTCAACGTCATTCATGTTTTTATTACTAAATAAGACAACATGAATGTAATAGAGGGACATCTAATCTCTTAAATTTAGTAGCTAACAGTTTAGAAACAAGTATGTTTTGAGTATGGTTGCGTAAATATGTTTATTTTAAACAGACATTATCCTTTATGAAAATAACAGTCCTTAAATAGTCCAGGGATGAATTTAGAAGTTTATTTTTATCCTTGATAATATCAAAAGTTAAATTTTACCTCATGCAAATCATAAAGATCGCATTGATAATGCAAATGGATATCAGTAATGTAAAGATGAATCAAAGCATATATTTATAAAAATTATATAAATCTAGTAGTACACATAAAATGACAAATGACCAGTACATTGATTGCCTTTATAAATTACTCCAACATTTACCTATCCAATGTAGTTTACATACAAGTGATTATTATACAAAGATAAGCATCTTGGGCTATCTGATTGCGTCTTTCAATGTGTCAACATGAGTACGTAACCAGCGATAAAGGAGACCTTATTCCCTCATTAATCACAATAACTGTCCATCAGCCTGTCATTGTTCAAGACAAATATATCTGCCACTCGATTTGTGAATATTAATATCTGTGCTTAAGTTACTAAGTCTTTATATCTAAGTTTACACGAAAAGATTCACAATAATATTGATAAATCCTGTTCTTAGTTAATCCCCAAGTGGATTACGTTTGACATCGGTATTCATGTTTCAATCCTATCTACGATTGGATGCATTTTGAAAGACAGATTTAGCACTTAAGATTATTGCCTTTGTTTTTTTTTTTTTTAGACACATAGACTTGACTTGACATAGACATTTGAACTCAAAGACGATGCCGAATACGGAACAGTTTTATACAGGGGTTAATCATTCCGGTCTAGAAAATATGTTTTTATTACTTTTATAGTAGAGCAGCCTTTTCCAACCTGGGGTCCTTGGGCCCCTATGTGCCCGCGGGCCTATCTCAGAGGGTCCGCGGATAAAACAAGAAAATTACGAAAGCATAGTGGTGAAGCCGAATTTAGTCAGACTATTTTGCCTTTTTTAGTTTTAAGATGGAATAAGTTATAGGTGGCTAGCCTTTTTTTTACATACACAAAACTAAATTATAATTTAATTGAAATTTTAAGAATAAAATATATTGACCTATGTGAGTACTGCAAATAAGTATTTAGGGGTCCGAGGGTCATGGTAAGGTGGCGCTAGGGGGTTTCCCGTGGAAAAGGTTGAAAAAGGCATTCTATTTCCGAGTGCCTAAGTATGTATTATTTTTCATAATTCTATAATTAATTAAATAATTAAACAATAAACATCCACTAATGTAAGTATTTAAGAATATAACATTTTAGTTGAAGGTCACGGAGATATTCTGCGAATATATTTTATCAAGTGCATTAGATTAGATTTGTTTTGCAACAATATCAAGATTTCCTTTTAAAACAACTTTGTTTTAACATTGACATTAAAATTCATATCTTGGTAATACTTCAGAAATGCACCCATAATCTTTCATAAGATTTTATAGGTAGAAACAGATTTTATAAACATTTACGTATCATTCTCGATAGGTACTTGAAATAAAATTTATTTTGGTTTATAAATTATTACGTAAAATAGTAGGATAAAACAGCCTAGTACCTATAGTTGTAGAGCTTGTATGAAATGAATTGTGGACGTGAGGAAAGCGAGGAAGTAAGTAATGTCAGGCGGGAGGATGCCAGATGTCCATTCACAATATATAAGAAACATTGGTACCGGCAAGTGTATTGAAACCGTGCTCTCAGTTTGCATGACCATTGCACTGCCACTACACCACGGCACCTTATTATAAAAGTGTTTTTTGTCAACAGTAACGATGCCTACCATGATGGTGGGTATGTTGCTCGGCTGGATGTCACCGACCATACCCATACTGCAAGATGTGGAAGGACCCCTGCCAGAGCCCATTCAAGACAGCGATCTCTCATGGCTTGCATCATCGACTTTCCTTGTTGCTTTCCCCTGCATGTTGGTCGGTGGTGTTGTAGCTGATATGATTGGAAGGAAGAATGCTATTTTAATTACATCGTTCTCTTTCTTAGTAAGTTACTTTTTTTTCTAATTCATGGAAGTTATTTAAGGTGACTGAGTCAGTTTTTTAATCGTCGGTACTTTTGGTCCTCCTCTTTCTCATATAGATTCTGCGCACGGATCAAATATTTAATAATTGTATTAAATATTGCAATTATTTGGTAATAAAATAAAAATATAGTTTAAAAAACTAAAATAACGCCTACATGGCAATGTGAACTGGAGTGTTTTGTCTGATGGGAAGCAAGAGGAGGTCCAACAATGCCGACAACTGCAATGCACAAAACCCTAGTCAGTTTACAGTTGCCACAGTCGCCGTCAATATGCTGGCCAAAAAAATTAATTAAATTATTGTATTGTCATCGGTGTTCAATACGTGAATAAATTTTCAAATTATTCAGACCTCTAAAAGTAGTAAATTAATTTGAAAGATTTTGTTTAATAGTTACATACATACAAGTCAAGCTAATAAAAGCGTGGTAAAAAAGAGATAGATATCTGCTTCGGGTCTGGTTATCAAAGAGTGGTAGGCAGTGGTACCCAGTCTGCCGATTCGGGATAGTATCGGCTTATACAGTATACAGACCGTGAAGTGATTTGGTCGCGCAGCTTGTAAGTTGCCGGTTCCAACTAGGCCGGCATAGTGGATGTGATTGCTACTTACAGTTATTGAATTGTAGTAGCAGTGACATCCATTCATGGACCACACACCCTGTCTGATGTTAAGCTGGCATATGTCGAGTTACAATAGAAAAAAAATAATAATAAAGAAAATTAATTCATTGTAAAAAATCTTTGTTATTTGCAGGCATGTTGGTTGATGAAATTAATATGGGTCCAAAGCAAGTGGCTGATTATAGCTCGTGCTGTTTCGGGTGTAGGCAACGCTGGATGCTACGTAATCCCACCGATGTATACCAACGAAATAAGTGACGAAAACATTCGTGGGTCACTTGGCTCCATGTTAATTTTAGCACAGAATCTCGGATTTTTAATTATGTACGTTTGCGGGGATCTACTCTCATTCAATACTGTGCTCTGGATATCTTTCCTCGTTCCAACAATTCACTTTGCTTTGTTCCTCTTGCTGCCTGACTCTCCATCCTACTTGGTGAAGATTGGTAAAATCGAGGTTTGTATCTTCTTTAATAATAATTACGAGTATTATATTTTTTTAAAATATTTTAATAATTAAATTTATTTAATTACATTAGATTACAATTTTTTCTGCTTACCTATCGAATTAAATGAAATAAATTAAATTAAAATATAATTAAGTGAATAGAAAACTTAAACTAGTAAAAGGGATAAATTATAAATAAAACCCTTGTTTAAAATCGGTACCAATTGGCAAAGTGCCATGGATACTGGCAGCATAGGAGGTCCAAAAGTGACGACGACTGAAAAACCCGAATGAACTGAATGGCGATCCTTTGACCTTTTAGCGGAGCATTATTCCAATAGTTAGAAAAGTAAAGTACTCCCAGCTGTACTGGTGTTGCGTACAGGGCTCAACTTACGTGACGTCGCATCGTCGGAGCGCATATATATTGATTACTTTGTCAGTAAATCGTTTGCGAGATATTGGACGCGCAATGCAACGCCATCTAGCGGTAGTATGTAGCGGTCGCAACATCCTAAATATTGTCCAAACATCTTGCCAGCTGTTTCAACAACGCATTGATAATTTTATGATTGCCAGCCTAGTTGGAACCGGCTACTTTCAAGCTGATCCCGAAACGCGACTAATGATTTTGGTTTTTACCTTTACCAGTTGGTGAACACTGATCCCCAAAACACAAATTTTAATCAAGTCATATTAATGTTTTAGGAAGCAACAGAAGTATTGGCTTGGCTTAGGAGTGTTGATGCGACAGACAAGAAAGTTGTTGAAGATATCGACAAATTGCATGCCGAAGCTAAAGAAATCGAATCACGATCAGAATCTGCATGGAAATCACTACGTAATTATTCATAACCATCAACTAATACAACACTTACTTTGCAAGTGTATTCACCCAGTTTCCTATATTCCATATTAATCAGCTAGTCTAGCTCGCTCTTATTAACGTACGTACTAGCTATTTATCGCGATTTCATTCCCGTTTATAAACTGTGACTCGTAACGAGTACATGACAGGACCCTTTGCATCCTCATAGTACATCATCAGATACTCCACGTCTTCAATTTTATAACAGCCTATCTAAAGGCTGTTATAAAGTCTAGAGTCTACCATGAATATTCGAAATAAACTCAACACCATCACAAAAAAAGTATTCAAAACTACCCTTGCATCCTCATGGTCAATCATCAGGTATTCCTCTTTTTCCTATTAACCTTGAGTCCCACTACTGGTGATTGGAAGTAGGTAGTGGTGGGGCAGCGCTCAGCGGTAGTTTGAGAAATTACTAACGCATAAAAAATCAATCTGTTAAATGAAAAATAACGGTATAAATAACCGCCTATGTCCTATTCCAGACTATAATTGATCTCTATACCAAATTTTACCTAGATCCGTTCAGCCGTTGTAGCGTTATCAAGTAACAAACATTCATTCATCACTTTCGAATTTTTAATATTAGTATAGATTAACTCAGACGACTCAGACTTAGACGATATTAGATACTATAGCTAGAACTAAATTTAAAGGTGTCTCCGATACATAAAATAGTATCGTAGGAGAGAGCTTATAATTTTAACTATACGTGCGCGAAGTCGCGCTGGCAGTTAGGTTTATAGACATTTTATAAACTCAAAAGAACAAAATACAACATTTCCTTAAATGAGAGTATAGTTTTGAAACCGTTTGGAACATGTTACTGAATTAAATATTTTTTAGGTTCTAGCGCTACAAGGATGAAGGCTTTTGGCATCAGTGTTACATCTCTCACCATTCAAGAGTCATGTGGTTTCTTAATTCTTATGACATACGCGTCTTTGGTGTTCAACAAGGCCGGCTCTGCCTCCGCCGTCACACCAAATCAACAAGCTATGGTTTTAGCTGCTGTCCAACTGTTAGGATCATTCTCTGCTATGTTCTTGATTGAGAAAATGGGTAGAAAGGTATATTAGAATATTCTGTATTTCTTTATATAAGACTTGACGTCTGATCTCGACTAGCCTGATAAAAAGCAAGGAGAGATCGAAGAGCGTCGACGACTAATAAAACTGACCCAGTTTACAAATACTATGGTCTCCGTCACATCGATATTTTAACAAATATTATACAAAATAATAATAACTTTTGGGTTTTTTTATAGATTTTTGGTTAGGAGTCTTTCATCTGACTTACAAGATGTACTGTAGATCTACATAAGAAACCGCTGGATTTAGCGGGCCACTGAGGCAATCACTGGAAGAGGCAACTTTAAATTGCACGAATATGATTATTTCTTTTTGTGTATTAATTATAATCTTAGGACACGGATCATTTGCTGTCGAAATTAAATCCCGTTTACGAGTGACTGGGATTTAATTTAATTTCCTTTATTTATTAGGTTTAATTAATTTTCAGTCTCTTCTCTTATTGATGTCCTTCATGACCGGTACAGCAATGTTGGTCCTTGGCACGTGGTTCTTCTTCAATGTATCCCATGATCTACCTGGCTGGATTCCCATCGCCGCCATGTGTGTCAGTATATTCTGTACTGCAGCTGGTTTCCAACCAGTACCCTATGTATTATTACCAGAGCTGTTCAATTTCCAGGTAAATATTATTCTCTGCATTTTTTTTAAATTGTTTAACATAAATACTTTTATCTTTTGGCATTCTAAGTGAGAGGCCGATGTTCAGCAATGGACATCTTCTGGCTGATGATGATAATATCTTTTGTAATAACTTTAAATGTTGATTATATCCCCTTTTCACTGTTTCATTACAATCGTTTATTTCCCAATTAGGTAAAAACACTAAAAACAAATTTACCTTTCAAGCTTACAGATTGCGAAGTGACTTAGTCGTATTTCGGGATTAGCTTAAAGGGTGTAGGCCGACATAGGACGTTTAAGTCCAATTGTGTATTATTTATTACTTTATAAATTATTAAAGTACAATCTGTATAATTATTGTGATATAACTCTGTTTCTTTCCAGCTTCGAGGATTGGTATCATCAATCGCAGTTGCCATGACTGGCCTCTCCGACTTCCTTCAGACCGCCACCTTCACACCGTTAGCAAACCTTATCGATATCCACGGTGTGTTCTGGATGTTCGCGTTCATTTGTTATTTCGGCACCATCTTCACAATATTATTCATACCAGAAACAAAGGGCAAATCACTTGAACAAATTTATGAGGTTATTGATAACAACAAAATGTGCGGCAGCAAGAAGGACGATAATCGTGTTTAAATTATTTTTGTTTTTAAGTTAGTTTTAGGTTGTTCCAAATGCTAGAAATATATGTGTTTTTATATAACATTTGTCTTTTTTTTTCCTAATTTCACCAACTGATAAGGTATTATTTTAAATCTGTATTCCTGAATAAGTTTTTATTAAAGTGTATTTGAACTTATTAATATTATTTTGAACACTATCCTCTATTTTGATCTTTATGTTGGTCACTAAGGTTAACTGGTGAAGTAAGTTTGCCTTTGCACATCGTGCATAAAGTTTTAAATAAAATAAAATATATTTCATTCTAATTTTATATGTAAAACGAAGTAGTAAATTTCGTTGTTGGTTTTGACTCTGGAAAGCCAAAAGGGGTAAAAGCGATAATTTTTCGATACCAATTCATCTTTAATATACATACCGACAACCGATGGGGAAGAAAGGTTCTAGAGTGGAGACCACAACCGGAAGACGCAGCGTAGGTAGGCCTCCCACTAGGTTGACTGACGACATAGTGAAAGTCACGAATAACCGGTGGATGCAACTGGCATCTTGTCGTTCGAAATGACGTTCAAAAGGGGAGATGTTCAGCAGTGGACGCCTTCTGGCTGATGATGATGATACATATTAATATGTATTTTGGTCGTCTTACTGTCGGTCAAGCACGTTTAATAGCATAAAATAAAAAGTCAGTCGCCTCCTTACCTGACACATGTATCTAAGACAAAAATGGGGCATGCGCCATACGTCGTGCTAATACCTAAAACCACCCTATTATGGCGGACTTCAATTATGACCTGGAATATGGCGGACCCTATTATGATTTTATTAAATTAGTAGAGTTAAATATTTG
Organism: Tinea trinotella; assembly: GCA_905220615.1. Classification (NCBI taxonomy): domain Eukaryota; kingdom Metazoa; phylum Arthropoda; class Insecta; order Lepidoptera; family Tineidae; genus Tinea; species Tinea trinotella. Next base: position 4,033,854 of record HG992314.1, read on the forward strand.
ACGTTATGATTTCGCAATCGCCCTCACGCATCAAGTGAGGCGTTTAAGCTAACACAATAAAATGTAACTCAAAATTAGCTCCTCGTTTTACAAGCAATAAATTTAATAGGGCTCCTGTAGGGTTTCCCGCTGGGGAAAGGGCGCTCGCATCTAATTTTTAACGTTGTGACAATTTTGTTAAAACTTATGAATAGGGTTACCGATTTAGTAGGGTTATGAAATTGGATTATACTCCTAAGCACCATTGGTCGGCATAGGCAGCCGTAAACTGACTCGGTTTTTTCAGTCGTCGTCACTTTTGGACCTCCTCTTGCTTATCATCAGACGGGTCGAGGTTAAACGTCGTGTCACAATAATAATAAAAAGAATGTGTAGTTCAAAGCGTACAGACAGTAAAGCGACTTGAAAGCTTGCCAGTTTCAACCCGGACATAGTGGACATACGACAGCACCCCGCCTTATGTTGAGCTGAAGTGTGGTCCATGACTACTTCAAACTGACAACTTACAAGCTGATCCCGAAACTCGACTATCTGTACGAGTAACTTCACAGTAGACTTGTATCGACAGACTGAGCTCCAATGCCTACCACTCTGACAACCAGACTCAGAGCAAATGTACACCTCTTTTTTATTAATAATGATTTGTAATATTTCAATATGTAAGATTTGTAAATCGAACCCAAGACTTCAACGCCTGTGTTCAAATAGACCTAAGATGTTAGGGCTTGTTAGTGATATGAATCTTTTTTAATTTTACAAATGAACAAATGAAAATTGTACTCTGAAACTACAAATAAATGAAATTAGCTTTATTTGTGATGCGTTAGCCAACCCTGTGCATGATAGCGCGTGTTGAAAGTCAACTATGGTAATTAATTATATGAGGGCCGCGGCAGGATTTGGGGACGGAGTGTGTTTGGTACTAGACATGCGTGTCAAATTCATTTTAATATTATACATAATAGTACGTGTAAATAAACATTTTGTTGAAAAGTTATTTTTTTATTGTGAGGCGATATATGACAGCACCCCGCTGGAGTGTGATCCATGAATGAATGTCACTGCCACTACAATTTAATAACTGTAAGTAGCAATTACATCTACTATGCCGTCCTAGTTGGAACCAGCAACTTACAAGCTGATCTTGAAACGCGACTAATGTATCTTTGAAATATGTACTTTGGTTGCCCTGTTTCTATGATATCAGCACTTAGTAATGAAATGTAAAAAACAAAAAATTGTTTGGGTTTATTTTCTAATGTAATGCGAACTCGTAAGTACAACGGGTAATTGTTAAACTCTTCTTGGAAGCCGCCTCGCTACTAATGACACACAATTTAGATAATCCGAAATTAATTACGCTTGACAACATAATGTAAATATAATTAAGAGGGATATGTTTAAATAAAATTACAATTATAAAATTAAAATAACTTTTTACTAATTAATTTGTATACTTTTAACATTATTGTAAAAAGTATACAAAAGGCGGACCTAAAGCCGGAAGCTTTCTCTGCCAGTCAACCTTTGGGTTGTGCAGAGGGCAAGTAGGTAGATGAAGAAAATCAATCCATCAAATTGTCACGCATAGACAAAATAGAGCATAGACACTTGACCCGATCCTGATCTCTCGCTTCCTTCACATCCACAATCCTCTTTATGCAAGCTTTACGGTTATGTGCGGTAGACAACCAAGCTTTCTTGAGAATGTCCCCGATGTAAAATACCCTTTTGAGTCTGCCTCTGTCTATAGAAAATCGCGTATAAATGAATATAGAACATGAAATATAAATATAAAAATAAAAATAGAGGATAAAACACTAGTGTAGCTAGTCTAACTATAAATGATGCGCCCCTCCACTTTATTAGTTTATTTAAATGTCTGAATGCAAATATTTCTAACTATACTTTATCAGCGTGCTCCTTCTTTTGTGTCCAACCAGCAACTGAATGACCAATTACAATTGCATTTTCGGTGTGTTGCATTCATATTTTATGTTTTCTCGTGTGCGCAAATGCGGTGGAGGGGCGCGTCATTTCGGCTTAGACAGACTATACCTACTTATAGTAAATAATGATTAATGCATATAAAACAATATTTATTTAGGCTAAACAAATGACAGCACCCCGCCTGATGCTGAGCTTGCTGATAAATAAAGGTGACTGCTACTCAAGTTATTTAATAAAAAATATTTGCAAGTAGCAGTCTACTTGTCGGCTACTAGCAACTATGTCGGCCTAGTTTGATCACCTTCAAACTGAATTCTAAACTGACTCACTTCCTCAGTAAAAGTGGTGGTACTACCCTGGATCGGCAGACGCCAGACTGGGCAAATGACCACCAACTGACAGCTACCACTCTTAAATTTCAAATAGTTTCAGCCGAGTGTACCAACAATTATAATTTACGAATTTGTAAAAAGTATCGTATAAGCAAAACAAAAATGGGTTGCACACTCTTTAACTTCACATTTTACATTTACGTTTAACAAATATTGTATACAGAGCTAAAGGACATCATTCATTTTGGGTTTCTATGTACTAGTTTTGTTATTTCTAATGATAAAAACATATATAAATGGTAGTTTTAATATAAAATTATTAACAACCCAATTCACGATTTCGTAATAGTAAACGTAATAGAATAAGTATGAAATAAAACTAAATTCGTAAATGGAAAACCGGCTGTTAGTCTTTACTTTGTTTTTGCTTAAAGTAAATTATATTCAGATGACGTCTACATTGTTAATAACATAAAAAGTGACCGCCGCTATTGATTCACGCTACACTGGGTTTCCATTATCGTGCATTTACTTGTCTTTATTTAGATATAGTCTACCGGATGCAGGCTTCCAAATTACGTAATAATAAAAAAGCACTGTCATGAACATTTTAGTTCCTTTAAATACTAAGGTATTCCATTCACTTTGGAAAGGGCAACACTAATGGACTACGATGCCGGGTCGAGACCAGCACAGCTGCGGATCTGCTCGTAGACACTTACCTATCTGTGGCAGCACTTTTGTCGACAATAGCCTATTTGAATTTTACCGCCCCTGCCGACCTCTACAACCGTCAGTTCCTAGACAAACCCAACTACATATTGCACAAGAAATATTTTTAGGTCATAAAATAGATTAAAAGTTTGGATGAATGTTATCTGATTTTGGTCAGTTTGTACAAATGGTATCTCTCTGAACTAATAAAAGCTATATACAGTAGTGACTTATAGTGACTCAGTCGCGTTTCGAGATAAGCTCGACGTCCTGGCCGGCATAGTGGACGTGACTGCATTTATTTAACTGTAATAGCGGTCGCCTCCAATCGTGCACCACCTCCAGCTTAACATCAGACGGATTTCAATCATAAGCCGAAGGTTATATAAAAATTGGCCTTCGAAAGTCTGTTCGGATATTCGTTTATTTCGTGTATGTAAAACGTTGAACTTATCCGTCTAATTAATGTTTATCTTTCTGTTTGTTTAACTCCTAAGAATGCTTTGAGTTTAAGCAATGATTAACAGTTAGCCATGACTAACCCTGGTCCATAAAACAATAATTAATAAAGTCAACAATTCTTCATACACGAGGTCGAATTACTAAGAACAATATTAATGGATCCACTCACTGTTTAAAAATAGAAACAATAGTTTTTTGTTCTGTACAATATCTAGCACTCAGTATTTTAATCATCTGTATCACGATAAATAATAATATTATCGTGAAAGTGTTACAACTATCGTGATAGAATATATTTGTACTGCCATGGAAGCAACCGTGATTCATCATCATCAGCCGGAAGACGTCCACTACTGAACATAGACTTCCTCCTTAGAACGCCATTCCGAACGATAAAATGCCAGTTGCATTTTTTTTTTTTTTATTGTGACTCGACATATGACAGCACCCAGCTTGATGTTAAGCCAAAGTGTGGTCCATGAATGAATGTCACTGCTACTACAATTCAATAACTGTGAGTAGCAATCACATCCACTATGCCGGCCTAGGTGGAACCGGCAACTTACAAGCTGATCCCGAAACGTGACCAAATCACTTCACGGTCTGTATACTTGTAAGTATGTTGCATCCACCGGTTTTTGTGACTTTCACCATGCCGTCAGTCCATCTGTGGAACCGACACGTCTTCCGGTTCGTGGTCTCCACTCAAGAACCTTTCATATCCATCGGTTGTCGGTTTTTCGAGTGATGTGGGAGATAAGAAAAATGTAAAAAAATGTGTTTGGTCGTCCTGGGTCTGTGATACAAGTACGGTCGGCAAGTTAAAGTCGCAAGGACGTGGGGAAAGGCGACCGAGGTGTAGTGGCAGTGGAATAGTTATACAAACCGAGAGCACGAGTTCGTAACCACCCACCAGTACGAATGTATATTTTATATATGTACTTTGTTTGTGTCTATGATACAAGCACTTTAGTAGCTTAGTATAAAAATGTAAATAGAAAAAAAAAATATGGTGGTTTCACAAAATTCATTATACATGATCACCTCTGACGGTCTCTGGATGGTCTCTGGGTTGGACGGAACAACCTGAATTTTTTGATTAAATGCACGACCTCGGATGTGCCTGCATTAACATCCCTTTTTAATTAACTAAGTATCCAGCCATATTGAACATTTGTATTCTTAGTAAACGAATAAACAAAAAGTTAGACTGTGGTATTTCGAAAAAAAAATCTCAATCAAAGAACCGTGAAATTTCTCGATTTTTCCTTACCCACTTACCGATTATTGTAATAATTATAACTAAGCGTTAACAACATGGAACAACGGATGATATTGCGTAACCTAAAGGTTTGGTAAACTGAAGAGCCCTATTCTGGGTTATGGCTTACATTATGAGATTGATAAAAAAAATATTGAAATTAATTCTTTTATTTATATATCAGAAAGAGTATGTGATATTTTCTTAATATTAGTTATAGCATTGTTTTTTTTTTATATTTGTTACATTTCTGTAATAATAGCTTAGCGAGCTGGTATCGTAGAAACAGGATTACTTTTAGCAGATTCGAATATGTCAAACATCATCACATCATTATCATCAGCCAGAGGGCGTCCACTGCTGAACATAGGAACATGCCATTCCGAACAACAAGATGCCAGTTGCATCCACCGGTTATTCGTGACTTTCACTATGTCGTCAGTCCACCTAGTGGGAGGCCTACGAATGAAACGTTTTAATAAACAAAATAAAGTGAGCAATCATGGAACGCCTGGCAGATGTAAAGCATCAAAACTTCAAAACTATTTAGTATAGATAAAATAATTTCTAACAAAAAAAAACGACTTCAAATAGTAAACTAAAAAGCAAAAAATAAATTTTCTTCGCACAAAGTAATACGTATTTTCATTTAGTTAAATAGAAATGATTAAATAATTACTTTATAATTTTAAAGTCGATGCCAAGTAAAACAATAACTGTGTATAGATGAATCTTTCTAACAACTGACGATAATATTAGTAGGTAATTATCACCAAATATCTGTTCTGTGGTAATTATCAGTACTTCCTTATTATCCTTGTTTTGGTTTTGCTAACAGATTTTGTGACTTTTTTAAATTTAATACGTTCATGTTAATATTATAAGTATTGGATAGTTATTCATATTTAAATGCTATTGGATTCCATTTTGAGTATTTCATTTTAGTAAATTCTTTTGATTTATTTCAACATTGATATCTAGAGTACATTTGTTATGTAAATAGCTACTATATGTCTAAGTTGTATTCAGTGTCCTTTCATAATTCGTTTTCATTTACTAGTAGTTTGTAAGCCAGTATTTAGGTACATAATATTAAAAAAGTTACTTTGATAGTTAGTAGGTACCGATTCTTATATTTTTATAAGAATATTTAATAATATTGTGTGTACTTAGTAATTTGATATAGGAGTAAGGTTGTTGTAGCATTGACTTGGCACCGACTCCAAAATTATAAAGTAATTATTTAATCATTTATATTTAACTAAATGAAAATACGTATTACTTTGTGCGAAGTAAATTTATTTTTTGCTTTTTAGTTTACTATTTGAAGTCGTTTTTTTTGTTAGAAATTATTTTATTTTACGATTTTAAGTGATGGTTAGACCGAGCAAAGATGCTTCTCGAATGAAGAGAAGACGGTTACTTCAGACGGAAAATGATATACGGAAACGATTAGTCATAATAAAAAAAACTTAACAAACGCACTAGTCGCCCCTACGATGAAGATCCCCTCGATTTCTCTGGTCTGCCATCATCAAACCCTGATTTTCTTATCATGGGACCACCTTTGAAATATCTTCTTTCCAACAAAAAAAGAATAATCAAAATCGGTTCATTAACAACGAATATAAACGGCTGAATTGAGAAACTTCCTCTTTTTTTGAAGTCGGTTAAACTTTGATTCCTTTATCATCAAAATCGGTTCATAAACAACGAAGTTATCCGCGAACAAACATAAAACCTTCTCCTTTTTTGAAGTAGCTTAAACCCTGATTTCTTTATCATGGGACACCTTTGAAATATCTTCTTTTCAACAAAAAAAGGATTATCAAAATCGGTTCATAAACAACGAAGTTATGCGCCAACAAACATAAATTAGAATGTTGAAAATTTAAGACTTATATGATTTTCTCATGGATGCCATTATCAGAACTGGACCAAATTAAAATGGGACCAAACGGGAAGCATCAGCTATCAAATAAAAAAAGAATCATTAAAATCGGTTTAACCAGTCAAAAGTTTTGAGGTAACAAACATAAAAAAAAAACATACTGGTCGAATTGAGAACCCCCTCCTTTTTTGAAGTCGGTTAAAAATATGCATGAAAGGATGAATTATTAAAGGAACCTTGACCTTTACAATTACCATTTTGGCCTTGACCTTCACTTGAAATGTAGCTCCATGAGACTTATAGACCATCTATCAAGCAGATGCTTTCCAGTTAGTTTTACATTGGCGTAGTTGGGGCGTTACACCATGGCCGCGTCACGGCATTCGCTTTTACTGCGTGCCAATAGATGATTCGTCAAAAATAAAATTTAAAAAATGCATTTGTACTTACTTACCTTATTAGGTATAATTTAGAGATGGACACCAACATAATCTTCTTTCGGCTGTTTCCTGAAAAAGGGCACACACAATGGATATCTCTTCTCGTTTTATCTGTTTGGCTTAACATTCTACGAGCAAATATATATGTATTTGTGTTTGTTATCGATTTGTAAATGTTACGAAAATACTGAAATATTACGAAGGCTGAAAACATTACTTTTTTATTGTAACTCGACATATGACAGCACCCTGCCTGATGTTAAGCTAAAGTGCAATACATGAATGGAGGCCACTGCTCCCTCAATAACTGCAAGTAGCAATCATATCACGAAACGCGACTAAGTCACTTCACGTTTTGTACACTTGAAAGTGGTGAGACTTTTCCGCATCAGCAGACTGCGCAAATGACCAGAGTGATAAGAGTGATAGGCAGATAGTTTATAGGCATTTGCCCGTCTGCCGATCCACCGCTGATTCAAATGTACAGACCGCAAAGTGACTTTGTCGTCGTCTTAATAAAAAGAAAACTGTTTTTTTTTATTATTATTTATTGTGACTCGACATATGACAGCACCCCGCTTGATGTTAAGCTGGAGTGTGGTCCATGAATGGATGTCATTGCTACTACAATTCAATAACTGTGAGTAGCAATCACATCCACTATGCCAGCCTAGTTGGAACCGGCTACTTACAAGCCGATCCCGAAACGCGACCAAATCACTTCACGGTCTGTATATTTGAAAGTGGTGGTACAACCCCGGATCGGCAGACTAGGTACCACTGTCTACCTACTATTTATTGTTTTATTCTCAGACTTTGGCAAATATCGGGCAGACCGTGGCAAATGTTTCCACTTGTTTATTTACTATTTGTTTTAAAGAGATTTACAGTAACAAAAGCAATTGAAAAAAATCAAGAACATTTCATTTGTGAGTGCTTGTAGTAAAAGCTTTTATGGAGCTTCGCCGTACGTATATACTTGTGTATGTCGAACACCTATTTCATTTACTTCAACTTTTATTGCTTCAATTCTAACCTAATTCTTGTGATCATTCTTAGAACAGGGGCAATTACTTTGATCATTCTACACCGTGATTATTCCTTAGATCTTTTATATTGTTTATTTTATAGCGTTGTCTACTTGAAATATGGATTGCATTATACTATTTTTACAACTATAAATTATCGAATGCAAAACATTTCAATAATTTAGATATGAATATACAAAAAAACAAATTATCACGTTACAATTCCCACAGCGATAAGCAGAGAGATCCTGACACAACTCTCTCGCTTCCTTCACATCCACGATTATTATCATACCTAAACTGGTTGTTGTCATTACAGACCGCTGCCTTTTTAGGATTTATTACGCACAACTGCATCAATATCACGGCTTAATTCCAACAGGGATAGGCAGAGAGAACGGAGCGCTACTTTCCACGACCCTGACACAAATCTATAGCTTCCTTTACATCCATAATTCTCTTCATACATGTTTGGTTTTTTATTTACAATATTAATTATTTCATAAATATGTCTAAACAAACATAATTTTAATGTTTTTTTGTAAGCAAAGGATATGTTATTATGATCATTAACAAAAGTTACTCTCTTCAGTTTTATTTTGTTTACACATCGCCAGCTGCCTCGTCTCGCGGCCGACTCGTAAAAATTGAACCAGAAAAAGCATAAAACATGTATTTTTAATGCCTGCACTCATATTTTTTTACAGTTGTTTCTACGCCATTCCGAAGGACGTTCACAATAAAACATCAGTTCTCAAATGCAATAAATTTTATTATAATATTTAGTACACATTTCAGCAAAATGTCAGAAATCGTCTACATAATAAATTACAGTCTTGTACATGAATAATTTATATCAATGAATAAATTACAAAAGCAATATATTAAATTTCAAATGCATAATTTGGTATCGAACTTGTACAAAATTTCTAATTTTCTACATTTACAAAATTCTTATTATATACAAACTTACATTCTATAAAGCTTATCTAGATACAATATTGTCTAAAGTTACACGTAGAGATTCAATGTATAAATTAAGAGATCGTGTGATATTATCGAGTCTCACACCAGGTACGTTTGGACTGTATGTTCATGTATTATAGCATTAGAGTGATTAGGCCTTACTCTATACTCGGCTCTGTCCGAGTAGTCTGAATCTATAGTGGAGTAAATGTGCTCTGATAGCGGCCTGTCACATGGCGACCTCTCAGCAGAGTTCGCAGACTTTGCACAAAGCGTTTGGCACGTACTGTTTAAAGCAGATGCGTCCATTGTGTACGTGTTGGATTGCCTTCCGTAATTAAGTCTTTTTAACTTTTGACTTTGTCGTTTGGAGGTCGGCATCGCATATCGTAATCTTTCCCAAAAGCGTTTCTCTTTCCATGATATCTCTAAACCCGTTTTGAAATATGGCTTCAATTCCGGGTCTCGCGGGACAGGCCCTTCGGCGACCACTATTAATTTATGTGGATTTTTTTGTAACGCTTTCTGTAATGCTTGTCGGAATTCTAAATGTGACCACTCGGTTCTTATAAAGTTCTTTGACAATACTACAATTATCCTCTTAGATGCTTCAGAGGCTTCTACAACTAAATCGGGAAATTGTGCGTAAGTTGCTTCGAATTGTGGCACGTCTCTATAATGCAAGCATAAATGATAAGAGGGATATCCGTTTTCGAGTTCTCGCGCTAGATTCTCTATAACAAATTCTTCATCTTTGGGACTGTAACAGATGTAGGCGTCGTAAAGTTTATCGGCGTCCTCGAGAGACTCAGTCAGCGGGGAAAGCTTAATGCCACATTTGGAGTAGAGCCACATTCTACACGTATATCTAAATGTGAATACCAAAGCTAATATCAGTAATATAAGCATGATACCGGTCAATACAGAAGCCAATAAAGGCAAGTTATTGGAAACCAGAAACTCACTTATCATGATGTTGCCGCCCACATCACTGCAGTTAGTCTCGTTCAAATGCAATGTCTTCTTGTCCGACGGCTTTAAATAATCATTTAAGCACCACAAATCATTTATATCTAATACTTTCTCTGCATTCTGCGATGCGTACATCATGAAGCCCTGCAAATATTTACATTGACAAGACCAACTATTATTACCAATAAATAGATTTTTCAAATTTTTGTTATTATCTAAATTCCATAGTGCAAAGTTTGTTAACCTATTACCATCTAAACGCAAAAGCTCTAATGAACCCAAGTAGGTAAAAGTTTCATTTGAAATGTGCTCAATTTGATTGTTTTGTAGCAACAGCTCTTTTAAATGACTTAACTTTACAAACTCGAGACCTTGGAGTTTCTGTAATTTATTATCCTCTAAATGCAATACCTCCAGATAATTTAATTGTGCAAATGTATTGTTATGAATTGTCTCAATAGAGCTTGCATTTAAATATAATACTCTAACATGGATTGTTCTTATAAAATATTTACTATTAAGATTATTAATAACATTTCCATCGAGGTATATGTGCGTGGCATCGCTTGGAAGACTATCAGGCACCGTTTCATTTAATTGAATAGAACAATCGACAACACTGACACTCTTAAGAGTATCATGATAACAAGAACATTTATTTGGACACATAACTTTACAACTACAGTTACTATAATCACAACAGTGGCAGTGTTCAGAACAATGACTGTCGTATTTGCATAAGAAGTCCTTATCATTTAACGTAATGGCAGGCACATTTTTTGCACCTCTCATATGTGAATTTTTACACATTATACTATCAATATCCATTATTCGTGGATATTCGCCACTTGTATCATTGTTTATGAAAAGAATCCATCTCATTACGCAGTCGCACATGAATGGGTTCCCGCTAATATAGAACTCCGGCAAGGGTCTGTCGTCAGCCACCCGCGCCACCCGCAAGCTATACAAATGAATATACTCTAACTCATTCATGTACAAATCGACGCGAGTTAAATTCTGTTTATCTACAAAAGTATCCGTGTCTATACTCGAAATATAATTATTATTAATAAATAACAATTCAACACTATTTGGTATAGCCATTGGATATAAAGCTACTAATCTATTGTGACTAGCGTCGACCGTTTTTACATTCAAATTGTTCATTTTGTAATAATTCCCTAATATTTCAATGAAATTAGCGTGTACATCTAGCCATTTCAAACTCTCCGGAATGAACGCGTAATCAAACCACACCAAATGATTATCGGATAAATTCAACCACAGCAATTTTGTAAGCGATACAAATACTCCATTAATATCCGTAATAAAATTTGAATCTAACCTAACCGCCTCCAGCTGGGTGTTTTTGTGAAACGTTTCTCTCTCTAAAGCTTGTATTTTATTTTTCGCTAAATTAAGCACTTGTAAATTTGGCAAATCCGAAAACATTCCGGCGGTGAGATTTCCAATTTGATTGTCTATTAAACGTAATCCCGTCAACTGTGACAGATTTCGGAAAGAATCGTTAGATATTTCATTTATTAAATTTTCGCCGAAATCCAATGACTTTAAAAATGACAAGTGGATTATGGCTCTAGGTATCTTCGTAAGCTGATTTGAGCTTAAATCTAATTCCTTTAATTCGGAACAATTTTTAAAGACATTTTCAGCGACATAAGTAATAATATTATTATTTATACTGAGTTTATTCAAAATGTACAGCCCGTTGAACATGTTTTCTTCGATCGCGTGTAATTTATTGTCGCCTAAGTTTAATGTATGTAAATTGAATAAGGGGAGAAATGTGTTTTCTTCTAAAGATGATATTGAATTATTTCTTAAATTAAGTATTTGTAAGAAAAACAAATCCTTGAACATCTTTGCGGTGACACGCGTTATATAGTTATGTGATAAATCAAGCACAATTAATCTTATTAGACCACCAAACATTTCATCTTCTATTTCGTCGCTCTTCAATTTATTTGCCGAGAGATCCAAAACGAGCAATTGTTCCAAGCGATTAAATATTCCCTTGGGTAGATTTTCTAACAAATTATTTTGCATATAAATCTCTCTTATTTCCTTCGTGTTTGAAAATAAATCTTTTGGTAGTGTGTTTAATACATTATTAGAAATATTCACCACTTTTAATGACAATAAATCGCTAAACACATCGGCCGGTAACTCGAGGATTTTGTTATCTTGCAAATATAACTGAGTTAATCTCCTTAGATGCATTACTTCGGAATCACTTGGCACCGACGTAATGTGATTGGAACTTAGGTCTATTGCTTGTACTGTCGAGCCACATTTGTGACCAAATCCTAATTCATCCACATACTTGATCTTATTGTGCGTTAAGTTTAATGATAACAAATTTTCCAAAGCACAAAATAAATCTGATGGAACTGTGCGAATATTATTGTAGCCCAAATCCAGTAAATGCAACTCCTTGAGTCCATTAAAAGCACCAAAAGTTAAGTCTAAGTGTTTGTTATTGTTCCATTCATTATTTTTCGAGCGCAAGGTCAAGGTTTTTAGTCCCCTTAGACCTTCAAACACGTTCCCAGGAAGACGTAGAATTTTACAACTCTGTATTCCTATCTCTGCCAAACCTTGATACTTTGAGAAATGGTGATCCCTGAGTGTGCTCTCAACGTGAAGCTGGTGATCGCAATTTACGAGCAGCCGTTCCGCGCCAGCGATGTGTGTCGAGCTGGCGAACTCTTTTTCAGATGATAAGTTAGTCACATTGCACTCCACAGTGAAACTGGTCTCACCACCCACACGCGAACAAGTATCCCAATCTATAGGTACTTCCGTGAGCACCGCGCCCATCACTAAACAAAAGAAAATTACGTTAACTATCATTTTAAACGGCACTGTGTCCATTTCATTTTGTCACTCGTAATACAGATCGTATGCATTGAAACATGAATGAAAGTTGCTCCTCTGGTTCACACACTCGTCCATGTTTGCTTTAGGAGCGCTGTATATTTAATTACGACTATTATAACTCGCGTATACATGTACCGTGAGATGCGTTCGGTGGGAACAGAATGTAATAATAGTTACGACACGAACACGCGGTCCCCGTGCGGTGGCGAAGCCGCAACTGCCGTAGCGGAATGAAATGCCATGAATGCGTTTTGCGGCCCCGCGCCGAGTAGGGTCGTGTCGGAAAGGGATCCCCGACCGCACAAAACGAATTGAATTGCCGCATACTAAGTAACCCTCATAATTTTTGTTTCTTTTAAACCGGAAACCGTTATGTGACTTCCAAGCATTGTTTTGGAATATTTAGTTGCGACGTACATTCTTCCAGAAATTAATTTTAAATAATACAAATTACAACTTGTTGGAAACTATATAATAGATTTATATGCGAAATGTGTTTGAGATATCAATTGCAGTTCAAAGAATTGTTGTATATGGCGCGTGTTGGTGATTATACGATACAAAAGTTTTCATTCTTTACAAATAATTATCGTTATCACCGCTTCCGTTCTGAGTATAGCGCCTGACTTCATATAATATGTAAAATAAAGTTTTATTTATCAGGCGTTGTTCACAATAATACCACTTGCCGGTCGTCTTGTTTCTATGATACAAGCAGTAATGTAATTTTTAAAAGAATAATTACTACAGTTGAATAAATAAATAATAAATAGTTAAATAACTGTAAGCAGCAGTCACATCCACTATGTTGGAACCGGTACCCACAACTGCTCCCGAAACGCGACTTCAGGGTTCAATACTGAAAAGTCACTTCAGGGTTTGTATACTAAGTGGTGATACTACCTAGCTCCTCTTTCCCACTGTGCACTCTGAGCACGTGCACAGGGTCCCGCGATCGATAGAGGCCCTCTATCCTGCCAGATCATCAAACTATAATCAAAGTTTATTACCTAAAAACTTTTCCAAATGTTTATTTGGAAAAAATCAAACGATAATGACTACAACACCAACGTTAATCCAGCCCGTGGACCTTGAATTATCTATTCTAATAAAATAGTGCTCTGTCAAGCTCTTAGGGGGCCCCATTATCCTAATGTGCATTGTGCCCAGCCCAGGGCCTCCAATTGATTAAAGACGACCCTGGGTACTACCCCGTATCGGCACACTGGGCACCACTGCCTAGCACTCTACAAAACAGACGCGGAGCAAATATTCGCCTCTTTTTTAAATACCTAAAAGAGAAAAATATATATACCTCGTTTTTTTAAGAACCCATCTCCCTATAATAGGCAAAACTAAACACATATCCGAGTATGCAATGCAGTAACACATTTACGACGAGAAATTAGGATATGGGAAGTCAACAGCATTGTTAAAAAGCGATTCGCCAATACGGTCGGTACCCATTTCGCGTGGCTGGAGCTAGTTGGGGGAGCGGGTGTTGGCCGGCGAAATTAGTACGCGGCATTACGCTTTTGGAAAATTTAGAGACAATTCTGCTTTATGAGCGCTCGGGCATAGCGGATGCCTTAAGCAAAAGGCCAGCCCGTAAGAAAACAATTTTTCTTACGTGTAGAACCAGTAGAAAAGGTACTTATAAACTAGAAATAAAAAGCAAATACTATCTTTGGATATTTTATTATGTAACAATGTAGCATCAATAGGCCAAACATCGAGCCGCGTCTTACATCCTTGCCAAAGAAAACTATAACTATGTTCCCTATACAAAAATAATTTAATCCATTGTCTTTTTAAATTCAATTTAAGCAAAAAAAATAAGACAATACATTTTAATTTAAAAACAAATTTTGTTCCTAAAACAATACCAAGCTTAATACTATGTAATTTATTAAATGACCTATATACAAATTAACATTCGATGTTATTAATTACAAATTCATCTGGGAGCCAAATTCATAAATAATAAGTCTTGTAATAAGTTTCACAAATAACCAAGCAACGCCCGTCCATTTATTTTTGACGCGATACACCAATCTATTCAATTGAAATTTTAATCACTTAATATCACACAAACATCTAAAAATCTTTCCCAACATAAGAAAAATCAAAATGTTACAACAAAAGAGTTTAATAAATAACAAATTATAATTTTAAATCATAAAATTAATGCAGCTTAACATACAAATGGCGTTATTAAAATCGAAGCAGTACAAGGCTGATCGTGTAGTGTTGCCATCAATCACGACTGACGATCCCACGATCATGTAACCGCAGCTTTAGAAACTAACCTATCTTAACTACAAAATTCTATTCACAAATATCTAAATATTTATAATAAAGAGAAGAGTTTAAAAAATACACATATTTTATTGCTTTCAAAAATACACTCTATTTAGTTAAGTTTAAAATCTTATTCTATTTCAAAGAAGTAAAAGGTAAAAGAAGTTGGAAGATGTCACAATTAAATATGTTTCGTTTTATTTGATAAATCGACTAGTTTTAACTATTGGGCTGGGAATAGATTTCCGATTTTCTCTCGGATTCGATAGTCTGATCAGACCATCGGAAGGCACTCGTGCCATACATTTGTCAGATCGGTAGGCAGATCGGACGTCCGAGTAGTTTACGATTTTATTGCCGGTCCGATTGTCTGAAGGTGCAGTCTGCAAACTCCTGTACAGAGACAAAATATACGTCCAACTTCCAACTTGCCAGTTGATTCTCTAGGCACACAGCTCGAGAACGACTGAGTTTAGAAATGGTCTGTCGCAAGAATTGGATGTGTATTCAGTAAATACAATCCGATAGTCTGATCAGACAATCGGAAACAAAATCTGACGTGTATTCCCAGCCTTTAAAATCAAATGTATTGTCAATGAATGTCAAATTCCATACAAAAAAGGGACGTATTAACATAATTCTACCCATAAGTCAAACAGACTTATTTAAAAACCAAAATGAAATAAAATTGGCTTGGTTATGATAGGGTAATTTAGACAAAAGTTTGACAGATATCGTAGTGGAAATAAAGCGAACTACGAGTACATTACAATTAACTTTGAGAGATCACAATATTCACTGAGCTAGGAAGACACATAGATTACATAGATTATTGTACAGCATTAAATAGGCAACAAGTCTTCATTAAATAACCAATTATAATAAGCTCAATTTCCCCAAACAATCACTTAGACTATACATTGCAACTAATTAACATACTAAGCTACTAAACATACTTGTATCATAGAAACAGGACGACTAAAGTTTACAAACATACATTGGTACCGGCATGTTGTAATGAACCGGTGGTTTTTGGTTTGCATGACCATTGCACTACTACTTAAAAACTGTTCCTGTTATTTTGTATAAACTTTTGCCAAATAATCAACTATAATTATAACAGTTCAAAGCAGAACTGTTAATATGACGTGTCTTCGTGATTGACAGACGACACAAAATCCATATCTTTTTTTTTTCAAAAACTCAATCGCACAGCAATTAAAAGCAAAATTGTTATTAGTTTTATCAACACAAATTCCATTTATATATTTTTTTATCATTGGACATTACAAAAGTAGTACAAAGAAGTCCAAAATTAATGATGTCCTTTAACCACAAGAATGGATTACTAGTTCCTAGGCATCTGCCACTTCGTATAAGCAATTGTTCAGTGAAATTTCAAACATTTTCTTTTACTAAATCTTAACGCTAAAACTATCATATTTATACCTATAAAACGCCATTTATATTAAGTAGAATTTTAAATTAAATATTGCTCATATATAAGTTTTAGGAGCAAATTTTAATTCATAAATTAACATAGGTTAAAACGGGTCTTATAGCGTTATTAAATACATTTTATTTATCTCGTTTTAGCCTTACTTTAAAGGCTGTGGTCACGAGAAGTATTAATAATGCCCAAAGACCGCTTTTAAACTATGCTATATATTTAAAAAGCATACTTTACATCTAATCTAATATCTAAACGTCATAATTACGTCGTTTAATGTAAATAAAGCAACGACACGTTTCGGCCTTCACAAATAGCCGAAATGTCGATACAAATTGGACGTAATTGCGTAAATTACACCAAATTTGTCTTTATTATTCAAAAAATTATTGTTAAATACGAGTATCTCAAAAGTAACTATGTGGACTGTGGATCCTTTCTGCGGAATTACATCCAATTATGACTAATAATGAGTTAAAGAGCAGTTCTAATTAGGAAATGATCGTATTCGCCAGTTCAAAAACCGACTGGTAAGTCGATGTTTAGGTACAAACCAGCACACTACAGTGCGACAATTCCATCACAAATGAACAGGATATGAGCAATCGCGTAATTTCATTTTGGCAATAAACGCAGCTTTCGCTTTTCTTTTGATTTTCAAAGTTTTGCAGGCATTGCAGTCTTTTTAAAATATAAGCCGTAAAACCTTTTATTTCATAAAAGTTTGCGCCGTAAAACCACAGAAACTACTCCATTTTGGCAGTTACAAATTTTCAAGATATCTTATTGGTTGAATATAATTGAGACGACACATTTAACCTCGACCTTTCAAAGAGTAGGCAAGGCTAGGTCCGACGAAAGTCAACCAAATTATCGATGCAATTTCAAAGTGGTCCTAGAGAACTGTACAGCCTTTTTTATGGCAGACCCAAAATTATTTTCATACAATAAAAGTCGCTATGATCAGCCATTATTTGCCTTTGAAATTACGCGCGTTTATCTATAGTGCAGTTATAGATAAAGGCTATAACTGCACGTTATAGCGGGCGTTATAAAAAAAAACAAATAACTATTTGTCGCTTGCACAGGAAGTACAATTCTTATCTATTCAGTCACTGATATTGTCATTTGAGTTTGCGTCTCCACTTCACACTAAACGTTTATAACAAACAAAAGTCCATTTCTTTTTATAACTTCACTTCAGCAAAATGTTGCTAGCACCAAAATCATTATACAGCACAATTAAATACCCCTCTATTATTTTTTATTAGCTTTTTAAGAAACAAAAAGATTTTATGCATTCTACTTAAGCGTTGGTTGACCTTTCCACTATGAATAACGTCACTTAAAGTATTTGAAACAAACTCTTTTTCATTTCGCATTGTTTTAAAAATCCTTATATTAATATTGTTCATTCATCAAGACTAAAATAACCGATAGTTGCAAAATACTGTAGTTAATTTTAGCATCCCTTAAATTTAACGAAATCGTTATTTTGCACAAAATGTTATTATAACCCAAGGGAATTCACCTTATTTGACATTTAGTTGACATCTGTCAAATATACGTCAAAAAATGAAATAGACAATATAACTTTATATAGCTTTCACATAACTTTAACAGACATTTTCGCAAACAACAGTGTGATAATCCTGAAGTTACGCGACTGACTACCAGATCCGAATAAGATATGAATGAGATACGAATGAGAAAATATTCAAAATGAAAGCTATAAGTAATTCGCTTAAAATATTTTTGTTTCGATTTGAAAATTCTAGATAAAAACATCGAGCGCAAAGTACGTTATATACAAAGATATATTTGCACTATTTTCGGTTAGTCTAGACCCTGGTTTCGTTACTATAATTTAGTAACCGTCAATCCTAACCGATTTTGATGCCTCGATGAATTTGTTGGCGTCCATAGACACTGTATCTATCCCCACTGGATAGATGGTAATAGTGGAAAATTCATATTAAAATAGTGAGGAGGGTACAACCGTGCCGTATAATGAATTTGAATATTATGCATTTTTAACAGCTTGTATATGATCAGGTCGGTCACCTCGCGAGTGTCGTGTCCACATTCTCGAATACAACATTTCGAGACCATTCGAGTATGCTTTGCAATCGAACAGTGGACTTGTTGTGCGCGCTGTCCACACTTTGGCACGGATTGCTTTTAAGCTGAAATGGAAAATTAATATTAGAATAAAATTAAGTCAAACTAAAGGAGTCGGCGCGTCGTTTCTTCGGCGAAAGTGATTTGCTAGGGCATGTGTTCTCCCCATTCCATAACCTAGGTGTAAAAAATTGATGGCGACTAAGTCAGCCGTTAACAGAGTCGGTTTTCGTTCGGCGGTCGTCACTCTCGGACTTCCTCTTGCTTACAAGTCCAGGGGGCCGGCCGTGAAACTTCAATGGGAATTAAAATTAAATTCATTGCCATTGGTCAAGAGTTCTCAGTCGCTATTAGTGTTAAAACAACTTTTATTCATTCAGACAATGAGTTTCAATAATCTTGAACTGTTAATGAAACATAGATTCCTAGTGTTACGCGGTCGCAATTTTCATTTTACAGCTAATTAATGTAGTTTAACTGTTAAAACGAAGCTCATTCTCATTTTCATTGAGTTACGCGGTCGGCCCGATGATGACGTGACTCAAAAAAAACATTACCACATTTTTTTTATTGTGACACGACATCTGATCTCGACCCGTCTGATGATAAGCAAAAATAGGTCCAAGAGTGACGACGACGGAATAAACCGAGTTAGTTCACGCCTGCTCAGTCGCCGTCACTATGCCGGCCAAATTTAAAGTCAATAAAACAAATAACTTACTATTCTCTATCAGTGCCAAGTCTCACGGCAATATCCTGGTATTCTTGTCTTGTCCGTGCAATCAATTCTGGACAACCGAGTGCGTTCAATTGAGATGCGGCAACACTGAAATTTCATAATTAAATTAATTTTAAAAAGAGAGCCTTATTATATCGAGTCAAAAGTTCAAAATCAAACCATTTATTGTATGTAAATAAGCATTCTTGGGATCTATGTCAAATGATTCTACTATAACTATGGTTTCCGAATGTCACCTTTGAAAAGAAACTCGAAAATTTTAAAATTTAATATTTTCACAATCCGTTACCATTTATAATTACTGGAATCCTTAACAAGGTGCAGAGCATCACACCAAAGAATCTCGCCTGTTACTATACAAGGCTCAAAATAGCACGGAGTACTGTTCGCACCTATGGGACCTTGGATCCTTCAAGCATCTCTGGCCGGCATAGTGATGGGACTTAGTCAGCCTTAAACTAAGTCCGCCTTTTGAGTCACCAGCACTTTTAGAGCTCCCCTTGGTGACCATTAGGCAAGTCAAGGTCAAAAGGTATTTGATATACATCAGTGCCGGCAAGTGGTTTTGAACCCGTGTGCTCACGGTTACATGCTGATGCTAAAAAAAATGCTGATGCTACATACCGTGAAGCCAAAGTCTCCCCAGGCAGTGTAACGACTGGTGTTCCAGTCCATAGAATGTCCATGCTGGTTGTATGCCCATTGCATAATGGCGTATCTAGACATACGTCTGCCAATTGGCCGCGGCGCACGTGCTCCTCCTTCGCAGCCACGTTTGAGAATATTATACGGCCGGGTTTTAGACCTTTGTAAAAAAAATATATCACTGACTGGTTAGCTTATTATTTAATCAATCAATTAAATTGTCACGCCTTTTTCCCACAGGAATAGGCAGACAATGAAGCGCCACTTGCCACGATCCTGACACAACTCCCTCGCTTCATTCACATTCACAATTCTTTTCATACAAGCTCTTTGGTTATTGGCACTAGGCAACCTAGCTTTTGTAGTGACAAGGATTGACAAAGGAATGCTTCGATGGTTTGGGCACATAGAAAGAAAAGTAGATTGACGTATGGAATTTATAAATCTCATGTGGATTGATACATTAAACAAGGCAGGCCCAGAAGGATGTTTTCCGACCAAATCGGAGGCATCCTCAAGAAAGCTAAAGCATTAATAATTAAATCACATTATTAATTATGGTGTTTTTTTTAAATCAGAGTTTGACTTCACAAGGGGTTAAATAACTGTAAGTAGCAATCGCATATTACAGTTGATGCCTATGCCGGCCTAGCTCAAACTGGCAACTTGTAAGCTGATCCGAAACGCATCTGGGTTGTTTCACGATCTGCCCACTTAGAAGAAGTGATCAGCAGACTGGGCATCACTACTTCTAAGTGGACAGGTTACAGGCCCAGTCCCAACATATTTTGGTATTAAATTCATGATGCAATTTAAATCAGAATTAGCTTGAAGTTACAAAGCACTAGTGGTTCCACACAAGCCATTGCCTTAGAATCTTACAATGTCCTGTCTGTCGATCCGGGGTAGTATCACCACTTTCAACTGTATATATAGACAGTGAAGTGACTCAATCATGTTCCGAGATCAGCTAGAAAGTTGTTGGTTCCAATCAGGCCAGCGAGAAAACGATTTAAATTTAGTAGCAGTCGTTCACATCAAGCAGGGTGCTGTCACATATCGAGCACCATATGACAAAAAAGGTTAAAAATGTGTCATAAAAATCTTACCAAGTTGTTGAGCTGTCGCATGTATATTGGGTTCTCCGACAGCCGGGAATCGAAGCAGCCATAAAACACTATTAGGCACATGTCTTAACACGTGTACCCACATATGTAAAGTCAATGGGTCAACTTTATACAGCTGATTGAAGTTGCAAAACACTATTGCGTCGTCTGGCAACCCATATTGTTGCCTCGAAGTTATTACAATACTCTGTGGCACTTCTTCGCCTGTTGCAGCTTTATTATTAGTCTGTGTAGTCGCTAATCCATTTTGTAGTATTATACCGTTTACAGTCGTCTGTAAATGAGATATTTAGTTATATATTTTTTTAATCCATGTAGCATGGCAAGAACTATACTTTGACATATTTGAGCATGAATATCATACGGCCAGAAAATGTTAAAACAAGAGTCTAAATAGATTCTGGGCATCTATTTATGACTGAATTGAATTGCGCCCTCTATTCTATAATTTACGGGGTAACTACCAGCGTCATGAGTACGGACAAATCTACAAGTGCAATTTTTTTTTTTTTATTTTTATTTTGACTCGACATATGACAGCACCCCGCTTGATGTTAAGCCAAAGTGTGGTCCATGAATGAATGTCACTGCTACTACAATTCAATAACTGTGAGTAGCAATCACATCCACTATGCCGGCCTAGATTATTTTTACTACTCCATTAAACCCACATAAAGAGAAATTTTAATATTAGGGTTCTTAATTTGTTTACTGAGACTTTGTACTTAGATACAAAAGAAATATATATTTTTTTTTATATATTTTTTATTCACTTGTATCATAGAAACAGAATAAACAAAGTACATATGTCAAAGATACATAGGTACCGGCGGCGGGTGGTTTCGAACTCGTGCTCTCGGTTTGCGTAACCATTGCCCTGCCGTAAGTTAGTTAATAAGTTGTATGTTTTAAGAGTAGTAGGTAGGTAGACAGTTGGTGGTCATTTGTCTAGTCTGCCGATCTGGGGTAGTCCACAACTTTCAAGTGTACAGACCGCAAAGTGACGCACTTGCGTTTCGGGATCAGTTTAAGAGTTGCCAGCGATTAACCGTAATGCAGTCGGCTTGACCTATAGACCGCACTCCTTAACACCAGGCAGGCTACAGTCCTATGACGAATCAAAATAAAACAATATGCCTTACCTGTACTTGTCCCGAAGCAATCATAGTCTCAATGGGCGTCGTCGTAGGCAATTCAGCAACCTTCAATGATATCTCAACAGGCCGAGCTGCCCTTACAATCTCCTTGATCTCCTTCACTTCAGTATTCTCAACCAAAGGAGACAAATCAGCTGCATTTATTATAGCCACATTATCAGCCACTCCACCCATATTATTCTTAATTTTGTCACTTAAAATGAGACGTTCTTGAAGATGCGGGAACATTTGCTTATGATCACCAACAAAGAATGTATGTGGCATATAAGCTAACTTCTCACTATACTGACTTGCCAACTCCAATGGTGACGTCACGGCATCAGTAATTAAATAATCCATGTAGTTAGCCCCACTCGTCCCTGGGTAGCCTAACCACATAACTTGAATAGGAGCTGGTTTCAGTGCAAATATTTCGTTCCTAGCTCCCTTTGTATATCCATTCATATTAATGAGAATATGTATTCCGTCATTGTAGATCTTGTCAGCTGCCTTCCCATTGCAAGGGACTTGGGATAAATCGACGAAATGCTCTGCTTCTCTCGCTATTTTGGAACGGAACGACGTGCCATCGTCCGGACTCAAAGCGTAGCAGAACACTTCGACTTTAGTGCGGTCGTGTAACCCAGGAATCGATTGCATAAGATGAGAAGTTGGATGGTTCCCATAGTCACTGCTGACATAACCAATGCGCAATCTCCCTTGCAATTCACGAGGGAATTTATATGGTAGTTTATGGAGTACCTGAACTTTCTCAGAGCACAAGTTAGCGTGACGTGCTGCAATTGCCTTCCTAAACTCATGGCTCAATGGGTATAACATAGAATGATGAGGATGTACTGAAGGAAGTCTATTCTTTTCCAATTGCTCAGCAACAATGCTAACGAGCTTCTTCATTCTCGCTTCATAGTCAGTCCAGTCACATACAATTTGGAGACAGTGAGCTAAGTTACAATATGCATCGGGGAAGTCAGGTTTGAGTTTCAAAGCAGTCCTATAAGACTGTATTGCTTCTGGTACATTACCCGAGTCCTTATGAATACTGGCAAGATTGCTATGAGCATCAGCATAGGCTGGATTTATTTGTATAGCTCGTGTGTAACATTGTAAAGCACCAGCTACATCCTGCATTTCTTTTAGAGTATTACCCATATTACTGTATGCATCTGCGAATGTTGGTTGGATACGTATGGCCTCCTTGTAATGCATTAGGGCTTCGTTTAGTTTTCCTGTACGACAAAGTTTATTCATTAATAAATGTAACCATTTATGCTTCAACCTTAAGAATAAAGTAACTTAATGAAAGCTTGAGTTACCTAGTACCCATAATCGTAGAGCTTGTATGAAGAGAATTGTGGATGTGAGGAAAGCGAGAGAGTTGTGTCAGGATCGTAGTACGTGGCGCTTCATTGAC
The DNA here is from genome assembly GCA_905220615.1 of Tinea trinotella. Taxonomy (NCBI): domain Eukaryota; kingdom Metazoa; phylum Arthropoda; class Insecta; order Lepidoptera; family Tineidae; genus Tinea; species Tinea trinotella. The sequence continues at coordinate 4,057,725 of HG992314.1, forward strand.
TTTGCCTATTCTTGGCATGTTAATTTGATTGATTGATTGATCAATAGGAACCAAGAAGAATGGGAACCAAGAAGTCTTTTCTTTGTTGCTTTGAGCAACATAATAAAACCTCTGATCTATAAAAAGCAACCTATTACTCAACATATTTCAGCAGACTTCTCTACTCTAGCTTAACATCAAGGGGTAACATCAAAAAACGTGGTCTAGTAATAGATAAATAGTCTCGCTAAACTACTTGCAGATACCAATGTATCTTTGGTCGTCCTGTTTCTATGATACAAGCACGATTAGCAGCTTAGTGAAATTGAAATTGCCAGGTCCATCGCCTGGCAGGCTCCCGAGTTAAAAGCAGCATTCCGGGCCGAAATATAGGTATAAAAAATATATACAGATATATCAATCAATCAATGAAATTGTTACGCCTTTATATAGCTGGTATAAAAAACATTTAAGATTATAATTTTCATAACCATAAATTACTAAACGTTTTTGTAATATTTAAAAAACAGACCAAATATTTATTTATATATTTCCATTTAGCCAATCCAACAGTACAATTCATGATATATATTTACTACAATAATTAAAAACACTACCATTAATAGGATTGATCAATAATTTAACTATGTATTTACACTACTAGGTAACTAAATAATTTTTACTTAACAACTTTAAAGAAAGAAAAAAAAACTAAACGTAACCAGTATAAAATTTGTGTTTGTGTTTGTGTATGTGTGTGCGTGTGTCGTGTAAGTTTGTGTGTCCATTAATTTATTAAATTTCCTTTAAATGTTTTATAGTTATTTGCTTCTTCAGAGCCGCCTTACCATATAAACGCAAGTTATAAAATAAAAATAATATGATTCTACAAACCTTGCTGTTGTAATACAGATGCCAAATTGCTGTGGGCAGCCGCGAATTCCGGGAATACTTCTAAAGCCTTCAAGTAAAGCCTAGTAGCCTCTTCAATGTATCCTTGTTCACGCTTAATATTAGCCAAATTATTGAGTGAATCTGCGTGAGACGGGCATAGACGAAGCGCTGTGTTGTAGCACTCCTCAGATTCAACAACTTGCCCCTTCTCCTTGAGGGCATTTGCAAGATTACAATAGGCATCGGGGAAGTTGTGTTGAAGTTCTATTGCCCGTCTGTATGTGTCTATTGCTAGATCTATCAGACCTTGTTCGTAATACACACAGGCCAAGTTTCCATGCACAATAGCATTGTTTGGGGAGAGGTTCAAAGCCCTGAGGTACGCTGCTACAGCCCTGCAAAATTCAAATAAAGGTTTTTTATCATTATTGTGACTCGACATAAGACAGCACCCTGCTTGATGTTAAGATAGAGTGTGGTCCATGAACTGATGGCACTACTACTACAAGTTGTTAATAAATGTAAGTAGCAAGTGAATACATCTACTATGCCGGCCTAGTTAGAACAGGCAACTTACAAGCTGATCCCGAAACGCGACCAAATCACTTAAAGGTCTGTATACTTGGAAGTGGTGGCCGGATCGGCAGAATGGGTAACCACTGCCTACCACTTTTGATTCCTACCACTGCTTCATTAGTTACAAATGTTTTACTAAAATCAAAGTAAACATAACTATCAAGCAATCAAACTGTCACGCCTTTTCCCACAGGGATAGGCAGAGACAATAGAACGCCTCTCGCCACGATCCTGGTACAATTCCCTTGCTTTCTTCACATCCACAATTCTCTTTACAAAAGATAAAAGATTTTTTTATTTTTACATTTCTATACTAAGCCACTAAAGTGCTTCTTGTATCATAGAAACAGGACGACCAAAGTACATCAAAAACACATTGGTGTCGGCAAGTTGTTATGAACCCATGTTAAGCCCTTTGTTTACGTGACCATTGCACTACACCATGGTCATATAAGAAATAACACAGTTTGTTTGTGTTATTTCTTTTGATAGTTTATTATAAAGACACACTCCTCAAAATAGTTGTTTTCTGATGACCTGATTTTTATTCACAATTTTTCTGTGACTGACTAACCTATCAAAAATCCTCGCCTCCTTCAATACATTCCCCAAATTAATGTACGCATCCAAAAAGTTGGGGTCCAATGCCACGGCCTTCTCGAAATGATGTATGGCCAACCAAATCTCACTCTGAGCATTGAACACGCATCCTAAATTGCTCCATGCGACGGCGAAATCGGGTCTCGTCTCAATGGCCTTCAAGTAACAAGCCTACACAACAAATTAACAATATTAATTCTGACGCAATAGTTCGAATGCACATCGAGAGTAAACAATGAGAAAATCTGGAACTGAGATATTACGCATAATGCAAATAAGAAAATCTACGCACATCGCTTGATGTAATGGGGATGCAAACGCAATTCTTTTTGTAGATGACGACACCGGCGACACGACTTTTTCTGTAAGATTTCTGTCATCGTTCTTTTAACTGATTTTTGTATTTATTTTAACAATCCGATAAACAATCATAAATTAATTCTAGGAAATGGTTTCTTCATAGCTTGGACGTTACAGATGCCATGAAGTTTTTTTCTACGTGCGGCCCATTTTTTTCAATGTTAGATTCCTGGGAAATAAATATATTATGCCGCTGTTTTTTGCAACCAGGAACAGCACATGAAAATAAATACGACAATAGGGTTAACTTATATGAAAATGACAGTCTTGTATGGTCGTGTCGACGTTGAGCGCCCTCTATCGGGAACAATTGTCAGTTTACATCCCCATTGGACACCGCATCGGTGCCACTTCCGTACGCCAAATGCCGCCCTACACATGTACGCTACGCATAACTGCAGGATACATCACAAGGAAATGCAAACCATGTACAGTCTGGCAAATAATGCACATGACTGATGATGCCCTTTCCACTTCCCAATGACGTGTGGCCCGTATGTTCGCTGTCACTTGGTTACCTGAGCTGCTGATGCACCCGCACGCCGATACCGCAACAAACTGCACGCACACCTACTGTCTTACCAGACAACACCTTGTGAAAATATAACACAATTAGTTGATTTTGAGTTTCCATATCATTTTTGTACCCGACTTTCGTATGCGTTATCTAACGGAGGATGGTACGGTGGGTACCTACAGTTGTATATGCATACATTCCAGCAGGCATTAAATGTCATTGAACAATACTAATGTCTACCACGTTGTTTCTAATGATTTTAGATCCTCCATTGCAATGTATATATAGTAATAAAACACTACAAGCGGCAAGTATGAAGTAAAGAGGAAAAGAAAGAAGACAGGATCCTTATTAACACATACGCACATACATTAACATTTATAATATACCCTAGTGTTTCAAAAAAACATTCAGTATAATATACAATAAATTACAAATTAAAGAACATAATTAATTTATGATAAAATACAAACTTTAAGAGTTAATATTAATTTATGATACATCATGCTAAATGTTTCTTTTTATAAAGATAACATAAAACAACAAAATTTACGCAAATCGCAATTACAAAACAATACATTTACACATTGTAAGAAATTGGAGGAAATTTAAACTACGCCAACTGACAAAAAACTATACAAAAAATAATGATTTCAAAACAACGAAAAAATATACACAAGTTTAAAACTAGGAATGTTACGAGATTTAAAATTTTTTATCAATCAAAACTTATATATTTTAATAATCTACTTTCTATTAATTTTCCCATTTTTTTTAGAATATTATTATAAAATTTTTCATATAACAATTTATCATAATGTTAATCAGTATGATAATCGTATCGATAAAAACTAAGTATCGTGACATCCCTATAGATTTTGAAATCATTATCATTTATATTTTCGTACGCCAAATGCTAAAGAGGATAACTTTTACTACGCAATCGCAATACGCATGACACAACACCAGAGTATATTTTATGTTTGATTGTTTGTGAAAATAGTGAAGCACAGAATAATCCTGTCTCCTTAAGAATAAACTAGAATGCTGTTATTTATTCAGGCATTACCTTGGCTTCGTCTAAACGTCCGAGTGCTTTTAACAGATTACCCAAATCGCTTCGGACGCAATACAATTCCTGAAAGAAAACAATTCTAATTACTGTATATATTAAGTCATGAAAATTGGATAGAAATAATCAATTGTAAGGAGACTTAATTGTATTAACAGTTGCATGAATATACATTTTAAAATAGGTTAATAAACGAAGATTACAATGTAACTGGAATATATCCTTTATTTTGCATAGTTTAGGTGTGCAAAATGATCAAACTATAATTGTAACAGTTCAAAGCAGAACATACATTTCTATACTAAGCTACTAAAGTCCTTGGTATCATAGAAACAGGACAACCAAAGTACATATATCAAAGATACATTGGTACCGGTGAATGGTCTGGAGTCGCCGGCGGAATCACACCTTAACTCTTTTGTCTACATCCCTCAGTTATAATATGTTGAAAAAATAATGCGTCATAAAATATATCAATCAATCAGTCACGCCTTATTCCCGCAGGGATAGGCAGAGACAATGGAGCGCCACTTGCCACGATCCTGACACAACTCCCTCGCTTCCTTCACATTCACAATTCTCTTCATACAAGCTCTATGGTTTTGGGCACTAGGCAACTTAGCTTACTTAAGGATGTCTCCGATTTAATCGGCAAACACCCTCCTAAGCCTGCCTTGTTTAACGTATTCATTCACATGAGATTTATAAATTATTTTCGTCAACCTACTTTCACTCTTCCTTTTCATGTGCCCAAACGAAGCATTCCTTTGTCAATCCTTGTCATTACATCATATTCTTTCAAACCACATCTATTGCATAAAATATATACGATCACGTTTTGTCATCTACAGCGGTACTTTTTGTATAGATAGCTACATAAATCATTATGAATAATACAAAGACAATAAAAAGATATGTTATAAATAAATTAAATGGAAAATTCAATAACAAATACATAACAATGGTACGAAACGAACAATAGACAAAATGATTCATCTTAATTATAATAAACAATTGAGTCCGCTTACAGCAAGGAAGTGATACAAGACAATGAATAACAACCAAGATAAGCTAACAAAATTTAAAGGCACATACAGGTAAATTAGCTTGGAGACGTTTTTGCATTTGAAGTAGTGTGTGTAGTGAACACGCCTAAGAGCGCGATGTCGCTTTAAACCTACCCCCTAACACGGCAATCCAAGAAGCAAGATAAAGAACTACAAGGAATATTATTGTAACTCATTTTGAATAACGTATAAGGCCGGCACATTACAAAAAATATTTATTAAAGTATTTTTTTTTGGAACACGACATCTGACCTCGTCCCGCCCGATTATAAGCAAAAGGAGGTCCAAGAGTGACGACGACTGAGTAACCGAGTTTGTTCACGGCTGCCTCAGTCGCCGTCACTATGCAACTTTGTTTTGTGTATTTTTTTCAGAACGTTTAAATATCTTCTTTGATACACTGTTCTAGTAAGTTATTTAAAATGTGTTGCAATGAAATTCCTTGCATTCCTTATCTTGCTTCTTGGATTGCCGTGCTAGGGGGGCAGAAGTGCTTTCATCTGACCAAGATTTAGAGAGCGTGTATGTGACGAATGTATATATGTTTCGTCGGTGAAAACAATTGGTCGGTTTTGTGCACGATATTCTACGATTTTTATCAAATAGTTAATTTGTAAGTACCTAATTTCGTGTTTTTCCATTAAAAGTTTCCGGTTATCTTAAGGACATCACTTTGGAAGTGTCTCTCGCGCAAACTATTCAGTTTGGAAAATATATATATAAGGAACCTCAATATAATTTTTGAAGACCTATCTATAGATACTCCACACGTATGGGTTTGACGAAAAAAAAATTGAGTTTTAGTTTTAAGTATGGGGAACCCCCAAAATTTATTGTTTTTTTATATATTTTTGTGTGAAACTCTTAATGCAGTTCACAGAATACATATATTTACCAAGTTTCAATAGTATAGCTCTTATAGTTTCAGAAAAAAGTGGCTGTGACATACGGACGGACGGACAGACAGACAGACATGACGAATCTATAAGGGTTCCGTTTTTTTACTACGAAACCCTAAAAACAAATGTTGCCGATTCCAGCTAGGCCGACATAGTGGATGTGACTGTAACTTACAGTTATTGAATTGTTGTTGCAGTGACATTCATGGACCGCACTCCAGCTTAGCATCAAGCGGGGTGCTATTATCGTCGCCGTAGAAGTCAATAGAGCTATTCCACATGTTCTATATTCTGCGTAAAATGCGTTTGAAGTTGTTGAGTGCTTGAAATAATAGTATTTTTTGAATATAATATATTCAATATATAATATTGTGGTTTTTTAAAGCACACGCTTTAATAAGTCATATAAATCCGTGTGTTCTTTGGCCTTTTTAAAGACATTTTGTGTACTTAACTCGATTTCAATAATTTGTCAGTTAGACCTATTGACCTCCACGACGACGTTATGTCGAGTCACAATTTAAAAAATAATGTTCATATTCAAACAAAACAATATAATTACCACAAATAACACCAAATATTCTTCCGCATTTAAATCAATAGCTACCTACAAGCCGCATACGTCGCAAAGCCAAGCAGTACGAACTCATGAAAAAATTCCGTAAGACCTTGATGACGTGTGAATGTCAAAATAATCATAATAATGTGTTATTATTGCAATTTCTTTTAAGATTAAAATAATTTATTTTTAAGTAATCTTAAAAATAGTGTTTTATTAATTTGTTTGTATTGCATGTGGCGTGAACCGGACGAAAACAAGACGTCATGCTGCGCAGTTAAAGAGAATAAAACTTGCACTGTGTAGTGTAGTAAACCAAATAAAAATACGGCACAAAATTCAAAATAGGTTGAAAGTTTTGTATAGCTGAGTTATCTATACAAAACTTTTATAAATTTATATAAATTAATAGAAATCAATCAATCAAATTGTCACGCCTAATTTATGTTTCAATTGTTTTGTCTTTTGTTTCCTTTATTTAACATGAGTATTAATTTTGGAACACGACCTTGATTTGACTAAATAAAATATACTTTTATTTAATTTAAAAAGGTATACTATTTGAAAATTAACTAGATAAGAACAAAACCATATTATCCTCTTAATAGTTGGAGGAGATTTTAGGAAGTACCAGTTTAAGAACCAAAAAGTTATGAGAAGTTAATTTTTAAAGATGACGTTATTGAGGAGGATAAAATCTCGCAACTTATTTATTTTATTTTATTAAAACTTGCATGGTAACACTCTTATGTGTTCGTATGCATTACCTGATGGTAGGCAAAGCGCCGAAGACTGACAAAATCGTTTAATTTTACAGGCAACTCAGTCGTCGTCACTATGGTTACTTAATTATTGGTGTTTCGTACCAAATGTAATTCAACATGAGTATTAAGTTGCAACATAAGGATTCTTTAACCTTCATTTAATAAAATATAATTGTTTGTCTTAAGTAGGGTTACCATAAGTACGTAAAATGAATACTTATTTACGCAGATAAATGTCGCTGAGCACCATAATCTTACTGCAAGGATGTAAGTTAATGAATTAATCAAATGTTATGCGGCTTACTATCGCGTTTATTCTCGGTCTTATTAAACTTTTTTTTTATTCCGATGTTTCGAGAGCTTTGCAGCCGTCGTCTAATATTTCCTGTGTTTTTTAAAATACTCGTGAAAAGTGTCCATTTCTGCTAATGTCATTATGGCAAAGTCCACTACTGCGTGGATTCCAGATTGCAAAACACATCGCTGTAAGGCCAAACGCAGATGCGAGATGAGATAACTCGTGGCGAGACAGCAGTGTCGTGAGGCATGGAAACCGAGAGGGAGTCGTTTAACCAGACAATAAAATTAATTTAAAATAAGTCTAACACAAAACTACATTACAGCATTAGAGAACACATTGCTTTTTATTGACGTACAAGTATGAATGTACACTATACACATTGACCTAAATATTTTTCCTATACTGGTATTACTTTTTAACATAATCAAAATAACCACAATTACCAGTTTATTAAAATTTACAAATTCTACTTTTAGAACTCTAGTCAAAAAGATCGCGAAATGTCATGTGTGGATGTGAATAAAACAATAGAGTTCTGTGTGAATTGGCACTGGCAGTTTCGAGTGTTATCAAACCCAAAACTAATTTAAATAAATAATTATATGTCCCATAAAAATAAGCTTGTATTTATGGTAACCTTAATCAAAGGGCATAAAGTAAACAAACACGTTATTTATCTATGGAATTTTTGTAGGTTTGACAGCATGACATCACCCTACCTAACATTAGTTGGAACTGGCAACTTTAAAAGTTGATACCTGAAACGCAACTAAGTCACTTTACTGTCTGTACCAGTGGTTCTCAAAGTCTACAACCTATCTAATGTGCTGTACGTAATAAGCACTTTTCAAATAGCAGTTTTAATACAATTTTTTATTACTTAATTAAAAACTACGTGAAAAAAAGTTATTTCAATGGGAAGGATGAATTTTTTTTTATTGTGTTGGTTGGTGTGGTGTACAGACAGGCAGGCAGGGCCCACTTAATATTTGCTCGCGACCCATTGGTTTGGAAAACTCTGGTCTGTACACTTAAAAGTGGTGGTACTCCCTCAATAATAAATAAAAAAGCTCATTTGCTGTCAAAATATGTATTATGGCCCCATTTTGCAGCACCATGGTCCTGTATTAATGAGGAAAATCAACTCACCGGATTGTACTGCAATGCAGTAACATAAGCCTGTACTGCTTGCTCCATATCACCAGCAGCCACCAAAGCTGCAGCCAAGTTGATATATCCATCGATGAAGTCCGGCTTTAGTCTCACTGCATGCCTATAATTCTCCAAAGCCTCTTGCAATTGACCTCTCTCTTTGTACACATTACCAAGATTGCTGTTAAATTAAATATAGATTATTTTATTTTTTTCTTTTCTATAACAAGCTATATAAAATTATCAGCTAGTTGTTGTATCATAGAAACTGAATGACCAAAGTCCATATCATCAGCTCAAGTTGTAAACATCTTGACTCCTATTTTTTTTATAGTGAACTTCTGAGATCTAAGATCTAATCTAATAGCAAAACACTTAGAAAGATACAATTTAGAAGGCAATATAGAGAACCCTTCGCTCCAGACAAGTCTTTAAACATGATTCAAGTTTTTTAATGCCACCTGTTAAATTTTCTTGAATGCAGTTAAGAAATTTGTGATATGTCAAAGTAATATTGGTGCCTGCAAGTGGTTATGTTGGGCTTATGTCTTGGCATCCAATGTATTAAATATACAGAGTGGTAAACAGACTCTGTCTATCTAGCTGCGATGGTTTTTGGAATCCTGCAGTTAGGATATAAGAAAGTGAAACTGAGGGGTGTCTATCCTCCTAATAAGAAAAAGGCTTGGCTAGATTATCATATTAGTTTACACCTGCCATTTGTTAATGTTGAATGTTATCTAATACTATTTATGACCACTGTTTGGTGCCAAATATATGCATAACAAAAAAATAGAATTAATGTAATCTCGTTTATTGCATTATTCAGATCCCTATTACAGAAAAGTGTATTTGAAAAAATATTTTGGTGTCATTGCAAAACTGTTGGCTGAGTTCCAATTCTTTTTAATTATTTACTCTTACGAACCCTGACAATAAATTAACTGTACAAACATTTACAGGTAATTAATTATGACTAATGTGTTTACTGGTGCCAAAATAGTGAATATTTGATGGTATTAATTTATAGCAGTTATGTACAAATGCACTTTAACGCCACTGTGGTCTGCTGGTACATAAATAGTCAAGCAAACCATCAGCTGCCGGTATAAAACCACTTGTACTGGCAACCAGTACCAATATATATTATATGTACTATGGTAATTCTGTTTCTATGATACAAACGCATTTATTAGCTTGTAATAAATGTGGTGGCTTTGTATCACAAGCAGGAATATCGAAAGGTATTCTTATTATTTTTGGAACTATGGGCATTATAACTATTTTACAAGAGGGTTTTTATAATTATATATAATATTAAAATAAAAACAAGTTGTGTATGAGGTAAATTAACTTTTTTTGGGCAATGTAGAAGCATATTTTTGACACAAAATAATCATAGTAAAAATTAACTAATTATACAAAAGTAATTGTGATATACTCACTCAATACTGCAATTTAAAATACAAATTCTGTTCATTAAGTGACTAAAACACTACATGTTTAACTTCAAAAAGAGTAAAGTGAGAAATTTCTTAGGGAAATCAATCTATCAAATTGTAACGCCTTTTTCCCACAGGGATAGCCAGAGACAATGAAGCGCCACTGGATTTATAACATGGTAATGCATATGTTCAAATCTTACCTATAAGCTTCTGCTAACAGAGGATTTTGTTTAATAGCTAAGCTAGAGAAGTGTGCTGATTTATCCAACCTCCTACATTGGAAATGAATTGAGGAGAGCAACAAAAGCACACCAGTATTCGTGCTGTCTTGACGCCATAATTGCATACAATGCAGCTCAGCACTATCATAATCACCAGCCTGATACTCTCTATGAGCCAACTCCAATAATCCTTAAAAAGAACAATATAACAATTCAAAATAAAAGTTACATAAACCTCAAATACGCCGTGGAATATACCCGAAGGTTCCATAAGTAAATAACACATACCGGCGCTGGATATCTGCGGTAAATCAGCCATTTTCAATATCACTGCATTTCCAGACACGCCAACTATTTGTTGAGGCTGTGTGGTTACAGATTGCGGTACTACAACATTGGCTTGAGGAATCATTTCGGTAAAGCAAGTCACAACACAATGATCAAAGAGTTTATGGTTTTATTGTTAACGCAACTCGAATCACACTCACGTATTTATTTACTATTCTTTCAATGAAGACATTCCTACTAAATATATATTTATTTAAAAACGTAATTAAATAAAATCACCATTACATGTTAATGAATCACAAGCGTCAGCGACTGACGGACGGGCGCGGCGTTTCACGGCACGGACAACTCGGACGGAAATGACGCCATTTAATTAACCATAGACAGCATTACTTTTTTCAATAGGCAATTATTGCCATGGAAATGTTAACAGACGCTATTTTTCACCATTAATGACCATACATCACGCGGACAAGTGATTAAAAAATGTAAATTATTTGATTCCTCTTAAACCATGGCTTCAAAGGTCTGAGACATAAAGCTTTTTTCCCAGTATATTTAGAGTTAGTATTGCCTTTGTGTAGCATAGCAAAATAGTCGGTGGTCTGAATTACAAGAATAAAGCATAATAAATAAGCTTTTTATTCTTTTTTTCAAGTGTTTAGCAGATTTTAAATAATGAAGTATATATAAGTACTAGCTGTGCCCGCGGTTTCACCCGCGTAAAATTAGATCTATAACACAGTCATAACAAAGGAGGAGGTTCTCAACTCGACTGTATATGCCTTTTTTGTGTATAACTAATATAAAAATGACAGACGGAAATAAAAACAAATATAGAATAATTCCAAACAGCTGAAAGTATAGTCAATTGAGAACTATAGTAAAAAAAAAATATTTTTATTAAAAGTAACCTTATTATATAAAGTATATCGTGATCCTCCTTTTGTGTCTAACCAACAACTGAATGACCAATTACAATTTCATTTTCTGTGTGTTGCATCCATATTTTATAGTCACACGTGTGCTTAAATGCAGTGGAGGGGCGCGTCATTTCGGGTTGGACAGACTCTATAATACCATCGCATCTATTAAAAATGAATAAACTAAAATAAAATAAAAATGAAGTATGTTTTTGTACGTGTAACTCCTAACCAAAAAAAACCTGCCAATAACTAACCTTGGGCCTATATTACTTTAAGTACAATGCGTTTTTAACAAATCGCATGAAAACTCACAAAACGGACACAACCGTTCAGTGACGTTTGCCATCACGCGATTGCCTGGCCTGCCGCGAGTCGCGTACTCAATAATGTGACCGACTTCTTCCCCCACCTCACCCGCCGTGCGTAGGATTCACGCTACACTATTTTGGCTATAATGGCTTACACATAAGATATAGATATATACTGTCGCGGGCTTTTTTGTAGGTCTATTTAAGATATACATTTTCACCATACATTACATATGTGTAACTCTAGCGGTTTTGGCAGCGCACGCCAGAATAGCTCGCAGATGGTAGATTTTTATCCGACTTACTTGACACTTATCGTCACATTTTGGACAATTCACACAATATCTTGATAAATCGTAGCTTATGTGTTATTCTGATGTATATAACTTGATACACCCAAAACTTCTAAATATCATGTTCGTAGGTTCAGTGGTTAAGATTTTGTATACCTTTTTTTTCGCAATTAAAGGTAGCCTATGTTCTTTCTCAGGGTCTAAAGATTGTCTGTGCTAATTTTCATCAAAATCGGTTGAGAGGTTTAAGCGGGAAAGCGTAACAAACAGACACACTTTCGCATTTATATATTTATAGGGATATAGGGATTATAATTCGTGAATGAGATTATAATTTACGTTAATACATTTTTTGGGTTTATTTATGAATAAACCCAACTACGAATAAAAAACATTTATTATTATGAATAAAAACAACAACAACTACGACGACGAATGAACGAAATGAAACTAAATATTTTGCAATAATACATTTTAGTGTCCGACCGAAACTGGTTTTTACAACCGAAACCGAATTTCGGCGACCGTCTTCCTTACGAGGATCATGTTTTGCGGGAAGAATAAAAAAATACATTATAATCAGTCAGTTTTATTTTTTATCTTTAATTCATATAGCTATGCAATCTTCGACATTTTTACTATATTAGGACATTCACTATTAGGTCTATTCAGTACTCAATACAATTGAGGTATTTATATTTGTTGACTATTATAAATTTTATTGCACTAAATTTTAGTTTGGGGGTAGGTAATAAATAAGGTTTTTGAATCGAAAAACAGAAATGAAATAATAATTTTATTATACCTAGGTAAGGTAAGGTACATATGTATATACCTACCTATTTAATTATGTGTGTTAATTTTACATCAACAAAAAAGGTACGTACATAAGTATCTAACTGTACATGCCACTTGGATACCTTAGAAATAAAAAATAATAATAAAATGAAAATAAATATTTAAACTCGGCTAAATCCTTAATATTATAACTACTAATGAACTATAGTAAATACCAAGTACCTAACTAATGTTTGTTTAGGTTTAATTCAATTCGAAATAAATCACACGGAAACTCACAATGAACAATTAACGTGGACGCGGCAAAATGTCTTCGTCACTTGGATACAATATGGATACAAACATGACCAAGCACAGCGCGAGAAATCCCGAATGCAGTTTCGGTTTCGATCGTAGTTTCGGCAGGTTTGCCCCCAAATACTGAAACTGAACCGAAACCAGTTTTTTTGTCGAAATTCGACCGAAACCGAACATTCGGTCGGACACTAAGACATTTATTATTAAATAGAAAAATACATTATAAAAGTAATATTATCACAATAATTGGACGGGTTATTCTGATGTATAACATATAAGATCATTCTAAGTATGATAATAAATAGGCTATTTCTGTTAAATCTTGAGGAACACTCTCATGATAGCAGACGTAAAGTTCACGTGGCTCAGGTTCACTGAATACATACCTAAGAAATAAAGAAATAAAAATTAATTCAACTATTCCTAAAAGGGTATTCCCATTCTGTGACATACACAGACGTTCGCTAATAGCCTCAATAAAGAACATCATTCATTTTGTAAGGGCTTAATTGTATTAACAGTTGCATATACATTTTAAAATAGTTTGATGTACAAAGATTACAATGTAATTGGAATATATCCTTTATTTTGCATAGTTTATTAGTTTGCATAGTTATTACAGTTCAAAGCTATGGCGTGTCTCCGTGATTGATAGAAGACACAAAATGCATATCTTATTTTCCAAAAATCTTATTTGCACAGCAATTAAAAGCAAAAGTTTTTTTAGTTTTATCAATACAAGTATTGAAACTACCATTAATATATTTTTTCATCATTGGACATCACAAAAAGCCCAGTACGGAAGCCCAAAATCTATGGTCTATGGTCGTTTTTATCTATACAAATGTTAGGCAATGCCCAAATAATATGTGGCTCGACATACGAAAGCACCCTGCCTGATGTTAAGCTGGAGTGCGGCCCATGGATCGCCTCTATTCGGTCCATAAATCCTGCAAGTAGCAGTCGCATCCACTATGCTGGCCTGGATATCTACCAAGTTTGACCTTCTACCTACTCTAAAAATTAGTCCAAACATTTGTACATCTTCATGTTTTATATTTATTGTTTTTTATGTCTGTCTTTGTACAAAAATACAAATATATTTTTTATTATGGTTTGGGCACACAGAAAGGATGAGTAAAAGTAGACTGATGAAAACATTTTTTTATAAATCTGATGTGAATGGAAACGTTAAACGAGGCAGACCCAGTAGAGTGTTCTCCAACCAAACCGGAGACATCCTTAAGAAAGCGAAGTTGCCGAGTGCCCATAACCATAGAGCATGCATGAAGAGAATTGTGGATGTGAAGGAAGCGAGGGAGTTGTGTCAGGATCGTGGCAAGTGGCGCCCTATTTCTGGCGTGACTATTTGTTGATTGATTGATTAATGTAGTTAGCCATATGACTGCACCAGGCTAGATGTTAGGCTGGAGTGTAGTTCAGAAATGGAGGTGACGGCTACTACAGTTACATAACTACAAGTAGTAGTCACATCCAATATGCCGGCCTAGTTGAAACCAGCAACTTACAAACTGATCCCGAAACGTGACTAAGTCACTTTACAGTCTGTATACTTGTAATAAACATAAACCTACCCAACAACCCAAAACTGAAATACTTCAGACTGTTTCTTATTACCGCCACATTGATTTATAATATCTTGTGGTACTTGGAACAGCATCCCATATTCTTTGACAGCTACTAAGGTTTTGTTCAACTGGTTCGTTGGAGTGATGTTTTTCTTAAATCTACAAAATAGTGAGTGTTATAATGCGATTAAAATAAGAATAGGACGGAATCGGCGCCATTTTGTGACGTCTAACTCTCCAACCAACTTTACTTTAGTACAGTGTCTTTTTTTGCGGGCCGTCAAGAAAAAGACACCTTTGAATCAGTCAAGAGAAGTTAGTCAACAGCCAGTTCTATTCTTATTTTTATAGCATTATATTTATTAGATCCTAATTATAATGCTCTCAGTGGATGCTCTCTATTTTATCTCTTTCAAGTCAGGAGACCCTTCTCATTCTTGCAGACCTTCGGAAGCATCCTCACTTGCAAGTTATTTAATTGTAGTACATAGACCACACTCCAGCTTAATATCAGAAGAGGATGCTATTCTATGTTAAGGCATTAAAAATGTACTCAAATGTTTTTTTTTGTGACTCGACATATGACAGTACCCCGCTTGATATTAAGCTGAAATGTGGTCCATGAATGGATGTCACTGCTACTACAATTCAATAACTGTAGGTTGCAATCACATCCACTCTGCCGGCCTAGTTGGAACCGGCAACTTACAAGCTGATCCCGAAACGCGACCAAATCACTTCGCGGTCTGTATACTTGTAAGTATACTGCCTACCACTCTTTATAAACTCAAGGAAATAAATACAATGAAATTACCTGGCAGAATGTTGTAATAAAAGATGTATTTTCTTGCTGGCAGCTCTAAATACTTTAACAATGTGTTCATATAAAACACTGTTGCATATTTGTCCAATATTCTTTACGGGTGCAATCAAAATTCCCTTTTCAGACTCTAGCTGAACAAAATGGAATAGTACGTTCTCTTCGCCCGTTGTTATTCTGAAATGTTTACTGAATTAAATGTTTGTTCGAATTCAATCAATCAAATTGTCACGCCTTTTTGCCACAGATATAGGCAGAGACAATAGAGCCACTTGCCACGATCCTGATACAATTCCTTTGCTTCCTTCACATTCACAATTTTCTTTATACAAGCTCTATGGTTATGGGCACACTAGGCAATCCAACTTTCTTGAGGATGACTCCAATTTGGTCGGAAAACACTCTCCTGGATCTGCCTCGTTTAACGCATCCATCCACATCAGATTTATGAATTCCTTTCGTCATTTTACTTTCACTCATCCATTCCATGTGCCCAAACCATCGAAGCATTCCTTTGTCACTACATCTTCTTTCAAACCACACCTATCACGCACTATGCTATTCCTTATTCTATCCACTATCATCACTCCACATACACTTCTTAATGCCTGCATTCCTACAGCGTTAATTCTCCTCTCATGCTTCTTCTGCCACATCCAAAATAGCTGTCAAATTATAAAATTAAATAAAAACGAGTTATTTTTTATTTTGGCTTGATGTTAGGCCAGAGTGTGGTCCATAAATGGATGTCACTGCTACTACAATTCAATAACTGTGAGTAGCAATCACATCCACTATGCCGGCCTAGTTGGAACCGGCAACATACAAGCTGATCCCAAAACGTGACCAAATCACTTTACAGTCTGTATACTTGTAAGTGGTGGAACTAACCCGGATCGGCAGACTGGGTACCACTGCCTACCACTCTATTTTTTATTAACAAATATTTGCTTTGACCGGGTATCGAATCCGAGACTTTACGCGCAACAAACCAATCGCTAACCGTTTGTCCACGCCTGTCGTCAAGTGATATTTCTAACACGAAGAATTAAATACTGACCTATGTATTCCTATGTGATTTATATCGTTGAGCAATGATTTTCTAATATCAGACATATCCAGACTTCCACTTGCTCTGCTACCATTCTAAAAACACATGCATATAATTAGATCATTGATTCCCAAAGTAGTCCAGGTAAACCCCCAGGAGTCCACGGGGACTCGACATGGGGATTCACAATTCGTAAGCAGTCTACGAAAGATACGGTTTCGATACTGAAGAACAAAAATGTTTTTATTTTATTGTGACACGACATCTGACCTCGACCCGCCTAATGATAAGCAAGAGGAGGACCCAGAGTGGCGACGACTGAAAAAAAACTAGCAGTTCACGGTTGCCTCAGTCGCCGTCACTATGCCGGCCGGCCATCATTATGTTGGCTTGACTAAAATGAAATGTGATAATATTTTAAGAAACTCAGCGACTTTTACTTGTATGTTAAAACTTGCTGATTCTATATTCAGTTCATATTTAGAAACGCGCCGCTAAACCATTAAATCTAATCTTCACTTTTTTTTATAGTTTTGAGAATATGGTAGAAATGTAGTTGAAATCTAGGGGGGTCCATCAAGAACCAGCTAAGTTTTGAAAGTGGTCTATGAGAAAAAAAGTTTGGGTACCTCAAATTTAGATTAAAGATAATCAGGGTGACCGTGGTCTAGTGGTAGTAAACTCCCGGTTCTAAAATATTTCCAAATAGCATTGTATCAGAAAATAGTTTTAATGTACAATGTATATATGTACCAGCCCGAGCTTTGTGAGTTTTTTATCTAAAAAAATATCACGCTGGTGAGATGGGACCACTATCAAGTTACTGACCCGGTTCGAAAAAAATCGTAGTTTCCAAATAAGACATTCTCAAGAAAGGTAAGTTGCCTAGTGCCCATAACCATGTGAGGAAAGCGAGTTTTTTTAAATTAAGCCCCGCCTGATGTTAAGATAAAGTGATGTTAAAATGATGAGCACATGGTTCATAGAGCACATGAATAGAATCCACTGCAAAGAATACTATTGAATAACTACAAGTAGCATCCACTATGCTGGCCTAGATAAAAAATTATATTTTATTTTTCGATATCTAAAGTAAGTTGTTGTTATATAAATATACACACCTGTCTATCCCAATCAGAGTCTGATCCAGAAGAATCACGTCTACTTCTATGTTCTCTGTCTGCCCTTCTGCCTTGTACACGTTCTTCACCACTTATCTCACTAAAAATAACATTAAACGTGGAATAAGCATCTCAGGCCGGCATAGTGACGGCGACTAAAGGAACTCATTGACATCCCCTTGCTTACATCAGGCTAGGTCATAATATTGTTGCGACTTAATAATAAAAAACGGCGAATGAGGCGACTCACCCTGAAGTGAGTCAGTTTTTATAATATTTACTTATCATAAAAATAAATCATATTTTTATGTAAATAATAAATGGTATACTATAATTAATGTTAAATGTAGATATGTTAGGATTTTTGGAACAATAAAGATATTATTGTTATTATATTTTTTGTTATTCTTATTTTGAAATTTTTTTTTAAAATAAAAATATTTTAAAAATATAAAAAATAGTTGTCCACCGGCATCGGGAACAGGATCCAAGCCACCGGTTGTTAGGGCTCCTGAGAAAGGAACCTCCTAACAATACGCGCCGTGTCCAGGAGTACCGCTTTCCGAATCAAACGCTCGATTTAACTACCTAACGAGAGCCTCTTTAGGTGTTCGTTGAGGCTCTTAGCTATTAACTCGCTAGCCAGATGAAGATACTTTAATATTATTATTATTTTACAGTCGTGGGCGCTCTTGGATCTCCCCTTGCTAACAAACAGGCAAGTCGCGGTCAGATATTAAGTCATTTAATAAAAAAAGACTGAAAAGTTATTAAAACTATTAGCGACATGTTTTAAAACCTGCGTGTAGAACCATGGGTTACACTGGAATCTAAACTTGTTTCCAAAGTGTTATTCAAGTATTTAAGGCGACCGCGGTGTAGTGCCAGTGCAATGGTTACGCTAACCGAGAGCACGAGAGCAATCAAAGATACATTGGTACCAACCACTTGCTGGTACCAATGTATCTTTGATATATGTACTTTGGTTGTCCTGTTTCCTGTATGATACAAGCACTTAAGTAGCTTAGCATAGAAATGTAGAGCATGTAGAATGTAGAGAAGTGGAATGCTTTGCCAGCCCATGTGTTCTCTCCATCGTTTAACCTTGGATCCTTCAAGCGATGCGTTTGGCCGGCATAGTGACGGCGACTGAGGCAGCCGTGAACTAATCAGTTTTATCAATCGTCGTCATTTGACCTCAGGCAGGTCTAGGTCAAATGTGACACAATAAAAAAAATATTAAAATTGCCTCACCTATTACTCTTTAAACTATTAGAGTCTTCCGAATAATTGACATCTAAATTACTTGAGTGTCTATGTTTTTGTGTACCATTATACCACTGACTGTACAAATTACTGTGACTTGCAAAATTACTTATTGAATTTTCACTTGTACTAGAACCTAGATTAATTTGTTCCGTTGAGTGGTGTCTTCGTTTTATGTCTGTACGTACATCTGTCTTTGAAGCCTTCAAATTGTCGGATTGTTTAGTTACTGTGAAATTAAGATAGATAGTTATGTGGGGTCCATGTATGTTTGATAATACTTAAAGAGGTCGAAAAACTTTTATATATTGTACTGTCGGGGAACGAGCTAAATAAACGCGCTAGGAATGCAGTTGTGACGTCATGGTCACATGTCTATTATGAATAGTGAAGTAAAATGCAAAATGTCCATAACGATAAACGCACACTTTCCTTAAAACGCAAATAGATTTCTTTATTAAAAATTATAAATGTATATTAAATTGAAGTATAAACATTAGACAGCAACAATTTTTAATGAACTATATATTAATTTAATTTTGAGAATAGTGACTGCATATTTTTTTTATTTTTCACACATTTGATTCACGTTTCTAATAATGTTTCTAGCCTGACTGCGGATGACGACCCTCTTTTATTCAATTAACTCACAAAAGTTTCAATAATCAAACAAAGAAAATATGGACACGTTTTTATCGATATTAAATGACATCGCCGAGCTATGAGCGTCGCTAATAGCGGCCACTAAAATACGGGTGGGGGTTGTTTAACGCCCTCTCGCACCTCAGCCCCCCAATCCACTTAACTCGCTCCCCATCTATACATATTTACAAACTAACAATTAAAAGAAATTAAAAATATACAAGCACGTATAGTAGTTGAATTTTTTGAGTAAATTTTACATAAGTATTTTTAATTTCTGGCGGTCCAGTATTTGATGCTTCGCTGCCTGGACCTGGACCGGAGTCCGCCAGTTGCCGACCCTTGGTTTAGGAACAAATGGGCAGTGGCAGTAAGGGCCTCTCCCGCGTTACCGCACGTCTCTCCCAGAAAGAGGGGCCCGCTCGTCGTGTCAGCAATGTCGCGATCGAGCGGGCCACATTGTTAGTTGGGGCCCAAAAGGGCCAACGTCGGCGGAGTTACGAGGGTTTGCTAACGCAATACAAGTGCTCCGCCGATGACGGTCTGTGGAAACGACGGCGTGGAAGGTTTTAGCCGGCGAGAGCCCGGCACTCCGGCTGGTAGAGCTTTCCTCCCACGTTAATAAAAAAAGGACTTAAACAAAACTGGCACGGTGACAAGCGTGGCGCATTGGCTAGTACGCCAGTTGGTTACGCGTGAAGAGACAGGTTTGATTTCCAGTCGGAACAAATATTTATTTCATAGCTTTTATTTGTAATTTTTAACAATATATTGAATTGACGACAGGCGTGAACGAACGGTCAGCGATTGGTTTGATACGCGTAAAGTCCCGGATGTTTAAAAAAAAGATGTGGATATTTGCTTCGGGTCTGGGTTATCAAAGAGTGGTAGGCAGTAGTCTGCCAATCCGGGGTAGTACTACCACTTACAACTATAGAGACCTTGAAGTGATTTGGTCGCGTTTCGAGATCAGTTTGTAAGTTGCCGGTTTTAACTAGGCCGGAATAGTGGGTGTGATTGCTACTCACAGTTATTGAACCGTAGTAGCAGTCATAAGTGTCGAGTCACAATAAAAAAATTGTATTTACCATCGCGTATTTTCTTTCCATGCTTAGTAAGATACTCAGGTCGCGTCTCAACTTGAGGTCGCGTGTTTGACAACAGCCATCCAGCTAGAAACTTGTCCAACCCAACTTCATATAATAAATCTAGACAACTTTCACATTCCTCTACGTAAAATGGTGATGGAGGAGTGACTGCTACTGCCTGTAAATTAAAACTAGTGAGTCAAAACTAGTAAATTATAACTAGGAAGTTAAAACTAGTAAATTAAAGGTAGTAAGTAAAAACTAGTAAATTAAAACTAGGATGTTAAAACTAGTAAGTCAAAACTATTATAGTAAATTAAAACTAGGAAGTTAAAACTAGTAAGTAAAAACTAGTAAATTAAAACTAGTAAATTAAAAGTAGTAAGCTAAAACTAGTAAATTAAAACTAGAAAAAGCAAAAGTAGTTTTTAAAACTCATTAAAAACGACCCTTGCTAAGTGGTTATAAAATAAACAATCATATTGTTACGCTTTTTTCCTACAGGGATAGGCAGATTGCCAAGATCCTGACACAAATCCCTCGCTTCCTTTAAATCCACAATTCTCTTCATACAAGCTCTACGGTTATGGGCACTAGGCAACCCAGCTAGATAAATAAATACAGAACATGAAAGATGTATTTAAAACACGCACAATGAATAATCGAAGAGGTATTTCCTTAAGAGAATTTTAAAAGATCTATTTTAAACAAGGATCAGCAGCATATATAAAAAATAAAACCTTACGTCTTCAGTACACCCTCCGGCTTCCATAATAGTCGCCAAAATGAAGCGCCCTCTACCTACGACAAGAAGAAACCAACGTCCATCTGGAATCCTAAAATAAAGAAACCAGTATTACAAAAACTATTTTGGTTGCAATATTCACCGACCATGTCTGTATTTTTATTAAGACGCTACATCTGATCTCGACTTGTTTAATAGTATTCTTCCAAACATACCACAGTGCCTCTTCACAGTGGTCTTCAACCAGTGTGTGTTGCCAGTGATGACATACGGCACTGAGACGTGGCCTTTAACCGTTGGCCTGTTGGAAAAGCTCATAGTTGCTCAGCAGGCAATGGAAAGAGCTAGCTTGAAATATCTTTTCGCGATATAATCCTGAATTTGCCGAAGAACTAGAGTTCTTAGTTCGTAGGAATTCCAAGCTAAAGTGGCAATGGGCTAGCCACATCGCTCGAAGAACCGACAACTGATAGGAAGACGCAGCGTAGGTAAGCCTCCCACTAGGTAGACTCACAAATAAGCGGTGGATGGAACTGGCATCTTGTCGTTCAGGAGTGGACGTCTTCTGACTGATGATGAATCCTTCGAGCGAAGCGTGTTAAATCTTCGACCGGCATAGTGACGGCGACTGAGGCAATCGTATACTGAATCGATTTTCTCAGTCGTCGGCGATCTTAGACATCTAGAGATAGTTTAGCACGCGCGCGTTAATAAGATACAATTCCATTTATATCGGCGCCGTCAATATTTGTCGACTATTTGACAGGTAGGTTTTATTGTTAAATACCCTTATGCTACCCTTATTTTTGAATATATTCCATTAGTCCGTTAATCGAGTCGGCAAGTCTCGCGTGTTAGCATTGTACAATTACATAGACATTTACCTTACTGATTAATATATACCATTACGACTGGCGGCTATGCTAAACCCTTTTTTCTTACTTACTATCAGGAAAGTCAAGGTCAGATATCTAGCCTAATAATAAAAAACAGTCGTCATTATGTCAGCAAAAAACTATTTTTTAATGGTCTGTTTGTGCAATAACTATAAAATAAATAATTATACCAGTGACACGCGATGGTGGCCGTTTTGACGTTTGCGCCGTTCATGCAGCTTCGTATAAATTAATAATGACGTTTGAAGGAACAATTGTTATTCTTTATAGTGACAATAAAGAACAGAAAGTGATCCTTCAAACGTAATTAATAATTTATACGAAACTTCATTAACAGTACAAACGTCAAAACTGCCATCGTAGCGTGCCGCTGGTTTAATAATAAAGCAATTATTATTATACCAGCGCACGCTTAAGGCAACCGTTGTAACCGAGAGCACGAGTTCGAGGCCACCCACCGGTACCAATGTATCTTTGATATATGTACTTTGGTTGTCCTGTTTCTATGATACAAGCACTTAGTATAGTATAGAAGTAGCTTAGTATAGAAATGTAAAAAAATTACCGATATTCGTTATTACTCCCACATAAAATCCTGAACTCGTGTATAAAAATCTCTTTCCAAATAACTAGCTTTTCAATGTCCATCATTGAACTTAGTTTTAATATTCCATTCAGTTTTAAATAGGCGTTAATTTCAATGAGATCGTTATCTTGAAGATGTGTAGAGAGCAAATGTCCTTCATAGTACAGGCAACTACCAACGACTGTGTATACGCGTTGAAAGTTTAATATGTCGTCTGTCTGAAATGTATCAAATATATTAAGGCATCCGTGGTATAATATATAGTGGTCTAAATAAAATATAATATATTTAGGTTAAATTGAAATAAGAATATAGTGAAGTTCTTATAGTTTCGGAAAAAAGTGGCTGCGACATACGGACGGACAGACAGACATGACGAATTTATAATGGTTCCGTTTTTAACTACGGAACCCTTAAAAGTAATTAGCAGAAAACTATACCAACCCATTCACGATAATCAGCTGCCTCTAATTCCGTAATGGCGTCATCAATTTGTATTTTAGCTTCCATTGGCAATGTAATAGCATGAGCAACAGACAACACATCCTCAAACCCACCCCTAACCATTTCCTCCTCATTAAAAACCAATAACTTATTATTACTAACTTTACTTAAAATTAAAAGGAAAATCCTTACGAACAAACTGTCGAGCTTATCAACATTGTTAGGCCTTGTAAAACTATTCTTTAAACTACCATAAAGCAATTCTAATATTCGACAAACGTCGTTAGTTATTTGCTTAGCTTCAAACAATTTAATTATCCTATTCGGGAATGCCATTAAAAATAGATCTTTATTATTAACAACATAGATAACATTTACGAGTACACCGTTGCATAAAACCGTTGAACTTGATGGAGCACTAGTCGCTAAGGACTTTGGAGTTAAATGGTTCAATGTTACATAAGCCCCTCTTGTATTATATAGAAAATTTTGATTATACGGTCGAGGGAAGCAATATAAAACGCCTTTGTCATTATTACTATCATATTCCATATCATTACAACAAATATAAAGGACGGAGCACATTGAATCTTTTATTATTTGTACATAGTTATTGTCTATGGTTTTCATTGATAATAATTTATCTATGTCAATAATTTGTTTGTCTTTAGGAGGAGGTTTGAATGTTAATTTCGGATTTTCTACTTCTTCTAACACTCTAGTTACAACACTACCAATGTTGTATTTTTGTATTTCAATTCCGTTGATTTTTATTAATGTATATCCTTTTTCTATTTTAGTATTATATAAGGGTATTGCCTCGGGTAAAACGTGTGATACAATTAAAGATTTTCCATCAGATTCTGTTTCAATACTTATACCAAAAGATTTTTCAATTTGGCAATTTCTGTCAGTGTTGTATAACATGTTTCTTTTGACCTGGAAAATATACAAAATTTGTTTTATTTCTTATTTATATTATTTGGATGGTTATGTTATTATTGTCAGAAAATAGTGACACTAAGTCTTCATGCAAAACAAGCCCTTGCCACTCATTTGTGGAAACCGAATATGCAATTAAATTATTTTGATGTGGATTGTAAAAAACGAAATTCGAACTACTAACTAAACACTGTCAATATAATTCAACCGTGTTCTATTGAAATAGTCATGTAAAATAAATTTCCGGCTTACATCCACTTGCGAGTGCCAATGAATCTTTGGAATATTTTGTTTTGGTCACTAAGTTTCTAAGATACAATCAAATTTAGTATCTTTGTATATATATATATACATATTTAAATTGTTTAAAGAAATTTGATAAGACTATGTGTAGTGTATTAGGAATACACACATATATATACACGTACTATTACTAGATGTGCGTGACACAGTCTCGAGCGTATCAGCCGAACACGCCTGCTGTCGGCGTTGGCAGACGCGTAGCAGATACGTTGGCGTGCCTGTGGTTACAGTAACCTTTAGTTATCCTTAGTTATTTTTACCATATATGGGAATATGGTAAAAATGTATCTGCAGGGGGTTCACCGGAACCAGCAAAATTTTGAATGTGGTCTATGAGAAAAAAAGTTTGGGTACCTCTGCTTTAAGAGAAGCGTGAAAATGCACCTTTGGCAGGCGTAGTGACTGAGTCAACAGTAAGATGAGGCGATTTTTTTTAGTCGTCAGCACTACTTGACCTCCCTTTGTTTACCATCAGGCAAGTCAATAGTGGGCAGGAAAGCATCCCAATAAGAATTTTTAAAAAATGTTAATCTTAAATACCTGAACTACAACTTCATTAACTTCATTACTTGGTTTAGTTGTAGTACTACAGTTTGCATTGTTCTCTTCATAACCCTTTCTACCAAAAACATCAACTCTAGATTTCCGAGGCTTCAAGACTTTGAATAGCCTTCCTAAAATAAATGTAATAATATAAATATTTTTTTAAAATTTTTAATATTTTTTTTGGTGGATATGAAGGGTGCAAGATAGTGGCAAGTAGTATCCTATTTCAGTGAGAATAACTATATCAATGTATTATCCTTATATAATACATTAGCCTACTTGGTTTCCATCAGGCCAGCATAGTGGATGCAACTGCGACTTGCATTTTTTTAAACTGTACTAGCAGTCACCTCGTTTCAGGTTTCACACTTAGCTTAACATCAGGCATAGTGGTATCATATAGAACCAAAATAAAATAGCCAAAATATTATATGCATTATTAGATAAATATATTTTTAGATTTATTAGTCACATGGAGTTATTAAAATCTAAATCATAATCAGCCAGATGTCCACTGCTGAACATAGGAGTCCCCCTTAGAACGAAAATCTAGTTATTTATCCTATATTCTTGAATACTTCAAGAGAATTTCATGCTGTCTTATAGACCATGAAATTGGCCAGTATAGTGACGGTGACTGAGGCAAGCTTAAAATGAGGTGTCATAAGGTGCTCTTGGAACTTCCCCTGCTTACTTACCATCAGGCAAGTAAATGACAAATCAAGATGTCTTCAAAAAGAAAGTACCTTTTGTAGATCTCCTCGTAGAGGTCCTTTTAAAATCATTTCTTAACTTGAATGACTCACAGTTTTCCAACAATGGAGCCTTTCCATTGTCTATCTTATCCTGTAGTGTTTTAATTTTTATATAAACTAATTCACCATCTTCTTCAACATCTGAATCCCATTCTGGTACAGAACTAAATGAAGAAAATGCCTTTTAGATATAAAACATGAAGTCTCAAAAATAATTATAACAGTGGATATAATTTTTGGGATCTGCTATAAATTGTGGTAGGTGA
Source organism: Tinea trinotella (assembly GCA_905220615.1). NCBI lineage: Eukaryota > Metazoa > Arthropoda > Insecta > Lepidoptera > Tineidae > Tinea > Tinea trinotella. Next base: position 4,084,101 of record HG992314.1, read on the forward strand.
GTCTCTGACAGGCCTAACATACAGAGATGTTCTTTTGATAAATTTTGCCCAAAAGTTTATGTTAAAAAAAAACTTTAAAATGGAAAACAAAATAGATATTTCTTGTAATAAAATGGAAGTTATACTATGATTAAACGTAATATGAGACATAATGTAGTTATTATCCATTTTAATACAATAAAATAAGGAGAAAACCTCGTTTATGTAGAAATTTAAAGTTTATGTTAAAAAAAAACTTTAAAATGGAAAACAAAATAGATATTTCTTGTAATAAAATGGAAGTTATACTATGATTAAACGTAATATGAGACATAATGTAGTTATTATCCATTTTAATACAATAAAATAAGGAGAAAACCTCGTTTATGTAGAAATTTAATTACCTTTCAGAGTCAGAATATTTCGAGCTATCCGATGATGTCCAGTCATTATCAGTATCACAAGGGCTTTCGTAATTCCTATTATTATTAAATGAATTCATTTTAGAAATTAATAAAATGCATATTAATACAAAACAATAATAAAAAAACCGAGAAAAGACAGGGAATAAGGCGATTTTTTGTTTACAATATTTTTGTTATAATCTATAGTTTCTTTTCTTTCTTTCTTCTTGTTTATGGCTTTAGTATTTAACTTGCCAGTGTCAAAGTAAAAATATATGGTTCAATGTTAAAACATTGTCAAGTAAAGATGAAGATGAACCACGCGAGTGATTCATCAAATGATGATGATGATAGTGAGGTTGATGATGATTGTTTTAGTAAAGCGGCGGAAAGCCTTTACTAAAACTTCAGAAGGAGTCTTGGAGGGAACATGAAGAAACACGTTTCACAACTTTAAATTACTTGTTTATACTTGATCAACTTAAAAATTATTACTGGATAACAATTCCACCATTATTACACATTAATATTTATGAAAAACACAAGCTTTTCAAATAATCCAAAATTGCGCGGCCTGTCAGTTGCAGTTGCCCGCCAAAACTCTAATCTATAGTTCGTAAAGCAAGCTAAGGAAACAAGCTTAAACATCCACAACAACAAAAATCATAACCGAAGAATAATAAATATTTAATAATTATAAATCGTAAAATAATTAGAGCATAGAATTTTTAAATATGGGGTATTACCAAGGTTTTAGGCATTTTTATTTAAAAAAATTGCAAACATCAAAAAGTCACATTCCAAAAAATGGCGGCTTCTGTTAAGTGTTTCTGTTGTATTTAAATTCACTTTCAGGTAAATAGTTTTAATGAGCCATGCATAATTACTAGTTCGGAAATAAATCAAAATGGAAGGCAGTAACCACTCCTGTAGCCACAAGGCAACGGTAAATTTTACATATTTTGTTTTTATTTACGCAAGTAAATCTACGTTAATATTCAATTCAAATTAATTTTTCAGGCCTTTTCCCACAGGGTTAGGCAGAAACAATGGAGCGCCACTTGCCACAATCCTGACACAACTATCTCGCTTCTTTCATATCCACTATTCTTTTTTTTTATTTTTATTGTGACACGACATCTGACCTCGTCCCGCCTGATGATAAGCAAGAGGATGTCCAAGAGTGACGACGACTGAGAAAACCGGGTTTGTTCACGGCTGCCCCAGTCGCCGTCACTATGCCGGCCAAAGGTGCTTCTTCACGCATCGCTTGAAGGATCCAAGGTCATAGGATGGAGAGAACACATGGGCAGGCAAAGCATTCCACTTGTCAATTGATCTACAAAGAAAAGACGCACCGAACTTTTTAGTTCGACTGCCGATTCGGTCGATAAAATGCGGATGCTTTCCCCGACCTGTGCGGGTATTACGGGAGTGAAAAGATGAGGTAGGAACAAGGTTAAAGAGCTCTTCGGAACATTCCCCGTGGTATAGGCGATAGAGGACGCACAGAGCCGCCATGTCTCTTCGTAGTTGTAGGGGCTCCAGAGTTCGCGTGACCTCTGCATCACCTATGATCCGGACAGCTCGGCGCTGCAATGAATCCAGGGCATTAAGAAGATACTTGTCAGAGCCGTCCCAGAGGTGCGAACAGTACTCCGCGCAAGAGCGAATCTGTGCCTTGTAAAGAAGCAGGCGAAGCTCTGGCGCGAAGAACCGCCGCACCTTGTTCAGGATGCCAAGTTTGCGGGAGGTGGTCTTAATGGCCCGCTCGATGTGGTCCCTGTGATTCAGGTCGCAGCGAAGGGACAGTTCCAAAGAGGGAAGGGGAGTAAACGGGGATTTTTTCGTCGAGAACGTGCATACCTGAGTCTTGTCTGCGTTGAACTGAACCAGGTTCTTGTCGCCCCAGTGGGTAATACGATCAAGAACCCGGTTCAGTCCCGCTACAACAGACTTTCTCATATCGGCTATCTCCTGTTTGCCGGCTGCGGGGCGGGCAGTGTAGCGTCCATGCACCGTGCTGTCGTCTGCATAGCAATGAATGCCGGATCCGAGGTCCAGCATGTCATTGATATGCAGAAGGAACAAAGTCGGCGACAGCACAGAGCCCTGAGGGACGCCGGCATTCACCGGCATTCTTTTTATACAAGCTTTACGGGCTACCGCTTTAAAAAATTACCGCTTTTCTATAGCGTTATTTCTACTCTCACGCTTCTTTTGCCATACCCAACATCCAGTTTCATCTTTGATGTAGGAACAAGTACCGCATTATGAACAGCCATCCGTGTAATACTTAATAATATTAAATATTGCAAATATTTGTTGATAAAAAAATGAGATGGATATTTGCTTCGGGTACCACCACTTACAAGTATACAGACCGTGAAGTGATTTGGTCACGTTTCGGGATCAGCTTGTAAGTTGCCGGTTCCATCTAGGCCAGCATAGTGGATGTGATTGCTACTCACAGTTATTAAATTGTATTAGCAGTGACATTCATTCATGGACCACTGGAATTCATTCCATGGAAGCACTGAGGGAGATGTTACAAAGAGAGGGAAGGGGAGTAAACGGGGATTTTTTCGTCGAGAACGCGCATACCTGAGTCTTGTCTGCGTTGAACTGAACCAGGTTCTTGTCGCCCCAGTGGGTTCATCAATGGAGACATTTGATCGTCAGCTAATCTCTCACTTTTAATACGACAAATCGAAATAAAACACAGTTTTAGAAAAGTAAAGTTTTATTTTATAATAAAGAAGTAATCATAGATAATAATTTATGTAATGCATTCGAGTATTTGCAAATCTTTTGCTCAATTATACTTGATCTAACTAATACACAATATTTAAACTTTTATTAAAATACAATATAAGTAATTACAAATATGTAATTTTGAAGACGCCATAATTAAAAAGACCTATAATACTCTCAAAGACGTAGGTAGTAGGCTTGAGACGTAGGTCAAAAGTTGGCTCTATTTTATTTCCAAGCACTGCATAGATGCCTTCAATCAATTAAAAGTAATTGTTGTAATATCTAAATAAACACTGAGTGAGATACTCTCGCTGTGGCTACGGAAATAAAGCCAAAATCCTGTAGACTTGCTAGAATTGAGAGGTGGGTGCTGAGGTAGTAAGCATATCGGTAAAATATAAAACAAAGCAAATAAAAACAGTACCGCAATCGCGTGAATTCTTAACCAACAATTATTTTAATGATTATTTAAGAACGTTGGCGTATAACTTATAAAACACACTGCTATTCATGCATCAAATTATCCAATATATCATAATTACAGCAAAAAACAGAATACAATAATTATTTTATTACAAATGGTGCAATATAACTTACATTATAGTGTTTACAGACGAAAACCTTAAAACTACCTCACAGCTATAGATTAACAAATGTAAAGTTTTAATCGGAACATTCACAACCGCCATTTCATTAAAAAGACGCGAATAAACAATACATTATTTCGTTGAAGCTACTATTGTATTTAACCATACCCCCTGACATAGATAATTCACGCACTGCTAAAAGATACATCTGTCAGCTGTCAATCACTAGTAAAAAATAGATAAATAACACCGATTACGCTAACCTTTAATGAATGGAATAGCGGTTTTATAATTGTATAGAGAAATCATACATTTGTTGACTTTGTATAGAGAAATCATACATTTGAAAATCATACAGTTTAAAGCAGAACTGTTAATATGGCGTGTCTTTGTGATTGAGAAACGATACAAAACCCATATCTTATTTTCCAAGTAACTTAATTGCACAGCAATCAAATGCGTTTTTTAATCAACAATACAAGTATCAAAACTACCATTTATTTTAAAAGTAGTACAAAAATAGCCAAAAATGAATGAATGTCCTTTGTACATAGGTTGTATAGTAAAAAGAGCGCTGGCGTTCAAGCTGCAGTAACTTGTTTTCTTACCAAATCACTTTACGTTTGACGAATGTATATAAATGTTAAAATATTATGCGCACGACTGTACGAATGCGCGTCCTGCTCCCACTACAGTCGTCCAGAGCTATTTCAATCTGCTGATACTTATACTGCGCAGTTCAAAAGACAGCGTTCTTTTTATTTGCCAGGGGATCTATATCTTAGTTTTAGTTTGGAAACACGATGAACTGCTGAACTAAAGCGCATAACTTTTAAATCGTACTACTATTATAATAAATTCATAATTGTAATAGACAAGGTAGATTTTTGTATTACATAGTTTTTATGGTTAAAATGGCGGAATATATTTTAAATGTATTGTATAATAAAATATACAATGAAACATTATTAATAACTTTAAGTTGTAGACAAAACATACCTTATCATCACGACTTTACTGCTACAGGGACAAATGTTTTTAAAGCTATTAAGATGACTTCTTTAGAATTAAGAAAGTGTTTAATAAGAATTTCAACTTATCTTCGAGTGAGATAAATATTATGAACTGTCAAATATTATGAAACAATAATAATAATATATATGTGTATGAAGTAACTTTTGCCTAAGAAATGTCCTAAGACTATATAATATAATGTGATTATTTTCAAAATGCATATTAAAATTGAATAGTATTTGAAATTTCACAAAGAAACATAAAAACGTGCATATTTCATCATACAATAAAACTCCTACAATAAGTCCTTATTATTATTAATAATAATCAGAATAAATTCCTTATTGATATTATTCATAATAAAATAATTACATTATTGATGCATTTACACTTAAATCACATATCCATCCAAGCTCCGAAGTTTATGTAGACGCTTCAAAATTAAAAGGAAATAAGTGACAAAAAAATAATAATAAAAAAAATTAACATTATCAATTGTCGCGTCTCAATATCCACAAAGATAGCGGCACCACATCCTTCTCGCTTCCCTCACATCCAAAATTCTCTTAGTTCGTTTATGGGCACAGAGGACCCCTGATTTGAGTTGATCAAGAAAAATCAATTCGAGTTTTAATACCTTATTAAACATATTTATCTTGAATACTTGTGACTACAGCTTTTGAAACAAAGAATTGTCAAAGTAAATAAAATATAAAAAAATACGCGATTCAGAAAAACCAGCCCAAAATTAATTTCGTAATAAACGCAACTAATAACCTTTAAACTTTTCAACGTCTCTATTACATTTCAATATTAATAGTTAAACATAGACCTGAAGGCAGTCGACAAACTCATGCAAACGTCAAAATTTTGACAGACTTCAATATCTAGATCTCGAGCTGTCAAATTTCATGGCCACATCTTTGACTATTGTTATTGTAATGTAAATATCGATAATGAGGAGCACCCTGTACACATTAGGCCCAACGTCCCCATTACAAAACTTTTATGGCACCACGCCTTTTTCCCACAGGGATAGGCAGAGACAATGGAGCGCCACTTGCCACGGTCCTGACACATCTCCCACGTTGTCTTCACATCCACAATTCTCATATATTATAGTTATAAATATAGTGATAATTCAGTTCGGCACACAGAACCGTAAAAACACGTGGAAAATGTGTAAATATAGAATATTCTAAATTATAGAAAATATAGAATAGGTAGTTTATGTCTTCTTTTATTAGCGCACGAGTTTTTTCTATTAATACTGTTCTGCCAATGTATTGGCCGAAAAGAATATATTTTTTTATACATTTCTATACTAATCTTCTAAAGTCAAGCACCATAGAAACAGGACAACCAAAGTACATATATTAAAGATACATTGGTACCGGTGGTTGATTTAAACCCGTGCTCTCGGTTTGTGTAACCATTGTACTGCCACTACACCACGGTCGCCATAAATATATGACAACACCTTTAAATTTTTTATTTGTTGATACCTGAGGCCCGATTCTCCTAATATATTATGACGGCTAAAAATCAGTGCAATTGCGTCGCGGTCGCAAGTGACCAATCAACGTATTCACCTATTGATTTGTTATTTGCTGATTGGTTACGAAGATGTCAAATATCAGTGCGACGTAATTTTACTGATTTTTTGACGCCAAATGTACTAAGAGAATCGAGGCCTTGTGTTTTTTTTAATTTTAATTGTGACATTTGACTTCGACCCGCCTGATTATAAGCAAAAGGAGGTGTCCAAAAGTGACGACGACTGAAAAAACCGAGTCAGTTCACGGCTGTTTCAGTCGCCGTCACTATGCCGGCCAAAGGAAATAATTGCAGCATTGCACATACACTTATCTATATGTGTATTGTGTATTATAGTACACATATAGGTATTTTTTATTATTAATTATGATTGACGAGTTTCCTATGGGGTTAAAAATGCGTTTTGCGGTTCTGTGTGTTGAGCCTTAAATACAATATGTATAATATGTTCCTTTCAAAATATCTTTAATTAACATTAATAGTAAAATCTTATAGCTAAAAAATAAGAAAATATGGCGTACTTTTGTCAGTTTCCTTTTAATGTAAACAATTTACATTGAATGAATTCATTCATTCACAGAAACAATCACATGAAGATACAAGACAATCAGCCAAGCCCGGTGCCTCTTTGGAGATTATTTTGAAACCAGACAACTATAAAAAATTCTATTGCAAAAAAATTAATCTATATCAAATGCACGATAGAATATAGGACATAACAGCGCATAGCTGCGTAGTTTAGCGGTCAGAACAATTGCGCGTTACGCGACGTCTGTGGGTTCAATTCCCGGTCGCGGTTGACCAACGTGCACGAGTGTTTTTTTTAGTAATTTGTACAATCAATCAATCAAATTGTCACGCCTTTTTCCCACGGGATAGGCAGAGACAATGGAGCGCTACTTGTCACAACGCCCTCGCTTTGTACATTATATTTGAAAATTATAAGAATATTCTGAATTTAAGAACATTAAAATATTTAATTGAAAGCGAGTATAAAATATCTGCACCAAATTAAAAACAGCTCAATTCAGTCAGAAATCACGACTAATTATAATAAATATATATTTATACAAATATATAATAGCTATAATACAAATACACTCCAATTATTTAGACACAGCCCAAGGAGGGATAAGCATTCACTTACAAACTAGTTTATATTGATAAAAGAAAGCTTTAACTTCAATAAATAGTCGAAGCACTTTTTAAAAAACATTTTAATAAGAGATATTTGTTACCATTGCCTCATTAAAAAAAATACAAAAAGTTGTATTTTTTAACGGTTTTTTTAATATGACAGCACCCCGCTTGATGTTAAGCTGGAGTGTGGTCCTTGGATAGATGTCACTGCTACTACAATTCAATAACTGTAAGTAGCAGTCTTATCCACTAAGAGCCGGAAACATCAAATACATACCAAGCTCTTTTCACACGCTCCGTTTGACGGATAGTTAGTCCCGGATACCTGGCGGGAATTGTATCGGCATTACGCCGGTATGTATGAAAGCTACTACTATACACTTTGCTGGCGGATATCCGGGACTGACTATCCGGCAACCGGAATGAGCGGAAAGTACACTTCCTATACGAATATTTCAATAATAAATAGACCCTCAAATTTCATACATCAAAATCCAAATTCTCATTCTTATAACCTACACAATAAATCGTCCAAATGCCTACAAATTCAGTTCATTCAAAACCTACATACAATTTGGTGTTTTATACCATACTGGGTACAACCAGGTATAGAGCCCGGCAGAAAAAAAGCGCTGGCATTTAAGCTGTGAAGTAACTTGTTTTGTTACTTACATAATCTTAATTGTTATCAATAAGATGCAGACATTTTCCCCTGCAGTTGACCAGCGCTCTTATAATCTGCTGATCATTAGACTAATGACAGCACTCTTTTTATCTGCCGGGGGATACAATACCAGTGCAAAAAAGAAAGCACAAAATACAAATACAAAATCACTTTACCTTGCAACAAGGAACGCATTCACACCAGCTGTAAACTTGTCGAAATTCTCTTGAAACTTCATTTTATTATTCCTCGAGCCGTCAAAAACGACATTAGTCGTCAACACGCGGAATGCGTCTTCTAAACGTTGTGCCAATTGGGGTTCATTACCCGACAACATGGCAATGAGTTGCCTTGCTATTTCCTCAAGCTGCGCAGGCCTAACGCAAGTGAGACAGTAGATAGCTGACCCTGCTGAGGGGACAGTATCCGCAGGCAATTCCTTCTTCATGATGAGCAGCAGTACAACTTCTGATAAACTGAGAAGTGCTTTCGCGTATAAGTTGTCCTCGGAGGCGCCTAAAAGTTTGATAGCAAGTCCGGCTATTGTGTCGCAGCATAACGAAGATACATCGCAAGACACCGCCGTCAGACCAAAGCGCAGCGCGTTCACTACGACGTTGAAATCCTCGATAGGTAGATGTCGCAACTGAAATTAAATATATTTCACTGTCAAATAAAGTATTATTCATAATTGGACGATTTTATTGTAACATAACCCTGTCCGATATTAAACAGGAGTGGGGTCCATAAATGTAGGCGATTTTTTTTATTGTGACTCGACATCTGACCTCGTCCAGCTTGATGTTAAGCAAGAGGAGGTCCAAGAGTGGCGACGACTGCAAAAACCGAGTATTCACGGTTGCCCCAGTCGCCGTCACTATGACGGCCAAAGGTGCTTCTTCACGCGTCGCTTTAACTATTGCTACTACAGTGAAATAACCACTCTTTAATATCTGTGTATAGTTAAAGGCGTCACGCATGGGTTGGAAACCACTTGCCGGTACCAATGTATCTTTAATATATGTACTTAATATATGTCGTCTTGTTTCTATGATACAGGCATTTTAGCAGCTTAGTATAGAAAATAATATAGTGCACCATTACCTGTTCAAACACTTCCAAATCGCGTAACATCCTATATGCCGCATGCGCCAACCGTGGTAATGCCAATAGAGATGACGTGATGAGCGGCAACGTCAGCCTCAATCCAGCCGCACAAATGGGATGTACATTCTCAACTGTCGAGTGTGCAATACTGCAGATCAAATCCATCAATGCACACAAGTCCTGGAACATAAGTCAATCAATCAATCAAATTGGCACGCCTTTTTTCACAGGGATAGGTAGAGACAATGGAGCACCACTTCCCTTACATCCCTCACTTCATACAAGCTCTACGCTCTAGGATGTCTTTGAAAAAATCCTCCTGGGTCTGACTCGTTTAACGCATCCATCCACATTTAAGGCGACCGTGGTGTAGTGGCAGTGCGATTGTTACACAAACCGAGAGCACGAGTTCGAAACCACCCACCGGTACCAATGTATCTTTGATGTATGTACTTTGGTTGTCCAGTTTCTATGATACAAGCACTTAAGTAGCTTAGTATAGAAATGTTATAAAATAATAATAAAATCAGATTTATGAATTATTTTCATCAATTTTCTCTTTAAAACTTTTGTGGTTATTAATGAGCGATAAAGAATTCTATTATTATTATCAATCTACTTTCACTCATCCTTTCCATGTGCTCAAACCATCGAAGCTTTCCTTTGTCAATCCTTATAACATCTTCTTGCAAACCACATCTATTGCACATTGTGCTATTTTTAATGACCGCATTTCAACAGCGTTAATTCTACTCCAATGGTTCTTCTGCCACACCCAACATCCACTTCCATACATTAATGTAGAAACAAGTACCGCATTATGAACAGCCATCCGTGACTTTTGGTACTTTATTTGGCTGTTCATTATACTATCGATGGCACCGTAAACAAATAAATCAAACAAATAAAAGCTATTAAACAAATATTTGCTCCGACCGGCAATCGAAACGCGTGTCGTCAAAATATGCCAGCACCTAGCGTTCTGAAGTGAGGTCCATGTCTGGAAGCGACTGCCAACCATTTTTTTATTGTGACTCGACATCTGACCTCGATCTGCCTGATGGTAAGCATGATGGAATTCCTAGGGTCAAAAGGTAATACTTAAAAAAAACGCCACAGTTCATGGCTACCTCAGTCGCCGTCACTATCCCGGACAAAGGTGCTTCTAGATTAAAGAATCCAAAGGTTTAGGAAGGGAGAACACATCAGCTGGCAAAGCATTCCACTTGCCAAATGTTCTACAAAATAAACGACGCACCGAACCTTTTATTTCAATTCTTTGGCCAGCATAGTAACGGCGACTGAGGCAGCCGTGAACAATCCGGTTATTTCAGTCGTCTTTACTTTTGGATCTCCTCTTGCTTATCATCAGGCGGGTCGAGTTTTTGTTATGTTGAGTCATATCACAATAATAAAAAATATCAAAAGTTTCGAAGTAATAAAAGTCTACTCACATCATATGCTTCGTCTTCTGCATCGTTTGGTATTGAAGATAACTTAGACAAATTCCATCTGCCATATACTTCGAATGATGTGTTGCATACATTAAGGAATCTGGAAAAAATATTGGTTTTTTGGATCAAATCAAATCGAGCCAAGATATTAGTCAAGATAAGTCGGGTATCATAATGTTAAAGACGTTTGTGATACAATTTACACAAGTATAGTAACTTCAGAATAAATAATGGCTTCTCGTATATTCTTAATGATCTTTAACACTCGTTAAGCTATGGCTAGGATTAAATCGACTGTGGTGTAGTGGCAGTGCAATGGTTACCTAAACCGAGAGCACGGGTTCGAAACCACTCACCGGTACCAATGTATCTTTGATATATGTACTGTGGTTGTCCTGTTTCTATGATATAAACATTTTAGTATAGAAATGTATAAATAAAAAAGTCAATTTAAAAGGGTATTTGTTACCAGACAATATTCTGATTTATATTAATAAATGAGAAAGCCCGGAAATGTATGCAATGTAAAATACCTTTGACAGTACAGATTTGTTTTATTTTTTAAATTGTGACACAACATCCGACCCTGACTTTCCTAATTGTGAAGCATATTATGTATATGTATTCCAAAGAGTGGTAGGTTAGGTAGTGGTGCCCAGTCTGCCGATCCGGGGTAGTACCACTCACAAGTATACAGACCGTGAATTGTCTTAGTCGCTAGATCCCGAAATCAGCTAGGTTTCAGCTAGGCCGGCGTAGTGGATGTGACTGCTACTTACAGTTATTAAATTGTAGTAGCAGTGACATCTATTCATGGACCGCAGTGTAGCTTATTATCAGGCGTTGTCATATGTCGAGTCACATTTAAAAAAACAGCATTATTAATAACTTACTTTGAGACATACTCTTGTGACACGGAGTGCAGCATTCTTTTAGCGAATTTCGTCAACAAATTCAAAGCTGGCAACACTACAGTTGGATAATTATGATACCTGTACAATATAACTGGAACACTCTCAATGGAACTCATCAATATTGCACATTGCTTACTTATTGATACAGACTGAAAACAAAATAATATCAGTTGTTATAGGAGTGTTTTAAATATAAAACTCAAACACAAACAAAGATAAGTATTATAGTATATATTATAAGTATTAAAGATAACAATTATAGTAAATTAAACAAAAATATAAGATGAGCATTCAAAGTAGCTAAAATGGAAATAGGCTGGCCATGTAGAACGCTTGCAAGAAGAGAGAAGCATAAAAAAGTTACTCTATAGAAAGGACCAGGGGGCCAACCGCGCAACTTCAATGGGAATGACTTTCCCATTAGTTAAAAAGTTACGCGATCGCTGTTAGTGTCAAAAACAACTATTCGAACAATGAGTTTCAATGCGCTTGAACTGTTAATTGGCTAGCGTTTTAAAATAGAAATGAGTTTGTTGTATTTAACAATATCTGGTGCTACTTCTAAGTGTAAATTAAATTAACTTATTTTCCTAAACTATCTTAAATAATTGTGTATTTTAATTAACACAATAAGTAAAAAACACCTATAATAACATATACCTCTCGAACACCTTCCACAATGCCTGTGATGCACTCCAACGTGTCTGCAATCATATTACGCACAGGCTCCGTGTCCGTCTCCATTGCGATTAGATTTGCAAACTTTGATTGAAGTGCCATTGTACTAGCTTCCAAACGATTTCTGACGTCACCTGTAATGTTGTTTTATAACTGAATATAGTCTGTCTAAGCCAAAATGACGCGCCCCTCCAGCGCATTTGCGCACATGAGAAAATATTTATTTATTTATTAGGCATTTTTTATTTATTAGGCAAACACTATAGATTTTTTTAGACAATATGAATGTAACATACCGAAAATGCAATTGTAATTGGTCATTCAGTTGTTGGTTGAACACAAAAGGAGGAGCACGCTGTTAAAGTATAATAGTATAGTTAGAAATACATATTTGCATTCACACATTTAAATAAACTAATAAAGTGGAGGGGCGCGACATTTATAGTTAGACAAGTTATACTAACTTATGTGACCAGCAATATTATTTAAAATAAGCTTCTTTTGTACGTTGCCTAGTGCCCATAATCGTAATGTGTGAAGAGAATTGTGGATGTGAAGGAAGCGAGGGAGTTGTGTCAGGATCGTGGCAAGTGGTGATCCATTGTCTCTGCCTTTCCCTGTGGGAAAGAGGCGTGACAGTTTGATTGATTGATTGTATGAAAGTTATATAAAATTGTATAGTAAGGTTATAACAATATTGCTTGCTCCAAGAGATGGTCGTACGCCCTTTGGTCCGCACAGTGACGACGACTGAGGTGTATTAACTTGCTTTCTTATTGTGGTTGGACTAATGACAATACCCCGCTTTGTGTTAAGCTGGAGTGCGGTTCATGAATATCGGCGACTAATATTACAGTTGAACAATTGCAAGTACAGTCGTATCCACTATGCCGGCCTAATTAAAACCGGTAACTTAGAAGCAGATCTTAAAACGCGACTAACATATTATACTTCACGGTCTGTATATTTGTAAGTGGTGTTAACACTACCTAACACTTTTTGAAATATATGCTTTTAATTAGAAAAGTCAAAGTCGGATATTATGTCAGAATTTTTAAAAAAAAATTAAAAAATCAATAAAAATAGGTTAATTACATTGCATACATTCTAGGCTTTCTGATTTAATAATATAAATCAGAATAGTGCATGAGTCACTCAATATTATTCAAAGTATTAACATTAAATTGTAATTATGGTTTATTATAGTTAAATAACCAACTGCAAGTAGCAGTCACATCCACTATGCCGGCCTAGTTGGAACCAGCAACTTACAAGCTGATCCCGAAACGCGACGAAGTTACTTCATGGTCATACTTGAAAATAGTGTTATTACCCTGGATTGTCAGACTGGACAAAGAGCCACCATGTGTCTGCCTGCCTACCACTCTTACTATAGTTATCTGTGTATATTTAAGCTGTAAAAAATATTAGCAGCCGGTTGTACCAAGAATTATAATTTACGAATTTGTAAAAAGTATCGTATAAGTAAAAGAAAAAAAGAAAAATAGGTTGCACCACTCTTCAACTTCACATTTTACATTTACGTTTAACGGATATTTTTTACAGAGCTAAAGGACTTCATTCATTTTGGGTTTCTATGTACTACTTTTGTTATTTCTAATGATAAAAACATGTATAAACGGTAGTTTCGATATAAAATTACTAACAACCTAATTCACGTTTTCGTAATAGTAGACGTAATAGAATAAGTATAAAGTAAAACTAAATTCGTAAATTGAACCTTTTTTGGTACAACCGGCTGTAGGTGTCTATTTGCATAAAAGAAGTAGCTATCGTAAAAATCTTTTCAAAATTTTTAAACAAAAAATGCAAATTATTTAACTATTGTTTTCAATACTGATAAATTAATAATTAAACATAATAAAATTCAATAGTAACAAAAAAATACGAAAAAATATTACTCTCCGGCGGGGAATCGAACCCCGGTCTCCCGCGTGACAGGCGGGGATACTTACCACTATACTACCGAAGACATGTCAACTGACGGCGAAATTATCATATACATACATAATTTTCAAGATATCAGTGTATAGTATTAATTTATTCATAAGAAAAAGTTCATAAGAAATTCATAAGAAAATTTAGTCTATTTATTATTATTTATTTAGCCTATTTATTTATTAGCTTGACTTGCATGTATGTAACTATGTAATGATGGAATCTTTCAAATTAATTTTCACCCACTTCAAGAAATCTAAATAATTTAAAAATCTGTACACGTATTTAAAACCGATGACAATACCATAATTTAAATAAATATTTTTTTGGCCGGCATAGTGACGGCGCCTGAGGCAACCATGAACTGACTCAGTTTTTTCAGTCGACTTACCATCAGGCGGGTCGAGGAAGATGTGGTAGTAGTTAGAGTGGTAGGCAGTGGTACCCAATCTGCCGATCCGGGGTAGTACCACCACTTACAAGTATACAGACCGTGAAGTGATTTGGTCACGTTTCGGGATCAGCTTGTAAGTTGCCGGTTCCATCTAGGCCGGCATAGTGGATGTGATTGCTACTCATTCATTGTGGATGTGACATTCATTCATGGACCACACTTTGGCTTAACATCAAGCGGGGTGCTGTCATATGTCGAGTCACAATAAAAAAAAATGTCGAGTCACAATAAAAAAAGAAGTATAGTCATATTAGCGTGTACACGACTCACATTTTGGGTTAAACCATGCATTTATTTTTTTAAACTCCTATACAAGTGTAATTTTTAAACTGTAGTTGTAGTCGCCTTTATTCAGGGTCGGCACTTCAATGTCGGTGTAGTGGCAGTGCAATGGTTGCGCAAACCGAGAGCACGAGTTCGAAACCACTCACCGGTACCAATGTATCTTTGATAATATGTACTTTCTCGTCCTGTTTCTATGATACAAGGACTTTAGTAGCTTTGTATAGAAATGTATAAAATATAAAAAATAATAATATTATATAACTATGAAACAAAATTACCTGTAGCATGAACGGATGCAACCGTGAATGCCCTGTGCAGTTCCTTCCTCATACTTCCAGGCAGATTGCAGCCATTCGCTTCCCATGATACCAATGCTAGGAACTCTTCAGTATTCACCAGGCGAGCTTTTCTAAAAAATTACATGCTTCTCTACAGTAGAGCTCCAATTGTCCGGTGCGTCTTTTGTTTGTAGAACAATCGACAGGTGGAAAAGCCAGCCCATGTGTTCTCTCTATCCTATAACCTTGGATCCTTCAAGCGATGCGTGAAGAAGTACCTTTGGCCGGCATAGTGACGGCGACTGGGGCAGCCGTGAACTAACGCGGTTTTTTTCAGTCGTCGTCATTATTGGACCTTCTTTTGCTTATTATCAGGCGGGTCATGGTCAAATGTCGAGTCACAATAAAAAACTAAAATAAAAAAAAACTAAATGCTCATGCATTATCTATGTGCTAGGGATAGACGCTTGTGTTAGGTTTTTGATATTTAAGTATAAAAAAAACTAGTGGACCCGGCAGACGTCGTACAGCGCAGCGCCACATTATATTTTAAAGGACATCATTCATTTTGTAAGGGGACTTGGGCTTAATTGTATTACTAGTTGCATATTCTTTTTAAAATAGTTTGATGTACGAAGATTACAATGCAATTTCACGGATGTCCCAGTTGCCTACACTATGCAGCCCAAAGGGGCTTCTTCATGCATCGCTTGAAGGATCCAAGGTTACAGGATGGAGAGAACGCACTTGTCGATTGTTCTTCAAAGAAACGACGCACCGAACCTTGTAATGGGTCGGGGAAAAAGTCTTTTCGCATATAGTATGTATAAACTTGTAATAAAATATATTTAGCTGTACCCTTTGTAACTGGCTGGTTTTCATGACATTAAAAAGGTGATATTTCAAAAAAAAATCATATTAGGAAAATTTATTTTTCAAAATTTATTGTTCAGTACTATTTTTTTCTTATTTCAACATAACTTGCTGAAATATTTTTTCTTTTTTTGATTATGTTTATGCGGATGATTCCCTCGACCTGTGCTTAAGGCTTGAACTTACTTATCATGAATGTAAGCGATTGTAGTGAGTAATTGTAGTGCTTGCGTCGGCGCTGGAGGCAGAGAAGACATATGTTTGAGACATGCCACAGCTCTCTGTACTAAACGACTTAGCACCCACGAGACACCCGTCGAACCTGTACCCCAGGCACACTCAAATGCTGCTGACATCTGTCAAATGGAAATGTGTATAATTTAGTACATGAAATAAACAAATTTTATGCGGCTAATGGCTTACTATCGCGTTTATTTTGGTTTAGATTTTAAAAATTTATTTCGTTATTCCGACGTTTCGAGAGCTTTTTTTGCAGCCATGACCACGATGGCTGCAAACCGGAATAATAAAATAAAATTGTAAAATTAAAACAACAAAAAAACGCGATAGTAAGCCGCATAAAATTTGATTAATACATTAATCAATGTTCGCGTAAAATCTAAGAAAATATGTAGTACATGTTTTCTTACTTGGTAAAATTAGTAAACAAAGTTTCGGCATAATGACGGAATAACGATTAAAAAACAATTACTTCTGACGCGAATTAACACAAATATATAAAAATATCTATGAACTACTGTGAACATGGTATTATTATTATTGGGGCACAACATTTGTCATTTGTGAATTTACAGATTCCATATAAATGGTTTTTGATAAAAATAATGTGTGTGATTTTAATTACTTTTGTGTATTTGTTGCAGTCTATTCTATAGAAAAAACAGTAGTAAACAGTTTCCTTAGATAAAGGGCATGGGAATTGGTGATTTTCATGGTTGTTTACTACTTGCGCCAAGTATGAAAAAACACAGTATACAACTAGCGCTTAACTTAGCACTGACGTAACTTTTAAGCTGACATAGTGAAAGCGACAGGCGTAGACGAACGGTTTAGCGATTGGTTTGTTGCGCGTAAAGTCCCGGGTTCGATCCCCGGTTGTTTCATAGCTTTTATTTGTAATATTTATTAATATTCAATATTACAAGTATTTGTTAATAATTAAAAAAAATGGATATTTGCTTCGGGTCTGGTTATAAAAGAATGGTAGGCAGTGGTACCCAGTCTGCCGATCCAGGGTAGTACCACCACTTACAAGTATATAAACCGTGAAGTGATTTGGTCATATTTCGGGATCAGCTTGTAATGTATTAGCAGTGAAATTCATTCATGGACCACACTTCGGCTTAACATCAAGCGGGGTACTGTCATATGTCGAGTCACACAAAAAAAAATTACTTTGAAAAGATAATGTTTTTGGTCGCCATAGTGACAGCGACTGAAGCAATCGTTTTCTTTTTTGTTGTCGGCGCTCTTGGACCTCCTCTGGCTTACCATCCGACAAGACGAAATCAGATGTCGCGTCTCAATAAATAAGTACCATATTTATTATGGCAGCGGTAAGGGGTCATATATTATGCAAAAACAAATCCAATACCTCAGTGTAAAGGGTGCTATTAAACATTAAGTATGAGTTAGCCCAAATCTTGAGTAGCCATGACAGCGTGGCTGATACCTCTGGACTGAACCCTGGCCCCAGACCAGCTTCCAACGCAGCGACTTCACATGCACTTATACGAAGAACCTCACCAACCAAACTGAAAATATAATAATGACTCAATATAATATCCCGGGCAGATAAAAATGCAAAGTGGTAGGCTCCCAATCTGGGGTAGTATAATTCAATTAAAATAAGAATAATACCGAATCGGCGCCATTTTGTGACGTTTAACTCTCCAACCAACTTCACTTTAGTATGGTGTTTTTTTTTGCGGATCGTCAAAAAAAATACACCTTTAAATCAGTCAAGTGAACTATTTTTTATCTAATAGCATATTACCACCACTTACAAGTATACAGACCGTGAATTGATCGCGTTTCGGGATCAGCTTGTAAGTTGCCAGTTTCACTCCAGCCTAACATCTGGCGGGTGTCAATCACAATAGAAAAATAAAATGCACTATATATAATAAATGGTAGGTTCGATACTTGTATTGATGAAACTAATAACAGGTTTGCTTTTAATTGCTGTGCAATTGAGTTATTTGGTAAATAAGATATCGATTTTGTATAGTCTTTCAATCTCAAAGACACGCCATATTAACATTTCTGCTTTGAACTGTCATAATTATAGTTTGATCATTTTGCACACCTAAACTATGCATAATCAAGGATATATTGCATTGTAATTTTTGTACATTAAACTATTTTAAAATGCATATGCAACTGTTAATACAATTAAGCCCAAGTCCCCATACAAAATGAATGTCCTTTCGTTCTGACTTGGGACCAAATGGGGACTGGTGTATTAACCAATTCACCTGGCGGGTCTTAGCAGCTTTTGATATATTAAAAAGAAAATTAAATCATTTTATTTAAAATGACTATTTACTATTTAATAAGATGGTCTTCACACATTTTCTAAATAGCTCCCATCTACTGAAGTAGTATGTATATTTATATGTATGTATTTATTGTATTAGTGTGTATTATTATTTATATGTACAGTAGAACCTCGATAAGTTAAAGTCCAAACACAAAATATTTTAAGTTATAGAAGTTTTAAGTTATCAAGGGTTTATGTTAGGTAAAGGTTAATATAGAGGTATGTACATGTTTCTATGTACCCTTGCTCCCATTTTTACTCGAATGCATCAGAAGGATGGGTTCAATAAAATACTGAAAATTAAATATGTAATCATATTTATTCACATTACTTACATTACATAAAAATAAAACAACAACTAAAGGTTTAGTCTACTTAAAAAAAACTGTGATTTTCTTTTGTTCTTTTAGTTACTGAGGGCCTATACAGAGATTATTTATTTAAGTTATAGAGGTTGCGTATTTTAAGTTATTGAGGTTTTGGGCTCTGATGGGAAGGGAACATAGTATTTTTTGAAGTAACAGAGGTTTTTATGTTACCGAGGTTTAAGTTATCGAGGTTCTACTGTATTAGTATTGTATTTTTAGTATGTAATATGATTAGTGTATACTGATTTATAATAAAGTATATTAGAATTTCAGACTTCTATTTTATTTTGCATCTACCTCATACAAAAAAAGTGCGTTGAATTGTTCCTAAGGTAGGTTAGTAAGAATGCCTTGCGGCATTAAGTCCGCCTTGTACCTAGTGCATAAAGTTTTAAAATAAATAAATAATAAACAAGTATTTACCTCAAAATTGGATCAACATTTTCAATGGAGTTGGATTCCCCAACCATATAACGTAGTGAAGCCTCAATATTTGTGTTCTTACTATTGCTATATTGTATTATTTCTTGTGGTATCAATACAGTTTCGCCTTCAGTGCAATCTTGGGCAAGGAAATGACCTAAAAATTAACAAATAAGGATGATCTAAGTTGCATATTTTTAAACTAAAAAAGACATTAGGTGTAATTGACGAATTGACGACAGGCGTGGACGAACTGTAAGCGATTGGTTTGTTGGAGTTGGATTAACGGTCAGAGCAAATATTTGTTTCATAACTTTTATTTGTAATATTAATTATTTATATTAAATATTGCAAATATTTGTTATTTAAAAAAGAGGTGGATATTTGCTTCAGGTCTGGTTATGAAAGAGTGGTAGGCAGTACCCAGTCTGCCGATCCAGGGTAGTACCACCGTGGTAGACCGTAAAATGATTTGGTCGCGTTTCGGGATCAGCTTGTAAGTTGCCGGTTCCAACTAAGCCGGCATAGTGGATGTGATCGCTACACACAGTTATTAAAATTGAAGTAGCACTCCTATGTTCAGAAGTGGACATAGGGGTCTGGTTGATGATAAAATGAGTCAGCCGCTGAGTAGTTCCCCTTGATTAACATCAGACAACCCAGGGTAAGATGTAGAGACCATCACAATAAAAAAATAATAAAAACTTACCAGTAATCATTAATATCCAATGCAAGTCTTCAAATAGAGCAATCATAGCCTCGCCCGCACTAATAGGCAATGTACCAGAAAACATACTCTGCAGTTGCTCCCCTAACCTAAAAACAACATTAACATTAATAACACTATGATGGATTTTGTCGATTTTTTTTTTATAGTGACACGACATCTGATCTCGATAAGCAAGAGGAGGTACAAGAGTGACGACGACTGAAACACTGAGTTAGTTCACGGCTGCCTCAGTCGCTGTCACTATGCCGGCCAAAGAAAGAAAGTAACGACAGGCGTGACGACAGGCGTGGATGAACGGTTTAGCGACTGGTTTGTTGCGCGTAAAGTCCCGGGTTCGATCCCCGGTCGGAGCAAATATTTGTTTCATAGCTTTTATTTGTAATATTTAATAGTATTAAATATTGCAAATATTTGTTAATAAAAAAAAAAGAGATGGATATTTGCTTCGGGTCTGGTTTTCAAAGAGTGGTAGGCAGTGGTACCCAGTCTGCCGATCCGGGGTAGTACCACCACTTACAAGTATACAGACCGTGAAGTGATTTGGTCACGTTTCGGGATCAGCTTGTAAGTTGCCGGTTCCATCTAGGCCGGCATAGTGGATGTGATTGCTACTCACAGTTATTGAATTGTAGTAGCAGTGACATTCATTCATGGACCACACTTTGGCTTAACATCAAGCGGGGTGCTGTCATATGTCGAGTCACAATAAAAAAAAATAAAAAAAAGTAAGCTACGGGATTAAGGTCTTTTTTTTAAATGTCTTTATTTAAATGAAATTTATTTTTAAATAGTGCGATTAAGGCATCCACCAACTGAATCGTTTTTTTTTCAGTCGTTGGCGCCCTTGGTACCCTCCTTGTTTATTATCAGGAAAGTCAAGGTTAGCTGTCACGTTTAAAATAAAACAATACGAACCGTTTCCCTCGATTTTGTAGCAATGTAAACAAAACATGTGCACAATGTGCTGGTGCCTTCCT
Organism: Tinea trinotella; assembly: GCA_905220615.1. NCBI lineage: Eukaryota > Metazoa > Arthropoda > Insecta > Lepidoptera > Tineidae > Tinea > Tinea trinotella. Next base: position 4,105,266 of record HG992314.1, read on the forward strand.
TGCTATGGAACCTAATATAACAAGTACAAATGCATGCTGCTCACGTTCATCTTCCTCCATATCAACTTCGATGTCTTCTAAACCTTCTTTGGCATGCAAACCCCTAGAAAGCATATTTAATTTTTCATTTCAATACTAAGCTACTATTATACATTTTTCCTTGCATGGCAAAAGTAGTAAACAAACTTTAGGTATAATGACGGATTAACGATAAAAAAAACAATTACTTCTGACGCGAGCGAATAGATACGAATATATAAAAATTACTATGAATAACTGTGAAAATATTGTTTTATTATTATTAGGGCACAACATTTGTCATTTGTGAATATACCATTTCCATATTAATAGGTTTTGATAAAAATAATGTCTGATTTTATTAACTTTTGTGTATTTGTTACAGTCTATTTTTATTCTATAGAAAAAACAGTAGTAAACAGTTTCCTTAGATAAAGGGCATGGGAAGTGGTGATTTTCACGTTTATTTACTACTTGTGCCAAGTAAGAAAGAATACTCATAGAAACTTGGCGACCAAAGTATATATTACTAGCTGTGTAACCCGGCGTTGCCTGGGTCAAAATATATCGCACGCATGATTGTTAAATAATCAGTTTTTCTAGTAAAGAAACTAACATAGTTAAACATATGCTAACGCAGACTTTTTTGTAGATTTTAATGTGTTCTTTAAAATTGTAGAACATTATTTTGTTCTATGGTCAATAGCTCTCGTAGCGTACGCGATGAAAGGAATTTTATAAGTATTTTTTTTTTTACCTTAGGTTACATTATTCGATATTTTTTACGAAACCCTAAACTTTTTGAAAATCCAATTTAGCCAAAGTTACGCACGAAAAATGTTGCTTTCTAAAAGTGAAAGAATTTTTGAAATCGGCGCAGTAGTTTTTGAGTTTATTCATTACCATACACACACAAACAAAAATACAAATATTTCCTTTTTATAATATTAGTATAGAAGTATAGATATTAAATATACATTGGTAAAGGGCTCCAATTCTCTTAATACATTATGACTTCAAAAAAACAGTGGCACTGATAATTGACATCTTCATAACCAATCAGTGAATCAAAAAGTAAACTACGTTGACTGGTCACTTGGGACCTTAAAGCAATTTCAAATATTTCCTTGCTGTTAAGGTATTAAGAATATAGGCGTTTAGGCTATGGGTCCAGCTTTTCGTGATCATTTCACTGTCACTAGAGCAGTGAAATGAAAGTTGTTTTCCTTTTGCATGGCCATCTGTATTTTATACAATTATCCATTAAAATATCTGGTCTCTTTTAGTCCTTTTTATGTAATGCAAAAGAGGGAAACATATTGGTTTCACCGTCTTATAGATGTTAAAATCTTTCTGTTAAATTAGGGACGCTATGTTTTTTAATTATAAAAAAAATACCTTATACCATCAGGTGGTGCCAATCTACATTGCAGGTATTTATTAAAAATTTCAATACATGGTTCTTGGAGGACCTCATTTGGGTAACCATCAGGGTCTTGGACCAATGAACTCCACGTATGCATGTATTTGTTCAGAGCTTCCTTCCATAATGTATCATCACTTATCTGAAAAATAATTTAACAATATAACAACATTCTATTAACTGACGACAGGCGTACTCGAACGATTAGTGATTGATTTGTTGCGCGTAAAGTCCCGGGTTCGATTCTGGTCGGAGCAAATATTTGTTTCATAGCTTTTATTTGTAATATTTAAATTATATTCAATATTGCAAATATTTGTTAATAAAAAAAAAGAAATGGATATTTGTTTCGGGTCTGGTTATTAAAGAGTGGTAGGCAGTGGTACCCAGTCTGCCGATCCAGGGTAGTACCACCATTTACAAGTATACAGACCGTAAATTGATTTGGTCGCGTTTCGGGATCAGCTTGTAAGTTGCCGGTTCTGACTAGGCCGGCAAAGTGGATGTGGTTGCTTCTTACAGTTGTTGAATTGTAGTAGCAGTGGCATCCATTCTTGGACCACATTCCAGCTTAACATCAAGCGGGATGCTGTCAAATGTTGAGTCACAATAAAAAAATACTATATAGAATACAGAACGTCGCCAATTCAACCCCCTAACTTTTAATTAAGACACCACATCTGACCTTGGCTTGGCTAGTGGTTACCATGGAAAAAACTAAAAGCACCATTGACTTAAAAACCGACTCAGTTTGCAGAAGATGCCGCAATAAAGGCAAAAAAAGAAAAACAATTTAAAAAATAGACTATCAAAATGGAAAGACCCTGATACTTTTAACAGATTGTCAGTCCATCTTGACTTTAGGTATAATTTTTTTTATGAATGAAACAATTTCTTAGCATCCATGGATTCACCGTGCGGGTGCCGGGTCCATCGTGTGGCAGGCGGGAGAATGAAGGCAGAGTTTCAGACTTGTGACCCAAACGTAAGAAGATCTTTGAAAAGATCCGTAAATAGTATTTTTTTTAAATATATTTGTGGCTATATTATTTAACTGTAGTAGCAGTCACCTATGTGCCACTATGCCAGATAAAAGTGTTTTTTATGCTTAGCTTGAAGGATTTAGGTTTATAGAATGGAAAGAACACATGGGCTGGTAAATCATTCCACTTGTCGATTGTTCTACAAAGAAACGACGTGACGAATCATTTCGTTCGACAGAATACCGTTGCTTCCCCATGGAAGTAAAAAGCCAAGGTAAGAACAAATCATACTTACAGTCTCCTCCAAAACCGAAGCCTCAATAGCATGACAAGTCAATTTAGTTAAATTCTGCAAGAACTCTATAGGCAATGAAGCAAGCATTGATGGCAAGAAAAACTGTACCAATCTTCGGTAAATATCAGCAAAGCTAAACATCTCCCTTTCAAACGGTTCTATATTAGACATCATATTTAAAAAGGCCTTCACATAATTCTCTAGGTAATGCTTCCGAACATTCATATCAGTAACGAGCATACCTCTCAAACTCGCCAATTGAATAAGGCAAGTAAGAGATGAAATTACCAATTGAGGCTTAGGACGCACATACATGTGTATCTTAAAGAACAATGAAATCAACTCTGGCTGTAATATAGTATCTTTCCAAATGGCCGGTAATCTTAGAGCTGGAGTTTGTTCACACTCATAAATAGCCTCGAAAGCACCAATAAGTCTTTTTGTTAGTAATGGTGATACTTGGCCCCAACAGAGTACCATCTCAACAATAGACAGCAATTGTTTTATTATAATTTCCAATTCTCCTTCTGGTTGGGGAGCAACTTGAGCGATCTGCTCCAATGCACTGACACCAAATCTAAATATTCTTTTAAGTTCTAGAGCCTCAAAATTCTTCTTCAAGCGGTAATGGATCTCCCAAGCAATTCCAACATCTGCTGTCTTAACAGTTGTAGCGTATTCCTGCATAATGGCCAAAATAATTGAGCATGCCAGCTTCTGATGCTTGGTGGAAGGAGAGCTTAAAATTATCTTTTCCAATTCAGTCAAAAAAGCCTTTCGCTTTTTACCACCATCTTGTATACTGCCCCTTTTTATCATGATTGCAATTGTCTGAAATTACACAATAAATATAATTGCAAGTTAATTATTTAAATTTACTGTAAATAATGGAAAATTTCATAATTAAATTGTCTCTAAATAAAATGTCACACCAATGCTAATGTACCACAAAATGTACCTCATGATTGGCAGGTATAGTATTTTTTCTTACTTGGGAGAAGTATTATACAAAATTGAAAAATCAATCATCTATTTCCCATGCCCTTTAACTAAGGAAACTGTTTATATCTGTATAGAATAAACATACACAATGTAACAAATGCACAAAGTAATTAAAATCACAAACATTATTTTTATCAAAAACCATTTATATGGAAATGGTAAATTCACAAATAACAAATGTTGTGCTCTAACAATAAATTAGTACTTAATTGTTTTTCTACTGTGTAACAATTATGCCGAAAGTTTGTTTACTACAGTACAAAGAAACATCACATTTAATGATTTTGACATAATCTTGCTTTCTTAACATACATATTTCTTTTTTTCTTTTTATTGTGACATAACATCTGATCTTACTTTGCCTGATAAGCCTCTGATCAAGCTTTAACATCTTCAATTAAAATCTTAATTATCACCAAAATTTTCAATTATTAATCTACTTTCATTTATCCTTTCGATGTACCCAAACCAATTCTTTAGGCATAAACATTCCTTTCAACGAAAATCATAATACTTTAGGGCAATTGTGGTAGTGCAATGGTCACACAAACCAAGGGCATAAATTCAAAACCGGAATCTTTGATATACCTTTGTTGTTCTGTTTCTATGATACAAGTACTTTAGTAGCTTAATATAAACGGGTTTAAAATCACTTGCTTATACCAATGTATTTTTAATATATTATGTACTGTAGTTATGCTATTTCTATAATACAAGCACTTAATTAGTTTATGATAGAAATGTAAATAAATAAACTTACATTTACATTACATCAACAACTCACACATACTCTATCAATTACATAAATTATTTAATTACCTGGACCAATTTCTCTTTTAGAAATGGTGGAACTTCCCTATTGAGAAGGTATTCAAGCATATACTGCCTCAAAGAAATAATATCATCTTCACTTAACAAATCCCATTCCTTAACTAAAGCTGATTTTATTAAACCTGCAGCTTCAAAAAGAACGTAATCAGAACCAGACTTCTCCAATATTTCTCTACATAATTGGTATGGTTGTTTTGTACTTCGGAATTCTAAGAACACACTTTCGGCTTGATGCCTCTGCTCTGAAGACACTAAATTTGGTGCTGCCTGCAAAACCATATTAATATGTTACTTCACCCCTATTATATGTACTATAACATAAAGGTACTACTACAATAGTGAGAATGGTATATCTAGAAATTGTTAATGACTAACACATTAAACTAACGGTAATAAATAAATAATTATTTATATATAAATAAAGAAATTAAATATAGCAAATGTAAATAGCCTATAATGTTTATATTTATTGTGTTATAAATTTATTACCAAAAATATTTGAGCCGCAGCCTCCAACGTTTGTATAGCTGATTCCCCCATGTTCTATTGAAGTTCAATTTTCTCTTAAGTTTCTACTACAAAATATATGTAAACTTAAGAATATTACTTGACGAGCACAACGACACAAATTACCACATTTGTTATAAAATTACATGATTGTTGTAATTTATAATATTGAGAAAAACATTGCACATCCCCCAGACAATGCTGAATATTTTTATATGACAGATCACCATCGGGTCTCGACTCTCGTTCAAGGTCATGGCGATGAGCACGTTTCTTCCGGTTTGATCTTCGCACCAAATGTTTAGGCATCGCAAACGTCATCAATATAATACTGTCGTTAAACATTTTGAAACTAGTAAAAAATAGATTAAAAGTATGAATTAAATTTTAAAAAAATTATCTCCTGTTATGCATGTTAAATTTAATTTGTCAGTTTTAGAATTCGGAGCGCAGACCATAAGCACTTTTAGATCGTGTCGGAATGCTGCGATTGTAAACAAAATGGCGACGTTAGTAAAAGCTGTTGAGTGTGTTCTTTGATTTTGCACCTGATTTTTACCAATTATGTTGTTTTTTTTGCGCTAATCATCGAGTTTATTATTAATACTTTGTTTTATTTGCATTAAGTTATACCTAATTGTGTAAAAAGTGTTCTTAGGATAGTGACTTTATTGTATTCCATGTAAACCCATTGTGTTGAAGAAGTGACTTTATTATGTTTTATTTTATTGAGATAGTGATTTTATTATGATGTTAACTAGTAATTAACATACATATTTTTAGTGATACTATTGTCTTGAAAAGTAAGTTGGAATTAAATAAAAAAAATAATGTTTTATAAAAAGTCGTTTTATTGATCTAATTAGATTATTTCCTACTGAGTAAGGTTCACTTTCACCGACATCTTAAATACGTCTAATATTCATTGTTGTATTATTATACGTATTTAGGATGTGAAAGTGGACCTAATATGTTTACAAATACGCAATATCAACCAGGCCATTTTAAAATTGCCACCATTTTTAGTTCGAGTGAGATTCCGTCGTGGCGTCTCTAATTGCCACGTGTTGTCTATGGCAGTCGAGCTTCTTCTCTTGAGTACAATGTTCCTTGCAGATCACGTTCCGATACCACGTGTGGTTTTATATCAAAATTATTTTAATATTGCATTTAATTAAAATAAATATGATTTATTAGAAAAAATAGTTATTAAATAATATTTTTTTTAATTAATTAAATAATACATATATACAAGCCGTTGTATATATTCAAGCTAAGTTTTACCTTTTGGATATCACTTCCCTGAAGCGAAAGGGTCAGCAAAAAAACTTAAATTTTATTTTTAAATTTCATTATTATTAATAGCTATTTAATAATGATAATTCATTGATAATAACGAAAGCCTTTCGATTAATTCTAGCTTTCACCACGAACTATTGCAGAAGTCTATCTCATCTCGACATCTCCAGACGATATACACAATGGACCTATCAAATTGTAGTATAATTCCTAGGTCCACACACAAAGTACCTACAGATGTTAAAAGTCATGGAATGAGGAATCTTACGGTTTTTTAAATGTTGTTTTATTTTGAGTCAGGTGACTTAAGACCCGGCGTAAGAATTAAATTCTTGTCGATTGCAATTATTGACTCAAGTGTGTCTTAGGCGATTCGGATGCATGTGTAAACACTAATATTGCATCGTTGAACAATGTACAAAGTTGGTACCTACGTCCTATTCAATCTGAAATTGATCCTCTGGGTATTTATACTTATAGCAGTAAGGGATCTTGAATGAATAAAAAAACTGTTTTTACAAAATTATATATTCCTAAATAACATCATTTCATATTCAAATTCTCCTATAATGTTTAATAACTACACTAAGCATACAAATAGTTATTTCCACCGAACTATCTTTACGATTTATAATCTTTCAATCATAATTGATGAAGCTCCACCGCCTCCATTACAAATAGCTGCTACCCCCTTTTCGCCTTTCTTCAAACTATGCACCAAATGTGTCACTAGTCTAGAACCAGACATCCCAAGTGGATGACCTAGACTCACGGCCCCGCCATGTACATTGAGATTATATGTATCTAGACCTAACAACTTTTGATTTGCAATAGCAACAACACTGAAAGCTTCATTTATCTCCCAAAGAGCTATCTCTTCTTTTTTAATACCCGTTTTTTCTAATAATTTGGGAACGGCAATCGATGGTGCTTCCGGGAAGTCTATAGGTTCACATTCGGCTTCCGCGTAATCAATAATTCTTGCTAAAGCTGTAACACCCAGTCGCTCCGCTGCATCAGCTGTCATCAGAACTAACGCTGCAGCGCCATCGCTTAACGTAGATGCATTACCAGCAGTCACTGTACCGTTTTTTTTTTGAAACGACGTATTCAGCTTTCTAATTTTATCTATTTTCATTCGCTTGTATTCTTCATCTTCTGTAATTACTGTCGTAACAGCTCCATTTTTTAATGATAGAGTTACTGGAATTAATTCATTGGAAAATGCACTTGTTTCGTAAGCTTTGACACTTCTCTCATAGCTTATAATAGCGTAATCATCCTGTTCTTCTCTAGAGATGTTATATTTCTTAGCAGTGTTCTCAGCACAGTTACCCGCATGGTAGTTTGTGTAGACATCCGTGAAGGCATCAAAGATTATTCCATCGATAAGCTGAGATCCCCCGTAAGGTATTTCCCCTCGGTTTATGTAATATGGTACATTGGACATTGACTCCATTCCTCCAGCTAAGACGACATCTTGGGCCCCTGTTTGTAGGGTTTGAGTAGCAAGTATGATAGCTTTCATTCCAGATGCGCATAATTTGTTGACTGTTGTGCAGATAACAGTGTTTGGAAGTCCAGCGTAGATCACTGCCTGTCGTGTCGGAGCTTGTCCGAGATTTGCAGAGCAAACATTACCCATGAACGCCTGTAAAAGATTAAACATTAATTATTAGGGTCAAAATTTTCGATTTAATGTTTAACTTAAACTATAATTAAAACTAAGTATTATAATTATATTATAATTTATATGATAAACAAACAAATATATAAGAGAAACTTATAATACAGAATAACATTAGAAATATAATATACAACAACAAAGAAAGACAATTAAGTAGGCAGAGACAATGGAGCGCCACCTGCCACGATCCTGACACAACTCCCTCGCTTCCTTCACATTCACAATTCTCTTCATACAAGCTCTATGGTTAAATGATTTAATTATGTATGTAGACAGTTTAACATACATAAAAGCCTAACGTCAGCTCCCCGCCTGATGTTAAGCTGGAGTGCGTCCATAAATGGTGATGGTTAAATAACTGTAAGTACCAACCACATTTACTATGCTGGCCTAGTTGATAACGGCAACTTACAAGCTTATCCCAAAAAGCAAATAAATTACTTCACGGTCTGTATACTTGTATCCCACATCGGCAAACTCTTTGTTAACTAGACCCGAAGCAAATATCCACTTTTTTATTCCGACCGGGAATCAAACCCGGCACTTTAAGCGTAACAAATAACCAACGCGCCATGCCTGTCAATCCTGGCATCAAAATGAGCCTGTCTAAATAAAAAAATATGTAAAAACACCTACTTCTTTAATTTCATCACCAGCTATTCCAGCGCGCTCTACAGCAGCTCTGACAGCTATTGCTCCCAATTTAGTCGCTGTTATTTTCGCCAGGCCACCCTTAAAACTCCCTATAGGGGTCCTTACAGCAGAAGCTATCACGACTTCATTTAAAGAAGCTTTACGAGACATTTTTCAATTTTATGTATTAATTTTCTTTAATACAGTTATCGTAGTAAATTCTAAACATATACTGAGCATCACTATTATTACTTGCCTACATTATTTATTCTCTTTTAACATAGATAATCAGGAATTTATTCTTAACTACAAAGGAAATGTAAATATGTATCCGATTTTGTTTGCCTATCTATTATTCATATTCTTAATGCGTCTGGCTTTTTAACTTCGTCGTGAATAATTTAGATTCTGTATAAATATCACGTATTTTTCAGTTGGGATAGGCAGACTTTTAAGTCTCGACATCTGAATTTTGACATTGATTTGCCTGATGGAAAGCAAAGGGAGCGCCAATGACTGAAAAAAAAAACGACTCAGTGTAGTTTTGCCTCAGTCGCAGTCACTATGCCGGCCAGAAAATCGTCTGTTGAACATAGGCATCCCAGTGATTCCCACCGTACCATCCAACGGTAACAGGTCGTCAGGACATCTTGTGACCCATCATCATCATCATCATCAGCCAGAAGGCGTCAACTGCTGAACATAGGCCTCCCCCTTAGAACGCCATTCCGAACGACAAGATGCCAGTTGCATCCACCGGTTACCTGTGACTTTCACTATGTCATCAGTCCACCTATGGGAGGCCTACCTACGCTGTGTCTTCCGGTTCGTGGTCTCCACTCTAGAACCTTTCTTCCCCATCGGTTGTCGGTTCTTCGAGCGTGACCCCACAATTAACAATTAAAACGCTTGAAATTATAAATATTTGACAACTACGGATTTGGCTACGAAACTGATACCTACCATTAGAGAGCGACTATTCGCTTTCCAAGCTCGAATTGATATTTATTAAACCAATTGTCCAATAATCTTTGAATGATGCATATCCTGCCTTTCTAATTCGGTCATCTATTTTAGTAACAGTTAACACTGTTCCTTCATTGATGTATGTATAGGAATAGTATAGTTGATAACTAAATTATTACACGTCTTTGTAATGATTTAGGCAATAGATTATTGATTGGTCTCGCTGACGCGACCAATCATTAATCTATGGATTTAGGTATAATAAGGCGACCGTGGTGTAGTGGCAGTGCAATGGTTACGCAAGCCGAGAGCACGGGTTCGAAACTACTCACCAGAACCAATGTCTTTTTTATTATGACACGACATCTGGCCTCGACCTGCCTGACGATAAGCAGGAGGAGATCCAAGAGTGACGACGACTGAAAAAAAAACGGATAGTACACGGCTGCTCCAGTCACCGTCAATATGCCGGCTAAAGAAAATATGTACTTTTTCTATGAAACAAGAACTTTAATAGCTTAGTATAGAAATGTATTTAACAAAAAATTTAGGTACATACATAATTGAATAAATCGTTGTGTAACTGTGTAATTTACTTCCTATTTTGATTTTGTTCCTACAAATCAAATTGTCACGCCTTTTTCCCACAGGGGTAGGTAGAGACAGTGGATAATAATACAAGATATATATTGGAAACCAGACCAGGAGCACCAAGTCCAAGTTTTTTATTACCAAATTTTTGCAATATTCAATCTTTTAAACAAATAAAAACTATGAAACAAATATTTGCACCGACCGAGAATCGAACCCGGGACTTTACGCGTAAAAAACTGGTGTGTTAACCTATGCGCCAAACTTGTGTGATATAGTGGAAATTTCTTTAATTAAAAACCGTAAAAAGTTACAATTAACTCTGCCCCACCCATTTTGTAAATGCGCCTTGAGGATTCCGAATTGTTTCAAATACAAAATAGCTTCATAAAATTTAGTAAGACAACGCGGTCTTTGTAATAAATGAAGTTCAAGGTCGCGTTATCAACCATTTTACGAGTAGCTCCAATTAATAACTTCTGCATTAAATTTTGAAATAAAAAATAATAAACGAAATAATAAATTTTAATTAACATACAACCTGTTTATCAAGTTTAACAATTTTATTACCTAGACATAATAAATACAACATAAATATATTTTTAAAATCTTAGAGATTCTAATATTTGACTTAGCATGACTCAATAGCGTTCAATCTTCTTTCCAAAATATCTTTATCTAATCTATGCATACACAGAAACTGACCATTTAGAAACAAAACGGGTATATCATGCCTATACAGTCTTAACCATCTCAGATTATTCTTATCTGTTATATAAACTTTTTCAACTACAATTCTTTCTTTAAATGGCTCTAACTCTTCAATAACTATGTCGCATAGTTGGCATTGGTCTTTTGTGTACATTGTGATTATTGGCAGACCCTCAGGCTCTGCATCAGGCCTGAAAACATCAAACCATTGAAATAAAATAAAATGATTTTGTTTCATACAATTTACTATGAAATGTCTTAATATAAAATATACATTTTCATTGTGCTTAAATATAACAATAATAAATTCGTATATACAAAACTGAGCTGTTTTACAGCCATAACAAGACTGTTCAAGGTACTTTAAATTGGATATCTAAAAGGCACCGTGAGCATTTACATATATTTTATCACTGACCAAACCAGTATTTAAATATAATTAACTGGTTTCCTAAATAACTTACAATCTTTCAATCATGACTGAAGAGGCTCCACCACCACCATTGCATATGGAAGCGACACCCTTCTGGCCTTTCTTTAGTGCATGACATAGATGTACTACAATTCTTGCTCCAGACATGCCTATAGGATGGCCCAAACTAACAGCACCACCATGTACATTAACCTTAGATGGGTCCAAATTTAATAACTTTTGATTAGCAACAGCAACCACACTAAATGCCTCATTAATTTCCCAAAGGGCAACATCGTCTTTGTTAACACCAGTCTTTTCTAATAACTTTGGAATGGCAACGGCTGGTGCAATGGGGAAATCAATTGGGTCACATTCACCATCAGCATAACCTACAACCCTTGCAATGGGTTTCACATTCAATCTTTGTGCAGCTGCAGATGTCATTAATACTAAGGCTGCAGCTCCATCATTCAAAGTGGATGCATTCCCAGCAGTGACTGTCCCATTTTCTCTTTGGAATACTGTAGATAATTTATTGAATTTGTCAAAGTTAATTTTTTTATATTCTTCATCTTCTGTGAATAATATAGGTGCTGCGCCACGCTTCTGTGGTACAGGGACTGGTACCAATTCATCAGCAAAAGCTTTAATTTCATATGCAGCAGCACTGCGCTTATAACTAGAGATAGCATAATCGTCTTGTTGTTGCCTCGAAATATCTAATTTCTTAGCAGTGTTTTCTGCACAATTGCCCATGTGGAATTTATTATAAACATCAGTTAATCCATCAAATACAATCCCATCTACAAGTTGCATTCCACCATAAGGTGTCTCTCCTCTTTTAAGATAAAAAGGTACATTTGACATGGACTCCATGCCACCAGCTAGGATCACATCTTGAGTGCCGGTTTGTAGTCCCTGGGCTGCAAGAATAACTGATTTCATTCCTGAGGCACAAACTTTATTGACTGTGGTGCAAATGGTACTCTTTGGTAGGCCTGCGAATATCACTGCTTGGCGAGCTGGGGCTTGTCCTAAGAATCCAGAACACACATTGCCAATGTAGACCTGAAAAAATATGTTAACACATGATAATAATTATTTCATCAAAGAATATGTAAAAAATAACTATTACATGTTTATGTAGTTTGTAAAAGTGTTCTGTTTGCCTAATTATGTAATTATTTAAAAAAAATGTTATCTGATATGTTTATTAAGTATGATATTAAGAATCTAGGAGTTAGCAATTTTTCATTAATATTATTATTTTAAATTGAATAAGATATATAAATAATTTTACAAACCTCTTTGATTTCCTCATTAGGAATGCCAGCTCTCTCAACAGCTGATTTCACTGCGACCGCGCCTAGTTCCGTCGCTGACATACTTGCTAAGCTCCCCCTGAAGCTTCCCATAGGAGTCCTCACAGCTGATGCTATTACCACATCATTCAGTGATACTTTAGTGGAATACGCAGCCATAGCAGCCAAATACTAAAATTCAAAAATGTCACGATAACACCACAATTCGATATCGCTTTCAACGGAGAATTAGCACGGCAGAAGAACCGTACATTAGTTTTAAAGTCAAGTTAATTCGGTGCCGTTATGTTAACCTACAAATGCGGTATGTGGTTACAAGCAGTTACAAGTCAACTGACTGCTGATAACTTGAATGAAAATAGAAAGCGGTACGCATGTGAGGAATTCAATACCTTTCTTGCACAATTCATTTTTATGCTAAATGCACGGCCTCCCTGGATAAAAATCATAATGTATTCTATTCAAAACGTCGTAACGTGCAATAAACACAATAACTACTGTACAAATGAGCAAATAAAAATTATCAAAGTTAAAATAAGAATCTTTGTATAAACAAGTTATCATATAATTTGCATCTGATATAGAACTTAACACTGTATTGCCGAAGCGTAAGGTTCAAAGTGAGATACAATTTTTTCAATTGATACGAAGAACTTTGACCTTTCCAACTTTATTAGGGGTCTGTTTGCCAAACTCACTTATTGAGCTTTTATTAAATTTATTTTTAAACTATTTTTTTACTTTTGCTTGATGTATTCAAAACTATCACATTTTTGAATTTACGTATTTATTAAGTTAATGATATATACTCGTATTGTCTAACAATATAATAAATTAGTATAGAAGTTTTATATTTTTTCATAGATAAATAGAAAACTAAAAAAACAACAAACAGAAATAAGTAATTGTTTTGGAATACGATCAAATGTGTGAAAAATGGAAAATGCAAAGTGGTCAAATAACTGTTCAGAATTTTACGAAAATGGTTTCAAATAAAATGTGTTTTTAAACGCTCTACTCAGTTTCTGAACGTTTGCCACAACAATTTGACATAAAAAATATTTTTTGCCCAATCCAATAGGTTCGATGGAAACACAGTTTTGTGTTTTATATGTTAGTTTTGTGAATAAATGATTTTATAATATACTTTTTTAAAATTATATTGTAGTTTCGTCTATTGTGCGTGAGTCATAATTTGCACAAGATGTTAGTAAGTGTTGTACTAGTACCTTTAAAATAGATGTGTGATTCGAGATTGCACTCACAAGAAGAACTCTTGAGGTAAATACAATTAGCTTTTATTGGTTTTATTCATTAGATGACCTAACTATAGAATTTTATTTTATAATTATATTGTTAATGAAATACATCGTAATGGCAATGGCTTTACTTAATTTTATTCCAATGTGGGTAGAGGCGTTTTCTTTTGGTTGAATATTATGTCGTTTGTTTTTTAATAAATAATGTATAATACAACATCTAATAAATAAATAATTTTATAACAATTAATTTTAAAAATAATTTATATTAAATTATTTTTTAAAATTGTGTTTGTGTCAATATTTTCTTTTTTACTTATTGCTAAACTTTAGTACAATAATGTTCATTTTACTACTAAAATATTAAGAATTTGTGATTGAAAACTTTATTCCTGTAGACCAGAACATTAATGGTAAAGTTGGAAAATAAACACCTGAAAAATATACAAAGGTTGGCTATATGGTGATAAAAGAAAGGAATATGGCGACCGTGATGTAGTGGCAGTGCAATGGCTACGTAAGTCGAGTGGCACTGGTTTGAAACCACTCACCGGTACCAATGTATCTCTGATAAATGTACTTTGGTTGTCCTGTTTCTATGATACAAGCACTTTAGTAGCTTAGTATAGAAATGTATAATAATAAAAAATGTGTTTATTCTATTCAAATAAATTCTTATTGTGAAAGGAAGGTTATAAATGATGAAACTTCTTGCTTGATACTCCTCACAGTTATATAAAAAGCTTACCATCAGGCAGGTTGAGGTAATATGTCGAGACACAATAAAAAAAAGCTTTATTCTGAGGCATGAGACATCACGATCAACCATTTTTAAAGTTTTAAATTGATCCATCTGTCTGGAAACTTGTGGGAATCGGGACAAGCCCAGTTATACTCGGAAAGTAAGTTCTATTAAAGAGCAGTATAAATAGAAGAAAAACTAGAAAAGTTGTGACAATTTGATTTATTGATTTTGATATTTTTTGTATGGAAGTAATGTCCAATTGCAAGGAATTCTAATTAGGAATCCATAGTGGATGTTATTGTTATTTATAGTAGCCCTTACCTTTATTCATGGAGCACATTCCAGCTTAACAACAAGCAGATTATTGACACTTATCAGGCAACAATAAAATATTTGGTAAGCAGTCACTTACCCAGTCGGCCAATATTTTTCTAATCTGGGTTCAAGTAGCCAATTTAAAATAAAAATGTATTGATACTTTTGAAGTAATGACATATTTAATTAATGTTTTTACCTAATTATTAAACAGGATGTGCTTAAGCTATATTTAAATTAATGAAAAAAATAATTATCATATTTCATTAATTATTGTAATTCATATGACTCATTAATTGTATATTTATGACTTCAATCGATCTACAAAAAGTTTACACCTTAATTACCACAGGGATGGGCAGATATTATGTTGAACTGCCACAATATTTCACAACATTGATGTAACTCTTTCATATCTCTCTTTCATAATTCTAATTTCACACTTAATGTTAATTGTAGAGGTAGTGATACTCTGTCTAAGACAGGTGAAATCAAAATATTATGCTTTTTTATTTTTACAACCTCTATATTGTTATGTACTGGCTCATTTCTGCACTTGACTCTTTTGTGCGTTCTTAAACGGTTTGCTCTCCGCACCCACCCGATCTCCAGGAAGGCCAGGAGACCCTTCTTGTTCCTGCAGACCTCTGAAAACCTCCTTGCATTGCAATGGAACTTCTTTCATGCTTCAACCATATTGCTGCAACTCAAGAGCTATTTTCTCGTCATTCAGGCAGCCTCTACAAATCTTTAAGATTCACAACTCCTAATTAGTCACCTATCCTTTCCTTCACAGCATCGCCGCATTTAAGCATAGGCCTGGGGGCCTTCACCACAAAGGGGCCTCAACCATATATGGGCCCCTTTTGCCTTAAAATTAGTTAAATGAGAAAGTGAGAACATCATTATCACTTGATCAACATCAGATCAACATCAACATCAGAAACATCATCAACATCATCATCAGAAACATCATTTATTTTGGCTTTTTTGTGCTACTTTTGTAATGTCCAATGATGAAAAAATATATAAATGCTAGTTTCAATGTTTGATAAAACTAATAACAATTTTGCTTTTAATTGCTGTACATAATTTATTTTTGGAAAATAAGATGTGGATTTTGTGTCGTCTGTCAATCACGGAGACACGCCATAGCTTTGAACTGACATAATTATAGTTTGATCACACCTAAACTATGCATATTAAATGATATATTCCAATTACATTGTAATCTTCGTTTTAAAATGTATTTGCAACTGTTAATACAATTAAGCCCAAGTCACCATACAAAATAAACGATTTCCTTTAATAAGATAAAATGGGCCCCCACCACAGATGTAGCTGAAGAACCCACTGACCCTATAAGCGTGGAAACAAGATTTATAGCAAAGATTAACATTTGTAAAAAACAAACATTACAAAATGAAGCAAATATTTGCTCCGGATCGGGAATTTAAAGATTGGTAGGCAGATAGTTAGTGGTTATTTGCCCAGTCTGCCATTCTGGGGTAGTATTACCACTTGCAAGTGTACAGACTATAAAATAAACTCATCTGTGTTTCAGGATCAGCTTGAAAGTAATTTTCAGTTATTTGACTGTAATAACGGTCACCTCCATTCATAATCATTACAGCGTTACATCAGGAAGGTGCTGTCATATTTATATGTTTACCATGATAAAAAAGGTGTTTCAAAATTGTAACAATAATGCTATTCTTAACCTCCACCCTCTATAAGTCATGAAGATATTTTTATTACTTGTCTAATTTAATTATCAAGTGATGATTTAGGAAGTGATATCATCAGATAAGAAGATCTTAATGAAACAAGTTAACTGTGTGTAAGAGATAAAAATTTAACTTTTGAGCAATGTTATCAATATTTGGGCATATTCACTATGAACTGTGAATTTAAAATTGGGTGAAATATATTTATTCCTTTCGAAATTTGAGTAAGTAAATGCTATTAGGATTTTATTCTAGTAATAGTAAAGGTCTGATTTTGTCTCTCTGCTTATCCCTCTAAAAGTAACAACTTCCTTTTATTTATTGTTATTAAAAGGAAGTTGTTTTTCACAACTTAGCTTACGGTTGCTCAGTCGGTGTTGCTAAAAACCTGTGAAATCCGCTTGAAGTATCCAAGATTATTTATAATATTTTTGCTTTTGATAAATTAAAGTTTATGCTACAATTTGTTAAAGAATGTGAGCGAAGAAAGAGAGTGAAAGGATTGTGCTAGCTAGTCCTCTCTTGTCTTTTGTCTTGTCCATGTAGTGACAGTTTCTTAGTTAATTTTAAATATCTGATTTTTGTTTACACTTTTGAACAAAAATATTTATATAGTAGTCAAAGTAATAATTCAGAGACTTTTACTTTTATTACTATTTCAAAATTAGCCTAAAATATAGAGCATATGTTGTTTTGAATGACTTTAAAAATGAATGCTTTATATGTCTTGCATTGTTATTGTTTAACACGTATATGACAATAAGTGACCAACTTGTGACTGTTTCGCGCTAATTACACAAATTAGTTACGTAATTATTATGTAAATATTTACTCAGCATCCAGATCTCCGCACAATATGTACAAGTTTTGGCAATATATATTCAGTAAGCATTATTTTTTTGGTTGCAGCCCTAAAAGTATAGGGCTCAGTGTACAGGATTTACTAATGTATCTTAAATCTTGGGATTAAAATAATCCTCGAGATTTAATTGTCTGTTAAAGTACTTCAGATTTAAGTGTTAGTTACAGTTAATCCATCAAACTTTAATTTCAAGTAATCAGTGGTGATATACGAGATTTTAATTTCATTTATAAGTGTTGAAGTTAATGATCCAGTTATTTTCATTATTAATTTATCATTTGTTTCAGGGTGGGGACCAAGAAGATCAGGATATGAGTTAGGTTACGCAATTAAGATGAATGTGATCAATGCAAATGAAGAGAATTTCGAACAGCAAGAAAGTCTACTACATATAGATAATGCAAACACAACATGTACCACAGAATCCGATAGTTATGACAGCACAGATCAACTCAGTGATGAGTTTGACAAATCATCTGATGAAGGGCAAGATCTGAAAAGTGATTTGCAAAGGACTATTCCAGAATGTTACAAATCAGATGTCAGTTATAGTTCTACAAGTAGTGAAGTCACTAACCAAGATGAATTACAAGCTTCAGCCTTGTGCCAGTTTATGGATATTTTAAATGATCTTGATGAGGTATTAGATAAGTCCCTATTGGCTTGTCTTGATGATGGTGCTAAATTTGACAGTGACGAGGATGACGTAGTTTGTAAGAGAAATGATGAAGACTCTGACACATACACAGAAGGATTAAGTACTTCAGTGGATGATAATACTCAAGTTGTGTTAAATGTGACTGCACAAGTTTCTAATTTAGATCTTACGGAAGATAGGCCGTCGTTTACACGTGGCCGTTCAAAGAGCTTATCTGAAATTACTCATAATGTAGAAGTTAATGTCGAACAGGCTGGCCCTGTTGAAGAATTACGATCGTCTATGAGAAGATTGGACCCTATATTATTGCCAGCTATACCGCAAGAAGCTCCATGCGAGCCTTTGACTCTACCTGTGATTTTGTTTCTGGAGCATAATATTAATATGAGACCTACTAGTGCTCCAATTCAGTTGCAAGTAACTGCTGCTAATTTAAGTAGTGAAGCTGGTTCGGCGCCATTAATCGTTGGTCGTAGGACACTGTTAATGAATAGAGCTCTTTCACTGCCATCTCCTGGTGGAAGTGAAGCTACTCTTGGTGATTGGACAGGGAGGAATACATCTCATAGTATAGCGCGTAGTGCAAGTGCTTCTAGTACATCAACTGAATCTTTAAATGTCGTTTTATCACAACAGCATTTACCTTCTGCTCCTGATGAAATGTAAGTATTTTTCTAATCATTAAACTAATTTAATTTATTGGAGTTTATGTACTGAGATTTTTTTGTGACACTTCCTTTGCAACCTGCCTGATGATAAGCACGAGGAGTGACGACGACTGAAAAAAACGAGTTAGTTACTGGCTGCCTCAGTCGCCGTCATTATGCCGGCCTAAGGTGCTTCTTCACGTATCGCTTGAAGGATCCAAGGTCATAGGATGGAGAGAACACGGGCTGGCAAAGCATTTCACTTGTCAATTGTTTTACAAAGAAAAGACGCACCGAACTTTTTAGTCCGACTGCCGATTCGTTCGATAGAATGCGGATGCGGAAATTACGGGTGTGGAAGGACGAGGTTTATAGAAGTTGAAGGATGTGGATGTAAAGGAAGTGAGAGGATTGTGTCACGATAGTGGAAAACGGTGCTTCGTGGTGGGAATTAAGGCGTGATATTTGATAATGAATATGATCATTTTAGAGCTGGTAAAATGGACGATTTGATGAATGGACAAATGGATGATAAAAAGGACGGTTTGAAAATAGTGTCAGTAACAATACCCGTTAGTCCATTGTCTTCCTTGTGTGAATTTGTGTGTTATTTTTTAATCTCTACTCTAAGCTATTATACTAAAGGGCTTGCTTGTATCATAGAAACAAGACAACCAAAGTACATAGATGAAGATACATCTTTTTTGTTATGATTATTTTTATGACTATTGTTTGTTTCAGTGATGAGACTGAAGATCCGCCTTTTGGCGTATGGCCACATCGTTATAGTTCTATGTTAGCCTGCCTAAGTTGTACAGTGGGCCTTTTTAATATTTCAAGATTTGCAATATTTAGTGTTCATTTTGGAGGTAAGAAAACATTTTGTAAAATGGCATAATTTACTCGCCTGATGGTAAGCACGAGGAGGTCCAAGAGTACCGACGACTGAAAAAAACTGCGTCAGGTTATGGCTAATTCACTGACGTTTGAAAAATAATATAAAGAAACGGTTTTACTCTTTTTTATACTTTATTTATGCTATTAGTTGTCGGTAACTTGACTTACGAGGGGTATTTTATAAGAACGGTTTTGACCTACGGCTGGCAGATAATATAACTGTTCTTATCAAAAACGATCCGTTTGACAGATATAGAAACCAGGCGAGCATGCGGATGCTCCCCTAGACTGGTGCGGGTATTACGGGTGTGAAAAGACGGCTATGCAACTTAGGCAACTTAGCTAAGTTGCCTAGTTGTCTTTTGCCTAGTCGTCTTTGCCTAGTCGTCTTTGCCTAGTTGCCTGGCCTAGTGCCCAAAACCATAGAGATTGTATGAAATGTGAAGGAAGCGAGGGAGTTGTGTCAGGATCGAGGCAAGTGGCGCTCCATTGTCTCTGCCTATCCAAATTGATTGAAAAGACGAGGCAGGAACAAGGTAAAAGAGCTCCTCGAAACATTCTCCGAAATATTTGGTTATAGTCGGTTCACACAATAAATAAAGACAAATGTAATAAACAATTTAATATTTATCCATCTGCACCTGCACAAGTTTTTTCAATTAAAAGTATTTACTATTTCTATTGTTCATTTGTGTCTGACCTTGAACAGGTATTTCATTAATGTTATTAAATTATTTATGAAACATTTGTAACGAAATAAGCGAGAGTTTTGTAAGGATTGTGCTAAGTTTCACTACGTGGTCTCCCTGCCTCCCTAGCACGGCAATCCAAGAAGCAAGATAAAAACCTTTTTTTTGTTTTATTGTGACTCGGCGTATGACGGCGACCCAGCTTGATGTTAAGCTGGAGTGTGGTCTATGAATCGGTGTCACTGCTACTACAATTCAATAACTGTGAGTAGCAATCACATCCACTATGCCGGCCTAGATGGAACCGGCAACTTACAAGCTGATCCCGAAACGTGACCAAATCACTTCATGGTCTGTATACTTGTAAGTGGTGGTACTACCCCGGATCGGCAGACTGGGTACCACTGCCTACCACTTTTTGATAACCAGACACGGAGCAAATATCCACCTTTTATTTGTGTAATATTTAATATAATTATTAAATTTACCCCTTTACGCCTTTACCCCTTTACCCTTTTACGCAACAAACCAATCGCTAACCGTTCGTCCACGCCTGTCGTCTTGGACCTCCCTTTGCTTACCATCAGCCAAGTCGAGGACTATGTCGCGTTTTATTAAAAAAAAAAATGGTTTGAACTTTGTCACATGCTTTAAACTTTAGTTAGAAATCAGATGATGTGATGTGTCGTAATGATATTCATATAAAGTGATAAAATACTTTAGAAATACGACAGGCGTGTCGCATTGATTAGCACACGAATTGGTTACGCGTAGTCCAGGGTTCGGATCCCGGTCGGAGCAACTTTTTTGTTCATAGCTTTTTTGCCAAATTTCCATTGAATATTACAAATATTTGTTATTTAAAAAAGACGATTATTTGATGATAAAAGAGTAATTAGACCAGTGTTTCCCAACCAACCAATTTTTTAAATTTGTTATTTAAAAAAGACGATTATTTGATGATAAAAGAGTAATTAGACCAGTGTTTCCCAACCTTTTTAGGCCACGCACCACGTTTAAAAATTGTTTTGTTAACCTTTAAAA
Source organism: Tinea trinotella (assembly GCA_905220615.1). Taxonomy (NCBI): domain Eukaryota; kingdom Metazoa; phylum Arthropoda; class Insecta; order Lepidoptera; family Tineidae; genus Tinea; species Tinea trinotella. Next base: position 4,126,792 of record HG992314.1, read on the forward strand.
AAATAACCCTTAATTTTTTTTGTTCCCTTAAGAAATATAAATGTTTTTTTATAAATTTGCCTCTTGTTTGTTTTTGTCACCGATCTAGCATTGCATTTCCATAACCCAAAGCGAAAGGGTTAAAGTCGTGTCAAGTCCATTTTTAAATTGCCCCCTCATATATCAAAATGCCCCCCTGTGGGGCTTGGGCCCCACGTTGGAAAACACTGGATTAGACAGTGGTACCCACTAACAAGTATACAGACCGTGAAGTGACTTGGTCGCGGATCAGCTTGTAAGATGCCGGTTCAAACTAGGCCGGCATAGTGGATGTTACTGCTTAGGGTTATTAAATTGTAGTAGCAGTCGCCTCCATTCATCGACCTGCTGATGGACAGGGTGTTGTGATATGTCGTCTTACAATAATAAAAAATAGTATGTTGAAATAATTCTTAAGTGAAACTTTTAGATATAAAATATTATGAATAAAGAATGTTTTGAAATGCATTAAAACGTAACAATAGTTGAATTATGATAACATATTACAATATTTATATTAAACAATAATAGGAATTCGATTCGGTTTTCGTTCTGTGAAAATCAAACTCATAGATTGTTTAAATAAAAGTCTAATCCGAGTAACAGATAAAATTAATGTAAAACTTTTTTTTATTTTTTATTGTGACTCGACATATGACAGCACCCCGCTTGATGTTAAGCCAAAGTGTGGTCCATGAATGAATGTCACTGCTAATACAATTCAATAACTGTGTTCCATCTATCCCGGCCTAGATGGAACCGGCAACTTACAAGCTGACCCCGAAACGTGGCTAAATCACTTCACGGTCTGTATACTTGTAAGTGGTGGTACTACCCCGGATCGGCAGACTGGGTACCACTGCCAACCACTCTTTGATAACCAGACCCGAAGCAAATATCCATCTCTTTTTTTTATTAACAAATATTTGCAATATTTAATATTATTAAATATTACAAATAAAAGCTATGAAACGAATATTTGCTCAGACCGGGGATCGAACCCGGGAATTTATGCGCAACAAACCAGTCGCTAAACCGTCAGTCCACGCCTGTCGTCAATTATAAACTATGATGACGTCGCATCAGAGATAGTCCCAAGGAAACTGGCAACATTTCCCCTTTGTATAGCAAGGCTAAAACATTGGCAGAAATAATTGCCAGCCTTCATTGCTTAGCCTTCAACTTTTTTACTTTTGGCGTTTTCTCTGCCCTCGATCTGAGCCTGTCTAGACGTAGAGTTTTATGAGTAGGCAGTTAGTTAATGGTCATTAGTCATTAGCCCAGACTGCTGACATGGGGTAGTACCACTACTTCCAGACAATGTCCGTAAAGTAACTCGGTCGCTTTTCGGGATCACTCGAAAGTTTAAACTATTGCAGTATGAAATAGTGAAAGCAACTGTTGCTTAAAGTTATTTAACTACAGTAGCAGTCGCCTCTATTCCTGGAGCGCACTTTAGCCTAACATAGTGCTGTCATATCTTGAGCTACAATACAATACAATAAATGTACACGGATGTAGAATCATATAACCTTAATTCAAAATAAACAATAAATGTTATGAAGTTATGAACAATAAATTTTCTAAATTGTGACTATTTTTTAATTATTCATTTTATGTTTTAATTTTTAATCATGTGTTTTAACTTTTTATTTGATTTTATGCTTTTATCTTTAAATGTTTTATGTTTTCTTACTAATGGTGGTGTATAACTGTAATAGGATTACAAGTTTATGATTATTAATGTAAAACCTAAATTTCTAGTATAAGTTTAACTTGTAATTTGTTGTTGTACCTAAATAAATAAATAAATAAATAAATAAAAAAAACAACATACTATGCTATTAAAATAAAAATAGGACGGGCTGTTGACTAACTTCACTTCACTGATTCAAAGGAGTCTTTTTCTTGACGGTCCGCAAAGAAAAAGACACCATACTAAAGTGAAGTTGGTTGGAGAGTTAGACGTTACAAAATGGCGCCGATTCCGTCCTATTCTCATTTTAATCGAATTATACGTTTAATTTTGGCCGATAGTGATGCCTGAGCTAACTGTAAGTGGAATAGGTTTTTTCAGTGGTTGGCTCTCTTGGACTTCCCCTTGCTCACCTTTGTGCAGGTTAAGGTCCGATGTCGTCTCAATAATAATTAAATAAAAACCACCTTTTTATCTTTACAGCAAGTTTCATTGTACAATTTTTGATTCTATCATTGCTGATTGGGATACCACTGTTCACGCTTTACTTGTGCTTGGGACAAACTTTGAAGGCTGGCCCAATTGATATGTGGAAAATATCACCAATATTCCAAGGAGTCGGGATCTCATTACTGATCACACAAGCAGTGATTGGCATCTACAGTATTATTGGACTTTCGTGGATATTCGTGTACTTCAGAGATTCGTTCATATCGGCACATGAACTCTACAAGTGGACAATGCCTTGGAACTTTTTTAGTGATGGTATGTTCTTTTATTTTGTGCGAACATTGATTAATGAATTAAACCGTACAGACCGTGAAGTGATTTGGTCACGTTTCGGGATCAGATTGTAAGTTGCCGGTTCCATCTAGGCCGGCATAGTGGATGTGATTGCTACTCACAGTTATTGAATTGTAGTAGCAGTGACATTCATTCATGGACCACACTTCGGCTTAACATCAAGCGGGGTGCTGTCAATGTCGAGTCACAATAAAACAATAAGTGTTATGCGGCTTACTATCGCGTTTATTTTGGTTTCTTTTTTATTTTTCCGACGTTCCGAGAGCTTTGCAGCCATTGTGGTCAGTATACCGCATAAATTTGTTTAATTCATCTTCTTTTCTGTTCTAAAAGTGGGAGGCAGTGATTCACAGTCAGCCGATCCGAGGTAGTACCACTACTTACAAGTATACAGACTGTGAAGTAACTTAGTTGCGTTTCAGGATATTGTAAGTTATTGGCATACCTAGTTGGAAGAACTTCCAACTTTCTCCTCAACTTCAACTTTCTCATTTTGTGTGAAAATTTAGGGGTCAAAATTAACCTTATTTTACATTTCTATACTAAGCTACTAAAGTGCTTGTATCATAGAAACAGGACACCCAAAGTATGTACATATATCAATTGGTACTGGTGAGTGATTTTAAACCCGTGCTCTCGGTTTGCGTAACCATTGCACTGCCACCACATCACGGTCGCCTTGATTGATTGACTATTTTTATAAAAAAAAATTAGTAAAGTTTACTATTATTATCATTTTAAATTTCATTTTACAGGTATGCTCTACAAAGAGATAAACAATATAAGTTCTATGTTCAAAATCCAAGAGACAGTAGCACAATACTTCCACGCGGATGTTCTGCAAAGGAACCTAAATGGGAATAATAATAATTATGGTTCGATCAAGTTCCAAGTAGCATTCAACTTGGCTGTATTATGGATGATTGTTTTTGTTGCGCTTAGTAAAGGATTAAGATCTTACGGAAAGGTAAGTTTAATAAAAGACATTTCTATACTAAGCTACTAAAGTGCTTGTATCATAGAAACAGGACAACCAAAGTACATATATCAAAGATATATTGGTACCGGTAGGTGGTCTCGAACTCGTGCTCTTGGTTTGCGTAACCACTGCACTACACCACGGTCGCCTTATGTTGAGTCTCGACATACAATATGACAACACTCCGCTTATGTCAAGCTGGAGGTGATTGCTACTATAGTTACGTAACTGCAAGTCGCATTCACTATGCCGGCTCCAAATCGGCAACTTAAAAGCTTATTCCGAAATGCGACTAAGTCACTTCACGGTCGGAACACTTGTAAGTGGTGATCTTCTATCGCCTATACCACGGAGAATGTTTTGAGAAGCTCTTTAACCCTGTTGTTACTATCAGGAAGGTCGGGGTTAGATGTCGTGTCACAATAAAAAAAAGATCCAAAAATGACGACAACTGAAAAACGGTTTCGCGGTCAGTTCACGGTTGCCTCAGTCGCCGTCACTATGCCGGCCAAAGTTGCTTCTTCACGCATAGCTTAAAGAAATAAGGTTATGGGCTGGTAACGCATTCCACTTGTTGATTGTTCTACAAAGAAACGACGCACCGAACCTGTTAGTTTGATTGCCGATTTGGTCGACAGAATTCGGATGCTTCCCCCGACCTGTGCGTTTATTACGACTATAAAAAAGACAAGGCAGGAACAAGGTTAGAGCTTCTCAGAACATCAGAAGGAAAGAAGATTATATCATTCACCTGAGTTTTTGTTTCAGTCTGTTTATTTATTGATGATATTACCAATATGTGGTATAATAATTTTGTGTATTAAATTATTAACGATGGTGCCCTATGACTCTGTCATTAATGTGTTCGCAGAAACAGAATGGAGTGAATTCTTTATGAACAGCCATGTAAGTACATTTTGGGTTTATTTTACTCGATTTATTACGTATGAAGTAAATACGTGGCGACAGGCGTGGCGCATTTGTTATACACCAGTTCGTTACGCGTAAAGTCTCGGGTTTGACTCCCGAATTGAGCAAATATTTAATTCAAATTTTAATAAAAAAAAATGTTAATAAAAAAAGAGGCGGATATGTGTTCCAAGTCCGGTTGTCAAAGAGTGGTAGGCAGTGGTGCCCAGTCTGCCGATCCGGGGAGTAACACCACTTACAAGTATACAGATCCTGAAGTGATTTAGTCACGTTTCGGGATCAGCTTGTGAGGTGCCGGTTCCTACTGGGCCGGCATTGTGGACTTACAGTTATTTAACTGTAGTAGGAATTACCTCCATTTATAGACCGCACTCCAGCTTAACACCAGGCTTGGTGCTGTCATATGTCACGACAGGCGTGGACGAACGGTTAGAGATTGGTTTGTTGCGCATAAAGCATACCACTTACAAGTATACAGACTGTGAAGTGATTTGGTCGCGTTTCGGGATCAGCTTGTAAGTTTCCGGTACTAACTAGGCCGGCATAGTGGATGTGATTGCTGCTCACAGTTATTGAATTGTAGTAGCAGTGGCATCCATTCATGGACACACTCCATTAAGCGGGGTGCTGTCATTTGTCAAGTCACAATAAAAAAAAGTCGAGTCACAAGTAAAAAACACGTTATCATTTACCTAACTTTATAATCAACAGAGTTGGGCAGCAGCCGCTCAAGAAACATTCCTAACGTGGGGTCTTCTCGGAGCCTGTGTGATGCAACTGTCATCGCATTCAAGCAAAAAGAACAGAAGCCAATCGCAGTTGCAGAAAGAGAGCGCATGCATAGTCTGTCTCACTCTTATTATACTTCTTCTGAGTGCATTCTTTGCTAATACTTGTATGCATGTTTTGAATAAAGATTACAAGTATCTGCCTGGTAGTTTTGGTGAGTATTGCTTTGTGTGTACTAATATTAAAAAGAAGTGAAGTTTATGAGGTTGTTGGAGGTAATTTCTGGATCTACTGAACTTTAAAATTCTTTTACCAATAAAAAACCACGTTATTTGTGAGTGAGGCTGAAAAATTAAAAGTTTTTTCGTGGTAGTTTGATTTGCCAAGTAAGTCGGAGAAAAAACGGTCAAACAAAAATGTTTCTTAGAACGCTGAACGCTCGTCTTAACGATGAGAGATATTCTAAATATTCTAGTCTTGTAGTCTTTAGCGGGCTCGTTTCCGCACTTGAAGTCCTCTTCGGTATCTTTGTGCGTTCTTCAACGGTTCTCCTTCAGCGGAGCCACCCGATCTCCTCCCGGAAGGCCAGGAGACCCTTCTCGTTCCTGCAGACCTCCGGAAGCGTCCTCGCGTTGCCAAGGAACTTCTGTCTCGCTTCTGCTACTGTTGTGCTCCTGCAACTCAAGAGCACATGTGCAGCTGTCTCCTCCTCATTCAGACATCCCCTACAAAGGGGGCTGTCTGATATGTTGAGGTTGTACAGGTGCTTATTAAAACCGCAATGCCCCGTTATAACACCTACCAAAGTGCGTAGCTTGGCTCTGCTGAGGTCTAGCAGACATCCAGTCAAGCGTCTGTCTATATGAGGGAAAGCTTCCCTGGACTGTCTGCAATCCGTTGTTTGTGACCTTGCGTCTTCATGTTGGTTACCTGTTCTTTGGCGTAGCCAGCTGCGCAGGAATTGGAATGGTAGGGGCACAATAGGTCCCGGTCCCATCGGTTGACAGGACGACCCCTTCCTGGCCAGCTCGTCCGCCGCGTCATTGCCCAGCGATCCACTATGACCCTTGATCCATTGGAGAGTGATCTGGTTCGACGTGCATCTAAATATTCTAAATAAAACACAAATAAATAAATAAAACACACATTGAGGGTAATTGTAAGACTCCATACTAGTTTACACTGTGTTACGGCAGCCCATTTAAACGAACTCATCAGACATGCAGAGTGAGAGAGACAGTATGTTACTTAATTTTGTGTGTGGGAGCAGGTGGACGCTATTCTTCATAATGTTTTATTTGAATACTTTGCACAGTATATGCATGCAAGTGCGATAATAGTTTGTTGATTGAATTTTTTTTTACTTATGTATCTATGAATTGTTAGTTTGTTAATGTTAATGTGTATTCATAAAATAAATACGAAATACAATAGCTTTTAATTATTATGATTTTGATATAGGCATTTAATATAAGTTAAAATTTTTAAAAACGGTATCAATAATATATTTATAAAAACAGTATGATTAGACATTTTATTACGACAATATAGAGTCTGGCAAACGAAAGTGTGACCTGGAGTTTTCTTAAAATTTCAATATATGATTGAGTTTTAGTGAAAAGTTGTAGAGTTTAATATTCCTTACAAAAAAGTCAGCGACAGTATATGTCTAACTTTAAATTCAAGTTACAAATTTGAATAAGTCCAAAAAATTTACAAATCTTTAGGTCAATCTATTTATTTAGAAATACTAAAAAAAAATTATTTAAATAACATTCGTATTTTAGCGTATGTTTTTAGGTCGTCGGCGCTCTTGGATTATCCCTTGCTTAACATCAATGAACATTTGTAGTGCAATGATCACGCAAACCCTTGGTTAAAAACCACTTGCCAGTTCCAATATATATTTGATATACTTTGGTCATCCTGTGTCTATGATACAAGCACTTTTAGAAGCTAAACAAAAAGATTTATCCCAAGAAATAATTGCCACTAATATTTTTACACAGAATCGGTAAAATCCAGCCAAACGTTCTGGTCGCGTTCGGAAAAGATTCCTGTGCCCGGCAACGTGGCATCCACACCAATACGGTACATGGGTCACTATGCAAGCATCGTGGGTGTGACTGTGTGGAAGAACAGTGACTTGGCAAACAGATTAAGTGGTTGGCAGCCATTGCAACTGGCAACACAAATAGTTCCAGCTACTCTTGCCAAGTTTCCTACTGAACAAGTATGTATATGTTTGGTTTTTTTTTTATTGTGACTTGACATATGACAGCATCTCGCCTGATGTTAAGCGGAGTGCGGTCCGTGAATGGAGGCGACTGCTACTACAGTTAAACAACTGTAAATATCAGTCGTACCTACTGTCTCTGCCTATCCCTGTGAGGAAAAAAACGTGACAATTGGATTTCATGTGATTGACCTACTCACTATGCCGGGTTAGTTGAGACCGGCATCTTACAAACTGATTCCGAAACGCGACTAAGTCACTTCACGGTGTATCAAATAGATGTAGAGTGGTAGACAGCCTGCCGATCTGGGGTAGTACTACCATTTACGAGTATATAAACCGTGAAGTAACTGTACAGTTGTGCATATAATTAATAATATTTTAAAATTTATACACATTCGATAAACGAAACGTAATATTTTCTTAGATTTTGCGCGAACATTGATTAATGAATTAAACAAATTTTATGCCGCTTATAAATGTCGGAATATTTTTTTTATTATTCCGACGTTTATAGGACGACCAACGCCTCAGTCTCTCCGTGACCACGATAGATGCAAAGCTCTCGCAACGTCGGAATAATACAAAAATATTTAATCAAAACCAAAATAAAAGCCATAGTAATCTGCATAAAATTTGTTTAATTCAACGAAAAGTATGTTAAAAAAACTAGGTACTGCGCTTGGATGGTAGCGCTCTTTTTATCTGCCAGGACAGAACCTATAAAGAAGATTTTACTTTTATATCAGGTTCCTAACCTTTTTAGGCCATGCCCCACCTTAACATTTCTTAATTTTTTATGCCCCCATAATAACATTAACCCTTTAAGAATGGTTTTATTCCCTTATGAAATATTACAGCATGTTTTTAATAACTGGCTAAAAACAATCTTCAAATCTGAAATCTACCATTGTATTTAAATAACCCAAAGCAAAAGGATTAGAGTTGTGTCTAGTCCATTTTAAAATTCCCCCTCTTAACTATCAAATTCCCCTCTGTGGGGCGTAGGCCCGTTGGAAAACACTGTCTAATATTATTACTATTTGTTCCAGTTTTCACCAGTATGGGCGGTAATATTCTACTTTATACTAATACTGTTTGGTATTGCCCAACAATTAGCCATATGGCATTGCGTTGTTACCGGTGTAATGGCTATCAACACTACAGTCCTACGTGTGTGGGAGACTTCCATTACATTCCTCAGTTGTGTGGTTGGACTGTTGATGGGGTTGCTGTTCACTACGGATGTGAGTAGATTTTATTTTTATTGTGACACGACATCAGACCTCGACTCGCCTGATGATAAGCAAGAGGAGGTCCAAGAGTGACGACGACTAAAAAAATCGAGTTAGTTTCCGCCTGCCCCAGCCGTTGTCACTATGCCGGCCTAAAACCATGGTTTGGGCACATAGAAAGGTAAGTGAAAATAGATTGACAAGCAATTTATAAATCTAATGTGGATGGATACGTTAAACAAGGCAGGCCTAGGAGGGTGTTTTCCGATCAAATCGGAGACATCCTAAAGAAAGCTAGGTTGCCTATTGCCCATAACCTTGGAGCTTGTATGAGGAGAATCGTGGATGTGAAGGACGCGAGGAAGTTGTGTGAGGATCGTAACAAGTGGCGCTCCATTGTCTCTGCATAGGCACCGTGAAGTTTTGGACCACTCTTTTTTTTATTATGATTCGACATATGACAGCAGCTCGCCCGATGTTAAGCAGTGGAGTGCGGTTCGTGAATAGAGTGAACAAGCTTACAGTTAACTATGCCCGCCTAGTTGGAACCGGCAACTTACAACGCGACTAAGGCACTTCACGGTCTGTATATGTACTTGTCCTTCCCTCGTATGTCGAGCTTCAATGAAAAAAATATTTCTCTATATTTCAGGCTGGAGTCCGCATAGTTCATTTCATGGATTACGTGTGGGCTGGTTCTTGGTGGCAATGTTTACTCCACGTGGCGTTGATATGTGGTGTTTTTGTGGTACGCGGCAGACCATATTCTGGGGACGTGGTCGTCGCTGCGTTATACTCCAAAGGGAAACTGGCCGCTGCGCTGGGCACTTTGCTAAGCTTCACATGGAATGTTATACTACCTGTTGTTTTATGTGTAAGTTTCATATTTGATAACAATAATTATTTCGATCATTAAGGACGATGGGACGATATCAAGTTTTTTTGAACCGAGTTAGATCGATTTAAAAATATGGATGACCCGATTCGCAAACCGAATTGATGAATTCGATTCAAACTGGGTCACAAACCGAGTTGACGATTCGGTCTGACAATCTAAATCTGCCTAATACACAGTATGGTTTGCTATAGAATTTCGGATGAGTATGTATGACTAAATAAATTTGGTGTCTGATCTAAATATATATATAATAGTTCAAACCGGTTTATTGTAGATGTTAACCGGCCCAACTCGGTTTAATCCGGGTTGAAAAGTCGAGTCGTTACATCTCTAATTAAGGATTGTATGTGGAGTGGCGATAGTGGATAGAATGAGGAACAGCACAATATGCGATAGATGTCGTTTGAAAGAAGGGAATAAGGGAAGAAGGGAATCCGATATTGATAAGGGAATGCTTCGATGGTTTGTGCAAATGGAAAGGATGAGTGAAAGTAGATTGATGAAAGGAATTTATAAATCTGATGTGGATGGATACGTTAAACGAGGCAGACCCAGAAGGGTGTTTTTCGACCATATCGCAGATTTCAACAATAAGTTGTCTAGTGCACATAAACGTAGAGCTTTTAAGAAGAAACTTGTGGATGTGAGGAAAGCGTGGGAGTTGTATCAGGATTGTGGCAAGTGTCTGGAGCGCCATTGTCTGCCTATCTCTGTAGTGTTAAAGGCGTGACAATTTGATTGATGGAATAATTATCATTTGAGACATGGCGGCATTGTCGCTTTTTTTGTCGCCTATACCACGGAGAATGTTCCGAAGAGTTCCTTGTTCTTATCTCGTCTTTTCACCCGTCGGCACAGGTCGGGGGAACATCCGCATTCTGTCGACCGAGTTCTGCAGTCGAAATAAAAAGTTCGGTGCAGCTTTTCTTTGTAAAACAATCGACAAATAGACGGCGATTGAGGCAACCATTAACTGAGTCGATTTTTTCAGTCGTTGGCACTCTTGGACCTCCCCTTGCTTACCATTAAGCAAATCGAGATCAGATGTCCAGTCACAGTACAAAAAAATCTTTAAGCATCTTATGATAATATAAAAATATATTTTTAGGCGGTGTGTGTCGTTGATTTTCGTACTGGTATTCAAAGGCAGTTGTATAGTTGGAGACGTCCTGCTGGGTGAGTTGGTTTCTTGCTATTATTTAACAGAGTATATAACGTCAGATATTTTCTTTATACTAAAAGTGTAAACAAGTCATTTCTTAAACTAAATACCTGTTTTAAGATTAATCTCACAGAATATTTTATACGCCACTATCAACACTTACTAAATAGGTCTTCCTTTGCTATTTTACACTTTTACAATGTCAAATTAGAAATTATCATTTATTATTATGTTGGTATCCTGATTAAGTGATGTATCGAAGGAGAGAAACATTTTTTTTATTGTGACCCGACAACACCCGCGTGGTGCACCCGGTGGATGTCACTGCTACTACAATTCAATAACTGTAAGTAGCAATCACATCTACTATGCCGGCCTAGTTGGACCCAGGAAACTTACAAGCTGATCCCGAAACGCAACCAAACCACTTTAAATACCACCGCGTACCACTTTTTGATAACCAGACTCGAAGCAAATATCCGCCTTTTTTTTAATAACAAATATTTGCAATATTTAATATATTTATTAAATATTATAAATAAAAGCTATAAACAAATATTTGCTGTGACAGGGAATCAAACCAGGGACTTTACGCGCAACAAACCAATCGCTAACCGTTCGGCTACGCCTGTCGTCAACAACTATCCTAAATATGATGTAAAGATAATTGTAGAGGCATAGTAAGGCAACTGTGGTGTAGTGGCAATGCAATGGTCACGCAAGCCAAGAGCACGGGTTCAAAGCCACTTGCCGGTACCAATGTGTCTTTGATATAAATGTACTTTTGACGACAGGCGTGGACGAACGGTTTAGCGATTGGTTTGTTGCGCGTAAAGAACGGGTTCGATTCCCGGTCGGAGCAAATATTTGTTTCATAGCTTTTATTTGTAATATTTAAGAACATTAAATGTTGCAAATATTTGTTAATAAAAAAAAGAGATGGATATCTGCTTCGAGTCTGGTTATCAAAGAGTGGTAGGCAGTGGTTCCGAGTCTGCCGATCCAGGGTAGTACCACCACTTACAAGTATACAGACCGTGAAGTGATTTGGTCACGTTTCGGGATCAGCTTGTAAGTTGCCGGTTCCATCTACGCCGGCATAGTGGTTAAATTGCTACTCACAGTTATTGAATTGTAGTAGCAGTGTCATTCATTCATGGACCACACTTCGGCTTAACATCAAGCAGGGTGCTGTCATATGTCGAGTCACAATAAAAAAAAACTTTGGTTATCTTGTATCTATGATACAAGTACTTTAGTAGCTTAGTATAGAAATGTAAAATAAATAAATAAAAAAGAAACATACTAGTAATATTTAATGTAACATAACAATAAAATCATTTCAGCTATTGGCCAATAGAGAGTCGCCAGATAGCTGTGGCGATGCAACAGTTGCCTTTATTAATGATACCAGTGGTCGCATTCATTCAGACGTGGCGCTACATGAGTAAAGGACCACCAGATATATTGGATGTAAGTGAAAACTTTAAAATATCTATCGAAAAAAAAAGACGCACATTAAGCGACATTCACTGGGTTCGATTCCCGGACGTGGACGTGAGGATTCTTGATCGAATTTTCATAATTTGATAATCAATCAAATTATCACGCCTTTTTCCCACGGGGATAGACAATGGAGCGCCACTTGCCACGATCCTGACACAACTCCTTCGCTTCCTTCATATTCACAATTCTCTTCATACAAGCTCTATGGTTATGGGTACTAGGCAACCCAGCGTTCTTAAGGATGTCCATTATAAAAATATGACGTAATGCGATTTAATAATAAATTTTGTTTATTATTAATGCTGCTAGGAAGTTGAAAGCAATGATTGCGTCGAGGAATTGGTAAGGAATCACAAATACTGATTTTTCCGGCAGATTGCACATACCCATAGATCTGTAACGCATATTGGGCAAATAAATATTTTATTTCATATTAAAGGCGACCGTGGTGTAGTGGCAGTGCAATGGTTCAATTCAATACCAATCACCGGTACCAATGTATCTTTGATATTTATGTACTTTGGTTGTCCTGTTTCTATAATACACAAGCACTTTAGTAGCTTAGTATAGAAATGTATAATAAAACAAAAAAAATATTTACACCTTTACTTTGATCCCATAACCGGCATCTTTCAAGCGAAGCCTCTTTAACTGGCCTAGTGATTGCCAACTAAGAGCCTAACCGTAAACTTCAAACGGTTTTTTTAAGTCGTCGACATTCTTGGACTTCCCCTGGATTGGACTTCAGGCAAGTCGAGATCAGATGTCGCGTCACAATAAAAAAATATCTCATCCATATTTTGATATATGCTCATGTTCCTTTGTCAAATTTGAATAAATTATTATAAATTTAAAATCTAAATGATATTTCTTTTAAACTAGCTCACCCGACGGACGTTGTCCTGTCCGAAAATAAAACAAAAACCGATTGTAGCACCACCTACCGGGTCCAAAATACAAGAGACCCATTTAAACACACAAAAAAACAGTTCAGGAGTTCTGCGAAAAGGCTGGGCTGATTTTAATGTTTTATACTTGTGTGTGTTTAAATGGGTCTCTGGATACTTTAGATTGTCCAACTCCTAAATAGCCGTATATGTACACACAGACAGAAGAATTATATAACGATAACCACTGCTTCCAGTATTCCACTATAGAGACCTCTAGAGGAAACTTATCTCCAGAAATAGATGACTGATGATAATTTAAATAATAATTTTATCATTCACAGCGCGTGCAAAACTTATATCGTCCCCGCATGGGTTCACCGAGCGAGAGTCGGCCGCATTCAATTCCTGCTGCCCCTGTGATTGTCACCAGACCTGACCCACCACCGAAATATACTCCACCGCCCTCTTACTCCACGGCAACTGGAGCGAGGTTGTTGAGAACATTGCGTACTAGCTTCCGCACTTTACGCAGGTAATGTACCCCTCTTATTGTTACTAGTTGGTAACACCAGTTCGCTAAGCGTAAGTCCCAGGTTCGATTCTCGGTCAAAGCAAAGATTGTTATAATAATAATACTATGTTTTTTGTAATTCTTAGGCTGGCATAGTGACGGCGACTGAGGCAACCGAGACTCAATTTTATTCAGTCGTCGCTACTCTTGGACCTCCTTAGAGTAATAAAAAGGAGGTTATATGTCGAAACCAAATTTAAATAAAATGGATTGACTTTTATTAGTAAAAAAAAAGATTTTTATTAGGATCTAGAAACCAAACCCGGAGCTAATATTTGCTTCGGGTCTGGTTGTTAAAAAGTGGTAGGCAGACAGTTGATCATTTAGTCTGCTGGTCCGTGTTAGTACCACCACTTTTTAAACGCGTTGATAAACGCAACTGGGTCTACTTAGTCGCGTTTCGGGACAAGCTTAAGAGTGGCCAGGATAGTGCATGCGACTGCTACTTGAAGTTATTTATCTGTAGCAGAAATCGCCCATTCGTTATTCGCTTCAATTGGGTTTTCTTTATTATTTTACCAAAACCTATATTAAGAATCGCTCCACATCGCTCGAAGGACCGACAACCGATGGGGAAGAAAGGTTCTAGGCCTCCTACTAGGTGTACTGACGACATAGTGAAGGTAACCAGTGGATGCAACTTGTTCGTTCGGAATGGCGTTCCAAGGAGAGAGAACTATGTTCAGCAATGGACGTCTTTTGGTTAATGATATTGAGAAACAGATAAAATTAAAAGTATATTAATTATAATTAAACTATAAATAAAAAATATCATCTAATGACGTCGCATCAGCCCCCCTAGCACGGCAATCCAAGAAGCAAGATAAAGTTCTGCAAAGAATATCATAGCAAGTCATTAAAAAAAACTTAACAGAACAGTGCATTGAAGTGTCAAAAATAAAAAGATTCTGATTCTGTAAAACTTGAAAACTTTAATATTTATTTTACTCGTATTTAGTTATTTAAAATGAGTTACAATGATATTACTCGCAGCCCCCCTAGCACGGCAATCCAAGAATTAAGATAAAAGGGTTGCAAGGAATATCATAGTAACTAATTTTTAAATAACGCAATAGGCTGGCACATCAAAATGTTCAAAAAAATAATAAATAAGTGTTCAACATTGTTTTGTGTGAAGTTTTTCAAAACCTAAAATATCTTTTTTGGACATTTTGATGCACTGTTCTGGGTAAAATGAGTTGCATCGATATTAATTTGCAGATCTTTATCTTGCTTCTTGAATTGCCGTGCTAGGGGGGCAGGTCTTTATCTTGTTTCTTGGACTGCTGAGAAGGTCTTTATCATGTTGTTGGGGCTGAGATAGTCATTTATTTCACTTATGTGATTTAATTAAATAAATAATTATTTTTGTCTTTAGAGTAACATCCCGAGCAGACACAACGAGCTTAGCAGCGAATTCTGATTCTACACAAATACCAATATCAGTAAGCGAGACAGTCGACAACGAAACGCCAATTTCCTTACAATCGCAACCACCAGAATACAGCGGAGACTTCAATACACCAACCTTTACACTAACCGACGAAGTTGACGGTGTAAATAGAGCTCAAAATCGCACGTTATCCCGAACCTCTATGGGTTTAACTAGAGATATATTACGAAGGTCATTCATAACCAAAAGTGATTCCGCTAAATGTATTAGATCTAGTTTGAGACGCAGTTTCCGATACGGTGGTAATTTGACCACAAGCCATGAGCATTTAGTTGGGGATGCAGAGCCTATATCAAATACGGTAGCCATGTCTGCCATGTTAGATACTAGAGAGTCTCCAACTCATACTAGAGCGTCCATTATTTAAATATTTCCTAATAAAAATTCCTAATAAAAGATTAGGCTTTTCCACGGCAATGAGTAGGTATTATGTAGCCCAAAGTTTTCCCTATACTATAGGATCCTTTCAGCATAGCATGAAAAACCTTTGGCCAGCATAGTGGCGGTGACTGGGGCATAAACTGAATCGTTTTTAAGTCGCCAGCGCTCCTTGGCATCCCTTTGCTTACCATGAGGCAAGTCGAAGTTAGATGTCCCGATAAAAAAATTAACTCAAGAGTACCGACGACTGAAAAATCAGTTTCGGCTGCCTCGATCGCCTTCACTATGCTGGCCAGAGATAAAGGATCCAAGGTTGTAGGATGGGGAAAACACATGAGCCGGCAAAGCATTCCACTTGTCAATTGTTTGACATAGAAACGACGCACCGACCCGTCGCACAGGAAAGACTGTCCAGAGCAGCAAATAAGATATCAACCAAGTATTAACCTTATTTTGGCTTATATAGCCGGCATAGTGAATGTGACTGTTAATTACAGTTATTGAACTCTAGTAGCAGTCACCTCCATTTATGGATCGCACTCCAGCTTAACATCAGATGGGGTGCCGTCATATGTCGAAACACAATAAAAAAAATATATATGGAATAATCTTGTTTTGTAATATTTACTTCTTTTAATCTACTTGCATAATCGAAAGGCGACCGTGGTGTAGTGGCAGTGCAATGGTTACACAAACCGGAGAGCACGAGTTCGAGAACACCCACCGGTACCAATGTATCTTTAATATATGTACTTTGGTTGTCCTGTTTCTATGATACAAGCACTTTAGTAGCTTGGTATAGAAATGTAAACAATGTAGCAGTTAGCATCAACATAACTATTTTCATGCCCTAATTCCCACAGGGATAGGCAGCGACAATTCTAGCAACTATGTACTATGTTTTTCTTGTTTATTTCTTCACATAAGTTTATCTATGTATATATGTATTTACATAATATATTTACGTATTCGTGTGGAAATTCTTCTATCTGTAGTTCTTTCAACCATATGCAATTACTGTTTTTTTATAAATTTTTTTTATTATTAATTTATTAAGATTGTTTCCTATTATTAAGCAAATTCAATCTCTATGTTTATTTTTTTAGTATTATTCTTGAATCTATTTTTTTAACTCAAAACGAATCATCACATCGAAATATCACAGTTATTTTTATACATTACGAATCTTAGATTCTAATGATTTTTTACCCAGTATTTTTTTAGCAATTAATATCTCTGTTTTTATTGGTCAATTTGTCTGGTACTTAAAATTCTAGACCAATCGGAACAGAGTATAGTGTAAGTTATACATGTATTATAGAATATTAGAAAAGCTCAAATATTGGATTTGTACATTTGGTTAGATTAACCAAATGAATAAAAATAATAAGGCAGCACAAACATTAAGAAAACTAAGGAATGCTTGTAAACTCATAACCAATGAGGAATGAAGAGATCAATAGGACATTTCCTAGGCCGGCATAGTGGATGTGACTGCTACTTGCAGTTATTAAATTGTAGTAGCAGTCGCTAATATTATGGACCGCACTTCAGCTTAATATCAAACGGGATGCTATAATTTATCGAGACACAACAAAAAAAATGGTCCATGATCGATTCAAACTCAATTTGGCACTGTAAAAATTAAAAACTTAACAGCAATCCTATGTTGTTACGTGCTTTTAATATTTCTCATTATACCTTGTGATATTTTAAGAAAAGGAAAACAATAATGTCGAAGCCTTATATTTAATTTAAGTTTGTTTACAAACTTACAAGGTAAAAATAAGTCTGCTGCTTTGTTTAAAATGGAAATAATTAACAAATATAGGTTACAAATACAAGTTTTTTTTTTAAATAAATTATTGTCAAGTTTACATTAAAAACCGACACTGAAGTCCAATTTAAATTAATAAATATTTATAGGATTTTATTGTCTGTTTTACGTACTTTTAACGATAATTTATTTAAATAAATACTAATTTAAGACTTGGACCTGGCTTTAAGTTAGACTAAGAAAACCTTTAGAAGTTATTTAAAAATATAACCTCGATGTCGGATTTTTAAGCAAGCCTAGTTGACAACTCAATGCGTTTCGGAGAAATTCGACCTGAGCTCTCTCCGTGACCATAATGGATGCAAAGCTCTCGTCGAAATAAAAAATTGTTAATCAATGTTCTCGCAAAATCTAGGAAAATTCTATGATTGCTAGGTTCCACTTTTAATTGTCAAATTTGACATTTCGAAATAACATTTTGACACTAATAGATGTGTTAAATAATTTTATTTAACACATCTATTAATGTCAATAGGTTACTTCTAAAGGTTACAAAGAAAATGAATCTGTTAATTATTTTCATTAAAAGAAGACTTGTAACCGCAGTTAAGTAATTATACGAGCTTAGGTAGGTTAATATTTTGAACGTGCCCCATCCATTTATTTGTGGCCATGTTGTACACAGACTAGATGTGTTCTCAGTAGTGTTTAGGGTATTTTTAAAAGTAAAACTTAAAGACTATTCGTTAATTAGTCATTTAAGTAGCTCTTAAGCTAATTGTCAAGTTCAAATTCATTCATCGTGTTCAAATAAAGCCATTTATAGTATTACCACTTTCATAAGTAGCATTTGACATATTCGCCGACTAAAACCGAATGAAGACAACGCAACATCCAATAGCGGTGTCTAGCGCCTTCGCAACAACCAATAGGGGTGTCTAGCGCCTTTGCAACAACCAATAGGGGCGCCCGGCGCCTATGCAACAACCAAAAGCAGTGTCTGGCGCCTACGCAACAACCAATAGGGGCGTTCGGCACCTACGCAACAACCAAAAGCAGTGTCTGGCGCCTACGCAACAACCAATAGGGGCGTTCGTCACCTACGCAACAACCAAAAGCAGTGTCTGGCGCCTACGCAACAACCAATAGGGGCGTTCGGAACCTACGCAACAACCAAAAGCAGTGTCTAAGGCCTACGTCCTATGGGACGCGCTATTATTGGTTGAGATAGTTTCGTGCTATTCAAAAATAGCAGTTTCGCAGGTACATCGGCGTAATTTATAAAAGTGATACTAGTACTACAACATTGATATTAATCGCAATGATTCTCCTAATTCAAGAACGGTCTTATTTTATAACCATTCGTTTTAATAGTGAACTTCGAATATATAAAATAAAGCATTTATATAATTTTAGTATAGTTAAAATATGTTCAAATTAAATCTATTGTTTTAGGCCGGCATTCAGAAAAAAAAAACACGTCTACGAATGTTAGGTAGTCCTTATTGATTCTTATTTAGCTTTTATTTTAATAATAAAGACTTATTGTAAAGATCTTAAAACAAAAATTGTCCCAATTATTAATTTTTATTGTTACTTAATGAATATATACGAAAAATGTAATTAAATTGATTATACTATGTTATTAAGGATCAGGTCTGCATTTTTTTTTTAATTAATAAAATTGAGCCCAGTAAATGTTGTACCTAATTATCGAATTATTTATGTATTTAAATGTTTATAGAATTATTAATTAGCATAAATATAAATTTTTTAATAACCCGGGAAAGAATTTAAACTTGCAAACAAAATAAATTAATATGGAATCGATCAATCAAATTGTCACGCCTTTTTCCCACAAGGATAGGCCAGAGACAATGGAGTTCCACTTGCCACGGTCCTGACACAACTCCCTCGCTTCCCTCACATCCACAATAGTGTGAAGTTCGTATTAATTTTAAATAGTTGATTTTCACATTGTACTCGTAGATGTTGTAGGTATGCCCAGTAATATTTAACAATGTATAATGAAGTAATTATTGGATAAGACAGCATTCTCAAAACTTATTTTTATACTTTGGTTATAATTCAATACCAGAATTAATATTTTTGAACTATTTAAATATAGTAAGTAGGGTCATTATTTGTACCTATGGACACTCTATCTGAACTTTCCAGCAACCTCTTTGTATAATTTTATTTATTTTCAATGTGACGCGACATCTAACCTTGACTGGCTGATGACTTGTTTATGACTGTCAGTAGCCATCTAGACTACTGACATCTTACTTAAAATATTTTGAAAATAGGCCTGAAATCATTAAATAATAATAATGACGTATACGTTTTGCTGTTTAGGTATTCAAGCGGCTGCGCCGATTTAAGGTTTTTATAACAACTGCTTACGGCGTACGGTAACCACGCTTTGAATAATTTTAAAAACTTCTAACATTTTCTTTATTACATGAAATTCCACAAATATATAAATTAGTTTAATTTATTAAATTTTAAGATTTTCAAAATATGGAAAATAAGGCAAATTTAACCCTTACATATGACAATGACTTAATATAATACGTCATTAAAAAAATATTCTTATATTTGTGGTAGCTATATATATATAATTGTATGCCAGTTTATTCTATAATAACCTCTGTCTAAATGTAAATGGCCATACGTACAATACATGAAACTACGCTATCCATAATGTTAGTTTAAAAATTTATATTTTAGATTGCTGTCTTTTTTACTTTACTTTAGGTAATTGTAGCTTAACACGTATTAAAAAGTACAATAATTAGTATATAAAATAAGTATTAGCGGTTAGAATTTTAAGGGTTATTATTATTTTAGTAGTTTTATTACAAAAAGTATTTTTTTTAAATTTTAAATATATAAGTATTTGGTCCATTACTATTTTTTTATTTAGCTTATGTTTAGAGGTCTAGTCAATGAAAAATTCTTATTTTTTTATATCACACATTTTTCTTGAGTTTTTTTTATTGTATACAATGTTGTTTAGATTTAATTTAGCTTTGTAATGTCGATCTTCACTAATTGTTGCACATAGCTCGTTTTTGTGTTACATTCCACTTTGTTGCAATAAAAACATGTTAAGGATATAAAGTATTTTTCACTAATTTTGTTGTTTTATTTTTATTTATCAATTCCACTGCTGTGATAGACAGAGACAATAGGGCGCAACTGAAATTTATCTTAATCTTGATAAAACTATGGCTTCCCTTACATCTACAATCCTTTTTAGTTTTTATATAAGCCACTACGGTTATTGACATTGCGTGCCCCTGATTATTTTACTGTGACTCGACATCGCTTGACATTAAGCTGAAGTGTGGTCCATGAATAGACGCCACTGCTACTACAATTCAATAACCGAGTAGCAATCATATACACTATGCCGGCCTAGTTGGAAACGGCAACTTACAAGCTGATCCCGAAACGCGACTAAATCACTTCACGATCTGTATATTTGTAAGTGGTGGTACTACTCCGGATCGGCAGACTGGGTAGTGGGCTATCCCTCTTTGATAACCAGACCCGAAGCAAATATCAACCTCTTTTATAATTAACAAATATTTGCTCCGACCGGGAATCGAACCCGGGACTTTACGCGCAACAAACCGATCGCTACCCGTTCGTCCACGCCTGTCGTCAATGATTTTTCGGCATTCCTCAATTTGATTAAATTATTCCGGAACAATTTTATTTCTTTACACAAGCTCGTCAGCAACGCGCCTGATGTTAAGCTAGAGTGCGGTCCATGATTGGAGGCAAATGCTACCACAGTAACAAAACTGAGTCGCACTTACACACGGCTTTCCATTCCGACCAAGTCACTTCACGGTCTGTACACTTGGAAGTGGTAGTAGCCATCTCCTTCCTTGCTTTAGAACTTGGACTCAATGATTATGTCTGTTAAGAACAAGTAGCCCAAGTAATAAATGTTGAGACTGGTGAATCAGGCTGACTTTGTTTTATGTTGCCGTAGAACGTTCAGAAAAAATGGCAGTTGAAATGAATAAGTATCAGGAATATAAATAGAAAAAATACACTTTTAGTCAGGCCACCTAGAATTAGCTTGGGGTTGGGAGTGGACGAACCATAGCTTAACGAATTGTTTCAATGTTACGCTAAATGGTATCCCTTCCCCTGATGCTAGTGTCATCCACAGGTACAGCGAGACTGCCACGGGTTAGGGCCGCTAGATGTCGGTCCATTTTACAATTATTAAATCAATCAAATTGTCACGCCTTTTACCCACAGGATTAGGCAGAGACAATGAAGCGCCACTTGCCACGATCCTGACACAACTCCCTCGCTTCTTTCACATTCACAATTCTTTTCATACAAGCTCTGTGGTTATGGGCACTAGGCAACCTAGCTTTCTTGAGGATGTCTCAGATTAAAACAATATTTAAATTCAAATTCTTTATTTATAAAATAAAAAAATCACAATACCATAGTAAGAAATGATTAATTAACTTGATTAAAAAATAAAACTTGCCGCAATAAAATATTAAGCAACAGTCGAAATCAGTGAGATGAGATTACGAAATGATTTTCCAAAGGCACATGAAGCAGAGAAACATTTTATAATCTCAACTTTCACTTTCAGTCAAAAACTTAAATAGATAAAAAATACACAATCACAAAATTTCATGTAAAAGTTAATGACTACATTTAATAAATGCTTTACATAATCCCTTTAGTAGCTTTGTTGCTTTAGGCTGGGAACTCAGCGGTACGGGAGGGGTGACGAACGAACACATTCTTTAAGCCCCGCTCTATAAACGCACCAATCTTTCAGTTAGGCGTTTAGTATAACCGCGCGGGACGCGGTCATCTGCTAGCTTAATACGTTGCTCGGGCACTTAATGCTTGGGTCAATTCGTGATTGCTTCTTTAACTCATATTTAATTTTTATTGTCACTCGACATATGTCAGCAACCCGCTTGATGTTAAGCTAAAGTGTGGTCTATGAATGAATGTCACTGCTCGTTTCTGGTGTCGTTGGTAAATAAACACTTGTCTTGCGATCATCTGCCAAGTTTACCAAGCTACATCACACAAACAAATGGTCGCGTGACCTTTTTAAATAAAACAAACGTCTTGCAAACGAGGATAGCGCGATATTTAAGCGCTACATGAATTCCCAGCCTTATTGTATTAAATATTCCAAATATACATTTGACGTTTGTTCGATTAGTGTTGCAAACATATTAGTAGAGTCTGTCTAAACCGAAATGCCGCGCCGCTCCACTGCATTTAAGCACACGCGCGAATATAAAATATTAGTGCAACACACCGTAAATGCAATTGTAATTGGTCATTTAGTTGCTGGTTAGACACAAAAGGAGGAGTACGCTGATGAAGTATAGTTAGTAATATTTGCATACCCATTTAAATAAACTAATAAAGTGGAGGGGCGCGTCATTTATAATCAGACAACCTATATTGCAATATTACTTTTAGCAGTTGTCGGAGAGCTCATTATTGTCTATAACAAAACACTAAACACTACGCAAATGTATTTATTTGTTCATATGAACTATATTATTATTTAATTGATTAAAATAAACACAAAAAGATCATCCCTAAGAAAAACTATCTTAAAGAAACGTCACAGAAATACTGTATTTAACTAAAAACAAATTAAAAAATTACAAGAAAAACTTATATTACGTTATTATCTCTATAATAAGAGGTACGGCAGGTACGTTCAAATTCATCATAATTATTATATGGCTGTCAATACATAGTAACATTTAAGTAAATTACAACTCAGTTAAAAGAGCTTGGTCACGACATGGGTCACAATTGAATATTCATCAAATACTCTTTCTAAAGCAACATTATCAAACAATTACATATTAATGAATTAAACAAATTTTATGCGGCTTACTATCGCGTTTATTTTGGTTTAGATTTTACATTTTTTTTATTATTCCGACGTTTCGAAAGCTTTGCGGCCATCGTGGTCACGGAGTCATCAGAGGTCTCTCCGTGATCACGATGGCTGCAAAACTCTCGAAACGTCGGAATAATAAAAATTATGAAATCTAAACCAAAATAAACGCGATAGTAAGCCGCATACAATTTGTTTAAATCATTATCAAACAACGCTATCATCTGATATATAAATTGACTTATATATTACTGTAAGGCACTACTACGACCATGACCACGATTACGACCACAGTCACAACTAGACTGGTCGATTTGTTTTGCGATCGACCGTCCGGATAGCCGCAAGGTGTCGAGGCAGGCTCAGACCACGGCCAGTTGGTTGACTGACATTGGGAAAGACGCGGAAACAAAATACAAGTTATTTAGTTTCCGCGTTTGTACAATTATCAATTTGACCAATATCAGAAGTAGTGTCGTGGCACTTACAAGTTACAACTTTCATCCTAATTATCTAATCGCTTGGTTGAAGCTTAGCAAACTCTTTGCCGCCCGAACGTCGCTCGGTTCCTTCTTCTTGGATGGGTCCAGCATGAAACATTTCCAAAGTCTGAAAACAATAAAAATTGTCTATTCACGCCTTTTTCCACCCATACATAATATATTCAAGATACCAAAGTACCAGAGCCAGTATGAAGAGAATTGTGGATGTGAAGAAAGCAAGGGAGTTGTGTAAGGATCATGGCAAGTGGCGCTCCACTGTCTCTGCCTATCCCTATAGGAAAAAGGCGTGACGATTTGATTGATTGATTGATTAACCAACGTACATAATATGTTGAAGATACCTCGGTACTACTAAGTCATTTTACTCCAGAGACTCTCAGTCTCTATCATGACACCACGGTCGCCATTCAAAGTGACAGCAATTATAAAGGTATTTAAAGCTTGTACACACCTGAGTGTTTCATCAGCCCCCGCAGAGAGTACAGTGGATCCATCTGGCGACATGGCCATATGTAAAACGCGAGCTGTATGCCCACTCAATTCAGCCACACGACTCATACCAGGATACTTCCATATTATCAATTGATTATTCACGTAACCATGGCCTGATATCAATTCACGATAATGGGAGCTCCATAGAATTGAGCATACCTGCGAAAGTAGTTGAATTAAAATTTAAAAGTATACAGACCGTAAAGTGACTTAGTCGCATTTCGGATTTGACGACAACAGTCCATTACGCGTAAAATCCCAAATTCGATTTCCGGCCAGAGAAAAGATTTGATTCTTAGCTTTTATTTGTAATATTTAATAATAATATTGAATATTACAAATATTCGTTATTAAAAAAATGCAGAATTTTGCTCCTGGTCGAGTTGTCAAAGAGTGGTAGGCCGTGGGGCCCAGTCTGCCTATCCGTGGTAGTACCACGAATTACAGACAGACAGTAAAGTTGCAAGGGGAGGTAGCCAACTAGCCGTCACTACGGCAGCCAAACATGCTTCTTCATGCATTTTTTGAAGGATCCAAGATTATATGGGGAACTGTTATGATGTTTCCTAGTTAGTGTCTAGATTGCGATCGGCATAGGCTTTTATCTACTGAGGCAGCCATGAACAGAGGCGTTTTTTCAGTCGTCGGCACTCTTGGACCTCAGGCAGGTCGAGGTCGAATTCGAGTCACAATTTATATATATAATAGTTTTCGACTTACAGGATATTCGGGATACAACTGTTTTAAGAAATGTAGTACATACCTGTGATTTAGTATCAACAGTATTAATATTAGCTCCTGTACTAATATTCCATAATCTCAATGTACGATCTGCAGTACCACCACCGGAAGCCAATATGCCAGGACTCCATGGACACCAGGATAGACCTTTCACAGCTGCTAAATGTTGACTACAAAACACATAATTTTATTATTCAATCAATCAATTAAATTGTCACCCCTTTTTATCATAGGGATAGGCAGAGACAATGGAGCGCCACTTGCCACGATCCTGACACAACTCCCTCGCTTCCTTCACATTCACAATTCTCTTCATACAAGCTCTATGGTTATGGGCACTAGGCAACCTAGCTTTCTTGAGGATGTCTCCAATTTGGTCGGCAAACACACTTCTGGGCCTAGTTTAACGTATTCAATTACACGGGATTTATAAATTCCTTTCGTCAATCTACTTTCACTCATTCCTGTGCCCAAACCATTGAAGCATTCCTTTGTCAATCCTTGTCACTACATCCTCATTCAAACCACATCTATCACGCACTGTGCTATTCCTTATTCTATCCGCTATCATCACTTCTCATAGACCCTAGGCGATAATTAGTCCCCACTTTCTTTGACACAATTAATGGAACGTGACTTTGGATAAGAGAACCAGTCTGCTGCTGTTAAGTCCAGGGCTTGATTGTCAGAACAAAGATTGTTTTATAGCATTTATTTGTAATAATGAATTATTTGATTTCATATTACAATATATTTTGCTCTGGGTAGAATGAACCAAGTTCTTGGCCGGCATAGTGACGGCGACTGAGGCAGGCAACCATATAATAAAACGGGATTTTCAGACATTGGCATCCTTGGAGCTTTTCTGCTTACCACTATTATTATACCACTATCTGTAGTAGCAGTGCAATGGTTACACAAACCGAGAGCACGAGTTCGAAGCCACCCACCGGTACCAATGTATCTTTGATATATGTACTTTGGTTGTCCTGTTTCTATGATACAAGCACTTTAGTAGCTTAGTATAGAAACATGAAAAATAAAAATAAAAAATACACTCACTTAAATGTATAAATAGGCTGTGAACCGCCAAAGTGATTGCCCTGCACTTGTGGCCAGATGTTGAGTAGGTTGTCATTCCCACCGGAAGCTAAATATTTCCCATCAGGAGACCATTTCAAACCACAAATCTAAAATTGAATTATTATAAAATATTAAACCCTGAAGTATCCATAAATTATTATTATTGCAAGAGGCAGATATTTGCTGGTTGATAAGCAGGCAGACAGTTGGCCCATTCTGCTGATCCATGGTAGACTTAGTCGCCTTTTAGGTATTCTTGAAACTTTTAGAATAAATAACTTCAGAGATTTAGTTTATTATTAAAGGACGTCATTTATTTTGGGCTTTTCTGTACTATTTTTGTTATTTCCAATGATGAAAAAATATATAAATGGTAGTTTCGATACTTGTATTAATAAAACTAATAACAATTTTGCTTTAAATTGCTGTGCAATTGAGTTATTTGGAAAAATATGGATTTTCTATCGTCTGTTAATCACAAAAATAAAGGATATATTCCAATTACATTGTAATCTTCGTACATCAAACTATTTTTAAATGTATATGCAACTGTTAATACAATTAAGCCCAAGTCCCCATACAAAATAAATGTTGTCCTTTATAATTTGTGTACCAAGTTTTTACTTGGTACCAACAGTACAAAATAATTTACAAAGTGATTTTCACGTTTGTATTGGATCAAGCCTGTTGGAAAAGCTCAGAGTCACTCAGCAGGCAATGAATAAAACTATGCTTGGTGTGTCTGCCGATAGGATCCTTAACGAGGATAGTCGCCAAAGAACCAGACTAACCAACATAGCCCGTTGGATTAACAAGATGAAGTGGTAATGGGCTGGTCACATCGCTCGAAGAACTGACAAATGATGGGGAAGAAAGGTTCTAGAGTGGAGACCACGAAAGACGCAACGTAGGTAGGCCTCCCACTAGGTGTACTGACGACATAATGAAAATCATGAATAACCGGTGGATGCAACTGGCATCTTGTCGTTCGGAATGGCGTTCTAAGGCCTATGTTCAGCAGTGCACGCCTTCTGGCTGATGATGATTTTTTCTTAATAATATTAATATCTTAATAATATTAATTCTTAATAATATTAACAAAAACGGTCTGTATACTTACAAACCACGTGGTTTCATGGTCTCCACTCTAGAACCTTTCTGTCCCATCGGTTGTCGGTTCTTCAAGCGATGTGACCGGCCCATTGCCACTTTAGCTTGCAAATTCTACGAGCTATGTGAAGTGGTTCGGTCGCATTTCGGGATCAGCTTGTAAGTTAGCGGTTCCAACCCGGCCGGCATAGTGGATGTGATTGCTACTTAGTTATTGAATTGTATTAGCAGTGGCATCTATTCTTGGACCACACTCCAGCTTAACATCAAACAGGATGCCGTAGTCTCAATAAAAAAAAATCTTTACCTCCTGTGTATGTGCATTGACAGTGCTTACAACATGGTCACGTTGTCTTACATCGTGATGTAATATATTGCCATCTCTTGCACCACTGCTCAATATAAACATGTTCCATGCAAGTGAACCAACGCGACCACTGTGACCCTCCATTACCTAAAAATATATATTATAGTAGATATTATAGATTATAGTAAATATATATTATTTAACGCGGCAATTGTCTTTTACGTGAAACCGATTTAGTTTTCGGTACTAAATCACACAGTTCATACAAAAATATCATTATAACTCTTTTATACTTTTTATACTAAGCTACTTAAGTGCTTATCATAAAAACAGAACAACCAAAGTACATATATCAAAGATACATTGGTACCGGTAAGTGGATTCGAACTAGTGCTCTCTGCTTGCGTAACCATTGCACTGCCACTACACCACGGTCGCCTTACTAGTCTTAAAAGTTTGAACTAAAATTGTACGAAATATATTTATTCTTAAATATAAAAAGATAATAATAAGACATCTTCTGGATATTTCATGGATCACTTAACATCAGGTGGAGTGCTATCGTATGTTGAGCCACAATAACAAATAAGACAATTTTCTTTTCCTAAATAACGCTTTTTAAATATTTTACAAAATTATACTAACATACAATGATATTAATTACAATAAGGTAGATGCGTTATATACGTTTTAGTAATTCCAAATGGCACGAGTTTGAACGTTTAACTACGACGAAATGATAGTTGTACGGAACGATTGTTATTGAGAGCGAAAAAGAGACAAATATATGTTGCTCTGCATCGCAATACTTAGTTCAGGTTTACCTATTAGCATAGTTTTAACGTGCCTCTTTCGGAGCGCGTATAACATATCTACATCTTTTCTTATTAAAATATCATTGACTATACTCCACGGCACGTAAGTAAACAAGATTTTAACGTAGTGGCGGAACGTTTGCACACGTACACTGGCTGTGCAATAAAAAAGGGTCTCTTTAGATTCATAAAAAATAATAATATAATAGAAGTTTAAGTAAAAGTAGATTGACGAAAGAAATTTATAAATCTGATGTGCATAGATGCGTTAATCGAGGCAGACCCAGGAGGGTAGTATAGAGCTTGTATGAAGAGAAATGTGAACGTGAAGGAAGCAAGGAAGTTGTGTTAGGATCGTGGCAGGTGGCGCTCCATTTTCTCTGCATATCCCTGTGGGGAAAAGGCGGGACAATTTAATTGATTGATTTTTGAGTTTATCGCGTACAGACAGACGCGGCGGGGGACTAATAGTAAAACTATTAGTATGATACGAAAACCAGTGGTCAAATTTCAGTGCACCCAAGTGTACGCGGGAGTGAACGGAGCGTGGTTGCCACGCGGGAGTCGATGATTGACTGGCCAGCCATTCGCGCGCACAGAACTTTTTTACCTAATGCCGTGCCTCCCTCGCGTACCTAAACACACCTAAAAACGACTTTTGCGCATCTGACTACTTTTGCCAACTTACGTGACGCGATGTTTACATACATACAAAATCAAACTTACCCTAAGTCGTTTGATTCTCTCACAATCCCACAGCTCAACAGTTGCCAAGGAAGTGCCAACAGCCAGATGAGAGCCGCCCCCTTGAACCCAAGCCACCGAGGTGATAGTATCAGAACCTTCTAATGACATAAGTTGTTCTATTTGTCCAGTGCCAGCATTCCATAAATATACTGTATTTCCTAATGCAACAGCTAGAATATTCGAGGCACTCCAGTCTACTAGGTTTAAATCTAGAAATATATTTAACATTTTATTAGGATGATTGTTATCTCTTCTCTTTCATTTCTTTCTTTTCTTTTTCTTCTTTCATTTCTTTCTGTAGACTGGCAGTTTTTTTTTTATTATTGTGACTCGACTCGACATCTAACCTCGACTTGCCTGATCGTAAGCAAGGGAAGGTCCAAGAGTGCCAGCGACTAAAAATAAGCTGCAGTCGCCCAAGAACACTAAGTTCATGAATTAAACAAATTTTTGCAGCTTACTATCGCGTTTATTTTTGGTTAATGATTGTACAATTCTTTATCTAACACAGGGTACTCTATAATACACCACCTTAAGTCCAAAGTCCAGCAAAATGCCAAACTAGCAACAACTAATGAGACAACCAAGACCTCAGTCTCTCTGTGACCACGATGGCTACAAAGCTCTTGAAACATAGGAGCAATAAAAAAATTGTACAATCATTAACCAAAAATAAACGCGATAGTAAGTCACACAAAATTTGTTTAATTCATTAATCAATGTTCGAGCAAAATCTAAGAAAATTCTAACATTAAGTTCATCTATTGTATTTTTTCATTTATTGTGACTCGACATATGACAGCACCCCGCTTGATGTTAGGCTGGAGTGTGGTGCATTAGTGGATGCCACTGCTACTACAATTTAATAACTGTGAGTAGCAGTCACATCCACTATGCCGGCCTAGTTGGAACTGGCAAATTACAAGCTGATCCCGAAACGCGACCAAATCACTTCACAGTCTGTATACTTGTAAGTGGTGGTACTACCCCTTGATCGGCAGATTGGGTACCACTGCCTACCACTCTTTAATAACCAGACCCAAAGCAAATCTATCTCTTTTTTTATTTTTATTTGATAAAGTACTGTTAAATAAAAACATATAATATCTATTTTCTAAATATGCATCATCATAAGCTGCTAGTATATTTAACAATAACTTACAATAGTCATCTAAAATCTCAGGTGCATCTAATATTCTATCAGGTGCTTGTGGGATATAGCGTGTTGTCGATTTGACTGTTGAGGGTACTTTAGCCTACAAATAAAAACATTATATTAGTATAAAACATGTTTTTCCAGTTATTTTTTATTATTGTTGAAACACATTGGCGCTAAAATTTGGCAGTACGCAAAATTTTACATTTCTATACTAAGCTACTAAAGTGCTTGTATCATAGAAACAGGACAACCAAAGTCCATAACATCAAAGATACATTGGTTTTGAACCAGTGCTCTCGGTTTGTATAACCATGGCACTGCCACTACACCACGGTTGCCTAATTAAATTATACTTTAAGAATACCTGTGAATACACAACTCGTAATCTGTTCTGATAACCTTCAGGTGCGGCAGGTGCCTTACATGTGTACTGTAGCAATCGTCCAGGTTCTGTGTCATTTAGGGCTCTTCCAAGAGCCTCGCTGGCGGCAGCCATTGCTACCACCTCTTCAACTTTATCTTCTTCACGATTCATCTGTAAACAAAGTTGATTTGTTTTATTAAAAGCAGACCTATTATATTTTTAAGGAGTGGTAGGCAATGGTACCCAGTCTGCTGATCTGGTGTAGTACCACCACTTATAAGTATACAGACTGTGAAGTGGTTTGGTTGCGTTTTGGGATCAGCTCGTAATTTGCCAGTTCCAACTAGGCCAGCATAGTGGATGTGATTACTACTCACAGTTATTGAATTGTGGTAGCAGTGACATCCATTCATGGACCGCACTCCAGCTTAACTTCAA
Source organism: Tinea trinotella (assembly GCA_905220615.1). Lineage (NCBI taxonomy): Eukaryota > Metazoa > Arthropoda > Insecta > Lepidoptera > Tineidae > Tinea > Tinea trinotella. Next base: position 4,157,742 of record HG992314.1, read on the forward strand.
GTGGGGTGCTGTCATATGTCATGTCACAATAAAAAATATACTACTCTATCAAGAAAGTATCAGGAAAAGATGAATAATACACAAAATATTAATTATATATCCAAAGGACATCATTCATTTTGGGCTTTTATGTACTACTATGTAAACTTTATGTTAACTAATAACAATTTTGCTTTTAATTGCTGTGCTATTGATTTATTTGGAAAATAAGATATGGATTTTGTATCATCTCTTAATCACAAAGACACATCATATTAACAGTTCTGCTTTGAACTGTCATAATTATAGTTTAATCATTTTGCATACCTAAACTATGCAAAATAAAGGATATATTCCAATTACATACATTGTAATCTTCATACATCAAACTATTTTAAAATGTATTTGCAACTGTTAATACAATTAAGACTAGGTTCCCATACAAAATGAATGATGACCTTTATTTTATCATCTTCAAAGTATGCTCCTTCAAAAACGATAAACTTATGACAACGAATAAGCCAATCATCTCAACAAATGTTTTTTCCGAAATTAAGTTCAGTTCTCTAAGCAGCTTTTTAAATAATCGTTTCTCAGTACTTTCTTGACAGAATGTATATTAAAAACAGTTTTCAAAATCTATAATATGTATGTAACAATAAATCTACAATAACAATAAAAAATAATTGGACACACATTTGTATAAAGGATTGAATTGCTGCCTGCTCAATAATATTGCCTAGTGCCGATAATAAGCTTGTATGAAGAGAATCAAAGTTATCTCAGGATAATAGCATGTGGCGTTCCATTGTATAATTCTAACTAAGTACAAGTCTTACCATATAATGACACAAGTCATAATTAGAGTTACTTCTAGATGGAATAAATCTGTCGGCTTTGTTTGGAGTCTTCGATGCTTTGCTAGGAGTTGGTGTAGTCGAACGACCTATGCGAAAAATAATTAATTAATATTTGTTTCTTGAAATAAAGTTAAATGAGTTATTATGAAAACTTACCAGGCGATTTGTTTTTGGAAGGAGTCTTTTTCCCTTTTTTAGCGTCATTTCTAGTCGGTGTTTTATTGCTATTCAAAGCACTAGTATTACAGCTTTGGTTTGATAAAGAGAGTTTTTGCATTGACTGGTTACAGCTTAAATTTATATTAGAAACGTTTTTAAAGGAATTACTTGGATTAATATTCTCGTTGTTGCCTTTTTTAGCCCAACGTTGAAGTGGCCCTCGCGTAATGGGCCCATCCATCGTCGCTAAACTGTTAATTTCATTCAAATAATTAAATTGTGCCATCGCGCGCACAAATCTCAATTATCAGTCAATTATTTTACATTAAATAAAGAACTTTATATGATATAAACACTTGGTTTAACAATGAGAGAAACGATATTCCACCTCCGATCAAAACTTTCGCGTAAAAACACGGAATGTACAAAATTCAACTCTCCAGGAGCCGTTGACAAGTGTTCAAATTTTGGCCGTTATTAGTGATGTAGAATGTTTATGCACTGGGTTGCCTAGCAAATAAAAAAATATCCGATATATATTGTATCGATATTATTCAAAGCTATCGATTTAAAGCTTCTAACACACCGCTGCGTTTTTACTTGCGTTCTGAACGCATGCGTTCTTGCGTTTGCGATTGCGTTTGCGTTTGCGATTCCTTGCACACCGCTGCGTTTGTATCGTGCGTTTCGAGACAGCGTTGCCATATGCCGAATATTTTTTCTCGTACCATGGTTGGCATTTATCTCGTGCTAATAGTAGGACAAATGACATCATTAATTGAATGGGGGACTTGGGCTTAATTGTGTTAACAGTTGCATATACATTTTAAAATAGTTTGATGTACGAAGATTACAATGTAATTGGAATATATCCTTTATTTTGCATAGTTTAGGTGTGCAAAATCATCAAACTATAATTATGATAGTAGTACAAAGTAGAACAAATGTGGCGTTGATTGACAGATGATAGAAAATCCATATCTCATTTTACAAATAACTCAATTGCACTGCAATTAAAAGCAAAATTGTTATTAGTTTTATCAATACAAGTATCGAAACTACCATTTATATATTTTTTCATCATCGGACATTACAAAAGTAGTTCATAAAAGCCCAAAATGAATTAAGTCCTGTTGTCTTTGGGCCAAAGCATTAATCAGTAACATATAAATGCCATTAAATTCATAATATTATATATTATGCTACCGTGCTGAATAATCATTGGATTTTATGAATTTATTTTCTTCAATTTATTTATTGAAATACTAGGAATAGCGAAACCCATAAAGGGTTATAGAATTATAGAAGCATTTTGGTCCGAATGAATAGTCGAATATAACCCTGTGGGATTCCCCTAAGGGTATTCCCAGCTCTCCTTTAGAAACGCAAGTTAATTTACGGGTTTAGGATCGATCGTACCCAGTATGGAGCAAATATTTGTTTCATAGCTTTTATTTGTAATATTTAATATTTATAATTAATATTGCAAATCAAATATTTGTTAATAAAAAGAGGTGAATATTAGCTTTGGGTCTGGTTATCAAAAAGTGGTAGGCAGTGGTACCCAGTCTGCCAATCCGGGCTAGTACCACCACTTCTACCGTACCGCTAGTACCGGGATCAGCTTTTAAGTTGCCGGTTCCAACTAGGCCGGCATAGTGGATGTAATCGCAACTCACGGTTATTAAATTGTAGTAGCAGTGGCATCCATTCATGGACCACACTCCAGCTTAACATCAAGCGGGGTACTATGTCGACACAATAAAAAAAATTCGCTATAGAGAGTACTGCGTCATGGCCATACTGTACAGTATACACCGGACTTTTGGCGAAAAATATAAAATACCGGCAGGTTAATTTTTATATAAGTTTTTAGGTGTTAAAACAACATTTCATGAGTTTCGTTATTCCCAGTATTTTAATAAAAATATTCTAGATTAGCATATAACATTATGTATTGTAACATAAAGTCATTTATATGTTACTGAATATTGCTTGAGAAACTAAATGTCCGAGATAAATGACAATTCTGGTACGAGAAAAAATATTCGGCGTCTGGCAACCCTGCGTCCCAATACTTAGAGTAAGGTACCCCCCCCTCACCTCGGAACAACATTTCATGAGTTTCGTTATTCCCAGTATTTTAATAAAAATATTCTAGATTAGCATATAACATTATGTATTGTAACATAAAGTCATTTATATGTTACTGAATATTGCTTGAGAAACTAAATGTCCGAGATAAATGACAACTCTGGTACGAGAAAAAATATTCGGCGTCTGGCAACCCTGCGTCCCAATACTTAGAGTAAGGTACCCCCCCCCTCACCTCGGAATTCCGTAGAACGCAAAAACGCATGCGTTCTACTTGTTTTGCTGCGTTCTAATCGCAGCGGTGTGTAACTTCATAGCCGTCCCAGTACATTTTGTACTAAAAAGGTAGATCGCAAAAACGCATGGAAGAACGCAGAACGCAAGTAAAAACGCAGCGGTGTGTTAGAAGCTTAAATATTCATGTATATGTGTCGTGTAAAAATATCGATATTTTGATATATCGATATAAATCGAAATATTTGCACATTGTCAAAGTGTGTATCGAAAAATAAATACGAATTGGTAGTCATGTAGTTTTATTTATACAAAACATTACAATCATCGAGAGTTTAGTCAAACCAATAATTGTCAGATATCGACATGAGAAGTACTCTCTATTTTATGTGCTACCCTGTCAATCTGCTCCTATTGTCTGACACTGCCAAGTTAATAGCAGACGCAAGCCTTTCTGACGACACGGAAGATGCTTGGCATATTAAGTATTTTAAAGCGATTTCACAAAGAACCGGCGTGAAATGTCTGCAACTCACCCAAAATTTTAATGGATCTGATTTTCTTTGTAGTATTGTTGGTCCAGATACTGCTCAAGCTCATTGGGGACAGAGCCAGCGCTTGGAAAATAACCGTACATCTTATGAAGGGTATAGTTCGCGTCACGTAAGTTGGCAAGCGTAGTTAGATGTGCAGAACTCGTTTTTTAGGTGTGTTTAGGACACGAGGGACACGGTGGCCAGCCAATCCGTGCGCGCGATTGGCTGGCCAGTCGATCATCGACTCGCGCGTGGTGTCCACGCTCCGTTCGCTCCCGCGTACACTCGGGTGTACTAAAATGGTGCACCGCTTGTTTTCGTATCATACTAATAGTTTTACTACATATTTATCCCCCGTCGCGTCTGTCTGTTCGCGATAAATTCGGAAATCAATCAATTAAATTGTCCCGCCTTTTTCCCACGATCCTGACACAACTCCCTCGCTTTCTTTACATTCACAATTCTCTTCATACGAGCTCTTTGGTTATGGGTACTATGCAACCTAGCTTTCTTGAGGATGTCTCCGATTTGGTCGGAGAACACCCTCCTGGGTCTGCCTCGATTAACGCATCCATGCACATCAGATTTATAAACTTTCGTCAATCTACTTTCATTTAAACTACTATTATTATTTTTTATGAATCTAAATAGACCCTTTTTTATTGCACGGCCAGTGTACAGGCGCAAACGTTTCGCCACTACGTTAAAATCTTGCCAACTTACGTGACGCGAACTATATTTGTGGATGTGAGGAAAGTGAGGGAGTTGTGTCAAGATTATGGCAAAAAGCGCTCCATTTTGCTCTATCTATGTGAGAAATAGGCGTGACAATTCAAAGATAAAGAGAAACAACGGGCCAGGCTTTATCTCATTTAATAATATGGCATAAAGTCTAGGAACATTATACTCAAGAGGGCATAAAGTGGAGTACTATACATTCCGGAGATGTTGAATGATGTAAATAAAGCTTAGATTTTTGTTTCAATCAAATTGTTACGCCTTTCTCCTACAATGATAGACAGAGACAATGGATCGCCACCCGCCACGATCGTGACACAACTCCCTCACTTCCCTCACATCCATAACTCTCTTTATACAAGCTATTTTTTTAAAGTTTATTCTAAACTATTTTATGAATTGTTCTTTGGGCTTGTTTGCGGCAAACACCAAGCATAATATGTAAGCCGCTTAAATATTTACTTGGACACTAGCAAATTAAATACTAAGCCAAAAACAAGAAAAAAATTAAACGTCAGCTCAAACACCGAATAGAATTTCTTGGAGTTTTGGCGGGCAACTGCAACTGACAGGACGCGCAATTTTGAATTATTTGAAAAACTTGTGTTTTTCATAAATATTAATGTGTAATAATGGTGGAATTGTTATCCAGTAATAGTTTTTAAGTTGATCAAGTATAAACAAGTAATTTAAAGTTGTGAAACGTGTTTCTTCATGTTCCCTCCAAGACTTCTTCTGATGTTTTAGTAAAGGCTTTCCGCCGCTTTACTAAAACGTTCATCATCAACCTCATTCTCATCATCATCATTTGTTGAATCACTCACGTGGATCTTCTTCATCTTTACTTGACATTGAACCATATATTTTTACTTTGACACTGGCAAGTTAAATACTAAAGCCATAAACAAGAAGAAAGAAAAAGAAAAGAACACCGAATAGAATTTCTTGGAGTTTTGGCGGGCAACTGCAACTGACAGGACGCGCAATTTTGAATTATTTGAAAAGCTGGTGTTTTTCATAAATATTAATGTGTAATAATGGTGGAATTGTTATCCAGTAATAGTTTTAAGTTGATCAAGTATAAACAAGTAATTTAAAGTTGTGAAACGTGTTTCTTCATGTTCCCTCCAAGACTTCTTCTGAAGTTTTAGTAAAGGCTTTCCGCCGCTTTACTAAAACGATCATCATCAACCTCATTCTCATCATCATCATTTGATGAATCACTCACGTGGATCATCTTCATCTTTACTTGACAATGTTTTAACATTGAACCATATATTTTTACTTTGACACTGGCAAGTTAAATACTAAAGCCATAAACAAGAAGAAAGAAAAAGAAAAGAACACCGAATGGAATTTTTTGGAGTTTTGGCGGGCAACTGCAACTGACAGGACGCGCAATTTTGAATTATTTGAAAAGCTTGTGTTTTACATGAATATTAATGTGTAATAATGGTGGAATTGTTATCCAGTAATAGTTTTTAAGTTGATCAAGTATAAACAAGTAATTTAAAGTTGTGAAACGTGTTTCTTCATGTTCCCTCCAAGACTTCTTCTGAAGTTTTAGTAAAGGCTTTCCGCCGCTTTACTAAAACGATCATCATCAACCTCATTCTCATCATCATCATTTGATGAATCGCTCGCGTGGTTCATCTTCATCTTTACTTGACAATGTTTTAACATTGAACCATATATTTTTACTTTGACACTGGCAAGTTAAATACTAAAGCCATAAACAAGAATAAAGAAAAAAAATAGAATTTCTTTGCAATTTTTGTTTATTCTAGTATAATAGTTATCTGCAAGGAACATTGTACTCAAGAGCAGTTTTAAAGCAAAAAATAATCTCACGTAGATTTCAGATTGTTAAACTTATATTGTGTATATTTGGCCACATTACTCACCTGCAAATTATTAGCAAAGCGTTACTTTTTCTATTTTATTAACCATCATGACCGACGCCGACAACACCGGCTCTTTTAAAACTGATTTATTGCAAGTGAGTGCGACTAAATTTCATTCCAGTCGATTCTATTGGGAATTTTGACCTAATCTAAACTTCTGATGTGCAGACCCTGGACGAGTTCCAGGAAAGAGTTGCGGATCCACCGGAAAAGTCTGACTCCAGCGCAGTGGACTACATCAAAGCGGCGGAACTGCTAGACTCCATGGTGGCAGAGTACTCAAAAAATGTGGACCACGTTGAGGAACTGGGAAAACTTATGACTCGCAATCTTGATTAATGGTGAGTACTTACATAAAACCTAGATAGTTATCCCAGCAAATAAAAAGAGCACTGACTTTTGGGCTGTACAGCTTAAAAATCGGCTGATAAGAAGTGCTCTGGACGACTGCAGTAGGAGCAAGTCTATTCTTTCGTGCTCATTATTAATAAAATTATAAAATTTTACACATTTGAAGAATGAAAAGTAAGCAGGTAACAATACAAGTTACTTGAATGCCATCACTCTTTTTATCTGCCGGCATCTATATCCTATTGTGAAAAATAAAATACAAACTTTTACAGGGCAAAGCAGGGGCCATGCTCATTACTCGCTGCTCTGGTCAACGAAGACGAAAGCATTCAGGTCAGGCCTCACGTATGACCCCATCTAACTGGACAAATGGTGGAACATAATTTTATTGTATTTATTTACTTTGTAAATTTCTGATTGAATTAAATGATGGGTTAGAGATTATTTACTTAACGCCATGAATCCTATCTGTCTAAATGAAATTTCTTTATATACCATTGTTTTATTTTATTTAAATAGTTGAACCCTTTTATATTATTGTGAATGCTGTAATTACTGTAACTATATTGATGTCATTTCACTACTTGTGTCCAGGGCATGGCATGGAAATTTTCATTTACGTATTGCATCCTATTTGCAAAATGTTTATTTAATTGCCTAGATTACAATTTTATTTTTGAAATTTATAAATAATACATAAGATTTCATTTTAAGAAGTTTAGACTCTTTGTTTCATAAACATGCATTAAATTTTTCTTTTGTTGCATGGCAAATTTAAATCAATTATTAAATATTACAAATAAAAGCGGCGCTCCATTGTCTCGGCCTATCCCTGTGGGAAAAAGGCGTGTCAATTTGATTGAAATAAAAGCCATAAAACGAATAATTGCTTTGATCGGGAATTGAATCCGTGTAGCAAACTGGCGTGCTGACCAATGCGCTACGCCTATCGGTAATATATGTAACCTCGACCGCTTTCATTAGCTATGAATGAGAGAAGTCATTTATCATATCAAATTACTAAAAATGACTGCAAAAAGGAACCAAACGCTTCGTTAAAAATGGTCAACAAAATCACCGTTTTTTAATTAATTTGCTTTCTACAATGAAAAAACCCAGCAAGCGACATCACTATTTGATTCGCTGTAGTGCGGGCAGGAGTATTTAAAAAATGCCTATTGGTGGAATAAAAAAAAGAATGTAGCTTTTATTTATTCAAATTTCTGTTCACTATGTTTGTAAGTATCATTTTTGCAATATCATGGCAATACCATGATATTTAGCTTTTAGAAAGGTTAGCTGGTAGAAAATGCTATTTAGCATTAAGCTCGCCCATTGTATTGTTTTTACTGTGCAATAAAGAATTTTATTATTATTATATTGCAAGAGTCTGTTTGACAGAGTCAGGCACAAGGCCCTTCTTTCCAAGCTCGAGCCATACGGTTTACCTTACACGCAGGTCTGGATAACCGATTTCCTGCAAACCGTTCCATACGCGAGGCGCAGGGTGTCGGTGAACAAGGTGCGGCGGTTCTTTGCGTCAGAGCTTCGCGTGCAGTTTGATACTATTGCGCGGAGTACTGTTCGCATCTCTGTATCTACTTTTCTACAGTCAAGACGAATCTAATAAGTCCAAACTTAGTTAAGCCACCAAGTTTAAACCCTTCAAGCTCCATCATCAGAGTAGCTCAGTGGTACCAGTGTTTAGGACACAGATATGTTTAAAAGTGAAGTCGGACAGACTGGACATTCTTGGAATGTCCCTTCGCTGCGACCTGAATCACAGGAACCACATTGAGCGGGCCATTAAGACCACCTCCCGCAAACTTGGCATCCTGAACAAGGTGCGGCGGTTCTTCGCACCAGAGCTTCGCCTGCTACTTTACAAGGCTCAGATTAGCTCATGCGCGGAGTACTGTCCGCATCTCTGGGACGGCTCTACCAGGTATCTTCTTAATGTCCTGGATTCATTGCAGCGCCGAGCTGTCCGGATCATAGGTGATGCAGAGGTCACGCGAACTCTGGAGCCCCTGCAACTACGCAGAGACATGGCGGCTCTGTGCGGCCTCTATCGCCTATATCACGGAGAATGTTCCGAGGAGCTCTTTCCTTGTTCCTACCTCATCTTTTCACTCCCGTATTACCCGCACAGGTCGGGGAAAGCATCCGCATTTTATCGACCGAATCGGCAGTCGAACTAAGAAGTTCGGTGCGTCTTTTCTTTGTAGATCAATCGACAAGTGGAATGCTTTGCCTGCCCATGTGTTCTCTCCATCCTATGACCTTGGATCCTTCAAGCGATGCGTGAAGAAGCACCATTGGCCGGCATAGTGACGGCGACTGAGGCAGCCGTGAACAAACCCGGTTTTCTCAGTCGTAGATCCCTACCGCAGCTAACAAAACAAGCTGATGACCTTGAAACCCCTGATCAGATCTTTCTAATCGTAACAAAATCTTCATAAAAAATGCATCGTAATCGGATTCGTCTTTATAACTCCCCTCTTTTTGAGTCGGGGGTTAAAAAAGATTCCTTGACGTCTGGGCTACTAGTTGGTGACAGCACTTGCGAACGAAACGGCTGTCTACTGTTCCAATTCCGATGCGAACTCTCTACAACTAATGTATACTCTAAGCCGGGTATAGTGATATAACTGGTTCAAAAGCTCCAAAATTATTTTGTATGCTTTGGGTACTTTGTACATTAAATGCATATTCTGTATTCTGTGTTGTTTGTTTTACGATGTTTCTGATAGCAACAAGGAAAATAAATGTGTGGATAAACAAAAAGAGCCACTAATTATAGTAAACATATTTATTTAAAATAAAAAATTGTTCATAAAATAGAGTATTGTAAATTGACATAGTATATTGAAGTAAATAAAATTATATATAAAAATATCTATTGAAATTAAATTGCCATTTTTTATATACTTGCAACAAATTACATATTAATATTTAAATCATTATTATAACATATAAAAAGGAACATAGTAGAAAATAAAAAATTAAAATGCAATTTGAGCTTATAAAAACTTAACTAAACAAAACATTTTACAACCAACAGTTCATTTGACATTTCTGTTTCTTAAAATAGTAATCAATTGATTTTAATTATTGCGTACTTTTTTATTAGTTTATTCGAGTACTACGTATAATAAATATTGCTTAAATTCTTATGTTATCTATGAATCCATGCACGTGTAGCACCATATAATTTTTCTTAACTTACAAAGTAAAAATTATAACTTTACTATGTGATATCAAATATTTACAATAACATAATTTTAATGATGGGTCTTGTTATCAAATTTATTTACCTAAATAAAATAGTTCTACAAATATTTCTTTAATACAGGAAGTTATATATGTAGTTGGCAATGAGTATTGCCAACAAAAAAAGGTTAATTTAGGTGTTCTCATTTTAAATTGGGATTATTTTTATTATTAAAATAATCTTTAATTAATGGTTGTGTTGATTAAAACACTTTTTTTTTCAATATTACCTCAATATTTATACTCAAGACCAATCACTAATTAATGTATATCATTTAATTTTAATGGCACTTTTAGTCGATAAGTTTGGAAGGAATAAAACTGTCAAACTAAAACAAAGTTAAACAATCACTAGCGCTTAACTTTGTCGAATAATATTATCGAAAAAAACTTCAACCCTCAGTACCGAGATGTGCTGATAATCATAAAGCCAAAAAGAATACTATGGCCGTATCACTTTCTTGCTATCAGACACTATGTACTCTTTTGTTAACAAATATACTATAGTAAATTATATTAAGTTTCTTGAGCTAAGATCTAAACTAAAAGCATGATATAATAAAAGCAGAAATAGTATTCATATTTACAAAATAATCTCTACATCGTTATAACGGTAACACGCGATATCGATAAAATTAGGTCACCTCACTATGCGTTAAAAACGTAAGGCAGTTTGCATTTTCTTAGGAAATAACTAAAGTTTCTAAGTCCTTTAGCGTAGCGTCAGCCGTCAAATCATTTAAGAACCTAATAAAAACATGTAAACCGTAGTGGCTGTAGTGCAAGTTTGAAGTTAACATCGCGGTGGGATAGCACTCTTCACCAGTTTTTTATTGTGCGACAACTTTCAGGGCTATCAAGAAACGCGACTTGATTTTAAATGCAAAATGTTGAGAACATAAAAGAAACTAATCAGAGATCAGACTGAGAGGCAAAGAATAAAGGCAGTATAGCAATATTATTAGATTGTTGGAGTAATTACGAAAATCGGGATAACCACAAATTACTTCATATATTTTCATTGGCAACATTAATTATTGATTTTAGTTGAAAGTTTGAATTAAATCGACTTATCTAAGTTAAAATAATAAATAAACTTTGAGACGTATACGCTGATTTTATATTAAATATTAAATTAAGTTTCATTCTGATTTACCATGAATGAGATTCAACAAAATAAGATTACTCTTTCAGTCGGCATATTATAAACCTTTTAATTAAATCGTCTAGTTAAATGTTTCCACTGAAAAAAATATTGTTTCGATTTTCAATTTCTTATTTAATTGAGATGCATTATTTGTATTTTAGCATGAAAGGTTATTTCCATGCGTTAGTGGAACGCTTACTCATTGGCGATTATTTGCTTGCTCAAATTTTAACAGCAAAAGTTAACGAGGAAACTGATATAAGTTAAAAATGAAAGTAATAGTAACGGATTGGAATATGCCAAGAGACTTAAATATTGTGAAAACTCACGTTGAAATATTGAATGGGGGATATGGTCTGTTTAGATATTTATAATTTTCAGAATTACCCGATTTTTGTAATTATCCCAATATTTTATTCTATCTATGTTATACTAAATATAAAATATATATATATATCTTAAATAAAATGACAAATTCAGAGATCATTGATATAACATGAGCACTTAATTATTCGTCGTCTCAAAACACAGCATTCGTTAAGTAGAACTCATTCCTCCGACTTAAAATACACATAAAAATATCAAAGAAAAGAGTATTTACACTTTGTTTACGATGTTAGCACAGCGCCACAAACTAATGCTACAGTTACACATGCTCATTACTAGCACAAAAGCATGCTTTTACTGAGCAAATGCTCATTAGTAGCACGTCATTACGTCATTACTCATTACGAGATTGCTCTAAAATCGTCGGACGTGCGATTTTTGGGCATGCTAACTGCAGCGCGTGTGAACATTGAGCATGCTAGTATGTAGTAGTAAATCAGCATGTCTATTGCTAGCAAATGTAATCTGCTCAAAGGCATGCTCATATTGAGCATACTCAATAGCATGCTGTTTAAGAGCATGTGTAACAGAAGCATTACTGAACTGTCACGTCTCTGTTAAAGACAGATAAGCAGTCGTTTGGCGCACATTCATAGTTTGCAAGTAAAAAAATTATCTAAAAAATATTGTGAAATTAAACTTGAGACATTGTTTATTCGTTAGCTTATAAACTAATTGTCGTACTCATAGACGTTAAGGGATCATTACATTTTCGGCATAATGACATAGTCGGTCCATGAGTATACTATAGCCAAGGGAAAATAGTCGGTGACATCAAACGATTGAGTTTAAGTTTAATAAGCAGGTCTGGTGCGATGAAATGAAGGATAAAGAATGATATAACAGAGGAATAGATCAATTTAGAAAAGTAGTTGGATTACTCGATGAACCCCTGACAAATGTGAATAAGTTTACAAATCAAAGTATAACGGATCATTAACGACTCTGAGTAGGACAGTAAATAATTTTAAAAAATATTGCTATTTTAAAATTATAAAATTCTTGCCGTGACCTGCCATCGTGGTCACGACAAATACCTTCTTAAGGCACGCGCTGTTTCAATGCGACATGTCAAAATTGTATGCACAGCGCTCTCTAGTGTCATCAAACACGCAATTTCTCAATATATATTTCTTCTATCTGTTGATTGAACTCCAAAACGGCTAGACCTACATTAATGACAATTTTTGTGTGTGGACCCACCATGGATGGTTTAGATTCACAGTTGGACGGTAGGCGGTACTGCAAACGTTTTTTTTTACTTCGGGTCTGTTGAGTCTGCCAGTCTTTTATATTATAAAATATTGCGCTACCCGTGTCGAGTTACTTAAGAGGCAGGGTATAAATAGCATATTTTTTAAAAACTTAATTTACACTAAAAACATATACGGTTATAAACTTAAAAGTAAACTTACGTATAAACTACGTATACTCGTACAACAATAAATTGAGCATTAATTTTGGAAAACTTTTCTGCTTTATTTTCATTCAACCTTTTATTGTTTTGTTTCTTAATTACTTTTATTACTTCTAACCGAAAATTATATAATCAGTGGCGTAGCGTGGCGGGGGCGGCGGGCGGCACATTTGGGGGGCGGCAAAATTTAAAAAAATAAAATAAATCATTAAAATTTGAACCCAAAATTAATATTTTTGTTGTACCTATGATTGAAATTCCTAAGGGGCTGACTACCACGCTACTCCACTGTATATAATGCAAAAAATATAAATGCTTAATAAAAAATAATTATATTATTTATTTTTTATCGTGCATATCTTTCATCTGTTAGCTCCACGTCACATATTGTATCAGTTAAGATCGTTGCAAATTAAAATGCCTTATTATTAGTGCGCAATTTTTTTTATAATACATTTTCATTACTAAAGTATTTTAATTTATTATTGACTGCCAAAGAAATTAAAAACAATAATTATAACATTTTCGTATATTAATCTATTTATAATGTACTTTTGTCCGTTAATTTCAATCAGTTCATTGTTTTGTTCCTTAAACTAAATTCTGATAAACCCACTAATTATAAAATATTTACGTATTAATAAAGTACTAGAGAACAAAATCTTAAAATTTATAATAAAAAAAACTAAATAAAATTGATCTAAAAATAAATGTTGCTAGATGTAAAAATTGTTCCAGTTTCTTTATTTACCTAATTATACAAAATGGTAAAAAAACACATATTATTAACATGAGACGGCACATTACAATGCGCATGTTTTATTCCGTAAAAGTGCTTTGGAAAATAAAAGATCGACAACCAATAAAGTAAAAATCGATTTAAAAGTATTTAAATAAAATAAACAAGACTGTTTATATGTACTTCGAAAAATAAACCTAATGTCTTTCTTATTTATCATGGTTAATCATCAGTTATTTACCTATGAGCCTCAAAAACATTGGTTTTCAAAATCAAGGCCGGGAGCGTCTTGCGGCAAGACGGCAGATTTTAGAAACATAATTAACGCAGCAACATGTATGATAAAATTCATTGCGAATCATGCCGCACCAGGTTTTCGCAGCAAGACGCACCTGAGCCCTACGTAAAGTCTATCACGTATTTTCAAAAATAATCGGAATAGGCACTACTTTAACAGTATTCATATTTTTGGAATATGCTGGTAAAATTACTAATTAAAATTGGATTGAATTTTGCCTGTCGCGACCGGCAAACAATACTGGCACCTGCGAAATAACGCGCGACCGTTTTGACCACTGATCTACATATCGCCCACGTACCCGCCTCGGAATTTTCCTATCTAAACGTGTAGCTCTTTCAAATGCAGTTGCATGTTAAAATGTCATTTGCAGGTGACCGATATGTTATATACGATATTTAATTTGATTGGTTAAATTTAACCAATGATGTTTCATTGTCAAATGCCTTTCACGATTAAAATTTAAATTATCTGATAGGAAGGGGCTGGCCTCCATTTCAAGAGCACTGCTCAAAGGCTGCCGAGTTAGCAAACTTTATTCCAATCTTACTATTTTATAACATATATATACACAGGTTATAACTAGTTAACCAAGTGTTTATAGGCTTAAAATATATCTAGTAAAAGTTTAAAAGTGCTGTGTGGAAGCACTACTTTGTTGGTGAGAAAAGCTCAGCTATTTCTCGTCCAAAGCTTTAAAACTTATGTTTTACAATATAAATTTTAAAAACGCTATAGGCAGTATTTCTTATGACTTATTCATAACGTTCATTATATGAATGTGGCCTAAATTATCAACAGTTACGAAACATGAGAATTTCTCATCAACGCATAACTTCTTCGCATTCATACCTGAGATCTTGATGCAGGATAGTATTTCTTTGCCCTTTGAACCTTCTTTATAGCTGCAAAATAAAAATAAAATCAATAAAAATTTGCATGCCTGATGCTTTATAGGCACAGTCTACTAGTGAGTGAACTCCAGATAGCCAAAGCCATCGCGGTAGACCGATAGTTCGTGACGCAAAAGGTCGTATCATGAGTCATTAGTCACCAGGCGACCGTGGTGTAGTGGCAGTACAATGGTTACGCAAACCGAGAGCACGAGTTCGTGACCATCCACCGGTACCAATGTAACTTTGGTTGTCCTGTTTCTATGATACAAGTACTTTAGTAGCTTAGTATAGAAATGTAAATAAAATAGAAAAAAGAAAACCCTTTGCCCAGCAGTAGGACAATTTAATGGGTTAATAATAAAAGCCTTATGCTAATTGAGTATTATCATTTTATTAGTACAGTATAGGACATTGGAATAGGACTCTACTTTAAGTCTATCTAGTTTATGCTCTGTGCCATAGACTATAAATATATATTATTTTTAACAAAACGATTTTTATCGTTGTGTAACGCTTTACACAGTATTCTTTTCAGTAGTGAATAAAAAATCAAAATGAGTAATTCAAATTGTCACGCCATTTTTTCAAAGGAAGACAACGGAGCACAACTCCTGGCTTCCCTCACATCCACAATTCTCTTTATACAAGCTTACAGCTGTGAATTGGTAATATTTAATTATTACAAAACCGTCTGTGTTTGTTTAGGAGTGGTAGGCAGTGGTGCCCAGTACGCCGATATACAGTACCACAATATACAGACCGTGAAGTGACTTAGTCGTTTTTCAGGATCGGCTTGTATGTAGCCGGTTCCAACTAGGCCGGCATAGTGGATGCAACTGCTACTTGCAGTTATGTTACTGTAGTAGCAATCGCCTCTATTTATGGACAGCACTCTAGCTTAACATCACGTGGGGTGCTCTCATATGACGAGCCCCAATAGATAAATAAATAAAAATAATAAGATAAATATTCGATTACATAGATTTTATTTAGACTTAAATGTACCTACCTCGTCTTTTCACACCCGTAATACCCGCACAGGTCGGGGAAAGCATCCGTATTTTGTCGACCGAATCGGCAGTCGAACTAAAAAGTTCGGTGCGTCTTTTCTTTGTAGAACAATTGACAAGCTTTGCCAGCCCATGTGTTCTCTCCATCCTATGACCTTGGATCCTTCAAGCGATGCGTGAAGAAGCATCTTAGGCCGGCATAGTGGCGGCGGCTGGGGCAGCCGGGAACTGACTCGGTTATTCCAGTCGTCGTCACTCTTGGACCTCCTCTTGCTTATCATCAGGCGGGTCGAGGTCAGATGTCGTGTCACAAGAAAACAAAAAAAAAACTTACGTTTTACATCTCCACAAATTTTCAAAAGAGTCAAACCTTAAATATCCATTGCCAAAGAAACTATTGCAATTATTCAAGTCCAAGTTTTCAATACTGGCAGTTAAGCTTGTCCTGTTATCCAAAGGTGTTGCCAACGGAGACAAGAGAACATTACGGCCACGATTTCTGAAAAAAAATAAGACTATTTATATCTGTGTTCTCTCCTTCCAATGGATAATTTTTTTCACGACATAGTGATATGCCAGTGGATGCAAAAGGCATTTTTTCGTTTGAAATGGCGTTCTAAGGGAGAGGCCTATGTTCAGCAGTGGATGCCTTCTGGCTAATGATGATGATGACATATGACAGTACCCCGCCTGATGTTGCGGTCTATGAATGGAGGTGAGTGCTACTTATTTACAGTCTAATTCACTATATCGGTCTAATTGAAATCGGCAACTTATAAGCTGATTCCGAACCCGACTAAGACACTTCACAGTCTGTATAATTGTAAAAATAATCATTGGCGCTATTGGATCTCCTCTGGCTTACCACCAGGCAAGTCAATTTGTCGACCGAATCGGCAGTCGAACTAAAAGGTTCGGTGCGTCGTTTCTTTGTTGAACAATCGACAAGTGGAATGCATTACCAGCTCATGCGTTCTCTCCATCCTATAACCTTGGATACTTCAAGCGATGCGTGATACCTTTGGCCGGCATGACTCGGTTTTTACAGTCGTCAGTACTTTTGAACTACTACCCAGGGCCGTCTTTACCCGGGGGTTCAAAAGGTGCGGTGCACCCGGGCGCAGAGTCCTAGGGGGCGCATGCCGACCGCCATAAATTTCGATAGGTACCTACTCACTGAGACCACGCAAGCGGAGTCTTAACTTTCGCACCCCGGCGCTGAATATGCTTAAGACGGCCCTGCTACTACCTCTTGCTTATCGAGGCGGATCGAGGTCAAATGTCGTATCACAATAAAAAATCCAGAAGACGTTCATTGCTGAACATAGGCCTTCCCCTTAGAACGTCATCCCGAGCGACAAGATATCAGTTGCAATCACCGTTTATTTGTGACTTTCACTATGTCGTCAATCCGTGGTCGTGGTCTCCACACCTTCCTTTCTTATCGGTTGTAAGTTCAAGTGATAAAAAAATGCAAGCAAACAAACTCACCTTAAATGAGGCCTCCTATTCGAGATCTTTATCAAATAGCTAACATTCCACCAAATTATCTCAGAAGCCATTGTAACTAAAACCAGCGGTGTCTCGTCTTCTGACCCTTGATCATTATTATTTGGAAAATGGAACGTATTATTCACAGTGGGCGACTGAGCGGCACTCCTCAAAAGCTTTTGTGGTACAGGGGAAAACATACAGGTCTGTACGGGTCCGACTTTGTTGTTCTTCAAAAATACCAGTTGAATCTTGTTCGGTACATTCCATAGCTGTAAGAGGTATTTTTTGTTTTTTATTGTGACTCGACATATGACAGCACCCCGCTTGATGTTAAGCCGAAGTGTGGTCCATGAATGAATGTCACTGCTAATACAATTCAACAACTGTGAGTAGCAATCACATCCACTATGCCGGCCTAGATAGAACCGGCAACTTACAAGCTGATCCCGAAACGTGACCAAATCACTTAACGGTCTGTATACTTGTAAGTGGTGGTACTACCCCGGATCGGCAGACTGGGTACCACTGCCTACCACTCTTTGATAACCAGACCCGAAGCAAATATCCATCTCTTTTTTTTCTTAATTAACAAATATTTGCAATATAACAATAACAAACAAAAGCTATGAAACAAATATTTGTTCCGACCGGGGATCGAACCCGGGACTTTACGCGCAACAAACCAATCTAATGACATATAACAGCACTCTGCCTGATGTTAAGCTGGAGTGCGGTCCATGTATCTATACATGGACCGCACTCTACTACAATTCTAACACTGTAAGTAGCAGTCACATTCACTATGCCGGTCTAGTTGTAACCGGCAACTTACAAGCTGATCCCGAAACGCGACTTGTAAGTGGTGGTACTACCACTCTTTGGAAAGTTAGCTATGACGTTTTGGATTTCAACAAACATTTCAAAGGACCATTACATTAAATCAGGTAAGTATTATGTTTTTATCTGATGAAATGACAAGAAATGGGTTTAAAACCCAGCTCAACATCGATGCAAGAGGACTGCCAGCACGAAACTTGCATCATCTTCTAAATCTGAAGGATCTTGGCCTCTCAATGTCAGCCGTAAGAGCAGTTTTAGACGGAATGTCAAAGGCGGCATTGGTGGGTGGGGTCCTACAATATCGACCGTGGAATCTAACAAGACGACCGTGGTGTAGTGGTAGTGGTCTCGCAAACCGAGTTCAAAACCTACTAATGTATCTATGATATATGAACTTTGGTTGTCCTGTTTCTATGATACAAGCACTTTAGTAGCTTAGTATAGAAATGTAAAAAAACTTATATGCAGAGAGATAATAATCTCGACGACAATACTAAGCCCTGGGGAACTCCGGAATTTAGAGATATCCTGGGCTTCTATACTACAACGCGTAAGAAACGCCCAGGCAGGTAGTCGGCTACACAGACGATCAGGGTCCCGATTCTTCTAATAAATGGCAGCGGAATGACTACGTTGATTGGTTGCCTATGATCAGTGCAAGTTTGAACCGGACCGGAACCTAGGTAAACCGAATGCCTCGAGTTTAGAAAGAAGCAGTATACTGTATTTTAAGTATAGTTACCACAATAGATCCAGAGTCCAAGCCCATGGCAAGTATTTTTCCATCTTTAGTCAAAGCACAACAAGTGATTTTATTATTTAATTTATTATTTTTATCCTGAATTGTGTGAAGAGAATAGCTTGACTCGTTTGTGCGTAGTTCGAACGTCTGAAATAATAAAACAAAGTTAAAATGTAAAACACAAATAAACATTTTTTATTTTTAGCATTGGTTAGCGCGTAAAGTCCGGGGTTAGATTCCAGATCCGAGTAAACGTTTGTTTATCTGTCAATCAAATCAAATTGTGAAGCCTTTTTTCCACAGGAATAGCCAGAGACAATGGAGCGCCACTTGCCACCATCCAGACACAACTCTCTAGCTTCCTTCACATTCACAATTCTCTTCATACAATCTCTTTATTTATTTCTTTTATTTGGAATATTTAAAAATTAGATTGAATAATTCAAATAAGAAAAGGTGATATATGCTAGGTTCTGGTTGTCAAAGAGTAGTGGCCCCCAATCTGCCGATCAGGGGTAGTACCATCACTAACAGACTGACCAGGCCGTGAAGTAACTTAGTCGCATTTCTGGATCAGCTTGTAAGTTACCGGTTTCAACTAGGCCAGCATAGGGGGTGTGACTGCTGCTTACAGTTATTTAAGTGTAGTGGCAGTTACCTCCATTCATGGACAGCACTCCAGCTTAAAAACAAGCGGCGTGTTGTAATATCAAGTCATCGGTTGTCGGTTCTTCGACAACCGATGGGGAATTGCCACTTCATGCGAATCATGCGAGCTATGTCGGTAACTTTGGTTCTTTGGCGAATATTCTCGTTCCGGATTCCATCGCGCAAAGAAACACATGGCTCCTCTCTATTGCCCGCTGAGTGACTCTGAGCTTTTCCAGAAGATTTGAATATACGTTACATAATAATCAATACTCACTTGAAACTTTCCATAATCATCACAAATAACCAAGATCTTGTTCTGATAGGAGGCACAATTGATCAAAACATCATATTGACGTCCATTGAGTACTGTTATCATTTGCGATTCGTCATTCCACAATTTAACAGTAGCATTGTCTTCAATGGACAGCATCCCAACGCCCTCAACCCAGAAGCATTGTATCAAACAACTCCCGTTGCTCAGTTGGTCTCTTGATGAGAGGCTGGTCTCGCTCTCCGAACTAGAAATGGTACCAGACTTCTTTTTGTTGCCTAAAAAGACAGTAAAAGAAGATATATTTAGGTTAATGGTCATTTGTCCAGTCTGCTGATCCAACACTTTCAAGTGGTTTGACCAGAAGAGAATGGTGCCTTTTAAATTATTTGCAAGTTAATATATAAACAAATTAAGGTATCAAAAAAGCAATATTACAGGAATTATGTTGTTAAAATAAACTGGGCCTTGATTCTGTCAAACAATATGGCATCGAAAATCAGTGAAATTGCGCTGCAGTTCCAAATGACCAACCAATGCCCGGTTCCTACAATAAACTATCCGTCATCGGTAGCCGTAACAATTAGTTGTTCACTTCACAATTCACTGACGTTTAAAAACAAAAATAATATAATAAAAACAGTTTTAGTATTTTTTACACTTTATGCTTGTAGTAGTAGGGTCCAGGTCCGATGTCGAGTCACAATAAACAAAAAAGATGTCGGTAATTTGAGCCTCGTATTTTATAAGAACGTTTTTGACCTACGGCAGGTAGATAATTAACCGCTTCGTATCAAAAACGATCCGTTTGACAGATAAAGGAACCGGGCGTAAGTTTACCCATTGATTCATTATTCGCTGATTGGTGACGAAAATGTCAAAAAATTAGTGCAACGGAATTTCACGACGCCATATTAGGAGGATCGAGGCCCTGCTATTCATAAGTGGAGGTGACTGCTCCCACAATCCTCCAAGAGCAGTCGCATCCACTACGCGGTTTTCGGCAACTATCAAGCTGATCCCGAAACGCGACTGAGTCACTTCACGGTCTGAACACTTAAAAGTACGCCATTCGGCAGACTATGCAAATGACCACCATTTGTCTGCCTGCCACTCTTACCAAACGTACTATTAAACAAACAAAAAACACTTTTCTATGAATGGTAGGCAGTGGTACCCAGCCTACCAATCCCGGGTAATACCACCACTTTCAAGTGTATAGATCGTGGACGGATTTAGTCGCGCGTTTTTCAAGTGTACAGAGTCACGCTTCAGGAAGCTTAATAGCTTGTAAGTCGCCGGTTTCAACTAGACTGTAGTGGATGCGTCTGCTACTAGCAATTATTTAACTGCCGTAGCAGTCGCCTCCATTCATGCACCGCACGTCAGACATAATGCTGTCATATGTCAAGCTCAAATAAAAAAAACATACCTTGAATATCATTTAAAATCTCCTGCGATCCCAGCAGACTATTACCCTTCTGCAGCATCCTCAATTCCCACTCACCATCACCCCTCATCCTATAAACCATCAACCGACGATTTTTGCCAAAGACAACCAACAAACTCGAGTTGACATAGTTCAAATATTGTATTCTACTATTAACATCCATTAGGACATGTGTCTCTTTCGTTCTTATTGTGAATCTATTGACTGTCCCTGTCTGTAGGCCATAGACAATGTATTGGTTGCAAGGTGATATTCGTACGACAGTTACTTCGCAATCAGGTTTTGCGGTTATCTCTTTTAAAAGCTCATGTCCACGAAGTACCTACGAAAAATAAATTGTGTTACAAATTTGTGGTCTACCATAAGAGTTATAAGACCAAAAGTACTCATTTCAGTACACAGACGACTTAGGCCTTTTTCTATTTTAATTTTTTTAGGGGACTAGTCAATGTTGACTATGCCAGTCCCATCTTAACAACTAACTAAACTAAAACAGTTATATGATTAAGCTTGACTATGTAACTTAATCACAGAACCTCTCACAAATCGCCTTTATATTATATTTATATTATATTAGGCCTTATTATTCAAAATTATTTTAAATAGTTTATTATTTACAATTTCATACTAATCTACTAAAATTGCATGTAATCATAATAACTGGACTACCAAATTACATACGATTATAACAAAGATACATTCTTCGATTGGAAATCGAACTCAAGACTCCTTAAGACGCTTAATGGTATTAATCAAGACGCCACGCGTGTTCTGCGCCTGCCCTTTACCAGGGTAGAGTAAGATTGTACTTACGTTTTATGTTTGTAAGGCGACCATAGTGTATGATACATATATGGTTTTGCAAACAAGTACAAATGTATCCTTGATATAAAATATGCTTTGGTTATCTACGATACAAGCTAATTGATAAAATAATACAAATTTTGATTTAATGTAAGTTCGGTGCTGAAGTTTACGGAAATTAGTGGTGGTGTTTTTTTTTCGCTTTTAGCAAATTCTTAAAAAATCTGTAAGCATTTATATTTCTTAAGGAAACAAAACAATTTTTAAAGGTTAAAAATTATATAGGGGGGGGGCTAATTTTTTTTAGAAATGTTGGCCTAAAAAGGTTGAGAAACACTGGTCTAGAGCGACCACTCCTCTCGCTGTACCCCTGTCGCTGGGTTGAATATACGCCAAAGATGCGTCTTTGGCGTATATTCAAATAAATGAATATGAATATATGAATATGTATAATGTAAATAATTATTATACCTGAATATTATTCCTATCATCAATAACTGCCAACAGGGGTTGCATTCCGCTCTCATCATTACCATTTGATATTCCCTTCAAATTTAAAGATTTCAATGAATGTCTGTCCAGGCTTAAGGTTTTTTTGGCCAATGGTTTTTGTTCCCTTACAGTCATGAACGATTGGTGCCTTTTTGGTGTTGATGCCATGCTTTGTTGGTCGCTAGGTGGTGTGTTGCAGCCGGATAGACTTGTGAAACTAACGTCGAAGCATGATGTTAATCTTACTTTTCTGTAAGGATGTAATTTTAGTTAGTTCTAATGAACAACATTTGAATAGTTAAAAAAAAACACAAGATGGCATTAGAAGCTAAATGAGATTAAACGTCAAAGTAATTTTTACACAGTTAAAAAAGCTACAAATTTCATTAGAAGCTATACCATTACCATCGATTTTTTTTACTTTTGACAACTTTTTATTGTGACTCGACATATGACAACACCCCGCATGATATTAAGCTGGATTGCGGTCCTCATGGATAAAAGAAACTGCTACTACAGTTAAATAACTGCAAGTAGCAGTCACATCCACTATGCCGGCGTAGTTAGAACCGGTATCTTACAAGCTGATCTCGAAACGCGACACTAATTCACTTCACGGACTGTATACTTGTAAGTGGTGGTAATCGGCAGACCACCAGCAGTATAATGGGATGACTGATTTACTTAATAATTGGATCGCATGCAAATGTTTAATACAATTTAATTTATGAAAACAGCTTAAAATTTTTAACCATTATGAATTAAACAAATTTTATGCTTCTTACTATCGCGTTTATTTTTAAGTTTGATTTTACAATTTTTTTATTATTCCGACATTTCGAGCAGCCAACGTGGTCACCGTGACCATAAAATTCGTTTAATTCATTAATCAATGTTCGCGCAAAAGGAGACTGGGCAGAAGTGGTCTATGAACCAACAGAGATATGGTAATCATTTTTGGAAAGTACATATATACACGATTATTTTTTATTATGATATCATCAAAATATAGCCCGGCAGTTTTAAGATATTTCAATTCAAACAAAAAATAATTTTACTTGTGGGTTGCACCTATATGTAGGTTTCTACTTAATACTTTTGGCAATATTCTCTTAAAAATATGTATATTATTACTAGTAAATATACATAGTCTATAAAATAACTAAAAATTATTGTAATAATTAATATTTTATGCCGCCAATTTTAGTTCGTGCTATTAAGAGTTGCTTGCCACTCTTTGTCTATGGAAGTTGGGCTTCTTACGCTAGAGAGTATTATGTTCTTTGACTTGTGCCACCGGCGGAAAGTGGAACTGCGATGACATTTTGAAATGTCAATCGGCCTGTTAGGGCGCCCTTACACGCTGAGATTTGTATCAGATACGGTATCTAAGATATAAATATAAGATCTGTCTCAGAGATTTGTATCAATTTCAACATCCACACACATGTTTTTGTTTCGCGATACAAAATCTAGTTTTTTGGTATCATTGATACATCTAATGACCTTAGATCCTTCAAGCGATGCGTGAAGAAGCACCTTTGGCCGGCATAGTGACAGCCGTAAATAAACTCGTTTTTTCCAGTTTTCGTCTAACTAACTACTAAAAATGTCTACTAGTTAGTACTCAGCATAACAAAAATATATGTATTTTAAATGTCATTTTTCTCAAAACTCCCAGGTCAGATTTTGATGCCCCTTTGCACAATAATGTGTTTGAAGGCCCTCTATATGAATACCACCACCGTTCCTCTGTTGATCCATAGTTGAATTTTTGACCATTATTTTTTTAATTATATATTAGTGACAAACAAACTGACCTATGTTTCTTCGTGGCCTGGCTAACAAAGACCGTGTTAAAACAGTAATATTTGACTGAATTCTCTAAGCTGGTTGCAGTCACCAAGACATCGTAACTGGTAAATTCTTGGACCATTTCACTAACCGCCATTGATATGACGTCACTAAAATACATAAAATAGGTGATTAATATATAAAATGTACTGTGTGTAATAACGACTGTGGTGTAGTGGCAGTGCAATACGCAAACAGAGAGCGCGGGTTCAAAACCACTTGCCGGTACCACTGTATCTTTGATATAATGCGATTAAAATAAGAATAGGATGGAATCGGCGCCATTTTGTGACGTCTAACTCTGCAACCAACTTCACTTTAGTATGGTCTCTTTTTCTTTACAGACCGTCAAGAAAAAGACACTTTAAAATCAGTCAAGTGAAGTTAGTCAACAGCCCGTCCTATTCTTATTCTAATAGCATTATACTGTGTGTAATAACGAGCGTGGTGTAGTGGCAGTGCAATACGCAAACCGAGAGCATGGGTTCAAAACCACTTGCCGGCTGTACTGTTTTTATAATACAAAACACTGGTAGGCTAAAAAAATTCTTTCTCATCTCGTTTGCCTGATGGTCAACAGTTAGTGGCAATTATGGCTGAAAATTTAAACTCACTTTACAGACTTCAGTCATTGTCACTATGCCAACCAAAGCTTTTTCATGCTTTGCTTAAAGGATCCAGGGTAGGGATAAGGAAAACACATCGGCTAATAACGAATTCCCCTAGTTAATTGGTCGACATCCACACTACGCGCCAAAATGTTTGCTTTTACAGTTGATTTGGTCGACGAGTATAAAGTGAAAAGACGAGGTAAGAATAAGTTTAAATTTGTTGGCGCTCTTGGAAGTTCCCTAGCATCAGGCAAGTCGAGATCATCATCATCATCATCATCATTATCAGTCAGATGACGTTTTCTTCTGAACATAGCCCCCTCTCCCTTTGAACGCCATTCCGAACGACAAAATGGTAGTTGCATCCATCGGTTAATTGTGACTCACTATGTCGTCAGTCCACCTAGTGAGAGGCCTACCTACGCTGCGTCTTCCGTTTCGTGGTATCCAGTCAAGAATATGTTGTCACATCGGTTGTCGGTTCTTCGAGCGATGCAGCCAGCCCAAGTCGAGATCGGATGTCGCGTTTAATAACAAAAAAAAAACACTTACCCTCGCTTATTATCAATATCGATAAACTCCTTAGTATTAAGATCTAGACATATGACTCTGCTGTCATTTGTAGAGACAAACAGGTTTGATCCAGATTTATTGACGACAGCGGAAATGAACTTGACATTTTCTTTAACTTGAGTAGTTGATATTATATTTTCACTTCTATAGTTTTTAAATTCATTTAGCACCATATTCCATTCATGGCGACGTACCATTGTTTCTGTTAGAACGAGTATGCAATGTGCCGTGTTTATGTTTGCTAGAAAATAAACATTTGTAAAATATTTATTGACACCTAGATGAAGAAATCGAGTCGCTCATTGCAAAATAGAGGAAATAATGGAACTTTTATGCTGGTAATAAAAATTAAATATGCACTACAGGAGAATAGTAGGCATCTATTCCCGCGTGTTTTTCAATTTACGCGGGTTGAAATGTCTTACTTTTTATTTATTTATTCATAGGTGCACAAACAGCTTACAATCGAAACATAATAAAAGGAATACAACAATAAATGAAGCCCAGATTGTAACCCATAACAGTGCACACAGCATGACATGACTTTTGAATTTGCTTAGATTTTGCGCGAACATTTATTAATGAATTGAACAAATCCGTGACCACGATGGCTGCAAAGCTCTCGAAACGTCGGAATAATAAAAAAAAATTGTAAAATCAAAAGTAACGCGATAGTAAGCCGCATGTTTAATTCATTAATCAATGTTCGCACAAAATCTAAGAAAATACTATGTAATACCGTGATTAAAAGTAGTAAGACTTTTCAATATAAAAATGCATACACTTTTTTGCATAACGTGCTTTTTTTATTTTTTGAATGAATCACCCCTTTTTTCGTGTAAATTAGGCAGAGACGTCAGAAAGGGAATTTTAAATCAAAAAGTTTACTTTTTGTTTACAATAGTACTTTTTGATTACAATAGTATGTACTTTGGTCGCCCAGTTTCCATGACCCAGGCGTTTCCATAACGTCTGATAATTTAGTATAGGAATGTAAAAAACAAAAATACTCACCAGGTACACAAATTACGTTCAAAATAGGCCCACTCTCCTCGAACGTCGCAAATTGCTTCTTATTCTTCCGATTCCTCACATCAACATAGTATGAATCTTTCATTTGATATCCAACTATCATAATTCTGTCATCGTGTGATAGAATACAGCACTTTAATTGGACATCCTTATCACATATCCACTCATCTACCTTTTCAACTTTCAAAAGGTCAGATTGGTCAGGTCGATAGTCGTATATTATGACCTTATTTGACGTGTGGGTAATAAGTTTATCGTCGCCCCAAGAGAAGTTCAAAAATGGATTTCCTTCTGGTGGTGTGATGCATACGTAATCTGATAAGTTGTTTTCGCAATCATATTCGAGTATTCTGTCTGCTATCTCTGTAACTTTAAATTTTCAAGTTGGATTTAGCAAAAGGCGTGATTTCTTAAGGATGTAAAGGAAGCATTTATATTGATTTTAATATAACTTCGATAGTAAGCAGTGTATACTGTATTTAAGAGTGGTAGGCAGTGGTACCCAGTCTGCCGATCCGGGGTAGTACCACCACTTACAATTATACGGACCGAGAAGTGATTTGGTCCCATTACGGGATCAGCTTGTAAGTTCCTGGTTCCATCTAGGCCGGCATAGCGGATGTAATTGCTACATACAGTTATTGAATTGTAGTAGCAGTGACATCCATTCATAGACCACACCCAGCTTAACATCAAGCGGGGTCAGCACCACAAATATTAAAAATATATTTTTTTTCAATTCATTAATCAATGTATTACCTTCTTCAATGATATTTTCATCTAAATCTAGATCACCTAAGAACCAAAGGTGCAATTCGCCTATATCATTAAGTGCGGCAACTTTTTCAACTCTGTGAGGGCATGCGGCGACACATTTGAATGGGTGAGTTGAATTTGTTAATTCCTTCATTAATTTATTTGTTGTTATGTGGTATATCTAAAAATAAATTAATTGTATTAGTATTTAGTTCGTAATAATGCTTATTATTCACATTTATAGGTTAATACAATGGTTACACAAACAGAGAGCACGAGTTCGAGTCCACCCACCGGTACCAATGTATCTTTGATATATATGATTCTATGATACAAGCACTGTAGTAGCTTAGTATAGAAATGATAATATTAAAAAAAATTAATACATCTCTATACATGCAAAATACAATCAATCAATCAAATTCTCGCGCGGGATAGGCAAACTTGCCACAATCCTGGAACAACTACCAAAGGTTTTTTCTCCAATTAAATCGGAGATATCCTCAAGGAAGCTAGGTTGCATAGTGCCCATAACCGTAGAGATTGTATGAAGAGAATTGTGGATGTGAAGGAAGTGAGGGAGTTGTGTCAGGATCGTGGCAAGTGGCGCTTTATTGTCTCTGCCTATCCCTGTGACAAAAAGGTGCGACAATATGATTGAATGATTAATGACGAATGAATCAATAGGTTTTGGGTTATCCCCGTATTTTTTAAATTTTAGTCATTAGTCAGCAACAGAGATTTTCGAGTGCACATTCAGGATGCTTCTAAAGCTGATGTAAAGGTGAAGTGCGTCAAGTATACTTGCGGAAGAGCACACACAGTTTCTTGTGATTTTTTTTGCAGGAGTGTCGACGACTGAAAAAACCATCTCAGTTCACGGCTGGCCCAGTCGCCGTCACTATGCCGGCCAAAATTGCCTTCTTCACTCTACGGCCCCAGCTCTAGTTTTGTATATACTCATTCTAATTTTGAGTATTTGCAGCACGGTAGGATCCCAATAATGGTTACTTGAGGGTATATCCTATTCTTGTACTGTTATTTTTAACAACTAACATTAATTAACTTACAGGTCTCCCAAAGTGATAATGCGCATAGAAATCTTCGTCACTGTTCGGCAACGGTCGTATTCCCCGAGCGTCGGAAGAATTGTTTTCGATTGTGTACACATGATATTGACTCCTATTTCTTTCTAACAAGGTGCAAAATGCAATTGCATTGTTTAGGGCTCTTACGATATAATGATTCGGGTGTTTCCGGGAATACCACAATAAGCGAAGATCTGCACACGCATTATTTTGGGAATACTGTACTATGGTTCTAATCTAGTTTCGAAATATTTTTATTATTTGTTTAGTTTATTAATATGTTTATAATTCAGAATTTTATTAGAGATTATTATAAGTTAATTAGATTTGATGCTAAAACAGTATTGTGTTTACTTACCATGATAGTGCCCTGCTTTGTTCCAACGAGTATGAAATCGTTGAGAAAGCATATTGATGTCAAATCCTCTTTGATGTGTTTGTCTTTGAAGTGTTGGATTTTTTCAGTATCATCTACATTTCTTTCATGCCTGAAAAGATAGAAGTTTTGTTAAAAGGTCACACCTCTATTCCCATAGTCAAGTGTACAGATCGTGAAGTGACTTGGTCGCGTTTCGGGATCAGCTTGCCATTTCCAACTAGGCCTGCGAAGTGTAAGCGCCTACTACTTAATCATCATTAGCCAGAAGGCGTCCACTACTGAACATAGGCTTTGAACGACACGACAAGACGCTAGTTGCATCCACTGGTTATTTCTGACTTTCACTATTCCTAGTGAAAGTCAGAAACGTACGCTGCGTCTGCCGGTTCGTGGTCTCCACTCTAGAAACTTTTTTCCCCATTCGCTGCCAGATTTTCGAGCGATATGTTACTTTTCGAGCGATATGTTACTTTTCGAGCAATATGTTACTTTTCGACTGCAACTTGCTGTTATTTATCTGTAGTAGCAGTCGCCTCCATTCATGGACCGCACTCCATCTTAGTGCAGTGCGGTCCATTACCCCGTATTAACAGACGGGGTACTGCCTACCACTCATAGAAAAACCGATACTTACAAAAAATCAAAATAGAGTTCATTTTTTTGGCAGCCTTCCTGGGCGATCTGATATGCTCTCTGATATAGGACTCCTTTGTTCTCGTACTGAAGTATACTCTGGACAATATCCGTATCAGGATATCTATACAAATCATTGCCATGTTTATTCAGATAATCGCGAATATTTAGCACCAATTCTTCGTCCACTCTCTAAAAGATTGAAACAAATTTTAAACAATAACTTAAGCTGTAAAGATAGTCTGGGAAGAGGCTTTTTTATTGCTTGCCTGGTCGTAAGCAAGGAAAGGTCAATGAGCGGTGACAACTAAAAACCAACCTAGTTTACGGCTGCCTCAGTTGCCGTCACTTTGCCAACTATGACAGGTATTGTCAGTCGGTAATTTTTTATCGTAGCCCGATATGACAGCACCCCGCCTGATTTAACCTGAAGTGCGGTCCGTGAATGAAGACGACTGCTGTTGTAAATATTATCTTTTTGGTATGCTGCTACCTTTTTAGAATAATATTTTATATGAATTTTTTATGACGTAGGTAGCTGTCATAGACGTCTTTTTATTTTTGTATTGAAAAATATGTGTGTCGTTCAACAATAAAAATTCTCATTATACATCGTTCTTTAATTTATATGTACTGAAATACACAATTACAACAGGTTATGGGCCCAGAGCACCTCTAAAAACCCAGAGCACCTCTAAAAACCCTTAGTGTATAATAAAAGAAAGTATATATAAATATTTTTTCGCACAGTCATCAAAAGTAAGTGTGAAAATGTCAGTGAATCCAGGAGTGGGTCATTGTTGTGATCATGATGTGCGTGGAGGAGGAGCTTCACTTACGACGATCAAATCGCTCAGCTGCCGTGATGGATATCCGATGTGGAAATTTCGATTGAAGATGTTTTTACTACATGAGAATTTATGGCCAGCTGTAGTTGGTTATGCTGATGGAGATACGACTTCCAACAAGGTACGTCAGTTAAAGGATGTCAAGGCAATGACATCTATGTGCCTGACTTTACATGGAAGTGCAATAACAATAGTAAGAAGTTGCACTACTGCTAAAGATGTTTGGACTAGCCTTAATAATGCTTATGAAAATAGAAGCATGGGCAGGCGGTTATCTTTGGAACGAAAACTATACAGAATTGAATTAAGTCAATTTTCGTCTATGGAGCACTATATTAATAAAGTCACAGAGACAGTGCAAGATTTAGCCGATATTGGTAAAGTCATTGACGATGAATCAGTAGCTGCTATTCTTTTAGGTGGTTTAAGCCAAAAGTATGAACCACTCATTATGACATTAGAAAATTGCTCTGTTGACAAATTATCGAGCGACTTAGTTAAAAAGAAGTTATTAGATGATATGTCAAGATGTGATGATGATACCGTTGATAAGGCGGCGTTAGCTACAAGTTCGACGAGATCATTAAAGAGATTTGCTAAAAATAAAAGGAAACAAGAAACAGACATTATTTGTTACGACTGTAAACAACCAGGTCACAAAAGACCGGATTGTCCCTTGAAACATAAAAAGGACAAGGACAATGGAGCACATACAAGTAAGGCGCTTACTGCATATGCTGTAGCCGATATGAACGACGAGGCATGGTACGTGGATTCCGGAGCATCATCTCACATGACTTCGCGCTGTGACTGGCTGGAGGTTTTCAGTACTCAACACGTCGGCCAAAAGGTTACTTTAGCTAATGATGAGCAGGTATGTACGCAAGGCGTAGGCAATATTAAGTTTTGTAACAATGTTTTTGTAACTGGTATTAATAATGTTTTGTATGTTCCGAACTTACGAACAAATTTATTATCTGTCAGTAAAGCTGTAAATAATAAACTTGTAGTAATTTTTAGTGATAAAGGATGTTCTATTTTACGTAAAGATGATTTTGATATTAATGTATTAAAAAAGGAGGTTATACGTGCAACGCATACGGAAGGGTTATACAAATTAGATTGTAAGGTTAATATTAGTCATAATATTAATACTAATGAGCAAGCCCTAGCTGTCAGTTGTACAGATTTCAATCTTTGGCATCGACGTTTAGGTCATCTGTGTAGAATAGGTATGGATTACTTAAAACGATCCAACATCGGTGTTAAATATACTACGGTAGATAAAAACCCTTGTATATCTTGTCTAGAAGGCAAACATGCACGACAAAAATTTAAAAAGATAAAATATACTAAAGGAACGCGTGTTCTAGATTTAGTACATTCTGATTTGAGCGGTCCTTTTAGTGTTAAATCTTTTGACGGTTGTAAATATTTATTATTATTTGTGGATGACTATTCCAGAATGGTGTTTGTATATTTTCTGACATCAAAAACGGAAGTGAAAAACAAGTTTGTGGAATTCCAATTGCGTGTGGAGAGAGAAACAGGGTGTAAGATAAAAACCCTTAGAACGGATAACGGTACTGAATTTGTTAATGGTAAGTTTGATAATTATTTAAATAAACTGGGAATTCATTATCAAACGACTGTTCCTCATACCCCTCAGCAAAATGGAGTTGCCGAGAGGACGATTCGTTCTCTTGTAGAAAAGTCTCGTAGTATGTTACAAGGCGCTACGTTACCCAAGGCTTTTTGGCAAGATGCAGTTCAAACTGCTTGTTATTTAAAAAATCGATCACCGCATCGTACTTTAAGTGATGGCGTTACACCATATGAAAAATGGTATGATCGTAAGCCTGATCTATCACACTTAAAGATATTTGGTTGTAGAGCTTATGTGCGAGTGCCCGATTGCGATAGAAAAAAGTGGGACGCTAAAAGCAAACAACATATCTTTGTGGGGTACTGTATAAACTCAAAAGCTTATAAGTTGCGTGATTGTAAATATCCTAGAAAAAGTATTAAAGCTCGGGATGTCGTATTTTTCGAAAATTTATTTTCGGATATATCAACCCAGAAGGATGATGATAAGGTTGTGTTATCCTTATCTAATACTCTTGAGGACATTCAGACATTGCCCAATGATATGCAGCCAGCGAACTTAAAAATTGCTGACAACGTGTCTGAAAAGGAGCTGGAAATACTAGCAGAGAATTCGGAGGTGGTAGTAGAGAAAACTATGATGAATCCTGACGGTAATCCTCAAGGTGAAAGGATGAATCCGTGTTGCTCGGTTCCGATCACGGGGGAGCTGGTCAGTGATATTTCTGATCTTACACCTGCCAATACAGATTCTGCACATTCGTCACATAGTTACAATTTAAGAAGTAGGGGTCCGGTAAAACATTGTTATAATATTTCTTCCGAACTGGATAATGAACCTGATAACTATAGTGATATGCTAAATAGACACGATAAGGATAAATGGCTCGCTGCAATGCGAGATGAGCACAAGTCTTTATTAGAAAGCAATACATGGTCTTTGGTCGAAAACAAGGGTCAAAAGGTAGTTCCATGTAAATGGGTTTATAAGCTAAAACGTGATTCTGATGGAAACATTTGTCGATATAAGGCACGTTTGGTGGCAAAAGGGTTTAAGCAGAAATATGGCATAGATTATGAGGAAACTTTTTCTCCTGTTATCCGTAATTCTTCTCTTAGAACTCTTCTGGCTTTGTCTGTTAAGCATGATATGCAAATACATCATCTTGACGTTGATACTGCATTTCTTCATGGTAATCTTGAAGAAGAAGTTTATATGTATCAACCTGAAGGTTTTGCTGTGAAGGGAGAAGAATCTAAGATATGTAAATTACATAAATCTATATATGGCTTAAAACAGGCTGCTAGAGCTTGGAATAAGCGACTTAATGATGTACTTATAAAATTAGGTTATAAAAAGTCTAAAATTGAACCCTGTATATATTATATTAAAAGAAAGGATGGGAATATACTTATATTAGGAGTCTATGTTGACGACCTAATTATATTTTATAATAATATATCTGAATTAGAGAAATTAAAGAACGGCTTAGGTGAATACTTCGGCATTAAAGATTTGGGTAGTCCTAACTATTGTTTAGAGTTAAATATTAGTAGAGACAAAGGAAAGATCACTGTTAATCAGAAACGGTATATTTTGGACGTTTTGAGACGTTTTAATATGGACGACTGTAAGAGTGTTGGTACGCCTATTGAAGTTGGCATTCAGCGAACTGACCAAGACATTGTTGATGTTCCTTACCAAAATCTAATAGGTTGTCTTATGTATATAGCTGTAAATACTAGACCAGATATAGCATACGCCGTTAGTTATTTAAGTCAATTTAATAATAAACCAACTTCAGTAGATTGGTTAGCAGCGAAACGTATTTTGCGTTATTTAAAAGGCACAATAGAACATAGTTTAGTTTTTAAAAAGTGTAATGATAATCTTCGTGGGTATGTTAACGCTGATTGGGCTAATGAACCTGATAGGAAATCCTATACAGGATACGTATTTAAATTATCAGATGCAGCCATATCATGGGAGTGTAAGAAGCAGCCTACTGTTGCGCTATCTTCCACTGAGGCTGAGTACATGGCGATGTCGTCAGCTGCGAAAGAAGCTGTTTACCTGCATTACTTGGTGAACGAGTTCTTTCCAAAGTCGCTTGATTGTGTTACATTATATAACGACAATCAGAGCGCTCAAAACTTGCTATGAACCCTGTGCATCACATTTGTACAAAACATATGTATGTCCTAAGTGTTTGCCACGCTGTAAACACAATAAATGTGTTTCAGATATAGGTCTGGTTACTTAACATGTTTATATATGTCAAAAGGTACAGTCAGGGACTTAATATTATTATTGTTTTGTACATTATTATATTTTTATATATGCTCTATGTTTTGCATACCGCTTAGATAACGGGGGAGTGTTGTAAATATTATCTTTTTGGTATGCTGCTACCTTTTTAGAATAATATTTTATATGAATTTTTTATGACGTAGGTAGCTGTCATAGACGTCTTTTTATTTTTGTATTGAAAAATATGTGTGTCGTTCAACAATAAAAATTCTCATTATACATCGTTCTTTAATTTATATGTACTGAAATACACAATTACAACAACTGCTACGTACTGTTAAATAACAGCAAGTAGCAGTCGCATCCACTTTGCTAGAAAATATATTGCTTAAAAGGACAATTATGAAAAAAATCATTATAGAATCTACAACTGACTGACATGTTAACAATAACTGTGCACGATAGCCGTTACCTAAGTCGGTCTGGGACATTTGTCTAATGGTAAGCAAGAGCGGTTCCAAGAGCACCGACGACTGAAAAAGCCGACACATTTAACAGTTGCCTACGTCGGCGTCACTATACCGAGTAATAATTATACCGTCCTCTATTGCCTATAACACCGAGAATACTCCAAGGAGCTCTTTAACCTTTTTCCTACCTCTTCTTTTAACACCGTCCTGCGTCCTCCCGTCCTTTCTTTGTAGAACATTCGACAAGTGGATGCTTTACCAGCCCATGTGTTCTCTCCATACTTGGATACTGCAGAAGCACAAGAAGCGATGCGTGAAGAAGCATCTTTGGCCGACATAGTAGCGGCGACTGGGGCAACCGTGAAGTCTCGGTTTTTACAGTCGTCGGCACTCTTGAAGTCCTTTTACTTACCACAATCAGGCGGGTCGAGTCACAATAAAAAAAAAAACTTACATCAACACAAATACTCTTGCTGTATTTCTCCAAGTCCATAATGACATCCGCGGCACCAGTTAATCGAACTTTATTTCCCAAAAACTTCAGGTTCAAGAACAACTTATTAAAAATCATCCCAGTCATTTTGGAAGAGCGCGAATTATCCAAATGATAACCAATATAAAAAGCTATGTATCCATCATCAGGTAACTCCTCAGGCAAGTGATCAACATTATTGTATCCATAGTTGCGAAGAAACTGCGCATGATATTTATAAATCTCATCTCTACTTTGGCATTCCTTCAAATAGTTCTGTATAAGGTCGTGTATATCATAAAAATAGTTCTTATGCTCGTGATCGTAAGACTCATTTACGAGTGACTTGTGCCAGAGTTCTTTCATAATCTTCTCAACTTTGCTTATTTCTTCTCCCCATAAGACTTTTAGCACCTTTGCGGAAACTTTTACATTGTCTGGTAACACTGCGAGCTTTTTGAATAGTGGCAAAATGTTTGGACTTAAGGAGTTGATGCACATTTCAATTGCTTTCATTGGGCCGCATGGACCGGTTGAGCTGAAAAAAGAAAGATAAGTGTAAAGACTGTAAAGTGATTTAGTCGCGTTATGAATTCCGAAGTTACCGGAATTTAGTCAGGCCTTTAAACAATGCTTTTTCGGGTTTCACTGCAAACTTCTCCGAGGTCATAGGTCATGGCTAAATCAATCAAGTAAATCGCCACGTCTCTTATTCTGACAGTGATAGACAGGGAGAATGGAGCGTTACTTCCTGATAAAACTTTTTTAGGCTTCCGTCACGTCCCATCCCAGCTTTATGGTAAAATAAATTAAAAATTAATAATTTTAAAAATATATGGTATCTAAAAAACAGGAGTTGGAGTGTCCATATTCATTCACGGTACTTGTAAGTGGTGGTACGGCAGACTGGCCACCACTGCCTACCACTCTGTAACAACCAGACGTAGAACAAATATCCGTCTCTTTTTTATTTATTAACAAATATTTGTAATATTTTATTAAATTATTAAATATGTATTACAAATGAAAGCTATGAAACAAATATTTGCGATGATTGGGAATCGAACACGGCAATATCCCCGATTCGTATCCATTCTTTCAAAAGGCGACCGTGGTGTATTGACAGTGCAATGGTTACACAAACCGAGAGCACGAGTTCGAGACCACCCACCGGTACCAATGTATCTTTGATATATGTACTTTAGTTGTTCTGTTTCTATAATACAATGCACTTTAGTAGCTTAGTATGGAAAAGTTTATGAAAAAAATGTTTCCAAACCACCGCAACATACATTGATGATGATAAAAATTAAAAGCAAAACTTACAAATTGAAATAGTCTTTCTTGCTTAACTTATTGATATAATAATCCCAACGATGCCTGTCATTCAACAACCTCTCGCGGTTCTCAGCAAATTGAGCACCGATTAATGCTAAATGGAAAGGGCTGAGTCCTTTGCAAATCGCAAGCAGTTTCTTCTCCTTCGACGGAAATGGTAACTGTGTAACATTAAGGCACGAGGCAAACAATTGAAGAGTCTCCTCTTCATCGAAATTCGATGGTATCTGTAAAGAAATAGATAGAAAAATTATCACATGAGTAGCGCGACCGTGTGGGAATGATCACGCAAACCGAGATCACGTGTATAAAACACTTGCCGGTACCAATGTATCTTTGATATATATCAAATACATTGGTACTTTAGTCGTCCTGTTTCTATAATAAGCACTTTAGTGGATAATTATAGAAATTTATATTATTTTTCTAGTAAAATTTATTTGAGATTGGTCCAACATAATGTGGAATAAATTTAGGTTCTTAGGCTGCAGACACGAGTAATATTTAATTCAATTATTAAATATTACAAATAAAAGCTTTAAAAGAAACATTTGCTCTGACAGGGAATCGAACCCAGGACGTGTTGTCGAGTTCTTTATAACATTGTTTTTTTACAATTGAATATACTTTTAAAAGTACGTTACCCTGATAATTTGCGGTTGCAAGTTAGCGACGACATCTCTATCGCGGGTCGTTATCAACATTTTGCAGCCGATATCGAATGCGTCGACGAACCTCTTCTCGCCGACCTCGTCCAGTATCAAGAGGCTATCCTTTAGTTCCCCTTCCTCGAACATTGTTTTTAATTTGTCTCGTAAATCAATCCAACAGTAGCTGGTGCTGTTCAATGATTGGCTGTCGAGTGATGACGTCATGCTCAACATGGATAACGATGAGCTCATGAATGTGGTGCTCTCACGACGTCTGTATTGGGACGCCTTGCGATATAACCTGCAAATTAATATAGATGAACTCGACTTTCCTGATTCAACTTACGGCTGCCTCCAATATGCTGACAAAAAAATAGTTCTAGCTTCGAAAATTAAAAGTCTCTAAAAATAGTACTAGCATCGAAAATTAAAAGTCTCTAAAAATAATACTAGCTTCGAAAATAAAGTCTCTAAAAATAGTACTAGTAACGAAAATTAAAAGTCTAAAATTATTAATACAAATATCACACGGTAATAGAAAAAAAACACCGTGCTGCACTGAAAACAATTTTTTAACAGCTGGGCCCAGTTCGTTTATTTTTCTTTTTTACATTTCTATACTAAGCTACTTAATCTGCTGGAAACATGTCGTCCAAAGTACATATGTATATCAAAGATACATTAATAATTTCTGCCAACGTATTAGCCTTGCTATACAAAGGGGAAATGTTGCCAGTCTTCCTGGGACTGTCTCTAGTTTTCGATTTATAGTTTATTTTTTTATTTTGTATATTTTAGTAAAAAATAAATAATATCAAATAAAATATTGCAAAAATTATTAAATAATGTACTAACTTAATTTGTAGCGCCGATATATCGTCGTCAGTCTTCACATTGCCAAAATTAAGCCAAAATAGCACCCCATTACTTTTAATCAGTTCTCTATTATTGCGCAGAGTACCTATAGCAACAGTACTCTTGCCACTACCAGCCATTCCAAGTAGTACCAACACTTTATGACGATCCAGATCTTTCAATTTTGAAGCCACATTCTCCTCCTGGAACAAAAAAATAATGCAAGCGTTTTTTATTATTATAGTACTAGGTTAAATCGAGTGCGGTCCACTAATTAAGGCGACTGTTACTTACAGTAAAAATAACGGCAAGTTACAGTCGCTTTCACTATGCCGATCTAGATGAAACCAGCAACTTTCAAGCAACTTCATGTGGTCTGTACACTTGTAAATAATCGTACTACGGATCGGGGTAGTACAATCGCTTGCTACTGCCCACCACACTTTGATAACCAGACCCGGAGCAATAAACAGTTTCTTAGATAAAGGGCATAGGAAATGATGAAATTCATGTTTGTTTACTACTTGTGCCAAGTAAGAAAAAACCTAGTATAGACTAATTTGAATACCAAAACAAATCACGACAGGCGTGGACGAACGGTTTAGCGATTGGTTTGTTGCGCGTAAAAGTCCCGGGTTCGATCCCCGGTCGGAGCAAATATTTGTTTCATTAAATATTGCAAATATTTGTTAATAAAAAAAAAGAGATGGATATTTGCTTCGGGTCTGGTTATCAAAGAGTGGTAGGCAGTGGTACCTAGTCTGCCGATCCGGGGTAGTACCACCACTTACAAGTATACAGACCGTGAAGTGATTTGGTGATTTGGCCGGCATAGTGGATGTGATTGCTACTCACAGTTATTGAATTGTAGTAGCAGTAACATTCATTCATGGACCATACTTTGGCTTAAAATCAAGCGGGGTGCTGTCATATGTCGAGTCAGAATAAAAAATAAAAATAAAAAATGACTTACCAACGCCTTCCTCTGAACATAATACGGTGGAAACCTTGGCACATCACCACGGCTGAGACAGTCTTCATAGCTCTTGTCTATTGATGAATCATTCATATTATTGTCTACATTTAACTTTTCATACAACCAGTCGTAGTCTTTGTAGAGACTGTCCACAAACGCGTCTATTGCTTTAATGGGACCACTTTGCAGTATATTCAGAAGTGCTCTTACGCCATCTAAACGGTTTTGATTTGCCTGGAATATCAAAATACATGTGTAAAAATAGGGGCAATGTAGGTGTACCATCTATAGAACAATGAACAGCCAAATAATGTTCGAAGAGTCGTGGGTGGATATGGAAGTGTTCTACAGTACGATAAGCAACTAGGCCGGCTCCAACGAAACGTTCAACGTTTCGAGAGCTTTGCAGTCATCATGGTCACGTGGTCAATATGTTATTTCTTCTTATATCTTTTTTTCATTATGACTCGACATATGACAGCACCCTGCTTGATGTTAAGCCGAAGTGTGGTCTATGAATGTCACTGCTACTACAATTTAATAACTGTAAGTAGCAATCACATCCACTATGCCGGGCCTAGTTGGAACCGACAACTTACAAGCTGATCTCGAAACGTGACCAAATCACTTCACAGACTGGGTACCACTGCCTACCACTTTTTGATAACCAGACCCGAAGCAAATATTCATCTCTTTTTTTATTAACAAATATTTGCAATATTTAATATACGTAATTATTAAATATTACAAATAAAAGATATGAAACAAATATTTGCTGCGACCGGGAATCGAACCCGGGATTTTACGCGCAACATTTCTTCTTATATGAGTTAATTGTAAATCTTTATTGCCGAAGCACTGATTAGAAGCCTTGAAATTCGCAATAATCTGAAGGTTTAATTGGTAGAGAATGCCAATCGGCATTAAGCCCGCCTTTTATGCATAGACCAAAAAAGGTTTGAACTAATAAATATTAAATAACTTACTATTCCTTTAATATTGTCATAGTCGTTGCCATTGATTGCCTTGTTCGTAAACAATTCATCAATAATATATATTATATCTAAATCTTTAACTATGTCTTCATAATGGTCCTGTAGGAGTAACCTCTTCGTCTCCATTTTCCCTCTAATACCATCTGCAACAAATAAACTACTAAAGTGCATGTATCATAGAAACATTTTTTTTATTGTGACTAAACATATGACAGCACCCTGTTGATGTTAAGCTGGAGTGTCGTCCATGCGTTGATGTCCCTGCTACTACAATTCAATAACTGTAAGCAGCAATAACATCCACTATGCCTAGATGGAACCGGCAACTTACAAGCTGATCCCGAAACGCGACCAAATCACTTCACGGTCTGTATACTTGTAAGTGGTGGTACTACCCCGGATCGGCAGACTGGGTACCACTGCCTACCACTCTTTGATAACCAGACCCGAAGCAAATATCCATCTCTTTTTTTATTAACAAATATTTGCAATATTTAATATAATTAATCAATCTTACAAATAAAAGCTATGACACAAATATTTGCTTTGACCCGGGGCTTTACGCGCAACAAACCAATCGCTAACCCCTGTCGTCAAAATATTTATTAGTGGCATGAATTTATGTGGAAAAAATCAGACCTAAATAGTCATCTTTAAAAACACACCTTTAATTAGTGATAACGTCTTCTTTGTTTCTTATTCACAGATAGAGAACAAGTTAATCAATTACTATTAATTATCACTATAAATACACAAAAATTAGGATAACAAAAAACACTTTCTTCATACACAAATATTAACAAATGCTTAGTAATAGTTCTTTTTGCAACACAAAAAAAAAGATTCGAAACGTCTGCACTTTATGAACAATTTATAGAAACTAAAAATAATGTTCTCACTTGAATGATGATTTAAAATTGACTAGCGTATGACCTTGCCAAAACTTATTTAGGATAGTCACACATGATTTTCCTGTATAGTTATCGTAATTGTTCAGTTATTTACTTAATATTAGAGGCGACCGTGGTGTAGTGGTAGTTACGCAAGCAATGTATCTTTGATATATTGAATTTGGTTGACTTTCTATGATACAAGCATTAGAAATGTAAATGAAAAAAAATAAATAGGCGACGCATTTTTCAGAATTTTTGACAACAGGCGTGGAGCATTTTTAGCACACAAGTTCAATGCGCGTAAAGTCCCGGGTTCAATCCTCGTCCAAACTAATATTTGTTTCATAGCTTCTTTTTGTAATATTTATTAATTAGAGTAAATATTACAAAAAATGGTAATAGGAGTCAGGTTCATTATTATTTTTATCCGCGGGTCATATGACGAAAAAAAAAACAAAACAAAAGAGATACGAGATTCACTGTGCAGTGTGCTTTTACGTATGAGT
The DNA here is from genome assembly GCA_905220615.1 of Tinea trinotella. Lineage (NCBI taxonomy): Eukaryota > Metazoa > Arthropoda > Insecta > Lepidoptera > Tineidae > Tinea > Tinea trinotella. The sequence continues at coordinate 4,199,293 of HG992314.1, forward strand.
CGCTGTTACTATGCAGATTTCTAGATTAAAAGACGTAAGTTGATTATATTCACTTGTAAATTTCTTCTATTTTCCTAAACGAATAAACGTGCTTTTATCATAGAAACAGGACAACCAAAGCACACACATATAGGCAGAGACAATGGAGCGCCACTTGCCACGATCCTGACAAAACTCCCTCGGTTCCTTCACATTCACAGCCGGACAGAGACACAGGGATATTTAAAATAGTATCTACTTATTGCTAGGTTGCCTTGTGCCTATAACCACAGAGCCTGTATGAAGAGAATTGTGGATGTGAAGGAAGCAAGGGAATTGTGTAAGGATCGTGGTAAGTGGCGCTCCATTGTCTTTGCCTATCCCCGTGAGAAAAAGGCGTGACAATTTGATTGATTGATTGTTGATTTTTAAATGTTAACTTTTCCCGCTCAAAGAAAAAAATAAGATGAACTATTTTCGTAGAAGTTTTTCGAGCCCTCGTTTTTTCGTGGTGTGGTGGCGGCCCATAGGCAACTGCCTATGTTGCCTATACTTAAATCCGGCACTCCTATCCCTGTAGGATGATTGATTTAAATGTTTTATTAACTACAAAGTATTTATATCATATCGTGTGTAGAGGTCTACCTTAATATAATGTCGTGTATAGGCACCTTTAAATGTCGCCCACATTACGAGATAATACGTGAATATTGGTATTTGAATATACAATGAACAACAATGTCGTTGACCATGCCTCATGGACAAGGCCAATGTTACTACGTCATTTTAAATTATTCTTCATGAAATAGAGCCTTCATGAAGAAGTGACTTTAATTCGATGACTTTTTTTTATTTTGACTCGACATATGACAGCACCAAGCTTGATCTTAAGTTAAAGTGTGGTCCATGAATGGATGTCACTGCTACTACAATTCAATAACTGTGAGTAGCAGTCACTTTCACTATGCCGGCCTAGTTGGAACCGGCAACTTACAAGCTGATCCCGAAACGCGACCAAATCACTTCACGGTCTGTATCCTTGTAAGTGGTGGTACTACCCCGGATCGGCAGACTGGGTACCACTGCCTACCACTCTTTTGTAACCAGACCCGAAGCAAATATCTATCTCGTTTTTTTATTAACAAATATTTGCAATATTTAATATAATTATTAAATATTACACATAAAAGCTATGAAACAAATATTTGCTCCGACTAGGAATCGAACCCGGGACTTTACGCGCAACAAACCAATCTCTGACCGTTCGTCAACGCCTGTCGTCGTTAAGCTAATAAAAGCGTGTTAAAATGTATATTGTTATTTTGGTTGAACGCAAGAATGAGATGGCCACCGCGGGTCGCTAAGCGTTTGCAATCAACGGAGGTTCAATACTTTCACTCTTGGTCAAGGTTATAGGTATATCGAGCAATATCATACGATTGTTAGTCACAAGTTTATTTTTAGACAACCAAACATGCTTGTATCATAGAAACAGAATGATCAAAGTACATTATATACTTGTACGAGTATATATCTAAAATGCGTCCACGCGTTTCGAGATGAGCTTGAAAGTTGCCGATTCTAACTATGCTGGCACAATGGATGCAACTGATACTAGTTATTTATGTAGCAACAGACGGGGTGCTGTCGAAATGTCGAACCAAAATTAAAACAAAAAAACAAAGTCACAAAGGAAAGGCGAGCTTGCACTTGTTCGCGCCGAACAAACCAAACGAACCGAATTATAGAATTCTTTCTATAAAATCCTATGAATCCTCACTCACCAACCCGCGCCGAACTCAGTGTATCGCTAAAAGAGTTCGGAATTACCTCCGGAGATCCGATGTCGTAATCGATTCGGTCTGTTAGATCGATTCATCTTCTCTTCATACAGAATTGTTAATAAAAAAACTCTATCATAATTCACACAGTATATAAATTTGATATGAAATGCGTAAGCGCGTTGCGACGTGATCCATATAATATTTCCGCGCGGTCGATTCGTCCGACGCGGATAGGTGTACAAGACCGACAGTCTTCGGACCTTTCGGCTTGTTCGGCGCGTTCACGTTCTTTGAGTGGTGTGATTTTTGCATTGCAACGTCATCGTTGCGTCGAGGTTTTATCACTTAAGCGCTCCGCCTATGTCGATTGCTGGGTGTGTGAACTTTACTTACTATCTGATCTTACTGCATTTAATTATTTCACAACTGATAATGATTTTTCATTAAGTTCATAGCATTGTAACTAAATATAATAATAGCAGAGTTGCAACCCAAATACCACTATATGGGCTAAAAGAGCTTTTACACGGTTACCTTAAATATTCAAAGGTTATAGGTATAGGATGGAAAAAAAATATGAGATTCGACTGCTGATTTGGTAGACAGAATTCAGATGCTTCCCCCAACCTGTGCAAGTTTATCTCCCGGATCCCGAAAGTTAAAATTGTTGCCTAAGTTGCAACCAAAATATATTGACTCAATGTAAATATAAATTGCAGGTTTTTTTTAACAGCGTGAAGAAACATCTTTATAGGGACGGCAAGGCGACTGAGGCAAGTTTTTTTTCAGTTCACGGCGCTCTTGGACATTCTCTTGTATCATCAGATAGGTCTAGATCAGATGTCGCGTCTTGATACAAAAAAACTTGGACACCTGCCGTGATCAAGAATTATCAAAATAAATTGTCAATCCGGTAGAAATCGATTAGAAACCGAAGATTTTGGGTCGACTTTCCTTTTGGCGATTGGGAAAACCGTGAACTGAGACTGTTTTTTCAGTCGTTAGCACTCTTTGAACTCTCCTTGCTTACTGTCAGACAAGTCGAGTTCAGATTTCAAGTCACCATATACAAAAAAGAAATGCATTGGTGTAAGAGGGAAGACATCTAAAAAACACACCCCTCCCGCACAGCTCCACTAGCGTTTACCTTCTCCGTTAAACGCTAGTGAAATATAATATTTTTAAAGTATTGAAGAGAACAGGAAGAAACACGTTTCAAAGCTTAAAATCACTTGTTTTTACTTGGATTAAATTCAAATGATTACTGGATAACAATTCCACTATTATTTCATATTTAATATTCAGGAAACAACGGATTAACAAAGAAATGCTTCGTAGGTTTGGGCACGTGAAAAGGATGAGTAGGTTGACGAAAGAAATGTTTAAATCTGATGTGGATGGATGCGTGTTCTCCGACCAAATCGGAGACATTGTCAAGAAAGCTTGGTTGCCTATTGCCTATGACCGTATAAAAATAATTGTGGATGTGAGGAAAGCAAGGGTGTTGTGTCACATCGTGCTCTATTGTCTCTACCTATCCCTGAGGGAAAATGGCGTGACAATTTTTTAAATTATTGAATATTTCGGAAACACAAGTTTTACAAATAATGAAATATTGCACGAGCTGTCACTTGCAGTTGCCCGTCTATTTTTTTAGCTTGAGCTTTTATAGAATTCATTTGACCTTGTCTTATGATAAGCAAGGGACCTCCAAGAGTTCGTCTCCCCCCAAAGTTTCGGGAACCTTTTTGTTCAATTCCTGTTCAATACAAAGGTTAGGCTAAAGATATAGGTATCTCCCTTCAAAAATAAATTATCTATACATAAATTAACATGTATAGATAACGCAAAATAATTGAAATATAGCCTTTACATAGTTTCATGAGAATTGATAACATAATTAAAAATAAATTGATGTACTAATTGAAATGAGGCCAACGTTATGATATTGTGACTATTTTACAACGCATGCCGTTCTTTGTTTTATTACGTTCTTATTTATTGTCACTCGAGATACGACAGCACCCCTGATATATACCCTGATAAAAAATATATCACACTGCATATATTTTTGGGCACAGAAGCTAATCCCGAAACCTGACCGAGTTACTTTCTGTAGTCTGTACGCTTGAAAAATATATTTGTATATCAAAGTAAATGTATATAAATGCTGTGAAACAAATCTCAGCCCGACCGAGAAACGAACCCGAGATGCGTAGTGGTCTGGTATCGCGGACCAACTCACCAGGCGGGTCTCCAAATTACACGACTGGTTAGTGGTTACTAGGATATTATAAATTTGATGCAACCGACAATCAAATTGTCACGGAGAGAATGGAGCACCACTTGCCACGATCCTTACACAACTCCCTCGTTTCATTCACATCCACAATTCTCTTCATACAAGCTCAATACAAATTATATTAAAATCTAATTCTAAGGCATTAAGCTGGCCGATGTAAACGCTTATTGTTTTATTATGGCGCTCGAAATATGACAGTACCCCGCCTGTTGTTAACATGAAGTGGAGGAATGGATGCGACTGCTACTACAGTTATTTAACTGTCGTAGCAGATATGGTCTAGTTAGAACCGGCAACTTACAAGCTGATCCCAAAACACGACTAAGTCACTTCACGGTTTGTATACTTAGCTTCAACTTAACTGCATCGAAAAAATTAAATTAATAAAAATCCTAAAACTCTCCTTAATATAATTTAACTTTAAATATTATACATATAGTTATTTTTAAACACCGGTATACCGGTATACTCGGATGTTGACCGTGTGAATTTAGGCACATAGTTTCAAAAAATAAATAAATGTTTAATAAATAAAATAGGTGTTTTTTACCTATTTTTAATAATTAAAAAAATAATTTAATCATTTTATACATACTTATTTTTCATAATCAGATATGACTCATATCCGCTGAAAGAATTTGTTTCTGACAATACATAGGTAATCAGACGACGAATGTAACTATGAAGAAACGAGATTTTCAACCGGCTTCCCCAAAAGAAGGAGGTATACAATTCGGCCCTATGTTTTTTTATGTGTGTTACCTCAGAACTTTTTTTCTGGGTGAACCGATTTTGATGATTCCGTTTATTTAAAAGCTGAATAATAGAGAATGAGTCACTCCACGGTCTGTACATATGAAAGTGGTTTGGCTGACTGGGTGAATAACCACCAACTGTCTACTACCACTCTTAAAATAAGCTATTCATATATAATAAAATAAACAAATTTTATGCGGCTTACTATAGCGTTTATTTATTTTATTATTCCGACGTTTCGAGAGCTTTGCAGCCATCGAGGTCACGGAGAGACTGATGGCGAATGGAGAAATTTGTTTATTTCATTAATCAATGTTCGCGTTAAATCTAAGAAAATATTTTATAAATATGTAATTGTACTTACATAAATATATTTTGGTAGAAGTATATCTTTCTCTTAAATATAATTCCTCTGTACGTGTGTTTGTCACCTAACTCCTAAGCGGCTGGAGCGATTTGAATGAAACTTTGTGTGTATTCCAATGGGTTCCTGGATAGTTTAAAAACACAATTGGACCCACTAGGTGGCGCTGCTGCCAGTATGTCACCAAATTTGATTTGCTGAACAATTGACAACATTACATAATTTTGTATTCATAAGCATTATAGTAATAATTTAAAAAGAAATATACCTCTCATTTTATATTTGGGAATATGCCTTGGTGTAGAGCTGTTTAATATCTTCTGTACAACCTTTGTTTCCAGAGAATTAATACGAAGTTTGTATATAAAATTTTCACTTTCAAGTATTACAACTTTTGCCGTATTTACTTGTTGGCTCTTCTTTGTCTCTGCCTATTCTTACTATAAGGGCTGATAATTTGAAAATTACATTCTAAGATCCCGCTGATCAGATAGCTAGTAAAATGAAGCTCTCTTGTTGGTGATCTTTGCCGTCCGTACGCGCACTGAATAAGGGTAAACTAGTTCGTTGTTTTATAGAATTAACTATTGTACTTTTAAAACTTTTATACGAATGTATTGCAACACGTCCTTCCAGTGCAATAGTCGCATCGAGAATGTCGTTCACAAATCGGCGGTGCAATGAGGTTCACGGTTCACCTGAACGGACCTGTATGGCCAGGCTACTATGGGATATAGTGGACATTTTCACATCAAAATACATTACTTTATTCGGTTTTTAACTATGTTAATATTATAAATTGGTACGCAATCAATCAATCAAATTGTTACGCCTTTCTCCCACAGGGATAGGCAGAGACAATGGAGCGCCACTCGCCACGATCCTGACACAACTCCCTTGCTTCCTTTACATTCGGAATTCTCTTTATACAAGCTATGTGGTTATGGGCACTAGGCAACCTAGCACGCAAGATACTCTGACATATAGAGTTGCTGATGTTTGCAACTAAAACACATTTCTTATAAATTTTATTTTATCGTTGTTTGTAGTCGGCAGACAGGGCAACTGCCCACCACGTTTTAAGTAAAGCCGAGTCACAATAAACATATTATAGAATCTTACCAGTTTAACTAACTCAAATACTGTTAGGAAAGCATACTCGTACACATATCACTATTACTCAACACAATACAGATCTAAATACAAACGCGAAATCTAAATTATATTTAAAAAATAATAAGTGACCACTTTATATAAGCTTCTAAATTTGAAATGAAACAATTGCTTGTGCATATTAATTTGTAAGAATGAATCATGCAAATGACAAGCACTAGATAAGATAACTAAATACAATAGAGGTCAGTTAATTGGAGAAAGGGATTGGAATAGAATAATACACAGGTATAGCTTGGCTAACTATAAATGACGCGCCGCTCCACCTTATTATTTTTATTAAATCTGTTAATACAAATATTAGTAACTATATTACTATACTTTATCAGCTTGTTCCTCCTTTTGTGTCTAACCAGCAACTGATGACCAAAAACAATTGCATTTTCGGTATGTTGCATTCATATTTTATAGTCGCACGTGTGCCTTAATGCAGTGAAGGGGCGCGTCATTTCGGCATAGACAGACTCTATAGGTTAAAAGAAATGAAAATGTAGTGACAAATATTGGGAACGGTATGTTTTTTATTGTACTATCCTGGATTGACAGATTGAACCCACTACCACTCTTTGACAACAAGACCCGAAACAAATTTCCTTTGGCCGGCATAGTGACGGCGACTGAGGCAACCGTGAACTGGCTCGGTATTTTCCACTTTCGGTTTCTTGACCTTTAGTTCTTTAATGTTATCAAATTAAAGACCTGGAGTACTTAATGATGAACCATGAGGGTGCAAAAGATATTTAGGAGATATTATTTAGCTATGACTAAAGTTGTTTTAAGTGTTCAAATCGGGGGTTCCTTGAAAATTTTAATTTTGATTTATAATTGTTTAAGTGTACTAAGGCGGTGTTCTTTCATATGACGAGACACAATAAAAATACCTTTGCATTCAATTTAGGCAATTAAGTCAAGCAATATTTATTATGTTTATTTCCTATATTAGTCATTATACTTGACCTAAAAAGTACAAAACAAATTAGATGACATAGTTGCAGACTAGCTACATTGTTAGTTGTCAACGGAATACAAATTGTTATTTTTTACATTTTAATAGACCCGGCAGATAAAAAGAGCGTTGTAAAGCTGCACATTTACTTGCTTACCTACTTACTTTACGCTTTACACATGTGTATAAAATTTAAAATTATTCATGTGCACAACTCGTCGTTTTTTTTTATTGTGACTTGACATATGACAGAACCTCGCTTGATGTTAAGCCGAAGTGTGGTCCATGAATGAATGCCACTGCTACTACAATTCAATAACTGTGAGTAGCAATCACATCCACTATGCCGGCCTAGATGGAACCGGCAACCTACAAGCTGATCCCGAAACGTGACCAAATCACTTCACGGTCTGTAGTATACTGGTAAGTGGTTGTACTACCCCGGATCGGCAGACTGGGTACCATGCCTACCACTCTTTGATAACCAGACCCGAAGCAAATATCCATCTCTTTTTTATTTATTAACAAATATTTGCAATTTTTAGTGTTATTAAATATTACAAATAAAAGATACGAAACAAATATAAGCTCCGACCGGAATCGAACCCGGGACTTTACGCGCAACAAATTAATCGCTAAACCGTTCGTCTACGCCGTCGTTCAAAGCTCTTCTAATTTGCCGATCCCTATCCTGCGCAGCTCAATACTCATTTGAATCATTGAGGGTCTTTTTTCTGCCGGGAACTATACTAAAGTGCGTGTATCGTTGAAACAACCAAAGTACATATATCAAAGGTACATTGACACCGGCATGTAGTTTTGAACTGGGAGCTCTAGGTTTGCGTGACAATTGCATTCCTTGTCACTACATCTTCTTTCAAACCACATCTATTATGCACTGTGCTATTCCTTATTCTATCCGCTATGATTACTCCACATACACTCCTTAATGAGGAGGAAACAGCCATGCATGTGAGCTTTTAAGTTGCAAGATTCTCGATGCTTGCGGAGGTTTGCAGGAACAAGAAGGTTCTCCTGGCCATCATGGAAGAATTAAGGTGGCTCTACTGAAAAACGCGAACTGATGAAAGATGCGAGAATAAATCATAAAGTACAAAAACGAGCCTGTATATAATAACAGATATTTTGGAATCCTGATCGCGAACCGACATCTAATCAACCAATCGGTTTAAGTTTACAGATAAATCTAAGATTAACAAATAAATAAAAAACAAAATTAAAATATGCTCTATTCTAACAAATGACAACACTGAAGAACCATATTGGTTCAATTTGTGTAACATAGCAACCATTTAGTCATTCAAATGATTTTGTAATCTAGTATTGGTCCTAACAAGACCGACTAGACCTAATTGCCTCAATTCTTGTGAACTAAAAGTATAAGACAAAGTGCTTTCATATGAAGATCCACAATAAGGAAATAAATTAAAAAACAAGCTGCTGGTAAGGCAATCAAGAATGAGGAAGAAGAGCGTTGGCTGACTCAGAGGCAGGAAGCCCATGTTGGCTAGACAAATGGCAAATGATTATTGTCACAAATATATTGAGCTGATAAGGTGGTGAAAATATATTAAGTAGATATGCAGAGACGGAGAATAGAAATATGTCTTACAACACATTAGTAGAGACCTAAAATATGTAGAATTTTCCTAAATTTTGTGCAAAGATTGTTTAAGGAATTAAACAAATTTTATGCGGCTTTCGAGAGCTTTGCAGCCATTCTGGTCTATCTATGGTTAAGGATGGTACAATAAAAAATTGTACAATCCAATAAAATAAAAATATAATAAAATAATACAATAAAAATAAACGCGATAGTAAGCTGCATAAAATTTGTTTAAGTTATACAATATTTCAGAAATCTGCCTACAATTGCTGCCTACATTCATACATCCGGCGACGCAATAGATCCGGCACCTGCATGTTTCATTTTATAGCTAATCCTAGTCTGATTAACTGCAGATTTAAGAGAGAGAAACAATCAGGATTATAAAGCGACAGCAGAGTCTCTATATTGTATCATTTATGATGTGAAGTTAGGTGAAATAGAGCTGGAGAGTAGGAAAAAAGGCACTAGTTTAGTAGTGGACTAAGAACAGTGACTTTTGAATGTACTTTTACTGCTTTGAGACAACCACGGTCTAGTGGTCGTGAAATGGTCACACATACCAAGAACTCCTGGTTCAAAACCACTTGCTATTACTAATGTATCTTCGATGTAATTTAGTAATTTAGTCTCCCAGTTTCTATAAATTAAACTATTATACAAGAATTTTTAGTAGTTTAATACAAATATATTCAAAATATAATAACATGAATTCTTAAGATACAACTTTGGTTAAAATTATTCCATTTTAGATTCTCTCTGCACTCCTATCATAGCAAGAAGACAATAAGAAGAAGACAAAGAAGACAATACTTATCAAAATCTTACTTATAGGTATTTCATTTTATTTTAAAGAGTATTTAGGCTTTCAAATAAACCAGAACTTAGAACATAGAAACAGACGACCAAAGTACAATGAATAGCTAAGTTCAATGCCAAGTCTGGTATTTCTGTTTTTTGACTTGACAACCTCTTTGTATAATACAAGTGGTAATATATTAATATACATATATACATATGTTAAACAGTTATAAGCTAAAACATGACAAAAGATGTTCTATGACTAGTTATTATAATATCTATTGTCACAGGGTTAAAGGGATTGTTATACAATTAAATGTTACTATTAAAATAGAATGATGACAGGCATTGTAGATGAGATAGGAAGCAAGCGGGCAGGTAAAATCAAAGCAGCAAACCATTAGATTTTGACAGCTTAAACTGTAATATTATATTTTTATTAAAGAATACTTTTAAATTCAAGTGAATTGTATAATCATAAATATATATGCATAATAAATAAAATAACTGGAAAGTTATTTCATCTATTGATGAATGTCATGAAAAATTGCTATATCTGTTTGCTGTGTATAATTTAATTAAAATGCAGTAAGATATCATTTATAAATATTAATTTGTAGAGAATCTAGAGATCGAACTTGTTCAAACTTGTCGTGAATATTTGTATATCAAAATAAAAGAAGAAATTGTTATTATCCCTAATTGCATCAATAAAAAGTAACTAATTTAATCAGTTTAACACAATTACCTTATTAATATTTAAAATTATAATAATTTAGTAAATAAACCAAAATAACTTACCTCTTATGCATCAAATCTTTCAATATTTCTCGGTTTTAACTTAACCATACTCCCTGTATTTTAATTCTTAAAGATAATTTTAAAAAAGGTTACAGATTAGACTAATTATTTAATTATTAGTACAACAAAGAAACAATAATTACAAAACACAAAACACACGACAAGTGCATACATGCATCATATAACAACAAAAAAATTGTAATAAATGCATGCAGCATGGCTGGCTGTCAAAATGCTACATAGCGATTGGGTGATATAACAAAGAAGCCATGTGATTGGTCTAAAACAAATACAAAGCGACGCTAGGGGAATGGTTTGATAGTGATGTTTCGAACTCGAGTGAATCAAAAAGTAATCAATTGATATCATGAAAACAAAATACTTTTTTGTTAAAATAATACTTTGTTTAAACGGAAACGATATTATGAATAAATATTATTATGAATTTTATTATGTTGTTTTCCCCAGACCTGGTTGTATATTTTAACAACGCCTGAACTAATACAAACACTTAAAAGCGTAAATAACGTTATGATAAAATAAAATAAAATTATGAGTTCAGGCACTTGTTTTCGTAATTTATAATTTTTGCACGATCACAACAATTATGTGTATTCAATTAATTATTATATATATATATATATATATATATATATATATATATATATATATATATTAGACAATTATTAAGGTACCTATTACTACCTATTACACTTTGGTTTATTTATTTTTGTAAAAGTTATCGACCGTAAAAATATATTACCGAATAAATAAATAACAGAAAAGTATTAGAGGGATACAAGTGACATGATGATTATGATGGATGTGTGCACAGAAATACATCAAGGGTGTGTGCTTTAAACTGTTTGATACCAGAGAATGGAATTTCGTTAGAATTGTTTGATTGAATCTGTTATTTTTTATGTGAGTGGTAATTTCTTCTAAGTTACTTTTTAGAGGATGATTTTTCAGTAGTATATAGTGACAAGGATTAATAAAGCAATGCTTCGATGGTTTGGGCATATGGAAAGGATGAGTGAAAGTAGATTGACGAAAGGGATTTATAAATCTCATGTGGATGAATGCGTTAAACAAGGCATCCCCATTGGGATAGGTAGAGACAGTAGACAACGGACAGTGGAGCGCTACTTGCCACGATCCTGACACACCTCCCATGCTTCTCTCAAATCCACAATTCTCTTCATTCACTAGGCAACCCAACTTTAATAACTACCTAGAAAGGTCCTTGTTACCGGAAAGACGAGAGAGCTAAATCCTATACGCTGGCCGTGCCATGTAGTCCATAGCCCTAATTCCATCTTAAATCAGTCGATTCACGCGGCAGAAGTTAGGGCGACGTGAAGGAGAGTCGTCGGTTGGCGATCCGGGATAGTACATACCAACCACCACCAAAATATCTGGCTCCTTTAGTTATAATAATTATTATTTGTAATACTTATGTATCGTAGTTTTTATAGATAATTACAAGATACCGGGAACGGAAACGTTTCCCGTTTGTTAACCACATGTGACGTAGGTTGTCAATCTTGTTGTGTGGTAACCAAGTGGTAACCACCCGTGCCCCAACGCGACAATTAATCAAAAAGTCAAAAATGTATCAAAACATTTTTAAAATCCAATGCACAGCCATTATCCAGGTAAAGCAGATGCAATTGATAAATACAATGACATCTTTCTGCAATAGTACGTTGCTTAGTAAACATTAGCTATTATTAAAGAATATTGTATAGATTTCTAAGCTTGTGTGTGGCGGTTCTCTGGATTTTAATAAGATTTATTGTAACAGATCTTGTTGTGACAATGGCTTGGGTTTGTTGGCGTAACCGCCTGCATTGTTGTGTGGTCTCCTAAAGCTTATTGTTGTCCCGTTTTAAGAAAAGTCAAGTTTAGTTTAGAAAGGAATCGCGAACACCTGGCTTTAAAATAGTAGGATTAATTTTATATTAAATTAAAAATATCGGTACTTATAAAATAATAATATGCAGTGAATTATTTTATTTATATTGGAATACTTAAGTATTTTGTTTCCATAAATTGTGTGGAATATTAATTATAAAATTAATAACGCCTTAAAATAAATTAATGCACAATAACGTTATATTAATACGCACAAAATTATTACGTGTGCAATATTTACTTACTTTAAAAACGCAAAGTAAAGGCATAATTGATAAGATGACACTAAAAGCCGACTTAACCAGAATTAAAATGCAAAATAACGCAAGAAACATTTTATATTCTAATTATTTATTCTAACTCTAGGTAGTATTATTATTGTATAAATAGGTAATAAAAACTGGGGATCAAACCCTATGTCTATTCTATCGCTTTTAATACTAATTATTGCAGCCATTAATGATGTACTTTTATAGCATGTTTAACAAAATCAGGCGCTTTAATTTTATTTATATCGTTTTATTATGTTATAATCTTATAGATGCCTTGCATTTATTGTAGCGTCGAGCTGTGTCCGAATGTGAATGTGATGCCGAGGTTATGGAAACTCTAGAGCTTCTGCAAATTCACAACGGAGAATGTTCTGTGAAGTTCTGTAACTTTGTTCCTACCTTAACTTTCCGGTGCAGTTCCGCTGGCCGCTGGTATAACCTTGAATCCTTCAATCGAATCCAGAAAAAACACTAATAGCTCCGACTGAGGCAAGCCCTCCCTCCCCTTAGTTACCAACAGGAAGGACGAGGTGGTTGAGTCTCAGCGGTTAAAGGTTAAAAACGTCAAAAACAATTAATAAAATTACTTACATACTACATGTAAAATAGTTATAAATTTAGGAAAGTTCGTTCGTTAATGGTTTAGTTGTTTAGCACACATCAACATTTCTCAACGGATAACGGAAAAAGGTTTGTGAGTTATGGTAATGTACACTGATACCTTGTAGGTACTTTAGTCTAAAACTAATGGCCTATAAACGTAAAGACGTTCCGAACATGTCAATGAAAGGTGATTGTTGTTAAATCTAATGGCGCATTAAATAAAGTAAAATGGTCTGACTCATGATAAGTAATTATCTTTTATGGTATCACTAACGCGAAAGTTTGTTTGAATAAGTACACCTTTATTCTGTCTAAAAGACAATTACAAAGGGCTTATGTGTTCCTCACATAGTCACGCTAGGCACGTAGTGTTTGGCAGCTATTGAAGCGCCACTTTCCAAGATCCTAAGACAACTTCTAGCTTACATCCTTAGCTCTAAAAATGAATTAATTATAGAGAATTGCTGTACTTACTCGTACCTTGTATAAGAACTTTTAAGGACCGATGTTAAGTAGATTTCCAAAATGATTATTTCAATTATTTTCCTTATTGATACACGATATCTGACCTCGACTTGCCCGATAATAACCAAGACTCTTGGATGCCAAGCGGATGAGTGGCCGGTATAGTGACGGCGACTCATCCGCTCTACTATCAACAAATACTATATGTTTACATTACGCATTATTAGTAAAAGGAAGATTTAAAAAACACAAATATCATAGATTATTTTTTATGTCGTAAAATTGTTGTATTTATCTTATTGTAGAGGCTTGATTGTGCAAGAGGCTCGTATCTAACCAATAGGTACCAGTAATAAACAAAGATTTCGGGTTTTTGGTGGATGTCTTGAAAGGCATCGTGAACATAATACAAACAAAATGGTTTTATAAATATCCAGTAATCTTCTAGCTTAGTAGTCAGAGGTATTAGCGATGTCTTTTGTGGTTTATGGCAGTTGTGTCTGTTAAATAAAGTTGTTTTATCATTTCCGGTGTTAGAAGAAACATTGTGGATATATTTTATTATTTATTTGAACTTAAAACTTTAAGCACGCGCTATAAATACATACTTACGGTAAATATAACAATAAAATTTAATTCTTTCATAATAGTAAAGACAAGACAGAATTTTCGGAAAACACATAATAAAAATGTTTTTAAAAGTCTGTAAAAAGTTAAAGAAGTATTCAAATAGCTACTGCGCAACGTGTCCCCACACTTTACAGTCTGTAACTTCAAGAGTGGTAGGTACTTCCCCCAGGAAAGCAGACTGACACAACCAGCTGTCTGCCTACCACTATTAAGGCCACTGCTTTAAAATAAGTAAATCTTGGTATTGTCCATTTTTCCTTACTTGGCAAAAGTAGTTACTAACAAACTTCGGCATAATGACGAATTAACGATAAAATTACTACTGACGCGAAACAATACAAATATATAAAAATATCTATGAATTACTGTGAAAATGGTTTTATTATTATTATTTGCCAAAAAAGCTAGTGTCCATAACCATAGAGCTTGTATGAAGAGAATTGTAAATGTGAAGGAAGCGAAGGAGTTGTATGAGGATCGTGGAAAGTGGCGCTCCATTGTGTCTGTCTATCCCTGTGGGAAAAAGGCGTGGCAATTTGATTGATTGATGACCTTGGATCCTTCAAGCGATGCGTGAAGAAGCACCTTTGGCCGGCATAGTGACGGCGACTGAGGCAGCCGTGAACAAACCCGTTTTTCTTAGTCGTCGTCACTCTTGGACCTCCTCTTGCTTATCATTAGGCGGGACGAGGTCAGATGTCGTGTCACAATAAAAAAAAGGTCATTTGTAAATTTACCGTTTCCATATAAATGGTATTTGATTCAAGTTGTGTATGTTTATTTTTTAGAATAAAATAGTTTCCTTAGATAAAGTGCATGGGAAATGGTGATTTTCATGTTTGTTTACTACTTGTGCCAAGAAAGAAAAAACACTATACACATTAATCGTGTTTACCGTAGCCTAATAATCAACAGGATTTGAAATATTCTCATAAAGTTGAATCACTCAACGTCTTACTATAAATTTAATCTGTGGTTGAATCATAATATTTATAATGCTAAGCATCGTACACAAATAATGATATGATATTGTGTTCAGTTTGTTATTCCAGCTAAAAACCAATCGCATTCCCGTAATGGATACAGAAATCGACGATTTCTGTATGTATACATGTAACGCTTATTGAGGCTACAATTAAATATTTCCAATAACACGTTTACACAGGAAAATATTAAAAAAAAAAGATTAAAAGCGCAACTGATATTTCTATACAATTTGCTTGACTGATTTTATATTGTGTTTTTATTTTTAAAAATAAATGGTGACGATATATCATATGTATGATGCCAGAGATAAATACTAAAACAGGAAGTGCCAGCGAGGTTTCATAACGTTTTTTTGTGACTCGACATAATACTCGTATAACAGCACCCCGCCTGATGTTAAGCTAAAATGCGGTACATGAATGAAAGTGACTGCTACTACAGTTAAACAACTGTAAACTGCAGTAGCTTCCACTATGCCGGCTAAGTTGAAACCGGCAACTTACAAGCTGATGAATAAAACAAATTTATGCGGCTTACTATCGCGTTTTCTAATGCGTTTATTGTAAAATCTAAACCAAAATAAACGCGATAGCAAGCCGCATAAAATTTGTTTAATTCATTAATCAATGTTCGCGCAAAATCTAAGAAAATCCTATTACAAGCTGATTCTAAAACGCGACCAAGTCACTTCACGGTAGTATCATATTTTATAGTATTGGCTTTTAATGTGAAAACAATTGAATTAAAATAAAGCGACAAAGTAAAGATGCAAATTAGATTGCAATGAGCAACATTGTGTACTTTCAATTAGTTTCTATTTCACCGTCTGCGCTGTGTTCGCGTAACCCGCACTTTAACTGCAACCTTTGTAAATTAGCTTCTTGCACCACCTCGGGTTTTTACTTTTTATTGTGACTCGACATAGTGGAGTGCTCAGCTGGAGTGCAGTCCATGAATGGAGGTGACTGATACTACAGTTCAACTGTAAGTAGTATTCACATCCACTATTCCGGCCTAGTTAAACCGAAAACTTACAAGCTAATTCCGAAACGTGACTAAGTCTGTCTAAAACGGTCTCTGTTTACTTGTAAGTGGTGGTACTACCCCGGAACCGCTGCCCTGCCAATCTGACCCAGCCCGGAGCAAATAAAAATTTTCTTTTTTTGAATAACAAATATTTGTAATATATTTAATCTTACTACTCGTATTAAATATTACAAATAAAAGACACCCGCGTAACGGACTGGGAGCACAACACTACGCCACGCCTGTCGTCAAAATCACTCCTGTGATACCCCAGACGCTGGTCGAGCGATCCGTATTCTGTTAACCAAATCTTTACCTGCCCTACCTATTCACCTATTCAATAACTTTTTTTCACATTCATTCATAAGCTACTAAATTTGATTGTATCATAGAAACAATACGACCAAATCCATCGGAGGTGTTTGTATATATTGAAAATACATTGGTACTGGCTAGAGGTTTGCGAGGCTTTTTCACAACCACTACACCACGGTCGCTATCCTAAACAAGTGAAAGGCCGGCATAGTGACGACTACTGAGGCATCCGTAAACTGAGTTAGCTCTTGGACCTAGCAAAACATCAGGCAAGTAAAGATCAGATGTAAAATCAAATTAAAAATAAATCCCGGACTCGATTGGAATTTACACTCATTACCATCAAAGAAAACATTCGATGCCTCCGTATAAAACATATTCTTGAGAGATTTGAGGTAAATACACTAGTTTTGTAGGTTGTGCACGTCCGTGATTGGTCATTTCAGTATATCTCTGTTAGACGCAACGCGAATCCCGAATGAATTACGGGAATTGTTTATAACTCGAAGCTCGGGGATTTTTGCCGGTTCTCTCGATAAAAGCAATCGAATTAAGCTTTTCTTTTGTTGTAGACGGAATAATAAGTGCCAGAAATCGTATGACAGGGATTTCACTTTTTTATCCGTCTGAATTTTTACATTTGCTTGATAATTTTTATTTTTAAGAGTCTGCCAATCAGGGGTATTACCAACAAGTGTACAGACCGTGAAGTGACTTAGTCGCGTTTCTGAATCAGCTAGTAAATTGCTGGTACTAACTATATCGGCATAGTGAAAGCGACCGCTACTTGCAGTAATTTCAATTTAGTAGTAGTCACCTCCATTCATGAACCGCATAACATCAGGCAGGGTGTTGTCAAATGTCAGGCCACAATAAAAAACCGATAGTATATATTTTAAGTTTATAGATACATTTATTTAGAGCCAAATTACATTTTTAATTATATATATTGCACTATATTAAATTCAAAGTTTTTAAAATGTTTATAAAGATGAACAGTACATTAAAGTGTGCAGATTGTAAAGTGGATGAGCTTGAAAGTTGCCGGCATAGCAGATACGGTTACTGACTGAAGTAGCAGTTGCTTCCATTCATGCACTCCAACTTAACATTAAGGTGGGGTGCTGTCACAGGTCGAGCCACAATAAAAATATAACATTACTTTAAAGTTTGTATATATTTTTTACAAAACCATCAAAAAAGTCTGCCTATCCACAGGGATGGATAGGCAGAGCCATACGAGCGTCACTTGCCACGATCCTGACACAACTCCCTCGCTTCCCTCACATCCACAATTCTCTTCACACAAGCTCTACGGTTATAGGCACCAGGCAACCTAGCTTTCTTGAGGATGTCTCCGATTTGGTCGGAAAACACCCATTTTTAACAAATGTAGTTTTTAAATTGGTATGACATACATATTACGAGCTAAATAAATCAGTATGTTTTTATATTAGTGAAACTACATAACAGAAAATGTCGTAAACTTTATATTTTATGGACATATAAAATTTTTGAACGATGTCTATTAATTTAATAGTAGTGTTGCCTATAACTCACAGATGCGACTGTCCAGTCACCATTAACTGGGCTTATCCGAATTAATTTTCGAACTTCGCCACAGATTTCATTTATGCCGTCCTAATCAGGGCCTCCGACAACATAATCCTCTAATTTATAACCCATAACAACCGACAATGTCACCAATAGAATAGATAATGTGATAGCCACAGATTTATAAACAGTTTGGGTGCTAATGAAATTATATTGAAATGCAATAAATTATGGTGGTCACAATAGTCAAGGCGAGAAACAGCGATCACCCAAATTGAAAGTAACCAATGGCTATTTACAATACGTTATATTTGGGTTAAACACTGCGGTATCAACAATGGGACCACCCCTAACGTTGCGTACTGTCAATTTTATTGGGGGCAAGGTGTATACAGCTATAGTGTCATATAATTTATTGAGAAAAAGTTTTAACAGACCTTTACAATGTCTTATTATGTTATGTAACAATAGATTGTGAGCTGGGCGATCTATACTAATATATTTTTTGAAACTCATAACTCTCCATCCTATAACCTTGGATTCTTTAAGCGATGCGTGAAGAAGCACCTTTGGCCGGCATAGTGACGTCGTCTGGGGCAGCCGTGAAGACTCGTCTTTTACAATCGTAGGCACTCTTGGATATCCTCACAATTAAAAAAAAATCTGAGATATAAATTATAGGCAATGCAAAATTGCATATAAAAATGCTATAAAATAATTATAGCAATATACGTATGGAATTAATGGTAGATTGTAATAAATACCTATTACTAAATAAATGAGAAAGGAATTTTATGGTAATTAAGTATATTTTATGAAGGTTCATACAAAATATTATAGAGTTATAGTAATATCCAAAAAACCCTTGATTCTGAGTGCTTCGATTAAAAGATTCTCTAATTCTTTGAGAAAATCATTCACACAAGAAATACAAATTGAAAATAACAAATAAATGTTGTGGCTATGCCTCTACCTATTCATAATTAGAGGACCTTTCTATAAAATATTATAAGGAATTCTGGCGTATATTTTGTCGGTCATGACTCGTCTAAAATTCCTGGTCACAAAGGGATGTAGGCCAACAGGAGCGTAGGTAGCGAGCCACTCCGGGGTCTTCCGTCAATATCGTAGACAGCGGGACACCATTGTCATTTGCTCCATTGTACGCCCTGACGCTGTAGAGTACTGACCAAAAATCATTAATTTTGTATCACAAAGAGAGAACCCACAAATCGAAACCAAAAAAAAAAAAGAAGTCATTGAGGAACGGTCACTGACATAGCATAGCCGTATGCCTTGGTGAATATTTTCATTTGCTTTTAATTATATGATTTCACATGATGAACTTGCCGACAAAGGAAATGATCCTTTATAAAGTTTAGAGTTCGATATTAATGGTTCTTTTAATAATGCCTATGCTGTGGATTCATGGTGAATTAAAAAATATTATTTTAAAAGATACAAACGCAGTTTCCAAAAGTTTCCAGTAGTGTATAAAAAGTAACTGTGAATGATGAACAAATATTTCCAAAAATGAATTTCTATGCCCTATATGGTCAACTCATATTTCTTCATCTTCGATCCAATGTACACTGTTCATTGTTTGCTAGAGAACCAAACTGTTTCGTACCATACGTAACATAAATCATGTAGACTTTTGTGATTAATGTCAACAGAAAAGCATAAAGATTCATATTTAGTGCATGCCGAGCTAGCACTAATATCCGAAGCCGACCAAACCGGATTAACAACTCTTCAAAAATATACACTAAAAACTTTCAGTTATATATGTCGAAAAGATTCTTTAATCCCCGTATAAATTAAATTCGGTCTAAATAACAAAAACGTTTTTTAAATCTATCACCAAAATATTTAAACAAATCATTCAAGTATAAATAACTTGTGGCGTAACAAATACGATTAAGAATACTAAGTCAGAGATCCAACACAGATGTTTGGGCCAAATTAAAAATCTGTAAAGAAAAAAATAGTCTTTGTGTTGGCAAATTCGCTTTATCTCGTAAACCGGAATACGCGGCCCCTCCGCGCTGAATAATGCTAATCATAATGGCATTACATTCATTCGTCGGATTTTGTGAAGTATCCCTGGATCGACTTTGAATTCCCTCAAGTTTTTTGTCCCTGTCCCGGTACGTAGCTTTTCCCATAAAATTAGCTAATTTTATCAGCGGTTTGGAATTATGTTTCTTAATCTCCATCGGGAACGATTTGAAATTATGTTGAATGTTGCAATCTAATTTATAATTGTTTCTTATTTTTCGTTTCATTTTTTCCCTATTCATGTTTCAAAACAGAGTGGAATATAATGAAATAAATTAGTTATTTGTAGATAGACATAAATTAATAATTTGAATGAACATTTGGCGAACAAATATCATTACCCATAACGAACAATAGATGTTTAATGCGAAACAACATCACTAACTACTGCCATTAGTACAAGCGGTACAAAATATTTTGACATTTACGAACGCAAAATGTGTATGGCTCTATGGGGATTTCATCCATTAGATGCAGAAACAGCATGTGACAAAGGCATATAGGAGACAGGCTGGAAGATCGATTCGATTTATGCGTTTTTTGCGGATACACACAATAGACCCTAGTTATTGACAGATAATGGAATCGAAAAGGCACAGGGAACAGTTGGCGCGATTCCTCAACTATTCATTTTGTCATGCGATCGTTATGTGGTTAGGTACGGTAATCAAAATCATATGTCGAGTCATTATTATTTGTGATTTTTATAAATAATTTGAAATATTATGTTAAACGTAAACCGGCGTTGTATATTTAAAAAACAATTTTGTATATTTACCAATACTTTAAGTTTTAATTGTATTTTGGTACAAGCATGTTCTATAAATATAAGTTGCCGTAAAAACAGCAATACCACGAACAAAGCTCAATCGATGCCAGTTGCACCAAAAGGCGATTATTTTTAACCGGAAAAAATATGTTGTTTTCTTATAAACATATTGTTGAAAAACTCTTTGTTGTGTAAAACATTTACGTAATATCCGTTTGGAAAAAATACACTTTCTTCTTTCAGTATATTGCAGGATGCAAGTGTAATAAAATGTATAGAGATACAATTTTCAAAGTTTCTTAGACACTTGTTCCAAGTTCAACCTAGTATTGTTTTGCCCAAGTGCAAGAAAATATTTTTAAGGGTACATATTGTGTTTAAAATTAAAATATAATAAATAAAATAATATATGTAATACAACTAATACTTATATTTTAACTATCTAATCAAATTGCCTCACTTCATTCCTTAAGGGAAAGGCAGCGACAACAAAGTCCACTTTCAACGATCCTGATACAACTCACTTCATAATATTTGTTTATGTATTTTCGTCGCCTAATTTCTTTGACGCACGTTAAGCCTAATAAGGAAATGTAACAAAAAAGAAAAAGAATTAGTTATAGTTTATGTATGTAGGTATCATATCAGTCATTAAATATTAGTTTTTTATTGAGTTGCAAGATCTGACCTCAACTTGATGGTAAGAAAGGGGAAACGAAAAAAAATCATACCGAAATTTTAATTTAATTTAATTTGTCACGCCTTTTTCCCACAGGAATAGGCAGACAATGGTCCGCCACTTGCCACGATCCTGACACAACTCTCTCGTTTCCTTCACATCCACAATTCTCTTCAAACAAGCTCTAAGGTTAATTTGAAATAAAAATTTAAAAAATGGGTGAAATATATTTGGTTGTATTTGGACAAAATATCTTCGTTGCCTCTAATAAGAATCTTGTGTCGTGTGAGCGGGAGTGATTTGATTTACAACTTCCTGAGAAGCAAGAGGACAAGCTTTGGTACTAAATTTGATGACGACCTACTACACATTACGATCTTTATTCATCATTCATATAAATACATAGTAAAATACATAAATTTAACTGTATGAAAATGTAAGTCAAGGAAAAGATACTATTTAATATTGAGATATTATTTATAAGATTTTACCAACCTCCTTTTGCTCCTATAATTAATAAACCCGTTCTCTATGTTTAGTTTACAGTTTTCTCACATGGCCTTTGACCGACATAATGACGGCGACTTAGGCGAAGTAAAATGACACGGATATTTCAGTCGTGTGGACCTCTTGGACGACCTTAGAAGACGGCCAAGATGTCTCGTCTTAATAAAAAAACTTGTTTTTATTTAGTTAAAAGGATTTTGCTATCCAATTGTTTCATTATTAATTTCTCTTGAAGTTAATGCATTTCTAACAAGAAGTACAGGTTTGTTCTTACTCTAATAAAAATAATATTAAAATATCTAATTTCTCTCTAAATTCTCTATTGTAACAATAAATTGTTTAATAAATACAATTCTAGATATATAAACCTATTAAGGACAATTAGAGTATACTTAGATTAGCCGCAGAAACATATAAATACACACTAAGTATGTATAATTTATAAAACAGTGGAATTTTCAGTGCTTTCGTGCTTCCGCGCTATTCCGCCCCTCGGATGCCGGCACTCGTCGAGTGAAGTGCACTCATTTAGATCAGTTAACTCTTTGCCCAACAATTTTTGTGTTATGCCGACAATAATGTCGATAAAGGCCTTTTCATGTATTCCGACGCTATTCACATTTTTATAAATGCATAAAATACCTTTGAACCGTGTTTATTTTAAAAGCATACATTTTCAATTTACATTTTATAACCTGCCTGCTAGAGATTGAACTCTATTGAAATTATTTATTAAAAAACAGATAAAATTAAAAGTATATTAATTATAAGTAACTAAAATTTTAAAAAATATAATCTAATGACGTCGCATCAGAGATAGTCTTGCAACTGACTGGCAACATTTCCCCTTTGTATAGCAAGGCTAATACCTACGTTGGCCGGAAGTCCTGTCTCCGGACTTCTCCGTCAGCAGCTTGGACAACTCCTTCGCGAGGCGCTTAGCTGAAGATCCCCAAGGGCCCATCGCCTCGACCCCAAATTCGTAACCAGTACGTATTTGCGCAGCTTGAGGTTCTCAGCAGAAATCACTACACTTCCCGCGCTTAGCGAGGTCGCATGGATGTGAGATGGTTAGCCCTACAAGTCGCATCCCACACGCCAAGTTTCCATGGCCCAACAGCCAATGCCATCTTGCCGTCGCTTCGCACAGTACCAATAATTTAATTCAATTAAAATTATTTAATATCTTTTGTCAATATATTATATTTATTATAATTAATAAATTCTATGTATACGACAGGCGTGCCGCATTGGTTATCACACCAATTCATCACACGTAAAGTCTCGGGTTCGAGTCCCATTCGGGGCCAGCTTTTATTTGTAATATTTAATAATTTAGAATAATATTACAAATATTTGTTAATAAAAAGAGCTGATATTTGCTCTAGGGCTGGTTGTTAAAGAGTCTCTCTGTATACTTGTGAGACACCAAGTACTCAGACTGTGAAGTACTTGTGACTTAGTCGCGCAACTTATCAGCTTGTAAGTTGCAGATAATGTGTAATTTTTTATTGAATTTACTGGTAATGGTATTTGTATATTTTCTGCACTTAGGGGTCACTGTTTCAAAAACGTAGGAACAGGAACATAGTTTTGCTCCTTAGATTATTAATTGGCCTCCGCTCGATTGGTCTTATCGCGAGCGGAGACTAATCATTAATCTATGTTTTGCTCAAGAAAATAACCAATAAAAGTATAAGAATAAAATCCATTCTTAAATGTCGACACATGGAAAGGATGAGTAAAAGTCGATTGACGAAAGGAATTTATTAATCTGATGTGGATGGATGTTAAACGAGGCAGACTCAGGAGGGTGTTTTCCGTCCGACCAAATCGGAGACATCCTCAAGGAAGCTGAGTTGCCTATTGCCCATAACCGTAGAGCTTGTAAAGGTAAACAATGTTTAATTAATCATTAAAATTGTTGTAAATGTTGTGCCAGAATAATATGTAAGTACTTAGATACTAAAAATCATTGTCATTACTTTCTAGTTTCAAACAATGTTATCATCGTACAGTATTTTGGGGCTTGTTCTTACCTGTGCATTAGTAAACAAAAGAAATTTCACAAATTACTAATGACGTCATTAGGCGTGGGCAAATAGATAACTTATCAATTATATCAATAATATTTGTAGTTGGCAGTGAAATGAGTCATTACATTATTAATACAGACATTCATTCACAAAACAAATATTACCTAAATATTGTGTAAACGTTAAACTACTAGATAGAAGAGTGGTAGGCAGACAGTTACCACAACTTTCGGGTCGCATCCAGTTGCCATTCCCAACTAGGCCAGCGTAGTGGATGTGACCGACCCTTGCAGTTATTTAACTGTAGTAGATGTCGCCTTCATTACTGGGCCGCACTCCAGCTTAACATCAGATTTGGTGTCATATATTGAGCTACAATAAAAAACTTTTATAATAATTTATTAATAATATTACATAATGTTACAATTTATTATGTTTAAATTATGTAATTTCCTTGATATAATTAAAACAAAATAACCACAATGTTTATAAAAGCTCGCGAGGCGCGCTTCTGTTCATGCCAATCTTGTGGCGAGCAACTTGTTGCCTTTGTGAACTTTTGTCAAAAAAAGAGAGAAAGATATCGGGCGGCTTTGTCGGGGGAGGAGCGTCGCGTCGAGCGGGGAGCGGGCGCCTCATGCCGGCCGGTCGCTCAACTTCACTTATTCAGTCAGTCGTGTCTCAGACCTTACGCAGGGGAGACGTTCGTTGATCGCGACGTCTTACTTCGGTCCGTTATGTGTCGTACATCGAAACAAGTTTGACGGGAAATTTGTGAAGTTTTCAAAGTTAGCCTGGACTCGTTCAGCGATGTGCACGATTAAAGTGACATTAAAATAGAGTGTAGTTGTAGAGTGACAATTTAATTAAGTGATAGTTTCGAGATGTTATCGACGAGGATTTTGTGTGTGAGCTACGCGGTTTACGCGTGGCTGACATTGGTCGTCAGTGGGGCAGCGCTGACATCCAGGGTGGCGGAGGCTCCCCAGGAGTGCGAGTGGCAGCGCGTATCCGGCGGGCTCGGTGAACCGACTCGTGTTCAGCTCGCTTGCTCCCTTCGTACGGCTGCCGGTGCGACCGAGCTGTTGGCCGGTCTCAGCGCTTCGCAGGCGCAACGCATAACAGCCCTTGACCTTCATTGTACCGATGTTCTTTTCTTCGAGAGCTCTTTGGATGTTGGTCGTAGAAAGGAAGAAGGCACAGAACTGCTTTCCCGGTTTCATAATTTGAGAGAGCTGCGCATTGAATCATGCAAAATACGCTATGTGCCATCAGCTGTTTTGTCACCATTGAGTGGTCTGCGCAGTTTGATTTTACGCACCCATAACTCCGATTGGTCCGCAATGTCAATGGAATTTCATAGCGATACGTTCAGAGGGCTAACAGATCTAAGAACTTTGGATTTAGGAGACAATAACATATGGACTTTGCCTTCTGAAATATTTTGCCCTTTATATAATTTAAAGGAATTAAATTTGACGCAAAACAGACTTCAAGATATATCAAATCTTGGATTTTCTGATTGGGGCAATGGTCCTACAGCACCGGGCAAGTCATGTAATACAGTTTTGGAAATATTAGACATGTCTAATAATGAGATAAGCAGTTTACCTGATAATGGTCTGTCCAGTTTGAGAGCATTACAAAAGTTATTCTTGCAAAACAACAGAATATCAAATGTTGCTGACAGAGCGTTTGTGGGTTTGAGCGATTTACAAGTGCTGAACATGTCTACAAATGCTTTGACAGCTCTACCACCAGAGATGTTCCAATCATCAAGAGATATAAAACAAATTTATTTGAATAATAATACATTGCGAGTGCTGGCACCTGGATTATTAGAAGGATTGGATCAGTTGCAAATATTAGATCTGTCTGTGAATGAATTGACAAGCGAATGGATTAACAGGGATACATTTTCGGGACTCGTAAGATTGATTGTTTTAAATTTATCTCATAATAGAGTGTCGAAAATTGATTCGCTTTTATTCCAAGATTTAAATAATTTACAATTTTTAAGTTTGGAATACAACAACGTGGCGAGAATAGCTGACGGCGCGTTTTCTAATTTAAAAAACCTACATTCTCTATCGCTGGCACATAATCACATAATAGAAGTTGACAGCGGTCACTTTTCCAATTTGTATGTCTTAAATCAACTATTTTTGGATGGAAATAGAATAACAAAAGTTGATTTACGATCCTTCGAAAATATAACTAAACTACACGACCTGGGTTTAAGTGGAAATCAGTTGACTGAAGTGCCAGAAGCCATAAAAAGGTTAAGATTTTTGACTTCGTTAGACTTGGGAATGAACAGAATTACTAAAGTGTCAACTTCTGAATTTGAAGGCTTGGATGATTTATATGGTCTAAGATTAGTTGGAAACAAAATTGAAAAAATATCAAAAGATACATTTGTGGCCTTGCCATCACTGCAAATTCTGAATCTGGCTTCTAATAATATTGACCAAATTGATGACGGAGCCTTTGCATCTAATCAGCAGCTCAAAGCGATTGGCTTGGATGGAAATAAATTAGTTGATTTAAAGGGTATTTTTACAAATAATCAACCCTTGGTCTGGTTAAATGTATCAAACAATGAATTGCTTTGGTTTGATTATAGTCACATACCAATCAACTTAGAGTGGCTAGATATGCATGAAAATAAAATTGAAAAGCTTGAAGACACCCGTGGTATTAAGGAAAATGGTAATTTGAAGATGTTAGACATGAGTCACAATAAGTTAAGATATATAGACGAATTTTCGTTTCCAAGTACTATTGAGACTATTGTTTTAAATAATAATTTTATTGAGAAGATTAATCAAGGAACATTTTTACAAAAATATAATCTAAATAAAGTGATTTTATATTCCAATAAGATTAAAACTCTTGAAGTTGGTGCTTTCGCCTTATCATCTGTTCCGGAAGATAAATATTTACCAGAGTTTTATATCAGTGAAAATCCATTTGCCTGTGATTGCAATATGGAATGGTTACAGAGAATTAACCAATTAAGTGATTTAAGACAGCGACCCAGAGTGATGGATTTAGAAAGTGTAAGATGCTCACTGACACATTCACGGTCAAAAGCTGAAGTGCTTCTCTTGGAAGTGAAGTCATCAGAATTTTTATGTGAATACGAATCTCACTGTTTCGCTCTTTGCCATTGTTGTGACTTTGACGCCTGTGATTGTAAGATGACTTGTCCAGATAAATGTTCATGTTATCATGATCTATCGTGGAACTCGAACGTGGTTGATTGTTCGAATGCCGGCTACGATCACGTGCCGGAGCAAATACCGATGGACGCGACCGAAATTTATTTAGACGGAAACAACTTGAAAGAATTAGGAAATCACGTTTTCATCGGCAAAAAACGTCTACAGGTTTTGTATCTGAATAACAGCAATATTAATACAATACAAAATAGAACATTTAACGGAATCGAATCATTAAGAATTCTTCATTTAGAAAATAACAACTTGGAATCTTTGCGAAATACACAATTTACAAGACTCCAAAATTTGAATGAATTATATTTGAGGGACAACAAAATTAGAGTGATAGAGAACGATACGTTTAATTACCTGCCTTCACTGGAATTCTTGGACCTTGACAACAACGGTTATGTTGATTACATGCCTTGGAGAATCATTAACGACAACAATCCCCGCACGCGAGTGTCAGTCGATGGGAACAACTGGATTTGTGACTGCAAAGATGTCGCTCAATTAAATCAATGGCTAATTAAAAAATCCAAAGATACTGAAACAATTATGTGTTATTTTGCTCATGGAATGCCTATGAATAAATCGATCGCAACTGTGACGAAAGAGTGCAGGACAGATGTAACAACTGAAGAAACTGGAACGGAAAATTTGAAGAGATTATTCCTTGATTCAAAAGACACCGTAGAAAATTACATACCTTATATAATCGGTGTCGTGATCATCGTAATCATTTTGTTAGTCATATGTGTATTTTTCATGTTTAAAGAAGACTTTAAACTGTTCGTGCACTCACGCTATGGCATCAGAATATTCAGTTCTACACCGAAAGATGTTAATGACAACAAAAATAAACGTTTTGATGCTTTCTTTGTGTATAACCATAGAGATGATGACTTCGTAAATCGTGCGGTGTGTGCGGATTTAGAAAACTCGGGACACTCATTGTGTTTACAACATAGAGACTTACAAATACACGAAAGACGAACAAGTGACAGTTTAGTGAGTGCAGCCGAAAGTTCAAAGAGACTGCTTATTGTGTTATCAATAAGTTTTATTCAACACGATTGGTACTCGCCGGAATCGAAGGCGGCCATTCAAAGTGTAATAAATTCAGTGAACGTTAGACATAGACGTCAAAAAATTATATTTTTAGTTACGACAGACTTAAGTGCCATAAATATAGATCCGGACTTAAAAGTGTTGTTAAAAACGTGTACAGTGATAGTGTGGGGCGAAAGGAATTGTTGGGAAAAGCTAAATTTTCGGTTACCGGATGTCGACGAGTCCCTACCCAATCGGACGCTTCACGACACGAATAATTTAAAAGTTAGTAATAGGGAAGGGTTCGGGAGGCACGGTAACTTGAGATACACGGCGCCGCCGACGACTCAAGATCCTTGGTACAAGTATGGCATGGGACCTCCTGTGTTTATGTCTAGTCCTTTGCATTCTACGAGTGCAAGTGCGGAAGTGTCCGCTCGTAGTACTGAGGACGAGACTTATTCATTAGCAAGCAGTGAGGACAGGCATGACGACAGGATGCCTCACCACCATAGCTATGTATCTATAGATAATCATAAAATTGAAGAACGACCTTTAAGGCCAATCCAACAAATTCCAATGTCTAACACTAGGCCTAATAATTTACGAACAACATACTTTGTTTAAGTTTATAAAAAGGACTGGATGTAGCAAAAGGTGTCTATTAAATAAATGTGGTGCGATTAGTTTAAGTTTTATGTAAATAGTGATATTATGTATAATTACTATTGGATTTAGTACCTGTATTATGTGTATTTATGCCGAATAGTATATTGTAAATATTAGATAGGAATTTATAAATTCTACGATGTACTTATGGAGCTTCTTGTGTAACATTCCTTATGATTGTATTGTAATAAGAGAATATTGCGAATGAAATTGTTAAGAGTGGTAGGTAGACAACGTGCGGTCATTTTCCCAGTACCACTTCCAAGTGTACATACCGTGATGTGACTCAGTCGCATTTCGGGATCAGCTTGAAAGTTGCCGGTTTTAACTATGCCGGCATCGCATCTATTCAAAGACCGCTCTCCAGTTTAACATCAGGCGGGGTGCTGTCAGACGTCGAGCCACAATAATAAAAAAAAACTCAATACCTATGTTAATAGTTTTTTTATTTCCCAGAAATGCTTATATTTGATATGTCATAGTATGTTTAGCTGTGTTAAACAAATGGTTAATGCCGACAATTTTCTTGTATTATATATAATAAAATAGCAATAGTATATGTCAATAAAATATTTGCTTGTTCAGGTAAAGTTTCTGGCATAGTGACGGCGACTGAGGCAGCCGTAAATTAGGTCAGTTTTTTCAATCGTCGGCACTCTTGGAATCTCTTCGCTTGCCATTAGAAAATTTGACTCCGATGTGACAATAAAATCGACAAACCACATATCAATCAAAGTAATACTAGGATGTTTTTTTAAATTGTGAATGGCATCAGTTTTTTTTTGCCTGATGATAAGCAAGGGGAGGTCCAAGAGTGCTGGCGACTGATAAAAGCGACTCTGTTTACTATGCCTTATTCGCCATAACTGTGTCACCCAAAGGTGTTTTCTTGAAATGTTTTTAAACGTTTGTAAAGTTATGGAAAAGTGGGCTTTACTTTGGTTAAAATTATTCAAAGTAAACGGCAAAGTTTAACATATTTTCGTACCTATGTTAGCCAAAACATTAATATTTTTAAATTATATTTCAATCAAAGAATTTGGAAAGAATACAATCTGCGATAAAATAAGAATTAATTTATTGTTATTTGTCTAATTTATATTATGTTTATACCACGTGTGACTGAAAGAGACAACTACTTGTAATTCGTTTATTTCAAAGGTTGGCACTACTTTTTGCAAATACAACCACTTGCTTAATTAAAAATCACGTGGTAGTAAGAGTAGCGTCATAATTTTTCCGTCATCCTTTTTTGAAGTATTTTAATGTCATTTGTTATTCTGTCAAAAAATGTTGTCAAATGATCATCAAAACTAGTGACAACCTTCTAAATTACGAATGTAAAAATGTATATTCATCCTCTTGTGACTTCTTTTTAATGCCATAAGTGAAAATAGTATAAACGGTTGTATTTTGTCGCTATTTTAGGGCTCCTTCTATTTCTTAAGTCCAAATTCTTTGATTTCAATATTTCATAAAGGCGATTGTATTTGTTAATATTAATATTTGTATTGTATTTATCTTGTAATGATGGTTTCCATGATAATGTTTGTGATAATGGTACTTACTATTAATTAATTTAAAAATAAAAAGACGTTAATTTTAAGTGTAAATAATTGTATAGTTAAGGTTTATAAAGAACTGAAATGTACCCTAGTCAATTTGTATATAGAATTTTAAGCACTATAATTTGTGATGTTATAGCTAGAAAACAAATTTTTCGTATTTATTACGCTTCCAGACTCAGAGAATAATAAAATAATATTTTTTATCTATTTCTGTTGTTTTCTTTTATCTATAAGAGCTCTTTCATATTAGGCAACCTCTTAATAAACTAACCTAATACCTTAAAACGACCTCTAATTAAAATATAATTATTTATTTACCTAACTAGTATTTATATCACTAATTTGAGTTTAATTTAATATAGCAGCTTGTATGAAGAGTTTGTGAGGGGGTTGTGTCAGGATCGTGGCAAGTGGCCTTCCATTGTAACTGTCTATCCCTGTGGGATAAAGGCGTGTAAAAATTAATTGCTCGATTAGTACTGCAGTGCCTGTAACCACTGAGTGTAAAGGACTTCCTTTATAATAGCTTGAAAGAGTTGTAGCAGAATTGCGAATGGTGGCCTTTAGTTGTCTCTGCTAATACCTTTAAGAATTAATAAGTGACAATTTGATTGATTGGTTAGAATTTATAATCAAGATATCTATTCTAATAGTTGATTCAACTAGACAGATGATTCTATCGAGAATTTTTCATCGCATTAATCAATTTACCAAATAGCTTTGTTCGCCTTTCCACAGACAAATGTATAAATATTTATTTTATCTAAATTGATCGAGCCGGATAAGATCACGCCCCTGCCTGGACGATTTTAATTTAAAAAGCGGTCGCGACAGTGCGCCCGCGCCGATTGCCCGCTGCGAAACTATAAATCATCGTCCGTCGGATCGACGGATGAATAAACAGTATTTTAATAGGCTTTTTAGTACACACTGCAACAATCTTTCATACTTATTGTACTATGGGGAACATTTGTTAATACTTGGCACTGGAATTCACACTTCAAGCTGAGACCTCACACGTTTTGGCTACCTTTTTTAATTATACGACAAAAAACCCATGCAATTCTTGTGCATTGATAAGAGATACATTTTTTACTGTGACTCGACTTCTGACCTCTTGCTCGTTGATAAGCCAAAGAAGGTCCGAATATTTAAGTTTAGTTTTTGGCATAGTGACGGCGACTAAGACACCTTGGATTCTCTTTGCTTACCAGTAGAAAAATAAAGGTCAGATGGCGAGTCCCAATAAAAAAATAACGATCAACAAACCACATACCTTGGCAATACTACAGCCAAGGGGAGGTTCAAGAGGCCGACTGTAAAAACTGATTTAGATAACGGTTGCTTCATTCGCTGTCATTTGCTGCCAGAGATGCTTTTGCAGGCCTTGCTTTAAAGACTCAGTTATAGAATAAGGAGAACACAAGTCCCTACGCAGTATCCAAATTTTCCAATTATTGTCTAAATTACCCGTAATTATATAATACATACAAGAATTAATCAATTTGTCACGCTTCACCACAGGAGTAGATAGAGGCAACAGAGTAGCATTCTTCGATCCTGACACAACTCTCTCGCTTTCTTTACATCCACAAGGCACACAGTTTCTTTGGTTTTAGGCACTGCGTACTTTTTACTAATCTATTGGGTCATCCCCGATTTCTCTTTCTTAGTCTGTATACTTAGAGATTGAGATCCTAAAGGAATAGAAACCCAGACTTAGATGCTTTACATGACTTAATCCGTTCCGACTTTCACCCGACTAACAAAACTAATTAAAAGAGCATAATTGATTAGCTTTTCTAATACTCAGCCCATGTCGTTTAGTGGGTTATTGTGTTACATGTAGTTATAATTCTCAAAAAATGTCTTGTATTGTCCAATGGACATTAACGCGATCTATTCGACCCGTGTTCATTGACACAGGTCCATCTATTAGCGCCAGCATGTATCGAAGGCATCCACATCACTCGCCACCTTTTTTCCTTGGCTCGTGTAACCCGATACCCGACGCTTTATAGCCGTAGAACTATCCGAAACCCGTTCTAAATGGATTTTAGACATCATGAACTTAGGTGGGAACATCTATGCTCGAGGTGACAATTGATTATGTGTCTAAGGCGGAGACAAAAAGCTGAATCTCTCGATTAGTTATGTCGCGAAGAGGCGTAGGCCGATAGGAAACAATAGATCGGTTCTGGTTTATGATTCTATAAACGTTTATGTCCCTATAAATGGAGTTTTAGCTTTTGGTAAAGTTGAAATTGTGATGTTATCATGCCGCAGACAGGTTTATGATGAAACTGTTTAAGTCGTTATGTGACTAACTTTAATAATAAAACATAAATAATTTACATATTTGCACGAAATTGTGTAAATGAAATGAACAGGTTGACTTCGATGTCAAAAGAAATCATTGCTGTTACCTATGCACATAATTTGTAAATTCCCAATAATCTAAATTTGTGTTTTTATCTATATTGTATAAATAAATGTCCATCTATTAGTTCGTTATAATTTTATCAATTTAATATGCCATCTTGTGAGATCTTTAAAAACCCGACCGCAACTTAAAATTGTATTAGCTGATCAGTTACGCCGATGCTTAGATAGTAAATAATTGGACTCAAAACCATAAAAAGTTTAATGTTTGCTATTTCAAGTCTTATTTTATAGTTCCATAAACACATAATTTATTACAATATAAAATGTTCTCAGATAAAATAATTTGATTCCACCAAATGTGTATGTTTTCTTTAATAATTAAAACGGAGTATCTGAAGCGGAAACTACGGACATACAAAGTATTAAAAACCTATTTAATATGTAATATTAGATTACAAAGCAATATAAAACTGCGTAGGTTCACTTATGACACTAATGATAGCTTTTTAAATGATTAATAAATAACAGTAGATTTAAAAAAAAAATATATGAGATAATATGGATGGATGCATTAAACAAGGCAGGCCCAGGAGGGTGTTTTTCGACCAAATCGAAGAAAGCTTAAGAAAGCTGGGTTGCCTAGTATCCATAACCATAGAGCTTGTATGAAGAGAGTTGTAAATGTGAAGGAAGCGAGAGAGTTGTGTCAGGATCGTGGCAAGTGGCGCTCCATTGTCTTGTAATTAATTATTATATAAATACATACTTATTAATTATTATTGGTTACGTTACGTTTAGAAGCTAAAATTGTATATTTGAATAAATAGAAATTTAGTGAAACCAGATGGTATTGACAAATAACGGCATCAAATAAGATTAATATCTTAGGCCGTAGAACATAAGTATTAGTCTATAAGGTTGCTCAATATCCAAAGACCCTCGTCGATGTAATTATCGTCTAGAGCAGGGTTGCAGCTGTTTCCGCTGAGTTGGGCGGAGTCGCAAGGTTTTTTTTAATAAATAACCAACGGTTATTGGTGGAAAGGCAGATATGTCGACTTATTACAAATTTAAATTCGCTAGAGAATTGTGTGAATGTGTAGGTAGGCAAGAATGTCACACATATGTTTTTGTTTATAGTAAGGAAAACAAGGTCGCCTCTTTCCAGAAGCCTTTTTTGTGTTGTTATAATTAAATTAATTTTAATTTGAAACACTCTTCACATGACCTAATAATTATCTTAAATTTCAAGATTGCTGTCTATTTTTAGGCAATACACAGAATAAAAACAATAATAACACTATACGAATTGTGCTTTGCAGTTTGTTGGCAGAGAACTATTAGGCCTAACATTTTGTTATTGTGCCTCGTTATTTGACATACCATCGACATGGATTGGCAGACTGGGCATCACTGCCTATCACTCTTTTAGACTACCAGACCCGGAGCAAATATCCGTTTCCTTTTTTTCTATTAATAATATCCAATCGAATTATTAAATATTAGAAATAAATATTATGAAACAAATGTTTGCTCTGACCGGGATTGAACTCGGAGCTTAAACTTCAATTTTCCATTGTAAAAAGAGTTTTTATTTCTCTAATTTGCTATAAAATTTAATTCTATTGAATAAAAGTTAGACTATGGACAGGTGACTTAAACTAATTTATTATCGTTTTCAATTGACCCGTGGTCTTGTAGCTAGAAAAAATAACATGGACATTCTGTCCCTGATTTGATCGATGGAAGTTTTGTTCCGTTTTTCAACAGGAAATATTTTTTTCTAATATAAATATATTTCAACTTAGATAAAACACAATGTAGATATGGAACGTTCTGTATAGGTGTCATTTTCATCTACTTCTTTTTTACTAAAATTATAAACTTCAATGTTAGTAGATTTATCAAATCATTATTATCACTTATCAGCCCAACGTGTTCTCCCATTCTGTAATATAACTTTGGATCCTTAAAGCGCAGCTCGAAAAAGCACCTCTAACCGGCATACTAGTAGGTACGACGACTGAGGCAATATTTTCTTGCTAATCATCATGTAAGTCGAAGACAGGTGTCGCATTTCAATAAAATAAACTACTTAAATAATAAGACGAGTAAACATAATTAAATTTTTAAGTTCTTATACTTTAAAAGTACATAATTTTGTTGACTTGTTGGAAAAGCTTAGAGTCGCTCAGCGGGCAATGGAGAAGGCTATGCTTGGTGTGTCTCTGCGCGATAGAATCCGAAATGAGAATATTCGCCAAAGAACCGGAGTTACCGACATAACTCGTAGGATTTGCGAGCTGAAGTGGCAATGGGCTGGCCACATCGCTCCAAGAACTAACACTCGATGTGGAAGAAAGGTTCTAGTAGAGGGAGACCACGAATCGGAAGACGCAGTGTAGGTAAGCCTCCCACTAGGTGGACTGACAACATAGTGAAAGTAACGAATAACCCACTGGTGCAACTGGCGTTCCAAGGGGGAAGCATATGTTTAGCAGTTGAAGCCTTCTGGCTAATGATGATGATGAACCTTTTTTCATTGACACTCGACTAGTCTAATAGTAAGCAAGGGTAAGAAGAAGATCACCGACGACTGAAAATATTGCTTCAAGTTACAGTTGCTTTAGTCGAAGTTCCTATGCCGGGCACAGTGTTATAGGCTTTAGAGCTATAGTATGCCCTATCTGTTTGGTACTCTTTTCTCTCACCTATATTTTAATCGAATAATCTATATTTTTATGAATCCACATCTACATAAGATTTATTAGATGCAGATAATACAATGGTAATTTAAAAAAGAATCAAACCGGACCAATTCCTGGGTGGTTTGAATCAATGATAAAATCACAAATAACCATATAATTGTTATCAATGATCACGGAAGGGCATCAAACCACTAATTTCTATTTTTAATAGGTAATCCCCGTTTTGTACAAACATCTGCGGGTCATTACTTATAGAAATCCATAGATTAGTTGAGACCTTTTTATCTTTAACTGTGGTTTAGTGAACCAACCATGATTAATGTTTCCGAAAGGTTATTTTTGTTAAAAACGTGCAGTTAACTTTTGATTTAATTAAGCTGAACTTAAATTCTGTCTGAATTGGGTAGAACTTTGCACGAATTATCTATTTAATTTAAAATAAATAAAGAGTTATATAGATAACTAATAAAATTAGTAAATACTCGTACATACTAATAGATTTAAAAATATATCCTATATACAATATAAATACTTATTTATATAATTACTTAAGTTTCTTGTTTCAGATTCGTATTAATTAACTTTATAAGTGTCATAAAGTTAAATTATTTCAGTAGTATTTTCATTTAATAAGTAATGCTTGCTGCGAATATTCATAATTAAAATATTTTAGTTTTAAAATTTTCATGTTTATTACTTTGTAACTAAATTGGTGTACATTTTTCTGTTTAACCCTTAAATAATAAATAAAACGACTTCTGGCTGATGATGATGAATAAATAAAATAAAGAAATAAAGAAAAACTAGGTTTTAAGTTAAGCTAGTATTTCCGAAGACAGCTTCTTTATTTACGCACTAAAACCTTTCCTAATACCTTATTTTCGTAATAGATTACGCATAGATATCTTAGTGATAAATTATTTAGTATCGTCGAATGCCTACTAAGAGGAAATAAGCTAATGGAATGCAAGATTCTCGAGATAATTCTGGAGTCTGCTGGATAATGCCCGCGCAGGTAAATCCAGGAACGCGCCACAGTCACACGTTTTGGATAAAGATGCGTATTAGCTAAACCCTTGGGCTTATTGTTATTTAGGTAATTCCATGGAACAAAAGGGCTGTTAGTCATTTCCTTGCCCAAGAAATAACTTATTTCAAGTAAGTATTGCTTATTGTCTGGTCATCTTATTAGTGACTAATTTGACGCAGATTATTTAATCCTTAAAGATTAGAGCAATGCGATGGTAGCGTAATTTGTTGACTATTTTTTTTACTCTGGTCACGTCATTTTTGTTTTTATGTTCCTTTGTCTTTCTTATGAAAATATTTAGGTAGTTTTAAATGTACAATAAATATTACAATTTTACAAAATTACAACAAAATGAATTTCAATTCTAATTTATTATTATAAAAACATGTTAGTAAATAAAACAATACTTTATTTATTAACATTTTTGTATCATAGAAACTGGACGAATTATAAATAAGAAAGATCGAAAGATGTATTGGTAAGGGCCAGTGGTTTTGAACCGGGAGTTCTTGGTTTGTGTAAACATTTCACTACCACTAGACCACGGTCGCCTTACCTCGATGTTTTAATCTATTCTGATTATATAAATTGACAAGAATATCGAATACATGAGAATAAAAAAGCAACAAAAACCGTACAAATTTTCAATAAAGACACGAGTAAGTATATCAATAATCCAAAATCGCAATATGGCTACGCAAAAATATTTTGTTTTGACTATGAGAAAAAACGACATGTGGGACTTGAGGTTCCCTAAATAAACATAAATATATGAAACATAATAAAGTAGATAATAAATGAAAATTTTGTCATATGTACTTGAATAACCCTAACCAATGCACTTGTCACACAAAAAATATATTAAGTGGATGATATTGAATATGTGATTACGACATGAGGTCGACTGTCACCCGCCGTGCATTCTACAATAGTTCGTT
Organism: Tinea trinotella; assembly: GCA_905220615.1. Classification (NCBI taxonomy): domain Eukaryota; kingdom Metazoa; phylum Arthropoda; class Insecta; order Lepidoptera; family Tineidae; genus Tinea; species Tinea trinotella. The sequence continues at coordinate 4,237,222 of HG992314.1, forward strand.
AAAAATGTAGCCGAGAGATAGCACAACAAAAATATAGAGTAGGTCAAGGATTATATAGCAAATTAATAAACTTATTAATCAATGACGACACAATCAATCAATCAAAATGTTAAGCCTTGATTCCCACAGACTACAGAGTGCCATTTTCTGTATCTGTATCGTTCGATCTTGACACAACTCTCTTCCTTCCTTTACGTCCGCATTGTGAGCCTCCTTTTTAAATTACTGTCTATTTTGATTTATACTTTTTAAATATTTTTTTGTGACTACATATGATTAATTTTATACACTTAGAAACTTAGATAGATTATATTATGTCTAAGAGGCTATTTTGTATATTTTTTAATGTTAGTTTGTTTGTGCCTCAAAACTAATAAAATATGTGTTTGCGATTTTATCTCATTTTTATTAGTAATTTTTAACATTTGGTGTTATATAAAGCAAGAAATATACTTAATTTAATTACTTTGAATAAACAATTACTTAAGTATTACAAATAATTATTTTTAGTAATTATATCGAAAAAAAATTATAAAGTTTTTATTGTAATTAAATCAAGCTACTCCATAGTTTTTATGTTCGCGGTCCATTCCCGTCCAGTCAGATTCTCCCTCAGAGTACATTTCCTTTACATTTCGCCGCCGCAATTGTACTTCGCTTGCACCGAATTATTCTAGCTTTTTATTTTGGTCACGGTGCTTGAATTACGTAATTAGCGGTAGCTTATTGGTGGAATTTCGAGGGCACCCTGCAGCTTTAAAGACAATTATAAAAAGGTCTATTTAAATAAGAATGTTTCTTTCATTGCGTTGTTTCTTATGTCTAATTAAGTAATGTAGACATTGTTTTCACTTAAGTATTAAAAGTGAGTCATTAATTTAATTTAATTATTTTATTTTCTTAGATTTTGCACGAACACTGATTAATGAATTAAACAAATTTTTTGCAGCTTACTATCGCGTTTATTTTGGTTTTGATTTTACATTTTTTATTATTCCGACGTTTCAAAACCAAAATAAATGCGATAGTAAGTCGTATCAAATTTGTTTAATACATATTTCCTACCTGAATGCCATCTTAATAATCATCATATGATGATTATTATAATATGATGCATAATCACGCCTCAATTCTAACAAAGAGAAGCAGAGGTAATGGAGAGTCACTTCCCCTGATCTTGAAACAACTCTCTCGCTTCTTACATCTACAATTATCTTGTAAACATTAATGAACAAAAAATGTTTGTGCAATTATGTAAGCTAATTATATTTAGCGAACCGTTTGCTTTTAACAACACTCGATCATCCAATATTAGTCCTCAAAACACATTATAAAAGAAACCTATTAAAAAACAAGTGGTCACAAGTGCAACCTCTATAATTCATTTGTTATTATTTTTCAACCAAAAACTTCGTCTGTCTCACCCTCCGTTATTGTGGCACAAACACACCCCTATAAATAAAAATGCACATTTGGCATCGGCAGAAATACAAAAGATTAAAAAACGTACTCTAATAAAAAACATCCGCGGTTATCTATTAGTATCTAGTTAGCTCTCCTCGTACAGATGTTACAGAAATAATAATCTGAGGATGCGTAGCTGAGACACGTTCTTTAGGGGAGTAACTTTATACCTGAACAGTAGTTATTTTAATATATTTTTTGTTGCTAAACTTTAGGGATCGATGATGGGTAGTTTTGTAACAATTTATTTTTGTTTCACAAACATGATCTATTAGTTACAAACTATGGTTTGTTAGTTGTAAATCATTATTAAATATATGTTATAGTAACTTAAATATGAACTACTATGAAAGTAGGTAATATTATTTTTTTAAATTTATATTTATACGTATATTAAACATTATTTTTTAGTTACTGTACAATATAAATAAAAAATATCATAAATATCATTTTTGGCATATTAAAATATGTGAATTATTAATGCATAAATTGGCAATGAAAATTAGATATAAAAATTCACTACTGAAAATCGGTCAACTACGTCCAATTGGGACGTAGTTGGGGGATAGAAGCAATATCTGTCACTTAACGCACGACCACGTGTCAGACTCGTCAATTGTTTCTATACAATTTTCATCACTAATTTCTACAATCATTAAATATTATACGAAATACGAGTATCTATAATTATTCATTCGTTTTTGATTTAGAGTGTACAAGTGAATACACCCGAACAATAAAACATGTGCATTGCACCCTACTTGCACATTTGTAAAACCTTAGACACGTAATAGTGGATGCGTAATAGTTTCTATTCTGAACTACTATTTCCTGCTACCGCAAACCACCCATCTGTTGCGAACAAATCGCTATCAAAAAATATCGCATTACACAAACTCAAAACAGAAATTCAATGGGACGGATGTATGAGCATTGGGAGATCGCATTTTTTATATATTTTTTGGTACGCATTAAGAGATATTAAATGACTGCGTCTGAGGCCAATTAATGCAGAACTTACAATGGGACAGCGAAGAGGGATCGATGGGCGTGCGCTCAGTTCCGACCGGAAAGGTTCGATCGTGGAACAATCGCACGTAATACGATCCCGTGTGAGGTACAACCCCACCTGTGTTTTGCGATTGCTCTTTTGTACTTTTATCGATTGAGCAAAATCGAAGTGCATTGTTTATTCTTAATGTTCAATGATATATCACAAATTTGTTTAATAGACTTTTTATGAGTTTTAGTAATGGCATATTGACATAGTTTTCAGCTGTTTTTCATTCACAACTAATCAGTATTGTTCAAATCATTTTATGTATGTTGATTATTAATATTGTATGTGGTTTGAAAAAAGATGTAGTGACAAGGATTGACAAAGGAATGCTTCGATGGTTTGGACACATGGAAAGGATGAGTGAAAGTAGATTGACGAAAGGAATTTATAAATATAATATGGATGGAGAACAATCGGAGACATCCTAAAGAAAGATAGATTGCCTAGTGCCCATAATCTTAGAGCTTGTGGATGTGAAGGTATCGAGGGAGCTGTGTCAGGATCGTAGCAAGTGGCGCTCCAATGTCTTTGCCTATTCTTGTGGGATAAAAGCGTGACGATTTGATTGATCGATTGATTCATTAGATAGGAAGGATCTGAATCTGGTAGGCTTCAGATCCTACCAGATTTTCTTAATTAATAATCAAAATTATCCTCATTATTTCTCAATGAGATTCTTACCTAAATCTACTGTTTTTTTGTAATATAAATGAAACAAAATATTGCTGTGCCTGTCAGATCAGCCGCGCCCAATGGATGATTAAAAGTATTCTTTTATAAAATCAACATTATTTTTGTAATAGCTAAAATTATAACTATCTACAATACCCAATACACAAATTATTGTGTTGGTTATACACAATACAATAACTGTTCTTAGAGTATTAGAATGAACGCTGCTGTCATAAGCAAGAGGGGCACATCCAAAATTTTTTTAAGATTCGAATTGTATATATTCGGAATGCGTCTTTTCACTGATTCCGAATATATATACAACTACATTTTGTAAAAAAATTATAGATGCACCCCTCTTGCCTATGACGGCAGAACGGGTGTTCGCAAAACTACGAAATTTGTAGCGGAGATATTCTGAAGCGTTGACACAGCCTTTCAGTTTTCAACACTGGCGGAGTATTTAATATCAACGTTAAGCGGAAGATGGCGTTATTTAAATTTTCAGTAAGGGAAATATAAGTAGGTTGATATTAACTAAGTAAAAAACGCACTAAATTATAATTATTTGTTACTTGTACTGTGCTTCCCTATTGAATGATTCATGTATATCAAACAAACTAGGCCGGCATAGTGGATGTGATTGCTATTTAAAGTTATTAAATTGTAGTAGCAGTGACATCCATTCATAGACCATACTTCAGCTTAACATCAAGCAGGGTGTTCCTGGCATCTCACGCTTCCTAACTAATTAAAAGTATGCTTTAAGAAAAAAATGGTGACTTAAATGTCATTAATATTTTGACGATTTGCCTGATGGTACAGGGAGGTCCAAGAGCGCCGACGACTGAAGAAAGCCCTTTCATTATACGAATGCCTCAGTCGCTGTTACTATTTCAGTCAAAAATTTTCAGTTGTCTTTTTTCTAAGATTTCCCCTGTTTTCTATTAGGCAAGTCGAAATGAGATGTTGCGTCACAATAAAAATAAAACAATTAATTTACAAAGAATATAACCATAAATGTATTAACATTCGAATGAAAATAAATGAAGAGAATTGTGGATGTGAGAGAAGCGAGGGAGTTGTGTCAGGGTCGTGGCACGTGGCGCTCTATTGTCTCTGCCTATCTTTGTGGGAAAAGACGTGACAATTTGATTATTTCAAATTAAATGTAACAACAAAATTTATCTCCAAATAGCTTTATCGCTGTACATTATTTTCCAACTCCGTGAATCCATTGTTAATTTAAACCTGTCATGAACTTAAAAGCGCTAATTGCTAATTAATAATTTAAATGAATATCGGACGTCGCAATCGTGCCGGGTCGCAGCTTATTATCGATAGTAATTTATATATGAAATGACATTTAATATCCAAGTAATAAATATTAAATATAGTCTGCGCGGGCGCAAACGGTGCGCCTTGTGGGGGGTTAAGCGAATTATTGTACACAGGACTGGCTAACCACTCTACCACGGCTAACAACCATAGACTTGTACACTGAAGTAAATAAATCATTTTAGGAATTATCAATCTTATTAGATATGATTAATAGATTACAATTTTCAATAGCAATTCATATAAGGAATCTAAACAAAAATTATATTGTGTCAAAGTAAATCAAACCTACGTATTAGAACATACAGTTCAATATTCCAATAACGTTTTTCATGTTGTTATGTTAGCAACTCGTGGTTGGGTTTAAAACCATATTTTACACTTTAATAGCTCCCCTTAAAAGAACTTGCTTTTAATTACCTAATCTTTAACATCTCTGCACTAGGAGGTCCATATGATGATACGTTATAAATCGAAGGCCAAGGATTTCCTTTTTGAGCCAAGGGTTGAGCGGGCAACCTCATGTGGTAATCGTTCTTCGTGACTTACAAATAAGTAGATAGTTGATAGATAATTTTATACAAGTTTATATAAGGATAAATACTAAGGTCTCTTTAATTAAAATTAAGTTTAAGAATAATATTGTCTAAGAAGTCGATTTTTAGATGTGTAGACAAAAAACGTTTCAGTTTTGGTTGCCTTAGTCGCTGTCACTATCAATCAACCAAATTGACTTCTCTTCATATAAGCTCTACGGTTATGGCACTAGGCAACCCAGCTTTTTTGAGGATCTCTTTGATTTGGTCGGAGAACACCGTCCTGGGTCTGCCTCGATTAACACATCTATCCACATCAGATTTATAAATGCTCCAATGTGCTATGATGGGTCATAAATGACTTGTAATAAATAAATAATAGAATAATAAATATATTAAAGTTATTGAATTAAACAAATTTTATGCGGCTAACTATCGCGTTAATTTTTTGTGACCACGATGGCTGCAAAGCTCTCGAAATGTCGGGATAAAAAAATGTAAAATCGTAAACCTAAATAAACGCTATAGTAAGCCGCATAAAATTTGTTTCTTTCAATAATCAATGTTCACGTAAAATTTAAGAAAATTCTATATTAAAGTTCTATATAAAATATATAAACAAAATCGACATTCCAGCATCGTCATAAATAATAATAAAAACCTCCATTCCATTTGGGTGTTCCTGAATGACTATATAATTTATAGTCTGTGGGAATAATTAAAAACTGATAAAATTACAATCATAACAGAATAATATAGCGTGATTATCTTATAAAGTACCTTATGTGGAAGTTATGCGATATTAAATTTAATTTTGATTAAAATTCACTCCAGGCTTCTAACTAACGCCCGTGAGATTGAAACAAGTAGGTTGCCTTTATAAACAGGATTTCGGACGTTTAGTGTCACTCCGAACATTCTAGATCCTAAGTTAAGTAATTTATAGTTTTTAATTTGTTTTATGCTAATTATATGACAAAGTTTGACGACATTGAATAAATATTAATAAAATAAAAGATTTAAATTTGTTAGCTATTTTTATTTTTACATGTATTTACATAGTAGATTTAATATCTTGAATAGAGATATTGAAGAGTTTTTCGCATAAAAAGAAATATTAATATTTTTATTATTAGAATATTTGTATAAAGAAATAAAAACTGCCATATTATGCCATAATATGTAAGAAATAATATAAGATGTAATTTTTTTTATTGTGACTACATTATAATGTATTATGACAACCACCTCGCCTAATTTTAAGCTGAAATAAATTAAACAATAAAATTGTCACACCTTTTTCCCACAGCGATAGGCAGAGATAATAGAGCGGCACTTGTCACGATCCTGACTCAACTCTCTCGCTTCCTTCATATTCACAATTCTCTTTTTACAAGCTTTATGGTTATGGGCACTAGCTAGGGCAACCTAGCTTTCTTGAGAATGTCTCTAATTTGGTCGGCGAACACCCTCCTGGTCCTGTCTTGTTTAACGTATCCATTCACATGAGATTTATAAGCTGGACTGCAAGCCATAAATGTAGGTGACTGCTACTAAAGTGTAAATAACTAAGTAGCAGTCACGTTCAAAGGCCGGCCTAGTTGAAAGCGGCAACTTACAACCTGATCCCGAAACATGAGTAACTTCACAATCTGTCGTGAAGCAATTAAAAGAATTGCTTGAACGCCGCTACGATTGAAGGAAGCAAGAGAGTTGTGTCAGGATCGTGGAAAGTGACGTTTCATTGCCTCTGCCCATCCCTGAGGGCATGGAGACTTGACAATTTGATTGATTGATTGTTAACGATGTTTGATACTTCTTGTTTACGGTAACATAATAACCATTATCGTTTATTTCACCTTTAGATTCTAGATTAAAATTTAATGGCAATAAACGAACCGTGTTAGGATAACTAGGGCATCGTATACTGCGTATAAAGTTGACTGATACATAAAATTTAAATACTAACATAAAATGTTGGCAACACTGTACGCTTATTACCCTAACCCTGCGCCGGCGCATCCTACTATAACTCTCCGTGCACGGGGTAATTGGTGGATATTTTATTAGGATATTTAATATTTATTAGGTTCTAATATCGAACAAATTATCCACCAATGTCCTAAGATCTCATACTCTCAGCTTAGGCGCGATTCTGATAAAATCAAGGTTGTGACGACTCTCAGATTTGATGGACCGAGGCGCGGTGTTAACGTACGGCCTTGCTACGACGATTTTATAACAAAAACCGTAATTTTTTTTAATGACTTGATTTAAGTTACTTTATGCAATTCGCTTTGTATGAAAATTAATTCATAATATTATAAATGTCGTTTCTGAAGTTGGTGGTCATTTGCCCAATCTGCCGATCCGGTGTAGTACCACTACTTACAAGTATACAGACCGTGGAGTGTCTTAGTCGCGTTTCGGAATTAGCTTGTAAGTTGCCGGTTCCAATTATGCCGGCATAGTGAATGTGACTGCTACTTACAGCTATTAAATTGTATTCAATCATATGTTATGCTGCACTCCAGCATAACATCAGGCGGAGTGCTGTCATATGTCGTCAAAATAAAAAATACTTTATATATTTAAAATATACAATTCTCACGAATATTGTTAAAATTCGCTTAGCAAACTGACGCAAGTTGCCGCCGCTACGTCAAAGCGGCCGCCATGTTTGCATTTCGATCCGCAACCTGTGTTTAAGTTGACTCGGGAATTATATCGCTGCGATTAGTGTAATAACTGGTTACCTCGGAGGCTTTTTCTTGTTTCACTTCATGCGCTTTCACTCGATGCTGCATCTCGCCATCGATTGTTGGGATCGAGATTTGTTTTATGCATTATTTTGTTATATTTGCTTACATCACGCCTGATACAACTCATGATATTCGCAATATCTTATCATGGGCTTGCTCTCGCAATTCTGTTCTACTTCCTACTATAGATGCAAAAGGTATTGATACAGGCAATATAAAATAATTCCACTACATAACGGTTTTTTATTTTATTTTGAACGTTTTATTTTTATTTTTTTAATCTAACATCAGATGTCATTAGCGACTAAAGTTGATAGTTAGTTGTAGTGGAATCTTACACTGAGTACACAGAATTTTCAAAATTTATATATTTAAAAAAAAAATTGTACTTTACAGACTTAACCCAACTAATTCAATTAATCGCTCCAAGTAATTCAAAACAATGTTTTTGTTTTGCGCATCTGATAATGTGACCATATATGACATCACCCCGCCTGATGTTAAGCTGGAATGCGGTCCATGAATGAAGCCGACTGCTACTACAGTTAAATAGCTGTTAGTAGAGTTACATTAACTATATCGGCCTATTCGAAACTGGCAACATACAAAAGTCACTTCACGGTCTGTATACTTGTAAGTAGTGGTACTACCCCGAATTGACAGACTGGGGACCACTGCCTACCACTCCTAAACTGATAATAGATACTTATAGTACAAAATTATACTCGTACTATACAAACATTTTGTAATAATGATTAAGTGGATATAATAAAGGTAATTTTTCAATTGCTAGGCTATTAAGTAAACTTGCTGATAAATGTCTCTATACAAAAGATTATGCAAATAATATTAAAGATGCAGTTGAGAGATAGAGGTGGCGGTTGAATAGCGTTGGACCTGAAAAACAAGATGGATGGTTTTCAAATGACTTTGGCTACATCGTAATATCATTAAGACGGAAGATTGCACGCTTGCTTTATTTATGCACGGACACTACATCCAGAAGAACGCGCTGTGCGTATTTGCAATTATTTTAAAGACAATGTGATTAAATAATATAAATTACCTAATGCTCTTCATTGCTGCGTTAATTACAAGCTCATCGATGTGTATGCATATGTGAAAAGCGTTGTACAACGATAACGCATGACGTATCCCTTACAAAGACGCGTGGATGGAACCACAACGGGGCGCTTGTAATTGCATGTGCGGCCACAGCTTTTATAAAACTCGTTCGAAACCGCATGGAATGTAAACCAGAATGCTTCAGGACATTAATGTGTATTTATTGAGAGCGTCGAGTAATGTTTTTATCGGGCAGTGCTTTAAGCGTTGAATGCATCGATTTGCCCGGATATGGGAGGTGTTTAATGTGTCGTTTATCTTATTTAAATTTCGATAAAACATAATTTTTATTATATTTCTTATTTGAGAGCTGCGTTTATAATGGAATTACAATTTACGCGCAATTCGACTGTCGCTCGCCGCTGTATTATTGGACAGCTGATATATACATAAAGATTGTCATGACACTTATGAAGTTTTTACTCGTAGCGCTACGTAATGAAATTTAATCTCGAAATTGTATAAAATTAATGTCAGTTTTATCATAACCGTTGAAAGAAAAACCTACGGAAAGCGATACTATAGTAGTAAAAAGTCATATGAACATAGATTTAGTTTTATTTATTGTCATAATTAATGGTTGTTGAATATTAAATTTAATTTGCCTTTTCAACAAATCCGAAATTGACATTGATACATTTTGTAAACATTAAAGCGGAAAAACGTCGACGGCTATAACTTTTTCTTGGCACTACTTTCAAATTTAAATTTAGCTAATGTCCGCATGATTAGCAATTTCAAATACCGTCATTTTTTCTATTGTGACGCGACATCTGACCTTGACCAGCCTGATGCCAAGCAAGAGCAAAACCAAAATTGCTAACTACTAAAAAACCGACACACGGTTGCCCCAATCGCTGTCACTATGCTTTTCGCTTGAAGTATTCCGGGGTTGTATCATAGAATGGGAAAAATACATAGACTGTTAAAGCAATTTACTGAAACAACAAAGAAGACAAAGAAACAATGTATCGAACCGTTTAGTTCGACTATCGATTTATTCGACAGAATGTCGTCGACCGACTTGACTTGTGCTTAGTTTACATAAGCGTACTTTAACGTACATAAAGTACGCATAAAGCCACGATGTCTTTGCGAATTTGCTCTTAAGTTTTCGAGACCTATTACTTAGACAGTTCGACTCTGGAATGAATCCAGGGCAACAAAAATGTCCCAGAGGTGCGGGAAGGATCAAAGACACCATTAATTTTGTATGGGGACTTGGGATTAATTGTATTAACAGTTGCATATTACATTTTAAAATAGTTTTATGTACAAAGATTACAATGTAATTGGAATATATCCTTTATTTTGCATACATATTGTTAGGTGTTGCATATTTTATTTTTCAAATAACTCAATTGCATAGCAATTAAAAGCAAAATTTGGTATTAGTTTTATCAACCCAAGTATCGAAACTACTACATAAAAGTAGTACATAAAAGCCCAAGACGAATGGTGTCCTTTGAGACCTGTACGAATATTGTAGCAGGCTATGCTCTGGCGCGAAGTACTGCCGTACCTAGTTTAAGACTGCTGATGTCAAGATGGACTGTAATACGAGTTGTAGCTAAGAATGTCCAGTCTGTCCGGGGTACCGAGAGATGTGTTACGAAGAGTAGAAAAAGGGTAAACAGGGATTTTTAACCCAGAACCGCGCACACCTGTATAATGCGTAGCCTCCGTGAATACCTAATGCGATCAAGACACTGGTCCAGCTTAGCTACGTCCGACGTTTTTCGAATGCGAGAAGGGTAATGTATGATTTTGTTCTTTGTTTATACCTCAGATCAATCAAATACGACAAATCTCATCAATACAATTAAATACAATCAAATCTCGTATACTGACTGATCTGCGGTTCATACTCAATCAGAACTGTCATAGTGTTACTTGACACTTATCGTTATATTTTGAACAAATCACAAAATATGTTTATAAATTATAACCTATATATTGTTCTGATGTATAAGCTATATTATTGTAAAGTTTCATTAAAATCCATTTAGTAGTTTTTTCGTAAAAGAGTAACAAAACAAACATCCATCCACACATACTCAATTAAGGATTTTCTCATACGCACATTATGTTTTCGTCATACACAACATAGCTAATGAATTCAAGCATAGCATAACGGACTTTAATAAATTTACGATCAGTCATTCAATAAATTAATCGAGGCAAAATATTCAATATAAAATACACACGAGATATATTGCAATAAATCGGTCAAGAAACTGCGTTGGGGCGGCCGCTCCTATTGCCTCATTCTAAATCAAGTTACATTGGCCAATTCCGACCCATTATTTGATAACTGCGCTGATTGAAACAATTTAACGATGACATCCACTGTCATGTTCTAATTGATCTCGAATAAATCTACATGACGAGTTGGTCTGATGAATAAATCTATTGTGTTTAATAGAATCCTAATGAATGCTGAACGTTACTTGTTGTACGATTGATTTTAGAAAGCGATACCTGATTGTCTAATAACTAGAAAAGACAATTAAAAATGCAAAGGAATAATAATAAAATAAATAAAAATCAGAAGTCCTGGCTTGGGGTTTGCTAAAGAGCCTTGGAGCGCAAGTATTCTGGGTGTAAAACCCACAGATAAAAGTGGACTGTAGATTGCAAAAAATATTGTCCAAAGTCCAAATTAATTACCAAAATAAATTTTGGTATATATCTGACTCATAGATATCAACATCAAGTTTCGCAAAATTTAAAACCCATTCAAAAGCTTATATAAATATAATAAAATATTTAATATAGAAAAACATGGCGCTTAATTTCCCCATTAACTTACTCGTAACGATAAACAAAAATATATGTTAGGAAAAGCAGTGAGTTATTTCAAGAACGTGGAACAAGTTATTTCCAGAACAAAAATGCCTATCCCTGTGAGAATTGTGGCGTGACGCTTTGATTTCAATAATAAAATCAAAAATAATTCCTTTGTTAATAAAGTTAATAAATGAGAAGACAAGATTTAAGAATGTTTCACATAAAAGTTATAGAGCGCCTATAGCAAAGGTTTCTATTATTTTGGATCTGTATGTGCTGGTATTCGTGCTTATGTCATATTGAATTTTTTGTTTGGGAAAGTGTGTACATATTATACTCGTAAGTATTCTTAAATTTCAACGCATTAACAACTTATTTTAGTATGTCGATGTTTTTATGTATAGAATGTTTGCAATCTTTAATTTAATTATAAAATATCACAAATAAATGCTATCTATGAAACAAATCTTTGCTTCGACCAGGAATCGTACCCAGGACTTATGCGCAGCAAACTGATGTATTTACCCAATATATTATTAATAAAACATAACTCCGTCAGAGCAATTGCATGTTTTACACAATCATAGTTTAGTGCCGCGACGCTTGTTGGCGTAATGGCTCAGGAAACGATTACCACACTCCTGTCTCCACTTTCCAAGTTGTTTTAAATCCATTAACCCTTTATGTCACACGGTAGTCAAACGATTTTTGTCCGCCCGCACGCAGACGCAATAAACAAAGTGAAATAGCTAATAACTATCATCTAAAACAGTTGAGCGAGTCGCGTCAGTGAAAATTATGATTAATATCTATTTAGGTAACGGCGTATGGTTGCTTAAGGCCGTGCCTTCTATTGTTATTAATATGCTTTGCTCTATGGGAAACGCTTGGATGCTGCCAATTATTACTACTGTACTTTATTGCGGAATTTGTTACGAGTTTGATTGATTAATACGTGCCATTGGAGTTTAATTTGGTGTCAATTGTTTGATTATTAATTTTGAGGTTAAATATACGCATAATTTAAGAAACTAACAAGTAACATTTGATAACTTTTTTTTTCAGTTGTCATCACTTTTGGACTTCCTTTTGCTTATCATCAGGCAGAACGAGGTCAGATATCATGTCACAAAAAAAAAGTACCGTAAGACTGGGCAAATTCTGACGATTCGGGATAGTACCACCACTTACACATGTACAGACCGTGAAGTAACTTAGCCGCGTTTTGGGGTCAAATGTAAGTTGCCGGTTCCAACTATACCGGCATAGAGAATGCGACTGCTACTTGCAGTTATATAACTGTAGTACTAGTCGCCTCCGTGCTGGGTATGACCGAAATAGAATAAAAGTGGCCGGTAACTTACAAGCTGATCCCAAAACCCAAAGTAAGTGGTAGAATGCCAAAGTAACTACCCTATCTACACTACCCCGGATTAGTGGACTGGGTCAGTGAAATCACTGCCTACCACTCATAAAAAAAGATTTTGATTTAAGTTTAATTATTATATTATTTAACGGACTTAATGTTATATTGGGATATATAAATGTTATAATAAAGGGATATTGAATAAAATTTATGTTTATTTAATTTAAAAACAAACCTTAAAGGCTTGCTTTTATTGTCTGGTAGAGAATGCTAACCAGCATTAAGTCCTCCTGCGTACACCATAGTACGGCAAGTAATAAATAAATAAATAAATGTATGTAAGAGGATATTAATGGTGTTCTCATGGTTTAAAACAAAAATAAAACGGTTTCATTGATTTGCGATAACAGAGTATTTAAGATAATCTCGTGTGCCATTAAATAAATTACTTACATCGCTTCACTCTTTATCGATGATTTCATTAACAATGTTTAATGCTTTGTTTGATAACATTGGCCTTTGTAGAAATTGATATAAAACCTGATAGCCATTTTTGTAGATAATGATAGGAAATAGAGATAAAATAGCGACAAATACGTAATGATAAAATGTATAAGGATTGATAAATTTTTCGTCACCCAGAAATTCGTAGATTTTTTAAAATTATATCGTTCATTTTGTACGGGGACTTGGGCTTAATTGTATTAACAGTTGCCTATGCATTTTAAAAATAGTTTAATAGACGAAGATTACAATGTAAATGAAATTTATTCCTTATTTTGCATAGTTTAGGTGTGCAAATTGATCAAACCGTAATTATGACAGTTCAAAGCAAAGCAAAGAATGGCGTGTCTTTGTGATTGACAGACGATACAAAATCCATATCTTATTTTCCAAATAACTCAATTGCACAGCAAAAGCAAAATTGTTATTAGTTTTATCAACACAAGTATCGAAACTACTATTTTTATATTTTTTCATTAGACATTACAAAAGTAGTACATAAAACCCCAAAATTCATGATGTCCTTTAAACTATTTTAGCCGCGATGTTTAAAGAAACTACTCTTGCTCATTTTAGCCAAAGATTTGCTTTTCATGATGATGCAATGATTGCTTTTGTTTTTATTTATGCTTTATGTATGGTATTATTGTGTGTGGGTATTATGTTTGTATCTGTACTGCAAGTAGTCTTAAGGATGGTCGGTTTTTATGTTGTTTTATTTCATTTATTTTATCAAATCTATTTGTAACATTAATTTAACTTCTACAATACAGATTACTATTACTACAATTATTATTCATGAACCAAATGTCTGATGATTAATATTGCGTATCTAATCTCGTTGCAATATCATATTTTCTAAATGTTAAAATTATAAGCTTATCAGATTATTTATATTTAAATATACAATTGTGAATTATTTATGTATATTTTTATTTATTACATATTTTAAAGTAAGGCGAGATTGCGTAATGTTGTCTTATTTAATAGTCGAGGTAAGACCAATATAGTAGTTTCATATCTTTTTGGTTGTCACCGAATACTATCGAATCTTAATACTAGTTTTTAATTAAATTAGTTTTTCTAGACTACTCTTTTTTGATTAACAGAACCAATCGCTCTCATACATAACTCTAATATAATTCTTTCAACTCCACAAACAAATCAACTCATACAAACTCTATAGCCCCGTTTTTTTAAAATTAAATGTCCTTGATATGTTTGGAAATCAATCATCTAGGTCGCCCCTGTTTGATACTTCCACTCATCACTGTTGTATGATTCTTTTAAATTAAGTTATTATGAGTACTTGTTTACAGTTAAGAAAGTTTTTATCACATTAATTCTAAGTTAACGGCGACAGATGTAGCTTGAGGCAAAATAGAAATATATAATTTTATGTTTTTGTTTAGTTCTAAGGAACCTGTAGAACACACAGTAGGTTTCTCTAGGAGGCTGACAACATCTGACATCCCTCCATTTAATAATAGTCCTCGCGTTGCAGATTATCTTCTGGCAGAGCCTCCGCCTTGAGCGTACTGACTAGTACAACGAACATCAATAGTTGTTATAAAACAATTTATTAAAATTCTATTTTATAGTCTTTCCTTTAGGGTTTATTATAACTTTTTGGTTTGGTGCATCCAAAAGGGTTGTAAAGAGTACTGGTAGCGATGTCGAGCATCATTATGCAATTGAAACTTAGTGAATTATTACGCACGATAATAATCTCCATAAATAAATAAATGGGCCGGCGGTGTACTAGAGCGGCGAAGATTATGTTGTGTTTAAGGTTATTCTCAAGAGATGTTTTACTCTGCTTTCATCGTTTTGCGGTTGTAGAGATGTGGTACGTTCGTAAATAAATTACTTGTCAGAATGTTGCTGTGGAGATAATATTTGATCTACATATTCTGGGTAGTCTGGTGCCCATAACCGTAGAGACTTCTAAAAAGAAAATTGTGGATGTGGATGTCAGGATCGTAGAAATTTTAGAAAATTAAGGTAATTTATTGGATTAAAAGATACTGGTTGAAATATCATCCCATTGTGAACATCTAGTGAAGTGAATTAATCTATAGTGCAAATAGAAATAATTTGCGGTCTGTTATAAAACATTGGCGGTTCTATATGCAGGCCAGGCATGTACCAGCAGAACTAATAATAAAACCATGCCGCTTACCACTAACAAATAAATGTTTAATATTGTATTTATTATTTTCAATTAAACATATTTACGTTATCAGCCAAACCAACTAGATGAAGAAGTTATAAAATGATATTTTTTAATGAATAAAACTAATTTTATGTGGCTTACTATCGTTTTTTTGGTTTTGATTTTACATTTTTTTTTATATTCCGATGTTTCAAGAGCTTTGCAGACAGCAGCCTCTCCGTGACTACGATGGCTGCAAAGCTCTCGAATCGTCGGAAACGAAAACGTCATTATTCAATGTTTACGTTAAATCTAAGAAAATACTATGCTTTCTTTTTAATAACAAAGTAAATAGAAAAATAGTTATTCAAGTATAAAGGTCTCGTTTCCTTAGTATAACTTTTTTTAAATAGTTTGTTCATTGCTTCCACACATTATACTGTATGTAAACCATATTCTACGTCACTTGGAATCAAGAATCGAAAGAGTATGTAAGCACTTAAAATGTTATTACAATTTTCCACATTTGCTTTTGTAAAGTTGTTTCAAAATTGAAACCCAATTGGGTTAAGCGATCAGTTATTCTATAAAGTTGTGTTGAGTGAGTGGGAACTGTGCTTCAACTGCCAGCCACTGTGTCAAACCGGGGCCAGGCGCTTTAATTGAATTTATGCAGAATTGTGAGGCAAAATAGTTTGCAACTAATTAATCGAATTTTGCAGTTAAACCGCTAACAGTTAAGTAAGAAAACTGTGATTAAGATAACCACATGCACTATCAGAATATAAATTGAATAATTTAGAAATATTTCAAGTTATTTATGACATGTTAAGGTTTGTTACAAATTGCCTTACAATGTACGAGTATAGTGACTCAGATAAACTTAAACAATTTTAGGACCTCTAGTAATTTAGCCAATAAGTCGAACTATTAAATAAAAGTATATTAAAAACTAAACGTTTTTCACATTGACATCTGACATCGACTTGGCTGTTGGTTAGAGGAGAAAAAGCGCCGACGACTTAAAAGACTGATTTAGTTTATGGTTGCCTCAGTCGTAGTCACTATGTCAGTTAGAGGTGTGTTTAAAGGCTTTGCTTAAAGATTCTAGAGCAATTGGACGGGAAGAGGACAATGAGCTGATAAGGCATTGCACTTGTAAATTATTCGGCGGTGAAACGATGTGCCGAACCTGTAGGTCGAGTGCCGACCCGAATAGTTATCACTATTCGGTGATAAAAAGTAAAAAGACGAGGTAGAAACATGATCTATAAATGATTTAATGTTTATTCAACAATTTCTGTTTTTAATTGAAGATAAACAAATTTCAATATGTGTGTCGATACGCGGGTTCTCACAAAAACTTAAAAGTTAATTACTAATCACTGTAAAGCAAACATTCAATTTACAACGCGAGTTAATTGCGTTGGCCCGCACGATGGTAAAAAAGTTGTATAAAAAACGTATCTTAACTTATTTCTTAATTATAGACTGATTCCAAGCGGAGACGCAAGCTTCGTGACGGCAAAACTTGACGTGATATAGTCCGTTGCTTTGTTCCACTAAAGTAAAATAGACTTTATTGTGAATACACATAGAGATTACAGTTAATTTGAAGATGCAGTGCAAATTGATAGAGATTAGCTTTGAGGGCTCGTGATATCTTCTATAATTATGTCTAAAAGAAGAGGTTATCAGCCTCATAACTTTACTATGTGATCTTGTGGTCGCAATCTGCGATAGTTTTCCCTCGGCCATATTTATGATGTTTAACAAATAATCTTCTATTTGTATACTTTTTCTTCTGCAAGAAAGGTAATCCTAATCAACCTCTATAATATAATAGGTATTTGTTAACATTGAAATTCGTTTATTAAAGTATTTAATCTCTACTGTAAACACAAAATATAACGAAAAATTAGTTCGTTTTCTTCAAATATTTATTTATTTATTTATTTATTTAAGATTAATAGGACAACTTACGGCTAGAAAGTCAAATAGAACTAACAAATATAAAATAACAGGGCCACTTAGAAGTTGTCACAAATAAAAAAAATTAAAAATTAAACACTTATATAGTTAAAAAGGAAGATAAAAAAAAAAACAATAACAGAAACAAAGCAAACAGTAACACAACATAAACATACAAACAACCCTCATAACAAAAAATAAAAAGTAAAAATTAAAAAAATCAGCAACAATCGACCCATCCGCCACATCAATACCCGTTACAGTATAAATCTGTCAGATAGCGTCGCGCCATCGAAGGCTTGGTACAGAAAATGTCCAAGTTAGTGCAAAATTTATTAAAATAGTCGCAACTCCTCCACATATAGCTATTACGCTTGTAATTGGTGTATGTAAATGGTAGGTTCAACACTGCGGTACTCCTGGTTCTGAAGTTGTTAGTTCGCAGACCAATTCTACCCAGGAGCTCCGGAGAGTCGACCCCACCATTTACTATCTTAAGTAGAAATGTGATATCGGCAATCTCCCTACGGACTGCTAAAGGCAAAATATGATGTTTTAGACACCTTTGCCTGTAGGAAAGATGCGTCTGACCGGTCCGATAAGAAATGTACCTTAAAAAGCGCCTTTGTATATTTTCCACTCTTGCTCTATGGACTTCGTATCCAGGATTCCACACCTGCGATGCGTACTCTAGTATACTACGGACAAAGGCACAGTAAAGTATTTTTATTGTTTTTATGTTTTTAAAACTGGCGGAAATGCGCATAACAAACCCTAGAGATTTGGAAGCCCTGGAAACAATGTCGTTAATGTGGCTGTCAAAGAGGAGTTTGCTGTCGAGGATAACACCGAGGTCTTTAACTGAATCAAATCGAGGAAGTTCGAAGCCCTTCAGAAAGTACCTTGCCAAAGTGTAACTCTTTTTACGCGTGAACGTGATACAGGTACACTTTGATACATTTAGGTCAAGATTGTTGATTAAACAGTAGGTATCAAGGCGATGAAGATCAGATTGAAGAGAAGATATGTCCAAATCTGTGCAAATAGGCATAAGAATCTTCATATCATCCGCAAAAAGAAGCACCTTCGAGAAGTGGAAACACGCTTCAATGTCTTGAATGAATATGATAAAAAGCAGTGGGCCAAGTAGGGAACCTTGGGGGACTCCCGAAGGTATCTTCATCCAACCAGATGTGTATCCACTAAGGGCCACTGCCTGCGAACGGTTGTCAACATATGAGCAGAACCATCGATAGAGACTACCATGAATGCCTATGCCTTGAAGTTTGTTGAGAAGAATACTATGGTCGATTCTATCGAAGGCTTTGCTGTAATCAGTGTAAATGGCATCTACTTGACCACCCCTCTCCATATGCTCAATGATGAAATCGTTAGAGATTACGAGGTTGGACACCGTGGATCTACCATTAAGGAACCCGTGTTGATTTACACTAAAGCAGGATTTAAGAGCATTGTACGTCTGCACATAGACAATACGCTCAAGCACTTTAGCAAAAATGCATAGTTTAGAGATCGGCCGATAGTTGGTAATGTTATCTTTTGGTCCTTTCTTGTGAATTGGCGTAACAAAGGCAGACTTCCAAACATCAGGCAAGATGCCTTCCTGCAGGGATCGAGTAAATAACACAGTTAAAGGAAGTTTAAGACTATCGGCACACTCTCTAATAAATATTGGTGGAATACTGTCTGGTCCCGACGATTTGTTTAAATCTACGGATTTAAGCAAGCGCAGTACCTCTTCTGCGTTAACTATTATGGATCCAATGCCAGAGGAACTGATGTGGCCAGAAACATCGTATAAATAATATGTATGTATTATTTTTATAAAATTATTATTCAAGTTTGTCTTGTTTTTTTTTATTAAGGAGCAATAACGTTTCCCACTAACTCAACGTTCACGATAATACTAAAAGTTTGACTGTCAAATAAGTCCTGTCTTTTATGATTATAAAAAAAATGTTGGATGTAATGGAAGCAAGAGGAAGTGTCAGGACTATGGCAAGTGAAGCTCCGTTGCCTCTGCCTATCCCTATGGGTATTAGGGCGTAAAATCGATGATAATAAATATAATAAAGTTTAAAAGAATTAAGTAAAATACCATCACTGTTTTTCTAATAGTACCTTCTTCTTGCAATTATCACACCAGCAACTACTGACTGATTAACAATTTTAGTAATCATTAATTTTCCCGATTTATGTAGCGAGTACCGTAATGTTTAATGAAAGAAGGAAATTGAGTTGAAAGAAACCTTCCTTGTGATTAAATGCTGTTTATCGGTTGCTTAAAGTGCGTTGATGTGAATTTCTCTGTTTAGGGTGTATTTACATTAAATAGTTGGTAACCTTATGAACTAGTGTTAGTCAATTTGTACATTTTTAACAGTGCCTATAACATAGGCTTGTATGATGGGAATTGTGGATGTGAAAGAAGCGAGATAGTTGTGTAGTTATGCTAGGACCACGGAAAGTGGAATTCCACGGTCTCTACCTATAGCCGTGGAAATTGAGGCTTGACAATTTGCTTGACTGATGATCATGTGGTTTTATAAGACTAATAGAGCGGACGCTTCTTTGCAATATAATTTGATCAATTCTTTTTTTTTTATTTCTATTATTAATCGACTTAAACCTATATTGCGGAGTATTTTTTATAGCCGATCAAATTGTAACTTTATGGTAGGCAGAGACAATGGAGCGCCATTTGCACAACTCCCTCACTTTCTTCACATCCACAATTATTTTTATACTTATAAGATTTACAATTATGGGCACTAGGCAACCCAGCTTTGTTTGAGGATGATTGATTGATATTTGCCTTTTGTTTGTTGCTTTTGAACTTAGATATATTATTATTTGTAATTTCCAGGATTCAAAATTACAACTGGTTTAATTTTGGTGTGCATAGTTCTTAGTTAGGAGTAAATTAGCTTACTAATTAAGTACCGATATAATAGTCGTGTCTAGGAACGTCTTCAGTTGTAGTTTGCATAATCTAGGCTTTAATTGCAGATGCATTGCCAAATTGAGAATTAACTAAAGTCTAATCTAATGAGGCAGTTTACAGCGAAGATAGTCTTGAGAATTTATATAAGGTGCTTATGCCTAAATTAAACTAAGCCAGTACAAATATTTTAAAGGGTGTGCTCAAGGATACGACTTGGAGATTTATTTATGTATTAGCTTATTACTAACAATACTATTAAAAAAAGAGAAAAGTGGCTAACAAACATTAAGGCGACCGTGGTGTAGCGGCAGTGCAATAGTTACGCAAACCAAGAGCACGGGTTCGAAACCACTTGCCACTTGCTAATGTATCTTTGATATGTGTACTTTGTTTGTCCTGTTTTTATGATACAAGCACTTTAGTAGCTTAGTATAGAAATGTAAAAAGAATTGATGTTTTTTTTAATGGCCACCTATATAAGGCTACTAAACGTTGAAGGCTCTATTAATGATGGTCGATTCTTAAATAATGTAGCGTTCGAATAAATTTTTATCTGTGTTGAAAAACAATTTAATTAAGTAATTCTAAAGAAATTGTCCCTGCTTTCAGCGCTATATAATAATGAATGGTAGCTTTTGAGTTTTGTTCAACGCATCACTGGCCACTGATTGCTCTCTATTATTTGCAATTTACGATAAAAACCTTTTTATTACTTTCTAACGTACAGTAAAACCAGAATATGAATTTTATGCCGTTTACTATCGCGTTTATTATTCTTTTTAATGATTGTACATTTTTGTATTCAAACGTTTCGAGAGATTTGCAGCCATCGTGGTCACGGAAAGACTGACGATGGCTGCAAAGCTCTCAACACCTCGGAATAAAAATTGTACTATAATTTACCAGTGATGGGATAAAATTTTGTATAATTCATTAATCAATGTTCGCCCAAAATCTAAGATTCTAAATATCTAAGAATCTAAAATATATAAACTGGCATATTCGATGCGGCTGCTACATGCAGTTATTTATAATAGCAGTCACCTTCATTCATAGGCCGCACTCCAGCTTAACATCAGAAGGGGTGTTGTCATAATGTCGAGCCAAAATAATTATAAAAAAATTGCACTGTGGTAGCAGTCACCTCATGGACCGCACTTCAGCTTAACAACAGGCGGGTGCTGTCACACAATTTAGTTAACATTTCTAAACTAAGATCGTGCTTAGTTTTTTTTTAGATTTTGCGCGAACATTGATTATTAAATTAAACAAATTTTATGCGGTTATCTAACACCTGGCCCCCATAACACACAAACTCAAGTCCCAAGTCCAGCAAACTACCAAACCAGATGACACCGTCAGTTATTTTTGCAAAAAAATGAATTAAACCGGGAACAAAAAAACAAAATCAATTCACCAAACGGTGTAGTTTTGGAAACAATAACAGCATCAACCAATAGCACGACCAGCACCTCAGTCTCTCCTTGACCACGATAGCTGAAAAGCTCTGTAAACATCGGATAAAAAAAAAGTAAAATTAAAACCAAAATAAACGCGATAGTAAGCCGCATGCAATTTGTTTAATTCATTAAAAACGTGCTTGTTTTATAGAAACAGGACGACCAAAACAAAGATATTTTGGTACCAAAGATACACGGCAATGGGTTTTGAACCGGGGCTCTTGGTTTGCGTGACCATTACACTACCACTACACCACGGTTGCCTACATCAATTACATCTGGTTTTACTACCACTAAAATTAGTTTTTATTTCACATCTTGATAGAATACAACCTCTATTCATATATTTACGTAGTGACGTTTTTTGTAACGGAATAGTGACAGTGAAATCTATATCACGTTGCAATGAAATTCGATACGAAAGTTCAAATACAAATTGAAATGCAATGTTTTCATATAAATAGAATTGAATTTATTCTGATTTGTAAACAGGAAATACAGTATTTATTACATAAATAACAATATCTCTATCTATAATAGATTGTTTATTTTATTGTGATTCGACATCTGACCTCGACCTGCCTGCTGGTAAGAGTGCCGACGACTGAAAAAACCTAGTTGGTTCCCGGCTGCCACAGTCGCCGTCGCTATGCTGACCAAATAAAGCTACTAAGAGTTTTTGTATCATGTTTTTCTTGTAGTATTTTTCCAGTTAACATTATAAAATACTACAACATCAAGTCAAGTATGATCTCACAAAGGAGATGACAAGAAACGTATACTAAACCCAGCCCTACGCAGTAGAAGTCGGTGCAAACGGAATACCAGCAAAAACCTTGCATCATTTTCTAAAGGATCTTGGCTACCCAAAGTCAGCCATAAACGTTTAAGGCGGCTCGGGTGGGTCCTTACACTATTTGATTGGGTAGAAGGAAAAAATAGTGTATGTTGACATGTTGTGAAGGCATGTCACCGACTTTTAAACCGACTTTTCGGTCCGGAAAGCTGCCCTCACTCTCCCGCCTGACAAGCAATTGACCCGGCACCCACGCAGCGAATCTATGGAAGTTAAGAAAATTGTCTCTCAATTGTCGTAATCATAGAGAAAATAACATCTAATTGAGTCATTCTATGAATTGTAATAAGCAACCATTCGATTTATTAACAGACGTCTTAACTACTAAAACGTCGCAGTTAAAAGGATAATTACTAAACACAAAACATAATTCGTAATAGTATACCGTCGAATGGTAAAAAGGAATTTCCTTCCATTCCCCGGAATGGGCCAGTAATAACGCAGAGCAGTTAAGATAAACCGAACAATAATACCAACAGCAAAATTACATAATAAGAGCACTAAAAACGTATTGGGTGGATTTTGTTTTAATTTTATTCTCTTGCCGTTGTGGCGTGTTTATCCGCATCTAGAGAGCCATTTGTCGCCGCGAAATCTGCCTGAGTGACAAACAATGCTTGGAGGACGACATTGCGCTTTGCCCTCTGCCGCTTTGCCTCACGATATTCACTAGTTCGTTCCTTGAACATCCAACGTCTGTTACGCATTGCTCTGTCCCTGTTAGTTGGTTAGAGGGCCTTAAAAGGCTCTCCAGAAATATAATGGATTGTAATTGTGTTCTCATAAGCCATGCATGGTATTGCTTGTTCGATTCTCGCGTTTACTTCAATGGACAAGAGGCATCCGAATAAATGATACACCATTTTGTATCAGTGAACTCGCCTATTTGTATATCTGGTGGTCAGTATCTTTTTATTGTGTCTCGTTATATGACGGCACCCGGCCTGATATTTAGCTAGAGCTTGGTCAATAAATGGGTGCGACTGCCAGTATGGTTCAATAACTGCAAGTAGCAGTCGGCCACTTTGCCGAGCTGGCCTAGTTAGAACCGGTTACTTACAAGCTGGTCCCAAAAACGCGACTAGCTCACTTTCCTTTTTTTATTGTGACTCGCCATCTGAACCCGACCCGCCTGATGGTAAGCAAGAGGATGAATAAGAGTGCCGACGACTGAAAAAAACTGAGTCAGTTCAGTTTAGGACCGGCAGATTTTTTTACACCTTTTTTATATTACTATACCAAGTTACAAAACGTGTTTGTATGATAGAAACAGGACGACCAAAATGTTGTATCAAAGAAACATTTGTATCGGTAAGCGGTTTTGAACCGAAAACTTTTGGTACGCGTGACTATTTCACTACCGCTACACCACGGTATATACCTAATACAATAATTTGTAATAATACAATATAGGTTTAAAATGGTATGCAGTGGTATACAGTTTGCCGATCCGGGGAAGTACCACCACTTAGGTACAAGTATACAGACTGTCAAATGATTGATTGCGTTTCGGGATCAGCTTGTAAGTTGCCGGTTCCAACTAGGCCGACATAGTTGATGTGATTGCCACTTACAGTTGCTAAATTGTAGTAGCAGTGACATCCATTCATGGACCACACTCCAGCTTAACTTCAAGCGGGGTGCTGACAATATGTCGTCACAATAAACATATAATATTATAATAAGTATATATTTTTGACAATTTGATCAATTAACTCGGCACGAGATATTACAAAAAACTATGTAACATCGTAATTTGTATAACTACTGTAACAATTTGGGTAAAAGTATTGCGTGCCATGATCTATTTGGGGTGTTTTTTTAACATCCTAACTAGATAAGTTGACTGCCGAAGTTATTTGTAGTTAACATTTTTTTTATCTTAATAAGTAGTTGGGTGTGCTTCTGAGGGTTGGAAGTTGGAAGCGATGAAGTATTAGTAATTTACTTTTGAATTCGTTGTTTGTTTTGTAATTATAGTCTTTAGATTTAACTAGAAATGGCTACCATATTGAGCTCAGGCCGTAGTTTGGTATTTTTTTTATTGTGACTCGACATCTGACCTCGATCCGCCTGATGGTAAACAAGAATAGGTCCAAAAGTGTCGACGACTGTGAATACCGATTCTTCACGGCTGCTCTAGTCGCCGTAACTATGCCGGCCAAAGGTGCTTCTTCGCGCATCGCTTGAAGGATCCAAGGATGGAAAGAACACATCTGGTAAAGCATTCCATTTGTCGATTGTTCTACAAAGAAATGACGCTTCAAACTTTTTAGTACGACTGCCGATTCGGTCGACGAAATGCGGATGCTGATAGACTCGCATTCCTAAGTTTGTCTTGTATAAACCCAATTGTATTGTAATCTTGCCAGCTTGTGTACCTAATAACGAAATATGAGTATACTTTTTTTTTATTACAGCTCGACATAATCATATCACCTCACTTAATATTAGGCTGGAGTGCGGTCCATAAAAGTGACTGGTACTAGAGTTAATTAACTGTAAGTAGTGGTTGTATCCAGGATGCCTAATAGCCTAGTTGGAACCTGTTCACGAAACGTGACTAAGTCTAAGGTTGCTTCACTATCTGTGTACTTGTAAGTGGTGGTACTACGCAGGATCGGCAGACTGGGCTCCACTGCCTACCACTCTTCAACAACCAGACCCAGAATAAATATTCTTTATATTCAATCTAATTATTATTAAATATAATAAAATAAAATCTATAAAAGAAATATTATCTCCGACCGAGAATCGAACCCGGGACTATAGGCGTAACGAATTCGTGTGCTAATCAGTCTGTCGTCAAAGGCAAAATATTGGTATTTTCGGAAGGTAGTTATTTTTATTATGACGCAACATAGGCGTCGACAACTGACAAATCGCGAAAAACACATCCGTGGCAGGCATAGTGACAGCAACTTAGACAGCCGTAAACTAAATCTTGCACCCCCCCTTGTAATAACACAAAAAAGTGATTTTATTTGCAAGCAGATTATTCTTGTGTGACATTTTAATTGACTTATTTATTTTTTCACTGCAGATTATGTATAGTTCTTATTAGCCTATTTATTTGTCCCAATGCTGGGGCAAAGGCCTTCCTCTCTTTTTTCTATGACTTACGAACTATTGTAGAAGCCCATCTCATCTCGCCTTTTGGCCCGCCGCGGTGTATTTTGCAATCTGAAGATTAAAAAAATAGAAAGAAAAATAGTTCTAAAGATTTAAATACGTGACATGTAACCGATATAGTATGTATAAAATTGCTTTAACAATAATTTACTATATTAAACTGTGAGACATAATTTCCGCAAACTATGATTTCCTTGAATACCATATATACGATATCTAGCACAGAACAAATTCACACACACTTAAATTATTACAAATTCTGCAAATAAATATAAAATATTTATTTTGCATTAATGCTAGGTGACTAAGGAATGATAGTTTTCTAAATTACATAGGGAAAAAGTGACCTAATTTATATTCCTTTTTTTAGGTATCGATTAGTGTAAAGACCCGTGTGGCGCGTTGGTAACAAACACACCAGGCTGCTTCGCGTAAGTCCCGGGTTCAATTCCCAGTCGGAGCAAAGATTTATTTCATGGCATTCATTTGTAATATTTAATGATTTCATGATTTTCCCAGTCTAAAGATCCAGGGTAGCCACAATTTTTAACTATAGAGTCCGTCGTCGCATTTAGGGATCAGATTGAAAATTCACGCTTCCAACTGCGCTTGCATCTACTTTAAGATGCAACTGCTACTTGCAGTTATTGTAGTAGCAGTCGCCATCATTCATGGACGTACTCCAGCTTAACATCAGGGTGCTGTTATATGTCAATCCATAATAAAAAAGTGTATATTCTCTCCTACTGGAACAATTGTTAGGAAAATCGTATTCAGTGAAGCGTTAATTGAATTAATTGATCTCATTGTTGGACAACGGATCGAATCTCCAACCGTAGCAATTTTACATCGCCCGCCTCCCACGGTCCTCCCGAGACACTTTAGCCTTAAGATTCTAAAGATTCCTCAGTGTCCCGCCTGCTCACTCACGAACTTCCGATCAACTATAAAAATGACCGAGAACAGAGCACTAACATTGAGATTTAATGAGAATAGAAAACAAACTTTCCTGTCCTTATAACATCTTTTGTATACATTTTGACGGCCTTTAGCATTGGAAGAGCTCCCAAACAAATATTTGTTATTTTAGTACTTGGAGTGTCTTTGCCTTATATTCACGTTCAGTCATCATTTAGAAAAGACAAACATTTGGAATCAAAACACAGTCATCGGCGAGCGTAGCGCACTCGAGTTACTATAGTATTTTATATTTACTCATTTATTTTTACAAGGGAACTCGTTACGTCTAAATGAATAAAATTGATTGCTTATACAAACTGTGCGCCCAAATACTCAACCATCACAATAAATAAGGGCCTTTCGAAAAAAAAAGAAGATTTAAAAAGCATCGGACAGGCCGGGTCTCGCGAGAGGTGGAAGGCGGCTGCCCGGCCGGCTGGAGGCGACCTTGACGCGCTTCGTAAGACAAGTCGATTTTGTTATTTGTTTATACACAACACTCTACCTGTTTACAGTGAAGCTCTCACGCACACTCGAGCTCTCCTGGCTGAGGCGCACGCGCATCCATCGATGTCGAATCGCTCGAGTATTTTACGGTGATTTTCATAATGAACCTCGATTTATTGCGGCTTCGGAATCCTGCATGCATATTGAATGTTCAGACAAATACGAGCAGTTCAACAATCACCTTTATTAAAACAAGACACGAAATCATTATACTGAACTGAAGGCATTCCGGGCCAATAACAACCATAACCCGAATAACCATAACCGAAATAATTTACAATTTGTTATGGGATACACTTATAATAATATAATACTCCTAAATAAATGTTTGTAATAATAAATATAATAATGAAATAACGTATGACAATGGAACACATTACCACATATTTGGGTTAAAATAAGAGAAATAAAACGAAAGCTATTTTAATGTGACAGGTCACGCTAGTTTATATCAAACAGGGAACAGGATCCCCAAAACATTTATAAAAGACACGGAAGCCGTCATCGCGCCATAAAAATATTTCACAACGGGTATCGTTGGCTACCTGATAAGGCTACGCGTTCATTCGTAGGTGCCTCTGTTCCCAACCATCAATACTACACAATTTATGTGTAAAACATTGTCAACTTTATCTAGTTAATGTGTTTTTAGACACGTTCGCCAGATAGAGTAACGCATCGGCAATTTTTTATGATAAACATTTCGGTAGATTAAACTCAAGTGGGTAGTAGTTGTAAACACAAGTTATATTCATAAATTTATGTACATTAATGACGCAGGTCAAAAAGTTAATAACGATAAATTAAGTAACATAAAGGACGTATAATATGAGTTATTTTTAAAAACATTCGTGGAATCAATATTTGATATGTCCTCGTAGATTACATATTTGGTTAAAGCTAAGCATCTGGTGACCTCAGTTTGAAATCTCAACTACAGAGTTACGAGTAGTAATTTAGAGGAATAAATAGCGGGTCGCCTTATTCGATGGGTTGATCTTAGTTGAGTTACGAGCGTCCCAGTGTGCGCTTTGTTGGTTTTATACCGCCTTAGAACCAACAATAATTATGAGATCATGTTTCATAGTTATCTATTGATTTCGATGTCTACGAAGTCTCAATTATGAATCATCGATTATCGTTAATCACAGATAAGAGTTATGCGAGTTCTCTTCTAATCACTATACAATGTTGTTGACTTTAGTTGTTTATATTTTTCATTTTATAGGCAGTCAGTTGTTGCAGCTGATTAAAATTAAAAGCATCCGCATTTTATCGACCGAATGCGAATAAAATGCGAATCGATAAAAAAGTTCGGTGCGTCTTTTCTTTGTAGAACAATTGACAAGTGGAATGCTTTGCCAGCCCATGTGTTCTCTTCATCCTATGACCTTGGATCCTTCAAGCGATGCGTGAAGAAGCACCTTAGGCCGGCATAGTGGCGGCGGCTGGGGCAGCCTGGAACTGACTCGGTTTTTCCAGTCGTCGTCTCTCTTGGACCTCCTCTTGCTTATCATCAGGCGGGTCGAGGTCAGATGTCGTGTCACAATAAAAAAAAATGAAGACTTGTGTTTGTAGATGAAATAATAATGTGGTTGAATTTAATTCTTACCTTATAAATATGTAACACCTACTGTTTCATCTGCAACTTTATTATCTATTTAAACACTTTATTTTCCAAAACAAATTCCTGCATTTAAATGTTTTATAATGTTGGTACATGAAAGCAATAAACGGCATGGGGTAGTTGTAGGTACAAGTGTTCTCGCGTGACCGGTCCGACATGATGGCGCTTCACCTTCAGAAGATCATACCAGTCAAACCGAAACAACCTACATAAGAATCTAGCATCTATATTCTTAACATTAGCGTTCATAATCACATGCAGGATACCTTATGTAGATCATGCAATTGTTTCGCAAGTGACGTGTCGAATTAAGTTTGGTGGACAAACTCCTGCAAATTTATAAGGCTCTCTCGAGCCTAGACGTTGACAATTCGCTGATAACTTTCTAAACATTTGAATCAAAGTGCTCTTTTACAATAACTGATCATAAATTCATATCGATTTTATCTCTTACTTGCCTAGAGCTAAATAGAGCCCGATCATTATGTTGTAAACAGAAAAAAGCAATAAATATTAAAGTAGAAAGTGAGTATCAAGTGAGGACTGTGCAGTGCTACTGGAATAGCGTTTGTTTCATCTATTATTGGAATTTGATTTGAGGCGGCTGAGTCTATATTTCCAAAACTCAATCAATGCCCATGAAATTTACAAGGCAGTTAATATTTAATTTAATGTTTTATCGGCGATCGGTTCGTTGTGTGAGTGTGTCCGTACACAGTAATTATGCGGCGGCGGATCGGCGCGGGCGCAGCGAGCAGCGCTGGTGGTCCTAGCCCCTCCCGCGCCGCCCTCCTCAACGGACAATCGTCCACTCTGTAGCAAACATACGTATGAGAACTCACGCTTTCCTACTCACTATACTGACCACTCAACCAACCTATTGCGAAATGTTATTGCCGCTATCTTACTATATTGTATAGTAACATTTACGACCTAAGCGCGGGTGCCCTTTCTTATTTGTTAATTATAATATTTACCACAACCTTTGATTTTATTGTAGAAATTTATAAAAATGGTGTACAAAAAAAATATTTTGCGGCTTGCTATAACCTCTTTTTTCATTATTTTATTCCGACGTTTTGAAGACTTTGTGCAGCCTAAGAGTAAGGCGGAGAGAGGTGTTAGTCTCATTTTACAAAATTTAATCGTAGAGCTTGTGTGATTAGAATTTTGGATGGGAAGGAAGCAAGGAAGTTGTGTCAGGATTGTGGCAAGTGGTGCTCCATTGTCTCTGCCTATACCTTTGGGAAAAAGACGTGACAATTTAATTGATTGACGCCACGATCCTGAAACAAATCCCCCGCTTCCCTCACATCCAAGATTATTTTCATACAAGCTCTACTGTTATGGGTACTTACTAGGCAACCCAGCTTTCTTGTGGATGTTTCATAAACGTTACCTAAACATCATAAACGTCTCATAAACGTTTAATAAGTTCAGTAATAGAGTACCTACCACGTTTCACATGAACGTGATTTACTTGCTATAAGTTCTTGTCGGGTCTCACCTTTTCGTGCTGCGATTGTGCCGGTCTTTTTTCTCTAGTTTTGTTTGCCTGTCAGTCAAGAAATAGTTGTTTGGACGTGGATCTTATACAATGTAGTGCATTGTCAAAGCTTTAGATTTTAAATTTCTATGTCACGCATAAAACTATGTGTTTATGAGAAAGTGGTCGAGTCGTGACTATTTCACAATTCTCTGTACTATTACAGTAAAATCAATTTAGTTAAATATATTTAAAATTTTATGTTAAAATCCTTATTATTGGCGCTCAATTATTTTATTGTTTTTTATAAAAAAAATCCACGAAATTAACTGGGCTTTCGAACCAAAAATGGTTACTGAGAGTAAAATCTTTCCAAGTTCCAACTCTGTAAATAATTATAATAATATTTCTGATTATTTTGGGTAGTCCATAAATTTATCGAATATAGAGGTTTATTGCTGGCGAATCATGTTCATTAAGTTTCGAATAAAAATCCATGCAATAAAATCTCACATCATAAAGCTCATATAACTCTTGAACACCTTCATTAAATAACTGCAAATAAATACCAATAGTAATAAATAAAAGAGCGCAATTCACAATTATGAAATAAAAATAATACTCTCGCGAATAGGGGCTTATTAAAAAATAAAACTTGTAATAAAACAAATAATTATTTTTCTAATAACCAAGGACTTTCTACTAAATTCTGGCAAACATTATCAACGTTAAAGGTTGCGCAATAAAATGAGACAACGGTTCTAGACGAGCTGTTAACGGTTTTCGGAGCCATAAAGTAATTTGTGAAACGCAAAAGGGTATGCGAATCCTTTTTCTATTTTAACTGTCAACTTTAGAAGCGGCTTTAGCAAATATTGCAAATTCTATTGCAAAGATTTTATGTTTTTTACGAGCAAAGTAATTGTTTACAGTAAAGGGTAGTAA
Source organism: Tinea trinotella (assembly GCA_905220615.1). Lineage (NCBI taxonomy): Eukaryota > Metazoa > Arthropoda > Insecta > Lepidoptera > Tineidae > Tinea > Tinea trinotella. The sequence continues at coordinate 4,268,903 of HG992314.1, forward strand.
AATAAATATTTTAAAAGCTATTGTGGAAGGTTATTCTTCAACGTCAAAACAAATAAAGAGTTCAGGTAAGTTTAACATAGTTCTTGGTAAGTATCCTACGACAGTTTGCGAAATGTCTTTATCTTAACTCTCTCCCAGACCTGGCGAACTTTTTCCGATATCTTCTTTAATTGGCTAGGGTAATTTTCTTTCCAATAATTGACACCATTTCTTAGAGATGTAATTAGGGATAATTTTATTAGTGATAATTTATAATTTTAAACTATATATTATCTACTTCATTTTTGTGCAAAATAATAAACTTAAATATACATAGTAACACAAAAGACGACCTTATTACTTAACAAAAATCTTCTCCAGTTCTTTGGGTGAAAAAAAAAAACCGATATAATGATACATACATAATAAGTTTTACTCGTATTATATATTTTAATTAATCTACGAGTACATATGTACATAAGGGACATACTAAAGGACAATTAGGCATGCAAATTTATGCTAGGATATAAACTTTTTTGTTGCAAAGATATTTACGCTGCATTTAGGTAAAGTTGTTTATATGTATTTAGGTAAAGTTTTGTAATTTCGTATTGGAAATTCAACAATTTCTTAAATAAACACCAAAAAGGATGGATTTAAGGGCTATTCTTCGCTACTATTCGTTTCATTATCAGCGTTACACTAAAACAAGCAATATCACTCCATATAACTTATGTAAACAACAAACATTCTACCGAAGTAGCAAGTCTATGGCGATTGTCGGCATCAGAATGCGGCATCTTAGATGTTCTCGATAAGGACCCGATGGGCTCGGGGACCAGCTTTGTGTGTACTGATTCGCGCCTACGATGTCCCGCGTTGGTCGACAGAGGTTACCAAGGAAATTTATGTGTGTTTACTGTTTTTACAAAGTTTTAGCGCTCAAGAAGCCGGTATTTTTGCACTGTATTACGTAATATATATATTTAAATATTTTTGAAGATTTTTTTGGATAGATACTCTGTTAGTTTGCTAAACTTGTTAGGTTTTATTTACTTTTAAAGGATCATTAGAAGACTTTAATTTAACGCATAGATTTTGAATGTTAAACGTATCCTAGGTCTGTCCTTTAACGTAAGATCGATTGCAATTAAATTAAGACAGTTTAGTTGCGTGTGCTCGCATATTATTAAATTATTTATTTTCGAAGATTTTACGTGGGCATGTGAAGATTTTTACAAAATTAATAGTAACGTTTACATGCTAAATGTAAATTCGGCTGCCAATTAAGTTGAATTTGCGGTGCTTGTAAATCTATATCAGGAGTTTTTTAAACGATATAGAATTTTTATATGCTATAAATTAGATATATAGTAGGCTTTAAATAAAACAGTTTATTATATACTGTTTACTGTTAACACATTCTTTGTAAGTCTATAGACTAGCAATAATAAAAAGAGATGTTTTTTATCATCTTCAAGAAAGCTGGGTTGCCTGGTGCCCATAACCGTAGAGCTTGTTTGAGGAGAATTGTGGCTGTGAAGGAAGTGAGGGAGTTGTGTCAGCAACGTGGCAAGTGGCGCTCCATCATTGTCTCTGCCTATCCCCGCGGGAAAGAGGCGTGACAATTTGATTGATTGATGTTTTTTATTTAGATTTCGACTTGCCTTATGTTAAGCAAGAGGAGTTCCAAGAGTCCCGACGACTAAAAATACCGTTTATATGACGGTTGTATTAGTAGCCTACTATGCCGGCCAAAGTAAATAAAAAAATCCTTTTAAGTAATAACTAAATTAAACATTGAATGGGTGCTTGGATATAAAAACAAATGAATTTCTGTGCGTATGTTATGATAAGTATGTTTTCTAAACAGAATGAGAGAACGTTTGTTTTTCCTGTTGACTTTTAATGCTTCATTAGGTTTTCACCAAAAGTATGTTTATTCTATTTCTTTTTTTATTGAGACACGACATCTAACCTCGATGTGGAGAAGAGGTTGAAAAGCGACAACGTATTAAAATCTGTTTCAATTTACAGTCGTCGCAGCCGCCGTAACTATGCCGGCCAGAGGTACATTTTCACTCTTCACGTGAAGGATCCAAGATTATAGGACAGGGAAATAATATTATCTGAGTTCTAAAGACAAGAAAGAGTAGATAGCGTAATTTACCTATGCCAGAATACCTCCCCTATCTTCAACAAGGCTAAAGAAACCTAAAATTGAAATAATAGTCTGTATGACTATAATCAGAATAGCCCCAAGCATGAAATATTTGCAGAATGCTTCGCCGCCTACGTCTCGGACGAGCAAATAGATTTCTTGGTGATAATCGCCGCCGCAGAAGCTTTGACATTTCTTTTCTTCGCCTTCCGATGTGAAACAGTAGTAACTAAGCTCGGCTGGACATCGGAACATGCCTCGACAGCAGGGCTATTATATAATTTGCGTAATTGCAGACTGCAGACAAGAACGCCATTCAACATTCGCTCCACTTTAAATGCTAATACCAACAACCAGTGGGAAATTTGTAATCGAATGATAGAATACTATACGTGTGATGAACCCATTTTATTTAATTATGCTCGATTATACATGAAATAATCAGACGTAATTAATCGTAATAATACTTATTTTATACCAGTGTCCATATTTATAGGCAACGTAGGTTAATACAAATTACAGGTACTGAGATCAATAACCTACCTGTTCTATCAAACGAGTAAACACACAGATAACACAAGATTTATAGCTAAGCGGACCGATTATAATCAAAATTAGTATATCTATCATAAAAAGTTAAAAAGCGTCCGGATTTTTTCTTCATATCAGACCCATGTCATAAACTGGTTTGTCAAAAGAAGCTCCCATTTCTATCTTCAAGAAGGCCGACCAAACTCTTCTTTGTGACACCATTTATAAAGTGTCCTTTAACAAATTTTAGCGTATCAAGAAGACGGATCTCACAACGGGCTCTGGAAACTAGCTTTCACAGCGAGAAGACGGCTTCTTTATGACGTTACAAAGGGCGTAATAACCATATCAAACAGCGTGTCCCGCACTGCATACATATCACCGTAAGGATACCTTTATTGTATATTAAAATAAGTAAAGAAATGCGTTTTGTTTCCGTCTGAGGCGAGCCTTACATCCTAATGTGCTGCATCGTACAAACTCCGCATACCTGACGCGGTGAGAAATAGGATCCGTTGCGACAGGTATGAATACTTGGATACGCGTGGCGGCTCACTGAATTCAGATGAGCCGATATGTGCACAGTTACTTTTGATATCAATCCGTTATATTTGCAATTCCAATAGGTGATGTCTGGACTTAGTTAAGTTAACTGTTAATAGTATTTTCTTAGATTGTTAGCGAACAAATTGAATTAAACAAATTTTATGCGGCTTACTAATTCATTATCTGTTAATAGTTCTTTTTCTGAGGTTCTTCGTGAACATTTTTTATAAAATAACTAAATGTTCAAAAACAGTTTTTAAATTGACTTTTACCTAAAATAGTATATTTTCAGCTGCTTATAAAGTTGCATACCATAATGTGTGCTTTTATTTTTATTTAAATGCCATATGTCCCACGTAACGTCATACAATGAACGGCGAGTCGCTGGCTCAGTACGTGAGGGGCATGAGAATCATACAGTGCGACCCCGCACATAATTTTAGTGTTCTCGTCCTTTGTAGCCGTACTATTGTTATTAAAGTAATCATGACCGTCCTCCATCAACCTCCAATCGAAACATTATGGGATATAAACAAAAGAAACCACGTAGAATTCAATGAAAACCTATTATGTCGCCGTGAAGGGCTCTCCGTCGAACCCTGTTGTCTCAATATTTTTCTTCGTTGATGGATTTGACACGTCATTCTCGTTCGAATGGTGGTTAAAATTTTCAAGTGCTTCGATAATGTCCCGATATTTACGGCTTTTTGATAATACTGTTTTTTTGAGTAGACATGGAGTTTATGGACTTAAGAACAAAAAAGCGTTGTCACCAAAGTGCTTGCATTGTATTTGATCAAATGTGAGTTATGTTGTTTATTAAAATGACGTGGCTAAACGGCTATAATTTATTTTTTGTATTACTTGTTATTCTCGTAGTAATGTAAAACCTTTTATGTTTCAAATAATTCCACCATAAACATAAGTGATAGAGAATTAGGCAATAAAATAAGAATAGCGCAAAATACGTCATATGCCAGAAAAGCTTTATTTATTTAATAACATGTGTTGTAAAAGTAGCTTATTATTTGATGGTGCAGGGCTCTATCAGGGGATTTAGATATCAGTCTCAGTATTGTGGTTGGTGCGTATGATCCGACAGTCGGCTAATGCGGTCCCAGTCGGAACGTTTGAGACTCCATTAGAAATGTCCCCGCGCTTTGCCCTTGTCGGATTAATTCGAGGATTAAACCAGCGGTCCTGTGATATCTATTAGTTTTATAACATTTTTATAAGTATTAAAATTTTTAAAACCCAAAATAAAGGATTTAAACCCTTTGTCGCGTCGGCCAGTTACTTGATTTATTTACCTTCGCAGCGAATTTTATATGAATTTTATCGATTATTCCTTTAAATAGAATGGAAGTTTATTTAGGCAGCGACGTGTGAGGTTTCTTTACATTGAGCTACGTATATTAATTAACCGAAGTCCGGGGTTATTATTTTTGGTGGCTTAGAAAATTATTTGGTAAATTTAAATGAAAATGAGGCTGATATTTAAAGATGTTTAAGAACATTGAACTTAACAAGAAATATTTTTCGTTCTTTCGTCTGAAGAATGCTTTTGAGAAGACGCAATCGTAAATTGAAGCGTTAAGAATTTCTGATTGTATCGTTCATAGACATTTCTGGGGAGAGAATGTTTTATGTCCTATCAGCAGAACTTCTATATTTGCATACTTTGTGCATACTTCTACGAAAACCATAATGTCCCAATTATTTTAGAGACCTTTGGCGATAAAACTTTCTATTGGAATCTTATATAATTCAGACTCTATCACTATGTTGGTTTTCGGACATGGTTGGTGCTATACTAAAATATCGATATAGATGATAATTATTATGAATACATTAAAAGCTATTTATTATTAATACAAGTTAATACATGGGTACGTAGAGTAATAAAATTTGATATCAAAACATTATTAAAATGAAGAGGTAATATGATTTATATTGTACGTTTTGTTAACAAGAAACATTATTTATTTGTTTGCCTTGAAACGCCTCTGTCATAATATGATTCACGTTTTAATTGCTTTGTTTGTTACTTATTTTATCTATTGCAAAAATGTTTATGTCAAATGCACTGTTATTTTGATGGATAACTGTGGCTGTAAAGTTTTTGCTTTGTTTATAGTCCCTGCTACCCCTTTTATGAACAGTTACAAAGCAAGAATTAGAATTGTGAAGAACAACAGTGTTTATTGGGCAAAACAAAGCGAATGTCGTGGAATTCCATTGTGATAAATTTGCACTATTCATAATAAGAATGTTGGGCTGTAAAAGAGTTGAGGACTGCAAACTTTTATTGCATTATTGCTTTATTTATAGCAAATGTTTGGTGTTGTTTTTTTCAAGTAATTTACCGCTAGTCTTGGGAACGTTTCGAATTCTGCGGAATTCTGACTAACACTTATGTCTATTTTGTCTATTGTAATTTATTATTCGAACCCTTTATAATACAAAGAAGAAACGTTGTATACTACTCGTACATTTAAAATAAGTATTATACAAATGAAAAATGATTGTCCAATCTACATAAACATGTAGTGTCTTTCTAGCCATATCGGCGACGTTGATCAAACCTTGTCAAACAAAGGTTCGAACTACGTGTACAGATTCGGCCATTCTACCCACGTGTTCGACCACAGGCTAAATTAATATGATAGCCTTAAATTTTTAACTGCTCATAAAATACTATTCTTGTGCACGTATTGTTTATCTGGGCCGCCTAATGATCGTTGTTTGACATATCATGTGGTTTGAACGTAAAAAGCTTTTTATAGATGAATTTATAAGTTAATGCACAATGCATGTTTTATTCTTATAAGACAACAGACACGTGTAAATATTTGTCTACGGAATATAATACAAGCCATTGTTTAGGTTTCTTCAATAGAACATCCTGTAACGTCCCAACATGAACCTTGCAATTAAACTATCGCTATTAAAGTGACTGACGTGGTGTGTTATTTAGAAAATATGCACAAAGTTATAATTAAGGGCAACTGAACCAATGTATTATAAACCACCTTTTTCAATTTCTCGAGGCACTCTCAGTTTTGCTTGCCTTATGGGCTATTCTACATTGTTGCCACAATAATGCCTTGAGCTACTAAATGCTACTATATCACATAATGCTTTTTGTGTTGTCGCGATTAAGGACCTCCGCTCAAACAAATTTAAATTTTACATGTCATGCATAAAGGTGATATTCCTTTTGCTATGCAGATTATGACTACATTCAATTTGTTATGTTGAGTTTACACAGGATCCGAAGTGCAACGTCGAGGCCCGAGACAAACATTGGCCTTTGTGCTGCTCACAGTGAGGGTAAATATTAGCCCTTTACTTCGAAGAAAAATGCGTTTAGGAAACACGCAGCCGCTGTGTACAGTTTTCGTTATTGGAATTAGGAAGCGGTTCGTCTTGAATAGCAACCTCTTTTGTTGTGCTCCACTCAATAATATCTTGTTTAAATTTGATCAGGGATTTGATTGAAGTCGACCGCGGCCGACGCTATGAAGCGGCGTCGCTATCTCCAAGCGAAGATCGATAGCAAATTAATAACGATGCTAATTAAATTGCTTCTATTGTGGTTGTCGGGAGAGTAAAAAATACAATTAGAACTTAAACAATACCACCTATATACAGAATGAGTCATAAAGAAGTATAACAGGAAATTGTGTGTTTTTAAAATTTAACGAAATGAAGCACCTGGTGACCTTGAACCTTTTGTAAATTATTAACGAGAACCAGTGAAGGAAAACAATGTGGATGACATAATAATAGTATTTTTAAAATGTAGGACTGACTAATTATATTATTATTGTAAATAACTAGGTTACTATTTTATAATGGTAATACAATCAGACAAGTAATGAGTGTTTTTGTCCAGTCTTGCCCAGTCTACTATACCACCACCGTACAGACCGTGTAGTGACTTAGTCGCGTTTCGGGTTTATGTTATAAGTTGCCAGTTTCAACCAGACTGGCATAGTGGATGCGACTTCCATCTTTTTAGTAGCAGCTGCTTTTGTTTATGGACCGCACTCCAGCCTAACATCAGGCGGGGTACTGTCATTATTCTTTTTATTGTGGGTCAAGATGTAACATCGATGTAACATACTACAGTTAAAAAATGGTAAGTAGCAGGCGCACTATGCAGGCCAAGTTGGAACTTTCAAGCTGATCCCGAAACCCGACTGAGTCACTTTACAATCTGTATGTACACTTGAAATGTTATTGTTATAAAAAGATAAAATTCAGATGTTTATAATTGCGCCCAAGTTGCATCAGCTCGCTAAATGTTGGAATTGTTTTGTATAAAACTCCGGGTGCATTAGGAATGGCTGCCATAAAAGCCTCCAAGGGCAATAAAAACTGAAGGAAACCATTCACACTTACTTCCTAAAACATTATAGTTACTCTCACTGTATGCGCCGGACGAAGAAAGAAGTTGTTGTGTTAACCTATTTCTATACTTACTAACCCATGTGTATACGAGTACAGATTGTAAAAAAATCCTACTATTATTATAAATGTCAATGTGAGTTTGTTTGTTACGTTTTCACGCAACAACTACTTAACAGATCATCATGAAACTTTGTAAACACATTTTTGGAGGTACTAGAAGTATATATAAGTAACATAGGATACTTTTAACTAATATATATATTACTATAGTTTTCAATTGACTATAGTTTTAGCTGTTTGGAATTATTATTTTATTTATTTTTATTTCCGTATGTCATTTTTATATGAGTTATCGAGTTATAAATAAAAAAAGGGATATACTGTCGAATTGAGAACGTCCTCCTTTTTTGTGACTGTGTTACAAACCTAATTTTACGCGGGTGAAACCGCGGGCACAGCTAGTACTCTATAAAAAAGATGAAACAAATGTAAGTATTTGGTTCCGTAGTAAATATCTGTAGTTTTTTTATTTATTTATATTTTTTTTACAGACGTGAAATGCTTTACCAGTTTATGTATTCTTCCCATTCTATAATCCTTTAAGTAAAGCCGTCATAGAAACGGCGACTGAGGCAAATTTAAAATAACACAATTTCGTCAGTCGTCTGCACTCTTAAACCTTCTCTTGCTGAACGTCAAGTAAGAGAAATCAAATCTTGCTTTTCAAGTTTTAAAAATATGGGAGTTTGTTGGGAACCTTAAAATTGTACCAATACTTAAGCCTACTTTAAGTTTGATATCAAATTTCATTGCGCATAAAAGTTTGAGCACACGATACGTAATAAATATTTTAAAATCACCACATTTGGGCATTTGCATAGAAACAGATCAAAAGAGGCAATACAGTAATAATTTATGAGGAAGAATTCTAAGATATGAATAAAGATAAACTATATTTTGAAGTCACCAAAACATTAAAGGAGACACTCAATTAAAATTTATTGATTGATAGAGTTATAAAATTAAATATTTCTGAACGGTCGTAAATATCATATTTTAGTAAACGTATGCAATATTTATAGATTTAAGGAAACAATGGACGAAAAAGGCTACCGTTAATATCCGATTTTATTGTCAACAGACATTTTTTGGCATGTGTGCATAAATTATTGATTTACACAACAAAGTATTAGAGTTTTCATAATAATTTCAATCAATCAATCAAATTGTCACGCCTTTTTCCCACAGGGATAGGCAGATAATATAAATTGCAGGATTTAGATTTTGGGTTACCAAATGGTATTCTTATTTAAAAAATGGTCAAACGTACTTACAAATGGTGACAGACACAGAATAGGTTTGATTGACTTACGACTGAGGCAACCTTAAACTGAATCGGTTTTTCAGTCGTTGGCGCTCTTAGAATTCCCCTTGATTACTATCAGGCAAACCGCCGTCCATTAATTTAACAACATAAGGCCATCGCTTGTACAAATCTAGTCACGAAAGTACAAAACGTAAATCAAATATATACAAAACTATGTGTTTCATCTATTTCTATTAATACTGTTACCACATCTTGGGATTAATAAAATTAATGATAATTATTTCTTTACTCCCACTGGGATAGTCAGAGATAGACACTCGCTACACAGCTTTCAAATAAGAATAGCAAGAAGCCTGTTTCTGCAGAAAATAATTCCATGATGTTAATTAAATTTAGTTATATTTTTTTAAATTGTGACTCGACATCTGACCTCGACCCGCCTGATGACAAGCAAGAAGAAGTCCAAGAGTACCGACGACTGTAAAACCGAATCTTCACGGCTGCCCCAGTCGCCGTCACTATTCCCACCAAAGGTGCTTTTTCACGCGTCACTTGAAGGATCTAAGGTAACAGGATGGAGAGAACACATGGGCTGGAAAAGCATTCCACTTGTCGATTGTTCTACAAAGAAACGACGCACCGAACGTTTTAGTTCGACTGCTGATTCGGTCGACAAAATGCGGATGGTTCACCCAACCTGTGCAACTATGATTTTAATCTACTACATAAATTACATTCCGAGTTTTACTATGCTTTGTGTAAACTAATACGAATCAAAACAGAAATATATTATAGGCGTTATAGGAGAGACGGAGAGATGTTCTATAAAGGAATTCAAAACGATGCCATTAAAAATAAGTATTGGAACGAATGTGCACGAGCTAACAGTTTGACATTCAGTGCTCGGTCTCGGGAAGACAATAACCTATAACCGCCTTGGGTTCAATTGTTGCAAACTAAATAATAGCGTGCGTAGATACATTTAAACAGGATCATCTTGAATTCAATGTACATTATCATTTCTGCTTATAAAACACAATGGGATCCCAAATTTCAACGTAAAGGCGGACCAGATTAAAAAATATATATTTTACTCATATTTAACTTTTATATCATATTATCAATCAATGAAATTGTCTTTTTTCCACAGGGATAGGCAGATACAATGGAGCGCCACTTACCACTATCCTTACACAACTCCAGCTTCCTTTACATCCACAATTCTCTTCATACAGGCTCTGTGGTTATGGGCACTAGGCAACCTAGCTTTCTTGAGAATGTCTCCGATTTGGTCGAAAAACAAATGAAGTCTTTAATTGGTAAATAATAATTATTAAAAGATAATCAAATTCACGCCTTAATTCCCACAGTGATAGGCAGAGACAACTGAATGTCATTTTCCATGATCCTGACACAGCTCTCTTGCTTCCTTCACATTCACAATTCTCTTTAATAGTATATGGTATAATTAGGTACATGTTAACTTCTTCGGTTAACTACGTGCAGGTAAATAGTAAGTCTTTCGATTACAATTTCATTCATTTATAATTACTATATGAACCAATGTAATTTGTATATTTATATGACTTTTTTTTATAAAAGTATAAATGTATATGTATTTATTAAAATAAACGTATATATCTATTTTTATAAAGAGGTCTCTTTTCAGCGATAGATGATGATATAAATATTTTTTTTATGTTTTTACTTTTATTATAAAACAGGACAGCCAAAGTACATATACCAAATATACATTGATACAGGCAAGTAGTTTTGAACCAGGGGGCGAGAACCGAGAGGTTTGCGTGGCGATTTCACTACCACTACACCACGGTCTCCTTATTATTGTTTAATCAGTTCTATTTATGTAACAGTATTGAATTAGATAGATTCGTAAATCAATGACATGGACTTAACAGACCAAATAAATACCAATTTCGTTGAAGCATCTGCATGAAGTGGCCAGAAATAAACCGTTTGAGTGTCATGTCGGTGCAATTCACGCGGCAATATTTCAGATCTGAGCCGGTTTGCTTTGAAGATATCTTTTACAAATGTGTTAGGCGCCTTTTGGTGACAAGGGCGAACGAGCGCAGTATCTGCTTGGATGCATCGACACAGCTGCGAGTTAACTTTTAAATAAAATTGTTTATTAGGATTTCCTAATTAGATAACTCGTCGGCGCCGTTTTCATTATACTGTATTGTAACGCATTTTATGAGCTTGAATAATAATTTACATTGTATATTACAAATATTTGGTAATAAATAAAAACAATATGCCGAACCGGGTGGTTCGGCCTGTACATTTAAATTTACAGGCCGTGAAGGGACTCAGTCGCGTTTCGGGGTCAGCTTGAAAGTTGTCGCATAGCATTAGGAAGGCATAGTGAATCGCCTGCTACTTGCAGTTATGTGATGGTAGTAGCAGTCGCTCTCATTTATAGACCTTTCTCCAGCTTAGTATCAGACAAGGATGCTGTCATACATTGAGTCATAAAAAAAGGATTTTGGTTTATTTTTTAATTAAAATGAATCAAATTGTGACGCCATTTTCCCACAGGGATAGGCAGAGACAGTGGAGCGCCACTTGCCACGTTTCTGACACAACTCCCTAGCTTCCCTCACATTAACAATTCTCTTCATACAAGCTCTATGGTTTTGGGCACTATTTTTTTATTATTATTTATAATTTTCGACACCGTACTTAATCCAATAGTAACCAATGATTAATATTAAACAAATAAATATACCATAATTTTTATTTATTTGTATAACTGGTGTTAAATCGTGACGCTACAAAGCTGTTGCGACTTATTATTCTTCCCTATAAACATGTTTCTTATTCACAAATCGAATGAAACAATAACTCAATCGACCATAGATAGATTCATGACATGTTTGACCTTCAATATCTCCAACTAATAGGCTTATTTCGTTATTTACCCGTGATAGCAGTCGCTTCCATACATGAACCGCACTCCAGCTTAATATCAGGGTGCTGTTATGTCGAGCCATAATTAAAAAATATATATGAAGTCTTAACTTATCATCAAATCAAATATATCGCTGTATTTTACACTGCACTATCCTAACACAACTGTCTTGCTCCAATCCATAATTATCTTCATATGAGCTCTATGGTATCCCCGATTTAATAGAGCTATCTTCTGGATAGTCCTGGATAGTTTTATAAAGCGACCGTGGTATAGTGCCAATGCAATAGTTACCCAAGCCGAAAGCACAGGTTCGAAACCACTCATCGGTACCAATGTATCTTTGATATATGTACTTTGGTTGTCCTGTTTTTATGATACAAGCACTTTAGTTGCTTAGTACATAGGAGAACAAAGTTCTCGCTGTTTTTCAAGAGATGGCTCTACTAGTACATCATGAACCGAGCTTAGACATAATATGGTAAACAAACCGCATTGACACATTAGTGGGTTTGGTTTTGCGTCGTATACTTTTGGTTGTAGTATAGAAATGTAAATAATAAAAAATATTTAAATGAACTTAGCACGTGTCTGTAGCTCTTGCACTGGCTGACACTTTCAATGATAATCTCATGAATAAAAAGTGAGTTGCCAGAGTTGACAGTCAGTAGCTATCCGACCTGATGGGACGCATTAACATTTCTCACGAATACGTTATGATAAATGACTGTAGAAAATGAAATTATCACTTTGACCCAGCGTTTAGTTCTAACCTTTCTCAGGATAATATTATATTATATTTCGATCTTTTAATCTGGTTTCGTGGTTATAAAATTTCCTCGTATACCAAGAAACCCCGGTTCGTAACCACTTGCCGGTATATTTGGTCGTTCTGTTTCTATGATACAAGTATGATACAAGTAGCTCAGTATAGGAATTATAAAAAAAAAGTTAATTACAATATTATATTTTATAAAGATGCGACATAGCATAATATGACCGTATATCAGTTACATCTACTATGCTGGCCTAGATGGAATCGTTGGACTAAGTCACTTCACGGGCTGTACACTTATGGTGGTACCCACAGACAGACTGACTGCGGCGCACCACTGCCCACCACCCTTAGACAACCAAACCCGGAACAAATATCAGTTTCTTTTTTTGTTAACAAATGTCACGCCTGTTTCCCACAAAGATAGGCAGAGATAATGGAGCGCCATTTGCCACAATGGTGACACAACTCCCTTGATTCTCTCAAGTTCACAATTCACACACTTTTAATACATTTTTTTAAGATGTCTCGTTGGAACACCTTCCTGGGTATTTGTAATATTCAATCTAAATATTAAATATTACAAATAAAAGCTGTGAAACAATTCATTGCTTCGACCGGTAATCGAATGCGGGACTTTACGCTTAACGGACTGGTGTGCTAAGCAACGCGCCACACGTGAAGTTATATTATAACTTCAAGTTTTTTTAATTAATGAAGTTCATGCTTATCTTTATATCTACTCCAAATTACAGTCATGTTTATTTGTTTTATCTATAAAGTTTAATTAACTATGGTTTCATTTCGATACATTAATTACTATTTAAAACAGTCTTAGTATGTGCTTCTCAGAGTTATTTTTAAAAGTACAGCATACTAGTTTTTTTTACCAAAATTAATTAAAACCGTATCTCAAACGCTGGGAGGAAATGAACTCATTCTGAAGGCCTCCAGTGAGTGACGTCCGCCAACGACGGGTCACTCATTATGAACACAAATTTCATGTCTGCCAAGAAGCAAGCCATATATGTTTATTACCTAATTATAATTATTTTCTTCAGTTTGTTTTTAAGTGAATTAATAAATTTTTATCAACTTTGTAAAGTCACCGTGAGCTTGAGAATATTTATTAATATTTTTTTTTTATCAAGAAAGCTGGTTCTGGGCCTAGTGTCTATTGAGTGAGTTGTGTCAAGATCGTGGCAATTTGATTGATTGATTTGTTCCGATGGTTTGTGCACATTTAAAGAATGTGCGAAAGACACTTATGTCGAGTAGAAAGATAAAACGATGACCCAGAATATTGTTCCTTGATTAAATCATAGCCTAAGAGAATGTATGAAGTTAGTTGTGTAAGCATCGTGGCTAGTGGCGCTCCATTGTCTCTGCCTATCCCTGTGGATGGCGATGTTTTATCTTTTATTGGAAGTGCACATTTAGCTTAAAATTATTAGAAGAACCATGAACATTTTTTTCTGTAGTTGGCGCTCTTGGACTTACCTTTACCATTAGGCAAGTAGAGTTCAAATATAAAGTCACAATAAAAAAAATGAGTACTTCATCATCATCAATTAAGCGCTTCAATTTTCACAACGATAGGCAGAGATAACGAAGCGCCGCTTTCCACTATCCTGACACAATACCTTCCTTCCATTACATTCACAATTCTCTTTATAAAGACTCTATGGCTAACAGACTATAGAACCAGATTTGACTAAGGAACCATCTTCTGGGCTGTCCACGCAATATAATACAATACAATAATACAATTTGGAGTATGGTATATATATACATACACTATATATATATACATACATATGATAGAAACAAAAACAAATCACAAAGGGGGATAGGTATCTATCGTCGATGTGTGCAAATCAAATAAAACACGAAGCGCCGTAACAAAAGCAATGTACATAATTTGCAAGCATAACAAAAGGATTCATGCATGCGCTTACATCTATAAGTAGTGTAGTACTTGCATTCTTCCACGTAGGTACATTAAAGAAGGAAAAAAGTAGAAAAAGATTCTCTCATATCGGTATGAAGACGGATCGGGCTTCAGCAAAACCAACACTGGCCCGCCTGCAAATTGGCGGTTCGCGATAGACGGCCGCATCGTGACTCCGCGGACGCGCCGCGGGCATCGCCGCACTCTGACATCAAACAGGCGACGAGGCTAGGGAAGCGATTTTACAAACTCAATATTTTACATTATGAACAATATAATTTCGGCACAAAAATATGTACTCGAGTCAGAGTTGGATTCTATTTTCACAAAAGCTCATTTTTCTATTATTGTGACACGACATCTGACTTCGACCCGCCTGATGATAAGTAAGAGGAGTTCCAAGAGTGACGATGACGAAAAAAAACGGATTGTTCACGGCTGCCCGAGTCGCCGTCATTTGTTAATTTCAAATAATATAGAGGCCGACCGCGCAACTTTAATTTAAAAAGTTACGCGGTCGCCGTACATCTAATATTCATTCGGATAATGACTTTCAATGAGTTTAAACTGTTAAGGAAAAAGAACATCGATTCTTAGTGTGTTGCGAGGTCGCAATTTTAATTTTAAAGCTCATTAATGGAGTTCATCAGTCAAAACGAAGCTTATTCTCATTATCATCGAGTTACGCGGTCGGCCAGGTTTTATATGGAAGTTGTAGTCGCTATGTTAAACGCTAAGTTTAATGGATGTGTTAGAGGCTTTACAACGAACATCTAGTGCGATTATTTGTGAGGTAATGGTAGAAATCCATTAAACAAGCTTTTAGTGATTGAAGAACGACAGGACCTTGGTACTTTTTTCAGAATTGCACCCAACCAATTTAAAGGAACAAGATTATAGGCTTGCGTTTGTACAAAGAATTACCTTAAGAGCAATAAGCTTAAGTATGATTATAATTTTCATTTGTAAGTGGAGCCGAGGTCTACGACTAAGTTCATACAGGTTTATGAAATAAGACTACTGACTTATATTATTAAATTTATCAGTTTCGTTTTTTTTTATTTCAACAATTTCATTATTGAAATAATATTTACAATACGCGTCCGTGGTGTAGTGGTTGTGGAATGGTCACGGTCATCTTTGATGTACATATTTACATTGGTCGTCCCGTTTCTATGTTCTTGCTGTAAGACATATTTAATAAAAGAGAAACTAGTCCCAAGCAACTTATCAAATAATAAAATATTATTTCGACTTAATAAATTGTATAATTTCAAATTAGAATATTTTATCATGCTATCTTGAACATATGTATATATACTATTTATTATATTATATTTTTAAATATATCCGAACTAAGCTCCCAGACGTGCTTGCTTGTATCATAGAAACTGAGCGTCCAAAGTATACATTAAAAGAGTTAAATATTGTCGCGTGCAGATACCAAACCTGGGTACCTTTAAACTGGGTTGTCATGGTTTGCTAGGCCGATTTACTACCACTAGACCACAGTCGCCATAAATAAATAAAAAAGTAAATATACAAGTATAAATACCGAGTAGCTGCATATAGTTGTTCAAGTAGGTGCATAATATGTAAGACAAATGACACCGATGCTTCGAGATAAAACTACTCGTATTTACATAAGAAAGTGCCACCGGATTGCATGAATATATTACATGAATAAGGTAAATATGATGTATTGTAGTTGTTTTTATCTTCAATAAATTCCACATTTTTACGTAAGCAACATGTAACATAAATCTATTTCCGTTAGCTATTGACAGGGATCGCCATTCAAACGTTGTTCGTAATTTTTAACTGATGTTTTACAACCCACGGAAAGCCTTTGACCCTTTCTTGTATGCTGTTGTTGAAATTTATTGTTCTAAAAAGAAATTTTATTTTTATTTACAATTTTTAGGGCGCGAATATCTCTTAAAAATTAAAAAAAGAAAAGAAAGCTTAAATCGAAATGCTATTCCAAACTATTTGGCATAGAGAGTTAAATTTATTTGAATATGGTAATATTTCTTGGTCGTTATTAGTCATAATTTCTATTAAAAGAGGATCGTACATCTTTTTAAACACACCTAACAGATGTCACCAAACGAGACGTTAGGAATTCTTATTCAAATAATGTGATAATTGATTACGTGAATAACATAATAAACCAGCCAATTTTGGCATTTGTTTGGCGTTATTTAATACATTACAATATTCTTATAAACACGCAAATATCGACTTAATAGTTTAGTGGACACACGCAGTGTCGTCAATTTTGGCAGGCATCGAATTTATCGGAGCGGCCTCATTTGCATGTTTGAAGCATAAATTCTCGTTTGTAAGAACACGCTGTGGCACTTTTATTGTTAGTCTTTGTGAAGGCAAAAAACTGACGGTTTTTTGTGGACGTATTGACCATAGACGCCCGCCCGACCTCTGCTATTTTCTATACAAATATTAATTCTTTTCATGTCGAACTTATGAAGTGCCTGTCAATTTTTTATCATTGAATACATCAAACTACCGTGTTTATACTTTACATAGTTTATTTAATTTCATTGTTGTTTGAGTGTGCTTCAAACGTTTTGTAGGTACTTATGAGAAGCACTTGACGTTACGAGTGACTGGGATTATTGTTTTAGTCTGATTGAATTTTGGAAAGTGTCTAGAATTTTATAATTAAACAATTTTATTTTATTCTCACATTTGTGGCTAGATGCCCTATACTGTGTTTTTTCTTACGCAACACAAGTAGTAAACAAAAATTAAAATCACCATTTCTCATGCCTATTTATCTAAGGAAACTGTTTACTACTGTTTTATTCTATAGAATAAACACACACACACAGTGTAACAAATGCACAAAGTTATTAAAATCGCACACACATATATATATTATTTCTATCAAAAACCATTTATATGGAAACGGTAGATATATTTACAAACAACAAAAGTTGTGCCCCAATAATAATAATAAAAAAATTCACAATAATTCATAAATATTTTTATATATCCTATTGTTTTTTTTATCGTTAATCCGTCATTACGCCGAAAGCTAGTTTACTACTTTTGCCAAGTAAAGAAAAATGGGCTATACAAACTCGAAGGTATGAAATTAAATATAACATCATTTATTAGTATAAGGACGGACTTGGCATGCACTTACTTATCCTTAGATTTACCATGGTTTCCAAAAGGTATATGACAAGACGACAACAAGAAACTGTCACCAAGTATTAAACCAAACAAACCAAAATCCAATAATAATAATAATAAAACTATTTACACAAGCAATACAAAAATGTGTTCAGTATTCCTCTGTCTCCTGTACTAGGATAAACTGTATGACAGGAGAAAGTTCCTTCCTGATATTACAATTCATAGTAAAATAAAATTAAAATTTACAATACACATATTACAACATAATAAACATTGAAAACATGCCACCATACAAACTACACTCTACTCAGTCGGACAGTTGCTTATGAGCTTCTCACAATCGTCATAGTCCAATTCGCTTAGCCAAGTGTGAATTAAAGATTTCATCTTAAAGTTGCTTGCGCTAGTAATATCCAACTTCTCGCACATTTTATTATACAAACACGAAGCTTGGTACGTGTAGTGCCTTCTTGCTAATGCACTTTTAGCGATCGGAACAGGGCAACGTAATGATACATTGAAAATTAATGTACAAAATGTAGCATTGTTGTACAAAAGGCAAATAAGAAAATAACTTACATTTTAACAATAGCGTGTCCTTTTGAGGGTTAAAGTTGTAGTTACATAAATACTAAGGATTTAAGTACTATCACGCATGTACCACTGTACCCTGGTTCGATCGGATGAAGTTTATGAGGATATAAATACAGGACGAACTGTCTTGTTCCTGTCGCCTTGCTCGTGCGAATCTCACTGTATATAAAACTTTAACGATCGTTAACGGTGTACGAACACAATTAGACATAAATAAGTTTTAGTAATATATAATTTAATGTTATCGACAATAACATTAACGATTAGAATTATTTTATTGTCATTTTTTTTATAATGCTTTTATTTATTTTTTACATTTCTAAGCTACTAAAGTGCTTGTATTATAGAAACAGGACAATCAAAGTACAATTATCAAAGATACATTGGTACCGGTGGGTGGTTTCGAACTCGTGCTCTCGGTTTGTGTAACCATTGCACTGCTACTACACCACGGTCGCCTTATAAAATTACATTACATTCAAGATTAAAAAGAATTTTCGCAATAATAACAGTGCTTGAAATTATGTCCGGCATAGGTTCGACGATTGAGGCAATCGTAATCTAAATCGTATTTTTCAGTCATCTCGGCTCTCTTCGGTGCACCGGGGTCATCATCATGATCACTAACTGAAAGGCATCCACTGCTAAACATAGACCTCCCCCTTGGAACGTCAAGATGCAAGTTGCATCCACTGGTTATTCGTAACTTTCACTATGTCGCGTCAGTCCACCAAGCACTACACCCAGTCACCAATTTCAAGTATATAGACCATAAAGTGACTCAGGTTTCAGCTAGAAAATTGTCTGCTCTAATTAGGTCAACATAGTGGGTTCGACTGATACTTGTAGCTATTTAACTGTGGTAGCAGTCGCCTCCATTCATAGACGACTATCCAGCGATGCGTCATATCTCGAGCCACAATAAAAAAGTTATTTTTCATATTTGTGCAGTTCTCTACACTGTCTGTACAGCTGTCAGTTGTCTCAACATCAATCAATCAATCAATCAAATTGTCACGCCTTTTTCCCACAGGGATAGGCAGAGACAATGGAGTGCCACTTACCACGATCTTTACATAACTCCCTTGCTTCCTTTACATCCACAATTCTCTTCATATATGTCACAACATATTTTTTATATTTTTTATTGTGACTCGACATATGAGAGCACCCCGCTTGATGTTAAGCCGAAGTGTGGTCCATGAACGAATGCCACTGCTACTACAATCCAATAACTGTAACTAGCAATCACATCCACTATGCCGGCCTAGATGGAACCGGCAACTTACAAGCTGATCCCGAAACGTGACCAAATCACTTCACGGTCTGTATACTTGTAAGTGGTGGTACTACCCCGGATCGGCAGACTGGGTACCACTGCCTACCACTCTTTAGATATACTACTTATATAGGTAAATAGATATATTAGTCTAATATTTTTATCGGCGATGAGGGTGTTACGTGACAACTTGGCATAAATGAACTGTATGTATTGCTCGGCCATCAAAATGTCCAGCTGTTTGTTAATTGAACTTATGTCATTATTCTATTTTATTGTTTTACGAGTTTTGTCTCTTTGAAGTAATTTCTAATAAGGACAGGCGTGGCGCATTAATTTAAACACTAGTTTGTTAGGCGTAAAGTTCCGGGTTTGCTTCTCGGTTGGAGCAAATATTTGTATCTTAACTTTTATTTGTAATATTTAATATTTTGAATAAATATTTCAATTTATTGTTAATAATAAAAAGAGGTGGATCCTTTTATAAAAGAATAATAGGCAGTACGCCTCCTTTTATTTTTTTATTAACACATTTAATGTAATTTAATGTAATTATTAAATATTACAAATAAAAGCTATGAAACGAATATTTGCTCCGGCCTGGAATCGAACCCGGGACTTTACCCGTAACAAACTGCTGTGCTAACCAATAGGCTACGCCTTTCGCATACTCTTTAATCTATTTTTTTTTAAATTCACAAATCTTAATGAAGTTTCTTGTTCTTGTAAAGAAAGCAAGAACTATGAAAAAAAAAATAGAACGCAACCTCTGACCTCCATTTGGCTTGCTTACCTGGATCTCTAAGAGCGCTGACGACTGAAAAAAATGTCTAACTTTACGGTTGTTACAGTCGCTGTCACTATGCCGGCCAAGGATTACAGCGACTTCTAATATTTCTTCCACCATTTAATTAAAATGAACCTTATTTTACGTTGACTGTAATGTTCTATTTTAAAGGTTATTTACTATATCATTATAAGATGACCTGATTTAATAGTTTTTTTCATTTGTTTTTAAAACTACGACAATTTTATTAACATGTATTACGCCTAAATGCTTTTTTTGTCAATTAGCATTTTTGTGTTAACTGTAAGACCGTTCATACACCTGTATAGTGTATGAGTTTTTATTTTTATTAAGTTGCAAGATTGAAAGTTACGTATTATCACAGTTATTCGCATATCTAGCCACCTTAAAGCACCTTTGATCGGCATAGTGACGGCGGCTAAGGTAACCGTGAACGAATCGTGTTTTTTAGTATAACCAGCCGTTATACTGAATTTGTATAACGGAAGTAGCATTTCATGATTTGAATAATCAGCCGTCAAAAATCACATTTGACAAAGTCACAGTGACAGAGACTAAGGCCCGGTGCCTTAGTCTGAATCCTTATTTCAGTCGTCAGTGCTCTTGGATTTGTTCTATACCATCGAGAATGTTCTGAGGAGCTCTTTAACCTTGTTCCCACCTCGTCTTTTCACTCCCGTAATACCCGCACAAGTCAGGGATAGCATCCGCATTTTGTCGACCGAATCGGCAGTCGAGCTAAAAAGTTCGGTGCGTCGTTTCTTTGCAGAACAATCGACAAGTGGAATAGGTTACCAGCCCATGTGTTTTCTCCATCCTATAGCCTTAGATCCTTAAAGCGATGCGTGAAGAAGCACATTTGGCTGGCATAGTGGTAGTGGCTGGGGCAGCCATGAAGACTCTGTTTTTGCAGTCGTCGGCACTCTTGGATTCTTCAGATGTCGAGTCACAATAAAAAAAATAACTTTCCCTTGCTTGAAATTAAATGTCGCGTCACTATAAAAAGTGCCCAGTCATGTAGTACATGGTCTAACAATTGCACTATTTTCTTTATATTTTGTGAAATATAGTAAATACTTTTTGTTTTAAGAATTAGTCAACATGTTTGTTGATTCTTTTAGTTTCATTTAACGTGTACGTATGTTGACTTATACAATTTACACTTATGTTAGAATCGATAGAAACATTGTATAACCATTGCCGAAGCATGGAGAAAGCACCTCTGGCCGGCATAGCGACAACTACTGAGGCTACTAAAATAAAATCGTTGCGCTCATAGACCTCCCTTTGCTTACCAAGTCAAGGTCAGATCACGTATTAATAAAAAAGTTAGATGTTGGAGAATTTAAGAAAGATGTAGGCGAAAATGTCAAAGATATTGTAAGTATTGTACTAATAAATAAAATACAAGGAACGCACCAAAAAGATAGACCTGCCTAAAAATAGAACCATCATTCATTCTATAATAGTATTTACATGTAAATTTAATTCATTAGCTACCATCTTAAAACATATTTTGTTAGGTATCCAGCGGTGAAGTCAAAATAATTTGTCAAAAATAAACTATTGTATTTGAATAAACGACGTATTACATGGTGTCGGGGAATAAATTTAGTTTTTTTTGTTCATAGTGACGCGATATCTGACCTCGACTCGCCTGATGAAAGTCCAAGAGCGACTTTGCCTCAGCCGTCGTTATATATATCGACGACGTTAAGTCAGGATAAGGAGAACACATGAGAGGGTCTAACATTGATAAAGAAAAAAGTGGTTCTAATATATAAATCCTCTTCTCCGGACTGCCTTTGTGGTAAATAGAGTTTTACAGTTGGCGACCAACGTACTTTCTCTATTCTTCGGACCATAGACTCTTTTATGTTAGCCGAAGTCAGGAAGTTAGTTTTCAATTATAATTGTAAGGTTCCTTTAAAACAATTAGAACCTAACCTCATAATGTTAAGACGGAGTGTGATTCATAAATGAAAGCGACTGCTGGAAGCAGTATGGAAGAAGTAGTCGCATACGCATAGTTGAATTTAGCTGAAAATAAAATGAATATATTCGTAGATTTCGAACGCTTTGCAGCAAGAAGTAATCGCGGGAAGATAGACGTCCACGATGGCTACAAAGATTTCGAATCAAATTTAAATCAAAATAAACGCGATAGTAAGCCGCAAAAAATTCTTATTTCATAAACAATGTTCGTGAAAAACTGCGCGACGTACAATACATATTTTAGGAATATATTATTTTTTTGATGATAATATTTTGATGATTTGATAAGCCGTGCTCCGTCGTTCACTATACTCGTACAATCGGCAAGCTTATCATCGCTGTTACCTCCTCAGCAAAAGGATCTATCGTGACAGTTAAAAAAACAAAAACTATTTATAGTCCAATAATGACAAAAACATGAAAATCTTTAATAGTAAGTAATAAAGTAGATAACCTTTTGTTAAATTATGTTTACTAGGCGCATGTTAAAAATGTTAATGTATAGAGAAAGTAATGTTAATGATAAAATAAGGGAAAATGGTTTTAAAAGCGTATTATCTTCCGCTTAACAGAGTACTTAAGTTATCAAAGAAAGCAACTAATGGATACATACAACTATAAAACTAAAATAGTTGATAAAAATAGGCTCACGGCAATTAGTTCAAATATACAAATAATCTTATAATTACTATTTTAGGGCTCATCATTAACGGCCTTATCAGAGCTTACTGTTTTTAGTTTTAATCCTTTCTAATATCCACTAATGAGTCTAAGCTTATTTTGAAGACCCAATTACTAAAACCTATGAGTATGTACTTAACCAATTTTAAAATAATTGCCAAGTCGTTAGCTAATTGAGGGCACAAGCACAAAACGCATGGATACAATAATTAAAAATATCAATTAGAAAAAATAGGTATAATTTTTTTTGCAAATGCAGTATTTCAGTTGCTAGGTTTTAATTATTGTTTGAATTTAAATAATGTTGCTAACACAACAATTTTTCTGAAATGTATTGATTTTTACAATTATAAAAATCTGTTAGCTAATAATATAATGTAATCAAAATATAGTCGTTAATAACCCAGTAGGTAAGCGATTTTAAATTAAAAAAAACCTTCACAATTAAATTTTTTAAATATGTGAAAAAAAACTTCATGTAAAAAAATAGAAATCTAATAATGCTTATATGTACAATTTAATTATAGACAATTAATCAAAGAAATGTCGGGTACTTCATAAACAAAAACCGTTTTAAATTGATATTGATTAAAATGATTGAAAAACAGGTTTAATTTTAAATAAGTTTACACGTTTTATCTTAAATATTTAAGTGTCGTCAATTAATGATAATGTAATTGTCATTATTTGGAACAGCAAAGGTTATCAACATATGCGGGTAAATTAATTTATATGGACAAATTAACGGTAACTTTGTAGATAACATTTAAATTTGTAGCGAATTTTTTAAAAATTATATAGATAGTATTAATTTTTAGTGAATAATTCAGTGACATAAGATGTTTTTAAAGGTTAACTAAAACTAATCTTATATTCTGATTATGTTGTTATTTACTTATAAATAGTTTTATATTTTTATGATATTTTATGCAATAAAGATATTAGTTTATTTAATATCATTGGCTGTTTTAGTGATTTTTTTAAGTGACATCACAATTTTATTTAAAACACGAAAGTCGCTATTTTAAACTACTAAAAATGAATCGAGGATGTAGAGAAAGCGAGGGAGTTGTGTTAGGATTGTCTTTCCCTATCCCTGTGGAAAAAACGTGTAAATTTTATTGATTGCTTGAAGAATGAATTGAAGTTAATATAGTGATGAAAAAAAAAAAACATTAAAGAAAGCCTTTTATTAGCAATAATTTATGTTGTTTGACAGTAACAGATATGGGAATACCGGTCAAAATTACCTATTGCTGAAATAGTCGAACCCAAATAAATTTTAACTGACATATGTAGTCATTTTTTTGTCGTTTTTAAACTAAAGACAAAGGCAATATCCGCCCACATTGAAGCGAAACTTGGAGGGCACCGAAATTATGGAGCGAGTTGTATTTCCGAAGGCATTCCAGGACTAATGATTTTGAGTATAAACCCTCCCCTTGAATGTAAAACGACTCCGCCTCTAAAATGAATTGAAACACTGCTACAACCTTTTTTTCATTTATTTATTAATTGTTGTTTTTCGACGGTTGGTGGTCATCACAACATTTAAAAAAACTAAAATTTCTTTAGGAGATGATTAAGTTTTTAATAAGTTGAGATTACAAAATTGCCGTATAAATCTTTATTGTAATTAAAATTAGTTATTTAATTCCTTTTCCTATAATAATAAATACGTAATATAAAATTTTGTTTGTTTTTATATCCTACATAAAAAAAACTCAAGGTTCAGATAGAGACAATTGGGTCCACCTGCACTGCAATTCCATTCATGGACAGCACCATCTGTAAAAAGAAAATGTATTACAACACCCTGCCTAATGTTAAGCTTGACTGCGGTCCATAAATAAAGGCGACTGCTACTACAGTAAAAATAACTGCACGTGGTATTCGTATCCACTATGCTGGCCTAGTTGGCACCAGAAACCACTTCGCTGCCTAAAAGTAGTGGTTCTTCCCCGGATCGGCAGACTGGGCAAATGACCAGCAACTGTGTGCCTACTACCCATTAACACCCACTTTAATCATCTATTATTATTATTAGCCTATTTATTGGTCCCACTGCTAGGCAAAGGCCTCCCCCTCTTTTTTCCATGACTCATGGTGATCTCTTGTCACGAACTTTTTTTTTTTATTGTGACACGACATTTGACCTCGACCCGCCTGATGATAACCAAGAGGAGGTCCAAGATTGAGGACGACTGAAAAAAACGAATTAGTTCCCGGCTACCTCAGTCGCCGTCCAAATGTCGGCCTAAGGTGCTTCTTCACGCATCGCTTGAAGGATCCAAGGTCAGAGGATGGAGAGAACACATGGGCTGGCAAAGCATTCCACTTGTCAACTATTGTAGGAGTCCATCTCATCTCGCCATCTCCGCTTGGGCCTGCCGCGATGTCTTCTGCAAGCTGGAGTCCACTACTGCGGGGTTAGGTTGTGCAAGTTAAAACGATTATCGTCTCTCGTCGGCGATTGTGAAAATAAAAAAAGCTAGGAAAAATTCTGTAAAACGAGACTATTAATCCTTGTGACGAATATCGCCTGTGCGATTACACATTATCATCAATAGTCTCATTTTGGTGGATTAGGCATAGCATTTATTATTTTGCCAATCGTCGACGAGAGACGATTTTCGTTTTAACTTGGCCCATAATGCATCGGACATGCGACAGAGATGAACTCTCCAGTCCCACTTCAATCAACTGTACTAACCAAAACCGACATATTATTGTGACTAACGTATCAAAATTAATATGTTGTTATTACGTACGTCCTAGTCATTAGCGTGTAAGTATGACTAATGAACAAGGTGTATTGCGGTTACGAATTTTATCTTTGGGTAGTTATATGTCTGCTGGGCATCAGTAACTGTCAGTGTAATTCGTCACAATATACACCCACTCCATAATAAAAATATATATAGCTATTTCATATACATATTACTGAATCATTCGTACAAAAACAACTCGCTAAAAATCGTACATAATTTAGTACAATTTGTCTTTGTCTTTTGTTATTTTTCCTTGTAAGTTAACCAATGATTAATAAGTTAATCTTTCATTTTTGTAAATAATGTGTTTCGAGTTATGTTTCAATAAGCATTTCGTTGAAACCAATACTGTTTTCGTAACAGACGTCCTCAATCAAATGGCGTGATTGTTGAGACGTGACCGTCAGGAATCAAGGAATTTCTCGCATGAAATCGTAAAAAGAAAAATTTGCCTTACGTGATACAGTCCTAATTCACCTATATTTTTATTGTTTAGTCACCGATCAGTGATACGTTTTAATGGATTACATAGTTCTAAGTAGCTTGAATATTTCATAAATGTTTGATAAAAATAATTAAGAATATTATAGACCATTAAATCATAAAGCTATGGTTAGAGGTAAACAAGAAATAATACTTGTATTTGTGAATTATTAATGAAAATTCAAATCAAATAAATTTGTCACGTCTTTTTTTTCACATGGATAGGCAGAGATAATGGACCATGCCACTTGCCGCGATCCTGACACAACTCCCTCGCTTCCCTTCCATCCACAATTTTCTTTATACAAGCTATACGGAACGCAGCTTTCTTGAGGATCTCTCCGATTTGGTCGTAAAACACCTTTCTGGGTGAAAATAAATAGATAAGATTCTCGCGTGCATATCGGTCCACTGCGAACGGAGATCGAACCGGTGCCTACGCGCTTGCGTCCTCCAAGCTATCTTTAATTTGAACAATTCTCCCAATTGCCATAGGTCGGGGGAAACATCTGCATTCTGTCAACTGAATCGGCTGTCGAACTAAAAAGTTCGATGCGTCGTTTCTTTGTAGAACAATCGACAAGTGGAATGCTTTACCAGCCTATGTGTTCTCTCCTTCCTCTTGCCTTGGATTCTTCAAGCGATGCATGAACGTGGCCGGCATGGTGGCAGCGACTGGGGCAGCCGTGAAGACTCGGTTTTTGCAATTGACAGCACTCTTGGATCTCTTCTTGTAAATATAACACATATATCGTTATGAAAATAATACTTTTATATGTCACTGATTTGGATAAATCTAAACAATAATACATTATGATAGGATATATTAATAACTTTGACTTAACTATTACATTCCTGTGCTCGTTCGTTACGCAATAAAATCACAATAAAGTGTTGATTGTATGATTGGCCAATCGAATCATAACTTCAGTTGTTGACGGCCTGTTTGAAAAGCGATTCGCTACAACCTTTCTCACATTAGATAATAACAATTGCGTAATACAGAAATTAAAATTAACGTTGACGCCTTCTAGACAATAGTCCCTGCATCGAAATTGTTTTCATTCTCATGTTCATAAGTAACAGACGATTAATCATGCGATTTCGTTTGCGTTGACCGGTTTATTTAATCGTAAGTAATTGTGTTGGCCTCAGTGCAAATGTGTTGAAGTGATTAATGTGTGTCGAATCAAAGTTGTGGCAATGTGAAAAATATTACCGACGCCATTTAATTTGTCTGGAACAAATTACTTGAATGAAAGTAATGAAGTTACTGCACCAACTCCATGACGATAAGGAACTCGATATACCAAATGATATCTTTATCTTAGAGCTTGTATGAAGAGAATTGTAGATGTGAAGGAAGCGAGAGAGTTGTGTCAACATCATCGCAAGTGGCGCTCCATTGTCTCTGCCTATCCCCATGGGAAAATGGCGTGACAATTTGATTGATATTTTAAGAAAAGACGTAGATATGTTATACAAGGCTCGTTAAAACTATGCTGATAAGCAAACCTGAACTCAGCGTCACGATGCCGAACAACATATATTTAGGTTTAAAGACATTTATTTGCCTCTTTTACGCTCTCAATAACTCTCATTTCGCCCTACTTCCGCTTTTGTGTATACTAGTAGTGTTGTCTCGGTTGATCGTTGATCGTTTAAAATCGAGCCATTTGCGGACACTAAAACTCGTGTGACGTATCTGCTCATACCTATGAATTTCAAATTATAAAATTACCTATGAAATTAAATGAATAGCTTACTATAACCTTAGATAATTTAACTTATCTATCTACAGTTAAATTATCTAAGACTACAACTTATTGACAATGTTTATTAATAGTACGAGTACGAGTACTGTTACTAATCAACTTTACAGTGAATACGAACCTCAACTTTACAATGAATATTGTGTGTTTTTTTTAATCATTGAGACGCAATATTTTGACCTTGACATCTAATGGTAAGCAAAGGAAAGTCCGAGTTCCCACAATTGATCAGTTCACGGTTGCCTCAGACGTCATCAGTCTGCCGTTCACGCTTCGCTTAAAAGATCCAAACTTATAGGACAGAAGAAAAGTCGATTGTTCTACTAAGAAACGACTTGCCAAACCTCGACAGAATACAGATGTTTTCTCCGACCTGCGGCCCGACCGCGTAACTCTATGACAATGAGCTTCGTTTTTACAGTGGAACTAAATTAATGAGCTTCAAAATTAAAATTGCGACCGCGTAACACACTGAGAATTGATGTTCATTTTCATTGACAGTTCAAGCTTATTAAA
This sequence comes from Tinea trinotella, assembly GCA_905220615.1. Classification (NCBI taxonomy): domain Eukaryota; kingdom Metazoa; phylum Arthropoda; class Insecta; order Lepidoptera; family Tineidae; genus Tinea; species Tinea trinotella. Next base: position 4,297,588 of record HG992314.1, read on the forward strand.
ACTCATTGTCCGAATGAATAAAATTTGTTTTTGTCACTAACAGCGACCGCGTAACTTTTTGACAAATGGGAATGAATTTTATTTCCATTGAAGTTATGCGGGTGTCATAGGAGTATACATAAGAGCGAGGTAAGCAGAAGATTAAGGAGCTCCTCAAAACATTCTTCGTAATAACATGTGAGAAATAAATAATATAGAAGTTAAAAAAAAAACAGTGTTAAACCCTTTTTATGATAGCAAAGTTTTTGTATAAAATCTTTCTACGGATGTTAATATCCGGTAGGAAAAATAATTTAACACATGAATATAAAATGCTATATCCCTTGTTCAGGTGATCTAGGAGGTCTTTGGTTTTTTTTATTGTGACTCGGCATATGACAAGCTAATTAAAAGCTAGAGTGTGGTTCATGAATCCACTATGTCAGCTTAGTTGAATCCGGCAACTTACAAGCTGATCTCGAAACGCAACTAGGTCTGTACACGGTCTGTACGGTTGGCACACTCACCTCCAACTGTCTGCCTACCACTATTGAACACCCAGACACAATTTAAATTAAGAATTCGTAATAATTAAATTTTACAAATAAATGCTATGAAATTAAGATTTGCTCTGACGGGGAATCGAACCTGGGACTTTCCGCGTAACGGACTAATGTGCTAACCTATCGTCATGTTATATAAAATATAATACAGCATAGAAGATTGATTTTAAGTATAACCATATAAAGCAATGAAATTGAAACGAATGCTCGGCTTAGCTCGGAGGTAAGTTGTCTCATGCAAAGTTATAGTTCAAATCGATACAATCAATGGAGACCAGCCACAATCTCTTGGATCAATGCAATCGTGCGTAGATGCACTATCACTCCATTTGTTTATGTTTCCTTTATATCCAGGGTTGACCTCTGAACTATAGGTAAAAGCTATGGCTATAATTTTAACCATTCGTGTGTGATTCGTTTATATTTATATCCGAAATTTATTTTTGAACTCTAGACATTTCTCTAGACATGTAAAAAGATGGTGATCAAAGATATTTATAAAAAATATTTTTCTTTATTGTGACTCGAAATTTGACAGCACCCCGCTTGATGTTAAGCTGGAGTGTGGTCCATGAATGGATGTCATTGCTACTATAATTTAATAACTGTAAGTATTAGTCACATCCACTATGGTGGCCTAGTTGGAATCGGCAACTTACAGGCTGATCCCGAAATGCGACCAAATCACTTTACGGTTTGTATACTTGTAAGTGGTGCTACTATCCCGGATCGGCAGACTGGGTACCACTGCCTACCACTCTTTGTAATCTATCAGGTATCTGTAAACTTTAAGAGAGGTTGGCTGATAGTTGGTGGCCTGATCTGCAGATCAAGTTTACAGACTAAGATGGAGTTTTGAAATCAGCTTAAAAGGTTTCCGCTTTTAACTAAATCGGCATAATAGCTGCGGCTGTGACTTTTAGTAATTTAACATTTAGTAGCATTCTCCTCCGCTAATGGACTGCAAATCAGTTTAACATTAGGCGGGGTGCTATTATATTCCGAGCCACAATATATGGTGAAGAGTGTAGAGACGATTACAAATAAATAATTAATAAAAGTAGAAGTTGCTTCTACCATGCCGACCTTGTTGCTGGAACTGACAACTTTCAAGATGACACTGAAACGCGACTAAGTTACTCCTTGGTATGTAATCTTGAAAGTGATGGTACTACTCCAACTTAACACACTTAAAATCCAATTCAATATAAAAATTCAAATTTCACATCCACAGTTCTCTTCATACAAGCTCCAAGGTTACGAGCTAATAAGGACACGAGGCAACCTAGGTTTCTTGAGGAATATATAAATACATCGTTAAAAATATGAACTTCTAAAAAGAATATCGGCTAAGCCCGAAGTTTATATCAGGAAGTCACGGTAAGACAGACCAAAATGCTTCAAAAATTCTAATAATTACCATACAAGTGGAGAATAATAATAATAACAGCTCATTATTATCATTTACAGACGGTGCCCCTACGACGATGTCCAACAGGGCACCTCGCTAATGAGCTGCTCAATTTTCGATTATTATGAACATGAAACTACAAAAGATTTGTATTTAATTACTTTCTACTGTCTTTATATTCTATCGTTAAATACAAATTCTTGTAGCATGTGCGTTGACCGGCTTGTAGGGCGTAAATTAAATAAGGTGTACTCGTGGAAAGTGGCGCTTCATTGTCTCTGCCTATCCCTGTGGGCAAAAGGCGTGACGATTTGATTGATTAATTGTACTATCGATTGATTGATTGATTGTACTAATGCTTGTTACTATTGCGCTCTTGCGCAAAATACTATTCAAACCTCTGAGACGACAGATTGTCTCGTTGCCCTTAGCGCGTTTATTCTGATTAAATTAATTGGGTTTTGAGCCATCAGTAAAAATAATCACAATAAACCCAACTTTAGGCCGATAAAAACTTCAATTTCATAATTTACTTAGTACTTGATTCTTAAACCGCATATTTAAGGTGTTTGGACAAAGGTTTATGAAAAGAAAAGAAGTTTATGTTTCTTATGTTGCAATAGACGTAATACTTCCTAATTGTTCCAAATCCGCTTCATCGTGGCAAACGACGTAGAAACTCCTTTTCCACATCGGGGAACATACAAAAAAGCCGCATCCACAGAATTGTAATCGTATTTTTATATAACGAGGCCGACTAAACAACTAATAACGAATAATTCACTCACCGAAAGAGACCGGCCCTTTCAAAGAGCAAACAACTTTTTTTTCATAGACTAGACAACATAAAACAACATATGTGTGTCGTCATATTTCTTATTCCTTATTATAATACTGTCAGGTAAAATGTTTACTTTCTATTGTTAGTTTTTTTTCGGAAATACAAATAAGATTTCGATTGCTACCTGGTTTCGAGTGCGGATTTTCGGAATTTTTGGTTTTAAGAAAAAACATGATGCTCACCGCAAACATTGTTTTTGTGCGAGCTCATCTTAAATAATAGGTAGCAGAGCACATCAACCTTTTAGATACCATTAGAAAAACAAATATTTGTTAATTAATGTGTCGGTAACTAAATGTAAAAAATATGTGATATGTCAACAATTAAAATGTATATTTAAAATTGCACGGACACGAAAAGTTAACAGGACTTCAAAAATAAAATACATGTTTATATGGGCATTGTCAGTGTCAATTTTTTAAAGTTATTGGCAATTGGTTTTGGAACAAGGAAATAAATATCTACATATTTGGAGTTTATAAAAAAAGGTTTGTAACTCCTGTTTCCCTCACACCAGGACGCCACGAGATACAGCAAAGATTTGCGGATCCCAACATGAAAAGAAGTTTAATTTATAACAATTTTATTGTTGTTGTTACCAGAAATAAAAACATATTTTATAAAGATGATTTTGAGTGGGCGTGCATTATAATTAATTCAGGCATGTGAATTTTATTTGTGTGATTTTAAATTATATTAAGTTAATGAATAAAATAAATTCATACGGCTTACTATGGCGTTTGTTTTGTTTCGATTTTACCACGATGACCACGATGGATGCAAAGCACTCGAAACGTCGGAATAATAAAAAAATGTAAAATTTGTTAAATTCATTAATCAATGTTTGCGAAAAATCTAAGAAAATATTATATCATATCAAGTTAATCTAACAAGGCAATCAAGGAAAGGCAAAGGAGTGCCGATCCTGACACTCGCTTCCCTCACATCCACAATTCTTTTCATACAAGCTCTACGGTTATGGGCTCAAGGCAATCTAGCTCTCTTTAGTCAATAAAAACGAAAAGCTTTTGAAGAATTATAATTAATTCTATTGTTTTAAATTTGGCTCGTTAAGTAAATATATTTGGCTCGTTATTTGACATCATTCCGCCTGATGTTAAGCTGGAGAGCGGTCCACAAATGAAGGCAGCTACTAGTGCAGTTAAATAACTGCAAGTAACAATCGTATCTACATATGCAAATATGAGGGTCTAATTTGAACCGGTGACTTTCAAGCTGATCCTAAAACGCGAACTTCGGAAGGTAAACTGAGCAAACGACTACCAACTGTTTACCTACCACTTTTAATTTACGGCTCAATTCCCACAGAGATAGGCAGACACAACGGAGCGCTACTTTCTACAATCCTGACACAACTCTTTCTTAGAAGAATATTGCTGAAATATTTCAGGCGACCTACTGGTAGATAAATGGTTTTGTAAACCAAAAGCCACGGTTATCTGTAATTTATTAGTCTGTTTATATTATACAAGCACGGTTAGTACCTTAGTATAGAAATGTACAAAAAAATATATCACAAAAAATTTTTTTTTGTCAACTTAGCAATTAAAAAAACAAAAAAAAACAATTTAAGTTGCTGATTTAATTAATTCCGTCAAAATAATAAATAAATTAAGGATAAACAAGCTTTTATTACTTAAATGAGTTTAATAATTATCTCAGCTCTCCAAGAGGACCCACAAAGAATAAAATATAAATCGGAACTTTTGAACAAAAATTGGAAAAAATTAAAACAATTTCGGAGATAATTACAAAGAAGGAATTTAATGAAATAATTATAATGTCTGGTACGTAAAGAGACCGGTGTGCTTGCGGCGTCCGTTGACGTGGGCCCACCCGCTGCTCCGAGTATTCCTGGCAGATTGTTCCATGTTCAAACAAAAAGTGCCCGACGACACTCCTCCCTTGGGTGCACCTAGACTAAAACATTGATAGTTTCCAGACAATGTTCAATATTGCAAGCTATAATAACATTTAAAATGCTTTTATGAGCTTGACAATACTACTCTGGGTTCAGAGGGTTCGTTCTTTAAATACCTGTCCGGTGTTTATAGGATGAATTCGGGTACGCGACCCCGGACACCTTGAGCTACCATTTACTATACCCTTGTCCTTTTATAGTAATGGTATCCAAATCCACCTACACCTACCCAATCCCCAAATTCCTATCTTCTAGATCCCATGCCAATCCATGGGCTGCCGTGCCCAAGGATGCGTGGCTAGGGGCGAGCCTAGTCTCAAACGTGCCGTCCCGATGAGTGGCGCCCATCGGGCACTAATTAGCCCCACTCCGGCATGCGGGGCTCTGTCGGAGTGGAACTTTATTTCCCTTGCCATTCGTGGGAACAACAATGAAAAATTTTAAAAATTCTAACATTAGCGGCGACATTTCTCGCCAAAAGTCACGCCAAATGTTCCCACGGGGCGAAAAGCGGGCAGCGGAGAGCCGTTTTGCCACATTGAATGTATGTGGAGGAATGGAGAGAAAATTAGATGAGGTATGTAAGATGATGGATGATAAGAGTTTGGACATGTTGTGTGTGAATGAGACGAAGCGAAAGGGCTCAGATGTCACCCACCATGGTCCCTACACAGCGGTCTGGTCGGGGGTCGACTCGAAGGCCAGAGCGTGTCAGGGTGTGGGAATGTTGATGTCTGAGAGAATGGCAGAGTGTATGACTGAGTATGAGTGTATGTCGCCCAGACTCTTATGGGTCAGGCTTAGAGTGGGGCTGCACAGACTATTTGTAGTTGGTGTGTATGCCCCCGATATATCTAAGCCACAGGCCGAAAGGGAAGAGTTCTGGGAGAGCCTGCGTGATGTTTTGAATGTTGCTAGATCGAATGAAAGGGTTGTAATGTTAGGTGATTTTAATGCATGGGTGGGTGTGCAAAGAATGAATGTAGACCATGTGTTGGGAAGGTATGGAGATGAGCGTGTAAATGAGAATGGAGTAAGTCTGGTGAATGTTTGTTTGGAGAAGAATCTCCTTGTGACAAACACGAAGTTTTGTCACAAGGAGATTCACATGTATACATGGGAGAGGAATAAAGAGAGAAGTATAATAGATCTTGTGATTGTGGATGAAAGGTTGAAAGTCAATGTTGTCGATACGAGAGTTTATCGCGGGGTCAACATTGGAACGGACCATTTTCTTGTTATGTCAAGAATAAATGGTCTGTTCAAGGGTTGGAGAAACCGCAATCGTAAATCGACAACACCGTTGACAAGAATAAAAGGAGAAAAGTTGCAAGATGCAGAAGTGAAAGAGGAGTATGTAAGTAAATTACGTGAGAAGATAGGAGATGCCTGTAATCATGAGAATGATAGTGTGGAGGAAGTATGGATGAAATTGAGGAATGGTATGACAGAAGCTGCAGAAGAAGTGTGTGGAGTGAGCAAGAGGAAGAATGTGAGGCCCAACATGTGGTGGGATAAGGAAACGGAAGTATTAGTATGCGAGAAGAAGAAAAAATGGCAGGATCTACTAGCAGTTAAAGCTAGTAGACGAATAAACGCGGGTAAGAAAGATGAAGATGTATGTAAGGCAATGAATGAATATAAGGAAATAAAAATTAAAGTGAAAGAATGCATAGAACGAAAGAAGAAAGATGTGAAAGAGGATATAGAGAGAAAATTCTCCAGAAATTTCCGGGATAATATTAAACTGTTCTGGAAACAGGTTAAGATAGCCCGGGGAGGACTGGAGAAGTCTAAAGTGAATGTGGTTAGGGATTCGAATGGTGATTTAGTGACTGAAGAGAAGAAAGTGTTAGGACGATGGAAGGATTATTTTGAAAGTTTATTTGTGGGGGATAATAATACAGCACCAGAGTGTGTTGATGTTTCCTCCACGCTGAATGAAAGCGAATCTGAATGTGATATAGATGTGAAAGAGATTTTGAATGCATTGAAAAGAATGAAAGTTGGAAAAGCGGCTGGGTGTGACAGAATAACTGTCGAAATGCTGAAGGGCGGTGGTCAGCTGGTGGCTTTCTGGTTGTGTCTCCTTTTCCGTAAGTGCTGGGTGAACGGTCTTGTACCAGGTGACTGGCGCAAGGCTGTCATAGTACCACTATACAAGGGGAAGGGATCGCAACAGGAACCCAAAAATTACCGCGGCATCAGCCTTCTCAGTATTGTTGGCAAGTTGTATGCGAAAGTATTGATTGAAAGGGTGATGCATGAAACAGATGATAAAATTTGGGATGCGCAAGCGGGATTTAGGAAAGGGATGGGATGTATGGATCAAATCTTCTCTCTGAGATGCGTCAGCGAAAAAGTGTTGGCAAAACACCAGAAGGTGTTTTGTGCTTTTGTTGACCTTGAGAAGGCCTATGATCGAGTGAACAGGAGTGAATTGTGGCAGCAGCTGTCCGGGTTTGGGTTGGGGGAGCGTTTGGTCCGTGCACTGAAATCTCTCTATGAGGATTCCAGTGCATGTGTTCGAATTAACGGGGCGCTATCTGACTGGTTTGGCATCTCTAAAGGTGTCAGACAGGGATGTGTAGCGTCACCATGGCTCTTCAATCTATTCATGGACAGTTGTCTGAAAGAGCTGCGTGAAAGGAAGTATGGTTTAAGAATGAATGACTTGGTGATCAAATGTCTCTTGTACGCCGACGATCAAGTTATCCTTGCATCTTCGGCGTATGAGTTACAGGACATGGTTACTATAATGAATGCGGAATTAGAAAAGAAAGGTATGAAAGTGAATGTAAGTAAAACAAAAGTAATGGTTTTGGAGAGAGAGGAGGAAATGACAGAATGTGAGATAACGATAGACGGAAAGAAAGTGGAACAAGTCAAACAATTTGTTTACTTGGGAAGTATGTTTACTAGGGATGGAAAGTGTGATGAAGATATTGAGAGAAGAGTGCAAAAGGGTAACGTAGTGAACGGTGCCATCCATAGTATAATGAACAGCCAAATAATGTCCCAAAAGTCACGGATGGCTGTTCATAATGCGGTGCTTGTTCCTACATTAATGTATGGGAGTGAAAGTTGGGTATGGCAGAAGAAGCATGAGAGTAGAATTAACGCTGTAGAAATGCGGTCATTAAGGAGTGTATGTGGAGTGACGATAGCGGATAGAATAAGGAATAGCACACTGCGTGATAGATGTGGTTTGAAAGAAGATGTAGTGACAAGGATTGACAAAGGAATGCTTCGATGGTTTGGGCACATGGAAAGGATGAGTGAAAGTAGATTGACGAAAGGAATTTATAAATCTGATGTGGATGGATGCGTTAAACAAGGCAGGCCCAGGAGAGTGTTTTCCGACCAAATCGGAGACATCCTCAAAAAAGCTAGGTTGCCTAGTGCCCATAACCACAGAGCCTGTATGAAGAGAATTGTGGATGTGAAGGAAGCAAGGGAGCTGTGTAAGGATCGTGGTAAGTGGCGCTCCATTGTCTCTGCCTATCCCTGTGGGAAAAAGGCGTGACAATTTGATTGATTTGATTGATTGACAATACTACTTTAAAATCCTGTACTATTCCTGTGGGAATTAAGGACTGACATTTTGATATAGGAGGTAGACAGTTGGCCTAGTTTGCCGACCCGGAGTAGTACCACCACCTTTTTAAGTGTAGACACCATTAATTAACTAAACCTAGCTTCGAGATCAGCTTAAAAGTTAACTAGGCCGTCATAGTGGATCAGCTGCTTACAGCTAGCAGTCACTTCCATTCATAGACCGCACTTCAGCTTAACATCAGGCACTGGACCTACTAAGCCTAGTTTCGGGGTGTGCCTAAAAGTTAACAGTTCCAACTAGACCGTCATAGTGGATTAGCTACTTTCATTTATTTAATTGTAGTAGCAGTCGCCTTCATTCATAGACCGCACTTCAGCTTAACATCAGACACTTAAAAGTTACCAGTTTCAACTAGACCGTCGTATTGGATCAGCTGGTAGTGGATTCAGTTATTTAATTATAGTAGCAGTCACCTCCATTCAAGGACTGTACTCCAGCTTAACATCAGGCATGTTAAGCTACTATGAATAAAAAAGAAGCGTTCTTTTCTACCATTAATGGACCGTACTTGAGCATTAACATCAGACACTTAAAAGTTACTAGTTTCAACTAGGCCGTCGTATTGGATCAGCTGGTAGTGGATTCAGTTATTGAATTATAGTAGCAGTCACCTCCACTGCACTCCAGCTTAACATCAGGCATGTTAAGCCACTATGAACAAAAAAAGAAGCGTTCTTTTAATTTTAATCGATCGATAGTTCGCCTCTATAGTAAATACACTTGGGATCGTATATTCATTATATATTGCGAGTGAAATTGACTTGTCAGCCGCGTATATTAACAAATGGGTGCCTATGAATATTAATAATGTTAGCTATATATTTGTTTGATTAGGAAAATGGATACGCTGTACAGGTTGCCATGATTAATGGTCAGGGAACCAAATTGAGATCCGTAGTTTGGAACTCGGCTAAATTACCATCTTGATATGAAAACAGATAACTGTTGCGAGCATTTTAATTGACAGCGATTCCTTTTTTTATTTTTTCGCCGAATAGAAAACAATGGGAATGTTTTTATTTTTAAATCATTTAAAATTGAATAAGGGTTGGGTTGATATTTTGTATTGTTAATGAGCTTTAGGAATTAATTAGGTATTTAATGATTTCTAGTAACTTTTATTAATTCCTCGAAAAAGTTGGGTGGCCTATTGCTTATAACCGTAGAGTTTGTACCTATCAGGGGAATTGTGGATGTGAGGGAAGCGAGAGAGTTGGTTATTAGTGGTGGTAACAAATAGCTGATCTGGGGTATTGGCACTAACTATAGTTCCAATACTGTCAAGTGTACAGATCATGAAGTCGCGTTTCAGAATCAGCTCCAAAGTTGCCTTAGAAAGTTGGATTTAGAAAATAAAAGTAGATTTAAAAAACAAATACGAGTATAAATTTATTATACACTATAATAGGACATTTTTTAAATTTATTTCAGTCAAAACTGAATAGTAACTGAATATTGCATAGAACAATAATGATTTTTAATCAAATAAAATCAAATCAATTCTCCGACCGGATCAGAGACATCCTCAAGAAAGCTAGGTGAATGTGAAGGAAGCGAGGGAATTTCGTCAGGATCGTGGCAAGTGGTGCTCCATTGTCTCTGCCTATCCCTGTGGAAAAAGGGCATTAATAGAATTTATAATATAATATTTCCTCTTAAGTTTGTTCATTTAGGAGGTAATTCAAAGTCCATGAACTTGTTATAACCTACATAGAAAGTGAACCTAATTAGTACATGATGAACTTGTATATTAATAAAGTTTAACTTAAGACGAAGTTGCGACAAGTTCAAAGTTTATATTAACAATTCTTACACAATCCACTGCTCTACTAACATGCTAAACAACCTATGTTATAGTTACTTGAGACGTATAACTCAAAATACAGGAAACAAATTTCATCTCTATGGCTTATGTAATAAGAGCTTAATTACAAAGAAGATAACTAGAGAAATAAGAGGGACATCTTATAGTGAACTCCCAGTGCAAATGATATCTTAGTAACCGTGGCACGGAATAAGTAGATTTACATGTTTTCTAGTACGTGACGTCATTTTGAAACCCCATGGTAGTGAAAAACTACTACATTTGCAAATTATATGTTTACTTCTTAGAAGTTGCCTAAGTTACTTGAAAACTTAAGTTGGTCTTACCTCACTATTATAGGCAGAGGTATTATATTTATATTAATAAATATTTTAGAACTTCATACGTTAAGATTTACATAACTAAATAAAACTATAGTTAATAAAACATTAAATAAAAAACACGCATATTATATGACAAATTAAAGTAAAAACGGAACGGAGTCTGTTTATGGTTGCCTCAGTCGCCCTCACTATGCCGGTCAAAAAAATATTTAATTCAATTGTTGATTGTCATTAGTTTTTAAAACGTGTACAAATTTTCATATTTTTCAGACCTTTAGAAGTGGGTGAAAATCAATTTGAAAGATTCCGTTAGCTAAAAAAAGCGTGTTAAAAAGCTTTTGTTTAAGTTCTAACATAAAAATGTAGTTTTTAAATTCTGGATAGACATACTATGACAGGGCGCCTTCTGATGTTAGGTTGAAGTACTGTCGATGGTGACTGCTACTACTGGTAAATAACTGCAAGTATTAGTGTCATTGACTAAGTTGTTCTAAATGTCATTCAAAAAATCACCAAGTATGGGCCGTAGTTTACCTATAATTTCAATGATAATCAATCAATCAAATTGTCACGCTTTTTTCCCACAGGGATAGGCAGACACAATGGAGTGCCACTTACCACGATCCTGACACACAACGCCCCGTTCCATCCACATTTCTCTTCATACAAGCTCTAAGGTTATGGGCACTAGGCAACCTAGCTTTCTTGAGGATGTCTCCGATTTGATCGGAAGAGCCCAGGTCCAGGAGGGTGGGCCTGCCTTGTTTAACGCATCCATCTACATCAGATTTATAAATTCCTTTCATCAATCTACTTTCACTCATCCTTTCCATGTGCCCAAACCATCAAAGCATCCCTTTATTTATCCTTTGTTAATCTTCTTTCAAACCACATCTATCGCGCCCTGTGCTATTCAGTGGCGTAGCATGGCGGGGGCGGCCTGCCCCGGGCGGCATATTTAGGGGGCGGCAAAATTGAAAAGAACTATAATAAATCGTTAAAATTTGTACCTGAAATTCACATTTTTGTTGTACCTATGATCAATCATCAACTCCTAAATAAGGGGGCGGCAAATTTTTTTTCCGCCCCGGGCGGCTGACTTCCACGCTACGCCACTGGTGCTATTCCTTATATATCAACACTATGTAAATACAGTATGTTATATATTTATATAATGTTAATTGAAAACAAAATGTTATAAACTTTAATAAAACTAGATTTCCATAGTTCTAACACTTTTTTTCACATTCGACTTCTTTAAAACATCAAATTCAACCGGCTCCTTAAAAAAATCGTCGATGTTCATTCATCTGTAATCTTTGACAAAAGCAAATAAAGGACAATGAATTAAAGAGGAAAAAACGTTAATAATAATAATGACGTGACCGAATGAATGATTGGAACCTGCACCTCCAAGAACTGGAAGATAAGATATGCAGAATGTATTGATTGAATATGGTATTTTATCAAATCGAAGTAATCAATAATGGTTAACGTTATTTTAATATTATATTCTTATTAATTTAGACTTCGTGATAAATATTGATATAAAGGAGCAAAGGCCGCCAAAAAGAAGCTGTGAGTCGGGTATGATAAGATCGGGTTATTTGAGAAATCAAAGAATTTAGAAGTTAATAATATTTATCTGAAAAGGTTGCCTTAAAGATAAGATAACTTTGTTCGCGGGCAAATAAACTGAAGGGTGCGCCACATACAAATGTTTACAAGATCATTAAATTTCAGTATGCCGGCCTTGCAAAATTTCGTCATTTTTTGATATAAAAGTAAAACGTGACTGTACGTAGTTCACGGTCAACAAAATGCCAAATTTTCTCCAAATGCTAAACACAGCAAGCTGAGGACACTTAAAACTATTATTTATATTCTCGCAGAGTAGTATTTGCTTTCATTTATAACCCAAAAATAACTTTATTAGTACGTCACGAAGAAAGTCTTAAAACCAAACTATATAAGGCAATAAATAATCAGCATACATCAGCTATTAACTAACCAAATTAGGCAATGATAAATTTTGATTTGTGAATAACTGTTATTAAACTGCGTGATTGGACTTTGTTATCGTTATTTGACCAATAAGATTAACATAAAAGTATTCACACACATACAACACGTTACAATAACCCACGTATTACATTGCGCAATCCGATCACGGCGTGTCCAAAACTATCTAAACACTGAAAGAGTTTAATAGACTGAACATTGTGACTGACCCAGACCGAACCTTTCCTCTATTATAGTCACTCTTAATACAATTCTTTTTCTTAAAACCTTATCCATTACTGCATTTGATAGCCTCACAATAACTTAAACTATAAAGAAAGCAGTAGTGTATTATAAAAGAGGAATAGATGATAACGAGCTTGTATGTCGAAATATGATTGTAAAGGTAAACTTGGCTGATTGTTTGGACATTTTGACAGCTGACCATGCTCGTTACCACTGTCGTCGTGAAAGGCATCAGTAATCTAAATGCAAGGCTAATTGAATACAAAGGAGCGATAGCAATGGAATGCACTTTATGGGTTTCGTAATAAAAATGGGTTAAGTTTTTGGACAAACGTTGTTTGTTTATTAAAGACTTGATATTGGACTGATAGTAAATTAAAACAAGTGATACATTGTATCCGTGCTTACTAAATAGTGTATTTTGAAATCGTTCGGCTCGAGTACTAATTGAAATTACTAATATATAAATTAATAATTATAATTATTTGAACTGCTCACCAGTGCGATTAAAAAAACGGAGATGACTGTCTCAGATCAAATCAAACTAAATTGTCACGCCTCTTTCCCACGGGGATAGGCAGAGACAATGGAGCGCCACTTGCCACGATCCTGACACAACTCCCTCGCTTCCCTCACATCCACAATTCTCTTCATACAAGCTCTAGTTGTAATAAATAACTATAAAGGTAATAAATATATCAAATATAAGCTAGTAAGTACATATAGTAACAAGCTGCAACAAGTTCTCATCAGGTCAATGTAGTAAACCAAACATAAATCTAGTCACTCTGTGTCTACAGGGAAACTTGAGAACCAATTTTCTTCTCTCCTTTTACTGCACAGGTAACCAGTATAGCGCAGCGGTTCATATTTAATGACGTCATTAACTGAAGCGGTGTGGCTGTCCTGATATGCAAGGGACGTATTAGTCTTCAGGATATGCTTCTTTTAACTTGACAATATTGCAGTTTCAACACAAGATTTTCTTTAAACATATAAGAAAAATGTGATATAAATTTGAATTTAAAAAATTACATTTATTGTTATTTTTTATTTATTAAATATTATGTTTTAGAGTTTATAATATTAGGTTGTATAAATTAAATCCCAATTTATTTTTTCATTATATTTTTTTACATTTTGCGCGAACATTGATTAATGAATTAAACAAAATTTATTCGCCTTACTATCGCGTTTATTTTTTGTTATTCTCTCCGTGATCACAATGACTGCAAAGCTCTTGAAACGTTGAAATAATAAAATAAAAATGTAAAATCAAACCCAAAATAAACGCGATAGTAAGCCGCATAAAATTTGTTTAATTCTTTATTTTTTCTTCTCTAATTATTTTAAAATATGTAAATAAATAAATATAATAATTATTATACGTACTAAATATAAAGACATGGCCTAATTTATATAATTGGGTTTAGTATGAATAAGGTTTTGTGTTAAACCAGTAAAGATAAGAAGTAATATGCCTTAGACATATTTGATAAGTTAATTGGGGTTATGCAAATATTACTCACAAAGATAAATTAAGGTATAGTCACATTTAAATGTATAAATTATTTTAAGACTACCTAAATTTGACTACAGGGGATAGTTATCAGGCCTTATAAAGATTCTACCAGAACCTATCTACCGGTTGATCATGATGAATTATTTGAATTTGAATGACAGAATTTATGTAGTATTTTCTTAGATTTTGCGCGAACATTGATTAATAAATTAAAACAAAATAAACGCGATAGTAAGCCGCATAAGAATTGATATATTTACGTGTAAAATTAATATCGTCACAATTTAAAATATTTTGTAGTTTTAACATAAGTTTCACAAACAAGTTTTAAGACATGTTTTTAAAACAATCAACCTTTACAAATTTTTATGAGTGTAAAAGAATATTTCAAGTTTTTATTTCATTTAAATTTTATTAATTTATTTCATTCAATTTATTTTATTCCAGTCGTTAAAACGACCAAAATACCTATTCAGCGTACAGTTACCTTAATCGCCGACGCTATGCCAGACAAAATTTGCAAAATGAAAATTACTTTTTTGGATTTGCACAATTTAAAAATGCAATGAGAGAAGACCACGACCAGGCTAACATAAAAGCTAAAACGAAAGACATGGCATACATTATTAATACATTTGATTCAAGAAATGTATTCGAAATGCTAATGAAAAATAACTATTGTTATGATCTCGGTGCCCACACAACTTAACTCAAATATAACAACATGATTGCTTCTGACACGAAAGGAATAAACATAAATCAATTACATGTATTGTTAATCATTATAATAATAGATTGTTATTGACCTCGTAACATTTCATTTGCTATTCAGTAGGCATCTCCTTTGTGGGTCGTGATAACGTTCTGTTGCATTTAAAACAATGAACCATTTTTACTATAAAATAATCTTATCTCTTTTCCTCTATTACACACAATAAACAATGCACTACGCTGATAAAAATTGTTCGCTTTGGGAAATTAATTCTTTATTCTTCTTCTTTTTCAACATTATGTTGTTCACTGCTGGACATACGCATTCCCAATCATACTCCAATTCCTCTGTTATGAGTGAGCCTGTCTTTAATGTAGCTTTGATACCGTCAGTACATCTAGCAGGACTTCTTACACTTCTTCTTCGTGTTCGAGGCATTATTTCTTTATTGAATTCAAATAGTTTATAAGTAAGTACAAGTACCGTTTAGAATTTAGATCAATATAAAATACCGCCAACGTTGCGAGCTGTTATCATTATCATAGTGTCATTTGGAATCAAATTGTAGGTTGTTCATTCTAACTTGGCCGGCATAGTGGAAGTGCCTGCTACTTGCAGTCGCCTTCATTATTGTATCATACTCCAGCTTAACATCAGGCGGGTTGCTGTCATATGTCGAGCCCCAATAAAAATAATTTTAATATTAATGTAACCATAGAGCTTGCATGAAGAGAAGAAGCTTGTGGGAGCGAGGAAGTTGTGTCAGGATCGTGGCAAGTGGCGATTCATTGTCTCTGCCCATCTCTGTGTAAAAAAGGCGTGACAATTTGATTGATTGATTGTGTGTCATGATTACTTCGTATTAGTCTGAGTGTAGGATGGTAATTGCAACTAGTTAGGTAGCACTCCCACGAATGTATTAATTTAAATTAACATGTGTTTTGATTTTGATACATTTTGTGTTCGAATTATATTTGAGAATTCTAAAAAGATTTTTTAATGAACAATATTGGGAAATTCCTCAATGGATGGCATAAAATGTAAATTTAAATCGAACAAGGAAATGAGTCAAGTTTTTGTCGAACAAAGTGTTTCTTATTTCCCTATTGTGATTGTGCAAATTGTGATCATCGATCAGCCGTCGATCATTCTTCTTTGAATAGGAGCTAATGAATTTCTGACAAGCAAACCAAAAGTTTTTGTACGTAAGTAAATTTATTTAAATCAATTTATAATCTTGATAATGTCAAGTTAATTCTATTTGTTTTAACGAACTTAATTTTATTGTGTTCCCTTTACGGTTTTTATGTCTAGTTAAGTCGCGTACATTACCCTAAGAAAATGTGAATAAAGAATAAGCATTACTTGATTGATTAATGCTAAATCAAGAAATGCATTTTTTTTTATTGTGACTCGACATTTGACAGCACCCCGCTTGATATTAAGCCAAAGTGTGGTCCATGAATGAATGTCACTGCTAATACAATTCAATAGCTGTGAGTAGCAATCACATCCACTATGCCGGCCTAGATGGAACCGGCAACTTACAAGCTGATCCCGAAATGTGACCAAATCACTTCACGGTCTGTATACTTGTAAGTGGTGGTACTACCCCAGATCGGCAGACTGGGTACCACTGCCTACCACTCTTAGATAACCAGACCCGAAGCAAATATCCATCTCTTTTTTTTAATAACAAATATTTGCAATATTTAATATTATTTAATATTACAAATAAAAGCTATGAAACAAATATTTGCTCCGACCGGGGATCGAACCCGGGACTTTACGCGCAACAAACCAGTCGCTAAACCGTTCGTCCACGCCTGTCGTCAAAGTTAATGCTCTTAAGTTAATGCTTTAATGCTAAATTATTGTTGATTAATGCTCATATTACTTGGTTATTGATAGTAAAGTCATAAATGTTTATTTAATTTAATTGCGTAGCGTAATAGTTGAAATATTTATAGCACATACGGGACCATAATTTAATCGCCAATTTTCTCAACAACACATCCGCATCGTTCATCACAGTAAGGTTAGTGAGCCTGCGTTAAATCAAAACTGCCTTGGAGTGTTTTAGATAATGACGGTCGTCTAAAACACTTGAGCGAATCATGTCAGTGAATATTATGATTAATATCTTCTTAGTTAACGGTATATAAGACTCACGATTTGTTCATATTGAGTCCGAGATGTTTCGTTCGGCGTAAGAAGCTACATTTGTTTGCCTATTGCTGGACCGGTCTTGGACGTCGTCGCTACTGCTTTAAATTCATAATTTTTCAATGAGCCTTTTTGTATAGCACAGCTCGTCTCGCTGACAACCGCGCTTATGGCCCGCCTGATAAGATCGCTTTGTGCACCATTAGCCAAAGTGATTGACGTTGTTAGTTTGTTGTCAGTAATTTTGTTTGATATTTAGAGCGGCGAGTGTACCTCTTCTGGCTGTACACAATTCATAAATGCAAACAATGCTGACATGAGAATTTGATAATTTCAAATTGCAATGTGCTTGTGAAATTGTAACATCTTTTTCCAACTTTCATTCCACGTTAATTTAATTGGTCACAGAATTATTATTGTGAAACAATAGGAGCTTCATGGTCACGAAAAGGGAAGTGCTTTTTGACAGAACGAATCGTGTAAATTTTTAGTGTGGTCTAATCGAGAAGCGGAAGAGTTATATGAAGATACATTTTTATTAATAATTTTACAAATGAAATGACATGCCAAGTACAAATTGATGCAATTAATTACTATGTACTATTAAAATTTGCTAGGTATGAACTTACCACACGAGCTTTGTAAGAACTTAGATTTAACTGAGAGTTTTTCTCAACAATAAACGCGGTCACTTAAAACTTGGGCCACATTAAAATCTTCGATTCCTAACAAAGTGATATAGCGTGTATAATCTACGAAGCAAATGGTCAGGCTGTCAACAATGTTATCTCTGCACGTATTTTTGGACACGATTACATCGAATCATTAACTATTACTGTAATTGTTTCTTTCCTTTACAGTGAAATAACACGCTTGGTAGTAAACGACTTCTTTTTTCTAGAAATTTCATAACCCAGCGGTTCTTTGCGTCCTTTATCTTGACGACACCATGGAGAATATTATGAGAAGCTCTTTAACCTTGTTTAAGGGTGGCTTAAGCAAGGTTAAAGAGCAATACTTGCTCAGGTCAGGTGTAGTATCCGCATATAAGTGTTTTTTTTTACATTCTTTACAGCCCATGTGTTATCTTGAATCCGTCAAGCAAAGCGTCAAAAAGCACCACAAAATATGCCTCGCCCTTCCGAACGACAAGATACCAGTTGCATCCACCGTTTACTATGTCGTCAGTCCACCTAGTGGGAGGCTAACCTACGCTGCGCCTTCCGGTTTGTGGTTTCTACTCTAGAATCTTTCTTCCCCATCGGTTGTCCTATATCATCTTATATTATACCAACAGAATTGAGTTAGTGCACTTCATCATCAGAACCAAGTAAGTAATCCATCTAAATAAGGAAATGGATTAAAATTTGTCTTGCATCTTAAATCTATCTGTTTGAATGTACATTTCGTCACTGTATCATTGTATTCACGCACGATTGTGACTTCCAGCGCGTAATCGTAGCAAATCTGATAGTTATCAAATAATAGAGAGACAGGTAACAATTGCGCTATTTTAATTTTATAACCGTTATAAATGGGCATACATAATTGGATTTAGTATGGCCTGTTTATGAGGTTTTATTAAATTTTGTCATAGTCATGGGTCTAATAGAAAATCTCCTTTTTCGTTGAGTGGTTAGCCATTAGCGCTATTCAAGACTCCACAAAAGCCATATCAAGATGAGTTTAAATTGATTTTATTTTTATTATGTATTATAATGGTTGAACTCTTTATTTAGTTAATTATTCAGATTGAAGTAATAATTTGCGTTATATCTGTAATTTTATTATTTGTTTATCCAATAGCCGTTACTTTATTATATCCTAATTTAATTTTAATGCCTATTATTATTTTCTATTCACAGTCATTAATTATGATGACAAAAACCTTTATTTAAACAAATATATAAAAAAGAATTATAACAGACGAGCCGTTTTTTTTTCGTAAATTGATCGAACTAACAGCGACATTTTTTAAAGCTATTACTTTTTTAATACACAAAAGTGTACGCGGGTCGTTAACGTTGTTTATTTTGTTCCTGTTTATATGTACTCTAATTTACCACATGTTGTCTGAACTATAAAAAATAATATCCACATGATTTGACGTAATTTGGGACCGTGTTATGACGAAAGGTTCGTGTGTTTTAGAGTAATTTTCTCCCATTCCGTTATTAACCGGTAACCCATCTTTTTTATTTTAGTTGTTAAAAATAAGTTAACGAGATCTTCATAACAAGGTGGATAACATTTTTTAGTTTCAACTTTATGATGACGAAAGTTTAGTTTCTTCCGTAACTGTCCAAATGTCGCGTGCTCTTTTTTAATCCTACTTTATGATTAGTTTTATGAATACGAATGTTTGCTTAAATGGTATTTATATTCATAAATTTAACATTTTTCTTAACACATTCCTTATATCGTATTGGGATTAAAGTGTCAACATTAATAACAAAAACAGAGACAGTCTGACTCTTAAATAGTTGTGAATAGAAATGTTCGATAAACAAAATAAATATTTGACCTCATATGATGTTTTATTAAAATAAAATATAAAGTTTATACGAATATTTTGACAGCTATCAGACATAATAACATATTTGATGTAAATTCAATATTGAAAAATTTTTATAAACTTTTTTGAGAATTTTATCTGTGTGTTATTGGCATTCGGAAACTGTTCGGAGATCATTATTGTGGTGGTAATGGGTTGTATATATATGGAGTGATTTGTATGTTATCTGTAGGACAATCTTGCGAATGTCTATGAATAGGAATTTAAGAATGTTTATGGCGGTTCTCTGTCATCAATATTAGACTAAAACAGTAGCAGTATCCGCTTTCAAAGTACTAATTAACTTTAGAATTAATTAGCTGTAAGTAGAGTTATTTATGTGGTTTTGTATATAACTTTTTATTGAAAATTTTGTTTGTTTAGAGAATAAAAAGTATGCGTATTTCCTTAGTAATTGTTTTATTTGTTTGCGCAAAACATTGTGGTATCCAGTGGTCGCTTACACGATAGACACTAAATAACAATTTACAATGCATTTTTATTGACAGGTATTATTTCTTTCTGTAACACTGTCGTTCTTCCTTTTGATGCGTTTTAAAGAAAGGTCTAAACATTTATTTGAAAAGTAATAACTAAAAATCGATACATATAATAGCACCTCTCTGCATAAAGGACAGTAACAACAAATCAGTGAATTCTTAATTCATACAAATCACCATAAATACTTTAAGAGTAGTAGACGGACAGTTTATAGTCATTTATACAGTTTGGCCACTCGGAGTGGATGCGACAGCACCATGCAATTATTTAACTGAGGTAGCAGTCGCTTCATTAATGGATCAGCCGGTGTGATGTCATATGTCAAGCCACAATAATGAAAATAATATACTACATTTACGCAGTGTTTTAATTACCTAAATAAGCTAGGCTTTAAGTAGTAAAGGTTGATGACTAAACACATTTTAGTTGTGATTTAGTATTTCCTAACTTTAGATGTAGAGCTTTGATAAGAAACGTCTCCTTGTAGGGCATAAATAGTATTGTACTTTGATAACACCAAATTTAAATTATGTTGTAACGCTTTTGTATTTCGATGTTTATTGTTGTATAGTCTTTATATGTAAATTGTCAAGTCGTGACGATTGTTAGAGTGATAGTGAGGACGTTTGTTTCGCAAGCTCACGGAATGATAATTGTTTCGAGAGAAAAGGCTCTACCGTGTGGGTGCTGCGGCTCGAGCACCTGTTCCTACCATAATGTCATTCCCGTAGACGTAAAACGGAAGATTTCTTCAAATGATAAACTAAGGATTTAATATTTCATAAGCATGCTCTTAAGACGTGGACTGTGAGACTTTTATGTTAATGTGAAACTCGTATATTGTATTTTATGTCCTTTTCTAGCTACTGTATAAATGTATTTAACTAAAAAGGAGAAGTTTATGTGTTTTGTATTACGGTAATATTGTTGTAGTTTAAATGTTTGAATTTCGCTTTCTAGTACCTAATTCCCAAAAGTGGTCTTAAATTGGTCTGATGTTACACCGCAAGCAGTTCTAGATGTTAGTACATTTGGCGTGTTTCCGTATAGCCCAGGTGTTTGGATATTTTTGGCAAAGATACTGGAGGCCAATTTGGCTAGATATCTCAGTTTCAATTGCATTAACACGCCAAATGGCCAATTGCCCCAATTTTTCTCAATTCCACTTTTGTAGTGTTTTACTCGTATATCTTTATCTGTGTGAAATCGGGTTTGTATTTAAGCAAAAAATACAACGAATTAATGTTAATAGACTTAGTTTATTTACAGTAGCAATCCTTAGGACATTAAAATGCAAGATATATTTTTATAGGCAATGATATTTTAAGAAGAAAAAAAGACGTAAATATTGTTATACGCGCTCCGTAAGAGGCACGTTAATAAGCAAACCTAAATGTTTTGTAATGCAAACCAACATATATTTATCTCTTTATCGCTCTCAGTAACTATATTTTCGTCCTTCTTTCACTCGTATGTATGTCTAGTCATGGTTGATCATTTAAACTCGTGCCATTTGCGTACACTGAAACTCGTGTAGGTGACATATCTACTTATTTAACTTAATATCATTGTTTATGGGTAGGTATGTCGATTTTCAATTAAACCAATTTATGTATTTTCAACTTAAGTACGCTAGTTAATAATTTATAACTGATTTTACATTAAGTACTATTTCAAAGTTATTTTTCATATAACAATCAATCAAACAAATTGTCACGCCTTTTTCCCACGGAGCTAGGCAGAGACAATGGAGCGCCACTTGCCACGATCCTGACACAACTCCCTCGCTTTCTTTACATTCACAATTCTCCTCATACAAGCTCTAAAGTTATGGGCACTAGGCAACCTAGCTTTCTTGAGGATGTCTCCGATTTGATCGGAAAACACCCTCCTGGGCCTGCCTGGTTTAACGCATGCATCCACATCAGATTCATAAACTGCTTTCGTCAATCTACATATTACATATAATAATCTATGTTTGACGCTACGTGGTCAAGGACGTTGTGAAATGAAACGCACCCGTTGAAATTGTGAAGAAGACTAATTTATTTAACATAAAATAGAATATAAAAAACAAAAGAATAAATGAGTTTAAAAATGACATTTTTTAATGGAAATGAATTAAAATAATTTAGTGCGAACTTTTTAAGGTCGGCACATATCTATAATAATCTACATACCTTTCATATTACACATGTCATTATTATAACTGAACAAGTTAAAAAATGTAAGCTTAAAGAAGCAAGACCACGGTCTTACAGTCCACAATTATTTATTGCGGGTTTATCTTACGGCAACCGTTTGCGATAAAATAAAAGAAACACCAGTGTCCGTGATCGAGATTATCACAATGCGATCTAAGAAATACCGCCCTTTACAATTTGTAGCTTTTATACTTATATTTAACATACATTGCTACTTTAACGAAACATGTATTTTAATGCGATGAACAAAAACAAGCAATGTATACAAATATTAATAATAATTACATTTAAATTTTTCATTTTATCAGTTTAAAATGTTGTTTAATTGCTGATTTATGTTAAGAAGCTTTTAAAGTTACTGTTAGCATATGTAATTTTGTTATTATAGGTAGAAAAATTTGCATTGCTTAAGATTTACGAGTACGTATTATGTTCTTCTTATTTTTTATCTGTTACCTTCTAAGAATGTTCTACTCTCAAGTTTGTGTCATTAGTTTTGAGACCAAGGCACGTATCATAGATTGTATATCTTAGAAAACTTAATATCCTAATTTTTTTTAACAAGATTTCCTTGTATTTGCTCTTTATTTTATACGGGATAATTGATACACCATGTCTACCTTAATAAATTAAACAAATTATCGCGTTTATTTTGGTTTTGATTTTACAGTGTTTCTGTCTATCCCTGTGGAAAAAAGGGCGGACAATTTTCAGTTTGATAGATTTTATAATTTTTTATTCCGTTTCGAGAGCTTTGCAGTTATCTTGGTCAATAAACGCCATAGTAAGCCGCATAAAATTTGTTTAATTCAATAATCAATGTTTGCGCAAAATCTAAGAAAATACTATATCTTGCTTTTTTTCGGTAGAGCATGATTTAAACCCAGGGTTGTAGGTTCGTGTCTGACATTGGGTGTCACCGCGACTGTCGGTAATCACTAGTTGCTGAGGTAGATAGGAGTGGTGGTAAGAAAAGAAGAACAAGATGTTTATTTGGTTAGTGAGTCCCAATTCTAAAACCCTAGAAAATCATCTTTATCTTATAGATATTTGAAAGTTATACGGGGTTGCTTACCACCTCTTAGAGCAATATAAAGTTACAATGCAATTTCATAACACGTTTGGTACAAAAGTAAGCTTATTTTAAATAATATTACTTTCTTAAAGTTGGTGGTAGGCTAGATAGGTAAAAGTGTACAGTACCTAAAAGTGTACAGACCGCGAAGTGATTCAGTAACGGATGAGCTTGTATGCTGCCGGTTCCAACTAGGCCGGTATAGTGAATGCGACTGCTAGTTTTAACTATTTAAGTGTAGTAGCAATCGCCGCTATGCTTACCTTAGAGTAGTAATATTTAAAATAATATTTTTTTTATTTGAAATATTTAAGGTTAAAAAAATAATAATTTTCTTTTTATATTTGGGGCAATTTTTATTGCTAAATATTTAATAAAATCATAAACACATAATCGGGCTATACTTTTTCTTAAATATCAATATAAGTTTTAATTAGTATTAAGATAAATAATTACATTTTATTGGGAGCAGATACTATTTAAAGAAGAACAATGTTAATTCTTGTATGTAAGGGGAGATTAAAGAAATACTGTCCGGTATCCAGTGTCCTTTCAATGCGAACTCTTTGTACAGTCAGTCCCTATCATTGTGTAGTTGACACAGCCTTAATTAGAACATGGAGGAAAACCTACAGTAATCATTACATGCACAAAAACAATTTTAAATGACTCTTAATCTCTTTTTAATACAGGCAAAAAATTTGATAGGTGTTTAATTAATATGGAATTTTATGCTATTATTCGTAAAATATTTTTTTTTATTATTGTGACTTGACATATGCCAGCACCCTGCTTGATGTTAAGCTAGAGTGTGGTCCATGAATGGATGTCACTGCTACTACAATTTAAGTAGTAAGTAGCAGTCACATCCACTATGCCAGCTTAGTTGGAACCGGCATTTTACAAGCTGACCCGAAACGTGACTAAATTACTTCATTTATTTATTTATTTATTTATTTATATATGTCATTTAGAACGGCGAGTCGCCTTTTACAATAAATGATTGACTAAATACAAATTATTTCACTATCTAAAAACATAAATTAAATGAAAAATATTCTTACATACTATTTATTATGCACCCAGACCTTCACAATATTTTTCGCAGTCACAAATAATCCTGATCCAGGCGTCGTCAAAAACATCACAGTTCGGTGCTGCGCCAAGGAGACCGTTTACTGAAGTGATCATTCTGCAGATGGGGGATTGAGCATGACTAATTGTGCGGCATGATGGCATCGCTAAAAGAGGCACGCGACGACAGGTTCTCAATCGCGAATGTCTGTATGGCACATGGAGCCTGCATAGAGAGTCAGAAAGCTCGATGGCATCCAGATCCCCACGCAATATCTTCAGTGCCATATATAGATCACTTCTTGCTCTTCGGTACTCTAATGAGTTCATACCCAGGGCTCCGAGCAAAAACTTTGTTGGAAACAAGAAAGGATAGTACCTGTTTTTTCTTTTATATAGATATCTTAGAAAAGCCTTTTGCACTTTTTCCAACATTAACTTATAGCAAGTTTCATGAGGGTTCCACACACACGCGCTTGTCTCTAGTTTACTTCATGTGTTATACTTGTTGTAATTATGTTTGACCGGCATAGTGACGGCGACTGAAGCGACGAAACGGCTTTGTCAATCGTTAGCGCTCTTGAACTTCTCCGTGGCAAGTCTCAATAAAAAATAAATCCTAATCAAAATATTTTTTAGATTTGAATTGATTTTGTTTCATTTAAAAATGTAAGTTCTTTTACCTTATTTCCACATCTTATTGTTCTCTTATAACTTATTATATTTTATATTACATACTAATAATAATTTATTGTTTCTGCGTGTCCCTGTGACAATTTGATTGATTGATTATAAAATGTATTACAGAAAAATGAAAGGCATTTTTTTTTCGGAATGGCGTTTTAAGGGGAATCGAACAAAGGCCTCCTAAGGGTGATTAGGACATAGAAGAGGTCCTATGTCTAAGGATTGCTATAAAAATATTTTACACCCCTTTATCTCTGCAACGCCCCTAACAATATGGAACATGTCATTATAGTCGCACATATTATATTTGATATTACGAATAAAATTTTCGTCTCATTCCAACTTCTTCGTCATCGTCTCGTCCATTTCCTGCGAAGTAAAAACTTTATTTCCATCTTGATTCATGTCACGATTTCGGTAAGGGCTGCATTACTGATGCTGCCTTGATACAAAACTACACTGTTATTCAAACTTATTTCTTTAACTTTAGGTATAATGAAAAAAAAACATTTTGCGGTTTATTATGTTGTTTTATTATTATTATAAAGTGCTTGTATCATAGAAACAGGACTTGGTCATACACATATCAAAGATACATTAGTACCGGCAAGTGGTTTTGAACCTGTGTTCTCGGTTTGCGTGAGCACTACACACTACACACCACTACACCACGTTCGCCTTACAATTATATCTAATGATTATGTGTTACATAAACTAATGACGCAAGAAAAGCTTCACCACAAAGTCTGTTGGTTAACATTGAGTTACGTGGCTCAGTCATATATTTTTATTATTTTTATTGTGACTAGATATCTGACCCCGACTTGTTTGATGGTAACCAAGAGCGCCAAATACTGAAATGACTCAGTTTAAGTTTGTTTCAGTCTTGTTGACTATGTAAGGCCTAGCCTCTTTGGCTATGTACATAGCCATGTACATCATGCAGCGGCGCTTTCAGTAGCCCCTTAAGTATGTCTCTCCAAGATGTGGTCTTTTATTCTTCCCTATAACTATAAGGTTTTTTTAATATTGTTAGGGTTTCTTTAGCTACGAGAAAAATTGTCTCGTTTATAACCAAAAAATCTTGAGAGATCGACGAAGACAGAACATAACAAACACCCTTTGTGTTGTTGTCCTGTGTCCAGCCCATGTCACTTTAAAACAGCTATTCTGACTGCGAAATCAAACGTTGAGTCATAAAATTAGATAGTGAGGTTTATTCAAGATTTTACATGTGTTGGAATTATAGATTGTATTGAAGGTGCCAATTTTTATTTACTTTAGGAGTTTTTTTTATAAACCTAACACATTGCAGTTATTTAGCAAGATATAATTTATGTATCTTATTATTGTATTAATCAATCAATCAAATTGTCACGTCTTTTTTCCACAGGGGTAAACACAGACAATGGAGCGCCACTTACCACTATCCTGACACCACTCCCTCGCTTCCCTCACATCCACAATTCTCTTTATACAAGCTCTGAGGTTGTAAAATTCTATATTTAAAAACTAGTTTTCCTTTTTATTCACTCATAATAAAAAAAATATATAAGATTAAAGTTTTGGAACAACTGTGTAAGGGCTCCTTCTAAAGAGTTTTGTAATATAATATTACCCAGTGCCGCGGTTTGTCGCTATGAGTCTCATAGTTTTTTTTATTAGTATTCCGAATGAGCTTTGTGAGGCGCCATTAGAACATGAATAATTTTGTATTTTTATTAAAGTATTAAAATATAATGTACGTGTTATCCTTTGTAGATAGCGCAGTTTTAGTAGTAATGGCAATATTTAATAGTGATAGGCAGGCCGTAAAGTAAATCAGTCGTGTTTCGACTGTAGTTAATTCGCTGATCCTGCAAGTGGCAGTCGTCGTATAAACTAAGTCGGCCTAGTGAGATCCTCGGGCCGACCGCTTAACACAATGAGCTTCGTTTTGACAGTTAAATTCCTTTAATGAGTTTTAAATTAAAACTTCGACCGAGCTGAGAATCGATATTCTTTTTCACTAACAGTTCAAGCTCAGTGAAACTCATTGTCCAAATGAATAAAAGTTGTTTTTGACACTAACAGCGACCGCGTAACTTTTTGACAAATGGGAATAAATCACTTGAGGGGTAGGCAGTGATGCAGTCTGTCGATCTAGTTGCTAATGGCAGCTTGTAAGTTGCCGATACCTACTAGACCAGCACAGATGATGGATGCTACTATCAATTGTTTAATTGTAGTAGCAGTTGCCTCCATTCATGGACTGCACTATGTCTAACATATGTCCATAACATACGGTATGCGCACAAGAAAGATGATTTAAGCCTCTACCACACAGGCGCGTTATTGCGATAATGCGTTATCGGATGCGTTATTGCGATAACGCATTGCGTCCCGATTCATTGTACATAACTGCATCCTACTTCTATTGCGTTGTTATTATCGCAGCAAGCTGTAACTTCGTAGCCGTCCTAATACATATTGTACTAAAAACAGATATCGTAATAACGCATCCGGTATTACCGACCGATAATAACGCGCCTGTGTGGTAGATGCTTTAATGGTTATCAAGTAATAGCTTTAATTGTAATTAAGTGGACGTTAATTAGTAAATTTAGCTGTAATGGAAGGATGATTAGCAATGTTATGAACATATAAGTGGTTTCTTAGCTCTGATCAAATCATCAGCTAGGTTTGATGCTTTTTTTTATTCTGACTCGACATATGACAGCATTTCTTCTGATATTAAGCTAAGTGCGGTCCATGAATGGAGGTAACTGCTACTACAGTAAATAAATGTAGGTTGCAGTTACATCCATTATGCCGGCCTAGTTGAAACCGTCAACTTACAAGTCACTTCACGGTTTGTATACTTGTAAGTGGTGGTACTACTCTGGAACAGTAGATGGCATAATTTAATTATATCAATAAAATTTACTTAGGTATCCTTCCACACATTAAATTTTGGTGGTTGTTGGTCTGCCGATCCGGGGTAGTACCACGACTTTCAAGAATACAGACCGTGAAGTGATTTAGTCGCGTTTCGGGATCAGCTTGTAAGTTTGAATTCTGCTTAGTGGATGCGATTGGTAAGGGACCGCACTTGGATCGCCCTATGACTTTGATCGTGTAGTTTCTTTGATTCAAGCACATTTAGCTGCTTGGTATAGAAACGTAGAAAAACAAATACCAGTAAAAAATATATTGTATATTATTATTATTTATTTATGAAAAAATGTACTTAACCAACTCATAAAAAATCGTATAAAATAATTATATATGGATCTCACGAAGGGTTGGTAAGGTTTTATTGTTTTACCTTCTTTTATAGCTTTAGAGATGCGTGATGTAATGTGACGGTGCAATTACGTTTTAAACGTTAATATATTATAACCAATTTGCTTTGAATTTTTAAACATTTATTTGTATAAAGCGACATTGACTGAAGCAGCCGTAAAATAGGACGTTTTTCAGTCAGTCGTCACCATCATCAGTTTAGACATCCTACCAGGTAAGTCTAGGTCAATACAAAAGTTGCATGAAGTTTAAAATATACATTTCTTTTTAGACTCGACAGCTGACTTCGACTTACCTGATGGCAAGCATATGGAAGTACAAGAGCGCCAACGACTGAAAAAACCAACTCAGTTGATGGTTGCATAAGTCGCTGTAACTATACCGATCAAATAGGCTTCACACATCGCATATTATAATAAAAAATACCAACGATAGTAACCATGAAATCGGTCTTAGCTTAGGTATTTGCGATAATGGTGTATGTAATAACTTTGTATGTAAATAATAGTAAATACTTTAAAATCAGTATGTTTAATCCATGTCGGAGTTAATGTAAGTAATTTGTACTCTACCTTTTGAAATCTAACTATTGTCACACGTTTATGAACACTGGTCCATGAGCTAGCACTGGTATATTCTTAGTGCTTTTACTATTAATTGAAATTGATACCGTAAAATATACGGTATCAATTTCACACAATAAAAAAGTCGCTTTACGTTCTGTACATTTGAATGTGGTGGATTGGCAGAATGGGCAAGTGAACACTATCTGTCTGTCTACCCTTTTAACAACAGACAACAGGCATATGTCGAGCTACAATATAAAAATAATATAAAAAAAGAAAATAAACTAGTATAACTATAATAGTTTCGTGTTACTATTCTATTCCTTCAAGTCGAAACTAGCTAGTATGCTACATACAATATCTATTATTTTCTTAGAGACTCGACATAGGTTGCCTAGTGCCCATAACCATAGAGCTTGTATGAAGAGAATTGTGAATGTAAAGGAAGCGAGGGAGTTTTGTCAAGTGAAGGTATGGCAGAAGAAGCTTTAGAGTAGAATTAACGCTGTAGAAATGCGATCTTTAAGGAGTGTATGTAGAATAAGGAATAGCACATTGCGTGATAGATGTGGTTTGAAAGAAGATGTAGTGACAAGGATTGACAAAGGAATGCTTCGATGATTTGGGCAGATGGAAAGGATGAGTGAAAGTAGATTGACGAAAGGAATTTATAAATCTGATGTGGATGGATGCGTTAAACAAGGCAGGCCCAGGAGGGTGTTTTCCGACCAAATCAGAGACATCCTCAAGAAAGCTAGGTTGCCTAGTGCGCATAACCACAGAGCCTGTATGAAGAGAATTGAGGATGTGAAGGAAGCAAGGGAGTTGTGTAAGGATCGTGGTAAGTGGAGCTCCATTGTCTCTGCCTATCCCTGTGGGAAAAAGGCGTGACAATTTGTCTGATTGATTGATAATTCAGATCGAATTTTTATAGAAACAAGAATAGGTCGCTAACTCTGGATCTAATCCGGGGGACGAGCGTCGTTCGAGGTACAGTAATAAGTAGATTGTAATTGAACGTCAAAGGGACCGCCTATAAATGGATTAGTCGCCGATACGAACATCAAATTCTGACGAGCGTATAAGTGACAATTCCATATCAGGCACAACTAGTACTGATTGACAATTGTAAAGGCTATTTGTTATGGTTAGTGCGTTGATTAATCTCTATGATATATGAACGTTCGGATTGTAATAAACAATACGAGTGCGCGTCACGAATTTTTCTATGCTCTAAATAATTGTGACGAACGGCTTTTGTTCTATTATGGGGTTGTAGAACTACTAGGAACTCTCTAGCACTTGCAGAATCATACTACATCCTACTACATACTACATCATACTGGCAGTCTATGATGACTATTTTGACACTCGACTTTACTATAATGATAAAATTATTATCTAAAATGATAGTTTTGAGTTTTAAAATTATAATTTTGGGTTTGCATTATATTGAAGTGCTTTTATTATAGAAACAAGACGACCAAAGTATAAAAGTACATATATCAAAGATACATTGGTAACGGCAAATGGCTTTTAAACTTTGCTCTCGGTTTGCGTAACCATTGCACTACCACTACACTACGGTCGCCTCAATATTAAATTCTTTTGACAACTAAGTACAGCAAATATTGTTTAAAACTTCAAAAGTGGGTGTATTTTTTCTAAGAACGGTCAAACGTAAAAACTTGATTTTGACATAGAATTAGGTTAATATATTGTTTTAAGGTATTTTCTGAGATTTTGTATTTTGTGGTAGAAATATGTACTTTATAATATATTTTTTCTTTAATTAGCATGACACAGGAAACCACTTAAGCGAAACACAATACAATTCGAATTTACTTAAAGAAGAATGTGGAATAATTATCTAAAAATATAAAGGCAAAAGTCTTCATATTAAAAACTTTTATTATGTTACTTTTAAGGTATAAAAATGTAAAACTGGTTCGTTTGCACACTAATAAGGAAAGGGACGAATAAACCGGACAAATAATGTACCAAATAATATATAAAACTATTGTTTTTTTTACTAATTAATACTTTTTTTGTACAGGATAAGACATCAGAAGATTTTAGATAATTACGACTTTTTTTACCACGACCCACCCGCTTCTAATAACAAATCAATATGGTATTTTCTGAGGTATTGCATGAACATGGTTTATAAAATATATATTTTTTAGCGACTTTCTATTACGTTTATTTCAAGACGTGGTTGCGCAATATGGCAAAGCTTTCAGTATCAATCAATACTAACTTAAATTAAAATAAAATAATCGCCGCAATTATAATTTATTTATATCAATATTGATTTTTTAATATCCTAATGAATACTTAAGAATAGAAGATTATCGTAAATTTAAAATATTTGGGTTACAATCACAACATTCTCGTTAAACTTAACTTTAAGCAGCTTTAATGCATTCTTAAATGTGCTTGCGGTGGATGTTCGATTGCCTGATGGCAAAACGTAGAACTGTATTAATTTTAGTATTATACTAACTGTTCTCTGCCACGCTCATTCCGATTAAATGGAAAGGAAAAAGATAAACATATGTTTGTTTAATTTAACATTACTTGTGGGTATATAATTTTTATTTTTATATTAAAGCTGTGCTCTGCATATAATGATCTTCTATTGCACCCCCATAGTACATCATCAGGTATCTTTAATTTTGAATCAGCCTAGTTATAAGCTCATAGTTAGTCATAATTTTAGTTAAGTACTCATATAGTAGTTATATCTTTTACATATCCCTTGCATCCTCGTGGTCCATCATTAGGTACTTCAGATGTATCAGACTAGCAATTTGTATCTTCGTCCTTCATATTTGGCCGGCATAGAGACGGCGACTGAGGCAACCGTAAACTGAATCGGTTATATTAGTTGTTGGTACTCTTGGAACTCCCCTTGCTTATCATTAGGCAAATTAGGGTCAGATCAGCTAGCCACAAATTAAGAAATATATATGATAACATATAATATTTTAAACAAATTTTTAATTTTTAGATAAGCACAATCTTTTATATGCAGTAACGTTTACTGAATATTGTATACGCCATTAGATAGTACAGTAAATTAGAAACAATTCCCTTTCACATAGATATTTTGTTCACCAGGGAATTAACAACTACATTTTATCATAACACTACAAAAAGAGTAGAGCTGACGTCGTCTCGCGGTAGGAATTCAAGATGCTATCGTTATACTGGAAGCTTATGGAGTTTTATGTGAGTTATGGCGTAATAAACAAAATGTACCGTTGTCACACCTACCTAATAGAAATCATCGATTGAACGAACTAAAGTTTACTATACCAGCTCTATTGATATTGAAAATGATTTTATGCGCCTTCGTGTGCATTTATTTTAAGCATTTCAGTCTGAAACGATTTATTTTATTTGAGACCTTAAAATTATTTATTTTAAACTTTTTTCCAGACATCGGCGCTCTGTGCCTTCCCTTGTTTAGAGGCAAGTCGAGTGCAGCTGTCGAGTGTTAATAAAATAAATGGTTTAATATTTACTTTAAATTGATGATGAATTGACTTTTCGGGATCAGCATGAAAGTTTCCGGTTCCAACTTTGGCTGGCATAGTGGATGCGACGCGACGTCTATATGCAGATATTACCTGTAATGCAGTCGCCTTCATTCATAGCCAGACGCGGCTCTAGTCCATGAAGCGGCCGTGTGCTATCAATACCTTGGCGACCAGTATTTAACACGCAAGGTCCAAAATGGAATACCTGCTTTAGAGGTGTCGAGAACGGTGCTTGGCGCCTCCCTTAAGTCTGTGCCAGTGTGTGCTGCTTTATAGATAAAGCCGGCTCTGACTATAGCATCGGGCGGGTTTTGTCATATGTTGAAGCATAATAAAAAAATGACTCAGACATGATAAAACTTAAAATCTATTTGGATTTTAAATAATTTTGATTATAAATAAACAAAATGTATAAGTAGGCGCTCGTATATCTGATGTTTGATGTGCAGTTTTATGCGGCGGGCGAGCGTGTGAAACGAAGTAGACGTTCTTATAATATCGAACTGTTAAAGTCGACAGTTGAGATGTCAGCAGAAAATTGGATTTCACAAAATAAATAATGTCTCTTTTATATTTATCATAATACTTATTTTAATTTACAATTTTATGTAACCCACGTTGAGTTCAAAATTGCATGTGCTTATAATAAAGATGTCTCGACTTGACGAAAAGTTAATTTAAAGTACAACATTTGCGTGCACAAAAGATTCAATTTTTGTCCACTATGGTTATAATATACTTTTTGTTATTCAATTGTTAGTATTATTTTCTTTTGCAACGCGAGGATTAATTTAGTTAACAGCTTGAGGGATTATACAGGTAACTCATACCTCGTTACAAGATTGAGTGACAGTGCCTTTAAAAATTTAAATAAATTTGTTAGGTTTTTTGCATTGAATGTCCGATTTGCATTGTCTGTCAAAAGTAAAAGTTATAAATTACAGTAAAGTGACTTAAACCCATTAGAGACTATTGTCGTTAGAGGGTTATAAACGGACTTAAGGTGTGGTCCGATTTCGCACTAGTTTGATTATTGGTTCCAAATTTCTTTAAAGGCATTCGGTTCGCTGATGCCCGCTAAGTGAATGGAAGAATGCACGGAACTCGAAAAGCAATAAAACTGGATGAACACCTCTTACGAAATGCTAAGGTTTTAATATGAAAATAATGTTTCTACACCCACGTCCAAAGAGTAAATTGACGAAAAATTCTCCGTATGTGGGATTGTCTGTTTATAACACAATCAAAGTTTCCTTTGTTAAATTTAATTTTGGTTTTATTATTGTACACAAAAAAAGTAAAATTACTGCAATAATGCAGTTTGATGAATACAACTTTGTTGTAATTAAAAAGTTTAACATTAAACAAAAAAAAAACAAGCATATTATGTAATTAACTCCAGCCGTTAAAAATATGCAAAGAATAATTAAAAATCGTTTCCTTTTTTTATATTATAAAAGGCAGTCAATTGCCGATGGGTGGTTCGGACGTTAAAAAAATATTTGAATGTTTTAAAATCAACTTTGTATTTTTAATTTCTCGTGGACTGAATAAAACGTCCTGATTTATTTGACACGGGGTATATGTTCAAAATCCAATAACGTATACCATATTCGCTCGGAACAAGACCCTTGTTAAAACGTTATTTTAAAAGGAACAAATTTCATAAAATATAAATAAAACTGAGCCCACCGACATTTTTACAAGATCTTAATTTATATTAGGAAATCAATTCAGTATTTTGGAAAGTTTTATTACATGAGGTTTGCGAATACTTTTAGCTAAGTGTTTATCGGCTGTAAAATCGTATAAAATATAAGCGAATGACATTTAGATTGTATATTAATTACATGCGAATTAATATCTCGACGGGATACGTTGTTAGGGAATATTACGAGGGAAGTTAATTATTGTCTTTTTATGAGCTCTCCGCAAAAACAAGAGAGCTCCTCCGGTATAGCAGAACCATCACAAATATTACCTTAATTAAAAGTTTTATCGGAACATAAATAATAAAATGATTTATATGCAATTAGAGTCAATACTGACTGCATGTTATTATTAATTTTATTAACATCATGTCGTCATAGTTTAATAGATAATTAAAATTAATAAGGTATAAAATGTTATATCTCAAAGGCTACTTTTTTCATGCCTTCTACGACTTTAATAACTTTTAAACGATCAAGCTTCACATAAGTATTATGAAGCTTACCTATCCATTAATATGAAGACAGTAGCTGTGTTAAAATGTTCTTTAGAACTACTCATAAATACTAGTATTAAATACTAAGCTATTAGTAACATCTTTCACACTTTAATTTATGTAGGACATAATTTCTTAAAATAATTTTCAGGTCCTTTTACACCAAAATTAACCTAAAAACTTAACATGTTCTGTAGATTTATATATTTTTATTTTGTTTCATTAAAAAAACTTACAACTTCTAAATTGTTTTCGTAAATGTTGAAATTGTGTATTAAAGTCGTTTCTTACGGCATTCCAAAGAAGACAAAGGAGCCTGTTTCATTTTATTAAAATATAAATAAATTTTGATATCTGCATGTACAGTTAAACTTACGTAGGAGTTCATGAGATAAGAAAGCGTATATGAGTAATGAATGTTGAACAAGCGAAAGGTGTTTGCTGATATAGACAAAGGGCCCTTGATCGTCTCTCTGTACTAGTTGCTTAAACAATTTGTTATTTTGACACTATATACTATATAGTAACATATTTGTAAATTGACTACTTTAAAATAACACACTTTTGATTTATGTATTAAATATAATTACAGCGAAATTTAAAACATTTTATATAAACATTAAAACACCAGAAAGATACACAGAAAATTTTAAAATTTACAAAAGGTGCATTGTAATTTATCTCAGATCGTGGCAAGTGGAGCTCCATTGTCTTTGCCTATTCCTGTGAGGTAAAGGCATGACAATTAATTGATTGATTGCATGCAAAAATGTGTGAGTACTGTTTAATTAGTATATATCTTAGATTGGTGGGCTAATAATAAAGAAATAAGTGTGGGCAATGTGTATAAGCTATGTTTATTAAAGTGTGTGTAGCTTTTACGAATTAAACAAATTTTATGCTGCTTACTATCGCGTTTATTTTGGTTTTGATTTTACAATTTTATTTTGTTTTATTAAGTACAAAGTTTAAAACTAAAGATCATCAACAAATCAAGATAGATTAAAATAAGCACAAATAAAGGGCGCCGGTTTTCACGATCCTTACATACCTAACCATCTTGCTTATGGAATAAAAAAATACAGTTTTCTATCGCATTTATATTTATGATTTTAAGCGACCGCGACGTTTCGAAAGCTTTGCAGCCAATGCTGAAATTTATTTTACAAACACTGTTCGCGTAAAACTTTTGATAATAGATACAAGTACTTACTACGTATATAAACATCTCCGTATATAAACATTAGAAAAGTATTAAAGTTTACGTTTATATGAAATTTTATAATAGACAATTTATTTATAAAATAAATAGCAGGTGGCATGCAATGGTTATTGGGAAAAAGGAAATTGTGGGCACTGTTCGGAACTTGTGGTAGACAACGGAAGGTTATTAAACTCTAACATTAATTATTCATTGATAATATTAATTACCTCTATTATTGGCAGGTAATGTCAATATTATGTATGTCATAAAAGACCAAGCCATAAAACCTTAAGCAAAATTCGGCTGAACCTACTCATGATTACATTATGTATTTTCTTCTTGTTATGTTACTTATAGTTTTTTTATTTTTAGCCGGCATAGCGACGGCGACTAGGGGGAGAGAGGGTAAGTTGAATCGGTATTTTTAGTCGTTTGCGCCTTAGTTTAATCTTTTCTTTAGTAGGTAAGTAGTCATATGTCGAGTCCCAAAAATAAAACATGTGTCTCCTATTAAATTTAAAGCCATGAAAGGCTCCCAAAATTTAATCATATGTAATTTAAACTTTTCAATTAGTTGTATTAAAAGTACTGTTATTTAAAATAACAAAACGAGGCCTCAATACGAGTTTAAATTGAAAGCTTCTTCCAAAACGTGATTTAAGATTTTTAAACAAACATCAAACCCATTGAATCGAATATTTCAATTAACATTACAACTACATTTTAACGTAGGTGTTTGAAATCGTCATTAATTAAGTTCTCTTCATACAGAATACATACTCTCTAAATTATTACTATATATGTTTTTTAATTACACATGTAACTACTAGAGTATGAAAAGTGCTTGAGCTAAAAGTTTGAGCTGATCATTCAGTGTGTTTTTAAGAGTGGTAAGCAGAAAGTTGGTGGTCCTTTGCCCAGTTTGCCGACCATGGCTAGTACCACCATTTTCAAGCGTACAGACCGTAAAGGGATTCAGTCACGTTTCAGAATCAGCTTGAAAGTTGCCAGTTCCCACTATACCGGCATAATAGATATGACGTGTACTTACGCAATAGAAGTTAATTAAATTTATGGACCGCACTCCAGCTTAACAACAGGGGTATGCAATTAAAAAGTTTGTATTTTTCCCGGCAATCACTAATGCGCTGAAACATGACGTATTTAAGTTTTTTTTTATTGTGACTCGACATATGACAGCAACCTGCTTGATGTTAAGCTGGAGTGTGGTCCATGAATGGATGTTACTGCTACTACAATTCAATAACAGTGAGTAGCAGTCGCATCCACTATGCCGGCCTAGTTGGAACCGGCAACTTACAAGCTGATCCCGAAACGCCACCAAATCACTTCACGGTCTGTATACTTGTAAGTGGTGGGACTACCCCGGATCGGCAGACTGGGTGCCACTGACTACCACTCTTTGATAACCAGAACCAAATATCTATCTCTTTTTTTTATTAACAAATATTTGCAATATTTAATATAATTATTAAATATTACAAATAAAAGCTATAAAACAAATATTTGCTCCGACCGGGAATCGAACCCGGGACTTTACGCGCAACAAACCAATCGCTGACCGTTCGTCCACGCCGTCGTCAAAATATTGTTTTCAGACATCGCCTCAGCTTTGGAATCGCGCTCCAGCTTAACAACAAGCGGACTTAATATTAAGGCCCTATGTGTAAAAAAATAGATACAAATGTGATACTCGTACTAAAACTGAAAATAACGTAGGTGTAACTAATTAAGAGGTACTTCAATCTGACTACAAAAGTGTTTTTGTTCAATTGGTACTCTGTCTGAATGCAGACTGACTATAACGAAAATGAAATTAATAGATTACTTTCATTGACCTTGTGCTAGAAGCTTTTGTTCTTTAAGGCCGAATACTCGTATATTAATTGTGACTTGTGCAATATTATAATTGTGTTATGGTAAAATGATGTATCATAAATCATAATTAAAACAAAACTCTAATCAGACGATACAAAGTGAGAAAAGTAATTATTTACGTTTCTATACTGAACTACTAAAAGTGCTTGTATCATAGAAATGGGACAATCAAAATGGTACATCAAGATTCAAAGGTATAGAAACTGCGGTTCTGGGTTAGCGTGATCATTGACAATACGAGTATCTACACCACAGTCAAATTTAAAATACGGATTACAAAAATACATTGGGAATGTAAATCTAGACCAAATAGTTTGGACAGTACTTTATTTTTCTTTTTCTTGGGAAATGTAGGGCTTCTGTAATATGTATTTTTTCTTATCCTAAAATAGTAGATCTTTTAATCATTATTTGGGAATAGCGAACATAATTAAAGCCTATAGTCTGTTGTCTATGGTCATTTAAGTTCATAGATCACGCTCATATTATCATCATCATCATCATCATCATCAGCCAGAGTGCGTCCACTGCTGAACATAGGCCTCCCCCTTAGAACGCCATTTCGAACGACAAGATGCCAGTTGCATCCACCGGTTATTCGTGACTTTCACTATGTCGTCAGTCCACCTAGTGGGAGGCCTACCTACGCTGCGTCTTCCAGTTCGTGGTCTCCACTCTAGAACCTTTCTTCCCCATCGGTTGTCGGTTCTTCGAGCGATGTGGCCGGCTCATATTATATATCAAAGTTATCAACATCTTTATTAAAAATAAATGTACCAATATTGTTTCCTTGTATTTAAAAAAGATTTGGTAGAGATAATATTTAGAACTGATAGATAGGTAACTAAATAAAATCAGTTCTACAATGACCACTGTAGTTTTCGTTCGCATATCTAACAAGTTCTGACATGCTTAAATTATGTCAAGTCTATTATTCGAGAACTAGCGCTTATTGTTTACACTAACTAGAATTTCATTGTGTAAAGAAACTAGAAATCGTAAAGCGCAATTTACAACTCGCAATACTTCGAGCATGGTGGTAACAAGTTACAACATTTTGCCATGTAAGGGTATTATTGCAAGCCCACATCACGGCAGCTATGAACAATGAACGTGAATATTAACATGCCATCTCCATTGCTCTTTCGAATAGCACCGTAGTTCTAAATTGTCACTTTATAGCTGCGGAGAACGACAAAAGTATAAATACCGAAAATTTATTGCTTTCCCGAGGGCCACAAAACGAACTTATAGAACTTATAAATGTTTGTTACTAAACAAGGCTTATTACTTACAATCTACAAGCACTCTGTAGATTTATTATAAAATAAAAACATCAAAAAAAGAAAATCTATACCACTAATTGTAGTTATGAAGATTTTCATAAATAATAAATATATTGTATAAATGTCATGTACCGGGCATAGATCTATCTTTATTATAATCAGTCAATCCATCAAATTGTCACGCCTTTTTCCCACAGGGATAGGCAGAGACAATGAAGCGCCACTTTCCACGATCCTGACACAACTCCCTCGCTTCCGGCACATTTACAATTCTCTTTATTGTATGCTCTATGGTTATGGCAACTAGGCTAGGTTGCCTAGTGCCCATAACCATAGAGCTTTCTTGAGGATGTCTCCGATTCGGTCGGCAAACACCCTCCTGGGCCTGCCTTCATTTTAAGCACTAGTGTAATGAAACAAAAAGTAGTATTTTTCACTTTCGCTACTATTCATAGAAGCCGTCAAACTATTGATTGTTATGTAGGAAGGTGGTATCACGACTTTGAGTTTCAATTTGCGTTTAAGACAGATGTATCATTATTTTTATTACCTCTAATGTAAATAGATGTTTTTTAAAAGTATGATGCTAAGTACGTGATTGATTTTATTAATAGCTTGTTGTTTTGAAGATAATAATTGTGAATTAAACAAATTTATGCGGCTAACTATCGCGTTTATTTTTGGTTATTGATTTTAGAAATTTTTTTGTGTCACGACATATGACCTCGACCCGCCTGATGGTAAGCAAGAAGAGGTAAACGACAACTGAAAAAAAATGTTATTCCGACGTTTCGAGAGCTTTGCAACCATCGTGGTATTTCCTGGCGCTCCGATGTTTCTGCTTATTTCTGTAAGAATAAAGGCGTCAAAATGATGATAATGTTTGAAGATAACTGTGCGCTTTTATAGGCAATGAGGTTCATTTTCCACCGCTGATACCGCTGAAAGTTGTCTATATGTAAAGATGCGAATCATTGGACACTTTTGAGCTGATCCCAAAACGCGAATGAACATTCATGTGATACATTCTCTTCATGTGATTGAATCACAATCTCAAGCTCTATGTTTACGTAATAAATTATAAAAATATATATTTATTTTATTTCTATACTAAGCTACTAAAGTGCTTGAATCATAGAAACAGGACCAAAGTACATATATCAAAGATAAACTGGTACCGGTGGGTGGTCTCGAACTCTTGCTCTCGGTTTGTGTAACCATTGCACTGCCACTACACCACGGTCGCCTTGAATTGTCACGCCTTTTTCCCACAGGGATAGGCAGAGACAATGGAGCGCCACTTGCCACGATCCTGACACAACTCCCTCGCTTCCTCCACATCCACAATTCTCTTCATACAAGCTCTACGATTATGGGTACTAGGCAACCCAGCTTTCTTGAGGATGACTCCGATTTGGTCGGCAACACCCTCCTGGACCTGCCTCGTTTAACGTATCCATTCACATAAGATTTATAAATTCTTTTCGTTATTCTACTTTCACTCATCCTTTCCATGTGTTCAAAGTTTGAAAGAGGATGTAGTGACAAGTATTGATAAAGGAATGCTTCGATAATTTGAACTTCAAACCATCGAAGCATTCCTTTGTCAATACTTGTCACTACATCCTCTTTCAAACCACATCTATCGCGCAGTGTGCTATTCCTTATTCTATCCGCTATCGTCACTCCACATACACTCCTTAACGACTGCAATAAATACTTCTAAAATACTTATTATATAAATAAATATTTTTTATTGTTATTTATAGCTTTAATAATACATACATGCATGTTACGAAACTATGTTTTGCATATGAACAACAAAAACATGACGTACTAAACATAGTAATCGACAATTTATTTAACATTGCATAACAGTTTAATGATCTGGTTTTAACATAATACAAGCTTAATGTAGCCGCAAGCTTATTGCAAAAACAATACGTTCATTTCTATGGGTTTTATTTTTATTATATTGATGTTATTCTCTCAAACAGTGGTGTAGTGGTAGTGAAATGGTTACGCAAAACCGAGAGACCTCGGTTCTTGTCTTGCCGGTCTCTTTAATAATTTGTACTTAAGCCGTCGTAATTAAGCCGTAATTTGTGCTTATTTTGTGATGCACCATTCATATAAATGTGAAAAAAAAACATTTATAATGTCACTATAATTGTAAATACCGATAGTTTTTAATCTATACATATCTAATATCAAGGATAGATTATAAACTATTTGGTATCAGCAATGGCCGGCATAGTGACGACGACTGAGTTGACCATAAACTGTTAAGAAAAAGAACACCGATTCTCAGTGTGTTGCGCGGTCGCAGTTTTAATTTTGAACCTCAATAATGGAGTTCAACTGTTTAAACGATTCTCATTGTCATTAAGTTACGCGGTCGGCCTGCAGACCCGAATATCTGCCTCCTTTTTATTAACAAATATTTGCAATATTACAACCAATCAATCAAATTGTCACGTCTTTTTCCCACAGGGATACGCATAAACAATGGAGCGCCACTTGCCACTATCCTGACACAACTCCCTCGCTTCCTTCACATTCACGATTCGCTTTATACAAGTTCTATGGTTACAATTATTAAATATTACAATTGAAAGCTATGAAAGAAATATTTGTTTCAACCGGGAATCGAACCCTTGCTTTACACGTAATAAACTGATGTCTAACCAATCGTCCAAGCCTGTCTTTACAACTTCTTAAATATTATTATACATAACAGTACCTTACGTGTGTTTCAACAGCAAATACGAGTAATATGAAGACAAACTTTTTGTACTACGATCCGTTATATATATCTATCTACACACCTACATACATATTAACAAATAACTTAGTTAATAACAGTCTATGTTAGAGAAATATAAATTAATAATTTATTTATGGGCCGACATATAACTGAATTCTCCCATTTTTTTTTACTGTGAACCGACATCTTACCTCGACCCGCATGATAATAAGCAAGGGGAGGTCCAAGAGTGACGATGACTGAAAAAACCGAGTCAGTTTACGGCTGCCTCAGTCGCCGTCACTATGCCTTCACGCATTACTTAAAGGATCCAAGGTTATAGGATAGAGACCTGATGCTAAGCTGGAGTTTATGAATAGAGGCCACTGCAAGTAGCTGTCGTATCTACTATGCCGGCCTATTTGAAACCGCAAACTCTATATTTTTGTTATTGTGACTCGACATCTGACTTTGACTTTACTCATAGTAAGCAAGACGAGATCAAAGAGTGCCGACGACTAAAAAAGTCTCAGTTCAGCCGTCACTATGCCGGCCAAAGGTGTTGTTACTAATTATAACCTGTTTTAGTACAGCACTTATTTTAGTACACAACCAAATGACACACAGTGACTTCAAAGTACTTTGCCTGTGGCATGGATGAGTGCCCCGTCCAAGTCAATTTGGCTGACACAACAGAAATATACCGACCGGCCCAAAAAGTAGATGCGAACAAAGTTGAAAAATGTCACTTATAGTAGCAGTTGATTGTTACCAGACGTTCCTTTGTTTTAGATCTTACATTGTCTATTTTAGGAATTTATAAATCTCGTGTGAATGGATATGTTAAACAAATCAGGCCCAGGAGAGTGTTCGCTGACCAAATTGGAGACTCCCTCAAGAAAGCTAGGTTACCTATTGCCCATAACCATAGAGCTTCTATGAAGAGAATTGTGAATGTGAAGGAGGCGAGGGAGTTGAGTCAGGATCGTGGCAAGTGGCGATCCATTGTCTCTCCCTATCCCTGTGGGAAAAAGCGTGACAATTTGATTGATTGATTGTTAATTTTTACTTCATTTATTTTATAAATATGTTCACTATGTGCAAATACGAACTTACTGCTGTTAGAGTCAGACATTCTCATCCAGGTAACCTTAGGGTCCAATAGAAAGTTGATCTGTTTAAAGGATAAAGCGCAAAAAAACTCTAGAAAATACATACATTAATAATTAGTAAATAATATAATCATTACTTAATAACTACAATAATGAATACATTAAAAAATATTTCAAACATTCAATCAATCAATCAATCAAATTGTCACGCCTTTTTCCCACAGTGATAGATAGAGACAATGGAGCGCTACTTACCACGTTCAATACACAACTCCCTCGCTTCCATCACATCCGCAATTCTCTTCATACAAGCTCTAGGGGTACGGGCACCATCCACATCAGATTTATAAATTCCTTTCGTCAATCTACTTTCTCTCATCCTTTCCATGTGCCTAAACCAACGAAGCATTCCTTACCACATACATACATGTCATACATTATTTACCACTAAAATGTCTTATAGGAATCTGGTATACCTTCTGCTGTTCTTCCAATAAGTAATTGCTGCAGTTAATTTTGCATAAACATTTCATTTTGATTTGTTCATTATGTATCATTACGTTTGTTCATTATGTTACTTATCTAATATTTTAAGTGGAAATTTGCACAATAAAAAGTATATCTATTTGTCTTAATCAAATAACGAAATAACTTAAAATGACAAGTGTAATGCTTTGCCAGCCCATGTGTTCTCTCCATCCTATGACCTTGGATCCTTCAAGCGATTCGTGAAAAAGCACCTCTGGTCGGCATAATGACG
Source organism: Tinea trinotella (assembly GCA_905220615.1). Taxonomy (NCBI): domain Eukaryota; kingdom Metazoa; phylum Arthropoda; class Insecta; order Lepidoptera; family Tineidae; genus Tinea; species Tinea trinotella. The sequence continues at coordinate 4,341,442 of HG992314.1, forward strand.
GCGACTGGGGCAGCTGTGAACAAACTCGGGTTTCGGGTTTTAAACTTCTCATCAGTTTCCTCTTGCTTATCATCAGGCAGGTCGATGTCAGATGTCGTGTCACAATAAAAAATAAAAAATCTGTAAATTCCTCGTTATGTTTTCGTTCGTTTGTTTAATGTTAATCGTTAGATATAATAAATGTAAACAAATAAAACTTCAGCTGCTTTTATAAAATAAATGTGAATGCAGATCAGTGTTGTCATACAACTATTTGTCTCCTTCCGAATAAAAGCAATATTTCACAACAATGTACTAACATTTTATATTTTCTCTTTTTTTCTTCTATATCCCCCCACTTGATGTATGGGACGCATTTCCGCAATTCGAATAACACTTCTACATTCCCTTTCGTATGTACATGCATTGCTCTAAAATATTCAGTGTATCATGGCCTTTTCCCCCGAAATATACACGCCCTCAAAGGGATTCGGTGAAAACATTTTTTTCCAAACATTACTTGTGTTACTTTTAAAATGTTAGATCGTTGTATTGTAGATTGAAATATGATTTTATTCAATAAACAACTGATAATTTTTTTTTTTTAAGTCAATACCACAAAATTTCGCCAAACGACTTTGCTTTGATTTGTATACTGCGTGATAGATGTGGTTTACAAGAAGATATAATGACAAGGATTGACAAAGGAATGCTTCGATGGTTTGGGCACATGGAAAGGATGAGTGAAAGTAGATTGACGAAAGGAATTTATAAATCTGATGTGGTTGGAAGCGTTAAACAAGGCAGGCCCAGGAGTTTTTCGACCAAATCGAAGACATCCTCAAGAAATCTAGGTTGCCTAGTGCCCATAACCACAGAGCCTGTATAAAGAGAATTATGGATGTGAAAGAAGCAAGTGAGTTGTGTAAGGATCGTGGTAAGTGGCGCTTCATTGTCTCTGCCTATCCCTGTGGGAAAAAGGCGTGACAATTTGATTGATTGTATACTTGTTATTTTATCTGCAATTGCTTCAAAATAAAAACAATAAATAAGCTTGTGCAATATTTAAAAAGAAAGCTGAGTTGCCTAGTACCTACAATCGTAGAGCTTAAATGAAAAGAATTGTGGATGTGGGGAAAGTGAGGGAGTTGTGTCAGGATCGTGGCAAATGGCGCTCCATCGCCACTCCATCTGCCTATCCCTATGGGAAAAAGGCGTGACAATTGGATTGATTGATTTTAACCTCACATTACCTAATAATATGAAGATACTCGTAGACGCAAAGATGCAAAACTCAGATTGATATACTATATAATATGTATATTTTATTATTTTTTCATATTTCTATACTAAGCTACTAAACGAGCTTGTATTGTAGGAACTGGGCGACCAAAGCACATATATCAAAGATACATTGGTATCGGCAAGTAAATAAGTACGAATAAAATATATATAAATAATAAGTTAATGGTCATTTGCCCAGTCTGCCGATCCGGGTTAGTACCACAAGAATAATCTGTAAAATGACTTAGTCGCGTTTCGGGATGAGCTTGACACTAGCCGGTTCCAACTAGGCCGACATAGTAAATACGACTGCTACTTGTTGTTATTAAACTGTAGTAGCAGTCGCCTCTATTCATGGACCGCACTCCAGCGTCTTCATTAACATCACATGTCAAGCCACAATAAAAAGAAATAGATGAATATTGTTCTAGCATATAAAATTAACCTGTCTAGTTTATTCAAAGACTTAACAGTATACGGTTACATTTGTACAAACTATTTGCAAAGTTCTCCCTACATACATTGGAAACATTCCTATTAGATTACAGAAATTAGTGTTTAACAATAACAAGTTTCCGTCCGATATCGATCAGATAAGTTTCATCAGACAAACAGCACAAAGCTAACTAAAGACTAGGAGATTATCTAAACAAGGAAATGATCGCGTTGTTGATCTATCAGGGTCCGTATGCCAATTAGCCAATTAGAAGCCTCGAAACAACGCTCACTGCGAGATAAGGCCCTCGAGGGTTTCATGTGAGAAGTTTCAACACATCCTTTACAAACCTTTGTTCGATTAATCATGTGGAAAAATGTCAAATTCAAGTTGTTTCGTTATTTAATTTGATTAAGGTTAAGATAAGGATTTGAATTGAAAGACCATAATTTTTATGTCCAAAGTTTGTTGCGAAGTCGTTGGGAAAGTAAACAGGTACGTTGTGCGACATTAGATTAATAACGAAGCTTCTTGATGTTTTAAAGAGATATTTTGGTGGATTATTTATATTTAGTGTTTCTTTTTTATTATTATTAATGAGACGCAACTTATGACCTCGACCTGATGGCAATTCTTCTTAATTGCGCCAACGGCTGTAAAAAGAGTTTATACAATTTCATCAGTCACCGTCACTATATCTATGCCGGTATATATTTTTTATTGTACTGTTTCTATGATACAAGCACTTTTTTATCGTGACCTGACAACTGACCTCGCCTGCCTGATGGTAAGCATGATGGAGAAAACCAGTTCACAGTTGCCATAGTCACCGTCACTATGCCGGTTAAATATTTTATTAGATAAATATAGTAATGTAAATGAATATTAAATAAAAAAGTCGCAGTTACGCGTAAATGTCTACAAGCAACAGTCGCAACCCTGGATCCTTCAAGCCAAGTGTAAATAAGTATAGCTTGTCTAACTATAAATGACGCGCCCCTCCACTTTATTAGTTTATTTAAATGTGTGAATGCAAATATTACTAACTATACTTCATCATCAGCGTGCTCCTCCTTTTTTGTCTAACCAGCAACTGAATTACCGATTACAATTTAATTTTCGGTGTGTTTTATCTATATCTGCTTGTGTTCGTAAATACAGTAGAGGGATATGTCATATCAGCTTAGACAGACTCTACTGGCTGTCATAGTGACTGTAAACCAAGGCGAATTTTTCAGATGGCGTCGCTCTTGGATTATTCTCTTGACTTACCTAAATGTCGCGCAACAACAAAAAACGTCATCAGTACAAACGTACAAGTATAACAGACAAGCCCAGTGACATTGATACGGCGGCAATTTATTAAGAAAGAAGATTATCCCATAACTCTATGAATATATAAAAAGATTAACGTTAAAATTTTGATAACTAACTTCCTACGTCTTTAGAGCGACACAAAACGTTCGTATTAATAGTAAGTAATTTACAAATTGAAAAGTACTTAGGAGTTGACAGTTTTCGGTCACAGTTAAGAAAGCTTAGTTGGTGAACAAGTTAATTTAGCGAGTAATTGGGTGTCATAGAGCCGTCCGCTCAGATTCGAAGCACACTTAAGTTGACGACTCGTAAATGTTTGACGTTCAAATGTAATGAAAAAAGTATTTTAGAGTGTTATTGTGTTTGAATCAATCAATCAAATTCTCATGCATTTTTCCACATAGATAGGCAGAGACAGTGGAATGCCACTAGCTACGATCCTGACACAACTCCCTCGCTTCCTTTACATCCACAATTCTTTTCATACAAGCTCAACGGTTATGGGCTAGTGCATAACCGTTATCTTGGGGATTAAAATTAGTTTAGTTTAAAAAGTTTTACTTAAAAGCACTACTTAAGTTTTTGGAGTTGCCCTTAGTGATATTCATCATCATCAGCCCAAAGGCTGCTGCCCACAGACGTAGGTCCTTAGATCGCCATTTCGAACGACAAGATGTCAGTTGCATCCACTGGTTATTCGTGACTTTCACCTATGCTGCGTTTGCCGGTTCGTGGTTTCCACTCTAGAACCTTTCTTCTGTATGAGTTATCAGTTTTTCGAGCAATGTGGCCAGCCCATTGCCACTTCAGCTTGCCACCTACAAGCTATGTCGGTAACTCTGGTTCTTCAATAAATACCCTCATTCTGGATTTTGTCGCGCAAAGAAACCCAAGCATAGCATAGAAAGCAAGCACTCTAACCTTTACAACAGGCCAACATTTAAGAGCTATGTCTTAGTGCCATATGCCAACACACACTGGTTGAAGAAAACCTTGCCTTCAGCCTCTTGTCTTCAATAAAATTATAATTTGTTTATTGAAATGATGGTCAATAAAAGAATTAAGATAAGGATTGACAAAGGAATGCCTCGATGGTTTAGGCACATGGAAAGAATGAGTGAAAGTAGATTAACGAAAAAAAATTATAAATCTGTTGTAGCACACCCAGGTGGGTGTTTTCCGACCAAATCGACGAAAAAAAAATCCTCAAGATATCTGAGTTGCCGATAGGCATTGAAAAGTAAAGAATCACTTATGCTTAAGATAACTGAATAAAAATTGTAATTGATACGTTTTTAAAAGAAATAGAGTATAACGTATTAGTTATTTAAATGAAGTTTTACACACATTACAGTGCGCGGCCGTTGACATATTCAATAATTTATTCTTATTCGACGCGGACATGAATAAAGACGCCATGACGCGACAATTCCACGGCGCCCTTTGGTATAAGATGTCATTTGAAAAAAAAAAACTGTGAAAAGGATGCCTCTTGTCACCAATATAAATTACTATTGGTGCAGACAATATATTCAGGTTTAATACAAGTAGGTACGTGCTATTAAATATGCAATTAATGACGCATTTTTGTCATCACACTTGCCTAAATAGATTTTTTATTATAATATAATGGATCAAACAAATCAATCAAATCATTGTGGATGTGAAGGAAGCAAGGGAGTTTTGTGTAAGGATCGTGGTAAGTGGCGCTCCATTGTCTCTGACTATCACCGTGATAAAAAGGCGTGACAATTTGATTTATTGATTGATCTTAAGCATAAACGATTCTTTTCAATTTATCATGATAATGATCATAGATTTTTTAATACAAGAGTGGCGACTGAATAATCATTCAGTTTACGGTCGCTTTACTTTCCGTCACTAAACCGGCCAAAGGTGTATTTGTTCACGATTTTGATTTTTGAAAGGTGATAGTGATATGGAAAAGTGATAGGAAGCGAGGGAGTTGTGTCAGGATAGTGGCAAGTGGCGTTCCATTGTCTCTACCTATCCCCATGGGAAAAAAGGCGTGACAATTTGATTTTGATAATTATTTTATTATTCGTATTGTATTATTATTTAAATAGTTGTTTTATTAAAAATTTTACGATCAAACTATAATGAATCATTTTATTAATTATGTCACGCCTATTACCATGGGCAGAGACAATGGAGCGCTACTTTCCTTCTATTGATATTACTCAAGCGATTTGTACAAAAAGACCTCTTGAACTTCGTGCTTTCTTATATTCTTATATTTATTATATTTTCTTATATATTAAAATAATTATCATCATTAAAATTCGCGTTATTATTAAATATAAAATTAATAAAAAATAAACACTAAGATAAAATATATACATATTTATAAAGATGCCGTTACATAAAGCAATCGTTCATTAAATAAATGTACTAGTTTCCCTTAAACTGATTACATTGTATCCATGTAGCGGTACCTTTTAACGGCGCATTGTTGCCTCATAATTGTATGCTGAGAAATATCAAGGATACACTTTATAAAAGTTATTTTTTTTTAAAGAATTTACGATTACTAAATCACTTTGCACGAGCATTATTATATGGAGGAGTCTCTGGGATGCGAAAAGGATAGTCCCGCAGCCGCACCGTACGGAGCAGACATTTTAATTACTTGAGCTACAAAAGAAAGGATTCTTTCCTTAATGTTAATAATGCTGCAGTCACTTCATTCATACAATTCAATAAAAAGGCGACCGTGGTGTAGTGGCAGTGCAATGGTTACACAAACCGAGAGCATGAGTTCGAAACCACCCACTGGTAGCAATGTATCTTTGATATATGTACTTTGGTTGTCCTGTTTCTATAATACAAGCAATTTAGTAGCTTAGTATAGAAATTAAAATAAAAAAAACAATTAATCAATCAATTCAATATATGAGTAGAAAAGCCGGTGTTTTGTTACCTACTTACTATTCGTTAGTCGAATGTGTATAATTTGAAGAATTTTATCAATTATGAGCAAAACTCAGCGTTTTTTATCTGCCGGGATCCATTCCAACAATTTAATTTGTCGCAGTTTTAAAGTTAGAGAGAAATCGATTAGTGTCAGGAATGTGAAAACTATTACTCTGTTGTCTTTACCTATAGTAATTAAGCAGTGAAGTTCAATATAAATGTCTTTTTTTTATTATGACACGATATCTGTAATAGCATGATAAGCCTTAGAAATTCATAGTCGTGTCATTAAACGTTATAAAAAATTTGGAGAACTCAAGCAGGTCACTAACATAACAATAAATATTATGGTTTTATCTTTCCTGCAAGAAAGTTTAGCAAAGAAATGTTGTGGCCCTTGAGCATGCAACTTCCGCAAATACGGCTCTCTTCTATACTAAGGGTCGGTGTTTTAAATCCTACTAAAGTTTGCAAGCCTAACCATCTCAAACTAAGTCAGTATTGTATATATTACTTTATTTTTAAAATCTGAGTGAAATATACTCGTGATACTACGAGTAGATTTATACAATATATACTTTTCGTTTTTGTTTCTATTAGTATAAAATACTTGTATCATAAAAGCAGGCCAACCAAAGTACATATAATAAATATACATTGGTACCATAAGTGGTTTGAACCCGTTCTCTTGGTTTGCAGGACTATTGCACACCACATGCCGGTCAATATATTGCAGACTTCTTAAAAAAGAAAGGGGTCCTTAGTGCACATAAATATAGATAGAGATCTGAATATAAATATGAGAATATGAAGGTTATAAAGGAAGGAACAGAGTAGCATAACGTCAGGATCGCAAAAGAAGACGATCTATTATATCTGCCTGTAGGCGTCTTTGAGAATGGAGGATGTGGCAATTTAATTTGGTTTAAATTATTTTGCTTATTGTTAAGAAATAATCGCGTTAAGTGGTCAACTGTAACCACTTAACGCGATTCTTAATTTGACTGCTGATTCGGTAAATAACGTATCAGTCTAGACTGACACATTGTTGACCTGTCTACACGTGTTTACGAGAGCAAAAAGACGAGGTAGAAACAAGATTGAACAGCTCCTCAGAACATTAAATATTTACTATGCTTAATGAATTAAACAAATTTTATGCGGCTTACTATCGCGTTTATTTTGGTTTTGATTTTACAATTTAGTCTCTCCGTGATCACGATGACTGCAACTCGCAATAATATTTAAAAAAAATGTAAAATTAAAACCATAATAAACGCGATAGTAAGCCGCATAAAATTTGATTAATTCATTAATCAATGTTCGCGCAAAATCTAAGAAAATACTATCTAGTATGCTTACATAACAGTTTATTAAGGAATATAAATTGTAACTCTACAACATTTTTAGTGATGATTAAATTACTAGCCCAAAGAGTAAAATTATTACAAGATAAGAGAACAATATTACGATCAACATATGTTGTTTGGTTATTAGAAATAACAACACGCACTAGACAAAACTTTGGTTATAACATATTTTTGCCACCAGTCTACCTACGAAAGGGTATATGTTAATTTAAAAGGAAGCTTAATATTTGTGTGATACTCTCTTAGACATTAGCCTGCTGAAAGCGGCCTGCATCCTTCGGTTTTGTAATACCTTTGACAGGTTCCCGTATGTGTTTTCCATTCCAAAACTATTTCGCCCTGATAGCCATCTATTCTACGAGATGTGGGCCTATTGTCACTGCTTGCCCATACTTCTAACAAGCAACTGTCAGCCAATTTGTCATTTTTTCACGGATCTCTTGATTCGACATAGCGTACGTAGAGTAGACACACCCAACATAGCCCTTTCCAAAGATACTGAATATAGTAAAACTAATAACTATTTCCTTTTTTTCAGTAAATTAGTAATTAAAATTGTCTTAGTGACCGCTCTGACCACTGGGCTACAATGCCTAAGTACATCTACGTATCCGTGTTCAAATCCTTCCGCGAGTTAAAAGATAAAACTTTCTATCATTACATTCACAACTTTTCTTCATACCATGCCTATGATTTTGGGAATTATTTTAAAATAATTATTATGAAAGATACAACTTATATTATACTTTAATACAAATATTTTATTGTTAAATAGTTGCTTTCTATATGTGACTGTTTTACCTAATAGCTCCGCATTCCACATTTTAAATTAAATTCACAACATGTATTTATGCGTCAACATAGCTTGGAAATAAATAAAGTGTAAGGTTAAATATGTATCCATTACATTGTTTGTATTCTAACATAGAATATTTAAATTTAAAAGTAAACAGCTATATTCTATTAAATGATTTCATTACAAACATATAAATCCCATGATGTGCCGAACAAAGGTAGCGATGGCAGACGGCAAGAATCACCGTTCACTAGTCATCCATCAGTCATCAGCTTCACTGCTGCTTATCACTATATAACCATAGGACGCATTTTTTTTTATTGTGACACGACATTTCATCTCGACCCGCCTGATGATAAGCAAAAGGAGATCCAAGAGTAACGACGACTGAAACATCCGAGTTAGTTCGCGGCTGCCTCAGTCGCCGTCATTACTCGCCAAAGGTGTTTCTTCACGCATCACTTGAAGGATCCCAGGTTATAGGAGGGAGAGAACACATGGGCTGGCAAAGCATTCCCTAGTCGATTGTTCTACAAAGAAAAGACGCACCGAACTTTTTAGTTCGACTGCCGATTCCGTCGACAAAATGCGGATGCTTCCCCCGACCAGTGCGGGTATTACGGCTGTGAAAGACGAGGTAGAAACATAAACGAAAATAAAGGAGGCATAAACTCAGTCGGTTTTTTCAATCATCAGGCAAGTCGAGAAAATATACTTGAACATTAAAATAGTTCTTGGTAATCATTCTTTCGTATTCGGTATCACTTTAAAAGTTCACTTAAGTAAGTCCGGCATAGTGGCTGCGACTGTTGCTTGTAGATATTTACTCGTAACTGTGACAGAATTCGCTTCACCTCATAGATAGCACTCCAGTGGGCATTAGGGCCCCAGTAATGCTAGTCAATCAATTAAATAGTTACCCTTTCATTCCTAAAGAAACCACATGTATGAGCATTTTGTTTAATGATATTCATACAAAAATACTTAACTTTTAAACTATTATAACAATTGTCCTTTCGTTGAATATAATTAAAACCGAACATTTTCTTTATCTACTGTGTTACACATTATCTAAAGTAACGTGCTACACGTAAAGTGTAAAAAGGATGACATGGTAAGTAATCGTTACAAACTTCCAACCCTAATTAATATTAAAATATTCAGGGCACAGAAATGACAACGGCCGAGACACGACAACACTTAAAACGAAAGAAAAAACTCATGTAAAAAATTTCTCCATAGCCCTTATGGACTACATAAGTTGAATATAAAACAGCACCAAACATTAGAATAAAAATAATACTGGTTGCTTAAATAATGAAGCCCATGGGACAAGCATATCTAATAGATATTTATTACAGCATTATGATCAGATTTCTTTACAAAGACAGTCTATATTGTCCATTTAAAATACCTTTCTATGAGTAATATCCTTACCTATTAAAATACAATAATTATTATATGAATTATAAAGAATTTTTACATCTCATGTGAATAGATACGTTAAACTAGGCAGGCCAAGGAGAGTGTTTGATGACCAAATCAGAGACATCCCCAAGAAAGCTAGGTTGCCTAGTGCCCATAACTTGTATGAAGCTTGCATAGCTTGTATGAAGAGGGAGTTGTGTCAGGATCTAGGCAAGTGGCGCTCCATTGTCTCTGCCTATCTCTGTGGGAAAAAGGCGTGACAATTTGATTGATTTGATTATTTGAATTTTATGCTTTTATTTCAGAAATCAGTGGCAGCATCAATGGGAGTATGTTGAGGTAGAAGAATTAGCCAACATTGTTCTTTTGGCATAGTTTAGTTTGTTCTTTGACGACAGGCGTGACCGAACGGTTAGCGATTGGTTTGTTGCGCGTTAAGTCCCGGGTTCGATTCCCGGTCAGAGCAAATATTTGTTTCATAGCTTTTATTTGTAATATTTATTTTTTAGGGGGGATATTTGTTTCTGGCCTGGTTATCAAAGAGTGGTAGGCAGTGGTACCCAGTCTGCTGAAACGAGGTAGTACCACCACTTACAAGTATACAGACCGTGAAGTGATTTGGTCACGTTTCAGGATCAGCTTGTAAGTTGACGGTTCCAACTAGGCCGGCATAGTGAATGTTATTGGTACTTACAGTTATTGAATTGTAGTAGCAGTGACGTCATTCATGGACCACACTCTAGCTTAACATCAAGCGGGGTGCTGTCAAATGTCGAGTCATAATAAAATAAATCTTTAGATAGTAATTTAGTTTATGTTTAGTTCAAAACGTATCCAATTAATGGAATGAATACGTTTAACAAGGCAGGTCCAGGAGGGTGTTCGCCAACCAAATTGGAGACATCCTCAAGAAAGCTAGGTTGCCTAGTGCTTAGCCATAGAACTTGTATGAAGAGAATTGTAAATGTGAAGGAAGCGAGGAAGTTGTGTCAGGATCGTGGCAAGTAGCGCTCCATTGTCTCCTGAGGGGAAAAGGCCCGACAATTTGATTAATTGATTGATTGAAATTGTAATTTTTTTCTTCATACTATTATTCCTCGTCCATCGTCTGTAAAGCAACGAACTCAATAACACACTAGCATCGAAATAACCGCAGAAATGCAGTTAAGTTCAGTGCACTAATTTTAGCAGAGATTTCAACTACTAATTCTCCTTTTACCCCGCATAAATGATAAATAACAAATAATCCAAAGAGTAAATAATTAAAGAACAAAAGTAAAACAAGCTGTGTGCATGTCTATAAATTAATGATGGCGGAAAGCGTTGCATATCGAAGAGCCTTTTAGGTAACCTGTACATACGAATGCCATACCTGAGCCATAGTTAAAATGTTTAAAGAATAGCTATTCATTAGCGGGTGCGAGAATAAGGATTCCTTAAGCATTCTACATATTCCAGGGCCGAGTGCTTTGTATTGTCTTTGGAAGAAATACCTTAGTTCTTTGAGTTGGTGCTAAATTATGTTTCGGCGGCTCTTATTGCGACCACCTGCTGTCAAAACACCGCAATCCACATTTTTGTACTCGATAAAGTTAGGACTAATGTGATTATGTATTTTATTCATTATTATAGCCATACTAAAATATTAATTTAAGTATAGTAAGATATGTCTTAGTTGTAAATATAGATAGCGTGTGTTTGCGTTAACATTCTCACCCTGATGTAATTTTGTTGCTTATTCAATGGAACAAATGCGAATATTATACTAAAACTTTGTATTAGTACAAATTATTACCAACACGAATATCATAACAACAAACTAAATAAGTTAATTAACTATGTAGATTAAAAGATAACATAAAATTATACAAATTGGTTTATTTAAAGTATATGGCTCCAATTAATTGCAGAAAACAGGTAAATTATTTTATTCATAATGTTAAATTAAATACAGGAAAAGCTGAGTTGCAAGCTAAGAGTTCGCACTTGCATATTGAAAGCACCTTATCTGGCACATCGGAGATGTTATACGCAGATAGGTATTTGCGGGGAGAAAAACGGAGCAGACTAAAGGCCAAGATTCCTGAGTTGGTCGGGCGCACGCATTAGGACAAAATTAAGTGCTGTTATATGTAAAGATGTCACATTAAAATGCCTTCAGCTACTATACGCCGCCGCCGGTGAAAAATAAACGATACGATTACACTGTTTGTTATATATAGCCGCTTTCAATTGGCAGTTTAGTTATTCGGCTTATCTCTTCTCGTGTTGCGTGTGAATCTCTCAAGATTATACACAATAGATCTAACAAAAACGATCCGTTAATAAAATAACAACTTGTTTCTTAATTAAATAAACCTTTAAATAAAACAAAAAGAATTATAATTATATTAAATGAATCAGCTATGCGTTAAAATGGAGTACCTTCACGTGTCAGATTATAAGTCAATTGTTAAAGGAAGTTAAATCCTAATCCTTTTCCGCGGCCCGATGACTCAACTCAGAAACAGTTGGAGTAAAAAATCATTTCCGAAGCGACCCAATTCGTCTCGAGCATTGAGATCAATTAAAATCAATGAACGGTCGAGCGAACGCGAGTACGAGGTGGCATCCCGAGGGAAGTACGCGGCTGCGACAGCTACCGGACGGGTACCTTTATCCATTCAGTAAGAACGAAAAAAAAAACAGTCTAACTCGCCACTGGGAACGGTTCCAGTTTTACAACCTTAAATAATTGCGTTAATCAAGTATCTTGTTTTGTTGCCGTTGTCTCTTTGTACTGTTTTTTAGGGTCTCTGCATTTTATTTTATAAATCCATTAGTTTCTTTGTATATGGCAGATATTGTTTAACTTTCTACTGTATCAACGTAGATGTTAAGATTAATTATTGGTTAGAATTTTAATTGCGGACGAAAGCCACAAGAATATGCCTAATCTAGCAATAACGAGAGAAACTTTACAACCAGGTTATTGCAGAAAAAAAGAACAACTATTTAAAAGAAATAACAATTATACGCTACTACGCAAATTACCCATGATATAACACGCAAAGGAAGTAGTAATACGTAATTATAACAAATGGGTTCTTAATATGCACTTTCATACTTATAAAGGCTAACGATGAGACAGTATCGTTAGCGTTTATAATCTCTACGACTGTAAATCGAAAAGAAATTATTACTTGATATATCATTGAGATATAAGTGCGAAGGTGCAAAGGCGCACTTCTATGGATAAAGTCAAACATGAAAAATATCAACTTTACAGAAAGTCGATTAAAGCTATCACTTCGGAATTTATGTTAAATGAAACATTAAAATGAAAATGACTCGGTACTATGAAAGAACATAATTCTTAATGATGTGAAATAAAAATGAATATTTTAATTTAGTAGTCGTATAAGGAACACAAATATATATGCATGTACATTTACTAGTTGTATAAAGGTAATTACCATAATTAGGTATATATACTATAACAAAGAACCTAAAACTAAAAACCTAAAAATATAATATAATAACTAAAATATATTATTAAAAGGAGTCCCTTTAGGCAAGGTTTAGAAGGTACTGGCAGGGTTCCCCTTTGAATAGCTAGACTAATTCTTTGTCTGAATTATTATAATTATTTTAGATTTTGCGCGAACATTGATCAAAGAATTAAACAAATTTTATGCGGCTTACAATCGCGTTTATTTTTGATTCATTGTTGTACAATATTTTAATTTATTAATTATATATTAGTTGAAAATAATAGAAAATTCGATATTCCAGTTGCGTATGTATGTATTGCTCTATTAAGGGGTCGATAGGTTTTATATGCGGAAATGTATGAGTGATAGTTACAGACTGTTCATTAGAAACTGAACGGGATAAGAACCCAAGGGCTATTTGACTGGTTTTACACCTTGAGAATGACGAATGCTGTTTAAATTGTTATTTATTTTCATATAGCTGCATCTCTGCACAGTATGTTATAGACATTTGCCAAGTCTACTGAACTGAGGAACCAAAATTATCAAATGTAACGCCCGTGAAGTGACCTAGTCAAATCAAGTTTTTCGGATCGATTTGAGTTCCATTACCTGAAACAACAACAAAATTAAAATAAACCTTTTATATCTTTACATAAAATAGGGCAAGTTACGATACAGCAACTACAGTCGCAACTGAAAGTGACACAGTGGTTATCAGTAAATCCCATGTTCCATTCACATATTTTCTTTATCATAATAATAATATTATTATGTTATTATTAAATTATTTAATCAATCAAACTGTCACGCCTTTTTCTCACAGGGATAGGTAGATACAATTGAAGGCCACTTGCCACGATCCTGACACTCCCTCGCTTTTCTTATATCAACAATTCTCTTTATACAAGCTCTACGATTATGGGCACTAGGCAACCCAGCTATTAATAAATATATTTTTTTTTTCATAATTATAAAATGACAGATATTTACTTCTGGTCTAAAAGTTTAACCGTAGTAGGCAGACGGTTCTCCTATCTCTTATCGTTAGTAAAGTCTGCAGACCCAAGGTGGTACCACCATGAAGACAGTAATCAAAAATATTTCGAAATTAAACTAAATTTATTTGGATAGCTTAGTGGCATCGATTACTGTTTGCTGATCTGTCACAATATAACGCAATCCAGCTTAACATCAAGCATTATAATATGTGTCAATATATTAAAAAGCTTAGAATTAAAAGCAGATTAAATTGTGTTCCTGTTTCTAGTATAATTAGAACTATTTTAAACGGTAGTATAATTAATGTCTAAGTTTAATCCATTTTCAAAGATTTAACATAAACTGTTAAAGGCGGAACCCAATAAGTATTCGACATGTATTTTATAATAAACGGGTGGGCAGAAAACCCTTATAAAGGCATAAAATACTAGAATTTGCCAATATTTTATTAAACAACAACTAAACTGTCTTGAGTTTATTCTAGGAGAAATAACTCAAGAAAATTAAAAGCAACTGTTAATACTTTATAGCAGCTACTTCAGGCTTGTAAAATGTCCTAACCATTGAACGTACCCGCTGTTAGACACTACCACTTGTCAATTCAGGAACAAGTATCTGACTCCAATCTGCTACTGCAGTTATGTTTGTGATGCCAAATGCAGGTTACATCTAATCATATTTATTATTATGTTTTCAGATATTATCAGTCTTTATGTATTGAAATATTTTAGTATTTTAAGTAGTACGAGAAGTTCGTTTAAAGGAAAATCATATTCAAATGAATTGGATATTACATCATCATTATTTTTTTTAAATTGTGACTCGACATATAACAGCACCCCGCTTGATGTAAGGTCGAAGTGTGGTCCATGAATGAATGTAACTACTACTACAATTCAATAACTGTGAGTAGCAATCACATCCACTATGCCGGCCTAGTTGGAACCGGCAACTTACAAGCTGATCCCGAAACGTGACCAAATCACTTCACAGTCTGTATACATCATCATTATATACATCCAATTCATTTAGTCTCCATAGTAGCCTGTCAAAAGCATTTAGCGGTTGTACTTGTACCTCCTACGGCTGCGAATTTCTGTACTGGTCTCTAAAAGAGAACCTTTCCGATGAACTACGAAGTGTCTTCCCATCCCAAATACCTCAGTGCCCTAAAACAAAAATATCTAATGATTATATGTTGCTAAAACGTGGATTCTAACTGTGATCCAATGAACAATCTCAAAGTAACCCAGCGAACTATGTCAGGTGTTTCTATACGTGACCGAATCGGATACGAACTAAATTGACTGACAATGGGTCTCATAAAGTAGGAATAAAAATAAAATAACATACTACTAAAATAGAATTAATAAAATTAGAATAGATTAAAACCGATGAAATTTATTTGAGAATTCTAAATTAGGTTTAATTAACATGTGAAGTTGAATCTTGTCAAATTAGGTCATGGAAATTAAACATTATTGTCAAAATATACGACACACAAGGAATTAGTTCACTGGAGCATAGCTTTAATTGTACTCTAGTGTGTCTTTGCCTTTACTGTTTGAAATGTAACAGGGTGGAAAGAAGTACGAGAATAGAAGACATGGAAATGACTTCTGACTACCGTTTTGCAAAGTCGCAATTTAATTAATATTACCGTTATGACGACGGTGGCGGTTAAGCAAACATGCAAGTTGTAGGGATGTCCGCATTAATCATAGCTCGCTTGAATTATGAACACGTTGTTAGACCTGTGGGGAATACTGCGGCCGGTAAATTGGTTTTTGCTATTAAATTTGTGGTATTTAATAACATAACTACGGAGGTTTTTATTCGGATAGTACCGGTTTAAACATATACTTACTCATTTCCGTTGTATCTCAATCTTATTTGTCACGTCTCAATTCCCACAGGAATAGGCAAAGACAATAATAAATATAGATATAGTTGATCAATGAACGTCAATATGGCTTTAGGAGAAACGGTCGACCGGTGACCTTCTGGCGAACATCACGCAAATCTGGGGTGATTTGTTGGATAGTAATGGAGAGACCATTAGTATATACTAATATTAGTATATAGAGACCATTAGTATAGTACATCTCTAAAGCGTTTGACACTAAAAAGGTCCACATATTAGGATTGTAGCGTAGAGTTCTACTATCCTGAGACATCTCTATCGCTTTCCTTACATTATTTTTCATTGTGTTTCGACATCTGACCTCGACTAGCATGATTGTAAACTAGAGGAGATCTAAGAGTGCCGACGGCTGAAAAAACCGAGTCCTACTACTGGCCAAAATTTCTTATTACTTAATGGTCAGTCATACGTACTTAGTCGTAAATAAATCAATTCTAAACTTTGCAAATAAACGAGTTTGATACACTAAAACAAAACACAATCAGATAATCCGCAGGCCCGATTACAATATAACCAATCCAATTTTCGCAGAAATTCAATTAACTCCAATTCTTTTTGTGTAAAAACAGTTCGCGGTTATATTATTCCGAGAAGTTAAATGATCGCTTTTCAATTACACCTGTCTTCTGTCGCGGATTCATTGTCATGGTAACTATTCACGTTTTGTGAAATAATAGCTTTTGTACGACTATTTATTTATGGTTAACTTTTTATATTGACAATGAATCTGTGCAAAGTTTTTGCTCACTCCATTTCGGTTGTTGACCGTCACCGTCTGATACGCGTATTGCTACGGAATGAATAATAGTATAGCAATTAAAATGTATTTTGTAATTGACATATGACAGTACCCATTTTATTTAAAGTTGGAGCGCGGTGAATGGAGGCGATTGCTACTACTTAATGACTGCAAGTGGCATCCGCTATGCCGATCTAATTGGAACTGGCAACTGATTCCAAAACGGAACTTTTTGCTTCAATTATTCAAATTGTCACGCCTTTTTCCACAGGGATAGGCAGAGACAATGGACCGCCGCTTACCACAATCCCGACATAACTCTCTCGCTTCCCTTACATCCACAACTATCTTTAAACAAGCTTTCCATTTCTCAATTTACGGTCTGTATGTTTAAAATTAGCGGTATTACCTCAGATAGGCAGACTGGGAAAATGTCTACAAACTATCTGCCTACCACTTTTAAACAACAAGACCCATTTGCCTCTTTTTTATTAACAAATATTTGTAATATTTAATCTATCAATCAATCAAATTGTCACGCTTTTTTCATGGGGATAGGCAAAGACAATGAAGCGCCACTTGCCACGATCCTGACACAACTCCCTCGCTTCCTTCACATCCACAATTCTCTTCATACAAGCTCTAAAGTTATGGGCACTAGGCAACCTGGCTTTTTTGAGGATGTTTCCGATTTGATCAAAAACACCCTCGTGGGCCTGCCCTGTCTAACGCATCCATCCACATTGGATTTATAAATTGCTTTCGTCAATCTACTTTTACTATTATTTAATTTAATTAATCAATATTAAATTAAAGCTACAAAACAAATCTTAGTCCGTCCAAGAATCAAACCCGGGTCTTTACGGCATTACTAGTATATTAACCATTGCGCCTCGCGTGTCGCGTATTCCGTTTAAATGTCCTAATTTCGCAACTTTACATGACAAGATAATATTGAAAAAGGATACTAGTTTATTATAGTACCTTAGTCATAAATTTTACTTAAAACTTGTATTCAAATAAGACCAAAGTTATTTATGCCTTATAAGTCAATTAAACTAAAGGCGACAAGGTGTAGTGCTGGTCACAAAAACCCCGCTTCAAAACCACTTGTCGGTACCAACGTAGGTATCTTTGAAACCTATTGTACTTTGATCGTCCGTGTCTATCTTTGATACAAGCACCCTTAGTTTAGTAACTTAGCATAAAAATGTAAAAATAAATATCCTATTATTATTATTATAAACGTGAATGTGAGTTTGTTTGTGACGTTTTTACGCAACAACTACCTAACCGATCACCATAGGATACTTTAATTTAAAACTATATATATATTTTACTACTTGACTATATTTTGTACCAAACAGCTGGTTTGGAATTTTTCTATATTTATTTTCATTTCCGTTTGTCATTTTTATATCAGTTATCGAGTTATAAATACAAAAAGGGATATACAGTCGAATTAAGAACTACCGCGAACTACCGTGAAACCGCGGGCACAGCTAGTAAATATATAAATTAAAAAGAGTTATCTACCAACCTTACTGACCCAGTTCCCAGAATGCAGGTCTGATTTAATGACTGTCACTTAATAGTTCAGATATGCATGAGAATGTTAAAAGTTGCCCTTTCTCTGCCATTTGATTGATCACGAGTTCACGGACTACCAATACTACTCGTATTAATGATCCTTTTGTTTTTGTGACTAATAGATAAGCACACTGAATTAGTACGGAAATATCTGATATTTCATACAAACGCTACGGTTATGGGTACCCAGCTTTCTTGAGGATGTCTCCGATTTAGTCGGAAAACACCTTTCTGGGCCTGCCTCGTTTTACGCGTCCATCCACATCACATTTATAAATTCCTTTCGTTAAGAAGTTGTGTCAGGATCGCGTTGAATGGCGCTTCATTGCCTCTGCTTATCCCTGTGGGAAAAAGGCGTGACAATTTCATAATTGATTGATATCTGATATCTTCATTTCATAATTATTTCTGTAGGGATCACTGGCCGGCATAGGACAGCGACTGAGGTCGTTCCTAATATAATGTATTTTTAGTCGTCGGCGCTCTTGGACCTCCCCTTGATTACCATACGGCAAATCGAGGTTTTGTCTGAATAAAAAAGGCATTCTAAAATTGTAAGGAGCAATTCAATAGAACGCCATTTTCTACGATACTCATACAACTCTCTTGCTTCCTTCTTATAAGAAAACGTATTGCTGCGTTTCAATATTAAAACCTAATATTATTTTTTGTAATTACCAAGGTGGTACACTTTGGAGGAATGAATATTAATGTGACGTCATAAAACTGCCAATAGTAATTTTATTCAAATACGAATTAACATTTGACGATTAAAACAATAATGCTAAAAGAAATGGTATGCCCGCAGATGGACTACTACTCTTAAAAATATACTAATTATAGTAAAAATATAAAAGTGAACTCATTCTTTATAACAATCGAATTAATTTACTTGCACTTCCGCCTCTATGATCTCTTAGAAGAGCGACCTACTCCGTGGCGTACCGTTAGCCACTCGTTCATATAAAGCTTGTATATATTAATCATAATTTTCGAGGCAAGAGTGATTCGAGCAAATGCTTCAAGATAGAGAATAATGTAGATAATGGTGATTAGCATTCTTTGTTGATGTGCTCGAGTAGGTGCTGTGTTGATGCGTTTTTGTTTTAATGTTATTTTAGGACCTATTCTGACTTGCTACAATCACGACTATAGCTTAGCAACAAAAAGTAGAATCATGTGAATCGTATCGCTGTTTTTGGGAGTAATATTTTTTTTGAGAAAAACCTAGGAGTTTTGGATAATTTTCTTAGCATCCATATCACTTTTCTCTCTACCCAAACAAATATTGTAAGACCCTCATCATCATCATCATCAGCCAGAAGGCGTCCACTGCTGAACATAGGCCTCCCCCTTAGAACGCCATTCCGAACCGAAGCCAGTTGCATCCACCGGTTTCCCGCGACTTTCACTATGTCGTCAGTCCACCTAGTGGGAGGCCTACCTACACTGCGTCTTCCGGTTCGTGGTCTCCACTCTAGAACCTTTCTTCCCCATCGGTTATCTGTTCTTCGAGCGATGTGGCCAGCCATCGACCCTACCAACGCTTTATTTCCATGATTTTGAATGGAAAGGACAGCACCCCGCCTGAATTTAAGCTGGAGTGCGGTGAGCAAATTAATGGAGGTGACTGCTACTACAGGTAAATAATTGTAAGTAACAGTCGCATCCACTATGTCTATACCGGCAACTTACTGTTTATATCTTTATGTTATAGTTCTGATTGTGATTCTTCCGAAGCTCCAAGGACGCCATGCCTGCAATTCAAATACTAATAGAAATTAATTTGCGTTCTTATTTAAGTTAAATATAGATGTTCTGTTAACGGGTTTCCAGTTTATTGCATATTTATAAATCTTTAAATTCATTAACTCAAGTCGCTTCCGTTAGACTTAAACGGATGTTTGATAGAAAAAGCTAAGAACCGGTTTAGATAATAAAATGTGAATTGTGAACAATAACGAACTTAATTATAGTTAGATTTACGTAGTTCTTTTTAGTCATCTGACATCTCCTCATCCATCAATTGATCAAATTGTCACCCATTTTTGCCACAGGGATAGGCATAGACAATGAAGCGCCATTTGCTAGGATCCTAACACAACTCCCTCACATCCACAATACTCTTCATTCCAACTGTAAAGGTTATGGGTACCTTTTCCACCTTTTTGAAAAAGATTTCAAAATTACCTAATTACCTTACCAAAATTACCTTACCTAATTTGTATTCTATAAGTAAGGTATAAATAAAACAGGAATAGTTGTAAAAGTCTATGAATATTTTGATGACTGATGGCTATCACACCAGATTATTAAGCGTAAAGTCCCGGATCGGCAGACTGGGCACCACTGTCTACAACTCTATCCACCTCTTTTTTTTATAAACAATTATTTGCAATTTTAATAATGAGATTGAATATTACAAATAAAAGCTATGAAACAAAAAAATTGCTCGACCAGGAATTGAACCCGGGACTTTTCGCATACTATACGAATTACGCATAGTTTGTATTAAAATCACGACATAAGCATCAAAGTAAGTTATCTGTATAATAACGCCGTTAATAACGTTTTTGATCTATCTTTGGCCGGCATAGTGACAGGCTCTGAGGCAATCCGTTTGCTTACCATGAGACAATTCGAAATAAGATGTCATGTCTCAATAAATTATTCTAATTATAATAATAGTTAGAGCGTTGAACTAATAGGAAATTCCTTATTTTAAATGTTAATTAATATTTAACTGTGAAAGAAACATCTCTATAAAACCTATCATACATCGAGACGACATTATCATTGATGACATCAGTAGCAGACAAGTGCTCGGACAATCTGTCGTCTGGCCATCAGATAGTGGACAATGATCTGACATGTTCAACCAGCCTGTCGATGGTAGAAATGTCATCATAAAAATGTTAAAATGTGTGAAAAAACTTCTCGGTTCTTCTGTCACATATATGTGAACTACGTATAGATATAGATAAACGAAAGTCTTATATTCGCATAATTTTTATTACAGGTTTGGTATCAACAACGTTGAACACATATCTCGCAGATGAGATGGGTATTGAAGCCGAAGAGTATTCAAATGAAGACCACTTACAAGAAAACGCAACCTAGGACGTCCAGCAATAAGATTAACAGACGATCAGCATTTAATCGTTGCATGGCAGTAAGGCAATATGAAAATAGCTGACCTTTTTTCTAGCAGGATCCACAATGAAATTGGATGTTTATTTGGTCAGTGTCTTTGGTTAATAATATAGGACCTTACAGGATTGATATAGGAAGGGAAAAAATTAAAGATATAAAACGAATCTTTGCTCTGACCGGGAATTGAACCTGGGACTTTACGTGTAACGTACTGGCCTGTGGCCATTTATAATTATTGTAAGTTACTTATGCAAAAATCTGCTTATTAACGTGGGTGGTTCTAAGCGGATATTAATATTAAAATATTTAACCAGCTCCAGGCAATACCGGCTATCTAATTAAGACCGATCGACACTGAAAACCATTAAGTTGTCAAACTGCAAATAAACATCGACTATATAATAAATCGATCGGAAATCTACGAATCGATAGATGATAGCTTTCATCATTGTTGAGATACGGCGGTGAATTAATTTTATATTCTTGGACTATGTTTGGATCGAGTGTGGCATTTTTATGGTTATTGTGAGATTTTTATAATAATTGAAATGTACATTTAAGTCAGTTGAGGCCATTGTTGGCAGCTTATATTGGTCATAATGATAACTTTATAAATAACATATATTAAAATACGAGTTATTAACACAAGCTATTTTATTTATAGACAATTTATTGTTATTTTATATTATCATGATTGTGGAAAAACACATTTTATTGATATATTATATAATTTCTGTTTGTTAACAGATTTTAAACAATTAATAGTAGTTATTTTATTGCTCTTAATATTATGTTATAAATATTTTAGTGTGTCTTGAAGTATCTGATTATACTGTTTTATTATTCGGATTGCATGTACACAGTAAAATATCTATAAAGGACTATACTAGGGAAGATTTAACGTAATACTAGAATTTATTATTTAAATTATTTATTATTTATTACTTATTTAAATAACTTTGTTTACTTAGTATTTCCTTGCGAATTATGCGCCATATAGGTTCAATATTGGTCAACGGAGTTGGAACAAAATGCAGTGAACAATTTTATTATTCTATTCCCGAGATCGAAGGATACAAACGTTCTGTTGTCCGTTTTGTGACCGTTCGAAGCGTGTTCGAATTTTATGGAGGCATAAATTCAGAGGATCGGCCTGTCGCGGGACTCATGCCCGCAAAGAATGAGCCCAGTGTTGTCAAACACTACGTACTTGGTTTTGTCCTGCATTTACTTTTAGTTCTTAATGTGCATTACAATGATTTATTTAAGAATAATTTATGTTGTAAATGATGTATTAACATTCTGCATGGTTATATGTATAAAAGGTTAATTTTAAATTTTAATATTCAATTTTAATTTTAATGAAGTACCAAATTGATTACTTATTAGAAATTGAAAGGAATTCTTTAAATTTTATTCCAATTCTCTTAGATTTTGCGCGAACATTGATTAATGAATTAAACAAATTTTATACGGCTTACTATCGCGTTTATTTTGGTTTAGATTTTACATTTTTTTATTATTCCTATAGGACGACCAACACCTCAGTCTCTCCGTGACCACGATGGCTGCAAAGCTCTCGAAACGTTGGAATAATAAAAAAATGTAAAATCTAAACCAAAATAAACGCGATAGTAAATCGCATAAAATTTGTTTAATTCATTATTCCAATTCGTTAAATATCTTTAAATTCCTAAAATCAAAGTAAAATATTTCAAATTGGTGGAAGGACAACCCATCTCGTGTCGGGGCTCGCTCGAGGCAACGAGAACCGGTCGTAATATTTATATGCAGACTGTTGAACAATTTCGGTGAATTTGTTTGCTTGTTCCTGCTTTTGTTTGGGCATTAGTGTCGGTTGTAAAAACGTAATGTTGAATAATAATTATGACTCGACCACTGAATGGACACGAGTTTCGCATATTAATAATTTTCATTACCGTGCGAAGAGTAATATAGTTAATAAAATAAATTGTAAGTATTACTACCTAAAATAAAATTATGTTATGCTCATTTTGTATAAAACCAACCGCTAAGTTTCTTCAGAAAGTCAATAAATAATATAAAAATAATAAAGTTGTATATTAAAATGATTAATGTTATTTCTTTAACTGTGATGGCATTAAAATTCATTAGAGCTCACGAGGTTGTCATCCAAATGACAAGTTTTACTGCCGATCAAATGAATCCAGAGACACCGATTGTTAAACTGACAAGGTAGAGGTATGTCCAAATCGTTGACTTTTTATTACTTAAATCGTTGATTTATTTATTTGATTTTGCTCAAATTAAATTAGCAATTATTTAAGATTTTGTGAACGAAGAATCCTAATCTGATTTAATAGATTTTTTATTGTTATTTATACCTATCTAATTACGTAATTTTTTCATTTATTTAGATTTATTTTTTACTACATTTTTATACTAAGCTACTAAAGTGCTTGTACCATAGAAACAGGATGTCCAAAGTACATGTATCAAAGATACATTGGTACTGGCATGTGGTTTTGAACCCGTGCTCTCGGGTTGCGTGACATTGCACTGCCACTACACCACGGCTGCCTTAAATATTTAATATATTCTTTTCGATGAATAATATCTTGCAATTTCGAACAATCGACGAGTATAAAGCTTTACTCGTTCATGTGTTCTTCCCATCCTATAACCTGGTATTCTTCGAGCAAAGCGTGACAAAGCACCTCTGGCCGGTAGTGACAATACAATCGTAAAATGGGTCGGTATTGTCAGATGTCAGCGTTCTTGGACCTTCGCTTGCTTAACGTCAGGCAAGTTGAGGTCACATGTTGCGTCGATTTAAATGAATCGAGGATCAACAAATCAAAACACATTTTTCAACAAACAATTTAATATTCTTCATGTCGTGTTAGAGGATAATATTAATAAACAAATACAAACTTTATTTGGTGCTTTACAATGTTTACAGTTTCACATGAACGATGCACTAGTACTTGTACAGTTTTGAAGATATCATTGCGCTATTTTTGTGTTCGATACAAATTGATGTTAATATTATACAAGTGTGTTTGTTAGTGTGTACGGTAAAGGTGCAGATCGCACTACTGTTTTGTATGATCTGCATGCCGCGGCCGCAGACTGCTGTATCGCCTTGCACAGAATAAATCTCATACAGATTAATACAAACCAGTAGTGCGGTCTGCAGTCGCAGTCTACGGTCTTTGTCATAATCGGAATCACACCTTAAGTCAAAGACTGTAGACATTTTTGTACAATTGTTTTACGATATATGGTGATGAGTGGATAAAGATAAGTTATTTATTTAATTAGTTGTTTAGTTTACAACTCAAAAAAAAAACCGTTGATAGTCAAATTTTATCTGTAAAAAAACGCATGAGAATTTCTTATATAATCGCGCCATTGTCAAAACAAATACTAATGGATCAGTGTTTTATGTCGTTTAAAAAAAACATCTTAGAATCGAAGCACAAGCAATCCATTTCCGGAATCATTAGCCTAACGTTGTAGTACAATTTGGTATGAGAACATGAACTTTAGTAGTAGTTAAGATCGTGGAGTATTTTGATCAACTGCCGATATTACTGGAGAGTCACTTAAATGATGCATTGTCAGGAAAGTCCCACGCATCTTTATATCACAGATGAAGGCAGTCGCTCATTCATCCCATAACGTTTTCGGCCCATAGAATATTGTTATCAATCAATCAAATTGTTATGCCTGTTTCCCACAGGCTGAGTCAATAAAGCGCCACTTGCCGCGATCCTGACACAGCTAGGGCTTCTCTCACTTCTACAATTCTCTTCATACAGACTCCACGGTTATGGGCACTAGGTAACCCAGCTTTCTTGAGGATGTCTCCGATTTGGTCGATATTGTTATATGTATACTAAAATTCTACAGACCAACTATAGTAGAACTAAAGCTTCATGTACGTAGGTACATGTATTTAAAGTACAGTTATTTAACTCTAGTAGCAGTCGCCTCAATTCATGTCCTTCACTCCAGCATCAGGTGGGGTGCAGTAATACGAGCTTCTCAAAAAAGACAATGTAGCAAGGGTAAACAAATCAGATGATAATTCATATTTACTTTTTGACCTAAATTCTTGTTAAGGCGCGAAATCTTAATTTGATTTTTCTGGTAGCTGGGACAAGTCAAGTCACCGGACCGCTGACGACTAAAAAAACTTTTTCTTTTACTATATTTTTTCCAAATATATTTTCATCACATTTCTATACTAAGCTATTAAAGTTATTGTATCATAGAAACAGGACAAACAAAGTACATGTATCAAAGACACATTGATACCGGCAAGTGGTTTTGAACCGTACTCTCGGTTTGCGTAACCATTGCATTGCACTATATTTTTGCATTGAGCTTTGTCACGCTTCGCTTGAAGGATCTAAGGCTTGTTGTTGTGTCTAAGGAAGAGTTGTGTCAGGATTGTGACAAGTGGCGCTTCATTGTCTACGCATATACCTGTGGGAAGATGTCGTGACAATTTGATTGATTGGGCGAGTAAAATATTAATCGTTCAACAAAGAATTGGTCTCTTAGGACGAAGATCTAAGGAAGTGAATGAGTCCATGTCCTTTAAACTAACACTGATCAGATATTCTTTAAGAATTAGTCATCCATCATGTAATGATAATAATATTTGACATGGACTTACGATCATGTCCGCGATAAATAGCGGGACAGTGACATATGGATTTTGTTTATTACATGCCAAATTTCGGTTACATGACAAAAAACTTAAAATTGCAAGGATGAATAATGTTTGAGTAAAAGTTTTTTTTAATGTCATCACGACATACGAATGCACCGCTTAATGTTAGGGTGGAGTGTAGTCCATAAATGGAGGCGACTGCTACTACAGTTTAGGAGTTGTTTAAACGTGCAGTAGTTGCTACCCTATCCTAGGTTTGATTCCCAGTCGGAGCAAATATTTATTTTATAGCTTTTATTTGCAATATTTAATAATTTAAAATAGTAAATATTACAAATATTGGCAATTAAATAAAGAGGAGGTTATTCGCTCCGGGTTTGAATGTCAAGGAGTAGGCAATGGCACCCAGTCTGCCGATCCCGGTTAGTACCACCACTTACAAGCATAAATACCGTGAAATGACTTAGTCGCGTTTCGGGATCAGCTTGTAAGTTGCCGGATCCAACTAGTAGATCTGACTGCTACTTACAGATATTTAACTGTAGTAGCAGTCACCTCTATTCATGGACCGCAATCCAGCTTAACATCGGGCGGGGACAAGTCAAGTCAAGTCACAATAATTAAAAAATAATTTTAATATATAATATCTCCATAATAGCAAAGTTAAATACGAATAAGAAGAAAATAACTCACAAAGAAAATTTCGTTCAAAGCGTGCAGCAAAGTGATTTTTCCCGCGATTATCGCGTAGCGTGAACTACTTAAATTACTATCACTTCCATTAGCTGTCAGCAAGCGCTAGATATATGCAATTTAAAACAATTACAGCGTATGTAGGACGCTGGTGTTCCAAATTCACAACTAAAATTACTATTTGCTATGTCTTAAAATATTATGTCGTGTGCACTTCACTGCTATTCTCGTATTTCATTCGTAAATTAATAAAAAAGCGGCCAAGTGCGAGTCGGACTCGCCCATGAAGGGTTCCGTAGCAGCAAGTAACATAATATAAAAGTTCTTGTAGTTCGTTGAACGATTTTTATATTTGACTTGATCGAATGAAAGGTAAATTGCGGTTTACGAATTTTGACGTATTAAAAAAAACTACTTACTAAATCTCGTTTATTGTTTTAATTTATTGTCTTAATGCGGTTCACAGGATACATCTATTTACCAAGTTTCAACAGTATAGCTCTTATAGTTTTGGAAAAAAGTGGCTGTGACATACGGACAGACAGACAGACATGACGAATATATAAGGGTTCCGTTTTTTACTACGTTTTTTACGTTTTTTAACCCTAAAAACGTATGACTATTTCCTTTTATATGACGCAACCAGTCCTTAGTTTTTTTTATTGTGACGACATATGACAGCACCCCGCTTGATGTTAAGCTGGAGTGTGGTCCATGAATGGATGCCACTGCTACTACTATTCAATAACTGTGAGTAGAAATCACATCCACTATGTCGGCCTAGTTGGAACCGGCAATTTACAAGCTAATCCCGAAACGCGACCAAATCACTTCACGGTCTGTATACTTGTAAGTGGTGGTACTACCCCGGATTGGCAGACTGGGTACCACTGCCTACCACTCTTTGTTAACCAGACCCAAAGCATATATCCACCTCTTTTTTATTTTTAATAACAAATATCGGCAATATTTAATATAATTATTAAATATTACAAATAAAAGCTATGAAACAAATATTTGCTCCGACCGGAAATCGAACCCGGGACTTTACGCGCAACAAACCAATCGCTAAACGTTCGTCCACGCCTGGTAGTGGAACATGCAATAATAACTGTATATTTGAGTGTATTTAGTCTCCGGTCTACAAATGGAGGCACTGCAACTACAGTTAAATAGCTCCAAGATACAGTCGCATTTACTATGCCGGCCTAGTTAAATATGGCACTTTAATGTTATACAGATTTTTGTGGTTTAATATTAAGTTTGTATTGATATTATTCCGTTTTGCATCATTCCGTTGAATCATTTAATAAATCAATCAAATTGTACCGCATTTTTTTCATAGGAATGGGCAGTGACAATCGTCATATCCATAATCCTCTTCATACACACTCTACGGTTATGAGCACTAGGCAACCCAGCTTTCTTAAGGAAATCTCCTATATCGGATAACACCCACCATAACCTATTCATATAAGGAATAACAATTGTCGTCTGACATATATGCAAAAGTTTCTAAAATTAAGGGTAAAATGTTTTTCAATAATATTATTAATAAAGTTTTCCAGTTTTTTCTTAAATTTTATAACTATGTTGCCGTTTAAGTAATATTTTTAGAAGTTTCTTAAGCAAGTAGTTCTTTATTGAATTATGATGGCCTCGTCTCGAGTAGACATTTGTTAGAACGATGGACTTTCTTTTAGTTGTACAAAATTGTATAACTTTACCACGTGTAGTTTTGTGGTACAAATCGATGACATGGGGTTTACTATAGTATCCAGTTGTTCGTGATCGTAGATTTGGACGCCCCACTTCGGGATGGAATGCAGAATAACGCGCTATTCTTAGTAAATCGAAAATCAGAAATCTAAATCATATTTGTATTTCTTTATCAACGGATAAAGAAATACAAATTCTTTTATTCTTTTAATTTTAGTAAATATTTCGATACTCATTTATTTTTAATTTTTATTGTACATTTCTATACTAAGCTACTAAAATGCTTATATCATAGAAACAGGACAACCAAAGTACATATATCAAAGATACATTGGTCCCGGTGAGTGGTTTCGAACACGTGTCACTCGGCTTACGTAGCCATTGCACTGCCACTACACCAAGGTCACCTTATTGACTACCTTGATAAGCAGACATACCCAGTGTGTTAATCCGGGGTGGTGTCATTACTTTCGATTGAAGAGACAATGAAGTAACTAGTCGCCTTACGGAATCAACTTTGAAGTTGCCGGTTTTGAACTGGGATAGCAAAGTAAATATTACTGCTTTCTTTTTTTGTTACAAAATCATTCTTTATTGCTTTAAGAGTACATAACTAAAAAATAACAATTGTCAGTATTTAAGTAACTTGATCAAGATCTAAGGCGACCATGGTGTAGTGGTGTAGTGGTTTTGCAAACCGAGAGGACAGGTTCAAGACCACTTACCGGTACCAATGTATTTTTTATATACTATGTATTTGATATATTATGTACTTTAGATGTCCTTTTTTATGATACAAGCACTTTTGTAGTTCAGTATAGAAATATAAATAAAAATATTAAAAATCTAGACCATTGTAGGAACGATAATTATGTATCAGTTCTTTTCAAAATTTGAAGAATAGGACCCCAAAGCTAATCAACTAGATACGGTACATATTTCACAACACATTTGTCAAGAGCACTCATTCATAGTAATTACTCATCATGTCTTGGAAATTGATATCAAACCGGGTTTGTAATGTAACTCGACTTTCTTAGAAAGTGAACGTACAGACCGTATTACAGATAAATGACAAATGAACAATACTTAAAAATACATAAAAGTCAATTAAATATTCAATTATTTATCTTCTAATATAAATGATGTTTTAATATTTATTCCATTATATATATATCATTTTAAATTATTTTATACCCATTATTTATTGGTTAACACACCATTCACACAAGGCCGGCATAGTGGCGGCGGCTGGGGCAGCCGGGAACTGACTCGGTCATTCCAGTCATTGTCACTCTTGGACCTCCTCTTGCTTATCATCAGGCGGGTCGAGGTCAGATGTCGTGTCACAATAAAAAAAGTCAGCTATTTATAAATCTTGGGTTCGATTCCCAGTCGGAGCAAAGATTTTCATGGCATTTATTTGTAATATTACCTATTATACTAAACCATATATTAGTTAGTTAAGTAAAAAAAATGAGGCAGAGATTTGCTCGACGTCTGGATGTTTAAGAGTGATAGGTAGGCAGACAGTTGTTAGTCATTTTCCCAGTCTGCCGACCTGCAGCAATACCACAACATTTAAGAGTACTGAACGTTAGGAGTCAGCTTGAATGGTACCAGTTACAACTAGGGCGACATAGTGGATGTGACAACGACTTGTGCATTTATTTAACTGTAGTAGAAGTCAAAGAATTTATAAATCTCATACTCATCTCATAATTTATAAATGGATACGTTAAACGAGGCAGGCCCAGGAGGGTGTTTACCGATCGGAGACATCCTCAAGAAAGCTAGGTTGCCTAGTGCCCATAACCATAGAGTTTATATGAAGAGAATTGTGAATGTGAAGGAAGCGAGGGAGTTGTGTCAGGATCGTGGCAAGTGGCGCTCTATTGTCTCTGCCTATCCCTGTGGGAAAAAGACGTGACGATTTGATTGATTAAGTAGCAGTCAGGCGCGGTGCTGTCATACAAGATGTGGAGCCACAATAATAAAAAAACAAAGTAAATTTAAAAAACTTTAAAAGACAGATGTCGAGACTCAAAAACAAATATCTTAAAGAATTAACTAGTAAGTTGTCGTGGCAAAAACAACGCATGTGGTTGAATCTGGAATCACCGACAGATTGAGGAGTCGTGACTTCTAGTGGCAGAGGCCAGCAACCATTTTAAGGTCATACTGCCGTTCCAGTAATTCTAACAATACTTTAGTTACTGTTACGAATTCAAAACGTTTATGAATTAAATTTAAATAGTGCATATGTATTTGAACTACTGTCACTCATTTATACAATTAAGACTCAAGATAGAATTTAGAATAAAAGTATAAATAAATAAATATATTTTAAACATTATTGAGAAAGATAAGTATTATTTTAAGTTTGGGAAAACCATCGTAGGTTTGCGCACATTGAAAGAATGGCTTAAAGGATGGTAACGAAAGAGATTTATAAATCCACAATTCTCCTCATCAATCAATTAAATTATCACATCTTTTTCTCACAGGGATAGACAGAGACAATGGAGCGCCACTTGCCACGATTCTCTTCTTACTTAATATAGATAGAGTACAATATGTACTAGTTGTGAATGTGAGAGAAGCGAAAGAGTTGTGTCAGGTTCGTAAAAAGAAGTGCTTTGTTGCCTTTGCCTGTCCCTGTGAGAAAGGGCGTGACAAATTAATAACAAACAGAAAATTATATCAAAAACTAAATAAATATAATTTAAATCTAAACGAAGTAGTTTGCTTTTAGAATTACTGATTAAATGGCAAACGAAATGTATTTGCAAATTATTGTTCGTTAAATTGCAGACAATATTCTTTCTTTAGCGACGGCACAAGTTGTATATAAACTTCCACTAGATTCCAACGTCAGGCTGGCGTAAGTCGAAATGTTTGTAAAGGTCGAATTGAAAAGCCGATACTGAGTCGGATTTAAAAATTCCAAAGGCAGAGTTTGTTGAACGAAAATATCCTTTTTACTCAGAAAGTATTTACTAGAGTGCTCAGCCAGGGGCCTTTTGACTTGACTCATGCGACTATTCCGTTGGCCGGTAAACATCGTTTTGCACTCCAGCGAAGGATCGAGCTCAATTCCGTTCATGCCTGATTAAAGTGATGGCCGGAAGTTGCGAATGAAAAATCTTTATTCACTAAGCGTATTTAAGCGGATTACAATGACACTTTTACTTAGATTGTTAAGCAAATTGTTTTAAAATCAACATTTGAGTAACTATTTCAATTAATTCTCAAGTTTTTTATTCTCAATAGAAAACATAAATATTCTTAAATAAACCTTATGGTACCTAGAATAAAAAAAGATTACTCCATGGGCTTCTAGCACAGAAGTCACCTGTCTATAATAATTGTAATACAAAATATAATGTACTAATTATTGAACCCAAGATTGTATATTTTATAGATTTAGTTAAATAAAAAACTTTTCGACTAAAAAAACTATGATCACATCCCTTCTCACACATCTTCATTTTCGTCCAATGCACTTGTCACTAACAAAAAATAAATGTTAAAGTTCGTATCGTCGTTTTATGTAACCCTATCCTATCAACATAATATCAAAGCTTACCCTTTCAACGGAAAAAAACAATTAATTAAGAATTGAACAAATGCAGCTGCCATTTTATTGAAGTTTTAAATTAACATGTTTTTGTTTCTTCATTACTATTGTAAAGAAATATCTTTGTAATATATGTATTATTTTGAAGGTATATTTAGGTTCAAATTTATATTAAGGTTTTATCAACATCAGCTGTTTTCCTATGCTTGTGTTATTAGATTATTTCCTCAACACGAGAGAAGTGACATAGCTCCTCGGACATATAGAATAACAAATACTATAGGAAGACATTAAACCGATCGAGGGAATCTAAAACGTTTTACAAGTAAAGCCCCATTCATCTCTAGTTGAATCTAAGCCGTCGTTGATTCTGTACCAGCGTGGGAGCAACGTCACCATAAAACAAGATTGCCGCCCTGAAACGGAACCGACGGTCTCACAACATGATTGAATTTTATTATACATTTTGCACATAAAATACTATGAATATTTAAATATAAGACCACATTTTTTCCGCTAAACAAAGTGATAAACAAAAACTGTTTAAATATTTAAATTGGAATCGACAACGACTGCAAACATCTACCAAATTACCACTTCAACACATTTTACTATTGACATTTCTAGAACTATAAAACTTGGGTTTAAACGTATCCCAAGAGCGAAATAAACCACCTTCTTGCCCATATGATGATACTTTAATATGCATAGAATCCATTTTATTAGAGGTTAACTGTGAGAAATGAGGCGATGGAAAAACGAGGGAGGCTGCGCGCCTTACGGCACCGGACATTGACAATTTGACTGGACTAGCATTCGTTTCCCGTGTCTCAGGTAGAGTGATGAATAATATAACACCAATGCTGTAGAGGGTACGATTTATGAAGGGTGGCGAGGGTTTTAATCTTACGGAACGACCATAACAAGATGTATGACCAAATTACTGAATCCGTTATGAGGCAACTGATACGATTTAATAGCAACTTTTGGTCGGTTTTATGTTTTATTACACTATTTAACCACAAGGAAGGAATTGTAAATAATAAAATCATGTCCTAAAAGTACCTACGGGATAGGTACTAGTGTTAGATTTAAGGGTCCATAAAGTTTAAAGTGTATTAAAACGGGAAGTTGAAAATCTACGAAAGATAATAAAATTCTCATTTTGTTAGTACCGTAATACATACTGATTTTGATAGGTAATACATAGGTACGCTTTGCAATAAACAGTGATAGCCCATAAAGTAGTAGCAGCCAGAACAGAATCCGTCTAGATGGTTTATTTCTTAGCTTTTGTATTAGCTTGAGTAATATATAGCGTTATATCTACATGTCTATAAACCTTATTTACTATTATAACATTTAAACGCAATTCAAAGCTCTAGTTTTAAATTACCGTATTTACAGTTTTAAAGAGTGATAGGCAAACAGTTGGTGGTTGATTACGATCCTAGTAGTACCACCAGATTGCGATTTGGGATCAGCTTCAAAGTTGCCGGTTTCAACAAGGCCGACATAGTGGAATCTTGCTGTTATTTGTCTATAGTAGCAGTAGACAGTAGGAGACATCCTTAAGAAAGCTAGGTTGCCTAGTGCCCATAACCATAGGGCCTGTATGAGGAGAATTGTGGATGTGAAGGAAGCAAGGGAGTTGTGTAAGGATCGTGGTAAGTGGCGCTCCATTGTCTCTGCCTATCCCTGTGGGAGAAAGGCGTGACAATTTGATTGATTGATTGATAGCAGTTGCTTCCATTCATGGGCCAAACTCAAGCTTAACCAATGTTAAGTAAGGAATGGGGTATTTATATACATTGAGTCACAATAAGAAAATAAATTCTTCGTGTGTATAAGTGTCTAGATTGTAATACAAAGTTATTTTTATTAAAATTTAAAATTTATAAAGAAAGTGACAAACATCAAAATGGTGATGTAAATGAAATGAATACCTAATAAGGAATAATGTGTACCAGAAACTAATTTATTTGTATGAAAACAAAGAAACAATTAGCCACATTAATTGCTATTTAAAATATCTTCGAAATAACATCTTAGTGAGATTAATTTAACAACATTAAATTATTATGCTAATTATAAGACAAATTAAATTCCTTGTAATTCCTCAACCCACGTCAGTTAGGATTATTTCTTTACATTTGTGATTCAAATAATTTAATTTTGTTTTACACTCACGCCAACAATTCATTTGACTAAAACAATGTGTAAATTAGGAACATATTTGAAGACAAAAAAAATCATGCGTGCATATCGGTTAACTGCACAAGGTACGTAAATGACATCAGGCGAGTTGGACACTTTCTTACAGGCGAGTCGCGGTCAGATGTCGCGTCTGAATTAAAAAAATATAGCTATAGAAAAAAAAAATTAAATAAATCCAATCATCATCAGCCAGAAGGCGTCCACTGAACATAGGCCTCCCCCTTAGAACGCTATTCCGAAGATGCCAGTTGCATCCACCGGTTACATGTGCCTTTCACTATGTCGTCTGTCCATCTAGTGGGTCTACCTACGCTGCGTCTTCCGGTTCGTGGTCTCCACTCTAGAACCTTTCTTCCCCATCGGCTATCAGTTCTTCGAGCGATGTGGTAATCCAATAACAATCGACAACTCATTACAACCCTTATAAGATAAGATAACCCAAGAGTCTTTGGACTCTGCAATTAAATTAGCATTTTAGTTGCATCTCGAGGTAATTATGAAGTTTCTAATAGAGTATCATTGAGTTATATCAGAGAGGCTTTAGTCACATCTTCACGATGGCATGTACTAATAGTTCTCATTTGCTTTCACCTCGCACGAACTCGTGGACCCGTGACACAGTGCTCTCGTGTCGTGAGCCGTGCTTAATTAGTTCTCAACCCATGCCTTGACTCTCTGACAAAGTTCAACCCTGTATTTGATATAGTTATAACGTCAAATACTTCCAAGTGAAGGAGAAAATGCGAAGATATTGTTATTATGTACTAAACGTGTCTTTGTTGGTTTATCTGTAGGTACTATAAAGTTTGCAGACGTTGATATTAATCTTCAATTGTTGGGTGTGAGATTGCTGCATGTCTTTAGTATCTATATTAAAGACATCCAGCAAAAACTGTCGACCAGCGTGGTGCATTGGTAAGTGCCACACGTGAGTCGTGGGTTTGATTCCTGATAAGATTGATTTTATTCATTTATTTGCAATAATTAGTTATGAAAATGGACTATACAAATACTTACTGCTCGTCAGATTCTACCATGGCTTCTGAAAGAACATGTCCACAAGAAACTCGCCAATTGTAGCCTGTACATATAAAAGTTGATGTTTGCAATTATTATAACTTTAGAAGCAGTCGCTTCCATAGATGGACCACACTCCAGTTTTAAATCAAGCGAGATGGTGTCATAATATAACATATAATGTTAATATCATGTCGAGCCACAAGAAAAAACTAGCGCTCCGTTATTTCTTTTTATCACTGTAATGTAATTATGAAATATGCTACTTTTTTAGAAATTTTATTTACTAAACGTGATTGTACCATAGAAACAGGAAGACCCAAGTACATATATCAAAGATGCATTGGTACCGGTAAGTTTTATTATTTTATTATTGTGATTCGACATATGACAGCACCCCGCTTGATGTTAGGCTGGAGTGTGGTCCATAAATGGATGTTACTGCTGCTACAATTCAATAACTGTGAGTAGCAGTCATATCCATAGTGGATGTGACTGCTATTCCCCGAAACGCGACCAAATCACTTCACGGTCTGTATACTTGTAAGAGATGGTACTACCCTGGACGGCAGACCGGGTATCACTGCCTACAACTCTTTTAAAACCAGACCTGCAGCAAATATCTATCTATTTTTTTTATTAACAGATATTACAAATAAAAGCTATGAAAAAATATTTGCTCCAACCGGGAATCGAACCCGGGACTTTACGCGCAACAAACCAATCTCTGACCGTTCGTCCACGCCTGTCGTATATTAAACTGCAGCCTCTTCGTTTGCGAGGCCATTCCACAATCACTACACCACAATCATTACTTAGACTTTATCCTTTTACCTTCGACCTGCAATTAGTATCTTATTTTAACTGCATATCAGCTAGTTCTTTATGACTTTATCTTCCAACGCCTTCGTTTTATCTGTTTATGGAATTCTCACTACAAAATATACAGAAAGCTACGTTATAATTACGATAGGATCACATTCAATAGTATCGGCTATCGATTTGATCTATACTAAACAATATAACACCGACGCAAGATCGACCCACACCGGGCCAACCATCACGCCCTTTCTAATCTCAACCATTTAATATTCTATCAGTATCGAAGCTTACACACTTAATGTTATTTAAATGTAAACAATAGAGACATGTCCGATAAATTTAAATTCAAGAATTTATTCATCAATTAGGCTACATTGAGCTCCATAGAATTTAATGAGAACAACTAACGACAACTCTCAAGAAACACGAAAGGTAATTTAAATCAATAATAATTTATATAAACTCCATTCCTTAGATATATATTAGATAAAAGATAATGTAAATAGAAACGTAGGTTCCTCTAGTATACTATCAACATTCTGATTATGATTTGTTTTTTTAGGTTGAGGGGGTTCAAAAGCGCCAACGACTGTAAAAACTGTTTCAATTTACGGTTGCCTCAGTCGCCGTCACTTGCCGGCCAATAAAAGTATTATACTCAACAGATGATAATAAAATCACATAGTTGGTCATTTGCCTTGTCTTTTAAGTGTACAGGCCGTGAAGTGACTTAGTCGCGTATCGTGATCAGCTTGTAAGTTGCCGGTTCCAATTAGGCGGACTGTGTAAATTGAAAGTGACTGAAAGAAGTAACTGTATTTTGTTACACCATTAAAAAGGAGAGGTTCGACTGAATCTTTAAAGGGATTTTTTATGGTGGCTTAACATATCCTAGCACCCCGCCTAATGTTAAGCTGGAGTTCAGTCTGTGAGTTGAGGTGACTGCAGTTAAGTAGTAAGTAGTAATCACATGCTCAATGCCGGCCATTAATCCTCAACAATAAAAAGTTTCAAACCCAAAAGCTTGTAACTAGAGAGTATTTGGCGACTATTCCAAATAAGGGGACGGTTAAGTGAGTAAAAAGTGAATTTACAAAAGAGAATATTTTTGTATTTGTGTCCCTAACATCAAGCAAAAGTTACTTCATATGTCATCATGTCAAGCACGTTCAATGCATAATTCAACGTTTCCATTATACCACGTATTTTAACATAAACCCGATGTTAACGTTTCTTTCCATGAATAATATTTAGTTTTTTAGTTTCTGAGCATACACTCGGATGGAAGAACAACTCCCGAGATCGCTGCGTAATTTTTTACTTGTTAGGAGTAAATCGAGTTTTGAGTACATCGGTATGCGGTTTTTGTATAAACTTAATAAAACATTTGTGTATTTACAAATTGAAATCGGCCCTTTTAATAGGTTTACTTGTTGTACGTTGTAAATAACAATTTATTGTAGTTTTTACTGTAATTGT
This sequence comes from Tinea trinotella, assembly GCA_905220615.1. Taxonomy (NCBI): domain Eukaryota; kingdom Metazoa; phylum Arthropoda; class Insecta; order Lepidoptera; family Tineidae; genus Tinea; species Tinea trinotella. The sequence goes on from HG992314.1 coordinate 4,379,060, forward strand.
TTTGAGTGGTACTTTTTATTACAATAATCGGGTAGTTATACTTATAATAAGTATAAATAGATACTTACCTATTTATTGAAACTTGTCTGTAATTTCAAAAATAGCTAAGTACGTCATGAGTTAATGTAAAGTAAAACAAAAAGTGACAAAATCTATATCGATGTTTTTGTGCGGCTCGACTTACGAGAATAGTACCCTGCCTGATGTCAAGTTCAGTCCATTAATGAAGGCGACTGCTACTAGACTAGTCCCCAAATGCGACTGAGTCGCATTACGGTCTACACAATATAAAGTGGTAGGTCCACCCCGGTTTGGCGTTCTGGGCAAATGACCATCAACTGCCTACTACTCTTAAATTACCCAGATCTTTAGAAATTATCTGCTTTTTTAGACAATTTTTTATAATATTGAATTTATTCATTCAATTTACTACGAATAAATGTTATTAGAAAAATCCTTGTTTTCAACGGGGAACCGAACCTCTGAATATGTAGAGTCAAAAATGGAGTCGAGTAGAGTCGAAACTGTAATTGGAAATGAATAAACTAATTTGAAATACCACATTCCTTTTGACAGAAGTCTAAACACGCGCAATGATTTGCTGTTCGTATGTTTGTCAAGTACAAATATTTGTGTTTGTCGCCCAACACAAACTGAAGGCTTTAGAGTTACTAGTATTCCCAACTTCGAGCTCGGATCCTATCCGAGTATGTGTACTAGTCACATTGTCTACAAAGCGTGCTGGGATTAGTTGCGTACGTGGAATAGGAGTAATAAATTAAATTTAATTCAATGACGTTTTAAAGTAGTACATATATACACCATGTTTGTCTAATTTATAAATTATCCAAAATATGTTGAATATTAAAAATTCTAAAGTTGAATCAAAGAATTTTATGTTTGATTTTAACATTGATTTAACATTTATATCTACGCGCATTCCTAGATATAAATCGCCACTTGCTAGGGACACTACTTTATTCCCTAAAAAAAACAGTATATATAAAATACAAGTTTATATATACAAGTTTATTATATTGTGACAATTATTTGATTAATTGATATCACTGTTATGTAATATGTATATGTCGGAGTTTCGCATACAAACTCCTAGAATGAAATCCAAGGTATACTGATATGTTTTTAATATTTTACACTGCGTAAAAAAATTACTTACGGGTCGTATTTATAAAAGCTTTTAACTTTCTTAAGAGAAATTAAGAATGTGTTTTGTCTCTATTTTCTTAATTGCCATAAACACATACGTAAAAAACAAAACACTTTTAACGTTATATATGCACTTAACACAAACTCAAAATCTCATACTAGATGTCTAATCCAGAGGTTTTATACTATCCATTTGACATATGACTGGTACTTGTAATATCGTGGACCACCGGCGCAGTCTAATAACATATAATTATCACATACTAATATATAGTTACAATCATTATAGCCATTTAATTTGTTGCCACTGCAAATCCAATAATTAACTAAATCCATCAATATTCCTAGACGGGTTAGGAAGGAGTTAATTCACTCAATTAAACCTCTATTGCATATTTAATTATTAATTAATTTAATGTACTTGACAAATTGATTCAGAAATAGCCAATTAGATTATTCAGTTCAACGCGAATTCGATTTCCGGTCGTAAGATTGTGCTGTAGTTTTTACAAGTATCTAATGAACATAGCTACTCGTATTTTATGCATTGCAAAATACTTGTTATTATTGTGGTTTTTACAATAAAGTATTTTTTAATTCCACTTTACGCTGACTTAATTTAAATATATGTTTTTTTAATGCCTCCTGGGTTTGGCAAATTATTCAAGGGAATAATCCGCGATTAATAGTTAGAAATAAGTAATTAACCGATAAGCAAAAAGTATGAACTATTATACATATTATATACATAATATTATAAAGCATATAATATAATTCTGAACATGATTATTAATTAAAAAGCATGAGCAGAATTATAAAGCATAAAGAGGATAATTATGGATGCGAAGGAATCAAGAGAGTTGTGTTAGGACAGTGGAAAGTGGCGCTCCGTTGTCTATGCCTATCCCTGCGGAAATTAATATCAATATCATCATCATCATCAGGTGACTGCAGTATAATGGTAGTGAAATGGTCACACAAACCAAGAGATCCCGCTTAAAAAATTACTTGTTATCTACTAGTATATCTTTGTACTTTAGTCGCCCTGTTTTTATGATACAAGGAAGCATTTGTTATAGCTTTGTATACATACATATACATATACATACATAGCTCGTACAACTGTAATACTAGTAAATAAATAAAAATATTGTAATGTTAATTCGGTCGTCGTTGAGTATTAAAACATTCAAAGTAGAATGTTCAATCATTCCCACATTCCTCAATTCCTTATCAACTAGGTAATGATCGATTTTGCCTCTCTTATCATTCCAATCTTGGTCAGATCGAATAAATTATTCGCACCGGGCACTTCGTACCGCGAATATTGTCAAAGGAAGTGCATCGGTTATTGTTCCCGTCGTTTTCCCTTTTATCTCTACAGTCCGATCTCAATCGAGTTGTATGGAGTGCTATTGTGCACTTCAAAAGAAAAAGGATACATGTCTTTACGCCTTTACTGTCTTCTTACAATGATATAAATGTACTCCATCCGCACATTTATTTAAATTCTTAGTAACTTTTTTTTCATATAACCTTATTTGTAGAATGTTTTAAGACAGTGGTCAGATTATTCAGGCTACCAATCCGAGATTATAATAATAATAAAATTCTTTATTGCACAGTAAAAACAATACAATGGGCGAGCTTAATGCTAAATAGCATTTTCTACCAGCTAACCTTTGGGAGAGGGGTAACAAAACATGAGGTGGGTGCTTATATCTAATATTTAAAACAAAAATATTATAATATATCTATTCATATATACATACCTTCATATATATATATATACATACATAACATTATAATAAGTTATATACCTATATAATTTATACCTATTAATAAATAAATACATTTTACCAGAGAAATTAACATCAGAATCCTACACCAAATATACACAACAGACTTACTTCAATCTTTAGAAAAAAGCTGTGTTTTCAAGCTGATTCTGAAGATCAGCTTGAAAGTTGCAGGTTCCAACCAGTGGGCCGACCGCGCAACCTCAATGAGAATGACAATGCAATTCATTCCCAATTGTCAAATTTTAATTTTAAAGCTCTTTAATGGAGTTCAACTCTCAAAACGAAGCTTTTTCTCAACGTCATTAAGTTACACGGTTGGCCCGCAGGCCGGCATAGTGCATGCGATTGATACTTGTAATTATTTAACTGTAGTAGCAGTCACCTCCAGCTTTCCATTGTGCTACAATTTTTAAATGTTGTAAAAATAACGCAACCGACTTAGGTTCTTTTAGTTTTGAGTTAGATTGTCTACAATTTACCATAGTTTCTATTCTGATGGTCTTATTTCCCTATTGAAAATTGTTTTGCGAAATAGATGCATGACTGTACTCCGTTGGTGAATGTTGGTGATAATCTTTAATGTCTATTGTCGCAGTAGAAATCGTTTTGAAGTTAATTTATGGTCCAATTGAGAACTTTCCGACCTATTTTACTAAATGTACATATTATATAAATACAACTTGACTATGCAAAAATAAAGGATTTTCTGCCTTTACAGAAGGAATGAAATTGGAGTACACATTTTATCCTATAACCTTGGATCCTTTAACACAATATAAAGTGTGAAAGAAAGAAAAAAAAGTGAAAAAAAAGAAAACAGTGAAGGTGACTGAGACCGCCTGTATGAAGAGAATCGTGGATGTGAAGGAAGCAAGGGAGTTGTGTAAGGATCGTGGCAAGTGGCGCTTCATTGTCTCTGCCTATCTCTGTGGGAAACAGGCGTGACAGTTTGATTAATTGATAAAATCTGCATAAAAACATCCTGACTACCACGTGACATTTATTTATACAGCAGATAGAAATCAAAACTGCTGTATCTTAGTACTAAATCCGATACAGCGATTGTGTTCCCTTCACTTTAAGTGACAACTGATCAATATAATCGGCTTATATACTTCCTGCTTCGATTATCATTCTAATACATTGTACTACTAGTTCTTAATATGCTATAGATGGCATATAAATGTAACAACTATATACACAGAATAGATATGTATAGGTATATTATAAATGTATTTAAATACAATATGATTGCAGCCCGTCTGATTTTAACTGGAGTTCACCATGAACGTTTACAATTGCAAGTATCAGTCGGATGACCGCCGGCTTAGTGGTACTACTCTAAATCTGTCCCGGGTTTGATTCTCGGTCGTAGCAAAACTTGGTTTCATAGCTTTTATTTGTACTATTTATATTAAATATTGCAAATATTTGTCAATAAAGAAGAGGCGGATATTTCTGGATATCTGCCGATCCGGGGTAGTACCACCACTTACAAGTATACAGAAGTGACATAACGCGTTTCGGAAAAAGCTTGTAGGGCATAGTGAATGTGACCGCTACCCATAGTTATGAATTGTACTAGCACCTCCGTCCTCCATTCATGGATAACACTTCAGCTTAACATCAGGCGGATATACGGAAAAAGAGAGTTGTGTTAGGTTCGTGAAAAGTTGCATTTAATTTTATATTGCAAAAGCTATTGCAAAATGCAGAGGAAGGCACTCATAAAAGAGGTTATGCAGTACAAATTAGTAACTAAGTAAATGTTAAGTTAAAAGACAAATTTCTTCATAATAATAGTGAACAATTTGCAATACATAACGGGTGGTCCGTACTTAATATTACGAAACTACCTATGTACGTACGAGCAGGTTAAACCAATAAGGTCATAATGCAAAAGCAATATACAAAATATTAATTTTTTGTCACATCTATTCGTTACACGTAAAGGGTTCGATTCTCTTGCAGAGAAAAAATTTGATTCAAGGTTTTTACCTGTAATATTTAGTGATTAAATTGAATATTATAGCTCTGGGTCTGGTTGTCAAAAAGTTGTAGGCATTAGTAGTACCACTACTTACAAGTTAGAGACTATCAAGCGACTTAGTGGCGTTTTGTGATCAGGTTGTAAGAGGCGAGTGCAACTATAATTTATAAAACTGCAATATGTAGTCGCATCAACAAGACACAATACTAGGAACGGGCAACTTTCTAGCTGATTCCGAAACCCGACAGTCACATTTACAAACTGGGCAAATGACTACTAACCGTATGCATAGTGACGGCGACTGAGGCAGCCGTGAACTCGTTTATTACAGTCATCGTCACTCTTTGACCTCTTCTTGCTTATGATCAGGCGGGTCGAGGTCAGATGTCGTGTTACAATAAAAAAAATGCTTATTATTATTATTAACCGTCTCTTAAAATCCTATATAGATTTTTGGACTTTTTACAGTGCATTGAATTTAATTTTAGTTATTTTTCATTATATTAATAATTATTAATTTGAATTTAATTTAGTCTAAATTAGGTCTATCTAAAAATGTTTTGTAAAATCAAAAATGGCTGTATAACTTCATTGCTGCGAGTGGTAACGGCAACATTTTGTTAATGAACATAGCTCTCTTGATGGCTATTTGAATATGAACTTTCAACATTTATTAGCGTTTTCGTTATATGTTGAATATTAGTTATGTTTTAAGTTCTATGACACGCTTTGGGTATTAAGTGCTAAGTTTGTGTGTTACATGGGTATCATTAAGGCCGGTTTACACTGTACAAGTACGAACAAATGTTCATATTATTTATTTATATATTTATTAAATTTCAATATTAAAAAAAACTTTCTTAGACCATAATAAAATTACACAGTGACGGTAATAAAATTAATTGTGATATTGATGTTTAAACTTTTTTATTGTGACACGACATCTGACCTTGCCTTACTCGATAATGATAAGCAAGGGGAGATGTAAAAGCGCCGACGACTGATAAGACTAATTTAGTTACATTTGACTCAGTCGCAGTCACTGGCCAGTGGTGCTTTTGCACGCTTCGCTTGAATGATCCCAGGTTCAAAAGGGGATTAGGTTTTAGGAGTCATGCCATCAAAATTTGAATGTTTATGGTTTTTGACCTTAACATGGTCAAAATATGTACAATAAGTATTTAGGGTTAATACTGTGTTGATATTTTAGCTAAGGAAGAAAGCGAGACTAGACCATGAATTGTGACGCTCTGTTATATCTGCCTATCTCTGTTATATTGAGACGTGAAATTTTAAAGATACAAGTATTAAATGAAAATTTGGAAGCCAAATTTTATTTAGTAGCTTTAGCGTTGATTCTTGCAATAGATTCGCTTACGAATTCCACCTAATTTTTAAAAGTTAAAAATTATGACTTTATTTTACAAATAAATATAATAGGTATTTTATTATATACTCAAAATTTATAAGACTGTGACACAATTTTTTTTTATTGTGACTCGACATATGACGACAGCACCCCGCTTGATGTTAAGCTAGAGTGTGGTCCATGAATGAATGCCACTGCTACTACAATTCAATAACTGTGAGTAGCAATCACATCCACTATGGTCTGTATACTTGTAAGTGGTGGTACTACCCCGGATCGGCAGACTGGGTACCACTGCCTACCACTCTTTGATAACCAGACCCGAAGCAAATATCCATCTCTTTTTTTTATTAACAAATATTTGTAATATTTAATATTATTAAATATTACAAATAAAAGCTATGAAACAAATATTTGCTCCGACCGGGGATCGAACCCGGGACTTTACGCACAACAAACCAGTCGCTAAACCGTTCGTCCACGCCTGTCGTCGAATTCTATTCTCTTGAAATTTGGATATGCAGTTATTTTATTTTTAAAAACATTCATGCATTAAATTTACAAGCATGCGTATAAAAACTTGTAAGAAAATTACTCATAATTTACTTTATATTTCAATAAATGTTTAGTTTGTATCATGTCGTAATTTAAATACATCGTTTAATTTAAATAATTTTTCAATTTATTGACATTGATATGATTTGATATTAACTAACACCTACACAAAAGTGAAATAATATTCATAATGTAACTCGAGACGATGCTTCTGGGCTTGAGATGTGTAGATAAATGAAAAGTTTAATGATTTCACAGTAACTTGAGCGCAAACTACGTTTTAATATTAGATTTTATTACTTACTATTTAATTATAAATTGATTTTTAATATTAATTATTCTCTAACTTTATATTTTACATATATTCCCACGAATATAACTTTGGATGGATGCGTTAACCAAGGCAGGCCCAGGAGGGTGTTTTCCGAACAAATCGGAGACGTCCTCAAGACAGCTAGGTTGCCTAGTAGCCATAACCTTAGAACATGTATGAAGAGAATTGTGGATGTGAGGGAAGCGAGGATGTTGTGTCAGCAAGTCAGGGAAAGTGGCGTGATAATTTAATTCATTGGTTGAATATAACCTTACTTTTATAATATACTGTTTGACATTATTCAGCATGTTAACTTGTAATATTTTTTATTATTATTGTGGCTCGACATATGACAGGACCACTTCTGATTTTGAGCTTGATTGCGGTCCAATAATGAAGGCGACTGCTACGACGGGTAAATAATTGCAAGTAGCTGGACTAGTTGGATCCGGCAACTTTAAAAGTGATGCCGAAACGCGATCATGTCACTTCACAGTATGTATGCTTGAAAGTAGCGGTACTAGATTGTGCAGTCTGACTAGACGTACGACCTCAAACTGTCTGCCTACTACTCGCACAACTCCTTACATACGTGTATTAGCTTAAAGAAAGCAATAAAACTCATTTGTCTGTCGATCTTCAGAACAGAATACACAAGTACATCTAGGTATGTATTTCTTTATTTATTCGTAAATTCTACAGCTTTTTTAAAAGTTTTATACAATTTTATAATTCAAGGACATAGCCATTTACAGAATGTATCAACTAATTATACATATAAATAACAGTAACTTGTGATGTGTGTGTCTTCGTGTGTATGTGTGTGTATGACTGTGTTTTAAATCAAACTGTAGTAATAACAACGATTTTCGAAAAGAGAACAAACAAAACAACAATCAATTCTATTTTCATGTTATTCACATTTTGCATTTTGGGTTAATACAACCTGTGATTGTAGACACATTTATGAATCTAACGAAGCTATTTAATTCATAAATGATTTTCTAATACTTTCTTTTTGCAGTCACCAGTAATAACACATCTAACTAATAAAAAGGTAAAATGTCTTCAAATATAAAATTAGATATTGATATAGGTGTCCGCGTTTTAATGTGACTCTTGGGACATTACGACTCCAGTCACCCCTATTTCGTTTATGATTTATGGTGACTCCGAAGATTACCTTTAGATAGTAAAACAGATTACTGCAAGATTTATTGCTATGGTAAAGTCTAGTATTACCTGTCCTAAAATAAGTATTTGGTTTAACTCCATGATTTAAAAGACACACATATAAAACACAAGACAGCTACTATGTTTTACTCGTCTAACTTCGTCTTATAAAAATATTGTTAGTATTTTTTTAAATTTTGCGCGAACATTGATTATTGATATTATATTATTATTATATTATTCCGAAACGTCGGAATAATAAAAAAAAAATGTAAACACCAATCCAAAATAAACGCGATAGTAAGCCGCATAAAATTTGTTTAATTCAAAATATTGTTATCAACTATTTGATAAATGAATCTCGAAATACTTTATTATTATAATTATAAGTGAAAAATTAAAGAAATGAAAGTCTTACTTGTGCAGTGTACAGTTTACAAAAATATGCACAATTAATATGTGTAAGCAAATATTCTTAAGTTATTACTTAATGTATAGTCAAAAAATACTGGTATACTTAACCGTATTTAGTGTATTTATTTTAATTTATGAAATATATTTTTTTTGTTGCTTAATTTCGTTTTTTGTTGAATTGTTCTATTATAGAATGAATGAAAATAGATTGACAAAAGGAATTTATAAATCTGATGTGCACCCAGCGTTAAAAGAGGCAGGCACAGGAGGGTGTTTTCCGAACAAGTCGGAGACATCCTTAAAAAAGCCCATAGGCCCATGACCGTAGAGCTTGTATGAAGAGAATAGTGGATGTAAGGGAAGCGAGGGAGTTGTGTCAGGATCGTGGCGCTCCATTGTCTGTGCCTATCCCTGTAGGGAAAAGGCGTGAGAGGTTGTTTAATTTATAAGTAAACAGGTCAATTTTAATAATAAATAAAATTAAAAGTATATTAACTATAATTAAACTATAAATAAATAAAAAACATCTTGACGTCGCATTAGAGATAGTCCCAAGGAGACTGGCAACATTTCCCCTTTGTATAGCAAGGCTAATACGTTGGCAGAATTAATTGCCAGCCTTCCTGTCTCTAGACTTCTCCGTCAGCCGCTTGGACAACTCCTTGGCCAACTCCTTGGCCAGGCGCTTAGCTGAAGGTCCCTAAACGGCCCCAACGGCGCAAATTCGTAACCAGTACCTAGGTTAGCATATTTGCTCAACTTGTTTGATTGATTGTTCTGTTGTTTGTGTTCCATGTGTTCTTTCTATCCTATAATTTTGCATTCTTCAAGCAAAGCGTCTAAACAGCTCTGGCCTATACCGGCAACTGAGGTAACAAACCTTTCTTTGCTTACCGCATAATATTGACTTGCTTAAAGCAAGTCAATATTAGATATTATTGTTCGAGTTAGTGGGCGCCTCCCGACAACTCGGAACACAAATGTCTTACTAAATTTAATCTAAATGTCAGTGGATTTCCAACGAAATGAATCGAATGTTTGGTTATCGTCATAATTGAAGAAAGAAAACAAAACTGCAAACGGTACACAATTACAGCAACAAAGTGTTCACAACGTCTTGCCAATTTGAATGGAGATATTTATCCAGTTAAAATTTATAATGTACCTCAATCCCGTATTTATGGAATCCACTTTTAGCGTTTTGAATAACCAGAAAGCAATCTCTTAATTCGCCAACTGCCAGAATGCACGCGATTCTCAATCACAGATTACACATTTCTCGTACGCCTCTTCTCTCATGGGCCTTTTTGAAAAGCCTCCTTAACTCCAGCAAGGTATCATTAACCGTTCATTGCGAGTAGATTTATTTTGCGAGTGTGTACAGAGCATCGTCACGGAGACTTCGTACGCAATTATCCGGACGGCGATCTTCCCATTGTTGTTGAAATTTAAAACAAATTTCCTGCACAGGGGGGCCGAGTTTTTCTGCACTGCCAAATTGGATAAGAACTGTAATTACTCGTTTAAAAGTTTTGTTTGAGACAACGGATGGTAAATTACATCGCTGATTGAATAAATTTGCTTGTGTTTATGCAAAAATATTGCAATAAAACTACTACTTAACTAATTTAACGTAAATTTGTAATTGGCGTTTAAACGCCTAAAATAATTAGGCAAGTATTATTCAATATTAGCGGTGGTAGGCTGAAGTAACCAGTCTGCCGATCCGAGGTAGTACCACCACTTACAAGTATACAGACCGTGAAGTGATTTGGTCGCGTTTCGGGATCAGCTTGTAAGTTGCCGGTTCCAACTAGGCCGGCATAGTGGATGTGATTGCTACTCACAGTTATTGAATTGTAATAGCAGAGACATTCATTCATGGACCACACTCCAGCTTAACTTTAATCGGGGTGCTGTCATAAGTCACAATAAAAATAAAATAAATAAAAAACAACCAAAAATAAATGATTTATTTAAAAACCCATTTATATATTTTGGCATTTTCTATTTTTAGTATTATCTTAGTAATAAATAAAAATTAGATAGAATAGCGGTGTCGCTTCGTCCGGTGTCGCGAACTAAGCGAAAGACACTGGGTTGTTTCCCTTGGTCGCAGTAAGCCATACATACTATTTGATTATATCCAATTTTAAATACTAATTTAAATGTGCTTGTTTCATATTAATGTATGGAAGTGAATGTTGGGTGTGGCAGAAGAAGCACGAGAGTAGAATTAACGCTGTAGAAACGTGGTCGTTAAGGAGTGTATGTGGAGTGACGATAGCGGATAGAATAAGGAATAGCACAGTGCGCGATAGTTGTGGTTTGAAAGAGGATTGACAAAGGAATGCTTTGATAGTTTGAACACATGGCAAGGATAAGTAAAAGTGGATTGAAGAAAAGAATTTATAAATCTCATGTGAATGGATGCGTCAAACGAGGCAGGCCCAGGAGGGTGTTTGCTGACCAAATAGTAGATATCTTCAAGAAAGCTGGGTTGCCTAGTGCTCATGTTCATAGAGCTTGTATGAAGAGAATTGTGAATGTGAAGGAAGCGAGGGAGTTGTGTCAGGATCGTGGCAAGTGGCGCTTCATTGTCTCTGCCTACCCATGTGGGAAAAAGGCGTGACAATTTAATCGATTGATTAAATTTAAATGAGATCCCTTATATTATTTCATATAGATTACAACTACAGTACTATATATTAAATGAAATAATGTCTCTTTCATTTCAGTACACGTACAGATTAAAGTTGTGGTGTAGTTTATTACTGCGGTTATACAGGAGCTCGGCTTTAAAAGATAAAGTCAAGAAGATTAATGATAATTAATTAAATTATTTAACCACTCTTATTTAAAACGCGAATAACTACAATGGACCAATTGTAATAATATATTATTTAATCTATTAATTCATTTAATAGATTAAATATCTATTAATCCCTCATTCATTTTGTATGGGGACTTGGGCTTAAATGTATTAACAGTTTAATATGCATTTTAAAATAGTTTAATGTACGAAGATTCCTTTAAAGAAAATAAAATCATGTAAGTTTCCTGTTTGGTTTTCTAGACTTCTTATTAATAATATCAATAGAAAGAATAAAATTTGGAAAAAATGGAAAACCTACAATTGTATGGTAGACTATAGGGAATTTTCACTAATCAGATCAAGGTGTAAGCAATTAATCAAATCAGATTACAAAAAATACATAAGTGTAGTACAAGATTCTATCACAAAGTCGCCCAAATGTTTTTGGCAGTATGCATCATCCCTAAAAAGTAACACGTCCAATTATCCACGAACCATGACTTTTGACCAAAGCTTAACTAGTGACCCACTTGAAATCAGTGAACTTTTTTCATCCTTTTTTGGTTCTGTATTTGCACCTCGCCCTAAAATAGATATAGAACTTATCCAGAATATTGAACCTCATCCTTTGTCATCTCCTATCAGTGATCTAATTTTTTCCTCTGTAGACATTTTAAATTTGCTGAAAAATATTGATATTAACAAAGGGCCAGGTCCTGATGGAATCAGCCCCTTTTTTATAAAAAATCTTCGTCTTTGCCTTTCCTCTCCATTAACTATAATATTTAACAAATGTCTCCAAGGTGGTATTTTTCCCAGTAGATGGAAATTAGCGTATGTTACACCTTTGCATAAATCAGGATCTAAATCGATGGTGGAAAATTACCGTCCTATTTCTATTTTATCAATCTTCCCTAAATTATTAGAAAAACTAGTACATAATGCAATATTTCCAATGTTAGAAAACAATATACTTCCACAGCAACATGGGTTTGTTAGAAACAAGTCCACCGTAACAAATTTATTAATGTATTCTAACTATATTTTTGAGAACATCGACAGACATACCCAAATCGACACAATTTACACAGATTTTCGTAAAGCATTCGATTCTGTCGATCATAAATTACTATTAACGAAACTCGCATTTAATGGAATTAAAGGCAATTTATTAAGATGGTTTGATTCCTATCTTACTAATAGGTCGCAAGTGGTTGTAGTTAATGGACATTCCTCTAAACCAACGAAAATCACCTCCGGAGTAATGCAGGGTTCAATACTGGGTCCATTACAGTATACGTTATTTGTCAATGATATTGCAAAATGCTTTAGATTTAGCAAGTTTTTGATGTATGCGGATGATCTGAAGGTATTCAATGTTATTGAGGGAAGGGATGACTGTGACCACCTTCAGGATGACTTAAATAGACTTCATTTCTACTGCATCGAAAACAAAATCGCTCTAGCCTATGAAAAGTGCAAACATATTTCTTTCACAAAAAAACGAAACCCAATAACCTATCAATATAGTGTAGGAGGCAATACTTTGGATACAGTTAGTCAAATCCGCGATCTCGGTGTTCATTTCGATAGCAAACTCACCTTTGATGTGCATGTTGATTATGTTTGCAACAAGGCGTACAAAATGATGGGTTTTATCTATCGTACTACAAAGCCCTTTACAAGTTCTTTTCCATGCGTAACTCTTTTTAAATCGATGGTTCGCTCACATTTAGAATATGCTTGCTGTATCTGGAAGCCTTATTATGACTTATATGATAAAAAAATCGAACTAATTCAAAAAAAGTTCCTCCGTGGTATAAATCGCAAATTTAACTGTGGTTATTTATCTTATGATCACCTACTTTCTAAATACAACCTTTCTTCATTAAAAAATCGACGTAAATTGGTGGACGCCCTCGTGTTGCGTAACATTTGCTTAAGTATATACAATAGCCCAGATCTAGTCGAACAAATATCCTATTCCAGCAAATCTAGAAAAACCCGCTCTAAGGAGTTATTTCAAATACCGCGCTCGTTAACCAATGCTGGCTTCCGTGCTCCTCTTCGTCGAATGTGTAGGTTTTATAATGACCAGTTGCTTTCTCTGGATCTCTTTAATGACACGTTAAAAGTGTTTAAAAGGAATGTGCTCAATGTGCTTAACCCCATCGCTAATGCAGAGTGAGCATAGCATGAATCGCAGCAATGATTATGTTATTGTATTGTTATGTATTTTCTGTTTTCTATATATATATTTTTTTTGTGTTTTAGTGAGAAGTATTATAACATTAGGTTATATTAATTTTTAAAAAAATTCTTAATTATTGTTATTTTGTGTACCTTCTGTTGTTTTTTCTCCAAATAAATAAATAAATAAATAAAGATTACAATGTAATTGGAATACGAGTATATTCTTTATTTTGCATAGTTTAGGCGTGCAAAATAATCAAACTATAATTATGACAGTTCAAATCAGAACATATATGGCGTTAATTGACAGATAATACAAAATCCATATCTTATTTTCCAAATAATTCAATCGCACAGCAATTAAAAGCAAAATTGTTATTAGTTTTATCAACACAAGTATCGAATCTACCATTTATATATATTTTCATCATTGGACATTACAAAAGCCCAAAATGAATGATGTTCTTTATGCGGAATTTGGATATATTTGCTATCACTATATTTTTTAAAGTTTATTATATTTTATAACAAAATTGTTGAATGTTTTAGTATTATAATGTACTTAAATGTAGTCTAAAATGACCACGCTGTTTATAAGCGACTTTAAATAAATAATACAAAATTTGCGGTTTACTATCGCGTTTATTTTTGGTTATTGATATTACATTTTTAAGCTGGCTCGACATATGACAGCCTTATGTTTAGCTGGAGTGCGATCCATTAATGGCAACTGTTACTTCAAGATGCAGTTAACTCCACTATGTAGCCTGAGTTGTAAACAACAACTTGAAAGGTGATCCCGAAACGCAAACGAGTCACTTCATGGTATATACATTTGAAATAGGTCTTTTTTTATTGTGACTCAACATATGACAGCACCCCGCTTGATGTTAAGCCGAAGTGTGGTCCATGAATGAATGTCATTGCTACTACAATTCTATAATTGTGATAGTAATCACATCCACTATGCCGGCCTAGATGTAACCGGCAACTTACAAGCTGATCCCGAAACGTGACCAAATCACTTTACGGTCTACATGTAAGTGGTGGTACTATTCTGGTGGTAATATGGTGGTAAAATTCAAAATGAAGTAATTTAGAATTTTAATTGGTAGAAAGATATTAACTTGTAATTATTTAAGTAAAATACGATACGTATTAAAGTCAAATAAGAAAATGTATTAACTATGTTGATAACGAGATCAAGAGTCAAAGAATATTTCGAATTAAATTAAGAAAAAGGAAAACCAGAATGCATCATCATTTATTGCTTAGACACCTTCATAATATCGAGCTCTTACATTTGACAGATGAGATGTCAGTAGAAAATTGGATTTTGTAAAATAAATATGTCGCATTTCTTTACACTGCAACAAGATTTGCCAACCTAAATTATTTTATATTGCTTTAATAACAAGGTTGCATTTGTAATGTCGTAGTTTACGTCTCAGGGTTGCAAGCGTGCTTTTTGTCGTTCTCCGATCAGGGGATTAACTTTGCGAGTTAACAGTTGTCCGAATAAGATGGGAAATTTCTTTATTTGTTCGGGGATGATTGACGTATCGCATTTACGAGCCCAACAAGATTATCAGATAACGACCTTTGTAAAGGTTTATAATTCCAATTCTTTTGTAATGTTTCGAATGCACTATATTGACTTGCATTTTACAATATGACATTCAATTTGATAATATTGACCGTTTATTGACAAATTAGGTGTTGTGAAAAAATATTCTGATTTCTGAGAATGAATGAAGTTTAAAAAAAATATCAATCAATCAATCAAATTGTCACGCCTTTTTTCTACAGGGATAGACAGAAAAAAGTCGACGACTGCAAAAACCAAGTCTATTAGCTCCTCAAATCAAATCAAATTGTCACGCCTTTTTCCCACAGGTAGACAATGGAGCGCCACTTGCCACAATCCTGACACAACTTGGCTTCCTTTACATTCACAATACTCTTCATACAAGCTCTATGGTTATGGGCACTAGGCAACCTAGCTTAATCGTTATTATTATGAAAAATAACTGTGTGATTGCAAATGAACAAACAATCTTTACAACGGTACAAGATAAATAAGCCGGCAACATAATAAAGACCTCGAATAACCACACGCTCTAAATACGACAAGAAATATTGATAATTAAAATTCAATTAGTTTTGTATGTTCGCGGCCATAACTACCCCCCGTAACCGCCACAATGTAACGTGGACCCATAAAACGTGCACCATTAAAATATAAAGGAGAATTTATTTCTTACGATTCTTTTGTTTGCATATGCATTTACAAGTTTACATACAAAAGTGTTTTAATATTCTTTGGATATTAAAATGTGCTCGACATTTTTATGATAAAAATATACATGCTATATCAAGGTCACGTATAATAAGATTTTTTTTAAATTTATAATTAGTGAATATAAAAAAGTACAAGAAAACAATAATTTTTTATATCTTGAAATACATAAAGAAGGATTGCAATTAATTAAACAAATTTTATGCGGCTTACTATCGCGTTTATTTTGGTTATTGATTTTACAATTATTTATTATTCCGACGTTCGAGAGCTTTGCAGCCATCATGGTCAGTGGTTTTAAATCGATGTTCTTGGTTTCAGTAACCACGTTTCGCTACCACTAGACCACGAATTAATAAGATTAAACAATGACATGACAATAAAAAGCTGACACGCTTATATAGAATTATTATAACACATATTACCATATTTGAATAAAGGTATCAGCTATGCGGGTATCGTGTTCAGTCACTCGCTAATCATCCAATCAAGCAAAAGATGACGTTTAATGGACATTCAACTGATCGTGCTGTCAAACGTCAATCCTTTGACTACACACAATGAACATAGGCGATAGGTTGACGCTAACCAAAGATTATGTAACAATATTGATAGCTTATATGATCTTGGCCATATAAATATCCTTAGTATTGATTGAATTTAATATATGAAGTTCAAAAAGTTTATTTTTTCTTACTTAAGTAAGAATGAATTGCAGTTATTATATAAATGTGAAAATATAAAGTAAATTTTAAATTAAGAAATAAACTATAAATATATTATTGTTTGTATCCTCATCCGGTTAAAAAGTGCGATGATGACATTTTAGGACGAGTGGAAAAGCAGTTCCTAAAAAAGCAGATCCTAAAAAAGCAGATATATGAACTGCCCATAAATATAGTCTGTATGAAGAGTATTGTAAATTTGAAGGAAGTGAGAAAGTTGTGCCAGGATCGTGGAAAGTAGTTTTCGAATGTAGAGACATTTCAAATGTAGGTTAGCAGAGGCTAACCCTATGAAAAATTAGGCGAAAAGAAACTATTGCCGTGACATTTCTTGTTATTTTTTTACAGTTTAACAGTTTCCTACAAATAAGTATCAGTTTAATTTACATTAACTTCTTTCATACCTAACATAATTTGTGTCAGGATCGTGACAAGTGGCGCTCCGTTGTCTCTGATTATTCATGTAAGAAAAGGCTTCATAATTTGATTGATAATTTTTACTTCATAAGCTGGACAGTAAATCGCTTTCTTGTGTATATAACCACGCTATGATCACGTTACGTTAGTAACCATTAGTCTGTGCACGTTATCTTTTAATCATCCGTTGAAGCGTACAAGTATACAGACCGTGAAGTGATTTGGTCACGTTTCGGGATCAGCTTGTAAGTTGCCGTTTCTATCTAGGCCGGCATAGTGGATATGATTGCTACTCACAGTTATTGAATTGTATTAGCAGTGATATTCATTCATGGACCACACTTTGGCTTAACATCAAGCGGGGTGCTGTCATATGTCGAGTCAAATTAAAAAAAATATATTACAGTATTTGCCCTGTCTCAATGTTATCGTCGTACACTAAAACAATTTCATAACAATTCAATTACCTACTTATTAAGTAATTTACCCATAAAAAGTATATTGTAAAATAGCCAATAAAACCCAAATAATTACCTTCATTTAAGTACAATACTGTAAAGCAATTACTTGTATCCTTTTTAAATTATAAAGGGCTGTTCTATTTAAGAATAATAAGGTCAGTTTGACTGTACAAAGTAAAAATACAATACTATTAAAGATGCGACAGTATGTATGCAAACTGAAATATACTGTTTTTTTATTTTTTTGTGACTCGACATATGAGAGCACCCCGCTTGATGTTAAGCCGAAGTGTGGTCCATGAATGAATGTCACTGCTACTACAATTCAATAACTGTGAGTAGCAATCACATCCACTATACCGGCCGAGATGGAACCGGCAACTTACAAGCTGATCCCGAAACGTGACCAAATCACTTCACGGTCTGTATACTTGTAAGTGATGGTACTACCCCGGATCGGCAGACTGGGTACCACTGCCTACCACTCTTTAATAAATTATATTATAATTATTAAAATACAAGATTGCAAGTGGTCGCTTTTACTTTTGTGATTACTAATGTGACCGTATTGTAGGGCAGTGAAATTGTCACGCAAACTGAGAGCCCTGGTTTAAATCCACTACCTGGTACCTTATCTTTGATACTTTACTTATCCTGTTTCTATGATATAAGCACTTTAAATGCCTTAGTATAGAAATATAAAAAAATTTAGTTAATCATCTCAAAATCTTTTATTTCTCCCCAGCCAACTTTGCTCTTGCGCAGAATAAGAATTGCACCTTTGGGACAGTTCTGCCAAGTATCTCGATGCACTGGATTTATTGTAGCGCCAAGCAGTCCAAGTAATAGACAATGCTGAGGTCACAAACACTCAAAATAAACATAGCGGCTCTCTGCGTCCTTTATCGTCTATATCACGGAGAATGATCCGAGGAACCTACTTGTATCTACGAGTACTATTTACTTCACCTTTTGGCTCTCGTGATACCCGTACAGGTCGGGAAAAGCATCCACATTTATTTGACCAAATCGAAAGCCGAACTTAACTATTCGGTGTATCCTTTCTTTATCGAACTGATCTGCCCATCCTGTAACCTTGGCCGGCATAGTAAAGGCAACTACAACCTTCAATTACTCAAGCATATCGTCACTATTTTTAGCTTTTAAAATCAATATCTTAATAAGTTTTTGGAGTTTTGTTAATTCTTTTTTTCTACGATAAGCTAAAAACGGTATATTACTGTGCTTTGACTCGGGATAGCTGAGTCAGAATGTATTCAATGAAGCCAAATTGTTGCATGAGAAAGGGTATGGCGAAGCAATTGGTTCCAGTCTATGGTTTTATTTGTGTTTATGTATATGATGTTATCTGCGGTCTGTCCATCGGCTATACGGGCGCCCGCCCTTTTATTAAACACCCATTTTGAATTGTTAACACAGAACTCTATAGAGCTGTCTTTATTTATTAACTTAGTTTTAATTTCGATATATTTTTTACGTATTTTTATTATTGAACCCCTAAAAGTTGGGCATCCGGGAATCGTTGTCTAGCTTAACATCAGGCGAGGTTCCGTCATGGTCTGAAGGTTGCCGGTTCCAACTAGTCCAGCATTGTGGACGCGACTCTTATTTTGTTACTGCCTTTATTTAACTATGGTAGCAGTCTACTCCGTGGTCGTACCGTACTCGAAGATCAAGATAAGTAAAGCCATAATAAAAAAGTAAAATATTTAGATTTCAACACTAAAGATACTTCAATACTCAAAATATAATGAGTAATATTTTATAATTTCCATGCGGCTCGTTGTGTTTCTATGTTCGAATAACTGGATGGGGGTGTGCGCGTTAAATGAAAACTAGACATGAATCTAAATTTAATAAACGTATTGTTACTATATCAGAATCGTTATACGATAAGTGTATTAGACGGGTGTAGGTTTCGGGGTCTTAATTAAATAAAAGGTTTCCTAAATCTAAATAGATTAGTAATTGTTTGTTTTCTTTGAATTGTTAAATATAAATGATATTTGATAATATAATTTCTGTTTCATATTATAATTATTTATTCATGGAATTATTTAAATATTAATAAAAATATTTAAAAAGTTATTTCGCTTGAAATAGACTACGGTAAATATTTTTAATAGTTCTGTCAATATTGTAGTCATTTCTACTATGTTATTTGTAAATAACAAGTACCTAAACAAAACATTAATTTATTGCTGAAATAAACCTGAAACTATGGCTATAAATACTAAATTTATCTGATAATTTTATTAGACGCTAAATTTATTTATTTCAATTAAACGTTTTACCTGTCTATTGTCAGCGAGGAACATGTTCCAGAGAAAATTCCTCGCGACCATTGAAAGACGTCTCCGCCGGGATCACTATTGTGCTATTGTGGCAATACCTTGGTTCAGTCCGCGATCCTAGTACACAAGCCTCATAAATTCTTGGTAATGGTTTTATCTGACCCTTAGTGCTAGTGTCACTGTTATTTTATTTATTCTTCCTACTTACGTAATTTTACTATGGGTCTTGTCGTGAGAAATTCTTTGAGCACTTTTTGTGAAAATTTATTGCTCTAACGCCAACTTTATAAGGCGGATCATTTTAAGTCTACAAATACTGAAATAAGTATCTGCACATTTATATATTTAATACTCTTTATTATGTGAACTAAATACAATATATATATATAGGTATTGTATAGTATCTTAACTATATTGCTATATTGCTTGTAAATAAGTATAAGCAATATACGCAAAAGGAGGCATTATTTTCTTATTAAATATAATAGAATTATCCTTCAAGAAGTCTTACGTTTCATCTTGGAGCTATATAAGTGTATGGACTTTTGTAGAGCATTGTTTTGGTCATATTATATTTAGGGATCATTTATGAAACAAAGAAAATATGGTTTTTATTAGAGGAAGAAATAAATAATGATTCTGAGAATAACTTAGTTTATTATCCAATAAAAACAATAGTCTTCATAAAGCAGTTAATTAACTCATAACTATTAGGATTTGTAAACAACTTTTAACATCCGAATGGTTTGCTCACCTGCGTGTTCGTTCGTCGACCCCGAAATCCCTGGACGTAATGACCGGTCACGTCACTCCGCTGTCGCTGCCACGTCACAGCTCCAAGAAGAGTTAATTTTCTCCATGCACTTAATTATTTGTATAAAAAAATATTTGATAGCGAATGCAGGAGACCTCCAGGCGGCAGTTTTTGATGGTATGTATTGAATGTGCTCACCCATCATAAGTTGTTTATCTTTAATTAGTTCAGAATAGCTGATTCACGCTGGTGTACACGCGATAAGCTCAGTACGTCGCTGTCCACCTACACATGCTGTTGTAGTATGATAAAACGTTTTAGATTTTTAAATCATCTAAATATTTATAATAATAATTTAAACTCAAGTTATAACTAGTTTAATTTAGAATTTTCGAAGATGAGATGTTAAAACGTATGTTTTCCTGGAAAGTGTCACTCCATCGTCTCTGATAAAGCATCTAGAATTAAGAAGTTTCAATTTGATTGATGTTTATTCTACTGCTTATCGAAATAAAATGGTGACAAGTGTAAAGCTTAACCCTAAACATAAATTTCGGTAAAATTTGTTTTTACGTTCAACTATATTCTACTATATTTTTAGAGTATAGTAAAATATTTTTTACTATTTAGTAACATATTTACGGATTGTTTTACAATAGCATTATCGAAACAATATTTAGATTTTAAAGACTTAGATCATGCATATGGGAGAAGTATTGATTTGGCTGTACTCATGTCTAGCATTCCTATAGAAGGCGCTTTACGGAATCTATAAAAGATGTCAAAGATGGTCAGTTTGTTGATTCAGTTATTTAATGCGTTAGCTGTCATAGAATTCTTTATGCGTTTTATAATTCTGATTTATTTTTCTCTGTCCGTGCGCAGATACCATCTCAGTCTCATTCGTACTATATTATATCATTATAAATATATTTTTGTATGACAATATTTTCAGTAACAGTTTTCGATTTAATTAATGTGTAATGCAACCAATCAACAAATCAGATTGACACGCCTTTTTTCCACTGAGAGACAATGGTCAATTTTTTTGGCCAGCATAGTGACGGCGACTGAGGCAACCCTTAACTACTCGGTTTTTTCAGTCGTCGTCACTCTTGGACTTCCTCTTGCTTATCTCAGGGGGGTCGAGGTTAGATGTGGTGTCACAATAAAAAAAATAGAGCGCCACTTGCTGATCCTAAGACAACTCTCACGTTTCCCTTACATCCACAATTCTCTTTATACAAGTTATACGGGTATGGGCACTAGGCAACCCAGCTTTCTTGAATGTTTAATGTGAATTATTAAATATTAGTTATATCCCATCAAAAACAATGTTTTATATAAATATATTGAGACTTGGCCATCGCACTAAATAATTGAATTTACATGTGTTTTCAGGCGATTGAATTTACACGTGTTTTCAGGCGATGGCCAAGTCTCAATATATTTATATAAAACATTAAAGAATTTTAATATTGATATGCGTCACTATAAGATGTTGTTAATTATTACGTAACAACTTAATGCTTCGAGTACGGAGATTCCAGACACAATTGATTTTCAATTGTTATGGACCACGATCGTGGTCTTAGAGACTGGACGTATTAAGACAGAAAGTCGCTTAAGTAGAGACTGAATAAATTAATAACCAACTTGGTATTACATGGATCTGACAAATTTTTACCGCAGAACAACTGAGTTGCGAGACTTGGTTTTTTTGACAAGTATTGTTTTTGATGGGATCTCATTTCTTTTTGTATTTTGTAGACGGTTATTTTGTAATGCGCTACCACATACTCGATTATAGCAAGTCTAATATCACACGACGACTCAATATTCCCATACATAGAGAATGACAAAGAATGAAATAAACACGAACCATCACCAGGTATAGGAATAACCCAGTGTGGACAAGGCTGATCATTCACATACAGTATTACTGAATCCATTGCGACTACCTACAAGTTAGATTGCAAAGTTATTTTTATGCAGAAATACGATTAGGTAATAAGAAATTTATAAATACTTAGGTACTTAAAGTATCAATATTTAATTTAAATTATTTATCCGAACAACGTCTAAATTGTAAGCAAATAATATCAGTGAACCAATAAGAGTAGCCTTTAGTCGTCAAACTAATATAGCAATCGAAATTATTAATGAAAATCGCAAACTTTCAAATAGGTAAGAATTCTGGGCACATCCGAACAGCATTGGGTCGCTCGCGCGTGTGAGCGCGGTTGCTGCTCGCTCGGCGACATTCACCTTTCCGCGCGCCCCGCCACTGTCCCCGCCCCGCGCCCTCGCGCTAGCAATAATAATAATTGCCGTAAAATAAATAAAATCTTAAAACATCGTTACGAATAAAGCCAATATTGAAAAATTTAACTGAAGACTTGGGCAATTTTATAACTTTGGAGAAGGGAAGGGCTTAATTTTCTTTGCGGTCTTTTCTAGATTTTTTAGTTTTTCCTTGATTCATACACCAAACACTACTTATATTCCAAATTTGAAGCTTCTAGGTTTGCTAGAAGTGCCTTAGAATTTTGATGATCGGTGAGTCAGTGAGTGACAAAATTTAAGAAATTTGACCCGTTATAATTCTTAAAATACTGGTTCAAATTGAATGAAATTTGAAATATACGTGTCTTTACAATGCCTGCATGTGGTTACTGAAAATTTCAGTCTTCTAGTTTTATCCACAACGAAGTTACAGGGGGTCGAAAATGGTCTGAATTGCTTCGAGAAAAGGATGGTACGGCCGTGACGCTTTGCTCGACTTGGTCGGGGCACGGCCGTGCCCCCAGATATATTTTTTAAATATATACTAAATTTTGTCATTGCACTACAATGTAGGTGTGTGCTCGTGTTGAGATGATTGTTCTTGCATCTATGTTTATCATAAACAGTGGGGTGACGTTTCAGATGAGCCTTAAGAACGTTGCACAAGTGTTTGGAAGCAGATGCTTTCATATGGAAATCATACTTGTGGCATTATTATTAATTTATTTCTATGACTTTGTATAAGAGAAAAGTGAATATAGCGACGTGGAGAGTACTTCTGAGATTTATTATTTCATTGTATAGAGTAACGACATGTAGAGGGTTGCTTACACATCTAAATACACTTTTTTTTATTGTTACGCGATGTCAAACCTCGACTTGGCTTATGTCCAAGAGTGCCGACGACTGAGTATACGATTGGTAAATGCTTTTCCCGATATGCGTGTATTACGTTTTTAAAAACCGAGTAAAAAAGAAGATGTAGGATTGACAAAGGAATGCTCAATGGTTTAGTTACATGGTAAGGTGCCCAAAACATGAGTGAAAGTAGATCGACGAAAGGAAGGAAAGGAATTTATAAATCTGATATGGGTGCGTTAATAGATGCAGACCCAGGACGGTGTTTTCCAACCAAATCGCAGACATCCCTAAGAAAGCTGTGTTGCCTAGTGCCCACAACTGTAGAGCTTGTATGAAGAGAATTGTAGATGTAAGGGAAGCGAGGAAGTTGTGTCACGGTCGTTGTGTGTCTGTGTCTGCCTATCTCTGTGAAAAAAGGCGTGACAATTTGATTGGTTGATTGATTGAAAAAACTGAGTACCAAATAAAATACAATTTATCATTCAAATCAGATTAGATAGTGTTTTATTTCATGAAAGTATATAAATGTATTATACATTATATACTTTATTTAAGAATCGAATCATTTATAGGAATAATTTTGTTTTATAGAGAGTTTTCTTCGAATGAAGATTAGTAAGAAACTTTTTACCATAGTACCTATTGTGAAAGAAAACAAATTATTCCGTGACCATCACAAACAACTTACCCACAAACAACAATAAAACATTTCGCGACAATTTGATCAGAACACAAAACAGTAACAAACAAACGCGACTTACAATTTGTAAGGCCTACATTATTATGCTTTAAAACGGAGAAAATATAAGATTTGTGCCCGTAGAAGGGGCATATTAAAATTCTTCGTAGTCATCTGCCAAGGGACCCGGGAACAGAAATACAATGCACCTTGTCAGCTCTACAAAAACATAGTGCAGCTTTTATAACGCTATTGTATACAGTTTTATGCAGTTTCTTGAGAATTTTCACGCTGTCCCAATTGACTATTACTATACCTTTATAGTTTGACCTCTGCTTTTATGGCGACTTCAATTGCATTTGAGAGTTTCATTGCTTTTGATAAAATATAGAATTAAAGTAAATAAATTCTGCAGGTTTTGTTCACTATTAAATAAGGAAGAGAATCGTGGCTGGTGGTGCTCCACTGTCCCTGCCTGTCCCTGTGCGACAAAGGCATGACACTTTGAATGTTTGGTTTATTGAAATTAGGAATTATTTGTTTACATAGGTGTTATAAAAATAATATATTAAAATAACAACAATAAAATTATTATATCATTTATATAAATATTCGAAAATAATAATTTTATTTCTAGGTACATTAACGTTTCTATTGAAAATTTGCACGTCTTTTTTTTTACAGAGATAGGCAAAGACAAAGAAACACAAATTTTTATGATCCTCACTGACACAACACTCTCGCTTCCCTTATATTCACAATTTACTTTAACATTTTCAATGTTATATCTATACGAATATATTGCCTAGAAAGAATTTATATTTTTTTTACATTTCTATACTAAGCTACTAAACCGAACATATAAAAGATAATTTTATATGTTCCGGCTAGCAATTTTGAACCGGTGACTCTTGGTTTGTGGGACTATTATACTAAAACTCGACCGCAATCGCGCACCTTCGCGTCGCCTTATACATAAGTACATATTGTAACAGTAGAAGAGGTCAAAACTTAAAAGCAAACGGGCACAATAAATCTCAGCAACTCAGTTGCTTCTAGTGTAATGTTAAAAAATTCATACGTACACGTCCCGAGATTACACTTTAATATATTACCCTTTGTTTGACAACTTTTTATTAAAACACCACATTTACGAACCTAGTCAGGTAGCTAATTAATTTTCTTAATTGCCTTGCATTTTATAGAAGCTACGTTGCAGAAGCGGCAAAACGACGACTCAATCTGTTTATTACAATTCATTTGTTGATAATACTGATTGACAAATTTAATTTCTACTTTTATTTTAGAAATGCTTTGATAGAATGCACATGTAAAGAATGAGTGAAAGTAGATTGATGAAAGAAATTTGTAAATCTGATGAGGATGGATGCGAAGCAGACCCAGGAGGGTGTAGCTGGGTTGCCTAGTGCCCATAATCGCAGAGCTTGTATGAAGAGAATTGTGGATGTGAGAGAAGCGAGGTAGCTCATGATACATTCCTTCATATCACAGAAACATTAGTATGTATATTAGTACTATATTATTAATCAATCAACCAAATTGTCACGCCATTTCCTCACAGGAATAAGCAGAGAGAATAGAGCGCCACGATCCTTACACAACTCCCTCGCTTCCCTCACATCCACAATTCTCTTCATACAATCTCTACAGTTATGGGCACTAGGAAACCCAGCTTTCTTGAATATATTAATCCTTGCGACTGAATTTTGAACCTGCATTCTCATCCGCAATACGCGAATCCATATTGCGAACCATTTTATCACGGTCGATTTCCTATAAGAGAAAGAAACTTATATGACCTTATTTTACTTACATACAATATTTACTTATATTTTTTACTTATAAGCAAGGGGCGATCAAATATAAATTATACACATAACTTATATTTAGGCCTTTATATCAATTAAATAAATTGCATGAAAACGACTAAGTTTTAAAACAAAATTGGCCTTGTATTATAAAATACTTTGTAATGACATGTAAGGGATATTCTGTTGCTTTGTCAATAATACTATATTGTTGTAACAAATTATATAGTTATTCAGTATGTAAAGGTTTATATGCAATTGTAGAACGCATATAATTTAGTTCCATGCCTTTTATGATATTAAAATAAAGTATGGGCCCCATTCCTTTGGCATGGGATTGCATTATGTTTTGATATCGTCGCTTGTTTATGGCGCATTGTTTTATTGAACATGGGGCGATGCATTAAAAAGGTTTCATCAAGTTCACGTTTGATATCAATTTTTGTATAGCATTGTCATGAAGAATGTAAATTATTATGTTAATGGTGTCATAACCTTTGTGCTTTAATGCGTTTGAGGCTGGTTAATGACGATGCGTTTTATTATTAACTAAATTAACAAATGTTAGATTGATTTAACGTGTTAAATCATCTAGCGACGATGTGGATTTTTTGACACATTGATTCGAATGAGAAAAGTATTAGAGTTATTATTATAACTCTAATAATTTGCAAAGTTTAAGTATTACTTAGAACAAAAAAGAATTTATTGAATTTATATATATTTTATTGTCACTCGACAACTGACCTCGAGTTGACTGATAATAAGCAAGGGCCTTCCTTCCCTGTGTCCAAGAGTGTCAAAGACTGAAAAAAAAAACGATTTCACGGTTGCCCCAGTCGCCGTCACAAGCCGGCCAAAGAGGCTTCTATTAAATTGATATATCATAGATTTATTTAAAAAAAATTAATTAAACATATAAAGCAAAGTCGGGTTTGTTCAAACACTTATAACTCGAGAACGACTTTACCGATTTCCATGGTTTTAGATT
This sequence comes from Tinea trinotella, assembly GCA_905220615.1. Lineage (NCBI taxonomy): Eukaryota > Metazoa > Arthropoda > Insecta > Lepidoptera > Tineidae > Tinea > Tinea trinotella. Next base: position 4,406,468 of record HG992314.1, read on the forward strand.
TGTTGTATTTGTCTCCGTCCTAAATAGCAGAAAAACTAATAAAACATTGGAAATTTGTCAAAAAAATAAGATAGAAAAAAATACATTTTCCCGTAGAAAATGTTTATGGGTTTCGTAACTGTCAAAAAAAATTTTTTTTTTTTTTTTTTTTTTTATTGTGACTCGACATTTGACAGCACCTCGCTTGATGTTAAGCCAAAGTGTGGTCCATGAATGAATGTCACTGCTACTACAATTCAATAACTGTGAGTAGCAATCACATCCACTATGCCGGCCTAGATGGAACCGGCAACTTACAAGCTGATCCCGAAACGTGACCAAATCACTTCACGGTCTGTATACTTGTAAGTGGTGGTACTACCCCGGATCGGCAGACTGGGTACCACTGCCTACCACTCTTTGATAACCAGACCCGAAGCAAATATCCATCTCTTTTTTTTTTTTTATTATTAACAAATATTTGCAATATTTAATACTATTAAATATTACAAATAAAAGCTATGAAACAAATATTTGCTCCGACCGGGGATCGAACCCGGGACTTTACGCGCAACAAACCAGTCGCTAAACCGTTCGTCCACGCCTGTCGTCTAATTATAAAGCAGAATAAATTTTAACCTATTAGAAAAAAAGACACATTGAAATTATTACTCCTTACTGGATTGATTGCCATAACATTTGCTATGATTATGGGCTCCGCGGATCCTTGCTTTAAATGTCCATGAACTGATCGAGGCACTATCTTTTGGATCAATCAAGTTTTAAATATACATCTGATTAAAAATAGGTTTAAATAGATGGAAAATAATATTTAGCTAATGATAATATTTAATTAAAAACATTATTTTATGTCTTTACTAAACGTTACTTATTAGAATTACAAATGATTCGCTAATTGGGTGTTATGTCGCTTGAAAAACTTATCTTACACATTTATCTATAAAAATTGTCCCCATTAATTATATTTTATAATGTAATAATTTTAAATTAATATTTTTAATACAGGTTTCTTTGATAAATTTAACGCAATTTATTTGAGATATTACGAATAAAAATATTTTACGATTTTCAATAAAAAATGGCATTTAAAGCTATTCTATTGATTTTTGGACAACTTAATTATTTATACAAAAGCTATTATTTGAATATTTTTGCTGATTTCTGTTTTACTAAACATAAAACAAAAATATGAATGTGTATTTTTTTGTGGCTCAACATATGACGGGCTGGGCCATGAATGAAGGTGACTGCAACTACGCATCCACTATGCTGGACTAGTTGGAACCTGCAACTTTTAATTGATCCCAAAACGCAGTACTAAGCCGGAAAAGTAGACAGAGTAAATGACCACCAGTTAGAGCCCTCAAATAGAGCCCAAGAAAATATTAGCCTCATATTTTTTAAAAGATATTTATAATAGGTAGGCCCAGGAGGGTGTTTTCCGATCAAATCGGAACCATCCTTAAGAAAGCTAGGTTGCCCAGTGCCCTAAGCTTGTATGAAGAGAATTGTGGATGTGAAGGAAGCGAGGGAGTTGACAGAAATGAATTCAGCCTTCCCAAATGAAATGAAAATAATTTATTAGCATGGGCATGCCATACTATGCCATGTCAGTATGCACTTGCACATCATCAGATTATACCATTGCTTCGGAAAGGCATATGACGAGGAGAAGGCCACAAGAAACTCCTCAACATAATGATACCAACTATTTCGTGTTACGTATACAATACTACATTAATTTTTACAAATATTTTCACCTTTCTATCTAAATTGATATTCTTACGGTTAGAACAAGTTGTCGCGCGGGGCCCCCAAATGCGCGGGGCCCGTAGCATTTGCTACTTTTGCTACGTGGCTAATCCGTCATTGTTTTGTTCTATTCAACTTTCATTTGTAATTTATACAGTAGTAACATGATCGTATAGGGGGCGCTCTGATAGATACAACTTAATAGGTATTAAATTATTCCTAACAAATTAACTGATTACTACTAAAGTAAATGAACCACAAGAAAATCAAGATGCCTCTATTGGGAAAGTACATACGTCAGTTGAGATTGTAATTAAAGTCGTGGCAAATATTTGCAATAATTATAAAGCTATTAAAGTTACAGTTATCTTTAGAAACACATATTAAAATAGATATATTCAGGAATGCGGAATAAACCTGCGTGTACTAAACATACGCTATGCCGGCCTGGAATCATAATGATTGTTACAGGTTATTATCATAAATTATTGTCACTATTTGGGATTTAAACACCTCTAAATGTCAAGCAACTTCCAAAGATTTTATTCGTTACCTTAAAAGAAGCGTCTATTAAATCAAACAAATTGTCACGCCTGTATTACGGCAGAGAAAACATAGCACTACAAGTAACAGGGAAAACAGAGTTGGTTCTAATATTTAATGGCCGGAGTTAAATCTAATAAAATATACGCGAAAATTATCCGAAAACAAAATATAAGTAGTATTTTCTTAGATTTTGCGCGAACATTGATTAATGAATTAAACTAATTTTATGCGGCTTACTATCGCGTTTATTTTGGTTTTGATTTTACAATTTATAATTATTCCGACGTTTCGAGAGCTTTGCAGCCATCGTGGTCACGGAGAGACTGAGGTGTTGGTCGTCCTATTAGTTCATGCTGTTATTGTTTCCAAAACTACCCAGTTTGATATTTTATTTTTCTGTTCCCGGTTTATTTCGGAATAATAATAAATTGTAAAATCAAAACCAAAATAAACGCGATAGTAAGCCGCATAAAATTTGTTTAATTCATTAAAATATAAGTACGTTAAATGTATTAAGTAATTATAAATGTTTAATTAAACATCACTAATAAAATAGATAAGCATATTCTAGGATTACCATGGACGATCAAAGGTGACCAAAAGCCCTTCTCCATTGTGGCTAGCTTCGTACAACGATTCTCAATTACTAAAGCATGCCACGTAAATGTTCTTTGTTGCCACCTACCTGTCTACTACAGGAGATATCTTAGAAGTAGATTATAGTGTATTTCTTATATGACTCTACTCTAGTATTATATAATTTTGTATAAACAAACTAAACTTTTAACTTAGTGAGGAGTAACCACTACACCAAATACAGGTGTGGTGGTAGTGCAATGGTCACATAATCCAAGAACCCCTGGTAGGTACCAATGTAACTTTAGTCGTCTTGTTTCTATGGTACAATCACGTTTAGTAATTTAGTATAGAAATGTAACAACAAATTAAAATATTATATGGCTATTAAAAGATACAATTTTATTATAATGTTTCAAATTTTTTTTTATAATGTTTCGAATTAATCAATAATGTTTTATATGCCGGCATAGTTAAAGCGACAGTCACTTGCAGATAATATTCACCTACAATTTATTGAAACTAGGTTAATGGTACATAATACTTGAACAAGTTATTTAATTTATTCATTTTTGTTCCATCTTTGACAGCGACTCTGATAGTGAATCGGCAGGAGATGAGCGTAATACGAGCTAAAGCGGGAACAAAAATGATTAAATTACAAAATTAAAATAATAAACTTTTTGAAGTAAATATTATGTACTAAATTATAAACTAAATGATTTATTTATCTCAGTATTTTTCATTTATTTCTATTTTTTTATTTTTTAGTTTTTTTTTGGAGGAGTCGAAATATGGTGAGCCTCCAAAAAACTGAGTGGCTTTGGTCATGAAAATCTGTTGCTGGCTCGCGAACTATAAGTAATAATTAAGTCATAATGATTAGGCTCAAACTGTAACTTATAACCTAGTTCTGTTTTACTATATATTTTATTCATATAAATAAATAAATAAATTTAATATATATCTGTCTGTGAAAATTAAATGTACAGGCACACACTAACAAACAAAATGCAATTAAAGTTAACAATGTAGCGTGCATTAAAAAGCCTTGGGGCAAAGTGCAACTAACTCCTGCAATAAGCCAAGAATGAGTGTGATAAATGCTAAAGAAGTAAAGGCTGTATGGAAGGATAAAGACAAATGACACTCGTTCATTTATGCCTAGAGTCCAAGGGATCCTAACCTTTGATTGCAACACAGATCTCTCAATGTCTAGAGAAAATATAAAAATTAATAGCTTGGAAAGGAACGTTGGTATAGGGGAGTGTGATAATATATTATAATTAAAGCGTGGTAGGCAGTGGTACCCAGTCTACCGATCCGGGGTAGTAGCACCACTAACAAGTATACAGACTGTGAAGTAACTTAGTCGCGTTTCGGGATCAGCTTGTAAGATCAGCTGCTACTTACAGTTATTGAATTGTAGTAGTAGTAGTAGTAGTGACATCACACTCCAGCTTAACATCAAGCGGGGTGTTGTCATATGTCGAGTCACAATAAAAGCGTATGATTTCTAATTTGGTTGCCTAGTGCCCATAACCATAGAGCTTGTATAAAGAGAACTGTGAATGTGAAGAAAGCGAGGGAGTTGTGGCAAGTGGCGCTCCATTGTCTCTGCCTATCTCTGTGGGAAAAATGCGTGACATATTGATTGATTAATTGATTTCTAATAAAAAAATATTTCGGCAGTATTTTTTGGACATTACTCTTTTTGTGGCACAATATATGACAGCACTCCGCCTGATGCTAAACTGGAGTACGGTCGATGAATGGCAGCGACTGCTACTACAGTTAACTGCTAGCTTATCACTTTACTATCTGTACATTTTAATGTGTGGTACAGTCAGCATCAGATATATCTGAGCACGCAATCTGATCAAAAGTATCTATCTATACATTCAGAGTGGTGATAAATATCTACACACCATTAGTTGTCATATTCTCAAATAGTCAAAAATATCTACACACTCATATAATATGTAATATTTTAAAACTAATTTACTGAATTGTCTGTTAACATATTTTTGACAAGTATGTGTGTAGATATTTTTGACTTTTTGACTGTATAGATATTTTTGACGCATTGAATGGTCACATTAATATGACAACTAATGGTGTGTAGATATTTATGACCACTCTGAATGTATAGATACTTTTGATCAGATTGCGTGCTCAGATATATCTGATGCTGACTGTACTACCCTGGATAGACAGACTGTGTAAATGACTATCAATTGTCTGTCTACCACTGTACCACTGTAGCATTAAAAAAATTAATGCATGCAAAAATGTTCATTTTACTAAAGAATTTATAATGAAAATATGTTTCTGAATTCTTTTCCATAAATTGTTAAAAAATTGCTTACCATATCTTTTTTCATCGTTGTACAAGGAAAAGTTAATGGTATTGTGCCGTATTCACAATTAGACCACACGCGACTCTGTAAGGAGTCTAAAGAATTTAAATTCTCTCTCGTTCGAGGAAAAAAATCCGCGCAGTTCTTATTGCAATACTTTCTACATATTCTTACAAAAAATAAATGTCTTTGAATGAAACGCTATTTATTCTTCGAAATATTTAACTAGGGAGAAGTCCTTCAAATATTTATATAACTTTAATTACTTCACATAGATCTGTGCACTTGAAATTTGTGGTCTACCCCGGATCGGCAGGCTGGGCAAATGACCACCAGATCTGCCTGGACACCTACCTAAACTTAAATCAGCAAATATCCGTACCATTTTTTATTTACAAATATTCGTAAATATTAACAATTACGAATAAATGCTATGAAATTAATAGATTCAACCGGGAACCGAACGCGACACTTACATGTATAATATTAACCAATTCATATACCAAGCAGGCCATCAAAATAATTTCTATAAAACATAGATTTATAGAAAATATTTTACTAATAAAAGACGTTATATTTAACCATCCCAAGTAAATATTTGTTAGAGAATAAAAAGATAACTTATTAGGAATTCAATTTCCATATTATATATTGTTTAAACAAGCCAAGTTGTACTCGTATAGACAAAGTTTGTTTTCTATTTTTATCCTAGTAATTTAAGAATTTCGGTGTTTTAAGATTTTACATATCTATGCTGGATATATTATATGATCGATTTACAGATTAGTACAATAATATGATTGAGAACTATACATTTTTTTATTATTACACCGTCTTTCGGTCGGACGTTTCCTTGGACGGCATAGTGTCGGCGACTAAGGCAGCTGGAACTAAGCTATTTTTAGTTAGGCAATCTTGGACCTGCATCTTGCATACCATCAAGCAGGTCGAAGTCAGATATCAGGGTCACAATAAAATAGATAAAAAATTGAAAAATATTACCGCTGTTAGCAGCTCCCTAGTTTTAGTTACCAGTATGACTTTAATAGTACATTTATTAATATCAGGTACACAACTACTATATTTTCTGATATAAATTATACTAGTTATATAAGAAGCATTTTAACCATGTTCTTACCTCATCTTTTCGAACCCAAGATACCAAAGGCAGTTAGTTGCTTCCGCCGACCTGAGCGAGGAAAACATCAGCATTTTGTCGTCGATTTTGCTATCGAATTAAAAGTATTCCCGGTCGGTCGTTTATTTGTAGAATATTCGATAAGTGGCTTTAGCAGCCAATGTTTCCCCATCGTAAACTTTAGATATTCGCCAAAGTGACGGCGACTGAAGCAACCGTATTGTCAGTTGTCGGTGCTCTTGTACCTCCTCTTGCTTACCATCAGGCAAGTCGAGGTCAGGTGTCACGTCTCAATAAAAAAAAAATTCTTACGCAATATTAGATACTATTTTTATATTTACATACTTAGCTACTAAAGTGCTTGTATTATAGAAACCAGAGTACATATATCAAAGATACAAAGATTTTTGACGACAGGCGTGGACGAACGGTTTAGCGTTCTGTCTGCCGATCCGGGGTAGTACCACCACTTACAAGTATACAGACCGTGAAGTGATTTGGTCACGTTTCGGCCGGCATAGTGGATGTGATTGCTACTCACGGTTATTGAATTGTAGTAGCAGTGGCATTCATTCATGGACCACACTTCGGCTTAACATCAAGCGGGGTGCTGTCATATGTCGAGTCACAATAAAAAATAAATAAAAAAATCGGCCAAGTGCGAGTCGGACTCGCCCATTAAGGGTTCCGTAGCAGCAAGTAACATAATATTAAGACTTTGATCGATGTTTTATTAATAGTGTATTTTTTTTAATTAATAAAAAGAAATTATTGATGGGTAAACATTATAATTAGGTACCTAAATGATAGGATTTAGATCTAACTACGAGCTCGTATATGCGAGCCCATATAGGGTTGTGATAGATAAACAAGCTAATATATATTTCAGTTTGACAAGATAAAGTTTTATTCTAACATAGTAGGTACAGTATTCCCAAATTAATAATGCGCATGCAGGTTTTCGTAATTGTGGTATTCCCGGAAACACCCGAATCATTGAATCGTAAAAGCCCTAAACAATGCACTTGCATTTTGCACCTTGTTCGAAAGAAATAGGAGTCAATATCATGTGTACACAATCGAAAACATTCTTCCGACGCTCGGAAATACGACCGTTGTCGAACAGTGACGAATTGTGAAAAAATTTGACGTAAACGAAAACAGTGAAAAAAATTCTATGCGCATTAATCGTAAGAGCCCTAAACAATGCACTTGCATTTTGCACCTTGTTCGAAAGAAATAGGAGTCAATATCATGTGTACACAATCGAAAACATTCTTCCGACGCTCGGAAATAAGACCGTTGTCGAAAAGTGACGAAGATTTCTATGCACATTATCATGACATTATCACTTTGGGAGACCTGTATGTATTTTATGTATTTAGATGTGAGGAAATGAACAGAACATCTTAAAACTTATTAGGTTGACGTTTTATAGTAAGTATTTACCTATTTCTAAGCAGTAATTGAGTTTAAAAGAATAATTTCGATGTAAGTAATCAAAATAATTTTTATTCAACTAAAACATTATATAATCGTCAACGTACAATACTTAGCATTCGCAAATGTATCGAAAAATTAGCTCCGTGCGCACGAGATTCAACAACGTCGGCCCTCGCTCTATGTGGTCTCTACCTGCCCGCTTGGGTTAGAACAGTCGGCAACCTGCCCCCCGCGCGCTTCGCACCCCTATTTGTGAAGCCACGCCCCCGCGAATTATAATAATTATTTACTTAGGCACCTATTATAGATTTATCATTAGAAAATAATAGCTCACGGTTTAGGCATAAGGTTTATGTTTATGAAATTAAATGATTTATTATTATTTTTATATTTGAGTTGATTGAATAAAAGGTATATTGCGGTTTACGATTTATGACGTATTAAAAAAAAACTACTTACTAGATCTTGTTCAAACCAATTTTCGGAGGAAGTTTACATGGTAATGTACATCATATATTTTTTTTAGATTTATAATTCTCTTATTTTAGAAGTTACAGGGGGGGGGGGGACCAACTTTTTACCACTTTGGAAGTGTTTCTCGCGCAAACTATTCAGTTTAGATTAAAATGATATTGGAAACGTCAATATCATTTTTTAAGACCTATCGATAGACAACACACACGTATGCGTTAGATGAAAAAAAAATTTAGAGATTTAGTATTAAGTATGGGGACCCCCAAAATTTATTGTTTTTTTTATATTTTTGTGTGAAAATCCTAATGCGGTTCATAGGATACATCTATTTACCAAGTTTCAATAGTATAGCTCTTATAGTTTCGGAAAAAAGTGGCTGTGACATACGGACGGACAGACAGACATGACGAATCTATAAGGGTTCCGTTTTTTACTACGGAACCCTAAAAACATTGGTACCGGCAAGTGGATTTGAACCCATGCTCTTGGTTTGAGAAATAACTATTTATATGAGAAATAACTATTTCTCAAAAGTTGTAGAAACTTCATGTTTCTTCGTGTTGCAGTTTTAGTAGAGAAATATAAGACGGGTCGACCCCCGCGTTACCGAGTGGCACTTTTCAGTAAAGAAATACACTGTTGACATGTGTATGCAGTATTTCTAAACGACAACGCTGTCACTTGTAATTCGACTCCTGTGTATTGAAAGATGCAGTCGAATAGAAGTGCAAAGTGTTTCAGGGAATATGTATTAGATATTTTCTTACTTTTATATATTTTTGCTGTTTGGTTTATTGTAATAAAGTTAAAAATATGTTAAATATGAAAAATAAAATCTTCTAAATTAAAGTAAAATTGCTTTGTTTAAATGTCAATTATCTATAATATATTAATTAAAATACGAATTGTATTTTAAACTTTCTTCATCCCTTTTTTCCACAGGAATAGGCAAAACAATGGAGCGCCAATTTTTACGATATTGACACAACTCCCTCATTTTCCTCCCCTCACATCCACAATTCTTTCACACAAGCTCTACGGTTAGGGCACTAGTCAACCCAGCTTACTTAAGGAAGTCTCCGATTTGGTCGGTAAACACTCTCCTGCCTCGATAAACGCATCCATCCACATCAGATTTGTAAATTCCTTATGTCAATCTACTTTCACTCTACCTTTCCATGTGCCAAACAATCGAAGCATTCCTTTGTCAATCCTTGTTACTACATCTTCTTTTAAACCGCGTCAAATATCATAGTATTGGTTGTCAAACATGTATATTAACTTTGTATATGTACATAAATATTATATAATTTACGTTACATTCCCGGTTCATAAATTATGTAAGTCTATGGCCTTAGGAGTGCATCTCCCTCGGTTTCAGCTACGTATCAGTTTAAGGCGAGGGTTTGTGACAGATGTCGACGACGACCGCTCTCTTTACGTGACTTTACTCAAAAACAAATACTGAAATATATTTATTTTACAGACATTTTGTTACAAATACCGTATAAGTTGAACATTTCGATAAGTTTTTTAAGATTTTGGTAAATCCCTAATCTTACATTTTACCTTGTTTAGAATTTTACCACAACCAAACCCGCCTAATTACGTGACTCAAAAAATAATTATGTTAAAATATTCGTGGCGCAAAGATGACGGACGTTTTGTGGACTGTAAATAGGCCTTATCATAATAGAGAAGGTTGCATTCCTTGAATTTAAATTATCCAAAGTTAAAAGGGTTTCATTAAAACAATTTAACGGCCGGTTATTAAAATTTAAATAAGAAATAAAAATATAATAACACATCTTTCAATAGCAACATAAAACTTGATAATGCCATGAAAGGATACTTGTTTGAGCATAATAAGGTATTTTAATGAAATTAAACTTCCCCATTAAGACAAAGGCTAACTATAAAATAAACAAAGTTGACAGGCATACACGCAACCTCAATTATCTGCGCCTGAGCCGCTCTTGTTCGAACACAACTACATCGGACAGATTCAATGATTTATTTAATTGTTGCCAAATTAACAGTATCAACAACTTCGCTTATAAAACACTTTGCTATCTCACCGGAATAAACTCGAGGCACATTACGGCAGAAATTAAAATGGCAAATGTATTCCGATTAATAACATTAAAAGTGTTTCATTGTATACCATTTGTATGCAGTGAAACCTTTACAAGCATTTAACATTTAGCTGACAAATTTTACCGGAATCTGGATCTTCGAGAGCATTTTCTAAAGCTCTTTAACCGTCTAAAAAGACTGTTGTGATCTTCAATAGTAAAAGTTTTATGTCTGTGAATACAATGGTATTGCTGGAAATTACTTTGTCTTAATATTGAAATGTATTAATACACATAATATTTCAGGTAATTTAACCTCATTATATTTACCGTAAAAATAATATAAATGACATTTTATAAGTTTCACAATTAAACCTAACTTTTATAAAAACGATCTTAGTCTTTTGTGACGAGATGAACGCAGATGAGATCACTTCACTATCTAAATTTTATTATATTGATTTAATATAGATTTATTATGTCTAAAATAAATATGCCTAAAACCATAGCTAGATTTGTGGATGTGAAGGAGACGAGAGATTTGTTGCTTCGTTGTCTTTGCCTATCCCCGTGGAAATTTAAGTGTGTAAATTGTATTTTTATTATTATTTTTATTTATTACACTTATTTAACCACAAAACTTGTATTCAGATAAAAAAAAAATTAAACTATTGTTGTGTCAAGTTGACCACGTCTTATTTGAAAACTCAGACTGTTATGTTTATTTAAATGTTTAAATCAGAACTATTACAACACCGACCCAATATATAATTCTCACAGTTTCTAAATTGTATCTATGTTCTTGCTTAATGTCACATGTCGTATGTAGATTCAATAAATGTCCCATACAATGAATAAGTAGGGATAGAAATACAATGAATTGATATAAATCGCCTTACTACAATCCATCTTCTTTAGTCCGACCGTACTTCGATAATGGTTAAACGACATCTATCTCTATCTCATTCGAAACAAATAAGGGCTTAAATCCTATGCTAATATCAAAGAGTAGGTAAATAAGTAAACCTAAATAGTTTTATTTTAGTATTTTCTTAGATTTTACGCGAACATTGATTATTGAATTAAACAAGTCTCAAAGCACTTGAATCGTCGGAATAAAAAAAAATGTAAAATCAATTAATCAATCAAATAGGATGTGTTTGCTACTTACAGTTGTTGAATTGTAGTAGCAGAAACATCCATTCATGGACCACACTCCAGCCTAACATCAAGCGGGGTGCTGTCAAACGTCGAGTCACAATAAAACAATAAAAATTATGTGATAAAATATTCTGTAGTACCTAAAAAATAAACAAAGTAGAGCTTTCTTGAATAGTTATTACGCTTATGAAACAACGCAGAAGTTTTAGTATTAAGTTTAATTTTCTTTGTTTTAAGATAACAATGAAAGTTAAACTAACTTATTGTACAAATACAACATACATACTATTTAAATAATTTTTATCTTAACTTTAACATTTTATGCTGGTTAAAAATATAAAGTTTATTACCTAATTAAATTAAAGCTTAACTTAGGGATTACCTGGTCATAACTTACGAGTACCTACTATGATATACCAAACTACTTGAATATACAGTTTTTTAAAGAGGGCTATTAAATGTGACTGCTACTTACAGTTATTGAATTGTAGTTGCTGTGACATCCATTCATGGATTGCACTGCAGCTTAACATCAGGCGGGGTGTTGTCACATGTCGAGTCACAATAAAAAAAAGTATTTAACGAATAATATTATTATTAAATAAAAATATAAATAAATAACATATTAGATATATTACCTGTCCATTGAAGTGAAGCATACATTTATTTTTTACCAATAAATGTTTACAAGCGAATTCATTAATTTTCTCTCTTGGTATAATTTTATATTTTAGCTCCTATGGACATGTGCCCTTATTTGAGTCATATCGTAAGCACGACGTAAGGGTTTTGTATTGTAAGTTAAGTAATACAGAAAATCGTTAATCGCCAGTGTAAGTAAATAAGTAATTTAACAAATCAGATTTTAAGTGGCGTGGTGGCCGTTCGAGTTGTAATCTTTGCTTCGATCAAATTAACTTATGCGCTCGTTCCCCACAGTTTATTTAAGGATAATGAGCGGTAATAACTAACTAGTAGGCAACGTGAGGGTACTGGCAGCATAATATCCACTCATGGTGGGACCGCATCACTTTAATTTGTTTATGACATTGTAATATTGCAATTTTGTTTAACAATTTTGGTAGAAAAAGAAAAGATATTATACAAACAATATGTATGTATATATAAGTATATACGTGTACATGCTTATACTACTAAACATCTGTGTATCTAAGCCACAGGGCGACGGAAATACGTATGTAACCGTAGCCGTGAATTGTGTCGGTTATTTTTAAGTTGTCAGCACTTGTGGACGTCCATCATGTTTACCATCAGGCAGGTCGAGGTCAGATGTCATCATAATAAAACAAACACAAAGTGAAAAAAAAAAAATGAAGTGTATATTAAGCCTCAGTGTCAGTGTCAGTGACGGCGAATAAGGTATCCGTATAATAAATTGTCATTTTCTGTTGTCGGCGCCCTATGACCCTAGGACTCAGGCAAGTCGAGGACAGATGTGGAAAATCAATAGAAAAAAATACAAATTAATACATGTATATCTATAGAACCGATTTTTAGCGAGGGTAGTGTTGCCACCTAGACCCCTTCCTGATGAAATAGGATTCCCTTGTGAACGGTACGTACTGTAACGTGTGATTAAATTAAATTGACGCGCACAATATTGTGTAAGATTATATTGGTATTTTTTGAAATGAACAATAACATTGTTATTTTGATTTAATAATTTAATTTAGCTTTTTAACATTATTATTATTATTTTAATTATTATTTACCATTGTATTTCATTGACATTTTATGCTATGCTTTTAATTAATTTATGTTTAATCTGTTGTGTATGATACTTTTTGGGCTATAGTCCAGCAATGTAACCTATTTTGTACTAAATGTTTAACTTAACCAAGATTATAGCCTGTTGTATCTACCTATTAATTTAAATAAATAAATTGCTTGGCCCACACAGGTTCTCAATTGCCTATAGAGTATGCGTGTAGTAGGTACTTAATTTTAAATACTAGCTCGACTTGCTAACCTTACTATAATCAGAGGGCATCTCTATTCAAAAAAAGGATTACACCAGTATATGGGATATGATTCCGCTTTGGCAACAGGCGTGGCGCATTGGTTAGTACACCATTTTGTTAAGCATAAGCATCCCTGTGTAATATTTGTAATGAAAAAAGATGCGAATATTTGCTCTGGATCCGGGGTACTTGTGGTACCACCATTTATAAGTATACAGATCGTGAATACGCACTCTAGCATCAGCATTAACATTAGGCGGGGTGGTGTCATGTGTCGAGTTACAATAATATATTTAAAAAAATGTAACCTGGTGTAATATAAAATAAAGTTTTTACCCAATAGGCGGTCGGCATTGGGTTGTGTAAAACCGCAAAATTATCAATTAAAACAGTCGCCATACATAATTAGGCGACTGACATGATCATTCGACAAGAACCGCCAATCTAGTCGGATAAACTTTAAGTATTCATCCTAATTTTAGGACATAACTTTTAAGTTTTAATTATATTGATGTGGTGTGGGGTGCGATGTCAGACTACCTCCTCGTGTGTCTGACTGCTTGCCGTATCGCTTCGGTGATACGACGACCAGATGGGCCGGGCCATGTTGGCTGATGGCTGAATTGGCTGAAGTCTGACGTGTGGCGCTCGTCGGTCATATGATTTTGTCGGCATTTTGGCACATACTTGAAATTGGCAAACGACACAGGCGCCATTAATTAAAAGAACAAGACGTGTGGTGTAAACCAGAGTGCGGTTTACTATATAAGAGGAAACCAGGCCGGTATGTCACTCTCGTACACATGAAACTCCTAATCATCGAGTCGGTATAACTACCGACAGATAAAAAGGGCGCTGGACGACTGTAGTGGGAGTAATTCAGCCCATAATTATGTACTTGAAAATTCACACACATTTATAAAACATAAGTAAGTAGGTAACAAAACGAGTTACTGCGCAGCTTGAGTGCCATCGCTCCTTTTATCTGCCGGCATCTATCCTAAATACAAATATCATGCTACATAAGACTGTGTGTGATTGTTATCTCTGAAATATTGACGATTTATTTTTATTACGAGTAATCGGGGATGAATTTACCGAAGTTTATTCGTATAGTACATAATAATAGTAATATTTCATGAATGTACATTTTAGCAAATTGTCGCCAATCAAATAGCAATTATGGTGAGCCTGCCATTGCAATTGTATGCATATTAGAGCAATGATTACGGTAGAAACTATTTCATATTTGTGTATTGCATTTGATTATCTCTGTTATTATAATATTAAATTTAAAATATGACTATCTATTTTACAAACACCCATTATGGGTTTAATCAATCAATCAAATTGTCACGTCTTCCTTCCTCCCTCGCTTCCTTCACATTCACAATTCTTTTCATACAAGTTCTATGGTTATGGGCACTAGGCAACCCAGCTTTCTTGCGGATGTCTCCGATTTGGTCGGCAAACACCCTCCTGGACCTGCCTCGTTTAACGCATCCATTCACATGAGACTTATAAATTATGATGATAATGAGAGAAGAAAATCTTATTTTTTAAACTAATATTACTTCAGGGCTTACTCATTAGATACCATAAACAAAAAGAAATTCGTAAAGATAACCAATTTACTGTTATTTATTTGCACAATTACACAGTATTGAGTGTAGAACTTATAGTTTACCACCCACGTACTAGATTGTGCACATACATACATGCACCAGCCGGTCGTACTATTTGTCAAGTGTCGTCGTTACTCGGTAGCTAACCGTTCGGTCACAAACTAATTGCAGTTATAAATCGCAACACCGGTGGATCGCACTACGATTATGTCGCAATAAAAACTTATAAAATCTGATACTAGTTACTTTGCAACGTTTCCTTGCTATTGGACTTTTACGGATCTTAATGTATTTTTATTGTGAATCGACGTATGACAGCACCCCGCTTGATGTTAAGCTGGAATGTAATAGTTATAGTCAACTGTCAAACACGTAAACAAACATCTCTGTTAATTTAAATTATTAAAAATAGTAATATCCATTGGAATTTAGTGAACTTTATTATTCTCGTTTAACAACAAGTATAGTTTCGATGTATCTAATAGTTTGAAGTGTTTATTGTGTATTAGCTCGCCTTTTGTAGAATCTGTGTTAGTGTATACGTATGGTGTTAACTTCGACATCAAACAAACAAAACAGTGCATTTCTTACAGTAAAAAGAACACACCTTTATATTACATTAGGATTTAACTTTGCCTAATTAAGTTGAGTGTTCATATAGTGTACAATTAATTAAGTTGTTTTTATTACTTATTGTGGGTGGATCTGGAAAGGAAAGGAAAAATTAAAATTGAAATTGATTTTTATTTCGCTTGTTACGATAGCGAACACTTATTTCAACCCACCGTTTAAGAGCGCAAACGGTCTAGCGGTGTTGAGAGTGGAACTATAAGTCAATGCTCACGGTTCAAAATCATACAAAACTTTCAAATATTTTTTTTTTATTTATTTATTTATTTTTTTTGTTTCTTTTTTTTTTACATTATTTTTTCCTTTCTATAAGACTTTAACTTTTGGTATATTGAAGTTAGTTAATACGTATGGCGTTGATATGTAAACAATAGTATATATTTATGTCAAACCATTGCAAATAAGTGATTTCTGGAGGATTAGATGGATAAGTTTATTGCACAGTAAAATAAAAACGCATGTACATAGGTGATAACTACTCCTAATTTATTTATAATTGAATACATATACAATACAATTTTATCTATCTAATCATCATATAAATAACAATATGCCGTCTTTTTGTTCCGGTTGCAAAGGTCAATTGTCTGTGACGCAGAAACGTATAAAATGTGTTGCCTGTCCCAAATTCTATCACATTGAATGTGTCAATGTTGGCCCTGAAGGTGTATCTCCAGCGACCCGCTCCAAATGGAGGTGCCCGGAGTGCGTCGTTTCAACTCCTCGCAGCGGAGATCGAAGTACTCTTCCCTTATGTGATATTGGTACTTCTGACAATCCTGACAACACGGATCAGAAAATGCAACAGGGAATTGATTCCAACCTGGTCGAACTGATCAGATCGGATATCTCTAGGCTTCTCGAATCGCAGCTGACCACAATATTAAACACTCAACTCCAAACAGCGCTTTCCCCGATCACCACACATTTAACGGAACTGCGCACATCGATGGACTTTTTCAGCGCGAAGTGTGATGCACTTTCCAACGAAGTGGTAAAACTGAAGTCTGAGTGTGACGTCATCAGGTCAAACTACCTCTTAGTAAACACTGAAGTCTGCAAATTGAACGATAAAATTAATCGGCTTGAACAACATCTAAGGGAGTGTAATTTAGAAATACACGGCGTTGCTGAGTCAAGAAGTGAGAATCTACCAGCCATTATACAGAAAATTGCTGATACGGTCGATGTTGAACTGTCTGTCAAAGACGTTGTGAGCTGTGTGAGAGTAGCAAAGTTAAACAAAGATAATAACCGTCCACGGACCATTATTGTGAAACTGTGCAGTAAAGTTCGTAGGGACGAGATACTCTCTGGCGTTACTAGATACAATAAGAAAAATAAAAACGACAAACTTAATACCTTCTCTCTTGGTCTAACTGATAACCGTTCGCCAGTCTATATTTCTGAACATCTGTCACCTTTCTATAAGTCGTTGCATGCAGCTGCCAGGTGGAAGGCTAAGGAAAAGGGCTATAAGTTCGTCTGGATCCGCAATGGTAACATATATGTCCGTAAGGAAGAGGGTTCTCGATACATCCTAATAAAATCTGAAGATTCCCTCGATTTAATAGTTTAATTGCTTTCATTTTAATTGTTTCTTAGTTTGTAATTTTAATATTTTACTTATACTTTATAATGTTAAGTGTATTTTTTCAAAATGTTAATAGAGCACGTTCTAAAACGGCAGAGATTTTCCTTAATATTTTGAACAGCGATTACGACATCGTCTGCCTCGTTGAAACCAATTTAAATGATGGAGTATACGACTATGAAATGTTCGATGACCGATATCGTGTGTTCCGTAGAGATCGCAGGGACTCCTGTGCTTCTAAGTCTGAGGGGGGCGGTGTCTTGGTTGCTGTTAAAGCAGAAATCAATGTGATTCGCCAAACTAACTGGGAAAGTCGGATGGAGGACGTATGGTTAAGTGTTTTGCCAACGGACAGGAGTTCTAAGACCCTTACATTCTGTGTCTGTTACCTTCCTCCGGATTTACCTTTAGATGACATAGACTCATTCTACTCCAACTGTCAAAATATAATACTTGACGGGCATTCTGACCACGAGTTTGTACTGATAGGTGATTTTAACACGGCCAATATCTCGTGGTCAGCTAATGTTCCATCTCATTCTTTTTTTCCGGAATTACCACGTGATCGTAAAGCCACACTCTTAGCTGATTTTATTACTTTATGTAATCTAGGCCAATTCAACAGTATACCTAACAACAACAGTCGCTTTCTAGATCTTATAATTGCTGGACCTATCAACATCCAAGTGAAAACTACCGATCCTGTTTGTGCACTTGACAGTCATCACCTTGCTTATTCCATCGATATTGTCTCTGTCATCTCAGATATACCCCTAAAGCCAAACACGAAGAGTCGTCTGAATTTCAAAAAATGCAACTTTACTAATATTAAAACACAACTGAAAGACGTCGATTGGTTTGAGGTTTTTTCGTGTACTGATGTGGATGCGTGCACAGAGGCTTTCTACGACAAACTTAATGCTATTATTAAGGCTCACACCCCCTTAACTAAAAATAACCGGGACAAGTGTCCCGTTTGGTATAATAATGACCTTAGGCGCAGCCTTAAGGAGAAAAATAAATATCACAAGAGATATAAGACTCATGGTAACCCTAGGGATTACGATACTTTCTCCCTCTTGCGGAAAAGGTGTAAATCTCTGCTCAAATCGTGTTACGCCGCTTATCTATCCTCCATTGAGGATTCTCTTAAGATAAACAGCCGTTCATTCTGGAGTTACATAAACTCTAAAAAGGGTAATTCAACCATCCCACAAACAATGCACTTTGATGACCTGGTCTCTTCTAGTGGATCAGGTGTTTGCGAGCTGTTTTCAACCTATTTTGCCTCAGTATTCGACAGTTACGACTCCTCTTCAATATTGACTCATTCACTTAACAAAGTGTTCTCAAATAGCACGCTATCTAATTTTCACATTACTAAAACTGATGTTATCAAACATATAAAAAAAATGGACAGGAACAAGAGCGCCGGTCCTGATGGAATTCCACCGCAATTTATTATTGAATGTTCCGATGAACTGAGTCTTCCATTGTCGATGCTCTTTAATGGGTCATTGCGATCTGGAGTTTTCCCATCACACTGGAAGATTGCTCACGTGGTACCTATTCACAAGTCTGGCAATAAATCGCACTGTAGTAACTATCGTCCGATAAGTATACTGTCATGTATGGCCAAGCTTTTTGAGTCTATAGTCTACGTCCCGCTGTACAACTTCCTAAGTAGTTTCATATCTGATAAGCAACATGGTTTTATGAAAAATAAATCCACACTGTCCAACCTTCTTGAATATAAAAATTATTTATGTCATAGCTTTGCCACTGTAGGTCAAGTAGATACCATCTACACGGATTTTAGTAAGGCGTTTGACAAGGTTAGCCACTCTATACTTTACCAAAAACTTTCTCATTATGGCATACATGGCAGTCTACTCCGATGGCTGAAATCTTACCTTGAAAACCGCAGTCAGCTTGTCGTCATTAAGGGATATGTATCTTCTCCGATTTGTGTAACCTCTGGAGTGCCACAGGGCTCCCATCTGGGCCCACTCCTATTCTCCGTATTTATTAACGATCTCATTGGTGCCCTCTCATGTCCATGCTTACTCTATGCAGATGACCTCAAGGTTTTCTCCTCTGTGGAAACCTCTGACCACTCATTAAAGCTCCAACGTGACCTTGACACTATATCTGAATGGTGCAGATCAAATAGAATGTACGTAAATATATCTAAATGCTTCGTCATATCCTTCACCCGTAAGAAAACCAAATCCTTATTCACATATAGCATCGATAACCAAACTCTTGCTCGCAAGAGTGTTGCTAGAGATCTTGGTGTACTTTTTGACGATCAACTCACGTTTCGCCAACATTACGACCTTGTCATCAACAAGTGTAACAGAATGCTGGGGTTTGTCCTACGCTCTACTAGGAATTTTAAAAGACCTTTCAGCTTACTTTATTTATATTATAGTCTGATAAGAAGCACTTTGGAATATGCCTGTCCGGTATGGTCCCCATTCTACTCAGTTCACATAGACCGCATTGAGAGTATTCAGAAAAAGTGTTTAAAATCCCTGTGTTATAGGCACAATCTCTGTCATAAATTAAGGACGTATGAGGAAAGACTCGCGTACTTCGACATCTTATCACTTGAATCCAGGCGCAAAAGATATGACATCATAGTACTGCATAAGATACTTCATGGTACTATTGACTCACAAGACCTGCTGTCGTCTTTAAAAATCAACACACATCATCGAATTCGATGTCCAAATATCTTCGGTCTACACGTCTTCAAAAACAATACATCCTTTTACAATCCGGTGGTCAGAATGTGTCGATATTACAACGAACTAGTCAAAGAACACGACATAGACATTTTTGACATGAAACTCTCTAAACTTAAAATATCACTGAAGAGCATCATTACGAGATGACGGGTCAACCCTAGATTCTATGGGCGCTGTTTCGATTGGTTGGGGATAATCTTTGCTGTTTATTTGATGCTCGTAACTGGCTTGTTTGTTTTTTTTTTTTATTATTATTATTTTCTCTTGTATTGTTTTGAATCTGTGTTCTTATTTTTTTCTTGTTATGCTGTATGCCCTGCTTTGGGTTACAATCTCACAACTTTGTTTTTTCTATTTTATTTTGTGCACGCTTAGGTTGTAACCTGTTTGGGCATCTATCTATAAATAAATAAATAAATAAATAAATAATCCATGAATGGATGTCACCGTTACTACAATTCAATAAATGTGAGCAGCAATCACATCCACTATGCCGGCCTAGTTGGAACCGGCAACTTACAAGCTGATTCCGCAACGCGACTAAATTACTTCACCAAGTAGGCAGACTGGGTACCACTGCCTACCTTTGCCTTCTTTAATAACCAGACCCGAAGCAAATATCCACCTCTTTTTTTATTAACAAATATTTGCTCCGACTGGTAATCGACTCCGGGAATTCACGCGCAACAAACCAATCGCTAACCGTTCGTCTACGCCTGTCGTCATAAAATCTCTTTATTTTAATAAACATTATATTCTTTATGAATTATCTATTAGTGTACATAAATAAAACAAAAAACTTAAGTGGCGTCGTGATATTTCTTTTAAGTTGCTTTAATAGTTGGGTCATTCGCAAAAATAAGAAAACACAATACAACAATGTTTTGTGGCTCGTCATATGACAGCACTCCGCTAGATGTTATGCTGAAGTGCGGTC
Source organism: Tinea trinotella (assembly GCA_905220615.1). NCBI lineage: Eukaryota > Metazoa > Arthropoda > Insecta > Lepidoptera > Tineidae > Tinea > Tinea trinotella. The sequence continues at coordinate 4,427,514 of HG992314.1, forward strand.
CATGAATAGAGGTACCGGCCTAGTTGGAACCGGCAACTTACAATTTAATCCCGAAACGCCACTAAGTTACTACCCTGGTTCGGCTGATTGGATACCACTTTTTAACATACCAAACCGGATTCGCAAATATCCGACTTCTTTTTTTTATAAAACAAACAAATATTTAATATTTTCTTAGATTTTGCGCGAACATTGATTAATAAATTAACCAAAACAAAAACAATCTCTCTGTGACCATGATGGCTGCAAAGCTCTCGAATCGTCGGAATAATAAAAGAAAAGAAAATTGTAAAATCAAAACCAAAATAAACGCTACATAGTATTTTCTTAGATTTTGCGCGAACATTGATTATTGAATTAAACAAATTTTATGCGGATATAAAACACCAACGTAGTGGAAAGTCTGCAGTTTGTGAGCATCAACAGGACGGCGCCAATCACTACATCCGTTTCGACAAACCGAAGATCCTCGCAAAGGAAAGTCGACTGATACCCAGGATGGTACGCGAGGCTATTGAGATTAAAAAGCATCCTAATTTCAATAGAGAAGGTGGTTGGCGATTATCTAACACCTGGGACCCCATAATTCACAAACTCAAGTCCCAAGTCCAGCAAACTGCCAAACCAGATGACACCGTCAGTTATTTTTGCAAAAATTTGAAATAAACCAGGAACAGAAAAACAAAATATGAAACGGGGTAGTTTTGGAAACAATAACAGCATCAACCAATAGGACGACCAACACCTCAGTCTCTCCGTGACCACGATGGCTGCAAAGCTCTCGAAACGTCGGAATAATAAAAAATTGTAAAATCAAAACCAAAATAAACGCGATAGTAAGCCGCATAAAATTTGTTTAATTCAAAATAAACGCGATAGTATGCCGCATTAAATTTGTTTAAATCATTAAACAAATATTTTCTTCGAAAGGAAATCGAACCCGGGATTTTACGTGTAACAAACTGGTGTACTAAACTAACCATTGTGCCTGTTGTCAAACTTATCAATAAATAGTTTTAGTGTTTATATGCTATATTTATTTAACATTACATACTATTAAAAATACATCCATACCATTTTTCTTACATCCTCTGTAATACCATTATAGAGATAATATTTTTGTCATAATATTTGTCATAAAACTTTAAAATAGGTCAGATTTTTTTAAACCACACAGAAAGCAAACTCACAAAATAATGAAAATGCAGTAAGAATTTAAATAAAGGTGGTGAGTATGTGTACCGAGGGGAAGAACCGTGAAATCTAATATAGCAAGCAATACTGCCAACTATACCACATTTAAATTGAAAAAAAAAAACACGTTGGTAGTCCTGTGAGAGATGGTAGTCTAGTTTACGAGAGCCGCTCCGCTCGTGCGTAAACAGCCTCAGCTGGAAAGGGTTTTTACTTTGACCACAGTAAGTTGCATAAATTTGGAGACAAGCAAAGTGGGTTCGCGTGTTTCGTGCACGTGACTCTATTTCATGAAATCCTGGTGGATTCTTCTTGACTACTAAACTTTCAACGCATGCTTCTTATCCTTAGTTTAATGTTAAATATTAACTTTCTTACGCTTTCTCGCATAATTTTGTTGAGTAGCTTCTTTTATAAATTCAAATATCTACTCATATGTTTTAAAATACATAAGTGCTAAGTTTTTATTTTAGTGCAAAATACGTGTCATGACTCATGAGTCACAGGTAAAGTATGCAAAATAGTTAAAAATCTATCGAAATCGCTCGCTATTTTTATTTGAACTGAGGTAATACATATAAATGCCAATAGCTTAGTAATTATCGAGGAGTTTTAAGTCTTTAAACATTATTTATTTCATATAAGAACATATAAATAGTCATTTTGGAATAGTTAACTATATAACTATTAGCATTTGCTTACCAGTATTTTCATACTCTTAATATTTTAAAAAAACATAATTCCCAATAGTCCGACCGGATGTCGAACCCGTGTGTTGCCGCGTATCAGATTAGCGATATTACCACTACGCCACGCAAGTAAATATTTATTATAAAAATGTATCTATGAATTAATAAAGAAAACCAACCGCACCGCCCGGCCTCTTGTTTTTGCTCTTGATTTTTTTGTTTGTCCGCGTTAGGAATCGGCATTCTTAATTTATTAACTCCCAGTGTAATGCCAGTTAATTAGTGTTAATCTTAAGTCTTTATCTGTTTGAAGCTGTCAGAGGCGGGGCTCGTAATACCTTGTTTGGTAAATATTTCCCTTGATGAGTGGGCTTAGACAAAGATAACGTCCAATTTACATTGTATGCGTGTGAGTAGAATTCTTAACTACTATTCTATTAGACTATGACGTGTGACGGGATTAACTCTTGAGTTTACGAATAGTATTTCTTACATTGGCTCTTTTACACGTGAAGTATTTAAATAACTTTAGATTGCATTTTTACTTTACTAAAAAAGAAACGCTTACTTTAATATTTAAATATTCAAGATGCCGTCCGAACTTTCAATTCAGTGTCTATTTGCCATGAAGAGCGACGGTGTAAAAATAATAGCTGTTCATGTAAGTATAGCAGCTCTTTCCCGCAAGATTCGGAATGAAATCTTAAATTTATTCTAAATCTAAAATATGAGAAATAACCTGATTATAAAGACATAAGGAAAATGAAAATGCGTGTTAGTTTATTCTATCGTCCAAGGCGTGTGGTGTGGTGGTAGTGCAATGGTTACGCAAACCAGAAGCACGGTTCCAAACGCCCGGTACTAATGTATTTTGGTAGTCCTGTTTCTATAATATAAGCGCTTTAGTAGCTTAGTAGAGAAATGTATAAATAAAAAAATCTCATGTGGAAATCTGTTTTCATTATGGAATCACGCGCGATTAGCTTTGATATAATTTAGCACGCTTTCTTCCCTTAAATAGTTCAAACCACGTTGTAAAGGCAGTCAAGTAAAAGCTTCGCTATATTTACCATTCACAGCTCATCGTGTATAGAGGCCTTTTTTCTTGTTAATACCGACTATTTAATTTCATTGTTGATGAAAGCACACGGTGATTAAGTAGATATTTTGTAGAATTACCCTGCTTATTTATCTTAAGACCTTATCAGCATTTAATTTGGGGAAGTAAATAGTTACAATTGTATAATATAAATCAGAATTTATAGACGGAAACATTTTATTTATAGAGGTCGTAGCTATGTTGCCATAAACAAATATGATAATAGTATTTTTTTAACATTATTTAATTATTCCACATTTTTTATTTCAAGTTCTATATTAGGAAGTTGTGTCAGTATTGTAGCAAGTGGCGCTCCATTGTCTCTGCCTATCCCTGTGGGAAAAAGGCGTGACAATTTGATTGATTGATTGATCCAATATTAAAATACTAATGTGCTTGCTTGTATAATAGAAACAGGACGATTAAAGTAAATATATCTAAGAAGCATTGGTAACATACTATACTACAATGTTTATTATACTACAATACTATACCTTAATGTTTTATGTGGATTGTACCGTTTTTGTCCGGTGGAACTTTTAAAATTTCTATTAATATTTTCGATTTTGCCCGCAATATATGTAACCTTCCATTTTCGCCCGAAACTATCGCCCTGATTAATTTATTTTTCTATAATATTAAATATGTAAATATTCTATTTAGAATTAAATAATGTTCAAGAGTTAAAACAATTGCTCATCATAGATCACACTTCAGCTTAACATCAGACGATTTGCAACTAATGTCTTGCTAATATAATAATACTAATACAACTTAAATGATAATAATCAATTTTAAATATTGTATACAAAAATAACAATAATAAATGTTTCATTCAAAACAAGTCAAAATAATGTTTGTATAAAATGGTTTAATGTAGAAGTTATAAAAGTAAATTACGTTTCCCACTATTACAAAGTTTTTCAGTAGTTTCAGACCAATTAAGTTGCCACTTCATGAACATTCGCAGTAATTTAACAAAAATAGCCACCGAGGAAACTTAATACAAGTCTTTGATCTGATAAGTGGTAATTTGCTAAGTCGCACAAAGGTTACCCTGTAATCAGGTCTTTACAGTTAAGGCGGCGATGTTGCACCAACATTCCTATTCGTGTTGTTTATATTCCGAATACTTAACTTATTTAATAATATTTAACCTCATCTATAACTTAATCACAATCAATTAATCAAATCGTCATGCCTTTTTCCTACAGGGAAAGACAGAGGCAATGGAGCACCACTTGCCACGATCCTGACACATCTCCCTCACATCCACAATTCTCTTCATCCAAGCTGTACGGTTATGAGTACTAGGCAACCCAGCTTTCTTGTGGATGTCTCCGATTTGGTCGGCGAAAACCCTTCTGGGTCTGCCTCGATTAACGCATCCATTTACATCAGATTTATAAATTTCTTTGTCAATCTACTTTCACTCATTCTTTCCAAGCATATAATCGAATTTATATTCGGACTGTTTTAAAGCAGTACGTATTGGAAATTCGTCAGCTGGGATCGTGCATTGACCTCCAAGTTTTAAATTGTCGCAACAAAAGTTTTATAGTCAGTTCTGACGGTTAGTTGTGAATGCAAAACTTTTCTACGACAATAATTTCGAAAAATATATTCAATATCAAAGATACTCGATTTTCGGATTTATATTGATAATAATAATATTAAAATATCATTATCAATTGCTTGCCCTAATTCTCATAGGTATCCGCGCCAGCCTGATTTTTCAGGAACGTCCCCTATTTAATCAAGGTAGAATGGTAAAATTAAATTAACAGCTTAAAAATTAAGTACCTTTAACTTATATCATTATAATTTTTTTTTAATCTTAAAATCATATAAGTTAAAGGTAAGTTAAGGGCTAGCCACATCGCTCGAAGAACCGACGACCGATAAGGAAGAAAGGTTCTAGAGTGGAGACTACGAACCGGAAGACACAGCGTAGGTAGGCTTCCCACCAGGTGGACTGACGACATAGTGAAAGTCACGGGTAACCGGTGGATGCAGCTGGCAGCTTGTCGTTCGGGATGGCGTTCTAAGGGGGAGGCCTATGTTCAGCAACGGTCGCCTTCTGGCTGATGATGATGATGATGATAATAACATATTAACTAGCAGCAGTGGTGATCTATGAGCGATGACGAGGAGAGAATGCTTGATTACGTTTATAATAATAAGTAACAGACCGAGTATTTAAACCGTTATAAGGCGACCGTGGTGTAGTGGTAGTGCAACGGTTACGCAAACCGAGAGCACAGGTTCGAAACCACCTGTTACCAATGTATCCTTGATATTTTCTTAGATTTTGCGCGAACATTGATTAATGGATTACACAGATTTTATGCGGCTTATTATCGCGTTTATTTTGGTTTTGATTTACAATTTTATTTTATTATTCCGACGTTTCTCTCCGTGACCACGATGACTGCAAAGCTCTCGAAACGTCGGAATAATAAATTAAACTTGTAAAATTAAAACCAAAATAAACGCGATAGTAAAACGCATAAATTTTGTTTAATTCATTTATTTATCCTTGATATTACTTTAGTTGTCCTGTTTCTATGATACAAGCAGTTTAGTAACTTAGTATAGAAAAAAAAAACAGTGTTAAAAGATATCTTTCACATTTGATACCTTTACGTATAAGTTGACTCAGCTACAATACTGTTTGAAAGATTAAACCAATTTTGTTAGAATATTATTGTATTTTCATTCTCGCAAACAATTTGTACTATCGAGTTAGGTATACGATTCGATTATGTAACGACACCACCGAACAATATGCAAGTCGTGCATCCATTTCAAATAAAGATCAAAACTGTTGCTTTACATAGAATCGGTGAGTTTAACAAAGAGTAGCAATTCTGAGTAACAAACTAACGAAGCCAGTTAGCATAACAATATTCGTGTGTCTCGGTCGTGTTGTTGCGACACGAGTACGTTGGATTGTTCTTAAATAACTACGAGGGTTTTATGTAAATGACCCCTTCAGAGTGGCGGTCCAGCCCGGGGGTGTGGGCTGTATTAAAAACTCTTTGTTGCCACGCTTTGCTAGGGTTACCAGGTGCACAGAACTCGCCTGCTATCGGACACGTTTGCTTTCAACTGCATGTAAACTTTATGTTCAATAAATATGAGGATATTTCGTTTATACGTTTATATTGTTATTTCCTTTGTTTTTATATAGTTTTCAATAAAATAAAATTGTATACAATTTCAATCCAAATGATTTATTACATTTTTCACAATAAAATATAAATCTACATGTCGAGCCTGAGACTGGAACTAATTTTAAAACATTTTGCTAAACTTATTGAATATTATAGCTATAATTCAATAAAAAAAATAATGATATGAAAGCCCTATTAGAGAGCCCCGTCTGTAATCTTGCCTCAACACAATACCCATTGTAAAGATTAAAAAAAAATGATGCACTCTCATCTCTAAGTTACATTGTGCAGAATTTTCGTTGTGCTTTCAAAAGGACATCATTCACGCGGTTGTCCAAAACCAGTTATTTCAATGGGCTATTTCGTTTATAAATGCATAACTTTTTACGTCAATTAAAGTATTGTCGCTACGTCTTATAAATATTATATACAAAAAAGTTTTACCGTACTTTTATTATCGGTTTCACTTCAACTTAAAGTGAATTAAGGGCTTGATCAATTAATATTATCTACCTTTTTAATTTAGGAATAAATTAGTAGGATTTTTTTGAGAGGCCTCACCTGACTAAGACTTGCCTAATGGTAAGAAATAAGAAATCAAACAGCGCCGATGACTGAAAAATAAACTGTAAGTAAAATCTGACGACAGAACGTGAATCAAGTGGAGGAGGTTTAAAAAAAATATTATCTTTGATATTGAATAATATTTTATTGAACATGTATGAATATTATTTGTCAATAGTAAATCGCTCAATTAATTTTACCTTTTTTTTTTTTTATTGTGACACGACATTTGACTTCGTCCCGCCTGATGATAAGCAAGAGGAGATCCAAGAGTGACGACGACTGAGAAAACCGAGTTTGTTCTCGGCCGCCTCTGCCGCCGTCACTATGCCGGCCAAAGGTGCTTCTTCACGCATCGCTTGAAGGATCCAAGGTCATAGGATGGAGAGAACACATGGGCAGGCAAAGCATTCCACTTGTCGATTGATCTACAAAGAAAAGACGCACCAAACTTTTTAGTTCGACTGCCGATTCGGTCGATAAAGTGCGGATGCTTTCCCCGACCTGTGCGGGTATTACGGGAGTGAAATGATGAGGTAGGAACAAGGTTAAAGAGCTCCTCGGAACATTCCCCGTGGTATAGGCGATAGAGGACGCACAGAGCCGCCATGTCTCTGCGTAGTTGCAGGGGCTCCAGATTTCGCGAGACCTCTGCATCACCTATAATTCGGACAGCTCGGCGCTGCAATGAATCCAGGGCATTTAGAAGATACTTGGCAGAGCCGTCCCAGAGGTGCGAACAGTACTCCGCACAAGAGCGAATCTGCGCCTTGTACAATAGCAGGCGAAGCTCTGGCGCGAAGAACCGCCGCACCTTGTTCAGGATGCCAAGTTTGCGGGAGGTGGTCTTGATGGCCCGCTCGATGTGGTCCCTGTGATTCAGGTCGCAGCGAAGGGACATTCCTAGAATGTCTAGTCTGTTCGAAGCACTAAGGGAGATGTTACTAAGAGAGGGAAGGGGAGTAAACGGGGATTTTTTCATCGAGAACGCGCATACCTGAGTCTTGCCTGCGTTGAACTGAACTAGGTTCTTGTCGCCCCAGTGGGTAATACGATCAAGAACCCGGTTCAGTCCCGCTACAACAGACTCTCTCATATCGGCTATCTCCTGTTTACCAGCTGCGGGGCGGGCAGTGTAGCGTCCATGCACCGTGCTGTCGTCTGCATAGCAATGAATGCTGGATCCAAGGTCCAGCATGTCATTGATATGCAGAAGGAACAAAGTCGGCGACAGCACGGAGCCCTGAGGGACGCCGGCATTCACCGACATCCTGCGCGATGCGCTTCCATCCACAACGATGCGTATGGAGCGTCCACGCAGGAAGTCAGCTATCCAACCCCGCAGACGGTCAGGTAAACCGTATGCCTCGAGCTTGGATAAAAGGCCCCTGTGCCAGACCCTGTCAAACGCTTTGGAGATGTCCAAGCCGATGGCAAGGGCTTCTCCATTACCATCCAACGCTTCACCCCAGACGTGCGTGGTGTACGCCAGAAGGTCACCAGTTGACCGTTTCGGCCTGAAGCCATATTGACGGTCATTGAACAGCTGGTGACCCTCCAGGTAGGCCATGAGGCGAACATTAATTATTCGCTCCATGACCTTGCATAGCACTGAGGTTACAGCTATCGGACGGTAGTTCGCCGGGTCTGAACGGTCGCCCTTTTTTGGGACCGGTTGCACATTGGCCTCCTTCCAAGCCCGAGGCACACAGCCCGATGCGTACTAGAGCCGGTATAGCCTCGTCAAGACGGGAGTCAATTCCGCTGCACAAGTCTTAAGCACAAGCGCTGGGACACCATCGGGACCACTGGACTTTCGGATATCGAGCGATCGTAGCTCCATTGCGGACATCGCGTTGTCTGATACGAATCTCAGGCATCGTATGCCCGCATGGACGCAGAGTGGGTGGTTCTGCACCACGATCGTCGAAACGCGAATTTTAACGATATATTTTTAACGAATTCATATTTTAACGAAGCTCTTTTGAAGTCATTTTTAAGATTGTATAGAAATCTTATGCTTTATACTATATAAAAGACACAAGGACTTTTACTAAAAATTGCTAGTATCATAGAAACGAGTATCTATATGTATTTGTAAATTATGCCTACACGATTAGTCAAACTTATTGATATAACTATGAGTCATGGTGCTGGTCACTGACTGTTTTAACAAAATAATATTTGCTATGAACTTGAAAATAATTTGCTAAATATTCTCTTTATTGCAATGTAAATATAAAATTGTCTATGTCATACTAAAAATAAAACAGACGAAGCCGCGAATTTATTTTCTAATACTATAAATTAAACCCGAATATGTTTTATTTTGTGTTATAAAATATTTAGGATTACTGCTCAAAATGAGTTTGTGTATCCTGTAAAAGTAGATTCTTAGGGATACTAACCCTGGAACTTTCGATACTTCTTTAGATCCCAGTCATCAAATTGTTTATCATAAGAGTAAAAAATAATCTTCATGTCTGCCTTTAAATCAATTTGGAATTGGCGACTTTCAAACTGATCTCGAAAGGCAACTATAAGTCACTTTACTGTTTGTACACTTATAAGAACTTAGAAATAATTTTTTTTAGAAACAAACGAATGTACTGCAGATACTAAATACAAACTTAACCCTTATTAACCCACGCTCTGTTGGCACTAAGGGGCAAACAATTTCCAGCAATTTGTTCTTCGATGCTAATTTTAAAATTAACTTCGTGAAATACGGCAAGCGTGCTTTACTCTCTTGGACCACCATAGACGATTCACTTGAACGCGGAATACCATCAACCGTACAATAACATTATTAGATATACATTTTTAATGAATATTTCACTAGTCATAATACAACTCTTATCTTTATAATCATAGAGTTCCTAATTGTTTAATTTAACTTGTTTTAATAAACAAATATTGCGTGACTAGGTTATCCGTACGTGGTTTCCACACTACATCAAGTTTTATTTATTGCATTACATTATTACAATGGTCTTAGGTAAAAGGTTATATGCCAATATAAAATAACAAACAAACAAATTGTCACGCCTTTTTCTCAAATGGATAGGCAGACACAATGGAGCGCCACTTGCCACGGTCTTGACTCAACTCCCTCGCTTCCCTAACATCTACAATTCTTTTTATACAAGCCCCACGGTTAAAGGCACTAGGCAACCTATATTTCTCGAGGGTGTCTCCGATTTGGTCGGAAAACACCTTTCTGGGTCTGTCTTGTTTAACGCGTCAATAAATAATTGTTTATTTTGTTCATAAATATTTAGTAATATTTTGCTTTAAAGTAAAGTGTACAGACCAAAGTGTCATAGTCGCGTTTCGGGATCAGCTTCAAGCTCTCAAACTAAGCTGTCGCTGTTTAAACTATAAACTAGACCGGTATAGTAGATGCGACTATAACTTGCAGTTGCCCCCATTCATTGACCGCACTTCAGCATAGGATCAGGCTTTCATCAAGCCACAATGAAAAGCGAATAATTTATTGTAATGCTTTTAGTATAAGTAAGCATTTTTGAATATTTTTTATTATTATTGTTAATGATGTTTGGTAAGTGGCGCTCCATTATCTCTGCCTGTCCCTGGGGGAAAAAGGTTTGACAATTTAAAAGCTAGTTTGAAAAGTTTAGATTCCTATTTACAATACAGTTAAACCAAGTCGCTTTTTATTGGGTTTAAAATATAACTAGTTCATTATTTTAATTTTTAAAAGAATTTAAATTTTCAAAGGGTTTTTCGATACAAATCTTGCAGAAGAAGTCGAGTAATTCGAATATTTATTGCTGTTAACTCAAGAACAACAAGGCCCGTACAACAATGTTGCATCTTTCAACTGGATCAATCTGTAAGGAATTAAAAAAAACTTTAAAATCTCCTTGTTAAAGTCTTGTTAGTGAAGATTTAATTAATTTTCTTTGATGACATTTTATCGATAAAAACTGAAGACCAATTATTGTTTTTATTTGTGAAATAAATATTTTTATTTTTATTGTGGTTTTACATGTGACAGCATCCTACTTGAGGTTAAGCTGAAGTGCGGTCTATGATAGAAGGCGACTGCTACAAACTATAGGTAAATAATTTAAAGTTGCAATCAAATCCACTGTCGTCCTAGTTAGAACCGGCAATTTTCAAGCTGATCTCAAAATGCGATTAAGTCATATAAATGAATTAAACAAATTTTATGCGGCTTACTATCGCATTCATCTTGGTTTTAATAATAAAATAAACGCGATAGTAAGCCGCATAAAATTTGTTTAATTCATTAATTAATGTTCGCGCAACATCTAAGAAAATACTAAGTTATATAAACATATTATATTATAAGATGTATTTCTTAATATATATTAATATAATATAGTATTACATTTAATAAAGAATTAAAATGCATATAATATAGGTAATACAAAATAAATTATATTATAATTAAGGTTAATACGATTACGAATCATTGACGAGTAAAATGCAATTATTGTTAAAGTGGAGATGTAATTATCTCATAGCTGGCGGGTCTAGGTTGTCACCACACAGGTGCACTAAAGCCTGGATTATGACTGTTACTGGTGCATTTCGTTCACGGTAGGCCAATTTAATGGCTTGTTTCGTTCGAACCCCGCGAGTTCGTCCCCGAGCATGTTTTTAACATTTCTACACTAAGCTTCAAAACTTGATTAGAAAGTTCAAATATACGTTGGTACTGGCAAGTTTTTTTTTATTGTGACTCGACATATGTCAGCACCCCGCTTGATGTTAGGCTGGAGTGTGGTCCATGAATGGATGTTACTGCTACTACAATTTAATAATTGTAAGTAGCAGTCTCATCCACTATGCCGGCCTAGTTGGAATCGGCAACTTACAAGCTGATCCCGAAACGCGACTGTATACAAGTTGTATGAAACCGGGGTCTCTTGGATTGCGAGATCACTTATCTACCACTAGACCACGGTCGCCTTGAATAAGGCCGGCGTAAAATATAGGTAATTTAAAATTATTTATTTATATATAAAAAAAAATTTTGCTGACAAATATTGCATGATAGAGATCCAAGTGTGCCAAAGACTGAAAAAAATATGTCTCAGGTCACGGCTGCTTCAGTCGACGTCACTATGACGGCCAAAGGTGCTTCTTCACTGCTACTACGGCTGCTTTTTATAGTTAAATAACTGTAAGTAGCAGTCGCCTACGCTATGCCGGCCTAGTTGAAACAGGCGATTAAGCTTGAAGGATCCAACGTTGACAAAGCATTCCACTTGTCGGTTGTTCTACAAAGAAAAGACGCTCCGAACTAGTTCGCTTCTAGTTCGAAATTGTGAAATAGGGACAAACTTGTGGTGTTTATGTAGAATAAATTCAATTTAATTATGCCTCTCCGTTATACAGAACGGGAGCTTGATTCTAATTACTTGTTTAACCACTTAGTTTTAAAATTTATTCTATATTTTTGTACATCTTTTAAGAAATATAGTTTAAAATTTAACTCGAAAAGTGTACGTTGGTTTCTTTGCCCATTTAAAATTGAAAGTATTTGGTTTTAGTTTTTTGTATATTAAATTTACTACTTTATATTGACCTGATTTTTAAATAATGATGAAGAGTGTAAATGTGAGGAAGCATTTTTGTACAAATTGAGGCATGACCAATTGATTAATTTTTAATAATTCAATATTTTAGCCGATATACTTTGATTATTCAGTTTCTATAAAGCACTTTAGTAAGTAGTTTAATACAGAAATGGATTAATAATCAATCAAATTGTCACGTCCTTTTCCCACAGGGAGAGGTAGAAACAATGGAGCGCCACTTGCCATGATCCTGACACAATTCCCTCACTTCCTTCACATTCACAATTGTCTTCATACAAGCTCTATGGTTATGGGCACTAGGCAACCTAGCTTTCTTGAGGATGTCCCTCCTGGACCTGCCTTGTTTAAGGTTTATTTTTAATTGTGACTCGACTACTGACCTCGACTCGCCTGATGGTAAGCAAGAAGAGATCCAAGAGTGCTGACGACTGCAAAAACCGAGTCTTCACGGCTGCCCCAGTCGCCGCCACTATGCCAGCTAAAGGTGCTTCTTCACGCATCGCTTGAAGGATTCAAGGCTATAAGGTTTCACATCACATGAGATTTATAAATTCCTTTCGTCAATCTACTTCAATTCATTTAAACATTATTAATTGTTTATTAATGTAAATATTAATTGTTTAAGAGTAGAAATGTTTAACATCCTCAACACATCGCGGTTGGGAGCGAATTAATCATTGGTCCAGATGATTCATGTAATAACTCCATGGAATATCTACTCGATGTCGAACGTGGTTAAGATGTTTTAGCAACAATTTATTCTTTATTACTACATATCACGAGTTGTACTACACGAACACGACTTGTTATTAAGAGACACAATTATCTATAAACAAATGTTTTTAAATAATTGTTTTAAAAAATAATCATAATTATTATGATTAAATTTGATTCACAATTTAAAAAAAATCCCGTATTAATAAATACAAAAAAAGTCCTGGTGTTTAAGTTTTGACTTCTAGGTTGTAATCAATATCTTCATTTAAGCTTATTGTTTTCCACAGCTAGAAATACATTTTCTTTAGACATAGACATAAAAAAAATGTGAGAAATACGCAAATCTATTCGAAAATGCAGATAAATGGCGCCTCATAAATGGTTTTCGTAGGCGAAATAAAATATAAAATTGTATACGAGAGGACGGACGTACGGACATCTATTCTGTTGTTTCCTAATAAAAAGTACTGTGTAGACTGTAGAGACAAAACCCACCTTATTGAATATAAACCGTAAATCACAACTCTAATACAATACACATACATAACTAACTATTGAAAAGATAGAAAAATCACTATAGCGTTGTTTTAAAACTGGTAACACAAAGAGACCGTCGATATTATTATGCGATATTAACATAAATAAATTATATTTAGTTCCGCTACATTAATGATATATGCACATCTATCTCCACCCACCTCGAGTTAAGAATATTGAACGCAAAACGTTATTTACACAAAATGTGGGTGGGTCACTTGGCATGTCTGTGTACTTTGTAAATATTACATTGTAAATGTAAATATTTCTAAGTTATGTAAATGTATTCCAATTATGACTGTAATAAGGTTAACTTATTTTAGCTATGAAATTATTTTCTAATATTTTCGTAAAATATTAAAAATATTTACATAGCAATAAAAAAATATAGGTGATAGCAGTCACTCAATTGCATTAGATTTAAAGTTGCTGATGTTGAACTAAGTCGACAAAATGCGATAACAGCTAGCAGACATTTATCTGAAGTTGTAAGCGTCCAATCTTATATTTAAATCCAGCTTAACATCAGCTGTGGTGTTAAATTAACCACAATAATTAAAATTTTTAGACTTTTAGGGCTAATAAGTTTAGAATGAAGCAGAAAGCAGAATCAAGAATCAAGAAGCAGAGTTGAGATCTATCCAATGCGTACGTTAATTACGAATTAAGTTCTAATGCATAATTATCAATACCTACATAATATATCTGTTTTAACAACCAATAAAATCGTACAACATACTTTAATTAACTTTGTATTTTACATAAGCATTTTACCGTTTCCCTGACAACTTATGCATCTACAAGTAAAAGGCGCTGTCCTAATTTCACCAGTTCATTCAATTAGCAATAAACCATTTAGTGGAAGTCGTGGATTTTACTTAGATTCAATTAAAACTGACTTCGAAAGAGACTGCAGTTGAGCCATTACTTATTATGTTGTAAGATTGTTTTTAATGTTATTATAAATGAGAAAATTGTTAGATATACCTAACTAATTAATGCATCTTTGGTCGCCCAGTTTCTATGATACGAATAAGTATAACCCGTGTGGTGAATTAATATTCGTACAACAATCCACTACTTGTAATTCTAGGTCGGAATTTGAATTTGTTTATAATATTTGTCATGTGAATGGATGCGTTAAACAAGGCAGGCCCAGGAGGGTGTTTGCCGACCAAATCGGAGACACCCTCAAGAAAGCTAGGTTGCCTAGTGCTCATAACCATAGAGCTTGTATAAAGAGAATTGTGAATGTGAAAGATGCGAGGGAGTTGTTTCAGGATCGTGGCAAGTGGCGCTCCCTAGTCTCTGCCTATCCCTGTGGGAAAAAGGCTTGACAATTTGATATTTGTTAATAATGAAAAGATGAGGCAGATATTTTCTACGGGTCCAAGTGGCAGGCTGACAGTTGGTGGTCATTTGCCCAGAATACGTTGTTAGTAGTTACAGACCGTGAAGTGACTCAGTTGCATTTCGGGTTACGGGCACTTACACATATTTGATCTTTGGAATTTTCCTGTTTTGGTCAAGGAACATTCTTCTGGATCTCCTTAGATGTGAATCTTACACAAAAGTAATCTCTTATTTGTGGACAAACCTTTTTAGCTCTGGCAATGCTAAGACTTATATTATTATAAATAACGTAATAAATAATGCTAGATATACTCCACCCTATAAATGTTTAGCAGTGATTTGTTAACAGAGTTCAAGACGCACATAATTTCACTTACAATTATTTCGCATTTAAACCATTCGCTATCTCGTCCAATATAAATAAGCCATCGCCGTTACGGAGTGCACCTGTCGGTCCACTTTATTATTTATAGAGATTATTATCGTGAGTAATAATTCACTAAGTTTCAATTGAACGTTCAGCCGCTACCATCTTCAAGACATAGCCAGTTTGCTTTGGGCGGACAGATATAAAGCAACTATTGAAACTCACCTTGGCAACTTTATTAACAAATTATCTTTGAAGTATAAGTTTTTTCTTATATAAAACTGTTTGACTTTTAACTATGGTTCATCCCTAGCTTACAGACGACCGAGTTTATACAAAACCTACGTTTAGTTCATGCAATTTATAGTCTTCTTTTCAAGCATAGGAAACACGGATAAAGACTTTTTTTGTGACTCGACATATTTACAGCACCTCGCTCAATGTTAAGCTGAAGTGTGGTCCATGAATGGATGTCACTGCTACTATAATTGAATAACTGTAAGTAGCAGTCACATCCACTATGCCAGCCTAGTAGGAATCGGCAACTTACAAACTGATCCTGAAACGCAACCAAATCACTTCACGGTCTGTATACTTGAAGGTGGTGGTACTACCCCGATAACCAGACCCGAAGCAAATATCTACCTCTTTTTTATTAACAAATATTTACAATATTTAGTATAATTATTAAATATTACAAATAAAAGCTATGAAACAAATATTTGCTCCGACCGGGATCCCGACCCCGGACTTTACGCGCAACAAACCAACCGTTCGTCCACTTCTGTCGTCAAAAGAATATTATTAGAGTGGTAGGCAAATAATTGGTGGTTATGTCTAGTCTGTCAACCCGGGGTGGCACCATCACTGTAAAGTGATACAGTCGCGTTTCGGAATCAGCATGAAAATTGTCGGCTCAAACTAGGCCGGCTACATACTCGTACTGTTATTTAACTGTAGTATCAGTAACCTCCAATCATGGATCGCACTCTAGTATATTTCCGCATCTGCATTTTGTCGACCGAATCGAGAGTCGAACTAAAAGTTTGAAGCGACATTTCTGTGTAGAACAATCGACAAATGGAATACTTTACCAGCCCATGTGTTCTTTCCATCCTAAAGCCTTGGATCCTTCAAGCGATGCGTGAAGAAGCACCTTCGGCCGGCATAGTGACGGCGGCTGGGGCAGCCGTGAAGACTCGATTTTCGCAGTCGTCGGCACAGTCCAAGACCTTTTCTTGCTTACCATCAGGCGGGTCGAGGTCATATGTCGAGTCAAAATAAAAATGTCGGAGTGCTTTCTTTTATATGTCAAGTCATAATGTTTAGGTAATTATTTTTAATATAAATGTAAAGGTTTATCTGAAATTAAAATGAGTTAAGATGGTAGTCTTGTACATAATTCCTGTGAGAAAATTACTGATGCTATGTTTGTTTTGTACAAACAACCTTAAACACAGGCTGGCGAGAACTGACGATTAAGGTAAAGCTCGGGGAGGTAAAAGCTGCGAATGTTAGTAATAGAGCACTCGGTTATCAGACCAGCTATTATACAGCACGATTCGAATCTATTCTTATTTAATTCTTTGTTTAGAATGTAATGTATATGTATATTTTAACATTTAATTTTTTCATGATTCTAAAATATATTTCTTTCTTAATTTTTGCACGACATAATATGACAGCTCTCCGCATGATGTTAGACTAGAGTGCAGTCAATAAATCGAGGCGACTGCTACTACAGTTAAATAACTCCAAGTAGCATTCGCATCCACTATGCCGGCCTACTTGGAACCGACAACTGTCAAGCTGTCGGTCAAGTCACTCTTAAAATTGTACTCGTAAAACTTGTTATCTCTTTGTCTGGATCGTAGATATTGGCGCTTCGTTGTCTGCGTATTCCTGTAAAAAATGAGGCATGACAATTTTAGTAATTACCCGGAATTTATCACAAAATATTCTTGATCAGCGTAATATTATAATATTTATTTGATTTGTTATGTAGGTGTATCTATAGACAAACTAATAAAATAACCTTTGTAATTGTCTAATCAGAACTTTTATTAGTAAGTAAAACATAATTAAATTAATTGTAATTTATTTCCTTATGTATTCGAAGTAACCTCTTGGTTTAATCATCAAGATTCATTAACTAACTGCTTTCATTGGCTGTAACAATTCCCGTTGGTTTACTTGTTTAATTGCTCGGTAGCCCATGAAATGTCATTAATCTTACCACTTGTATTAGTCCATAAGAAATTTACTTAGGAGAAGCAGGAGAAATCTGTCAGGATTGTGGAAGGCCGCGCTCCATTGGCTCTGCCATGTCGCAATGGAGATGTGACCGAATAATTTATGAAAGCGAATATAAGAAAAAATAAACAAGGGATTAGGTTGCCTAGTGCCCATAACCATAGAACTTGTATGAAGAGAATTGTGAATGTGAAGGAAGCGAGGTAGTTGTGACACAACTCCCTCGCGTCCTTCAAATTCACAATTCTCTTAAAACATGCTCTATGGTTATGGGCACTTGGAAACTTAGCTTTCTTAAGGATGTCTCCGATTTCGTCGGCAAACATTCTTCTGGGCCTGCCTCGTTTAACGCATCCATTCACAAGAGATTTATAAATTCATAATTTATAATAAAAGATTACTAGGCTAATATTAATAACACCAGTGAACTTATATGATGAGGTGTCACGATAAATATTAAATTCCATTTCATTCTCGGCGTGTCTTGACTTTCAGAGGTCAAACTCAAGTGCAAATGTCTAAGAAAGTTTAATTATATTATACACAACAAATTCGTTAAGAGCCATTCAGGAGGAATGATTGACACCACAGAAGTCAGACAGAGGTTTCTAAAACCATCCGGGCCATAGCTACTGGCGAAATAACCTCTTATGTCAATTACCACAAAGCTCTTTGTTAGGAAATGAAGTTATATTTTTTGTTGAACGAATTACAGTTAGTTACATTGGCTTCCGAAACATACAAACATCTGTCAGAAGTAAAGAACACAATTATATGTAAAAAGATTGATTTATTGACGTGGTGATTAATGCTCATAGTAAATAATCATTTAAAATGGTCATGGAGTTACTATTCGTTGCATCTGACTTGCTATTTGTAGAAATTAGTTTTTGTAGCTTTATTTATTGATATGTTTAATTTTATAGAATTGTGATTTAACCGTTAACCAAATTAAATTTATTTAAAAGTCATTCACGCTTCATGATAGGCTATTTCATAATTAAATTAAAAAGGCTTATTGAGAGGCTGATTTAAGAGGCGCAGTCTAGTGGTAGAAAATGATTACGCAAATTAAGAACTCCTGGTTCGAAACCACTTACGTCACCCAGTATCTAAGTTACAAGCACATTTAGTAGCTTAGTATAGATATATAAAAAAACAATCATTTATTGGAATAAAACTTATATCAACTACTTATATGGCAAGATTAACACATACATTACCTTTGATATTTTAATATACGTTTTTTTATTATTTTACTTTGACCCCACCCCGCCTGATGTTAGCTGCACATGAACTGAGGCGACTACAATTAAATAATAATAAGTAGTAGGGCATCCACTATGCCTGCCTAGTTGGATTTAAATAAGTTCACGGTATGTATGTATACTTGAAAGTAGTGGTACTACACCGGATCTGCAGACTGGGCTTAGTACCACCAACTGTCTACCTAATACTCTAAACAAAGTAAGTATTTAACCACAGACGACTTATTTACACTTTTATATACAAAGTAAAATATTTATTTAAAGAAAGAAAAAGACGTGTTCTACATATATTTCGTAACACCTCCAAAAATGTGTCTAATTTATTTTCTGAAACAAAAGCCACATGAGAAAAATGTTTTATAGTTCGCCTTGTTGTGTGGTGAGGAAATCACTTTGTTATTACAGCTGGCGGGCCCTTTATAAAAATCTGTCAGTTTTATCCTCTTTATATTGAGCACTATCATAAAAGTGTCACGCAGCATACTACAAACGAGAATTTATGCTCCCATCGTGCAAATGAGAGGTCGATGGGATAGTTCGAGCGATCGCGATCTGATAGCGCAGACGTTCTGATAGCCTGATCAATGGCATCGGCTGTGTTTT
This sequence comes from Tinea trinotella, assembly GCA_905220615.1. Taxonomy (NCBI): domain Eukaryota; kingdom Metazoa; phylum Arthropoda; class Insecta; order Lepidoptera; family Tineidae; genus Tinea; species Tinea trinotella. Next base: position 4,446,928 of record HG992314.1, read on the forward strand.
AATCGTTACAAGAAACCTTTTGTTTCTTTGTAAATATAGATGAGGAATTATTGTCTTTGTTCCTGTTTTGTTGGTCGGAGCAGGGTTGTTTGTAGAATTCAAAATAGCTACACTTATCCATAGATGTTGGCGAAGAATGGTTGGGTTCGTTTAGAATACTTGTGTATTAATAACTTATATATTTATATTGCAATAAACATTTGAACAGCTATAAACAGAAATGAACAGCTTTTAGTATATTTTCAGTTGACTGATATGAAGGGAGATTTGTTTAAACAGACAGTATTATTTTGGACTAAACTCGATGATGTGTTAGTCGTTTGTGAGTCTGTGTCATATTATAAATTCTCTATGTTGTTCATCTAATGTAATTTAATTACTAATTTTACTAATTTGACTATTATAATATTTATATAAAACCACGTATTTTCGAGTTTTTACTTTGTAATATTTACTTTTATTCATAAAAGTTTAAGCTATACCAGGAAGAATGTTCTCAAGAAGCTCTTTAACCTTGTCCTTATTTTTCACGCACAGTAGAACTAAACTTGGCACGTCTTTTGTCTGATCAAGTATAATGGAATACTCTATCTGCCCAAATAATCACTCCCTATCTAGCACCACGGCATTTTCGGGCACCTAAGGTTACCGAGAATAGTTCATACCTTAAGTTTGAGTCAGTTTATTCTATCCTCGGCGCTCTTAGACCTCCCTTTTTTATATCAGGCAAGTCAAGGTCAGATGTTACGTCACAATGAAGAAATGCATTTAGTTTTTTATTGCGGACGAGTCGCTTGCATCTAGGTGGTGTTTGGTCGCTCACCCAGTTGGGTTACCCCACGAGTTACACCAAAAACAAATTTGAATTTTCCTTTTTATATGCAAATAAATAAATCAATCAATCAATCAAATTGTCACGCCTTTTTCCCACAGGGATAGGCAGAGACAATGCAGCGCCACTTACCAAGATCCTTACCCAACTCCCTTGCTTCCTTCACATCCACAATTCTCCTCATACTCTCTGTGGTTATGGGCACTAGGCAACCCAGCTTTCTTGAGGATGTCTCCAATACTAATAAAAGAGTTTTTATTTAGTATTGCGTGGGAATATAAATTTTATTGCTAGCAACCCCCTTAAAAATAAATCTGTAAACAATTTGTTGAAATAATATCAAATTATACGATAAGATTTAATGACACGTTATTACCGATTTATATTACTTTGTCACCCCTTATATTTAACAATTGTTTTAGTATTTATTCAACAGTTACCTTTTCATTGTAACGTGACATGCGACTGATATTTAAATAAATATTTTGTTTGTGTTTTATTTTATTATGTTCAGGTAACTTACAGCTAACTTACCAGAAATAACAATAAAAATAAAAGTCAATAAAAAGTTCAATAGTCGAGGACAATCAAAAAAGTTTTTCAAAATATGAGCCGTAAACCATGGAAAAATCTAAATTATTTAGTAAGTATAGAAAATAGGCATGAAAGGATGATTTATAAAAGAAAATTAACCTTGACCTTTACTTAAAATGTAGCTCCTTGAGACTCTTTGATCAAGTCCGTCATAAGCAAGGTGGTAATTGCCCAGTCTGCCGAACCGGGGTAGTACCACTACTCTAAAGTGTACATACCGTGAAATGACTTAGTCGCATTTCGGTATCAGCTTGAGAGATGACAGTTTAAACTAGACAAGCATAGTGGATGCAACTGCTTTTCGCAGTTGCTTAACTGTACTAGCAGTCGTCTTCATTCATGGACCGCACTGCAGCTTAACATATGTTAAAAAATAGTTCTTTGCGTAAACAATAATATAATGTAAAATATCAAATCAATCAATTAAATTGTCATGCCTTTTTCCTACAGGGATAGCCAGAGACAATGGAGCGCCACTTGCCACGATCCTGACACAACTCCCTCGCTTCCTTCACATTTACAATTCTCTTCATACAAGCCCTATGGTTTTGGGCACTAGGCAACTTAGCTTTCTTGAGGATTTCTCCAATTTGTTTGTTTAACGTATCCATTCACATGGGATTATAAATTCCTAAATTATAAAATATCGATTATATGAAAATGATATTATTGTATAAAATAATAATGTTAAACGTTGCACTCCAAGTACGATAACTATTTCAAAGTTAACCTCAAACCTATAAATATAGTGTTAAGTTAATGTTATATGATTAGGGTCTAAGAGACATCCTTACCCTTGTTAATTAAATTTGAACATACGGAATGTCTACCGCACTTAACTTCTCATACTAATATGGCAGTATAAATTACATTTAATGTGTAATGGAGACTATATTGGACAGTTTACAAGACAATATACTTATAGACAATATAATGTACAATAAGTAATTTACGTTACTGTGGAGGGTAATTGCGAACGTAGCTGTACGACACTGACGTAAAATTGGTATTTTTATTTATTTATTTATGATGTTAGAGGCCTAAAAGTCTCTAACGTACTCGTATATATCTATAATTGAATCGTTAATTGGATATAGCTTTTTTATTATATAGACTCGGCCGTTAAGTAAATATAGTGGACTCTTTTGTGGCTCGACAAATGTCTATACCTGTAGTTAAGTTTGATTGCTGTCCAATACTACTACTACTGTTAAATAAATCATAACAGCAAACTCATCCTCCATGCCGGTCTAGTTGGAACTTGAAATCTTAAAGCTGATCCCGAAACGTGGCTAAGTCGCTTCACGGTCTGTACACTTGAAAGTGGTGGTTTTTAGAAATGTAGTAGTTGATGTGTCTGTGAATTTTAGGCGAGGCATTGTCGATATAAATTAAAAAAAAAACATTGAATTATATACCTACATAATAGTAAGTATATTTGCGCTTTATTCTAAAGTGTACTTCGTGTTCATTGGCTGAAATATCAGGACAAGGTAATTGTTAAGCCTCCACGTTGCTGGCGTTCCTGACGCAAATTACTGCCAATTGCACCTGCCTGATGCGCTTGCGCACACAAGAATCACTATTTACTTTACTTGTACACACAAGAAGAAAAAAACTATTAAAGAGCATGTTTTCCGTAAAATATTATTGAATAAAGTTGAGTTCTCAGCTTCCTTGGTGTTTGAACATTGGCTAGTAAAGTAAAACTTTGGAGATAAATAATATTATATGTTAAATATTTATATAAATAAATATATAAAAAAATCAATCAAATTGTCACGCCTTTATCCTATTATTCATAGATCATTCAGTATTCTGAGAGGCAGAGACAATAGAGCGCCACTTGCTACCCTGTCCAATCATCCACAATTCTTTTCATACAAGCTCAAGGCAATCCAACTGCCGATTTGGTTGGAAAAAACCCTCCTGGGTCTGCCTCGTTTAACGCATCCATCCACATCAGATTTATAAATTTTTTTCGTCAATCTACTTTCACTCATCCATCCATGTACCTATTCTAAATTATCTAAATACAAATCTAAGAACCATTTTACAATATAACAATAACGTTGGCCGAAATAGTGATGGCGACTGAGGGAACCGTAAACTGAATCGGCGCTCTAGGACTCTTCTTTGCGTTTTAATAAATATTAACAAACTTTTTCTTTAACAAATGCTTGACAAACGATTGACAAATGCACCTATTTAGCACAAAAACTAAAACCGATTCTGCAAATAAAAAATAAGTGAATTTTAAGGAATGAAAATAATATTGTTTTACTTTTGTAACAAGAAAACAATTTAAAATGTAGTTCCTTTCTCTTCTATTTTCCCTGTAACTTACAAGAAAACCTTATTAATTTCAACGCGACTTTAATATAATGAGATGTCATTTTCAAGCGTGGTAAGCTGTCTAAATCACGTAGTTTGATACTAACCACAAGATTACAGCTTACTACTTCCACTCTGAGATTAGTTAACATTGCCGTTAAACTGACGAGATGTAGGTAAACATCTTGTGTTCTTAAAAGAAAAGAGTAGGCCTGAATTTAGATGTGGTGGACATTAGGAGTCGACAATAAAGGGCTAAACTCTAGGAAACTGCAAAATATTGAAAAACTAGTTGTCATCTCACAAGATAAAGCCGGCAACATTCATAAGATGTAATTTTTATTTAAGCAAATTATGGATAAATTTTGGCGGGTCGTTTCTTTATCTAACAACAGCATTGGCAGGTATGGTGACGGAGACTAAGGTAACCATGAACTGTGTCAGTGTTTCCTGTGGCACTCGTAAACCTCTTATTGCTTACCATTAGGCACGTTAAGGTCCTGATACCACCACTTTTATTTTATTTTTTTATTCTGACTCGACATATGACAGCACCCCGCTTGATGTTAAGCTGGAGTGTGGTCCATGAATGAATGCCACTGCTACTACAATTCAATAACTGTGAGTAGCAATCACATCCACTATGCCGGCCTAGATGGAACCGGCAACTTAAAAGCTGATCCCGAAACGTGACCAAATCACTTCACGGTCTGTATACTTGTAAGTGGTGGTACTACCCCGGATCGGCAGACTGGGTACCACTGCCTACCACTCTTTAAAATATAAGTATAGAGACTTACAAGTATAGAGACCGTGAAGAGACTTAGACGCGTGGATGTGACAGCTAAGTGTGGACTAATTGAATTGAACTAGCAGTCATTTCGGGTCACAATAAAAAAGTGCGATCCTGTACCAGCCGATTGTATTCTAGCCGATTGTTTCCTTTCATATTACATTTAAGCGAAGTGTAAAATAGTAATTTTCGGCGGCTGAGTGACGGCGACTGAATCAACAGTATACTGAGTTAGTTTTTTTTTAAGTCGGCGCTCATAGTAATAACCCTTAGTTACGTCGAGGTTACATGTCGTGTCATAAGAAAAAAAAATGGAAAAGACGTTATTAAGGCGACCGAGGTGTAGTGGTAGTGCAATGGTTACGCAAACCGAGAGCACGGGTTCAAAACCACTTGCTATATGTACTATGATATATAAGTACTTTGGTTGTCCTGTTTCTGTGGTACAAGCACTTTAGTAATGACAGCAAATTATTGTTTATTATGAAGAAATTATTGCCTATAATTACTTCCTTAATAAAACATATCTTTAGATCACTTGTTTATTTTATTTAAATTAATTTGAATACATGAGCCACGCACCGTATTATTAAATTCATCTGGAAACAAAATGCGGAACACAAGAAACACCGGTTTTACTTGAAAATTAATTATTTAAAGTAAATAAAACTTAATCTATACTTAAGTAATAACATAGTAGATAATGTAATTTTATGTATTAATTCATTTTCAACGTATCATTAAAGTTGATTGCAAATTAAAATGCGAACCAGAATATTAGCTGTTGACAATGTTGTTAGGATTTTATTAATTATTTATTTATATAGAGAAAATACAAAATACAACCATAAGTAGTTTAATACAAGTATTTTTATGTATACGAGTATGTCTCTAACGAAAATGCGACGGCTACTACAGTTTTTAAACTGTAGTAGCAGTCGTCTACAATCATTAATCGTACTCCAGCCTAATATCGGGCGGGGTTATGTTTCGAATCAGAATAATAGAAAAAACTTGCCACTCTGAAACTTGGAGTTTATTTTTACAATTTATATCTACTTGTTCAAACTTGGCCTTTACAATTTTTCCCATATAAACTTTCTTATGGTTATAGACACTAATAATATCAGGTTTAAAATAAAACTTAAACGTACGTCTGAGAATAAAATTTAACATCTGTACTTGAAATGAAAGTCAGTCCTTAACAGAAACAATGTCAAGTTTACTTTAACTTTTTCTAACAACAATAGATCGTTGTGGTGCAGGCTTGTTTGATGTAGTTTGCGGCAAGACAACTCACTCGTCATTTTGCGGTCGATGGTCATTACGGCAATCTCTCGGTTGATTCTCGAGTCCGACCACTACTAACATTGCTTGGGGTCTTGTTACTCGAGACACGAGCTCCTTGCTATTATTTCCGTCAAAAGTAATAAAACAATATCATCATTTTAAACGTAAAAGCGGATAGTGCGTGAATTATTTACGTCTACTAAGTTCTCTTGTTTTATTCTTTTAATATAAATTATTTATTTTAATATTTTGCGCGAACATTGGTTATTGAATTAAACAAATTTTATGACCACGATGGCCGCAGTCTCGAAACGTCGGAATAATAAAATAAAATTGTAAAATCAAAACCAAAATAAACGCGATAGTAGGCCGCATAAAATTTGTTTAATATATTAATTAAGAGGGCTGGGCAATATTTGGATCAAAGGATCAGCATTACCATTCAGCGCGGCAATGCTGCCACTATCTTTGGAACTTACCCATTAGTACTGATTTGGAACAAGTATTTTATTTATAATTTATCCCTTTCACTAGTTTTAGTTTTCTATTTACTTAGTTTGATTATTTTTATGTAACTAATTTTCATAATAGATGGAAAACAATAAGTTAGTGGTCATTTGCCCAGTCTGTCGATACGGGTTAGTACTACCACTTGTGTGAAGTAACTTAATCGGATTCAACTCGGCCGGAATAGTGGATAGGACTGCTACTTGCAGTGTTCTACTATAGCAGCAGTAGTCTCTATTCATGAATCACACTCCAGCTTAACATCAGGCGGGGTGCGGTTATACTTGTATGTCAATCCACAATAAAAAAATCAATATAAATCTTTGGATCGATACGAAGTCATCGAATAAATCAGCTTTACAAAAGATTTTTGAAAATACATATTATATTATTAAAATTGAATAGAAACAAGGAAGTAAGTGCATTGGAAATAGTATCGCTTTCACTTAGCCTCTAGACTCCAGTGACACTTAAACGACGGAAGGTGAAATTGTAGATATTCAAGAAACTTTATCTCTTTACGCTGACAAGTGTACAGTGAAGTCAATTCAAATATACGACATTTTAAATTTATTTCAATCATAGATCTATGCAGCATGTTTTTCGTGGTTCCTAATGCAAATATTGTAGGAGATGACTCTAGTTGTCATTTATAAGCTCCACTGGAGACAAGTGCAATCCTACGCACTGAATTTCATCCGAAAAGGGGAGAAAAGGAGAACCATATCCTGCATTCAGTATCGCATCTGAAAATAACTAAGTCATGTAAATAACTTAATTTAATAACACAATAAACCCTAACAAATCAACTTATCTACATCCCACAAAACACGCAGACAAATTGAACTGATCAAAAGACGAATCGGTAGCTATAGATATGGAGGCGGCATTCCTAAGCGGCGCAGACGCAGCATTCCCAACGCTACCTGTCACACAGTCGCGTTGAACATATTCATAATCAAAATCATCAAAGCTAAGAAGTCGTGTCACCGCTGGGTTTCTGACTTTGAGATATTGCGGACGAATCAAAGTGTGGCGGACTATAATTTTGTGTTTCTCTACAGAAATAAATACAGACTGATTAATGTATAAATTCGATTTGTTATGTTGAGCTAAGTATGTTAGGAAAACAATGTGTATTTATAAATTTCTTTCGAAACGCATTATTTGCAATTCTTTATACTAATTTATTCATGTTTAGATTTTAATCACTGTCTAATAGCAGCTAAATAAAGCTATTTAGGACTGAGAATTTGTTTTAATTTACTACACAACTTACGAACAAAGCTGTAAGCTTTAAGGAACTTAGATTCAAAGGAGTCTTTAATATTACACATGGAATAAAGGCTCTACTTAAATCAAGTTAATTAATCAATCAATCAAGGAATATAGCTTTTGTTCTAGCCTTTTTGTTCTTTATAACAAAGGCTACGTCACAATACTTTTCAACTTGCTCACACAATAGATATTGAAGTTTCACCTAAAATTTTCTATTCCTTTGTATGCAACTTGACTTGAAATATAAAGAGATTTGTTCAATTTGCGTGGATCTATTGAACACAGTCCAGGGAGTAGTAAAAAATGAATAACAAATAAGAATCGATTTTGAACTAATAAAGAAAAATTGCTTATAATTTATTGAACTTCTCGAAGAAAATAAGTTATACTTAATAGTAATAACTTAATTGAATTGTTAATTTAACTTACATCAAACAATGTTAAACATTTTATTTCCCATTAGAAAGAATACTTTAATGAGACTCGTCGAGGCGTAACAAAGCCGTTAAAAAACCATTCGTATCCTAACCATCAAGTTTTTGCCCCATATTTAAATTTGCATATGCAACTCCTTGTTCATTCACAATATGAATCTTATTCGAAAAGCTACAATTACGCAAATTGTGTAATAGCACGCTGTCAGGGCACGTATGATTGTTCCTCTTTCAGTAGCTGCTTATCGCAATATCGTATGAGAAACTCTTTTCCTTTTAACAGCTACTTATACGAGATTTTAGTCATACGAGTATATCTTTTATGAATTTAAAATGTATAGTAATGATGTTAGGATTTTTTTATTTAGGAATAAGATATGTGTTGAGTCGAACGGAACGTTTGTGATCATAAGTATCATTAAGTAAAAGTCATTCATATCATTTCTAATATTCAGTAAGACATAATCTATTGTTTTGCTCAATTATGATAACTTTCACTTAGCTAAATTGTCAAGAGTTATCCGCATCATCTATCTACCATAATTTTCCACTGCAATTTTCTCGCAAAATAATTCACCATAAAGACGACATATATCACAGTTCGTATTAATTAATTTCACATGCGATGCATGACAATCTAATAGCAGTGATCTAGCGGCAGTTACCGTCGACCCGTTTCCGCTTTCACCGTCACGAAGTATTCTATCCTGACGTAGTCTGTATGGGACCTATCACCTGATACTATGCTAACTCCACTCGCTTTATTTCCTTTACGATTAATATTTTTTAAATTTTATAGTTAATCAATTTTTTATATTTATTCAAATATATTTAAGGTGCTATTTATTACCTTCTAATACATCAAAATCACTCTTCAAGTTCTGGCTATTTCAAATTAATCCACTATTATTAAAAATTCAAACCTGCATTTTTGTCACAATTACCGATTCTAAATAAAAGAACCCGTGTAGTCGTATCATTCAATTTATCATATCTCTTTTCAAAAACTCCCTAGGGTATACGTCTTATTTAAATTCCGAAAATCATTTGAAGACCGAGTGAGTTTGCAAATTCCTCTCGTTTAGGTCGTGAGCCTACTTAATTGGGCCCTACCCTGGCATGACACGGTGACACGACACCGAGATGCATCGCCCTCGTGTATGGAACGCATAAATTCTGTTCCTACAATACTTGCTTTCGGTATTTAGTTACTATTCTTTGAATGTTGAAAATCGCCTACACTTAGTGAAATGTCCACACCTACAGATAGTGACTTATTGTTCTGATCTTATTGTCTCACAAACAATTCTATTAAAATAAGGAGAGTAGATATTCTTAAAAGATATATTATTGCAGTATATAAATACTTGATTTAATTCTTGCATTAGGTACTCAAATACTATATAATATACATGGTGACTAATCCCGAAAGTGTTTAAAACATAAAAAAAAGATTTAAAATTACAATGAGCCATTATCTACAACCGGACATACGACGGTTTAACGCAAAGACAGATTTAAAGGACACGAACCTGTTGACACATTTGAAGATAATGCGCTCGTATGTCCCATGATCCTCATGAATAAAGAGCGAGGGATTGCGAGCCAAGAGTCGCGAGCGGCGCCGGTTAACGAGAACACATTTACATTTCATCTGCTACAAATGACGTGGTACTATGCACACTTACTTGGCGAATGTGTCGTTCATGGTGACAGTGAAGAGTGACTGAAGACACACATTCTAGGTCCGATGAAACATTTGAGTGAATGATTGGACTTGATTTGTAATTATTCTTTTAAAGGAGTTTTTAGATCGTAATTTTATTGGTGTATTCGTAATAAGAGTTAGATTTGATACTGTTCGTATTCAATGTGCATTCTTAGTTCCATATCATATATTTCGAAATATTATTTGCAATACCTATGTAATTTGAGTAAACCATAATTGGGTTGTTAGTCAATAACCACAACTATAAAACCAATTTACAAAATGAGAAGATTTTAAACAGCATAGAAAAACAAAAGTTTTTAAAGCATAAAAGTTAATTGTGCATTCGCGTACATTAAATAAAAATGATTATTAAATTAAAGAACGTAAGTAAAAACACAGAAGTTAAAACATGTTAAAAATTAAAACAAAAGAAAAATAGTACCATTAAAATAAACAGCGAAAGAACAAACTGCAACGGGAACTGCATAAAGATATCCGTGTCTCTGTGGTGCAGTAACAAAGTGAGGGTCTCCGCCTGCTCTTAAATAAAATAAGGCTGTTATGTAAATGACCTTCTTCGGTCCTGTCCCGGAGGTATACTGGATAATAGCAGAAAAAAAACTTATTTTTATGCGACTTAACAATCTGCCAGGAAAGTGAAACTCCATTTATGTAAAAAATCTTTGACGTTGTTTTTTCCTCTCTTCCAACATCAAGTTATTGATTAAAAACTCGTGTTTAAGGAAATGCAATTAAAGTGTATAAAAATAAGCAAAAAAGCTTAGATAATATAGGAAGGCAAAGTAAAGTCATTATTCAACGGTACCATATCTGATGAGATCTCGTCGCAAGAAAAGACTGATTTTTGAAATTAAAACGTAATTAAATTAGATTTCGATCGTAGATTTTTCCTAATAAAAATTAAGCAACTAATATTCATAATTTCCAAAGAACGTAGGATCTATTTTTATTTTTAGAAACAATGCAGCGAATAAAATTAGGATTTTATTCCATTAACATTGACTACTTATTGACGGAAAGGCTAGAGCGAGTGGTCGAACTGGAACTATTATGGAAAGAATACTTGTTTCTGGTCTCGATTTAATTCTGACCAAGAGTAGAGGACTTGAACCGGTCCAATTACTAGCATCGTTGGAAATGGATCAGCGTTGCAGGATGTTTATCATCTATCATCAGATTCTAATAGCGACAGGTTACGTAACTTGTCATTTTGTAAACAATGACAAATTTACTATTTTACGTTGTTTTAGTTATTTATTGATTTCTTCCTCTAATTTTTTATTCACTGGTTGTGATTCATTTTGCAATGAATATAAAATTAAATAAGTGTCTCAATACGACCATAAATTTTTATTTATTGCCAATTCTTATCTTGATTTGCCTTCGCAGTAATTATACATTATAATATCCTAAACGTGTCTTTATTATTTGTATTTATTATTTTATTTGATCAAGATATAACAAATTGCTTAAGTATAACAACTTCATTTATTGAATATTTTCTGACTTGGGTTGATTGAGTAATTTGGACTTGTTTACCAATTTATTAACCCATGTGTTCCCGTAATCCTGTGATCTTGAATCCTTCAGGCAAAGCTCAAAAACGCACCTTCTGTCGGAATTGTTACGGCGACGAAGGCAACCGTAAAATAAAACTTTTTTTTCAGTCGTTGGTCCTCTTGGACCTTCCCTTGATTACCATCAGAGTTATTGAGTTCAGATGTATGTCTTAATAAATAAATAAAATTACTTGTGACTATAGATCGTAGCACCAATGTAAATTGTTTGTCTATTTCAAAACAAAAAATATATTATATATTTACAATCCATATATTTTAGAAGTATAAATATTAATGAGTATATTTAGACAACTAGAAAAAATTAATTATATTTTATTGTAGGTAATATTTTGAAATATAAACGCAAATTAAATATAAAGCCAGCATCCACGTTGATATTAGACAATGAAGCTCCGAGAATGTCGTGGAAATGTGCAACATTTTGCTAGTGAAAATTACATGAGTACATAGGATAGTTGGAACGTAATCCCTTCGGTAATCCGGTCCGGGCACTATAATAGTTAAAGGCGAGTACCAAAAGCCGGTGCTTGTTAATTTTGTTCCAAGCCTTTATCCGGACAAAGGTTACTAGTGGTGTTATCCCAATAGCTCCTACAGATTACAGGTAAGGTTCACTATGTTCGGGTATTCTCAATTTTGGACCGGGACTAAGCAAGCTATGGGGTCTCTTTTTCGCCTTTTGATGATATTATGTGCGTTCTATTTATTAAGTCACACATTTAGCTAGTATTACGAATTTCCTTTATTACTAAGATAAGCCAGAAATTGTTCAAAAACGGTATTCTTTGGGTGAAATCTCAATAAAAAAGGGAATAATTTGCGATCTATTATGCTAGCTTAGTTGAGCGGCAACCGGAAACTTGACTCCGAAACGCGACTTAGTCACTAGATCTAATCGGATCGATTGGTTGAACAAATAATCAATCACCTACCAGTCGTATGTTTTTTCGGTTCGCAGTTCCCTTATGAAGAAATTCGTTGATGTGAAGAAAGGGAGAAAGATGTGTCGGGATCTTAGAAAATGGCGCTTTGTGTCTCTGTCTATCCCTGTGGAAAGTAACGCGTAACAATTGATAATTGATATTCGCAAAATTATCAAAAAGTGCTTTTTATATCCCTCAATCTTGGACTCAATAAGGTATGACGTATGAAATAAAACAACATGTATCTTAATGTGATTGATTTTATAAATATTTATACATTTCTGTCGAGAGTCTTGTGAGGTTTTTATTACGATGTGACTCGAAATCAATCTTTACATTTCAGAGTTGATTAATTATACTTTAAACTCGCTAAATTGGACTTCTCAAAGTAAAATTATATTATACTTTTTTAGCTGGTACAGAATGCTTTTTAGCATTAAGCTCGGTCATTGTATCGTGTTTTTACTGTGAACAAATAATTGTATTATATTTGTTATTATTGTCAAATGAAATAAATACAAAGTTCTCGCTGTTTTTCAAGAGATGGCTCTACTAGTAAGTGCTGGACGATTATGACATAACCAAAATATCATGAACCAAGCATAGACATATGGTAAAAAAACCGCTTTGACACATTAGTGGGTTTGGTTTTGCGTCGTATACTTTGCGCGAAAATGTCTGAAATAATAATAGTAATAAATACTTTTTTTTTATTAACAAATATTTGTAATATTCAATCTTTTTTTCAAATAACACGAATAAAAGCTATGAAAACAAGGTTACGACCAGGAATCGAATCCAAGACTTTATGCATAACGGACTGTCGCCCAAGCTACGAGTATAAACTATTTTTTTTACTTTCTTTTTATTTTGGAACGTCTTTAGACTAGATGGTGTAAATAGTTCGCTCAATTATTCTACAAACATTAATTGAATTGTCATGATTGCAAAAAGCTAGTTTAAGATTGATAAAGCTGATACAGTCAGCTTCTGACAAATATAACTTTTTTTACGTCAATTTAGTATTTGCAAGTGCTCTTACAAATGGCCTTGAAGCTGACATTGCAGTATTACATCAAGATTAAAACACATTGGTTATAAAATAAAAAAATAATCAATTGTGGAAGTTATATAAGATAGTATTTTCCTAAATTTTGCGCGAACATTTATTTATGATTGAATTGAATGATTATTGAATAAAACAATTTTTTGTGACTCTTCGTGACCACGATGGCTGCCAAGCTCTCGAAACGTCGGAATAATAAAGAAATATAAAATCAATAACCAAAATTAACGCGATAGACAGCCGCATAAAATTTGTTTAATTCAATAAGGCAACTGTTTTAACTAGTAAAGTGTAAGTGCCGCCTTTATCACCAATATCACGAATGTTTCGAGGAGCTTTTTAAACCTTGTTCCTCGTCATTTTACACCCGTGATACCCGCAAGGTAAGTCGAGGTCAGATGTCAAGACACAATAATAAAAACAAACTATGTAAAAACAAAAATATATTTAGCATTCGACTACGTGGTATATAATTAAACGTTTGCTTGAGTACTAAAATTGAGCTTTAACAAATGAATTTACCGCGCCATCTATCGTCATTCACATGTCGTTAAGGCTTACTACTATACTATGTAGAGGGCACTGTTCTCTCTCAAGTCAAACCGATAACAATACAATATTGTTCGGTTGGAATCGAATTATATTACTTTTTTTGTCGTGAAAAAGAAATTACTAATAAATTTTACCAATACAATATATGACAGCATGATTCGCCTCTTAGATTTAAAAAAAAATATATTGTGGCTTCACACATTGATTATACCTAATGTTAAGCGGCAGTGTTAAACTACTCTATGTAGCAGTGGCATCCATTATGCTGGCCTAGTTGGAATCGGCAATTTACAGATTGATTCTGAAAAGCGACTAAGTCATTCACGGTCTGTGCACTTGTAAATGGTTTATCACCCCGGATCGGCAGACTCGGCACCACTGCCTACCTACCACTCTTAAACAACCAGAACCAGAACCGGAGCAAATATTTGACTTTTTTTTCCTAACAAATATTTCTAATATTTAATCTAATAAATTTTAAAAATAAAATCCATGAAACAAATCTTTGCTCTGACAGGAAAACGAACCCCGGATTTGCCGCGTAATGACTTGTTACAGTCCTTCTAGCACACCATTCAAAAAAAGGCACATTAGGTATTTTAGTAGAACGGATGTGCACTTACGAGTATTTAAAATATATTTAAATGTAATTAATACGTGCCGCATCTTCAAATACATGATTTACATGAACATTAACACATTGAAAACACTTCATTAATACCAATAAAGTTGCTATACATCACAAAGGAAATCATAAGGTATAAGCCACATAGGAACATAAAACATCGCTCTGTTTGGTAAGAAATTTGTTAACTTGTTTTAAAACTTTATTTTTTTTTTAGATTTATATAAACCTAATTCCCTTTGACATTCTATGCCAGTTATAACTTGGTAATACGAATGAAAACTATCTATACTAATATTATAAATGCGAAAGTTTGAATGAATGTTTGTTATTCAATAACATCTCAACGGCTATACGGATCTGGATGAAATTTGTCACAGAGATAAATTATAGTGAAGAATAGGAATAGGTAATAAAGAGGAGGTCCGAGAGTGAAAACGACTGAAAAGCAGTCGCCATTAACGATTTTTGGCCGGAATGTATGTAGGGATTTTGCGACATTTTAACGCTCACCTCTACTGCTCTCACTTTCTACTGTACCTAATAAAAAATTGTAATTAACAATTGGTCCATAAAGGTACTTACGGCTTTGATGCAACATAGACTTTCTTGGAATTTCTATTCCACTGACGTCCACTGCGTAAATTATGCAAATAATGTTATCAACTGTCTGTTATGTTACGAGTAGTAACCATCTATAGGACAGATTTTTTGTGAATTGGAAAAATTATATTGTGAATTTCCCCATGGAAAGCATGATGGAAGTCCCAAGAGTGCCGACGACTGAAAATAACCGAGTCAGTTCACGGCTGCCATAGTCGCCGTCACTATGCCATATATATATATATATATATATATATATATATATATATATATCATATTACATATTTAAATAGTTTTTTTTTAAGTATTTGACTTGGGCTCTTTTCCGGGCTTTTTCCTAAGTCGTAGAGATTGCATAATAACCTTACAGACCTTACCAGTATCATAGCAATTATAAATTAGTTATCAATTAATCAATCAAATTGTCACGCCTTTCATAAATAAAACTATTGCAATTGTAAATTAAATCAATACGTAACTCCTGTGTGGCTGTAGCCTAACAGGCGCCATCTATTATGAAATGTCGCGTGTCGCGGCTATTTTAAAAGCAATATAGACACAGTAGTATACATTATTACATTCGGAAGAAAACACTCGGAGAATCATTAATTTATATTTTAAATTCTTCTTATGTATTTTCTTAAGGATTTATAATAGAATTTTCTATGCGATTAAATAGTAAAAATGAGAAATACGCGTACTAAAATATTCATTGTTATTTTTTTATAATTCACATTTCTATACTAAGAAATTGATCATAGAAACAGGACGACCAAGTTCTATATTATATCAAAGATACATTGGTACTGGCAAGCGGTTTTTGAACCCGTGGTCAGGATTATTGCTCTACCTCTACACCACGGTCGCCTTTAAGTAATTTATTATAATAACCAATAACAGTTAGGAGGAAGAAAGAATGCACATGTAAAACTGCTATCCTGTACAGTTTGAGATCCATTTTGTAAAATTGCAATACAAATTTATTTTCGAAACACACCTAGTTTTAGCTTACGGCAGAATACAACATTTTAAATGAGAACGCTCTGTACAAATTCACAATGATATTCTCGGTTACAACGAGGCGGGCAAATAAAATTGTCTCTTATTGTGTTTATCTATTTTCCACGGTGCAGGTTATGTACCTACAAGACACCGCGTAGATGATTAATTCACTGCCAAACAATTAGATGAGTCCATTCCGAGCTTTGGCTCTAGTTTCTGTTGCAATTGAATATTGTAGCAAATAAATTTATTAAACACATTTTAATTGAATTATTAATTGCACAGCTCTAAAATGGTCAGAGATGCCTAATATACATAATAGTACATAATAATTTAGTGAGAATTATATACATTATAAAATTATATACATAATAGTAATACAATGATTTTTAATTCCGTGCCTGATTTCAAAGCTGTTTCATATCTATATCTCACTAAATTATTAGTCAATAATTTCTTATAATCTAAAGATATAATACAATAAAATCTATTTCCATTGTTCGTTTTATTAAAACAGTATCTAGTGACATTTGTGGTCTGTGTTCAACGCTCACAAGATATATGGCGATGTTTCGCGCCTTTCAAAATAAAACTCTAGTTCACTTTATTCCTCTTTTGTTTCTGCGCTATTTGATTTAAAACTTGGGCCAGAAGTATTTTTCCTCCTTTGCAATAATGCTTCGATGACTCACAGCTTGTCTGGAGTCTTTTTTGGATGTTTTATCTAATTTTTGCGGAATATTCAAGTAAAATAAAATTCACACTATACAATTATTTTCGTAAAAAAATAAGAAATTTGGTAAAAATATTTATTTTTGATTAGAGAGGTGTTGACTGTATTATAATTTTAATTTCATCCATTTAATTATTTTAACAAAATTAATATTTTTTAATGGCAATGGTTTTTTAATAATACCTAAGCTAGATTTGTTTCTGCTTATTTATAAATATATTTTATTTTAAAATAAATTTTTAAAATTTTTACTCTAAGCCACTAAACATGCTTGTATCATAAGTAGCCTAAATAAAATACCGAATTTAAAACCTCATAACCTAGTATTAACTATATGTAGTTAGATAATATTTTTTATTTATTTTCCTAGTTTAATTTGGCCTTAACTACTGAATTTCTTTATGTCAATCAATTAATCAAATTGTCATTTTTGCTGTATTGTCAAATTTAGTCAAATTTTGCTGTATTGAATAAATACATTGTTATTTATTACGAGAACTTTTGTGATTGTTAAAACATATAAAGATAAAACAATACTTTTGATTTCGCACTACAAAAGATTGATACTAACTGTTGTTTGTAGGGAGATATACGAATTCCTCGTTCCATATATGTCACAGACAGCCAGTGTTTTTTCAGGCATCAACGTTTACGGTATCTGTTTGAATGTTTATGTAGGCCAGCTTCAGGCCTGTGTGATTGAATCACAATTTTTTTGTCTATGGTAGTAGTTATAGGTAAGAGCTGTAAAACTTTCTTACTCTATGTACGAGTAGTAATGACTATGTAGTATGTAGTAATGACTCGTATGTAGTAATGACTAATGATGTTTTTTTGTTATTGTTGTCCCTATTGTGTTAAATAATTGTTTGTAAAGTTGTGGATGTGAGGGAAGCAAGGAAGTTGTGTCAGTCAGGATCGTGGCTAATAGGCGTGTCAATTTGATTGATTCACTGATTGCCTCTATTGCCTAATGGCGAGAAATATATTTATTAGGGATATTTCTGTGATTGTTGGTGGAGAAATTTAACGACTTTTTGATATAAAAATCAACATGTAAGTCTTCTTGCCAAGATAAAATAAATATGTAAAAATCGAAAAAATGTTAATTCATATTAAGAAGCTGTTCATCATACAATATAATGATGAGGCAAAGAAAGCTGGGTTGCCTAGTGCCCATAATCGTAGAGCTTGTATGAAGAGAATTATGGATTTGAGATAAGCGAGGCAGTTGTGTCAGGATCGTGGCAAGTGGCGCTCCATTGTCTCTATGTGGGAAAAAGGCGTGACAATTTGATTTATTAATTCAAGATCCGACTAGACATTTATTTATTTGATAGTTTTTCTATAATTTTCATAAGTTTATTTTAATTCGTATTTGAAAGAAATTATAATCTTTAAATGTACATGTAATAATGTAGTTTGGCCTAGATCTCAAAACACTAATAATTAATATAATTTTAAGACAAAGTAAACCTACGTATTCAAGGAAATCTTCCAAAATTACGCTTTGTAGGGATCCTAAGTGTTGACATGCCTTTGAAGCGTATGAAGGGATTATCATGTGGTACTCCTGTCTAAGTCTAAGACTTGTGTTAAGGCAGAAACTTACAAGGAAAGCTACTACGAGTATATTGAGCTTTAGTCAGTGTTAAGTTTTCATACCTGCTTAGTGTAATACTAGTTGGTTAGTTCTAAGAAGATTTAATGAGAACATTAAATCAAACTGAGTCGGATTTTCTAACCATCGGCGCTCTTAGACCTCTCGTTATAGATAGTCAGAAAAGCAGTCAGTTGTTGCGTAAATTTTAAATATAACATATGATATTTTAGTAATATGGGTTGCCTAGTGCCACTAACGCTAGAGCTTGTATGAAGAGAATTGTGAATGTGAAGCGAAGGAGTTGTGCCAGGACCGTGGCAAGTGGCGCTCCATTGTCTCTGCGTATCACTGTGGGAAAAAGGCTCAAGTGTGCTGACGACTTAAAAAAACGACAAATTTTTCCGCGAATACGAATGAACTGTGCGAATAAAGAAGCAAAGAAATTGTGTCGGAATCATAGAAAGTAACGTTCTGTTATTTCTACCTATACCTGTAGAAATGAAGGCTTGACAGTGGTACGTTATTATTCTAAAATAATGCGTTCACCTCAATACCGTTTTTAGTCGGTAACAACTCAAGCAATCAACAAAATACAAAAGCTATAACTTTTTAATTATCCAACCCAAACCTATCTTATTACCAAAACACAAAATATCTGTATAATAAATTGTATCAATGCAATATTGTATTTAGATCCGAACTTAACTTACCTGATAGTAAGTCAATGGGTTAATAAGCGCCGTCGACTGAAAACCGATTAATTTAAGGTTACCTCGGTCACCGTCTCTACGCCCGCCAATGGTACGTTCCGCTTGAAGAATCCAAGGTAAGGAATATAGATTAGGGAGAACACATAAGCTAGTAAAGCATTTGTTTTTAATTTTAATGAGACTCAACATATGACAGCACCTCGATTGATGTCAAGCTGAAGTATGGTCCATGAGTGGACCATACTGCTACTAAGATTCAATAAATGTAAGTAGCATGGATGTGCCATTATGCCGGCCTAGTTGGAACCGGCAAATTACAAGCTGATCCCGAAACGCGACCAAATCACTTCACGGTCTGTCTACTTGTAAGTGGTGGTATATCCACCTCTTTTTTATTAACAAATATTTGCAATATTTAATTTATATTCATCAAATATACTAGTACAAATAAAAGCTATGAAACAAATATTGAACCCGGGACGCGCAACAAAGCAATCGCTAACCGTTCGTCCACGCCCATCGTCAATTCCACTTGTCAATTGTTCTAAAGACAAGCGTCGCGCTGAACCTTTTAGTTTGACTGCCGTTTCGGTCTACAGAATGCAGATACACGTGAGTAAAAAGCACTTTATCATTCCTAATAAACGAGTGAATTTCCGAATGTAATGACATTATTACATACATGCAATATCGATTAACCGCAAAGCTTTGACAAATTATCGAGAGAAGTCCCACACGTTGTAGAATTTCCAACCAAATTAATAGGAGTAGGGAACTTTATAGGTAAGTACCGCTGCCACCTACTAATCACCAATTTATGGATGAGTTGGTGTGAAAATGGAATAATTACGAGGAATTACTAGTTCATTTTGTACTAATATTTAGTTGACAGCTCGCGAAATTTTGATTGCTTCTAACAAAGAGGTTATTAATTATTTGTTTGTTGCATATTATATTATTCAGATTGAAATGACTTGTATTATTATACCTATGCATTAATTATATGCTCATATTTTATTATAATATTATAGATGCATATTAATAATAATAAAAGATTCACAACCGTTATACTGGCACAAGTCGGAGTAAGCATCTGCATTCTGTCGACCGAATCGGCAGTCGAACTGGTGCAGGTGGAATACCAGCCCATGTTTTATTTTTTGGGTGAAAAAATTATAATATATTAGATATGTAAGTGGATTTTGTATTATTTCTAACTCTGTGCTTATAGTACTTTATTAGTATATTTTTTAAACAATCAACACACAATATTTTATTAGATTTTGCGCAAACATTAAATAAAATTGATAATCAAAATAAACGCGATAGTAAGCCGCATAAAATTTGTTTAATTCACAATCAAATCAATCAAATTGTCACCACTTTTTTTCACGGGGATAGACAGAGACAATGGAGCGCCATTTGCCACGATCTTTACACAACTCCCTTGCTTAACAAAAGTTCTCGTATAAATAAGGTTATAAGAAGTAAATATCGATCTCACATATTTTCGTACAAAAGTATTATGAAAAATTATGGTATTCAAAGAACTACAATTCTTTTTCGTTTTACCCAAATTTTAATAAATTATCACACTTAATTAGTTACCACTAACGAAATAGGGCACCTCAATTATTAAACACATTCTCAATTACGAATACAATTATTGTCAATTTTCTTTAAATCAATATTAGACCTATTTTCTTTCTGTTATTTTTTCCACTAAAAATCTAGTTCATTTAATATTAAAACCTATTTTACACGCCTCTATTTACATTAAGTTCATGCATCATGATATGTTATATTTGACTCTGTTACGATCTTTTAAAGTGACTTAATCGCATTGCGGGATCAGCTTGTAAGTTGCCGGTTCCAACTATCACGGCAGCAGTAATCTCCATTCATTAACCGCGCTACAGCTTAACATCAGGCGAATTGCTGTCATATTGTATTTTGTTAAGCCAGAACAAAGAAGGAGTAAATATGTAGTTTGCTGTTAAATAAGATTTTCTTTACGTCGTAAGTTGCTACATAGTATTTTTTTAGTATTTGCGCGAACATTGATTAATGAATTAAACGCGATAGTAACCGCATAAAATTTGTTAAATTCATTAAGTTAGGTATTTGTAGTTATCAACAAAATGTCACGTTTTTTCCCCACAGGGATAGGCAGAGACAATCGAGCGCATCTTATCACCCTCGCTTTCCTCATATCCATAATTCGCTTTATACAAGATTGACGGAGATATCCTCAAGGAAGCTGGGTTACCTGGTGCCAATAACCATTTAATTTCATTTGAAAATCGTTTATTTCATAAGTTTATGATTCTTTCAAACTGTTTTGATTCGAAACGCTTAGATTATGATTGTGTTACATACAATTCATTACTATGTACTCTATAAAATTCGTCATGCACTTGGTACTATTACTATGTACTCCCCGTGTAAAACGAGTCATCCATCTATTATAATATACACGCGTAGATATGGCAAAGATTTTATACTAAACAATAGATTACAAAAATTAATTCTCTCCATAAAATTGAATATAAACGACAGCAATGCAACTCTTTATGAGTATTAAATCGGCTGAACATTACCTGAGATCCGATGTCACTCACATAACGTTGGTGTATTGCCTCCATTAAGAAGGATTATTCCATAAATTGACCGATATAGTGCACAATCTCACATTATTTTGTCATTTTTCTATCGTCGTTATTTTGTCATTTTATTGTAGCTCGATATATGGCTTAAACGGCGACTGCTATGAGTGCGGTCCAACAGAGTAGGTGACTACTACTACAGTCACTTCATGGTGTACACTTGGAAGTGGAAGTACACATTTATTTTTAATATCACCGCACATACATACATGGACCGCACCAAATTAAAAATCTTCTGAATTTTAATAAAGTTTAAATAAAGAGTATTAATTATTTTTGTATTAGTTTTAATCCTGATATACGAAAGCTATGCAAATTTTAATATACCTTGTTACTAATATATTAATTTTCATAGCAAGTCGTATAATTTAATGTTATGAATTCCTGTTCACGAGCCTGGTTGCCTACCACGAGATAGTATTGATGATTACAGATACTTTTTTAATTTACCAAAAATGGATAGACAGCCTTTTATTCTTCTCATCCTATAACCTTGGCACCTTCAAACGAAGCGTATAAAAGCACCCCTGACCCTTGGTGAAGATAATTAAGGCAACCGTTAACTAAGTCGTTTTTTTTCAGTCGGCTTTGACCCCTTTACTATCAGGTTAATTAACGTCTACAATTACAAAACTCAAGTATTGTCTGCCTATACTAGAGTAAAATAATACTTATTTTTTTCCATACTGAAGTTCTTTTTAGAGTACGCAATTTTAGCATAAACACAATCTTCATTTACTTTTTGAAACATGACCTCAAGATACCTCTCAACCTACCTCATAATAACTTTTATTAGTTAATAAAATTAATATTGTATATTTACTTACTCATTAAATAAAAGTTCGTAGTATAACCTATCAAGAAGTTGTTGTTAGTTACCTAGTAGCTTTATAGGTAATCAGTTTGAATTTATCAACTACTTGTGCTTCTGTTCAGTTATAAAGCACTCGATAATATTGCCTTTACTGCTAATAATATTTATTAGCGGCTAATAAATTATGATACCTTGCTCATTGCGTTGTTGCTTAGTAGGTAAGCTTTGTGGAATTATACCAGTTGTTTTACAATCAAATTTATTTATTTAGAGAAACAGAGAAAGTCGTGTTATAGAACCTTTTGATTGCAAATTCCTTCCTGTGCTTTAATAATAATAAAATTAATATTTTGTAACATTTCGCGCGAACATTGAATAATATTTAGTAAGCCGCCATTTAATAATAATATATAGTAAACCGCATAAAATTTGTTTAATTTATTATTAAAATACTTATTATTAAGTTGTTTAATTATTATGAAGGAATTTATTTTTCTAATCATAGACCAGCTATTAAGTTAATCTCACTTTCATAATTAACTTTTTTTGATGCGAAAAAAAGCGAAGATTAGGAGCGCCAACGATTAAAAAACCATTTCATTATACGGTTGCCTCAGTCGCCATCACTATGACAGCCAAAGATCAAGGGTTTTTTCGTCGTTCGACAATCCGCTTGATGTTAAGTTGGAGTGCGGTCCATGAATTGAGACGACTGCTACTACAGTTAAAGAAGTGAAAATATCTACTATGCCGGTCTATTGGAACCGGCAACTTACATGATGATCCGAAACACAACTAAGTCACCTTACAGTCTGTACACTTGTAAGTGGTAGTTCTACCCCGGATCGACGGACTGGTCACCACACTGCCTTATAACCTTCATAACTATATAACTAGTTTTGTTTGTGTATGTGTGTGTGTGTACTTCTTATTCTAATACTCTGTTTACCTATTATTATTAATCAATCAAATTGTCTGGCCTTTCTCCCACAGGATAGGCAGAGACAATGGAGCGCCATTTGCTATTAACTTGCTGATTAACTCAAAGTTTACCAAAAACATGTAAGTTGCCGGTTCCAATAAGGCCGGCATAGTAAAAATTAGTTACAATAATATCGTTAAACAAAATTACATACACAAGATACAAAAGCTAATTGGGAAGCAGTTTTATACAGGATAAATAAACAAGTGTGTAAGCTTAGCAAGTTTATTGACTTTATGTTTGCCAAGTTGGGACAAGTCCAAGGGGTTATATGAAGTAGATTTGGCAACAAAACTGAAACTACACCAGCACCTGTCATACTCACACCTCCAGTTAGAAACTTACCTGATATTCTCGCTTTATGCTACATATTGTCTATCATTCTAAATAGAAATGGTTTTAGTTTCAAAGTAAAGTTAATTACTTTGTTTTAAAAAAGATAATTTTACATATTATAATTTCTTTAAAATAATCTTCAATCAATGATATGGAAGAAAGACAGTTATTAATGAGATGAGAAATAAATAATGGATACTTTTTGAAGTTATAAATAAATCAATCAAATTGTCACGCCTTTTTCCCACGGGGATAGGCAGAGACAATGGAGCGCCATTTGCCACGATCCTGACACAACTCCCTCGCTTCCTTCACATTCACAATTCTCCTCATACAAGCTCTACGGTTAAGGGCACTAGGCACTAAATAAAATAAAATACTTTTAAACATAATAAATAATTAATCTATAAAATGTTTGAATCATTTAACCTCTAGTTGGCACACTGACGGCGACTGAGAAAACCGTAAACTAAGTCTCCTTTTCATTCGTTGGCACCTCCCGTTGCAACCATCAAGCTAACTTAAATGTCAGACCTAATTAAAAATGAAATAAAGTTAAATATTAAAAGTTTCAGCTAGTCTTCAGGATACATTTTCTAAGTTACATTACAACTGTTGTTTTTAAACCTTTGCAAAATAAATTAAAGTACGAATATTAAATTGATTTATACCATATAATTTTGTTTACATAACATAAATAGGTCACCATAACGGGTACCATTCATAATTTTTATTCCGTTCCATCTATTTTTTTGTTAAGAGGGTATATAAATATTTATTCCTTAAGTAAACTTCGCCATCTATGTCGTAAAGAACATTATATAATCTGCATAAGAAGTTTGAATGGCCAGGGTTGAAAGCCTGGAGTCGCGTCTGGCATCTAAATTGCTTTTTATATACGCTAATATTGACTCTTACCCAGTAACAAAGTAAGAGGGCTTTGTAGCTTAACTTTGTATGTGTCTTAAACTTTGTTTTTTCCTTGCCCTATACAAATGTAACTTAGTAAAATAAACAAAATGGAAATATAAATTCATTTGCTTACAGTGTTGAAGAATATACACGTACTTATCTTGAAGATAATAGTTAGTTTTAGATTTTACAATACGCTAGAATGCCTAGTGGCCATAACCATAGAGCTTGTATAAAGAGAATTGTGAATGTGAAGGAAGCGGGGCAGTTGTGTCAGGAACGTGGCAAGTGGCGCTCCATTGTCTCTGCCTATCCCTGTGGAAAAAAGCGTGATAATTTAATTGATTGATTGATTAAAATTTGTTATTATTATTGCAACGTTTCGAGAGCTTTGCAGCCATCGTGGTCATGGAGACACCATAGTTCTTATGTCTAACACATTTGTAAATATTAATTGGATGTTTGTAAATTTAGTCATTAAAATCACAAATAAATGTTGAACTTAGTGCCAGTTAAGAAATATCTAGACATATTTTTTGGCAAATGGTTTATTAAGGCAGACATCAACTAACTTAGAGCCTAGAACCACCCAACCAACTCTTTTAAACAATTAATGTTAATAACATGGAGAAACTGATTGTATGCCATGAATTTAATCAATACTATAATCTAAAATTCATTATGACACCATACTGAAAACAAAGGGAGGAAAAACCCATTGTGCACCCCTAAAATTTCATCTTTATAATCAAGATAAGAATTCAATTTATATTTCCGGACAATCCCTTAGTTCCCATTGCTGTTTTAAATCAAAGCACCCTCGGTCTAGCGAGAGAATTTGGTCTCAAATTTGTAGATTAATATCAGAACGGTGCCAAGCCCGCAGAATTGTTATTGGACCTACTGATAGTATCTGATACAAAAACATATAAACTTTTAATTTATTTGTACGAGTATAAATTATCGAATAGTCATGGGTTTATTTAACAAATAACTACTTACACCATTTTATTTGCATGTAAAACAAGACATCATGTAGTAATTACCTTGCAATTATTATTTTAAATTGTATTGCAAATATTCATAATTATTGTAATTACTGCCTTCCAACCATTACAGTGAAGATTATAGTGCGGTATTCCACAATGTAAATTATTTAGTTATTCCGCCTATAATTCGAAAAAGGTGGGGATAAGAATGGAAGATCCATTTTTTACATAACGATTTGTTTAAATTGAGTTTTTTAAGTACGTAGAAAATAAAATACCTTATGACAATAAAAAAATAGTTTGTATAGTGAAAACACCGATATCGAAAGTAGCCTTCAAATTGTTGATAAATTTATTGCATGCGTTTATGCTCATAACCATATGCAGAAACAGCAGGTTCATGAAAACGATCGGATAAGAAGAACGGTTTTCGGGTCAAGCATTTCGCTCGCATAACGAGCTATGCTAAACCCGGTTGGGAATTTATTTGAGAAATACCTGAGATATTTCATGCTTCCTGCCTCCATCACGACTACTTACGTGCAAACATTTGCAATATTGTGTAAGTTGGGCACAGGCCATACAAACTCCCACACGGTGCTTAACTGACAGTAACTCTCAAAACAATTACCGTTGTTGTTCCTAAGTAAAACACGTTTCGCCTGTATCTGCCCTCCTATCATCACGATTCTGTAATTTGCATATAATGACTACTTAAAAAGCGACTAGAATGAATTGTGTTACAGCTCCCTGAATGTAGATCATGCGGACGTCAACACTTAAATGTATCCAGTTTCATTGTTCTCTAGAGTTCTTTATTACTCCCTCTTACCACAGGTGAATGCATAAATGTGCATTGTGAAACTTTACTATTATAATTACTAATTGTAGCCGAACTACTTTTAAGGAAATATTTTTGAATTGAGCAGTAAACATTCTCTCGCAAATGTACAGACGGTGAAGTGTTCTTCGTTTTAGTCGTGTTTCGGGACAGCTTGTAAGTTCCCGGTTCCTAAATCATAGTGGATGCCACTGCTACTTGCAGATATTACAATTATTTTAAAAATTCTATACTAAGCTACTAAACGCACATAATAGGGCACACCGTGGGCTCTATTTTTATTGTGACTTGCCATGTGACCTTAACCCGTCAGATTGCAAAAACCAAGTCTTCATGGCTGCCCCAGTCGCCGTCACTATGCCGGCAAAAGGTGCCATGGTATTAAGGTTATTTAAGTGTACTAGAAATTGCCTCCATTTAAAGAACTCACTTTACCCACTTCACTGTCGTATCTCAGGCCAGAACACAAAAATAAAAAATCTATGAGACGAGATGAAGCGGAAGATGTATGTACACATATCAATGTAATGGAAAACGTCGACGTAATAGCGGAAAAAGCCTTTTTCCTCATATGCATGAAACGAATTTGCGGAATTGTTGGAATTTATAACTGCGTATAATAAGAAATTTGTGTATATTAGGAACGTTTATATATCTGAAATTAATACACGAAAATGTACAAAGGGCATGTCACTGTTATAGCGACTGAGGCAGCCGAGATGGTTAAGGTTTTTCAGTCGACCCTTCCTTGTTTACCATCGAGAAAGTTGAAGTTAGATGTTGAGTTAAAATAAAAATAAGACGTTTTGTAATTAATACAGGCACATGAATAGAAAAGTTTATAATATCACATAAGTAGGTTTTTTAAATAAGAATATAATACACGAAATGCTTTTGCCTTCACAGCGCACCCGTCTCAGGTTAACAAGAGTCCATTTAAAATTCATTCCTTACAAATGAGCCTAACTGCTCCTCGTTAACATACTCATTTCCTTTCCGATTCGATAAAAAGCATATATGAGACATCAAACAAACCATTCGACATTGTTTCGGGTGAGTCAAAAAAGGAAGTGAATTAATGAATACACGTTTCGTTAAAAGTATAACGTCAATTTACGTAGTTAAATTGTACAAATAAAACTCGTAAGAAAGTGCCCAGTCTGCCAATCCAGACCGTGAAGTGACTTCATCGCATTTCAGAATCAACTATTAAGTTGCCGTTGTAACTAGGCAAAATGGATTCGATTGCTACTTTCAGTTATTTCTATCTTTCTTTCAGTTATTCTTTGGCCGGCATAGTGACGGCGACTGATGCAGCCGTGAACAAACTCGGTTTCCGCAGTCGTCGGCGGGACGAGGTCAGATGACGTGTCACAATAAAAAAAATTAACTGTAGTAGCAGTCGCACTTCAGCCAATAATCAGGAGGGGTGCTAAATGTCGAGCCCCAATAAAAAAAGTTAAATTGAAAAACTCTTATTGAACTTGAACTTACTTGAACAACGAATGAATTAAACGACGAATTGAAACCCATGATAAATAAATATTATCGCTTCTATCATTTGAAATATATGACTATTGCTTAAAAGCATTGTAATATAAAGTAGCACAATAGCACTATTGTTTGTAATAATGTCCATTATAATTTTATAACTAAATTGCTAACCCACTATTATAATCTATCAGTATTTGATCCGAGAAGTTACGTTCATAACCGTCAAATAAACTTTGAGCTAAGCCAACTTCACGAACATAAACTGCTATATTAGTCATAAAACGTCAATCAGCGGAAGAAAATTGTGAAACGTGCCTGAAAACCTTATTACAGGATCGACTTTATCACACACGTTGTACAAGGCCGAGAACTTACTAACAAGAGATGTGTTGACCTAACAAAACGATGAATTTAGCGCTAGTATTAAATCCCTTTCACAGCTTCTATTAAGCTCAGAAATTAATGTATCTAATAAAAAGACCGAATGATTGAACGAGTAGGGAATACATAGGTCCATTGTCTGCGGTGCGGGCTGTCGAGGCACCCTGACCAAGTGGTCTGTACCATTTGTCAGGCGTCGTCGTTTGTCGCACTGGGCGTCCGTCGAGTCGGCCGGGTAGGTACATAACTAATTGCCGTTGTAAATCGTTCCCGCACGCGACGCGACGGACGTCAGCGCTATCAGAACAACAAGACTGACTCGACAGCGCAACGAATTTTCGTGCTTGATAATTTGTTGCTAGAAGGGTTGATTTAGTTTGATGTGGAAAAGGAAGTCAGAAACCAAAAATATTATATGAAAAAGACATGTCATTTGTGGATTCTTGCTCTTATTGTGTTTAAATTGCGTACACTGAACCAAGGATAATAGGAGTATTAATGAAAGTGAAGAAATTGTTTCCGTTCGATATGAAAGTTGAGAAACTTAGCTAGGGCAACGCTCGTAACACAAAGAAGGATCTTGGTATTATTGAAAAGATAATCTGTTTATTTTTCATACAAGTTTCATATAGAATGTTGCTCCCTGATTCATTGACAGTCATGTCCTGATTAATGAACGTGATGCTGACATTTCCTTTCTCAGTGAAGATTGACATCGAAGAAAAATAGAGCTTTTGATAGAACAAGAATAGAGTATCTACACCTACTCTACTTAAGTTACATCCTTGAGTTCATTGTATCATACAATAACCTTTTGCTTAATCATTGTCTCCAAATGGTTTCACATAGTTCAATGACTCACCTATAAACCAAATATATTATATTAACCTTTATTTGATTGATTTTTATTCTAAATACCGGTAACGATAAAAATTTGACGACAGGCGTGGACGAACGGTTTAGCGATTAGTTTGTTGCGCGTAAAGTCCCGGGTTCGATCCCCGGTCGCCGGAGCAAATATTTGTTTCATAGCTTGAATATTTGCTTCGGGACTGGTTATCAAAGAGTGGTAGGCAGTGGTACCCAGTCTGCCGATCCGAGGTAGTACCATCACTTCACGGTCTGTATACTTGTACTTACAAGTGATTTTGGTCACGTTTCGGGATCAGGTTGTAAGTTTCCGGTTCCATCTAGGCCGTCAGCCGTCAACTGAGTCGGTAGTTTTGGTTGAGAGCACTTTAAGACCTCCCCTTGCTTGCCATCAAGCAAGTCGAGGTCAGATGTCAAGTGACAATAAAATAAAGATTTTCTATATAGGTTAAATCTACACTAACGCATTTTTTAAAATATTTTTTTTATTGTGACTCGACATATGACAGCATCCCGCTTGATGTTAAGCCGAAGTGTGGTCCATGAATGAATGTCACTGCTACTACAATTCAATAACTGTGAGTAGCAACCACATCCACTATGCCGGCCTAGATGGAACCGGCAACTTACAAGCTGATCCCGAAACTTGACCAAATCACTGCATGGTCTGTATACTTACTTGCAATACATTTAGTGGCGCTCTATTGTCTCTGCTTATCTCTGTAGCAGATTATTCATTACTGCAAGACTTGTACAGTACATCAGTCAAATGTAAAATCAGTTAAATAAAACAAACATTGTCAGCACACATAAGGTGGCTAATAATACCCAAAAATTTCTCAGTGTACTATTTTGAAAGATTACATCTGTAGCCAAGTCATTAAGCTAAATGTGAAGACAAATGACGCATATTGGTGACACGTTGACATTCCTATAGTATTCTCACTTGACACGAGGGTGCTGATTGGATTTGACATTTACAGATTCAACCAAGGAAACTATATTCAATATTTCTTTTCACAAATCTATGGTAACCTGGCGTGCTTGTATCATGACCAAAAAACATATATCAAATATTGTTACCGGAAAGTGGTTTTGAGCTAGGAGTTCTTGGTTTACGAGACCATTTATCTACCACTATATCATGGTCACTTTTTATTTTTTTATTTTATTTACATTTCTATACTAAGCTACTAAAGTACTTGTATAATAGAAACAGGACAACCAAAGTTCATATATCAAAGATACATTGGTACCGATGGGTGGTCTCGAACTCGTGCTCTTCGGTTGGCGGAACCATTGCACTGGAACTACACCACGGTCGCCTTTTAATTCAAAATACATACAGATAAATAAATCAATCAAAACATCGCACCTGTTTCCCACAGGAATAGGCAGAAACAGTGAAGCGCCACTTGTCACGATTCTGACACAAATATTGTTTATTTATATAGTTCAGTTTAAGCAAGAAAAATATTCAACGGATTTATAGGCTGTAACTATTGAATGTGATGAAGGTAAGACGATCATTCCAATTCGGAACAATATCAGCACTGAGCGCTATGAAACCATTCCGAAACGGATTTACTGATGAAAACGACAAATAAGGCGATCGCTGTTGTCTAGTGGTAGTGAAATATGATCACGCAAACTAAAAACTTTCGGTCTTTTCTTTGGTCACCCAGTTTCTATGATACAGGCACGCATAGTAGCTTAATATAGATGTGTATATGTATTAATCAAGAGAGGAATAAGTGATAATAGAGACAACTTTTTTTATTAAGATTAAATTTATATAACGTATAAACTTTGAATTCCTTCGCAACTTCTGTGTTTATATGAGTTTAATTTGAAATATGTATAATTTTGCAATAAAAAATAACATCAATCATAATATTTATCTTTAATAAATATTGTATAACATTTAATATTGCTTCATGATAATATTATGTTTACTTTATTACATTGTCGGTACCCATGTCATGTATAAAACATTTACTGAGATTTTTTTTATTTTGTCTAGTGTAATCAATATGTAAAACCAATGTGTGAGGCCTCGACGAATCGCTTGTTTTAAAACACAAAAAAATTATTTAGTTACTTTTTTGTTGTACTTTACTTTATATAAAATAACAAAATCAAATTGTCACACATCCGTCTACTTTTACTCATCATTTCCATGAGCCATCAATGGAACTCCAAACCTCATCCAAACCATCAAAGCATCACTATACTATATTATATATACTTTTTCTTTCTACTCTAAGCTATTAAAGTGCTTGTATTATAGAAACAGGACAACTAAAGTACATATAACAAAGAGACACTGGTACCGGTAAGTGGTCTTGAACCCGAGCTCTCGGCTTGCGTAACCATTGCACTGCCACTAAACCACGGTCGCCTTGATATATTACATTGACTTATACTTTACATACAAATTAACTCGTAAAACAAAAAAAGACTTCTGTAAAACTGTGTGCAGTCACATTAACTATGCAGTAAGAAATGTTATTTACGTCATAGACACCAACCAGCACTCGAGAATCGTGAATGTGAAGGAAGCGAAAAAGTTCTGCCGTAATCGGGGAAGGTGGCGCTCTGTTGCCTATCCTTGTTAGAATTGAGCCGTGAGATTTGAGGATGATGAAACCAGTAAACAGTGCGCAGTAAATAATAGCGATAAGTTAACTGCATTAAAACAGTAAGCTAACAATAAGTAAAGTAGTTGACAAATAATTTATAGTAGCCATTTATTCGTTCTCACATTAAATTGTATTATGAAATTATTAAATGCAAAATATAGTTATTCCGTTGTATCGAGGTAATAAAGCTAGTTTCTTACGCCAGAGAAATTTAGCACACAATACTGCAGATTATTTCGTCACAGAAATGAGTAGACGGCGCCAAAGGATTTCAATGAGGCGAATATCTCTTAATTATTGCACAGCCCTGGGTGAGTTATAAATCAAAGAATCGTGTCGTATTCGCTGTGATCTTTGCATTAAAGTTAATGTTTGTAGATGAAATTATTTGGAAACGTTGAGCGGGTTTAATTAACTCATGATTCAGTGCATGGGAAATATTTACACTTCATAAATTTATATTATTTTCTTGTGAGTACGGTTTTAGAAATGTAACGTTTTTGTTTTCAAGATTATTATTTTAAAAAGTTAAGATAGTAGGATACCATAGTTTTCTTTACCTTAAGAAATCTATGATCTTAGATTTTGCGAGAACCTTCTTAAATTAAATATTTCGTATCAACATCTTCAACATCATCATCTCAGCAATTAGTCGTCCACAAAGATCTTCCACAGTGATCTCTACAATGCCCTACTGGGAGTCTTATAATATTATATCGGTAGTAAAATATATCGATATAGTTATCAAACTTTGCGTGATATGCGAAATCTGTCTCTTCAAATATTATAAGTTACTAACTCGCAGTTATTCAGTGCGACAAGTACGCGTCATAACTTCGCAACCGATTCGCCCGTGGCTGTGCATAAACATTTACAGTTTCGACTCACTGGCTTAGATGATTACATTAAATGTGCATACAAAATTCCGTGCCACGACCGATGGGAACCGAACTGTTCCGCGAAATAACATTGATAGCTGGTAGGTAGATAGGTCCTCGATACATACTCGAACATCAAATGATGGGAACGGTTTTAAATACCTTTGAATAAAAAAAACTGTAGTATAATTTATAATATTGTTTGTTAAAGGAAATGAAACTAAACGTTCATGGATATTAACTGCGATAAAAATAGCGAGCTGTGGCAACGTTCCGCATAAAGGGTTATAATGAACTGTTTATACTACTAAGACTGATGGAGCGAAGAAAATAATATGCAAAGGATATGCATGTTGTTGTAAGTATTATATTTACAATTCAGTCCATTGCTATAACTTACCCCATTTGGAAGTTCCGCCAGATGTAAATGACGCTTTGTGTAAGAGTATAAACATGGCCAATTATTCACAAGCAAATGAAAATGCACTTTTGAAATACATGAATATATTAAGCAGAAACTTCCACTAACATTTTCTAAAATGAAAGCTAAAGTCAAATAGAGAATCATTTAGTTTTAGCCACTTATAAATGTTGAACGAAATACATAAATGAATATTAATAAAGTGTTAAGTTTTAATTAAAAGTAACATTATAAATTTTGAACAGATTTTCATATTTATGATTTGGGGCCCTCACTGTTTTACACGTGAATAGAAACAGAATTTGGAAAGAATTGTTGGATTTGCAAACTGGCTGTATTAGTTGAAAAGCACGCACATTCATGCATATCAAACCCCTTTGTTATTCCGATGAATGTGATTGCTTTATTTTTCTTCCTTCAACACAAAAATATAGCTATTATTTACATAAGTACTCAAAATTTAATTTAAATTTTTGTTGCCAATGTTCCCTTTTTTTTAAATCATCTTTATAGTAGTTTTCTATATCCCTTTAAAAATATTTTATCGTAAAAGTATTTAATATTTTAGAAAACACTTATTAATAGTAAGAAGATAAAAATTATGTAAATGCCTATCACTATGGGAATTGAGGCGTGATATTTTGGGGGACATGTCTCTGTGAATATTAATATGGTCTCGATATAAACGAAATTAAATATTTTATATAATATTGCCTATATTAAAGGATCATTGTGTTTTTTTTTATATTGCGTTTTTATTTTTTTCAATATTATTAGTTGCAGTGGTATTATTCTCTATCCATATATAATATATCTTTCTAATTCTGTATTATTTTTTACATTCACCTACTTTTGCTTTCTGCACAAACCAAAGTTTGGTAAGAAAGCCTCGTGGTGTTCAGTCCAACTTTTATATATTTTTATATTAAATATATTAAAAAAATATATATATTAATGGATATAAAGAAATCAAGAGCTTTGGGTCAGAATCGTGGATAGTGGCACCTGTAGGTATTGAGGCGTGTAATTAATGATGACGTTGACATAGCAAAAGTGGGTTGAAAATTCAATTCGTACTTGTAAAAAAAAAGCATGTAAGTATGATGTCGTACCTAAACAATAAAAGTCTTCTTTTATAGCTAGAAACATCTTTATGCAAGATAGAGACTTTATTTTATAGAAGTCTTTTAGGTACAAAGGTAAAAGTTACTACTTTGACGACAAACAACAAATCGCATCTACGGAATCAATAGACAATAGATTGTTTCACGTCTCTTCACAAATCGTAAAGATGTCTCACAAGTGCCTTCTAAAATGTTCCTTTCAATGGATTCAGTACAGTTTAAGTTTAGTATTGTTTTTTATTTATCTACAAATTGTTTAATGTTTTCATTGTCAAACAGTTAATAGTTTATTGTTGACTTTTAAAATCCATTTGCTACAGTAAATAGGAAAAGAACTTACTTTTGAAGTGTTAAAATTAAATTTATTTAATTAAACTTAGTTATTATTTACCTACATAGTCTTTTTACATAACCTTAGATACAGTTACCACTATGGATTTTGTAAATTACCTATTAGATATATTTGAGAATCATGTTTAAAAAATTAAAGGAAACGGCATCAGTATTCCAATAACGACACCATGATATTAAGTTAATCAAGCGAAAACACAAACAATAATGAACTTGTATACCGGAATGAGTTGAAGAAGGCAAAACCCTTCGGACCCCTGCCAATAAGAAGTCTCCAGAGAAATAAAATTGCCTCATTTGCGACACCAATGCAATCCGTTTAATTTGCTACGCAGCTCCCGACCCCCGAATGATTAAGATCGAGGCGTTTGGGATTAAAAGAAAATTAAACGTCCGCGACTGCTGTCAACCCCACACTATGAAATGGAGGATAGAAAACCATCGTTCAGAGAGTAAAACTGATTCTTACCCCACGCGCTTTTGCTTCACGATTGGGGCGTTCCTTCGATACGGTTTATTGTGAGTCTTAATTAAACACGAAACTGCCTTTCTTATAATTGCTGACGACACTTTAGAGGTAGACGAACTTTCACGAAGTTTATGTAACTTATAAATAATAAATTAAATTGTTTGGAAGTATACTCTATTAGTAGAATTTTTAATTAATTAATTTTCTAATTTGGCATATTTTCGTAGATTCATTAATTAGTAAAAGATTGAATAATTTTAAACAATAAAAAGCGGAATGGTTATATAAAATCTAATAGAAATCTGAGCCTGATCCAGGTGTAATAGCAGTTATTGAACCACGTTACTTATATAGGACTTTAGCTTGATCTACAATTTCATTGCATTAATTTTATTATACCGCTGAGAGATTTTCCTGGCCTCCAGGCAAAACGGATCTTTCATCGCTTGTGCATTTCAATTTATAATCATTTCTGTATCAATTTCATTTTATAAGATATGTTTATAAGTGAATAAATTAATTCGAGTTGCAATAATATGAATATTTATGACTACAATATTAACTGATTGTTTATGATTCGATTGGAAAGTGTAGAGGTATAACGCTTACAGAACATACTTTATAAACACTATTAGACTAGATAAAATTAAAAATTCGTCATATGTTCTAGCGAAATACACTGAATATTAATTAGTTCAATGCCTAATTATAACAATGCGTACAGACAATGATTGTGGGAGTACATGCTATTGTCAATACATAAAAATAAAACAGATTTTATAATATAATAAATAACAATATAAAGAATACTATAATTTTTTTTATCTATTAGAATACGTTAAAAGTCTCTAATTTTTTTAATTGTCGATGAATTGTATATTAAAAAGGAACTGTCTACCTTTTGTGAATATAAATAAAACTATCATATAATATCATTAAAAAAATACATATAATATACTTGTACGCATTTTAGGAAAAAATACAATGATAAAGAGTTAATATTACGTAATAAGATTTAAAGTTATATAATTTTTTATACATAAGTTTTTAAAGATAAAGTTATAATGCATTTTTTTTAAAATACCATTTTGTAATTTTAATAACTTAAAGAAATGATTTTAATACAGGTATTCCAATAAGCTCACTTTCGTAAAAATCATATGAAAATTAAGATAGAAAAAATATATAGGTACCTACGTAACGACACGCGACGCGTCCACTCGACTTTAAAATCAATAACATCAATAACAGAACTAATATTTAAAGTGATTCTACAAAAATGGACCTCTTTAGTTATTTCTTACACAGTCACTCACCAAAGAAAATTGATGCTAACTTTGAGTGTCTTGTTCCAAATTACTTATAATTTATTCCTATGTTCTTTTTGAGTTTCTTGTACAACTAAGCCGTCATAGTGGATGCGGCTGCTGCTTGCAGTTGTTTAACTGTAGTAACAGTCTCCTTCATTCGTGGACCGTACTCCAGCCTATCATAAAATGAGTAGCTGTCATATGATGAGCCACAATAAAAAATATAATATAAAACTAATTCTTGACATTGGAACATGCCAAAATTATTAAAAAGTACATCGTTATATAAAGTTTACAATAAAATAACAATTTATTTAAAATAAAGTGATCCGAGACAAAAGCTAAGTTGCCTAGTGCCCATAATTGTAGAGCTTGTATGAAGAGAATTGTAGATGTAAACAAAGCGAGGAAACTGTGTCTGTGTCTGAATCGTGGCAAGAGGCGCAATAAACGCGATAGTAAGCCGCATAAAAATTTGTTTAATTCATTAATCAATGTTAGCATTAAATCTAAGAAAATACTAATAATATTATTATTATTAGTAATAATGTAAGCAAATTAATGATATTTAATATAGGCTGGTCGACACTACAAGTACCAGTGACATTCGTAGACCTCACCCTAGCTTAACAGACAGAGTGCTGTTATATATAAAAATATGGCACACAATAAAAAAAAACTTTTTTATTTTCACGTGTATTTTGTATGGCTATGAAAACATTTTGTCATGCATTTATTAGATAACCTTTCTCAATCTCCCATGAATAGGATCAAAAAATTCAAATATAAACATGGGAGCACAAGGTCATAATAGAAAATACCTTCTATTCACAGCGGGATATTGATAGTGATTGGCAAGTACTGGAGATGTTACAAATAAAATCGTTATAAAAGACGCATGAGCTTGCAACTTGTCTGATAAAAATTGATATAACACCTTCATCGACACTGGTATTTCAAACCGCACTGAGTATCTAAACAGACTAAAAATAATTCCTATTTATTTCAAACTTAACTGCAACTTAACTTAAGTTAAGTCTACAAAGGCAGACTTTATGCCGTTAGACATTCTTTGGAAGCCAAACCTTTAGGACATTAAGACAGTATCAATGGTAAGTAGGTGCAATATTTTGATGACAATTTGTAAGATTAAAACAACAAATACATAATAATAATATCTAATAAGTACATTTTAATACATAAATAAGTTATATATATTTATAATTATAACACTATAGTACACATAAAATAAAACTTCTCATGTCATGTCGGCACTTTTGGATCTCCTCTTGCTTATCATCAGGTAGGTCGAGGTCAATGTCACAATAAAAAAAAATATATTAATTAGTGGAAGAAGAAGGGTTGTGTTTTTACACATTACTCTTGAATATTGCACGATTAGGAGCTTGTCTAATATCTTGAGGTAATTCATTCCAGATTTGCAGCAACGACAAAAAGGACAGACAATATTCTTTATTGCACAAAACAGAATACATAGGAAGACGATAAAAAAACATGATGTCAATTAATTATTGGCGTCCGTGTCACTAAAAGGCGATCTTAGTGACATCTAGATAGTGAAACAGATATGGTCGTGCATGAAGTGACGTTTTGTAACATTTGATTTGTATTTTACCATCATCAATCGTCACGCCTTAATTCTTATAGGAATAGTCAGAGACAATGGAGCGCCTTTTTCATAATCCTTTTTGATGACACAACTGCTTTCTTCACATACACAATTCTCTTCATACATGTCTGTATTTATCAATAAAGTATAAGACGACTACGAAGATACTAAGTAAATTCATGTTTTTTTTTTTACATTGGCTCAACATATTATAAAAGCACCCTTCCTACGTTAAGTTGGAGTGCGGTCCATGAATAGAGGCGACTGATACTATAGCAAGTAGCAGTCGTATTTACTATGCCGGCAACTTTTAAGGTGATCCTGAAAAGCAACTAAGTCACCTCACGGTCTGTACACTTAGTCCCCAGATCGGCAGACCGGGCAAATGACCACCAACTGTCTGACTACCATTCTTATTAGCCTCATTCATATAAGCCAATATAATTTCACATAAAAGCAAATAACTTTACACATTCAACCAAAGCTCTAAGTAAAGAAATACTTTGACAATAAAATACTTTGAAATACTTGACATTGAAAAACCAGCCATATACATGATTGATAGTGATCTAGTGAACGGACCCTATATTCTTCAATTGTTGAGCTGGCGATCTAAACGCAGCTTTTCGTATATTAAAATAATTTATATAAAAATGGTTTTTATTTTAGAACGACAAGTTGGTAACTAAGAATTATCCGTCCTGTCCATTGGATGAGCCTTTTTCTACATAATATTATCATTTTCTCACCCGTGACTCACAACAGGATCCTTATTATTTCACACAAAATAAGATCATTGGTTAGATATCGCCACCGCAAGAATGCGTATATCACGCCTCGTTAGTCACGGTTCTTACTAATTCAATATCCATAGTGTTGTGGCGAACTGCGTGTCGGAGGTCTTTGTCGGTGCCCATTGTGTTTGTTCAAGCCTTTTTTTGCGGTAATATGCGGTGCTAATTTTTATAGGTGCCTGTAGCAAATGCCTACTAACACTTTTTAGCAGCTGTTGTGATTTGTATCGTGTTTATGAGTAGAGTTATTTGTGCTATTGTATTGCACCCTTACTTACCCCTTTAATGGTTTACGTTGAACAATGTGTTGTATGTAAGTAAAGGTGGAACTGTTTATAGAAATCAATATTAGGTTTTTTTATTTTATGTACTAGTAAGTATCTACTATCACCGGTGGTTGCCAATGTCACTTTGGTTATGACGTCACACGACGGGTTTTCTTCATAAAAACGAAGCAGTTTACTGGCATTGGCGAATACCATCAACAAAGCAATTATTGCATACGTCAAATTTTCCAGTGATAGGATATAAGTATAACTTTTTAAAATGTGTGATAAAGGAATTATTTAAGTAAGGAAATGACGACCAAGGAAAAATAAGGAAAATGAAGAGATAAAGGATAAAGTAATATTAGGTACTTCGTACAGTAGAAATGAGTGGCGTCCCGACAAGAACATAATCTTTAATATAACTGAAGTTGATGATGATTATCTAACCAAAATTGTCAACAATGATAATAAAACATTTAATCCGCCTAGCTTTAGTAATAAAGATAACGTTATCATAAAAATAACTTGTGATGTATAAAATAGGAAGTTGGAGAAAGGTGTGGGTTGTTCTAATATACTGATCCAGATTGCTGTTAATTCGCCCACGTCCATAGCTTTATAGGCACTTAGAGCATAATTTGTTAATCGCTTGTTTAACGAAAACATTAATGGACACCAGTTTATTGACGAAAAACACATTAAATAGTTTACACTCAGTTTCTTAATTAGACCTAACATTAAAAAAATAATAGCTAATTGTAATTACGGTAAATGATCATAATTTCGACTCAATAAAATTCCGAAGGAGTAGATAAAATACATCAAAGCGTAATTTAAGAGATATACATATATTATACGTACCTAGTTAGTTTTTAATAAAACTTTAACAAGCCTTCTAATAATTCTTATCGATTTTTTACAATAAAGTGGCCATGATAGGTCCGTCATTATCCCTCGAGCCTATAATAAATCATGTTCGGGCGCATATTAACCGTACCAAATATTCAAATTTAGTTATTCATCTTTATGCGTTTCGAATGCTTTCAACGCGATCCTCTTGCGTTTATAATAAATTTGGAGAAAAACAACAACCAATCGTTTGGTGTGCTTCGTTATTAATGTTTCATGGTGGATTTATTATGTTTGTTTGGTAATAAATATCAAAGCTTGTTAGCAAGACCGAAAAGATCGAAAGACCTATAAAAATAATTACGCTGGCCAAAATTTCTGCTCAGACCACCCGCCGGCCGAATGTCTGTTTTGCTTTAGTGTTCTAATAAATTAATGGACTTGTACATAATAATTTAAAATTATACTTATAATTTAAATATTAAAATCGATATAATTGTCTGGTACCCACTCGTTTCGCCAGTTACAATTTATAACATTTATTTCTCACATAAATAAAAATTTCATGCAATTATTTTTTAGGAAAATAATTTTTGAGATTTTTTTTGTAAAACTAAACTACGACCACGATAGCTGCAAAGCTCTCGAAACGTCGGAATAATAAATAAAAAATCAAAACCAAAATAAACGCGATAGTAAGTCGTATATTTGTTTAATTCATTAAACTAAACTAAGTTTTGTTTATTTATTCCTCTGTGGTAAAAATATATATATACACAAGGCGGTCTTCTTTTTGTTTTACTTATTTGTATTTATAATAATTATGATTAAACATTTTTTTTATGTAATTAATAAATACTTATCCATGTCAATATTATAAAATTTCGTATTCATTTAAAAAATCGCACTTTTTTTATTGGGCCCGACATTGACAACATCTCTTATAACTGGAGTGCGGCCAATGAATATATATACGACTGCTACTACGCATTAATAACTCTAAGTAGCAGTCGGTGCCTCTAAGCCAGCCTTTTTCGAACTGGAACTTACAAGCTGATCCCGAAACGCGACTAAACGCGTCTTTATACTTGTAAGTGGTAGTATTATCCCGGAACGGCAGTCCGGGAACCACTCTAAGCAAATTAGGAATTATAACAATACAAAGTAAGGACATCATTAATTCTGGGCTATTTTAATAACTTAAAAAAATATACAAATGGTAGTTTTGATACTTGTGTTGATAAAACTAATAACAATTTTGCTTTTAATTGCTGTGTAATTGAGTTATTTGAAAAATAAGATTATATATTTAAATCGTCTCTTAATCACGAAGACACGCCATATTAACAGTTCTGCTTTGAACTGTCATTATTATGGTTTGATCATTTTGCACACTTAACTATGCAAAATAAAGGATATTTTCCAATTTTACATTTTAATCATCGTAGTTTAACTATTTTAAATTGTGTGCAACTGTTAATACAATATACCTCAAGTCCCCATACAAAATGAATAATGTCCTTTATAACTTGCAATTTTAAAATATGGTGGCGCCATCTAGTGGAAAGCGCTTGTATTTCGTAGACAAAAAGCTAACTACATTGTTAAACGATGCGTCAGCGCACATTCACAATCTATTCATATAGGATTCTACCTTATACAATACTATGTTCATTTAAACTAATTGAGGAAATATCGAGCCTTATTTCACGCAGGGATAGACAGAGCCAATGGAGCGCCCAAATTAAACAATAAAATAAGAAATTTAAACTAAATAAATTTAGTTAGAGTATTTAGTTCAATCAATCAAATTGTCACGCCTTTTTACCATGGTGATAGGCGGGCACAATGGAGCGCCACTTGCCACGATCTTGAGACAACTCCTTCGCTTCTCTCAATCTATAATTCTTTTCATATAAGCTTCATATAAACTAGGCAACCATGCTTTTTTTGTCTTCAGGATGGCTCTGATTTAGTAAGAAAACACCCTCTGCTGCCATGTTTAACGTTTAACGCATCCATCCAAATTATTTTTAAAAATTTCTTTCGTCGATCTACTTTCACTTAGTATTTTCTTAGATTTAGCGCATTGATTAATGAATTAAATAAATTTTATGCGGCTTACTATCGCGTTTATTTTGCTTTTGATTTTTCATTTTTTTTTTATTATTTCGACGTTTCAAGAGCTTTGCAGTCATCGTGGTCACAGAGAGACGCGATAGTAAGCCGCATAAAATTTGTTTAATTCATTACCTTCACTCCTTCACTCATCCTTTCTATGTGCCCAAATCATCCGAGCATTCCTCTGTCAATCCTTGTCACTACATTAGTAATATTTGACATCAATAAGACTTTGCAAAGTTATAGAGCTATATAAAATTAATGACACCAATTTGTCAAGTCCTAATAGCTCTAAGGCTTTAATCTTAAGGTGTTTCTGTAATCCGACACATTATATAGTTTAAAATAAGGGTTATGATGTCTTAATGGCGCAAGTTTAGTTCAAACAACCGTACAGGGAGCACTATTCTTCATTAGCGAGTGAGAGCCCCTGATAAATTATTCTTTGGGTCACTTTGGAGCTATTTAAGTTAATTTAATTCCAACTTTGCTTACTCTTCACGTACTTAATATTCGAGCATTCTCAAAGAAAATTATTCTTTACGTGCTAAACGAAGTTTTTAATGCAAAGTTCAAATTAAATTTTGTTTGACCAAATATTTATGAAATTACTTTTGAAGTGACTTGCTAAAATAAATTATAATAACAAGTAAAGTTAAATATTAATTTAGGTTATTTTCCTTTTGAATGTGTGCAGACCTTTTTCAAGTTCGCACTAAAATTGTTACAATTAATTTTCATTAAAAAAGCATTTTCTAATCCATTAATTCTTTTGTTTATATTCTATTTATGTCAAAATAAAAATTAATAGTCTTCTTCTCAATTACCACTTGAGCGTTTCATGTAAATCTGATGTGGATGGATGCGTTATGCGTTAAACAGGAGGGTGTTTTCCGATCAAATCAAAGACATGCTCAAGAAAGCTAGGTTGCCCAGTGCCATAACCTTAGAGCCTGTATGAACTGTTCTTGACATCTGAAAAGGATCGTGACATCTGATTTCGGCATGCCAGATAATAAGCAAGGGAAAGTCCAAAAGCATTTAAAACTACAAAAACTGTTTCAGTTTACGGTTGTCTCAGTCATAGAGGTGCTTTTTACGCTTTGCTTGAAAAAAAACGATGCGTAGAACCTTTAATTTTGACTGCCTATTTAGTAGGCAGAATGTGTATGCTTGCCCTGGCCTGCCAGCGGATTTACCAGGAGTAATAAAATAAGTAAGGAACAAGGTTAAATAGCTACTCAAAACATTCTCCGTGTTAACGAAAGTTTTTGACTAAATGTTACATCCAACTTTTTAACAATAATTGGTTTACTTTTGGGTTTTAATCTAATTATTGTTTTATAAGAAAATTTCCCACACATATTTGTAATACTTAAGATAACATTTACAATATTGACCAGAACGGTAGTTAAAGATAATTTTAAACAATCAGGTTTAGTGATAAACCTAATAAATCCTAAGCCTATCATAACGAAAGAAGCCGACTCAATAAATCTTAAAATTAACTTATCTTTGTTGGAAAA
This sequence comes from Tinea trinotella, assembly GCA_905220615.1. Classification (NCBI taxonomy): domain Eukaryota; kingdom Metazoa; phylum Arthropoda; class Insecta; order Lepidoptera; family Tineidae; genus Tinea; species Tinea trinotella. The sequence continues at coordinate 4,490,788 of HG992314.1, forward strand.
ATAATTAGAAAAGTTGTTTAATTATTCTACTTTTAATTTAATATGAGAGAGATAAAAATACGAATTCAAATAGATTGTTAATGACTTTATCGTCATAATTAACTTGTTGTGTAACTAGTTCATTGATTGCCCCTTTGGCAATGCTATCATAATTATTTGAACTTGTCCAATAAATTTTGTTGAATTTGCTTATGAAAATTTAATTTATGGCTTCCGATTATTGGTTCATTTAGCAATATAAATATATCTAAATATTTATCACATATTAAAATATCGTAATTATTGTAAACATATTTTATTATTTTCTTTTATGATAATTATAATAATTAATTCAGTAATTGTTTTAATATAAATACACAGTAGTTGTGATTTTAATACAAATGTTAGTAATAGATTTTTTTATAATTCGTCATTTGGCATAGTGAAGGCGACTGAGGCTACTGTAAACTGTAACGTTTTTTTAGTCGTTGGCGCTTTGGAAACCTTTGCTTACCATCAGCAAGTCGTGGTCAATTTGTAAAACCTCCATTCCCACCGGTATAAGATAGAGCCTTTACAACACGCCTTTACATCTACAATTTTCCTCGTACAACCTCTACGGGTATGAGCAATGCTTATCCCAGATTTGCTTAAGTGTAAGTATAGCTAAATATTTTTTAATGGATTTGTCAGCCTATATTGACTTTACTATACACTTTTATTATTTTTAATGCATTCTTTTAAATAGAGAGTCTATATAGCTTGCCCTTTGGTAAGCAAGAGGAAGTCAAAGATCTGAAAAAATAACACCATTTAGTATATTCAGAAGTTTTATTTAAGGCGACATTTACGAGAGCACAGGTTTAAAACCACTTGCCGTCTGTAGTAATTGTTTTTTATTCATAATCCGTCATTATGCCGAAAGTTTGTTTACTAGTTTTGTCAAGTAAGAAAAAACACAGTATACCAATGTATCTTTGTTATATGGACTTATGTTATCCTGTTTCTATGACACAAACACTTTAGTATATAGAAATGTAAATAAATAAATTTAAAAAATAATTTAACAGCTATTCCTAAGCTATCAAAACATAAACGTATAAACATATTCTCTGTTTATGTTGTTCCTAAACAAATCTGTATAATATGTTTTAATTAAAATTGGGAGAGACAACGGTCGTAAACGGCACATACAATAATGGATGGTTACAACTAATACAAGTAACTACGGACATCCTAATTTGGTACAACCATTGGAACTAATATCCATAGACTATATCGCTTTTACTCACTATTAGAGTGTAGATAAGAAAATTGAAATCTTTAGGTTTCTGAGCGTGTAGTGTTAATCTATTTTTTATTTATTTAGACGTAACATCTGACTTCTACTGACCTGATGGTAATCAAGAGGAAGTCCAGGACCGCAGACAACAGAAAATACTTCATCCAATAAAATTCTGGTATTCGGTGTGTATTTCAACTCTTTGTGTCATCCATCCTTTACATCCATAGTAGGACTTAATATTTGTGGGCACTGTGGATCACTGTTTTTTTTTCTTCTAAATGTCTCCCATTTCACCAAGAAACTCTCCTTATCCTATTTAATAATTAAATTCAGTATTACATACTATTTTTAAGCATCCAAAACCCCATAGCTGAAATTACTTAGCCAAGTACACTCTATAGATATGAGAGTAACCTCTGTCCAATGTCCACTCGATCATTCTCAAATATCTTACCATGATCTTGTTTCAAAGGAGTGTGAACAACTTGAATTTGTAATATAATATCGTACATTTTGCACACTTCAATTGCGTACAATATTATAAGCCGCTGTAACTTAAATTTACAAATATTTTACACCCTAATACAATATTACGTAATACACGCATTATCGTACTCAAAAGCATATGACGAGACAGAATCACAAGAAAATGTGGGGAGAAGGTATCACAATTTAATTGATTATATCAAAGGTTAAATAAAATTAAAAAATTGTTTACAAAAAATACAAATAACAAAGCCAGTATGCTACCACACATTTACTATACCCTCAACTACTAAGGCAGGTATTTCAGTCGTCGGCGTTCATCGACCTCTCGACTTACCATCACGCAAGTCGAGGTCAGGCATTGCGTCACAATAAAAAAAGATGCTCTCAAGATAGTAGATATTGTCATTTATTTATGAGCGATAAAATAATTTATTTGATTCCTGAAACATATTGAATCTAAGTAGAAGAAATTACCTATAAATCAATTAATATTGAACATCAATTATTATAACATTTTTTATTTATTCTCTACAACTTGCAAGGAGCTACTCGTATAACTAGGGGACCGCGGTGCAAGTTCAGACTGCAAAAGGTCGTAAAATGGACCACGGATTTCTTTTTATAGTAACAAGTTTCCCAAATAATTTTATAGCTATACGTTTAAGAACGCACCTTCATCAAATTCTTTAATTTCATATTGTTTTGTGAGTGAAAATTTGTATTAGTTATGAGTTTTTATTTATGGACCAATATTCATATCCTCACTTAAAATAATTGTTGACCCCCGACTTCCAATGGGACTTCCAACGGACTCCCACTTTTAATGGGAAATATTTCATTTATTCATTTTTCATTCTTCTTACCGCCATGGCCTGGCGGTCAGATATCAATTCGCAATCAAATAAATGTGTAATATTTTAATATAAAAGTAAAACCGTTCTTAAAAATAACACAGCTCATATTATAAGATTACATTACCAATTTATTGAACACAGCATTTATACGTGATTTAAATTAATGCAGATTCTGCATAAACTAACAATTGTAAGCTACCAAGTTTCGAATATGTAGATAATGAATGCACCACTAACCCTAATGTAAAAGAGGATTTGCGTTGTGTGCAGCAAATTATAGAGCTGCCACGTCAATAGTCACGTTCGGTAAAATCGCGTGCGGACTCATCAATTAACCCGATTAGGACACTTTGCTGTGATTGAGGCTAATCGCGGTGCTAAGGGTGCGAGCCTGACGCTCTGTTTGTTTGTATAAACTAAATTAGGTTGATAAATAAATTAATAAACCTCATGCATTTCAAATTACAAAATTGATAGGCAGACGTTTGATGGTGATTTACCCACTATACCAATCCGGGGTATTGCCACTATTTTTCAAGTATACAATCCGTAAAGTCTCGTTTCGAAATCAACTTGAAAATAGTCGATTCCAACCAGACATAGTGGACGCGACTGATACTCGTACTTGCATTTTTTAACCGAATAGCCATTGCTTTTATTCGTAGATTGCACTCCAGCTAATATACGGCGAGGCGCTATGATTTGTCGTGACAAAAAATAATAATTTCAAATTGAAATTAAATTTCAGTATCTTTGTATGTTTTTTTTTTTTGTTAAAATATGTTGTACAAACGAAACAACACCAAAAAACTAACAATTGTTCAATTTAATATAACTATAACTTCGACAGGGGCATTTGATTACTTGCAAAATAACAATTCACAATAAAATATCGAACATATATATTCGACCACAAAAAGTTCTATTGTACTGGTACAAGACTTCTTACAGCGGAATAAATTGGCAGCAATTTTAAAATGGAATTGCTCCTCGCACTTGCGCCGTCGTTGTTTACGAATTCAATATTTACCTTACGTATTATTATAAGAACAGAAGAAAATAATAACACTGCTTTATGAGCTCGCCGTCTCCAGTTGCAGATTCAATTTCTTTCTGCACTTGCAGCGAGGGCGGGTCGTTTTAGAGGGGTCGGCGTTTATGGTTAACGCATGTTTTCTACGTAAAATAAATCTCGCAGTTAAATTGAAATTGTTTTGTTGAGTGCTTTTTCCTTGCTTATTTTTAACCTTCAATTTGACAAAAATAACAATCAATAATATTTTTACTCCTTTTTCCAAGGGATAGACAGAGAAAAAGAGCGCCACTTGCCACGATCCTGGCACAACTCCCTCACATCCAAAATTCTCTTCATACAACAATAAGAGGAAATAAAATATTCTAAATACTTAATGGGCAAATTATTTTATTGAGTATACATGACTTAAGAGATGATGTGGAAACAGCCACTTCAGACACTAATCGCTCAGAAACCGGTAACCACAGAAGGAACCATTTATACAATTGAAATAAATAATACAAAGACATTTATTGACAATGAAGGGAATAAACATAATTGCTATAATGATATATAAGATTAATTATTATACCACTAATGACGCGTTAATAGCAGATTTTAACTGATTGGCCAATAAAATGGAGTGCCAAAGAAAATGAAGACTTTGTTCTAAGAATTAATTTAAAAAGGAAATTGCGAATAAATCTTAAGACACGAGTGCAACTGCAGCACATATCCTGTTCCCTCTCCATCACCAAGCTAACTTATCACGGTCTAAATAAATACAAACAGAACTAACGAAGTGCCGAAGTCGAGTTAAAAGCGTCGACCGACTAAAGAAGGAGTTGAATTTATTAATGTTAACGAACCTCTCGCCGCTCCATTAAATCATATCTGACCGAGCGGCTAAAAATGCGGTGCGATGCGACAAATAGTTATTTTTGGAGGCCATAATAAACTTTTTAAAGATTAAGAATGGCTCTTAAGGTCAATGAACTAATTTTATTAGAATATTTTATGATCGAATAATTAGCTAAATTGTAAATAGCTGTTATAAATTATCATTAATAAAGTATTGTATATATGTTCAATAAAATTTTCGTGATTTCTAACTCGTGCGTAGCAAAAACAATAGATTAAAAATTGATTTAATAATCGTTTCGTCAGGGTTTAGTAATTAAAATTATAGAAGCCTAACGAATTGTAAACAAATAAATAATTTGTTGTTTTACTATGTTTTAAAAGGATACAATTTAAACATACGATATTGTTATATACGATATTTATTAATTGCGACGTATTAGGCTGGACTGCAGTCCATAAATGTACTGCTAGTACTGCTAATACTAGTTAAATAACTGCAAGTATAAATAACAAGTATAAATAACTGGTTATCAAAGAGTGGTAGGCAGTGGTACCCAGTCTGCTGATCCGGGGTAGTACCACCACTTACAAGTATACAGACCGTGAAGGGATTTGGTCACGTTTCGGGATCAGCTTGTAAGTTGCCGGTTCCATCTAGGCCGGCATAGTGGATGTGATTGCTACAGTAATTGAAAAACATTCATTCATGAACCACACTCTGGCTTAACATTAAGCGAGGTGCTGTCGAGTCACAATAAAAATTAAAAAAAAGTGGCAGGTGCATCCACTATTTAGCAACTGGCAACGTTATTGCTGATCTCAAAATACGACTGAGTGACTGTCTTGAAAGTGGTATTACTACCTCCGATCGGTAGACTGGGAAAATGACCACTAGCTGCTACCTATCACTCTTGTAAACATTTCAATATAGTCATAGTTAACATACTCCGACGTTTTTGGCAGTGCTCAGCTTAGGCGCCGGGGATCTCAATAGTTGGTTACCAAAACAAACTGTACCTATACTAAAAACCACTGGAAATTAGGTCGTGTGTACGTAGGTGTGCACGCATACCTTAGTCTTTACAAAACAAGCTCATTCCGATACAAATCTACGACTTCTATTTGTGGCAACATTGTTATTTTGTTCCGTTCTAAAGACAAATCTCTATTTTTAAGTCTAGTAGGCGCCACAACCCAAATCATTAACGTTTGTAAAATGTCACGTATACAACTGTCCTTTAATTAAAAATGGATTTCCGACGATATATTTATGTAGACTTCATTAAAAATGTACAATGACTAATTGTTTCATTTGGTAATTTATTTGAGTTACTTTGTAATTTACATACTTCTTACCCAACATTTAGTTATGTGTCGGTAAAAACATATACTTACATATTTTATTTATATTTCTATATTAATTAGGGCACTAAAGTGCTTGTATCATAGAAACATGACCACTAATGTACATATATCAATGTACATTATATAATGTACATATATATCAAAGATGTACTTCTCGGTACACAATCTTCTCAGTTAGCGTGACCATTGTACAATACGTATAATTATAATTATATATAGTAGTTAACTACTACATAATCATATGTAGTAGTTTTAGTATAGCAGTATAGGTACAGTTGATACTGTTTAAAGTAGTTTATTTTTACAGCTATCCTCTTAGCCCTAGCGTTCATCTTGCAAATATTTTTTGAAAGCTATCCTAGTTTGAAATAACATAATATACCATTTTGCATTGTCAATTATTTAATTTATTATATTAACAATAATTATACTTCACCTACTTATACTTTACACCTGTGGGAAATTGCTTCTCGTCAAACATCCCTTGTACCTGAAGACAAGGGTCTTCAACCAGTGTGTGTTGCCAGTGATGATATATGGCACTTAGAGGTGGCCCTGTTGGCCTGTTGGAAAACCTCAGAGTCGCTCAGCGGGCTCAGAGAGTTATGCTTGGCGTGTCTTTGCGCACAAGAATCAGGAACAAGGATATTTGACAATGAACCAAAGTTACCGTCATTGCTCGTAGGATTTGCAAGCTGAAGTGACAAGCTGGCTACATCGCTCGAAGAACCGACAACTGATGGGGAAGAAAAGTTCTAGAGTGGAGGCCACGAACCGGAAGACGCAGCGTAGGTAGGCCTCCCGCTAGGTGGACTGACGAGATAGTAAATGTCACGAATAATTTGTGGATGCAGCTGGCATCTTGTCGTTTTGAAAGGGGAGGCCTATGTTCAGCAGTGGACGTCTTCTGGCTGATGATGATAACAGGGAGACAATAATTGTTTTAGATGATAGTTTTTTTTAAATTGAAACTCTGCATAAAATCCTGATGTTAAGCTGAAGTGCGGTCTATGAATGGAGGCGACTGCTATACAGTTATAGCTGAAATTAGCAGTTGCATTCACAATACCGGCTTAGTTGAAATCAGCAACTTACAAGCAGACTCTGAAACTTCACGGTCTGCAAAAATGTGTGTTTACGTGATATTACTACAGGATTGGCAGACTAGGCAATTTACCACCAACTGTGTGCCTACTACTCTTAAAGGTTCAAACATAAGTTGTATAGATATCACACAATTGAAATATGATCGGTTATACATTACACTGATCACATATTGCAATGACGTGTTTAATTAATTTACTAACAAGAACTGACAGTCCCCAATGAAACTGTGTACGCTTCGCACGCTGATTGTATTTGTATAGGAATCTGTAGGTTAAATGACTTGACACCATATCTTCTCATCTCTTTCATACTTATTAAATTTAAATAGTGTCCTATATGTCTGTTTCATTACATTAATAAAAGAACGTCCCGTTGCTTGTACGAACATGATCTTGCATAATTGCTAATGTATGTGATTTTGACTAGTAAATGTTTTAAATGTACTTAGAATTGTATGATGCATTTCCATTGATAGTATGTTTATTACATGGGATTTGGAAATAAGAAGTAAAAAGTTTTAGTATAGTGATGGCGACTGAGGCTACTGTTACTCGTTTTTTAGTCATCGGCACTCTTGGACCTCCTCTTGCTTACTATCAGGCAGGTCAAGGTGACGTGACTGAGGCAATCGTAATTTTTTTTATTCAGTCATTTCTATTGACGCAATTGGACCTTCCATTGCTAACCTACTATACAAATATAGTCAATCAAATCAAATTGTCACGCTTTTTTCCCACAGGCATAGGCAGAGACAATAGAGCGCCACTTTCCACGATACTGACGCAACTCCCTCGCTTTCTTCACATATACAATTCTCCTCATACAAGCTCTACGGTTATGAGCACTAGGCAACCTAGCTTTCTTGAGGATGTCTCCGATTTGGTCGGCGAACACCTTCCTGGGTATCCATTCACATGAGATTTATAAATTCCTTTCGTCAATCTACTTTTACTCATCCTTTCCATTATATAGTTAATATAGTACATCATTCTGCAAGAATGTCATAAGAGGCTAAAAAAGGATTATATCTCAGGTTTCATACAAGTATAAAGCTGTTGCTGGCCACCTGTCAATTTACCTCTTGAAGGTCATCGCGTTGTAGCCTAGATATTAAGTAACCACATATTATATTTTATTTCGTAATTGATAATATTATTGTTAACTCACTCTAAAGAGTTTGATATGTCAACAGATATATGTCATCTTAAATTTGAAGTATTCTATTATCTAGTTCGTTAGTATTATGAATTTTCAATCATATTGTTATTTATATATAATAAAAATATTTAGTAATATGTTGAGTGTCTGTTGTATTTTACATTCAACCTTGGCATAGTTTTCAATTTTGTTCATACACAAATATTTGGATAATAATAACCACCTTAATACGACCATGTCAAGTTTTATAGAAAACAAAAAGATTGTGTCAGAATCGTGGATTTAGAAAACCTATTCATTCTCGTTTGATTTATTTTATTTTGTTACATTAAAGTAAAATAATTATCATCTTTGCAAAAAACAGTGATCATTCATTCTAATTTTACTAGGATAGATATGGAGGTCTCTCGTGAAGATCACGTATATGCAACCTTACTGTTGGACGGTCTTTGCAAAGTGGCTGGTAACCTCCTGGATATGGTCTGGAAGAGGTGTATGTCTAACGCGGATATCTAAGAACTGATTGTTAGATATTTTGAGTGCGTCTAAACTGATGTGGGCTAGGGCCAGGGTCTTCTGTCGCCACAAGGAATAGAGATGGAGAGGAGTAACTACAGTAGACACCATAAACAGAAAGTGTGAGAACACCTTCTAAATAGACTGTTGATATCAAAGCCATTGCCGGACCATTCTGGAGAACAGAAGAAATTAGTTTAGGAGAAATTCTTACAGCATTGTACGTAAAATCCCCGGTGAAAAGGGCCCGTTTATAAAACAGTTATCATATCAATCAATAAAATTATCACGCCGTTTTCCCACAGGGATAGGCAGATACAATGGAGCGCCATTTGCCACGATCCTGACATAACTTCCTTGGTTCCCTCACATCCACAATTCTCTTCATACAACCTCGTTGTAGGTGCGGGCACTACTAGGCAAACAAGCTTTTTTAATGATTTCTCCGATTTGGTCGCAAACACCCTCCTGGGCCTGTCTCATCCAACTACGCATCTGCCTCACGCATCCAGCAACAGCAGATTTATAAAATCCCTTATACCATTGCCTTATATTTGCTACAATTACGAGTATGAGTATAACGTCACAATTACATTTTATACACAAGACAGCACAGACAACTATAAAACACAAACAAAAAACCCATTACTGTCTGACGTAGAATATAATAAAAATTAACCCATATTTTTATCTTAAGTTGTGCTTATAATTTCATGTATTACTTAACTTTATGTTGTTATAATTTCTTTATAGCTTTTATCAACAAAGAGGTTTTTTGTTGCCTATTTAGGGCGACTTTTATTAACATTAAACGGCAATTGTGTTTTTTAAATGGAATTTTATGTTTTTTTTCGTGGTGAGAACCATATCTAAAACGAATAGGAACCAGTAGATTATTGTAACTATAAAATTTATTGTCTCATTTAAAAAATTAGGTATATTTAACAGAGCACGAATTATGGTGTATTCACCATATTTATAAGTATGAACTGTATGAACAATAGTTATTACAAGTATACAGATCATGAAGTGACCTAGTCGCACTTCAGGCACACCTTGTAAGTTGCCGGTTTCAACTAGGCCGGCATAGTGGGTGTGACTGCTACAGTTATTAAACTGTAGTAGCAGTTACCTCCATTCATAGACCACACTCAAGCCTAATCAGGCGGGGTGGTCTCATAATAATTTTGAGTCACAATAAATACTGTGCCCAATATAAAAATCGATTAGTGTGCTTAAATTATGAACATGCTTAATAATAGTTTCTTTATAATTTGGTTCAGGATCACTTATAGATAATATACTGAATACGGCGACTGAGGCAGCCGTGAACTAACTCAGTTTTTTCAGTCGTCGTCACTCCTCTTGCTTATCATCAAGCGGGTCGAGGTCAGATACAATAAAATAAAGCACCTTTGCCCAGCATTGTGACGGCAAATGAGGCAACCGTAAACTAAGCCGGTTTTTAAGTTAATGTCGCGTTTCAATAAAAAAAATGCCTTCAATGAGCATATGCTGTCGTAAAAACATACACGCTCTATTGCATTACTTTGAGTTTAAAAGTGTAATAAAATATCAATGAGTTTAAACATGGCTTTTGACTCATACACTCTTGATTTAAACACAATTGGTGATGTGATTCTCACAGGGCCGTGGAAAATTGAACAATGTTTATTGGCGTTAAGGTTACTTTAGAATGTAATAAACCATTTTCACTTTGTTACTATGACAGTTTTTTTTTTACTATTTTACATTGTTACTGGGTAATCTTTAAATTGTCGGCTCCAATTAAGCCAGCATGGCTGTAGTGGCTTATGGTAGTATTGGTCGCTTCCATTCCATTCCATTCGTGACGCTTCATTGTCTCTGACAATGAAGCTTCATTGTGGGATATATATATATTAATCACTTATTTTATTATCTGATATGGATGGATATTAAACAAGGCAGGCCCAGGATGGTGTTTTCTAATCAAATCGGAGACATCCTCAAAGAAAATTGGGTTGCTTAGTACCCATAACCGTAGAGCTTGTATGAAGATAATTGTGGATGTGAGGGAAGCGAGGGAGTTGTATCAGGATCGTGGTAAGTTGCGCTCCTTTGCGCCTATCTCTGTGGGAAAAAAGCGTGACGATTTGATTGATTAAATAAAAAATCGCTTTATTAAATAATACTGTCTTAAATTAGGTAGCATAGATATCCTTCGTTGTAAGTTTTTTTTTAAATTAAAAGTGTTTCAAATAATGATAGTGAAAAGAGTTTCATTTTTAAATATTCAATATTATCTTAATACAACTTGAGCTATCATTAACAGCTGCAACTAAGAAACTAATTGTAAAGTTTTAGTAGGGTCGGTTGCATTTGATATTCAAGAGGAGTTCCAGCGCGTGGCTCCAACCACCGGGGCTCGCGACCTATCATCTCAACCGATTTCAACCACAAAATTATTCGCTCGAGCGCATTGTAATGAGACTGCGGGTCGGTAGTTCAAAACATACCAATAAGACTTAAGCCTACAAACCGATATAACTAAGTTGTTTTTTAAATTGTGACTCGACATCTGACGTCGACTTGCCTAATGCTTATGACTGGAAAAACCGCCTTAATTCACGACCACCTGTCATTATGCAGCTAAAAAAAATTATATGTACGTTTTATTATATGTACGTTAGCACACCAGCCCGTTGCTCGTAATGTCCCAGGTTCGATTCAGGGTCGGAGCAAAGATTGGTTTCGTCATTTATGTGGAATATTTAATAATTAGATTGTATATTACTAATATTTGTAATAAAAAAATAAAGAGGCATATATTTGCTCCGGGTCTGGTAGTTTAAAAGTAGTAGGGTGCAAAATAAATGTAACTCTTGGACCTCCTCTTGCTTATCGTCAGGCGGGTCGAGGTCAAATGCGTGTTACAATAAAAAAAATATGTTTGTTCTTTATTAATATCGAAGTGTAAGTATATAAGAATATATTCAAGATTGTATTACCAGCCTTAAGTTGGGAATCAGAGCTAACATCAAAAACTATAGTAGACCGCAAATGAGTTTTGGAATCTGAGATAAGTTTTCTTTGCACAATGATTATAGCAAATTGCATATAACGGATGCGATTTTGCGTTGCCCAGTTTTTTAATGAGATTCTTTTTACACTGTATTTTTAAATACACAAATTGTACATAGGGCTTCTATTCTAGAATGTACTAAATATTTGAGTTTTTTTTTATTTCTTTATATTTATAAGTCACGTATACAGAACGTGAAGTGACTTGGTTGCGTTTCAGGATCAGATTATAAGTTGCCGGTTACAACTAGTTCGGCATAGTGGATTTATTTAACTCTGGTAGTAGTTAAATAACTGCAAGGAATGGCGTGTATTGCATGTGGTATTAACCCAACAATATAGGATGTGAACCCAGCAGTTGAAAGTACACAATGAATAGATAGAATAGAAGAGCTACTTGAGTCGATTATCGGCAGTGACCGGGTTTTATGTGCACGTTTTTTTAAAATTTTATACTAGCATTGGACTATGCTAAATTAAAAAAATGTTCTGGACTAAAATTTAAAAAAAAAGGAAATCAATTGTTTTTTTTTTAATTAACATATTTCTATAAGGTAAAATAAATTTTATTATGAATAATATTCCCAATTTTTATTATCTATTTGTAACAATGAATACCAATTTCATCATAGACCAAAACAAATATTAATTCTATTGTAATATTTTACGACACTCCAATGTATGTTAACGATTATTAAACAGCAACTTTACGATTGCTTACAATAAAAAGTTGCACCAAAAGATTAAGTTTAAGTAATTTGATATCTGGTGAAAAGCTAACAGAGCGTTGAACAGAAGCTGACGGTGATTTAGCCCGCACAGTAGCAGTATTGGATGTCGTGTTCACGCAGGGTCGGTTGGCACGCAACACTTTGATCAAACTTATTATACTGATCGGTAATGGCACCACTCTCGACGATAATAGATTAATCAAGAGCCTATTTTAGGTTACTTTGTACATAAGCAAAATTAGTAATGAAGCCAGGTGTTGTATTTTTTTAAAAATCCAATAATTAAAATCAGCAAAAGGCAGTAGCAGTCGATAAGCGCTGACGTAATAAAAAATGCCAAATAATTTACCTAATATTATTATTGAATTGAACAAATTTTTAAATAATATCAATAACCAAAAAATAAACGCAATAGTAAGCCGTATAAAATTTGTTTAATTCATTTATCAATTTTCGCGCAAAATCTAGTAAAATTTATATAATTAAGTAACTTTGATGAATTTAAATCAATCCAAAAAATGAAAACCAAAATAAACGTGATAGTAAGCCGCATAAAATTTGTTTAATTCGACAATTTGATTGATTGATAATAAGCTTAAATAAAAAAAGCAATGATAACCAATCAAGAGTTCATAAATGAAGTACAATAATATAACAAGCATAAATCTGCATTTATGATCTGTCACATAAAAAATGAAGATGACAATCGTAATTTTCCACGTCAGCGCTTGCCACTAGAAAAATGTTCGAGCTTTTTCTGTTTCAGAAGGAGCCTTAAACGGCGGTTTATTTTTTATGACGTCATTAACTGGAGGAAGCGGGTCGCCCCGAGCAAATAGAGCTTGTGGTCGCTGTCTCTATTTTCAACTGTTGATTGCAAAGATTGTTAACGGGTGAACGATTTACATGCCCTATTCTTGTCTAAACTTTATATTATTATCCCTTTAATTGGAACATTCTGCTTTAGTGAAATAGTGCAAATATATTTAACTTTATTATTTAAATTGTTAAAGCTAACATTTATTGAAACGTTTACGGTATCGTAACTTATTTAAACAAGCAGACGATAGCCGCTAATTATTTCGTAGCATAGTCAATAAATTGCGCTGGAATCTGAATTGATTACTATTATCTTATAATAAATTGTTTACGTCTTTGGTTTAAAAGGCTACATTTTATATTGGTAATTGTTAATAAATACAATAAAGACAATTTAGAATGACCAAGAGTGGAGGACAGATGGTTGATTCATTTGCAGAGTCTACTACCATTTCTTTCAAGTGTACGGCCGGACTAGTAGGAACTACTACGGCCCATGTGTTCTTTCCATCCTATAACCTTGCGTGAAGAAGCACCTTTGGCCGGCATAGTGACGGCAACTGGAGCAGCCGTGAACTAACTCGTTTTTTTCAGTCGTCGTCACTCTTGTTCCTCCTTTTCCTTATCATCAGGCGGGTCTAGGTCAAATGTCGTGTCACAATAAAAAAAAACTTGCATCTTTTCCACCAGGCCTAATGGACCGCACTCTAGCTTAACATCAGATGGGGGTGCTGTCATGTATCGATAAAACATATAAAAAACATCTTTAAAAATCGAATTCGCTACTAATAAATGTAAGTATATTATATTTATGTGTGAGTTTCAAATATGAATATTGTATGAAAAATTTAAGAAATATAAATAATGTAAATTTGTTTTACAATTCCAATTGGTTTTATATGACCAATTTTAAGACCAATATTCTACGTTTATTCTTATTCGAATTAAAAGCAATTCATTCGTTCTCGGAGCCGACACTGATCGGAATTTATGGCGTATGGAGTAGAAAAACAGAAATGGGATTCTATTTAAGTCTTTTGAATATAATTTTTATAATATATTGAATGCAAATGATTCTAAGTCGAATTTTATTACGTTACCTCATTCAGTGAAAAGTGAATTAGATTCACATAAGCCGACGTCTCTTAATATACGACAAATAAAATTAATAAAATTTGATAATTACGAATACATGGACTGGTTTCTAAGCATTTATTGATTTGAGCTTTTAGTGTGATTAAATATTTCATAATATTTTCGGAGAGCTAAGGAAAGTCTCCATATTTAATATCTAAATATACTTTTTTTTGTTAAATATACTTAAATATACTTTTTTAAATTAAATTATAATTAAGTATTGCAAATTTATTATTTTATAAGTACGATCATACACTTACTTCAACAATGCACCTCTGACTGTGTCTTAAAGCTCCCCGTAGTTACCATCAAGTAAATAGAGATTCGATGTATGACCTCGATAAATAAAAAAACATTTAAAAATCTTCCAACAGTACCTACTTACATTAGCGAAAATACATAGAATTGCATTTAAATAACTAACAAAGACTATGTGCCGGTGTCAATGAATCTCTATTAATTTTCTTTGCCAGTGTCCTACGTCCATACTCGTATTGACGACTGTAAGACACTTTGGTACATTATATGATAAATTAAATTTATAATTTACATTAGATTTAGACCACCTATTAGGCCGGCATAGTGACGGCGACTGTGGCAGCCGTGAACTGACTCAGTTTTTTAAGTCGTCGGCATTCTTGGATCTCCATCATGCCCTCCATTAGGCAGGTCGAGAGCAGATGTCGAGTCACAATATTAATTAATAAAAAGAACCCTGGGTACTCATTTAATTGTTCAACCATATGCAAATATTTATTTTATTTGTTAGGTACTATTTGCGCGCGAGTCGAATGCAGTTACTCTATTGTCTCTGCCTATCCCTGTGGGGGAAAAGGCGTGACAATTTGATTGATTGATTTATATTTCAACTAATGCTGCTTAAACTTCTTGTTTTCTTGTTTATCGATAAAAATTAAACATAAAGCTGGTTTCAACTCACGCGCTAACATCGGTGTATCCATATTATCATTAATTTTATATCGATTTGTATTATTTTATATAATAACAATGGACCCCACTTGAAGGATGACGTGACATTCCGATATGTGTGTCCAATTATTACTAATAGAAGTGATTTTGAACTCTCAATATAATAAAAGGGGTCTTGATACATTTTCCGGATGTTGCATTTGTCATAATGTTTCGGAGTGACATTTGTTATCGTCCTCGTAGTAGGACCACAGATTCACCTAACCATTGTTATAGTATGATAAAATAGGTATACGACTATATTTCCCTTAATAAAACAGTATTTTATTTTTTTAAATTATAGTATATTTTTTATCATTGAATACCATCTAAATCTTTATATTAGACCTCGACTCCTATTGGATAAGAAAGCACCTATTGGAAAGAGGAAATTTTTGAATTTTAGGCAATACTAAAAATACTATTAACTAACACTAATGCTAAACTTATTTTGGCAGTCATGAATATTATCGTATAAATAAGTAATGAAAAACGATGTTTGGTAGCAGTTAACCGATGTGCAAGTAGGATTTTATGTAATTTTTGTACTAATTTAGCATAACCAATAAATTAGAAATAAGATCCGCCTTTCTTTGGCCGTCATTGATGGCAACTGAGGGAACCGTGAACTGACTCAGTTTTTTTTTCAGTCTCGGCACTCTTAGGCTCCCATCATGCCTACCAGCAGTCAGTTTGAGATTAGGTGTCGAGTAAGAATAAAACATATATATAATTTTTGGATCATGATATAAAAAATAAACTGTTAATTATCTTATTGACATTCAAAACCAAATAAGACCTAATTGCACTCCTAATTCCCTAATTTTTATCTGTTTAAATAAGAATTTCTAGTTTTCGAATACATATTTTTTGAATAGGGACAAAATATAATGTAATATAAATCTAATAGGATATTTTCGTACTAGTGGTATTGCTGGAATAACGGATAAAGCCCGCAGTCTTAGGACAATTCGTTCCACCGAACCGTAACCAAAGGATAGCAGGCGCACTAGGAGTATGTCATGTCAGTAGCGTACGTGCACATGCAAGGAGCTTTAGGATAGTTACCAAACTATTAATCTTTTATATAGCGTCATAGTAGATCTATTACAAATTTCAACAATACTTTTTATACAATAAAGGCGACCGTGGTGTAGTGGTAGTGCAATGGTTACGCAATCCGAGAGCACGAGTTCTAAAACACTTACCGGGACAAATGCATCTTTAATATGTCTACTTTGGTTGTCCTGTTTCTATGATACAAGCACTTTGGTATCTTAGTATGGAAATATATAAAAAATACAATACAATACTTCTAGATTAGGCTACTAAGAGTTTTTGTAGGACGACCAAAGTACATAATATCTTTAATATACTTTTTTTATTGTGACATGACATATTACAGCACCCCGCTTGATGTTAAGCTGGAGTGCGGTCCACGAATGGAGCTGACTCTACTACAGTTAGCAACATACAAACTGATCCCGAAACGCGACTAAGTCACTTCGCGGTATAAATACTTGTACCACCACCGGATTGCCAAATTGGGCACCACTGCCTATCACTCTTTAGGTAAATCGGAAAGTCGTTTTTAAATCGAGGGCTCTTGAATTTTAAGACTATTGTACTACTACTACACCACGCTATATCAGTAGTCGTATATTGTTGATTTTTATATTTTGTCCTTATTTTTGTCCTTATTTTAGAAAAACCTTTCCTATGACCTTAATTATTTCATAGATAAGATAGCCAGTAACTTAGTTGCTTTGTAATCTAATTTGTTCTAGTTTAATGATCCTTTAAACCAGGCATTATTCTATAACAAATAAGAGTTTATGCAAATTCATTATTTTTATAATATTATGTCCCGACATATAATCATTAATAAACAATGTTAATGCATGTGTCTTCGAAGTTTGTGTTTTATGATTTCTCTTTTCTTCAAATATCTGGTAATCACATATTGCGCACCCATTGCAATGCCTCAATACACGCGGGGTTAGGCAGAGATAATGGAGCGCTAGATCATTTTGATTTTCTTATTAGAAATACAAAAATATGTTTTTGCTTGTTATAAGAAAACAATATACAATCAAAACATACTCAATTACGGAATAATGTGCACAAAATTCATCAAATTAAAATGCCGTTTTCGTTATTGTGTCATATTTATTTTTGGCGAGTCGGCCCCCTATGTCCAAAGCAGGCAGGGGTTGGCAACCGAAGGGATACGCCATGCGTGCAGCAATTCGATTAGGGAATGCACAAGGGAAGCTGACGTTGCAATGCAACTATGTCATTTCATTTCATACACAAAGCTGACAAAATAGATTGGTGACGAGTTTCCGAGTTGGTGCCCTTTTTGAGGAAATTGCTATAATGGTGAGTGACGTGTTGGCAAAAAATCGTTTGATGTTATGCTTTAATGGAAAAATAGTTTTGGTAATGAACTTGAATTTGCTGGAATTGAAATACATTTATATTTGAAATATATTATAAATATAACGCATCCAGTTAATCGAGACAGACCCAGGAGGGGTGATTTGGTTCTCCGACCAAATCGGAGACATCCTCAAGAAAACTGGGCTGCCTAGTGCCCATAACCGTAGAGAGAATTGTGGATGTGAGGAAAGCGAGGAAGTTGTGTAGGATCGTGGCAAGTGGCGCTCCATTGTCTCTGCCTAAAAGGCGTGACAATTAATTGATTAATTGATTGTTAGTAATAATGATTGTTATTTTTATTAAAAAAAAACAATAATTTTTTTTCAGTCATTTTTTCTTGACCGGCATAGTGGATGCTACTGCTACTTGTTTTTTTTATTCAATCGTTTTTAATAAAAAACAAGTAGCAAAAGAAAACAACTTATGCAATTCATGGTCGTGTGATTTAAAGCCACAACAAAAAAATAACTTCTTCTGCTCAGTCAAGTTGGAAAGTTGAGATCAAATGTTGCGTCTGAATAAAATATATTTACCTATGGCCGGCATAGTAAGGGCAACTGAGGCAACCGTAAAATGATTTTATTTCAGTTGATTGTGCTCTTGGATCTTCTCATGCTCTCTGGCAAGTCAGGGTCAGATACGTGTCTTAATAAAAATATATATACCTATACATATATTTAGGATAATTAGTATCTTTGATACTTGAACACAGTTACGTGAATTTATTATTTTCTCACAAAAATAATTTCAAACAATGCAATGTAAATTTTAAAGTACGACTGCTAACATTAAAATCAATACTTGACGAAACACTAACGGTGCAGCACTCGATGTAGACCGCTAGAAAGGCGACAAATAACCCTAATTGAACATCGACAATTTGAGAGATTTGCCAAGGAAATGGGTAATGGTGCTAATTTCTGATGTGGAAATTATTTGTCATACCATGTTGGAACATTCACCATACAACGATGGCGTAAATTATCGTGAGACGGTACTGTGGTAGGCGGCGCGTGCGACACGTTTTGTCAAATTATTAGGGTAAATAAGACGCGAGTTGTTGGTTTAGATTTGTATGTTTTATCAAATTCGTAATACAAATAAATAAATGCTAGTCTAATTGGGTCTATCTATATTATTAACGTATCATTCGAAAAGATTTCGCAGCAGACATTTTAAGTTTCAAGGTATTTACAATGTATAAACAAATAGATCTATAGGTATAACATATTTACTTCACTCGTAAAACCAAAACTGATTAGGGCACCTCAACTAAAATGTATTATGCCACACAAGTAAATTGAACTAAAATCGATACACAAATAAACGACAAATACCCAAGCAATATGTAATAACTAATAACAAACAAATGTATTTGAACAGTACAAAATTGAATTAAATTTTAATTTATTCGATTTCATTTTATGTTCTCCATTGTGTTACGAGTACGATGTTTATTTCAATCACTATAATCAAAACTAGCGCAATCGAAAAGTTAATCAAAATGCAATACAAGAATTGACTACTAAAAAAGGATTTATTTGCAGCAAATAGAAATGAAATAAACGGCTAGGGGTCCGTAAGCAAAAAAATGGAGGGCGTGCTACAGAAAAATAGTGATGGGTGGCCTTATCTTGATGTTGAATTGAGGATTGTGGATTATAATGAGGGGAAGGGTGGCCATGAAAAGAATCCGTTCCCTTCAAATTAATTGAAGTTAAATTTGTACTCTTAAATTAAGGCATACAATTCGAGTACGCTAAAAATAATGAGTGAAAGATCAGAGGGAGATATGGTGAATACATATAAACAGGTAACTTGGTGATATAAAGGGTTGATTATTTATTTGAAACTAGTTGAAGTGCTTACTGTAACAATATCAAATTCAGTATTTTAAACTAACATTTTGAAAGATCTCGTGGCTATATTGTGATAAAGATATTGTGGCTCGACAAAAGACAGCACCCCGTCTAATATTAAGGTGGAATGCGGTCCATGAATGCAGGCGAATACTAATACAGTTACAAAACTTCAAATAGCCGTCCAATTTCAGTAGTAGCAAATTAAGAAATAATCACAGACGCAGTCCATGATTTTGGTCAGGACATTCTTCTACACGATGATATTATGCACATAGCCGAAAATAGAAAGATTTGGTATCAAATCCTCAAGCAAGAACTAATGTCCATGAGACCCACGATCATCAGCATAGAAGTTGATGCAAGAAGATTTTGATACAAAAAAAAAGTAACAATGACGATTACCCCATAACATGGTTGATTGATTTTAAGCTGTACATATATAATCCGTATATTACACTCGAATAGTAGTAATTACCCACAGAGCGTGTTAAACCGTACTTTGCCTATTAGCAACTGCCCCAATTATTGTCCGTTGCACACGTCCAAATCTAGATTAATAGGGAACGGAGGGTTAGGATCTGAGGATGGGTCGAGTGTTCAGTCATCGTTCGCTGCTAATCACCACTTGAACGTGTAATTCAAAATTTGACTAATTATGCGTGAAATGACGTGATTATTGAATGTTGATGTGTGTGCTTTGAACATTTTAATTGGCTCTTTTGAAACCATTTGTATAGTTGGTAGTGTTACTTTGACTTATGTATCATAAAGTCAGAACTTATAACAAATGCGTTAAAACAGAATATAATGTGTAGTTTAAAAATAAAATTCGCTTAGTTAAAATAATAAAAAAAGATATCTATCATTGTATTTTTAGAGAAATTTAATGAGCAACTCATCCGCAAATTGTGGTAAAAGAACTAAAAACGTGCCCGTTTCATACCAGGTACGATCACAATTGCGAGATTAAAATTAAATGTCGTCGGTTGTTAGATACCTATTACTTACGTTCTCACGAATGACAATTTAAGTGCACCTCTCTATTATTGTAGAAAGTATGGCGAAGTCACGTTCGACTTATTTTGCATCCAGATTTTCCCACTATCAGGCTTCGCCGAGGCGCATCTGTCACTTCGACTAACATTCTTGCAACCTTGGGCAAAAATAAGTCAGTAGGTCAGAAAAAAAATATTGTGTGACATATAGGAATCTCGCTGAATAAAATTGCACGTGCACATGAGAGAATTTTAAATTATCAATTGCGCAAGATTAGAAAAGAGCATCCAGGTAATATTTTTTGCTGCAATGAATTGAATTTATGGTAACAAGTGAAAGTGATTGGACTCGTGTGATCGATTAAGCTGTTTTGATGTGTTTTTTCTTTCGTTTCCCACGACTTACACACAAGCAGTACCAATGAAGGTATAAATATTATGCAATGTTTATCACACTGTGAAAATGTTAAATGTTTCTTTTTATTACTTTACTGTCTTTATTAAAAATACATTTTAATAAAATTTAAAGGCAGTCATTGAGGCGACATTGGTTCGGTGATAATGAATTTGAAATCAAGAAGTTTAGTTCAGTCTTCGCTTCTAATAATGATATTCTTTAAAATAATATTTACATTGTTCATCAGTAATTTTACGCCGTAAATGTGTGAGAAAAGTAACAGTATAGTAGGTGTCCGCAGTGCCAATAAGCATGTGGATGTAGATATAATAATTATGGATATAAATATAAAGGAAGCAAGAGAGTTGTGTCATGATTGTGGAAAGTGGCGCTCCGTTGTGTCTGTCTCTGTCAGAGGGTCACATTCAAATCCACATTTATCCAACATATGTAATAATAACGGATGCCAATGTAAAGGCATCCGTTATTACTATGCTTTTGTGGTGAAATTTATTTGTGTTAATTTTTTTTTTATTATATTAAAGATATAAATACATACTTTAAGAGTGATAGGCAGATAAATGGCCGGCATAGTGACGGCGACTGAGGCAGCCGTGAACTAACTTAGTTTTTTCAGTCGTCGTTACTCTTAGACCTTCTCTTGCTTATCATCAGGAGGGTAGAGGTCAGATGTCACAATATAAAAAAGGTGAAACGACTGAGCATATGTAAAGTCTTCCCTTCGGCCAGCATAGCCTAAGCTTTTGGAATTACCCTTTTGGGCTTACTTCAGGCATGTCGAGGTCAGATGTCGTGCCTCAATAATAATTTAAAAAAACCATTAATAACCTGTTTTCATCTAATTGTTTGAACACAAGAATCTCATAGTCAGGTGTAAGTGCAACATGTCGTTATACAGCAGGTGATAAATAAGGTTTGTTTACAGTGAATTTATTAACAAAAAAAACCTCTTCGAATGTCATCTGGACCATATAGAAACCCACTCCATATTTACAAACAACACTTTACGAGTTAAAATTGAAACCATAAAAGTTGCGATACTGTTAAAAACTTTTTTAAATGAATGTAATTTATTAGCATGGGCATGGGCACTTAGTCAACGTCTGAATTTACCATGGTTAGGAAAGGCGTATGACGAGAGAAAGGCCACAAGAAACTCGTCATTTATAGCCCATACATATAAATATGTAGCCATGTTAAATGTAACAAATAGCCTATGGTAATAGTAGCCTTTATTTAGATATGTACTTTATATAGTAACTAGAAATACATTATTAATTCCCAATAGTTGTCCCACTCCATCTAGTTAGTGTACGACGTGATATAAAAATTACTTGTATTAGGACGTCTATACATTAAGGGAAGTCTAGGAAAGATGGCCATAGTTTTTTTATGACTTGGTAGAAAAAAAACTACGGTGAATAAAATATCCAGATATTATTTATCATATACTTTAATTATTTCTTTAAAAGAAAATCAACAAGAATTAGACATATAATTAAAAGAACATATTAAAAAATAATAAAGAACAAAAAAGACAATTGGCCATCTCTCCTAGGATGTATAGGAGAGATGGCCATTGGTATAGAGGTGAGATAGCCAGTGTTTTACTTTCGTCTTTTTTGCTTCCCTCTTTCTTCGTCTCCTTTTTTCAGTTTTTTCAATCATTTTTACTTTTGATTTGGTTTTTTCATGAGATTATTTTCACACAAAGTTTTCTCGAGGAGCTCAAAATACCCTTTTACGTCTAATCGATTGAGAGCTTGTGATCTAGCAAAGGAAACTCCTTCAGATTTTCGGAGTACAATTTCAGGATTTTTTCGCAAAAATGATTAAAGTCAAACATAGCCAGCATTTTCAGAAGTTTTATCAAGTTTGTGATATATTTTTAATTCTTCTGCAAGCTGATACGCAATTTTCCTGGCGTCATCAATTGTCAGTGGAAAACCACTTCTTTGCATTTCCTTTATATGAGTAGAGATTTTTTTCACTCTCAGGACTAAAGGCACATGATCCTTTTTTGTTATTATGCGTTTTTAATCTTCTCTCTAAGGTTTTTCGGGGTATTCCGGAGCACCATTATTTTGCACAGCAACATAACCGCTTGCAATGTTTCCTCAGTCCAATTGCCACGGACACTTAAAGCCTTTCTTTGGTAAACATTTGGCATCTAAAACAAAAATAAAAACTTTTGAAAATTGTTAATTCAAAATGTAATAATATGGCCATCTCTCCTTGAATAGATAAGGCCATCTCTCCGTTTTGTAAAGGAGAAATGACCATACGAGTACTGTTAAAAAAACTTTTCTCAAGCAATTTAGAGGTTAGATAAAGTTTTGTACTTAAACTGAGAACTAAACACAAAATAAATCGCTCCTATAACGAAATAACTACTTCACCACATGCATAGTGATTCAGGTCACAAAATAATTGAGCATTACAAAGAAATTAGAACGATTTTACTTACTTTTGTTTTTTATTTTTCGTAAAATCACCCATCATCCGATGATCGTGTTCGAGCCGCCAGGCGAACTAAGTAATAAGTAGCGCAATCTATCAATTCTATCCTGAACTATTTCGTATTGGCCATCTCTCCTATACAGCCATCTTTCCTAGACTTACCCTATATCAATTTAGAAATTGTGGGGAAATTGATGATTTATTAATTGACAATTGAAATAATATAATTATACTTTTTTGATATTGATTACTTTAAAAATTAGAACAGAAAAATGGATAGAAAAATATGTACGCCTGCTCATTGGCCTGCTGCCCCTAGGAACCGAACCCGTTCGATTCCCAGTTGCCTTAATACTTACAGCCGGTTGTACCTAAAATTATAATTTACGAATTTGTAAAAAGTATCGTATAAGTAAAAGAAAAAAAAAGAACAATGGGTTGCACCACTCTTTAATTTCACATTTTACATTTACGTTTAACGGATATTTTATACAGAGCTAAAGGACATCATTAATTTTGGGTTTCTATGTCCTACTTTTGTTATTTCTAATGATAAAAACATATATAAACGGTAGTTTAGATATAATAATATTAACAACCCAATTCACGATTTCGTAATAGTAATCGAAATAGAATAAGTATAAAGTAAAACTAAATTCGTAAATTGAAACTTTTTTGGTACAATTGTTAGTAATTTTTAAACTAGCTGGTCTAACTATAAATGACGCGCCCCTCCACTTTATTAGTTTATTTAAATGTTTGAATGCAAATAATATTAACTATACTACTATAATTCATCAGCGTGTTCCTCCTTTTGTGTCTAACCAGCAACTACATAAATGACCAATTCCAATTACCAATTTATACTTTTCCGTGTACATAAATGCAGTAGAGGGGCGCGTCATTTCTTAGACAAACTCTACTAGAATTGGAATATGAAAAAAAATCAAAGAAATGTTGATTAGCAATAGTAAGATAGACACTCAAGGCAACATAAGTAATCGAGTACTACTGGGTATTCAATGACTATTGAACTCGAACGGACACTTTAAAGGCGTGAACGTAAAGGAAGCATTACTTGATTGGAAAATAAATGACAGAACAATCCAGAACGGTATCAGACGGTCAGGCTTTAGTAAATTGTCAATCGCATGGATTGCATTTTAATTGTATTCGAAACCAGCATTGGTTTGGTAATTAGAAGTGAGCAAGACTGAGTCAATTATTCATGTCATGATAAGATGTTTTTGATCGATAACAAGCTAATGTATATTTGTAGATAGCTAATTGCCCAAACACATTATGTATGCTTAATTTAAAACGATTAACATAACAAAAAACCGTCGGCATATGTAAATTTTATTAAAAAACACACATCATAATTTCTGACGGTATCACCCCGAGCGACAATCTCTTAATGGTTTTGCTCATACATAAATTTGTTGTCCGTGACCGGCTAAAACAAACTGCCGCCCTCAAAATAATTAATGATCGTCCAGATCTATTTTACGCTCACTAAGTTGAAATATTATTAACAAATCAGAAAAATGGTTCACAAGCCTGCATTCTTATTTACACACCTGCCTTAGATCCCTTTTTTGTGCTTACAAATTTTAATAAACTTTTGTTCTTGAATTAATTACAGAACATGTGACGTCTACTGGCAGAAAGGTAGAAAATCTTGAGTGCTTGGAATCCGTATTGAACTGGGCATGAAATTTGCTAGTTTATTATCGCTAAGAGATGATTTAAATTAGAACGTTTAACAAATTATTTTTCAATGAAACTTTATATTTATCAGATTTTTTATTGAGATCCTATAGCTGGAGTGCGCCTATGATTGGAGGTTTTAGTACTGTTGTAGTAGCACATTCACTTTGACGGCCTAGTTACAACAGGCAACTTACAAGCTGATCCAGAAACGCGACTAAGTCACTTTACGGTCTGTATGATGGTACTATCCTGTATCGGCAGACTGGACACCACTCTTTACTGCTTTACCAAATGTATTTTAATGTTTGCAATAGTAAGAAAGGTGAGGTCCAAGTGCCGACAACTGAAAAAAAACGATTCAGTTGACGGTTGCTTCAGTCGCTATTACACGTACTATTTCGCGCCGGCCCTACCTTTTCACGCCTCGCTTAATGCGGCAACACATGGATGCAGATCCTTCTTCCGAACTCTGCGTATCCTCGGAGTGAAAAGACAAGGTAGTACGAGTAATAAGGTGTTTAACTAACTAACTAACTAGTTTAACTAACTAGTAATAAGGTCTGAACATCTCCGTAGTATATGCGATAATCGCCAATTTAAAAAAATACTTTCTTGTATAATAAGAATAATAAATGAAACTTTCCCTAAAGTCTAAAATATGTCCATAACTGAATTATTTAACATTACAAAATGCTATAGGGGCAGCTTTTGATCTACCCCAAGAGCAGTTTATTTACGAAATGAAAACTTCATGCTTCAAGTAACAAGCAGGTATTTCTACTTTGCTATAGAGAAATTTTAATTTAGTAAATGTTTGATCTAGTGATGCGCTTGATGTCAAAGAGTGCTCTTTAGTCGACAGGGCTAATGTTACACAATATTACTTTATGACATTCATTTTTATACACCGACATACACGTAAGTATAACTACCGGCACATAAAAAGAGTACTGGAGAACTGCGGTAGGAGCAAAGCCGCGCATTGTTTACAGTCCTGCACATAGTTATTATATTTATGGTTATTCAAGAAACGAAAAGAAAGTACTTAATAAAACAAGTTACTGCGCAGCTTGATTGCTACCGCTCCTTTTATTTGCCAGCGTCTCTACTTAGATTAAATAAATAAAGTACTTATTTTTTGTCAAAGGTTAATAGATAAAGCTAAAAATAGAACTGCTAAAATAACTAGTGCGACTGTGTTCTAGCGGTATCGCAAATCAAAAACTACTATTTCCAAATTTTCTTTGGTACCAATGTAATTTAGGCGTCCTGTTTTTATGATATCGGCTTGTATATGGCACTAGCACTACAGATTAGCTAGTCCGGAGATTAACTTAAAATTATCAATCAACCAATCAGATTGTCACGCTTTTTTCCCACAGGGTCAGGCAAAGACAATGGAACTTGCCACGATCCTGACACAAGTCCCTCGCTTTTCTCACATCCACAATTTTTTTATCATACAATCTATACTATTATGGTACATAATATAGAGTTCCTGGTGACATTTTACAGCACCCGCCAGATGTTCTGGAGTGTAATCCATAAGTGGTTTCTACAGTTAATTGACTACAGTAGCAGTAGCCTTAACTATGCCAGCCTGGTTGGATCTGGCAACTTTAAAGCTGATCCCGTAATGCGACTAAGTGACTTGACACTTATTACAATCATTACTAAAATAGTTAACAATAAAGTTCATTAACACCAATCTAAGGAAAATTTCATATCGTAATGTTAATTGAGAGGATTTCGTGCATGACTACTTATTAAAATACTAATCAAATACAAAAGGAACAGAAACCATTGACCGTCTTCATTATGGGCGTTCGTAAATTGATGAACTTGTATAGAGGTTACGAAAGCAAATTGTTTATTCTAAAAGTTTAACAAGCTGGGAGGCGAGAAGTGAAACATCTTCGGGCAAGTTATTTGTAAGTCAAACTGCATAACGGTATTCTATTGAGACGTGGTAAGTGCTACAGCCAACAACATCAATACTCTCTTAGCGGAACCCCAATAGAGTACACCACCTACTGAGTTCTCGAATTTACTAAGAGCTTTGCAGGTTTCATGCAGAAATTTACTTAAGAAAAGCTGCAAAATGACTGCAAAAGTACACATTATTTTAAGTTGTTTCCTGTATAAACGTTTTAACTAATTTTTTTTAGAGAAAAACGATATTTATTGAATAGTTTTGGAAATAAATAGTTAATATACATCCAGAATAATTTAACAACCTCCGTGGTGTGTTGGTTCGATTCCGGGTCGAAACAAAAATTTGTTTTATAGTCTTTATTTGTAATATTTAACAATTAAATCGGATGTTGCAAAAAAAGAGGCAGATATAAAAAAGATACAGACGAGATCAGCTTTTTCATTGTGGCTCGACACCTGATCTCGACCTGCCTGATGGTAAGTTGCCGGTTCCAACTAGGCCAGCAAAGTGGAGGCGACTGCTACTGTAGTCAACTAACTGTAGTAGCAGTCACCTCCAATCATGGTCCGCTCTCTAGCTTTACATCAGGCGGGGTGCCGCCCAAAAAAAACTTTAGCTTAGTATAGATTTTTTGGAGTTGCGACATCTGACTTCTACTTTCCCGATTATAAACAAAGGAGGTCCAAGAGCTCCGACGATTAAAAAAAAGCCGTTCCTTTTTATCATTGCCTTAGTCGCCCATTAAGACAATGAAGATCTACAAATTAATTTAAAGAACACAAGTTACGTGGTATGTCTTCGAAATTAAGATATCAGTAAGAGTATGTTGTTAGTTGTAATAGATGTCATTTCATTCAGCTCTCATTCGGTTCGCTGGTTTATAATTTACAAAGCATGCGCCTCATGCGTCTCGCACCATTCTGTGCTAATACAAGTGTGGCGTGAGCGGCTTTGCTCGCAATATTACAACCTACGTGCCTTTGGTGCGCCTCCTCACATACAAATGAACCTCAGCATTCCATTGTTGATATGATGTTATGCAATTTCCACTATTTCATTATTAGAATTCATCCTTAGAGTTAGAATTCGCCATTAGTGTGCCCATAACGTTTGAATTTTTATTACATCTCAATCCCTTGTTGGAAGTTCAGTATGACGTACTTTTTTTTTAAATTGTATCCTAACATATGACAGTAACCTACCTGATGGTAAGCTGAAGAAATAGAAGCGACTGCTAGTGCAGTTAAACATATGTAATTAGCAGTTGCATTCACCATGCCGGCCTAGGCAATTCGAAGTTAGATATCGAATCATAAAAAATAAGATAAAACCGACAACTTTCAAGCTGTCACTAAGTCACTTCACGGTCTATACATTTGGAGGTGGGATAATACCCCGTATCCCAAAGCCACCAATTTTTTATTTTTAGGAGTGGTCTATCTGCCACTGTTGAAATAACACCTAAACTTAAGATTTATCTTAGCTTGCATGAAGAGATTAGTGGATGTAAAGGAAGCGAGAGAGTTGTGTCAGGATCGTGGCAAGTGGCGATCCATTGTCTCTACCTATCCCTGTAGAAAAAGGTGTGATAATTTGATTTGATTGATTGATTTATTCGACAACCACATAACTAAAAATATTCATCTTAAGAATTGATTTGCCAACTACTACCCACACACATTGTAAACTTACGAGTGTATAGAAGAGAATTAAAAAGTTTGATCAAACAAGGGTCCTATCATCTGACGTCTGTGGACCTCTCATCCGTGTTGACTGAATGGCCGAGGGATGTTGCCCGCATACATTACCGCACTTACAGATAGCTACTGAAAAATTACTTTTACGACATTGATTGATTCTAGTTTTCAACAACCTTTTCTAGGCATCCTTTACAAAGAGACATCAAGTTACTATCACTCCCACTCTCACCTAATAAAAATTCAAACAGAAATGTCCGACATAAAATAGATAAAAACAGTTATTTAATAAATTATAATTATGATTTCATTCCTAAATATGATCACGCAAGTAAATAAATTTTGAATTAATATCGTGCTCACAAATACGGAACGTTTTGACTAGTCTCCATAAACATGTAACAACTAGATAGTATCATAATATGAAACTATGAAGCAATACTCATAGGAACTAACAATAATACATCATTATATTATTAACTTATCTTCTCACCCTTGACAACAACAATGCCCGTTGAAATATATTTGATATCATTATTCGAAGCCGAAAGCCTCTTAGAATTTTACTGCTGTCTGACATGCAATCCTCTAATTCAATTCACAACCATTGAACAACAGGTGGGGCCCGCGGTGTGAACCTTAACCTTTTAATAAAAACTTTTTTTTATTGTGGCTCGATATATGATGTCACCCCGCCTGGAGTACGTGATTAATAGAGGCGACTGCTACTACTGTTAAAATACTGCAGTTGAGTATTTACTCGGTTTACTCAGTCGTTGTCACTCTTCGTCCTTCTCTTCCTTATCATCAGGCGGGTCGAGGTCGGATGTCGTGTCACAATAAAGAAAAGTCACCAAGTCGGCCTAGTTAAAACCGGTAACTCCAGCTGTTCCAGAAACGCGACTAAGTCACTTCACGGTCTGTTCACCAAAGTGGTGGTACGTATATTACCCCGAATCGGTAGATTTGGCCACTGTCTGCCTGCCTCTCTTAATACCTTTTTTTAAATAAAAAAAACAGGTACATAAAGATTGAAGAATTAATATAAAAAATCGCAGCGAATAATAAATTCAGCAAAGATTTTAAAATAAATCCTTTTATAATGATTGTCTTAAATCTTGTGGATTTAATTTTTTTTTAATAGCGGTCAAAAACCAATTTAGTTTCGGAACCGAATGGCAGACAAGACCGAAGACGGGAGTATCCAAAAGCGATCGTGTTTTTTGATAATACTGCCAATTTTTAAAAGGAACGTAACCACATTTTCTTTTACTGACAAAAGGTGAGTTACGTGCTAAGCACTTTTTCTCGGTCCATTTTTGAAATTCAAATTTTTAAATTGTCGGTTCAGAAATCACTTAAATCTGTGCCCATAAAAGTCAGACAATTGTTGTCCGCAGAAATCAGCATAGAAGTTATCGACGAATATTTTACCATCCTAAATGTTTTGCAGATCAAAATGGAAATAATAACATTATGATTATGAGTAGTTATAGGAAACAAATATTTTGTTAACATTTTCTCAAGCAGAACCTTTTTTGGGATCTTTCGGAAATCGCTATATTATCATAAGAGGCTCGACGTAGAGAGATGAGAGCAAACGATCGTGTTGTGCATCTAAATAACGTCTTATATTTACAAATATTTGTTAGTCGCACCCTAAGTAAGGGAAGGATTTGATCCTTATTATCTTAAGACGTTATAGTCACAGCTTGGGTCAGTTTGCCTTTTGTTTTAGTGCTACTGAATAATAAAGATTAAATTTACTCAAATCAACCCGACACATCTTTCTTGCTTCCTCCAGATATAACGGTTTAAGGCAACCGAGAGCTATTGGTAGATAATTGACAAAAAACAAAACATTTGTGCCGGCCAAAGATGTTTAAAGGTGATAAAACGCGTTCTTAGGCGTACAACACGCACATACACAAATGCAAAAACGTCTCCAAGCTAATTTGACTTTCTTTGCTCGGTGCCTAATAATGTCAGGGCTTTACTTAGTAACGGTATGTTACTATGGAATAAAAAAACATTCGAAAAGATCATTCATTAACTAATTGAAAATATTGGGCATAGAGATGTCAAAATGTATCCGGCTGTCCAATAACTTTTATACGTCCGTCTGTGAATCACAATATAAAACTAAGACAAAAGCATTCTAATATGTCTACTTAATATTCAATGTCTTTTTGCAATAAATTTAAGATTCACTCCTATGATTCATTATAAACCGCGGCGTTACCTTAGTAGGTTATATTACTCAGCATTATTTCAGTTCGTACGTGACAGTTTTAAAGTTTTTCACAGAAAAGAAGATTAATTTTATATCTACTTTTGTATTAAGTAATAAATTTATGTTGCGGTTTTCCTTTATGTTAAATATCAATAAAAGCATCAAATTACTTAAGTTCTTTGAAATACATAATTTTTACTTTTATACTTATGTATGTATTTTTTTTGCATAACTCGTAGTATCTGTTTTAAATATTTCACAATTATAAATTTGTAAATCGGAGGCGAGTGGTATCTTTATTACTCTTACAGGGACAACCTATGTAGAAGATTATTTCTTGATCAAATCTTAAATAGGAACATTCTTAAATGATCAAGGGTTCTCAGTGCCCATAATCATAGAGTCTACATAAAGGGAATTGTGGATGTGACTGAAGCAAGAGATTGTGTCAGGATCGTGCAAAGCGATGCTCTTGTCTCTGCCTAACTCTGTGTAAATTAAGACGCGAGTTTTACGTTACAATAAAAGATAAATCACAAACTATTTATTCAAAATTATGAAATTTTAAGGTATATTGATGAAAATGGTGTTCACTATGTAATACTTTTATTTTATCAATCAAATTGTCACGCCTTTTTTCCCACAGGGATAGGAAGAGACAATGGAGCGCCACTTACCACGATCCTTATACAACTCACTTGCTTCCTTCACATCCATAATTCTCTTCATACAGGCTCTGTGGTTATGAGCACTAGGCAACCTAGCTTTCTTGAGGATGTCTCCGATTTGGTCGGAAAACACTCTCCTGGGCCTGCCTTGTTTAACGCATCCAACCCATCGATATCTAACCACGTCAGATTTTTAAATTCATTTCGTCAATCTACTTTCACTCATCCTTTCCATGTGGCCAAACCATCGAAGCATTCCTTTGTCAATCCTTGTCACTACATCTTCTTTCAAACCACATCTATCACGCAGTGTGCTATTTCTTATTCTTATTCTTATCCGCTATCGTCACTCCACATACACTCCCTAACGACCGCATTTCTACAACGTTAATTCTACTCTCATGTTTCTTCTGCCATACCCAACCTTCACTTCCATACATTAATGTAGGAACAAGCACCGCATTTATTTTATTTATTCATAATTTATTTTAGGGCAGTTTGAAAACTGAAAGCGTAGACAAATGTACAGCTAAGTTAACAGTGTACTAGGCCGGAGTAGTGGATGCGACTGCCACTTGCAATTACTTAACTGTCATAAGCTAAAGTAACAACAAACGAGGATATGTCGCATGTCCTAACATAAACCTATGATACATGAACATTTTTATTTTATTTTTTTATTGTGACTAGACATCTGACCTCGTCCCGGCTGATGGTAAGCAAGAGGTGCCGACGAATGTAAAAACCGAGTCTTTACGGTTGCCTCAGCGCCGTCACTATGCCGGCCAAAGGTGCTTCTTCACACATCGCTTGAAGGATCTAAGGTGGAATGTAGAGAACACATGGGCTGGTAAGCATTCCACTTGTCGATATACACATTACACATAGTTATAACACAAGAAATAATAAACATTTATTATCTCAGGCAATTTCAATTGAACATTGTACACGCATCTGGGTTCGTGATCGTCGCGCCCAACTTTCGCCCATTCATTTCATTGGACTGCGAAATAAGGAATGATGTCACTTCAATGACAATCAGAAACTGTTTTAAATTGTATTTTATAGCCAGACTTCGCCACGGACAGTTATTGTACGAAATATTTTAGAAATTCTTCTCCAACTGAAAACTGGGGAGAATGTTTTATATTTAAAATTTCAGTCTATATTAAAATTATACTAAAGGTGAAGAGAACTACTGGAAATAGTACGATTTATCTGGAATAATTTACTGGAATTTAGTGCCAGAAATATTCCTATTTCTGACAATAAAAAGCCTCTTGACAACTGCATGTTTACCTTGCATCATTAACTATATCGTATAGGCAATAGGTTATTTTTATTTTGAGGATCAATATGTTGGATAATGCAACGACTATTAAATAACAGCAGATAGCAGTTGATCGTGTAGGAACCAGTAACTTTTAAGCTAAATTCGAAACGCTAATGAGTCACCTAGCGGTCTGCGCGCTTGAAAGTGGTGGTACCTCCCCAGTTCAGTGGAGACTGGGCAAATGACTAGATGACAAACGGGCTTTTAGACTTCTAATTCTAATCAACAGTCACCTTTGGCCGTCACCTTTGGTCAAAATTAGTAATTAGTTAAAAGATATCTAGTGGTAATTTTCTTCATAATTCTCATAAGTACATAGTAGCTTTAGAAGCCAAATTCTTAGTAAACCAACCCATCTATCCACGGTTGCTTTACCACTCAAATACAATTAAAAATATTATAGAACCCCCAATTAAACGACGGAGTTTTTCTTTTAATTATATACTACAATAACAGAGCTAATTAATACAATTGTAGAAATACACAGTAAAAGAAAGGAAAGTATTTTTGAAATAATTTGACAATACAATGCATGATTATATCAAAACAAGTTTTTGGACGGAAATAATGGCATCACATTAATTAGAGTAAAGGGAACTAATAACTAGGTGAAAATGTAATTATAATTTACGCAACAGTAAGTATGATTGACAGATGCATAATTATTGTAGAAACCTAATTGTTGGACTATCTAATTAGAAAAAAATAATTTCGAAATTTTTTACTTTTAAAATGATGCAGTCTTCAGTAGCATAACTATGTCTTAAAAGTTATTTAATTCGACAAGTATAATGCATAATAAAATTCAAAATTCAAATAGAAACTATTCAAATAATACGTAGTACAAATTCATCAATTGCATATCTCGAATATAATTTAATTTAATTATTAATCAATTAATCAAATAGTCTCGCCTCGATATCCGCAGGTACAAAAAGTTAAGTTCTTTGAAATCTCTCCATTCTATCCACAATCTCTTCTTACAAACTTTATAACTCTTCGTAAAACCTTCGTTTTTTAGAATGTACCCCCGATTTTTTCTTATAGGGACTCGACATATGACAGCACTCCGCCTGATGTCTAGCTGAAGTGTCTATTAATAGAGGCACCTACGGGTAAATAACTGCAAGTAGCAGTCATATCCACTATTCCGGCCTAGTTGGAACCGGCAACTTACAAGCTGATCCCGAAACGCGACTTATCACTTTACGGTCTGTACACATGTAAGTGGTACCACTGCTTACTAATCTTAGACCAGCAGACTCCAAGCAAATATCCGTCGATTACCAGTACTATTACCATCATAATTACCATTTTGAACCTTTTTATCAAAACAATCGAAGTGCGTTCAATTTCCTTTCTTCGCATTGCTATTCTAAGAGTGTGTGCTTATTGAAGCAGAAAATTACCGATATCTATTCTATTGTTTGTACGATCATTTATTTGTACACTATTTGTTTTGTAACAAACGCAGTTGTATTATTAGTTGTATTGTCGACAGCCGTGGCGTATTGGTAAAGTTCCGAGTTTGATTCCCGGAAAAGTAAATATTTGTTTCATTGTAATATTTATTAATTAGATTAAATATTACAAATATTTGTTAAAAAAAGAGGTAAATAGAAATAACAGCCTCTGGGTTGGTTGTGAAATAGTTTCAGGCAGAGCTCTAGTAGGAAGTGTAGTTACAGACCGTTAAGTGACTTAGTCGCATTACGGTATATGCTAGGCCGCATTTCGGTTCTAACTAGGCCGGCAGTGCTACTTACAGTTGTTTAAGCAATCCAGTTTAAATCAGGCAGGGTGCAGTCATATACGCGTCGATTCACAATTAAAAAAAAGTTTGGTAGCAAGAGAGTTAATATGTTAGTATGTCAGAATCGTGGAAAGGGGCAATTCGTAGTTTCTGCCTATCTCTGTTGAAATTGGGGCATGAAATAATGATGATGATGACATTTCGCTAAAAACAAAATCTATTATACATTTCAACAAAATTATATTTATTAATTCATTTTTCAATCCTTATTTTTAAATATATAATGAGTGAATATTGAATATAATACGTGTAACCCGTTCTACCAGCTTAGAAGACTACAGTGACATAAAACAAAGCTTGAAATTCATTGAACGATTTCTCTTAAGAATTCTTTGGTGTTCAACCACCCATCTGCATGATATCTGTCCCATCTAACAGTAATCCCATAAATGACATCAGATAAGGAATACCATACAATACATAGATGCAGCGGAGAGCGTTCAATCGCTTCTAAAGTTTAGTATTGGAAATAATAACATTTTCTTTAGCTGCATTCGCACACCAATACATATTATACCTGTATAATATTTTATAATCTTATTAGTTTCGAGCATGATTATGGTTTTCTAATAATTACTTTAATTCTTTCTGTTGATGATTGTTGTAAAATGGGGACTTTATTGTCGTCTTAAAACAAAAGTCTAAAACATCGAAAGTCTCTACATAATGACACCGCCCAGTCTGATATTAGACTGCTTTTAATTTTCAATAGATCGTTCAATAGAAATAAAATACGTAGCGACTGAGGCAAGCGCAAACTAAATTGAAATTCACAGTAAAAGGACTTGATTACCATCAGGCAGGTCAAAGTCAGATATCAGTCTCAATGAAATAATAAGACCTTTTGCGAGAAATTTTTGAACGCTATCGCTTACGCTTAAGCTTATGTTAGGTTAAACATCTATAGGTAAGTATTATCATACGGTATCGAAATCATCTCTAGCGACAATATACGACCAGTGACAGTTAGACTGAGAAATCATCTAAAACCTTCGACATGCTTTGAAGTAGCCGCTACCAGTTTAATGTGTGGAATTATTTTTGAAGATTTGTTTATTGTTTTGGTACCACAATTGAATTTTGATGGAATTGATATAAGTTTTATTATGGAAGCGTTGTGTAAGTTCTAAATTTTAAGAGATGAAGAATCTTTGTCATTGTTTGTCGGAGAGATTGGGAAAATGTAACCGATTTGAATTTAATCAAAGTATTTATGACCATTTATGAGTAGTTTTGAATAGTGACTTAACCACATATTTTATATTGCCCAGTATTTTTTAAATAATTTAAAATATAATACTTAGCATAATTAGAACAAATAATTATATATTGACCTTCTAAACGGCAAATTAACATATAAAATAAAACAAATACAATGACATACAATTATAATTTATTTATTGAATATAAAGTCAAAATGTCAAATGTGTTTAACAAGTAATACATTTCGTATAAGTTTTATGTTAAAGTGATAAGTATTAATTATTATTACAAGAGATTGTATTGACAATATTGAAAAGTTGCGAAACCTGTACCTCACTCATATAATGAATAAAATATCCTATAAAGAGTTAATAACATAAAGATCTTATGGCCTAGTTTTGGTTGTGGTTTTTAGTCATTATAATGTAAATTTACATTTATTATGTATGGGACTAGAATTTAAAAATACTTCACACTGTTGGTGAGAAGGTTCCTCATTACTGACTTTCGAAGGCTACATATTCTTTAGCACTTAGGTATTTGGAAATATCGAATCACTTTGTATGTGTGAGTCACACATGTTTGGAAGGAAAACAGTCGTCTTTGTCTACGTTGACACGTCACTTAGCTGTTCTATTTACAATGCTTTTAGCACACCCTCTGTAAATGTAAGTTTAAGCAAATAGATTTTTGCGTAGACCGCATGCCCTATATTTACGCACTTTTATGTGGGTTACGAGTTGCAAACTTTTAGGGACGAATAAATATGACATAGAAATTCTGAATAAAGATAAATCCTGTTAGTAATACTAATGTTACTTTGAGGTCATCGGGTTATCCAGTCAAGACTTTAAGTTGCTAATGGTCCTCTGACATCATCAGTAAGCTGTTATCCGCGTGCAATTAAAACCTTATCTTTATTAAGTGTTCAAGTTGACATGTATTAGAGAATTAAGTAAATTAGAAAACTATAGAATGCTGCTGGCTATAGGTTTTTAATGCAAATACGTACCTCTCTTATCAGGCTTTTGATTGCATTAAGTTGCTTTCAAGGCTTAATTACTAGGCGTTGTGGGCGATACGAGCTGTTACGTTGCTGTCGACTACCAATCCACAACTCGTGTGACAGAATTACGAGTAAGCTGAACAAAAACCAGTATTAATTAATTAGATTGTGTGATTAAGACGCAAAGTAATAGCAGTTACGTACCATTAGTACCATAGCTTCTAGATCCATGGAACTATTGCGCACTATATTTACGACTTTTAGTTTAATAAATAGTTTAATCTATGGACCTTTTCTGTGATAAATAAAATATAACACGTAAGTTGTACTTTAACAGTACATTGACTATATTATTAATATTAGCTTCGGCATATAGTCGCTGATGCTAAGTTAGATATAGATAGAAGTATGTAGATTTCTGGCAAATACAGAGTCAGAGTCAAAATACAGATGGCAGTAATCCTGACTATCATACGGTCTGGTGAGAAGACACCTCTTCATGTAACACTGGAAGGATATTCAAGATTATAGGACAGGAAAGAGATGTTTAGGAAGGTCGTGAAATTCTCAATAAACAACAGAGGATGGTCTGCCAATTTTTTGGTTTTATTGCTGGATTATATCTATAGTATAATATCAGTATTTTTTGATAATAGAAATAAAATAATTAGATTATGGAACTAAAGAATGTAGAAAACAGCGCGAAATTTAATTATTGCCATACGAATGTTAATCAATTTAATGCTAAAGCGATAAGCGAAGTTGATTAGGACGAATCAACATTTTATTACTACACGGTTTTGTGTATGACATGTTAATTAAATTATAAATGGTAATAATAATAATAATTGGTGTTTCTTATAACAAAATAATCGATTTATACAGTTCACATTAGGTTTAATTAAATAATGTTTTGATTGAAAAAGTGATTGATTAAACGGGGCTACAAGGATCGCTATTTGGTCCTATAGAAGTCAAAATGTTAATGCTGAGATTTGTGATTTTTAAGTATCATTTATCAAAATCAAACATAGTCCAGCTGATACAGTGCCTACACAGCCTCATAAGTGTTTATCAATAATAATGATACTGCGTTAATCAATTCAAAATACAACTTTAAACTGGTAGTCAATTTATCATATTATTAAAAAATATTACAACCCATTATGTACAGAGCAGCTGAAATAGTCGTAAATCTCACGATCATTAGTCATACATTTTTTCTTTAGACATACATTCATTGACTTCTACTACTAGTCAATACATATGATTTTTTCAATGACCGTAAAAAGGGGTTCGAAGAGTCTACAATGATACTCGTATTGTATTCCAGAGGGTTCTATACGGGTTCCATCAACAATACTTAAATTTTATAGACTATTCAAAACAAAATTTATCTTATAATATAAATCTAGGGTTAATTTCTTCCTTCTTAAGCCTCGGTCCTTGGTCCTCGATTAAACGGTTCTCATAACCGACCGTGGTATAGTGCAGTACAATGGTCACGCAAACCGAGAGCCATCTAAACCACTTGCCGATACCAATGTATCTTTTACATATTTAATTTGGTCGTCCTGCTTCTATGACACAAGTAGTTTAGTAGCTTAATCTAATTAATTTGCTTAAAATCAATTAATTTGAATATAAAAAAAATCTTTTCACTTGTGGAATGAGGCATTTTTATGTTTCTGCCTATACCAGTGGGAATCGAGTTGTGATAAAATAATTGAATGATTAACTTTTTCTAATATTTACTCGTAAATTTATCCTGATTTACAAATAACCAATAAAATCGTAAAATGAGTTGTTTGTTAATGTAAAGTTTTGTTTTCTATTTTAATCTTGGTTAAGGGCGTGTTTCCATTGGAGTCCAGTTAGGAGGCAGAAATATGAAGCTGAGTATTTAATAAATAGAGAAAACTATATTTAAGAGTGGTAGGCAGAGGTGCCCAGTCTTCCGATCCGAAGTAGTACTACCTACTACTACTGTACAGGCCGTGAAGGGACGTGCGTTGCGGCCCCTGTTTTTTATTTAAAGAATATCCTAGATTTGCCTAAGCAATAATCTTCTGGGTCATCTCTATTTTACCTTTTATAAAGTGGACAGCTATCCTAAAACTCATATTATGTAGTTGCTTTATCTGGCACATAAAATATATTTCAATTAGCAATAAAAAATACATAAAAAGTACAACGTTTCACGCTATCACTAAGTTGGTACAATATTACCATTTCCCATATATTTACCAGCCCGCATATTCAAGGGATTCGTTCCAGCTTCATGGCGTGACGAATTCTTGCAAACGTTCCTTGTCAGCGACATGAGGAGCACTTCCATTGCACAATGATGTAAAAATCATGTTGTATCATTAAGCCGGAACATCTCCATATATGTGTATGACCTAATTTGGCACACTCCTTTGATACTTCAAGTGAAAGAAGAAGGAAATGATTTTGATTTATCTCCCCTCTCATTAAAAATATAAAAGCAAAGGATGTGATATACATAAAAACATGTTAATAAACTTTATGATTATTATAAACTTTATCATTATTATAAAAGAAGATTGAGGAAATGGATTTATAAATCATATTTAAAAAATTGTTCCTTTATCAAATTGGAAAGATTATTGAAAGAGCCCCGTAGTCCCATAACCATAGAGTTTGTTGTTTGTGATGACAATTGAAGTTAATAATTTACAATGGCTGAAGTTCAAGCTGGGTTGAGATTAAATCGAGTCTTAGTTTTTTAATTCAGTATTGATTAATTGTTGGTAAAAATTTCAATTGAACCTTGTCGTAATCACGTACTATTTAGATTTTTTGTTATTCCTTTCAAATTGTAATTTGACAGCCTTCGTGATGCAAGTTAGAGGTCAACACGTTTTACAATATTTCGTTTATTTTTATATGAATTTGCTTTATTTTTAAACATTAAAATTAATTATAAAACAATACCTTATAATTATTATATTTGTAATTTACAACTTATTGTAATTGTATATCTAGTTAACAGTTTATTCAAAGATTAAAGATTTTAAAGATTTATTTTAAAGATTAAGTAAGTACATATTAATAAGTGTACATTAGTGAATGATTTTTACAAAAAAATGTATTTTTTTGTAAAACTTACTTACAGATTTAGGGGTAGTCAATTGGGGGTAGGGATATTCTAAAACATAGATTACAAGATTAAAATTATAAAATAACTACTTTAGGCACAATTTAACTAACCATGTGTTATTGACAAAAGGATCAAAACAGATTGAACTGATATTCCTCTATAATAGGAAATAAAAGTGATGACACTGAAACTATTACCGCTAATTCATAACGATTCCTCGTTTAGTAGAATACGAATCTGTTGTGTCGCGATCCTTTTCGTGAAGTCGATCGTTAGAGACGCATTCTAATTGAACAGGACGGAAAGGAATCAAAGGGAATGATTGCATTCCCCCGTCTGCAAGGGACATCCGAAAAGGGAGCGACGTGATGCGTGGGCAAATTCTTTTAGGGCTGGGATCTATTCTTTGTAAGTTCGAAAAAGTCACTTATGGAACATGAATTCTACCAAAAGAAATTTACAGTGAAATATTCGACTTTGTTCAAATCGTCTCTATTCCTACGAATATTTCGGATTGCATTATTCTCGAAGGGGCTAGAATCGCACACTGAAACAAAATGCGGTAGGAGATTCCTTTGCAATAATATAGTTTGCTAAGATTGCGGATAAAATTGCTTTATGTAATTTGTAAGCTGATGCATTAGGATATTCCTTTGAAGGATGCTTTGGTGGGGTTGATTTATTTAAGGATATCGTACACAACATCTTGTAATTAATATTTTAAAACATTGGAATAAATAAACATCTATTCCAGTAATAAAATTTTAACACAGTATAGATTAATAAGTAATATTAGTATATAATATATTTTATAGGTTAATGCTTATTATTCAAAATTTATTAGTAAATTTTGATCAATAAAAATATAGTAGGTAAACTAGTAATAAAAATACAAGTAAACTATTAAATGATCGTAATTTCATGATTTTTATCGCCATCTTTGCCATATGTTGCAACCGTTTTTGTATTTGATACGACAAAATTTAGCTACACTCGAAAGGAATTTTGATTAAAATCAAAAGTATGGAGGGGAAGTTAAACGAGAATCAGAATATTTAACCGGGCAACTTCCACTAGAGTAATTTAACTCAAATTTACCCCTGCACTATCGCAATTTTGCAATAAAATAATTACAGTGTCTTTTAAAATTACTTTTTTATTATATCGGAAACTAAATTAATGACTATTTCAGTGGTCTGTATATAGTATGTAACCGTAATAAATATAAAAGAAGAAACAAACTTTTTCTTTTAAAATAGTAATAGATTATCTAGTAAGAAACAGATGTGGAACTAGGAAAGGGTTGTAAGAGGTAATGGACACAAATGGATACCACTTCAAAGAGCGGGAAGACTTTACTACTCTTGATAAAATAAATACTTGACTTTGTTTTTACCGCATGTCCATAACAAAATCCCTTTTTCAGTAAATATTCTTTCATATTGAAGTAAGTTTATTACTTAGACTTTCTCTGAGATTAAAAATAATTACACATTATCTTTTATTCGGCTTTATGTTGTGCGTTTTGTTTACTCAATAAATTATTGGGGATTCGGAACTAATGAATAAACTATGGTGTAATGCAACCAGCATTTTATTTGGTACGGATATTGTGCAACGGGTCTAACATAATTTTAAACTTATAGTATTTTTGTCTATATTTATTATATTACTAGAAAACTATAACGTTATAAACAAATACCCACGCATTATATAGGTAAAATACATGTTTAATAAACATTCCTATTTTTAATTGTTTTTAAATCTGAAAAATATACCAATAGTTTTTTTTTTGTAACATCAATCAAATTATCACGCCTTTTTGCCCACAGGGATAGGCAGAGACAATGGGGCGCCACTTGCCACGATCCTGACCCAACTCTTTCTCTTCCTACACATCCACAATTCTTTTCATACAAGCACTACGAGTGGTTCAGTAAAACTAACCAATATAAATAAATTAAAAAGAAGAAAGTAAGGAAATAAAATAATATTTATATAATTGTATTTTTCTCAATATAAAGGAATATGTTACGAATGACCATAAACTCCATTTTATTGCTTTTAATATTGATTAGGAAAAAAATATTGACCATATAAAAGGCCCCAAAACGATCTATTTTTTGCCTCTCACCTTTACAAGAGCCCACGCGTGAAGTTCAAGTATTAAAGCTCCCCTAAATGTCCACATCCTTTGTATCATTCGCATCGGGATGGATTTTTCAACTTTTTACCACGTATACCAAACAAAGCTTATTGTTGAGCGTCATAAGAAAATGTTGGTTTATTTTGCCATTGTTGGAGCACCATTTATCTCTTTAATTTATGGCACAGCGTCGCGAATGGTCGACATATTTTGTGTTGAGCACTCAACAGCTTTCACGTAGGTTCAAATTCGGATTGTATTGTGATGATTGTGTTTTTATGCTCGAGCCTTGTTTCAGGGCTGCCGTCTTAGACTACTGCTGGCCAGTGCGATTTGTCACGGAGAAGTTGTGTCTACCATTAGCCATTGTTTGAATGCTCGTTATGCACGGTAGGTAATTTGCCTTGGTCACCCAAATTGTCGCACTTGTGGTTGACAAAGTTATAAAATCATTTATCAATAAGAATTCCGAGTAGGTGTTACTTATTAGGACAAAGACCACCATGTTAGGACAATTGGCAATTTTAACATTTATGACTCATTTCCAGGCAATGCTTTAGTAGCAAGTAGCTGAATTTTACAGCTTATTTATGATTTGACATACTAATATTTCGTCAATAGTCAAAACATTTTAACGTGTTTTTTCGAGGTCACACGTCATAAATTACAAATGTCATAATTACAAATGAACGGCGCACGTTGTTACTCGTAAACTCTGTACATGTACGTGTCCCTATAAAGCGTACGTA
Organism: Tinea trinotella; assembly: GCA_905220615.1. NCBI lineage: Eukaryota > Metazoa > Arthropoda > Insecta > Lepidoptera > Tineidae > Tinea > Tinea trinotella. Next base: position 4,533,937 of record HG992314.1, read on the forward strand.
AAATGACGTAGACAAAGAACAATAAAGTGTTTATATGGGTAGCAATTAAAAGTTAGTTTTACCGTACAAATAAGTCACCTAGATTCAGACATAGGGCTGTAAAGATCTTTGCAGCCCGCGCGTATTATACAAGTAGTATAAATTTTACAGCAATTACAGTCGCCACGGTTGTATAAGTTTTAATTAATCGCTAAATTAAAGTTGTACTATTTATGTTCTCTTATCGCGACGACTTGTCGTTGCTGTGCACTGCTTTACGATTATCTGTTTCCATTGGGCGTAAATTGCTACACGCAATCCATACTATAAATCTACTTTACATATGTATAGTATCTATCTACATGGTGTGTTTATTATTATAGTATAATTTATTTTATAGTAATTGGTGTATAATGATATTAAAGAACAATTCTGAATAATACAATGAATAAGTACCCAGTACATATTTTATACATTGCAGTTTTTCATTGCTGAGGCTTTATATTCATTAGTGCTTTAAAGTATATAACATTTATTTTATATAAATTTATAGCTCTAGATTTAAACTATTATTATCTTATTAGATATTTAGGTTTTGTGCATGCGTTAAGGAGGGTGTTTTCCGACCAAATCCGTGACATCCTCAAGAAAGCTAGGTTGCCTAGTTCCCATAACCGTAAAGCTTGTACTAAGAGAAAAGTAGATTTGTAGGAAGCGAGGGAGTTGTGTCAGGATCTTGGCAAGTGGAGCTTTACTGTCTCTGCTTATCCCTGTAGGAAAAAGGCGTAACAACTTGATTGATTGATTGATAAATCAAGTTCCGTCATGAGCCATGACTCATTACATGGTATTATTGAATAATAGAATAATACTAGACTGGGATAATAAATGTACTGCTACTTGTACTTATACGAGTATACATAATACTTACATTCATAGACCGCACCTTAGCTTAACATCACGTTTTGTCATATAATGTTTTGAGCCACAATATAAAAGGGATAGATACGATAATATAATATGTACATATAAATTATTAAATGATAAGAAACATTGGAAACACGTAACTGGGTGCCAAAGGATGCAATCTCTACCAAGAATATGTCAAAGTTAGTTACGATCACTGTCACCAAAGTCTTCATTAAGTGATAATCAAGTAATTTAGATACAATGTTGATTGCAAAACATAGATTAATAATTCAAGCTATTCTATTCCAAAGTTAAAATGAGAAATGTATACTTTTTTATCCTTTCTAGGTTATCCTATCTTAGGTTAGCTTACCTGAGTTTGTACAAAATTAGGATCCAATAAAAGTTTTGAAGTATCTAAGGCCTTAGATTATACTTAGAACAAGTTTAGGCGTTTTTTTTTATTCACATCAATATTTTTTTATTTTATTTATTTATTTATATTTATGTAGTGTATATTTATGTATATATTATTTATATAGTGGATGCGAATCTACATGTATTTGTTTTACTGTAGTACCTAGCCCACAAGTACCACCACTTACAAGTACAGACCGTGAAGTGATTTTATCGCCGGGTTACCAACTTGGCCAGCATAGTGGATGTGATTGCTACTCACAGTTATTGAATTGTAGTGCCAGTGGTATCCATTCATGGACCACACTCCAGCTTAACATCAATCGGGGTGCTGTGAACCCTGTAAAAATAAGGCAGCCGTAAACTAAATTATAATATCAGTTGTAAGCGCTCTTGAACCTTCTCTTGCGTAACATCAGGCAAGTCGAGGTCAGATGTCAGTCACAATAAAAGAGAAAAAGAATTCCACACGTTTGATTCAATGCGTGGTCAAATAGCAGTTCAGACGGAACCACCAATTCATTTATTCCTAATGTAAATGTTATAGAAAATTTATGTAAATTAGCGTTATTACATTACGCCTGATAGCAATTTACTGCTACATAAATATGAATACCGCATACGGTGTTCGGCTGACGAATATATAAATATAGTAAGGGTCAATCGAAATATCAATTCTCATAGAGAGCGCCATTTTTTATATTATATGATTTTGTTTGTGACTCTACTAGCCTGGTGGTAAGCTAGGGGGTGTCAAAAATGGCGACAGTGGTGTAGTGGCAGCAATGTTTACGCAAGCCGAGAGCACAGGTTCAAAACCACTCACCGGTACCAATGTATTTTTGATATATGTTCTTTGGTTGTCCTGTTTCTATGCTGCTTGTAGCTTTAGTCACTTAGTATAGGAATGTATAATACAATAAAATAAAATAATAAAAAACAAAGACAAAAAAAACAACTTGGTTCACAGTTGCCTCAGCCGCCGTCTTTATGCCGGCCAAAAACTTTCAATAACCTACCCTAACACAACTCACTCATTAAACCCAAAAAAACCGTGCAGGTAGTACTCATTACTCATAGTCATGTAGCTTGTATGAACAGAATTGTGGATGTAAGGGAAGCGAGAGTAAGGTTCACTGAATTGAATACAAGTTAGTTCTTTAACACATTTATTTTTTTGTAAGCCCACATGTTATCCCCAACCTTGGGACCTTCAACGAAGTGTGATTAAGCACATTTGAGCAGCATAGTGGAGGTTGCTGAGGTTACCGCATACTGAGTCGGTTTTATCTGTTGTCGGCACTCTTAGTTTAGAACTTGATAATCAAGCATAGCTAACACGACACTGTCACCGGCAGACACTCGCGGCTTCTCATAATAAACTATTGCACAGACAATTAATCCTGTGCATAAAAAGTCAACCAAAAATAATATAAGCGTGTACCGTGATATATAGATATTATACCGTAAGTTTTGTTAAAATTTTGAAGAAAACACAAACAGAAAATTGTAAAGACTAAATTCATTTTATGTTTCTTTTAATTCCTAAATGCCTTTTGAAATTGAACAGCTGTACACTGAGAAATATTTACTGGCCCAAAATGAATAAGATGCTTTTGTTAGTTTCAAAATTATAGGAACATGTTTTTTAAAGTGGGAATTGAAGAATTCGGATTTTAAATTTAATCGAATGTTTTATTGAATTTCGAATGACAACTTGTTACGTTTAATAGGTGCTTATAGAAAATTGTTTTCTTTAACATTAACTACATACAAAATTTACCAGCTTTATTACTAAGGTAAATGATATTCTATTTTACGTTCACAACGTCTATTTATATATTATTATTATGGCAAGCTATAGTTATGAACACCACACCGTCCATTGTTGTGCTGGAGTGCCATCTATAAATGGAGGTAACTGCTATCCCAGACAAGCAGCAGTCGCATCTACTATGCCGGTCTGATTCAAATCCGGAACTCTTGTGATAGTTAGGGCAATCTTATTTTATTATTTTACATTTCCATACTAAGCTACTAAAGTGCTATCACAGAAACAGGACAACCAAAGCACATACACACTATATTATATCAAAGATATTATAATTGGTACCGGCAAGTGGTTTTGAACCTGTGCTCTCGGTTCGCGTTAAAACGAAAAAATAATTTCGGTAATAGGAGAAATTTATGTCATCTTATTAATTTATTCAAAGCAAGAACAAATAAATTTGATTAGTTATTATCAATTAATTTATTAATTAGATACTATTTACTTAACAATCTCTACGATTAATTAAATAAGGCAATATTAGCTTTAAGTGAAGTTTAAAATTTATATCATGTTATTATTTTATGAAATATTAACTTTATTATACATTTCTTTACAAGAGGACGTTGAAATTTAAATCTTATGTATTTGAATTAAGATTGAATTCTATTTATATTTCATATTTGTAATTATAGCTATATGTGTTGTATTGGGTAAGTAACAAGATGATTACAGTTATAAATATACAGCCTATGTTATAGAGAAGACAAACAAATTTAATCAAAATATTTAGGTTACTCCTTGTGTTAATATTTAGTAACTTTAGTATCATATCTCGTATTACACCGAAGCGTGTATTGTAACCATGTAAGTGTTGAAATCAATTAATTACATTTATTTTCTATACATTAAAGGGTTATTATGATCAAAAAGTATAATACATCAACCCGTAAAAATATATATATCTGATGTGGATGGATGCGTTAAACAAGACAGACCCAGAAGGGTGTCCGACCAAATGGGAGACATCCTTAAGAAAGTTAGGTGGCCTAGTGCCTATAACCATAGAGCTTATTTAAATGAAGAGAATTGTGGATGTGAGGAAGCAGGAAATTGTGAAATTGAGGCAAGTGGCGCTCCTTTGTCTCTGCCTATTTATGCGGGAAAAAGGCGTGATTTGATTGATTAATTGTAAAAAAAATATCTTCGTAATTAGAGGATTTTTTTATTGTTGCTCGAAATGCCCCGCCTGATGTTAAGCTGGAAGCGATTACTATTAACAGTTAAATAATGTTGCACTTGCATTTACTATATGGGCCTTATTGGTACCGGCAACTTTCAAGCTGATCTTGAATCTCTAGACTGGGGAAATGACCTAGTTCTACCAAGTCATATAGTGTACAAGAATAATAACTACCTACTCTTGCCAAGTTATAGACAAGTAATAACTAATTGCTATTGCGTAAAATGATTAATTACGTCTCAATTGTCACAGGGATAGGCACTAAGGGAGTAGTAGGTTCCATGAACTTGACAGTTTTAAATCAATCAATCAAACTATCACGCCTTTTTTCCACATTTATAGGCTGGGACAATGAAGCGCCACTTGCTTCCTTCACATCCACATTTTCTGCATACAAGCCACGGTTATGGGCACTAGGCAGCAACCCATCCAGCTTTCTTGGCAGTTTCCTATTTGCAAAAAAAGTTTCTAAGTGGAAAATCTGTATTGTTTAATTTTTAAAATAATTGAAGCTATATTTTTACGTTATTATTGTAAAAAATATATCAAATTTTTAATAAAACTTAACCCTTTTGAACGGTTAAAATTCTCATACAAAAAATATGGTTAATGGTTCGTTGACGGCAACAGATGGCCATATCAAACTTATTAAGCTCAATATATTACTGTTTCAATAACTTTCGGTATCATTTATTATTATTTCTCTTTACAAACCAATGCGACAGGCGTAGCGCATTGGTTAGCACACCTGTTTGTTACGCGTAAGGTCCTGGGTTCGATTCCCGGTCGGAGCAAATATTTATATCAATTATAATATAATACAATCAAGCTTTCAATTGTATTATATTATAATATTACAAAATTATATTTGTTATTAAAAAGATAGATCTGGTTGGCTCCGAGTCTAGATTTTAAAGAGTGGTTTATTTTGAATATTTTAATCTAAGGTTTCGTGGTCGAGGGAGACTACAATAATCTTAAAAACGTGGAATAAAAATTATCAAAATCTAAAGCAAGCTGCAATATTTGTTTTATTTTATAAATAATGAAATGCAGAAATGCAATCTATCAATGTCTTCACGTCTTTTCTAAATACATATAGTCTTTCCTCTCTTCCGTAATCCATAGTAAATGGATCTATAGATAGACAAATATACAGGTGACTCTTTGTACTTGTACTTAGTCCTCTTAGTTGGTAGCAGTCACTTCTGCTCTTGGCCCGAATTTTAGTGAAGGAAGGAACTAGAACACTGATGATTGGAGAATAACGGCTCAGGTTACGAACGCTTTAGTCAGCGTCTTTAGGTATCCATGAGCTTGTTAATTGTTTGTCAAAGAAACGACGCGGCATATCATTTAGTTCAGATGTCAATTCGGAAGTAAAAATTCTACCCGCACTGGTCGGGGGAAGCATCCGCATTCGACAAGTGGAACGCTTTGTCAGCCCATGTGTTCTTTCCCTCCTATAACTTTGGATCTTTCAAGCGATGCGTGAAGAAGCACCTTTGGTTGGCATAGTGATAGCGACTGAGGCAGCCGTGAACTAACTCGGTTGTTTTAGTCGTCGTCACTCTTGGATCTCCTCTTGGTTATCATCAGGCGGGTCGAGGTCCAATGTTGTGTCACAATAAAAAATATATATACGCGAATATAAAGTTATATGTACGAAAGTAATTACTTCATATTTGTTTTTATAATATAGTTGGTAGCTATTGTTATTGTACAAAATAAATTGAAATTCTCCCTCACAAATGTCTTTATTTATTTAGCTTCTATGTACTAATTATGCCTGTTGACTTAGGAACGGTCATAATATAACTCACGTGTGCTTATCTCTATAATTACTAAGAATTACGGTGATAGGGGACAACCAATATTGATACATGAACTGACCTATGACTAACCGGTTGATAAAGGACTATTATTTTTGTCAATTAAAATATAAACAAACCCTTAAAGCCATTCCTGGATTAGTCGATGCGATATCGATACCGATCGAACTCGGTACTAGTATAGCTTCAAAGAGTCGTGCACTGACTGGATCTGAGGGCATTTACCACGCCAACTAATCAGGGAGCTGTCTTAAATTACAAAATCATATTTATTTGCAATGATATTTAATAAATATCGTCTTTTTCTGAAAACATCATTATTTATTTCTGTTAAAAAAGTTACATCATACTTATTATATTCTCTTATTTGTATCTTATTATATTGTATAACAATATATCTTTATAAACTGTTTTAAATATCTATTATATTATTATTTTTTTAATTTACATTTCTGTACTAAGCTACTAAAGTATCATAGAAACAGGACAACTAAAGTACATAAATCAAAGATACATTGGTACCGATGGGTGGCTTCGAATTCGTGCTCTTCGGTTTGCGTACCCATTGCAGTGCCACTACACCACGGTTGCCTTTGAATGACGACATGAACGCAAATGAACGGCCGTCTTTGGAAATTACAATAATATCACTATACTGGCCTGGTTGGAACGATCGAAGCGACTGAGTCACTTTACGGTCTGTACATTTGCAAGTGGTAGCCGTCAGAAAAGGCAAATTATCGGTTTATAAAATCAATCAATCAAATTGTCACGCCACATAGATAGGCAGAGACAATGGGACCATTTGCCATGATCCTGACACAACTCCCTTCCTTCCCTCTCATCCACAATTCTTTTCATACAAGCTCTAGTAATATGGGCACTAGGCAACTTTCTTAATCGTAATTTTGTGTCAAAAATCGGAATCTGCCTTCTGGAACTCAGATTATCTTTTCCAGAAGGTGATCTTCTTAAGAAGTGATCATTAAGTGCAATGATGTTTTTAACTATTATTAAACTATTGAAATTGAAATTAAGGATATCTCCGTTAACAATATATTGCTTAAAACACTAAATATTTGCGTTATAAATTTTAATAAATAGTACAGTAAAGTACTTTCCAAAGAAGAACCCTCACCAAAGGGGCGAATTCAATTGATTTCTCAAGTCTTACAGTGCAGGGGGAAAGTAAAAGAGGAAATCATATATCGTACGCCATTTACCCTAAAATCTAATAGTTTACGTACTCATACTTTCATATACGTCGTTTCCGATTTACTAAATCAAGTATAAAAATTACCCACCCACGTGTTTTCCTTATCCTATAACTTTAGATTATTCAGGTAAAGCACCTATGACCGCTAAAGTGACTGAAACAGCTTTAAACTAAGTCGGCTTTTTCATTTGTCGGCGCTCTTGTAGCTCTTTAGCTTACCATCATACCATCAAGCAAGTTCAATTACCAATTATTTAAAAATATAAAGAAGAATTTTACTAACAAGCAATTAAAAATGAAACATCTTATACAATAACGTTTCCACCCACCACATACAATGTATTGAATAAAGCTGCATTTACGGAAATGATAAAAATTCAATCGTTAATTAAAAATAAAACAGTTTTAAGATGTCAGTATTCAACCTATTATTAAAATACCTTATTTGTAGAAATCAAATAAAGCAAACATTGATCATAGCTTACATATTACTAGACGGCACAAAAGATAAAGTGAACAACCCTCTCACCAAGCGACTAGTAGATGGGCAATATTAACAAAAAACTCACTCCTCCCTGTCACCCTCTCCAAAGACAATGGACAGTGAACTTTCACGATCATCATCCAAATCACTTCTAATACGTTCTTCATAAAAGCTTTTTAGGTATTAAATAAAATGTGGTAGTAGTACTGCAAGTAGTAGTCGTATCAACTATTCTGGGCTACTTAACAACGGCATCTTTCAAGCTGATCATGAAACGCAAGTAAGTCACTTCACGATCTCTACAATTGAAAGTAGTGCTCCTACCCCGGATCAGCAAACTGGGCAAATGACTAGGTTAATACATGGGCCGAGACCAGCTTTTAGAAGATTGTTTGATTTTACCCAGGCTTGCCATAGTGTACGCGAATTCTGCCTTAACATTTATATGTTATAGCAGCCGCCTTCGTTCATAATCGCCATCAATCAATCAAATTGTCACGCCTTTTTTATACAGGTATAGGCAGAGACAATGGAGCGCCCATTGCCACGGTCCTAACATAACTCCCTCGCCTCCTTCACATCCACAATTCTCTTCATAAAAGCACTCTGGTTTATATGTCGTGTTACACTTAAAAGAACATCTAATTTATATAGATGACCCGAATACCTATCTAAAAGTTTATGGTCTGTGCTTCTCATACTTATTAAAAATTCATTCAAAAAGCCAAATGTTTGTTTTTTGTTAACCTATAATTATCAACGTCGGTGGCTGGGTTAGATATTTTTGGTAAAATGTTCGCTTCTTTTATAAAAGGCATTATTAATAGGTTTTTTTAAATATTTACTGCGACTTCACGGTCTGAAGTTGAACATTAAAAGTGAACCTACTACTTCTAATTGACAGACTAGTTTGCCTAAGTACCACCAAACTTTTGAATGAAAAAAAACCGACTCGGAGCAAAAATCTGTCTCATTTTGTATAGTATAGTATTGTCTAATTATTGTATAGTAATATAATTAATTGTAAATAAAACGTGGGAGCAATCTGTTGCTAAGCGGGTCGGTCGTTTTTTGGGAACATATTTTCGATTTAAAATATTAAATGGTGGTAGTTATTCATACTATAAATATCGCACAATCTGTCCACCATCACCTCATATGACGAATCGGATAATTAATAATCCATTTTTCCCCCTTAATTACAATAAGATAAATATTTGAACCTGGTTTAAATATTAAGACGACAGCCGCCTAAGTTAGCATAACAGTTCGATATGCGTAAAGTCCTGGATTCTATTTCTGTTTGGAGCAATGATTTGTTGCACTTTTTTTTTATAATATTAATATTTAATAATTTAATTGGATAGTAAATATATTTGTTGATACAAAAGAGTGGCAGTCAGTGGTGCCCAGTTTGCGATCCGGGTTAGTACCACCACTTACAAGTATACAGACCAATGCGCTGTCTTATTCAAGCGTCCATCACCTATAAAATTTTAAAACACATTCCCAATCACAAGAAAATATTTCGTACATTTACATTCTAGTTTATAAATATAAAAACCGGATTAATTAAAAATAAACTAATTAGGCAAATTTTCTCCGTTTGTTTCAAACTCGGTCAAACCACTAAAACACTAAAGGCTCATAAATACTCGATCACTGTTACCGTAGTCTAAATAGCCCTACAAGATAGACTAGAAATTCTACAGCAATAAAAAGTCAATTCAATTTCGTAACAGAGATGCTATGGATTTTTAACCACTTCTTAACCAAATTCGAATTGCATCTGATTTTAAACTTTAGTTAAACATTTGCATTTACGAGGAAAGTAAGTAAAGATATTAGGTCAAAATTTAAGTAAGACTGGGGTTCTGCCATAATAGGACGAACCACAATAAAAAAAATTAAATTAATATAAAGTTAATGGACTTTAAGAATGTTAGGCAGTGGTGCCCAATCTGCCGAGCCGGGGTAGTACCGCCACTTACAAGTATACAGACCGTGAAGTGACTTAGTCGCGTTTCAGGATCAGCTTGTTAGTAGCGGTCGTAACTAGGCCGGAATAGTAGTGCGACTGCTGCTTGTAGGCATTAAACTGTAGTAGCAGTCGACTCCAATCAGGCGGGGTGCTGTTCAACCACAATAAAACGAAAAAACAATTTAATGTCCTAACTATTAAACAGTTTATCTCAATATGAAACTATGGATTGTAACCACAGTGTGGGAGTTTTAATTAAGTAAATTGCTTTATCTGCAGTATGAGACAATGAGGGTTAGGGAATTCTTATTAACATTTAATGATAGCTATCTATGACAGTTTTACACTATAGGGGTCTTTATTATGATGCTTAGATTCATTTTGTTTGAAGTTTTTATTACTTTATTGTTTTTATCCGATGTTGAGAAAAGAAATCTAAATCCAAAAACACCGAAGAATGAAAATACTACGACTAAAGTAACCATAATTTCAGTTTACTTTAGTCATCGTAACTATTTTCCTGCCAAATGCGCTTTTGCACGCTAAGCTTAAAGGATCTGAAATTCTCGATTGTTCTAAACGTCAAGCCAGATCTTTAGACTGACGAATAATCGACAGATGTAAATGAAGATGTATGAACAAGGTTAAATAGCCACAGAACATTCCCCATATTCATTACGAAATTGCAGGGGCTCCAGAGTTCTCTTGATCTCAGTTTCTTCGATTACTCAAACGGCTCGGCTTTGTAATGAATAAGAACCTGTATAAAAATTAACATCTTATACCTTCTTAAAATAATAATGATCGTTAACATATTCTGATACTACTAATTATCATCAAATAATAATTGCATGTAAATATGTACATAGTTATAAAATTGCAATATTTATAAATTATACATTTTACTCGTATCCACAATTCATTAAATTGCTGGTTAATAATCACATAAGATATTGTTTCTCACACTAATAAAATCTATTGGATAATCAAACACATGGTTTTAATAATCCACTCCATTGGTTTTAATTGCAGGCATTTATATAATTGCTTCATTGGACGGCTCACTTTATATCTTATCAAAATTAACATAAGTATCATTATAATGTTTTTATTTTATCACATTTGATTAAATAACTTATATAGCTATTTGCTTATCTAATAACTTTGGGCAGTTATCTGGCAATTTTTAAATATGTTTACTTTAAATTTGAATCTATTTTTTTTTAATTACCACTTGCACGGAATTCCCTCGAAAGTAGGGGTTGTAAACGGAGCGTTACTTTCCACAATCCTAAAAGAACTTTCCCGCTTCCATCACAACCACATTTTTTCATACATACTTTTGTGAGCCCTATGAAACACTGTTTTTTTTTAAGAACTTGACAGATTTCATATAATAAAATTTGATTTAATAATAATGATATTTTCTTTACCATTATTAAAACATACAACGCAATAAAATAATCATATTTGCTTCCTAAAGAAGAACACCTGACAGAAATATGATATGCCAGCGGTTAAATAACCTTGAATGCAACGACATGCATTCAATTATGATGCACTTGAATATTCATTTAAGTTGCCATTAAAAACAATGTTGTGTTAGCTGTATTATATGTTTGTTTTACATTGGTAACAGCAGGGTACCAATATTGTTTGTCAAATTTTAAAATTGATTAGTTGCAGTGTGAGGTCTATGAAAACAAACAATGTTTATTTTACCAAGAAGTCAATTTACAATCGTAGACAATAGTTATATTGCTATACCACCGTGTGGTCAAAGAGCCATAAATTAGAGGCACTCAATAAACGGCTCCATATGTTGCCTCTTGAAAAGCAATTCAGAACAAAAATAAACAATGTTTTGCTACCGTTTCTTCGCAGTAATTGAAGGAAGGTAAGCAACAGTTGAGGACAATGGATCTCTAACCCTATTATGTTTTAACAGAAAGAAAACAAAATAGAATAGCAAATACTTGGATGGAACAATACATTTTGGTAGCTGTTGTGTCCGACTTCCGCCAAATGAAATAATGACTCGGGACTACTGGTTGGGTATTGTATTAAGACCCCATGCACTCGTGCTCCTTCAAAATGTTGCCTGCAAATTTCTATTTCTTAGAATTTTTCCTCATAACATTTCAACAATTTATTGTCAGAATAACTTTAGCTTGTCAACATTTCTCCCAAATTTAACATACAATTTTACGTATTACCTACCTAAAAGTTTAAAGCGAGATGGCGGGACACAATTATCAATAATTTGTGGATTTTGTAGAGTTTTGTGGTTACACTTATGAAGGACACTCCAAATTGCTTTAATTGATAATGTGAAATTTGATTATACTTTATTTCCCTGTCTGTGATTATTGTTAAATGTAAATATTCCTACAATATGTTTGTGTGTATACCTTTTGTCAGAAGACAATAACACAATAGTTCCTACCTAACATATCGGTGAGAGAAAAACATCAGGTATCAAATATCGACGATTTATCCTTTGTGTGGACAAAATGCGACATAGTATCTATTGCTACAAAGCAAAATACAACCAAATCAATGTTAAAACGCAATCGTATATTGTATGCAATACTATTGTCAAACAAAAAAATTCCGGACAATTGCGTCTGTAACATGAATACTGATCATTATCTGGTTCTACCAATAGGCTTATCTGTGTCACAGAAGAACCGATCGGGTACTAATCTACTGTTCAGCTGCCTAATAAATTTCCTCTTGATAAAATTCTAACGATTTATTTTCTGCTAAATTAGCAGTATTGGATTTCGTAAATTGCTAAGAGCATCTCTCGTGTCGACCCAGTGTACTTGTATCATAAATTCCAAGTGCAAAATAAAATTAGTTGCGCCTTATTCCCAACGGAGGGTCAGAACTGTAAGGAATAGTTGATTATCATTTTTAGGTCATATTATTAACTTTTTAGGACATATTTAGCAAGATGAGAGATAACAGATCTTAAGTTTATGTTTAATCTTTGAAGTAATTCTAAAGCCACACACATTTAATCCATAGGAATGTTTCCTTCTGTATGTATGAGAACCGTACTGTATGAGTGACCGTCTTCCTATAATAAAATACATATTGATTGGTACACGGTTGCTAGGTTTTGAGCACTCATGCTAAGCAACGCTAGACTAGACGGACGGACGGAACTCGATCATGATCGCTTTATTTTATTCTATAGCATTATTATCTGCTAAACATATTATGACTTCTCAATCTTCCTTGGTCAACTCAACATGTATCATTATTTAATATTGTCTATCACCAACATATCACCCACTATTTAAATATTTATCGATTAAGGGTGTTTTCCGATAAAATCGGGGACATCCTCAAGAAAGCTGGGTTGCCTAGTGCCCAAAACCGTAGAGCTTGTATGACTAGAATTGTGGATGTGAAGGAAGCGAGGGAGTTGTGTCAGGATCGTAGCAAGTGGCGCTCCATTGTCTCTGCCTATCCTCGTGGGAAAGAGGCGTGACAGTTTGATTGATTGATTAAATATTACAAGTAAATTAGTAAGGTATTATTCTACGGGTCTGGGTATGGGTATTTAAGAGTGGTAGGCAGACAGTTATTGGTCGTTTGCCCAGTCTGTCGATCTATACCACTTACAAGTATACCTTAGATGTTTTTACAAGAGCAATTCTAACTCAAATCGATTGTGGATATTGAATAAAAATCGAACAAAAAATGTAATGTGTACAAAAATTTTAAAAATCCCGAAATTGATTGATAGAGCCCAGATGGTTGCACAATAGATGCATGATTACAGAATGTATCTTATGTTGTCCTAAGAAAATATTGTCAATATCGTTGTCAAGATACCTTACAAAATATTAAGAGGGTATCGCGTCAATGGAAAGGGAAGTGTTTATAGAAAATTTTTGATCGTTACATTTACAATTCAATATTCTATGTATAAAATGAATTGCATTTGTAAAGTAAATATTATATATATTTTTGTTAGTCATTAGAAATTGTAACTTTATAAAGTAATATTAAACAATACAATACAATAAAATAAATTGCTAGAAATGATAAAAATTATACGTTTAAAAAATATGTTTTTTTTTTATTATTGTGACTCGACATATGAAAGCACCTGCCCGATGTTAAGCTGAAGTGCAGTTGGAACCGACAATTTACAAGCTGATTCCGAAACGCGACTAAGTCATCTACCCCGGATCGACAGACTGGTCACAAATGCTTACCGCACTTACCGCAAATATACGTATCTTTTTTTATAAACAAATTATTGAAAATTTGATATTAAATAAAATATTAGTAATATGATTATTAAATTAAATATTACTAATAAAAGCTTTGAAACAAACATTTTCTCCGACCGGGAATCGAATCCGGGACTTTATGCAAAACAAACTTTTTTCCACGCCCGTCGTGTTTCTGTTAGTATATTGAAAGTATTGTGATTATAACAGCCTTTGCAAGGTTATATTAGTAAATCTATCTTCAAATATATTATTGATACGCAGCCGTAGGAGTGATCGATGAAGCGTGACAACATAAATCATAGTAAACTATTAAAAACCTCTTGAGGCCACAAAAATAATGTTTTCTATTGTAATCGATTTATATGGAGACGGTTTGCGAAATCAAAGGCGCCTACTTGCTATTTAATAACGGGAGGTGTGGTACTGCACTTCATCAATGATTGTAACTGTCGAAAATCCACGGTTTAAATTAAATTCGAATTGTTAGAGATTTTAACGGATCCTTTGTTGTGGCCTGTTCGCAAGTTTCACGCTCGAAGCGGAGCAGTGGGTCGGAAAGTCCGCAGCTGTCAACTACATCTCGGACTACGACAGCTATCCTTTTGTATTCACAATGATACGACTTTATATAAATGCAGTTTATATGAATTCTTTCGAAAAGGAATGAGCTGAGGAGATTTAAATCCCACGAAAAAAATGTACCTTTTGTGCCATCTTCGACATAATAAAAGCGTTGGTCGTATCGTTGGCACATTAAAAAGTATTCATGCGGTACTTTTGTATAGTCCACCCATGCCATTGTGATGAATGGCAAAGATCTTGACACTTTAATATTTGTCATATACCACGTGCATCGAAGATGCCAACCCAACAACCATAGATAATTCATTTTATCTTGGTCTTCCAAAGCGTTTCATTTCGAAATAGTCAAAAGGCAGTTAGCCAAATTGGTCACATTTAAAGAAGCGGAAAAACAATTGCGAAAGTGTTAATGAACTAAGGTGCTCATTGTAGCACGACTGATTTTGATGGTCACAGAAGCAGCAGGAGTTATTCTTGGTCAAGCATAGAAGGAAATAAAATCACTATAGTCACGATCAGCCGTAACAAGCTGGGGCATTGTCTCAATCAAACAGCAATGAGCATTAAGTACGATGACCCAACGTAGCGTTACTAACTAACAACTGTTAAATAGTTAAACCTACATTTACAACAGTAGTTTGCTTAAAATAAGCATTAAAACTGACGCATAAAAAGATGAAAGCTATGAGGAAATAATTAATGTTCTTTAATGTTAGTCATTCTCTGAACAACCAAATGTTTGTCAAGAGACAATTTTACAATTCAAAAAATTGTTCCTTGAATCAATAAATCTGTCGACGTTCTTGTTAGTTAACTAAAAAGCTTTTGATTGTAGCACATCAAAGATGGTACAAGCAAGGAATCTCCGTGACAACTAATTGGCTCACCATCAAAAGCACAGTCACGTAGAAAGACGTCTAAATTTGGCGCAGTGGCCTGTGAACGTTTGCTTATTTTCATCTGAATTCGGAATTTATGAAAAATATTTTTACATAATAAAGCAAACATTTGTAACATATTACAAAGAACAAAATGTAATATGTAAATTGTAATATAACTTTTCATCGCATTCCTTATTCCAGCGTAACCTTTATCTTTATTATCTTAAATATTTCGTACACATTTTCAGTAAATAAATACAAATAAGTTCATTCAAAATGTCAATCCTTTATGTTATTAAAGTGACTCAAGAATTTACATTATAAATGTTGGTCATCCTTGGAACATCCTTGATGAATATTCATTATAAAATTACTGGCCTAAAAAAGGCGCTGACTAAAGAAATCAAGGAACAACCTTCTGTTTATAAATATCTACCAGTATGGGATAAGGAAAGAAGCCGAATACCGAATATAGGACTTTTATTTTATTAAAACCAGTTCTTTAAGCGTCTGTGATACAAGAACCTTTAGTAGCCTATTAAATTTAACATTAAACGTTAATAATACATTTTAAATACAATTTACAAAAATACATTTTAATAAGTTACAAGTATACTTAGCATTTGGTCCACATTTTATTGTTTAAACTTTAAGTAATATATTTATATATTTGTAAATCTTAACTAATTTTATTTATTTGTTTATAAACTTAAAGCACTATTGTACAAAGGCCGACTTAATGCCAAACGCATTCTCTACAAGTCAAACCTTTAGGATACTGATCTGACGATGTAGATTTTTGAATGCGGTTGAAATCACATCAAGCGGTTGTTATAACTAATCTAATATAGACTAATAACTAAACAGTTATTTTCAATATTTTTTATTGTGACTTGACAGTAGACTGCACCCCGCTTAATGTTAGGCTGGAATGTTGTCCATGAATGGATGTCATTGCTACTACAATTCAATAACTCTAAGTAGCAGTCACATCCACTATGCCGGCCTAGTTGGAACCGGCAACTTACGAGCTAATCCCGAAACGCGACCAACTCACTTTACGGTCTGTATACTTGTAAGTGGTGGTACTACCCCGGGTCGGCAGCCTGAGTACCACTGCCTACCACTCTTTGATAACGAGACCCGAAGCAAATATCCACCTCTTTTTTATTAACAAATATTTGGATTATTTAATATAGTTATTAAACATTACAAATAAAAGCTATGAAACAATTATTTGCTCTGACCGGGAATCGAACCCGGGACTTTACGCGCAACAAACCAATCGCTGACCGTTCGTCCACGCCTGTCGTCAATTTTAAACATAAAACTAATATTATTATATGGAGTTGTATCTGGTTTATGGTTTTACACGACATCACAGCATATTGGCGAATTTCGCACGGTTTAATCGTGCATGCGTCTACGCACATGATTGCGCGATGTTATGTGAACGAATACATTTGTGGCACAAGTCTTAAGCTTTGGCTGGGAAGTAATTCAATAAATCATTTTACGATTGACAATCAATTGGATTAATGATGGTTGATTTTATTTCATTACATTTTTATAATAAACGCGTTTGTATAATAGAAACAGAACGACCAAAGTACCCAAATCAAAGATACATTGGTACCGGCAAGTAGTTTTAAACTGGGGGCTCCTAATTTGCGTGACCATTTCACTACCACTAGACCACAGTCGCCATCATTTTAGGCTAGTACAAGACTAACTTGAACTAAAAGCCACAAATCGCTTGAGCGGAAAATTCTTAAATGACAACCCAATTTTTTTTTTCTATAGCGCTCTTAAAAATACGTTTACTTATATTTTAAAAGCATTTTTCAATATTAGCTACTGGATTATGCAGGTAATTTACAACTAATCTGTGTAACAAACGAATAGTAGGAATCTTTTGTCTGGTATCTAAAACTTATTTCTAAAAATAGAGATTGCTTAAAATTTTATTCGCTGTTTTTTTAGGTATATATTCAACTATCTTTATGATGTTATTATTAATGAGTTACATTGTTTTTATTTGTCATTGACCTAGATGTGCCTAATAGTAAGCAACAAGACGTCCAAGAGAGCTGTCGAATGCAAAAGAAAAGTTTTATTTCACTGTTACCTCAGTCGCTGTCACTATGCCGGCCAATTAAACAAATCGGACAAACAGACACATATTTTAAAATATTTCTTAGTATTTTTATATTAGTAAAATCATATAAGCAGAACAAAAATCGCTACCTCTTATAACTTGAATGACACCTCTTCTGCATGCCTGCTACGAGGAACATCGGCCACCAGCTAACGTCAGGTCAATCCACTTAGTTTTTGCTGTGCCCCATAAAAACAAATTACGCTTCATTTATCGATCGCAATAACCGCATGCGACTAAGCCAATAATGGAAGCACGCAATCACTGACTCCTCTTTGCCTTGGAGGCAGGAATTTTAACTATGACCTGTCAATAACAATAAGCGAGTTAGTACATTAACGGGAACGTTATGTTAATTTATTATTTGACGTTAGAAATTTAATTATCACCTTGTTTCTAAACAAATTATAATCTTAAATGAAGAGAGACTTGAAATATTAAAATGGCCTTAAAACTTTATAATAAAGATAAATAAATACAAATGTTTAAAACTATTTTGCTATTCGGATAAACAATCTTGGGAAATATTAATTATTATTATTCGTAGTTAATATTAATTGTGACCTAATTTGTATAGCCAGCCATAGTGTCGAATAACAAGCGGATACAGTTCTTAGAAATTAGCTAATAAATTAAATAATCTATCGGATTTTAATTATTTTACAATACTTCAAAACTTGCAGGCGGCACAAGTGTAACGATTCAGATCTGGATCTGAACCGATTATTATTATAAATAATTATCTTTATAATAAATACGATAAACTCGTATTTAAATTGACGATATCATTGTGTTATGGCGTTTGAACTTTGCGTCCAAGATTGGTTCCAATATGAAAAATATATTGAGCCCAACTATCGCACAACACATTGGCTTTAATACCAACTTCGTATCAAACACTAGAAAGACAGTCGTATTGGGCCAGTCCCAGTCGCAGTTGCAAGGGTGAAAGACGATAACTTATTTGGACTAGCTACTTAAGCATATAGTTTGGGTACATATTTACATCGTAGAATAAAACAACGAAAGAAAAGGCGGTGGAGTGGAAAAACTATTTTATTTTCCTCGCCCTTGAACTTGTTTCAAAAACCGACTCAATGCGATTCTGTATTGGACATTGGACGGTGATTCGACGCAATGTTTACATTGTGTGCAAAGAAATCCGTCTCATGGTCCTAATACGTTCGCCCACTGTACTTATTGGGAAATCATGTTGAGCAAGTGCAGAGGACTACTTGGCTAGCATTGATTGCGGCTAACATTGACTAGCCAACCGAAATGTGTCGGTTTTTCTTGAACGCACAAAAGGATCTTGACGCGCTCAGCAAGCAGTATTATGCCAATGTGTAAATAACTAACTTTAAAACTCGATACTTTGGCCCAACATGATGGCACAGTACCTTAGCCCAATGTACTACACATTAGCCTAAATATGATCACTGTGGGGCTGCGCTATTAAGCTAGGTATTTGTATCATATTGAGAGTAGAAATAGATGTGATTCGAGAAACACAAACCAATATAAAAATAAATCATAAAAACACGCTGCGTACATGAACAATTATCTGTATTAAACTTGCATATTTGCACACACCCTTCGCATTTAACATGTGGGGTCCTTTGCGGTCATCAGTATAGTCGCCCGCATTTTAAGTTACGGGTACTGTCGTGTGGGCAAATGTTACCGGTAATAAAAAAATATTATAGTTTTACTTAAATGACTAGAAGCACTCTAGAGGATTTAAAAATAATTAAATTAAAAGTGGCAGACCGTGGTGGTCAGGAGACCAGTCTAACGACCCGAGGTAGTACCACTACTGTACTTACTGTGAAACGATTAAGTCGCGTTTTGGAATGAGCCTAAAAGTTGCAGGTTTTCCGTGTTGGAATTGTGGATGCTAATGCTATTTGCAGTCATTTAACTGTTGTAACTTAATATCAGGCGGGCTGTTGTCAATTTTAAACATGTTAATAAAAAAAAATATCATAAATTTTCAGGTAAAAGTACATAATTTACATGAAATGGCTATATCAATCAATCAATCAATCAAATTGTCACACCATTTTTCCACAGGAATAGGCAGAGACACTGGAGCGTCACTTGCCACGAGCCTGATACAACTCCCTCGCTTCCTTCACATTCACAATTCTCTTTATACAAGCTCTATGTTTATATCCATTTATAAAATCCCTACAACTTTCTTTTGACTTTTGCAAATAAACCACTATTAAATATTATCTACAACACATACAAAACATTGATGTACCACAATATTTCAGCTGACGAAAGTCAAAATACTTTAACTAAATTAATTTATTATGTCTATGACGATGTCTATTAAAATGTTTAAACTAGTAAGACGGTCAAATTACGTCAAATTAGGAAAGTAACAACTGTTTTCAAAATAGTTTTGCTGTCATATAAAAGTTTTACAACGTTTATATTAAAAAAACGATGAATATTGGAAAAAGCTGTGCTTTGAGTCACTTTTTGAAAACTGTTTTTACGTTTTAAACTTTAGATAGACACTGTTTGCTGCTGCTATTTGGTGACAAGCTTGCCTGATGTCTGAAGGGTAGGTACTAGAGTGCCGATGACTCAAAAAAATCAACTCAGTCATCGTCACTAAGGCAGCCAGAATCACGCCTTGCTTACAGTATCGATACGTCATAGAACATACGGGCTGGCAAAGCATTCCACTTTGTTCGACAAAGAAACGAGCGCTCAGGACTAGTGTTTTATTTTTGTGCAGCTTGTGGGTGTACTAAGCTGATATGCAGTTGAATGCAAAACGGCTTACATGTCATGCGACGTTAACTTAGAACCTTTATAGGAAGTGCTGCATGCTAATAGGGTCACTTCAACTATGTATTTGTCCACTATTATATGAACATGGTATAAATTATAATACATATATTCCTTTGTATTTCGTTTATACATTTTTTAAAATATATTTTAATTAACATTTGTGTACTAAGCTACTAAAGTGTAAACAGGACAACTAAAGTACATAATACATCAAAGATACATTGGTATCGGCAAGTGGTTTTAAACCCGTGTTCTCAGTTTGGGTAACTACACCACGGCCTTTTCTTAGATTTTCCGCGAACATTGATTAAAGAATTAAACAAATGTTATGCGGCTTACTATTGCGTTAATTTTGATTTTATAATTTCAATCAAAACCAGTTTAATTTATTACACCACGGTCGCCTATTTATTTATTGTGTTTGAGTCTTCTCATTTGTCCCATCCCACTGTTAGGCAGCGCTCTTTCATTCATTTTAGGTGTGACATGTCACCTTGACTTGCCTGATGGCAAGCAATTGGAGGTCCAAGAGCGCTGACGACTGACCAAAACTGTCTCAATTTATGGTTGCCTCGTAGGAAAAAACGTGAGATAATTATAATTAACATATTTTCTCATTTTTATCACTGATGGTTTGCATTCTAAACTGCTGCTAAAGTAATTTATAATTCTAAAATGTATGAACAGCATGGATCCTTTAATCATAGAGGTTGTATAAGGAGAATTGTGGATGTAAAAGATGTAAAAGATATGTCAGAACCGTGGGAAGTGGCGCTCTATTGTCATTGCCTCTCCCTGTGAGAATTGAGGCGTGATAATGAAGGATATAATATTAATAGTAATAGTGTTTATTTCTGAGCAAGTAAAGTTTTGACAAGAGAGTTGTATCAGTCAGGATCGTGAAAGTGGCGCTCTGTTGTCTCTGCCTTTTCCTGTGGGTATTAAGGCGTGAAATAGATAATGATTAGGTAAATTTTTCAATAAAGTACTTTAATATATGATTTTTTCTCACGTTTATTGTCGATTCAGGTGACAAGAGTACTGGAATTAGCTTGATATTCCAAATTGCACGTTAAAAATTCTCGGTATTCAATGATTCACTGGTATCAGGTAAAACTTAAAAGATAGAATTAGAAAATAAAACATAATAACGTGAAGTATTGGATTGTAGGAGTGGTAGGCAGACAGTCATTTGCCCAATCTGCCGACCTGGGCGAGTACCACTAACTTTCAAGTATATGTATACAGACCATGAAGAGACTTAGTCGCGTGTCGGAATTAACTTGAAAGATGCCGGTTCCATCAAGGCTGGCATGTTTACGCGACTGCTACTTGCAGTTATTTGACTGTAGTAGCAGTGGCCTTTATTTATGAACCGTCCTACAGCTTAACATCAGGAAGTTGACACCACGTCAATATAGTAAATATTTATTTGGAAATAAATTATCAATCAATCAATCAAATTGTCACGCCTTTTTCCCACAGGGATATTTGTTACTCTACTTCTATTACAAATAAAATAAATTGCATTCGATTAAAAACGAAAACGTAATCGGTTTTAATTTATTATTATTATTCAACGTCTCTCCAAACTTCCATTAAAGTAGCTATTAGAGAAACAAACAAGGAACTCCCTATGCTATAAAATAATTATCGCTTTTATCCTGACCGACAAAGTTTTTATCCAAAGTAAACATAATATTAACGAGGAATTTCACGAAACCGAGACCCTTCGGGGAACCATTATCATAAAAAAACCTATTCAAAAAATCGGTCAGTCTAATGACGTCAGCTAAACTTACTAGTATATCAGACCGCGAAACAGCCTCGAGCTACCCGATTACAATATTCTTTAAAACACCGTGACGGAGTAGAAACAAACTAAAATACACAAAATAACTAATGATGATACAGCACCAGCTTTTTTACTGTGAAAAAAGTCTAAAACATGCCTTCCTACACCTGTTTTGCTAAAACACCTGCCCGTAACCGACCAAAAAGGAATATAAAAATACCTTTTTATGTAAAGAAATTCGTAAGTAGGTCGCTGTCTGTTTACAATAGGGTCCAATAAATTTATAGCATTTTAAATTATTAGTTTTACTGATAGGTTACAACAAAAAAAACTAATACTTACAACAAGGCGACCGCGGTGTAGTGGCAGTGCAATGGTTACACAAACCGAGAGCACGGGTTCGAAACCACCCACCGGTACCAATGTATCTTTGATATATGTATTTTGGTTGACATGTTTAGGTTGTCAACCAAAAAAAAAAAAAAATAACTATATTTTTACTTAATTATACAGAATAAAAATAGAATAAATAAACTGAGTTGCAAATAAACGTCTTATATAAATAAGATAATAAATTAATTTAAAGAATCGTTTATTCATTAGGTCACAATAAAATTCCTTAAAAGAATAAATACATCAAGTATTATAACTTCAATTATTTGAGCCTAAATAACTATAAATTATAAATCCAACTATATATTTAATGTACGAGTATAAGTCAATAAACTAAGTTGTAAATCGACGTCTTATATGGATAATAATTAACTTGGAAAATATATAAAGGATCATTATTCTTGTATAAGTAGTTTTGGTTAATTAAGAATATATTCAGGCTGTATTAAGCCCCGAGGTATCATTTGCTATTGTGATGGGCCCATCGGCTCCTTCGGGGGTTGATACTATTGTTGTTCAATTTAATAGCAAAAATGATAAATGCCTCTGCCGGGAGAAAGAATTCATAGGAAACTTCAAACTGCTTAATAAAAGGTTTTTTTTAAAGGGCAATCATAAAATGATGAAGTTCTTTAATAAATAACTTACTTAAAGGGACAGAAAATATATCAAACGTAATTCCGTCCATAAGTTTACAATTAAAAGTTTTACTTCAAAAATAAAGTATCACTTATTAAATACTTTTACTTTTAAAGATTGTAATCTCAAAGGAATCACTAATTATACCCGAAATACAAAGAAATATGGTCCTATTCGATCCCCCACGTTGTTTATGTTCTAGCCGCGTTTAATAGCGTAAAGGAAAAAAAAGATCATCCCACGTAATATCACATCGGTGTGCGATTGAATACTTTTAAGGCTCTTAAACGTGATTGAACAAAAAGCGCAACCCTTTTAAAGGTAAGTCATGGTTAAACGTATTTAGCTGAAGCCACACTTTCTATAAACTTAAGTAAGCTCTTAGAGTAAATGATACGGCTCCCTCTTTTCTTAATCCTCTTTTAGGCGGCCACAACACTTTGTTATTCAGCGAGGTGG
Organism: Tinea trinotella; assembly: GCA_905220615.1. NCBI lineage: Eukaryota > Metazoa > Arthropoda > Insecta > Lepidoptera > Tineidae > Tinea > Tinea trinotella. The sequence continues at coordinate 4,557,737 of HG992314.1, forward strand.
AGTAATCTTTCCTTTGACTATTATAAACAATTGCTCATGCAAACAAAATTGTTTAGACTCAAGTGTTTTGTTAACGACTCTAATTTGTGTTCGTATTATAAAAGCTGTTTACCATTTAAATTTAAAATTGCTACTTGTTTGCAAAATACATTTTCTAAAACCGTTTTTTTATACCTAAAGTTTTATTCTTTTAGATATATAATACTAAGAATATTATGATATAGCTTGTGTGTGTCCAGATATTCGTAAACAATTTATTTTTCTCACTTCTACATAGATAAGGTTAATCAATATGTCTGAAATTATGGTGAAGTGGTTGAAATATATTGATTATCTTTCAAAAAGTTATTCAGTTATTTTTCAAATATATCAACAAGCCTTAAGAACCAATGCTGGGGCAGCATTTCACTTTAGATCTGGGGCCTACCACCAATGTTTAAAAACAAGCATGTTTGAAACAGTATTTTTTGGCGTATAAAACAAGATTACTCAATTTCGTACCACCATCTTTTATTTGCAGTTTTGTTTTATTTCTTCAAATTTATTTCTACATTCGCTTAGATTTTACGTTTAGAAACGTATTGCTGCTGCATTTGAATAATAAAACCTAATATTATCTTTTGTAATTACCGCGTTGGTACGCTTTGGAATGAATATTGATGTGAACAAAACATTTCACAATTAATACAATAATTCTATATGTATTATTTAATGATATAAAAAAATAAAATAAGTTATTAAGCAGTCGACAGTGGACATACGATCATTACCTGAATACTAGAGAGCGGGTGTTCAGGAAAGGGTAGAGAATATTGAATAAGAATATTTCATTAATCTTAAAACCTTGCCTTATACAAAAGAAAAAGGGTTAGATAAAGTCATTATCAGCCCTGTCAATCTTAATAAAATTTATTAAAACGAGTTATTGTTCATGCAGAAACTTCCTGGTCTCGTTTTATTTGAAATTGTACAATAGATCCACATGTCATTTTTTGTCCTACCAAGTGTAAACCAAACTTATTTAAAAAGGGTTAAACTTAGATCTTCTTAGATATTCTGATATCTTCATCACTCAACAGGTTAAACTTTAATATATTTAAATTTATTTATTAAAAGTGCCTATCATATTTTTGATCTTTCAAAACATAAACAGCTGTGGATGTTGCAAATTGTATTATATTCACATCCAAGTGGTATTTTTATCTTAATAATTGTATAATTATTGCAAAAAAACTGACAAAGGTGTCATGTTCCAAAACGTGGTTTAATTGACAGAGGATATTTTTGCAAAGACGAATATCGCTTTACATCGCCTTTTTTTCTTGCCACGAGCAATGTTGAATCTTGTTCAGTGAAGCTTTATATGAAAAAAGCAATCCTTCATTCATGGGTGTATTGAATGGTCGTTAAGAGAGAAATAGGCGTGGGCCAACAATGCAGTCTCGTCGTCGCTTAAGACTAAACCCTCGACAATTTCAGATCACTTGCATACGTAAATGCACGTAATATAAATCTTTCCGGTGAAACACGAACAACGAAACCACTCCCACTCGACCGACCCACTCACTCGACTTCAATTCGAATATTAAATTCCATCTTGTTCAAAGTCTTTATTTAAAATTACTTGGTTCAATTTTAATCAGTATTTCCAAGCATATTGAGCCCACTTTTAGTCAGTCAGAATATACGTCTCTGCTCCTCGGGGCAGCAGTTCCAAAGGATATTTAGTTTGAATGGGTATTAATAATTTTTATTGCAGGTTCGCAGTATTGTGCTCCGCGAATGAATTTCTCAGAGTTTTTTTTTTGCAGGAACCATCAATATTATTCGGACATATGAATGTCTTTTGGTTAATTTTGATGAGTCAATATGTATAATATATGTACATGTTGATTGATGAGTTTTTGGTGAAATACTGTCTGGAAGATTACATCTTTTGTTTTGTTAATTGATATTTTTATATATTGCAGTAACAATGGCTGTATACATAAAGAGGAAGCGGCACGTCAGAAGTGAAGGATCGTATCAATTCGGGGTCACAACCAAGGTTAAGATGATAAGAGTTGTGAGTTTGTGGGCAGTACTGTAAAAGTTAAACGAATTTGATATATAATTTACCATAGTTTTATTTTAAGATGTCTTATATAAGTTACTTTATATAAAACTTTTATATAGGTTTCATCGCCCTATTTTCCGAGCTACAATTATTCCCTAAAAGTAACATCTTCTTGAGCCATGAGTAAGTAGTGTTTACTATTTGTAGAGAGCATCCGAGTCACTTAGGTGCATTAGTTGAAGTGGGCAGTACCCTCAGTGTTCTCACGACGCTACTCGATTGTTCCTCTACAGGGCAACCTTTTAACTATCGGGCTATCGGGCCACGACCCGCCTCCGCGGTTATTCCATAAAAACTATTGTGTGGGGGGTTAAACATTAGACCGTTCAGTTTATCCGAATCTTCACGTCAGATCATATAAACCTTAAAAGGCTTAATTCGTTGCGGTACTCATACCTTGCTATGATATGAAAGCTATTACGAGTATAATTAAAACAATAAGTTTTATTGTGACCATAAAGTAGACTTTAATTTATAGTGTTTAATAAATAATAATTTCTGGTTCTTCATATAGGAGCTCTTTAAAAGCAATAGGTAACAAACAATACTGAATGGTGCTAGGTTGCCTAGTGCCCATAACCATAAAGCTTGTATGAAGAGAAATGTGAATGTAAAGGAAGCGAAGGAGTTGTGTCAGGATCGTGGCAAGTGGCGCTCCATTGTCTCTGCCTATCCCTGTGGGAAAAGGGCGTGACAATTTGATTGATTGATTGACAATACTGAATAAAATATTCTTCATTCCAGCACAAAAATAAGCCATTATGAAATTTTTTATATACACTCTCCATGATTGACAACTGAGTCCTCCCACCGCAGGTGAGTGTGGTCGTTAAAATGAACATATACAGGCATTTTTTCTTCGATCTATTGTATGCGTATTTAAGTAGACATTGTATGTTGTGACATTTCCTTCTTGTACTTTTATAATGAGTTTATTATGTATCATAATTTGTATGCCTTTCACGATAACTATAACAAACACTCAAAAGCTTGACCTTCATTGTAACCGCAACAACCGACATTAACCTTGAATACAGGTAATATCAGGCGAATGTAACGGTGTCCTCTAATAACAAGATAATGCTCTCGTTAGCTCTGCATTGCTTACTACTCCATAAGTAGTTACGGAGATTGGACATTTTTGTTAAAAGCTAACCCATTTGGTTTCGATTACATTACGTTAGTGGAACTCACGAACCGATTCAAATAATAACAGCGTAAAGTGGATTGCAAATATTTTGCTAAAAGGATCTTGGCGTCATTTATTTAATAATAGATACTTAGTCGAAATGGATTTTGAAGGTTATATGATAATAATTAAAGACTAATTCAATAGAAAACCTTGTACGATAAGTATTTTAAAGCAATAACTATCTACTATAACCATGTAGCAAATGACCTTTTTATTTCGTTTCGATTTTTCTTCCAATTAATTTGTCTAATGCGGCATGATGTCATGTCCAAGTGTCTTTATTGCGAAGGCTATATTTTATGTGTCCCTTTAAGAAAGGTTAGGAAAATTACCTTACCTAACAATTTTCTGTTTTTCCTTACCTATTATTCGAAGTAATTTAGCTTTAATTTCACAAGCCTATTTTTTTCATTGAAAATGAATGGTAAGCGTTTCTATATAAAATATCAATCAAATTGTCACGCCTTTTCCCCATAGAAAATAGGAATAGGCAGAGATAATGGAGCGCCACTTGCTACGATCCTGACACAACTCCCTCACTTCCTTGACATTAACAATTCTCTTCATACAAGCCCTATGGTTATGGGCACTAGGCAACCTAGCTTTCTTGAGGAACGCATTCTTTCACATGAGATTTATAAATTCCTTTCGTCAATCTACTTTCACTCATCTTTTTCATGTGCCCAAACCATCGAAGCATTCCTTTTTCAATGCTTGTCACTACACCTTTTTTTAAACCACATCTATCGCGCACTGTGCTATTCCTTATTCTATCCGCTATCGTCAATCCACATACACTTCTTAACGACCGCATTTTTACAGCGTTAATACTATTCTCATGCTTCTTCTACCACACCCAACATCAATGTAGGAACATATAAAATAACAGTTAAAAAAATATCCACAGGTATCTAATAACAAATGGTATAAGAATTGTTACTTCTTTGTTCACATTTTTTTTGACTCAAGAGCCTAGCAGGAACTTGCAACTTTCAAGCTGATCCCAAAATGCTACTACGCTTCATGGTTTGTACACTTAAAAGTGATGATACTATTGCGGATGGGCCAGACGCATCAATATACGCCAGACGGGGCAAATATATTTTATCCCGTCTGCCTACCACTCAAAAAATTAATTTAGTTCAAGGTATGTAAATGTATAATCAAATTATGTATTTATATATTAAGCTATATTATGATTTTCAATTGAAAATACCAAAGTGACATACCTATATTTATTTGAAAGAACTATTTACATCTCATTGACGACAGGCGTGGACGAACGGTTCAGCGATTGGTTTGTTGCGCGTGAAGTCCCGGGTAAGTTGCTGGTTCCATCCAGGCATAGTGATGTGATTGCTACTCACAGTTGTTGAATTGTAGTAGCAGTGACATTCATTCATGGACCACACTTCGGCTTAACATCAAGCGGGGTGCTGTCATATGTCGAGTCACAATAAAAAAAATAAATAAAAACAATACATAATAGAGTAAGATACAGATATAGAACTACAGTTGCTTAAGAATTAAAATTCATCGTATATAAATTATTTTTTTAATGTAAATAAATAAATTTTGAATAAAACAGTTTAATTTTATTATTACAAATACCGCAAATACCACTGCATCAGTTGATCTCAGACTGATCCCCGCATTACCTACTATTACGAGAACAAGATCTCTCTTATGCAACGCCACGGCACAAAATATAAAATCACCGTAATTTTCTTGTGACCTAAGCATTGAAAATGATACGTTCCGTTTCCAAATCCACTACTCAACAACTATTTGTTATACACGACTTATGTTACCTTCGTTGTTTACTTACATGTTATGTTGTAAAATAATACATTTTAACTATGCGATTGGGACTATAAAAACTTAGATAAGATTATTGTTTTTATGTGATGAAGACAAACAAATGTTTACAACTATTATACTCGTATGTTGTATTTAGCTGAATTACAATTAAAGTAAATTTTCATTAAATTTAGGCGACTGTGGCCTATGGATTGATAAATGTTTTCGCTAAACAAAAGCCATTCAAATCTTTACCGGTACCAATGTATTGTTGATATGTGTACTTTGGTTGTCCTGTTTCTATGGTCAAGCATTTGTAAAAAAAACAGTACTCTTAGTCTAATTATTCAGTGTGACATTTACCATGCGGTGCGTGTCCCTGCATTAATGTATGGAAGTGAATACTGAGTATGACAGAAGAAGCATGAAAGTAGGAATAATGCTGTAGAAATTGGGCCAGATTGCTAATATAGTGAAGAATACAGTTGTGCGTGATAAATGAGATTTAAAAGAATATGTAGTGATGAAGATTGAGAAAGGTACTGAAGAAATTGAGAAACGGCACACTGAAAGAATGAAAGGAGATTGACAAAATAGATTAATAAATCTGAGGCGTACGAAAAGATAAAAGGGGTCTACGTATGTAGATGGTTCTTTGATCGAATCGGGGATATTCTTTAAAAATGGTGTCCTAAACTAAAGATGATGACTAAAAAGAATTGTAGGTGTCAAGGAAGCAAGAGAATTGTATCAGAATAGTGGAAAGTAGCGCTCCATTGCCACTTTGGATCTGCCTATCCCTTGTGGGAGGTGAAAATTCGATGATGATGATGATGATGACATTAACCAAGTATAAAATATGTTTGAATTCATTATTTTTTATTCTGGATGTGAAGGAAGAGAGAGAGCGAATTGTGTCAGGATCGTGGAATTTGGCGCTCCACTGTGTTGTCTATCCCTGTAGGAAATATTTATATAAGAAAAATACATTAGCTTTTATATTTTAAAATGTTAATCTTCAGTTTTATTAGTGTGTAACTGTTCTCTTAGTTATTTTGAGCTTCTGATAAGCAGCCGTTATCGTGCGTTGCACACGCCATTCGATTTTAATTATTCGGACGTATGTATTCACTCACGATACTTTAATTAAGTATAAAAAACTAAATAAATTATACGCGTAAATTGACTTAGTAATGAAGCTTTCATTATTAGTCATTTAAAATTTATCTACATCCAATCTTTTTTTAAAGACACTACCCAGAAAACACACACGTAAGCAATATTATGTTCTATTATGTAAATAGCGAATTAAATTAAAAAGGATTAAATTAATATATAATTAAATTAATCCTTTTAATAATAAAAAATGAATTATATAGGTTTGTTTTTATTATGACTCGACATAATTATTTACTATGTCTATTATTGCCTATGATATACTCATATAAACTAATATATCAATGGTACTGGTGAGTGGTTTCAAACCCGTGCTCTCGGCTTGCGTAACTATTGCACTGCCACTACACCTCGTTTTTTTGAGATGGTATTGCTGTATTCCATTGCGGACATTACAGCGTGGAGTGGAACAACCCGTCATGACCCGGGGTGATCCTTGGGAGAATTGGACTTGATTGTAAAGTCGAATGAAGTCCGACTTTGGAGTCAATGAATGAGAGATGTGACTACACCACGGTCACCTAATTGTAGTTATTTAACTGTGTAGTTATTTAGCACAAATATATCATCCGAGTCAGAGTCATCCTCTGCTAATCCACTGCTGAACATAATTAAATATAACGTTTTATTTACTTCAGATTAATTTCTTATTAAACTTATAAAAAATATACGATATGGTTCTTTAGACGAAAACCCCTGTGTGACAACTGAGGCAACGGGAAGGCGACCGTGGTGTAGTGGCAGTGCAATGGTTACGCAAACCGAGATTACGGGTTCAAAAACTACTCACCGATACCAATGTATCTTTAATATATTATGTACTTTGGTCGTCCTGTTTTAGTAGCTTAGTAAAGAAATGTAAACGAATATAAAAAAAAATTTAATTTAATTAGTGTATTCAGTCGTCTGCACTCTTAAATTTCTCCTTGCTTACCACCAGGCAAGTATAGGTCAGATGTCGAGTCCTAATAAAAAAACCAATCTCAATTATCAATAAAAACTTCTCGGTGGGTCTTGGCGGATCACGCTGTATAATACGGTAAAATAAATTACATTTTAAGCGATTCAGCGATCCAACGATTAACTTTAATACACAATTTGCTCAAACAATGCCTCTCTACCTGGAATATGCATACAATATTTACTTTATTACTATAAAAAGTGTACAGTTTCAAAATCGTGAGTTGAACGGTTTCATTACGATCGGTTGGCCACATTTCGCCCACGGCGTTCATTCCTTGTGAACAGATAACTCGGTAATTTTTAAACCATATGGGTTTAACAATAACCCCTTGTTCGAGAAACACCATAAGGAAGACTTAACGGTTTTCATCAACTAGTTTACGTGGCTTTTTAAGGTATAGTGGTATAGATAGAGCAACTCGCTGATCCCTTTTAATGATATGCTATTATCCAATTTTTAACCCAGAAAAGATTTTTTTATTACTGTTATACTTGTACATCATGTAATAGTACTAGGTAATTATATATTTTTTGTATGCTTTACACAATTAAAATTATCAATTCATCATCAACTTTACGCCTCAATTTACACAGGTATGAGCAGATAGGCGCCACTATTTTTAACATTTCTATACTAAGCTATGAAACGGATTGGTATCATAGAAAATTAACGACTAAAGAACAATGTATCTTTGATATATTTTGAACTGGGGACTTGGCTTGCGTGACCGATGGGTGCACTACCACTAAATTATGGTCGCCATAACTTTATACTGTGGGCCCCCGTTTTTTTTAATGATTTAGATTTACTTATTATATTCACGAGTACAATGGCGCCTGTCTTGTTCCAGGACCAAGAAAACATGTGAGAAGAATTAATATCGGCGTATAATGAACCCCTAACATTATTTAAACCCTAATAAAAGTAAAAGTTTGATATTTTTAGATGTGACATTAAGATAAAGTTGTTGTGACATCATCCAATGCCACCTGCACTTATTTCTATAAGGAAAATTGTCAAAGCAATTTAGCCTGTATTTGTTACTGGCTTGATTTCAATTTTATCTGAATATGATAATGTAAAGAGAATACTTGATGCGGTAATCTGGTATGCCAAAGCTATAGGGAGCTGCCAGAGTTACACATCGTGGTGTGATGAGACTATTAAATATCAATATTTTATAAGAAAGGAAAGAGATATTCTTTTGATACATATCTCTTAGTTTAACACCTTGTTCTATTTGGAATAAAAATAAATATTTAATGAATGAGATGAGTAAAAAATGTTTTTATTTAGATTGACATCTGCTTATTGAAAATATCGTGTCTAAGTTTTTTATTTTATTTAGAAAGTGCCGAACAAAAGGTGCTAGATGAAAATGTAAATATTGATTCTATTTCGATCTCTTGCTGCACTGTGAGTTCAGATCGAGCTTCGATGGCAGATAACAGATCGTTCGCCTTCTACGACCTCTGTCTATAGCGTTCCATCAAGATTATTCTCTGGGAAAAGAAATAAACAACAAGTTAACCCAATTTTGAACGATGAACGCGTTTCATAACATTGCCGCTCATAAAATTGGAATTAAATGCAATAAAATCGATTGTTCTGTGTTAATGGCTCGGAGAATGTGTCATGACCACAACTAGGAAACTAATTCTAATATTAAATATAACAGTTATTAGCTTTTAAAACTATGAAAAAAATTTATAATAATATCTAAGTATTTATAGATCCTGGTGTATAAAATACTATGTATATTTATTATAAACATTATTTATATATTTATACATATATGAATATATATAATGTATTTTATTATGTAATAAATATACTGCACCTTCCCCCGCTAACTCAACGTTCACAAAATACAGTTTTTTTATAGGATAATGTTTATGGAAAAAAATATAGAAAAATATATATATATATATATATATAATAATTAAATTGTTACGTGCTGATTCCCACAGGGATAAGCAGACATAATAGAGCGCCACTTACCACGATCCTGATATATCTGGATTAAATAAAATAGTTATTTTTCTTTAAATCTCTATTAATCATTGTTAAGTACACGTCTCAGTATTTTGTTATAAAACAATATGAGTTAATCATTAATAAAAAAGACAAAAAAATATATAATTAAAATAAAAAGTAATATTTGTTTTGGTCATCAGCAGGTACGATTTCATTTTTTGTGGCGTAACTTTTTATAACGAACATGACGTGGTTCGACCTCTCAGGGTTACCAGCCATCTTCATCTGTCATTTCAAAATTATTTAAAATAAAAAATAACCTATGGGCTCTTCTTTTTACAACAAAGAAAAAACCGACGAGCACCCGCTAGGTTGATAGCCGCTTTATCCTTTTTCTGACACAAACTTTAGATCGGATCTCTATTACCGAAAAGGAGTATTTTTAAACGAAATACTTATGTCGTAAAATTGAAAAGAGAACACTTTTGTAGGACTATTAACTAATAAAATATTTTCGTTATTATATATAAATTTATAATCAAGGGTCAGTTCGTTAGAATTTTGTGGTGTAGACTTTGTAACAGTTTAGTCGGTTTATTTGTAATAGAATAGAATCTCCATTAAGGAATATTATAGACTATTAACTTTTTTTGCGATTGCTGTAATGAATTCAAACATTACAATGGCAGCTTTATAGTTTTTGGTGTAATTAATGCTTAATACTAGTAATAGGATTTTTTTACAGGCTAAACATTTTATAAAAATCCCGTGAGTAATTTTTGAAAGAAAACATAGGAACTATATGTACATAGGAACTCGTATTAGGAAACGTTAAATATTTTTAATCGTATAATTCAAATTAATTAATAAAACATTACATGTATAATATAAATAAAATTATCATAATATTTAATAAAACCTAAAGGAAATTATATGCATTAATACCGGATTTGGTTTATTTTTGTTTAAATCAAATGAAAAAAAACCTGAATAATAAAAAAATCGAAAATCAAATTCCGCTGAGCCAGTGAGATCCCAACGGAGGGTCAATCATGATTTTTTTACCCAAATTATTGTCAAATAACCAACTATAGGTACTAAATATTTAAATAATTTCATCTGTGTAATTTATAGCTCTAATGTAATTTATAGTTTTTTATTTAATTTTATTCGTACGTCAGAAATCCGTTTATATTTTAACTAAAACAATTATTAATAATAAAAATGTAAATTTTACAAACATTAACATACTATATAATTCTATCCACATGAAGTGAAGTGAGGCACACATCTATTATTGTAAAGCGAAAAAGCATCTAAGGATGTCTGACTCAGCGAAATTAAGCCCCTTTATTTTTTCTTCCATCTTATTCCTCAAAAGCCACTAATGGTAATTTGCTTTGTTATAGTTATTTAAAAGATAACCAATGTAAGATAAACAGGGATTATGACTAAAATCCATAACGAAATTATCTAATAAATTATTTGGGTTATGATAAAACAGGGTTCCCTAGTGGCCACAACCATAGAGTTTATAATATGAAGAGAATTGTGAATGTCAACTAACTCGGTTTTTTTGTCATCGTCACTCTTGGACCTCTTCTTGCTTATCATCAGGCAGGTCGAGATCAAAAGTCGTGTCAGAATAAAAAAATGTAAAGGAAGCGAAAGAGTTGTGTCAAAATTGTGGAAAATGGCTCTCTGTTGTCTCTACATATTATTATAAATTAGGGCGTCGCAATTTTATTTGATTAGATTTTTTACAAATTCACTAATAAGACTTCCCCCAACAGGTCAATTCTTCGTTCTAATAAAACTAGTTTTTTTATAGTGGCTCGACATATAACCGTAATTTTAAGCTGGAGTGCGGTCTATGAATGGAGGTGACTGCTATTACAGTTCAATACCTTTAAGTAGCAGTCACATCCACTATGCCGAACCAGCTACTTATAAGCTGATCCCGAAACGGTACTACCCGAATGGACAGACTGAGCACTACTGCCTACCACTCTTTAATTCGCTCACTCTTCTTGTGTGACCAAAGAGCGTGATAGCTACGGCAACTTTAGTGATAAAAATTGAGTACAAAGGTGTGAAAGTATTATATTAACTACATTTAAAAGCTTTAATGGTGTACTTAACTGTTATTTATACGCAAAGACATTAAATAAAAGAAAGTCTTTACTATCAAAATATCAACATAAACAATATAATAATATAATAAAATGTCATGAAACATAATCAAACTTCTACACCTACATAATTACTCAGTTTAACAATCGGAGCTAAGGTCATTTTTGCTGCATAAAATCAAAATACGATACAATATGCGGAAATAAAAAAATAACATTTTTTTTGTTGTGACTCGACATATGACAGCACCCCGCTTGATGTTAGGCTGGAGTGTGGTCCATGAATGGATGACACTGCTACTACAATTCAATAACTGTGAGTAGCAGTCACGTCCAATATGCCGGCCTAGTTGGAACCGGCAACTTACAAGCTGATCCCGAAACGCGACCAAATCACTTCACGGTCTGTATACTTGTAAGTGGTGGTACTAACCCAGATCGGCAGACTGACCGTTCGTCCACGCCTGTCGCCAATTTTATTTAAAACCACTAAATCTTATAAATGTGTCGTATATAATTGGAGGCGACTGCTAAATAAGTAAATACAATTACTGCGAGAAGCAGTCGCACCCATTATGCCGGCCTAGTTGGGACCGGTAACTTTTAGGATGATTCCGAAAGTCCACTAAGTCACGCAGTCTGTACACTTGAACGTGGTGATTGAAAGTGGTACACTTGAACACCCCTTATCGGCAGAATGAGCAAATAAGCACTAACTAATTATTAAAAACAAATATCAATTCTTTCGTAGATGAGATAGATCTATCTATGCAAATAACTTCCATTAGTTTTCAGTTTATAAATTTATTATTTTATAAATAGAATATAAATCTAGGTATATATGTAATTTATGTAATACTAACAAAACTATAGCCAGGCATTCTACCAATAAATAGATAATAATTTTGTTATAGTTAATAATGGTAGTAAACCCCAGAAAATATGTGAATAAAATTTAGCGGTCTACAATGTATATATATCCGTACTCTAGGTCCTCACGACACAGGCTTGTCTAGTGTGGGGTCCGCTGTGTATCACATTGTAAACCGATTGTGTTTAAATAAAGTTTTATTATTATTATTATAGAATAAAATTGTTAAAGATATTAAAAACTAAGCAAGTTATTAAGACTTTATAGTTAAAAAGTTGTCAATAGGTTTGTTTGTATCATAAAATAGAAATGTTTTTATTGTAACGCGACTTCTGATCTCGACTTGCCTGGTCGTATTTTATTTACAGTTAGGTAAAAAAGCGTGCCAAGTCTCAAAAAAATATTAATAGAGTTGTCTCAGTCATCGTCACTATGCCAACCAGTGCTTATTTATGGCGTTTCGCTTAAAAGACCAAAAGTTGAAAGATCGGGGAGTTTTGACTTTTTTTCATATATTAAAAGAAGGCTACTTACTGTATTGTGAGCTCAGCATCCATATAAGTTTTTATTGTTTATTTCCAACTGAATTATGCAGAGATAATATCAAAGGTTTTACTATCACATAAAACTCCAGGAAATACTATTATAATGTCTACAATAAAAAAGTTTGCTATTTAGTGAGTGGAACATATGAAATAGTAAATTTACCAAAAGTACGTACTAAAACGTTTGGTAATAAACACAATTCAAAACAATACCATTGGGAATTATTTAAATAAATAAAAGAAATTATATAATTTCTTAAATAAAGTAATGAAGTGAGTCAAAAAGTGGAGTCAGCTGGTTCCAAACTAATACCCCCTTACTATTTTATTCACCTACATTATGTCACACAAACTGAGAGCCCCCGGTTCAAAATGTCCTCCTGTTTTTTGTTTTATTATGATTCGACATCTGACCTCGACCTATCTGATGGTAAGCATGATGTAGGTTCAAGAGTGTCGACGACTGAAAAATAACCGTCACAGTTTACGGCTACCTCAGTTTAGGCTACTATGTCGGCCAAAATAAAACTATGCGGTTTCTATGGTACAGGCACTTTTAGTAGCCTTGTATAGAAATGTATTATAAAGAAAATAGGCTTGCCTAATTTTCTTAGGGCTGATTAACAGACCCAGTGCAAATGTGGCAAGTGGTCCGTCAGTTGTCTTTATCTGTAAACCCTTATTAGAAGACAGGCGTAACTATTAGCGTCATAAATTAAAAAAGTAATACATTTATTAATGAATAATTAATATAATATAACATGTTTTATTATGTATTTAGTTGCTAACATAAATCTCAGTTTGATAACATATCTCTAAATGTTATTGGAAAGCAATATTAACTTTTATGTTTATTGAAATAAAAACGTCTCTATTCACTAAAATTTGGTAAGTATAAACAGGAAGAGCAAGTTGAAGACCAACTAAAACTACATTCCGAACATAAAAGTTTAACGATTTCAACTTTGACATTCTGAGACGTATGTGAAGAGTTAAATATTATTTGAGCATATGCTGATAAAATAGTTTAAATTTCTTATTTATAATTTCAGTTCTAAGTTTAGTAACTATAGTTTATATACTATTACCTTAACATTGAATGGATCTCATGTTAATGGATGCGTTAAATAAGGCAGGCCCAGGAGGGTGTTCGCCGACCAAATTGGAGACATCCTCAAGTAAGCTAGGTTGCCTAGTGCCCATAACCATAGAGCTTGTATGAAGAGAATTGTAAATGTAAAGGAAGTAAGGGAGTTGTGTCAGGATCGTGGCAAGTGGCGCTTGTCTCTGCCTATCTCTGTGGAAAAAAGCGTTACAATTCAATTGATTGATTTTAATAACATTACAAATATTACAAAGAGAATATAAAGAGACAGGTATTTACTCCAGATCTTGTTGTCGAAGAGTGTTGTAGATTTTGCCTCCAGCTTAACATCAGGCAGAATGCTGTCGTATGTAGAGCCATAATAAAAAATAAATGAAGAAACTAAATCTGCAAGCTGCGGTGGTTTCTATACCTGCCTATCTGATGTCCGACAACTTTTAGGCTGATTCTGAAAATGTACTCCTCTGTGCCACTATTAATTTATACAATTGGATTATAATTGTATAAATTATTAGTGCTTGTATGAAGAGAATTGTGGATGAAGGTTGTGTCAGGATCGTGACAAGTAACGCTCCTTTGACTCTTCCTATTCTAGTGTGACAATTTGATTGATTGAAATTAATAATAATTAGGATAAAAAACACGGTTTTTATCACTGTTATTAACATACAGCGATAGACACTGGGTTCGATCCCCTGTCGCGGTTGATCAGTGTGAACGCATAGGTGTTTTTCAATTCTTATTATAGTTATATTATTAAAAAAATACTTGTATTAAACCGTAAAGATTGTATGAAGAGAATTGTGGATGTGAGGGAAGCGAGGGAGTTGTGTTAGGATGGCGTTCCATTGTCTCTGTGAGAAAAAGGTGTGACAATTTAATTGTTTTAAGATTGTCTAAGCTATTTAACTTATATTATGACGCGACAAACTTTGTCCTGCCCGAAAGTAAAAAATAAAAAAATCTAAGCACCACCCAAACACACACATTTTAATTATTAAAATTGGTTCAGACATTAGAAAAACTTCAGTCAAATACACACGTACAGAAGAAAATAAAAATTGATAGGTATTGAAATAATATTATAGATAAATGTGACTAATTCAACAAAGTTTATCTTCCTTAAAAGATTCTATTGCTATAATATTAAATACAAAAATTTCTAAAACTATAACCATGTTTCCCTTTTGCAATGCATATCGAATGCAACATAGATAAGTTCTAACAATTTAGGCTCGTTACAGATAACAGTTTTTTATGTACTGTCCATTTAAAAGCAGATAAACAGTCATGCTCAGTCATTGGGATAACGAAATCATTGTTGATTCCCATATTTTTTGTCTACTTCGTGACAGTATTTTCACCGTATTTTATGAGGAATTCAGTTCCCATAACGTGGCTCAATCGAAGATCATTCAATAAATAGTTTCTCTCAAAAGGTTAGATTTAGTTCCAGCGTGTATTTGTCGATAATACTCGCATTGTATGCTTAATAATGCTCGTATTATTCATTTAAAATTGAAACTAGTAAACAATATTAGGTAATAATGGGTCAAACGAGGAAATGAAGATAAATATATTGGTAAGTAGAAATTCTTTTAAACAACGATGGCTCTGTTTCACATAACATGAACACGCGTTAATAAAATTGATAACGTATAATAAGCATTTACTGTATCCGTCATTTATTTTAAAGTAGGTCACATTGGGAATTAAAATAACTGAAGGACGCAATTAGCTAATAATGCAAAACTAAACTACATTCGTTATATAGCATTAGAATTAAATTAAGTAGGCATCATTATAGTTAATAAGTTAAAAGTAGATATTATTTAAAGGACATCATTCATTTTGGACTTTTATTGTAACACTTTTGTCACGGCCGATGATAAAAATATATATAAATGGTAGGTTCGATACTCGTATTGACAAAACTAATAGCAATTTTGCTTTTAATTGCTGTACGATTGAGTTATTTGGAAAATAAAAATGATTATTTTTAGTTTCTAAACCACGCGGAAAAGACATATTAAAAAATAAATGTCACACACAGTTGACCAAGGAACATTGTACTCAAGAAAAGAAGCTCGACTGCCATAGACAACAAGTGGCAATTAGAGACGCCACGACGGAATATCACGCGAACTAAAATGTTGGGATGTTGGTGAAAGTGAACCTTACTCAGCAGGAAATAATCTAATTAGATGAATAAAACGACTTTTTATAAAACATTATCTTTTTTATTTAATTCCAACTTACGTTTCGAGACAAAAGTATCACTAAAAATATGTATGCTAATTACTAGCACAACAGGAGATAATTTTTAAAAAATTAATTTATACTTTTACTCTATTTTTTACTAGTTTCAAAATGTTTAACGACAGTATTATATTGATGACGTTTGCGATGCCTAAACATTTGGTGGGAAGATCAAACCGGAAGAAACGCTATCACGCCATAACCTTGAATGAGAGTCGAGACCCGATGGATCGACTGCCTGATTTTTTTTTTAAATTAAAAAGTGATTGACGACTTTTTTTTGGGCTGGCAGTAAACTCAATGGTTTCTGCATTGAACTGTCATGATTATAGTTTGATCATTTCGTACATCTAAACTATGCAAAATATAGGATATTTACCAAGCACATTAAAATATTGTTGTATCGAACTATTTTATTGTACATTTCCCACTTTTAGTACAATTAAGCCCAAGTCCCCATACAAAATGAATGATGTCCTTTTACACAATTTCTACTTATAATTTCGATAACAAATATATTGTTATGAGTTTAAATATAACTTGAATTTAAGTTATATTTAAGTTATTAAACCTAATTTTGTTGTTTATTTAAATTTAATCTTATAAATTTATTCGCAATATATAATAAATACTTGTTTGGTCACCAATTCTGTGACATAAAACTAAATTGTCATTTTGTCTTTTAACACATATCTTGTTTAAGTGGCTATTAATCTAGTGATTAATGCCAGCTGTAATTAACGAGATGATAATGAGATGATTATGATGATTTCATATTTGAGAAAAGTATTAACACGACTATTCGAAGGCAATGACTCGTGTATCATTGAAAAGTCCAAATTAATTGTAAATGCCAATGTCAAATTTAATGCGTAAATAGTTATTGTACTAAAGATATTAAACCCCGAAGATTGGAGGATGGGTTGGTTTTCAAATCTACATCTAGACAGGAATTGCTATTAAACTTGTCCATACTTAGGATGTTCGTGTTCCCATGCTCCCATTTCCTAGTCGACAATAAAGCGAGCAACATCGAAATTGGCCAGATACTCACGATAAGAATCTTTCTCTTGTCACGAACCAATTCCGAACGATACGCTCCCGGTCGAGATTTGAGTGAAAGGACGTGACCTTTGGACTCCAGGCTTAAAGTGTGAATCGTCGTGTACAAGCAGCGGGTGGCGTGAATTGACTAGACTTTAAACAAACTCAGATGTTGCCTTCAACCTAACAATCAATGCCCATGATCAGTTAAAAAAGTATATTGTCGATCAGGTGCCAAATTGTAAAACTAAAAGGTTGTGTAATAAGAAATTTGGCGATATGCTTGGCGCATAGGGTGACACAGAAGTGCTCATGTAAAATCTCGGGTTTGATTCCAGGCCAGAGCAAAGATTATATGACAAATAATTGGTAATTTTAATTTAAAAAAAAATAGATCTGACATTTGCTCCGAGTCTAGTTGTTCAGAAGTGGTAGGCAGACAGTTGGTAGTCATTTGTCCAGTCCAGTCGCGTTTGGGGATCAGATTGTAAGTTGCCGGTTCCAACTAGGCCGGCATAGTGGATGTAACAGCTTATTGCAGTTATTATGCCTCTTAACATCAGGCTGGTTGCTTTCATATTTCAAGCCATAATAAAAAATATATTTTACAACTGCAACTGGCTTATTCCTTATCTATGTGAATGGATTTGCGTTCATTTAACCGTAAAAACTGAAGATATAGAAAGCCTTTATCGATAATATTTCTCTACTAGTTCGGTAATATCTAACTTTAGAATTGAAAATTGTCTCTTACCGGCAATAAAGACCGTCTTCTACTGGCTTAATGTCTTCAAGATTTAGTTCTTGATTATACAACATAACCTGTATATTTTTATCTTTTAGCAGTCCATGAAATAAAGCTATATCACAAATACGAGTATTCTTTTGTATTTATGTCTGGTTGGGATATTTGTATTATAATTAAATATTATTTTAAATGTATAGGTGAAAAAAAAAGCTGTCAAAAAGGATCTATCGGAAGGTCTGTTACACACCATATGTCGCAGCAGTTCGACTAAACTCACACTTCGGACATTATGAAAAAAAAAAAAAAGGAAAACAATCAATAACTGCTCTTTGGACCATGTCCGACAGAAGGTCACAAAAATATATCTCTAACTATCTACGAATAAGTGTAGAATGTATTGTAAATCTCTTTTATAGCTACCATGGTGTATCCGTGACGGTTGAAATATGACTTGGGAGCGTTTTTCTACCTGAAAAGGGATCGTCATTATGGTCCTCAATGATTGTCGGCAAACCGAAATGATTTTATTTTTTATGGCCAACTCTAGTTCTCATTTCTCAGTAATGTTATGATTAGTGATCGCAAACTATTATTAAAAGTAGTGGCTTTTGAAACAAATTAAAATGTAAATTTGTTTGGCCGGCATAGTGACGGCAACTGAGGCAACAGTAAGTTGAGGGTTTTTTTTAATTTGTCGGCGCTCTTAGTTAGCTGTGCAGTATTAATAAAATCATAGGTAATAAATCACTATTTAAAACAATGTACTTATTTCTATACTTTGAATACACCATCATAAAGCATTTTAAAGAGTAAGATCATTTAAATTGGTTATCGAAACAATTAGTCCTTTGTTTTTAAAAAATGTACATATTAAGCAAATTTTAATGAATCGCCATTGCTCATGAAGTTGTATTTTAGCATAAAAATCATTGTTAACGATCTATAAAAAGAAAAAAAAGAGGTTTGTGTTATGAAATAAAAAAATATATTTAATTTGATATTAGGTATTTTATTTTTATAATTATAATAACATTCGGGCAAACGGCCAGTATTTCATATTATTATTTACACTCAATAATACTTAGTTTATGACTAGTAAAACTATAATTACAAACTTTATTTGCCTAATATTACATACACTATCTACAAACATATTTGGTAACAATGAGATATACATTTAATATAAAAATAATATTCTTACAAACTACTATATTTCACATTTATACTGGCAATAATTTCGCAAATAAATGCATTTTTTTAACAATATATCAGTCTTCATTGACTTTTACAATGTCTAGATTAGTTAACAATATAATATCGTAAGCAGAATTTATGTTCTTTTAAATCTTTTAATAAGGCTTTTGTTTACACATATTTTATGCCAACAGTCTCTAAAATTTATATAATTCCTATCTATTATAAGAAAATTATTAAATTAATCTGCTATTAAGGAACAAGTTCAATTGTTTATATTTAAAATTACTAACTACATCAATATTATCACTTTTCTATAAGGCATGCAAAATATAGCTATCCTGTCTCGCCAACACATGTTTTAGGAATGTACATTAACGACCTTTCTAGATAACAAAGTAAACTTTTAATGTATCTTATCACCTGTGCGTACTTAAGTGCGTTCCCGGTACGCATTCATGAACAGATGATCTTGGTTGCAAGTAGCCTTGCTCATCTAACATTGGAGGAGAATTCTGACAGGGATGCTTACGTAATGTGTTAGGCCGCGGACGACCACAGTAAGGCTGTTCATAGTTTTGAGTGTCAATTGAAATATAACTATGATGCAAATGTTCACCATCATGAATTTGACTTGTTAATGTTGTGTTTGTTAACATTGAAGTGTCGTCTTCAATGTTTACTACGTTCGTAGTTGTTGGTGTTTGTGGAGGTATCGCATCATATTTATACCAATGTTCGGGGGCTGTGGGCGAGGCAGTATATCTAGAAGGATGTCTCCTACCATTAGGACAAACATGATTATAATTGATACTGTCTTTATTCCATTGTAAGTTAGAAATATCAGGCATAACGAATCTTATTTTATCCCAAAACTTCTTTTCGCCCCACAAAAGCACTGTACATGTTTTCAAGTAGTTTTGGAAATCAGAATCTAAATTTAATGCACTTATATCAGTAGTTAATATAAAAACAACTCTGTGACGTCTTATTGAAGGGTGGATGCTTGTTATAATATGTTTAATAGCAGCTTTAAACGAAGGCTTCGACCATTCATTTTGTAATAAATTAAAAGAGACAAATATAATAATTCTTTTAGATGATTCTGCGGCATTTGTTATCATTTCAGATAAATAGTTGTCATGGGGCATTTGCAAATCTCTATAATGAAAACACATGGTGTATCCTGAATGTTCTAACTCTGGAGCGACCACCTTCGATACAAAATCGTCATCAAGTAAACTATATACAGAATATCCATCATATAACCTATCACGATCTAATTCACTTTCTTGTATAGAAGCACTTTTAAATAATCTAACGCCATATTTAGAATGTGCCCAAAGGCGTACATTTTGTCTGAATGAAAAAGCTAAGGCACCAAATAACAATATTAAAATAACACTTATTAACACGACAGCCAAAAGTGGCACAAAATTCAACTTCACTGTGTTTATTTCATCATACTGATAAGGTTGGTTTTCAGTAGGAATCACATTGTCTATAACACCTGAGTCACGACACTTATCAATCACGTCGAAGACCGTTAAGTTTGAATGTCCGTTCACATCCCCGCACAATACGTTCATCGGGTCTTCATAAAATTTCTTGAACCAATTTTGTAGAGGTAAAACGTTATCACAAGTACAGGTAAAGATATTACCTTGAACATTAACATTTTCCAAGTGTGAAATGTGTGTAAGTTTTTTATCTAGATCCAGCACCTTATTTCCCTGTATGTGAATAACTCTCAAAGATGACAAATTTTCAAAGGTATTATTAGGTACACTTGTCAATAGGTTATCGTTTAAATATAACTCTCTCAAGTGCTTTGTTTGTGAAAATTCGCCTCCTGCCATTTCCGTCAAATTATTGTCTTCCAAATGCAAAACATTGAGGGAGTGCAAGCCATTAAACGTGTCGTTATCAATTGACACTATATGGCTATTGTTAAGATACAATTTATGTAGTTTTTTCTTTCCAATAAATAGGTGGCTACCGAGGACTCTGAAATTGTTACCATCCAGGTAAAGTTCCGTTGCATCCATAGGAATCTTTTCTGGTATTTCCGTATGACCCACATTTGAGCAATCGATAACATTTGAATTCCAGTTACTATCATGGAAACATGAACAACCTTCGGGGCATGTCATTTTGCAGTCACAAGCTTCAAATTCACAACAGAAGCAGCTCGAAGGACAATGAGTATCATATGAGCATAAAAATTGTGATTCAGGTACATCCATTACATTTGCCTTTTCACCATACTTGTTATTAACTACTTCACACGTGACAGAATCTAAATCCATAAATCTAGGATGTTGTCTCATGTGATTCCACAGATTAATTTTCTGAAGCCATATCATATGACAATTGCAAACAAAAGGATTATTGCCTATGAAGAACTTAGGCAAAGGTTTATGCTTAGGTATATGAGGCAATGTAAAACCCGAGAGTTCGACTATTCTTAATTTATTGTCAGTGATGACAACTTTTTGTAAATCTCTTTTTTGTAAAAATGTTTCCGAATGGATCGTGTGAATTTTGTTATTATTTAGAAATAGAATTTCTATAGAATCAGGTATCGACCTTTTATCAACAATTTCTAAAGCGTTATAGCTTACGTCAAGCATTTGGATGTTTTGTTGCACGTTAAATTCATTTTCCAATTTTGAGATATTATTGTTATGAATATCCAGCCATTCAAGGCTTGCTGGCATGTAGCTATAATCAAAATAGATAAGCCTATTGTCTGATATGTTGAGCCATCCTAATGTTTTAAGCTTGTTGAATACACCACGAATATCGGTCAACTTATTTCCATCAAGTCTTATGGCTTTTAGGTTTGGATTAGATACGAAAGCATCTTGCTCTATATTTTCAATTTTATTAGATGCTAAGTTTAATACTTGCAGTGAAGGCAAGGTGCTAAAAGTGTCTTTTGGTATATTGATAATAATATTGTCAACCAATCTTAATCCATATAACTCCTCTAATCCCTCAAAAGAAGTATTTGAGACCATTGTTATATTATTTTTCCCGATATCCAAAGATTTTAGGAAACGTAGTTTTTTAATTCCATCTGGAATTGTGTTCAATTTGTTTCCATTTAGTCCCAAATCTTGCAAATATGTGATATTTTCAAAACACCGTTCATGGATCTTAATTAATTCATTATTATCTAAATACAGCTGGTTTAAAACAAATAAGTTTGAAAATACTTGCTCATTCAATGTTTTCAGTCTGTTATCAGATATGGATAAATGATGTAAATTCTTTAATTCATGAAACGCCCCATTACTAATTGTTTCAATTGCGTTGTTGTCTAAATTTAGCACTTGCAGATTATTTAAGTCTTGGAATGATTTAGGGTCAAGGCGAACAAGCGAGTTGTATGACAAATTTAATATTACTAGGCGAATTAATCCAGCGAATGTATCTCTATTGACCCAATCATTTGTTAATCGATTTCTTGATAAGTCCAAATTTTCCATTTTGTCAAGACCTTCTAATAATCCTGGGGCCAAAACAGTCAATGAGTTATTTGCTAAAGATATTTGTTCGATAACACGTGATGATTGAAACAACTCTGGAGGTACTGCTACTAATCTATTGCCGGATAAATTCAATGTCTTCAAAGAACTTAGTCCCACAAAAGCTCTATCGCCAATTTCATTAATAAAGTTGTTATGTATCTTAAGGACTTCCAAAGACCTAAGGCTAGATAATCCATTATCAGGTAATCTTATGATATTATTGTGTGACAGATCTAGCTTCTTTAAACCTGTATTACATGATTTTCCAGGGGCAATAGGCCCTTTTCCCCAATCAGAAAATCCAATATCAGATATATCTTGAATTTTGTTATTTGTTAAATTCAATAATTCCAAACTGAATAGTGGACAAAATACCTCAGATGGTAGTGTGTAAATGTTATTGTCTCCCAAATCCAAGGACCGTAGTTCCATTAAACCACGAAAGCTTTCAGCATGAAACTCCATTGTCATAGCAGGCCAGTCAGTATTATAAGATCTTAGGGTTAAACTAGATAAGTCTCTTAATGGCGATAACACAGTTGCTGGAACATACCGAATTTTGCAGTGTTCAATAGTCAAATCTTCGAGCTTTCTAAGTTGACCTAGGAAACTGCCGGTATTCATGTGTAATGAGCTTTCGAAGAATAATAAATCCGTGCAGGTCAACTGTAACTTGTTGATATTATATGCTTGCGCCGTAGTTAGGTTTTTGAACAAAAAGTCAGCTGATCCAATAGTTTTGATATTGCACGTGAGAAAGTCGAAATCACTTAACTTTGGTTCAGAGTATTCCCATTGACAGCCGGTGGGGGCGGGCGGCGCAGAACGTGCGCGCGCAACCGGCACCAGGAATAAACATAACAAAACTTTAAATAAAAACATTTTATTAAAGTTTGTAGACATTATTATCACTGTTTTTGTCGCATTTGTTCACTCAAACTACTTAGAAAATTGTTTATATCACTAAAAGTCAATCTTCAAAACTTTTTTCTTTTACGATAAAAGTCTACAAAACATGTAAACAGATAATACGAGAACGCGGTAAAAACTTTAACGCAGCCATGCTCCCCTGCGGTCGGGCGGTAACTGACCTGACGTAAGTTTGAACCAACGAAAGCCGCGTGGGTATGAGTAGGGGGGGAAGGGTGCATTGGATGGCGGGAGGAGAAGTGTAGGACCCGCACTGCAGCGGGCCACAACAGATGGCACGCGTGTTTTAAAACTACAAATTATTGTTTATCGCTAAAGATATAGACCTTGGCAATAAAACCAGAGGTAACACCTCAGGTTTCTTGCAAATAAAATAATTAACAATATAGTTGTATACCATTCTAAAAGAAGTATACTCTAATTTATTATAATGTTTAATTATAAAAATATTTATGTACTGTTCATTCATTCAAAATCATCCGAGTAATTATTTATTTACAATACTCGTAATAACAAATAATTTAAGTGTTGATAAATAAGAAAACCGACTACCTACTATTTAATCAATTAATATTAGAATTCGTTATTTATTAACGACATAAAATGAAAAACATTTTTAAGGATAGCTTTCGTGTTACCAGATTGGTTGCGTAATACAAGTATTTTATTTTTATTACCAGTTTGGAAGTAAAAAATGTGCTATCGTGAAATGCTGTTAAAAGAAAAAACACGTTCATTGAAGATGGGAGGGCCTAAGACGTGCGTCACCAAAGACGCTAATCGTAGTTCATCGGATGCTCCTCCACGTGCGAGTCGAATTGCGTTTACCGTGGGAGACGTCCAACTCTCAATACATTCTGCTTTAATAAATAACTTACATAACTCGCCACAGCTTGATAAAAGTTTACTTAAAGCTCATACTTATCTGGCACTTATTTTAACTGTTATTTAAAATAAATGTTGCATGTGGCTGTGACTATAGTAACCGCATTATAAAAACAGGAGGTCTAAGATATTTGATTCTATTACAGTAAGAAATAAATCATGCAGTGGGAGGTAAAAGGATTAATGAATTTAATGATCATTTAAGGATTATGCTTCGAAATGAAAAATTTTGGTTGTCTCCTTTGCTTTAGTTGCACGAATTATATTGAATGTTTACAGTTTTATTCTTTAGGTGGTCTTAAAATTGAATTATTATGAAGTTTATTGACGACCACCCTGCTTTATCTAAATGCAATGAATTTAATGTGTCCAAGAGAGATGCAAGGTTAATAGTATGTTTGGAATGGTCATATCAGCTCCAGACTATTGATATCCTTAGTAAATAAACATTATGAGTCAATATCTCACGTACCTATAATTCAATATTTGTTAGGGATCTTCAAACACAATAACCACTTATCTTATATGTATCCATAAATGCCATAGCATTAAAAAATCTTGACCCATAAAGATAATGATAGCCAACCAAATGTCTAATATTTTTCTCTTACACAAAACGTCGCCACAAGTCAAGTAAAGAATTTGGGTGAATGTTTGTAAGTAACGAAACAAGGAATACCTTATTGTGGTAAATTATAACCACATTGTAAAAAATGTAACTTATAACTTCAAATAATTGTTACGGTAACAAAAGATAAAATCCCAAAGTAACCAGCACATTTTTAAATGCCATAAATGACTCCCGCACACTATTATTCTTTCTAAAACAATCCTTATTAAGCATGACCAAAGCCATTATAAATTTCTTTCTCTCTTCGCATCCGTTGCATTTTATAGTTCGTCTTCATCAAAGAAATAAAAGGAATGGTAGAAACAAAAAGTCCTGGGTCCACCGAGCGAAATTAACAATGCGTGGACAGTATTTCTCGATTCCACAGAAACTTCCTTTGACAGTTACGGACCGCAATAAAAGCACAAGGGACGCTCGACTCTTTGAAAAACAAAGCATTTTACCTACACTAATAAAATTATGAAGACATCCCGTTTTTGATCTATTGTTCAGCTATTATGTATACCTATGTATACCACAAATTAACTAACAAAATAATTGTAAATAAACAATAATAATATTATATAAACAATATAATATTCATACTGAAGGAAGCGAGGGATTTGTGTCAGGATCGTGGCAAGTGGCGCTCCATTGTCTCTGCCTATCCCTGTGGGAAAAAGGCGTGACAATTTAATTGATTAGTATTTTCTTAGATTTTGCGCGAACATTGATTAATTAATTAAACAAAATTTTATGCGGCTTACTATCGCGTTTATTTTGGTTTTGATTTTACAATTTTTTTATTATTCCGACGTTTCGAGAGCTTTGCAGCCATCGTGGTCACGGAGAGACTGAGGTGTTGGTCGTCCTATTGGTTGATGCTGTTATTGTTATATGCTGTTATCTAACACCTGGGACCCCATAATTCACAAACTCAAGTCCCAAGTCCAGCAAACTGCCAAACCAGATGACACCGTCAGTTATTTTTGCAAAAATTTGAAATAAACCGGGTACAGAAAAACAAAATATCAAACGGGGTAGTTTTGGAAACAATAACAGCATCAAGCAATAGGACGACCAACACCTTAGTCTCTCCGTGACCACGATGGCTGCAAAGCTCTCGAAACGTCGGAATAATAAAATAAAAATTGTAAAATCAACACCAAAATAAACGCGATAGTAAGCCGCATAAAATTTTGTTTAATTCAATTTAATTGATTGATTGATATTCATACTGAAAGTTAAAAAGGTAGCAGCACGTTCAATCGCAAATTTAATTTTAAAATCTTATGTATTTTTTATTTTACCTTTAGCCGGTATAGTGACGACCGTAATTGAATCGATATTTATGAGTCGTCGCGTGCGCGCTGGGGCTTCTCTTGCTTACTCGTACTATCAGACAAGTCAAAGTCAGATGTCGAGTCTGAATATTAAAAAAAAAGAATTTCGATCCAGGAATAAAAAACGTGAGTTAGAACTATTGAAATAACTTAGGAATAAGATTTGTGGGAATAATCTCTAAAAAGAAGACATTCCATTTGCTAGTAAGCGCATAAAACGTTGAGCACTAAACGCGGTTTAAGATAATCTAGACAAAATATTGCCAGTGTCTTGATAAAGGTGGTCTCAGTAAACAGGTACTCCCTGGGCACGTCTCGAGTCAAATAACCTGCACGAAAGGGTCCGAAACAGAAAACGCTTTGTGCTAAAAACGTCGACCCCTTATCTTCCGTAGATGGGTTTAGCCATAGGAACAAGAACATTTTAGAGGGAATACTAGATATGGTTTCCTGACCTATATAATTTTAACTTTACTTATATTGTATCAATAAAATGCTATGACTGCGGATGCTACTTAATGAGGTGGCAGATTAAAACATTAAAACATTTGTAGAAAACCAAATTTTCCAAACATATTTATTTTCATTTAAAACTTTATTGTACTATAATTACAAAAGTCGCTAGGCATAATCTAACTAAAAACTAAAAATATTTAAAAAAAATGAAGACGTTAAATACAGGCAAGATTTAATGGTAAGGTGAGTTCGTTTTTAGGATTATACTTTTGATCGAATTATATTTTATTTAATTTAAAAAAATAGTTTCATAATCCTTGGCAACTGGATCGAAACTTTGCGGTCTACATCGTCACGTCGCCGTCGAAGCAAATAACGCGTTATTAAAAATGAGAACTTTTTTATTTTTTATTGAGAGTCGACATCTGACCTCTACCTGCCAGGTGGTAAGCATGATGGACGTCCAAGAGTGCCGACGACTGAAAAACCAGTTCACGGCTTTCACAGTCGCCGTCACTATGTCGGCCAAATATTATGTTCTGATTATGAATTTATCACATTTAAAAGCCTATCTATTCACATTGTTTGAGTTCATACATTTGAAACTTTAGCTCCGCTTAAAGTTTTCTTAATTCTATGGTAACGCCTGTTTCCAGAGGCCCAGCACGAAGTCATCATTCATACGAGAAGATATCATCGTCGCTCGCCGTGGCCGTGGCTTTGCTGCTTGTTAACAATAAAAACGTTACTCGACTCTTACACGAAATTTATCTCAGAAAAATGTACCTAAAGCGTTCGTAATTCTCTCGACCATAACTCGAGACATTTTTCTCGTGTTCGTCTAGTAATAAAAATATATACAGAACAAGTTGACTTAAATGCTGATATCATACTAAGTATAATTAAATATGAATTGTTTGTAATTTTTTCTGTTTTATTTTTATTATTACACGAGTACATAGACGAATGTTATAATTTATTTATATTTAGGAAGAAATATTGACAATTGTTTTAGTTTAACTTCAACTTGATTTATTCATTTGACTTCGGCTTAGTTGTCATTAGACTTAGTTGACTGAGGCAGCCGTAAATGGCGACGATTTTTTTCAGCCGTCGGCACTCTTGTACCTCCATCATGCCTACATTCGATGTCAGATGTCGAGCCACAACAAATAATAATAATATTAAGTCATGCTAATTAGTACATACAAATAACTTAATTCGAATATAAGTCTATTAAACTAGATTTCATCAATTGGGTACCGATGTGTAGTGGTTGTGGAATGGCCTCGCAAACCAAGAGCCTCCTGTTCAAAAAGCACTTACCGGTATCTATATACTGGCAGATAAAAATACTTTAGAGCTGCGCAGTATAAGGATCAGCAAATTTGAAGAGTGCTGGATGACTGAGATGGGAGACTGCCTATCTATACAGTCGTAAACATATTTAATAATATTTTTAATTTTATACACATTCTCAAAACAAATAACAAGTTACGCAGCTTCAATGCCACCGCTCCTTTTTTTATCCGGGACATCTACCAATGATGTTTGATATGTGTAGTTTGGTTGTTATGCTTCTGTGATAAAAACTCGTTTAATATCTTTGTATAAATATAATAATTACAGATATGCACAACATTGACAATTACAAAAACAAAGACAAGCGTGGCGTATTAATTAGCACGTCACCCGTAAAGTCCCGGGTTTGATCCCCGGTCGGAACTAAGATTTGTTACATAACTTTTATTTGTAATATTTAATAATTAGGTAAAATTTTACAAATATCTGTTAATAAAAAAGTGCCAATTTTGCTTCGAGTCTGGTTGTCAAAGAGTGATAGGCTGTGGTGTCTAGTCTGCCGATCAAGGGTATTACCAAGTATTACAAGTAAACAAACCGTAAAGTTGCGTTTCGGGATCAGCTTGTAAGTTGCTGGTTTTAACTAGGCCGGCATAGTGGATGCGATTGCTATTTAGTAACATTTACCTCCATGGATCGCACTTTAGCTTAACATCTGGCGGGGTGCTTTATTATGTTAAAATATCATGGTTAAAAAATTATGGTGAATATGCTATTTTTTTTATTTATTTTTTATTGTGACTCGACATATGACAGCACCCCGCTTGATGTTAAGCCAAAGTGTGGTCCATGAATGAATGTCACTGCTACTACAATTCAATAACTGTGAGTAGCAATCACATCCACTATGCCGGCCTAGATGGAACCGGCAACTTACAAGCTGATCCCGAAACGTGACCAAATCACTTCACGGTCTGTATACTTGTAAGTGGTGGTACTACCCCGGATCGGCAGACTGGGTACCACTGCCTACCACTCTTTAAACCACTTATTATTATAGAATATAATTTTAGTTATACTCCTCGTATATACCAAATAATAGTAAACATACTTTTAGATTTTATATACACAAGCCAATTTTATTATGTTAATTAAGACGTTGTGTTCAATTACATAAATTAAGGATTTAACATTATGTTTATTTTCTTTTAATTTCTCTTTTTTTTTAGTACAGTATCCTATTTTGTTTCAATTTTATTTTGTTTCCACTGTATGACTAGTTTTACTTTTATATCTACCACAAACTCTATAACTTTTCAGCACATCTGGTATTGTTGTAAAATTTATTTTTAAGTTACTTGTTTGTTGATTACTGTTTATTGCCTAAATAAATTAATTAAAAAAATATATTAATATCAGCTTGTGATTTATTTTCTTAACTGATATTAAATGAACCTATTAGTGTATTATTGGAACATTCTTATCAGAGGAAATTCCGTTATTACCACTTCAAAGAGTAACAACATTAATTAAAGTTATTTTAAACTTATAAATAGCTTTGAATAAAACACTATATTAACTGACTTCCGATGATAATAATTCTTACTTACTTTACGATCCAACTTTTACTTTTAGAATTGTAAACTAATTTAATAAAATATATTAACATACAAATAATGTAAGTAAGGCGACCGTGGTGTAGTGGAATGACCTAGAAAACCTAGATCCTCCGGTTCGAAACCACTTAAACAAATTAGTAGGGCTAAAAAAATTAAATCAAGTCAATGATTTTTTTGTAGCTAGATATGCCTCATGTAAATTTATGTGCGGTCAATGGAAGCGACTGATAATACGAATAAATAACAGGAAGTAGTAGTAGCATCCACTATGCCAGCTTAAAAATATTAATTATAAACATTAACGGAGTAGTGAACTACTCGTAGTATTTGAAATGTATTTTTTGTTTGTTATCGCAGACGTATCATCTGAAACGTCAAGAGTTGGCAGGAAGGATCTAATAAGAAGTGTACCACACCATGGGTCCACTTTTTTGTTTCTCCCTCGAAGCCTGGCCAATCTCACAGGACGTATACAATTATTTTAATCTTCTTAAAATCATGTTGCGAGTCACGTAAATAATATTATGGATATGACTAATATTAAATACAAGTTTTGATAAAATATTAGTCACTTAAACCAACTTTTTTTTGCAAAATAAATGGTATAATGAATTAAACAAATTTTATATGGCTTACTATTGCGTTTATTTTTGGTTAATGATTGTACAATTTTTATTTCAACGTTTCGAGAGTTTTGCAGCCATCGTGATATTTCCGTCTTACGAGTTACAGTTTATAAACGCCGATGAAACCTCAGAAAACAGCTGGTATACTATAATATTATTAGCCTATTTAACTGACCCACTGTTGGGTAAATGCCTCCTTCTCTATTTTTTATGACTTTTCCCATAATGAATCACGCATGTGGCAGAGATTACCTAAATAAATACCAAATAAAAGGAATATATAAAATGATTAAATATTTCTTATCCATACTATTTTATCTCTTGTTGAGAAACCACAATATAATATTCGGACACGTAGCTTGTTAGACAAACACAAGAAGATTCTGGTTGATATCTTGGAACAATGTTGCGGGGAGTCTGCTCGTGTGGGTGAGCTCAGGTCGCTTCTGATAAAAGAAATAATAAAATATATGAATAAAATTAACTATTGTTTGGTATTTAAAGAAGTAATTTTTGGGAGGATGTGACTAATGCTTCTGAACCTTTGTTACAAAAAAATATATAACAAGATTAGTGTTTTTTTCTTTTGAAGTTAAATGTTTTTTATTATTGTGACTCGACATCTGACCTCGACTTGCCTGATGGTAAGCGAGAGTAAAGAATGCTGAAGAACTTTTTAATTTATTTTTTATTAAGACTCGACAAATGACAGCATTCCGCTTGATGTCAAGCTGGAGAGCGGTACATGAATAGAGACGACTTGTACTTCAATTATGGAATGGACTGCTTTAAGAATGGAATGGAATGCTTTGCCTCCCCATGTGTTCTCTCCATCCTATGACCTTGAATCCTTCAAGCAATGCGTGAAGAAGCACCTTTGGCCGGCATAGTGACGGCGGCTGAGGCAGCCGAGAACAAACTCGGTTTTCTCAGTAGTCGTCACTCTTGGATCTCCTCTTGCTTATCATCAGGTGCTTATTATCATAGTAGTCATCGCATCCAGTACTTTACTAGTTATAACTAGTTACTTTTAATTCGCTCCCGAAACTTCACTGAGTTTCTCCCCTGTCTGTATACTGGAATGTATTTAGTACTATCCCGGATTGATAGCCCGGGTAAATAACCAACAATAGTCTGCCTATTACTACTAAAAGTCAACTCGATAAGAAAGTGCATTTATTTAAATAATACGCGACATTTTATTACTATTTATTCGGTAAATAGATGGGCGTATTTCTTACTTATGTAGGATCTTGGTCTCAGAGCTTTTAGTAATTGGACTCCTAATTCAATTGGGTACATAATTAAATCACAATGCCACAGTATTGTACTAAGTTGGAAAAGTAAAAGGTAAAGAAACTGTTTTAGGTAGATTTGGGAAAGGACATTCTGTAAATTAGTTAACGAGACATTACATTTGTTCGGAGGGATCTTTGATTTTATTACAAATACGCTTTTACTTAAGTATAAACAGAGTCTGGATTCGTAAATTAATTTACTAAATTTACCAGTTATTAACTAATCGTATTTACAAAATTAGCTGTCCGAGTGATAGGTAAGAATATTGATGCTTCTTCCGACCTGTGATGGTTAAAAAGTACGCCCTGATAGGGCCACTAGCATTGCAAATAAAATTTTGTAAACATTGTAAAATCCAAAACAAGCGAATATGAAAATGTTCTTTTGGTATCAATAAAGTTTTTTTAAACCTCAAAACGATTAGGTTGGAACCAAGCTTACGAGCTCTTCAGAACACTCTCCTTCCAAAAAAAACCTGCCATGCCTCTGTGAAATTGCAGAGGCAGAGGTGAAATCACAGGTTGGAAGAATCATCAATATTCTATCGACAATCGAACTAAACAGTTCGGCGAATTACTAAGGGGAATGCGTTATCAGCAAATGTGATCTAGTCATCATAGTAACATCAACTGAGGCATCCGTAAACATAGTCGCTTTTTTCAGTCGTCAGCGCTCTTTGACCTTCCGTTGCCTACTATCAGGCAAAAAATTTAATACATCGCTTAAACGTATATTCAAATTACTATTAGGTTTTCTATTGTAAAAATTAACGAAATGATAAAAAGGCGTTACCAAAAATACTGTCTTAGGAATGCTGGCTTGTAAGAAATTAATCACATACAAATCATTGATGGGTCGAAGACGTAGACAAGCAGTTATGCTAATACAAGGCGCTATATCTATAAAGTTTTTTTTTAATGTACCTCATTTATTTATGCTTAGTCATCATTGTTTAATACACAACAAACCAACTCCGGGAACTATCGCCTACGATCGATCAAAACTCATATTCTATGTCCTGTCTTCATTGCGGGAATTTATCCCTTATTGCTTTGTTATTACAGATAATGGTTGCATATCATTCAGTAATTATTACTTCATGTATTTGAGATTTAATAAAAGAAAAGTGACGTATAAACCTAATAAAGATTTGACTATAATAACCTTAATTATTATAAGAGTATAGAAGATTATTTTGTATAATAAGAAACCTGTTAATTTGTTTTGGAATCTTATTACAATTTAACTTGCATTGGAGGCTCACCACCTTCTGATCCAAAAGATTTCTATTCATTACGTTAATTGTATGATAGAGTAATAATGTTTATAAGTACATTTGTCAAACAATATATCAAACATATCAGCGTTGATCAATAAACTATCAATCAAATGTGTTAGTAAGTGAAATAAGTGAATACAATAGGAAGTGAATACCGGTTTGTGCCGTTGAATGTTATTGTAAAAATGTTCTTTGTAGAATTAGGAATGATTTGTGTTTCGTATGTGGCTTCTTTGAAAGTAGGTTTGGTTTAATCGGCGCGTGCTTACAAAGGTGGGCTTTCTTTTCCACGCGCATAAGTAGATAGTGTCATGCATGACAAGTTGATTAAGTTAGAGTCTCGTATTTCTCATTCAAATACGTATTTAGTAATAAATAATAATAGGCTTGTTTCGCGTCGGGTATTTAGTTTGGCAGAGAGAAAAGCATGTTATTAATTAATTTCTGTTGAGGTTTAACATATTATTTTTAACAGTGTGTTAAAGATGATAGTGAAAAAAGACAGTTATAGAGGGAAATTTTCACAGTAATATCACAGAAACAATTAGATTATTTTGGCAAAGTGCCACTCCACCTGACGAATGTTCCGTGACCCCATATAATTGATGATCAATGTTCATAGTTTGATGTAGGCATCAATAGATTAATGATAGTTAGATAGTCGGGTCGGAGTAGGAGATAATGTATCTGGTCACTCGGCTATTAATCCAGTGCGGTTACTTAACTTGATCATTTCTAATTTGGAATTCGCTTTATGGTTTACCTAATGGACAAACACTTGGTTGTATTCGAACAATAGTCTCGAATAATAGATTTAAATAGAGTAAATTAATACTTGTGATATAAATATAACAATAAATCTTCATTACACAAAATATTTCTTTCAATTCTTTAAGATTACATTTCTTTACTTATTTACATTTATATTCTAAGCCAATTAAATTCTTGTAGCATAGAAACTGAACGACCAAAGTACATATATTCAACGTATCGAATAAAGTACATATATATCAAAGATACATTGGTACCGGCACTTGGTTTTGGGCTCGGCATTTTCGAAGGCGAAAATATTTGTTTTTTAAATAAAATGAAACATATTAGTTTAAAACTAAATATACTATTAAATATTAAATCAATCAATCAAATTTTCACACTTTTTTCGCACAGGGATAGCCAGAGTCAATAGAGCTCTACTTGCCACGATCCTGACACAACTTCCTCGCTTCCCTTACATCCACAATTCTCTTTATACAAGCTCTACGGTTATGGGCTATAGGCAACCCCTTTCTTGAGGATGTCTCTGAATTCGTCGGAAAACACTCTCCTGGGTCTGCCTACACTATAAAATATTAAATCACGTTACAATAAAACAAATAGCTATGAAAATCAATTAGAAATTGTAACGGTAATAAATGTAGAGCGTGCAAATAATAACCGTGCATTTAAGGTTGTATAACTAAGATACAATTATACAATAAAGCCATGTCAACAAGGACCATGTCCCTCTTCAGTGTACTATACTTACATGTCCCTGTTAAAGCAGATACCAGTATTTATGGGCGACCCGCCCGCCCGTTGCATATAGGCAGATGCCACACATGTTCTGCCTTAATTCGAATAGATGATACCTAAGGGTTGTCACTCGAACGAGATCTTTTATTATTGTGGCTCGACTATGACCGGCTCACAGCACCCCGCCTTTTGTTAAACAGGAGTGCAGTCTATGAATTAAATAACTGCAAACAGCAGTTGTATTCACTATGCCGTCTTACTTGTAACTGGCAATTTTCAAGCGACTGTAATTCAATTCACGGACTTTACCCACTTGAAAGTGAAAGTATTACCCCGGTTCGGCAAATAACTACCAACTGTCTGCCTTAAACAAACTCAAGCACTTAAAACAACCAGACCCGATAAAAATATTAAATAAAAAAATATTAAGTTAAATAAAATATTTATACGTATTTATAAGTTGGTAAAACAGTAGGTAACAATGGTTTAAAGTTTAAACTTTTTTAAATAGCAAATTCTAATTTTACTTTAAAATCCATAACCGTAGAGCTCGTAAAAAATAATTGTGGAAGTGAGGGAAGCGAGGAAGTTGTTTTAGGCTCTTGACAAGCCCATTGTCTCTACATATTCCATATTGATCTAGTTCTTTTTTGATTAGGTGATAATATAACATAATAATTGTGGTCTAAAATGTTAGTGAATTTAAAATAATACCAGCATAGCACAACCCTATATCTAAAATTCATATTAATGCATGCTAACAAGTACCAATCGGGCCATTGCCGATATTGATATAAATTGATTACGACTTGTCGCGACATTCATTAATATGCTTGGACGCAAATGCCTTATCTGGGCCGCTCATTAGCCATGTAGCTATAAGAAATATGTCGTATTAGTCTAAAACGTTAACAGATTGATTTATAAGGTCAAAACTGGTCGCTTTGTTTCAATAACTAATTATGTAATTATATTTTACGGTTATTGCCTTCGCTTGATGTAAAGTCGATGATGTTTTATTAGTTCTATAATTTAAATACAGTTATTAATTAGTCATGTCCAATTTTATTCAGTTGTGTATGTCCATACATTACTACTATTATATACATTCTAAGATATTAATCGTGATTGTATCAATGAATTTGTGAGACACAATATATAAAAAAACATCAATCAATCAATCAATTTTGACGACAGGCGTGGACAAACGGTTTAGCGATTGGTTTATTGCGCGTAAAGTCCCGGGTTCGATTGCCGGTCGGAGCAAATATTTGTTTCATAGCTTTTATTTGTAATATTTAAATAATAAATATTTCAAATATTTGTTAATAAAAAAGGTGGATATTTGCTTCGGGTATGGTTATCAAAGAGTGGTAGGCAGTGGTACCCAGTCTGTCGATCCGGGGTAGTATCACCACTTACAAGTTACTAGTATACAGACCGTGAAGTGATTTGGTCGCGTTTTGGGATCAGCTTGTAAGTTGCCGTTTCCAACTAGGTCGACGTAGTGGCTACTTACAGTTATTGAATTGTAGCAGCAGTGACATCCATTCTTGGACCACACTCCAGCTTAACATCAAGCGGGGTGCTGTCATAATATGTTGTCACAATAAAAAATATGCTTCATATAGTTTAAAGCAATTAACAAATCGGAGACATCCTCTAGAAAGCTGTGTTGCCCATAACCGTAGAGCGTGTATGAAGAGGATTATGAATGTGAGGAAAGCGAGGGAGTTATGTCAGGATCGTGACAAGTGGCGCTCCATTGTCTCTGCGTATTTCTATGGGGAAAAGACGTGACAATTTAATTGAGTTATTAGGTCACTTATTATTTACAACAAATAAATCTGAGGTTGCAAAAACTACACTTTGAATTCGTAAATAAATTGTGGATACTCAGTTAAGTTTTCAGTAGGTTTCACTCTAACGGACTTAATGAAAAGACTGGATCATATTTAACCGAGCATAAAGTCTAAAATAAATGCTCTCAGACAAATTCAAAATTCATGAGAAACAGTGAGAATAAACGAAGAATAAATTAGGTTTAACATAAGTAACTTTGTTTCACAAATATTATTTCGGTGTACATTGTTGGTTGCTGATGAAAGGGGTAAAAAGATTTTTAAAGAAAAGAATTAATGTATATGTAAGTCGTTACGTTTATGTACTTATGGCTTCAGAGAGCGGTCAAGGTTAGGTGTTTGACGCCGAAGAGCTCATCAATTTTATGTAAATAATCTTCTGGTATCCTTTGACTTGAGCGAACACAATAAAGTAAGAAACATGATGGATTGTCATATTTACGGGAGGCTTTTTAGTATCTACTGAAAGTAACTACTTTAAAACATTGTTGTAAATATATTACTCTTGTAAAACAAGTTTGCTACTATCTTTTTTTATATTTAGAACATAATAATATTCACAGCCAGTAATGTGACAATTACTGGCAAAATCCACAAGCTTTCATTGTCATGAGTTTCTGTAATGCTGTGGTCATAATAAAAGACAAGTATTTGAATTTTCTACACCGTCTTCCAAATAAGAATAATTTTAATACTATAATGTATTTTTAATTTACTTGCACATGATTTTTTTGTTTGTTTTATCACACTTTTTATAATAACACATCTAGATAATTGTCTTTGACTATTTGTATGTGTATAAACTTTTGGGTTGCAAACAAGCCCAATTAATTTATTTAAATTTATTTTTGCGATTTTTTCTATAAAGACGCCTCACCTGGCCACGACTTGTCTGATAAACAAGAGTCCAAGGCGCCGAGGACTGAGAAAACCGACCGGTTTACGGTTGCCGCAGTCGCCGTCACTATGCCGGCCCAAGGTACAAGGTACACTTTATCACACTACTGTTATAGGATGAGGAGAACATATGGGCTTATAAAGTTGTTCTACACAGGAACTAAACTTCTAAACAGTCAAGGGAAATCTATACTAATATAATAAAGCGGAAGAGTTTGTTTGTTTGTTTGTTTGTTTGTTTGTTTAAACGCGCTAATCTCAGGAACTACTGGTTCGAATTGAAAAATTATTTTTGTGTTGGATAGATCAATTATCGAGGAAGGCTTTAGGCTATAAAACATTACGTTGCGACTTATAGAAGCGAAGAAACAGTCGAAAATGTGAAAAAAACGGGGAATATTATTCGTCTTTGAGGGTTTCCGTTGCGTGCGCTGCGAAAACCGTTCGAGATACCCAAAAAATATGTATGAAAGAATTATTCCTCTTCAAATTATCTAAAAAAATGTCCGCGACCGTATATGTCTATCTTATAAGATTAGCTCACAATAACCGTTTTTATGATAGTCAAATTTGGTCTAAATTAATGCATTATTACAAATTATTTGTCAGAGTTGTATTAACATAATAATATCATTCTTCATCGAAATAAATGTGTTATTAATTAAGAGTATTTAACTGTAAACAAAATTGTCATTGACATCACCTAATTTCAATAAACATCTTATAAGATAATACAATTTTAAAATAACTCTGAAACAAAATTCACACACGTCGCATGATGAGCGCTAACCGGCGGGCGAGGAGAGGCGGTGCTTGCGGGCGAGGCGGAGGGGGGTGTAGCTCTACGAGGTATAGTCTGTCTAAGCCGAAATGACGCGCCCCTCCACTGCATTTACGCATACGAGCAAATATAAAATATGGATAAAACACACCGAAAATGCAGTAATTGGTTATTCAGTTGCTGGTTAGACACAAAGAAGGAACGAACGTGATGAAGTTTAATAGTATAGTTAGTAATATTTGCATTCACACATTTGAATAAACTAAAAAAGTGGAGGGGCGCGTCATTTATAGACAGACAAGCATACTATGCGGTCGGCTCCCTACTGATCGGTTGAATGCAGAGTTAATTTGTTTTTACGATATAATATCATCGTGCAAAATCCTTTTTTATACAATTTCATTTTGTAGTAGTTTTCTCTATAGTAGGTAGTGTTTGTTTTAAGTATAGTATTTTGTTTCTAATATTTTCACAATAACACTTTTTTTGTTTTGTTGTAAATAATACCTGTAGGTTTCATCTACATTCTTTCAAGGTTAGGTTTTACAATTCTTATTAGGTTAGGTTTTAGTTTAAGCATACAGTTAGTTTGGTTAAGTTTTCATTTCCTTCGTTCTTTCTTCGTCACTGTAATGCCTAGAAAAAGGACTCAGCGTTCTCGGCAGATTGCTGTTGCAAAGCGGCTGCGAGTTTTGCGCACAAGAAAATAAAACTGAAAATATAATTTACGCAGAAGTACTTTAAAATATATTCTTTTTAAAACTACTTTAAAATATATTCTATTAGTTACGTAATTTAATCGTCTAAAATAAGTCGCGGGTAACAGCTATAGGTAATTTATAATAAAGCTGAGCAGGTAGGTAAACAAAAAATTAATAATATGATTCCCAAAATAACTATTCCACGCGGACGCAGTCGCGGGCACAGCTAGTAAATTATAAAGTTTGAATTTGGAATAATACTTTTATAACGCGGTGAGAATGTTAACCTTAAACTCATATTACGGCCACTGAAGTCTCCGCGGTAGGCTCAGACATAGACTGCAACTGTTTGTGGGAAATAGTCGTGTTTTTGTTTAGTAGTGGGACAGTTAATAGGCCAAGAATAATGAATTATAACATACACAACATTTTTTAAATGCGACGTGACATCTATTCTTGTCTTGTCTTATAGAAAATAAGGAAAGATCAAGGAAATCCGACTGTATAACTGACTCAGTTTACGGTTGTTTATGTCGCCGTAATTTTTTTATTTGTTTGTCCTCTTCGTATCCCTGGGAGTTTTCTAACGATATTTTTCTTACTTATAATTTTGTATTGACTTTTAATTGTAGTAGTTTTAAGTACAGAACTTTAGGAAAAAAATAGAATCAAATTCCATAGTTTGCAATTATAGAAAAGTATTAATGACCGATGAACTTTCTTTATTAGCTTTCCTATGATGCCTCTTGTTATTTATTATTCTCTTGTTACGAACGCGTCCAATTATTCGCAGTAGTATCTCAAAGTGCAACTGATCGATCATGTGATGACCTCAATTTATACCAATCAAAAGTGATCATTCAAATACCAGTTTGAATTGTGTCAAACGATGATTGGTTGCAACACTGCATCTGCTTAATTGGCTGGATGGATTTTGTTCGTAGGCCAGGGTGGACAATAATGTACGAATTGTACTTTGCTCTTAATAGGTCTAAATATAAGACTTTGAATTTTTTTTATAGTAATGTTCTTTAAGATTTTGCTATCGTGGATTAAGGATTAAATAGGTTCTAATAATTTCTCTAAAAACCAAGATCATCAAATTGGACGAAGCGCGTGGCGCATTGGTTGGCACACCAATTCTGGTATGCGTCCCGGATTCGATTTCCGGTCGGAGCTAAGATTTGTTTCGTAGCCTTTATTTGTAATATTTATTACTAATATCAATCAATCAAATTGTCACGCCTTTTTCACACAGGGATAGGCAAAGACAATGGAGCGCTACTTGCCACTTGCCAGGATCCTGACACAACTCCCTCGCTTTCTTCAAATTCACAATTCTTTTCATACAAGCTCTATGGTTATGGGCACTAGGCAACCAAGCTTATTTGAGGATGTCTTCGATTTGGTCGGAAAACACCAAATTGCTAATATTTGTTAATATAAAATAATATTTGGTAATATATGTGCCAAGTCTGCACATTCACTTTCAAGCGTATAGACCGTGAATTGAAATCTCCACTTTGATTCCTGCTTTCCATGGGTTATGGCTATGGGTATTAAACTTTTGTGAATCTTGAAGTGCAAGACACAAAATAATCATCATAAACCGTTAAGATATCAACGTAGAATGAATATTGTATGTGTTATAGGATTATTTATTTTGTTCATGTTTCCAATTTGATATGCCGAGACGTTATAAGCGCAATATATTCTATTTACATTGAAGTGTATCTTCGTGTTCTCAGATAGAATGTCACACAAGATGAAAAACCAATGTAAAGAATTTCCTTTCCTTTGCGTCAGATATGTATTGACAGTTCTACTTCCAGCGAAAGATTATTGCCTGGATCGTCTTTTCGAGAAAAGTCGAGCTTTATTTGTTGCAAATTTGCCAAAGAACTAGTTGAATTGAACAAGCGAGACGCGTCCAGTGAAATATGAATTTTATATACACAAAAGCATTTCTTACGTTTTTAGACTTCAAAGTCAGTGGATATTTTTCGAGGAATAATTTCCTTTATGTAACTGCAACGGGCACCGTTCAACGTGACGTGTTCAATGAATTATAACTTCTGTATATTAAACGAAATCACTCGAAGGCGTTCTGTTTATATAAATAACTTTTGTATTTCATTCTTGGCATTAACAATGATTATCAATCAATCTTCAGCGAATTCCCTCACTTTCGCAAACAACCATCAATCCATTCATATTGCATTTATATCATAACTCAGTCGGCTATCTTACAATTTTATTTCCATGAAAGCAATAATCATAAAGTTTTTATTGCGAATGATCTGAGACGCAAACACTTACATAGAGAAAAAAAGTTTTGTTCGTTACGAAGTCTCATGAGGTTATAGTGTAAGACGTTCGTGTCAGGTTTGATCGTCCGCCGAGTCTTG
Source organism: Tinea trinotella (assembly GCA_905220615.1). NCBI lineage: Eukaryota > Metazoa > Arthropoda > Insecta > Lepidoptera > Tineidae > Tinea > Tinea trinotella. The sequence continues at coordinate 4,598,906 of HG992314.1, forward strand.
ATTTATGGTTGGGAGATATAAATTGTAAGGTCATGTTCAGCATTCGTCATGCAGACAGCCACTAAAACTCGCTATCCGTCAAGAGTATTAACCATCGAAGTATGTCGATACACGCATTTAAAACTTGTAAAAGAAGTGTAATTTTTTTATATTGACTTTTTCTTCTTATTTAATTGACTATCATTCGTTTCTATTGACAAGCACCTAGATAAGCATCTTTAAATTATTTCTAAGTTCTGCGGAAAGTATTTTTTATTAAGATGAGATAAGATGGTGAGTATTTAATCTTAGTCAGCCATTAATAACCGCAGGCAGGCGTGGTTCATTGAGTATGGAGTGTGCTGCGAGAGCCTTCTTAAGGTGCAGCTTCCTTTCGTGGGCGATCTAATTACCGACAACCAGAGAACAATAAAATTCAATCTGAATATTTATGAGTGTAGAGGACGGTGTATCTGTGAATTTGATATACTTTCTGTAGTACAGTATGCCTGTTTATCTTAAACGAAAATTGACTGTGCGCAATGAATAATTTATTGTGAGCAACCGGCGCTGACGTTGGCCATATTTTAATATAAATCCATCTACCATATTGTATGCAAAATGCCATTGAATGCAGTGCAAGGCAGGATCATTATTCCAATATACGGCTGCGATATACATCACGCGGCTTGTGGTTACTGCATTTTAAACAAATCATCTTTAAACTTTGCACTGGAAAAACAACAACAGGATACATTCTGCAATACTTCTGACTTTCTCAAAGTAAATTATAATAATTTGCTGGTTTATGTATGTATTGGGTTTTACATTATCCTTTTCATATATTTAAACGAGGTACATAAACTGACAGACGGAGTTTAAACAAACAAATATAAGTGGTTTCGAAGTAGGTAATTGGGGAATATAAAGATTCGCTTGTCGATAAATCAGGTATAATATATAAAAAATGGAACATAAAATTCGAAATCTTATAAACAACGTATTTAAATTAGGTGTCGTTAGCGTAATGGTTGGCCTAGTTAAAGCTATAATAATAAATTTCTTAATTGCCTGCCGCTGTCGGGGAGATAGCTGAGATTCTTAGGCGATGATGTAAAAGTGAACTCACTGTTAAAACAATGTTACATTTCAGCATATCCTCAACGAAAAATAAGATAAGAAAGTGTGTCGCTTTATTTACTGATAGTAAAATACGTTTCTTTATGTATATTTATATACTTATTAGGTAATAGGCGACAATTAATATAGGCATTAAAATATCAAAAATTGGTACCGGCAAGTGGTTTCTAACCGAAGTTTCTTGGTTTTAAGTGACTATTTCACTACCACTAGACCACTGTCGCCTTAAGTGAACTGCTATAAATAGACAATTAAAAAAATAATTAAATTGTGAAGAGCATGAAAGTTGAAAAGTTATGTAACAAAAAAGGTAAAGCCCTCACACCAACACCGGCTGGGTAAACAGCCATGATGGAATAAAAAATGTCTGTGTTTGTGTTGCAATCAATCAAACAAAGCTCGTATAGCGAGCTCTCAGTTTCCAAAGCTAACTTTTCAAAACGGCGAGCTATTATTTAGTATTGATTTTCGGCGTCTATTTTCATTGGTTTTCCAACAATTTGAAAGTTTATAGTGATTTGTATGGAACTCCATATATTCTTATACGGCTCTCAATTTGATTAAATTGTACACGGTGATATTTAAAATTCATTGTGCGAGGAGTTTTTGTTCACATGTCTAAATTGTATCTCGGTGTAACATCAGCGGTCAATGACTGATCCTCTTATGTATGTGTCATTGAAAATTAAAATCAAGTACCAATTTGCCAAGGAAACAAATTTGAGAATTATTATTCCAAAACGAGAAGTTGATTAATTGTTTATATTATTATCCTACATAAAAACAAGTAGGAGCACAATAGGTTTAATTATAAACACAGTGTACCCATCAGTTAGTTGATCAAACATTAAAAAACCCACACTCAATCAAGACGAATCCAACGAGGTGTTAAACTAGCACTATCAATCATCTCTAAACGAATGGGATGTGCTTCGTTATCCATAGTCGCTGGAATGTAGCCAAAATTGTAATAAAGAGTGTCTTGTTAAGTAGGGGACGAACCGTCCATCTGAGTCGTAAACATGTAATCGAGTCTGGGAACTTTGTACCTAATTAAGGGAGCCTACGAAAGTATCAGCTTCTTGGCAGCGCGCGGAGGGTAGAAAAATAAGTTTTCACATAAAATCCTTTACGTACGCATCCTATGTTCCTGTGGTGGTACACCTAATTATATAAAATTATAGTTATATGTGTAAAATAAAAACTAGATTTTAATTAGACATTAAGTGGTTTTGACTTAAATAACTCAAAATAAAGTGCAATTGTAAATTTCGAGATAACACCAGTTCTAACAAAGACAGCACTTTTTCCCGTCTCATTAGTGGAGGCTGCGGTTTTATTTGTTTTACTTTAATTTACCGGGATAATACACGTGTAGTGTTTAGCAGTTTATAGATGTCACAATTTAATGAATAAGTTGTATCAATCAATCAATCAAATTGTCACGCCTCTTTCCCACGGGGATAGGCAGAGACAATGGAGCGCCACTTGCCGCGACCCTTAGGTTGTATGTAATAATACATAATAAGGTATATCTCGAAGTGTTATATTTCTTCATATTATGTTTATAAATTTTGTTCTGTTTAAGTCATTCTAAAAATAATTTCAATGTAGAGATTTGCACAAAAATTAAAGGAAACATAATGTAAATATTATTTCAAGTGAGTTAATTAATATTTAATTTAAATTGAGTTCCGTGATGCCGTTCCGGTCTAGACATTATGGAGCTCTGCGATTCTCTTTGCTGGTACGTCTGAGTCTGTGCTAATATTTGCCTACGTGCATTATTACTGGCACACGGGCCATTCACAATGCCCAGAGACTAGCTGCATTCATGACGGAATAACACCTTTGTTTAGAGTTGTTTTAAATGCAAGGGATTAAGAATTTTAAATATAGGTAAGGATTTTTCTTTGGCCCATGACCCAATTTAAAAAATTACTAAATATCTAAGTATGAGTTTATAAATTAAGAAAACAACATTAACAATATTTTAAATAAGTTAAAATATCAGACATTAAGATCACTATGATAATAAAATATAATAATTATTTTATAAATTCGGGGTTCGAAGTATCCATAACCATAGATAGAGCTTCCATAGAGAAAGTTGTGCATGCATCATGAAATATGGCGATCTCTGCCTGTTTCTGTGAGACATGTCTTCAAGACTCACCAATTTAAATCCATTTGAAAATGAAATATTTCCTTTATGTGTCCTTTATTATATTATGAATATTATTTATAATAATAGCTGTGACGATTTTAATACTTAAAATCAACATTACATTGGATCCTTCAAGCGAGGTTTTTGCGGTCGTCGGCACTCTTGGACCTATCTCCTCTTGCTTACCATCGAGGTCGAGGTCGTATGTCGAGTCATAATAAAAAAAAATACTTATCTACGTATGTCGCAAAACATACAACCGGTACTAAGATAAATTCCCTAGGTTTTGAAAGAAATACTAGGTTGTTCCAAAGAAAGGTTTCATTACGAATGTATACACCACGCCTGTCAGTTATGAGGTGCATGTTGACTTATCTGACGTCACGATGCTCGAGTTCTGTTTTTTCTGCTGCTTTAATGCTTTGCATACATTTTAATCTGTAAGTCGTGCACGTCTATGCAAAAATAGCTAGTTGTTTTACTACTTTATTTGTGAAATCGTATATTTTGTATTTATTTAATGTAGTTATCAGAATGGAATTGTATGTACATAATTTGGAATAACTTAACTTCATCTAAAATCATATAATCAAGTGTTTCAATACATCTTATTTATCTATTTTTTTTTCAGATACAGGTAATGTAGGTGATTTTTTTTGTTTTAAATAATTTAGACAAATATCATATCGCATCTTAACGTTAATTAGGTTGGGTTGTGCAACGTAATTTCTTTACACTACGTGGCTTCACAACGTCCGTTTCTAATGCAATATTTGCTTAGTTACTCGTACTAGCGGTATTTTCTACAGGTAAACACAGCCTTGTTAGGGATTTGATAATGACATCGTTACTGTAGTTTGGTCATTTAGCAATATTAACGTGTAGATACGTACAAATTTTAATTGGTAGGTTTGTAAAAATTAACACATTTATTCAAGGTTGTAAATCTTCCAACGAACGAGGTTGGGAGCACTGTTTATTTGCGTTTACTTACGTGAGTTTCATTCTACTTCTTTACTCTAATTGCACCTCAAAACAGCCTATTAGTGCAAAATGAAAGTTTTTATTATATTGCCTCTCACACCGTAGTTTATATAACTTTTAAATTGCCAAATTGTAAATGAAAAACGTTATAGTATATGATGTCATCGAAATTTTAATATTCCATTTAAATAGGATTTCGCTTCGCTCATGTTAATTATATTCTTTAGTTAAACGTTCAATTAGTGTGCACACAGTTATTCGCTACTGAACGATCAGTATGCGTATATGCAGATCACATGGAATGTAGGTCGAATGCTGATTGCACAGACACTCTCCTCATATCGAATTCTCTTTTTTCCCCCGAACGATCTCGACTGCGAGCAAAAATTTCATATCACTACGCGTTTTGCAAGTAAAATCAGATAACTTTTGACACTTCAATTACGTAGTGATGGCCGAGTCTAATTTTTCGGCATATGAAAAAGCGTGATACGTATCCTGTCATGCGCACGCAGGGCCAAGGAAGCGATCTTCAAGTTTTCAGAACAAAATAAAACTTTTTATCCTGCAAACGGAAGGTAATGGGAAACTCTAAAAGTTTGTTCGTATTAAAAACAAATTAGGCGAATATCAGCTATTGTAAAGCAGGTGCACCAATCGAGTGTACTTCAGAGTTTGTGGACGAGACCGCCCTCGGCCGTTTAATATTGTTTTACGTGTTTTAGTTTATGCTTGTTAGTTTCCCATTAAGGATGATCGCCTGTAGGTTAGTTGCTTTATTATACGTTCTCCTTGATATACCTATCAAACAGGAAACAATCTGTGTGAAGACAGTGTGAGGCGCTGTTTGTTTTACCAGATATGACAGCTTTATCTTGTGAGAACAGTATTAAGTAATTTTGTTATATACGTACTTTACATGCGAGCAGTTATGAAATAAATAGAGTTAAACCTGTAAGTAAAAATATAAATTAAACTGAATTTTCTCGTCATGTTAATAGTAAACTGTATTCTATAATACTTCTTATTATATAGACGAATGCGATAAATTATCATGATGTCTTTATATTTTAACAAGACGCATAAAGAACTAATCTGGTTTGTCTTTACACGCAGACCACACTAAAGCTTCAGACAGATACAAATCTTCATTAACAGCTTGACAAAAAGTCGCCAGCTGCCCACTTGCATAAATCTACCAAAACCTGGTTGGGTGAGTTGAAGAATACAAAGTGATGTAGCGTTATTTTTAGAGCTTACTCATAATTTGTGAGAACGTGTTGAATCAATTAAACAATTGATAAATAACTGTATTCTTATTTAGAGTAGATATTAGAGTTTAAAAACATTTACTATATGAACTAATATTTTTTTTTATTTTTTTTATTGTGACTCGACATATGACAGCACCCCGCTTGATGTTAAGCCAAAGTGTGGTCCATGAATAAATGTCACTCCTAATACAATTCAATAACTGTGAATAGCAATCACATCCACTATGCCGGCCTAAATGGAACCGGCAACTTACAAGCTGATCCCGAAACGTGACCAAATCACTTCACGGTCTGTATATTTGTAAGTGGTGGTACTACCCCCGATCGGCAGACTGGGTGCCACTGCCTACTACTCTTAGATAACCAGACCCGAAGCAAATATCCATCTCTTTTTTTTTTATTAACAAATATTTGCAATATTTAATATTAATAAATATTACAAATAAAAGCTATGAAACAAATATTTGCTCCGACCGGGGATCGAACCCGGGACTTTACGCGCAACAAACCAGTCGCTAAACCGTTCGTCTACGCCTGTCGTCAAATATTATGTTCGATTATAAGTAATTTTAGGTTTACATATTATCAAAATGAAACCAAGTATTTCAATTTAAATTTCACAATTTTTCATTAATTTCAAGGATTTATAAACAAGTGAAGCATCTAGAAGGGATTCTAGATGATCCTGTAACTATTTAGTACTAAGTTTAAAGTTTGTAAAGTATTAGTATTCAGAAAATAAATATAACTATATAACGTATTGAAATCATTTAATAATTTCAGAGTTGAAAATAACCGAACGGAAAGAAATATAAACTGGCAGAATTCATGTAGAAATAAAAATGAAACACAGAGTTTACCGCCGACTCTCACCGCCAACGATTTAAAGCTCATTTTAGAGCAAATAAAACCTCCATTCGATTCGGTGGACTAAGTTTTAATGAACTTTAATTTATGGAACCGCGTTCACAAATTTGTCGCTTTAATGGGCGTTTCGTCCAAAATTTGGTAGTCCGGGTATGTGGAGAATCACGATCGTTCCCTCGCCTGTGGTTCGATGTTTAATGTAACTAATCCCGATGTTATTTTAAAAAGAAATATTAAACATTTTTTTTCCGCGTCTATGTTTTATATGTTATCAGTCACAAATCTGAAAAAATATAACCACGCCTAGTTTCTAAACAAAAAGGAGAACTAATAGGATATATTTTTTTATATATTTGCAGTAATAAAAAAAAACATTTAGCGAATAGCTTGGCGAACATGATTGGGTTTTAAATGACAAATATAAAATTGTCATTAAAAGCACTCGCTCCTGCTTCAGCCATCTTTCCGCAGAAATGTATATTTGATATATATAATTGCTATATCTTACGAAGTACATAGTAGAAAAGAAAAAAAGGTAATGTCATATTTACTCGTAGTATCAAGAATACAACTTGATATATTATAACTATAAATAAATATCTAATTATTATTTGTTAAATTATTAATTAGATATTAAGTGAAAAAATAAATTGTATTAAATTATTAGTAAAAGTGTTAGTTAATACATTATATGGGATGACATTAGATTTATTATGAGAATCTGTAGTAAAGCCCAGTGGAATATATAATAAATTACAGTGTTGCTATTTGACAAAATGAACCATTAGTTGTGACGAAACTTTTCTGTAAACATGTCCGTTAGTTACTCGGTTGTTTTACAAGACACCCAAAGCTTAATATAATTTTCTAACGAAAAGAAAAATAGCTTAATAATAAAATATAAGTTAAGCTTAATAGTTTATTGATTCTCTTATTATTGTTATACGTAAATCCACATTATAATTAATCATTGTAATTATTACAATAATTATAGTTAATTTTCTTTTTCTTTCAATAAATTGCCAATTAATAAACTATAAATGTCATTTTCTCAGATTTTGCGCGAACATTGAAAAATGCATTAAACTAATTTTATGCGGATTACTATCGCGTAAATATTGGTTTTGATTTTACATTTTTTTATTATTCCGACATTTGAGAGCTCTGCAGCCATCATTTAAATAAACGCGATAGTAAGCCGCATATAATTTGTTTAAAAATTTTTTTTTGTTTTTTTTGCTAACATCATATTATTATGATAGTAAAATATTGTTTATTTGTTATCATATTTGAATAAAATATATGTTAATTCTGTAATTATACATAATGTATTATAATTTGTTTATAAAAAGGTTTTTGTTATATATTTCACTCGGTGTAACTTCCATTTAACTACTACAAACAGTACATAGAGCTTGTACGAGTATGAAAATGAAATGAATGAATTGTGGATTCGAGCGAAGTAAGAAAGTTGTGTCAGGATCGTGACAAGTGGCACTCCATTATCTCTGCCTATGCCTGAGGGAAAAGGGCGTGATAATTTGATTGAATAATTGATACATTAAAAGTATTTGCTAGTTCATTTGTTTTTAATGCTACCAGTATAAGGAAGTATTATATATTTGTTCATTGTGACTTGATACATACAATAATGATGACTCGTAATGATGACAACACAGCGCCTGATGTTAATATGGAAGGCGGTCCATGAATGGAACGACTACTAGTACAAGGCAACCGTGGTGTAGTGGCAGTGCAATGGTTACGCAAACCGATAGCACGAATTCGAGACCACCCACCGGTACCAATGTATCTTTAATATATGTACTTTGGTTGTCCTGTTTCTAAGCACTTCAGTAGCTTAACTGTTAATAGCAACTATCCTAGTTGGAACCGGCAACTTAGAAGGTTCCAAATGCGACTTCACAGAATGTACACTTGTACCACTATTTAAAATGAAGTATTTTAAGTTCAGCAAAATTATGCATAATAACCACATATATATATTTTAAGAGTGGTAGGCAGTGGTACCCAGTCTGCGCATCCGGGGTAGTACCACCACTTACAAGTATACAGACCGTGAAGTGATTTGGTCACGTTTCGGGATCAGCTTGTAAGTTGCCGGTTCCATCTGATTGCTACTCACAGTTATTGAATTGTAGTAGCAGTGATATTCATTTATGGACCACACTTCGGCTTAACATTAAGCGGGGTGCTGTTATATGTCGAGTCACAATAAAAAAAAAATATAAAAAAAATAGAAAACTATTAGTCTTGCAAAAATAATATGATAATATATGAAACATTTTCAATTTGCCTTTGAGGTTTATGATGTGGCTTATTAAATCCACTATTAGGGATTTGATTCACCCAACAGACGCCATAAAAATATTTTTGCATTCGCAGTATTCTGACTATAATAAAAACGAACTACTTTGAACTCAAAGAAATTATTATAAAATTATACGATACAGATTTCTTTTACAAGTCTTCAGTTAGCATCATTACTTTCTTTGCCTTAAGAACGCTACCTATTATAAAAAAATTCAATGAAACTCAAAGTATCTCACGTGAAACTATTCCAACAATCTTTTATAAAGTAGTTTTCTCTATCTTTTGTTGGTGGTAAAATAACCATTTGGAAGTATCCTAGACAGTTTATGTGCTACTCCGCTGCAATAGTAAGTTTACTGCTGTTTTACAACGTGTATCAAATAACTCGCTTAACATTTAGATAGGAAGCCAGCATATACCCAACACTAACAATAAGGGATTAACAAATAATATTTATATCAAATGTAATAATTCTGCAAATCCGCATAAAAATGTGTTGCCCATGTGTTCTCTCCATCCTATGACCTTGGATCCTTCAAGCGATGCGTGAAGAAGCACCTTTGGCCGGCATAATGACGGCGACTCAGGCAGCCGTGAACAAGCTCGGTTTCTCAGTCGTCGTCACTCTTGGACCTCCTCTCGCTTATAATCAGACGGGACGAGGTCAGATGTCATGTCACAATAAAAAAAAAGTGTTTTCATGTTCATGTTTTCCATTGTTACCCAGATGTAGATAATATGAAGAAAATAATTGTGAATGTGAGGTAAGCGAGGGAGCTGTGTTAGGGTCGTGGCAAGTGGCGCTCCATTGTCTCTGTGGGAAAAAGGCGAGAAAATTTAATTGATCGAAGCAGATAAACTAGCTCTAAACACACATTGAAATAGAAAAATAAATTAAAGTTAGATAACATTATTTTATTCTTCTGCCTTCTTCACCAAAAACTTTTTTATATTTCTGTACTAAAGTCCTTAATGATTGTATCATAAAAAAAACTAGTTGACCAAAGTTCATGTATTAAAGATACATGAGTACCAGTCATTGTTTTAAACCGAGAGTTTTTGGTTTTCTTCACTATTTTACTACCACTAAACCACGGTCTCCTTAAATCTCAACTTTATTTTAAACCATTTTAATTATTCTTTATCTTATATTTATTGTAAACTTTACTTATAAAAATATGTATCTTTATCTACTCGTATACACTCGTTTAACTTGAGTACAATCAGAACGCTATCATTAATTCACACCACGAATATTAGAGTGGCTTGAGACATTCCCAAAAGGGTATCTTACGGAAGCCACTTTGCAAGCTACAAGAAATAAAGCATCTCCCGGCGCAGTACTTCACTGTCTTGTCTTTGCAAAGAAATGGATCTTGAATTATAAAAAGCTGTGTAAAACAAGAAACTGCATCCCATAGTTTTATGAATACTTCGCTCTGGCAACAATCGAGGCGAGAAATAAAAAAGGACATGCATCGTTTAAAATCCCGAGGCCGAGGCATGATGAATATTACAACTGGTTCGTTCCGGGCCAAATAGGTCCAAGAAATAAAACAATTTAAAGTCACAACTTGGCTTTGTTTTCCCCTTTTTTTGTACATATACAACAACATAATAATGGCTACAAATATTTTTATTAGAACTAGGGGAAACGGTAGCTTGTTTATATATTCGCATATTATTATACTCGTAAATAAAACTTCAATATTTTTGTCTCTTATTCTGTGTGCGTATACGAATTCTATAACAGTTTCTTTTTATTTTCAACTGAGAAAAACTTATTATAATAGTTTCTTTGTAACCATATTATGTGATAATATATAACTTAATGAATTAAACAAATTTATCCAGCTTGCTATCGCGTTTATTTTGGTTTTGATTTGATTACGTTACGGTTTTGATTAAATAATTTATTAAAGAAAATATTTCAATAATAAGACTAGATTTAATAATTTGATAAGCGCCTGGCCAAGGAGTTGTCCAGGCGGCTGACGGAGAAGTCTGGAGACAGGAAGGCTGGCAATTATTTCTGGCAACGTATTAGCTTTGCTATACAAAGTGGAAATGTTGCCAGTCTCCTTGGGACTATCTCTGATGCGACGTCATTGAATGATATTTTTTATTTATAGTTTAATTAATTAATTATAGTTAATATACGTTTAATTTTATAATGTCAGAATTTGATAAATATTATAGTCATGTATGAAATAATGTTTCATCGATTAATGAAATGCTATAAACAAAGCAATTTCAATAAAAGATACATAACACCCATAGGAGAAATACGATAAAATTTACTTCGCTACAGGAGTCGTAATTCCATCAAAATAGTACAACTGTTGATGTGTTTATTTCATGATACTTATCCTTAGTTATTTCTGTATGTTGTTAGTATTTAGGGTTATTGGTGGGAGTTTTCTAATGAAATAGGCTGATGTCATTTATTGTGTTACCAATAAAATGTATTAAAAGCATTAATTAATATAATAATTTTGTTTATGTAAAAATTTAAATAAACTTGATTCACATTTATCTCATATTAGAAAATTAATTTGAAACCTTATTACTGTTTACTAAGGCGACTGCGTCATAATAAGAACATTTTAAAAATAATATCTCATTAGTTAAAATGCAATTAAAATTAATAATAAAAGAAATTAAGTGTAACTAAAGGCCTGTCTAGTTTACCTCTACCAACATTCCACGCACGCCCGATTTACTATATTTTGTTGCCAAGATATTTATGTCTCTTTGTGCGCTCTGATTCAATAAGATTCTCTGATACAAATCGTTTTATTTTGTTGTGTAGTATAAAACAATTTAGTAATCAAAGTAACAGATTCTAACGTACATTTTATAGCCGCTTTTCATCATAGTTGTTCGTCTGTGGTCGTTACTATTCAATTCACTTATGAAATAACACATGTAACTTTGCTTTCAACTGTAATGTATTTTGCCGACATATTTATTTCTTTTGTCGACTTGAAAGTGAACCGAAAGGATTTAGTACATTGGTCCAAGGTGAAGTCTGATTGTTTTGGCACTAGAAGTGTTTTGTTGCAATCACTTTATAGGTTAAAGGCGGCTTGTGAAATAATTTTGAAGGACCTTTTTGAAGATTAACATCTGTTCTTCTACAAAAATATCTATCGACAAATACACATTTCAAAGTTTCCTTTTATTAATTCTTTATACACGTTATGTTTATTCTGTTTTTTAAGATACACATGGATCCATCATCTTCACATCCTAATTAAATTCCCCTCACTAACACAAATTACAGCGCGAACATGTTACCAATTTAAAGAAGCAAATCGTTATTGCAGTCAATACGTAAAACGGAAATAGAAGACATATGATCCCGCGGGAAGCCGACAACGAAAAAAAATGCTAAAGGAGAAACACATGACCTCATTTGTCGCGAGGCGCGAGGAATAATTTATTATGTTTGATACTTCTTGCGTCGGTTGCCGCTTTGTCTCACTGTACTGATTTCGATGCAGCTTCTGTTCTTTTTATAAAGTTTTATTGTGTTTCAATCTCAAAGAAGTTTTCTTTTTGTATCCAGTTAAACTAGGCGCTCGGTGATTTAGCGCCTGCTTTATAGTTTTTTTTACAGATCTGTAATATCTTTGCGGTCTTAATTTCAACTATCCAAACTGTTGTTCAAATACCATTATCTTGGTGAATCACCTCTTCACTTCTATCCAGATACAAATTGTTTGTGCGTTGTTTTCTGTTACATTTTATAGTTATGACAGTAAGTAATCTTCGTGAGGGGCTTTGAGTTGTTTGTTATGGTTTTGAAATTTAATCATTTCCAATATGCATTCACCAGATGTGCAAGCGCAGGCGTCGAGCGCCTCGACTAATGACTCTCTGGCGACGATGTAAACATTTGACAGTGTTATAGCTTTTAATGAGAATAACTTGTAATATAGTTTAGGCAACATAAATTTAGAAACATCGCCCCACAAATGTTTATTATTACTTACAAAATATTTTTATAAGTAATATTGTTTTTTATCATTATTTATGTTACATCTCATATGGTTTCATTTTGGTTCCTATAATATTTGATCTTTCAACCTTTGGTAACTAAGGCAATCGTAAAATGAAACGTTTTTTTCAGTCGTCGGCTCTCTTGGTAATCAGGCAAGTAATTTAAATAAAGGTGAGCTCTAAGTGGTTAAGGATCATAAATCTCGTTGATATTCTTTACCACTCTTCTCCATCATTACCTATCTTCCACCGCGTGGATCGCCTTATAAGGGTAGTATAAGGCTGTGAACTAATTGGTCTGACCAGCGCATAAGGCTGCTCTTTACGGCATATTTCTCTCGGACTTTCCGGTCACAAGCAGGCTTTCTAGAAACATCACCTGTAAACCCACTGCGAGAAAAAAAAACAAATGTGTATATATACAAACGTATAAGTAAAAAAGAAGAACATCAGCCCCCAAATATGATATTTATATTATTGTAAGTATTGCCAAACCACAAAAACAATGGGCACCGGTAATTCAACACCATCACAAAATGTTTACAAAATACTTAATGTTTAACAAAATCAAACAGACTTGGAGTGGCATTCGACAAAAATATAAAGGAATTGAACAGGAGAAATAAAATTTTAGGTAAATTCGAACGGAATATTTAAAGTACTTTCTTGAGAATTTGTTTTAAGCCACTTGAGATTTTCGTAAATATTTGCACAGCTTTTTGGTTTAGCTTCTGTTGAATTGCCATTTCACCTGCCATTATTGTCGGCAAGGTAATTTGTAATTTACTTCAAATGGTCAACTTTTATTGTATATCTATATATTTTTATGAACTTATGTTTATTGTATATCCATTTTTATAAAAAATAAAGGAATATAAAAAGGGTAAACGACAACCATCAGAAAACCAATTCCTTATTTTATAGTCCAATTCAGTGCCCACATTTACCAAAATACGAACACTTAACCTTATCTTTTAAAGGAAACATCTCTTACGAGATATTTACAAGGATTTCAGAGTAGAAAATAAACTAAAAATATGTTTATGAAAACCCTTTTCGTATAAGTAAATAAAGAATAGCGGAAATTTTATTCACTAATGGAGCGAAAGCAGTGACAGCGCATTTCAGGCAAACAATGAATATATTTATTCTATTTATGCCACACTATATTAACACAGAGATGTAATGTAAATAGAAAACGTTCTCTAAAACATTCATCCCAAAACAATACACTTATAGAGGTAAATAATTAAATTATGTAGTTTCTTCAAAACCTTCAAGTCTTAAATTTTTTTGAAGGTTTTGCGCAATCATATTTTAACCTAATTAGAGGCTATGGAAACCTTAGGCAATGGATATTTAAACCTTTTTTGTTTTTTTAATTATTGAAATGGCATAGAGTTTTCTCCTGACCGTGAACTAAGTCGATTGTCACAGTCGGCAGCACTCTTCAACAGCTATCATAATACAAGATAAATTCTTACATTGTAAAACGAATGACCTAACATTGAGGAGCGAGGCATAATTCAGTAACAATAACGTTTATGTTCTATACCTTAAGACATGTGTTATGAATCAGTATGTGAGTAAGCTTTATGTGAACCAGGAGGCAGACTGACAGTCGTAAAGTAAGGGGGGCATAACCATTGATTAGAAACACATTCAGTAATAAGTCAACCAGAAACAGAAGCCACGTCTGACTGAATTCAAGTTATAGATTATTGTTTCAATCTAGATAGGGATAGCATAAATTAATGCCTGTGTGTTCTCAGTATAATAATCACATCGGGAAAAACCAAAGGTCAATACAGAACATGGGTAGTTTGATGCAAATAAAATTAATTGAATTAAAATTACATGCAATACAGTGTGATTAAATAATTAAATGAAAATTTAGATAATTTTCTTACATGGTTTTTATGTTTATCATGGCTGGGTGATTCAAGGTATGGACTTTATATTGTATGAATATTTAGGAGTGGTAGGCTGACAGTTGGTAGTTATTTGCACCGTTGCAGCTATAAAGTTTCACTTTCTACCTAGGCCGGCGTAGTGGATGTGACTGCTACTTTCATTTATTTACCTGCAGTATCATTCGCCTCTATTCATGAACAGTACTCCAGCTTACCATCAAACAGGGTGCTGTCATGTTAAACGACAATAAATAAAAAAAAAAAACAACGGGGATGCATATGTGTACTAGTCAGTGGCGGTCGCGTTAACCCGGGTTCGTTCCCGGTCGCAGTTGACCGATGTGCATAAGTGAAATATACTATCCAATATTCATCACTAATTTAAACTATTATTGAGTCTATATAAAGAAAAATGTAGATGTAAATGAAGCGGAAGAGCTGTGTCAGTATCGTGTAAAACGGCGCTCCGATGTCTCTGAGCATCCCTGTGGGTATTAAGGCGTGACATTTATAATGATAATGATTCATACTAGTAAGCGGCTTACTATACTACGAGTATTACAAATTTTATGCGGCCTACTATCGCGTCTATTAATTCATTAATCAATGTTCGCGCAAAATCTAAGACAATACTAAAAAATCTTTTATTTATTGCATTTTTTAAGCAATTTGATTGGAGGAGCTATCGCGATTAGAAATGCACAAATATTCAAATGGGCTCTCTCATTCATCAGTCAGTGGTGTGAATATTTAGGATGTCATTTAATGGCGAACAATTTTCACGGCAATACCAGCAATTGTATAGAAAGCATTTAGAGGCAAATGCTCGACGAAACGGAAAATTTGCCGCCGCCATTATTCGCGTTGTAGCTTTGTACGATTAAATTGGGGAATGTGTGAGTATCCGGGTCGTGATCTGAAAATTAATAAAATGTCTTAATAGTGACTATAAATTTATCGGACTTTTATATTCAATTACAATATGTTAATTAATATAATGTTGCTTCAATTAGAATGTGAAGTAAGCGAGGGAGTTGTGTAAGGATCGTGGCAACAATTTGATTGATTGATTAAATATGTTAATTAAATTAAAATTACGTTGTTTTCATTATTGTAGCTCGACAGCACCCGATGTATTGTTTTTTTTTTAATATTGTAATTCGACATCTGACTTCTTCTTCTTCGACTATTCTACTTTCTCCTAACCAAGGAATTTGGCACTCGCATCCGGTATGCCAAGCCCAGCCAGAATCGGCATCTTTAAAATCAGTCTCTAAATGCGACGAGTAAATATATAAACAAATGACCACCAACTAAACAGTCTTAAAATATATTTTTTTAACAATCAAATAGTCACGCCTCATTCCCACGGGGATAGGCAGAGACAATGGAGCGCCACTTGTTACGATCCTTACACAACTCCCTCGCTTCCTTCACATCCACAATTCTCCTCATAAAAGCTATTTTTTTATAATACTAAATCTAGATAGTAGTCGACAACTATTATATTATAAACTTTCTGAATTATATAATTATATAATAACATAACCTAACCAGTTATAATCCACACGTATAATACAACGAAACTAAATGTAGTAAACCTATACGTAGTAGCAAAATACCTTGGTAGTTGTTTTAGAAGAAAGTATAAAAGTACTCGTTATATTGGAATTCCAACGTTCAGGTAATATTATCTTGAAAGTCTCAGACTCTTTATTAAACAGTAAACAAGATTTGTGTCTCTCACTTCGATTTGTCAACCCTTGGCGGTATTGAAAAAGTAACTTAATACTTTATCTTAAAAGTTTGGGCCGACGACAGCTCTTTAAAGAAACGTTTTGTAGTTGCTCAGATCATACATTTTGTTCTCAAATGGTTTGTACAGTTTTATTGACAATACTCTTATTACTTGAAAAGTTCTCTCAACTTTTATTGATATAATATTTATTATTTTATTGTTAAAAATAATCGAAAGGGAGACTAAAAGCTGTGAGGATTTTTCTGTCAGGCAAACTTTGAGTCATGCAGAGAGCAAAATAAGGTAGAATCGCGTTTCGGGATCAACTTGTAAGTTGTCGGTTCCAAATAGGCCAGCATAGTGGATGTAACTGTTAATTAACTGTAGTAGCATTCATGGACCACACTCCAGCTTAACATCATACTATCGAGTCACAATAAAAAAAACTTATTAAAATAAATAGTAAATTGTTATTTAATATACTTTTATATATTTTATTATTGATTGCGACATTGGACAAATGCGCTGATGACTAATAAAACTGTTTAAAATTACGGTTCATTCAGTCACCACTATGCCGGCTTAAAAAAACAATTTTTCTAATATCAATCAATTTGATTCTAATCAATTTGTAGTTATTTTTACTTGTGCATCAGTAGAGGTTTTGTAAGTTTCAAACAAAATGATTAGGTCAGTAGAGATTCAGCAGTAAATAAAAAGATTACGATGGAGCATGGGACGGGTCCACTTTCTATCTGGTTCCTCCTTTATCCTAACAGACAATAGCAGTCTTAAGTTCGGCACCGTCGTCATTGCAGTAAGACTCTAGTATTTATTCCCAAAACGCGACGTAAAGTAGATAAGCCGCTTCCATGTAGAAAAATTTCCTTTTGGATTTATCGGTAATCTCGTTTGTCTTTTACTTTTATTGTTTCCCGCATTCGGTAATGAATTAGTTCGACTTTCTACTGTTCTTTATATTTGTTTAGGCTCGAAGGGGTCATTCTGTTTACATTGTTGAACTGCATACGATCGACGAGACTGGGGTACGCTAAATCAAAGGACTGCAGGGGGACTCTAAATTTATTGTACTCTTTTGTTTTCGTATAGTTCGCATAGCAATCTATAAATTTCTTTATGCACAGACCAATTGTACAAAAGAATTTCTTCACCAGAATCTCGTTAAGTCTGAGAGAGACTTTGATATAAAAAGAAAACTTTTGTGAAGAGAGAAGCAATGTTAACAGTCCACACGATACTCGCGTTTATTTGATCACTAACGAGATGGTTTCCGGAGGCAATAACATTATTTTTGTAAAATTTGTTTGTTATATTATTATTTCATATAAATTATAGAAATGTGACATATGACGCAATTAATAATTTGATTTATGTTCTTGCATAACGGCTTCCAAGACTTAAAGAATATATTTGCTTTTTCTTATTGTGACTTGATATCCCCGCCTGATATAAAGATGGAATGCGGTCCATGAATAAAGGTGACTGCTACTACAGTTAAATATCTGAAAGTAGCAGTCGCCTCCACTATGTTGGCCCAGTTGAAACCAGCAACCTACAAGCTGATCCTGAAACGCGAGTAAGTCACTTCACGGTCTGAATACTTGTAAGTTGTGGAGTATTTCAACCTCACAACCACTTACGGCATCGGCAGACTAGGCACCACTGCCCACCACTCTTTGATGGCCGAGAACAAATATCCACCTTTTTTATTAACAAATATATGTGTTATTTAATCTAATTATTAAATATTATAAATAAAACCTATAAAACAAATATTTGCTCTGACCGGGAATCGAACCCGGAACTTTGCGCGTTACAACCAATGTGCTACGCCTGTCGCCAAGTAAATATTAAATATGCCGTTACAAAATATTTATTGAATAACGGTTATTGATTTAAGTATTTGTAAGTAGTTTTAATAGTATTAAGAATGAAATGTCTGTTACGTTGAGATTTAATTGTCTCGCGACACTGAATAGCTGAGCAACGAGGAGACAACTGCAAAGATCTTACTTCCCAACAATTCTAGAATTAATTCACTTAAAGCTGTTTTGTGCTTTATGCGGTTTGTCCAGCTTAAGAGTTTTGTCTTTTGTACTGAGACAGTCAGGCGTTCATTTTAGAGATCTCTGCCGAGCCAGCCTTGCAGAATGTGTAATAAAATAACAATGTTGTATATATTTATAATATTTAAAGGCATATAAAATTAATATTTATTAGAAAGGATATAAATTAAATAGACATATTATTTATAGTACAATCCGTTGTTAAATATAAGTTATGTGAGACTCGACAAATACTCGTAAATCACACAAATTACTTTGTAAGTATATTTTTAGCAAGCGAAGTATTAGATAAACGCTGAATTTGAATATAATGTTGTCGTAAACACAATATTAAATAATATTTATTAGTAAATAAAAATTGGTATATATTTATTATCAAAATGATTTAGAATTAAAACCAAGTTTAAAAAGTACGTATTATCATTTGTTTTATACAAAATGACAAATTTTATAAAACAAATGATTTAATTTTATTTAGGCAAAAATAATATTTTTTCTATACTCTCCTTACAGTATACAGATAGCTATTGAGGTTCACGAATGGAAACTACGTACAGAAAAACGCAGCGTGGGCCATCCACCATCAAAATGGTATAACGATCTGCAAAAGGTGGTAGGAAACCACTGGGATGCCTGCCTGTCGCTTCCAGCAGGTTACTATGATGATCTTAGGGAAAATACAGACCGTAAAGTGACTTAGCCGCGTTTTGGTATCAGCTTGTAAGTTGTCGGTTCCAAGTGTCAACCCATAGCTTCATTTAAGCGAGGTATGAAAAAAAACCTGTGCACTATTGGACCTCTTTTTACTTACTATCAAATAAGTCGAGTTCAGATGTCGCGTCTCAAAAAAACAAATAAACTGAAATTGTGTATTTTTTTCGCTTCGCTTGCTTTTGTCTCAAAATATTTTGTGTCATGTTTAATTTGGTGGTGTCTAGCGTCTTTGTTCGTTAACTTAATGTTTTTTGATAAGTAGAATTATTGGGAGTTGTTATTTCATTTAAAATAACGTTATTTACTTAGTATCCTACATTATAGTTTCATTGTTATTTAATACACTTCTCAATTAAACTACCAACCAGACCCGTAGCAATATCCAACTTTTTTTTAATAACATGTATTTGTAATATTCAATTCTGTTATTAAAAATTACAAATAAAATCTGTTGTAATCTTTTAAAAAAATAAATCTTTTCTTCGACCAGGAATTATTGGAAATAATAAACAAGGGACTTCTCTTAACTGTTTATTTGTAAACAATAATAGTATCCTAGATACGCTAGAACGGTGCTATATTTAAAATTACTTTTATGATATTCAACAGGAATCGGACCCGAGAATTTTCGCGTAACGGACTGATGTGATAACTAACACCCACACGTGTTGTTAACTATTTAATTTTTTTTGTAATGTGTGTATTTTATTCGCAGATATAAAAACACAATCAATTCTGGCAAAAAGGTATTAACAATACACTTCTATATTATTTTAAATGTAATAATAGCCTTTTAGTTTCTATTATAAATTTTATGTACTAAATTACATTTCCTTTGATCAGCATAGTGACGATGCCATAGGCAACTGAAAACTGAATCGATTCTTTCGGTTTTCTTGGGCCTCTCCTCGCTTACCGTTAGGCAAGATGAGATCTAATGTTGTGTCTTAATAAAAAAAATATCACTTTAGCAATTTGGATATAAAATTCGTAAATAATAAATAATATTCTTGAATCCCTTAAAGGTACAAATTAACAAAAGTATCACCCGAAAATAGAAAAATCATAAATTATGTTTAAAATTAACTACTTATATAATTCCACGAGACGAGAACCAAAAGACAGGCTCTGTTTTAGATCATAATTCTTTTCAGAAATAATCTTCAACGCAGCGGGCGTCAAATAAAATCTTCAGTTAGGGTGTGACGAAGTAATAATCATATTAAACAATTATCTTTTCTCTTTGTAATTTGTTTGGGGCAAGTTTTGTATCGCTTTAATTCGGTTTTGTCGTCAGCTGTTTGATTGAATATATTTGGGACGGAAAGGTTTGATATTAACAATATGAAGTTATTCTCGTTACGAATAACACGTTTTACGACAAAAAAAAAATGTTCTGAGGTTGTGGCAAACGTTGTTTATAAAATTTTGCGGTGTACTACGAGTGTTGACTTTATTTTGCAAACTACGGCGAAACTTATCTTTTTTTTTATTCTAACCTCGACTTGCCTGATGGTATGAAAGAGAGGTCCACAAGTGGCAGCGACTGAAAAAAAACTCCTCAGTTTACGGCTGCCCCAGTCGCCGTCACTATATCGGTATTGTATGGTAATTATAATGTATGTACAAGCTTTACCTTTATGAGCACTAGGCAGCCCAGCTTTCTATTGCTATTAATCGTAAAGCTTATATAAAGATAATTAGGGATGTGGGGGGAACAGGGAATTGTCTCTGCCTATCACTGTGGGAAAAAGACGTGATAATTTGATTGATTGATACAAATACATAGATTTTAACCAAAGTTTGCATTGCTGCATGTTTTGGTAATTTAGATGTTTAAAACCAACATCATCACAACCTATCTGGATACGTTCGGATAACCTGATAAGGAATAAAGTAAATTATTTTGATAATTAAATTCCTACATGTTATAAATACGTGTATATAAAAATAAAGTTTTAATACAATTGAAAGCTTTTAATAATCATATAAGTATTTAACTCCTTTTCACACTAAGGTAACTTCTTAATACGAAGTAGACGTAATAAAATGGTAGCGTCTTCACATTATACGAGACGTTAGCTCCTTCACTATAGACTATATAGCGCTAGACTCATATTAATTAGAATCGATGTAGTGATGTAACGGGTCGTAAATGATTCAACCCGGTTGTCACCCGAGTTGAAAAGAATGTTTCGACCGGGTTGCAACTCGGGTCGACCTGGGTCGAGTTGCATTGACCACGCTGTATCCATAATAATATAGACACAGAAAGCTTATTAATACTTTTGCTTATCAATTACAAAAATACTTCTTCTTTATTAAAAAAAACTAGAATATAAAAAAGATATAAATCTTTAAATAAAACTAATAACAGGAAATAAAACTAAACCACCTATGTAATAATACTTTAAATGTAACCTACACATATATAAGAGTTCAGTCATTTAGTTTGATAATAAAACAAATATTTAAAAAAACAATAGGACTATAATGAAATCGAGTTTGATGCACAGCCCGCCTCTTCAACTCTAACTGAACCGTATGAGCCGTATGGCCCGTGAGCCCGTCAAGCCGCGAGCCCATTCACCCGTCAGCCCGCAAGCCCGTTGAAAGCGCTATTTTGTTTACCGACCGAGTCAACTCGAGTTTGAAAGGAAATAAACTCGAGTCGACTGGTTGGAGAAGTAACCCGGGTTAACCGAGTTGTTTAACTCGAGTCGCCCATCGCTAATTTGATGTGTAAACGAAACAGGGACAAGGGTTTGAAAGCCAGTTCTTTAGTGAAGATTAACAGTCTAGTGGAATATTGTCTGTGATCCGAGTGCTCACATAGTTAAATTGTGCATAAAGCTAACATTAGTTATTTATACATACTATTCACTTGAATCTACTTGCGAAGGAGGCATTGTTCTCATTAGGCGATCCTGAAATTTGTGTCTAGCTAAATTAGTTTTTGTTATTATCGCTTCTATATTACCAATTACTATGTAATTCTGTAAGCAACTTTGAGCGCTTGTACTCACTCGTATACGAGTACGTAGATCCGTCATTAAATTTTATATTTCATCATCATCATCATCAGACGAAAGACGTCCACTGCTGAAAATAGTACACCCCCTTAGAACGACAAGATGCCATTCCAAAACGCCAAGATGCCAATTGAATCCAGCGGTATTTTGTCGTTCATAATTAAGTGGTGGGGGGCATAATCCCCACGCTTAGCATGCGGGGCTTAGGGATCGCAGTATACCGCACGTTAAGAGGACGCTGCTGCCCACCCTCCGGTGAGATTTTTAGGACATCCCGGACCTTATACTTACAATTAGATATTTCGACCAACTTTTATATTTCTATCTCAGTTGTCTATTTTATTTACTTCTGTAGGGATAGGCAGAAAGAACGGTACTTTCGTGTACCGATGTTTTCCTGTAGCTTTTTGTCCTATGAAAAACTCTCCTGCTTCGATTACATTAATAATATTACTTTATAACACTTACCAATTTTATAGAAGAAGAAATTTAAAGAAGCACAAAAATTTAAGGAAAATAACACTAGGTACTTAAAAAGTATGTTTCAAAGTGAAATATCCCTAATCAAAATTCATGATTGATACTGCTAACAAGATCGAATTCCACCTACCCATTGAACCTGCTAATTTGTGACCTGGCACGAGGCAGTAGCAGCCTCTTTATGGAATGTTTTTCCTATTGGAAGTTACTGTTTCGATTCACTTTAAGACTCGTCGCTTTGAATACTAAATGACGAATGACCCGAATGCAAATTATACACCCATTAGCATTGCATAGACGTGAAAAGATTTATTCCTAAAGTAATATAATTATAGGTTTTATTGCAATATAATTTGTGAATAATTTTGTTTTGAAAATCTTATTTGGAATTTTTATTATTTAGAAATAGTTTTTTTTTACATTGGATTAAAATTATAAAATTCGTGATAAAATAAAAATAACAATTATGTCTAATATGTGATACGTGTATAATGTTATTATACTAAATTATAATTACATTTTTTGATTAATATTTTTAAAATACCTTTTCGGATCATTAAAATATATTTTCAATTTCAACCTAATTGTTATAATAAATTCACAAATTTAATTGATAAAAACTATTTTTAGAACATCTATTTACAGTAATTGACCGACACACAAAAAAGACTATCCAATTTTACCTAATAATTATTTATTATATATGGTAATAACGATTACAAAAAAAACATATGTGTACAGTAATAATATTGGAATATGCCAAATAAATAAGTATATAAAATATTTATTTATTTTATAAAAATCTAGTCATCATTTAGAACTATTCTTCGTCTGTAAATTTCTAAGCAAATGGCCCTTGACGGGTATAGCAAAGTCAAAGAAATAAGGGATCGACAGCACCACCCACTTGTCAGATGCAAGATATATTGAGTATCTGTAATATAAAACTATTATTTGGTTGTACGTAAAAATACTAAAAAAAAGCCTTGGTTCTTTAAGTTATTTACTCCAAACAAGTCGTTATGGTTAAAGCGGTATGATTAAATAATAATAATAAAGCCTTAGAAGACCGCTCAAAATAATATTTTATTAACAGACTTGTATCACAAATTTTACGATTAATGTGTATAAAATAATGATAACTTGTCTCTGCCTATCCCTGTGGGAAAAAGGCGAGACAATTTGATTGATAATTTAAGAGTGGTAGGCAAATATTAATTTTTTGTTACAGGGATTGACAGAGACAATGGAGAGCCACTTGCCACTATCCTCTTCTTGCTTAATGGTAAGGCAGGTCGAGGTCAGATGTCATGTTACAATAATAAAAAATACCTGACACAACTACCTCGCTTCCCTCACTACACCCACAATTATTTTTATTCAAGCTCTACTATTATGGGCACTAGGCAACCTAGCTTTCTTAATGATGTCTGCAATTTGGTTGGAAAAAACCCTCCTGGGTCTGCCTCGTTTAGCGCATCCACATCAGATTTATAAATTCCTTTCGTCAATCCACTTTTACTCATCCTATCCATGTGCCCAAACCATCTAATAATTATTTTAATTTTGTCCAAACAAATTTTATGCGGCTTACTATCGCGTTTATTATGATTTGGATTTTACAATTTTATTCTATTATTTCGACGTTTCTAGAACTTTGCAGCTATCGTCTCTCCGTGACCACGATAAAATAAAATTGTAAAATCAAAACCAAAATAAACGCGATATTAAGCCGCATAAAATTTGTTTAAATCATTAATCAATGTTCGCAAAAAATGTAAGAAAATATTTGTCTAAACATATTATTGGAAGAGAAAACGCTAAGCGAATAATTTTTTACCATTCCACCATTCCTACTTAATTAATAAAACAATTAATGCATTATGTAGATTATGTTGATGTCTGAATTAACTTTTAAAATAGTTTGAATCAGTATCGATATAGATGAGAAAACTTTCATACTATTTCTAAAATAAAATCTACTATACGTTGCAGTTCATGGGTGGCGGAATAGTATGAAACAGAATTCATTTAACTTCCTGTCCAGCGGGCAACGGTCTTCTGATTGCCAACTTATTTGCATTTGTATGGATCTCTTTCATTCTACAATAGGTATTATTGCATTCGTATTTATATATGGATACCTAGATATTTATACCTATATGTTTATGTTGATTTTATTGGTCTATTATGTGTAATTTGTACGTAAATTTTGTATTACAAATATTTGTACAAATATTTATTATAATACAATAAATATTTGTAGGCAATAAATATATAAATACGTCTAATATGCATTTAATCATTTTTAAAATTTGCTTACAAATTGTTCCACTTGTTTTCAACAGTTTTAAAAGTGATAGGCAGACAGTCTGCCGACACTGCACTTTTAAGTGACTGTGAAGTGACTATGACGCGTTTCGGGAACAGCTGCAAGTGCCTGGCCCCAAGTAGGCCGGTATAACTAGGTGGATGCGACAGCTACTTATAGTTAATTAACTGTAGTAACACCAGGCAGGTACATACCTATACCATCAATGCACTGTGAAATGCATTAGAGAACAGCAGTGAAATTTCACTATATTCTCTAATAAAAATCTTGCTGTATTGATAGCTAACATTGTTCAATTTGTACTGATGACAGAACTATTACGAGTGCAATGGCTGCACGCTATCTCCTAATCATCGAGGCAGTAGCATTACGCAGCTGACTGATTAAGCAATTTCACGCTTCACTAACCATCGGTAGTGCGTATAGAGAGTGCATTTCATTATAATATATTATAGAACAATATGTAATTTAGCACACTTCCTCCCATGCGATTGCATACAATAAGCGAAGGGGACAGGTATATATCGATCTTGTCAAGTTTGGATATAAACAAACGATCATATCGATTGTTTTGCTAATGATCGGTGACTAATTTATTCGAACGCGACTCATTTAGCACTCCCAATGACGAGTTAAACACATCAAGAACGCTTTATTAAACTCAATCTTGAGCAACATTCTAACAATAGCTTACATTTATTGCTCATATAAAAGGCAGTAAGTTACATAGAAACCACACTTGACATTCATAATAATATTACGTACTTGTATATTAAATTTCAAATAGGAAAATGTTGTAAACTCCTGATGAAAATTATGTTTAATACAGCCGTTATTATATTCGGAAGCAATCGCTGGAGGCTAAGAACAAAATAAACCGTTTTACATTCCGAACGGAAATTAATTAAAAACTTATTGTTTAAGATATTGGATTTTTTCAGCCAACTTTGCTGTGAAATATTTGTTTCAAATTTTATTAAGAAAAAAATTAAACAATTGAAAAATGGAGTTAGGCAAGGGCACGATATACTGAACAAGATTTTTAAATTGTAATCTTGGAGATTTTTTATAACTTTTTATAACAAAGATAAATTGCAATTTTGTCCGACACAGTTTGGGATAGACATAAATTAATTTACCCAAAAACAAAGCAAGACAGAAATAAATTAATATTCTAGTTTAGTTATTAATAAATATAATATAAGCTATTATTTATTTTATTATGTTTTATGCCAAAAGTATTTTGTATTCCAAAAGTTTGTTACGATATAATGGACAAGGGTAATCCTTGCTTCATGAATTCGTACATTTATCGCAAAAGTTGCCGCGTTCTCAATGCCCTCCATGTTTCCTAGTTCGATACAGGTATAATTAAATATAGATCCTACAATTGCCAACACAACAAAGTAAGTTTTAAAATCATTGTTGCCAACTTGGAGGAAGTTAGAAACGCAAAGCTATTAAACTTTCCGGTCAGAAATGCTCTTTCCAGCAGAGGGTTAATTTGCATGTGCATTGTCAAACCTGTATCAGATATTCTGAAATGAGCCGAGTCGCGGACTGAGCTGGGAATAAAGTTTAATAATACTGTCTAGTTGCTATGCACTTTTGAAGTTTCCTACAACAGGAACGAATTTTCTTCGAAATTTGATTGACTTATTAATGTTTTATTAGACAAGATTGGCCCCAACTGATTGAATCTTCGTATTTGTTTAATCCGATTAAATAATATTTCATTATACTTATTTCTGTTCATTATACTTATTTCTGAATTCATTCGCTTACTAATATCTTTGTAGAACAATCGACAAGTGGAATGCTTTACCAGCCCATGTGTTCTCTTCATCCTAAAGCCTTGGAGCCTTCAAGCGATGCGTGAAGAAGCACCTTTGACCGGCATTGTGACTGCGACTGTGACGAAGACTTGATTTTTGCAGTCGTCGGCACTCATTGATCTCTTATTGCTTACCATCAGATGGGTCGATGTCAGATATCACAATTAAAAATATTAATAATATGTGTGGCTGATCTTGGCCAAATAATTGTAATGACAAGAATTATTAAAAATTCACTATCTGCCTCGCATACATGCCAACGACAGCAGACTTATTTTTTTTAATTATTGGAATAATTAAAAAAGGAAAGGAGAAATAAACTGAGAAAGTGGATGAGGAGAATTTAGAACAAACGACTAGCTATCGTAGAAATAAATAAACAATTCGGTGCCGATCAAACTACCTTTTATTGTCGAGTTTCTTTTTTCCTGATCATATCAACAGTATGTTTTAATAAATTCAGACTGTAGATATTGTTAGATATTGTTAATCTCTAGTTCTTGAACAGTAATATATTCTTTTCATATATCTTCTTCTAGTTACCATTTGTTTTGGTAGTAATAGAAAAAAATGTCCTTAAATAAACTCAATGCATGTTTTTAGCATGTTCTAAAATAAATAAACCCATACTTTTAAATGATTTCGAAATACATTCGAATAGTTTAAAATATTCAAATGTTTTTTATTTAGCTTTTATTTGAACAATATTTAGACAAAACAAACGTAAATTCTCGTATGTATAAGCCTTTATCTATCACCTTTATTTTGCTATTCGCGGAATAAATATTATTTTTAAGTATAACAAACTTGTATTATTATTTAAAACTGCAAGTGACATATTAATTTTCAAACCTTAGCGGTAACATTTTACGAGAAAATGAAAAATTATTGAAAGGAAATTGCAGCAGGACATTTTTTGCTTGCGAGTATAGAATTGGTTCACATTTTATTTTCCCTTCGAAAATCGCTTTGTTTTAATTGGGCCTCGACATTTGACAGCACCCAGCCTGATGTTAAGCTGGAGTGTGGTCCATAAATGCAGGCGACGGCTACTAACAACTGCAAGTTGCAGTCGCATCATTTATGCCGATCTAGTAAATACTTTTGAATAGGTAACTATAATAATGCGTTTTACATTGATATTAAAATAGGTAAATGCAATTTTAATGAAATATTTTTGTTATTAAAAGAATTTTAATTTACTATCTTTGTAATATTTTTTACATACTAAACGAAATATTCATCAATCAAATTATCACACCGTTTTCCCACGATAATAGGCAAAGACAATGAAGCGCCACTTGCCAAGATCCTGACACTACTCCCTTACATCCACTATTTTATTCAAATAAACTCTACACTTACAGTTATGGGCATTAGGCATTAGACTTTCTTGAGGATTAGATTTTAAAATTCGCGTTTTATATTTCAGTAGACTTCTTCGTTAAATCTTCTGCACGTATCAATAAAACGTAATAAATGTATTAGAGTATTATTTCGTATTTAAATTACTTTGATTAAAAACAAAACAAAAGAGCGTGCCTGAAGTTTCGAGAGAAAATGTTTTTCCGATAGAAGTTCCTCGTTGGTTTCTTTCAGAGTTTTCCCTTTGAATCGCAATGATGAATGAACAGAATGCTAATTCTCATTGAAACAAGTACTTTTAAACAAAATGCTCTGTCGTGCCTAATTATATTAATTCGTTATTTGAACTTTTCATGAATACTGCTAAACAGATTTTACTCTAATAAACCCAAAGTAAGTCCTTCTAATTATCTAATTGATAGGTACACTTATAAAGCAATAATTATATTTACAGCCTTTTAAGTGTAATTTTAATGTATTTCGATTATTATTTTTATTGTAATGAATTAAACAATTTTATGCGGCTTACTATCGCGTTTATTTTAGTTTTGATTTTTCAATTATTCCGTCACGGAGAGACTGATGGTTGCAAGAGACAGGTGACCACGATGGCTGCAAAGCTCTCGAAACGTCAGAATAATAATAAATTGAAAAATAAAAACTAAAATAAACGCGATAGTAATCAGCGTAAAATTTGTTTAATGCATTTTTCAATGTTCGCGCAAAATCTAAGAAGATTTTTATTGTAATTTTATTGCGTAAACATGTATCAAGACATTATGCAGAAGAATGTACATTTATTGTTTGTTATTGTTATTTTAATCCGCTCAATAATTATCCCAATAGTGGGTAAAAGGAAACCCTCATTCTAATGTTCTCATTCAAAAACCTCATGCTATTTTTGAAAAATAATTGTAAATTAGGGAGGAACCCACTGCCTTACACAAGCAACTAGCTTAAGAGAGTAGTTATAAGCAATTTTAACCTACTGTGAACATTAAAAAAATAATAATAATTAAGCTCGGTACTCGATCTATCCCAACTCGTTATTGCAGGAGACAATCTCCAATTGATATCTGGTCATGTTATCTTTTGCGATTTGGAGTCCACATTGTATTCTCGATAGCTGGCATCTGGCAGAGGTGACATGCCCAGTTCCACTTCTGCTTGTCACAATTTTGACTTCGACAATTTTACCTGCATAATTTTAAAAAGCTTTCATATTGTATTAAAAATTTTTTTGCGGCTCACTATCGCGTTTAATTTGGTTTTGATTTTACAATTTTCATAGAACATTATTATTATGTCTCGACATCTGACCCCGGCTTGTCTGATAAGCAAGGGAAAGAACCAAGAGTGCCAACGACTAAAAAAACGACTTAGTTCACAGTTGCCTTAGTCGCTTTCACTACACTGGCAAAATCTCACTGCTAAATTCTATGCAACTACTGCCATATACAAATCGCGCCTATTTCTGTCATTTCTTCACATCCACAATGCTTATATCACATATTTCTAATAGAAATCAAAAATTAAATGTTTTCAAATTAATAAGAAGTAATATTAAAGAATTAGGAATTTAAAAGCAAGCAAAGTATATTTAAGAAGTAATAATTGTCAGGAAAATAAGTAAGAGTAAAGTTAAACATCAGATCGTTTTAATATTAAAAGTTTGGGAAACAATTCGTTCCAATAACGATGGAATAGCCGCGAGGAATGGCGAAGAAAATAAAGTATTTAGAACAGAGTTCGGAGCTCATTTTATTATGAAATTTATCGTTGCTCCGAGTTTTAATAATCTTTATATTTTTATCATTATAGTGTTTTTTTTTTTAATTTTCTTTTCAAAGATGCTTATTAATTGTTCCAGTTATAAATAAGCATATTTCAACTAGGCCGGCATAGTGAATGTGACTGCTACGTACAGTTATTAAATTGTGCTAGTAGTCACCTCCATTAATGAAACGAAACTCCAGCTTAACATCAGGCGGGGTGCTGGCATATGTCAATTCACAGCCAAACCATGAAACGCTACTCGCCGCTATTCTAACACAAATTTCTCGCTTTACTCCCTTCCATAATTATTTTCATATAACCTCTACGATCATGGTCACTAGGCAACCTAGCTTTTTTGAAGATACGAGTATCACCGATTTGGTCGGTAAACCCTGGGTTTGCGTTCTTCTTTCGATTCATTTACTTCGTAAAAAAATTAACATAAAAAATCAAATTTTATAAAAAATATAGGCAGGTTGTGGTCGGAATAAAAAAAAATATAATAGGTGTTCTGTTGACAGCATGTTCAAATCTATTATATTGCTAAAGTGCATAAACATTAAATGACGTCATAACAACACTTGCAGCAGCTTGAACAATCTCCTCGTTGCATTTCAATTGAGTTCCCACAGAACACGCAGTTACTTTATATGATCTAACACGAACTCCCTTTTTCAATATAAGGGTAAACCGTAAAATTTTATTTTATACCGGTTACTTTGTTCATTGAATACACTGCAGCCGTGTTATGCTAATCTTCCAGCTCGAGCGTTCCACAAAGATCTTGAAAGAGCGTGCATTGTATGAGTCGCCTCTACAAATTTGAATAAGTATTTACAGTAAACAGGGCAGAATGCATTAACGTTGGCTTAAATTTTAAAAACGTCTCATAAAGTGTAATGTATGGGAGTCTAAAGCGTGTCTTGAGATATCATTAGCGCGGCACAGTCGTATCGTGCAGCCCGTGGGGCCAGATTAAGACTTAGTCTCGCTTGCAACATTGCGACCTCTTCTGTGTCTGTGAAGGAATTCCGGTCATTTTAAATGAAAATGCACTCGAAATAATAGCGTCAAAAACAGAGAGACATTTAGAAAAAATATAACTGTGACGGCAAAATTTGTGGCTGGTTTTAGTAAGAGATTTTTTTAGCTTGCATTCTAATGTATGCAAAATGCAAGTTAATACGTTCCTTTGTTTCATAATGCCTAGTCATTGTACTTAACACTAATCTCTGCACAAAGTTACTGTTTATATTGCCTAGAAACGTCTGCGTTGCAGCGAGCGCATAATCTCAGAAGGCACGGCCATTAAAAGGCATTAAAATGAGCACCAACAGACTTCAAAAGAGGTGGTGGGCGTTTTACGTGGTGAAGAATGACCAATTTGTTACTGCCACCTAGAGGGCTCGGACAGAGAATGATGAAGATTTTATTGTAGAGACGGCGGGGCATATGTGCGTGGGTCCGTAGGTGTGAGGTGCTTCTTACGGCTTCCAGAGTAATAACTTGCAGTACAACAAAAGCCTGCCCTACAGGCAACTGATCCCACGCTGGCTTGATTGTCTGTGTGTGCAGATAACTCATAACAAAAGAGACTTGTATGTTAATAAAATGGAACGATTTGTGTACAAATTTGAACAGAAAATACATAAACTTTGTAATTTTATATCAGACTAGTATAGAACATGGTGCATTTATCAATGTAATGGAACAATTATTATATACTTATAAGCGAGTTGTGTGGGCCCATACAAACATATATTTATTTCTAATCAAAACAATTTTTAAATACTAAATATACAGCAGCATACAAATCAAAGGTATTCAAATCTCTATAAATAAAAAGTTTATTATTTATTTTTTATTTTATTGTAGCTTAACATACGATAGACCCCACTTGATGTTAAGCTGGACTGTGGTCTATTAATGGATCCGATTTCTACTGCAGTTACATAACTGAAAGGAGCAGTCTCATTCGAAACTGAGTAGTTTCATTATCTGTACACCTTGAAGTATTGTACAACTAACTGCCTACCACTTTTATGTTTTAAAAAATAAACACCATAATTCGCATTGCTAAAATAAATTATTGTTATCAGATAGAAATGGCCTATCTTCACACGAAATTTAACTAGAAAAAGGTGCACTCACCGTTAATTACATTGCTGTTTTGCAACCATGCAAGTGTGCCTCTGATAATAACACAAAAATTATACTAGACACGAACATGACTGCGCATTTCGTAAACATTTTTTTAATATTTACGAAATGCAATTGTCTTGATTATATTTAATGAAAACATTTAACAGATATTTTGATGCTACAAATGACGTATCATTAAATACATATTATGTGTCTTGTGTAAGAAAGATGTGTTTTATTTTTGGAGCAAACCAACCTTCACAATGAGAAAAATTATATCATAAATGTGATTTTTATATATTGAAGCTCGACATATGACTGCACCCCGCCTGATGCAGTCCATCAATGAACCTCCATCAGACTCACCTGATTGCTACTATAGTTTTTTAACTGCAAGTCGCAGCCAAATTCAATATGCCGGCCTAGTTGGGACCTAAAACTTACAAGCTGAACCCGAAATGCGACCGTGAAGTCACTTCATGGTCTCTACACTTGTAATGGTTACACCTTAGTATTGGTACAGGTGAAATTTTTGATTATTAATAGGAGATTAGGGTACTTTTTCTTGGGGACAGTCTTTAAAAAGCAAAGGTCCGCAGTGCCTATAACCACAGAGCATAGAAGAAAATAAAATTGTGGATGTGTAAGAAGCAAGAGTATTATGTCAGGATCTTGAAAGTATTAACAAATATTTTAAAGTATAACTAATTAGAGTATAAAATACATTATTAATAATCTATCAAATCAAAATTCATCCGGAACTAATTATACCCACGATTTGTTTGGGTACCTTTAATCAAAACATATTGTTACAATTATATGAGGCAACCGTGGTGTAGTGGCAGTGCAATGGTTACGCAAACCAAGAGCACGAGACCACCCACCAGTACCAATGTATCTTTTATATATGTACTTTGGTTGTCCTGTTTCTATGATACAAGTTTCTTTAGTAGCTTAGTATAGAAATGTAAATAAAATATCTTTTACAATTTTACATTATATTGGTTTGTAATGCCCCCTAAACTATGAGCTGATCCGGCGGACTTACACGGGAAGAGTTTCTCGCACCTCTCACTCGAAATTCTCGAAGCCGGTTATTGAATACGAGATTTTGTAATCGCACCATGTTTTTTTACATAATCTTACATAAAA
Organism: Tinea trinotella; assembly: GCA_905220615.1. Classification (NCBI taxonomy): domain Eukaryota; kingdom Metazoa; phylum Arthropoda; class Insecta; order Lepidoptera; family Tineidae; genus Tinea; species Tinea trinotella. The sequence goes on from HG992314.1 coordinate 4,632,222, forward strand.
GTATCAGAAGGCGAAAAATTCGCCAAATTCATATATTTTCATCAAATTTATCTGTATAAATAATAAAATCGTAGACTTCTTGTACATTAAAGATATTTCAAAAAAATGTACTCGTACATAGATAATAGAACAGCGTAAAAAACATCCTGTTCGTGCATCACGTAAAAGCCACTCATTGGATAAAAAACCCAATTACTGAAAGATAATAAGCTTTTGTTTATTGTAAGTAGAATTTGGCGTTTATTTCATTATATCGACTAATAGAACCAAAAGATTTACGTTATCGATATGAGTAGTTCACTTGTAACGAGTTTTTCGACAGGAATGATTTCTCGTATGCGAGATGCGATAAACTCTCCTCGTGTAAAGCCGCTTTTAGGCATCGTACAAACCGATGGCTGCACGCGACTATGCGGCGACTATGGAACGATTTGAGTGTCACCAATATAAGGTTTGGAATATCAACAATACTACGTGTACGTGTTGTCTTGCCTTATAAAGGTAGTTTTACACTACATTTTACATGTAGTTTTCAATACATCATTTTATTTTATATTTTTTTTGGTACAAGTGGAATGCTTTGCTAGTCCGTGTGTTCTCGCCATCCTATAACATTGGATCATTCTAGCAATGCGTAAAGAAGTACCTTAGTCCAGCATTGTGGTGATGACTGAGGCAGCCGTGAACGAAGTCGTTTTTATGGATCTCGCCATGAGACAGATCAAGGTAAGATGTCGAATCTCAATAAGAAAAAATATTTTGCTAAGAAAAGTATTCTTTAAAAAATATATAATCTTAAAGCGTAAATGTATAAAGAAGCTTTAGACCGTTAAACGTGCATAACGTTGCATACCTAGTGCATTTGTAAAATGAGTTCCACAATTGGTACTATAAATGCAAAACTTTTCAGTGCGAATAGGTTCAAAAGAAGTAAACAATATTAAAATATAATTTTAAATATGGATAGTGTTTACTAGAAGTGATATTTATTTGTTTACAAATAAAGTTAATCGTCAAATATAATTTATTTATAATAAATAGTTTTGCACCCAGTCAATCACAACACAACACAGCAAAGGTTAGCTGGTAGATAATGCCTAAGGCATTAAGCCCGCCTATGTACCTTCTTTTGTGCAAGAAAGAGTCCTTGTCTTATCCATATTTGAATAAAGACGTGATGAATTGAAGTGGTAATTAAAATTAATTTAGGGCGACCGTAGTCTTATCTTGTGGTAGCAAAATTGTCACGCAACCTTATCCAACCAGATCAACCTTGGATCCTTTTTTCCGACAAGTTTTGAGACGGAGAGGTAGGTCGAAGTCAGATGTCAAGTTAAAATAAAATAAAACAAAAGCCAGAAGCCTCGGTTCATGTACTTTGGTTGTCCTGATTCTAAGATACATGCACGTTTCATAGAAACAGGATAACTCAGTATTTCTGAATAATAAATAAAAAGGTAGGCAGACTGTAGGTGGTCTTTTGCCCAGTCTGCCGGTATGGGGCAGTACCACTACGATACATGTGTACAGACCTTGAAGTTACTTAGTCGCGTTTCGAGATCAGCTTGTAAGCTACCGTTTCCAGTTTGCCAGCACACAGATGGGGCTGCGACTACAGTTCTGGAGTAGCAGTCGCATCCATTCATGGAACGTGCTCCAGATTGTAATTACAGGCGGGGTGCTGTTATGTCGATGACAGCACCCTGGGTGATGTCGAGCCCCAATAAAAAAACGTACATCTAGTTTGTTGCAGATTTTGTTTTAATTAGATAAACATAGTTAGAAATATATAAATTGTAAAATACTTAAATATTTTTAAAGAGTACTAGCAAAAGCACGGGTTTGAAAGCCACTTGCCGGTACCAATGTATCTTTGATAATATGTAGGTACTTTGGTTGTTCTGTTTCTATGATACAAGAACTTCAATAAGTAAACATAAACAATTTTAATCTCGAGTACCAATACATTTATTTAGCAATACATTAGCTAACTAATGTATCATATGATGCAAGTATGTACCACTTAATCCGCAATTAGTTTTTAACGTGTGTTTAATTATACACAAAACGGAGCGTAATATAAATTATCAATCGAATCGTAGCAGTTTCTGGCTGCCCAAGGGCTTCCTTGCTTTGTCCCCTACTAATGTGGTTATGTTTAAAATTAAGGTTTCGTGATTCCACGAGATATGAAAGTGAGCCCCCAAGCAAATTTTCTGTAATGTTTGACCCGACCACTTCACTGGGTTATTCAAATCTTTGTTTAAGCACCGATTGCATTATAATGCCTGCAAGGGCCTTAATATGAAGGGGGATTTTATTTGAGAGTCTCCACCATTATGTTTTTGTTTTGGAATGGTACTTAAGACATTATGAGATGAATACTTGAGGCGTCTATTGTTTATACTGTTTATGGTTTAGTTCTTTTTGTTGCGACGTTGTTAGTGGTCAGTCTTTAATTTACGTTCAATATTTTCGTCCCTTAATAAAAGCCTATTCATATATTGCGTGCATAAATGCGTTTAGACAATAAAATAAAAATTAAAATTTCAATACGTATACCAATTTTAGCACACAGGTTTTAAGAGCTCAATAATAATAAAATATGTATATTATTATATTATTTGTTATTTTTTTTTTGTATAAAAATTGTACTTATTTATAGTTTATTAGATTACTTCGTAATAAAATTGACGCAAATAAAAATAAAACAAACGACTTAAGTTTATCCATATCATTTGCTAATCTTGGCTTACGATAAATTCCTTTGCTTACCCCAAGTATAAATATTTTATATAAATTTAATCTAGTTACGTCATTGGCTTACATGCACGTGCGGGACACGCGACCATTCGGATTATCTGCCATTCTCTGGATAATTAACTGTACAAAATACTGCCTCTCCTATCATGATCGATATACTGTCGAAGGGTATTCAGAATACTTGGTAGGCAAGAAAAATACCTATATTAATAAGCTATTTGGTAATAGACACAGGATAAACAAAATATGACCTAATGAGGATGGATATTTTTTTGTCCTAGTTTTACTATCATGTTTTTTTTTAATTATTATTAAGACGGAGCATCTGAACTTGACCTGACTGAGCCTGATGTTAAAAGTACTGACGATTGCAAAAGAAACCTTAGTTTTTACAGTTGCCTGCATACAGTTATCGGCACTTTTGGATCTCCTTTTGCTTATCATCAGGCGGGTCGAGATCAAATGTGTCACAATAAAAAATATATATTATATCAAAAGTATTACCTACTTTTGATTCACCCGCCTTAATTTTATTTTAAATTATTTGTATACTGTGATTTAGAATTAATATAATAAAGTTTTAATTTAATTAAACTTTTAATTAAACTATGGTTTATAGAATATGCAAATAAATAATTTTTGATCGAAAATAAAATTAATTTAATACCTCATTTTCGGTAGCATTCCGCATACAATGTCTGTATATAATTTAATATTATTTCTGTTAATTAACCGAGCGGAATACATGAATTGTTCAATTATGTCACAGAATTTACAATAGCACATCATTAATGACTCGTATGTAATCTCATTAAGATTTTTTATAATATTTATTTATAATTACATTTTTGTTTGTTAATGAATTAAACAAATTTTATGCGGCTTACTTTTGCGTGAATTGGACACACTTTAATGTTTTGAAGGTATGACAATTATATTTCAAAAAAAAATACTTATTCAAAATGTAGTTTAATCGTTTAAACAATTAGAGCAAATTTCCACCATACCACAATAAAACTCAATTTATCGACGAAGTGAATATATTTTGTTTTTACATTTCTATACTAAGCTGCTAAAGTGTTTGTATCATAGAAACAGGACAACCAAAGTACATATATCAAAGATACATTGGTACCGGTGGGTTGTTTCGAACTTATGCTCTCGTTTTGTGTAACCATTGCACTGCCACTACACCACGGTCGCCTTAATTTATCCACGAAGTTAGAATAGCAGAAAAACATTACAGGAAAGGGACCTAAACATTTGGTCGTGTCATATTTCTAAGCCTTTATAGGATCGTAATACAAGAAGATCGTCAATGTGAAGTGTAAAGTAAATCTCTTGATTGACAAACTTTGCTTCTAGCCCTTCTTCTTTGGGGATGGATAAATACATTGTAAGAGTTCTCGGTTGTAAGGAAAACACTTGAGACTAACGCTACTTCAAACTATAGCTATCATTTTATTGCAATATATAAATTTTAACAGTTAAAACAAGGTTTAATATGTTTTAAATTGTGACTTGACTTGCCTGATAGTTAATAAAGGAGGTCTAAAAGTGGCAGCTGGTGACAATACCGGCTCAGTTCACGGTTGCCCCAGTCACCGTCACTATGCTGCTCAAAGGTGCTTCTTCACGCATTGCTAGAAGGATCCTAGATTATAGGATGGGTTGACAAAGCATTCCACTTGTTAATTGTTCGAGAAGGAAACGACTGCCTGAACCTAAGGCTCGACAATTTTTTTACATTTCTATACTAAGCTACTAAAGTGCTTGTAACATAGAAACAGGACAACCAAAGTACATGTATCAAAGATACATTGTTACCGGTGGGTGGTCTCGAACTCGTGCTCTCTGTTTGTGTAACCATTGCACTGCCACTACACCACGGTCGCCTTAATTAAATATTAAGACAGCAGTCCGCTTAATATTAAGCTTGAGTGCGGTCCATGAATGGAGGCGACTGCTACTACGCTACGGGGTAAATAAGCGAGTAAGGCCTGAAATCGGCAATTTAATTACTGGTCCCAAAACGCGACTAAGTCACTTCACGGTTTGGTATACCTAACTCAAGAAAATATTATTAACAATGAATTTCAATATAATAGAAATAATAATTATATATGTAAAGTTTTGTTCATACAGACACACATCAGATAGAAAATAGTATTCAATGAGATGCAGAAACCCATATTTTCATACAAATGAAAACAAATAGATAACACATTATGATTTAGGGATGGTGTTAGCAACACTAATTAAAAGTGACTAATTTTCCGTCCGTTGCACTCTAGATGTTAAAGAGCGCGCCTACAATGTGCAGTAAATCGATATACCGCTGTGTTGTAACGTTCCAATAACAGTTCGTTCTCGTTTGATGCTCATTTAGAAAGGTAAACAGCGAACTAAACAGCCAATATGGCTTTAACAGCTCGTATTAGCTTTGTTTATAGGGCGGCTTATTAACTTTATGATTATTATACAAAATGATACAGTAAAATTGGGAATTTTAATATAATGTTATAAAGTTAGTGTATAAAATGGTAATTTGGAAACTATATTCTATAGGATATGTGTTTGTTTTGAAGTTATGTTATTAAAGTCATTTATTTATACTTTTACTGCCCATTTTATAATATCATATTATTGAGATGACATCTGACTTGACTGGTAAAGGAGAGGTTCAAGACCGCCGACCACTGAAAAAACTGTTTTAATATTTTACGGTCACCTCAGTTTGGTAATACATTATATTAGTAGTAGATGAATTGAACTATAATTCTACCAACATATTCGTTTTTATCTAATTAGATGTAGATAAACATTTGAAAGAATGTTTATACTAGCCCATTTTATTGTCCTATTGCTAGGAAAAGGCCTCCCTCACATTTAAACTCATGACAAAATAACTTTATTTATCCTAGCCACTAAATTAACAAAACAATGTAAACAAAAATAGGTATAGAAATTTCATGAAATCTGTCATAAAATGCTTTTAAGTTTAATGTTGTGTAACAGTCAATGATGTTGACCGGCCATTTACTTACTACATTGAACTGGCACTCCAACATCAACGATGCGTAAATATGGACAAATTAAACTCAGTGGACTATGTTCTATGGATGAGAGTGTAGGACATATATATATTCTAATACTTATTAAAGATATAAGTATGTGATACAATAAACTGTTTTAGGCTTACGAAATTAAAATTCGTAATTAGAAGATGTCAATAAATGTTTATATTCATTTTACCTTCATATTCACATATTCATCTTATATCAAAAGAAGACAAAAAAAAAACTTTGCAAAATGTGATGGGAAGTTGTCTGTATCTTAAATACGAGTATTATTAGATTGTAAAGGTGACAATTTACAAAGAGAAAAATATTAATTAAAGAAATATCTCAAAGATTGCTTAAATGAAGATAATTATACAAATGTACTTAATTTTTTAAAATCCATTTGATAAAGTATATATATTTTTTAAACTGTAAGATTCCACTAAAGTTGACTATTAACTGTAGTCGTTAATGATCTCCAATATTGGAGCGACTTAAAATAAATAAATAAATTAAAAAGATTCATCATATCAGTCTGTAGTCATCCCCTACTAGTCATGGACCTTTTTTTAAATATCCTATATATTGGATATACAATTAAAGTAATATATAAATTCTTTTATTCTGATCAGAAAAAAAATGGATAGAATTTGCTGTTTCTATGAACTATCGTAAATAGATTTTTTATGCCCTTTAGATAAATCTAGATAATTCATGGTTTTAATAGTTACATAAAATACTTACTTATATGAGTCACAAATAAACGTAATAAAAAGTTTTGATTAATTTTATAAATCATACTAAAATGTATGTTATAAAATGTTTGATTCTACCGGCAGAGTCGCAATTTTTAATGGCTGTCATATCTATCCGACCACGGTGCTACGAGTATGGAATAGGGCGCTGCCGTCGGGCGTTTTCTCATAAAACTGTTATGAGTTCATTTCCAGTCGGCGCCATAGTGTGTACTCACCCTTATTGCAACTTTAACGCAGACTATATCTACCGGAAGAAAAATATATGTACATGAATTTTATATATACTCGTACTATTTTTCTGCAGAATTATTCTTAAGAATGGTGAAAAAAGCTTAGAGAGATACGTCGAAGCTGACCTTTAGTGTCAAATTAAGATTATTTTAACTCGGCTGGTCACGTCTTCACTAGTTCTCTAAAACTGAATGAATATTCATATTTCATCCCACGCCTAAAATATAAGAATCTTTAGTAATTGAAGTTAAAAGCCTATGTAAAGGTTTTGCAATTCTTGTGTAAAGGATTTAAAAGCTTACTTAAGCAATCTTCGAAGATTTGACCTTGTAAGTTGTCTCTGAAATTATGAAATAAGCAATGACGTTAACTGTCGTGTAAAGCCCTCCAGTGACAAACTCCAGCTATTGTTGATGTGTCGAGGGGAGATAAATACATTATGAATCCCTGAAAGCGTACGAAATCCGAAGATTTGTAAAGTTTCCCCTTTTACGACGGGTGAAGCGCTCTGCCAATGTTTCTGGCCGAATGATATGAAAAACTTTATGCTCTTAACACTTAAACCAATATACACTTTATTCTGTGTATATTTAGAGACGGTGTTAGAACAAGTAGAGAAAAATTCATTTGCGTAGTCACTCAGCAAAGTCGTTTAACATACCTTACTTTATGACACTGACTTGATATGTAAAGGAAACAATTTATTGAGCAGTTTCGCAAAGATAATGTTTTATTTATGTCTAAATTTTCATAAAATATTCACAATTTACCAACTGCAGTTGTTTTATGACATATGCATTACAATTACATATTGTTCTTACTCGATTTGTTATCTCCTCTCTCAGAGGAAGTCCTGTGATGTCATTTAATAAATTAAATATAAAATATTTACATACATAAATTCAAGTCTGGTTTCAAGTAGATACAATATTACTTGCAGATTTTTATGGACGGATCATGTGTTCTTAAATATGATTCATTCCAAATAGAAGTATACACCGGGAAAAAGAGAGTTTGCTCAAAAAAAAATGCGAACCGAGATATTTTGACGGATTTAGGTTCGTCTCCGGACGTATTAATAATTAACCTAAAATCCAACAGCTGAACAATTGCAGATTTTTTTTTATTCGCTGCTAAAGTCGGGAAAACATAGTTTTTCGCAATTATAATTTTTTCTTGACTATTTAGATAAAAATATTTCGAAAGGAACTTGTAGATAATAAAAATATCTACAAAATGAGACTTGTTAGGTTCAAATTAGTTTTTTTGTTTTTTTACAAAATGCAGAAAACCCCTAAAAATCTATGTTTTTTAAATAATGTTTTAAACAAACAATTTTATACCTAGACATCCCTAATTTTAATAGACTGTAGACTTTGACGTGTATTATTAGTGGTATTTTTTTAGAATTTTTTTCTTGCATATTTTTTGCAAAAATCCATTTGTCCTTAATAAAAGCACTTTTTTGCAACCTAATTATTACCTCTTTGGTAGGTCCTAGAGTGTTGTATTTGGGCTCATTCTCTTCCTTAAAAGTTGTACTTTCAGTCTTTTTTTAAAGCTAATCAATTTTAGCAACTAGGGTCTTGCAAATCGAAGTGCAAATATAGACCGGGAAAAGGGAAGTTTGCTAAAAAAAAGTGCGAACCGAGATATTTTGACGGATTTATTCGGACTCATTCTCTTCCTTAAGAGTTGTACTTTCGGTCTTTTTTTATAGCTAATCAATTGTAGCAACGATTTTATATTCATTGAATTATTTCATTTTGAAACTTAGCACTTTTTTGCACTTCGATTTAAAAGACCCTCGTTACTAAAATTGATTAGCTGTAAAAAAAAACTGAAAGTACAACTCTTAAGGAAGAGAATGAGCCTAAATACAACACTCTAGGACCTACTGAAGAGGTAATAATAAAGTTGCAAAAAAGTGCTATTTTAATTATAAAATGAAATTTTACCAAAAATATAAAAGAAAAAAAATCCAAAAAAATACCACTAATACTACACGTCAAAGTTTACAGTCTATTAAAATTGGAGACGTCTAGGTATAAAATTGTTTGTTTAAAACGTTATTTAAAAAACATCGATTTTTAGCGGTTTTCCGCATTTTGTAAAAAAAAACAAAAAAAAAACAATTTGAACTCAACTGGTCTCATTTTGTAGATATTTTTAATATCTACAAGTCCTTCTCGCAACATTTTTATCTAAATAGTCAAGAAAAAAATATAATTGCGGCGTAAATATTTATTTACCGGCGAATAAAAAAAAACCTGCAATAGTTCAGCTGTTGGATTTTAGGCTCATTATTAATACGTCCAGAGACGAACCTAAATCCGTCAAAATATCTCGGTTCGCATTTTTTTTAAACACTAGAGGGGCTCGACTCCTTTTCCCGGTGTAGTACTTAATTTCAAAATTTGTGGCTTGCATAAGAAAATAAGAAAGTATTAGAATAAAATTATGCAAATAATTTCAAACTTGGATTTTAATTAGTTTTCCTTGCTCATTGATGAAGAAATTCCCAAGCGATTGAGTTAATTAATTCAAATTGAGACATTACAAAACTGCGATTTCCTTCAATAAAGGGCAAACGGGTCGTTCGTGAAGTCCTTCGCGCCATTTGTCGTCAACAATTTATTTTAATGATCCACCACGCGGCACTCCCTTGTGGACGGCGCGTGGAAACGAAAAAGTGTGACCGCGAACGTTTGGAAGGCGGTAATTTTTCACGTCACCACAACGATAACGCTGCCCGTGGTCAGGTGTTAGAATGATTTGTGACCACCGAGGGCCCTGTTCGGTTGACGCTTGCCAAACAATGACTTCTGCATATAACCACTAATAATTGTCTTTGCTTTTTAAGTATGTGTTGCTAATTTTTGTAGAATTACAGTCTAGAACTACTACACTCTTATTTATTAGTATAACAATTTTTAACATTTCTATACTAAGCGTTTGTATCATAGAAACTGGACGACCAAAGTACATAAATATCAAAGTTACATTGGTACTAGAAATAATAAAGCAGAGGCTCTTGGTTTGCGAGATTATTTACAACCACTACACCAAGGTCGGTTAAAAAGTACAATTTATTTATTATATATGGTAACCTTACAGCTAATAATGGAACATATACAATGTCTTATATAATTAATATTATGACAATTAAACAGTTAAAACAAATAGCAATCATATTACGGTAGAAGAAATATAGTTAAACCTATTAAAAAAAGTAGTTAATTTGATTTAAAAACTGAAATAATATAAATTTATTGTTATAATAGAGAAGTATTCTAGAAGTATAAGAAAGGTGTTCTGCTAATAAATACGTGAAACAAGTGTATTAGTATAATTGAAGGTTTGTCGAAGTGGAAAATAAACCGCTAGTTCCGTATGGCATAATGACGATCTAGCACGTTTAATTGGGGGTGGAAATTGTGATTAATGTGATCAGATAAGCAAAAGCCAACAGCACTCGCACGAAAAAGAAAAAGGGTTCGCGTTCAAAACCCACACATTAACCTAATTCGTTTTAATTACCCAAATTAATCATTTCTAAGTACTTTTAAGTGACTGGACCTTAGGTTAATCCATGTTATGTATATTTTAGCAGGCGTTGATTTATGTGCTTAGAAAAATGCTAGCGTGGAGTCACGTGACATTGAACGAAGGTGAAAATGTTTACATGGGAAAATTTTATTACTGAAACCCTACATTTTATGATACATTCAGTTAGAAACACTTTAACAAAATTAAACTCAAATGTCAATACACTTTTAAAATAGCAGATTCTTTTATTGCGACTCGGTGATAGTCTGCTACTCAGTAAAATAACAATAGCAATAAAATCCACTATGCCGGCCTAGATTTAACCGGAAGCTGATCGTGAAATGCGACTAAGTCACTTCACGGTCGGTATACTTGTGGTGGTACTACCCCGGATCGGCAGACTGGGCACCACTGCTTACCACTCTTCGAAGCCTTTTTTTATTGTGACTCGACATCTGGCCTCGATCCGCCTAATGGTAAGCAAAAAGAGGTCCAAGATTTCTGACGACTGCCAAAACTGAGTCTTCGCGGCTGCCCCAGTCGCCGTCACTATGCCGGCCAAAGGTACTTCAATAAGCATCAATAAGCTCAATAAGCATCGCTTGAAGGATGTTCATAAAATGAAAATTGATATCTTTATTTTATAATGTTATTTTAATATTTAAAATTACAATCATGAAAGAATGTTTACGAAAATTTTGGGCAAAAAATTGAGTAGAACTTTTCGATGTTTTTTAAAATTTACATTAAACCACAGACGCATGAAACCGCATACAGTTTCATGCTGCCGCTCTGCACCAACAATGTGGCTGAGATTATTTTATGAAAGAATATTAACATTGTTTTTATATCCATAAACATTTACATGACATTTGCAACATTGTTGCACGTCTACGTTCGCGTGGAATGTTAAACATTAAAAAATAAGAATATTCGTTCGTTCTAGGAAGTAAAATAATGTGCTAGGAATATCAAAATTAAATAAATAAATTGCGACAAACACCAAAATATTTCATATGGCATTCCAGTAAAACAACCGAGGCGTCACGAAGCCTAACTAACTTACGAGTAGCATTGTAGTTGCGACTAATATTTCAAACCGGAGTTGCGACTAATATGATTCTTTCTTTCTATATTTATTTGTTATGTGTAATGATTATTTATTTTCTTTTACTGACTCGATATATGACAGCACCCGCCTGATGTTAAGCTGGAGTGCGGTCTATGAATGTAGGTGACTGCTACTACAGTATAATAACTAAGTAGTATTCACATCCACTGTGCCAGCCTAGTTGAAAAACTCATCACTCGTCAGTAATAAAAACTATGTTTCAGTCCTATCTGCACTCATAGTACTTTTTTACCGTCCGAGTTTAAACTCGAAATTAAAAATTAATACTTTTCCTTTTCTTTTTATAGTTATATTTTATTATTGTAGTTAGTACTGTAGTAATACTTCTTACTATATGGATACTTACACCGAACTTTTAGGTTTTTTAATTGTATCTCGATATCTGACCTCGACTGGCAAGGCGACCGTGGTGTAGTGGCAGTGCAATGGTTACGCAAGGTGAGAGCACGAGTTTGAAACCACTCACCAGTACCAATGTATCTTTGATATATGTACTTTGGTTGTCCTGTTTCTATGATACAAGCACTTAAGTAGCTTAGTATTGAAATGTAAAACAAAGAGTGGTAATAAAATAATAAAGCAAAGAAAGGTCCAAGAGTCAAAAAGGTGCTTCTTCACGCATCGCTTGAAGGATCCACGGTTATAGGATAAGGAGAGCACATGGACTGGTAAAGCATTCCACTTGTCGATGAAAACTATTATTTAGAAATATTACTAATGAGAAAAGTCGCAGTATCTATGCTATGGATAAATAATTGTGTTGGGGTATATTCCGTCGCTAAGGCTACAAAAAGCGACCGCTGCTCCGTCCAGCGATATGCTAAGTGGGCACCGGCTTGATAACAGTCACGTGGTTGCTTGCTACCTACCAAGTCACCGGCTAATATTGCAATTGTTCTATGTAAACTTTACTAACTCTACATAAATCTAACATTCAATTTATAATTTATTTATAAAAATTTAAACATTATATATTGTACAATGCCTATCGCTGTGGAAAAAAGGCTTAACAGATAGATTGATTATACACAATTCTAACGCCAAAACTTTTTTGTTTATTGTGGCCATAACACAGAACCCCGCCTGATTTTAAGCCGAATCGTCAATGAATCTAATGCAGTTAAAAAACTCCAAGTAGCAGTCGCATTCACTATGTCGGCCTAACTGGAACTGGCAACTTTCTAACTGCTCCTAAAACGCGACTACACGGTTTATGCTTATAAGTACTACCCTGGTTCGAGAGACTAGGCAAAACCACCAACTGTCTGCCTATCACTCTTAAAACGATACGATACTCTTACAATAATATTTTTTTTTATGCTTTTATGACTACAAACGAACTATTCGCTGAAAGCTTCCCCAAACGTCTAATAAATCTAATTTAGGAACTCTACATTACTTGTATTAAGAATCCAAATTTATTATAAACAAAAAATATAAAGAGAACATAATTATTCCAAAAGTGAGTTCCAATAGTATCTATCATCTACAAGTATTTACATAGCGTGTGGTAAGTAATATAAGTAATATAAAGTGAATGGTTTTAAATAAGTTTAAAACTTTTAATGAGCTGCTTTATATTATTTTAATATAAAATGCGCATTATTATCACAATTTACTTGCTATTTGACAGCAAACATTGAATTAAACTTGCTGAGTAAGTGTTATGTTGACAATAACACTGTTTTAATGTTTTTTGCGGCATAACTTTTAGCTCAAGCAAAACTGAAATTATAATTTCACTAGCTTTAATAATATGCTTAAAATATTTTTATTTTTTCTGAAGGGAAAAAATAAATAGGGCTGTCTAATTGGATAATAAATATATGATAATAAATAATTCCTACAATATACAAAATTATTTACATATTTTAAACTAGATTATTACAAGTCATATTTTCTACCTAACAGTATCTAACACAACATTGCATTTACCAAAGTGTCACAGTATACCTAAGGATTAACTGCTAGTATAAGTAAACCTCTGAAAGACTTATTACCATACATAATTAATAAGTGGAAATGCACGGCACAAATTGAAAAACGATTCCTTCCTGCAATGTTAGAGCTAGCGCACACAAACGACGACTTTCAAATAGTAAGACCAATATAATTAAATTGTAACACACGATGAATACTATCAATCAATCAAATTGTCACGCTTTTTCCCACAGGCATAGGCAGACACAATGGAGCGCAACTTGCCACGATCCTGACACAACTCCCTCACCTATTTAGATTGAAACTGGTTCAAGTATTCTGAGGGCGCTCGGGTTTGTAAGCGTTGATATGTGCCATCTTTCACTACAGAGCTTTACTTTTTATAAAATAATTATATATATAATTACAAGAAGTAGACTTCATATTACTAGGTATTAAATAAACTAAACTCTCAGTATTATTGTAAATGAAGACATCTTGTGAGCGGTAAGTAATGCGTCAAAAGCTCTTGGTTTGCCAGACCATTATACTAACATTAGATTACCGTCTAGAATAAAATATTAAATTGTTACTTACGACAAAATTTTCCACGGTCTTGACGGTCTTGTCGCCTAGTATGTGCAGGCTCATTAGAGTTGTGGAATGGACATAGCAACACGAACGTCACTGGAAAATATTCAGTAATGACATGCTAAATACGATATTGTAATGACTCTTTATTTGCATATCACGAATGAGTTTCTTTAAGATTATTTTTATATTAATTTTTTTATAAATCCGAACAGCCGGTTTCTGAAAGATATAATAATAATTTCAATAAATTATTGGTAATATACCTAATATTAATTTATTATTTATTTTCATTTTTATATTTAGTAGGTAAGATACACTGCACTTGTATATGCCGTATAAATTGATAATTAAAATGTTATCTATATTGCAGCCAAACATTGGCTTTGTCAATATAAACAATTATACAAAATAAATATCATTTTAATTGATAATAGCTGCAAAAACGCATTGTCAATCTTATTAATATATTAAATAATTTTTAATTAGCTGCTCCATTTTTTTTATTGTGACTTGACATGTGACAGCACCACTATGCCAGCCTAGTTGGAACCGGAATTTTACAAGCTGATCCCGAAACGCGACCAAATCACTTCACGGTCTGCATATTTGTGTGGTACTACCCCGGATCGGCAGACTGGGTACCACTGCCTACCACTCTTTGATACTGTTCAATACTTGCATTGTCAACTTATTGTTACCTACAAAAAAAAATATTCAAATTGTCTTAAAAGTTAATTATAAATGATGTGTTGTAAATAATACGCTGTGAATATATTATAATATTTAAAAAAAAAATAAAAAAACACCTCTTTACATGTTTTTTTTATCATAAGTTAATTAATATATTCAAAAAGTAGGATTAATTTAGTGCATAGGAGTAGTAGTAGGAGTAATTTAAACTATTTTAAAGTCTCTTGCCCTAAAATTTAGTAGTAAATTAATAAAGTAAGGTAAAACCATATAATCTATTCAACAATGTACGCTAACTTGTATCACACTAAAATGTATGCTACCTAAAATTTATTAGCAGTAAATGAAAACCTTATTCCAAGTATTCATTATAGTGAGTGTCTTAGTACACATACTCGTACATACATTTACTTAAAAAGGGCTTTTTTCTGACCATGATCTTTGTCGTTTTTTTCCTGTCGTATGCACTAATTGACCCCTTGCTAAGTCGGACTTGTTAAGTCACAAAAAGGGACTTAAAAGGATTCAATTTCTTTTTTCACATTTAGTAATTATTTTCGATACTGCGATTTGCGATTGCGGGTATCACGAAAGTGAAAAGACGAGCGGTTCTTATTAAGAACGAATAAAGTTGCCATGTCTATGCGAAATTGTAGAGCTAATAGAGTATCGTGACCTCAGCATCGCTTATTACTCGGACAGCTCGGTGCTGCAATGAATCGAGAAGATACTTATCAGTACGCAAACAGTACTCCGAGCGAAGTGTGTCTTGTATAGTAATAGGCGATGCTCTGGTGTGAAGAACCGCCACACCTTGTTCTGGATTGTCAATTTGCCAAGATTCTAAGTGATTATATAATAATATTATTTAAGGCGACCGTAGTGTGGTGGTAATGAAATGGTTCGAAATATACATTCACCTAGGGTATCCTTGTTCATAGAAACAATTTTAGTAACTTAATATAGACATGTTAAAAATTAATAGTTTTTTTGATTTTAACATTTGAACCTAATGCTTGACTTAAAATATACCTCAAAAAAAGTGAACAAGCGTCAACGAAGGTGTCAAAGATGATAAGATGATAAAGTGTACTTCAATGTGTGAAGAATAAAGCTTTTCACACTAATAAAATGTGAGATAAAATCAGAGACAATTCTTATAATATCACGTCATTGTATTAAAGTCATTGTTAATCTATATTGGACGCAATATGTGGTTTAGAGGTGAAGTTAGTTTTATAACTTCATGATTAGGTTATATACCATGGGTTTATGACATCCAACATTATATGGCGCACGCTATCTCTCTAATACAATTTAAGTAATTCCGTGAATGTTATTTACTTTACATGTTTAGCGTTGTTTGTTTATTAAATGTATATCTGCATTGTAAATGGTACAATTCTATTAATTTATATTTGTATGAGAAATTAGAACAAAAAACTAGACTATATTGTCGTGCGATCAATAAATTAATCAAATTGCCTTTTTTCTACAGACATAGGCAGAAACATTGTAGCGCTACTTGCCACGATAAGACTCCCTCGCTTCCCTCTCATCCACAATTCCGTTCATACAAACTCTACTATTATGGGTACTTGGCAACCCATCTTTCCTGAGGATGTCTCCGATTTTGGTTGTCGTGCGTTGGATACTAATTCTCCAGTACTATTTAATTTCAACGAGGCTAAGTTTTTGAAAGTCCGCAGATAGATCGATCGATCACCAACAATCTTAAACACAAAGATTAGAGGATAATATCTGTTTATGTTCTTTTTGATCTTTTAATTTTATGCAGGTACAAGAACCGTCAGTCAGTTCCTATAACTCGGCTTCTTTTTAATCAATAAGGAAGACAGTAAACCCTGGTCTTCCTAACCCTCTTGTATGGCTCGAAAATCTAAATGCTGACGGCGGCAGATCTACGGAGAATCGACGTATTTGAGATTTGGCGTTGGCGGCGTATGCTGAGGATACCGTATACTATTGGGCAGCAAAACGCACAAATATCCCAATCCTGATATAGGGATTAAAAAAACGACCACGATTGTCAAAGGTTGCAATGTATCCTACAATACGTTACGCGTAAGTTTCGGTTTCAATTCCCTCTTTGGTGCAAATATTTATTATACAAAAAAAGAAGTGGATATTTGCTCCGGGTCTCATTAACAAAAAGTGGTAGGCAGGGTGCCCAGTCGGCAGACTCGTGAAGTACTACCACATACAAGTATACAGATAGTGAAGTGACTTAGTCGCGTTTCGGGATCAGCTCATAAGCTGCCAGTTTTACCTAGGCGGGCATTGACTGATTGACTGTTCATTACAGTTATTTAATTGAAATAAAAGTCACCTTTATTAATAGACCGCACTTCAGCTCTAACATCAGGCGGGATAACTGAGGGAATGACTACTGGGTGAGTGAGAGGGATACATAAAGAAGAAATAAAATTTAAAATATGAAATGTTAATGTGTGCAAGCTTTTCATTGATAATAAAAGAGATATCAGTTGTACCCTTCATGACACCTTTTATCAGCCTTTACTTTTTTTATAAAAATTGTTTATTCACCCAAATAGACACCAACCTACTTTACTGATAAAAGATCGTATTATCATAATAATTAGTCCCATTTTTGTCACTTATTATAATTTTTTTAATGCGTCAAACCTCTTTTCGGGTTGATGCGTTTATTTAAGTGAGTATGTTACTAGAGCGCGCGTGACTTGTATTAAAATTATATACACAATTAATAACCGTAAAGAATATACGTATCTCAAAATTTTATGTTAAGCAGACACAAGGGAGTGAGAAAAACTGTTGATTACTAACCAGGGAACAGTAATGAAAAATCAGTTATGAAAACTTTTTCAAAAACTGTGTACTGTTTTATTGCGTACTGTGTACAAAGTTGCAATTATTATGTACTTTTTTGTATTAGCAACCCAATAGCATAGCTATTTATCACAGTTATAAATAAAACAATTTTAACACAAACATATAATTAAGTGAGAAATAATAATTTAAAAGTGACTTTTGCAGATTTCTAGTCGCTTTACCCAAAAATATTGTATAGCGTGTCAACAATATAGTTTTTCCGAAAACCTTTTAAAAATATAAAAAAAATATAAGTCTGATTTTTTCTCCTGGGTATTTATTAAATTTATACATAACGCCTAACGTGGAATTTCAGGACACATTGTTCGGAATGGCGTTCTAAGGAGGAGGCCTATGTTCAGCAGTGGACATCTTCTGGTTGCTGATGATGGTGATATCAATTTAATAAATGATACTGGAGTTATTTATTGTATTTTTAATTACAGGCAAAGATAACGTTAGTCAAGACTAACGTGGCACGGGCAATGCTTGTGGTTAATAAAATTAAATTAACTTGATTTTTTTCTATCTACTACTGTATATTAATAATACAATATCGAAACTAGAATTTCTTCATATAATTTGTACACGGATATGAATTGCCTGTTTTACTACAATATTATACGTAGACATACGCGCTCTAATGGATCTACACACTAGGTAAGGGTAGATGTCACAAGGAGATAGGTTTCATTACTAAATTGAAATCACTAGTACGTTTTTTTTGTTTAGAATTAATCTTTTTTAGCAGATCTAAAGTTTTAGGAGCTTCAAAATTTCATACTGATAAAAATTCCAAAAAAGATTCTTTGATTATTTATTGTATACAAATTGCGGACAAATAATATTTATTAAAATTTGTATACAAAAATAATATTCAAAATTTAATTAATTCTAGTAACTAAATTCAAATCGATTAAATTTAGAAATAATATTAAAACAAAACATTTAAAATAAAAAATAAATTTAAATATAGTTTTTAAATGTAGTTTTGTTGATGCATAAAATAATAACCTTAAATATATATCTAATAAACTGATTTTAACATTATCTACATCTAATGAGCATAATTAAAGCTGTAGTTATACACCTAAATATTCGATTTAATTATATAATATAAAAAAATAAAAGAATATTGAAGCGGTAAAGATAAAAGCTAGGTTTTATTCTAATCTTCATTACAAAGTAAACGTCTCCAAGTAACCCCGCGTAAATCAAATAGGTAAAAACTTTTTATACTTGATTTATTAGTTTGATAAAATGTGAATTATTCATAAGGGGTACCTTAATTACTTAAGATAATCGGTTTATCACCTTATTTTACCCACTATTTCGTGAGAATTAGTGTCACAACGATTTGATAAAAACAACAAACTCGCTTTATTTATGAGATTTAATTTATATAATGAATACAAAACGATAGGGTGAATTATTACGTTACACGTTGGCACGCTATTTGGTCTAACTCTTAAATTGTATGAAAGAGTTGGAATTGGTATAATGGACTAATAATCTGTAGTATTAAATATATTTTAGATAAAGGTTGCTTAAATAGAAGTATTTGTTAATATTCTTACAAACGGTTCTATTAACTTTAAAACTTTAATAATGAAGTAGATTTCTCAAATAAGATAACCTCAAAATGGCCGACGCAAATATTTGAACAACTAATAGCTGACACACAATCGATCATTTTAGTTTACCATAGTCGAGGAAGTAGCCAGGGAAAGTCCTTAATTAATAACGAAACCACTTGAATCGATTATGGAAACAACCAACATCTCTACGCGACCTAGTTTCCGTCAAAAGCATCGACGAAATGAAAAAATAACACAAAACTAATTGGAGAACTCCTACTAACTCCTTATTATTCAATTTTAAAGTACAACCTTATTTTAAACAAGCTTTATTGAGTATAGTTTTTGAACTGTACATTTATTGTGCAAAATTTTTACTGTGACGTGACAATGACATAGACTTGCCTGATGGGAAGCAAGGGGGCGGCAAAAATGCGTACGACTACAAAAACTGCTCAATTTCATAAAATTCGTCAGGTAATCCTTCAAAATTTTAATTTCGTTTTGCAACAATTACTAAATCCTAATTACTTATTATACTCGTATATAATTTTCCTCGTAGATTTATAAGAAAACAATTTTATTTAAGATACCGGCTTTTTATTCTGACTCATAATAAGAATGACATTTACAAAGAAAATAATAAAGGCATAAGCCAGTATGAAAACGTCGCTCGACGACTTATTAAGAAGAACGTTCGCGTGCAGGACGACGAAGGACCTACGACCTCAAATTTATAAGATTAACTTGAAAAATAAATTACCTACGGAGGAAAAGTTTTCGGTCGTGAAACGGGTAGGTAAATAGCTAAAGGGAACCGGCCGTTGTCTCAAGGCAGTGACTTCAACTTTGTTTATACGTCTTAATCGCCGCTAGCTAGTTGATTACGCTCTAGCGTTTCTTTGGGACATTCATTAATGAGTTGACTTTTGAAGTTATGCTGTTTGAAAACTAATTTTATTTGTTTTATGTAAAATGAATATTCAAGAGGGAAACTTACGCACAAATTATTGTAATTAATTTCTATATTAATTTAAGAATTCTTACCCATCTAATTCAATTATAGTTAGCTAGTACACGAGTCTGTATTCAATTTGATTACATTTCTATACTAAGCTACTAAATGTGCTTGTAACAATAATAGATACGGTACGACCAAAGTACATATATAGTGTGTAAGAGACAGGTTTGCGTTACAATTGCACTTCCACTACACCGCGGTCACCTTAAAATAATCGTTTTTTCTATTTTGTTTTATTGTGATTCGACATCAGCACCCCGCCTGATGTTAGGCTGGAGTGGGGTCCATGAATAGAGGCCTAGTTGGAACCAGCAACTTGCATGCTAATCCCGAAACGTGACTAAGTAAGTCACTTTAGAAATTACTGTAAATCAATAAATCCAATTTTCACGCCTTTTTTCTACAGAGATAGGCAGAGATAATGGAACGCCACTCGCACAACGCCCTCATTTTCTTTACATCCACAAATCACTTCATACATGGTTTACGCTTATACAAGCCCAGTGGCAACTCAGCTTTCTTAAGAATGTTTCCGATATAAACACTCGGATATTACTGTAGTAACATTTAAAGTATGAAAGGTAGGATTTTCTTTATTTTTGCGCAAATTTATTGCGACTTACTATCGCGTTTATTTTTGGTCTCTTTGTGCCTACGATCCCTGCAAAGATCTCGAAACGTATGTAAGGTAGCTAAATAGATATTGTTTTACTTTTATCACAAAAATTACCTATGTATTACCCAAACAACGTCCGGAAACTTATAAAACTGCAGAACTTACATAATCAAAAGTCCTAACTAGAACGTGCCGTAACGAGTTGATAACATACCACATTAAAGCAATCCTCATTTACTTGCAGATTAAAAGTACGCTGCCAAAAAAGATACGACGAGGGATTACGCGCGAATAGTCAAGTATGCAGCAAGATGTGAACACTATTCAACAAAAAAGAAACTACTAATTTATTTAACGATGAGCAGAATTTTAGGAACTCCATCTTACTTAGCATCTGGCAGTTCGAGGTCAAATATAGAGTCACAATAAAAAATGACGAGTACACGGTTAGTATTTTCTTAGATTTTGCGCGAACATTGATTAACGAATTAAACAAAATTTTATGCGGCTTACTATCGCGTTCATTTTGGATTAGATTTTACATTAGTTTATTATTCCGACGTTTCGAGAGCTTTACAGCCATCGTGGTCACAGAAAGACCACCAGAGAGTACACGGTTATATAGAACGAATCTTCGATCATGAAGGGTTCGATGGGTATCCGGGTAAAGTAATAAACTAATATTAGTATTATATTTAAAGTTATTTATTAAAACTCGTACTAATGACCTAGTGTTTAATAGCAATTATTCAGAGTAACTAAACATTAATTATTTTGAATCTGCATTATGATATGAACCTTGGTAGCCTAATAAAATATTAATCGTTTATTTGGCAACAGTTTATTGTTTTTATTACGAAGTGTCAAATCTTGTAATGCTTCGATGGTACATGGCACATGCACATAGAAAGGATGAATGAAAGTAGATTGACGAATTAAACGATTGCAGACCCAGGAGGGTGTTTTCCAACCAAGTCGAAGACATCCTCAAGAAAGCTGGGTTACCCATAACCGTAGAGCTAGTATGAAGACAATTGTGGATGTGAGGGACACGGATAATTGTGTCAGGATCGTGGCAAGTGACGCTTCATTGTCTCTACCTATTCCTGATGGAAAAACCCATAACAATTTTAATGATTGAGAAACTGATTTAAATGAATTATTTACAATAGCCGTACAACCGACAACTGATGGGGAATAAAGGTTTTAGAGTGGAGACCACGAACCGGCAGACGCAGCGTAGGTAGGCCTTCCACTAGGTGAACTGACGACATAGTGAAAGTCACGAATAACCTGTGGATGCAACTGGCATCTTGTCATTTGAAATGGCATTCTAAGGAGGAGGCCTATGTTCAGAAGTGGACGCCTTCTGGCTAATGATGATTTACATAGTGATGATTTACAATAGTAGGTACACCATGTACAAATCTTAACATGTTTTTAACACCCTATATCATAAGTTAATTCTAAACACCTACTAGCCACACACATACGTATACATGTGTTACAAATTTAAACAAGATTCCAGAAGGGTCATTCAAATTTAAATTTTCGCTCTCTGGTGCAAATCCCAGGAGTGAGGGGCGCGCCTATACTCGTACGTATGTTCGTAAAGGGGAGGCGTAACGTACAAAGTATAACTCTTGTTAATGAAGTAAATTAAAGATTAATAATAAATTACCAAATATAGGTTTTTGGGGATACATGCAAATTTTTGAACCCTATGTAACACAATACTGTTACTCGTAAATTAGTTATAAAGGGTATTGAAAGTTAGGGGGCGGCTCATAGCTTGCTTTATCCATTTTAATTTTCTGTTTACCAAATGTCTGGGCTTTTGAACTGGGAAACATAATTTGAGTATGATTTAATTATTCATTGATTTTATTGTTTAAAATTTTAACTTTTTTAATTATATACGAGTATTTTATGATGAATTGTTATAGTTTTGTGGATGTGAGAGAAGCGAGGGAGTTGTGGCAAGTGGTGCTCTGCATTTCCCTGTGGGAATGACAATTTGATTGATTGAATAAAGTTTATATCGTGAGTCTCTGTTCGTCCACTGCTGGACATAAAACTTGCCACTATCTTCATCTACACGATCTCACTACACGGTATCCTCTACCCACTTCCTGCGATGGACATCAGACCAGCGCCATTCTGGACGTAGAGCACCAAGCTATCCACTCTAGAACCCCTTTATGGCTCACATATAGCCAATATTGATGTGATGATTAAAATGTAAAAGCGTCTGAAAAGCCGTGGACTGAGTCTGTTGTTTCAGTCGTGAGCACTCTTGGATCTTCTCGTGCTTACCATTATATATACAGGTAGAGATTCAGGCTATAACTTAAGTTTTCTTTTAAATCTGGCATAAGACGTTAGCTTTACTCAGCAGTTAGTAATACGAAGTTTTGCATACGAGGTTTTCGAGCCCCCATAAAACGTATTAACATCTTCGTGGTCTCCCATCTTCGTGGGATGCAAGCTGTATTTTTTCTTGTTTTATGCAAATTTTTAACATTGAAGTAAGTTTAATGCGCTGCTTTTGAAAATTAATAAGCCGCGTATAGCCCTCAAGGGAAATTTATTTTTTTATCAAACACCACAGAGTTTTAACATAAACCCTCTTTTTAATTTCACTTAAAAATACATAATATTATCCTCTTTCATTTTATGAATGATATTTTGTTCAAGGCGAACTAATTAAATGGTCATTAAATTTCTAATAAATAATAATTAATTTGAGCACATCACTAAAAACAACGACGTCAAAAGTCATTACTTAGCAACCATGCCATCTATCAGCCGCCAATACACACTAATAAAAATGAAGAAACTCAGGCCATTCATAAAATTCTCCTCAAATAGACTATCCTATACAATTTCTGTTTCCCACTTTTTTGTCGACATCTCGTCCGTTTGACACGTTGGCCACCAACGGACTTTGCACCTGTAGAATGCAGCTCTAGAGTCGTATCAAGTCGTAGATTCAAAAAACTTCACCGACTTTTTTTAAACCGAAAAAAACCGTGCAGCGTTATTTTAATTGACGTCGGGTCCATTAAAAGTAACGTTTACGGAGTAAAGAATTTGAAGGCTTGCTACCGGAATGGAAAATATTCTCGAATGGGGTATGCAAATAATTCAAAACGACGACCGCGCCGATGCGTCGCAGATAAAAAAAGGTAAGAATTCAAATATTAACACCGCTTATCTACAATCTAAGCGGATACCACAAACTAACAGCTTTTATTGTCATTTTATCTTTGATTGTCTTTGGGAAGACATCAATAGTGGAATTTAGTATTAATATAACTCGAATAGTCTCCATAAACAGTAGCCACTCACTCGCAACAATCAAATGAAATAGATATAATAAAAAAATGATTCCAACAAGATTTCTGTTTTATTGAGCAGAATTAATAACCAACAAACATATTATTTCTATACTATTGTCGTAAGAAGTTTTATTCGACAACAAATAAAACAGGATTCTTATTTTTAGGGTTACACACGGTAAAGGTATTTGATGTTACAATACCTTATACAATTTTACAGAAGCTTAAATTATTATTATACCATTCTATTTATTTATATTTAATGTCCAAAGTATATACAAAAGGTCGCCTTAATGTCGTCAATATTTAAATATAATATTTAAATTGACAATTTGCCTTTTTCCTACAGGAATAGGTAGAGACAATGGAGCGCCACTTGCCATGATCCTGACACATCTCCCTCGCTTCCTTCACATCCACAATTCTCTACATACAAGCTCTATGGGTATGAACGTAGATAATATCTCGCGCTTTTATTATGTTATGTTAGCGCTAATATTTTCATTATTGTGGCCTGATGTTTTAATCTAAGTTTAGTTCATGAATGGAGGCGACAGCTTCTACGGTTAAATAACTGCAAGTAGCGCTAAGTAACGCTATATCCGCATAGTTGTTCACTTGAAAGTGGTGGTAATACCTACTCCGGATCGGCAGACTGGGCAAATGACCAACAGTCTGTCTACCATGCTTATAATAAAATCATTCATAGTTATTTAAAATTACCATTTTCTTTTCTTTGGTAGTCCTGATCTATGATACAAGCATTTAGTATAAAAGTATATATTATAAAGAAATCTATTAAATTATTACAAATTTAATAAAATAGAAGACTACTCACGATCCCAATACAATTTTTTATTTCTATAATACAATTTCTATATACAAATGAAACTTTAATCCTAAATCCTAAAATAAATAAAAATAATATACGGAACCCCACGTAAATCATTGCAACTTAGACTGGCTGTATTATTTTCGTTAGTCGAAAGGGACTCTAATCTCTAGTCAAGGATACGGTCGAATGAGTGCAATAGCAAGGTATTAGGAAAGTTATATATTATGGATCTTAAACGCAAGAGAAAGTTATGTTCTAATAACGAATCAGGCAAACTTGGAAGGATGACGATGTGTTCAGAGAAATTGCCAAGTATCTTGTTTCGTTTAACATCGTACGTTAGGTTTGTCAACATAGTTATTTATCTTAAGTGTACATGCATTCATTTACGCTGTACTCTATCTTTATTTACGACCACTTCGAGTTAATCCAAAAATATACATTTCCTTTTGCAGTATAATTTTGTAAATTAGTTTTAATATTCACTCATTTTGCTTTATTATGCGTATAAATCAATCTATCAAATTGTTACGCATTTTTTCCACAATAGAGCACAGACAATGAAGCACCACTTGCTACGATCCTAACATAACTCTCTCGCTTCCCTTACATACAGTATTCTCTTCATACAAGCTTCTTTGTAGATGTATTTACAAACTTTAGATAAAAAAAACACATAAAAGCAAGGGAGTTTAGTCAGGATCGTGGCAAGTGGCGCTTCATTATCTCTGCCCAACCCTGTGGGAAAAAGGCGTGACAATTTGATTTGATTTAATGTCTCTAGTACAAAATATTCCACCTGATTTATCTCAGAAATGATTTTTAGGGTATTTATTATAAAGAATGTGTATCTATAGTGTATAGAGTTATAGGTACCTAGTACCTACACACCACACTGCGTTTGTCTGTATGAAGCGAAGCAGAAACTCTAGGGGAAAGTTTTAATAGTTTTTCTTTATTCAATCAACATATTTTCGCTCTCGGACACTTCTCTCGTTTGCCAACAATTTGTTTTGGGACTTTTTCTCTCCTGATATTTTATGCCTCGAGTTATTTCTTAACAAATTTAGACTCGACCGTACCTTGGGGATTATTTTATTTGACTTCATAAAGATCCAAGTTTTTTATTTGTATGACTACATCGTAATATGTTTTTTTTTAAATGGCGCTTTTCTAACATTTTTAGTTGTGTTGCTCTAAAACTTTTACACTATCTAAAAATGTAGACCCAGAGGAAGCTATCACTACATATAACGCAAGTGGGCAACTCTTTTGTGTACCCTGCAACCACACATTCAAAAATAAAACTATTTCTGTTAGTCACATTACTATATAGTGCATCACAGAGTACTACTATATTGTAGTAAGTAGACTAAGGAGTTGCTGCTGTCGGACACAGCACGGACACGGACACGGTAACATTAACGATTATTATCATAGTTAATGTTACATTTACTAAACGTTATGTCAATGAAGTAATAAGGTTCCATGACTATATTTGATTGAGACGTGACATCGAACCTTGACTTGCTTGATGATAAGCAGGAAGAGGTCCAAGAGATGTTTAACATTTACATTTTATTTTGCGGTTCTATAATAACTTTGAACGAATCTACCATCTAAATTATTATTTTTTTTGTTTTAGTCCAAATCTTCTATTCTGGATGTAAATCTTATATATAATTTGCTATTCATTTTAGCTAGGCAATAACCGCTCGAAATGTAATGTTGTGATTTGTTCGGAAATATTTGGTGACATACCGACAACTGTAACCATGTGTATAATTATGATACTTAGGGACAAACACCATACAATTTCTAGATTAACATTAAGCAAAAATGAAAAGATTAATTAGTTCATGATGAAATCATACACCTATGTTTGCGTTATTTTTTATCGGCAACATTTGTGCATTACCTTTATTTGTTACGCTAATTTATCACGCTCATTTTCAGCTCCACTGAATCATTTTGAACGTCACAAATGTCCCAGCTCTGCTACACCGTTATGAGTATGATAATATGCGTGAAGGTGGTAAAGTGAAAAATATCCAAAATGTAAAAAAGAAAATTACCGGAACCTAACGTCTCTTTAATGCGCTTGTTATTTATTATACTTGGTTATTATAATAATTAAATGACAGTTTTAATGACACCTATATAAATAAGGCCAAGAAAACATACATTTTACATCTCCTTTTTGACATCCTCAAGAAAGCTGGGTAGCCTAGTGCCCATAACCACAGAGCCTGTATGAAGAGAATTGTGGATGTGAAGGAAGCAAGGGAGTTGTATGGTTATCAAAGAGTGGTAAGCAGTGGTACCCAGTCTGCCGATCCGGGGTAGTACCACCACTTACAAGTATACAGACCGTGAAGTGATTTGGTCGCGTTTCGGTATCAGCTTGTAACTTGCCGGTTCCATCTAGGCCGGCATAGTGGATGTGATTGCTACTCACTGTTATTGAATTGTATTAGCAGTGACATTCATTCATGGACCACACTTTGGCTTAACATCAAGCGGGGTGCTGTCATATGTCGAGTCACAATAAAAAAAAAAGGATCGTGGTAAGAGGCGCTCCATTGTCTC
Source organism: Tinea trinotella (assembly GCA_905220615.1). NCBI lineage: Eukaryota > Metazoa > Arthropoda > Insecta > Lepidoptera > Tineidae > Tinea > Tinea trinotella. The sequence continues at coordinate 4,659,774 of HG992314.1, forward strand.
TGCCCATCCCTGTGGGAAAAAGGCGTGACAATTTGATTGATTGATTGTTTTTAAATATTAAAATTGTATTATTCGACTAAAACACATACAATTTGCCACTAACGATTTTACAAATAAAAATAAATTAAAAAAATATTCTACTGAAACAGAATTGAATTGCAAAGCAAATTTTAAAACGCAGTCACATAGAATTTGCTCCGCGTAGATAAACTTTTAGTCCAGTTTTAATTTTCAACATTAAGAGAAACTCGGCAAAAAACCAAGGAACGATTACTAACGTTAATTGGATTTCGCTTTAAAAAGAAACAATAATATTCTCTTTAAAATACACGTAAACTAAATTCTAACAAGTTTCTACACTTAAATTGTGATATTTGAAACAGAAAATATAAAACTAAAATCTATGCATATTTGCGTCTAGGTATAATGTCGGATAGGAATCTAAAGAAGTAAAAATCAGCGCTTAATGGCGATTGCGAAGTTCGTGACTAAAATGCCAATGAGTAATTTTAAGATTCTCTGAATAGCGCACCCAACCGCTTGGATGGCAACGAGGGCAAATGTCTGCTTGTAATAGCACTGAGAGCATCATTCCTAAACTAAGAATCGCTGACAAGAGCATTGCTACCAAAATCTTCAACCACAATTAGTCTAAATTTAATTTCTTACATGCCCTTAGTAGATTTATTATCAATAAACCAATCAATTAGCACGCCTTTTTCCCATAGGGATAGTTAGAGACTATGAAGCGCCACTTGCTACGATCCTGGCATAACTCCCTTGCTTCCCGCTCAACCAAATGATTTATTAATATTCTAAAATTTGTATTTAAAAGCAAACAACCCTTAGACATTCTCTGCTAGTTGACTTATAGATTAACAGAATGAACAATTATTAAAAACAAAATAAAATATTATTAAACGTGCGGGTTTTTTTTAGACGGGGTTAATTTTAGACAGCGTATTTATTCAGACCTGTGGAGACGTAAAGATCAAGCGCGTCAGGGATGTATGCGGATGAGCACACATTGGATTTTCGGCCATCATGAACAAGAAGGGTGCGGTTCTTGCACCATTTCGGCTGTGTTTGCGGCTAGATGGGACTCCTCGATGTTGTAGAGATAGCTGTGTTGTTAGTGAGGCTGTATCTATACCACCAATAGTTCGTAAGATTACTATTACTTCTATAGATTTAGGTGCGAATTATTATTATTACGAAAAACCTGACTTCTTTACAATTATGAAGATAAATTAGTGTATGTAAATAAATATTCAATCATTAATAACATTTTTTTTCTAACAAATATGACATAAATTAATGTTTTAATTATCATGCGGGAGCACGAACTTGAAAATACTTCAAGCAAGAACTATGTCACAAAAATTAATAATTTTTACACATGATAAATGTGTTTTCGTCTTCCTTGTACAACCATCTGTTTTCTGACGCTAGGCAAATAGCGGAACAGATTGTCACGAAACTAACAAATTCATTTACAGAAAAACTCGGAATGGATTGTAAAATGATTTATAACGTTATTTCGGATACATTCTAGTTGGGATGTTTATTTAGAAGACAGGAGGTAGAGACAAGCGCTGGTATTGGGTTACCGGCTACCGACCGACATGACGGTATGTTGTTTCGAACACGATCTAAGGGCATTTATCCACAACAGGGTAACCTAATCATGGATTTTTGAATGATAATGCAGCAGCTGATGACTGTATTATCATCTGCATATTATATTAGTAAATAAGAATAATATCACAATAAAAAATATCCCTAAAAATACAAAATCAAGTCGAGGATGATCTGTTTCATTATTGCGGCTCGTCATATGACAGCACCCCCTGAAGTTGAGCTGGAAAACGGCCCATAAATGGAGGCGATACTACAGTCTCAGTCGCATTGTAAGTAGATGGCACCTGCAGACCGGCCTAGTTGAAACTGGATATATTTAAGCTAACTCCGAAAAACGCAACTGCTCTTCGTGGTGAACACTTAAAAGTAGTGGTAATACCCCAGATCGGCAGACTGGGCAATCGGCCACCAACCTAGACCAAATGTGTGCCTTGTTATTTTTCCTAATAAAATTAATAACTAGTTAATCCAATAGGGATTAGTGGGTTAAACAATGCGCCAAGCGGGTCGTCAAATAAAGGAGTGAAAACTTCTCAAATGCAATTAGTAGGACAGCAGCATTACTCTTTAAATCTCACAAAATATCATCGTTGAGTAAAAGAATAATCCAATTTAACAACAAAATAAATTTCAAAAATGGTGATGTTTCATAAACATCAAACGTTTTAGTAAGTACTTAGTTGCATGTGGTAAGATTTGTCGTGTGATAAGTTCATAAACTGATTGGACAAGGATCGGGTTACTTTTCACTGAGTATGTGTACGAAGCATGTCGACTTTGATTAAAGTTCTTTAAAATTGAACAGCAGTTTATACTTTACTGCACTCTCAGTTAGTTAAGATATAAATTACTAGTTTTAAGTTACCTTTGACGTCTAAAAACGAACATGGATTTACTTTATTTTAATTACATAGAAAAAATAGAAAATTTGTTTGTAGATATTTAGTAGGTTCTTAATTGTACAAAATAGAATATATAGAAAGACAACAACAACAACAAATTGTCACGCCTTTTTCCCACAGGGATAAGCAGAGACAATGGAGCGCCACTTGCCACGATCCTGATACAACTCCCTCGCTTCCTTCACTTCACATTCACAATTCTCTTCATACAAGCTCTATGGTTATGAGCACTAGGCAATCACAAAAGACTACAAAAAATAGAATGATGTATAAATGACGGCCTTATCCAATGATAGAATAAGAAAAGACGTAGGTATATTATACGGCTTCTAACGAGGCACGTAAAAACTATGCTAATACGCACCTGAACGCAGTGTCGCGATGCAAAGCAACATATATTTGTCTCTTTTTCGCACTCAATAATTATCATTCCGTCTTACCTCCACTTGTTTGTGTGCCAGTCGTGGTTGATCGTTCAAACTCGTGCCATTTGCGAACACTTAAACTCGTGCAGGTGACGTTTCTAACTCATTTTACTTAATATCACTAAAAAGCGATCTCTTCCAGGCAACCTTAAGATAGTGAAACAGATATTGGCATAAGATTTGTAAGAATACATAGATAAGATATTCTATAATTTATGTATAAGGTATTGAGAATAAAGAAAACAATATACTTTAGAAATATACATAATGAACATATCGCACGCGACTATTATATCAAATCACTCTAGCTTATAAAAAAAATATAATAAATACATTGAGATTTGGTTGGTGAGATTTTTGATAGGCTAATATACTTTTCAGTCTTCACCTATTGGGAAATAAACCTGTGAATTATGTGTACACAAAGTTTGAATGTATGTACTTAGTGTGGAAGATAGGATATAAGTATAAATATGACAAATATCATAACATAAAATAATATTTATACACTCGTAGCTTTAATATAATTCTTATTCCCATCTTATATCTCTTTAGATTGAATGATAAATTCACTAACATTGTATATTTTATCATGACACAAAGAAATGTTATGTAAATGTATTTTCTGGTTAAGGGAAAAAGAAATTTCTACATTATTCGTCAAAGAGAGCGAGTGTAAGTACACACGCTATTAAGGTAACAATATAAAAGTGTGTTTATTTCGTTTGTAAACCCATCCGTACACCGGGAAACCAAATCTTCCTCAAGAAGAATTTGGGTTATTTGTGGATGTTTTCGTGCAATTATATAATATCACACAGAAACATTATTTTTAAAATATCCACGGACTACCCATAATCGTTCGTTTAGCAAACGAAATAACCCTGTGTATGAATAAGCTAACCCTCATAATGTTGTTTATAGTCAATAACACAGCATGAGTATCCGTTTAGCTACTGTACATAAGAAACGTCTTATTTGACAATCTCTTAAAATACAAATTTATAACCAAATCATGGACTACAAGTCATAACATCTAAAGACAATTTCATTGCTCTTTATGACTTCTCGACGCCAACTCCCTTATTAAATACATATACCTACCTACCCAATAATTTTAAGTACATCTATCTCATACATAAATTATTATGTATACAATATGAAAAAAACTAAATGTGTAAGTATGCATTATCCTAAAACTTTTAACTTCTTGTTTTATATCTTATCTTATAACAGATTTTCATCAGTACTAGTCTCTAGAAAGACTCCAAAATAAATAGAAAGTCAAGTGCGCTAGTTCCGGCATATATAGCGGAAATACCCAAGAATATTATACTTTACTAATAATAGTAAAAAAACTTCAAAAGGTATTTTTTTACATAAATAGCAATTCGTCATTCATAGCAATTCGTAGCGTGAGAGCAACTTAACCGTAAACGTTCTGCTAAGCGGCTATTTCATGATTTTAGTTTTGCTTTTGCGGACCTCTAATCATTCCATCGTAAAATTGTTTGAAATCCTACTGAAGTCTACATTTCGTAATAAAAACTAGTAATACCGGAACACGTATGAAAATTCTACCTAAATAACTTGTACTGTTGAAAAATTTTCCTCAACGCTAATATGTTATTAATGTATCAATTTGATGTTATTGAACCTAAATACTCATAAGGCTTAGGTATTTACATAATCATTAAGTATCACATAACAGTTTTCAGAAAGTAATCTTCTTAAAATATTCAACCTTAGTGCCTTCTAATACGACACAAATTTCTTTATCAAGCGCTGCTTGTGGCAATATTTTGCATTAGATCGAGGAGGCAGAAGACCGTTTCAGTAAATTGCCTCTCTATATGCAGAAAGCAGCCAAACCGATTTTCATTAACAACGTGGAGTCGATCGAGTAACAAAGCGCGGCGCGGTTCCGATGACTTTGGTTTGGTCACTTACTGTGAACACTCTAAACAAGTGATAGGGGGTCGAATTGCCTTTGAAACATTTAGCGTTTTAATTAGGAAAATGTCTTGGCGACCAAATAGCTAGACTAGTTCGAATAGCACTTCAATACTCTTATACAAACAACCTACTCAAAATTCTAAACATTGTTAATTATCTTGTATACTGTTTAAAGCCACATATACACATGTGGGTATCAATAAATTTTATTATGGGTATTATAAAATTCGAAACCAATGTTTTTATTAATGTAGGGTTTAAAAAACATGTTTTTTTGTTCCCTAAAACATGTTAGCACCCGGTTCTGGTTTCAATCATTCATTGTATGCGTGTCCGTCAATGGAGTTGAACTACTTATATCACACCTTTTCATACTAATTTCAGTACTTTATATGAACGACCCTAAATCATGAATGAACCATGAGCTTGTGCATTAGCCGTATAACAGAAGGGGTGACAAAATTTGACCCTCGACAAACGTTGTTAAATCTCACCCCATTTTTTGGAAAGTATAGCAGACCACCAACGAGAGTCCTAAATCAGCAAAATCCCTTCGGTAATCCGGTGTTCTGTATATTATGATCTTTGGATTTAAAGTTTTATGTTAAATTAATACGGAACACATGTTAGGACTTTGAACGGCACCCGCTCGACAATTCTACTAGTCTACATATGTGCGAAGATAGGAGTCGCGCGTTTTTGTGTAACGGTCTAATCGAATAAGACAGTAAAACCTTAAGAAACATTATTATAACAGGTACTTCAACATAATATATTATAAAAATAAATATGGGAAATCCTAAATAAATTATTTACTAACTAAACTATCACAACTCCGTTTCCACAGGAATAGACATAGTTAAAATAAGATAGGATATAAGTATAGATACAAGCATAAGTGTAAACTACATAAACAAAACATTCTATATCATAATTAATAAATACATAAACTGCGTTATATTTTATGTTTTTTTTATACATACGTATAAAAACAGTTGCGCTCCATTGTCTCTGCTTATCCTAAAAAAGCAGTGATAAAATATACAATTTCTTATACGTATAATAATTTATTATTAATAAAAAATATTATATGATATACATTAAAATCGAGAATTTCTCAATCAATCAAACAAATTGCCACGCCTTTTACCCTAAGGGATAGGCAGAGACAATGAAGCGCCACTTGCCACGACACAAATCCCTCGCTTCCCTTACATCCACAACTATTTTCATACAAGCTCTACTATTAGGTAGTTCTATTCCTTATTAATATGAAAAAATATATTAGCATAATATATTATTTTAATGATCACTCACAAAATAACTCAAAATTATAGAAATGCGTGTTACTTTTAGCTCAGCAAAAGGTCATGCGGCATATCTGTGATTTTTTGTACGAAATTAAGCCTCGACAGACGTTACACAAATAAAAGTAACAAATTGACATTTCCGTTCGTCTCTAAAACGGGTCCCTAAAATTATATACAAATTAAACATTTGTTTGAACACACGAGTACTGGTTAAATTATTATAATGATCTATGGTGGTCTAATTTAGGTCATTTATTGAGTAACAATTTTCATTTCAATTTAATATGCTAATAAAATCTCTACATCAGTTTTTACAAGTTTACAAATTCTTACGAGTGTACTAAGCTACTAAACATTATTATAGAAACAAGATGACCAAAGTTTATATATCAAAGATATATTGGTACCAGCAAATGGTTTTAAAATAAAAGCTCATGATTTGCGAGACCATTTTTTGGTCGCCTTATACTCGTATAGTGCAATATAAGTTATTAAGTATTAATACTACATAGTTAACATTAATTTCACTGTATAATAATAATTTAGACGTTATTATGTTTATACATTATTATTAGATGTTGATAAACGGATGTTTGATTAATGCTAATAATTAATAATTTGTTTGCGTTATACTCTACCGATGTTTGTTAGGAACACTTCCTATTTTGTTTTATTAAAATGTTAGAAGCTTGTAAAAGGAATGTTGTGAAAAAATGTTATGAGTTTATTTTTATTTATTACTCTATACGAGTAATATTTATTTAATATTATTCTACTAATTAAACAAATTATATGAATGTTTTTTTTTTAATTCTATAAATGAAATATCTGTTGCGTTCATAAGCGTGCTTAAATAATTAATGCTAGACGACGAAAGCACGGTTTCAAAACAACTTACCGGTATCAATGTGTCTTTGCTATTTGTACTTTGGTCGTCCTGTTTTTATGATACACACTAAGCCAGTAAGGCTTATCAATCTTATTATTTTTATTTTAAATTTCTATACTAAGCTACTAAATTGCTTGTATCATTGAAACAGGACGACCAAAGTACATATTATATCAAAGATGCAAGTGCTTTTGAACCCGTGCCTACGATCTACGATCGCCTTAATGTTTGAAACTACATGAAATTACTTACAATAGTTTCCTTCAATTTGTTACAAGATTAGAGTATAAACTAAATATATAAACAAGGCCTAGGCCTGAACTTACAAACTATGCACGGCGAGTCTATAACCTAACCCCAGGCCACATTAAAACCACTCAGGGTAAACAGAACTTTAATGAAGTTATTAAGTAATTTGCACACACATTGGTGTCAATTCTCTTGGCACACGATTATCCTAAAATCCTCCTAAAAATAATTTAGACCTGTCAAAGGACTTTCGCTATTCTGTGTGTCCCATATTAGTCTTAATTTAGAGCTGTCAAAGCTTTGACAGGCCTAAAAGTTAGTTTAGTTATTTAACTTAGAATTTTAGGCTGCTTTCCTATTCTGTTGTACCAATTTTAGGTGTCAAATTAGAAACGTCAAACTAATTTTGTTTAAGATTAGACGACACCATTTTAGGTCCCGCTTAACCTAAAAAATTTAATTCTTAATAAGAAATATGAGTAATTATGTGGTTAATGCTCTAACTGAAAATGCCGAAAGGTAAAATAAGGTGATTTGTGTATTTTTATTTATAGTAGCTCGCCATACGACATCATTCAATCTGATATTAAACTGGAGTGCGATCTATGAATGGGGGTGACTGCTACTACTTTTAAATAACTGAAAGTAGTAGCCGAATCCTCTATGCTGGCCTAGTTGGAACCGGTAACTTAAATTATTTCGATTTTAAAGTTTATCTGAAGAAGTCTGGGAGGGAACATAAAAAAACACGTATCACAGGATTAGATTACTTGTCATTATACTGTATAACATTTACTTAATAACTATTTCACCATCATTATACAAATAAATTCATGAAACACAAGTATTACAAATAATTAAAATCTGTCTCCTGTAATTACCGCCAAAACTCATCTATCCAACAAGATGCGTTCGGAAATTAATTGTGTTACTATTACAAAAGTACAAAGTTTTTTCTATTTTTATTAACGTGAAATCAAGTTTTTATTTACTCAAACCATTACAACATTCTATATGGTACATTATTACTTATTTATTAACATTAATTATATGACTTTCTTATTACTTCATATTATTTTTCAAAAATATAAATTTTACGTTGGCAATAATTTAGGCATGTCATCCTAAAATATAGACATTTCTTATGTTTAATTCATTTTCGACAACAGAATTGCGATTTCTCTAAAAAAAACTTAAAATTGACAAGCTTAAAATTTAGGATAAGTTAGTGAATGTGCCAAGAGAATCGACACCATTATGTAGGCATATCTGGTGCTCTATCAATCTTTGTTGATATTCAAGTAATATAGGACGAGTTTCAGTGTTTAAAGAGAACTTCACTTGCAAAATAAAAGTCCTGGTTTTCATATCGGGACAAGCAGACGGGCCGCGCTGTGCTTCTCTTCCCGGTCGGGTTTTTAATAACAAACCCCAAGTTAATAACAAAGTAAACAAGGTGGCCCTCTGTAAACAGCAACAGTCAAACAATGGAACCGTGCAAAATTAACCATAGATGTTTACTTATATAGACTCGTCTGTCGCCAAACTACAAAGAAGTTAAAACTTCTGTAAAAAAAAATACTTAGGAATATCTACATGACATGACTACTTAGATATGTCATACCATGTCTGCCTATTGTCTCTGGCTATTCCTGTGGGAAAAAGGCGTGATATTATGATTGATTTGACTACCATTACAGAACAACTAATAAAATTTTGTGTTCTGATTTCGTTTTAAAATTTTGTTTGTGGCTTAACATATTGTATGACAGCTGCACCCCGCCTGATTTTAAGCTGGAGTGCGGTCCAATAATTATATGTATGTTTTTTTTTAATTCCATAAATGAAATTTCCGTTGTCTTCATAAGAGTACTTAAATAATTGATACTAGACGATGAAAGCACGGGTCCAAAATAATTTAATGTGTCTTTGATATAAATACTTTGGTCGTCCTGTTTTTATGATACACTGGCTTATTAAACTTATTTTTTATTTATTTTATTATTTTTATTTTACATTTCTATACTAAGCTACTAAATTGCTTGTCTCATTGAAACAAAACGACTAAAGTACATATATCAAAAATACATTGGTACAAACAAGTGGTTTTGAACCCGTGCTCTCGGTTCGCGTAACCATTGCACTGCCACTACACTACGATCGCCTTAATGTTTGAAACTATATGAAATTACTTACAATAGTTTCCTTCAATTTGTTACAAGATTAGAGTATAAACTAAATATATAAACAAGGCCTAGGTCTGAACTTACGAACTATGCACGGCGAGTCTATAACCTAACCCCAGGCAACATTAAACCCACTCTTAGGGTAAACAGAACTTTAATGAAGTTATTAAGTAATTTGCACACACATTATGTAGGCATATCTGGTGCTCTATCAATCTTTGTTGATATTCAAGTAATATAGGACGAGTTTCAGTGTTTAAAGAGAACTTCACTTGCAAAATAAAAGTCCTGGTTTTCATATCGGGACAAGCAGACGGGCCGCGCTGTGCTTCTCTTCCCGGTCGGGTTTTAAATAACAAACCCCAAGTTAATAACAAAGTAAACAAGGTGGCCCTCTGTAAACAGCAACAGTCAAACAATGGAACCGTGAAAAATTAACCATAGATTTTTACTTATATAGACTCGTCTGTCGCCAAACTACAAAGCAGTTTATACTTCTGTAAACAAAATAATACTTACATCTACATGACATGACTACTCACATACGAGTATGTGACTGTCTACTGCCATGTCTGCCTATTGTCTCTGGCTATCCCAGTGGGAAAAGGCGTGACAATTTGATTGATTCGACTACTATGTCTTATCTTGATAAGGAAGAACAACTAACAAAATTTTGTGTTCTGATTTCGTTTTAAAATTTTGTTCGTGGCTTGACATATTGTATGACAGCCGCACCCCGCTTGATTTTAAGCTAGGGTGCGGTCCAATAAAAGCGGCGAATGCAACTACAGTTAAATACAAATAGAAGTATCATTCAATATGTTGATCTAGTTAAAATCAGCTTCTTTAAAGCTGATACCGAAACGCGACTGAGTCCTTTCACGGTCTGTACAATTGCAAGTTGTGGGACTACCCTGAATCGGCAGACTACTTATCACTCCTTAATACCCAGACCCGAAGCAAATATCTGCCTATTATATTTGCCTTTTTTATTAACAAATATGTATTAATAAAAAATTATGTGGTAGTGATGTGGAGTCGCATAATCCAGCCGGTTCAATATTATTATCTATTTAGTCAATTCTATAGTTTAGAACTCTATTTTATATTTTAAAAAAAACATAAGAGCAGCTTCCTATAGTATCACGCCCAATTACTAAAAAACGGGGCAAATTACTTTTACTGCGTATTGTTTGCTTAAACCCTTTAAAAAGTTTGCTATCAAATTTATTCACCCTCCTTGTGAATGTTGCTATAATATGTTCGGTAGCATGAAACACTTATGAACAAAATTATTGTCACAAGAGAATAATAAATAAATATTTCATTCAATATTAAAATAAAAAAAAATTATTCATTAATTCACCGTGCCCAATCTTTTTATTATTATTATGACTTGTCGTCTGACCTTGACTTACCTGATAGTAAGCAGGGAAAGGTCTAAGAGCCACGACAACTGTTAAAACCGTTTTATTTTATGGTTGCCTTCATCTCAGTTGGCATAGTGTTTTTTCACGCTTTGGTTGGATCTAAGATTATAGAATGGAAAGAACACATAGGCTGGTAAAATATTTAACTTTTCGATGATTCTTTAAAGAAACGATGCGCGTAAATTCGATAGCCGATTCGGTTGTCAGAATGCAGATGCTTTCCCTGACCAGGCGGGAGTAAAAAAAATACGATAAAGGAACAAGGTTAAAGAGCTCCTCAGAATATTTTAAGTGTATCTGCTATATAACAGTTTTATTTTTAACGAACAAAATACATATACTCGTATGTATGTTTAATGCTAGCTGTAATAGTTTTAAATATCATTTGCTATTTTAAATCGTACTTATTCTTAAATATTCTACGTGTTCATAGTTATAACCAAAAAACAGTTCAAACAATCTATGACTGTGTTGTTCTAAATTGGACAGCAAGTGTAATAAAATATAAGTATAGGTTACAAGCCCCATTTGAACATTTCCTGTTGAGTTTCAAAAAATAAAGGTTATAATCTACCACATCGATATAAAATCGCATATTATTCTTTTGTATATTTTTTGGGTATGGGGCATGAAGTAGCAGCGTGTGGCCATGGAATTTGGCACTCGGTTGGATTATAATCTCGAATAGAGATCGTTATTAAAACTTAATGCCTATATTGAATTGGAAACCAGAGTATTGTAGACTGCATGAGTGTTTTTTTATTGCGTGTCATTTATTTTTATTGCAGTTATAAATACATACTCGTACATAATACATTTCATATGATAACCGATTTAAGAATAAAAGATTTAAAGACAATACGCAAATACATGTACAAATAAATAATATTCTTGAAATAATAGAATAAATGCGGGCGTAAACCGTAAAAACCATAGATATACTAAAACCTTTAACACTTTTAATAAGTAAAAAACACTTTAATAAGTTAGACCGAGTTACATCTGTATGGTATTTTATTTCTAATAAAACATCCATTTAAATATAATTGAGCAAATAAATATAAGAATTAAGAATCACACATGGTATTCTTAGAAATACAAAAAACTTTTATTATAAAATCGTGCAAATACGATTTCTTCTCTTAATTTTTTGTTTGTTTAAGTCCAACTTCCTTTCACATAAAAGTCACATGTCCGAGTTTTTGAAGTGGGTCTGGCACGTGCAATAGCAGGAGCGTGTTAGTCGATTAGTATGTGTGAAATACTCAGATGAAATTATGAGGCGTCTTAAAACATACGAGCACTTGAGATGGATTCTCGCGAGCATCGTTCAACACTCTATAATTGATAATATTTTATGGAAAGAGCCATTTTTTTATTATTTTTGTTTTATGGTTATAAATTAGTAACGCATATTGGATGAGCATCTGCGCCGGGATCCTAAGTAGGTACATGGTACTATTATAATTTTTTCAGGCTTTCTTAAACTTTATTTTTCTAAAGTTAAGTTTTAAGAACTTGACTTTAATTCAAGTAGCATTTTACTTAAATTACCTTAATTTATATATGTACTTAATTTAAAATTTAAACATTCACAGCTTCCTCTACAATTTTTATTGGAGTCCTAAATAAAATTAAATTGAGCAGTCTATGCAAATCCTCAGTATTTTTTGTTAAAAGTTAAAATATTACAGTTTTGTCATTCGTTTTAGCTCAGATATATAAAACATATAGTCTTATTTTTTTTTCTATAGGCCCATCCGACTGTTGCGCACTGTCTACCATGACTTCGAAAAGGCATATGACGAGAAGAAATCACAAGAAACTCGAATTTATTAAACAATCCAATGCCATAGTAATATATCCTAAAACGGAACAGCTTAGTGCGGTATAAGTAATTATTACACAATAATGCATACCGTTCCGGGAATCAGTGTTCCGACGGGCGTTTCCTGCTAAATCTGCCTGCTCCTATGGGACGACCATTTAAGTTAGAATATTGTTTATGTTACAATATTATAGATATAATCTCCGCATCGGGAGTGATTGATTTCACAGGCACAACATAAATATTTTCGATGTTTTTCTCAATTTTGGACCTTGCATTTCTTCATACAAGCTCTACGTTAATAGGCACTAGGCAACCCAGATTTCTTGAGGATGCCTCTGATTTGGATGGAGAACACCCTACTGGGTCTGCCTTGATTAACGCATCCATCTACATCAGATTGTGAATGAGAGGGAACCGAGAGAGTTGTGTGTCAGGATCGTGGTAAGTGGCGCTCCTTTGTCTCTGTCTATCCCTGTGGAGAGAAGGCTTAAAAAATTGATTTGATTGATTGATTTTTAGATATACACATATATATTGATTGTAATTTATATAGATCTCAACTCCAATAGAAATCCAAATACAATTTCATTCAGAACTCAACTCAAGCACATATACATCAAGATATTTAGGTATCATTGTTCATCTCTCTAAGTGTTTGCACCGTGTTTGAATTATTTATATCGTTGTTTACATGACAGTTCTATCTGTGAATATAATAGCATTGTTGATAGATTAGTAGGTTAGTTAATAATCGATGTGTGATTTAGCTTTGTATGCAAGTGCTTTTATAAATAATATATTCAAAATTCAAAATTCAAAGTCATTTATTCATTTGGTTTTTACAAACACTTAGAAACGTCACTAATAAATGATTAATAATAATAATGATTATTTTCGGTTTCGGAATAATAATTATTCTGATTTCTGTTTTTTAATTTAATAATAAATACTCATTCTAAGCGGTGGATGCAACTGACATATTGTCGTTCGGAATGGCTATCTAAGGGGGAGGTTTATGTTCAGCAGTGGACGACTTCTGGCTGATGATGATGATGATGACTCATTCTAACCATGTTAAATAACGGACAAATAAAATGTCCTTTGGTCGCTCAGTTTCTATAATACGAGTACAAGCAAATTCAGTAGCTTAGTAGTAAAATCTATAAGGAATATTATTACATTTTAAAGTTGTTTAAAGTAATAAATAAACTAACTACTTTATTTAATAAATAAAATTAATTACGTTCTTATGTTTTGGGCTTAGTCATTAAAATAATAGAATTAATTTATAGCTCTTTTGGACTGTCTACGACGACAACACTTCACACTTTGCAGATGTCTATTTTCGAAGAAAACACTTAAGAAATCGCGGAAGTAACACTCAAATGCTTTTAAAATTCATACAAAAACTCGGCAAAATTGTTTTTTTTTCTCTCAATTCACCATTATTGTGCACGATTCTTAGAATTTTAGAGACAGTTAATAATTTTATTATTTATGATATACTATAGATATCCTCTATAAAATTTAATTTGGGATATTGTTTTATTTTGAATTATTGTATTACAAAAACTATACAAAATTAAAGAATTCAGTCTCAGATTGTGGAAATCGGCACTCCATTGTCTTCTTATAACTGTAAAAATACGATACGTTTCAATTTAAAGTGGTGTGTTTTCCAAATTAAAACATTTAGAAAATAATTTTCTCAACAACATAATGGCATAACAATTCAACAAAGTTAAATTTAATATGTGTATGTGTATACGATTTAAACTGGCAAATACTAGCACTAGTACTCCTTTAGAGAGTAAACAGTTTAGTCTTCGTACAGCCTAATAAAATTATTCACTAGAGAAAACATAACAGAATTATGCAATGTTCAGAAAGCCCGCGATTTGAAGAGGTCTATTCTTCAGTTTACAATTTCAAGTTAAACTTAATATTAGCTACAGAACAAAATTATGTCTTTATTTATACAATACGTATTAAATACAAACAAAATTATAATTTTAAGAAAATAATATTGGTATTACCATCAGATTAAGACATTTTGTTGGCTAAGCTATTCTTGTTATGAAATCGGTTAGACTAAAAATCGGTTGCACAAAGAACTGTTAAAAGGACATCTTTCATTTTGGGCTTTTATGTACAACTTTTGTAATGTCCAATGATAAAAAAATATATAAATGGTAGTTAAGATACTTGAATTGATAAAACTAATAACAAGTTTGCTTTCAATTGCTGTGCAATTGAGTTATTTGAAAAATAAGATATAGATTTTATATCGTCTGTCAATCACAAAGACACGCCATATTTATAGTTCTGCTTTGAACTATCATAATTATAGTTTGATCATTTTGCACACATAAACTATGCATAATAAAGGATATATTCCAATTACTTTGTAATCTTCGTACATCAAACTATTTTAATAAAATGTATATGCAACTGTTAATACAATTAAGCACAAGTCTCCATAAAAGTGAATGATAAATGAGTTAAGCAAGGGAGGCCCAGGGGGGTTTTTCGACTAAATTGGAGACATTCGTAAGAAAGCTAGGTTGCCTAGTGCCTATAACCATAGAGCTTGTAAGCAGAAAATTGTGAATGTGAAGAAGCAAGGGACTTGTGTCAGGATCGTGGCAAGTGGCGCTCTATTGTCTCTTTCTATCCCTGTAGGGAAAAGGCGTGATAATTTGATTGATTGATTCCGTATAAATACGTATATTGTCAGATGCTTGAAGTATTTATTCCATGGGAATATGTCCTATGCTAATGTCCGCATAAAATATTCTCAGGTACCAAAGACATTGAGCTAAACCATAAAAAGTGATAATTGGAATTGTGACAATATACCTTTTTCATTACAATAGATTTGATTGATGCTAAAATTAACTAAAGTTTACTGTAAGACACGGTAGATGTTTGATGTTTCATTAGAGAATTCTTGATAAAATCTAATTGTATCTCTATTAATAAGACATTATCATCAGCCAAACTTTAGTTATCCACTGCTAAGCATAGACAATTTTCAGACCGTGCAATTCCCGTCGACTTTCTGACTTACGCATCCAGGGGTGGAAAATCGTCGCTACATCGCCGAAGGGCGTCCCACAGTAAGACTTCAAACAACAAAATTACCATCTAGGGCTCGTTTGTACCAGGTTTGCTGTCGCCTTCGGCAAACGACTTTGTTTTGTTGAAGGTGGCTTGGTCAAATTATCGAGTTGACTGCAACGCGTCGGTGAGCGACTCTGTCTCGTACTGAATGCGTCCGTGGGATCATCACTTACTGAATGCCTCTATGGGACTTCAATGGTACCTTCCTAGATGTTAAAGAAACCATAAAACATTTATAAAGGTATATTATACATTTTGACGGATATAGTGACGGCGACTGACCGTAAACTGAATCGGATTTTAAGTTATTGGCACTCTTGGACCTTACCTAGCTTACCATCTGGCAAATATAGATCAGATAAACAATAATAGAAATAGAGTATGAAATTCAAAACCAAGTGGATTAATTTTTGGTTGTATGGAATATTGAGAATAGGTCTGTGGTACATATTAATCGGGTCAAACGTTATGCACCCTTACTCTAAAGTTACGTCATGTGTTCCTTTGTTCAAGCAATTTTACCGACGGCCACGAAATACTATTTAAATGTTCGTATTTTACATATACTTCCATTCTATTCTCTATCTCTAGCAATTTTTTGTTATATCCTAATTTTCTTTATTTATTTATTGTGGCTTGACATATGACGGGACCCCGCCTGATATTAAGCTAAAGGTTTTTGAAGGTAAGAATGTGAACGTGTAAGTAGCAGTCACATGCACTATGCCGGCCTAGTTTTAACGGACAACTTACAAGCTGATATCGAAACGCGACTAAGTCACTTCACGGTCTGTAGTACCATCGCTAGGCTAGGCACAACTGCCTAACATCAAACATTGAATGATATTATTATTATTGCATTGTATGATCATTAATTTTCTACGTATGGAAAAGTGTATTCGAAAAAGCCACAATAATTTTCACCTATTATATATTTTTGTATTCTATTTTTTAAAGGCTTGGGTTCGCAGTGCCAATAACGATAGAGTAGAATCCAGACACTTCGCTTAGTGTTGTGTCAGGATCGTGGTGCTCCGTTGTCTCTGCCCATCGCTGTGGCAATTCACCCATTGCCATTAACATAATAAAAATAGAACTGCGGCCATCGAAACGCAGCTAGTTATTTGATGATGCCACTTAAGGATTAGAACTTGCAATAAGTAAAAGAAAAAAAAAGTATAAATGCTACAAGTATATTTTACCCTACACTAGATCGCCAGATGTATTTATTATTTCCCTCTCAATTACATAGAAATCCCCGTAAAAAGATTTTGTAATAAATTAAATCTAAAAATGGTTTCTTTGAATCTATTTATGTGTAGAAACAACGTAAACAGCAATTTCAAAAGTTTCCCTAAACCATATAAATTTGAAACATTGTAATAACAAACATGTCATCGAAAACATTCCCTAAGGACTTTCCACGAACAATACGTCCAAAATAAAGAGTAAAAAATTAACAATAAAAGAATATAATACAATTTATCTGCTTCGATTTTTTCTATAAAAAAATCTAACAATGAGGTTTTAGCAACCGAATTGTTCGGGCGTCGACACGATTAAGGCGCATACTTCACGTTAATACCCGCCCCGAGCAAATCTGGTAAGTACCCGTGTATCTGCAAATAACATTGAAGTATTCCATTATATTGGATCCTCGCCCGAGGCACATGAGCGTCCGCTGCTAATAAACAAGACAATTCTGGCGAGAAGCGCCGCTATAGACGGATGCCTGTTTGTTCTAAATCCCTATTACAAAGATCACCAAGACGCTTCCTATAAAAATATTAAATTACCAATAACAATATCCTAAATGGTTATATCTAATTTTATAATAATGACCAAATGTAACAATTTGCGATCTAGATAAAAAAACAATAATACCTATTTAATCTACCAAAAAATATACATAATAGTATAAAAATATAGCATTGTCTCAGTTCTTGCGTAAATAATGTTAAAAAATGTATATCTAATAAAAGAATAATTTTATATGTAAAATTATTTATATCGAGGACACACAGTGGCAGTAAAATGGTCACGCAAACCATTAAGCCTCGGTTCAAAACCACTGGCCTGTACTAATATACTATTATCTTTAATATACAAAAGTTTGGTCTATTATACAACTTAGCTTGGTATACAAAGGTATGAAACAATAAAATGAAATTAACTTAATGATCGGGATATATTCAAAAGTATATACAAAGCATTATTACATATTAATCAAATAATCAAAATTTAAATTAAGTTAAGTTAGATTAAGGAATTCGAAATTATAAACTTCTAAATCGCTATTTAATCTTTGTATACAGAATAACGCATGTACACCTACTTGCTATAGCTCGAAATTGATATTGTACATGCTTCGCATGTAGGTACTTTGTGTTTCGTGAATTATTTAAATTGTTTCACACTGGCAGTAAAGCTTTCTTGTCTGAAATGATCAAATTGGAATATTTGCTTCCAACTAAGAGGCTAGGGAAACTTATTTGCGCAACATATGTTACATGATTTTAATACTGATGACCGTGATGTCTAGAGAAAGACATTTTTTGTATATTGTGGCTCAGCATATGACAGCACACGCTGATCTTAAGCTGCGGTGAATTGAGGTGACTTCAATAACTAGTAGTAGTCACATCCACTATGCCGGCCTGGTTGGAACTGGCAACTTACAAGCTGATCCCGAAACGCGACTTAGTTACTTCACTGTCTGCATAGTTGTAAGTGGCGTTGTAACCCCGGATCGGCAGTCTGGGCACCACTGCCTACCACTCTTTGATAAACGACATCACGAAAGAAGTAAGAACATTTCTTAACTTTTATATTCTTAGACGACCAGTGTGGCGTACTGGCTACTACTACTTTGCTAAACGTATCTATTGCCGGTAGAACCTTTAAATTGTACAAACTTAAGGTAACTCTGTCGTGTTACGAGATAATCATGAAATTTCTGGTTCCAAATACGACTATTACTTGTAGTTATTTAATTAACTATAGTAGTAATGGCTTGCACTCATGGACCACTTAAGCTCAGACGGGGGCTGTCATATGAGAACTTATTTTTTTCTCTAAAATAGATCTCAAGTACTCTTTGTCAAAGTAATGACTAATTAAAAAACAACGATGTCAAAATATAACCGTGCAGTTAGGGAGTATAAACTCGTATTTTGCGATAGAACAAACGAAAATTAATAGAGCACTCGGAATGATATCCTCTTGCAAACAAAAGCTCCGGTCAATGACACTTAGGAAATGCGTAAAATATATGCGTGCTTGTTCACATCATAACCCGGACTGCAATAAAGACGTAGTGCCTCAGGCGAAGGCGGCGGCGAGCTACTTTTAATACCACATAACATAAGCGTAGCGGAAATATTTCCTCTGACAATGCGACACAAACAAAATTGTTTTTTTATTTATTTGATTTATTCAAAACTAGTATTGTATAGTACGTTGTATAATCGTTCCTTTACCGCATGCTTTACTAATGTTACTACCTGCATCCACTGCTTTGTTTCTTTTACATATTAACAAGTTATTATATTTTTTTAAATGCTGGTACGAAAAGATTATTAAAATCAAAACGAAGTTGGTTGAATAATTTTAAAGCTAGTTAAAAATTGTTAAATATAATATATTAATAAGATTGGCAATGTATGTGTTTTTGCAGCTATTATCAATTGAATATTATTAAATTTTGTATAATTGTTTTAATAATTTGTTATATATAAATTGTATAATTTGTATATTGACAAGGTTCTGCTGCAAAAATTCCGCTTTTCCCGTGCAATGTAAACAGTGAAATAAAAAAAGCGTAGCAACATCATCATATGTAATACACAGGCCTGTATTAACTTTCATAATGAGCGCTTACTCGAATAATATCTTTATTAACCTCATAACAGCAAAAAATCATTTATTTTAATGTTAATTAATACATGACGTTATAATGTACGCTCTTGTCGACCATATTATTAAGTACGTATGTTAACATTTTATTTATTGTGGCTATACCCCGCATGATATTAAGCTAGAATACTGAATAGAAGAGACTGCTCTTGCAGTTAAATAACTGCAAGAGCAGTCGCATCCACAAAGCCGCTTCAGGCGAGATTCCGGAATATGTCGAATCGCAATAAAAAAAATACGTTATTATTAATATACGTAGATAAGTAAATTTGTTTAGTATAATAAAGTAATTGTGTTTATATGAATGAATGTAAAGAAAAACGTTTCTATTTTTCTATTGGAATCCTCGTAAAGTAATTTACGGGAAATCTCCCTGAATCTCCTTGCTCATATCGTATTCATTAGATTTCATTTGTCAGCGCAAACTCTGTGATGAATAATTCACTGCGTATGGCCCATTTGTTTACAGTCATCAGCAACTATTCTTGGACATAGAAATATCATCTCGAGTAAAGTTATTCGTTGGAGAGACTGCTGTTGTGTTTGCTTCAAGTTTCACGATTGTTAGAAATCATGTGGGATAGACGCAATTCCTAACTCTCCTAGTTTGCACAGAATGTGAATTACCTAAATTCATCTCTTGTTTATGGATATAATACTTTAGTGTAATAAATTTCATTTGTTTAATGTTGCTCGTTGAAGTTTCATAGTAACGAGCATATTTAATTTTGATTTAAAATATTTGTTATAAGTAAATTTGTTATAATGTAAATTTACTCTTTAAGAATTGATTTTAATTTATTGCCCCGAAATGCAATTTTATTGAGGAGTGAAATTAATACAAGCGTTAACTCAAAATCGTAACGTGTATGAATAAAAGTAAAGTCCAGTCATGCGTGACATATGACAGCATTGAGCCTAATATTAAGGTGGTGTGCGGTTTATGAATGGAAGTGGCTGCTACTACCACTACAATTACTTACGGTCCTTGCGTTGGTCTACATAATTAGAACCAGTAAGCTAATCCCGAAATCGACTAAAGTCACTTCACGGTCTGTTCAAGTGAAAGTGGTGGCACCGCATCAGCAGACTGGGCAAAATTTCTTCCAATCATCTGCCTATCACTTTTAAAAATATTTAAGTATTGTTTTTTATTCATTTTAATTATATCCAGAATAAATTACGAAAGAAAAACCTACTTTGTAATAAAATATAGTTATCTTATTCTATTTTCACAAAAATTATTTCGGGTCAAAGGTTATTTTGCGGCCAGAGAGGAAGATCCTTCGGATTTCACGTGGTAAGTCACGCTTTTCTATAATCATTGACAAAATCCTTCAACACATCTCGGCGTCTCAGATCTAAAAATATCTAAAAAGGTAGTGGAAAATCTTGACAAAAATATATTATTTTATCCGATTTGTTTATATTAATAAATTTACTACATAGTAATAAATTAAATAGTGTAAATTATATATCATATTATAAATCATGCAAATATATCATTATTTTAATATTTAGTACTACAAACGATTTTAAAAGGTAATTATACCATCAGAAAATATAATTAAATTAAATTGTATTTGCTTACATGGTTCACTTAGTTTTATTATACAGTAAACAAAGTTTGTTACAAAGGGCTCATAAAACTAAACTTTATTATTACTATATTCATGCATAAATATGCACAATTAATAATAATTTAACGAAGTAAATATGTATAAAGTAATAAAAACTATTGGGTGTGGATTAGACTCTCCAATGTCCTACAACATTTATTTTCAATTGATAATCATGTCTTGTCTAAACTATAACTTTATAATCCGCCAATTACATTCCTTACGGGTTATCAGCGCTGATGGACCACGTTACTTAATAAAAATAATATGTCAATTTTAATATTATTTTCAACGCTACATCACTATTTTTACCCATATAGGGCAGAAGTTCGGGACGGGTACAGAAGTGAAACGTAAATTCAACTAAATAACATATCAAAGGATTCGTCAGGCTTGCGGGATATGAGACCTGTATGTGTTTTGTCTATCCTATTTGATCCTTTTCTAGACCACATTTTTGTATCAGCAATTTTCCTACTTATGGATACACTAGAATATTCTTTCTCAATATGTTGTTTTGTTTTCGACTAAGACTGGAATTTATATTATTATTAAAATCATTTAGGTAAGGATATTTAATAATGGAGGTTATAATTACACATAAAACATCTCTAACTCCATTAAATTTACCTCATAATTAAAAATAAAGTTTGATCAAATTTGACAAAGAGAAAGATAATTTTAAACTGGTAAGATTGATATAGGCATTTATATACATAAGCCTATTCTTTAAAGTTACTAAAAGTTGAATAATAAACTAATTAAGAGCAAATTAAAGAGGTTCGATATTTATCGCCTTCCGTCCAAGGGAAACAAATTGCTGAATAGGTCAAAATTAATTTTAAGTGCGTACCGTCTCATTCCATAAATTTTAACTCAAATTAAAGATCGGAGTCTCCAGTATTAAAAGCTGGTCAATTATATAATTTGAATGTCATAAAACTCGGAGCGGGTAATAATGAACAGCCGGCGCGCACGCAGTAAACTATGTCGCAGTTAATATTGGCTTGGGGACTTATTGGACAACGGGCAGTTGGGTCGGCTCGCTGTACAAAGCTACTGCATACATACGAGTATAAACACAACATTACATACGTGACAATAAAATCGATTCAATTAATAGCAACCCGCAACGAAATGTTTTAACAAAATTTGCCAACCACATTTTTAATGACACACGAAACGATTTCAATTAACTTTGAAATATTATAAATATTTGGCCATTATTATTCTGTAAGTAATTGGTTTTGTGAATTATTGAAAATTCGATGGTGACACTTTTTAATTCTTTATTTAGGATACCAAAAGTGCTTGTATAATATAATAAAAACTGGACGACATATCAATGACACATTGGTACCGGAAAGTAGTACCGAAATCTTAAACTTGTGGATCCTTATTTGCATTTCACTATCACTATTCATTTCATCAGGCTGGTCAAAGTTAGATGTCGTGGCACAATAAAAAAAAAGTTCCACACAATGTGCATGAAATATCTTTGTTCTTTAGTCAATGCAAGCAATATAATGCACTTTGCTGGACGGGCATTACCGGACGGGTTGTCGCCGAAGAGCTTTCATTCGGTTTTGACGTATATCGCGCAATAAACGCACACACCTATTCCCATCTGTTCTGTCGCGCGCACGCACTGTGCATTGAAAACTATCATCAAAACCGTTTATGCCCTCTTCATGTTCGTACAAGAAACAGTATTTTTTGAATCACTCCGCGCACAAGTTGTAGGCAACTCTCGTTGCGTGCGCTGTACGTGCGCGTAAGGCGTCCTTACTATGAAATTCATATTACATTGCGTCTTACATTACAAGTAATATTTCGCTTTCATTGCGTGTTACATTACACTGATCTGGACGGGGCATAATAGGCATGTGTAGTAAAACACATTGTTCAATTTATGTAAAATGTATGTGTATGAAACTAACAATGTGTCTTCATGTAACTAGTAGGAGACATATGATAGTGTTAATATCCTCGGCAGGCAAGAGTTATTGGTCGTTTGTCGTTTCTACGATGGCGCGGCGTACAACATTGCTGAAATTGCATCCCGCTGATCAATTGTGTGTAAATTAAGAGGTCACTACGTTAACATACTCTTATTTTATACTAACATTTTTTATGGTGGTTTGTTATTAAGCTAAAGTGTGGTCCATGAATGGAGGCGACTGCTGGTACATTAAAATAGCTGCAAGAAGCAATCGTATCCACTAAGTCCGCATCCTAGCTAGAACCAGCAAGTACGGTAAGCCAATCCCAAAACGCGATGGAGTCACTTTACGGTCTGTACACTTGCAAGTTAAAGAGTGGTAGGCAGTGGTACCCAGTCTGACAATCCGGGGTAGTACGGTCTGTATACTTACAAGTATGAAGTGAAGTGATTTGGTCGCGTTTCAGGATCAGCTTGTACGTTGCCGGTTCCATCTAGGCCGGCATAGTGGATGTGATTGCTACTCACAGTTATTAAATTGTAGTAGCAGTGACATTCATTCATGGACCACACTTCCCAAAACGCGACTGAGTCATTTTACGATCTGTACACTTGCAAGTGGTGGCAAATAACACCTACTGATGATTTTAGGCTAGCACAAACTTAATATAATGATCCTATTTTTAATCATAATTAACTAATATTTCATTAATACAATATAAATCTAAAAGTCACAATCATTTAAATGGAAATTATCCGCTTTATTAAACTTAGCTTAATTAGAGCAAAAGTTTGGTAAAACGTGTTCACCGAAATGTTATGCTAAAACTTTGTAGCTTATACGAGTGACCAGCCAACTCGATTTACTCCATAATATTGAATAAGTTTTAATTAAAAAGCCCTCGTCCCGCCGCCGAACTTCAAACGCAATTAGCGGGATTGCTGCGCGAATCGCGAAATCTCTGCAATCCGCTCATTGTCTCACTATTTCTGAAACTATTTACTTTTCCGGGTTCATATTTTTGTTATAATGCTCCTTTTATTACATGACAATTTATTATTTACCTAAAGACAATTAAAAAAAACATATACTCATAAAATAAAAATCATATTTATTTATTTTAGTTAAACCAGCAAATCCAGCACGATGAAAAGATCTATTATAGTAATTTCGACGCGTTAAATGACGGAAACCGTCTCGAACCCCGGCCCCAGTCTACCCAATTCCCTTTACTAATTTATATTTTTATTAAGATTTTTAAAAATATATCTTATATATAGAAATCAGTATTAAGATCTGCGTGTCTAATTAAATAATACACTACATCCCTAACTACATATTCTAGTAAAAGGATGTACTAACAAAATTCTAGTCTTAAACTAAGATAAACCGACAAGGCAACTATTTATTAATTCACTGCCCTATTCTAATGTGTCAGGTCTTTAGGCATACATAACCATTTATAGAGTGTATTTTAAACAGATTAACGCAGTCTTAACGTATGTTGTTGACTTAACAATAACCAGTATTATATTATGTTTTCTAATATTTGATAAACCACACAGGAACATTTTATCTTAGATAATAACATGTAAAGTATTTTTTATTGTGATTCGACAAATGACGGTAAACAAGCGTAGGTATAAAAGTGCTAACGACTGAAAAAACCGACTCAGTTATTCCAATTATTTACTAGTTATATACAGATTAATGGCTGGCAATGTTTGACAAAGAAACGACGAGTTTAGTTCGACAGTGGATTCAATCATCATCACTTTGGCGGTCAGACGTTCGTCACTTTCGCCTTTTTACGCTTAGCTTGAGGGAACTAGGGTTTTAAGATGGGAAGAAGAAATGGCTAGCACGCGCGTTAGCCCTTTATCTTTTAATCGTTAAATTCTTTCAACTGCTAAATCTACGTCGCATATTGCTTGGTTAACCACATGCAGTTATTCAACTATTTCATTATTTTTTTATTATATTCATTTTATTTGAATGTTATTATATATGATATTTATGTTTAGACTAAAATTAGTATTAAAGTTTTTTTATTTAAGTTTTTCCTACAGAAGCTGTCATTAATAGTAACTCAGGACAAGAATAAGTTGTACTTAAACTAGGTGCAGGTAATAACAACGTTCCTTCAAGCTTTGAGCATCTATTATTTGAAGCCCTGTGCTAATAAGAGCGTCAGCACTAATTACTTGAAGTTGCTTGAATGCTGACATTCTTCAGCAGTTAAGGCAAGGAACGTAACACGGAGATATACTATTTAAATGATTTCTTTTGGAGAAGGTATAGCTAAATATTTATTTTATAAAAATCTTACTTTTATGCGTATTGTTTAGTTATCTAGTCTACTTTATCGGTTTGGATGTGTGCCGACTCGGGATATTACCATCACTTTCAAATGTCGTGTTTTGAGATCAGCATGAAATTAACCAGTTCCGCATGGCGCGGTATGATGAATTTGACTGTTATTTACAGTTATTTAACTGCAGCAGTAGTCACATCCATTTATGGACCGCATTCCAGTTTAACATCAGACATCATATGTCGTGGCACAATAAAAAAAAGCTGAGTTAATATGGACTAAGGATGGAATATTTTTAGTCCGTAGAAGGCCTAAATTTATTAAAAATAATTTTGCTTTTCTCACAAAATTCAATAAAAATTAAGTTACAAAGACTAATTAGTATCCCATATAAATGATTAGATTCTTAGTGAAGTTAAGGAGAGATATTAACAACAAAACCGACGTTTTAGGTTAAGACATCCATAATCTCGTAGTTGTGGCGAGAGTAGTTGCGTCCTGCGGTTTCTCTGCGTAGCAAGCACTAAAGACAAAGCATTACGAAAATGAATTCGACGATGCATAAAATCTCAAGCATCCTAGGGATTAAGGTGCCCAAATTAAAGGATTAGGTATGTAATTAATAATTTCAATGTGTAAACAATAAATATTATTATAATTTGAAGCATAACAATATTTCTCATTTATATATATCGACATATAATATTTAGCACCTCGCCTGTTGTTAAGCTGGATCGCGGTCCATGAATGTAAGCGACTGCTACTCCTATAAATAACTGTAAGAAGTAGTCACATCCTACTAGTAGCCTACTTGGAACCGTTGAATACGAAAAGAAAAAAATGTATCTTTGGATTGCCAAGATACAAAGTATTTACTTTAATATCTGTGTACACATTATTGCTGAGATTGTAGATAAATACAAGTTTTTTTATATATTTTACAGTACCAATCGTGTATAAATTATAAATACTGGATGACCTATCAATAAATAAATTTAATTTTGTTGTAGGGTGTTTTGAACTTTGGCGGTCGTAGTAACTTCTTCGGTAAGTCGAATACGACCTCTGGTTAGTACAAAAAAAAGGTTTATTACATTTCTTCTTATTTTATAATAATTAAATATTAAATTAATTTAACCTAAAAATAATATGTTTTTCACGAAATTTTCAATTTTTTTTAATTTACAATAGAATAAAATACTTAAGCCTTGTCCCATCCTAGAACTTTATTTCATGTAAGTACCTAATGTTTTTCCCGTAATATTTCTCATATTTTAATAAACGTTAAAAAATAAAAGGAACCGTTATTATAAATAAAAATATTTAAATATTTAATAAATATTTATATTTAAATTTTATTAAGCTTTTACAAAAAATTAAAAACCTTCAAAGAAGAAGATAGTTGATCCAATTTCTCATCCAAAATAAACTATTTGTTAAGTATTTTGCTAATTAATAGGAGTCTAACCGTTCATCCAATGATTTTGAAGTATTGATGGATGTTTTCTGTGATAATCTAACGTAACAATGAAAGCATAACTTATAAACTATCCACCAATCATCCGAACTCATGAGTTTCCCTGTGGTCGTTCGGGCTTAGTAGTACGGTCTCTTGTTATAAAGTTCTCGCAAGCTCGGTAGCGGTTTGATAGGGTTAATAAATCTTATAGGCATCGTGTGGGCTTCCCTGGGGTAGAATCCGGTATCGTTGTAACTAAGTCGTTTTACACTACCATATAAATTTTGTATAAAATACCAACATTTGTTACTCAAAAATATATTTTATTGTTGATTTTATCATCGATTATTGCATGAAGTAAGAGAGGTAATTCCAGAGACAAGCCATTTCTGAAACTCAAGGAAAAAATATCTTATTGGCAAACAAATAACAAAGCTTAATATTAGTAAGTTTGTTGATATCCTCAACAGAGTTCTTACTAATATCACATTGTATTGGTTCTTTATATTAGCGACAAAACTACTTTATAAATAAAGATACTATGAAAATAATATTATGTCAAAGAAAAACAAGATCAACATTATTGTGTAATTTGTTTAATAAAGTTTATATTATTTAGAAGAGAATACCCGCAAACGTCACTTCTGATTAAAGCTTCAATTAACCTTAATCTTAATGTAGCTGTGTACGTGCTATGTGGAAAGTTTAACAAGAAGAGTGCATCTTTAATATTAAGCGGTAGTCAGCGACAGAGAACGCTCTACTTTTAGAGTTGGGATACAATAGAGCGCGTAATACTCATACTTTAAGCTTCACGCACACTTTTTTTTATTGAGGCACAATATTATGTGACCTCGACTGGTCAACACAAGTCTTAAACGAGACTTCACTCGGTTTTATATACAACTATGGATTATGCTAATTTTAACTACAATACATACGTACAATACATTTATTTATTTTACAAAAATAGATGCATCTAAACAGTTGATATCTGGAGATATCAGATATATGGTACATTATTTATTTTATATATTATCATATATAAATTTCGATGATCCTATCTAAGATTCAAACAAATCATAATAAACATTAGAAGACGATTTAATGAGCGTTCATACCTACATGTAATTACGGTTCATACTTTATTACGCGAGCTCTGACGAATGGTTTATATATATAGTTTAAAGGCTATATACTTTGTCAGAGCTTAAATTGAGTATTTTGCTGTAGCAGCTAATTATGTCGCGTTTTTCTGGACTTTTGTTTACATGTTACAAATGGAAGCTTTTTTAGACAATGCTTGTGGTTTAAACAGTTTGTTTAGGTACTGGTAGATTATTAATTCAAATTATTATTAAGAAGATACAAGAAAAGTACGCCAATTAACAGTAATAGTATGAGTATTTATGTAATATCGAGCTATATATTATATTTTTTGCAAATATATTATTAAAAAAGTGATTGACATCTCTTAAGAGTTCCCATGTAGTTTCTAGTGACTTTTTTCTAACTAAAATATAATGATTACTGTAAATTATCTTCTTAAAAAAGGAAAAACAACTTTTACTGCGTAACTTTTTCGAACTTTAATGATCAATGTCTTATTTGACCTAGCTTACTCAGTCTCACGGCTAAATTGATTATATAATCCTTTTATCTATATCCTTTTAACTATATCAAAAGAAAGAATAAATTGTTCACGCCGTGACGGACACCAGCACCGTATGCACTATGCATCTCAGTACAGAGTACTAAAAATAATAATTGAAAACTATTTGTTATCGTATAAGCGTATTATTAGTTTCAAGACACGAGTAAACAAAGAAATAATTAATTGAGTAAATTCTTCAGCATCAGTATTGCTGAGTCATAGTGAAGTACTTAGTTAAGAATGAAAGTATCAAAATTGCATTTGAACGACACCCTACACACCATATGGAAGGTTTCGCGGCCGCGGAACATCTATGATTATGTATTCTATGATGTGTTAGGCGAAATTGTAGAGATAAAATATTGTAGACTTGACTATGATGCAATTTATGGCGACCGTCGTCTAGAGGTGGAAGGGGCTTTCAAACCGAGACTATTTGCTGGTACTTCTGTATCTTTGATATATATATATCGCCTGGGACTCGACGTCACTATTCCGGCCAAAGAATAAAAGCTACAATTAAATGTTTGCGAATATGTAGAATCCCCGGCAACTTAAGTAAGTAAGTAAATGAAATGGTCTCGCAAACAAATTTACCCGCGCATGTATATAGGTTTTTTTAAATGGCTCGTTGATTCTTAAAACGCATTCTTAAAAAAGCAAAAAGGCCTGCAGTGCCCATAACCATAGAACTTGTATAAAGATATTTGTGGATGCGAAGTAAGCTAGTGAGTTATTTTTTATAGTGTCTTATAGCAAAAGAAGGTCCAAGCGTGCCTACGACTAAAATAAGTAATGGTAAGTAAGTTCACGTTTGCCTCAGTCGCCGTCACTATGTCAGCCAAAGATTGTCTTTGTTGTCTCTGCTTATTTCTTTGTGAAATGGGGAGTGACATTTTAATTTAATTGTATAAGTTTGTAGTAGTAAACCTTTCACCAATTCTATAATTTTATTAACTCTTCAACGCAGGTCTTAATAAAACGACTGAAGGGAAGGTGTCTTATGAATACAGACAACCCACCCCAGACTGAGACTTAACTTGTCAGCGTGGTAACAAATGAAGCAATGTTCTTACGGAACCCGATCAGCGCGGCTCAACTTTAATTGTCTATTAGAAATAATACAATAAACTATAATTATATTATAGATGATACATTGTGGCGCATTGGTTAACACGCCACGTAAAGCCCCGGGTTCGATTCCCAGTCAGAGGAAAAATATGTTTCGTCATTTATTTATAATATTAAATAGTTACATTGTACCTGCGTAGTAAGATTTCAAATCGTCTGGCACCGCCTTTGATTTGCAACTCAGTTTCATTACTACTAAAATTATGCTTGATTATGAAAACGTCTTTTTGGCCGGCATAGTGACGGCGACTGAAGCAGCTGTGAACAAACTCAGTTTTCTCAATCGTCGTCACTCTTAGACCTTCTCTTGCTTATCATCAGGCGGGTCGAAGTCAGATGTCGTGTCACAATAAAAAAAACTACTGAAACACCATCAGATTTTATTATTTTGGATAGACGTCGTCTGTTGTTAATCTGGAATGCAGTCTATGAATAAAGGCGGCTGCTACAGTTTAATATCAAGTAGCAGTCACATCCACAATACCGGCCTAGTTTTGACCAACAACTTTCAACTGAATTTTTAACCTCGACTGAGTATATTTATATTACGCTAACTGCAAAGATATTTTTTGGAAGAAAGCGGGCTTTACTACATCTATAAATATTGTACATGACTGCTTGTTTTCATAGTAGGTATATATAGTGTACATAGACAGTATTATTGAATAATACTTGAGGTATAATTAATTATATTAAACAAATTAATTAATTCAGATAATTATAGATAATGATGAATTAATCGCATTATAATCAAAAGCTATTCTCACTGAAATAAAGCTTTTATAAAAAATCATATTATTATATCATTATGGATTATATATATTATGGATATTTTATAACTGCAACTGGCATCTTGTCGTTCGAAATGGCGTTCTAAGGCAAAGGCCTATGTTCAGCAGTGGACGCCTTCTGGCTGATGATGATGATATATTATGATTTTGTTTAAGAAGGCATATACATATATATATCTATATTTACATATTTATAAGCTACTAAAGCTTGTATAAAAGAAACTGAGCGAAGAAATTAAAGACTCGTACCGGCGAAGGCTCTTAATTTGCAAGCCTATTTCTTACCACTAGACCACAGTCCCCTGTGTAAATTATAGCTTCACAAATTGATTAAATAAATTATTAACAATATTGAAAAACGATTAATTATTAGTTTGTGTTTAAAATAAATATAAAAGAGAGCCAGACAATTGGAGTATAGCTATAACTTTAAATATACTATAACTTTGCATCCTTCAATAATGTGTGAAGAAGCATCTTTGCCGGCGTAGTGACGGCGCCTGAAACAAAAGTAGTTTTTTTTCAGTCGTTGGCATTCTTAGACTCATACTTGCTTACCATCAGGCAAGTCGAGGTTAAATGTCACGCAATAAAAAATAATCCAAGCAACCGTGAATTCTCCATGCCAGTTCAATTGCGGGAAAGTAAAGGCGGCGTTCACCTTGACCTGTGAATTTTGTAAAACATTGTATAGATAAATTATTTATTGCACAGTAAATAAAAAACACATTTAACAAATACATAGGCGAGCTTAATGTCAAGTAACCTTTTCTACCAGCTAACCTTTGGGATAGTAAGAAGGGATTTTAATTTAATTTCATTTTCACATTGTAATTTTTACACGTTACAAATGCATATTCTAAGCTTAAGTAGGTATTAGGTACAGATATTATAATATATTGTGTGTCTTAATATTTCATATATTATTATAGAGCCATGACACGGTGTCACGCATATTGCTATCTTAATTCCTGAAGACTGATTCTTACACACCCATGAACCCATAAAACAATTTAAGTTTATTGGTGAAATAAGTTTACCTAAATTTCAACAACAATTTATTATTGCAGCTCGATATAATATGTCATATTATGACAGTACCCTGCCTGATGTTAAGGGGTGCGGTCAGCTTCAAAGACGACTACTAGTATTGTTACTACTAGTATATAGTTATATCAGTTGCATCCATCACTAAGCTACTAGCACCAATTGTCGCGTCGGAATTCTTTTCAATTCAATACTAAAAAGCCCAATTCTCAAGCACATGTGTTCTCTTCATCCTTGGCCGGCATAGTAAAGGCGACTGGGGCAGCCGTGAAGACTTGGTTTTTGCAGTCGTCGGCACTTTTGGACCTCTTTTGGCTTACTATCAGGCGGGTCGAAGTCAGATGTCGAGTCACACTAAAAAAAAATCGTACCCCTATGTACGAATTAGAAAAAGTCTTAATTCTGTAGGCCACTTAAACTTCAGGCTTGTTTTTAAAGTAATCATTTAGGATTAATATGGTGTTAATGGTAGTAATCAATATTGAATGTTATTTAATAAAACTCGAGAATAGGGTCGTTGATGGCATGACACGCGATCGTTTGATGATCTCAAACAGGTAAGCGTAATGAATTCCCGTCTAAATTAATAGCAGTTTGAAATGCCTTTGCGTTTAGATTAACGAGTTATCCCGTGTTATTATACAAGTATTAGGGAAAATACTAAATATGTATGTATTTGTTATTAAATTATGCATTCATATCTGTTTATTAATTTTATTTAGGAAATATTCTATTAAAGTATTGTTGTAAAATATTCAGGGAAACATAATCTTGTTCATAAATCTGAAATCTTGTTTAAAACTTAATGTAAAAAAGGTGAAATTGTTTCGCTGTTAAAAATCTCCATTAAGGAAGATATTAAAAATTGAAAGGTTGTTAAAAGTCTCGAAGTATTGATCAGGGTGGGTGCATTCATTATTAATAATCTCTCGTAATTTGACCGTTATTCTAAAAGTGGCTTCCCTTTCCTTATTAGAGGGCCACTTAACAAAGCCCTGGAGGGCGTATCACGCTTAACATATTTGACATGTATAATTTATAGGTGCAGACATGCAAATTTTCGACAACGACCCCCATTTTCGCCCCTATTATTTTAGGGTTATTCGATTCGCTTCAGATGTCACTGAATCATTACTTCGTGAACGTCTTTTGTGAATAAGATACGAGTATGTACTTTGTTTGATCTTGAACGGTACAAAAGAATTTCCATGGCAATAAGTAACGATATCAAACCTTCCTGAATTTGTTCAGCATTTTGATTCAGAAAACATGAAGGATCATAATAGAATAATTCATATATCGTAAGGGACTTCGTGTGCGAAAATACAAATTTTCATACGACAATAATGTCTTTTAGATACTCTCGTACAACATATAAAAATAAAAAACCTTTGAGTTTTTGCTGTAAAGACGACCTAAATTTCACTGATATTAAAAATGAGATTGAACAATATATTATAACATAGAGGCATATTCATATTACATCAAATATATTTTCCACTTTTTGCAAATGTTTTGTAAAAATATTAATTCATTAAAAAAAAATATTTTATGTTTTTATCATTTAATTAAAAAATATACAGTGGATGGCTTTTAACAAATTTTATCATTATAAAGTTGCTAATTTCTAAGTTGCCTCGTGTAATCAATTAGGCTATAGCAAACCGTACAACGGTCTCATTAATAAGTTGTTCAATTTGAGTAAGATAAAATCATAAGTTTATTAAAATCATAAAATCAATTGGTTTATTTTAATATTTTTTACTAACAAAACAAATAAAAACAAAAGGTATATAAGTAAAATCCTTGTGTTGGAACATAACAAAAAAGGCAGCAATTTTAATTTTCAATGGCCCGAAGGCTCGCAAACACACCAGACGTCGTCGCGCGGATGCTGTTTTTGTACCTTTGAAACTTACCTTCCAAATCAAAACGTAACATTATTTTGCGATCGCTCTGACTTCATTTAAACCTTTTTTAAGCTTTCTTTCTTTATGTATTTAACTACACCTGTTGGCTCCCGGGCATAGCCTTTTTTATTTCGTTAGATAATACACAAATGGAAGTTTGCGCGAGAAGCAAAGCAATGTTCCCCTTTTATTAAACATTTGTATTCTGTTTTTATAATTTGCTACATTTTAATACCCTTCAAAAACATTTTTTTAAACCTAAATAAACATGTACTTTGCTTTTGAAGTTGGTGTGGAATTACAATTGAAAAATAAAAAATAAGTTAAAAATGTAATATTAAATTATATTAACTAAAAT
This sequence comes from Tinea trinotella, assembly GCA_905220615.1. Taxonomy (NCBI): domain Eukaryota; kingdom Metazoa; phylum Arthropoda; class Insecta; order Lepidoptera; family Tineidae; genus Tinea; species Tinea trinotella. Next base: position 4,693,857 of record HG992314.1, read on the forward strand.
AATATAAAAGTTCACGTTTCTCATATTACTGATTTATGATTTGGGAATGATTAACCTAAAAGCAGTAAGACATACGACCAAACTCTTAGGAAATTGCACACCGGGGATAGGGGGTGAAACAGTATGAACTCACATTATTTAATTTATTTTTTCTTTGACCAACACATCCGTTTCAAAGCAATACGTTTTAAATTAGTTAAAGCTCTTGGGAGCAATTTTATGAGCAAACCTACTTAGAAAAAGATACCCACTTTAGAAAAAGTAACTCAGTCTCGTGCCATCTGCATATGGTTACGGCTACAAATGCACTCGATACAAAAAAGTGTTATTTATTAAGACTAAACTGAAATTAACGACAAGTAGATAGCTTTACACACAGTATGTTATGTACATAAATGTAAATAACATATTAATATTAAACAGTGGTCGGTGGACAGATGATGGTTATTTGTTTTCTGATGTTGATTCCAGACTCAGTCATGTTTTGGGGTCTGTTTGAAGTTGCCGGCTCCAATTAGATCGACATAGTGGATGCGACTGCAGTTACAGTTTTATTAATTGTAATAGTAGTCACCTTTATTCATGGACTGTACTTCTGCTCAACATCAAGCGGGATGCTATGATGTTATATCTAGCCACATTAAAAAAAAACTTTCAAAATATGTCAGAACAAAATACTTATTCAAAATAAATAATGATAATAAAATTCTTTATTGGACAGTACAAACACAATATAATGGGCGAGCTTAATGCTAAATAGCATTTTCTACCAGATAACCTTAGGGAGAGAGGTGACGATACATGTCGATAAACGCGTTCATTTATTCTCAATTATCCACTGCTGGAGATAGACCTCTTATAGACCGCGCCAAATCAAACATCTACATACGTAGATACTCGTAATATACTACAAAACTTTACCCTTATTTATAAGAATGAAAGATATTTGCGTTCTCGATGTCTACTGTTGAATAATAGACTGCAAATTAAGTTTACCTTTCAATGGAGTGTTTGTATGCCGCCAACTCCGGCTGCGAAAATCGTTTATCATTAAAATTAATTTGAATTCGTATCTCGGTAAATGCTCTCCTTATTCATTTCGTTTTCTTAATTAAGAAATCTGTTTACAATAAGGCAAATTAATTGGTTCTTTCATTCTATTCGTTGCTGCAAACCACGTTGAAAGTCACTTTGTGATGAACTAACTGAGTTTGTTGCAAAGTTTGTAGACAAATGGCGTGGTCGTACAAAACGTAATGGATTAGCAATGTAATGTCTGATTGATGGTATCTGCCTATCAGTTAATTAGGTACCTACTTTCGTGACGTACGACTATACTGAGAAGTGGGTGTTTAACTGTTCACGTTATTTTCTTGATTACAGAGAAGAAACCAATTGGAGAACCAAAGAAACCAAGTACAAGTTTATTCTCCCGTGGGTGGAGAATAATCTTGAATTTGTCATTTCAATATACGTGTCGATAAAATATGGAATAATCATAAAGATGTGATTTGAGGAGTTTGAAAAGAAGACGTAAACACGTAATTGAATATTAGGGCGACCGGGACCGTGGTGTAGTGGTTGTGGAATGGCCTCGCAAACCAAAAGCCTTCGGTTCAAATTCCGGTACAAATGTATATTTAATATATGTACTTTCTTTTATTTATTTATTTATTCGGAGAAAAAACAGCAGAAGGTACAAAAAATAACAATAATTAAGAATTTTTAAACATTAATATAACCTAATGTTATAATATTTCTCACTAAGACACAAAATAAAATAAAAAACAGAACTAAAAAAAACATAACAATACAATAACATAATATATAATTGATAATCACATCATCTCTGCCTATCCTAATGGAAAAAGGGCGTAACAACTTGACCCGATTATCAATTACGTAGTAACACAATCACCAATGAGCACTTATAACATAATTATAAATTATTATATTCCTTACCATTTTTAGCATAGGTGCATAAAACGTGTTTATAAATTATATATTATAGTAGTAGTAGTACCTACATAATACATAAATTAATATAGATTTTAAGATATAACAGAAAGATGAATATATAATATTATACAAAATAACAAGCAGTATCATTGTTGCGATTCCTTTTTCCAAAACAAGCACGTTTAGTAGCTTAGTATAGAAATGTATAAAAAAATAGGAATATTGAATTTACTTGCCTCATTTGTTTCTGTTAAGTTTAGACTAACAAAATAATGTTTTAATCAATAAAATCCAAGACGGAAATAAATACTGGACGTGTCTACGAGGTGACAATAAAAAATTACAATAAAGATAAAAATGAAAATGTGTTTATAAAATAAAACTGTTTATTCAAGGCCTCTTATCCGACTTAGCAATTTTTCCACTGAATGACTACGATTGCATGCGAACTGCCCATTTATAAGCCTGTGGGTGAGAGTCCTTAATAGACTGTCGACAGTAAACTGTCACCGAACGTTTATTTGCCTATGGTTATTTCTACCTTTTTATTTAATGTTTCAATGAAGTACTATATTTCTTTGTACAATAACTTTTTATATAATAAATAATACATTTCATACTGTATAATGTAATTTGTCTTTCTATGTTAATTTTGGCCATAAGGTTTAGACCGTCGCGTTTCGGGATCAGCTTATAAGTTGTCGGTTCAAACTAAGCAACTGGATGTGACTGCTACTTACAGTTATTTAGTTGTAGTAGTAGTCGCCTAAACATCTGGCATGAAGCTGTCATATACAAAATATTATGTCAATAATAATAGTTCAATGTATTATTATTTTTTTTTTTTATTGTGACTCGACATATGACAGCACCCCGCTTGATGTTAAGCCAAAGTGTGGTCCATGAATGAATATCACTGCTACTACAATTCAATAACTGTGAGTAGCAATCACATCCACTATGCCGGCCTAGATGGAACCGGCAACTTACAAGCTGATCCCGAAACGTGACCAAATCACTTCACGGTCTGTATACTTGTATTATCTGATATTGAGCAAAATCTATTTGTTTTAGTTATTATATTGGTTACTTTATAGACTGATTTATTGTATATGAGACTGATTCCTAGGCCGGCATAGTGGATAGGACGCAGTTATTTACCAATAGTAGTATTTGCAAACCAGCTAGATATCAGGCGTATAATATGGTCATTAAACGAGCCCCAATAAAAAAATATACAAGTTTGGTATGTTGGTATTTTATAAAAATATTTGAATTTACTTTAAAATATTTTTGTATTATCAATTTTCTTTGGGTCACGCTCCCCGCAACCATTTAAAGGCCACACTCGGTCCAAATTCACAAAAGGCTCGCGTGCCAATGCTTAATCCAGCTCGCTCTATTCCGTCGTATAAACTATAAACCCACCCGTTCATACGCCAATTAAGGTGATGTACGGCCGCCGCGTTGATATTAAGTATTTATAAATTACGTTTTGTTTAATAAAACGCCAGAAAGTGTTATTATTAATGAAGTGAAAATTAATGCCATTTAATCATTCGACGCTATGAATAATTTTAAAACGTTCAACTAAGAAATATTTTTAGGTACACATAAATGAGATTTTATTTTAATTTATTGTGACATATAGAAACACCCTGCCTGATGTTAAGCTGAAATGCGATCGATGTTGAAGGTGACTGCTACTACAGGTAAATAGTAAGTAGCAATCACATCCACTATGCAGATCTAGTTGGAACCGGCAACTTATAAGCTGATCCCGAAAGGCGATTAAGTCAACTGTATACTTGTGGTCTGTATACTTGTAAGTGGTGGTACTACCCCGGATCGGCTGACTACTTACTACTGCCTACCATTCTTATAATTTACTTTCCGAGTAAAGTAATAAATAAAGATAGGTCTATATAAAATATGTCAGGATCGAGAAAAGTGGCGCTTCGGCTCTGTCTATCCTTCTGGGAATTGAGGCGTGATAATTATTAATAATGATAATCATTGTATAATTAACCTCTATTTACAAATATCAATCAATTAATTTATCATGCCTTTTTTATCACAGGGATAGGCAGAGAAAAATTGAACGACACTTGCCACGATCCTGACACAACTCCCTCGCTTCTCTCACATCCTCAGTTATCTTTATACAAGCTTTACGGTTATAAGGACAAGGCAGCCCAACTTTCTTGAGGATGTCTCCGACTTTATTTACAAATAAATTAATATAAATAAAATAATAAAATTGTTTACTAGTTCATAATTTACTAAGTATAGTTGTTTCAAATTAGGCATTATAAACACAAAATGATTCTAAATTTAAATTCAAAACATGCCATGTCATCCTTAATTTATGACCAGGATTATGGTTTCCTGGCGCCTGATTATTTTGACGACTTCACTAGGCCGCTTGAAGCCTCTCTTGTTTTTATAAGCAACTCACAACTTTAAACGGCCTTCTAAAAGTGATTTAATGACTCTTTGCTTTTCTATCATTAATTTGGTCAAATTAATGTCAATCAAGTTTATAGGGCCGAACAGTAGCTACCAAGCGGTGGGCAGGAAGCGTCAACTATAAATTTTACTTTCCGAGATGCTCAGATATGAATCTTTTTAAACGCGACACAGTCTTTAATTTACAACCTGTGTGCCTTGGTCAGTGGTTTTATTGAAATACTTTTTGTTAATTAAAATAACTTCCCTTTTGATTTTGATCGGCGGTGTTTGAAGAAGTCAACACTTTGAAGTTTACTTTTAGCTATGAAAATGCCTATTAAAATTGTTTTGTATTCTCTCACCTTATGACTATAATAAACTCTAGCTTCTTTTGTCTCTCATCTAACTTAATAATTAAGGTTTTAATGTTCATAAATATGTTACAAGTCACTCTTTGGGATCATTTATTGGACTACTCATTCATACATGTATACCTTAGACATTTATAACAATCAATAATATAACCGTAGAGTTTGTATGAAGAGAATTGTGGATATAAAAAAAGCGAGGGAAGTATGTCAGGATCGTGGCAAGTGGCGCTTCATTGTATCTGCACATCCCTGTGGGGATAAGGCGTAACAATTTAATTGATTGAAATAATATACATTTAATTGTCTAAGCATGATAAAATAATAATAAGGGATCTATCTACATTAAAAATAAACGTAATACAAATTCTCTTCTATGCTTAACATATCCTAGAGAAAATATTCTAGTGGAAAGTTATTGTATTAACACTTTTAAGTTTTACAAACTGCTATTTCTTATTTACAATTAATAAAGATACTTAAACGCATTAGGTAGGTAAAGCATAAAATGAAAAAGGATGTTGTGTAAAGAATTAAAAATAGAACCATTAAAATCAGTATTAATGTATTTTATCTTCAGTGATCTGAACCGTATGTGTCCAGTAAATTATTTTTAAACTTAAATCTTAAGTCGAGCATGCCTTTTATGTCACGTAAATCAAGATTTACCAGGGACATACGGGTCATAGCTCAAAATCTGTCAACAATAAATCAATCGGTAAATAAGAATCTGCCCCCTAGAAATACGGTTCGTAATACAAGCGTGTACTTAGAGGATTATTAAAAATAAGGTTCTATTTAGCATTATTTAATAAATTTAGTATGTATTTTTTTAAATACATACTTATTATGCGTACATTAATTAGACATAAAAGTTTATCTTTATTTATTTATTGTTGAACTTTATTACTTAATCAACAAGTGAACTTAATGCGCTTGGCCAATTTCTACCAGTTTATAGACTGAAACAACAGGAAAATGTTATATCTTTGTAGGTCAAATGTTTAAAAAATATATACTCATAGTTATATTATCATCAGCCATATAATAGGCCTCCCACTTAGAACGCCATTCCGAACGACAAGGTGCTAGTTGCATCCACCAGTTATTCGTGACTCTTATTATGTCGTCAACCCAGTCCAGTCCTATAGTTATATACTACTTATTAACAAATATATTTACCTATTTGTTGCCATAATATACATTTTCTAGAAAACAGGTTACCTAAATAAAATTATTAAGCAAACATTTTATAACCCAAATTACGAGTAGCAAACATGTTAATATTTATTTAAATAACAGTGTTTAAACTTTTAGAACAATTAATATTTTGCAAAATCTATATCAAAAACAAGAAGTTTCATAAATATAGGGAATAATGAAGTAGTTTTCTTTATCAAATCCAAAGTTTTTAGCCAATGAAGTTACTGCTCTAGAGCAATATTTTAGTAAAGTTCCGTTTCTCGTAGTTTTCTTCTTGTTTTTGAAGCGGGTGTTAAAATTAAAATTATATTCTTCGCCCCATAGCAAGTTGATGCAACATCTGTTTGTTAAAAGAACCTAATTAATATAAAATTGATTTAATTATGAACTTTATATCAGAGCAAATTCTTTATAAAATTAATTAATTATCCCGAATCCCCTTTAAAAATCTTTGAATACTTTCTCGTGTAAGGGCCAATATAGATTTTTTAACACAAGCAATTAATTTCCTAATATATTCAACGACCCGTGTAAAAAATGGTGTCCATAAATATAGATGTCGCTTGTTAAAGTTAAAACGACTTGTATCTTGTAATGGATCACTTAATTTCGATTAACTCGACGGACGCGGCCCGGGAACAATACCGCGCCGGATATTACCTCGTTTTCGCTTTTTGATCGTTTTTCATGTTATTTTCGATACTGACGGCCGACCGCGATCTTAAATAAACAATGTTATTATTTGTAGAGGCACAACGCACCCCTCACTCTAAGATCCACTGAACCGATCCATTGCCTCGTACCGAACGCCATTATTTTAATGACCAATCAATACATATTGGCGTAGTTAAACAACATATTTCATTCGGTTTCTCAGAGGATACACTAATTAAGTTTGTTTGAATATTTGCTTTGTAAATTGTATGAGTTGTATCGTTATTAAGATGTTTGAGTTGCCCCATTTTCCCATCATTTTGAAATGGGTCGGAGTTATAGGGCAGTGTGTAATGGTGTATAACGTACCTACTCATATGAAAATGTCGTACGTGGATGGAATATTTCTTTCGTAAGTCAACCGTGATCAATTCAAGGCTACTATTGCCTATTAAAAAGTCTTTAGGAGTAAATTGTAATGGTCAAATATGTATGCTCGTATAATTACACCATTTCCGCATATTATAGGTTAACGTTTTCCAATGAATCATGACGTCACCTGAGTTTCTAATGTTTATGACTTTAATTGAAAGCAAAATTCTAATTATACCAGACGGACTAGCATTTTACTAACTGCATGTTTGGCTTTTAAGTCCTTTTAACCCTTTTTTGTCTTTATTATTCTTATTACTTTCTAACTTTGAAGTTTGTTTAATGAATTGTTGACTTTGAATTTAAGCAAATTTTTTGGAAAAAAATAATTGTTAATCGGAATACATAAATTTATTTATTTAATCGAGCGAATATTTTAAATTTGCCATCAATATTTATGATATAATGTAACAACGGCTTATAAGTTGCCTAGTTGGAACCGGCAACTTACAAGCTGATCCCGAAACGCGACTAAGCTACTTCACGGTCTGTATACTTGTATGTGGTGGCCTAGTCTGCGTACTACTTTCATGCATAACGCATTTGATTGTTATTATTGAAAGTGGTTGTTTATTCTTATAAGCTTTAAATGCACAATCCGAATATTCAGATTTAATAACAATAAAGATTTTATCATATTTTTCATTCAGAATGAAGACAATACCTAAAAGAAAACTTGTCAATGCATTTTAAACTCAATAATTACTATTCAAAGAGCACATATTAAAAGAAATAATCCTTTTTATATTAAGTTAGCAATGTCCAGTGGGAGTACAAGAGAAAAAAGTAAGATCCAACATGTCTGACCATTTCCGACGGCTATTATTCTGTCTCCCTCTATTTCCGTTTCCGGCTGTCCCGAAAACAAAATACTGGTACGCCGGGAATACAAACTTAAAGGCATTGCGTAATCCAACTGAATACATGTCCTTATACCTACTTCATATAATAAAGAAGATTTTTAATAATACACTCTCCAAAGTAAATATATAGAAATAATAATATATAGGAAATAATAATTACTATGTTTATTACATTAGGCATTTGTTATTGTGACTCGACATAAGACAGAACCTTGTGAAGTTGTAATGCAGCACATGAATAAAGGCGACTACTCATACAGTTAAATAACAGTAAGTAGTAGTCGCATCCAAAGTTTTTTTTTTTTATTATTATTTTTTTATTTTTTTTTATTGTGACTCGACATATGACAGCACCCCGCTTGATGTTAAGCCAAAGTGTGGTCCATGAATGAATGTGACTGCTACTACAATTCAATAACTGTGAGTAGCAATCACATCCACTATGCCGGCCTAGATGGAACCGGCAACTTACAAGCTGATCCCGAAACGTGACTAAATCACTTCACGGTCTGTATACTTGTAAGTGGTGGTACTACCCCGGATCGGCAGACTGGGTGCCACTGCCTACCACTCTTTGATAACCATTGATAATTGATTGAACCATGAATAACTCTTTGATAATTGCTTTCATAAGTAAAATTGGTAAAGAAATTATTATTGGTAACTCTTTTATTAAAGTATTTTTTATCTTAAAAGAATAATGGGTCCTGAATAAAAAAAAACAGAAATAATAAAATACAAAATCAACTAATACACATAAGATGACTATGCACACCGTTATCTATAATGTAATGGATAACGGTATCAAATATTAAAATTATTTAAACCTAATGAAATAATAAATATAAACATAATCGCAATCGTATACATTATACTCCTGTATATGGACAATATTTAAGATATCCGTGGTCTAGTGGTAGTGAAATGGTACCACAACCCAGGAACTCTTGGTTTAAAAATAATTTGTACTAATATATGTTTGATAAAAGTACTGTTTTTATGATACAAGCATATTAGTAGTATAGTAGTATAAAAATGTTAATAATAAAAATATTGTATTATCTGAAATTTTGCGCGAACATTGAAAAATGAATTAAACAAATTTTGTGCGGCTTACTATCGCGTTTTTTTTTGGTTTTGATTTTACAATTTTTTTATTATTCCGACGTTTGATAAAATTGTATTAAAAAAATTGTATAATCAAAACCAAAATAAACGCGATAGTAAGCCGCATAAAATTTGTTTATTTCAATAATTATATTAATAGAAAATACACGGAAATCCTATAAATATTATTTTCAGAATTAAACTGGTTTGTTTTATTCTTTGAATCTATAATAATACTTCTAAGTAACTTTAAACACAATATTGACTTTACTGTGAACATAATGCGGATAAATATTTTACTGTCCATGAGTCGCCCTTGCATCGAAGTGAAAAGTTTCTTTGTTTGTGCTTTTAACTCGTTCTAGGGAGATGTTAGTAAAAAAAAACACAAATCCAACCATGATTTAAACTTGTTTACATGCGAAAATAGGAAGTTGATGTTTGTTTTTTGCAGTTCCAAAACACTTTTAAAAAATTAATAGCTAAAAATACTTTTATTTTATTTATTTTATTTTGGCGAAATAAAAAATATATATCTGTTAATCTTAAAAGTACACGAAAAGTGAGTTAAAGTAAATCCATTCATTGTATACAAAGATCTAAGAATTTTAATTTTGTTCTAAGAGATTTAATCTCTCCCTTATAGCTATAAGAAAATAGGTAAAAAGAACAAAACTTTTTAATTGCCACATAAAACAGTCTTCACCCTTTTAATCATATCAAAAGAGCAATCTTTCCGGCCGGATGGAGTTCGAACGACATTTTAATCTCTGAAGTTTCTTCCACGAATAAACGTCTATATCTCATGTTACAGAATTCTGTTTTGATTTGTCAAAATCTAATTTGATGTCTGGTTTTCCCTTTGAATTATGTTACGCTTTTAATCGGTTCGCTTTCGTCACTTTTCTCGTGTTTCAAGAAATGTTTACTAGTACAATTTTATTCGATTCATTTTTTTATAACCTTATTTTACTTTACAATTTTGTATCTTATATTTTAGTTATACTCGTATATTGATTGCACTTTTAATAAAATTTAACAAAATATTTTTTTTTTTCTAATAAAGTGGCACAAACAATTCACAATCCACCAGTGAACAAACAACCCGTTCTTTGGTGTCGCTGATAAAAGTTATATTATAAGGTAAAAGAGATTTAGATTCTCGCTACGTTATGTACCTAATTCATTTTTCTTAATCTAAGAAAATTCTATAGACTCAGATTCAAAAAATAGAGATGTAGTCGCATAGGTCGAAACTAACAGGAAAAGTGACCTCCCCTTTCTTACCATTACATTAAGTCAAATGGTGCGTCTCGAATGTGACAGCGACTGAGGTAACCGATATCTGATACGGTTATTTCAGTCGTCAGCGGTCTTGGATTTGCCCTTGATCATCAGGCATGCCAAGGTATGATGTCACATACTTTTAATAAAAAAGTTAATAAAAAAACTATGTTCCATTTATCAAACATGGTGATTGATCAAAACAATTTGAAATTGACTCCCCAGAATTTCTCAGGCAGGTACAGCCACATTTGTTATTACATTGTTGCCTAATAAGTAATGAATAAATAAGATATGGTACTCTTGTGGTTATAAAAACAAAATTACCAATAACCTACCAGAAAGACCTGAGCCCCCATAAAACGAACAACAAATCTTATGCATTATAGTTCGCTTTATACCACCATAAAGCTTACTTACTGTTTTATCATGCTCGGCTTAACTACATTGTACGGCGAGACATTCATATTAATAAATAATAATATGTGGTATTAATTTTATGACGCTCTAAGAGGTGGAAACAAACAGGAGGCAAGTGAATATTTATTACTTAGCATACTTTTAAGGTATAAACGCGAAGAATTATTACGATGCAATAAACTCATGTTTGCAATAATAACCTAATTTTATTAATGTTAAGAGAAATGAGACAATGAAGTAAAATTGTGTGATAATAGATTATATTGTATACTTACATTATTAAATATAATAATTTTTATAGGAAAAAATTCAATGAGATGTTTTTCATCTGCCAGGCGTCACACGACGACTCATACTTTTTATTGTGACTCAACATACCATAGCTCCCCACCAGCTGGGGTGTGGTCTATGATGGAGGCGACTGCTACTACGGTTAAATAACAGTAAGTAGCAGTTACATCCACTATACCGGCCTAAATAAAACCTGCAATTCACAAGCTGATCCCGAAACGCGACTAAGTCACTTCACAGTTTGTATACATGTAAGTTGTGGTACTACCCCGGGTCGACAGACTGAGCAACACTGACTAAAAAATATATACCTTGCAAAAAAAAGCCAAAATATAATGAAATAAAGACTTAATTAATTGTTAAAATTTTGATCGACTCAACATACAATATACCTATCGCAAAAACTATGTATTGGAAATAAATCATTTTAAGGCGACCGTGGTGTAGTGGCAGTGCAATAATAGTTACACAAACCGAAAGCACGGGTTCGAAATCACCTACCGCTACCAATGTATCTTTGATATTTGTACTTTGGTAGTCCTGTTTCTATGATACAAGCACTTTAGTAGCTTATTATAGAAATTTAAAATAAAATAAATCAATATTAAAATCCTTTAATTCAAATTCTTATTGTAATAATATACGTATTACACTACTCTCATATATTTATATCAGTATTCTGTATAATACTGATATAATTATATGTATATTATCTTAATTGCTCTTTCTTTTCGTTTAAAAATTCAACAACTTCATCCATGTGTCGAGTAATGACTGGAAGGCGTTAAAAGATATGCAGATGTACACGTATCTTATAATTATACATTTTTTATTATTTTTGTATGCCGCAAAAATACTTTAAAGCGTTGATGTGTTTATGCTAAAATATGGAGATAGAGTCATTAGCAATTTTTACTTTATGATGAAATGTTAAGTAATTAAAAATAGATAATTTGTAGTCTTATTCTTCTTTATTTAGTCAAAAAAAGATGAGGGTTTGTGCGATTTTGTTTTTAATATTAACAAGTTTTATATCTTGTAATAAAATAATTATTAATAAACGCGATAGTAAGCCGCCAAAACCTTTAATATATGATTTTGAATTTATAAATACAATCAGATTTTTAATGTGCGTTGAAGACGACCATGGTGAAGTGGCAGTGCATTGGCTACGTAAGCCGAGTGGCACGGGTTCAAAACCACTCACCGGTACCAATGTATCTTTGATATATGTACTTTGGTTAGTATAGAAATATATAATAATAATAAATTAAAGTAAATCTATTTTAACAAAAGAATATTGTAGAATGATTTACTAACAGAAATAATACAGCAAGGAACGTCTATAGTCTACGGATCTAGATGTCAATAGGTACTTAATAGTTTTTGGCTTTGTACTTAGGTGTTTCTATGATCGATAAAAAAAACAATACAAGAAAAATACAAGTAAAAATAATCTACATTAAAAAGTAGTTCAACAAAATTCCCACTTGCATTTGTTTGTCTTTCGGAGTACTAACGTCAGAGTTAAATTTAGCTTGACAGTTTTGTCGCCTGTTGAGTATTTTTGGAGGCAAATTGTTATTATACCATCCCCATAGCGATGACTCGGCCGTCCTCTTAATTTCCAGTAAATCGAGATATGCTTACCGATGGCCTGCATCTGAATAAACAATTTGCTTCTGTGATTTATTAGTATAAGCCGCCCTATTTATAACGCTCAAAGAAATTCCACATAATACGTTATGTGTTTAATTAGTTTAGAGATTGTTGCTCTCTTTATTTTACTTGATTATTTTATTGTGAATCGACATCTGACCTCGACCTGCCTGATGGTAAACATAATGGAGATTCGAGAGTGTACATGACGGCTGCCCTATTTATATGCCCTAGTCGCCGGTCAATGGTGCTTCCTTACAAATAGCTTAAAGGATCCAACAGAGAGAACACATCGGCTGGCAAAGCATTCCACTTGTCGATTGTTCTACAAAGAAACGACGCACCAAACTTTTTAGTATAGGCGATAAGGGACGCAGAAGACCTTAGCAGAGCCAAGCTCCACACCATGGTGGGTGTTATAACGGGGCATTGCGGTTTTAATAAGCACCTGTACAACCTCAACATATCAGACAGCCCCCTCTGTAGGGGATGCCTGAATGAGGAGGAGACAGCTGCACATGTGCTCTTGAGTTGCAGGAGTACAGGAGTAGCCGAAGCAAGACAAAAGTTCCTTGGCAATGCAAGGACACTTCCGGAGGTCTGCAGGAACGAGAAGGGTCTCCTGGCCTTCCTGGAGGAGATCGGGTTGCTCCACTGAAGGAGAACCGTTGAAGAACGTACAAAGAAACCGAAGAGGACTTCAAGTGCGAAAACGAGCCCGCAAATAACTACAACAACTACAAGGGACGCAGAAAGTCTTTGTGCCTCTACGTAGTTGCAGGGACTCCAGAGTTCGCGTGATTTCTGTATCTTCTATAAAGCGGACAGTTCGACGCTGCAATGAATCTCCCTAGATTACCCTCATTGATGCCATCATCGAGAAGACACCCTAATAATATTCAATAAACGTCCGTCGATCCTGGTAGTGTACAGGCCGTAAAATTCCACAGTCGCGTTTCAGGATCAGTACGACAGTTGTCGATTCTTACCTTATTTTTTATTGAGACGCGGCGTCTGACCTCGACTTGCCTGATGGTAAGCAAGGGGAAGTCCAAGAGCGCCGACAACTTAGACCCCTTGCCGTTTTAATTTACGGTTGCCTTAGTCGCCGTCACAATGCCGGTAAAACACAGTATAGTTTGTTTTTTAATTTGTTAGTTTACGAGTAAGTACTTCATTGTATGGAATTTTGTAGATAAAGAAACAATTACGTGTGTAACTTACACGTAAAGCTTTGTTTTGTAAGATACCTCATATGCGTTAAAATATTTAAGTCTGACATTTAGATAGGCACTAATCGTCAATGGATTCCTTTACAACCACTTTAGTTAATGACTGATTTCATTATTGTGCATTCTTAGAACATTTATAGGTACTTATTTTCTAAGTACATAAAAACTCTGTTAATGGTTTCTCCAATCGCCATCACTATGCTAGCTGGTGAGAAAGTAAATGGTGGACTATAGCATTAAGTCCGCCTTTGTATATTCTGTCTAAGCCGAAATGACGCGCCCTTCCACTGTATTTACGTCCACGAGCAAGTATAAAATATAGATAAAACACACCGAAAATTCAATTATAATTCAGTTACTAGTTAGACACAAAAGAAGGCGCACGTTGTTGAAGTATAGTAGTATAGGTATTAATAATTTTATTCACACATTTAAATAAACTAATGAAGTGGAGGGGCGCGTCATTTATACTTAGACAAGCTATAATATTGTGCGTTAAGTTTTTAAATGAATAAAGGAAAATATATAATATAAATTTAATAGAATAAAATGAACGCGCACACATCGCGGTCAAATAAGTTCAGCGTTCGAACCCGGTGTCTGTCTTTATTTTGTATCTACCAATTTGAATTTTAAACCATTTTTTCTTGATAGCTAATTGTTAAGCCATTTATTTGACTGCTATTTGTTTAAACTGTTAAATGGTAATTATAATTTACAAATCTAGAGATATTATTTATATTCTACTATTAGCTGTAAGTTAACTATTTATAAATAAATAAATACTTATTCAAATTAAAGTCGTTATACAACTGAGGTTAAAAGGAAACAAAATTCCGGGGACATCTACTAGACCGTAAGTATTATGTATTTGTCAAATCTCTATTAATGTTTGAGATAAACGAACAATACAAAATAAAAGCAAAAAAGGCAGAACAAAAGTTGTTATAACCGTTAATGGAATGAAATCAGAAACAATAAGAAATCTTAGACAAATGGATGGCACCAATGCTATTTCAATAGAAAAAGGAACTGAAATCTCGGCAAGTAGAATAGAAGAGTGTTTATTTTATCCTACGTGTGAATGGTTAGATATGAGTGGACATTCTCTATTATGTGGTTATGGTCGAGCGCGAAAAAATATCATCAATTTCGCCAGACTGATTTCAATTCTAATCCGTCAGCAATAGGTTTAATTTTGTTTGTTGAGATTTGCTTTAAAATATACTTCTCGCAAAAATTAAAGGAACAAAAAAATTTTCTAAATTTTTTGGCAATTTTCAACAGGCTGTATTTCAGTGAAAAATGGTCGTACAAGAATTAAAAAACAAAGCTTTTGAAGCTTAAAGACTCTAGTTTACGAATTTTTTGGGTAAAAACTTTTTGAAGCACCGGTAGCCCTGAAATTCTTGGATAAAGCACGAATAAAAAACATTCCAAATATTTTATTACTTTCTTTTTGCTCTACGGGCATGGAAATTTTTTTTCGAGCTATACCAATGCATAAGTCCCATATCCTGTTTATTCAGCTTCAATTTCTTTTTTGTGGAATTCAGATACGATCTCTTGTCTTCGAGATATCAAATTTTGAATGCAAAAGGATCCTTTTTCACTCAACTGCCAATATCTCTGAAATTACTGGTCCCCCAGCGAGCGGACAGAAAGTTTCGTTATTTGCAGAAAATTTCCTACAAAAATTTGTCATGGTCAATTGGAAAAAAATTTTTTTTCCACCTGTAACGTTAACGTGAAAAAAGAGCAAAAAAATGCTATTTTCCCTTTTTTTGGTTAATCGACTGTATCTTCGGCAATATTAGGGGAAAAGCTTAGGTTAGAAGAATTTTTTTCAGCCTAATGTACCCTAAAGGCCCTCCTAAATTTTTAGATCGATCGGTTCAGCGGTTTTCCTGGACCGAGTGGTTGAAATTTTGAAAAAATTAAGGGAACAAGATTTTTGTTCCTTAAACTTGACCTAATCTTTTTAAAAATCATTAATTTCATTTTTTTCGCCTTTTACTCAATTTTGAGTTTTCTGAAGATTGATTAACAAAAAAATCCAAAAAAAAAATGAAAAAAAAATATTTACGATTAAAAACGACCATTCTCGGTTTTGCCTGTATGGTAACGACCGAAGACCTCGAGTTTGGCGTCAGGTCAACGTTATGAACAGTGTTTTATTCGTCCCATAGCTGCTCACGGTGATGGTTTGGGCTGCAATTTCACGGAATTCTCGAACTCCTTTAGTGATTGTTCGAGACACTCTCAATGCTAGGCGTTACATCGACCGAATCTTGCGACTTCAGGTGTTACCTTTAGCAAGAAATAGGAGAGGATTTATTTTTATGCAGGATAATGCTAGGCCTCACACAGCGAATATCACCCGTCAATTCTTTCAGACAAACAACATTAGATTGTTGAGGCATCCTGCAATGAGTTCTGATCTGAATCCCATAGAGCACGTCTGGGACATATTGAGCCGCCGATTGCGTCAAAATTATCCCAATCTGAATAATTTAGCAGCATTAGAGAACGCTTTGATAAGAGTTTGGCGTCAGATCCCTCAACGAATGATCCGAAATTGCATTTCCAATATGCGACAAAGATTGCTGTGATTAGGAGGAGAGGCGGAATACACTCGATACTGAACACGATACACACACACACATACACACATTTCACACTTTAGAAAATGAGTTTGGAGTCGTTAAATACTGTGGAGCTGAACGACCTGTGGGTCTCATTTTTTCCGAAGAATCATAACACACGTGCGTAAGCACAAAAGAAGCGTAAATCCGACCGTGCAACCTACACGTTGTATGCTTTGGATAACGCTAATGCCAGCGGTGAATCAGTTATCAATTATCAATCTGTCCAGGAAAACCGCTGAACCGAGCGATCTAAAAATTTAGGAGGGCCTTTGGGGTACATTAGACTGAAAAAATTTCTTCTAACCTAAGCTTTTCCCCCAATATTGCCGAAGATACAGTCGATTAACCAAAAAAAGGGAAAATGGCATTTTTTTGCTCTTTTTTTACGTTAACGTTACAGGTGGAAAATTTTTTTTTTCCAATCGACCATGACAAATTTTTGTAGTAAATTTTCTGCAAATAACGAAACTTTCTGTCCGCTCGCTGGGTGACCAGTAATTTCAGAGATATTGGCAGTTGAGTGAAAAAGGATCCTTTTGCATTCAAAATTCGATATCTCGAAGACAAATGATCGTATCTGAATTCCGCAAAAAACAAATTAAAGCTGAATAAACAGGATATGGGACTTATGCATTGGTCTAGCTTGAAAAAAATTTTCCATGTCCGTAGAGTAAAAAGAAAACTATAAAAAATTTGTAAATTTTTTTATTCGTGCTTTATCCAAGAATTTCAAGGCTACTGGTGCTCCAAAAAATTTTTAACCTAAAAATTCGAAAACTAGAGTCTTTAAGCTTCAAAAGCTATGTTTTTTCATTTCTTGTACGACCATTTTTCACCGAAATACAGCCTGTTGAAAATTGCCAAAAAATTTAGAAAATTTTCTTGTTCCTTTAATTTTTGCGAGAAGTGTACTACAACAAAAGTTAGTTTGTATAGTTTGCTATGATGAAGATTTTAAAAGTAGGTACTGCAGAATTTCTATGTTATCTTTTCATGTTCTACGTGTGACAATTTTATTATTTTATTTTAGTTATTTCAAAATGTTCTTTAGAATCTTTCAAAAGTTCACTGCTGCTAACTTTTAGGGCCATAACAAAACTTTCCAAATATACTTGTAACTTTCTTACTTTTAAATTAATCTTTATTGAACCAAAAGCTTAACCTTACTACAATTACTGGGATTTACAACTATATTAACAATATTATAGGAAAAAATATTGTAAATTACCTATTTTTAAGTTTATTTTGGTGCAATAAAGGATTTAAATAGGTTTTCATAATAAAAATATAGCATTTAAGCTGCTTGGCCTATGCAGTGGTCGTTTTCAGCGGTTTGGACAAAAAATAAACCTAACATTTAAACTTAATATTAATTTTGTAAAAAACATGTTAGTTAATAAATTCTTATTGTAAAAAGTGGTTGGCAGTGGTGCCCACTCTGCTGATCCTGTATAGTACTTACAAGTGTACAGACCGTTTAGTTACTTTGACGCGTTTCGGGAACTTACAAGCTACTTGCCGGTTCCAACTAGGCTGGCATAGTGCAAGCGAAAAAGTCACCTCCATACATGGACCGCATCTCAGTTTAACATCAGGCAACGGGGCTGTCATATGTCGAACCACAATTAAAAAAACATACTTAATGCATGTGTTTTGTTATTTATTTTATCGTAAAATAGTTCTAAAGTAATTTGTTAAAGTTATGGGAATGTAAGCTTTAGGTGTGGCAGTAACTCACGCGCACGAGAGATAGAGCGTGTATTTTTAGTGATATAAAAAACACCCTAATTTCCAACCCATCATGGAGGTAAAACATCGAGAGAATTTTCGACGAGACATAAGTGACGATGATTATTTTTATTGCCTCACGTTTTCATTTCTTTTATTTTTAGCCGAAAGTTTTTCCAGTAATAGTTTTTATGTTTTTAATATTCAATTAGAAATTCGTGTGAATTTTTGTAATCTGCATATTATTGGTATTATTAAATTGACCAGTGAGAAAATAATCAATCAATTAATCAAATTGTCACGCCTTTTTCCACAAGGATAGGCATAGACAATGTAGCGCTAATTGCCACGATCCTGACATATCTTCCTTGTTTTCCTCACATATAAAATGCTCTTCATACAAGCTCTACGGTTATAGGCCACTAGGCAACCCAGCTTTTTTGAGGATGTTAAAATAAGTATAAGTAAAAACATAACTTTAAGTTTCTAATCGACATCAGTTTCTGTAAATAACCTTATACATAAGTCACTATCAAACTAAATATAAAATCAACATAAAGTGTAATAATAATCTTCCCAATACATTTATAAAATGTATGAAATATGTTCTAGTTTGTCATAAGACGAATGTAAGTGATCCAAATTTAGCAATACTCGCTGCGGTCGGTGACAACTTGTAATTACCATGTCAAAATCTTTTTGTGATTCCTCACGAGCTGATGCGACGCAGGCGGCCGACACAAATAGCGTATGTACTACAAAATACCGAGTCCTAAGTCTAAATAACATAGGTTGACTGTACCTTTTTAGATATGCTTTGTAGATACATCCTCGTACATTGGTTATTATAACAAATTACACTAATAACAAAATAGTGAATATATAATTTTTATTATTATTAAGTACTGATAAGTACTAGGTTTAAAAAATTTTGTTATCGGTTACCCTGCTCTATTTGGATACAAAACATCACTAAGGCAAAACCAACACAAAACAAAAATTAAAACAATAATAAATAAACAAAAAAGAAACTACAATCTATTATTTGTATTATATATTTTATATAAATTCATTATATGAAAGTTATAATAGTTTTAAACATTTATGTACCGCATACTTAAAATTTTTGAATTAAATGTCTCAGAAATAATAAGAAATTTTCAGAAAGGTTTATTTAACGTTATGTATCTACATAATATATACGAGTATAGAATAATTATGGATACCTAACATTTAAAAGGTTTACTTAAATGTAATAAAATTTAACATATTTAATATGCAAATAAAATATCTTATAGCCCCTAATAAGCGAAATGGAGCAAGAAGGACATGGAAGAGATTAAAATATCCCCTTTCATTAATAATGGTCTAAAATTACACGTAATGTTAAGACTGTAATGGTTCCGCCATAAATTTTAATTAGGCATTTGATACTTCCACTTGTTGATATTTTGAATAATTTTCTACAGAGTAGATTAATAACCCAGCTCTTGTTTTATAGCTTAAATGATTTTTCTTTAAAGTAATTTTCTGTGGAAATATACAGGCTGTCGAATTGAAACAGTACCTAGCCTACAGTTTTAGTATGACAAAATGATTTAGTCGCATTTTTGTAACAGCCTAAAAGTTGACTGAGTTCAAATAGAGGAGAAAAACCTCTAATATTCAAACAAAGACAGTTTCATGCTGATGGATCATGCTGATGGTGAACCTGATCAGCATGGTTCTAGCGTTAAGGAAACACACTTTATGCTTCAGTTATCATCACGGTGCCTGCTTGATATGACTTGAGATAAAGAGTTTGCTCTCTAAAGACGAACCCGCTGAGTAACATAAACTAAAAGTAATTCCAACATATTATGATGACATCAAAGAAAATATAATTTGACAAAATAGTGATGAGATTTTTTTATAATTCTGACAAATCTATTATTTTTATTATCCTATAATATCATACATATTATTATACTAAAATTTATGGCTCTAGATTAATACGTTAAAACAAGTTATCTCCCCGGAGCCTAACAAGGGAATTATGGGTCATTTTGTACCGAGTTCAAGAGGCCCACCTACAGATATAATGAATCAAATAGACGGCCACCCGTGAAATAAAAATAGAGCCTAGAAGAATTTATTTTTTATCCTTAATTGTAAAGTGGTTATACTCATGAAATTACATTTTAAAACAAATACTTCCTTCCAGGTAGGTTTTAAGATAATTTAAATTTGGGTCAACCCTAAGAAGGTTTACCAAATATCCTGGATAGTTTAATCCAATTTGTTAACTAGTTAATCTTAATCTGATTTACCTTGTGTTACACGTGACTTAGCCAATATGCAATTAAATACACCTTTGAACCTTAACCAGTTTCTACGATATACGAAAATGAACCTTAGTCATAATCGTAATCTAAACTAAAACTGCAATGACGTCATATGAAATATACTATCAACATGGAAACTCATAGCGCAAGTAATTGTGTTGGAAAGCAAGCTTCAAAGTTGTGATGTGGCATATTAGCTTGCAAATATAGAGCCCATACAAAACCCTTATTGATCGAATGTTACGCGGTGCAAGTTCAAACTAAAATTTATGAGCGTTCAGTAAGTAAGAGCTCTTCGAAAGTGGTTACTTCACTTCTGGCAGTCTTTGTTTATTGCTTGGCTTCGAAACCAGCATCTTGTGTTTATGAATATTGATGCAGAGTTTTCAGTTGAATGCACTTAAAACGTGGAAGCATTTCAGATTCATAGCACTGCCAAAAATAATACTCCAATTTATGTTAGTAAAGTTGATCCAATTCATCCTTTGCCAATTTGTACTCAACAAATATAAAGTCGACCTCAATTCAAAACTCAATTTAAGCTCTCACCATCAATTAAATTATTAAATGGCTTATCTCTCAGAAACCACTTTTATTAGTTCTAACTTCTAAACAAGTAGACATAATTTTCACCCTTCCTCGTGTATCTCGTTCATAGCTATTTCGCTTGATCTTGTTGGTTTCATTTATTATTTAAAGCGTTTAAAGTTGCGCAAGTGAGATAAATGCTACACCAGCTTTCAACTTCAGACGTGACTAGCACTCTTCACTTTGATGAGACAATTTGCCAATTTAATATAGAAGGAAACCAATACGTTAACATACATAATAACTATTACAAATAAAACTAATTATACCGCAAACAAGAAAAAGAACAAGTTAACTTTATTAGTGGCTACAAAATTGTAGAACATTTCATTAACTCGGCATGACGTCCTTTATCCGTGGGTTTTATTACACTAATTGCTACATTTACGTTGTTTTCGTATAATCTTTATGCAATTACAACTTAATACAAAACAAACTTGTAAATAATCATATCTTTATCTTACAACTTATAATAAAGTCATATAAATTGTTTTATAAAATAAAAACTGTGTAATTTTTAGGTTATTTTATGTTTCTTTTTTGTGTTAAATTGCTATATTGTATGTACTATAATTCTTTGAAAACTGCTGATTTATGTTCTACTTTTTTGTTATATTTTTTATTTTTAATAATTGTATGTTTCCTTAATAAAGTTAAATAAATAACTTATTAAAAGCTTTATAGCGTGGATACTTTTCAGCGTAAAAACTTTGGAACCACCTGTATATCTTTTTAGGTATAGATATTGTATTAATAATACTACGCCATAAAATTAATTGAATTATTTTACTGTTGAAATCTCTTGGATTTTATTGAGCGAAACAATTTTATAAATACGCTTAACATAATTCCAGTGAAGTTGGTTGAATGAAATGAATACTTTCCACCTCAACCTATTCTAAAACCAGAATGGGAATAAAATCCTGGATTTAATCTTCGCCGGAGTCACCGTTTAATCTTACAGTAGATATGGCAAGGGTAAATAATAAATGTATTATACGCAATCACGTTAAATTGCGTTGTGGGGTCGTTGGAGCCCCGACGCCTGCAGTGGGGAGGTTAATAGTAAGTAGTTTGGGGACTTTAAAAGTTATGACGGCGACGCCACACATGTGGTTATATCACCTCATTGTATTTAGTAAATGACGACATTTCTGGTAATTTTATTAATAATTCTTTGATCATCAACTACCGACATTATAGCGGCGATCGTGTTATTGCGATAGTAAAATGATCTAGCGAACCATTTGCCGGCCTATTGATGTATATTTGATACTTATTAAAGTACTTAGGTCGCCTAGTTTCTATAACAGTAGCAAGTTTAGTAGCCCAGTATAGAAATTAAAAATATATTTATATATCTGGTTTGTCACTTTTCATTAGAATATGTTCAAAGTCATTACCTCCCTTTTATAACGAGAAACAAAGCTATCCCCTGTCAAATATTATAAATACAAAATAAAGGATACAAACAAAAATATAGATACAAAAATAAAAAAATAGCAAACAAAAATAACGGTTATAGCTTTTTCAACGGGTTATAGCTTAGAGGGAAATGAGCCCACAATAAAGTTAAAATCAAATTGTAGCTTCAAGTAGTTTTCAAATATATTTTTTTAACATTCGCAGTAATCTTTTTTGATAAGAATTTTTGAGTCACATGGAAAAAAACAATTATTTTGGATGATTTTAGTATAAATATCCTTTAAATATAGGCAACACTTTCCGCAAATGACGATTATTTGGCACAAAATCAGAGATTTTCGTACAATCAAAAGTATACGATGCAAAACCAAACCCACTAATATGTAAAAGCGGTTTGTTTATCATATGTCTAAGCTTTGTTTATGACGCTTTTGTTATGTCATAATCGTCCAGCACTTACTAGGAGAGACTTCTCTTGAAAAACAGCGAGAACTATGTAATTTATTTCTATTTAACTTATTATGCGCAGAACAATCGGCGATCAAAGAAAAAAAATCCTTTTTGAATTTTATTTATTTATAAAAAGAAAGTAGGGTTTTTGAATTTGCGAAACATGCTCTATTTATAAACACATTGGCTTTTGATGATGAAAATGGTGACGTGAGAATGATGACTTAAAAAGGTAAATATTTGCACATTTTAAGATATTTGTAAAACTGTATAAAAATCCATCTCTTGTTCGTATTTTTTAAACATAAAAGTGTTCTAAAAAGCAATAAACTTTTCAAAGTGCTGCGAATTTTCTGTCTTGGTGCCCTGAAGGTTTAAATCTATTCTTTTTGCTAAAATCACTACAACGACCGTGTGCTAGTGTGTATGTGTCGCAGCACTTTTAAACACTTTTTAGTGTTTTTTTTTTCAGTTCAAATATAATATATAATTTAAAATATACGATAATTTTTTATTTTTAATGAGTGTACCGCTAATGGTTAAATTTATGACAATGTTTTTTTTCCTTTAATAAAGTCTGTATAATGTTTGTTAACAAAGCAACATCGTCTTGTTGTTTAGGCCGCTTAATAAGAATTCCTAAGTCGTATTTACGTCAAGGAAAGAAGACGTAAGACTGCCTAAAAACGGACATTTATCCAACGAACTGGGAAGATTACTAGAGGAAAACTGCAATGAACTGGTGGGCTTACGGATATTCTTTTTATAAATTAATTAAGTCTATTTGTGGAAGCCTAATACTTTCTTTGTGTTATTAATTTCGTCGCTAATTAATATTATTGGAAATCTAAAAGATATTTGAGTCTTCACGCCTGTAATATTTTTCAAAGAGCAGTAGGCAGTGGTGCACAGTGTTTAATACAGTTAAAATTAATAAAATAAAAACATCAATAAATCTATCAATCAATCAAATTGTCACGTCTTTTTTCCTAATGAGGCAGAGACAATGAAGCGCCACTTACCACGATCCTGACACAACTCCCTCGCTTCTCTCACATTCACAATTCTCTTCATACAAGCTCTAGGGTTATTGGCACTAGGCAACCTAGCTTTCTGGGGGATGTCTCCGATAAATCTATCTTAACTTAATCTAAATAACTACACAAATTATAGCAAAATTTATTACCTAGTGGACATGTTGTTGTAAACAATTCAACTATAAAAACAACGTGATAAACAAAGTTGCATTATGTCCATGATTCTTATGTGGGTAACTAAATGCTCCCGCCCACTTTAATTCAAAGACAATGCCCAATTACTTGCTTCTACTTTCATGTTTATAAAAACTGACGTAATATTATTTTTCTTAATGTTAACCATAAGCGAACAATGCATGTGGTGTTGTTTGTTTAAAGTATTAAAATTATCATGATTATTCTATTTGGCAAATATGACCAGAGCCTTTTAAATAGATTTTTTTATTGCTTTTTCATGAGGATTATTTTTATATATTTCTCTTATATTAAGCTACTAAAGTGCTTGTATAATCTAAACAGGACAACCAAAGTACTAGTAAAGTACTGTACTGGGCAATGTAAATTCAACACCAAAATAAACGTGATAGTAAGCCACATAAAATTTGTTTAATTAATTAATCAATGTTCGCGCAAAATCTGAGAAAATATTCAATAATAATTAAATTTGAAGTAAATTATCTTTAGAAAGACTCTTCAAATCTTATTGTGTCTACTATTTATTGTTTTAATAAAATAAGCTAATACATAATTTATAATTAGGTAATGAATAAAAAATAAATAAAAAACACAGATTTATCTCAATGTACATTTGGTAGACACGGTCCTAAAAGCACATACACGTAGTTATAAAAAACGACACCACCAAGGTTCATATTACAAAAATCCATTAGGCCAACCAATAAAAATAGATCTCGTTTTATGTTTCCTTATACGGTGTCGAACCGTCCTAATTCAGTAATAGAAAATAAAAGTTAAGAAACTCCTTATAGGTAATGTATAAGGAGTTTCCGATCATTTTATCAGTACATGAAATGATATCTATGCAGTCACCTTTGATATTGAAATCAAAAGTCGAGATTGCAGTCTTAAAATGGTTTAATATAATAACAATCATTTTATTACAACAGCTTCCCTCATTTCTAAATATGAATATCAATAAAATAAAGTAAATATTATTGAAACAGAACACTAAACGACGCCTAACGATAGCATCGTCCTTATAAGGAACCACTTGGACGTACTTAGAATATTTAAACTCAAAATCAATTGACGAGTATCCATTTAATCGGGCAAATAAGAGAATATCTTTGAAATCAACATCGGTTGCCTCCGCCCACATCTGGCACGATGTCTTACCGCAGAATGGACAAGATTCGAGATTTGATAGTGCCTTAAATTAACTACATTGACTTTTACGGCATACATTTGTGAACGTTGACAGTGAGTGTTGGGTCTAAACAAACCAAATCGACGACATCGACATGTTCGACGTTGAATAGTGGTGTTTGAAGCACAGTACATTATATCTATGAGAATTAATAGATTTGTTAGTGAAGAAAGATTTTATTTAAGCATCGTGTATAATCATGATAAGTAGACGTGCTTGTAACAGTGAAGCTTTATGTTATCTTCCATTGTACAATAAAATTTAAATAACTTTTTGCCTCAGACTGCATCTAAAATCTAAATATCTTTAGTGTATGTTTATTTAATATCTACTTAAAAGATTATATTATCAATTTTATCCTTTATATTGCTTTCTTATATTTTAAATTAAATTTATTTATTTTATTGTACAACTGGGCAAAGTCTCCCCTCTCTTTTTTCATGAATCACTTTGCGGTCTCTTACCACGAAATATTGTAGGAGAATGTCTCATGTCAACATCTCCGTTTGGGCCCACTGCAATGTCTTTTGTAATATGGAGTCCACTCAATTTGCTTATAATGGTTTTTATAGTCGTCGACGCTTTTAGACCTTGCATAAATTAAAGAGTTGACCTTTTTATTTATTAGTCGACTTTTTATTTAAACTGGAGCTTAGTCCCACTTCAGTTCAGCAGCATTTTCGGCTGAGTCGGATTTTTGTGATTTGGAGCGCAGTATGGTGTTTCCAATTTTATGTGGGTTTCATGTCTAGAATACTGTGCTCCAAGGCTCTTTGACCAACTCATGGCTTTCATTTATTCACTTGCAATTATTTCCACACTGTAAAAACGAAGATAATTAAATATTATCCACTGTTCTTAAGCACTAAGTACTTTTGTCGTCTAAATTGAAACTAATTACATTATTATGAGTATACTTTTTTTTCACTTACTTTATATTAAATTATAAATGGGTTTTTAAATTTTTCGTCAGTCATCGTAGGAAATATCCTATACCGTGGGACTTGAAAACAAGCCTAATTAAAGAGGTAATTATATCCAATTGTAATGTTCTAAGAAGTGTTTCGAGCATCTCTATAAATATGTTAATATTAAGAAGTGAGTGTCGGTGTAAATAATAAAGCAATTAATATGCGGCCGTATAGCTTGAAACAAAATGGTGGCTGTGGGAGGGGACTTGCGCACACGCATTTTGATTGGCGAAGTTATATTAACATAATTTAAGACAATACATTTATTTAAAAAGCGGTAGCATTTTCTTTAATGTATACGACTTCATTCTGTTATAACAAGTTTTTTTTTATTATTGGGATATTAATATTCGATGTCTTTGATATATAAACTAATAATATAACTTTATCAAACTATGTTGCGTTTGCACTTTGTATTTGTATTTTAATATTTCGGTACTTTGGTCGCCCAGTATCTATGATACCGACACGATTCGTAGTTAAGTATTATTGTTTTAAAAAATATTATCATAGACATATTTAAAAAAAAACTAGTAGTAGTATTTCATCAAATAAAATCAAAATGTTACCGCTCAATTCACACAGGGATAAGCAAGGCAGTAAAGCGCTGTGATCCTGAGAAAACCCACCACTTCTCTTCTTATAATCTAATATAATTATATTGTCTTCATATAATCTATATAGTCGGGTACACAGCACTCTGTTTTTTATATCCTTAATTAATCTTTTTAATCTTTTTGATCTCGTTCTGGGTCATCCCTGTATGATTCTTCAACTAACCTAGGATTTATAAATTATGTTTTACTATATTTGTAAAATTTGATTGAAGTTTTAACCATTTTTTTTATAAAACTACAAACATCTCTTTTTCTCTTAAAAGCAGTAATAGTAGATACGTCTTTGGTCGTTGCCCCACATGATTTCAAGATTCGTATCGCGTCTTAGAGATTCGATTTCAAAGATGCGATTGCTCTAGGTATCGTCTAGAATCGAAAATTTTATGAAGGTATCTTAAATAATACAATGTTTCAATGCGTCTGGTGCAATGGTTGCTTCAACTAAGTAGGTACCTAAGATTTTTTTATGTGGAGTTTGAAGTTCAATGTATTTAATATAGGCTATATTGTTTTTTGATTCACATACAGTATATTACAATACAATATTATATTAGGAATAATATGGTATACCTATCAGTAGAAGTTAAGACTAACACAATTACCAATATTTTGTGCAATATTTATATTATAAAATAAAGAAAAAATAAATTTTATATTATATTATACATATAACATAAAAGATATTATATAAAATAAATGAAGATAATAAAATATTTAACAAAATTATAAATATTGTTTTTTTTATTTGTAAATTGAGGTCATTATGTAATATTTTTTTCTCATATCTGGTTATAATCTTATCTGGCTTCAGTTGTCAGTCAAGTTACTTGAAAGTGGTAGATGAGTTAATGCCCTTACGGAGCTATAACAAATAAAGTATTGACTTAACCTTATTTGAAGGAATTAAGATTAAAAAATTTTAAATCCGGTAAAGTAGCGTAAAAGCTATTATATGTTCAACTACAAGCCCCGTACAAGCCCGAAAGTAATTTCAATTTTTTTGTCTCTTTAATCAAACGTTTTACCAAAAAAATTGATCACAAAAATATGGCACGTAAAGAACATGTAATATAACACGTGTAAGCTTGTGTGAAGAGAATTGTGGATGTGAGGGTCATGATCAGGAGTTGTGTCAGAATCGTGGCAAGCGGCTCTCCATTGTCTCTGCTTATCCCGGCGAGAAGAAGGCGTGACAATTTGATTAATTGATTGATACTAACAAATGGAAATTATTATTATTGTGGCTTGACATAATATGATACTCGTAGCACCATAACCGATGTGATAAGCTGGAGTGCGCTTTATGAACGCAGGCGACTGCTAACACTGTGAAATAACTGCATGTAGCAGCCTAGTTCAAATTGGCAACTTTCAAGCTCTTTCACGGTCTATACACTTAAAAGTGACGGTACTGCCCCGGGTCGGCAGACTGAGCCTTTGTTCAGCAACAATCGGCTTACCACTCTTTATATTTATTTTAGTTTTGTAGAAGTTGAATTAAAAGTATGGAATAATGCAAGTACTATTATGTATTTCTTTATAAATAGGGGACTATTAAAACAAGTATGTTAACAGGTTCAAGTGAACCTAGGTAGGTTCGTGCAGCCGTCAACCCGCTAACAGGCTAAAAACTTTTACTAACTTGTAGTTGCAAAATATACGTGGCCAATTGCAGCACGACATGCTTCAGTAACTTAGACTATTCCTGGAAAATTTCACGATAACTGTAATTGTATTTCTATAATGCTCGCATACTTTTGCAGCACAGTAAAATAATGTACTAAAACAATTAAGTGTAACGAACTTTATCATCGATTAAAATATTCAAAGGCTCCCCAGGTTACCGTGTTCCTTCAAAATCATTTTGACCAATTTATACTCAAATCTTAATACATTAAGGTCGAGAAACGATTAGTATTTTTGAACAGCGGCCTGTCACGATTCAAAGCAGTAGAATGATGGGTTCGCTTGTTACTTGCTCTTTCCAAAAACAAGGCCCAATCCCTCGGGGCGGAATTGATAATTTACTCGTTGGAAGGGCTATCATTAAGCTCGTTGTGTATAGAATGATTACAGGTTGCACTCGTATGTTTATAGTAAGATGGCTTTCGTCGGCAAGTGTGTGTGAGAAGAACAAACATTGTCTCGGGTCGTTAGTAACAAAAATTATGCTCTTCAGAATAGTTATTATGACATAACTTGGAATGCCGGATGAAGAGCGATCGCTTTGGTTGCAGCTGTTAAGTCGAGTGCAATCATTTAGTTGGCTTATTTTGCAAATTGGTGCTGCGAATGATTTTGTTTTTTGTTCTCTCATTATAGGCATTCATCAATGTCGTGAGACACCAGGTGTTCGTAAATTGCTGACGAAATATAAAATTAATAATTTAATATCATGAAATTGGACTCTCGTCCTAAAATCAAATAAGAATTAGATGTTTGTTTTGCGGATAACGTTTTTATCGTTTTTTGTTTGTTTGTTTTGTTGGTAGGTAAGTTTTAATTTCAGACATCTTTAAATAATAAAATATGCTTTTCATTTAAGACTAGATCAGAATCCTGACTTTAAAATTACTAAAATATGCAAATATTTAAGAATTTAATTTTGTAGACAATTAAAATGTGCTTTTCTGTAGACAAGGCAGGCACCGCTCGTCAGACTGGCGTCGCATGGACGATTTAGGAAACAGAAAGAATAATAAAATAAAGCCCAGAGGGATTAATTAAAAATAAAACTGGGTATTGACATTTTATTTGTAAAAGTAAAACTTACGAAAAAAAATTGAATAAAAATTTTGATACTTTACTTATACATAGATTACTTACCATTTTTAATTACTTGGGTATATTTTTAATTTATATTTTTTTATTTTTATACGTCTATATTTTTTAAATTTACATTTTATATTAGATTACTTAAGTGCTTGTATCATAGAAACAGAACAGGAACAGGAAAAAATATCGAAGATACGTTGGTTCTACCGGTACTGGCGA
Source organism: Tinea trinotella (assembly GCA_905220615.1). Lineage (NCBI taxonomy): Eukaryota > Metazoa > Arthropoda > Insecta > Lepidoptera > Tineidae > Tinea > Tinea trinotella. The sequence goes on from HG992314.1 coordinate 4,723,949, forward strand.
GTAGTTCTAAACCCGTGGACTGGCTTTGCATTACCATTGAATTACCAATACACTACGGGCGCCTTTACTACTTTTAAATACTTGATTATTAAAGACTATGACTACGAAGAAACGAAACGTCGAACCAAATAAATGTAGAATAAAAATATAAATAATAAAAGCAATGTTATGGCCCCTAAGTTCATTCCATATTTAACAAATCGGTTTTACCTGACGCAATTACATTGTTTGACTTTATTTAAAATCATACATTATCCTTGCTGTTTTCCAAGTAACTTATTTGCTTTAACTCGAAGCTGTTCGTTTTGAACCTACTTACGACTCCTACCTGATTATGGTTTACTGGTATAATAACGGACATTTAAAAATAAAAGGTAACCCCATTCAGAGAATCTTTTTTGCTCATTTCCTCTCCTAACCGTTGGTTATTAAAGTTTTTTTGTTTTGTTTAATGCACAAAGTAATTTAGTTTCGATTACTGATACTTCCTGGTTGGTATTTTAAAGTTATAAAAAAAATAGTAAGTCACATTAATGCAAATGTTATTGCTAATAATTGGCCTATTAAACTTATTATCTTCGACTTAAAATGTTGTTAGTTATGTAAAGTTTAAATCAGCTTTAAATATTCCGGTTCCAACTAGGCTGATATAGTTACAGCTACTTGCACTTATTTAACTGTAGTAGCGGTCGCCCCTATTCATGGGCTAAAATCAGGCGATTTTCTTTGGCTGGCGCGCCATATAGACGGCGACTGAGGCACCATGAACTAACTTGGTTGCTTCAGTCGTCGTCACTATTGGATCTCCTCTTGCTTATCATCAGGCGAGTCGAGGTCAAATGTCATGTCACAATATAAGAAAAATGTCAAGCTACAATAAAAAAGGGCTCTCCCCATTTTATAACTATAGATCTTCCAGGCGAAACGTGAAAATGCAATGAAAATTGCATTAGACAGTCGTAAATGGATCATTTTTTTAGTCGGCGCTCCTTCCTTGTTTGTTTTAATCATCGCGTTTAAAACAAAATTTGTGTGTAATTAATCTGAAAGGAAATGGAAATTATTATTATCTAGGTGTTTTTTTCCATTGGTAAAATATAAGTTAAAGAAGGAATATAGATAATATTGTACCATGAAAAATCAGACCGTATTTAATGAAATTTGACTCAATAACACAATAAATAAATAAACAAGAAAAATATTGAAGGAAAAACCGGAAAACCGGAGGAATTTAAAGAATTCAATTACATTTTATCGTAACAGAAAATCTAATTGAATTCTTTAAATTCATAACTTAAATCGCGACCAAGTCATTGGCAAGAGGGGTCGAAACGTTGAGTAAAATAAAATATGTCAAAACCCGTTACAAGCTATTGTAGTTATAAATCAATCAAATTGTAACGCCTTTTTCCCACAGGGATAGGCAGAGACAATGGAGGGCTACTTGCTACGATCCTGAAACAACTCCATTGCTTCCTTCACATTTACTCTTCTTACAAGCTCTATGGTTATGGGCACTAGAAAAACCTAGTTTTCTTGAGTATGTCTCCGATTTGGTCGGAAAACACCCTCCTGGGTCTGCCGTGTTTAACGTATCCATTCACATTAGATTTATAAATTCTTTTCGTTAATCTACTTTCACTTGTCTTTCCATGTAAATCTAAAGGAATATTTTAAATAACCTAGTTCCCGAATTTTAAAGTAGACATTTGCCTGCTCTGATTATCCGGGGTAGTAGGTACCAGTGTTATTGTGACCAGCGTAGTGGATGCGATTTCTACTTGTACTTTTTAACTGTAGTAGCAGTCACAGCAGTCATAATGTCGAGCCACAAAAATAAGATAAGCATAAGTATTTGACCTACAATAGTAATGACGACCTAATTTTCGACTGCATCAATCGCCATGTTATTACTATGCCAGCCAGAGGTGCAACTCAAGCCTTTTTTGAAGAATCCGAGTCTATAGAAAGTGGATAACACATTGGTTGTAATTTTTTTAATAATCAAGTATTGCAATATAACGCTATAGGAATACAGGCAATAAAATATAACAATAAAACCTTGATATTTCACAAAATTGGTAACATTATACCTTTAAAATCGACAATGACAAAATAACGATAAAAGTATTGATTGACAGATTGATCTTTCAATGATTGTATCCGGTTTTATTTTGTTAACATTTTTTTAAAGTAAACTTTAATCGTTTCGATATTTGAGATGGAGCTTATGTTTTTTGGTTCCGGTACTAGTATTGTACATATTGCAACATTTAATTTTGTAGTCACAATGTTACAATTGTTGTTAACGCGGTTTCCTGTAAAGCGATACTTGGATCTCGTGGGTGGCTCCGATTGCTCATAGAGAGTGCACTGTGGTACTATTAGTCATACGATAAATGTAGCTACACGGTTTTGAGTTATATTAAATTTTATATTTTTTAATTTTCGATATATGTATACAAAGGCTAAGGCACCTATTTTTAGATAGAATAGGTACCTCGTCAGCACTCTTAGATTTTGTGTTATATAATTTTAGGACCTGATACCAAATCTAGAATAGAGCATTCCGAATATGATAAACAAAGGTGTGGCGGATAAATATCTAGAAATTAATATGGGAAGCAAACTATTTGATTGGAGAGAAATTTAAATTTGGTTGACAGACACTTGGCGGTCATTACCCAGTCTGTCAATCGGGGAAAGTACCATCGTTTTATACACTTTAAAAAGTTTATACAGTGACTTAGTCGCGTTTAAGAATCAGCTTGAGAAACCTAGGATGAGACTGCTACTTGTAATTATTTAACTGTAGTAGCAGAAGCCTCCATTCGTGGACCGCACTCCAGCCTAACAATGAAATAAATAATATTGGCATAGTTTACAATATTTATTTTTATTTTTTTTATCTTACATTTTTATACTAAGCTACTAAAGTGCTTGTAAAGTGCATAGAACAACCAAAGTACATATATCAAAGATACATTGGTACCGGTGGGTGGTTTCGTACTCGTGCTCTCGGTTTGTGTAACCATTGCACTGCCACTACACCACGGTCGCCTTATTAAACTGCCTTAATTAAATGCATAGTTAAAAGGCTTAAACTTTGAAACGAATAAATTGCACTTAAAATAGTCGAATGGTTTATGATAAGAGCTTTATACAAAGACATGAAAACACAATAGAATACGCAACTGTCTATATGTTATATTGTTGTACAATTGTCAATCGGTAGAACTTGCCCTGTTAACCATGTTAGGTATTGTTCAACTAGTATACTTGGTAAAGTTTATATCCAAATTGGCTGCGCGATTGTAGGAAGAGGTCAAATTGGGTTTACAACAAAATGTACTAGTTTTTGAGTTTTCACACAACATTTTAAAACTTTTAATACACTCACTTTTAGTGGCAAGTTTCAAAATGTACTGCGAATAAATTATTAAAAAACAAAATCTACTTACATAAAGTAAAGTTTTCTATCGTTTACCACTTTTAAATATATTAACAAGTAATAATTAAAGTTTCCTCTCTAAGTGAACATAAATCAAAATACACTAAGATATTTTTTGCCTGACATAGTGACTGCGACTTTTAAGCAGCCGTGGACGTATCGTATCGGTCTTTTTAGTCGTCGATGCTTTTGTACTTCCCCTTGCTTACTTAAAAGTGGCAATGACAAGTCGCGGTCAGTCTTAGTAGAAATAAAATGAATATTTAAACACTATCAAATAAAAATCTATTAATAAAAACGCCTATTACGTCTATATTATCATTAATTTATGTTATATGTACTTAAAGCAAATACAGAACTCGTTATCTATATAAGCATTACTTAAAAATGCATAACAATGATACTCGTTAAGCAATAGCATTGAATATTTCTTTATATTTGGTAATCATTGTAATACGTGCAATCACATCTTACACATATGATGCATCAAGGGAACCAAACATATTTAGAGCTGTTAATACCCCGATTATTTATTGAAACTATCAAGACATACAAGAGTGGTAGGCAATGGTGTTCAGTTTGCCGATCCAGGGTAATAAGTTGCAGGTTACAAGGCCGACATAGTTGATGCAAGCAACTACTACTTGCAGTTGTTTTACTGTATTAGCAGTTATCTCTATTCATGAACAGACTCCATCTTAACATTAAAAAGTAAAAAAAAATCAATTTAAGTTCATTTCGGGGAAAATATTGACCAAATCGGCAATCAAGCTAAAAGATTTGTCACATCGTTTCTTTGCAGAACAATCGACAAGTGGAATGCTCCCCATGTCTTCTCCCTATTCTATAATCTTGAGTTCTATGATGATCTAAAAATGCATATGATATTTGTAATACAGTTATTGTGCACTGAAAAGTAATTAATCTTTAGAAATATTTTCATCTGAGGTCTAAAATATTGGTAAAATTATTTTTAAACCTTGTGAGTATGTACAACTCTATATAGTATACTCGGGACATGACGTTAAAGTACAATGATCTTCACAATAGCTCAGTAACAATATTTTGAAAGCTCAAGCTAAGAAGTGTATTCTATGGCAGAATATCACAATGACTCCATTCACGGCATCACCTAAGCCAAAGAACGCTTTCTTGTGAACTATAAAAACGGAAGTTGACGTTTGCGATGTGGCAACACTAGCAACATGGAGCCGGTTATCGTGGTTCATTGTTCCTTTGTGCCGCACTTCCTTTTATGGGACCTAGATAAAAATCTATGACATCTTAGATCATATGCTGTTTAGTGCCTAGTTTATAGATCACTAAAATAACCTTTCCCAGACTCTCATACGTCTCGATATCCTCATTTTAAACTTTAACATTGTGTTACACATCGTTCCTCCGATTTTAGATAATGACATTATGTATAATAAAATATAATAACTCTCACACCAATTATACATTATCTATTGATTAGAAAAATCAACTAACGGACAAGTTGACGTCGAATGTATACTAAAATCCTTCTCTCCAATTGGAATCACCTATCGCCCTTCCGATCTATCACACGCTCGCATACGGGCCTTCATTGACTAGATTTGCCCAGAGATTGAGACCCATCCATCAAGCCAAATGTCAAAACTAATACGAAGTGTCTCCCGTGAGACCTTTACTGTGATCGTAATTATGCGTTTGAATGCAGAACGTCAGCTATGATCCGATTAAGACCGGTTCTATACTGACTGTTTACTAAACGACCATTTAGTTCTTTGTACTTTACATTTTGTATTTATCGAGATATTTTTGTTATTATAATCTTTGCTAATAAAATATTTTACGTATGATGGGTATTTACATATATTTATATGTTTTTTAAATCGTAAATATAAATTAGTAAAAAAAATGATAGGAAGATATTATGCATGCACATCGCATCGGTCAACTGCGACTGGGTACCAAACCCGATGTCTGTCGGCTAACGCGCCACTGATTAGCTTGGATGCGTGAATTCTTATTACTGTGGCTTGACATATGAAAGTTAAGCTGGACCCCGCCTAAAGTTAAGCTGGAGTGCGGTTAATGATTAGGGGTGACTGCTAGTATAGTTGCATAACTGCAAGTAGCAGCCCCTTTCACTATGCCGGCTTAATTGGAACCGGCAACTTTCAAGCTTATTCTGAAACGCAACTGAGTCACATTATACTTCTACACGAGAAATGATTACATAAAATTTCGAAATAGAAATTAGAATAGATTTAGCCAGGATGTTGAATATTATGATTTACTATTCATATCAATATTAGATTAATGATTCATTGTTTACTCAATTTACAATAGACAATGAATTCCATTGAAGTTTACACACTACTGATAAAAATAAAATAATACTTTCTAATAACATTATTATTCTTACTAGACATGTTTTAAATTTAAATTAAAAACTTTAACCTATAAATTTAAACCTAATCTTTTATTTTACCTTGACTTACGAGTATGACAGCACTCGTATGTTAGCAACCGCCGGATGTTAAGCTGTAGTGCGGTCCATAAATAGAGGAATAGATGTATCTACTACTATAGTTAAGTAATGTTAGTAGCAGTCACATCCACTATGTCGGCCTAGTTAGAACCGGCAACTTATAAGTTGATCCCGAAACGCACTAAGTCACTTCACGGTCTGTATACTTGTAAGTGGCGGCACTACCCTGGATTGGCAGATTAGGCACCACTGCCACAACCACTCTTCGACAACCAAACCCTAAGCAAATATCTGCCTCTTTTTTATTAACAAATATTTATATAGCCAATCAAACTAATAAATCTTACAAATATGTAAGAACTATAAAACAAATATTTGCTCCGACCGTAAACTCCAGGACTTTCGCATAACGGACTGGTGTTCTAACCAATACGCCACGCCTATCGTCAAAGCATTAGCAAAATCCTAATATTTGAAAAGTGGAATGCCTTGCCAGCCCATGTGTTCTCCTTTCGCCGTCCTATAACCTTGAATTCTTCAAGCGATGCGTGAAGAAGCACATTTAACCGGCATAGTGACGACAACGGAGGCTTTTTTTCAGTCGTTAGTACTCTTGGACCTCCATCATGTTTACCGTCATTAGGCAGGTCAAATCTTGAGTAAAATAACAATAAACTAAAAAAAACTGCAGGACAAAAATATTATTCCAAAAATATATTCCTTATTTAAAATACCTGTATAACTTTCACTACAAATATAATAAAAACATAGAAGTTATAGAAATTAGAAACATAGAGAAATATTGATCGTTATTGTGTTCTGATTTTATGCAGCCGCTTAATAATTATGATGGAATCAAGACAGATTTACATTCCGTTAGAAATCCAAAATAGATTTAACAGTGTTACATTTTAATTGCGTAATTAATACACCCAAACAAAAACGTAAAGTTGTTCATTGAAGAATTTTCGAACCACAACTAACGAATTCCGAGTTTATAACCATACATTTTAGTGCGAACCGACGACATGCTTTGTAAATTGTTCTGCTTTTATGTGATTCATAAAGTTTTGGTTTAATGGGTTTTCTTTCAACTGGTTTACTTATAAGAATGTGCTCTCTTGTAACTCTACATATAACAGCACCCCGCCTGATTTTAAGCTGGAGTTTGGTCCACGAATGGAGGCAAGTAGCAGTTTCAGCAACTATACCGGCAACTTCCAAGCTGGTTCTGAAACGCGACAAAATCAATTTACCTACACTTGTAACTCATGATACGACCCAAATTCGGCATACTGGGCAAATCGATCAATTAATTAAATTGTCACACCTTTTTCCAACAGGGATAGACAATAAAGAGGCACTTGCCATGATCCCAGGGCCGAATCTACCATATGGCTTTTAGGGCTTTAGCCCAGGGCCCCGTGGATTCAAGGGGCCCCCAGCTAAGTCAACGATAATGCAAAAAAAATTCACAACTTTGGGTAATTAGTAGGGCTCCTAAGTAGTATTAGCCTAGGGCTCCCTAAACTCACGGTCCGGCCCTGCATGATCCTGACACAACTCCCTCGCTTTCCTTACATTCACAATTATTTTAATACAAGCTCTACTATTATGATGAGATCACTAGATTCTGATGAGATTACAAATGGTCACTAACTTTATTTAGTCGCAATAAATCGAATATAGCATTACTCATTACTAGCAACAATTGTAATAGATATATAATAGTGATGACATGTAATAATTGCGTCGTAGAATTTCGTTTCAAGAAGTCAATAAAACGCTAGAGCATATAACAAAGTCAAGTCACGTGATCAATACTACGAGTAATAGTGTGTAGGACAATAGCGGTGATTAGTCGACTAGACGAAGCTATTAAACTGCCAATGCAAGGGACTTAAATGCCAGACCAGACCCCGAAAAAATATTTTATCTGAAGGAAGAAATTTTTATTTTGAACATAATATTCTAATATGAATTTACTTGGATGATTAGAAATGAAAAAAGAAAATCTCAGTCTGCAAAATGTGTATTTTTTTCTTTAGGCGTTTGTGATGCAAATCAATTAATTAAAACTGATTGTCATGTGATCAAATTTTTCAAATAATTTAAAATTGTTGGAAACTTGTCTTGTCACTTGCCCGCCAAAACTCCACATGACCATTTACACAAAATGACCATTACACAGAATAATTTAATGATGTTACCTATGTATGTATTAAATTTGCTGATCATTCTGATTGCTTTAGTTTATCGTATAATCTTTATTGACATAACAATTATCCAATTAGTGCTTATAAAACATCCCATTGTACATGAACAAACAGTCGCTCGTACAAGACTATTTATGAATCTAATTAAACTTAAGAAATTGTTGCTTGTTCAAGCTTTTTTATTTTTCTTTTTAAAATACCAATTAGATTTCTTATTGTCATTTTCTTGTATATGAGAATGGAGCATCCTAATTATAATATTTTTCTCTGTATTTATTCGATTTAGATGGACGACACTCTTACCAAATTTTAGTCATCATCATCAGCCAGAAGACGTCCACTGCTGAACATAGCACATAGGGGGCATAGGAAGAGGCCCTTGAAACGCCATTCCGGACGACAAGATGCCAGTTGCATCCATCAGATATTCGTTAATTTCACTATGTCGTCAGTCTACCAGGTTTTACTTACCTAATAATGTAAAATAAAAAAAATATAATTGCTTTAATTTATGAGTAGGACAGCCATTTACAAATATACAGACCGTGAAGTGACTTAGTCTCGTTTTAGGATCAGCTTGTAAGTTTCCAGTTTCAACTAGGCCGGCATAGTGGATGTGACTGCTACTTACAATTATTTAACAGTAGTAGCAGTCACCTCCATTCATAGACCTCACTCCAGCCTAACATCAGACGGGGTGTTGTCATATTTTGAGTTAAAATAAAAAAAACATTATTGACTTCTAATTAGAAATCAAATATCCCATTTTTTGTGAGTTACTGGGGATTGATATAGCTGTTATTATACAATTAGTATTATATATGTTTCTTATTATAATCCTTTCATGAATCAGTATTAATTCAAATAAGAAATACATTCTAATATAGAAAAATAATTAACTAAGAAATCTAATTAGGAATAATAAATATTATGTAGTATATGTTTTCCACGAAGCTTACTCAGTATTTAATTAATTTCCGAGAGCTTTTTACATTGTGCTATTTTTTCTATCCCTCACATAATAAAATCTTAATTAAAAGCTAATAATCCTTAATTAAATAAAGAGGAAGTATCCTTTCAGAACAGGAACGAGATGTAATTAAATTAAACACAGAATAGGTATCAAAAACGTCAGTATAATTTAATCATGAATCCAAGATATCTTTATACAATTTTATACAAAACAATAATTCTCATTACATCTAATAATTACATCAAGAAATTACATTTTATAATTAAAAAGATACACGTTATAATTATTAAATCTAATATCACGATTTAGCTTAAATTTAGGTACAGAAAGCATTTTTTAAACTTTTAATGAATAGAATATTCGTACACTAGGCAAACACGTTGCTAGCAAACCAAAAGAAATTCTAGTCACAGACAAGGTTAATATAAATATAATATTTATAAATACACTTACAAACAATAAATACTTAGGAAAGATACATTTAATAAAACTTTATAAATAGTAAATGAATTAAACAAATTTTATGCGGCTTACTATAGCGTTTATTTTTAGTTATAGATTTTACATTTTTTTATTATTCCGACGTTTCGAGATCTTTGCAGCCATCGTGGTCACAGAGAGTAGGCCGCATAAAATTTATTTAATTCATTAATCAATGTTCACGCAAAATCTAAGAAAATTATAATTCGCCTAAAATTTATCTTTATAGGCATTATTTATGACTGTAAACTTAGTAATAAAGTTTTAGTATTAACACATGAAAACATTTTAGAAGTATTAAATATTCCTGATTTATAGTATTAAGAAACGTATGACCGGATGATGTTAGTGTTTAAATTACTAATACAAACACTAAAATATACAGTTGTTTGAATTATCGATAATTCAAATATTATGTTTTATTAGAAATGATAAATATTATTATAATATTGAGATTGCTAAACATTATTGAGTTAAATTAATAATTTGGGGTTAGTCGGTCCTACAAAAACTAGAGTCGCGTTCTTCATATTCAAAACGCGTCCCAGACATTGTGACACCAGTCGACACTCTTAAATTTAAAAATATATTCGTAAAATTATTAATGTAATAAATTTTACTTTTTATTCAAATAAATATAAGAATAAATAAATAATTTATAAATGATGACAATGTTTTCATATGATAAAAGTTTAACTTATGAAATATTAGCATATGAATCGCAAAGAAAAACATCGTAAATACAATAATTTGTAATTATAAAGAATTTTTAACAACTTACACATATTTATACTATACACTAAAAAAAATATTTTTAGTTAAATATTAATTATGAAATTAACGCTATTTGGTGTTACATTACAGTGAGTTTTTGAATAATTTTACAAATTCCTTAATAAAAATACAATATAAAACTATGACATACATTAATAGTGCTTATTTTATAAATTTTATTTACTGATAAACATTTAATACAATCCTTATATTCACAAAAAATATTCTCCAAATTACATTACGTATTTTTATTATGTAAATTGACAAAATGACTTAACATTTAATTGTTAAATGTGATTAAAGTATGTGCAGATATTTAGTTCATAGTGAGTAATAAATATGCAGTATTATAAATAGAAGCTACACAAAATACATTCGGCCTTTAGCAGAAATATTACATGTAGATCGAGGTATATTCGATGGTGAAATATCATCTACCCTAGAGTAAACGTGACCATTGCTAGGGGACACACGAAGGTCGTAATTAAGCCGGGGACATGTTCGGTTATCTATAGACATGTAGCTGTTTGAATTGTTTCCATCTCCATATGCATTGTTGTCGGAGGACGATGGAGAACTATCGTTTTGTGAGGACTCCTCGTCGTTCCGCCCTTTACAGAATGGCAGGGAATTTGTAAAGTTTTGCCTTGGGCAGCTGTCATTTGAAACAGGCATTGTAGTATATCTAAGAGTTGGTGTTTTCCTTAAAGATTTTTTAAACACATTCTTCTCGGAATTTTTCACTGTTATTATAGTGTCAGTCGAGTTAAGAAGTACAATAAATTTATCCCAAAACCTACTGTCATTCCAAGATATATTTTTAAACTTGTCTAGTAGTAATCCTAATTCGTCATTTATCTGATTATGATCGACCATCTTTATGAACATAACTTTATTAATGTCGCTTCTATTTAATGATCTCAAGTAACTATAAAAAATATTTTTAAAATTAATATCGCACAAATCGTTACATATAAAGTTTGTTGTTATAATAATTATAAGTCGTTTTGATAATTTCGATGACTTTGAGAAACTTTCTAAAGTTAATATATTTAAGGAAGACTCATTAAAATTTATGTTTTTGTTAGCCATTTTTCTGAATTCTAATTCTGACATAATATTGTGGTATACAAAGTTGGAATCTTTGGTATTACATATCACATAGTAGTCGTACATGTGGTTGCTATTCCCTTCCAGTACGTGGTCTACACTGGCACACGACTGTTCTTTGAACAAAGGTATGCCATATTTAGTATACAACCAATCGCTCACTTCATATCGAAATGCATAAAAAATAGCACCTATCAAACAAACTATAACAACAATAATTATTACTCCTGATATTATCGCAAAATAATTATCGGGTAAGAATAATGACTTAGAGACTACTTGATCCTTTGAAATGGTCGGATCTCCATCTGTGCCCATGTATTCTTTACAATGACTTAAAACGGATGCGATAGTGATCTTTGTTGGTTTTCCAACCGAGTCTGTACACGTCATTTTTTCTGGATCTCCTGGGTCATGCCTTAACCACGAATCTAACTCGGCGATATTTTTGCAGTCGCAAGAATATTGATTACCTTCAATCGACACGTGAGCTAAACTTTTAGAAGAGGATGCTAGTAATTTCCATGGGTAAAAGTTAATTAGTTTGTTTTCATCGATCCTAAGTACAGACAAAGATTTTAAAGACGAAAACGTATTGTTAGCGACATGTGTGATAGCATTATGATCTAGGTATAATTCGTTTAAATTATTTAAATGTATGAATTCGTCACCTTTTAGCTCTACTAATTTATTATTCTCAAGGTGTAAAACTCGTAATGACTCAATTCCTTTGAACGTTTGATTATTTACGTCCAATAAATTTGTATTATTTAGAAACAAGACTTGTAATTTCTTTTTACCTATAAATACGTGATTTCCTAGGTTAGTAATATTGTTTCCGTCCAAATAAATTTCCGTTGCGTCCATTGGAATACGTTGTGGGACTTCACGGTATCCAGCGTTAGAACAATCTACAACATTAGCATTCCATGTGATGTCGTGATAACATACACAGTTATTAGGACAAATCATCTCACAATCACATGCATCAAAATCGCAACAATGACAAAGAGCAAAACAATGGCTTTCATATGGACAAAGAAAGTCCGACGGTAACATATTTATTATCATTTTTTTCTCATTGGCACGCGAATGAACTAAAGAACATGAGGCTTTATCAAGATCTAGCACGCGCGGGTATTGTCGAGTGTGACTTAAATAATTAACGCGTTGAATCCATTCCATTGAGCAATCACAAACAAACGGGTTTCCGCTTATAAAGAACTCAGGTAAGTCGCTATCTTCCCCAATTTGATCTAACCTAAAAGCATTCATGTCAATTTGTACTAGTCTGTTGTTATTAAGTGTCACTGTAGACAATCTTTGTAGTTTTGAAAAAGTACCGACCTGAATGTAATCTATTTTGTTGTCGTTTAAATAAAGCTTTTCAACTGACGATGGAATTGAAGTAACTTTTAATTGAGGTATATTATTATAACTTAAATCGAGTAATTTGATATCGACTTTAGCATACATATCATCATTTATGAAGTTTTCTATGTAATTTTTATGCAAATCTAGCCATTGAAGCGAACTCGGAAAACTTCTGAAATCAAATGAAGTTATTTTATTTTCTGATATATTTAACCAAATTAAGCTATTTAAATTGTCAAATATTCCATCTATATTATTTATTTCATTACCGTCCATTCTTAGTATTTTGAGATTACCATTTTGCCTAAAACAACTTGGTGCAACAAGTTTAATTTTGTTGGAAGCCAAATTTAAGACTTGTAATTGTGTCAAATGTTCAAATGAATCTTCGCTAAGATAAGAAATTTTGTTATCTACTAATCGCAAGCCATAAAGCTTTGTTAAGCCCCGAAAATGTTCTCCGTGTATGTGTGATATATTGTTATTGCCAATATCTAACGACCGTAAAGATCTTAATTTGCGAATTGACGCCGGAATAACAGATAAGAAATTATCATTTAACCCTAGGTCCTCTATACTAGTCATGTTTTCAAATGCATTTTCATCAATATGTTTAATTTTATTATTATCAATAAATAACTCGTGTAAAATATGTAAATCGGAAAATAAGTGCGAATGAACGTGTACAAGCTTATTGTTAGAAAGGGTCAAAGAATGCAAGTTTCGTAACTCCAAGAAAGCATGTTCTTCTATACTTAAAATATCATTATGTTCTAAATTTAACTTTTGCAGACTATACAAATCTTTAAATATTATTTTATCGATTTTGGTCAAATGATTATAAGAAAGGTTTAATATAACTAGCCTTAAAAGACCTACAAAGGGATCTTTACTTAACCACCCATTAGTGAGCGCATTCATAGAAATTTCTAATACTTGAAGTTCACCTAAATTTTCAAAAATACCTTGCGGAATCTCATTTAAAGTATTGTTACACAAATAAATTTCTTTTAAAAATTTTGTCTCTGAAAATATATCCTCTGGAAGACTATTTAAAAAGTTATTTGATAAATTTAAAACTTGTAAGCCTGATAGTCCCCCAAAGGCACCGTTCTCAATTGTAGATATAGCATTGTCATTTAAATATAATTTTGATAATGATCTTAATTTTGATAAGCTATTATCTGTGATAACTATTAGGTCATTATTTGACAAATCCAAAACTTCAATAACTAAATTACAACTCTTTACGCTTAAATTTTGTTCTATCATTGAATCGGAAAATCCAATAGATTTAATATTTTGAAGATGGTTTTTAGTTAAATTTAACACTTTTAAACTGTACATAGGACAAAACGTCTCAGTGTTGGTGCTCCAGATGTTGTTATCAGCGAGGTTCAGATCAGTCAATTCATTGAGTCCGGAAAATGCTTGCTCATTTAGTTCCATAGTCATCGCCGACCATTCACTGTTGTGTGTCGTTAGTTTCAAACGTTTAAGATCTTTAAAGTTTTCAAAAGCTTTTGCCGGTATCTGCCGAATTTTGCACTTTTCGATAACCAAATCTCGTAGCCTCGAAATACCCACATGTTTACTATCGACTCCCGATGAAGTTTGTGTCAGAAGTGTGCTTTCAAAAAATAAAATTTCACTACACTGTACGTGTAAAGATGTCACGTCTTCAAAATGAGTTTTGGTAATATTTTGCAGAAGTTGATCCAAACTATTAATTGTTCGTGTTTTACAAAACAACACAGCATTAGGTCCTGAAGCGTCAGAAAAGCTGCGATACGCACACTCGTGTGGCATTTCTGCCCTGACAGCCCTAACCACCACATTACAATAGAATAATACGTACACTATCAAATTAAAAGTTCGTAAGTTAATAAGTCTTTTAGGGACCACCGGAAATTTTATTAGCATCTTATGGTCATTTGGGAAACGTTAAAACGCTCGTAGTTCGTCAGCTGACCATTTATAAAGTGACAGTGTCGCGAGGAAGGATACAAGTCGCGTCATAAATATTTACGCGAAGGAAGTAACATCGCGAGTTCCGTGGCATGTCAGTAGCGCTACTAACAAAGCAGGCTCGCGAGGCAGCTGGCGGTTGCCCACCGACTGAGCGCTACGTACAAACTCCGCCCCACGACTACTGCCGACGCACGCCCCGCGTCTCCGCGCCGCTCGCGACGGGCGCCTATAAGGAACTTCATCTCATATTATTATCATCAAGGGTGCATAGCCGTAGAATTTCGCCCGTGCGGAATACATACATTAATTAGAATTACACTACGAATGAGAGCTAACACATTAAACATAATTATTTGATAAAGTTCTGTTATTAAACAATGGAAAATATTTTTCAAAGGCGCTGGTAAAGTTCCTGATTCGCTTCCCGGTCCGATTTGTTTGATAGCTTTTATTTGTGATATTTAATAATTTGTAATATTGATATTCATATTTGTTATAATTAGATTAATTATTACAAATGTCAACATCGTGCAAAGCGCGCTCCATTGTCTCTGCCTAACCCTGTGGAAAAAAAGCGTGACAATTTGATTGATTGATTGATATCACAAATTTTAGTTTCAAAAAAAAGATAGATATTTGCTCCGGGTCTGGTTATCAAAGAATGGTAGACAGTGGTCTCCACTTACGAAGATTCATTATTAACATTTGTCACAATTACAATTCTTTAATTTAGCTTTAACCAAAAAGCGTGAAGTAAATTAGTGGCGTTTCGTAATCAGCTTGTAAGTTGCCGGTTTAAACTAGACCGGCAAATATAAGCGACTGCTACTTACTGTTATTTAACTCTAGTAGCAGTCTCC
Source organism: Tinea trinotella (assembly GCA_905220615.1). Classification (NCBI taxonomy): domain Eukaryota; kingdom Metazoa; phylum Arthropoda; class Insecta; order Lepidoptera; family Tineidae; genus Tinea; species Tinea trinotella. The sequence goes on from HG992314.1 coordinate 4,739,637, forward strand.
TTAATTCATGAAACGCACACTATCTTAACAACAGAGGCGCTGTCATATGACGAGTCACAATAAAAAATATTTATTATGATTAACTCTGTTGTTAACACTGTAAAAAATTAAAATAAATTAATAATAACGAAAAAAGTGAAATATATTTTTGAAATATATCTTGCCTTTTATATCTTAGCAACAAAGTGAATACTTTAAGAATTGTTAATATCGTCGTAAACACCTGTTGTACCTTAGAGACGACTGCTAAACTTTTTACTCAACTCTCTTCGGCTACGTGAGAGCGCGATAAAAGCCTTGCAAAATAGTTTTCAGAGATACCACACGCTTTTCTTTAAACAACAGCGCTGCCAATAATTTCTCAGTCTTATAAACTCTGAATTCATATAACTTCTCAGAAATATAAACATAGATAACAACTATACCGATAACTGACGTGTTTTTGATCACACTATATTATGTTATTACAATAATAAACAAATAATTTAATGTAAAAATTAAAATGTACCAATTACACCTCTATTCTGCTAATAGTAAAAACCTTAAAAAATATATAACAAATAAACTAAAATACATTATTAAAAGGGGTCCCTTTAGGCAAGATTCCGAAGATACTGGCAGCGTTCCTCCTTTGAATAGCTAGACTAATTCTTTGTCCGAGGTAGCTGCCAACTCTTTGGTCTACTGTGATGTTGACTAACCTTTTTGCTATTTCCTTAAAAAGCCTTATAGCGCTAGGACCCGCGGACCAAGGTTCTCGACACCGAATGGGTACTATACCTATATATATTTTTGTATTATATTATTTTTTTAAATAAAAAATTGGTAATAGGTAGGATAAGTAAAACAGCGGATTGCAACTTGTAACGATTATGACACAACAACTCTTTTCTTTCATACATTTTTCTTCTATGCTATAGTTATAGATAGTAAGGTACTGGTGAAATACTAGTAAATGTACCTATTACCTCTTATATTGTTTTTTCTTATATATTCTGGAGTTATTAATAATAATTAATTATTTATTACCTTGGTAGTTAAATATTATAAAACAAATAATTTGCGTATCATCTATATTTTCTTAGAATTAATGATACTCGTATAACAAAGGTAATATTTCACATTTTATATCCTAACAGAAAGGTTTTATCAAATATGTATAAAATTATCATAATTACTATTCAAGACCAGGTACGGCCTTAACAAGGTTCTAAAATAGATTTAACGTCCACTTTGTTAAGGCACCGTTTCACAATATGAATATCTAATAGATTGTAGAACTTTTTTCTGGTATTTTCTTTTTTAATTATATTAATACTTGTTTTTTTTATAATTATTTTCAGTTATAAACTAATTTAGACGAGGAATTTTTAAACAGTTAACTAAAAATTACACTTTAATTATTGTGATAAACTAAGTTTATCCAAGTCAATGTAGAAAGCGAGGGAGTTGTGTCAGGATCGTGGCGACGCTCCATTGTTCTGCCTATCCCTGTGGGAACAAGGCGTGACATTTTGATTGATTGATTGATTGATATATTTATTTATTTATTAAGCCTTCCAACAAGATTGCATTGTTTACAATACACACTCATATAGCACTATGTAATTAAGCTGAATACTATCTCACTTATAGGACAGGACTGCATGCATTAACAATAATAATGACACTATCTACCTTATATAAGAAAATATTAAGATAACCTTATTAAATAAAAAATATTAAAATTACAATTATTAATTAAAAATATTAAATTTACAATTTTTAAATAAAAACAATAAAATTACAATTATTAAATAAAAATAATAAAATGTTACAATTTTTTTTTAAATAAAATAAAATATAAAAACATAAAAATAAAGATTATTACAAATTGACCATCGATCCCTTCAACCATCGATCTCTAATTGTCTGAGTTTAAATTTAAATGTTTGTTTCCCTGAGCAAAATATGTCGAAATCGTGATATACAATAGTCATATACAAGTCATTCTGAGACACACTCGTACACATACAGTTATATTTAATATTTCAGTTTTTATTATTGTTGGTTAAAAGCGTGGCGCATTAAATTGCACCAAGTTACGTCCCGGGTTTAATTCCTGGTCGGAGCGAAGATTTGTTTCATATCTTTTATTTGTAATATTTAATAATTGGAATCAATCAATCAATCAAATTGTCACGCCTTTTTTCCACAGTGAGGTGTTTTTTGACCGATTTGGTCCAGGGACGCATCAGACATCATTCGTCAAGCTACTTTCACTCATCCTTTCCTTGTGCCGAATGGAATCCTTTCCATCGAAGCATTCATTTGTCAAACCTTGTCACTCCATCTTCTTTTAAACCACATCTATAGCGCCCTGTCCTTATTCTGCTATCGTAACTGCTGTACAGAATTAATTAGATTCAATATTACAAATATTTGAACATAAAAACATAAAAAGGGCGGATATTTTGTCCTGGTCTGGTTGTCGAAGAGTGGTAGGATAATGTCCACAAAACGAATTTTGTTAGAAACAGCAGCTTAAGTAAAGCATGAGAGGAACTTATGTAATAATTGACTGGTTTGCGTAATTGAGCTATGTGCATAGCAATTTGTACCTTCAAGATAGCGTCTGTGATCGCTGGACCACCCACTGTATACTGCCTCACTTCCTTGCCTCTTAAATGTAAATGAATCCTTGGAGTCAGTAGAAATGTAAATCATTTGTTTTTATGTGATTTCTATGTTATTTGTTACGAGAGTATGTCTTTGAAAGGGTTGTGTGTAAATAATTATTCTCAAGTACTTTATTTTATTGTGATTAACAAATATACAAAATGGGTTAAATAATGTATTTTTTTTTCATTGAGACCCAATTACTGATAAGGATCTGCCTAAGGTAAGGCAGTTAAGGGGGATTCTAAGAGCGTTGGCGACTGAACACATGAATTCAAGTTACGGTTGCCATAGTCGCTGGTACTACGCCGGCTAAAAAATTGTAGCTATCTATTAGGAAAAAATATAATATAAAATCTGATCTTTTGTTCAGAAATCTATTCAATATTTTAAAAAAAACTTTAAGTCATTGTGATAGAATATGTTTAGTTTTATTTTATTTTTGTGTAAATGATATGGCCGATTATCCAGCGATTCGTTTGTTGCGCGTAAAGTCCCGGGTTTGATTCTCGGTTGGAGCAAATATTTGTTTCATAGCTTTATATTATTATTACTCTCCAGTTTAATATTAAGCGGGGTTCTGTCATAATATAATCGTTATATATTATATATTATATGATTATAAAATTATATGTCGTCTCAATAAAAAAAATTAAAAATTACATAACGTGATATTTAATGTAGCAAGAAAAAAAATTGTTTATGATTTTATGTCAATATTGAATATATACTAATATTGTATAAATTTTGCTGAAATTTCCTGAAAATACACTTAGACAAATAAATCTTTTGTTTTGAGACGCAATATTATGAATCTTATACCCTTCCTAAGTAAACATTTTAAGAAGTGGGCGCAGACGAGCGGAACACCGCTTGAGACGCGTCAGTGCTCTCAAACAAGCCTGTTTCTGGATCTTTGTTTTATTTTCTCATGAGTAGGTTTTCGGTAATTATATTCACCACAAAAAACGCTATAAAGAGCGGTTATCGTCTGTTCGCCCCGCCTATAGCAATAATCAGGTTGTTGCTTGTTATACGAGTAGTGTTGTAAATAATTTACACTATCGATTAAATATAGTATATTTAAGTATTTATTTATCCAGATAATTGGGGTTTTATAATGTGTTAGAAAAGCATATCCATTGAAGTTACATATTATTTTACTGCTTAATATCGCGTTTATTTGTTAATTGTAGCAGATTTAATTTATTGGTTAAGTAAGACATTGTAAGATTGACACCTAGGGTTGGATGTGCAAGATTGCAGTTTCTTCATTGAACTCTTACTCTCTTAGCATTCAGGTGTATGAATACTGGTTTGTATGAATCTGTATGAAATTGAATCCGTGCAAGGCGACACTGCAGTCTGCGGACGCGTCATACAGATTCATACAAACCAGTAGTGCAGTCTGCGATCTGAAGTCGCCATCGGAATCGCACATTAAGGCTGATTAATTGCTGTTTTATTATTTATTTTAATAAAACTTGTATTATATGTTTACAATAGTTAGAGTATTAAATATAATAAAATACAAAAATTGTTTGATTAATTTCTCATATTTTGCAAACACTACCTTAGATGTTTACAAAAAGTGATCATAATATAAAAACCTAGACGCATTCCAAACTACACTCGTGCAGATCGCCTCGTAGGCGCCATGAAAATATAGTTCAACTATTGTAGGTAAATTATACAAACATGTTATTTAAACTTATTATTATTTCTTATACTTATAGAATCATGACCGCGTGGCGTATTGGTTAATATACCAGTCCGCTACGCAAAGTCCCGGGTTCGTTTCCCGGTCGAAGCAAATAGTTGTTTCATAGTAGTTATTGATTACATATTATAATAAACTAATGAGGCAGTTATTTGCTCCGGGTCTGGGCAGTTCCATCACTTTTAAGAGCACAGAACGTAAAGTGATTCAGTTGCGTTTCTGGATCAGCTTGAAAGTCGTCGGTTCTAATTAGACCGGCATAGTGGATGAGACTACTACGTGTAGTTATCTGTAGTAGCCTAGTTGGAATCGGCAACACACAACCTGATTCCGAAACGCGACTGAGTTATTTTACGGTTTAAGTATTGTATACTTTTAAGTGGTGGTAATACCCCGAATCGGTAGTCTGGGCACCACTGCCTACCACTCTGACAACCAGACCTGGAGTAAGTATCCACCTCTTTTATTATTATTTCAGTATGAACATGGAAGTGTAAGAACTGTATTAAGTGGTTGTGTACTAAAAACTTTGATATTCAACCCCTCTATGTCATACCCTACTCAGTCTTCTAAAACAATGTACATTTTTAATGCTCTCAGAGAGATAGCGCGGTCTTCAACCACAGACTAAATACCATGGTAGCGGCCTCAAACCGATGTCTGATCCTGTAAGAATCGATAAATCGGTACAAATTAGTAAAAATATTAACAATTGTTTATTTTACTACATAACCCAGTCAACCGTTCATAGCTACCAAGCCTTATATAAACTAAGGCTCGGTAACTATTTTTTAAGCCTTGAGAATATATAAAAAAGATTGACGATATGGACTATATTTATAAATTCGATATGGATAGATGCGTTAAACGACGCAGACCCAGGAGGGTATTTTTCGACCAATTCGGTGACATACTCAAGGAAGCTGGGTTGTTTAGTGGCCATAACCGTAGAGCTTGTATGAAGAGAATTGTGGATGTGGGGGAGGCGCTCTATTATCTCTCCTTATGATGGGCAAAAGGCTCGACAATTTGATTTTTGATTAAGAACATATGATTATATATGTGAATTTACAGAAAATCTCGTTTGAAGTGTAAGCGCCATTATTATGACTTAGTTAGGAGCGACATTAAACAAATTTTATGCGGCTTACTATCGCGTTTATTTTGGTTTTGTTTTTACAATTTTTTATTATTCTGAAGTTTTGAGAGCTTTGCAGCCATCGTAGTCACGGAGAGACTGATAAAATCAAAACCAAAATAAAAGCGATAGTAAGTCGCATAAAATTTGTTTATTTCAGAAAAATAAAAATTTAGAGATAATCGAATCACCATTATGTCAACTAATCCTATTGACAGACTGCTCCTACATGCCTTCTGCTAATGGATGGTCTATGTCTTTAACGTTCAGAAATGCATGAGAGTTCTTTCTTGTTTTTAAAAGTGTTTTAATAACATCTTCAGTACAAAACTTTGTGTAATTTTACTGAAACGTTGTAAAATAAGAGCTGATAAATTAGTATAGCTTAAGGCTATTGTTACTCGTGCTACGGTATAACATAACATCTCGTAAAATTATTTTCCAGAATTGGAAAGAAAGGAAGCTTAATTCAATGGGATGAATAATGTTTTAGCCATCAATGGTATTAGACCACTTTAATCAGGCAAGTCGAGGTCAGATATTGCGTCACAAATATGTCGGCCTGAAAATGTTCAACGTAGCCTGGGTTTTAAACTATCAATCAATTAAATTGTCACGCTTTTTTCGCACAGGGATAGGTAGAGACTTAATAATAGACTGCTTGCCATGATCCTGACACAACTCCCTCGCTTTCTTCACATTCACAATTCTCTTCATACAAGCTTTATGGTTACGGGCACTAGGTAACCTAGCTTTCTTTTTTAAACTAACCAGTGAAATTTGTCATTTCTAACTAATTATATTTCTAATTATTATTTATTAAACTACCTCTTTAGTTAACACGTCTCTTTCTATTAATTATCTTAATACTGGATCATTCAAAAGACATAGCAAAGTTCACGAGATACGACAGACTCAGTTTCTCTCTATCGTTTTATAACGAAAATGATATTAATAAAAAATATAAATACAATATATAATATTTTATAAGTATATTTTACTTTTCTATGTTAAGCTACCAAAGTGCTTGTATTATAGAAACAGGACCAAAGTACATATTGTATCAAAGATACATTACGCCGGCAAGTGGTTTAGAACCCGACATCACGGTTTGCGCGACTATTGCGCCACCACTACACCACAGTCGCGTTTGTATAGTATAAACATTATAATAGCATTTCCTTAGATTTTGCGCGAACATTGTTTAATGAATTAAACAAATTTTATGCGGCTTACAATTGCGTTTATTTTGTTTTTGATTTTAGAATTCTCTCCGTGACCACGATGGCTGCAAAGCTCTCGCAACGTCGGAATAATAAAAAAATGTAAAATCAAAGCAAAATAAACGCGATAGTGAGCCGCATAAAATTTGTTTAATTTATTATAATAGTCTTTATATTATTATATATATCGTAGTCCTAATAAGCAAAGAGTAAATGACATCTTTTGTTATTTACAAAATTCTCGGTTTGGAAAATTGAATTTACGAGACTCAAAGGTAGAACAAACTTGTTTTGTAACGTTCAGTGAAAACTTTAGCGCGTGTAGTTGTTCGCTTTCAAAGTTAAACTTTTAGTTTGTTTGCTATAGTGACAGTGTTACTAAAATTTATTTTTAGTTAATTTGTTGTTTGGGTATCTACTTAGACCTAATTAAACTTTTTTATTATTTTTTTGCACTATATGACTACACGCCACGTTCTGCTGCTAAGCTGGATTTCAATCCATGAGTGGAGGTGACTGTAGTTAAGCTATTACAGATAAATGTCTACAAGCAGTAGTTGTATGCTAACCTACATGTATTCAACTCTGACAACTTTCAAGTTGATCCCAAAACGCTATCTTTTTGCGGTCTGTATCCACTTGAAATTAGGTCGGCAGATTACGCAAATGATCTGCCTACCACTCTTAAACGCCCGGACCCGAAATAAAAATATCTGCTTCTTTTTAAATAAATAGACTCTATGAAATAAATCTTAGCTCCGACCGGGAATCAAACTCGAAACCTTCGTAGCCGACCCATTATAGTTACTATAACGAATAAAGTATTTATAATTCAGTTTATTTTCTGCTTAATTAACATTAATTTCCTAAAATTATAAATTAGGTCAATCTGTATAAACATTGTTCATAATTAACAGTATTATTTGGACATTAATTATGCATAAAGTAACATCAATTATCATGTTTAATCGAGAACAATAGATTCCGGGAACATTTACAACAAATTATCCCTTCCCAAAATAACTTTGAAGTTTTATTTACACATTTTCAAAATGAATAATTGAATCATCTGTCAGAGGATACCAAAGATGACAACTTCTGAGATATTCTTTAAAATAAACATGATGTATATTGGGGTAAGAAACATGCGCTAACATTAACACTGTATCACAGGATGTTTTGAAAAGATAACCAATTTTATTTAACATTTAGAGTTATATTGAAAACTGTTACCATGAGACGTTCGAATTAATTATATAAATATTGTACTATAGTTATACGTAAATAAATAAAAATTACATATTTTTTATTTGCAACCCAATAATGTGTATTATAAGGTAAAATACTAACATGACTATTTTATTTGATAAGTTACAAACTTACACGAGCAATAGTAAAAATGCTACCTTTCGTTGTGAACCATACGTTAAAGTGGTACTTTTTGCTTCTACTACAGAAAATGTTCTGAGCTCTCTTCTCTAACCTTGTTACTCCACTTTTTACTTTTTACTCCAGGCCGAGGAAAGCTTCCGTCGACCAAATCGGCATCGGTTTCATTCTATGCTTTACTATCAAATATTATGTTCTCTCCATCCTTTAGTCTTCGATCGTTTAAGCGAAGCACGTATGAGTAAAAGCACCTTTGACTGGCATAGTGACGGCAAAGGTAAACTAAATAAAAAAGTCTTCATTTTAATCATAATTATCGAGGTTAATAAAAAACATTCTGTATAATGTGTATTTCGTTTTGGATTAAACACGTCATTAGTCATGTTCAGAGTGATAATCTCTACAATGCGTACTATGTTGGGGTGGCGTTTCTAACATTTACCAGTATCTATATAAACAAAACAAAATACATATTAATACTTTATTTTAAAACTTAATATGCGTTAAATTCACCTGGGTTATTGTACTAGTCCTGTCACAGTAAATAATATTCTTATAGTTTTTACAATACGTGAAATGTTACATAGTTACTTATAGGTGCTAACATAAAATAAAAACTCGTTTATGGACAAGGCAAAAATTGTTTTATTGATATAAAAAAATAAAGGTTGTCTCAGCAAGAACTTGGATTTTGAATTGCGCGCCATTTTCGACTGTCAACTGATGAGTCAGCCATATTTGGGGTATGTTTAAACAAAACATAGACATTTACGAAAATGGTGCGTTATAGCTTGGAAGAACGTTTGTTAATAGTGAAAAGAAGATTATAAGACCAGGGAAAATTTTACTGTGACGATTAGCAAGTTACCAGATCATTTCGGGGTGCATAGTCGACTGTCGCGGCCTACTATTTTTACTACGTTTTCATTGAAAGATGAAAGAGACCTTACCCGTCATCAGCCGAAAAGATCGGCGGAAAACATCGCAGCTGTGAGGGACAGCCAGGAACTAAACATTCATCGCAGCACTTCAACGGATTTTGAAAAAAGATTTACATCTTCATGCTTACAAAATCCAGCTGACTCTACAGTTGCAGCCTAACGATCATAGACAGCGCAGAAACTTTACCAACTGGATCTTGGAACAACTGCAAACTGACGATGAATTTCCCAACAAAATCAACTTTAGTGACAAGGCTCATTTCTACCTCAACAGCTTCGTCAACAAACAAAATAATAGGATGATTTTTGAAGAGTAAGGTCTATGCGACAACTGAGAAACTCAAAGAAGAAATTGCACGTCAAATTCGTCAAATCCAGCAGCCTTTACTGCAAAATTTTGCCAGAAGAGTGCAGACCTGCCAACAGACCAACGGTGGCCATTTAACCGATATTTTGTTTTAAGTATAAATGTCATCACTACCTCCATACATATGTAGAAAAAAATGTCAATAAAATATTAAATAAATATATTTTTTTTAATTTTTAAAATTCAAGTTCTTAATGAGACACCCAATATATGAATTGATGAAAGTTGGTGACTGAAAAAAATAAGGTATTTTATCAATGAAGATAAAATATCAACATATTTTTTTACTAATTTTCATAATTTATTACCCTAAAAGTTTAGTAAAGGTAAGCTTTCCTTTTGTATATCTTGATATTTAGATAACTATACCTTTTTTGAATATATATATATATATATATATATATATATATATAACGTTTTTGTTTGAATGCAAATTATACACAACATGTTGTCATAATGTTTATGCAATCGGGCTTATTACAATAATTAAATGTTGCTCATTTATTATAATTTAAAATAGCAATTGCCACTTTAATGTAAATTACCAATGTCATTGTTTTTTTATCATTTACCTATTTTATCAATGCATGAAGTCCCAATTACTGTATGAAATTATGCTACATACTTTTGCTCTCTGCACAACCCAAAACAATAATTGGCATAGAAAAACGCGTTTTATACATTTTATTACAAAAAAGGAATAAATAGTTAAAAGTAATTAAATTCATTTATTGAAACTTAACATCGAGCAAGACCTGTTTAGCAAGGGAAGGTCGATTGAAAAATCTAACTCAGATCTTTTTCAAGTGGCATTGGCTGTCAATACTGATATGATAGTCGTAGCGACTTTTGCGCTGGCGGTCAGCAATGCTGCCTTAGCCCACCGTCCCTGAAAGATAAAGATCATTTAATTACGCATTAAATCGCAAGCATAATTACGCAGTTAAAACATCTTTAGGCGCATTGTGCACCTTATTTTGTGGGTATTGAATAAGACTGAGGCGAAACGGCTTGAGTCGAATAAGTTATTTTATACACAAAAGTAATTGATATACATTATGTTATATAGCTCGAATTAAAAATAGTTGTATTTTTTATTGTTAAACTCGACTAGGTGTAGTTTTCACTTTTTACTTAAACACCGTTTTATTGTTATTTTAATCCGTTATTTTGAATGCTTCGTATACTTACTTCATAAAAACGGACACCTCAAACACTGTTTGTTATTGAAAGCACTACAAATCCCAAGAAATTTTTGCAAACATTTTACCTATCCTTTGCACACCCAAATATTATTAGGATATTAGCCAGAGGTAATTCTGTTTTCTATTGATATGTCAACGTTGGAATCCTATATGGACAATTTGAATTCGGATTAACAGCCACAATATTTTGACATGCCTGTTTTGTTTATCGTATTTGTATACTGTTTGTGTTGTAACTGAAAATTCACAGTAAACATTTGAGCTAATTGCATTGTTTAACAGTTTGCTGTTGTTATTGAGGTCAACAGTAAACAAAATTAGTTTATATGTTTTTGATAATTTTATTTGAATCTTCTGTGACCAGGATGATAAGTAATTTATATCGCACGAAAACATACCCTGTGTTTTTTTTATTATATAATAACATAGGTGCTACATAGGTGCGCGGCTAAGTTCTTGCTGATTTTCAAGAGATGGCTCTACTAGTAAGTGCTGGAGAATTATGACATAACCAAAACGGCATGAACGAAGCTGAGACATATGGTAAAAAAACCGCTTTGACACATTAGTGGGTTTGGTTTTGCGTCGTATACTTTTGGTTGTGCGAAAATGTCTAATTTTGTGCCAAATAATCTTCAATAACAGTGTTGCTTTTCTTCTTTCAATCGAAGAAAACGGCGGCTGAAGCGCATCGAGAACTCCAAAAATTTTACGAAGATGCTGCTCTAAGTAAAACAACGTGCTTTATGCCGTCGTTTCAAAGACGATGATTTCGATGTTGACGACCGTTCGCGTGAAAGAAGGCCAAAATCTTTCGAAGACATTGAATTGGAGGAAATCACATTAGCAAGTGGAATGCGTGTAAAACATTTTACTTGGTAATTGTTTTACAAAAAAGGACGTACCGTATATATTTGGTTCGGTTGTCGATTTGTTTGATTGATCCCGATCTGTGTGGGAGTAAAAAACGAGGACGTTTAAGGTTTCGGAACATTTTCTAAATTGTAAATTTGATGTGGATGCATGCGTTAAACAAGGCAGGCCCAGGAGAGTGTTTTCCGACCAAATCGGAGACATCCTCAAGAAAGCCAGGTTGCCTAGTGCCCATAACCACAGAGCCTGTATGAAGAGAATTGTGGATGTGAAGGAAGCAAGGGAGTTATGTAAGGATCGTGGTAAGTGGCGCTCCATTGTCTCTGCCTATCCCTGTGGAAAAAAGGCGTGACATTTTGATTGATTGATAAATTTGAAGAACTGTGAATTATTCGAACGTTACTATAACTAAAAACGTTGCAAAAACAACGAAATGATTCTCCAATACCACAACCATAAAAATATTTATTTTCATAGTTATTTTTAAAACGATGTTTTTTACTCGACGTTTCTTTCAAATTATAGAGGTTTAGATCGTAAAAGGTTGAATGACATTGTATGATAAACACTTTTATCGCCACATAATAATATGGAAATCTGATTGTTCTGTTTTTTTGAACACGCATAAAAAATGTTATTTGCTGTGGTCTTTACAAATTTAAGCCTTCAAATTCAAGTTTTATTTTCTCATTTCTATATTATTGACTTGTTGGCATGGCACAATCTTTATATTTATATCTATGTATAATTTTTACATTTGCAAACTAAGCTGCTAAACGTGCTTATACTAGTATCATAGAACCAGGACGACTCAAGTACATCAATGATAGATTGGTACTGGCAAGTACCAACAAGGGTTCTACATTTGCTTGACCATTGCAAAACTTGTGGCATGTTAAAACTAAAACACAATTTAGGAGACAGGACAAGATTTGAGTCCTCACCAAGTACCGCAATTTTACACAGTTCATTACTGTTGAAATGTATTAACGTCACTTTAATTTTAGCCTCAAGTACTACAGCACAACTTCACTGCTTATGCACATTTACTTGGCTTTCGATGTGAAAATGGTACATGGAAAATGATGTGATAATCAAATTGACATCAAAAAGACTCATGGTGCGGCCCATGGCATGCCCGAAAAAAAATGTTGAATAGAAATGAAAAAAGAATATGATAAAATAAAATTACAAAAAAATATCATAAATACTATTTCTCTATGATAATGACAACAATTAAGTAAATTATTGCCTTGCTGAGTCTTAACATTATTTAATTCTAAAAAATGTATTTTATTCTAAAATGGCAATAAATTTAATTTTATTACACATTTTATTGGGCATTTATTGTGATTAAGATCTTGCACGTATTTATTTACTTAAGTGTGAGGTGGACGAACAGTTTACGAATTATAAAAATATAACTGATTTTAATATTATTTGTAGTGGATTTATTTATTATTCTTTATTTTTAAAAAGATTAATAAACAAAAACTTACGAAAATACTTTAAAGAATTTATAATTTCTTGGACTTTTCTTACAAATTTCAAAAGAACAACTTACTTTTTTATAAAACCACTAAACGCACGTACTTTAACATAGTAACAGGAGTACCTAAGTACTTTTAAATCAGACTATCGATTCGGTAGATAAAATATGGTTGCTTTTACTGACCCGAGTTGATCACGGTGAGTGCAAGGTCAAAGAGCTCCCCAGAGCGTTATCCGTGGTATAATAGGCAACAATAATAGACGCAATTATAATAAAATAAATTTTACCTATTTTTTTTTTATTGTGACTCGATAGCACCCCGCTTGATGTTAGGCCGAGGAGTTGTCCATGAATGGATGTCACTGCTACTACAATTCAATAACTGTGAGTAGCAATCACATCAACTATGCCGGCCTAGTTGGAACCGGCAACTTACAAGCTGATCCCGAAACGTCACCAAATCACTTCACGGTGATTTGCACTACCCCGATCGGCAGACTGGGTACCACTGCCTACCACTATTTTGATAACCAGACCCGAAGCAAATATTCTTTTTTAATAACAAATATTTGCAATATGTAATATAATTATTAAGTATTACAAATAAAAGCTATGAAACAAATATTTGCTCCGACCGGGAATCGAACCCGGGACTTTACGCGCAAAAATCCAATCGCTTAACCGTTCCTCCACGCCTGTCGTCAAATAAGTTCAATAGTTAATGGTAGCGTTTTATTCTTACATTAATGTCAATCAGCACCAACGTTCGTAATAGCCATTGGTTTTGTTTTTCATAAACCGCTTAGGCTATACGGGCGCCGCTTTCTGTCTCGTTAAACCCAGATAAACCTACCCGTTTGTTTTAATTGTATAAAGCGGACAATACCTGCAATTTGTTGAATTAAAATTCACAGGGGCATTCGATAGCCGATACACTAGCGATAAGCCTCTTGTTACATTTACCGACTTTATCATTGTTACTAGTAGCAAGAGCTAAATATAAACAGTTTGCATTAAATGGAATTGAACAGTATTTTGTATGAAAATTGCTTAGTTCGTAAGCTAATTTAATTTTAAATGATTCGGTGTGTCCTGTTTTTGTAGAACAATCGACAATGGACCAGCCCATGCAAAGACCTAGAATACGTAAATCTATGCTCGTATTTATTTTATTTTTTTATTATTTTTTTAATTATATATTTCTATACTAAGCTACTAAAGTGCTTGTATCATAGAAACAGGACAATCAAAGTACATATTATATCATAAATACATTGGTACCAGTGAGTGGTTTCGAACCCCTGCCACGTAGCCATTTCACTGCCACTACACCACGGTCGCCTGGACCGTGGTTTATTAGTGGCAGACCGTCTTGATCTAAACCTGCATTCTAGATCTATGGGCTCATGTGTTTCCATCCTATAATATTGGATCCTTCGAGGGAAGCTTTAATGACACATTTGGTAGCACAATTGTACAATTTAATTATAAAGATTAGGAATAATATAGTCTACATAGTTTATTTTTAATTAAATTAGGTATAGATCTCGGCAGGCATTCAAGCTTCGCAGTAACTAGTTTGGTTACTCACTTACTTTTCGTTTATACAATGTGTATAAATTTTAAATTATTATCAATTATTCACAGCAACCTTCCTTGCACAGCACAGCTTAAATAACAGCGTTTCTTTTATTTGCCGGGTCGCTAAGATAACATAATATTAATTGGTAGGTATATTCTTAAGAATGCTCTAGCAAAATGAGCCCTACCCTAACTTGAGTCACGTTTCAGCTATTAGTCCGTAGTACTTATATTGAAGTTTCATCGTGAACCGATCTGTGGACCACTTTACCGTTTTGTAGGAAAATATTTTATGGCCGAGTTAAGTCGAGCATGACTTTTGACTGGACCAGGTGCATAGAGGTTTAACGGGTACAAGTCGGAAAAGAGAGGGGCTGGCTTTAAAGGTTTTTGAGGCATTATGTAGTATGCAATCAGACTGTTCAGTCGAACGTACAACATAAAGTAGACGCTCGTTTTATAATAACACGCGGTCCGTATTTGCATTAAAATCCGAAATAGTACGTGAACTTATTCCAACATATATTTTTTCGTTTATTTAGAATCGAATATGATCTCAATTGTAACCAAAAATGAATAAACTATGAAATGACTCAGTCGCGTTTTTGGATCAGCTAGAAAGTTGCCGGTTCCAATTAGGCTGGCATGGTAGATGCGACTGCTTCTTGAATTGAACTTCGACAAATTTCAAGCTGATCCTAAAACCCTTACGGCTTATACACCTTAAAACGGGAATACTACCTCTGGTCGTTAGACTGGGAATATTAGCACCAACTGTTTGCTTACCACTCTTTATATTCATATTGTTAATAAACTTGGTCCGGCTCTGGTACTATTCTAAGTGAGGAATAGTACAAATTCCGAATGTTACAGAGATGGCTACGTCTTCGAGCTATAGGTTCGGAAGATATAATGATCTCACCAATGTTTCCATTTTCACTTTAGTTCGTTCATTAAGATTATTGAAACTAACTTTTTACGGATCTAGTTCTTTAAAAACTATTATTATAAGTCTATTAAACTTTATCTATAAATTGTATTAATCAATAATGACACTTTCAATGACAAGCTTGTCTATAAGTGAAGTAATATAAACTTGGTATCCGATGAGGCAGTCTCGTCTAATCATAATAACATGCACAAACAGTCAAAGCACCAATCAAAAGTTATTGCCACTCCTTCGCCTTATCAACTATAAGTTTATAATAATTCCAAACTAATAACTAATAAAGCATATCGTCCCCAATTACTATATCTATGACAGGGTCGCAAAACCCTCAGACCTCAGAAACAACTAAAATGTAACTTTCATATCGTGTGTTTGCCTCGGGAACCGAATCTGTGGCCTAATTATGTGGAGGTTTTGGGATAACGAAAATACTATTTTATTTTAATAAAGTTTATGAATCTTAATAATTAATTATGTATATTTATTTAACCTTAATTATTATGATTAGTACTTAAGAGCAGGTTCATATAAAAAGTTGTATTTTTATCGCATGAGATGTAGACATCGAATCTTTTGTATTCGCTGAAACCGCAGAACGCACCTCTAAAAAAAACCTTCTCGAAGTCTACGAAGCGCTTTTAAACGTTAAATAAATAACTAAAAGTATTCTACCTAACTATTATTAAAAAAAATATTAGTATAGGTTCGGTAATTAAATACCGAATTATGAAATTACACCTTTCAGAGAACTCTAGGAAGCCTTCAGAAAGGGCGCGATGGCCAGTTTTACTTCTTAAACTGTAGATACTCTATTAGTAATTGGAAGGTCGTGTATATGGCGAAATGCAGAAAAATCAAACATTTTTCTTAGGTCCCAACGAAGACTGAATTTTTGGTCACATTATCATCTAACCATAGGGTTCAGATAGGGCGACATTATCTGAGAGTTTACCCCTCTCTAAGGGCAAAGAATATTACGAATGCATAATAATATTTTTTATAATGTATTTTGGTTATAAAACGTCACAAAACGTAAGTACATTCTGTGAGGGTGCAAATATAAGTGCAAGAATAAAGCGGGATCCTTTTACATTATTAGATTCTGTATTCAACATTTAAATTGTCTCTATTAGAGGTATTATTCGTTGTGGTTGTAACTTCATAGGGTATATGTGTAGTTTTAATTTAGATAAAGTGCCTTTTTATATTTTTTGTGAATTCGTATGTAAAAATTCATCACAATTTAAATGACAAGCAACGAAAAATATGTAGAAAACTATAATTGTACTGTAACAAATGACTGTAACAAATTCTTGTGATGATAGACTGCATATATAGTTAATATTTTTTTACAGCTGCTCTAGTGAAATCAAATCAAATTGTGTCTGCCTGGAAAAAGCGTAACAATTTTATTTGATTGCTCTTATTACTATCCACTAAAACTTTATTATTATTTATAAAAATTACCTAATTGCACAATTTTAATCAAAGCAATTTTCGAATGTGGTACAATATCCTTCATTTAAAAAACCCAGAAGGCACATTGTTTTTCTTATTATTTCAGCCACAACCAAAAATTGCTTTTTGTTTATCCAGTACCAAGACAAATATGTATGTGTGTGTGTGAGTTTGTGTGAACGCAATGGCAATTGCGCGCAATGGCTTTCTTTAGATGTGCAATTTGCAATGGAAGGATGAACAAAAAATGAGGGTGACAAAGAAAGTGGCTCCACGCGCTTCACGGCTCACAGGGGGTGGTTGCGTTCATTTCACGCTAGCTATTCCTCTGAATAGGCAGATAAGTTTATGTGAATGTCACCTAATACTACTTCTACAGTATGTTTCTTTTGTAGTGATGATTACAATTTTAGCATTTTTTTTAAATGTCTAAAATGGATCCTCTGGTTTCGTTTGTCCTAAAACAAATCGAGAATATTCTTTTTTCTTAAATGCAATTAGGAATGCAATGCCCATAACATAACTATGGAGAAGCTAGAGAGTTGAGTCAGGGTCGTGAAGAGGCGCTTCATTGTATCTGCCTATACCTATAGGAATTGAGCTGTGACAAATATTTGATGATGATAATGAATTTTTAGAAAGAAAAGCGATATATTACGGCTGTATAAAATACCCAAGATAAGCTGATAAATACTTTAGAAAAATTATTAAAAAATATTTATTATATTGTAATGTTTAAACAATTTACTGTGTTTATCTATTTAGGATTACCATACATGAATAAATAACTCAGAATATTATAAGTAAATACAATTATACATTTATAAAGTAATTTTATTAAGTTAGGCAATATATAAGAAGTGTAGAAGAATTTTTTTAATCCACACTGTAGATGCAATGTATTCTTTGGGGTTAATTTTTGCCCTGAGCGTTTAGGGTACGTTATGGATATTGCTGTCACTAATCATAACTGAGCAATCCACTTATTAGCGTCCAATATCGAACGATGCTGTTTTTGTCGTCGCTGTCATAGTCAGTAACTCTGATTGGTTATGTAGATTTATGCAGTCTCCAGCTTATCATACGGTCGGTTTGCTCAGTTTGGCCACGTTCCATATCTTTGCAAGTGTCGATAGCAAACATTGTATTGGGTATAGATTTGATCTATGTTCCTTTGACCGATGCTGTGTTGGGTTTATACTTGATTATTGATTTTATTAGGATTAAATTTATTGACTTATAATTGTTTATCATATATATAGTATTTTACAAAACAATAATTCTTCGTTACATTGTCTTTTAATAGGTTTTGAGTTAAAAATAGGCTAATATAGGTGTAAATATAAATAGTACTTTAATAGAAGTATACCTAAATTATTTAAATGAGATACAAAAATAAAGTTAAACTTTAAGATATCACGAGAACGTTTGTTTATATACAGAAAAATACAAAATAAAGTGACAATCTTGTTATAATGTTTCTCAAATTACAGGTAATTAAAAGACTATATTATACAATTAAATTAGAATAATAATACGATTTTGAGCGAACATTAATTAAATTTGCCTAAATTAAACCGCACAAAATTTGTTTAATTCACATTTGAATCCACAATTTTTCCTTTTATTTTGCGGATCCGAAATCTTATAACAAAAACCTTAACCTAAAAGACAATTTAGGTTATGTTAAGGTTATTATAATTATAATGAAATACCAACACAATGTAGATCATTAGTGTAGAAGGAAAACGTACTCTGATACAATTAAATTTATTCCCCTACTAGGTCGCTCTTCGAAACTACTTCTTTGTTAATTTATTTAAACCAATTACAGAATTGTACCGCAATTCCGTAGGGAAAGAAATTCTATTGTACCTAAAACACCTGCCTTTAAAGAAAGTGTTCTAATTTCAATAATATATAATATTTTCTTTTCAGTTAATAGAGTTAATTTTTTAATAAATCATATAATAATTTACTTTAGAGTTTACTTTTATAATATTACTTTTAGAGTCTTAATGATAAGCACTAGTAGAACAATAATTAATACATAATACAAATACTTATCATTTAGACTTTTTTATTGGGGCTCGACACATGACAGCACCCTACCTGATGTAAGGTTGGAGTACGGTCCATAAATAAGGTGACTGCTACTAGAGTTAAATATGTACAGCAAGTAGCCCTCGCATCGACTATACCGGCCAACATAGTGTCGCATTCACAGTTACTGGTACTACTCCGGATCGGCAGTCTGGGCATCACTGCCTATCACTCCTATACGCAAATATCCGATTCTTTTTTAACAAATATTTGTATTATTCAATTTAATTTATTAAATATTACAAATAAAAGCTATGAAATAATTATTTGTTCTGACCGGGAATCTAAGCAGTTCATTTACGCGTAACAGACTGGTGTGGTAACCGCGTGTCGTCAAAATGTGTCCTAATCATTTATATTTAATAAGTACAGCAAAAAAGAGCCAATTAAATAAATTATTAGAACGGAAGGAAAAGCAAATCTTAGTAATGTTATTAATATTGACTTGAACAAATATTGGCTTTGTACGAAATTGTCACTAACTATACGAGTATAACAGGATGAATGCGGGCTTAAACAAATAGCAAGTTTCCTTGTTCATGTATTCAAAATAGTAATTTCAAGGGTTTGTGTGGTTTAAACTGGGAATATTGCTGTACATAGCAAATAATATCAAGTTAGAATTTATGTAAAAAAAATATTAGATGTTAAACTGGAGTTCATGAATGACCGCAGTCCATGAATAGAAGCAACAGCTACTATAGTTAAACAATTGCAGATGGCAGCCGTATCCGCTATGGCGGTCTAGTTGGAAAAGTTTTAAAAATTAATAGTTTAACTTGTTATGCCCGTACCAAAACAAAGACTCAGTAGATCACAAGAGAACATCACAAATTTAATCAGGCCCGAAACTAATTTGAGAGTAAAACCAAAACTCGTGAAATTCAACGTAAAAGCACAAAACGGCAATGTCGTTTGGGAATTTTCTAATTACGTTTTCAAAGACACCTCGTTTGCTGAACATGTGACAAGCGAGTGAAAAAGGTCACGTATAGAAAATTGGAAATCCGTCCGGAGGCGAGGATTGTGGACGTTTTGGTTACCAAAATTTGCCTTCTGATTTTCTATTAACAAAATTTAATTTTGGAACAACAGAAAATAACAATCAAACATTTCGTTGCCGCTCATTTATTCCTTTTCTCATATGTATCTTTATAATTTAGTTAAAGTTGTAAATTATCTCTTTTAAATAAAGATTTTCCAACCCCTGACAAGGTTTAACATCTGTGCGACCCTATTGTAAAATAATTACAAAGTAAATTATGCACCCTTTAAACTACACCAATTTAAACAAACTAAATTTGTTAAAACTCATTTTGATACCTCTTAGCCACATGACGCCTCTTTAAAAGACAATTTCTTTATAATTGAGAATTTATAAATTGCTATAAAAAGTGGGATGATATTATGGTTGCAGTGATGACAATGGTTGCCATTCAGTCTGCAATCCTGCCAACAAAAACACTTTGAATGACACGCGCCGTAGTACAATAGAAGGACAGTACAATTACTCCAACGCGGAAGTGGTTAGGTTCGTAGCACGAGTACCCACTGTTAAAAATATTCGAGCAATTTTACACCAATCATAACATATAAAACGTTTATTTGACTTCATAAAATGTTCATGGGGAGTAGATTTTATCTTTAGTAAAATTACTTTCTGCACTCGCACTCTTATAGAACCAAAAATATTTTATTTTTTAATATTTTTCGCCTTTCAACATGGCCACAGATGTTATGTATTTATAGCTATATACGTGTAAGCCCCTTTTTACAAAATAACACTACCTCTTCTCATATCCCTAACCAAGATAACCTTGTTTGATCTGATAGTAGCCCGTGGGCATGTTACCATACATATCTTGCAGTTTTCTTGCCCACAACGACTACAAACATATTATACGAGTATAAGTAGGTACCCCATCTATTTCATTCCCGCTATTATTTTCCTTTTAGGCAAATTAACAAGGCCGTAGTAAGCAGAGAAATTCAATCCGACCAAATCTGTATGTAAATGTATTGTAATGGCGGGCCGATATTCGAATTAGAATTTCTATGTTGATTAGGCTTGTAACTGAGAAATTTATGTTCGAGCCTTCACTGTTTCTGCGGTATAATTTTGTTTATCTACAACTGATACTTGTAATATCTATCAATAAATTGATAGTAGATATATCACTATGTTGAAAACCTCATTGCTCGTGAAATATTCAATAGAAAGCAATATTCATTAATGACTTTCCCAACTTCCAAATTACATAGTACGCAACCTTTGTCACACTTAAATAAATTACTAACCCTCTAAATTCACACCCCTTTTTCCTGCTCTAATTGTAGCAAAATAACACTTCTTTGTTAAATTCTTCGTAATGGTACCAGATAGCAATTCGGATTCCATTTTGTGACAATTGCATAAACCCCTAAGCATGTGAGGACAATTTATTACAATCTATTAAGGACAATTTAGTCTCTAAAATTTTACGATTGTTATTTTATATTTTGAATATGAAAATTAAGAAAATTAAACATTTGGAAATGAAATAAATGCTATTCGAATTTACCAATTTACTTTAATTCCGAGTTTATTTGCTTTAGCGCTATTATCATTACACGAACAAATTAATTAAATGTATTTTTGTATAATATTTTTCCTCATATGTATGATAGAGTTTTCACACTCTTCTATTAAAGGTCAACTGGTAGAGGATGCTCAAGGGTACTGATAAAGCTTTTAAATAAAAAAAATAAAAAAACATATCTTATATTTTTTTACCTAATAGGCCAGCTATAAGCCCTCACATTTTTTTTATTGAGACACGACATCTGACTTCGACTTGCGTGATGGTATGCAAGAGGACGTCCAAGAGCTCCGACGCCGCCTAAATGCATTTCAAATTGCAGTTGCCTCAGTCGACGTCACACGACGCCTAATCATTAATTTTATATTGGTATTACAAATGGGACGACCCAATGTGTAACAAACAATGTCCACTGCTCTCACGAGCCTTTCAACAGCTCTACCGACTATTGAAACACTCATAGAAGTCATTCGTGATTCCACATTAAATAATCAATCTATCAATCAAATTCTCACGCCTTTCCCCTCAGGGATAAGCAGAAACAATGGAGCGCCGCTTGCCAAGATTCTTACACAACTCCTTTGCTTCCTTCACATCCACAATTCTCTTCATACAGGCTCGGTTGTTATGGGCACTAGGTAACCCAGCTTTCTCAAGGATGTCTCCGATTTGGTCGGAAACACCCTCTTGCCCTCTGCCTCGTTTAACGCATCCATCCACATCAGATTTAAAAAATCATTAGTCCATCTGCTTTCACTTATACTTTCCATGTGCCCAAACCATCGAAGCATTCCTTTGTCAATCCTTGTCACTATATCTTCTTTCAAATACAATCTACATTAAATAATATCATCAAAATTATTTAATATTATTAAAAATCATTAAGAATCATCAATTTTGCGAACTTCAATAGGAAAACCGATTAACAAAATACATATTTTGTAATATGAGTGCAGCCTGTCGTAGCGGTTTGGCCGTTCTACTGTAATATTCACATACATTGTGTAATATATGCAATCTGAACACATGGCCTAGGGAGCGATTCTAGAACATGTTTAAAAAAATAATCTATAGAATTTAAACGATATTTATAAAAAAAATGGTTGAATAACTGTGAGTAGCAGTCACATCCACTATGCCGGCCTGTTTGGAACCGGTATTTTACAAGCTGATATCGAAACGTAACTACAGTGTACTTGTAAGCACTGCTCACCACTATTTGACCACCAGACCCGGAGCAAATATCCACCTCTTTTTTTAATAACAAATATTAATAATATTTAATCTTATATTAAAAATTACAAATTACAAGAAATCAACACAAAACTCTGAACAAATATTTGCTCCGATCGGGAATCGACCAGGTTCGATGGACTTTACGTGGTGAGCATTGCGCCACTCCTGTCGTCAAAACGCCTGTTCCGTTTTAGTTACACATGTCGTTGTTAAACTTAAAAATAAATATCTAATTTAAAATTAAGGTTTTCCAGTTGTCTGCTAAATATGTATATTTTATTATCTAAGAATATCCAAAAATGTCTTTCAAAAAATCAAGGAGATAATTAAACTTTGTTATACTGAGTATTGTAGTGACAAGGATTGAAAAAGGAATGCTTCGATAGTTTGGGCACATGGAAAGGATAAGTGAAAGTGGATTGACGAAAGAAATTTATAAATCTGATGTGGATGGACCATGGACAAAATCGGAGACATCCTCAAGAAAACTGGATTGCCTTGTGGATGTGAAGAAAGCGAGGAAGTTGTATCGGGATCGTGCAAGTGGCGCTCCTTTGTCTCTGCCTGCCTGGGGAAAAGGCGAGATAATTTGCTTGATTGATCTATACGACCATATTCTGCATTGAGAATGCATAGTCACTGTCGTCAGCGTTTTGGACCTTACATTTGATATCTGTAAAATTCAAATCTCGTTAACGTGCCTACCAGAATTGACTCCCTGTACTCTGAATACCACCATGTGACTATAACTAAGAATTTACAGCAAGGCTCGCTACGGCTTATGGTGTTAATTGTTTTAAATTGAATGTAATTAACTATAATACATATAAAGGTACTATGGCTTTGTAGGGAAAATATTAATATGAGTTATTAACATTAAATATTATATTTCATTTATTCATTTAAGGGGGAGGCCTATGTTCAGCAGTGGACGCATTCTGGCTGATGATGATGATGATGATGATTCATTTATTTATACAATTCATTGTATAATTGCATTAGAACATTGGCAGACTTCACTCTAGTCAAGATTTGGATAGTGCAAATCGAAAAAAGTTAGGTAGTTGTTTTTTTTTTATTGTGAATATCTGACCTATAGAAAACGTATGGCAAGCATAAAGATTAAATCGTAGTAAATACTTAAATGAAAAATATGGAAGATAGTATACCATACAATATGTATGTTAGTAATAACTGTATAACATACTATATATTATATACTTGTACTACCAGTGCTACTATATAAAGTTATAGAGTTTATTACAGCTCTAATCACTTTCTGCATTAGTTTATAATCTATTTTTTCTTTAGAATAATGTTACTAAGGAAGGGAATCATAAATTAAAAACTAGTAGTTTTATGTTTGAAAAAAAAAATATAGTAACGTAAAATATTTAGGTCCTTTTAAATTTACTAAATACATAACAGAAACAAATCTAAACGTTACTTACATTTCAGTGATTCTTTTGTTACAATGCTCCCTTTATTGTCAAACTCGTTTGAAAAAATAAAAATAAATAGGAACTTTAAAAGCCTGGGTAGTTGTATTGTAACCTAGGACTTAATCATTTGGAAGAACGATTATGGCTTGAAAAAGCACAGTTAGATTTTTAGACAGTTTGGTAAAACGAGTTTTTTGTGTAATATTTACGGCATATGACCGCCTAATGTTAAATGTGTTCTTTTTTTTATTTTTTATTTATTGTGACTCGACATATGACAGCACCCCGCTTGATGTTAAGCCAAAGTGTGGTCCATGAATGAATGTCACTGCTACTACAATTCAATAACTGTGAGTAGCAATCACATCCACTATGCCGGCCTAGATGGAACCGGCAACTTACAAGCTGATCCCGAAACGTGACCAAAATCACTTCACGGTCTGTATACTTGTAAGTGGTGGTACTACCCCGGATCGGCAGACTGGGTACCACTGCCTACCACTCTTTGATAACCAGACCCGAAGCAAATATCCATCTCTTTTTTTTTATTAACAAATATTTGCAATATTTAATACTATTAAATATTACAAATAAAAGCTATGAAACGCGCAACAAACCAGTCGCTAAACCGTTCGTCCACGCCTGCCGGCATATTGGTGGCGACTGAGGCAGCCGTGAACTAACTCGGTTCAAACATGAAACTACAAACATGAAACTACAAACATGAAACTACAAACATGAAACTACAAACATGAAACTTTCTTTGGCCGGCATAGTGGTGGCGACTGAGGCAGCCGTGAACTAACTCGTTTTTTTCAGTCGTCGTCACTCTTGGACCTCCTCTTGCTTATCATCAGGCGGGTCGACGATGTCGTGTCACAATAAAAAAAATAGACCACAATTTCAGGCAACATACAGACTAAAAGTAAACCTGTATACTCATTTTTGTTTCGCCAAACATTATTTTTACGTTTTTATATACTAAGCTCATAGAATCATAGCATAGCGTAGCATCAACCAAGCTCAAAGCATCATAGAAATTGGGTGTGATAAGTTCTTGTATCAAAGATGCATTGGTACTATCGAGTAGTTTTAAAACAGGATCTCTTGGTTTTGTGAGATCATGATAAATTATTTGAATTTAATTTATTTAGATTAAAACTAAAGTAGACCCCATTTGTTAAATCAATGTTCATTCATATGAATTGGGTCGCTGTCAAATTTAAATTTGGAAAATTATTGTTAAACATTTTATCTGTTTTTAACATCAATCAATCAAATTGTCACGCCTTTTTCCCACAGGGATAAACCTTTTCCACACATTTTTCCCTTGCTTCCTTCACATCCACAATTCTCCTCATGCAGGCCCTGTGGTTATGGGCAATAGGCAACCTAGCTTTCTTAAGGATGTCTCCGATTTGGTTGGAGAACACTTGATTGACGAAAGGAATTTATAAATCTGATGTGGATGGATGCGTTAAACAAGGCAGGCCCAGGAGAGAGAGTTTTAAACATTTAGTATAATAATCGTAAAATTCGTAAAAGTTTTCAGCATCACTATTCATGTAGGTATAAATTTTAATAGCCATAGGCATAAAATCTAATAATAAAAGAGCATTGTAAAAATAGTGAAAAATAGTCAGAGCAAGTGGATTCAATCAACTCATATTAAATATAAACACCGTAAAAATGTTTTAAGTGATTACATGGATAGTATACAAAAATAAAACGTAGTTGAAAACAAAATTTAAGTACCAATCAATCTACAGCTTTTTTAATTAATTAAAACCTGCTACCACAAATAAAAAGGTTGTGTCAATGCACTTAACAAAGTTTGGACGTGGTGACTTGATTAAAATGTATGTTGATTGTATTAACTACGGTAAAAGTAAATTATTTAACATTTAAACAAGGTTGGACATTAAACCTTGTCTCACACATAAACAAAATAACCACTTCAATATTATTAAAATTAGTTATTTTTGTATGTGGTAGAAAAGGCATGAAAGTAAAATTAAAGCGATTGATAGATGAGGGGAAAGTTTACAGATATAGTAGAAAGAAGAATAAAGATAAAACGGGGAAGTCCCATAAATTGATTTTCGATCAAGATCTTTTTAGAAAATATAGCTAATTTATTGATTTATGGAGAGCCATTTGCCGCGATGCTGACTCGACTCCCTTGCTTCCCCACATCACAATTTTTTTCATACAAGCTCTACTATTTTAGGCCCTGTGCAACCTAGCTTTCTTGAGGATACGAATATTTTTTTTGATACCTTTATATATATATTTCTTGTGTGGGTGTGTATGTGACTGAACTCCTCCTAAACGACCGGACCGATTTTGATGTAAATGTTTGTGTGTGTTCGAAAATGGTTTACATTCACAATAAAATTTGGTCCATTAAAAAATGTTTTTATAATTATTTTTTTATAAAAAACATTTCCCCATACAAATTTTATGCGTGCGTTCGGGAATTTATTTTGTGTAAACTAATTAAAATATATAAAGCTACTTGATTTAAAAAATTAAAAACAAATTGTCAATTTTGGCATATCAACAATGTTTTGCTCAAAAACCTATGCTGTATTATTTATAAAGAGAAACGATTATATAAATTTTCCTAATTCATAATAACTTAAGTTCGGCTCATGTTCGGCTAATTTGTAACACGACATTGACTGTTAGGCGGTACGAAGTTTGCCGGTTCAGCTAGTATTATTATAAAATAAAGCTAAGTCTATTACAGACTTTAAGAACATTTCGTATTTTCCCAACATACTCGTATTTGAATAAGTGTAATGGATATTTACGATTAAGTCGAACAAGTTTTATAGTGTTGTTTTATTTGTGATCAATAAATGATAAACAAGAAAATGATTCTATTAGTTTATTGATAATTAAATTAAAACCAGTGTTGTATATTTTAGTTAATTTACTGTTTGTTGTTTGAAAACATCGTAATACAAACAACCTAATATTTCGTTGGCTATGTAAACCTAGATTTGACTTTGTGTTAGTTATAAATTTTATTGGATAAATTTAAAAGTTCATTTTTTTTTTTTTATTGTGACTCGACATATGACAGCACCCCGCTTGAAGTTAAGCCGAAGTGTGGTCCATGAATGAATGCCACTGCTACTACAATTCAATAACTGTGAGTAGCAATCACATCCACTATGCCGGCCTAGATGGAACCGGCAACTTACAAGCTGATCCCGAAACGTGACCAAATCACTTCACGGTCTGTATACTTGTAATCAATAAAATCACGAAAACCGAGAGTCTCCGAATTAAAAACCACTCGCTGTTATCAATGCATTTTTGATATATGCACTTTGGTCGTATATCAAAGATACATATACACCTTTAAATACACAATGCAGTAGCTTAGTATAAAAAGAAAAAAATAAAAAAATATAAATTTTTAACAATACTTTCGCCCTGTGAAAATTAGGGCAAAACAATTTGATTCATTGATTGAACTATTATTTACTTAGCTCTTCTGGACGTATATTGTTTTGAGTATAGTATGAAATGAAAATTAACATTTCAATTCCCAAATTGAAAGTAAAATGAAACAAAAATCGGGGGAAATGGAAATGAATGAGTAAATGAAGTTAGAACGCCGTTCGATTGCACTCAGTTTCAATAAATATTTATTAGGAATATTGTACAGGTATTGACTGGAGTAGGTAGGTACCAATATTAAAAAAAAACTTATATATTATATTTTAATATTAATTTTATGTTACACCACTTACGTACAAGTATACAGACCGTAAAGTGATTTGCTCGCGTTTCGCCGGTTCCAACTAGGCCGGCATAGTGGATGTGATTGCTACGCCTTATTCCCACAGGGATAGGCAGAGACAATGGAGCGCCACTTGCCATGATCCTAACACTTCCTCGCTTCCTTCACATTCACAATTGTCTTCATACAAGCTCTATGGTTATGGGCACTAGGCAACCCAGTTTTCTTGAGGATGTCGCCGATTTGGTTGGGAAACACCCTCCTGGGCCTGCCTCGTGTAACGCATCCATTCACATCAGATTTATAAATTCCTTCCGTCAATCTACTTTCACTCATCCTTTCCATGTGCCCAAACCTCAGAACATATAATATAATGTATTTATATGATCTGGGGCCTAAACCATCGGAGCATTCCTTTATCAATCCTTGTCACTGTTATACTTATATACGAGTATTACAACCTAACTATACTATTAAGCTTGATTAAGGAGGTTCCTGTGGTAGTAGAGAAGAGAGGTGAAGGAAGGGTGTGTACGCAGTATTTTGCGATATAAAATCACGTAAATATTTGTATGGACAAATTCCTAACTTAATGATAGTTCTTTGTAATTTAATTTATCTTAAAACTATTAATATCCAGTTATGCTTAAATCGTATTGGTTAGAACACCAGTCCGTTACGCGAAAAGTTCCAAGTTCGATTCCCGGTCGGAGCAAAGATTTGTTTCAAAGCTTTTATTTGTAATATTTAATCTGATTATTAAAATTACAAATATTTGTCAATAAAAAAGAGGTGGATATTTGCTCCGGGCCTTGTTATTAAAGAGTAGTAGGCAATTAAAGAGTAGTGCCCAGTCTACCGATCCGGGGTAGTACCACCACTTCCAAGTATACTTAGTCGCGTTTCGGGATTAGCTTGTAAGTTGCCGGTTACAACTAGGCCAGCATAGTAGATGTAACTGCTACTTACACAATTATTTCAGTGTAGTAGCAGTCACCTCCATCCATGGACAATACTCCAGCTTAACATCAGGCGGGGTGCTATGATTGGTCGAGTAACAATAAAAAAATGTTTTTAAAGTGTTGTAAATAACTAAGGCGACCGTGGTGTAGTAGCAGTGCAATGGTTACGCAAGCCGATAGCACGGGTTCAATACCACTCGCCGGTACCAATGTATCTTTAATATATTATGTACTTTAGTTGTCCTGTTTCTATGATACAAGCAGTTTAGTAGTTTAGGAAAGAAATGTAATTAAAAAAAAAAGTTTTCGTAAAAAAACTTCGTAAATGTGATAAAAACGTATTGGGGAATCAGGATTATAAAATAGCAATGAAATTTCTAATAATATCCAAGGAGAACGATTTCTGTCGTCATAAAGGTGATTTTTATTTTCAACATTTAACATAAATTTTATCCGACTTTATCCCTTAACGTCGTTTCTAGTGCAATCGAAACGCCACGAAAGTGGAAAATAGTAGGAATTATAACAACATTTACTGTCGACGATGCGCACTCCGATGTTATAAGTATGCCATTTGAAAAATTTAAAAATATTTGAGTTTTAAATTCTTAAAGACATTTAATAAAATTTACTTTTTCTGAAATCACTTTATGTTTTAAAACGTATACGATTTTAAAATATTCCGTGGCTTTAAGTAATTAAAAAACCTAAACTCGATAACAAACAGTAATAACTAAAACAGTAAGATCTGATGTCGACTTGCCTGATGGCAAGTCCAATAGCGACTGTAAAAACGATTCAGTTGCGGTCGCCCCAGTCGTCGTTGCGATACCGTTCAAAGGAGCTTTTTTATGCTATAGTAAGTATATTTCTATATTTCTCTAGTATTAAGATGTTTATACTACTCCTTATGTTAGTAAGGATGTTTAAACATCGAAACTATAAACATTAATCAGTTGAATGTTCGGATATAAATAAAAGCATTTTATCTAAATAAGACATTAAAGGTCAAAAGGATCTCCAATTAAATTAACATTCCTTCAAATGGATACTTTATATGCTGGTTCCGTAGCTTTGCCACTTCCCTGAAGCCCGTTTCACTTATTCCGATATTGGGGCCACTAATTTTGTTTACTTATTCATTAAAATGAAGAGCTATGGTGAGTGGGGGCGGTGAAACGGCGCTTCGATTACACTTTTATAGATGTTGAATTTACAAGCTCCTCTAAAGCCTCCATCCTACTTCCGTATTTTTTATATAACATTTATATAAGCGCTTTTAAAAATTAATTTTGATGTTTAAATAATTTTCAAATATTTATAGATAAATACAAAATCTTATTGTAGATTCAAATAAAGCATGAAAACTTAAATAAACAGGAAACATATTCTCGTAAACAAACTGTGCAATCTCGAACCATTCAAATTGTAATAAAATAAGGTATGATCGAGAACAAAAGAGCGCAAATACTGCATGCAATATTCTTTGATATTACTTCAGATTTACGTAACAAATGCATCGGCCTGCGCGTACCACGTGACGAACTGCCGATTCCTATCCTGAATTATTCATTCCATGTTCCCTAAACTTCAAACGCCCCACGGCTCCCTTCTATTGCATTGCTTTGTTTTATAGTTTATGAAATTTTACAAGATCCAATAAAGTCCTACTTCAAAGAAATGTTTGTTTTTAATCTACCTTATTTAATCAAACTAAATTATTCAACTTTCACTTTGAATTGTTAAAAAATGTAAGCTATAAAATGTACAATAATAAAACAGACTTATAATTGACATTATATAAAGTTTCTACTCGTTCAATGTAATTAGTTTAATGGTAATTAAAGTTGCATTACTATTCAATAGACTCCTTCCCAGCTTTTGACGTCATGACGTGCCACGTGTGTAATCACAACTTTGACGAGCGTTCATTCTCGGGAGTCTCTATGCAAATTTTCTCATTAGCAAATTGGTTTACAATGAGCATTTCTCATGCCTGGTCTGTAATTTAGTGAGAAACGGACACGTGCCGTCTCTGCACAACATCCGTTAGCCATTTGCAGACGCACAAATCGGTTCGTTTGCGAAGACAAATGGTGTTTCCCCGCCGACACAGACTCCACGTGCGCATAGTGAACAATTCCATTTTAAAAATTACTCGAAAAGAGTTGAAAATCTAATATCGTAACAGACGAAAAAGGCATAATGTGCAAGCTGTTTTATATTTACACCGACACAATGTAAAATAAGTCTTAGTTTTTAGAATGGAAAGGCGATTTTGAAATGCCATTTTTTTAGTTAGGCGGCAAGATGAAAAGCGTTGATGGGTTTGTATTGATAGCAGCAGGCTGTGACTGCATTGTTCGCGCGTTTCAACCGTGTCGCCCCACAACACAGTTTTGTCCTTTCTGAGCCGCCTCTGAGCCCATAACATTGCTTTTTGTATAATATTAATAAAATTTTACGACATGTTATTTGATAGAGAAAAAGGTGATATGTGCTTTCTGGTCGTGTGGCCATTGTTTGATTAACAAAAATATTAATGGATGGTTAAGTATTCGAGTTGGGATATTTAACGCCGCCGGTGGCATGAGAAGCCACTTCGTTAGCGATCCTTCGAGAATTGAAATGATTATTTTAACCTTGTCATTAAGATTAAATATTATTGATATCACATAATATTTATTTTGCTTTCAATGTGATTGGATTGAAAAAGACTATTAGCATTAAGTGTTTTGATTTTATTAATATTCAATTGGACCTTTTAACATTTTTATTTCCTAACGAAATATTTATGCGCTATTATTAAATAGTTTATTCCAAAATGATACCTAACTAATTTGTTATCAATAAAAAAATATTCAAACTTTTGTTTTAAAATTTAATAAAATTTTGTTTCGTTTGATTCTTGTTGTGGATATATTAAGTTGAAAAATTTAACTGCAAACCGATTTGACGTAGATAATCTTAGCGCGGTAAAGAAGGTCTGACACACGATCTCGTACCGCCCAGGAATAAGAGGCAGGGAATTTAAATTGAACCCCGAACAACCGTCTCAATAAGCGGCTTGGCTCTCAACGCATCTCGTAAATTTGCCGCCAATTGTTTGTTTTCCACGCAAAATACTCGTGTACAGTCTGTGGAGAAGTTTCATGAAAGAATATTATAGATATGCCTTATTAATACTTACTTATGATTAAATCTTAGTAGTACAAAAATAATTTTGCAACATATTCTATTAATCATCATCAGTAGCAGCTAGAAAGCGTACACTGCTGAATATAGGCCTCCCCATTTAAACGCCATTCCGAACGACAAGATGCCAGTTGCATCCACCGGTTACTCGTGACTTTCACTATGTTATCAGTCCACCTAGTGAGAAGCCTACTTACGCTGCGTCATCCGGTTCGTGGTCTCCACTCTAGGACCTTTCTCCCCCATCGGTTGTCGGTTCTTCGAGCGATTCTATTTATGTAAAGTGTTAATAGCATCATCTATTTTTAACCAACGTCAAATCACAAAAAAAAACAAATAATTTGACATTAGGACATTATCAATGAGTTGCAGTTAATTCTATTTAACGGAATTTTAAACGAAAATGTATGTAAACTCAATAAAAAATGTAACAGTAACTTCAGAGTCTAAAGGAAAAAACCACTGAAATCAAACATCTATAACATCTCCTATTCTGGGTCAAACAAAACACTCTACCAAAACATTATTGACTACATTCATTCAGCTTAAATTTCTTCATCAGTGCATCCATTTTCTTCTGGTTTTTGTAGCAATTAATCATCATAATATGTTGGATGCAATATAAAAGACCATACAAGTCATTATTTGGAGATTCGATTACATTCATTAAATGTTAAAACTTTGGATAAGACTGAGTGCAGTCTTAAGCTAATTTTAAGTGTTACCTACTATTTTGTATAAATAAAAATTGTAGGTATGTATGTATATACTGGATATGGGTTTAAATAAATATATCCGTATTAACCTTACTACATCAGAGCCGACTGTCGGATACACTACGTAAATCTTAACTTTTGTCGGATATCTTGCCTTATAAATTGTTTTAGTGTAAAGGCGCTGCATGTAGTTCACATATCGAGTTAAATCTATACGTATCGATAGTCGGTGATTGGTGAATTCAGTTTCGGCTTGATTTATATGTCTGCGATGTAAAGATGGGAAGTGCTCGTTATAACGAAGTATGGTCATTCAATTTTTTAAAATTATTTTTATAGTAAATATTTTGTGTTTTAGGTCCGATTCGACCAAACTTTCGATATCTGCCGTTTAACAACCGACGGTGTTATTTTATACCAATACTAAAAATTCATGGACGTTCGACCAACAGATTGTCAGGATAAATTAATCCCGTTTAGTTAATCCGACAACTGATGAATGATTGAGTAATACGACAAAAAAAAGTTCCTTACGTTATATGAAATACTATAGAAAACTTGACGTTTTTATTTTGTGGCATAATATTAGTTGTCAAAATAAAAATATCTTCGAATGAACTGTCAAACTCACGCTTATCCCTAGGATTACGAACTTACCTGACCAAATTCGGCGGTTTAAAATTACAAGCAGTATAAATAAAATTATGCTCCTACTAAAGGTTGGTAGAACGCAAAACTTTACTATACGGGAGATATTTTCTTATTTACACTGCGGATAAGGTTTATACGGAGTATTCATATGTTTGGTCGAATCTGCCCTTAATAATAAATTTAGTTATATTGCAATGACTTTGACTTAATCCATAGCTAGGCTTACCATTAGAACATTATCATTATAGCTGTACCATTAGGCTGGTACCAATGTATCTTTAAATTGTGTACTTTGGTTTCCTTGATAATACAATCTTAATTAGAAGCCTAACATAGATATGTATGTTTAAATAAGAAAATTTTTAAAAAGAGAGAAATTAATATTCTTAATGTTCTAAATTTTGGATAATGCATATCAATAGAATCCATTCTATTGGTTAAAAATGCGGGTAGATATTGATAACTAATACTACTTTAATTCATTTTAACCCATCACATTGTCAACTAAATCTTTGTTAACATGCATGACATTATTGTCAAAGAACCACAATGGAACATTACTTTTCTTGTCAATTTCTTCACACAAGTTTAAATCTTGTGGTTAAAAAAATAGAGTTTGTTTTATTGTAATCAATGTAATGTTCCATACGCTGTTAGTAGTACATAATCAAATGTTTTGGCTATTGTAGGAAAATTTATTAGGCGTGCATTTCACGCTCTCCCATAGCGAGTATTTGATGAGACAGCCACTGGTGTGAATCAAGTTAAACGAATCGAGTTAAAAACTTTGGCACTTTGCCAAGTTTTGAGATCATACAAAGAAATAACATGCACTTGTATGTTTTTAGTTACACTTCATTTTTATAGTCATGCGATAATTTATTTACGTAGGTTATGCGGATTAAATGAAGAGCTACGAGTATGTATACAATAATAAAAATATTAATTTTGGTTTAGTTTTGTTTATAATTTATGTTAGATTTTTTTATTTTTAGTTTTTAGTCACTTTCGTTTGTCGTTTCTTTGTCAAACAATCGACAAGTGAAATGCTTTACCAACCCATGTTTTCCCCTTGTGCTATTATAAACTTGGATCTTTTATGCGAGGCTCCCATGGTCGGCTTAGAGACAGCGACTGAGGCGGTCGCAAACTGGGTCGGCTATTTCAGTCGTCTGTACTTTTGGACCTCCCATTGCTTATCATCAGGCAAGTCAACGTCAGAATAAAGCCAAAATTAGTTGTCGATTTGTCTGCATGTTTAATTTCAAAACTTGATGAAGACAAAAAATAACGTTGCAAAAGAATCTATATTTTGGTGCGATTGTTCCTATAATATGAATAATTCTATCATAACCATAAAGCCCCCATATAAGATTTCTGTATTTACTCCCCTATTCTAACTTTATGCCTCACACAAGCCGTTCGCACAAGAAAGTGAAGCAAAAATTTTATGACTGAGAGCTTTTCTCTGTTTAGCAACTTATATGCCTATAATAATGTTTATTATGCTAAATCATGGGTTTTAAAATTGACTTTTGTTCTCAAAATAAGATCTCAGTCACCCTAACAATAAGCCGATATTTTTAAATTTAGGTTACTAAAAAAATCAGAACTATCAATTGAAACATTGGTCGTTTTAATCAAGCGTGATGAATGTTATTACTAACATTTATGATATTGTGTTAATTCATAGAGTTAAATAAAAATGTGTAATTCTAGTAATTACATAATATTATTGAAGTAAAAAAATACAAGTATAAGTTAGCAGTAAGTTACCGAGGTAAGGTACGTCAAAAAAAAAACATATGTAATCCTAAAAACCTGCACCTTGCAGAGTTCCAAAAGATAAGATAAGACAAAAAAAATACGTATTTCATTTTTAAGGTAATTACCGGAATTTCGATAATTTAAAATACAAGTCCAATTTATTTAATATAATAAAGTTTAATTGTAAAACTAATGTACAACTATTTAGAGTACTATGGTGTCAGTCATGTGTAGTTCAAGAACGATGATCCCGATTCTCTAAAATGAATCCGTCACGCTGTCTTCTCTATGAAAAATAGTGCTGTGACAGTTACAAACGATTCTATATACTACGGTCAAGATCTTATGCGTAAAATGGGTGATTTATAATAAATAATTTCATATAAATATGTATATTCGGTTATAATATAACTATTTTGTAGGATTATTGGATTTTACAGAATAATGTCCTTTTTTAATTGTAGTTTTTTGTTATATCGGTCATTTAGTATTTTGTTTTTAGGTATGCTTATTATACAATTAACTATAATAAGCAATACTAGTTTTTATTTTATTTTTCATCTAATCTGAAAATTAGGTATGGCTTACGAACAAATTATTATATCGCTAAAATTAATATTTCGATTCGAAAAGAGATTCACAATGACGTCATAATTATAAAGACAGCATTAGTTTTGTATATTTTTCTTATATCAAAAAATACTCTTTATATATTTAAAACCACCTAGTTTAAAATATTCCTTAAGATATTTGATTGTTGGCATATTTTTTAAATTTCTATGAAATAATTTTACGTTTAGCCGGTGGTCACGAGAGGAGACGTCGAGGTAATTTAATAATATCATTAATATTACATTAAACCCGTTTTAACACATTGTATGTAAGTAATTTTTTAAAGATTTCCAAAAAGTTTTAACCTTTGGGTGTCAGACAAGATAAGACTATATAATCGATATAGAGAGATATAACATCACTAAAGGCTATTATAGGAATTTTATCCAACAATTGTGAACCTTAATTTGATTAGTTGACACCTCCTCAAATCGAGATCGTCGACATTACAGCGGTGTTCCGAACTATAAGGAGCCTGCAGGGTCAAAGGTTACACTTTAAAATGTTTAATTTACGAGTTTTAAATTCAATTTAAATTCTTTTAAAGTGTTACTTGTTTTATAAAATTAAACTACATTATATATAAAGGTTAATTGATACAGCTCAATTTTTTGGTCATTACACTAACGTTTTTTCAATTTTATTTCGTCTAATACTGACATATAAAATATTGGGGAAAGAGCAATAAAAATTAGAAACAAAACATTTTTTTATTGAAACGCTACGTCTAACCTAGTCTTGTCTGATGAAGAGCAAAAGAAGGTCGCCTAAAAGCGCTGACGTCTGAAAGAACAGCTGCCTCAGTTGTCGTCAATATGCCGGCCAGCTTAATTAATATACCTATATATATCTAGATATCTAGACAAATTACTAATAAGAGTGGTACGCAAATAGTTGGTGGTCATGCCTAGTCTGCCGTTAAGGGATTAAGTCTAGTTTGAAAAAAAGCCGGTTTCAACTATGCCAGAGTAGTGTATGCGACTGCCACGTGGAGTCATGTAACTGTAGTAGAAGTCGCCGTCAGCTTAACTTCAGTAGGTGCTGTCATATCTCGAGCTACAATAATAAAAACTAGAATTTCTCGTCACATAACAAAACCTATAATCCTAACATGAATCAACTAACTGATATATGTGTATAACACTAATATATTTATGGCGGCTGTCAGATAGGTAATGGTACGAAAACACCGCACAAATGTAATTCATAGCAATAAGTTTTAGGGAGTGCAAATAAAAGTAACGTGATTTTGCGCCCCTTCTTCCGTGAAGTTGTAAAATTATGCCCACAACTGAAACTTTTCCGCCTTCAAACGAGTTATGTCTGCGTCTGTGAAAACACTCGAATATTTTACATTTTTATTTATTAATAAAAACTCAAGTTGTTCAACATCTAAAATTATATTTAAATAAAATAATTACTTTTTAATTTGCTTTTAGATATTTCTCTACTTACTAAAAAAGACGACTTAAGTACATATATGAAAGATACAATGATACGGTGACTTATAAATACTTTGAGTACTTATAAATTTTATAAGTGACTTGCTCTATACTTTAAAAGCAAGGAATATAAAACAATATAATTAAGTAAAATTTTAACGAAATAAATAAAAATAATATAATAAATTAAAGATTTCTGTATAAATAAAATGATGTTTTGGTAAAGTTCTTACACAGTTTCACCTATTTTTGATTATAAATATTAATTTACTCGTAAATTATAAATAATAATAACTACAATCCTTCTACAAAACGTCTGGATATTTAGAAGAATATATGCTTAGAAGAACAGCCCCTTTTTTAAGCGTAAATACTAATCACTGATTTACAACTTATATATTGATTTTGTTATAACCCTGACGAGTTTTGGCATCAAATAAAGCATTGCAAAGTAATGTTTAGTCTTAAACTTCGACAATATATATATTATCCTAAACTCTAAAATAATGTCTCAACATCAAAAATTCCGATCACAAAATACACGTTCCTCATTACTTATCTTCAGAAGCATCTCGAAGCAACATTTATTACGCTACATTCGTGGTGGTTCTATCATGTCAAAACAACGCAGTGGAGACCGACAATGTATTGCACTTGGCAATCTTAATGCCCTTTCCTCAATATCTTTAGCTTGACGCCCCTCGATATGAGTAATGTGACATATTTACTACAAACCACTAGACTCCGCTACATTACAAAAGTCAAAGCGCAAATGAGTCAATCACAACGAAGACTGACATTATTAAGAAATTAAAATAAACTAAATTTGAAATTATAAAAATTTTAATGTTAAACTATATTAAATATAGTTAAATATTGACACCGATATTTCTATTAGTCACAGTCATGTGCATTTTTGACACAGCCATGTGCATAGATGTAATGTGTCGATGTAACCAAACTCGAAAATTTTCCTTATTTTAGGTAATTTTTATTTACATTTATTTAAACTAATGTTTTTATCTTCACTAATGGAACCTCTTCAAATTAACGCCAGGCCGGCTGCGTTAAATTCTTCAAAATTTAAATTCTTCAACGAACAAAATACCGTCTAGGAACATGTTGTCTGTATTGTCATACGGGGCCTTTTATCTGAGACGCGGGAGCTACAACTTGCCATTCCGAGATTGTGTGTGATAACATGTGGAAGGGAGCCTTTATCGATCACCAATTTATTAATGTTGAAAAATTGTCAAAACTTGATATACATACTTTTAAATGTCTTGAATTTATTCAAGAATTGTTCATTGCTTTTTCAATCTGCGACTACCAGATTCAGAGTAAAGACTGTGATGTAACTTGTGTTTCAGGTAAGAGGGCATACGATAGTTGATGCGAATGTTATTTATACATTTATACATAGGCCTTATGTATAAATAAGGCACTCCACTCCATGAGTAGGGGTTCATACGATATTTTATATTCAACTGAATAGACCAATGACTATAAAGTAATATGTAATATAGAAAAATTAAAACTATGACGCTTAATATATATACCAAAGTACACAAAAACCTATTTATTTAGAGCTTGATTAGTACTTAAGATAAATTAGAGCTTGTATGAAGCGAATTCTAGATGCGAGAGAACGGAGGGAGTTGTGTCAGGATCGTGGCAGGTGGCATTCCATTGTCTCTTTCTATTCCTGCTGGAAAAAGGCGTGACAATTTTGTATTGTATCTAAAAATTAGAAAACAATTCGCTACGATAAAAACATAATTTACTTTGGAAGCGCACTTGCAAACTGAATTAGAAAGTAAGTAAAAAAGAACAAATTGAGACAACTAAGCTCCATTCGGATAATTAAGTGAATTGAGAAATCGAACTAAGAGTATTTAAAAGCGTAACATTTTCTTTATATTTTTCCTATAGTGACGCAATTTCTCACTCGACTTGCCTTACGGTAGGCAAGGAGAGGACCAAGAGCGCTGACGACTAACAAAATCTACTCAGGGCACGGTTGTCTTATCGCCATCTCTATTATTTATTTGTCATTCCTTGTATCATTAACAAGGAACAGGACAACTAAACATATATGAAACATTCGGTACCGGCAAGCCGTGCTCTCCTCGGTTTGCGTGACCACTACACCACGGTCGTACTAGTTAGTATATGAATAGTGGATGTGAAGGAAGCAAGTGAGTTGGTCAGGAATCTGGAAAGTGGCGCTCCGTCATCTCTTCCTGTCCCTGAAGGAATTATTGCGTGATATTTGTAATTATAATGATGACAATAGATAGTTTTATTTGCTATATCCGTTTTTACCAAACTATTTATAACGAAAATCGTGTTAAAATAATATAATTCCAAAACAAAGTCATCTGAATAAATAAAAATCTATTTATTGTTTCATTATTAAATAAACAAACACGAAATTTAATTAAGATTAGGGTGTATATAGCCATAATTTGACAGGCAGCAGGTTACAATTAGTTGATTGTCACCCCCGCCGCGATCACGAAGGGAAAGCCGCTTTTTATATATAACGACTTATATAACCACAATCCTATAATATCCTATGCATTAACACTTTACATAAAAAAATAGTTAAGAAAATCTATAGCTAGAAAATACCTACTTAAATAAAACTATAGTTAAAAAACTAACAAAAACATTCTTATAGTATATGACAATATGAACTAAAAAGTGAATAAAGTCCTCGACCCGCCTGATGGTAAGCAAGAGGAGGTCCAAGAATGTCGACGACTGAAAAAACCGAGTCAGTTCACGGTTGCCTCAGTCGCCGTCACAATGCCGGCAAAAAATGCAATTATTGTATTGTTATCGGTTATTAATACGTGTATAAATATTCAAAATTTTCAGACCTCTGGAAATGTAATATCAAAAATCAAAAATCAAAGTCAAATTGTCACGCCTTTTTCCCACGGAGATAGGCAGAGACAATGGAGCGCCACTTATCACGATCCTTACACAACTCCCTTGCTTCCTTCACATTCACAATTTCCTTTATACAGGCTCTGTGGTTATGGGCACCAGACAACCTAGCTTTCTTGAGGATGTCTTCGATTTGGTCGGAAAACACTCTCCTGGGCCTGCCTTGTTTAACGCATCCATCCACATCAGATTTATAAATTCCTTTTGTCAATCTACTTTCACTCATCCCTTCCATGAGCCCAAACCATCGAAGCATTCCTTTGTTAATGTAATGTAGAAATGTAAAATAACGCAATCACTATTTATTTATTTATTCATTCAAAATTCGACGCACTTTAGACGCAATAAACAATAAGAGGAATAAACCTTAATAATATTTTGGGGTAGCCGTTGGTAAAAAAATGTTTGGGTGTTTGTGCATAAAAAAATTGTATGGCTCCTATTGCAATATTTTAATATTAACTATATTATGGGGTGCAGTTCAATGTTAGTTTGGGTATTTATTTACCCTTAGGGTTGAATAGTATGGATATTCTTATGTTTAAAATAATTTTATTATAAGCATAAATAAAATACCGTTATATATTATATATAGTTATAATTCAATAATATTGATAGAAATATATTTAGCATTAATAGGAATTTAACCATAATTTTATTATGGTTAAATTCCATAATAAAATTAATTTGGAAGTTTGAGAAATACTTCATCATCATCATCATCATCAGCCAGCAGGCGTCCACTGCTGAACATAGGGCTTAAGGGCTTCCCCCTTAAAACGCCATTCCGAACGACAAGATGCCAGTTGCATCCAACGGTTACCTGTGACTTTCACTATGTCGTCAGTCGACAGTGGGAGGCCTACCGACGCTGCGTCTTCTGGTTCGTGGTCTCCACTCTAGAACCTTTCTTCCCCATTTGTTGTCGGTTCTTCAAGCGATGTGGCCAGCCCATTGCCACTTCAGCTTGAGAATCCTACGGGCTATGTCGGTAACTGTGGTTCTTTGGCGAATATCCTCGTTCCGGATTCTATCGCGCAAAGAAACACCAAGCATAGCTCTCTCCATTGCCCGCTTTGACTCTGAGCTTTTCCAATAGGCCAACATTTAAAGGCCACGTCTCAGTGCCATATGTCATCACTGGCAACACACATTGTTCGAAGACCCTTGTCTTCAGGCACTGTGGGATGTTTGACGAGAAGATATGACACAATTTTCTGAACGCCGCCCAGCCGAGTTGGATTCTTCGAGCGACCTCTTTGCCGAAGTTGGACCTACCTAACTGGATAATGTGGCCAAGGTTCGAGAGTATCGTTCCCAACGGCTACTGGTATGGGCACAACATGGACATTGGACATGATTTTCGTCTTGTCCATGTTCATTTTAAGACCCACCTGTTGGGAAACGTTACGCAGGTCGCTGAGCATAGCATTGAGGTTCTCCAGCGACTCGGCCATAATGACTATACCATCGGCAAAACGTAGGTGAGTGATGTATTCGCCGTTAATATTGATGCCGTATCCGTTCCAGTCCAAGAGCTTGAAAACGTCCTCCAGTGCATTCTCCCTGTCTCACGCCTTTCTGCAACTGGATTGGTTTTGTGCTCTCATCGTGTAACCGGATCGACATAGTGGCGTTTCTATATAAACACTTCAACACTTCGATATGCGTATACTCAATATGACATCGCTGAAGAGACTGCAATACTGCCCAGGTCTCGATCGAATCAAAGGCTAAATGTAGGTATAAAAACGAATCAATGGTATAAAATACTTAAGTATACTCTAAGAAGAAATAATTTAGATAGGCAAATAGTTGATGGTGATTTGCATAGAGCCATTCCATACCATGCCATGTAGTGACTCAAATTCGGGATCAGCTTGAAAGATACTGGTTCCAACTAGGCCGGCGAATACTACATTTTTGTATTATTATTTTTTATTCGTATTAAGATCTGACCTCGACTTGCCTGATGATAAGCAAGAAGATGGCCAACAGCGGTGACGTTTGGCCATCTTGGCCAAAAAAAACGACTATCTAATTTGCAGTTATTCATCTATTGTAGTATTTTTCTTCATTCATAGACCGCATTTTAGCCTAAACTCAGTGCTTTTAATTGTAGAGCTATGAAAAAAAGTTGAAGATCATGGAACTCACTAAATGGAATGTAAGGACCCAGATAACAGAGAAGATAATTAGTTTATCTGTTTTGTTTTTATGTTTCTTTATTCTGAGGGAAAGACCGAACCAGAAACTGTAAAAAGTAGACACATCCATATTATTTTATTAATTCTGATTTGACGGTCATAGGTCAACAAAAAAAACTGCATCCTACGCCCGCACCCACGAAGGCAACATTGGTTTGCACTCGTTCATATTAGACTAATATTCGGCCCACCCTCGCTTTATTAAAAAAACCAAGGGCCATTTGTATATATTTATAGGTTTAGAGAACCCCCATATAAAAGCATAGCCTGTCGACGGTACAAGAAAAAACCTCCCAGTAGATTAATTTTAGTAAAACATTTCGCCTATTTGTGTATCGCACTTAATAAAATGCAAGGGATGTTTTATTAACAAAATGGAATTCCTATACATATATTTTTACTATTTAAATTGTATTAAAAGAACTATTAAATAAACGTAACACAATAACATCAATCTAGGAAGCAATAACAGATAAAATGAGCAAAAATGTCCCGACAACAACATAAACGTCTCCCAACTGTTTATTACAATCCCGAGTTGCGGCAGCCAGATACTGCTATCTGATGTCTATAAATAAAAGACATTTTAAGCAATTTTATGCACATTCACGTTGTTATTGTTTGAACGCAAACGGTTATTGCTTTTCGAACTGCATCCGTTATTTATTGCCAAAACCATAGTCGAAGTTTGACAGATGAATACAGTACTTAGATAACTAAGATTAAATGCATTTAAATCGCTTGTTTTATTTAAGCTCTTGAAGGCTATATGCACAGTATGAATTAGGTAGTACTTAATAAAAATTGATTATAATTTAAACAGTAATAATAATTAGAATGTGCCAAAAATACATTACTAGAGTCTGTCTAAGCCGAAATGACGCGCCCCTCCACTGCATTTACGCACACGAGCAAATATAAAATATGGACGCAACAAAAAGAAAATGCATTTGTAATTGGTTATTAAGTTGTTGGTTAGATACAAAAGGAGGAGCACGCTGATGAAGTATAGTTAGTAATATTTTAATTCACACATTTAAATAAACTAATAAAAGAAGGGGCGCGTCATTTATAGTTAGACAAGCTATACACAAGCTATACAATTTTTTATAGTCGTAGTCGTAGTCTTTAGCGGGCTCGTTTCCGCACTTGAAGTCCTCTTCGGTATCGTTGTGCGTTCTTCAACGGTTCTCCCTCAGTGGAGCCACCCGATCTCCTCCAGGAAGGCCAGGAGACCCTTCTCGTTCCTGCAGACCTCCGGAAGCGTCCTCGCGTTGCCAAGGAACTTCTGTCTGGCTTCTGCAACTGTTGTGCTTCTGCAACTCAAGAGCACATGTGCAGCTGTCTCCTCCTCATTCAGACATCCCCTACAAAGGGGGCTGTCCGATATGTTGAGGTTGTACAGGTGCTTATTAAAACCACAATGCCCCGTTATGACACCTACCAAAGTGCGGAGCTTGGCTCTGCTAAGGTCCAGCAGACGTCCAGTCAAGCGTCTGTCGATATGAGGGAGGGCTTCCCTGGACTGTCTGCAGCCCGTTGTCTGCGACCATTCGTCATCATGCTGGTTACCTGTTCTTTGGCGCAGCCAACTGCGCAGGAATTGGAATGGTAGGGGCA
This sequence comes from Tinea trinotella, assembly GCA_905220615.1. Lineage (NCBI taxonomy): Eukaryota > Metazoa > Arthropoda > Insecta > Lepidoptera > Tineidae > Tinea > Tinea trinotella. Next base: position 4,783,875 of record HG992314.1, read on the forward strand.
CAATAGGTCCCGGTCCCATCGGTAGACGGGACGATCCCTTCCTGGCCAGCTCGTCCGCCGCGTCATTGCCCAGCGATCCACTATGACCCTTGATCCATTGGAGAGTGATCTGGTTCGACGTGCACACGTCCTCCAATGCCAGGTGGCATTCATAGATTAGAGCTGAGTTTTTGCAGTTGCTTTCCAGACCCAAAAGTACTGCTTTGCTATCAGAGAGGATCTTGATTTTATGGTTGGTAATTCCCCTCCTCGTTATTGCGTGCGCTGCCTGCAGAATACCAACACATTCTGCCTGAAACACAGAGCTGTTTTCGTCGAGCGATGTTGAGATATTTATGTTTAGATCCCACGAGAAGGTTCCTGCCCCTGTTCCCGCACCGGTCTTGGATCCATCAGTGTAGATTCTTAGTTCCTCGGCGCCAGAGTGGTCCTTTTCTTCCTCGCACAGCTGTATTTTATAGCTCTTTTCGAATACAAACTTCTTTGGGATTCTGTCAATGATCGATACTAGGAGGGGTTGTTCCTCAATTGCATCGTTAAGAACTGTTGTGTGTGTGGCTCGGCAGTCTATGTTCCAGAGGTTCAGTGTTAGGAGCCTCGTTGCCGTCAGTGTCGCCTCCAACTTCACATGCAGATGTAGGGGTAGAATGCCCAGGATGACTTCCAGCGCCTTTGTGGGTGTTGTAAGCATGCAGCCTGTGATGGCCGTGCATGCCATGCGCTGGAATTGTTGCAGTCTGTCTTGAACGGTCTTCAGCCTGGTTCTGGGCCACCAAGTCGACGCACCGTAGGTGACGAACGGTCTAATAATGGAGGTATACATCCATTTCATGATTTTGGGGCTTATTCCCCATTTTTTGCCCAGTAGTCTACGACATTGCCATAGTGTTATGGTGGCGCTGTCGAGCTTGCTTGATAAGTGTTTGCTCCAGTTCAGCTTGCTGTCCAAGATGACGCCCAGATATTTCACCTCTGCTGACAGTTGAATTTCTGTGATTTTTTTTTAACAAATAGGTGTAATTTTTTTCCTACTATCCCCCTCGAGTTTTTGCATTTTTAATAAAACCTTCTCAGGTGAAAGCTAAGGGGTTCGTTATAAAAAAGCGAACTCCATCAACCCCAGAAACAATGAAACGGCACTTAGCGTCGCATTTAGCAGTTGACAAATCAGCCAATTCTTTTTGCTGTCAGCCAGATAAAGTCCTTCATAACCGCTCGCTCAAACTTATTACGCGCAGACTCTTTCTCTTATTGACTTTAATTTTCTACTCTGTTGACGTTCCCAATGATATATATCTTTAGCGGAATGGCGAAAATGGCCTTCCGCTTTTTCAAATAACAAGCTCGCCGCCATCAATCGTCGCTGTCACTCATTTGCACGGTCCGTTTTGGTGAAATATTAGAGTTATCTATCGGGAAAATCACGCCTGAGAAAACTACTTGGGCCTCTGAAAACAATCTTTCACTTTGATTATTTTTCTATTGTAAATAATAGAGACGAGATTGGAGGGTTGGTGAAGAGGTTTGTTCGGAGGAAAAGCTTACGCGTGGCGCCTAAGGTGCCATTACGCGTGCGATATGGACGATACTTGATAATATTTCTTATTAAGTCAACGTTTATGTTAGACCTTTTGAAGTAATTTTGATTGGTGATATTTATACAGCGATTTATTGGCTCATATACTTTTATCTAACCTATGTAAATATTAATTCATGTTTTTTAGATGCGACATCTGCTTGAAGGTTAGCAAGGGAAACCCAAGAGGGCCGACGTATGAAAAAAAAATACTACACTTCTTCTTATACACAAGAAGTTCACTAATTATAACTCACTTTTGTATATTTAAACCATATAAAGTTTTGTTTGCGTTATTTTATTTCACAAATTCACAAAAGTGTCTCTCATTATTGTGTGTCGATCTAGACAGACATTTGAAAAGCGTTTGTGACATTCGCGGTCACTCCCTCGTGTCTGGTTTAACCCTTTCTACCCTTAAATGACAAAAGCGGGATAAATGCATGCCTATATAAGTGATATTGATGTTAACTATATATCGGCTTTTACCCTTTATCTAATATAATGAGATTACAAAGGGCGTTAGTAGACAACGCCACTTTTGCTAACAGGGACGAATTTATGAGGAATTTATTTTAATTGCTTGCCATTTTAAGTTATTTGTAAAAAATACGTTGTTTTTAATTGTTAATTATTATTATTATATTTTACTCGCGCTCCATTGTCTCTGCCTATCCCTGTAGGAAACGGGGCGACAATTTGATTGATGGATTGATATTTTACTCCAATGTAGCCAAGTTATTTTAAATACTGTGGCATATTTCATTTTGTCTAGTAAGTTTCGGCATATATCGGAAGTTTCAAGTATTTCTCCGGTCCCTTACTAAAACCATCGTCATGGTCTTCGACATCATAAATATCATGAAAAAAAACAATCAAATTGTCACGCTCTTCTACCACGGGATAGGCAGAGACATTGAAGCGCTACTTGCCACGATCCTGGCACAACTCCCTCGCTTTCCTCACACCCACAATTCCTTTCATACAAGCTCTAGTAATCCATCCATAGTATAATCCACGAAAGACGAAAAATTTAACTGAATACTACGCTTTCTATGCCTTAAACTGAACTATTTTTTTTATTTTATTTTAAGGTATTTTGGCTGGCGTAGTGACAGCAACTGAGTCAACCGTATATAGGCAATAGTTTTTTTTTCAGTCTCGGCGCTCTTGGCTTGGCTTTTGGTTGCGCTCTGCTTACAATCAGGCAAGTTGATGTTAGATATGGCGTCTCAATAAACCATTGAGCTTGTATGAAGAGAATTGTGAATGTGACGGAGGCGAGGGAGTTGTACGAGGATCGTGGCAAGTGGCGCTCCATTGTTTCTGCCTATGCCTGTGTGAAAAAGGCGTGACAATTTGATTGATTGAAAATATAACAATTTAATCAAAAGTACTAATGTACATATTGAAAATTCTTGGCTAACATCACTTAATTTTTTTAAATTTGTTTTATTTATAAACTCTTTATTGCACAAAAATAAGGTACATATTATAATCATTATAACTTTACTCGTTAAAGTACGTCCCAGTGCGTGATAAATCGCCACTGTCGTTTTGTCTGAGCGTTAACGCGCATGACTGAAACTGGCCCTCAGGAAGGGTTGTGCACTTGTATAGACAATCGTTTCGTCATCAACAAACATTATAAAATGATTGATCTGTACAAGGTTTAATAGTAATCTGTCATGGTGTTAGAAGGGTGACAAAATTTCGTTTAGAAAATTAATGTTAATGTGAAATAGGTCCTTAATACTTACTCAACAAAACTCAAACGTTCTTCTTTTTCACTCACGACACTGCGCTTTCTCGCCAAAAACTATTAGGAGACTATTTCATCTCGTCATCTCCGTTTGATGATTTTTTTATTGTGACACGACATTTGACCATGACCCGCCCGATGATAAGCAAGAGGAGGTCCAAGAGTGACGTCTGAATAAATCGAGTTAGTTCCCGGCTGCCTCAGTCGCCGCCATTATGTCGGCCTAAGGTGCTTTCTTAAGCATCGCTTGAAGGATCCAAGGATGGAGAGAACACATAAGCTGGCAAAGCATTCCACTTGTAAAATGGAGTCTACTATTTAGGCAAATATTATTATTAGCTATTGTATGATATTTTCTAATAATACAAAGTTCTACAAGGTTTGGTTTTAATGCCATCTAGTAATTATCGCTATAACTATCTCTTGTTTTTCATTCGTTGTAAATTAGACTTTCTAGTAGTTTAGCATAATACTAATAGATGGCGCTGTTAAATTTATTTTACATTCTGCTCACTTAGGCGCCATCTATATATTTTCGAGATAACTATTCAGATTTAGTTACTATGTTGACTAGAAAAAATTTACAGCGCCATCTATTAGGATGTCTTAAAACTATTTTCTATGAGAGACGAATCTCGACGAAGTGTTCATCTAAAAGTATAGATGGCGCTAAATACTTTTTATAGTTTTAGCTTACTGTTAATTTTGTTTTACTTACTATTTTTTATTCAAATTACATAATAAAATAGTGGATTCGACTGCTACTTACAGTAATTTAACTTAAGTAGCAGTCGCTTCCATGGACCGCCCAACATTAGGCGAGGTGCTATAACATGTCGAAAACCAACAAAAAAAAGTTTTGCTAAAGAGAACGACAGATAGAATTAGTTTTGACAAACTAATAATTTTTAGGGCAATAAATAATTTTATTTAATTATAATAAATTAGTTTTATTGTAAGCTAATTCCGAAACGCTTTTTATATTTAAAAATGTACAAACGAAACGTCTACCAACTGTCTAAGAGTCACTCTTACAAACCCAAACCACCTGGACCCAAAGACCTGGAGGATTTTACTTTCTGACTGTAAGCATCACTTCCAAGAGTGCCGACGACTGACTAAACCGAGTTATTTCACGGCTGCTTCAGTCGCTGTCACTGAGCCGGCCAAAGCCAGAGTGATTTTTAGGACTTACATTCAACATCGACTTGCTTGTGAAAAGCAAGAAGTCCAAGAGCGCCGACGACGGAAAAACATCACTTTTTTTTATTGTGGCTCGACATTTGACAGCTTGATGTTAAGCTGGAGAGTGGGCCAGGAATGTATGTCACTGCTACTACTATTCAACAACTGTAAGTAGCAACCACATCCACTATTCCGGCCTAGTTGGAACTGGCAATTTACAAGCTGATCCCGAAACGCGACTAAATCACTTTACGGTCTGTATACTTGTAAGTGGTGGTACTACCCCGGATCGGCAGATCCAGTCTTTAATAACCAGACCCGAAGACAAATATCCACCTCTTTTTCATTATTAACAAATATTTGCATTATTTAATTATTATTATTTATTTATTATTATTAAATATTACAAATAAAAGCTATGAAACAAATATTTTCTCCGACCGGGAATAGAACCTGGGACTTTACGCGCAACAAACCAATCGCTAAGCGTTCGTTCACGCCTGTCGTCAAACTTTAATGCATTGTGACCCAGACACGTAACATTTGGGTAGAAACGAAAAGGATAGATAGTTAATTTCCAAGAAGCCTACTATTTTGTTTAAGTTTTCCTCTTAGAACAGATGGTATTCAAAACATCTCCAACACAGAGTTAATTACACCCAAAAGACCTCATTTAATTAACGACAATGTATACAACATTAGACCCGACCACAAAAGGTTCCCTCGAACTCGGACCGTTTTATCGGTACCAAGTTTCCCACTAGGCCTAAACTTTCCACACATTCGTACATTCTTGATTAATTAATGGTTAGCTCCTCAGAAGGAATATAGCTTAAAGTTGTTTTATTAATTTCCCCCGAGATTCAAGTGTTTTCGATTTAATTACGGGCCGGAATGTTTCCACTTTTTATTCCCTAGCGTTTATAACCCTATCCTGTAGCTCAAATACCTTATAGATGTTACTCTTCAATAGTTCGCCTAGTGCCCATTACCACAAAGCCATTACCCAGTGCCACTTACAAGTATACAGACCGTGAAGTGATTTGGTCACGTTTCGGGATCAGCTTGTAAGTTTCCGTTTCCATCTAGGCCGGCATAGTGGATGTGATTGCTACTCACAGTTATTGAATTAGTAGCAGTGACATTCATTCATGGACCACACTTCGGCTTAACATCAAGCGGGGTGCTGTCATATTTCGAGTCACAATAATAATAAAAAAGCCTGTATGAAGAGAATTGTGGATTTGAAGGAAGCAAAGGAGTTGTGTAAGGATCGTGGTAAGTGGCGCTCCATTGTCTCTGCCTATCCCTGTGGGAAAAAGGCGTGACAATTTGATTGATTGATTGACTTTAATTGTATTGTTGATTGTAGAAATCATAGAATAGCGGAGAAAATAAATTTTAATGTTAATTATCAGTCAATCAAATTGTTTCGCCTTTTTCCGATAGAGACAGTTGCCACGATCCTGACACAACTCCCTCGCTTTTCTCACATCCACAATTCTCTTCATACAAGCTCTAAGGTTATGGGCACTAGGCAACCCAGCTTTTTTGAGGATGTTGAATAAGAAATGGTAAAATATATATAAATTTTATTAAAATACATTTCAATGTTGTATGCTCTTGCTGTCACTACGTTCTGGCCGTATAGTGACGACGACTAAGGCCACCTTAAATAAAATTGTTTTCTTTTAGTCTTCGGCGCAAGTTTAGGTCAGGCAAATCTAGGTCAGCTTTCAATAAAAAAGTAGTTTGCTAAATAGAAAACTCTCTCTCTACCACCGTCCCCACTAAAGGTCTGCCATCCTTTGCGCTGTCTATTGGTAAGTGGTCCTACACTAAACATTTGGCAACTCAGTACGCGGCGGATATCATTTGTTTAGGACAAAATCTCACGGGACGCCTATGTAAATTTGAATAAATTCAGATTTGATTCCTTCTCCATTAATAACTGAGTAGCCGTATCTGGGAAAATTAGGGAAATGTGGGTGAGTTACAAATGATTACAGTTATGTAAAATAGGTGGATAGGGTTGCTAGGGATTAGGGTAAATTACATATTTTGTTTTCCAATTACGGAGCGTTTCTTTTTTGCTTGTTTTAGCTAGGTTGCCTAGTGCCCATAACCTTAGAGCTTTTATGAAGAGAATTGTGGATGAAAGTAAGCGACGAAGTTGTGTCAGGATCGTGGCGCTCCATTGTCTCTGCCTATTCCTGTGGGAAAAAGGCGTGACAATTTGATTGATTGATTGATAGCTATGTTATCTATACTATCCTGAAGAGGCGACTGCTCCTATAGATAAATAACTGCAAATAGCGATCGCATCCGGCCTATTTGGAACCGCCAACTTACAAGTTTATCCTGAAATGCGACTAAGTCACTTCACGGTCTTGTACACTTGTAAATAGTGGTATTGCCCCGGATCGGCAGACTGGTCAGCACTGCCTACCACTCTAAGCCAACCAGACCAGGAGCAAACATCTGTTTCCTTTTTTAAATTAATATTATGTCATATTTAATTTAATCAATATATATAATATAATAAAAGAAAGTAAACAATGTGCGTGCCGATAAAACTCAAAAACGAGTTATAAAACTGTAACCAGCAGTCGCATCCACTATGCCGGCCTAGTAGGCACCTGCTACTTCCAAACAGATCGTAATGCTAAATTGGTCACAGCCTTTGCACTTAAAAGTGGTGCCGGCAGACTGGGCATATGACCACGAATTGACTGCCTACTCCTCCTAATTAAATAGTATATTTACCCGTTAATAACAATTAAGATTAGATATTATTTTATTCTTTACAATTAAAAACAATTAGGCTCATAGACCACGAAATATTTCCACTCGAGCCTATTAAGAATAAAAGGTAGCGCGGGGAATTCTCAACAATGATAAGGTGCTGAGTAATTTTTATAGGTGCAGTTGCCTTAACAATAATAACAACTCGTAACTAATTAAAAGCGGGACGAAGGCACTTGCCCCTAGGAAGACGCTGTCTCACCTTGATAAAAAATACCGTTAGCATAAAAATCTCAATTGTATGTTTGACGGGAATGAAAATTATTTTATATTAAAAAAAAGTTTTGTATTTGTTTCGGATATAAGAAAATTTGAGACCTGTGGCCAAAGAAAGTCGCAAATGAATTACCTAATGGAAGTTAAAGTGTAAAGTAATACGAATTCAGTTTACGGGTGTCCCAGCCACCGTCATCATTTACTATAGGATGAGGAGAACACATGGGCTCTAAGTACTAAAACCATTTTTTATTTTGTCGCACATCGCTCGAAGAACCAACAACCGATGGGGAAGGAAGGTTCTAGAGTGGAGACCACGAACCGGAAGACGCAGCGTAGGTAGGCCTCCCACTAGGTGGACTGACGACATAGTGAAAATCACGAGTAATCAGTGGATGGCAGTGGCATCTTGTCGTTCAGAATGGCGTTCTAAGGGGGAGGCCTATGTTCAGCAGTGGACGACTTCTGGCTGATGATGATGATGAAATAAAATATTATACACATGTCGTAGCGTCAGCATTTCGTTGCTGACGCTACGACAAGGCTTCTAATTAGCAAGTTGAGAGCTAAATATTACATTTATGATATGTAAATTTTCCTACAAGAAATTTTCGTTTTAAAATCAACTTTATTTTTAACACTTAAAGACTATTTTGCACAAACAATTTGTATACAAGGAAAGTTATCCTCTTATTATAAACTAGGTGAATTTGTTCGTCTTATTTCTCCTTTATTTTAGTGTAGTTTTAAGAAGGAAATTTGTATGAACTCTTCGTTGTTTTTGTTTGTTAAAATGCCTCTCAAGTGTCATGAAGAAGTATAACTTGAGAACAATTTTACTTCTGTTCTAAGTGATAAAGTTTTAGCCATCAATCAATCAATCAAATTGTCACGCCTTCTTCCTACAGGGATAGGCAGAGACAATGGAGCGCCACTTGCCACGATTCTGACACAACTCTCTCGCTTCCTTCACATTCACAATTCTTGTCATACGAGCTCTATGGTTATTGGCACTAGGCAAACTTCTTGAGGATGCCTCCGATTTGATCGAAATACACCCTCTTGGGCCCGCCTAATTAATTAATTATAGCCATGCAATTAATAATAATATAATTATTATTTAAGATTAATAATGCGGATGAATGCATTAATAATCTCACTTGTCACGCCTTTTTCCCACAGGGATAGGCAGAGACAATGGAGCGCCACTTGCCACGATACTGACACAACTCCCTCGCTTCCTTCACACTTACAATTCTCTTCATACAAGCTCTATGTAAAACTAAATACGATTAAATATGATAAAGACTCGATATTAACGCTATCGTATTAGTTATGACTTGTTTTGTAACGTATAAACTGGTTATTATTAAATACTTTACTATAATCAAACAATTATGAGTTTAACAATTAAAAATACATTTTAGTATCCTAATTAATGCCTAAGAATGCGGCATAATTATAAATATTTTAATTATTCCATTGTTAATATTTTTTAAATAAAAAATATATTAAAATACTAAGAATCTGTATTAAAGAAGCGTCAACTTTTTCACACATTCAGAAAACGTTCATTAAAATATTTCATCTATTACGCTTGCATTCCCGAGAAATATTTTAACGGTGACTGAGTTTCAAATACTTGCCTCAAAAAAACGTATAATGAATCGTGTGACGTAATACGATCTCCATAAGAATTTGACATCTGGCCTTCCGTTGAAAAAACTGCTGTTTCCTATCTTTCTTCGACATCAAAGAGCATTGTTCTAAATGTTCGGGAAAAATTAACTTTATCTCTGAACTCACTTCATTAATTATATTTTTTTATACAAAAATAATGGGATATTTTGTTTACATTATTAGTAGAGTGGTGTCGACTCATCCATCAAGGAAAGAAGATAAATTGGGGCATACAAAAGTTAGCGCTACTGACTACGACATTGTCTGCGGACAGAGACAACGCTTTTTTTCGGGTCATCCAAGGAAACAATTACTTAGTAGATTAATAAGAAAAACTTTGCCAAGAAGCATCATGTGTCATATAAACAGAAATTGCTGAGACACATCTCTTTTACATTTACAAATAAATCACATTAAGAAATTTTAATTATAGTCTTCACAAATTTATTTTTGTAAAAACATATCCCGACCCCACGTTCTCAAAAGATATTACGAATCTGCAAGTTTTATCCGAGGTTATACTATTTATTGGGTATACTCGTATTATAAAACCTTTATTAAAAACCCATTTTTCTCTATATCTTCGTGTAAGACCATTAATTACTTAGTGCCAGGGCCTATTTAAATGAATTGATTCGAATAAGAAATACCTTTTTTCGACATAATATATTTAACAAGTCTAATATACGTCATAATATAGATAGTGCATACAATTACATTAAAGCTCAAAGATATAAAAGCACAAAAGATATTGCAACGAGAGTCAAAATATATTTATTATATACAATATTTAAAATATACAATATTTCGTTAGATTTAAAAATGAATAAATTGATTTAATTCAGGAAAGAATAATTAGGTTTTATTGATTTAAATGTTTTATAATATTATTTTATCCTTCAAGATTAAGATAAATTCTGTTCAACATTAAAATTATTTCCATTTGAGCCTGATTAAAATTTTTTCATCAGATTTATTGTGAATTTCAAACAAATGAAGAACTTTATAAGAGCATTATAACATGCCATTAACAAAGCAATAAAAATAAATCTCACAAATACAAAGAATGTTTATTAGCGGCCTTTTAACCTAGTTAAGTTTTATTTTATTGTTTTAGTAATGCAAAGAGCTAGTTATGTTATGATATATAGCTAGTTTTATAATAAATATTATATCATAGAAATAAACTGTTATTTTTGAACCGGATTACAAAATATACAGTGACAAAAGCACACAGAGGTAACAAAACATCTCTAAATATCTCATTATCGAAGGGCAGATGTCGCTTTTAACGGAATCTAAAAAATGGGACTTTTTGTAGCTATGTCATGACAAAAAGTGCCAAATTAACTTTTTTAAAGGAAACGATCTGTTTTTGGCCCGCCACGTGTGACGAAGGGAGATCCTATTTACAGTTGACGCCACGACACGATTCCATGTGAAGTTCCGCTTAATGCCTTGATCATTTCACCCTAAATGTAAATAAAACTCACCTAAAATAAATAAATAGCATATCGTAGCAGTTGATTTAAAATTCGACACTTATTAATAATAATTCCACTAAAAAAACATTTAACTAAAAAACTATATATTTAATATTGGAATTATAATGAAAACACATTATTTATTTACTAATTCTATTATTCTAAGGTAATATTTTTTTATATACTAAGCTACTAAAGTACTTTTTATTACAGAAACAGGAAAACCAAAGTACATTAAATATCAAAAATACATTGGTCCATTGCCATTGTAACCATTGCACTACCACTACACCACGGTTCGCCTTATATTATATTACAAAATAATATTACCAACCTTAGATAAAATATTTAACAAGCGGGAGAAAACTACTTCAGACAATAAACATTTTTATGCCATGTGGCATGATGATACTTGCTTTGTCGTCAAGCATCCCTCATCGTAGGGGTTTAAGTATTTTTAGAATAAGGATTGATGCATCTAATTTAAGTTCTTGAAATATCATGTAGATAAGTAGGGGTGCGTAAGACTTCTTTCTAAGTATTATTTTAATCAACATGCACACGTGGAATGAATTCTCTAATGTCACTTTTTGTTTTAATAATTGTTAATAATTTATTATAATAGCTATGACTAAAATAATAATAAATATTGTATATTTATAAAAGCCACATTCTATTTTGAAAGTAATTCCATATTACTAGCTAGATAGGTATATATGTTATTTGTCAAAGAAAAAATGAATACACAGATACACGAAATAGTGTTATTCTGTTTTACGTAATTCCCCAAAGAAACGCATGAAAATGTAATAAGGACATCGTATATAAAGTGAAAAAGGAAAGAAATATTTATATACGAGAGAGGTGTACGCTTAGATACAAGCAGAAACGAAATGGTCTTAACTGGTTCTAACATTATTTTCGCATTTGAGATCAAAGAGCAGCTTGCGACACGCGTCGAGAAAAACTTTGCAAGATGCCCGCAGGAGATGTTTGTTATAGGTATGCGTGGCCTCGAGGGCTCTCCTATAACACCATTCTAGAGGGAGCTAGGCTTTGAAACAAAATGCGTTTGCATACATTAAAGTGTAAGAATGTCGAGATAGGGAGGGTAGCAGCGATGGGTCCCAAGGGAAGACTGTTTCGGCGATTACGCGGACGGAATTTAACCGAAGCTAAGTTAGCTTCTTGGCAAGATAGTTTGCACGTTACACTAGGCTCTTTGCGAATTTTCGTAGTCAAAGCGGCTCCCGAATACTTCTGTAAGTGTTTCAAAGTATTTGAAAGGCAAATTAGGAGCATATCTTCTGTACGAAGTTTGGTAAAAGTTGTCGGCTAACTCGATTTCGTTGACTATTCAAAATATTTTATGATAAGTTTCAGCAAAGCTCTATGTGTATTGGTTTGAGGAATATTAATAATATTGTAAGTTTGTGATCACAGAAAGTATTCTTCATTTATTGAGTTTTTTTTATATAGATTCGGGAGAAACATAATTTATTGCCTTTACTAAATATACTGAAGCAAATGAGGAAAACATGCTAAGAAAATGGAATATTCAGTTGGAATTGGTAAATTGAAATACTGAAGAAGGTAGTTAGAGTTGTATGTAGTGGTATAATATTGCTAGCAATCTCTTATACGTTTAGAGTCCAGAGGGATTTAACGGAGCGATGTTGAGATACACACACGGGTAACTACTGACTAACACAGAAAAATGAAAACTTGATGAATTTACAATGGATATACTCGCATGAATATTTATGTATACTCTTCTATTTGTAACAATTCGTCATTTTCTCATTAGTATAATATACCTATGTATATCCAGAACAATCTCCATATTTGCCAATCCCTACAAATTACCAATTAATGATGATTGATATTTTAACTTGGGCCTTTACGTCGCCATTTTGCAGAGACAATGGAATGCCACTATGTATGATTATAACTATAATATAATATGCTATTTGTAGATTATTTTCATTTTTATAATATAAACCTATACTTACTACCCTGTACAAAATGCTCTGCTCTAAAATCTATTAGTAGTCACGGGATAGAAAATGTGTGTACCTAAAATATTTCTTATATTGAATAAAGTTTTTATTTAATATTAAAAGTTACCGTCTTACGTCTTTTAAAATAATTAACTTAAAAAAATAACTATAAAATATGTAATACCTATGTATAGATGTGCCAAAATGTATAGATAAATACCCACGTGAACTTTGACCTGAGGAATTTTTCTCATCAACCACGTGCCTAACACACAGGCGTATTTATTAGCTACTCTAATAGAATGTTGCAATAAAAGCTGTATCCGACAGGACAAAGGATTTCAGGGGAACTGGAATTACCAAACATTGAGGATGGACAGGGTTGCGAATTACCTTGTCAAACTTTTTTCTATCTAATTTAATAAATAGAAGATTGTTTAATTACAAGTGCACACACCGTGAATTAACTTACGGGTTTTGGGATCTGTTTCAAAGTATCCAGTTTTAACTTGGACAGCATATTGACAACGGCTTTTACTTGCAGTTATTTACTTATATTAGTAGTCGCCTCCATTCATAGAGAGCAATCCAGCTTAACCTCAGGGTTGTTTTTATATACCTAGCCGCGTTGAATTATAAAAAATAATATAAATAATTGTTTGTTTTATTAGTTTGTATATTTTTGTATTATTATTATATTTTTAAGTCATATAAAAGTTTGTGCTTGAATAAATTCGCAAATAAAGATGCACTTGTATCATAGATGCAGGACGATCAAAATACTTAGTCTTATCAAAGATACATCGGTTCCGATACAGGATAGTTTTTGAAGGGGCATCTTTCAGTCAATTTCATTAACATAAGTTACCGATTTAGACGATTTTAAATTAATACCTCAATTAAGTGAGGAAAATAAGCTTAGTTATTTTAATAAAAATCAACTACTGGGCATTATTCAAGTAAAAAATCGCAGAGGGTTCCAACTGTGGTAAATTTCTTTCATAAGACATTTAAAAAGTCTAAATTGAATAAAGTATTTTTGACTTTGGGACAACTTTGAATGTAGGGAATAACTTTGCTTTATTTATTGTATAAGTATATTATTCCGAAATCCAATAAACGATAATGTTGGTTTCTAAATTGCTTTTGTTTTGTTAAATAAAATCTGATTATTAATAATTTTATTTCTAGTTATCGTCGTCTATCGTCTACTACTCTTTCTTACCAATAATCCAGCGCAGGACAAAATAAAAAGAATAATGTTAAAACACTTTTTATTATCATTTATCACACGACATCTGAAGTCGACTTGCTTGATGGTAAACCGTTTCATTTTACAGTTTCCTCTGTTGCCGTCACTATGTCACTATGCCGGCTTAAAGATAAAGTAAACACATGAAAGAAAAAAACATTTCCTACTATGTTAAAAATAGGCATAAACGCGTCAATTCCAAGTAAAATGTTGGGGTTAACGGTAAATGTAATTTTGATCGGCACACGCGATAGTATTAAAAACTTTTAGCGACTTGACAGCCCTGCCTGAACCAATTTAATGCTGTAAATCCACGGGGTACACTTACGTTCGTTCCCTTCGAAGTCATGCAATATTGCGTTTTTTTGTAACCACAACTGAAAGAGGGTGCGCATTTGACCTGGCGCTGCGCACTTATATTCTACGACACTCACAATTCTAATTAAAGGGCGACGAAAATTTTAATTAACATAGGGAAATAGTGAATTAAACAAATTTTATACGGCTTACTATAGCGTTTATTTTGGTTTTGATTTTACAATTTGTAACCAATTGGCCAATTGGACGACCAACACCTTTGCTCTCAGTGACCACGATGGCAGATTAGTGTTTATGGCTATCTACATAACAAGATTGTAAACTAAAGTTAGACTTTACTTTTCATTGCTAACTATTACGCAAATCGCAAATCGCAAATCGAATCCAGATGTTACAATAAAGAAAAGAGCACAATTTAGGAAGTGTTTATTTAGTATTTATTCTTGGTTTAGATCTATTTTAGCTTAATACTTAAATAAATAGCTATCAATCAAATTCATTATTTAAATTGATACGCCCTTATTTCCTTAGGAATAACACTGTCCACGTTCCGCGAGCTTTCTTCCTTCACATTTACAATTCTTATACAACCTGTGTCTGTTATGAACACTACGGAAGATATATCATTAAACAATTGACGAAAGGCGTGGTACATTAGTTAGCAGTCCGTTGCGCGTAAAGTTTCGGGTTCGATTCTTGGTCGGAGTTTGTTTCATAGCTTTAATTTGTAATATTAAATAAGTAGATTAAATATTACAAATATTTTATTACTCAAAAAAAGGCAGGATATTTGTCTCGGGTCAGGTTGTTAAAAAGTGGTAGGCAGTGGTGCTCTGTCGGCCTATTCGAGGTTAGTACCAACACTTGTAAGTAACTTAGTCGCGCTTTGAGATCAGCTTGTAAGTTGCCGGTTTCAATAGTGGATACGACTGCTCTGTTAAGTTTTTTTAACTCTAGTAGCAGTCATTACACTTCAGCCATACATCAGGTCATTATGTCATATGTCAAATAACAATAAAAAAATGTAATTTATATTGTACTTGAGGAATGGTATCATAATAAAGGCAAAATAATAGTTTTTATTAGAACGCGTGCCTCTACGCAAATATGTATTGCCCCCACACAATCAGCACAAACAATTTGAAAAATAGCGCATAGCTCTTTGGGGAATTTCTAAGGTACACTTATATTTTTCTCTTAAAACCATAACAAATTTCCAGATTACTTACATGCAGGGTCCGGCAATTCCCCTCCTTTTTCTATTTATTGCTCGCTTCCCTAAGCTAAGTTATCGAAAATATAATCCCTCTTACGCATAGAAACTTCCACAGAAGATTACTATTGCGCGATGAAAGCGCGTGTAGGAATATTGTGGAGATGATTATTAAAATGATCCTCCATAATTAATACTCTCGTATCCAACTAGTCTACAATTTGGATCCCTTTCGAAGGTTGAAGGTCACTATTATTATTATTTATTTATTTAAATTATCATTATTAGCCTATTTATTTGTCACTGCTGGGCAAAGGCCTTCCTTCCTGACAATAGTTTGTCTCTCGCCACAAACTATTGTCTATCTCATCTCGCTATCTTCGTTTGTACCTACGCGATGTCTTTTGCAATCTAAAGTCCACTAAGTAGTAGACTTTGTCCATAATGCATTAGACATGCGACAGAGATGACCTGCCCAGTCTCACGGCGCTTTTGGCGTCTTTTTTGGCTATGTCGGCAACTTGTGATTTGGAGCGCAGTATGGTGTTACGAATTTCATTTTTAAATTTTACGCCACGAATACTATACTCCATGGCTCTTTGACTAATACTATTTTTAGTGATGTAATATCAAAACATCTACATGTCTGCGACATAAGAATATTTTATTCTATTGTAGAAAAATTGAATCCTCGTACCATAAATTGCATTTTACAACAAGAGATACAAAACAATAAAAGTCTAAAAATTATATTATAACAGGATCAACATAACATTGATCCATAATATTCCTGTCAATAGGTAATAATCTGACGTTATTTTCCAAGTTCCAAGTTGCGGGTAGAAGAATAAAATCCAAGTATAATCCCCTCGAGATTAATATTATTTTATCGCTAACAATAAATAACGGGAGAATTCAATAGCCAAGGAGTAAGCGGAATTATAAGTTTTTTGACACACTACTAGGAAACTTTGCCGGGATTCAATCTTGGGAGGATTTGCTTCAATCGCTTTATATTCTGTCCCAGGAGAAGTAGTTCTACGAGGATAAGCTACACTCCTGCCACCTTTTTGTTTCGTTTTGTATGAGGTTAGTTTTATTTGTAAAAAAACGTATAAGTTGTAAAATGTCTGAAAGTTTGCATTTTATGTAGCAATAATTTAAAATAATCTTCCAATAATTTTGTAAAGTGCATCTGAAACTAACTTTATGCTGCAGTGAACTGTAATAAAACCATCCAAATATGACAATTTATAACTTCCATGTGGCCGAATCTCAATAAGAATACATATTTATTTTAATAAATGGTGAGGAAGAATCGAGTAATTTAATAATATGTCTCATCACGCACAGAAATTTTTATTATAACAAATTGGCAATTTTCGCATGTGTCTACTTTACGCTGCCATAAGATTGAGTCATCATTCAAGATCTCATCTCATTTGGTAAACCAACTCCAGCCAGCGAAATGCCTTCATAACTTTTTTGAAATGAATAATTTCTGCGTAATTTACTACTTTTATTATACAAATTTGACTGTCGCTTTTTCAAATATATGGTCCTTTTTTATTTAGCTCTGCGTAGGTTTTAATAAAAATATTGTAGCCACAAAAAAACATTAACTTTTTTTTAGTTGTCAGTATTTTTGGACTTCCTCTTGCTTACTATCAATCGCGTCTTAATAAAAAAATATTCTTGAGTTCTATCTATCCTTTCATGCTTCAAGCTAGACCCTTCCAAAAGTTCAACAAACACCACAAATGAAGCTAATTCAAAATTTGTATATTCTTATAAGTTGGAACCGTGATTTAATATTGCAAATAACTCCTTAAATTATAATATTTCCAAGTTTGTGAAAAGTTTTATGGCACGTGGGAGATGAGGTCATTCAACTTCATCTGACTGATATAAATATGAAATGCACCCTCTCACAGGAGACAAATCATTTCATTTCCCCGTCAAAGCGTCCCTACACATGATATAGCTTATATGGTTATATTTATAGTTTATTTACTTTAATAAATTGCACAAATATGCTAAGAATAACCACACGAAATAATGTTTTAGTACTTTACTGGTTAAATATTTATTTTTCTGCTGTTTTATTGTCTCTAGATGCTCTATGTCTACAGAAAAAAGTAACATAAAAAAACGAGTATATTTTTCTTATTAAATAATACGTTGAAGGTCTACTTATTTTTCGTAATATTTTATTCAGTTACAAATACCTTTTTACCGGAGTAAATGTGCCAGAAAATGTAGAGCAAATAAGGGATTTCTATATATAAAACTAAAATTCATAAAAAGAAGCAAATAGACTCGAATTATTATCATGAACGCTCCAAAGAAATTGGCCCAAGGTTCAAACCGAGCATTTCAAGTATAATTAGGGCCGGCTAATGTCGTGGAAAAACAATTTCATAAAACATCTCATTTCTCGTAGAGCAACTGAGGGCCGCATAAAAAGAAATAAGACACTAAATAAAGGTCTACTTATTCGCTTCGCTACACCTTTATTTGGAGTTCTGAATGAAAAATGTCCGGTTGTCCCTTTGGCTGGGATGCGACGCGAAATGGAACATTCCGGTTTGCGTGAAAGAACAATTTGCTTACGACTTTGTGCAAAATTAAAATTACTGCAGAGCGCTAAACCGCGACATTGTCGTGGGGGTGGTCGGACATATAGCTATTTCAACTATTGTTGCTTAAAAATCGTTTTCGTTAAAATGTACGTAACGAATTTCGTAATTTTATTATAAATTTCAAATTTATAATAAAATTATAATTTATATTTTGCGTAACAAATTCGCCAATTAACTTTTACTCTGGCAAGGTTAATTATTTTAAAGAATATAAGGTATACAAATTATTCGCCGTAAACTTTGTTGTATAACTTCAATAATTTGTTATAACAACGAAGCTGAAATAAATGTTAAGAAAACAATGTATGACTATTATTTAGGAGTTTCTCTTGCAGCCAACTGATGTTGCTACTTGAAGTAAGTGCCCGCCCTTGCAATGTCGCCAGTAACATTTGCTATTTTACTCGAGATCTACCTACAAACTTTGTATCCACAGTGTTTTACACTTTTACAGCTCTGTGGGACACTTTTATGGTTTAAAGTTTTAAAGTTTAGAATTGGGCAACTGTTCAAATTAGAGGGCGCCGTTCCAAATGCCACACTTAATGTAATTAATGCACACTGTTGCAAATTAGATTACATTCCCTTTGAAAATCATTGTAGCCTTGTCTACTTGTTTTAACCCCCCAATTCCTACAAAAGAGTGAATCCTTTGCAGGAAGTAAATAAGTATCATAATAGCAAAAGTAACAATGATTTGCTGTAAAGTCAACAAAAAATTGATATATGCTACATGCATTTTATACATAACAGTCAAATTTTTAGCTGGCATTATGAATTTGGCTTTGCTTCTTTGAAAAAAATTAAAACTAAATATAAAAGGCTTAGTAACAAGTCTACCGTAGACGAAAATTTCCCAACTTTTTCCAACAATTATAGCCAATTATTGTTATCAGGATTCTTGGTAAGCAATTGTTTCGTCAAACAAAATAACTGAACACTATAATTTTGCAAATGAAGCCGGCACAGTTGACATGTCATGGTACCTAATTGCAACTTCGAAAATACATTTCCCTTGCACTATTCCTAACCAAATAAAGTAATTATATGCACGCAATCACGCACGATTTCACAAAACATTGCTACATGAAATAATAATATATCAATTATTTTTTGTTTTATTTTTATACATTTAAAGAGTGGTAGGCAGTGGTGCCCAGTCTGCCGATCCGGGGTAGTACGACGACAGACAAGTATATAGACCGTGAAGTGATTTGGTCGCGTTTAGAGATCAGCTTGTAAGTCGCCGGTTCCAACTACGCCGGCATAGTGGATGTGACTGCTACTCACAGTTATTGAATTATAGTAGCAGTGACATCCATTCATGGACCACACTCCAGCTTATCATAAAGCGGGGTGCTGTCGAGTCGAGTCGAGTTTTTTATTGTCGAGTCACAATAAAAAAAATCTATATTAAGCTACTAAAGTACTTGTATCATAGAAGACAACCACAAGTACATATTTATCAAAGATTACCGGCGAGTGGTTTCAAATCCTTTCTCTCGGCTTGCATAACCATTGCACTGCCACTACACCACGGTCGGCTTAATTATTTATATTGGCAGCTATTCTAATTAGAATCAGGAAATAATAAAACGGAAGTATAAAAAATATTTACCGAGTGATAATGATATACTGTTTTAATAATTTGAGCGGCATGAATTTGGGTTATCGAAAAATTAAGTAAACTGATCACTAATATTGATTAATAAAAAATCTCAAAACCAGTTTCAAATAGGATAAACAATTTTGGATATTAAAATTTCAGACGTGCGATTATAAATACAGAAAGATCGACTTCAATATTAAGTTGGACTTTTTCTGCCTGAGATTTTACATAACGAACTACTAAAAAGTTGACTTTTAGCGCAGTTTTGTAAGCTTCTTTATGAATGATTATTATTGGTTTTTTTTTATATCATTATTTAATCAAAGCTACAGATTAGTAGGTTAGGTTGTCATTCAAAAAATATTAGGTAGCTCCTCATTAAAAATAAATTTATAATATAATGTTTTTAGATTACTATTTTAGAAATTCTCGTCACTTGCAGTTCGTCGTTTGCTTTTTATTATGTAACCCAAATTCATTATTTTTGACACTTAAATTTGAATTTACAGTCTATTTTACTATCTAATTTCTATCGTACCATTATTTACTATTATTTATGTTATCTTGTTGTCCTTTTGAAACTCAATTATGTTGTTTTGTAAATACGTTAACAAAACACATCCGAGTTTGTGTAATCGCAACAAATAATGAAATTAACAAAGGGCGAACCAGTTATCTACGGAAACTTATTTAGATAAGCTCTCGCGGATAACGGCCGTTTGTCTTATTGGTCGGAATGGATAAATTACTACCGATCGGACGTCGATAAAAGAAGACAGTTAGAGATTATGACTAATACTGTTAACGTTTTTGTCTATCTTGGGCGTGTCGTTTGTTTTGATAACAGCAAGATAGGAGAATTTATTTATTCTATATCTGGTTAGATGAAATAGGTGCAGATACAATTTATTGCTTTCGGCTTTGGGAAATTTATTTTTGACATTGTAGGTTTGGTTAACTGTAATAAATATTTATTTCTCTAGTCAAACTAATAAATGTCATGTATTACACCTGAAAAACATGTGGGTGATGTTGTTTAAGATGGTTCGTCTCGTAGGTTTAGTGATGCAATTGAATGGTACCCATCCATAAATTAGAGAACCATATTACTTAACACATGCCAAAAGTTAAAATGCGTAACTAACATTGAAATATTCAACTGTCACAATCATTCTAATGAAAGTAGGAATTGCGTGTGGCATTGTGATATGCGACGAACCCCGAACTGATCAAAGTGTTTGTGCTCATATTAGGATACACACAATTTGGATAGAAAATAATAGTTACAGTGTAGTTGAGGTTCAAAACAACTCCAGTACCAATGTATCATTGATATATGTATTTTGGTTGTCCTGTTTTATGATACAAGCACTTTAGTAGCTAAGTATAGAAATGCAAATAGAATATAAAGCTTAATATCTTTTCATTAAATTTATTTCCAGGCATATATTGGTTGCATATTCTGAGAACGCAATAAAAACATATACCTATATTTATATGTACCTATATATTTTTTAAATTTATTGAGGGCTTAAACACAAAGACATTATGTGAAATAATTTTGTAGATTTAAATTGAAATATTATACGAAATACCTCTTGTTTTATCTGCAGACTTCTGCTTTTTTAAAGAACAATCAAGGAATATTTGATCAAGAAACAATCTTCTGAGTCGTCTTTGTTTTATCTTTCCACTATCCTCCAATTCCACTTCATAAATATCTTTCGCCAATCTCCATTTATGTACCTAAATCACCACAATATAACTTTCTCAATCTTTTTATTTAGCACGCTGTAATATGATTTAACGTACATTAATATGTTTAGTTTAGGTTTTATACTGTACCTTCCACAGCACTGGTTATGTCCTTTTATCCGAGTCTCCTAATATGAACTTGGACAACGAATCTTCCGTCCCTACAATGTTACTAAAATAAATTACGCAAACAATTAAATATCGGCAATAATGCGAACATGGGGTGCGACAATTTGTCTGGACCGACCGGTTAGGGGACCTTTACCCTAAGGTCTTATACAGGATGCTGTACGGACTTAATGCTGTTAAAATTATTATTTGGGTAAGGTAAATATTTCTATGCACTTAGAAATATAATAAAACAATCGTCATCATCATAGGCATTGTCACGCTTTAATATTTACAGAGATAGGCAGAGACAACCCGGTTCGCCATATTTCACTTTTTTACAAACTTCTCTTCATTTTAGGGCTACTCAATTGATTAAGGAAACATTGAATACATAGGTTAAATCAGGTTAAATAACAGATAATGTCTGGCGACATAGAGCATAAGGATTTTTTATAAGGTTACTAATTCAATTATACAATTACATGTCATATAAAATGTGTATCATATCTGTTGTTCCTTTACATATTCAAATTATTTATCAAATATATTCAGACTGGAAGGCATTAAGTTTATTTATTGTATAAACAATAAACTGTTAAAATAAATAAAAATATATCATATGTGTTAAGCGATGCGTAAAGAAGCACCATAGGCCGGCATAGTGGCGGCGGCTGGGGCAGCCGGGAACTGACTTCGTTATTCCAGTCGTCGTCACTCTTGGACCTCCTCTTGCTTATTATTAGGCGAGTCGAGGTAAGATGTCGTGTCACAAGAAAAAAAAATTATAATGGTCTTGTAATTATTGTAATATATTTCTAACTTTGTATTGTAAATGTATAAATGTGGATAAATGCATATCGTTATTTTTAGTTGTTAGACTTTTCTAAGTGTTGTCGAAAGGACTAGTATTATACTAACATTAGGAATAGCATTCGCCGCCAAAAACCACCTAGCTCTTTTGGCGCTCAGCCCATCTTGTTCTTGATGGTTCTTAGAGAACTATTTTTCTGTCTGATACCTTTTTCTTATTTTAATTCACATTACAGCAAAGAATACTTTCCAGACGGCATAGTGAAGTCGTCTGAGATAATGAATGTTTTTTTTATTTAGTCGTCGCGTTGGACTGAAAAACCTCTTAAGCCTGGTCAGGCAAGTTCCAATAAATAAATTTCAAAATTTAAAAAACTTTATCCTCAAAATAAATACATACATTATATATTTGAATTTGTAGAATTTGGTATGAAATAATTGTGGATGTGAGGGAAGTGAGGGAGTTTTGTCACGATAAAACGTAGCAAGTGGCGCTCTATTGTCTCTGCTTATCCCTGATAAAAGGCGTAACAATTTGATTGATCGATATTTAAACACATGTTTAAAAAAGAACAAATAGAAATTTAAAAAATGATCACCATGTATATGAATTTTCCAAGTGCCACATATAGCGTTGTTAATGTAATTATGAGGCCGTAACATAAACGATATGGACCTGTTACAATTAAGGATCGTCATGGAGGTTTAACACAATTTCAGAATACGCTTGTGTTATTAAGAAGAACAAATGTATTTAGTTGTCTTTGTTGGTAAAGATGGATGTACAGTATGCAAAAATACAACTAGCACGCGACATCTGACCTCGCCTTGCTAGGTGCTAGAGAAGGAAATAATCAAGAACTCCGATGGCTAAAAAAAATTCAGTATACAGTTGCCTTAATCGCAATCACTATGCTGGCTAAAAACATGTAATTATTTTACTACCGATCAGACGTCGATATATTTTAAAGTTGCACACATGTTTAAAAAACGACGGGCGTGGACGAACGGTTTAGCGACTGGTTTGTTGCGCGTAAAGTCCCGGGTTCGATCCCCGGTCGGAGCAAATATTTGTTTCATAGCTTTTATTTGTAATATTTAATAGTATTAAATATTGCAAATATTTGTTAATAAAAAAAAAAAAGAGATGGATATTTGCTTCGGGTCTGGTTATCAAAGAGTGGTAGGCAGCGGTACCCAGTCTGCCGATCCGGGGTAGTACCACCACTTACAAGTATACAGACCGTGAAGTGATTTGGTCACGTTTCGGGATCAGCTTGTAAGTTGCCGGTTCCATCTAGGCCGGCATAGTGGATGTGATTGCTACTCACAGTTATTGGATTGTAGTAGCAGTGACATTCATTCATGGACCACACTTTGGCTTAACATCAAGCGGGGTGTTGTCATATGTCGAGTAACAATAAAAAAAAAAGAAAAAAAGAGCAATTAGAAATTAAATAATTGATCATCATATATATAAATTTTCGAAGTGCCTAATGCATAGCGTTGTTTTATGCTCTTCAAAGTAATACTGTAGCGCCGTGCTTTTACACGGTCTTACATAATTCATTATTAAGCTAATTAATTATGTTATACTAGTTCTATTTGTGTTTATTTGTGAATAATTGCGTTACATACCTTAATGTTAATATTTTTATCACTTATAATATACTTCTGTAAACGGGTTTTTACGTATCGATAGCCTTTATATTTTTCCACATATTTCACTATTTATTTTATTAGATTATCACTGAAATAAGCCTGATAATACACTTTTTCTACTTTGTTTACATATTTTGACATTTATGTCATCGATACGTGACAACCCGGTATTTTTCTTAATTTGGTCCAAAATACGCCTGTATGAAGGCTATTTCACAAAAATTGACCACTTTTGGCATAATATCGTTTTTATTGCATTTGAAATTGGATTATTTTACCAATTTCATTTGATTTTGGAATGGAAAGATTTTATGCCTATATAAGCAGGCAAAGCCCAGAATTCGGCAGTCTTCCTCCAGTCTTGTATTGACTATAGTATTATTATAGGCCTTGTTCTGGGGCTAGTTAACCCCAGAACCTTGCAGTGCCTCATCATAAAGTACGTCATAAAGATTTTCACATCCAAATTCATATGGAATATTAAATTTATGGATTAATGGAAGTTTAACATTGAACAATTTTGGTAGCCCACAATCAGTTTAATTAAAGGATTTGTGGAAAGGATTTGACTCCAGGAGTTGCGTGAGTACCCTTTAAGTCACATCCAAACATTTGGGGTCCAGGTGCCACGTGTCCTGTCATCAGTTTTCCCTGGTCGAGTGAGCCTCCGAGCCGCCGACTTTTATTGGGATTTATCGTATTGTGGACGTCTTAAGGTCGTCCACATAGATTATATATATTTTATAAAATTATCTGTCATTTATATAGACTTTGTAATTAGTATTTAGTTATTTTTAATATATTATCAATCTAATTAAAGTCTATTTATTTCACGACAATACGAAAAATTCACAACCCCTGCACAGATAATATTTATCATTAATGAAGACAGTGACTTGCACTATTTAATCATCTTTGAAGTTAAATAGTGCAAGTTTTTTTTATAGAACAACTCTTAACACGATGGTAAGCTAGAGTACGGTCAATGAATGGAAGTCACTGGTACTACCGGTAAATAACAGCAAGCAGTGATCCACTATGCAGGCCTGGCTTTGAGCGACAGCTTTTAAACTAATTCTGAAACGCTTTATGGTCTGTACACTTGATAGTGGTGGTGATAACCCGGGTCGGCAGACTGGGCGAATGATCGCCAACTGTCTGCCTACCACTCTTATGATATGCTTATGATACAATATGCAAATAATTAGTTAATAAATCAACGCTTTTTTCTCAGGAATAGGTGGAGATGCCACTTGCCATGATTTTTTACATTTCTTTACTACTCGTAAACTACTAAAGTGCTTGTATCGTAGAAACAGGACAACCAAAGTACATATATCAAAAATACATTGGTACCGGCGGGTGGTTTAAAACTCGTGATCTTGTGAAGCTTGACGACAGGCGTAGACGAACGGTTTATCGATTGGTTTGTTGTGCGTAAAGTCCCGGGTTCGATTCCGGTCGGAGCAAATATTTGTATCATAGCTTTTATTTGTAATATTTAATAATTATATTAAATATTGCAAATATTAGTTAATAAAAAAAAGGTGGATATTTGCTTCGGGTCTGGTTATCAAAGAGTGGTACCCAGTCTGCCGATCCGGGGTAGTACCACCACTTACAAGTATACAGACCGTAAGGTGATTTGTAAGTTGCAGGTTCCAACTAGGCCGGCATAATGGATGTGATTGCTACTCACAGTTATTAAATCGTAGTAGCAGTGACATTCATTCATGGACCCACTTCAGCTTAACATCAAGGGGGGTTCTGTCATATGTCGAGTCACAATGAAAAAAAATTACCCTGTCACTACACCACGATCGCCTTATCATTCTTTTCATACAAGCTGAAGATGTCTTCGATGTCTCCGATTTAAATATGCAAATATTCACATCACTAATATGCGTATATTCATATCACATTACAAATTTAGGATGAAACAACCCTTAACTAGTCCTTTGATATAATATTCTCAAGTAATCATCAATTAAGATCCCATGGGTGCATTTAAGTTGGGAAAGATGCCTTTATTGGTCAGTTTAGGACACCCTGAATAATTACTTACCTCGACTAAGCTATTAACAAAGTAACCTGACCGTAGTGAATTAAATGCTTGTTACAATATAGGATCCTCAGAAGCCCAATTGCATGGAATAGCCAATGGTGTGTCTCAATACACACACAGTTTAATCGCACAATGTATTGCCCGATGAAGTCAATTTACTGAGCGTTCTATAACTGTTATAGAAATTTACTACCTTCAAGATATCAACTAGAATAGCTGCCAGGATAAGGTAATAGAAAATATTGATAAAAATATTTTTCGCTTCGACGACGCCTGAACTTTCAATACAAAATCTTTGTTGTTGTATTGAAGAAAGTGTGCAATAGAAAAATATTTTTATGTAATATTTTTCACTACCTACCATGTTTATTTATTTTTTTCTTTTATTTGGGATAGGATTACAAAACAAATCGTTATGAATATATCATTTCTAAATTTGTAATTACATATAACGGTTTATGCATACAAAAGATAGGTCCTACGCGTTTATTTGCATAGGTAAGACGGTTGTTTCTTCGTTATTAAAAAATATAACAAATTAATTATTATACAGGTAATATAAGATGTATGATGCATTGGCAAAGTCTACTACTGTGTGGACTTTTATTGCAAAATACATCGCGGTAGACCCAAACAGAGATGGCAAGATGTAATAGACTCCTAGAGAAGTTCGTAGCGAGAGACCACAAAATAACCTCAGTCATGGAAAAAAAGAAGTAAGCCTTTGCTCAGAAGTGGGACAATAAAATCAGCTAATAATAATAGGTATAAGGATCACAAATGAATCGTGCACCAAAAGATAAATCTTATGTTATGCTTACTTCGAATTATCTAGATAAATCCACTATTAAGTCAAGTCTACAAATGCATATGGGTAAACAAAGAGTATGTATTTAATACGTATCTACTTTACCAATAATGTTTGACCTTTGAATTAATTGAATTTATTCTGATTATAAACAAGGTCGAAATGAAATCAAGGGAAGAGCAACAGGTCGAATTATAAATGGGTAAAAGGCTGTGCAATAAGAACGTGATGGACAAAATCGATTGAGATAAACTTTTGCCATTATTGTTCTGTGCTTTCTTAAGTAGAACTAGTTCATATCGCCCCATCTGTTATTGATAAGCGTATTTATACGTAAATATAGAAATACAAGGGTAAAGATTATTTCATTGTCTTTTCTTGTTATTACAATAAATACTTACTGTAAAAAAAAGTAATGCAAAACAAAAGTAGATACAAAGTAACTAAAAGTATAATGCATTTATTTGTTGTCTGTTAACGTCATATTTTCGTGATTATTTAAAAGTATTGATTTTTAGACCAATTATTTTTATGTAATATGAAAAATTAAACGAAACAGTCCATATTATAGAATATCAAAGCCATATCAAATTCGTCCTTTTCTTATAAACGACTTGTAACCCTAATTTAAAAAAGGTCATATTTTATAAAATATATAAATTTGGTCCTTCATAAAAGTGAGTTTGAGAATCCCCCTCGCCAAGTGCACCAGACGTCTGTTTCTTATTTGTCACTATTCTTTAAGAAATCGGACCTGATTGTTTTTATAGCCCACCGAAGGGAGATGATAAAATCCCAAATTCCCTCTAAGTTTCTATCCATCGAAAACATGTGTTGGTAATATTATCCTACTTCCTTGCAATTGAGTTTGGTAGAAGACAATTTCTATGTAATTTATATTTTAAAAATAAAAAGATTGTTTATAAACTTACGCGTTTTAAATTCATCATTAAAATAGATTAAAACGGATCTTAACGCGTGCAGCTGAGACAAAATACCGAGGAAAATAAAATATTAAATTTAGAACTCGTTCTAAAGTATTCTTCTGAGGTAACTTAGTGCAATACATCAAAATTAAAATATAATAAAATATATTGAAGACATCCTCAAGGAAGCTGGGTTGTCCATAACTGTAGAGCATGTATGAAGTGAAATTGTGTATGTTATGTTAGGATCGTTGCAATTGCCGCTTCGTTGTCTCTGTGGGTAAAAGGTGTGACAATTTGATTGATCGATTACCTAAAATGATATTTGTATCCAAATTGGTTAATTCTGTTTTATTTATCTGAAGTTTTCTTAATATTAAAATATTATACGAAAATAGACATCAAATTAGTTATGTTGATAATCTCTTATAAAATTATATAATTAATTATCTCTTATTATAATTTATTATAA
Source organism: Tinea trinotella (assembly GCA_905220615.1). Lineage (NCBI taxonomy): Eukaryota > Metazoa > Arthropoda > Insecta > Lepidoptera > Tineidae > Tinea > Tinea trinotella. Next base: position 4,812,226 of record HG992314.1, read on the forward strand.
ATAAGTAATTTAAATTAAATATAGAATTATTTATTAGCTTCCTAAAATCTAGGGCAGCTTTAATACGATCATTTTCTATCTAAAGTAAACAAGTTAAGCAATTTAAACAAGAAAGCATCTGATAGTAATCTTCATTATAATTGGAAACTGGAAGACTGTAGGGGTGAAAACCGAATCTATATATCAAATTTCTTATTACACAATCCGCAATATCAATAGGATACGAATTCAAATAATCCTAACCACAATTCGTCGCGCTCAACCCCTCTACGAGCACCCTAAATCAAAACTGCGCATCACAACTCAACAATAAAAAGCAGAATATTTATTCGTTATTTGTTGTCGGTTTGCATTAAAATAAAGCGGCTATCTAAAGGCCTCAGCACCCTCCTCGAGGCTTTATCTAAGATCAGGATTGCATAAAATTCTCATCTTTCTCTAGAATGTGACAGTCGCCGGCCGGGGAGTGGATCCAACGACGCATATCATTTCACGATACTGTTCTGACGATGGGCTCAACAATGTGTCTGATTTCTGTCATCTACTCGTACGTACATACTATTAAATATCACATTTACTTCTCGTGAAAATATTAAATGAGTAAGTACGTTTTGTTGTAGATGTTTTACAATAGGTGTTAGAATCTAAAATTCAAAATATTTTTATTGATGTTTAAAGTTCATTACGTTTTTAAATTGGACGCATGTTTCGCATGCTCTGTCGCCCTTACACGTGACGTTGCCGCGGGGCAACGCTGTTAGTGAAGTCTGCTAATGCACGGTTACATATCCTTTTCTCTCTACGGCACCTAATATAGAAATTCAATTTAAAACATAGTAGGGATTATTTTGCTGTCACGCTGATTTTTAGCACATTTGCATTACGTATAATTGATTACTTTTCATTTGCTTACCCATTAGCTGGTTCTAAACAGGCTGGCATAGATGTTGAGACTGCTACCGGCAGTTATTTAACTGTACTGACAGTCGCTTCATTTTATAGAACTCACACCAGCCGGATGCTGTCATTAGTCGGCCAACAATTTAAAAAATACATATAAAGCCTACGGACGTGGCTTAGTCGCACTTCGTAATCAGCTTAAAAGTAGCCGAAGTTCATCAAGACAAGCATGGGTAGGAGATCATTTAATGTGGCAGTAGGTGCTTACGGTAATAGATTGTAGATCATACCATCTTATGATGGGTACGAACCAAATCAATTATTTTGTTCCAATGCAATAATAAAACTCAAAAAAATAAAATAAAAATTGAATCACATTTTTTTATCGTGACTCGACACATGACAGCACCCCGCTTGATGTTAAGTTGGAGTGTGGTCCATGAATGAATGCCACTGCTACTATAATTCAATAACTGTAACAAGGAATCACATCCACTATGCCGGTCTGGTTGGAACCGGTACTTACAAGTCGAACCCGACACGCAATCAAATCACTGTCTGTAGACTGACCAGCAGACTGGATACCACTGCCTATACTCTCTAATAATACAGTTCTTATGTAGTTGGTTCAAAAAGTAGAATTTAATTTAATTTCTATTTACATTTGAAGTGTTAAGATTACGTACAACGACTTGAAGGGTCATATAGCCCCCATGAGCATTTAACTTAAAGAACGTGTCACAATGTCGACGCCTTACTGAGTGTATGTAAATTGGTAAATGTAATAAATTGCATATATTTATCTGTAATGGGGACGTAACTTTGGGGGAGGGTCGAAGCTAATGAAGGAAATCGATGGGACGTGTGCAGCGTTAAATCTTTCTATTTTCGTGCGTGAAAGTTTGTTTTAGACTTAGTTTCTGTGTGAACAGTTAATTATTCGATCGTTAGATGTTACTTAATTATTGTTATTTATATAGGTACTTATTCGAGATAATTATTATCAAATGTAATTCATTAGAAACATGTTATTATGTTTCGAAGTACATTTGATATTCTTTATAGATAATTTCATTCCTTCTATTATATTCAATAATAAGCTACTAAAGATGCTTGTATCCTAGAAACCGGCCGACAAAAGTACATGTATCAAAGATACATTACTACCGACAAGTGGTAATGTATCTAACTAACTGAGGATTCTTGGTTTGCGTGACCATTTCACGACCACAAACAAGAGCACGGCTGCTTTATAAGATTTTAAAAAAGAAAACTAACAATGAAATGTAATTGTTATGAAAATCCCACAAAACTTTTATCTTAATTGACCCTACATAGTCATTTACCAATATTGAAGTTTTATTATTATTTAATAACTTAAATGGAACCCAATTTGGTATTAAATTAACAAGAGGAGTCAAAATATTTGTCCATTGTACTGATTGACATAATGTCATTTACCTAATCTCGGATATGCGGGTGCACTCTGACCTATCTCGACTCATTATCAAACATTCAGAAGGGCCGCCGCATTGACGTGTCCAACGCCATTATTGTCCTTATCTATCCTCATACATTTTGCAATATCTGGTGCAATTATACTTCGTTCTCTATGAGAGAGATTGGCTTGACAGCCCAATGTGAAGGTGGGGCGACTGCGCTTTAATTATTCCCAGGCTTCGATTGGACATTGCTGGATTTATTTGGATTGTAGATTGAATGAAAACAAAAACGTTTTGTGTGTATGCATTTAAAATGAACATTGATAAAATTTCTTTCAACTACACCCGAACAGTAAAATAAAATGGATTTTGTTGGATAGTTTTGTTAAACAATTAAGGAATTAAATTTTAAATTTCATGCGTAAATTCTATTATAGAATGAATAACATTGTGTGGTAAAAAAAAATATTTGTGATAGAAATGAAAATGTTAATAAATGTAATCAAAATACTGTATTTATAAAAAAAGAGGGTGGTGACAAAAGCTTTTAATGGGGGCTGGTATTGATTTGACAACTAAATAGTGGCCTTTGTAAGCTGTCACCGGCAGTCCACAAAAATACTGTAATATCGGAAGCGAATCGGCACACGTCTTTTCATGGGACAGTAATAATAATGATCATCCTTTCCGAACTACGACGACTACGGATGCTGTCGGAAACTGTTCACCATTGATTTTTCCGCAAGTCTATATTATTGTCTCCGAATTTCATTTCTGTCTCATTGTTTCCAGTCCCCTTTCCTTTCCCCATGCTAAAACGCGTCAAATGTTACTTAGATTTTAGTGCATTAGTTTCGCTCCAATACATTTGGTGTCCTGTCGGTTTCCTGGACGTGCGGAGAGACACGTGACTGCAAATAAAAAACCTTCACGCCTGATCTATTTTGCAATAGAGATGTGAATAAAATTGCCTGTATTGTTCCCTATTGGGGGACGCCTTTACTGCACTCAGACTATTTATGACAGTTTCATATTAGGGTAGTAGAGGGTAAAACTTTGATAACTGACATTTTTATAGGAATTTACTTTAAGCTTTTCGTACGTGACCGAACTACTTCAATGAATGCCGTCTAGCATTGAAACTAAATCAATTTTCCTTTCATTGCAAAATAATATTAAATGCGTAACTTAATAAAGGCAAAACCTTTAAAAGAATATAATTAAGTTATGTCTACCTGTCGATTATTTTTTTGATTCACATTTTCATCAGCAATTTGCATAAAGTAGATTTTACGTCAAGAGTATTTGATCAACTTTGACATTTCATGCAAATCTGTTACGCTCTTTTTTATATCCACTTCTTTCAATGTGAGTAATGTGATTAGTCGAACCTCGATTCTAAATTCGAAACATTGGACGAGGGGGAATAAAATAAGATGCGACGTTTTCCGCCTCGAGCACCTTTGATAGTACTTTTTAAAGCTGTGACACGAATTCGAGACCTCTCTTTTATTGGTCGCCATTATGATAATTGCTTTAAGGGTCGTCCGACTTCGATACTTCGTCTTCTGAATTTGTTCTGTTGTTACGCTAAGGTTTTCCTCTTGAATATTAAGCAGCTCATTTGGGAAATCGCACCTATTACGTGACAGTTTTTATCACAGCTCGAATTTATTTTATATACTACCTGATAAAAATTATTGTTGTCTCTACTTTAATTACATTATAACGGGATTACCCTTAAATGTAAGCCTTATAGCAATGTGCCTATGTGCGAAAACTTGTAAAGGCCTAATATTACTGCTGTTACATTTTTATTGGAAAATAGAGGCTGTAAGTTTTCCAAATAAAATAAAATAAAATAAAATAAAAATATAATGATAAAGGAAAGGAACCGGAACAACGAAAAGGCTTTAAGTAAATTGGAAACAGACGTTCACTTTCAATCAAATTTAATATACAAGGGTAGTGTAAATCGCAGAATCACGCAAGCTGATCAGTCTCCGCCTAAACTATCAAATCACAACTATCCATAAACGTTCGGTGACTCGCCGGATAAAACCGCCTAGTCACCACATCGACCGCCAAAGATCCTAAGCGGATGCAGAGCTCACTGGAATTGTATTATTTGAAGTGACCAAGGAAATGTTCCCATAATATTTTTATACTATATGAGTTAAAAATGTTAAGATTTTTAATTTCAACCGCTTTACATAATAATTCTAGCATGATAGTTTTATTTAGTGAAGAGGATACGTGAGTTATGTATCTCAATCCAGTATTTTGGTCTAACTGCAATAGTCGCTCGCCAATAGCATATGTATCAATCAATCAGTCAAATTATCACGCCTTTTGCCCACAGGGATAGGCAGAGGATCGTGGCAGGGAGAACGCCACTTGCCACGATCCTGACACAATCCCCTCGCTTCCTTCACATTCATAATTCTCCTCATACAAGCTCTACGGTTATGGGCACTAGGAAACTTAGCTTATGTAAAGAACATTAATATTGTTAAATAATAATATTATGCAATATTTATTGCAAAGAAAGTGTTTGAATTTTAAAAACAGGTAAAACGACATAGTTACTAATACTTATAAGTGTTTTAAAATACCTACATAATAACATTATTAGCAACTTCAAACTTATCATATTTTAATCACTATTACGTCATTAACATTGACTACAGGCGTGGACGAACGGTTTAGCGATTGGTTTGTTGCGCGTAAAGTCCCGGGTTCGATTCCCGGTCGGAGCAAATATTTGTTTCATAGCTTTTATTTGTAATATTAATTAACACTAAATATTTCAAATATTTTTTAATGAAAAAAAAATGATTTATTTATAGGTATTAAAAGGATATTTGCTTTGGGTCTGGTTATCAAAGAGTGGTAGGCAGTGGTACCCAGTCTGCCGATCCGGGGTAGTACCACCACTTACAAGTATACAGACCGTTAAGTGATTTGGTCACGTTTCGGGATCAGCTTGTAAGTTGCCGGTTCCATCTAGGCCGGCATAGTGGACGTGATTGCTACTCACAGTTATTGAATTGTAGTAGCAGTGACATTCATTCATGGACCACACTTCGGCCTAACATCAAGCGGGGTGCTGTCATATGTCGAGTCACAATAAAAAAAAAGTATAACTTACATCATTTAATGTTGTAACGTGATAATATACTATTCCACACGTAAAATAGTCCAAGGGTTTCTGTTTGTTGAAATACATGCGCAGGCACGGCCTAGCATCGTCTGGAAATTGGACAAAAACGTTGAAAGGGCTCCTCAATCCCTTTTAAAGCGCTATTTTCTTTTTATATCCAATGAAGCGTGAAAATGCGGGTAAGTATAGGGCGGGATTGAGTTAGCGCTGTATTGAAAGCAAACTGCGAAACATTTTCGAATAAAAACAAAGAAGTAGCTCAAAAAGAGAAAAATATAATCCTTTTTATGGGAAAAGATTTTTATTTTATTTACTCTTTATCTATCGTTTGCTATTTTGGGTGTTTGATGAATTGCTTTGTATATAAAGATGTTAATTGAAATATAGCATTTTTTAAGTTAAATTAAATAAAAGTTTGGAGTGGGCACTAAATTAAGGTCGTGGAATTTTATTATACAACCTAAATTAGTTCGTCAAATTTCGATCTTATTTATTTAAATCTACGATAATTGACTTGGAAATTTCTCTTTCCATCTTTCAGTTAAAATTTGTTAGATAGTTAGATAGACAATTCATAAGTTATTAACATATTAAAATATTAATATGTTTAGTATAATTTAAAAAAATAACTAATAGTCGTTCGGTTTTGAGAAAAAAACAAATTATTTAGTTTAATACAAGTACGTAGCGAACAAATATTACAAAGAAAATATCGCGAAACCTTACAAAAAGTAATTTAAAAAGTGGGAACTTATTATTCCTTATATCTATCCACCTCCTTATTTTGCTCAACAAGAGGAACTAATCTAAAGAAAATTTTCGAGTCCCACTGAAGAAAATAAGCTTATACGGAAGTGCAGTTTTGCCCGCACGAATACCGCCTAGGATTACCTACTCGCAACAAACTTTAAATTAAAGTTTGTAAAAGAAAATAAGAATCCACAGTTCTATGGGTAGACTGAAAAATAATTAAATTTCTACTGTGAAGAAACTTTTCATATTCTTCCTTGAATTAACGCATAAATTAACGTTACTTCTTTTTCACAATCATCTCATTTAGAGAAATTTTTCATTTAGTTTAATGGTGCACTATCCTTTCCCAACATTCGTTAATTAAAAACTTTTTAACTTTATGAATACCATTACGTAGCACAGTCCATTCACAATATGCTGGCCACTTCTAGCAGACACTATGGAAGATGCTGGGGAAGGTATGGACATCATGCTTCCCCACCAATATCAACAGTCTCCATAGCTGAACCTCATACATAAATTCAGCTGTGTTCCTTCTACGGCTAATATAAAATATTATTATTACACCCTAATTTATGTGAAAACTGATGAGATGTCCTACGGTAAGATGCCTCTTTAGCATGGCATATAAATTTAATTAAGTTACGGTCAGATATATTATCATCATCCCATATCACGCCCCAATAAGCGCCAAAAAAGCGCCACTGTTCACGATCCTGACACAACTCCCTAGCTTTCATTACAACCACATTTCGCTTCATACAGACTCTGTGGTTATGAGCACTCCGGCCTCTGTTTTTTTTTAAGAATATCTCCGATTTGATCGTATGGGTTGTTTCCTTTTTAAATATCAAAGAAATAAATAAACAATTGTCACGTCTTTTCCCCAAAGGATAGGCAGAAAAAATAGAGCGCCACGATCTTGACACAACCCCTCGCTTTTCTTACATTCACAATTCTTTTGATACAAGCTCTACAATCATAGGCAGAATTTGGGGATGGGATCTTGAGGATTTGATCGGAAAACACTCTCCTGGGTCTGCCTCGTTTAACGCATCTATAACATGTATCTATTTAAAAACAACTATTCAAAATGCTATAATAACTATATTTCAATATACGTGTAGTAATTCTAAAATAACTTCAGTACAAAGCAACCTAATATTAAAATTGCAAATAGGCAGCCGGGAATAGGATACTTTTGATGCAACGGTTGTACCGCATCATACTTCCCCTCCATCACTGCAATCATACCACCAATTTTATCTACAACCTTTAATGGATTGGCCATTTGTATTATTAACTCTTATATAAATGAACTCTAACCACTTTTCGTTGAGTTATTTTATTTGTACGGCATCGCTTTCAAAGGTTTTCAAATAAAATACACATAAATACTTCGACTGGAAAACAATTCATCGCGTAAAGTTCTATGTTAATGTGTAATACGTTGTGTACATTAAATTCAATTATAATAAGTTATATACCTTTTTGTATATTTGCCCTTTGCCCTTGTAGGTCAATTAGGATAAATAGGTAATAAATTATTATTGTAGTGCTAAGGATGAGGCAGGCATATTTATTTATTAAAAACTAACTAGATGAAAAAAAGGTTATATTTTTAATTAAAGATAATCGAATTGTAATGCTTGCTCCCAGAGACAATAATTATATTTAAGATAAAATAATTTTTAAATTGCAGACAATCTGTGATCTGTAAGGAGATCTGTGCTTTGATTTCGAACATACGCAATAGTGAGTCACATAAATACTAAGTTAAGTAGCAATTTAATTATTAATAAAAGCAGAAAATCCATTAGGTTTTATTTTTAGTGTATATTTGAACCCACAAAAGCGAATACAAATTTCTACACGGATAGTACACTTGATTGTATTGTTTTAAATGGTAAATGGTATAATCATTTTTATTTCTCATAGTCTACTATTATTTTAGATAGGTATAAGTTCTCATTTGAATAATGCAAAATTTGTCTAGCAAAAATATAACGAAAATATGAACATTTAATTTAATACAATACATGTAAACTAGTCATGCAGACATTGAACGAATTTATGTTACCTTGAAGACATTGTTATGTCCCGAGGGAAATTACTGCTTTAGAATGATCTCAAATAAGATGCAGAGCTGCTATCAACACCAGGAATTATATTGACAAAATACTCTCCAGTCGAAGATAAGTTTAAAATAAAACAAAAGGCTTATAATATTAAAATTATATGAACATTTTATTAAAATCTTTATTAAATTCCACATCGCTCGAAGAACCAACAACCGATGGGAAAGAAAGGTTCAACAAAGTGGAGACCACGAACTCCCGGTTCGCAGCTAAAGTCACGAATAACCGTGAATGCAACTGGCATCTTGTCGTTTGAACCAGCGTCCTAAGGGGAGGCCTATGTTCAGCAGTGGACGCCTTCTGGCTGATGATGATATTAAAATTAAATATTATACTTGTTCTTAAGTATATAAAATATAAATACACTATTCTAAGAGTGATAGTTAGTGGTGCTTAGTCTGCCAATCCGGGGTAGTAAACTCTACAAGGCCGGCATAGTGGATGTGACTGCTACTTACAGTTATTAAACTGTGATAGCAGTCTCTTTATTTACGGATCAAGATGTAAAAATCAGGCGGCTTTCTGTCAGATGTCGAGTCCAAATAAAATTATATAAATAATTGGTAGCTTTTTTAGCTTAAATACCAGTCATTAGTAGTGTCTAAATACAGTCTAAGTCATATGCATAGTCAACATATGTTCTGTTAGTTATAGTGACTTTGTATCATTGTATGTTGCGGTTCTTTAGTGGTCAACGCACATCGAAATCTGCTGTTGTTTACCATTAATGGTCAAATGATGTCCAATTACTATTTACAATTATGTAACTGCAAATTTCTATTACTATATATATCAGTGACGATAGCGGATGGAATAAGGAATAGCACATTGCGTGATAGATGTGTTTGAAAGAAGATTGACATTGACAAGGATTGACAAAGGAATGCTTCATTTACGATTAGGTACATTGATGAAAGGAATTTATAAATCTGATGTGGATGGATGCGTTAAACAAGGCAGGCCCAGGAGGGTGTTTTCCGACAAAATCGGAAACATCCTCAAGAAAGCTAGGTTGCCTAGTGCCCATAACCACATAGCCTGTATGAAGAGAATTGTGGATGTCAATGAAGCAAGGGAGTTGTGTAAGGATCGTGGTAAGTCGCGCTCCATTGTCTCTGCCTATCCCTGTGGGAAAAAGGCATGACAATTTGATTGATTATATATCAGTGCAATATCAAGTTGGTATAAACTGGATATGTAAGTTAATTTTACTAACTACTTTTACGAGTATTTCTTAACCAAAATTATTAAACAAGTTATTCCCTTTCCTCATCCCGCAATTAATTAAAACCTAATTAGTTAATTTGAACAAATTATTTAATTATTCACTTGAAGAATTAAATAATTTTTAAATCTATTTAAATAATGATAAAATTTGAAAATGTATACAAATGAGTTTTCGTGTTATTTTTTTTTTAATTCTGATCTTGACTTGCTTGATGTTAGGGCATTAGGGCAAGTCCAAAAGCGCCACCTACTGAAAAATGCCATTTCAATATTTAACTTGCCCCAGTCGCTGTCACTGTGTCGGCCGATAAGGCAAATTTGTTATTTAAATTGTAGTAATTTAATTTTAATTTTTAAATTATTCTATATAAGTTGTCTTGTATTAAATAAATGAAGTATACATTAAGTAACCTAACCATAATAAATTAGTGTTGCAGCATGAATCCTAAGGTTTCGTTTTATCACATCGTTCATAAATTGAAGCACGTTTTCACACTAAATTCTTACCCTGGGCCATTTAGTGAGCCAGCGTCGCAGTCGTGTGGCCGGGCAAGACGTTTTACTACCGAAACATGCATTATTGAAGCTGCTTGTACACTGCACTCTAGAATTTTAATATACATACTATGTACATACAAATTATTTATTAATAAAAATAAAGTTTATAATGTTTATTAAACTTTATAAATTAAACTGGCCGGCAGGCATACCGACGACAATTGAGGCAACCGTTTAAATATGTATTTTTTTAGTGAACCAGATCGTAATTAAGGAGATAATTAATAAGTAACGCCAGGTAAGGCGATGTTAGATTTCACATCTTAATAAAAAAAACATACAACGACATTGACGACAGGCGTGACCTAACGCTTAGCGATTGGTTTAATGCGCTTAAAGTCCCGGGTTCGATTCCCGGTTAATATATTTGTTTGATAACTTTTTTTATTTTGACTCGACATATGACAGCACCCCGCTTGATGTTAAGCCTAAGTGTGGCCCATGAATTAATGTCACTGCTACTCACGGCCGGCACAGTGGATGTGATTGCTGCTTACAGTTATTGAATTGTAGTAGCAGTGATCTCCATTTATTGACCACTCTCTAGCTTAACATCAAGCGGGGTGCTATGATATGTCGAGTCACAATAAAAAAAATACAAACTAAGAATCAAGAAGAAATATCTCAACATAAATATAGTTTATAGTTTACTCTTAACTACCATCACTTTTAAGGGTAAACACCTTGAAGTGACTTGGTTGCTTTTTGGGATAAGCTTAAAAGTTGCCGGTTGCAACTAGAATAGCCAGCATAGCGGTTGCTACTGCTATTTGCAGTTTATTAACTATTATAGCAGACGCCTTCATCCATAGACCGCACTCCAGCCTAACATCAGACCGAGTAATATGTCGACCCACATTAAAATACATATATAAAGCTTTTGTTCGATATACAACAGGCAATAGATATTTTAGAACTAGTTCAACTTTACCGTGGGTTGAAAACTTCGTGAGAACTTTTCAATTTTCCACAAAGTGTAGGAATATTTACCTAACCAATAACTCGAATGAAAAGTTTTGGTCTGTCCCGAAAACGTGCGACTAAAGTTACCTATTGGAATTGTGTTTAGAAAACTCTTAACGTCGACATTCACGGCCGATCTATTTGGTCGATACCTCCATTTGTCTCCAGTCCATACACGAACGATCCATCGATCTATATCACTAGCAAGTAACATAGCAATTTATCTATAGCTAAGTATGCTTGTGAATTTTTAAAAATTACCGTCTGATTATGTATAATCCACCATTTTTCTTTAAAATTGATCGAGCTTCTTAGAAAAAGTATACTGACTGTGAACCTAGTTGCCTTTTCGGATCAGCTTGTAAGATGCCGCTTCCAATTAGGCCGGTATAGTGGATGTGACTGCTACTTACAGTTATTTAACTGTAGTAATAATTACATCCAGTAATGGACTGTACTCCAGCTCAACACTATCGACATAGGATGGAGAGAACACAATATGGGCTGGCAAAGCATTCCACTTGTCAATTGTTCTACAAAGAAAAGACGCAACGAACTTTTTGTTCGACTGCTGATTCGGTCGATAGAACCTATGCGGGTATTACGTGTGTGAAAGGACGAGGTAGAAACAAGGTTAAAGAGCTCGTCTGAACATTCTCCGTGGTATAGGCGATAGAGGACGCACATAGCCGTTATGTCTTTACCTCAAAACTAATGAATTTTCATTGCAGGTATCAACCGTTATAATATGTAAATGATCGAAAATGAATTTCTTTTAAATTTAGTTTAGTTTTGTGTTAATACTCGTATGTTTTTTTTTTGTTTTCTTACTTAAATGATGCATGCTGTGGTTGTCTTAATTAAATAATACTTAGTTTAAGATATTTGTAAATAATTAGTGTATATTTTGTCGACAACCCTTATATAAATAAATAAAATAAACCACCACTACACCACGGTCGCCTTCATTTAAATCATCACTATGCTGATACTAAATTTAAAGCTTTTACTGTATTTCCACAATGGTGCCTCTAAAAAGAATAATAATTGAATGTTAGATTGAAGTGTTCACAACAAAAAGCGAGAGAGACAAACGAAAATTGACAACTGTACAGATTAGAACTGAAATAGGTTAAGCTGGTTCGGACAGTTTGTTAGTTAACGAGCAATTTCTCATGTTAAGAGAAGGTTATTATAAGAATCTATGTTTTAATTTGATTTTAATATTTTTTTTACCTTTTGGTTTAAAACTTTATAATATAAAGAGAAATAATTATTTAATAACTTTTCATGTAAGATTAGTGGGCAGACTGTTGGTGGTATTTCAAGTAATTCAGACAATCCGTAAAGTGACACAGTCGCGTTAAAGTATTGCTGTGTATAATAATAATAATAATAAAATTTAAAAAAACCTTTAATTTTTTTGATCGATTTGACAGTAACAGCGCCTGAATGGAGGGGGCTGCTACCATAGTTAAATAACTACACGTAACAGTTGCATCCACTATTCCGGTCTAGTTGGAATCGGCTACCTCCGACATGATCTTGAAACGCGACTGAGTCACTTCACGGTCTGTACGTTTGAAAGTGGCGTACTACTCCGGATCGGCAGACTGGGTAAATATCCAGCAACTGTCTGCTCACCATTTTAAAATTATTATTTTTGGCGACTTCTTTAATATTAAAGACTAGGAATTTGTTTGGAAGGTTTCAGTATAAAAATTGAAGATATAAAATCGAGTATATTAGTAAATTTAAATTATGTTTTATTTAATAAATAGAACAAGCAAACATATTTTTAAAATATTAAGTTAATGTGCTTTTCTCGGCAAGCAGCCGCTCCGCAAGCTCTTTGCACTTGTGCCGCAGTATTTTTCTATTGTGAGAGGTTGGGAGCGCATCAACGAATAGCACACCTCCAGTTATCTGCTTAAACATGTTCAATTTTTCTGAAAATATAAACATTTAAAAAAATTAAATGCTAGATATCTATTTGTGTACGAGTTTTTTTTTTATTGTGACTTGACATGCGATCTCGATCTACCTGATTATAGGCATGATGGAGGTATAAGCGTGCCGACGACTGAAAAAATCCGTCCGTTCAGTTCACGGCTGCCTCAGTCGCCGTCACTATACTTTTCACGCATCGCGTAGGATTTATTTTTTCTACGCTCTATATATTATTACTTTATATACAGTGAATAAAGTAAATATTTTAAACAAAATATTTTATTTTACAAACGAAGATAAGGGAAATACTTTTATCTGTTTTCGATTGTACAATTTCTGCAAATATTATCATTGTTTTTAAATTGTAATATCATTATTTTCCCTCACTTTTATTTTAATTCTATATTGATTAATTTTTATTGTTAAAATGCTTCGATCAAGAATGCTAAAACTTATCGATATTTATTATCAATTTATTATTTACTTATATATATTCAATTTATTAATTGCTAATCGAAGTTAAAATGTGTTAGTGTATTTATTCGTTCAGGAGAAACGTGGAAGTAAAGTCATAATTATCAACCCCAAACTGTGCCTTTTACTTGTAATATATTTCTTATTAAACTATGCCATTTCGTTATAATAATATATTTTAAGCCGTTTGACCTAAATTATTTTATGACATTATAATATATGCAAAGATACATTGTTAATCTAGGTGGTTAGCTTACGAGACTATTTTATGTAATTTTTACATATTTTTTATTTTACTACGGTCTTCCTTATATGGATAATAAATTAAAAATAGCAACTTCATCCATTCCTTTTTATCATATTTACCTTTAACAGCGTTCTTAATCTGTTCTTCGTTGACTTCTGAACCAGGACTTCGAACAACCAAAGCAACTATTCCTGATTGAACCCCACAAACAACACAATTCATAACACCTTCAACGCCGCAGACAACATTTTCAATTTCCGTTGGCGGTACCTTATAAGTTGAATTTGGTTATACTCGTATTATCAATTAATCAAATCAGTAATTGAATTAAATCATTTAGTTGTAGTAACAGTCACCTCCATTTATAGACCTCACTTAACTTTAGGCGAGGTGCTGTTTTATGCCGTGTCACAATAATAAAAATATATCCCACTTCATTTCCAAAGGCAGAGACAATTCGCGATTTTTCAAGACTAGATAAGCGATATCTTACCTCGACTTAGTTGATGGTAAGCAAGAGGTAGACGAAGTCGATTTGGTCGATAGAATGCGGATGCTTCCTCCGACCAGTGCTAATAAACACAGACAAGTAAGAAACGAGGTCACAAACCTCCTCATTACATACTCCGTAGTATGTGTCTATTCTGTCTTCGCCTTGTCTCTGCGAGTTTGCAAGAAGCTCTGGAGTTTTCGTGACCTCAGTATTGTCTATTTCTTGGACAGCTCGGCGCTTCAATGATCTAGTCTAATATGACATCTAGAATATATTTGACAGAGCCGCTCCAAAGGTGAGAAACAAGAGCGAATTTGGGCGTAGTATAAATTGTTTATATACAAGCTGTAAAGATAAGGTTTTAGGCACAAGGGCATTTAAAATTTGATTGTATTACTTACCGGATAATCGTATGCCATAATAATAAACTTTTTTCTATCTTCAAAAAATAGTTCATCGATATCATTGCGGTAGAATATATCACCTGTACAAAACCAGCCATTTTCGTCCCTCATTTCAGCTGTAGCTTCAGGCGATCCCAAATAACCCTGTAGTTGTTTATAAAATAATATCTCATATGTTTTTATTACATTGTAAATTTGGAAACACATTAATTTACCTTTGAAATGGCGTAGTCGCTTTTTAGTCTTAATTCCCCTGATTTATATGGTACAGTTATTTCCTTACCATCGGTATCCACGATCTAAAATATATTAAGGGTAATAAAAATATTATTATTTTATTAAATTTGTAATAAGTAAAAATTATCTACCATTTAAAACGTACCTTATAATGAAAAATATTAACAACGCGTCCAACAGATGATGGTGTTGTATCTTTTTGACTTAGACATACGAAAGCAGCAGTTTCCGTCATAGCATAGCGATTTAGAACGATTGCATCTTCTCGCAATTCAGCCTAAAATAATACAAAAATACTAAATCTTATGATCTCGCAGTTCATCCCAACCAGCAATTGCAACTGCCTTTTTAGGTAGAATGATTTTATTTTATTTAGACTGGACATCTGACCTCGATTTACCAAAGCAGATTACTAAGGAGTGGTCCAAGAGAAAATAAAAAAACATTAGTCGCCGTCACTATGCTGGTCAAAAGTGCTTCTTCACGCTTCACTTGAAAGATCCAATATCATAGGATGGAGAGAACACTAGCATTTCACTACAATAAAACGATCCGCATAATCTTTTAGTTTGACTGTCGATTCGGTCGACAGATTGCGGATGCTTTCCCCGACTTGTGAGGGTATCGCGGGAGCAAAAATACGATGTAGGAACAAGAATGAACTGAACATACCTGTACTCGCGCCAAGGCAGTTTCCGAACACGCTGAGCCCATAACAATAAATGTGTCTAAACAGTGCAGATCACCACGTCTATAATTTGTACTTTTTAACAAAGCGATCATTTCTGAAGGTACCATGCATATTTGAGATGGCTGTAAACATTTTATAAGGAAAATAAAACGAGTGAAAACTACATAATACAGAATTAAAAGTCTAAAGTCATTAAATGATTTAAAATATCCTAATTATGTATTTTTGTAATTATAATACTAATAATTTTTAACAGAGTAGCAAAAATGATAAAAAGTTGATTAAATTACATAAATTTTTTTCATTTAATAAGATAAAATTAAATAACATGTTTAGGTATATAGTAATTTTCTAAACACACTTGTGAGTAGTGACTTAAACAGCAATCAATCGGCCACAATTTAAAATAAACAAAGGATATTTATTTGTATTTACTTGATATTTTCTGAAGCAATTTATTAACGTATCGTACGATGGTGATTCCGATGTTACTAGAAGAGGTACTCCGAATATTGGGAATGTTAAGAAAATAAACACATTTGCCATCCATTGTGCGCTGAACATCAGGAACATCATGCGTGTTGGGTGCGGTACGTCGTAAATAGCCCTTAAAATATAAATTATTGTTAATTAATTACATTTTTAAATATAATTATGTTAGCTGCTAAGTTATTTTAAGTAGCACAAGCAACTACTATTTCATCTATAATGGGGATATTTCCGACCAAATCGGAGATATCCTCAAGAAAGCTGGGTTACATAGTGCCCATAACCGTAGAGCTTGTATGAAGAGAATTGTGGATGTAAGGGAAGCGATAAAGTTGTGTCTTGATCATGGCAAGTAGCAATCTTGTCTCTGCCTATCCCTGTGGGAAAAAGGCGTGACAATTTGATTGATTGATATTGCATGTATTTTTAAGAGAAAAATAATAATACAAACAGAATAAAAAAGCTAGGGAACCAATAAATGTAAAAAAGGAATAATACGTGTACCAAGGAGTAGCTGCTTGAGCTACAAAACTTTTATATGTAGTCATTGCCAATTTTGGTACTCCCAAACCAGTCGAGCCACTAGTTAATGTAAGGACCATCACATCATCCGGTTCTGTTTCAACTGGTCTGAAAACAAATAGATTAAAAAGTCTATTAAATAATATACATCCGTTAGGATTTACATTGGGATAAAATAGTATATAGTTATTGATAAATTAAGTAAGAGTATGTAAGATATTATTAGAAATAAAGTAATTATAGGGCTGGTTGGCATAAGTAGATAACGCTTTAAGTCCATTCAAACATAAAATTAAAGATTTCTTACACTAGTATAATAAATATACTTACAAAAAGTCACCAACACTATCGTTCTGATTACTAATAAAGTCGTTATAATGAATTCCATTATATGTAACAACTGGATCATTATTTTTACAATTTAGTAAAACAACTGGACAATCTATTTTACTGTCTTTTAAAGCTTTTTGAACATCGTTTAATTTATGTTGTTCAGAAAATATAATTTTAGCATTGCTTGTTTTGAGACAGTGGCATATTTCATCTAGAATACAAAGAGAAATATTATAGTACTCGTACTTGAAATCTGAGAAAAAGAATCATAGAAAAAAGTGGTTTCCTATTGCAAATAAATTATTATAGTTTATATAATACTCACAAGACGTAGCTAAATCTACAATACTTGTATTGACCACACCAGCAAACAAACAACCATAGAAAACTTTTGCAAATTCAACACTATTCCAGGATATAAAGCAAGCTGTATCTCCGCGCTGGATTCCTAGGGATTTCAGGGCTTTTGCTACTTTCACAGCGTCTTGCAAAACTTCCTTATTTTTTAATTCAACCCCAGATATACCTTCCAGCTTACAAAAATAAAAATAATTATAAAACAATTGTATTCAACATTATAATCGGACAAAAATGAACCTCATTATGTTTACCATAAACTGACGTTCTGGATTATCTCTTAAACATTTGTAAAGTATTCTAGTAAAACTATGGCGATCATTGCTACGACCAGTTTCCGATATAAGCTCCTGAATAATATTTTCCATATATTTTTGCGCTTTAGTTGGAGCACCGTCAACCACAACGTGTGTCATGATGAAACATCTGATTCGAACAAAAGACTAAGTTAACAGTGGTCAAACTACAACTATAAAATTTTTCAATTACAACTTCGCTATATACAGGTTTTAGGCTGACGACTCATTTAATATTTAATTATGAATAATTAGTTGAGTTATTAAGAAAGTTATAAAGAGAAATGAATTTTATCGCCACAGTGTTTAAAGAACATAGTCAAATTAAGGTTGAATTTTTGATAAGGATGTATCAGTTAATTTGTTTAAACCATTTGATAAAATGTGTAAATAGCGGGTTTTAAATAATATAACGAGGTTTTTTAAGATTTTAATGTTAAACGCAGTTTTAAATTCATAGCACTTGTTAGTGTATATCAAAGTGAAATTTTCCTCAATACATATAAAAATGCCTTTATTACCGGTCTGTTATTAAAACATATTTGTTTTCCTTAAACATATTCTATCTAAATTTAAAATGAAACAAAAAGTTGTTCTCAAAAATATAAATATTTTAAAATATAATAGTTTTCCTGTCAACAGATTTTACTCAATGCGCAATCAATAGACGATGTAGTAAGAGCTAAAATAGAAGGCAATCGTCAAAAAGAATCATTTTTCACTGTGAATTTGGATGAGATTTGCAAAAGGATAGAATATTTTCAAATGATGAGTCCACGAATAAAAATATTTTATGGTAATATTTATAGTAATTTGGTACGTAAATAAAAATTTTACAATATAATATGTGACATTTAAATATATTTTTTAGCTGTGAAAGCCAACGACCATGATTGGCTTCTTAAGGTAATGGTGGCCTTCGGCGCTGGATTTGATTGTGCTTCTCCTGGTGAAATTGATAAAATTTTACGTCTACATGTATCTCCTAGGTAAATTGTTCTAACCATGGTAATAAACGCCTACACATAATAAAAGCATGCTAGTAAGCAAAAATTTACATAAACGAATTCACTATAAAACGAAAACAATTTTAAATTTTAATAAAATCGTTTTCAAAATTTTAGAAGTATAGTTTACGCTCAGCCGGTAAAGAGTGCGGACCAAATGCAGTATGCCAGAGCAGTGGGCGTCACACATACTACCTTTGACAGTAAGCATGAATTGCTGAAGTTGAAACAGAATTGGCCTGACGCCAGGTAAGATTACGGTATCATAAAGTTTTTTATCACTTATCCTTTGATGGTACTTACAGGTTCGTAAGTTATTTTATTTGGAACAGACTTAAAGTTACTTGCGATCTATAGAATATATAAATATTTGACGACATGTATGCAACGCGTAAAGTACCGGGTTCGATTCCCGGTCGGAGCAAAGATTTCATAGATGTCATTTGTCATGTGTTAATAACTGTTTTTTTTATATTATACATTAGAATGGGTTTATCATAATAACATAATTGGACGTGTTAATTATTTAGTATATTAAAAAAAAATTAAGAAAATGAGCGAGATATTTGCTCCGGGTCTGGGGTGTTGGCAAAGTGCTAGGCAGACAGTTGGTTTCTATTTATCTAGTATCCCGATCCGGGGTGGTATTAAGGCTCAGTCACATTTCGGCATCACCTTGAGTCACCAACTCCATCTAAGCCAGAATAGCGGATGCGACTTGCAGTTATTTACTATTTGTTATCACATCAGGTGGGGTGCTGCGTTTATATGTTTCTAAATGATCTTAATTACAGTTTATTGATAAGAATAAAAGTACTGAGTAAAGCCAAATACGATTTAGGCCAAAAGTTTGGTTGCGATCCTATTGAAGATGCTGCTACTTTACTGGACTATGCTGCAGAATTGGGATTAAAGGTATGTCACAGTTTAAATAGTAGTAAGAAATGTAGTCTTAAGCAATACATTTTAACTAATAAGTTGAAATAAAAAAAAGCTAGACTCTAATTTCGCTAAGTTTCATTATTTCCAATATTGGCGGCTACGTACATCCTTTATTCTCTACACCACGGGGGAAATTCCTACTCTATCTTTTTTACTTCCGTGATACATCAGGGGAAGCATCCGCAATCTGTTTGTCCGAGTCAACAATCCAACTAAACGCCGAACCATTTCTTTGGCTAACATTGACAAGTGAAATACCAATCCATATAAATGTATGTAAATGATCTCTGACCGGCATAATGGTGACCACTGATACAACTTTTGGTATTTAATGTCGTCGACGCTCTGGGACCCCTTACTTTTTATGAGGCAGAATCATGACAGCAGTCGCCTCCTCTACTAATATTGTAAGCAGTATCTATGGCACAGTTTACAATTTATCGACAGTCTACAATCTCGCGAGATAGATTATAAACTACCGGTATTGGCATTTATACGGTGACATGAAGGCGAACGTGGTGCAGTGGCAGTGCAATGGTCATGCAAACCGAGAACACGGGTTCGAAACCACTTACCGGTACCAATGTATCTTTGATATATGTACTTCGGTTCTATAAAAGCACTTTGGTAGCTTTGTATAGAAATAAATAAATAAATAAAGGTCAAGACGATATATGATCGTATAAATCGTCTTGGTGTAAATATCGACAGTGTACGACTCATACGAACAAATGCCTACATGAAAAAAATACATACATCTTATATTAATAAAATGTATTTAAATTTTAGGTAATAGGTATTGCCTTTCATGTTGGTAGTGGTTTATTGGGATCAGGATCATTTGAAGGTGCTCTTAAAGAGGCACACAAAATTTTCTACGAAGAAGCCGGTAAAGGGAGAAAGATGCGCATTATTAACATTGGAGGAGGATTTATTGGTGATGAAACTGAGAGAATTAAGGAGGTAGCTATTCACTAGTAAATTACTTTAGAAAATGCGTAAAATATACTTTTACTATTTATATCATGGACTTTTTTGGCCGGCATAGCGACTGAGGCGAGAGCTAAATGTTTTTTTTTCAATAATCAACGCTCTTGCACTTTCCAGGCAAGTCGAGGTCAGATGACGAGTCTTAATTATAATAATAAAAACGGATTAAGGCTTATACCTGATCTAGCACGGTGACCGTGGTGTAGTGGTAGTGGTCACGCAAACCGAAAGTCCCCGATACAAAACCACTTCCGGTGCCAATGTATCTTTAATGTACTTTGCTTGTTCAGTTTCTTTAGTACAAAAACTTTTAGTAGCTTAGTAAAGATACGTTAAATAAATATTTTTGTACTGTAGAAAGTATGGTAAAATTAATGTAAGATCATTTATCTGTGTTGCAGAATTTAGATGAAATTAATACATGTATCGAAAAACTTTTTCCGGACCCAGATATTCAAATAGTGGCAGAACCAGGACGGTATATGTGTGAAGGAGCCTTCACGTTGTATTGCACTATAAATAATATTAAAAAAGTAAAAATACGATTTTAATACGCATATTATTATTCTTTATACAATGGTTCGATCTAGCAAATTTAATATTTTAAATTACAGATTTCACTACAAGACAAAGAAATTATGGCATATTATCTAAGTGAAGGTGTATATGGAACTCTAAGATTTCCTGAACCATGGCATGTGGTAGAAAAATATAAGGTAGGTAATTAAAAAAAGAGCAAATACCCAAAAAAATGTGATTCGACATTTGACTTTGATTTGCCTGATGATAAGTAGATCGATGTAAGTAGGGGGAAGTCTAAGAGTGCCGACGATTAAAAATAAAATAGTTTACGCCTGCCTCAGTAGCCTGCCTATTCCGGCCTTAATATAAATTTACAAGCATGACTGTGGCTTTGTCTGAATAAATGAGCGTAAAAATTCGCGTCCCATGGCTCGCACGTTTAAACTCTGTCACCGGCCAGCCGACTGGAATCAGTGTATCTGCGATGTATGTGCTTTGGTCGTCCTGTTTTTATGATACAAGCACTTTAGTAGCCTAAAATAGAAATACAAATAAATAATTAATAGTCTTATCAAGGCTGTATAACAGGACCTGTATGACAGGACCGCTGCTAAAGATCCTATAGACGTGATAGCAGTCTACTCTGCTATTAGACCACAATCATATTTTTATTATGATTTGACAAATGCCAGCACCCCGCCTGATGTTAAGCTGGAGTGCGGTTCATGATTGGAGGTCACTACAATTTAATAACTGTAAGTAGCAGTCACATCCACTATGCCGGCCTAGTGATGTGATCTAGCATTATATCAGACGAAGTGTAGTCATTTCATTGACAAATTTAATAAATATTGCAGAAATCTACTGACGATTGTGAAGAATCATTAGAAGAAGTTATACTATTTGGTCCAAGTTGTGATTCAATCGATATAGTGATGAATGATCGTCGTGTCCTACTGCCGCGATGTTCACCAGACGATTGGCTCGTCTTCCACTCCCAAGGGGCTTATACTATTACAGTAATTAGTCCATTTTCAAAGCTTGCAACACCACAAATATTAATTGTTGTGTCTAATACGTATTGGTAAGTCAAAGATGGTTATAATTAGAATGAAATGAGGGTTGTTACCTCTAGTTTCTATACGATTATTTGTATCCGTTGTCACCATTAGTGATCATGGTACATTCGGTTACTTTTGTTTTAAAGTTTTCTTTGTGATGGTGACTGGAGCTACTGCGTCCGTGACAAGGCGATTAAGACAACGCTAGAGTATACTGAATAAATCAATCAAATTGTCATGTCCTTTCCCCACAGGGATAGGCAGAGATAATGGAGCGCAACTTGCCAAGACCCTGATGTAACTCTCTCGCTTTTTTTTTTATATTGTGACTCGACATATGACAGCACCCCGCTTGATGTTAAGCTGGAGTGTGGTCCATGAATGGATGTCACAGCTGCTACAATGTCGTCGCCTTCCCTCAACAATCCTCTTCATACAAGCTCTACGGTTGTGATCACTAGGCAACCCAGCTTTCTTGAGGATGTCTCCCATTTGGTCGGAGAACACTCTCCTGGGTCTGGCTCGAATAATGCATCCATCCACATCAGATTTATGAATTTCTTTTATCAATCTACTTTGAAGCATTCCCCAAACCATTAAAGTATTTTTTTGTCAATCCTTGTCACAACATCTACTAAATAAAGAGGTCCAAAAAGCAAGTTAAAAAGAGGCGCATATAAATTTCAAATTTTACAGTTTCGTAAACAATTTGTGATAAAGTTACCCAAGAAATACGAGCAAGTTTATTAGTTATCCATCTTTATTTTAAGTACAACACTTTGTAATAAGTTTTGCCTCGGTTTTCTTACTTTGAAATTTTACGAGAAATATAATAGTTACCTAGTTAAAAAATCTCATAACAATTTAATTAATGAATTAATACTAAGAAAATACTAACAACTTAATTAGTTCATTACTAAATTCCATGTTAAGGGGCAATGGAGAATATTCGCGAGGATATTCGCCAAAGAACCAGAGTTACCGACATAGCTCGTAGGATTTGCATGCTGAAGTGGCAATGCTCAAAGAACCGAAAAACAGTTGGAGAAGAAAGGTTTTAGAGTAGAGACCACGAACCGGAAAACGCAGCGCAGTCCACTTAATGGGTTTGCCTCCCATTAAGTGGACTGACGACATAATGAAAGTCACGAATAACGGGTGGTTGCAATTGGCATCTTATCGTTAGAAATGTCGTTCTATGGGGGAGGCCTATGTTCAGCAGTGGACGCCTTTTGGCTTATGATAATGATGTTAACTTGTTAGATATCACATTACAAAAGTTAATATACGCATTAAACACATGATACTGCAAAAACAATAGTTGTGTTTTCCCCATCCTAAAACCTTAAATTCTTACGCGATGCGTAAAGAAGCACCTTTGGCCGGCATAGTGGCGGCGACTGAGACAGCCGTGAACTGGATCAGTTTGTTTCAGTCTTCGGCGCCCTTGGACCTAGATAATGCTTACCATCAGTCAGGACGAGGTAGAGGTCGAGTCACAATAAAAAAAGTTAAAATATATAAACTTCATATTCTGAAGGTAGTGGTGCCCAGTCTTCTGATCCGGGATAGTGCCCCCATGATTTAGTAGCGTTTCGGGATCAACTTATAAGTTACCGGTTCCAACTAGGCCGGCATAGAGGATGCGACTGCTGCTTGCAGTTAGTCCACCGTAGTATCCGTCGCCTCTATTCATAGACCGTAATCCAGCTTAACAATGTCGTATATTGAACACCAATAATAATATTTAAAAAAACATTAATTTAAATAAAAATAATTATTGTAAGATATTTTTACAATAATATTTTTTATACGATTAATGGCTAACCGTAAGTAGGTTCATTAAGTTAAAGTCATTTCATGAGTGGAAGCTGTCGCAGATACCTAAATATCTGCATCTAGCAATCGCATCCACTATGCCAGCCTAGTTATTTTTAGGCATTAATTTAACTTATCTATTTATTAATTATTTTAGGCAGAAATTAAATAAATTACCTGGTATAAACGCGAATGACGTCATAAGGGAAGTTGATTTCACGGAGCCTCTTCCTTCGTTACTACCTGAACACTTTCATTCAGAAGAAGTATTTTCACATAATACGAGATTACTTCTACAAAAGTAATTGAATTACAAGGCAAGCACATTATACAGAGTAAGTAGTTATTTATTTATCAGGCATGCCGAAGTAAGATGTCGAGTCACAATAAAAAAAATAAAGAGAGGATTGAATTTAAATAGGACCCGCGTATCTCTGGGATGCGAAACGTATATCTGGAGTAGCAATTACATTTACTACTAACTCGCTTCATGGTCTGTATACTTGTAAGTGGTGGTATTAACCTGGATCAATAGACTGAGCACCACTTTTTACCACCCATTAACAACCAGACCCTGAGCAAATATTCGCCAAATATATTTTGTACCTTTCAATCTAATTTTTAAATATTTTAAACAAGACCTATATAAAACAAATATAAGAAATTAAAAAGGTATCGTCTATAGTTTTATTAGGGGCCTTTTGTATCTACGGGGCCCTGGGCTGTAGCTCAAAAAACCCTTAAGTAAATGGTATCCCTACCCCTGGTATCAGCACTTTACGCGAAGACCTCAGTACAGAGGTAAATTTATCAGTAGCAGCAGTCATCTCGATTTATAGATCGCCTTTTTCTGCAGGATTATAATATATCGTGCATACAATCTTACAGAAAAAAAGAAACATTTCTGTTTCGTTGTCTATGAATAATTAATCAAAACGTGATTGCTTTTTTAATTTACATTAAAAGTGCGCTGGCCTTATTAGTTCATGTGGCACAATTATTTCCCAAAGGGCCTGTAATGGATAGCGTGACACTTTTTTCAGACCGCAGTGGATTTTACACAAAGTCTGAATTACAGGAGTGGGCAGAACTTTAGATATAGTTTTAATTTCATGCAAAATATTGCACAAGAAGCTTTTTCTATGGCCTTGTTGTTTTAAAACTTTAATAAAAACAGTTTTTTTTTCTACTTAATAATATTTAGATTTTTTTTGTAGCTCGCCTGATATTTTTTAATTGTGACTTTTGACTTCGACTTGTCTGATGGTAAGCAAGAAGATATCCAAAAGTGCCAACGACTGAAAAAATAAACGGACTTAATTGTAGTAGTAGTTGGCTTCATTTATCGTAATTCATCTTAACATAAGGCGTCAAAACACAGTGCCAATATTTAAAAAAATCTACTTGTATTCTGGAAAATGAATATGAATAAAAATAGTGACGACGACTGAGGCAACCGTAAAACTTAAAGCTGTATTTCATCTCTCAATAAAATAACTGTCTTCTAAATATAATATTTTTCTAATAACAAAAACTTGTTATTAAATTAGGAAAACCAAGAGCTTCCTCACATTGCCGGTACCAATGTGAATTATGTACTTTAGTCGACCTGATTATACCATCACGTTTATTACTGTAGAAATGTAGAAATCATTATAAATAAAAATATAAAATACCAACAAAATGATTAAAAGTATTTAATTATTATTTCCTAAATACCGTAGTAATTTACAACGTAACAGTTAGTTTGGTATTTAATTAAAATCACAAGCTCCTAAAATTTATTTTCTGGTTTCATTTTGCAGAATTTACTTCATCCGGGATCTGACCTGATTCCCGAGGAGACCGCTAGCTGCATTTTTATGGTCGTTGCTTTCAAGACGTGGTTATTTTCCAGAACAATGCTCTGAACAACCCTCGGTCGCCGTCAACTTGAAAAAATTAAATGTGGATTAAATAAGATTCCTTTAGCTCGCCTTTTATTGAATAAAATTTACTTTCTTTCTAATATTATTTATGTATTATTTCCTCTCGATATTGTGATAATTTATGTTCTTATTATAATGTAAGACCATATTATTAAAATTTATGATGTCTATACCTACGACTTGTGCATTTCCTCGAAGTTATATGGTGGTGGCAGTGAGATGTTTCATAGAATATTATATGACATAATACTCGTAAATGCCATTCTATTCGCAATCTACCTTTTATATTTATGCAAATATTTATTATTATGTTTAAATAAATTCGTGCATTTGTAGGAAGCATGAGAGTGACGTCAGGATTGCTTAATTCTTTCCATTATTTCTGCCTATCTGTCTATGTAGGAGAAGGCGTGACATTTTTTAAATATTTTTACACATACAAAAAAAAATTAATATACGTATTTTGTGGCTCGACATGTTGGCACCTCTGATGTTAGACTGAAAAATCATTAAAGCGGATCCCGAAACGCGAATGAGTCACTTCACGGTCACTTGAAATATTTCAGTGGTGGTTTTACCACGACTCTAGTCTGATCTGCATACCGTACAGAACTGCCTACTGTATGTACTCTATATTTCATGTGTTTTTTTTGTAAATGTGAATGAGCAAATGGTTGTATGTCAGACTCATGGCTGGCGATCTGCTGTTTTATTATTATCTATTTCTGTGGGACATATGAGATAAGTTAAAATTAATTTAACGTATGTATACTTCAATGCATACTCTAAAACACCTAGGTATGTAGACATATGTTTATATCTATTGACTGCATGCTCGTAGATATCAAGTGATTGCGTCTTGTTAAAGGATATGAGTCGTTAATGATAATCATTTTATTTTTTCTTTAATAAATTAGAATTCAATCAGTAGCACCGTGAGATAAATATAATAATAAGTATGCGTAATAAAGACGTATTCACCTGCGCACCTTCTTAAAGTTGCAGCAAGACACTTTAATTTCCCCCGGGGTAGTCGGCTCCGAGTGCCGCACATAATTCATGCCAAGTTAACATTTTGTCAGTTCGCATTTGTTGCTTAACGTTAACGCATTCCCTCGCTTTTCCTTTGAACTTAATTTTCCTTCTTAGGTGAGAAACACTTTCATGTTTCCTTAATTAAGCTACCTATTAAGATATGGAAGTCTCTAATTTAAAGTTTGATGAATTTGAGTTCGAACAAATCCACTTTATCAAATTAAATAATAATTTATATTAATGTATACGGTTATTAAAATGCATTTGACGGAGATTTTGTATGAAGAGAATACGTGAGGGTAGCGAGGGAAATGAGGATCGTAGCAAGTGGTGTACCATTGTCTTTACCTACCCCTGTGGGTAAAGAAGGCGTAACAATTTGTGCTGATTTAACAGATTTAGATTATACTTTTTACTAACTATATATGTACTTATATTTTGGTTTAATATAAAACTTAATACACTTAAATAATTATAGTAACATTATAAACAGAATCGATTAAACAGTATAAATACAAACATTACACTTTATTAATAATTATGTTTGTATTAGCACCAAAACACACCTCTAAAATATTTACATTGAAAACGGGAGCACTGTTGTTGAATTCTATTTTGCGTATTGTCTGTTCACATACGTAAATGCATAGGCCATTACAAATGACATTGGGTTATTTGCCCACACTAGTCCCCCTAAAGTTTAATGAATCTCTGATTTGATTTGACCCTCTATGTGTGTGTTAGTTCGTTATTTATTGATGTTGCTAATCAGACAAATGGTTAATCCATTAAATAAACAGTGTACAACATGTACAGTAGGTATATGCATACGTGAATACAATACGAATTGACGAAGAATGTGGAGTTAGGAATAGAGAAAATTCTGCGATGCATGGTTTATTTGTACACAATATTATACGGACTTACAGTTATGATTATATTTATCTATACTTTATATTATATACCACCATGTTTTGCAATTTAAACAACAAAATTTATCATATATAAACAGTAGGCAATTTAATTTACGTTAATTACACTACCCTGATGAATCTGACCGAAAACATTCAACAATTACATGCAGATGAGATAATTTTTGATGGTTCCATTGAATTCGATCAACAAAGGGTGAAATTGCCATCAGTCTAATTAATTAATCAGGACCGTCTGGGTAAACACTGTTCGTGGATGGAAGGCTAAATTGATATTTGACCTGACTACTGATAGGGTCATCTCAAAATTATTGGCGCAAATATTTTCATAGAATTTACCAGTTAATTAATAAAGGGATTGTTTTGTTTCAAAACGATGCAATGTTTCGAAAATTTAAGCTTATAATAAATATAATGTTTCCTATAAATTAAATTTACATGTGTTACTCATTTAAAACAGCCAAGACATAATTAATATTAAATGCTTAACACTATTAAGTACTTTGAAACGAAGAAAGTTTTCTCAAGCATACTAAATTTGCCAAAGACGTAAGTTAAATTGCATCAGTTCGTGTGACGAGACGTTAAATTTCAACCTAATTTCATTGCATGACGTGCCCATCTCTCAAATTAGCAGGCATCTATCTTTCCTTCTTTTCCCTCTAGGGCTGGACTCCAGCAGGTCCTTTCAAATATCAATTATGTCCGTCGGCCCTGTCGCGGCAGACGTTGGTGATTAATTAATTAGGGGTTGACTGCAATTATGTCTTTTGTAGACGCCTTCAACAGGATATTGTAGTATTTAGGGAACTGTTTTCTCTTTGAAAGACGGTCGTGCAATTATGAAGCTTCCTCGTGCTTACATCGAGTATTTGAGTGATTATGAGTTATATTGTCTGTCACAGAACGTTATTTGATTTTCGAAACTTTTTTTATTACGCTTTGTGATTAATTATCAAAGAAGATTTATTTTATGGGTTTTGTGTGTTTTAAAATCTAATCTAATCTTTTTATAACCCCAAGTAAATATTTATGTTTTTACGAAATTCTCGCGTTAATCAAAAACTAATTTATCGTTACATGATTTATGTCATTGAAGAAGTGATGAATTAGGGCATAAATTTGGGTCGATGCGTATAATATATTAAGAGTAAAGTGAAAACGAAGTGTATGATCCATCACATTCCTAAGAAGTTATACTGCAATCTATAATAACTGCTATGTTATTAATAAATAATCCATCTCGAAAATATATTTAAAAACGTAAAATGTTTACAGCATAAATATTTTGATTGAAAATAAACTAATATTTTACTGCCAAAATATGAAACTTCGATAGCACTTTTAATACTACTTAAAATTGGTAAATGTATACTTTACCCTATATTGAAAGTAATTCTTTTGTATGGTCCAATCCTATTGGCATTAATGTACCTACTCAGCAAGACTGTATTTGACAGGATAATAAGCATTCCCCTGTTTCATTTTAGAATTAACAGCATTATGTTGACGAAACACGAGTACAATGTCATAATCTCACCCTATTTTGTGTCATTTTATTTTGAATCCCATTCCATGCTTGTCAGCACATTACTACAAGGATTTATGAAAAATGACACGAAGAGACTTGACACGTAATTGATGAGGAATATCAAATATTAATAACATTGTATTAAAAAAGAATTGCTAAAATGATTCCATCTCTATTATTCTGATACGTTTCGTTAAACGCTGCTAAGGCGCGGACTCTGATTTCCGTTCATTTCCTTTTAGGAAACTTAAATAGAACTGAGACTTCCTTGACGACGACGGGGCACCGAATCAATTATTTGTGTTACGAAACTTTCCTTCGATTTGTTCCGAATAATAGCAATAGTTTTCCGTTATTTCTTGTCCCGATACGACGTTCATGTCAGAAATCTGATTTCATTGTTTGCTTTCTGGCTAAGGAACTTTTGATCTTTTAATGCATTGGACTTTTTATTGCTCTTGGATTTTGTTGTTAAAATGTTGTGTCTATTAAAATCATTTTTCTATAAATATAATTTATTTCGTTTATAGTTGGCGTTGTTAAAACATGTACTATGTTGTTGTTTGTGAATCGTGCTTTTGCAAAGGCACGTGCGAACCGGCCGATCAGGAGTTTTATGACAAATCCGATGACAGTATAAATTGACCGTCCTCAAACAGATTCTCTTTTGTAAATAAATGATGAACGCGCAAGTTCTAGCCTAAAGGATTATAGATTGTTTATCTACTGCTTAATTTATACAACAACTCGACATAATCTCGACAGAATTTGATGTTATAATTAAAACTTTTAGAGATCTTAATTAATATTCATAATTACAACGTTATTTAGGTCCTGATAAAACTTTTTTTTTATTGTGACTCGACATATGACAGCACCCCGCTTGATGTTAAGCCAAAGTGTGGTCCATGAATGAATGTCACTGCTACTACAATTCAATAACTGAGAGTAGCAATCACATCCACTATGCCGGCCTAGATGGAACCGGCAACTTACAAGCTGATCCCGAAACGTGACCAAATCACTTCACGGTCTGTATACTTGTAAGTGGTGGTACTACCCCGGATCGGCGGACCGGGTACCACTGCCTACCACTCTTTGATAACCAGACCCGAAGCAAATATTTATCTCTTTTTTGTTATTAACAAATATTCGCAATATTTAATACTATTAAATATTACAAATAAAAGCTATGAAACAAATATTTGCTCCGACCGGGGATCGAACCCGGGACTTTACGCGCAACAAACCAGTCGCTAAACCGTTCGTCCACGCCTGTCGTTAAATTTAAATGTTCTATAATATGCTATTTTAATATGTTTAATAAAATTATCTCACATATTCTAGACTATTTATTTTTCGTACGTAACTCCTATATAAAAGCAGTTACACCATGTTTGTCGAACTTTATTATCGAAGTAAGTAAAGGAGAAAATTTTGCTTTAAAATCTTTTAATGTTAGAAAAAAAACCAATTCGCTCGAAAGTTAGCTAAGTACACCCGTACTTCGCCCCCGGCGGAGCACTCGCTAACTTCAATATCGCAACGACACATAGAAGCCTAACTAACTGAATAAAAGCGCGTCGCCTGAAACTCCACGCGATACAAACTTGGAAGTTGCAAGATTTGCGAAAACGCTAGCGGCTTTCGTATAACTTGCAACACCTACACGCGATCCTTAAAGTAGATTTAGAAACACGTCTCCCTCGTGCTTGTTGGTACATATTTATGTACTTTATACGATTAGAAATTACTTTCATATAGATAAATTATATTATCTTTGTTAAAGGCGTTTCTGTCTATTAGTAAGTGTCTAGGTAATTTATCTAAAAATTACCTACTTTAAACAAAGCCTACTTCAGAAAATAATTAAGGATTATTTGTAGGCCTCCGACATTTATAGATTAAAAGTGTTCGAAATGTTTAATAATTATTGGGTCTTTCAAAAACTTTATATTACTAGCATGAACATTATAAATATTTTGAAGACTGTAAATTTAAACCAATAAATTCATTTTAAGTATCTATAATACTGTTAGGAACAACATTTTATACCAGACTATTTATTGAATGGATCATTTTACGAATGTCTTTAAAGTAGGCTACTTGGCACGAGAATTATACGAGGCACAGTTGGCACGGACCCCAAAGCATACCCCTTCCTGAAGGAAGAATGGACTTGAACAACATTGCGGAAGCCATTTTGCAAACTAAAAATACTTTATGAAGAGTTTAAGAGCTCATTTTGTAATACAGAAATGAAATTATAAAGAAGTGCTTAATAGTTTTAATAATACTTTGTTTTATTGTACTTACATGACAGCACCCTCCTAATGTTAGACAGGAGTTCGCTCCATGAAGGGGTTGACTGCTGCTATAGGTGACTGCATGTAACAGAAACATCACCTGGAACTTGCAGCCGACAACTTTTAAGTTGATCCCGAAATGCGACTGTGTTACTTCACGGTC
The DNA here is from genome assembly GCA_905220615.1 of Tinea trinotella. Lineage (NCBI taxonomy): Eukaryota > Metazoa > Arthropoda > Insecta > Lepidoptera > Tineidae > Tinea > Tinea trinotella. Next base: position 4,844,098 of record HG992314.1, read on the forward strand.
TGTACACCCGAAAGTGTTACTCTGAACTTTTTTAAGCTACATTGTTATCTACAACAATGGATAAAACAAGATAAAATAAGAGATTTATAAATCGAAGATGAGTGGAAGTATCAAATGAGGGTGACCTAAAAGATTCTCTATTTATTATTACTTATGAGTCATGACTATAGAGTCTGTATTAAGAGAAGTGTAAATGTGAAGGAAGCGAGAGAGTTGAGGCAGGTTCGTGAAAAGTGACGCTCTGTTGTCTTTGCACGCAGCCTGTGGGAATTAAATCATGATAATTGATGATTATGATCATGATGTTGTGCTGACCTTTTCTAAGTTCTCAATAAAATTGACATTATTCATTTTTATTTTAAAAGCATTGTCATTTTCAAACAGCATTTATTCTTTTATTTCTCGATTTCAACTTGAGCGTTTCATTTTTCACATCATTGACCACGTAGCGTCAAAACTACAAAATAAATGAGTTATTTGTTAGTATTTTTGAGAAATTTGAAATGAAATAGGCATTATTATCGTAGATATTTTACAACATAATCATTAAAGCAAAAAAAAACGGAGTACAAGTGTCCCAATTATTCTTCCTTTTTTACAGCAGCGGTCCATTTCAAAGTGTCATAGCGAGGGATCGCAACCCAAAACTACCTTCGTTGAAATCTCTTGTTTTCTGACAAAGTTCATTACACAACGATTAAACGAGATAAATTGCTGAATTTAACCTACAAAGTAGGGTAACCCTACTCATAAAGACCTCGGATATGTTATATGTGGGACGAGGGACAATTTATGTACCTTGGACACAAAAACCAGCTGTCCTGCACGATGCTTACAGATACTTGTGGAGCGGTAGAGTTTGACATCGGCACGAATTCGGCTTATTTATTAGTAAAGTTTGTAACTAGGGGCAACTGTAAATCAACATAGTGTCGAGAAAAGTACAATTGTAGAGACATAAAAATTTTAAATACAATCCGATAATAAAATATAGTTAGGTTATATTTTATCGCCGTATAAATTTGAATGTCAACAGTCGATATTGGTGTGAAAATATGAGCTTATACGACTTATAGTTAAATTGAAATTGTCAATAATTTAAAGACTTTATTTATTACGTAGGTTATTATTAAAATAATTTTTTATCCAACTAAACTATCCACTGGCTCCGTAGATCCTTAGCCACTAGTGACTTATATAGTGTACCACGAGGAATGTTTTGAGGAGCTCTTTCATAGTTCATATCGATTATTTATTGAGGCGTAACTTGCTTGATGGTAAGTATGCAAGGGGAAGTCCAACAGCGCCGAAGTCTAAAAATCGATCTAATTTAGTGTTGCTTGAAGGGTACCACCACTTACATTTATACAGTCCGTGAAGTGACTTGGTCGCGTGTCGGGATCAGCTTGTAAGTTGCCGGTTCCAACTAGGCCGGCATAGTGGATGTGACTGCTACTCACAGTTGTTGAATGGTAGTAGCACTGACATCCATTCATGGACCACACTCCAGCCTAACATCAAGCGGAGTGCTGTCATATGTCGATTCACAATAAAAAATATAAAAAATGGAAAGAACGAACACATGGCCTGGTAAAGCATTCCATTTGTCATTTGTTCTACAAAGAAACAACGCCTTTTGAGTTCGACTATCGACGACGAGAGTAAAATTATGAGGTAGGAACAAATAATATTTATAAATAATAGCGTTAAATATTCTTGAAGTGTTCATTAAAATGGATATCTTGAAAATTTTGTGGTCTTTCAAGTAGACTATAAAGTTTTGATACAGTCAACTAAAAATAACATTATTGATTTATTTCATTAATTTAAATCTAATTTATTACCACTGTGTAATTCTAACAATATTTCCAATTTCTCTTAATGTATTTTAACCATCAAAATGCTTAAGTAAAATCACTTTTTGATAGATTTTTTATGACACCAACATAATAGGACCGTTAGAGAAGTGTCTATTTTTATATGCATTTAATGTGTTGAATCTTACAGTCCTCTAGTTTGTGATCGTTTTAGAAATGCTATTAACCAGCAGGCATCTGAATTCCCTCACTGATTATGCTTAAAAATTGGTCATTTAGTACCAATATGTGATTCAAAAGTGACTTTCTACAATAGAAAACAATGAAAATCGTGTTATACGTCCCTATTTCGATTTTATTGCATTTTTATATTCGTATAACCAATAACATTTATCGGCAATAAAGTTTTGCTTGAATGGATAAACTCTTGTTTGTATTGAAGATAGGGTTACATAAAATTTTCAAATGGTTTAATTGTTTAACTTTAACAACAACTCGTGTAGTTGAAGATTAAAGGAATTCATTCATTTTGGGCTTTTATTTACTACTTTTGTAATGTCCAATGATGAAAAAAATATAAATGGTAGTTTAGATACTTGTATTGATAAAACTAATGACGATTTTGCTTTTAATTGCTGTGCTTAGTGGGATATATCGTCTATCAATCACAAGGACACGCCATATATTAATAGTTATGCTTTGATCTGTCATAATATAGTTTGATCATTTTGAAACTATGCAAAATTACATTGTTATCTTCGTACATCAAACCATTTTAAAATGTAGATGCAACTGTTAATGCAACTAAGCCCAAGTCTCCATACAAAATGAATGATGTCCTTTATTTACATTTGGCCGGCAAGTGACGGCGACTGAGGTAGCTATAAAATGCATCGGTTAGTTTAGTCCTCGGTGCTCTTGGACTTACCATCAGGCAAGTCAAGATCAAATGTCGCGTCTCAATAATTAATCAATCAAATTGTCATGCCTTTTTCCCACAGGGATAAGCAGAGGCAATGAAGCGCTACTTGCTACGATCCTAACACAACTCCCTCTTCCACAATAGTTTTCATACCAGCTCTGCGGTTATGGGCACTAGGCAACCCAGCTTTCTTGGATGTCGAGGATGTCTCTGATTTGGTCGGAAAACGCCTTCCTGGGTCTGCCCCTTCCTGCGAATTTACCACGAATTTGTAACCAATTTTATATAATAAATTCGTCTCAATATTTTTTTTTTATTAATTACCTTGTACCTATATAATAACTTGAAATATCCGATGATGGCCGTTGCAGTTAGCATATCCAATTACTAAACTATAGTTCTTTAAATTACATCAAGCTTCCACACCCGTAATACCCGCACAGGTCGGGGAAATCATCCACATTTTATCGACCAAGGCAATCGAACTAAAAAGTTCGGTGCGTCTTTTCTTTGTAGAACAATTGACAAGTGGAATGCTTTGCCAGCCCATGTATTCTCTCCATCCTATGACCTTGGATCCTTCAAGCGATGCGTGAAGAAGCACCTTAGGCCAGCATAGTGGCGGCGGCTGGGGCAGCCAGGAACTGACTCGGTTATTCCAGTCGTCGTCACTCTTGGACCTCCTCTTGCTTATCATCAGGCGAGTCGAGGTCAGATGTCGTGTCACAATAAAAAAAATCTCTCTATTAAAGGAATCTTCTTCACAAAGGAATCCTTTCTTTTTAAGCTTCCATATTACATTTTGTCTGCTCTAGTATATTTTAATATACCTAATTAGGTATTCCCATAAATAAAAATTTGTATTCCTATAGTTTACAATATAAATTATGAACTTGCTCATAACTGTCTAACCAACCAACCCATATCAGTACACTTGATGCATTTAGCTTGCCCGTTCACTTCAATTATAGTTAACTTGGAACAACAATTTATATCAATTACGACCAACGTTTAATTTGGGTAAATACCAATTTTATGGGTTACAGTGGATTATTGTGGTTAGTGACCGATAGAGTTAAAAGGGGTTTGGAAATTTAATAGCTTAGTTTAAGACAATGACTGACGTGAACGAAATACTCTTGATGAGTATTTATTACACTTTACAATACCTTTATTGTTAACATAACTTTTCACTGCAAATCACTATTTGCAGTGAACGAGTATATTCTAAGTTTCAAGGTTTAAACAGTAATCAAAAAATGTTCCCATACATTTCATAGGCATTTAATGATAATCTTTAAGTTAGACACTGATCACATTAAGCTTTAGTGTCCGGTTTTAAATTAAGATAAGATGACGTTTAAATTATTTAACATAATCAATAGCCATCCATCTACCGTTCCAAGGATCATATTAAAGTAATGTATTGATTCTTAATCACAACCAAGATCAGACCTGCATATCATCAGGATATCTATAGATGTCAAAAAATAAACTACTCCATGTGTGACTAAGCAGTAAATATATTATGTCCTATGCTTCGTTCGGAATAAATACCTAAATTTAAAATGGGTCCTCCCTGCTATATTGTTAGTGAAGTTCGAAGTATTTGAATGGAGTTTCGCCCACCTCATCATCATAAGTACACAATGGTAAAGAATGCTTCGTCCTCTGCATTACCATATCGAATATTGACGATTCGATAGCATTGTCGCGCATGGGACTGTATGTGACCCGATACAGATCTCCATTTAGAGATATTATTGAACACGTGAGATTCTGCCCTTGGTGACTCATTGTAAAAGTTGTTTTTTATTATCTCTATAAAGAACCCTCGAGTTCTATTGTTATCTATAACACAAAAACAAGTATTATTATTCCTAATAAATTACATTTTATTCACAAATTCAATGAAAAGTTAAAAGGGATGGTCAAAATTAAGTTTATGCTCTAGAGATAAAACAAAAAGTAAACTACTTTTTTAAATGCAAATTAAGAACACTTTTACTAATAAATTAACATCCTTATGACACTTAACCGGTTTTAAGTAGATAACAAAAGTTGTAAGGAGCTTTATTTAACACAATTGAACAATAGAGTTGTCACTTCAAGTCACCAGTACCAACATAAATCCTTGGTCTATTAGAATTTTGCATACATGCATAGTTATAACTCATTGGAATAAAATAAACATACTCGAAAGGAGAACAAAAGAATTAGTGTCACGTGGCTCTACGTCAAAACCTACACACTATCATGTACTTACAGAATTTATAAAGACGCCCACTATTTGAGCATGTCAAAATTTTGTTTAACAAGCGAGGTGGAGTGAGAAAACAAATGACTCTTCTATGCGGGTGTATGCTTATAATAATCATAAATTATAGATGTAGCGATGAAAACTATGTATCGGTCAGAGGTAATGAGACACGTTCGTATATCTATCATAATGGATTTAGTCTTATTAGAACACCGTTATTGGTTCTTATTAGCGCATCGTGACTGATTTATTTTATACAATCAGTGTTATTATTTATAGATTAATACTGTGTCTAACTGATATCTACGTGGTATAAAATTAATTATACGCCCAAAGGTGCATTCGATGTAGGTTAGATTGTACCTTAGTGGTACCTTAGTCTATGATAACTGTTGACAGAACATAGATACTTTTAAAAAGTATTATAAATCGAAATCGCTGTGTCTAATCGACAGTTCTCATGATGGATTACGATTCAATGGGCACGGTTGGAGAATTGTTTCTAAAAAGAACACAGAGAAGTCGAAAGCAAGGTGTGTCTCAATCATTTATAACGGATGACGGGCGCTTTCTCTGCTAAGACCGGAAGCCGTGAAACACTCACACTCTGAATGTCACAGAATAGTGTTAATAGATGATGTATTGACACGCGTCCAGTAATGCGTTAGAAGTGCTTTGAGATATTACCTATCAATTTGATAAAGTTTTTTAATTGGATTCTTTGATTAATTCAATTAGTCAATATTTTTTTTTTATTGTGACTCGACATTAGACCTGCCTGATACTCGTATTTAGCTAGAGCGCGGTTCATGACTAGAGGTAACTGCTACAATTCAAAAGCTGTAAATAGCAGTCATATCCACTATGCCGGCCTACGTAGTTTTACGATAAGACTTAATGGTGGGAGTTAAAGAACGTTGATGTCGCCATCTCTTCTAGAATATTGTACGTCTCTCATGTTTCTATGTTGTTCTAAAAACTTTTGAAAATATTTTTAAAAGTCCAGAAGCGATCAAGAAAATATACTATACTTTATTTGATTTTAGAATTTTGACTTAGAAAATAATAATATGAACTAAATAAATAAAAACGTATAGATAGATATTATTATATTTTATAGTGTACGCGACGCTTTAATAATAGTACCAAATATCGACGCTTATTTTTAATATTAGAGTTCAAAAACGCTGACGACTGAAAAAATCTGGACTTTCTCAATCTGGACCTGGGCCCCTAGATGCTGGCCGTTGTTCTAGAGAATAGTTAATGTTGAAAGTTCAGAGGTGACTTTGGCATCGTTGGAGCTATTAGGTTTATTAACCCACGTTGTCATTATTTTTCACCTATAGAATTCACAATATCCCCTTTAAGTCATTATAATATTGAATACTGTTTATCTTACATTCTAAGTTGCAACAAACAAAAACAAAACTTTACTATGAAAAGTGCAATATGAAAAGATTGAATAGAAAAATGTTTCCGGTAGCGCGTTAAGGTGTGATTCCGCCGGCGACTGCAGACTGCACTACTTGTTTATATGAGATTGATTCCGTGCAAGGCGACACTAGTCTGCAGTTTCCGCATTAATATTGTTTTCAAACATCATATTTATAATCTATTACTTAGAAAATGCTGATTGTCGCAATAGTGTCGCCTTTCCCGAAATCAATCTCATACAAACAAGTAGTGCAGTCTACGGTCTGCAGCGGAATCACAGCTTTAAGCAACATAGGCACGGTTCAACTCCCGGTCGCAGGCGAAACAATATTATAAGATGATCAATAATTTTACGCATCTATGATATAACGGAGCGTTACTTTTCACGATCCTAACACAACTCTCTTTTTCCATTTACATCCACAATTCTCATTAAATAAAATATTACTTTCATAACACCTTAACAATTTCCTAATATAAGCAACAACAATATTGTTTAATATTAATCTCTGTTTGACATTGAAGTGCCTTTAAAGATGAGATTGTAGCTCAAGTACTCACCAAACGCCGCAACATAACAGCAGAAGCTAACGTCCACTCATAATCGTTATCATGAAGATAAGTGGCTCTTTAAAGCTTCTCAACAATTGGCTTAAGATACGGCCTTAAATTATATATACAGAGCGCGTAATCCATTTAAGACTGTTTCGTAGATTGTAGTTAGTCTGCTGTAAATAGTAGACAAGGTTTAATAAAACAAGTACATCTATGTAGAGATACAGATAGAGAAGATATGAAATCAAAGTAGTTAGAAGCTGTTTCCAAGTAGTTGGAAACAGCCTAGTTGAAGCCGGCAACTTACAAGCTGATAGCGAAACGCGACTAAATCATTTCACGGTCTGTAAACTTGTAAGTGGTGGTACTACCCTGGATTGACAGACTGGGTACCACTGCCTACCACTTTTTAACTGCCCTGTTATAGACACTTGTGCTTGATCGTACAAAATTAAAGTCAACCAAATCAAAATCAGATTGTCACGCCTTCCTATTGGTTAAGGCATAGACAACTTAAAATAAAGTATTGTATTATAAAGGCGACCGTGGTGTAGTTGCAGTGCAATGGTTACGCAAACCAAGAGTACGGATTTAAAACCACTTACCGGTACCAATATATTTTGATATATATATATATATGTGCTTTGGTTGTCCTAATTCTATGATACAAGCACTTTAGTAGCTTAGTATAGAAATATAAATAAATAAAGAAATAATAAAATCTAATATAGTAATAGCATATTGTGCCTGCTTTTACTATTTATCTTCAACTACCTAACCTCTAACTCTCTCTTGTTTTAGATTTTTCATAGTTTTACATAGCATTTTCATTAATAAGAACTTTATTTAACGAGTTTATATAAAATTTATTTAGATAACATTAATTAAGAAATCACTATAGTTAGATAATATTGTTCATATTGTTTTTACTGTTTATACTTCTAATCCGAACTCTACATTCAAACTCGAAGAAAACGGCGTATTTAATTGTCTTAATGGTTAAGGCTAGGTACGAACAACAGAAGTCTCGGTCGGGATTATTTCGTAAATTCGAAGAAACGTTCGCGAAATTTCTCGTCTTCAAATGACCCTTTGTTATATTGCGAACGGAATTATTGTGTTAAGTTAAAATAATAGATATTGTAGATTATGAAACCAATTTAGAATTATGAATTTTGTAATTAAAATCGACCATTTTAACTAATTTTATTACAGACATTAGAACTTTGTTATCAAAGATAGGAATATTTATCGTAGCTAGGACTCGAACTATTTTTTGGTCCGGTCATATTGTCCCATTGTACACTTTTTTATATTAACATATGAAAAAGTTAACATTATGTTGAATGAGAATTACCATAACATGATCATTGTATGCCGACATTGGCATATTAGAATGCGTAACAAATAGACAAACTAGTTTCCTCCACGGATATGACATAAAAAATTTACGCTTTAAAAACGCGTCACATTAAATTCAAATTAGTTCATATCTCTCTTCCGATCTTTTTAGTTTTCGCTTTGAATAATTTATGTATAGAATAAATAAAATGATAATAAAAACTAGTAGGATGTATGAGTCGGGCTCCACCTAGTTGAGGTTTGGTCGTATATAGAAACGCCCATACAGGAAGTTTATAGGGGAATATTGATGAGTAAATAATGTTAATTAGTTAAGAAACTTTTGTATATCTTACGCAACAAAGTTACAACCTATTGTGGATAAAGATAGCTTAAAAACCTTGAATATAAATTTCTTGCCCGTTCACAATGAATTATGTAACTTCTACGAATATTTGGATACAATAAAACATCTTTAACTTTTATGATATAAAATCACAACAAAAATAAGTAGGATAATGAAAACGTAATAGTATTATAGATATATAATTTATTGAGATATCATCCTCAAGATTTAAAAGTTGATCAATCAATTATATTTTATTAAAAAAATTACTTACTTTTTGTGAAATATTTACAAATGATTATACAAGCAAGTGATGCGTTTTCGTCACACGACGTACGCACTTATAATAATACGCAAAATATAATAATAGGACTCTAGAGTCCTAATTGAAGGTCGCTAATCTTCATTCGAGCACAAGAAATAAACGTACGACGAAATAACATCGTACGATCGTTGCCTATAATAACGACACCTTATATCCACAGGGATAGGCAGAACAACAGACCACATTTGCTACGATCAAAACGCAATTATTCTTTCTTGGATCCTTTTAATCATTTACATATTCTTATTAAGCTACTAAAGTGCTTCTGTTATAGGAACAGAACAACCAAAGTACATCTATCAAAGATACATTGGTATCGGCCAATGGTTTTGAACCCGTGCTCTCGGCTTCCGTGACCATTGCAACTACACCACGGTCGCCTTTAAGTTACTTAAATACAGTTAAAGTGAAAACTTATTATAAAGATTTTAATATATAATTAATATATAATTTTTACTTTTTTTTATTAGTTTATTGTACAAAAAAGGTTCGCTGACTTTAATTAAGGCCTAACTAAACTTGGTATTTTAGTTAATTTACTAAGTGTTTTAAAATTCCACAACGTAATACAATTACATACTACATTACAGTTTTTAAGCCGTTTTAGACGAAGCGGTTGGAGAGCTCGGTGTGACTTCAAATTTGTGAAAGAGCACGCAATAATTTCTGATTTTTTTATTAAAAATATTTTCAAATTAAGAAAATTTTCAGTGACCATTAAAACCCGAAATGTATTTGAATGGGCGTAAAATGACTCATTCGCTTTTCTGTATCAGCTTAAAAGTTTAGTAATGCCAAAAAGAATAGCAGTGCGACATTAATCTCTAGCATCAACTCTTCAACTCTTATATAGCTTAACGTCACTTCATTTAATATATATTACATAATATATATCAAGGCGAACTGTGGTGTAGTGGTAGTGCAATGGTTACGCAAGCCGAGAGCACGGGTTTAAACCCACTTGCTGGTACCAATGTGTCTTTGTTATATTGTACTTTGGTTGTCCTGTTTCTATGATACAAGCACTTTAATAGCTTAGTATAGAAATGTAAAAAAAATACCATAAATACCATATATATTTTAAATATAAGGGCGTTGACATTAATGAGATCAATTAAAAAATCTCTATTTTAATTTAAAATAAAATGAATAATGAAACTAACAAAAAAAGATTTAAAAACATTTATTATAAATTAATTAGCAATAATTTCCACTTATTTTTTAGTGGAAAGTAAGGCAGATGCAATTAGAGCCTAAGTGTTGTCACAATGCTTTCTGATTGGAAAAACTTTTAGTTTTGAAAACTTATTTATTGAAATATATATTTACGAGATTGTTTTATATTATTATAGATGAAACCACAGAAACATTTGGATTAAAGCAGATTGAACGTAGGCAAGCTTTATCTCGAAGAATCAGAGTGTATGTCATCACAACGCTAAAAGGGCAATAAATGTTTTATGTGAGGCAAGTCGTGAAATTAATCTATCGCGTAATTTATCTTACGCTTTTCTTATTTTGTTTTATTATCATAATACCAACGCTTAAGCGACATAAGACCATAAGCGACAATTTGTGGAAATGTCCTGGAATATTCGTTATTTTCCTATTCTACGGTCTCGTACAAAGTTTAAAAGTGTTGTTTTTTGCTTTTGTCTTTCAACTTTCAACTGTCAGTACATTCCTAATTATGTTTAGTATGTTTAATACAGTGCAGTATTTTTATGGATGGCTGTAAACAGTGACAGTGAAGCTCTGGCTAAATTGCTTGTTCTTTCTTCCTTTTTTACGATATTCCCACTTATTAAAATTGTTGAGAAATTGTATTACTACATTGTGTTACAAAATATCAGAAACCTAAATATTATCTTTTATACTCGTATAATAATATATATTATAATAAGACAGTAGGTACCAGTCATAATCATTTTCACTAAGAACTTCATATTTAACTAATAAGGATATTTTATACTAACTAATAAATAATTACAAAAAATATTAAAAAGCGGCCAAGTGCGAGTCGGACTCGCCCATGAAGGGTTCCGTAGCAGCAAGTAGCATAATATAAAAGTTCTTGTAGTTCGTTGATCGATTTTTATATTTGAGTCGATTGAATGAAAGGTAAATTGCGGTTTTCGATTTATGACGTATTAAAAAAAACTACTTACTAGATTTCGTTCAAACCAATTTTCGGTGTAAGTTTGCATGGTAATGTGCATTATATATATTTTTTAGTTTTATCATTCTCTTATTTTAGTAGTTATGGGGGGGGGGGGGGACCAACTTTTTACCACTTTTGAAGTGTCTCTCGCGCAAACTATTCAGTTTAGAAAAAAATGATATTAGAAACCTCAATATCATTTTTAAAGACTTATCTATAGATACCCCACACGTATGGGTTTGATGAAAAATAAATTTTTGAGTTTCAGTTCTAAGTATGGGGACCCCCAAAATTTATTGTTTTTTTTTATATTTTTGTGTGAAAATCTTAATGCGGTTTACAGAATACACCTATTTACCAAGTTTCGACAGTATAGCTCTTATAGTTTCGGAAAAAAGTGGCTGTGACATACGGACGGACAGACAGACAGACAGACATGACGAATCTATAAGGGTTCCGTTTTTTACTACGGAACCCTAAAAAAGGACGCAGAAAAAGTCCATGATTTTTCCTTAGTACGTTGGTAAAACATTATTAACCTTGTACAATATATTATTCAGAAAAGTAAATTAGGTCTCCGAATTAATTAAAACTGGACTCTACCTAGGCAGTTAGTGAGTAATTTATTATACCATGCTACGGTTACAAGAAAGGAGGAACCAGACAAATATATTAATTTCCTTATAAAACATTCGTGGTTTTGTCTTCTAGGCAGATAGCTAAATTGATAAAGCTAACATTTTATACAGAATCGTCTCATCTTGGACTATTTTTACGATGTTTGTTTCGAGTTTGCGAGTTAACTTGGGAGACGGCTTGATTAAAACAAGGGAAAATAATATTTTTGTTTGTTTATGACTTTCTTTCTTTATGTTGAAGATAAACAACACAATATCATAAAGAAACAACTGTGTGTGTTGTTAATAATACCACTGACAGCTGATGTAAAACTTATTTTATTGTATGTGCGAGTAATTTGTTATGATTGCAACATACAGGATTCTCCAAAAATATTAGTTTTAAACTTGTATTTCTAATGAATCATCTAATAAATTCCTAATCTATTATTTGTAGAAGCACATAAGTTGTATCATTAGAGTTATCGGACAAAGCGGCTGATTCATTATATCACGATACGAAAACGTTACCTGTCCAATATTCATTGAGTAACAAATGAATATCCGATAAAAAGAAATCATAAAAAGCCATCACCTGTCCGCCGCCTTCCTTGTACAGGCGGCAACGGCTAAAGCTTGTAATTAATAAAAAAACAGAAACTGAAGAGTGGAGGCCCTAAAACGCATTTAATACTTGATAAGGGTAACAAATTGGATAAAGATAGCGCGAACATTGGAGACAGAGATCGTAAGTGCATTGCTGTGATAATTCAAACTGAAAGATCCGACGATAAAACGTGGATATTATTTTATTCAATTTTCAATATGCATCGGAAACTTAATTGAAACTTTATGTTTCAAGTTGACTTTGAATCAACGAAGGTATTGACCCCACTATAAACAAAATTCTCCTAAAAGTTTTATTATGTAAAATGTTAAATTTTGAATTAATATATTTCGCACCGCTTACAGAATATTTCGTGATTAATAAATTTGCCAACAAAATGAAATTTAGATGAAGCCCTAACTATAGTCGGGTTAAACGTTAATCACTAAATATTCTCCAATATCACGTTCTGCATGCACTCGTCCAATATTTGACCTTTGTTTATCATTTAAGAGTCGATTACTTTAGACGAAGAATATATTTTATTAAATATATTTTTTTACAAATTTCACAAATTGACCGTGTAGCTCGAAATCCAAACTTTTGGCAGTTCTTCCTCTGCCGTTTACACAACAAATTTTAATGTGGCCTAACATTATGTCAGCACCTCGCATGATGTTGACCTGGGGTGCAGTTCATGAATGCATGTGATTGACAGTACAGGTAAATAACTACAAGTAGCAGTCAAATCTACTATGCCGGCAACCGTAAACTTTTAATCTGTTCCCGAAACGCGACTGAGTCACTTAATGGCCTGTGCACCACCACCATCCAACCTACTAATTAGTCACGTTTTTTTTTAAATCGCTTTAGATGTTAGCGTGATAATGTAAAGACTAAAGACTATATAGTATTTTAAAAAAAATGAAATATCAATAGGTATTTGAAACAACCTAATCATGTTTCCAACTGCAAAGTCAATCAATAAAAATCAAATTGTCACGCCTTTTTCCCACAGGGATACGCAGAGACAATGAAGCGCCACTTGCCATGATTCTGACACAACTCAGTCGCTTCTTTCACATTCACAATTCTTCATACAAGCTCTATGGTTATGGGCACTAGGCAACCTAGCTTTCTTTCTCCTTAACTGCAAAGTCTTGTGTATTAATAAAGAATATCAATATTATTATATCGTTCGTCCTTTAGATTCACCTTACCTTACAATATTGTCTCCGTTTGTAATCTGAATGTCAAAGATATTCAATTTAAATATCACACACTTTATCTCAATCCAATAACTTAATGATACCAGATTCAATAAAATAAATTGCTACAATGTTCTTTTGTTAAATTAAAACTATTAATATTGTATTTTAATAAGGTCCTTATATGTGGATTGAATTGTGTACCTATAAATTAAAGTCAAAAGATTAGATTATTTTAAATATCCTGGCAAAGGTGAAGTAGACGGATGCATTAAAAATATAGTTATTAATAGCAATATTCATTCATACTTGCGTACAATAGAAGATAGCAAATGGACTTTTTCTTGTACTCGTGTTCCTATACCGTTTGTGACCATTAGGCTATTAGAAATATAAGGTTTTAATTAAATGCAATAGACATTAAATGCAGAACCAGGAGGGTGTTCTCCGACCAAATCGATGACATCCTAAAAAGACTCACATTTGATTGTTTGATTGACTTACCTACGTGACGAAATGATAACATGCATTCTCCTTTTGAAAGGTTTTTTTCTAATTAAGATCGACATGTGACCCCGACAAAACCTGTTAAATAGCTGTTGTAGATGCCAAACTGCTTTCATTCATGCTACTCAGTCGCATTTCAGTATTAGTTTTAAAGTTGCCACAGTTCAACATACATTATATTTGGCGAAGTCGCCGCCTCCTGGGGTCGCACTTTAACTTAACATCAGGCGATCCGCACTTATAGTCGTACTAATATAAAAAAATATATAAATAAAAATATTTTTATTAATAAGGTATTATATAATATCAGTATTTCATTCACAATGCTACAAAAGTAATAGTGTATTGTTATGAGACGTTCCTTTGTTAAGCTTCTCCAGCGATAGTTATCAAATACTTACACTATCTTTAATAATCTCTTAATAATTATTTGCTAAAGAAAAATAGTTCGAGAAAGTTTTATAGAGTATAATAGAATATTAAGATGGCATCCATGAAATCTTTACAATAGAGGAAAGTTTAATAAATGTCCAAAGTTATTCTATCGAAATTGTATTTATAAGTATTATGTAAGTATATAAAATCGGGGGATATCCACATAGACAGTCTATTGACTAAAAGGCTCGACGCGTCGTTTCTTGGTAGAAGAATGTTTTACCGGCCCATGCGTTTTCACTATTGGATCCTTCAAGAGAAGCTTAATAAAACACCTTTTACTTGCATAGTGACGATGACTGAGGTATATGTACCGGCAGATAAAAAGAACGGTGACTTCGACGAGTTCATCCAGACTGCGGTGGGAGCAAATCCGCCTATATGTGCAGTCTTGCACACATTTATTAATACTTTAAATTTTAAATACATTCGTAAAACGAAAAGTACGTAGGTAACAAAGCAAGTTACTGCGTAGCTTCAATGCCGGTGCTATTTTTATCTGCCGGAATCTATACACAAAATGAATCGTTTTATTGTCATCGGCGCTCTTGGACTTCACTTCAGTCAAGACCGGTTTAGATGTCTTAATAACAAAAAATACATTACATATTAATTATACATGAATATACAAGTTATTCACATATATGTATGTGACTTTTAAAATAATATCCCATCAACTCAAATTTAATTTGTGAGTGTTTTAATATTATTTTAATAAATTAATTGAATAAAACTTTCATATGTCCAGAGAATAATACAAATTTTGCTTCATAAACACGTTGTTTTGAATACTGGCCATGTTTATTATCATCTGTCACGCCAGGAAATCATAAAAACATGCAGTTATTGCTATAAATTGTATAAGATGGCATATCCGCTGTCTAACAATAAAACTCAGTATGACAATAATTTATATTGGTGGGCGCTAAAGAATTTATCCATAGTTTTTACCTTGCAGTGAAAGGATAAAAGTGATGTGTGGCTCATCATATTCAGAATCTCGTCTTATGATACGCTGGAGTATATGCCATCAGTGCACTGTAAGTAGCAGACCATCTATTCACGGTCTGTACATATAAACCACGAATTAGTAAACTGAGTAATGGACACAGTGCACTATACAAATTATTGTTATCAGTGGTTTTATAGTCCACTGGATTTCCACGAAAAGAAACATTAATACGTTTTTATGACATAGATATTTTAGACTGAAATCGTGCATTTTTTCACTCGCGATTGTTTTTAATTGTTAACAGTTTTTAGTTCATAATAATGCTTATAAATAAGCCCGGGGCCCTTCCGCCCTTCATTCTTCTTCCATTAATGACGTGACCTTGTAATAACTATACAAACTATTATTTCTATAATATTCAAAATACTAAGATCTTCCGGTTCAAAACCTTTGGTCTTATAGGTACTTTGGGGGTCCTTTTTCAGTGATACAAGCACATTTAGTACCTTAGTGTAGAAATCGAAAATAATGTTATTGGTACTTGCTGGTACCAATGTATTTTTAATATAAAAACTTTTGTCGTCCTGTTTCTGTGATACAAGCACGTTTAGTATAGTAAGTATTAAACAATATTTTCTCTACATTGTTTTGATTTCGGACAGCTGATGTAAAAACATTATTTGCATATTATCGCACTTGTCATTTTAACTTTAATGTTGCGTGTTGGTTATCACATATCTACTGTGGCTTATTAAATTGTTATTGATGGTTTGTCATGCTTAGCTTTTAGACTTAATTGCTGGTTTTATGTCATTAATTGTGTCATTTAGGGAGGTCATTTTATATCACGAAACTTTCATTTTGTACTATGTTTTCCACGCCTACTTAATCATAATTTATATTACTGTTAGTTTGCGGAAGTTTTTAGGAAGTAAGTATTTTTTAATATATAAAATTATCACATCTAATAAAAAAATCGTGTCTAATGCCGACATAATTTAACGTAAAGAGTTTCAGACTTTTGTATTAGCACTTAATGGAAATCCCATGAAAGTTAGAAAATATGAAATAAAATACAAAAATGTAAATATTAACTTTAATTAAGTGCGAGTTAATGCTTTTCTCATTAGAGATGAATAAAATTCTAAGCTCAAAGTAAAAATAATAAGAAACTTTAAATTATACTTTGCCGCACTCAACGTAACACAGTACTCGAAAAGCTTTTTCAAAGCATTTTTTGCGGTCCGCGTGTTTATGTTTATTTTTTTATTTAACAAACTCGTTAACGATGAAGTTGACTTTAGGGTCCCTTTACATTAAGACGAGTGGAGATTTGCAGTACTGCAGCATACAGTATACGATTTGCGTATTGCTCCCAAACCACATCAAACTGAGCTGTCCAGGCATAGACCTGGACAGGTATGTGTGACACCTACTTCCGCGGGACCGCACCTTGCCAACATCAGCTCTCTAAAATGGAAAGCGCCCTTATAATTTCTAAAACCACATGAACTCCACTCGCGGTGAGTGTTTTACCTGTCCACGAGTCGCTTTCTCTCGGTAATGTGATTTTTGTGTAATTAGTGCGTTTGATATGACTTACTTGTATAAAATACTCCCTTTGACCGGAAAAGGGTGCCAATTAGGAACTAATGAACTGCTATTCTGTTATCTAGCTATTTTTAATTAATGTGTTGGATATTTTTTATTGTGTTGATAATAAAGAATAAAAAATATCTTTGTTTTTAATAATATTTGTTTTTTTCCTGTGCTAATAGGTATTATTAAAACATAATATATGTATAATAATAAAAATATAATAGAAAAACATTTAATACACTCGTCTTTTTTTCATTTAACACCCGACGTCTTTGACCACTAAGCTATATGTGCTCCAGTCGAAATTTCTCTATTCTATCTTTTCATCGTGAAATTTTATACTTTCCTGCTGGTCGCAGCTGACCGCTGTACACAAATGATTTTTTTCTATTCAATTGTCATCACTACATCATATTTTTCATTAATAGAATAACAGTAAATATAGATAAATTAAAAGTTTATAAACCAAGTGAAATGATGGACTGAAGAACTGATAAAAGTAGCAGGAAACCGGAGAGAAGGCCACATAGTCGATAGAAGATAACTGGGGGAAGCCCATCTCCAGTGGACAATTACTGGCTAAGAGATAGACAAATAGATGTCCAAATAGAGCACAGATGATTAAAATGAAATAAACAAATAAATGAGTTAATTTCATCCACACGTTACAAACGCATCGCACCGCCTCATACTCAGGAAGGATAAATCAAATACAGACAGTCACTAACGAACGTAGTTCAAACAGAGGAATCGAGTTATACCAATAAAAATGAACGAAACAATGGCAGCGGCCTCTATCACACTTCAATTTGTCAAAATATGTCAGGATAACGCTATTTGCGCTTCCTCGTTTACGAATAGTCCTTCATTTCCTGTGGTTTGGCATCGAATGGCAACATGTACCATCTAATATTTTATTCTCTATGTTATTGATACCCACAAAAAGGGTCTTATAACAACATTATGAATCTTGTTAAAGTGTTACGAAAAGCTTTTATTATAAATTGAATTTACGTCATTGTTTATACTAAGTACCTGCATTAGGTTAAAATAAAATCCTTTTGTTAAAAATATTGACTTAAATTGTCATATTAGAATTGTTCTACAATTCTTGTGTGTCGTTAATTATTCTGTACACGAAGCAGTACTATGGAGCATTTTGCCATTTCAGGTCAGAAATGAAGTGGAGCCAGACACAATATCGATGAATATTGCATTACGTGCAAAAGAGAAAAGAAATAGAGAAAAAAAAGTGTATAGGAGCATGGCACCCACAGATAACCCCTGGACACGACCGACAAAAGCGTTTTTATACTGTATAAAGTGCTTCTTTTTTGCACCTATTTTTATCTGAATTTTCAAAACCTCGTGAAGCCTACGCAGAATATAATTAGATTAGAATTTATTATGTTAATGTTCATTTAAATTATGTTCAAGATAGACGTGAATTAAGAATTACCTACAAAAATTATACGGGCTTACTTAATTTGTAATTAAGTTTGAGAGTAAATTTAATGACTGATTGCTTTTAAAGTTAAATGTTAAGTATTTATTCGAAATTTGAAATCAATACAAAACATTCTTATATATTTTTAGCCGGTATAATAACGGCGACTGAGTCAGTTGTTTCAATAGTCGGTGCTCTTGAAACTCTGCTTGCGCACCATCAGGCACTTTGACATTAGATGAGGATTAAAGAGTGTTAGTCTGCCGATCCGGGGTAGTACCACCACTTAAAAATATACAAACCGTGAAGTGACGTAGTCAGGTTTCGGTATCAGCTTGTAAGTTGCCTGTTCCAACCAAGCCAGCATAGTGGATGTGAGTTATTTAATGTAGTGGTAGTCACCTCCATTCATGGACCACACCTCAACTTGTTGTTCAATAAAAAGTGATATTTAACTACTTATTTCTTCCCTGTATTATTTTCATTAATAATACAACTTGGTAAAAAAAACCTTTCATTAAAATAAACTCTAATGAAATATAAAAACTTTCGATAATAATGCTTAAAATCACTCCATTTAAAAATCTAAACAATTAAGCTCACGGAAAGAGGGTCAGGAACTCCCCTTGAGGGTGCATGATTTCCTTAAAGTGTGCAGAAATAATTTTGCTAAAAAAATATTTTATAGATTCAAACTTAAAGATAAGGGTAGTAAAGTACAATTTTCTATATGAAAAGAAAACTGCGATGAGAAAGTGCGATCAGTTTTCTGCACGGTTGTGAGTTATGATCCGAGGAATTTTTCAGGAGAAATCGCTTGCAGTTTATAAGGTAGTGATGAAAAATATACCTTATGCACATTGTAAAACAACTTACATTCATAGTGGGCTCTGGGGTAGTTTAAACTCAAGTACGTAATGGTTATTTTGCCTTGCATTGAACGGATGGAGCGTGTTGATAATTTGGCGTTTAATGAAGCGAGCCCGCTGCGTCGTCTCCGCCGGAAGATGGCTGGAAAAATGCGGAGTGAATGCAAATTTTTGCGTTATTGTTTGTTCTATTGTTTCGTTTATGAGGCGGTAAAAGGAAAAAATGACACTGCATTGGATTTATTGTCTGTAGGTTTAGTTTAGCACTAATGAACTCAACCAAGTGTTAGTTTTATTATCTAGCATATACGATAAAATATTTTATCTTATAATAATTTATAATTGATTAAAACACTATAGTTTAGATAAAATATTTAATCTTATAATAATTTATAATTGATTAAAACACTATAGTTTAGTAAGTACAAGCTTTTGTTTTGACATAAGGCTTAACATATGTCAACATGCCGTCTGTTGTTAAGCTGGAGTGCGGTTCATGAATGCATGCGAATGCTACTACAGTTAAATAACTGCAAGCCGTTCTAGTAAGAATGTGCAACATTCCAGCTGATCCTGAAACGCGACTTCACTTTACAATCTGTACTAGATAAGTGTGTGTGTGCGTGGTACTAGATCATAAAACTTTTTTTATATTTACATTTCAATACTATGCTACTTAAGTGCTTGTATCATAGAAACATATCAAAGATACATTGGTACCGGCACGTGGTTTTGAACCAGTGCACTACCACTACACCACGGTCGCCTTATAATCTTCATATTTGATAGATTCCGCAGAATCTATCAAATATGTAGTTCCTAGATCCTGTTATTGGGTTGATTAAATAGATCCAGGAACAATAGCACTACGGTGTTCATAATCATTTCGTGCAAGATTCCTTGAAATTATTTGTCTGTGATTCGCAGCTAATAATTTTCATTTAGTGTTTAATAATTGTGAGTCTAGACGGGGTTAAAGTTGAGTAAGTAATGCAATTCATCGAGCGACAATTACACTGCAGTCATTCAAATAGAATTCCTCAACGTTCATCAAGCTCGACTGCCATTAAATACTCGTACAACCCCTTTGTACTAATAATATGAATAATTTTACAGTACAAGCTTGTTTAATGTTTGCTTAAATTGGAGTGTATTTTGTTTTATTTGGGATTTTCAAAGTAACTTTTTTTATTATTGAGACGAGAGATCTAACCTTGACTTGCCTGATGGTAATCAAGGGAAAGTCCAGCGACCGACGATCGACGACTAACAAAAAAATAGTAAGTATTTGTGGTCACGGGGATTGTGGTCACCAATTGTCATTGGTAACTGTACAAGGTATTTCTAATTAAACAATCACTTTAAAGAGTAGGCAGTGGTACCCAGTCTGCCGAACCGGGATACTACCACCACTTACAAGTATACAGACCGTGAAGTGATTTAATCGTGTTTCAGGATCAGCTTGTAAGTTGTCGATTCCAACTAGACCGGCATGGTGGTTGTGTTTGCTACTTACAATTATTGAATTGTGGTAGCAGTGGCATCTATTCATGAACCACACTCTAGCTTAACATCAAGCGTGTTGCTGTAATATGTCGAGTCACAATAAAAAAAACCTTTCGTACGAAAAGCTCTAGGAGCAGTGGTTTATTTTTGTTTGTTGTTTTTATCAAGTTTTTATCGGTACATGTTCTTATTAAGTTTTTATTTTAATGTGGCTCGATACATTACGCCAGATGTTAAGCAAGAGTGTGGTCCACGAAGGAGACCTCTGCTACGCCAAATAAACGCAAGTAGAAGTCACATTCGCTATGCTGGCCTTGTTGGAACCGGCGACTTTTAAGCTGATCCCCAAACGCGACTAAGTCATTTCACGGTCTAAACATTATTACCCCAGGTCGGCATCAGACTGGACAAATGTCCACCTACTGTCTGCCTACCACTTTAAAAATGAAGACAACATTTATCGTAGAGACAAACTCCACATAACATTTTCGCCAACTTATTTTTGCATATGCCTATTTGAACGATCGACAATAACGAGGTAGAACTACGGAAACTTCCAAAGTTAATATTTATCCACATTCACGAACACACATCATACTCTTGCTTGCTAAAAGTTGTACCGTGTTTGCACTTCATGGGGTTGAATTGCAAGGGATGTTAATTATTAAATCGCTCGCTTTGACATTAATGGCGCTTTCAGAAGGGGTCCAGTGAAGATGTTATTAAATACGTGATTTGCAGTTTTCTAATGACCTGGCCTATTGAGCTGTCGATAGGCTTGAAGGGTGTGCCGACGTGTGTCATCAAATGATTTGTTATCAACGCTTTGTAAATATATTGTTTTCTGTACAAAACATTATCCTAATCGATCTTTGCATGACTTTGCTGTTTTCATCAATTCGATATTTTCGAATTGATGAAAAACAATATTAAGGCGACCTTCGTGTAGTGGCAGTGCAATGGTTACACAAGCCGTGTGCAAGGGTTCGAAACCATTCACCTGAACCAATGTATCTTTGATACATGTACTTTGGTTGTCCTGTTTCTATGATACAAGCACTTTAGTAGCTTAGTATAAAAATGTATAAGAAATAAAATAGTATTTTGCATTCAAAGATGAAAACACGGAGGCAAGAAAAAGAGCACATCCTAACAAGTAATCGCAGAGCTTGTTTGAATAGAAAATAGTAGATGTGGATGAATAGAATACAGCGTTGATGAAGAGTTTTGTCAGGATCGTTTTAAGTGGCACCTCGTTGTCACGGCCAATCTATGCCGGAAATAATGCGTGATAGTTTGATTTATTGATTGGTGTAACTTTGATTAATTTTATACGTTACTTAACTACTTGGCCAAATCACTACTTAGGCGAGAGTACACATTGCATTTAAACAGATCACATTACTGCTATCTAAGAAGCCATCAACATCCGCTAATACATTTAATTGCTTTTCCTTGGCTACTAAAGAGTACTTTAATTGAAGACCAGTGGCATATCGAAGTGTTATAACTTTCTAGATCGCTTTAAAATATTCCGACACAAAGACTCTCATATCTCGTCGATCATGCCGCCTACAGCTGTCAAATGTATAAAATAAATATGTTATTACGAATGCATATACCATTTCACAGAACATTTACCACTAGACATCATCTGGTTAGTTTTTTTTGTCTAGTATTGGTTGGATGTGTAAGATACAAAATGTAATCCATAATCCAACTTAAAGATTACGCTTCAGAACTCGCTTCAAGCAGTGTTTCAATGTGTTTCCAACCAACTAACACATTGAAACACTGTTGTAGAATAATTGACATACTAATAATCTTGAAATCTAATTAAAATTCTTTTTTAATGGGAATTGACAACTACAAATCTCATCGTATTATTCTTTTTATGAATGATGTTTGTGTTATAAATGGATTTGTAAAACGGACACGATCCAGAAAATCGTTGCTTGATCAAATCGGAGATGTACTTAAAAAAAAGCAGTCGTTTGCAGTACCCATAACCATAGAGACTGTTTGAATAAAAAAAGTCTGTAAAGCGAGAGAGATGTGTCAGGATCGTGGATAGTGGGGTTCTGTTATTACAGTCTATTCCTGTGGGAATTAAGACGTGACAATACTGATGGTGATATTTCTTTGGATAATATAGTTGCTACTCCAGCAAAGTTATTCTTCTAATAGATGCGACGTCTGTTGAGTGTATTGTCTACATATTAGACATCATCTGATAAGCACTAATCTACATTACAATTAAAGCTTTTTAGATGTGCAACCACAATGAGTTTCGATTTAGTTTCTAATAATATGTGTGAGACTTTACAACTGAAACGTTTTACGGACGTTTCTTTGTTTGCTTACTTGACAGAATAATTCATAATCATTAAAATGTGTAGAACTCTGACATACGTTTAATGTAATTAGAACAATATTACTGTAATAATGAAATTCGAATCGGCAGAAGAATTCAAAGGTTTAGGGCGTTGTTTCTTTTTAAAACAATCGACAATTTACCAGGTTATGTTCTATCTCCCTCCCTTTTCAGCAAAGCGTGAAAAGCACCTTCGGCTGGCATAGTGACGGCGACTGAGGCACTCGTAAACTGAATCGGTTTTTAGTCGTCGGTGCTCTTGGACTCAGCATATCATCAGACAAATCAAGGTAAGATGTTAATTCTCAATAAAAAAAACTGTATAATAGGAGGATACAAGGGAATTAATTTCATATAAAACATTATTTATCTATTCATCATTGTGTAGGAAATCTATTTAGTGCAATTTTGGAACTCTTGTCCTCGTTCAAATTAAAAGACATATTGTTAACACTTTAAAAGCGTTTGGCCCAAAATTTGCTTATTCATCCATATTTGTTAAATCATGACGTAAAACATAATAGCACCTTGTTAGGTTAACCACACCTACCAATTTGTTTCCTATGTGTAAAAAAGTAATGGCCTGTTCTCAGAATATTGTGCGAAGATTGACGAATATATTATGATCCTTGTCATGTCACTAATAGTGCCTAGAACTGTCAGATTTTTAACATAGATTTCACAGCGGCGCCTTTTAATGAGATCCGATCAGTCAAAACGGTACACGTTTTACTAGATATAGCTAATGGGTTTTAATAATAAGGAAAGATAAGACGCATTTGGCATTCTTTTTTTCTAATACCAAACATTGTTAGGTTTATTGAATTAATGGCGATGGCTTACTATCGCGTTTATTTTGGTTTTACAATTTTATTTTATTATTCCGACGTTATTTTATTTTGTTTAATTCATTAATTAATGTTCGCGCAAAATCTAAGAAAATATTATTGTTAAGTTTGTTATAATATTCGAATTGTTAAGTTTAAATAATAATTTAATATAATTCATCATTATAACCACAATATTCACTTCATAATTAAACTAACCTAAAAAGTTATATAATTAAATGTTGGTCACTATAATAAAGCTAATAGAGGTCAGTAAATAATGTTAATGCTGCCGTTTTAATACAGAACGACCACAAAATATAATTTATCTGCAACAACTCTGGTTATTTTTCAATTAAACAAATTGATATTTATATTAATTTACAACCAAGTAAGCTGTAGGTGGGCCGCATGCGACGTAGTTTTGTGTCCGAAATTGAACTTTTGAAACTAAAAAATTTAAATAACTACCAATCAAAAAGCAAAGGTTATTTTAATAAGCAGTAAAATTTGAAATCAATTTCTTGTAAGCAATAAAAATGTGTTTTTATTGAGCGTGTCGTGAATCATCTGGAGATGAATTTTTATTTAGATTTGAGGTAAGTTATGATTCGTAAGTGGGAAGTAGGATGCGTCGCAGCAAGAGATATCGTAAATCAATGTATTTGACAACCTCACGTGCAGCTGCATATGAAATGTAGAAAAATAGTATCCCGGCGCGACTTGTATACAATAACAGCGTACTTTTCTAAATATTTATAACTTTTTAAATCATATGTGAAAATATATTTAGGTGCGGTTAATATTCTAACTGTATGTAATATTTTTTTATTATAACATCTTCAAATAATAAATTATTTAATGATAATTTTATATGTTTTATTATAAGAAAATGTTTTCTATTCCGTGTTCATAAGAAATTATACTTTAACAATAAGTTAAGTGTTATATTTGGTATATAAATTCATATTATGATTTTCGTAATTCAAAACTTTAAACGAATAAAAGTTCGACACTGTAAAAAAGAAATATATCAGTAAATTGTTAATTATTTAATGTTTATTATTATCATTCATAGAGATGTTAATTATCTCAACGCTACACATGTATATGTATATGTATACATGCACATACATACATTATTATTGATGGTTACGCAAGCCGAGAGCACGGGTTCAAAATCACTCACCGGTACCAATGTATCTTTGATATATATGTACTTTGGTTGTCCAGTTTTTATGATACAAGCACTTTAGTAGCTTAAATCAACATAATAATTAAAACTTTGACTTTGACGACAGGCAGTAGAATATTGTCTAGCAACTAGTCCGTTACGCGAAAAGTCCTGGGTTTGATTCCCGATCGGAGCAAATATTTATTTCATAGCTTTTATTTGTAATATTTATTAATTAGATATATTATAGTACATAAATAAATATTAACACAGCTATTGTTTACTAACAAACAAAAAAACCTTTTAGGAAGTCTACAATGCCTCCATTATGTAAAATACATAGGCGCACCCGTGAAAATTGATTGCCGATAATGACAGGGAATATCATATTGCTATGTTTGGCATCACTTCCTCTCAGCGTTGTGTTACAATTCAATCAATTCGTCTCCGGATTGACGGGCACAAACAAGAAGAATAGAGGGCAAACACAAATTACCGGTGTATTTGCTTACATGGATCGCTTTCGGAGCTATACCATCAGAGACGTTGGTTACATCACATTCCTACCTATTATATAATTACAGAACAACTTTTTTTTATTGTGATTCGGCATGTGGCAGCGGGCGTACCACTATTTCTTAAAGCATTATTGTTTTGATCTTAAAATGTCAATTATGCTTATTTAAACAAAATTACTATTGGCAGTTTTGTGATGTTACATCAATATTCATTCGCCCAAAGCGTACCACCGCGGTAATTACAAAAGATAATATTAGATTTTATTATTCAAATGGAGCAGCAATACGTTTCCAAACGAAAAATTTAAGCGAATGTAGGAATAACTTCGAAGGAATAAAACAAAATTGCAAATAAGAGATGGTGGTACGAAATTAAGTAATCTTGTTTTAGACAGTACTGTCTTGAACCAGCTTATATTTTTTAAGTTGACGGTAGAGCCCCTGTACCCTGCTTGATGTTAGGCTGAAGTGCGGTCCATGAACTTATAAATATCTGACTGACTGACTGACTGACATCAGCCAGAAGACGTCTACTGCTGAACATAGGCCTCCCCCTTAGAACGCCTTTCCGAACGCCAAATGCCAGTTGCATCGACCGGTATTTTGTCGTTCCTACATTAGGGTATGGCAGATGAAGAATGAAAGTACAATCAAAAAGCTTGAGAAATGCAGAAATTATTGAGTGCATGTAGGGTAAAGATTAGAGATAATACAGAGTTGTACGTGATAAATGTGATGTAAAAGAAGATAGGAGACAAAGATTGCGAAAAGTATGTTGCAATGGTTTCAGCACATTGAAGGAATGGATTAAAGAAAAGACGATTTTTTTTATTGTGACACGACATCTGACCTTGACCTGCCTGATGATAAGCAAGAGGATTATTGTAGGAATTAAATTAATACTGATATATTAGACATAGAAATATGTAATATAAGAGGGTTAATTAAATGAGTTAGTGATACTTAAATAAAGAATAATAATAATAAACTTATATCAATATAGTATTTCAAATCATTATATTTTTAATGTGTGAAGTTAAATAATAACAGATTTACTATCAAAATCTATTTGTTATTTAATAAAATAAAAGTAAATCTAAACAAAGTATTGAGTTATGTGGTAAGAATTTCAAGGGTCATTATCTAACAAAGCAGGCAAATAGAAATCATAATAGCTACAGAAGTCACTAGTGGCATATCGGAGGCAGACTTTGGTATTACTTGAAACGGGGGTGGGCGGGTCCAAGTGTTTACATAGATCTTTGTACGGCTCGTCAGAGCAAATACTTTTATCGGTATTGACACAGTGTAGAGTTGCTGTCTACCACCGTATGCCTATAAGAGGTTATTTTTTATGAGTTGGTACGCAAGTAAATAAAGGAACTGGTAGCAAGTTTAAACATTGCGTGCAAAAATGTATGAAATTTGTTTAATAACTTCTTTTAGCGTCCCAAACAAACAAAACGTGTTTGAATAGTCAAAAAAGAAATCGCATTTGTAATATTTTATTGCTATTCATTTGAGTTTATTTTGTTGGAATTGGATAATATTATAATACAAATCAAGTATGAAAGATAATAAATGATAAATATTTTTAAGTGTATGGGTGTGGCTATTAACAAAGAACTACAAAATGTTAGTAATATAAATAAAGAAACACAATCGCCAACAATATAGACATCTTTCGAGTTTGCGAAGCGGAAACGTATTTAATTTATAGTCATCTCATTTAAACTTCGATGTTGCTTGGAAATAACAATTAATTTCGAAGTGACAGAACTTAATAGGAGTTTAACAAATAACTAAGCATTCTGCTATTCGAAGAAACCATCCAATGCAATGTCGTTTACGTAACGATATAAAAGGATCTTCTTTCTATTTGTTATACCTTTCTTTGCGATGACAACATCTGCTATTTTTTTCTATACAGGTAACTTGAAATAGATATTTGTTCAACTAGCCAGAAAATCAGCAGCTATTGTTATTTGTTAGTGAAAAAATTTAGTGGTAATAAGTTTTGTTTGGACAATAGCATTCAATGCGCTCGGGTGACGATGCAATAGGGCACCTTTCGATGTGATGACAATATTTAATCTATTCAAATATCTACTTCAAAATTTTAATCCTTTGATTCCATGTTATGTAACAGATGTAAAATGTCTGTTTTATAACATTTTGCACATTGAAATTAGAAATTTTATTTTATTTATTAAGTAAAAGAAATGTCATTGCATAACATATTATATATTAATTATTAAATAAAGGCAGTAAAGACAATTTACGTAGATTTCTACTCGTATATTTAAAGAGAATTCCTTGGTTATAGAAAACAGCGTCGACCGTATTTGCATCGGACGCAAACGCGTTCAAATGAGCTTCTAGGAATTTAATAAAAACATCGGTGCACCATGCATTGCCGTCTATAATAAAATTTATATTTTATATGTGGAAATAAAGGAGAATTTAAAATATTTTCTAAACAAATAACTTTAGATTTTGTTTGTTCAATATTTACTTTTCTGAAAATAAACGATTCAATGAAAATATATATGTATTCTTGTATAAAAACTTTTTTAATAAGACGTAATTGAAAAAATAAATGTATACCTATTTATAGGTTTATGTACGACGTAAATAAAATAGTATAAACCCCAGACTGTCAACAGAACATGACTGATATTGCTAAATGAGAGATATCTTTCACCCACATTAGCATTCATAAGCTCACTCAGTCCACATAAATAACATCGAATAGATCCATATCCGACTGTTCTGTATTCTCTACTCGAATGCTTATCTAGTTACTGTCAGAATATTGTTCTCAAACTTAGCACTCATTCATGCAAACCAATACATCTGTTTGGCTGATTTATTTGTAGTGGCTAATCTATTGTGATAAAATAAATAGTAATTAAAATCTCAAGCTTGATTTTCGTAAGCTTCACTGATGTTAAAAAAATATTATTGCGTTTTCAATATATAAATCTAAAAAGATTTATAATATAATGACATTATTATTACAATCGGGCATTAAAATTAATAATGTCTTGGCCTAAACCTAATTCATTAATTGACTAAATTCATCAGAATATGGGTAGGTACTTTGATTTTGATGTGGCATGCTCAAACCATCAACGGGCTAGCCAACTGACATTTGACATCGTGACATCGACAGAGAATTTGGCAACAAATTCGAGGAAATATTTCACATATTGTGAAGTATTTCATGCAATTTTTATTTTAAACAATAGCTTATTAGGATCTAAGAATTAGGTCAGTATAGTGGATGCGATATTTCCTTGCAGACGTTTACCTTCATTTTATTGAGACACAACATCTGACCTCCACTTGGCTGATGGTAGATAAGGGGAGGTCAAGAGGCCAAAGACTGAAAAAAAATGTTTTATTATACGGCTGTCACCCGGCCAAAGGTGCTTCCTCACGATCCGCTTGAAGGTTCCTAGATTAAAGGATGGCTAGAACACGTGGGCTTCCATTTGTCGATTGTTTTACAAAGAAACGACGCACTAAACCTTTTATTCTGACTTTCGATTCGGTCGACAGAATGCGAATGCTTCCCCTGACTTGTGCGATCAATTTTACCCGAAAGTCTCAATAGAACGGAGGGTATGAAAATTACTTTAGGTTGTTTCATTTTCTCAAGTAATTATCGCTTGTTTACATTATGATTTTAATAAATTATTGTTGTTTTTAAAACTACGAATTAATTATTACGAGTACTTCTATATTGTAACTTGAGCGAATTATAACAAATTAATGGTTTGTTAAACAATATTAGCTAAAACATATGTGAAATCTAATAAAATACAATAGTATTCCATTAAAACAGTGAACGTGGTCAGGGCTACAAAACGATTATGAATAGAAATTCCTATTCACAAAAGCATCTGAAACATACATACATGCATACGACTATTGTATCATTTAACTAGTATATATCTATCTGCATGAAGGAGTGAACGTAGGTGAGCAGACGAGATGTTCCAAAATATAATTTGCAATAAAGTCAGCACATGATTTCTTGCTTGAATCTCTCTTGACTACTTTATTACTTTTCTCAGAAGTACGGAGACAATTTTTAAATATTTCTCCTTTTTAATAATTCCGTTCGTGTGATTTGCTCTTTTTATTATCATTCCTTACAGGCTACATGACACATTCGTATTTTAAACTTTGGAATTTAATAATAAATGTTTCCTTGCCCAATTCTTATAACATAATGAATAAAATTAATTTCATTAAAAAAAGAATCATTTAAAAGTTAATAGCTTTATTCGGTCTTAATGCATAGAAATAGGAATTAAATTTAAACTTACTTTTTGAATTAACAAAGGCTCTCCGTTCTGTTCGAGAGTGCATTTAAAAGTTTTCTGCATTCGTATTTATTTTCATTGGGCAAGCGGAGGCATTAAATGAAAGTTTGATGGCATTGTACCATTTATTAAAGGTTCCAGACGAGACATTTAAATAACAATTGAATTATTTTTAAACGGGTTCAAATGGACGGTATACCTCAGGAAGCCTATTTTTCTTTAATCATATTTTTACCAATCAACTTTAATGCCTATGGTGTCAAAATAAAGTTGAAATTGGTGTAAGACTTTTATTGAGAGTTGACACGTTTTAGTTATTTGAAATATTTTTATTTCATAACTGGCAGCGCTATGCCGTTCACTACGGGAATGCTACTGTTATGTCAGTGCATTTTCGTAGACATTTATTATAGACAGAGTAGAGGAGTACGGGCACCATCTCGCGCACCAATTTTATGTGAATATTCATAATGTTTAGGATGCCCAGCGTATTTACAATTGAGTATATACATGTTGTGCAATTTTCTTCTGCAGATATTGCAGCGTTATTTGATCTGCTTGTTATGAATTGTTTATCTATTTTCAGGAAGCTACTTTTCATTCTGCATTTTATGAATATGCTCTCTACATAAATTGAATTTGAATAATATACTCGTATGTATACTATTTTAATCTATTGTTTTACATTCTAGTTAAATAAACTAGTAGAATTTCAATTTAATACAAGTAACAAATTTTATGCGGTATACTATCTATTTATTTATTTAGGTATATACAACAGGCAACAATAATATTTAACAACAATTAATAAATTTACAGTGTTTCATGACTAAATTATTACCCTAAACGCATACACACAGCATGACAAATGAAATACAACATTGAAAATAATTTCGCGTTTATTTTGGTTTTGATCCTCTCCGTGACCACGATGGCTGCAAAGCTCTCAAAACGTCAGAATAATAAAATAAAATAAATAAACGCGATAGTAAGCCGCATAAAATTTGTTTAATTCATTAATCAATGTTCGCGCAAAATCTAAGAAAATATTAATACAAGTAGTCATATTACAATGATTGTTTAATTTATATATTGTAAGCTATCTTCGTTTAAAATTCCACGACAATAGAACGGTTACAATTTGATTCCAATATTTCATAGAATGCTTTGAGATGCATGATACGATTTTCTCGAAGCGTAGCAAAACCGCATCGATTGCACTTTCATTCCATATCGCACACGATGTCTTGGAGTCCATCGTCGGTTGTACGGATCATACAGAAACGTCTGCCCTTATTCAGTTAGACAGTACACGGTATTCGTGACTTACATTTTGAATAAAACAATTCTCGGACAAAAGCTTTAGCCACGAGCGAACAACAAAGGAACAATGTGGTCGACGGGATGCCTTTGCTTCATTTCGATTGTGGACAGCGCAGTGGGTCACCAAACGAGCATTGGTGGCGCCCGCTGTGTTACTCTCCTTTTACTAACTAAATATCTAGGTGCCACAATTCTAACTAGAGCATTGTCCCACTAAACATTTTACCTATCATGTCATCCAGTATGCAATTTAAGCAAGATACCTATGTTACGAACATAACATAGCTTCGTTATCTCTGCCTATTCATAAGTGTCGTGACAATTGATAATATTAATGAATTAATGAAAAGCTTGTTATCACAAAACCTAAATAAAGAAGAGTATAGGGAAAGTTGTCCAAATTCAAAGTAATTTATGTAAAATATTTATTTATTTATTTATTTCAGACTTCCAACTAAATTAGATTACCATTAATATAAGAAAACACTATTTTATCTACTTAACAAAGAAGGATATTTAATAAACTACTTATAACCGAAATTTTATACTAACTACTGTTTCAAATAATTCACGTGATTGTGTCCGTGTATAAATAATGTATATGTGTGTGTTTCTCTCTCTTTCTCTCTCTCTCTCTCTCTCTGTGTATTAAATATATGTGTTAAAATAAGTTTATTTTATATAAACCATAAAAGAAAGACCTTGTTTAAAATCAATAAATTTGAGAACTAATAAAAACGTTAGCTAGTATGGCAACGTATGTTTCAATCGCATCAAGGTCCCTAGTTTCACGCAGAGTCACGACAAAAGTGACGATTCTATTTGCGAAGTCACCACAAACGATTGTACGACAGACAGAGGCCACCCACCAAACAATGGAACTGCTAGGAAACACCAGTCGTCAGTATTGTCTGAGAACTTCTCCGACCATTTCGCCAATTTGACATTTTGCCTTTACCGTCTTATTTTATGGTATTCGCATTGACCAAATATTACACAAATTGACATTCTATACACATTTTAAACCAATTCAATAGGCCCTAAAAGTTGGCTTTCAATTAAATTAGGTCAGAATCCTAATCTAATTGCCTAAAAGTTTTAATCAGATTATTTCATTTGTACGTGTTTATTTTGGTCAAACCCTTCAAAAGTAAGAACTTGCAACAGAGAGATTTGCTTACATTTTAATACCCCTGACATAAAGCTCGTGGAATACAAAATTTTCCAAGTGTTATGTACGAATATAAACTTTGTCGTCACATGTGTTATGAAGATGACCCTATAAACAACAGAGGGGTTAACAACGAGCAGCAGTATCCATTACAATGCAAATTTTCCAGTTCCACAGTCGTCCAATATACGTTACCTGTCCACTTGCAAAACTTTTTGGGAGAGTTTTGTCTGTAAATTGGACTGTGACCGAATTTCACTTGTCTATTTCGGGATATTTCGGAATATAAATTCAGTATAATATAAAAATATAAACATGTATATGGGATTTCTTTATTAAATTTTATGTTATAAATCTAGGATTAACTTAGTCATTTTAATTAACCATTTTAGCATAGCACATTTGGTCCAAATATAACTTCAGACAGCATTTTATTTACTCAACTTTATATGATATAGGTACCTACCTAGTTTTATAACCTTTTTTTATTAACTGCACGACTAAAAAGTTTAATATAAAACCGCATTTATTTTTATTCAAAATCTGCATTATCTAGTTAAAATTCAATTACCCGAACTTTTCACTCGAACTGCTAATGGACGTTTCAGTGTGGTCGAAAGCCCGGCGAGGCGACATGCTGTCCAATGGTAAAAAAAGAATGTCCTGATTAATTGAACAACATAAAGCGACATGAAAAATATTTTTATGCATCATTAGCTCCGAATGACGACGAGTACGTTATAGTGCTTTAGTCAATGTTAGTGACTGATTAATTATTTCGTTCCGAGTAAGCCAGAATAAAAATATCTTGTCGTGTTTATCAGTAACATCAACCATTCTTTTAATTATTTTGTTACAATATTATGAGTATTGTATGTTTCTGGTTATCGATTCGAGAAGTTTATAATAAATTAATTGTACGAAGAGAGTTGTGGATCTGAGGGAAGCGAGGGAGTTGTGTCGGAATCGTGGCAAGTTTCGGAATCAGCTTGTAAGTCGCCAATTCCACCTAGACCGACGACTGCTATTTACAGATTTTTAGCATCCGTCTTAACATAAAGTGGGGAGTTGCCACAATTACTAATAATAATAAGAAAGATCCCAAACCACAAGTCCATTTTATGCCAATTTTAATGCCGTGTTAGTACGGAATGTAATACGCATTCTTAATGGGTAAAGCAATGAAATCAAAATATGATGTTCGCCTACGCAATACTTCTTTGTATGTATATGATTTATCATCGTATCATTGATTATTCTAAATTAGTCACCAATTTATTTTTTTAATATATTTTTTGTATACTTTCAAAGTAGAACACATCAATCATCAACTCAATAGAGAGCCAAAATAGAATTTTAACTTCAAATTTTTGAAAAATTACTACAATTATGTTTATTTCTAGTCTAAAACAAAACGCAGCTTCACGAGTCATCTTAACAGTTGAAAAGAAATATGAAGTCGTGACGTTAATTACACATTCCATGATGCGCGCGCGCACGTAAATATTTGTTTATTTTAATGACGGGTAAATCATAACTAATGTTTATACTGTCCGTTTGATTGATTGTTTTTAACATTCAAATGACTCATATATCATAAACTATTTAAGGATATTAGAGCCTTAAGGCCTAACTAAAATATTTGATGTCGATTGAAAGTTTAGTATTTTAAATGATAAATAGTCAAATGTTGTACGAAAGTATGGTTGTATGAGTATGGCAGAAGAAGCATGAAATTGGGATTAATGCCTTAGAAATGCGGTCATTATAAGTGGGGTAACGATTGCAAAAAGAGTGAGAAATATAGTTGTATGCCATTAATGTGATTCGAAAGAAGATGTAGTGACAAAGACTGAGATTGACGTTGCGATGGTTTGGGCACGTTGAAAGAATGGATGAAAGGAGATTAACCAAATTATAAATCGGGGGCGAGTGAAAAGATCAAAAGATGAAAAGAGGACGACACAGAAGATTGTGCGTTTATCAAATCGTGGACATTCTTTAAAGATAATTGGTCCGCAATGCTCATAACTATGTATGAGTATGTACGAAGAGAATCGTGGTTGTGAAGCAAGCGAGATAGTTGTGTCAGCATCTTAGGGCTGGCGTGGTGGTGCTCCATTGTCTCTGCCTATCTCTGTGAGAATTAACGCGAGACAATTAATGATGTTACAAAGTTACAAAAACTTATGTTGTTAGATACATTTATATATAACAGCTTATCACATACCATATCTTTTTCGACGTCCGTAGATTTCGAGTTGCTAATTAAATTCCGTATTAAGTATAAAATGGTCACCGTAAATGTTTCCTTGTTTCTCCAATTTAGTTTGTCTCTAAATTATATTCACTTCATTAAAAGTCGAATA
Source organism: Tinea trinotella (assembly GCA_905220615.1). Taxonomy (NCBI): domain Eukaryota; kingdom Metazoa; phylum Arthropoda; class Insecta; order Lepidoptera; family Tineidae; genus Tinea; species Tinea trinotella. Next base: position 4,879,099 of record HG992314.1, read on the forward strand.
AAAATTAGATCAACAACCATTAATTCTGAATGTATTAACACGCTATTCGTGAGAAATGCAACGTAGTACTTTGCTGTACAAGCTGTTCTTATTTTATTTATAGTAAAATAAACCGTACGAGTATTGAAATAAAGATACAATTATTTAGCATAAAATTAAACTTGTCAAATATATAAAATGCACATAATCGTTGTGTATAAACAGTTCTTATCCACATTCAGTACCTATAAAATAATATTATGGATAATCCATTCACTATATTCTGCATAAAGTTGACTGGGATATTTTTTTGTGTCTAGTATTTATATTATAATGCAAACTTTGTGATCAGTTAATCAGTGATCAGTTTTACCGTTGTCTCAATCGGCGTTTTTATGCTGGCTGCTTAGCTTGAAAGGTAAAATGGAAAGATATAACAATTTCAGATTACTAAAGTTACTTAGGGTAACGTTAAAGACTTATGGATTACAGTAAATATGAAGTTAATCTTAACTTTTTTATTTATTTCAAGATATGAAATAGAAACAAGTTCCTATTCGTTAAATTTTATCAATCAATATATGTAATAATATATTCGTTATACATATATTAGTTAAATTTTATCAATTAATATATGTACAAAAAGAATATTCTATCGTTTTTGATGTGTTTAAATTTTTAAAGATCTTTATAAAATGCTGAATAACAAAATCCATATAACTCTTTCTACGCTATGGGCAGTGAAGTGGGATCACGTTCTTGATAAAGCCTTATTTAATAAGGTGACTAAACGCATAACTTGGAGAAGATAGCGTCTACGACACTTGTTTAAGTGTAAACTGCTGTTCTTTTCTGATAAAATGTCACATTTTGATAATTTAGCACGCGAGAGGACAGGAAACAAGTTTTGTTCGTTTCCTTTAACTTATTAAAATGAGGTATCAAAAGTAAAATTGTTTCCAACATGCGAGTAAGTAATCTAATCTTTGAAATGGATTTAATTTTCATTAAACATACATTACTTATTCTATTTAATGCAAATGTTTAATTATGCTATACATTATTAATTATTTTATCAATATAAAGCTTTTTAATTACTAAGAAATTGTGTGAATAAGAAAACTAGTATATTATTGTTGAATAATCAAATGTAAGGACATGCGTGAATGTTGCTTGCCAAATCTATTGGGTAACGGATGTTTTTAACTCTGCCAAGCTTCGGATCCGGATATGAAATAAAGACGCTATTCACATTTACTGCGCGAATAATGTTTCTACATTGCCAAATGATGTGTAAATGTAAATTAAAAAACATACTTTAAAATTGTGTTCCGTTGTTTTTGGTTGTATTATCTCTCACATTAATATTCCACTTTTGTATAAGCATGTCGACATTTTGACATATGATAACCTGGAACAGACAACTTTATTACAGCTTAACGCGTTCATCAAAAAAATAAAATAAAATGTTTGTTGCTTTGTACATTTTGCAATGTTTGGAAATAAAGATATACACGGTATCTCATACATATTTGTATATTTATATTTTGTATCTTCTTTGTATATTTCGACACAAGCCCCTGGCCTTTGTATATTTACACCCGATGTGAGGTGTAAAGTACCGACGTTGAATCCTGCCTTATAGCGGGCAACGATAATTAGGCAATAAATATTTATAAACATAGTAGTGGCGTCTCATCATCGCGGCCGCTGCAATGTCTTCCTATTTTTTCTTATTTTCGGCTGTCAAAGGCCGTCTGTGGGTTATCGCACCTTAATAAAATACTATATCCAGTATACGCACAAACAAAATGTAACTTTAAAATAATACCATTAGGGTCGATATTCAAATTATAAAACAAGTCTAAAGGCCCTTATTTTTTGAAGAAAAGTTAGTGTGAATAATCAGTGAAGATACTTATTTGCAACTGCATCAGTAAGGCTGTACGAATGAGATTTTACAGTTGGCTAGTTAAAAGTCTGATAACTCGAGAGTGGTTTTGGCAACGGGAGGAAAAAATACTTCATTAACATCAAAGTAAGCTTAGGTACTTTTTCGTAAATAATATACGAGTATGTGGCTGTTTAAATATATCGCTCTCCACATTTCTGTTTTGTAATTCATAATTATTTTGTAGTAACATTGTTTCTACCTCGTCTTTTTACATCAGTGATACCCGCACATTTCGGTCGAAGCATGCGCATTCTATCGACCGAATCGGCAGTCGAACTAAAAGGTTCTGTGCGTCGTTACTTTGTAGAGCGATCGACAAGGGGAATTAGTTGCCTGCACATTCGTTCAAGCAATGCGTCAAGAAGCAACTTTGACCAGCATGGTGACCGTAAACCGAAGCGGCTTTTTTAGTCTTGGACCTCCATCTTGCATACCAACAGGCAAGTTGAGGTCAGATGTCTAGTCACAGTAAAAATAAATATGATTGAACACTAATGCACAATATTACAAATATAAATATATTTGTAATTTCAAATTTAGACTAATAATGTTACAATGTTTTGTTTAATCTTATTTTAGGGATATTTAAGTACCCCACAAATTGACGGAGATTTAAAGCAAACAGCATCGTTCACCAATTTATTGACAATACAAATATATCCTCGTATTTTTGTAGACGGTTCGTATTTGTGGATGGTAAGGTTAACCAATAAAAGTCACTATAAATTAAATTGGATCTAACGACTGTCTTCGTATTTTTTGAGTAACGGACAGCTGACAGGGGACATATGGTGCGTAGATTAATTAATTAAAATAGGTTGGCTAATAATAGAAATTATCGCCCTAGGTGTTTCTTTAAAGAAGTTATAGTTAGGTGGTTACAAATATTCTTTAAAAGATTACCGCATTGATAGTCTTCCTGCAACTCGAGAATTAGATGACACGATTACAACCTTTACTGGTCGTTAGTACATTTTATAAAGAAAATACGGCTTAATAATATATTTGAGTTTTAAGTTTCGTTTATGGTTGAACAAGTATTTTTGATATAATTTTATTCATGACATAAATTATGTGCACTCAAAGAGTTGCTGCTATTACATGGTACATTGGAATAAGTGCTTAGCTAACAAATTCAAATTTTAAAACATGTGCAGACACCAGAACCAATTCTGCCATTACGAAGCAAGAGTTACGCCGACCGCATCGCGCGGTTACCTCGCTGGATCTTAATAAAACCTCCCAATTATTTCCGCTCCGTACTTATCAGCTCGCATCTGAGATCTAGCCTCTCGTTTTACACGAAAATTTACGAGAGTGAGATTTCTCTGGCTCTGATGAACAATAAATTCCCCGTTAACAGCCCGAACGTCAGCCGGTTACTTGGCTCTACTATTATAATGACGGCCGGGGACACTTCTACAACAGCTGATTTATAGGAGTTCCTTTTGTTTCGTGTTTGTTCTTTTATTGTTTTATTGGATGTTGTCCTTGTATTTTCGTTATCTTCTTTATATTATTCCTATTGAGGTTTTATGGTTCTCCCTTTGTAAACAATAAGTTGCCGAGCCGAAGCTATCCCACCAAAGTTATTAAAGTATCTTCATAATAAGTTTCATTTCTGAAAATTAGCTACGCTACTTAGTTCGTCAACTATTTTAATTATAAGTTTTGACTGTTAATAAACCATTAATGTTCCTTTTTGTTTAGTTTACCAATTTAATAATGATAATAATGTATTTAAATTTGTTATTTAATATATACGAGTATATTAAATAATTGTGGCTCAACATGCACCCCGTCTGATGTTCTGCTGGAGCTTCCTTGAATAGACGCGACTGCTATATTGTTAAATAATTCCAAGCAGTTTCGCATGCACTTTGTCGTCCCTGTTGGAACCGGCATCTTTCAAGCTTTATATTTAAATAGGAATCAAAATATTCTATATAATGAAAGTATTATCTTCTGTCACAAATGTTTATGTTTCTCTTTAAAATGTTGTGCCTCATTTTATCTGTCAATCCTATCTGTCAAAGTGACCAATGTTTAAATCAGTTTGAGACTATTCACATTCATCATTTCTTGATTATTCAACATAAATTGTAATTGTTATTCAGTAGACAGACAAGAAGATGGTCAGAACTTTCGAGTAATTGAACATGGAACAAAATAAATTAAATACTACTAGAAAGGTCCTAATAAATATGTGTGGTTAAATTTGGCTAAGAATATAAGGCATATTTTGTATTAATCTATTTGATTTCAAATTGATAGAATAATTCAAATCAACATTTCCCATAGTGAACATTTGAATTTTAACGACTCTTATTTATGGTCATCATCGTGGTCGACATGGTCTATTTATGAACAACATTAATCAAAAGGAACACGAAACCTCGTCCAATTCTAATTAAACTATATGAAGGCAATTAAATTGTACTTGAATTATTATTATTCTTTTTTTCATCTAAAACATTGTTTCCTGTGTTATGACGAAGTGTGTTGGGTCGTGGTCTGTTTGGGCCCCTGCTGTTTCAATTAAATCACTGACAATACTTCAGATGCCTTTCGGTACTTCGACCAACTCCGAAACAAGCCTGTGTCTCATTCCTATACCGCGACTAATACATAATGATACTTGAATTGGATACAACAAATTAATATTTAATAATCGTACTAATCTACTCAGATTGAAAATATAATGAATATTTGTCTGTGGATATAATTACTTCATTATTACTAGAATTTTAATAAACTATGGTTTGCCTTTTTGAATGAAAGGATTAAAACTAATTAAACACACTATAATCTTGTTATTCCTCATGATTGTGCCGACAGAGACTAGATAAAATCTAATCCAGATTTCCCCCCACTCTTTAATTGATTATTTTGTAAAGAATAATAAGTCTCGTCATAGTGGAATCTGATGTTGAATGTTGTACCACAAAACATCTTCGAATCACGCTTTGATTTGATAGATTACTACATAGTTAAGTCTTTTTCATGTTTCAATTTGTTGTCAATGTTAGTACTTGTATTATTTTGCTGTGGGAACTACTTATTATCATACGTTTAAAATCAAATCATTCGCCGGCATGGTGACAGTGGCGAGGTAACCGTAAATCTACTAGTTTTTTTAGTCGTGCCACCTCCTTTTGTTTATGATCAGGCAGGTCAAGGTCAGATGTGGTGTCACAGTAATAAAATATGAAATAAATGACTCTTGGACTTAGTCTTAACTGACGGTTTCACTAATCTTTTTACTATCTAGGTCTGATTTTTATAAAAAGACTTACAAGTAATTAATAAAATCCTTTTATATATAGTATTAGTATTTAAAGACTACTGACCTAAAGTAGTAACCTAAGTATTTAAGGTAACCATATTAAGTTTGTATGAAAAGAGTTGTGGATGTGAAGAAAGCTAGTAAGTTGTGTTAGGGTCGTAAAAAGTGGCGCTTCATTGTCTCCGCCTAATCCTGTGGTAATATAGGCGTAGCAATTCAATTGTACATATTCAATTACATGAAGGGGCTTAGTCGTGTTTCGGGATCAGCTTGAAAGTTGCCGGTTTCAACTGGGCCGGCACAGTGGGTGCGATTGCTACTGAAGTTATTTAGCTATTATTATATTGAAAGACTGTACTCAAGCTTAACATCAAGTGGGGCACTGTCATAATGTCAAGCCTTAAAATGCAATAGATTAATTATTCTTCGATTACACACCTATGTACAATATTTTTCGTAACTGAATGGATCCTTTCAACTATTCGTATTATCAGTTACTTAGTTTTTATGACTTTTAGTAAGTGCATCCGGAACTTTTAATTGCCAATTATTCCCAACGAAAAGTATACACTGGCGACAGTCACTTCTACGAGCGATTGTCTTAGATTAACGAACCATATCATTACGCCTAATGAATTTGGTATTCGATTTTATCTGTCCATCAGTGTCAATCTTAAAGCTATTACACGGGCAATAAGAGATGGTTTAGAATTTCAATCGATTGGAAAATAAATATTGGCTATCGTTAAAATTAAATTACCATGTCATAATGTGAACGAATGATTTTAATCAAAATTAATAAACTTTTATAACACATAGAATGGATGAATCTTAAGTCAGATAAGTCGATCCACAATAAAAAAATCGTTCAAATCCAACAGACCCAATAATTAAAATTTTCATAAATTAAAATATAAGCACTTAAAGACGATTTCATTTCAAAGACACTGTATTATCAAATTCGATAGGTACCTACTCAATTGATAATAGAAAGCGCGGGCGGCCCTTTGGAGACACGCCCGTCACTGTGGCCCATGTCCATAGACCCTTATCTAGACATCTACATGGACCGAACACGACATTATAGACTACCGACAATATTATCCCCATGTCTTTCGAGTCATATTGTAGGTTCAGAACACGAATATGTCCAATTCATATGAGATTATTGGAGTAATAGCATTGTTCTTTACGTTTTCTACATTTTTATGGAAGTCGGTACTGTTATTGATGACGTTCTGGATTTATGGTATTGAGCCGATCTAGCAATTTTGATTTAGTTTTTTAATCTTACTATTGTTTTAAGCTTAAGCATGATTTCAACTTTTAGAGTACCTTCAATACGAATGGTCAATTTGTTGCAATATTCTTTCTCTCCAAACCAATAATAGTCATTATATTTATTGTATTTTTAAATCTACTATTATAATATAATACTAACCATTCTATTATTCTTATGGAGTAAGTAATTGTTTATTGAGCATGTTATCTATTGGTCAACTGTACAGCAAATAGTAAATATAAGTGTTATTTCTGTCCAGTTCTTAGCGTAAGTGGAATACCAGCAATCTACAAGCAATAACAATTACTATGCAACAACATCGTTAATTTTTTCATTAGTATGTATAATATAACATGATTTAAATTATCATAGACTCGACCCACACAAAATTGTTCAATTTTATAAAAATCCCAAAAATTCGTTAGTAAAAAACGTCTGACCCAATTTCAATTATGATTTATCGTCAAACCTGTCGATCCGTTAATAAACTTTGACTTGGGCTTTAGGGTTAATTCTTTATTTAACACACTTTTAAACCACTCGAAGCACGACCTCGTTACTTAAAGGACGATTTACGGCCGGGTTCGGGGAGATTTATAAAAAGTTTAATACACCTGCCCGGTCCATTTAGCAATGTGACCGCGATCCTATGAGAAAAACTGTAACTGCTTCTTAGAATTTAGTGTTAGCATAAAATTATAATATGTGATAGAGTACGATTTTTTGAAAAAAAAAAGGTAAACTTTTACTACTTAAATAATTAGGAATCTAATATCAATCAAATTGTCACCCATTTTTCCCACGGGGATAGACAGAGATTAAGTAGCACCACTTGCCACGATCCTGACACAACCCTCGCGATCCCTCGCCTCCCTCACATGCATAATTCTCTTAGTACAAGCTCTAGGCAACCCAGCTTTTTTTAAGGTTGTCTACATTTGGTCGGAACACACCCTCCTGGGGTCTGCCTCGTTTAACGCATTCATAGCCCATACACATACGATTTATAAAATTCCTTTCGTTAATCTACTTTCACTTATCTTTAATAGTTGAAAATAAAGCAGATGACATGTGAATTCCACAGATATTTGAACGTGTTTATTAAAGGACGATACGGTTATTATAAATAGTATTTATTAAATTATCAAAAAATTGTTGCGTGACATCCAAATGAATTGGCTTTCATAACAGTATCTGAGAAGCAATTTGTTCCACCTGATCACAGTAGGGCATTGGTGGTTTCAATCGAAATTATCATATCGGTAAACAAGAGAGTCAGTTAAAAGCCGCAAGGGGTCTAAATATGCACCTGTAATGTCGCTTGGGTGCTGGATGGGTGAAAAACTAAACCAAGAAAGACAGGTGCGAATCCTGAACGCGGCGGGGGTCCTTTCGACAGCCTTCCCATAACCTTAATTGATAGGAATCGTTAACCTTAAAGCACGCCTCCATCGTTTCCTTAACATAAATACTTTGTGATTCTAATCTAACTTTTTTGACTGTTATTTTATACGAGCCGTCGACGTCCAGTTAGTTTTATTTTCGGAGGCTCTTTTTCGATAGATCGTTATATCGAAATAAACAGTCCATTCTTTGTCATTCGATATTTTAAAGATATGAGAATAAGATAATCCGATATTAACTTGGCGCCGCGCGCCGCCCGTTCTCGTCGGTTCAGTTGTAGGTAATTTAGTTTGGATGTCAAATTATACGTGGACATCTCGGTGATGGCATACAATCTATGGAAATTTAATATATAGATAATCTATGTAAATTTCGTAATAGTTATTACACTGAACGACACATTTTCTTAATTATATAGATACTCAATTATTTTTATCGCTACAAAATTGGTAGATACAAACTGAGTAGACATTTGTATTTTCGTTATGATTATATTAACATGTTTCATTTAGAAAAACAACACATGTAATATTTAAAAAAAACCGCTTACGCCACAACAATAACACATCTAACAAAGATAATAGGTATGCCAAGAATAACAAATATCTCTTTACTAGAATTATAAATTTAAATTTTAAATCGAATCATGAAATGTGTCGATTAATCCAATATTAATTACACCAATACATTAATTTACAACGAAAAGCTAAACATTACCGAATGAAATTAATCTCTTGAGTCTTTTTGACATAAATTTTGTGGGACCCAGATAAATATTAGCGGGTTGGACGTTTGTCATCGGTTGTCGATCTTATCACCCAACCTTACTATATATCTTGTGGAAATTAACGTTGAGCTTGCGTCGATAATGGCAATATATGGCGGTCGGATGCGTTTTAATGTGGTTTATTACTAAAAAAAATAATGGTGATTTTTAAGGAACTACAATACAAAAGTATTGTCTGGCTGAAATTACTTTTTTATTTTATTTTGTTATGTTAAAATGATATAGAACATAATTTTGTTAATAAAATCCATTCCTAAATATTATTGTAGTGTACGTTAGTAGCTGTGAAATGACCTCGCAAACCAAGAGCCCGTGGTTCATAACCAATACCGATGTATCTAAGTATGGTCGTTCTGTTTCTATGAGACAAAAACGTTTAGTAAATTGTTTTTAAAAATCCCTAAAATTCATGTAGGTATAAAAGTATTTACTTTTATAGAATGCGAGCTAGGCATAAAAGTCATGAAACGTTTTTAAAACTATTCGAATAGTTTAAGATAGAGTTGTGAAAAATGAATAATGCTCCGTCCATTCAATATGTTCGAATTCAATTCAAAAATATGAGCTGAGAAAATGGTCTGAATAATTTTGCCCTCCGTTTCACGACTTGATTTCAACAGGTGGGTTACATAAATCACAAAATCGCATACCCTTTCATGAAGTTATCACTGTTTTTAAATACTATAATTTAAATCTAAACATTCTATAATACACTTCTTTAGGTAATAGTAATATACGAGAAGTTATCTACGGCGAGCATGGCTTTTCTCCATTACGCAAGGAAGTTAGTTATAATATAATTCAATTTAAAAAAAATGAATTATACAAATTTTATGCGGTTTACTATCGCGTTTATTTTGGTTTTGATTTTACAATATTATTTTATTATTCCGACGTTTATTTTATTATTCTTTCCGTGACTACGATGGCAGCAAAGCTCTCGAAACGTCGTAATATAAAAAGGAAATAAAATAAAATTGTGAAATCAAAACCAAAATAAACGCGATAGTAAGCCGCATAAATTTGTTTAATTCATTAGTCAATGTTCGCGCAAAATCTAAGAAAATTTTAATAAAATATTATAAAATTAATATCATGGGTTTAAAGGGAGATGAAAATCTCATAAAAGGGACCAGTAGCAGCTGAGGACTAAGAACATTTTTGTGACAAAAAATCCTTTTATCTCAAGTTTATGATGAAAACTAGAGGGGAAAGTGACTTTCACTCATAATTTTTACCTTAATAATTTTCTAAAAATGGGGATTAAGCGAGCAAAGTTTACAATTTCAATTAGCCATTTTGTCTAAGGCGGTAATTTCATCGCCATGTTTCAGAGCGGGCGGCGTCATAATATTTATTTTTAGATTATACCATTATTTCATTAAAATAAGAGTAGTTCAGGTACGTACCACTTTTTGCATACTGTTTTACTGTAAAATTGATTACTTGTACTCGTAACTTGAAGGGAACAATCGTAAAATGATTCTCAGCGATTTAATGACAAAAGCTTTAAAAATCATAGAGCTTGTATGAAGAGAATTGTGAATGTGAAAAAAGCGAGGGAGTTGTGTCAGGATCGTGGGAAATGGCACACCATTGTCTCTGCCTATACCTGTGGAAAAAAAGGCGTGATAAGTTGATTGATTGATTTATTGAATTAGGTATAACAACCGTGTAGTAGGAATATATAAATCAATTAAATTCTCCCCTCAGTCACGCCTAAATTCTCAGAGGGGTAGGCAGAGAGAACGGGGCGCCATAATCCTAACACAACCCTCTTGCTTCTTTACCATCCAGAATTATTCTTATAAAGACGTAATAGTTACAGGCTTTGCTGGTATGGTTAAGAATGTCCCCCGATGAACAATCTTCTGGGTTAACTTCGTTTAATTTCAACTCTGATTTTTAAATTCTTATGATATATAAAACTTTCATAAAAAATGTTAAAAATAAACAATTAATAAACTTTTAAAAACAATCATGCATGTGATTGACTGAGTATCTTATTGTTCTTTCAATTACAGTTCGTCACGACATGAATTATTAAAATCTAGACAAAATCTCCATAATGAATAAGACAAAAGTTTCCATGAACACATCTGATAATAACAATACAATATACACTTGCACAAATAGATGCATGTATATACAGATGCATGCAATCAATCAATCAATCAAATTGTCGCGCCTTATTCCCGGACAGTCAGAGACAACGGAGCGCCACTGGCCACGATCCTGACACAAATTTCTTGCTTCTATCACATTCACAATTATCTTCATACAAGTTCTACGGTTATGGGCAGAACTCCAGAGTCTGTTTAGATTAACGCATCCATCCACATCATAGACTATTCAATCATACGAAACATTATAAAAAAGTTGAAAAATAAATAAACAAATAAGTGAAACAAAAATATATATTTTATTAGATATATTTTTTTAATAAAAGCAAGTGTTTTTGTATATAAGTAAGTAAAGGTATTCAAATTCTTTAATAGAAGACCCTTATTTTATGTTACCCTTAGCGAGTTTAATAAAGGGGATACATTGAATAACTGCAACATTTTGGAAGTTAATTTGAAATTCCTTTTGAAGTTCTGATATTTGATACGTAATTATTATTGCAATAATAAATAAAACCTAATAAAATTGAAAGGGTATCTTTAATCTATACGAATATTTATATATAATTAAAAATACTTATATATTATCTTTTGAAGGACTTGTTAACAACAACTTTTTTAATCCAACAATTAGCAAATGGAATACTTTACGCTCCATGTTATCCTCAGCCTATACTGTAGTGGCAGAAGCCTCCATTATTGGATCGCACTTCAGCTCAAGATCAGTGGGTACTGTCATAACATCGAGCCACAATAAAAAAGGTATTTTATTCTAGTCGTAAGACATTATTAAGATGTGTTTATATATATTACTGGGACTATAAAATTGTTCTTATTGTACTTTAGTGCGACCCTTGGGTTCAATACAAACTGAATGAGACTAACATTACCGTACAGGGAGGTATTAAAATTTTGGTATTGTTCAAGTTATTTATAAACAATGTAGAGAGAGCATTATGTGTGAATATAGCATTTCTTACATTTATGAACTTAATGCATAATGGTACAAAGGCGGATCTCTCTACCAAAGACATTCTCTACCAGCCAAACCTTGAGGATGTTATCCGAAGATGTAGATGTAAGGTTAGGTGCAACACATAATAAAATACATTAGAATATATAAAAACAATTCTTAAATACACACACTCAACAAATATAGGTAATACATACAATACATAATACATAATGAATACATACACAAAGAGATATATGTATTTTTTTTAATGTAATACTTTGCTTTTTATTTTAAATTTTGCTTGCTCTAGACTCTAGCGTGTATGTGAACGTGTAGTTGTGGCCGGGTTATACAAATATATATTTTTTTAATTATAATTATATCTATGTCTTATTAGTAGGTAGTTTTAAAATTAGTTTCCTAACTTTCTACAATCATTTGAAGAAAAAGTTCAACCGAGGACAACTTCTATTGAACTAAAAAATATTGAAAATAAACTGCCTTGCTTATTATAACAACAGAAAAAGTTTAGAAACTTGCTTATTAAAAAGTTTAAATACAATTTTAAAATATACTTTTTTTTTACTTTTCAAATATAATCTAAAGTTCAAGTTACAACTTTGCGAACAAAAAGGTTAATAGCGTATGTTTGTAACTTAATTTAAACATCGTATTTCCAAAAAATAAAAACCAAAGACTGTAGTACATTTGTTTAACGAATGGTTTAAAGTGGCCCATTCCGTTCTTATTGTTACATTGAAATAACAGCAGCATCCGGCTACAGCTCGGCGAGTTCCATTCCTAGCAAAACCAGGCCAGATTTAAGCGGGAACAGTCGCATGAACGGTAGAATTAGTGCATAAATTCAAGCGAATTTAGACTAGAATCCAACTCTCTTCCGGACGTGTCGTGGGGCGGACATCTGCACTGAACTGTCCACACCGCGTCGTCGCCACCACTCTGAGTTCCGCCCGGCTTACTACAAATATAACTGCTTAAATTATTCACAAACAAAGCCCAATTTTAACAGCGATCAACTGCTAAAAGCTATTCTAATTTAACATCATCAATATTTACATTTAAAAGTTATCTTTAACTACGAATATTATTATGAAAATTATTATGAAACTTCCACAATTCATGATTTATATTATATGTCAATGATAGATTCTCGTAATACCCGCCACAGTTCTGGGAAAACATTCTGTCGACCGAATCGGCAGTCCAAATAACAGATTCGGCGCGTCGTTTCTTTGTAGAACAACCCACAAGTGCAATGCTTTACCAGCTTATGTGCTCTTCCTATCCCATAATCTTGAAACATTTAAACGAAGCGTGTAAATCACTTTTGTCCGGCATGGCGGTGGCGACTGTGGCAATCGAAAAATTAAATATGTATTTTCAGTACTCTTAGATGAAATAAGATGACGTGTTGCAAAAAAAAAAATTAGAAACAAAAATCCTCATGCATTTTTTTAAAGTATAAAGTAACTGAAAGTCTCTTTTCGTAATATTACTCGTATAGTATACCGACATGACATCGACCACCGATGTCAACGGTTATTGGACCGGAAATTGAAGGGTAAACTACGACGTTCGTTCTCCAGAAGCACTTCAAAAATACCGCAACTTGACTTTGGTTTGCTGCATTAAACAGTATTTATAGATTAAATACTATATACGATTTGTAAAATAAAGTACATGGACAATATATACTTTGATATTTATACTAGCTGTTACAAGCGGTTTTCGTTTTCATTATATGTAAAGTAAGATAATATAAAATAGTAGACACTGCAAGCTTTTATTTATTTTTTATTGTGACTCGACATATGGCAACACCCCACCTAATATTTAGCTGGAGTGTGGACCATGAATTCAAGAAACTGCTACAACAGTTAAATAACTGTGAGCAGCAGTAATATCCACAATGCCTAGTTGGATGCCGGCAACTTACGAGCTGATCTTGAAACACGACTAAGTCACTTCACGTTCTGTATACTTGTAAGTGGTGGTACTACCCCGAATAGGCTGACTGGGCACCACTGCCACTCTTAAAATTTTAACTATGATAATTTAATAATTATCATAGTGAAAAGTTAGTTACAAAAGTGGAAGCGCCACGTGCATCTGATTTAGGATGACCCGCTTGTAGCCATTAATCACGTCGGCTGCCAGTTCACGTGTCAACCTGTCTTTTGCAAAAACTTGTACTGGACTTTTGGTATTATCATATTTATAGAATGCCAACAAAAATCTCAATAATAATTAATAACCTTTTTGGAAATAATGATTTATTTTAAGGCTCGCACAGCGCTAAATAATTCAATATCAATAATGTAATAAACAGACAAATTGTTTGACTTATTTATACAGGAAAATGAACTTAAATAACATAAAAGCATTTTCCATTAACAATATTACAAGTTTGTCTGTGAAACTTTTAACAAGCAAAATTAATGATTAAGATCTCTAAGCTAACGAAATGTAACCCATCAACGAAATTATATTACCTCAGAGCCTTGTTACTGCATTAAAAACGATACCATCCGGAGCTCGTCCCACGTTTCCTACTACCGTATTAATACGAGTACATAACAAAAACAACACCTAATTAACTTGTAAAATAAGACGAAGCAGTTGCTGTGTCTCAAATAGCAACCTTAAGTTTTGCATATTCTTAAAAAGGCGGGGTAAAAAGATCATTAACGTTTTTTGTTTCTTCATGGTGTGATATCCTAATTAATTTGAAGCGACTACCAAACACACGCCTACAATTTTTCTTAGCTACGTAACTAAAATTATTAAACATTTTGAATTATTATTTTGTAAAAATACGAGTATATTGCTTATTTATTTTGATTTTACGTTACATTTCACAGGATCTATCCGATTCCGTATTCTTTCACTCAGATGGATAAGCGGTACTATCCACGTCAGGATAGTACCGATTTCTATTAATAAATTATTAATAGAAAACTAAAATAACAATTATTTTATTAAGTATTTGTAATTAACAAACGATGTCTTAAAGAATTCATCCCAACTTCTAAAACATTTATTTAAGATAGCCCCTTTTATTGCTGCACAAAATTGGATCTCAGGAATCTCGAGTAAAGTTTCTTTTCATTCGCTTGTTGTTTGTATCTTTGGAAACAACATTAATTAATTAAGCAGTGATGTTGAAGTAAACCCAAGTTAAAGAATGTGGAAAGTGAGGGACGTTCTAATAGAGTTACTAACAAGGTTGTCGAATGGTTCTCGTTACGTTTTAAGTCTAATTTATATTTAAGAGTGATTAGTAGTCAAGCTTCCTTCCTCATTCCACGTTAAGGAAACTCTTTAAAGAGAAATGGATTCGGATCAAAGAGAACCAAGTTCATAAAGTCTTTAAAATTAATTTAATTCCACGCTTACTAATATCTCCATTAACATAAAAAATATTAGAACATAGTTTATTTTATTATACATTTCTATATAGCTTAGTAAAGTGTATATAGAAACAGGGCAACCAAAGTACATATATCAAAGATACATTGGTACCGATGAGTGGTTTCGAACCCGTGCCACTCGGCTTACGCAGCTAATGCATCGCCACTACACCACGGTCACCTAGTTTTAATAGTTGTCTATTAAAACTATATTTAAACCAAATGACCACCCTTAAAGTTTCGAACAATATGTCAGCAACATGGGATATTTATTCTTTATAAAAAAAACTTTATGTGGTATATAACATTTTTATTTTACAAATGCATTAAACTTGTTCGTGCTATAAACTTGTCACTGCCACTAACTGTCAAAACACTATTAACTAGGAGAAAAAAAACATACAATATATCATTCCAATGTAGATAAAAGACAAAAAATCTGACGTATAAGTCAATTACGCATGACCACTATCCCCAGAGGGACAGTGGGTAATTGATGTTCATTGGCTGACGAGACATTTTTTCGCAACACAGACCGGATTAAATCAATGCGTGATCAGTTATCTATTGTCAAGTCACTGGCACGTGATACAAACATAATATACAAACTATCTAATGAATAGAGTCCGTGGGTCACGTATTCCAGTGTATTGATTAAAATATTGTAGATAGGTTGTAAGTTATAACAATACAACTCTTTAATTTAATTTAAGTTAAGGTCCATTGTTAATAATTAAAACTTAAATATAAATTACAATAGATGAATAATAAAAAATGATGATATCATTTAACTATGCCATCATTTAACTAATCATTTACTATGCCAAATTATTTTTCCCAATGCTACATCATTTCTATATCTTGCTAGGAAATTAATGCCTTCATTGAGTTAAGTAAATAAAATATATATTCACGAGTATATTGACAATAAGACATTAATCGATGACTTGTTTATATTAGCAAATAAACTTGACGTAAGTTAGAATCTTTTCTGCACAGTCAAACCGACAAATGACTCGGGAAAAATTTGCACCAGTTACCTCGACTAATGAGGCTGACGTCCGAAATTACTACCCATGGACAGGGAAAAGAGAAGATCGTTTATAGTTCGTTCATTTATTATTAAAACTATAAAAATATTATCTATTATTGATATAAAATATTAAAAATAACTAGAAATATAAAAATGTTTAAAAGTATATTAGGTGCTTCGATACAAATAAAATAAACTATTTCCTTAAACCACTTAGACCGCTGTCGCAAAAGCAAAATGTGACAATTTTCGCACAACTTTCTCATGTTAGGAACAAGTTAGTGAACAAGTTTATTGAGTGAGAAGAAAATCGACTCTACAGTTCTCATTCGGCCGTAGCTTCGAGGTAAAAGTTCACACAACAGGCCGTGATAAACGATTGACTCAATGACTTGAAAAAGTAACGCCCCAACACGGTGATCAGACTCGCGCCGGCTCTCTTAATGATGTCTATTTTCTACCGACAAATATCCCAAAAAACGTTGCTTTTCATTTGCACTGAATTGCACGACTAACTTCAAGGGACTCTCCCTACTCAAATGAAGCTAATCAAACAAATTGTGCAACTTATTCTGCTTGAATATTTTTTAATACTTCATGTTGATAAACTAAATATGAGGCTATTAAAAAATAGATATAAATGTTAAATTATTGAAATATATTTTGAATTTATTACAACTTTATAAATCGGACAATTTTCAATCTTCATTTGATTTAAATAAATGTTACTACTAACGTGCAAGGAAGGATGGAAAGAGTGAATGATGAAGATTGCGTCCCTTACGTAGGCATCAATCAATTTAGTTTAACTGACTGTGTAAGGTGAAAGTGCTCGTCCATATCAATCGAAAGCTAAACGATTTCGTATACTGCTACTAATGTGTTGGTGCATGATAATAAATTCCGAAATTTTCAGGGAAGTAGGAGTATTATATAGATATCTTTTACCAATTGCCAACAATTTATTAGCCCTGGCAACCGTACAACGGTCTTGGCCAAATACCTCAGCAATTTCGTTTAATAAGTATCTCCTATCGATCTTAAACGACAATTTCTCGGATGTAATAGAAAGGGAAGGAGTACAAACGACGAACCTCGTTAGTGCAAAGACGCTGCTCATTGGATTAATTAGTTTTCTGTTGGCGGGAACATGCCGACACACTTCTAAAGAAGGCAGGAGTGTATCTTACGACAAAGTTGAGAAGAACACTTATTGGTACAGACGCTGCAAATTTTCATGTATATTTTAAAGTTTAACGTTATCGTACATTGTTGCAAGTTTTGCATTTTCTGTATGCTTAGGTAAACACTAACAGTAACGAAACATTTAAGATAAAATTAACTTTGCGTTGTATTTGCATAATGTTCACTGCTTTTTGTCTTATTTAACATAGTTTTTGTTATTTTATAAATATTAGACAAAAGACGCTGTAAATTAACTTTGTAACACGTAGAGATATCTGCAAAGTGGCTTACTTTACTTATCTTTGTGCACTTTTAAAAATGGTGTTTTACGATCATCTACTTAACAAAGTTACACTTTTTCGTCAACATCTGGCAGTGTCAACGAGTATAAAAATTTCGCGCGAAACAACGTAGCTCTTTGATAGTAGCCGCACTGTCAAAGAATAAATAAAGACATGTTTTTGTTTGTGTTATTAAATTAACCCTTAATAACCTAGAGTTTCAATTTTGATACCAAACTTTTAAACCGAATGTTCACATTACTATTCGTTTTTTTTATAGGTTGGCTGTACGTATTTTACTGTTGTATAAAATTCTTTCCAACGAAATTAAAAAATAAATATTGTGATTTTTTTAGCTATTTTTCCCTTCATCTAGACTAGACCCTCAAGCAAACATAGTAATATTAAAAATAAATCACTTTCGTAAATCAGGCTACTAAGGGTTAAATCTTACCAGAGCTTTTTTTATGATATGTCTTCATAAAACTAATACGAGTAATAATCACATTGTTGGAAAACAAAATAACTTATCTTAAGTACAATACAAGCGCCCTTGGTTAAGGGCGCTTGTATTGTACTTTGTATTGTATTGTACCCTAGCTTACTAACAGCCAAGTCGAGGTCCGATGTCGAGTATCTATATTGTATATAAAATTTTTTTTTATTTATTTCTATTAATGTGTTATATCTGTAAAGTTATATATTTATTCCATGGCGTTGAAAAGAAGCTGACACATGCGCATCAGTCATTTATGTCAGAGGCCGCGCTCGTCGGCGGTATGTGCGAAAAGAAAAAAGGAGCATTCGTCAAGCTATCTGGATTCACAAAAAACATAAAGGGCAGTGGAGTTGAACTGATTGCCTCAAGAACAAAAGAAAACGCCGCACCATTTTCTACTAAGGCACCTATTTAGTTATAAAATACAATTTTATTTTACGTTCAAACACGATTTTTATTTTACTCAAACGAATTGTTTAAAGTCCAGTTGCTTTTTAAATGTATTTTTTTTACATTTTTATACTAAGCTATTAAACGGGCTTCTACTATAGATGATCGTCCTGTATCTACATTAGTTACCGACAAGTGGTTTTGAACCAGGAGATCTCGGTTTACGAGATCATTTTACCACCACTAGACTACGGTCGGCTAAATAATTGGAAATTACTAGGTAGACGGTTGGTGGTCATTTGCATGGTTTCCAGAACCGCGATAGTACCACCGCTCGTGTACCATCAAGAGTACAAACTGTGAAATAACTCAGTCGCATTGGGGGAACAGCATTAAGTGGCCGGCTGGCTCGGCATACTGAATGGAATTGCTACTTGCATATCTCTCTCTAACTGCAGTAGCAGTCGCCTCTATTCATGGACCCTTAACCTTAACAACAGGCAAGGTGCTGTCATATATTAAACGATTTTTTCCATCTTCTTTACTAATAAGATAAATAAACCCACTGAATAAATAATGGCGACCGTGGTGTAGTGGCAGTGCAATGGCTAAGTAAGTCAAGTGGCACGGGTTCGAAACCACTCACCGGTACCAATGTATCTTTGATATATGTACTTTGGGTTGTCCTGTTTCTATGAAACAAGCACTTTGTATAGAAATTTATAATAAAGAAAAAAAATATTATTGAGGTTATAAATAAAAACAATAAAACAACGGTTGATTGTAAATTATAAAAATTTACAACAGCCCATTAGCATTTGGGTAAAAAGTACAAAACTGGAATTTACAATGTATTTTTAACCATATGTCAACCCATATGGGGGTCTACAAGTAGTAATCAGTGACAGTTTGAAATCAGCCCAAGTTTTTAGTACTAATTACCATATGTCTTTATTTATTGTACCACCTCATAGGCCATTAAAAAGCGATATAACTACTTGAACTATTCTTATACAAGTTCAACGTTGTTAAATGAGATTTCTATTGTATAATTGCGTAGTTAATTAAGTTAGTATAATGATGTAATTAGCGGTCTAGTGGCGAAGGAGTTGCACCTTATAATAGCTGAGGTGGTAATTTAAAGCCACTTATGAAATAGTAATATTGTACTATATATATGGCATGTGTCTATTTATCTATTAAAGAATTTTAACATAGTTTAAAGTTTTTTAAATCGCCTTTAAATAATGAAAGTCATAATAATAATTATTTATTCAATATTTAACTTATCTTTAATATTTGACTTTTTTAATTATTTTATCTAACGATAGATACTTTAATTGAATAAAAAAGAGACCGATGAGGATACATATTAACCATTTATTTTGTTGATTGATTGATGTTATAAAATAAACGTTTAAAATAAAAGATTGCAATAAAGTAATCGTAGAAACTACTCGGCCGAATGCAAATCTCAATAGTTCCATTAATCCTGCGACAAAGGCGTTTCATTATACCCCGCAATCCGATTGAAGGCAATTTCTGTTCGTTGCAACACTAATATGAAGAAGATTGATTTTAAATGCTATTTACTACATATTTTATTTATTTAAAAAATTAAATATATTTACAACACACAAGGTTTAATATCGATATGTATACATACGACTAAAAACATATTACTAATAATATGTAGATTGAAAAACTGGAACATTCTAAAATATTAAAGAGTTATGTTAGATACGTGTAAAGTGAACTCCGGTATCCCTGACTATAACGAGCGACACAGAGACCTTGATTCTTTATGGTACCTTCATCTAGGTTCGTTCACGCTATCACACTCCAAAAGCATGTGTGTGACTTTTACATCAGCCCTTTGCACAGATCAATCCGTGATATCAATCTTCCACAGGTGTTTGTTAATCGATCAGTGACCAGTTAAAATTTTATTCCAAGCATTAGACTAAGCTTCGCTCGGTGTAGATTAAGCAGATCTCTTGAGAGCCGCTTATTGCCGTTAGGACTGCCTCTCTCTGCCTGTTAGCAGTCTGTGGATGATGAGTCCAGATAGATTTGAGTAGCTCATCTGTTATTTGTCGCAACCACCGTGTAGAGATTAAAACGGTACCGATTGATTGATTGCTTTTGATATTTTAAATCGTGTATTTATATCTTAAAAAGTTCTACAAATATCTTTAGTTACATAAAATACAAATTGGAAAAATGGATATTAAATCAAAGAGGAAGTAAAATGAAAATCCTTTTAAAATAGGTCATGTTTTATACAAAAATAATAAAAGGTTCTTTTAAGACGTAATCGAAAGAGTTGATGAGGGATAGCGCCTACGGCCATTTCATTCCTTTCAATTTATTCTGAATTATCTCGATATTACTAATCGGAATATTATGTTCCATTTTATCCTTTTCTATATTAAAAGAGAGTGTTGCAATAACTCCTACAACCCAAATTAAAATTGTTTATAAAATATAATTTATTCATAGGATCCAGTTTAATAAATAGACTTTGTAAAATTAAAAAAGAGTTTTATAAAAATATTGAGGAGTCTAAGATCATAAGCCTGGCACATCGGACTGGCCGTTACACATGAAGGTCCGGGTTCAATTCCAGTCAGAGAAAATATTTCTTTCATATCCTATATTAGTAAGACCTATATTAGTAAGACATTGAATATTTAAAAAAATAAAAAAGTAAAAATAAAAAAGAGACGGATATTTGTTCCGGATCTGTTTGTCTAAGGATGGGCTGCTGTGGTTCCGTCTACTGGTCCAGGGTTGTACTTAGAATTCTCCTTCTGTGACGCTATCATGCTCCAGAAGGAGACCGCGGAGAGGGAGCGGGAAAGATTCCAAGATGCTCCCTCTGTCCGCCGCGGAAGAGCCGGGATTCGGAGGAGAGTTCGATTCGCCTCTCCTTCCGCCCACACCTAACCCCGTCGGCGGCAGTCCAGGAGGGGACTGCCGCCATGCACATCTTAGTGACGCACATCCGCCGACGCTGGCCCGTTCATTTGGAAGAACGGGCCAGCGTCGGCGGAGTTACGTGGGCAGCGCAAGTGATATCCGTGCTCCGTCAGATATTCGGAGAAACGCCGCGAGGTTTTTTAGTCGGTGCAAGCCCGACACAACCCGCCACCCCTCCCTCCTCAGGTAGCGGACTGTTTGTCGTTGCAGTCGCCTTCCATGGACCGCACTCTAGCTTAACGTCGACATGACAGCACCTCCTCATAAGACGAGCCACAATAAAAAAATCAAAGAATGAAAAAACCATTGTTATTGCTATTATTTACTAACAAATGCATTTACTTAAATCTACCAATTAGAACCCGCAAAAGTGTTCTCTTTATGTTTTCGCTTTTAACTCCAATATTTACGTAACTTATCAGAGCTTTTATTTATAGTTTTAAAAACGTCGGTTTAAATCGTTAAATCACTACTTTAGCGTTGAACAAATACATTTAAGATTTTGCAAAATATTTGCATAAAGTAGTTTTGAGCAGAAAACGTATACCCACATATTTGTTTCTTATCTACTTTTTTGCATTCATTTTTTAAAATTATATTATTCTTTGTAAATTCACAAATAATAATATAATTTATTACGTATAACATATAATAATTTATTTGTTACGTGAAATTCATTATTTATTGTCTAAAAATTATACTTTTCTAATACGTAATTACAATTAATAAATATCAAAAATTAAGAATTAAATAACCAAAAACATCACATTTTTATACTTATAACAAAGTAAAAATGAGCATCGGGGTAAGGGAAAGAAAGGTTTGTTAACATGCAATTCTAATTCGCGGATGTTACGATTAGAATACAGTGAAGACGCGAAACTCCTTAAGCAAATAGTGTTAAGTGTTTTCCTATTTTCCTTTGACATAAGTCGACAATCGCGAACATTGCTCGCTCATGCGCTGTATGTTCTGGTGGAATGTTTAATTTATTTGGATAGACTCCAGTTGCGCAAACCTTGAAGGCACGAACCTAATTACGTCTGTAATAAATATTCACTAGCGATAAACTTTGCGAATAATTTACGATCTTGTAAACGTTTAATTTCGACTCAGATTCTGTTTGGGTGCTTATACGAGCCGCTAATATAATTTCTGTAGTTCTAGGTGAAATTGGGGCATGTAATTTTATAAAACGTTCTCGTAAATGTCTACACCTACATGCGTTTGCGTAATTACTTATTACAATCTTTGTTTAATTTAGTATAATTTATATATAAAAATAATTTTATTAATGAATTAAACAAATTTTATGCGGCTTACTATCGCGTTTGTTTTGGTTTTAATTTTACATTTTTTTTTATTATTCCGACGTTTCGAGAGCTTTGCAGCCATCGTGGTCACGGAGACTAAAAAAAATTTTAAAATTAAAACCAAAATAAACGCGATAGTAAGCCGCATAAAATTTGTTTAATTCATTAATCAATGTTCGCGCAAAATCTAAGAAAATACCAATAATTTTATTGTTAAAATATTTAATTAAAATATACCGCCATACGGTTGCTTTAACTTGAGATATAAACTACAAAATAAAGATCAAGAAGCTTCTATAAGTACTTAATTCAGGTGTGGCACCAAAGAAGTTTTCATTTTCACCGCGTACCAAACATTACACAGTAATATAATACGCCTTCGGGGAATTTTCAGACGTGTGTGAAAATCTTAATATCATATTAATGCGAACGTATCTTCAAACATTAGGTATCTGCTAAAATCTCATTCGAAGATGTCGCCAAAATTTTAATTAGGCATGTGGATTGTGGAACTTGGAAGTTTTCCATTTCATCTCATTCGTTTACATATACCGATTTAATTACTTTTGAAATATTTGAGTAACAAAACTTATTTAGGCATAATTTAATTTATTTTAAAGACTGGTGAAATTAAAGATCCAGTTGAGAAATCGCACTCCAAAATAATTCAATTTTTGACCTATTTAAAATTTTGACCTGATGTGGATGAATGCGTTAATCGAAGTAGACCCTTAAGAAAGCTGAGATGCATAGTCAGTCATAACCATAACCAATTGAAGAGAATTGTGGATGTGTAGAAAACGAGGGAGTTGTGTCAGGACCGTGGCAAGTGGCGCTCTATTGTCTCTGCCTATACCTGTGGGAAAAAGGCGCGACACTTTGATTAATTTGTTTGACCGATTAAAAAATTTTGAAGAAAGGTTCTAATTTTTTTTTTCAATTATACAATTTGATCTAAAATTGTCTATTTTAATGGTTTTGATAGCACGCGTGTCCATATGTACATTAATTGACAGTGAGTATGTACATACAGAAAATGATTATGTTTAAAATGCGTAATATGAATGAATTGAAAAATAATTATACAATGTATAAGTAGTTAGTTGTATTTGAAAATTATTTATATTTGTATATTTGAGTGTGGTTTGTCCAATCTATTTGTCTTCATTGTGTGAAGTTTTTTCATCTTATGATATGATGATGGTGCTTTAAGATCGTGATTTTGTAAATAAAGAATCTTGTGATAAAGGGGAATCAATCAAATCTGAGTATCCGAATTATATGTAGATAATTCGGATACTCAGATTTGAAATTGAACGCGTCATCTAGGCGGTAGACGATAGGATAGTACTTCAAGATTTGGAGTGTCTAATAAAATTTGGGAAGCATATAATCGGGTTAATCCTTTTAGTATAAATATTAAATAAGCCGCGCTCCAAAATAAGTCATACTTCTTGATTTAGTATTCGCATAAAAGCAGGATCTTCAACTTACTTAGAACAAAATCCCACAGGGGCTATTCCTAGGAAGCTCTTTATCTAGCGAAAGTAGAAAGTTTCATCAAACTTACATAATTAATAACAAAAGTCATTAACTAGCGCTGATGTTCAGGTACTCACATCACGTAGTTCTCTAAGAAAACACTAAATTTTGTATTAGCTTCCCTCGCGACCTCTTGAGTATGCACAACACTTTCGCTATTCTAACTTTAACTTCGCGTACACCTTCAATTACTAAATTCTGATGTTTGGTATTTTTGTCAATGTTACGATCACATAGAAATTTACTAGCTCTTTATTACTTAGACCTGGTTTGATTTCAATTGATAAAAATAAAATACATTTGTGTTTGTCTTAGCAAATAATTAATCAATCAAATTTTCACGCCTTTTACCTACATGAATAAGCAGAGCCAATGGAGCGCCGCTTGCCATGATCCCGGCACAACTCCCTCGCTTCCCTTACATCCACAATTTCATACAAACTCTACGGTTATGGGCACTAGGCAACCTAACTTTCTTGCGAATGTCTCCGAATATCTAAGTACTTTATTGTTTATACAATCGATGAACTTAATGTCCTTGGGAATTCTTCACCAGTCTACCTTGGGAACAAGAAAGTGTTTTTACGTAAGTGTAAAAATAAAATAAAAAACAATATTATACCTACTTGTGCACGACGCCTCACATGTAAATATAGTTTATTAATTAATACGACATTGCATTTTGTATATAGATAGGTATTCAACCGAATAGTCAAATAGTTTCGCATGTAGGCGTACCGTTGGAATGCTATTGTTCGCGAATGTTCCCACGTCGACGAAATTCCTGTCTCACGGCGCGCTTATAAATAGGGCGCACAGAGCGCAGCCGCTCAATGCGCCGCCCGCACCCGTAGAGAGAGGACGTCATCGCTGTGCCCATCGTCGCTACGCCCACGCCATATAAGAACAAAGGACCCTTGAAGGATATCTTGAAGACTTCACGTCGCGTCAAGAAAGAAACTGGGCACAGCACTCCTCTCTCACAAACAGCTCTTTTCAGAGCTACTACGTGTTATACGGGTGCTAAAACAGCTCTTTTCAGAGCTATCGACAGGACGGCGCATTTCCTCGGTTTCTGCTCTTGACGTCACTACAAGTTTCTCTGCTCTGATCGTCAATGTAGATAGATAGTCGCAATGTCATAGGTAGGCGTTCTAGATATAAGCTGTTAGGTAATAGGTAGGCGTTCTAGATATAAGCCGTTAGGTAATAGGTAGGCGTTCTAGACATAAGCTGTTAGGTAATAGGTAGGCGTTCTAGATATAAGCCGTTAGGTAATAGGTAGGCGTTCTAGACATAAGCCGTTAGGTAATAGGTAGGCGTTCTAGATATGAGTCGTCTTATAGGCATAGGTAGGCGCTTTAGATATAACTCGTTTAGTTATAAGCCGTTAAAAAAGTATAGTTAATAAGACGTATCGCACATAGTTATAAGTAGACGTCTAGTCTTAAGTCGCGTCACGTTTAGCTTAGATTTTAATCACACATAATTAGCACATTCGAGAATACGAATCTATTATTACGTATATAGACTAGCATAACGTATCAATAGATAATAATTTAGCCCGCCACAAACACTAAATGTTCGTAAGATAGATTTCGCCTGCTTCAGGGAAATATAATAGTTAGGGCTTAAATTATTAAGGTCGGTTCTTTAAAAGAACAAATAGTTTATCTACCACTACAGGGTCGATATACGTACCAAATCACATAGATGTGTGATTTGGTAACATAATTTATCAAATCACGTTATCGTATAGCATAGAATAGATATGTGATTTTGATCATGTAATTATGTTTATAGAACAGGAAAACCTGCAATGGCCTTTTCTAGTACAGCTTGGTATTCTCCAACAGGAATAGTCAATAGGAAAATACCAAGCTAAGGTGCAATAACGGCGCGCTGCTTTCACGCCATTAGCTGATAATGTAAGCGCTGCCATTGGTCGGCGCAATAGACTTGAATCCTTGCCATTGCAGTGCTAATAGTTTTATAGTGATACCTATTATTTTATGTGGAATTGGATAGTTCTAATATAGAATGATAGACGATATCTCATTTTATGTAAAGACACTTAAATAAGAGGTAATATTAAAACCTAGTCAGCATTAGGCATACTAGAATGTTCGGACCTAATTATAGAGTTTAAGTATTAACTTTTCTACTTTAGGTCTTAGTATTTAGATAGATTATAGCTTCTACTACACTTATAGATAGTTAAATTGGTAAAAGTAACCAATGTAAAGTGTATAGAGCTACTTAAGCATATAGGATTATTCGGACGCGATTTAAGGCTAGGCATAGAGTTTATAGACATTGTAAATAGGAATAGGATAGATTTAAGCTCTTTGTATAGTTATAAGCACTTAGTTAGCACCACTTAGAGCTTAGAATAGTCACTTAGAATAGTTATAGTATAGAAGAATGGTTTCTTATTAGATTTATGTAAATTCCAATAGTTTATAGATTAATGTAGATATAATAATAATTGTTAATAGTATAAGAGAATTGTAAATAGTAATAAATAGTATTTTCGCGCAATTTTCTTATCCCCATTCTTGGTTGATCGGCGAATACTCGACGCTCATTGGCTCTCGCGTCGCGGCATGCGAGAGTCACCGAGCGCCGGGAGAGGTGGCGAATAGATATAGGCGGCCTAGCACGCAAAAATCAGTTCGAAGTTTACCACCGCCGCACACGCCACCTCACCGCCATCCGACCAAGACTGGGGACTATAGAAGAGGAACGAAGCCTGAACTCTCAAGATCTGGTGTTTCATTTCATCGCATCACCACCCATCGTGCACCCCGGCATTTATTCGGTGCATCGGACCGTTCGTCGGCAAGCCCAAACTCACCGGTACTCTCCAGCTCTAGGCTAACGTACGTTGGTCCTCTGGAGAGACCACTGGTGAGCGCGGGAGTCAGCCTGCCGTAGAATTGGAAACCCGTAGATCGACTTTCGTCGTCACGGCTGAGCTCGTCTTTCGACGGCCGCGTTTCCAAGTTCTGCGGAGGTTCGATTTAGTCGACCCGGTCCCGCACATTTTGGTCCTTCGAGCCGGATCCGTGCACGATGCCGATCACCAGATCGAAGAGGGGGAGGGACCAAGGCGAGGCTTCACACGCAGAGTCATTCGACATCCCGTCGTCGCGAGACTATCGCCCTGTCAGACGCACGCCACCGATGACCCCTGCACCGCTCGCGCCGCGCGCTACGTCGCCGATGCCACAAGCAACCTCGTCAGCGCCGCGCAAGACCTCGTCAGCGCCGCGCAAGGCCTCGCCAGCGTCGCACAAGATCTCGCCCGCGCCGCGCACGAACTCGCCAGAGCTGCGCACAACCTCGCCAGAGCTGCGCACAACCTCGCCTACGATACGTACAAGCTCACCGACGCCACATGTTTCAAGACACGAAATCACATCTCAACACGAGCTACGTGTCGCACCTACGTCGTTTGAATACTACGCATCTACGCCGACCGCCTCAATACCTGCGCCGTTAGCCTCAACTTATGACATGGCCGCGCCGCAACATAGAAAAAAGAGATCATCAAAAGAGGGACGAGACGAAAATCGCCGACTCGCCCAAGCGCTAGAAGATATAGCTCTAGCTCAACTCAAGCTGTGCGAACTCCGAGCACATAGATTACAACTCGAGGCCTCCGAGTCAGAAGAATATAGCTCCAACGAGTCACAGCAAGAAGACGATATCTCTCAACACTCTGTCAACAAGTCTTGGTCGGATGACAGAGTCACGGCAGAAGCAAATAGAAGAAGCACCTCACACTCACGAAAAGAAGTGAAATCGCTTATTAAGGAAGAAAGGGACAAATGCAAATATAAGGCATCGCAACCGAAGTCGGAAGAGCTGAAGTCGACCGGACAACCTCCTACGAACCCTCACGGATCTTCGCAAGGACTCACAGACTTAGCTATGGCAATCACTCAAGCTTGCCGTATCAGTCAACCCACGCAAAATGTCACAAGATATACAATGGACCTCCCACCATTCAACGGTTCATATACACAATGGTTGACGTTTAAAGCAGCATTCGATGAGTCAGTCGAGCACTTGTCAAAGGTCGAGAACACGGCCCGTTTAAGAAGAGCCCTGAGAGGAAGAGCGAAGGAAACAGTGCAGCCCCTATTAATAGCGAATGCCGACGCTCGAGAAATCATGATAGAATTAGAAGAGAGTTTCGGACGTGCAGACGCCATCGCAAAGGCGGAGATGGCTAAACTACGTGGCATTGGGAGAACTACGGACTCACCCAGAGATATATGTCTCTTCGCAAGCAAAATTAGAAACAGCGTAGCTACACTTAAAATATTAAAGAAATCGCGCTACCTGTATAACCCGGAGATAATTCAAGACATAGTGGACAAATTGACGCCCGCTCTACGATACCGCTGGATCGATTTTTCAAGTAATAGAGCCGAAGACGAGCCAGACCTTGTTCAATTCGAAGAATTTATCAAAAGGGAAGCGAAAATGTGTGGAAGATTCGCCCCACCAGAAGTCATAACAGACGAAACTCTTATATCAAATAGAAGGTTTCAGCGGTCGAATTACATCGAAGAACAGACTACTGTGAAACAACAAAAGAAAGTTGAGAGTTGCGACAACAATAGGCATAGAGGACCCATAAAGGCATCGAGCTGTTTTCTTTGCAAGAAACAAAACCACGCAGAACACGACTGCGAGATATTTAAGAAAGCGGACTCAAAGACAAGGTGGGAATTGGCAAGGAAGAATAGAATGTGTTATCGCTGCCTGCAATATAAAGCAGCCAAGCACACTTGTCCCAAGAAGAGGTGCGAGAAAGACGGGTGTCTCAGAACTCATCATTCTCTTCTACATTTCGACCCACCTAGCACAGAGAAGAACGAAGTAGTGGCTTCTACTTATTCCCGTACTTACACATATTTGAAAATAGTTCCGATCAAGTTAACGGGACCCAAAGGATCCGTCGACACCTTTGCACTGCTTGACGATGGATCAACGGTCACCCTCATAGATGAACGCATAGCTCAGCGTATCGGCGCAAAGGGACCAATCGACCCCTTAAATATAGAAGCCGTCGCCGGGAAACAAACAAAGGCGACGCGCTCTCGACGAGTCTCTATCAATATTAGCGGTCAAAAGAAGAGTTTCGAGTTGAAGGCTCGCACGATCCAGGGACTCAAGCTGTCGCCGCAAACAATAAAACTTGAAGATATAAGAGGATGTCGTCATCTTAAAGAAGTGGAGAGTTACTTGCACCATGGGAAAGCAACGCCTACGTTGCTGATAGGCCAAGATAATTGGCACCTGTTAATGGCCCAGCAGACGAAGACAGGACCGCTTAACCAACCCGTAGCCTCCTTAACAGAACTGGGTTGGGTTCTGCACGGAGCAACGACTCGACAGCTGGGACAAAGATTAAATTACGTGGTCGAACGAGTATACACTCAGAACTCAGATGAAGATATCAACGAAGAGATAAAAAAGTATTTCGCCATAGACGGATTGGGGATAACGGCCCGCCAAACACGCGCGGATCCCGAGAAACGCGCTATAGAGTTGCTGAACAAAGAGACCGTGAGGTTACCGTCAGGTTGCTACGAAACTTCGCTATTATGGAAAGAAAAGGAGTCTCGACTGCCGAACAACTTCGATAATTCTCTAAAACGACTCTATACGATAGAGAAGAAATTAGACAAAGAACCCAACATGAAGATCGAATACAACAAACAAATAGAAAACCTGTTAGCAAAGGGTTACGCCGAACCCGCCACCGCTGTTCCTACACCGGGAAAGACATGGTACCTGCCTCACTTCGCGGTTACTCACCCAGCAAAGCCAGGAAAAGTACGTGTTGTATTCGACGCGGCCGCACGCACAGGAGGGACGACCCTTAATGAGCACCTCCTTACTGGCCCTGATTTATTGCAATCGTTACCTGGAGTTCTAATGAGATTCAGACAACATAAGATAGCTGTAGCCGCCGACATAGAAGAAATGTTTCTGAGAATTGGAATAAAAGAGACCGACAGAGACGTCCTTAGATTCCTTTGGCGCGCTGACCGGCGGGAGGGCCCACCCAACGAATATAAAATGCGGTCAGTTATCTTCGGTGCGGCGTGTTCCCCCAGCATCGCACTATACATAGAAAACACGCACGCTGAAAAATATAGAGAAGAGTACCCACTAGCTGTAGAAGCAATAATATCCAACCACTGCATGGATGATTATCTACACAGTTTTGGAAGCATTGGCGAAGCCATCGAAACATCTAAACAAGTAAAGAAAATACATAGCGAGGCGAATTTCAACTTAAGAGGTTGGACCTCTAATAGCGACGAAGTTGTGGCGGAGTTTCAAGAAGTCACAGAAAGCCAAATAACCGATCGTCATCTAGAAGACGGAAATAGAATAGAAAAAATATTAGGCCTTATATGGCGGCCTAAATTGGATACCTTAGGGTTTAACCTGAACTTTGCTAGGGTACCCAAGGAGATCACCGATGACCTAAAAGTCCCAACAAAGAGGGAAGCTTTGAGGACAATCATGTCGGTATTCGACCCACTGGGCCTAGTTTCGCCTATCACAGTCCAGGCGAAGCACATTATTCAAGTGCAAACGCCAGGAACCTTCGACGAGCGAGATCTGAACCATAAATCACACTGGCGCCGGGCTCAGCAACTCGCCAATCATTTCTGGTCGCGATGGCTCAGAGAATATCTGCCCGACCTACAAAATCGGCGGGAGCCAAGGAGCAAGGGAGCGGCGTTAGAGTTGGGAGACGTCGTCCTGATCTGCGATAATGCCTTGCCCCGCAATACCTGGCCAAGGGGTAAGGTAGTGGCAACATATCCGGGCAAGGACAACATTGTACGAGCCGTGGACGTGCAAACAAAGGGTGGAGTTCTAAGGCGCCCCACAAAGAAGCTCATCGTCCTGCCAACCGACTACAAGCCAGACGTCGTGACACCGGTAGCAGAGGATGCAGCGCCATAGTCAACCAACAGCAGCCTACGTCACTGCACGGCGGGAGTATGTGCACGACGCCTCACATGTAAATATAGTTTATTAATTAATACGACATTGCATTTTGTATATAGATAGGTATTCAACCGAATAGTCAAATAGTTTCGCATGTAGGCGTACCGTTGGAATGCTATTGTTCGCGAATGTTCCCACGTCGACGAAATTCCTGTCTCACGGCGCGCTTATAAATAGGGCGCACAGAGCGCAGCCGCTCAATGCGCCGCCCGCACCCGTAGAGAGAGGACGTCATCGCTGTGCCCATCGTCGCTACGCCCACGCCATATAAGAACAAAGGACCCTTGAAGGATATCTTGAAGACTTCACGTCGCGTCAAGAAAGAAACTGGGCACAGCACTCCTCTCTCACAAACAGCTCTTTTCAGAGCTACTACGTGTTATACGGGTGCTAAAACAGCTCTTTTCAGAGCTATCGACAGGACGGCGCATTTCCTCGGTTTCTGCTCTTGACGTCACTACAAGTTTCTCTGCTCTGATCGTCAATGTAGATAGATAGTCGCAATGTCATAGGTAGGCGTTCTAGATATAAGCTGTTAGGTAATAGGTAGGCGTTCTAGATATAAGCCGTTAGGTAATAGGTAGGCGTTCTAGACATAAGCTGTTAGGTAATAGGTAGGCGTTCTAGATATAAGCCGTTAGGTAATAGGTAGGCGTTCTAGACATAAGCCGTTAGGTAATAGGTAGGCGTTCTAGATATGAGTCGTCTTATAGGCATAGGTAGGCGCTTTAGATATAACTCGTTTAGTTATAAGCCGTTAAAAAAGTATAGTTAATAAGACGTATCGCACATAGTTATAAGTAGACGTCTAGTCTTAAGTCGCGTCACGTTTAGCTTAGATTTTAATCACACATAATTAGCACATTCGAGAATACGAATCTATTATTACGTATATAGACTAGCATAACGTATCAATAGATAATAATTTAGCCCGCCACAAACACTAAATGTTCGTAAGATAGATTTCGCCTGCTTCAGGGAAATATAATAGTTAGGGCTTAAATTATTAAGGTCGGTTCTTTAAAAGAACAAATAGTTTATCTACCACTACAGGGTCGATATACGTACCAAATCACATAGATGTGTGATTTGGTAACATAATTTATCAAATCACGTTATCGTATAGCATAGAATAGATATGTGATTTTGATCATGTAATTATGTTTATAGAACAGGAAAACCTGCAATGGCCTTTTCTAGTACAGCTTGGTATTCTCCAACAGGAATAGTCAATAGGAAAATACCAAGCTAAGGTGCAATAACGGCGCGCTGCTTTCACGCCATTAGCTGATAATGTAAGCGCTGCCATTGGTCGGCGCAATAGACTTGAATCCTTGCCATTGCAGTGCTAATAGTTTTATAGTGATACCTATTATTTTATGTGGAATTGGATAGTTCTAATATAGAATGATAGACGATATCTCATTTTATGTAAAGACACTTAAATAAGAGGTAATATTAAAACCTAGTCAGCATTAGGCATACTAGAATGTTCGGACCTAATTATAGAGTTTAAGTATTAACTTTTCTACTTTAGGTCTTAGTATTTAGATAGATTATAGCTTCTACTACACTTATAGATAGTTAAATTGGTAAAAGTAACCAATGTAAAGTGTATAGAGCTACTTAAGCATATAGGATTATTCGGACGCGATTTAAGGCTAGGCATAGAGTTTATAGACATTGTAAATAGGAATAGGATAGATTTAAGCTCTTTGTATAGTTATAAGCACTTAGTTAGCACCACTTAGAGCTTAGAATAGTCACTTAGAATAGTTATAGTATAGAAGAATGGTTTCTTATTAGATTTATGTAAATTCCAATAGTTTATAGATTAATGTAGATATAATAATAATTGTTAATAGTATAAGAGAATTGTAAATAGTAATAAATAGTATTTTCGCGCAATTTTCTTATCCCCATTCTTGGTTGATCGGCGAATACTCGACGCTCATTGGCTCTCGCGTCGCGGCATGCGAGAGTCACCGAGCGCCGGGAGAGGTGGCGAATAGATATAGGCGGCCTAGCACGCAAAAATCAGTTCGAAGTTTACCACCGCCGCACACGCCACCTCACCGCCATCCGACCAAGACTGGGGACTATAGAAGAGGAACGAAGCCTGAACTCTCAAGATCTGGTGTTTCATTTCATCGCATCACCACCCATCGTGCACCCCGGCATTTCTTCGGTGCATCGGACCGTTCGTCGGCAAGCCCAAACTCACCGGTACTCTCCAGCTCTAGGCTAACGTACGTTGGTCCTCTGGAGAGACCACTGGTGAGCGCGGGAGTCAGCCTGCCGTAGAATTGGAAACCCGTAGATCGACTTTCGTCGTCACGGCTGAGCTCGTCTTTCGACGGCCGCGTTTCCAAGTTCTGCGGAGGTTCGATTTAGTCGACCCGGTCCCGCACACTACTACTAAACAACAAATAAAGATTTACTTATAACAAATATGTAATAAATGGCTGAATAGTTGAAGCTAAATTTAAAATAAAACAATCAATAATTGTGATTATTGTAAATATGTTTAATAACGAATATTTGCTCATCAATGAAATTCAATGTAAACCCAATTTATTTATTTTTCTTTATAAAAAAAGTTATTCAATTTATTTACAGTCGAAAATTACAAACACAGCAACAGAAAATACGATCTCAAAATTAGATACATAATATTTGAGCAGGAAGGGGTATCAGACCCCGGACCCACACCACAAAGAAATAATTTAAAACAAATTTAAACACAAACGAACACAATTCGAAATTCCAAACTCGATTCAAGTTTAGGCGAATGTGAGAAAAGTTTCCCAAAACACGTCGTTGATATTAAATACAAGTCCAATGAGATGCAAACTTGTAACACACTCGCGCGAATTCCAAGTAAACATTAAAATTAATCTCTCAGAAATTTAATAATATAACTTCAAAAGATTTAGAGAAAATGATGATTTATTATTTATTTCGCGTTATTAATTTATTATACAAAAAATAATGAATAACACTGAATAATTTAAAGTGAAAACTATATTTCAATTTTAATTAAGTTACACCACAATACAGTACAATTTATTGGCACGAATTCGCCCGATAGCCATTGAGAGGGTTTAAGGAAAGCAATGAATCTCCTTGTAATCGGCGAACTTAATCCATCCAAGTATTACCAATGTGCGCTTTGATAGATAATATAACTCTTGTCATGAGATAAAGGGAAGAGACCACACATTTATCGTATTGGCCTCTAATTAAAACCCTTTACAAAGGTACGCCCGGTAAAATATAAGTCAGGTATTGCGCGATAAAGATTAATGCGTGTTGTCAAATAATTTACGTTGCTGATAGTATGGAGGGCCGGTTGTTAAGAGTCCTTCGGATACTTTATGTTTATGTAGGTAGATGTAAGTATGCAGATGAGTTGTGATTTCGCTTATGTTATATGGAAAATTTAATGGTACTTAAAGATGTCGGCACTATGTATTATGATAAACATAAACATTATAGGTATACTAGCAGATTTTTATTCTGATAGTAACAAGTTAAATGTTATTTTTTACAATACTTTTTAAAGAAATGCAATATATTTTTGCGTTGCGACTGCGTTACAATGTTGGACCCAATTCGCGTCGCCTATTTCTATGCAAATTTTCGTCTGATCGATTCAATACTTTTACTGGCTATAAGTTTGTATTAAAATGTAGATATTCTTCTTGTTAATGCATAATAAAATATTTATGCACGATTTATGTCATAAATAACATTAAGGCCGCATTAAAATGTTGAATGAGATCACGTACTTGCGCCTAACAAGAAGTTGTCGTGATTAGTACGAGTTTTGTTCTCAACTCAGATCAAACAAGCCTCGTCAGTCGTTAAAGCTGGTGTCTATGCAAACAAAGCGACCTAATGTGTTTACTCTAACTTCTAAACAAAAAGTTCAAGCGGCCGACACTAGAGAGAGATCTGTCCGAATTTTACTTTGTCGTTTACTGGAAGGATTTTTGCCGACCATT
The DNA here is from genome assembly GCA_905220615.1 of Tinea trinotella. Classification (NCBI taxonomy): domain Eukaryota; kingdom Metazoa; phylum Arthropoda; class Insecta; order Lepidoptera; family Tineidae; genus Tinea; species Tinea trinotella. Next base: position 4,914,579 of record HG992314.1, read on the forward strand.
TGTGAAGGCGGTAGCTGGGATTACGAGGGTCATGACTTATGTAAAAGAACAAAGAATGAAAAACACAATTTTTAAAAGATAAAGTTTACTTTATAGATAGATAAAATTTACATGCAACTTTTCATTCCTTTTATTAGAATAATTAAAGGTTGTAGTTTCTTCTGTAAAATAATTAACAAAGGTATCTTTAATATTATTTATTATTATTTTTATATAAGTATCGTAGAAACAGGACGACCCAAGTACATACCTAATATATTAAAGATACGTACGAACCGGCAAGTGGTTTTTGAACCCATGCTCTCGGTTAATTTAAAGTTAAAAAAGAACAATTAAACAAACAATGGCACACAATCTTATAAATGATTATAATTATTGGCAGCGAAGGTTCGTCGTCACATTAAAATAAAGTATAATTTTAAAATATTTGAATCGTTAACTCGTTCTTGGCCACAGAGAGTACTAAGAGTAAAGTTTGATCAAGTGGGAAACGTTCAAAAGTTTGTACTTCCTTCCCCGCAGGAAGTGAGATAAATATTCATGAGTCTTAACTTGGTGGAAACTTATTTCCTCGTCAGGATCTGTCTGTCTGTACATTTGTAATGAAACGCCTTATAACAGACTGTTTTAATTTGCTCCAGATCCATTCTTCATGTTCCTTATTGAAATTGCTTTACTTAAAACATGAATATGAATGAATACTGTATTAATAGGTATTCGGATACTGTATTTTATCGAGTTTACATAAATTACATCATATTAATCCAAAAACTTTTCCTTGCTTGTTCTATTAAATTAAAATGTAGGTAAAATTTGTTTTGCTATATTTTTACTGGGGCTAGACATAATAAATGTCTAATATAAACCTGCTTGATGTTAAAATGGAGCACGATCCATTAATGGAAGCCACTGCTACTACATTTAAAAAACTGCAAGTAGCAGTCGCTTGAATTATTAGTATATAGTATATTATTGAATAATTTAAAACGTGGGAAATAAATTTACAAATAAGTGTAAACGCACCAAACTGCGTTACAATTAGACATACGAGTAACTACCTCGCTTCCGTCACATCCACAACTCTCTTCATAAAAGATCTACCGTTATGGGTACTAGGCAACCAGCTTTCTTGGGGATGTCTCTGATTTAGTACCTCGTTTAACGCATCCATTCACATCAGATTTATATACGAACATTTTAGTATTATATATAGTATTATTTTTAACATTAAAATAACCTGACAAATAAAACAACAATGAAACATCTTAGTCATAAATATGAATTTTAACACAAAAACAACAGTCCCTAGAGAATTAAGTTCATCAAAACTTGAAAAGTCTCTCAAAACGCTAATCGTACTTACATTATAAATAAAACACGGGTCCGTCTTCATCACGTTAAAGTCGTAAATAACAAAGCGGCTCTAAATCGTATAAAATTACTACAGGGGGCTACGCTACGGAGTTTTACTTTTCAGTAATCAGGTACAGAGGGACTCTAATGCCTTCCACCACCATCAGACTTTTTTAATTAACAACAGTCCGCCTCTTCCTTTCCCTTCCGCTCCTATTTTGTCCGGAAAATGCTTCTCTTTACAAAGTAAATTCCTTTACCTATAACGTTTAGGAAATTGTTAGATGTTCGCTGAAGCAAGCGGATTTCTGTATAGATGGTTTTTGGATTTATAAAATCAATTTGTTTTCGACAAAGTGGCAATATCTAGTTATATTGATAGGCATTTGTCTTTTTGCTAAATCTTTTTGTTTTATTGTGGTTCGACATATGATAGTACCCGGCATGATGAGTTAGAATGCGGTCTATGAGGTAAATTACTGCAAGTAGCAATCGCATCCACTGTGCCAACGTACTAGAAACCGGTAACTTACAAGCTGATCCTGAAAGACAACCAAGTCATTTCACTTGAAAGAGGTGGTAGGTGCGGCATTTGTATGAGTGGTAAACGCGTTCCGAAATTATGTCTGAGCGCTCAGAACTTTCTGTACGAGAGCATATTGTTTGATATTGCATGAGGAATCAATAACGTTTGTCGTAATAACGTTGAGATGATCAAAGCGCGTATAATGTGTTAATTCGAATTGATTAAAAACTGCTCAAAATGTTTACGCTCTGAAACCATTTAGAAACATCAATACTGCTGGTACAAATACACACCAAAAAATCAACGATTGGCCTAAATTATGTCTAAAAATTATTTTAATAAACTTTAGAGACTTGACTAGGGATAATAAAAAGTTTCAAGTGGAAGGAAACACTTCACTATTAACAGACGCGGTCACCATGTCATTATGAGAGGATCGCCTTAAGCTTATGTGAAGGAAACTTCTAACTTTTAAAAGTGATAAAATATACTCCGTGAAATATTTACTTTGCGAACTTTTTAATGGCGTGAGAACACGACGAGAAAAATTCTCGAGGAAGTTCATGTAAGAAAATTAGAGGTCACGTGACCTACTTTAGTTAACTTTTAATGTATTTTTATAAATTTATAACGACGATGTAGTACTTACTCTCTTGTAAATGCAATGTAAGAAATAATAAAATATGCTGCGTGTTTTTCTTCAAACATGTCTCAGAAAATTGGGTCTCTTATAAAAGGATATTAAAGTACAGAGCGTCAACAAAATAATAATAAAGACATTTTATATTGCACTAACCCAAAATGGAAAAATACGATTTTAACATATACATATTTTAATAATACAATAACAAAAAAATATTTTGTGTTAATATTATTTGAAGCACACTCTAATTTTTGTGTTATAGCTAAGTAACTAAACGTAATAATATAAAACTCAATATTGCAATACATATACAAAGGATTGAAATACAAAAATAAATAGATACTATTATATAAAAATGTGTGTAAAGTATATTTTCATCTAAACTGTAAGCCACTTAAAGCACTAAGTTATTAAGAAAACGTTCTTTTCAAAGTCACATGGTATGAACTAGTCACTTTAAGTAAACAAACCCTAAAGTTTAAAGTTTCGTTGTTCGAGTGTGCAGAACGTGAAACTTTTAGTTTATACTCGAGACTGATGGCTCTTTAGCGATAACCGTACGTAGTTTTAAACCACTAAACTAACTAAAAGCAAGCTTAGCTTAAACTATACAGTTTGGAAATACATATCTTTCAGCAATATACGAGTTTTATTGAAACCAACGATTTGGCTCGTAAACTAATAAAACAATATATCTATATCCCTGCACTCAACTTTTCTGACAAAACGCAAACTTCTTTTAAAACTAAGAAAGGATTTTTTTTAGTGTTAAAGCTAGATTTTTTGTGCTCTTGTGGCTAAATATACGAGTATATCTTGCTATGTTAATGATTATTTCAAAGAGATACAAAATGGATTAGAATAATGTAATTAAGGGAAAAATGTATTGTTTTTAGAAGATTAATTTAACAAAAAATAGTGGAAAAAACACTCTTGAAAGTACAATAGAGCATTTGAACCTAAAGAATTCTAATAGGTGACATTTCTACTGAAAGTATTTCTAAGTTACGCTAAGGACGCAAAGTGCTTTTCGCTGTCATTACACTTCATTTTCTTTAGGGGCTTTTAAAAGTGTAGGAAATGCTAAGCGGTCAGAACCTCTCAACTATCATTATCTTTAGTTTACCTAAAATATTCCTTTTAAAGTAGAACATCTTGAAAAATATTCTAAAAATCATTTTCCATTCCGTTTAAATAAAAGCTCTTATTATTTTTCATCGGAAAACGAATCATGAAAAAATGGTTGCTTTTAGATTCTTAACATTACAATTCTACTTTTTAAATATTAATACTTACATTTATGTTTTGTTTATGTTTTTAGTTTAAAAATGAATGCATTTATTCGTCATTTTCTTCGTTAGATACGAAAACCAAGGACCCGCCATAATTCAATTGATTGAGAATCTATCATTTTCCTCTTTTGAACAAAATAGGCTACAAAATTATAGTTTATTTATTTATAGAATAACCAAATCCTATTTGTAATTATGTAGATAAGTTATTAGAACAAAGTAAAGGCAATTAACTACCAAAATACAGTTATGGTTTGTAGATTAAATTTCTTACATAGTTGCAGGAAGAACTTAATGAAAAGCTTATAAATCATGACCCATAAACAAACTATTTTCATTAGAAACTGTGCATACTCTTAGTGGTTTTGAAGTAAAGCATAGCTTAGGCATAACCATGACCACTATTATGCGGTTCTAGCTGGCAGTGAGTTACATAACGACATTAGACCCTATAACTCTAACACGAGTACAATCACCACACAGACGCAAGCAACACAGTATCAATTTGTATGCCATCCCTGGCAGTGTTTAAACTGTGAGACGGTTTGTTGAATACAATGTGTCAGTTAAAAACTCGAGATAGAGTTCCTGGTATTAAGGTCGGTGGGCCAGCTTCCAACATCTTGTATCTGCAGCCTCGCGACGGCACACATTTAATTTATAACCCGCTGTATAAACGGTAGAAATGTGTCGGGGACATAATGATAAACGGCTCAATGCTTAGTGTCCCGTGTGTGCTAAATTGCTCATATCCAAGCAGTGTATTAAAATAATTAATTCACCAAGAATGTCTTGATAGTAGCTCCTGTCTTTGTTTACTTGCAGAAGTTGTGTGAATTGTTGAATATCATTTGATGGTTGACTGTGTATTTACACGAGTTGATATACTATCATTATTATGATTTAATTCCAAATAACGGTTTTTTCCATAGAGATATATGTTATACAATATGTATATCTCTACGTTAATTTCTTTGTGAAATTCTTTTTTTTTTTCAATAAAACATTATTTTCGCCCTACATGCCTCTGGAAACTAAATATATAAGTTATGTACATATAAAGTAGCTATAAAATGTCTATTTGTGTCCTGATTTATAGTCTATTAATAATCTGTTGGAGCCTGAACATGGACGTTCAATAAAAAGGATCGCTTCACTGACTAAGTCTTTTTGACTGTTGGACCGGAATCCTGATACGTATAGGGTGCAGGTGTGCATGAAACTAATAATAATTGTATCGAAAATGTTTTGAATAGAAAATTAGTATTAACAATAAACCCTTATCTTCATTCATCTACAATATTGAAAGTACCATGAAATTACCATAAGTCACACACTTCGAAAAGATGTGTGAATATAAGATTATTTATTTATTTTAGAGTCAACTTGTTGGTTAAAATAGGAGGTAATGCCAGAAAAATAAAACTTCAATAAAAATACTACATAGTAGAAACATATAACTTTAAGGAAAGCTAGGTTTCATAGCTATAGTTAAAAAGTTTTTCAATAGAAGTCTATAGGTAGTAAAGCTTCCAGTATTTTCAGGATCGAAGCTTTGATTTCCTCACTTTGCAGCTGGGACAGGTGTTTTTTACGACTATTCAGTGATTTAGTGTCCCAAGATTAACCATTAATCTTGGTTGAGATACGAGAATAGTATCTGTTAAGTGGTAGTTACGGCTGTTCTAAACCAAACATTGTTAGGTAACAATTGACCCATGAATCTAATTTTAATACTTCTATTTTTGTTGTATTGTTTCATGATAATCCTTTATTTTCTATCCTAAAACAAAACAGGCCTTTTATATTTATTATATTATTTTAATTTATTCGTATGTAAGTAAAGAAATTATTTATTTTATAAATTGAATATAAACCTACATTTATGTATTTTATATTATATTTATAATATTTAAAAATATTTATTTATATTATATTATATTAATATAATACTAACAAAACTACAGCCAGCCATTCTACCAATAAAAAATATTATTGTCGAGTTTTTACTACTCTAGAAAAATATGTAAATACAATGTATCTGGTCTACCTTGTATAAACTAAGTGTTAATTCAAACTATAGGTCCTCACGACACAGGCTTAGCTAGTATGGGGGCCGCTGTCTATCATATTATTGTAAAACAATTTTATTTAAATAAAGTTTTATTAATTGTTTATTATATTCTATATTAAAATATGTTTTACTTTTTTATGATTAAATGTAATATATTTCTTTCTAAAATATGCATGAAATAGTAAAGGACATCATTCATTTTGGGCTTTTATTTACTACTTTTGTAATGTCCAATGCTGAAAAAATATATAAATGGTTTTGATACTTGATTTGATACAAATTGATACTTGATAAAACTAATAACGATTTGCTTTTCATTGCTGTGCAACTGAGTTTTTGGTAAATAAGATATGGATTTTGTATTATCTGTCAATCAACGTAATATTTGTTTTGCTTTGAACTGACATAATTAAAGTTTGATCATTTTGCACACCTAATCTATGCCAAATAAAGGATAAATTTCAGTTATATTGTAACCTTCGTACATCAAACTATTTTAAAATAGATATTAAACTGTTAATACAATTAAGCCCAAGTCCCCATACAAAATGAATGATGTCTTTTATTTCACATAAATTAGGGATATTTAAAACTATTTGACTATATTCAGTATATTTTTAGGTGTCTCTATATATTTTGTTAAAGGGAGACTAAAACGTATAAATAAGTAAGTAGTATAGAAATTCCGAAAGGCATTTGATGAAAAAAAGATTATCCAGTCTTCGAATGTGAATTAGATATGTAGCGACAGGGAATGTGTTGAGCGAAAAAGAAGCCAAAGATTTTAACAAGTCATCGGCATGCGGCGTAACGTTAGCTATCGCGAATCTCAGCAAAAACGCACGAGAACAAATAAGAGGAATTTTATTAAAACAAACCGATCCGTTTCGAACAATCACAATACCAATTTCATTGTTGAAACACCAAAACGATAAACAGCAAATCGTTTTTACAAATAACAATGCCAATAATTCCCAGTCAATGGAAAAAAGATTTATAGTATCGGACAAGTGTTTAATTAATTTTATGAAACATGAAAATTTATTATTTTATAACACGTTGATAATAAATTAAAACTTATCGAGAGATGTATCGAAATTTTAAGTTGTAACTTGTTAATTCCAGAACATTATCTTCACATCTCGTATCTTAAATCTACTTCATTACCGACTACCTACCTCCAGTATAACTACTCGTTTTATTCATTATTTGTCTTTAACTCGTTACCATTTACCAGAAACCGCGCTAAATTTACACAAACAACACAAAAACATACGCTTTGTGTAAGAAAAAATAAATGTGACCGCCAAGGCGTCGCGAAACCTGTGGTGACATACATAATTGTCTTGCATTTGCTTTTATTGTATCCAGTGTGCGTGGTGTCGGAATGATTGTTGGTACCCAATTCGTCTCAGTCCACCATCCAATAAAATCATTCGTTAAAGTTCTTGGAAATGTCTTCATGATCTCATAAGATTATGATTAAATTATAAATTATGATAAAATATATTCTGATTGAATATTGTTTTTTTTATTTTTTATTTATTTTAGGAATATTTATTGCGACTAGATGTAACCACTCGTATCTATTTATAATTCTTTTGTGTTAAAAAAAAATACGGCAATATAAAAATCCACAATGAAGCGAACTGTGGATGTGACAAAAGCAAGAGAGTCGTTCCAGGATTTTGGAAAGTGGCGCTCTCTTGTGTTTGCCTATCTCTATGGGAATTACTCCGTGAAATATATGTCAATATTTATAAGGTATATATAGAGTATTAATATCAAAATCAACTTGTAAAACATTTATTAATATAATTATCAATTTGTGATTCCTAAAATTGACTGGTGTACTAAATGGAGCCTTTTACGTTTCGGCGGCGACAAGTGCTCGACTGGCGGCATTAATAACAAGAACCTCGCGAGCCAGTTGGCATTGAAGGACACCGTACATCAAGTCGCTATTGACAACTGTTGCTGATTTAACTTGAGAATTCTGAGAAACCGTCTCCAAAATAAGTAATGGCCATAACTTATAATTTTACATTGTTTTACATTTAAAAATACAAGTATGAACATATGTTGACACTAATTTTGTTATTATCGTCTTTTGTTCAATATATCTTTTGTGTATTTATTTTTGTATTTTGTCATTGTCATCAATTGTAACTCCTTAATTCTTATAGAAAGAGACAGAGACAGCCGAGCGCCACTTGCTACGTTCCTGACACAACTCCCTCGCTTCCTTCACATTCACAATGTCTCCTGGGCCTGCCTTGTTTAACGCGTGAGATTTATAAATTCCTTTGGTTCATCTACTTTCACTCATCCTTTCCATGTGCCCAAACCATCGAAGCATTCCTTTTTTAATCTTTGTCACTACATCTTCTTTTAAACCACATCTATCTTAACTTTCTTAATCATTTCTATTTTTATGTACTTATATTCCTGTATATTGTAGTCGAAGATTAATTAGAAAAATGTTAATGTTACCTGTTGTATAGCCTAATGCTATTATGAATAGAGAGCCGAACATAAAGCTCAGCATATTCTCATTATTCACTACCTATTACAAGGCAATAACCTAAATATCATCTAATAGGCTTACGATGAGATTACATCTCGCCAATCTGTACTACATCAGCAACCGTACAAACTAAACTAACTGTATTTTCTGATTGATGAATTCCTTGACATTCAAACAATATGCGAGCGCTGAACACCAATATATTATCGGCCACGATGACCTTACAACCGCTTAAGATAGCGCGTAAATCACAATATTTTGATGATTGCCAGTTATGAGTTGACGGAATGGTTACCCATTTACCGTTATACGCGTTGTTCGAAATCGATATAGCTCCAAGGCAATCAATTAACACCTACATAGTAATCGAAATATTGAGAAAAATACATAATTGGATCAAATTTATGATGCTGTAAATCAGGTGAGAAAACATATGTTAACATACACTTTATACATAAATAATCTATAATACAATATAATGATACAAGCACGTATAGCACAAGCTTGGTATAGAAATGTATAGGTTCCGGGAACGTTGTTTAAATATGTGACTAAAACTAAATAGTAATTAAAGCGGTAAGACTCAGGTGTGTGCATTCTCGACGAAACCCTGTTGCCCTTCCTACTCTTTGTAACATCTCCCTTGCACTATGCCAGATCCAAGGTTATAGGAAAGGGAGAACACAGGAGAACATGGGCAGCAGGTATAGAATTTGACTTGTCGATTGTTTGACAAATAAACGACAACACATCTAGATCAACAGTCGATATAGTCGATTAAATGTGGATGCTTTCTTGACCTCATCACGGAACTAAAATGTCCAGGTAGGACAAGAGCTCATCAGTACATTAATTACATCATTTATTTATTTATTGGTAAGATTGTTTTTAATTTGGGCTCGACATATCTTAGCACCCCGCCTGATGTTAAGCTGGAGCGTGGTTCAGGAATGGATGCGACTTCTACTATGGTTTAATAACTGCATTTTCAGTTATTAAACCGTAGTAGTTATTAAATAGCAGTCACACCCACTATGTCGGCCTATTTGGAACTGGCGACTTACAAGCTGATCCCGAAACGCGTCTAAGTTACTTCACGGTCTGTGCACTTACGAGTACAACTTTTAATATATTGAAATATATAATATAGATTTCAAAGTGCAGAAGGTTGAAACTGGCAGCGAGATTGAAGCGATCACATGAAATGCACCACGAGCATTGCTGACTGGAAGCAAAAACATGCCCAACAAGATATTTGTATATTTGAACACGACGCGCCGCATGTAAAATTTTCCACCGCAAAAAGTAACTTAAGCACAGCAGCTGCATAAAATTATCAGACTAATATTCTGATAAACTGTATAGTAGATAAATTACATCATAATATAATAAAATAACAATATTTTAATATAAAAAAGCTAGGTAGCCTATTGCCCATAACCGTAGAGCTTGTTTGAAAAGTATAGTAGATGTAAGGGCAGCGAGGGAGGTATCAGCATCGTGACATGTGGCGCTCCATTGTCACTGCCTATCACTATGGGAAAAGGTGTGACAATTTAATTGATTGATTGATTTTTTATAATTTTACTAGGCTAGGATCCTATTTAGATCAATATAACAAAGATCAATAAACATGCGATCAGTTCTGTCAGGATCGTGGAAAGTGGCGCTCGGTTATCTCTGTCCATCCCAATGACAATTTATGATGATAATAATTTATATTTTTGTATTTTCTTTTATTGAGACGCGACATCTGACCTTGATTTGCCTTGGTAAGACGACGCGCGGTCCGTCTCTAGAGGCGCGCTGCGCGTCGTCTTACAAAATCTTAGATAAAGGGCGCCTATGACTGAAAAAATGTCTTTTCTAATGATTGCTTTAGTCGCTATTACTGTGTCGGCGATAATTTCAATATTCCACTGTACCGTTACAAACATGAGTCTTGCCGCCGTCACTATGCCGGCCAATATTTTAATATTTCACTGCGCCGTTAAAAACATTAGTTTTTAACACCCAAACGTTGACGATTTTAAAGTCGCCCATTGCTTTACACACCACTCCTTTACGCGTACATCCCTGGTTCGATTCCCGGTCACAGCATATTGGTTTTATAGTACTTATTTGTAATGTTTAACAATAATTACAGTTACAAATAATTGATTTTGAAAAAAAAAGGCAAATATTTGCTCTTGGTTTCGGTTCTTAAGAGAGGTAGGGCCTAGTCTGCCGATCTGGGTTAGTACCACAACTTTAAAGTGTACAGACCGTGACTTAGTCGCGTTTCCAAATCAGCTTGATAGTTTCCAGTTTCAACTAGGTCGGCATAGTGGATGCGATTGTTTCTTGATGTTATTAGTAGCTTAACATCAGGCGGGGTGCTGTTCTATATCGAGCCGCAATATAAAAAAAATAAGTCGTTTTACTATTGGTTTTATAACATCGATAATCCAGTAATACAAGTAGAATATGAGCAGTCAGTTTTCTGGAACGGAAAAGTTAACATGCACATGCATTTTGTATAAAAATCAAAAAATAAAGTAGGTTATTCATTTCCATACCGTGACACTCCGGTTTGTTGATATGCTAATTTACAATGTTCGAATAATTTCGGATTATAGAGCATTGCGGAAACACAGATTTGACCTAGTTATTTTATATAATATGTCATTAATAATACTACAATATTACTTATTCGATTTTTATATTAAATTCGTTGTACAGTCTGGCCGATTGAGAGGAAAACAGGAAAACAGTCCCATGTGCAGCAGCGCATGTGCAACAGTCGCATGTCTTGAGTTGCAGCAGCGTGGCCGAAGCAAGATAGAAGCTCGGCAACGTAAGAAGGCTTCCGGACCAACGTAAAAGGCCAGGAGGCCCTTCTCGTTCTTGTAGACTCTAGAACGAGAAGGGTCTCCTGGCCTTTTTGGACGAGGTCGGGTAGCCCCACTGAGAGCAAACCGTTGAATAACGCACATACCTATAAGTTCGCAGCTGTTTGTGCATAACTTTAACATTTTGGTCGGCATAGTGACGGCGACTAAAGCAGCCATAAACTGACTTAGTTTTTTCAGTTGTCGGCAATCTTGGACAGTTGTCCATCTTACTTATCATCAGACAGGTCGAGATCAGATGTCGAGTCACAATAAAAAAAAACGACAATAATATTTTCTACATGAAAGTTTATACCACGGTAAATATACTTCTAAATTTGACTTTATATCCAAAAGATTTTTATAGCAATCGTATTATGAAAGAAATGCGAAAATAAAAACATATATTTGTTGAATTGAGAAATAAAATTTAAGTGATAAACAAATAAAAGCGAGACAAGTGGATCTTGCTTTGATGGCAGATAGGATATAAAATTCGGTTGGAAAACTGAACGCATGGGAGAATACTTATAGCAACATAAAATACTCGCAGCTTACCTCATAAAACATATTGTTTCCGTAAAAGTAAGATTTTATTACCGCCAAACAATAAAGGCATAGTACCATTTATTTCATTACACACTCGATCAAAAGTATAATAAAAGTATTAAATAAGTACAATAAAATCATATCGTTAATATTAGTGTTATTAACAACACACGCAATAAAATAATTTTAATATTAATGAACTAAGTTATTCATTAGGTATTATAATTACTATTTAAACTGTCGTAAAACATAAATTATAGATCAGATTCACATCATTTCCCAAATACGAGAAATACGAAAGTGGCTATCAAAAGACGTTGATCGATCTTATGTCGGTGTTATCTCTCTTATTTTTCCACATTTTTATGGGCCCATATTAGAAGAAGGATCGCGGGTCTACCTTGAGCGGAAACCAACTATTCAAGAAATGATATCTAACCAAATCTCAAGATTTTATGTCAGTAATATATTATTGTCGGTGCTGACACGAAGGGCCACATTCTTGATAATGTGCTGAGATTTTTTAAATATTACCTTAATTACAACGATTTCGATCAATACTTGTTTTGGTCATTCTTCGAACTTGTAAATATTTCTTTTGCTTTTTGTTAATGCATTAAAATTATCTTACTTTAATCTATGTTGGGTTTTATTATTATGTTGTTTTTGTTTTGATTCAAAATGCTAATTGCGACTCGAAAGTGTTGATTAATATCCTTAATAATTGTGTTATTTATCATGATTTATCAACGACTGCCCAAAAGCCACTGTCATCAAACAGGCAAAAGGCGTTCAAAATGCAAACAAGACAAATCGTACTTCTCTTCAAGTAAAAGGAAGCTTAATAAATTACTGGCTTCTTCGAGACTTCATAACCCATCTTAAGTGAAGTACAAACATTTGCAAATTGGGTACTACAAAGCAATAAATCAACCGAAATGTTGCAAATCGCAATTTTCTCCATTGATTGCGGTCGAAGTTTTATAAATGTTGGTACAGTAAGCTATACTACCTATTTGCATAGCATTTTGCGCAACTGACGTATAAAAATGTGGTATAAATTGCAAAGACACATCGTTTAATTTTTCAGTGTTAAAGTTAAATCGTTCAGCAAACAGTTATTTATCGATTCTCCCCGGGGTTGTACGGGTGCTCGTTAGCTGTGGATATTTTTTGTGCGTCCAGCCTTTCTGCGCCACACATGTTTTATACACACAATATATTTAATAGGCAGATTTATGAATAAATTTATATCAATTTCTCTATTTTAGTATTTTCCAAGATTTTGAATGCGGCTTATTATGGCATTTTTTTATTACTTAGATCAGTCTCCTCGCGATATTAAAGCCTTTCAAATGCCTTTCAAAAGTAATATAAAATAAATAATATAAGCCGCAATAATCTCTTTTTTTGTCTTTCCTTTCAATATGTAATAATTAGATAATTATTACGATAACTTATTTGTAAAATATACAGTTCCAAGTTGTAGCAAATAATAATACCATCTACGGGCGCAAAATAGAATATTTTAAAAATGTTAACATCTTGTTTTGTAGTTTGATAGGAAAATACCAATTTAAAAATAAGTAATACTATGTATGCGTTACTGATATATGGTTTAGTTCTTGTGTATTAAATCTACCCGGTATGTTAGCCGATGGCTAAATAATACTTATCTCGTTAACGCCAACGCGATTGCGAATCTTCAAACCCTTTCGGGCGTAACCGACGCCTATGAACACTAGGCGTTTTAAAACACACAGACGCTATGTGTTGAAAGAAACTCGGTGTATTACCTACGGGCATTTCAAACTAGCGTTCCTTCTGCGTGCTAGACCTCTCATTACCATCTTATCCGTTGAATGCCGATCACTGTTATTATAACCTACAAAGGGCGAGCAATGATCGAGTTTTTTGTGATTTTTTCTTTTGTTTCTCTTCACTTTCTGACGATGAAACCCACTGTCATAACACTATAGAATTAGATATGTCTTTGTAATTATGATGTTCAAACAATAAAAATAAAAAGTTTGTTTAATAGACAAGGCATGTCTGATGGCTGCGTAAAGTATCATGGTAGCCAGTTAGATGCGAGTCAATTGTTTCTAGCTAACTACCACTTTTCTAAAGTAACTTATAAATAATGTTGACTTATAAAGAATTTACGCAATTAATTTAGTATTTTAGGGAGGCTGAACGTCTTTCGCGGTGTTATTCTCAAGCGGGACGCAATTTTCTTCAGAAATCCCTCGAAGCAATAAAAGTGCCCATTTTAATGGCAAAATTCACTTACTGAATATTTTAAAGCGTACGGGAGCTATTTATAAGGCAGCTATATATTTTGGAGGAAATGCCACGAAAGCCCGTTTTCGCATAGCAAAAGCAGGCTAGTAGTTCATTAAAAAGATATATGCGGTCATTACGGGGACATTCCAACAGTGTATTACACTAATGCCGTCCTTCGGGCGACTTATCAGTCTCATATTTATTTCAGTTAAATTTCTTAGAAATAAGAAGATTGCTTATACGGGTATAAGAAGAAATGCTCTTATTTCATTTTTGGTATATTTCATTCCTAATATCGTTGTTAAACCAATATCAGCTATGTGCAAAAATTACAACTTTGAAGTATCAAATAAATTCTGCGTTAGGTTGAACAATATTCTGGCTGATGCACATATATTTTTTGCGACCACAGTTTATTATGCCTAAGCACAGTATGTCATATAGCAGACTTTTTTATACGAAATTTTGTTTAGTAAACTTTACTCTAAATACCGACTTTTGTCGTATATTGTTTTGACAACAACGATAACCTTGTTCTTACGCAGTCTTTTTGCTCCCATGAAACCCGCACGTCAGGGGATCCAGAAATCGAATCTGCAGTCAAATTAAAGGAATCAGGGCATCTTTTCTTTGTAGAACAATCGACAATTGGAATGCTTAACCATTCCAGTTCTCCTTATTCCATAACCTTAAATTCTCAAAGCGAAGCGTAAAAAATCAGCTTTAGCTGACAGTGACAGCGACTGAAGAAATTGTATTAAAAGACGATTTTTCAAGTCTTCGGCGCTCTTGGACCTCCCCTTGCTTACGATCAGGCATATCAAGGCCGTATGTCACGTCTCAATAAAAAACTGTATAAATTGATTTAGAAATATAATCTAGGTAATGTTTTGTTCAAATGTCAGATTGGTACAATGATGTATTGAGCCTGATAGATGAATAATACCTAAACCTGTATCCAGGGGTAACTTTTAGGATTGTATAAGGTCAAGGCACAAACTTACTCCGTTGCTAAATATATACTTTGGGTTATTGCCAAAAACTAAGTTGTATTCGTGGCTCTGAGCCAGGTGTAATGGAAGATCGACTTAATATCAAAAATACGTAGATAGAAAGCTTATTTCACTTAAAAGTAATATAAATTAATAAAATTTTAGATGTTATTGTATAATACTTAAGTAAATAAATCATTAGTATATCTATCAATATCTCAGATATATAGTCAAATATATATACAAATATCTATATATTATTTTATTACAAGATGATCTGGGATAATAAAATATATTGTAATAATTTAGGATATGTATTTTTTTCCAGATTAATTTGTTTTATTTATTGTGGTTCAACATAATGTGACAGCGCCTCGCGGTCTATGAATAGTAAAGTGAGTCTAGCAAGCTGGCCGGGTTGAAACCGGCAACTTACAAGCAGAACCTGAAACACGGCTAAGTCACTTCACGGTCTGTATACTTGTAAGTGGTGGTACTACCCCGGATCGGTAGACTGGGCACCACTCCCTACCACTTTTTGACAACCAGACCAGAATCAAATATTCGCCCATTTTTTGTCTGCTTTCATGCGCTAAATGTAAAATTGATGAATACACATTCAATTCTAAAGTTGTGCGTGCCGCCGTAAGGTATAAATGTACATATTTTATGTAAATAAATTTAAAAAGACAAATTAGTTTAATTTTTACTCCTCTGGTTTTTACAAGTTAATCTACGGTTTCTACACACGTTGGATGTTAATTTTATTTAAAATGAGCTCATGACAACAATACACGCGTTTTCGTACAGAATTATATTAACCGAAAGCAGGTAATGCTAAGGGTTAAAATTTTAGAATTTTCATTCGAATTTGCATATAAAAGATGCGGGCGGGCGTAATTTTTTTCATAAAATATTTAAAGCAACACTCTAGTGGGGATCGTTGGAGGATACTTACGGTGTCTGCTCCGACCGCTCGTATTCCATCTGGGAATGAGAAAATAACATGGGCGAAGAAAGCTCTATGGTCTCTTGAGCTCCATGCTTACTCCGTTCGCTTTGATATGTTATTTTCATAAAAGGATTTTACATTAAAGTCTGGGGTTTATTATAAATAACGCGCTTTTTAAACATACAACTATTTGTTGAATTAAAATTTTAATAAAGCTAATTTTAGGCATTGTATTAATTCAATTATGAATACACTTAAATATACTCTCATAAACTTATACACAGATTATCTAAATATTATGGCCGAATATTGCGGTCTCGTAGAAAGTTCCTCTTCATTGTCTCTGCTTATACCTGTAGAAATTGAAGCGTAACAATTAATAATGGCAACAAAATATTGACATAAGAAAAAAATACCAAAAAAATCATAAAATGTATATCAAAATCTTAGTTCGTTTGCACAATCTAATTACATTCATACAATTTTCATAATATTGGTTTCCTTTTCAGATAGTGTTGCTAAGTAATAAGTTTTCACATTTGTATTAATAACGTTAACGGTAACTTGCCGAGTCTGCTGAGCTGATCCAGAGTACGACTACCACCTTCAAGTGTACCGTGAAGTGACTTATTTACGTTTCGGGTTAATCATAAAAGTTTTTTTTACATTTCTATACTAAGCCACTAAAGTGCTTATATCATAGAAACAGGACAACCAAAGTACATATATCAAATATACATTGGTACCGGTGGGTGGTCTCGAACTCGTGCTCTCAAGTTTGTGTAACCATTGCACTGTCATTACACCACAGTCGCCTTACCGATGAAAAGTTGCCGATGAAATTTAGACCTACACAGTGGATAAGTCTGCTACTTCCTCTTATTTAACTGTAGTAGCATTCGCACCTATTCCTGGTCCAGATTGCAGCCTCACATGTCAAATCACATTATTAAATAAAAAGTTTATTATATTGCACTATATTAAATTTAAAAAAAAAACGAAGATATTTAAAACAAAAATATAAGATAACTCCTAAAGCTTAGTTGAAAGACTAATAATATAATGCTATAAATCTTTAATATAATAAAATCATAGGCAAAATTATGAAATGCACATTTAGTTCCACAACACACGGCATGCTAAGGCGCTTCCAGCAGACGTACACTTCAAAGAGGGATCTCCACGACCGTGAAATTCAATTAGATGAAAGCAGGCTACGTCAGAAACTGAGGGACAGTAACTCAACTTAGACTTAGGAAAGTTCCAGTACTAAGCAACGTGTAATATTCACCGCCAAAAAGAAAATTATATCAGCGCTGATGACTGGGAAATCAGAACATAACGTAACACTTTTATTGAATTTGCAAGCTTATGAATATAAAAGTCTTATAACTGTATATTTGAGAGTGGTAGGTAGACAGTTGGCAGTCATTAACAGATAATACTTATCTGTTTTAGGTATTAAACACAGTAAAAAGTAATTTAGTCACGTTTCGAGATCAGCTTGATAGTTGCCAGTTCCAACTAGGCCGAAATATTGGATACTTCGTGCAGTTATTTAACCGTTGTAGTAGCCGCCTCAATTCATTCATCTGATGTTGGGCCCACTATCTAGCCTAACATCAAAAAATCAGCACAAAACGCAACATACGTTTAATATGCCAGCTTACAACAAACTGTGTCTTAACTGTGTCTTAGAACCGTAATTTCTTTAAAATAAATACTTCAATTTTAAAACTAATTCAATTAAAGTACGACTACTTATTGATATATAACCAACTTAGATAAAGTTGGTTAATATTAATCAATAAGTAATTTCTTGGGCTTAGTAAAACACTTAGTGGGAAATGAATGTCTTTCCCTAAGGGTTTGCTCCGCTGACTTCAGCCACTTTGGACGATACTGTATGCATATTCCCCTAACGTTAACCTAGGCTCGATACGAGAATATGTAACATTTTTCATATTAAATTTTAAGTGAATGTTTGAAATTTTATTTCCGCTTTGTATCGCAACTTTTTAAAGCACATAGCTTTTTAAACAGATAGCTTCTGAGGCCGAAATGTTTATGTGTCTACACCACGTACAGGAAAACGCAGCGTGAAACGTGCACCCAAAAGATGGACTGACTACCTGCTAAAGATGGCAGGGTATCACTGAATTCAGGCCGCTTTCAAAGGGCCACTGTGAAAATTCTGGGAAACCTACGTCCAGCAATAGACAACTGATAACTAATATATATGTATATATTTAGTAAAAAAACGAACTACACGCTTTAGTTGCCATAGGCAGAGACAATAAAGTGCCACTTTCCGCGATACTGACACAAATTTCTCAATAAAGGTCTTCCACTTTTCTCTTCATACAGCTCGTATGGTTAAAGGCACTGCAGAACTCTGATGTATTAAGAATGTGTCTGTTGTATACCTACTAAACGTTTATAAATTTAAGTTAAATATTGCAAAATAGGTGTATATGATACCAATTAAAACTCTAATACAGAAAATCTGAGAGTGCAAAGGAAAGTAATGTAGTTAGCAACGTTCGGTGTGTAAACATTGATATGCAATTTCACGCCTCACTTCAATCTAGTGCTAGTTGCAGAATTGATGACGCACGACTTAGAAGAGCAATCCCAATTGAGTCTAGTTTGCGTTAAGTTTGATTGCTACAAATTAGTTTAAGCTAGTTCATATGCATTTGAATATAGATTAGTGCGAGTAATTAAGTGTAGTCTGGTACTATATTTATATTTGTCTAACTTATTTATTTTAGCCATTTTTTATTTTTAAGCGTGTCTATATAATTGTGTTTGACAATTAAAAGTGGTTTGAACCGAAGGCTCTTTATTTTTGCTACAACCACTACACCACGGCTGCATTTTCATTTAAATACATTAATACCGAATCGGCAGTCATACTAAAAGGTTCGGCTCTTAGTTTTTTTGTACAAGTGGAATGCTCACGTGTTCTCCCCATCCTTCCTATAACCTGGAAACCTTCAAACAATGTGTAAATAAGCACTGTTGGTTGGCCTATGCCAATGGCCTATGGCCTATGACGTCGAACCGTGAACTGAACTTTTTTCATCGTCGACACTCTTGGACCTTACCTTCCAAGGCAAGCAATCCGATGTTTATGTCGTGTCTCAAAAAAAAACATGAAATTAATAATTAATAAAAACAATATTAAAATATTGTATAAATTTGAAGGCGAAAATATTACATTTATGTTCCACTGAGAACATTGACCAAATTAATATTTTTATAAAAACCGTTTCTGAGCTCATTATCGTTGAATTTTTCGCTGGCCTCAGTAATAGCTTGACGGGTAATTGCGGCCTCCCCGTGATTTTCTTCGAAATTATTTTTGGTGGTGCTACAGTAATTTCGTATTTATTCCAATGATTCGTTTAAAACTTGCTATATTACAAGCAGATAGAATTATTATTATGTTATTGAAGAATTCTGCAATGAAGAGACAGTTTTTAAAAGAGCCTATATAATTTCAGTTCCCACGGGGATAAGCAGAGACAACGAAGCGCCACTTTCCACGATCCTGACACATCTCCTTTTCTTCCTTTACTTCCGCGATACTCTTTATATAGGGTGAGGGCACTGAGTTCCCCTGCTTTTTTAAGGTTTTTCAAGGACATCCTTTGAATCGTACCCGTTTTATCTTCCTACTCTTCTCATAATAATTAATCTCTTCTGTGAATCTACTTTTTTTCCATCCCTTTAATATAATATAATCCTGTCAATATTTTTGTTTGTTGTAAAATTGAGTTATTATTATTATTATATATGTATATATATATACATATATTATACTTAGCTATTATAGAAACAGAACGACTAAAAGTTCATAACATATCAAGGATACATTAGTATCGGCAAGTCGTTTTTGAAGGGAGCTCTTGGCTTGCAAGATCATTTATCTACCACTAGATCACGGTCACCTTAATTAAAAGTGTAGCTCTTCAAAAAAATATTAACTTTAAAAAATCAATAATTAAATTGTCACGCCTTTTTCCACAGAGACAGGTAGAGACAATGTAGTGCCACTTGCTAGGATCCTGACACTACTCGAAAATCCCTCGCTTAAATATTTATATTATAATAACTAAAAGATTCCGCTAAAAGTTTTATTTATTTATTAAGGCCTACTACATAAGTATTATCATCAAATTCAACACAGTTTCTTTCATGTTAAAGGTAAATCCAATAATGTAAAGGAAGTAATAAATATTCAGAACACCGAAACAATTACTTATAATATCTGTATAAAGAATAAGTTTTTTGGTAAATTACACATTGTAAGTTCAGCTCCATAAAACAATAATGCGATGCATTATAACGAAAATTACAAAATTTGGCCCACCAACAGTATTGACGTTGAGTTGTTATCCTTTAGGGTAATATCAAAATGATTTTGAACGAATTAAATATATCCATTTATTGATTAGATTAAATTTCATTTCCGGATATATTTCTTCAGAACGAAGAAATATATCCGGGTCTAGTTGTCAAAGAGTGGTAGGCAGTGGTGGCCAAGTCTGCCGATCTGGTATACAGACCGTGAAGTGACTTAGTCGCGTTTCGGGATAGCTTGTAAGTTGCCGATTTTAATTAGACCGGCATAGTGGATGCGACTGCTTCTTATAGTTATTTAACTGTAGTACCTAGCGGGTGCCTTCTTTTATGGATCGCACTCCAACAAACTTAAGGTGGAGAGCTGTCATAATATGTCGCTATAATAAAATAAAAAATATTCAGTACCTACAGAGGTTATGTACTTAATAGGTGAACACGGCTACATAAAACTCGTGACGACAGGCGTGGACGAACGGTTTAACGATTGGTTTGTTGCGCGTAAGGTCCCGGGTTCGATTCCCGGTCGGAGCAAATATTTGTTTCATAGCTTTTTTGTAATATTTAATAATACTAAATATTGCAAATATTTGTTAATAAAAAAAAAAGAGACAGATATTTGCTTCGGGTCTGGTTATAAAAGAGTGGTAGCTAGTGGTAACCAGTCTGCCGATCCGGGGTGGTACCACTACTTACAAGTATACAGACCGTGAAGTGATTTGGTCACGTTTAGGGATCAGCTTGTAAGTTTCCGGTTCTAACTAGGCCGGCATAGTGTATGTGATTGCTACTCACAGGTATTGAATTGTAGTAGCACTGACATTCATTCATAGACCACACTTCGGCTTAACATCAAGCGGGGTGCTGTCATATGTCGAGTCACAATAAACAAAACTCGTTGAAAGCCTAATTTAATTATATAATTATACAAAACCTTAAGTTCTATACCTATGATCTTCGCACCTGTATTAAATAAAAGCTATAATTACAATTATGTGTGTGCTAAATGACAAAGTAATTGAATGATCTTAAACCTCGTGTTTTACAACAATTACAAACGCAGCTCTAACCGGACTTAAACGAGACATGATAACATGTTGATATTTTATTGATGTTCCGCTCTGTCGATTTTATAACAGGGTTAGTTTCATTGCGGCAATATTATTTAGTGGGAGAGGACACAACTTGCTTTTAAGTGTCCTTTTATATCAACTGTAGTTTTAAATTGTGTCTTGACCTAGACTTGCCTATTGGTAAGCAAGGGGAGATCTGGACGTCTAATAGTGCCGATGACTGAAAAAGAACGGCACAGTTGGTGATAATATTGCAAGAATGGTACCAGTTTAAAGACCATTATAGTCTTTCTCAACTCTTCGTTACCTGTATCCTGAGGGCCGTGACTTCATGATGAGGCTTTCATGCTCATCAGGCTCAACCTTCATATTTGCGTCACTATGCCGACATTGTTGGAACCGGCAACTTTCAAACTGATCCCGATACGCGAGGCAAAGTATAGTTACCACCACTCTTTATAATTTTCTGGCGTAAAATATATTAATGTATTCACTTCTTACCTTATATATTTTAGGGTTTGATCTAAACAAACAGACATGCACAATTTTTTTGCATAATACAGAATACATAGAAAGACAATAAAAATAAAACATGATGTACAATTGGCAACCTTATCACTAAAAAGTGATCGATTCCAAGCGATCTTTTAATTTAAAAGTGTGCGAACATTTACTGAGACTTATAGGACTAAAACTTCTCTTGTAAGCTATAAGCTGCTCATCCCACGGATGTTTTATTTCAAAACTACCCTATTTCAACAAAGCTATAGTTCAAAATTCATTGGCCTTTTATGCAGGTGTATTGTATAATTTATTAGCATTGTATGTACTATAATTCAAGCCAATAATGATTCATATAAATTTGTGCAACGAGAGGGAGATAGGTGTAAACTGTGAGCGTGAGGAATGAGACACGTAATTTGCGAGTTGAAGGTTGCAACTTAGTGATGTTCTGCTATTATATCGATATTTTTAGTAATACTAATATTTAGTATTACTAAAAATATATTAATTCATCAATATAAATTTTATATAGATAAATAATAATAAAATGAAACGTAATACTATTCGTAATAATCAATCAAATTATCCCTTCTCAATTCTCATTGAGATAGGCAAAGACAATGGAGCGCTTCTTTTCACGATCCTGGCACAACTTTCTTGTTTTCCTGATTTGAAAAATATAATACTAGTAAATGTGCAATATATATGTATGTACACACTCTCCTGGGCCTGCCTTGTTTTCAAGTAAGCTAGGTTGCCTAGTGCCCATAACCATAGAGCCTGTATGAAGAGAATTGTGGATGTGAAGAAAGCAAGGGAGCTGTGTAAGGATTGTTGTAAGTGGCGCTCCATTGTCTCTGCTTATCCCTGTGGAAAAAAGGCGTGACAATTTGATTGATTGATTGATGTATATACTTTATAAATATGTGTCAAAAGGTTAAGTTTATTTTCAAACCCCCTTCAGTTTTACATACCGCAGGCTGTACCAGCCCCAAAGGACATACTTGTAACTATAATTGAGTATATTATGCACATATAAAAAACAAAAACAAGGAATACGTAGGTAGGTAGGTGCGAGTAAAGACACCGCTCTCCAAGTCACTTGACCATATTAGAGCCGACGGCAAAATTGTAGACGCACTTTAAAGAAATTTACATGTTTACGAGGGCCACTTAACATTTTTGCACCCAGAGAGACGTTTTAAAATACATTAAGCTCAGTTAAGGTGATAATTAAAATTGTTATCTTAATAGTTGTGAATGGCGCCTGTATTTCAATATTGGCAAATCAATTGGTAACTTTATTCATTATGAGCTCAATAAATTATTCAGAGAAATAATTCTGGTCATGTCAATAATAGTAATACCTCGTAAATATCCGATTATCAATTTTAGAAGAGATTAAACGGACAAGAGATCAAACTGTCAACTTCTGTAAAGTTGATAATGAAATTTTTGTTTGTTTACATCAAAGTACTTTTAAGCATAACAAAAATAAACATGTTTCATATTCTCACAGGTAATAACTAATTTATTTTAATTTGACAGAAACAGGATGAGATTTATATAAAGCAAATATTATTTGTCACACAAAAGTAATTTATTCTCGGGAGTAAAGCCCAAGAACATGAAAGGATTTCTTCATAATATCTATGGCTAACCTTGCTTGAGTTATTATCCAGCTTAGGATTCTTACCACGAAAAGCTTTTTATCATTCATAGCATGTTCATCAGTACACAAAAAACGTTCACCTCATCTTATCTTAGTTATAAACTCAATTCCCGCTCCAACAATTAGGTCGGGGCTAATTTACTAATCCAAGTTATTTGTTCATTCTGTACGATTTATTACAAGAAACGAACGCCCGACATTCAAGGAACTTGGAACATTTTCAAAGGCATGAATTGATCTAATTTGAAAAGTTTTATCTTATCAACTGAACGTTGAATAAATGAATGCTGTAAACTGTAACAAAAAACTGCGTTTGAGCTATAAATTCTAATATATATAACAGCATGTTGTTAAGATGAAGTTACGTTTATGATGGTGATGAATGAAGGCAACTGATAATATAGTTAAATAAATGCGAATATTTGCGTCTATTGAACCGGCAACTTTTAAGCTTATCTCAAAACACGACTGAGTCACTTTACGGTTTATACACTTGAAAGTGGTAGTACCACTCCGGATCGGCAGACTGGGCTAATGACCAATTACTGTCTGCCTACTCGTATTACTCTTTCACATGAGAAAATGATTAAAATATAAAGTACAATTATTGCGCTATTACTTGAGGTTGCCAACAATATCATTCTCGTATTTTCTGCGTGACATCAACGACCCCATTAAGCTCATAAAGATTACATAAACACATTAAGATTAATGAAAACTTTAATGGGCTGACGTTTTATCAAAAATATTTCTCCATTGTTATTAATTATGTTATAAACAAATTAGAATCTATTTCGTTTTTAATATGATAATAATAAACTGCTTTAAAGGTTCCAGTTTACTGATAATATGGACCCTAGGAACTATCAGTAGTTCCATACTATCATCCGTCCATAAATTCATAGATGTCTACAAGTCCCTTAATGTCCGGTTGACTCAAGTCCAAGTTTTACTTGTACAATGAATGAAGTGAGAGTCCTGTCAATTTCAAAAAAAGTAAGTAGATTATTAAAAAAATAATTATTAAAATTGCTATTTATAGTTGACGTGGATATAATTATAATGTAACTTTAATGGTCGATATCTTTCAAACCACATACATACATATACTGTATTTATTTACATATTTACATTATGTTATTACATAATGTATGTATGGAATTTCATTTGTTTCGAGCTTACGTCCTATGGTCTAAAAATATAGACTAACCTCCGCAAAGCCGGCGATTGTTTACTATTTTCCGCTTTATACCAAAACAGCCAATTACATGCCATCTGCAGTGGCCAAGGGCTCAGTCGGCTTCACTTTACATAAATTCAATGCGTAATTTAATGTCGCATAAAATCACAGCGTGGAATGTATGGTTCGCGCGAATGCTCAATGCCCATCCCTCACCTCCTTCAAGTGTTTCTCGTATGTTGCATTTTTATACACATTGTAAGTTTTTTTTTATAACCGGTAATTTAATATAGTTATTTACTGAATAACAGTGAAGGGTTTCGTGACTTTTAGGTCTTATGGTTTCTAAATAAAGTTGGAGAGGTGTTATCATAATAAGGTAAATTTATTTTTTGTTGAGAAGGAGAAGGATAATCTAGTATTGTTAAATTGTATATAAAATATATCTACATACGAGTATCCCTTGCATTTAAAATGAGGTAAAATTTTATTTGGAAAATCATAGAAGTTTGAGAAATTATACTAGTTTAAAAAGTGTTTAATTTAATATTAATAATGATAATTAGTAAACTTGTAAAAATATTTTTTTAACCCTAAAAACAAAAATAACATGTCACGATAGGCTGCGATAGGCAGAGACAATGGAGCGCAACTTTCCACGTTCCTGATCGCTTCTCTCACATCCACAATTCTCTTAAATACAATAAAATTTCCAACAATAGTACAAAGTTTTAAGAAAAGGTGCAACTTCAGCTTCATGCCTTCGCTTTCTTTGTTTCAAAACAGAGAAAGCGTTTTCGCTTGCCAAGGCTTAATATTAAGCTTTTTGTAATAAGGCACCTCTCTTTTCTTAAGGTTACTGTTGTTGTAATCCGACTTCTTTAAAATACCGGTATTGTTCCCTCAATTCTGAGATTAACAAAAAAATATAAGTTTTTTAATATTATGAAAAATATTTTTATGAAAAAATTAATTTTTACTAATTTAGAATTATAATAATTCTATTCCTTATTTAAAAAGTCAAGAGTAATGAATGAAGGGAATAAAATAGGCAGTGGTATCCAGTCTGCCGATCCGGGGTAGTACCATTACTTACAAGTATACAGACCGTGAAGTGATTTGGTCTCGTTTCGGGATCAACTTCTAAGTTGCCGGTTCCATCTAGGCCGGCATAGTGGATGTTATTGCTACTCACAGTTATTGAATTGTCCACCTTATCCTATCTTAACATGAAACCTTAGATAGAACCAATGGGGGACCTCAACAATTAAGAGTTCTCGAATGGAAATTAAGTTCTGTAAAACGCAGCGTATGGGTCCAACGAGTTGGACTAACGACATTATAAAGGTAGAAGAAGATCATCGAATTTAGGCCACTTTAAGCAGGCAACTTAATTTCGTGAGAGACCAGTACTGAACTTATGACTGATGATGATGAAATGTTTATTACATAAATGTAAAATTATAAATTTATAAATCTAATGTGGATGGATGCGTTAAACAAGGCAGGCCTAGGAGGGTGTTTTCTAATCAAATCGAAGACATCCTCGAGAAAGCTGGGTTGCCTAGTGCCCATAACCGTAGAGCCTGTTTGAGGAGAATTGTTGATGTGAAGGAAGCGAGGGAATTGTGATCGTGGCAAGTGGCGCTCCGTTGGGAAAGAGGCGTGACAATTTGATTGATTGATGTAAAATTCTATCTCATGGCATATTTATTAAGATATTCAATAGATGTCTATCTGTTCTGAGTTACTATGATTCAATGCATGTCTTATATCAAAATTCAATGCATTGTTATTGAACCGCCAACCAAGATTCAACTGTGTATAATGAAAAATCAATACTCAATTATTATTGAGGAGGTAATTACTATGATTAGGCCTCACTAGATGGTTTCAATTAGCAATTAATCTAATTATGTTTGTTAACAATACACATGTCAATCTATTAAGTATGTCAATAGGATTTGCAAGGATTTGTTTGCATTTCATAAGATCTGCATCTCGCCACTAATTACTAAATAATAAATAAATACTTAAAAAACATCAATCAATCAATAAAATTGTCACGCCTTTTCCCACAGGGATAGGCAGAAACAATGGAGCGCTACTTGCCATGATCCTGACACAACTCCCTCGCATCCTTCACATTCACAATTCTCTTCATACAAGCTCTATGGTTATAAAATATAGTACTTTGGTCATCTGGTTTAATTGATACATTTTTATTGGTCCAAATATGCTTGTATTTGGACCAATAAAAGTGAAACAATTGAATTGAATAAAAATGAATTATATACGAATTTATTTAACTGATGTTATTATGACAAGGTGTTATTCTAAAGAAATGTAAATAAACCCTTGCAAGTAGAGTTTGTATTAAACATTACGAATTTTGAATGTATTTGCTGTATTGCACAAATTGTTTGTACAGTTTACTCAAATGTTATGCAATTACGAAGTTATTATAAGGATTTTACACGCCATTTAGGAGCAGATTTAACCAGGGTTTCAGATTCAAATTAATAACGCTCTAAACCTATTTATCTAATGTAATTTACATTATCCACCATGATTAATAATGAAATCAATTTTATGTAAAGAAATTTAATTAATTTTATGTACTAGTTTCAATATCTTTAAATAGTTATTTATTTGTAAAATAGGAGTAGGTTAACATTATTAAAAAAACACACAAACACATTGATTGAATATTTTGATGTAACCTTATTTTAAAGTAAAACGAGAAGCGTGAAATTTGTATATTTTTTTCTCGCAAAATTAGTGTACTCAGTGGCCACCATCCGGGACCAACGTTCGGGACCGTCACTGTCCGCTCTGAAATATGGAAGGGCGAAGGATATTGTGTTTCATTGCTTGTGAGAATTCCCTTAAGTGTGCCAAGAAGCTATATTAATATTTTAATGATAAAATTATTTTTAAACACTTATATAATTATGAAAATCTGTAAAGTAATCCTTATTTTATTAGATACAACCATTTTAACCGTTCAAAACGTGAAGTGACAAATTTTAAATTTGTTATAAATATTTATTAGTGGCTCGTTTTGATATAATTTTTCATGACTTACAACATTTATAAATATATTAAAATCACAAAAACAAGGGTTAATAAACCAAAAAATAACATATTTTTTAAATATTCATTTGCATTTTAATTAAATTCAAATCGATCCGGAAGAGGCTTTCAGTTAATTTAGGCAGAACTGTGAAAAAAAAAAATTTAAATGTTTTTCGTATTGAAACGTATCTATTTTTATTTTATACGTGAATTGCTTGATTTCGAATTTTTCTTTTATTGTACGGTAACAGATAAAGTATCGTCTAATGGAATTGAGTGCTTTTACCAAGTTTCACAGATTCACGTTTAAGCGAAGAGTTTTACTTTTGGTTCAAATTAGGATCTCTTTAAACTATTTTTAGTGATGTAATAGGCTTGCAAAATTGTTAAGTTTATTTTAAATAGCTAAATATTAATAATACATTTAAAATTGGCTTAAACAGGATAAGTTCTTCATTATCAGTCAAAATTAATTAAATACATTCATAATCCTATCCGTAATTAATTTTAAAATTATTTAAAGCGAATTTAGTGAATATTAAGAGTGAGTAGGC
Source organism: Tinea trinotella (assembly GCA_905220615.1). Classification (NCBI taxonomy): domain Eukaryota; kingdom Metazoa; phylum Arthropoda; class Insecta; order Lepidoptera; family Tineidae; genus Tinea; species Tinea trinotella. Next base: position 4,943,072 of record HG992314.1, read on the forward strand.
AGAGAGTTGAGTCTACCCAGTCTACCGTTTTCCCACTTTACGGTGGATACCGACCGTGAAGCATCTCAGTCGAGTTCAGCTTGAAAGCTATACGCGACTGAGGCAACTACAAGGCGATCAGTTTTCGGCACTCTTGGACCTCCCCTTGCTCAAAAATCATGTCTTATTAAAAAAAAATTACGTCCTATATGCTTTTCATAGTACGTACACGCATTACTGCTTTGTTTTGTCACAATAAACATCCCTATTCATCGTTGCGACGTCAAGGGGTTAGATTAAGCCTACCCGACAACGAAACTCTATCCTTGTCATAGAAAACTAATTATAGGCTTAGAGGTTTGTTTTAATTAAGAAATTAAATACATTAAGTACGATGATTTTGGTTAAATCTTATTTTAATAACGAATAAATTATCGTTGACCTGTTTTTAACCCATATTATTTTTTAAGAGAATATTAATAATATTTTTTTATTCAAGTAAGTTAGCCTATGTACAACATTTGTCTCTGTACCGAAAGTAGTTGGGGAACTGTATCTTCGGTTACAATAATATACAATAAATCAAATAAGTCTTGAAATATGACAGCACCCCGCCTGATATCAAGTTGAAGTGCGTTCCATTAATGGATGCTACTGCTACTACAGCAGGGATCAGTCGCATCCACTGTGCTTGCCTATTGATTATATCTGTTATTTGTATATTCATTTAATAAGTTTTATTTATTAATAAATTATTAAAAAGAATCAATCAAATTATGACGTCCTAATTTCCACAGAGAAAACTGGGGGTTCGTCGTCCTTCCTTAGCATAATACTTATAAGTATGTATATCCTTCAGCAGCCCTCACATTCATTGGATTTGCTTGATTTTAGTTGTAATTTCAATTTTCTGAGGATTCACCTCTTTACGATGAATTCACCTCTTTCCCACATCGAAATCTCTGCAATAGAATACAGTATCACAAAACAGGACCGAGACATCGGAGCGCTAATTTAATTATCTCAACAACTCTCTCGCTTCTCAAACTCCACAATTCTCTTTATACCAACTATGCTACAAAATAGAACTACTTATTAAAAAAAATAGGGATTTTTAAAATCATTGATAAAATTGCCATATCCAAAGTTCGTTCTAGTTGTTTGAAATTGTTATTCACAATTTGCTGGTGGCGAGTAATTTGATATTAGTTTGTGGACATAGGCTACACTCCATTGCTTCGTCTTTACCTCAACCTGCTTCTTCCCACAGGTACGTTGACTTGCCGCGTCATTCTTTAACCACCTACTGCATTTTAGAATCAGTATAATAAACATTATTGGCGCCCTTTTTCCGGATGGACTGGCACAACCATTTACGAGTATATTAAAAATACTCCTAAGTTGATTATTTATTTTTCATTGTGACTCGACATAATATGATACTACCCCGCCTGATGTTAAGCTGCGTGAATGGAGTGAACGAGTGCGGTGTGTGAATGGAGGTGACTGCTACTACAATTCAATTACTGTAAGGAGTAGTCGAATCCTCTATGCCAGCCTAGTTCGGATCGGCATTTTTCAAGCTGATCCCGAAAAGTGCCTAAGTCACTTCACGGCCTGTACACTGTAAAGTTGTGGTACTACCAAGGGTAGGCAGACTGGGCAATTGTGTGCCTCTATTAGATACCCATATCCGGAATATATGATTCTTTTTTCTTTTCATTTTTAATTTACAGCATATATTTTATAAATTATAACTTAGAGCTGTCAAGGCAAGTGGATCGTGGCAAGGCCTTTCCTTCCGGGAAAATTGAGTGACATTTTGATAGATTGATTGATTGTTTAGATGGTGAATCTTAAAAATCGTAATTTTGTTTGATCTAAACTAAACAGACGACTGAAATAATAGCAATAATCGTATTGAATCAAAGTAGAGTTAATAATAGAAAGAGGTACTTAATAAAATCAATTATTCTAATTTGACACTTTGAATTATGAATGGTTAATTAACTCGAAACAACGTGGAAACATCACAAACAGATGAAAATTATCGTTTGACTGAATACTGTCAATGTATTTTCATATTCAGAGCAAACCTTGCGTGTAATTAGTTTGTATAAATTATTAATTTATTTACTATCATAATTATTAATTTCGGTGTTTTCGAGATTTAATAATTATATGCTTAATTAAATACGATAGAGAATTTATTAAAATATTTACGTCATAGCTCTGAACGCAGTCGTAAAAGATTTTTTCACCTCTTTAGGTTATTCATCATCATCATCAGCCAGAAGACGTCCACTGCTGATCATAGGACTCCTCTTAGAACGCCATTCCGAACGATTATATTAGATTATTATTTGAGTAATTATATTATGAAGACCATTATTTCGGAACTATTTAAATTATTTAGGTATATCTTTTAAAATATACCAAAAAAATGTTCCTATGAATGTTATACAAGTACGATTAGTCTAATAATGCGCATTAATTTAAAAAATATATTTGTATTATGAAATATAATATTTAAACTGGATTTTAAACTAAACATAAAAAATTATTAATATTTAAATTATATTATAATTTAAATTGTTTATTTAAAATTAGGCTATTAATCTTGTTTTTACTGTTAATTTTCCAACATTCTTATATATACGTATTAATTTTGAAGGCTTAATTTTATAATATCATCTACCCAAACCTCAGATAACGTTCAAGTGTATTAACCAAAATCGATTAATGTTTAGACAATGTACACACGAGTATCTTCCACTAATTCCTTGCTCGCGAATATTGCGTTATATTAAGATAGGAGGTTGCAGCGTCTAATTTCCTATTTCATTAAATTTAACAATTAATTTATTAAACCTACAGTAATTATTGACCTACTTTATGTCTATTAAATTGGCTTACTGATAAACAGCAGTGAAGGTTTATAAGCACAGATAAAATTGAGATAATACAAGCTATCCAAAGCTACTGATTTCCGACATTTTATGTCATTTGCTTTACCACCACTTTCAAGTCTGTACGGCCCTCATAATGAATCAGTCCCCTCTCGAGCACAGCCTGAAAGTCTCCGGTTACAATTAGGCCAGTAAACCGGAAATACACCAGATCAGACGATAACATCGACACTGTTCGTAAAAGAGTGCAGGAGAACCTAAGGCATTAAATTCCTCGCCAATTTTGGGTTGAGACTTTTACCTGTACCCTTAAATAATCTAACTTACCCAGAAGCTCAAAGTAAGTCTAACTTTACATCAGGTCAGATGTCGAGTCACAATTAAGACTGTAATGGTTCAATCATTTATAATTAGTACACTTAGATTTATTTGCTAAGTGTAAGATTTATTGCTTATTTGCCTAATGCACCTACCATGCGACTAAAACTGTATGCTGCTGTATTCCAGCAATTTTAAAGCTGATCCAGAAATGCAAAAGTCACTTTACGTTCTTAACAACTGAATATTTGGCCTCTACGGAACCAAATATTGCTTACCAATCTTAAAAAATACATTTGACAAATTTAATTAATGATCAATTGTATAAAAATAAAATTGGAAAATTCATCATTACTACATTTGTTTTTAACGCTGTATGTGGTATATTTTGCGTTCAGTCCATGCTAATTGGAGAGCTTTTCCCTTGGAATTTAAGAGTCTATGGATGAGAGTTTTAATTAAACTAAAATAGTTAAGTTTTATTTTTATTGGATAGTTTAAATGTTTAAGTTTTCTTTTGTATCGTTAAATCGCATTATCTACATGTGGCTAATAACTATTCATATTTCATATTACGTTAAATATGATGAGACAGTTGGTGATCATTTTCCCAGTCTGCCGTGATAGGACTACTAATTTCAATTAGTGTACAGACTGTGAAGTAACTTAGTCGCGTTTCGGGATCAGTTTAAAAGTTGCCGGTTCTATCTAGGCCGGCATAGTGGATGCGGGTTACTTACAATTATTTGATTGTAGTAGTTGCCTCCATTCATGATTCGTACTCCAGCTTAGAAACCACAATAAAAAAATGAACAATTAAATTTTGACATGCCTAATACTATACTAATGCGTCCTTGTATCATAAATATTAGACAACCAAAGAAACATTGATTTGATTGAAACAAGTTGTTTTTGTTAGAAAACCATTTCATTAAGACTTGGCTTATTGAGGTTTTGATTTGTTATAAAGAAAAACATTTTTATATGCAACGGTAAAGGCTACTTGATAAAAAGAAAACATCCCTGCAAAAATTGATTATTTTATATTGAGGTAACAAGGTACTTTTTACGCATCCAATTCCAGTGCACGACCTACTCCAAGCTCGTGAAAATCGAGGTTAATTGACATCTGTTACGAGTTCGATTGACGCTTCCACGTGAGTAATCGCTTTAAGAGTCTATTATTTGAAAGGCTCGCATGCGTTTGGGATTAATTAATGAATGAAAAGGGTCAGTATGCGGTTACTCATTTCGCTTTGATTGGATTTGAGAGTAATCAATTGTGGACCTTTTCGTGTTTTCCTTTCCTTTTTCGTGTTAGTAAATACTACTATGTTAAGGATTTGGATAATCCGCCACTATGAATGTCGGTTGGAACAATTGAAACTAAACTATTCCGTTATGAGCATTTCGGTCGCCTTTAATATTTAATCAAGATGAAACCCAGCTAAATATATTTACTAAAATATAATTACTAAAGACGTGTTTATTGTTATATTTTAGATGTAAACCATTTTTGATCCGAGAGGACGAGAAATGAATCTTACTTAAATCTTACTTTACTTAAAATACTAAAAATTAACGTTCTCTGGCATTTCGCATTTTGTCTCGATGCCTGTTGTAGACAGTCGTCACGTCCAATATTATCACAGAACTATAATACGTTAATTCTAAATTAATGAATATTACGGCAAGAGAAACGATAAAAATATTAATATGAATATGTGTATGAATATGAATATGAACACCTTTGACCAGCAACCGTCAAACTTCATCCACAGCAGTGCATACAACATAATTATATTTTTTGTCACTAAAATGACTTCACCAGTCTAACAGTTAGGTTAGGTCTCTATGCGTTTAGGTTAGGCCCTAACCTAAAGGAATAGTCAGTGTCTACGCGCGCTCCGTATTTATACTCAAAGTTACAGGTAATTTTATACAAGCACTTGAACTATGATAACTATACAAGCGATTGTCTTTTATTACTTCGTATATAAAAATTAAAATCATACTTAAACTTTACATCGTTACGACAATTGTACATGTGAATTGTTATTGGAATATGTTGTGCTATTAAACATAATGATTTAATAAATTTACTATATGGCAACCGTGGTTTAGTAGTAGTACAATGGTTAGGCAAACCGAGAACTCCCGCTTCGAAACCACTTACAAATCTAATGTATTTTTGGTATAATGTACTTTGGTCGCCCAGTTTCCATGATACAAGCAAGTTTAGTAACTTTTTTTTTAGAAATATAGAAATGTAGGTAAAATATGTTATTTGTTTATTTAGAGTACATCGGAGACATCCCCAGGTTGCCCAGGCCCAGTGCCCATAACCTTAGAGCTTGTATGAAGAGAATTGTGGATGTGAAGGAAGCGAGGGAGTTGTGTCAGGATCGTGGCAAGTGGCCATTGTCTCTGCCTATCTTTGTGGGAAAAAGGCAGTTTGATTGATTGATTGAAAAACAAATATCTCATTTCAAATCAAACTGTCACGTTTCTCTTGTTAGAGCTTAAATACATAGATATGTCAGAATCGTGAAATGTGGCACTTCAATAATTCATTAGAACGCAGGAAAGAAAGCAACATATATATTTTACCATCTAAAACAAATAATACTTTAGATAATAATACAGCCACTGAAATGTTTGCGATAACTTTAAATTGAGGGAATAAAATTACTAACAATTTAAAACATAATTTTCTTAAGCAAGAATGAACATCTAAATGTTATTCCACAATATTATGCATAGGTAAAGGGTGCTTATTTTTTACGATTATCGCAACAACATGCAGTAGGCGGAAACATTGTTAGCACCCAACACGGCGACTTATGCACTTGCTAAGCGAGCAATTTCCTAGCCCGCTCTAATGAAACCGCCTGTAGACACGCGTGCAGTACTTTATGCAAGCCTTTGTAGTGCTGTCCGAGGATTATGCTCATGCAGCTAGTTTACAAGTATATGCTAACGGATATTAACACTCCTACGAAACGGCTTTAGCAGCAGTAAAAGCAATTTTAAGTCATGCCTTTCAAGACATCGTTGCCTGACGAGTAAAACTTTAACTTTAACCCAATTTTATATAAATTGTACATTAACTTCGCATTGTGTAAGAATTACTCATTAGGGAGATATTAATATTTTGACAGGAGATTGACAAAATTAAATTAACATTGTTATTTTGAACACAGCAGTCCGCTACGCATAAGGCCCTGCGGACTAAGGTTCAATTGCCGAACGGACCAAAAATTTATTTCACAGAATTAAATTTATTATATAGGATAATCTTTTTAGTTTTATAATATTAGTTAATAAAATAAAATAAATGAGGCATATACATGTTACGGGTCTGACTGAGTATTTAGGAGTGGAAGGTAGACAGTTGGTGGTCAATTCAGGGTACAGCTTTCAAATATACAGCCTGAAAGTGAATGGCCGGCATGGTGGGTGCGACTTCTACGTAAAAAGTGATGCTCCATTGGCTTTGTTTATACTTTTGGGCATTAAGATGACATTTGAATGATTAATTACTTGTTTATGACAATGATTGATTGTTATCGTATACAAATATGCAACTAGAATTAACTGCCACTTATTAACTGCTATAACTAGATTTATATTGGTTTATATATACCTCTATAATTAAAGAAGCCTCAACTAGATAAAAAATATTTACGAATTTATTGTTCAACCGTTCAGTGTTATAAAAAGATAATTGCGCTCAATTCGCTTCCATTGCAAGCTATATAATTCAAAGATCCATTTATTTCCTTCTTTTTCACTTGTTACACGTAGCTCACGTACAGATAATACTACAATGAGGCATACAAATTATCGCCTGTGCCGACATCTGACATCATAAACTTAGATGATCATAAAAACAGTACGACGTGTTTGAGATATTACGCCTTATAATTTAGAGCTTAAAGTTTAGTTTTGTATTAAAGGTTAAGTCAGTTATGGAGTTTTGTTATGCATCATAAGGTCAGTGGTCGGCGAATAACTCGCTAAGACATGATCATGACTGGTGGGCTTATACTCCACACCTCGTTACGTGTTAACAGCCACATTCGCTCACGACGCGATATTTATCCCGCGAAACTTTGAAACGCGCCCGCGCAGACACTTATGTCGAAATTTTGTAATAGTCCCAACGTGATAGGTTAGATCAATTGTTTTTGATATATTACTTTCTGTCTGATAAAAACATGTAGAAAATGAGTTATGTGTAAAGTTATTATGGCTTTCGTATTTTTGCAGCATTATTGTATTATATATATTTAGAATTTATATAGCTTCCCTAGTACTCATAACTATAGTATGAGGAGCTTGTATGAGGAGAATTGTAAAAGTGAAGAAAGCGAGAGATATATGTCAGGATCGTGGCAAGTGGCGCTCCATAGTCTCTGCCTATTCCTGTGGGAAAAAGGCGTGATAATTTGATTGATTGAATAAATTTATATTATGTTTATATATAATAGGAAAAAAACATGTGTTCTTCAACAACAGTACCCATAGCAGGACGTAAAAGAATAATAAATTAATTTTAGTACTTTTTATATGGCACAAGTAAAATAATTGATGTTACCTTTAATTAAAACTATAAGTACTTAAATGGCTGGCAGACACTTGGTGGTCGTTTGCCGAATCGGTTTAGTACCGCCACTTTCAAGTGTACAGACCGTGAAGTGACTTAGTCACGTTTTGTTGCCACCTTTGAAGCTGCCGGTAACAATTGCCTCTATCCATGGACTGTGGTCCACCTTAATACAGGCTGCTATTCATACCAGGAATACATAATAGAAGCAAGATTATTTTGCAAAACATAGCCAAATGTGCAATAACGAAGTGGAGATGAACATCATTTTTTTATTGTGACACGACATCTGACCTCAACCCGCCTGATGATAAGCAAGAGGAGGTCCAAGAGTGACGACGACTGAGAAAAACCAGTTTGTTCACGGCTGAATCAGTCGCCGTCACTATGCCGGCCAAAGGTGCTTCTTCGCGCATCGCTTGAAGGATCCGAGGTCATAGGATGGAGAAGCAAACACATAAGCAGGCAAAGCATTCCACTTGTGCGTCTTTTTTAGAAAGAAAAGACGCACCGAACTTTTTAGTTCGACTGCCGATTTAGTCGATAGAATGCGGATGCTTTTCCCGACCTATGCGGCTATTACGGGTGTAAAAAGACGAGGTAGGAACAAGGTTAAAGATATAGAGCATACAGATTGGAATTTACATGTTTATTAGATATTATTAAACTTGTTCAATTCATTCCCGTTGATTGATCTTACAAGAAACTAACCATAATGACGTAATTTTATTTTATTGTGACTGGACATCTGATCTCGACCTACCTGATGGTAAGCATAATTGAGGTCCAAGAGTGCCGACGACTGAAAAAAACATCTCAGCTCACAGCTGCGTCAATCACAGTCACTATGGCGGCCAAAAAACTGTATAATCGGTATAACCTGTTAGGCTTTATTCACGTGGTTACTGTGAATATGGAATCGCATTCAATAACTGTTTTACAGCCGGTTGTAGCAAAAAAGTTTCAATTTCTGAATTTAGTTTTACTTTATACTTATTCTATTAAGTTTACTATTACGAAATCGTGAATTGGGTTGTTAATAATTTTATATCGAAACTACAAAATGATTGATGTCCTTTTGCTATGTGAAATGTGAAGTTAAAGAATGGTGCAACCCATTTTTCTTTTTTTCTTTTACTTATACGATACTTTTTACAAATTCGTAAATTACAATTTTTGGTACAACCGGCTGTTAGACTCCATACCGCTAAGGTGTTTGTAATATAGAAATAAATACAATTATAATAACATATAAATTTATTAACAAGAAATATTCAAGAGTTATTTTTGGATATTTACCTCCAATTTTCCTCTTCAAAGCGAAATTCTCAAATATGAACTCTACAAGACCATATAATTACGTAAATATATCCGATATAATAGTTGTATAAAAAGGGGATGCCGAGCGCCAAAGGATATCAATCTTCAATACATAACGCGCTAAACTCTACAAAGCAGATGATAAACGGCCCTTTATGTTTCGCAAGAGGAGCGTTATTTTAGTGCTCTATAAATGAAGATAAGATTACACCGTGGACCTCCATTTACTCGTTCTCGTGGAGTTAACTCTTCTTATATATATTTATTTTCTCAGATAGATCACTGTTGGTCGGAGTTTGTCTGTATAATTATGCGTCTGCGAAGGTTCTATCGCGACATTGTGCGAGTATACTAGTTTATATTATTTCAATAGATTAGTTTTTTTTATTGTGACACGACATCTGACCTCGACCCGCCTGATGATAAACAAAAGAAGATCCAAGAGTGATGAGGACTGAAAAAATCGAGTCACAGTCAGTTAAAAATTGATGATAAACAAAAGGAGATCCAAGAGTGATGACGACTAAAAAATCGAGTCACAGTCAGTTAAAAATTGATGATAAACAAAAGGAGATCCAAGAGTGATGACGACTGAAAAAATCGAGTCACAGTCAGTTAAAAATTGATGATAAACAAAAGGAGATCCAAGAGTGATGACGACTGAAAAAATCGACTCACAGTCAGTTAAAAATTGATGATAAACAAAAGGAGGTCCAAGAGTGATGACGACTGAAAAAATCGAGTCACAGTCAGTTAAAAATTGATGATAAACAAAAGGAGATCCAAGAGTGATGACGACTGAAAAAATCGAGTCACAGTCAGTTAAAAATTGATGATAAACAAAAGGAGATCCAAGAGTGATGACGACTGAAAAAATCGAGTCACAGTCAGTTAAAAATTGATGATAAACAAAAGGAGATCTAAGAGTGATGAGGACTGAAAAAATCGAGTCACAGTCAGTTAAAAATTGATGATAAACAAAAGGAGATCCAAGAGTGATGACGACTGAAAAAATCGAGTCACAGTCAGTTAAAAATTGATGATAAACAAAAGGAGATCCAAGAGTGATGAAGACTGAAAAAATCGAGTCACAGTTAGTTAAAAATTGTTGATTTAAAATAGTTTACAATGATTGTCTACCGACCCAGTTATCACTGTTATTGTCTGTTTATATTTCAGATGTTTTATTATTTCTCATGAAACATAAATAGTTGTTGATTTATACTTTTGTGCGTATATGTCCAACATGATGAAAACACCATATATTTTTCTCATAGTAAAATACGATAATTTTATGACTTTAACTTTAATATGTATGAGCAAGGCAACACTCAGAATAAAATTGTTGTTCTAGGCGTCATAACACTTGTCACACAAAATCATATACCACAGAGATTCACCAGGCGTGTGGAAACGGCACCGGTGGCGTGCACGTTCGTAAACTTTAACAAAATGGCGTATCTTAATAATACAGCAAAGCGAATTCACCTTTATTACTATGTTTATAAACACTAAAGTTAAATTTGAAAAATACATCCAAAATTCGTGCTGAAAGCTTTACTCGAGGGCCTGGCTTGTACTAACGATGTAGCAACGATATCAAGTGTCGTAGAATTGGCGAACACTGCTTTTAGTTTTACGTAGCTAAATCGGTATCGCTATTTCATTGTGGAATCTCAGTAGAAGCCTTGTAACACCGCATCCGAGTGCATGTAAATAATTTTACCATTTATATGCTGGATTTCAAAAAAGGGTGGCAAGAAAAATATGAATATACATTTTATATTTTAAATGTATGTATGTTTGTTACCTATTGTACTTTACAATATATAAAAAATACATAAAATTACATTTGTTACCTTTAATTTAAAAAGGCGACTGTGGTGTAGTGGAATTGCAATGGTTACGCAAACTGATAGCACGGGTTCAAAACTACTTGCCGATACCAATGCATCTTTGATATAATATGTACTTTGGTTGTCCTGTTTCTATGATAGTAGCCTAATATAGAAGTGTGAAAAGTAATATACGAATGCGTGCTACCAAAAGTTCGTACTTCTTAGTATTGTTTTACTAATTGGCAAGATGTGCTCAGTAAATCTTCATCGCCCTCAATAAGTCAGCTTCAATTAATACTTGGATACAATATCTTGGAGATTATCCAATAATGCAATAACGTGGAAATTATGGAATACATTTAGTATATTAGCTCCCACGCAATATTGTACAGATAATGTGTTTTGCAATAAACATTTAATTAATTCCGTTATGACTCATTTCATTTATTTATTGAATCTATTTTCTACTCAATCCAAATTCAATTAAATTATTTAACTCGTGAATAGATATGAAAGCGTGAGTATGTTGATTGATTTGGTGTTTTGTTCACGTACCTATATTCAAATTGAAAAGACTTAGGTAATAGAATTTGTAAGAGTAAATTATTATAAATAAATTTATTGCAAAATACATATTATACATACTAGTATATGAGAAGCCTTCTCTACTAGTCAACTGTTGGAATGTGCAAAGTGAAAAAGTAGGTAGGTAGATACAGAAGAGCGAAAAGTACCATATATTATTAACCTGTAAGATATATTCCAAGGAAATTTCAAACGATCCATGCGTCGAGGCCTTTCCGATTTTAACGGGTTGGTTGTCGAAAAAGTCTACTTTCTTGTACTCTAAAGGATACACCAAAGGTTGAAGTGAAATTTTTAGTAAAAGTGTCTATATAAGGCGTTAATCTTCTACAGCTATTTTTATTGTGACTCGACATCTGACCTCGACCCGCCTGATGGTAACCAAGAGTGCTGGCTTAAACTATTAACCCATCGCTTGAAAGATATAAGGTTATAGTATTGGGGGAACATATTGGCATGTATTCCACATATTGACTGTTTTAGAAAGAAACGACGCACTGTTTTAGTTCGAATGCCGATAGGGTCGACAGAGTGTGCATCCTTCCCTTGACCTGTACGGCGGGTATCACGGATGTGAAAAGACGAGGTAGAAACAAGGTTAAAGATATCTTCGGAACATTATCCGTAAGATAGGCGATAAAGGACTACGAGTAAAAAGTCTAACGCAAATTCAAAATTCAGTCTTATTGGTGAGGAGCTTAATATGAGCTTGTCACTCATATACTCATATTAAGTTGGTTTGATCTATCTCAAACCGAATAAAATGGATTAATGAAATTATATAAAACTCATATATAGCATCCAAATAAGACGATGAAGTCTGGAGTAATTATACAACGTTTGTGGGTAGCATATGAAGCGTCTGTGGGTATAAATCAACTCAGCGTGGTTAGCTACCCCGCCTGAGGAGCTCGTTATCTTGCGTCTTGCGGATCGTCCGCATTCATTAAAGTTTTCGTCTAATATTACTTAAAGATAATTGATTTTGGTTTGCGATTACTTGTTTGCTTGTAAAGATAAATTATAATTGGTGCACATTATTATGTCCCTATACATAGGTAGTTGTTTAACAATACCTCGTATTATTTATTGGAATGAGTTGCAATTTCTTTCTGTGATAAATAAGTTCTTCAATCAGATTAAACATATAAACATAAATAAAGAAGGCGACCGTGGTGAGAGGTTATTGGAAATGCTGACCTTCTAACAGACGCATCCCTCAGGTGACGAACAGGAACACGCCTCGACGTCGCACTCTGTCATAGCATAGGGACTCGGACTTAAAAACTGGTAGTCCAAGGTTCCGCGGCAGATAGGCAACTGAGGCATGGTGTTGTCTTGAGTGGTTGCTTGGAAACGCCATCAATAGGTGGTGTTGCATCGGGTAGAGTAAGTAGAATTGTCCGAGGTGGAACGAACAGAGGATGCCGATGCTCAAGTTGATGTAGAGGGAGAGACGTGCACTCGCTTCCGCTCGCCTTTCTCTCGCCGCTCTAAAGAGAGGCCCGTTCGTCATTGTGAAACCGAATGGGCTTAATATAAGGCAGAGAAGGCCATCGTCAGTGGAGTTCACATAAAGAGTAGCTCACGCATACTTGCGACGCTAATTTTTACAGACAGAGGAAACTGCATGGGGGGTCAACGAGTGAGTGCTCAGCTGATAGAGCTTTTCCCCCAAATTAATAAAGTGCAATGACCACGCAAATACCAATATATCTTTGTGTATGCACTTTGGTAGTCCTGTTTCTATGATACAAAGACTCATATCATCTTAGGTTAGAAATGTAAAACGGAAAAAAACTATTTTCTTTGCAATTATCTTTGCAAAACCTTAGAGTTTCCATTCCTTATGAGATATTCCTAATGTATAGGGGAAAGTCGGGTAGCCACGGCCGGCGGGTAGCCCCGGCCACTGTGAGTACCAACTCCCACGCACGCATAGATAAACTTTGCACACTTGAAACAGTTCGCACACGCGCGGTGTGCACACCCGACTTTCCCCTACTTTAATATTCGTAATATTATATTAGTATATTATTCCTAATGTATAAGTTTTAAACTCTAAAATGTAATGATTTATAAATTGATAGGCACATAATTTCCTAAACACAAGTAAAGTGGTACAATATTGATTGAGGTTGTTGTATCTCTTATTAATATTACAAAGCATCTATAGTAAATTACTAAAACTGATTAAAGGGCATGTCAGACGTTGTTAATTATAATAGAAATTTCCAAAGCATATTGTCTGAGCCTTTAATTCCGAGCACATTTTCAGAGAAACGTTAATTCGTAGATGATCCTTACCTGTTATTAACACGATGTATGTATGTATACATACTAAGACTATATTCCAAGGGTATTTTAATTAAAATTATTATTGCATTTTATTATGGATTTTAATCAAAATTTAATCAAACATATTAATCATTAACAGATAAATATGTTCCTAAAATTGGCAAAATGATGTTTTTCGCAACAAAAAAAGTGTTTTTTTTACATTTTCTATAGTAAGCTACTAAATTGCTTGATATCATAGAAACAGGATGACTAAAGTACATTATCATAAATACATTGATACCTGCAAGTGGTTTTCAACTTATGCCACCAGTACTACTACACCACCGTCGCCTTTATTATTATGTACTAGCTGTGCCCGCGACTGCGTCCGCGTGAAATTGTTATTTTGAGAATCATATTAATTTTTTGTTTACCTACCTGCTCAGCTTTATTATAAATTACCTATAGCTGTTACCCGCGACTTATTTTAGACGATTAAATTACGTAACTAATAGAATATATTTTAAAGTACTTCTGCGTAAAAAGAACGCTGAGTGCTTTTTCTAGGCATTACAGTGACGAAGAAAGAACGAAGGAAATGAAAACTTAACCAAACTAACTGTATGCTTAAACTAAAACCTAACCTAATAAGAATTGTAAAACCTAACCTTGAAAGAATGTAGATGACACCTACAGGTATTATTTACAACAAAACAAAAAAAGTGTTATTGTGAAAATATTAGAAACAAAATACTATACTTAAAACAAACACTACCTACTATAGAGAAAACTACTACAAATGAAATTATATAAAAAAGGATTTTGCACGATGATATTATATCGTAAAAACAAATTAACGCTGCATTCAACCGATCAGTAGGGAGCCGACCGCATAGTATGCTTGTTTATCTATAAATGATGCGCCCCTCCACTTTTTTAGTTTATTTAAATGTGTGAATGCAAATATTACTAACTATACTATTAAACTTCATCACGTTCGTTCCTCCTTTGTGTCTAACCAGCAACTAAATAACCAATTACTGCATTTTCGGTGTGTTTTATCCATATTTGCTCGTATGCGTAAATGCAGTGGAGGGGCGCGTCATTTCGGCTTAGACAGACTATACCTCGTAGAGCTACACCCCTTTCCGCCTCTCCCGCAAGCACCGCCTCTCCTCGCCCGCCGGTTAGCGCTCATCATGCGACGCGTGTGAATTTTGTTTCAGAGTTATTTTAAAATTGTATTATCTTATAAGATGTTTATTGAAATTAGGTGATGTCAATGGCAATTTTGTTCACAGTTAAATACTTTTAATTAATAACACATTTATTTCGATAAAGAATAATATTATTATGTTAATACAACTCTGACAAATAATTTGTAATAATGCATTAATTTGGACCAAATTTGACTATCATAAAAACGGTTATTGTGAGTTAATCTTAAAAGATAGACATATACGGTCGCGGACATTTTTTTAGATAATTTAAAGAGGAATAATTCTCTCATACATATTTTTTTGGTATCTCGAACGGTTTTCGCAGCGCACGCAACGGAAACCCTCAAAGACGTAATATTCCCGGTTTTTTCCACATTTTCGACTGTTTCTTTGCTTCTATAAGTCGCAACGTAATGTTTTATAGCCTAAAGCCTTCCTCGATAATTGATCTATCCAACACAAAAAGAATTTTTCAATTCGACCCAGTAGTTCCTGAGATTAGCGCGTTTAAACAAACAAACAAACTCTTCCGCTTTATTATATTAGTATAGATGTTTATACGTACTACGTATTGCTCTATGACGTATTGACGTCATAGAGCAATTACTGACCCTGCGGACCCTGATTTTTTAAGAGTGACCCTTTATAGAGCTTAAAAAATTAACTAAACGTGTTATTTTTTTATGTATCATGACGTTTCGGTTCTGTTGCAAGAACCATGATCACCAGATTTAATTATAAAATTAATAGTGTAAAAAGCGGATGAGTAAATGAGGGAAAATGATACGAGGAATCGAAAGAGTTGTGTAATTGTGTAAGAAACGTGGAAAATAGCGCTTCGTTGTAGGCGTTAGGGCGTAAAATATAATTTACTTTATCGCCAAAGAAATATCAAAAATATCAAAAAGCTTGGTGAAATATCAAAAATATCAACTCCTTTACCCAGTGCCCTGATTATAGTTTGAGGTAATCATTATTATTTTTTATATTTTTTTAATTTCTACACTAAGCAACTAAAGTGCTTGTATCATAGAAACAGGACGACCAAAGTACATATATCAAAGACACATTGGTACCAGTGAGTGGTTTCGAACCCGTGCTCTCGGTTTGCATGACCATTGCACTGCCACTACACCACGGTCGCCTTAATTGTTTCTTTTTTTTATTTATGTTGCCAATGTAAGCTGTTTGTGCACCTACAAATAAATATAAATTTTAATTAGGAATAAGTCTATATAATATATTGCACAATCAATTAGAGAGTGTGTTTATATATAAGCATCAACCCGTATCCCTTTACGCAGTCAATCTTCAGATTATTCTGGCAGGCGTTGAAAGTTTTCAAATTTGCTTACAGCTCAACTTTGGTTAATATGTAGAGGGGCGAAGTTTGGTAGATTGAAGCGATTCCCCTGGTGGGAGATGCGCAAACCTTTGCCAATGTTCGGGATTCTTGTACATTGTATACTGGTTACTTCATTATTTTGATGGCCAATCGATGATAAGCACAGGGAACTGAAGTGGCTTTATTAATTAATTCACTTCATATAATGTGCTCTAAAGTGAACAGTTCTGTCAATATTTAATCGAGCGATGGTTGATAAATACTTGATAAATAAACTATGTTAAAAATATATTTTCATATTAATATAAAATCTAAACACAAACTTTTGTAGCTTCACATATTATAAACTTTAAGCGAAGCGTGAAAATTCACCTATGGCCGGCATAGTGACGGCATAAGCAAGCGTAAACTGAATAGGTTTTGAGTTAGCTGTGCTTTTGAACTTCCCCTTACGGTAAGTAAATAGAATCAGATGCCGAGTTTAAAAAAAAATGGCTTTACTACAACTATGTTTAAGGCATCTTATTATGTTCCAATATCTTGGAACCCAACGATTTCACATTTAGATTTATATTATCCCGAAAAAAAATCGAATAAAAAAATTCTAAGCATTTCTTTTACTTCATATATCATTTGATATATATTATTGGGCGATAAACTAATTAATCACTTGTATAATAACAGTAAAAAATAATACATGATTTTAAATGTTAGTTAATATAATAATAATTAACTCTATTTATGGCAGTAAAATAATATTAACAGAAATCTAATCCATCTATATTTAGAGTTATTGCGAATTTGAGATATTACTATCAGGCACTTCCGTCCCAATGGTCTGGAAAGAGTGCGGATTTCAAGTTGAAATCTTGCAATATGTATGAAACGACAAGGCAACGCCAAACACGCACCTGCTTGAATTCTCTGCGGTTTGCGGATACTCCAAACCTCTCAGTTTTCTGCAACGGACCGGACGTGAGGATTTTTAATAACATTGGTCATATCCTCTATATAACATAGAAACCCTATAATAATTAACATTTATTTCACATAAAATAGTACTTAAGACCACGATTAAGATATGATAACAAGCTTAATAATCAAACTAATGACATTAAATAAAATTTAAAAAGCTGCAACGATAGTATAAAGACAAAACACGATCCAACACACCGGTTTAGGGATCACTTTTGACACAATAAAGATTAAACGCCATATTTGTAATTAATGAAATCAATATCCATTTAAGTTAAAGGTTGTTAGTAATCAAGGAAACTTGGGTGGTAAGATCGGCTTCTTTGACAATTTAGATGATTTGATCTATTAAAACCTTGTATCTACATATCAATGACATTTCCTATTTTTAAGTCGTTTAAGAAAGATTACATTTTTTATCTTATAAATACCTACTTATAAACATTTAGTTTCTCGTTTACTGGAAGTAACTTGTCGCTATCTGAAAAACAGTCCTTATCATGTGTCGTCATCACATCGCGATCATCGTTGATAGCGATTCGAGTCGGTCATGCGCAATGCTATTTGGTTTGGTCGGCATTCAACGCATCCGCATTTTTAACAACACATTCATTTACAAAAGGCATTTATTAAATATTTAGCTTCATAGGAAAGTAACTCATATTGCAATGTAATGTTGACTATTTCTCTTCGGACTTTTTAATGATTGTTGAATCCTTTTAAAAGACACTCGGTAATATGGTGGCGGGAGCAACGCTGCAGGCTTTTCGATATTATCAGGGGCCTTCAGTAATGAGAGTTGGTGTTAGTCAGATGGAAACAGTGGGCCATGTACTTTTATTTTGTATTTCTTTTTTAAACAAAATGAAGATTTAAGGGAGTGTTCGAACAAAGTATCGACACTATCGATTTATTTATTTAAAGATTTAATCGGATCGGTACATGTAACAGTTTTAAGTACAAAAATCAAACTAGATTAATCATTAAAACACTAATTAGCTGGTAAGCTATAACTAGCACCACCGCTAAGAATTAAAAAAAATGTTTAAAATATCATATTATATTATCATATACCTGTAAGTAATTTTATTTAGTATAAATCAAGGTACTGTTAGAGTGTTACCTACATTTTTTATTGGCAATGAATATGGGCGAATCGAATTCTCAATATTCTTCGTATCGATCTAGATAAGCAGGTAATTAAAGAATCAGTCGATCGTTCGGAGAAGTCTCATCGAACCGAGTGATACGATGGCTTGTAATCGAGAATATCGGTTACACAACTACCCAAATGGACAGATTCAGATTACCCACTATAATAATTAACTTCATAAGGCACAAGTTATCATAGTAATCTATTTAAGATTTTCGATGGTATTATGTTACTCGAGCTTTTTATTATTGTTTATTGATTATAATCTAACAAGTAGTAGTGTAGCCTATTACGAAATTGGCACGATTATTTAATATAAAATCAGTATTAGTTATATGTATATTTATATATATTATTATTAAATACGATGATGTAATATTTATTATATGAGAGTATCAAAGCACATTCAAACGTACCCTCTAACCTCAAACAAATATAATTAAAGCCCGTCTATATTATACCGTAAATTATTAAATTACAGACGAAATTCATGAAATGGTAGTCCTTAATTGAAACTTTCATTCACGTCTGAAATGCGTAAAGGTTCAGATTTATAATTTGTTACCGACAACTGTGTATTAATTTAATTTTAATTTTCCATCTGACGCGGCCTGAAAACTAACGTTCCTACAGAGGCAAAGCACCGCAAACTCACAGCTGCTACTTGACGTCATTATTAAATGCTTTTCAAGACCAGGTGTTGATAATAACGAGGGTGAACGTTTAATTAATGAACATGTACAGGGGTAGTTGAATGTGCGGCAACTCGTGACTAAAGTTTCGTCAAAACCTACAATTATTATGACAATTAGATATTTCCCAAAAAATATATATTAACATCTTTATTTTTAATTAATTTCCTTTTGATTACGAAAGTAACTTGCCTTATCCTTGCGTTATCTTCAAAATAAGTTCGGCGCTCCGTTGTTTCTTTGTACATAGAACAGTCAACAATTGGGATGCTTAACCAGCTTATGTGTTCTCCTCATCTTTCCTCCTATAACCTCAGATCCTTTAAGCGTGTAAAAGCACTTTTGCGACATAGTGACGGCGACTGAGACACCTTAAACTAATTGTTTTTTTTTAGATCGTCGGCGCTCTTGAACCTCCTCTTGCTTAGCATCAGGCAAGGCAATGTCAGATATCGCGTTTTATTAAATAAATAACAGTGTGTAAATTTAAGTTGCGTGATAGGTTTGACTTGACTTGAATAAATAATTAAACTGATATTTATAAAAGTTTTGTAGGCATTGCTAGTTGTCCTAATTCTAATGTAAAAACTAGCGATATGCGAATTATATTATGTAGTGTCACAGTTTCAGAAATTACAAACTCGGTGACGAAATGCTGCCAACAAAACAATTCGAAAATTATTACGCATTATTCACGACTATTTACGCCTAATTTCGTATAAACGTATATTTCGCTTGAAGTACATAATAAAATTATATACCAATTTAAAACCTTTTAAAGCTACAAATACATTAAACATGTAACATGAAAGGCATGTAAAATATTTATTTGATTTCTGATATATTAGCTTTGATTATTTCCTTAGGACTGTGGATTTTTTTTAGATTTTGGACAAATGAATTAAACAAATTTTATTTGGCTTACTATCGCGTTTATTTTGTTTAGTCATTGTACAATTTTTATTCCGACGATTCAAGAGCTTTGCAACCATGGTCATGGAGAGTCTCTTAGTATTGTGTTTATGAATTGTTATAAGCCATAATTCAAGAGTTTCTTGTGATATTTTCTCATCCGAAATCATGGTAAAGTCTGACAATGCTATGCCTTACTATGCCTATGCAAAATAAATTATTGAATTTAAATTATTTAAAAACGTGATTCGACAAACTTGAAATAAACCGTTGTAATAGCTGTAACTTAATATTTAAACTGAATTCAGAATGAAGAACTTTGAACAGCAAAATGCTTTGTACTGCATATTATGTCAGTGTTGTTAAACATTATCCGATATCCATATCCTTCATAGCGACAAGTAAATAGCCTCCCACGTAGCGATCAGCAATCCTGATGTGCCCATTCCTCAGGACTCTCTATACAACATAAATCACCACCAATCTATATTCCGTGCGGCGGACACCTGCATCTTATACTCTAGCACTTCCCAGACATAACGCTACCCAATTAAATACATCTCGATATAAGATAGTCCTCATTTATCCTATTAACTGTATTTTTTCTACTCTCTTTCTCACGCACAAATTTTTATTCATTTTTAAATCCTTATTTCAGATTTAAAATTGACCATTAATATTTAGATTGGGTGTGTAAAGTTCAAATATATATCTAACATTTTAGTTTCTATAAATACACGCTAATTCCAAAACGCGACTAAGTCACTTTAACGTTCACCAGATCCCAGACTGGGCACTACCACTTACCACTCTTAAAAAGATATTTTTATACTTATAACTATACTACATTACCTAAAAGCGAAAGAATTAGAGAATCGTACGAAAGTCATAACCATCTATTCTAGCCACTATTTTTAAAACTATAGTCATAAAGTAAATATCCTCATGTTCTCCCGATATATTTTTATTGTTAAAAGCCTCGGATGAAACATGGATAAACACACCGAGAGAACAGATTCTAGTAGTAAACAAAACTCAACCTTGATATTGTTCAAAGTGATCATTAGGGTGTACGATTCTTGTTAGTGATGTGTATTTATTCCAACGAAGGTGTTACTGGTTACTATGCGGTACTCTTGAATTTTTAATGGTTAACTCAGTCGTGACCGTATGTTTTGTTTGATATGAAAGTCAATGCATTCCTCTAGACAAGTTTTTACACAAAATGCATATATTTATTTATTTTTAAAATTTCTGAAAAATCGCTTTATATGAATTCAATGTCACAAATAAACTAAATTAGACTTAATGGTTTAAAATGTAAATCGATGCAATCTAGCAGCTCTATGCTCCTTTATAGTCTATACCACGGAGAATATTCCGAGGAGCTCTTCAACATCTTTTTAGTCCTGTGAACAAGTTGAAGAAGCATCTGCATCAAACTAAAAGATGTAGCCCGTCGGTACTTTATAGAACAATCGACAAGTGGAATGCTTTACCAATCCATGTAAAGTACCTTTGATTTGACAGCGTTTTTGACAAGTATTTCATTTTGGGTCGACATGTGAAAGTACCTCACCTGATGTAAGGCTGAAATGCGGTCCATTAATAAAGGCGACTGCTACTGCAGTTAAATAACTGCAAATAGCAATCGCATCAAATATGCCGGTCTAGTTTTTAGCAAATTTCAAGTTGATCCGGAAACTCGACCCAAATCATCTCATGGTTTGTAAGTGGTGGTACTACCCCGAATCAGCAGACAATTAAATTATAGGAACCTTCCAACCTTTTACTAATCAGAATTACTAGTGTTAATTAGGATAGTTATAATTAAGTTTCTCTAATAATGAAATAAAATAGGAAGAGTAGTATAGTACTTAAATAGACTTAAGAGGCTAAATTAAATAGCTCATAATAAAACAGAAATAAACTTATCCTATGGTACGTATAATTACTATAAACTGGACTTTCTTGTAATTAAGTCTCCTACAATGAAACCTCATAAAGACATAATTATACAGCGTTTGTTTAATAGTATCTATAAATATTTCCTTTGATTTTACAATTTACTAAATTGTTGCTAATTGATAAAATAAAGAGCATACAATATGAACGATATGAAGCATTTCAAATTATTCAGTCTTCAGATTGATATCCGTGTTTAATTTTAAATAAAATACTAGCAAGACTATTCTAAATAAAATTAAATCCCTATTTTCTCCAAAGTCGGGTTTCACTCGATTTTAGTTTTAACTCAGATTTTCTGATCTATCTCTCACCCACGATGAAAATATTAGCATTGGAATACAGCAATATCATCAAAACATATAATAGTTTAACGAAATTCCCAATAATTTATAAAACATATTATAAAATATATTATTTTAGGAGATTTTAATTTCTTGTTTTGCTGTGTGTACATAATTTTGGGACACAATCCAGTTCATAATTGTCATTTTGTGTAAATAAATTTAATGTAACGATTGTGTCCTGTCATGTATGCCCATAAATAAATAAATAAATATCGGACGATTTCTATACTAAGCTACAAAAGTGCTTGTATCATAGAAACAGGACAACCAAAGGATTGGCAGAGACATTTGCGATAGTAAGTATTATCTATATCATGTGATTTGATTGCAAGTGTGTATCAGTAAATCTGAATTTGATGTATCTATTTCCTAAATCTAGTAGATCGTACTCTTTATACAACACAATATATACTAAGCTAAAGACTGTTCCATAAGTAGAGGGTACTGCTACTACTGTTAATTAGCTGCATGTAGAAGTCTCGTCCAATATTTTGGCCTAGTTGGAAGCGACAACTTTTGATCTGATTTTGAAATGCGACTGAGTTACTTAACGATCTATATACAATATATATTGATCGTTGACTAACTATCTACCAATCTTATTAGGGCATTGGTTGTTAAATATATTATATATCGTCTATGGTTAACTTTAAAATATAAAATCTATTGTTGTTTTTTGTGTACGATAATAAATGTATTATGATCCTTTTAACAACAATTTATTGTATTGCCGTTTTTAATAAAGAAAAGAGGATCGTTTGAAAATACGGATCTCCCTTTACGGTTTATTTCAGCAACGTAGAAGTTTCAAATGGCCCTAATGCTATGCAAACTTCGTTATACAGCTACCATTTACTTCAAATAAAAATAACAAATGTTTTAATATAGGCAACTGACTACATTAAATTTATATTTTTAATGTTGGCAGTTGGGTATAGGTCATTTCCCTATACCCATCAGAGTCTAGTGTGAAGACCTTAGTGTTTTTTTATTATTTTTTAACAAATATTTACAATACTCACATATTACAAATAAAAACTATTAAACAATCGGGAATCGAACCCGGGACCTTACGCATAACGAACTGGTGTCCTAACTAATGCGACACACCAGGGTTCTGATAAATTCAGATAGAATAAATTTTAATGAAGGAAACAATGACGATGGAAACAAACAATGTGTCAGCATCGTGGAAAGCAGCGCTGTTGACTTTGCCCATCACTGTGAGAATTAAGGTGTGAGCATATTGTTTTTTTCTTTATTGTGGCTCGACATATAGCAAACCGCCTGATGTTAAGCTGGAGTGAGGTCCATGAATAAAGGCGACTGCTACTACAATTTATAACTGCAAGTAGCAGTCGCATCCACTATACTTTTTTTACAATTCTGTACTAAGCTACTAAAGTGCCTGTATCATAGAAACAGGACAACCAACGTACATATATCAAAGATACATTGGTACCGGTGGGTGGTCTCGAACTCGTGCTCTTTGGTTTGCGTAACCATTGCACTGCCACTTCACCACGGTTGCTAGTAACAAATGGCCTATTTGGTACTAGCAACTTATAAGCTAATCCCGACCAGCGACTAAGTTTCTTCATGATCTGTATGCTTGGCACCATTGTCTACAACTCCTAATGTTTTTCTTGGTTTAATTGTTTTAAATTAATAGGTAGTATGAAACATTCACTGTAAGGGAATTATATTCCTGTACAATTGCAACATACGAGGTAAACATTCAGAGACGTCGCGTCAGCTGCAATAGCATAATTAGACAACTGTAAGGAAGGAATTACATGCATAAACTAGTACTTTCATATGTTCTCAAGCTCTCACCGCTCATCTTTAGTAGCACATTTCTCCAAACATAATTTTGGTTTCATGCTGTAGTATCTTTGAATTATATATATTTATAATAGAAAATGGTATTGATAATTAATAGAAAATGTTTGCTCACTATACGTCGTTGATGTTACGTGTCGTTTGTGCCACGGCGCCATGATACTTAAATTCCATAATTCCTAGGACATCATTAATTTTGTATGGGGACTTGGGCTAAATTGTATTAACAGTTACATATATCATGTACGGAAATGTAATTGGAAAATATCTTTTTGCATAGTTTAGATGTACAAAATGATCAAACTATAATTATGACAGTATAAGCAGAACTGTTAATATCGTGTGTCCTGGTGATTGAGAAATAATACAAAATCCATATCTTATTTTTCAAATAACTCAATTGCTCAGCAATTAAAAGATTTTTTTTATAAGTTTTATCAATACAAGTATCGAAACTGCCATTTATATATATTTTCATCATTGGGCATTACAAAAGCAGTACAAAAAAACCGAAGCCCCAAATTATTTTTTACGTATACATAAAAATATTCAAAATGTGGTATTCAATAACGCTTATCAATAACCAATATTTTGTTTTTTCTTTTTTTTTAAGAAAAAGAATTCCATGTTTTTAAAATAACATTATTATGAATATAAATTAGAATTCCAGCTAAACAAAAATGATTATTATTTGAAATGGCCATTACTTCATCATGGGAATTTCATACGTAAAGACCTAATATTAATTTCTTTTCTAATATTAGTGGAATGATAAAGAGAAACTAAAAGATTGCAGGTTTTTTAAATCTAAGTATGAGGACAGTTGTGGATGTGGAGGAAGCGTTGTCTCTGCTTATCCCTGTGGAAATTAAGGCGTGTCGATTGGTGTTAATGATATTAATGTAATTTAATTATATTCTACAATTTACACCTGAGACTAAACCTTTGGACTTCAATTGAATTAAATTATTCAATCAAATTGTCACGCCTTTTCCCACAGGGATAGGCAGAGGCCATGAAACGCCATTTGCCACGACATAACTCCCTCGCTTCCCTCACAAACTCAATTTATACAAGCTTTACAGTTATGACCCCTAGATTTCTTCAACCCAGATTTCTTGAGGATGTCTCCGATTTGGTTGGAAAACACCCCAATCCACATCAGATTTATAAATTTCTATTTACATGTGATCCTTTCCTTTTCGTTCCTTTCCTTTGTCAATCCTTGTCACTATATCTTCTTTCAAACCACTTCTACCGCGCACTGTGCTATTCCTCATTCTATCCGTTATCGTCACTTCACATACGCTTTTTAATGAACATCAATTGTCACGCCTTAATTCCCAAATTGATAGGCAGATACAATGAAACGTCACTTTAAATAATCCTGATACAACTCCCGCTTAAAAAAATATTAACCACTATTAGCGTAAACCACATATAAAGACAGGATACTTTATACGCATCATTATAAGCAAAATAAACAGATATTTGCAGCACATAAAACAGTCTCCGTGTCTTGTCGCATCAAGGCTCAATAAATAAAAAACACCTCGGCAATGTTTTACCATTTCCAAGCTTCCATACAGAGACCCCTTGTCACTTCACAAACGTGGAGTTAAATCAGCTGCCAATACACCCAATGCACCTGTGGAAACGTCGATTATGTAAATGGTAAGGACCTTTAACACTGAAAAGACAAGAGCCTTCGCTATTTTGTAAATGTTATATAGATAATAAAAGTAAATTGTCGACTTGCGAACTCTGTTAGAATGTTGGTAGCTATATAAAATACATTTCTAGAGCCATTACTTTTAATTTAACCAAATACACTTGACGTAAATGTTTTGGAAAGGAACGTTACATTAAATTATGTGTAAATAAATATATATAGTAAATCCGCTATACTGACGGTAAACAAGAGTATTGATTCGTAGTTAGTACTTACTATGCCTTACTTATACTCGTAGGTACCATGTTCGTGTAATTCGTTTGTATTGTTACAATAAAATAAATTTTATTATTATGTTACAACAATAAATTATTAAACAATTTTTAAACATTTATTAAAAATTGTTAAGACATTTAATAAACAAATTAATAAAGTTAACAAACATAAAATTCAAATACCCAATATTGTTTAAGAGTGGTAGGCAGAGTTGGTGGTCATTTGCACAGCCCTCCGATACGCACCAGTACATTCACAGTTAGGTTTACAGACCGTGTAGTGATTTAGTCGAGTTTTGGTGTCAGCTTGTAAGCTACCGGTTCCAGCTAAACCGGTATAGTGGAAGTATTAATGAATTTCTAGTTATAAGTAACTGTCCAATTATAGAGAACACTCCAGCCTAACATTAATAGAGTTGCAGTCATACATCGAGCCGAGTAAAACAATGTGAAATAATCTATTGAAGCAAAAAAGGTAAATAAATCTACCTATTGTCGGCCATCCTAGTGTTTACTAAATACGATGCGACGTGCGATACATCCAAGTCTTGATCACGACTTGTGCCGACCCATTCAATGATCGGGTGGACTAGTCAAAGGCTATTTGGGTCCAATTTGAATGTTTTACGATCTTGTGAAATGTTAACTAGCCAATGTTTACCCACTAGTTCAATTGAAAATGTATATAATGTAATTTTGTAAGAAAAAGTATTAAGTTATTATTTAATTTAAATATTATATAAAAGACTATGATTTTAATAAATTAAAACAATAATTGTGTTATGCATATAATTTTCCTAGATTTTGCACTAACATTGATTAAATGAATTGAAAAAAAAAATGCGGCTTACTAGGTATCGCGTTTATTTTTGGTTAATGATTGTACGTACATTTTTTTTTATTATTATTTATTTTATTCCGACGTTTCGAGAGATTTGCAGTCAGCAATTATTTTGGTCACGAAGAGACATTAACCAAAAATCTTTATATCACTACCAAAAATAAGCGCGATAGTAGGGCGCATAAAATTTATTTAATTTATATGTACGCCATTATATTTCAGTATTACGAAAAAATAACTAAAGTCTACGTCGTCCACAAGCAAGAATAATATATAATTATTTTAAACTCAGTTCAAACTACAATTACGAATAAATCTCTAGAATTTCTCATCTATTTGGAAAACATAATAAGTTATTAATAACATATAAATTACTTTATGTATATTTATAACTCCTTTAGACAATTCGTTATTTGTCTTACTCGAATTAATATCAATTATATTTGATTAATTTAAATCACTTTACATTTGAATAATTCCTATCTTTTGTATCAAAACAAACAATTCATCAATCAAAACAACGATATCTACTTAAAAACACATCAGAGTTTTGGGACTACTATACACAAATAAAATGCTCCCGGCGGAATAAGGATGGCTATATCTCTGTGTTATATATAGTGGAAAAGATAAATACATATTAGTAATAATTAAAATATATGCTCGAATAAATTCGAGTTAAGTTACTTACAAGCTTTTAATATTTTATATTATACTCGTAAAATGTAGTGAATTTATATTTTAAATCGTACTTTAAATGAAACTTTTAATCATTCACGCGTTACAACTGAAAATAGTCATATTATATTTTACACCTCAGCTAATTTCAGAATTCATATTTACTATAATATATAATAGAAATATTTTATATTTTCCTAAAGTGAAATCGTAACAAGTGGCATACAACGAACACATTAATTTTTTTTGAGTTCACGATATTTTTTAGGAAAAATAAAAAAAATGGCTACTCTAGTTTCGGGAGGTAATAATTAACTAATTTTGTGCAACACTAAAAAAGAGGCAATGGTTCTACCAACTGTCAGATAATTTTCTTTATTACGTGTTGTGTGTTTATTCATCGTGTATTACGAGAGTTATTTTTAACAAAAAAGCTATCAATTTGTCAAAAAATATTTTCATTTTGTAAAACCTTTTGTCGTTGCTATTTATAAATTGGTTTCATTAAGGTTTCATTCCCTCAGGGTATTCAATATAAATAGAACTTTTTGACTTAAAAAAAAATAAAACAAACGATTATCGAATTGTTGGCGTCGGTTAAAGAATGATGTGGGCATGACACGATGACGATTTAATAATAGTTTTCTAACTCGTTATAAAATAAAAACGGCATAGGTTATGCTTGGATTACTTCGGCCCCTACCATGTTCTAAGTAGATACGCCTCTCCTATGCTATGTATAGTACAGCTTTTACGCCCAAATGTATTTAAGTACAGCTAACGTTGAATATAAAACAAGTTTTTATAATCAAATGAATAGGTGTACTTCTAATGAGCCAACGGAAATGGCTGTTTGTTTCGTGGGATATATCGTATAAAAGTTTATGGAGAGGTAATTCATCCAATGATATTACTATAATTAAAGTGTATTGAAATAGATGTAATAAAACCAAAGAGAATATTCATAATAACAAGTTAATTGTTTTTAAAATAATTATTTAAATGCTAAGAAAATATTCTATATTACAAGATAAACCTACAAAACGTAAAACTCACTTAGGAAATTGTTATAATTTTCCTTTGAGTCTTCCCTAATGAAATGAGAAGAAGATGGAAAATTTTAAAGTTACTTACAATTTAATTTTCGCTCAAGGGTCAAGTCTAGAATTTTTATATCCACTTTATATTCAAGACAGAAAGCTCGCAGCAACTTCTGCAGTTTTGAGGAATAAAATTTGTTTACAATGCGATACAACGACAAGGCGACATCTCTGGAGACTTTCTATTTATTACGGCTAACTCAATAAGAAATCTGGATCTCAATGGAAATCTTTTGAAGTTGACGCCGCAGAGCGTTTTAAAACAAAAGTAAAAGCCCTTTACGACTCTTCCTCGAGGACGCCGGGTAATTAACAAGTCTCAGATTTATTACGAGTTGAATTAGCTTTCAACGTTTCATATCATAATCTGAAAGCGTTTTATTGTTACTCGAGCAAACTCTTCAGGACGGATTGAAATTAATTACATATACCCAATAGGATTTAACGACGTTTCTGTGGAAACTCGTTTACAACTCCTTTACGTAATAGTGCTTACAAATTCATAATTGAATTTTCGTCACGCTTCATTCGGTTCTAATTTCAAATTAGAATATGATATTTTGATGAAAAAAGGATTGATTGAAGTCAAGTGATTTACGCAGAATAAAACCAAATTATATATGAATTGGTTTTGGAATAAAACTATAAATTTAAATAAATATATTAACTTATTTTTAAAGTAGTAGGAAGACGGTTGCTAGTATTTTTTTCACCAGGGTAGTATAGCTTGTCTAACTATAAATGACGCGCCCTCCACTTTATTAGTTTATTTAAATGTGTGAATGGAAATATTTCTAACAATACTATTATACTTTATCAGCGTACTCCTCATTTTGTGTCCAACCAGTAACTTAATGACCAATTACAATTGCATTTTTGGTGTGTTGCATTTATAATTTATTTATTTCTCGTGTGCATAGATGCGGTGGAGGGGCGTGTCATTTCGGCTTAGACATACTATACAAGTGTATTAATCGTGAAATGACAATCGCATTTTGGGGTCAGTTTAAAAGATTTCGGTTTTATGTCGGATAATTGTGATAGCAATCACCAGTCGCCTCCACTTATGGACTGCACTCCAGCTTAACATTAAGCATGACACGATATAAAAAAGGGTACTTGACGAGTACGCTAATACTATATAATTATTTCTGGTTCTCCATATGTTGTCGTAATGTATTGGTGACAAACAGTTTGCCCAAAAACCCTGGCCTTCCCATAAAAGTCATATGTTGGTCCCGGGTTTATTACCGTCATAACAGTTTAAGGAAGCCGAAAGGGTGGCAAGGAATTTCGTCGAAAACTTTTGTTTTCGTCTCAAGCTCTGCAGAATTGTTTTATAAACAATGTTTACAACTATAACTTTATGGCCGAACGTTTTGTCTCCCTGGTTGTACCATTTATTGAGGGTAGCTTCTTTTGACGCTAACTTTTTGTTTTGAGCAATGATGTCATAAAGCAATTGAGTTTCACTTTTAGCCAATTCTACGAATAATTCGTAATTTTTTTTGTACACTTTTACTCTTTTAAGTGTGACTTGCAAAATAACAATAAAGCTAATAAAAGTTACTTTTCCTTTTAAGTCTTTAAATAAAAACTATTCTATAATATTTATTGTCGTTACTATTATGAGTATTTGTTGTTTGTTGACAAATTCCAAGAGCGATCAGTATACAATCCATTCTTTTATTTTTTGCCTAAAAAGAAACTATGAAGACGGTCAGAATGGCATGCTAGGGTAAATCATAAGACACATCGAATCGTGACTGACTTTTGGCCTGAATATTTTACTTGGTGTGTCTCGTATCCTTTAGTAAAGAGTCCAACAAAACATAGCAAGAACGTCTGGATATATAAAAATAAAATAATATGGTAATATAAAATTTATTATATAGTAAAAAATATGATGATGGTATTCTGTTTTCGCTGCCTGTCCCTGTGGAAATTAAGACGTGCAAAGTAATGATGATTGTAAAACTAAAGTCTAATACTTGGAATTTGAAAAAAATATAATGTGATTTGAAAGAAGATGTAGCAACAAGGATTAAGAAAAATCATTGGTTTGGGCACATTGAAAGGATAATTTGAAAAGAAGATTGACGAAAGAAATTTATGCATTAGGATGAGTAAAAGACTAAAACGGCGCGACGTAGGCGATCGTTCCTTGCGTTCTTTGTACAAATTAAAGACATTCCTAAAAAATCAAGAGTTCGCAGTAGCTATAAACATAGAAGTTGTATGAAAATAATTGTAGACATGAGTGAAGTGAAATGGTTGTTATAATTTTTAATACTTTAATGTGTAACATAATAAACCTAAATAAGGCCTAAAAATATACAAGCATAGTGACAATAAAGGCGACCTTATTACTTACTATACAGCAATCTCTTTCAGGCAACTTTTGATCGAAAAAGGACATATTAGTAATATCACAACCCTAGTAATAAACAATGTTAATAATTACTAAATAAACCTACATTTACAATTAAATATTCACTATACACATAAAATACCTAAACCTAATGATAATAAAAATTAAATTCAAGAATATTCATCGAATGCCAATGAATGCTGAATTAGTAGAGATACTAAGAGGGTTGTGATCGTGGAAAGTGACGCTACATTGTTGATACAATATTGTATGTAATATCGTCATGTTCATATCGTCATTATGTATAATATTTTTAATTAACGATTGGTATATTTTTAGTACCAAACTCATTAACGTTAAATAATTTAAAAAGCAATCAAGCAACCGCGGTATGATCAAACATACGCAATCTAATAAGAGGCCTGTGTTCAAAACATTACAAGTAGTTTTAGCCGACAGATCTTAATTTACAAATTATGCTCCTATCGAAACATCTTACAGCTCATTTAACTGAGTAGGTAGAGAGAGAGCTAGTTAGCGTTGATGGGCTAAACTTAAGTAACCAATTAATTCAGAACATAATTTAATATAGTTACTATTATTTGTTGCCTAAGGTGCTTATTGAAAATTAAGTTGCAAGAATGTAGAAAGGTTCTCTTCAGTTCATTGCCAGCTGCCTCATTACAATGTTAATGCGACCAGGGTTATATTTCCTAAATTATATGATGCCAGCCTTGTTAACCATACTCAAGTGGCGGCCGACACGGAGTCGCGCCGACTAAAATGGCTACGATCCATGAAGTGTAACATAAGAAAAAAATGAGGTTCAATTCGTGCTTACCCTTGTAAATTAAGGGCCCGTTGAGCGTAAAGTGGAGGCCAATTAAGAAATTTATTGGCCGGCCGGCTATAAAACAATAAATCCAAAGCTATATCAATTACACTCATATACGAGTATAATTGTAATATTCATTCTCTCAAATCGATGTCTTATAAAAAGGCTAAAGCGTATAAAGTATATTTTATAATTTACCGAAACTAAATGAAGGAATTGAGTTTAATATTATTAATATAAAGCAGCCTATTACTCAATCAATGCGTTCTTCCTCTTTAGACCGGTAACTTTTTATTATTGTCACACGACATCTCGACCTCGACTCGCCTGATGATAAGCGAGAGGAAGTCTAAGAGTGACGACGACTGGAAAAACCGAGTCAATTCCCGGCTGCCCCAGCCGCCGCCACTATGCCGGCCTAAGGTGCTTCTTCTCGCATCGCTTGAAAGATCCAAGGTCATAGGATGGAGAGAACACATGGGCTGGCAAAGCATTCCACTTGTCAATTGTTCTACAAAGAAAAGACGCACCGAAATTTTTAGTTCGACTGCCGATTCGGTCGATAAAGTGCGAATGCTTTCTCCGACCTGTGCGGGTATTACGAGTGTGGAAGGACGAGGCAGGAATAAGGTTAAAGAGCTCTTCGGAACATTCTCCGTGGTATAGGCGATAGAGGACGCAAGTAGTAAAACTAGACAGGTATATAAATTCTATAATATAACTATAATATAGACTTCCAGCTATTGACTCCTATTACTCAGACCAGTTACGAGCCATATCTAGATAATATCTTTTAACTATCACCGACAATCCAGACGCTATTAACTAACGTAATCATTTCCATTGTTAAACGAAAGTGGCGGAGGACTGTTTACCACAAGAGGAACACATAAATCCAACTAATTTATATCCGAAAACATAATAAGAGGAAAACGTGGCTATTCACCGATACTATAAGCTAGTATGTCCAGTCTCCTTGCCATGGTTCGCTAGTAATTTATTGTACCGACTTCTACGGACATCAAGCGTCTATAAAAGTAAATAAAGCTCATGAAAAAGCTATAAATTCACATACAAAGAAATTTATACATACATAGAGCCAACATTACTTCTGAACAAAAATCTCACTTTATTTAACAAGACATAAATTTTCAAACAGAATTCATAACAAAATTATTGTTATGTAATCCTTTTTTATTAGGACGCGTTATCTGACCTCGGTTTGTCTTTCAGTTTGGGGTCCAAGAGCGCCGACGACTAAAAAATCTGTTTTATTTTACAGTTTTTAGCATATCGCTGGCCATAAATATATAATTAATATCATCTATTTAACTCGAAGGATGCTTGGATATTTTTGAGTTGTCTATTGAAAAAAATACAAAAATTTTTTTTTTTAATTGTCGCCCAAATTATAAAATTTACAAGATTAAATTACAAAATGCGATGCACTATAATTATCATAATCAGATGCACTTTGTCCGAAAACGAAATCATTGTCGGTAACTTTTTAATAGGGTTACCATCAGGTAGATTCTTGAATAATTACTTAACACTTCCTGATGGGGAAAGAAATCACACCTTTGAGTTGAAAACTTCAAATTAAGAGTCTCGTTTTCCTGACGACGTTGGCTCACCGCGGGAAGGAATGACTAACAGCCGCTAACAAGGTGTCATTACAAGGATGTCCATATTACAAACTATACATTATCGATATTTTTTATAAACTATTAAATTTTGTATCTATTAATAAAATTATCAATATATGACTTAATAAATCATTATTTTTAATATTTTATTAAATATTAATCTTATTTGTTTTTTCTTTCAGTCTCCGCGCCGTTTATCTTCCCCTTACCATCAGACAAGTGGAGGTCGCCGTGGCGACTCAATACAAAAAATAGCAAAGTATTTATCTAATTATTACCACAACAATAATTTTGATGGATCTCAAAAAATATAAACGTATTAATCAAAAATAATTTGAAATGTAATATTTTGTTGTGGGTGTATTTTATCGACAATTCGAAAGCTCAGCACTAAGTTGTTTGGGCAGGTGGCGAAACGCACAGACAAAAGACTGTTCGTATCATTATGTTGTCTTGTTACGGGAACTTTCTTGGTGCTGAACTGACCGTACGGCCGAGAAGGCGCGTTTGCATTCAACAACTGTAATTACTTACCATAGTAATACTATGTTTTGCTGCGATTTTCCTTCCGAGAAAATAAATTATGTTACTACTAAATCTATACTAATATAATAAAGCGGAAGAGTTTGTTTGTTTGTTTGTTTGTTTGTTTGTTTGTTTAAACGCGCTAATCTCAAGAACTACTGTTTCAAATTGAAAAATTCTTTTTGTGTTGGAT
Organism: Tinea trinotella; assembly: GCA_905220615.1. Taxonomy (NCBI): domain Eukaryota; kingdom Metazoa; phylum Arthropoda; class Insecta; order Lepidoptera; family Tineidae; genus Tinea; species Tinea trinotella. The sequence continues at coordinate 4,977,497 of HG992314.1, forward strand.
AGATCAATTATCGAGGAAGGCTTTAGGCTATAAAACATTACGTTGCGACTTATAGAAGCGAAGAAACAGTCGAAAATGTAGAAAAAACGGGGAATATTATTCGTCTTTGAGGGTTTCCGTTGCGTGCGCTGCGAAAACCGTTCGAGATACCCAAAAAATATGTATAAAAGAATTATTCCTCTTTAAATTATCTAAATAATGTCCGCGACCGTATATGTCTATCTTTTAAGATTAACTCACAATAACCTTTTTTATGATAGTCAAATTTGGTCTAAATTAATGCATTATTACAAATTATTTGTCAGAGTTGTATTAACATAATAATATTATTCTTTATCGAAATAAATGTGTTATTAATTAAGAGTATTTAACTGTGAACAAAATTGTCATTGACATCACCTAATTTCAATAAACATCTTATAAGATAATACAATTTTAAAATAACTCTGAAACAAAATTCACACGCGTCGCATGATGAGCGCTAACCGGCGGGCGAGGAGAGGCGGTGCTTGCGGGCGAGGCGGAAGGGGGTGTAGCTCTACGAGGTATAGTCTGTCTAAGCCGAAATGACGCGCCCCTCCACTGCATTTACGCATACGAGCAAATATAAAATATGGATAAAACACACCGAAAATGCAGTAATTGGTTATTCAGTTGCTGGTTAGACACAAAGGAGGAACGAACGTGATGAAGTTTAATAGTATAGTTAGTAATATTTGCATTTACACATTTAAATAAACTAATAAAGTGGAGGGGCGCGTCATTTATAGACAGACAAGCATACTATGCGGTCGGCTCCCGACTGATCGGTTGAATGCAAAGTTAATTTGTTTTTACGATGTAATATCATCGTGCAAAATCCTTTTGTATACAATTTCATTTTGTAGTAGTTTTCTCTATAGTAGGTAGTGTTTGTTTTAAGTATAGTATTTTGTTTCTAATATTTTCACAATAACACTTTTTTTGTTTTGTTGTAAATAATACCTGTAGGTTTAGTTACGTAATTTAATCGTCTAAAATAAGTCGCGGGTAACAGCTATAGGTAATTTATAATAAAGCTGAGCAGGTAGGTAAACAAAAAATTAATATGATTCCCAAAATAACTATTCCACGCGGACGCAGTCGCGGGCACAGCTAGTAATGTATAATATCCCTTGTTCCTAATTTCATATTAGCATTAAAATTACGAAGAATTTAGGTTTATCCAATAACATAATTGGTACCAATAACTTGTTAATTATAAAATTAAATATAAGGAAATCCACACCCGTAAGGATATAAAATCTATGTGTCAACTTTTCTACATCAATTTGTTTTACTATATGTAAAACCAATTCTTAGCTATTATTTGTAATATTTAATAATTATTTCTGCTGAGAACCTCAAGTTGCGCAAATACGCTAACCTCGGTACTGGTTACGAATTTGCGCCGTTTGGGGTCGAGACGATGGGCCCTTGGGGACCATCAGCTAAGCGCCTGGCCAGGGAGTTGTCCAGGCGGCTGACGGAGAAGTCTGGAGACAGGAAGGCTGGCAATTATTTCTGCCAACGTATTAGCCTTGCTATACAAAGGGGAAATGTTGCCAGTCTCCTTGGGACTATCTCTGATGCGACGTCATTGGATGATATTTTCTATTTATAGTTTAATTATTACTTTTAATGAAATTTAATTGTAAATATTTATTTTGTTTCTTAACTATATGTATGGACTTTTTATAATATAAAATTATGTAATATATTATTTATTGTAAATAATTATATAATTAATTTATTTCATGGATCACATCTATCTATCACATCACATCTTCATCTAAAACAGAAGTATTTGGAGTACCTACTTATTAGTCATCTTCTAGTTGTCTAAAGAAAGATATATATTTTTTACGTGTAAACTTTAAAACAATAATAACATCCTCTGTAATATTGGTAAAAGTTTATCCGACTACCAGCACATAATAAAGGTTTAACCTTTAACCTGTTCATTACGAAGCTGGTACTAAATGACCGAACACGCATTTTCGGGACGATGTATTCATCAAGCCAATGTTTTTAAAGATTATCACATTAGCGTACGAATGCCGATAATTACCGTCCGCGTTCATGGGCGTTCTCATATTTATCATTTGTGTTAAGATGTTACTTGGAATTAGTGTGTTCTCTATTCCCAAAGCAAGTCTAACGTCTTCAGTTAATCGTCTTGCTTTGAACTGTTAATTTGGAAGATCTGTTATCCGTAATAGATGATCGTGAGTTTATTTTAATTTTTGTTTTTGTAATAATGTAAAATCTCAACTTAATTACTGATAGTACATTTTGTTAATAGTTACAATATTTTATACGAAAACCAATTAAACTTAATATTAAGATAAAAAATACTAAGATAAAAATATTAAGATAAAAAATACATCGAAATAATTTTGACTTTTTGCCATAAATAAATTAAAATCGCATTATAGTTAAGCTTAAACATTTTAATAGTTTATTACTAATTTTGGTAAAACTTCATTATTTAGCGAGACTTGTATCGCTCGAAGCGACATTGTAGGTGCTAGTTATTACCATAAATTGTAAATATGGGCGTGTTATAGGTAATTCAAATACCATCGGAGGAGTGAGGTTATAAATAATATAGACGACTCATTTGGTGCGAATTGAGTAGACATTTCATTAAAATAACGATTAATTTATAAGATAAACTGTCAAATAAACTTTTTTTGTTTTAAAATTTTGTTTTTATTAATACTCCTATTCTTGGCGTCTTTTCCAATTTGTAGTGTCGTCCTCACCTTTATTTATTTTTATTTTGACTCGACATGTGATAACACCATAGTGGGTAAGCTCGAGTGCGGTCTATGAATGGAGGCAACTGATACTGCAGTTTAATACTAACTCAAGTAGCAGTCGCATCCAGTGTTCCGGCCTTTTTTTAAAACAAATGTGCTACAACAAATACACCAAAATAGTTTTAAGAATGATGTATTATTATTTAAAAATAAAATAAAAACCATTTCGCAAGAAAATTCATTCATAACCAAATTAATTTTTTGCAGAAATTGTCGCCAGTCTGATGGCTTTTTTTGAATAAAATCTGATCGTCGAGTCGCGTCGTTTACTTTGTAAGCAAAACAATATGTTTGAAAGCGGTAAACTTTCGCAATAATTATGATAACTAAATTTCAAAATTTGCATTATCACAAAATGTACAACTTTGTAGTGAATAAATGCAAGTTTTACTATAGGGTATACATTGTTGTAATAAATATTATATTCCTAAAAATGAATTACTATAGTAATTTTATTATATTATATATTATCTATCATTTTGATATTTTCAATTGTTCTTGAGGTGAACAGGCAGAGAATATCTTGCTAGCGGCATTAAGTTAGCCTTTATATGTAGAGCATAAAAAATTAAAAAAAATTAAATAAAATAATGTTATTCGTCTTCATCATGGAACTAAAATTTTTAGTTTATTTTCCAGTGAGGCTTCAAGTGAGGCTCAAGATATTTTATTCAAAGAACAATTGTACAATTTAAATATAATTTTCATATGTGTGCATGCGATGTTAGAATTAGTTATCTATATAAGGTAACCCCTTAAACCCATAACATATTTCAAAACACACTACGCCTTAACCCTACGAGTACGGGCAATCTTCCTACACACGGATTAACGCGTTAACACAATACGAATGGAACGCGCCTAGTCGTAGTTACTCCAGTTACTTATGGTCGGCGGGCGTAGGACATGTGGTAGAGCGTGCGTCACATGTCACGTCACATTACTAAAAAAATTATGAGCGCTAATTACAATAATAAAACTAGAATAATAAAGGGTATTTAGAAATTAGAGTTGAAAATAATGGAAATATTTAGTCAAGCATATCATCGTTAGAAACATCGTTTATGATTGCGAAATTTGTATAGCCATTACAGTCAGAACATTAAATTAAAAATAAACTTTATTTTATTTTATTGAGACCTGACACTTGACGTCGACTTCCTTCATCAAAAACAAGGAAAAGTGCAAGAGTGCGAATTTAGCTCACAGAAAATAATTCTCTGTATATATTTTTATTGTGGTTCGACATTTATGACAGCCAGGGCCGTCTTTACCCGGGGGTTCAAGGGGTGCGGTGCACCCGGGCGCAGAGTCCTAGGGGGCGCATGCCGACCGCGATAAACTTCGATAGGTACACTGAGACCATGCGAGCGGAGCCTTGACTTTCGCACCCCGGCGCTGAATATGCTTAAGACGGCCCTGATGACAGCACCCCGCCTGTTAAGCTGAAGTGCGGTCCATGAATATAGATAACTACTACTACAGTAAAAGTAGTAAGTAGCAGTCACATCCACCATGCTGGCCTATTTGGAACCGGAAACATACAAGCTGATCTCGAAAAGTATCTCTGATCTCTGATCTCGGTATCCAACCACTGCCTACGAATTTTGATTCAAAATTAATGTCATTTCTAGTGTTAACGTGTGGTTGAACAGGTCTCTATACCCCGCCCCATGTAACTTAATTTTATCGTTGCAAGCATTTATACATATTTGTATATGAGAATACAATTAAGAGAAAGTACATTACGGGCAGTCTTGTTAGAATTATTACCACGAATGTAATCTTCCCCGAGTTCAAGTTACAAGGAGATTGGTTATAATTCCGTGAAGGGAATTTGTTGAGATTACAAATTTTCGTTCGCTAATTCGAATTGACGTTAATGCGGTTAATAAAGTTGCTATAATATGTTAGAATGTTATCAGGCATGTAAGATTTTTTCATAATGTTGTTTCTTATAATTAGGACATCGTCTAATCTTGTATAATAACATAATGTAGAAATATTTTGTACCTTTTTTATTTATTTATACAAAATAGGCGCACCAACAGCACACATATTACACAGTTAAAATTAATAATAAACACAATTAGTCAAATTTCTAATATGTGTGCCTATTATAGGCGCACGCAGCATTCACTAAAAGAACACAGTAAGAATAAAGAATGTTTCCTAAACTAAATCTTAAAATATATATATCACATCATATATATATATATATATATATATATATATATATATATATATATATATAGATAAAAGGAATTTGACATCGATATGCCTATGGTGGTAAACTAGGGGAAGTCCAAGAGTTCTGATTACTGAAAAAACTGATGCAGTTTACGGCTATCTCTGTCGTCGTCACTACGCCAGCCAAAGGGGCTTCTTCATGCCTTGCTTGAAGGTTCCAAGGTTATGGGATCAGGACAACATATGGCATTCCACTTATTGATTGTTCTATACATTAATGACGCGCTAAACCTTGTAGTTGAGCTGCCAATTCTGTCGACAGAATACGGATGCTACCTGACCTGTGTGACTTGATGCTTCACGAGAGTAAAAAAGCGATGTAGGAACAATGTCAAAGAAAACATAGATTGGTAATACATAATAAAAATGTATTACCAATAAACCATAGAAACAAGATAACCAAAGTAAATAACCAAAGGAAGGAACCAAAGGATACATTGACACCAGCAAGTGGATTTTAAACCACTCAACTTTTAATTACAAATGTACATATCTCTATGTGTGAAATTTATTATTGCGAAAAAACAAACAATTATTATTAAAAGTATTCAATCAAATTAAATTATCAACTAGTTTTAATAAATAAAATGCTAATGATTATCGTAAACGATATTGTGTAAACGATATTGCTTAGACAAGTGGCAATTTATTTTAAATCGAATTCATTTTAATGGCATTAAAATATCGTCTATAGGTACCGTTCATAATAACAGCACGTCAATCATTTCAAATCATCATCCTTTATTTGGCATGATTGCTTCGGTTATGACGAAAACTAAAGATCGAAGTAATGATTATAGAATCTGTATCTGTACTTTAAAAAGATACAGTTATAAGCGACAAAATACATTTTATGAAGGCAAAAGTTTAAACAGGAAATTTATTAAGTCATGTAAATAAGTTGATCACCATAAATTTGATGCTTAATTCCTACAGGGATAGGGATAGGGATAGGCATATACAACATAGCGCCACTTTACACTTTAAATTAAGAAAAAAAATGAAATCAAAATTCTTGGGCAATGTAAATTTATGAAAAGTGGCGACCCGACCTATGTGAGTCCCTGTCAGAGCAAAAATCGGTAAGAGTGGGAGGTGGCAGGCATACACTTGATAGTCATAAGTCTATAGAGCGGGAAGCGACCCAGTCAGTAGGGATGCTATTATATTATGTAGAGCCAAAATAGAAAAAAAAATTACATAGCATTTATTTCGTATTTGTAATAATTAAGATGTAATAATTGATATTAAAAAAAGAGGAAGGTGCAAACGGGAAATGAAGAAATATGAGTATTTAAGAAACTAAAAAAGAGTTGAATTAGAGATGATCATTTACTCTGGTTGTCGGTCGATCCGCAGGGTACCGCCACTTTTAAATGTACCGAAAAATAACATTTGATAAAAGTTTAGGTACAATAATTTTCTTCTAAGGCCTACGGATCTCTAGCTCGTACGGTAATAGTTATATTAGGAAAACTGATTGCTGAGTGAAATCAAATACTTATATAAAGGTTCTTACTATATTTAAAGACGTGTTGATGTTGATGTGCACGTAAAGAAATAAATAATAAATAAATAGAGCAGAGAAATTGTGTGACTTGTATATAATGACATATTTTACTTTAGCCTCAATTAAATAAGCTGATAGTTAGAGATCAAACCCGCTATCCGTCGAATAACGACTTTATTTGACGTATGCTATACATACGCGGTTGTTTTTTGTATCCAAGCAGTAATACAAGCAATAATAATCCAGGTAGATACAATAGAGCGCCACTTTCCAAAAGCCAGTAACTAGTCTCTCGCTTTCTTCTTATCCACATTTAGAGAATTGTTTAAATTAAAGCCTGTATGAAAAGCCATAAAAGCTTTTTATTTAAAATAAAATAATAATTTATTTATTTAAAATAATATAATAATATTATTAATAATTTAAGAAAAATTGCATATTGTAAATATCCGTATACAGAAAATTTTAAATTTGAAAAGGTAACAAAAATCTTAAATTCCTGCGACAGTAACCTACAACCTTAAAGTAGAGGCATCATTTTTAAAAAGTACTGCAAAGTGTACTTTCCAAGCTTTGCAAGCACAACTTAGCACATGGTTGTCTTTAGTGGACATGCCCTTGTTGAAATTGTTAATATATGAATATTTTTCATTACGATATTCTTATAAAATATTGGTAAATACCGTATACCTATTATTCAATTTTCATACTGTCGTTACTACTAATCAGAATTTATCTGATAGTTTCTCATTAGTATTTAATGAACTCTTAATATGGGAGTTTGGATATCATCATCATCATCATCAGCCAGAAGGCGTCCACTGCTGAACATAGGCCTCCCCCTTAGAACGCCATTTCCAACGACAAGATGCCAGTTCATAATTCAAGATTCAAGATGCATTGTAGTTTGGATATACATATTTTATTTATGTTTAGTTTTTATTGTGCAGGATAATAAACTTAATGGCAACTTAAATATTTATAAACACACGACCTTATTACTAAGCAGATATATTCCTGGCAACCTTTGGAAAACCTTTTTGCAATATAATATAAGCAAAAGAATATAAGGATAATATGAGTTGCCGCATATGCAATATTTCGAAATTACAAGTAATAATTTTATTTTTAAATGATAAATATATTTGTTATTTATATAATTTTAAATGAGAAATATGTTCATTTTAATTTTATTAAAATAGTTAAAAGAAGAGACTCGCTAAAATCAGAAATCATAGTTAGCAAAAAAGCTGCGGATTTTGCATAGAATATCCATAACAGCGAAATTCGTGTTTCCAAGGCATAAATAACACGTTAACTATCGCGGACGGTCGTTGCACGTCGTATCTCGTGCACGTGGAACTCATAACATTCATAAAATGATTACGTGAGAAGCCGAGAGTCGCGGTGTGTCGGCTTATTTACTATTCCAGTATTTCACATTTAAATTTTCCAACAGAAAACCAACTTCAAGAGTTTTCTTAAAAATTGTTATCTTTTTCCTTGATTATTTTCTATATGCACCTAAGTATCTTATGTCTACCACAATACTAGGTTTAATTTATTCTGGTAAAACATATTGTATTTTATTATATTTATTTTTATTGTGATTTGACATTGACAGTATGCCGCCTCTTGTTAAGCTGGAGTGCGGTCCAAGAATGGAGGTGACTGCTAATACAATTCAATAATTTTAAGTAGCAGGCATGTCCATTATGTCGGCAACTTAGGATCGGCAACTTACAAGCTAGTCTCGAAACGCGATTAAGTAACTTCACGGTCTGTATATTGATTTGGCAGACTGGGCACCACTGCCTACCACTCTTTGATAACCAGATTCAGGGCAAATATCTGCCTTTTTTATTAATAAATATTTGCAAGATTTAATATTATTATTAAATATTACAAATAAAAGCTAAGAATCAAATATTTGCTCCGACCGGGAATCGAACTCAAAACTTTACGCGTGACAAAAGGGTGTGCTAACCAGTTGGAGTTAATTATATTCTTTCAGTCGTCGGCGCACTTGAACCTTCCCTTGCTTACCATGATAAGTCGAGGTCAAATGTTGTGTCTCAATAAAATATCATTCCCCTAATTCTCATTCCCTTCCCTAATTCATTTCCCTCATCATTTTCCCTAATTTTAAATTATCTGTATTACTTCACATTGTCACTTTACTTTAACTATCAGTACTAACTTCACCGAGAAGACATACAACTTAATTTAAACAATCTATTATTAGACAACTTTATCTAATTGATCTAACCAAAAATACTGCGACCAAAACAACTATTTTCAAACTAAGCAACTTTGTAGAACTTTGTGACGGCAACTATCATCGTCCACTAGGAAACTTTACCCACATTTATGGTTCGAGGAGTTCTGATATCACTTCGGAGCACGTTAAACATTCAAGTGTTAAAACTTTTTTAGCGTTTAGTGCTCTAGATATACTCAAGAATAAGAAAGTTATACTTAGAAACTTTTAAAATTAATCAAATATGCTCATACCAATTATACCTACCTACTCGTACACTGACCTATCTTAACACGTTATATAAAAATAAGCAATCAAATTGTCACGCTTTTTTCCCACAGGGATAGGCAGAGACAATAGACCGCCAAATGCTACGATCCTGACAAAACTCCCTCGCTTTCCTTCCATCCACAATTCTCTTCATTATAGGCACTATTCAATCCAGCTTTCTTGAGGATGTCTTCAATTTGTTTTGAAAACACTCTCCTGGGTCTGCCTTGTTTAACGCATATGTTATATATTATTGTAGATCATAATATATAACATAATATACATGTAGGTGATATAAATAAAGTTATATAGGATTGGGGTTAATTGTTATATCTTTTTCACATTAATAAAATTAGATTAGAGTAGTGGTATAGAGCTTCCTTGTCGAACAATGTCACTTACAGTTGCAACAATATGGTACTTGCACTTTATGGTAATTTAATTTGAAAATACATCTTTAAATAACTCTGATACTGTTCTTTTTACAATACATTACCGTATGTTAAACATGAATGAATTAATTTTTTGAAGTGAGAATAATAATAATAAAAAGGGATTTTTCTTATTTCAAGTGAATATAAACTTACGATATAAGTACATCGCTTTTTCATAAAAAAATGTTACCTTAATTTTCGTCCAAAAAATTATTAAATAAAAAGGGTTTTTTGTGGATAGAAAATGGAAGTTGACTTCTTTGTTTCAAGCTCCCATTTAGCGGCGGGCGCTCGCTAGGAGCGGTGGCTCAACTCTATTAAGCAAAAATTAAAGAATATAAAAAGAAATAAAAAAGCAAATTAAAAGCTGAGACTAGCGTCCCAGCCATTGAAGCGGGAATAAAAGTGTTTAATTAAACTGTTGTTATTGATGGGGTCTCCGCGAGATGGCGTTTAATCAACAGCTGTATTGCTCTCGTTTCTTTGGACTTTATTTTTAATTCAGCTTAATTGCGAGAGTTACGACGCCGTACAGTCGAAGGACTGCGACGTTTTATGCTTCAAACCTTTATAGGGCAGCAAGCGCTTGTTTGGAGTTCGATCTTAATTACTTCGGGATGTATAGAAACTAACTTATATAGGCTACAGCCTTTCTCAGACAATAGCACTACAAGAATGTAATTGAAATGTCAGCTTTAATTTGTAACTAAGTTTTAAGTCTCTGCTCTCCTAGAATAGTAAGTAGACTCGGACATTTATTTTCATTATCCCATATAAAACAAAAGTTTTTTTGTAAGTACGAATAGTATACATGTTAATGAAAAAACACAAACCTAACGAGCTAAATAAAATTTATATTGTCGGCTAAGATAGGAAAAAGGAGCAGGCAAAAATAAGGAAGAACAAGTTGAAATTGTTAATGCATATTGCAGGTACGTTGCTTATTAAGTTACGCCATTCATTTAGTCCAATTTAAACTTTGTTGTTCTCATATTCTGTTCTCTTTTGTTCTCGGTGTTTTTGTTTATTAAAAAGTATATAAATTATAGCAAGTCTTTTTTTATTTTGTGAATATAATTTCAACAAAAGTTTTATAAATTTCGGAAACCTCAAATTAGTGTAAAATGGAAATATTACAAATTTATTCCGTCCGTTTAAAATGTCGATAGCATCAATTGGGTAAATAACAATATTTTATTAAATGAACGATTGTATTTTACTTTTATATCGCATTTAAATGCAAATAAAATCGAGACGACAAAAATAATCAAAGTTTTATATTTCGGTCGTACGTGATGTAGCGCTGTTTTCACGATATACGAGTACAACGAGTGCACATTATTACGAAGTTTAGCTTGTGAACACAGAGGTATTAAATGAGTTTTGTGGCCAATCGTTGAGGTTCGACGGTAATTTTGTAATTAAGTGAGCGATTAAAGCGATTGTTTAATTCGTTTGCGGCAAGAGCGATGCAAAATCCGATTATTGTTCGACATCCATCTTCTGAATAAAATTACGCTTATCAAAATTTAAAACGATCTTTGAAGTTATGTTTCCTTATAATTATACTTAATTAAACAATTATACGAGTATATCTTTATATAGTTATTACTATTTAGGCAATAGCATTTAAAATCAAAGAAGTTATCTGGATTTTGTATAAAATTGCTTTGTATAAAATTGTCTAAGTATATGTGATAATGTTTTTGTACACGGCCATTACATAAAAATAAGAGGGAAATTTATTATCAATCAATTAATTAAATTGCCACGCCTTTTTCCCACAGGAATAGAAAATGGAGCGCCACGACCCTGACACAACTCTCTCGTTTCCCTCACTTTAATTTTCTTCATACGAGCTCTACGGTTTTGGGTACCAGGCAACCCATTAATTTATTATTTTACGAAAATTATTGATAATAGAAAACAATGTTTGTTTTGTCCAAATTCCTAGTCTCAAGACAGGCCGCGTAATCATGTTCGATACCTCCAACTTTCATCTACGATAATTTGTAACATAATTACATAATTATACATCACAGTCGTAATCGAAGCGGACCGTTTAATTAATGCAATACAATACTCAGAGTAAACCTTCAGGCTAACTGTGTAATTATTGCCACTAATTACACATTTCTACTCATGTATTTGTCTATCTATCTATAGATATGTATGGAATTAAATTTATTTTGACATACATATATAAATATATTTGTATCAAATTATAAAAATTAAATTAGAAAGTGCTATTCGTATTGGGGCTCACACAATATAATGATAGCTTGATAACAGTCCATGCAAATGTTATACGATCACACTTCTGATGATCACGTAGCACAGACAGGCATGCATGCTCTTGCTTATAATGTATGTAATAAAGAGAAATCATCCGCGAAATTACAATGAATTTTAGTTGAATTTAGAACAAAACAATTATATCATGACTTTTGACCTTAAATTTTTTATTGTTAGCATATTCAAATGTTAATTTTAATAGCTACGAATTTTACTTCACGGATTTAAAAGTACAATTATTTTTACTTTCTTTTGTTTATATAAATTTTGAATATAGAATGTTGGTATTAAATATTGCGTAAGCTGATAGATATAGGATTTGTAGTTGTCTTGCATATGTGTAGCAGCCGGTAGGAACGGTGTAACGTTCCATGGCGACATTAATTTTACGTTGGTGGCATGTTGCATTGAAACCACGCCACAATTTAAAGCCTATGCAATAAGGGAGCTGCATTGTCTGGTACTAAGCAGTGTCTCGTATTACCCGCATTCATCCAACACATTTTATGCGAAGTTTATTCTAGCTTCAGACCCTCAGTGTCGGGTTGACTATTTAACACAATCATATAGGGTTTGCCTGGTCGAGATCAGCGAACTTGATTAAGACCTCCCACGTGAGAATAATAAGAATAATAGGTAGTTATTATAAAGCAGCGGTACTCAATACAGTTAGATTTCACACAGTTGATAACTTAGGTATTTTATTTTTAGGAATGCGACTTATTTCTGTACTAAAATGTTACATTTCTTACTGTAGAAAATGATTAGGTAACAGGTACTGATAAATTATTAAATAAATTACGAAAAAATATTAATTTAATGTTCATAAGTGTATATAAAACTAAAGGTATTTTGCTAAATAATAAATGGTAAAACATCGCGATACATTCACTGAATCACCTGTAATAACCACCTTATTTAGATAAAACTACTTGCAAAGTCTGAGCAAGCAAAGCGAAAAACTTTTGCGCTTTCCAAGATAGTCATTAGGTACGTCGTAATGCTTGCTCGTTCGGTAAGAGGTGCTCTCTCCAATCTCTCCATAACTCTGAAGTTAAGAGGATTGCCTCTACATAAGGATATCGCAACAAATTGACTGTAATTTAGTTTTTTCTTCTCACGGACTCGTGTGCTGTAAGCGAAATCTGATGGTATGGCGCTAGAACCGCGGTTTAGCGATCACGACCACGAACTGCACATGAGAGATATGAGAATAGAAAATTGCATATTCCAATTCGATTAGGATTTAGATACTCTTTTCCTAATAGATGCACTTTCTATCACAATTGATGCTGGTGTTGAATTACGTACTTTTATGAAATTGGTTTTAATATCAATTTAAGTAACATTTAAATGAAGAAATTGCAACAATTATCAAGTCACGCAACTACTCGTACCTATGTAATAACAGTTGTAGAAAACGTCTATCGGTAAATAGAACTTAAGTGAAAATATTTTAAATATTATATTTAAATATTGCATGTTTTATTGATTTTGCATCCTAATTTATACTTAAAACTGGGTATTTTTATATATGTATATTGTATAATATAGATAATTGAAATTTAATACGATAACATGTCAATTACATTCATACAATCTATACACTAATACAATACTAATTAATGAATCAAAGTATTAAATTTTTTTGCGCAGGGATAGGCAGAGCGCCACAATGTTCTATACAATATAAGTAATATAATATTACTTTAATAAAATATAGTAATAATCATAAACATACTATAATATAATTATACGAGTAATAAAATACAATTAGATTCAAAATAATAAGTTACTCTTATGGTTCATAAAGATGTGCAGAGTTTTTAACTACTGTTATTTGATTGGCTAATTGAGACGGGAAGATGTTCCAGAGAGCCTGCAAAGGATTTTGAGACAAAGTCATTGTACTCGTATATTATGGCTTTACGTATACATAGTATAGCTTGTCTAACTATACTAGTATACTTCATCAGCGTTTACAATAGCATTTTCGGTGTGTTGCATCCATATTCTATATTTGCTCGTGTGCGTAAATGCAGTAGAAGGGCGCCTTATTTCGGCTTAGACAGACTCTATATACATGGTGTATATGTTTTATAATACATGCAACCCATGGATTATTTAAACGAAGCGTAAAAAAGCACTTTGGGCTTAGTGTTGACAACTGATGCAGCCGTAAACTAAAGCGCCTTACTTACCCCCTTGCTTACCATCAGGCAAGTTACAATGTCTAGGTGCAAAATAAGCACACATGTTGTTTTTTTTAATTTTAATCCAAATAGTTAACGGTTGGTAATGTCACTTCCGTCGCTCACATTTCAAAGCCTTCTGGCTAAGTTCTTCCTGATAATTTCTCTGGCGGAAATTAAACGTTGCGGCGCAAGAGAAGCGGGAAACTTTAAATGAAAAGTGTTAACTCTTAGCTTCTTGTACATTGCTTGATGAATTTCTTTACGCGGCGATTATCTTGTAATCTCGTAGACGAGTTTTGTAAGCAATTTCATAAAACAACTTTGTTTTATTATTATGTACTTTACATTCTTTTTAAATCATGAGCCCTATGTTTTATTTTATTTTAAACTTGACTACTAGGACATTTTACATAGACGGATGCAGATATTTTATTTAATATAAGTACATATTAAATAGTGATTTATTGTTCTTTCTTCTTCTTCTGTAGCATTAACCCATACACTGCTAAATCTTTTTTTATTTAGGTTGATAATTTAATAATCGTGGATGTGAGGGCAGCGAGGGAGTTATGACAGGTTTGTGGCAAGTGGCGCTTTATTGTCACTGCCTATCACTGCCTATTTCTGGATAAAGTATATGACATTACTTACCATGATGGTGGCATTCACTAGCAAATATAGTCACTTGTAAGAAGATAATTCATCAATTTGTCGGCCCACTATTTCATCATTAGAACGCGACAACTGACTTCGAATTGCCTGATATTAAAGCAAGAGGAGGTAGAAGAGTGCTGACGACTGAAAAAAAACGCATTATTTTACAAATGCTTCCGTTACTGTCACTATGTTGTCTCACTAAGTTAATAGTAAAACACTACGCTTCTGCATATTGTTAGAAAATTACAACTGTGAACTCACGTTACCAGCTAAATAATTGTACGTCTAAACCTACAATAAACTACGAAAGATTTCTATAAAGTAAATCCTTGTACAAAGTCTCTGATTAGTTAGAGCTCAAGTTTCTTCATATGGCTCGTACGCTTAGTATAGTATAGTACGCTCGTATAGCTTAGTATGAATAGGCGACGCGACGTTTTGTATTGAAGATATAATACATGGGAGAAGTTACCATATTCAAGAGCTTGTAATTGTAGTCAATACAATATTATTTATTTCTTATGTTCTATAAAGAGAATTGTGGATGTGAAGGAAGCAAGGAAGTTGTGTCAGGTCCGTGACAAGTGGCGCTCCATTATCTCTGCCATCCCTGTGCGAAAAAGCCGTAACAATTTGATTAATTAATTGATATATTCTATAATATTTAATATTAGAATATTATAGAATTTTATATTATTATAGAATAAAATATTGACGGCGATAAAGACAGTTGTAAACCCAACAAGTTTCAGGTTGAAGGTTCCAACAAGGCCGGCATAGTGGATGCAACTGTTATTATATACGTGAATATTGAATTATTGAACTGTAGTATCAGGTGCCTCCATTCATTAACCGCACTCCAGCTTAACTTAAGGCGGAGTGCTGTCATATGTCAAGCACCAATAAAATATAAATAAAAACTGATTTTATTACTCGTAGGTATCATGGTAGAATAATTTTCATTGAGTTTTATTGGCTTTTCTTTTTTTTTACTGTGACACGACATTTGACTTCGACCCGCCTGCTGATAAGCAAGAGGTGAAAAAACCGAGTCAGTTCACGGCTGCCTCAGTCGCTGTCACTATGCCGGTCAAAGGTGCTTTTTTACCCATCGCTTAAAGGATCCAAGGTTATAGGATGGAGAGAACACATAGGCTGGCAAAGCATTCTACTTGTCGAATGTTCTACAAAGAAAAGACACACCAAACTTTTTAATTTGACTACCGATTCGGTCGACAAAATGCGGATGCTTTTGTCGACCGAATGAAGGAGGTTGAAGAGCTCCTTGGAACATTCTCCGTGGTATAGGCATTATAAATAATAAGAAGATACAAAGGTAATTTCACACAATTTATTGAACTGAATTCGTCTCGCGTTCAGACGTCGACACCTTTAATAAATGATCCCCGAATTTCTCAATAATAACATTTTAAATTAAGTCCTGAATAACAACTATTATCAATTTGGCAAGCTTTATTAAGATTATTATATTACGATTAGTTTTTTTGAATAACAATAATTTTATTTTCATTATTGTGACTCGACATTAGACAACACCCCGTTTGGTGTTAGGCTGGAGTGTGGTCCATGAATGGATGTCACTGCTACTACAATTCAAAAACTGTAAGCAGCAATCACATCCACTATGCCGGCCTAGTTGGACCCGGCAACTTACAAGCTGTTCCGAAACGCGACCAAATCAATTCACGGTCTGTACACTTGTACTTGGTGGTACTACCCCGGATCGGCAGACTGGGCACCACTGCCTACCACTCTTTGATAACCAGACCCGAAGCAAATATCCACCTTTTTTATTAACAAATATATGTAATATTTAATATAATTATTAAATATTAAATATTACAAATAAAAGCTATGAAACATTTGCTCCGACCGGCAATCTAACCCCGGACTATACGCGCAACAAACCAATCTCTAACCATTCGTCCACGCCTGTTGTCAATTATAGTGTTAATTTACAATTGGACGGCATAGCGACGTCGACTGGGCAACCCTAAGATGTGAAAATATTTTCAGACGTTGACGCTCTTGGACCTCCCCTTGCTTACCATCAGGCAATGTTAACCTAAATGGTCAGCGCTGACGACTGGGGAACTATAGATAGCTTTTATTTTGGCTGATATAAGTAATGATTTGAGTTTTAGGTAAGCAACAGTTATATGAGGCAATAGTTATTGTATAAGGTTTGTTTAGTCGTTTTTATTTGTAACATTTGTTATACAAGAAATGTTGACCAAAATAAATTCAAAAAAGTTAACTGTGCTTGTGACTGATTTGAATTGTTCAATATAAATAAACTTCAATTTTGCACCAACCGCTCAAGTCATTGTTGTGCAAAGTTTGCATTTTGAGTGCGAATACACACTGAAAATATTCAGATTAAATATTAATCTGAATATATACTTTTTATGACTCGACAATAAAATATAAAGGACTCTGTCCAAAAGTACTGAAAAAAAAACGACTTATTGAACGACTGCCTCAGGCGCCGATACGAGTACTATGCTGGGGTGCTTTTTACGCCATGTTTGAAAGATCCACTTATCAACTATACGTCAAAGAATAACGCACTTCTTTCTTTGACGAATAGTCCGAAGAATATGTATTTGGCAAATAGTTCATAAGAAAGTACGTTTAGAGTCTTACATAAGTACTGAACTTCTGACACTTGTAAAGCATGCCGTGCTTAGTAGCCATAATAAATATTTCATCATAAATGGATGCGTTAAACAAGGCAGGCCTAGGAAGGTGTTTCCGACCAAATCGGAGACATCCTCAGGAAAGCTAGGTTTCTTAGTACCCATAACCTTAGAGTTTGTATGAAGAGAATTGTGGATGTGAAGGAAGCGAGGGAATAGTGTCAGGATCGTGGCAAGTAGCGCTCCAAAAGGCGTGACAATTTGATTTTATTGTTTATAAATCTTGGTCAAGTGACCCAATAACGTACATTAGGGAAGGACAACTATTAAAACTACAATTGCAATTTTGTTTGCTTTTGTATAATATTAACAACATAGTATATTAACTTCGTTCCTACCTTGTTTTATTACTCCCGGAGTATCCGCACGGGTAAGCATCTAAACAATTCAGCACGTCGTTTCTTTGTTGAAAAATCGACAAGTGGAGTTTATCAGGCCTATATGTGTTCTTCCCATACTACGAGTATAACCTAGATTTCTTCAGGTGAGGCGTAAAAAGTACTTTTAGCCGGCATAGTAATGGCTACTGAGGTAACTGTGAACTAATTTGTTTTTTTTTTTCAGTTGTTGGCACTCTTCAGTTGGGTTTTCTCAGGCAAGTTTAGGTCAGATGTCGAGCCTTAATAATAATAAAATATATCAGCTCAATCGTACTCTCAGAGTACCATTAGACCGGCTGAGAGGAATCGTCATGCAAACATTAATCAAATTTAATTAGACCTCTAACATCTACTGTTTTACCGTGTACTGGCAATCGCTTACAGACAGCGCGAATAAAAAAAATATAAAAAGGTAGTCACAATAAATTCGTCGGGCATGTTTTCGGTACGTCGAGCCGGTGCCGGATGACACTGCTGCTCCGTGATTAATTGTCGCAACGATTGAAGCGGTGGAACCCCCCACTGGTAAGCGAAATGGAATATTGTGGCACTCTCGCGCCGCGCTGCCCGCCGCCACGGTTTCCAATAGGACCTTTTTAATAACACGGGCGCCTACGAAAACCAATTTATACATGTTAAGTATATACAGTTAGCTCTTAATGTTACATCATGCTTTCTTCTTCATCAAATGAGAAAATGAATTTAGGTGATAAATAACAATGATTTAGGAGGAATTATATCAACCTATGGCCTATACATAACTTTGTGAATACCTACCCAAATAAAACTAGCTAGACATTTTTTAACGTATTTAAAAGATCTGTATAAAAGTATCTGGGATATTTCATACCTTCTTCCAAATTAGAATAGCTTTTATTATTATAATAATGAATATTAATCTACTTTAGTTTTTTTTTATGTTTATTTTTCACTTATTTTGTACATATAGTACATAATTTGTGTTTTGTAAACTTTATTTATGCGTACTTATACATTTTTGGGTTACAAACCAGTCAAGTATTATAATACTCTAAATTTTATAAATATATGTTTGTTATCTGCTAATACCTAATTAAAAAAAAACAAGTCAATATACACTATTTTACAACTGGTACAAATTATGAAGCTTTATTCCCCAACTATTATTCAGTTAAGAATTTATTGGTACTTAAATAATAATAAATTCAAACAATATACAAAATATATTTGACATATCTTTTTTATTATTTGAATTACTTATATTACCATAATAAAATTCCTTAAATTATTTTTAAATTTGTCTTAAAACATCCTTTATAACCGTCCCACGATATTGTTTATGATACAGGTGGGTATAAATTAGTTCACTTTAACAGAAACGCGCTCTTTAGGGGTCCCTGCAGAGAACAGGTTAAATTGGTTAATTTAGATCTTTTTTTCCTCGTTTTATTATACTTGCATTGAGATTGAGAGTCCTTGACTCAACGAGGTGTAACTAAATGGTCGAATTTGTAACGAATTGATGTCCGGCTGAATCCTCATCGTGATCATTGATGTTTTAAAGTTACACCTGCCTTAAATCATTTCTATTTTTGTAAATTAAGAAATCGAACTTTTAACTGATATAATAGCTTTGCTTATTAAGCTTTTAATAGTAACGAGATTTAAGATTGTAACAATTTATTTTCTTTTGTTTAAAATGTTTTGTTTTTTAATCTTTATTCTGCATTCCCGCCAACTCAATGTTCACAATAATAAGTCCGCTTTTCTTAATTTACCATTAAGTTTTAAATAAAAACCTAACCAAATATGCCATTAGTGCCGCCTTTGACATTTGGTTCCAAAAAGCTGATCTTAGGAGACCAAGTTGCTTAAGATGATGCAAAGACTTTGCTGATATTTATATTTCAACGACTTCCACTGCACAAAGCTGGGTCATATCGTCATTTTTTGTTATGAATATTATGAATATAGGCTATGAATGCCGTTTTGTTTATTGTAGACTCATTGTTAAATTTAATCAGGATTCAATTGTTCTGGAATTGTCATTGTTTGTCGGAGTACTTTTGGCATAATAATGTCTCTTACGAATTCGCAGAATTATTTACAATTTACACAAGGTTATGTTGTCGGGACGATATGCGTATATAAAATTATTATCACTACTTTGTCTGGAATATAAAATAAGTTGTTTTTCAATCAATCAAATTGTTTCGCCTTTTTCCGACAGGGACAGACAAAGTGGCGCCACTTACCACTATCCTGACTGACAACTCCCTCGCTTTCCTTACATTCACAATTATTTTTATACATGCTCTAAGGTTATAAGTTTTTTAAGGTTGTATTTCTATTTTTCGTGATTAAATGTTGTAATTTCGCCTTTGGCCGGCTTAGTTGACAGCGACTGAGGCAACCGTTAGCTTTATAAGTTTTTTCATTTCCCCATGCTTACTATCAGGCGAGTCGAGTACAGATGTTGAATATCAAAAAATATATAATTTTGCCTGGTTTTGGAAGTCCACGGGGGTTGATAAATAGAAAGCCACAACCAGAATATCATAATCCCATAATAAAGCAAATAACTTTTTGTCTTATACATAATCTTATACATATCCTCTTGCTTACGAGTATCATCAGGCGAGTCGAGGTCAGATGTCTGCTGTCTTTAACGTTCGAAAGTTTTGACAAATCAACTTTAATCAAAAAATAAAGTTTATATACTTTTAATATACGTATAAATCTTTACATAATTATATTCATTATATATAAAGTTTGAAAGAGGACGTCGTGGTAAAAGAAAGTAATCAAATAATCGTGTTTATTGATATATATGCTACTGTCGGACGTATGATTAATGTACCGCATTCTTGCTAGGACATCATTCCTCTACGATGATTTTGAATCACATCAGACGCTTCGTTAGAGCTCCTATCTTAAATCTGAGCCATGAAGGTAGAAACCAATGAAGATGGTGGTATTTGATTTTTTTATTTTTTTTTCTTTCAAAACCGACAATTATTCTTTTTTTAATAAAGAAAAGTAACATTTCTCTTTTAAAAAAAACAATTGATTCTCTACACCTCATTTTATATCTTTTTACCTATTATATGTTTCTTTGGGTACTAATTTAAATTTAATATAGTATTTATCTTTATTAACAGAAAAACATGTATTTTTTAATATTAACTAGTTAGTGTTTATAAAACGTTAGTGGACATTTTCCAAGTCTGCCGTTTTAGAGTAGTACCACCACATTCAAGTGCACAGGCCACGCTTGACATTAGCAGTGATGTGCAGCCAATGGTGTCAATTCTCTTGGCACACGATTATCCTAAAATCCTCCTAAAAATAATTTAGACCTGTCAAAGGACTTTCGCTATTCTGTGTGTCCCATATTAGTCTTAATTTAGAGCTGTCAAAGCTTTGACAGGCCTAAAAGTTAGTTTAGTTACTTAACTTAGAATTTTAGGCTGTTTTCCTATTCTGTTGTACCAATTTTAGGTGTCAAATTAGAAACGTCAAACTAAATTTGTTTAAGATTAGACGACACCATTTTAGGTCCCGCTTAACCTAAAAAAATTAATTCTTAATAAGAAATATGAGTAATTATGTGGTTAATGCTCTAACTGAAAATGCCGAAAGGTAAAATAAGGTGATTTGTGTATTTTTATTTATAGTAGCTCGCCATACGACATCATTCAATCTGATATTAAACTAGAGTGCGATCTATGAATGGGGGTGACTGCTACTACTTTTAAATAACTGAAAGTAGTAGTCGAATCCTCTCTGCTGGCCTATTTGGAACCGGTAACTTAAATTATTACGATTTTAAAGTTTATCTGAAGAATTCTGGGAGGGAACATAAAAAAACACGTATCACAGGATTAGATTACTTGTCATTATACTGTATAACATTTACTTAATAACTATTTCACCATCATTATACAAATAAATTCATAAAACACAAGTATTACAAATAATTAAAATCTGTCTCCCGTAATTACCGGCAAAACTCATCTATACAACAAGATGCGTTCGGAAATTAATTGTGTTACGTTTACAAAAGTACAAAGTTTTTTCTATTTTTATTAACGTGAAATAAAGTTTTTATTTACTCAAACCATTATAACATTCAATATGGTACATTATTACTTACTTATTAATAATAATTATATAACTTTCTTATTATTTCATATTATTTTTTAAATATATAAATTTTACGTTGGCAATAATTTAGGCATGTCATCTTAAAATTGACATTTGCGTAAATAAGGTTCGAAATAGACATAGAACGACAAGAGAATTGCGTTTACGCTAAAATTACTTATAATTAAAAAGTTAAAAATTTAGGATAAGTTAGTGAATGTGCCAAGAGAATCGACACCACTATTAGGTTAAATGAAAGGTAAATACGTTATATTCACCAGTTTTAGTGTTCACAAATAGCACAAGTTTGAACGGTCAACCACGATGAAGTGGAATTAGTTATTGAGAGCGAAAAAGAGAAATATATTATGATGCTCTGCATCGCGACACTGAATTCAAGTTTGCTTATTAGCATAGTTTTAACGTGCCTCTTTCGGAGCGCGTATAACATATCTACGTCTTTACTTATTAAAATATCATTGTGTGCAGTCACAATAAAAAAGCGAAGGTTTTTAGGAGTATTTAGTAACAAATAAAAAATATATCTCCTCCACTCAATGTATATTTCATGGCAGAGTTTGGTGTATCAGCCGTAAGTAACATCAACAAGTGATACTTATACATGAAAATAAATTGTTAGTGCCTCGGCCACATCTCGGCCAGCACGATCGATCAGTAATTCACCTAACATTATCAATCAAATGTTTTATGATTGATGAAATTTTTCTTCGGTAGCCAGATAACTTGTCTGCTTTTGTAGTTAATTAAGACTTCTGGATAAAGTCGTGTACGATCACAACCCGTTCTACAACAATTTTCGTTTTGATTTTATCTCCTAATATTTACACGTGGTTGCTTCTTGTTTCGTAGTTCAGAATGTCGTTGTACCTGTTATTACATTGTTTAGGCATCTAATATTGTTAAATATATCTCCAATCTATTTTCGATTCTAAATTAGATTAGAATTTTTCCAATGGTGTTAACTTTAGAAGCGACTCCTATTTTCGTAGTTATAAATAAAGATAAAATGAATTTGAATGTCATCGATATGTTGATATTTGATATTATACGAATAAATTGTGAATATCGTCACTTATCGTACAAATTGATCTTTAATGGGTATCATTCCGGTTCGCTATCACAAAAATGTTATGCCAATTTAGTTCATTATGGTAATGAATATAAATTTCTTCCTTCTCATAATCTACAAAATAACAATTCACGTCTTTATTATTAGTATAAAAATAAGGTAATGATTTTTTTGTTTCTTTAATTTCAATCGTATTCATATTAGACGAGATACCAATGTTTGTATACGAAATGGACGGCTACGGTCCGTTACGGTCACTCCGTCCATCGAAATCTGCAGACAAAAGGGGTCGAATCGAATCAAACTGTCAGCTATTGTGCAGACGAATCGACTACTCACTATTTGTATTCGAATTCTTTCGAAACATTCCTTTGAGACACGTTTTATATCATTTGTCGTCTGTACCGTTATCACTTATTTGTTTCATACCGATATATTTTTGGTTTATCTTATTTGTATTGGTTCAAAAGTGGCGAATACATTTTCCAATACATAAATATATCTCCGATGTTACTTTTTTTTTAATTGCAATGAAAGTTTGTAAGTATTTGAATGAAAGTAATGAAATGTGAAATTTATCACTGGATAAACTAAACCCCGCCACAGTAGTTAAACTTTGGTGATAATGTCTCGTCTATTATTAGTTTGAGCTTACACCACACTAGCTTAGAATGGCAACGGGAGACTTTCACGTCTAATTACGCAGTAACAGACAGCTGAGCAAACATATCTGGCATAAGCGGTGACTGTGGTCGGAACTTAGCCAGGCGTATAGGTGAGCTCCGGGATTTCTCCTGACCGCTTCACCGCAACAACTTCGACTAAACAGAACCTACCTCCTTCCCCAAGTTTCACCTATTACGAGACCATTCTACCCAGGAGCTATAACTGTTTCATTCGCCACATAACTTGAGCACACTCGCTTTATTTGCTTTGCCGTAACAGCCTTTGTTGTTCGGTTGCCTTTCATGAACTTCGAATTAACCGATTACTAAAGCGATTGCTTGTTGATTTAGTTCTCATATTGTTTAACATATAACTTAGGTTTTATGTATGTTAAAACATTTTGTATTCTAAGTTTAAATTGTATCTAAACAACATGGAGATATTTTAAATAATAAAGTTTGTAAATTAAATGAAGAGTTTTAAAACTTTAATTTATAGAAACATGTCACAATTTAATAAAAGCAAGTCATCCATAAAAGAATGTCTAGAAAGTTTGTCTTTTAAGTTAATTTAAAGTCACAAACAAATGTTAGCTTGATATGAAATTACGTTCTTCAAAGTTGTTTTAGTAAATGGCTGAATACTATTTATTCTGTCTGAATTATTAAGACATCAAGTATTTTCATTTAACTTAATCTCCAATAAACAGCTTTTGTAAGTAATCCTCTTGAAGTCTTTGTGATGTCATGTAACTAATTAAATATTGCATTTGCCGTCTGTCGGCTCTGTCCTCTTAGTTAAGAGTACAAAAAATATCCTTTGAAATTATTACCTGTGTTCCTTTACAATTTGAATGCCAAGGTTATTATTCATACAAAGATAAGAAAGGACAAAATTAACTTTACAATTGTTCACTTTAAACCAATTACTTAAGATTTGTATCTTGTTAGGTAAAATGATAAAGGTTTAAATTTAAAACGTCGACGTAAGATTTTTTTGCAGCAAGAGGTTCGAAAAAATAAGATAAAACTCCTTTAAAACGTTAACATAAATTGCTGAGTGAGTGCGAGAAATTCGATATATTGCGCGTGCGATGGGTGAAGTCCTGCTGGGAGCTGGGTAATTTGCCTGCTACGTCGACCAAACGACCGTTTGGCGGCCTATACAATCGATATACAGGTATCATGCTGCGTTTTACTTAATCACGTTCCTCTTATATGGCAACACATCACATTAAATGTGTTTAACCTTCACATAAGGACACAGTTTTTGTCCAAATATTATTGATTCTGCGTCCAACTAAGAAGGCATTACACACTTATAGGTATTCAATGAAAGGAGTATTAAAGTATTTAATGATTTATTGTGCAACTTACGTGAAACTTAAATATGTAAACCTATTACTAAGCGGCAATCTCAACCAGGCAACCTTTGGGTATAAAGAAAACCTATATTGCATACATATTGGTATTAAGATTATATAATATATTGTATACGAGTATGTACTTATCTAGCTCCTTATTGGGATGAGACATCTGACCTCGATTTGTCTGATAATAAGGAAAGAAAGGTACGAGAGC
Organism: Tinea trinotella; assembly: GCA_905220615.1. Taxonomy (NCBI): domain Eukaryota; kingdom Metazoa; phylum Arthropoda; class Insecta; order Lepidoptera; family Tineidae; genus Tinea; species Tinea trinotella. Next base: position 5,002,772 of record HG992314.1, read on the forward strand.
GCTGACTTCTAAAAAAACACATAGTTTCGATTTAGTCATTCATTTTCACTATTCTGGTTAAAAAAAAGTTATTAACATTTCTAAGTTAAGCTACTGAAGTGCTTGTATCATAGAAACAGGACAACCAAACTACATAGAGTCAAATATACATTGGTACTGACAAGTGGTTTTAAACCCGTGCTCTCGGTTTGCGTAAACATTGGCACTACCCCTACACCACGGTATTCTTAGTGTTATTTAATGTTATTGAAATCACGTCTTTTTCCCACAGGGATAGGCAGAGACAATGAAGCGCCACATGCCACGATCCTGACACAACCGCCTATTATTTAAACTATAATATTAACCGTCTTTATATCGTTATAAACTTTATTCCCAAACTCCCACCCATACGTTGACATTCGCTTTTAAAAATAATAAAAAAGGTACAAAAACTCCTATAATTGACACAAAAGTCTGTGTATCGCGAAAAGGATCGTGGAACAGTGTGCGCATTATCTTTTTTGGAGATTAATATTTTTGTTCATTTTTCTTCTCAGTTTAAAACTCAGCTTTATTTTTTACTTCTTTCGTAGTTAAGTCCGGAATTTTAGACTTAAAATGCATGGATGCGACAAAAATATTTAATTAGTTTGAACTGAGTTTTAATAAAAACTTTATGAACATATTTTTTCGTTTTTATTTATTTTCAGTGATAATATATACCACTATTTTATCTTATTATTATTTCATTTACTTGCAACATTTTTTTTCATATTACATACTAATAACATTATTTTTATTATAACTATATTATTATTTGCAACAAGGGAAGTTGTAAGACATATAAACTAATATAAATAAAAAAATGTAAAAATAAATTTTCAAAACTTAGGCTAAAAATAAAGGCTTCCATAAATTTTGATTTGGGTGGCCAATTGGTTAGCATACCAATTGGAGTAAGATCCGGGGTAGTACCACCACTTACAAGTATACAGACCGTGAAGTGACTTAGTCGCGTTTCGAGATCAGCTTGTAAGTTTTCGGTTCCAACCAGGCCGGCAAAGTGGATATGACTACTACTTAGTTATTAAACTGTAGTAGCAGTCACCTTCATTCATGGACCGCAATCCAGCTTTACATCAATCGGGTTGCTGTCATATGTCGAGTCACAATAAAAATAATTTAATTCAATGCCACTCTATGCATGTTCGAAGACTTTAGTTTTTTAAGTCCTAAAAAATTATTAACAACGCTTATAGTGATAATGTTTGCTACCTGAACGCCGGTTTCTTATAGACACCACACGTGAAATATTGCCGGCCAACCCTTGTCACATAGGTAACTTATAAACTTTACAAAAAAAAACAGTATGGGAACGAGCTCTATATACGATTAGCCTTTAAGAAAGAGCGAGAGAATTGCAACATAAAAAGCATTCTTAATTGCCTTGATTAGATTTCAAGGATATTAATTTAGTGATTCACGCATTCTATCGAGGTTCATATTTTTAGATTATATACGGTGTGATATTTTCTATAAGAAGGTTTCCATATGAATGGATTGTTTACGTTTGCCGAGTTTAAAGTTATTGTGAATTTATATCCCTTTTTATACTGACGGTAGCCAATAGGTGGTCACAAAAAAAGATAAAAATTAAGAAGGAAATGTTGACACCTTCACATTGTGAGGATGTTTATTTTGCGGAATTTAATATTTATACAGTTTTATTTGTGAACTTCCGATTGTGATTTTCTGTGACTCCGTGACTTATTCTCATTTCCGTTCTCACCAAAGTTATTTCTCGTACATGAACATAGCAGTCTGTGGACCGAATCGGCAGTCATACTAAAATTCCCAACCTGTGTCCTTCCTATCCTTTAACCTTGAATCCTTCAAGCGAAGTTTACGAAGTACCTTTGGCCGGGATAGTGACGGCGACTGAGGCAAACGTATACTGAATCGGTTTTTTAGTTGTCGGCACCCTCGAACTTCTTTTTGCTTATAATCAGGCAAGTCGAGGTCAGATGGCGATACTTAATAATAAAAATAAATTAACTATGTAGTTATACAAATGATTCTTGTAAATTAAACGTAAAAATGTGTTTTCTTTTTATTGTGGCTCGACTTATGACAGCACCTCTCTGATGTTCTGATGTGTTCTGCTGGAGTGTGGTCCAGAATTAGGGTGACTACTACTACAGTTAAAAAACTGCAATTAGCAGTTTCATCCACTATGCCAGCCTAGTTATAACCGGCTAATTACATAGTGATCTCGAAACGCGACTAATTCTCTTTACGGTCTGTAATATATGAAGGTTTTGCTGGTAGAAAATACCATGGGGCATTAAGTCCACCTTTTGTAAAATAAAAAAAAAACAATAACGTTTTAAATAAATAAATAAATAATTTATATGTTGTATATTGTTGTATTTATTTTGCAAAAATATAAGTGTAGACAAATATTTAGCAATATCCAAGTTAACAAGGAAAGCACTCGAAAATTTAATCTCAAGTGGTACAGTTGTTTTATATTATTTCTCTCAGTGGCAATAAATTTGTCAAAATTATCTCAAGTATAATAATTATGTTGTCGTTACATATTTCCCAAATAACGGTAAAATTCACAAACTATTTTAGCAAACTAAGGTTTGAAATATGGATTGTAAAAGTTGCCGGCCGATGATTGATTTGTTGATAAGATACTTGCATCATCATAGTTTTAATAACCCTTGTATCGCGTTGTAATCAAACTATTTATTATTAACAATAATAAGCTTTTTTTCCTAGTAAGAAATTTAAAAATCTATTAATGTTACCAAGATAATATAGTTTTTATCTTTTATCCCTAGCCGTCATCACTACTCGTATGTCGGTCAAAGGTGCTTCTTTTCGCATCGCTTGAAGGATCCAAGGTTATAGGATGGAGAGAACATATGGGCTGGCAAAGCCTTTCACTTGTCGATTGTTCTACAAAGAAAATACACATAGTACTTTTTAGTTCGACTGCCGATTCAGTCGACAAAATTCGGATGCTCACCCCGATCAGACGAGGTGGAGCTGCTCGGAACATTCTTCGTTGTATATAGTCTTATCGATTAATGAATTTTACCTGCTATTAAATCTTTACCTACCTATTTTAATATTTAAAGAACTCCAATTATTTTACTCTATAATATGCCGAAAATCAAAAGGATATAAAACATTATTTTTTAAATTTTAAGCTTTATAAATATCAAGTTATTGTATCGCAACAATATGAGAAATAGTGAAAATCACGGATGTCAGTAAGGCATCTGTCCTTTCATAGTCAACTTAACTAAAAGGATTAAAATTATATCTTCCGTCGTTTGACAGCCAGTGTGGTCTTCCAACCGTGAACACAGAAAGCCTTTGTTACAGCATTTACCAATTTTTGTTACCTTAAGCCTTTAATACTTTTATTCCTTAGTTAGTTTTTAATTTATCTTATTGAATAGCATAAAGGGTTTATTTTAATCCAAATTTACGGTTTCTGACGTTCTTTACGGAATCTATCAAAGTTATTTTTGACCACCTAAAATACATCTTTCTACCTAAATCATCAGAAGTCATATTAGGTACCATAAGCTATTTATTATTTCTAACTATAAAATATCCAGTAAGATTAACATAGATAAATCTGCTTATATTGAAAAATAAAACAAAATTATGCCAGGGTCCCTGTAAAAATTATCCTGGATCTTAAGTAAGAAATATTTATTATTTTTTTATTGTGACTCAACATATGACAGCACCCCGCTTGATGATAAGCCAAAGTGTGGTCCATGAATGAATGTCACTGCTACTACAATTCAATAACTGTGAGCAGCAATCACATCCACTATGCCGGCCTAGATGGAACCGGCAACTTACAAGCTGATCCCGAAACGTGACCAAATCACTTCACGGTCTGTATACTTGTAAGTGGTGGTACTACCCCGGATCGGCAGACTGGGTACCACTGCCTACCACTCTTTGATAACCAGACCCGAAGCAAATATCCATCTCTTTTTTTTATTAACAAATATTTGCAATATTTAATACTATTAAATATTACAAATAAAAGCTATGAATCAAATATTTGCTCCGACCGGGGATCGAACCCGGGACTTTACGCGCAACAAACCAGTCGCTAAACCGTTCGTCCACGCCTGTCGTCAAAAAATACAATTTTTATATCATCATCCAACCTATTTTAAAGGAAATAATAGCAGAATATTTATCATCAAAGTTTTTAAAATATTAATTTAAATAATAAAATGTACATATAATATTATTGAAGAAAAGGTACGGTACTTACTTCTAAAAGTTTTTGAACATATTTCAAAGTCTTCATTTCAAACAAAATCAAGCACGTGAGAAATTCACAATAATGTTTTAAGGCTTCTATCCTGGAATATTCTCACGCGGTTGAAGTTTATGAAAAAGCTCTCGTTCATACAATTATTTACGTTAATTTTAATTACGAAATAATAACATATAACTAAGTTATTTTATCGCGCTATTAAACAAATATCAAACTCGCATGATAAACGAATATTATTTCATGTTATTTCTTATGAAATGTTAGATAATGTTTATATAAAATATAATTTACATTTAAAACATAAAATAACTTTATTATTAGATAAGTATCAACCAATTGTGTAATTTGTGTATTTGTGTTCCAATACTTTAGTACACATATAGTACCTTTTTATTATACCTTCTCTAATCTGTTTTAAACTTTGGATCCTAACAGTCATTTAAACTTCGATATGTAGCGATATCTTAAAGCTCCGTAAAAAATTGTAATAAATTGTCGTGAACGTTCGCCTTAACTCGGTTCGTACAGTCCCCTCCCCCACAGCCGAATGTATACTTGGCTGCAATGCTCCTATCCCGTCAGTTGATTTTCCGCAGTGTCGGGGCACGGTCGCGCCGCTTGACGCTGCAACGGTCGAACGATTTAATAAAATCACGATTACTATAACATTACGAACCGCAAGAAATTTATGGATTATTATTGAAATTATATTTGTTTAAACCGAAAAAAACATTATTGTGATATTGGATTAATTTATTTTAAAAGTGAAGTGATTGTGAACAGTTTTTTTACAAATTAATTATGACTATGAGGACTGTTTTATTAAATTAGAACATAAATAGACTTTATTAATTAATGGAGTCTTCGTATCCGGCAAAAGGAAACATCGCACGAACACCGACGGATAAAACATGACACACACCTCACAGTGTCTTGTTTTCTTTCTTCCTTGATGTTTAATTTCTTTAATGATGGCTATACGTACAACATCAGTCAGTAAAACGCTGTTTAGCCAATTTTTACTTTGGTTCGTCATCGGAATAAATGTTGCAGATCAAAGCTCATTACCGCTTAAATACGATGCCCCCGATGATTGCCAATGGTGGCTCAGAGGCCCAAATGGATCTCACGAAGTTTCATTAACATGCAAGTTAAGAACAATAAACAGTGAGTTTGATACAACCAACTTCAGTGTAATACCATCAGAGCACACAACATCTTTGAGAATCGAATGCAATGAAGAAATTATGTCGAAAAGTTCACTAGATGATAAAAGCTTTGCTCATTTAGTTAAATTACGTGAACTTATTTTAGATAACTGTAAGATTGGAAGATGGCCGCCTGGTGTTCTTTCCGGTTTGAGAGATCTTCGAAATTTAACGATCCGTACCAAAAACACGGAATGGGCTGCAATGAGCTTAGATATAGTTTCGGAAAGTTTCACACCGGTTAGACAACTAGAAAAATTAGATCTAAGCTTCAACAACATATGGTCATTTCCTGAAAATTTGTTTTGTCCCTTAACGAATTTGGTTTATTTAAATGTATCTTCAAATCGCCTCCAAGATGTGAGTGATTTGGGTTTCCGAGAAAAAGCTATACATCAAGCTCTCATTAGTGATCAAGAGGCACCGGCACCTTCAATCTCTTCAATTACACATTCATCCTGCTCTTTAGATATTGAAGTTCTTGATGCTTCATACAACCACTTTGTGTTAATGCCTGAAAATGGATTCATGGCTTTAAGAAGGTTAAAAGAACTTCATATTCACGATAATGAGATATCAATGGTGGCCGATAAGGCTCTATCTGGATTGAAACAATTGCAAATAATTGATTTATCGAACAACAAAATCGTAGCTCTTCCACAAGATTTATTCAGGGATTCAAGACCTATAATTAAAGAAATATATCTTCAAAACAACTCCATCAGTGTGCTTTCACCAAGCTTATTTGCAAATTTGGACCAGTTACTAGCACTTGATTTATCTAATAATCATTTAACTAGTACATGGATTAATGAAAATACATTCACCGGACTCATAAGAATGGTTTTGCTTAATCTTTCTAACAACAGATTATCGAAACTTGATCCTAAAATTTTTAAGGATCTGTATACATTACAAATTTTAAATGTGCAACATAATATGCTTGAAACTATAGCCGCTGATACTTTTTCGCCTATGAATAATCTTCACACATTGATTTTGTCTTATAACAAAATATCTCATATCGATGCTTACGCCTTGAATGGCTTATATGTATTATCACTACTTTCTATCGATAATAATCAGTTGACTGAACTCCATCCTGAAGCATTTAGAAATACATCGTCATTGCAAGATCTTAATCTGAATGGCAATAGATTGAAAAAAGTTCCAGTCGCCTTAAGGAATATGAGATTATTACGAACCCTAGACCTTGGAGAAAATCAGATAACATCATTGGACGAGTCTGGATTTGTTGGTTTACATAACGTGTATGGTTTACGTCTTATTGGAAACAAAATAGAAAACATAAGCAGAGATGTTTTTACAGACTTACCTACATTACAAATATTAAATCTAGCTCGTAACAAGTTGCGAAAAATAGATATGAATGCATTTGAATCATTAACAAATTTACAAGCAATCAGACTCGATGCAAACCAACTCACAGATATACAGGGATTATTCGTAAATATTCCTTCTCTGTTGTGGTTAAACGTGTCAGATAACCAAATAGAATGGTTTGATTATACTGTTATTCCTCATGGACTTCAATGGCTTGATCTACATAGCAACAACATTAAAGAGTTGGGTAATAACTATCGCTTGGACAAAGAATTACGCCTACAAACATTAGATGCTAGTTTCAATAAAATGACAAAAATATTTACGTACTCTGTACCAAGCAGTGTTGAGTTGCTATTCCTTAATGATAATCAAATTACACAAGTTGAAGCTCAAACCTTTGTTGGAAAAACCAATTTAACAAGAGTCGATTTATATGCAAATCAAATATCTAGTATGGATTTGAATGCACTTCGTCTAACTCCAGTCGATCCCGGACGCCCATTGCCAGAATTTTATATCGGCGGAAATCCATTCCAGTGCGATTGTACAATGGAGTGGCTTCAAAGAATTAACAAGTTGGATCATTTACGGCAACATCCAAGAGTTATGGACTTGGAAAGTATATATTGCAAATTGTTATATAATCGAGAAAGGACTTATATTCCTCTCATAGAGGCGGAATCATCTCAATTTTTGTGTACATATAAAACTCATTGTTTTACACTGTGTCAGTGCTGTGATTTTGACGCTTGTGACTGTGAAATGACGTGTCCTACAAACTGTACGTGTTATCATGACCAACCGTGGTCGGCTAATATTGTGGACTGCTCAGCAGCAAGTTATTTAGAAATTCCCAGTGGAATACCTATGGACGCTACTGAACTTTATTTAGATGGTAATAATCTTGGTGGACTCTCAAGTCATACGTTTATAGGGCGTAAAAACTTAAAAATATTGTATGCAAATAATTCTAATATTGAGGCCCTTTATAATAATACATTTAGTGGACTAAAACGTTTAACTGTGTTACATTTAGAAAAGAACCACATTAAAGAATTACTTGGTTTTGAATTGTCGCCTCTAGAAAACTTGCGCGAGCTACATTTACAAGACAATAAAATACATTATATCGATAATCGCACCTTCATGGAACTTAGACATCTAGAAGTTCTACGTTTAGAAGGGAATAACATTTATGGCTTTGCTGTGTGGCAATTTACAATGAATCCTTATTTGGTAGAAATAAGCCTGTCTCGCAACCCATGGTCCTGTGACTGTCAATATATGCACAAATTTAGAAATTGGTTTAAAAGCAATATGGGTAAAGTAGAAGACTCGTACAAGATTAGTTGCATATTCGATAACGTGACAAATGCAGTCGGTCCATTAATGTCCGATTTTAACTCAACTATCTGCACGAGTCACGTTGGAGGCAGTTCTTCCATAATCGAAAATCAAGTCATAAATGATTACTTACCCCTTCTTTTAATATCTCTGTGTGTGTTCATTGTAAGCTCAGCACTTTTATGTGGAATATTTTACTATCGCCGTGAGCTTAGAGTATGGGTGTACTATCATTGTGGATTAAGAATGTGCTACAAGAGTACAGCATTCGATGAGGAACAAGACAAAGATCGTCTCTTTGACGCTTATATCAGTTACAGTGTAAAAGATGAAGCATTTGTTGCACAAATGTTGGCGCCAGGTCTCGAATCAACTGACCCCAGTTTCAGACTTTGTTTGCATTATCGTGATTTCAATGCTTCAGCATACGTTGCGGACACGATAATTGAGGCTGTAGAGTCTTCAAAGCGTACTATCATCGTTCTATCTAAAAACTTTATAAACAACGAATGGTGTCGTTTTGAATTTAAAACGGCTCTGCATGAAGTACTGAAAGAGAGACGAAGAAGACTGATTATAATTTTATTAGGAGAAATACCAAACAGAGACATAGACCCGGAGTTAAGGTTATGTTTGAAAGCGAATACATGCATAGAATGGGGTGATAGACAATTTTGGCAAAAACTAAGATTTGCAATGCCGGATTTGAGAAAGTCTCAATATCATCGTTCAACGGTGAATATTTATGCATCAGTGTCGCCGGTAGGGGCAGGACGAGCGCCGGCGCCACCCCCTCCACCGCCGCCGGGCAAGCTGCCGCCGTTGCTGGGCGACGCGTTGGGTTTGTCAGCCAGCATGCACGCGCGCGATGTGCACCCCCACCGTATGCAGCCGCCTGCGCAGCTCTGGGCGTAGCGTATGCTCTACCGCAGGTAAACACACACGCTTTACTTGCCAAGTGACGCTTTAGCGTTTTAGTCCTAAACACGTGATATCTATTTTTAAGTTTATATTTATTGTAAATAGGTACATGCATTTAGATAGGTAGTTGTTTAAGTATAAATGCATTTTATTGTTGTCGTTTTGTACAAATAGGTTAGCTATTATTTTTCCTATATAAAGTTACAAAATAATTGTAAATAATTCAGAAAAGACTTAAGTGCTTAATTTATGATATAATGCCAAAGGTAAACATATAAAATAAAATTGTATAAATATGTAATTATTGTTAAATTGTAAATTATTTATGACATAAAAGATTGTATATTTATGTAAATAGCGAAAGAACGAAAACAAAATTAAATACACACTTTTTATTTAATTTGCTTTGTTTTATTTCCCTTAGTTTTTATTTTATATTTATTTGCTTTATATTTTTAAAATACATAGAAGCTTCAAATTCAGTTTAAAAATTAAGTCTAACGATAGGAATCATTTTATTCAATTGAGAATTAACGTTTTGTGTTGTTAGTTATCAATTCGGGCGTCATAAATTAATATAGCTGTAATTCAAAATAAGATCACATGAAAAAATGAATGAGGTAAAATTCAATTTTATCCTAGAAAATATTTTATTATTTTTGTTTAATATAATATTAAAAGTTTTTAAACTATAAATACATAATGATCACAGATATATTTCCCCGCATAGCCATTTATATTATAGAAATGATATTTATTATATTTTTAGAGAGTTGTGTCAGACTCGTGGAAAGTGGCGCTCCGTTGTCTCTGCCCATCCCTGTGTAGGAATCAATTTATTATTTAATGATTGGCAATCTAGAGAAACTATACTATATACTTAAGCTTGAAATATATGACTTCATATTATATTTTCTGATTACGCATAAATACAAACGCATATTTAACTCAATGAAAACATGGATTTACATTTTTATTTTTTACTTGTGAGGTTTATATGAGGCCTTGCCTTACATTGGATTAGACTGCTGTTGCAGGCCATTAAAATATATTGTAGAAGTCCACCTCCATTTATAGATCGCACTCACATTAGGCGGTGTGCAGTAAATTATTCGTGCCAATATAACAAATGCATTATAAGGGTATAGTTCCACTGAACTTAATATATTTAAATAATATATCAACTTGTAGAACGTTGAGTTCGTGTAGACAAACATGATTCAAAATTGAAAGTCACTCTAAGTTACCAGGGGGGCAGTAATATGTATTAGGTTGAGAGATTGGGTCGAAGTGCACTTCAAACTGGTACGACACTTTAGTTTACCGAGGTAAAACTCTCTCTAAATATTTACTCCAATTTCGGTTTGTGAATTTAATATCTGGTGATGACGGATCTCTTTTTAGTTTTTATTTTCATATTTCAAATTGGACACTCGATAAGAAGGTTTTTTAATCGTTGCTCGATATATCGAATGACAGCAATCTACTGCTAAGCTGGAGTGCGGTCTGCAAGTAGCACTATACCGGACTAGTTAGAAACAGCAACTTTAAAGCTGATCCCATCTAAATCATCTAAATCTAAATCACTGTCACTTAAAAGTGTTGGTACTACTACAGATCGACAGACTGAGCATATAACCGCCAACCACTTCTATTTAAGACAGGAACAATATCTATAATTTAAATATTAAAATAATTGCTATGAAACAAATCTATGCTCCAACCGGTATAGAATAGCGGACTGGTGTGTTTATTATGCATTGAAGGAGTTTAACAGTACACTGAAGCAATATAATACCTAATTATTAAATGGTAGTTGCAGAATTTAGATTATTGTGAAATGTATGGAATTGTTGCAGCAGGTTGTATATTCAATGGTAAACTACATTAGATCAAGTTGTATAACATTGCACATTAACGGACTGGTTACACGAAAAGTCCCGGGTTTGATTCCCGGTCGAAACACGAATTTTTTTCATAAAAAGATTAAATATTACAAATATTTCTTAATTTAATAGATATGTATGGCTGTTACAAAGTAGGCAGGTTGTTCATCGGAGTACTAACCACCACATACAAGTGTACAGTCTGTGAAGTGACTCTATCGGGTTTTGGGATAAGCTTTTAAGTTTCCGGTTCAAACTACGCTGGCATACTGGATGCGACTAATATTTGCAGTTATTTAACTATAATAGCAGTCGCCTCTATTCTTGGACCACATTACAACTTAAGATTAGCCGGCTGCTGATGTCAAGACCCAATAAAATAAACCTAATTATTTTCCCGTTATGTTAAATCAAAAGTTGGTTACTAAAACAATTTATATCAATCTATGTCACTATGATACGTGCTAATGCTTACCCTGACCTTGCCATTTGTTTCACAATTCTTTTCGCATTACTAAGCAAATGTTCACAGATAAATTTCTACATTTTTCCTACCAATATCCAATTGCGAGACGTGGCACTCATGAAAGAGCTATTATCTCGCCGCGGACAAATCAAAACGAAATCAACATCGGTTACTTTTGTCGTTCTCACCCTTATCAAACGTAGGGGAGATGGGTCAGTGTGGAAATAATGGGAAAACTTGTTTGCAAAGTCTGCCTTTTGTCGTGAATGTTGTAAATTGGGACGGAATGGAATGTGCGCTGAAATTTTTGCTGAAAAATACTCTATTACAATTTAATAATAAACTAGTTATTGAATTAAATACATGTTATGTGGCTTACTATTGCGTTTATTTTTGGTTATTGATTGTACAATTTTTTATTTCGACGTTTCTAGAGTTTCGCAGCCATCATGGATATCCGTGACCACGATGGATGCAAAGCTCTCGAAACGTCCGAATAAAAAATTGTACAATAAATGCAATAGTAAACTGCATAAAATTTGTTTAATTCATTAATCAATGTTCGCGTAAAATCTAAGAAAAAACTAGTTAATAATAAAATATTTTGCACACCAAGAGTTGCGCAATGGTTAGCAATGGATATTAGCAGTACCAGATTTAAACTACGAGTACTTGATGCCCTAAGCAATCCACGCCTGTGTGCTGTGTGTCCCTCGCTATCCATACGTAAACTAGTATAAGTATACAACGACATAGATCATTATGTGCCTCAGAATATGTGTATGAAGGACGAAAGAGATATATGGAGTAGGTATTATAAACAATAATAAAATTCTTCTGAACATTATATATGCAATCGTCAACTAATACAGAATGTATGTTCAGTGGTGAACTCACATATGTTGCACTACGCAATGTATGTACACCAATCCGATACACGAAAAGTCCCGAGTTCGATTCCCGGTCGAAGCAAAGATTTGTTTCATAGTTTTTATTTGTAATATTTGGTTCGGGTCAGCAAGCCGATTGTGTAACTCTAATAACAATGGGAATGGGCTTCGTTTTGACAGTTGAACTCCATTGACAGAATAAATAACGTTCGAGTGCCCATCATGGTGGCGGGTGTACTGTAACGAATACGCAATGTACTTAAACTAAACCTAAAGTGGAATTCAATGTACCTCTTTTATTTCGTAGCAATTACCAAAAGTAAGTCACCCTCCATTCTGATATTAGAATAGCAGATGATATTAAAATCTGAACGAATATTGCTTTATCTTTGTGTGTAATAACTGCCATACCTTAATATAATTACAAGCAGTAGCAGGTCCGACAGATCGGTAAGGAATAAATATAAAATATTTTTTTCTTTGTTTAGCGCCTACTAAAGTTTAAATAGTAATAATGATTAGGTACATTTAGGTACATTCCTGATACATTCCTTTCATACTTAGTGCATGCGTATTCGTTTTAATATACCCGCCATCATGATGCACACATTTATGATACTACATATTATACGAAATACGTCATCTTAGGCCGGCATAGTGGCGGCGGCTGGGGCAGCCGGGAACTAACTTGGTTGTTCCAGTCGTCATCACTCTTGGACTTCCTCTTGCTTATCATCAGGCGGGTCGAGGTCAGATGCCGTGTCACAATAAAAAAATATAAAAAAATCGTCATCGAAGCCCATTGTCATTAGGGATTGCGTTTCGAGGTTTGCTCGTAAGTTGTCGGTTGATGCTACTTGCAGTTAATTAACAATAGTAGTAGTTGCAACCATTGATGGAGTTCGGTTAGAGTTTTATTAATTTCTTGTTCTTGTGAACATGTGTGAACATAAACAATATATTATAGAACATAATTAGTTGCGTTCTGTTAATAATTATACTATCAATATCTTATACTTAGTTTGAAGTTTATAATAATATTGTTCCCAAATTTGCTGTCATAGACACGCGAAGATTACTCCATGTTATAATGTAGGTATCATAGTATAATTGCTATTTATATTAAAGGTTTCAGAAGGAAACATTTTGTTGACACGTAATTACATAGTTTTGTTATCTACTAAATTATTCGTATGTTTCTTAATAGTTTCAGCCGTATTTATTTAATTTTCATTTCATTCTATACACTACTCATTATAATGTGATATGTCAATTGCAGCGGCATTTGGCATAGTCATATAAAAAATAATACTAAATTAAATATTATTACAGTAAACAAGGGTAGTTCCAAGTGCGTCAACGACTAAAAGAACGATTCTGTTCATGATTGCCTCAGTCGTCGTCGCTTTGCCGCCTAAAATAACTTCATTATAAGTTTATTCTACGGTTACAAACAATGTTTTTGAATTAACTTTCCATTTATAGGAACAATAGCAACATACGACTTTTCACGGAAAGAGCATTAGACAAGTTCAAGGAATTTTTACGAGTTGAACGGATGTACTGAGAATAAAAATAAATAAATAAAAAACTACAATACTATTTGTTTTTTCCTCGTTCATTAGACAATAATTTCAATTAGGTAATTTTATTATTACTTTTAAAAATTAAATTACCAAATGAGCTTATTCACGGCAATTAACGAATGTTCAACATGAGTTTTTTTGTTTATTGTACTTGTTCACAAAAGAACCACCATAGTTTAAAATGCCATATGGTGTGACAAAAGACGTATGCGCAATTTAATAGCATCCTAGTTTAAAAGCTTCGCATCCCTTTGAAAAACGACCTATTCGTTTACCTACTAAAAAAATGTAGGCACATTGTCATCTGATAATCCTTTACAGATACTCCAGAAATGTCACCGCGAGAGATCATCTTACGACTAGGCAACGGTATTAGTTTACGTAACTCAATATAAAATATTATGCGTTCTTAATAGAGTTTAAGGAAAATAGCTCCCTAATAATGGTAAAATAAGATTTAAAATGCCATTTATTTTTGATTCGATTCTTCGATTCCATAGACCGCAAATAAGAATAAATGGTCTCGTGGACAAAGCAGGATCGGTATTATTTTCTTATCCTTTAATCACATGCACCGTTGCTCTTAAAATAAGGATTTTAGTACAAGTAATTCTTGGAAAATACTTATACCGGCAATGTTTGCTGACTTTTTTTGCTTATACGGATTTACCACAATTTGGCAGTAGTCACAACACAATCCAGTTCTAACGTTTCTAGAGCAAAATAAAATATCCCGTCAAAATGTTAAAACTTTTGTTATACGAAGCGACAAAAGTTCGGCATCCATCGCCTAAATTTGAACACGGTTCAAGGAATGCTGTTTTAGGTGACATCTGTAATACAATAGATCGTTCGGTTAATTTGACACAGGATTCCGTGACTCCGTGCGCTTTTTACTATGTCGTTAATTCAATCTGAGTTTTGTCGGGAATGTGGGGAAGCCGCTAAGCATGAGAATTTTCGGCGCTCAGTAAATAGCTCCTTCGAGAGACCGTCATTATGGCGGGTTCATTTCGTGTTCCCTGACATTACAGTTGGATGTCACTTTAGCGTCCTTTGAATAATAAATCTTTAAATCCATTTTGACCTTACCAAGATCAAAATGCTTTTTTTGGATTTGAATTTACATTTAATTTTCATATTTTACATTTCAATGATAATTTAACTTTACACATTAAACTTAAAAACATTTCTCTAAAATAAATTATTCGCGTTATTATTCTTAAGTAGATATTATTATTCTACTGATATTTTCGTTGGGAACTGAAGTGTGAAACAGAGTATGGATTATATTCATAACTGCTTGTAAATGTCTATGAATCCCGTATTACTGAAACAGGCCTAATCCAATTCCCAGCTGGCACAAGAGGATATGGTTTAGATAACCCAAAGACAGCGGTTTCGAGCGTACCGAGTGCCAATAATTGACTATCAAATTTGATATATAGCTTTCTCAGCGACCGCCTGCCCTGACTGCGCTAGTTGGATGAATTATTGCTGGGTTCACTCCCACGAGAGAAACGAAGAATCATTTTGTTAAATATTTCCTTCACGCCATGGTTATGTTTTATGTACTGTAAGTATATCACACTTAGAAAGAAAAAATATTTTTTTAAACATTTTCTTTTTTATCAACTTCAAAGCGCTGTTCGTAAACATTATGCAAGAAACCTGATGTCATTTTACATGACTTTATCCCTAATATTTTGTTTTGTATGTCGTTGACCTGCAGGGTGTCGCTAATGATCTAAAATAGAAATAAGCATCTCATTTTCATTTCGGTGTTGACATCTGCTTCATCATTAGGTCACACTCCCACAGAGTAGGATTAAAAAATGCCTCTAACTGACAAACGGCCATTAATTTTAGTTTGTCATACATTTCTAATTTGTTAAAATTTACTGCGGCCTACTAATGGTGCTGTTTCCGGCAACAGATCAGTCGCATATTCAACCCTATATGTTTTTTATGCGCTCCAGAGCGATTTCAGAGCTTGAGAGTGTATTTATGTGCTAGTTAACACCAATAATCGTCACCAGAACTCATCAAACTAGCATTAACTAATTTGACATTATTTATGTAGTGTTCGGCCCTTAAAGCACCACTAGTGTGGTCTCGGACAAATATTTAAAGATAAGAGGAAATGATTAACATTATGAAGAGAGATTTGTATATAAATAATTTTTTGAATACGTTAAAAACATTTAATGGAGAAGCTGGAAGCTATACTCAGCACCTGGACTGTTAAATGTGTCAAGTAACGTTTATTGAAGCAATAAACTTTGAATAATAGTAAAACATTTTTCATTCGCCTCAGGTCAAATTTAATTATCATGTAGCCGCTGTATGTCGTTGCCCATAATGCCCATAGTTTATCGGAAGCGCCTAAGGCGTAGACTGGTGTAGAATTCCGAGATATAATACCAATATTTCAATGTTTCAACAAAAATCATGTTGGAATTAAGTAATGGTATCATAGTATAACAGATATTTAATTTCGTAGTATTAGTTATATTTTAAATAATCTAAGAAATATTTTAAAGCATATTTTAATAACAATATCTAATTAAAATTTAAATACTTATGGCATGTTTTGTAACTCGAATACAACATTAATTTCATTGAGCTATAATGTGACGGATAATAAACTAATCCAGGTAGATTAGCCTTGAAACCAGCACTGAGCTGAATAAAACATTGGTTTTATGAGGCACTCATGTGAAAAGTACATACCTAATCTCTAGGGACATTTGAAACTTAGTAATTCTCTGCACACTGAAATAGCTACTTAATGCAGCGCAATGCAAACTGCAGACGGGACATTCCGTTTTAATGATTGTTCTGTACGTACAGATAACATAGGTAATGGCTGTTGAAGCCGAATATTCACTCTGTTTATTTCATGTCAAATGTGCACAAAGCCGCGATGACGTCATAATAAATCCTCTTCAATACCCAGTATTTAGGTTTGTCATTCAACGAATGAAAATCTGGTTATTTGTATGACATTTGAATTTTTGTGATGAAAATAACAATTTTATTTAAACCAAATATTATTAAAATTTTTGTATACCTAGTAGTTTTTATATCAAATCCTCTAGAAACTTTTAAAGTAATTAAGTAGGGTTATTAGCCGCCACACTATGGCTTTCTAAACTGGCTACGTTCCATCTACTCACATTAAGACGGTAGAATGGTGCTGAGATCTTCTAGGATACGAATAAACCGTATAAGGATTAAGAATTTGTGAGGATTACGCGTTTGTTTAAAAATACCAACTTCTGTACAATGTTGGGGAGAAACTCAGAAATGTTTAAAGAAAACAAAGGTTTAGAATAATTAGAGACAAAATGAAAAATCTTATTAAACTGTTTTTGTGCTCTTCCACAACTCGAAAAGGGTGCTCTAATAAAAAAACACATTTTGCGAAACAATTTTTAATCCAGTTTTCCCGAGTGTCATATTTCATCGTTAAATTAAAACCCGTTTTCCGGCTTTATTGCTCCAGCTTCATTGTATACGATTTACGCCTAGAGAAGGCTTCACTCTAATGTGATTAAAACGAGTCGAGTAATAATAAACATTTTATGAGCGCATTACATACGACGAGAGTTCACTCTATCTCCATTCTCTACTATCGGATTACTCGGAGAAACAAGGCGTTAGACTAATTAAGCTAGTTTTATTGTACTATATCATAGATCAAGCGACGGACGGACTAATGGTTGTTCATATGATTAATGCCTTAAGAAGTTTTTGAAAGGAATTAAATCAAAGTTAACTATTAAACAGAGAAAATAAAAGTGTTTATAAATGTATTCATTATTCTCTATAAAAAATAATGGAATGCAATTTTTAAACAGTACAGAAAATTGAAACAAAAAGGCATTTTACTTTCTACCTTCACAAAGGATTACGCCATTTTGCAAGGAGGTCCTTTGTAATTTTTTCAAGTTATTTATGATGATGTTGATAGTAAACGAAAGCCAAAATTGGACAAAATTTGCATACAAGGGATGCGTAATACGAAACAAGGACATCGCAGCGGGACAACCTTTGTTCGAATGTTTACAGCCGGTCGTTTCTATTCTTAGCTTTTTTTCGGGTCAATACAATAGAATGTTTTAGTGGACATCTTACTTTTGTGATGAGTTTTAAATTGTTGTCAGATGAATATTGTGAAGTTAGGTCGTGAGTCATAAATATTGGCTCAAACCACAAAAGTTTGACTAACCTTAGATACTTTGGGTATAAAATAAATATTTTTGTATAATACGTAGTTATGGATGACAATAGTGTTATGTCAGTATCGTGGTGAGTAGCATTCCTTTCTCTCTGTCTTGAGGAAACAAAGGCGTGACATTTTAGCCACTTATTTGTCATAATAGTATTGTATAGTAAAATCAAATCTATTCGAAACTTATTATTACCTAATATTTAATTTTATATTTGTGCTAAAATTTACTTATACGATATTATAAAATATATACGTATAAATTCCTATATATTAATTCTTATTATGATACAATATGAATTTATAAAAAAGGGAATTCATAACGAAATTTAACAATTTTTGAAATATCTTTAAATTGTATTGTTCAACTTTTACTTTTTTCCCTTTGTCCTCTTCATCCTTTGTTGGTACCGCACATAAAATAATCTTATAGAAATAAAATTTAATAACAAAAGGACGAACGCGAAAAGGTAAATTGTAAAAGATCACTTTCTCCCCCACGACCTTGGAAGTCAAATTACTCTCTAGGAAACTCTGTGTTCTACAACACTTTGAGCCCAGTCCATTACGTCAAAGGATACGCCCGCGCCGCCGGTCGGCATCATAACTAAAGTTTCGGTAGCCAGGCCTCCAATATTAATATTTATTGCCTACAATGTCTAAGAAATACTTTCCCTGGTCCGGCATTGTTCCATAAATAGTTTTTATTTTATGGCCGCCACCCGTTAAACGCCATAACGAGCAGTTTTATAGTTCTTGTCTTTAGGGAAGGTTGACGGATGTTTTTGTCGATGAGTCGGGATTACACGTGCTTGAACCCATTCGCACGTCCGATGTCTGTCTCAGACATATAAACATTGATTAATATTATACGTCAAGCTATTCGTAGACGTGGAATTTTATACTGAGGTATTTATTGAGCTTTTAATTAAGTTCAGCATTTTCCTTTTAGCTAAAATTATGTAACATTTGTAAAGTTTATTCTTACTTAAAAGGTTATGAAAAAAAATATAGTCGCAAAAAAGTGTGTTTACTTTTCGGATCGGCTTTTCCGATTCTCTAATGGTAGGTCATTATCCGAAAATCGTTTTTCGCGGGAACACTAAACGCTAATTTTTTTCGGAAAGCGCACCGGGACTTATCTTTATGTATATTTTTATGTATTTCCCACCGAAATGTTATCGGGCAGCAGTTAAAAACGGTCTTTAACGTCATAGCCTTTCCCAGTGTTATCGCTAAAGTATATAAAGTAATTTTGAAGAATTATGACAATTTTCGTACGGCCACCTACCCTTTGTAATAAAGAAAAATAACAACCAAAAGAAACTAAGATAAAAATGTTTTCACAAGTCGCAAAATGCCCAGAATAAAGTGGAAATTTGTTGCGAACTTTCTTGGAATTTATTATTAGGAATTTGTGTACTTTATGTAAAATACGTTTTTCGAATATTTATTAATGAATGGTATTTGGTTTTATTGATCGTTTATCTATTTTCGTTATTATTGTTAAGATATAATTGTATATTGACTAAGAGATAATAATGCTTTAATTAAATGATAGTTTACAAGTTATTTTACATACGAATTCACTGGAGCTTTTTAATTAGATTTGATGTTATCTAAACGTAAACGTTCCTATACAAATTCAAAAAAGCGTTCCTATCTGAATTACACAACGTCCAAATAAATTGTGTTCTGTTTCTCACTAAAATAGCTTAGGCAATTTGTTTAAATTACTTTCCTATGCTAATCTTGCTTGAAAGGCGAATACGTTTTCTTTGCGAAAATAAGGAACACGGCCTATCACGGTAGGAAGATAGCCTTCGAATTGCTGTTGCTCGCTCGAAATGATGCATGGTCTAGAAGCTGCTCTTGTTCTTGTGTAGAAAAACAAGACACAAGCGAACTATTACACGGCTTACATCGTAAATAATCGTCTTAGTGGTAAATAAATAAGTGTATAGCCTCCGTTCGTGCGAGAGTTTCTATCTGATGTGGCGAACGACGGGATACAACGAAACTGGGAAAGTGGCGTTTAAGAAGAAAGATAATATGAATAGCGTAGGAGGAGCATAAGTTTCGCGGCTCGGGTAAAGAGATAATGCGGAAATATTGCCTATACTTACATAATAATACGGGAAGGTTACGGATGATCTTTTGCGCTCAACGTGTTAATCCCTCAAATAAATAGCTATTTAGAAGGTAACAACGGTTATTATACCATGAAATATTCCGTTTACCTTTTAAGTTTACTTGCTCGTTATTTCTGTTTTAGTACAAAATATAACTTATAATGCACGCGTCCCTAATATAAAATTAAAGTTCTAAAAATAAATCGTTACAGTTTTCTTTGTTAGTGTCGTTTTGATGATGTAATATTTTATGATGTCAAAGGAAATTGGTTAAGAAAACGTACAAAGATACATGCGACGAATAATGATATATTTAACACATTACGTAACATACAATATGTCATTAAATATAGAGGTTGACAGCTTCGTTAACGAATTATATCTTGCATATAATTTATTGGAGTTCATTCGGTTGTTTTTTCTTGGTGTTAAGAAGTTCTCATTTAATTACCCATAATGTAATCCGAAAACGAAAAGCTGTAATAGTTTTTTTTTCAAAGGAGATTAAAGGCGACTTAGGCTTTTTTTTCAGTCGTAGGTACTCATTGTTTTGCCATCAGCCTAGTAGAGGTCAGATGTCGAGTCTCAATAAAAAATAAAGAAATGCAAACCATTTTGCCTACGAAGCCTGCCAAAGAAATAGACTCATGAGTACATACGCTTGAAGAACATAACACTTCTTTTCGGTAGTCGGGTAAAAATATTACTTAAACAAATATTCAGCACGCATCACTAAATAAAACACTTTACATGATTTTATGTTTTACTGTTATTGTTTTCACTCTTCTTTAAATGGATTTGATATTCTATACAACACACATTTATAATTATATATTTGAAAAAAAAAAAAATTTTATAATTCATATGGAAAAATAAAAACATAATATAATATTGGTGTCGATTCTCTTGGCACATTCACTAACTTATCCTAAATTTTAAGCTTGTCAATTTTAAGTTTTTTTAGAGTAATCGTAATTCTGTTGTCGAAAATGAATTAAACATAAGAAATGTCTATATTTTAGGATGACACGCCTAAATTATTGCCAACGTAAAATTTATATTTTTGAAAAATAATATGAAGTAATAAGAAAGTCATATAATTAATGTTAATAAATAAGTTATAATGTACCATATAGAATGTTGTAATGGTTTGAGTAAATAAAAACTTGATTTCACGTTAATAAAAATAGAAAAAACTTTGTACTTTTGTAATAGTAACACAATTATTTTCCGAACGCATCTTGTTGGATAGATAAGTTTTGGCGGTAATTACAGGAGACAGATTTTAATTATTTGTAATACTTGTGTTTTATGAATATAATTGTATAATGATGATAAAATTGTTATTAAGTAAATGTTATACAGTATAATGACAAGTAATCTAATGCTGTGATACGTGTTTTTTTATGTTCCCTCCCAGACTTCTTCAGATAAACTTGAAAATCGAAATAATTCAAGTTGCCGGTTTCAACTAGACCGGCATAGTGGATTCGACTGCCACTTTCAGTTATTTAAAAGTAGTAGCAGTCGCCCCCATCCATAGATCGCACTCCAGTTTAATATCACATTGAATGATGTCGTATGGCGAGCTACTATAAATAAAAATACATAAATCACCTTATTTTACCTTTCGGCATATTCAGTTAGAGCATTAACCACATAATTACTCATATTTCTTATTAAGAATTAAAATTTTAGGTTAAGCGGGACCTAAAATGGTGTCGTCTAATCTTAAACAAATTTAGTTTGACGTTTCTAATTTTACACCTATAATTGGTACAACAGAATAGGAAAACTGCCTAAAATATTAAGTTAAGTAACTAAGCTGACATTTAAGCCTGTCAAAGCTTTGATAGCGAAAGTCCTTTGACAGGTCTAAATTATTTTTAGAAGGATTTTAGGATAATCGTGTGCCAAGAGAATTGACACCATTGTATACACGTCTTACTCGTAGTTCTTCGACTGTATTCCTTATACAGGTAAAATATAAATGAGTCAGTTATTCTCACATAAAGCAATTTTAGTATAAGCTGTGATGGTTTGGATTTTAGTTAGAACAATCAACAAAAGTAAATTTATATTTTTCAATTATAGAACGGTCACGAATTCTTTTTCCATCATGATGGTCTAACATTCAGTTAATGAAATATTGACACCCACATCATGTCAATGTTAGTTACATGTACTAAATGATTTGATGTTTAGTTGTTAATGAGCTATCGGCGTTAGCGGATAGATTAATAATATTTAATGATCCAAATGATTACCGATATTTACAATAAAATTTATATCAAATAGGTATTTAGTTAAAGGGTATATTTGCTCAAATAACATTATTATGTTGAATTTATTTACATTGAATTTATTAAATAGTGAATAAGATAAATGTTTGTTGGATAAATCAAATATTACGAATATAAATATTATTATTTCGCATTTCCAATAAATTTTTTTTATGGATCGACGTAGAACAGTATTCGCCTGTTATTAAGCTGAAGTCTGCTTCATTAATGAAGGCGATTGTCACTACATACAACTGCAAGTAGCAGTCGCATTTACTATGCCAGCTTATTTGAAACTGGCAACTATTAGGCTGATCCCCCCCCCCCCCCTTATAAACGAGAAAATACCGATGGATGCAACTGGCATTTTATCGTTCGGAATGGCGTTATAAGAAGGAGGCCTATGTTCAGCAGTGTACGTCTTCTGTATGATTATTACATATATTGTTTATGTATTTTTAAAGAGCTGACTTATTATACGTACTTAACTTAAATATAACCGGGGTAATGTGTGTTTAAAAACAACAGTAACTACTTAAATTCATTTACAAATTGTTTTATACGTAGTTTGAAAGTCAATTTCTTTCCGGAGCCATTTTAAGACTCAATGAATCGTTTGTGCAAGAAAGCGAATGCGATCTAATCTGTTGGCGAACGATTGAGAGAGTCGAGTCGAGGCCATGCATCACTTGAGCTTCCGTTGCAACTCCCATCTTGATTCTTTCCACCTCCCACGTAAGTAACACATGATACTGACTCTGCCCCATTCACCGGTAGCTGATAAGAGGTGTTCATTTAACACCTACGTTTTACTACTGGCTTGTGAAATGTTTTGTTTACGTTTAACACAGAATTTAATGTATTGATTTAATAACTGATTAATCACTTATTCTGTTACGTGGGTGTTGTTTTATTAGGCAATGCATTTTAACAAATTGTATTTACATAACTATATAATGACATATACATGTACATCGTAGTCATTTTGACGTTATTCCGCACCTAAAGCAAAACGGAAAAAGATAATAGATACTTTAGATAACAAGAAAAAGTCATTCGTTGAGGCGTCTACCGAACAAATAAAGAATATTGCCCACATAATATCAACTTCGCCTCTTTCGCGTACGATCCATTCATTGCTCCCTCCAAGCAACCTATATTTTTATGTTTCCGCTATAGGCTTTAAAATACGTCACAACCAGTGCCAATAGCAGCTCGCCAACTCAACCAATATTAAAGCAAACCATTTGGCAGTGGATACAGACACTCCTTAAAATATAGGGTGGCCTATAACTGAATATAAAGTTAGTTTTTTTTGTCAACACATTTTAAATTTCTAGTGCGGTATCTGAATTGGCAAGAACTCCATTTCGCATATGAATTCTCGTGTAGTGTGAATTAATGGCAATTGTAATATAAATGAGTTAGTTCGTCGGTGAATTATCAATTGTAAATGCATGTAAATATGCGAATGAATAAGCGATAGCCACTCCTTATACCTGTTAAAATAACAATGATTTGTATAGGATATGTGACAACAAAAGACGCAACAAACCAGATTGTAAACATAATAATTTGTTCATAGAAAATCATTTTAAACGCGAGAATAATATTGACGACGAAATATTTTTGTATAAACGAGAATGTTCCGAATACTTTTTTCTTTTACAAAATATCGCTTCAGTGAACATGATGAGAGGCATTTACTCATTATGCCTCATTCGAAGTGGCATGTATATGTGGGATAGATGAGGCTTCGACGAAGCTTTGTGACATTAGGCTCCATTGATTTTGAATGTGTCGTACCTCTGAAGCGTTCTCAAACTCTTAAATAGATAAGCAAATGAATTGGAACGCTTTTGTCGTAACGTAGTACTCGATTCAATAAGAAAGCCTTCAAAAATATGGGCACATTAATTTACCTGTCATCATCGTTAAGAGGAACGGTTTTTGAACACATTTTTGATGTTTTTTTTTATTGTGACACGCCTGATGATAGGCGAGAGGAGGTCCAAGGTTTCTAAATATTGTTAAAACAAAATAATGATGAACATTAGTTATGTATTTATTAAATGTATAACCACTTAAGCGTGTCGCAAATTAGGGGATGTAATACTACTTAATACCTAAAATAGAAGCTTGGATTTTCTAAAAGGAACCCTTGAAGTGAAAAATTAATTAAAATTAAAACTCACATCCCTCCTAGGCAACGTCTCTCGGCGCCGTTTGTTGTGCTAAATAAAAGGACTACGGTATAGTGGTTCATTACACCACGACTCAATGAATCTCTAAAGATCAACCAACGTTAAATCAAATATGTTAAACCAATCAAGTGCTCCTAATCGGATTACTTTACAAATTTAAATCGAATACCGTGAATTATAATTATTATGAAAATAATAATTATAAATGTAGTTTATCTATTGTCATACGTTGTATTCATTTATTTTTTTCATTGTAACGCGACTTCAGACGCTGCGGCGACTTGCTTGATGGTAAGCGACTTAGTTTACGTTTGATTCAGTCGGATCCAAGGTTACAGTATCGGGAGACTACGTGGACTAGAAAAACCTTTCTTTACACTGCCGGTTAGATCGATATAAATCTTCCCCCGACCTGTGCAAGGAGTAAAAGGAATAAGGAGTAACAAGAAGCCTCAGAACGATAAAAGGCACATAGAATTTACTATGGAATATAATTTAAAACTATGTATAGTATGTATTATATAAAATAAAAAAAACTATAATATAAAACTAAAGAATATAATTTAATTATTTTATTTTAATGAAGACACAAAAGAAGTAAGACCTAAATTGAGAACAAAACAAAGAACGAACATGCACCATCCCATCGACGTATGCACTTTATCAAGCGAACAATAATTGCATTCAAAATCAAAGATGTGCGCTCAGATAGCGTACGGGTATTTTCACTAATTAAGCCAGGACATGCACCGAGCGACAATTACGCTCGAGACGATTGTTGATAAGCTGCAGATAGCTCGAGTCAGGGTAAAGATAACCTCTTAGTTAAGCTGTACAAAGCTTCACACCTTATTAAGCCGGAAGGGGCGCGTTGACATTGTTATCTACACATATTTTGCAAGACTCGCGCTAAAGTGAATTTGGCGATACGCTTCACAGAAGCTTGTTTGAGCAACTTTTGAGATTTTATCTTCAGGTGTTTTAACGTAATGAGATAAAGCGAAGGAAGCATGTATGTTCTTCTGTTGTTAAATCTACTTTATTGAAGTATTACTTCCTATATACAAGCTTTCGAGTTAATTCAATATAAAGCTAGATAATTTAATTATTAATAAAATATTGCGGTAGACGATAATATGACCAGACACTGAACTCTGGAAAGCACTTAGCACCTACTCTACAAGCTCATTAAATACGTCGTCATGTGTAATAATATTTCACATCACTACGTATTAACATGAACCACTCAATTAAATGTACAGACAAGTAATGAAAGACGCTTAGAACCTATGTTGCAAATGTTCCTATTACAGATACATGAATATAACATTGCAAGCATCAAGTATTGTGTCTCTAGAGAACATTTCAAAAGTAATATTACATACATATAAATACCTACATATTTCTGTACTACGTATTACTATATGTATATGTACGTAGTAAACGAATACGAACCTGTTTAAGAAATTCTCTTTAGAAATTAAAAATATTTTTCATTTCATGTATAATTATAATTAATGTTTATCCATAAAGGGGTAGATAAAATAATAATGCAATATTTTTAATATTTCATCTCGTGACAATTTTACTAATTAGAAATCACATTAAAATTTTTGCCTTAAAGAGTAACAAGAAAAGAAACATAAACTTTTTACAGCTGAAATACAGGGTTAACCCTTTTAAATTCACTCTTTTCAGACTGAGTAAAACTTCGACGAAAAACTCTGCGTATAAATGCTCGATTTAACCCTCGCGGTAATCGTAACACAAACAATGGAACAGCGAAATAATGTCGAATTCCGGCCGACAAATTAGGCGACCTTTTTAGGCGGGTGTTTAAAATAACAAAAATGAAAAACGTTTTTCACAGACTGAACCCGCCAGAGTTTGGACAAATTCTGAAATGTGTTTGGATATTTTTTGTTTGTTATTACTACATATGTACCGAAATGGGTTTTACAGATGTTTTTAATGTGAAATGAAATAGATAAATGTTCAGAGAAGCGAATTTGATAAAGTAAACAAGGGTCGTGGACAATTCAAAGAATAATAATTAAGTATATTTTTATTATTTGAGAATAAACAAAATGATAATAATGGAAATAACAAACAAAGCCCTAAAGGCAGTTTCATACCAGGGGTTCGAAGGTATTTTTCAGATATTAATTCCTAACAATCGTAAAAGTTATGTTCATACGCCTCTAAAAAGTTATAGCCGCTTTCTCCCGGAAATATACTTCGGTGGACTTTATCTAAAGTTCGCTTTGTCTGCAGCAGGGGATTGCTCGTAATAATAATAAAGCAATAACACTTTTGTCCGCAATTTATTATATACCAACGCACCTTGCGAGAGAAATTAACTTGAAAGACTTAACTCCAAGTATTCCTTGTACAATAGTTTTCTTACTCTTAAAATATTGCAGCTTTTCTTATCTTTACTATAAACGTTCTACAAATTTCTACCGTTTAAAAGATTAAAGAAAACACAATGCTGTTAAAATACGCTTTATATTTATTTTATTTTCCTTCACATTTTATTATTTTCTGCTTTAGAAATAACAACCACAAAAACACTCTTTCAGTTTATAACTATTTTTTCTGACAAAAAAAAAATGTCTTGCCTTTCTCTACAGGGATGGGCAGACAGAGACACATTTTTGCTCCGGGTCAGTGGTCCGGGTATTTAAGAGTGGTAGGCAGGTTGCCATTGCTCAGTCTGCTGACCCGAGGTAGTATGATCATATAATATTTCGCTAATAAAGATACGCAGTGTATAATTAAAAATGTTTCTTGTTAGAATCATCGGTTAGACTGGAATCGTGCAAATTGATTGGACCATAAAAAAAACGTATGTTTTATTTGTGCGCGCTCTTGGACCTCGTCTTGCTTACCATCAGGCAAATCAAAGTCAGACGTCTGTCTTAATAAAAAAAAGTAAACGTCTAAAAGTACGCCGCTGGTGTGATGTAGTAATTCATATTCATAATAATTCATATTCAAGGTAGTCGCAGTGCAATAGTTACACAAACCGAGAGCAGGGGTTCAAAACCAATCACCGGTACCAATGTATCTTTGTACCAATGTATGTACTTAGGTTGTCCTGTTTCTATAATATACAAGCACTTTAGTAGCTTAGTATAGAAATGTAAATATAAAATATATATATAATGAAACTGCATACCTATTCATTTTGGGTTATAACAAATATATTAATATTATTATAGATATGTGCACAAACATTTTCAGTAGTTCTATCGTAATGAATTCTTCCTAACCCTTGTTTACATTCATTATGTATTCAGCTGATAACTTTACATGTACGAATATACGCACATTTCAGTAGATAAACTTTATAAATTATCTCGATTTAATGTAACGTTCGCATAATGTATTCCTAACAACATTTTAATTGGTATTTTAATTTATATAACCGCAAATACAAACTTTACATCTTCGCCATTTTGAACACAAAAGTGATTTATTTTCTTTTTATTACTGTTTTATACATATTTATACGAAACGTATCATAGAAGCAGAATGGTCTAAGTACATATTATCAAAGATACATTAGTACCGACAAGTGATTTTGTACCGGTGGCTCTTGGTTTGCGAGGCCAAAACTAACACGGTCGATGGGTATTTAAATTAATAAATAACATCATTATATGTATAATAAATCATACCAAATACTGTAAGACCAAGTATGTACTAATAGTGCACATCATCATCATCATCAGCCAGAAAGCGTCCACTCCTGAACATAGGCCTCCCCCTTAGAACGCCATTTCGAACGACAAGATGCCAGTTGCATCCACAGGTTATTCGTGACTTTCACTATGTCGTCAGTCCACCTAGTGGGAGGCCTACCTACGCTGCGCCTTCCGGTTCGTGGTGTGGCACATGCAGAATTTAAATAATGAAATAAGAGTGGTTTATATAACATTTGTCCGTTTTATTTAGTACAACCGTGGTGTAGTGGTTCAATTAAGAGCCTACGGTTCAGAACCACTTGCCGGTACCAATGTAATTAGAACATAGTAATGTCCATAATTAATTTTTAAAACATTTAAGTAACAAAAAAATTGTTGAAAACTTTTTATTTATTTAGGTATAACAAATTTACATAACACGATTCTTTCGTTCAACAATTAACGAATATAGCAAAATGGTTTCTGAAAGTCCTAAAATATACAAACAGATTAATTTACAAAGAAACGAAATAAAAAAATAAAAATAAAAATGAAATAAAAATAAATAACAAATAAAAGTAAAAATAATAAAATTTAATTCCAGAGACATAGTATTTTCTTTTGAGACTTTGTGTTTTATGTATTTAATAGGAGAAAATAAAAAATAAAATAACTCATAAGAAATATAAAAAAAATATATAATTTAACTTCTTAAATATTTCTCACTAAGCCTAAGTGATTACATTCAGGTGTCAAGTCAAATTAAATAGAAAATAAAATACTTTTATGTTATTTATATCAATTTCTAGTAAAAGTAAACCAACATTTTTATTCTAAGTAAAGAAGCTTTTATGTTTTTGTTCGATTTATAAAAAATATAAGCCTTATTGTATACCAACTGAATCACAGACAATAAAACGAAAACACAGTAGTAAATATTACTTAATATTTAACTATTAGGCCGCTTTAATACGAGCGACCGCGTTCTATTTTCGTTTAAGTAACGTATACTCAACGTATAGACGCAATGTACACGTTTCATTTGTACTTTCGTGTACAAATGAAACGTTTCGGTCTGCGTAGTACTAGTCTTAAATTCTGCGTGCTTACAAAACGCAAATGAGCTAGTCTGTAACTGTTCATGGTAAAAGGCGGACGTGAAATGCAGGGTAAAGACGAAGAAGTATTGCTTTTGATTCGCTTGTTAAGACGAAATAAACTAAAACAACAGCATAGGAACCGGCGTTTGTGGAAACATCCACTTTTGAGAGAATATTTACAAGAAAGCCTTTTTGATTCACTACGCACAGAGTACACACTTCGACACAACGTTTTTATTGCGTTTATTGTATCGTGGTAGATATGCAACATGTACGTTGCGTTTATGTTGCGTATGCGTTACTAAATCGCAAACGGAGTGCAGACGCTCGTTTGAAAGCAGCCTTACACTATTATATAAATAAAACATCTTAACAATTCTATACAATAGGATTGTATAGATTTTTTTAATGATCATTGGCTAAATTTAAAATCACTTAACATAGATATAAATAAAATACTATTTTATTTATATCTATGTCACTTAACCTAACTGAATAAAATATTTATTATGAATTATTTTTATATTAATATTAATTCAAAGTTATAAAATATGCTTTTATGTCGTATCCTTTATTCGAATTGATGTGTGTGGCCACGACATGTGAGATGTGAATGCATGCCGCTTGATGTTAAGCTGCGTAGATCCATGGGTTTGATGAAAAAAAAATGTTGACTTTCAGTTCTAAGTATGGGGAACCCCCAAAATTTATTGTTTTTTTTATATTTTTGTGTGAATATCTTAATGCGGTTCACAGAATACATCTATTTACCAAGTTTCAACAGTATAACTTTTATAGTTTCGGAAAAAAGTGGCTGTGCCATACGGACGGACAGACAGACATGACGAATCTATAAGGGATCCGTTTTTTTCTACGGAACCCTAAAAAATTGATATTCATGTCAACTAATTGGTAACTCATAATCATGCCTAGATTCATCTTACCATTAGTTCGTTTTCTACTTAAATATTATACATTTAATAATATTAGTGGTATTCCATTGTCACTGTTACAAATAAGATGTTACAAATTGATTGATTTCATAATATACTAACCTAAACAAGTACTATGTAACTCCTAACAAGAATACAGGCGCGAACATAAAAATAACTAGTTAGATACAACAATAAATAGAATATTGCGTGAGTTTATGTTACATACAATTTTGATGAACATCATAGGTTTTTATTTCTGAATAACACAGCTTATATCCCACTAGACCAATTCGTATTTAATCAGAAAATAAACCACTAAGAATAGATGCGGGACGTAGAAAACTACAAAATACATACACGGTCTATGTGATGTCTACATTTGTGTAGTCTGTGTTAAATAACAAGTCGACAACGAGCCACACCGAGACAATAAAGTATCTCCCAAACTGATGAGATGAGTATAATGATTATTGCTACGGTCGCTGGCCCGTCGCGTCGGTCTGTGGCTTCTGATTAGGATTTCGAATATAATGTTGATGCTGACCCTTTTATATGTAAACTTGGCATCGTAAAAGTTGTAATTGTAAAATCTTGTACACATTTGTATCGTATTCTATTTGAATAGCCAAATGTGCACGAGAACCGAATTAATCGTAAGTGTCAATTGCTAAGAAAGGGTTGACACGTACTCATTATGTTAATACTTAAATGTTTATTTCAACATATTTGCTGTTTTTTTATATTAAAAATCTCTTTCAATCATAAAATCTTCACTTTAACCCCCATAAGCAAAAACTCGGGTTAATGAGAAACCACCATAAGAAAAATAAATCGCGGCCCCTTGAACTCTCACTTATCCAGGTTTGACTGTAATTGTTTTTTCTACATATATTTTATGACTTTTATGATACATAACTTTTTTATTGTAACTCGACATCTAACCTCGACTTTTCCTGAAGGTTAGCAAGAGGAGGTCCAAGTGTGCCAACGACCTCTGCATCACCTAAAACTCGGACAGCTCAGCGCTGTAATGAATCTAGGGCATCGAGAAGATACTTGGCAGAGCCGTCCCAGTACTCAGCGCAAGAGACTGGAAAAATGACAATCAGCTGTCTGTCTACCACTATAAAAAATTAACTCATATACAATTAACACAGCTAGGCCGGTATAGCGGATGCAACTACTACTTGCATTTGTTTAACTGTAGTCGCCTCTATTCATGAATCTCACTTCGGCTTAAAATCAGGCGGTATGTAAATATTATGTCGAGTCACAAAAAAAATTGCACATTGTAATTATCAGTTTTCATAATGTATAGTACTTTTGTTTTTGTAAAATATTTCAATTTATTGTAAACAACAAAACATCGTAAACAACGAAATAATAAAGTTATAAAGTTCGCTTTTAAAACTTTCTTCGCATAAGTTTCCATTTGTTTTTGTGTAAATCATAAAAATATGAATAGGTATGTACCGCTACCTGCGCCTGCGCATATCGACAAGCAACCAGTCCGATGTAATGACCTTGTGGCGAGCAGGGTTGATGCTACGCTTTATTATTTTAATAGTCATCAAAGCTATGTATGGTCAACATAAAAATAACAATGTGCCGTTTCCTTATTATTTTGTATTATTGAAATTGGCACTCACCAATTTACTACATTCTTTCGTCACAGTCAGTTTCTTCTCGATTATGGTTTTGTAATTACGTATTATAACGATTTTTTTATTTGAAAATAATATATATCTACTTTTGTTTGATTATACTGTGTAAATAGACCGCAACTGCAATGCACGAACATGAGTTAAATCACATAAAAAGATTTCCGTTTATTAGTTCGATTGCTGACTGTACTGTTAGCGTCAAAAGTTACAGATGATTGCATTACATAAGTCATCATCATCATACGTTGTGGATACCGGCGCGTTTGTCGTTAGTAAGGAGAGAAAATATATGTTGTTACGCCGCGTTAAACAAAGAGATGATGTATGTCCGTCCAACACGGCCAAATTATAGTAATAAGCAGAACTTTTTTGGGTTCTTTCCCGTTTCATACAGTAATGAGTACCGTAACTTGAATTCGAAAAAGACAATAAATATTTACAATAATTA
Source organism: Tinea trinotella (assembly GCA_905220615.1). Taxonomy (NCBI): domain Eukaryota; kingdom Metazoa; phylum Arthropoda; class Insecta; order Lepidoptera; family Tineidae; genus Tinea; species Tinea trinotella. The sequence goes on from HG992314.1 coordinate 5,035,414, forward strand.
TTATAGGCCGACGTTTTGCTAAATTATTATAAAAGTGCTAATTTATTTAGAAAACCATCAATAAATATTCACACGTTGTGAATGTTGACTTTTCCATTTCATATTTACCAGTAAGAGGTTTTGAATAGCATTGAATATTGTATTCTCAAACAGCGTATTCTCTTTAACTTATAAGAGGTTGTACAAGATAGGTTTTACGCCGATGCAAAGAAAAGAGCGAGTGCTTAATCAAATAAGGTTGCCGGGGGCAACAGAAAAGCGTGGATAAATTGCTAAAGCAACCGTATGATGCATTTACTTGGAATCCGACACCACACTCTGATGATTACTCCTCAACCATTATTTTCAGAAAGCTTGGAATCCGCCTTTTTTGCATTTTATAGCATACAATTTAAGACACTAATGGCGAGAGTGGTACAAGGAAAGCGCGATCCCATGCGGTTTAACTTATGTAATTATAGTCAATGCATTGTTAGCTTGAACTATATTTTTGTTGATTCGAACCGCTCTTTATTTTTATCGAAATCGTATTTTTTATAATCCTAGCCCGAATACATAAAGCCGGTTGAAGAGCACGGCGAAGTGGTTTTTTGTTAAATTTGTAAACGTAATCGATTCATCACAGTGTGACCGGAACTATAAAAATAAGCTTATTCATAAGTTGCATACAATGCATATATTGGAAACCACACACAAAACATTCAAAGGCGAACAGCAACATTGTGATGCTTTCTATTGAGAACGGCAATCGTAAAAATGTCACAAAACAATAAGAGATCAATCATTCCCGAGAAGAGGTCCTCCTGTTCAGTGATTCAACGTGAAAAATAATATCAGCAAGCTGACCCACTTCCACTGATTTGCATTCAGGATGGGTTCTATAGTAATTTATCATTCTTTATGTGGCAGACAAATATATAAAGATATCTTGCTTAAACAACACTTACCACTCCGCTTGAAAGATAAAATACAACATTGTCGATAATGTAAAATTAAATTTAGGAGACCGATATTCTTTATTCCAGAGACACATCCAGCATCTCGCAGGTTTTCACCAATTTTGTAGGCACTCGCTATTCGTAACAAGATAGGAATAGACTTCCCTCCACTAGGCATATTTGCATGCAATAGAAATAAGTTCAAAGTAGTGACAAATTCTACGAGTATATTAGAGAATTTAAACATTCGATATCAATGAGAATTAATCATTCAAATTGTCACGCTTTTTTCCCACAAGGATAGGCAAAAACAATAGAGCGCCACTTGCCACGATCCTGACGCAACTCCCTCGCTTCCCTCACATCCACGATTCTCTTTATAAAAGCTCAATAGGAATCATCATAATTACTTTGTGGTATAGTATAGGATTTTAAACACATTGGATTCTATACCATTAAGTTAATTTGTAAGATTTGTATAAATAAATCAAGTTACAAAAATACGAGTACCTCTTGTCTAACAAAGCACGAAACTATATAAACGGAAAAAATTTAAAGAGACATAATTAAACAAAATACTTTGTCATCATTTAAAGTTTATAAACAAAACGATAACAATGAATAGGCATTTTTTTTAAATTAACATATGTCAGAGAATCGATTCAAAATTATTAGCTAGAGGGCAACTCGTATGATTTATGCGAAATCACGTTATATTAACATATTAAATCACACCATTTACAGAAATGATTTGGGCACTCAAAGACATTTTAGTCTCTACGATAAAAGGTTACATTAATTTTCTGTTCTCTGGAAATCATATTTGCAATGCAGATTATGATATTATAGTCAGATAATCCTTTTTTTTTATGTTCTACATAGTGATATTTATATTATTTTGTTTTATTTATTTTTGTTAAAAATACATATAGGTATTAAATTTGCATTACTCGTTATTTATTTGTAGGAGAACGGTTAAACGAAATATAAAGGAAGTCTCTATAGTAAAATCAGATTATCATAAAGAAGATAAACATTATTGATCATAAATTGAGTTACTACTTACTTTCCAACATGCGGCTCCGCAGTCATCAGCGCTCATAGGCTGCAGCTTACTGACAGGCCAGCTGTGGTCACATGTCTACTTTAAGTAAAATAATAATAAATAAAGAAGCCAGAGAAATCTAAACATTGTAGTCAATGGAATTTATTTAAATCATACTTTTATAAAATCAAATTAAAAAGCAACCGGCAGACATTCAAAATAAATTTACGACGATCAAAATCACAAATAAATTATATTGAACAATGATTGGTATTCGAATCTGAGCAAAGCTGCGGCAATAAATAATTCATAATTATGTTTTTATTAATTAATAATGAAGTTAGTGCTTATAAAATTATGTTAAATTTTGACATTATAAAAAGTTTGTCAATATCAGAGGCAGTATACAACTTAATTCTTGAAATTCATATTTTTTATTGTCTATTGTTTATATTGGACGAGACATTCCATTTAAATGTATACGAGAAGGATTGGACGTAAAGGAATTTAATAATTGGGGGTTATGTCCTGAGGCTACTAGAAAAACAAATTTGGATAGACGTTTTGGAAAAAATGGAGCGTATTATTACTTACCTAGTAAATACCTAGAGAAATAAGTTAGCGATCAATGTATCGTAAACTTTGACAGAAAAGCTACTAATATAATTTATAATAACATAACTCTTTACGCTACATAACAGTAAAACCTCATATTATGATTTGCGGTTATATTTAAACTTTACAGTTGTATCGTGCATAGAGTCGCTTAATAATCCAGTTTATCACGTACCTTTCAGTCATATTCTAGTGCAGTCATAACGAAATATTGTCGAAGGTAGAGCGCACCACGATTCGTGTTCACTAGATGTTGTCACGTACTTCTTTAACCTAGAAACATCTCCAACATCCGTTGTATAAGTATCTCGAGTCACATACATAAATTGCGAACAGATATCGGGACATAAACTATTTTCTATTCACCGATCGACTGATATAATCAGCGTCACGTAATTTGCGAGGCCGAGAAAAGCACCCACTATAAATGTAATCCACGCATACATAAAATTGTGCGCTATCGAGTTCTCTCAACGACCTTCCCAGCTGAATTGTGTATATTACTATAATTTTCACACCATTTTCATATGTAAGTAGTTATTATAGTACACTATATACCTAGATAAACATGTTTAAAAATATGTTTATGATTATCTATCCTCAGTATTTTTTATTGGACAGAACCCCGTCTGATGTTAAACTGAAGAGCGATCCATTAATAAAGGTGACTGTTCCTTCAGTTAAATATATTTTCAGCTTAGGTATCTTGAAACGCGGTGGAGTCACTTGGTGGTACACGTACACAGTTTAAAGACCGTGAAGTGACTCAGTCGCGTTTCGAGATATCTAAGATGAAAAGTTGCCGGTAAGTGATAGACAACTATCACTCGTAAACAACAAGGCCCAGAGGAAATATCTGCTTCTTTTCTTTACACTTAAATATTTGCAATATCCAATCTAATAATAAAATAAATATTACAAATAAATCCAATGAAACAAATCTTTACGTTGACCGGGAATAGAACCTGGGACTTTACGCGTAGCAGACTTGTGTGTTTAGCAAAGCGCCAGGCGTGTCGTCAAAAGTACTTAAACCTGTTTTAAAGATGTATGCATAAAATCTATTTATTAATAAAAGAATCAAAGATATTAAATAAATAACAAATTAAATAAAAACAACAAATACAATGTTTACCAAAATTCTTGATCGTATTCACCTTTCAACCGCATACTGCTTATTTATACCACATTGGCCGCAACGACGTGGAAGGATCGCGTGACATGAAAACTATGTGCGATCTTGGAGTTAAAATCACGTAGTTCCCGCTCCGTGACACCACGGGGATCTCAGCCTGTTGTGCGAAGAGTTGCGAAGATGTTTAGAAGTAATAACGGTTGAAGTGAGATATCATCGCGAATAATGTCCCTGTCGTGAGTAGCTGAGATGCTATTGTTACCAGTTATTATGTTGAAAATGCTAGTTCAGTATGGAATTTCTTATAGCCAAATGATAAACATCAGTCTTCTTGTAATCGTATATGAATAAATAATAGTATGATTATAACCAAAATAATACATACACATTTGTTTTGAATTGAAAAGTATAAAGCAAATAAAGTTTATTCTTATTGCTTTGATCACAAATCCAGCCACGTCATTACATCGTTCACTAACAAACGTGATGTTATTCTCGTTAGTATTGTTAGTTTGCAGTTAATTCTGTTTAGATAATAACTCGTTGACGGACGAGATGTGCCTGATCCTTGTTATGTCTACAGTCAGTTTTAGGTACTTGCTGTAACATCTTTAGAATGTTAGTTACTGTTGTTCCATTGTTCCTATGCCAAATGCGCAAATACTTCACATACTTTATAATCGTCTTATTCAATGCTGTCGTACGTTTGCGAAGTGATTCATTCTATTGTTAGCACAATCAGGCCAAATTGCAACAAGTTCTAAAAATAAATAACGTTATTACTACAAATTGGATAATTCATTATAGTAGATATTAGGTAAACAAGAAAGACCTTCAAACTTTATTCATTAATTATAGCATTTGTTATCCAATAAAAAGTATATTTGTTAACAAGCCCAACACTTTTACATCTTGTCTAATGGCCATTATCTTGAAAATCACCAGAACACTCTTAACACAAAACATCAAAGTGCAGAAACAGGTCGTTGCTGCGGCAACAAATTAATATACAAAAGTTGACTCTTCCAGCTAAAAATACCAATCAAAGGAGCTACGTACAGTAAACTCAGATCATTCTATTTATATTAATGTCACGGGCGTGAGGAAGCGTTTAAATCCAGTCATTAATTATTGTCACAGCTAAGACAAAATAGATAATACATTCTCTATTTGTTGCCCTCTAACGTAAGGACTTAAAGAGCAGGACGAAAGAAATAACAAGAAAATAAGTAGTATTTAGGAGAACGAACGGATTGATGATGGAATGGTGTTGAAAAAAACATGTCCTTAAATTGAGGTTGGGTATTTGAAGGGTTCTAAGTGAGTTCAAAGGACTATGTAATATTAAGTAACAAAGGATAAACGAACATTAAATATCGTTTTGTCAACTTTTCACATTTGTTCGTAGAGTTTATTTATTTTTATATTTGACTGCATGAATCTTTAGTTAATGACTTAAATGTGTTTTTTTTACTATACAGTATTTTACTGATGGTCCTTAATAATATTTTTAAACGTTATTCCTCCCAAACATTGATCAACTTTTCATTCATTACACCGGCTACCAATATAACTTAAATCAGATTGTAATAATCGTAAATGTAATTAAAGGTGGAAGGCGGTCTGTTTCTTTGTAAATTAACTGTAATCAATTAAACCAAATTTATAGGTTTAATTTAAGCTGATATTTTACATTTAAAACATCTTGTTATAGTTTCTTTAATAAATATTATGTTTTCAAACCAGTTTCGTCTATTGCGTTACTAATTGCTCCAAGCGCTCTAATAGATAGCAGTGTCGTACAATCTATTTTAGAAATTAATTCTCATGTTTTAAGAATTGAATTAAAAGTCGAACAAGAAGCAAACACACGAGTAGTAAAACAAGCCGTTAATGTTCATTGCAAAATCGTTTGTGATTAAGCAGACAGAATAAGAAACAAAACGACAGTGTGTACAAAGCCAAACGTTGGTCGAAATCGCAATAAATCTTACCAGCTCGTATTCCTACAATCTCATCCTATAGTCAACTGTTATAATTAAGTTAGACTGAACCGTGTCCGAACACAGATGGTGCCGGGAACGCAAGCAGAGAACACAAGAGAAAGAAAAAAAACAAGATATTACTAACCGACTAATAAAGAAGCATACTGTACGTTTAACCGAACCGTTAGCAGCTGCTGTTTTTGCTTTCAATGGAGCACGGTTATTATACTAAAACTAAGAGTTAATTAATTTCAGTTAACGCAACTAATAACAAAGAAAGTTTACCTATACGTTACTTCTAAGAGAAAAAAAAACGGTACGTTTTTCGTGTTTAACTTCGAGAATCTCGGTCTAGAATGACTTAGAACTTGATAACAAAAGAGTTTGAAGGAGCGCTCTTGTGACCGTTGTACTCGTATGATTTATTTCCTCTCCTTACGAAGTGGTCAGTTAACAATAAAATTATCTAGTAGTGAGTTGTTCCATTGTGCTTTATTATAAGAATTGATTGAACATACTATTTAATATAGTATATGTACTATAATATTGTAAGTCATTACTTACATTAATAGTAATAAGAATAGTAAAGTATAAATCACACATACACATTGGTCAGTTGCACCAAGGACCGAACACAGTATGTCGGTTTACGCACTACTGCTTGACGAGTGAGCTGCGCAGCCCCCTATGTGCTCGAATTGAATACTATCCTACCTTTGCGTCGTCCAGTTCTCTCAAGTTTTTGTGGTTGTGGTAGGCAGACAGACGGTTGTTAGTCATTTGTCCAGTCACCGATTTGGGGTAGTACCTTCACATTCAGCTGTACAGACCGTAAAGAGACTAAGTTGCGTTTTGTGATTGTGCCGTTCCAATTAATTAGAAGTTAATGCAAGTACTTTTGTAGCAGTCGCCTTAGTTCACTAACCGCACTAAGCTTAACAACACTCAGCTATAATAACAGCCACAATAACAGAAAAAACTGCTGGACCACTTTTTCAGAGAGCATGCAGCATGCACCACGCTGCATTTGAGTTCGTTGCAAATTCTAAATCAATCAAACTTTAAAAATCAAAAAGGAACATGACCTACTAAATGTAAATCAAAATATAAGACATATTAAAATCCATGAATGATTCTCCCTTTTCCGTATAAAGCATTCAAAATTTGTGATTTATTATACAAAATTCCTAAGCTCCTGAGACCCTCCCGCTATATTTTTTGCGCACCGCGGTTACTTTCTATACATTTAACGCTGATTAAACTGTAAAATTACAAAATACAAGTCTTTGTGACAGATGCGGCACCAAATAATAACATTATCCACACACGCACTGGGATGCGGCTCCCGTATCTTAAAGGTTGCAGTGTCAAGCGGCTGCGCCTTTGTAGGGAACAAAATCCACTTACGTTATAAAGAATACAATAGATATCTTTGGCAAATTGTAAAATATACACCTAATTATTCGCTATTGAGAAGAGACGGACCGTTAGGGAATTTTGGATTGAATGTATTGAAGGCGGTCCTTGAGGCTTATGAAAACAAGTAACAATACGTAAGAATCTCTAGTGGTGCATGTCGGTTATTGTGATAGTTACGCATTTCATGTTACTTTCAATGCTCACAACATTGTTAGCAATGACTGGGCTTATCATATTACGTAATGTTTACAGATTCTCAGTTATCGTATCAAGATGATAGCTTTACTATTTATATTTATAGTTCCTAATTTTTGAATGTAAACTATCAAACTAGATTTTGCATTTTTTTTTTGTTATTTTTATTGATAGGTGCCATTAATTTCATAGTAGGTAGCTCTGTTCTCACCTATCAATTACATCCACACCCATTGTTAACATCTCCGCGTAGTTAAAATTATGAAATATTATACTCTTAAAATTTTCAAGATGCCGCCCTCTATTACTTTTTTCGGTGAGATCTCACCTTTTTATGTGAATTTTTATAATTATTTTGAATAGGCTCTCCGCCCTGCATTCTCGCCACGACCCTCGCGATTGTTTTGTCAGCACAACACCTGGACTCAAAACAGGGTTCTGTATTACAAACGGCAGCCACCCAAACTAAAAAACGAATAATACGAGTTTATAAATGCGATTTTCAATATAAAATACCTATTTTTCATTATAATAAATTATATTATAATGATTTATTTTGTGTACGATAAAAAAATCTTGTTTATTTATTTCATTTGTTTTAATTTTACTTAACGTTCTTGTGTATCAAAATGCTTTCTCAGTTCATCCTTTGTATTTTACACTTCGAACATTTCTATTGTGCAAAACCAGGTGCTTATAAAATAAAAATGCTTTTAGTTAAATTAAATCAACATTACGTAAACACCTTTTACACTCATTCCGCTTATATGCAGATGTAAAACACATATACGTTAAAATATATTTTTGTTAAAGTTCAAAACATTGTGTTTGGAAACATAAAATTATCATTTTAATGTGCTTTTCGCCTATAAATCTGGTTCCCAATTAATTTGCTGTCATTTATACATATATTATCACAACTTAATTCTGTCTTTTTAATCTATTGGTATTAGCCAATTATATAAAATTGTCAAATGCCAATTAAATATATTTTATATGTTTTTGCATGATAGTAAATTGAACACTGAGGGTTACAGACATTTAAATCTATTTTCCGGTTATTGTTATCTATTCGTTCAATACAACATATAAGCGTAAAAAAATAACATGTCATCACCCTTTTAAATAGTTCCATTAATATATTCTCATTTCGATCCAAATTATTTATTATAATCGGGTTAATTTCCATAATTTTCTTATTAGGAATGAAGTAAATTATTACCGGAGCTCTGTTTTAGCGGCATCATAAATTTATCTCGGAACAGTCCAGTTAGTGGACGATACTTTTTTAATTAAATCTTAGATCGTTAAGTTACAGAGGAATGTGTTCGTAAATTCAACTGTCAATTTGATCGGTGGTTTTGACACAAACTACTGTATTCGTTCGTTTGTAATATGATTTGCTTCAATCGGAAGTTCATCGTAAAATATATTCGGGCGGTCCCATACGTTTCAATTAATATCTAATGAATTTTAAAACCATTTTAATAATTTTAAAACTTAATAATTATTACGACGTTTTAAATGTTTAAAATAGATAACAGTGGTAATGTGTACGAGTTTAATATACCTATATAATATTAATATTATGAACGTTTTAAAGGAAACCTCCCAAAGCGAATAATATTTTTCATAATAAATATTATTAATGAGGTTGATTAAATTAGATTTAGAAATTTTCGATTTCTCACGAAAATAAAATGATGAAAATGATTGTTTTTTATATATTAATTCATACTGCATATAATTAATAGATCGTTAAGTATTGTGATAAAATGTAACGTTGCCTACAACATCTGACTATGTTATTCAAGCGATGCGTGAAGAAGCACCTTTGGCCGGCATAGTGACGGTGCCGGGTCAGCCGTGAACTGACTCGATTTCTTTCAGTCGTCGGCACTCTTGGACTTACTCTTGCATACCATCAGGCGGGCCGAGGTCAGATGTCGAGTCACAATAATAAAAAGTTAGTTATCGTCCATCAAACACCCATGTAATCTCGGACTTTTGGATTCCCAGTAAAGGTTGGGCCTAACACGCGTGTCACAAATTACTATAATGAACGCTCATTTCTTCTTGTTATTTTTGATATTTTTTTCATTCACGAACAATGTCACGAACATAATTTTAGGGTATAACAATTTCTCAAATTTGTAAACTAGAATAATTTGGTTAAAACAACAAAATAGTTGTTTTATTCGTGCTGATAATTGGACGTTTAGAAATTAATAATGTCTAATGTTAACCCAGATGATATTTCGAATGATATAATGCACTTCTCTTTTCTTAGATTTTGCACGAACATATTAGATTTTGCTGCATAAAATTAAACAAATTTTATGCAGCTTACTATCGCGTTTTTTTTTGTTTAGATTTTACATTTTTTTTATTATTCCGACGTTTCGAAAGCTTTGTAGACATCGTGGTCACGTGGTCACCTAATTATATTTCTAAACTTAACCACTAAACGTGCTTGCATCATAGAAACAGATACAAATTATAAAGATACATTGGTACTGGCATCATTGATTTTACAAAAGGGTCTTAGATTAAAAAGTCCTTTCTCCAAGACTGGAATGTGGTTTTAAGGCAGTGTCTCTTGGTCTGCCAGACTAAACCTGCCTCTACACCAGGGTCTAGAGGCGATTTTTGACAAATTAATTTTTAATTTTCTTTCAAAAATATCACGTAACATAGCGAGGGAGTTGTGTCAGGATAGTGGAAGTGGCGCTTTATTGCCTCTGCCTATGCCTGTAGGGATAAGACATGACAATTTGATTGATTGAATACATATAACTTAGCAACTAAACGGTTTTTATGTCGCTTCGTTTCATTGTCGAATTAGATAACCTTGTATCATTCAAGTAAGCAAGATAAAACACATCTGACTGGCATAGTTACTGCAACTGAGGCAACCGTAGATCTAGTCGTTTTTTGCCTTAGAATCTCTTGTACCTCGCCTTCCTTTAGATGTATTTTTTTTATTGAGACACGATATTTAACCTCGACCCACCTGATGATAAACAATAGGAGGTCGAAGAGTGACGACGACCGAAAAAAACGAGTCAGTTCCCGGTTGCCTCAGTCGCTGTCACTATGCCGGACCTAATGTCGCGTTACAATTAAAAAATACTACCTAACACCTGTATTTAAGTAGCACTAAAGTATCTAAATTCAAGCATAGGCTACATTGTATTAATAATCCATAAAAGTGTGTGATTCTATGATCCCGGAACACATAAGCTCGTCCTCACCTAAGGATACATGAACCTGCTTACAAAGTTGACCCTGTGTATTGCATAACCGCAATGTAAGCACGAGTCGACCCCAAGGCGATTGGAACTTCTTGCATAGTGTTCCAAATATAGGACCTTAGGAACGCCTCGTCACGTACACGTAACGGACAGTAGAACCCATCTAATAATTACTAAAAAATATTGATTATTTTTGGATATTTTATTTATTATATTGACATTGAAAGATAATACAACCGCTACCAATGTATATCTGATTTGTGTACTTACATCCCAGTTCAGATTTTGAGTACACTGCAACTTCTTATTTTGCAAAAATCAATGTAGGTACTTTCTTTTTTATTCTAGTAGGTACTCTAGGTTTATTCTGAATACAGCTTAAAAAAATCTCTTCATTAAACCTTAAAAATACACTCTTTTATTACGTAAAATAAGTATTCTATTCGAGTGCACATTACTTTGACATTCATGAGACGGAAGCCTGATTTGCCTCGATGTAGAAAGAAATAGCGAAAGCGGCTTATCAAATCTTCGGCAAAGATATAAAATATACAAACCAATTTACCAAATAAAACAAGTTTTTTAAAATCAATTGTTAACAAAATACTATACAATTCATTAACAAAATAAATAGATTCATTAACAAAATAAATAGATACAATATTATATTTACGCATTTTTATAAGTAAAATGTTTAAATTATATTTTTAACAGTAAAGTAATATAAGATATTAGATTTTGACGACAGGCGTGGACGAACGGTTTAGCGACTGGTTTGTTGCGCGTAAAAAGTCCCGGGTTCGATCCCCGGTCAGAGCAAATATTTGTTTCATAGCTTATATTTGTAATATTTAATCATATTAAATATTGCAAATTTTTGTTAATAAAAATAAGCGATGGATATTTGCTTCGGGTCTGGTTATCAAAGAGCGGTAGGCAGTGGTACCCAGTCTGCCGATCCGGGGTAGTACCACCACTTACAAGTATACAGACCGTGAAGTGATTTGGTCACGTTTCGGGATCAGCTTGTAAGTTGCCGGTTCCATCTAGGCCGGCATAGTGGATGTGATTGCTACTCACAGTTATTGAATTGTAGTAGCAGTGACATTCATTCATGGACCAAACTTTGGCTTAACATCAACCGGGGTGCTGTCATATCTCGAGTCACAATAAAAAAATAAAACAATTTGAATCATTTAATCAAATTTTCACAGGAAAAAGGAGTGACAATTTGCCTATAACTACAATGGAGCGCGACTTGCCACGATCCTGACATAACTCCCGCTTTTTTGTCTTAACTATTATCTTTTTTTGACCGGCATAGTGAAGAGTAGAATATATTGATTTTGTCGGTCGTCGGCGCTCTTACCATTTACTCATACCATTTACCTACCCTTACCAATTCGAGGGCAGATGTAGCATTTGAAAAAAAAACTTAATTAAATTTATTTACAAATGTAGTTTATACGTATATTAACAAATTCCCTAAGGAACAATGAGAAGGCAAGTGATAGTTGGAAACTAGATTAAATTATAGATAAAAGTAGTAACAATAAGCAATTGTATACCCAAATGACTCCGTTCCAGGAGGTCGGTTTCCCTTTTCGGTTGCTAATTTACCAGTTCACGCACAAATGGACGCATTTTATTTTCATATCACGAAAGTACAGGCGAGACCCGACATTGGACGAGTCGTATCATCGGCATGTTTTCGAATGCCTTAGTATTACCCGTACCCATCCCAACATATCGAACATCGGGCCTTTAGGAGTTCTACCCTCGTTCACGAATATAGGTTATAGCTTCTTTCGGGCGATACCCTATTAAACATTATTATGTGTCCTCAATTAAATAATTATATTTGTTATAACACCCGTCAAATGCTAACACGCTTGACCTTGAGAATAAACTGTCAAATTGTACTGTTAGCAACGCTTTCGGGTATACACATTATTTTGTTTTGTGCACGCGCTGTCATTATTGTATAATATTTTTTGTTAAATTTTCGTTATTGTTAAGTGTTTGTTATATTATTATTAGTTATTAAAGTATTCAGTCGTCGTCCGTCTTGGACCTCCTCTTGCTTATCATACGGCGGGTCGTGGTCAAATGTCGTGTCACAATAAAAAAATAGTTTTGAGGTTAAATAAGTAAGATAGTAGAGACTTGCCCTTTTGTGGGTCTTACATTGGGAATATTGGGCAAAAATATTGGTAACATTTTATGAAGTGCGCTCCACTGTGTTGTGATGAAGCGATAGGATACGACCGCTTCTGCTATTGTTGTGAAGGAGAGATCGTAAAATTGGTAGTTATAGAGTCGTAGGTTCGGTTTTCTACTCGCATGTAAAACGTGTTAACTTACTATTTTCTCAATTCACATTCTTTACGATGTTGTTAACTCAATCTTCATCTTTGAACTTCTTTTACACGTTCATATGAAATCAAACAAATTGTCACGCTTTTGCCCCATCTGCGTGTAATTGTCTCTACAATGGAACGCCACTTGCCACGATCCTAATGCAAATAATTCCCTCGCCTCCCTCATATTCACAATTCTCTTTATACAAGCTCTATATAATAGGGGTTAAAGTATGTAATTGACGTTTTATAGTAATACTTTGAATCGGCGTAAAACCTTTATGGTGTGAGATTTTCGATTGAAACTTTTTTCACATAGTATTTATGAAATTCTCGTTTAAAAAATGTCCAACATTCGATTTTTAAATTTTAATAGTTTTTTTAATCAGCTTTGACGGGCAAGATGGATTAGCTCATGGCCAATTCGATCCACAGAATGCGGATGCTTCCCCTGACCTGTATAACAATAAAAAAAAGAGTTGGGATCAATGTTAAAAAGCTCCATAGAATAATCTTCGTGGTATAGGCGATAAATTTAAGAATTATTACATTCACCTAATTTCATTCAAATTGTATTAATTCTTATTATTGTAATAATAACTTAGGCAACCGTTAAGTTGCATAGGTGTTTTCAGTCGTCACCGCTCTTGAATTTTTCGTTACATATCATCAGGCAAATCGAGGTTAGATGTCGAGTGCTAATATAAAAAAAGTAATATAGGTTAAATTATAGATAGTTTAGCCTAAAATTATACATAAGTAGATGCAACACACAAAGGACGGCCTTATCACAAACATAGCGATCTCTTCCAGACAACCAAAGGAAAAACAATATTAAAGAAATAAAAAGAAAATTGTGGAAAATTGTGGGTAACAAAAAATATTAGAACTAGAAATATTTTACAGGAACTATGATAATACAATAATGTAACAATTGTTAATGTGATACTTATTAGAGATATAACGACTCGACTTTTTAACCCGAGTAAAGCCTAAACCGAGTTGGGTCGGTTAACATCTACAATAAACCGATTTGAACTATTATATTATATATATATATATATTTAGATCAGACACCTAAGTTATTTAGTCGTACATGCACATCCGAAATTCTATCGCATACCATACTGTGTATTAGGCAATTTAGATTGTCGGACCGAATAGTCAACTCGGTTTGTAAACCAGTTTGAATCGGATTCATCAATTCGGTTTGCGAATCGGGTTATCCATATTTTTAAATCAACCTAACTCGGTAACTTATTAGTGTCAAATACAAATACAAAGTATCTCAATAGTTATGGGCACAAGAATTAAAAACATGTTTGTTATTCTTAACCACAAGTATACTACAGTATTAAAAACAAAAATGCTTGTCTGAAGACGTCGCATAATAAATTAACTGCTTTTTGCATTCGCTAAAATATTTTTCCTACAAAACTTTACAATTGTATAGTTATAATTTATCTGTATGTTATTATGCCTAATAAAAGGAATACCATTTGTGCGCGTACAATGTTACATAGTATAATAAAACAATCTAAAAGTAAGAGTTTTATTTCTGTCACACAGATGTGTTGTGGAGAAAATATACGATTATTGTTTAATGTCGCTTTTACAATCCAGCACTAAATCCTAGTAGACAACTGACATGATCTCTTATTAATTTTCTTTTAACTATACGACTTTATATTTTTAATTTCTTCACTAATAATAAATACGAATTATGTTTTATACTTTATATCATAAAGGATTTATAGTTATCACTTTATGTTTATTAATATTTGTATCTTTAAATAGTTTCCTAACGAGGAGTAGTTTCAATTGCGTGCAATAAATTATTAATATTGAGATATATAATAGTTTAATAAATTATATGTAGCCCAGAAATAAAATACAATTATCATTTGTAAATCTTTAGTAATAAAATTATATTTTTATTGAGATTTAACCTCGATCTGTAAGTAAGGAAAGGTCCAAGAGTAGCGACGACTGAAAAAACCGTTTTAATTTAGGGTTGTCTCAGTCACCTTCACTATGCAGCCCAAAGACACTAAACAATTTTACTAATATATATACATCGTTTTTTGTTTGTTTACGATAAAAGAATTGATAGTTCTTCAAAAGCTTATTATATACAGGTATAAAACAAAATAAACATAAATAAAAACCAATAGTAGGTTTGCTATCACAAACAACGAGGTAGTTCGATAACCCCAAAGCCATTACATCTGGTCACTACGATCTTCGGCGACCCTTTCATCTCTTTCCCAGTGAGTCAGCTCAGTCATTAGAATCGATAACATATTTCAAGCAATAAACAGATAGGACTTAGCGCGAAGATTTATATTTCCTGATCATTTCGTTCTACATTTACTTTTGTATATCTATTTGTTCGGATTTATTTACTTTCTTACGTCTACAAAATAATGATGATCGAAGTCCATGAAACGAAGCCTCAACTCAATTAGATTTATAACTTTTTTATATTATAGATACCTAACAATTATTGAATAACAGAACACCTTTTAAAACAGATTACGTATAGTAAAAGCAACTGCTACTTGCAATTACCTGGGTCGATTCTTTAGTCGTTGGCACTTTTTAACCTCCCCTTGCTTGCACTATCAAGCGATGTCGATTCCCAATAATAAATAAAAACTGAAATACCAGTTGCCACCATCTTAACATTAGGCGGGGTGCTAATAGATATATGTCGAGTCACAATTAAAAAAATACAATATATAAATCAAGTTAGAAAAACTTTAAATAATAGCAGACCATCTGCAAAATAACTGATCTTTGTTTAGTATATCAGTCAGTGGGTATATCTAGCGAGCGTGCGCACGCGATACACCAAAATTTGTTACGGACACTGACAATAGCGGCGTACTTCTAACAACAAAATCAAAAACCTCTCGGAATGTTCCATTGCATTGTGGCGACAAATAGATGTATTATAATGAATCTTTGTGCTTATTAATTCATATTACACGGCCGTTTAGACCTCTTAAAGCGGTGACAAAGGTGGTTTTTGGACGTCCTCCACAGTCAATGGTTCGCGGCGACCGAATATAATAAATTACTATGGCCATCCTCAAAGATATACGTAACACTATTGTTCCTTTTTCTTTCATTCGGCCACATTTATTTGTGTACTAGGAACAATTTATCTTGGGATTCTCGAGGAGTATGAATGAGTGAGCTTACGGTTATCGAGACGTATGGAATTGACATTCTAAGGGACTAGACAGAGGATATATTGAATAACCAGGTGAAAGATATGGGGAGCATCGTAGACGTAGAACGTGATCTGAGTATTAGAAATTGGTTTTCACTAGCATAATAAAGTATCCGATGCTATCGTAAATTCGTTTTCTGAAACTTTTTCATGACTTCATGAGCAACGTTGCGGCTTTCTTTTGCAATCGAGCGCTCTCCCACTATTGCTCATGAAATGTTTTAAAAGATTTTGCCGACGTAATACACATTTGTGGAAACGTGAAGTGGCTTCTTTCATTCTCTTGCTATCTCTTTTGTCTTTTCCATTTCCCCCGAAGATAACAACGAGAACGTATTTGTCAGACACAATGTATGTAGGCACTTTGAAGGCATTGGAACAGGTAATGTCTTCCTTTTGTATTTGTAGGAGTTTCATTTCATATTCAAAAATTATGCGTCCACATATTTGAAAATAGAATATGAAAATAGTCTTCGAGCGTAGTCGCTTTATGATAATTGAATAGAACTGAAATATTTGTATTCAAATAGTTTTAGTCGAATACAATAGTAATATGAACGGTGTGTATAATATATTTATTTTTAAGCATTGCTTTAAGCACAGTCGAGCATACTGATGTAGTTTTCCAAATATTTCTCTATTGAAATCTTTAATTGTTGGTAATTAAGACACATACGTTAATTTTAGAATTGTGTGGGCATTTTCCATTTCGAATATTAAAAAAGACTCTCCTATGTCACTAAGCTGTTTTTCATTGTTTGAGTTTTGATTATTGTATAATAAGTTTCAAAATTGATATAACCTATTCATTCACTCCAAGTTTAGTAATAATAAAATTAAAAGCGGGTGCTGTAATGACAATTTTTACAATAAAAAACTTGACTTAGCGTGTAAACTATAAGTCATATTTAATTGATACACCATCTCATTTCATATTTATATATTATTTAAATTAACTGTTTTTTTATGAATAATTTCACGAAACATAAAAACAATATCGTTTTACTAATTAACTATACAAGTATATTTGCTTATTAACAAATAAGTAAAAATCTATTGAAAATTGAAAAAAAAATTAAACCACAAATTTTACTGCATGTAATAATTATTAACAAAATTAGTTAATATAATTTGAATTTGAGAAATAACACGTAAATCAACAATTTATCACATTACTATAAAGATAATAAAGACCATAACAAGTTCAATGAGCTTTCAAACGCGTTGTCTAACACGTAATCTACCTCATAAATTTGATAATAGCCGACCGCAACCACCATGATAATGTACTAAATCATTAGAAATAAAGTTTTCATGTTAAATTAGGATTTTTATATTATGAAATTCATCTTATATTAAAAATGTCATTAGCGAGAAACGCTTGATCATGGTCAAGCTTTTTTTTTAATTTTTTATTGTGACTCGACAGCACCCCGCTTGATGTTAAGCCGAAGTGTGGTCCATGAATGAATGCCACTGCTACTACAAGTCAATAACTGTGAGTAGCAATCAAATCCACTATGCCGGCCTAGATGGAACCGGCAACTTACAAGCTGATCCCGAAACGTGAGCAAATCACTTCACGGTCTGTATACTTGTAAGTGGTGGTACTACCCCGGATCGGCACCACTGCCTGCCTACCACTCTTTGATAACCAGACCCGAAGCAAATATCCATCTCTTTTTTTTTATTAACAAATATTTGCAATATTTAATATTATTAAATATTACAAATAAAAGCTATGAAACAAATATTTGCTCGGAGCTCGCTGGGGAGGCCCACCTATATCCATCAGTGGACAATTTAAGGCTAGGATGATGTGCTTCAAGTACATAGAGAATAACTCAACTTTACCAATAATTAAATGACTATTATTGATTTATAGTTTGAAATATGTGCTGAATTTATATTAGCAATTACATTTATATTAACTAGGCCCTAATTTACTGGTTATTAAGTGTATTTTGCAATATAAATGACGTATAAAAAACAAGATACAATACTAATTTTTCATCATTTCGATTGATCAATTTATCATACAGAAATAAAATAATTCTGATAAGAAGTTACCGGAGATTCAGACCATTGTACTCGTATAGGTGGTGTATCGTAACAAATGATAAATGACTTATCTCCTTGTTCTTCATTACCATAACATGACAAGTCCATTAGATTTTCCAACATGTGTATGACCAGTAACCAACCAAACTCCCAAATTTATTCCTCGTAATAATATATTCATTACGGCAGATTGCTTTAAATTCTCAGCCCAAATGCTAAGTCATTGTAATTTATATATTTATTTAACGGTCGAGTAAATCGCGATCTTATGATAAATTATTTTTTTACATCTATTTACATGTGTTTATTACGTAGATCTTCTGCTTTGGTAATAAATTACAAAAAGTATTAAAATTAAAAAAAAACGTCGTTTCTTCTTAAATCTAACGTTTAGAAACAAGAGATTTAAAATGAAAAATATATTTTTTAGCAAGAAAGGTCGCCAAATCAAATTCATTTCACATTGTATAAATCTTATTGATTCCATTTCTAACTTCACTGTAACATGAATACAATAAAGTAATTTGTTTCTGAAAGAAGAATAGCTTCGAGTTTGAGAGATATCTGATTTAAATAATATATTATTCTTTTTTATTAGGAAATCTACGACGAAATCTCTTTAAAACTGTGTCTAGTTCAAAAAAATATAATTAAGGATTGTCACAATGGAAATATGTTTTCGATTACAAACATACTTTCGACTTATACATTGTCAACCTAATGACGGCTTCGAGCGAACAAGAGCCATTTTTTGTTGGTCGTTTCTATATTACAACCTCATGATACTTGTTATCCAAATTACTTAAGCTTGTCGTAGCTTTTGTTTATTTCTTGTATTGTTAATAATGTGGGAGGAGTCGATGTAAAGCTACCGCGTCCTTCCCACTTCGCAATGTGTTCGCAGGAACAAGACAGCAATACAACGCCACTTATTTTACAATAAATAATGAGTCAGAGCGAGAACGCGGTATTATTTTAAAATTCATAGAGTGAATAGCATCTATTAGAAAAATAGGGTTCGCAATAAAGGCTTCCTTCATAAATAAGCTATTAGATTACACGAATGTCGTACTGGCCTATTGGCAGGCCGTAGGGAATCCTAATAACCGTTGTCCCTCCACTTCCAGTTCGATGCTTGTATGAGATTCAAAAGAAGCTTGGCTTTTGAACACAAACGAAACAAAACACGCGCTCGAATGAGACTCCGCACTAATTCTCTTTACGATCTCCAATTTCAATTGCTCCTTCAGAAATTTGAATGAGGGAGGGACAAAGTTTTGTCACGTAGGGTCGCCGACAAACTGTATAGAGACTGAGTACATAGACTGATATAATGCGGGCTCAGGGCTCATAGGTACCCCATTAAGGAGAGTGCCGCTATAAGAATGATATCAATTCTAAAGATCAGTTGACAAAAAGTACAGAATGAATGAGGCCGAGCTAGTTTTACGAACCGCTCTGTTATTAAACATTTTAAATAAATTTATTCTCTATTCTATAGTTATTTTTTTACTGATTTCATTGAGTCAATAAAGTTCGACCTCGGAACCCTTTTAGGTAAATACACACAAGGAAACAACAAAAGTTTTTGTAGTTGTACGCGAGTATTTTTCTTGTTATTTTGTCCCCTTTACTGATGCTTTTTGATACCGATCATTTTTTGTACGGCCATTATTAAAGAGCATTGTGCGAAGGTTTAACTTTGATAAGATCTCGGATATGTCACCAGACTATGGTATATATATTGTGATAGCAAAAGGAGTAACCTTTCAGTAGATTAAAAAAAATGTGAGAAATGATCCAGGGTGTGGGAGAATCCACAAAATATCATAATTTAAACATTATGATATTGAAGAATATAAAGAAGAATTTTGAACAATAGACGTGAGTTAGAATTATTATGGAACATTAAATATTGCGAAAATTCCATCATACCCGTATTTGCGAACAAATCGCGCGGAGGTAGTCAATTCTTCCCGCAATCATCTTCGCCACATTGCCAACGTCATATTGTGTACCATTAATCATTTGTGGCACCTCTCAAATCGAGCCGTTCGCACGAATAATCAAAATATTGCATACTCAGCAAAGAAGTAAGATAAATTTGGAATAAGTAGTGCAGAAACTTTTTCAAAATAACGCTGAATCACTTTTTCCTGGAGTAAAATTTTCATAGCGAGAATAAAAATGACGGAGATACTAAAGACAAAAGATAGGAACAGTGTCGTCTCAAGCGAGGCATATTTGGGTTAAAAAGTCCGCTTTCTGAAATAATAAAGGGAATCAATGCTTTATGACTAGCGAATTTTCTGACATCTTTTATTTCAAAGGCTCGTGCTGACTTTTAGAAACAATAGAAACACTGCTAAAGTAAAATAACTTGGCATTGAAATAATTATTTCATCTTTTAAAATAATGAGACGAATGTATTCTAAAAATACTTTAGGATAAAATGAAGAAATTATATTTAAATATAAGATATAAAGTTACTCTAAATATAACAATTTATTAACAAAAAATTCACGGAAAATTCGGCACATTTCAAGAAAAAGCTTGTAAACTACATCCCATTCGCCTCTAGGGAGTTTGAGAAAGCACTTTCAGGGTTCCCTATCGGATTACACGTTCTACGCAAAATACACTAACGAACAAGCTTGATTTTACAAACACTTGAAAAGTTTTCGTTATATATTTTAAAATAATTATGTTCATGTATAGTTTCTATGTAGCTTGTTTAAATTAATTTATAAAATATCTGTAGGTACTTTGTTATAAGGTTATTGTAAAGGTTATAGTAATAAAATTATAGTAATAAAAAAGCAATACTATAGAAATCCTCTCAAATAATTTCTGTGTTCAATTTTTATTTGAATAACGGTTTTGAGATTCATAAAAATTGGAATGCAACATCGTAGTAATCAGGTATATATGAAAGGTATGCTAGTTTTATGAGCCAATCTTCCTTTAATTTGTTTGTCACTCATATAATATGATCCATAAAGTACCTCTTGAAAGACTACCCTGATCTCGTAAAAATTTGATAGACTAATAACATTTTTTATCACCTACTCTTCATTCTTGTATTATTTAAATAAGTTTGAGTAAAACTAAACCTTTTGTTACCGCTTGAATGGTCGGCTAAATTTCTGGCAGCAGCTGCCGATTGTGCCACCAGATTGTGCAAAATTTAATTCTCGTTGCAGTAGCATATTGAATTTCTTTCTCCCGAAAGAGCCCAGTTTAAAATATTTATTTTTTAGAATGTCCCCATTTTGTCGCTAAAGGTCTTCAGGTTGCGGTTCAAATTACACAGTAGCTCTTTTGTCATGATCAATATGTTTAATATGTTCAAAACTTTGGAGATGAAAGATAATTTTGTTCGTTGTATTTCCTAAATAGCCTGGATGTTGGTATGAAACTACCTCTTGTTTGTGGTGTAACTTATGGGCGGACAGGAAAGCTGGATTAGAGGTTAACATTTCGCCATCACCATCATTATTA
The DNA here is from genome assembly GCA_905220615.1 of Tinea trinotella. Classification (NCBI taxonomy): domain Eukaryota; kingdom Metazoa; phylum Arthropoda; class Insecta; order Lepidoptera; family Tineidae; genus Tinea; species Tinea trinotella. The sequence goes on from HG992314.1 coordinate 5,057,160, forward strand.
AATCCTAGGTATTGTCAAGACATGTTGCTACCCCACACATAGCAAGGGAAATAAAATTATTATTTATAATAACTTAATCTATATTGAATAATGATAACAATAGTAAAGGAGCGTCTAACAATAAATTTAGTAGCTTAATATACAAAAGCATTTATCTTTTTTGAAAATCATCAGTCATATTAAAGATGAGCGCAGCTGTAGGTAGGTCTACTAATGCATTTAAAACTAATATTAGTTTAGCGATATACAATAAAAGACTGTAAATACGATGAGCAATTACTTCACTGGTAACATATTTACTTAGGACCGAAGAATTTAAGTGTCTTCAAGCGTGCCAACACATCTCATCCGTGGTATTCTCTTAATACTATTCGTATGGATATTCACTTATACGCCTACTCGCGACTGTATAAACAAAACCCGGCTAGAAACAATAAAATCTCTAATAATAATATGTTTGATTTATGAACCGCTACTGATCATCTATATTTTAGTGTCTCGGTCGGAAATTTAATATTTTGTTTGTCTGTAAGATCGATTTTAGTCATTGTTATTGTGGGTGGTAAAGTATATACCTTACCTTCCTATACATTTTATTTTAAACTTAATGCTTTTATAATTTCCTAAATATAGTAAGTACGTTAAATATAGTATTAGAGAAGAAAGGTATGAAAGTGAATGTAAGTAAAACTAAAGTAATGGTTTTGGAGAGAGAGGATGAAATGACAGAATGTGAGATAATGATAGACGGAAAGAAAGTGGAACAAGTCAAACAATTTGTTTACTTGGGAAGTATGTTTACTAGGGATGGAAAGTGTGATGAAGATATTGAGAGAAGAGTGTAAAAGGGTAACGTAGTGAACGGTGCCATCCATAGTATAATGAACAGCCAAATAATGTCCCAAAAGTCACGTATGGCTGTTCATAATGCGGTGTCGTTAATGTATGGAAGTGAAGGTTGGGTATGGCAGAAGAAGCATGAGAGTAGAATTAACGCTGTAGAAATGCGGTCGTTAAGAAGTGTATGTGGAGTGACGATAGCTGATAGAATAAGGAATAGCACACTGCTTGATAGATGTGGTTTGAAAGAAGATGTAGTGACAAGGATTGACAAAGGAATGCTTCGATGGTTTCGGGCACATGGAAATGATGAGTGAAAGTAGATTGACGAAAGGAATTTATAAATCTGATGTGGATAGATGCGTTAAACAAGGCAGGCCCAGGAGAGTGTTGTCCGACTAAATCGGAGACATCCTTAAGAAAGCTAGGTTGCCTAGTGCCCATAACCATATGGCCTGTATGAGGAGAATTGTGGATGTGAAGGAAGCAAGGGAGTTGTGTAAGGATCGTGGTAAGTGGCGCTCCATTGTCTCTGCCTATCCCTGAGGGAAAAAGGCGTGACAATTTAAATTGAATTGAATTGAATAGTAAGTACGTCACGTCTAGGTTCCCACATGGATAGACAGAAATAACGGAGCGCCAGTTTTCATGATATCTCTCTCTCGCTACTTTCATATCTTTCATTCACTTTCTTTGTATATAGGTAATTTTTAATGTCCAGGGTAATATTTTTTGTCTATTATATCTTTAGTCTTTACTTATATATCTATATATATTCAAATAAAATTATCACTTCTTTTTCCCATATGTATAGGCAGAGACAATTGAGCGCCACTTGCCACGATCCTGATACAACTCCTCCGGCTTCTTCACGTCCACAATTCTCTCATATATGCTCTACGGTTAAGGGCAAAATGCAACCCAGCTTTCTTAAGGATGTATCCGATCTGGTCGAAAACACCCTCCTGGGTCTGCCTCTTTTAACGCATTAATCCATATCAGATTTATAAATCTATAATATATCTTATAACCACATATACTAGGTATATTTAGACTGCATAAAAATCTATAACACAAATCCCTAATATAGACCGTGGATGGCACTACAAATGAGAAGGAAAAGGAAATAAGGCGAAAAAAATATTAAAACTTTCTTTATCCCATCTCGGAGCGTTGCTTCGGAATCCTTTTTGCTAACTTTCTTTAATATAACTACTCCGACGAATCCCGTGATATAACAAAGAATAAAGAAAATATAAGAAGATAAAATGAGGACTCACGTAAGCCTACAGTCTTTGTTTGTTTCCAAATTTGTTCAGTGATACCAAGTTTTATTTGTGGTCGTAAAGGAGCTCTTTATTTGTTCTAAATTTTATTCATATATTATATATTAAACGTTAGCGTTTTATAAAACGTTAGATAAAAGTCAACATTACTCCTAAACCAAAGAAAACCCTTGCCCTAATTTTCTCTAGAGTGAGTTTGCCTGTATACTTATGTTTTTCCTTGAACGAAATATTAAAGAATTCTATTTTAATAATTTCGCATAATCTGTTCTTTCGCATAATTTGTATTCACCACAAAAGTGTCAACGCAAATCCTTGGCAAATGAAAACCTCAAACATGACCTATGACTTCCCACATAAGGCCCCTTCTGTGATAAATAATTTACGCTCAGTACATCCAAGGGTAATTTTTGCGTTTTCATTTTCACCAAAAGCGGGCAGAGAAAATCGAGTTTGCGTCTCCTTCATGACTTCGCATCTGTATGGAATAGCTCGATCGCACCGAAACACACGAGAGATGAGATTGAAACCACTGTCGCCCATAGCAATAAGATCATAACAGCCTCAGAATAAATTTCAATGCACAACAAACAAAATTGAGTCGTGTCTCATTATTACAAAGTTGATATTCGCTTGTCATTGTTATATTCGTTAGTATAAGTATAAAGCGAAAATGCAATCTAGTCTGTAGAAGGTAGACACCAGATGTTGCGGTTTCCGAATTTCGTGACAGTGGGTTAACTTAAAGCATTGAAGGGAGTTTAGTTATCTAGTTTCGTATGTGCTGTAGTAGTTAACATATTCTGTATAACTATAGATATAAGTGTTTGTTACAGCAATCAATCCCAGAATTAATTCAATCAATCGAATTGACACGTCCTTTTCTCACAGGGATAGGCAGAGATAATGGAGCGCCAGCCGCGATCCTGGCACAACTCTCTCGCTTCCCTCACATCCACAATTCTCTTCATATAAGCTCTACGGTAATAGGCACTAGGCAATATTCTCGATTATAATAACTTTCTTTCGTGTCTAATTCTAATTATATTAATTAATCCTTATTTTTATTACTTTTCATGTCTTCTATGATGATTCTGGACAACAGGTGAGATATTGATAATTTATTTAACTATAAACTATAAAAATTACATAAAATGGTATATTAAAGGCGACCATGGTATGGTGGTTGTGAAATGGCCTCCCGAATCCACTTGCCGCTAATATACTTTCTTTGATATATTATGTCTTTGGTCGTCCTGTTTCTATGATACAAGCACTTTTAGGAGCTCAGTAGAGACATGTAGGAGAAAAAAAAGAGTATAATATGTGGTGTATTCACATAACAAAATTATTTCAATTTAGAATATCTGAATGAGCACATTGAGATAACTCTATTAAAGAAGTTTCTTCCTGTATAGAAGCAAATTACATCGATATACTTACATCAGACTAAGAACTTTTGTTATTACACCAAAGCATTGTTAGTGAACAAAACCAATATAACCCAGGTACCCAACCCACCAATTACAGGGTATTGTCACAAAAAACCGAACCCGGAGACTTTTCGAGCGCGGATGTCATTCATGTACTTAAAATCTTTTGTGACATACTCCTCTGTCACATATCCATCCCTTTTATTGAAATTATTTCTATAGGTTCTTTACTATACTTTTTTTGGGTAATGCTTTAGCTCACTGGGTAGTTCAACTGTCACCTGCTTGAAGTAAGATGGATTACAAAAACTACTAACTGCTAAGCAATCGCACAACTTTATTGGCTTAAGTATAATGCAAACTATAAAGAACATTCAGGAAGCTTTAAAAATATACGTTATAATAAGGATATAATCATGCATTAAAAAATATGATAAATATTTAAACAAAAGTTTTACAATCAATCAAATTGTCACGTCTTTTTCCTACAGGGATAGGCAGAAATAAAGGAGCGCCAGTTGCCACGATCCTGACACAACTCCCTTGCTTCCCTCACATTCACAATTTTCTTGATACAAGCTCTACAAGTTATTACAAAGTAATAAAAAGTTGTTTTAATTGTAACTCTACATCTAACCTCGACTCTCCTGATATTAGGCAAGGCGAGGTCAAAGTGTGCCGACGACTGAAATAAAATCAATTCAGTTCATACGTCAGGAATCGTCATTTTGCCAGCGAGAGGTGATTTTTCACGCCTTGAATAATCCAAGGTTTTAAGATAGGCAGAACATATAGAAAAAAATGTAGGTGTAGTATTAAAATAGTGTAGCAAACCAAGACGCAAGCCCAAGTTCAAAACCACTTGCCGGTATCAATGTATCTTTGATGTATCTATGTACTCGTACTTTGGTCGCCTACTTTGTATAATACAAGCACGTTTAGTATCTTAGTATAGAAATGTTAAATATATAAATAGTCGTTAGTTCCCTTATTACACTATGTAAATACTGAGTTATTTAACTTTAGATCGTTACATATCTAATGACCGGTCAAGTCAATTATTTGAGCAAACCGCAAAACATGTTGAGTCCCTATAAAATATCGACCTAACCGCTAATTTCTATGAAAAAATCAACGAGTCGGCTATGAAAAAGCTACAATTAAGTCCCGATTAGCATCCTTATTAATTTTGTTTGTACTGCAGCGAGTCAAATTAAAGAATAAAATTATACAGTTTTAACCTTTATAATTTATGCAAATTATACAATGTTGTTTTTGCGGTACTTGTTATTATAAAATATGTTAGATTTTCATCAAAAGAATTTAAACTAATCATAATTTTACATAATATGTAAAGTTTTAAATAAATATTGAATAAAACATTTTCTGTTTATTTTTAGACATTTTAACTATATTTTATTTTACCAAATTTTTAAAATTTTGGATATTTTAAAGCAAAGGTCTTAAACCCAAACCATAGAATATTAATGAAAAGATTTATGGATGTTAAGTAGCGAGAGAGAGAGATATTAGACGTGGACCGTTCCTAACTGCCTATCCCTGTGGAAATTGATGCGTGAAAATTTGATAATAATCCTTATTCGATGTGTGATCAAATTAGTTATACTATTAATAAATTTATATAATCAATTAAGAAGTAATGAAATATGTTATGGGCCATTTTACTACAGAAAACATTGTACTCGTAGATTCGAAACTTTAAGTATCGTAAGTAACTTAAGAGTATCGGAAGGTAGAGCATTCTAAAGCGACCAAATTATCATAGATGGTTATGATAAAAGAAATAAGATAGTATTACATGAAAGCAACACGAAAACATAATTAATTATGTGCATTTATTACAATGTAGGTATGCTACTCTAGATATAAATATGAAGTTAAATTCTTTTGAATGTCTATCGAAACGCCATCATTTGTAAATGTCGTAGTTAACCTCACACAATGAGGTATGCCATGATGGTTCACATGACCCCTCACTAATTAAAAAATATCTAACGAATAAGACGGACGATTATTATCGTTCACCGAATCAGATACCAAATCGTACAGTAGGCGTTCTCAAGACGAGCTTCCTTTTCACACTTGACCGTTGACAAACGGGTTATGTATATGGTCTCTTTCTTTCATTCTTTTTAGGGTTCGATGCCATTTTAGGACCACGGCATACATTCTTCAAAAATATAAATTCAAACGTGCCATGCGGTCAAATATATTATCAGTAGTTGTAGCGTTTTTTTTTTTTGTTAAGTTTCGGTACATGATTATATCTTTGTATATTTTTCCCACGCGGAATAAACTGATATCTACTTAGCTACTTTCTATACTTAAGTGAAACATGCTCTACTTTTTAAATCACAAAATATATATCTACACTAAGCTACTTAACGTGCATAGGTATCGGCAAGTGGTTTTGATTCGGGAGCTCTTGCTTTTCAACCCATCTTTCTACCCCTAGGCCACAATGGCCTTTAATTGTTTTGTTATTCTTATTAGATATTTATTAGATACATAAAAATATAAATGTTTGAATTGTTTATCTAAATTATGAGTCTTTATAATCAAGAGAGATTCTATAGTGTTTTTATTTGAACATTACTGGTTCCGTGAAGATAACATTTTTATAGTCTTAATTGTTATTATGGCTGTCTTCGTGCTTTAAACGTAGTGACGGAGAGATAATTATGATAATTACTTTTTATTTACATTCGTTTTTAAGAAATAATAACTCCAATAGAAGATAGAAGGCATTGTTAATTAATCAAATAAATAATGGTTGTATAAAAAGACCGTTAATTTGTGAATTATACAAACAAATTGCGTCGCTTTAATATTGTGTGTAGTTAATATTCAAAATAATTACGACACATTTTCGGATACAATGACAAAACTTTTTCGGGATATTAATTGGGCAGGAGTCCTCCATCAATTTGAGTGACATAATTCACTTTGCTAAATAAAACACAAATTCCCACTATAAAAAAGGCAGCCGTGATCTAGTGGTAGTAAAATAGTCACACAAGCTAAAAGCTCCCGGTTCAAAACAATTTATAGCTTGGTATAATTTTTTATATAAAAAATTTAAAGTCTAATAATAATCACCTGATCATAATTTACTGCGCAAAATGCAACATCCATATGTAATGTCTCTCAAAGGCAGGTAATCTGCATGAATATTGCCTATAATTTTCCTTAATACGCGTGGAATAACATGTATCGCTTCCAAAAGCTCTACTATCCCAACTCTAGCCTGTAATAATATGCAAGCTACAATTAATATGCATAACACCGCTATGGATGCTTCTAGAGTTAACTATCGGCAATAGGGGCAAAGAGTGAAGTAATTTTAGAAGGAAACTTCATATTCATACTTATATACCAATTGTATATAATATAATAATTGTCTCTGCCTATCCCTGTGGGAAAAAGGCGTGACAACTTGATTGATTGATTGATATACCAATGTATTTGACCGTGAGGTTACGTAAACCGAGAGCGCGGGTTCAAAACCACCCACCGGTACCAATGTATCTTTGATATAATGGTTATCCTGTTTCTATGATACAAGCACTTTAGTAGCTTAGTATAGAAACGTATAATAATAACATTAAAAATATATATAATTTTACATTTCCATATTGAGCTACTTAAGTGCTTGTATAGAAACAGGACAACCATAGTACAGATACAGTGGTACCGGCAAGTGGTTTTGAACCTGTGCTCTCGGTTTGCGTAACCATTGCTCTGCCATTACACCACGGCCGCCTGATTCATAATTAATTCAAAAGGTTATTCCACTAAATATACCATATATCAACAATGTAGTGGGTGGTTGGAAACACATTAATTTGTTACACCCCATGAATGAAATATGAAGTTGCTTTTGTCGCCAAACGTATACCGCTGAATAATAATTAATTTCTCTTGTATGCTATAATCCTTGAGCTATTGGATAAACGAGACGCGACGAAATGAGTGGGAAGATAATTACTAAGTATTGTAAAACATAATAAACAAATTTTACTTTCTATAATTTACTATGAATAAACATTATAGTAATGTAAATCAGAGAAAAAAGATTACACCTAACTAAATCTGTTTTTTTTTATTCAAACGCTACATCTGACCTCGTCTTACAATAAAAGTAAAAGAAAGAGTAAAAGGAGTCTGATTAGTAAAAGAATAGCAGAGAGGGCTAACGTCTGAAAATCCGATTCAATTTACTGTTGCCTCAGTCGTATTTACCTACTATGCCGAATAAAGGTGCTCTTTCGCGCTTCGCTTGAAGATGGGAAAACATTAGATTAGTAAACACAGAAGCACACTTGGCCGGTATAGTGAGGGCGACTGAGGCAGCTGTAAACTGACACGGTTTTTAAACTGACTCTTGTTTACCAGGCAGGTTGGGGTCAGATGTCAAATCACAATAAAATAAAATCAACAATATAAATGCAAAATAATTATTAGTCCGGTCAAATTAGACCAAATAATAAGAGTGAAGCTACATAAATTCCCACCAAGCTGAAAATCGGTAAGATTGTTTAAAATACAATGAAAAATAAAATTTGCAAGTTCCCCATCATTCCCCTGTAAGGAAAAATTTTTATTCAAGGTCAAAGGTCAAAATAATGAGTTTTTCGCGATTTTCAGCAAAACGGTAAGTTTTATCATAAAAATAACTAAGACAAATTTGTAGATCATAAAATTATCTACAAAAAATGAATCAATACTGTTCTTCTACGAGCCACCGTTTTTGAGATATATCGATTCAAAAAGTTGTAATCGTCATAATTTGCATGGGTACGCCACGTATATATATCTCTATAGTTGTAATATATGTTAAAATATTTTTCTATTGGTCATAAGTTATAACGGCATTCGCTTTCTTCTATCTATGTACGGAGCTCCTAAAAACTACCTGCTTAGATAAGTATAGATACGCATGTTTCGTTAAAAACACCTAAAGTAAAAAACAAGTACAATAAGCTTGTCTTCCTCCAACCTCAGTTGCTGCTCATCAACATCTTTTTCGGGTATATTACCAAGTTCAAGTGGTTCAAGTATCAGCTGGACCCTACAGACTGGGGTTGGAAGTTGGTCAATAATTCATTAGAACCGGTGCAAACTTTTCTTCCACCTGCGCCGGAGAAACTACTAAACACAATTTTTTGCAACTGCAAAAAGGGATGCAGTGCTAAATGTGATTGCAAAAAGTCGGACTGTTTTGTTCTCTGGCATGTACACAATGTCAAGGCCAGTCGTGCTCTAATATCGAATCACCAACAGTAGAGGATCAATTTGATTCCAACGAGGACACATCGCTATTAACGCAGTTTACATGTACTCAGGATGAAGATGAAGAACAAGAACAAGAAGAAGATGAACAAGAACAAGAAAATCAAGAAGAATAATTCGAAAGTTACGACTCGGACGATTAAATTTCACTACTTTTTTTCAACTTAAATTGATTTTGTTTTTTTAATCTCTGCTAATATCCATTATTTTGCATTAGTTTCAAATTAAACAGGATCACAACTGATCACAATAGGCCTACTGGGGAAACCACGTTAAAAAATTGCGCTAAGTACAATACCTCATAGGTGGCGTGGAAACGTGTGCATATTATGACGATTACAACTTTTACAACTTTTTGAATCGTTATATCTCAAAAACGGTGGCTCGTAAGAAAAAGAGTATTGATATATTTTTTGTAGATAATATTATGATCTACAATTTTGTCTCAGTTATTTTTATGATAAAACTTACCGTTTTGCTGAAAATCGAGAAAACTCATTATTTTGACCTTTGACCTTGAATAAAAAATATTCCTTACAGGGGAATGATGGGGAACTTTCAAATTTTATTTTTCATTGTATTTTAAACAATCTTACCGATTTTTAGCTTGGTGGGAATTTATGTACCTTCGAATGTCTAAATTGACCGGACTATATGACAGAATTTAAATTATTATTCTCATATAAATTTTGACTCGACGCCAAATTGATCAGAATCGTCTAAACAATGAGACATTCAAATTGAGTAATCAACCATACATGAATATACATAATAGAAAATTCAGTTTAGTTCCTAAATATGTATATCAAATACTATCACTAAAATTATTTAAACATCTAAAAATTCAATTTACTGTTGCCTCAGTCATCTTTACTATGACGGATAAATGTACATAAAATAAAATAATAATTTACCTAATATAAAAAAAAATGCGCGTACATTCATTAATGAATTTAACACATTTTATGCGGCTTACTATTGCGTATATTTTGGTCTCCGTAACCACGATGGCTTGAAAGCTTTCGAAACATTGGAATAATAATAAAAAAAATAACTTTGGATCTTTAAGCGATGCGTGAAGAAGCACCTTTGGCCGGCATAGTGAACTAAATCGGTTGTTTCAGTCGTCGGCACTTTTGCATCTCTTCTTGCTTATCATCGGGCGGGTCGAGGTCAGATGTCGTGTCACAATAAAAAAGAAATCAGTTTGGTCGATTTTGGCATATTTTAAACTTATTTTATAATACTTTAGAGGAGCATTATTCCAATAGTTAGAAAAGTAAAGGAGTACTCCCAGCTGTACGGGCATTACGTACAGGGCTCAACTTAGCCGGTGACGTCACATCGTCGGAACGCATATATATTGATTACTTTGTCGGTAAATCGTTTGCGAGATATTAGACGCGCAATGCAACGCCATCTAGCGGTAGCATGTAGCGGTCGCTACAATACCATATTGTTTAGGTCCATTGTTTTAATATGTGACGTCTAATAGCAATTACTCTGTGACTAGGTTTTAACGATTATTATCTAGTGGTTGTGGGCAACTTTACAACCTTCCCTCTTAAAACTGAGAATTTGTTTAACCCAATTTCATTCGTTTATATGTCTACAATTCTATATAAATTCGTCATTTATCTATTTTGAATTACGAAATAACCACCTCAACTATATTTAAGAACGTTGTTAAGAATAGTTTTATGGTTTCTCTTTTTCTTATTTTTTATTATTGGGACATCTATTCTTATTTAATCGCAACATCTGACTTGCCTGCCTTACGGTAAAAAGAGGTCTAAAAACGCTAACGATTGAAAAAAAAACGTTTTATTTATTTTTTTAGGCAGCCGTGAACTAACTCGGTGTTTTCAGTCCTTGGCACTCTTGGACCTCCTTCATGCTTACCATCAGGCAGGTCGAGTTCTAAAGTCGAGTCACAATATATAAAAAAACACTTAATTCGCCACCGTCATAGTAAGCAAAAGGAATACCAAGAGTGCTGACGACTGAAATATTTGACTTAGTTTACGGCTGCCTCAGTCTATTCCAGTCACTATCCTTAACGTTAATACATAAACTGAATTGGTAAAAATTTTGTAACGTTAATAAAAATAGAAGTAAAAAATAACTTATGTAGCTTACTATTACATTTATTTTAATTAAAATCAGGCATAACGAGAGCTTTGCAAACATCGTTACGGGGTTCGCAATAGTCGCGTAACATCTTTTTATTTCGTCTATATATATTTTTTATAATCAACCACCCGTGTATATTTAAAACTAGGTCACAAAGAGTCACAAATCAATACCAAAATATTCACAAAACAAACAACATAAAAAGGCAGATATTTCGCTTCGGATCTGGTTGTTTAAAAGTGGTAGGCAGACACGGCCAGTTTGCCGATCTGGAGTAGTATAGCTTGCCTAACTATAAATAATGCGCCCCTCCACGTTATTAGTTTATTGAAATGTGTGAATGCAAATATTACTAACTATTCTACTATACTTTATTAACGTGCTCCTCCTTATGTGTCTAACCAGAAACTAAATTATTACAATTGCATTTTCGGTGTGTTGCATTCATATTTTATTTTCGCACGTGTGCTTAAACGCAGTGGAGAGGCGCGTCATTTTGGCTTAGACAGACTCTACCACCACTTTCAAGTGTTTGTAGCGACCGCTACATGCCACCGCTAGATGGCGTTGCATTGCGCGTCCAATAACTTACAAACGATTTACCGACAAAGTAATTAATATATATGCGCTCCGACGATGCGACGTCACCGGCTAGTTGAGCCCAGTACGCAACACGCGTACTGTAGGAGATCCTTTCCTTTTCTAACTAGTGGAATAATGCTCCGCTAGATGTTCATACCTCGTTGTAATGAAGTAGTTGAAGTTTGTTAGGTTGAAAAAAGTTGCAATCATCAAGCACCCTTAATATGTGATGCTTCAATAAAAATAGATAAAAGAATCCCAAATATAATATTAACGATCTTATTGTTGGCAAGTCAACCGCATTCAGTCTGATGATAAGCTAAAGTGTATTCCATGAACGGAGGCGACTGCTATCACAGATTTGTTGTCTATAAATATTTTTTTTTTTTTTTTTTTTTTTTTATTGTGACTCGACATATGACAGCACCCCGCTTGATGTTAAGCCAAAGTGTGGTCCATGAATGAATGTCACTGCTACTACAATTCAATAACTGTAAGTAGCAATCACATCCACTATGCCGGCCTAGATGGAACCGGCAACTAACAAGCTGATCCCGAAACGTGACCAAATCACTTCACGGTCTGTATACTTGTAAGTGGTGGTACTACCCCGGATCGGCAGACTGGGTACCACTGCCTACCACTCTTTGATAACCAGACCCGAAGCAAATATCCATCTCTTTTATTTTCATTAACAAATATTTGCAAATTTAATACTATTAAATATTACAAATAAAAGCTATGAAACAAATTGCTCCGACCGGGAGCGAACCCGGGACTTTGCGCGCAACAAACCAGTCGCTAAACCGTTCGTCCACGCCTGTCGTTAAATAGCAGTCGTATCCCTATACCAGCCTCGCTGAATACGGATTAATTTTAAAATGCGACTGACTTAAAGATATTAACCCCGTATCTGTACAACTGTGTGCCTGCCTCTCTTACAAGCTGATTTAATGTATACTGCAAACATACCTTGAAGTACCTCAGTCGCGTTTCTGGATCAGCTTAAAAGCTGCCGGTATTAACTCGATTATTCAATCAATCAAATTGTCACGCCTTTTTCCTAAAGGGATAGGAAGATTGCCAAGAATCAATTGTATGAAGCAATCATACAAGTTCTGTGGTTTTAACTAGGTAGTCATAATGGATGTGACTGCTACTTGCAGGTATTTAACTATAGTAACAGTTGTTTCTATTCATAGACCGCACTTTGCGATAACATCAAGGGTGGTGCTGTCGAGTCATATAAAAAAAATCTCAGATATGTATAGGTTTAAAAACAATAAAATTTAACCAAGCAAAAACTAGTATAACATATGGTGCACCTAAATCGCCTTCGGTGCCTGTTTGTTCAATTTCTAATCTATAATTACGTTAGGTTTGCTTGTTAAGTTTTTTAATTCTGTTCAGGCTTCAAATTAAATGAAATTGACGGAGGAAGACCGCTGCCTTCAAACTTTACCGCAATGTACTGTTATTAACAATTCCGGTATCAAAATATTTCACTTCCACCTCCTTATTAAACATGTTTAAGGCTCTTCAATCATATCGCTAAGAATAGTGGAGATATGTGAGGAAATAATGTTATGGATTTTTTTCACATGGGGACCATAAATAAGGTTATATATTTAATAAATATTCTTACATAATTTGGAATAATTTTAAACGTACAGTAATTAATTAGAATTACTTTTATATTGGTAATATGACTCTTATTCCAAAAAACTTAACATCTACCAGATGTTTAAAGACGCACTGCAACCCTTTTAACCATATAAGAGCACCTAATTGCAAGGTTTAAAGATAAAAATATTCGTTTAGGATTTTTATCCTGATTTTTTTGATTTGATTTTGATTTTTTTCAAGCCACAATGTGTGCGCGTAGCATCGCGCCTGTGATAGACAGCAATGTATACATTATAATTATATTCCAAAATAGTATGTTTTCTATAGTTATTGTTACTAATCTTATGTTCACCTAATTGAATAAAATAAAATTGGCTATATGTAAGCAGCTTCAGGCTCTGCTTTGTCTTTTTACACTTAAGTATGTTTTTCATTATAATCAACAGGTTAGGAAGAATGACACTTCTTAACCATATTTAAGGTCGGTATTCAATATACGGTTCAGTGGTGGCTTGCTATCAGACCAGTCAAGGTCACTCATATATCCATATTTATTTATTTTACTCATTTAGTTTAAATTTTGTTTGTGCAGAGGCAAAAGTAGATAAGATGAGAAAATCAAGTTATCAATTTGTTTAATAATAATAATCTAAGAATATTAGAGATATATTGACGGAATATCTATATAATCCTAACGTTAGTTATACAAAAATTTTATTTTACTTTATTTTTTGTTTTGGTTAACCCATATTCGTGCGGCGTCGTTATATGCGCCGCGCCGACGAGGGCGCACAATTATGTAATTATGTGTTAGGAGATATGTTTTTATCACGTCCACCCTTGTCTATTGGACGATAATTGAGCTCTTGTTTTGGACGTAACTTCGCGTCATTACTTAGTTTTTTTCTTAAACAAAAGCATAGTTTTGATGCCATATGTCGTCTGTTGCAATTGGTCACTGTGAGGAGGCCGGAAGGTCTATTATTTGTAATTTAGGTAGAAAAACTTCTTTCTTTCATTGTGATATGTACAATAAATATAATCTTAATGGTATATTTATTGCAGTCGATAATATTTTTTCTGCATAATGTATAATATTGGTCAATGTTAAAAGAAAGATTTAAAATCTACATTTACAACGCTAAAATAAAATAAAATTAAAACCACAAATGTGTTTTCACGTCAGCAGTTAACGATAATAAGTTCAAATTACGACGAGTTTGGTATTAGCAGCTGGTAGGTAGGCTGTGAAAATTTGCGAAACCCCTTTTTGTTTATTATAAAATTCGTTCATAATTATCGGTATTACATTCGATAGGCGTACATGTTAAATTTTTGCCAATTTACGTGCACCTCGGGTGATTTTTTGGAGGCCATATGGCGATAACAATAGGATGGTACAGGTCAATAACATAAGCATCCTGTCAGTGGGCCAGCCCACTTGAGCCACTCTGACCCAATATTATTGTTAATAAGAATCTATTAGGAGCAGTAATATTATTACCAAATAAATACTTATTTTATTGGAATCGACATATTATGATAGCACCCGCCTGATGTTAAGCTCGAGTGCGGTCTAAGAATAGAGGCCCTGCTACAGTTAAATAACAAGTAGCCATATCCACTACGACCTTCTAGTTGAGACCGGCAACTTACTAGCTAATCCCAAAACTTTTGAGCCACCGTATACTGATCGACACAGTGGGCACCACTGGTAGGTGGTGGGTACCACTCTTAGACGACCAAACCCGAAAATTATTCGCCTCGTTTTTTGTGTAATGACAAATACTTGTAATATTTTAACTAATTATTTATTATTACAAATTAAAGCTATGGAACCAATCTTTGCTCCAACCGGGAATACAACCCGGTACTTTACGCGTTACGGACTGGTGTGTTAACCAGCGCTCCACGCCTGTCGTCTTTACGCTTGACACATTTTAACAGATTTTAAAATAAGATAATGTTAATTTCTATGTTAATTTTTTTTGTATTATACGAGTATTTATTGATCCTTCTTTTTGCAATAATTTTATTAATTTATTTGCAATAATTTATTAGGACTTGACATCTGACCTCAATTTGGCTAACAGTAACCAAGCTGAAAACCAAGACCGACGACTGAAAAAGTATTTATTATCAGGAACATAATTTAAGAATTTCATCTGTTGAGACGCGACATCTGATTTTGAATTGTCTGATGATTTGTCAACTAATTCGAACTTTATTTTATATAGGTCAAAAAATTCAAATATCATTACTATTTTTTTACCTAATATTATTCGACAATATTTATTAATAAATTACAAATTTATTAATGTATTAGCAGCTCTGTATAGATACCCACTTTGAGAAGTCCAACCCATTATAAACAAGACCAATCAAAAAATCATTTTTTACAATAAAATTTTTACCGGACGCGCCGCGGCTTCGTTGATCAAAATAATAACACCTTAAATCAAATAAAAAGTAAATTAATATAATATATGACATTTTGATAGTATGTATCCTCAAAAAAGCTAGGTTGCCTAGTGCCCATAACTATAGAGCTTGTATGGAGAGAACTGTGAATGTGAAGGAAGCGAGGGAGTTGTGTCAGGATCGTGGCAAGTGGCGCTCCATTGTGTGGCCATACCTGTGGGAAAAAAAGCGTGACAATTTGATTGATTTGTGGTATGCTTTGTTTATAAAATACCACTTTAAAATGTACAAACCGTGAAGCAACTCAGTTGCATTTCTGCATCAGCTTAAAGTTGCCGGTTCCAACAAGGCTTTGTTACTTTATTATTATGTTGATGTTTATCTAATTTCTCCTCTTTAATTTTTCAGCAAGAATAAGAATTTATCGTTGATTGTAATAATGATTCATTGTTATCACGAGTTGCCTAGTGCCCATAATCGTAGAGCTTGTATGAAAAGAATTGTGGATGTGAAGGAAGCGAAAGGGTTATGTCAGGACCGTGGCAGGTGGCGCTTCATTGTCTCTGCCTATCCATGTGCGAAAGAGGCGTGACAATTTGATTGATTAATTTTATATATTTAGCTACAAAAAATATTGTAAAATTTAAATAATTAACATTTTCCTTGTTTAACATAAATGTACAATATACATTTTACAAATAACATAGAATCTCGTATTTATTTTACGAAATTTTATTAGGCTGAGAATAATAAGTATACTTCCCGAAGAAAAAGGAAAAATAGAATTTCTTTCCAGTGAACACATTCGTATGCGGAACAAAATATACATACATAGATTACACCTAGCATAGAATTGACAATATTATTTCTTAAGAAAATTGATCTATTTACATTTTTTTGAGAGTATTTTGCTGTATGCCTTCAGCGTGGGGCAAAGGTGGATCTTCTGTATAATTGCAACTTTAGTCGAGAAAAGCCCGACTTTTGAGACAATAATTTTGGGAACCCAAATTGAGAATAAACCAATTGCATCGAAGAAGATGTGTCAGGATCTTGGCAATAATGATTTATATTTTATTATTATCGAACAGCAAAAACTGAATTTCAGATTATTAATCATTCAAAATAAAATATATTCTAATAATGTTGGAAAAATTTAAAAATATGTCTAAATAATGTTCTATCTAAAATAAATATAAATCTATATCATTTTATCACAAGGACTGAGCTGACGCTGTAATAACGCTATTTTGCTGGGATTTCTTCCATAAAAAATAACGTAATTTTAAAAAGAAAAACTGTATATCATAAGCAGGCTCGTCTACATAGAGAAAATATAGTCGGTCACCGGGTCTCTGGGTTTCAAGGTGAGATTGAAGGGCAACTATGCATAATTTACGATAGGCTCTTCCGATGTTATAAATATTAAAGGATCCTTTGAAACTTTTTTCCTATGCCCGCGTATATTTCTTGAAAGTTATAGATAAAGTTAGTTTGTGAATAATCCTCAAAGATGGAGGCGAAATCTGAAATGTTTTGAATAATAACTAAGATAAAGTCCCCATATCAAAGTTTCTTGTTAATTTTCTGGCTACTATCTAAATCAAAGAGACAGTTTTTTCTTTGAATTAGGATGTTTACTAGTGAAAAAAGTATTGTAGTAAATAATATTGACGACAGGCGTGGACGAACGGTTTAGCGACTGGTTTGTTGCGCGTAAAGTCCCGGGTTCGATCCCCGGTCGGAGCAAATATTTGTTTCATAGCTTTTATTTGTAATATTTAATAGTATTAAATATTGCAAATATTTTTTAATAAAAAAAAAGAGATGGATATTTGCTTCGGGTCTGGTTATCAAAGAGTGGTAGGCAGTGGTACCCATTCTGCCGATCCGGGGTAGTACCACCACTTACAAGTATACAGACCGTGAAGTGATTTAGTCACGTTTCGGGATCAGCTTGTAAGCTGCCGGTTCCATCTAGGCCGGCATAGTGGATGTGATTGCTACTCACAGTTATTGAATTGTAGTAGCAGTGACTTTCATTCATGGACCACACTTTGGCTTAACATCAAGCGGGGTGCTGTCATATGTCGAGTCACAATAAAAAAAATATAAAAAAATAATATGTGGTATGGAGTTTAATATCTATATCACTTTAGTGTTATAGAGTAGTCCTGGATATTTTTTCCAATTGATTACGTACTCGGTGAGCATCAATAATGAACTTTTATGCGACCACAAGCTCTTTCAGGAGAAAATCCTTTTCAAATTGGCTCTTTATTGGAATTACACTTTTATTGAATTCGCGTTATTAAGATATTAGAGCAGTCTCGCATGCTTTATTTTTCACCAAAACATAAAAAAAAACTTCTAAATACAGTTATAAAAAGTTAATATCATATGATAAATTTGCTTTTAAATAGCTTGCTACAAAAATACCTATTTTATTTCTCGCCAAAAGGCAATAACTTAATAAAGATCAATACAAAAGTTAAAAAAAAAAAAAACAATAATTCTTTTAACTGTAACCGCTGTTAAACCCATTATATAAATCTTCTTCATCGCGTCCCGAACGCATAAAACTCTCGTTTAATTTAACCCTAAAGATAATGATACAATTGCAAATTATTCTCGAGGCCTCACGTTGCCTCGCAACCGTTGTGTTTATCTTTAATCACCCTTTACTTTTTCCCTCTTTCACCCCGTACCAGCACTAGGTTCACCCTGTTCGTGTTTTTCGGGTAAGGGTCCATAAGCTTCGACAAATCCCGGATAAAGGAAAACACTAGAATTTTAATAAGACAGGTTTTCGAAGAAACGTAACATTTGAAATCTTGTGTTTCAACTTTAAGATAAGAAGGATTTTTGTGCATATAGTGGTATTTATGCCGAATGAACTATGGGGAAGATAAGATTTTAAAATTTTGATTCATACTATTAGTTCTCCGAAATTCTGAATTAAATTGTAGAGAAAATCTTATTTATATTATTACTGTTAAATTATAGATAATAAATAAATCGATTCAATAAATAAATTCCTTGCTCATACGTTTATTGCATTTCCGCAAATCTCACCTATTGGAGGTATACTAACGTAGGGTAAACATAAAGTTTATTTAATTGTAGATAGAACAATAAAAAGAGAGCTTATTTTAATAGTATAATTTTGCAGATCTTTAATTATAACATAACTAGTTTATATAAAATGTAAGAATGAAAGGATAAACTCCAAATACTTATTATTTAGTAAGCCTTTTAATAAATTCACATTAAAAGACCAACGAACCATTCGTGTTTAATTTACAAATGTGTCAAATATTGACATTGTTAATGATTTAAAACAAACTTTTGTCTATTTAAGCCCTATTTTGAATCTGCGTTGGGTTCAACTTTAAATTAGTGTATAATTAAAGGATTATCTTAAATATTGGCAAAGGCTTGGCCACCCCATTCTAGCCTTCCAAATTATGCGGTCTCACGCCGGAGGATTCTTTAACCCTTCCCCGCCTAAGTCATGATTTTGCTTATCTGGTGTCGAGATCGTGGAATTTAAATACGATTTTGGAGGACTTACCCCGAGATTACTCGCTTTGCGTGTAGACGCAAATTTAATGTCCGTTGTCGTAAATACCACAAATAGTATTTGTATTTATGAAACAAAGGAATATAATTGTGAACATCAAAACAATTTTATTTGCATTTTTATATACGTTTAACTTTTAAAAATTCTTTTTTATTGCATACCTTCTGGTTATTATTATAACATAGGTAAATAACTGATACTTTAGACAAGTAAAAGATACCATCCATGGGATCATAGCCGAGTGGTTATTGCGCATTTGATAATTCATTTCAGCTCATTCGATCACGCGATTTAAGCATTGAATGGCGCAATTAGTAATTAAATGGGTGACCGCTAGTGAACAATAATTTCGGGTGCCCACTCGGATGGTACTTAAAACAGTAGGTCCCAATCGTTGTCGAGACGTCGGAATGTCTTGAAACGGTCGCACCCCAATCCGCATCGGCAAGGCCCCACCAGCCAAATACCGTCTATATAACCACGATCCGGTCAGAGGCTGGTGCTCAGTAGTAGGGCGTATATAGGATGATGATGATGATATAAAGCTTTAATTAAAATTAGAATAATGAATTAAAGATTGTTATATTGAAAAATATAAAATACTTTGTTTATTACAGAGCTAGTTTTGGTTAATATAATTTATACTTTAACTTTATAATGAACAATTCTCGTAATAATAATAATTTAACAGTGGTTCCATTACGACGCCATAAAACTTGGACTCAGTATTTAACATTAATGTTAATTGCTGGGTGACATAAAATTTTAATTAAAGCATTGAAAAATTCAATCTCTCGGTGGTTATTATTTAATTTTCACTACCCGTATGTACGACAGTTGGGCGCCATAATGTTAATGTAAATGCTATTTTAACCATAGGGTATGTTCAACAATCAAAACATTAAAATAAATTTTGTGTTGCGGGTGATAAGTGTGGCCAGACAATTATTAGTTAAATATAAGATATAAAAAATATTTCGATATTTTAGATTCGATAAAAAAAACAAATAGCCCTCTTCTTAGGCATTCAAATAATTTATCAATATAAAAGTTATTGATAATAAAAGAATATAAATAAAACTTTTGGTATTCTTTAAGCGACATCCTAAACTTTTAATATTACGATAATTTTCATTTATTATTTATATATATTACAAAATCACCCATTTTAAATCGAAAAATTCACTTTTGGTTGTTTACAAAAACACGTGTAACTCAGAGATAATTAAACCTTTTGACAAACAGACGCTTGGCAAATGTTATAGACAGTCCTACCAACCTATGAATAAAAATGCCCTTCCTAATGCCCGGGAGTTTTAAATGACAATTTCACCTTACTTATTGATCACAGTGTGATCATACTCACCTGTATAAGATTAAAGCGAAAAATATATATACAAAATTTTTGTTCTAATATCTTTTCTACACACCTGTTAAATCTATGGTGACCCTCATCTGTAAATTCATTTAATATTATCAACTATAATGTGCGGCAAAACATCTCTTTGTAACGATGTTTAACTAAAGCGTAATATAACAAATATAACACATTGCAATTAGCATGTTCTATTAATTTAAATTTAGTTATTCTGCTTTACGAATATCCATACAACGTAAAATATGAAGCTCGTAAAATAATTAATAAGTAATTTTTAATATTCGATATTTTCGCAATGCGTAACTTGATTGCTCAGAGTCAAAACACAGTTTGTAAAAATCCTGTATAACTAAAACCCTGGTTTTTGAGGCATGGTGTTTGATAGCATAACAATTAGGTATATTACCATTTTCAAATATATTATACAATTTTTACACAAACTTTTTGAAGCGGAAACGACAAGGAAACGACGCGCTGAACCGAGTATTTTCAAAAGCAGGGTTCGCTGTACCCATATCCCTATGAAGTATTATGAAGAGTCGTATGAAAAGGATTGTGGATAAAGAGTTAAGAAGCAAGAAAGTTATGCTAGGATCGTGGGATTAGCGCTTTCTCTACAGAAATGGAGGTGTGATAGTTTGTTTGATGATGATATTCTTTCCCGATGCAGTTGCTAATGTACTGGAACCTTGTTAAAGTAACAAAACGTATTTCAGATATAGTTTTCCATACAGTCATTTTTGCATGGGTAAGAGGTGTAACCCCCGTGGGGTCCATGAGAAAATTGAAGTTGAAATTAAAGTAGAGTGAAACCCGACTATGGAGACAAAGAATGTGAGGTTAAAACAACGAATGTGAGGTGAGGTGTTTTGCTGATGATATTGGCCAATGCCAGTATAGTGTTACGTCACTATGAAGTCATCCCATCGTGTGACGTCACGACCCAAACGCATTTTTTATAACTACCGAGAATAGTATATTTTATTACATTTATGAAGTGTGTTTTTATTTAAGACAAATTAACTGATGCATTATTTCCTATAAATATTAAATGCCAATTTCTTCCGTAGGATTTTGTTTTTTAATACAAAATAAAATCCGTATATTTTGTTGACGAAACTGTGTTTTTTTTTAATTAAAATTGTGAATACTAAAGTTACGCTGTGATGATGCTTAAATTATAAATAACACCTAAAAGATATGTTGCCTAGTGCCTAAAATCAAAGAGCTTGTATAAAGAGAATTGGGGATGTGAAGGAACCGATGGAGTTGTGTCAGGATCAGGATCACGGCAAGTGGCGCTCGATTGTCTCTGCCTATCTTTGTGGGGAAAAGGCGTGACAATTTAATTGATTGATTGATCTTAACGATTTTCTGGCCGGCATAGTGACGGCGACTAAGGAAGCTTCTAAAAACCTAGTTAGTTTTTTAGTCATCAACACTCATAAATCTCCTCTTGTTTATCGTCACAATAAAAAAATATAAAAATAAAATCTCCTAGACTAAATTATTAAATATTATAAAAGTAAACCTAAACAAATAAATTGTGAACCTTCACGTGTCAGGATCGTGGAAAGTGGCGATCCTTATGGCATTGTTAATATAGGCGTGTTTTTTTTTAAATTTAGATTATATGTGTTTGCTTACTGATTATCATCCAAATTATCCTACTTTAGTTCTACCACAACTAGCTCCAATTATAAATACAAAAATAGCTGCATTTACTTCAAACCAAACATAAAACACTACACACAGAACGTTCAAATAAAAATCACTGACAATTTGATATCTGAATATTTTGCGTGTAAAAAAACAACAGTTGTCGCGAATGTTGAAATCCGAACTCGATATTCGAATAAAAAAATGCCATCCATTACTAAATGACGGGTAACCGCAGGCCTGTTGAGAATTGAGGAGTTTCGTAAATGGTGCCATTATGTCCAATATTACACCGCTAGGGGAATAGATAATGTGTCATCAGGAAACTTTTATATGGACATGGCTTTTTAAATTATATTATTATGGATATAACCAAAATTTATTTTCGCAATTCACCCAAAAAGTTACCTACGATTTTATTTTATTTTATAAGATAACTAGCTGACCCGGCGAACTTCGTACCGCCTAAAAGTGAATAAATGCCATGTTACAGATTAGCTTAACTTAAGTTGTTGTGAATTGAGAAAATTAATATATTTGTTTCTCTTTATAAATAATACAATATAGGTTTTTAAGCAATATATTTTTACTGATATGCCAAAATGTACAATTTGTTTTTATTTCTCAACATCCTCCAAAGAAAAGAAATAAATAAAGTTGTATATCAAAGAAAATAGATGTCTTCTTAAATCTATTTTTGGAGGTGCCCTCATAATGCGTCCATTTCTCGTTGCAGATAATGCATTCAAAACCTATAATTATAATGTACCATACGGACTGGACAGGGACAGAGTCAATAAAGCGCCATTTGCCACGGTCCTGACACAACTACCTAGATTCCTTTACATCCACAATTCTCTTCATATAAGCTGTATTCATATAAACACAGCTTTCTTAAGGAAGCTTAAAACATACACTTTTGATATTTATCATTTAAAATATTTTAGAGCTTTTCCTAACCTATCTAAACTATTTTAAAATGTATGTTTAACTGGTAATACAATTAAGCCCAAGCCCTCATACAAAAAGAATGATGTCCTTTGTTGATTAGAAAATATATAAGTACTTACATTGATTTCGACATTCAATACATAGAGATAAGTATATTATGATTTAATAACGCTTTTCGGCATGCACGAAATTCACGAACACATTCCGTTGAACTTTTTGTGATGTTTTTTTAATCTTGTTTTCCTTTTTTTTTGTATTCCGAAAATTGCAACAATAATTTGCATTTGTTTTCGGCATATTTAAAAATTTAAAAACGTACAAACAAAACACTACTACAGTAATTTGATCTATTTGATTTGACAGGTCGCGACGCGTCGGTTACTTTGTGACTTACGAGTCTATGTCATTGTATTAAAGCTCATAATTCTACAGCCATTATCGAGATGCCGTAAGATGCCGAGTATACACGAATGCACAACGAATGCCGCAAGTGTCAGTTAAGTTATTCAGAGCAAAAGCGTCTTTACCTCATTGTAATAAATCCCATAATTCTATAGCAATTTCTTTAGAATTTCTATCTCATTTTCTCCCACGTTAAATCTTATGAATTTATGTTTTGTCTCTTTTTACTGTCGTTTACTTCAACTAACGGACATTCACATTTATAATAATAGTAGGATAATAATAATAATAATTTAATATAATATAATAATTTGTTTTAAATTCTCAAGAGCTTGATATGTTTTTCTTAGATTACCCAAAATAAATTTCTGAACAAATGCAAAATGAATTTCTGAACGCGCGCAATTTTGTATGGGAAAATGTTTTTTATTTTATTTTATTTATTATAAAAGATTTTTTTCTAAAATAAACGTAGCCTATGTTACTCCTTGTTATATCAGCTACCTGCCAATAAATGTCCCGTCACAATCAGTCCAGCCATTCAAGAGATTAGCCGGAACAAACAGACAGACAGACAGACAGACAAAAATTTTAAAAAATGTCATTTTGGTGTATGTACCGTATATATATTCATATACATTTATTAAAAAACGTTTATTTTAATATTACAAACAGACACTCCAATTTTATTATATGTATAGATTAGTTAAGTACATGGAGAGGTCCGAGAGTACCGTCACGTCGCTAAAAAAAACTAAGTTTACGACTTATAAATTATAAATAAAAGCTATTAAACAAATATTTGCTCCGACCGGGAATCGAACCCGGGACTTTACGCGCAACAAACCAATCATTGGACAATCGGCTTCGCCTGTCGTCAAATGCGGATGCTTTTCACGATTTGTATCACGGGGAATATCAAGGGTATCACAGTATTAAAAAGACGAGTAAGAAAAAAGTTTAAAAAATTCCTCGGAACATTCTATCTATACACATTTTCTAAAATAGTTTCAACTTATAAAAATTGATATAAATATTCAATACGACAGATTAGGACATATCAATACAATTCTTGCCATAAAAATCACTTTGGTTCCATCGAAATACTATAAGCATTTGGTGTACGCATTATATCAATACATTATATGGAATAATGAATTTATTACATTTATCCGAATATAATATCATTATTTCTGTCTAATAAATTATATAATTTATAATAAAACCCTGGTGGTTGTACAAAAACCATACTTCTAATTACAAAATGCAATTTATTGAATTGACAATGCATTAAACATATCCCTACAAACCATTTTTTATTATTTAAATTAATAGTCAGTTTAAATTAATCATATTTTTTTATGGTTTGATATTATGACGGCCCTAAAATTGAGGTGACTGCTACTACAGTTAAATAATTTCAAGTAGCAAGTATGCCGTCCAGTCCAATATCAAGTTAATCCCGAAACGCTACTAGGGCATTCACGGTTTGTACTCGTACATTAGGCATACGTCAAACGTTTGAACATTAGATTTTTAAAATTTTATTATTATACATTTCTATACTAAGCTACTAAAGTGCTTATATCGTAGAAACAGCACAACGAAAGTACATATATCAATGATACATTGGTACCGTTATTAACCCCGGATATTTTTAGAGATCCTATGAAAATGGGAAAAATTCATAAAAAACGTCAGTTTACTCTTCCTGGACTAATTAAATTGGAATCAATGCTATCCCTGAAGTGCCAGTTATATTTATTAGAATTTAGCTTATTATTTTGTTTATCTTCTTCTTTTGTTTATGGCTTAAAATTTAACTCGCCAAAGTCAAAGTAATACTCGTAATTTATGTTTAATGTTAATACATTGCCAAATAAAAATGAATCATTGATTCATCACAAGAAGAGTGAGGGTGAGAGTGAGGTTGATGATGGTTGTCTTAGTAAAGCCGCAGAAAGGCTACTAAAACTTCCGAAGTAGTCTTGGAGCGAACACGAAGAAACACGATTCACAGTTTTAAATCACTTGTCTATATTCGATAAACTTTTAAATGAATAATAGATTACAATTCCATTAATATTTATTACACAATAATATTCAAGATACACAAATATTACAAATAAATTAAAATTGCACGACCTGTAACTTGCTGTAACGACCTGTAATGACGAAGTATTATATTAAATATACATATTAATATGTAAAAATGTAAATATACAATTATCAAATATCTAATAAATAAATTAATAAATAAATAATAAATACTAGTAGAACCCATAAATAAAACGATACCTCTACAGATCAATGTTTTCCAATTAAAATTCACTTTAAATATTTACTTATAGTTCTTTCTATTAAAGTCTGGAGGTCATGAAATAATTATAAGATTAAACAACATTTGAAAACTTAATTATAGGAATAAGTCAATTCTATTATACATAGTGCAAATGACAACGTTTAATTGAAATCTTAATTTTCACAACTTAATCCACAATACAAACACGTTTAGAATTCTTAGTACTTATGTACATATATACTATATATAATATAATAATTAAATTTATGACTACATCTTGACATAATACTAAACAACATTACCAGAAATTAAGGACATGTAACAAGCGAACGTTTGTCAGCTTCTCATACAACGTCCTAATTACTCACAATTTCTAACACTGATGATGATTTACGATGAACGGGTGACTCGGTGATGATGTAAAACTGCGTTTGCTGTCCTCTACTGCGGATGTTATGTCATTCTAATTTTACTAGACTATGGTGAAAGATGTAGATTCTATTTAAAAATATAACATGTCTCGTCTTAATATAATATATTTTCGACTTTTTTATTGCAACTCTAAATCTGACCTCGAACTACGACTGCAAAATTAAAATAAAATCTATAAAAGTAGTTTACGGCCACCCGCATGAAGGGTCCAAGGTAATAGTATGAGATGTGGACGATGTGTGCAAACACAAGCAATCCACTTTATTATTAATCAATCAATCAAATTGTCACTCCTTTTTCCCACAGGGATAGGCAGAGACAATGGAGCGCCACTTGCCTCGATTCTGACACAACTCCCTCGCTTCCTTCACATCTGAAATTATCTTCATACAAGCTCTATGGTTATGAGTACTAGGCAGCCTAGCTTTATTGAGCATGTCAATAGGTAAAATTATATTTTTATTAAAAATAATATGATTTATACTTATAACAAATCAAGAACCCCTTTCAATAAACGCTATGGTCATAAAGAAGGGTTCCGCAACAATCCCAAAATAATCCTAAAATTATTTATAAACTGTTAATTAAACTCCCCGCAGTTATAAATGCAATTTAGTTCCCCTCGGTTCTACTAACATGCAAAATAGAGGCTTTGATACTTGCACCCAAATATCTACTGATCAAAGCAACATCAATGCAATGTTCCGAAATATGAGTAATATATTACATGAAATGCAATTGTAGCTCACTCATGCGTAATAAACGTTATACATGAATTATATGAAATATTAATTCATGATAATTTATTTATTGAATTAACTTTTGTATTTAATTCAGAAAATAATAATTAAACTACAAAATCCTACTCAAAATAATTCATCTCCACTGCGCGACCACTTCTGCCACTTCCGGTACGTGCATAGTTTTAAGTTAACAAAATTAATGATTTATTATAAGGTGCATTAATTTTTAAATATTTTGTTAAATCAAAATGTTAAATATTAATTAAAGATTATGAAAGATTTAGTAGATTAGTATAGATTGATAGAAATTGTTCTCCATATAAAAAAATACATACAAAAACAAAACAGAATCATTAATATATCTATAATTATTAATTAATTATTAATTATAGATATTATATCTATAATTAATAATAAAAGGATAATTAAAAATATCCATCAAATATTTCCAATAAATAGTAACGAGGATATTGACAGTAAACAGAGAACATAAATCTGGTAGAGAAAATTAATTATTTAGGCATTTGGCAAATTTATTTATTACGTCATGTTTTAATTTTATTATAATAACAATAAATAAAACAATTACATTAAAAAAACATAAACCTTATGTTTACAGAATCGATGACAAGTTTAGAATAAAAAGTAGTTACCTAAGTTTTAGTTGTTAGTGTATTATTGTATTATGCTTACCAACAGGTAAGTCGAGGTCAAAGTCGCATCTTAATAAAAAAGTAAATGAAAAAGAATATACTTCTGAGTATATTTTATAAAATATAGCAATATTATAAAATATAGCGAACACTGGAGCCCCTGCAACTGCGCAGAGACATGGTGGCTCTGTGCGTCCTCTAGCGCCCATACCACGGAGAATGTTTCGAGGAGTCCTGTTACGGACCTGTGCGAAGGATTTTGTGAAGGAGACTTTTTTTATGTGACTCGACATTTGACAGCACTCCGCTTGATGTTAGCTGGAGGGTGGTCCATGAATGGATGTCACTGCTACTTCAATTCAACAACTGTAAGTAGCAACCACATTCACTATCCCGGCCTAGTTAGTAATTTAAATCGGCTTATTTATTAGTTGGCGCTCTTGTTTGGCCCGGTGGTGTTCTTCCCTTTGCTCCATCAGGCAAGTCAAGGTTAGCTGTAAAGAAAATATTGTAATTATTGAGCTGTTGTAATTAGCTATGTAGCATTATAAAATTATTATAATTAACTTATAAACTAATATAGATATTAATGTTAAGGTATCAATCACCTCAATATAATTCTCTTTAATAACAATGTAAAGCCAGTATAAAGAGCGAAAACATAAAATAAAAGCCTTTATCTTTAAAAAAAACTTATTTTCAGGCTTAAAATCCATACTTCAACACTCTTACAAGAGTTTCAGTGTATTGTTCTTGAGTTAAAAAAAGAGCTTATTTCAACTATCTGACCTAGATTAAGATATTGAGCCCATTGTGACTGCACCCTAGCTACAGTAATATTTTATATGAAAGCTTGTTTCAATAAATAATTTTTATAGACATAATTGTAATACCTACTACCAGTTTACTACCGCCAACTGCTAGAATTTCATCTCAGATTACATCAAATATTAAATATACAAATATTAAGCTTGAGTGCCACCCATGACTGGAGGCGACTTCTACTACAGTTACTAATAGTATGTTTTATTGTGATTCGACATAATATGACAGCACCCCGCTTGATTGTAGGCTGGAGTGTGGTCCATCAATGGATGTCACTGCTATAACAATTCAATAACTGTAAGTAGCAATCACATCCACTATGCCGGCCTTGTTGGAACCGGCAACTTACAAGCTGATCCCGGAACGCGACCAAATTACTTCACAGTCTGTAAAGTTGTAAGTGGTGGTACTACCCCAGATTGGCAGACTGGGTACCACTGCCTGCCACTGTTTTAAGCATCTACCATGACGGCCTAGTTAAAACCGGCTAGTTATAAGCTTATCCCGAAACGCGACTAAGTCACTTCACAGTCTTGTTAGTGCTGGTACCACCACGAATTGGCAAACTGGGTACCTCTGCCTACCATTCTTTGAAAATGTATCATAATTACTACTTATATCTTTCGACCGTATCGGCAATGAAACTAAAAGTTTCGTTGAGTCATTTCTTTGTACAACAAATGCAAATGCTTTACCAGCTTGTATCTTCTCTCTTTCCTATAACCTTAAATCCATCAGGCGAAGCGTGAAAAAGTACCTTTGGCACTCTTGGATATCTTCTTGCCTACCATCAGGCAAGTCAACGCCCGATCTTGAGTCTAAATTATAAAAAAAATCTAGCTTTAAATAGTGAAATAATTTTCTAAATTTTAATATTATACTCGTATGTGCGTATATTATAAACCATAAATTATGCTGCTTATTATTAAATAAACAGATTCGAACAAAATCAGATTAGTAGCTTTGATATCAAAGAACAATATTTACACAACAACTACTAAATACTCGGCGAAATATGAAATAATATTTGTACCTACGCGTTACCCTCCCAAATAAATATGGCGTAGTTATGACAAAACGTTCTTTGCTCTAAAATAAATAGAGGTCTAAATTAACTAGTATATTTTATCATTATTACAATATATTTAAAGTGAGGTTCAGAGCCACTAGTCACAGTTAAGCTTAAGCCGGTTACAGCCCTCCCTATTTTCTGATGGAGATTTATGTCAGGGGATCAAAAGTTTCTAACTCACACAAGCACACTAATATATTCCTTGTGTAATATTTACAAGAGTAAGAATGTGTGTTGTGGAACGTGCGGTACTAAAATTTGTTTGTGAAATATTTCACTATTTACGGTCGATCCAACGTCACTTTTAATAAACAAATTGGTGCAAAATGAACTTTTATTGCTCTAAATATATGTTAACATTTTGTTTATGAATATTTTACTGTGTACTGTGTACAAAAAACAAATACAGTTCAAAATACGCTTGTCAAATCTAATAAAATTGGGAGAATGCAATTCAGATTTTATCTCTTTGCATAGACCGTGTTTAAAAATAAACTCTTTCAGCCGCCATTGTTTCAAACAGTTATTAAATATGCAACAAAGGATAACTTTCGAAAAATATGAGTCAATATTGCTATCGAGGTTCAAAATATCGCGAAAAATGCGACCAAACTGTAGCCACTAGCGCACGCCAATAGGTAAAACCAATTTAAAGCTTGACATGGAGTTTTTGTTCGCGTCAATTACGAAACATTTAAAAGTTGTGTTCAGTAACATTACTTTCAGATGTTAGATGGTCTATTTTTATTGGGTCTTATTTTATTATAATTGGAAATAAAAAGATTGTGGTTATATTGAATTACTATTGAAACTAATAAAAAAAAATTAAAACAAAAATAAGATGGGAGCTTCAACTTTGAATATGACATTATTAACATTATTATTATTTTATTTACATTTTTATACTAAGCTACTAAAGTGCTTGT
This sequence comes from Tinea trinotella, assembly GCA_905220615.1. Lineage (NCBI taxonomy): Eukaryota > Metazoa > Arthropoda > Insecta > Lepidoptera > Tineidae > Tinea > Tinea trinotella. Next base: position 5,087,720 of record HG992314.1, read on the forward strand.
ATCATAGAAACAGGACAACCAAAGTACATATATCAAAGATACATTGGTACCGGTGGGTGGTCTCGAACTCGTGCTCTTCGGTTTGCGTAACCATTGCACTGCCACTACATCACGGTTGCCTAAATATATATATTTTTAAATTAAATATAGGAAAATTCTAACTAAGGTGTACGAGTAACTATCCACGACCCTAGAACTCTTTTACTTCCTTTACATCCACCTTTCTTTTAACACAAACTTTATGGTTTGATACCAGTTTTTTTTTTTTTTGATAATGACTCAGATTTTACCATGTTTCATTTAATCACGAGTAAATTTCGAGTTCCAATTTTGACATTTTTAACACTGTGTATTGAAATATACGGTTAAAATAAAAAAATATTATAAACAGAAGTAACCGTAAAAAGTATGTCAGTAATAATGACATGTGATATTTCATATTCCCTTTTAAATAAATGAGTTGTATCTCAAAACAAACATGAAGTAAAATAACCTAATGAAACTAATTAGGTGCATTAAAAATATATTCTGGAATATAGTCTGTCAAAAATATGTATTTCGTTAACAAGTTTCTCCTTTCAACGACTTGGACTGACAGCATACATAAAAATAACATTGAAAAATATGATGTAACTTTGACAATGATATAACATGAATATACAGACAGCAAGGCGATTAAGTCGCGTTTCAAGATCAACTTGAAAATTGTCACTTCTAAATAGCCCGGCATAATGGATGTGACAGTTACTTTTTGTTACCTGTAGCTACTAAGCTGTTAAGTCGCCTCTATTCCACTTCCAGAGCCTCACTTAAATTGAAAATCACGCGGCATGTTGTCATACTATGTCGATAGGACGTAACCCTCCCACCCTCGGTATCACCGTTTTTTGGTTATGGCACTCTAGCCGCTACTCCGGGGCGCCCTCGTTTGCTGGTTTTGGTCCAGGCCGGACAACCCGGGCTCCGGTACCGCCACACAGTGTAAAAAGTCACAGCGTAACCCATTCCGTAGATCGGGGGTTACGTTGTGCTTGATAGAAGACCAGCAACAGCAGAGGGTGTTGGACCTTCTCGAGAATTGCGGTACAACAGTCACGAAACTATAGGACTTTCTTTGACCACTATTCTAAGTAGCGCCTAAATTAAATCAATTAAATTACATGCCTCTATTCTCACTAGGATAGGTGGAGACCATGGGGTACCATTGTCCAAAATATAGATATATAGGATCCTTGTGCATTAGAATTATTTATATGCATTAATAGGTTTTCTTTTTAATTTAAACATTACTATTCAAATGTGTTACTGCAAACTGTACGATGTGTGATGTTTAAAAGCGTGGTAACATTCGTGATAATATTCAATTTTTGTGTAATAAATCTTCATCAAAATATAACATGACTATACGCGAAGCTTATATCCGTATTCACTCTTAAAGCTTGTGTATGTAAATATCAACGATTCACGCCAGATTAAAATAGATGATATGAATTATGAATACATAATAATCACAATGCTATTTATATTGTGGTATTTTTATGGAGTACTATTTTATTTTCGGACTCATTGAAAACTTAAGCTGGCATAGTGACAGCAACTAAAGCAACCGTAAACTGATTCGGTCGTCAGCGTTCTTGGACTTTCTCTTACTTACCATCAGGCAACACAATTACAGATTAAAATTGTGTATTTAAATACATTCATGTTATGTAAGTACATATATTCATGTTATGATCTGTATTAATTGTAATTTTATGATACTTAATAGGCTTGAACATGATATCTTAATAACTATACATATAAACAATGTAAGGCATTTTATACACAGACCATATACCAGAGGACAGTGCATATTTAATTTCATATTTAAATATATAATATTGGAAATATAAACAGTTGGCTTTATTATTCAAGTAGGTGCTGTATACGAGTACCAGAGAATTTGTGCGTGATAATCGACCAACTTGAATTTACACTGAGCGACCTTTGTCCCGCGACTTTAGATGTCTTTGAAACGGTGGTGAAACTTAATGTAGGATGTCGCGAGACATTTTGATGGCGACTTTCCGGTCACAGCTGGCCAATGTGGTTAAGGCAAATAAAAGTCTTTGCAATATTGTTTCTCAACGAAACCGAGACTCTCCCCACGTAAATGAAACATAAGATTTTTACGTCATACCATCGCGCTTATTAAATATATATCCGTTATACACGCTAAAGTTTTCTTTCATTAGACACCCCGCTCTTAATATACAACTTGCGTTCCACCTATTGTACGGTGATTGTAACAAAGTAGAAGTTGAACCTTAACTCATGGTAAGCAAGAAGAGACCCAAAAGCACCAACGACTAAAAACACCGTTTTGTTAACTGGTAAAGCATTCCACTTGTCGATTGCCCTACCTTTCATGCAGATGCTTCCTTCGACCTGCCCAGGTATCACAGGAGTAAATGGATAAAGAGCAGGAACCATAGTTAAAAGCTTCTCAGAACATTGTCCGTATATAGTGTTGTAGAATAAATAATCTTTTTTCTACAACACTGTACTATTTTTACCTTTTTTTTTATTGTGACTCGACAAATGTCAGTACCCCGCCTAACATTAAACTGAAGTGTGGTTCATGAGTGGATGTCATTGCTACTAACATTCATTAACTGTGAGTAGCAGTCACATCCTCTATGCCGACCTAGTTGGAAAGAAATGTTTTACCTAATGTACGATACGTATGTACATTTATTTGCCTTAAGAAGATTCTCATGGACCATGATGACCTAAACAAAAATCTACTTGTAGCTGGTCTGTGATTATTAGGTATAATACCGTTCTGTTAAGCCTTGATCACACAGGCTAGATATGTATACGAGCACTGAGCCTGGATTATCAACTTTACAAAGCCACCAAACCATTGTCATGTACTTAATACTACGCATGTACTCTATGTCGTATCGGTTTATAATATCGTTTGTAGTATGCCTCTTCCTTTTGCCCATATAATAAGAATTTTAATTATAATGCTAAAATTTAGTACTAAATAAAGTACCGATAGAAAATATTTATTTATTTTTTTGCGACACAAAAAATATGACAGCACTCCGCCTGATATTAAGCTGAAGTGCAGAATAAATAGAGGCGTCTGCTAATACAGTAAAATAACTGTAAGTAGCAGTCACATCCACTAAGCTTGTAAGTTGCCTTGAAACCGGCAACTTACAAGCTATCTCGAAACGCGACTAAATCACTTTACGGTCTGTATATTATATAAAAAGTGATATATCACAATAAATATAACTTAAAATATAACAAAAGCATGTTAATTGTAAAAAAATGATTTTTTAAAATTACATCATATGCACTAAATTATAATTAAATTTCTATACTACGATATTATGAATCATCATGCCTTGATTTCCGTTGAATCGGCAGAGACAGCGGTGCGCATTTTTCTAATATTGTAATGTAAAATTTTAATCAGGGGGTATTATTAAGGCTATATCCCCACTTAAATTTACATGAATTAAGTTAAGTTTTACCTTTAACAACTTCTTCCAGGAGAAGTAATTCTCAATTTCTAAGTAACTCGTATTTTTAGATTTAATATTAGGTATTTTTATGAAATAAAAATTGGCTTCTGGATCTGGAAATACTTTAATAAGTATATTCTTGAAATAGAAACATAGTTTACATGAATGAAAATTAGTAATGAAATAGGATAAAAAATATTTACGTGTGTATATCAGTCAACTGCGACCAGGATCGAACCCGGTGTCTTTCGATTAATAACACAAGTATTGGAATGTGGCAAAAAAATATCATAATTATTGTGATAAGAAATTAAATAAATAATTGTTTTAACAAGAAAAGAATATACTCTGAAAAAAAAATGTTTTGGATACAATGAGAATTTTGTTATTTACATAATATATTTACATAATATGTATACCAATATTGTTAGATTCACATCTAGACAGAATATCTACCAGTCATTAAATTAAACATTAAATTGTTTTAAATATTTACACGGCGTATTTTAAAGAATAATCAGTAATTATTATAAAATAATTTATTATTTAGGAGTAAAGTTAAATTAATAATAGTGGAAGCTTAGTAAAAATAGTTATTAAAGAGGAATGAGAATTCTTCGTTTATAACAGAATATAAATAAATCTTGTTCGATAACCCAATTATCACGAAATCAAGTTATTGTTTGACGTAGCATAAGCCAGATATTATTGTGTGTGACATTTAAACGAGTAAATTGTAATATATATTACGAATTATTATGTTAGTCCGTTCATACTGTGCATACTTCCGGTAGGACGGCAACTGATGTCCACTGTACCGTAATCGAATAACAATACGTTACTGACAACGCTATCTCTATGTCTCATAATATATTTGTCACCATTTCTACGTCAGTATTATTAACATTTATGATTTAATATACATGCAAAGATCCCTTTACCCCGGGATATTCTATCTTTGCATGTATTGCCAAGATATGTCAAATAGTATATTTCAAGAATAAACTAGTAATTAAAATTGGAACTAAAAAATACACGCATGCAACGCCCGGTATGATCCCCGGTCGCAGTGTTAACCGATGTGAATTTTTCCTATCTAATTTCATCAATAAAATCAATCCAATAATGAATTAATACATATCTTTTTGTTCAGAACTTAGCTCATTTCTTTTTATTCGGGATATCCCAGATACTTTAGGACTTTACAAGTATTACAAAAATCGACAAGCTTAAACATAAAAATAATTGCATATTTATCTACAACTATATCTAGCTAACATCACAGACCTAATAAAATGTTCAAGTAGGTATGGGTATGATATATACTTATAATTACATAGTATTATTGATGATTACATACATCTTCATTAAAACTTAGCAAAGTTACCAAATGTAATTAATTAACCAACAAAATTGTTTTAATTCGATCGTCCAACTTTTACATGATTCTAAAATAGAAACTCTTGCGTGCTCCAACCTTTGATATTATCACAATAATTGCCGTAATGTAATGGTCGTTTGCATGAAATAATACTTAATTTCAATTCAGTTCCGTAGTTAGGTACACATGTAAACTTGTATGGAGCAAAGCCAATAAAGTTCGATACAGATCGTTACAATCCCGGTCCCATAGCGAGTGCATTTATATTGTATTGAGGGTGCAGGAATGACTCTACTGCATCGATTATGCTAATTTTATTATTGAATAGTATTTTAGTTGAGAAATCATTCAACTTTTTATAGCTATTCCGTTCCGTCTAGAAGTTTTATTTATTATTTGTCTTATATTTATAGTGGTTATTTTATTCATTACTATGTAGGTAGGTACTATGTAGTTAAGACACAGAAGTGGCTAGCTATCTCTTTTCCACTCATGAATCTTGTAGTTTAATTAAATTTGTTTAATTTACATAATATCTAAAGTACAAACAACGTTATTTCATAATATAAAGGATAAGACAACAAACAAGAGGTAAACATTGCCTTAAACGCAAGGGTAAAGAAAGTAGCGAAATTTTGATTTGATGTAGAATTTCCGGAGGAACGAATGGTCTAGTAAAATTTACGAGTATGTTTACCTTGTGCCGATGTAAGTTTGTTTATCATACAAAATCGAAGGGAATCTCGTCTCCCCAGGCAATGAGAACGGATAATTCTGTTTGGATTTCGACTAAGCGGTTAAACTTCATCGTGAAATGAATTTCTGTTTACGATAATGAGTTAATAAAACAGGCGACTTGGAATTTGTTTTGTTTGTTCAAATATCGTGTTTACGCTCCATCTAAACTTCCAGCTTACGATTGCTTTCGAATCACTGTTAAATTTAGAAGGATCGAAGTGAGTTAGCCTCGTTGGATACTAATTTTCATTTCGATTCAATTATTTTGTTATGAAATGAGTGTTCTTTATTAAGGTTATTTTTGGGTTATTGTGTTCTATATAAATTTAAATTAGGATTGCAGGTGACATTTACTACACCAATTACACAAGAGTAAAATTAAAGAGCGAGCAAGAGCTTGGTTAAAACTTTAATTGTCCATTTAAACTCATTAATTGTATCTAACGTAACTTTGATGATGATAAATTCACACGTGATGTCACGGGCAACAACTAAATGTAACTTTTCATCGGAGTTGCGTGAAGCCCGTTCCTTAATCTGTGCTCCATTACCAGGAACCATTAATCATAGTTTTAATAACAATTTAACCCCAACTAGATTAATATATCTTCATTTATTCACGTACATGTAACTACGCGGGCAGAACTTATCAACTTTTATCATTTAAATTTCTATTCGAGCTTATTCATTGAAAGTCGAAGCCGCAACAAATGCAACTATTCTTTTTGTGCATGTCCCTCCGTATTCATGATTTCGAGTGCAACTGCTACAAACATTGAAATACTTTCCTTTTGTCGCATGCGCATTGTGTACAATTAAATAAAGAGATGTAATAATCACAAATGAAACTAGTTTTTTTATTTAATTTTGAATACCGCAGAGACACATGTGGGGTCAATAATAAATAAAAAGTACAGCATCGTCGAAGCGAACATTTATGTCTAACAATAAAATGAATGTCACTTTTAAACGAAGGGTTGATCGAAGTTAGTTAAGCGAATTGCGTTTGCGCAAGCTAGAACGGGGTGTGCCATAATTTATTACACTATAATATTTTGTTGCAGTCCACCATTTATGACGCATATATTTTTATGAATTCCATTTATTGACGGGCTAAACCAAGTCATTATATTTCGTTAAAAGTTATGGGGTTGCTAATTCATTTTGTTTGTATTTCTCACGGACTTTTTTATATTCATTGTGTTTAAGAATTTATTACATGTTAGAAATTCAATTAAAGTTTTGTTTATTTTGTTTTGTTTTCTATTGTAGTAAAATAACCAATATAGCAATAAAACTTTATCTAACGGTCTACTCATTTTTGTAAATAGATTTACATTCTCCTCTGTGCTACTTAAGTTATATTAAATTAAGAAATAAAAACGCTAATAGATATAAAAAATATATAATCTTTAAAGTAACTTTTCCTGAATTAATTTGCCAAAACATAATTACCTCCGTTTAAAATTAGAAATTACCGTTCTATATAACCAGCAGGGTTTCCTTTTCTGAATAAATGTTATAGTTAATCTATGAGATCTTTCAATACGAATAAAAACTTCTCAGAGGGGTTTGACCCTAAAATTATTGGTTTTGCCTGAGGCAATTCTAGGTATAAATGTAAATGTAACTAGAGCCGTTAATAAGCAATTTCAATCTATTGTGATAAATTTCTTTATATAGTTAACAATCGTTTCTGACTCGACATGTGCTTTCATTAGCACGTTAATCGAAAATTGATTTTGTGCCATGAATAGTTATTTTTCGCAGTTTTTATTTAATTTTTAATGCTTTGCCGACCAAATATTTTTTCATGTTTTATTATCTTTGTCTCGCGAAAATTGACTTCGACTTACCTGGTCTATAGCAAGGACCTTGGACTTTTGAGCGAGCCACGTTTACGGTTGCCTCAGTCGTCTTCACCATGCCGGCCAGGGATGTTTTGATACTTACTACTTTTAAGTTAGATGATGATGTAGAGGATGAGAGGATTACATATAGGCTGGTAAAGCATTCCACTTGTCGATTGTTTAAGAAAGTCTCGCCGAACCGTTATGAAGTAGGCCCAAATTTAGGGAGCTTCTCGGAACGTTCTCCGGTATTTGAACAATTTAAGTGATTTTAATATACCTAATAAAGTTACTAAAATATAGTTTTATTAATGAATTATTCGTTATAGTGACTCGAATTAATTACGCATAATTATAATTAAAATAGAACTAGACAGCGTAATTAATAAGCCTTTATATTAACAATTTATGTAATTAAATTCACAAATGATTTTCTAATATTAACTAAATTCGCGAATGACCTATAAATATAATTCTATACATGTATTACAACACAATTTGAGGCATGTGTTTTTGTGGTTGTATCATAGATATATGACAATTAAAACACATATATCAAAGATACATTGGTCTAGGTAAGTGGCTTTGCACCGGGGGCTCCTGGTCTGTGTGACAATTTTACTACCACAGGCCACGGTCGCTGTAGTGTTACAGCCACCCATTCAGCTGTGGTGTGGAGGCGACTGCTACTTTACCTTAATCACTGCAAGTAGCCGTCGCCTCCACTATACCGGAACTTGCTGTAAAAGTTGAAAGTGCAAGATGATTCGTTTTTCAGTCTGTAGCACCCCGAATAGGCAGACCAGGCAATTAACCACTGACTGTCTGCCTACTCCTAAACAACCATTCCCGGAAGAAATATCAGCCTTGAATACTTTTATAGTAACAAATATTTGAAATAATCTATCTATCACGTAATAAAATATTGCACATAAATGCTATGAAACATATTTGCTCCAATCGGAAATCGGAGAATCCCTGTCTTTACTTAGCGTATTGGTGTGCAAACTTATTCATCAAGCGGATAGTATAAAACATGTGTACTGTACTGTAAATTACGATATTCTGTAATAATTTCATTAAATTCGAAATTAACCAACCCATATAGATCCTGACCTACTATTACTGCACTGTTATTATATTTATAGTTACGAGTATATGTTTGTGGTATAGTGCGGGACTACGCCGCAGCACTGTCACCCCTCGCGTTTCATTAAATACATTTCCGCGTATCACGCACTATGTCATTCCCTTTCTAGTGATGCGAATTATTATTCGTTGTTGAATTATTTATCATTTAGACTTTAAGTAAAGGCAACTGAAGCAATATACTTAGTCCTGCCATTAATATTGTTACAAAGAACAAAAATCATCTTTTTTTTCTATTGCACGTAACATTTATTACTATTACAGTGTGTTAGTTTAATACATTAATATAAAACCAATAAAAATATATAAAGTTTATTTGAAGTGGTTTTCATTGGCTGCAATACAGTCCTTTAAACATTAAGACCAGTTATCAATAGATTCACGCATTCTTTCCATGGGAAAATTCTTCACTGCCAATCGTATGGATTGTTTTAAGGACTCCAAATTATCACGTCGCTTAGAGCAAGCCATACATACTCTCTAAAATTAACCATAAATCATAATCCAGCAGATTAAGATCGGGACTAGAGGTCGGCCTGTTGTCCAAAACGTTGGTTTTTAGGATATTTACTTAATAGGACAATCCAACAGCATTTACACAGTGATGGACAAAATAATATAAAATAACTTATTATACACACAATATTTATTCATTAATTAGGTTCTGTTTCGCGTTTCTTCGCGGAATAGATTTGTAGAGCCTCTGCATAATTTTCAAATTTCCAACGGATTGTTGTCCGATTCTCCTACCAATACATCCACCAATTGCTTCAGTTTTGTTGAAGATGAAAATCTGATCCCCAACTCTCCTCGCTTTCCCTACATCCACATTCTTTTCATACATGCTCTACGATATATATCATATATATTCTCTTAGATATAATATTATGTATATTGCAAAAATCATTATTTAGTTATCAATCCAATGCGAATTGGACAAATTATTATAATACTTATCATAAATACATGTATTTTATTACCAATTACAAAACCCCGATCTTGAACTTTTAAATCGTCAATAAAATTAAATTGCTCGATATTATGTCTCGATGACATCACTATTTAGACAGGGGAAGCTTCATGCGGATTCAATCAAATTCACACAGCTGTTAGATTAACGAGTTAAATTTTAAATTGCTCGATCTAAATAATTCAAGGTTATGTTCATGGATTATAATTTAATTAGAATTTTATATATTGTGAAAATTTTGTGCGATCTTTTGATAAAATATTATATAGTACACCCAGACCAAATAACTGCTTCATTTTTTATACTCAAATATTTGTAATATGCAATCTAATGAATAAATATTACAATATTTAATTAATGTTATGAATCAATTATTTTATGTGAACGGTAATCGAACCCGGGACTTTGCGTAACTAACTGGAGTATTAACCAGCGTACCACGCCGCCACTGGTTATCAGTCTAATTAAGTCTTAAGAATCATTTAATATGACGACCTTTTAGTGGGTATACTGTTCTATTCACACTTTAAAACTATTTCTAATAATAAACAATTGCATTGTAGTTTCCTTTTAATATAGATCCATATCAATTTCTATAACAATTACTATTATACACAGCATTACAATGAATTCAGTGTATAGTGTGTAGTGTATACACCCGCAAATTGTGTAGGTGACCATTCTAGTGTAATACATAAATTCCAAATAGGGGTTGATTCGCTGACAGGGGAATTTTACAATACGCTTATCTATCTAGTAAATTGTTGTTATTCAGATTTCGTGAATTGTTCAAAATTTCCGTTCCCAGGGTGTTTGATTGCTGTGGGCTCGTCGGATGCCCATTTCCACAGACAATATATACAATAAACGGCTGTTAAATCCTTTCTTCTGTGCACCGCACTGACGCCCTCTTATTTCCTTAGCAGCCCCCCTAGCACGACAATCCAAGAAGCAAGATAAAGACTTGCAAAGAATATTATTCCAACTCATTTTAAATAACTTACTAGAACAGTGTATCGAAAAAGATATTTAAAGTTCTGTAAAACTTTACACAAAACAACGTTAAAACGTTAAAAAATATTGTTTAAACATTTTGATGTGCCGGCCTAATACGTTATTTAAAATGAGTTACAATAATATTCCTTGCAGTTTTTTATCTTGCTTCTTGGATTGCCGTGCTAGGGGGGCTGATTTCTAAACCTATTTGGTATTATTTCACATTTATAATATTATTTAGGCTATTTTTTAGGTTTAGGTATTATATATATATATATATATATATATATATATATATATATATATATATATATATATATATATATATATATATATATATTATAGTATAATTATTTAAACGAGTATATAACCCATACATAATACTAAATAGGTCATTGTATAATTTCATTTGTATTATGATTAATTATAAATGTAAATTCAAGTAATTATGATACAGTCTATTGTGTATTTTCATGTTATTCATGTTATTATGTTATTATTTTATTGGTTTCCATTTCACCTATATTTAAAAAATATTTTAATATAAATTCCTAATAAAATGAAGTCTGTGGTTTATAGTCTGTGGTCATTTCACTCCCCTGTTTTATTTTATGAACACCCTCTGTTTAGAGTTTGCGTGTAGAGATTTTGTTCTGTTCTGGTTATTAAACACCCTTAATTTTTTTGTTGATTCTCTTTATTGACAATGTCCAGAAATATATTTGCTGAAATGTGATACATTAACGTTTTTTATTAAATAACAACCTTCAGTACGCATTTATTACATTTATTGTGACTCGACATCTTTAATAATACGTTTATTTTTAATTAACATTTTATTTACCTACGTAAATTATTAGGTAATTTTGGCTGAGTTACATAATGTTAACATCATATACTCTCGTATTTATTTTAATTGTAATTTTTGTTATCAAATTTAATTAATTAAAAAAAAACAGGTGTACACAGTGCCTGTGTCTTATGCTTATAGAGAGATTTATAGCTATCAAGGAAGCAAGAAAGTTGTGTCAGATCGGTGAAATTTCCGCTCCGTTGTCGCTACTCATACATGTACCAATTTCATCTATTGATTGATTACCGTACAACAGTTGTTAATGCCGTTTCAGATTGTCTCTGCCAGTAAAGCTATGAATTTGAATTTCAAGTAAAAAATAATTTAATATTGTATAATATTTATATGTATTTTGTCCGTGTGTATGTGACCTTAGTCTTTCTAAACAGCTGAACCGATTTTAATAAAAATTATTGTAGTTAACTGGGTCCCTGGTTGGTTTAGATTTATAATTGAACCGGGTCCAATCGGTTCTTTTTACTGTCAACTAAATCAACGTTTGACGGGTCCGCGAGAATTATAATAATTTTTGTATTGACTTTATAAGACTACCCGTCATTATTGCATTTAAGAATAAAATAGCGAGTAAATAAACTGGATTAAATATACGATGCTCAGTATGTATAGTTCAAAATATTCTAATTAATTATAATAAAATTAGTTACCTTAATGTCACATAATAAAATTAAAAAACATATAATATAGAATGTAGAAATTAATAGAGAAAACATGTAGGATTGGTCGTAAAATGACTTAGTACAGTTTAATAGCTTCTAACACGTTTATCGTATGATTAGGAATTGTCTACACCGTTTTATGCTAATTAGTATAAGCGGAAGACCACCTACGTAGTTTTCTCAAAATTTACAAATCATTAATTGTAATTATTTATCATTGTAACAACATTTTGCCTGATAAGCAAGGGCGCTGTAGACTGAAAAAAGCTGCCTCAGTTAGATATTGCCTCAGTCACTATGCCAGCTGTAGAAAATTTAAATACGCCACAATTTAAATAGGCACTTAATCTATTATGCGTACCTAACATGTAAACGAAAAAATTAACAATCGAAAAATGCTGACTAAAAAATATCATAACAAAAATTCATATTTGGAAAGTTGCTCAGAATAATTAAATTGCAAGTTCATTGTTTGCCGGGGATCTGTTGGAATCAAACTCGAATAGGAGCCACGTTTGAATGTTTACACGGACGAAACGAGTTTTTATAAGATCAATATTAGTTTTATCAAACAAATGAATACATTTTGTTACAATAGGGCTTCCATTTTGACCGTTGCTTCTCTGTTTAAATAGACAATTCTCGGAGTATGTCAATGAACGCTGCAAGACATACCTCAACGAGGCTTTAAATTTAAAAAGTTGTAGCACATTTCTTTCATTTTAAGAGAAACATTGATAAAGGAGCTTTATATTATTGCTATTATTAAGAACAAAGATATTATAAAAAATAATGAAATAACAAAAATGCGTTAGTTTATAAATTGTTTATTTATAGTGATCGTAAATATCTTAATGATTTTATTTTTTAAAATTTAAACTTGATGACAATCGTACTTTTAACACGCTTTTTTTAGCTTGACTTGTATGTATGTAACAGAATCTCTTAAATTATTAATTATGGATTATAAATAGTATTTTTTACACCAGTCTTAGACTTGGCTAAGAGGAAGTCCAAGAGCGCTTGCGACTGAAAAAACCTTACGGCCAAAAATGCCTTTTTTTACAAAAATAATAATATAAGTACTACCAAGAAACTGTATACAAAGTATACCTAATATGCGTATTATTTTTCCATCGATGGGAAAAGTTGTGTTTATTCACTTATAACTTTTTTCTGTTAAACGTCGATGTAAATTTTAGTAGTTATAAAATACATTCGAGCTATAATAAAGCATTTGTTCAAATACAATAAATACTTAAGGAAATCAAATTCCAACATGGCGATGTGCACATAACATTCTTCATTACTCGTCATGAGAAAATATTTCTTTAAATAAACCAAAATTAAATTTCGTTAGGTAAACGTGGTAAGCTAAAGAGTGGTAGGTAGGCAGTGGTGCCCAGTCTGCCAATCCGGGGTAACTCCACCACCATTTACAAGTATACAGACCTTAAAGTGACTTATTCGCGTTTCGGGTAGAGCTTGTAAGTTGACGGTTTCATTTGGAAACAATCATTTGGATAGGTTCCCATTTTACCAAATTTAATTTGACTTATGATGAAAACAGGTAGTCTTATTACTTCTCTTTTTCTGGAGTAGATGCGACTGTTACTGTAGTTATTTACATGAAGTAGCAGTTGCTTTTTGACTTGACATAATCCGTCTGAGCTGGAGTGCGGTCCATGAATGGAGGCAACCGCTACTACAAATAAATAATTGCAGGTAGCAGTCAGTGATTGCGACATAGTAAAATATCGCAAAATATAATATTTTGCGAAAGTAAATTAATAAACGTCAGCCGCAGCCTTTTCATGTGAATATTCATTCTAGTAGTAATTAAATAACTTTAGTTAGGTTTCATTGACAAAGTTTTACGTCAAGTAATTACTACGCTATGCAACTTGCATTTATTGCAACATAGTCACAATTTTATATCAATATTAAGTTTGATTTTCAATTTTATTTTGTTTTTGAATTATGTGGTAGACAGTGGTGCCCAGTCTGCCAATCCGGGGTAGTACCACAACTTACAACTGTAACATTTAGTTGGTTTTTTGGACCAGGTTGTAATTTGCCGGTTTCAACTAGCCTGCTATTTAACTGTAAGTAGCAGTCACCTTCATTCATGGACTGCACTTAAGCTTAACATCAGGGGTTGTTACATATATGTCGAGTGATAATAAAAAAGTAAAAACAAAACCTAAATATCCATAATTGAGTCTGATCAGAAATATAATGATGAATGGTTTGTACCGTGTGCTGTCCGACGATTGCTCTCACCGAATCCAATTCTGTCCTTGTTCCCCCTCCCTGGATCATACTTACCATTTGGATTAAAAAAGGTTTCCATCGTGCGGGCATAATATTATTATTCCTTACAGTTCCTTCGGGCCGCGGGGCGAGGCTATTACTCATCTTTTTCCTCTCGTCGAGAGCTCCTCGTTTTTATTGCTAGACGTGAAAAATACCAGAAATTTCACCCGGTCCGCTCAAAGTGGCTGGATTAATTCAGCAGGCACTTATTTCAAATTGGATTTCGTTCGAGAGCGACTCGCGACGTTGGTATATGCCGCTCTTTTATTCTACCTTAATAGTACTTAATTTAACTTGCGACTACCTAGACTATCATCCTAACTATTGACATTATATCGAATATCAATCAAAACCGATTTCGGCAAAGTTTATCCTAATTAATACGGACACATTACAGTTAGTTAATAACTACAAAATGATATAAATTAATTGAAACTTAGTTAACTTGGACTAAATTAGTCTCCTATGACAGTTAATCAGTAACTAAGCGCCACTCGGTATTATCAATCTTCATTTGAAATGTGTATACAAATTAGTGAGTTTCTAGTACTAAACATCTTATTTAATTAAAGAAATATGTTTCTATATAAAATTATATTTATAATTACTCTGATTAAATGAAGGTTTAAAATAAGACCCTTCTCTGAATTATTGGGTAGACGTCTGGACATCTAAATGAAGTTCAAAGGGCTTAGAGGTTAAGTGAAAATTAGATCAATTTATACAAAGATCTAGTTATAAACGCAAATATTTCTAGCAATTTATTAAATATTGTATTAGATTTAATAATTTAATTTAGGTGAAAATTGTCGAAATTAATTCAATTATTGTTTTCCAATAAGTGGATCAGTATTGCGTATGTAGACCATATTGAAAACAATAGTTGGGGTGTTCCGACAGTTCTGTTCTATTCGAGTCACTAGGCACGCCTTTGTTTTGTCTCAGAAACTTGTTCAGATGTTGTTATTGCTTGTCTAAATGTAAATGTTGTTCTCCATTACCATTAAAAGCTCTCTGCTGTTATAGTCGCAACTATTGCTAAAGCCTAGTCCAAAGACCAACTTTAATTGGACACGTAATACGAAACACGATGTTGAAGTTAAATGAAGTTTGCTGGATAATTTTGTCATAGTGTTAATAGTAGTTGTTGCGTGTGCAATTGTGGATCTCTTTGCGGTTTAAGTTATCGTTACAAATTCTATAATTGTATCTCGTAAAGTTTATCTCTGTACCTATACTAATTCTTCGCCCAGTTATGATCTTTCTTTTAAATTATGTTATGTTTATTTGATGTTACTCTATACTTTAGCCAATTTCCCAGTCTGTCGATACAAGATAGTATACCACTTTCAAGAGTAAAGACCGTGAAGTGACTCAGTTTCATTTTGGGATTAGCTTGAGAGTGATCGGTTCCATAGTGGATCTGACTTCTACTAGCAGTTATGCAACAGCTGTAGTAGCGGTCTTGGACCGCATTCCAACTTAATAGCAGACAGGATGCTGTAATATATGAGCCATAATATCATTTTATATAATAATTTTATATTACAAAAACGTATATAATAGTAATAATTTACTATAGGTATTATGGTAACCGTAGATCCATATTCAAAAACACTCTTTTATCTTTAAAGAAAACAACTTTTCTTTATTTCTCTTTACCTCCGATATCACATTACTCCCGTAGTCCTACAGCCTTGTTAAATTGTTACTGTACTTTAATATGTTCTTTTTGTTTCAGTGCGTCTTCGGAAGGCACTGCGTACACCTGGCTGCCAGGTACTAGAATGGAGTTCACTTCCACTTACGATCATCGCATGAGCTCCAACTCAACGGTGTACGAAAGCGATTGATGGCACGAACCCTTTGATAGGGTCGAAGAAGCTTTGCTTTAATATCAGTGATGAACAATTGCAGCCTGTGTGTAAGTGACACTATGTGTGATATTTAAATTAAAGAACTGGTGAACTTTGATAATTAAATGAGTAAGAAGCTTATTTGTAAATTCAGTGCTTAAGTTTAAAGATGTCATTGCAGAAAGTGATAATTAGCCCGTTGCAAAACTCTTATAGATTTGTTAATCGCCCTCGGAATAACTGCCACGGAGTATTATGTCGTATTCTGGTTTTGAGTCCGAAAACAACATTTATGAGTCCAGGCTCATAACTAAAAACCTGATATTTTTGTTTCAGACATCCTTAAAACTTAAACACCTGGTATAAGTTATGAGCTTAAAATTTAACTAAACGCATAACTTTTGCTTTCACACCCATAACAAAGATTATTATTATTATTTAAAAAATGTTATAAAGTACTTCAATCTTTAGATGTACATAGGTAGATAAGATTCTCTTAACTTCAAACTTTCGAAGATATCGTGGCTACTAAAAATTATGCCAGTAAATTTGATATTTCTCGCGTTATACCTCACGTAACTTTCTGGAAACATCGGAAAATGAATATTTATGATAGACTACGAGTAATGCTCCATTTATGGACAAAGTTAGGATGTAGTTCGCAAACTTATTGGATCTGTGTCAAGTGAATCCTAACATTCTATACTTGGCCAGAATGTGCTTGTACTATGTTTAGATCTGGTATTTCATTATCTTAAACTTTACAATGAAAAAGCGTTTTACATTTCTATACTGAGCTACGAGTACTAAACGTGCTAGTATCATGAAACATGGAAACCAAAGGACATACATATATCAAAGATACATTGGTAGCTTTGAACCGGGATCTCTCGGTTTGCGTGAGTTACCACTAAAGCACAGTCGCGTTTGTTAGAAAAAAATATGCGAACACATCTAAAGAAAACGAATAATAATTTGAGTAAATTTTTGCCTAAAACAAAATTAAATTAAATAATACATTAATTATATTACATATAATGTCACTGTGACTGTACTAGTCATACCTTCCTATGATGAATAAACAGAAAAAATGATGTTTTTTTATATAAATAGCTTAATTATCTAATATTGACTAGATGTATTGAATTATTTATTATTCTATTACGGTAATTATTTTTAAGATATATTGATATTGTATATAGATAGGTACTTAAAATTAAAGCCTAGTTCATAAGTTAATAATCATGTAAGATTGACACCACTAAATTAATATATATATATATATATATATATATATTTATAGTTATTAATATATTAATAGTTAGGATATTTAATAATCGCTGTGATTTTTTCTTCGAAGGATACGCATTTATGAATGAATTTGTTTCGCTGTTTTACCTATTTATGCTAGGTAAAATTATATAAAACTAATAATAAGATTTATTTTTATATTATAGATAGAAACCTGTAAGACATTGATAGTAATGAACAATAATTTAAATATTATTCTTATATTGTATAGTTATTGTTATGTAGGTATAATTTGCATTAAGGGTTATGATTTTTTAAATATAACAATGTCCATATATTTGGTAAAATTAATATTAATTTTAGATAGAAGTGTTAAACACAAAATTATTTCAAATGTAAGATTAAATCGTGCTGGATAATGAAATTCGTGCACATATTTTTTCACAACTGAAATTGTAATTGTATATTTCATTTTTTTGCACTTTGCGGTGTACTAATAAATATAAGGTTGAAAGAGTACTATAAAGATATAGTAGGGTCGAAATATAGAGAGGTCGGGTCTACGATGGATGGTAGAAGCATGACTTCGATTCGAAATTCAATTTCTTTTACCATTTTCTTAAAGTATAAAAATGATCGATGTCAGTAACTAGTAAACTATATTTTATTTTAAAATATTTTCACGTAATATTTTATTATTTTAAATGTGCCTTTTACCTACTTTAAGTACTTAAGTCACTAAATGAGCATGTTTCATGGACAATGAATAAGTACAAACAGACAGGCAAAATTGCACAAAACAGAATATAAAGATAAAATAAAATTAAATATTGTAAAAGAAACAAACGTCGTTTTTTGTGGAACAATCGACAAGTGGTATGCTTTACCAGTCTATGTTTTCTCCCTTTCCTATAATCTTGGACCTTTCAAGCAAAGCGTGAAGAAGCACCATTGGCCGGCATAGCGGCGGTAACTAAGGCAACCGTAAACTGTTGTTTCAGTCGTCGCCGCTTTTGCTCACCGTCAGTTAAAGTAGAAAAAGTGCGTAAGTACTCGTACTACAGTCGTTGACAACTGAACTACAAAAACTGCCACCCCATAAAATAGAATTGACTGATAAAGTTCGATATATTTAATAACTTCATAAGTTTTTAATTTTTATTTACTGTGCCTCGTAAATATTCACAAATACTAATTTAACTTTCAACTATCACTATAAAAAATATCCTACTTCATAGTGTATATGTCAATCGTCATTTTCTTCCAAAGTAATCTTCTAATTATATATAATTCGCTAGCATGTGTATAAAGGGACATTTTAAGAATGTATTATTTAAAGACATTGGATTTCTTTGTAACAAAAACTTTGTTAATAAATCACTTGTATTCATGAGAACCTTCTTTTATTTTTTCTCACGATCCTGCCTAAACAAAACTCATAGTATTCTGCTTTTATATCATCATCATCAGTCAGAAGACGTCTACTGCTGAACATAGGCCTTCCACTTAGGACGCTTATTCGCTACTATTATCATGTCAACTATTAATGATCCACTGCTGGACATACGTCTCCCCCAGTAATCTCCTCAGTGGTCTGCTGGAAGCGGCCTGCATGTTAAAAATGAAAACTATTTATTTATTAACCTCGAATACTCTGAAAGTGGTCTAAAAATAGTAACATAAAAGCGGTTAATTTTTGTGAATGAAGGCATAAAATATTTAAATCCTGTAAGTCGAAAACAAGTCTTTAGAAAACGATCAATTTTATTATTTTTGTTTGCGACTGCGAACTTGATCTTGTAATTTTATGGGCTATAATATTTTTTTTATTGCCAACCTAAACTTAATAAATGATTCCCGTCCGGTTAGAATTAATTGCGTCAATAATCAATTTTATTGTAGAACTAATAAGATAGTCTCATAATTGTATCATGATTCATATATAAAATAGACTGATCGGTTTGAATTGATTTTCTCATACTAACAGGTTTAAAATGAAATGACAGCACCCCGCTTAACGTTAGGCTAAAGTGCGATACATGAATACATGAATGCGATACATGGAGTCGACTATGCCAACCTAGTTAGTACAGGTACGAGTAACTTAGTGATTACGAAACGCGACAGATTCACTTCACAGTATGTACACTGGAAAGTGGTGGAGGACAAATAATAACCAACACAATTTCTAATTCTTTGTACACCTACTACGGAAACATATCGTTTGAACTACTGTAAACACTTATACCTTTATCGTAAGCGCTAAAGGTATATATAGACCTTCTCAGTTGTTGCTAAAAAAAGCAACAGACATGTATTAGTAATACGTCTATTTTATTGAAGTATAATTGACGTACTCGTACAAATTAAATTGTCACGCCGGATAATTAAGCACCAAATTTAGACACAATTCCCTCGCTTCCTTCATATAAACAATCCTTTTTCGACTTCGACTTTCCTGAAACAAATGTAAAAACTGATTCAGTTCTCAGTTGCCTCACTCAGTCGCCGTGACTATGCATTTATACAAGTTCTATAGAGGTACACAAAACTGAATACTTTATTAAGGTAATTCGTATTAGTCACATAATTAGGATAACTTCCTTTTAACAATCTGGCACGCAAGCCTCGTTAATCTTTAAGAAGTTTAACTAGCTCCAAAAGATAAGTTTTTTTCTGACGACGCTATACAAACCACAAGTTCGGAACGAATTGATCTACGTGTTTCGTATTACAGGAGCAAAGATTCTCTGAACTTGGACAACATTATTCCAATGTTGGTTGAAATTTATATAGAATATTTATTTGTTATACCCGATATGTTTAGTATAGCTTGTCTAACTATAAATGACGCGCTCCTCCACTTTATTAATTTATTTAAATGTGTGAATGCAAATATTTATACTTAATCAGCGTATCCTTCTTTTGTGTCCAACCAGCAAGTGAATGACCAATTACAATTGCATTTTCGGAGTGTTGCATTCATATTTTATGTTTTCTCAAAATGCGGTGGAGGGGCGCGTCATTTCTGTTCAGACAGACTATACCATAGTTTTAATGTTACATAGTACCTAATACCATGTATAGTTGTTGTTTGTTTTAATTTCCCGCAATAAAATCTCAATAAATTTACTTTCACATTTTTATTACTTTTCAAGTTTACAATTCAGTTATAAATTATTGGAGAAAAGTTGTAAACGATTAAATTTTAACTTCCGAATGTAATTTTTTTACAAATAAAAGTTTAGAAGTGGCGATGGCGCCCTACCGCATAACGCGTTTCATTCGTAAGCGTCACGGTCACGAAGCATATTGAAAAGTTCCACCTGAGTTTATTTGAGTTATTCGATTAGAGACCGTCGGAAGTCCGATGGAGGTGGCATTAATGCTGGGATTTTGTTTGGTCACAGTCGCCGACCGTCTTCACACCGCCCGAGATTTCCTAACGAGAGGGAAATAAAAATGGCACATTTTCCTTTTGAGTGTACGCCGAGAATATGCTTTTGTGAATTAAGATTTTTCAGTTGAATTGAAATATAAATGGAAGATATTCTCTTTTGAATTACTTTTTTTATTAATTTCAACTCTTAGGGGCATAAAGTGAAAGCATTATAAAATTCTTTCGTATAGTGTTTTTCCACCAAATTGAATTGCAATGTTTATTTATTCTTTCACCAAAAAAAGTTAGTAAAAACAAGCATGGAGTTTCTCACACGTCCTCACATACGAATTGAACAAATACTGCAGACGGAAGTTACTGAATAATGGATTTGTTTGAACTTTGTTAATACATACACCTTCCATTGGTTTGTGGTTAACCAAATAATCGATACAAATCAAAGCCTCCATTTGCATACATCACAATGTGCTTAACGGTAGCATGCTAGGTGATGCCTGGACCTACCAGCGTTACGATCGTTAGCCACCAATTCTCACGCCTAAGTCAATACACGAACATTTTGTAAACAACGGCCAACAATAGACTGACTGGCATATGCATCTTTATTTTATCATTTGTTGCTTTAAAATTGAACCTGAAGCTTACACTAATAGAAATAAGGGTCAAACTACATTGAGTTGTTGTTTTTAAAGGTGAGTCCAATATTAAAATTTCTAGCTACTACAAGCCATATTGACTTTACCTTTGTAAACACTAATAGGAAATTCAAAAGTGGGAACGAGTTAAGATGAAACAGTGAATATGTTAATTTTGTTAGTTCAACTCACCGTGGTAGTTTCACGATTCCTAACTATTCCTTTTTTTTCGTTTCGACAATGTAGTGGTAAAAGTCATGATAAAGTAGGTAAGGTTTTTTGTTCATGTTTGTTAATTCTACAAGGTTGTAAAATCATAATACAAAACGGTAGTCGTTTTAAGATAAGAATTAAGAGTTGTGATTGAAGAGACTTGATTCAACTCTAGTACGGGATAAACGAACTATTCTAACATTATGTAAATCTTCTTCTGTCGTATTTTTTTATCAAAATTTTCACTATAGAAAGATAGTAAGTATATTATTATAAAAAAGTTTTTAATACATACTCTCACACTAAAATATATTTATATCAATCAATCAATCAAATTGATATAAATGTAAAAAATTAAAAATCACGCCTTTCCTATAGAGACATTGGAGCGCCACTTGCCACGATCCTAACATAACTCCCTTGCACTTCCCTTACATCCACAATTCTCTTCATTCATGCCTCGTTTAAAGCATCCATCCACATCAGATTTATAAAATTCTTTTGTCAATTTACTTTCACTCATCCTTTCTAGATGCCGAACCATTGAATCATTATAAATAATGTCCCAAAAGTCACGGATGGCTGTTCATAATGCGGTGCTTGTTCCTACATTAATGTATGGGAGTGAAGGTTGGGTATGGCAGAAGAAGCATGAGAGTAGAATTAACGCTGTAGAAATGCGGTCGTTAAGGAGTGTATGTGGAGTGACGATAGCGGATAGAATAAGGAATAGCACACTGCGTGATAGATGTGGTTTGAAAGAAGATGTAGTGACAAGGATTGACAAAGGAATGCTTCGATGGTTTGGACACATGGAAAGGATGAGTGAAAGTAGATTGACGAAAGGAATTTATAAATCTGATGTGGATGGATGCGTTAAACAAGGCAGGCCCAGGAGAGTGTTTTCCGACCAAATCGGAGACATCCTCAAAAAAGCTAGGTTGCCTAGTGCCCATAACCACAGAGCCTGTATGAAGAGAATTGTGGATGTGAAGGAAGCAAGGGAGCTGTGTAAGGATCGTGGTAAGTGGCGCTCCATTGTCTCTGTCTATCCCTGTGGGAAAAAGGCGTGACAATTTGATTGATTGATTGAATCATTATTTAAATTTATAAATTTATATTAAGAATCTATGTTATAAGTAGTGATAAAAAACAAATATATATTTAATAATCGTTTACCTAATTATGTAAAGATGAAACCTTTGACTTTATTTAACAAATCATTAAGCCATCAATTGGATTTATTAGCATAATATCATCAAATTGATAATTCGGGGCTTTTAAAAACAGATAAAACGTAAATATAAATTAATACCTATATAATAAAATACACCTTACGAAAATAATCTCTGCAAATCCTCCATATAAATTCTTATGATACTTTATGCAGCAAGTAATCCAATTTTTATGTCTCTGAATACGCCTACAAGTCATTTGGTGGGCATTTTATTTGATTTTAAAAGTGTTCCTGACCGAGAATTTTTACGTAGGCGCACTTCTAAATATAGACATAAAAAAGCCCAATCTGAATATCTTATTTAAATTCAACTTAATTGTTACTAAATATTTTATATTCAATTACTTTTTCGGTTGTTATTGTAATTTATTATTTTAGGCTTGTGTAAATTTTGTTAGCAGTTTGTGATAGCATTTAAAATATGTGCTTTACTATGGTTTACTAAATATAAAATAAATATTTAAATTCAGATTAAAAATGATTCATTGTTATTATATAGGTACTATTGTATATGATATGATTGGTAAATATGCATCCTGTCGACTGAATCGACAATCGAACTAAGTGTTGTCTCCTTAACAAGTGGAATAATGCTTTACCCGTTGATTCTATAACTTAGAATCCATCAAGCTAAGTGGAATAAAGCACCTCTGTACGGCATAGTGAAGGCGACTGGGGTAACCGTAAACTGATTCAGTTTTTGCATAATCATCGGCGCTCTTAGTTTACCGCCAAGTGAAGAGAGACTCATGTTGCGGTACAATAAAATAATAATAAAAAGTTCCGCTAATTGATATCATATTAAAACGTATTCATAGGAATAGGAATACTCAATACAGCAATAATTATTGTTCCTATTGCAAAATATTCTGCTGATCTAGAATCATGAATGTGAATATTCTGCAGCTATACATGGTATAAGTTTAAAGGAACACGCACATGCAAAAAAGGCAGTGCTAACTATCCCGTGTAGCCGTCACTAGAGAACTGGAAACGTCCCATTGCCACCAACTGATTGCCGCTAAATGGGTTGCCATTACGACGCCAGGTCCGTATTCAGGAGCGAACGAATAATCAAAAGATAAATCACAGCTAAACGCTAGAGGTGTAACGCCCACCGTTCATTGTATGTAAAAGTTAAAGGTACAAATGTTGGTTAAGTGTCGTTTTAACTCGCTCGATAGCTCGATTGAGCTTTACATGGCTTGGGACGACCCGCTTTTGGAGAATGCGGTTGTTCTTGAAAGCGATGGCGTTTTGAATCTTTAATGCTGCCACTAGGATGCGGTTCCGTGGTCGTAGTTTAGAAGTATCGTCGTAGTTTCCAACTTGGGAGCGTGATATACTGCCAATACGTTCAATTCAGAGTTGAACATATTTTGTAACTGTCATTTTTTTATGGAATGATAAAGGTTTAAATGATTATTTATTACATGATCGATGTATAAAACTTTACGATTCTTCCTACATTCAATAACTTTTTCAGCCCGCACCACGGTAAGTTCTGAAAAGTATTATGGGTAACTTCATAACTTTTTATTACTGAGCAACATAGTTAAAGCTTTACTTTGCAAATAATATACGAGTATATTGAATTTGCTCAATTTTGTTTTTTATCATTTTGACTCTACATATGACAACACCATGGCTGATGTTAAGCCTATGAATAGGAGCAACTGTTACTACCGTTATACTAGTATTCTAACTACATATATCTATGTGCATATAATAATATAAAACATTTTTTAGGAGTGTATGTGGAGAAACGATAGCGGATAGAATAAGTAATAGCACAGTGCGTGATAGATGTGATTTGAAAGAAGATGTAGTGACAAGGATTGACAAAAAGATGCTGCGATGGTTTGGGCACATAGAAAGGATGAGTGAAAGTAGATTGACGAAAGCAATTTATAAATCTGATATGGACGGATGTGTTAAACAAGGCAGGCCCGGGATCCTTGGGCCAGGAGGAGTGTTTTCCGATCAAATCAAAGACATTCTCAAGAAAGCTGGGTTGCCTAGTGCCCATAACCGTAAAGCTTATATGAGGAGAATTGTGGATGTGAGGAAGGTGAGGGAGTTGTGTCAGGATCGTGGCAAGTAGCTCTCCATTGTCTCTGCCTATCACCGTGGGGTAGTGGCGTGACAATTTGATTGATTGATTGATTTTTATAACTTAAGTAGAAACTCAAAGTGTATCACAAAGTCCTCACTTATAGATGTCTTATTAAACATTTTATAACGGTATTTAATAAAATGCATAGGTCATAAATATGTGACCCAAAATTTACATACAGGCAATGTTTTGACACATTCCGGTCGAAGGCAGGCATCGGGCGTTGACGGCCGTCAGGGCACATCAGTCATGCACTGCCAATACGTCAAAACGCCAGATATATGGTTAATGGATTATTGAATACGCCTATATTCGATCAACTATAAACGATATATAATCACATCAATCGTTAAAGAATATTGAAAAAAATGTTTTATTAAACATGCAAGTCATTCATACAACAATAATGTGATTTACTTTAGAATGTCGTGAAGAATTTCCACTGGCCGGCATAATAATGCAGACTGAGGCATAATGACGGCGGTTAACGGTTAAAGTCAGTCGGTTTTTAACAGTTGTTGGTACTCTTTCCTTGCTTACCATCAGGAGGTCAGATGTCGAGTCACAAGAACAAAACAAAAATAGAACTAAAGAAAACTTGGCAAGTACCTAAAGGTAAGGAACCCTTGTGCGACCAGGGTACTTTCATGTAATTAATAAAGTAATTGAGGCCGGCAGTAGTTAGCAAAGGAAGGACCAAGAGTTCATCCCTCCTGTATTATGGTTGTCTCAGGTGCCGGCACTATGCTATCGCTATCACAAGGGCTGGTAAAGAGTTCCAATTGTCAATTTTGCCACAAAAAACGTCCCGTCGAACCTTTTAGTTCATTCGCCGATTCAGTCGATAGGATGCGGATGATTATATAATATATTTTTTCTTTATCATATTCGTTTTTCTTAACCTAAAAATAGCTACGTTTTTATACTAAGCTACTAAAGTGCTTGTATCATAAAAACAGGACAACCAAAGTACATACATCAAAGAGACTTTGGTACCGGTGGGTAGTCTCGAACTCGAGCTCTCGGTTTGCGTGACCATTGCTCTGCCACTACACCACGGTCGCCTCACTGATTAACTGATAAAGTGAAGGAAACATTCAATAATTATTATTGCCACTGCGTATGTAGAAACTGCTAGTATATTATATACTAATAACATATAGTATAATCGGCAAATAATATATAGTAATCAATGCAAATAGTTACATCCCATATTATGTTGTTACATATAACATCCATAACAAGTACATAGTCTCAAATGAATAGTTCTTGGTATTTGGAGCGCCCATATTTGGCAATCTCTGCTTCAAACGGTTGCATTTGCCTATCATACCTAGACCTGATTGATATTGCCTTTGTCTTATAATTTTATAGCAAAGCCTAATGACACAGCAAAACCGAGTTGAAGGTTTATGATAATTTATTACTTTACAAACAAATATTTATACCTAGGTAGGTATATGAATGTATTCTGTAATGATTATTAGATTGAAAAATCACAAATCGGTTAACGTGCAAAACGCGTTTTGAGCGACGGACACCGGGTTCGATTCTCTTAATACACCACAGAAAATGACAAACTTGCACTGAATATTTGACATCTTAGTAACCAATCAGCGAATAAAAAATTAACTACTGCACCTTAAATCACCGTAGTTAACTAAAGAACCTTCAGCCAGTATAGTGACGGCGACAAAGGCAGCCGCGAATTGAGACGGTCTTTTTCAGTCGTCGGCACCATGCTCCATCAGGCAGGTAGAGGTCAGATGTCGAGTCACAATAAAAAAATCTGTAATTACAGATTAAAAACTATTTTTACATTGTTGCTATAGTGATGTAATATTTATGAGTATTTGTAGCCAATATGCATCGTTTGTGAAACTTCGACAGTGACGCCTGCACTCCCTTGCGATTTATCGACATTGAAATGCTGTCAAGTGTTTAACTAAGCTTCAAAGTTTGGCAGCCGTATAATTAATTACTAAACAGTAGCTACATAACAAACAGGAAAGCTACAGAAGCTAATTTAATGTTCAGTGCGAGTCCATAACTATAGAGTCTCTAGAGAGTCGTGTCAGGATCGTGGAAAGTAGTGCATTGTTGTATCTGCCTATCCTTGTGGGAATTAAGATGATCATGATGACTTACTATGATAATTTGTTCCTCCAATTCGTTGTGATAAAAAAAATATATAAATGCTTATTTGCTTGATTCCTAAAATTGCATTTAACAAAACTTTTGATAAAATAAAATACATTGAAAATTCTAAAACATAATGAAATCATTTCACTAAGTGGGACGAAATTTTGCTTAAACGGTTTACCACAAAACTCAACCTTTCATGTAGACTAAAGTCTTCTTACCGCATAACCATACTCATGGTCCCAAAATCCAAAATTAATGCTGACTCAAAGCGTATACATGTAAAATTTTACATGTTAAAAGGGTTTTCTTATTGATAATACTTTTGTAAATACATTTCATTCTAAAAATAAATAGTATTCATTGTATTATTAAATGAGAATTATTAGTTTTTTACAACTGTTATTAAATTAAACGACCTGATCGCGAGTGAAGGCGACTAAGTCATTCGGAAAATGATTCAGTTTCTTCAGTCGTCTATACTCTTGGACCTCCTCCTGCTAACCATCAGGCATGTCGACCAAACTGAACTAAACTGTTCGCTATGGCGGGCAGTGTAATGCTTTGAGTCGAATTTTTTAAGTCGCGTCTGAATAAAAAAAGTTGAATAACAGAAAGCAAAAAAATAAAACGTATCTTATTCACTTAATTATTTAGTATTTAGATTACATTTTAAATAAATACATAGAGTAAATATAGAATAAATTGGATAAACAATATTGAGTAGTGATGTTTATGCCACAGAGGGGGTTGTATCAAAGCGCCCTGCAAACCCCCTCAAAGAAATAAGCTGTGAATTGTATAAACAAATGTCTTGTTCAAAGCTTCCGTATAGAACATCAAATAGTTTTACATTAACATGCCTTTTCGTGTTGTTTACAGTGACGACGACATGCACCCCAATAAATTTTAATATGCTCTTTTTATCTTATAGGTAAACATATTTTAAGGTAAGAAATATCAGGATGTTTGTCTTATATTTGTCGTACCGTGACAAAAATATTTTGACTTATTTATCGGATACTTTATTTTTACCTTCCTGTGCATTATTTATTAGTTTTATAAAAGGGATCAGGAGGTTTTGCCTGATATTGGCATTGTCTTCTTTATGACGATGAGGCCACCCGCACTTTTACCTTTAAAAGCTTTTGCGCATGCCATTGGGATTTTTTAACAGATGCATTTCAAAATCGCGATCTTTAACACCTACACGTGGCATTATTACTTCCATATACGCTAGCGGCCATACATGATCCGATGTGCCGTAAATATACAACAACAAATGTCTCATTGGTAGCATTTAGGAGCAATTCTGGTCAATAAAGCAAGGTACGTAGGCGGGTACTGTGGCTTTTGCTGCTAGATATGTGTGGGCGAATGTAATAATAAATACAATAATAAAAATACAAGCCCTATTTTAGATAAAGCTATTGTCTTTCGAACACCGAGTAATAGCTCTATTAAAATCCATAATGTACTCATATAATATTGAACAGGATATAAAAATATAGGTAAGTACTCCTTTTTTTCAACAAAGTGTCGAAGAAAAAATCGTAAATTCAAATATTGAATCTGAGCACAAAGATATATGAACTTCGATATTTATCCAGAGTGCGGGAAAAAAACAATAATTACAAAAAGAAGGAAATGTACTATAAAAAGTTTGCAAAAGCAGACTCTATTCAAAGTTCTAATTGGATTTCATATAATAAAAGTTACAGATACGGCTTATATGGTACAATAATACACACGTACCTAACGATGTAGATTCACAACTCTATCAAAGCCCAAGCAAGTCTATTGAGCCTTCATTGAGAAGCTGAACTAATTATCCTCGAGCATCGGATTGGTTGTGAGTCGTAATTTTTGTTTTTGTCTCAGTCTTAATTTTCGCGACACAATCCCTTCAGATGTCGATGTGTCAGCCCTGATCCGCCGTGACGAGCGGCGCTTTGCTTTGATGTGGGTCCATCACTCGAATCTTGATATCTCCTAAATTCAATTTATAGAAATGTTAATTTCTAATATGAAATAACATCATTATCAGCTAGAAGGCGTCCACTGCTGAACATAGGCCTCCCCCTTGCAACGCATCCACCGGTTATTCGTGACTTTTACTATGTCGTCAATTCACCTAGTGAGAGATATGTAATATATAAATAATAAAATGGGAATATCATATTATACAGAATTGAACAGCACCACTTTAATGTAAAAGCGAAATAACTCAAATTTATCCAGATCGATTGATTTAGTTAAAGTGCCTATAAGTATGTGTTTTCAAGTTCCAATATCATAATTGGTATTAAGTATTAATACTCGTATCTTTAATGTTAAAGTGAATGACTTATCATGTTTTGCACTGGACTGAACCATTATCCCCCAGTCGTCAGGTAGCACCATGGTATGCAACTGTCTCGTTATCGAGGAATGCCCGAAACGATTCCACAACCGGACGGCCAGAGAGGTAAGCGAAATAATATAATTGAGGTAAAAACAGCTTGAAATATTATTTAATTATATTTCAAAGCTATCTGCCAATTTATTTCACATCAAACTTACTGAGTAAAAAATTTACAATTGAATTGTTGAACGCTATTAACCTCCCTTTTGTATTTTTATTCTGTAAAAAAATGTTTTGTTTAAATTCTCCGATATTAATAAAACGATAAAAAAAAATTGAAAACCTTTAAACAATAACAGTATTTGGAACGAAAAAATAACATTTTTATTTCCATTTTATTTGACTAAAACAACTGCGCTAAGTAATAACATTAGAAGAAATTTACTTAACATTTTAACTTAACAATCATTAAAATACCTGATTAATCGTAGCATTAAAACTTTGACAAATTCACTTTTTCCAATAGGGACATGGTTGGCGTGTCTGAGGTGTCACGCCCACTTATACTCGGTTCACTCGGACCATTGATTTGAGTAATAAAATTTCAAAATCAGATAATAAAAAGGTAACATTATTGACACTGTCTCTTTTGAGGAGTATAGATTATTGAAAAGTTCAAGATAAAATTAACTGTTTCATATCTAGTACAGATACCACCTGGATATATTTGTTTAATTTGCTTTTTATTAATAGCAATATTAGGTTACCGTTTTCTTTATTTATAATTTTGTTTTTCTTTTTATATTTGTCTTATATTAAAGTCGTAAGTATGGCATGAATATTTTTTTTTACTATAAGCTTAAATAATAAAGAATATAATAAATACTTGTTTATTTTTATCTGAAATTTAAAGGTTTACTATATTATACTAAAGCTATCGTATAGCTTCCATATCAAGTTGAACAGTCGGTAACAGTCAAATCAAAAATGTGTTATGTCTAAAATATTCTAATAGAGTAGGTCCCTGGCGGTGCAACAGACTTAAACATCGTTTAAATAAAACTTCGTATTGCCATGTCTTTTTAATTGAACACCTGTCCATATAATAACCATTTGTTTAACTATTTGTAGTAGAATGAAATGGATAATTTCAATATAAAAATTTGAATACATAAAACGATATAAAAAGCTATAAGAATATAGTAGTATAGCCATGCTATTTTCGGTAAATACATGAATAAATATAAGTACAATACAGTATTAAAATGCATTTCCTATAAAGCATAGATATATTACTCAAATTGATGCAATTGATGGTATTATATTATACTATCATTCGCCTGATGTATCTACGCAACTTGACATTTGAATTAAGTCGTGACCCAATCCGTAGTAGTTACCTATGATCGTACATTTGCCGGTATTATTGCTAAATGCGATACCAAATGTATGAAAGTCCAAGTAATTTCCTTCTGGGAGAGGATTTATGCGGGGGCATAGGCATAAAGCACTTTAGTGCCTCAATAACAAATCACATTGATTTATATCAATAGGTGCCCGCGGTGCCACTTTCTCAGTAGACACAAATTTAGACAGTTCTTTAATTTTATGTGCTATAAAACGGGACGAATTTAAATTTGATGACCATTTCTCTTTTATACGTCGAACTGTTAAATAGTTTTGTTCAGAAACGGAAAATCGTAGTAAACTTTACGAGTATTATTGTCTGGGTTCAATAGTACTTACTTTAAACCCATTGTTGCGACCTTTTTTATAACAACTTGATTGACATGTAAAAATGAGATGATAGATGACGTTCTGCCAAGACGAGAATAAAATGTGATTTTTATTATTGTGCTTTATTTTCACCGCGTCGCGGGCTTTACCCTTCAGGCATTTTTCAAGTCGAGCAATGTTCTCGTCGTCATTATATCCACATACGCGACTTGTTGTTTGAAACTGACTGTAGAACAGCGGACATGTAAAAATGGTCGCAACATTCCCACCCATAGTATTGAAAGTCAATACTCAGTCTGGTGAAAAGTCTGATCTATGTCAATTAGTCGTCTGTAGAAGGTTGTAAGTCAAGTCTGCACAACTTGGTCACAGGTCTTTTGTAAATTCCAATGGTGGTCTGCACGTCAGCAATTCTCACTTGTCCGTCTCTTGCCCCATATGTCTTAGTGATTCGTAATGTTGCGACCTTTTTTATAACAACTTGATTGACATGTAAAAATGAGATGTGAGATGACGTTCTGCCAAGACGAGAATAAAATGTGATTTTTATTATTGTGCTTTATTTTCACCAAGACGAAACAAAGTGGTCCTTCGAGACATCTGAACAGCACCGTGGAGACATCACACGACGTAATATGCTCACCAGCAGTAAGACACGACAAAATTTCGACATGAATTTTGTACCGCCCGCGCTGCCGTTGTCGACGGAACAACCGCAGCCGCGAACCTCGCGGCCGACTTCGCCGCATCACTCACATTCCACATTAGGACAATTATCACCCAGGTCAGTCATTTCTTGTTCAAGCTCCAGAGGTAGTACAATTCGAAGACAAAGTTTATTAAAAGCTAAAATAGACATTACTGAGCAACTAGCGCAGTTAGAACTGCAAAAAATCGAGGAAACGTACATGGCCAAAAAGCGATTACTTGAAAATAAGTTACTCATACAGTCAGCTATGTGTGATGAAGACGAGGCTGCTGAACCGCCTTTTGACATAAGGCACGACTTGGCGCCCGGCGAAAGACATTCCCCACGCGACACGCATAGCTTGCATTTTGACCGCCATCCGAGTATCGCAAATGCTCAAAACTCCTCAAATGTACGTAATGTGTCATCATCAGAACAATTTAATGCTCAAGTCATGACAAGATTTTTAGCTCGCCAGACGTCGAGTAAAGACCTGCCAAGCTTCAGTGGAGACCCAGAGGACTGGCCGCTGTTCTACAGTCAGTTTCAAACAACAAGTCGCGTATGTGGATATAATGACGACGAGAACATTGCTCGACTTGAAAAATGCCTGAAGGGTAAAGCCCGCGACGCGGTGAAAATATTATTAGTCAGGTCAGTAAATATATCCAAAATTATTGACACATTGCGACTTAGATTTGGACGGCCAGAAATGATCATAGATAATATGCTATGCCGACTTAGAAGGATGCGTGATGTACACCAAGATGACGTCAACTACTTGATAGAGTATGCGACATATGTGCAGAACATTGTTGAGACAATGAAATGTGAGAAGGAGACAGGGCATTTGTCTAACCCTACCCTGACACGGGGAATTATTTCCAAGTTGACGTCGTCACTGAAGTTTGAATGGTGTTTTCATCTGAAAAGACATAATATTACGACAATTAATTTAACACATGTGTCAGATTGGCTCATGGACGTAGCTATGGCTGCTACACGTATTTCATATCAGACAACAAGTCGCCCATTTCACGACAATTCTAGAGACACTAGACCACAACAGATACGACAAGCTGTTTTCAATACGTCTAAACCAGAGAGACGTTGCCCATTATGCAAGGACTACTTTCATCATCTCAAGGATTGTAATAATTTTGTTGCAATGGACATTAATGAGAGATGGACCTATGTGACTCATAATAAATTATGCTTTTCATGCTTATCGACGAGACACCGACTTTCCAAGTGTACGCGCAAGATCGAGTGCCGAGAGCCGAACTGCCGCCGACTGCATCATAGTCTGTTGCACACTGCGTCGAGACCAGCACAAGACAATGATGACGTAACTGACGTGCATGTTAATAATTTCAACTACGCCAATCAAACCGTTTTGCTGAAGGTAATACCTATTATTATTTCTGGGAAAAATGGTGACTACGAGTCCGCAGCCTTATTAGACGAGGGGTCGTCTGTCAGTTTGATCGACGCTGGACTCGCTGAACGTGCTGGTATCACCGGGCCGAGGCAGCAATTGCGCATTTCTGGTGTGAATGGAATGTCAACAGTAGACACCACGTCAAAAATGGTAAACTTTAAAGTGCGCGGTATTCATAGTGATAGTGTGTATAATATGTGTAATGTACGAACTGTAAATAATTTATCTTTGCCTGTAAAATCTTTTAATTGTAAAAATATTGTTAAGACTTATGACTACTTACGTGACTACGAAGAGTACTGCGTCGACACTAAGAAAAAGATTGACATATTAGTTGGACAAGATAATATTGACTTGATAATTTCCCGACAGATCATTGAGGGTCCGACAAATGATTCTCCGATGATTTCTGAGACAAAATTGGGGTACGTAATTCATGGTAAACTGTCTTATCTTTCATTAGTGACGGATTCCATGATTTTTCACACGTGTTGTGATGCTATTGACGAAACGATCAAGCGTAGTTTCACCACCGAAGACTTTGGTACTAAGCCTGTACATATTACGCCACGTTCTCGACAAGACATAAGGGCGATTGACATTATGGAAAAGACTACTCAATTACGTAATGACAGATGGGTGACTGGTTTACTATGGAAAAATGATACTGATATTCTTCCAGGTAGCTACGAGCAAGCGCGACTACGTCTGCGTGGCATTGAACGTAAGATGAATAGAATGCCTGAGTTTGCCGCGCGCTATCAAGAAAAGATTGACGATTACATTCGAAAAGGTTACATTTCGAAATTATTAGTAGACAAGACCGACCGTACTGACAAGACTTGGTATTTGCCGCATTTCGCGGTTTTTAATCCGAATAAACCCAATAAACTGCGGTTTGTTCTTGACGCCGCTGCCAAGTCTTATAATAAGTCATTAAATGATTTTTTAATGCCTGGACCTGACTACCTAAATTCTTTACCTGGACTTTTATTAGGGTTTAGGACACATAAAATTGCTTTAACCGGTGACATCCAAGAAATGTTTCACCAGATACTTATCCAGGAGAGTGACAGAGACGCTCAACGTTTTCTTTGGAAAAATGACATATATGTAATGAACGTAATGATGTTTGGTGCAATATGTTCACCTTCGTCTGCACAATATGTTAAAAATGTTAATGCCGAGAGATTTATCGAGACATATCCATTAGCCGTTGACGCGATTGTAAATAGACATTACATGGATGATTTTATTTATTCAATTGATGATGAAACTTCTGCTTGTCAATTGATTGACGATATTATTAATATTTACAAACGAGGGGGACCATATGACGAATTTTATGTCAAGTTCAAAATTTGTACTAAATCATTTACCGCGAGACAAAGTAGCACCAGGTTGTGTCAAAATAATTACAGACTGCCAAGATACTATGTCAGAAAGAGTGCTTGGAATGCATTGGTCTCCTGTCAATGACGAATTTATTTTTACATTACATTTTCACAACGTGTCAGACGATATTAAGACAGGACTGAAAAGACCTACTAAACGAGAAATATTAAAATTAATTATGTCCGTTTTTGATCCGCATGGATTTTTATCGAATATAACTATTAAAGGGAGAATTTTTCTTCAAGACGTTTGGAGGAGTAAAATAGGATGGGACGACGAAATAGACACAAATTCGTTTACTAAATGGAAATATTGGTTGACTTTAATCCACGACTGTACAAATGTAAAAATATCGAGATGGTTATTAAAGCCTGACTATGACAGAAATACACCTTTGCAAATTCATGTGTTTTGCGACGCAAGCGCACAGGCATTTGCTTCCGTAGCCTACTTACGTGCTAAGACAACATCAGGTGATTACCATGTTTCTTTTTTAATGGCTAGAGCGAGGGTAGCGCCAATGAAGACACTAAGTATCCCTAGACTTGAGCTCCAGGCTGCAGTCATGGGTGCTAGAATGTCTAATGTTTTAAGACAGTACATTGACTTATCTATTGGTCAGATATTTTATTGGTCTGATTCAAAGACAGTTCTAAGTTGGATTAGGTCTGACTCTGGTAGGTTTAAACCATTTGTTAGTCATCGCATTGGTGAAATATCTGAGCTTACTAATGTCGCTGCTTGGCGATGGATACCTACACATTTAAATACAGCTGATGAAGCGACACGTGATATTAAGGCAGACAAAGACAGTTGTTGGCTTAAAGGTCCTGAATTTTTGAGAGAAAATGAAGACATGTGGCCTGCCGAACAAGACTTGACAATTACTGCTGACCAGAATGATCCTGAAATTAAATTAGTTTGCTTTACTATGCCGGACAACAATGACGGTTTACCAGATTGCGACAGATTTTCATCTTACTGGAGATTAGTGAGATCGACTGCTTGGTTGTTGCGATTTATTGCAAAGCTAAAAAATGACAATGACTTGATAGGTGAGTTACATTCGGACGAAATTATAAAAGCAGAGATATTATTAGTCAAAGATAGTCAAAGACGCAGTTTTTGGAAGGAGATTAATACTATAAAGACTGGACAGCCTATTCACAAAGACAGTAATATTTATCAACTGACGCCGTTTACTGACGATAATGGGGTTCTTCGCGTTGGTG
The DNA here is from genome assembly GCA_905220615.1 of Tinea trinotella. Classification (NCBI taxonomy): domain Eukaryota; kingdom Metazoa; phylum Arthropoda; class Insecta; order Lepidoptera; family Tineidae; genus Tinea; species Tinea trinotella. The sequence continues at coordinate 5,123,858 of HG992314.1, forward strand.
GACGAATAAATAGGGCAAATGTAGACGATGACGTTAAATACCCAATAATTTTAAATCCTAAAGACAAGTACGTACGACTTTTAATAATGAGATATCACAAGAACAATGCGCATATCGGGCGAGAGGAAGTATATAATAATTTAAGACAGAAATATTGGATATTGAATGGACGTAACGCTGTAAAAAGTTCTTGGAATGAATGTCAATTTTGTAAGAATAAGAGAGCAAGACCAGTACCACCACTGATGGGACAACTGCCGATTCCCAGATTGACGACAAATAATAAAGTATTTACGTATACTGGGCTTGACTATTTTGGACCGATGACAATTAAAATAGGAAGACGACATGAGAAGCGCTGTGCGGTTTTCAATGGACTGTAAGTAGCTGGTTAATTAGACGATATTTCTATTAATTAGACATAGGCAAAATGCATTTGTCGATGGGAGAAAAAAGGAAAGGTACTCACTGTTTTGCGGTGCAAGAAGGTCTCTCCGCCATCTTGATTGACATCGGCGGTACAACAGGCGCGCCATCTAGTGGCGCTCGCGGGATTCACTTTTAGGTTAATACTTTGCAAATGCGGGATTTAAAGGAAAAAAGGGAAATCGATAAATGCGTATTATTAAATCAAAACATAAATGAATTCAGGCGCGAACATCCTCCGGCCTGAAAGAGAATTAGTTCTCTTTCAAATAAACAAAAGAGCGCGGAAAGCATTTAGGTAAATAATGCAAAGTGTTTACAAACCTAACTTAAAAGTAGAAAGAAACAATAATAATACTAAACTAGTGTAAAATAAAATATAAAGTTAAATTAAATTATTGTGAAGGTAGTGGACACACCTTCACGACTGGACGCAAATAAGTACCAGTTTTAGTGCGAACTAATACAACTCTAATAACACCGTCTTTGCCTGGATATACTTCTTGAATAATGCCTAAGGGCCAATCTAGAGGTATTATATTATCATTGCGTATTAATACTACCGTACCCTTAGTAACAGGGTTCTGCGGGGTATTCCACTTTTGACGGGTCTGCATTGTGTGCAACACCTCGTCATACCAACGGCGCCAATAATTTTTAATAATTAAATCTAGCATTTCTTTGCGCGTTTTTAAAGATGCGGTTTCTTGAGTTAAATCGGAAATAAATAGATTTTTGATTGGATTTGTATTTAAGAAATGTGCAGGCGTGAGGACAGTTGGCTCTGCCGGATCCGAACTCAGACAGGTCAGCGGGCGCGAGTTAAGCAATGCTTCTACTTGCGTTAATACCGTTAACAACTCCTCATAACTTAAAAGGTGTTTACCTATAACTTTTAATAAATGCGTTTTTACACTTTTAATTCCCGCTTCCCATATTCCCCCAAAGTGCGGGGCGTTGGGTGGATTGAACTTCCACTCCACCTCATGACGTAATAATTCGTCCCCATATTTGTCAATAAATTTCTTTGTTTTTGTTAAATTGGTGATTTCGTCTAGTTTGGCTTTCGCGCCAACGAAATTCGTGCCGTGATCTGAATACATAAACTTGCAAGGACCACGTCGCGATATGAAACGCTTAAAAGCCTTTATAAAGGCTTCTGTTGTAAGATCCGTAGCGAGTTCGATATGAACTGCTCTGGTCACCATACACACAAAGAGACATATGTATGATTTTTGACTTCGTGCTCCACGATATTTGTGGAAAGTAATGGGTATGGGGCCGCCATAATCTACACCACAATGGTAAAATGCTTTAGTTTCTTGTAAACGATAAGAAGGTAAGTTGGCCATTAGTGGTTGTGGGGAAATTGGGTTCTTACGAAAACATGTGTTGCACATGTGATATCTTTTTCTAATTAAATTGCGGGCGCTTAAAATCCAATAATTATGACGTAACATAGAAAACAATAAATTCGGTCCTGCGTGTAAATATTTTTTATGAAAGTAGTCGACAATTAATGTCGTGTAATGATCCTTAGAGGGCAGTAAAATAGGATACTTATGATCAAAAGATATTTTACGCGCGTCGGACAACCGACCGCCGACTCTTATTAAACCATTACTTATAAAAGGATGTAAATTACGAATGGACTGAGAAACACATTTATTGTTTTTAATATTTTTATATTCTAACGAAAAATGAACTTGCTGAATGGATTTTAAGATATATTCTTCTGCTATTTTATAGTGAGAAAAATTTATAAAATTAGAACGCGGAATTTTTCCAATCATACGTAAAATATAAACAACGATACGAATAAGTTTATTCCATGATGAATATTTCAATCCTATCGAATATAAATAAGGATGCGGTTCATCACTGACAATTAAAGAGATAATTTTCTCTTCGGGAACACTTAATGAATTATTAATACAGAATTTTTTAATAGGCCAAGACTTTGGATCTTGGTTTGCCCAAGGTGGACCGTTAAACCATAACTCATTAGATAATAATTGTGACGGCGTAAGGCCGCGTGATAAACAATCTGCGGGGTTTTGTGTCCCGGGAATATGATAAAAATGCGCGGGCGGTAAATATTCAATTATTTTTGTAACTCGATTGGCAACAAAGGTCTGCCAACGATGCGGTGATGCGTTGATCCAATGAAGGGCAATCATTGAATCGGTAAAACAAAATATATTATTAACGGAAATGCGTGCGGAATAAGAGTTAACAACAGTGTTAACTAACTTAGCTAATAAAAGAATTGCACATAACTCCAGGCGTGCAATTGAGATTGTTTTTACAGGTGCGACTTTAGACTTCGCACAAATTAAATTTGTTTTATACAAATTCCCCGGAAGCGAGACATGTAAGTACACGACTGCTCCGTAGGCGCGTTCGCTTGCATCAGAAAAACCTAATATAGAAATAACATTTGATACTGAAATAATACCAATATGACGCGGGATTTTTAAATTTTCTAATAGGTGTAATTCATTTTGCAAAACATTCCATGCGTTTTGTATACTTGGTGGCGGGAGGTCATCCCATCCTACCTTGAGTAACCATAAATCTTTAATGATAAGTTTAGCCGCCAGTATCACAGGGCCAACGAAACCCATCACGTCCCATAACTTAGCAATTGACGATAAAATGTTTCTTTTTGAACAAGATCGTTCATCTAAATTAACTGTTAACGCAAACATATCCTCGGATGGAACCCACTTAAGACCCAACACTTTTAAATTATCCTCATTATTGAATTCTACACTTTGACTTAACCGGTGCGTTGCGGGAATATAATTAAGTATATCAAGAGAATTACTGGTGAACTTAACAAGTTCAAAGCCACCACGTTTAAACATATTTACTAATTGGTTAGACAATTCTATACCTTCCGATACACTTGTAATGGAGATGGCTAAGTCGTCCATATACAACGCCTTATCAATGATCGCGGCAGCAAACGGGTATTGTTTTGTTTCGTCCCGAGCTAAACGACGCACAGTTTTTAACGCGTGATATGGACTGCTTTTAAGGCCAAAACATACACGAGTAAACTCGTAAGTTTCGAGGGGTTCTTCAGATGAAAACCGGTAAAGTATTTTTTGATATTTCTGAAACTCTGGATGTACTTTTATTTGCAAATACATTTGCTTTATATCAGCACAAATGGCAAATGGGAAAAGTCGTATGTTTAAAATAATATTAAATAAATCAGTCTGTAGATTTCTTCCGGTGTGTAAAATGTCGTTAAGTGATGGTCCATTTGTGGTTTTGGAGCTCGCGTCCAAAACCATTCTTAATTTAGTTGTTAATTTATCTTTCCTAATGACAGCGTGGTGTGGTATATAATAATGCGGAGATGTATTGTCATCGGAGGAGACGCGGCGTATGAAACCTTCTTTAAGATAGGTTTTGATGACGTCATCATATTGTATGCGGAGCGCGGTATCTTTATTTAATTTTCTTTCTAATAAATAAAATCGACGTTTAGCAATTGAGAATGACTCGCCTAAACAACGCGGATCCCCTTTGAAGGGTAATGCTACCGAATAACGGCCAGTGACGTCACGAGTGGTAGTGTCATCATAAATACGATCACACTCTTGATTGTCTGGAGAGAGGTGTTCCCTATGTGGCACCTCTTCCAAAGACCAAAACTTGGATAATATATTATCTAATGAATTTTCATTATATGAACAAAACGTATAAGTTGATGCGTTATTATTAAATAATATAGGAGCGGGACCAAATACAACATATCCAAATATAGTTTCCAAGGCGTACGGCTCACCCCGAGCGCCTCGAACGCGGTTAGATAACAAAATCTCATCGAACCATTCGCACCCCAAAAGGATGTCGATGGATGCGGGTTTATAAAATTTCTCATCTGCCAATTGAAGATTATTTAAATAGTTCAATGTCGAAACGTCGACATAACTAGTAGGCAAAATATTGGTCACCTTATCTATTACGTGTGACTTAATACTAATATTATTGTTTTGATTATAACGCGAAAATAATGTAATTGTTGTCGTGCCTTTAATATGGCGGCGACTATTACCGATTCCTTTAACAATTAACTGATTACTAGAATGCATTCCGATGCCTAAACGTTTACAACAAGCAGACGTTACGAAGCTACTTTGGGACGCGGGGTCAATTAATAAACGAACAGTAACAAAATTCCCAAAGCGATCCGTGACGTAAGCGAGCGCGGTGCCTAATATTACTGTATTAGGTTTTAAAACATTATTATTATTAAACGAACAAAGGGACACATTTTCGGTGTTCAGACGCTGTGGAGTTACAGCGGTCTGAGCGTGCGTTGGAAATATAGCGCGCGAATCATTCACTGGAGCGTCAGCTGATGACACTCCAGCTCGTCCAGCTCCTCCGGCCGTGGCAGGGCGTCCGCCGTCCGCTTGAGGTCGTATCCAATGTAGCATTGTATGATGACGGCGGTTACACTTTTTACAACACACAGAGGAATTACATGCGGGAGTAGAATGGGTGTAGCTAAGACAATTCGCGCAACCATTGTTATTTCTGACTAAATAATATTTGTCCATAGGGGACAGTTTCTGAAAAGCATTGCATTGAAAATAATGTTCGTGGTTCACTTTACAAAAATTACAATTAAAATCTCTTTTATTCTGCGTTACAAAGGAATGAGTTTGTTTACTTTTATTACTAACATTGGACTTGCCAGTTGTTCGTTCCAAGATTTTAACTTGTTCGCGAATAAATTTTACAAATTCCTCATAAGAGGGTAAGTCGTTCGAATTCCGATGTTGGTTTTCGAACGCTTTCACGGTTTCATTATCAAGTTTTTTCAATGCAATGTGAATAAATATAAAATCTTTATTATTGCTTAATTTTAATGAATCTAATGCGGCATAGACAGTTGTAAATTTGTCTATAAAATAATCTAAGTTATTCGACGTAACTTGCGTAATTGGTTTTAAATCGAGAAATTGGTTAAGGTAGTCGCAAGCTAATGCGCGGGTGTCTTCGTATTTTTCTATTAAAGCGTTGTAAATAATTTTATAATTTTCGGGAGTTGGTGTTAAACCACTACAGATGTTTTGGGCTTTACCCGTTAGCGAAGACAATAAATACTGAATGCGCTCCGAGTCATTCAGACTTGCGTTATAGTGAATTAAATTGTTAAACGTCTGAATGAACAAGGGCCACTCTTTTAACTCGCCACTGAACTGCCGGAGCTCGATTCTTGGTAGCTTAACGATCGTAGCTCGATCCGAAATCGATTTAGAATTTGATTCCGAATCTATTCTCTCGCGTGCAAATTTAATAGCGTTAAAAATATCCGAAAATGACCAAATAGATTCATATTCGGGTGTAAAATTTTCTTCATTATCGATTTTTAGAGAATTGATTTCATCAACTAGTTTCATAAATTCCGATCTCAAAATATCAATTTGTTGAGATTGCGACAAGAATAACCCACTTTGTTTTAAATCGGATTTTTTGGGTATACAATCATGAATTCGTTGAATATGAGCAAAATATGACTGCAATTTTGCTTCTAATAATTGCAGTTTTTTAGTATAATTAAGTTTAGCTTTGCTTTCCATTTTATTTATCAAGAAATATATCCAAACGAATGTGTAGAAAAAATAACTAAATAATGTAGGTAATTTTACAAATGCACGTAGCGTATTTACATAAAAATATCTAATTAATGAACTGATATTGTAACAATATTAGGTTTATTTACCAACAATATTGACAATAAATCATAGAACTATAAAAAACAAAACAACTAAACTTACGTTTTAACTTTGAAATTTTAACTTTTTAAAGTTAAAATCTATGCGGCGCGGTGCGGTTAAATGTAAACAATAAATAAATAATTCACAGTGAGTGCGGTTATAATAATAATATTAACTAAATACACTTTGCATTACGTACTAAAACTTTTATGAAATTCGTCGATGCGTATTACGTGTTATAACTACGTAATTTTATAAAATAACGATTGAACCCGGCGAGTAGGTGCCAAACAATGTGCGGTTTTCAATGGACTGTAAGTAGCTGGTTAATTAGACGATATTTCTATTAATTAGACATAGGCAAAATGCATTTGTCGATGGGAGAAAAAAGGAAAGGTACTCACTGTTTTGCGGTGCAAGAAGGTCTCTCCGCCATCTTGATTGACATCGGCGGTACAACAGGCGCGCCATCTAGTGGCGCTCGCGGGATTCACTTTTAGGTTAATACTTTGCAAATGCGGGATTTAAAGGAAAAAAGGGAAATCGATAAATGCGTATTATTAAATCAAAACATAAATGAATTCAGGCGCGAACAAGCGCTATGGTGCATTGTTTACTTGCTTGACGGTAAGAGCAATCCACATAGAAATTGTAAGTGACCTGACGACTAATAGTACGATCATGGCTTTAAGACGTTTTATTTCGCGACGAGGAGTTCCTAAGCAAATATTTAGTGATAATGCGACTAACTTTAGAGGAGCCGACAAGGAACTGACTAAATCGATCGCAAATATTGACAAGGACTCTATTTTACGATTTTGTAGTATCCACCAAATAGACTGGCAGTTTATTGCTCCTAATTCACCACACATGGGTGGGTGTTGGGAAAGACTCGTGCGCTCAGTGAAGACAGCACTTAAAGTTGTATTAAAAGTGACTACTCCGACTGACCAAACTTTGAGCACTGTTATCGCGGAGACCGAGTACATGATTAATAATAGGCCTCTGACACACGTGCCTATAGACTGTCATGACCAGACTCCACTGACACCTAACCATTTTATATTTGGACAAAATGTATTAGCACCAATGGGTTCTTTTGATGACGGAGATTTAATACGGCATAACTGGCGTACATCCCAGCGACTTTCTGATCACATATGGAAGCGTTGGATAAAAGAATACTTACCTACACTGACTAGGAGAACAAAATGGTTTAGGACTACACAACCATTGCTGGTAGGTGATGTTGTGATTATAGTTGACGAACAAATGCCTCGGAACCCGTGGCTCAAAGGACGAATCACTAAGACATATGGGGCAAGAGACGGACAAGTGAGAATTGCTGACGTGCAGACTACCATTGGAATTTACAAAAGACCTGTGCCCAAGTTGTGCAGACTTGACTTACAACCTTCTACAGACGACTAATTGACATAGATCAGACTTTTCACCAGACTGAGTATTGACTTTTAATACTATGGGTGGGAATGTTGCGACCTTTTTTATAACAACTTGATTGACATGTAAAAATGAGATGATAGATGACGTTCTGCCAAGACGAGAATAAAATGTGATTTTTATTATTGTGCTTTATTTTCACCAAGACGAAACACCCATTGTTGATAAAAAGTATATTAAATTCTTGTTAAAAAAATATGTATAATAAAATTTAATATTAGTGCGACATCAAAATCTCTTAATGTTTCTTAACCTTTATCATGTAAAATTTATTAACAAACCTAAGCAATTTTGTGAGAAATCTTCACAAAGGGCTGGCGTACGTCAAACACTCTATCTCAAACTAACCCAGTTTGTTGTGTAAACCGCCATTCTGAATACTAAACCGCTTCAGCCGCATGCAGGTCAATGGGGAGAGCCTTTGATCCAGCCTCTTCACCTGTCTATGTTACGCTCAAGTGGCAGCTCTTTTGCAGACACTAAATACTCGATGCTCCTTTACGTCACCTGTCTCTTCAAAGATATGTTAAGATACATATTTCATTATTATATTATCGTTTTCAAGTTGTATCACTTTCATTTTATCTAAAATAGATTTTATTGCGCTCTAAGTTACTAATGACTAAATTTATACCTTATTAAAAGTCAAATAATATTTAAAATCATAACTTATAAATCTAAAAGTGAATAGCTATCAACAATCTAAATCGTCACCCTCTGAGGAGCCGGCAGCTGTTTGTCATAAAAATATTATAACTACATTTTCATATTAGGGTATCCCTATAAAAATATAGAAGCATTAAGGTACTCGAGGACCAAAATAATCCTCTCTGAAAGCGAAATCATAACAATTTTTATAATAATTTATTAATAGCATACAAACGTGACAACTAAAAAAGTGTTCAGATAAAATGGGTAAGTTTTAGAAATATTTCTGTATTGCCTTTCATGTGGGATAAAAAAGAAAAGGAGTTGTGTTTGTATTTTGTGGGTCTGGGTCTCGATTTGAATCATAATAGTGTTTGAAATTTATTCGGTCATAAAATGAGAGAGTGTTACCCGGCTGGGTTGTGACAAAGGCGGTTTATCGCGGCCGGTGAGCGATCGTAAATTGTGCTTCGGCTGTCAAAACATAGTGCACGCCACCGCGGTCGTGGTACATTCCGCGCATGAAAAAACACGCAATCAAACTTCCTATAATTATCTTTGGGGAAATTTCACCCCATCAAAATTAACTAACGATATCATCAAGTAAGGGGAAAATGTTACGAATGCGTTGATGTGTGAAAATAAGGGTAAATTATATGATAACGACAAGTCTAATGACATTTATAGAAACGTAGAATAGCCAAAAATATCTAACAAAACTGTTATACGAGTAATATATTTATATGTAAATAATTCCTTCGAGTTTACCTACTTTAACAAGAAATCGATTGATCTGTTGTTGAACCAAGTAAGTTTTATTGCTAATTTTTGCTTACTGTGAGATTTATGAATATTTTATATAAGATTTATGAGATTATGAATTTATTTTTATAAAGGTCATAAATTGAAATTGGTTTTGTAAAACGCAATTCTGTGCTTAGGCTCTGCGTGGTGCTAAAATCAATTTCAGTTGTAATTTATTATCATGCACTTTTTATTCACACTTACATACCTAATAAACATTTTTATGGTGCTTCATAATAAAATAATAATTGAGATACAAAACGAGCGAGTTCATGTATAATTGAAAATACTCTTTCGAGTTATCTGGAATTACAAGAACATAACAATAAACCATAAACTTACTTATGTTTTTCAATTTATTTCTGCTCATTTTATAATTAACTATTATTTATAATTAGATAACAATAAAATAATATAATCTGCACCTAATAAATTGGATTCTATGTATTAAAACACAAAGGGTATTGTTATTTTCTTAGATTTTATTTTCGTTGTATTTACTTAGATTTTTTGCGCGTACATTGATTAATGAATTAAACAAATTTTATGCGGTTTACTATCGCGTTTCATTTTGGTTTTGATTTTTCATTTTTTTTATTCCGACGTTTCGAGAGCTTAGCAGCCATCGTGGTCACGATAATAAGCAGCATAACATTTGTTTAATTAATTACCCACTCGTTAACTTTTACATAATTATACCATAAAAACAATATATTTACTGAAAGATAGTTATTATTACTTTTGTTATGGCTGTTATATTTTTATAAATGGCCGTCAGACGTTTCTCTCAATAAGGGCAACATAATAGGTAACACGAAGCTCTCCAGAGCCATATTCCAAGTTTCAACAAAACAAAATTAGCCTTTGGGTAATAAATTCAAATCACGACCCTCCGTAATTTTAGCGTCTTCTTTTCCAAAAGAGATTCACCAAGTAATTCCTTATTTTACTTCTCATTATTATTGTATCTGCGGTAACGTTTGTACGAGTTTTCTTTCTTAAAAATACATTTATTTTTAGCTATTTTAACATCTATTTTACCCATACTTATGTAAGTAGGTATTGGATATATAAAACCATATAATAAAACTGTGAATATTTTTAAACTATAATTATTATGTATTTTTATTTTATTTATTAAGACTTTTTTTTATTGTGACGCGACATATTACAGCACCCCGCTTGATGTTAAGCCGAAGTGTGGTCCATGAATGAATGCCACTGCTACTACAATTCAATAACTGTGAGTAGCAATCACATCCACTATGCCTACCACTCTTGGATAACCAGGCCCGAAGCAAACATCCATCTCTTTTTTTTAACAAGTATTTGCAATATTTCATATAATTATTAAATATTACAAATAAAAGCTATGAAACAAATATTTGCTCCGACCGGGAATCGAGCCCGGGACTTTACGCGCGACAAACCAAACCGTTCGTCTACGCCTGTCGTCATCATCGATCTCGACCTCGACGTGCTTGACGGTAAGAAACGGAAGTTCTGAGAGCGCTGACGACTGAATATACCGATTCGGTTTAAGGTTGCCTCAGTTACAGTCACAAAAAAATGTTTACTAAACGGTTATATGCCAGTACAAGTTTATCAGTTATAAATTAGTTCCATTTATTATTTATTAATTTCCAAATAAAATTATTCAATGAATTAAAATTCCGCAGGTACATATATCAAACATCCTAATGTTTTATTTCTCAGAATAAAGTAAATGTACAATTCACATATCTCACATTTAATACCCATAAAATTTGCCAATATAAATTTCCACATCGAATTTCTCACAAATACGAGTAGTTATACATACTTAGATATTAATGTATTATAGCCAAGTATATCATAATCTTTGGCAGATATTAACAGTAATAGAATATTCTATAAGGCATTAGTGCTGATTCCCAGAACCAATACGTAATCTATTACGCACCTTAAGCAAATAGCATGCTGAATAACCAATTTGTTGTACATAATAAATCAAAAGCGTCAAGTGAATTAACTAGCAACCTTATTAACAGATAGTATCGCTACTTCAAACATAGTGGTGCAATCAATAAATTAATATCAAACTACCGTTGGAAGTTCCTCAATAAGTGCATTAATCATTCAGAAACCTGACTAGATAAAGGCAATGTTTGTTTTAACTTCCTAGATGGGTTGTTCATGAATATTGGAAAATTGTTGAAAGCTTTTACGTAGAATTATGTTAACATTTTAATTCCATAACAAACTTAACAGTACACATTTTCTTACAAAATAATGATTGTATTTCACTTGCTTGCTTGCTATGCTTCGACGATTGTCTTTTGCTGATAATAAGTGTTTGTTTTTGCCAAATTACTTTCCGTAAGGTGTAATCGTTTAGAGATTGAATGAACTAAATCGCTGGAAAGGTATTTCTTTAATCTGATTCAGATTTTCTTACCCAGGAACTTAGATTAATATTACTATAAAAATAAATGAAGAATTGTGATCTAAAAAATCTTAATCATAAATATATCTAGCGCCTAGTTGTATTTTACACTATAACCGTGAGCGAGGGATGGTCACCACATGACAAGAATGATAAATGAGATGTTCGGGCTGAGGCCTCTGGAGACTCCTTTTGGCTACGAAAGACAACCTAAGCTAAACCAAATACCATCCTATTTCGCAGTATATAAACTAATATAAACCTTGATTCAACAATATAAGGTTATTTTTAGAAGAATCAATATTAAACATCACTGTTACATAAAAATGCATGACCTTCTCTGAGTTATAGATTGCTGAAAGTTATAAATGCAGTACGTTCCTGATTTTGTCAAGGGATCTCCGGCAGTAGATTGAAATAAATGCCTTTGAAGTTATATCCAATACTGACTTTTGTACATCAAAAAGCAAATGGATTCTGGATTTTTGTTGAAACTTTAAATTAAACCTTCGATTCATAGTCTAAATATATGTAGTTTTTATTCCTATTAAAAGTTTGCGTAGATCATAGAATTGAAACCAGTGAGACCGGGCGGTGATAGCAACTGAGGCAACTGTGAACTGACTCGTTTTTTCAGTCGTCGGCACACTTGAACCACCGTCATGCTTACTATCAAAACGGTAGAGGTCTAATGTCGAGTCAGAATAGAAAATTAAAGACAGATGAGTTCTCTAGTGGAGATTAAGTACGGGTAAAGGAAGCGTAGGTCAGCCACCCACATGATGGACTGACGATCTGCTAAAGGTGGCAAGGATGCTTGCTCGATGCAATTGGAAGCAATAGGCCACGGCGGACTATGTGGGGGGAATAGACCCAGCAGTAGACAACTTAACAAGATAATTCAGGCTATCATGCGTTTAGACGAGACTCTAAATATAAAAAAAAACAAATAAAAGTAATCTACTCATACAATGTACGGCAGACAAAATTTCAAAATGGCTCCTAAAATCTGCCATATATTAGGTATTATCTCGGTGATAAATCCGAGCATGCCGTTACTGAAACCTTTGCCATGTCATAAACTTTATGTTAATGAGCTTTCCCAGAGGTATAATATACCCCAGCTAATATTTATCTTCACAGCTGAACTATATCTCAGAAGCCATTCGCAGTATAGTCTGCTACGTATAACAAACATATTTATATTATTCAACAATAGTTTGTGGTGGTCGATGCACTGTTTCTACAAATATTTGTATAGGTGTAGGTATTTAAACTCATAAACTGTACTCAGAGGTTTTGTATGCACATGTCCCTTATGTAGGGTTGTCATATTTTATTAATTAGTCTAATGCATATTTGTACGACAGTTTTGATTCTTACAATTTGTGATGGAGTGAATCAAACGTATTATATCGAAATAATAATTTGTAAATATTGTTCAAAACGTATGGTATTTTTAGTGAGCTATGGAGGTCGCTATGTTATCAGATGTAAAAAAAAGAAGATATAGCCTGATATACTGACTGATATAGCCTACCGGGCAAGAAGTTGAAGCTAGTAGAACATATAACCGTTCCAGTACGTGTTCTTTCTAATTTACAAATAAAGAACACGTACCGGAAAAAACAGCAGGCTGTGACGCGCGTAGAAGGCGGACTGACGACTACTTGCTAAAGGCCGTATTCAGCAGGTCACTGAGGAGATTCCTTGGGGAGGCCTAATTCCAGCACTATAAGTGGATGACTAATAGCTAATATGATGATTATATCGGTTATATAATAAACGAACAAGTGCTAAATTCTTACAAGTGTGATAACCCTAATAAATAGTATTATTTATGAAGTAGCCCTTTGGTATGACCTTTACAGATTATACACTATCTTGCCAGTTTAATAAACTCACCTGATTTACGATTTCAAACAATAATGATAATCACATAAAATTTATAAGTACACTCACTAACTATAACTATACTAGTGTCTAGTACTAAAACGCGGTACGATTTATTGTATGAATTAGAATTTATTGTTAATAAAATATAAATATTTAATACTTTATAGCAAGCCCCAGATATTGTTTGAACATATTTATAAATTTATAACCGTTGTTCGGTGCGTCATATCATTTTTAATGAGTCGCGATATTTGATCTCGACTTACCTGATGATTAAAAAAGGGGAGGTTCAAGATCGTCGAAGAAACCAATTTTGGTTACAAATTTTCGCCGTTTGGGGTCGAGACGATGGGCCTTTGGGGACCTTCAGCTAAGCGCCTAGCCAAGGAGTTGTCCAAGCAGCTGACGGAGAAGTCTGGAGACAGGAAGGATAGCAATTATTTCTGCCAACGTATTAGCCTTGCTATACAAAGGGGAAATGTTGCCAGTCTCCTTGGGAATGTCGCTGATGTGACGTCATTAGATGATATATTTTATTTATAGTTTAAATTATAGTTATTATACTTTTAACTTTATCTGTTTCTTAACAAAGGATTTTAAGAGATTATAAATTGTAAACATTACCTGTTTACAATAAATTTTACGTCTGTATTTATATTTATTCGTAGACATGCTTTGTAAATGAAGTGGCATGTCCTTGAAATACAATAAAGTCAAAGTTAAGTAGAGTGAAAAGAGAATGTTCATTGCATTTTAATATACGATCCACATTCTATCAGTCCTTCATCATACGTTCAGATCTTTTGTAACACAAAGCTTTGCTCGTTCAAGACGTACTAATAAAAAGGCAACGATCAAAAGAAATATAAAGGAAATTTTATTTCTAAAATAATGGTTCATAGCTTTTCGTATGGCGAAGGCTTCATTATAATTCCCATTTCGTACGAGTCTCGCGGCAATAGTGGGAAAATATAGGCTCTCTGCGCAGGCAATAAGCCAAATAGCTGCAGATGAGTGGACGATCGTTATCCTTGCTTTATGCGGTCATTTTGGGAATCGATACCCTTTATGGTCACATAGTGGTTTACCACGGCTATAATGTGATGACTAACTTGTTTGTTTTTTCTGCAATTGAATTTCTGCGATCTGATTAATTCTGATTTTTTTTTACAATAAAACTTAGGTACGAGTAAGTACTTATATCTAAATAAACATTGTCATAAAATTGAGAACTGTGCAAAGTAACTTCCCTAATTGCGTCATGACTTAAGCCGTTCGATGCCATAAAGGAAAAGGTCTTTCAATTTTTCCTTATAGAAAACCCTTTGAAAATTACTCGCATTTGGAAAGAAATATCTTTGCATTCTGAACGTTGTCGCGGCGTCGTGTCCGGTGTCCTTCCGTCGGGTGTCGATCTAGCGCCGGCCGCCACTGATTGCTTTCGACCCCTGAATAATACCCACTTTGTACCCAATAAAAGTTTCCTCCCTTTTGCGATATTGGAAACAATAGCTTTGACTCACAATTTTTCTGTCGTCGCCACTTTAGAAGTAAAGGAAACGGGTGGGATTATGCCATTCTTTTGATTTGAGGGTAGACGTGATATCTTTCCAAATGAGGTGGTTATAAAAATCACATTATTCCCGACAATTGTTGTATTGGGGTGGAATTATTTTACTATTATATTTTTATGACAATTTCTTTTATAATAATTGATCATGGGTCCTAGTAAAATGGTCTAAAAAAACGAAGTACGTTTAGTATTGCTAATAAGTTAACATCTTAGGTAGTTATAATATGTATGTATGCATGTGTATATTTATTTATGTAGGTATTTATTTAAATGTGTTTATAATTTTATGTATGTATATATTTTTATATGTGTATGTACTTATGTATTTGTTTTATATTTTTCTCATTTCTCCGTATGACCTTCCTTCTGCTCTCATTTTGGACTTGCTTCTATTGTTCCAAAGACTAGCTGATAGAGAGCGCTAACTTGTTATAATGTAAAGTTATAATTGTTATAATTGTAAAGTTATAAATAAAATAAGTATGAGAATTTCCTATCGAAATCCCACAAGGGATGGTCAGTATATACTGGTCGATTAAACAATGCCCAAAGTATCTTCAAATTAGACAAAGACGGTATTAATACAGAAGCCATTAAATTGAGATAAGCACAGCAGAGCAGATTGGGTGGCACCCTTCGGGTGGTATTAGTCCGTAAGTCCTGATAAGTGCGGGTCGAAGGGAACTCGTAGGAGGAAGTTGTTGCGGGAACTTTCATAGACTATCAGAGTTTGAAGATGAAACTTTGTTTATAATTTAATAATTTCTATAAGGAAATACTCTAAAAATTAATTAAAATATCAGCCATAAGATTGTGAATATAAAAACTAAAAAAAAAAAATATGGCAAACTAAAACTATATATCTAAACTTAATATAGCTTTGAATGTTGTTTATCTTTAAAATAGGTCGTGAGAACTATTATAGGTATTATATAATCTTTTGTCTAATGTTTTTTTTATCGTGGCTCATATTTGCCTCATTATTTTTTTATTAACAAATATGTATTTGTGATACGTACACCAATCTAATTATAAATAAATACTATGAACAACCATGAAACGAACCCGGGACTTTTGCATAGCGGACTGATGACTACGAAGGTCGTCATCCGAGAGGGCCGTGTTTATTAGCCATTAATGATTATTTAATCATTGACAACTTATACTTTATAAAGGGGCACTGGTGTCTGTATCGGCGGTAATTGGAACGCCCGCCGGCGACTCGGTTTGTCGCTCGACAATCAAGACGACGTGATGCGAAATCCGATGCGCTTGATACTGGATAAACCTCGAAATGATTATTATTCGTTTGTGATTGTTCCTTGTTATGAAATCATACTGCAACATTATATTTTTTCACACAACAAAAAATCAGAAAACATTAAATCAACTCTAAAACATATTAAATTTAATGGAATTAAAAGCCTCAGAAATTTTACCTATTTGAAATATGTATTTTTAAGTACAAAATTAGAATAATCTTAAAAATTAATAAATCAAACAATTAATTAATTCTTCGTGTTATTATTAGTATTTCTCTCAAACAATGGAACGAAATATATTAAATTCTAAGAATAATTACCAGCATTTTTAATATTTGAATATAGCGAACATAATTTCCCTGTTTAACAATTCAACGCTCCCTATCTCAATTTCCGCGTTTGCGTTATAGAGTAAATATTTTTATTTTATTAAAATATTTACTTTAGGAGTAAAGAACGAGAGAGCGGGCGTTTTTATTCATTATTTAGTTGATTCCCGCGAGAGAGCGGATGTGCAACAATTTTATCAGCAGGTACTAGTAAATATACTTTAGATATTTTTTTTCGATATATGACAGCACTTCGTCTGATGTTAAGCTAGAGTGTGGTTAATGAATTAAGGTGACAGTTACTACAGTTAAATAACTGTGAGTAACAGCCACATCCACTATTCCAGCCTACTTGGAACCGGAAACTTACGACCTGAAACGCGACCAAGTCACTTCACGAAACATATACTCGTACAGTCAGTAAATATATTTTAGACGAAAGTTTAAATAGATTTTTTTATGGACATGCGATATCTGACTCGACTTGTGGTAAGCAAGGGAAAGTTTAAGGGCGCCGACAACTGAAAAAATGATTAGGTTTAAGATTCCCTCAGTCATCGTTACTGTGTTGACCAGAAATAGAAAGATCCAAGATTATTGAACGGGGAGAATAGAAGAGCTAGTAAAGCATTCTACATGTAGATTTAACTACAAACAAATACGCGCCGAAACTTTAAGTTTGATTCCCAATTCGGTCGACAGAATGTAGATGTTTCAATTCAACCTGTGCAAATTAGATGAGGTTTGATCCGTAATCCGTAAATCTACTAATGTTTGAAACTGTTTTGTAAAACATTATGCGATGTGTTGGACAAGCAGGGTGTGTCAACAACTTGCACCACACCCATTTTGTTTTGTATACGACCACCCGTATCCGTTTCATGTTTGTTTATTATGGCATCGCTTGTAAAGTCCGAGTTATAGCCTTTTGAATCCGCTGTTATAGTCACCATAAGATATTTACGTATTTACGAGATTATTTTTATATTAACGTAAAGAATAACTTCAGTTTAAAATTAATTTTATCTTTAACTTCAGTTTCAGTCAGTAATAATACTGTAAACTATTCGTAAAAGTTGTATTTTGAATTTAAAATTACAATAATATTAAACTTGGGTAAAACATAATTTAACTTAAACAAGCTTGTTTTAGTTATTAATGTTAAGTTCTTTTGATGTTAGCATTAGATGTTAGGTTCTTAATTATTTTAACTGGCAGATTTACCATAAAATTTATCCTCAAGAAAGCTGGGTTGCCTAGTACCCACAGAGTCTGTATGAGTAGGAGAATTGTGAATGTGAAGGAAGCAAGCGAGTTGTATAAGGATCGTGGTAAGTGGCGCTCCATTGTCTCTGCCTATCGCTGTGGGAAAAAGGCGTGACAATTTGATTGATTGATTTACCATAAAACGTTTTTAATGTGTGATTTTAAATATTGCACAGTAACAAATAATTTCTAAATCTGTGGTGTGTTGAGCCCGCATGACAACCTAGACGGGCAAATTTTCCATTCTAACAATCACTTTGTTCATAATTTAATCAATTTTCCCTTAGAATCTGTAAATTTGCACTTAGTTGAAAATTTTACATGAATGTAATTTGCATAAAATGAATAAGCACAATCAAATTCTATGTTAGGTAAAAATTAATTTGGAAAATATTATTTTAGGCGACGCTCTCACCTACGTAGAAATTTCGGAGGTTCATTAGATGCTTTTGTAAAATATTTACAATAACATTGAAATTTACGGGCGTATGAAAATAAACGACAAATTGTGTTCAGTGGACGTGGCGTAACCCAATTAATTAGCAAAGTTTCGTAATTAAAACATTGTATGGATAATAAAATATTGCTCTTAATTAAATTTGCTTCTGATATTATAAATATTTTAAAATAAATTATTACTAAAATATTCAATAAAAATTTAGAGGGTAGGGGAGAAGTGGCATGAAGGAGCCAGGTTTTGAAAGAGCCACTTGCATTATTTCGGTAGTTTAGGAACGAATTTGTTTCGGATTTTATTTTTAAGTGGCACCACTGATTTCCCGTCACCCCTATATAAGAATGCGTTTAGTTACAGTAAAATAAAATAAAAACACTAATAAAATGCAACTACAATCTAGGCATTTCCTTGAGTATATATTTTTTAATTATTGTGACTCGACATATGACAACACCCCGCCTGATGTTAAGAGAGTGCGGTCCATGAATGGAGGTGTTTGCTACTACAGTTAAAAAGTAGCAGTCACATTCACTATGCCGGCCTAGTTAGAACCGGCAACTTACAAGCTGATCCCCAACGCGACTAACACACTTTACGGTCTGTAAGTGGTGGTACTAACCCGGATGCCTACCTTTATTTATTGTAACACGACATCTGACCTCGACCTGATGATAAGCAAGAGGAGGTCCAAGAGTGGCGACGACTAAAAAAACGAGTAGTTCACGGTTGCCTCAGTCGCCTTCACTATGCCGGCCAATTAAATTTATACAGTAAATAAATTATGCCATCTCTCTTAGGAGTCAAATACAAATGTTAGGTTTACCCGTTGAATAATTCTATCAATCCTATTATAAAATAAAAGGCGTAAAACATATCTTAATAATAAGTTTATAAATCAATTCATACAAGACTTAGGGCGCTATTACATTAGCCCGAATTCGAATTCTTATGAAATTCTTCTTTTATTGGGGCACGACATAATAGGCCGCACTCCGCCTGATGTTAGGCTGGAGTGCGGTTTATAAATAGAGGCGTACTTCTGAAGCAATACTACCGTTAAATAACTGTAGATAGCACTTACATCCACTATGCCGGCTTTGTCAGTATTATTCAACACCAAAGAGACTAGTGTGAGTTCGGGATCTATTATAATTGTTAGAAGTGCTGTCATAATGTTCTCGAATTCAAGCAGTCATTCGCCATCCTGAATTCGAATTAACGACCAAGTGTAATCGCGCCATTAGTTCATGCTCTGCGTCCATTAAAAATGTGAAGTGAGTCGGCTACCATTGATCAATTGAATTATTCATGTTGATTGCCCATTGTTTCAATTTGCCTTTGTAAAGGTATCTTTTATTATGGATTCATAAGCGACGGACTGCAATATGGATCAGGGTACTGTGTACAGTATCACTAGTAGATAGTTACACTATAATAAGGAAAGGTTTTTTTTTAATTGTGACTCGACATATGACACCTGACGTTAAGCTAGAGTGCGATCCACAAATAAAGATGACTGCTACTTCAGTTAAATAACTGTTAGTAGCAGTCACATCCACTAGACTGGCCTAGTTAAAACCAGCAACCTACAATCTAATCCCGCAAGGCGACTAAGCATTCTCGGTCTGTATACTTGTAAAATCTACTCTAATTTTAATACAAGTTAATTTATCATACAACGTTGAATAACGCATTAAAATAGACATGTGTAAATTACCTTGTGTGTTCTCCCGCGAGCTTGGCGAGAAACTCTACTTGGCGACGGGCGACCCTTTGAGTAGAGAATATCTCGTTCAAAGGGTCAGCCTCGCTGTTCAACGGGGGAACGCAGCGAGTGTCCTCGGCACACTACGCCCATCGAATAGTCGTAATTTTATTAATTAATTTTTAGTTTTTAATTAGTTTTTAACTATTTTTGTGATTTGTTAATTCTGTCAAATAAAGTTTTAAAAAGTAAATAGGCAACCATAGTTGCGGTAAAGATTAAGGAATCGCGAATGGTTTTAATTACCTGTAAGTTCTACACAATGTGTCTTTGGTATTTTATGTTCATTTCTAAACGTCACCGCGTGACTATGAATCGTTTGGTACATTTGATAAGGAGATTAGTTAAAACCAAATGTTCGCAGTGCCCATAGTCATAGCATAAAGCTTGGAAGAAGAGGAGCATAGAGAACTAAAATTGATTGAAACCTGTGAATCGTGTTAAGTCGCGGACCATTATATCTGCCAATCCCTGTGGGAATTACGCTGAATTAGAACAAGATTTTTCTTTTCTAAATATAATTAATATTTTCAATTTCTATACTATACTAATAAAGTTTGTAATGACCAATGAGTTTTGATGATGATTGATATCGTCAAGTGGTTTTGAACCCGTGATCTCGGTTTGTGTGTATATTGTTAAGCAATGGACTATACACACACCACTACATAACTCTAAGAAACACTATGCCAGCCTCAAATTGCGTTTCTTCACGTTGTGCAGAAAGAATCATTTTATGAAGATAACACATGGGCAAAGCGTTCTACTTCAAAACAAAAGTTAAACATAGTTTAAGTTTATAGTAGCATAATAATTCTCAAACAATGCTGAAGTTTTATAGAAAATAATAAAAACTTTTACCTATAAATTTGTCATAAATTATAATTTCTTACAAATCTTATTACAAAAGCTACCTAATTCCGAAAAGTTTCTTATCCAAACTTACCAGCTCCTTCAAGTTTCTTACGAAGGAGTTAAAGTTCCGAGATTTCTGTTTTCAACATTTTCACTTCATTTTATTTATTTCCTATCTATATTATTTTATTACAATATTTATTTATTCAAAAAGTCCTAAAATATATTATATATATTTATATAGTGTATATATTTTATTGTATATAGTGAAAGTCAACTGCAACATGTCAAATTATAAATTTTAACAATTAAATTAAATTTATTATTAGTACAATAAAACTAATAAAAATAAAAAATGAATATAAATCACACTGAAGTATATAAATCCTATAATCGTGGCACGTGGCATGACCGGCATAGTGACGGCAACCATTAACCGGATTGGTTTATTAACCTTGGCGCTCTTGGACCTCTCCTTGGTCACCATCAGGTAAGGCAAATGTTTTTTTATTGTGACACGCCACTACCCCGCTTGATGTTAAGCTAGAGTGTGGTCTATGAAAAGATGTCACTGCTACTACAAATCAATAGTTATAAGTAGCAATCACATCCATTATGCTTAGTATTTTCAATCTGATTCCAAAACGCGACTTCACAGGCAAATTATCACGGTCTGCATACTACTCTTTTGAATCCTTATTTACTATAAGCTTGTAATACAAAATTATTATTAATATTACTATTTTTTTATTCCATCAAGGATAATTTATTCTTTCCATAAACTCAGCTTAAAAATATATCGTAAGTTAAGGAACCAATTGCATATTATTCAAATCTAAAATGCTTAATTTTATTTACTGTTCGAATTATGTCCTTATCTTTTTGTATACAGACGTCTCGGCAAACTTAAATCCCTTGCCAAAATGCTTTAAGATCAAATATAGGCAGTGTTTCTATCATTGTTTGCTCCTTCCCTTTTTTTTTCCCCTTTTTTCCAGATTTCCCATGAGATTTCTATCATTGTGCTTACTTTTCTTCGCTTGTTTACATAAAGAACATTTTA
The DNA here is from genome assembly GCA_905220615.1 of Tinea trinotella. Taxonomy (NCBI): domain Eukaryota; kingdom Metazoa; phylum Arthropoda; class Insecta; order Lepidoptera; family Tineidae; genus Tinea; species Tinea trinotella. Next base: position 5,145,832 of record HG992314.1, read on the forward strand.
TGTTCTAAAAAAGGTTTTTCTAATACCTATATTTTTATGAACAATTTATACAGCTAAAATGGTTTTAAACTAATAAATTATTATAAGTAATATTAAATTATTATAAACTCCGGCATAATTTTATAGTACTTCCGGTAAGTGGCGCTCCATTGTCTTTGCCTATTCCTATGGGAAGAAGTGACAATTTGGTTGATTGATTGAACTATGAGTTTAACTAATTATTTAAACATTTAATTCATAACTGAAAATTTACAATATTAAATTCAATTATATGAAAGCATTATTTAATTATATTATCAATATTTAATTAAACTAATTATTACTAAAAATATACACTTAATTATTTTAAAAAAATCATGACTTTTCGAAATAATTTTCATATGGTAGCATTCGACATATGATGCATCCCGTCTCATGTTAGCTGGAATGCATGTTTTCATGTTCTCGACTGCTACTACAGTTAAATAATTGCAAGTAGCATTCGCATCCTTATGTATTTAATTAAATAAGATTAATTAAATACTTTTATAATACTCGTATGTCGTTAATAATGTCACAATCATCATCTTATACCATTAGCCTTCAACATTATAAACTCCTGTCACGTAGACCATACATAATTTGTTGTAGTGGCGGTAACTACAAAGGGTCGGGGTCTATAGCGAATTCCGATACATTTCTATACGGATAATTTAGTGCAATTGACCAGGAATTAACGCATTTCCTCAATGAACATAGTCTAGAGTCTGTAGTAAACACGTTTATACACTAGGACAACTAAAGGCCGAACATTTAACAAATTATTAATGATAATTTTGATTCTCTCACAAAATCTAAGTCTAACTCGCTGTCTAAATCATTATATTACTGTAATCTTTCCACTTTTAAATAGAGGGTCAATCAGGTTGTTGTTCCAAAGATCTATACGAGATAAGCTTTTTACCGTCGAGATTAAAATAGTAGATTAATTGGTACGAAAAATATTTTTGAAAAAGATAGGAAAAGTTATGCGATAAATATTTTAGCTAAATGTTGATAAATATTTGTTTAGAAGAAGGAACGAATAGGTGAGGGTACTTTTTTTTGTTTTTGTTCATGTTTTTCTAATGCTTTGTATTATAATTATCAATATATATATTTTAACTAATTGGTTACTAATCATATTTAATACCTGTCCTGTATTTGTTTATCAGCAGTTTTCTCCATCCACCTACTTTTGCTCTTTCTACAAGCCTGCACAAACTTGACTGGCAGAGAGAGCCTGATGACTTCATGTCCGCTTTACATATTTTTGTACAAAGAAAAATCAATGATTTATTTTTCAATTATTATATTTTTTATCAATAAATTGTTACACCTCTGTAATCAATTAAACTTTGGTTATCTAACAAATAACCCACTATTCACACAAAGCGTGGATGTTCTTAGTGTATAAAAAGGCTATTAGCTGAACCAGTTACGGCTACGAGCTACGTGAGGATAGGTTAATATAAGATAATAGGTAGCACATTGTTGCCAATTATTAGCTTTTTATTAAATTAATTAAGCATCTGATGAGTGTTTTAAGTATGAATGAACCTATATTATTTATTTAAAAAATTCGGTGCGACTTTTCTTTATAGAACAATTGATAAGTGAAATGCTTTGCCAGCCCATGTGTTCTTTCCATCCTATGACCTTGGATCCTTCAAGCGATGTGTGAAGGCATAATGGCCATAGGCCGGCATAATGACGGCCACCGTGGTAGCCGGGAACTAACTCGGTTTTATCGGTCGTCGTCACTCTTGGACCTCCTCTTGTCTATCATCAGGCGGGTCGAGGTCAGATGTCGTGTTACAATAAAAAAAAATATTTAAACATATATTATTGTAAAAAAAATATTCGTATTAACTAAGTCATTAAACCAACCGTGACTTAGTGGTAGTAAAATGGTCTCGTAAACTAAGAGGTTTATAACCACTTGCCGATAAAAATGTGTCATTGATATTTTGGTCGCTAAGCAAGAAGTCTCTTTAAGCTAAGTATAGATTTTTTAAATTGAAAAATAAATCTGTACCTACTGTACCTATTTTTTTTAAATAACAAATATATAAGAAAATTATAATTAGTTAGAAATGGAGAATTAAAAAAAACGTAATTAAATATTTGATGTTAAGCAAAACAAAACACAGTCGAAATGCGTAAACTCATCCTAATATAAATCCTAATATAAATGTCTCGTAATCTTGTAATATATTTTTATATATTTAAATTTTGGTCCAAATATATACTTCTTATTCGTACTGATACCTGTTTAATTAATTATAACTAATTAAATTCTTATTTTTCAGTTAAACGTTTCTCAATGCATTAAATATAATTATATTTATAAACAGTTTTAAATATTTCAATTACATGGACGTGCATAGAACTTAAATTTCACAACAATAAACAATACCGCATGTAAGAATTTAAAATATTTATTTGTAACCTTTAACAATTGTTTCGTTGTAATTGAATTGCATTAAATGCTTTGTTTGCTAGCACTCAATACATGTATTGCATTAAGGAGTGCTATTTAATACATTCCGACTAAGTACGCAGTTGGCAAAAAACAATACTTTTATTTTAATAAGATTAACCATTAACTACTAAACAAAAAGCTCTTTGTAATTTGTATCAAAAACAGAACAAAAATATAACCAATAGAATATATTTTGATGAGTTTGATGAATCTGATACGTACCAATAACAGCTATACTTTACGGAATCGCCGAGTAAATAGTTGGAAAACTTTCAAATGCTTCTTGTGAATGAACAGCCCTAACGCACCGACCAGTCCATAGAAAATGCATTTCCATTCCGGAAACGGTTGCAGCCACATCTATGCGCCGTTCGCTCCTTTGCAAATGTTCCCGGTAATATCGGACACCCACTTTTACATACAGTGCCCCAAACGTGCCAAATATCTATAAAAGTTTATGTTATCTAAACGTTACAGACAAAAATCATCCTTATTCAATAGTACTTGCGTTTAAAATTCAATCAGAAATGTGAAGATAAAAGTCATTTTATAACAAGTACGTGTGGTAGCTTCCTTTACTAACACTAGACTTTACTAGCATTAGACTATTCTAGGAATTTGTTTGACGGTACGATCCAACGTTTTATTTCTTTTGGGCTAACAAAAAGCTAGCCAACCTTTCTGTCGAACGTTGCACCGTTGTCCTTTCTTTATTGCAATTTATTTAAACAGTAGATAATTAAAGAGGGGAGACTTGCTTGAATCTCTTTCATTCCCAATAAACCCGACGCTCTATTTGTAGTACAATTTAATAATGTCCAGTAAATCCTTTTGGATAGAAAATCGAAAGAAACGTGGAAATCCAATATGTTGTTGTTTTTATCTCGTTTGTCGGTGGATTGAACAAAATAAATTTGCTTCCCAAAGTAAATGTCGCGGCCACTACCGGTCGTAAGTCAGGTTTCAGGTAAAGCCTTATAAAATATTTACTAACCGTGCAAAGAAGTAAAGTATTTAGCGGTGAGCAAAGAGAATACAGCGGATTTCTTGTCCGCCTTCTTACCTTTATTTTTCCTTTTTCGCTTTAAGTCGTTAAGTTTATTGCACGTTGCTTTAAAAATTTAGCAACAAGCCTTAGCTTAAAATATTATAAAACTTCTATGATGATTGCGGATTTCCGGGAAACTATATCTTTTTACGATCTCTATGAATTATACTTACTCGTAAGAAATATGATTAAATTTCAAATTACTACTCTGTTTGAAATATTATATAGCTCAATAGCAATAAAATTTATATTCTATGGATTAAGATTTGGTATAAAAACACAGGCTTCAATTTTCTTTTGACGAATAAAACATTAAGCAAAAATTCCAAAAATCCATTATTTTATTTACTTTTCTAAAGTGCTGGGTTTCATAGAAACAGGACGACCTAAGTATAAGATACATTGATTTTGAACTCTCTCGGCTAGCGTGATCATCGCATTACCACTACATCCGCGGTTCTAAATAACATACAAATATTCCACTAAACATTATAAAAGAAGATAAATTTAAATTAGTTTAATAACTGCTTTTAGTTAAGCTCATTTCAATTAAATTTAATATCTATGAGAAACTATAGGAAGGCAGTTCTCAGAAGGTCATGGTTATTTCTTTAAGCCTTACGATTGTTATTCAATATTTTGGACATTCAGTGGTATGTTGCCAACAAGTGACCTGGTAAATAAGAGGATACACAAAATCTAAAGACCTAAAACCACTAGACATACCCTCCTTCATTAAAAGTTAATAATAATAAAAACTGAAGCAAGAAAGAAAAATAACGCCATATGAGTGCTCAATACCTAGTTGCTTTAATCACAAATATTCTTAAGAGTGGCAGTTGGTGGTAATTTACTCAGTCTGCTGATCCAGGGTCCAGGATCTACAGAACTTAAAGTGGCTTAATAGGATCAGCTTGAAAGTTACTGGTTCGTCTTTGCCGGCATTATAACTGCTACTTTCAGTTATAAGGGGAGGCACCAGAGTGCCGATAGCTTAAAAAACCGATGCAGTTTACGGCTGTCTCAGTCGCTATTACTATGCAGAATAATAACAAAAATAATTGTCTTTTCCACGCGACAAAGCATGTGTAGAGAACTTTATTTGTATATATTTTATTGTGGACTGACATGTGACTATTCCCCGTCTGATGTTAATCTGGAGTGGGGTCCACGAATGGAGACGACTGCTAATATAGTTAAATAACCAAAAGTTAATCCAAATTTAAACTTATGCTCTCCTATTTTTATTTCTTTAAGATATTTATAAGATTTATGTAATATGATTAAATGACGTGGAAGGATCTCGTATACTATACTAAAGAACAGTCTAACGTGGCGTCTAGTAGTTTATGGTGCACTGCCTTCAACAAGAACAAACAAACGAACAAATTATGATCACTAAACGTAATAATTTATCTCACGCAAACTTACATGTAGCACAATGACTTAATAACTATAGAATATTATAAATTTCTACAAGACGAGAGTAGGTAACGTTGATTGCGGATGTATTAAGTTAATTTAATATCTATATTCTTAGTTATGCTAACGGTACCTACTTGGTTTATTAAATTGTTGCCAGATCTATGCCTATATGGTTTATACTGTGTTGAAACAGTTATACGAGATTGTATGCGTTTTAAAAACCATTTCCTTTTTACCCGGATATTTTGGCTACACTTGTATAACAACTTTGACTTGCCAAGCAAAGAGATGTCCAAGAGCGTCGACGACTGAAAACTGACGCTTTTTACGGTTACCTGAATCGCTGTCATTTTGCCTCCCAAAGGTGCTTTTACACGCTTTTCTTAAAAGTTTCAAGCTGAGATAAAGGATGCGGAGAACACATGTGTAAGTATATAAATTATTATTTTAACCATATAGAGACTTATTAGCTTTAACATGTTACATGTGATGTTAACCTGATACGAGTATGTCCCGGGTTCCTTTTCCGGTCTGAACAATGATTTGTTTCGCAGATTTCATTTATGATATTAAATAATTAGATTGGATGTTACAAATATTTGTTTATAAAATACCGAACGGGAATCAAACCCGGGACAATCAAACCGTAACGGATATACGCGTAGCGCATATTTGTCAAATTGTCTGCCTCTTGTATTTAATTAAATATTTGTTACATACAATCTAATAATTAAAAATAAATGCTATGAAACAAATATTTTTTCCGACCGGGAATCAAACCCAAGGTCTTACGCGTGTTACTAATGTTCTACGCGTGTCCTCAATCGTCGTCAATATCATACAAAAGTTAATTAATGCCTTATTAAACCAAAAAATAACATGTACCCCTACAAATAATTGTCGTAATTCGCACAAAGGAATTATCACAAATCTTGAATGGCTACGAACAGAATAAACATGGACGAGAGTGCGCAATAGTGCGTGGAGACAACGAGGGAGCTGTAACCATCCACTTTAATTGTACCTTGTACTTGTGTCGATTCATTTATCGGTACCCCGAGGTAGATTCCAATCAAGCGAAGTTAGGACAGGGATGCCAGACGATTATTAAAACAAAATTAAGTGAAAAAAATTAAGCATATTGTGTCATTTATAATCTTGTATGATTATATATTTTTTTTCATTAAAGATATTTAGATTATAAACGTAGGTATTTATAGAGGCGATTGTGGTGTAGTGGTTGTGCAAACCGAGAGCACGTGCCTAAAACCACTTGCCCGTACCAATGTATCTTTCTTATGTGTACTTTGATTGTCCTGTTACAATCACTTTATATTTTTATGTAAGTAGCTTAACATAAAAATATAAATAAACAAATCAAATAAACATACAATTAAATAAAATTATTTTTACCATAGAGCTTGTATGAAGAGAACTGTGGATGTGAAGGAAGCGAGGAAGTTATGTCGGGACCGTAGCAAGTGGCGCACCATTGTCTCTGCCTATACCCAGGGCCGTCTTAAGCATATTCAGCGCCGGGGTGCGAAAGTCAAGGCTCCGCTCGCGTGGTCTCTGTGCAGTAGGTACTTATCGAAGTATATGTGTAGTATAATATATGGCGGTCGCCGTCGCCGTGGACTCTGCGCCCGGGTGCACCGCACCCCTTGAACCCCCGGGTAAAGACGGCCCTGCCTATACCTGTGAGAAAAAGGCGTGACATTTTGATTGATTGATTGATTGATATTTTTACCTAACCATTTTTAGCCTTAATACAAAATATGGTTACCTAATAAGTTTATTTAAATTTTTAGTTTATTTTTATTATTTTGTACTACTATGATTTAATCGTATTGTGTACGCTGACCATGTTGTAAGTTTTACTATCCAGATCCAAATCAAATGAAGCTAAATGTTAAAAATAATAGTCATCTGTTAGAGCACATCTATAAACATGTAAAAATGAATCTATAAATAAATATACTTAATATAGTTTTGCTTTTACAACTTAAAAACTTTAATTTGTTTAAGTTTTTGTTGCCTTATAAAAAAATATCAATGCATCAAGCACTGTTGACGCAAATGCTGGAAAACCATAAAAAAAGTTAAAGTAATAAAATTTTAAGCCAATGATAATTATTGTTCTTAGCTTATAAAATTATTTTCTTACTAGTAGAAGTACAGGAAAAGGAGTAGACAAAGGTAAAGCAAAAATAGGACGTACTCTTTAATATAGTAAAATTTAAGATTAAATGTCCTCCCGTAGGATACATCTGGCAAACCTTAGTAAGAAGCATTGCTTACCCGACGACCGCCATATATTTCTCGCTCCCTCGCTCGCGTATGCTCATACTTACGCACAAATCTTCACCTGAGTAGCAAACCTTTTTATAACTTTATCGCTTATACGTTATTCACAATAAAATATTACTGGTTATGGTTTATTATTTCCTTGAATAATTTTACTATCGAAATCGGATTTAACGTAAAACGTTTTCTGTGAAATAAATCACGTAATAGAAGTATATTTCCCACAAATCACATGCATAAATTAAAATGAAATGAGGCAATTTAAGATTTTCGACATGGAAGTTTTTTTAAATTGTAGCTTAATACGTAACAGCACTTCGTAAGATATTAGGCTGAAATGCTATCTATAAATATGGAAGTTTCATGAATGTTAAATAACAGCAAGTATCCACCTTGCCTACCTAGTTCGAACCGATACCTATCAAGCTGATCCCAAAACACGAAGATACCTGGCGCTTGAAAGTGGTGGTTGCAATAAATAAAGTAATTAGTAGCGCTTAAATAAGGAGATTCCTGCGGCAGTAGAGAGAAGAAGAGAATTTTAAGAGTGGTAGGCAGTGGTACCCAGTCTGCCGATCCGGGGTAGTACCACCACTTACAAGTATACAGACCGTGAAGTGATTTGGTCACGTTCGGGATCAGCGGGAGAGGTATATTTTCGTTTAAATGTCACCCTTTTTGCACCTCTGCACTACTAACTACCTCAGTTAGGACCTAGCCAGTAGTTTTCAGTATATTTCAAAAATGTCGAAATAAACGCGTAAGTTGAGCATAGTATTAATTTTATTTTATTAAATTATTGCCTAGTTCATATTGTGAAATATAACAAAGTTCTTTTCTCCTACTTTATTTTTTTCTTGAATTAATAACGTATTTCGTATTTAGTAACGTATTTCTCTCCTTTGTTTAAAATGTTATTAGCACCTGAAGATTGGTAGCAAGCGGCGCGTCCGACGCAAGTGTGTGACAGTCCATAATTAACTACTTATAATCGACGCTTAATAATGTACGGACAATGTTAACAAACTGAAATTGTTCTTCGGTAGAAAGCTACTATTTCAACGTATATTTATGTTAGTGAGATAACCGTGAACACGGCTGCGAACTATTCTCTATTCCATCCTTTTTATTATGCTGTTAAATCTGCAGTAAGTTTAAGCACATATTAATAGAGACGGATGATTAATAATCATTAACGATAATTGAAATAAATTAACAGGTTATGCTTGAGGATGTTATATTATCGGATGATAATGATAAAAATAGTTTGGACTTACAACAGTGGTCTGTGTGATGAGTTATGGTGTAGGTCCGTAAGCGCTGACGACGTCTAAGGAGTCTCTGTCGTAATCTACATAGGTGTTCTTCTTATGGTGAATTCTATAAAGAGATTATATTGCAAAGCTTAAAAATTGGTATCCAACTTAAGAATTTCTATGCTTCTTTTGCTAAATAAGAGTATTATAAAAGTTTAACTAAAATTCGTACTTTATAAAGGGAAAATTTCGCCGACAAAAAGAGAAACAAAAGTCATAAATGAGGCCGCCCCGTACCATGAGCGTTAAGCCGCAAAGAAAGTTCTTGAGCTTTAATTAAAAGAGCATCGAGATTACCGCTATATTAGTTACAAGCAGGAACAGGGGTACATTAGAAAAGCTCACTAATGATTAAATCGCATTCTATAATAAAACTTACAAATTAGTAATTAATATTTTATTGTTTAATATAATTATTTATTGGCCATTTTATTCCTTCATAACATATTATAAAGATAATAATTAAAATTAAAATAATAATAACTACTATCAGATAAATCAAATTAAATGTGCAATAAAGATTTTTTTACTAATTTTACTTAATAAAAATTAAACTAATACAATTAAAAAAATATATATAAATACATAGAAGCTACTCGTATCTGGTAGCAAGTTTTTTGCATTTTTAAAAAATACTTCAATGGTCTATTACTGTATAAAAATAATAAATAAAATTGCATTTAAAAACCGTGTGCAGTTACCGAACTGCGACCATGAAACAAGCTCGGTATCAGTCGCTTAATGAGCGACCTAATTTTTTTTTTCTCTACAAATATTATTTGTTTTACAAAATATAGATATATAAAATTTTATTATTTTTCTATACAAATTTCAACATTTTTTACACAATTTTTTTACACTCTAAGCTAGTTTAAGCTTAAAGTGTAATACATTAATAAAGTGTACGAGAATTACAACGCTTTTAAGCACACACTGATAGGAACTTAATGGCTTGTCAATAATACAACGTAATTATTATAAATGTTGCAAGATATAAGATAAAATAATGTTAATCCTTGTGTGCGGAACTTATTATGGTAGAAAGATTCGCCTCTTCTTAATTGCAATGTACGTTGTATCATTATTTATGGGAGTGCCTTAAAGGTGATAAAGTATATTGAGCAGTGGATTCATTTACTACCAATATACAGAGATGAATATGACGGCCGCAGCACTGAAATATTGATAAATGCTCCAGGTTGAGCACGGACAACGATTCAATACATATCAATTAAAATTATATACTGCGCGCTCGTAATTTATTTATATAATAGAATCAACAGAATATTAATAAAAATGGCGGTTCCTTATTTCATTGTTTTAAAAGTTTTTTTTATAAATACTTATGTTTTATTATTGTTTATTTTGAAAATTGCTTTAACTCGTGTTTTGTTTTTTGGACGCAACATCTGACTTGCCGATGCCAAAGAGCGCTGACGACTGAAAAAAGCGTTTTATTGGATCAGTCGCCGTCGCTGTGCCGATATTTTCGCACTTCGTTTGCTGGATACAAGATAAGAATAAAGAAAACACATGGTGTTTATTTTTTAAATGTGCAATGAATACTTTAGCCACTTAGGCAAGCGAGAGAATTGTTTTGGTATCGTGGCAAGTGGCGCTCCATTGTCCTATCCCTGTGAGGCAAAGCGTGACAATTTGATTGATTGATTTACCTACTTAGCGGTTATTGTATTGAAGTCAATTATAGTGACTTATATTATACGCCACGTTAACATTGTCAACTAGGCTATTTAAATAACTGGACAAACTGAATATTATTTCTTACTTTCTATTAAGACTTGACATTTGATATCGACTTGCCTGATGGAAGCAAGAGGAAGTCCACGAGCGCTGTCAACTGAAAAAATCGATTCAGTATACGATTGCCTCAGTTGCCGTTACTATGCCGGTTAAGTTGCTTATTTACGTTTCGCTTATTAAAGTAATGCTGGTCAAAGGCGACCGTGGCGTAGTGGCAGTGCAATTTACACAAACCGAGAGCACGAGTTCGAGAGCACCCACCGGTACCAATGTATCTTTGAAATATATACTTTGGTTATCCTGTTTCTATGATACAAGCAATTTAGTAGTTTAGTATAGAAATGTTAAAAAAGCATTCCACTTGTCAATTGTTCTACAAAAAAAACGACACGCCGTATAATTTTGTTCGACTGCCGATTCGGACGACAGACTGCGGATGAATATTTATACTCGTAAAATAAACAAAAGAGATTCACTAGTGGTAGGAAGCAAACAATATTAAACTAAATAAATAGTGAACCCGCTCCCATTTTTATTTAATATCCGGTCATGCATAACAACTTTAATGTGACAATTTACTAGTCATTACTATCACATTTAGATCAATTTCATCACCACATACATTTATTTATTCACCAGGTGGGCTGGCCACATAGTGAAAGTCACGGGTAACCGGTGGATGCATCTGGCATCTTGTCGTTCAGAATGGCGTTCTAAGGGGGAGGCCTATGTTCAGCATTGGACGCCTACTGACTGATGATAATACATTTATTGGCCGTGACGACGACTAGGAAAATCGTAATAAATCGCTATTTTCAGTCGTCTACGCTCTTGGACTTCCCCTCGCTTATCATCAAGTAAATCGAGGTCAGATGTTACGTCTCAATAAAAAGGTATTGATTGTGGCTCGACATATGACAGCCGCCTGATCTTACGCTAAAGTGCGGCCCGTAAATAGAAGCGACTAATACTTAAGTTAAATGACTGCAATCCCCTAAGTCGGCCTAGTTATAAAGCACAACTTTCAAGCTGATCCCGAAACACGACTAAAAGTAACTTCACGGTTTGTACACTTGTAAGTGGTGATATACGTACTACCCCGGATCAACAAACTGGGCAAATAACCACTAACTGTCTGCCTATCACTCTTAAAGAACCAGACTCTGAGCCTATATCTGTCTCTTTTTTATTAACAAATATTTGTTAATATTATCTACAAATGTTATTGTACAAATCAGAAACATCCCCCAGAAAGCTGGGTTGCCTAGTGCCGATAGCTGTAGAGCTTGTATGAAGAGAATTATGTATGTGGGGAAAGCGAGGGAGTTGTGTCAGGATCGTGGCAAGTGGCGCTATATTTCTCCCTGCCTAATCCTGTGGGGAAAAGGCGTGACAATTTGATTGATTGAAATATATCGAACCAGGAATTTTACTCTAAGCAGACTGGTATGTTGAATAGACTGGTAAGGTATGTTATTTTTTAAATTAGAGCCAAAATCAGTCTATTCATTAGTCAAATTACGCATTCACGTCTAATAATAAAATGATGTCGTAGGCAAAATTAATTTGGCTTGTTTACATACAAACATATAAAAATATATTTTATTGATATATGGGTACTTTTAAAAATTACGAGTTTAAAGTATATATCCATTTAATAATGCGAATTTTAATTTTAAAACGTAAGTCCATCATTTGTAATTGATGTACAAGAATGAGAAATCGAATTAATAAGTTTCGCTTAATCATCTCAAAGGTACTAATCAAAAACTTTTTAATTGAAACCCTAGTTAAAAATGTAGTCAGGTATAAAAAAGAATCTTTACAAAAATCATAAAGGAACATACCTCTATGATAACATGGAGAAATGTACCGATATGTAAGTAAATTTATTAAAACTTTACTTTTCGCTAAAAACGATATTACCAGTTCCACAAAACAAAACAAAATAAACCTCGTAGTTTTTGCTGACCTCGGAACATCGCTTTTATCAGAACGAAACCTTAATAAACGTAGTCAAAGAATCTATAGCTAATTAAAGAAGTCGATATTGCTGAGGTAAGCTTTTAAAAGACTTGGATATTTACTCTTTCTTTGAGTCTTTACTCAGTCGGAGTCCAATATTTGCCTAACGGAATTACGCTGCTGATGAGCGGGTAATTATTATAAAAGTAACGGCTTTCATAATATAACGGGTAAAGCGATTCCGAACGGTTTAGCGATTGGTTTGTTGCGCGTAAAGTCCCGGGTTCGATTCCCGGTCGGAGCAAATATTTGTTTCATAGCTTTTATTTGTAATATTTAATCATGTTAAATATTACAAATATTTGTTAATAAAAAAAAGAGATAGATATTTGCTTATAAATTATAGATATTGTCTGGTTATAAAAGAGTGGTAGGCAGTGGTACCCAGTCTGCCGATCCGGGGTAGTCCCACCACTTACAAGTATATAAACCGTGAAGTGATTTGGTCACGTTTTGGGATCAGCTTGTAAGTTGCCGGTTCCATCTAGGCCGGCATAGTGGATGTGATTGCTACTTACAGTTATTGAATTGTAGTAGCAGTGACATTCATTCATGGACCACACTTCGGCCTCACATCAAGCGGGGTGCTGTCATATGTCGAGTCACAATAAAAAATAATAAAAAAATAAAAATATATTAAGAATAGATAAAATATAATTAAATCGGGTCTAAATGAGTAATATAAGCATATTTACTTGGACGTTTCGGCTCTACTGCAAGAGCCGTTGTCACAAGAAGACAGAGATAAATACAATATGCCAAAAAACACATGTTTTAATCTATTCTTTTGTTAAAACATTATAAAAATATTGTAGCCAAAAATGTTTTAATTAAATCTAAAGAAAATTTTAAAGCAAATGTACCTCACCTAAATTGTTCTGAATAATACAGAATGTTGGTTGTTTTAAGTCAACATAAGTATAAAGTTATTCATAAAGTTTACTTTTCTACGCTTTAATTACAATCAAACCTTTTTATATTTTATAATAATATATTAATACTTAATAAACTTTTGTAACCTATCAAAATGAGCATATAGATTTTTTCCCACTTAAAAGCTCGTGACGAAGGTACAGGTTAAGGTGTCAGGTTTGTCAAAACTTTAGTAAGCGCAGGCTAAAGTGAGCGACGTCGGGCACTTCTTTTAATAACAGTAATTAGTGATCTTACTGAACGTGCACTTATCTCAGCGCGTGTTCGTACAAATTACAATTTGAAACTTTCAATACATCAAAAATAACAGTGTAAGTAAATGCTTCATGATTTTAACTTCACACAAAAACATACAGTTAAGATTTTTGTTAAATGTAAACAATTATATATCTTTATTTATCATAGCTTTTTTGTACATATTTTATGTAATTATTATAAATCTAACGTGATTCGTGGCAAGAAAGTAAAAATCGAAATAAATCAATCGATATCAATGAGTTCATGAATAATAATTTAAATGAATAAATAAGGATGATTAACGAATCAAGTTGAAAATTAAAATTAATACAGATTTTACTTTGCTTATGCGTATTTGGATGGATGCTTCTAGGCTCCAATAATTTAAAAGAACCATATAATTTAACCAATTATGTATATACAAGATGCAAGACGTCAATTTTGTGATCATAATTTTTCACCACATTTTGGCTAAACCGAGATACACTAAAATATAGCAACATATAGTAGAGGTGAACATCTGTATATTCTCAAGCCCTTGTTTTAACAACCTTGACTTCAGAATAAAAGAAATAACTACAACTTTGCAAAGACATGGCGAACCGCGTTCTTTATAACTTATACCACAGATAATGTACTAAGGAACTCTTTAACCTCGTCTTTTTACTTCTCTAAACCCGCAAGTCGGGGAAGGCATCCGCATTCTGTTAACCGAATCGACAGACAAAATAAAGAATTCGGCGCGTCTGTTATTAGCCAAACAATAAGCAAATGGAATTGTTTCTCTCCATCTTACTCCTCCAAGCAAAGCGTCAAAACGCATATTCGGCTGGATGTGGCGGCGCTCTTGGACCTTTCCTCTAAAAACATCGGGTAAGTCCAGTCGTAATAAATAAAAAAACATCAAAATTTGCTTATCTCTTATAAAGCAATAAGTAACTTAAAGTAAATAGAGCTCGAGGGTAGATTTCAGTTGACCGCACTCTATAATTATGTTTTAACCTTAGTTATTAAGTTGTCTTTTGAGAACTGTGAGCAGTAAAGTAAAAACATGGTTGCTGTCTTAAATAAAAACAACTTAGAGGACATCTCACGAAATTATACCACAAATTATACATACAGATAAATACTCGTAACTTTTATAATAGCTTATATTAAAACGACTCTTTAATATATAAAAACTGTTTGAGAAACTGATGTTTAAGAAACCTAAACACTTCCTATTATTATTGGACATTTATGTTTGTTTCTCCCAAACATTGAAACTGATTTTTTTAACTGAAATTACATCTGACTACGACCTGTCTTGTGGTAAGCATGATGGAGGTCGAAGAGTGCCGACTACCGAAAAACCCGAGTCAGTTCACGGCTGCCACAGTCGCCGTCACTATGCGGCATAATAAAATATACTATCATCAGATTATTTATTCCAAACTTACTCTCCGCAAACCTCATATTTTAATTGTGACTCGTCATCTGACCTTGCCTTTCCAAATGGTATGTAGGGGTAAATCCAAGAGTGATAAAGGTTCCTTTTTACTAATCGCTTGAAGGATCTAAGGTTATAGTTATAGGATGGGGGATCTGCAAATCATTCCATTGCCGATTGTTTGAAAAAGGAACGACGTGTCGAACTATTTAGTTCGACTGTCAAAATGCTCCTCAGAACCTATACCGTGGTAAAGGCGATAAAAAAACGCACTCATAGAGCTGTCAAATCTCCACGAAAACTAACACAATCTGTTATAAAAATATATTTTTATTCAATTTTTATTACTAAGTTACTTTAAGATTTTGTAAGACGATGCGCGACATCTACCATTACAAAGGTGCAGCGCATCGTCTTACAAAATCTTAAATGTTATCCGAGCTTTCCACTGTGGTTTGCCGTCAGACGGCCAATGCGCTATTAGTCAGTGATACAGATACAAGAAGGCTTACGTGTTAATTGGGCCTGATAATTCAATGTGCCCTTAGAAATATTAAGTATATACTTTAGCCGGCATAGTGACGGCGACTGGGGCAACCTATAACAGCTTTTTTTAGTGTTGGCGCCCTTGAACATCTCCTTGCTTACCATCATTGTTGAGTTCAGACAACACGTCTCAATAAAAAACCTCAATCAATCAATCAAATTGTCACGCCATTTTTCCACAGGGATAGGCAGAGATAATGGAGCGCCACTTGCCACGGTCCTGACACAACTCGCTTGATTTACATCTAAAATTCTCTTCATACAAGCTCTAAAGTTATGGGTTCACCTTTAAATTAATAATAGAATATAACAGCGATTTCTATACGCCTATACCCGATTTTAAAGCCGCTGAAAGTTTTAATAACAGATACTTATTTATTGGTAAAAACCTCAGATCATATAATATAATATAAATCTCGCAGCCGCTTTGCAGCAGCAGTCTGCCGAGAACGCTGAGTCCTTTTTCTAGGCATTACAGCGACGAAGAAAGAACGAAGGAAATGAAAACTTAACCAAACTAACTGTATGCTTAAACTAAAACCTAACCTAATAAGAAATGTAAAACCTAACCTTGAAAGAATGTAGATGTAACAGGTATTATTTACAACAAAACAAAAAATGTGTTATTGTGAAAATATTAGAAACAAAATACTATACTTAAAACAAACACTACCTACTATAGAGAAAACTACTACAAAATGAAATTGTATAAAAAAGGATTTTGCACGATGATATTATATCGTAAAAACAAATTAACGCTGCATTCAACCGATCAGTAGTGAGCCGACCGCATAGTATGCTTGTATGTCTATAAATGAGACGCCCCTCCACTTTATTAGTTTATTTAAATGTGTGAATGCAAATATTACTAACTATACTATTAAACTTCATCACGTTCGTTCCTCCTTTGTGTCTAACCAGCAACTGAATAACCAATTACTGCATTTTCGGTGTGTTTCATCCATATTTTATATTTGCTCGTATGCGTAAATGCAGTGGAGGGGCGCGTCATTTCGGCTTAGACAGACTATACCTCGTAGAGCTACACCCCCCTCCGCCTCGCCCGCAAGCACCGCCTCTCCTCGCCCGCCGGTTAGCGCATATCATGCGACGCGTGTGAATTTTGTTTCAGAGTTATTTTAAAATTGTATTATCTTATAAGATGTTTATTGAAATTAGGTGATGTCAATGACAATTATGTTCACAGTTAAATACTCTTAATTAATAACACATTTATTTTGATAAAGAATAATATTATTATGTTAATACAACTCTGACAAATAATTTGTAATAATGCAATAATTCAGACCAAATTTGACTATCATAAAAACGGTTATTGTGAGTTAACCTTAAAAGATAGACATATACGGTCGCGGACATTTTTTTAGATAATTTAAAGAGGAATAATTCTTTCACACATATTTTTTGGGTATCTCTAACGGTTTTCGCAGCGCACGCAACGGAAACCCTCAAAGACGAATAATATTCCCCGTTTTTTCCACATTTTCGACTGTTTCTTCGCTTCTATAAGTCGCAACGTAATGTTCTATAGCCTAAAGCCTTCCTCGATAATTGATCTATCCAACACAAAAAGAATTTTTCAATTCGAACCAATAGTTCCTGAGATTAGCGCGTTTAAACAAACAAACAAACTCTTCCGCTTTATTATATTAGTATAGATTTCTACAAAAGTAAGTGTACTTATGAGTGGTAGGCAGGCAATATGGTGGTGATTCGCCCAGTCTGCAATGAAGTAACCTACGACTTGGCTGATGGTAAGCCTAATAGTGCCGACGATGAAGAAAGCGACTAAGTTTACGGCTGTTTTATTCACCGTCACTATGCCGGCCAAAGGTGAATTTTACGCTTTGCTTGAAGGATCCAAGGTTAAAGGATTGGAAAAATATACTGGATAAATGTATAAAAAAACATATGGATTTCAGTAAACCAAATAGAGTCTTAACTTTAGTAAGCTACTTAGTATGAGTCGAGTTGCTCGTCCTTAATCTCTTGTCTTAACTAATTGAGGCCACTCAAGAGGGAACATTTGGCACGCCAACTAATAAGAATGTGGTTAATGGCCGCTACCAAATTAAGAAGTATAGACAAGTAAGTATTAACAATCTGTACCAAAGGAAATCTGATGGATCTTTTTCTCAGGATTAGTTATCCTGCATCAATAGATTTGGTGTCTTCATATTGACTGAGAGGATTTAATTTAATATCGTTCTTTTGATCTAAATAAGTATAAAATAATCAGTTTTAAAATAAAACTGTACTTTGTTAACCCAGAATTGTGTTAAGCCGCCATAGTGACGGCGACTGAGGCAGCTGTGAACAAGCTCGGTTCTCTCAGTCGTCGTCACTCTTGGACCTCCTCTTGCTTATCATCAGGCCGATCGTGGTTAGATGTCGTGACACGATAAAAAAAATAATGCTGGAATGGTGTCTACGAATAAAGGCGATTTAACTGCTACCACAGTTAAATGACTGCACGTATCCACTATGCAGACCTTGTTGAAACCGGCAATTTTCAAGTTGATCCTCAAAAGTCACTTTACGATTACCCTGGGTCTGCAGACTTGGCAAATGTCCACTAACTGTTATTTTTTATTTTTTTTATTTTATTATTTTTACATGAGCATGCATGTATTATAGAAACAAAACGATCAAATTACATATATCAAAGATACATTGGTACTGCCAAGTGGTTTTAAACCCATAAACTCGGTTTACACCTCACAACCACTACACCACGGTCGCCTTTTAGGATTATATATTATGTATTTTTTTAGATTATATATTAAATAAATACATAAATTTATTGTTCCCAAATTTAGAAATAAACTAAGGAAATAACTACATAAGTGGAATTACTAAATAATATGTCATAGAATGGTCGTATTAGTAACAGTAGAAAGCAAGTTCCTACAATTGCAGAAACGTTTCAATTAACTTAGTTGCACAGACACAAATTCTCATGCGAGGAGAATCTACTCAACTTCGCACAAATCCCTGAAACAATTGATTGAATGTCTGTGGAGTTGGTTCCACAACTAAGTTTAATTTAGTATTACGGACATATAATATAATATAAAGTATATATCAATACTAGTAAATATCTATTTACTAGATAAAAAAATTACACAAAAAATTATATGAGTGTGCCAGCTGGTGCGCGCTAGCAAATCCAATAGTTTCGAATATCGAACAGTTTCAAATAATTTTAAATCAAATTAAATTGTCACGCCTATTGCTAGAGATAGTAAGAGAAAAGTGGAATATAATATTCATTGAACTGTGTACTGTGCATGTATGTATAATTATTACATAACACATTGCAAAATAATATTATCTATGGTATAAGCAATATAGGCGTATGTGCGATATAGTATTTTAATTATTTATTTGCTACACCAGGGCCGTCTTTACCCGGGGGTTCAAGGGGCGCGGTGCACCCGGGCGCAGAGTCCTAGGGGGCGCATGCCGACCGCGATAAACTTCAATAGGTACCTACCACACTGAGACCATGCGAGCGGAGCCTTGACTTTCGCACCCCGGCGCTGAATATGCTTAAGACGGCCCTGTGCTACACCATTAGCACATCACAAAAATAATATAAAACTACAATCATTTTGATATGAATGTTCCATTACAAGTGTACCCAACATTCGCTTATTCCATATATAATATACTAAATAGTTAATCTAACTTATTTTTTTGCTCCCGTGTTATGCCCCACATGTCGAACTAAAAGGTCCAACCTTTCGTTTTTCTGTAGAACTACTGAGAAGTGGAATGCTCTACGAGTCTATCGGAATACTCTCCATCCGATGACATTTATCCTTCAAACGAAAAAGCATTTCCGGTTGACATAGTGATGACGACTAAGGCGATCATAAACTGAATCAGTTGTTTCAGTGTTCATTGCTCTTCGACTTACCTTTGCAAGTCAAGGTCAGATGTTACGTCGAAACAAAAATAAACGTAATACTGTATATGTTAAGAACTTGGATTAAGGTAGAATAAAAAAGCCTTTTGGTAAAAGAAATATCGAGTACATTTGTAAGTCTTAGTTAATGGTATCAAAGCAATATTTTAGTTTTACTTTTTACTTAAACCCTACGAGACGGTAAATGCTATTCAAAAGCTATTATTTTTAAAGACGCAATTTTTTGCCTTACAGTTACTATATTTATTGAGCTGAGAAATAGTAACAAGTTAAATAAATGACCAGGTTTGGTTTGGTTACTGACATAGCGATTTATTAAGTGTTTATTGGCAATTTTGTTGCGACTTTTATTAACTAAGATAATAAAACCATGGGATATCTTTTAGAGGCGAAAGAGTTTTTAAGTATTTGGTACCCAATCCATTCACAATAACCCATTTCCTTTTTACAGATATACAAAATCCTCCGAACTATTACCCAAAAACGAGATTGTATGCAAAGCTTTTTTAATAAGACCTCAGTAGACTACTCTCGTTTTATATCGTTCCTTCGTCTCGCGGAAATGTCAGCAATCTAGGGAAAATCCTACTTTATTATTATTGTACCGCATTTTATTTGGGGCTCAACCGAAAGGAAAATAAACCTGGAAATCGGTTGCGAGTAAATAAAGTTTATAAAGTGACTGAACAACCAAACGCTGAAGCTGCTTGAGCCATAGATAACAATTACTGAGACAGTTAAAAGACGCCTTTACTTGTATTTTCTTCCATTTACTATTGTGTATTTGTTTAGCTTACCTCACATTTAAACAGACTGTCCATATTGTTTTGCTACAGAAGAACTAACGTCAGCTTCGTCTGATACAGTAGCAATGATATCGATCAAATTGTCACGCCTTTTGTCCCATGGGCAGAGACAATGGAGCGCCACTTGCCACGATACTGACACAACTCCCTCGCTTCCTTCACATGGATAATAAGTCAAAGTAGATTGACGAAAGCAATTATAAATATGATGTGGATGGATGCGTTAAACAAGGCAGGCCTAGGAGGGTGTTTTCCGATCAAATTGAAGACATCCTCAAGAAAGCTAGGTTGCCTAGTGCCCATAACCTTAGAGCTTGTATGAAGAAAATGGTAGCAATGATAACAGGCACAAAAATAATTACCATAATGCCGGCCGTCTTCAAAAAGAAAATGATAATAGAATTAAAAGGGAGCAAATTCTTTATAGCTTAAATACGATCTTAATTCCCAAATGTAATTAAAAAATTCGCCTCTTCAAAGTCAATGAGCTTCATTCTTTTATCTTCAAATCCAATTTAGCTTTTTACAGTCGAAAAACGCTTCGGCAGTGAAAACGAACATGATGAACAAGTGGAGCCGAAAATCGTATAAAGTAAGTCCAGACATCAAAGATGCAATAAAGTAGCTAAGTAAAATAAGATTAAGTGACACGAGGCTTA
Organism: Tinea trinotella; assembly: GCA_905220615.1. NCBI lineage: Eukaryota > Metazoa > Arthropoda > Insecta > Lepidoptera > Tineidae > Tinea > Tinea trinotella. Next base: position 5,166,779 of record HG992314.1, read on the forward strand.
AAAATACGTATATATTATATTTGAATTACGTATTTAAAATAACTTTGAACATGCCTAAAGGGGGATGGACAAAAATTTATTGGTCCCAGCCCAGGAACGGTTGTATGCGGTTATTTACAATTGTTTGTTTATGTTACCTAACCGAACCATTGTAATAAGTCATAGTAAAAGTTTTAGAATATGAAATGACTTACGTTTACGGAAAACATAGTTATTGGTTATACGTAAAGAAACACCCATTCTCTTATAGAAGATTTTTTATTAAAAAGTGAATAGGTGTCTGCTAAGGTTATAACGCCTCATTCCCACTACCCATTCACACAAATGCTCATAAATCGCTGCGACTACAAAAGTACACGCGACATTTTATTTCGAATTGTTTTTTTTCGACATATGACAGCACCCGCCTGTTGTTAAGGTGGGGGCAGTCCATGAATGAAGACGTCTGCTACTACAGTTAAATAACTGTAAAGAGGTACGCATCCAGTATGCCGGCCTAGTTGGAACCGGCAAACTTACAAGCTGGTTAGTTGGTCTATATTTGTAAGTGGTGGTACTACCCTGGATCGGCAGACTAGGCATGACTCCTATCACTCTCACAAACAGACCCGGAGCATTAAACCGGTTTTTTTTTTCAATATTTTTTATATACAAATAATGAATAGTGATATTTAGACAGCCATGAAATGACACGGTTTTTTCAGTCGTCGGCGCTCTTGGACCCCCATCATGCTTACCATCAGGCAGGTCGAAGTGAGATGTCGGTCACAAAAAATGACTTAACTATTTTTCTTTACAATAAACTGAGCAAAATATCAATTATTTAAAGTGCACAAGAACTCTCAACACCGCACGTGTCGTCTTCGTTTCGGCTGCAAAAGGTGAATTCTATTGCCACTTTAAGAACGAATTCCTCTTATATAGAAGAGGATAAAAATATGCCCGAGTGAGGATGATTTTCATATTCAATTACAAACAGACAAGCATGTCTCTAGTGCGCCTTTGACGTCGGTTTAAAGGAATATTAGGGGCCACTTGTCTCTTGAAGAACGCTGGATAGAGAGATGGAATTTTAAATCTGTTTGATATTAAAGTTTTCTGTTTTATTTAAAGTTTATGAGATATTCAGATTTATATCGTGCAATGTGAAATTGGTAATAGAAACTGTTTTACCACGAAAATAGACCACGGTTTTGTGTGTTTAGGCTAAACACGGTACGATTGTCTCAGATCTTTTTTTTTTTTGCTTACATACCCATTGTGGTATATTATGATATTGCACACAGCAACTTTGACATAGAGACAAAACTTTACTAAAAAGGTAAAATAAAAATTATTCCTATAATTTTAATTTTGTGAGAATATGTGGCAACTTTTGTCGAGATCATGTTGGATACTTTCGTAATTCATTTTTATATTAACTTTTGTCCAACGAACAAATTACTGCAGACAGTTACAATCCAAAAAACTAGAGATACAGTTTGGTTTATAAAAAAACAATTAATAGTTACTATACGTAAGTGAATTGTGATATTTTATTGATATTTACTAACACAATTAAACTTGTAAAATGCAAACAAAGTAAATAAAACATTAATCCTCTAGAAAGCATTTCATTACTTATGCGAATAAGTAATTCTTACAGTACGATTTAAGTATTTAAATTTTAATTTGCCTAAAGCTTTTCATTTACAAGAAAATCTATTCTATCTTATGTTTAAACTTTAAATTAATTATTAAAATCGATGTGTTCAATATTAATTTGTTTATTTAACATACAGTTAGTTATGTTGAGCCAAGCTTTGGAGTTACTCGTGTTTGGCAGAAACTGAAAGAACGACTAAAATTAATTGTATTTTTAAATTAATATTTTATGCTTACTTTTTAGTTGTAATTCTTCACTACTTAAAAACCTACTTTAATATCTCTTCTTATACAGCCATGCGTAGTTGAAGTTTGTGATTTCTTCGCCGTATTTCAATTATCAATCTTCACACCTCGATCTATTCTTCTTCGCGGGCTCTAATTTTTGATCAGTTTATTAAATTCTTTCATCTCCTTACACTTTCCTGTCACCAATAGTTTCTGCATGTTATCTTCGAGCGACGTGACTATGGCTACTGTTAAAACTACTGCGGCAGGAAAGTAAAAATCTTTCGATTAAACCCCTGATAAATACACTATACCAGTCGCATCTACTTATTAATTATATTTGATTTAAATTATAAATTAAACTAACAACAAATAACAATAAAATGTTATTATTAAATAAACATCATACTAAAATAAATCCTGTTAATTAAAGTTTACGTTTGAGAAAATGCACGTTTTAAATATTAACCAAATAGGTACTCGTGTTGGTGAAATCTTTGCATGAATAACTAGCTTCACTAGGGGCGCTGAGATCAAACAAAATATTGCATGCAAAGGGCACATCCCTACGTGATGGTACTTTTATTATGTGCATATCTAGGAGGGAAAAATGTTAAGCTTCATGACGCCCCCACGTCGGCAATGTTTTATATAATTAGCTTAAGCGCTTTAACGAGGGGTTCATATATTTGAATAGAATTTTTCAAAATCCTAATGAATGTTTAGATTGGACAACTTTCATCGTATTTGAATTTGTTTTATATGAAATAGGTTTTGTTTGTAGTCGTATGGTGGAAAGGGTTGTTTTGTCGTTGTTGGTTAGAATGGCATGTGTCTAAATAATTGATGTCGTTTCATGTTTGTTTAAGTTAGTTTACCTTTAATCTTAGAGATCAGAGAGAATTTATTTAACCTAATAATAAATGCTTGCACTGGCTGGATGGAAAGAAATAGTGGAAGAGTTGAGGCACGATGGCTCTAATCACAATATAACTATGACGTGAAGCATAGGTTACAACGGGTTTTTAAACATTTTTTATTTACCTAGAGGTCAAATAAAAAAATGAGGCAGATAATTGATCGGCTTTTGGATTTTTGCCTAGTCTGCCAATCCTGGTTAGTACCACTATTTTTAAGCGTACAGACCGCCAAGAGACTTGATCGCGTTTCAGGATCAGCTTAAAAGTTTCCGGTATTAACAAGGCCGGAATAGTGGATGGAACTGCTATTTGCAGTTATTTAAATGTTACGTACACCTTCATGGACCGAATAGACCATGTTCTAACTTGGAATTAAGTGGGGTACTGTCAAACGTTGAGCCAAAATAAAAAATACATGATTTAAGCCTATTTCTATTAAATCTATTAAAGTCTATTTATTTCTTATATTATTATATAACCGGCACTAGAAAAATATAAACGAAGCAAGGTGTAAATCTTTTAGGCTCGGAGCGTTGCATTTATAGTTTTTATTGTCAACGTGGGTGGCAACTGTTCTATTTAAGAACCTGTCAATCCTTTAATCTATTCACAGATAAAGTTCTTTACAGATTATAATCGCTAAACTCGCTATTTCAATCTCCATTCACTATACCTGTCAAAAAAGCAAATTCAAAGAAAAGGGAGATCGGTAAATGTTGAACTAAGGAATAGCAGTTCGTTCACACATTGCTATAAAGGGTTGACATTTGCGTCTATTTATGACGGGTGTTGATTTTTTTGACAGCTCTATTGTGCCAATATGAATGCACAGTTTAAATTTTAAAAGCAATCACAATTTTGTGCAGGGTGGCGACATTGTGGGTTTTAAAAGGTGAATCTGTCAGTTCCATTCAATTTTATTATTATTTTTAGGGTTAGGATTTTTTTCTTCTCTTTTAATGCATTCAGACTATTGTGCGATTTATTTTCACAAAATAAACTAAATTAAAAAATATAACTATTACTTAAATACTCATAAATTGCAAAAGAAAATAAAATCACTAAAATTATATTGAAATCTCCACGCCTAAGAAATTATAGATAGTATTAAAAATAGACATATGTTAGTTTGCTATCAGTAATTTTCAGGCGTTCTTACTAATTATAAAAATAAATTATTAACAAGCATATAATATTCATAGGTATTAATAATACTTAAAGTTTAGTAAAAAGAAGGTAATACCCGCACAGGTCGAGGAAAGCATCCGCATCCCATTTTATCGACCGAATCGGCAGTCAAACTAAAAAGTTCGGTGCGTCTTTTCTTTGTAGATCAATCGACAAGTGAAATGCTTAGCCTTCCCATGTGTTCTCTCCATCCTATGACCTTAGATCCCTCATGCGTGAAGAAGCACCTTTGGCCGGCATAGTGACGGCGACTGCGGCAGCCGTGAACAAACTCGGTTTTCTCAGTCGTCGTCACTCTTGGACCTCCTCTTGCTTATCATCAGGCGGGGCGAGGTCAGATGTCGTGTCATAATAAAAAAAGGTAATATTTAAAATTATATCACATTATATTATATAATATTTCATAAAAGTGGTATGGTATATGAAATGAATAAAAATGGAAAAGTTTCTTAAGCGCCTTATAAAAAAGTATAATATAAGTATCGATTTTGCACTACTTAATATTTTTCTGTGAGTAGCTCAATGTAAAAGTTTTAATATTAAAGGGTTTTTGATTTAATAGGTATGCTCCTCTATAGATAGACCTGTAGTAATAAATATTCTTACACTCTCGATAGATAGTAAGAATATTTGAATATATGTACGCAGTTTGCCGTCCTAAACAATCCGTATTCACTAAAATCAAACGTAATAATTATTCTATTATTAATTCGGCGCTAGGAGTCATATAGTACGATCTTTAAGCACATCAGACTATATTAACAGCATAACCAAACATAAATTTGCTAGTAGCACCTTATTCAGAACGGCATGCTAATCGAAGCAAATCTCTTAGTGTTTACGTACACTTAAGTGTACTTTCGTTCACTGAATAGTTTATGCAGCGTCTGAAATCCGCTACTATGCGGCTTGATGCATTAACCTACGTCACAGGGCTTACGGGCCATGCCTCGACAGAGCCACCCCGCTCCGGTTTAAGACCGGGATAATGTAGGGATTTTACTAAAACCATTTTAAACCAACACTAAAAGTATTTTCTCTTTTGAATAGAAAAATAAATGAGAACATTGTGACAGAGTTGAGTATAACAAAAGATTTCGCATAGAGTCTTACTGCCAGCCTTATTTGCTTCTTTCTCATTTTCTTTGTGATCTTTGTTTTTCTGTGTTACGCTGAGGAGGATTTCAGTTAATTAAAATTTGCTACATTATAAATGAAATAAGTAAAAATAATAATATAATATTAAAAGAAATAAGCGCATTCCTTTATTAGAATAATGTATTATTTTATATTCTTATTTTTTTTATAGAATATTATTTATAGTCATATTTCCATGATAATGATATTTGAACAAGAAATTCTCTATAAAATCTAAAATATGATTTAATGTCGGTATTTACGAATAGGTTTTTTTAGGTGCTTCCATTTAGTTAGGCCCTTGGCTTGGCTTATTTGTAATCCACCAAACCGAAGTTGTGCTGGAAAATAAATCGTATATAGTGGGTGGTAATACCAGTAAATAAAAATGCATTACAAATTACAAGAACCATTTTATTAAACAATTAACTTTATAATGGAACTTAAACTAGCAAAAGATATTTGTTTGATTTTCTCAGAACGTTGAAGTAAATTTTAATTGAACCAATTGAGTTCGCTTATTACACCAATCAAGGCAACGTACATTGCTCATTTTAACCCATCAAGTGAACATGTTATTCAATTAAAATTCTGCATAGAATATGCACATAGCTCATTCAACGGATTCTGTACCAGTTATAACCATGTAATAATACTAAACTACACTTATAACGAAAAATAAATAGTCTTATAATCTAACGTACTTAATTATCTTAATTATTTTTTAAATAATATAAACTCTTTTTTTATGTCAATACTTATTTCATTACATACTTGTATCTTATAGCTTATAGTTAACAAGTCTAAAACAGTTTAAATCTCTATACGCGTTTTGAGATATTCAACTGTAGCAGTCGCTTCCATTCATGGACCGCACTCTTTCTTAACATGGTGATTCTTAACATCTTAAGATGGTGATATGTCACAATAAAAATCTCAATCTAGCTGATGCTTCTACTCGAAGGTTGTGAACTTATTGTAAAAAATACTTACTGCATAAATTTTGATCTTTCGAACCACTTAATCTACCATTCTACGACTTAATCTCGAAGTTTCCATTTTATCTTGATTGTCCACGGACGGATGGATGAACGGAAGGGCACCGGCGCCGTATCTTAATGATTTACTATTTTATGCATGCAACATACTGTGTAGAAGCTCTGGAAGCTTGTGAAAATTTTGGTAAACAAAATTGTTAATATAAAAATAATTAGAGAGATATTGCAATCTGTTACCATAACCGTGATTCCAATATTAAGAAGCTACAAAGAAAAATGTATGAAATAAGCATCGATCGTTTGGAACATCTGGGAAGGACCATTAGGTCAATGTCTCTTTTTTCTTCAAATACGTCCTTAAACAACTTCAGCAGAGTAATTTAATAAGCTTACAATGTCATAATAAATTGCTCTCGATGATCCACTTGCCTCTTATGTAATTAATTATGAGTATCGTATTCTACTCTATTCTTATTCTCACAAATTTGTATTACATTAAAATAAAGAGGTGTATTTATTTATTACATTATACCCGAAATACTTACAAAAAATCTGATAAAAATAGTCAAAATTACCGGGACATCTTACTAGGTTACATCAAGAACAAATGCATAAAAAATTAGTTAATCAATTCCTTCCTCGTGCTAATTTGTAGTACTTCCTCTTCATGTATTTATCAAGTTTCAGAGGCTTCATTAATCTGTTCTCATAATTGCTCATCCAATTTTCACTTTGATCTAAATTCCGTCCTTCCACGACTGTCGTCGCTGGCATTGTGATTCTACTGAGTAATCCCTGAATTGTTTGAAGTATAAATGACAATAACGACATTGAGATAACAATATTAACTGGATCAAATCCAATGGAGTGGTGGTGATAAGTTAGCGGCGCGTGGTTGTTCGAATTTCCAGTTGGTGCACCATAACCTGTGGTCGTATAACTATTGTAACTTCGTCCACTTAAATCTTCTGTCGAGTCTGATCCACTAATTTGTTTAAAACTATTCCTTTTAACTTCGGGTGCTTCGACTTGCTGCTGGATCAGGGGCTTTGTGTAGAACTTTTTGCCATAACGCTTTACAACGTCGAGTTTCTTTAACATACTTCGGGCATTCGTCTGTATTTTCTGGAATAATGCCTGCATTTTTGAGCTCTGATTGTTAATTACGTTAGAGACATAGTTTTTTAGATTTCCTATGGAGTTCGATTGAAAAGATTCCTTTTGTTGGTCGGTTTTTACTGTTGTCACTAATAAAATTATAATAAACACTAAAACGGATACTAGAGACATGATTATTGTAAAAGTTAAATATGTTTTTGTGAACGACATGTACTATCTTTTCACTGTAACGAAATGCTTTCAATCTTTTGTGTGTATATTAATTTATAGGGATACGTGTTCGAGGTCTGTTGCTTACAATAATATCCGCTCACTCTTCCTATTGTTTGTTGATACGAATATGTCATATTATTCTTACCTTGACACGTGACCTTTACGACCCAATTAACCCCATCAAAAGTTAACCTAGTTTTCATTTCAATTATTAAAGTTTATGTCTTAGTTCACTGCTTATGTTGATTACTAGGGATGTAAGTTAAATAGTGACGGCGACTGGAAGAACTGTAATATGAGACTTTTTTAGTCGTCTGCGCTCTTGGACCTCCTCCTGCTTACCATCAGGCAAGCCGAGGTTAGACGTCGCGTCTCATTAAAAATAAGATACCGATACAAATGAACAATAAACATCCAATAACATGGGATTGGACGAAGACGATATCGAATCGTATCTGAATTAATCTTAGTTGTTATCATCCAACTAAGACCCCACTCGCCTTTTGTTACTCTGAGTGCGAGCCATAAACGAAGGCGACTGCTACTACAGTTAAATGACTGTCAGTAACAGTCATATCCACTGTGTCGACTGTGTGTATTTTGAAACGGCAACTTACAAACCGATCCCGAAACTTGACTAAGTCACTTAACGGTTCGGCAGACTGGCCATCACTGCTTACCACTCATAGAGTTTAAAGAAAAATATAGAAAAGAAAAAAGATCAGCATTTTAAAAAGAATATTTTGAAGCAATTTTATAATGCTCTACCTAGCAGACTAAAGTTTTTTAATGAAAAGAAATCGAACCGAGCTTCTACGAGTAATTAACGGAACTAGAAGACAGACAAGTTTTATATTGAGATTGATTGAAAATCTTTATACAATTATTGTATCGAGATAATTAAAGAAAACTTCCTGGTGGGTAAACCATTATAATGCTAATTGAAATAACAATTACTAATATATTCTTTTTTATCGTGGCTCGACATAGTACAGCACCCCGGCTAATGTGCTGAAATGCGGTCCATAAATGAAGGTCATGTAACAGCTACTACAGTTAAACAATTTAACTAGAAGTCGCAACTTCTATGCCTTGTCGGACTCGGCAACTTGTAAGCTAATCCCGAAACACGACCTAAGTCACTTCATGGTTTGTATGCTTGTGTGCTCCGACTTCGCACAAGTATTGCCATAAATTATTTTTATAAAAAATCGTTGTTATTTCTAAAATTTAGTCTTAATTCTGTTTTGTGGTGTATATACCGAATCGGCAGACTGGCCAAACGACTTATACCAACTGCCTGCCTACCACACAAAAATTAATCGAAACCTAATTAGAAAAAAAATGTTGATTTTATAGCGCCATCTATCAACAACAGCTGAAACTACTTTAAAGTTTTCATAGCATAAATTTAAAAACTCCTGCGCACGATATAAAGAGGAATACCGAAACTAAGTTTAGTTTCTAGCGTTCTCCGCTAGATGATGCATGCATGCGCGTACGCAAATCATCATCTAGCGCCATCTGTTGAAAACAGCTGGAACTAGTGAGATGTTTGACGGAATACCGAAGCTAAGTTTATTTACGAGCGTTCTCCGCTAGATGGTGCATGCATGCGCGTACGCAATTTATTCACTTGCGCCATCTGTTGAAAATAGCTGGAACTAATGAGATGTTTGACATGCGCACATATCAGATTGCAATTACGTAGTTCTTAAAATAACCTAGATGGCGCTAATTTAATTCAATAAAAACACATTTCTCTCAACTGAAAACCTGTATAAAAACAAGAAACCAATAAGAATTAATTCTTATTGTATAATTCTTATTGGTTTCTTGTTTGGTATTATCCCATCCTTGTATGAATATATTGTAAAAGGAGAATATATTGATAAAAAATTATATAAGTAAGTTCAGGGCCATCTTTACCCGGGGGTTCAAGGGGTGCAGTGCACCCGGGCGCAGAGTCATAGGGGGCGCATGCCGACCGCCATAAATTTCGATAGGTACCTACTACACTCATACCACGCGAGCGGAGCCTTGACTTTCGCACCCCGGCGCTGAATATGCTTAAGACGGCCCTGAGTAAGTTAAATCGAGTTACAAAGAAATTAAGACAGGCATTTAACACGTAACTTTAATTTAATAAGTACGTATTAATTCAACAAACTCTCTTTAATTTATATGTATTGTATTAAAAGAAAAAACAACACTAAAACAAACAAACATATATACAAACAATAATATGTAATATGTAGATGAAAGTAAATGTAAAGAAACTAGAAGATAAACTGTATTCGGCCGTGTGTATTAATTTCTCATTTGTAAAATAAACTATGTACAATTTTTCTCCACCGGCAAAACAGCTTGAGCAATTGTAAATGGCATCTAGATTTCAAAACATAAAACGGAATAGAGTCGCATTAAATAAACTAAGTAATAAAATCAATTATTCAAATTGTCACGCCATTTTCCTAGAGGGCAGATACAATGGAGCGTTATTTGACACGATGCGTTAAAATATTTAAATTAAATAACAGTCATATCCACTGTGTCGACTGTGTGTATTTTGAAACGGCAACTTACAAACCGATCCCGAAACTTGACTAAGTCACTTAACGGTTCGGCAGACTGGCCATCACTGCTTACCACTCATAGAGTTTAAAGAAAAATATAGAAAAGAAAAAAGATCAGCATTTTAAAAAGAATATTTTGAAGCAATTTTATAATGCTCTACTTAGCAGACTAAAGTTTTTTAATGAAAAGAAATCGAACCGAGCTTCTACGAGTAATTAACGGAACTAGAAGACAGACAAGTTTTATATTGAGATTGATTGAAAATCTTTATACAATTATTGTATCGAGATAATTAAAGAAAACTTCCTGGTGGGTAAACCATTATAATGCTAATTGAAATAACAATTACTAATATATTCTTTTTTATCGTGGCTCGACATAGTACAGCACCCCGGCTAATGTGCTGAAATGCGGTCCATAAATGAAGGTCATGTAACAGCTACTACAGTTAAACAATATAACTAGAAGTCGCAACTTCTATGCCTTGTCGGACTCGGCAACTTGTAAGCTAATCCCGAAACACGACCTAAGTCACTTCATGGTTTGTATGCTTGTGTGCTCCGACTTCGCACAAGTATTGCCATAAATTATTTTTATAAAAAATCGTTGTTATTTCTAAAATTTAGTCTTAATTCTGTTTTGTGGTGTATATACCGAATCGGCAGACTGGCCAAACGACTTATACCAACTGCCTGCCTACCACACAAAAATTAATCGAAACCTAATTAGAAAAAAAATGTTGATTTTATAGCGCCATCTATCAACAACAGCTGAAACTACTTTAAAGTTTTCATAGCATAAATTTAAAAACTCCTGCGCACGATATAAAGAGGAATACCGAAACTAAGTTTAGTTTCTAGCGTTCTCCGCTAGATGATGCATGCATGCGCGTACGCAAATCATCATCTAGCGCCATCTGTTGAAAACAGCTGGAACTAGTGAGATGTTTGACGGAATACCGAAACTAAGTTTATTTACGAGCGTTCTCCGCTAGATGGTGCATGCATGCGCGTACGCAATTTATTCACTTGCGCCATCTGTTGAAAATAGCTGGAACTAATGAGATGTTTGACATGCGCACATATCAGATTGCAATTACGTAGTTCTTAAAATAACCTAGATGGCGCTAATTTAATTCAATAAAAACACATTTCTCTCAACTGAAAACCTGTATAAAAACAAGAAACCAATAAGAATTAATTCTTATTGTATAATTCTTATTGGTTTCTTGTTTGGTATTATCCCATCCTTGTATGAATATATTGTAAAAGGAGAATATATTGATAAAAAATTATATAAGTAAGTTCAGGGCCATCTTTACCCGGGGGTTCAAGGGGTGCAGTGCACCCGGGCGCAGAGTCATAGGGGGCGCATGCCGACCGCCATAAATTTCGATAGGTACCTACTACACTCATACCACGCGAGCGGAGCCTTGACTTTCGCACCCCGGCGCTGAATATGCTTAAGACGGCCCTGAGTAAGTTAAATCGAGTTACAAAGAAATTAAGACAGGCATTTAACACGTAACTTTAATTTAATAAGTACGTATTAATTCAACAAACTCTCTTTAATTTATATGTATTGTATTAAAAGAAAAAACAACACTAAAACAAACAAACATATATACAAACAATAATATGTAATATGTAGATGAAAGTAAATGTAAAGAAACTAGAAGATAAACTGTATTCGGCCGTGTGTATTAATTTCTCATTTGTAAAATAAACTATGTACAATTTTTCTCCACCGGCAAAACAGCTTGAGCAATTGTAAATGGCATCTAGATTTCAAAACATAAAACGGAATAGAGTCGCATTAAATAAACTAAGTAATAAAATCAATTATTCAAATTGTCACGCCATTTTCCTAGAGGGCAGATACAATGGAGCGTTACTTGACACGATGCGTTAAAATATTTAAATTAAATGTTTTCCAAGGAGAGACGTCTTCAAGAAAGTTGGGTTGCCTAGTGTGCTCTAATTATTTCTAAAAAATTAAGCAATAACCTATAATATTAATTTAAATACATCTTTTACCAAACTGTAACCATTATTAAATGATTACTTAACTTTAATTATTATATCTACTTTGAGGCAACCGTAAACTAAAGTAAGATTTTAAAGACATCCCTTTGTTGATCTTGCAGTCACAATAAACAAAACAGTTTATTAAACACATGAATAAACAAGAAAGTAACTTTGTAATAAACGCCTTTCTGTGATAGATCTACTAAAACATAAGCAAATAAATATAAAATATAACGTAAATTAAAAACATAATAGAAAATGACAACCAAAATAGACAATTTAGTTAACTGTAGGATGTATTTAAAATTTTACGACTCGCTTATGTTTCAAAATAAAAACCATTTTTCATTCTTTTCGTTTGAGACACTTTAATACCAGAATACGACAATATTAAATATAATTTATTGCCAGAGGATTATTAAATCAGATTGTTTAGACTTCGTCTATGTTTGCCTGTTTGGGAATAGGTCGATTTTGGGTTATTGATGGATAATTCGAGCAGCAAGCCTAATAACCCTGACGAATTTACATAATAATATATGGTTCATAACGAGGTAAATTAGAAAAGGAAGTAAATGAGTAGACCCCGCCAGGCTAATGACACTCCGCCAGTAAATTGAGTGCATGATACGTTTTTTCTGCAAATACGGGCGGTCAGTTGTCGCTGTTGATAGTTTTGTTCGAATTGATTTCATAGTTATATGTAATAACAAATAACTAATTTTCGTGTATAGGTAGGTATGTTTTAATACAATATGTAATTGGAATAATAGTTTACGCTTGGATTCCTTAAATAAAGCAAAAAGCTGCTCTGACCGGTATAGTGAAGGCTACTGATGCGGTTTACTCAGTCGTCGGCGATCATGAATCTCCACTTGCTTTTTTTTTATTGTGACTCGACATATGATGGCACCCCGCTTGATGTTAAGCCAAAGTGTGGTCCATGAATGAATGTCACTGCTACTACAATTCAATAACTGTAAGTAGCAATCACATCCACTATGCCGGCCTAGATGGAACCGGCAACTTACAAGCTGATCCCGAAACGCGACTTACTTACTATCAGGCATGTAAATTTCAGATGAATCACAGCAAAAAAAAATGTAATGATACAAAACAGTCAATATAATAGTAGGGGAGCCCAAGAGGCTAATCGGGGATTTACCCGAGCGTCGTAGGGACCTATTAAATATTAAAATTTAGGTGATAAAAAAAATTAAATTTTATGTGGGTTTTTGGTTTTAGTGGTGGGGGAACGGTGTACGGATTTTCAAAAATGTAAAAAAAACAATTAAAAAAATATACTCGAGCGCGTCAGATTTTGATATTGTATATACTCCGCGTGTCCATAATACTGTAGGTATGTTAATCTGACGGTTTGCATGGTGGGGGTGGCAGTACGGAAAGGTAGAAAAACAAAAAAAAAATTTGCTCTAGCGCGTCAGACATTCAGAGGGGATGTTAAATAAGCCCCACAGAAGCTCCCATTCAAAAGACTGACCATTCCGACATGACGCAAGTTCGTGGCGGAGTTTTGAAAATGTAAAAAAATCGTTAATTTGAAATACTCGAGCGCGTCATTCTTTTATACAGAAGGTTCAGTAAGATGACCCAATTGTACTGACCCTTAATCTGACAATTATCTGGAGGGATTTCATTAATCTGACAATTTGAAAAAAAAAACTTTTTTTTTAAGGTAATTGTTACACACTCACTATAGCACACTAATCGCGGTATAGTTTAGACTATTTCTCTCTCTTTCACTCACAATCACTGCCCACTTTTACTAATAAGTAATAATATCTCAGAAACTGTGTGGAATATGAGCTATATTATTGTAAAGTTTCAATAAAAAACATTTAGTAGTTTTGTGTGAAAGAGTAACAAACATCCATCCATCCATCCATACAATACATACTATAAACTTTACTTTACTTACGAAAAAGTATATATAATTTATGGTTATTAAGATCTTATTAAGATAAGATCTTAAAATCTTCTTTCTTGTACAGTTTATACTTTTTTACATTGTACATTAGGTCAAAATGTTCATAGGCGTTCCATAAAATATATGTTCTATGTAATTTACTGTTTAATTTCACTGAAACAGGGTTGGCACATTATTGAAATAAATATTTTATAAGAGACCATTTAACACCTTTAAGGGGGTTCGGCTTTAGGAGGTGTTTTGTAACACCCTGTATATTAAGACTGTGCGAGAGAGTAATAGATAAATAAGAAGTGAAAGGGAACGAGAGACGCGAAGTGGGGAATACATGCTCTACTGCAACTGCTCGCACAAAACTTTATCAACGATTTTCTCTACTTCGGCTTGTTGAAATTGACAGCTTATAGTTTTTTAGTAATTCTTAGTCATTTTTCTTCAAAATAAAATTAAAATCGACCGCGCTCGAGAATGTCCAGGTGACGATTTTTTTTTACAAGTTTGTGACCTTCCCATTCTCTTCCGTCATACTCAATCCGTCAGATTAAGAAAATGTGCACTTATTAGTATGTAATTAACTCACCTTAGCTTAATCTGACGCGCTCGAGTATATTCAAAGATCGATTTTTTTTACAATTCTGACCAGCTGCCATACACGTACCCCCCTGTATTAAGGGCTAATACTTGGTAGATATACTCTACAAGGTACAAGGTATCTCCCATAACTTAATTTGTCACGCTGGAGTAAATCCAGAAATCCCCGCTTGGGCTCCCCTACTATAATAATACATATTAAATAACATAAAATAATTTACAGACATCATATTATTTGATGACTTAAAAAATCTGTTGATGAAATTACGAAAGGCGGACATAATTCCGCTAAACATTCTCTTCTAGTCAAACCTTAAGGACATTTAAATATGCAAGAGAAAGGTAGGTGCCATAGATGATAAATATTATTAATTTTGTTTATCACAAGTGAATAAAATATAATATTAGAAATAAAAGAGATTTCAATTCAGTAATACCTACCGAATTAGTGAATTGAAAAGCTGGCGAACGTTTGAAAGCAAGATATTTCTCTCAAATGACAGCTTTCTTCATCTTCAAAATTGTGTTATTGTGCATGTAGAACTATTAAAACTAGTAAATATTAATTAGGCAGACCGGTGACGGAGGCGACCGTAATCTTTGGTCATCCAGATTCTAGCTTAATATATAAGCACAGTTAGTATAGATCCCGACAGTTAAAAAGAGCTACTCGCATTCAAGCTGCGCAGTATTTTGTTTTATTACTTACATACTTTTCGATATTCAAATGTGTATAAATTTTAAAATATTATTATCTATTATGTGCACGACTGTATATTGTATATGGACGGACTTGCTCTAACCACAGTAGTCCGTCCAGTGCTCTTATAACCTGCCGATCCTTATACTGCGCAGTCTAAAAGTAAGCGCTCTTTTTCCCGCCGGGATACATTGACAACAGGTTTGTTGCGCGTTAAGTCCCGGGTTCGATTCCCGGTCGGAGCAAATATTTGCTTCATAGCTTTTATTTGTAATATTTAATAATTATAATAAATATTGCAAATATTTGTTAAATAAAAAAAGAGGTGGATATTTGCTTCGGGGGGTTATCAAAGAGTGGTAGGAAGTGATACCCAGTCTGCCGATCCGGGGTAGTACCACCACTTACAAGTATACAAACCGTGAAGTGATTTAGTCGCGTTTCGGGATCAGCTTGTAAGTTGCCGGTTCCAACTAGGCCGCCATAGTGGATGTGATTGCTACTCACTGTTGTAGTAGCAGTGGCATCCATTCATGGACCACACTCCAGCTTAACAACAAGCAGGGTGCTGTCATTTGAGTCACAATAATATATATATATATATTATATACGCGCAACAAACCTGTTGTCAATATATCCCGGCGGGAAAAAGAGCGCTTACTTTTAGACTGCGCAGTATATATAGCTTAATATAGAAATGTTCGAATGTAAAAAATAATAAACCTTTTATCTTCAAAAATTATACGACCGTCTCCCTAGATTAGCTACTAAAAATCATTATTTATGTAGGTACTCACACCTATATGTATGTTCACTAAAGGCATGCTTACCAGCTGTATATTCGTCCTTGGTATCCTGTTATATTTCCTTTATCAGGTTACCTAAACAACTATACAAGGGTTTTCCTGTTCCTGAAAGTATCTTTGGCTAAAAGCTTTGTTGGTTTGCTTGTTTATTTGAGATCGAATTTCTTAACCTAAATGTTTTACTATCCAATTTACTGGGATATAATGGAGACCCTATTCATCTACATGTATAAATAACTAAGAAATGAACTACTGCCTGGTATTTTTTAGTTTTGCGTAAACACTTTTCTTTTGAAATACTTAAATGCTAAAATTATCTTTGTCTACTAACGCGTTTATGTTGAATTATGAAGAATGAAGGATCCCGTTATTCTTTTTATCGAATAGCAATTTAGTCCAAAAATTAGGAACATTTTATTTAAAGAAAAGTTGTTATAAGTATTGGAAACTTTTATTACCCTATTTCAAATCGCACTAAGCGACAGGACAACGGTTTCGCAATGGATCGATGTGCACGTGTGGATTTTTTATATCCAATTTTTAATACTAATTAATAGTTTTTTAAAACTTAACAAGTAAATAAAAGAATTTAATTTAAAAAAAGTGCCTTTCTATAATTGTTAAATTCCAAAACTCACGTGACCTCACGGTTAGTTAACAATGAGAAAAAATGTTAAGTATAAAAATACTTCATTAAACTAACTTTTATCTTCAGTGTTAATCAATGGGCGTGGACTAGTACAGAAAGAAGAACACTAAAGAAATGTAATATACGACAAATTTAAATTAACCAAACAAAACTTTATGTTTGAACAAATAAAGTTGATTTTACTTTAACTGAAAGTGTATTAATAACGTTTTATGTATCTTTGTACATGTATCTAAGCAAACTAGAGTTTTATAATACCGACAGTAGATTTATTGGTACATCCTAACGCAATTAATTTGGAATTAAGATGTTTGAATATTGAGTGGAAATAAAATTGTGTTTTCGGTTAAAAATATAATTCATGTCTTTATTGCTATGAGAGGAAATTTTTAATACTTACTAAGTAATTATGTTAAGGCATTAACTTAGTATTTTGCAACAGTATTTATTTATGGGTAAATAGGTATAAAGGACAAGAGTAAACAGGTGTTTTTTTTTTAATTTTTAGCTATTCTAAAATCTTCTGTTATTTTTTATCTGAAAAGTAATGACAAATAAGAAATTCATTACAAGCCACAGACTATTTATATCAATTATAAACATATTATAGTTATAATGTATGTTTATATTATATTTTTAAACGAATATAAGATATTAGGTTGTACTGATTCAAATTTTAGAACACACCTCCAAAAGCCACTCGGACTCTATCTTTCGTATCCACTTAACAAAACAATAGACGACGTGATATATAATGTATAATTAAAATATTTACATTACGGAAGGCCGTAGCAAGTTGAACCACTAAAATAAATTGAAACTGTTTTAATGAAGTTGTAAATTGTTACCAATTAAGTTGAACAATTAATGGATATTTTATACACAAGGGAGGGATATTGACCTATGTAAAGAAATGTACGAGCTGATAGTTTGCGACTAATGGGAATTTTTGTCTTTCTCTATTACTCACCACTAACACTTTTCACAGAATATCACAAAGTTGCGCCTAGGTGATCCCGATCGCGAAATGTGACTAAGTCACTTTACGATCTGAATAGTTGTGAGTGGTGGTACTTACCACCCTGGATAAACTAAGCACCACTGCCTAATATTTAATTAAATTATAAAAAAAATACAAATTAATGCTATGAAACAAATGTTTACTTCGACCGGGAATCGAACCCAGGACCGGTGTGCTAACGAACTATATACCTATACAAAATAAAATTATTTAACCATGTAGATAAGTTTAAGTAGGCAATACATCTTTTGATTTAGATTTTTCTCTGTGGTCTTTTGAACAAGTTTTTAACCGTAATACTGAAAATAAGGCGTTACATATATCGTTTAAAATAAGATTAATTCTTGCATAGAAAGGTATAAACCAGGAGTATAAAGGATTTATCAATCGTGGACAACTGATCGACTTTGTAAGGGAAATGGATATTTGTAGAAATTTGTTTGATTAGACTAATTAATATTTAAATATAATGATCCAAATAAGTATAAGTAGCTTGAAAATATTTCTCTTTCTATTTTTCACAGGTATGTGGTATATAGAAGCTGAGCGACAAAAGTTATTTTAAAGATACATTGGTACTGACAAGTGGTTTTTAAACCGGAAGCTCTCGATTGCGAGATCATTCCCCTACCACTTGACAACATATTATTTTAATAATTAATTATATTAAAAAAATGAAACTTATGAAATGAAATGAAAAAATATTTTAGTATCATAAAATTATTTTTCAACTGTTTTTCTTTATTTCAATTATCCTGGCCAAACATGAAAGCTATTCAGTCACTATTATAATAACAACAAATTCATATAATATTTATGAGCCCAAGGTAAAAATAATTCATTTGCGGCCAAAAACTACTTAAAAAAACACTTATTATAATAATTTTATTAAATATATTTTTTTAATTTCCACAAGTATTTTAATAGATAAGATCACACGGCTTCGCGTGAGCTTGTTTCAATTTGCCGGCACTACAGGCTCTGTAGTTGTTGAAAAATAATTAAAAATGCAATTAAAGCCACTCATAAATCCGTCAGTCGCTCCGCCTAGCACGTAAACAAGCTCAAATTAATATTCTCAAAAGAATAAATAAATAACATAAATTTTTATATTGTTTTAGTGCGACGCTGTATGACGCTGGGCGAGGCTCTTGTTGTAAAAACTAAGGCAGGTGTGTTTGTTTAAGGACTTGGAAATTAGCCCGTCATTAAACGATCCACTCTTATTATCGTAAATTGTAATTTAAGTTTCGGCGTTATAATTTATACAGCACTGGAGGACTACCTCAATTCAAAAATGTAATAAGCCAATAAACATAAAACCCTAATTAGTTGAGATGTATAACACTTTGTTATTATCAACACCTTGTATTTGTTTACAAAGTTGATATAAGTGTAGTAGACAGACAGTTTATAAGCGCGTGGACAGTGGACATCACTTTCAGGCTAGGTGTAAAGACCGTCTAGTTTGTTTATAGTAAGTGAAACAACTCCTAGTATTATTTTATAAATTTTGATTCGTCTTGCCTCATTGTAAGCAAGTCAGCATCTTATCATCAGGCAAGTCGGTAATCATAAAGTCAGATGGTAAGCTTGGATTGCTGTAGACTAAAAAATCTAGTTAACGGTTGCCTCTGTCGCCACAGTGCCGACCAGAGGTGCTGTTTATCGACTCGTTTAGTGTCCAAGGGACAAAATACAAAGTAATGCAAAAAATAACGTCAGATAATATAATATTAAAGATATTTGTAATTATAACCTATCACACGAAAACATAGCTCGCGTGTCTGTAGTTGGTGACTGCATGAAATAATTGTTTAACCCGTTTTTCCAGTCAAATCAAATATTCAAACCAACGATTTTGGATGACTGCTGGATGTTTTTCATGGTATTCTGGTTTAAAATTGGTTAGCAAATGCCACAAATCATCCACTAATCACCAAAAAATCATTTGTTAGTGGACAAGGGACCTTCGTCCCCTCATTTTGGCTTTCATCAACTTATTTATAACGAGACATTTCAATTCTATAACATTTTATGACTTGTACACGCATAATTCGTGGCGAATTATTGTAATTAAACACTTTATTCAATAATAAAATGTAATGGCTGAATTTAAATTATTATGTGGATTTAATTATTTAGTTCCCTGTGAGAATTTATTAAGTTCAATTCAATAAATTTAACGTTCGTACTTTTTCGCAGGTGCGTCTAACATGATTACGAGTATCATAATTATTATGTGACAAATTTGATTTGATTTTACTTACTTATTTATTTTGATTTGAATTGGTTTGATATGTTTTGTTTTGATTTAATTATTTGTAATATGATTTAATTTATTATTAATTTGTTAATTTTATTGGATTTCGAATGTTTTAATGGATTTTATTTATATTTAATTCAGTTTGATTTGATTTAATTTGACTTTGTTTGATTATTTTTTAAACTTAATTAGATATAATTTTCTCTTTTCTATTCATTATTTTGTTTTTTTTTTCAATTTTCCAATTATAAATAAATTTGACACATTTGTTAAAGGTTCGCGAATGGAAATTACTTTGATTTGATTTAACACGAATGGTGTGATTAACTAAAATTGAAATAACACTCAGACAATAGACATTGTAAAGTTACTTATTTTAGGATTAGTGCTTATTAACCTGAATAAATAAACATCTTTCAGAGAGTGAGTTTTTTTTACTAACATTCACTTGAGCGTTCATTATAACGCCGGCGATCGGCAAAATGTTTATAGCGATGCGATATTTGACATTGCACGAAAACAATTATAAATGGCGAATACAGTGTTTTGTTACAGGTCTATCTTCGTCAAATATCTAAGTAGTACAAATAAAAGCGTGTAATAATAACTTCTTAATATCATAGACACTAGGCCGAGTATATATATAACCAAAAATAAAAGTAGGTACATACCTAAGAGCGTTAGGCAGTGGTGCCCAGTCTGCCAATTCGGGGTAGTACCTTGAAGTAACTTAGTCGCGTTTCGGGATCAGCTTGTTAGTTGCCGGTGCATAGTGGATGCAGTTATTTACCTTACTAGCAGTCACACATGGACCGCACTCCAGCTTAACATTAGGCGGGGTGCTGTCATATAATTATATCGAGTCAAAATTAAAAATATATATGTCGAACCAAAATAAGAAAAAAAGGTATGAATAAAAAGTAATAAAACTAAAACAAAAGAAATAGAATCAATCCAATTTATTAATTATTGTCAAAAATCAAACATAGATACAAACATCAACTGAAAACAAAAATCAAACTAAACACAAATCAAACTTAGCTTATGCCACGTAGAAACAAAAAACTTTGAACTTATCTAACAAGAATAGCATTGTAATAGGTCCCGGCAGATAAAAACAGCGCTGACTTTAGAGCTGCGCAGTATAAAGATTGGCGGATTAGAAGAGCTCTGAACGATTGCGGTAGGAGCACGCCACGTATAGAGCCCGTGCACATAATTAATAGTATTTTAAAATTCATACACATTCGTAAACGGAAAGTAAGTAAGTAACAAAACAAGTTACTGCAGTTTGGTTGCCAGTGCTCTTTTTTCTGCCGGGATATACACCTACAGTAAACATGTATGAATAATTTGTATTCCTATTTGTAAACTGATTTTAGTAGGCTTTTACAAAATAGGAATGTACGGTCTAGTAATGACTCGCAGCTACGTATTTATTCAAAATGTACAAATACAAATGAATTTATCCAGGATGAAATTGACGATGAAGTACCAATATATTCTATATAAAAAAAACAGTGTTTTTTTTAAAGATTGGTTGTGAAACAATATATATTTTTTCCGGAAATTTTTTTTACGTGACATAAGCTAATAAATAATAATCCAACTTCATACTTAATCGACTGTACTGTCAATAATTGGGTATTCGAAATGTCGAGTACAGTATTTAAAGTAATTATTATTATTATAATTACTTAACTAGTATAAGTAGAATTAGTGGACGGTGGCACTATTTTGTCTACTGGTAGTAGAAGATCAGCTAGCCTTCCCGCTTCACGCAGTCCAGAAAGAAAGGCACCATGGACAGTTGCTGGATAATTCCTCATTGTGTGTTCCCCTGCGAAAAAATATGTCAACTTTAATATTTTTATGGATAAAAATATACTTAATTCAGATCATGATTTAAAGCGACCGTGGTCTAGTGATAGCCAGTAGTAAAACAAAAAACATCCGGTTCAAAACCACTTGCCGGTGCCAATGTATATTTGATATGTGTACATACATATCATACATACATAGGTACCTCGTACATAGGTACATACATACATACGTAATACCTCGTACATAGGTATTAAAAGAAAAATAAAATAAATCGCCGTAAAAAAGCGCTTGATGATTATTTATTATATTGATTTATTTATGTGAAAACCTAATTTACCCAAAGAAAACATAGAACTAAGCAATGTTAAATAATAAATGTATATTTATTTTATTGAAACAATAAAATTGTAAAAAATTACACCTTACCAGCAAAGAACAATTTACTATCAGCGCCTCCCGTGACTGGAGCTGCTAATAAATCATAATCGGTACCAGAAGACCCCACAGCTACGTAGCTGTAAGACCCACGTGAGAATGGATCAGCACGCCATCTACAAAATACAAGTTAAATAAAAAAAAACATGATAAAAATCCACTATGCTGGCCTAGTGGATTTTTATCCTTCCTTCACGGTCTGTACACTTGAAAGTGATGGTACTATCCCGGACCAGCAAACTGCACAAATAGCCATGCCTCGAACTGCACTTAAGAGGTTTATCATCATCACAAAAGTCTAGGTCATACAAAAATAAATATATTTACCTAGTAACAACGCTTTCTTTCGGTTGGGGCACAACGATATGACCAAATATACTCTTCAGGACAGCCATGCATCGCCCTACGACGACGTCATCATTCACATTCTCCATAACAGCTGCCGCTTCACCCGCCACTAATGCAAGCAGCACCGGTGCCGAATATAAGTTCCAGAATAAGAACAACTCACCTAAAATCAATACAACGAAATTAGTTTTCTCTTCGTGTGTAAAAAGTAAATAAAGTGAGCATTTTACAAGTAAAAATTAGACTTTAAAATAAGTATGAGAAAAAAAGTTGTTATTTAAACTAGCAGCTAAGTGGCAGGCGCGTTCTCACATAATTCTTTTAGCACCGGCGACAAGACAGCAGCGTATCAGATAGGCTAGCTCCTTAAACCGCCGCAACGCCCGAAAACGTTAAATTGGCCATGATTAAAAAGTCACAAGACTTGGTCACATTGTTCTCCTGTTTCCCAGAGCGTGGGTTAATGAAGTTACAATCGCGTACAAAGCACATCCCGAGAAGGTGTACTAAAGCATAACGTAAAAAGCGTGTCTCGGTTCGGGGCACTGTGATTTATTTCTAGTGGCGCGCGGGCCCCGGGGTTCCTCAGGTAACCGCGTTAATTATTCAGTTTTAATTCGTTATCGCGGCCACCGCTGTTTTAACGTTTTACACTATTTACACCGGAAAATGATTTACGGAAGCATCCTCCGGGAGCATAAGACGGTCGGTTAATTTGCGTGGATTTAGTCGCGTCTCCACATTAATATTGATGCTCTTGATGATACCGGTACTGCAGCTTATGTTTATAACGAGGAGATGATGGAACATTATAGTGCGGTTGTGCGGTAACTAAGTCCACAGTTATTATTCTGTTCATTTGCGCGAGTGTATATAAGAGAGCTTAAGTGGTTATTGTTGTTGCATTCTCTCATTGTAACGTAAATATACATTATCACAAAAAAGCGAAAATAGAATGAAGTCAGCACCTAGAAAGCAATTTATTATACAAACCTCGGCTAGCCGTAGTAGTGCCAACATGACCGAATAAATTAGCCTTCGGATCCCAAAAAATCTTCTCAAAACACAATACTACTTTATTCAAGTTACCATAACCGAGTCGTCTTATAGCCGAAACCTAAAACAACCAATAATCATAATAATATTTAATGTAAATAATAATATAAAGGCACAAACATGTACGACTGCTACATGTAATAAATATTGTTCGCTGTCTTGGTAGAAGCATACATAAATTATAAGCGATGTCTTTGATGGAATTACGTACGTACCTTCCAGTCTGGTAACGGTGGGTCAAATTTAACGTAATTTTGTTGATTCTCTCCATTGGGAGCCACGACGACCTTTAGAACTCCCAAAGGAAGAGTGCAAAGGACCACGTCTCCTGAAAATTGTGCAAAGTTTGTAAATAATCTATAAAATAAATATTTATGAATAGAAAGTAGTCACATATATTTAGAGTTGAAAATAAATGCGGGAAAATTAGACAGAAATTTGTATCATAAAACTAAGTGCTCATATATTTTTTGTCAACATCAAACAAGAAACTCATCTAGATTTTTATCTTTTGAAAAAAAGGCAATAGCGGCGGGCGGTGTCGCCTCTTCGTTGAGGCTTGTGCTATCACCACAATAGACTCCGCCCGTATGCAAATTTGGAGGAAACCCCCGGGGCCGGGGAGGAAAGCAGCCGAGGTCAACAGAGGCCCGACCGTATTTTTGCGCCTCGTCAAAGTGAAATTAACGTGTTAGAATTGCAAATCATTTCGCGACAAAGAAATGACGAAGAGCCCGGAGCGTTGTGGATTTTTCTCATAACGCCCATTATCGAGACGTTCTTTGTTTTTTAGGGAGCGCCTTATTATTGTCGACAGATGATTTGATTTGAGATTTTGGATGTAAAAGGCTCTGTGACAATTCGTACAACCAAGACACGTCTAAATTGAGTTATGTTGAATTTAAATCTGTGAATTATTTTCTTTTCGTTATTTGCTAATGCATACAATTTAGAGGTAGTTGGCGATTGTTTAACACATGGAACCCTATCTCAACTCAAAATCAAATCCCAAGTCCGACATACAAGCAAGAAAAGAAGACACAGGCTTTTACACCAAAATAATAATAGGCAACGATGATGAAAGACTAAAATATTAGGAGTAGTTAAAATATGTTTAATATTAATACATTATCAAGTAAAAATGAACATTAAAATGAAACACGTAAGTTATTCATCGTGAGAGTGAGGTTGATGATGATGGTCTTAGTAAATTTTGGAAAGAGTGATAAAGTGAACACAACTGGATATCAATTCCACTATTACAATTTTCCACCAATAGTATTATTATTTAAAAACACAAGCTTTAGAAATAATTCCAAATAGCACGTCTATAAGAGACAGGACGTCCACCAAACTACTTCTAGAAACTTTAAAAAATGACAAATTTACCTTCAAATATTTGAGGATTTTTGGGTTTATCAAAAGACGTCGCAGTAACTTTCACGCCTGGACCAGAATATTGAATCTCGGTGACAGCAGTTTGCAGGCGAATATCCAACCCTTCAGCAAGAGCTACAGGAACATTAGCGTAGCCGTCGCGAACTGTAAAAAAGAAAACCGTATTGTAATATGGTTAATATGATCAAATGAAGACACTATATAAGTAGACAAATAGATAGATAAATTAACTCTATATTGTGTAAATTGTAGCTTAAAACTATACACACACGAATATTGGCCTTATCAACAATATGACGATCTTTTCCAAGCAACCTAAAACGAACAATATTAAATAAGTTAATAGAAAATGTCAAGTTAAAAAATATGTGTACATAAATACACATATTTTTAGTTCTCGGAAACATTTTCATTGCTAATTTCTCGAGTAATAAATTAAAAGCATTGCCAAATAGCTCAAAAAAACTTACTGTCCTTATCAAATCACTTATTCGTTACTTGATTGGCTTTGAAATTTATTTTGTTAGGTACAGCAACATCAAAGCCGTATTCGGAAACATCTTCAATGTAGTTACGATGTCAATCTCAGAATATGTTAACAACATCTAGTGCAGTTCCATTAAGGGATCAATTAGATCAGGTCGGGTAGTTATCGGCATTTCAGAAGTAGGGTAACCAACCCCTCTATCGTGCTCGCTGCGAGAGGTCGTCGCCACAATGCAGTTTTCAATTAGGTTGATAGTGGTTGTGACCACGAGCGGCGTCTATTGTGTTTTAATAACACTAAGTGGATTTCTTACTTCACGTTATTAGATGGCCACAGAATTTAGCTTCTACTAGACACGAACTCAGAAAAAACTCAATTCAAAATATTAGTTAATACTACTTGTATTAAATACCATTTTGCAGTTGCTATTTACATTAGAATCATTTTCAGCGCGAATGTTGCAGAAGAATGCTTTAGGCAGATTTACAATAATGTAACATTTAACGATATTAACCGCACATTCTATTCCTTGGACGGTTCCAAATAATGGTTTACAGTTGCTGTTTCCTAGTTTATTTATTTAGACGAGCACTGACTTTTTGAGACTTTATTTTGTAGGACCGTGTAAAAGCACGGCGCTACATTTCCACAAATTAATCACAAATAAAACTACTAGTTGTAACATAATTAACTAGCTTAAAAATGAATTGTGTAGGACTGTGCAAAAGCACGGCGCTACAATTCAAGTTTATAGAGCTTGTATGAAAAGAATTGTGAATGTGAAGGGAGCGAGGGAGTTTTGTCAGGATCGTGGCAAGTGGCACTCCATTGTCTCTGCCTATTCCTGTGGAAAAAAGGCATGACAATTTGATTTATTGATATTTAGACGACTAATATTTAGTCTGGTCTTGAGTAAGAATACTTCTGCCAGCCTATATCTATGACTTACATACTTATATTTGTTGTACAAAGTGATTAACATAATTATCAGGTATTAAAAAATGCTAGTCTTTATGCAATGTGTAAAAGCTTTGTTACTTTGGTGCATTGGACCTAAATGTAACTTGGGGGTATGTAATCGTATCACGGTCCAAGTGAACATCGTACAATGCAGCTTCGACGTGATTTGGTGAAGTAACCAGATGTGGCTACGAAACAATGTTGCAGTATAGTGTACACGTCAGCAACAAGACTTTCTGACTACAGTATTCACCTATAATAGTCATCTAGTCATCTTGTATAATGTTTCGCAGAAAATATAAGTGAATAAATCCATAAATCTTTTTCATTACTAAGAATGTTTACTTAGGGTCATGGAATAATGATAAAAACATAATGCTAAACATCGTATAAGAAGACATAAAATAACATAATTTGCAATCGTTTTAATTCAAGAAATGACCCATTAAGGCAACAGCGGAAAAAATATTTCACAATACCGGACATTAAATTAAGCTCAATTTGAATAATTTTACGTGGCGGTGAACACAAACTGCTGTAATTAAAGGCACCTTTTGCAAATTGTCCTAATAATAAATAACAAAGCCAAAACAAAATTCATAGTTGAAAACGTCACAGAGATTACACGGTGCTCTCCAAAATGTTACAAACTTCACTGCTCACTGCTCATTTTAGAAACTTTTTAGCATGTAAAATATAAAATATATTTAAAAATAAAATGTAATAAAACATTGAATTTTTTATCTTCCATATTCTTTCAAATAATAAACAATACAATCTGTTTACAATTTAACAACGTCACAACATATAAATAAATTGCAAATTATGAATATCGCAATTTATTTAAAATAACCTGGAAAAAAAAATGGTAAAAACACCGGACAAAGAGCAATTTGTGAAGAATCGCAGCCTTCTTTCATTATCTTATCGGTGTATCTCCTCAACCACGGGTGCGGTGACTCCATTACAGGACCAAAATTTTGACATTATTATTTTTTAAACAGTCTGTAGCAGCGCGATAAATAAGATTACCTTTATTATCCTTTAATATTCTCATTTTACACAATATTCCTTTTAAAGAATCTAATAAAATAACAATGTTGTTTTAAATGATTCAACCGGTTATGATTTGCCTTTTCTGTTATAAAAATTCTGAAATGATAAGCAGTTTATTACAATACAAATATGTAGTTAGGTAAATAATCAAATAAAATAAACATTCTTTTCATATGCATATTTTTTCCATTTCAGAGACTTTTATTACTCTAACTAGAGCTAAGTCCGACGGTTTGTCGCTTAATAATAGGCGTGCTTGTTTTATGACTCGTTTGGCTCCGGTTATAAATTCTATTCATTTTATTTTAAAAAATACTACTGACTTTTAAATTGATTGTTTGAATTTATGGCGAAGTTTATACTAGTTTAAGAAATAGCTCGAATTTATTATTATTACACTTCTATTAATTATAATATTTATAACAAATTTTATGTTTTATCATGATATGTATATGAATCTTAAAACCTGTATGTGATCCACTTCCTGATGATTTAATAAAAGCGAATAAACCGAATGGCGCTAAGCGTAAAACGATACTAATGCTATTATACGTCGTCGATAAACATAACGGCATTAGTATGCTGTCCTCCCAATAATCTGTGGCTCCACGTACGGAAATTCAATTTCACGATTCGCGCGTGGGCCGGTGTCAAAGAAATATAAGCGGTCACTTATCACATAGATATTCAAGCGTACCAAACAATTCGATTATTCAATAACAGAAAAATAAGTTCGGCGTGATAAATAAATTAAAAAGTTAATTAAAGTCTCAGTTTGAGCTAACTGATGTTTGACGAGGGTCGAAGGAGGTTGCGTGTACTCCTAGTCAGCAGCATACGACTGGTAAGGACCCAACAAGATGAAACATTACTTCGTAGAACGAGCGTCATGGACGCTTCAGCTTTCTGACGCAGAGGTACCCATTAACCTTTAGCTAGTTGATCACGACTAATTGTACGGTGCACTGACTGACTTTTTCATCGCTTACGTCTGTTTATCAAATATAAGATCAATAGTTCACTACAAACACATATACGTAGATACAAACTTTATTGTTTAATTTTATTTTATTTTATTATTATACATTTCTATACTAAGCTACTAAAGTGCTTGTATCATAGAAACAGGACAACCAAAGTACATATATCAAAGATACATTGGTACCGGGGTGGTATCGAACTCGTGCCACTCGGCTTACGTAGCCATTGCACTGCCACTACACCACGGTCGCCTTATTTATTTATTAATAAAAATAAATAAGTACAAAATTTCGTCAAGATAACGAAAATGTGCAATTAAACTAAAGACATAATAATTAAAATTATTGATAGGGAGAAATTCCACATACTTGTCTTTAAATGCATTAAAACGTATTTAAATGGCATTATTATTATTAAGTTAATAACTTAAACTATGGTTAGCATAATATTAAGTTAGCTATGAGTGCAAAGAGTTTCGTCAAATTTGCGGTACAGACTCAATATGGGGTTATAATAAGAAGTGTTGCTTCTAATCTTCTAAATACTTGCAACATGTAAGTAGGTGGGCAACGAATTTTACGGCTTAAGTTGTAGTAGAAAAAAGAAATGAAATAAGGTAAGTCAATAGAAGAGCGTACAATGTTGTGCAGAAATAACATAATCGTACCTCACTCTTTGATCTGTCAGGGTAATAAAGTTGAAATGTTCAAGTTTCTTTTCATATGTATTCTTTTCAGGTTCTTTTAAGTTGTAAATGATAAGGTTGTTTTAGATATTTATTAATACCATTCATACAACTCTCTTAATAATGTAAACAAGTGTAAGATGTTAATGTCTGTAGCACAGTTCACTAACTAGCGCAACTAGTCCACCAGCCATAGACATAAATAAAATTATTTATATCTATGCCACCAGCTTCAAAAACAATATTTAATAAACTTCATTAAATTTCAATCATCATAATATAAAAAAATACCTCCCGGTTAACCAAAATTCAATTTGTATTTCAGTTAATACAAATGAAACTGGAAACTAAGGTATCCAAATTTGCAAGCATATTGAATTCATCAATGTCAACAGGAGAATTCGAAAACAAAGTTTATTTAAACGAAGAACGAACCTCATCTCGGATCAGAAAGCTGAAATACAAAATCAAACCGCAAAATCACCGAATAAACTGCTGATTAAGGATCGAGCAAAGTTACGCTCCGTCAATTGGAATTTTATTTACTTGTTCATATATGGTAAGCAAATATAATGGCTCTTAATTTATACATGTATTTAGCTCCCGACATATAAAAGGATGAAATAACCTGACTCCGTGACATGTTTATTTTTTTAACTCGTTTATTCGTGACGACGGTACTACGGCTAATGGAGATATCGCATCTGTCATATCAAGAACCTGCCACATGACAGTTATTGCGATCATGTATGATGCTGTGATAAGATCCAATTTATAACAGAGGAAAACCACATCTGCACATCGGCGCCGCCTGGGCTTATAAATAATGATTATTCAAATTAAATCAAATTTTCACGCCTTTTTCTTACAGGGATATAGGCAGAGACATTGGAGCGCTAATTGCCACGATCCTGACAAAACTGCCTGGTTTCCTTTACTTCCACAACTTTACTAATGGTTTTTAATTGTTAACTTTAAAGCACATACATACATAAAATAATTTCAGAATCTTAAAAAAAAACAATCAGTAGTAGGTAATAAAGGGTCATAACATCATAATAAATTTTGTCTGATGAATCAGTATTTTGGTTATAATCCTCATGAAATTTCAAATATTAGACTCTCTACTATGTTAGAATGGGATTGTCAAAAATGTGGTCCCATAGGTGTATCACTTTAATTCGAATCTTATTATTAATAAATATCCAATTATTCCGACGATAATTAACCTTGTCGCCAATAACCGTATAACAAAATAGATCTAAAGGTAATGTTGAACAGTTTATGCAGATTCAATGCAAACAAAGCCTACTCCATTAAACATTCTAGTATTATGCCCTGTTGAGCGTCGCCGTTTACTTAATCAATTACTTGCCTTTCCGAGTATATATTAATAAGGCTTAGTATTAAAGCCGATTTCACTAAATGCTCACTTCGTATCAACACACTATTTATATTAATGCAGTTCAGGAGACCGAGATGCACTAAGACATATTTTTGTCAATAAAGATTATTATTATTATTAATCACAACCAAAATTGAAAATCAAATTACATTCCTACAAACCATTTTATATTTATGGAGTAGCAAGAACTAATGAATATCAAACAGATATCACACGTTATTCAGCTCTAGTGCCTTTTACATTTAAACGTATGAAAATATTACTTTACTTTTATCGGCATTGTATCGCGCCACGAACTGTATAAGTATATTGCAAAATTATTCTCATACGTGGGTAAAACTATTGTCAGTACCGGTACAGGAATCAGATCGACATGTCCATGGTACATCTCCATTTACTGTCGCTGCACTGGTAGCAGTCAACGGACAAAAAGATATTTGCCTTGTAAATTGATCTGTCTGTTGAAATACTACCTACCAGGCGGCAACACACAATATTTCTTTTATCGAATTAATCTCTTATTCGTCCTTCGATTATACTTACTACATTAAAAAGTTGATACAATTAATTGCAAACGGGTTTTTCTCAGTCGTAGGCGCTCTTGAACTTCCTTTTCCGGTCTTAATAAAAAATCGTAATTACAATGTGTAATATTATGTAAAGAAATGCTTTATGTACATCGTAAATGATTATCCGTCCTCCGATATTTTATTTAAAAACTATATGTAGTATGTACAAAGGAGAATTTATTGCTGCCAGCCATTTTAGGACATAAGATAAATACTTAGGTGGTCCTATATTTTATGTTATAATAAAAATAATTTACTTATTTTTTAGTTCCATCGCTATTTACGTATAATTGGATTATGCGAATACTTAATTTTATTTATGTAAAGGTGACTCATTAATTTCATTCGACATTTAGCATTTTCACACCCTTCTCCTTGAAGTGAACAAATATTTAAACATTCAAAGTAGCACATAAAAGGGCTCTTACAAATTCAATTAGAGAAAAATGCTGAGCTACTATTTTTAATTTGCCTTAAATTATAAGAATCAGATTGATATTTAATATGATTCAATTGAAAGACTGACATCAATCAATAAAAAATAAAAGCTACTACGTGAAAATCTTCATGAAAGGTCATAGGTAATATTTTTTCTCAATATGTTATTGTAAAAGTTAATCAAATTATTTGTAACTCTACTACTTTAATTTACATGAAAAATATGTAACATTTTCGTGTATGCCGGCCGAAAAAAATGTATTTTCGGCCGGCATAGCATAGTAAAAAAAGAACCGTTTTTTTAAAAGCATAATAAAATCGTCGGCGCTCTTGAAACTTACCTTGCTCATCATCAGACAAATCGAGTTAAAAAATCTTCGTTTTTTGATTGTGACTCAACATCGACCCGGCATCATCAATATCGATGATGGTAACAAATAAAAAAATGTTTATACATTTTATTTTTAACATATTTTTTATTAAGTAAAATAATCAATTTTAAAATAGTCTTAGTATAGGCATCATTTTACCAACATACACTTTTACTATACAATGGACAATAGATTTGATAAATTCAAAGTGAATTAGACTTTCTATTTGATTGTATCGTAAGGAACCTAAAGTATTCATACGGCATTTATGAATATGTATGGGACACAAATTACGAGGACCGTTACAACGTAATGTATAGATACTTAGACAATAGTTAGGCTTGGTTGTATAAATCTGGCTGCGAGGAAGTGTTGCGTTTATACGTCGTAAATCAAAAGGCTTATCGGAGAGCCGCGACCCGTCGCTTCGTCGTCGTCCACAAAATATGCAACGTTGGACGCAAATTTACGAACCTGCTCCCTGGTGACGTTATGGCAACAAGGCGGAACTTTACAACGCATAATATGTTATTAAAGCCACATAATAATTCGTACCAATAACAGTACTTATATCTCTCTCTTTTGTGAACGCTGTGCAACTTTCAAAAGATGAAATATTACGAAAGTACTCGAAACCAAAATACATTTTTAAAATTGAAGTTGAATATGCACGAGGCAATGGCATTTCAAACAAATCAAAGCATCCCCTAAATGCCAAAACTTCAATATGTAAAGTGGATGGACGGGCCTAGCTGCCATTAGTCAAACAATTTTCCACTGACATCCATAGCGGGAGCCGTTAGACCTACTCCCAAAACATACACCACTATTAAACAAACATGAATCCATTCTAACTGCTTCAAATATTGTGATAACCCAGATTTTTAAATTGTGAAAAAAAAAAACAACACTTTTATTTTAAATGTTATTGGTAAAGAAGCACACCAATATTTCGAATCAAATTTAAATAAAGCAGATACCATCGATTTTTATTGTATTGTGACGCGACAAGGTTAGCAAAGGGAGGTTCAAGAGTACAGACGACTGAAAAAACAGACTCAGTTTACGGTTAGCCCAGTCGCTGTTACTATGACGGCTGGGTATGCTTGTTTGTTATTATGTGCGGGCTCGTTTCCGTACTTACGTCCTTTGCAGCTTCTTTGTGCGTTCGCTAGGTATGTTATGCTTTACACGTTTTAGTGTTTTGCATTTCTATATTTGTAATCTTTAATCCACTAATCTATCTTCGCACGTCTATTAGTTTCCTAACTCGTGACATTTAAATCAAATAATATCTAAAGTCAAAATCTTGAATAGCATTTACTACTAGGAGATAAAAAATAAATTAAAAAACTGGAGCAAAAAAATAACATACGAGTACTATTAGGTCAAAAATTACTCACAACTGTCAAGCAATATGCTACATACTAATTAGGGTTCCATAGGAAATTAAAGGATAAACCTTTGTAAACATTGATATTAAATTGATATTATTCGGGCCAGACAAATGACACCACCTGATGTTAAGCTGAAGTGCGGTCCACCATGCCGGCCTAGTTGGAACTTTCAAGTGGTGATACTACCCCGGATCGGCGTACTTGGCACCAAAGCATTTTAAGTATTCAAATCATATTTGACAATGTCATGGCATCAAATATGATTTTAATATATTATTTGTAAACTATATGCAACATATTCCAATTACTAGTGTGACAAAAAATAAGCAAGCGCTATTTGTTACGGTAGATACACCATCACCACGTGATTGACAGGCGTCCAAGTTCAGCAGATTAGATATGCGACGCTATCTGCAAACGGACTGGTCAACCGATGGCCGATGGTTTTGTATGTAAATGCGACTGTCATGGAGTTGACAGCACGTCGGTTTCCTTTTTTCACGTGCATCTGACGCCAGTCGCGCTGGGAGATGGATCGTCAACACGCCATTCCGAAATGAATGCGTAATCGGGGTTATATGGAAATCTTATGTGTGACAATGGAAACTTATACAATGAATAATTCGCATATATATAAAAGAATTAATTTGGCACATTTATTTGGCATGCCTCCTAAAAAGTAATGTAGTATCATCTCATTATCTGCAAGACCAATTAACTATGAGGTAAATGAACTTGCAACGACACATTCTCAAGAAGGGCAATAGCTATCTATGTGCACCCAGTAGAACCTGTCTCACCCTATTGGGCATAGCAATTACCTGGTACAGAAGACTTGAGTGCAGGCGTCGAATGTTATAGACGATAGTAGATTGATATCTAGGTAGACACAAAAGTGGTTACATTTAGAAAATAATAGTTGCCACATTGTTGCATAGCGAAGTAAAGTAGAGAGGAGATGGACTCATTGAAGCACCATGCTAAATGGTATAATTGGGTAAACAAATATTCTTATCCGTTTGTTCACAATTTCAATATGTAACAGGAAATGGTTCAATTTGTGTTATTTTAAGCTTGCATTGATTGCTGCTCTCACAATTTACATAACTATGCAATAAATTATAACATTTTAGGTACAACTGTGTTTTTACAAACTATCCGCAGTTGAACTAAAAGGCTCGGCTCGGCGTGTCCCCATCTTCCGAAGCGTCCAATAGCATCTTTGGCCGGCATGGTGACGGCGACTTAGGCAACCGTTAAATAAATTGGTTTTCTCAGTAGAAGGCGCTCTTGGACTTTCTTTTGCTTACCAACAGGCAAATCAAGATCAGAATTGAGTTTCCATTTAAAAAAAAATACTATAGGTATGATATGGAAATATCGTGTTCATTCAATAAATTTGACATAAAAAAGAGAGAAAATCAAAATTCTTTTATTAACATGTAATAAGTTACAAAACATTTCTATATAAAAGACATTCCAGACGAACAGCGAACACCGACAAGCTTTAGAATGATAGTATACTGCGGGAGACTTATAAATCAAGCAGAAAATCGTCTATATTTTACAATTTGCCCTCCGCTTAACTATCGTGGTAATAAAACGGTGCTTATATACGAAAAAAAAACGTTGTAGCGAATTTTCATAACACTATAAATGTCAGACGATGAAAATTTAAACAAGTATGGCTGATGTTGGGACGACATAAACATACTTTGTACAGACAGTTTTACTATATCTAAAGAGCTCGTAATCGCACCAAGTTTATCATGGATTATAGACGTAGCGAATGCACTAAGAAATGATGATAGCATTTAAAATAGACTTAATTAAGTCCGGCTCAATTAAATTGTAAATAAAATAAAAATATGAGCAGGTGTCTATGTGAAATTTCTGATTTAATTATTGATAATGTGTTGCCAACCGATAAATCACAATAACAGCAAATCAATCAAAGTTGTCTCAATTCTCAGCAGTCATAATCCATCAAAAGTGAAATAGGAGTTTTGAATAGGTATCAGAACCCGATACCATATACAAATACCTAACAATTATGCGCAATCGTATATTTAACCAAACCAATCTCCAAATACAATCATAAGAAATTATATTTTTACAGAAACCAAACGACTTATTGGTATGAAATTGAAAATCAATGTATTTTAGTACAATGAAAAATACACTAGCAATTGATGGATAAAGGCTTCTCATTTGGAGCATATTGGCAATGTATAGGGTGGCAACTAGGGTTCGAAGGGGAGCAAAAATCGCACAATTTTCCGGATGCCTCTGAAGCTAATACTGTCGAGGAGGCGGCGGTCGATTAATCTCTGTCGTGTACGATGGGTGCCGAATGCTCAATACTGACGAAACCCTATCATTGGATACATCGAAACATGTAACAATTATTATACGACTGTACGAAGAACATAATTTACTGCACATTTGGAATATCACTTCAATTAATTATAATAATAAACTTATAATCTATGGAATTAATTACCTTAAAATATTAGACAAGCTCCTAATCGTGCAATATTCAAGAGTGTACAAATACTACCTTACTTCTTTGAACTTAAATCTATATTAGTTTATGTACATACTACTACTACTACTATAATATATAATTTATAAACAAGTTTTATGCAAGGAATATAATAATTTATAATTAATATGTTATAAGTGCTCATTGGTGATTGTGTTACTACGTAATTGATAATCGGGTCAAGTTGTTACGCCCTTTTTCCATTGGGATAGGCAGAGATGATGTGATTATCAATTATATATTATGTTATTGTATTGTGATGTTTTTTTTTAGTTCTTTTTTTATTTTATTTTGTGTCTTAGTGAGAAATATTATAACATTAGGTTATATTAATGTTTAAAAATTCTCAATTATTGTTATTTTTTGTACCTTCTGTTGTTTTTTCTCCGAATAAATAAATAAATAGATAAACTTATTTATGTACTTATGTGCCATAAAATATGTATTATTATTATGTTTTTGTTGTTTTAATCTTACAAATTGTCATCATAATATTGCACCTACTTACCATAGATACTGTCTTAATGTACTAAAGGTTTGTCTGTCAGAGAATGTCTAACGGCAATGAGTCCGCTTTGTACATAGTGCAATTAAGTTTGAAATAAATAAATCATAAGCATAATTTTTTAATCATCAAACATCATTTATTGTATCGAATACTTGTAAAGTATAAAGGTGAGCAGTAACAATTGTCAGTAGTTGAGCGCAGCTGATTGTTCCCAGAGGCTTTAAGTTATTAGCTAAGCGCGCTCACACCCGATACTCGGACACGGGCTGCGCTCAAACCGAACATTTTACTCTTCAATTTGAATTCAATGGACGGAATTAGAGAACGTGCAGGCGACACGTACGCTAAACCAGCTCAATAAAGTGCCTACTTTATGGGAAATTGGAATTTCTAGAGGACACACATTTTAACTACAGTTGTTTTATGTTTCTTTCCATATAAATAAAAATGTAAACAAGTTAGGTTTTCTGTAGAAATTGTGTACGACCACTCGGCGCCGCCTAAGTGAAGGAGCACTGTCTTTGAGTCGCATTGCCTACAATGTTTAGACGTAAATCTGCGACGAGTTGATTCGCTTAATTGAGCCCATTAATCGGGGCAATCGCGACGACGAGCGTATCGTGTTTAATTAACTAACGAACGGACGGACATTCGATTATCTTAATGTCCATGCGCCGGGCAAGCCGCGACCGCTTCACCTCGACAGCTAACACACTCGCACACGGCACAGATTGCTTGCCTCCAGCATCCATACATTTTCCAGTTGACAGAAGACCATGAATTTCAATTCTGAAATTGCGAACGAAATCACGACAATCTCAACGTGTGGATTACAAACACACAGCTTTGATAGAAATTCACATAAACAATGTAGTTTTGAGCGTATCGCTTGTTACTCCAGTACGTAATGTTATATTCATTTTGAGAAATTACATGCGTGCGTAATTACGAATTCAAGTTTTAGGCAAACTAAGAGACAACATGTGGCAAAACTATAAACAAGAACGCGCCAACCGGGGCCCTGTTATCGTGTGTGTACAATTAACCAAACAACGGTTGGCGGCAAGGTTGCTTTTGTTTAGCGTTTAACTCAACAACGAAATCTCTTAATCCTAAACAAATACCTCATGCCATTCGGGACCGGTATACATTTAACTATATTCTTGAGGGGCCGTAGAAAAGTGGCTACTATTCACAAAGACACAATGAAAAACGGTAAACGCACGATTAAATCGCACAGTTGCAGGCAATAATATAAACAACTGATTAAACCGGCATTGGGTTACAAAAGGAGACATTAGTTAAGGCCAGTCCTAGCTGCGTAACTAACGGATAATGGTAGGAAGTGATAGCGCAGTCGAATGGAATTCTCGGAGAAAACTGGTACGATATGCACGAAATGCAGTAAACATAATTATTTTAACAATAAAACATTATATATACATATAATTTAAATTCAAATAGAATGGAATGTTGACATGATATTAAAACTTTAAAATTAAACGAACCGAAACATAATATTCTATTATACTTATGTAAACATACAATAATGTTTTTAAAATTGTAATTTGCTGACATAAACTTTAAAAAGTTAAAATTGAGTTAATGAAAGTTGTTGAAAAATATGTGGCTAAGAAGACAGGAAACATATACGTTTTATTATCCGAGAAAATCTGTGCCGAAGTAGTTCGCAGTAGATTCGTACAGGACAAAGCTCTATGTTGCCGTCAGTTGTCGCTGCCCGGATGTCCGGTGAACTGCCACCCGCTCGGATTATCAACACGTACTTCGATCGCATAAGACTTTATTTACGGAACATATTGCGGATTTTTCTTTGTCATTCTACAATTTGACGGCTCGAGGTATATATTTAGTTTACGGGTTTATTTTACTTAGTTGATTTTTATACTGTTTTTTGTTTTCATAACTTAATTGATATAATAAATAACATTATTAGTATAGAACACATTTTAGAAATGATAATTGTCAATACATAATGCCAATGCATTGAAATAGGCAATTGTTCAAAACTCGATGTGATATACAAAGTCCTTGAAAATGACAAAACATCGGCGCACGTCTCGGCGTGCCTGGACTTCTTCAACAAAAACTTTCACGCATCCACAAAGCGCCGGACCCTCTTTATATTCACTGAAAGTCCACATATTTTCTCGGTCAAAACAAAGCTCGACCCAACAAAAAACAAACTGCTTTAGTAAAATTTTGTAAGTATGTTGTATATTATTAAATAGGGTTATAAAATTTGCCATCTATTTAGTGGAAGATAGGTGCCGTACGTAAAATAAATGGCATCTATGTAAAACGCGCGGCTATATTTTGTCTCAGTTGTTCATGTTGATGGCACATAATGTGGTCTTTGTCTGTTTTCCTTTTCCAGATAATGCACGCACCATGTTTCGATTTGCAAACAATGGCTTGTTGCCAGCGTGTCCCTGTCTCCACGCATCTAAGACGCCGAAGCTATAGCGTCAAATTAAACACTACAATGTACTTTTGAAGTCCAAATAAATAATCACAGCTTAAACCTACACTTTTAGTGTGTCTTGGAGTATTATAGCAATATTACGCGTAACAAAGATAGGCCAACAATGTTCAATTACTTCGTTGACCTAATTTCCGAGAATAGGCTCTGTTAAACATTAATACAGAGAGGATCAACTAACAGAAGCGTCAGCGTAAGGAAGCGTAACGCTTTAGGTGTTTACGTGTACGCAATACTCCATTCCCAGGATTACAAATTACCGACCAGGCACACTAAATCGTCTACCTGATACCTGTAGAATTGCTAACTTGAGATGTTCTCTGTTGTAATCCGCTTTATCTCGTCTTTACTATGTATTGCTCATATATAGAACCTTAATATTTATTTACAAATTGTCTTTGTCTACTTTTTTATATTTATTAACTATTTCTTTTACCATGTAGTAACAAAAGTTCACCACATTTCACATTTACTAGTGTTGACCACAATAAACAGTGACCGCATTATGCTAGCCTGTATGAGCGGAGTATAGTACTACGAGTATATCTAGTCACTATAATGTATCATTATACAACTAGCGGGTAACGCTAAAAACACTGTAGTATTTATTAGAGTTTTGTTTGTCTTTCTTAAATACACAAACATAATTCATAAAAATTATATTTCTTTAGCGTACAAAAGCATTTCCATAACCACGCCTCAACTCATAAAACAAGCGAAAAATTAAAGTTTCAACGTTTAAATTAATCAAACGTTAATTACAAATAACGTAGCCCATTTGTTAAGTCGCGCGGACCCCTGCGTTTGTTAATGTTTCCAACGCTGCCGACAAATTAGTTGCATAATGACCAGGAATAGATAGTAAACAAAGGCACCGGAAATCGTAATGACTTGCATTTTTTATAAACTTCAACCATAAAATCAACACAAAATTTATTTATTTGTTATTTTCAAATGCCAAATACAATAGGATAACTTCAGCCAGTATGGTTCCCTAATTAAAAGAAGAAAGCCATATGTAACCATAATCGTATGGCATGGCTTGAGTTTTTAGAGATGATGTTAAAACACTGCCAATCAAACTATCTCAATGATAAGTTTACACCCATTTTAAGTATGTACTCGTAAATGTAATAAAAAAATAACTCATCTGCATATAAAACAATAAAGCGGCGTAAATTAATGAACCAGCTACCGGTATCACAGCCCAAAATGATTCATTTCAATTAGTAGCGCCTACGATACGTTTCCCATGCAATTGAGGCTTATTAGTCTCTTGCTACATTAGAAAGAAATGGAAAAATTTTGTTAACTGGACACCGTTATTTGTTTCGGAAACAGGTGCTAAATTTTGTTTTGACTCAATTACTTCGGAGAATACCGCTACCGCTGAGAAGTCAATAACAAATTAGGAACTATATGACCACAAAGAAGTATTTGTTCGTAAAAATACAACTTTTTGACTGTTATATTGGGAACGTGTAAAACTACATTGTGGTAGAGTTATGTAATCTAAGTATACACCATTATTTTTAATATAAAGTTACACCTGAAGACTACTTGTCTAATGATTTGGTAGTAAAGTCCTACCATATATGCTTGAGTTTAGAGAACTGCGGGCCGACCGCGTAACTCAATGAGAATGGACTTCGTTTTGACAGTCGAATGAACTTAATGAGCTTTAAAATTAAACTTGCAATCGCGCAACACACTAAGAATCAATGTTCATTTTCATTAACATTTCAAGCTGATTGAAACTCATTGTCCGAAAGAATAAAAGTTGTTTTTGACACTAACAGCGACCGCGTGACTTTTTGACAAATGGGTATGAATTTCATTGTCATTAACATTGAAGTTGCGCGGTCACTGCCCTGATCTTAGAAACATGTTAACATAATAGTGGTCTAGTAGTTTTCAATATGTCAACCATTATAAAAGGCTTTTATAAAAATTAAATGCATTGGAAATGTACTCTACAATCAGCCCCCTGCTGGAAGCAGTGTGAATGTGACGGTCAGTCCATCTTGTAGATGAACTCCATCTCATGCTGCGATTTTCTGTGCGGGTTTTCATTCAAGAACTTTTCGGCCCCAACATCCATCTGTTCTAAGAGCTATGTACCATGCCTATAGATATTTCAGTTTTCTTATCCAGTGGTCTATGTCAGTCACTTTAGTTTTCTCTACATGTCGGATTGGATCACTCAGAGAAACACCTAACATAGCCCTCTCCGTAGCTGCTGGCTGATAATATTTGCAAAAGTGGTTGTATCATGTAACTTACTTTAAACCTGGACATCGGTTGTGTTATCACACCCCGTAAGTCCAGGATCTAATCCCGAAAGAGATCTCACTGCTCATTAACAAGATCTATGGATAAAAAAAAAACGTTGCATAAAACAGATTAGAGCTTCAAAGTTATTTACAATAATGACAACATTTAAAAAAATGGATGAGACAAATGTCAGTATTTACCCGCCTAATGTTTAGCTGGAGTTCGGAATTGAGGCGACTGCTACTATACAAGTAGCAGTCACATCCGCTATGCCGATCTAGTTAAAGCCAGCAACTTTCAAGAAAATTCCCAAACGTGATTAAATCGCTTCACGGTCTGTACACTTGAAAGTGGAGGTACTACCCTGGGTCGGTAGACTAGGCAAATGACCACTAACTGTCTGCCTACTACACTTAAATACACCCAGAGAAATAACTGGCTCATATTACAAATTAATCAGAGTAAAAATTCTACGAGCGCTTGCTGTCAAACTATTGCTTGTCTATGCCTAGCATCGTCCTAATAATCTTAGCATTTACTGCGTAGTTTTTCCGAATTTTGATGGTCAATAATTTTGAACTTGCGTACTAATCTAAGCGGCTTTGAGCTCATCTTACCGAAACTTTCCAACGACACCTCTAGTTTGACACTCTACCTAAGCTAGAAATTGAAGAAATAAATTGACTACAGAAAAATCACATCACCGCCGTTGCCATAATGCTTTTTAGTACAGGGCTACTGTGTAAACGCATTTGTTTGTACTTATTTATTACTCTCATAACATTTTGGTATGTCTATCTAATTTATAATATGTCACATAAACCTTATTAGATTTATCCGGACATGGTCCAAAATTAGCCTTCTGTTTAATCGTATACATGTAAGTAGTTTATTAAAATCCATTTTTATTTACATTTCTATACTAAGCTACTAAAGTGCTTGTATTATAGAAGCAGGATAACAAATGTACATATATCAAAGATACATTGGTACCTGTGCTCTCGGTTTGCTGACCATTTACTACTACTTCACCACAGTCACCGTAAATACAATAATAAATAGTTAACAGAT
Organism: Tinea trinotella; assembly: GCA_905220615.1. Lineage (NCBI taxonomy): Eukaryota > Metazoa > Arthropoda > Insecta > Lepidoptera > Tineidae > Tinea > Tinea trinotella. The sequence continues at coordinate 5,209,122 of HG992314.1, forward strand.
AAATTTTAATAAGCATGAATTAATTAAGAAGAACCATTTGTGATTTTCTGTTCTTATTGTAAGATAATAAAAGTTTTATGCAGCATTTTTTTTATTTGGATGAAATTTTATTGTAATTAAAAAAACAACGAGAGCCATATTTGTGTACCAATTGCCGAGTGCCCTTACGTAAGAACGGGTAACTCCGGTCGCTCTTTTACGACGCAATGAATTTACAATTCGCTTTATTGCGACTAAATTAAAACACTTATTATAAGCTGTAATTTTACATAACAGTTTGTTTTTAAAGAAAACATAAAAAAGGCATTTAAATTAGAGCTTACTGCATGTAAGTTCTTGTAATATTAGACCAAAAGTATATTAAAAAAAAAAACTAACGGGATAAATAAAAATAAAATTAATAACAAAATAAAAAGATTGAGCGAATTAAAATTTAACTTTATAAAATTTTAGCTTTAGAACAGTCCATGTCGACGTATTTTTAGACCAATTCACCAAACTACTAAATAAAAAATTCACTGTCTGTCTATGTATAAATCATATCTAAATAGTATAAATACAAAATTTATGCTAATAATAATATTACAGATGGATTTTACGTATCATATGTTAAAAATAAATTCACAAATTTGTCATTTTTGCAGTAAGAGCTCAATTCTTGTCTCCAATACCAGGGTACGTGTTAGCACGTCCTGAATATATCTGTCGTTTGCACTTCAAATTTATATTTAAGAGTTACCAGTGACTTTAGAAGCGCAAAATAATAATAATATATTTTATATATTTCTTCTTAATTTAACATCGACGTCATACGTAAAAATATTTTTTGTGATTACAAAAACCGTGTTGTAACGTCATTTTTTGTACAAAATAAGCACGTCCAACACACTTTTTTCTAACGGAAATCGAGCCGATCCCGCAAGACCAATCGATTCCCTGTATTAGGCTTCCGTCAGAAAACAAACCGGGGACGATCCAGAGCTTCTTTTGTTCTATTGTGGCCCTCCCTTTGTTCTACGGTCGCGGATAAATTATTTTCTACGATCCTCCTTAGCTCCTATCTCGTTCCATTTCGTCCGTATTAGTTCCAGCCGATGCGCAACGATTACGGCCTTTATGTCTGGATGACGCGAAAATCATCTTCTCTGCCCTACAATTTTACGCCTCAGTATTCCATCTTAGAGTTAAATTAGAAATGTCGAATCGAAAGTGAAGTGAGACGAGAAGGCGTATAATGACTGAATACATTGACTTTGAATGTGGATTTCATGAATAGCATAAAAAATGATACAGTAAATTATGACAAGGTCCACGTTATAGTCTGTGATATTTGTATAATAAATTGATGTTTATTAATAGTTTTATAAGCTATAACATTTAACAGGCGTCTTGTACAAATAATCTTGTTCACTTCGACGAGACAGTATAATAATTATTAGGTTGTCCACTTTTTTCAACAAACTGGTTGTTAAATCCGGCTGCCCTATATTAATTAGTGTGATAAGAGGTGTCGACGCCGCCGCGATCAATCGATGCCACTTTGTCGTGATATTGCGTTTGGTCGTGCGACACCGCCGCAACTTGATTGATAGAATCAACCTAGTAACCGCTCCGGAAGACGAGACTGTCTTAATTTCAACTTAGAGGAAATTAAGTCATTTACGTCGTAATGGAAAACATTGATAAGGCTGAGAGTTGGAGTTGGTAAAACTTTTGTTTTTGTTGCATGACAATTATAAGGAAAAGTTATCTCTTCTATAGAATAGGAACTAAATAACTTTAAATAATCAAGGTGCTTATAGTACTCGTATTTAGTTTATTTATCTCATATATTTATGGCACAGTCATGCTTTATCAAAAAAAGAAACATAACATAGACATACCATATAAAACGAAAATAATACTAATAATAAAGTCAATGATCTGAAATAGGAAAGTCATTTAACGTCCAAATAATACAAAGAACTTAGTAAATGTTTCAGTTCTCACAATAAACTAAGACGAGAATATTACACATTCTTTATAACATTGTTTTCTGTAAACATTTCGATCCTCCATCCGTAACATTTCCAATCAAAGATAATAATATCCTTTCTATTCACGATATTGCAAGAATAGTAATATTTTAATCCTGGAATTATTTTTTGATTTAAGCATATATTAGCATATATAGCATATATATAAAATTGTGGATACATAAGCAAGTTTTTTTTAATATATATGAGAAAATATAAGAGAAAAGCAAAATTTACTTCTAACAATTATAATACACGCGACACGCGAATAACTATCAATTAAACTATTTCATATCAAATATAGTATAAATATTCAGTTCAAGTACTTGACCAATGTTAACTACTTGTATAGGAACTCATCTCTTAAAGAGAACTGACAGGAAGCCGGGTCTAAGTCATTTCACACTCGGTCGGGTTTCAATTTACCGCGGACGCTGTGTGTCTGTTTATCGGAGGACGCGGGAAGCCCGCGGCATCGACTTGTGAACAACAAGCGGACTCCTCACACATTCCAAATCGAATTCACATTGTATCTGATAAAGTCATATTGATTCTAATAATAGATTTTTCTAAATAATGGAAAAAGAAGCTTCAATTAACAGTAAATAATTTGGTATATTTGTTACATAAATATTCATTGTTATTGCGTGATTAAAAAAAAAACACATAAAAAATGTAAAATTATAACAACTAAGGGAATGGTAGGCAGTGGTACCCAGACTGCCGATCTGGCCACGATATGACTTAGTTGCTGGTTACAACTAGGATAGCATATTGGATTAATCTGCTACTATCAAAACAAAATCTCAACAGAATCCATCCGAGAATCAGGACATCGCCAGTACATCAATTGAAAATTATATGCGAACAAATTATCAGTTCTCTCTCTTGGTAACCTAGTATTTTAAGTAGATACGTGTGTTCTTATTCATGTTCATTGTGTTTTACATATAGACCAGACTGAGACAGTGTAATAAAATAAGAAATGTAATTATCTTGTTCAAAAAGCAATGAAATGTAAAATTCGTTATTTCGGGTCACAACATTGTAAAGTATTATTTGATAAATTGAATCGACATGCACGAATGAGAAATCGGCAAGCACAAAGTTTGACAGCGTGAATATTCAAACAACGCTGAGTTCATCGGGCGTGCCCCGAAGCTGGATAATCACGATGATAAATAAGAAACACAACAGGTGGGATAACTGAGCCAATCACCATACATCACCGGAATACATCCAAACAAAAAGGTGAGGAACAAAACCTACAGGCGGGACACTGTCGGGGTAAAACAAATTGTAACAAGTAAGAGATCCTATCACGGCAGGCGCCTTCAAAGACGTGAAAACTAATTAAGATCGGACGCTTTTCTAACGCGATAACTTGCCGCGGAGATGGCCCGACGAGTTGTGTATTGGCAATCAAAACAATTAATTTTTTGCCGTATATCCTATATAGACAATGCTGATAAAAAGTACGTTTTTGTGGTAATTAACACCGACAAAATATTAGACGATTCACTTTTTATAAAACAAATTTAATCAAAAATAATAAAACGTAATTAAATATAATTAACAAAGCCATTTAAAAAAGTAATAATCATTTTGTAAATAAAATAAAGTTTCAGAATTTCTTTACATGTACACAACAGTACGAAATAAAAAGTAAAAATAGAGGCGCTAATTTTCAGCGAGATTTCCCAGCAGTTTTCTTGCTGAAGGCCGGCGCGCGTGCAGCGGACACGTGAATTAAAAACGATAACAATGCACCCGGACCCGCTCCTTAATGAACCAAGCTCCAGGCATTCGCCAGGAACGCCGCCGACGCGACACCGCCCCAGAGCATAAGCGAATTACACACGCTTTTATGCAAAATTCAAACCCCATTTCTATTACGAGAAATGACATTCAGGTACAAACACGAAGTCGACTTTTTATAATTTAACTTTTGTAAGGTATATTAAACCGCCACTCATTCGTTTCACTTAGTCATTCATTGTGATTGATACAAGTACATCATTCTGGGTAAACCAGAATCGGCATCTAATTAAAGCCTCTGTAAAGTACGCCGCGTTCACCAGCTGTTATTTTAAATGCTTATTCCTCAGTGGTCTCTGCCCCGATAATTTGTCACTTGAATATTCAATATTATAGGCTGATGATTATCTTAGTAAATAACGAGCATAGCACTATTTTGCCATAAAAGAACAAAATTTTTGTTGCAAGAGAGAAAAAGCGTTATTGAAAAAGAGGCGAGCTGATATATAAATAAAATACGGGTTCAGCTATCGGCGGCTTGTTATCGCATGCCTCGATCGTGGCTATTACTGCAAAGTATCGGTTATTCGAGCGGCCGTGGGCACAGTTTGCTTTGCACTCCGCCGCCACTAGCTCGTTATAATAATGTGAATTTCTAGAACTAAACATGCTTGGAATAGAACTTTTACGCTTGCTATGTTATTTGGACCAAATTATTTTAATTCTAAATTATTTTTTACTAATTGTAGGAATGTTATTATTGATTATACTACAATTTATATACTTTAACACTTGAATTAATAAATGTCAAAACTGTGTTAAAATAGTTGTTAAAATAAAATACTAACAAAATAAGGATACTTTTATATTTTTATTATAATTTCGTAGTAATTAATGCCTCTCCGTGGATATTTATGTTCTGGAGTCTGTAAGAATTTCTTTTACATACATAATAATTGCGAGTTGTCTCGAGGCGTCACGATCCCCGGTGTATAATGACAAAGTGCACAGTGACGTGAAAATTGCGCTACGCGGCTCGCATTGTGTATCGGGGCCTCCCTACAACACATAATTATTGCTCACCATCGCTATCCTTGCGAGATTTCGGTTCGCGTAATTATTTCGTGTTTATTTACTCGATCTTAAACATAAACCTGTCGAATGTCAGATGTAAGCGCTCAGTGAATTACTGGCCGTGTAAAGACGCAAATATTATCCGGTATATTATTGGAGAATGCCGGTAACATTTATAAAAGCAGGCAAATTGCAAATAGCGGAAAATAACGAGCTATTATATGAAATTATATGTGTTGCCTATAAACTAATTAATACCACCAACGCTGGTCAAGGTTAGTGGTGTGGGATGGAAATTAAATTAAACTGGGATACAGGTGTGGGGAGTTTCATTTCTGAATCACGTTGCTACCGCGGCATAAATGGGATTCACTTCAACCTCGCATAAAGAGCCCTCCACTGACACTATTCGATATTATCCAGGCGAAAGTACCAATCAATTTAAACGTGTTTAATTTGTAAATTAATATGTGTCAACAACTGAGCTTCAAATTTAAATCTGAACGTCATTTTCTCTCACGTTTTCATCCAATTAACGTAATTTATTACTATTTATTGGTCGCCGCAATATTATGAAAAATGATGACAAAAACTAACCAAATTAAGATGCGGTTAACGTATAATATAATAAAACGACGTCTTTTGCTTAACTGACACGAACAAATTGATTGACAATAACAACATTCACGCCTAGAGCCTGAAAAACAAGTCTTTGCACCAAGATCCTCCGTCACAAGTTATTTCTCGTTATTAAAATACACGTACAGTTGCGGGGAGCCAAACCTGTTACCTTGTTGCCTTTATTTATTGTTCGTTAATCATATACAAATTTACAATTATCTCGTTTGTAATAAATGTTATTTAAGGTTATAAAAATATAGTACCAATTCACAGAACAATTTAATTTGATTTTTTAAAGCATTCATAAAAATCTCACATATCAGAAACACATTAAATAAAAATAACTCAAATACTACTTAATGTCTTAATCACTTATTTTGTTTCCCACTTTATTTCATTGAACAATTTTACTTCTGTCAGTTAACTGTCACTATGCAAAATCAAATAAAATAAATCTCATCAAGGGCCGACTTTTTCGCAACTCACACAAAGTCTCAGTGCGAAAATCAAATTTGTATCTGTCAAAACAGTTAAATCAACCAAACGGAACGAGTACCAATCCTTCACGAAAGCTTTCAAGGAGTTTTGTTCGAACGTAATCTGGTTTGGCTCGATAAGACGCGACTGAAAACCGGCGGCTTATTTAAAATGCAAACACCACTGATGAAACCGCTGGGAATAATGCGATAAGATTTCAAAGCAATTCACACACGTCATTAAGAGACGAGATGGGTTGACATGACATGAAGGATACTGCTAACGTTTTATGTTAACTTCTCCGAACAGAATACAAACAAAAAATACATCAGTTATAATAACATTGGTTGACAGATCAAACGTTTAGGTATTGTTTGTAAATTCCAAAGTCTGACCAACAATACCTCACCTTACGGGGGTTGATCTATTACTATCCATATCTCTCCTTACACTCCGTTATCTTAAAGTAACTTGTAATTTTACTGTCAGACGTAAACAAACAAGTATTGCTACGCGTGAGTGATCCGTTAATCGGTACTAGAGGTTCAATAGGCTCTATTTCACATATTATAAGCAATTACCATGATGTATGGCTGTAACTATTGTAATTTTTGAGGTAGGTGTTTATGATGCAGTTAAAACTGTGAATGTGATTAATGGCCTGAAATTAAATAAAGTGGCACAGGTTCACAAAGTTTATTGTGCAAATCTGTAGAGAAGCCTCCTAAGCTTCGAGCTCAGCATGAATTCGGTAACTGAATTTATAAGTTCGCAAGGAATACACGTGGATCTTCGCTCGAGGCGACACCAACTGCGCCTTTGGAATTCACATCCACTGCACTCGATCTGCCGATAATTTAATTGGGTACCTGACATTTAATCAATACGCTCGATTTAATTGAACACTCGAACGCAGTACACTTTTATGGAACCGAATCGTTATTGTGACAAGTTTGAAGCTACGTGTTTGCTCTTTTCAGAAACAAATAAGGAACGTATAACTTTGTAGTAAAAGTAAAATATTCGAAACGAATTACTCATCATGAGATTTATTATTATTGTCGGATGGAAATGTCACATAGTCAAAGCAAAATTTTATATTTCGAGAATAATATGTAATCGGATATGGTGTCCGAGTAATAATAACCGTGACCCAAATATGTTGTCCTAAAAACCGCGTAAATTGTGAGAGTATGAATATCAGAAAAAACTAACTCACTTTCTATCTCGATTGCCTTTGTTTTTGTTTGCGCAATTTTATTGTATGGATAAAATTGTGTGTTCAAAATTTACAACCTTCATTTGAACTTTCACAAATCCAATTTTGCTATTAGGTATATTTATTACGCGCGAATAAATAGAAAGCAAACAAAATATAATAAAACACTAGTTCTTCATTTTGTTCAAATTACAATACATAATTCAGTCTAGTCACAAACAAATGCTTTAATATTATTTGAAAAAGTATTTAGAATAAATTGCAAACAATAACTTATTATGAATTTTATTACAAAAATATTAAAACAATTCTTTAAAAAACGATTTTCTTCTCTAATTCTGTGTATGTCGGCGACTGACATAAATAATATTGGACATAGTGGCGCAAAAAGTGAGACAAAGGCGAACTTGGAGTTATGTTTTCTAAGAAGACGGGTAAAGAATTCAATTTGTAAAATTTAGGCAATGAAACTTTCTAAGCTAATAAGAAAATAATAAGCAACGTAAAATTTACTTCTTTCAAATTTACTAATATAGGAATTTTTATAACAATGAACTAGACAAACAAAATGATATAAGGTGCAATGAAACTAATTTTTACTTTTACTTTTATTAAAACACAGTAATTAGTTAGGGTATTGAAAATTTAATTTTCATTTCCATTTATTGTAGTAAGATTTCTATAGGCCTTCCGGCTCTTTCGCATTGTCGGACATGGTAGACATGATTTCGGAAAGGCATATGACGGAATGGCCACTTTGATGGCCTAGTTAGAAAGTGCAACTTTAAACCATACAGTCTGAAATGGTACTGCTCCGGATCGCCTAAATGACGTTAATATGCCTACCAATCTTAAGTTATTTTATTTTTAGGTCCTTAACACTTTTTTAGTTTTATTGTTAGTGACCATTTGGGCAACACAATTCCAAATTTACTGATCACAAATTCTATAAAAATGTTGCAATAAAAAAGAACAACAGGAACAAGTGTACCTGTCACTCGAGCTTTGTTCTTATTTCTAAAATTTGTATAAAATATTCCGTACAGACGGCCTCTATCCCGCCGCATAACAAGAACGCAAGAAAACACAAGGCATTCAGATGGCAAAGGCGACGATATATATTCACATTGTATTATTTATCAATCAATATCTTCTTTTTTGGGATAAACATCTTCCAATTCACTATGTTGAATAGGTAGAACTCGAGCGTCGTATTTGTTCCAAAATCAACGAGACCACATGATCTCATTTGTTTTGCTAGATTCACAGCGATAAACACTATTTTACTGTTTTTCATTTATTTGTAAACATTTATATTTTCAATTAAAATATATGCGAGTATACCATGAAACCGTTTTACATCTTAGATATTTCTGGCATCCCGTAGACTTCAGTTAATAAAAAGATGTGTCCGACATTTAGATAATGCTCTGATTTCCTAAAATCAGGTCCTTCCAATTCCTTGACGAAATTTTTAACGCATTTCTCACGATTTTGTTCTCCTTTTTGTTGTCAGTGGTGTTGATTCAAGGAACTAAGCGTGTGAATGTAGCACGTATCATGTTAGAGTGTAATATTGTTTAGTTTATTTTAATTAGTATGAAATAAGGCTTTTAGCTAATTAAACATAACATAGGAGTCGGGCGATAAATTGTAATAATGGCCAGTCATTCAGCGAATCATCAGACGTTTGGATAAAATTAACTTTTTGCTTACCTTTTAATTAAGCCTAATGCCACCAGTTTCCATTAATACAAAGAGTGTTAAATAAAAAGCGGTTTATCTAGCGGCTGGTGTCGATGTCGCGACGCGGACGGCGTCGGTGTCTGCCGTCACAATAGCACAATTAAAATGCCAACAAGTCCGCTTGCCAGCCCAATCCAATTACAGCGGACAACGATTCTGCCAAGTAATTGGGAGTGAGCCTGTGCGGGAACGATCTGGCTTGCTCCTACAACGCACTCACAACAACCAATGAAAAGGTGTTGTAGAATTGTAGATATTGCAATGATGGACGACTTGCAAGTGAGAGTAAATTACATCACAAGTTATGTACAGAAACTTCGCTTTTATTGTAGAACCTTTACAATTATTTTGTCACGTTTATTTCGTGTGTACTATCGTATAAATGTTGTGATTTGTAATCTAATTGAGCGGTTTAGTACTAAAAGTCAAATCAAATATATATACAGAAATTAAATAATAACTATATAAGGTTTAAAGTAATATCTACATTTTATTTTGTACATTAACCCAATGAATCACAATAGGAAATAGGTATTTAAGAGATTGAAGTAAAAATTCAATTCATTCTAGTTTACAAAGGACACGATTTTCTAAATAGATTGAAATAAAGAATCTTGAACTAAAACAAACTGCTGCAGGATGCTCTCAAAGAGAATAATACCTTACAAGCGGATACCTAATTCTGACTGCGAACATCACAAAGGCAACATCGTCGTGGACAATTCAACAAAGCAGGATTGTAACATCGAAAGCGAACTGCAATGAGTAGCTTCACTTTAAACAAGTTCTATTTTGCCTTTAAATGTTTTAATTTAAGTTTTATGCTTGAATGCATCTAAATCGTTATATTATTTTCCCGAGCAATCAAATTGTATAAATGTATAATAATCTGAACTGAAAACTATCATATACTAATATATTAGTAGCATATTTTTATTATGCTACTAAACTAAAAAATATATATGACAATCTACATTTTGCCAGTATAGTGACGGCGAGCGACTAAGGCGACTGTTAATAAATCGTTATGTTTCAATCATCAGCGCTCTCGTACTTCCCCTTTCTTACCATTAAGCAAGTCGAACTCAAATTTCGTTTTCGCGTTTCGAGATCAGACTAATACCACTAGATCAGAGAACTAGACCACCATAGCCACAGCTGCTGCAGATATTGAACTGTACTAGCAGTTAAATAACATAAAGCTCACGTCAGCCTAACATAAGGCAGAGGCAGTCAAAATAGAAAACATTGAATTGAACTCAACCCTGTCGTCTTCATGAAAAGGAGTCTGCATAGGAGACAGATAGCTTCTGAGTCGGCCGCATTTATAAATCTCTGTATTGCTTTGATCTCATTAATCCACGATAAATAAGTTTAAAATAAAAAATGTAAATATATATTTCTTGTTTTCTATAAAACATGCATGCACGAAGTTGTAGGATGTAAGAAATCCCTCTATTTGAAGGCAAACTTCGTGTTTGTTGATTCTCCTCTTGTCCACTATGTTTTCAGAGAATTCGATTGTTACGGATAAAAACTTTTGCTTTAAAACTTTGCAAAGTGTAGTGAAATCTGAACAATCTTAAGTTGGGACACAAAAGGTAACTACGTGCGTAACTACATAAATCTATTTCTTTACTCATGGGAAGAAGAAATCTATCATTAAATTATCATCTAAGTAAACTAAGTTAAGAAACAAGAGTAAATAAGTTCCAAAGTAAATTAAAATAATGGTATCTTAATTTTGTATGAGAATTTAGAAAATAAATTAAATATTTTAATCACCACATTTTGCCAGTATCACATGAGAGAATATCTTATCTATACAATTACTTTAAATTTACTTAGGCATACAATGTAATATGTGTGTCCCAAAGAATACACAAACCGGTCCGAAAATACATTAAGATTCAATGAAATGTTAATTTTATCAAGTTGAACATTATTTTTCAATTCATTTTATTCATAACAGAGGAATATTTGACTTCTACATATAGATATATTGGAGACGCGTTATCTGCAGTTTATGGTCAGGCTAACAACGACAAGACATGTTCGATAGAGAACTAATGGACGCGCAGCTCAGAGGTCAGCGAGCGATACGACCATTGCTACCGCACATTGCCATGGCCACCTTATGTCGCGATTAATGTGCCAATCTTGAATTATTTATATATCCCCGTTGGCAATTAAATCTTGTGTACTTTATGGTACTTCTAAAGCGAAAATATGGGACAAGAAACTTTGGGATATATTCAGATGCATTGTATGCGGTTTCCTTTGGGACACGCACAGTGAAATATAAATACTGCGGCACAGGGACCGCTCCCGATCATGCTGGACGGGAAATAAATCGGTGGGCATCTTTCCGGGCCAGCGGCCGAGGGCAATGGGCTCCTGCGGCGCCGCATCGTAAATTGCACCAAAAAAGACGAGGTCCACGACTGGCCAATATGGCAGGCGTATCGAACAGCGCTAACTTACGACTGGTCGCGACACGGGATGCTAAGTGGCCTATCGTGTTCAGAAAATACAGTAACCTAATCGAAAAAAAACACAAGTCCAAATTCGACAATCTCGATATAATCCATTCATCGATGTGAAAGAGGTCGCAGGCCAAAACCACTTAAACGATACGTCGGAATTTAAAAAATAATAATAAAACAAAACTATGCTCACAATATTTTTTACGATATGGACAAGAAAAAGGTAGATAACAAGTTATTGATAATAAAGAAATTGTAAATATTTCCTTAAATCATTTAGATATTTTAATAGATGCCAAAGTACCTACATAACACACAATTTGAGTAATTATGTTATTTTTTTTAAGTTCCTAATAATCTCGACGATTGTTTTGACCAAGCTCGTAAATTTAACACTTTGCGATGACTGGGACCAGCCCGCGGCACTTCGTGACCTCAGCTTGCCTGCATTATTTCGAATTATTTACGATTTTTATTACGTTGTAAAAATGCGCGAATTCTTGCAATGAGGGCACGCCTTGTTGGTACATCGCGCGTGGATCCATGCACCGATAGTGAGAGAAATCGTGCATGCGAATACTGCCTACACGTACAATACAAAAGTAGAACACACTATAATATTTCAATATTTTAATAATATTAATATGGAAGGGATGAGTAACGAAAGAAATTTATAAATTTGTTGTGGATGGGTCAAACGAGACCCATCCACAAATCGGAGAAATTCTCAAGAAAGCTTGTTTGCTTAGTGCCTATAACCGTAGAGCTAGTATAAAGAGAATTGTGGATGTGAGGAAAGCAAGGAAGTTGTGTTAGGATCGTAGCAAGTGGCGCTTCATTGTCTCTGCCTATTCCTGCGAAAAAAGGCATAAATTTATATCCTAAGTTTAAGGCAATCCTGGTCTAGTGGTCTCACAAACCATGACACCCTAGTTCAAGACCACTTGCTGTTGCCATCTTTGATATGTGTACTTTGGTCGCCCAGTTTCTATAAAACAAATTTAGTAGCTTAGTAATTTATGTAACACAAAAAATAATACGTACGTATAGTATTTATTGCTGTAAAACAAAATTGAGGCCGAACAATTAAATTTCAAGAAGCGCAATATAGCAAACACAACTTATCAAAGTCGTAGGAGGAAGAGAAATGTATTTTTAAGTGTAACAGTTACACAAGTAATGCCAAATCATAACAACAAGAAGTGAAAAGTTAAAAAGAACGAGTAAAGCGTGTACATTGTGTGAGTTTGCTCTCTTGTTACCAAAAAGGACATTGTGACAAGATGTCATAACGTGCTCACATCACGACGCAATATCACAACTTTCTCTTTAAATGGGGCTTTATTTAATCGTAAAAATAAAATTAATAATTCGCCAATACAACTTTTTAGATGAAAATAATCTATAATATAAAACGTTCTAGGTTGGATCCTTGAGTTTTAACTGATTGAAGTAACTGCCCCCTAACTAACTTTCAAGGACCCGCGTTGCCCATTGGTTAACACACCAGTCCGTGACGTGTAAGTCCCAGGTTTGCTTTTCGGTCGGAGCAAAGATTTGTTTCATGGCATTTATTTACAATACTTTATTGTCAAATTTGATATTACAAACATACGTCACCAAGAAAAAATAAGGCAGATTTTATTGCCCCGGGTCCCACTGTGTATTTAAAAGTGGTAGACAGACAGTTAGTGGTTGTCGATCCGGTATAGTACCACCACTCTTAGGTGTACAGACAGACTTTGAAGTGACTTAATAGCGTTTCGGGATCAACTTGGAAACCGGGATCAGTTCAAACTAGGCCGGCATAGTAAATGCCACTGCTACGTGCAGCTGTCTAGCAGTGGTCTCCATTTATGGACCGCACTCCAGCTTAACATCATGCTCTTATATGTCACAACCACAAGAAATAAATAAACTAATTATATGAGTGTGACTTGTTAAATTATTTTCTTCTACGTCTATTTTAATCTATCGGCAGTACAACTAAAAGGTCGTGCCCGTCGTTTCTTTGTAGAAAAACGTCAAATTTACCAGCTTATGTGTTCTCCCCACCTTGGATGGTAAGGCACCTTGGATGTTAAGGCACCTTGGCCAGCATAGTGACGGCGACTGAGATAATTGAGACCACATTCTGTTTTCAGTCGTTAGCGCACTTAGACTTGTCAAGTCGAGGTCAGTCTCAATAAAAATAATAATAATACGGTTTCTTTAAATTTGACGACAGGCGTGGACGAACGGTTTAGCGACCGGTTTGTTGCGCGTAAAGTCCCGTGTTCGATCCCCGGTCGGAGCAAATATTTGTTTCATAGCTTTTATGTGTAATATTTAATAGTATTAAATATTGCAAATATTTGTTAATAAAAAAAAGAGATGAATATTTGCTTCGGGTCTGGTTATCAAAGAGTGGTAGGCAGTGGTACCCAGTCTGCCGATCCGGGGTAGTACCACCACTTACAAGTATACAGACCGTGAAGTGATTTGGTCACGTTTCGGGATCAGCTTGTAAGTTGCCGGTTCCCTCTAGGCCGGTATAGTGGATGTGATTGCTACTCACAGTTATTGAATTGTAGTAGCAGTGACATTGATTCATGGACCACACTTTGGCTTAACATCAAGCGGGGTGCTGTCATATGTCGAGTCACAATAAAAAAGTAAAAAAAAAAAAACAATTCTTTATTTGCATTCGTTATTGCTCTTCATTCCGTTCAATAACTCTGTAAGTATGATACTTCAAAGGGCATACAGAATTTCTCAGAACAGACTAAACATTTTCTCCGTCGTTGAACCGACACGAAATGGCGAATAGAGGGCGTTTCTACGGTTTGAATAGGGAACCCTCTGGTGGCATACCACGAGAATCTAATAATAACACAATAGAACTATTATGACAATAAAATAATACTAAATAGATGTAGCGACCGCTACATGCTACCGCTAGATGGCGTTGCATGTGTCCAATATCTCGCAAACGATTTACCGACAAAGTAATCAGTATAAATATACGCTCCAACGAGGGGACGGCACCGGCTAAGCGGAGCCCTGTACGCAACAGCTGGGAGTACTCCTTTCCTTTTCTAACATGCGAAATAATGCTCCGCTAAATAGATAATTATCAAAAATTACTTTAATATTTGGATTTTTTCAAATTGCTAAGAAAAGACAATCTACTTTTCTCGTCTATAATCACAATGATTGGTTTATTACGCTTTAGTCTTTTATTATTTAGTTACGAATTAAAACATAAGCTATTTACTGTTTGGAAAACACAATCAATCAAATTGTCACACCCTTTTCCCACAGGGATGGAGACAATGGAGAGTCACTTGCAAAACACAAAAGATATTATTTTTATTGTGGCGCAACAATAAAAAATAATATCTTAATGTTAAGATGGCTGGAGTGTAGTCCATGAATAAAGGCGACCGATACTACAGTTGAATAACTGCAAGCAACAGTCGCTACCACTATGCCGGCTTTCAAGTTGATATCGAAACGCGGCTGAGTTGCTTTACGATCCGTACACCTAAAAGTTGTACTACCCCAGGTCGGCAGACTGGACTTATGGCCATTAACTGGCTGCCGACCACTCTTAGCTTATAATATTAGCTTATAATATAACTTATAATATAACTTATAATATAACTTATAATATAACTTATAATATAACTTATAATATAACTTATAATATAACTTATAATATAACTTATAATATAGCTTAAATATAATAAAAGCCGAGTAATAAATAAAGCGATCATGGTATGTCTCTAGCTTGTTTACAATAGCTGCGGGTAGTTCGTGAGCGGCGCTCTATTTAGATGAGGAGTGTGTCGATATGATGCTTGCTTGATACGATTGAATAAATTGAACATGGGCAGAATTTAGAATAAAAAATTAAATGTTGAAATATAAGTAAAAATACATTACTATTTTAGTAAACAATCTATGAAGTTACAAACAAATGTAGACAATAATATTATCGTAAAGTCTCAAGACTCCATAGAATCAAGTGCGTTTTATAGGACGTTTGATGTTCGGTTTCACACTCAGCTTCTAGTGGCTCCCTAGGGGAGCGCAGTAACGGCATCGAGGAAAGTGGTTGCCGCAATAAACCGTGTTCAAGGGTTATGTAAATGTCCAACTTTATGTCAAAAGTTATAAATATAAAAGAACTTATTAAAACTAAATATAACCAGTAAATATCTACCAATCATACTATAGCTATTATTATGTATATTTAAGAGAATATTATTTAACCCGCAATTAAATAAATTAAGTCTGGATTCACAAAAAGCCGAGATTTACTGCCTAATACCAGCTGACCATAAATTTCGTTGAAAGTAAACGGAGTTCCATTATTTTTAATGACTCAAATTCTTTTAATCTGCACAAATGAAAAATGCCTTACAAATCACTGCTAAATAAATCTCTTGAGATGACCTATAAAACGTGTTGAGAGTAATCTCGTTAAAATCCTTTGCGGGTAGTTTTAAAAGAAACGGACGCAGGGTGTCGTGGGTGGAGAGGAGAAAGAGAACTCGTATAGTATGGCAGTCGCATCTAATTAAATTGGACGTTCTCATTTCGCTGCGACAATTTTATGTGCAAATTTAAAAGTCCCGATGTAATAAAATGCACAAATTTACGACCCAACATACCCCCCGTGACGGATAATTATCTCAATTGTATCTTTAATACATATAGAAACAACCAAGTGCCAATAATGTTAACAAAAACGATATTTTATCTTACTCAGATAGGTAATAAAATATACTTAAAGGGTTTGTATATGCCCAATAAATTACATTACTTGAACAATAATAAAATTAAATTAACTCAATAAACATCTAAAATATTTATAAAGATTGTGACTGTGGTCTGGTAGTAGAGAAATGGTCTCGGTTTAAAACATGACGATACTCTATACCAATGCGTTTTTACCTATATACTTTACTTTGGTTGTCCAGTTTCTATGAAGGTTTTTTTTATAGTGGGTCAAAATATAAATGCACCGTAACTGATGTTAAGCTGGAGTGCGGTCCATAAATGGAAGCGACTTTGGACTCATCCGAATTTGGAGCCTTTTCAATTTCTCATGGATCATCCGCATCACGGAGGTTCACCACTTAATCACGCTGAAATGTCCAATTGGAATATAGCAATTCTTCTCACAAAAAATAAAATAAACAACAAAATTCATTATATCCCTAATCCAGCTACAAATGTTAAAAGCTAATGGTGTTTTACAAGATTACTGATGGTTAACACAAAACCGGATAGGTTCTAACAACCACTTAACAGTTACCAATATTTGCGAGCCGCTGCTATCGACAACTATTATCCAATTAACATGGCAATATCGGCGCGATCTCAGCAAACAGTGTAAAATTTGCCGCCGGCGAAGAAGATTACAGAAAACTGAACACATAATACAAGATAAACACTACGAACTTCATATTAGAAAATTATAAATATTATCCTGCTGATATAATAATAGTATACTCGTAATACCATCATAGACAATCACATGAAAACTATTACATACTCGTAGTTTAGTTTGACCAGCATAGTGACGGCGACTGGTGAACTGGCTCATGTTTTATTTTTCAGTCGTAGGCACTCTTGAACTCCTTTTGCTTACAACTAGGCATGTCGAGGTCAGATAAACATATATATAAAAGATTGAAGAGTTATGTCAGGATCGTGCAAAATAGCGCTCCGCTGTTTCTGACCATTCCTGTAGGAATTGAAGCGCAACAATTTTGATTTGATTATTTATCGCATCGCTCATGGTTAGTTTTCGGAACAAATTAAATAAATCACTGACAGCTTTTGAATAAAGTTTTTTTATCATAGTTATTATTACTCAATAAAATGTATAAATAGTAAAAGTAAATATTTATAAAATAATAATTGATTCATTCAATGCGAATCACAATAATACGAGTATACGGAATCGACCTAGTGGCTAACAGGCAGAGCTTCAACGAGCATTGTTCATAAGTAACAGAAAGCCGTTACAATGATGGACCGAGGAGAGTTGCATTCTCCGAGAGGGTTGAGAGGGGGCGGCGATAGGCAGGGAGGGGCAGGACCAGACACGAGCATGCCACCTCGTAAATCTGAAGAGCCCGGGGCTTCAGACCTGCCTCCAAGAGTTCCTCGACGCTTACGGTGCCAATGTTGCGCTGCTTTGATATTAACTGCTGCAACGACGGTACCTAACTAATAATTTTCAAACATTCAAGGTTCTTTTCAATAATTTTTAGAATATTATTAAACAATATTATTACAAGGACATCGAGAAGGAATTTAGAGTTTTTTTTTTAATTAAAAGAAATTTAAATTTTAATTAATACCTGTCTAATAAATACGTAATTGTTACTTCTGATTTATCCAGCAGATACACTCGAATGAACATCGATACGACACGATGAAATTACACTTTGCTTAAGAGTCAAGCTCGCATTCAAATTTATAGAGCTTCGTGTCATCTGCCAGCCGCAAGCAACACTTGTGGTGCTGTGAACCATGAAACAATGAATTTATGCCTCGACTATTAATCTACTTCAATAGAGATAAGGTGCAATTTGCTTTGTTAAAGTCAAGGACGGGTGCCATGTAGACTGTCGGAGACAACGATACGCCGGCCACCGTGACATGAGGCTATTGTTTCTGCGCAATACAACACCGCAGCTAATTTATACTGATAGTAGCGTCTTGTCCACGTCTATCTTGACCAAGACCTACTAGATAGTGTATACCATTAAGGAGTGACTGAAGACGGCGTATCACTGAATTCCACTTTCTTTACACCATACTGTTTAACGAATTTATTGTGTACTTGAGTAATGGAATTAAAAAGACATACTGACCAACACATTGCAACTTTCATTACTGTAAACGAAAACACAACATATGTAGAGAAAAGGGTGCTTGGTGTTTACGTGTAGTGAATAAATCTGCAGCGTGTCACGACATGAAATATGTAAACAAATTCACCAAGTTTTGATTTCATCGCTAGAGACGGATGTGAAAGCAATGTAAACCAGATAAAATAATGAATTAAAATATGAAACATAAAAATGATAGGAATATGAATGTAAAAATGATGAAAAATTAATTCTAATTGTAAATAATTCCGTAATACTACATCTTAAAATCCACCAATCAAATGAATAGTTCCTAACATTATTAAATTGCTTCCTTGTCGAAGCAAATAGAGCAGTCAAAGGAGTTTGTGTTAATTTGTGCTAATTCGATGTTTGGATCGTGACTCTCTGGACAACCGCCTATCAATATGTATTAGGTCTGTGCTTTCTCAGCTCCCGATGGAAACTACTCTCACTCCTCTGGCACTTACCTCTATGTGAATAATTAATCACGTGTCAAATATTTCAATAGGCCTTTACTGAACTGGGATACATTAGATTACAATCAGCTTGTTCTTGAATAGACGCCTGTTGGATTCCTTTGTTTGGTTATTACACGTAAGACAGCGTGTATACCTGAGTAACTTTATAGATAACTAGTATAACCGCGGTGATAATTGATAACCGCTTCTTCCTAAGCGAAATACAAAGTTTATCATTGTTAACTTATTGCAAATAATGTTAACTTATTGTCATAATGAATTATTTTGAAAGTAAAACTGAAAATCTATTTTGACGTCCATACTTTTTGTTTTTGGGTTTCAAAACTAAACAGTTCAATAGATTCAGTACCGGCTCAAACTTTAAGCTGTACCTTAAAGGTTTAATTTCATAAAATCCAGTCTCAGTGGTTACCAACCTAAAATATCAATACTGTGCGTTGACGAGTGAGTCAGTCCGAGTTTTAATAGAATATTTTATAGTGTACACTTTGTTTTACATTTTTTGTATATATACGAGTAGAGTTTAAAATCAATGAATAACTAAAATGCTCCTCCTGCTCCTATCATACTTATACATAAACACAATGCAAACTCGTACGGTCTTAATACAAAAAATATTTAAAACTGTGTTTAAATAATTGTAAACAGTTAAGTCATTTTGTGGTACTAAATTTACTTAAAACATGTTTAATGCCTGTCTAAAGATTTTAGTTAAACGGTACAAATCGGAGACGAGTGGAAAGACAAAACGGGGAAGACCAGAAAGTTAGTTCCCTGACTAACTCGGGTACATTCTTTAAAAGCTGGGGTTCGCAGTACCAGTTGAAATTGAGTTTGTATAAATAATAGTGTTGATGTGAAGAAAGCGAGAGAAATTTATCAGGACCATGTAAAGTGGGGCTACGTTGACTCTGCCTATCCCTGTCGGAATTAGGCCAGGAAAATGATGATTTATGATGATGTAAACTTTATAAGCAACATATTTAAGAAAACTGTAGAGACTCAAAATATATTTATTTATTTATTTATTGTGACTTGACATATGGCAGCACCCCTCTTGAAGCTGGTGTGTGGTCCAAGAATGGATGCCACTGCTACTACAATTCAATAACTGTAAGTAGCAACCACATCCATTAAGCCGGCCTAGTTGGAACCGGCAACTTTCAAGCTGATCCCGAAACGCGACCGTTTTCACTTTCACTTCACGGTTTGTATACTTGTAAGTTGTGGTCCTACCCCGGATCGGCAGACTGGGTACCACTGCCTACTTTTTTGATAACCAACAAATAATATTCCAAAATTTAATCATAAACGATATTTCTATTAAATGAGTCATGAATTATTGATGAAGCGTTAAATTCTCATTTCCAGAAGGTAGTTTATTATGAAAATGAGCAAACAACAACCATTATCACCAAATATTAAAGATGCGCTATGCATATTAAGCTAGCGTGAACATGCAACGATCACGTACGGGATAGGTTCAGGTTAGCAGACAAATCCATTCGTGGATCAGGATTATTGAGTAGATGTAGAAGACGTTAGACTGAGGGCCGCGAGCGAAATAAAGAATGATCGGATGAGAGCTACTGTGGTTACGGTTTACGGCACGATCGTGACACGTCCGTCGGCACACGAAACGGAAGTTGTTATTACGAAAATATATGGAAATTACCAACTCACTGGAAATATCCTTTTAGGTGTAGCGGTTTTTGTTCTCTGGAGCTTCGTGCCGCCACGATGGACATTTGCATCTTATTATTGAAACGTTTTAGGGATAACATGTAGACTTTGAATAGCTATATATCGCCTTGGGGTTAGACACCCGTGGAATTGGAAGTGGGTTCTCACGCATACTCAATCGTTATCCCAAAATAGATATTTTTATACTAGCGTGATTGACATTATAATGATTGGAGTGGCATAGTCTGGTCAAATGGGCCAATGGTACTTAATATGGAATCTATATAATATATTTAAGTTATATTGCTTAACAACCTTATTTGTTTCTTGCACCTGCATTTCACCATCCGCTGAGAACCCTAAGATTGAAGGCTTTAAATCCGCCTGTAAGCCTATAGCTATGAAGAGAGTAATAAATAAATAGAGAAATCGATTGGGCTACAAAATATTGTATGTAATTAATCAGCATAATCTTTTTCAAAAACATTCCTTATCCGCCAGAACAAAATCGTTAAATCACCTGAAATAAATTCGAGTGAGCTACCTATCCTTGAGTAGGATAGATTAACAAACAAATAGGCTCTGAGTGAGTCGTTGAAGGTGTATATTAGCTTGTGGAGGATTTGTGAACGATACGCGGTAATAATGTTATTGAAAGTGGTAATAAGATAAACGGCCTGTTCGTTGAGCGTAAATCACGATGCATTACGTCGCCACAGACAGCGGCTTGGATCGCATTACATTGGATTAATTGCAGCTGAGGCGCGGTGGCGACAACTGGGGCGGAGCATGCGCCCGCGCACCACGATTACAAACGTTTACATTGACATATCACATTTCCCCATATCACAGTATTATAGACATAATATTTATGTCATATTTTAGTCATATCAATTTGATACGAATACAACATTCATATAGATAATCATTTATATTGAAGTTTCTATACTAAGCTACTTGAAGTGCTTGTATCATAGAAACAGAACGACCAAAGTACATACATTGTACCAGCAAGTGGATTCGAATCGGGGACTCTCGGTTTGCGTGACCATTTCACTACCCAGGGACCAACGACTAAACTAAAAAAAAGCTATAAAATAAATTATTTGATGTGCAACCATTTTAAGATTAGGGATTTTAAACGTAAGTCATTAAGTATAAGCGATTTTTCCGCCTCAGATAAACTTAAAGTAAATGAAATGCGTCATTATCGGAAACATAACGAGCGGGCCGGATCGTGCTACAAATCATCTCATATTCGGAGTTTCGCCGACTATAACCGCCTCCGTGCGCTGTCGCTCATCGCCAGAATTAATTTCCCGTAAAATCGGCCAGGCAATCTATCTTTTTCTCAGAAAAATAATATTCAATGCAGTATACTCAATTTCTCAAGTCTGAAGGAACGCTTAATCTGTTCAGTCTTATCGCGAAATATATCAACCTTACTCTTTGTACGAAGGAAGTAAGTGCTTGCAAGTAAATTAAATCAAATACTGCCATATTATAAAATTTTACAATAAGTTCCATCCACCTAATCTACCGTCATTGCGGATTAAACTAATTAGCATAATAGCATACATAAGAGTGTAATTAAATACGCGGCTTTTTCAAAGAACAAGAGTATTTATTGAACTTAATTGGAATGAGCATCTATGCCTAGAAAGTATTCTATAACTTAGTACCTACTGGTTAAGGTAGCCACGCAAATATGGGAAACGTTCTTTGGAAGTTTAAAAGCAAGCGTTCCCGGTTAATGAACGTCTCCCTGTGAAATGAGACGACAAAAAGTGTCGGTAAGCTATTCCCGAGCTCACCACACTCGCTGCCGATTAGTTGCAGGCATTTCCTAACCTGCCAATGTTTAACTTTTATTGTCAGTATAAATAGAAGGGTTAAAAGCCTTCACCTCCGACGACATAACGTTTAAAGAATTTCAAAGTATCCATTGTTTAATAGAAGCTTATTCTAATTGGTAATGTAGAGATACAACGCCAAATAGACTTTAATAAGGATCATTCGTACTTATACATTTTGAATTTATCATCTATTAATGCCGATGATGTAATTGCATATAAGTCACAATTTTTTACTTAAGTGCTTGTATAGAAACAGGAGTTGTCTTGTACATATCAAAGATACATTGGCACCGGCAAGTGGTTTTCAAGCCGTGCTTTCGGTTTGCGTAACCATTGCACTGCCACTACACTACGGTCGCCTATGATATAACTATGTTTTTATGATGTATCTAATTGGTAATCATAACAATAACATTAATTTGGACCAACGGTTTAGCCGATAAATCGTAGTAACATTATCAGGTTTACAAGTGCCGCGGCCCGCTGATATCAGGGCTCCAGTGGTAGATGAGGTTGATTTATGTGCGCCAACAACATTAAATTACATCTAGATCGAACATCGCTATAAATAACTGGGCGCATTGTAAATCTGCCGGGTGTATCGACGGCCAAATCATGAAGCCAAACTATATCATGCGTTGACATCGCTAGAGACCAGCACGAAGTCAACGGGACTCCTCAGCACTAACTGGATAAATTATCTAATTTCAAACAACCTATTCTTCAATGCCAATTTTACTCTAGGGCTGGGATTATGTCTGTGACTTGAGTTACATATTTATTATAATACTCGTGTATATTTTTTAATATTTTTCAATATAAATACATACTATA
The DNA here is from genome assembly GCA_905220615.1 of Tinea trinotella. Lineage (NCBI taxonomy): Eukaryota > Metazoa > Arthropoda > Insecta > Lepidoptera > Tineidae > Tinea > Tinea trinotella. The sequence continues at coordinate 5,232,266 of HG992314.1, forward strand.
CAGTTTTATCGAATATTATACACAAGATTTAATCTTTTAAAATTTTAGTTCGTGGTGAGAGTACGTGTTGTTCGATATTCCATCGACCTTTCGACACTGTGGTGCACATGAACGGTAATACCTACAAATCGAGCACCGTTAAAAATAAATTATAAATAACAAGCAGGCTGTTCGCAGGTCTGAGATGCGAGCAGATAAACCACGTCTGAAATTGCGGTCTTCACGTGACAGTACATGGTAATAGATTAGCAACTCTGATTATATTGGTACAACACAAAAATGAATTGCAAATAAGAATATAATTAATTTAGTACTCATTTATGGGTTAAGACGAAGGCAGTGGCAAATGGTCACGCAAACTGAGAGTCCTCGGTTCAAAACCACTTTCCGGTATCAACATATGTTTGGTCGTCCTGTTCCTATAAAACAGGCACTTTTAGTAGCTTACAATAAAAATGTAGAAAACAATAACATGTGGACAACATGTTTCTGTGGTTTTCTGATGGGTTTCATACTTGATAATAATAATAAAACACAAAATAAATACGCATGTTATAAAAAAAAAGGTATTATAAATAATCGCTAAGAAAACATAACGCGCAAGGTGTAAATTTTGGCGCCAAAGCACCTTTAACACTTGGCAATTATCACCAATGCCGGATATTTCCACCCGCCACCCCTGACTGTAAACACTAACTTTAGCACGATATGCGATAATTTAATGTAACAGTGTGTTCAGCGTGAGTTGCGAATTAGATTGTATAAAGAGCCGAAAATTACCTGCATTTTCCTTATTTATTTTCTTCGTAATTTATATTTACCTTTCACGCTTGCGTGTGTCATACGACACAAAAAGTAATAGAACCATTCAAGATAATTTACTTTATATTATTACAGAGGAAATACATACACAACGACAATTTTTATTTGGAGAGTTAAAATAAAATAGTATAAGGAATTTGTGCTGTAGGTAGGCGACAGGGATAGATCGCAGAGGTCCATTTGTTTAAGTATCGTACATGGAACCCTATGTGACTTTTTGGAGGATCGACCAGACTGAGCGATTTATCGTGAGCAGCTGCGATTTTTTAGAAGTTCCCTGCACAATAAATCCTTCAATGTGCTACGGCTTTGATTCGAAATGTGTTGAAATACTAAATTACTTTCATAATAATATAGTAGCATCTGCAGTAAGAATAAGAGGCGTGAATGAAATACAATTAGGTGAATATATCTTTTTTTTTCTAATTAACAGGTAAAGATGCGAATATTTTTGAAATATTGGAAGAACAATTAAATGTGCCAGCTGCTATAGGGATGTGTACATACGTGGAATAAAATTTATTGGCTTTCAAGTTGGAAATTGTATTTTCTGAAGAGGATACAATAAATATCGAAGAGGTCGCGTTAACGAGCGGTGGTGGTGCGACGCGAGACGTAGGGAACAATAAAGTACGCCTTAAAACGAAGACGCATGTAAGACAAATGTAAAAAACATGTCATGACCCAAGTATTAATTTAAATATTCAAACAAGTTTCCGTTCAAAATAAAATACACAAAGAAATGTTACATAATAAGAATGAAATGTTTGTTTATTCATCTGAAGGAATCCTAGTTGCAATTAACATTGCATTCCATGCAAATTACATGCACTAATTGAGACTCTCAGCAAAAATGCGACAATCAGTGGTTATTTAAGCGTTCTTATAATCTCCCTAGATCTTCCAAGTGAACGGGTTCGCGCGCGGGTACGATCTGGAAGGGTAATGATTGCCCGCATATCGAACTCAGGAATTCCTTACAAAATTACCGCCGCCTCATAATACGTATTTTCGGCAAGATTTCTGATTTGCTCCCTTATCTGTTCATTTCAATCTTTAGCTTGTTATGAGCCGTTCCTTTTTCAGGTACTGTAGCAAGTAACGTTGATTGAGGCCCTTGATGAGAGTCGTCGTAAATTTAAAAACCTTTTTTCATCAATGTCAAGATATTTATTTAACCTATTTGTTTAAAATACATTCCTAAGATGCTACTTCATTTTAGGAAATTTAATAATAATGAAGGTTTATTCGAAGATGCATTAATGTTAATAATGTTGGAAAAGTGCCACGTGTAATCAGCGTCAATTTCAAAAGTATTGTTTCTCAAGTTTAATAATACTTTTATACCGTAAAGCCATAAAATGAGGGGTCGTTAAGATAATCAGTCTCTAAATTCGAACAATATTCACCACGTGAAGTCCGTCTGAACGTTTCCTTGAAACTACCGTCTTAACGGTTAACGTAGCAATCATCGACGGCGGCCACAGAGCGTTGCCGAGATTGAAATGTAATTTTATGTGAAAAGTTTAACGGAACGTGGGTGTGCCTCGCGGATCTTTGCCAATAATAACTCGATAAATATATGAGGAGAAAATTATAAATGCCGCATTTATTTTTAAGTTATCATGGCTTCAGATATATGAATATAACTTCATATAAAGCATGCAAGTACATTGAGATTTATGGGTGAACTGTCAGTAAGATAAGGTGACAAGAAGGAGGCAGGCAATTCCAGTCAGGCACCCTGAACGTGGGTGGCTAAGAAACTGTACTGTCACTAGGACACTCACAGACCGTTATGGACAAAATCAATAAATATTGCACATTATCACTTAACATAAATACGCCAAACTGGTTAGACAAAAATCGAATAAACTGTATATTGCATTTAATAATTTATATACAAATCCGTTATTCAATTAAATAAAAAGCAGAATGAAAATTATTTAAGTATCTAAAGATAAAAATAGAAGTATATCGACGAAATAAAAGCTATATTATATAGTATATTACTCAACACTTTTAATCTAACATATAAATTTAAAAAGAAGTTTTTAATTTGTAATCAATAAAATAAATATTGACATGCGCTACTAGATAGTTCGACTTTTGTAAGATAAGTAGCATGGTCCACTTTAGCTGGAAACGACGATTTAACTTGGGCATTGGTTAGTCATCGTGGGAAACATATAGACACACAATTGCCTCGCATTGACCCTCTAACGGTATAGTACCACTAAAGGCTGGCCGGACCGTTTGATTGGGTTTTATATAGTGAAAGTGAAATTATTAGGCAAGTATTATTAAATAAATTATCATTAATATCCGCATTCTGACAACTAAATCGAATGTCGAACAAAACGATTCAGCGCGCGTCGCTATTTGTAGGAACAAATGTATGTACTAGTGTATTTACAATTTATGTACTAGACCATCGTATAACCTTGGATTCTTCAACCAAAGGATTAAAAACCAATAGTCAGCATAGTGACAGCGACTGAGGCAAACATAAACTAAGTCGGTTTTTTAATCGTCAGCGCTCTAGAATCTCTCCTTACAATCAGACAAGTCGAGATCAGATGTCGTATCACAACAAATAATACTAAGATAATAGAGGATCATTCAAGGTGTCTTATTAAAAAGTATTAGTAATATTTCTGTTTAGTTTAAAAACAAAGATAAAAAAGTAATGCCAAATCTTGTTTAATTAATTTCCAAGTACATAAGATATAAAAAAATATCTTAAGTTTATAATAAAAATAAATTAAGAAAAAAAAACAATCGCCCAACGTGGGGCTCGAACCCACGACCCTGAGATTAAGAGTCTCATGCTCTACCGACTGAGCTAGCCGGGCTTGGCAGCGCCCAACGAATTTAGGCAATACAATCTACAGTATCGCGCGCTTACGGCTAATACTACGTAACTTCTTATTATACATATTTCATTTTTTATGAATCGTAGCTACAAAATGTTTAAAGATAGATCTTTATGCAGCGACACATCTTATTTAACGCAATTCTAGAATATAATTTACGAATTCACAGTTTATGACACGGCCGTATTCGAAATATACGTCCTTATTTATAATACAATGCCATGTTTACTACATAATGTGATGACACAAACTACTTTAGTCGTACAAACATAAACCTTGACAACATTAATGTCCCTAAAGTCATCCTTAATGCCATTAAAGTCAATATCAAACACAACTTTCTCGCTTCCTTCACATCTACATTTTTCTATGGTTATTGGAACTGTAGAAACCTGCTTTGTTTTAAAGAATGCTTCGATTTGAATAAGGAACAATCTTCTGTATAACCCCTGTTTTAGCTTTCCACTCGCCTCGGATTTATAAATCTCTTTTGTCAATCTCCTTTCATCCATTCCTTCAATGTGCCCAAACCATTACAACATCCCTCTTTCTTAATCTTCGTCACTACATTTTATTTTAAATACATTTATTAGACTATAACAACATTGATTACTATTACACGACGGTTACTTGAGTGTTATTTACAACAAAAAATATTTTAATTAATATTTAGGGCGACCATGGTGAAGTTGTAGTGAAAAGGTTTGACAAATCGAGATCTCCCGGTTCAAGACAACTTGCTGGTATCTTTGATACATTATGTACTTTGGTCATCCTGTTTCTATGATACAAGCACTTGAATATTAATGATGGTAATTTAGAACTTCTAGAAATGTTTTACAAGAACACTTATTAATATATAAAATAGCACTAAAAGTTTTATTTGCATTGCCATCCTAGTCCATCAGGCTCAATGAACTGAACAAAATGTAAACAAAAGCCAATCGCCCGACCTGGAGGTCACTGCGATTCACGACTCACTGCACCGAGAGACAAGTGATGCAACTTTATACGAGAGCTATAACAATTCTAACGCTGTGACATAAGCTACAATTTGTGTTTCAAATGTTGCTAGTTTCACCTTATATTATATTGTATATTTTTATTGTGATTCGACATATGACAGCACCCCCTTTGTGGTTCATCACTTCACGGTCTGTATACTTGTAAGTGGTGGTACTTACCCCGGATCGGCAGACTGGGTACCACTGCCTACCACTCTTTGATAAGTAGAAGCAAGTATCCACCTCTTTTTATTATTAACAAATATTTGCAATATTTAATATAATTAACAAATATTCGCTCCGACCGGGAATCGAACCCGGGACTTTACGCGCAACAAACTCATCGCCACGCGTCCATAATGCGCCATGCGCCAACGTAACCATACGTCCACGCCTGTCGTCGAATATTATGCAAATATTACCTGTAACAAACAAAATACATATTAATTAATTTTAAGGGTGGCAGGTAGACAGTTGGTGGTCATTTGTCCAGTCTGCCAATCCGGGGTAGTACCACTACTTACAAGTGTACATACAGACCGTGGAGTGACTTAGTCACGATTCGGGATCAGCTTGTAAATTGCCGGTTTCAATTAGGAACTGCTACCTAAAGTTATTTAACTGTAGTAGCAGTCGCGTCTATTCATGGACCTCACTCCAACTAAATATACGGCGGGGTCCTGTCCAACCTCAACAAAAATAATAATAATAATGTATCTTAAATTATTTGTCAAAACATACGCTCAGGTAGAGGCTAAGATTCGATAAAGCATTATTGACGATGACATCAGCTCTCGGAGAATGTAGCTACTTCATCATTCGATGACATCGCATGATAAGTAACTGGTACGCATCGGTGTATGAAAAATGTGCCCAACAAGACTTCTGTACGTCACATTGTTATTCATATAAGAATTCGGTTATACGAAGAGGCGAATATATGGCATGATGGTGTACAAAATATAGCTCGAAAGAGATATCCTCGGCCTGATATCATATCATGCGATAGCATCAGCGATAGCTCTTGACACAACCTCGATGTCGCATGGCGAGAGTATCCGTTTATATCAAATCTCAATTCAAAAGCATTGAAATGCATACATAAATGGATACACAATTATTATATCTCATTATATTTAGATAATAATAATAGCTATTCAATACATTTTATTTATAATTATTGCATACTCAACGCATGCCTATCCACTAAGATAACCTCAGCAGTTCAAGAATAATAGTAGTTCTGCACGAAGATGTAAATAAATAAAAAATATACACGCGACCCGATATCGGGCGTCGCAATAACTAATGGCGTGATCAGCGTTGCATCGATTGCAGGCGTTATCTCAATAAAGAGCAACAGAGTGCGTTCATTAGCACTCTGACACGACGCAATCATAAATCGTGACCCCCCGTTGTAACTTCGGGAACTGCGTGCCTTCCCCGCCAGCACCCTACCTGATCGCCCGCATCGTGCTTTTTGCTATTTCCATTGTTTTTGGTACCCTGAGACCGTAACGGCCGGATCTGATACGAATGCAGGTGTTACCCTTCACACCTCCCAACTTAATTACCAACGCACTAAAAGCATACGCCAATTCGCGACGATAAAGTTGCAGCTGCTTGATAACATCTTAATTCAAATATTTGACTAATAAAAATAGATAACAAATTATATTTTCGGGTATAATATTACTAACATACTAAATTTATATAAAAAGGATACAAATGTATAACGTAAGAATAGTAAGATTTTAATTATAAGTAATCTAATCAGAAAATTATTATCCCGTATGTCCACCTCAAAAGCAAATAATGTCATTTAGAAGAGCTCTTATCAGACGACAATAAACCGTTTTAGTCAACAAAGTTCCTAGAAGATACATGGACAGTCATTAAGTCGAGTGCCATTACTCTGGCGAACTGCTAAAGGAAGCTCCAGAGCATAAAGATCGAAATCGATGTGGCTCCATGCCAAAATCTTTTAATATTACCCGGGACAAGCTAAAAGTGGCTCGCAAACGATAACATCAAATTTTTAATAAGAACAATGAGGAGCACGCTAAACAGATTATTTTCTCTCCGTAACTGACGGTCCTAGTATTTGCTGGAGATAAAAGAGAAAGAAACTTCATGGGATAATGTTTTTTTTTTTCTCTTGGTCATGGATTAGTACAACTTTTAAAGATATCGCAATGAGAACTGCTGAATACCGTTTTATCACAGTAGAAACTAGACATAACTTTGTAGAGGCGACCTTTTTTGAAAATTTGAAGAGTAATTTATAATTGAACCAACACAATATCGCTAAATGAAATAAAATAAATTGATGCAATAAAAGTCTGTGATTTAAGGCGTGAAGTTTCACACCAAGTCGCGGAACAGCTTCGCTCCCGAGCTGCGCGGGCGTGAAAACGAACACCTATTATCATAAAGTAAACAACCGTCAAAACAAAAAATCAACAAACATCGACTTTTAATGAATTAATAGGACTGGCTCTGAATACGAACCACCTATAAACAAACAACAATAAAAACTATTTATAACATTGTTCCCGGCTACAATACTTTACGCTTGATGCTTGCAATATAGGCATAGACAAAACACTTGGACCACAATAACAAACAAAATCATTATATTCATCAATGTGTATACTGAAATGTCAAATCAATCAAATTGTCACTTCTTTCTCCCACGTAGATAGGAAGACATAAAAGAGCGCCACTTACCATAATCCTGACAACAGCTTGCCTAGCTAGGCTAGCTTGCCTCGGTTATGGGCACTAGGCAACCCACCTTTCTTCATTTGGTCGAACGTTGTTTAACGCGTCCATCCACATCAGATTTACAAATATTGAACTGCGTTCAGGTAAGAACCATTTTCGAAGAAATTTATCTACTTTTAATATGCACCTATTAATTCTCATCACATAAATGAAGCATTAACTGAATTAAAATTAGCTTTTCAAACTTTTGCCAGCTACTGTGTATGCGCGCACACTCCAACCACCAAGTGCGTCTCATACTCTGTATTCTTGTCACGCTTTCAAAGTGCGGACCCAAACAACCCGTATTTTCACACTGATCTCACTGGAATCTATGATAGTCAAGTAGGTACTGTCATTCACAGCTATAAATAGTAACTTTATTCGCAGATCATAAAATCAAAGAACTGATAAATAAAAGTGTACGGGTTTATTTTTAAAGCCGGAATAAAAAGACAACTTTTAAGTAACACATCATGGATAAATAAAATCATTATGCTGTTAAAATCCTTTTTTATACTTTACAAAGATTACTCTTTATTTGAACTTAAGATATATATCTACGATTAAATCTTATTTATGGCATAAGGTGAATAGAAGTGATAAAAATTATAAAAAAGTTTTTAAGGAAACACAGGAAGTATCACAAAAAAACGAACCATATCCTACAGAATAAGGGACATAAGAGAGACGTCACCGACATGTAATGATGAAAAATGTCTATCGCTTCATTTACGTACAAAGAGGCGACGGACAAAAGCTACAAATATTTTACACTGACTTTTATTATGGTTCCGAAATGTTATTAAACAAACAATTCGCCCATTCGATGACATGTCTTCGGTCTGGGTTGGTATAATTGATTCTTTCCGGACGAGGGCGCTACTGACTAGGGTCCCGGCCATTGTGGACGCGCCTCGTAGTTTCCTCTGACAACAATATTCTTATTTTGGCAGTCGTCTGGGAAATTCTTACATATTTCCGCTTCTAAATTAAACGTCATTCTCATAGAATAGCTGACGCTCTACATCAAATATAAAAATGATAACAAGGGCGGAAGATTTTCTATTAAACATAGTAGTACTTAAATTAAGTTGTCCTAACCTTTGTTATGTGACTAGAAATGAGTATATAAATAAGTAATGAAAAATAAGCCTGTCAATTGTGATTACTAATTTATGGTGTTATTATTAATTTTCTACTGATTACAGCGGACTGACTTAAATTACAGTAATTTTTGAAGAACTTATTGCAAATAACAGGTTAGGTTCGCAGGGAGGACATTCTGTTAACCTGATAATAACCGGGCGTGACATCTTCAGCACGAACAACTAACAAAAAGTACAAAAATATTCTCCCCATAATCCAGCAGACATAAACGTTTAAGGACTGTGTCATTAGATGCCGAAACCGGCACCGCGCACGGCTTGCCCCAGTAATATCAACCTAAACGCTCACAGCAAACTCAATTCTGTGCCCTCATTATAAAATATTTAGCGATATATCTAATTTTGTAAATGATACGGGGTTATTTTAATAGAATGCCCATAATAACTAGGCACCCGGACGCAACACGCCCCAAAGTTTCGGGTAATGACTGGTTCGGTAGACCCACGTGAGATTAATATATCGAGGGATTTGAATTATAACAAAAGAATCAACAAAAACTAAAACGGTCGATAAATGTTCGTGTCTACCTGGCTCGCAGCTCTTTAACTACGTATGTTCCTTATCGACAACGCTCGATAACATCCTCCACAAATATAATAAATTTAAACGATAAAATTCTTCACTATAAAAAAAATCTTCGACTAATTGTTTTCGAAAACCGCCTATTAACAAACCTTAAATTCCCTAAGGGCAAACATTTTTAATATAAGATCCATTTCAGCCCTGGGAATAAACAAATATTTCTTTAACTATAATTAAGTTTACTGCCATCTACAAACAATTGAATCTGAGTAGAATTAAAGACCCGTTACGTTTCGTCGGTTAACCCTGTGCCTATTTTGAACAGTTACGCAAAGAGTAATTTACTGAAAGAAAAAAAAACAATTAAGCCATCTTCACCCTTTTCGAGTCATAAAATTTTACAATTAACCGAGAACAACATTTTATTAGAATTGTGTAGGGTTATGCAAAGTTTACTGCCGGTAAGGCACGCGGTAATAAAGGAACAAAGGTAAACAAAGAGTATTAAATATTAAAGATGGAAGTTATAAAACGTCTTTAAAGAAATAAACAATAAATGATTACCTACCCCAGAGGCGAGGCAAAACTGATGGTCCAATACAAAAACGATTACCCCTTGCCTTTGAGACCGCCGAATTTTAAAGAAGCAAGTACTTTCTTCTAACCCTTTTACTTTAAGTATTCAACTGAAAAAGACTAAGCACCTAATTTGGATTTCGTAGAAATAGAATGGTTAACTTTTATTACTTTTTAAAAATACTTTTACTAGTGTAAATGATGTTTATCATATATAAATACGGTACACAAAAATATACTGTAAATGGTACAAATTGTTCTTAAAAATATTTGACCGTATAACTTGACAAAACAAATATAAATATTGGCAGTATCTCTATATCTGGAACATGTCATTTAAAAAAACTGTAAAACAAATAAATTAGGCAAACAACACAATATGTCCATTTGTGAAAAAAAATTGTCTCACTCTCCGGGATCGTTCCAGGAAAGTAAAACCATTAGAGTAGTTTTTGTACAGGTTACTTGACTCATCATAGAGAATAGGACTACGAATGAGAAAATATGGCATTTATAAACATAAAAAGCGTATTATTACTTAAAAGTCTTAATTGCACCTTTGTCCGGCATAGTAGCGGCGAATAAAGCAACGTTTTTTTATTATTGTGACTTGACCGCAGTGAGATGTTAACCTGGAGTGTGGTCTGATGAAGGTGACTGATACTATGTTTAAATAAGACAGCATAGTTGAAATCGGCAATTTACAAGCTGTCTACTTCACGGTCTACTTGTACTTGTTAGTGGTAGTACTACCCCGAATTGACAGACTGGGCACTACTGCCTAACATTGATAACCAGACCCGGAGCAAATATTCACCTCTCTTTTTTAATAACAAATATTTAGAATAATTAATCTAATTAGTTTTTAATAAATTTAACAAATTAAAGCTTTGAAACAAATATTTGCTCAGACCGGGCATCGAACCCGGGACTTTACGCGTAACAAACTGGTGTGCTAACAAATGCGTCACGCCTGTCTTTAAAACGTTTTTTCAGTCGTCCGCGATCTTGTATCTCCTCCTGCTTACCAAATATCGAGATGGAGACTGTTCTTTTATATTATGACATAAATAGAATATAAACAAAAGAATGAATAATGTTGAAAAATGTCAATGCTTTTTTAATGAAAATGAATTGTTATAAGTTTTAGTGCAAAACTTGAATTTTTTTTTTTTAATTTCTTTTCAAATCTATACTAAGCTGGTAAAGTGCTTGTATTATAGAAACAGGACAACCAAAGTACATATATCAAAGATACATTGGTACCGGTGGGTGGTCTCGAACTCGTACTCTCGGTTTGTGTAGCCATTGCACTGCCACTACACCACGGTCGCTACACCACATTATTTACACAAGATATTTAACGATCATAAATTTCCCGATAGAGTTAAAAATGGCCATGATCACGACTCCAATATAACTGAATCAAAATGTTGTGAGTCAAACCGCAACTATTTAATGGCTCCATTAGTAAGTGATAGTTACAAATTAACCTGATCTAGGTTACCGATAGTCAACATTCTTTTTAATACATTTATATTGCAGGAAATACAATCATTTACATACCGAAACATTTACTTTTTATTTTGTTACTATTCGTAATTTGAACTAGTTCTTATTTAATATTAATTCAATTTAAGAATCTACTTACGACTACCTTTAATTGGTAGTGGAAATCCATCAATGATCGCGGAAACCGAGAAACCCTGACTCAAACCACTTGCCGTCCTATTTTTCTATGATACAAGCATGTTTAGTAGCTTAGTATAGATATGTACAAAAAGAGTTTTGTGATATTTACTCTAATTTTAAGAAAAGCCAGTAACTCATTGACTTACCAAGCTTACCATTTTTATCATATCTGAGCACGACTTGCTTGATGGTAAGCAATGGTAGGTACAAGAGAGCCGACGACTGATAAAACCTTAGTCGCTATAACAACGGTCAGAAAATAATAATAGCGCACTGTAGAGTTCACCAGTAGTCGTCAGTGACCAGTTTCCAACTGTGTGAGGTCTCACTACAAACAAATTAAGATTTGTTACCAAAACAGTGTGACGTTAACTACCACCCACGTCATTCTGTCATTAATTATTGTTTAAAAGTTGGCCACTTCACATTACCCCCCAAAGTCAAAAGAAAAAACGTAGCTGCATGTGTCAAATGATCCGAACAAGATTATTTTGCATCGCTTAAATTCTATCGAACGTTACAGGCGCCAAGTACACTTCAATAGTGGTCGTTCCAAACAATATTATTTCTTAGAGTTACTTATGCATGGTAAGGGTTAAGAAACTATTGTTTTTTAAATGTAATCATTGGCAAACAAGTATAATCTTAGGATTAAAAACAACCTTCTAAAGAACAAAAGGTTTATTTCAAAGTACTTCAACAGCTCTTTCAATAAAGCTTTCTTTTTCTTTTGCTATCATTAAGTACATCTAAGAATACGTATTATCTTTTCGGTCAACTAATACCAAGATCTATTGTAAATTATTAAAAAATGTTAAAGTATCTTTTTAACTTAAAAAAAAGTTTTAAAATGCAATCACATTTTCGAAATATAAACGAACAATACATTTTGCATTAAAATTGTATGAGAAGCACACGCTCCTAATATTAAAGACATTAATTAGGGAACCGCATCAGCCGACACAATAGGAAGCTAACCTAAAGAATAGATCCAACGTTTAACGGCAATTACATAAAATGGACGCTATCAAACTAGAAAATAGCATAAAATAAAACCAGTCACGTAGCAGTTGGTCCCACAACGCGCGGACGGTTTCTAAACTTTGTAAAAGATGCACCTGTATTATTAACGCATTGCACGCCTTTGTTCCCTCACAATGGACTCCAAATTGCAACTCAAATTTCTCATATCAGGAATTGGTGGTTAAGGCAGGTAATATTTTTTTAACCGTTTAAAATAATGCCGATGAATTCATTTTACTTTAGTGACCAGTTATACTTTGTTTTATCAGAAACACCATAATTCCATTACGAAAGTTTGGCGTTCGTGAAATTGAATTCCTAAATTCTGACATGTTAATAAGATAAAACTTGAACACATTTAAATCCTATTCCATTTTTAAAAGATATAATTAGTCAGACGCCTATAATATCAAAAAAGTAAGACAACTTATTATGTATCAAACCATCAAACATCTTTACAAGTTTCTTTAGTCGATGCATTACTCGATTACTTATTCCACAATAAAGCTAATCGAAAACATTCCAGCGAAATATTTTCTACAGTAAAAAATAACAAACGTGTCCTCAGAATTGTTCTAAGTTGTAATGTTCTGCTTTTATAAATTATACATTTTAAGGTGGCTTTACACGTAACTCCAAGCTCGATAACATATGAACAATGATATTTTGGTAAATAAAAGAATTTTGTATTAATTAATATGTTATTGCATATGAATAATAATTTTAACCTCTGTATCTGTGTAATTACATCTATAATAGTACTATGTAGTAGAACCTTTATTAGGCTGGTTAAATAACCGTAATCAACGTCCATAGCTCTAGCGAAAACTTAAATTGATCCAGTTTGCTTTAACCAAACTGAATAGCAACTGAATAGGAGAGTTAGAATGGGTGTCAAGCTTCCAGCTACGTGTATAGCCTCCTTTATGGTCACAACAATCGCTGATCTGTAATTATAATAAGCTTCACGAGTCACGTTCGACGGACATAGTGCCATAAGAAAATGTTTAAAGTTTACCGATAAAGTCAACCAATACCAATACTAGTTAAATAAATACGCTACCTTTTTAAGGTCTCCAAATGATTATTATAAAAAAGAGAGAATATCCTAAATATAAAATATATGACCGGAACAACATCCTTAAAAGCATGTCAAACTTATAATACGAAATTCATCACGCTCAGCGTAGAAACAATAGTCAAAGAAATGTTCTTGCGATGATTTAAAACAACTGTAGGAATTAGTTATAATAAAAAGACGTCAACAGATGTTGGGCATATGGAACACGACCTAGCCCACGCCATGTATTCGCAGCTCAGTGTTGGCATGACGAAGCACGCAAAGGCACAAAGTTGCAGCACAAAAACCGTAGATAATCGACCACAAAGAGATCCGTTGCTCGCCGTGCTCTTCTGAACTACTGCCTTCAAAACAATTTGTTACATGGATTTTTTGTGTGAAACACATGTGGCGAGAATCAATTTTGTGTATTAACAAGAAAAGAGGCGAAATTATTGTTTTACTCACGTACAAACTTTAACTTCAATAAATAGAATATCCTTTTTTTACCAAAATTTTCTTTACATACAGATTTCTATTGTTTTTTTTTTTAATTATAACAAAATAGTTTTTTTTTAAATTGTAACTCAACATCTGACCTCGACTCTTGCCTTTACCATAAGGGAGGTTCAAGAGAGCCAACGACCGAAAAAAACTACTCAATTTTCTGTTGCCTAAGTCTCCGTCACTATGCCGGCCATAAAGTATTCAATTTTTTTTTATTGTAGCTCGACATATGACCTATGAATGAAGACGACTACAGTTAAATAACTCTGCAAGTAGCAGTCGCAAAATACTTCACGGCCTGTACACTTAATCGGCAGACTGGGCAAATAACCACCAAGTGTCTGCCTCTCTTACAATTAGCCTTTAATTAAATCGAAACATTTGAAAATATTTATATCGCAAACCCTATTATTTAGACATTTACTTAGTACGGAATTATGGAAATAAATAAAAATATGTTTGTAATAAATACCTACCTACAAATAAATTATACGATCTCCATTAATATAAATATTTACAATACAGTATGTAAATAAAGTGTTTGTAATCACAATTTCATGCATCGTTATGAATGATGAAAACAATCTCGTTATAACATTAGATACGGTTTATTTATTTTCATATTGTTAATGCGACTATCATTTATATATTACATCGAAGCAAATACAATTTACGAGACCATCAATCAAATAATTTAAAAACATATTATTTACTTAATTAAATATTCTAGAGGAATATTAATATAAATTGCTTGTCACTGGAACGGGCGATAAAAGCGTATCAACAATAAAAGCCAAAAATGAACATTGAATAATTCATACATTTTTTTGTTTACTATAAAACATTTTTTTATTACCGGAATTATAAAATGTAAGACCGCCCAAAAACAAGCGTAGAGGGTTTCATCGAGAATGTTCGATGATATAACACAACGCTGAATAAATGCCCCGTCTAGTCATAAAACCCATGCCATGTTAATTCCAAAGGACGCCTATAAATTCTTTATTTTATGATCGAAGCAACATATTTAATTTTAAAAGTACGGCATTTCCTTTTTTATCATACGTGATAAATTAAATAGCCCGCAGACAAAATTCTTAGGGCGGGCGTACATGTCATGCCCCCTTTCATTCCTATATAAAAAAAATAAGGTTCGTCTAATAATTTTTAACAAAGAAAAATGTTTAAGGAACGACATCAAAAAGAAATGATAAAGTAAGTAAACAGTTCGTTTGATAGAAATTGAGTCCCGAACGGAACCTTCACGGCTATTCAAAGCATAAGCAGACCGCCTCTTTTGAAACGCTGACAACGCAATATCTCAGCCTTTTCACTAACCCTTGGCGTCTTATTCCGCCGCAGAGACAAATTGAATGCCAGCAAACTTCCTCGCAACATTTCCAATAGCAAAGTCCGGACAAAATTAAACACAAAACTTGTCTAGCCCAAAGTACAATTGGTGTTAAAGCTTTTTCTTCGTATAAAAAACTAACATAATCGAGCTAAAATAGTTTCTTAATGTATTTATTATGATGTTTCAATGTATGAATCTGTATTCAATAAAATAATTTTCCGAAGACGGACCAAATAGTCTTGATTATCGTTTGACCTAGATACAATCAATATAAGTTGCATTTTTCTAGATATATATTACTGTATTTTTCAAGCATAATAATGAAATAAAGCCTAATTTATAAATATAATTTGTTTGATCATATATATATATATAATTTTATATATATATATATATATATATATATATATATATATATATATAAAATTTATTGGTAAATAATAACAGGCAATAGTCAGAATAAAAATATATTTTATTAAAGTAATTGTGGGCTATTTATACTACATACCTACATACTCCAAAATAGTTTTACTGCCGACAAATATTAAATTTAAAAATAATTTTATTTAACTTATGTCAAAATAATGGTTAAAATAATTTTGGAAAAAATATTATTCATTGGTATCTACACAAAGTCATAGATGAGAGTAGCAGATGATTTGCCTTTTAGAGGTTAAATATAATTGTTTTTTTTTATATATGTATATTATATAATATAATTGAATTCATTATAGATAATATTATAATTTAATATGCAAATAATTAGGTGTTATTTTTATATTTTTTAAATGTTTTGTTTTGTTTTATCGGGAGGTTTGGTGGAAATTAAGTAGAGCAAGTAGAGCAGGAAATGCGTGTTTTTATGGAAATATAAGTGTTGCTGCTTACACATAAGATATATAAGGAATGGTGTTTAAACTTTAACTATCATCACGTATAATTCGTACTACATTTATAACAATGCACTATGATGCATAACAATAGGATACCCGAGGATAGTAAAGCAAACACTACTGGCTCCGACGAATCAGGGGCACAATATCTCGAAGGCACTACACGTCATTTTGCCCATCACATTGAGCAGAAACACAAACATTTAAAATATCATCAGCCCCCAGATATGTCGACAAAAAAATATGTTCGTGGACAATTATCGTTCACGAATGCACAATAGTAGGTTTTACAATGATAAACACAGATCACTGTTTGTGAATACAAATGGCGAAGATACTAAGAACCCGTGTCGTTTGAATTGAAAATTCCTTATGCATTACGATTCGGGTACGTATTAGACACGGTGAGCTATTTCATTGTTTGCAACAAAAGATACAACGTAGTTATCTTTTTTTTAAATATATAAAATTAAGACAAAAAGTTCCAGTGTGAGATACTCTTATTTCGCGATTTCAGAGTACGCGTAAAATAACGCGTACTTGTCAAATAGGGTTGCGCGGCTTATTCCAATTTTCTCTAAATTTCTAGTATTTCCATTCTTCTCCAAATTCCCAGTGCCTTCCAAAATAAAAGTACCTATTGTTTTGCACCCACCCGCAGTCTCTCCTGTCGTGACCACAGCCTCTGCAACGCGACCGAAACGTCGAGGTATACAAAATATATTAACTGTGATTAATTCTAATTATGAATGTAAAACATGTACATAAGTTGGAGCAATCAAATAGTTAACGACTACTGTATAGTAATATTTAAAACAATAGGCATGAAGCAATAACAATAAATATAAATAAGTCTAGCTTTATAATTTGACGACCCGCGTGGCGCATTCGTTAACACACGCAAAGTCCCGGATTCGATTCCGGGTCGGAGCATAGATTTGTATCTTAGCTTTATTTGTACTATTTAATAATTAGATTAGATAATACAAATACTTACATATTTGTTTTAAAACAATGAGGCAGATATTTGCAACCGGTCTGTATGTTTAAAGAGTGATAGGCAATCAGTTGGTAGCCATTTGACAGCCTGCTGATCCAAGGTAGTACCACCACTTTCAAGTGTACAGAGCGTAAAGGGACTTTGTCGCGTTCCGGGAACAGCTTGCAAGCAAGTTGCCAGTTCCAACTAGGATAGCCTGATGAAATTATTATAATGCAGTAGCAGTCGCTCAACATTGGCCGAGATGCTGTCATAATGCCAAAATAAAAAGTGTAGTATATTATATTATTAAAAAAAAACAATATTACCTGCATGAATCATTAAAATGAATTATATCGGTTACGCGGAGTTCGTAAGCAAAACTTCTATACGACTGTTAGATGTTGGTTCAGGTGTAACGCACATGAAAAGTATCCGAAAAGCTATCATCGCAATGTCAACATTGACAATAAAGCTTTATGAGCCGTCGATATCACACAAAGCGCTAAGAAAACGATATTATGCAATAGTTTTGTACTATCCTAAGTAAACTGTTTTTTGTAACGCATTGATGCACAAAATATTAAATTACAGAAAAAAAAAACTGGCAGACCGATAAAGAAGACAGCAGAAAGACATTAGCGAGATGATTACAAGGCAAATATTAGGAAATTCTAAACATTTGTACTATTTGATGTATTTACAATATACATGTGTATTCCCCAAGCGTGAAATATCATATTTGGCCGGCATAGTGACGGTGAATAATGCAACTGTAAAATCAGACGGTTTGTCAGTCGCCGACGCTCTATTGGTTTATTGAGACACGACATCTGATCATAAGCAAGGTATAAGAGCGCTGATGGATTTAAAACCGTATAATTTAACGTTTGTCTTAGTAGTTGTCACTGTGCCGAAGCGAGAAGGGAATTCTTCTCGCTTAAAGTATCCAAGATGGAAAACTTGGATGGGAAAAACATGGGCTGGTAAAGCATTTCTACAAAGAAACGACGCGCCGAATTTTATGATCTTGGACCATCAGGCAAGTCGAGTTCAGATGTCATGTATCAATAAAAAAGGGGGAATATATTTTGTACATGTAGATGACAAGTTGAAATTTAATTTGTAAATATCGTGAAGCTGGCCAGCCCTCTCTATGTTCGGAACCCACCCACGGATTGTCATGTATCAAGCCAAACTCCGTGACTACGCAAGTTTCTTACAATACCTTTAATGTATTTATTCAACTTGTTTTCATATCTTCCAAGTGCTCTTCTTACGAATGTTGCTTTCGGAATGCTACATCGAAATTATTCACATTTACTTATTACAAACCGATTTAAAACAAAGGTTTTTTAAAATATTTAAGTGAAAGTAGATTTACTAAATAAATTTATAAATCTGATGCGGATAACGGATCAGACGGATTTTGTCCGACCAAATCGAAGTGCCCATAACCATAGAGCTGAACGAAGGAGGAACCACGAGGGAGTTGTGCAAGGACCGTGGCAAGTGGCGCTCCATTGTAATTGCAGCCACTTTTAACTTACCCCGAAACACAAATGAGACAATTCACGGTCTTTACCACCTTAAAGGTCGGCAGAGCGCAAATTACTACAAACTATTCGCCTCTTACCACTTTTAACCAGATCCCGGGCATTAATCTGCCTCTTTTTTTTAACAATAATTTGTAATTTATAAATATCACCAATATAAGCTATGAAATAAATCTTTACTTCGACCAAAAATCGAACCCGGGACATTTTTGTATTATCACTAAATAGTGTTATAAAAAAATTAAGTGAGTTACTTTTTATAGGTTAACAACAATAGTAGATAACGAGACAAATAAATCATGATGTTAAGGAAAGGGGGGCGCTGGCAATAGACCGTGTCGCTAGCCACAGCTTTCGCAGGTGCTACCGGTCACGTGCGTTGACACGACTCTGAATCTCTGGTTGTGGTTCTAAAAAATACAGACAAACGGTACAATTTATTTTCTCCTAAATAATCAACATTTTAAACATTTTAAGAGTGGTAGGCCGTTTCCCAGTCTGCCGATCCGGGGTAGTACCAACGACTTAGTCGCGTTTCGGGATCAGCTTGTAAGATGCTAGTACCAACTAGGCCGGCAGTTAATAAACCGCAGTAGCAGTCTCCTTCATTTATAGACCGCACTCCAGCTTAACATCAAGCAGGGTGCTGTCATATGTCGAGCGGCTCGACTAAATAAAAGTCGAGTCTCAATAAAAAATGTATACTTACAAAGAGAAGTGCGGCAGAGTTAAGCCCTTTTGTTTAGATGCAATCCCCTGAGATTTATTTTGAGGAACAGTAGTGCTGTGTTAACCATTGCAGATAATTACCGGACGCACCCAAAAGAATTACGAGTTTATTGCTTTGAAAAGCTTGCGCCGCTTTTAAAGGGTATTATGAAACGCTACCCTTTAAAGAAATTGACAATTGACAATCAGGCAAAATCGAACAAAAGGTGCCGATTTCACTAAAATCCGCGAAATAGTTACGTGGGTATATAACAGTATCTATAGATGATAATGTTTACTTTTATAAGAATGTTATGGTAACCACAATAACAATATTTTGAAATATATATTTTGAGTATGTATGAAGAGAATCGTGGATGTGAAGGAAGCGAGATAGATAGAATCGTGGAATCCTGATACAACGTTCTCCGTTCTCTCTACCTATCCCTATGGAAATTAAAGTCTGTCAATTTAATGATGATGATATTTGTCTTCTTTTTAATATAGAAAATTAAATTCTAAATTATACACATCAAAATACCTATAATCCCACGCATTCCTGCATGAACTTAATTAAAGCTCATTTGCAAACAAGAGAAATATCTAATCCATTTCAAGTGTTAGTCGAGGGGAATGACCAAATAATACTCAGACGGAATCGAATTATTACTAATCCATGCATAACACAAGGCATTAAAATGTCAAGTATTCCAAGTAGAACTCAAAAAAACAATTTATAATCGGTCAATATTATTTAAATATTAACATTTAAATTGATAAACGATCGATGTTAAATGCGCGTAGGCAATGTAAATAAAACACCAATGTGTGAATTGACGTGGGGAATTAAAGAAATAACAAGGCGTGGAAGTTGCGGCGAGTGGGGAATAAAGACTGACTTCGTTATGATCCGGTAGTCGTGGACATTCGCGCTATTAATCATATAGTTGACGCCTACAAGGCGTGGCTAGTGCTTATTAATTCATATGGAATTATAAAATCGGCGCCCGTAGCGGATAAGTCGATATGCGACTTGCGTGCCGATGACACCAACACTTTATCTACCGAAGCAGAGCGAGCGTGATGAAGGCGACACGCTGCGAAAACTACGATATCGCATGCAGTTTCGAATTTGTCATCGATATAAATTAACGCAGAACATAATAATTATTCTTAATATTTCTGCTAAAGATATGGAATGAAGATTGTACAATTTGGAGTTTTTTTTTGATACCATCTATTAGCACGCAGTAAATTCGAATGCAGTGACGCTGGTATAGTGTAAGGCCGGCGCCGCGCCTGTTACAACATTATTTATCTGAAAAGCACCATATCTACCGAAAGCGTTAGATATTTCGGTAGGGATGGTGGTGGTGGTATTCTTAAGTCTTAAAGAGAGTGTTCTTTGCTTACCAAAGCAAAGAGCAAGTAAAGGTCAAGGCCAAAGTGGTCAAAGTAAAGGTCAAGGTTCATTTCCTTTAATAAATCACCCTTACATTAATATTTTCTATACTAAATAGTTTTGAATTTTTAATATTTTACATTTGCCAGGCGTCCCACGACGGCTCACATTTATTTATTAAGAAGCTACATCTCCCTTCAACTCATCAGTTGGTAATCACCAAAAAGAAAAGATGAAACAAACATGTATGTGTATGATATGTATGTATATGTACTCGTATAAGTGTGTGTGTGATTTGTTCATTTATCGAAACGCGACATCCGACCTCGACTTGCCTGATGGTAAGCAAGGGGAGGTCCAAGAGCGTCGATGGTGGATATGATGTGTTACTACATATTTATTTATTTATATCTATTTATTTTACATTTTTCACTTTATTACTGATCACACTTCCTAACTGTTAACTGGTAGAAAATGTCGAATTTACCCTTATTAAAAGAGTTTGTAGTTAATTTGTGCAATAAATAATATTTATCATTTTCGTTACTAAAAAGAATTAGGATAATTATAAGAACATCAAAGATACAAGAAGTTATTAGGTATGTAGGGCCATGATCTGTCCTTATACATGTCCGTATAGGGAGAGATAGATCTCTATAATCAGTACAGCTACCGGATATCGCAGGAACGTTCGACAAGTACTGCGGCCAGTTTAATTATATCGACTTGTAAAAGGTGCTCTTCAGGAGTCGATTTATTTACTGTTATTATAGCAAATTAACATTGATAATAATTTAGTGCCGCTCGCGAGTAAATAAAATCAACGATATTATTATTAATTTCCAATTAGGCCGGCATAGTGGATGTGACAGCTACTTACAGTTGCTACTTACTTTGGTAGCAGTCACCTCCTTTGCTTAAACACACTTTAGCTTTACATTAGGCCATCAATATGTCGTCATATGCCGTCAAACGCTTCACATATTATGACGGCACTCAGCTTCACTGCTAGTACAGTAAAATAAAAGAAAGTAGCAGTCGCATCCATCTTTCAATCTGAACTCGAAACACGACTAAGTCACTTCATGGCCTGTGCACTTAAAAACGGAATCGAACTCGAGACTTCACGCGTAGCTGACTTGTGTGTTACCAAGTAGGTATAATAGTATTATTATATTTAAATACTTTTATTGTTCATTGTTTGAGTACAATTTAATTTAATGCAACATGTTTATTTCAATGGCCCTTACCTATATGAAAACAATACTAACGATATAATAAAAATATAATAACGCACCAGACCCGCCAGTTATTCTCTCCCCGGAAGTAAAAAAATACGATTTCAGCACCATCTACCGGATCCAACTGTGAATCTAAACCACCCAAGGACCTACTTAAACACACAAAAATATTCTTATACGGTCCATCCGTCGAAGAGAAGTTCAATCACATAGAGAATAAATAAATAAATAAATAAATCAATCAAATTGTCACGCCTCATAGCAGAGACAGTGGGGCGGGGGAGCCATCTGCCACGATCCTAAGACAACTTCTACGGTGATGGGCACTAGGCAAATACATAAAGATGTATTACTCGACTAATGTTAAGCTGGAGTGCAGTCCATGAATGGAGGTCACCTCTATTGGACCGTGACTGCTACTAAAGTTCAATACCTGTAAGTTGCACATCAACTATGCCGGTCTAGTAGGAACCAGCAACTTAAAAGCTGATCCTGAAACGCGACTAAGTCACTTCACGGTAACCCTATACTTATAAATGGTGGTACTACCCTGGATCGGCAGACTGGGCAATACTGTCTACCAGTCTTTATTAAACCAGACCCGGAGCAAATATCCGCCTCTATTTTTTTTAACAAATATTGTATGTAACAATATTGTAATCAATCAATCAAATTGTCACGCCTTTTTCCTACAGGGATAGGCAGAGACAATGGAGCGCCACTTACCACGATCCTTACACAACTTCCTTGCTTCCTTTAAGATTAATTTAGTTAATTAATTTAAGATTTAATTTAGTTATTAAATATAATATTAAAAATAAAAGCTATAAAATAATTATTTGCTCCAACTTGGAATCGAACACGGAACTTTAGGCGTTTAAAACTGGTGTGCTAATCAATGCGCCACGCTGTCAATGGCATATAGATAGATGATTAGAACTATTATATGCAAATATTGATCCACTTTTTTATACGTAAACGTTTGAGTTCAATGACTAAACTCACGCTGTCCGAAGAGAGATGCGATCAAATCGATCACAGTCACATGCCGCAAATACTTCGTAAAACAGGCTGTGTGTCAGCCGAACTGACGCTCTGTCAGTAACGGCTTTTTATCATACAAGAGCTGCCAACAGCCCTGAGGAACCCCGGTGTGATACATACACATAATAACTTAATAAACTAATATAATTAATCTGTAAATATTCGTACATTGTTGCCTTGTAAGCAATTACTATGAGCGTTCCTAAAGCCTTATTGATTGTAAATATAAATGCAGCTATATATTTGGATATACATGTATATTCATCTAATATTATGTTCACAATAAGGAAAGAGAGAACCTCTTGGGTATAAATTATTTATGTAAATTTTTCGACCGCTCGAAATTGTATTTCAGCATCGACGTGATTAATGTTGTCAGATTTTTCACTTGGCCTCTCCCTAACGAGACGATCAAACAAATGACGCTGCGATTGGTAAGCACTCAAGCCGAATTCTCTCGGGAATTCATTAGAGACTTCTTCTTTGCAACGAATGAAGGGGATAATGTCCGTTCTTCAGTTTACAATATTTTGGTTTTCGATATTTAACTATAAAAAAGAGAGCTGACATAGTAATAACAAAAGTGGTAGGCTAATCACTAGGTGGTCATTTGTCCAGATTGCCGACCCGGCGCGGCGCGGCGTAGTACTATCACATTCAAGTGTATAGACCGTGAAGTTACTCAGTCGCGTTTCAGGATCAGGTTTAAAAGTTGCCAATAATGGATGCGACAGTTATGTAACTGTAGTAACAGTCACCTCCATTCATGGATCGCACTCCATCTCAACATTAGATGGGGTGCTGTCATATAAAGGGTCACAATAAAAAAGGTGCTCTTATAAATCATACAAGTACATTCGCGGTCACGTCCAAGTGGTTTGTTCATTTGTATTGTACAAAACAACAACAAAACAAATAATGTAGAGTTTTTTAACCGATTATCAAACCCAACTTATTCTCATTATAAAAATAATTTATACCTGAACACTACACCATGCTCGAATGATATTTCCGACATACGAGGGGCGCATGCGTTTAATAAAATCAAAAGGATTAAAAGCATCTGCCTGCTTGTTATTCAAATCGATTGGGACCCCATTTATCATTTTAAATAAGCTACTGGTTAGATAAGTGTGGGGTGTGGCCGACGAATAATAAAACTTAGATCCAATTAACTATCTTGATGCCTATTGTTATTAAACAATAATCAAAGATTATTTACTTTTAATTACATTATCATATGAATACATAGTAAATTAACAAAAAAGCAGACAGTAAATATAGTCTAATATATAAATTAGACTACATTTATTGTCTGTTTATAAAGATTAAGTATACATTAAAATATTTTTTCTGTATATTTATTATGTATCCAGGGATGTAACACAAATCAAATTGTCACGCTTTTTTTTCCCACATGAATAGGCAGAGACAATGGAGCGCCACTTGCCATGATCTTGACACAACTCCCTCTCTTTCCTTACATCCACAATTCTTTACATAAAAGCTCTACTATTATGGGCACTAGGCACCCAGCTTTCTTAAGGATGTCTTTGACAATGTAACTGTCAAAGTTGTTATATAAATAAAGAACAATTTAATTTCCTCCTTTTCGAAATCTAGAGTAAATCATTACAAGACGTTCACTTCAATGAATATTGAATGCGGGCACATCGACTACAAAATACTGGCGAGGGAGCTTAGTGGGACTACAACCTCGATGACGTCTCGTGTTTTCCCAAAGCAAACAATCGGAGTGCCAAGAGGATAGAACAAATTACGAGCACATTGTCATAGTGTTTAGAAAATTGGGGAACAATTGTCTCACCGACTTAAATCTCTGATAAAATAATTGTTGCCTTCGGAGGTCTTTATTCTTGTACTGGGATGAATAAATCTCTCCTAATTGGAACTCGAGTGTTCTATGCGACAAAATATAAAGCTTTGTTACTTAACCATGCATTCTTCTCTACACACAGAAAGCTAATGATGGCTCCATATCTTGCCAACTCACTAAGATAATATCGACATTTATTGTTAGATGGAACCTAATTTCAGTAGAAATACAAGAAAATTCCACAAAAACAAGAGACAGTTTCTTCAAAATGTAAACCACATTTTGATTGTAAAATTTTGAATTTAAAGTGTCACAATGACATTGGACGTATTAGATACATAGAAAGCTCTAACCAAGATTAACTTGTAAATAAACTCCCTCTATAATTTCACAACCATAAAAGTTCGTATAAAACGCAAGTTAGGTCATGCATTCGTTGCGAACTCACTCACTTGTAAAACTGCTTACTTTATGGCTCTGGAGCTTGCCGGATAAAAACCCAGCGACCGCTGCTCGTTTGGATCGTAACATCTGCTCAATTTTACTACAGAAATATACATGACTTCGGTTTATAACATCCAAAATATTCGTGCTAGGGAACGGTGACGCATACATTAAAGGGTTGAGAGATAGATCAACCGATAAGATGTAAGTGTTGGAGAAATACAAACTAGTTTAATTTGAACAACTCAGTCCAAAAAGATGCACTCATGTAGAACACAGGATGAACCATTGTTAAATATTTTACCGGACATTTTTAGTCAGAAATTTGATTAATAGTCTTTTTTATATAAATTAAAAGAGTTAGGTAATATAAAACAAATAAAAATTAAACGAACCATACTATTTAAAGAGGAGATGTTTGAAAATTCCGACGAAGCAGGCACACGGAAATTATTATTTCACCATTTACATATGTTTAACGTTATATCTATAGATACGAAGAAAAAGAAATTTATGATGTTAGCGTTTAGTTCTCTGTACATTTAAACTGAATCCCATGCCTCTGGCGGGATTTCGACGTGGAACGTCGTTCTAACAAGCTTGGACGGTCCAATGGAAATAAAAAGAGCGGTCGAGCCAGAACGCCCGCGGCAAATCGCTTGGCAAACATTAGCAAAGCGGGCGTGAAATTGTCTATGCCAGTACTGCCATGACGGCGATCGCAACGCATACATTACATGCTCATAGACTACTTCTGCTTACTGAACTAGGACATCGAGATTGCGAGAGACTACTATGATTCAGGAATAATATAAAATATTCAAACGAAATCTTATATCTACATAATTAGTTACAATATATCATTTTAATCTAATGCTCTTATAGAGTAACTATAATTTGATACTGACTCTACTAAAATAAAAGATAATATAATACGTACAAATAATACAACATGATCGTAGCAATTTACTTAATTAAAACAATGATATAAATTGGACTATTATGTAATCAAAAACAACTTCAAAATTAATCACTCTACTACGTCATGAAATAAATACAAACAACATTTTAAACATCATAATTCGCCCGAAGGGTAAACATGGGCAGAGTGATTAAAATCGAAGAACACTGAACAATTACGGGTTGTTACATCAGAGTAGTTAATGACAAGTGGAGTGGTCTAAATTCAATTAAGTGTCATTATGTTGGCTCGAGAAGATGTTAGTGTTCAGTACTGTTCAGAAGTGACTTACAATTACCAGCACGACTGCGTCTAAGACGTTCAATTTAAGTGTGAGAACTACATTGTAACGCCGCCCAACTATGAACAAAAACGATTAAGGCGTTTATCATTGTTATATACATATTATAAACGTGAACCTAATATCCGTGTTCAATACAGGCGTTTTATAAAAAAAAAACAACGTATAAAGGATTCCCAAAGCCAATACTGATCACATAGCAAAAGAACCAAGGATCGTCTATTGAATCCTTTGCCGCTGCCATTTGATTAAAGTAAAAAGCCCGCAATCAATGCGAAAAGCTCAGCGCCGACGGGAAGTATCACATTTACAAAACGTTATACCGCTTGTATTGTGTTCCGAACTCACGGTATGAACTATTCGATAAGTAAACCGGAGGGAGATCGTCAAGTGCACTTACCTCGTTCACTGCCGATATACGATATCATAAGAATTGAATTAAATTGAAAAGTAAGAAGGTGTGTCAACCAATTCTTCTTTTATTCAAACCTATGTCAACTAATTTTAAAAGTAACTTAATACCATTAATATCACAGGTGACATTTAAGGCAAGTCCAGGAGGGTGTTTTCCAACCAAATTGGAGACATCCTCAGGAAAGCTTTGTTGCCTAGTGCCCATAACCATAGAGCTTGTATGAAGAGAATTGTGAATGTAAAGAAAGCGAGGGAGTTGTGTTAGGTACGTGGCAAGTGGCGCTCCATTGTATCTGCCTTTCCCTGTGGGAAAAAGGCGTGACGATTTTTTTTTTACATTTAAGCTTATAAAATTAGTCATAACTTTTTTAAGTGGCTCCATTAATGAATGCGGAATGGAGACGACTACAACTAATTGTCAAATAATTGCAAACAACAATATCTGCGATGCCAGTCAAGATGGAACTGTTAACTTTTTAGCTAATTCCGAAACGCGACTAAGTCATTTCACGGTCTGTACACTTCACCTCTTATCTGCAGACAACCACCAACAACTACAACTACTACTGTATATCGATATCTGCCTACCACTATTAAACACCCAGACCCGGAGCAAATATGTACCCATTTTTTATAAACGAATTCATATCTAATCGAATTATAGTAATATTTAAAGAGTGGTACCCAGTCTGCCGAACCGGGGTAGCACCACCACTTAGAAGTCATACAATCATCAACTTGCAAGTTTCATTCATGGACCGCACTCTAGCTTAACCTCAGGTGCTGTTACATATCAAGTCACAATAAAAAAAAATACCTATAAATATTTTTTTCGTGCTTGTTTCATTGAAAGAAGACTACCAAAGTAGGTATACGAAAGATACAATGTACGGCAAGGTTTGTGAGACCACTTCACGCCTTGAACATTACAAATTCATGCAAATCTTTGATTCGACCAGGAATCGAACCCGGAACTTACGCATAACGGTCTGGTGTTAACGAATGCGACACGCGGTTTATTTTAAAGTTATTTTTATTAATTCCTAATTTTAAATTAACGCTTATCAGTTTTTATTAGTCATTTAATAGCATTATGTTTAAGATAATATTATAACAATTAATAAATAGGTAACTAAATAATATTATAAAGTTATTGAAACATAAATTCTATTGAACTCGAAAAACCACTTAAAGAGAACACACCATTATGCAAAAACCCACGCTCGCCAACAGAAAAATATATATTTGAAAACCAACAACAAAACAGAGCAGTAATTCATTGTGAAATCATTAACGAACTGAGAATTTACGATTGTACGCTGGCGGGCTAGGAGGGGGTTCATGCGCGTCTGTAATGCAAGTAATTAAAATCTTAAACAAGTGTATAACGAGAATGCGCTTTTAAGCAGCTCACGCGCATTGGTCAGACCTGCGGACTCCGACCGCGACATTTATTTATGACGAGATTTCGCGGCAGGGGTTTCCGCGCCTAATTTCACGGCGCGACGCTGTCTTGTGTCGATTTATTTAAAAATAAATTCTTTTGTCGTGCACCCCACTGAGTTACAATCGATAATGCCCTCTGAGGCCTAGATTGGACGCGAGACTGATTAAGATACAAAAACTTGTTGCGATTTAAGTAGCCAAGCAAATTGTCGCTACGGTATCTTTTACTCAAACTGATGTCTCTATTTGTTAAAGATATCGTTAACAGGTATATTTTATATAAAACATAACGTCTGCTATATATTAGGTAGCTTAATAATCTAGCTATTAGTCTAATGTGAATACAAAAATAAACGATGTCATGTCACGCCATGACAGACGTTCGTCTTGTCAACTTGGACAGAATTCATTAACGAAGTGTCATGTGTTTAGGTGTATTAACAAAATCGGTATGCGCCAGCGCACAAGTTTAATATCCGTCATGGTTGCCCATAATTACCAGGTGAGAACCTTTCGCACCACAATTGAAGGGAATTCTGTCCAACTTAATCGATTCCCGCGTCAAGGTTCTCACCCCGAGGATGTGCTTCGACATACGTTTCTCATATCCATCACCACTAATGATCTAGAATTTTACATGTTGTACGTGACACAACATTGAATAGAAAATTATTTTTTTATTTCAGATAGTAATGTAAGTTCCGAAGGCGACGTTCCGATGTTCTAGTAGTACTGAAATGGTCTTGAAAACCATAAGACACCATTAAAAACCTCTTGCCGGTACCAATGTATATTTGATATGTGTACTATATGTGATATATGTGATATGTCATCCTTTTTTTGATGATACACGCACGTTTAGTTGCTTAGTACAGAAATATATTTTATTTTCTTCAAATACAAAGATATCGCTTTAACTAACATTCATAAGAATAATAATGCCACAAATATGCGAAGAGATTGTTACCTTGATATCATTATTACCTCTACTTATAATAATTATTTTAAATTGAAATGCCAAAGCAATATCCAACAAGAGCGGCATCAACGCGCAATTACTACGAGAAGTGCGATAGCGTGTTATACAAATAATATTGAAGCACGCAAATTGTACGAGTACGGGCGTTGTTGACCCGAGACGAGTGTAGTGTCAAAACTTGTGCCACGCAATTGACACGCGGTCCCATTGGCCCCGTGAGAATATCTCGACAAATATTACTTCACTTACAACTACTAGTAAATGAGTCATACAACTAACGGCAACTTATATGTCAAAGAGCACATAACAAAACTACTTTTAAAATTAATGTTAAATAAACAAATTCTAATTTTAGTTATATTTCCCTATATATCCTAAAAATAGATTCAACTTTCTTTCAAACTCTCATCAATTAAACCTTCGGTCAGGAGACACGTTACAGCTGGAAATCCCTCTCTATCATAAGGGAGCAGTTGATAAAGCATTTGTGGTGCAGGCAGCTCGCCTGTGGAATAACCTTCCTATCGATTTAGAAAGTCCCGAAACAGAGTGGCGTTTAGGAGCCAACTTAGGAAACATCTCACTCAAAAATCGTAGTACTTTGGATGAATATAGATTATATTATTATGTATTGTATATTATATATATATATATATTATTTTTAATATATATTTATTTATGTATTTTTACCAATTATATATGTATGTTTATTGTTACTTAAGTCTTTAGTGTTAAGTTTTTTTTAAATTGTTTTAAAAATTGTATCTATGTTAAACATTGTTTCATGCACCTGCCTTTCACTATCTATTTTTCTGAAGGTTGACTGGAAGATAAAGCCCTCAGGCTTTAAGTCCGCCTGTACAAAGAAATAAATAAATAAATATTTATAAAACCATAAACATTTTAAACATTCAATTACCGCTTTTTTATTGTGGTTCGCCAAATGACTGTACCCCGCCTGGCCTGTAATGCGGCGGTTCATGGATGAAGGTGACATTATTAATAGACATCTGACTTTGTTTACTATCATAGCAAGGGGAGGTCTAAGAGAGTCGACGACTAAAAAAACGAATAAATTTACAGTTACAGTCAACTTTAACATGCCGGCCAGTCGTTTCGCTTTAAGGTTTTAAGAACCCGAAGATACAACAGAAAAACTTTCTGACACAGACTAAGTTTTTTTTAAATTTTCAATCTCAGCTACTGAATGTGCTTGTATCATAGACACAGCACGACCAAAGTACATACACTGTGTGGTATGTCGCGAAGACCATACCACACAGTTCGGGTGGTTAGAAAAACGCGTGCTTCCCGGATGCAGTTGTAGCAGCCACCCGCAGTCTTTACCACGGCTTTTGCGACAAGGCCGGAACGTCGATGTAGTTAAAATATGTTTAATTTAATAGCCCGTTAGAACGCGTTTTAATGTATTCTAATTTAAGACAACATTTAAAACTCCAGATAAATAATAACAAAACCAATTATTTTAGAATCTTATTTGTCCATTAATAAAATTGGCGGCAATATAATTATAATATTCATAAATATTTAATAAAATATATAAAGATATGTGATAGCTACTTAATATTTTTTTATGTCTGTAGAGATGAGTGCTTAGCAAAGTTTTACAATTAATATAACATGTGACACGAATGTTACAGCTAATATCAGGTGTTAATTTAACGCCATTTATAGCTGAGAATGGCCACAGATATGTAATGAGTCATAAAGAGTGAAGCCGGTCTGTCAAGCGGCGGCTGTCCTTGCCCCACGGAGCGCCCGCCCGGGTGGATAACCCCATAAATTGACTTATGATTTTATCCACGTTTACACCTAGTTAAAACATGTTTAATTTCGAAACTGGCAGTGGTTAACAGCGATCCATAAAAACAGTGTAATACCTAATTATACAACCATTTAAAAGATATTTCGTTTACGACTTTACGCTATTATTTTATGTGAATATTTTAAAACACAAGATAAAATCGATTGTCAAATAATATATCTCGGATAATACAATTTATTATCCCGTCGTAGGATAAACAGTATTATTGAAACTGAAAGACGTAAAGTCGTAAATATCACAAATTCTTGTGGGAAATAGTCGCAGTTACAAAACAAGATAGAACTAAACGGTCTCATAGTTGATGGTGGAAGCATCACAGCTTATCTTATGATAAATGAGGTAACGAAAATTCTTTAATAATTTCGTATTGGTATTAAAAGTGATTTGTTACTTTCGCAATTAAGATGTCATCGGTGTGTTTAGATTTATATATGGCAATTAGACAGGTATAATGTGGACATGAATATTAAGCGGAGTGGTGACATTTATAAACAACTTACAATTAGAAGCAATATCTGACTGTTGTTCGTTAGGAAAATTATTCCTATTTTTTTTAAATTTATGAATATTAATCTTAATGAATTAAACAAATTTTATGCGGCTTACTATCGCGTTTATTTTGGTTTTTATTTAACATTTTTTTTATTATTCCGACGTTCGAATTTAAAAAAAAAAACGGCTTAAATAGGCATAAAATTTGTTTAATAATTTTTTTCAATGTTCGCACAAAATCTAAGAAAATATTAATTGTAAATTGTAGTTATTCATATGAGAGAGCTTTTGAGTGCATAAGTGACACCTCGCTAAGTGCCCTCTTGTACTCTCTAATCAAATATTTGTACAAATATCGGTCATGTAGTGCGGTTTGTTTACAAATAATCAGTGGGAACGTAGAGTAAAATGACGACAACACATCGACGTTTTTAAATTGTCACCGTGCCGGATACAAGTATAAGTACTTAACAAAACACATGGCTCATTGAACTTATATGTGTTAGTCAACATTGCGTAACTTTTATTACACTACTTTGATTTATGAATTCATTATAAGAAATGTATCGTGTATACACTTCTTCATGCGTATAAATGTATCGTATAAGCTTCAATCACATTTAGAAAAGTTAGGCAATGCGTAGCATTTGTTAAATAGAATTTCCTTACGTCAAAAATAGAATAAAATACAAAGAAAACAAGCAAGTAAAAGTTTTTACGTTATTCTACAGAATGATTTCCGTTTACAACGCTAGTTTTTCCGGGACAATAAAAGCATAATGCATCGAACACTCAGCACCGGAGCGTAGATACAGATACCCTTGAGAAAACGTACGCAATAATGCTCAATTTTCAAGAAAACAACCATAACTCAAAGCGCTGCACTCCGTCGTCTGTGTTCCTTTCTTCCGGGCAATTTATATTACCATATAGACGCGCTACTTTTCAATTCTTTTCCATTAAACTTGTGCAATGTAGTGCGTTCCACAGCCGACTCTGTCCCGTCGCTATTCAGAAAACACATTTATAAAACACTCCTTTCGTGCTCGCTCCCATGTGAATGACATCCTATTGAGAATTTAGACTTTCAGAATTGTAAACAAACAGAATGTATTTTTGTAAACTTTAAAGAAAACAAACAACTGATTTACAATACAATTACTTCTTTTCATTTTAGAATAGAAATTACTATAAGAAAATAAATGTATAACTTATTATAGTTTGTCGTATCTTTATGGTCTTACTAAGACATTCGGTCCGAGGACAAACGGGTGCTCAGTATCCGAAACTTGATATCGGATGAAGTGCGGTCGTGCCTGCTGTAGCCTGCGCTATTACTTATCTTTCCATTTGGCTTGAATATGCTCTGCTAAACATTTATCCACGGTCATATGGCTTGAGGTTACATTACACGAAGCTTCGTAAAATACACTTTCTTCATTACATGTTTTCTTATTAAACTAACCATACATATAATATAGCAAAGTTTTTTTATAAATAATTGTGACTTCAATTTGCCTGATGGTAAGCAAGAGGAAGTCCAAGAGTGCTGACGACTGAAATAAGGCAATTTATTTTACAGTTGCCTTAGTCGCCTTTATATATCCGGCTAGAAAAAATCAATCAATCCAATTGTCACGCCCTTTTCCTACAGGGATAGACAGAGACAATGGAGCACCACTTGCCACGACACAACTCCCTCACTTCCTTCACATTCACAATTCTCTTCATACAAGCTCTATGGTTATGGGCATTAGGCAACCTAGCTTTCTTAAGAATGACTCCAATTCGGTCGGCTAACACTCTCCTGGGCCTGCCTCGTTTAAAGCATCCATTCACATAAGATTTTATAAATTCATTTCGTCAATCTACATTCACTCATTCTTTCCATGTGCCCAAACCATCGAAGCATTTCTTTATCAATCCTTGTCACTACATCCTCTTTCAAACCACATATATCGCGCACTGTGATAGAAATTTTTATTTTTATTATAATACATGAAATCTATGAAATAATAAAAAATCTTACAATCGTCGTCGATATAAATAACAACTACAAACTTACATGAAACGGCAATGGCGACAAATGGAATATAATTCTAAGAATTTTATTATACTTCCTTATTTCACAAATAGGCCTGATCACAAACGGGAGGATTATCTGTGGCTAACAATTTGTCAGAATAATAAATTTCATAACCAAAACACGGAACAACAATAAGCCAGTGTATTAAAACCTTCAGATATTTCTACAAAAGCAAACAGCCATTCTTGGTAGTAACAAAGACATCTATATCAGTAGCTATGACGCGTATTATCTGTTCCTTTCACGAATAAAATAAGGGGTTATTTTGTAATACAATAGAGAAGTGGCCTACTGTATGATGTTTATTTTAAAATAGCCTATAGATCAACATTGAGATGGGTTAGCGAAGATATGACAATATAGAAAGATGTTATCACTATTTATCATATAAATCTATTTCGAGACTAACATTTAGAATTACAATTATACAGCAGGTGTAAAACACTCTTTGAAAAACATATTGTTTATTTATTTTAAAAACATAAGTTACAATTTTTTCATTCATTCAACAAGTGCAGATGCATTTTATAGTATTATAGCATTTTCTTTTTTATTACCTTTTTTATTCAATTATTACCTAGGTACATAATAAAAGAGAATTCTGCAAAATATAAAAATTATAAAAAAATATAATACTGCATAATACTGCAAAAAATAAAAATTATGAAAGCTATTTAATAATTAAAATACTTCTAATTATCTCTCATTAGATCATTTAAAAAAGCTAGCGATCAGTTAAAACTTAAAGGGCCCGTTAATCGACTGAGGCATAAGTAGGCTCATGGGGAGTTAAGAGGCACGCATCATTTGCCGGGTGTCAGGTTAGATTATTCGGTACCTGATGACGCGGGTACTTGAAGCTACTAAAGAACGTGTCTCACAACTCTGACCCTTTTACTTGTGACATAAATAACTTCACAAATTGAATTCATAATATAATTTTAGCTAACAACATTTAGAAACTATAAAAAAAAGAAAGAAAAGAGTTTAATAAACAAACCCACTATGAAAATTTACATAACAAAACCAATCACAATGTGATCCTATTTAAACTTTAAAAAACAAACTTATTTTGTTCAAACGAAAATAAAATATGATAGACACCAGCAGGGGCCTAATATCGACATTTAAGGACATTCATTGGTTATATAATAAAGGCACGTTGTATTAGATAAAAGATGGGTTGTAATAGTGTCGCATCATCTGCATTAGTAATGTGAAAGTTAGCGGGGTGTCGCGTCGGTCGTCGTGAGACTGCATCGCGGGACCAAGGCCTCTCTTAAGCGTGAAGGACAAGACGCCGGCGTTTATTGTATCGGAGACCGCCAGAAAAACACTAAATAAATTTTATAAGAGACCAACTCGAGTCGAGCTCGGAAATATTTATTCAAATAAGTCGCCATCAACCCGACCGTAAAAGCACGCGGAGGGACGGAATGCTAGCAGTTTTATTAATATTAAAAGAACGCTTCAGTTGACACAAATTGGCGATAACCAAAACGAATACATCATAAAAATATATTATTTGCCACAGACTATCAACTTTAGAGAACAATGAAAGAAAAAATCAGTTTTTAATAAACTTACTTTCAGAAACCAACCATAATATATTGCTGTATACTCGTAAATCAATTACAGAATGTTATATACCAATAATATACTATAAATAACCGTAGAACTCGTATGAAGAGAATTGTGGATGTAAGAGAATTGTGGATCGTGGCAAGTGGCGCTTCATTGTCTTTGCCTGACAATGAGGGGATACCTGTGGAAAAAAGGCGTGACAATTTGATTGATTGATTTGATAAATATTACATTAAATATATTTGTACTATCACGATTGATTCAAAGTCATAGTTCCGGTCAAGTTCTCGCCAATCCACTGTAGCTAACTGTAAATCGATCTGTGTGAGAAAACAATTGGCTAGATTCTGATTGAAGCCAACTAGACTGTCCGTGTGAAGACTGCAAACGAGTTAATTTTAGAGCTCAAAACATTAATGCAAATAGCTATAGAGAGGTCAACTTAAATTTAAAATGTTTTTATTACAAAAAACTCTTGGAAGTAGAATATTTCAAGTAATTTACGGAAATACAAGCTAACATAAAGCGGTTAATTAACCGTAATTTATATAGATGAGGCCCAACGCAATTCGGACAACAAATTATCTACGATAGGCGATCTTTTACCAGTATTTTGCAGACCTTTGCCACCGCTTCGTGGAAAGTGTAACTTTATTTGTTATACACAAAATTACTAATTAATGCATTAGAGAAATTTTCATATTGTTATAAATATTTAACAATTAATTGGTATATTTAAATCCAAATACAATGAATTTATAATTTTGATGTGAGTCAAAGTGTAAAACAACTTTTATTAGTTATTTGAATCTGTAAACCGTACATCACTACATGCAAATAATTTTATTGTAGATGTGAAAGAAGTTATAAATTAATGTCCGGCTCGTAGTAAAAAAATGAGTTGAGTTGAATATTTAATAAGTATCCTAAAATAAGCACAAAACAATTTGGAACAAAGTATTTGATCCTAGGATAGAGTTCTCGGCGCATACCTACACAAAGGAGCTTCAACAGATTTATTGCCGAGATATGCAAACCGGGCGTCAAACTGAACATTTCTCACCCAATTTAGACGAGGTCGGGGACGCGACATGACCTGGCACACCGGGAACCAGATACTAATAAAAAGTTTGTCGATATCACGCCGCACCCCGGCGAATATCTAATGATGGCAATTTGTCGGATAAACTAACACAATTCGCTCCATACAAACTACTTTTTATATCATAAATCCAATTAATTATCTTAATAGACCTCTCCAGTCATACAAGTTTTATTTGAATGAAAAAAAAAACGTATTACAATGTTTTATCAATCTTGTTAGTCGAATACACAATGTTGTCAAAAATCTTAGTGGAAACACCTCCAAAGGTCGAGGTGCGCAGGCGCAGGGTGAATGCGTCGGCGGGGTCCCGCTGAGCGGAGCCGCGCCCTGAGAGCCTGCCAGTTAATTTATCGCGAACAATCACATTACCATATCACATAATGTAAGGCGAACGCATCCGTACCCAATGCATGCTCCTTAAACGATTTTTGGAGGCTTTGTTGGTGAAATTTATGAATTCCTTAATCGCTTTCATATCACGCTTACTGTCGTGGTTATTCACGACTTTACATTTCGGCGACACCATTTAATAATTCTTACAAGTACATATTGTATTTTAGCCTGTAAAATAAATACAATACTTTTTTAAACAAATTATATCCCAAAGAATAGAACTCACTGTAATTCACTGTTGACATATTATAAACTAATTTAATATTTAACTTTATATTAAAATTAAAATAATATTAATTTAAAATTACAATATAAATATCCCTAGATACAAATTTTGTGTATTATTATATATATATATATTAACACAATGCCGTCCCTATTCTTGCATGGGCTGGAAGCAATCTCTGCCGAGCAGCCACAATGCCCATAAAATGTATAGAAAATACAATATAAAAGCTATTCAGGCTCACCCCAAGCGAAGAACTGCGATACGGCCAATGAATAACATAAAATTAAATGAAATAACATGATTCCTCACAGAAAAAATACTTGATTGACACGTGATCCGTACACCATGAACTTAAAACGCTTGCATTGTTAATCG
The DNA here is from genome assembly GCA_905220615.1 of Tinea trinotella. NCBI lineage: Eukaryota > Metazoa > Arthropoda > Insecta > Lepidoptera > Tineidae > Tinea > Tinea trinotella. The sequence goes on from HG992314.1 coordinate 5,269,953, forward strand.
GCGTTACATTAATAAAAAAAGTTTATTGCCTCATTGTTGGATGGGGATAAGGGATTTTATATTGAATTAATATATCAATGAATAGAAAAGGTAGAGTACGAGTTATTTATTAAGCAGTAAAAAAATGCAAATAATAAAATAAAATCATGGGCATATAACAAACTGGTTCTCTGATAAATGTAAAATACTACAAAACAATACAAACAAATTTCCATTAACAAAAAATTCTTTTGATGTTATTTCCAAAAAAGTGTAGGCTTTCGATAAAAGTTGGACCGTTGCCGGACGCGCATCGCCATTCTGAACACGACAATTGTAAAAATGCAGTAGCCTCACCTAAACCAGTAAAAGGACCTCCATGTAAATTATTTCAATGTCGGCCGTCGCTGAGTTATCGAATCCAAGTTGCAATAAAACGCAGACATTGGAAACTTTTATCAGAAAAGAAGCAGCATATAGCAATATTTCATTAGAGCAACCAACGGCCTGCTTGTGTTCGGGCGTAAAAATATTATATTAATCTCGGGAGTTACGGGTTGTGTTATTGTGTTCTTTGTATGGCGGTTATTTATTATACGAGTAGGCGCTGCAATGTGACCCTCAGTCACTTTATGCAAAACTTAAATTATGACGGAATGTAACGAATAACTAACGCCAATATATTTTGCAAGCATTCAAATAAATCAATATAGGTATTTCATTTTGGCAAAATAAAACTAGGAAATGATTGTTACATTTTTGTTGATATCGGCACGTCCAAATTTGTTCTGTACAACGATGCCGACTGAGAACGTATCTAATTCTATTGCCAGAAACATTTACTTGAATGTGGTACAAAATATTTTTTCTATGTTTGTAATTGTATTAGAAATACCTTAGTAGTTTGCTACGTGACTCAGACAATCCCCGGAATTTCATAAGATGCGGAATGCTTTGCAGAAGGAATCTTTGCCGTAACAATTTGTAATTATAGACGCAGTCAACTACGAGTGAATCAATAACATCGTTCACAATAGCACTAGAATTAATTTTCTTGGTAACTAACACGACCGTTTAGAGCTTGTTAACAGACCTTAAAATTGCTATTGTCATGTTAGTTGTGAGTCATTCAATCAATCATGTTGAGTTTAAATTATATTAGTCAGCGAGCGGTAAAAGACAATGCCAAACAAAACCACAGTCGACAAGTAATAAACAAGTCACAGATACAATCACTCTTCGTAAAATAAATCGACCGCAATGATGTTACCAAATTCAATATTCATTCACCTTTAGTAATTGAATTCAAAGTAAATAAATCTTCATACTATCACTTACCACTTAGATTACAACGGTAATATTTTTATGTAGGAAGTAATAAATTGCAAGCTGATGAACATTGGAATGAACGATTATAATTGCCATATATTATTATAGGGGCACGTTATAATTCAATTTTCACTAGACCCTTCAAAATGTAAATATGTATAACAAAATGCCGTAGCTAAAAATAAAATGTGAAGGACTCAATAGAGCAGAGGTGAGAGAAGGGCGCAGATGTGTCTCTCGATTGTTTGCAAATAACAAAGTGCTCCGAAGCAGGCGAGAGGGGCCCGGCTGGCGGCCGAGACCGCGACAGTTTCTAATTGTACCGCCACAATGCGTAATCTAACCGGTCCCATTTGACGCCATGTTCGTGCAATTCACTCTACATGATATAGAAACGAATAGAGATATCAAATTTATAACAAAAGTTAAGGTACACGTATTTATTATCCTCCTCATTATGAAATATATATATGTTAAAACGTACTTTGTTCTATTATTTCTCATTTTAAACCATCATGGTAATGACAATAAAATGTTCGGTTAAACCTTCCTTGTGACTGAGGCGCAGTAACTATAGCAATTTTTTTTCGTTTACAATTATATCTTTATAAAAGGCATTATTAAATATATCCAATAATTGAGTTAGCTTAAATACATAATTTCAAACGTCAAGGTAAACATATTGCAGGTAAATATTAATTATTTATTTTTTGGGAAGATGTAGTGACAAGGATTGACAAAGGAATGCTTCGATGGTTTGGGCACATTGATGAAAGGGATGAGTTATAGTAGATTGACGAAAGGAGTTTATAAATCTGATGTGTATAGATGCGTTAAACAAGGCAAACCCCAGGAGGGTGTTTTTTGACCAAAGCGGAGACATCCTCAAGAAAACTGTGTTGCCTAGTGCCAATAACCACAGAACCTGTATGAAGAGAATTGTGGATATGAAGGAAGCAAGGGAGCAATCGCTCCACAGTTCGCGAGAACATTTATATTTGAACGTGATGGCACAAGAGTTGTTTATGTTGTCGCTGATGTGTTGGCTGTCGGCATTGCTGTGAGGAGAGAGGTGAGCTATTGGATTCATTTTCACTGAGAATAGGATGAGGTCATTACTGGAGGAGACTGTTGCTACTGCAGCTGCCTTTCATTTTCGAATGCTTATTATTCACATTATATCACTCCCGTAATACCCGCACTGGTCGGAGAAAGCATCCGCATTTTATCGACCGAATCAGTAGTCGAACTAAAAAGTTCGGTGCGTCTTTTCTTTGTAGATCAATCGACGAGTGAAATGCTTTGCCAGCCCATGTGTTCTCTCTATCCTATGACCTTGGATCCTTCAAGCGATGCGTGAAGAAGCACCAATTGCAAGCGCTCCATTGTCTCTGCCTATCCCTGCAGGAAAAGGCGTGACAATTTGATTGATTGATATTTTGTTACGTTTAAAAGAAAATTTTATTAAAATAATTATGTGGTAATTGATAAATAAAACAGTACTTAGGCGAACGTATATTTATTTATAAAACACAAATCCCGAACTACTCTATGGATGTGTAAAACCCTGCAGTGATTCACCAGGTGCTTCCCATAGAAATGCACTAAACAAACCCATAGTCGCTCGCGTACGCCAAATTGCCCGTGTCACATACAGAGAGCTCCAACTCAACTGTGAAATCACTACATTGTAAATTGAATTTATTCCGGTATTAAACTATAATATAATATTAATGTAATATATTTTTATTTATGAGGTCATTTAATATTTTATTATCCTCATGCATGTATGTAATTATAAGGTGCATAGTTAATACATTTTACATACGGTTCAGTAATATTAACCCTACATCGTACGTTATTTACCCCGCTTTATACGAACCCGCGTTGTGTAGAGGATAGGACGTTAATTAGAAAATTATGTGGGAAATTATTAATAGGTCCGCTGTGTATGCGATTAGATAACAAACTAGTCCATTAGTACACCAGGATAACGTTTTGACAAAGATCAGTTCAAGGATATTGAGCTCTAAAACAATAGAAATAGAGTGGATCACCTCGCAACTTTTGTGTAATAGCCTTGTATTGGACCTTCGATAAGGCAGTAGCAAACAATATAGAGTACTCGGCGACGATCCGGGGGCGGGTTTGACGCGTGGTTGAAGAATGATCAGCCGTGTGGAAATGACGACTTAATGGATTATATGTGTCCGCCGACACCGAGATAAGTGTCGCGCCGGTATCGTGGCTGTCGCTCGAGATTAGGCAGCAACTCACAAAAATTAATAATTTAATGGAAATTAACTTCAAAATGGTTTTACACTTCGATTAACTTCCACGATAAAAATTAAAACATTTTATTAACGTCGCGTCGCTTTAAAATTTGGTGGTCACACCACATTATTGTTAATCTTAATTTTAAAATTAATATACAATTAAATAATTAATATAACATTTGCGTGATAACATATAAAATAATTAGTACTGGCTAATGGGAAATATCACATTTTTGTGAAATTATTTTAAGTGGCGTGAATGGCCATGATGTTAAATAAGCTGACCCACATCACACTACGCAACATCTTAAAATATCTTGTTGATTACTCTTTGACATGAATAGGTATTCCATGAACAGACATATGTTGTCCAGAAACATTTGTTACGACAAACAAGTAGCCTTTGAATTAATATTAAATAGCATCACAATGAACAACGATTTACCGCCAATCTATTCTTTTATGCACAATTGTAAGAAACGCCTCGTCACTTACGACAAAAAGTTTTAGAGTGAAGTCCCCCGCTGCCCTATTGTGCGAGCCGTTGCAGGCTCTAAGATGGACAAACGACCCGTGGGATACGAGTGTGAAATATTGATGTGAAGCCACAGTGGGACGGACTCGCGGGGCGCGATACCCATTACAAAGCCATTTGCAATGTTTACATAAAGGAGAAGGGCTGCGATTCCAATGGACTATACTGTGCTGCGATTGCAAATTTTCCGGTTCTCGCGTGTCAAAGGAGATTATTTATTGCAATAGAGATACTGCAGGCGCCTCGGGATTGTACCATAGAGCAGTCGTAACACCTCACATAAATGGTATCGTGGCGGCCGCGTCCTCTTCATAATTATTTATGTTTCTTAGATATATCGTTATTTATTAAACGTAACACAATTAAATTAAACACATTTCGATCTAAATACACAAATTTTACGCAATTTAATTCTATTAATTATATCTGAGTATGTTTGGTCAACATTCAACTTTATCAACAAACTCTTGTTTGAACAATATTAAAATCCCGGCAAGAATAAACACAATTATGCAGTATTATTTGTCGTTGCCGCAGGAAGACTATAACAATCTGTTCAGGTAAGTGGTATGGTTGGTAAACAGATGAATGTCGCATTAGAGCACGTTCCATCTCATTGTTCCATATTTTTTGCGCAAAAGCAGGTGCGAAATGGAGTATCTACCTAGACAAAGTGCCAGTTAAAGGGCTGACGTAGATTTATAGCACAAGCAATATGTTCTTTGCTATAAAAAATGAACAGATTGTCACGTAACTTCCTTGGATACATATACATATAATACATTTATTTATTGTTACAATTATACAAAGCCAATAAAAGTGCTTGAATCATAGAAACAGGATGACCAAAGTACATAATATCAAAGATACATTGGTACCAACAAGTGCAATCGGCTGTCGGTTTGCAAGATCATAACAGCACTGTTACTAAATATTAAGATACATACTTATCAATCTATTGCAGGTATGCAATAAAAGGTATCTAAAAATATAAGATATTAAAGTTATTTGTATGAAATGATTCATAACTCATCATTAGGGGTTTAATCTAATATTAAATCAAACTGCAATTTGTTAAAACTGGCCCATTTTTTTAAAATCCAAAATTGCTGCTTATAAAAATGTATAATGTGAAGATGGTTTAACTTAATGATGGGTAGAGCAGTAGGAAATTATGTGCCTATATCAAAAACGTTTAAGTAAAATATAGAGCAATCAAGTAACATATAACATGAAAAATAACATTAAATGATACATTTATGTTATTTTCACTAAAAACACGTTTTTTTATTGCAGATCGACATATGTCAGCACCCCGTCTAATGTAGAAATGGGTCCAAGCATGGAGGCGACTGATACTAGAGTTAAATAAGTTCAAGTAGCTGTCTACTATGCCGGCTTTTTTAGAACCGGCAACATTCAAATTGATCCTGAAACGCGACTGAGTCTGTAAGTACTTATTCCGGGTCGGCAGACTGGGAAAATGACCACCAATATTCAGCCTACTACTTTTAAATTTCACTTATATTGTTATTATTATTAGCCCAATTATTTGTCCCACTGCTGGGCACTGCTCCCTCTCATTTTTCCATGACTCACGACATTTGGCGATCTCTCACCGATAACTATTGTAAGAGTCAATCTCATCTCGCCAACTTCTGCATTCTGGAGTGAATTCAGACTTTGCCCATAATGCATCAGACATGCGACAGGGATGATCTGCCCAGTCCCACTTCAGTTTTGCGGCCTTTTCAGCTACATCGGCGATTTGTGTTTGGAGCGCCACTTACTCGTATATTATTCCAAAAAATGTATAGATTTATATTATAGCAATATTTTGTTTAGGATAATTATTGTAAATAAACTTTTATTTTCCATTTACGAAATCTAAAAAAATAAAAAGCTTATCTATTACACCGCCATCCCGTCAACGAGACTGTTAAAAATGCAGGCGACTATGGCAAAGGCAGAGAATTACCTGGCCAGCTGCCTATAGACCCCACCAAGTATAATTCTTGCGTCTCACCCCGCCAATATGTCTATCTCTCTTTTACCCGTTGCATTTAAGCTCGTCAAACCCTACAAAAAGCGGTTTCGTTAGCTTGTGGTTAAGTGTAGCTGTGTGTGTAAATGTATTTTTCTGACGACTTTCGTATTATAACTATGGGCCGTATAATATTGCTGTTGGCTGGGCTTATAGGCCTTTATGTATTCCGAGCTCAATTTACCTGTTGGAACGCGTGAATCGGCGCGGCCTTGTGCGCGAGCGCAGGCAGGCAGGTTCGAGTCTTGTCAGTTCTGCCCAAGACGTCTCCGCGAGCGCATGCGTGCGTTGGGATCTACACAGATCGCTCCGGTCGCACGGATCTGTCCAATTAGTGTTCTCGCAAAGGACGAGTTAAGTGGCCGATACATAGCGGACTAAAGAAAATTACTGTGTACAAATTGAACTAATGTGCAACACAACTGTGATGTTACGGCGTGTAAAACGATAATTGGAATAAATAATGAAATAAAGTGAAGTTTAGTGAGAAAATATGATGTGGTCTAAGTGGTGCGTGTGCACTTTAGTGCTGTACGGAGTAACTACGACGTGGAGTGCCTCCCTGTCAGCAACCACTGACACGCGTTACCAAGCTCCTGACGAATGTCGTTGGACTACTGCAGACGGCGATTCCGGAGTAGCCCTTCTGTGTCGGCTACGAACAATTAACAGCGAATTAGAAAATACTAACTTTAGTGCAATTCAAACTCACCACACAGTACGACTTCGTCTAGAATGTAGCGATGCCTTATTCTTTCAAAGTTCATTATCTCCCGGCAGTTTTCGCCAATTAATTGAATTGCGTGAGCTTACAATTGAATATTGCAAAATAGGAAATCTTTCCGACGGAGCTTTTACTGGACTTAGAGAGCTACGAAATCTTACAATTAAAACACATAATACAGATTGGTCAGCAATGTCCCTAGAAATAACATCAACTGCTTTCTCTAGAGATGTACAAAATCTTGAACGATTGGATTTAAGTGAAAACAACATGTTATCTTTGCCAGAGGGTGCTTTGTGTTCCTTAAGAAATTTAGATTTCTTGAATATGACAGGAAACAGAATGAGAGATATAACTCATTTGCAGTTCTCTTCTGCACATAGGCACCCTAATGAGAAATGTGGAGAAAATCTAACAGTTTTGGACTTATCGAGAAACGCTATAGATACATTACCAAATAGTATACTATCAGGATTGAAGCGATTACAAAAGCTATATCTACAAAGCAATAACATCAATTCAATAGCTGATAGAACTTTAGAAGGGTTGACTTCATTGACAACAATAAGATTTTCCGATAACCAGCTAGCAAGTTTGCCGCCTGAACTGTTTGGTGATACTAAGGATTTAAAAGAAATTTATCTTAATAATAACACAATAACTGTTCTTGCTCCTGGCCTATTTAGTGAGTTGGTACAATTATTAGTTTTGGATATATCTCATAACAAATTGACATCTGAATGGATAAACACTTCAACATTTGCTGGATTAAAAAGGCTTGCATACTTGGACTTTTCTCACAATAGAGTGTCTAAATTGGAAATAGCTTTATTTAGAGATTTGAGTAGTTTACAAATACTGAAAATCCAAGATAATCACATTGAGCATATTCCTGAAAATGTATTTAATTCGTTGATGAATTTGCATACACTAATATTATCGAATAACAGATTAACAACCATTGAAAGTTACGCATTCAATGGGTTAAAAGCACTTTCTGTACTTTCAATTGATAGTAATAGAATTTCTAAAATACATCCTCAAGTATTTAAAAATTGTACAACTTTGCAAGATTTACATATAAATGGAAATAGATTAGACGGCGTTCCTTCTGCTTTAAGAGAAATACCGCAATTAAAAACATTGGATCTGGGTGAAAATTTAATAACAAGTGTAGAAAATGCATCGTTTATGGCAATGCAACAGATGTATGGTTTGCGTTTAACTGAAAACAATATTGGAAATATAAGTAAGGGTGTGTTTGATAAAATGACATCATTAAAAATCCTTAATTTATCGCGAAACAAAATACACAAAATTGAAGCAGGAGCTTTTAATAGTAATGTAAACTTACAAGCAATAAGATTAGATGGAAACTATTTAACAGATATAGCTGGATTATTTGCGAAATTACCAAATTTAGTGTGGTTAAATATATCTGATAACAGACTAGAGTCGTTTGACTATTTTATGATTCCAACTGGATTGCAGTGGTTAGATATACATGCTAATAGGATTGCAGAATTGGGAAATTATTTTGAAATTGAGTCACAGTTATCACTCAGCACTTTTGATGCAAGCTCAAATAAACTTACTGAAATAACAGGAAGTGCTATACCTAATTCGGTAGAAATGTTATATCTAAATGATAATTTAATTTCAAAAGTACAGTCATACACATTTTTTAAGAAACCAAACCTAACAAGAGTGGATCTATATGGAAATAAAATAACAAGCTTGGACCCTAATTCGTTAAGAATATCTTCAGTTCCACAAGATAAATCAGTGCCAGAATTCTTTATTGGTGGGAATCCTCTTGAATGTGATTGTAATATGGACTGGTTACAAAAGTTAAATACAGGAAATAGAGCTAGAACTCAACCTAAACTAATGGACCTAGATAGTATTTACTGTAAATTATTATATAACCGAGGCAACGCCTATGTACCATTGGTTGAAGCTGCTCCACACCAATTTCTATGTAAATATGAAATACAATGTTTTGCTTTATGTCACTGTTGCGATTTTGATGCTTGTGATTGCGAAATGACCTGTCCTAACAATTGTACTTGTTACCACGACCAACCGTGGTCAGCGAATGTCGTAGAATGTTCCAACGCCGGGTACATAAATAAATTACCAGAAAGAATACCAATGGAAGCCACGCAGTTATATTTGGATGGAAATGACATTAAAGTTTTACCTAGTCATGCTTTTATCGGACGAAAACGTCTAGAAATTTTATTCCTTAATTCTTCACACATTGAATACATTCATAACAGAACTTTTAACGGATTGAAAAAATTGGAGGTGCTACACTTGGATTATAATAGTTTGACATCCTTAGAGGGACCAGAATTTGATGGTTTGGACAATTTAAGAGAACTGTACATAAATAACAACAGAATTAAACACATCGGTGAAAAAATGTTTAATCATATGTCACATTTAAAAATTCTACGATTAGATCACAATAGATTAATCCAATTGTCTGTTTGGAAATTGAATTCTGTTATTTCTGAAATCACGCTGTCATACAATCCATGGTCATGTGATTGTGAGTATACCGAAACATTCCGTGAATGGATGAAACGAACTAATTCAATAACAGATGCTTCTAATATAAGATGTGTATACCAAAAAGACAATTTCACCGATATGATTGTGTATAATGAGGCAACATTCACATCCTCTGAATTTGGTTTCAATATTGCAAGCGAAAACGGGAGCGTATGCACAGGTTTACCAAGCATCAATAACAGTATTAATGGTAATTTAACTGCCACTAAAACTATTATTACAAATGAAGAAATTCAAGATTACATTCCGTTATTGAGTGTCACACTTGGGGCTTGTCTCATAGTTTTATTAGTAACAATTATGATCTTCATATTCAGGCAACAAATGCGAATATGGTGTCATTCTAAATTTGGTATAAGACTATTTTATCGAACCAGTGACCTAGACAGAGATGACCGTGAAAAAATGTTCGATGCATTTGTAAGCTACAGCTCAAAAGACGAGGCATGGGTGGTGGAAGAACTTGCACCTATGTTAGAGAGTAAAATAGGCGGTAACCCTCCTTATAAGTTATGCCTTCATTATAGAGATATCCCTGTTGGTGGATATGTCGCAGATAATATATGTCAAGCTGTAGAATCGTCTCGAAGAACAATAATGGTATTAAGCGAAAACTTTATTAAGTCAGAATGGTGCCGCTTTGAATTTAAATCAGCACACCATCAGGTATTGAGAGACAGACGAAGAAGACTGATTGTCGTACTGTTAGATAATGTATCACAAAAAGATCTCGACCCGGATATAAGACTGTATTTGAAAACCAACACTTATCTTCACTGGGGTGATAAGTTGTTTTGGGAGAAGTTAAGGTTTGCATTGCCAGATGTGCAAAATCATCAACGTCGACGCGTCGGTCCAGGTCCTGGGTCGAATATGGCACCGCAACCAATGCACCGCCATAATCACCCGAGGAATCACCTTGGTGCATTGCCACCGCCGCCAGTGATGGCTGCTCATCCAGCGCATGCTCAGCATCAAATGCCTCCACGTGCGTCGCCTCGCTCCGTCCATGTGTAGTGACAGTGATAAAGTACTTAATAATGCAGTGATAATAGTGTATTGTAAAAAGACACGCGAATAAAGTGACACTTAGGATTAACTGAAGTGATGGCTAGTCGATTCAAATATAAAACATCTTGTAACTTGTATGTATGTACTAGCTTTATAATATTATATTATGTACATTTGAATTGTAAATATTGACTGTTAACTTTTATTGCATTTAATTTTATATGAGATACATTTTTGTATAACGTTAATAAAACGTTAATGTGTGATATCTGTTAGACTTAATGTCATGTATATTGTTTCTAATAGCATTAATTAGGCATGTTCAAAAGTAGGCCTAATTAAAAACACATTACATTAGGTTTTACTAAGAATCGCTTATAGCATAAGTAAAATGGCTACCTGCCATCAACTGTGATAAATAATTAGTATAGTAGTAATGTGAACTTTTAAAATAATTGTACATTTGTAATATAGTCATAATTGATAAGAGTTTACTATTTATTAGATAGAAAATTGATAATATTGACTGTGTCGATAGGTGATAATCAAAAAGGAAATATACAATTTTGATGAAATATACATATTTGTTTTCAATACTAATTCCTAAAATTCCTTTAATTAATAATGAGTACAGAATAATAAATAATACAGAATTTTAAAAAATCTTTATTAATTTTTTTTAAATTAAAATGTACTTACAATACTAACAATTATTACTAAGAATATGATCCTAAATAAAATAAGTGGAAAGTGGCGCTCCGTTGTCTCTGCAAATCTCTGTAGGAATCAAGGCACAAAATCGATGACGATAAAATAAGTTTATTCAAACCATATTTCAAAACAAAACCAATATTCAATTGTGCTATTTTAAATTATATTTCTATCACCTAGATCGTCGACCTCAAATGCCCAGGAGATGAATATAACGAGTCCTATTCGTGGCGTTCTTAAGTGGGTACATAACAGAGGCAAAGGCGCGAACCGTCGTACTTCTAGGGGGTAACGATCTACGTATGTCCGCAATGACTCCGTGTAGATACATCAAACTATGCATATTTTCACATTATCCACAATACTATAGAGTGTAGTACTTTTCTATATTTAATTCAAAACAACACTTAAGAGTTTAGAATTAGGACTATTATAAAATGAATAATACTGAATTAGGCGGATTTAAGTCTTAAATCATTCTATAAAAACCAATATGAAAATTAAATAATTATGAATGTGAAGGAAGCTAGATAGTGGTGTCAGGATCATGGTAAGTAGTAAATAGTTTTTTTAATATTCTTATTATACAATAACTATATCAATATCTAAACTAAAATGTCATTTGCTCCTAAAGGATATAGGAAGAGATAGACAAAGAAGGGTCACTTTTCACAATCCTGACATAACAACTATTTTAATTTATTCACAACCACAACTTTCTTCATAAAAGCTGCATGTTTATGGGCATCATCATCAATTATCAATTAAAAAACAATATGTAAGCTATATAACATAATTTCCTAGCGATGGTAAATAGTTACCAATGGGATATAATCAGCATTTTATGTGTATAGGCGTCTGCACAACCGCAACCCAGAGAAACTCATACTGTGGTCGGCGTGCATCGCCCGACAAATAGGTACAACGTTGCCATCAACTTAGAAAGTAAAATACATCCAGAGATTGATATATGATTCCCATTTACTGATGCAACTGAAGAACTGAAGAGAGTTATAAAATAAAATTATCTTCTACCATATAATATAAAATATTCTATAACTGTTTAATATACTATTTATTAGGTAATCAGTCATAATGAATATAGTTGTGTCAGATACGTAGAAAGTGGCACAGTCAGTTCAGTTTTGCAAGAAAAACTTTTAAGGATGTAAGAAGCTATAAAGACTTTTATAAATCGGATTTGAATAAAAAATTAAAAGAGTAAAACGAGGACTTCCCAAAATCAAAATTTTCACTGATTAAACCGAAGGCATTCAGAAAATGACTTGTAGTCGCAGCGCAGTGCACATAGAGCTTAAATTAAGAGAATTGTGGATGCGAATGATGCTTCGGGGCAGTACCACTACTTTATCTTTATCTACTTAAGTAGTGGTACTGCCCCGGATCGCCAGACTGAACATCAATGACTACCACTCTTATTAAACATCTAATAACAATTGGAATTTTGAACCACTTAAAATGAAATTTATTCTACAATATACTTAGTAAATTGCTTCTACAAACTTGTTCATACACACAACCCGGTTAAAATTGTTTACAAAATATCAAGGACTTAAAAATAATTACTATTTATATTAACGTGTTTAATAATATACTCAGGAATTATAGAGAAGTTGGATTCCTCAGACATATGGATAACATTCCATATATGTTAACTGCTCTTGTCTTCGCGTATGTTCACGCCCTTGAACGAGACATTTAAGGTACACTGTCTCATAGATAATGTTTATATTTTTAATGCAGAATGTTGTCTTTCACACGAATTATCACAAGAATTATAAGGTACATACATTCCTTATTATTATTTACCATACAACAGCATCAAAATTATCCCTCATTATAATTTATTTTGTTTGTAAATACATGGAAAACATAAAAATCAAAGATGTTTATCTGTATTAGATATAAATTGATAAATTATTCATTTTAAATATCCAAATACAAAATGATATTCTAAAAATCAACAGCCATTTCTAGTTTGATTTAATGCAGCAAAGTCCAATGAACCAAAAATTGCATATTAATAGGTAATAACAATAACAGAGAACGCTGGAAGGGAATTCTCGTCAGATAGACGGCACCCTTGACCACGACTCACCTTCAACGAGGCAGATCATAAATTAAAATAGAGAAATAACATGGAGGTGAAAAAATAAACGCGACGCGATCGCCGCGCCGTGTACAACATTAATCAGAGCTCAGAAAAGGCGTAGAGAATTTATTTTACGATTGTTACAGGCTCGATGAAACGTTAAAAATGCTGTCGGAGTTATATTGAAACATTCGAAGCATTGTTCAACTCGATGAGGCGATAAGGCATCGCGGTTCCTACCTAGGCTAGCTGTGAGACTGTACCTTGTTGATTTTCAAACGTTAACTGTGTGATTTGGCCGCACCGTAACTAGTTTCTTTTTTTATGGGTTCTGGTTTAGTGAGGAGCGCCCGACGCTCGTATCGATCTTACGATTAAACTTCGAGATATCATAATCACCGGTCTGTGCGTTTATCGAACGTATAATCGTGGCACGGCAATAAATTTGTCTCATTTTAATATCCTAGAGCGTGTAGATTCTGCTATAAACGCCGTTGCCGTTTGGAGTCTTAATGTAATTAAGAGCGATAGACAACGAGCACCTACGGCCCAATATAGTTAGAATCAATACGAAAGAGTTCAACGCGGAGCTCAAGTTAATCTCGCTCGTTATCGTTATGAGAGGCAACCTGTTATTTTGTGCTGTTATTATGAAACCAAACAATAATATCACGTGCGAGTTTTAATGTATTCCAATGAGTCACTTACTAACAATGTTTAGTGGACGCTAAGCAATTTTGACTGTAATTATATGCCGTCATGAATCAGGCCACTAATTAAGTTGGCTTGAGATATTAATTTGATTATCAAATTTATTCAATTACAAATGACAGCAATTATTAGTGGATAAGAGCTTTCTAATTATTATATTTTATTCAGTAATTATGATTATTGACATTATGAATAATATGTATCCATTTACACAATCAGATACTGTTGTAAAGCAGATATATATGGCGTTAGTAAAACTAACGGTAGTTTAATAATTCATAATTGAACTAATATATATAAATAAGCAAACAGTAACAATGTAAATGATGTTAAGCTGAAGTGCGACGACAGGCGTGGACGAACGGTTTAGCGACTGGTTTCCGGGTTCGGTCCCCGGTCGGAGCAAATATTTGTTTCATAGCTTTTATTTGTAATATTTAATAGTATTAAATATTGCAAATATTTGTTAATAAAAAAAGAGATGAATATTTGCTTCGGGTCTGGTTATCAAAGAGTGGTAGGCAGTGGTACCCAGTCTGCCGATCCGGGGTAGTACCACCACTTACAAGTATACAGACCGTGAAGTGATTTGGTCACGTTTCGGGATCAGCTTGTATGTTGCCGGTTCCATCAAGGCCGGCATAGTGGATGTGATTGCTACTCACAGTTATTGAATTGTAGTAGCAGAGACATTCATTCATGGACCACACTTTGGCTTAACATCAAGCGGGGTGCTGTCATATGTCGAGTCACAATAAAAAATTAAAAAAAAGTGCGGTCCATGAGTGAAGGTGACTGCTACTAAAGTTCGAATTCACCGAAATTAGATTTAAAATATATTACCAATGTTTAGGTGAAATCATAATGCGGTTAGACTTCAATCGGTCAAAAATCAGAAAAACACCTTACACGCAACCTCCTTTTTTCGAGTACTTTAATAATGTCATCGAGTACTTTCCAACGAATTTATATTGACCCCTTACGTAATCTAGGAATAAAGGAACGAATTGTAAAAATAAATTCTCCGTGGACGATCGTACGGAAGACAGCGCCGTATCATATTGTTTCTCAAGACAAACGCCTATAATAATATTTCTTTATTGCTAAAATACATTGGCTAGATTAACGCCATCAGGCCATATCATATCTTACAGCTAACCATAGATCATGTTCTGAAGAGCTCTTCAACATTGTTTCTACCTCATATTTTTACTCCCGTAATGCGCATATATCGGGGCAGGTCGCATTATATCAACTGAATCGACAGTCAAATAAACGATTCGACGCGTCATTTCTTTGTCGTACAATCTGTAAGGTGAATGCTTTGCCAGCCCATGTATTCTCTCCATCCTACCTGCGTGATGTAAAAAAGCACCTCTGGGTAAACTGAGGCGATATTTTCAGATAAAAAAGAGTAAAATTACAAAAAATAGAAACTATTTTTAATTAAAATAAATAAATTGAATCCATGTCTTGTGAAAACGATCAACATATTATCGATGTGTGAAAGAGACAAAAAGCAAGTTCTATGTTTAAATGCCAGATAAAATCTTAACAAAAGCTATTACGTTGGTCTTGTTTATGAAGCATATTCGGATGCACATCAAACATAAATCAATGACATTGTAAGTCTTAATACGAAGGACTAAAGTTCATTTACAAACGCTTATAAGTAGATTAAAGATACTCCTAAAATAGATTTGAACACAATTCCTTAAATAAAACATGAATGTGTCTAACCCACATTTGACACAAAATCTTACTTAACTAATAAATAAATACTAGCATTGGAATATGCCAAAAAGTTATAAATATTATATATACTTTTAATTTAATAAGCATCAAATTGTAACAATGAGGATGTATAAAGAGAATAATGTATGTGCGGAAAGCGAGATAGATCCTGACGACTGAGGCAGCAGTGAATTAGCCCAATCTTCAGTCGTCATCACGCTTGGACCTTCTCTTGCTTATCATTAAGCGGGTCGAGGTCAGATGCCGTGTCACAATAAAATAAAATACAAATACATTGTAATCTTCGTACATTAAACTTTTTTTAAATGTATATGCAACTGTTAATACAATTTAGTCCAAGTCCTGTACAAAATGTCCTTTTATTTACAAATTATTTTATTTAATAATATACATCAGCGCAGTGTATATTTTTAATCTTATACATATATCAGGCGTAGTAACATGATTATTCCTAATTAAGAATTTTGCACTTTAGTGTTAAATTTCTTAAATAAATAAATGTAAGTAATTATTATAAATTTAAATTCGAACGTGTCAAGAGTACATACAGCTTCTAACTCTTTAGCGTGTGTATGCATAGACATATTTCTATTGATATGAGCGCGTATTGACCTCGCCGCGTAGTGAACGATCGTCGGTGTTTTGTCTATAATATGTTAATGATAATTGCTTTTCGAATAGAAAATAGAACTATTTATGGTACTTTAGATAAGCGGTTTGATAATAACCAAAACCAACGGAAGGAAACTTTGCCGAATTTACTTGATTTATCGCCAATTTATACACATATCGTACAAGGCATAATATTTAAATAGTGAAGACATTTTTTTTTATTGCGACGTTACATCTATCCTCGACTTGCCTGATTGCAAAGTCCAAGAGTACCGACTACTGAAAAAAAGTTTTTTCCTGCTTTTGAAGAAAAAAATTAAGGTTGCTCCAGTCGCCTGCCATTTCTTCACTTTAATTTCTCAATTTAATACAATAAATACTAGTTTTGTTTCGTAATGTTCATTATCTAAATAAATTAGGGAAATGAATAAAGTAACATCGCTTTATTGAGGGGGAGACTTGATGAACGTGTCAAGAGAAACCTTTTGTCCCTACAACCGACTCCGGATTATCTTAGACGTTCCCTCAGAAATACGTGGCTTTCTTCACTCATTATGAATCGTATTCGTCGCCCGTTTTATTTGCTCTTATTTAATTTAGCATTTATTCAATTTACACTCGTTTCGATAGGCAGCCGCCTTTGTTCGTTCACTTTTCTTTTTAGATTTGCACCTTTTGTGACAGAGCTCATTGAATTCGAGGTGTTGAGATGTATTCCGCGACCGGCGAAATCTCGGCTCAGTTTACAGGCCAAACTCCACCGCCTTTCATCGCGCACAAAGCGTAATTGAATCCCACAGAATCCTACGCAGACCGTAAGATTTAATAGGGCATTTAAACACTCGCATTGGCCATTGTGAGGCGGTTTTGTGTGCAATTATTTTGCATCGACCACAACGCAGTTAGGCTAGGCATCCCATCCGCGAGCATTACATAGAGGAATTTGTGCAATGGGCGGTTGTATTAAATGTATGAGCTCTTTGTTTATGTTATTACGTTAACAATAATAAAGTGAACGTAAATAAACGCATTTTAATAAATCATGTTTATAATAAAGGAGAAAAACTATGAACTATTCCTCGCCTTCTCCTCAATAATAAAGACATGTTATCTCTTTATAGAACCTTTAACTATTTATTGTATGGTATTTTGTAGTAATATAATACAGCATACGACTTTTGGTTAAACAATATAATTTATGTGGATATTTACAATATGTCCATATTGTTGTAATCTTAGTGGGCGGTTTAAATTAACTTTACTATAAAGGTTAATATGAACTATGATAGAAAACACATATCCTACTGTTTCTTCGTCCAGCAATAAATTTAAATGGAAAGACAGCCATCAACTATAAAAAAACATCGATCAGGTGGCACTTACATACTGAAACCAACAATAGACCGGTCATTCTAGAATCCTATCTAATCGTAATGAATATAAATTTTCTGATGACATTTACGATCCGTGCGCCCCGTGATACTGCATCACTGTGAACGTGTTAGAATACGTAGCGTTTAATACGCACACATATAAATGGCTACCTCAATAAAATACTCTCGTTCTACGTCCCTATCAATTTGTAGCATCACAAGCGTAAAATATCGCTGTTATCTTTCCATTTATCAACAAATATTGTTAACCGTCAGTGTTTCAAACGAGTCGATTGCGTTACATCTCTAACGAGGTTCATGCGCCAACCCGCTTCAAATTAGAATAGTACCTACTCGTACATTTCGAGCTTATCTGACATGTCCGCAAACAACAAATTTTATATTACGTTCCCGCCGACCATTTTCAATTTAGATTATTGTATTGTACTACTATAATGAATAAATTGTAAGCTGGTTTTTGTCTGCATATTTTCAATATTAACTTATTCGTTTGGTTCAATAAACAATTTATGAGCAGGTACGAAATAATGTATCCGGGAGCGATTACCACACGCGCTCGACTCATCGTTACTTTACAATTCCCAGGAAAAAAGTTTCAACGGCAAAGTAACTTTTGGAAGCGAATACTTTAATGATAACGATTACACTCCCACCGTAGACGGCGAGTGAATTATTTATCACAATGACATCGACTGGCGTATAATTTGCCATGCACGCGGCGGCCGCGGCCCATTATGCTCTTCGGCAATTCATTCGTTATAACGAGGGAGCTCGAGCCACCGCACCGGTACCGGTCATTCTTCCAAAACCAACACTCCTGCACTATACAAACGCTTCAACCATTTTATTTTCTATAAAACACTTATTTCGTTTTTTTTTTTAAATAAGCAATATTATTTTATTATTTAACTTATAATATGCTTCAATTAATCTAAACAAACGATATGTGTTGACTTTAATAGACTTAGTCACGCAATACTACATTAGACTTTATAAAATTATACGATGGACATTTACACAATAAAAAAAAAAAAAAAAAAAAAAATACCAAATAAAGTTGGCTATAATTATGTGGATTTAATTATTGAGATATTAAAATTGGATCTTTGATCAAATTACGTCATTACTAAAAAAATATAAATTTAAATTCATAAGAGACAAAAAACATTCAAAGCCGAACAACAAATTGATAAACAAATCTTACTTTTTTTGTCACGGCTTCCTCCCACAGGGATAGGCAGAGACATTATAACAACTGGTCCCTACATTTAACTACATGACATTGTTAATGAAAAAGTGAACTATGACACGGAATAACACATGTCTACAGAACGCTTGGAGTGTGCCCTCTCATTTAGTAAGCCGCGTCCTAAAAAAGTGACGTCTAATTGATGTATTGACTAAAAAGAAGGCTTCTAGACCGTTAGCTAGTTAACAAAACGATATATGACTATTCATCATATACTGATAGCTATCTTAATTATATTTATGAATTTAAATCCGAGTTTATGCTTTGAAATTCTTACCTGTTTCGCAGTCATAACACAAAAATGTTGTCATCTTACTTTATGGCTAAACAAATTGAGCGTTTCCACAGAACCGAGAAATGAATATTAAAAAGTTGACTTAAGATTGAGCAAACAAAAATGTGGCAAAATTCTAGCATAATGAATGCATAGTAAACACAAAGCAATTTGAGCTGATACAAGTTAATTTCACGTTGTCAGTAGTAAGGGTAACAAAATTTCCTCGCAGTCAGGCATCGGCACCATTAACCCAATACGCTAGCCAATAAGGTGGACACTTGACGTATGACTTTCCATTAGGTTGGCGAACAAGAAATACATCAACTTGTGCCTTAATCAAAGACTAGGAGTCCCCACTAAGATTAATAACCAAATAGAATGAGAATCTTTGTTACTTATTGCTTTATTACAAATATAGTTTTTGTTATAGGTATAGTGTGATAATTTGATGCAGTCACATTTGTAAAAAAGTACAAACTTTTAGTAATAATAAAGGAGATAAAATCATAAAAGGGTTAATTAAAACGAATGGACAGTCATCCACGAGGAGAATGTAAAGTTTAGCGGATTTCAATGCTTTAATATTGTTTCAAACTGAGCTTCCAGCTTTCTTTAATTAAAATTAATGGCATAAAACTCTCGACACTCAAAACGAATTATTGGTATAGCAGCAAACTTTTAATTAGTTTGACTTCACCGAGCGTAACTCGCTTATTTTTATTCTAAGATTTTTCTAGTTGATTAAACATTTTCTTTTTATGATCAAATATTATTACTACGTATATAATAATATCTCAAAACATATTTATAAATAGGTTATGTACCTAACACGGGAAACCGGATTTCCACAACACCGCTGAATCAAATAATTCTAATCTAATGATTTATTTTTGTATCAAATAACCTTTATATTACTAGTGTCCTAATTCTCTGTTATTATCAATAGCGTTACAAATTGTCGACTGGATTTAATCAAATTATTATCGATTTCACACCAGTAGGCGAACACAATGAGCATCTTAACATAAACAGTGTGTTCCCTTAGAACCTTAGATCTTCCCGACAATATTTTAACCACAAAATAATTTTGAAATTTCATACTAGGTATTATTTTTGTTTTGTTTTGTATTTCTTTAATTTAATTTTCTTTTATGTTTTGTTTAATGCTGTGACTGTCACTGCAATTACCTCTGGGTCATTTTATTTTGTACCGTAAATGATTTCATTGTATTATTCTTTGACATCCATTTTCATATAACACGTTTACAACTTCAACAAATTATTTATAGTTAAATGATTACTCACATAAGTATCAAATATGCTTGTTCCATGTGATATGCCTTTATAGGCTAACCAAATATTTGTCAGACAGACACAGAGAACATAATACAAACTAAGCTAAAATAATTTGTAACCGAAGATCCCAACTACTTTCGGTATAGAGGCAAATGTTGTACATAGGCTAACTTACTTAAATAAAGAATATTATTATAATTTACAAAATCAATAATAATAATATCTATTAAATTATAAAATCACATACCTAATATTTAATATGTTAAATTAAATAAGATTAAAAAAAATTCAAAGAGCACCAACGCATATTTCCATCTATTTCTTCTTGTGCAACAGGTGTACACGGAAAGTGGTAAATAGAGCTTTTATGAAAAAAAGAGAAAACTGTTGTCTACTCCTCACAATGATGAAATTTTAAAACTTAGGTCTGTTAAATCACAATGTTAGAATACCATATTCACACCTTGGCCACGCTTCAATTGAACCGGTCCAGTATTGAAAGTAACCTATTAATTTGAGACACATCTTCGCTTCGGCGCCTACTCCTGCCGACGTAAACAAATCGTATGACGGTATCTATGAATATAAAATACATATTTTCCGAAATGACCTCACGTATTTTAAAACATTATTAGTCGTATACAAACATTGCATGTATACTCAATTAGATGAAATGAGCGTAATATTGGGTATGTGTTAGACGATTAAGTTAATTTAAGAAATCGAATAGTATGAGTATAAAACAATAGCCACGTCGATAACTAGTAAAAAGGTAACCGATGAGATGATAGCATGCGATAAGTGGAACCGTGGTCGCCGCGAGCAAGCCGCCGCACGTCGCTGCCAGCAAACACAACGGACATCGAACTTGACAAATTGCTTACGCTCCTAATATTCAGACACCTCGGCATTCAGAGCGGCGCGAGATGATAGTAAGTGATATCAGCAGTACATCTCCCTTGTGTTTAGATTCCAAGATAACTGGATCAATTTGATGTGAGAAACGTGGAGAACTCTCGCTTGAGCTAGTGATGTGATCCGGAACGCCTGACGGATTAGCGGTGAACTTTTTATTACCTGTAATTCTAATCCATTTGACATTTATATATAGCAGTTTGAATATTTTACCCTGTATTTAGATTTAATTAGCCTTTAAATTGACATAAAACTTTGAAGACTATGTAAGTAGATGTTAATGATGGGACGTAACTTCCATAGTGTAATGAATGTCAAGTTCTATACATACCAGGTCCGTACATAAATTTATCCGTATTAAACCTGTCAAATGGGTTAACATTTACAAAGCAATATACATAACATAAACAATATGATTTATTAATGAGTTATTATTTATGAATTATGAAATGGACGCGAATCACAACCCTAGTGTTTTGTAAGTAGCACATTCTACAAGTAGCGAGTTCGAATCAACTGTCGCATATCAATACGTAAAGAATAATCTATATGTTAATATCGAAGATAAGAGACTTAAATTCCTGCTTATAAAACAGTCTGAGAAATGTTGTGGATCTATTATAGCCTGTATTCTAATCAGGGTACGTGGAACAAATAAATAAAATTTGATTTCATTTGAATTCGAATTTTGGGTGAAAATAAATTTTAAATATGTAAATAAGATTGTAATAAACTGAGCAAGAAACACGTTTAGAATTTGATTTGGAGACAAATGACCATATTAGTATTATAAGTAACAGTGGAGTTTATTATGCATAGACAAGTGTCAAAGGTTCTACTCAAGTAGGTATAAAACAAAACTAATTAAAAAATCAAATGTGCACGCTATAAAATCGTGATTGGCTTCACGTGAACACTCGTTATGTTGATCGTAAAAGTCGACAATAATTAGGTGGTCGCGACCGCCGAGCCGATATGAGCTGATTACGAAAGAAATACACTCGTTGCTCCCTGATTTATTATTGCCTGGGGTTTCTTCGGCTTTCTCCATGTACCTAATGTAGTGAACTAATATAACAACACTAAAACTATGGGAATTTATTAACCCTCTTCTTTCTATATCCATTTTAACTAGAATTTTATTTTTGTTAGCATATTGTCTTAATAAGCTGTCTACCTGCAGGGGTGACTCGTATAACTCAATTACTTACCTGTTATTAATCGTAATAATAAAATAATATATATGATTTAAAAATGATTTGTTCAAAATTAATTAACTATGTGCTAAAAGAAATAAAAGCAGTGGGCGTTAATAACAAATTAGTTAGATAAATTAGCAATACCCACACGATTTGTATTTTAGGTTTCATTTTAATTGAATATTATGTAATATACCATAAGGTATATAATTAAATTATAATTAATATATTATACAATGTAAACTAGACCTGTAGTCTATAGTCCCACAAGATTTCATTGCAAAATTTTGATATTAGAAATGCCTTATTTAATATAATTCAACAAAAATATCAAATAAACTATATTATAATGATATAATATAAATTGTAATGATAGAAAAATATACATATTCAAATACATAAGATAAAAAGAAAGGATATATATAACCCGGCAAATTAAAAGAGCGCTGGCAACCAAGCTACGCAGTAACTTGTTTTATTACCTACATACTTTTCGTATTACGAATGTGTATTAATTTTTAAATATTATCAATCATGTGCACGACTCTATATATATACGTGGCCTTGATCCAACCACAGTCACCCAGAGCTCTTTTAATCCTTTTACTGCGCAGCTCAAAAGTCAGCGCTCTTTTTATTTGCCGGGACCCATAAAAAAAAAACACATATTAACATTTTTTTAAATTTATTTAATACAATAAATCGATTTTCTGTACACTTGGATTATCTTAACTAACAAAACGGGTTTTGATGCGGTTTTCACTAATAGAAAGAGCGATAAACGAGGATGGATTTTTGCAGGCCTTATTGTAGATCTCCTAAGGTACACTTACTATAATTATTTTTCTATATTATAGAAGGAAATAAAGCAATAATTGATTTGGTACGGTAGTTTCTCCAATTCATTAATAATTCTTATTCGGATAAATATGGTTTGGCCAATCTCTAGAATCATGTCAGATGAAACCTACGAAAACTTTAAGTTTGACAGATC
Organism: Tinea trinotella; assembly: GCA_905220615.1. Classification (NCBI taxonomy): domain Eukaryota; kingdom Metazoa; phylum Arthropoda; class Insecta; order Lepidoptera; family Tineidae; genus Tinea; species Tinea trinotella. The sequence goes on from HG992314.1 coordinate 5,293,657, forward strand.
TAAAGATGACGGAAATACCAAATTCGTCTTCCAGCATAGAAAGTCGCGCGTACACAGCTAATACAAAATAATATTTTCTTAGATTTTGCGCGAACATTGATTAATGAATTAAACAAATTTTATGCGGCTTACTATCGCGTTTATTTTGGTTTTGATTTTACAATTTTTTATTATTCCGACGTTTCGAGAGCTTTGCAGCCATCGTGGTCACGGAGTCAGTCTCCGTGACCACGATGGCTGCAAAGCTCTCGAAACGTCGGAATAATAAAAAATTGTAAAATCAAAACCAAAATAAACGCGATAGTAAGCCGCATAAAATTTGTTTAATTCATTAATACAAAATAATCTAGTATACATTAACTTCAGTACCAAGCCAATTCCACATAGTAACAATATAAATTAAGAAACTATTATTGCAGCACCAGATATTATTAGCCTAATAAAACTTATAGTACAAGATACATACATGTTAATACGAATACAAATAACGAAATAGACTGAGGTTTCTAACTTAAATTATGTCAAGATATCGCAATAACAACTCAAAGGCAATAAAGATTGAAATAGTCATTTCTGTTTTCTAATATGATAAACGATTCGTTCAAGAGAGCAATTACGGCAGGTAATATTGAGTGCAACGGAGACTGACTCCGTGACCACGATGGCTGCAAAGCTCTCGAAACGTCGGAATAATAAAAAATTGTAAAATCAAAACCAAAATAAACGCGATAGTAAGCCGCATAAAATTTGTTTAATTCATTAATACAAAATAATCTAGTATACATTAACTTCAGTACCAAGCCAATTCCACATAGTAACAATATAAATTAAGAAACTATTATTGCAGCACCAGATATTATTAGCCTAATAAAACTTATAGTACAAGATACATACATGTTAATACGAATACAAATAACGAAATAGACTGAGGTTTCTAACTTAAATTATGTCAAGATATCGCAATAACAACTCAAAGGCAATAAAGATTGAAATAGTCATTTCTGTTTTCTAATATGATAAACGATTCGTTCAAGAGAGCAATTACGGCAGGTAATATTGAGTGCAACATGCGTACCGTGAAAGTATGTTATTCACAACTTAGCAGTATTGTTAATTGTTGTACGCCTATTGAACTGTATTAGTTACGTTTACTCATACGACATTTTAAAGTTCTTATAAGTAAAACGAATGGAAGGATACAACGGAGACATTTATTAAACAGGAGGGGTAACATGGTACCCGTAACACATGGAGTCCGTATGAAGAGAATGGTGCATGCAAAGGAAGCGAGACAGTTTGGATCGTGGAAAATGGCGCTAATTTTCACAAGGATAAGCACAATCTTTGTGGAAATTAAGTAGTGTCAATTTATGAAGGAGATAACTGAGTACTTAACTATATTAGTAATGCACAATCGACAGTCGAACTAAGCGGTTCGGTGGGACGTTTCTTTTTCGGGACGTGAAATTATTTACTAATGGAAAATGGTTTCCTCATTCTATTTCCTTGAATCCTTTATCAACTCTGGCATAGTGAAGAACACTAAGGCAATCGCAAAATGAGTCAGCTTTTCAGTGGTCAGCGCTCTAACCTTAATTGCTCACCAATAAGCAAGTCGAAGTGAGATTTCAGAGGTACAGATGTAAATAATATCCGTAAATGTGGATTCTAATTTTTTTGTTGTGTCACGATATTTAACCTCGATGGTAAGCAAGGGAAAGACCAAAGGCGCATTTTTTGAAAAAAAAACAAGATTCTTAATCTTTAGGTTTCACTGCCTGTTGGGATTCTAGCTAGGAGATTACACGGATATGCACATTTTATCAAACACTTTTATTATTACGAACAATATATTACAAATCAAAATGCAAAACTCAAAACACAATTTTAGACATATTCTGTCATCATAAAATAAATTGCCACTTATAAAAGAGTTTGAAAGGTACGCAAGACTTCAACACTGCCATTTGGTCGACAGATGCGGGGCGGGTTATGGTTAAATCGTGCAATTAGCATTCAATATTTAAAGAGTAGTAAATAAATAAACAAAAGTACACATCTAATCTCCTGTCAGATTAAATAGAGGTATTCAAGATTTGATGTCATTTAAATTTGTCAGTAAGCGGAAGCGATTGGACACGCGCTTGACCCTAGGGTCACATGCTCTTATTACAAGAACATTAATATGCACAAGTATGCAAAAAAAGGAACTGTTATAAACTATATTTTAAAGCTTTCTAAATGTTGTAAACTTTCATACTTTTTGTGAATATAAATTTTATTGTTAGGTTTAAAAAATAGGTTATCGTTTAGTCCAATCCGTTTATATATCATTTTAAGCCAGATCTTCTTAAACCAGAAACCTGCAATAATTTCTTCAGCCTGAATATGAGAATAGCGCTGACAACCAATCGCAGGCTACCTACCTCAATTGTAATCAAAAATTACAAAGATTAAAATGTATAAGAAAACGTGTTATAGAAAGAAAAAAAAACTTATGTCTATGTTTTAAGATTGGAGAAAGACATTCGGTCGTCAGTAGCCCAGTCAGCCGATCCACTACTTTCAAATGTACAGATCGTGAAGTGACTCAGTCGCGTTTCCGGATCAGTTTGAAAGTTGCCGACTCCAACTAAGCCAACTAGTGGATGCGGCTGCTTATTACGAGTACAGTAAATGAACTATAATAACAGTTGCCTCCATTTAGGGACCGCACTCCCGCTGAACATGCAATGTTAAGATGGAGTGCGAGATATGAATCTCGAACCACAAAACTGTGTAAAATCCTAAACATTAAATGTAGGCTACGATGGACAACACGCAGTCTATTTATAATCGTCATGACAAATCGAAATATTTTATTATTTAACGTATTATATTTGTTGACTTTTACTAGAAATACAATTCAGACAATGGCTTCAAAGTACAGATTTATTAGAACAAAAATAAATAATCACTGCTAAAGTGAGATTCGAGTGCTTTGAGAGAAGGTCACGTCCAGGCTATCATCAACGAAGCAATAAAAACTATAGCAACGGTGCGGCGCGGCTCCGTCACTGTGTGAAGTCACGCGCGTTTATCAGATGAGCTTCTACTAGCCGCAACGTTTAATATGTTGAATATTAAATAGACTTCTTCTCAACGCTACTTAAACCGTTTAAATGTGTTTTAACACCTACGGATAAGAGATGTTAAACACAATATTGTTTATTCTCCTTTTCTTTAAACATTCTTTAGAAAAGATTGTTCCTTAATCAAATCGAAAACAATCTTTGAAAAAGCAGAGGCCCGCAGTCTACCCATAAAACCATCGATAATTAGGAAGAGAATTGGGAATATGAGGGAAGAGAGTGAGTTGTATCAGAATCGTGAAAAGCAAATCACTTTGGGTGAAATGATGCGTGTCAATTATATCGAACATAAGGATTCCTTACTTTAAGTTACTATAACTTAATTTGTTTGAACTCATAATATTATCTGGGCACTGTATTTTTATATTGGTTGTGGAATAGCCTCGCCAATTAAAAGCCTTCGGTTCAAAACCACTTGCCGGTACCAAAATATCGTTGATACATTTTTGGTTGTTCTGTTCTTATAATATAAACACGTTTAGTATCTTAGTATAGGCACGTAAGAAAAACAGGTAGATTTTAACTAGCACAAATGATGCTCGTCAGCGTATGCAGCTTAATAACAACAATTATAAAGCATTTTATAAATGGCATCCGGTACTGATACGCGTAAGGACGCGCTCATGTAATCAGTGCAAATGATCAATAACAGGCGCGTATCGTAAATCGATGAAATATCAGTTCGGTCAGCAGCCCGCTACTTTTGATCAGATAGATAATAACTAATACGGCTTCTACTGAAGCTAACGTGTATGTAGGTGTTCTGTACTCGCGCTAACCAGTAGTGGGGCTGATGGAGACGACTATAGCTAGATTATGTCATTATACCTGCATCACAGGTGTAATCATGTACTTCAGTACAACTAGGCAGCTGATTAATCGCAAATTAAAGGACGATAATGGTACAATTGTGATTTTAATTTTGATCCTAAGCTAGACGTTGAACTAATCAAACCTCTATGTCAAATATTTGTTAAATTACAATATTACAAATAAAATATTTTCGAAATAATCCTATAAAACGTTGTAAATGTGGTTGTTTTATGGATCCGACGAGCGAGACAGCGTGCGACTGCCCTCCGGTATGCCTTCCCATTATCGTTTGCGTTCCTTGCGAGATCCAAAATTAAAGGACAAATTATAAATTAAAATACTTTTAGGAATAAGATAGAATTAAAGCCCAGTTTAAATTTAAAAATGAGTTAAGGTTTGTAAACAAATATAAAAAAATATATAAGTAAAGTTGAAATAAGGACTAAGTAATCAATTATAAGAATGATTCATAAATAATGTTATGTGAGGTCAACGTATTCGGCAATTTCTTCGTGTACATTAACATCTCAATTATTGCTCGCGTGAGCAAATTTATTGCACACCACGGCCGAGTACAACTTCTCGAAGGAGAATAAATATGACAAGGAGACCAAGGCTATAATTAAGAATTAAAATTGTACAGCTCTCCCTAAAATTGTCACTGGAGCCTTGGGACACTAAAGATTTATTGCATTCAAATTATATTTCCTGTGAAATTGAAAATTTAAGCTGTAAATTTCATACGATATTAATCAAGATATAATCGTGAATCTGCGCGCATTACAATTCCGGTTCTTAAAAGTCAAGTGACTTCTGTGATGAGAAATACAAAGAAACAAATTACACCTCGCGTTATGGTGAGCTCGGGAAGTACATATATCTAAATCCCTGTCGATAGGGGACAAAGGCAGACGGCATCGTTTGGAGACCGCAAAAAGTACTAGTGTTGCGAGAACACAAAGTGGTTTGCCGTTTTTGTAGATGCCGTCAAAGCTTGGTAAGGCTTTGCGATACGAGTGGCGAGGAAATGTCGCGCTTCGCGTTGCCCACTTCACTTTGGAGAGTCGCTCGTTCTAATTGGACGTCTACCTGTTGCATCGTGGCCTGTTTTTTAGTTTTTCACCGCAACATGGAAAATGAAGAGTTGTTGACATGAAATCAACTACTTTGACAATAAGTGTTTTGTTAATATCTGAAAAACTAAGATTTGATACAAATAACCAAATGTTCGTTAAAATTAAATATAACAATTATATCTAAAATAATTTTTTAAAACTTAATAAATGTTATAAATGAAACATTACGGTCCCATGGAGAATGGGTTAAAATCTTTTTTTAGAAATAACCACCAATGAAGCGTAGCAAAGAAGCGGCGGTGACGATCAAGTGCGCGGCGATCCGATGCATTCGACAATTCTCCACGGCCAGGAGGCCAGAGTATGACCGCCGGAAACGTAGCGACAAGTGTACAAAAAATGTTCCATTCATGCCTATAAACCTGTCCGAGAAAGTACCTCAATAGAATCTAAGAAGAACTGTAAAATCAAAATGTAATTGACAAATGATGATATACTGACGTCTCAGAGAATAAATAAGTCGGAGTGACCGATAAGCTGCGGGTGGCTGCACGATCGCCCCCGCAGCTGTAGCTAGCCATTGTTTTGACGTGGCGTTTGATTTGTGCGCGCGCGCCTCCATCGATCGCAAGCGCCAATTTATTACCTTTCCTAGGTTACGCCGTGCTAGCCAGATATCTAGCAAATGAGGGAGAACGGTTGCCCTACTTATGTTTGCCACGTTTATGCGATCATTTTGACAAGGTGTATTGAAGTATAGCAAAGTAGGTATACATTGTCGTTTTATGTTAATTTACTTATTATTTAAACTAATCCTTAACATATAATTTCAGAATATATAAATCATATTCTGAGTACCGTTTACTTGCTAAATAGAAATTATTAATGACTTACAATATTTTATATGATGTATGTATTGAGTAATGGTAGCATGTTGCAAACGTTATTTTCATGAACTTTGATTAAAGGCAAACGAATTGGAATAATAAAAACGGTCGACAGATGCGATTGAAAATCGTAAATATCCAACGCAATGCATACACGTATGTGACGGTTCGCGCTCATATATAAACATCCTCATACATCGCTCGGGATCCAATTTCGACGAAATTTAATGTAAATGCATGAATTTTCCCCATGCCACTCGTACAATCAGTGTCGAGAGCTGACATTTGCATATGCGCTGCTGAAATTTCAGAATAGCTATTCCGCCGAGTTTACTGAGTTCAAAACTTGGAGAACATGCAGCTCAGAAATGTTACGCCCCGCGGTACGATGTATTCTCATGTCTGACATAACCGGAGCAATCCAACCAAATCTCCAAAACGAAAATGTAAACATGCCGCCTGTTTAGCGGACAATGGATGTCAACATATCAAAGAATAATGTTTTATTTTATAATTAATATTAACAGCAGTTTGACAACAGGCGTGCCGCATTGGTTACCACACCAGTTTGATACGCGATTCTCGGCGACCAAATATTAGATTAAATATTACAAATATATGTTAATAAAAAAAGAGGTGAATATTTGCTCCAGGTTTGGTTATTAAAAAGACTGTGCAGACTAAGCAGTAGTGCCCAGTCTGCTGATCCAGGGTAGTACCGACCGTAAAGTGACTTACTTAGTCTCGTTTCGGGATCAGTATGTAATTTTCCGGCATAGTAAATGTGACTTCCACTCACAGTTATTTAAATGTAGTAGCAGTCACCTCCATTCATGCACCGCACTCTAGCTTAACATCAGGCGGGTTGCTGTCGTTTCACAATAAAAAATAAATAAAAAGTTTGTGCCAAAACCAGGTGCTGTAAGTGAAATTAGATGGAAAATCTGGACATGTGTCATCTGTTCGATGCACGCGCTAATAATTCACCAGATGGCAATTAGGAAACCACATGTTACGGCTATTCAATCTTATGAGCTATCAATTAACCTCTTAATAGGTCAATTGAAATTTTATTACATACCTCACACAAACATTGATTACGCGTTTTTCAAAGCAATTACAAAATTAATTAGATCATTCACATAGGAAGGTATAAATATTTTAATGGTATTCGTACTCACATCTAGTTCGTTACATAATCCTTTTTTACAGTCGCATTTACCATGGCGGCCTAGTTGGAATCTGGTTGTTTTAAGCTGATCCCGAAACCCGACTAAATCACTCCAGTCTGTAGATTTAGAAAGTAGTGGTATTACCCGGGATCGGCAAATTAACAAATGTCTGCTTCCTATCCTTAAATACCCAGACCAAATATGACTAATTTTTTTATAAAGTCATACTAGTAATATCAAATCTAATAGGTAAACATTACAAACAAATCTATTGTAAAACAAGACAAAATGCAACAACAAAATGCCAGTTTGTGAGCATCAACAGGACAGCGCCAATCACTACATCCGTTTCGACAAACCGAAGATCCTCGCAAAGGAAAGTCGACTGATACCCAGGATGGTACACGAGGCTATTGAGATTAAAAAATATCCTAATTTCAATAGACAAGGTGGTTGGCGATTATCTAACACCTGGGATCCCATAATTCACAAACTCAAGTCCCAAGTCCAGCAAACTGCCAAACCAGATGACACCGTCAGTTATTTTTGCAAAAATTTGAAATAAACCGGGAATAGAAAAACAAAATATCAAACGGGGTAGTTTTGGAAACAATAACAGCATCAACCAATAGGACGACCAACACCTCAGTCTCCCCGTGACCACGATGGCTGCAAAGCTCTCGAAACGTCGGAATAATAAAAAAATGTAAAATCAAAACCAAAATAAACGCGATAGTAAGCCGCATAAAATTTGTTTAATTCAACAAAAAGTAACGATAATTGACAACTGTAAACAAAGACGACTTCATTCCAACAAGACAGAGTTAACTGCACCTCATCTCGTACTAATCAAAGATTTATTTTAAGCTAGAAGCAGATTCCGTTTAATGTTCGACGAACGACTATGAGGAGAATCGACAGTCTGATTGGAATGCTTCCTACACAACTGATCGGGTGAAAGCAATCTCAATTTATGTCCCAAGCACACGGACATTCAACGTAAGTAAGTGTACTTTGTTAACACGATTCCGTGGAAATATACTACAGTTCGCAATCAATTGTCACATGTACGTCTATCGCTTTTAATTGAGTTTGTTTTGTTTGTATACATATGTTTCAATATATCTATATATAATACATATTATAGAATTGGTTCGTGTGTCATGTTCTAATTAAGCGAACATCGTTTTAATGACCACTTTTATAGGTTTAAGTTTGTCTAGCTGAGGCTGAGCTTAAAGTACTAAGTAGTAATTAATTCAAGGAGGTCAACGAGGATAAAACTTGATTAGTTTTATCTTCGTAGATTACGTCTCTACAGAAGACATTAAATCGTTTTACGAACTATCATTACATCAATACTTGTGTTACTGCAAATGGTTCATTAGCCATATTTCTATATTATTTGCCGTTAGTTTGTTTTATTATTATTAACCGACGATCTAGCATAATAAGCCATTAGTCACCTCCCCCAACGACCCCTCAGAGGCCTGCTGGATTATAGCAGTTTCCTTTCATTCTAGCAGCTTGTCAGGCTATCTTGCGTTCGAGAACTATGTTCTAAGAGCTATGTCCACCACATCAGCTTGCTAATCCGGTGGACTATGTTAATCACTTGAGTTTTTCTTCAAAATTCCTCGTAACACACACTTATCAAATGGTTTGAGTACTTTGACAAGAAAACGCTTTGTAGTTTCCCGAACGCTGCCCTGCCGAGTTGCATTCGTCAATCTTCTTTCTAAAGTTGGTCCTACCTACTTGGCTTATTTGTCCTAAGTAGACGTAATCATCAACCATGAGGATGGACCTAACATGGTTGTTAGACATCCTTTTGGCCTTTTCCATGTTCATAGTAAGTAAAAAATAAACAGCATAATGTAATGGTTTTCAGATGTAAAACAATGTCCTATAAGAGCTACAAAAAATGAGTCATAAACTATTAAAAAATTCATATATTCCTTGTTGAATGAGATTTATACTTGCCAGTAAGGTATTACAGATACCGGAGGAAGCGTCCAAGAAAAAGTCATAAGAATGCAGACATATGTGTGTGACATGTGGTGATATTTCATAAACACGTTGACGACACTGATCATACATCCAGGAGTGAACACGCAAAAAGAACACGCATAATTTAGCACGCGTTCGTAAAACGTCGAAGCGAGGTGGTGTCGTAAAGCTCATGTCAAGTGAAATTACACTCGTCGGCCATCACAACAATGTAAGCATTAATAAATAAATTAATCATGATTTAACTGTTGTAAAACATACAGTTTATAGGCATAAAATACAAAGAGACAATAGCAAACCAAACTGGGCATTTCCTTTCTTAATTAAAAGAAAATAAAGAACATTATTGAAATTAATTCGCTCCATTTGTATCTCCTAAAAAAAGTACCAGAAAAATGTTCGTAGTATAAAACAATTTGAAATATTTATTTACGTAATTAAACGCCCTGCAATCGAAGAGATGGCGATACCGACAATTAACGTCGATATGTATTACGGTCTGTCGTGCCGTTCATTTGATTACAGAATTGAAAACGCAAGAACTGACTTACAATATATTTCGGTAATTCAAAGAACAACACCTTTACACCTTATACTCGTAACATAAACTTTCTATAAATTATTTATAATAATAAAATTTAATACCGTAGAGCTTGTATGAAGAGAATTGTGGATGTGAGGGAATTGAGGGAGCTGCGTCAAGATCGCGACAAGTAGTCGCGATCTAGTCACTGCCTATACCTGTGGGAAAGGCGTGACAATATGATTGATTGATAATTATTTGTAGTTAAAATAATAAGGATTATTAACTCTATATAAGTAAAATGCCCCTTCTAAATTGTAATTACAATGCCTTCATATTTACAGAGGATTAAATTTCAATTTGAAATTCTCAAAGCTACGAAGCTAAGACAGTATTATATTTAAAATGCGACCAGCATTAATGCGATCAATATAAATTGAAGTATTTATAATGGGTGCATTTATACCACTATTACCGGTTATCATACAGCAATTAAAGAGGCAGCGCGAACCGAACGCCGTCGAGCACGCTCGATTTACTTTTGACTTCGATTAATAGTTCTTTTTGTTTGGCTCCAATCTGATGCATTTGCATAAGAATGTTTAAGTTAGCAATGTAATGGTCAGACTGTATCACTTGCATGCAAAACAGATTCCGTCATAAATTCATTTGCAATATTTAAAAAATAACTTTATAATATTTAACAAATTTAATTAAAATTCAAATATTATAAAACGCATAAAAGGTTGTTGACGCGATGTCTACAAATGGCGAGACAAGGTTACCTTGGCCGCGGTCAGTTGGACGTGAACTTCACCCACATGTTTACGTTGCTATCAATGTAATCACGTTCATTCATCTAGTTATACACGTCTGCCATTTATTAGTGAAATACAGCAACAGAATAAAATCAATTTAAAACATGAAAAATACCCCTCCAGTTGCACCGCACGTCGGTGGTGGGCTTATACCAAAAAAACATCACAAATTATATGTAAAACTATCAAATTATGAGTTATAAAAACCATTGACAATTAAGAAAAATCTACTGCAGGAAACACTGGGGTAAAGAACTTATTGAACTCAAAAATCACTGAAGACACAAAAGCGCTGGAATGTCAACAAATTGTTCCGGCAGTTAGACAAAAAGTTAATTAAAGAATATCGATGACAGTGTGAACAGGTCTAGTGCGGCAGGTGCCTATGGGAAGCTCGGCCGTGCGCGTCCATTCCGCACCGAAACCAATCGCCTCTAATTGTGCTACGAGCGTCAACAATGCTCGCTGTGACTGCGCTGTGTGGTAGTCAAAGCATAGCGACGAGCGACTGCATACTTCCTAACCTTACCAATTACTAAGTTTATGAGCTATAATTTTAAAACAAAACTATATTATTTACTACTTATTGTTTCATAGAACTTTAGCATACTATCGTCGTGTCTATACCTATTGTTACAAAGTCGTAACTTAGTAAAAACATGTAAGTAGAATATTTACTTACATGCTTATAAACTTATTGTATTATATAAAATATAATGGGCCCTGACGAGTTATTGCCTAAATATATAATGGGACTGCGGTACTACAACTGAACTAGCACCCTTTGAACGCCAATCCAAGCAGCAATATCCTGTAAGAAATATCATTGTAACTTATTTAAAAAAGAAAGTTAGACATTTTGATATGCTGCAGTCCTGTTAGGTAATTTAATATAAGTTACAATAATATTCCTTGTAGGTGTCGATCTTGCTTTTTGGATTGCCGTGCTAGGGGCCAGACAAGTACAAGTACGTGTACTTTGCTAACTTGTTCTTAATTTGTGTCTGAAAGTTTCTTTGGCGTATGAGGGGTCATTATAGATATATAATATAATGGTTATTTATTTTATTCTAATTAGAAATTCAAATCACGTAAGTAAATGTAACCTGTTATTTGTTGATCAATGTCTTCATAACGAGTGTATCATTTAAATATCCAAGCACTCTCCAAAAGTCATGATTTATACGTTTTACCTATTTCTCCCATCTAATTTACGGTCCGGTTCATGCAGTTTATTATCACCAGCGGATTATAAATTCCAGCGGCAGGCGAAGAATTCTTTGGTAACCGAAACCCATTGAGTCCATGGTTATGATTATGTTTCATATGTGACGCGTGAAAAAGGGTATATTACTTTACACTTTTGAGATCTTAAGTTCCGTTAAAAGAGAAACGTACCAAAGATAACTTACTAATAAATAAACAACTAATTAAACGTCGCGTTAATAATGGAATAGATAGGGAATAAATTTGTGAAGGTTTAAGTGATGTAATTGTACATCGTCTGCATATAAATGAAATAAAACATTAAATATATTTTATTAAAACATTGATAACATCGCCGTCTAAGTATTTTATTAATGTTTCCAAACGTTGATTAGCTTGAATAGTAAAAGTTTTAGAATATTATATTTATAGTTAAGGAAGGCAGTCTCTCATTACGTCGCTGGGTGCGTTGCTTCTTTCCTCGACGCGCCGTTAACATGTCCAAGATCAATGAGCTTTCGACTCGTGGGCGGACCCTTTCATTAACTATTTAAAAAAAGGACCAGTCCAAACTGATTAGTTATTTCGACATATTACCTTGTTTTTTATAGATAACGATCTATAAAGCGGTCCTTTTGTTTTCATAAAAGAATTATTTAACTGCTAATTAGACGTTCTCTTTTTTTAAAAGGAACATTAACATATACACGACTGATGAAAGTTTACAAAGTGCATATTAAAGAACATAAATTACATTCCTTTTTAATAGGTTACATACTACTGACTTCAACAAAATATAAATTTGGAACATTTACAATGTAAAAAGAAAAGTATAAACACATGTCGCGTAGTCGAACGATAAATATCATTTTTCTAATAGAACACCCACTAGGCCACAATAGACTCGAACAAAGGAATAATATCGAAACACAAAATTAATATAAAATACGTGGGACAAAAGTGTCACAACAAAAAACAAATTGAGCGAAAGCAACATCTATAAATTGATATCGTGAGACGGAGAGTGAGTAATGTTAGGGCAATGTACAACGAGTCATATAATGGCTGGAGACACACGAATTATCCAGTAGCGGCCTCTTATCTGATAATAAATATTATAGTCCATTCTTTTAGGCGAGATGGCCATTAATCCATTGGTCGATCGCGCGCGTATCGCCTTACGGGCCGCATTGTTGCTTCCAACAGTTGTTCCTATTTATCAAGACGCCAGTAATATTGTTCTCCGCAACAAAAAGCGCTCGCGCGCCGCCAGAGCACTTATAAAATATGTTATTTCAATCTTTCATTCCATTTACTATACCTGCATATTTTGTGAATTCAATGTAAAAAGTATGTTTAACGCAATTAAACATAGCATAACAAAAGTACAAAGCATAATTTGATAACAAATTCATACAAATGCAAAATTAGTTCGGCGAACATTTATAAAAAGCCCTAAATTATTACCATTAAACAAAGATAGGGATTTATTTTATTATCATATTTTGGCTCGACTAATGACAGTTCATAATGACTTAGCCAGATGTTGAGCTAAAGTGCATTACGAATGGAGGCGACAAATACTAGTAGCAATCGCATCCACTATACTGGTCACTAGCAACAGCTTTCAAGCTGATTTCGACTGAGCCGCTTCACGGTCTGCACCGTCCGAGACCCAGGGTCGGCAGGGTAGTACCACAGTCACTAACTGTCTGCCTACCACTCCCCAAACCCATAGCAATAGGTGCCCAATTTTTATTTATTAAAAAATATTTGTAATATTGACTTTAATTATAATTAAATATTACAAAAATGCTATGAAACTTTGTTCTTTGCTCCGACCGGGAATCGAACCCGGGACTTACGTGTAGCGGACGTTGTTAAACCATTGTGCCATTGCAGTTAAAACAGTACCTGTAACAAAAAAAAATACAAATGAAAGACAGAACACCACGTACACGTATAACAAATTTATAACACCAATAAATTAACTTCAAAAATAAATAAGGACTAATTTTATATTTTATTGAATTATGAGCTACTCGTACATTAAATATATTTAATACTGTGGAATTATGTTTGAACAAAAGCTGCTATTTTTGTCATTCATCGCATTAGGCTAAGACATAGATGATTTGCATATAAATTACTTTCGTTCGGTACGTGGATCCACGTGTTGCTCGTGGAACATAGAGATTAATGTGGGAGGTGTCGGAGCCGCAGTGACTGAGTGACAAGTTAAGCTGACATCCGTCAACGCCGCTGTTCGTAATCGCCGGATCGAAGATCAGTGTTAAACCCAGCTTATTGGACTCGAAATCGCTCGAACTTGACCAAATACTTAAGTACTGCGGCCTGTCACGAGCACTAACCAGTTATCATTTCAAAATCAAACGACATTAAGGTCAATATATCGTCACTATTAATCCAAACAAAACAAACGCAGTCAGTGCCAAGAGGATATTTTCTTGCCAAAGATAAAATTACTTTGATAAGACACTGTAAATTTCTTTTACGAGGGCCAACATCAAACCTCTATTGGAGCGGAGGCTGTCAACTATCGACGTTTGTTCAATTGTGCGTTTTCTTCAACCTCTCTCAAGATTCCCTTCGGCAGTGTCTGCACACAAGTGGTCATGAAATTTTACGACGGCTACTGACCCTCGCGTAACACTAGCTTTAGGAGCTGTCCGCAATTATTGTGAAATCGACGCTAGTAATGGAGAACCTTGTTCTCTTTGTGAGGGTTTCAACACAGATAAAAATACAACAAATAAAAAAGGCAACACATGGCTAAGACACGACAAGAAAACTAATTTAAATTACATCATTAGGATTTATCAGAATATCACATTCAGAGAAATCTAAATAAAGCAAACCATTATTAATAAAATGATGGCCAGATAACAATTTAAAATAATTCGACATCATTGCCGGTGTGGACTACAACGTCGCACATAAATATGGGCAAATTGTGTTTACTTTAACAGGCGGGTTGAGGGTGGCGCGGGCGAACGAGGAGCCATTTCGTATTTATTCTATTTACTGAACGTGCTTCGGCGCCACGACCGCTGTTTGACGATGCAAATTTATCGCGACGCTTAATAACACAGGCAGTCCTCAATGATCTATAGACGGTGAGCTAATTATGTTCTTCATACGTCCTGCCCTGTCCCACCACTTCCATATTAAGATAAGCAACAATCCCCAGAACCAATATGACTTGAAATAACGTCTGTTGCTAAAATAAATTTATTTAAAACAGGAGTAACGCGTTTGGTTGTTTTGTAAAATAGCAATTTTTTGCAGTCTATTTTCAAGGTGCTGTTCTCGCCGAGTAAAAGCTAATTACCCATTAAGGAGCGTATGTGAAGTGACGATAGCGGATAAAATGATGCATAGCACAGTTCGCGATAGATGTGGTTTTAAAGAAGGCGTAATGACAAAAATTGACAAAAGTATGCATCGATGGTTTGGGCACATGGAAAGAATAAGTGAAAGTAGATTAACGAAAGGAATCTAGAATATGATGTGTTTGGATGCGTTAAGGCGACGTCCTCAAGAAAATTGGGTTGCTTAGTGCCCATAGCCGTAAAGCGTGTATGAAGAGAATTGTGAAAGAAACGAGGAAGTTGTGTCAAGATCGTAGCCAGTGGCGCTCCGTTGTCTTTGCCTTACCCTGCGGGGAAAAGGCGTGACAATCTGAATAAGGCGTGACAATTTTGATAAAAGCTAATCCACAGGAGTAAATCCAATGAATAAAAATAATAGGGCCAAGTTACCGAATTCATTTTGGTCAGTCAAGGTTAACCAAGAGTTTTTTTACTGTGACCCGGCCCATTTGACAGCACCCGCTTAATGTTAAACTAGAATGTGGTCCTTATTCTAGTTTAACAAGAATAAGGACCACATTCTAAGCTTTATTTTTTATTTGGTAGAAAAACAAATGCTTCTCAATGTTAGTCAGATCTAGCACAATTTGCGACGAGTGTTGGGCTCAACGCTATAACATGAAGCTTCACCTCTTTTAACTGAGACCGACGCATTTTCCTGTGGCACGGCGCAAATTGATGGTTTCACCCTGATCCATGCAAAACGATCTATCCATCCTGCTCACACTGCCGACTTTGCCCTCAATACATCTACTTCGTGGTAATCATTGCTTTGAAATGAGAACAAAACGTCATCCAACGCCAAGTATATACGATCGCGAAAGAAAAAAGAACATAACTAGGTATTCCGATAAGTTTAAGATAAATAACTCGGCGAGTTTTGCTTCACTCGGACTCTTCGTTTTTGCAACGTTCCATTTCTGCCTCCATAATCTACAACAATGATCGAGTCTGCGAATGTCATAACAATTACTTACAACAAATATTTATTAAACACCCGTATTATATCACAACTATGAAAAACATATATTTTATTATTATTTAAATTACCTTTTGTATTATAATAAAAAATCTCATGCAATTTAACATTGTTAATCGCGGGTATATCATAACAAGTGCAAGTAACAGGCGGCTTAACAACAAAAGCGTACTCATTTTCGGCAACAAAGACAAAAGCAGCAATTACAGCGTTAACGGTTGTATTGTACAACGCATGCATAAGATGAACGGTACATGACTATAATGCGTCCGTTGGAAGATATAATAGGAGCACACATTTTAGTACATTAAAACATTTAACATTATGGGAAGTAAAACTCATTTAAATTATTAAACATAATATTCAAATTGAAATAAAAGAAGATACATTAAACGAAATTATTTTAGGCACTTAATTAGATAGATGCCTGCATAGTGACGGCGACTGAGGCAGCCGTAAACTGAGGCGTTTTTTTTTTTCAATCGACATTGCTATCAGGCAATCAATTCACTTGCCGAATCACAATAAAACTAAAATAAATAAATAAATGTGTATTAATTTCTGCTTTAGGTCACAGGCGTAGCTATCGCCGTATCTGCCGTATCAATTATACAGGGCTCCCAACGTGCGTAAGCAAAAATTAATAAAAACTTTCCAAAAAGAAACTTTAAAAAAACTAGTCATCATCAGCTATAAATGATTTGATAAATCAGTTTGCCGAAAAAAAGGCAAGGAGAGTATATATTTAATTTAAATTGTTTGTAAAATTTTGGAAAACGTGACAGATATTATGATAATTATTTCATTTAATTTTATGCAATCATTTTTTTGTGAGAACCCTAAGGGCCCCCAAACAAAATTTTATACGGGGCCCCGCCAAGGCACGCTACGCTTCTGGCCACAGGTAAATACTTAATGTAAATAATAACTGTGTTAGGTGATAATTTAATATGGAATATAAAAGATAAAAACAAAACAATTATTGTCTAATGACATAAAGAATTTACTATACTAAAAGCTATAATAAATACTTGTATCATAAAAAACAGGAGACCATGGTACATACGTATATATCAAACATATATTGGTATTAATGTCGGCACCACGGTTGCCTTAATTTTTATATTTAAACCTTTATAATTAATTTTTATCTCATCTGTTGCAATAAGCTTAGGTTTTTATGAGATTTCGCACGAATATTGTTTTAAAATTAAAGACTTATGCGGGTTAACTAGAACCTTCAATTTTATAATTATATATTTTCTTTTTTTTTTCATTTTTATACAAAGCTACTAAAAGTGGTTGTACCATAGAAACAGGACGACCAAAGTACAATCATATATCATAGATACATTGACAAGTAGTTTCAAACCAGTGGCTCTTGATTAGCGTGACCATGGCACTACCACTTCACTACGGTCGCCTTTATGATGTTACAAAGGATTTTCAGCCATCATAGTCGCGGGGAAACTGTCTCCTATGTTCGACTCCACCCAAAATTTATCATTTGAAAAAAATCAAAATATATAGGAGAGTAAACCACAAGAATCCTTAATATCTTGTTAATGGTTGAATATTTTAAAGTATATTTCTCTGTTTTGTAATCTATAATAGATAATTTTATTTTTATAACAGCGTTTGTTTTGGCTTATTATTAAGTAAATAACGGAATAGGATGAAACAACAAAAAATAAATGTTACATAGAAGAAAAAGCACCTACTGGAATGAGCTTAATGCGGAGGTCGTGTTCTCACGTCTCAAAGTGGTCCTGTCCATTTCTTTTGTGACTTGATGCCGCGTGAGGCCAAATCTGTCTCGCTGCGACAAGTGTGACAGCGACTCAAAGACAACGTTATTAGTAGATAATAATTATTTAGGTTATAAAGATTATTTGTTCGTGTAATCCAGTAGTTATATTTACTAATTTAATTCAATTCTAGGTAGAACTGTCTACTATAATTAAAACTTAATCCAGTGTCCAATAACTATACCCTAGTGTAATGTAGTAAAGTATCTCTATAGTACTAAAAACTGTATCTCGTAACGTAAGAATGTAATATAAATGGGACTTTGCGTGCAACAAACCAATCGGTAGACAATCGGCCACACCTGTCGTCGGTTTAGTTATCGATATTTAAGTAGTTTTTCTTAAATATCATTGTTTTATTTTAGTTGAAAATCAATCAATCAAATGTTCACGGCTTTCATCCTACAGGGATAGGCAGAGACAATAGACATAGAACATATAGCAATAAAATAGTATAAGCTGTACAATAATGTAGGAGTTTTATTGAAAAAGTGTGTAAAGTCACATAGTGGAGAAAGAATTGCTCACTGCTCTTTGTGGCAATTCGTTTAACATCGCAACCCTCTCAATGCGACGTGTAGCCAATAAAACTGTCGCTTGGCTGATGGCCGTGGTAAGCGCTCACCTTTATATCCTTTGCTAATCCCGCCCCGGGGAAATGCTGCCACCACAATATAACAAGTTTTAACAGTTTTACACAGGCACGTATGTTATACGTCAAATATGTTTGAAAGACAAGAAATATTACAATTATACTAATTTATACAAATCAATTATACAGGTCGAGTAAAGCATCCGCATTATTTCGACCAAATCGGCAGTCGAACTAAAAGGTTCGGTATGTCGTTTCTTTGTGGAACAATCGACAATGCTTTACCAGCCCACGTGTTCTCTCCATCCTATAACCTTGGATCTTTCAAGCTATGCGCAAAAAAGCACTTTTAGCCGGCATAATGACGCCGACTAGGGCAGCCGTAATTTGAATCGGTTTTTTTCTTGATTACCAGGCAGGGCAAGATCAGATATCAAGTCACAATAAAAAAATATCTACATTAATTTTCTTAAATAAAAAGCAATAAATAAATCGTTTAAACGGCGTCAGGTGCTTTGAAACAATTACATGGAAAGACAGATGACTGTGTAAATTCTCTTAAAAATGTAACGCGTGCCATCACAACTTTTATTGAACAGGCGGGGAATCCGAGTAGGTCACGAGTTACGATCGACGGCTGGACAACAGACCTGTGATACCCTCACTGTATCAGGTGGTTTGCGTGACTACTAGAGAGTGAGATTGCTTCACGAAAAAGGATCAGTTTACTCTTTACATTCCAAAGACATAAACACCGATTTAAATTGGTTACGCCATTTTATATCCAAATGCCAATAATTATTAATGTTTTGTAACTGGTGCACCGGAGATCGACATTCTTCACAATCAGTTTGATTTTACCGTGCAAATTACAATCTAGTTGACTTCACCGGATTACGCAAGATAATAACCAAGCAGCTGGGTTGAATATACAACCGCCCCATAATAGTCGCCGTAGATCATAACAACGATAGTGAATAGACTATGGAAGGTATTTCTGTTCGTAGGCCGGGACCTGCACGACTGCTATCGAAAGTGAACTGTCGCGCCCGAAGGCAAGAATATGTCGCCCGATATTTGAAATAACCTCGTGACCGACCATTTTCACGAATAGTTTCCTAACTACCCAAAAGTAGAACTAATATGAACCTAATTATAAAACCGACCATATTCTAAAATGCTTCGGAAGGTATAATAGATAAATTCGTATCTGTGAGAATAAAAGATGAAGATAACTTTTACATTATAGAATATTTAAAGATTATAATTGACTTTGAACATCGTATGCCAACAGCACCAATCCTAAAACAGAAAAGTACAATATTTACATTATCATTTCTATGTCATCAACGGCATTGAAGTTATGTTTTCACTCGTGCGCCGTGTTACCTTTCGAAAGCGTCGACTCATAAACAAAGCGACCTCTGAACTTAATAACAATGTGAGGCGGGCGTGCGAAACAGGAGATGCATCCGATGGACTTGCAATAATTCTTTTGGGCCCATCGAACGTCTCCAACAACATGACGCGCCATAATTTAACGCTTCGTAGCTATGGCGAAAACGAGCGCGAAGCCTCAGCACGAGGCCAGGCAATATGATCACTAGAACCGATAGCGCTCCTGTCATATTTGTAACCTACATTCAGTTACTTAAATGGAAGTCGATTATAACAACCAGTTACTTTTATCGTGTTTGGAGAACTAGGTGCGATTAAAGCTTTATTTACGATGGTCTCAACTGGGACATTAAGATAAGCGCAACAAACGAAATAACTGTCTATAAAACCGAATTTATAAAGTTCAAATAATATGTATGTATACATAGAGCACACCTGGGTCTAATGTCGATGTGTCCATTAGAAGGTCGTGTACAGAACTTTCAATAAATCAACATGGGTCAGATAAAGTGATAGAACCACAATCGTGACCTGAGTAAGGACAACTACTGCATATTTAACTGGACTGACATTTTAATACAATTTCAATGTTAAAATAATATGAACTTTTAAAAATCCTGTGCCACATAATATTATGTTATTCGATTCGTGCAAATGGCAAGCAAAGCGAAATAGAATAAAAGTGTGGCCATTTGTTACGGCCGTTTTTGTGAGCTGTTTATGTAATAGCAATATCGGAACTTGTGCAATATAAATTGCGTTACAGCACGGATGAATATAATGCGATTGTTACGTTCGTGCGGCTATACATTAAATAGATCACAATTGATATCTTATCGGGTACACGACAATGACCTCGTCGCACTACGGCCGTTAAATTCTGCGTTTAGACGTATTCTATGAAAAACAAACAATTCATCAATAAAATTGTCACGCCATTTTACCTTAGAGATAGGCAGAGACACGGAGCGCCACTTGTCACAGTCCTGACACAACTCTCTCGCTTTCCTCACATCCACAATTCTCTTCATACAAGCTCTAGGGTATGGGCACTAGGCCACCCAGCTTTCTTAAGGATGTCTCCGATTTAGTCGAAAACACCCTTCTGGGCCTGCCCTGTTTAACGAATCCATCCACATCAGATTAATAAATTCCTTTAAAAACAAAACACTAAAAAATAATATAAAGGTAAACACAATTTAGTCCACACGTGACTTTGTTTATTGAGTTATTAAACGCCAAGAAAATAGTGCAATATTACATTTAATAAAGTCTGTATATCAGTATACTCAAATCACTTCTACGTGCTAAACTATTGGGCAATGGTTTCTTAACCGTCTGCTAAGAAAATGTTAAGTTTCTTACTTCGCACGATCTGCATGTACCGCCATTATTATCCACCAATTAAATTGTTGTTTGCAGGAATGTATATAATTCCAAGTTAATGTCAAATAGTACCTATTTTCTAACAAGGAAAAACACCTATTGAATTGAATACCGTAGAGCTTGCATGAAGATAAAAGGATGTGAGGGAAGCGAGGGAGATGTGTCATGATCGTGGCCAGTGGCGCTTCTTTGTCCCTGTCTATCCCCGCGGAAAAAAGGCGTAACAATTGGATTGACTGATTGAATTGAAATTAATTTATAGTCCTAACGGTAGCAGGGGATATATTAACAATCTACAATAATAAATGTATAATAGTATATTAATTATTTTTGATGACATTTCAATTAACAACAAAAGAACAAATTGATTGGCCGCAGTGAATAGTTATTTACTGGCCAGATTATCAGATAAGTTTGTTGTCGACAGGGACAGGTGATGTGCCGGCGGGAGGACTAGCGGCCGTGAGTAATTGGCACCTCATTAATTTCTTGTAGCACCTCGTATTATGGATTGCAGCTACCGACTGTGCTGTAGATGCGTTATTTACGGTCGCGATTGCATATCGTGGTGCGCCCACCATCACTACCTTTACACGCCGCTCGTGCCTTATCTGCCACCACATATTCCTAGCATACCTACTTTACTGTTACTACAATACTTACCGATCACAACAGCCATAATGCAAACATTATTACATGCAAAAATACCTTATGAGAATAACGGACTAAAATCATTTATTTTTTTATTGAGACGACCTAGATTTGCCTGCTGTAAGGGGAGGTCCACATCAGGCAAATTTAGGTTGGTTTAAAGAAAATGTTTCAGTTTACAGTTGCCTCAGTCGCTGCTACTATGCCAGCCAAAATAAATATAATTTATATTTGTTCTCGAACTAATGTGTGGATATGAAATATGTTTGTATTTACGTTGTTTTGTTATTTTTTATTGTGACTCGACATATGATAGCACCCCGCTTGATGTTAAGCCGAAGTGTGGTCCATGAATGAATGTCACTGCTACTACAATTCAATAACTGTGAGTAGCAATCACATCCACTATGCCGGCCTAGATGGAACCGGCAACGTACAAGCTGATCCCGAAACGTGACCAAATCACTTCACAGTCTGTAAGTTGCATAGTATGCACTGTTACCTGTAAGACAGTTAAAATGCTAACACAGGGGAGTGGAGATTATATTTTGCTGAAAAAGGTTTTATTACAGATGTTAACACTTCTGTCGAAAACACAACTCTTTCCCACAGTAAAGTAAGGCATGCGGGTAATTTGTACCGAACACAGTCAAAATTAAATAAACACGCATAGGTCTGCGCCCCGTCGACATTGATAATTTACAAGATTGTACTGGATAAGTTGAATAGCTCAACCGTCATCGCCTTGGGCTTGTTAATCAAATTCTCATGTAATTCGGTTACTCCTAGATGCCTAAAAACTGATCGTATCTTAAACATGCTATCCATCAGACAGTCACGCAACTTGTCTAAAATTAAAGGACTACTAATCATAGACAATTGTTATTTTAATGCTACATTCTGCAAAATAATTCGAACGAACAATAAAAAAGACAATCAGCGATAAAAATGTGTGGTATGGCTCATTAGCGCACGGTGGGCATTATTAAATCTGACAAGTGGTCAAAGCAACATTAGTGAGCCACTCTACAACTTGAATGAATAAATTGAGATAAACCTCCAACTATCCTCGGCGCGTTCAATTACCACAACCCACACAATGATTAGACGTTTCACTAACTATGCAGCGAGACCAATCGTAGCCCAACTTATTTTATTAAGTGTTCGCTTTTGTTATAATACATTCAATGTGACGTGGATTAATGGGATGAAACGCGAAGAGCTTTTATATTTGATTGCATTCATTTCTTGTCAACATTCTAACTCCTGGATTAAGTGCACTCGTTTATTTGAGTATTTACGTCTTACGAGCTTGCCCTTTTATAGCCTATTTGGGGCTGCGGTACATTTTATTTAGGCAACTCAGGTCAGTCCATATGATGTCGTCTAAGATGAATGTTCATAATAGAGCGACAATAGTCACTAGTTTAATGTGATGCTCGATTAGAATGAATGAAACCACTATACACAAAGAGTCAAATGGAAAGTAAAATATTATTGTCGAACTTTCTATTGTCACACGGTATGACGACGACAAAAGCATAAGAAAAATTATAAATAGTTGTCTGATATCAAAACCAGTAGACGACCTTCAACTTCGATCCTGAGCGGAATACCAAAAGGCATAATAACAAAAGACTTTGTACGGGAAGGATTTCGTATGCAAAAAGCGTTACTGTTAGCCGACGCAGTTGTACGGGCCGAACATTAAACAGGAGAGGCTGCGAGGTAAAATAGAAATGGGTTGTTTGAGTAGGGTTCTTTCGCGAACGCAATTGTACTCGAACGTGTCTTGTTAGCGAATGCGCTATGCAAATTTTACTGGGCATAATATACCATGTATCTGCTGAACCACTTTATTCGGAAAACAATAAACTATAAGTCCTTCAGGAATTTATACCTTTAGAATGCATTACATATAAAGTTAAGAAAAAATGTCGCACAAATAGACAATGTATTCTGTGTATCTTGGTTGGAAGAAAACGTGGTTCGTGCAAGTATGTTGCATGAATTCGTTTATTTTGCAACAGTTTAGAACGACTTGAGTAAATATAAGTCAAAACGTATAAGGTCACATTATCAATTCAAGACGGGAGCTAAGACATCCGTATTGGCAGGAGACGACAGAGGACAGGGGTCAGTACAAACATGCGCTCATTATGCGCCGGACGTGATGAGGGAGCCCGACCTCAGGGAGCACCCGTTGGCAAACATGCCCCGGGCACGTCCTGCCACTATTACTTCGACACATTGCTATCGTGATGACGATTCGCGATTTTGAACAATGAACTACTTTTACATACCTATGTCAACATTTTACGAATTTTATTCCAGCGCAAATATAAACGGATACAATAGAACATACATTCCAATGCTGAAATAGTTATTTTGATAAAGGTAACCAAGATTATTACTAACATTATTACTAAGGTATAAGATGGGAATAGAAAAAATATATACAACAGATAAAACAAGTTTCAATCTACTTCATAACGGCGACTAATCTTATTTCAAGACGACCGTGGTCTAGTGGAAGAAAAATGGTTCATAACCGCCGGTACCTGTGTATCTTCGGTAATATAATATGTACTTTTGTCACCCTTTTTCTATGATACAAGCACGTTTAGTATAGAATTGAACCAAAATTGCCAACTTTATTGTAAAACTAAACGGTAAGAATATTCCAGTTATTCAGATATACCGTATATATACTCGATACCACACGATCCAATACATAAATTTAATAATTAATTTTATTATCGAACGTATTACCTGCACGTCGACTTAAGACACGATTTGCGAGCTCAAGCCCCATAACCCTGACCACCTTATCATTAAACGTTACCGAATGTCTGCATGTGAATATTAAGTTAAAACTTGTTTTAATGATAATTAATATGTAGCTTTAAAAGGGTTCACAATATAATATGAGGAGGCTGCTAAGCAAAAGGCAGTAACAGTTTTATTTCTCGATTATAAAAGATAACCCCGCTCCAAAGAAAAGTAATGAGAAGGTAACCTAGCGGAAAACGGTCTATGCGGCCTCGTTGTGAAGCCAACGATGGAGAGAAAAATATTTTTTACGTTATTCGCAAAGTTGAACTTTCTTGTACAGTCCTTACAGCATCTATGACAAAGGTTCGTAAAGCAGATAGTCTTTTATCCCGGACTAAAAGTGAAATATGAACGCTTAAAAAAGTTACTTTGTAGAGCGAACATTAAGTTACTCGTTAGATTTACACTTTTAAACACAATTTTAATATTCTACTTTAATATTAGCGCGTTTTCAACGTAGAATATAATTAATAAATTAAAATGGATCATAATCCAGCTTAAAGCGAACACTTTAGGGTGCTGCAACACAGAAAGTTGGTTTTATAGGAGCTTGTACAGCAATTTCTAGTTAGCGAGGAAATCGTTACTTATATTCAAATGCACATGCATGCGGTCAGGTTTTCTTCAGTAAGTACAAAAAGGTACAATCTCAACGAGATAGGATAACAAGATAACAAGCATGCATTGCGGCAAGTTGAGATGGATAAAAACAAGACACGGAGCAAGCCTACGCGCAGACGTGTATCTTGTTTACTTAAACGAGGGCTACAGTAACAACAATCTTTATTCAAAACTTCGCTTTTTATATACTCATAAGAAATATAAAATACACTATTAAATCGTGAGAAGAAACAATCTAAAAGGCCAGCTTAAATTACTTATAGTATAAATCATTGGTTAATACACCAGTCCTATACGCGTAACGGTTCGATTTCCTGCCGGAGCAAAGATTTGTTTAATAGCATTTATTTGTAAATAAATAAATAGATTGGTTACTTCAAATATATCTGCTTACCACTCTTTTACACCCAACTGTATAGAGTGAGTAGGCAGACAGTTTGTAGGCATTTGCCAAGTCTGCCGATCCTAGGTGGCAACACCACTTAAGACCGTAAAGTGTTTCCCTCGCATTTCGGAATCAGGTTGAAAGTTGCAGGTTCTAACTATGCCAGCATGGTAGTACGACTTGCTACTAAAGTTGCCTCTATTCATGGACCGCACATCAGCTTAACATCTGTCATATGTTTAGCAATAATGAAAAATTAACTTTTTATTTTATTTTTATTATGACTCGATACAATTTACTCGTCAGTGTCATAAAGTGCCTGTTACATTTACGAGTAACGTAATTTACACCGAATTTCTCACGTGAGTGTGATCATAACAGAGATCAGTGTCACATAGCGATAGTGTCAACGAATGGCGTCTACGCGTCTTTACCTCACATTTCTTTACGCTACCCGTGAGAAAACATTTAATAAATTTAGCAGAAGTTCCTTCTAAACACATGAAACCATGTATCAGCTAAGTTGTTCGTTGCCTGGAAGACCGAGTTATTTAAAATCTTATTTCCGGTTTCTAATAACGGTAATCTTTTTGAACATTTCTATACTATAGTACTAAAAATATCAAATCAAATTATCACGCCTTTTTCCCACAGGGATAGGCCGAGACAATGGAGCGCCACTTGCCAGGATCAGCTTAAAAGAATAAATAAGAAGCCTTAAAGTTCGAGCTTCAACTGGGCCGGCGTAGTGGATAGTCGCAGATAATTACTACTTGCAGATAATTAACTGTAGTAGAGCTCCACCTTAACATCAGACGGGGTGCTGTCATATGTCGAGACAAAATAAAAAAATCCTATGGATTAACGCCACGGGTTACAAAATTTTAAGAATAATTTATTACGTAACCACAAAATATTAACTTGTTGACGGTAATGAGTCAAATTAATACACGCTAGGTTGAAATTAATTTAAAATACTAAAATTAAATGTAATCACAACAATCATACCATGGGAAATTATTAACAAGAGCTCTTCAATTGTTAACACCTCATAACTTAATAGATTCAGTAGAGTGCAGTAATCAAGTAAGTCTTAATAAGAAGGTGAGAAGGCGAACAGTATTTTATTACTTTAATGGAATATCAGCAATTAGGGTTGGAGATAAAATCGTGTATGCCGCTGACAAGGTGCAAACGAGAGTGTAGGTGCCGGATACAAAATAAAACAATAGCGCCGATGAATTACCATAGAGAATGAGCGGAACGGACGGATTAAGTGTAATACAATCAAACAAGAAGCCGCGAGAGCGTGCGTTAAATTTAAAACACATTTAGGCTCAGCACAGCAGACACACACACACACACACACACAAGAGATACGAATAAAATAAATAAACACATTTACTAACCACCTAGGATATAGTGACAAGGATTAATAAAGGAATGCTTCGACGGTTTGGGCACATGGAAAGGATGAGTGAAAGTAGATTGACGAAAGGAATTTATAAATCTGATGTGGATAGATCCGTTAAACAAGGCAGGCCCAGGAGGGTGTTTTCAGACCAAATCGGAGACATCCTCAAGAAAGCTGGGTTGCTTAGTGCCCATTAAGTGCATGAAGTGCTACAGAGCCTGTATGAAGAGAATTGTGAATGTAAAGAAAGCAAGGGAGTTGTGTAAGGATCGTGGCAAGTGGCGCTCCATTGTCTCTGCCTATCTCTGTAGGAAAAAGGCGTGACAATTTGATTGATTGACTAACCACCTAGTCGGTGTATGTCCGTAATATTTTTTTTGTATCACGACATATGACGGCATGCTGAATGGAGGCGACAGCTCCTGCAGTTAAATAATTGCAAGTAGCAGTCGCAATCACTATGCTGTCCTTGAAAGTGAATTACTATTCCACTTGAAAGTAGCGGTATAGATATTGATATGTTTTTATGCATAATTATAAATTATCATAAAACATTATACGAATAAAAATATCCTTAGTCCTGTCACCTTAGGGTTTCGTCTCCGAATTGAACAGAATAAGCTGAAAACATGTATTACCCTTTATTTAGGCATGCCTCGTTTTGATGAACGTCCTTAAAAAGTTACCTTTAATATTCAAAGGAAAGGTCAGTTTTTTGGAGATATATCTCTTTCTTTGTAAATAATATAAGAGAGTTAAAGGTTTACAAATATATAGGTATTGACATGTTAGAAAACTATTATATGTAAAAAAATATATTATTTTTACTATTATAATCGTGTATCATTTCATTATCAAAGGATTTTTTTTTTAAATTCAACACAATACATTTGTATGCATGTATATCTATAGATACAAAGGATCAACAAGGAAGGGGTTTATGATATGTTGGCGCCTATGTCATTCAAATACGCTGACTCAGCAGCAACGCACTTCAACCATTATGCACATAACTTGTCATTAGGCCCAATGCGGCCGCAACTCGCAGAACGGTGGTCGAAGGCACTAGTCATCTTCACGGCTGTTGTTACCTTGGCGTGATCAATTAACGAGCTCCTAAAAGCCAACCGCAATTTGGGAGCAAAAAATAACACCGGCATTTATTGACGCTTGGTAAATTTGTTCAATATACTCATTATAAATATTCCTCCGCCTCGTCGGTCAATTAATACAATTTAATTTAGTTCTAGGTAATGGGTGAATTTACGATTAGTTTCCGCAATTATTTGCTGGGGTTACATGATTTAGACTTTTTTTATTGATAATCGAATTGCGTATTAATAAAATTGTATGAAACTCATAATAACGTATCATCTTATTCGACAGATGTAACAAATGTGATGTCGACGAACTTTCAAGAGAATGTCAGTAGGTAGGCAAGCCAAAACCCTACTTATTGTGCTGTCATCAACTTAACTGACAGTACTAAAATAATCCGCTAGGATTTCATTAAATATTCGAAGACACAATTACTCGCAAATTGTCGACGGAATTTCAATTCGCTATTCTTCTGCGTTGACACTACAATTTCATGTACACGATAAAATTATCTTTAACATTTGATTATGAACGCTAACTAGCATTAGTCACGATTTCTAATCACACCGCGACGTACTCGTACATAACCAGCACCTATATATTAATGAAGACATACGTATAATGAGTTTAACATTTATAACAGGATCCTTTTACTGCTAGGGGCTTTTAAATCCGTATATTCGAGAGGCGTACGCTAGTTAATTGGCATGGGCTTCGGTTGCGAGCTGCGAATGAGATGTTGGGACCCAGTCAGGCTCGAAGCATTCAATTTGCTCTAAATCAGTGCGAGGCTGACCGGCGCTGTTCGTGCTACAATTAAAACCAGTTCGGAGTTTAATATAACATATACCAATTTAACTATGGAATTTCGCATATAGCAAACTCCCAAATATAATGAAAATAATATTAGAATATTAGTTCACAACAGTTACATTGTAATATAAGATAGAGAGAATTGAACGTTAGCTTCGTGCCATTGTTAAATGAGATGTAACCAATGGCCAATATCCCGGTTCAATTTGCTTTAAATCAATGCCAAGACGACAGACACTACGCTATTAAATATAAATTCACGATAACAAATAATCTTCGGAGATGGCTTTATAAGGATTCTAGTATTTTAATTAACACATTATAAGGTTGTGAATTTACGAGTGCAATTTAACCTCTAGGCTTTATCATAATTGTTATAAAGGTATATCAATCAATTGTCACGCCTTTCCCACAAAGAGAGGCAGAGACAAAGGACCGCCACTTATCACGATCCTGACACAACTCCCTCGATTTCCTCACATCCACAATTCCCTTCATAGAAGCTCTACGTTTTTTTGTGACTCGACATATGATAGTACCCCGCCTGATGTTAGGCTGGAGTGCGTTCCATGAACGGAGGCGACTGTTAGTACAGTTAGATAACTGAAAATTTAGCAGTCACATCTACTATGCCGGCCTAGTTGGAACCGGTGACTCACAAGCTAATGCCGAAACGCGACTAAGATACTTTAATGTGTGTATACTTGTGAGTGGTGGTACTACCCCGGATCGACAGACTGGGCACCACTGCCTACAACTCTTGCCAAAAATAAGTGAAAAGTGGAAGTTGTGACAAGTTATCGACACCAGATGGAAAATATTTCATATAGTAAACAATTATGTATTGCCCATTAAACCGCCAAAATAATGCGGCGACCGTGGTGTAGTGGCAGTGCAAAGGTTACGCAAACCGAGAGCACGGGTTCAAAACCACCCACCGGTACCAATGTATCTTTGATATATGTACTTTGGGTGTCCTGTTTCTATGATACAATCACTTTAGTAGCTTAAAATAGAAATGTATAAGATTAATAAAATAAATTTGCTTATTTAAAAAAAATGTGTAAATACATTCGTATTAAAAGTATTAAGAACTTAAGTTATTAAATTCGACATGTTTAAATGGAGGTGACTTGTGTAAGTTGTGTGTTCGCTAGAAAGTGCAACATGTGGTGCTAAAATAGTTATAAATGAGTATTTAATATGGAGTTTATCCGGTAAAGGCAACAGAGGACTAAAAAGTATAAAAATACCATATTTTAATAGTTTACAGAAATAAATTAAATTGAATCAATTATAGGTAATAAACAAAGAAATATTCACATTTAAAAACATTCTATAGATTGTAATATACGGTATATTGAAGAACTTTTAAACCACAATAACAAACAGCCTTTATAAAAATACAAATAAAGGCAAAGAAAAAGCAAATGAAGAACGAATGGCATTCCCTGGGGGGAATTAGCGTCATTTCTGGAGAGTGGGGGAGAAATATTTAATTATCTGTGGCAGGAAATGTAGGGCGGGGTCCGTGGTAACCCCACCCGTAATAACAAGATGGCTGACAAGGTCACTATTAAATACATTATTAACGGTCATTGCAACATTTACCCAAAACATATAAATATGACATACCAACGTTGAAGAAATTTATCACTAAAGATAAATGTGTTTTTTTGTTGTTATTATTGTATATTTACGAGTACATGTGACAGCATCCCGCCAAATGCTAAGTTGGAGTGCGATCAATGAATAGAAGTGACTGCTATTACAGTTAAACAACAGTGAGTTGCAGTCGCTGCACCATGCCGACCTAATTAGAACCGGCAACTTTTAAGCTTGTTCTGCAACGCAACTGAATTACTAAATTATTTATACACTTGTACAGACTGTAGAAATTACTTTGTCGCGTTTCGGGTTACGCGAGAAAGTTCGGGTTATCACGAAATATTATAATAAAATGTTATAATGTTGACCGGCATAGTGACGGCGGCTGAGGCAACCGTGAAATGACTCTGTTTTTTTTTTAGTCGTCGTCACTCTTGGACCTTCTTTTGCTTATCATCAGTCGGGTCGCGGTCAAATATCGTGTCATAATAAAAAAAAATATTTAAAAAAAGAATAGTTTATTATTGTCCATGTTTAAGGAACCGTGAAACAATATTGATTCAGACCCCCACGTCCGAATCATCATTCGCTTATTAAAACTTCAACTCGGCTTCTGTATGGCTCTCGTAATTTGCGCCGAGTAGCTTTTTCATGTGTAAAAAGTTGCCTGATCCTAAGTTGGCGTGAATAATTGTGGACGTACTGTGCAACCAGCGAACCAACTGACACTTTCTGCCTGTCACTGATTAAATAGCAGTAAACGAACGCTTATAAATTAAACGGCCCTGCCTTTCATTCAGACTTGACGAGCTATGATACCACGCTCAATTCACGGTCATTTCATGTTTTATTACCATTAAGCTTTAATTCTAATAAAAAGAATACATCTACTACTAATATTCTAATCTATCAGCAATAGTTATTCGCTACTAACTAATACCAAGCGTAAAATATGAATAATATAAAACGCGTTGAAGTCTTTTATACGCATAAAGAATTATAATATCAGGCTTGTAAGTCTGAATCCATAACATAATTCAAAGTCAGAAATAAAGGAGCCGTGTTCAGGATGCGAACATTGGTATCAATCTTAATTAATTCGGGTACAGTGACCGGCTTTCGTGAATAAATTGGTATATTAAAGAGTGCATAAGATATTTAATTATGGTTGATTTCGATCGAAGCACCGTGCCGCACTCGCGTGACATCAAGAAGAAGACAATTTTAAATAAGTTGATCTTCGGGTACTGTTCGCATCAAAAACTTTATCATACTAAAAATACATAAATATGCAATAAATCAAAAACAAACCACATTAAAATGTCACGTCTCAATTCGCTTAGGGATAGGCAATCACAAAGGAGGAATAAAAGGATCTCTGGAGGAATGAGCCGTCGCAATTTGTTGTGATTGTAAAAAAAGTATAATATTGTAAGTTCAAATTAAATCAAAATTGTCACGTCTTTTTCCCACAGGGATAAGACAATGGAGCGCCACTTGCCACGATCCTGACACAGCTCCCTCACTTTCTTCCCATCCACAATTCTCTTCATACAATTCTCTAGGTTGTGGACAAGTTCAAATATTATAAAGGAAATTTAGCGCATGTGTAAAAAAACTAAAATGGTTATAAATTAAAGATATACAAATATCCTGAATTTTCTTTTCAATTAAAAAGTTCCCTGTATGAATAATGAATAGAATTCACACATATTCTAAAATATAATCTTTATTTCCGACAGTACGTGAGTGTGAAATAAATGTGCGCGCGAGTCATTCGCTGCCGTCCTCGCCTACCGCACGTCGATTAAATGCTCGAGCAAGACGCGTAATGAAGCGAGATAAATCTGCAACGTCACGCACCGTTCGCACATACACGCTTTGTCATTTTCTTAGAAGTCACAATGTTGAATTATAAGTCAGAACGCCTTTATTGCACTATAACAGTATAGCTCTAAATTGGGTCACCCATGCACCGATAAGAATATATACAGTTATTGAAAGTAGTAATTTAATAACATTTGATCATATTAAAAGCATTCCGTTTAACGAGCTTCCAATTTTAAATCAACTCGGCTATAATCTAATTGACCGATTTAAATAACAAGTACAAATTTTAAATCAAGTTTTACGATATATCGGAGTTTTGCTCGCCCTCCTACAGTTTAAGTCGAAACAATAAATTCATCGACACTAATTGGTGGTTTTCTCTCATTTATCTGCTCATTACATCACAGTAGCGCGAATAAAATAAAATATGTCGGCGAAGCTCGAGCTGTGCGCCCTCGGCAGATCATTCGCATGCGATAAGCGTCGGTCAGCCACATCGTAAATTCAAAGGGCAGACTCGCTCGAACTACAGACCTGATTGTGAGCCTTAATCAGTAGTGCGCCTACCCGCAACTTGCGGAACGCTTTACCTCAACACACGACCAATTCCAACCAATATAAATTTTATCTCTTTACTTCAAGGGATCAATAAAATTCTACATAACTCATAGCTAAAGGCCAGACATAAAAGAATATACTATATCTAATATTGTTCATAACCTTATTACGTAATCCATTTATGTAAGCAACAAGAAAGGTTTTCGCTTTGCTAACTTTTGCTGACGAGGTCTAAGAATTACTAAAATCCTGCTTACGTTTAAGTATTACGTAGCCCCTAAATATTACAGCATCTTCATTATTACACAAATAGGTAAAATAGTAAATTCGTGAGTTCTATTTAGTTTATACGAGTATTTTAAAAGTTGCATTTAATTCGAATCAACAATCAACATTTTGGAATGGCTCCAAGGATTAAGAAAAGTCTAGCTGGAATAATTTTAATTCTCCGTTGTTGTTTTCCGAATGTTACCGCCGCAGTGGCATGACAAATCCAACTTTATCCAAGCGGTGCGCTTTGAAGACGATATTGCATGCAGATGAGCCTGCATCGTTTAGTCATTAAATGCGAACCATATTAAGGTAGCATCAATAAAAAGAATTAAAACATAATTATATGGATTTGCAACGAATATTCAAGTAAATCGTTTAATTTTATTACAAAGTTATTAACACTATAAAGATTATAAAAATAATCACTTTAATTTACCAATTTGTTAATATTAGGTGTCAAAAAAATATATAATATATATATTTTTAAATATTATTGATTTCTATATATATGTTATATAGATTTCATTTCTATACTAAGAGTGCTTGCACAAAGATACAAGTGTTTTTAAATAGGGAGCTCTTGGTTTGCGAGACCATTTATCTACTACACCACGGTCGCCTTAATATACCTAATAATATCCTTAGCTATTTGTAGAAAACCATTAAGTGGTTTAATAACAGCAAACTAGGTGCCATAAGGGAATGTGCTACACAAAATGATATTACTCCGTAGATACACGTAGCGAAAATATAGATCAATATTGAGACAACATTGCAAAGCAATGGTACTTCGTCACATATCGATTGAATTCGTGACCCGAGTACAGAGTGACTTTTACGTTTGGAAAATTAATCGATATTAAAATATTAAAGGCACGATATCAGTAGCATTTACTGAGGATGCACGCGCGCAGAGACGGCAAACATTCGCAATACAAACATACCACAATCCCATTATTACATTCTTCCCAACATGAAAATAAAAGGTCTCAAATTTACATACACGCCGTCGAAGTTACAATTCACAAGCTTCAATAGCACTCGAAAGTTAGGTACCTTCCTCTCTCATTCTATTACATTAGGTTGGAATAAGATAGAGTAATAGCTGTTCGTGACGAGTTAGTTACATGAATAAATGTCATGCAGAACCAAATTCAATTTCATTTTCAAATACAGGTTTATGGCTCTAGTAGCTCATGTCGTGTATTGGTTTTCGTTCCGGTGCATACGAGAGACTGTAAATATATTATATAAAACTGTTTGGCTATATGTAATCTTTTACTGTTTTGTGGTGACAGTATGTGGATGTGAAGGAAACAAGAGTTTTGTCAGGAGCGTAAATAGTGGCGCTCCATTGTCTCTGCTACTCCTTGTGGGACATAAGGCGTGAAAATACGACTAATGGCATGTGAAGCCTCCAATTCAAAACCAATAATAGTTCTCGTAGAGTCGTTTCTAGAATTGTAAATTCTTCTTATCCTGACACTGCTATGAGAATAAATTTAGTTCTAAGTATAATGTAATATGGCGTAAAACTGCGAATAACTGTGCCGTATACATGGAGATCAACATTAAATCTGACTGAGGCGGATGCAAATCGCTCTCTAGAAAGAATAAGCAACCGCTAAAGTATCGAAAGTTTGATAAAGAGAAGTCGAGTCAATGGATATTTCCCTAGTCATAGCAAGTTAGGGATCACTTAAATAAATTTTGATAGTTATCTCTACTTTATAGCCAATTGTTCAGACATATATTAGAATCTTTAGTAATGCTTTAGTAAAGTTAATAGTTGTGCTTTATAGGCAGAACCATTAACATTTTCTTTCCAGGATGTTTACGAGCGAGGTGTTGTAAAATAGATTTTACTAGGAAAGGTCGTGTATGTAAACAACGCTGTTTCACTCCACCACCGGAATAATAGCCTCAAAAGGTAATCTTTTAAAGGGCATAAGTCGACAAGCGGCACAATGTTATCGCCTTGTCAATCTAGATATCACATAATGTTCAGTTACGCAAATGCAGTCGATATTTTAGCGAACATAACCGGTCGACATAACAGATAAGTGGGTTAGCAATTAGTACACACACTAAGCAAGTAAGCGACAAGCGTGGCTAACTTTATTATCTCAAAATCTCACTGACCACGACTTGCAGAACAATGCACAAATTCTTGCTGCGTGACGAACCCCTTTATCGTGTAAAACCAAAAATTAATCCAACAAGTTTATACCAAATTGCGTAATTTTAATTCATTGTAGATATTTTATTTATATCGTTCTAATCACCAAAAACATTTTGTACGTACTATAATATATTACACTCACACACTTGTAAAAGAAAATTGCATTAACATTTTTCGACAGTCACTAGTCGTCAGAACGATGACGAGGACGTTTAGTCTCTTCGCTGACAGTGAAAAATTACAACTCTTTGGTCGGCGTGTTGGCGGTGTGCGATCGGTCGATAGTTTCTAATGTATAGCTGTCAATCGCATATTTTGACGTTTGGAATCACTTCTTACTATCTTAGAGTACCTTCGCCGCTCGCCTGGCGCAATAGTGACTTAGTCACCGCAAGCAATATATTTTGCATTGCAATATTTAATACCTATCATTAACGAGCAAGCATTCCTTCAACATTCAAAGACGGTAACAGACACCACGATCAAAACTAACTAAGGGCGACGTTGTAACCATCTAACTATCAGAATATCAGGTTATCATGGTTTACGTAAAAGCAGTGAATAGACACATAAAACACAGCATTCGTAAGCGCAGAAGTACCGCCCTACATGCAAATCAAGTCACGGTGCGGCCTAAATTACTGCAAACCAAACCTCTGCAAGAAATAGACACAATGATACAAATTATGTCCATCAAACATGATACTAAGACAATCATGTCGCAATTTGAGCCAAAAATTTGAGAAAAGAACTATTATAAATAGATTTGCCAGTGACGAAGTCGTATAATAGCAGGTTAATGATGTTTAAGTTGACGCAAATTAGTTTCGTGTATAGGTGATTCAGAGCATCATGAAATAAACGTAAATTGTTTTCTCAGAAATGACAATTTTTTATATAAGTAAAACAACTATATAAGTTATAATTGCGTTAAATTATATGCTTTTATTTGTGTCATGACAACCAGCACATGAAATAACTAACAAGGAAATTCCAAAATATGACGCATTTTTCTGTTTAAAAATGTAACACAAATAATGGATCTAAGGGAAGCGAGGGAGCTCTGCCTATTCCTGTGACAATTTGATTGTACACTTAATGTACCAATATAAATAACAGAAGATGTAAAAAAAAACAGCATGTATTAAGAATTTAGCGTGCTTGTATTAACAGTATGTAACCAAATTAATAACATATCCGATATTGCATTCGATGGCAATAAACAAAATCCCAAAATAATTCAACAATCGCGAGTCGTAAGTTACTGTTCTTTTGAGAGAGCCCCTGAGGCGGTGAGCGACGCGACAATCGGCGCGACTGAGGCCGAGGCTCTCACGCAAATGCCAGTATTATGAAACAGCCGCGGGGTCCATGAACAACACACCAACTAGAGTGAGTATTGTTAAATTGCCTGCAATTCGGGACTATTCACTATTCGAAACTATGTGTCACCGCGCGCGCGCTCTACTTCCCTAAGTACAGTAACGCAGTCGTGGGAAGTTCTCTATTTAAATAATTGTTCATTTATTATTGTGCTGAATATTTAAATTATAACTTTAATTGAAAAAGCATCACGATTGACTTATTAAGGCAATTTAAGATAATGATTCAGTTTAAAGTTTATATTTATATGAACCATATGGTGACATGTTTTGAAAAGATTATATGCCTTGTATTATTTGTGTAGTTTAATGAGACCAATGTGTACAATCGAAAAATAACATAAATTTCCTTATAAAAATAGTTGAGTCACGATGATCGCGACACACCCAATATTACCCGTTGGGTTGCGTTGATTCTTTTCATACGTAATCTGTTTACGGCTGAAATACAAAATTATCTACCAAACATATGAAGTTTGCCAGAAAGTAATCAATCATAAGGATTGAGGGGGACGTAGAAAAACGGGAGCGCGAAACCGTAGGGACTCTTATGGAAGTAACGAATAACACAGCACAAATCAATCATGGAATTTGAGATAATCCATCATGAATTTCCAAT
Organism: Tinea trinotella; assembly: GCA_905220615.1. Taxonomy (NCBI): domain Eukaryota; kingdom Metazoa; phylum Arthropoda; class Insecta; order Lepidoptera; family Tineidae; genus Tinea; species Tinea trinotella. The sequence continues at coordinate 5,331,117 of HG992314.1, forward strand.
AAAAAATATATGTTACGCGATAGCTATGTTTAAATATTAGAACTGCTAAAATATATTAGATGAGGTTTAATATAATTGACATCACGTGCCCATTCTCTAATCGTTGAGTTGAACTTCAACCCGAATGGGCTTCGAGCCTTCAACCATCAGCACGCTTGATCTGGCTTCCGCGAAGAGAGCCGTCCACAGACCACTATTCGAATAGTCAAAAGCACGACAAGTGCATGCCTCCATTGATATACGAGTAGTAGCATTGTAATGTTCCTCTTCCTCAAATCAGCGATATAGATTGTACTTCTGATTGCATAGCTCAGGAAATAGAAGTCAAAAACGGGAATGTTTGATAATTTTATCTATATATATATAAGTTTTTTTATTAATAATACAACGTATATATTAATAATACACCGTAAAGTCTGATTTCAAGCAATGAAAGATAACGACAAATACGTCGAATCCGCTTAGTGGATTCCTTTTTTATTGTGACTATTTATACTTTTACTGTGACTCTGCAATTGACCTCGATTTGATTGATGGTAAGCAAGAGGTGGCCCAATAGTAATGAAAGCTGAAAAAAATATAGAATGAGATGTCTGAAGTCAATGATTTTTTTAAATCATTGGCAAGTGGTTTTTAATCAGAAGCTATTAGTTTGCATACCACTACACCACGGTCGCCTTAAAGACCGAATAGAAGACAAAATATAGACACAGAAGATATAGAACAGTATGTTTGTACCGTTTGTAAATAACATGATACAAATGTAACGTCAATAATGTAATAATTTTAAATAAATTACCCTTTGAAATTATTACAAAAATTCAAATTAATTCAACATGATTCAACAATAAAAAAATAAGTTACATGTACAAAAGATGTCCCCTGCGCCGATACAGATCTGGCTGTAAGCACGAGCAGCTTCAACTTGCGGACTCTATTGTAACCCAAGTATTTGTATCGATGTTCATCGAGATCGAACATGACAAAAAGATAAACTCGTTGCCTATAAAATTTAATAAATCTTTTCTTTAATGTATTATTTTATCAATGTATATGATTTGCAATAAAATAATAAAATTTGCATAAATTATGAGGTTCACTAATTGATTAATTGGTACGAGGCATTTAATTGTTAAGTAAAGAGTTATGCAACTGAATACGGTAGGTGCAACTTCTCATGCAATGCAGCAGCCATAATTCTATTTAAAATAGTCAGATATGGCCTCACCATAGGAGGAAGTCCCAAGTATAATCGCGATGATCGCAGCCCTCGCCGGGTTTGCGCGAACATTTAAATTATCGCGGGCACAGATCCGCACGGCCATAATCACACCGTTCATTTGTAAGTTAGTCGCCTAACAGTACCTAAACCGCGACCATCGTGCACCGCGACTCCGAGGCCCAGAGAAAGTATCACTATCTGATTGTACACCGGGAAGTTAAAGCTCATATTATTCAAAAGTAAGAAAAACAATCGTGCCTCGTTAAGATGCGATTGGAGCCGATTCTGCTGTTACTAGGTGCTGGCATCCCTTGCTAGTAGATTTTAAGAAATTGCGGAGCTCGTTTGTGAGATGCAATTTGCAGCATGGAAAACTTGTTTATTCCAAAGTAAATACAATAAATGATGTACCTATAAATCAAAACTAAGTTGAAGGATATAACGCAGACGGCCCAAAAGACTAAACCTTGTTTAAATCGAGGACATACTTAAAAAGTAGAGCTTGGCATCTATGAAAGCATATCGCATTTCAAAAAGCAATCCATAGTACTTGCCCATTAGGTGTACCAATTTGATTTTATTTTGTATTTCTATACTACACTTCTTAAGATACCTTGGTGCCGACAAGGCTTCACAGTGCCGACAGGATTCAACAATGATTGTCTTGATTGATTGATAAGTTTTGTATAATAACGATTTACCATAATAATGTCAATAGCAGTGCTAATGAACGAAGTAATGTTAATTGGTATCGTTGACAAGTGTCAATTTTCTGATAGTAAATGTTAAACAAATAGCAAATGTTTGTAATCAATTAACAAGACATTTTGCATGATGTTCTCAGCGACGAAAGCTCTTTAGCAATACACATGTTTGAAATTATTGATGTGAAATATTAAAATACATCGATATTTAATATTTTTATACAATTAATCATTTTAAATCAATTAAATTGTCAAGTATCTTTACTCCATAGGGATAGGCAGCGACAATGTGGCCCCTCTTGCCACGGTTGACTCATTTCCATGTGCCCAAACCATCGAAGTATTAATTATTTAGACAAGTTATACAGTAAAATAATGTAAAAATGTGCTTTTTATAAATTGAACCAATTAAGATACAGGTAAAAATTCTTTTTCAGACTATTAAATTCAATTGCTTTAACAATTGCTTGTTTTAAACAATTAGAAACAGCTCTAATTAAATTGATACACTCGTACATCCAAACTTCTTAATATATTTAAGTTAAAATGTATTTCTTTTTATCATCAAAAGAATTATATGATATCCGATTGATTATCATCAAAAGAAACCAACAAACTATAAAACTTAGATTGTAACTTAAAATTTCATACTAGATTGCACAGCATGAAACAAAAATATCCTAAAAGAATGAACTACTCGTTCAATACTAAACTATGCAATAACTACAACATTGTTTGTTATTTATAATTTAGTCATTTTAAAATTATAGTAATGAATATTACTTATAATAAATTTATCGATAATCCATTCAATAAGCTCACCACTATCAAAGCATACAAATATGAAATTGATTGCTTCGTGTGGCGACTGACATTTCAGCGTGGTAAAGACGGCGCGCAAAGAGAAGGGGGACGGGCGCGGGGCGCGTTCTGTGTTGACATTTGAATAGGACCGACCCGGCATATACCGGCAGCCGGCAACAACCAACGAGAGGCGACAATGTTCCACGACCGCCGAACAAACGTCCCCATTGAAAAGAAACTTTATTTTTATACGAAAGTGACATCGAGGCACATTATTTTTCAAGAAGTCCACATTATGCCACCATCACTCAAGACGAAAACCGTAAATAATGGAAGACGATGTGGAAAGTTCACCACACGATAAGTTTGTGGCATATTGTTTGTCTGAATGATTTCTTGAAAGCGAACGTCAGACTATGTGGTATTTAATATACAAGTAACTTGAATTGTCATCCATTACAAGTAAATTTTAACACGATTAAACTAAAAGATTCGGCCTGTAGTTTCTTTCTAGAACAATAGACAAGTGGAACGCTTTACCAAATTATCTGTTTTCCCATCCTATAACAGTGGATCCTTTAAGCAAAGCGTGAAAAAGCTCATTCGGCCGGTACAGAGACGGCGACCGGTACAGAAACTGCAAACTAAATCTATTTTTTAACTGTTCGTCGGCGCATCAGGCAAATCAAAGTCAGATAGGCTGTCAATAAAAAACGCAATAGGCAGTTGCAATACAATATGTTATTGCATATTCTACGCATTTAATAATACAAACGTGACCTCACATAGATAATAAATTTCAAACAAATGAATGCGTCATAACGCTTCTGCATTAGATTATCTGGTGCGCGATACGTGTCCTGAAATAATGTTATAGCTGTGAGTCGGCCCCTGGGAGTATTCCAATAAAACTACTGAAATTATGTTACAGAGCCGCGAACTCCGTGCTCAAGAATTTAAGCGATGCACTTAAACGTAACTTGAGGTTTGAACAAAACGAGCTGATACATTTATCTACTGTGAATCTTTTTGTAACACACTTGATAGTATATTTTACTGGAAAACGGTAATTGAATTATGTTTTTTTTATTGTGACATATGACCTTGTCTGATGTTAAACTGGAGTGCGGTCCCAACTAACCCGAAACGCGACTAAGTCACTTCACGGTTTGTATACTTGTAAGTGGTAGATCCTTCCCAGATCGGCAGATTCTGATAACAGTCACCTTTTTTTATTAACAAATAATTGTAATTATTAATATCTAATTATTAAATATTACAAATATAAGCTTTATTTGCTCCGACCGGGAATCAAATCCAGGACTTTACGCGTAACAAAATGGTTTGCCAACCAATGGTTGAAAACCAAACTTTTATTTTTATTGAGATGCGACATCGGACCTTTACTTGCCTGATGGTCTAACATATGACTGAAAAAACCAAGTCAATTTACGATTGCCTCAGTCGATAAACTAGGGGAAGTACAAGAGCGCCGACGCTGAAAGAAACAATGCTGAGACTATGCCAGTCACTATGCCAGGCGATAGTAATTTTTCACGCCTCGCCCAAAGAACCTAAGTATAAAGGATGGGAAGAACGGGCTGGTAATGCATTACACTGGCAATGTCGATTGTTCTCCACAACGAACCTTTTAGTTTGACTGCTGATTCAATTGAAAGAATGCAGGTGCTTCCCCGACCGATGTATCTGGTAGGTATAGGGAACTACGTCGCCTACTAAGGTGCTGCTTTCGAAGGTTATAGTATGAGAAGAAGAACAAACTAAGAAGTATGAACCTCGCGCTCTTGGACTCTCCTTTGCTTACCTGAAGGTAAGTCGGGGTCAAAAGTCAAGGCTCAATTAAATTGTTATTATTAAGAACGACAACAATACATTTATCTGACGAAACATCAGTAAGGACAGTAAGGAACAAATAACCTCTTAGATACGCCATTTTATTCATTTAATATAGCAACATATGTTCTAGTGGTACTTAATGTGTAAGTGTGTATTTCAGCAAGAGCAGTAACCTATGTAAATTCGCAGGCAGCATCCATTCCAGGATTCCTTGGTCGCTATGTGAGAATTTCGCCAAACTGAGAAAACTAGCGAATTGTTTGTATACATTTGTATAAGAAATGAGCAACACCGCAGAAACTTGAGATTCTTTGTCTCCAATTCAAATGTTCACAACGTTCTATGGAAATTTATTGAGACTGTAATTTTATGAAGGCAGCATTCAAAGTTATTATGACAGACGTTTGTTAAAATATATTTATATAGAGGCTTATTTATCTTCATTCTGTGTACATTTCTACGTAGCTGTAAATATAGTCTTACAAAAAGTGTTGAGAATTATTACTATATCCATGATCCATGCAACACTGAGATATTTGCATTGTGACCATTATATGTCACCGATATTATGACACATTAATTTATTAAAATATATTATAAAGGAAACCGTGGTGTAGTGGCAGTGCAATGGTTACGCAAACCGAGAGCATGGGTTCAAAACCACTTGCCGGTACCAATGTATCATTAATATATGTACTTTGGTTGTCCTGTTTCTATGATACAAGCACTTTAGTAGCTTAGTATAGAAACTTTAATAATAAAAATAAAATAAAATAGAATAAAATATAGTAAAATATAAAAATCGTAACACCACACTGCGCTCCAAAATACAAATTGCCTACGTAGCCGCCAAACTGAAGTAGGACTGGGTCCACTACTGAGTGGACTCCAGATTGCAGAAGACATCGCGGCAGGTCCAAACGGAGAAAGGCAAGATGAGATAGACTCCTACAATAGTTCGTGGCAAGAGACCGCAAAATGTCGTGAGTTATGGAAAAAAGAGAGGGAAGCCCAGCAGTGGGACAAATAAATAGTCTAATAATAAAAAAGGTAAAGAGAATGTTTAAAAGTTTATTATCACAAGTATTTTTTGGAAAATATCTCACTGTTGCTTTGGGGTACCGATATATAGGGTTAAAGTTTAAGGATGGTAGGTAGACAGTTGGTGGCGGACCCGGGGAAGTTCCTCTACTTTCAAGTGACCAGACCGTGAAGAGTGACTCAGGCCGGCATAGTGGTTTTGACTGCTACTTGCAGTTGTTAAATTGCAATGGCATTTGCCTCTACATTCATGGACCGCACTCTAACTTAACATCAGGCGGAGTGCTATCATAATTGAGCCGCAATAATAAGGCTTTTTATAACTTAATAATTTATCTACAACGAGAATAATTTATACGGATAGGTCTGTCCTATAAAGCTTTATAACAGTATAAGTAGAATCATATGCGACGATCTGTCCCACTTTGGAAAGGGGGTCAACATTCAACATGTAAATGATAATATAGCCGAGCAGAACTGGCCCTGAAGGCCGGAGGGTCGCATTCACCACCTGCACCGCTAATTGCCACACCTCCTTGTGCGAGTTGCCAATGCCCAACAGTTATTGCTCATCGACAATGGTCGCAATTTTTTATATAACTTAGACAAATTTCTCAAAAAACCTACAACAAGAAGTGGGACAACTACTGGTATGGTTTGTGAAATACAATAATTAAAATAATTTAGTATCATTCACTTATTATTCGCGTATAGGAGAGCTTATGAACTCATAGTTTATTGAGAATTTTTTAAATTGTAACTCGTCACATTTGTCCCCTTGCCTTGTAAGCAAGGTGAGGACCAGGAGTGTGGATGACTGAAAAAAACACTGTGTTTACTACCTTGGCTACCTCAGTCGCCGGCACTATGCCTTGGCCAAAAGAGATTTTTCACGGCTTGCTTTCAAGATATCGAAAAATGGTCGCTTAAAATCTATTTGTTAATTGAAAAAACGACGTGCTGAACCTTTTGGTTCTACTGTCAATTCGGTCGATAGAATGCGAATGCTTACCAGGAATGTCGTGTAACTATAAAATAAATTAAAACAACATTACATGTAATATAATAATAAATCTTAACTATTATAGACAGTCTTGGTGAATAATTGTTTATTCACAAACTATACGCTTCAAAAGCTAAACAATAATAAATTATGTTGCATGAATAGGAAATGTACATGAAAAAACATGTACATATAAAAATGTACATTTCGATACTATTAATAAAACGTTCAAGAAGGTACTAGACATTTATGTACATTCTTCATTGCCTGTACCACGAAAAATGGTCTAGGGAGCTCCTTAACCTGTCAAGCAAATTGTTGACAGGTCTCTACCACGTTTGTTACTCCCATGATACTTGCAAGAAGGTATTCGCATTCTATCGGCCAAATCGACAGTCAAACTAAACGGTAATTTCTTTGTTCGACAGGCGTTAACTGAATCGTTTTTTTAATCGTTGGCCCTTGATGGTAAGATGTCGCGTCCTAATAAAAGAAAATCATACATTCTCTTTTCAACTACAGAAATGTTTTATTACAACATTGTTTGCTAGGGTGTATAAGCGGTATGTCATTTATTTCTAAGCTTGTAGCTGTGACAGAGGTTACAACTGGCCTCGCCGACATATAAACGTGTGAGGCCCGCCTCAGCCTCTACAAAACATACTAAATTGCCTAAGCAATTTGTTTTTAAATCTAATACAGAAATTAAATTGTAAATCAAGAAAATTGTTCTTGAAAGTCACATGTTTTTATATGGTTTTGCAATTATTTTTATGTCATTACAGATAAGCTTTTGTTGCGTCTGAAAGCTTCTACTTTTATGATAATGTGGCTCGACATAGAGCTAGTATGAAGAGAATTGTGGATGTGAAGGGAAGCGAGGGAGTTGTATTAGGATCGTGGAAAGGGGCGCTTCATTGTCTCTACCTATCTAACCCTGAGAAAAAAAAGCATAACAATTTGATTTGATTTAGCTCGACATATGATGTCGGCAAGGTGCAAACCTGAGTGCAGTTGAGCCAGAGTAGAGTCCATGGAGTCGACTGCTACTGCAGTTAAATCACTTTTAAGGTGAAATTTTCTCGGCCTGACACATGGATGGCGTTCCAATAAGTAAAAAAATATATTGCCTAACTGAGTATATGTCTCATTAGTTCGTATGAGAAGTTTTAACTTGGTCTCTCAAGTAGTTTATTTACACGATTTTTTGCAGTGGACGTCTTGAGTGTATTTTTTTTTGTGACAATAGATAAACATGAATATCGTGCGATCATAAAATTGTGCCTTTAAATAATTTACAAAAATAGCAGTCGTTCATTGTTAGCCCAAGAACTTTTCACCTTCCCCACGTATACTTGAAAGCCAGATCGACAGACTAGGCAAGTGACCGAAAAACTTTATAATTAATCAATAATTTGAAACAATGCTTTTCTGCATAGTGTATAGTTATTCTTCAATGATCAATGTTCTTAGTGATATACGGGGTGTGCGAGCTTTATTATCCGGCCCATCTCTTCCGCCCTTGTCTGACCACGATCATTCGTGTCGTAGGTTCGCATTGATCTAACGGTCCACATTGTTAATGTAGACATTGTATTAGTTATGATCATGTCAGGAACAGAGAGCCGTTAAAGACGATATCGATGACCATTGCCAATTCTAATAGCAATATAAAATTTTATTTTCTTTCTAATAGCAGGATTGTTAGAAGCATTATTTAATAAGTGTATTATAAACGTCGATAGTAAAATAACTGTACGACGCAAAAGCAAACAACATTGTTTCGAATGTAATGCTGGAACCATTAAAGTGTTGGCTTTGATAGCAACTGAACGCCACTTAAACCAAATAATGGTCAAATATAATAGGAATGGACATGGACAATTGTCACATACAATAAATATTAATATTATTAAGTATGGGAACAGTGGGCGTGAAGTAGCAGCACATTGCATACTGTAACAATTCGTCGCATGTTCCCGCCCACAGTCGTCGCCCAAGCAAAGAACTCCAACTACCCTCTCTCCAATTATGATAACCATCACTCAAGGCGAGCGGAACGAAAGGGGGCAGGTACCAGTTAAAACGTAAAATTACACTTCAATTTTTACTCGACGGCGGGCGCACAACAAAAAACAAATATTCTCATGGCGCGAGTATCGACGAAACGTGACCGACCTTCGTCAAAATAGTCGGGAGGTTGTCTTGTTTCTTGGCGCTTTATCCCGAACCGATGAGGTGCTAAAGTGTAAAATGCTGCAGTACAATTTATAAGCTTTACGTCACGATTATTAAATAAGCCCATAGTTACACATACGTTAGTGGAGCTTATGACCTACGACTCTCTTCATATATCTTATGGTTTTTTTTTTAATTGTACTTTGACATATGACAGCATCCAGCCTGATGTTAAGCTGGAGTGTGGTCCTTGAATTAGGGCGACTGCTAGTACAGTTAAATAACTAAGTACTGACTGAAGTCACGGTCACTTCAGTCCCTTCACGATAGGTACATTTGAAATTGGTGGTACTACCCGGGTTCGGCAGACTACTGAACAAATTACCACCGACTGGCTATGTCATATTGTATGTCATATCATATTGTATCCAGTATAATTTATCATTTCACTACTTCTACCCAAATATTTAATTAACGTGATATGAATCAGTCAAAAATTTAATTACGCAAAGCATGCGTCTCACATGGGGCATTATCCCCAATAGTTTAAGCAAAAGATTATACCGAGGCGTTTATTTATGTGTTGACTCGTTAACGTGGATCGCCGAGGGGACTGCCCATTTATATCGCTATGTCGAACTGAATGTTTTTACACAGCGCGTATAACAAACTCAGCAAACGACCGGGCGTCATCTATCAAAAACACTAACGAGCGAGGATGCAGGTAATTTACAGTCAAGTCCATATTACCAATACCATTCAAATGGGTTAAGCGCGAGCCAAACTCAGTATATATTATAAAAGATTGCCAAAAAATGTATATATAAGTTGTTAATTTATTATGTATTTTATTACCGTCGTAAACTGTATTTTATACTCTACAAATTCTTTTGTTTTTTGTGACAGCACCTCGTCCGATTTTATGCTGGAGTGCGGTCCATGAAATGAAGGCCTAGTTGGAACTTCGCCTTTTGTACACTAGAGAGTGGTCTCATTTTATTTAATTACCAATTGTTTTATTACATCCAATCTAATTTATTACAAATAAATGATATTAAAACAAAATTTTGCTCCGACCGGAATTAAACACAGGACTTTCGCGTATGGTGTGTTAACCAAAGCTCCATGTCGTCAAAATACTTCGTTATTAAAATATTTTACCACAAAACAATAAATAAGTTTGACTATTGTTATAACATATGTCGTATCATTATTTTCGATGAAAGAAACTTTTTTATTAAAATTATATTATTTCGGACCAGCTATTAAAAACCGTTAACCGACTTTTTTAATCTTAAACGTGAGGGGTGAGGTGTTTTTACATATAAAATGTTATAAACTTTTTTTAGTTAAATCAACAACTTGCATACCGTGAATGTAAATTAATTAACCCTGCTATCAAAAACGGAACGACAACAAAACTATTGTTAGCACATGTTTTTCTATAAACTACATATTTTATAAATTCCGTGGAAAATAATTATCACGCCGTATTCTAGAATGGGGTGGCAGAATTATAGGATAATTAATAGTGAGAGTAAAAAAAAAGGACGAACAAGTGGCGAACTTTCTAAACGTCTCCCATATACGAAACATGTATAAAATTTAATTAAATTTAATCCAATCATGAATACAAGATATTCTTTTACTAAAACTTTTAAAACTTACAAAAACAAGACGATCAAAGTCAATATATCAAAGATATATTTGTACTGGGAAGTGGTATCGAACCGGAGACTCTTGGTTGGCGAGGCCATATCACAACCAATACACCATGGTTTAAATATTTCAGCCGTTGAGAAGTTAAAACGTAAATTTCATATAATAAAAATCTGGTATTTTTTATATTTTTATGGGAGAACTTGTAATTTAAATAAGATTAGCTCATGCTAACATTAGGTACTAAAAAATACATCTTCATCTGCAATAAGGCTGAGAAACTTTCCATGTTAATTTCAGTAAAGTCGTCACAGCCCCAATGTTATTATCCTGGGAGTAATAAAAGTTCCCATAAAAATGTAAACGTGTCCTGAAACGAAGTACCTGCCTGTTACATTTTTCAATATTAATCTACGACGATACGCAACGCTGGCTTAGAATAATGTAAATATATTATTAGTACCTCAACTTTTTTAGTATAATGTTATATAATACTATTTATTCTATTTTGATTGCCTGGAAGAGAACGCTACTATTTATTTATTTATTAAGACGCGACATCTGACCTCAAACATCAGAACAGCCCCATTCTGTTGAGAGTAACCTCGGTCGCAATCACCACGCCGACCATTACGATCCGCTTAAAGAATACAAGTGTACAGCATGGGAAGAACAAAGCATGGAGGTCTGGTCTGGTAAAATAAAATTAAAGACCTAAAAACACCTACTTATGAAGAGATATAAGCTACTTTTGTGTTTTAAATTAGAACAATAAAGAATATGGGCCAGAAGACGTCCACTACTGAATATAAGTCTTCGCCTTAGAACTCCATTGCGAACAAGGTGCCAGTTACAAAGATTAATAATAATCAAAATACAAAAAAGTGATAAAATAATATAGAAGATAATAAATGACAATCACTTATTTTGGTTTTTAAATATGCTACTCATGTTTCCAGTAGTTCTCTTATCCTAGCACGTGAATAATGGTGTGAATAAATATATAAACAAGACTTAACTTTAAGTATAATCCTTTGTTAGCACAATACATCTTAAAGATAAGAAGCCAAGTAGCTTAATCATATATGTGTATGAACAACATAATTACAAAGTTTTATTAAACGAACCAACTGAATTTTATCTATCAAAAATCAACATTTGCAAATAAACTTTACATATAATGAAGAAGCCGCTTCTGCTGCGATTGTATCTAGTTAATGGCACTAATCACTGGGAACGATCATTGCAGATCCATTGGTATAACTTGATATTCCTCTTCATTATGTTTTCAGTGGGAGCTCATTAGGTTCAAATCTGTCAAAAGAGCGGCGTTCGATCGACGCTCGTTTGTCGCATACTGTCGTTGCACAGTGTCGCGCACTGCATCTCTCATTGTGACAGAATAAAAGAGGGCCGGCGCACCTGCTGTTGGAAACGGCATGACAAATAGCAATAGCCGTAAGCCGAACAGAGTTCGCTTTATGCCATTCGACAATTACCTACTGTGCTGTAGAAATCATGTAGATATTTTTATCGGAATTCCATGATTCTATTTTAATGCTATTCAGCAATGAGATAATTGAGTTATTGACTAGGAGATTTGAAGATGCTATTGGTAAACTATGATCAGAGCACCCGGAAACATCCGGAATGAACTGTTATTTAAATCTAAAAATATAGTAACAAAAGTTTTTTTTTAATTGCGACTTTATATCTAACCTGGTAATACGACAAAAAAGTATACGATTAAGTTTACGGTTATTAGAAGTGGTAGGCAGTAGTTGGTGGACATTTGCCGAGTCTATTTTAAGTTGTACGAGAATACAAGTTTATACCAGCCAATTTCAAGTAAACAGAACGTTAAGCGACTCAGTCGAGTTTAGTACTTAGCCGATTCTAACTACTGCCACTGTAGTAGCAGTCGCTGTTATGTGTCAAGTCACAATAGAAAAAGAATATTATAATTAACATAGCAAAAATTGAAAAGTAAATATTTTATTAAAGGTAACCCTTTTGATTTGATATATAAAACAGGGCTAGGGATATAAAATATATTTTACCAAAACTACGTTTACTTATTTACCTAAAAGTGTAGACAATATTATACTTTAATCTCATGTGGAATGTAGAAGCACCATAATTAGTTTACATAATAAACAAGAGTCAATCTTTACACTTAGCTTTTGATAAGCTTAGAAGAGGACTGATTGATGAATTATTTTATTACCCACTGTTTTTTGTGCGCATTTATTAACCGCTATCAAAAGGATAAACAAAAAATGTTTTATCGTTATAAGAAAAGTGCCATAAAAAGTATAATATATCTTATAATACTAAATTTAAAATTTATCTTCTCAACGTAGGAAGATGTAGAACTCCATAAAGGGAATTATAGTATAAGTAAAACAGTCTCAACCAGCCTATGCGATTCCCGAATAGACAAGGCATACTCGGTCATATTCACTATGCCGACCTTGTTGGAACCGGCAACCTTTAAGCTGATCCTGAAACGTGACTTCACGGTCTGTACACTTAAAAGTGTTAGTACTACCACTTTTGATGATGATTACATAATGCAATGCATTCGAGTATTTTGAATCGTAACACTTACATCATAACAGTGAAATGTGTCCAAACTAAACACACGTACGTATGTATTAACATCGATAACCCACGACTCTGTACGGTGTATGTCCGTCCACATACAACCGGGATGTTTGCGTAGATAACCCGGGTGGTCCCAGCGGGGTCCCTCCAGGTACCGCTTTACAATGCCTATAATTCAGTGATTCGCACCAATGTTTACTATCAGATTCAACACAATCTATCTTCAACGCATTTATGAGATATTTCGAAAATGTTATTGTATACAGTGCCTACGTATCTGAATCTAAACGCTTTATTTCCGTGTGTTAACTTGACAATGACAAATAAAAGATAAAATAATACAATTTTATTAAGCAACTCATATGAAGAGTTTCTTTATTATTCAATGGCAATATCAGTAAGTTGTAAACAAAGTTTTTTTTAACTATTAATACTCCAAATCTGACCTCGACGGTTGCCTCAGTCACCGTCACTATGCCGGCAAAAAACAACAACAGGATCGTGGAAAGTTGCGCTCCATCGTCTCTGCCTATTCTACAATATACAATCAAATCTACGAGTATATATATAAAACACGAAAAAAAATCTTTAACCTTGGTCTGTTAAAGACTTTGAAAGATTCATTGATCAGATTGTGATAAAACTTTGGCTGTGTAAAATGGATGTTTAGGGCTAGCCCGCGACGGTGTCTAGCCCAAAACAGGGATAGGCAGAGATAATGAAACACCACTTGCCACGACCCTGGCGCAACCCTCTCGATTCCCCTACATCCACAATTCTCTTTATACAGGCTATGGTTATAGGTACTGCGAGCGAACCCCTGATTTTTAGAGAATGTCCCCGGTAAGAATGAATGATTTATCCCCGGCAGAGATAATGAAGCGCCACTTGCCACGATCCTGACGCGACCCTCTCGATTCCCTCACATCCACAATTCTCTTTATATAGACTCTATGGTTATAGGTACTGCGAAACCCTGATTAATAAATTTTAATAATAGCAGAAATGCAATTAAAAACAAACGAAGCTTAGTTGCGAGAATATTTAGTTGAAATACATATACCGTCGTCTACTACCACGGGGGGATCAATCTTCTCTACACACGTGGGCAGCGTCGACCACCAGCGGTGTACAGCCGCAGTGGACACAACCTATTAGTACATACGTCAAAGCACCCTGATACAATGAAATACAACGTGAACATACACATTCTAACCGTATTTCCGTGTAGAAACACATTACCACACATCGCTACAATTAGAACGAATGCACAACTAAGATCAAATATTATTTTACTTATATAGCGACCGTGCATTGGTCATGCAAAGCAAGAGCACGGATTCGAAACTACTTACCGGTACTTAAGTATCTTTGATATATGTACTTTGGTTGTCCTGTTTCTATGATACAAGCACTTTGGTAACTTAGTTTAGAAACAAATAATAAATTAATTAATATATATCAACATGATTTCCTATTTATATGTAAGCGATCGCGGTGTAGTGGTCACGCAAACCGAGAGACCACGGTTCAAAACTACTCGCTGGTACCAATGTGTCTTTCATATATGTACTTTGGTCGACCAGTTCCTACGATACAAGCATTTATAGAAATTTAATTTTGTTATTTCTTAGTTTTTATAAAAATACAACTTAGAGAATATCGTGAAGCTTGTATGAAGATAATTGTGAATGTTAGGGAAACTAGTTATTTTATGGGTTTTAAAGTTTATTTCATTCTTGCGAACAATGACATGTTGTGTAAAATAAATAATTAAGAACAAGTTTGTATAAAAAATTGTATAATACCTCTTGGGGTCAGATATCGCGTCAATCAATCAATCAATGTTACCCCTTTTTTCCACATGGATAATCAGAGACAATTGAGCGCCACTTGTCACGATCCTGACACAACTCGCTTGCTTCCATCACAAGCAAGCTACATTGCGTCTCAGTAAGTAATAATACGTATGTAAAAATGATATGTAAAATCAGTAATTATTGATCTATTATACCTATAGTAAAAAAGGTAATAAAAAGGAACACTATAAACTAATTCTACTATGTTCCTAACATAAATACAAACAAAGTGACGAATTGAGTCATTGTTGTTACTATAGTAGCTAAAAGCCGCTCTGCTCCACACATTGAGATGTCAATTTAAATAGTTGCCATTACACACTTAATCAAGAAGCCAAGACAAACTCGCAACATAGGAAGAAGCCATCAGTAAGCCATCTCCTCGGCACGAAACCACTTAACTGGGAGTGAGGAGAGCTAGTGGGCTCTAATTAGTTCTGCGAATTCTAAACTGTGCACATTCTATATACACACGTAACAGTAAACAATATTCCTTTGAAGTCAGATGCAGTAAATGGAAATATAACAATTTGTACACGTCGTCCAGTGTGAAAGATAAAGTTTGAGCGAGTCCGAAAAAGTTGCACGAATAAAAAATACAATGCTTTACATGCTTTAAATTTTACAAACGTTAAATTCTATGTACTCTATGCATCATTAACAATCACAAGTCCATTTTAAATTCAAAATTTCAAACTACAAAATACTAAATAAACAATTGTTGAATAAACTCTCTTTATTAGCAAAAGCTACAAGCAATCTAGGAAAGTAATTTAAACAGCTAACAAGGTTTCCAGGTTTCCATAAAGGACAAGTACTTGATTAAGTTTCATTATAAAATGTAAGTGGGTGCTAGAGAAGTTGCGGCGACATTCCGCAAAGAAAACCGCAACGTCACGAAGTAATGAACTCATGTAACTACATACCTGTTTTGTAAAGAACTTTGAGAACCATCTAATACAGGCTAACCGTAACGTGCCAATACTACAACCCGGTAGTATTGGCGTAATTTATCGTATTATCGTAAATTAAACTAATACTTTAAGTACTTCATTAGAATCCAGATTTATTACTGCATTATATTTATTGCCAACAAATTACATGATTTCTCTAATGATAAATATATTTACAACTATCTGCCTAACCCGGCGTTGCCCAGATCAAAATACATCTCACGCATAATGGTTAAGTAATAAGTTTTTCCATCATGTATGTAAAATCTTTCTACCTACCATTAACGTAAGTTGTAGTGTATATAAAATTAATTCATCAATTAACTCAAAATTATCAGATGTCGTGTCCAAAAACAAACTTTTTGAAAATCCAATATAGCCTATGTTACTCACGAAGAATGTAGCTTTGTAATGGTGAAAGAATTTTTAAAATCGGCCCAGTAGTTTCTGAGCCTATTTATTACAAACAAATTTACAAATCTTTCCTCTTTATAATATTAGTATAGATACTTTTAAGAGACATACTTTTTTATTGTGGCTTGACATATGGCAGCACACCGCCTGAAATTAAGCTGAAAATGAAGATATTAGTGCAAGTAACCGGCCTTTACCGATCTAATTGTTAAAACCCGACAGTTCACGGTCTGTACGATTAAAAGTGCAGGATTAGCAGACTAGGCAATTTACTACCAGTTGTCTGCCTACCACTCTTAGAATGACAGCAGTATTTTACGACAAACGAAAATAGCAAAAAGATATTTTGCTTAGTTACTATGAAATCGCTCATTATGACTACAATATACTCTTTTATATCGACCACTTTTGAGTACGAATGATAAAATATATACTGTTGCTGATTTAACTACAATAACTGCTGCTACAGTTAAATAACTGTCACCTTCATTCATGGACCGCACTCTTACTTAATATCAGGCGGCCTATCATATGTCGAGTCATATTCACTTAATAATTAGTTACAATATAAAAAATATAATAATATATCTTAAATACATTTATTATATAATCCGATGTTGTCTTTGACACGGTCTCTCATGCTTTCTTTTTAACCTATTTCATACGATCATCATCATCAGGCAGAAGACGTCCACTGCTGAACATAGAATCCCCTGAATCCCCACTGAATCCCCATTAAAACACCAATTAATACGATACGTAATTAATAATTACATACAACATAGTGTTCGTATTTGTCATAGAACGGAAATTTAATAAATACTAAATACCCGAAAATAGAATTAATGTACCAACTTATTCCCAAGCTGGTCACGCAACTGGACCACCGACTAACGATACGGGATCGGTACGTAGGGTAATTGTTAAATTTGCATTCATAATACCGACTAACAAGGGCCGATTGCAATCTGTTAGTTCGCGCCGCAGCGACAAGATGATTTCAGCCTATCTTTAAACGCAACTGCTCTCAATCTTAGGGATGACACAATAAACTCAAAATTTACCCAACCATATTTTTTAGTGTTTATTAAAATCATGCTTATTGTCCAAATTGCGAGTAATGCTATTTGCATGTTTTTGTGGTTTTTAGATCATGCTCATGGAATATTGTTTTAGTGCAGAGTATTTCGTCCGACCCGTATTTCCTTTGAGTATTCTGTACAGATTTTCTGTGTATGGGCTAATCTTTCTATTACAGTTTATTTTTGAATTTTCATTGTTTATGGTACTGACATGTCTTAGACAAAGGGTACTATTTTCTTTTTCGACATCTGTCCACGATTTGCCTGATGCTATGCAAGGGAGGTCCAAGATCACTGATAATCTAAAATACCGTTTCGATTTACTTTTTCCTCAGTCGTCGCCAGCCAAATAAATGATACCTCGAACTCGATACATTTAATGTGAGAAAGGACTGTATAGATAGCCACGTGTCATTTTAAAGAAAAATCATGGTACTTCTAGAACACAATTTGACGTTATTGATCCTGTAAATCATTTATCAAGCATTTTTATTTACTTTGCTATTAATAATATTAAATCAACCACATTTAAAATAATTTCTAAGAGTGGTAGGTAGTAGTGCCCTGACTTCCAATCCAGTGTAGGTCCACGACTTAGAAGTATACAGACCGTGAAATGTCCTATACGCGTTTCGGGATCAGCTTGTAATTAGCCGGATTCAACTAGGCCAGTATAGTGGATGTGACTGCAAGTTACAGTTCTTTGGCAATAGTAGCAGTTGCCTCCATTCCTTTTGCTAAGCTTAAGCTATTGATTGATGTTCTCGACTATGTTACATGTCTAGTCACAATTTAAAGAAAAATCTACTAACATTAAAAACAAATAAATAGAAACAATATTACATTAATCAATTTCAAATTTACACCTTAATTAACCGCGCCACTTTTTACTATCCTAGCTCAACCCTCCTGCTTCATTGACGTCCACAATTCTCTTCACACAAAACAAATGTAAATAATAAAATCATCGATAACGTTCACATCCCTATGTGAGACCTACCGGCTAACTCATGGCTAATTACAGTTATTAAAATAGCTATACAGTGAACAACTCTTACAGCAAAGTCACTGATGGTGACGGCAAGACCACCGCAGCATACAACTTACCACTTGACAACTATTAATGCATCCACATTAATCTTACTCCCATACGTACACACTAAATATATTGAATAGCAATTCTACTTGATAATTTAAATAACACTCAACTTGAAATATTAAAGTATTAACCAGTCAATCAAATTCAGTCACGCCTTTCCCCACAACGATAGGCAGAGACAAAGGAGCGCCACCTGCCACGATCCTGACACGACTCTCTCGCTTCCCTCATATCCACAATTCTTTTTATACAAGCTCTACTGTTATGGGCACTTGGCACCCAGCTTTCTTGAGGATATCTATTTATAATCACATTGTTTTATTGTGACAATGTGGACAATGATGGAGGTTCAAGAGTTTCGACGACTAAAAAAACCGAGTCAGTTCGCCGCCTCAGTCGCCGTTTCTATGCCGGTCAATTTTGAATTACTATTTTTATTATTATTGTGGTTTGAAATTGAACTGTTAAGCTGGAGTGCGGTTCATTATTGGAAGGCGACTGCTACTTAAATTAAAAAACCGGAAGTCATATCCACTATACCGGCAAATTTCAAGCTGATCCTAATTAGTAACTTCACGGTCTGTACACTTAAAAGTAAGTACTACTAGTACTACCCCGGATCGTCAGACTAGGAGGTCTAAAAGTGCCGGCCTGAAAATAAGGTCAAAGGTAGGAATGGAAAGAAAACATGGCCTGGTAAAGCAACCTACTTGTCGATTGTTCTACAAAGTAACGACGCACCGAACCTTTTAGTTCGATCCCTATTCTGTCTACCGATCCGTTCGACAGAATTGGGATGCTTCCTCCGACTTCGTTCGATGGATGTAAAAGCGGGCATAAATGACGTAAAAGCTAATCGCTTTTACGTCATAAAAAATTAAAATATAATAAAATTATGTATATAAAATACAATTAACAATATATTCATACGTATTTTCAGAAAAGAGACACCTGCACATTTCCATGTTAAAAACAAAACACACGCTTCAATAAATCCTTATCTCACAAAGTGGTACAATTGTGTTTTTCTCTTTTCTATAAGAGAAAAGCTGAAAAGCTTAAGTACGAAAATTTACAACTCAAATCGTGTAAAGCAATTGTAGATGTTAAAGCAATGCGACATTAAAAGCAAAACACGCAGCGAGGGATTTCATACCCATACGACAGATGTGTTTAATTACAACCCGACAAATCCCTGAAACGGTTAACTTTTATTTAGCGGGACTCCTAAGCGTCAACCCGATGATAAAGTAAATAAAATATCAACACGTTGCTAACGTTCGCGCATAAAATTATAGGACGGGTGTAGTAATATAAGCCTTAATAAAGTTCAGACTTTTTATATAAAAAACGTTACCCCAGCGAAAATTAACTGCATGGATGTAGACCTTTTTTACAGCGGCCTATGACTCGTAGCGCGAGATGTGCTTCGTGTAATATTAGCAAAACAAGCCCTTAAAGCGGAAGGGTTTAAATATACTGTAACGCATGGCGGTATACATTAATTCTTAAATTAAAAGCGACCGGACCGGCCGCTCATAATTAACCCAGACAAATAGCCTTTTAAATTTGTTGTCCATATATGAGAACGCATAAAGTCGCATACGTTGTTTTACTTTGTATACAAATTAGAAGTAGATACATGTAGAATGTAGACAAATTAGCGGCTTTATGCGACCTGCATCGCCTATACCACGGAAAATGTTCCGAGGATGTTCTAGGGAAGCATTCTGTCGACCGAATCGGCAGTAGAACTAAAAGGTTTGTGTGCGTCGTTTCTTTGTAGAACAAACGACAAGTGGAATGCTTTTTTATGTGTTCTCCCCATCCTATAACTTTGGATCCTTCAAGATATCCGTAAACTGAGACTTTTTTAAAGTCGTCGGCACTCTTGGATCTCTATCATGCTTACCATCAGGCAACTAGAAGTCAGATTTTTTATTTATTTATTTATTTTCTTTATTTATTATACATTTCTATACTAAGCTACTAAAGTGCTTGTATCATAGAAACAGGACAACCAAAGTACATATATCAAAGACACATTGGTACCGGTCTCGAACTCGTGATCTCCGGTTTGTGTAATCATTGCACTGCCACTACACCACGGTCGCCTTAAAGATGCCCTTAAGATGTCAAGTCACAATAAAAATATTTGTATTTATTTCTCTCCGATCTCACATGTCAAGTAAAATAAAAGAAATGGGTTAATGTAACTCATTGTAAATGGTATTGAAAACGATAAAAGGAATTTTCAAGAAAGGTTTCACGTTTTGTGATGGTAACCTACGCAACAACATTTGCGTGGGCGAATGCGAATATTGATGCAACACAGGTGCCATCTACTTACAACGAATCATTTTTATTTATACAATTATATTATTTTTCTATTTATTTTAAATTGTAATATGTGAGTGTTGCAATTAACTTATCAATTCCAGTACATGCATGTACTCCGTTGGGGCCTTACCAACAAAATGTTTATGTGGTTTCTTATGACGAATTTTTAAATAATTAAAATAAACTCAATAGTAAACTAAAAAACTTTTTTAGTTCATCAGCAATGGTCGCGAAAAAACTCAGAATATTCAGTATTTTACACATACCTATTTTTTTGTTATAAAATCTTGCCAATACATTACGCATTGTCATATATATCTATTTATGCATCAAAAATAGACATAAATAATCTAAACGGGTAGTAGCCGAATGCTTAAAATGTAACATGGATGGGTAACTGTTTGTAGCAAAAAAAACTCGACCTCACTCGTGATTCGTAGGTCCCAGTCGTTGTCACTAAATGGTGGTGATGTCCTAAAACTGTTGCACGTCAATCCACTGCGGACTGACCGCGTAACTCAATGACGATGAGAATGGGCTTTGTTTAGACAGCTGAACTCCATTAATGAGCTTTAAATTAAAATTGCGACTGCGCAACTTTTATTCATTCAGACAATGAGTTTTAATAAGCTTGAACTGTTAATGAAAATGAACATCGATTCTCAGCGCAGTCGCTATTTTAATGGATTTTAATGGACTTTAACTGTCAAAACGAAGCCCATTCTCATTGTCATTGATAACGCAGTCGGCCCGCTGGACAGACTTATGCCACAGTAGTGGGACGTATATAGGGCTGATGATATTAACACGTTCACGCCGGGGCCGATTATAATTTGTTTTGCTATTAGGCGGCGTTCAAATTAATATCGCGCTTCATCTGGCGGCGCGTGATTTTTGCCTGTTCAGACCTGTATACGCGTTGTTTGTTTCTCTGCAGTACAGCGAGATTTATTGTGCAAGTTTTTTAACTCGTGCCGTTTTTTCATCCTGACCACAAATTAACAAATGAACAAAAATTATGTTTCTGATACATTATTGATTATAATTATCATTAAAATTCAATGTTTAGTGCGGGTCACCGGTGACCCACGCCGCCTGATAGGACGGTTTAGTGCGGGTCACCGGTGGCCCACGCCGCCCGATAAGACGGTTTAGTGCGGGTCACCGGTGACCCGCGCCGGCGTGAACGTGTTAATAATGATAATGCATTAAGAATGCGTCTCTGTATCTGCCTATCCCTGTGGGAAAAAAGCGCGACAATTTGATTGATTGATTGATTAATTGCATCAAAAACTTAATGTTCATTTTTCCGAAACTTCCGCAAATGAAGTTACGGAAAAAGGTCTCAATACGTATCCAAAGACTATAATGAAATTCCTATCTTCAAACTTAATTATTCCAAATTATAAACCGTAATAAATGATCAGAAGTATAATTTATTGTATTGAACTGTAACAAATGCACATAAGAGAGCCGCACTTGGCCCCATTGTGACACCAGCAAAAGGACATCTGCAAAAGCAGCAATGCACTCCTTATGAAGTAGTTAACAGACGCGAGGGTATACGCGAGGAGATTTATGATATGCTCGCGGACAGAACACGCACCACGACATGCGACCAGGCACGCTCGCAACTCCGTCGTGCTTATCTCGCCAGTCTTGCCGAATTAACTCACTTTATGAAGATATACTGCGACCGCCAATGAATTGTGTCCTAAATGTGAATTAAAAATGTAATTTACAGTATACAGACATTTTACTATGAAAAAATATATGGGGCCGGTCGTAATTGTGAATCAAAATAAGCAAATTAAGGTATTCTTACCTCCCCTAACCAATTTTCTTTCATAGTCCATATTTATTACTGGTTCAGCTCGAAGAGGCGCTTACTCTGAAATATGGAGCAACGCGTTGTTAAACTTTTGTTTAGCGTGCAATTTTGAGCCCAGCCAAACGTATATCACGTTTTCGCAACTGGAACGCAACCAAAACGGTGCGATAAATCTAAAAGTCCATTTTCATATAAAAGAAAACCGATTAAGGAGCTTTCTGATAGCGATCGCTCGAATGAAGCTATATATTTTCATGATCGAACGATTCGAAGATCACGGACGGCTGACGGCCGGTGCGTGAGGAAATTGAAAAAGAAAACGTTTCTTTTAATGGTATTGTCCTTGAGCGGCGAATCATTTATTTGCATTTCCGTCCCTTCTCCACAGACGAACGTTATGTTCCCGAAAGCTGTTTGACTTTTTAGGTAAATCCGACTCATAACGCATTCTACGGTTAAAAAGTTAAGAAGTAACAAATATTTTAAATCTTGCAATTTTAATGAGACACGTGTTTATGAAAAGTAAACTGGGTTGTCTAGTGCCCATAATAGTAGACCTTGTATGAAAAGAATTGTGGATATGTGGGAAGCGAGGGAGTTGTGACAGGATCGTGGCAAGTGGCGCTCCATTGCCTCCGCCTATACCTGTGGGAAAAGGGCGTGACAATTTGATTTGATTTTGATTTGTGTTTTAATCTTGACTTGCTTGCCTAAGCAGGGGAGGTCCAAGATCGCTTCATTTTAGTGAAAAAGCGTTATATTTTACGGTTGGCGGTTATATCACTATGCCGGCTGAAGATAGCTTTAAATGTAACTATAGCGAATCACATAGAATGGAAAATAAAAGGTAATCAGGCTCGTTATGTGGCTCCCGAAGCAGAGATAATCAATGATCGAGTTATTACGCCCTACACGAGGTTATGCATATTGTGCTCACGGCACACTAGGCGAATGAGAAAATTTATCAAAGAAAATATTAAATGCGCATGATTTCATAACTCGAAGATAAAGAATTGATAAAGCATGAAATAACTATAATTTTACATTCAGAATGAGTTATGGGTGCATCCTTTAAAAATAAATATACAAAATTCGAATAAAAATAAGTCGGTGCAACAGGAAACTTTGCACCATCATTTAAAGGATCTAGGCCTTTCTAAGTCAGCCGCAAAGTACATTTTTAGACTTAAATTCGAATGCGGCGTTGGTGAGATCTTACTATATTTGGTTGGTTAGAGGGGTCAGGACAGTGAAGGTGAGCATTGACATGCCGCACAGGCCTAACACCTACTTTCCAGTTATAAGTCCGAAACGCTGCCTTTACTTTCCCGCCAGCAAATTATATTAAAATTTGTATATGTTTCACATTTCTATACTAAACATGCAACCAAAGAACATACTTATATCAAAGATTTGGTCACGTTTCGGGATCAGCTTGTAAGTTGCCGGTTCCATCTAGGCCGGCATAGTGGATGTGATTGCTATTCACAGTTATTGAATTGTAGTAGCAGTGCATTCATTCATGGACCACACTTCGGCTTAACATCAAGCGGGGTGCTGTCATATAAAAAGTCACAATAAAAGAAATACATTATAACTGGCAAGTGGTTTTGGTACTCTTATTTTGCGAGACCATTTCACTAGCACTATACCACAGTCGTCCTTAATTTCGGTTGGTATTCTGTAAGTACAACGATTGTTCAGTAACCACTAAATATAAAATGAGCATCCCATTCAAGGACATCCAACTCTTGAAACTTATTGACAATGGTCTTGCATACAATGAGATGTGAGTAATCGGTCGATAGACGCTGTGACAAAGAGATATCTATTCGTGGTCACGATTGTCATTGTACACTCGACTTATAACGACATAAAACCACGCAATGCTACAAAGATGTTTCTGTGATTTAATCTATCAAGAGTCAATTCACACAACAAAAACATATTTCACAGAATAAATATTAGACAAAGAGACATGTTTTTATTATGTGACAACACCCAGCCTGATGTTAGGCTGGAGTGCAGTCCATAAATGGAGGCAATTGCTAGTACTAGCAAACACAAGTGGCCGTGGTATCCACTATACCGGCCTAGTCGAAACCGTCAACTTTCTAACTGATTCCGAGACGCGATTTAGTCATCAGCAGACTGGGCTGATGACCAACTGTCTGCCTACCATTCCTAAATAACCAGACCAGGAGCAAAAATCTGCCTTTTTAACAAATATATTTGTTATACATCTTAATAATTAAATATTACAAATAATTTCTTCCAATAAATAAAAAGAAACAAATATTATGCTTCGATCGGGAATCGAACGCGGACTTAACGCGTAGCGAGATTAGTCAGCCAAAAGCCGGCCTTGTTGGAACCGGTAAGTTTCAAGCTGATTCTGAAATGCGACTAAGTCACTTTAAGGTCTGTACACTTAAATAATATAATTGTTATTTCATGTAATTGTAATTAATTATTTTTATTTAGCGATCGCATAAATAATATAAATACATGTAATTTGTTTGTAACGTTTTCTCGTTAACAACGTCCTAGAATGAAAAGTGACCTGTGTTGGTGGGAGCAGGCGTGCGCCCTCCGGCCACTGTGTCTGACGGACGAACAATTTGTTTGTCACTCACACCATACATTATCTGCATACAACTGACTACCCGGTGCCGTCACCAGACCTCATTCATTTAAAAAGTAAATGCATGACCGTGACATTAAGTAAAACACTAAAAATACGTCTAGGAAATATAATTATATGGCGTTTACGAAAGGTATACCTATTTGTATGTAGTGAGGTATATATTTAAATCTAGGTACATTCTTACTATAAGTAGATGTGTCTTGTGTCGACACGTCAGCGTAATTGGTTCGGTTGCGAAAAGCACTCACTGAGTTCGACTTTTATTTGCGGCTATTTATGTTGGAGATAATTAAACGCGATTCAAATTAACAAGAATGGACACAAAGCCAATAAAGGAGATTCTTGAAATACTAAACTCCATAAATACTCAATAAAGCCTCTTTTCCCACGTCGTTTCGCAATTCGTTGAGTGCGTCGATCCTCGTTCCACCACATTAAATTCTTCACGTTTAATCAATTCCGGGGCGGTAGTAAAAAATATCAAAGTGAAGTGTTTCCTTCCGTATCGACGGCGCCGAGAGTCGAGCAGACAGCAAATAAATTGTTGGCGTCGTTTCAAAAAGCACCAAAATTGCCAGGGTAGCTTCGCGGACACGCCTTTTATCTGTTACGTCTATCAGACAGCTTCACGTTTCCGAGCCTCACGTAAATAAGGGCAAAAAGTCCAGAATAAATAATAAGACAGAGGAAACGATGTGACGCGGGTAACCGTGCTTGCTTACAAAAGCACTAGATGTGGTTCGCATGACCTACTTACTATCTACGTTCACTCAGAATAGGCACTCTACGGATAATCATTTGCAAGCACTACAGTTAACACAATTTGTAAGAATAATACACTTTAAGAATTAAACTTATATATTCTATTTACGAGTAAATTAACATTTGACGACACGCACCAGTCTGCTACGAGTAAATCCCCAGGTTCGATCCCTGGTCGGAGCGAAGATTTATATTTTGTAAGATTCAATTATATCAAGGTTATTTGAAACCTTTACAAAAATGACAAATGAGCCGACCAGCACCATAGTCTCCCGCGACTACTATGGATGCAGATTTCGAAATGTCTTATTAAAATTAACCCAAGAGTAAACCGCATTCTAGTACCTCATTAAATAAAAAATAATCAAAGGAAAAACCAAGCAATATTGATTGAATATTAACCAACCACATCATTGTTCAATAGCCCGAACTAAAATCCCAAAACAACATAATACTTAACCAATGTGCTGTTAGAAATGAGCGAATAGTATAATGCATGAATATTCCTCATGTGCATAAATACGTCTATTGTAAATGAAAGTTAAGCGCTGAAGAGAACATAAGTTATTCTAACTCGTATCGAAGTGCGGAGCGCTCGAGGCGCGCCCGCTTCAACGAGGCGTGCGGGAAATGCTATATTGCTGATACAGTAATTGTTAAAGCATAAGCACTTTGCTGCATTCGCAATTTTAAACATAGGAGAACTTTTACTAAATCGCTTATTCGTATTGGACTGAACACAATGAACAATGTATGTGTTACAACACTGAATGACAGATCATTGAAAACCAGGAAGAACATTCTGTAAATGGATGCATTAAACAAGGCGGGCGCAGGAGGGTGTTTTCCGACCAAATCGGTGACATCCTCAAAAAAGTTCGGTGCCTAGTGCTCATAATCATAGAGAATGTGTGAAGAGGAAGAGGAAGAAGCGAGGAAGTTGTGTCAGGATCGTGGCGAGTGGCGTTCCATTGTCTCTGCCTGCCTATTTGATTAATTGATTGATATTCTAAAAAACTCTTTAAACTCCTACCTTGACATTTTAAAAGACTCATGGTCGGGGGAACTCACAGCAGTGACCGATTGGTTAGGACACCAGTTTGTAACGCGTAAAGTCCGGTTTGATTTCCGGTCGGAGTTTGTAATATTTAATAATTAGATAAAATATTGCAAATATTTGTTAATAAAAAAACAGGTGAATATTTGTTTCGTGTCTGGTTATCAAAGAGTGGTAGGCGACTTGAAGTCGATGTGAAGTCGCGTTTCGGGATCACCTTGTAAGCTGTTGGTTCCAACTAGGCCGGCATAGTGGATGTGACTGGTACTTATAGTTAAATTGTAGTAGCAGTGACATTCATTTATGGACCGCACATAACATCAGGCGGGGTGCTGTCATGTGTCGAGTCACAATAAGAAAAAAACACCCGCATTTTGTAGACCGAATAGACCGAGTCTCTTCTTTGTCGAACAATTAGCAATTGAATCCTATACAGTTCTTCCTAGCCTATACAATTAAATCCATCAAGCGAAGCGTGGAAAAGCACTCCTGGCCGGCAAAGTGTAAGCGACTGAGGAAACCGTCAACTGGTTTTAGTCGTTGGCGTTGCTTGCCCTCAGGCAAGTTGAGGTCAGATGTCGAGTCACAATAAAAAAAGTCTACCATCACAATGCTTAAATTACATCAATCAATCAATGCTTAAATTACATCAATCAATCAATGCTTAAAATACATCAATCAATCAATGCTTAATTTACATCAATCAATCAATGCTTAAATTACATCAATCAATCAAACTGTCACGCCTTTTTCCCACAGGGATAGGCAGACAATGGAGCGCTACTTACCACGATCCTTACACAACTCCCTTGCTTCCTTCACATCCACAATTCTCCTCATACAGGCTCTGTGGTTATGGGCACTAGGCAACCCAGCTTTCTTGAGGATGTCTCCGATTTACATATTACTTGTAAATAATATTAGGATGGCTTTAAATTAATAAAAGAATCGTATAAATTATAAATTTTCAGATGGAGAGCTATAATACACTCTCCTACAAAACATAAATTATTTTATTAATTATTGAGCAATAATGAACGACTTATAGTCTCGCGTAACCCGAGCTTCAGAAATTTTCCAGTGTAAATATGGCTAGTCACGAAGTTTGTCGAATAGCGCGCAGAGAGTTCGTTACGGCTGCTTTATGCCGTGGCGATCCTCTCCCGAGCAACAATGTGCTAGCAGACTCATAAATTCGAAACAATTAGACGATAAATTCCCACTTGAATTAGTATTTTTATTTGCGCGTCACGTGCGCTCGCTCTCTACCAAGCGATTTATGTAGTAAGGCGTCAAATTTAACAGCTCAGAGAAAATGATGGCGCTCGCCGGCCACGCTCGTGGTGCGCTTAATAATTATTTTTGTAATCTACTTACAGACAGACAATGAATAAGTTCAAATATAATATGCAGTTAAAGTTACGAACCAAAACATTATTGGAATAATATATACTAATACAAAAACTTGAAATAGTAGTTGCAGTTATTGGGACGAACCGGCCTCGCGTGATCAACTCTGTGATTAAGAAAAACGAATAAAGGCGAAAGCGTGACACAAAGCGGAGCGATAAGCGAGGAAAAACGAGCAGCGAATCAGCGGCAAGCAGACGGTATCTGCTCCCGCCTGGGAGTTATTAAATATTAAAATAAACTTGCATTCCGGTGCGAGTCTCGCGCGATACACCAGATTATGGCCAACACAATGAGAGCACCGCGCTATCCCACTCTCTCCTTATCATATCAAAGAACGAACTTACATAATTCAACAATAGGCGATATTCCAGCCGGGTGCTCTCCAGAGCTCTGCGCAAATATCTAACTTACGCAAATGTATAACCGCGATTGTAAAATGGTTATAACAATTGTCCTTTCGAATGATATATAGCTGCAATGATATGACTTTATAAGATTAATAATGGTTGTTTGTATAATTAATGGTTGTACCAAAAATTATAATCTACGAATTTGTAAAAAAGTATCGTATAAGTAAAGGAAAAATGGGTTGCACAGAGCTAAAGGAAATCATTCATTTTGGGCTTCTATGTACTACTTTTGTAATTTCTAATGATAAAACATATATAAACGGTAGTTTCGATACTTATTTTGATAAAATTATTAACAACCCAATTCACGATTTCGTAATAGTAAACGTAATAGAATAAGTATAAAGTAAAACTAAATTCGTAAATTAAAACTTTTTTTGGTACAACCGGTTGTAAATGTCAAATAGCAGACCCACGTTTTAATCGCAGACTAAATAAGTGTTCTTTAAATTTAATAATCGCATAACTCACATATTGCTTCATCGAAGTTTGTAAGTGTATCAGTCGTCACATCACACGGTTGCCCAACCAGTGAACCGCCCACTTACCTGAAACAATGCATCATTACAATATATTAGTAACTGCGAGCCAACGTATACATTTAAACACCCGACACCTACAACGAGCATCAATATGATGCAGTCATTAATATTATCTGAAGAATAGAAAAAAAAATTACACTACGTTTAATCTAGTGAAATAAATAAGTTTTATGCGGCTTACTATCGCGATTATTTTGATTTTAATTTTACAATTTTGCTCCGTGACCACGATGGCTGCAAAGCTCTGGAAACGTCGGAATAATAAAATAAATAATAAAATCAAAACCAAAATAAACGCGATGGTAAGCCGCATAAAATCCGCATATTTCATTAATTAATGTTAGCGCAAAATCTAAGAAAATATTACTGTTTAATCTACCATGCAAGCTAAAATATACACAAAAGTTAAGGAATTGAAGCTTTTCCTGAAGCATTCATTATATTTCTTTTTATTTACACTTTTATACTAAGCGTACTTATATCATAGAAACCGGATGACGAAAGTACTTATATCAAAAATACATAGGTTCTCACTTGGCAGTGTTTTGAACTGGGTGTTGGGAACATTTCACTAACACGGTCTAAAGTGTCTCTGCTTCCTGCGCACAGCTCATTAGACGGGATGCTATCATAATTTTTAATTATTTTTTTTTATTTTTTTTTATTATACATTTCTATACTAAGCTACTAAAGTGCTTGTATCATAGAAACAGGACAACCAAAGTACATATATCAAAGATACATTGGTACTGGTGAGTGGTTTCGAACTCTGCTCTCGAACAGTGCTCTCGGCTTGCGTAACCATTGCACTGCCACTACACAACGGTCGCCATAATTATAAGTCAAGTCAAAATAATTTAAAAATAATAAAAGACCACGGTCGCCTTCAATGTACCTATAGTATAAATAAGACAATCCTTATTCGTAAATACTTCTTAATTAGATTGAAAAACAAACTTGTTATATATATTGACCTAAGTTGTAAACACAGGACATATCGGTAATAACCATCCATCTGCCGTGATTGGACTAACTAAACGTTTCTGTTGCAGGGCACAGTCGACACACGTAAATCCGTGTTCCGTTGTGAACAGCGGTGCTCGGGGCAACTAACGAGTCCGTAAGCTCCAATAATTAAATCATTCGGCTTCAACTGTACAATCAACACAACTTATCAATGCTTACATTAAATCAATGCTTTTTAGGAGTGGTAGGCAATGGTGTCCAGTCTGCCGACCTAGGGTAGTATCACTACACCACAAGTACACAGCCCGTAAAGTGAAGTCGCGTTTCGGGATTAGCATGTAAGTTGCCAGTTTTAACCAGTCCGGCATAGTGGATGCGACCGCTACTTACAGTTATTTAACTACTCTTAACTCTGATACGCAGGCAAAAAAAAAATAACTACTAATATTATGATCTTACTAAGCTCACAAAAAGCGCACTGTTTCATAAAGAATAATTTAATACTAAATTAAATTACAATTTTAATAATAACATTGCATTTATTTTAAAGGATCAGTTGTAATAAATCGTATATCAGCTCTATCTTATAAGAAAACAAAAACATCTGGGAGTCATATGAAGAATAGATAGTGTAAGATTATAAAAATTCATGCAAGTGGAATACACGTTGCTCTCGGCAAAAGCGCTGCATTTTCTGTAGCAGTGCAATACAAGACGGGAGAGCAGATACCGAGCAGGCTGCTGTGATAAAATTTTATTTAAGGGCATTAGCATTCGCAATGGCTTATCACGTAATGCATTCGTATATTGCTGCGCTGGCGCACCTGAGTATTTTCTATCCACAATTAAAATTATTACTATTACAATAATACGAGTCACTTCCTGGATTACAAATAAAGAAGATTTAATAACAAGGATGAAACCTTTCATTAATATTTTGTCTCGTTTAATAGACAAAAGAATTAATTTAATGAAACTTTGTTGACAAAGCCTATGAATTTACCTAACGTATCTAAAGGATCTCGTGTATCTTTAGGTATGTAGGGAGCAAGTATCCAAGAGCCTATCGTCGTCTGAATCTTCTTCGTGTGCAGGCGCCGATGTTCGGGCTAATGTTGTTTAATTAACTCGTATTCATTATCGTAAGGTACGAGGACTAGACGCGTGCTCTCGCCGGCCGCAGGTGCCTTGGGACGCGGAAACATGGAGACCACCGCGGAATTACAACTTGCACGTACGTTGCGATCTAATACCAGACTCATTCACTTCTCTGTACAACAATACTACAAGAGTGCGAACTCATTACGCTTGGTGAAATAATAAAGGGTATTTGAATTCAACAAAATCTGTCAGCCACGAACATGGTAAATGATTATTTAAATGATACTACTGTCATTTGCGGACGAACGAGCTGAGTAAAAGTAGTATTCAGGTAATAAGGCGATAATTCTAACCGACGCCAAGTTTGCCGCCTCAGGGTTGCTGGTTCCGTATACCAAGACCAGTTTGAGAACCTTAAGGCTCGCAGGTCAATAGCGGTGCGTGTTCTCCGCTCATTATGCAAAACACACACCGGATACGTACGTGAGTTATTACTAAACACATAATAAGACTTATTTCGCGAGATGGAAATATGATAATGTGAATATCTACTTGATTATTAAAATTTTAATAGCTGTGTTAAAGTAATTAAATTTTATAATAAATAAATAAGAACGTAAAGGTTAATTTATTATTAATATAGCCAAAAAAATATTTAAAAAAACCTATTAAGCTCCTACACTAGAAACTGGCTAAATAATTTGCGAAATAACTTTCTATTAAAATAATAGCCAACGGAAACACGACTTGGCATAATATATGGAATACCTTAATGTCATACATAACAATTTATTACAGCGATCTATCAATTACGTGAATTATTATATCTGCGACTTAACATTATCAACAACCTTGTAAACTGTCACGATTCTAAGCCTAACGCGAAAACTCGATTAACAGTATATCAATAAGGCAATCCAATACGCTCACCCGAGCCTTGTTTTATGCTAACAACAACACTAAATCAGGCGCAAATGGTAAATAGCTATGCATAAAAATAAGACGGTGACAATAATTGTAGAGGTAGCGCCACGCTACTCTCAAGTCCGTATCGCATTATTGAGTGCGTAGGATTCAGATTACGATCTAAACAGAATTTGGTCGGGAAATTTAGAATAACGGCTGCTAATAATCATATACATGCCAACAATATGTGACGTCGGGGGAGCTGATTCCTTGATAGAATATTGACCTCTTGTTAGAACTGTTAAAATATTACTTATTAAAATAATAAATGTTAGTTTAAGATTAATATGTTAAAAATGCAATATAAAAGAAAGCTTTTCATAAAAGTGTTTATTTCAAGTTTAAATTGTGGATTGTTGACAACAGTATCATGATGTTGTCATCGAGATTATGTCGATAGTCTAAGAATATGGCCCTCGATCGGTCCCAGCGTATTCGAAACTCCGGTCCCACTGACCGATTTATGAGCGTTCCCTTCAAAACGAAGAGGGTGTAGAGTTTTATATCTCAATTTGAAAGCGAGTTACATTTCCCGTGTTTTGTGTTAGGACTTTTTATTAGCCGAATGACTATATCTGATATCATCACTAAAATTACTGACATAAATGAAGTGTAAAGTTATCTTTCTTGATAATTATAATTACTTTGGACATGTTTATTATATTGAATAGGAATTCACAGAAATTAGAATGAGTTTATTTGGATATCTTACAGCAACAATATTATTAAGTTTTTACAGTTATATTTATTGAAAATCAAATCAATTAATCAAATTGTCACGCCTTTTTCCCACAGGTATAGAAAGAGACAATGGAGCGCCACTTGCCACGATCCTGACACAACTCCCTCGCTTCCTTCACATTCACAGTTCTCTTCATACCAGCTCTATAAAATGAAAATAACCTATTTAAGAAAAACTGATGAGCAATATGTATAAGAGACTGTATTTACAAATTGTGAAATATTAGCATTTAAGCTAATCTCGTAGTAGGACTTCAGGTAAGGCTCGAAAGAGGTCATAATTTATACGTTATCTGGTAAAATTATTCGCTGATCTAATAAGAAAAAAGAATAAAGTATAATAAAAAAAAATATGTTGGAGATAGTAACAAAGACAAGTTTACCTTTGAATATATCTTAATGTCGCAAACCACAAAAAATATGCAAATTAGATTTAAAAAATCCATATAAAAATTAACATTAAACAGTAGTAAAATTATTAAATAATATAAATCCGAAATATAAACAAACCATAGTTAACGGAACCATTACCAATAATGGTCATAAAGTTGACAGATAGCATCTTAATTGGTATGTACGACACGATACAAAATAAAATGGTTATCTGTGGTCATATTTTGCATGTCTGATCATCATTAGATGCGACATTAAGAGTGTTACTAATACGTATTAGTAGCATGTGATACGATTTCTCCAAATTAAATATAATTATTAATAATAATTGTTTGAAAACAATAGTAAAATTATTATTAGCCCATTTAATTGTCCCAATTCTAGACAAAGGCCTCCCTCCCTTTTTTATTATTCACGACACTTTGCAGTCTCTCTCGACTCCAACTCTATTGTAATAGTCTTTCCCATATAGCCATCTTCGGCCTAGTTGGAACCGGAAGCTTTCACGCATATTCCGAAACGCGACTTAGTCACTTTACGGTCTGCACTATAAATTATTACAACTGCTCGTTTAGGTATGCCGCTAAGTTAGAGGCCGCTAAGTTCAATTGTCTAATGTACCAATTACATATTTGCCGTAGTTAGGTTTTTAACTATTTTTATGTCACTCGATGACGCAGCGACCCGCCTAATATTAAGCTGGAGTGAGGTTTATGAATAAAAGCAACTGCAAATATATTTTAATAACTATAGGAGTCGTACTACCCCGGATCGTCACACTGGGGAAATGACCACCAACTGTCTGCCTACCATTCTTGGAATTCTAAAGCAAGAAAATTTTCTACTGGGTCATTATGCAAATGTGAGCCAATCCAATCGTGTAACGTCTCAATCACGAGATCAGCAAATGAAAAAAGCGTCTATTGAATATAGCTATTGTGAGCGAGCGCAGGCCGTCAATGATTACGTTGCGCAACTTTAGTGAAAGTTCACTTCAGTCACAATGCTGCGACAGCTCTTGCAACAATGGGAGAAAACACTATTAAATTGTTTTAGATAATACATCCTGAGGGCACAACTTAACACCACGCTTGGTGAATTGGGAACACACCAACTACGCGTAAAGTCACAGGTTCAAATCCCAGTCGGAGCAAAGATTTGTTTCATAGCATATACATATTTGTATAACACAAAAATAAAATCTAAACTCGTAACTTGTTAAAAAGCCATGGAAAGGAGTGTACTAAAAAAAGGAGTATGTAAATAAAAAGCGAACAGATAAGACGGCAAACGGAAATTATAGACGTCTTACAATATGCTCTAAAGCAGAAGTGGACAGGACATATAGCAAGACGTACAAATAAAAGGTGGACACTGGAGGCAACTACATGGGAGGAACCATCAGGAAAAATGAGAAGGGGACGTCCTAGAAAAAGGTGGATAGAAGACATACAAGCACTAGCAGGAAGCGAATGGAGAAAGAAAGCAATAGACAGAAAGGCTTGGATCATAGACAGAAGAGCTGGAGGAGGCCTATACCCAAACAGGGGTTTCGATCAATGGTGCAGATAATTAAAATTTTAATTCATGTACTTTAAGATTGGAAATAAATGGCTTATTTATATTATTTTACATATTTGTAATATCCGATAATTAGAGTGTATATAACAAAATTTGCAGATATTTGCTCCGGGTCTGGTTGTTTAAGAGTGGTAGAGGTAGACAGACAGTTGATAGCCATTTATCCAGTCTGCCGATCCGAGGTAGAACCTCCACCTTTCGTGATCAGCTTCAAAGTTTCCGGTTCCAACCAGGAACTACTGCAGTTTGCTGTTATTTGACTGTAGTAGCAGTCGCCTCCAATCATGGACCACGTCGTCGAGCCACAATAAAAAAAATCTAAAACATTACTAAATGAAATTTATGTAATTTCTCCATTAGACAATTAAACGTATAGGCGTACGTTTAATTTAGCGGCATACCTAAATGAACAGTTGTAAATATTCATTACAACTAATATGCATACACATAGGTCTTTGTCAGTTCAGAGCACAGCCGGGGACATCTATTAGAGATAAAACAATTTGCATATATGGGCGTACTGAGCTGTCGACATAGACATTCACATTAATATATGTGAAAGTATAATTTCAAAATCGATTTAAATAAAATACTTCCCACTTACCAACGATCACATATGGTTATGACAAATGACGCTATTGCAGAGGGGTTTTTTTTTAAACATTAGTTTAGCCTACTTTTAAAGTGCTATACAGGATATGCATTTTTAAATTACGTTCTTAAATGAACAAAAAAATCTTTATTGTTCGTAACGCCATTTTGAATATTTCGCAGCCCATATAATAAGGCTCCAGTAAATTACGTTGATGGCGTAAAGTGGTTAAAGGAAATCTTGGTAAGAGCCAATTCTGAAATCACATTCGGACTAAAGTAGGCCGCCTTCATAACACGGGTTGCCTCCCCAGAACTTCCTCGTATGGTAATTTCTTTAGAGGGGGTACTTTTCCGAATAAGGTTCAAAGTGCTGTTTATTTCGACTATGAAAGCACTTACTTGGTGAAAACGTCCGCGGGGAGCTAAGCACGCATTGTACATGCGGGAGGCGTTCGTTTCCTCTTACCAACACCCAAAGAATGTTCTCTGCTATAATGCGCTTAGCCGCAAACCCCGTTACCCTTATAATACCATTCGTACAATGTGACTCGCGACCTAAGTCGAAAAACATGTCGCTAAAAGAGTAATAATAACGACTATATGAAAGTGGAATACTTATTTTCTTATCAACCTTTAAAATGGTGTTATCGAAGCACATAATAGTAATATCATAAAATAAACAATCAAAAACCGACCTTTGTAAAATAAAACATGTAAATGTAATAAATCTGGACATAGGTTATGCCATTATATCATAAATAAAGCAATAAACTCTACCCTGATAGTATAGGGAAAATGGTAAAGGTTTTATTGTAGTGCTCGAGGTGAGAAGACATGGAGATGTGTCTATTAACGACGGAGTGGCGACGGTAAATCACTTCCGCGGCGGAGATAGTTTAGCAATTAAAAGTGGAATCCGAACACTATCTCACCCTCAACTAATGAGCCACGCAGAGCAGAAGGACTCCTCGGGTATCTACGTCGACACTTACGGATATCACCCTTACAAAATGTACTACTAATGGGAAACAATTTACCATTCACCCCAAGATTAATTCCGCTTTCCGCATATCATTTTCGGCTGTAGATAATGAGAAAACATAATGGACGCTAAATAAATAATGACTAGTAATTACAACAGCTAACGCGAACCAAATAACGGGTAAAGCAAACATCTAAAGAATTGACATGTGTTCTCTCCATCCTATGACCTTGGATCCTTCAAGCGATGCGTGAAGAAGCACCTTTGGCCGGCATAGTGACGGCGACTGGGGCAGCCGTGAACAAACCCGGTTTTCTCAGTCGTCGTCACTCTTGGACATCCTCTTGCTTATCATCAGGCGGGACGAGGTCACATGTCGTGTCACAATAAAAAAAAAAAATTAATTAGTTTGAAGTTCAACTAAGATTTATATTCAATATTTAAATGTAATATAAAATCAAAATTAAAATTTTAAAGGAACCCCCGAAACGCCTGGAACCACTTTGGTCATATCATCAGCTTTATAGTAATAAACAACATTAGTCATGGCTCAATAGTTATATCCCTTTAATATCCCTTGGATCCTTATGGTGCATCATCAGATAACTAATCTAGGTCTTCAATTTGATAATGGCCCAGCTAATGGCTCATAGAGATTAACAATTTTAGTTAAAGCACTATGATATTATCTGTTATTGATTTGCTGATCTGAGAGGATTCATGATCAGATACTCCCGATCTTCAATTTGATAACGGCCCAGCTAAAGGCTTAGTTAAAGCACTACAGTTCTATCTCTTTTTTTTGCTGATCAATTGATATCAATTTGCTGATCTGAGAGGATTCATAATGGTGCATCATCAGATTGCCCGGTCTTCAATTTGATGACGGTCCAGCTAAATGCTCTTAGTGAGTAACAATTTTAGTTAAAGCACTATAGTTCTATCTCTTGTTGATTTGCTGATCTGAGAGGATTCATGATGGTGCCTCATCAGATACTCTCGGTCTTTAATTTGATGACGGTCCAGCTAATGGCTCATAGTGAGTAACAATTTTAGTTAAAGCACTATAGGTCCATTTCTTGTTGATTTGCTGATCTGAGAGGATCCATGATCAGATTTTTTAGATCCGGAATGTTTTGTTTTATCGCACTAACTTTTCTACACTTAGTTTCCTACCTTTAAGACAAATCTAATAAGTCCAAACTTAGTATACCAAAAAAAAGTTTGAACACATCCAGGATTTCGTCTCCTACCTTCGAGTTCCATCATCAGAGTAGCTCAGTGGTACTAGTTAAAACACACATGTATTTGTATACGTTTTTATTTCAAATGTTAAGTCACAGATTTGTTTAAAAGTAAAGTAAATACCTATAAGGCTGGGAATACAAGTCCGATTTTCCTCTCCGATAGTCCGATCCGATTGTCTGATCAGACAATCGGAAAGCACTCGTGCCATACATTTGTTTGAATACTTAATACACGTCAGATCCGATTACGATTTTATGGCCGATCCGATTGTCTGAAGGTTCAGTTTTCATACAGAATACAGAAACAAAATAGACGTCCGATTCCTACTTCCGATTTGTAAATAATTTGCTCAGCAATATCGGACGTGTATTCCCAGCCTTATGCGTGTTTAGAACGACAACCCTTGTACGTCGCTATGCGACGAAGATTGTTATTTTATGTCAAATAAATATGCCATTGTTAAAACACGTAAAAAATGTTATAATTTTTCCCCTAAAATATTCAATCAAGGTAATCGATCTAAACTGCAAACCAACCTCGCCATATGAATATTTTAAGGGAAAAATTATAACATTTTTTACGTGTTTTAACAATGGCATATTTATTTGACATAAAATAACAATCTTCGTCGCATAGCGACGTACAAGGGTTGTCGTTCTAAACAGCGCGTCTAAGATCGCTACCGCAGCTAACAAATCGAGCTGATGACCTTGAAACCCCTGATCAGATCTTCATCAATTGTAGCTAAGAACCATCTCGATCACGTCAGCTTTCAAATGAAACAAACCGCATCGTAATCGGTCCATTCGTTTAGGAGCTACGATGCCACAGACAGACACACAGATACACAGAGCCACAGATACACAGATACACAGATACACAGATACACAGATACACAGATACACAGACAAGTCAAACTTATAACACCCCTCTTTTTGGGTCGGGGGTTAAAAAGCAATTGCAATAATTGTTATTACTAGTGAATAGACATCGCCGGCTAGATTATTATCTACAATCTAGCTGTGGCATTTGTTAGCATTCTAATTCTTGGAGCGCAGAATTAATGTTTTAGTGGTTCTAATTGTCCCAAGGTCCGAGTGAACGGCAATCTGCCATGTGATGTTTATGAAGGTTCGTCGCAGCACGACAGACATTTCGTATTACACAGCGGACAAAACACGTGGGCAGGCCAATAAACGGATCTTTACACGTCTGAATATTGTCCACGAAGATTTTACTGCGGCATATTTTACAAAGACGTGTAGCAACATCAGGAAATAAACTAACATTTATATGTAGCTTGGTATAACATCAAAGCGTTGTGACTTCATTTCTTATCGAACTGGCCGCTTGATATTTTCGATAATAGGCTCAAAGAAATTCTAAATATTTTATCGCCCATTGACACATTCAGAATCAGTGAAGAAAGATGTAAATAGCTTGGTATTCCAAACACTACAAAATTTTACCTGTCACTGATTATGATCAATAATAAAAATTATAAGTTTATAATTTATGATTTTATTTGGGATGTAACTTAATTAAGTTGCAGCGATGACTCGAATAGAAAATATAAGAGAAAGAAAAATGTAAGTTCAGATTACCGTCACTATAGCAAAAATTTGGTTTGGAAAGCATCGCAATTTTAAGTGTAAATTATACAGTGGCCTGCAGAGCGTACATATACTCGTATAATGCATATTAGCATCCTGCATTGAAATAAACATAATTGCGTGGTCCACATACCATAACTTCTGAGTGTTATTACAGATATTTACAACAATATAATTCAAGAAATAAAGTAACTCCCGGTTCTAATCATTTACCAAAGCCAGTGTTTTAAATATTATGTGTATATTTGGGTCGCATAGTTTCTATTATTCATAGAAGCACGATTAGTTGTTTGGTATAAAAAGTAACGTATAAAATGCATGGTTCATACAATATTACATACATATTACGAGTAGTATAGTGGTAGTTCGTAGATTAGAAGTTCGGCACATATTAGTGCCGAAAAATACTTTAAAAAAATATTATTTTCAAACAAATTCCTACTCCTTAATTCCAACAGGGATAGTCAGAGACAATAGAGCTTTTCACGAAGAGTTTGTATAAAGTGAACTGAGGATGTGAAAATAAGAGAGTAGTCGCAAACATCGTCATTACTTTACAATTACAAAAAAAAACAACAAACTTTGGAACCCACATAGGTTTAATAACTACTAATAAAATGCATGAATTATAACTAAAATTAGTCGAAACATTATATTTTAATGCCGAATTTGATAATCATAAAAATGTTAAACTTATTAAGAAGCTAATAACATTTATGAAAGCTATAAATTATTATGTTCAATAAAATATATAATTTGCAATGCTTGCATAAGGTGCCTAGCCGTGTGTTAGCTTATGGTTTAATTTTGTATCATTCCTCGGTGGAACTAATAAAACTTTTAATTTATGAACTCGGCCATCGAAGACTTTAACACCTCGACTCGAAAAACTGGTTAATACGAGTGAGACAGCAATGAGATGTGAAAATAATGTGTGATATTATCTCCATGCAGTGTTCACTCGGCGAATATTACTCTAAGTAGTGCGTTTCATTAACCACCAATCCAGTTAATGACTGTCGAAGTTTTTCGCTTAAATAAACATTAAGACGAGAATGGACGGCGCGGACGGTGAACCTTTTACCGGAATTACGTTGTGGCTAAGTGCTCGCTTTTAGGAGCTCTGTGCGGAATCACTCCTCTGTATCATTTCATGTTTAGATATTTTCTGCATAATACATACAAGTTACTTTAATTTAGTCAATTTTTACTTTAACAACTTTTACTTGGCTGAGGTTGTAAAATGAGGTCCAAGAGCGCCGACGACTGAAAATACCTACTCAGATTACGGCTCGGTTTTTATCACGGACCGAGCATAGTTATTTATATTTAAATAAAAATCTAACTAGTATGCAATAAAGTCGTCTAGGGATGGTATTAAAACTTTGCCACTTAGAAAGTGCAGTGGTCACACAGCTGAAGAGAAATTTACTCTGAGCAAAAGTTAATATAAACGAAATTTGTTCTGCGGCGAGCGGTTTGGTGATGTCCACTGTAAGTT
Source organism: Tinea trinotella (assembly GCA_905220615.1). Classification (NCBI taxonomy): domain Eukaryota; kingdom Metazoa; phylum Arthropoda; class Insecta; order Lepidoptera; family Tineidae; genus Tinea; species Tinea trinotella. Next base: position 5,372,287 of record HG992314.1, read on the forward strand.
GGACTCTCTCGTGTAGAAACTAACTCTTGACTTCTCATTGGACACCTGTGTCCATTGAAAACCACACTCGTTTTATTTCCCAGGTTAATGCAAAGTTTGAAACAAGATTTCTACAAACTTTAGTAACGACTAATTACTTGTTCAATGATATCTGGCGTTGATCATTCATTTTGCATGATAAGAATCAAAAAGTACGTGAATTTGTGTAAGACCCTTTTTGTGAGCGGTTTTTACTTTAATTTTTATCAGATGTACGTGAAGAAAAAGATCACAGGTAATAGCGACAACCTACGCTTTAATGAATCCCCGTTTGGGACGATATTCTAGTACATATGGTGGGCGACAGAAAATGTCATATTAAATTTAAATGTCCAGTTTAATATTTACCCGATGTACTTACGAACTTCAGATAAAACATTTTATTGTTTTCGTTTATAATGTACATGTACCTATAGTGGAAATTCGATAGGGTTGAGAATGAAGGAGGTCACTAAAAGGGTATTGTAATTGAATACTTCATCCGGGTTCAGAGTAAATTATGCTCATATATTGATAATATAAACATTGACAGTTAACCTACTAGATTTTGACCGGCATAGTGACAACGAATGATGCAACCACTCCTTACTTACCACCAGACAAGATATGTCGAGTCTCAATCAAACAAAATTTAGAGAAACAAATAAAAAGTACATATACACGAGCTTGTTATAATTAACATGAATACAGTGAAGCGTTTAAAATTACAAGGCACCGCCTGCAAATGAGGTCAGAGATAACCGTGAACTCGCAAAGTTAGTGCGAGCATAAATTAAAACAAGCGTGCCATAAAAAGTTGATAAATGGCCGTACACAGAGGGTTGACAAAAAAGTAAAATGACGGCAGCGTGTTTCATTTTCCGCTGTTCTGCGTCGACATCTGCCAGATTTCAGCGAGCGTTGTGGACATAGCAGCTGTAACGAAGGCTAAACTGTTAGATAACTATGCTAAACAAAAACTTGCATTTAACCGCTAAAATTTTACAATAGTATAAATTTACAACCACTGAAATATGGCGAAATTAAAATATGAATATAAGCGATGTGGCGCCACCAGTTCAAAACGACTTGCCAGTAGATAGATATACTTTGGTTTCTATGATACAAGCACGTATATGATATGTTTACTAATCTTGCTATATAAATGAAATAATAATGCTCTTCATATTATTATTTGGTGCAATATTAAATGCGAGTTACAAACTGTCAGTGTGCATATTAAAACCACATAACTAACTTGAAACTTTGAAATATAAATTGCAAACAACTTAGTACGAGTAACATCTATACAATGAAAGAGAAATAAATGATAAAAATTAGTAATGAAAATTGGAAAATATTTAAAAGGAATGTAGTTTTGTAATATTGAATATAATATGTAATGAATTAGTATGTAATCCCTAGTCATTTTTTTTTTCATTCAATTGTGTATCAATTTAATTGTTTTATTTACTGTTAATATTTATTTTTTTCTTATATAATAATACTATCTTTTTTCGCAGATAATACTATTTTTTTTATATCTACTACAAACTATTTTCTCAGATTTCGCCTGAACATGATTAATGAATTAAATAAATTTTATGCAGCTTACTATCGCGTTTAATTTATGTTATTGATTTTTCATTTTTTAATTATTCGAGAAACGCTGGAATAATAAATAAAAATTTTAAAATAAGCGCTTTATTGAGTCGCATAAAATTTGTTTATTCATTGCTACAAACATTTGTCACTATAACAATTCATATTGTTATAGTAATACTTTTTTATTAGTTGCCAATAAATTAAATTAATACCAAAAGTACACATTTTAACAATGTAGGCATGTATATTTTTACATGTGCATAAGATGTGTATGTAATTCGTTTTGTGTTTCTGCAATGAAATTTCTTCATTGGTCACTACTCCCCAAGATTAACTCACAGAAAATGTCAAAAGGCAATGCTCACTTTCTGTAAACTAGTTTGTTGTTACTTTGTGTAATAACAAATATTTATTAATAATAAAAAGCATATAACATATTATACAACTTAATTGCTTAGTTGGTAGAATAAATCGTTGTACAATGTAAATTAGCTAGCACAACTACCACTTAATTGGTTTAACACGGACCACTGTTAATGAATAAGGTGGTAAATCGGTATTAGCATGACAGTAAATTCAATTTTAACTCACAAAGAGGATTACAACTTTTACAATGAGGAGGAAATTTTGGAACGGAAACCCGAGATGAACTAATATGGAATAATCAAAACTTTAATAGGCACAATGAATTCACTTAAGCATACAATTTCTACAAGCCCACACCCTCCTTTAATCGCGATCGAATTTAAATAATTATATTCAGAAGCTTACACTTGTCGGTTTTTCATAAAATAACAACCTACAAAGTTAAATTAATGATTACAATATTTTTTGTTCGATGTAATTGTTGCTCTGACATTTACCTAGCTTAAGATTCCAACTTGTGGTATTTTCGCACCGTATAAAAACCTAAAAGAGCCTCATGACTAGGCTCAGGACTAGGCTATAAAGACTGAGATTATAAGCGTATTTCACTGAGGTTCCGACAACCTCGTGTTTACCTTAGCTGCGTCGTGCGCATTGGGAAACAAAAATTAGACGGAAGATAGCAAATGCGCGAGGAACAATATATTAACGGGTGGACGGGCGAGCGTGCAAATGCGCTCCGATAATGGCAGATTGTTGCGAATAAAACTACCGCCGTACACGATGCAAATTATGTATTATGTGTGTGGACCACTCGCCTGGAGGCCGCACTGCCATCTGTTGTACATTATGCCACTTCATAATAATTAACCCATGAAGCAAAGCGTTCATAATAATATTTATTTTTATAATTTTATTTTTATTGAAAGTCGGCATCTGACCTTGAGTTGCCTTATGGTACGCAAGGGGAAGTTTAAAAGCGCCGAAGACTGAAAAAACCGATTTAGTTATGGTAGCCGCAGTCGCCGTCACTATGCGAATGGTGCTTTTTCACGGTGCATAAAGCATTCTACGATTGCTCTACAAAAAGAATATACGACGCGCCAATCCTTTTAGTTCGACTACCAATTCGGTCGAGGTTAAAAAGATCCTAAAAAAATCTTCATATTCCTTTTGGCCGGCATAGTGATGGCGCCTAAGGCATCCGTATAATGAAACGGTTAATCATCATCAGTCAAACCTAAAAGATTGTAATTTACATGTGAATAAATGTTATCGGCAATATTTGTAAAATGTTTCCTCGAGAAAGTTCAATTCTAATTGAGTAAGTCCTGATGAAGATTAGATAAACTAGCTATTAGTGGAGCCGTGGATATCGCGACAGTCATTGCTAGATTAGGTGGGGCGAGTCTGTGAGTGCTTTACTGCGGATTGTGGTGTGCGCTCGTTAGGCGGGTGACGCGAGATAGCTTCCGGACGCTTGTCAATTAGACGTACAAAGTGCCGCCGGCCTCCACAGTTGCTGTCCAGCGACGCGCGCACTATAAATTGTCGCTTTGACATAAAACACCGTGTGGACAGGTCACGGATTAAGATAAACTAACTATAAAACCATATTTTTGTATGTTCACTAAGCTCTTCTTCGTGGGATTAGTTGGCTTCCAAATATCATATTATAAATAAAAAGTTGGCGTTTTTAAGTTTTTACCCAGGAAATCCAAGACGTAAACAAAGTAAGTTTTGCGTTCAATCCATCAATTAAACTGTCACGCCTTTTCCCACAGGAATAGGCAGAAACAATGCAGCGCCACTTGCCACGATCCTGACACAATTCCCTTGCTTCTCTCACTTCCACAATTCTCTTTATACAAGCTGTGCGTTTATGGGCACTAGGTAACCTAACTTTCTTGAGGATGTGTCCGATTCCTGGGTCTACCTCGTTTAACATAGAAACAGGACGAATTAACTACATAAATCTAAGATACATTGGTACTGGGTCTACCACATCAGATTGATTAATTCCTTTCGTCAGTCTACTTTGCCTGTTGCGTTCAGCTTGTACAAAATATATTTAGCCGGAATATACTAAATTTAATTATAATATTGCACCACATCTAACACCAAAGGTATTTAGGTTGACTCCCTATAGTGTTGACGTCACCAGCGTGCATTGCTAGAGTCAATACTTCGCGAACAATACATGTCTCTTGCGCAAGAACGAGTGATCACGAGGGAACAATGGCGGGTTAATAGAGCCATTCGTCGCCGCATTGCTTATTCATCCACGCCCTTGACGCCTCCGCGGGTACGCCACCGTCGACGACTGATGTCCTCATATTTCATGAAATGATACCTCTGACAGGATGCAAGCACAATTGCAACTTCGCGCCTACTCAACTCTGATCGCACTTAACGATCAACTTACTTACTCGTTCTTTATTGCCTAATCCTGAACCCTTTTTATTTTTTATACGGTGCGAAAATACCACAAGTTGGAATCTTAACCTAGGTAAATGTCCGAGCAACAATTATTTTGCTCAAAAATTATTTTAATGATTTAATTTTACGTCTAATTTCGCGTCTACTTAACTCTTATAGTACTTAACGATCTACTTACGACCTAAATAGCAATGCTTTTACGAAGACGGGAACTACACTGGGGTGTAGTTCCCGGCAGAAAAATGAGCGCCGACTTTTGAGATGACTTTTGCAATCATCGGCTGATATAGCTTGTCTAACTATAAATGACGCGCCCCCACACTTTATTAGTTTATTAAAATATGTGAATGCAAATTTTACTAACTACACTACTATACTTTATCAGCGTGCTCCTCATTTTGTGACCAACCAGCAACTGAATGACCAATTACAATTGTATTCTCGGTGTGTTGCATTCATATTGTATGTTTTCTTGTGTACGCAAATGCGGTGGAGGGGCGCGTCATTTCGGCTTAGACAGACCATAACAAGAACGCTGAGTGACAGCGGTGAGAGCAAGTCCGCTCATCTATTCTGCCGTGCTCATAATTGATAAAATTTATGCATTTTCGGAAAGTAAGTAGGTAATAAAACAAGTAACTGCTTGAATGCCAACGCTCTTTTTATCTGCCGGCATGTCTATCAAGTATTAAGACAAAGCTTTATACATGTCACTAATACTGTTGGGTTATAGAAAATCTTATAACAGCATATACACCCCAAGGGACCGTGTACATAGAAGACGTAGCAACAAGGGCAGACAGTGTGAATTTCTCCAGAGAGCGAACACTATTACCGCTCAGATTGTGATCGGTGCTCTAAGCGCTAAGCGTCCCTGCACGACCAGACTATCCGAAGGGCAACGTGTCGAGATATTTTATTCATAGAGCTCATGATAAATGAGGAAGGCCGGGGTTTGTATCACATTCATTATTGCCTCATGTATGACGTTATCAAAAACTTGTTGTCGATATCCCGGTTAAGCAACACAAACGTATAGAAAATAATGTAAGCTGTTTCTCAACGTATTGTAATAAATGACGACCATTGGTTTGAAATAATAAAGATTTCTGCTAACTAAGAGCGCTACAGATTTTCAACGATTTCTTATTGCTATCTACCAATACGAGTACTGTGTTGCTGCATCTTACTACCTTTGTAAATCCGCTAGCAGTATTATTAAAATCAATAAATATGAAGAGAATTGTGAACGCGAGGTAAGCAAGGGAATTGTGTCAGGATCATGGTAAGTGGCGCTCCATTGTCTCTGCCTATCCCTGTCGGAAATAAGCGTGTCAATTTGATTTATTGATAATGATATTGACCATTATATACTAAGCTTGTACTAAACGTGTTTGTGTCATGCATACAGAACAATCAAAGTATATATATACATTGGCAAGTAGTTTTGAACCGGTAGTTTTGATCTTAGTTTGCGTGGCCAATTTACCACCATATGACGACAGTCGCCATGTTTATTTAAGATAATATTTATTGCAACTCCTTCGCTTCCCTCACATCCACAATTCTCTTTATACAAGCTCTACAGTTATGGGCACTAGGCTTCGCAGCTTTCTTGAGGATTAAGTATGATTTTATTTAATTAAACAAATTTTATGCGGCTTACTATTGCGTTTTATATGGTTTTGATTTTGCATTTTATTATTATTTTTGTCTCTCCGTGACCATGATGGCTGCAAAGCTCTCGAAAAGTCGAAATAATAAAAAATATAGAATTTAAAAAAAAGAAACGCGATAGTTAGCCGCATAAAATTTGTTTAATTCATTAATCAATGTTCGCGCAAAATCTGAGAAAATACTATGATATTATTTCTTATAAGTGTCAAAAAAGCAACGAAAGTTTTGAATATAAAGAACAAAGATTGTCAAAGTTTCACTCCAAAACTGCTACGAATATAATTCCTTTTTTAACAACAATAGTTTTCCTCCACTCACGATACAAAGGCCGTTTACAAGCAACGGTTAACAATCGTTCAATTTGTAGAGCCCGCGGCACTTGACAATGGTGGTGTACACGCGACGTCGCGACTTTACATTCTCATAGAATAACGCACAACAATCAAGATGTCATTTTTCAACTACCCACGCTGCGAACACCGGCGCAACTCTGCTGGAGATATATAGCAGACAACTCACGCACAGCCCGCAACAAAAGATGCTCCTTTGATTCATATCTTATACACTTTTAGTATAAATATACATAATTTTTCTTGTCTTACATGTTTATACTAAGCTACTTAAACTGCTTGTTTCATAGAAACTGGACGAACAAATTACATAATGTTGCAAAATAGCAACCGTGGTGTAGTGGTAGTAAAAAGGTCACACAAACCAAGAGTCCCCATTACAAAAACTATTTTCTAGTACCAATATATAGGTAATATATCAAAGACTTGTCTTCAAGTAAGTAGTTTATAAATCGGGGACTTTCGGTTTATGTGACTATTTTACTACGACTAACCACGGTTGCCATTATACAAACAATGTAATTCCACGTTACATTATACAATTATACGGTATGGCAGAAGAAGCATGAGAGTAGAATTAACGCTGTAGAAATGCGGTCATTAAGAAGTGTATGTGGAGTGACGATAGCGGATAGAATAAGGAATAGCACAGTGCGCGATAGATGTGGTTTGAAAGAAAAGGTAGTGACAAGGATTGACAAAGGTATGCTTCGATGGTTTGGGAACATGGAAAGGATGAGTGAAAGTAGATTGACGAAAGGAATTTATAAACTAAGTTGGACGTTGTACGGCATTGATAGTAATTATTAAGACAATCCAATTGCTAGAGGATAAACGTTAACAGCATTTTAAAACAAACAGTTTTTATTCACTGTGCTGTAGTTGATAGATTGCCGTAGTGTAGTGTCTATGGAATAGCCTCATAAACAAATCAAATTACAATTTAAAACCAAATCCAATTACAAGCACTTAAAAAAGGAGCACAAAAAATAATAATGAATAAAAGTAATAGTTGAAACTAAGCCTGATTACTATAAAAGTATTAAACTATTATACCTTATAAACAATCTATAAATATCTATTTAAAAAGAAATACAAATGTGCTTAATATAGAAAGGCAATGAATAAAGCGAATCGTAGAGAAGTCTAAAACACAGGGCAGTGTTGTTTATTTTTAAAGTCGGCAACAGTAGTGGAAACAAACTGTGGTCTCAAAGTGAACCGTGCCTTTTAGGGACTTCTATTTCGATTCTGGCAGAGCGGCCTTTGTGGTTAAACGCACAATGGCGCATCGATCGCGAGATTGCACGGAAACGTTCAGAAACGCTAACGACTTACCGACAAGCGGGGCTAATTGAAGTTATTGCCTGTTCTTCTAAACTTAACAGAAAGAGGCGTTCGCACAGTCGTTAAACTGTTTGAGTGAATAAGCCTCAAACGCTTATATGCATAACTTTAAATGTTTAACTTCCTTATATTTAAAATGCAATAAAACAAACAATACGCACCTAACCGCACGAAGATAATTTTATTATTATTTTATGTAACATTTTAGTTACGAATTACAAAAGATTCTAAATAATAATATGCGCTACAGTATAGTAATTTATAAAGTTTAGATATTTATTTCTAAATGCTATATAGCACGTGAAATTATAGTACATATAAAATTGTTTAATCTTTAGGCGTTTTAACTAACTAATTCAAATTCAAATTATTCATTTATTCAAGTAGGCTGAACTCAGCACTTTTGAACGTCATAATATTATAGCAATATATAAATTTAATTACCAAATTATTTAACTAGATATATTAATTAATAAGTAGCTGCTGTAAAAAGGCATTGTCAATTTAGGAAACTAAAATATTAAATATAATACTATGTTTGTTCAAATAGAAAGGAAATTAACCTAAACTTAAAATTACAATCTATTGTGTTAAACTAGAACATTGAAATTAAAGTAATCCTAATGTTATATTTAAATATCGTAACACAATTTCATGATATATTATTAGAATTAATTATTTTATTATATCTAACTTTAATAATATTATTTTACGACAATAACTTATTTTAATTATATAATTTAATATGACATTAGGTGAAACAGTAAAAAGTTTTATAAGTACTATCAGGGATATAGTCCACTTAGCCGCTTAAGAATACATTTTAGCGTCTGTCAAATCATGGCAAGTTACACGATTTAACAGCACTGTATTCTTGCTTGGTAATGCAAATGGCCATATCAGGGCAGACGTGGTGGCTTACCAAAGTCCACTCTCCAACTGTGGGAGGCCTTATTCAAGACTACCGGTCCAGCAAACAATCAGCCAACACCCGTACGCCAAAGAAACACAAGATCGGCCGAGAACATCAAGCGAACCCAAGGCAGTCAATTCCTCTACGCGCACAAGAACTCGGCCTTTAGTAGACTTATACGAACTTGTGGATTATGGTATCTATACAATATCTAACTGATCAAGAAGTTCTAGATAGAATGACTATACACAACGCCGTTTGTTCGTTAACTGGACTTCGTAGTGTATAGAAAAGGAAATAAATCTTGGTCTAAAATCATATTTAGCTAGAGGTGAGTTTTTGTATTTTGGCGACGCCACCCCACATGAGGTTCATCAGGTGACAACGCATCCTCAAAAAGTTACAGTTTGGTGCGGATTTTGCGTCAATGGTAGTTTTCGACAAATGTTTTTTAAATCGATTGCAGAGATAACCAGGAGATTAATCTTCGATAAAATAAAAGTCATTCTTCAGAGGCCCTGAGTGGCTATACTATGGATCTTGTATGAAGAGAATCGTGGAGGTGATGGAAGCGAGAAAATTGTGTCAGATTCGTAAAAAGGAAGACCGAGCAGGCATCTTAATGTAATATTTTAAATGAGCATTTTAGCATTTATCTATGATAAGGCGGCAATATCCCTAATAGTACTTCAAAAACAAAACACATTAAAAATATTTATTTACTAAGTTAAAATGTGCTATAAATATAGTAGTATAGGACTACCGCTTTGAGGTGTTGTAAAATTGTAATTGGGCTGCCTACTGCCTACATACATTTTATAGTTTTTACATAATTTGTGGCACAAGATAACAAGACCATAATATATATATAAACTTTTGTATTTGTGATCTTGTTTTATTGATTTATTTATTAAAACTTACTATAACATTGATACACCAAGATTGATTTTAATAAAAACTTGTTTTTTCTTAGATTTTATGCGAACATTGATTATTGAATTTATTATTACGACGTTTCGAGAGATTTGCAGTCATCGTGGTCACGGATAGAATAATGCAGAATTGTAATATCACTACCCAAAAATAAACGCGATAGTAAGCCGCATAAAATTTGTTGAATTCAAAAACTTGTATATTAATAATATAGCCAAATAATAGCTCAGTAATATGGCAGGACTGGATGCGTTAATAACAGTGATATTAAATAAAACAACATTACATCGTATGTGTTCGCACTACAATAATATTTCTGACAACTGTGATATTTTCACGCAGAGTCGTGGGGCCATAAAAAAATTAGTTATTAGCAATTAATTTTCTAAATTGTGACTATTTTAATTTTTTATTTTATGATTTAATTTTTAATCATGTGTTTTAACTTTTTATTTTTATTTATGCTTTTATCTTTAAATGTTTTTTTTTACTAATGGTTGTGTATAACTGTAATAGGATTACAAGTTTATGATTATTAATGTAAAACCTAAATTTCTAGTATAAGTCTAACTTGTAATTTGTTGTTATACCTAAATAAATAAATTATTTAATTAATTAAACACTACGTTACAATATAAAACATCATAAATTAGCAAACTCATTTAACACTAAAGCAGTTGAGATTTAATCAAAATTGATTATAATAGATTAAATAATAATTATTATATTAAAAATTACCCGTCTCAATCACCAATTAACTTTGTTTTCTTTTATACATTTTCTCCTTAGATAATAACGGAATCGTGATTTTTGTGCAATGTGTTGCACTGACAGATCAGTTGGTTTAGAGACGAATTACCGCACAACACTCTCGCTGCCGTCACATAAAATATTCTACATAAAATCTCCATGCCCTTCTCCTTTAAGAATAACCCCGATATAGGCAAGAACAATCTTCTGGGTCGTCTTCGCTTTAGGTTAAATCAACCTATATTTTGGTACAAAAAATCTACTTATTTCATTGTCTAATAAAATGATGTGCTGACAATAAACTGTACCAATACTGACATACTTTCCCACCTCCACCTTTAATTTTAGCTGTTTTAGTTTCAACACCCACCACTCGGTTCTATGGCCGTAGGGCCCTAAATCGAACACAGGTTATCGAAAATTGAAGACTGCACATACATACGGAGCACGCAGCACACACAAAGCACATTTTTTTATTATCATAGTGGCTCGACATGTGACTCCACTATGCCGGCCACAACTTTCAAAGCTTATTCTGAAACGCGACTAAGTCACTTTATGCCAATAAATGCATATGAACAAAAAATATCTAACCTGTTAAATGATTTCCCGTGAACTCGAAGTCATCGTCCTGATCCCAATGTTTCAATGATAGATTGCCCAAAGGAGTCGCATTGGCGAATTCCAAATTAGCGAAGTGCCAATCTAAAATTTGCCTATCCCGAACAGACAAGTACACCGCACTGTGGATTAAACATTTTAATTAAATATTGTTACGTAGTGTCAGCATTACCCACAGGTCCTTTGGATTTTCCCAATACAAAACAACAGGCTCGACACAATAGCATCAGTGGCAACAAAAAGTTTGTATTAAAAAAACAAAGCCGTGTCGCGTGAACAACGTAACAAAAGGTGTTTACGAGTTTTATCCAAAAAGAGTTTCTGTTACAATATTTCAATATATAACGACCGCGGTCGGCGCGGATTCCGGTCAGTCCGGTTCAACTAAATTGGCATTTGATTGTATCCTGCGAAACATCACATTAAATTACTTGGATGCGATTTCATTAATTTATCAAGGAAAGTTGAGATCAGATGTCGTGTTTCAAATAAACAAAATTAGGCAACTATTTTATAATAATAAGCACCGATTATTAATTTTTAAACATCTATAGCGGCGTCGGCATAAACTGAATCGGAACTTTAGTCATCGGCTTGGTTACCATGTCTTGCTTACGAAGTCTGGCTTGTTTCTTTCTCTTACTTACCATCAGTCAACCTGAGGTCAGATATCAATTTCATCTTGTGAACAATAATACCGAGTTCTTTATGATCTTTTATTTAATTGTGACTCGACATTTGGCCTCGACCTGGCTGATGGTAAGCTTGAGGAGGTCTAAGAGTGCTAACGACTGAAAAAACCGACTCAGTGCACGGCTGCCTCGGTCGCCGTCACTATGCTAGCTAAAGAATCCAAGGTTATAGGATGGGGAGAACACATGGGCTGGTAAAGCAATAGAACGAACCTTGGCGGGTTAGACTCCAAATGTGTCAATTTATCCTCAATATTGTTATTTTGAGTAACGAGGGCGCTGTACTCGTCACACAGTAAATTCATTTCTCTATTCAATCGGCGTAAATTGAATTCTTGGTTAATATTCGGCTCAGTAGTAGTATCAGCATTATTTCTGTCAAATAATATTTTCTCACGTTCTTCCTTCATTGATAACAATAAGTCTTTTATTTCTACCATTCTGTGAAATAAATATAAACGTGAATTCTTATTATAAGATAACTAGTCACTTCGTAATACCATTTTTATTCACTTTTTGGTCAATTAATTTACATATTTATAGTATCATTGGATTAATCATTTATTCTGAATTTGAATCAATTTATATTCGGAATTTGATATCTATTTCCAGTAATTAAATAATAATTTATTAGAAATTAAAAATAAATAGGTAAGTCAGTTGACAAATAATACCCAAGCTGTCAAAAGTTAAATAAGTGGGTATAGTGTAAGCTGGAGTGGAGGCGACAGCCACTTACAGCTAACTAAATAGCTGTAAGTAGCTGATTGGAATCAACAACTTACAAGCTGATCCCAAAACCCGATTAAGTCAATACACAGTCCTTAGTAAGTGGTGATACTACGTCGGATCGGCAGACTAGCACCACTGCCTACCACCTTTGACAACCAGACCCGGAGCAAATGTCCGTCTCTTTTTTTCCATTAACTAATATTTGTAATATTCAATCTAATTATTGAATATTACTAATAAATCTGTGCTTCAAAAGATTACTATAGAAATTATACATATAATGAAAAACAAATACCTAGTACAATTAACTTTCTGTTTCTCCTGCAGAGAAATGACTGCTTTCAAATGTTGTATCTGTAAATGAAAGGATTTAGTGTAAGATACAATATTAACCGGTTCATAACAACATACTATTATACTTTCTTTTTATTGTGACACGACATCTGACCTCGATGCCGCAGTTGCCGTCACTATGCCGGCCAAAGGTGCTTTTTCACGCATCGCTTGAAGGAACCAAGGTTATAGGATAGAGAGAACACATGGGCTGGCATAGCATTCCACTTGTGATTGTTCTACAAAAAAAGCTCACCGAACTTTTTAGTTCGACCGCCGATTCGGTCGATAGAATGCAGATGCTTTCCCCGACCAGTGCGGGTATTACGGGTGTGAAAGGACGAGGTAGGAAAAAGGTTAAAGAGCTCCTCGGAACATTCTAGGCGATAGAGGACACACAGAACTGCCATGTCTTTGCGTAGTTGCAGGGGTTCCAAATAATATGAAATTAATTCTTATTCCTAGCCGACACAGTGACGAAGACTGAAGCAACCGTAAACTGAATCTATTTTTTCAGTCGTCAGCGCTCTTGGGACTTCACACGTGACGAGGTCAGACTATATTTCTAGAATTATTATTGTAGAAAGTATGTACTGATTAGACTTGTGATAGGCAGATAGTTGGTGATCATTTGCCCAGTCTCCTAGTCCGAAGTAGTAAGTGTCCGAGGTGAAGCGACTCAGTCGCGTTCCCGGATTAACTTAACCAATTAGTACCAATTACGCCTTAATGCCACCTATACTAGCGGCACGCTATGATAGCGGTTTTGACGTTTAACTTGCTCATGAAGTTTGTTATAAATTAACAATTACATTTGAAGGAACGATTGTTGTTCTTTGTAGTGACAATAAATAACGCAATTACGCTCCTTCTAACGTAATTATTAATTTATACGAAACTTCATGGGCGTGTCAAACGTCAAAACGGCATTCATAGCGTGCCGCTGGTATAGTGTCATATTAGGTAGAAAGTGGTAGTCAGTTATTACCTGTTTTAACTTTACATTTTTCTGTTGGAGCTTAATAACCCACTCGAGTGCTTGGCCTAATGATACGGGCGTGTCATTGTGATAGTTGAAATCAATCTGATGCGACATATATGAGGTTGCGTCTAAAAGTCTATTGAATTCACGTTCCACCTGAAATTAAAGCATTATTCTCATACATATTGATGACACTAATGACAACATGATTTCGCAATTATTAACAAAATAAATACTTTATTGGTCGGAGCAAATATTTGTTTCATAGCTTTTATTTGTAATATTGAATTATTAGATTGAATATTTGCTTCGGGTCTGGTTATCAAAGAGTAATAAGCATCGGTGCCCAGTCTGCCGATCGGGAGTAGTACCACCACTTACAAGTGTGCAGATCATGAAGTGATTTGGTCGCATTTCGGGATCAGCTTATAAGTTGCCAGTTTCAACTAGGCCGACATAATGGATGTGACTGCTTTACTTATGACTCATTTACTTATTAACTTGTAGTAGCAGTGACCTCCATTCATGGACCGCACACCAGCTTAACATTAGGCAGGGTGATGTCATATGTCGCGTCACAATATGGTTTTGTGGGCACTGCGGACCCCAGGTTAGAAATAATATACCTCATAAATAAAATTACCATTTCATCCTTATGTTTAGGTACTTGATTGCCCGTGGATTCATATAAGGGACACTTCTGCTTGATTTTATTCAGTTCTATATCCATTTGAACTGACAATGTGGTCACAGGGTTGCCTCCTAATCCAGTCACTACCATTGCACCTGATAGAAATTTATATTTTTTATATTATGTTTTATTTATGTACATTTCTATACTAAGCTACAAAAATGCTATATCAAAGATACATTGGTACCGGAACATACAAAGAAACCGAAAGGGACTTCAAGTGCGAAAACGAACCCGCGAATAATTAACTACATTGGTACCGGTGAGTGGTTTTGAACCCATGCTCTCAGTTTGCATAACCATCGCACTGCCACTACACCACACTCACACTATAAATTAGTGTTTTTTTTTATTGAGATATGACTTGAGAACTCGATTGTAATAGTAAGCAAGGGAAGGTCCCACAGCGGCTCAGACGATAAAAAATCGATATGTTCTATCGACATGTGCCGACGAAGATTGCACGTTGCATAAAAATAAAAATTTTCATTAAAAATAAAATGTCATTTTATAACTTATTTATTCTTTTGTTTTCTATATTCTATTTTTATGTCAAATAATTTTTATGTCTTTTACACAATTTCAATGGTTGCGTTTCATTTACAAGGTCCTTGACCATGTAGGGTCAAAGATATATATCCGTAGCAGCAGTCGCCTCCATTAATGGATCACACTCCACCTTAACATCAAGCAGTATCAACCAGGTCATACTATTATTATTAGCCCAGTCTCAATAAAAAAAAGGCATGTACGGTATAACTTAAGACATTACCTAGATCAGCAACATAAGGTTTTTTTCTAAAAGATACTACTCGTCCCCCAACTCTTTCTCTTCCTTCGAGAATAACAACCTCACAACCAAAAGATTGTAACTGACGTCCAGCTGCAAGCCCTGACATTCCTAAAAGATAAATAAAATAGTTTGGTATGAGTCATTGTATAATACATAAAATACAATACAGTAGTATTATTTGTATTGTACAATTTTTTAGTTTTTAAGAGTGGTAGGCAGTGGTACCCAGTCTGCCGATCTGGGGTAGTACCACCACTTACAAGTATACAGACCGTGAAGTGATTTGGTCATGTTTCGGGATCAGCTTGTAAATTGCCAGTTCTAACTAGGCCGGCTAACTAGGTGGATGTGATTGCTACTCACAGTTATTGAATTGTATTAGCCGTGGCATCCATTAATGGACCACATTCTAGCTTAACATCAAGCGGGATGCTGTCATAAATATGTCATATCACAATAAAATAAAAAATAGTATATCAGGGTCTTGATTCGCAACACATTTGACGTCGAAAAGCAGTAAAATTGCGTTGCACTGATATTTAAAATATTCGTAACCAATCAGCGAATAACAAATTAATAGGTAAACTATGGCGATTGGACACTTGCAACCGCGGCGCAATTTCACAGATTTTTCGTCGGCATGACATAAATAATAACAAGTTGCAGTATGCATTATTTTATAAATACAAAAATTATTACCTGCACCAATTATAATTACTTTTGGCCTGCTCTTCCCTTTAGGAGGTAAAGGGATTGGTGTCACTCTCTCGTAAATGCCAAAGTTAATTAACCCATGCCTCTCAAGAAACATGTGGATGCGAGCCAATAGAAGAGGTTCACTGCTGTACGGAGGCTGTAAAGAAAAAATATTTAATTTTTATTTTATTTTAATTTTTATTTACATTTCTATACTAAGCTGCTATCTTGCTTGTATTATTAAAAATAGGACAACCAAAGTACATATATTAAAGATACATTGATACCAGCAATAGTTTTGGTTGAAGCAAATATTTCAAAGCCTTTATTTGTAATATTTAATAATTATATTAAATATTGCAAATGTTTGTTAATTTAAAAAAGGCAGATATTTGCTCCAGGTCTCGTTATCAAAGAGTTACCTAGTCTGCCTATCTGGAGTAGTACCACAACTTACAAGTATACAAACTATACAATCTAAACCATACTTAACCACATACACACACAAAAAAATTCATCAAAACCAATCCAACGGTTTAAAAGTTCAGTTTCATACACACGGACCCTAGATATAACTTTAAAGTTAAACATAATATTGTAACATTATACTACACAATGTATATAACGACATAAATTAATTTGCAAGGAGTTGCTATATTGTAACTTCGAGCTATGTCGATCCAGTTGCCAGTATCCAACATACTGGCAACTGGCATCTTGTCGTTCGAAATGGCTGGATCCTTGTTGTTACAAAATGTAACATATGCAAGGATGGTATTGGCCAATACAAATACAGTGCTTCATCTCTATAACATGATCTTATCATGTGATTTTATAATCAAAGCACATTAGCTACTGTTGGAGATAATAAGATTAAAAAATATATAAAATACAAACATCCATTTTTGATAGAGCCATCTCTGGGGTCAATTGTATTTTAGGATTTTCAAACCACATCCTTAGAACTCTATTTCTAATTTGCAGAAACACATAGGCACTACTTCCTTTTATATCGGGAAAGCACTCTGCTTCTAATGTTGATAACTTGTCATGCGGAAGTCTTGACTGAAATGCTGCTCCCTCCAAACTGCAAGTTTTAATTTACAACTTTAAATATGCACCAGTATATGTATAAAGACTGAAATCTAGAATCGTATGAAATATTATAATAAATCTATGGAAAATTATTATTAACAAGCAAATTTGCACCATTCTGACAATGCTTATCCATGAAGGTTATTTGCGTTAATATAATATTATGTTATACACACCTGTTTATCATTTCTTTATACTTTATTTGTTCATTATCCTCATTTTTGTCTTCATAGGTAGACCCTTTTTCTTCTTTTTTTTCCTTTAAAATTTCATTATTACGGCTTGATGAAGATTCACGACGACTATTCACAGTACCTGGACTAGTCGTTAATTTGGATTTATCAGACTGATCTGATTCTGATCCATCCATTTTGATCTTTTCATCCAATTCCTTAAACTCAATCTAAAATCAATAAATATAACCATATTTTTAGTAAAAATAACTTCTAAACATATTGAATAATTATTTCCCACTTTTGCATACCCTTGCACGTTTTCTGCGGCTCATTTTATTAACGAATATACCGATCTAACAGAAATATTAACTATTTTGAAAAGATACACAAACAAATTTGCGAATAAACGAAATGACACTAAGCTTTTTAAAATTTTTAAAAGCAGGGCCATAAATATACCTAAATTAAGTCCATCTGTTAAATATTAGAAACCCAGTGAGTAAAGAAAACAATTCAGATAGGCAACGAAATAGTGAAGTGAATATACTTAGTGCGAAAGCAAATATTGTAATAAAAAACGCTAAACCACCGCTAAAAATTTTGCTCGACAATTAAGAATATAAAATCAAAATTAAAATTTTAAAGGAACCCCCGAAACGCCTGGAACCACTTTGGTCATATCATCAGCTTTATAGTAATAAACAACATTAGTCATGGCTCAATAGTTATATCCCTTGGATCCTTATGGTGCATCATCAGATAACTACTCCAGGTCTTCAATTTAATAATGGCCCAGCTAATGGCTCATAGAGAGTAACAATTTTAGTTAAAGCACTATGATATTATCTTTTATTGATTTGCTGATCTGAGAGGATTCATGATCAGATACTCCCGATCTTCAATTTGATAACGGCCCAGCTAAAGGCTTAGTTAAAGCACTACAGTTCTATCTCTTTTTTTTGCTGATCAATTGATATCAATTTGCTGATCTGAGAGGATTCATAATGGTGCATCATCAGATTGCCCGGTCTTCAATTTGATGACGGTCCAGCTAAATGCTCTTAGTGAGTAACAATTTTAGTTAAGGACTATAGTTCTATCTCTTGTTGATTTGCTGATCTGAGAGGATTAATGATGGTGCCTCATCAGATACTCTCGGCCTTTAATTTGATAACGGTCCAGCTAATGGCTCATAGTGAGTAACAATTTTAGTTAAAGCACTATAGGTCCATTTCTTGTTGATTTGCTGATCTGAGAGGATCCATGATCAGATTTTTTAGATCCGGAATGTTTTATTTTATCGCACAAACTTTTCTACACTTAGTTTCCTACCTTCAAGACAAATCTAATAAGTCCAAACTTAGTGTACCAAAAAAAAGTTTGAACACATC
The DNA here is from genome assembly GCA_905220615.1 of Tinea trinotella. Lineage (NCBI taxonomy): Eukaryota > Metazoa > Arthropoda > Insecta > Lepidoptera > Tineidae > Tinea > Tinea trinotella. Next base: position 5,390,887 of record HG992314.1, read on the forward strand.
CAGGATTTCGTCTCGTACCTTCGAGTTCCATCATCAGAGTAGCTTAGTGGTACCAGTTAAAACACACATGTATTTGTAAACGTTTTTATTTCAAATGTTAAGTCACAGATATGTTTAAAAGTAAAGTAAATACCTATAAGGCTAGGAATACAAGTCTGATTTTCCTCTCCGATAGTCCGATCCGATTGTCTGATCAGACAATCGGAAAGCACTCGTGCCATACATTTGTTTGAATACTTAATACACGTCAGATCCGATAGTCGGATCGGATGTCAGAATCGGAAACAACGCCAAGGCGCTTACGATTTTATGGCCGATCCGATTGTCTGAAGGTGCAGTTTTCATACAGAATACAGAAACAAAATAGACGTCCGATTCCTACTTCCGATTTGTAAATAATTTGCTCAGCAATATCGGACGTGTATTCCCAGCCTTATGCGTGTTTAGAACGGGCAACCCTTGTACGTCGCTATGCGACGAAGATTGTTATTTTATGTCAAATAAATATGCCATTGTTAAAACACGTAAAAAATGTTATAATTTTTCCCCTAAAATATACAATCAAGGTAATCGATCTAAACTGCAAACCAACCTCGCCATATGAATATTTTAAGGGATAAAATTATAACATTTTTTACGTGTTTTAACAATGGCATATTTATTTGACATAAAATAACAATCTTCGTCGCATAGCGACGTACAAGGGTTGTCGTTCTAAACAGCGCGTCTAAGATCGCTACCGCAGCTAACAAATCGAGCTGATGACCTTGAAACCCCTGATCAGATCTTCATCAATTGTAGCTAAGAACCATCTCGATCACGTCAGCTTTCAAATGAAACAAACCGCATCGTAATCGGTCCATTCGTTTAGGAGCTACGATGCCACAGACAGACACACAGATACACAGATACACAAAGCCACAGATACACAGATACACAGACAAGTCAAACTTATAACACCCCTCTTTTTTGGTCGGGGGTTAAAAATGTGATTGTTGGAGCTGATAATACTCAATATTGGATTGAATTAGAAGCCGCTTTCGACGTTAGCATCAAAACAATCTTATTCTATTTGCGTCAATTTGGCAATTAGAAAAGCTTGTCAAATGGATGCCCCATGGACTTAACGAGAGCGCTGCGTACAGGCACAAAAACGGATTCTGTTTTACAGTCGCGAACAGAATGCCGCAGGGGCCGCATTCTGTGCGCAAATTGGTTATATACCGGTTAAGCATCTAACCAATGCCCTAAACAAAAATGTATTCCTATAAAAGTGATGGTCACTGAGATACCAATACCCTGAACGATTTATCACAGCTTCTTAACAAACGGGATGACGTTTACTGCAGATGTGTACTGTGAAGAACTGAACGCAATGGTAGACAAACTTCAACCTTTGCAACCAGCTTTGGTCATTCGCTCATTCCCGCAGCTAGTGCGCGACAACGTGTGAACTCACAGATGGTCTCCTAGCTTGGACCTGAGGTTGGCACCTCTCTGTCATCCGCCGTACTCTTCCACTTTTTCAGAGGGGACAACTTTTTAAGCGGGAAAAATTCTAAAGGTACAAAATGCTTTTGAAGAGTTTGGCTCCCGTCCAGCTGATTTCTTCAAGAAGGGCATTGATGAATTACCTCTGCTCAAAGATGCATCGATTTTATGTTTAATCCATATCATTTTAATTTCTTACATTAATTTGATAGAAATAAAAATGTAGATAAAAAATATTTAATTTATCAATCAAATTGTCACGCCTTTTTCCCACAGGGCTAGGCAGAGACAATGGAGCGCCACTTACCACGATCCTTACACAGCTCCCTTGCTTTTTTCACATCCACAATTCTTTTCATACAGGCTCTGTGGTTATGGGCACTAGGCAACCTAGCTTTCTTGAGGATGTCTCCGATTTGGTCGGAAATATTTAATTTATTCTACATATTATATGATTTTGTATTGCCATTAAGGATATCGTGTTATTGTAAGTAGATAGATAAAAAATAAGGCCAAAAACTAACACACTGACTACTGAAAAATCACGCTCTATACAGTATGAAACAAGAATGATTCTCATCTGAAATTGTTATGATAGACTATTTAGCCTATGTTACCCGGGTTATAATAACGAATCACCTCAATCATCAAAATCGGATGAATAGTTTAGGTGGACATAATATAAGTACATACATACACACATACATATGTTTTAAAATGCTAAAATTATAGTCATAACCCTTCCTTACGCGCCTCGCCGTAGTCGGGTAAAAATAAAAAAATATATAAAAGTTGTTAAGGCCGTTTATTTCAAAATTAATTAAATTATAATTTATATGATTAAAACTAATTATTTATTGAAAAGATTTAATAAACTCATTATGAAGAGGTGTCTCTTCAGCGTACCCAGCGATCTCTTGTGGTATTATAGCACTCTCATCAATTGATCCGCAGGGGCGGCACATACATTCTAACGGAGCTTTTGTTGAAACCTTAAAAGAAAGATAGATTAATTAAAGTAATAATAATTAAATACTATTTATTTAAATTAAATCCAATAAGTGCAACCTTTTTAAATTTCTCTTCACCCGGCCTTGCTTTTGGACAGAATAAGGTAACGGATGCTTCTCTTTCTCCAGATTCTTGACAGCAATTGCAACTGCGTTCCATCTGCCAAATTTTACTTCCGGATACCTAAAGTACAAAAATAAATTACTTAAGTAATGTTTCATTAATATTAAAATCTTTATCACTATGTCAAAGGTTATCACTACGTTTCGCATTAAAATTTATTTTACATTTACCTGAACATAACTTGTACATTTCCCAATGCATGCGAATGAAGGTATTGGTTTAGGGACACATCCAGGGTATTGCAATACATGTATTACTGGTGTAACTTGGCATTCTTGAACTGTTAAATAAAATATTTTCTTAATTAAAACCTAGAATCCTTTTAAGAGACAAATCGTAAACATACATTTTGCTTCAAACATGTTCCAGGGATATATATTTCAGGGTCATTTTAGTTTAATATATGACACCGGCCAGTGGCGTAGCGTGGCGGGGGCGGAGGGGGGGCCCGCCCCCGGCAGCACATTTAGGGGGCGGCAAAATTTATATAAAATAAAATAAATTGTTAAAATTTATACCTGAAATTCATATTTTTGTTGTACCTATGATTGAAACTCCTAAAAAGGGGCTGCAAATTTTTTTTCCGCCCCGGGCGGCTAACTTCCACGCTACGCCACTGACACCGGCCAGCTTGATATTAATGCAAAGGTCTATGTTAGTTGGTAGTAGCAGTGTCCACTATGGCAGCCTGATGAGATGTCCCTTTACACTGAGCTCGAAGACTACAGTAGAAAGGATAAAAATAAACACATTTATACGTTACCAGGCGATACTTGTATTTGTAGAGCTTGTGTCTTTTTATTTTGTAATTTACACATCGAAACAAAGATAAACATATAGAAAAACCTCGAAATCAACATTATAAATTGGATATTTAATTCTATTAGAATACTCCTCAAAATATAAAACTGTACTATCAGAAAATAATGTGCACTCTTCTATATAAAGGAAAATATTTATTCCATTAAATGCAGGGAACATGAAAAGTCGTTTGAGTTAAACAGGCCTCCTGGTGAGCCTACCATTGAAGTAATAAGATATATGCTGCTATGTCTCTATGGAACTACCCGTCCAAAGTGGACATAAAACCCGTCTATAGTGGACATGAAACTATTTAAAATGTTTTAGATTTCAGTATAATAATTTATCAAGAAAGCTAGGTTGCATAGAGCTTGTATGAAGAGAATTGTGAATGTGAAGGAAGCGAGGGAGTTGTGTCAGGATCGTGGCAAGTGGCGCTCCATCGTCTCTGCCTATACCTGTGGGAAAAAGGCGTGACAATTAGGTTGATTGATTGATAATTTATCAATCAACCAAATTCTAACGCCTTTTCCCCAATATAATAATTCCTATGAATTGTTAAGAGATATAAATTTTAAATTCTGCAAATATTTAATTTTGTAGCATTTGTGTAGCGTGCGTGCCTATATCAAATTATGTCAGTCACTTGACCTCTTCTGCCGTGTGGCAACTCTTTCTTTCATTCTTTCTGTCAGTCAATCAACCCAACAATCAGCGAATTCAGACGCGAGTTATTAGTAAAAATATTTTCTTTAATTGAAGCTCAGTTTTATACACATTTTATTCAAGATGATTATAGACGAAACATTTGTTTTATCTGCGATTTTAATTTTTTCCTGGGCTGAGTATTTTTGGGAGTTATATCTATTAATTCGGCAAGTAAGTAGTTTTTAGGTTATTTTTGTGATTGGGCTTAATTTATCTAAACTATTATTTTAATTCAATGTCATAATAATAATTGTTAAATGTACAAATAGTTTTCAGTCTGATTTGCTTCTTATAATCAGAAAAATGTAAATTTAAGTGATAACATGTCACAATCTGGTTAATTCTTATAAGATTATCCCAAAATACAAATATCAATTATTGAACTAGTTTAAGGACTATTGTTTCAAATTCATAAACATTTGCTTCAATTAAATATTATTTTCAATAATAATCTAAACATCTTTTATATTGTTATTTTATTATGATGTGGCAGAATTTTAAACCAAATCTAAATAATTTGGTTGTCTAGTATTATTTAGAAACTATAAATATAATGTTATTTTAAACACTGACAGAAAAGCATATATTTTCATTAATTACAGTTGAAGATATACAAAACCAACACAACAATCCCTGATGTACTGAAGAATATGTTAAATGCAGAAACATTTGAGAAAGCCCGCCTCTATGCAATGGACAAATTGAAGTTTAGACTTGTGAAGGAGTTTTATGATATAACAATATCATCTCTATTTTTATGTGCTGGCTGGTTTGCAGTGGCTTGGATGAAGTCGGAACAAGTATTGCAATCATTTAATTATTCAGAATCAGAAATTTACACTAGCTGTGTATTCTTACTCTTTATGACGTTGTTCAACTATGTAGTTAATATGCCATTTACAATTTACTCTACTTTTGTATTAGAACAGAGGCATGGATTCAACAAACAAACAATTGGATTCTTTGTCAAAGATCAGTTTAAGTCTTTGGTTGTATCTCTTGTAATATCTTTACCTATTGCTGCTATTATCATTTATATAATTGCACTTGGGGGCAATATGTTTGTTGTATGGTTGTGGCTATTCACAACAATTGTCACTATGCTTCTCTTAACAATATATCCATCAGTCATTGCACCACTCTTTGACAAGTTCACCCCATTGCCCGATGGAACATTAAGGAAAGGTATTGAAGAACTTGCAAGTCGACTCAAATTTCCATTAGGGCAAATATTTATTGTTGAAGGATCTAAGAGATCTGCACATAGCAATGCATATTTTAGCGGTATGTTTGGTGCAAAAAGAATTGTTTTATATGATACTCTGATTGAGAAGTTTGACGAGGAAAAGAAAACAACAGTTGGATGCACCGAAAGTGAGATTTTAGGTGTTTTAGCCCATGAATTAGGTCATTGGCAATGTAACCATTTGTATAAGGGACTTGCATTGACCGAACTTAATTTATTTCTGCTCTTCTCTGCCTTTGGATTCCTTTTCAAGTATTCTCTCTTATATACTACATTAGGCTTCCCAGCTGGTCAAGAGCCAATTATTATTGGTTTGATTGTAGTTTTGCAGCTTATCCTTGCACCTTACAATGCTATCTTATCATTCCTCATGACCATTCTTACTCGCAAAAATGAATATGAAGCCGATGAATTTGCTGTTTCTTTAAATTATGCACCACAACTAGAAACAGCTCTCATAAAGCTGAGTAAGGATAACTTGGAATATCCTGTTTATGATAAATTGTATTCAACATGGCATCATTCCCACCCAACTCTGTTACACAGAATTGAAAACATTAGAAATAAGAAGCGTGATTAGAGGATATGTAATTTTTTACAATAATAAGTGATTATAAAAAATTGTATTTTCTTAGATTAAATATTAATTATTGAATTAAACAAATTTTATGTGGCTTACCACGATGGCCGTAAAGCTCTCAGAACATCACAATAAGAAAAAAATGTAAAATCAATAACAAAAATTAAACGCGATAGTAAGCCGCATAGAATTTGTTTAACTCATAAAAATATTTCTAACGTGACATTACGATTCTGTGACATCGTGAGCTGAGAGGATTTTATTATGGAGTAAGATGTCTATTTCATAAGTTAGTATCAGGTAGATTTAACCCTATATGACCATTATGGTGGTTGACTTATAGAATACTTTATATTATGCTTTTTATTTATAGTTTTACCAGTACTGCCTTTATTACAAGTCACATTTGTTTAACTATAATTATTTACTTAAATATCAAGTTCAGGGATGTTGTTTTTTTTGGTCAGTGATTATTTTTTTCACGAAATTCAATGAGTTTATTCTAGTTTAATATACTTAAGTTTTATATATTGTGCAAATACGACGAGAAAAAAAGGTTATATGTTTTGTGATAACTATCAGCCAGAAGGAGTCCACTGCCTCTACCTTATAATGCCATTTCAAACTATAAGATGGCAGTTGCATCCACTGATTATTCGTGACTTTCACTATGTCTTCAATTCAGTGGGAGGCCTACTTACGCTGCGTCTGCCGGTTCGTGGTCTTCACTCTAGAACCTTTCTTTCCCATCGGTAGTCGGTTTTTCGAGCAATTACTATACTACTCGGTTAATTGGGAGGTTCCTGCAGTAGTGGAGCGGTGTGTATTCGTTCCGCACCACTCCACTAGCGCATGAACCTACTCAGGTCAATGCTATGCTCACTGGCACTAAAACCGGCCCGCATAAAAATGTTTATTCGTTTAATGTACGTTCTGCATACATAGAATTTCTGAGAAGAAATAATCACACATCAAAAACATTTTGAAAGCCCGGATGAAAACTTTAACTAGGAAACCAAAGGCATGATACTTAGTTAAGTTGTTTTTGTTTTAATATCTCTTGTGACATTCAAAATGGAGTCTGCAACCAAAAAACTAATACTAGTTCTAAGCACTTGGACACATTTTATTTATTTTAGTGTTATGTGATCTCGAGCATTTACATTAACACAATTTTGTTGATACTGCAATATGTTTTATGTCAGTTGGGACTTTACAGTGGAATCAATAAAATATTTTTGGTTATAAAGATTGACTAGAAGCATTAATGTTTCTCATTTAACATAACATTATAGTTTTGATTTCTTACATTCCTATACTAATCTACTAAGAGTGCTTGACCATTGAAACAGGATGACCAAGATACATTGGTACCAGCAAGTGGGCACAGCTAAAATGTTTTAATGTTGACATAAAACGTATTGCAATATGAACGGCAATTAGCAAATGATAAGTTTGTTTTCTATAATGTCAAATACAATATTTTAATAAATTTTTAAAGTCATTTACCACTTTAATACTTAGACCTCACCTGAATTGTCTAAAACTGAGTCTACTAGTAAAACTAAACCTTCAAGACAAGTATACTAACCGATGGATTGGACGATGCCGGATGCGATGCGACTACTACTTGCAGCTATTTAATTGTAGTCACCTCTATTTATGAACCGCACTCCAGCTTCCAGCCGGACAAGGTGCTTACGTTGCAGACGTGCTTACAACGATAAATGTTATTGGGTTTTTAATGTGACACAAAGTGGAGTGACGATAGCGGATAGAATGAGGACTTGCATAGCGCGCGATAGATGTGGTTTGAAAGATGTAATGGCAAGGATTGACAATGGAATGCTTCAATAGTTTGGGCACATGGAAAATGAGTGAAAGTACATTGATGAAAGGAATTTGGAATCTGGATGGATGCGTTGAACGAGGCAGACCCAGGAGGTCTGGTTTAGACCAAATCAAGAAAACTTGGTTGCCTAGTGCCATAGAGCTTGTATGAAGAGAACTGTGGATGTGAGGCGAAAGGCGTGACATTTTGATTGATTGGCTCAACATCTAAACTAGACTTGCCTGATAGTAAGCGAATGGAGGTCCAAGACTACCAACGACTGAAAAAACCGACTTAGCTTACATTCCCTCGGTCGCCGTTATCCAGTATGCTAGCTTGAAGGATCCACCTTGTTTAGGATGCCAAGTTAGTCTTAATAGCAATCACATGATCTCGCTAGATATGGTCCGTGTGATTCAAGTCGCAGCGAAGTAGGAAGGGGAGTACATACGACAGGCATTGTTGGAACACGCTTTCGTTACACGTAAGGTTACGGGTTCGATTCCCGATCGGAGCAAAGATTTGTTTCGTAGTTTTTATTTAATTTAATTGAATATTAGAAATATTTGTTATAAAAAAAGAGACTGATATTTGCTCTTAGTTAACTTCGAGTAGTAGGCAGTGGTATTGGGCCGATCCGTACAAGTATGAAGACTGTGAAGTGACAGTCGCGTTTCGGGATCAGCTTCTAAGTTGCCGGGGTCAATAGGGGATGTGACTGCTACTTACTATAATTTAACTATAGTAGCAGTCACATCCATTCATGGACCGCACTCCAGCTTAGCATTAGGCGAGGTGCTGTCATATATCGAGAGTCTCGATTCGAGACAATAAAAAAATTCAAGGTATAGGAACACCGCAGAAAACCGTCAAACCTTGTTTAGGATGCTTAGTGGTCTTAATGGCTCCTTCGATGCGGCCCTGTTATTCAAGCGCTGCAAAGAATATCTAGTCCGTCCGAGGTATAGATCCCGGCAGATAAATAGAGCGCTGAGTTTTGAGCTACGCAGCATAAGGATCCGCTTATAAGAATAGCGTTGTAGCAGGAGCAAGTCCGCGTATCTATTCTGTCGTGCTCATAATTGATAATATTCTATTTTTTTAGTATTTTCTTAAATTTTGCGCGAACATTGATTATTGAATTAAACAAATTTTATGCGGCTTACAATCGCGTTTATTTAGGTTATTGATTTTACAATTTTTTATTATTCCGTGGTTTTGAGAGGTTTGCAGCCATTGTGGTTAGGGAGAGACTTTTTATACCGAGGGAGGCGTTACAAAGAGTAGGAAAGGGGTAAACGGGTTTTTATCATCGAGAACGCCAGATTATTGTATTTTTTCTTGAGTTGTAGTTTACAACTCTCGTAATAAAACAAAATAAGTTGAATTGTTTAATATGTTTATTTATAAGTAACTAACGGCCTTAACAAACTTGCATTTTATTCTAAAATCTACATAATAGTTTTAATATCGTAGAGTCTGGGTATGTGTCCGAAATCCCTAAATTTTCTACACAAAATATATTTTAGTTATAATCCCCGCATTTATAGCACTTGCATTCCTCTGGTTCTCTTAACTTTATCTCCATTGCTCCCATAGTCTCGCTGTTGATCCTCAAGCCGTCTGGGTCGTAACAATGGGTTAACATTACGTATCGTTCGCGAAGATAATTCTCTCGACAGCAGAAACATTCCTAGAAAAAATCGGGTTGTGTTATAAATTTGATGTAGTATAATGTTATAGATTTGATAGGCACAGTGACAACGACTAAAGCGACTAGACTAAGCTAGACTACAGTCGCTATATTTGTAGATTATATTGCAAATATTTGTTAATAAATAAAAGAGGTGAATATTTGCTTTGAGTCTGGTTATCAAAGAGTGTTAGGCAGTGGTACCCAGTCTGCCGATCCGGAGTAGTACCACCATTTACAAGTATACAGATCGTAGAGTGATTTGGTAGAGTATCGGGATCAGCTTGTAAGTTGCCGGTTTCAACTAGGCCGGCATAGTAGATGTGATTGCTACTCACAGTTATTGGATTGTAGTAGCAGTGGCATCCATTCATGGACCACTTTCCAGCTTAACATAAAGCGGGGTGCTGTCATATGTCGAGGCACAATAAATTTAAAAAAGGCCGGATGGTTTTTATATACCATTGCTTACTATCAGGTAGGGTCTGTTGTCGAGTCAGAGGTCAAAGTTAGAGCCTTTATTTTCATCATATTTATTAGAAAAACTATCGAATATACAGTAAAACATTTAAAAATGTCTGCGATCTGGACAAAAAAAATAAGGGTATGAGCAGTGCCCTCTATTCATGAACCGCACTTTAGCTTAAGATCAAGCTGGAGCCTGTCATGTCGAGCTGGAATTAAAAAATATATTAATAGGAGCATTTATTACCTTTAAAAATCCTGTTCCAGATATTACCGAGGGCTGAACTTGGCTATTACACATCCCTTCACATTTATTAACTTTTACTTCACCAGTACAGGACCTAATTAGACGTCCCATTTCATCATATTCCTCTGAAATTAGTCACGATTAATACTTAAAAACTTCATTGAAAATTAATAAATATTACAAGCTATATTCACCTTTAGTTACATGAATGTCCGTCGCTGCAGACTCACAATCTTCTTCAATGTTACAACTAACTAAACTTATATAAATCATTACGTAAAATAAAATAAAAATGCAATTGGTATATCTTATCATTTTTATTCTAATAAACTCTTAGTAAATTTGACCGTACTGGTCGATTTTCATCCTAATAATGAAGTATGGGCGCTTGGGAAATGAGTTTTATAAGTACCTCTGGTATAAATCAGCCCTTGTTAGTAACAACGGGGCGCTTCAGTAATAAGTGATTTTCTTTGTAAAGAAAATTCATCTTAAAGGCAATTGTAGTTCCGTCTTAAAATAAGGGCAATGTTCTGTTAATTGTGTCATAAAAACAATATCTAGGAAAAAGCTTTATTTATGTAAAACAAATTACAAAAGCTCACTTATAGTTGCGAGGTTTTATATCTGATGTGGACGGATGCGTTAAACAAGGCAGGCCCATAACCACAGATCCTGTATGAAGAGAATTATGGATGTGAAGGAAACAAGGGAGCTGTGTAAGGATCGTGGTAAGTGGTGCTCCATTGTCTCTGCCTATCCCTGTGGGAAAAAGGCGTGACAATTTGATTGATTGATTGGTTTTTTCTTCCATTGAACTCTTGGTACATAGATGGAGATGGAGAAAAGCGCATAATATGCCTAATACTCGTAAGTGCTGAACATGGAAAATATGTTATTTATAAAGGTTAAATGTTGAATTTTTTTATAAGGATTAGTTTGTATCTTTACTGTTTTTATTAATAGAAAATAAACGAATTTATATTCTAGTGCCTAAGCTGTATATTATTATTTAAAAAGTACATAGTAATGGTAAATCATGTCTTTTCTACTTTCACATTATTTCATCATTGCCATCTTCTCTTCGCGTCTATATTGCTTAGAATAATTTCTGAAATAGTGGATATATGTTAGTTAACGTACTTACAAAATGGTTACGTATTTTTTAGCAATAAAGCAAGAGTTTTTTTAATAAGTGACTGGTGTCTGATCAAATGCAGAACAATACAAACAAATAACTCTAACTCTCCTGTCGACCCAAACCTGCCTATCCGCTCGACTGAGGTAGCCGTGAACCATGACGGTTATTTTTTAGTCGTCGGCAATCTTGGACCTCCATCATGCTTACCATCTAACTGTAGTAGCAGTCGCGTATCGAAATCTATCCCATTTAAGAAAACATAGTGCGATCATGTGCCAATCTAGTTCAACGACGGTACCACCCCAGGTTGACCGACTAGAGAATGACCACCAACTACCAATCTTAGGCCGCTCCCTGGCGTCCGAAATACCTTCAAAGCGTTGAGAGCCTTTGTTATTGTTATGTTCCTTGTGCGTTCGTTTAGAACCTTTTGCACACTAATAAACATTTTATTTTCCAAATTGATTTAATCTTTAATTAAACACGCTTTGTAAATCTCAGCCTATCTCAATGTTGGGTCGAACAATATTAACTCTGAAACCATTTTAAAACGCGGATCAGGGAGAGGCCATAAACACCCAAACAACCCGATAAATTGACGACAGGCGTGGCGCATTGGCTAACACAGCAGTTCGTTAGGCGTAAGGTCCAGGTTAGAATCCCGGTCAAAGCAATTTTTTTGTTTCATAGCTTTTTTATTTGTAATTGTTAATAATTAGATTAAATATAACAAATATTTATTGTTATTAAAAAAGAGGCGGATATTTGCTTCAATTTTGGTAGGCGTGAAGCCCAGGTAGTTCCACAGCTTACAAGTATTCAGACTGTAAAGTGACTTACTCGCGTTTGGGGATCAGCTTGTAAGTTGCCGGTTCCAACTAGGCCGGCATGGTAAATGTGACTGTTTCTTATAGTTATTGTAGTGCAGTCACTTCCATTCACGGACCGCACTTCAGCCTAATATCAGGTGGAATGCTGTCATATGTCAAAGCTAGTATATTACAAAAAAGATTATCGCATAATTGTTTTTACCTATCTATCTTTTCTGCCTCTTCTAATGTGTCTGGAAGTGGAACATTCATAGTTTCCGGAAGAGGCACCAGTAGGAATACTTGACACAGAGACATGAGTGCCAATATAATCATGGGTAACTCCTCTCTGATATCCTCAAGAGACACAAGTCCTGGGGCCATCATGGATCCGATCCTGGCAAAAGTATTTACACCGCCTACTCCTACGTTTCGTTCAAGCGTAGGAAAGAGTTCACCAGAAAATAAATATAAAGCTGGTACTGCACCCTAAAATTAGAATATCTTTTTACTTTTACATCTACCAGACATTATGAAATGCTTTGCCACCCCATGTGATCTCCCATCCCAACCCATCTTATAACCTTGGATCCTTCAAGCGATGCGTGAAGTGGCACCTTTGGCCGGCATAGTGAAGGCGACTGAGGTAGCTGTGAACCGTGACAGTTATTTTTTAGTCGTCGGCAATCTTGGACCTCCATCATGCTTACCATCTAACTGTAGAAGCAGTCGCGTATTGAAATAAGCTTGTAAGAAATAAGGTTCTAACTAGACCAGCATAGTGGAGTAGTAGCAGTCGCCTCTATTCATAGACCGCACTCATTCATGGACAGCCTGACATCCGGCGAGATATGATGTGACTCAACACATGACGAGTGACAATAATAACAAAATAAAATATTGTGAACATTTGCACTGGTAGTCGCTGGTCTGTAAATGCCTTAGACTGACATTAGACTGTTTTTTTTTATTGTGACACATCACCTGACTTCGACTTGCCTGATGTGAGCAAGGGGAACACCGAGAGCGCCGATAACTATAAAAACCAACTCAGTTTACTGTTGCTTTGGTCGCCGTCAATATGTCGGATTTTACGTTTTACTTGCAAGGTTCGGTCTATTCTGTTCCGCAGTATTGAACGTTCATGGATCTCCACAGTTGCTTGCCATAGAAAAAAATATACACTTACAGCCAACCCAGCAAATCCTATGCCAGCAAATAAAAATCGTGGCCAATCATTCACAAAAAAATATTTTGGCGTAATCATGATTAGAAAGAAGCAGAGTGCAGTGGTCAGGTGAAAGGCAGCTATGCTCTTCTTTCTGCCCCATTTGTTTATGATAACTATACAGACTAAAGCTCCTGGGGTTGATATTATTCCACACATGGAGACAGTCAAAAATATATTCCCCCCTATTGAACCCAAGTATTGTGAGAATGCATAGAATGATAATCCAGTACAAAACCTGCAATTTACAAGACTTGCATTAATAATGTTCTAAGCGGGAGGCCTATGTTCAGCGGGCCTTCTGGCTGATGATGATGAAATTAAAACTGGAAACGTCTTGAATTAATATTAAGGTCCTAATATATAAGATCCCGGAAGACGCAGCGTAAGTAGGCCTCCCACTAGCTGGACTGACGACATAGTGAAAGTCACTAATAACTAGTGGATGCAATTAGTAATATGCCGTTCGAAATGGCGTTCTAAGGAGGAGGCATATGTTCAGCAGTAGACGCCTTCTGGCTGATGATAAACATCATCATCAGCCAGTGCATAGAGCGTAATCTCGAATAACTTAAGATGTGTGTCATCCTGGATGAAAATTTCTAAGTAAATCTTTAATATGATCCTGTATATAATTTTTAAAAATCAGCTAGCAGTATGCCAACAAAAAACTCGTCAGCTGGTGTATTTAATTAGGCGATAGTCTGCTATTGATGGTCCCGTTTGGCACCTGCAGTCACCCTTCAGGGCATCAGCTGACAATTTTATTTGTTAATATCATTGAATATACATATATTTTTACATGTTTATGTGACTAGTTAACGTATAATCCACCACTCTATAGCCAGTTGACATTTTCTCTTTCGAGATATTAGGGTAGCTATAATTTGATAAATTCTCAATCAGAAGGAAATCACGAAAAAAATGTTTTACGTACTTCGGAGGCTACCTCTGCTCAATCCACCCACAGAACCCCAGCTGGCATCTACGAGGCTTCATGATACAACATTCTGAAGCATTAGGTAGCATTGCCCGCAGTTATTGCCCGAGAGGAAATGATTGACCAAATTTGTGGACCTGACTTGTGACCTAGCTTGTGGACCAAAACTTTTTTGAAGCATGGTTTTCAAACTTTGGTTACGTATACGTTACGTTCTCAGCATGTTAAAAGTAAAATAAACGTAAATAGTATAATACATGTATATTTATAAATACGAGTACATACCATGTAGCAGACAAAACTAATGTTTTAATTTTCATATTCCTAGATTTCAAAAACGTTCGGAATGCAGAGACAGTTGCTACGGGCGTAGTTTTCTTTTTCAATCTTGATATAATTTTAGGATCTATATTTGTACTTCTTTTATTAATTTTCGCAGCATTCTTTAATATTTCTAAATGTAGACAAAAATGGATACAGTTTTATCCGAGAATGGTTTAGTACTTAATGGTTTATTCAGGTTCTCATATCCATCTATCACTTTCTGGGCCCCGATTATCTACATACATTGTGGCGACGAAAAAGCAGTGAAATTGCGCCACGGTTGCAATAACCAAACAACGGAGTTTACCTATTGATTTGTTATTAGCTGATTGGTTACGAAGATGTCAAATATCAGTGCAAGTTCGTTATTTCACTGTCGTGTATGAAGAGAATCGAGGCCCTGGTACAAAGACTGTGAAGTGATTCAGTCGCGTTTCATTTAATTAAGTAGGGTCGGCATAGCGGATGCAAGCAAGCAGTTGCTAATTGTAAACATCTACGGCAGCCATGCGCTGTACTAACACTGAAATTTCTTTAGTTATATATAAATATTTACAACAGATATTTGGCCGGCATAGTGACGGTGCTGAGACAACGGAAGTCGAGCCGACTTTCTCTAGCTTCCAGGCATTACGAGGTCAGAAATCTGGTATCAATAAAAAATAAATTCATAATACGAGTATTAAGTTTAGGATGGATGAAAGTTTAAATCCGTAGCCATGATGGGAAAACATCATATTTTTTGTAACCAATATACCCAAAGAAGTTTCACTTCAAATATAAATTTAAATTCGAGTTAAACTGTAAATCTTGTATCAGGAGAATTGTGAATGTGAGGGAGGCGAGGAAGTTTTGTCAGAATCGTGGCAAGTGGCCTATTGTCTCTGCCTATCGTTGTTGGGAAAAGGCGTGATAATTTTATTGATTGTATTATTAATTAGGTCTTAAATATTAGGTACTTATAAGTGTCTTATATTTTAAGTTTTATCATTTAGCTTATTATTAACTTACCCAAGGCTCGATCCACTTCTCCTTTAGCAATTAACCATCGCGGTGATTCAGTAATATAGAACCAGTAAACTAAATAGAATGATGTCATTGTTGCCATCGCATATTCCAATTTCCGCCAGTCCCTCAACAGATATGCAAGTAAAGCCATTATCGCATTACCAAACCCAAATGGACAATGATATAAAATTGGTATTATTGTACGCCACTTACCGCCAACCGTCTAAAATATATATTGCTATATCAATTTTTTTTATTGTGACTCGACATTTGACAGCACCCCGCTTGATGTTCCATTCATGGAGTGTGGTCCATGAATGGATGCCACTGCTACTACAATTCCAAAACTGTGAGTAGCAATCACATCCACTATGCGGCCTAGTTGGAACCGGCAACTTACAAGCTGATCCCGAAACTCGACCAAATCACTCCACGGTCTGTATACTTACTACCCCGGATCGGCAGACTGGGTACCACTGCCTACCACTGTTAAATAATCTGGGTTGCCTAGTGCCCGTAACCGTAGAACTTGTACGATGTGAATTGTGGATGTGAGGAAAGCGAGGAAGTTGTGTCAGGATCGTGGCAATTGGCGTTCCTTTGTCTCTGCCTATCCCTGTGGGGAAAAGGCGTGCCAATTTGATTGATTGATTGACTAATATTATTTAATATTATATTTTTCAATCAAGTTTATTATTATTATTACACTTATTTTTATTATTATTATTAACCCCCGACTCAAAAAGAGGGGTGTTATAAAAATTAAAATAAGTTTGACTTGTCTGTGTATCTGTGACTCTGTGTATCTGTGTGTCTGTCTGTGGCATCGTAGCTCCTAAACGAATAGACCGATTACGATGCGGTTTTTTTCGTTTGAAAGCTGACGTGATCGAGATGGTTCTTAGCTACAACTGATGAAGATTTGATCAGAGGTTTCAAAGTCATCAGCTGGTTTTGTTAGCTGCGGTAGCGATCTTAGACGCATAATAGGTATTTACTTTACTTTTAAACATATCTGTGACTTAACATTTGAAACAAAAACGTATACAAATACATGTGTGTTTTAACTGGTACCACTGAGCTACTCTGATGATGGAACTCGAAGGTAGGAGACGAAATCCTGGATGGGTTTAAACTTTTTTTTGGTTTACTAAGTTTGGACTCATTAGATTCGTTTTGAATGTAGGAAACTAAGTGTAGAAAAGTTAGTGCGATAAAAAAAGACATTCTAGATCTAAAAAAACTGATCATGGATCCTCTCAGATCAGCAAATCAACAAAAAATGGACCTATATTAGCTGGACCGTTATCAAATTGAAGACCGGGAGTATCTGATGATGCACCATTATGAATCCTCTCAGATCAGCAAATCAACAAGAGATCGAACTTTAGTGCTTTAACTAAGCCTTTAGCTGGGCCGTTATCAAATTGAAGATCGGGAGTATCTGATCATGAATCCTCTCAGATCAGCAAATCAACAACAGATAATATCATAGTGCTTTAACTAAAATTGTTACTCACTATAAGCCATTAGCTGGACCGTTATCAAATTGAAGACCTGGAGTAGTTATCTCATGATGAACCATGAGGATGCAAGGGATATTAAAGGGATATAACTGTTGAGCCATGACTAATGTTGTTTATTACTATAAAGCTGGTGATATGACTAAAGTGGTTCCAGGCGTTTCGGGGGTTCCTTGAAAATTTTAATTTGATTTTTTATTATTATTATTGTTTACACTTAATTTTATGTTAGAGTACTTATAATTTATAAAGATATAGTTTCCGAGACATCCTCAAGAAAGCTGGGTTGCCTAGTGCCAGTAACCGTAGAGCTTGTACGATGTATGTAGAGAAATGTGGAAGCGAGGGAGTTATGTTAGGATCGTGGCTAGTTGCGCTCTATTGTCTCTGTCTATCCCTGTGGGAAAAAAGGCATGTCAATTTGATTGATTACTTAATAAATAAAAATGTTACATACCTCCACACAATATACAAAAGATATAACTCCTATTCCACCAGAAGCTAACGCTAATAGAAATCTAGCGACAACAAAACCCCAATACCAAGGCATCATGCCCGATACAAAGCTCATCATGGTTTGTAAGAAAATAGCAATCATAAGAGTCATTTTCCTACCATGGTTATCAGCCAATAAGCCGAATATGACGCCGCCGAGAAGAACGCCCCACATAAATACTACTTGGGATAACTACAACCAAAACAGTACATTATTTTTATCTGACCTCAACTTGCCTGATAAGCAAGGGGATGTATAAGAGTCTTCAGTCGTTGTCACTATGCAAGCCAAAAGTACTTTTTCACGCATCACTCGAAGGATCCAAGGTTATAGATGGGTAGCAGGCACGTGCTGGTAAAGCATTTCACTTTTCGATTATTCTACAAAGTAACGACGTCGATTCGGTCGACATCGACGATCGGTTGTTCTGTGGTTGTTCCTTCCGTCGGGAAAACTTCCTCTTTCTTTAGGAATTTGTAATATTCTTTATTTATATTATCAATATTTAATCTGAAATCTTTAAGTTATTGCTGTGTATCATTAATGTACCTGTGTAGTTTAGAAGATTACAAAGAGATTTAATACTGTTAGGTAGGTTAGGTAGGTAGGCATAAATTGTCCCACGATAACCCAAAGTAATCTCGTTTGCCCATAATCATAGAGCGACTATGAAGAGGATGTAAGGAAAGCGAGGGAGTTATGTCCGGATCGTGGCAAATGGCGCTCCATGGTCTCTGCTACCCCTGTGGAAAAAGGCGTGACAATTTCATTGATTGATAATAAAACTTACATGAATAAGCCAATGTCGCGAGCATACCAAATCCCATTCAGAAATAATAGTTCTATTAAAAGTTCTACGATCGTAAACAAAATGTTCACATGGTACAAGTTTTATGAATTTTCTATCAATGTAGGAGTCTCCTATTAATTCAATAGGGTCGTATATAAGACAAGGCTGCTCTTCTGTTTTCTATAAAATAGGACCATTTATTAGATACCAGAAGAATATTTCACAATTTTATAACAAATTGGTTTAATTGAATTAAACAAATTTTATGCGGCTTACTATCGGGTTTATTTTGGTTTTGATTTTATATTTTTTTTATTATTCCGACACGTTTCGAGAGCTTTGCAGCCATCGTGGTTACGGAGAGACATAAATAAACGCGATAGTAAGGAGCATAAAATTTGTTTAATTCAATAATCAAAGTTCGCGCAAAATCTAAGAAATTTGTTTTAATTTTAGCATGAAAAATTGTTTTTATACTTGAAAATATGTAAATAATTTTTGTTTTTTGTTATTCAGCCGCGATATCTGACCTCGGATTACCTGATAGTAAGCAAGAGATCCAAGGAGCGTAGACGACTAAAAAGTATCCTAACTTACGATTACCACAGTCGTCTCACTATGACGGCCAAATGTGAAATTTGATTATTAGGCCCCACGGCTTAAACAATACCTAGTATGGGACTACTAGTACCTATTGTCATTAAAAACATTTCATTTCATTAATAAAATTATATGGATAGATATATTTTCCGTCAATCGAAAACAGTACGATAAGCTAATACAGAATAATATGATATAATATGCACAGTGGGCAAAAGATGTGGTTTAAATTGAAAGAAGATGTGACAAGGATTAAAATAAAATTGTGCTTTGATCGTGGAAAGGATGAGGATGAGTAAATTGACGAAAGGAATTTATAAATCTGATGTGAATAAATGTGTTAAACGAGGCAGACCCAAAAGGGTGTTTTTCGACCAAATCGGAGACATCTTAAAAAAAGCTGGTTCGCCTAGTAGCACTAGCTCATAACCGTAGAACTTATGTGAGGGAAGCGAGGGAATTGTGTCAGGATCGTGGCAATTGGTGCTTCGTTGTCTCTGCTCATCACTGTGGGTAAAAGTCGTGACAAAATGTGCTGAAAACTAACAAAATAATTCAGTTAAAAATATTTTTTTGACTTGGTACGTACACTTAGGTTCTCAGCGTGAAAACATGTACAGTCACGAACTTTAATTTAGGACCCATCTAAGGTCGAATTTCGTCTGGCAAACTTATACTTTTAAGAGCTACTAAGATATTATTATATGTTTCAGTTGGTAATGTTGGTAATCGCGTTGTTGTTTATGTATTACCAGGGGCAACTGCTCTTAGCTATGCAAATCTGACGTAACGGAGAGGAACGATCCTTTCCGATTTTTTCCGACAGTTTGATAGAAGTAGAGAGCGGGAACAATTTCTGACAGATGGCTACTTAACTTCTCAACTAGTTATATATTTCATTTTGTGGCATTTGATATATGTTTTTTTTATTGTGACACGACATCTGAACTCGACCCGCCTGATGATAAGCAAGAGGAGGTCCAAAAGTGACGACCACTGAAAAAACCGAGTTTATTCACGGCTGCTTCAGTCACCGTCACTATGCCGGCCAAAGGTGCTTCTTCACGCATCTTATGAATTGAAAATTGAAGATTGTGTGCACAAATTCAATTAAAATAAAAACTAGTAGCGCTCAAGCATTCGGCATTTAAAAAAAATACAATTTTTGCAATCAATATTTTTACTACATAAAATACCATTAAAACGAACAAAAACAAGGTCTTTTTGACAAATTAACCTACAAGAAAAAGAAATAAACAAAGTAACATTCCAAATAAATGAGTTTTCAAGTTTTAGTATCGCGTGTATTCACCGTTATTTTCAATGACAGCCAGCCAAGAGACGTTCACGCATGGATCCAACCAATCATATATCAGTCCCACGGACACCTTCCCAAATCCTATGGCAGTGCTCTACGAGTGCGGCCCTGTTCCTTTCATTACGATTGCTCCACCTTTGCACCATCAAGGCCCATAAGTTCTCTATCGGATTTAAATCTGCAGACGGCCGGAAAGAGGGTGTTCGGAAAACCAGCTCCGAACTATCCGTGCCGTGTGAATTGGAGCATTATCTTGCACAAAATTTATTACTGGTGTTTCTTGCTCAGGGTAAGAAATTCTCAAGGTCAGCAGCACACTTTCATTTAAGAGATCGACATAAAATTGAGCAGTCGCTTTTGGAGGCAAGTTGACCAGTTCTCCGACACCATCTGAACTCATCCAGCCCGAAATGTTGGCAGTGATATGACCAGGCGCATGGTTAGCAATAACGTGGTCCTGCGTGTAACCTGCCTGGTTACGTTTTTTCATCTGTAACGGCAGCGAGCCCCACTCAAAGTCTAAATAATCACGTGCAAAGTTAAGACGGATTGTCTTGTGATTTTCTGTTAATGCGATCTTTCGTGCCGGTCGCCTGTGATGCAGTCCCATACTATGTAGGTGTCTTTTAATTGTTAACGGGTGGACGTCAAACATCACTGCAAAATGCTTTGTAGGAGTGAAACCTTCTATTTCATACTGATTTCGCATGAGGTGCCGTTGTTCTTCCGATGCGGCACGAGGGCGACGGTTGTTTTGCCGCCGGTCATCGGATTTCCCTTCTGTTTCATACCTTCGAGCCCATCGACAACCTGTCGCTCTGGTTACGTTACTTGTCGTACTATTTCACGTACCCCTAAACCTTCTTCGCGTAATCGGATTATTTGAACTCTTAACTGTTCCCGATTAACTGCAAGCATTTTTATTTAAAAATTTAAATTTCTTCAAATTATTTTCTTTGACACTGACACATGTCTCTTTTAAGATATAAGTCAAAGATTATCTGTCTTTTGAATAAAATGGATTTAGCATTTTCGCCTTTATTGCGAATGAGTGATTTAAACAAATGTTCCGGGAAGTGGGTCCTAAATTAAAGATCGCGACTGTACATACGGATTTGTACTCTATGTAAATGCGTAGTCGTTGTAAAGCATAACTTTAGGCATTGCCTAAATTCCTATATCTTGTCACCACAGCATGTTTCATGCTGGGTTATATCAACTGTTAAGTGCCTTTGAAAAGTCTTTTAAGCTACTTCGTAAATATATTCTAAGTAGGTTTTATTACAGCAGCCAAAAGAATAAAGGTTAAAATGTATTTTTACTAGTTTTATCAAGCCCGCCTCAGCTACTGTCGATCTATTGTCACTGCTTTTTTAAGTAGGCGTAAAAGATTACCACAGAGCAGTGAAATAAAGAACTCCTAATTATTTATTCTATAGAGTTATACGTGTTAAAGTATACATTTAATTCAAAATATAAATACCTATAAGTACATGTTGTTTAACGCATCCACACACAGATTTATAAAAGGATGTTTTCCGATCAAATCATAGACATCCTTAAGAAAGGTTAACTCGTCTAGTGCCCATAACCTCAGAGCTTGTATGAAGAGAATTGTGGATGTGTAGGAGGCGAGGGAGTTGTGTCAGGATCGTGGCAAGTGGCGCTTCATTGTCTCTGCCTATCCCCATGGGAAGGAGGCGTGATTATTTTGTTTATTTTGAAAAAAAAATTATACACGCAATTTCAAAGGCTAGGACAATGATCCTTTTTTTCTTATAACCCACCGACACGTGACCTAGAATTGCCTAATAGTAATTTGCTAATAATAATAAATAATTAATTATTTATAATTACCGAATAAAGCTTCTATTTTTACAGTTGGCTCAGTCGCCGTTACTATGTCAGTTAGAGGTACTATAAAGGATTTAAGTCGTATTTAGCACTTACGGGAGCACACATATCACGCCATTGAGAATCTGTATATTTTGAGAATTGAGCCGGTTTTTTACACCAAAACTCTTGAGGTGGTGCAAGGAATACTATGTCTAATTGAAACCACGGCATAGACATTTTCAATAAAGTCATTAATACAGCTGTTCTTATTTGCCAGAATCCTATTTCTCCAATTATTTCGCTAGTTGGGTCATCGTAGTTAATGTCTTCATCGTCCTTTATTGGTTCTATTCTCTCTATTTCGTCATTCCCTTGAAAAAATGTTTTACTTATAATAAATCAATAAATAACGAACTATTATAGTAGTAAAAGTATTTATTAGGTAGCAGCACATATCGTGCGTTAAGCACAGAGGGTTCGATCCCCGGTCGCAGTTGATTGCATGACGTGCACGCGTGAAACTTTCCAACTTTATTACTTAAACTACTGTCAAAATTTAATGAAATAGCTTCAATACATAATTAGAACCCTGCATCACAGTATAGTCTAATCGGTTTGTGAATTTGAAATGTTAATATATCCAGACAGGAAAAAAGACGATCGTAAAGGAAAAAAATTAAAAAGGTAGTGTTTTTCTTTTCTGGAATTTCAATGGCAAAACTAACCTATTTTTAAATTGTTTTGACACAACATATGACTGTACTTCGCCTGGTATTAAGCTGGAGTGAGGTTAATGAAAAGAGTTCATTGCTACTGTAAATAAATAACTGTAAGTAGTATTCACATCCACTATGCCGGACTAGTTGGAACCGGCCATTTACAAGCTGATCCCGAAAGGCGACTAAGTCATTTCAAGGTCTGTATACTTGTAAGTGGTGGTACTACCCCGGAGCGGCACACTTGGAAGCACTGGGCACGGAAAAAAAATTGCCGCTCCCTTATTTAGGAATCATTTTTTTTCCGCCCCGCCCAAATGACTCCCACGCTACGCCACTGAATGCAGGCCATCACGAATGTGTGGAGAGCGTATTCGCGTGTAATCGTCCATGATTGTCGAAATATATTCACATCTAAGCACACAAAAATGTAAAGTAAATCTGAAGTCTGCCTATCCCTGTGGGAAAAAGGCGTGACAATTTGATTGATTGATCTATTATTTAAACAATTCTTTTTTATTGAAAATTGCACCTTCTATAGATAGCGTGATGAACTTTTCACTAAAGCTTATGATCGCTTACTACTGTAAAAATAATAGTTTTGTTAGGGTAGAGTCTAGGGCCTAGACAATAAATATTGAATACTTAGTTTGTAAATTATAATTTCAGATGAGATTTTCTTGCTTCATACTTTTTAGGGCGTGATATTTCAGTACTAGGGCGTGATAGTTTTAGTTTTTGAGCTTACATTTTATTACACTAGATCTTTTATTTTCACCATAACTCATAACAATCTGCTTTTCTATTTTGTTCTTTGTTTATTTACTCGGAATTGCTTGTATGTTTTCCTGCATTAATCAATCCGACATTTATTTTTTTAGCTTGAGTTTCACGAAATATACCGAAGTTTTTTTTTTAAATAAGTAAAAACTGAACACTTACCGTTACTACCCTCTTCCATTATTTATTTAAGTCGTTAATTATTTATATTTAGTATATTAAAATGTACATGAATAAAAACGATGTAAGGTTATGATGCATTGAGTACGAGTGCAACGTCCTAGTCGCGATGTGGTAAATCGACTTGCACACAGAATCCTTTCACTTGGTTGGGGAGTAGGTACTGAGAAATTATCTAAAGAACTACATACCTATACTTGCAAAATTCTTAGGTAGTCCATAAAATTAATGTACAAAATATTATACCAGGTTTATTTAATTTAATAAATTTTTTGAATGAATTCCGTTTTTGTAGAATGATGAAGAAACTATTGAACTAGTCGAAGAAAGAATTTTTAGAAGAAGTATATTCACGTAGCTCTCGAAATGACGGAATAATAATAGAAAATTGTAAAATTTGTTTAATTCATAAATTTTAATAAAATTCCTATTAGAGTAAAAATATTTTGGCCGGCATAGTGCACTTGGGTCGGTTCTGACTGGTAATTAAACCCGGCGTAATGTGCGCGATTGTCTCTTAACACGCGACCGCTCTTTATCTGTATAGATTCTACTCCCTAATCTGTGGTGTCGATGCAGTTTCCTGCCAAAACGACATATTTATATATTTCCTATTTAGGCGTTGGCTATTTCATTCCAACTTCTAATTAAAAAAGCATCATTAACAGTGATGTTCAGTATTAATAAAATATCAATCAATCAATCAAATTGTTACGCCTTTCTCCCACAGGGATAGGCAGAGACAATAGAGCGCCACTTGCCACGATCCTGACGCAACTCCCTTGCTTCCTTCACATTCACAATTCTCTTAAAAATAAAATATAAAGAAATCTATCATTGTTAAGTATTTTGTTATTTAGCAGGGTTGAACAAGCAGAATAATAGTTAGAATTAATACAAACATTAAAAAAGTTACTTTAAACATAATTTAATTTATTTTTATTTTTTTCTCTAAATTAACTAAGAATGAAATATGTTTTTTAGTTTTGATTTGTTGCGCAAATGAGTGAATAAGTTACTTAAGTTTATTTGGGTTTGTTAATTATATTAGAAAAGTAATTTTTAATTAGTTTGTTAGTACGTTCATAATACAGGTTTAAGTTAGATTCGGGTTAATTGATATAATATAATGATTTGTCTGATGACCTTTGGCCAATGACTTGAAGTGACAGGTCGTGCAATTTTAAATTATTTGTAAAGCCTGTGTTTCTTAACCGATTCATTGCCGAGGAATCAGATTTGATTCCTGTCAAACTTCTTGGGTGACAGCTTAGCTCTTAAAGTTTACACGAAGCGCTGCACAAAGTACGGAGTAGCGATGTGCAAGTCGAATGATTCCATTAATCGAATAACCAATTGATTATTAAACTAATATAATCGAATGATAATACTAATATTAGTAGCAACAGCAGTAGTGGAAAACTTACAAAAACATAATCATCCTTGTATAGCACATACTATAAATTTAACGCATTAATACTAGTGATGAGTGCGTTTCCCTGTGGGCACATTTTGATCAAAAGTTTTCCCAAAAAAATACCTCCGAAACCCCCCCGTATTACGGCTTATATAATGGTAAAACAATATAAAGATATGGCTCTGATAGATAGAAACACGAATCCTCTAACATTTTGGGAAGACCAAGACCAAAATGACAGATATATAATATAAATTAGCCAAAAAATATTTATATATTCCTGCAACATCTGTCAACAACTGAAAGACTTTTTCCAAAAGCAGGATGTTTAACTGATCGGCGTAATCGGTTAAGTCCAGAGAAGCTAGATTCTTTCAAAATGATAATGTCTAAATAATTTTTAGATATGTATTTTCTTTAAAATGATTTTCCAACTAAATAGTTATGTTGATAATTTACATGTTAACTTCTATTTAAATTATTCGAATCGGATCTTTGGTTTAGATGTTACGACGACAGGTATAAAAATGTCTTTCGAATGACAGATGTTTCCATACATAAATGCTGTGCTACGAGCGAACAAATCTATGCTTAGTTTAGTTTATTTATTACTAATAACTTACTTACACATTTTATTTTTATCTGATTGTGTTAACCCGTCGTATTCCATTGTCGCAGATCTACGACAAACAAAAACAACTTTTTTTTTATTCATTTCTTTGTGTTTAATTAAACGATTGTTTTTATATATTAGTTTTGTTTTACTTTAATACGTGTCTTGCTCGGACACGCTTTTTGTTACTTTTTGTTTAATTAAACAGTAGTAGTTGCAATAAATCGAAATCCATAATACTATTTTTTAATCAATTATTCGAATTGTCGAAAAAAATTGTTTAAACAAATGTATGCTAGTAAATAATTACAACGGAGTTTATTGTGCTTAACGCTAAAGTTAGTAACTAATCCCTATTAACAATCGACTAAGTCGAATGATTACTGAAATCAATTAATTCGATTATGCACATCACTACTGTGGAGTGAAAATGGCGTTCGCGTTCGCTAGCGCTGCGTGTGAACTTTTAGAACTATAATAACTAATGTCAAAGCAGCTGTCCATCTGTCAAATAGTGAATTTGACGTGGCATTGAATCGGTTATACATCAATGTGTAATAATGGTTGATGATCATTTTTAAGTTGATAGAGTATAGACAAGTAAATTAAAGCTGTTTATCGTGTCTCTTCGTGTTCCCTTCAAGACTCCGTCGAAAGAGTATTAGTAAAGGATTTCCACCGCTTTGCTAAAGCCATCACCATCATCTTCACCTTTATGTAATGAATGAAACACTGAAGTGTTTTATCTTCGTCCACTTAAGACATTATAACGGAAGGCTAGGCTGTATGGACTAAGTTTCCTTTGCCTTCACAGAAAGGAATAATTGATCTGAAAACTGAAAAGCCTCTACCACACAGGCGCGTTATTATCGGTCGATAATACCGGATGCGTTATTTCGATTTCTATTTTTATTAGGATGGCTACGAAGTTACACACTGCTGCGATAATAACGACGCAATAGAAGTAGGACGCAGTTGTGTGCAAGGAATCGGAACGCGTTATCGCAAAATAGCATCCGGTATCAAGGCCGTATTTACCCGGGGGTTCAAGGGGTGCGGTGCACCCGGGCGCAGAGTCCTATGGGGCGCATGCCGATCGCCATAAATTTCGATAAAAATCGCCTTGTCTTTCGCACCCCGGCACTGAATATGCTTAAGACGGCCCTGTCCGGTATTACCGACCGATAATAACATAACGCGCATGTGTGGTAAAGGCTTTTCAGTTTTCAGTTTAATTCTTCTAAACGTACCTGTGTGGTAGAAGCTTTAATAAAAAATAGAAGCATCATTGATTGACACTAATGACATGGGATTTTTTGGTTATGTGCGTAATACTTTCGGTCTGTACGTGAAAGGTTCATTGCTGAAATTTGTTTTCCGGCAAATATAAATAATAATTTGGAATGATGTCGGCGACAAAAGCAGCTAAGTTACTTTTGAATGCTGAATGTGCAGAAAAACGGCTCAGTGACATACAGAATAAGGTATCTTGTGCCATATATATTTTTGTAACGTTGGACGTGGACCTTTTTATTAATCTTTTTCTAATATAAATACTACTTGTTAACTTTTAGCTTGAACAAATAAAAAAGATCAAGATACAAGAAAGAGTACAACAATTGACACAGGAGAATAGTATTTTAAGGACCAAAGTTGAAGAGGCTCGCAGAGAACTGATCAGATTAGAGACATCAAAAGGCATTAAACAGTACTCAATCCCTAAGAAGGGGGGTGTGACTACTCCCTTGGCATCAGTACCACAGGATGATGTGAAATCCGCAGAGGAACCAAAACCAGCAAAGGTTAAGAAGGAAAAGATACAGAGTGATAAGAAACCTAAAGATAAAGCTCCTACGGCAACAGATTCTATTATTGATGTTAGAAAGTTAGACTTTAGGATTGGTAAAATTATTGAAATAAATAAGCATCCTGATGCAGATTCTCTTTATGTGGAGAAAATTGATTGTGGTGAAGAGAATACTCGGACTGTTGTGTCAGGCTTGGTTAATCATGTGCCAATAGAGGAGATGCAAAATAGATCTGTTATGGTTCTTTGCAATTTGAAACCTGTTAAGGTATAATTTTTTATAAATTGTTTAGGTATATGTTATATGTATGCAAATATTATGTGTTAGTCTACTAAATTAAATTCAAGATATATAGAGTGGTGGGCAGACTGCATAGTGACTCAATTGCATTTTGGGATCAGTTTGCAAGTTGTCTGTTCCTAGTAGGCTGGCTGACATTTGCAGTTATTTATCTGTAGTGGTAGTCATCTCTATGAATCACACTCATGCTTAACATCACATAAGTTGTTAATGTTAGTATATGTCTACTTTGGTATATGCAGATTTGTTGAAATCTTGGTATTTACTCATGTACCTATTTAGAAAAAAGAAACTCTATGACTGTTGCTCATAGCAACGTTTGTTTTATTCTTACTTCATAATAATATTTTATAATGAGAGTTGTAATCTTTATTTAATATAATTTAATTTAACAATTCCATTCTTTTCTTGTCATGAGCCTAGTTCCTTTTGCAACAGGTTATGGGCCCAGAATATTATTCTAGGAATTAATTCATGAAATATATGATTATTATATTTATCATATAAAATGACAGATAAAAGAAGTTCAGGTTTGTCCATAACATCTCCTATTATTATTAATAATACACATGCAAATATTGCAAAATTGGAGGGTGCCAGTAATTATAATATCTGGAAATTTCAAATGAAATTACTACTTATTGATGGCGGCTTATGGGAATATGTCGATCGCTCATATGGCGATCATTTTGACATTAATAAAGACCAGAAAGCATATGCGAAAATATGTCTAAACATTCAAACTATCTGTTATCCTTATGTAAGAAATGAAAAAAAGGCACATGACGCCTGGATGAATTTACAGAAGGCATATGAAAGTCCTGGCTTAAGCCGGCGATTATTTTTACGTAAACGACTTTCACACATCCAATTTAATGATTATAAATCAATGGATTTGTATTTGGGAACCATTATTTCATTATGTCAAGAACTTTCTGATATTCATTGTATCATTGATGATGAAGAAATGGCGGAGTATATGCTCATTGGCTTGCCAAATGAATTCGATTCATTAGTAATGGCAATAGAAGGCTCTCAAACAAAATTGACGAGCGAATTCGTTAAAATGAAACTTCTTCAAAACGACATAAGGAGAAATGAAACCTCAAATGATGATAAGGCTTTAAGTGCTAGTAACACAAAGAAATTTGTTCCTGTTTGTCATCATTGCAACAAAGAGGGCCATATCAAACCGTTGTGCCCGCAGTACAAAAAGGAAAATAAAAATAAGAAAAAACATTTTGCTTCTGCGCGAGCTTCAACATCAAAGATGGCCACTCATACTAGTTTGCTCGGTTCGTCTAGTAATAAACATGATTGGATATTAGATTCAGGGTGTACGACTCATATGTCATATAGAAAAGATTGGTTTAGTATTTTTTCAAATGTACACAATAAAGCTGAAATAACAACTGCTAATAATAATAAAGTATATAGCGAAGGCATAGGTAATATAAAAGTTGAACTAAGTAATAATCTAGTAAAAACTATTAGTGATGTATTATACGTGCCGGAAATTTCCGCTAATTTATTATCAGTGAATAAAATCACTGAACGGGGCTATATTTTAGTTTTTGATAATAAACAGTGTAAAGTGTATGATAAGTCAAATGTAAAAGTAATTGGAACTTGTCAGTTTACAGCAAGGAATTGTAATGGTGTTTATACACTAGATCATAAAGAAGTATTGACTTCAAATCTTCTACAGATACAACCCACAGCACATTGTAGCAGTGACAGCGATAGTAAAGCTTTGGTATCTACAGATTCTACTCTTCAATTATGGCATAGACGGTTAGGTCATTTAAGCGTAAAAGGTATGTTGAAACTCCGAGATAATTTATCTACTGGTATTTCATTTCCTAGTGGTTTGTTGCCGCCATGCGTATACTGCATTGAAGGAAAACAAAGCAGTAAGGCATTCCCCAAAGGTACATCCAAACGTGCAACAGAAAAATTGCAATTAATCCACTCGGATTTATGCGGACCTATGTCTCAATCGAGTTGGGGCGGTATGCGTTATTTTATTAGTTTTACTGATGATTTTTCACGTAAAACATTTGTTTATTTTTTAAAACGTAAAGATCAATTAAGTGTGTCAAAAGTATTTATTGATTTTAAAAATATGGTCGAGAACCAGACTAATCTTAGAATCAAATGCTTACGGAGCGATAACGGTACAGAGTATTGTAATACAAGTTTCAGAAACTTTCTTAAAAAGTATGGTATTATCCATGAAACTACTGTACCACACACGCCTCAGCAAAATGGTGTTGCTGAACGTTTAAATAGAACGATAATGGAAAAGGCGCGTTGTATGCTACGAGATTCTGGTTTATGTCGAAAATATTGGGCGGAGGCTGTTTCTACCGCCGTGTATCTGAAAAATGTTTCACCTACTTCTGCTATTGTGGACGCCACTTCTGAGGAAATTTGGACTGGATCAAAAGTTGACTTAAGTCATTTAAAGGTTTTTGGTTCACAAGCATATGCTTTGACTCCACAACAACATCGTAAGAAATTAGATCCTAGATCTAAATTGTACATAATGGTAGGTTATTGTGAGCATACAAAAGGTTATAGGTTAATTGATCCGTCTGACCCTGGTACTATAACTAAGGCCAGATCGGTTATATTCTTAGAAAATAAGCAAGTTGATGAATCTGTACATAATAACAATGATATTATAAATGATATAAATACTATTGTGAGTATTAATTCTAGTAGTACAGAAATTCCTCCTTCTGCTGCTATTAAGCTTAACCGTGATACACAAACTGATAATGAAATGTGTGACAATGACATTAATATTAATGACAATGACAATAATATTAGTCACAATTTACAAATTAATGAATCTGATGTTGAAGATGAAACTTATAGCAGTGACTTCACATCACCTGTCAACGATGAGCAATCACCATCATCAAATTTATTCCAGCGACCACAG
Source organism: Tinea trinotella (assembly GCA_905220615.1). Taxonomy (NCBI): domain Eukaryota; kingdom Metazoa; phylum Arthropoda; class Insecta; order Lepidoptera; family Tineidae; genus Tinea; species Tinea trinotella. The sequence goes on from HG992314.1 coordinate 5,421,860, forward strand.
AGAGAGAGACACTTACCTAATTGGCTTAAAGACTATGAATTAAATTTTTATACTGAGTATTTACCTAGAAATTTAAAAGAGGTAACTAATTCTATAAATAGAGAAGGTTGGTTAGAAGCAATGAAGGATGAGTTTAATTCTCTCATATCTCATAAAGTTTGGAAATTAGTTGATCGTCCAAAAGACACTAATATAGTTAAATGTAAATGGGTTTTCAAAGAAAAAACTGATGCTGATGGTAATTTTTGTAAATATAAAGCTCGTCTCGTTGCTAGAGGCTATTCACAAAAATATGGTGTGGACTACGAAGAGACATTTGCACCCGTAGTTCGGCATTCTACTTTACGCACATTGTTTGCATTAGGAGTAGATAACAACATGGATATTGATCATGTTGATGTTAGTACCGCTTTCCTAAATGGTGATCTTAATGAAACCATCTACATGGAGCAACCTTCAGGTTTCGAGGTTGAGGGGAAGCATAAAGTTTGTTTACTCAAAAAGAGTATTTATGGCCTAAAACAAGCAAGTCGTGCTTGGAATATTAAGGTACATAATGTTTTATTAAAGATTAAATATAAACAATCACAATGTGAAAAATGTGTTTATTATAAAGATATAAATAATAAGAAGATTATTATAGCGTTGTACGTGGACGATTTCTTTATTTTTAGTAATAACGATATCTTAAAATCAGAATTACTTAATGAATTGAAGAACAATTTTAAAATTCAATTACTTGGGCCAGTCAAACAATGTTTGGGTATGAAAGTGGATAGAAATAATAAGTCCAGTGCAATAAAGTTGTCTCAAACTGATTATATTAAAACTTTATTGAACAAGTTTAATATGACAGAATGTAAACCAGTGTCCACTCCAATGCAAGTGAATATTCAATTAAATAAAGCGCCACAATGTGACCATACATATCCATATCAGGAATTGATTGGCAGCTTAATGTATTTAGCTGTTTGTACAAGACCGGATATTGCTTTTGCATGTAGCAAGCTAAGTCAATTCAATACTTGTTTTGATAAAACACACTGGGTTGCTGCAAAACATGTATTAAGATATTTATCTGGAACTATGAATTATGGTTTATTATTTAAAAAGGGCGATGGTAATTTTAATATATTTGCTGATGCTGATTGGGCCGGCGATGTAGTTGACAGAAAATCGTATTCTGGTATAGTTGTAAAATACGGTGATTGCACTATAAATTGGGAATCGCGTAAACAAAGTGTTGTTGCTTGCTCCAGTACCGAAGCGGAATATTATTGTTTAGGTAATGCTGTAAGGGAAGCTAAATTTTATTAAAAATTTAATTACTGAGATTTCTGTTCTGCAAGGTCCAATTACAATTTATAATGACAATCAAAGTGCTCAAAAAATTATTAAAAATTCTCAAACGCATAGACGTACTAAGCATATTGATGTTGCTCATCACTTTGTAAGAGATGCGTTAAATGAAGGCTTAGTTGATATCAAATACAAAGCAAGTCAAGAGCTAGTTGCTGATGTTTTAACTAAGGCTTTACCTAGGATTAAACACATTCAATTTGTAAATGAATTAGGATTATCTAATGATACCATAGAGTAATTTTATTTTTTAGATGCCTAGTAATATTAATTTTATATTTTATATTATCGAATGTTTTATGTTTAATTCAGGTTCTCTGTATCTTTATTTTGTTTAGTTAGATAGGCACTTGAGTAAGGGGAAGTGTTGAAATCTTGGTATTTACTCATGTACCTATTTAGAAAAAAGAAACTCTATGACTGTTGCTCATAGCAACGTTTGTTTTATTCTTACTTCATAATAATATTTTATAATGAGAGTTGTAATCTTTATTTAATATAATTTAATTTAACAATTCCATTCTTTTCTTGTCATGAGCCTAGTTCCTTTTGCAACAAGATTCCATTTCCACAAATGAGCGGCAGCTGGGGCAGCCGGGAACTGACTCGGTTATTTCAGTCGTCGTCACTCTTGGACCTCCTTTTTTACGAACAAATATTTGTAATATTTAATCTAATTAATAAATATTACAAATAAAAGCTATCAAAACAAATATTTGCTCCGACCGGGAACCAAACCCGGGACTTGAATGTGAAACGAACACCCGACCAATGCGCCATGCCTGTCTTTAAAACAGTATAGGCATATAGAATTTTTTTTTATTTCAGATGAGGGGTGTAACATCTGAAGCTATGGTAATGTGTGCATCATCACCAGAGAAAGTTGAAGTGTTAATCCCACCAGTAGGAGCTCTTCCTGGAGACTTAGTTACTTGTGAAGGTTACCCTCGGGAGCCTGAACCTCAATTGAATCCAAAAAAGAAAATTTTTGAAACCTGTGCCCCGGATCTTAAAACAAATAATAATAAAGTTGCTTGCTTTAAAGATAGCCCTCTGGTTGTAGAAGGCAAGGGGCCAGTAGTTGCTCCTAGTCTTACAGGTGTGAATGTAAAATAATTCATTATTAATAAATGTTTTCTAATTTTATTTGGGATTTTATTATTGGTAACTATTATACATGTCCATATCAATAACCCAGTTTTTAAATGAATGGCAAATAAAAACGTAAACTTTAACGTTCACCATATATGAAGGTTTGGCTGGTAGAGAATGCCATGGGGCATTAGGTCCTTTGTAACAAATACAATAAAGTTTTTAAATAAATAAATAAAAATTGATTAGCACAAGAAAAAGGTTTTTTTTATATATTGTGACTCCGGCCTGCCTGATAGTGGTCCAAGAGTGCCGATGACTGCAAAAACCGAGTCTTCACTATGCCATTGGCGGTGCTTTTTGATGCATCGCTTGAAGGATCCAAGATTACAGGATGGAGAGAACACATGGGTTCATAGCATTCCACTTCGATTGTTTTACAAAGAAGGACTAATTCAATTAAAATTTTTTCACGCCTTTTTTCCACAGGGGTATTCAGAGACAATGAAACGCCACTTGCCACGATTTTTACACAATTCCTTGCTTCCCCCCCATCCACAATTGAAATAAAATTACCCATTTCAATGAATTGCACTTATTGGACAACCTGGCTTTTGTCTAACAGGAATCAAACAATGCGACGAAGTCAATTAAGAGTTCTATTGAGCTAATGGCAAAGAGACATTGTCTGTGTGGGATGTGACTTAGTCATAGCAGGGTCAGCTTAAAATCCTTGTATAGCTTGTCTAACTATAAATGACGCGCCCCTCCACTTTATTTAAATGTGTGAATACAAATAATACTAACTATAATTGTACTGTTGGATTGGCTAAATGGAAATAAATAAATAAATAATATTGTACTTCATCAGCTTGCTGCTCCTTTTGTGTCTAACTAACAACTGAATTTTACAACTGCATTTTCGGTGTGTTTTATCTATATTTTATTTTTGCTCGTGTACGTAAATGCAGTGGAGGAGCGCGTCATTTCGGCTTAGACAGACTAGTTGCCTGTATCAACTACAAAGGCCAGCAAAGTTCATGTGATTGTTACTGTTATGTGCGGGCTCGTTTCTGCACTTGAGTCCTCTTCGTTTTCTCTGTGCTTTCTTCAACGGTCCTCCTTCAGTGGAGCTATCCGATCTCCACCAGGAAGACCAGGAGACCCTTCTCGTTTCTGCAGACCTCCGGAAGTGTCTTCGTGTTGCCATAGGTGTACTATAGAGGACGATCCCCTCCTAGCCAGCTCATCCAATTATTTGCAATTATTTACCTGTACTAGTAATCGCCCCCATTAATGGACCGAATTCCAGCTTAACATAACTTGGGGTGCTGACATAATGTTGAGTCTAAATAAAAAGAAAAGGCTGCGTTTTGCTTGTAGTATGTGCCTAGATGGAGGCAAAGGAATTAAAGAAAACATCATAGAAGTCTAGTAAGTAAGAATATGTATAAGGTAAATAAAAAAAAACAGTATTAAGCATATAATCAACAATATATTTCTATATGAATGACTATGTTCTATACACAACATTCTTATACTGCCTATAGTAAAAATGGTTCCAAAATTAGAAAAATAGATTGCTTCACCCACTATTTAACATTGTGTTCTAGAATCTTCTATTAAAAAGTCTTGCACCTACATTAGCAATATTAGGTGCCATAGAATTACTGCTACATAACCACGTATCAGTAAGAAAATAGTTCTTTTTAACATTAAAATTACTTAACAAACGTGCAAGCAAGCTCCAACGTATTCAGTGTTCAACTTATTGTATAGTCAATTCATAAATTCTTATTGTTAACAAGAGTCTACTTAAAAACTTTAACAATTAACTTTCTCTGATATAAATATATTTATGTTTGTACTTTATTATTATTGTAGATCTTCATATAAAAATAGTATACTATTGATTTAATATTAAATAACTTGTGAGCATTTATACGTAAAAAGATTACTAATTTATCATTATACAACATCCCTTTATAAATACAAAATAAACTAATTAAAGTTCAATCTACGTAGCAAATACTTATTTGTGTTATTATAATGTGTCTTATTTGATCAACAATTGGAATTGTATGGATCTATTTAGAGTTAGTTAGACATTTTACAACTACAAGCACAATATGTAGGCTGACCATTAATTTTATTTAATAAAAGATTATGAGGGCTTCGTTTTAACGAGTTTTGAGAGCTTGGTAGCTTAGTATAGAAACTATAACTAAAAAAATAACAATTAAACAGGTTTTTAATTCATAAGTACCTAATTTCGTGCTTTTCCAAGTAAAAGTTTCCAGTTATCTCCCGTTTGTTTCCAATTAAAACCTAAGAACATGACGTATTTTCGTAACGTCTGTTAATAATGGAAACGCGCTCTTAGGCGCACTACTACAAATGCATAAACGTCTCCAAGCTAATTTGACTGTACATTGTACAGGTTCTGACCATGGTCGCCTCAAATTGTGCAATGATTTTCTTGTGACAATGATGTGGTCTTTTGTTGTATCACCTCTTAATAGATCCAAAAGTTATTCGTGTGAAAACATAACCGTCAGCTAGCTAATTGACAATATAGTCTAGATATGTATCTAATGATTTCTCGCTCTAAGGACCACAGACTTTTGTTACGATTAGTGTGAAGAAATTTTGATGAAGTGAGCCACTAATGTGTATAAAAAATGCGAGATCAAATTTTATTATGTGATATAAAATTGAATATATTATCTAACACTACAACTCAGACCAACAAAAAATAAATATGGAGCGTAGCGAGCAAGTAAGATTGCACACACCTACAATCAGCAAAGCTAACGGATCAGCATACGCACAGAAAGAAAATAGTGGCTTAGCTATGGTTGTAAAGAACACTCCGTCTATCTTTTTGTTGTTGGTTTGAGCATATTGGTGCCTTTTCAATACCAGTTGAACAAATAAGTTTTAATAGCAATCTTAATTTACAATCTTTGGCATAACATAATATAAATGGATTAGGCTGCAATGTATAGGCATATGCAGCCGACTGGCCAATTATGTGAAAATTATCCGTGCTAGCATTTGATGCTAACATCAAAAAGTAGCTATTTTCGACAGCTGTCAACCCAACGGAAATTCTATAAAAAGCACAAACTAATAAAAAGCGACATTTCGACCGCAAGGTATGTTTTTAAAAATTATTTGCGGCTTAATATCACATTTATTAGTAGTGACTAGGAATATTAGAAAACCCTAAAAAAAACCTTTCGAATTAATTATTTTTTGCAAGCTTCATAATTTCTAAAAAATTACTGAAATTTAATGAAATTTATAATAAGTGTTTAAAATAAAATATAAACATAAAAAATCTCTTACAATAATGTGTTAGGTACAAAATATGGCTAATCATAATATAAAGAACTAAAACTTAGTTGAATTACACACAAATTAATACTAAACATACGTATTTATAAAATTACCATCTATTTCAAAAAATGAGCAAGTTAGGCCATTTTTGAGAGTTCAAAACAGAGTTTACAAACATTATTTTTCCTACCGTTAAGTACTGTTGCAGTATTTTCATTCAAACATAGTATTGAAATATGGACATTTTATCTTATATAATAGAACTTAAATCCCTACAAATATAATCTAAACATTCAATTAAAAACTACTTATAACACAATAATGTAATAAAAGTTGAATAAATAATACTGTACACAATAATAAATAAATATTATTTATATTATATGATTCAGATGGCAAACAGACCACTGGAATCCCATCACATATATGGTATAATTATCTGATCAAGCATTAAAATCTCGAAGATAAATAAGTGGCCAGACGATAATTTGGTCCAACAGCGATTATTTTCGTAATATTATCATCATCAGCTAGAAGGCGTCCACTGCTGAACATAGGCCTCCCCCTTAGAACGTCATTCTGAACAACAAGATGCCAGTTGTATCCACCGGTTATTCGTGTCTTTCACTATGTCGTCAGTCCACTCAGCGGGAGGCCTACCTACGCTGCGTCTTCCGGTTCGTGGTCTTCACTCAGAACAGCCATACTCAACCTTTTTTTTATAGGAGGGCCACAAACCTTTCAATCATGGTTTCGAGGGCCACAAGCAAAAATTATTTAGGACTTAATTAACACGTAATTCCAAGTTAAAGATATAGTTACTTTATTAATGAAAAAAAAAGATTTTATATGTTTTATTGCGATTGATACTGTGAACACACAAATGAAACATACAAAAAGTTTTTTGTGTATTTCATTTTTAAAAAAGACGATTCGCACACATTCCTATACCCAAAGTTTAAAATAAAGCAACTTCAGATGGGTCAATAACAAAGGCCCGGCGGGCTGCAGGTTGAGTATAGCTGCTCTAGAACCTTTCTTCCCCATCGGTTGTCGGTTCGATCATAATATCGACGGTTTCCGGGCTATTTGTTTTAAGCGACATTTTTAAAACTTTACAGGAGAGCGATTTAAAGTTTTGATTTCCAGAAAAAAAATCATAACTTTTTGAAACCTGGTTTATTTTCAAAAAAGTAAAATTTATCTATTTTCATATCATATTCCCCATAATTTGATTAAGATACTTCTTTTAAAAAGGCGCTATTAGCAGATATAATTGTCGCTTAATACAAAACGCCCATACTTAATTAATTTGTAGATGCAGGCTAAATGATTTAAGCACCAAATGTTGCACGTAATAGATTCAAGCAAAACGCTTTAAGTATAACTTTTGTATTTTTTTAGAGTAAGGCTAATTGCATCAATTACAACTTGATGAATAAAACAGAAAAAGGCAAATTAGTTTATACGACTTGTAAAACACAGCTGAGGTACAGGATAAATGACTAAAGAGACGAATAGTATTTAAAACGTAATTGTTTGAAATGACAATAAATTCGTTAATTTCAAAAAAAAAGTCGGTTAAAACATACAATACTTTGGTTAAAAGGGAAATAACTCTTTGTTGTTTTAATAATAAAATTAAAACTAATAAAACAAAACTATTAATAATTACCATTTTTTATTTATTAACATAATGTTATTCAAATATCGTATTGTACTCAATAAGAATTACTTTGGCATATAATGTGTCCCAAAATTTAGCGATAAAACTGCAACAGAGGGTAGCCCTGGTCATGACTAGTCAAGAACAAAAAAAATTAAAATTATCCATTGTTTTTTTTTTAGTTACGAAAAAAATGTATTTTTTTCAAAAACTTACATCTCATCTGACATTTTTAACTACCATGAAAACATTTTTTTTAATATTTCTGATTAATTAATGTTTCAGTAAGCTGAATATATCTGTTATTTATTACAATCCTTGAAAACCCCAGAAAACATATAGTTTTAAATAAAAATGATTTATATTACATTTTTTGCTTAAAATGTTGAAAGATTTTTACTTTTAGTATTTTACTCATCGTGGTTGAAAAAAAAAGTATGAATACTACAATGACAAGTTTTATCAAAAAATGACGAAACTAATCAAGATTCTAAAATGATAATAATATTCTAGAAAAACTAGCCACATAAAAAAATACGAGTGGTATTTCTAAACAAGAACCAAATTTTACTTTTACTATGGGATCAAAACAGGTTTTTGTTAGTCAATATCATTTTAAAAGTAGAGAGAGAGAAAGAGATTTTACGTTAGAGCGAGATAGACAGATGTTAATTTTTGAATATTATTGTAATTTTGTATCCAAAATGGGTTTATGGATATAAAATGAAATAAAACAACTAGTTTAAACAATAAAACATTTAATTTTTTACTGAATTTAATTACAATTAATGTTAGAATTGTTTGCCACCAGCAATAATACAAGCACGACATCGCCTTAAAAATGATGTGATTAAATTTATGTGATCCGCAGCCCGAGTGATTTTTTGGCGAAGTTCGTCCAATGTTGTAATGGGTTTTGAGTAGACCCTGTCTTTGAGACAACCCCAATAGAAGAAATCCAGGGGGTATAGATCGGCTGAACGTGGTGGCCATGAGATAGGACCAAGTCGCCCGATCCAACGCCCTGGAAACTCATTGTTCAAGTAATCTCGCACAGGACGGGCATAGTGAGCTGGGCAACCATCATTTTGAAACCATAAGTATCGTAAATCACTTAGAGGCACGTCTGCTAATAATTCTGACAAGTTATTTTGTAAGAAGCTCAAATAACTATTGCCATCTAAGTTTCCGTGTAACTCAAAAGGCCCAATCACTTTTCCATTTAATATGCCCGTCCAAAGGTTAAGGTTGAATTGGTATTGAGATTTATCTTGTCTCATCAGGTGTGGATTTTCATAATTCCAGCTATGTAGATTGTGAAGATTTAAATAGCCATCTTTCTTGCAGGTTGATTCATCCGACCATAAAACTTTATCTAAGAATTGAGAATCTTCCCTGTGCTTTTGTAGCATTACACAGCAAAATGTGACCCGTAGTGGATAGTCCCGCGGTAATAGCGTCTGCATACGTTTGTAGTGATATGGGTGAAGCCTGTGATATTTTAAAATACGATGAGCAGAACTTCTTGGTATTCCCGTAGCTGCTTCTATGGCACGTACCGAGGTAGTTAAATCCATTTCTATTTCATGCAGAACTTCTTCATCTCGATCCGATCTTGGTCTTCCAGCATTTCTCCTATTAGATGGTAAACGATCCTCCGAAAACGCTTGATGTAGATTTATAAATACTCTAAAATCTTTGAGCATTTGGGTACCTCTCCCGATACAATCTGCTAGCAGAGTTTGCATTGCTTCGGCATTCACCATAAATTAAGTGCATATTAGCGTATTCCAATGGCGTGTATGGTAGCGGCATGATAAAAACAAAACTCACAATCACAGTCCAAAATAATGCCAGGTCAGTCCAGTTTGCAGATCACTTAATCGAGTCCAAAAGCCAATCCAAAAGTCGTCAGTATTAAAGCCAATTTAATGCGGAACGGTGCACAGTAAATAAAGGAACAGAGCATACTGACTGATAACAGCAACTTCTCTACTTGCCCCATTGTTATATTCAAAAATTAACACCTGTCTATCTCGCTCTAAGGTAAAATTTCTCTTTCTCTACTTTTAAAATGATATTGACTAACAAAAACCTGTTTTGACCCCATAGTAAAAGTGATTAATTTAAACAACAATTTTATGAAATTTGGTTCTTGTTTAGAAATACCACTCGTATTTTTTTATGTGGCTAGTTTTCCTAGAATATTATATCATTTTAGAATCTTGATTAGTTGCGTCATTTTTTGATAAAACTTGCCATTGTAGTATTCATACTTTTTTTTTCAACCACGATGAGTAAAATACTGAAAGTAAAAATCTTTCAACATTTTAAGCAAAAAATGTAATATAAATCATTTTTATTTAAAAACTATATGTTTTCTGGGGTTTTCAAGGATTGTGATAAATAGCAGATATATTCAGCTTACAGATACAAAAAATAAATCAAAAATATTTAAAAAAAATAATATTTTAAATATTAAAAAAATTTCATGGTAGTTAAAAATGAGATGTAAATTTTTGAAAAAATTACATGTTTTTCGTAACTTAAAAAAAACAATGGATATTTTTCAATTTTTTTCTCGTCTAGTCATAACCAGGGCCACCCTCTGTTGCAGTTTTATCGTTGAATTTTGGGACACATTGTATATGGCACGATATGGTGTAGACTGAAGCGCCCGTTCGGGGAGGTATAGTATAAAAACTTGCTTGTTTTATAGACGCGAGCGGCGAAAATGTTCTGTTTTAACCGACATTTGGTACAACGATTCATACAAAATTTGCAGTGTCTGAATGTAAAGTTTTCGATGTAATCGGTAAAGGAAAAATGAATGAAGTACTAGTACTTGTAGATTTAATTTGTTTGAAGCGACCAATCAAAAATTAACCGATTTAGGAATAAAGGTTTATTTGCCATTTAAAGACTGTTTCAACTACAGGGCGAAATGTTTTAATAGCCTTTTTTTACTAAAAACAGATTCAAGCGAAATGAATTAAGCGACATTGCATACCAATTGGGGATTCAGGCTAAATGTTTTAAGAGACATGACTATACCTTTTTTGAGGAAGGTGTAATGATTTAACAAACATCACCTATAGAATGTAACTTCAGGAAAAACGCTTTAAATGACCCGTTAGGATGATTTGTGTGTAAGGCAAAAACGCTTAATTAAATAAGCAATAAAAACTTTTGTGGCTCAAGTACACTTTCTATATAAAAGGACATATGTCGCGTCGGTTCATACAATAAAATTTCGGATCGCCCCAAAAAATGGCATTGTTTTAAGCGCCAAAAAAGTACTCTGATCGTCACCAAAGTCGACTCAGTCGACGCAAAAAAAATCGCTGATTCCGAATATGTATATAAGTCAATATCGATCAAAATGTCGCTTAAAACAAATAGCCCGGAAACCGTCGATATTATATTTCTTTCTAAAGAAGACAAAAAATTGCGTAATAATACAAGACGAGGTTATCACTGTTGACCGACGATATACAAATTGTACATTGACACTAAAGATAATGACTGCAACCAGTCCTTGTTTAAAGTCCATCTAATTTTTTTTATTGTGACACGACATCTGACCTTGACCCGCCTGATGATAAGCAAGAAGAGGTCCAAGAGTGACGACGACTGAAAAAACTTAGGTCACGGCTGCCCCGGTCGCCGTCACATTGCCGGTCAAATGTGCTTCTTCACGCATCGCTTGAAGGATCCAAGGTCATAGGATGGTGAGAACACATGGGCCGGGAAAGCATTCCACTTGTCAATTGTAATAATAATAAATAATAATTAAAAATAAATAAGGTTTTAGGACCCTTCTGTCGTTAGTCCAATTGATTTTCTTTTTTTGTAAAAATATATGGCACAGATTACATTATCCAAAAATAGGTGGGAATTTATTTATTAGTAATTTAATTTTAATTTGTACTATGAAGTATTTTATTAGGAAGACATACTTTGTTATAGTCATTTCTATCAATATATTATTACTATTGGACTATATTTTTATTGATTAAATTTTACAGCCATATTTTTGTCTAATACTATTTTTTTAATTATAAAGTGCTGCACGTTCTTTTTCGATAATTTTGATCGAATATTTCGTACACACAAGATACGTTTTGTGTATTACGCGTTATTTTAATTACACAATAAATAAAAATATTTTTTTCCTGGCAACATTATTCTATACATTAAAAAAAAAGTCACACACACAATTAGTCAATTTCAATTCATACAATAAGGAATGTGTTATAAAAGCTTATTTGGATGAAAGAACAAGTTCATACTTACTATACCATCTCGTATCGAATCTCTATTACTATTGGTATAATCTATCATCAACTCGTTCATCACCTTATCTCGAAACTTTATAGTTCTGAGATAAAGTGATTTTTGACAGACTTGTTCCTATATAACGTAGAGTGAATCTCTACTATATAGAAACGATTTTAATGCCTTCAAATTTGGAAACTTGAAACTTATGCAGTAAAAATAAAATTATCATATTCAGCCAGAAGACGTCTACGGCTGAACACAGGCCTCCCCCTTAGAACGCCATTCCGTAAGACAAGCAATTTTCACTGATTTTGTCTATTATTATTTTATTTGGTTTGTCATGGCAACATCGTTGTAATATTTAACTGTAAAACATCTATGGTATGCCAAACTCAACGTGCCCATCAGCAATATTTACTTATTGTTTCTTTTATTATTAATTATCTTAATAATCATTAATTTCAATGATTCACGACGGTGAGGCGTCCTGTGATCGCCATATACATATTTTCAGTATATAATAGAATATATTTCTTTGATATTTATATAATATATATTTATGTATATATAAAGTAATAGAATAACATTCAAAACCTATACACTTCTCACGCACACACAGATATGTGAGAAGCGTATTTGTAGTAACCTAAATTGCCCGAATTATTTTCATTATTATTCAAATCCAACTTTATGCATTATCTCTTGCCTTATTCCTTCATCACAAGCAATTCTCTTAATAGACGAAATACATTTAAAAATCCATTTAAGGAACCTTACTAAAGCAACAATAAAATTTCCTGCGAATAGGCGCAGTATAATTACGACGCAAATTGATTGTCGAATCTCATACAGAAAACTTTGTTCATATCAATCTTTGTTCAGTTTTTAAAGTTGTGTCGGTGGATAACGTCGTTGTGGTTTCGTTCGTCTTTGTGCTAATGTTGATTGCGAGACTGGACCGAGGACTTGTGGGGTTAGAGGCGAAGCTGTCATGGCCTACAAAGAAATTATTATTATTATTAAAAAATGGCAGTCACAGGACAGTTTTCCGACCAAATCGGTGACTTCCTCAAGAAATCTGGGTTGCCTGTGTCTGTGTCAATAACCGTAGAACTTGTATGAAGAGAATTGTGGATGTGGGAGAAGCGGGGGAGTTGTGTCTAGATTATGGCCAGTCTCTGCCTGTGAAAAAAAGGCGTGACAATTTGATTGTCTACGATTCTCTTCATAAAGACTTATGGTTTTATAATTGTAGCAGATTAGATCAATTAACAATCCAATTATAAAAATACAACCAAAATAAAATATCGATAGATAAAATAAAAATTATCTATTAAAATTACGTAATGGAAATAAATAAGAAATTGGATTAGCAAAAAAACAAATTGTCACGCCTTTTTCCTACAGGGATAGGCAGAGACAATGGAGCGCCACTTGCCACGGTCCTGACACAACTTCCTCACTTCCTTCACATTCACAATTCTCTTCAAAAAGCTCATTGGATTAGCAAGGACTATTCGATAAAAAAAACTTATTCTCCCGGTTGAACAGCATACCCACCTGATGTTAAGCTGAATAAAGGCGACTGCTACTACAGTATATTATAATGAACTCTTCCAAGTAGTCACATGTAGCGAGATTGATCAAATTATAATATTTACCTGAAAAGTAAGATCAACGGCTCTTCGCAACTCTGCTGCGGGTGGCGGTGGGGCCACATCACTAACTGTAGGTGCTGGGTGAGGTGGTCTGTTGGAGTTCAACCATGGTTCATTCAATAACTCTTGCGCGCGTGGTCTACCACCTGGATCTAATTGAAGCATACGCCGAATGCACGAACGCGCCTCTGCTGATATACCGCGCCAAACTCCAGTTGATAAATCCACCTAAAAATAATGTCAATTATCTGCGTTATTTATGATTGAAATAACGCTGGGCCCTGATTCTTTTAGTATAATTTATTCATTTATTTATTGTAACTTGACATATGGCAGCACCCTGCTTAATGTTAAGCCGGAGTGTGGTCCATGAATGGATGTCACTGCTACTACAATTCAATAATTGTGAGTAGCAATCACATCCACTATGCCGGCCTAGTTGGAACAGGCAACTCACAAGCTGTTCCCGAAACGTGACCAAATCACTTCACTGTTCTTCACTGTTCGTCGGTATACTTGTAAGTGGTGGTACTACCCCGGATCGGCAGACTGGGTACCATATGCTGACGAAAAAGCAGTTTGCACAATTGCAAACTGCTTTTTCGTCAATACCAATCAACGTAGTTTACCTGTTGATTTGGTTTTCGCTGATTGGTTACGACGAAATTTCACTGCTTTTTCGATTTTTTATTTTTAGCTTTTTTTAGCTAAAAATAAATGCCGGCCAAAGGTCCTTTTTCACGCATCGCTTGAACGATCCAAGGTTATAGGATTCGGTCGACAAAATATGGATGCTTTCCCCGACCGATGAGCGTATAGCGAACGTAGGTAGGGACAAGGTTAAAGGGTAATCTGATGAAAATGAGAGGTAGGGTACATAATAATAGATAAGAAGATAATTCTACAATTTCATTTCCTACTTGTATAATTAATGTTTTATTTACCTTTCCAGACTCTATTCTAGCAAGTATTGCCTCCGGTGTATCATCACCTGTTGAAGCGAAAGGGGTTCTACCTGATAACATTATGTACGCCAAAACACCTAGAAACAAAATTATAGTATTAGTAATTTTTAAAAAACTTCGAGGGTATAAAAGAACATGTCGCATAAATAATAATTTTGTTTTTAGCACGACATTAGGCGCACGCTGCCTGATGTTAAACTAGAGTGCATGCCCATGAGCACGGATGACTGCTGACAGTCAAATCAGCAGCCACTCCACTATTCCAGCGTGTCGATAAAATGATTCTATCGACCTATTTAAGAAAATAATTTAAATATATTTTAAGAAGATATGTTATACGCTGGTATAATAGTATAATGAACAGCCAAATAATGTCCCAAAAGTCACAGATGGCTGTTCATAATGCGGTGCTTGTTCCTACATTAATGTATGGAAGTGAAGGTTGGTTATGGCAGAAGAAGCATGAGAGTAGAATTAACGCTGTAGAAATGCGGTCGTTAAGGAGTGTATGTGGAGTGACGATAGCGGATAGAATAAGGAATAGCACACTGCGTGATAGATGTGGTTTGAAAGGAATGCTTTGATGGTTCTGGCACATGGAATGGATGAGTAAAAGTAGATTGACGAAAGGAATTTATAAATCTGATGTGTTTTCCGACCAAATTGGAGACATCCTCAAGAAAGCTGGGTTGCCTAGCGCCCATAACCACAGAGCTTGTATGAAGAGAATTATGGAAGTTAAGGAAGCAAGGGAGTTGTTGTAAGGATCTTGGTAAGTGACGCTCCATTGTCTCTGCCTATCCCTGTGGAAAAAAGGCGTAACAATTTGATTGATTGATGTTATACGAGCTCCAATAGAGACACGTTAAAATTATGCAAATAAGCAAACCTGAACTCAGTGTCGCGATGCAGAGCAACATATATTTGTCTCTTTTTAACTCTCAATAACTATCATTCCGTCCTACTTCCACTTTTGTGTATACCAATTCATGGTTGACCGTTTAAGCCCGTGCCATTTGCGAACACAAAAACTCGTGTAGGTTTTAGTAGGACCTATCTACTCACTTTACTTAATAACATTGAAACACAGTTAACTTACCCAAACTCCATATATCACAAGCTGCATCATAGCCAGCACGTTTCAAAACTTCTGGCGCAACAAAGTTCGCAGTGTAACATGGAGTCATAAGTAGACCATTTTCAGCACGCAATTGTTTTGCCAATCCAAAATCAACCAAACGAATATCCTTTGGCCTCCTTTCAGCTGTAGCATACAGTATATTTGATGGTTTTATATCCCTGAAATATTAAAATTAAATTAATTTTTATTAGAATTGACAAGGTTATAACATCAATATATAAATCAATCAATTAAATTGTCACGGCCACTTGCCACGATCCTGAAACAACTCTCTCGCTTCCTCCACATTCACAATTCTCTTCATATAAGCTCTACGGTTATGGTTACATTAATATACTTAACCCATTTAATTATATGCTTCTTCAAAGTATTATATACTGAGAATCATTACGCATCTATGAGACGCTGTCGACCGTCTGTCCGTGGACGATTTATTCCTCCCTACCTAATAGGTTATGTTAAAAATCTACCAGATTGCGTTTATATCGTATTCGGAGAATAGGCGTCAATATTTTTTGACCGGCATAGTGACGGCGGCTGAGGCAGCCGAGAACAAACTCGGTTTTCTCAGTCGTCGTCACTCTTGGACCTCCTCTTGCTTATCATCAGGCGGGACGAGGTCAGATGTCGTGTCACAATAAAAAGAAATAAAAAAAATATCGTTAAATGTAATGTTAATTTTTCAGTCTTTGGCGCTCTTTGACTTCCCTTTGCCTATCATCAGACATCACGAGGTCAGATGTCGGGTCTCCTTTCATGTATCGCTATATGACAACGTGGTGTATTGGCAGTGCAATGGTCACACAAACCGAATGCACGGGTTTAAAACCACTTGCCAGTACCAATGTATCTTTGATATATGTACTTTGGTTCTATGATACAAGCACGTTTATTATCTTAGTATAAAAACGTATAAAATACAAACTGACCTATGAACAACGGTATGTGTATGCAAATATGAGACAGCGTGTAAAACGTTACGTAATGCTGGGGCTGCTTCGTGTTCTGGCAATCGGCGCCTCTGTGTTATGTGTTCTAGTAATTCACCACCACGACATAGCTCTGTGACAGCTAAAAGTCTTCCTGTATCCGCATACACACCTCTTAATGATATTATGTGAGGATGTTGACTGTATCTGTGAATGAATTAACAGTTATTTATGAATTCATTTAGACGACAGGCGGTGTCCCGGGTTCTATTCCCGGTCGGATAAAATATTTGTTTCATAGCATTTATGTGTTAAATTTACAAGTATTTGTTAATAAAAAAGAGGCATGTTTGCTCCGGGTCTGGTTGTCAAAAGAATGGTAGACAGCGGTACCCAGTCTGCCGATGCGGGATAGTACCACCACTTAGAAGGATACAGATCGTGAAGTGACTAAGTCGCTTTTCGGGATCAGCTTGAAGGTTGCCGGTTTCAACTAGGCCGGCATAGCGGATGTGACTACTACTTACAGTTATTGAACTGTAGTAGCCGTCTCCTCTATTCATGGACCACACTCCAGCTCCACACTCCAGCAGGACAACATCAGGCGGGTGCAGTAATATGTCAAGTCACAATATACAACATTTTATAAAAAAAATCTGCACTGTATTTGCTACCAACTAACCTTTAGATTAGATAATAGGGTACAATAATGGTTAAGATTTTTTAAAATTATTTTTATTGTGACTCGACATATGACAGCACCCCGCTTGAGTGTGGTCCATGAATGAATGTCACTGCTACTACAATCCAATAACTGTGAGTAGCAATCACATCCACTATGCCGGCCTAGATGAAACCGGCAACTTACAAGCTGATTCCGAAACGTGACCAAATCTACCTGTTACTACCCCGGATTGGCAGACTGGGTACCACTGCCTACCACTCTTTGATAACCAGACCCGAAGCAAATATCCATTTCTTTTTTTTTATTAACAAATATTTGTAATATTTAATGTTATTAAATATTACAAATAAAAGCTATGTAGCAAATATTTTGTATAAATATTTACCTTAATAATATTTCGATTTCTTCTCTTGGATCATATTGTGTTTTGTCCATAATTTTGACAGCATACTGCACTTTCGATGTTTTATGTTCACACAGCCTAACCACTGAGAACGAACCCGTACCTAACTCTCCCATTAATCTAGAAAAAAAACATTATTTTAAATCAATTAAATTATCACGCCTTTTCCTCACAGGGATAGACAGAAACCATAGAGCGTCACTTGCCACGATCCTGACACAACTCCCGCGTATCCTCACGTCCACAATTATTTTATGATATTTTAAATACATTTTAGTCAGTCAGTCATAAACTCGTAGGATTTTTCAGTTGTCGATGCTTTTGGACCTCCCTTACTCCGCTTACCATGCGACAACTCGAGGCTCGATGTCGCGTAAAATGTTTATTTTTATTGTGACTCTACATATATGACAGCACCCCGCCTGATGTTAAGCTGGGGTGCGGTCCAAGAATAGATGTGACTGCTACTACCATTAAATAACTGTAAGTAGCAGTCACCTTCACTATGCCGGCCTAGTTAAAACCGATAACATACAAGCTGATCCGATGTATGTGGTGGTACTATCCCGGATCGGCAGACTGGGCACCACTGCCTACCACTCTTTGACAACCAGACCCGGACCAAATCTACGCTTTTTATTAACATATATTTGTAATTTTTAATCGAATTTGAAAAATTACAAATAAAAGCCACGAATCAACTATTAGCTCCGAACGGGAATCGAACAGGGACTTTAAGCCGGCCGGTGAGTTTTTTGGCCGGCATAGTGACGGCGACTGGGGCAGCCGTGAACAAACCCGGTTTTCTCAGTCGTCGTCACTCTTGGACATCCTCTTGCTTATCATCAGGCGGGACGACGTCAGATGTCGTGTCACAATAAAAAAAAATAAAAAAAAGCGTAACGAACTGGTGTGCTAAGCAATGCGCCACGCTTGTAGTGAAATTTTTCTACAGTAGAAATATAATTTACCTGTAATCATCAAAAAAGTTGTTCCTATTAACAATTCCTGACCAGAAATCTTCAGCGGAAGGTGTTTTCTCTTTTATATTGTTATGATTTTGCACTTCGTTTGTTAACGTTTTATTATTATCATCAAGCAAACATGGCGCTACGAAACTAAAACCTCTGCAAAAAAACAATTACAATTACTTTTCTTTGCGCCCGATGTCAAAAGCTGGAGTGCGGTCCATGAGGATGGGCAGCAGCATCTTCTTAACGTGGCATCCCCAAGTCGAATGCCAAGCGTGGGGATTATGGTACGCCCATTATGAACGACAATACACCAGCATCGGACGTGTTCCGCAATTAACAGCCGCATCCACTGTGCCGGCCTGATTGGAACCGGCAATTATCGTTGTATTAATTTTCTGACCGGCAACTGTAAACTGAGTCCGTTTTTACAGTCGTCGCCGCTTTTGGACCATCTCTTATTCTTTATACATGCTCATGTAAAGCATTCCACTTTATTCTAGATTTATTTGGAAAAGTAATTAGTAAATAATTTTAAAACGTATATAAATAACCAAAAATCTCTATAAAAGGCGACCGTGGTGTTATGGTAGAGCGATGGTCACGCAAGCCGAGAGCCACCGGTTTAAAAACTACTTGCACCGATCTTTTATCTGTGATACTTTGGTTGTCGTGTTTCTATGATACCAAAGACTCTTAGTATTAATTATAGAAGCTTAGTATGGAACTAATAATGGTTTTATTAAATAATGGATATGACTATTCATTTCCAGGTATCATCATTAAAATTTGTTTTAAAAACATTCTTTTGTTTTTATCATGGAAATCACAAAGATAACGTTACGAAAGTGACTCACAATCATATTGTCAAAATAAACATTGGTAAAAAAATGTAAATAGATAACGATAAAAACGTATTTTTAACGTTCTATGCGTCTATCATGAGTTTTATATGTGCAGCTGTAGGCGAGGAGAAATCCCTGGAAATCGGATTGCCGAGCGACACACACAATAATTTTCAACGATGCAATTGTGGATCAACCAATCATAATATCGTGACCTATGACTATTATTACCATCTTGATAATTTAATCAAAATCCTTCTTTCTGTTTCGCCGTAGTTGGGTCAAAATAAACTATATCATCCAAAATGAATTAAACAAATTTTATTTTGTGTATTTTGATTTTTAATTTTACAATTTTTTATTATTATTCCGACGATTCGAGAGCTTTGCAGTAATTGCGATGGTAAGTCGCATATTTTTTTAAATTCATTTAGCAATGTTCGCGCAAAATTTAAGAAAATATATACTATATATCATCCAAAAAAGCCATTCTGTTGAAAAAGCTCAGAGTCGCTCAGCGGGCAATGGAGAAAGCTATGCGAATCCAAACGAGGATATTCGCCAAAAAACCAAAGTTACCGACATGCCCGTAGGATTCTCAAGCTGAAGTGGCAATGGGCTGGCCACATCGCTCGAAGAACCGACAACTGATGGGGAAGAAAGGTTTTAGAGTGGAGACCACAAACCGGAAGACGCAGCATATGTAGGCCTCCCACTATACGACATAGTGATAGTCACAGGTAACTAGTGGATACAACTGGCATCTTGTCGTTCGGAATGGCGTTCTTAAGGGGAGGCCTATGTTCAGCAGTAGACGCCTTCTGGCTGATGATGATGATAATGATGATGATTTCATCCAAAGTTTTTGAAAATATAAAAATCAATCTACATATTTAATTGTTCTACCTCATTTCCCACACATATATACAATAAATATTTACAGTCGAATGATAGAGCTCCTAATAGACAGAACATATTTTAAAACTTTGGATTTTATGACGCTTATCGCAAATTCAGTGTCAATTTCTACCATTATGCAATAAAGTATTTTAAGGCTTGACATCCGGGAAATTACGTGTAATCTATTACTAAAGATAACAAACTTTACGTATGTTTTAATTAGCATGTTCTAGGTATGTAAAAAACCGAAGACGTTTGCAACGAAAACTGATGCGCATTATAAAGAAGGCAAGATACAAAGTACCTCAATGTGATTATAATGGGCTAGATAGCAAACAAACCAGCGCTGGACACAGAAAGAAACATTGACGAAAGAAAACCGCGAGTTAACTGACGTTACCTAGGTTCTGCTCTATAAAGAAGAGTAAACGAAACTAACTGCCAACCGTCACCAGTGGAAGGCACAACAATTAATGTTGAATATTTTTTTAAGAGTTATTTTATAATATTAAAATTTGATAAAACGTATAGACGCGAACAAGGCAGAGGAGAAGAAAAGAGTAAGGGACCACAATGTTTATACATAATAACGAAACTGTATATTAAATATTAAACATAATTAAAATAAACATATGCGTACTGTATTTAAGAAATGTAAAATGCTTCAAAGACGAGCTAGTTGTTATTTTTATTGGAGATCTTTCAATATTATGATTTGAATACGTTTCATTGCTTGTATAATGAGAAGATTCAACATCAGCAGGTCGTTCTAAATTAAGATAAACATTGAACAGAATACAATTACTTTTAGTTGAATCTGTAATTCAATTGACAGAATACGGATGCTTCTTCCAACCTGTGCTATCACTAATGCTGTCTTTATCGTTTATTGTGGTTGCCATTATTGTTCATCTCTCTCAGTTCATAAAGGCTGCCTGTCCATTAAAGCGGAACGAGCTTGCGGAGCTGAGTAACGGAGAAATATTAACCAATAGGATTGCAAAAAAATCGCAAATCCCTGTCCACTGCAGCTGAGCGGAGTTTTTATGCAATCCTATTGGTTCATATTTCTTCATTTCTCAGCTCCGCAAGCTCGCTCCGCTTCAATGGACAGGCAGCCTAAAACTGTTATCCTGAAGGGACCTTAGTACTAACTTAATTTGAAAGGAAGGTCTTTTAGAAGTATTGACCATTTTCATTTCAGACCCTAAAACTTACCGAAACAATTCATGAGCGTTAGCAGAAGCAGGAACTCCAGGCGAGTCTCTAGGTGTTCGACATGTGAATTCAGAATCAAAATAAAATGCGTCGTCTGCTCTTGAAACCGCTGGTCTAAATGGTGGTATTACCGCTTTTTGCAGCAATGCATCCCAATCTATACTTGCAAAGAATTCGTGTTTCTTTATATCTTCAATTCCATTAGGGCCTGCTCCTAATCTAAAAGTAAGATGATAATATGAAGATGCGAACTTATCATTACGCTGAGGTTACCAGAAGAATTTATGCTTTTTAGGGACATTCGTTTTTTCGTTTTTTATTATTGTGGCTCATGGACCCTTGCTGCTGAGATCTAATTTAAAAAAATATGTATGCAGCGATATGTTTGCCAACCTCAATCACAGAACAAACAACAAAATATTATGAAAGGCAAACGTGCAATAGTTACACAAACCAAGAGCACGAAACCACCCACCGGTACCAATGTATCTTTGATATATGTACTTTGGTTGTCCTTTTTTTATGATAGTAAATAAATAAAAAATATTTGAATTATTAATTACCTGTTTTGTGGATTTCTTTTAAAAAGTGCTCTTAGTAACGATTGTGCTTCCTCGCTTAAATTCGATGGCATACCTAATTTGGCTTTTAATATTTGTGTCATTGTTTCGTGTCTCGTTGGTCCGTGGAAAGGGAGATTTCCAGTTAACATTTCAAACTAAAACAATTTGGAAGGCATTAATTTTAAATGAACAGTATAACTCAATTAGTACATTTCTATTAATAAATTAGGACTAAGCCTCGAGTTCACCCAAATTGGTGTTTATAGACATACTATATATACACTACTATAGACAGTAGCTGTCGATATATCAGCACCCCACCTTATGTTAAACTAGAGTGCGGTCCATGAATAAAGGCAACTACCCCTACTGTTAAATAACTGCAAGTAGCAGTCGCATCCACTATGCTAGCCTAGTTTGAACTGACAACTTTTAAGCTGATCCCTAAACGCGACTAAGTCATTTCACTAGTAAGCCTGCCAATGTCTATTAATGGCCTGCCTGCCACTCTTACAAACTTAACTTGACGTTGCCTTTGAATAAGCTATGTTTAGAGATCTGCCCCCCAAGCACGGCAATCCAGGAAGCAAAATAAAGAACTGCAAGGAATATCATTGCAACTTATTTCAAATAACTTAGTATAACAGTGTATCAAAAAAGGTATTCAAACGTTCTGTAAAACTTTACAAAACAACGTTAAAAACTTGAATTCATATTTTTTTAAACATTTTGATTAGCCGGCCTAATAAGTTATATAAAATGAGTTATATATTCACATGAATATGTTCAAATAAATCGAACAAACATTTTTTTTAAATAGTAAACTAACATAACCTTAGGTAAGGCCATACCTATTAGCGAATCAAAAAATTTACACAAATTAATGTTTCCTTAGGTACTGTGTAAATACGAGTATTGTTTAACGATTTTATAATCTATTACATATTAAAGTTTACTAACAATTAAAAAACCTGTTGGACTTTACTAGTCTTACTACAAAAAATATTTAAACCAGTACCTAAATATTTGTCTACAGTCAAACGTTTTACATATTTATATATACAGTGTAAACTCCATGTAACGTCACTCGATTTAACGACAAACTCCCTAAAGCGTCGAAATCTTTGGTTGTTTTATCTTATTTTCCATACAATGATTTCTTCTTTCCATTTAACAACGCCATAAAATGTACAGTCCCTTTAGTGTCGTATTTAGAGTTTACACTGTATTTAAATTGGGGACATCCTCAAGAAAGCTGGGTTGCCTAGTGCCCATAAGCACAGAGCCTGTATGAAGAGAATTGTGGATGTGAAGGAAGCAAGGGAGTTATGTAAGGATCGGGGTAAGTGGGGCTCCATTGTCTCTGCCTATCCCCTGTGTGAAAAAGGCGTGACAATTTGATTGATTGATTGATACCTGTCAACAGGGCCGTCTTAAGCATATTTAGCGCCGGGGTGCGAAAGTCAAGGCTCCGCTCGCGTGGTCTCAGTATAGTATCTATCGAAATTTATGGCGGTCGGCATGCGCCCCCTAGTACTCTGCGCCCGGGTGCACTGCACCCCTTGAACCCCCGGGTAAAGACGGCCCTGCCTGTCAAAGTGCGTTATTTTTTTTAATGGTAATACGGTACACGTTTACGATATTGACTAATATTAGACCTTTTCTTTATTTATGACATTTGACAGCACCCCTCCTAATGATACCTAAAGTACATTTCCGGAATTACTGCTACAGTTAAATAACGACACATAGCAGCCGCATCCACTATGCCAGCCTAGTTGGAACCGGCAACTTACAATGAATTAAACAAATTTTATGCGGCTTACTATCGCGTTTATTTTGGTTTTGATTTATTTGGGATTGATTATTTTGATTTGATTCAGCAACTTACAAGCTAATCCCAAAACAGGACTGTATACTTGTAAGTGGTGGTAATACCTCGGGAAAAACTGTGGGTAACCACCAAAAAAATTGAGTTATAATCATTTTTAAAATTCAAA
This sequence comes from Tinea trinotella, assembly GCA_905220615.1. Lineage (NCBI taxonomy): Eukaryota > Metazoa > Arthropoda > Insecta > Lepidoptera > Tineidae > Tinea > Tinea trinotella. The sequence continues at coordinate 5,445,878 of HG992314.1, forward strand.
TGCTTACCACCAGTTTTTATTGAGACGCGACATCTCGATTAGTCATCGACTTATTTGGTCGAGGACTAAAAAACCTATCTCAACAGTGACTACAATAATAAAAAACGTGATAAAACTGCCTATACCAATCTATATTAATTAGTATAGTCTATGTGAAGTCAATTTAAAATCTAAATTGGATAGAATTGTGTCGAAGGCTCATACGTAGGTGTTCATTCAACCACATACACGTTGTAATTAACTTACAGTAGCACCTGATCTTGTTAGGAATCTTTATTTTAAATTTACCCTTATGCTATATACAATAAGGCTCTATATGCTTAAATAACCGTTAGAGGAAAAGGTCACTAGTATCAAATAAGATCATTTAAAATTAATAGAACAATGGGAATCCCAAAGTTGTTCTCAGTATAACAAACAACAAAGATTTATAAACTATTCCATATTATTAAGGATAAATATATTGAAGGCAATAAATTAAGTTTGTACTATGCTATTAGGATAAGAATAGGACGGGCTGTTGACTAACTTTAATGACTGATTCAAAGATGTATTTTTCAAAGAAAAAGTCACCATACTAAAGTGAAGTTGGTTGGAGAGTTTGACGTTACAAAATGGCGCCGATTCCGTCCCATTCTTATTTAAATTGCGTTATACTAAGTATTAGAGACGTAACGACGTGACGCAAATTCGACTTGCCTTATGGTAAGCAAGGGGAGTGTGTCAAGAGCGCCGGTGATTGAAAAAACTGTATTAGTTTACGGATGCTCAGTCACAGATATAGTAGGTAGTTTGAAAGGTATAGGTATTTTCTAACAGTCTACGTTTAAAGATTATAAATCTACAATAATATTATTTAATTTGATGAACAGTTTTCGCGTAAACGTTTATAATTTATTTATATGTCTTGTTTAATTTATTGTTGTAATTAATTATAACATATTTAAGAGACAATTATATTTAAGGCTGTCGACAGTTGACAACGAATAACAAATTAATAGGTAACTAGACTACTATGATTGGTTATCTATGAGAATGCAAAATATCAAAGCAATATCGGTGCAGGTTCGTAGAAAAGTTACTTCGCTGTCGTGTATTAAGACTTAAAGAAACGTTAGAATCGAGAATCGAGGCCCAGACAATTCGAGGTCAGATGTCGAGTCACAATAAATAAATCAATAAACATAATACTAGTTAGATCTGCGTTTCACACATATTTTATCCGGTTTCCAGTTCATGATAAAAACACACATGGACCACAACATCACGCGGTTAATTACGTAACAAAATTCTTTATTATATACAAAATAAATTAACATCCACACTTCATAGAATTAAGACCACATCAGAATTCTCTTGACGGAATTAACTACGGAGATTTCTTATTAATTTATATTCGAAGCAATTTTAATATATATTGTAATGTAAATATGTTATTTAATAGTGGCTTGACATATGACAGCACGCTGTCTGATGTTCTGGTGGAGTGCGGTCCATGAATGGAAGCGACTGCTACTACAGTTAAATATTTGTAATATTTATTCTAACTATAGAATATAACAAACAAAAGCTATGAAACAAATCTGCTCCGACCGAGAATTAATCCCAGGACTTCACGCGTAACGAACCGAAATGCTAATTATCATCAATATGAAACATAAGGTTTTTCTATAAAATGACGTTAGTATTTAAAATAACTTATGCTTAATTTGTATGAAGCAGTGACAAAGATATTCGGATCAGTAAATACTTTCTGACTTTATAATTTTGGAATTCAAGATACTTTGAGTTTGCTTATCAACAGGCAATCTATTGTCAAATGTCTCGCGTATCAAAAAACTTAACAAAAAGTTTCTATAAATATTAAATCGCGTTTTAACAGAATAATGTAGTTGTTACGCCTCAATTCCTATGGGTGTAGTTGAGAAAATAGAACACTACTTCCCTCGATCCTGACACACCTCTATCGCTTCTCCTACACCCAATTATACAGAATAATTTTACATTAGTGGTAAAAGCAGTACATTATTGCAAATAAACCTAATAAGAAAAGATATTTTTTGAGATTTTCCTCAAAAAAAACAGTTTTAAGTTACAAACTAATTAATATTAAAAAGTGACAGCATTCTGTCTGGTGTTGCTAGAGTGCAGTCCATGAAAGGAGGCATTTGTATTGTGCCTCGTCATCTGACCTCGACCTGCCTGACGACTAAAATAAAACAATGCCGGCCTAGTTGGAACCGGCAACTTACAAGATAATTTCGAAACGCGACAAAGTCACTTTACGATACGGTGTAAACTAAGTAGATCTCCCGGCAAATAAAAAGAGCATTGGCATTGAATTGTTTTGTTACCTTCTTATTTTTCGTATTAGGCATGTGTATAAAATTAAAATTATTCCTAAATATGTACATGACTGCAAAGATAGGCGGACTTGCATTCGTCCAGCACTCTTGTAATCTGCCGATCCCTATACTACGCAGATCTAAAGTCAGCGCTCTTTTTATCTGCCAAAAATATTACAAATAAAAAAACAAACCATCAATACTCCAAACGACCACCAATCAGCTGCGAAAGTGTGCCCTCTCCTATTTACAACCTCTGGTGCCATATACTCCACAGTGCCACAAAAACTATATGCCTTATCACTACTGGGTGGTAACTTCGATAAGCCAAAATCAGTCAGTGCAATGTGCCCGTCCGCGTCTAACAGAATATTCTCCGGTTTCAAATCGCGGTATATTATACCCAGCTTGTGTACATGTTCTAATGCTAACGCTAGCTCAGCTAAGTAAAACTTTACATCCTCTTCTGTGAACATTACCTGCAATTGCAACGTGACACTATTAAGCTTTACTTTACTACAAAAATGCTCTATGTGAAAAAGCCTTTGACCGGCATAGTTATGGCGACTGAGGCAGACTCGACATCTGACGTCGACTTGCCTGACGGTAAGCAAGGGGAGGACCAAGAGTGGCAGGGACCGATAAAACCGCCTCAATTCAAGTAACGATTTTAACGAACAACATGTAACGATTTTGTTAGTCGGCGTCGGCGCTCTTGGATATTTCCTTTCATATCATCAGGCAAGTCAGGCAAACCTTGTTTACAGATTCAACCCTTCGCCAAGCTGAACTTAAAATACACCACAATTATTGTAATTTATTTCAAATATGTTGCTGCTATTATAAAATAATAGCGACACATCCTCTTATTGTACGATGCGTCCTTTATCGCCGACACTACGTAGTTCTGAGGAACCCTTTAACCTTGTTCCTACCTCGTCTTTACTCCCGAGAAACAGGTCGGGGGAAGCACCTGCGTTCTATTGATTGAATTGACAGTCGAACTTAACTATCGTTTTCTTGCTGAATAATCGACAAATGGAATGCTTAGTGTTCTTTCCACCCTGTAATCCTCCAAGTGGTGCAAAAACGTACAAATCCATATCTGTTACAGTGACTCCCCTTGCTTACCACAAGGAGAGTCGCGGTCAGATGTAGTGAAACAGTTAAGAGATACCCTTTTTTAGGCCCTAAGGTTTTTTTTATAAAGGAAAATTAACTTAAATCCTTTTGCCTGGTTATTACAGCATTAATATTCAAATACAACATTTATAAATAAATATTTATACAATTAAGGTTTACATTTCATAATTAAAGTGATTAAAGTTACTGTGTAAATGCCATTGGATATTAATCTCATAAATCAAGGGACTCTGATAAATATTATCATTTGAAAATTAGAATAAAATTTACAAGTATTTCTGATTGGATTGGACCGTGACTCTACACTCCATTACTCTTAATACATTTACATTTTTAATGACATATTATAAAAAAGCTACAAAATTGGAATTATATTACTGTATAAAATAGTTATGAAAATTTTAATAACAGACATACCCTACTATAATGAATTAAACAAATTTTATATGGCTTACTATTGCGTTTATTTTGGTTTTGTTTTACAATTTTATTTTAAATCAATAAATTTTGATTTCAAAATTTGTCTAATTCATTAATGTTCCGGCAAAATTTAAGATAATACTATAGTAAGATTCTTTTCGGACAGCATAGTGATGGTGACTCAGGCAACTGTGAACTGACTGGTTTTTTTTAGTCGTCAGCACGGTTGGACCTTCTCTTGCTTATCATCAGGCAGGACAAAGTCAAATGTCGAGTCACAATAAAAAAAGCGTCCTGTATCGCCAATACCATCAAGAATGTCCCGAGAAACTCTAACCTTGTCCTAATATCATCTTTGTTTTATATAAAATATATAGATATTAAACTTATAAATGTTTACCTCTTTACTTAGTCTTGAAAAAAGATCACCTCCGCGTAAAAAGTCTAGTATCAAATATAATTTCCCTGCAGTTTGAAATGCATAATGTAACTTGACAATAAAAGGATGGCCCATTTCAACTAAAATATTCCTCTCCATTTTGGTTCTCTCTCTATCCCTTACCTTTAATGTTGCTTTTTTAAGTACCTGAACAAACAAATGTATAACAATTAATATTTAATCAATTAGTTGAACAGCTAATAATGTTGCATCAAAATAATATAGTCATATTTTTATAACTGGTTTAGTTGTTTTTTTTACTATTACTACTTATATTTATTTATGTATATTTTAGTATTAGAATTTATTTTGTTACTAATTTTATTGTTTGTATAATGGTTGTCTTATTTTACTACTAACTAGCAATTATTGTGACTTTACGCTACAAATAAAAGATATGAAACAAAGCTCAATATATAAAATTTCAATCACAGTTTTTTGAGTAGTGAAGGCTGATATGGGATATGTTGATTTCATGGTATTACTAAGTTTATGTATTTTATGTTACAAAGCAGTCTTTAAAAATATAATGTGAAAATATTTAGTGGGATATGTTAGCAAATATAATGGCAATGGGTATTTGCTGTTTGTTCATGTAAATAAGCAAAAAATATTTAAGTAGTTAATACTTTACAATTACTGATACAAATAATTTGTATTCTACATTGTGTTTAGAAATAATTTGAATCAACAAGTCTTTTCAAGGGTCACATAAATTCAAGAGAATATAAAAAAATATTTTTTCAATATTAATCCTATTAGATATATCCAGATATATTAGCATGTATAAAGAGAATTATGAATGTGGATCAACCTTTAGGAAGGGTTCTATATATAAAATTTTAAAAAAATATATGTAATTACTTTTCTGACTAAATTATAAAATCATTTCATGTTATGAAAATGGGTTTTTAGCAATAATTATTATAGCTAAACCCCACTATTGAATTAGTGTACCTGTTTAATAATTATAACAAAAGGATATATTACCTTCATAGCATACAATGTTCCTGCATCAGCTCCAACAACTTTACGCACAAGAAACACTTTTCCAAATGAACCCTCTCCAAGGACTTTAAGCAACTCAAATTGTGAGGGATCAGCCTTTTCATGACCTTCCTTAACAACATCTTGTAATTCCACTTCTCTCTCACAACTTTCTCCACCGGAATCCAAGCTCTCTGCCGTGGAAGCCTGACGAGACTCTGCTGAATTTTCCACAACCATTGGAAGACTGTTTGATGTACCACCTCGCTGTTAAAAAAATAACAATTATTTTAATATATTCTCAAAATCTTTCCCAACATAAAATCACTAGCCGCAATATAAATCAAAAGATTTCGTGTGAAGGTTGAATAAACATTAAAAAACCTGAGACCTTGAAAAAACGCCCCTTAAATAATTAAATTTCCATTTAAACACTGACAGAATGAGCGACAAGCATAATCAAATCACTGACGCGTTAGGTGCGCCGCTTGTGAATTAAATGAGTAATGAGGAAAATCTTGTTAAGCAAACAAAATATTAAATATTATGTGTACTTACTATCGGGTCTCCAACATTTTGCATTCGCCACGGATCGGAAGAACTGGCTGCTAAGGGCATCTTGGGTTTTAAATAAATTAACCTTTTAACCAAAAACTAACACTATTTAACACAATAATTAAACTAAATCAACATTATTTTATTCTAAAAAAATACGAATACAGGAACAACCCGTTCAGTCACATTCTCGCAGAATATTGTAGTGATTAAAAGTTAAATAAATGAAATGTCGAGGTTTTACCGGTTAATAGATAAATCGGTTAAATGTTTTAAACATACGGTTTTATGACTTATACAGTTTTTCTATGGACAGGAAAATGAGTTATTTCTGTAAGTCTCTATTTCCTCTTAAAAAAAATGAATAAAAGTAGCAAAAACAAGAAAAAAAGAGTCTCGACTTCTATGTTCTGTGAGTTATTCCTTTTGTGTAGTGTCAAATTATTCGAAATAAACACTTTTCTTTATTGAATTAGTCCTTTTAAAACATTTAAAGCTTTATTTTACTTTGGAAATGAGATCGACAACATATTATTATTAGGCGAGTGGAAAGAAAAAAACAGAAACGACCCAGAATATTGGTCCTTGATTAAATCGAGGACATCCTAAAAAGCAGCGATTCATTGCCTATAAGCAAATAGCATGTATAATATGAAAATAATTGTGGATATCAATAAAGCAAGAAAGATGTCCCAAGAGCGACACACTACTGGGTCATTGTGATGTTATTTTGTTATTCTGTAACTGCAACTCTGCATACTAGTGCAGCGTTGTTACCTTAACGTAATTTTCGTTAAACGGGGTTCTTAAGGATACAATCAAATGCTAATTCCGATGAAGAAGCGCCTTATTTACATAATCCAAATATCCCAATCGTAAGCACGGTCGAAGTCCAATAGTCGTGCCAAAGACAACCATATTATCTAGCCATATTATCCTCGATATATATATTTGCCTCTAAACGTTTTGTTCTCTAACAAATTTTAACTTCCTTCGATTTTGTGTTCGTGGATGCTATTATTTCGAACCTATTTTTTTGAGCCCCCTATTGTTCGTTCTTCTATTTGTATTGATTTCTTTCGAGGGAATTTTAGAATAACACTCTCTCAGTTGTTGTAAGTATTAGGATTTGTATAGAAATATGCGTTTTGACATATCGACCACCGATCATTGACGCGTTGCTCACCTAATTCGTACTTTCATACATTCAATTAAAACAATTGTGTTGATGTATGCACGTGATCTATGTACCCTAACTTTTTTATTTTAACTTTACATCTGACCTTTTATTTAGTCGTCTAAGAGCGCCGAAGACTGGAAAACCCAACTCATTTTATAATTGCCTCAGTCACCAGAACTATTTTACTAATAATAAATGTATCCACCACCTGCTTTAAAAACAAGCGCTTTTCTTGTTATGGGGAAGTTCGTCACAACCCCATAAATCGATTAAAACACGATTTATAGAGCAATTGGATTACAACCCCATGTTTTTTTAAATGTATTATAATTTGGATACAAGCCTTTCAGCCAAGTTTTCACCGATTTTATTATTTTTTTATAATTAAAGTTAATGAATTAGGGCGAAAACCGTTAGCTGCTAGTGTTTCAGCCACTTTATTATGGCGAAAATGACGACGACGGCTTTAATTTAGCATTGAAAAACTTTACATAAACTTTCGCTTCCTAAAGAGTCTTGGAGGAAGCGCCTAATAACATGTTTCACAAACCTACACTTGAGTACACTATTAGGAACTGATATAATAAATTTTATTTTATTTATTACTACACTAGAATAAATAAAATAAAAATCATATTTTAATTGGTTTTAATTTTTTATATGATGCCAACATTTTAAATATTTTTGGTAATATTTGAATCCTACTTTATAATTTTTACGGTGTTTAATTACATTATGAATAAAAACACCAACATTATTAATATTTTTACATTCAAACATAGATATACATATATATTTTCAATTTAATTTTTTTTCTACTAGTCCTCATATTTATAAGATAGCAACATAATTTCAAAATGGCCGCTTAAATAACGGCGTCATAAATGCCGTCACTGACGTTGTTGATATGTTGTGTAAAATAAAATTACTTATTGCGTTGTAATCCAAATAATGTAATTGAAGATATTCTGTTCTAAGTGTGAAAATATTATGCTTAAAATAATACATAATTGAGAAATGTCAAACAATACTGTAGGTTCCTCAGGTCCAGCTCCCGGTAAAATACGTGGACCGGGGCGACCTCCAAAGAGATTTTGCACTTGGTGCGCGGAAAGTAAGACTCCACTTAAATATGTATTACCTATGGAGAACAACAAGAAGGAGTTTTGCTCGGAGACCTGCTTGTCTGAGTTTAGACAAGCATATAGTAAAGGAGCCTGTCTTCATTGCGACAATGTTATTCGCGGCAATGCGCCATCAAATATTAAAAACTTTTGTTCTACTTATTGTTTGAACAAGCATCAAAAGAAGAATGAGAAGAGAACACTCTCCCCGAACGGATCGACGACGAATGGTGGTGAAAATCATTCCAATAATAATACAGCTGGATCTTTCTATGATATTTATCAACCTTTTGACTGGAATGAGTATTTGAAAGAAACAAACAGTGTGGCGGCACCGCAAGCATGTTTCAAGCAGGCTCCTATGCCTCCTGTTAATGACTTCAGAGTGAACATGAAGCTGGAGGCATTGGATCCAAGGAACTTGACATCAACATGCATTGCAACAGTAGTGGGAGTGCTCGGTCCACGACTGAGACTTCGGCTGGATGGGAGTGATAACAAAAATGATTTCTGGCGCTTAGTTGATGCAGGGGATATTCATACTATTGGGCACTGTGAGAAGAACGAGGGCATGTTGCAGCCACCTTTGGGTTTCAGAATGAATGCAAGTAGCTGGCCAATGTTTTTGCTCAAAACACTGAATGGTGCGGAGATGGCTCCAGCCAAAGTATTCCAAACTGAACCACCAACTCCAAAGTCTAATATGTTCATTGTGGGTCAGAAGTTGGAAGCTGTTGATAAGAAGAACCCTCAATTAATATGTTGTGCAACAGTTGGTGCTGTAAAGAATGATCAGATTCATGTGACCTTTGATGGGTGGAGAGGTGCCTTTGACTATTGGTGTAAGTATGATTCCCGGGATATATTTCCTGTGGGTTGGTGTGCAAGAGCTGGTCATCCGCTGCAACCTCCAGGACAGAAAAGTGCTACAACACCATCTAGGTAAATATTAGTTTATAATTTACATTCTAAAATTGTGATAAATGGATGATTACTCATAAAAAGTCTGCATTTAATCTGTTGCCCTGTATAATGGTATTCCAAGAATTCCAAAGTTTATATCATCATCATCAATTTAGTGATTTAATTCCCACAGGACAATGGAGCGCCACTTTCCACAATCCTGACAGAACTCTCTTGCTTCCTTCACATCCACAATTCTTTACATACATGTTCTATAGGAACTCCTGCTTGGTACTGATACAATAATTTTATACATAATTGCAGACATAAGATTATATATAAAATTAATGTAATTTTTTAGAGAATATCACTTCTATGGTCTGAAATGTAGATAGAATTCATTGAGAACCATATTAAGGCTTGTAGTTGAGATTTATGAAAAAATAAACATGTAAAAAATGGTATTGTTAATTATTAATTTTGTAGATTCAAACTAAGGCCAAGTGGTATTCCAAACCCTACCTTACCCGAAGTGGGTTCAGGAGCAAGTAATTCACCTGCTACATCAAATTCTCCAAACATTCCTAGTGCATCTCCGGTGAGGCTTAGAGTGCGCAGCAGTTGTACTGGCAGCTGGGGTTCATTGCCTGCCAGTGTCTGTGGTACAGGAATGGCAGAAGCAGCAGAAACACTGGCCAGGGAGATCCTAGCAGCTCACTCGGATCCACAAATTGTTCTCCGGGCTGTGAATTTGGCTTCATCTGGATATACCAATACATCACTTGTTCAAGTTAGTAAATATTAGTTAGTCAACATGCTTTATAGTTGCTTAAATAGTTAAAAATTAAATCAAAATAATGTTATTAAAATAATTAAAAAATTGAGGATTTTGAAATATGTTTGAAATAGATTTGAAATATGAAATATATATTACATACAAAAAAGAATTATAAAATAAATTGGTTATAATTAAATACAGGTAACACCAGGGGGTAAAAGTTGCACATTAAAAATCCCAATGGAGATGTCAGCAAAAGACTTAAAGAGCTGGTTGAAGCTGGTATGTACAGGGCTAGAAGTATGTGAAGGAATGCTGGAACTAGATACAGGGGAAGCTGCTGGCCGGCCGTGTTCCAGGTGTGGAGATTCAACAGCCAACAGTGCCTCTCTTAAGAGACCAAAACTCGTAAGACTCTTTTACTTTTTTTTTACCATTTTTCTAAGCTAGGAAAATTACTGGTCACATTTAAAGGCAAGTGGTTCCAAATGGCTTTAAAGACCACATATTAGACCTGTCTACCCTTATACAACTCACTACACTGTGATAAACACATTTGGAACAATCAATGTCCATTAAGGCGACTGTGGTGTAATGACAGTGCAATGGTTATGCAAACCAAGAGCAAAGTTCGAAACCACTAGCCGGTACCAATGTCTCTTTGCTATATGTACTTTGGTTGTTCTGTTTTTAAGCACTTTAGTAGCTTAGTATAAAAAGGAAAAAATAAGTGTCATTCAATTATTAAAAATTGTTAATAGGACTCCTAGAGGTGAATAAATTATTGAATGTGGATAAAAATCTCTATTATTCAAAGCAATTGAAATTATGCTTTCCTTGGCTTTATATTGAAATTCTGATAATGCGAAGATATTCTTGACAATGCGAATATGCCATTTTTAAATTATTTGTTATGGGTGTAGCCTGCAAATGGTCCCACAAAGACTGAGCTGGGCTAGCTTTTTTTGTTTGGCAATAATTTAATTAGGAAACTGAATCAATGTTAGGTTGGACGAATGGAGCATTCACATGCTATTATGTTTTGTTTTTTTTATTTAGTCAATCCATATGGCTTACAGCTAGTTTGCCAAGTCAACCATACATAAATTAATTATAATACAAATTGATTAAACAACAGTACAACATCAACAAAGAACTGTATTATGATGGTGTTGTCATGGCAACTGTATGTATATTTTAAATTTGGTTTACTTACAAATCTTATTGTTTGTTAACCTGTGCATGTGTATACTGTGTCAGTTGCAAAATCTATCAGAAAATGTTCAAAGAACTAACATCTAGTATCTAGTAACCTCTCCATGGACCATTGTGGTCTTAAGACCACAATATTAGGCTTTTTTTAATATGTAAATTATCGATAAATACTTGATTGCATTAAGCTTGAGATTAATAATAAATATGTATTATGAGCACACCTTTTAAACAATTAAAGCAACAATTTAAAACGTTAGTAATCTTATTTTTGAAAAGTGATTTATTACAAACAACTAATTATTGTCTTTGTAGAAATCGGTTAGCATTATAATTTACGAATTTGTAAAAAGTATCGTATAAGTAAAAGAAAAATGGGTTGCACCACTCTTTAACTTCACATTTTACATTTACGTTTAACCAATATTTTATACAGAGCTAAAGGACATAATTCATGTACTACTTTTGTTATTTCTAATGGTAAAAACATATATAAATGGTAGTTTCGATATAAAATTATTAACAACTCAGTTCACGATTTTGTAATAGTAAACATAATAGAATAAGTATAAAGTAAAACTAAATTCGTAAATTGAAACTTTTTTGGTGCAATCAGATGAAAGTTACCTATCTGTGATTGTAATATTTGTAATTAATACATAAAAAAACACGAAATATACATACGTTAATAAGTAATAATGTAAATAAATGTACACATACCAACATTTTAATATACAAATAAATATTAAATAATAAAAGTAAATTAAATAACTGTAATAGTTGTTATGATGTAATATTTAGCTATTATATTGGCCACATGATAAATCTTTTATAACTTAAATTCAAGGTCATGATGTTAACATTCAGACTCAGTTAATTGGTGTAAACTTTTCGACTAGAAGACAAATTAATTTACTATTTGTAGAAACTGTTTTAACTAGTATTTTAATTTGTTTTTTTTTCTTAATATAATATAATGTAACCAAACATAAGAGCGGTCATTAGTCCAGTCTGCCGACCCGAGGTAGCACACTACCACTTTCTCATGTACAGACCATGACGTGATTCAGTCGCGTTTCAGGATCCGCTTGAAAGTTACCAGATCCAACTAAACATAGTGGATGACATTGCGACATGTACTTTAATGCACTCCAGCTTAACATTAGGCAGGATGCTGTATATGACGAGACACAATAACAAAATTCGTCTGTGGGCGACAAAGTATACAAATAATAATATGCATACTTTTAATATCACATATCTTTTAATCTGGCAGATGTGACCAAAGAGACCATTTGGTGGGTTGTTGTAAAGGGTATCTTTACTTAAAATTTTTTGGTTTATAAATAATTTAAAAAAAAAATCCTCAGAAGGATGATCCAACAACTTCGAGCACAGCTGGTGGCAGTAACGATGAGAGTGTGCCTATTAGCAGTGGAAGTAAAATTGCTCGGGTTTCTCCGGAGCCAGCTTCTTCAACAACTGGGACTGTGCCTCCTCCACCGCCTCCCCCTTCGTCTAGAGCTCCAGCTGATTGGTCAGTGGAAGATGTCATTGGTTATATTGCTGCAGCAGACCCAGCTCTCGCGGCCCATGCTGATTTGTTTAGGAAACATGTAAGTTATTATTAATAAATTATTTATAGACAGATGTAAAATGACTTTGGTCTAGTGATAGTGAAATGGGCTCACAAACCAAGGGTCCTGGTTCAAAACCAGTTGCCACAGCACCGATGTATCTTTGATATAATGTGCTTTGGTTATCCTGTTCCTATGATACAAGCATGTTTACTATGTTTAATGAATTAAAAAATTACAACTAGAAGACTAATTCAAGTGCGGAAACGAGCCCGCAAATAACTGTAACTGACTAATATTCCGTTTTGTATTAATTCTGTTTATTTTTTTTCCAGGAAATTGATGGCAAGGCACTGATGTTATTGAATTCTGACATGATGATGAAGTACATGGGCTTGAAACTAGGACCGGCTCTCAAAATATGTAACCTCGTTACAAAAATAAAAAACCGCAGGAATAGTGGATCTTAAATCACGAAAGACTGCAATTTCTTTGATGCAGAAATTAAAACAAAGCAAATATATGTGTGACACGTTAGTTAGGCGTAATCTCTATAGGACACATTATTAGTGCTGTAATGTAAGTTAAAAACACGTAGTACTTGTCATCATTGATATTGCGATCATCATCAGCCAGAAGGCGTCCACTGCTGAACGTAGGCCTTCCCCTTGGAACGCCATTCCGAACGAAAAGATGCCAGTTGCATTCACCCGTTATTCGTGACTCTCACTATGTCGTCAGTCCACCCAGTGGGAGGCTTACCTATGCTGCGTCTTCCGGTTCGTGGTATTTGTTGATATTGCAATGCAAGATATTAATTATTACGAGTGGTCAATCAATCAATCAAATTGTTACGCCTTTATCCCACAGAGATAGGCAGAGACAATGGAGCGCCACTTGCATCCACATCCAGAATTCTCTTCATATAAGCTCTATGGTTATGGTCACTAGGCAACCTAACTTTCTTGAGGATGTTTCCGATTTGTGTGAAAAACACCCTCCTGGGCCTGCCTATTTTAACGCATCCATCCACATCAGATTTATAAAATCCTTTCGTCAATCTACGAAAGGAATCAGATTCACTCATCCTTTCACATCAGACTTACTCTTCCTTTCTATGTGCTCAAACTATTGAAGCATTCATTTGTCAATTCTTGTCACTACATTTTTCGTCTATGACCGCATTTCTACGCGTGGTACGGGGTAGTAAACCTACATTTCGGTCACAAGTTCGGAACACTGCCTTCACTCTCCCGCCTGCCACGTGATGGACCCGGCACCCGAACGGAGAATCCATGGATGCTAAGAAATTGTTTCATTTATCTTTCAAGTGTAGACCATGAAGTGACATTGGTTAAATTAAAAATTAAAGCTTTTTGTTAGTTAACTGTTTAGTTAGTCACTTTAATTCATGGAGCGCACTCTAGTTTAACATCAGGCGGTATGCTGTATGATGATGTATATATAATACGTCCAGCTACAATCTTGTTTTAACTAAACTTAATAGAGGAACTCATGAAAAATGTCTAGTTGTTAGATATGTTTTTTTAATACCGCCAGCTGTTGTATCTATATTTTATATTTGCTCATGTGTGTAAATGCAATGGAAGGGCGCGTCATTTCGGCTTAGACAGACTATATGTTAAAACTCACATTTTACGTTGCTACGTATTTTTATCTTATTTTACTGCATTAGGGTCTATGGTTTTTATTGTTGTTACAAAAGGATATAGCTACTTTATCTTTGTTAAAAATCTCAAGAATACCCAATAATAATTTAACTTTTTTGAAAACAAGTATTTAACACAAGCAGATTGTTCATTAAATAAAGCATTAAATAAAGTAGTAGTATCCTATACAAATCTTAATTTTAGTAAAAAAAATATATCTTGGATCGTGTGACGTTTCTGCTGAGACTTCACTGTGTATGAAAACAGGTCGTATGAACATCATATAAAATAAAAGTTTATTTCCATTTATTGTACATTTCAAAGTTGGTGGATCTATGAGCACTGCACTAGTCAACAAATGACTGTATAGCAGTTATCAATTAATCGTCATGCCTTACTTCCTACAGGAATAGGCAAAGACAACTAAGCGTCACTTTCCACTATCTTCATAAATAGTTTATTGTTATTGGCACTGCTTTTTAAAGTATGTCCCAAGTTGTTTAACGAACAACCTTTTGGGTCGTCTTTGTTATATAAACATTATACAAATCAGAAACAATCAATCAAATTGTCACCACCTCTTCCACAGCAATAGGCAGAGATAATGAAGCGCCACTTGCCACGATCCCGGCGCAACTCTCGCTTTACTCACATCCACAATTATAAATTAGAAACAATACAATGTATAAGTAACTTAGCTACTTTTGCACAAAAACACAATATTCTATGGTACTCTCATCTCACAGATCACGCACGATTTAAGGTATATTTTCCAAACTATAGACAACATTGAACACTGTTATTGTTAGAATTAAATTATCAGAGTTTATTATGTACATAACTAAAAAATATATATTCCCTATGTAACTAGTCGTACATATTGTTTATTACCTCTGGTACTCTCGTATTGGTTTCAATTATAATACCATTTTTAATTTAGTAGAAGAATGAATGTCTTTCAGACAAATAAAACTTCATTAAAAAATAAGAGGGTAGTTTTAAAGGTAGACAAGAAGAGAGGGCTGTCAAATTTAGTCATGAAATTCATGACACTGTCACCTCGGGGTATACATACCAATGAGAAAAATAACACTTGAAATGTAGCGATTGATGATTAACCTAGTTAAAATACAAGTGTTGTAAGTGGAAAATTTTATAATGTACTTTTACTAAATGTTACTTTCAATTCAAATCAACATATATTGTAAAATTTATTTTAAAAAATACGTTCAAAAGAAGCTATTTTTATCTGGAAAACACATTTAAAGAAAAGTTTATTAAATTAAAATGGTATTATGATTGACGTCAAGAATTAGGTCATAATGTATAATGATATAAATATGCTATATGGTTATTTAGGCTCTAGTGCCTTTTACATTAGATAGTAATTGATCGGCGCTTTTGATTCCACTTTAAACACCAATTAAAATTGTGATTATGAAAGACGTATCGCTGTAGCTCAGCGATTATCGATCTATTTTACGAACCCTTTCACGATCTTGAATTTTTGTTTTTATCATGATTTTTCAAAACAAATTTTGCTTGATTTTATAAACTTTAGATCTGCACATATTGTCACAAGCCGCCATATTGTCATTTTTTTTTCAAAATTAAGGAGAGCTATGATTAACGATAGGTATTAGTTTTTTTTGTTATATTCCTTCATGTCTTAAAGATGTGTATTTTTAATAATTATGCTTGTATATATTCAATATACTTTGCCATTTTATATTTTACTAAGCTAGTTTTATAATAAGTAGTAGGTGCACTTTGTCTCTATGGTGAAATTATTGTTTAAATCACTATTTAAAAATTATATGCACACTCCTTTTTAAAATTTATTATATTTTTGTACGCCCATTTTAAATTTTAGATACTATACATATATTTAGGTGTCTGTCATCGTATATAGGATCATAATATTATAGGGAGAAATTGCATGTTTTATTATACCATGCATGGTTAAGTCAAGATCTATATCATATAATCTTCAAGTAGACTACTCCTTTAATTGGCTGTGTTATAAACCTAACGACAGAATGGTTGATTGTTAATAGAAGCTTAAATATGTGGTCTCTTTCACTTATGGTAAACGATGGAAAGCAATCATAATGGGCCTTTTAATTTATGTTATGCTCTGGCCAGCGAGTCGTGGTACAAGAAAACGGCAGCAAATTAAACCATAAACTATACCATAAACATAACAAAATTAGATATCATTCATTAGATATTAACGATATGTTAATTCAGATTTTTTATTTAATTATTAACTATTTTGGAATTATGCCCCACTAAACTGCATTGATTTAGTACCGATAAATTTGTTTGTGTTGCCATGTAAGAAAATGAATAAATTACCTAATGCCGACACGCTTGCCAGACGGTACGTTTAAACATTCTGTTTGAATTATAAACCAGCTAAGTTAAAATGCCCTAAATCTGTCCCTAGGCAGTGAACAATGATCTGTCCAAGGTCTTATAGAATTAGAAAGAAATGTTAACATTCAAAATTATATTATGCAATTAAACATCTATGTGATATTTCAAGTGTTATCTCTTATTATGATTTTAGTATTAAAGTAATATTGAATTGTTTTAGTTTATTAATAAAGGGCTTTTGTTCACCATATATTTTGCAGTGATGAGAAATAACGAGATTTAGTATTTGTTTTCGGGCCGTAAGCTATTCAATCTAAGACCTCTGTTTGGTTTAATGTTAGGCCTAATTAAGTTTTTAATTTTATACATTAAATTAGTTCCATATACATCCACTAATAATAAACTTAAATAAAAAGATTCGGGCTAGAATGTTGTTTATTAAACTAGTAAAACCTTTATATAAAACTAATAGTTTTCTGTAAGTATAAAGTTGAACTGTAATTTTATTGTTATTTTCTCTATCCAAATAATTCATTGAAGAGTAAAATAGATGTATAAAAATTAATAGGTGGTTTATTGAATTAAGCAAATATATATTTTAAAAATATGAAAGAATTTTATCACATTACATTTTAAGCCTTAATTCCCATAGGGATATGCATATATAGTTATAGGTTATTATATTGACATTGAAATGGATCGAGGAAGGTCTCTTTTAGGTAAATATATAGTTTTCCTCACAGTTATATTACTTATATTTATATGGCTATAAAGCTTATACTTGTGTCTTTTTAAAGCTAACATTTAGAAACTTACAGTGTGAAGGTGTTTCAAATGTCAAATTAGACAGTTAAATGTAACTTTTGAGTTCTACTAGTGGTTTGTGAATGTCAGCCGAAATATTTATAAGGTATATTATATACCTTGCATTTGTATTTGTATATAAAAATGTCGATAAAATGCAAAAGAAAAGAAATTATCTTGCTTCACAAAATATAGTCCTTTATTTTATTACTATAAATATTGTTATAATTGTATTTAAAAATTGTATAAACTGTGAATAAAATTAAAAAGCAAAGTGTGTGTTTTAATTTAAAAACGTCATTTCTCCATTTCCTAACCCTGTGGGTAGAAAGAAATAACGGAGTCACTTGCACGATCCTGAGATAACTCTCACATCCATAATTTTCTTCATATAAGCTTGTGGCCGCTGCGGTCCACTGTTTTCATTTACCTACCTTAAAATTATGTTATACAAATTCGTGGCGGTGTACTTAAATGCATCATAGGTTTAATAATTTATTTTTGTTTGTTGTATTCTATTTTCGTGTGAATTGTTTCTTATGTTTTGTATTACTAGCCTTATCCACATTATATCTGTATGAGCTTGTATTTGTAAATAGTCTAGGTTTAGTTTATAATGGGAATGGCATCGCCATTTTATGTGCGTAATTCCCCTAATAAAATTGATTAAAAAAAAAAGAAAAAAAAAATATGTTCCCGACTTGAATATGGAGTGTGGCTATGGGTAGGTTTAATCATTATAATCAGCCAGTATACGCCATACTGCTAAGGCCTTCTGTTTAGAACGCCATTCCAAACGACAAGATACCAGTTGCATCCACCGGGTATTCGTGACCGTTCTTATGTCGTCAGTCCACCTAGTGGAGAGCCTACCTACGGTTCGTGGTCTCCACTCAAGACTCTCTCTTTCCCATCGGTAGTCGATAGGTTTATTATAATAAAAATATTCAGGGAAAAGGATTAATTGTTCTTTTTAAAATGAAAATATGACGACAGTAGAATCACTAATATATATTTTATAGTTGTTTTCTAAGCTACCATAACGCCTTATTCCCACAGGGAAAGGCAGACACAATGGAGCATTACTTACACAATCCTGATATAACTTCCAAGCTTCCCTCACATCCACAACTCTCTTCTTACAAGCTCTACGATTATGAGTAATACGCAACTCGGCGTTCTTGAGGATGTAGAGACATTGGGTCGATAAATTGGGTCTGCCTCGTTTAACGCATCCATCCACATCGGATTTGTCCACTGATACTATTTATTACACTAATTATACCTACCAGGTAATTCGTCTAGTAATGCTGCTTACCTTCATTATAATAAACACACGGATAACTTGTTATGCTACCATAACTTAGGTTTTTAAAGTGGGGACATTATAATGAATGAATATTTTAAATTATATGACAACACCTCGCTTGATGTAACCCTGTAATGGTGCGCGACTGCTACTACAAGTAAATAACTGCAAGAATCAGTAACATCCACTATGCCGGCCTAGTTAGAACCGGTGATTAACAAGCTGATCCCGAAATGCGACTAATTCACTTTACGGTGTGTACATTTGTAATAGTGGTACTACCCCGGATCAGCAGACTGGGCACCACGGCCTACCACTCTGATAACTAGGAATAAATATCCGCTTCTTGCTTTATTATTCAATCTAATTATTAAATATTACAAATAAAAGCTACGAAACAAATGTTTGCTCCGACCAGGAGTCGAACCTGGGACTTTACGCGTGATAAAACTGGTGACCCCTGTCGACAATAATTATGTAGTCTCTTTTTTTAATAAATTCAGTTATCAATCATTCCCTGGATCCAAAGAAACGTCCTTCCAACGTGGGGTGGCAGAATTACGATATTCACGAAATAATTACACAACATAGGTATACAGCAAACCATTTGGTGCTAAGCTGTGCTCAATGATGCAGGCTAATCTAGGAATAAAATTTTATCAAGCTAAGTAATTCCGAAACAGGACTGATTCACTTTATAGTTTTTGACCAACCGACTATCTGTCTGCAATTTTTACCACACTTTTTTTAAATTTCTAAACTAAGCTACTAAAGTGCTTGTATCATAGAAACAGGCCTGCAATTACATATATCAAAGATACATTGGTAGAATGGTTTTGAACACGTGCTCTCGGTTTGCGTAACCATTTTGATACTTAGGTACAACAGTGTTTTTACACATTTAGGATCAGAATAAAATCCTGGCTAACAACTATTGTGAGTGATCTGGCGTTATAGATGCCGGCCGATAAAAATAGCGCTCGCATTAAAGCTGCGCAGTAATTTGTTTTATTACCCACATACTTTTCGTTTTTCGAATGTTTTATCAATTATGAGTACAACAGAATAGATGCGCGGAATTGCTCCTAACGCAATCGTCCAGCGCTCTTCTTATCAACCGGTCTTTATGCGTCGCAACTTAAAAGTCAGCGCTCTTTTCTGCCGAGAACTGTACCTATGTTGAGCGGCTATTCCGACTTGCGCTCCATATAGAGATTATATTTGACTGAATGATTTTGATAAGATAATTGAGGGTGATTGTTTATCATTTATTTCGTCTACAAAACAATGGAGTCATAAATAAATGGTTCATATTTTTTATTGTGACTCGACATCTGACCTAGGCGATAGGCATGAAGAGTGCCGACGACTGGAATAACCGAGTCAGTTCACGGCTGCCACAGTCGCCACAGGCTGCCACTATGCCAGCCTAAAAATTCAACATACATACATCGTTTTTTATAAGATTCCCCACCTAGCCCTTAAATTCTAAATAAATTTTCTTCCTTGTAAAAGTATGTAATTTTCATAACCAAGACTTGCATCATCCTAATCTAAGAATACGTGCAGATAATGCCTAATTGTATGTATCTCCACACGCAATGACGATTATACTTTCTATAATTAGTTAATTACAAATCAGTATTCAATAATTTTACTGATTTATTCTAGATTTTATTAAGAATAATTCATGTATGTTTTAACATGTTAATTTAATTAAAGTTAATGTTATTTTCACAACAGATTGAATTAAACTAATTTTATTCAGCTTACTATCTACCTACGGTTACCTCAGTCACTGTCACTATGCCGGCAACATATCAGTCAATATTTTAGATATTGAATAAAAATTTTCGCACACATAAATAAGAGAAATCGGTGATGTTAGTTAGTTAAATTTTGTTTAATCTCAAGATGTCGCTAATAAGTGCATAAATACTAATAAAAGTAGGTTTTACTGTAGGAAGTGATATAACTTCCTTAGTATAATTTTCTTTAAAGGATAACAACCATGTTAGTTATTCAAGGACCTCAACAGCTACTTGTTTTCATATTTCATGTTAATAGGAATATTTATTTACTATTTTATACACTACTAGTTATAATAAACAAAACAAAATTTCGTTACATCAATTTAAAAAAAAATACTGCACATATGTCTATATCTGATGGTAAGCAAGAGGAGGTCTACAAGTGCCGACGACTGAAAAAAACTAGTTGGTTTATGGTTGCCTTAGTCACCGTCACTATGCCGGCTAGAAGGAAATTCATTATATTATCATATCACAGACTTTTATAGTCTTATTTTCGCGTTACAAGCATTGGTAAAATGTATGAACAAGTATGAAAAAAGGTAACTATATTTAACCAGTATCGTGGAAAACGGTGCTCCATTGTCTTTGCCTATCTCTGTAAAAATTTAAGCGTAACAATATAATTTGTTGCGAGGTTATCTTGTTATCACCAACACCAAAAAATACCTAATAACCTTAAACTATTCGTTGTGCATCACCGCCGGACAACGGCCTTACAACCTTGACCTTCGGCAATGCGCTTGCTAAACTTTACTGACTGCACAATCGACTAGTGAGCGTTAATGTAAGGCCCAACTTGCAACTCTTTAATAGAGAATTGGGTAACTAACTGTGAGGTTTTGGCCGGCTATCACTTTTCTTTTTGTTCATTTCAAACTGCATTCTGCATACTCTTTTTTTTACTTTGTATAGGATGAGCTTTCAGAGTTCCAGGGTTCGGGTATACTTTCTTGAAATTGTATAGTTTAATGTCCCTTAAAACTTGTTTAGTTTATGAATATACTTAGTAACTAATTATACTCGTAGGTAGATAACGGATATACGTAATAGGTACCACTTACACCTATATATACTTCTCAGGTACTTTTAATAATTATGTAGGAATAGGTTACTAAACTGGTTGGCACAGCGACAACGATTAAGGCAACCGTAAAACCGTAAGGCACCTCTTTTTCAGTAATTCTCTTGGAACTGACCTTGCATGAGCCAAGCCAAAATCAGATGTCGTGCCATAATAAAAGAATAAGTATACATGTATATATCCACTTAAAATGATTGAGTTATTATTTTCCTTAACAATTTGTTTACATTTTCTGTACAATGGCAAAAAATGTAAACAAATGGGAGAATTATTTTGTATGGATGCGCGTGCGCCGCTTACTGATACCAGCATACGTTAGCACAATCGACTATCGGCACGGAGATGTCAGTTGGTTGTAGTTAGCTGTTGTCAACGACTGGCTGTATGGCTGCGCTTTCAGTGAACATAAACTAAAATAAATATTACGTGAAATAAATCGTGAACTCAAATAAAATGGAGATGAAAGAGAAGAAAACAAATGGTAAGGTTTTATTATAATAGTAGAAAGTATATTTGAATGGAACCGGTATTGACCCGAATATTTGCAATAAGCGTAACAACCTGTATCGTTTTTGTTATTATTCTAAGAGAAAGTGAAATGCAAATAGTAATCAATATAACACTTGATTATTTTTGAATTTGCACAAAAATTTACGTATTTACCTATTTAGTTAGATGGCATTGCTTATGCACAGCAACGGTTTTAGTTATTTTCGTAGAATATTCTTTTAGGTTTTCTTTAAAAAATATTTTTTAGGCATAAATTTATTAATGTACCTAGTTGAAAATATTTACACAATGACACATAAATTTATATATATTATAATTTGTTAACCATTTTGAATTAGAACATTCGATACATGTTCCTTTTAAAATCTTTAAAAGGCGAATTTAATAAATGTTAACTAAATGTTATTTAATATTTATTTATAAACCAAATAAACGCGATAGTAGGCCGCATAAAATTTGTTTAATTAATTAAACAATGTTCGCGCAAAATCTAAGAAAATACTATTCTATAAACCATCTCGCATTATATTATAAAATACCTAATTTAAAAAGATTTTTTTTTAATTAGTTTATATTTTGCTAGCACGTAGAATCCTGGGACCCTTAGTTTGGGTTGGGTTAGTTTAGTGGTTAGTTTTTTATATTACATTAATTGTATATTAGGCTACTAAAGTACTTGCATATAACATTAGAAACAGGAGGACCAAAGTACATCAAAGATACATTATTTACCGGCAAGTGATTTTGAACCAGAGCTCTTTGTTTGCATGACCATTGCACTGCCAATACACCAGTGCATATAAGAAAAACTTGAAGGAAAAAAAAACTTATTACAGGTTATTATCTCAACTGGTTCTTTCGAGAGCATCGAACTCCTTCACGATACGAGCTCAATGCATTTCCTTTCGGGACCATTCAGCGTGGCTAGAAATTGGATCATCATTAAGATGCAAAACCAAAAGAAAAAAAAAGACTAAAGTAGAGTGAAACTCAACTTTGGTGACAATGAATGTATATATATTCATAGATTATCATTGTAGCAAGTATAGGTTAGTTTTCGCTGACTATCCTTACAACCAAGAGAGACGCAGAAATTTTAAAATAATAACATATTAAACTTCCACTGTAAAGTATTTTTTATTCAAAAATATGTATTTACCAAAATACGTATATTTTATTTTAATGCAAATAAAAGTGTAAACGCGAAAAACAATTGAATAAAAGACCTTGTGACAGTAGTTGAACAAATGAGTTGTCGACACTGTTGTTGACATTTGTTTCATCACAAAATACAAGTGATAACTATAATTTGTTTGCCACTTTTGTGGTTTGGTGGTAAACGAGAACCTTGTGCAAATAATAATTATATAGTATATACCTCGGATAGGCAGACTGTGCACTTCTGCCTAACACTCTTAAACTGTATCACCACTTACAAGCATACCCGCTCTCTTAATAGAATATGGCGTCGAAAAATCAGTGAAATTGCATCGCATTATATTTGACATATTCGTGACTAATCAGCGAATAACAAATCAATAGGTAAACTACGTTAATTAGTCACTTGCGACCGCCGCGCAATTTCACTGCTTTGTCGTCGGTATAATGTATTGAAGAGAATCAGGACCTAGACCGTGAATGACTTGTCGCGTTTAGGAAACAGTATATCCAATGAATATTTAATTGTTACACTTGTTTATTAGTCAAAACCAACGCTAGTGACAAATTGTTGTTTTCGTTTGTACATGCTTTGTGTATATAAATATGGCAATTTGTCTTGTCATGGGCGATTTAAAGGAAAAGATAGATAGAGTATCCGTTGCAATAGTTTCTGAGTGCACAATAAAGATAGTTTACATTACATTACTCATCTCTATGACTTTTTATTATTGTGAAAGTACATACTCGTATAAACGCATACCGCCTGATGTTAAGCTGTACCTGTACGATTGTTTTTTAAAGGTGGCGGTTAGCGCCGCTATAGCAACCGGAGACCGAGACAGGAGACCGCAAAAAGTGCTTCAGTCCCTTTCACATGTGCTGTGTAACTGAGGCTTGGTGTCCTGATTCAATCGCGCGCGCGTACTGGCTCTCATATTAAGCCTTATTGACAAGTACCGGTCTCTGGCCTCGGTGTCCACTCGCGCTCGCGGCGCCAATGGCGCTTTAACACAGCATCAGTCGCATATACTCGTACTATGCTGGTCTGGCTTTCATTTTAACTGCACGCACTTGTCCATTGCTCCGCGCAATACCACAGGGTTCTAAAATTGCGGGCACTCCAACAGTGACGAGAGTCCTTCGAATGATATCGTTAAGTGCCGCGTGACGGGAAATGCGGCCGGCACTTCTAGCAAAAGAAATCCTGTGGTGTCCGAGATTTATCCACCGGTTCATCGCACCGACACTGGTGTTGATGGACAGTCCGGGCTCCAAGACGAAGGCATACCGCCAGGGCCAGGGTATTTCTGTCAAGGAGTGTCCTAACCGATGCAGACGGAAAAGCCTGCAACCAGTAACCCGACTCCCTAGTAGACATAGCTATGAGGCAAGCCCGCTCTTTCATGTTACTGGAAGATAAAATATCTTCCATTACCATTTTTATATTTAAATTGCAATTGGTCTTAGTGCAAATTAAGTATTGCTAAATGTCTGAATTATGCTAAAATTCGACACGATAATAATGTGTTTATCACCATATCAAATTACAAATCTCGTCAGTTTTCTATTGTATTTATTTTACACCAGATCCGCTCAGGCCTGGCCTGTCTAAGTGAATTTAGGACTTAAATTAGGTTGAGTCCTTTTTAGAGTTCGAACGTTATAATTCTGATCCAACATAACGAAGACATGAAGTCTGTATGAAAAGAATTGTGGATGTGAAGAAGCAAGATAGTTGTGTCAAGATCGTGGAAAGAAGCGCTCCTTTGTCTCTGCCTATCCCTGTGGTAATTGATAATGACTATTTGATTAATAAAATGTATTTATTACACAAGAAAACGGATTGTTATTGTTTTGATTTAAAGTTCTCTTTTGACACCCAAAAGGTCAAAGTCTGAAATATTGTTTGTATTTTGTGACCGTCTATAGTTTATCAGTTCGGGACAATTTACGTAGATTAGGCTGTCTGTACATAAAGCGAGTTTATTTCCTTCACAGATTCTTTACATTTATATCATTTTTTTTAACATGAAAAAAGGATCAAATTTGGAAAACTTCATTCTATTCTACCGCTACTAGTCCGTTGCAACTTTCAAGTTGATCATGAAATGCGACTATTTCACGTCACTCTAGTTTAATATTAAACAAATCGCTGTAGTAGGTCGAAGATAATAAAAAAAAGTCGCAAGCAACTGGTTTACGTTGTGAATTTAGTGGACAGAAGGTTTTACAATTTATTAGACCAGTGTGGTGACAAAAATTGGGAGTGGAAAATTGTTTTGTAAATTCATTAAGTATGTTACCTATTATAATATGGGTAGGTATAGTAATAATTTTAAAAATCAATAAATGTATGTATAGAAATAGTTAAATTATATATATATATATGTATAACTTATATTTAACTAGATAATATTTAAAAAAAATATATTCTTATTGACAATTAAATACTAAGCTACTAATCGTGCTTGTATCATATAAACTGGGCGAGCAAAGATGATTGGTACCGGCATGTGGTTTCATTATACGATTGCTTTAGTCGCCGTCACTTTGCCGGCTTATTTGTTCTATCGAATCAGGATAATTCGATTTAGCTGCTATTTAATTTCTCTGGTAATTGTCACTCGTACATGTATTTGGAACGATAATGGAAATCGCAGAGGACCTTTCTACTAAAATAACCTTATTTACCTTACTGAGTCGGAAAACTTGCATATCATTATCATCATCAGCCAGAAGGCATCCACTGCTGAACATAGGCCTCCCCCTTAGAACGCCATTCTGAACGACAAGATCCCAGTTGCATCCACCGGTTATTCGTGACTTTCATTATGTCGTCAGTCCACCGTGGGAGGCTTATTTGCGCTACGTCTGCCGGTTCATGGTCTCCACTCTAAAACCTTTTATCCCTATCGGTGGTCGGTATTTCGAGCGATGTGGCCGGCCCATTGCCACTTTAGCTCGCAAATCCTACGAGCTATCTCCTACAAGAATATCCTCGATCGGGATTCTGTCGCGCAAAGAAACACCAAGCATAGCTCTCTCTATTGGCCGCTGAACGACGTTGAGCTTTTCCAACAGGCCAACATTTAAGGGCCACGTCTCAGTGCCATATTTTATCACTGGCAACACACACTGGTTGAAGAACTGGTGGTTGAACTTGCATATACCTAATTGTAAATTCTAGAGCTTAATTAGTTGCATTGTATGAGTGGGAGCGAATGTTAATTATTTTAATAAGGATGCGTGCGACGTCACAAAAGTGGGCTGGTGTCTGTATCAGTTGTTTTGTGTGATAACATTATGAAGTAGGGTCAACGAATTACGTAAATAGGATGAATGACCGACATTTCGTAAATATTTCTGCATTAATAATTAATTATTGATGTATTTTTATTTATTTTCATTAATTGTATGCAAAAAAAGGTCACGACACAATAATCGTGCCAAATATCAATAAGGTCGTTTATATTTATTTATTTTTATACATTTCTATAATATGCTACTAAAGTAATACTAAAGATACATTGGTACCGGTAAGTGGTTTCGAACCCGTGCTCTCGGCTTGCGTAACCATTGCACTGCCACTACACCACGGTCGTTTAATTAAGGGTGATTTATACTGAAGTATTATGTTTTTTTTATGGTAACGCACTATCTGACCAGGATTTGCCTTATTGTAAGCAAGGGGAGATCAAAGAGCGGCGACGACTGAAAAGACCAACTAAAATGTTTTTTAACATTTCTTAATAACTCAAATCAATTCGCGAAGTTCATTTACAATATACAAATATACTCAGACTAAATACTAAAATACCGCACTTTAAAAATAACACTTTCTTTCCCCTTAATCATAATTTAATATGCTAATTTGATTTTATGTATTATATACTTTGTAGCTTGAAATTTTTAGTTCTAATATTTTAGGCATAATTTTGTTTGAATGATTCTTAATATTGTTATTCTTTGGTTGCCTGGAAGAGGTCGCCATTTTGGTGATAAGGCCGCTATTTGTGTGGTTGTACTTAGTACTTACGAGTATGTATAGTTTTAAAACTACAATTTTCATAATGAAGAGTATATTATCTTATTTAAGAAATAAAAGTATTTAGTGCTTGGATCCTAAAAAAATAACTCTATTAAGCCAATAAAATAATTAAAATAGTACTGGAAATGTTTCAACTAAATGTGTTTCCGAAAAGCGCTAGTAATTTATGATAATAGGTGTTGCCAACATTCGCAAATGATTCAAAATGAGAGTTTTCAACAGTGAGTTAAATTACCAATTCAAATTGTATGACAACATGCATTGTTCAAAAGTTAAAGGATTTCTTTGTATTAGAATTGTTTTTCATATTAACATTTATATTTATTATTTCTTAAAACAAAATATACGCAAGATCAGTAGAGACGAGAAATACGATAACGTTTATACCAAACTTAAATATTGATATTATATCACAATATATTTTATATTGTATAATCGAGGTCATCCCTAAGAAAGCTGGGTTGCCTAGTGCCAATAATCGTAGAGCTTTGAAGTGTCAAGTGAATGTGCCAGGATCGTGGCAAGTGGGGCTTCATTGTCTCTGCCTATCCCTGTGGGTAAAAGGCGTGACAATTTCATTCATTGATTTCTATACCAAGATTGTAGGAGCTTTGATTTGAAAAATAAATGCTAATACTTCATAATTTCATTCTTAAAACACTACGTTGTAAATGTCATGCTTGTGCGCCGATTTTTTTGTAGTTAAGCTCACTTGACTTAAATGGGCAATTAATATCAATTTATTTTCAATTGACATTGATACGATGTTGTTATTTTTGGACACTCTCTTTTGTTATGACCGAGTCACTTTATTTATGTTTAGGATAGATGTAATAGGTAAAAGCTAATTATCAATCAATCAAATTGTCACGCTTTTTTCGAGGATCGTCACTTGCCACGATCCTACACAACTCCCACGCTTCCTTCACATTCACAATTCTCTTCATACAAGCTCTAAGCTAATTAATTTTCAATAATTTTGATAATCTCAATTACAACATAATATAAAGGTTTTAAACTTTTAAGTCGTAAACTTGTTATTCGGATAATAAGTATAATTAACTATTTTGTTTTTGTCTTTAATTGAATAACTTTATTGCATATGTTATTGTTTATCTCCAGTCTGTACAAATAAAAAAAAATACTTTGATGATTATTTGAGAGGATTTTCTAAAACCAAGTTATCTAATCAAGTAGTAATATTTTACAAGATACGAGTACAATCTTACGACAGTTACCTCTGGCTTATAAATGTGGCTTTTCCACATGGTTACACATGGGCCATCATGTGTGACCATGTGAAAATTCACATTTATGACAAGTAGACCAATTTATATAGACGTCATCGTGGTGTTTAAGGTGCGTTTAAATCTACAGACATAGAGCGTGCCAGACACCGTCAGACTCTGTTCATTTACATCTGCATTGTGCCATGTCAAAGACCGACAGACACACCGGATGTGGGAATCAATTTCACACTACAAATATAAAATTTTCGGGTGGTAATTCAAAAAGTAGCGGTTTCTAAGTACTTTGACAAAGTACTAAAAAGTATAAGAAGTACTTTGAGAAGCTGTAATTGAAGGAAGCGAGGGAATTGTGTCAGGATCGTGGCAAGTGGCGCTCCATTGTCTCTGCCTATCTCTTTGGGAAAAAGGCGTGACAATTTGATTTGATTTGAATCAAATCAAATTGTATAACATTTAAGTCATAGAAGCAATGTCCGGACTAAATCCTTATGAGCGATTCTAGTCCAACCGATGCTTCCGTATAGCAGATAAACATTTACAGACGGACATTTACATACGCTCCGTATGTTGTTGTGTCATGACATCTGACCTCGACTTATCCGATGGTAAGCAAGGGGAGGTCCAAGAGTATGGACACAAAAACAAAGTTAACGCAACGTGGCACTAACTTTGCCTGTAAGTCTGTTAATTGGCTTGGTTGTTATGTTTAGCTACCTATAGTATGTATCTTGATTCCAAAAATATTTTTATATATTTTTTTCGTTTCGTTCATTTTATGATGAGATTAGGTTTTATTGTAATAAGTCCGTTACGTAACAAAATAAAGTAATCTATTTAGTTTTATTTACTTTAGTAATTAGATTAAGTATGGTAATTTTAGTAATTACTAAATAACACATTATTCAGGTTTGTTTTAGTTTTTTCGGAAATCACGTTAGTACCTACTTAAATCAATTTTAAAAATAAATTATCTGGTATATAGACTTATAGGTTTATAATTTTACGAAATAAAAATAATAGATAACCCAAAGAGAAAGAGAAAAAAATATTTTAAAAAGAAAGTTGTCTACCTTAAAATCTTTCTTTCTGTATTGGTGAGTTAGTGACTTTCATAAAGTAGTAAAATATATTGGAAATACAATTAAATATTTCATACAAACTATTTTTATATATGATAATTCTCTTATGCATTTTTGGCCTTTTTGAAGCCTAAAAAACCTATTGAAATCCAACATATTATATTTCAAATGGTTTTTTGGTTTAGACCATAGATTAATGATTGGTCGCGCTACAATCGAAGCATCAGCGAGATCAATCATAAATCTATGGTTTAGACCAGAAGTTCCCAAACTTTTATTTTTCATAGACCCCTTTCAAAATTTTGCTGGGTCATTTGCCCCTACATTTTTACCATATTCCCAAAACTCGATAAAAATCGTCTTTGCAAGTCTCGACGAAAAATAAAAAATCAAATTGTCACGCCTTCGACACGTTGTACTAAATATGGAATATGCAAGTTTTTAGGAGTAACAGTCGGTGAGCTTCTAAAAATATTATCTGCCTACATTGATAGGTAAAGTCAAGCCAATATCGAAACCAGATAAATTTTCGTGGACCCCCGCTTACGAATTGTTAACCCCTATTTTTAGTGATGCCAACGTAGACCCCTGTCGAGTCTCCCAGGGACCCTTTGGGAATCAATGGTTTAGACTAATAAAATATTTATGCAGCATTTGTTTACTTTGATCGCATATATATACAATGAATTTATAATAGCGAATTAATGATGACAATTGACAACAGATGCGAATTATAATGCTCTTGCTAGGCATAACTATATACGAGTAGAAGTTTGTACATTGTAATAAACATTAAAATAATAATGTGTTTAGAAAATGTTAATATTACGCTATTATTTTAACCTACGTAGTAAGTTTAAGTAATTGTAATTATTTTATCTATAAAAGATTTATTTCCTATTATTATGGTTCGGCATATGTTAAGCTAAATTTCGATCCAAGAATAGAGGCGACTGCTACTACGGTTAAATTACTACAATTAGTTTTTTTCTACTATCACGGATCACATTACGTTCTATATTAAAGTGGTAGTATTACCCCCGGAGACTGTGAAAATGAACATTACCTAAGTATCTGCCTACCACATTTAAAAGTTATGCATTTACTTATATTTTGAGATAAGGATTTATTAAATTTAAATGACTAAGAATTAAGATAATTATAATATTATAGAATAAGTTAAAGTGGTCTTATTGCGTTATTAAACATATTTTATTTAGTTCGTCGTTTCAGCCCAGTTACAAAGGCCGTGGTCATCATATGAAGTAAACAAAATACTTTTAAACCCGTTTTAATAAATTCTAATGTAAATCTCGTAAAGGATAATAATATAATAATATAATAAATAATAATAATGGCGTGTTTTCGACCAATTCGGAGACATCCTCAGGAAAGCTAGGTTGCCTAGTGCCCATAACCATAGAGCTTGTATGAAGAGAATTGTGAATGTGAAGGAAGCGAGGGATTTGTGTCAGGATCGTGGCAAGTGGCGCTTTATTGTCTCTGCCTATCCCTGAGGAAGGCGTGACAATTTGAATTGATAATAATATACGACTTGAAATTTACCTAGTAATGTTATAGAAATAGAACGATAGGTAGTAAGTTTAAATAATTTTAGCTTTAAGAGGATAATAACGTAGTATCACGCAAGTTTTGTTATATCCAACCAACTGCATCGAACTCCTACTATTATGTGCATTCACCTTGATATTGTTCGAGGTTACTTTTAAACAGCATTTCTCATTTAATAAATATGACTAAGAATGCACTGATAACATATAAAATTTAATAACACATTTTTGCTAAAGGTCAGTTATTTTGTACTTAAAATCGTTGCAAACATTTCGATTTCAAAGAATAATATTTTTTTATGTTTATGTTTTTATTACGACTCGACATATGACAGCACCCCGCCTGATGTTAAGCTGCAGTGCGGTCCATGAATGGATGTCACTGCTGCTACAATTCAATAACTGTAAGGAACCGGCAACTTATAAGCTGATCCTGAAACGCGACTAACCCGGATGGGCACACTGGGCAACATTGCCTACCACTCTATGATAACCAGATTCGAAGCAAATATCCGTTTTTTTTTATTACAAATAAAATGTATTAAAAAAAATGATCTCGACCGAAAATCGAACCCGGGACTTTACGCGTAACAAACTGGTGTGCTAACCAATCGGCTACGCCTGTCGTCATATACTAACCATTCTAATGCTTATTTTACCAACACAAAGTGTCTACAGTTTTAATGAACGACATTACCTAAATAACATTTAAATTTATTACAGGGTCAGTGGAAGCAGCGCCGAAGAGCCAGAATACAGACATATTAAAAAATATAATTGGCTCATTTGGAAAATATCACTTATGGATATGCTTTCTTATATATTTAAACAAATTTCCTGTTGCATTTCATCAAATGGCCATTATATTTCTATCACCAAAAGCCTCATACATTTGTCCAGATACTGGAGGTCAGACATGTCCGTGCAGTAATCCGATATATGACACTTCAGTTTTTAATAAGAGTATTATCATGGAATGGGATCTCATATGTGAAAATGCATGGCTACGGGATTTCACACAAACATTATTCCAGCTTGGAGTTTTGTTAGGAAGCGTTTTCTTTGGAATGGCTTCAGATAGGTAAGTTTTACTATTTTTAATTTTAAATACTATGGAAGAAAATTCAATATCTTTTTACGTTCATGTGACCGTATCAGCTTAATAGTCAGATCGAATTAGCAAAAATATCCTCTATAATCAAAGAAATTCCTATTGGAGCGGAAAAACATTTTTAATATAGATTTAGCTATCAGGAATTGATTGCAAGTAAAATTATAGCATGATATTGTCAGGCAAGCTGTCAAAAATCATGTCAAAAATTGTAAAAATCTGTTTTTCAATGAATAAAACACCGTCCAAATCATTTGAAAAAATCGTAACTTTTTGCATAAGTTGCCGGTATGCAAAAATTTTACAACATTTTAATTTTAATAAATTAACTATAACTACAAGACCGCAACATTGACAACATATCCACATCTCAGCTCTTTATGACTAACAAAACGCGAGTTATTAGATTTCAAAATTTTGCAAAAAAAAACGTGTATTTTTGCGAATTGCGAGCGATCCACTGGTCCGATTTTGTTCTACCAGAGCTCATTCTTTTTATGTTCTTAATGCACGTATGTCTCTCGTTAAGTTTTTTTTGTGTAAAAGCTTTAGTTTTCACTTCAGACGCAAAAAACAGGTGTTTACAAT
This sequence comes from Tinea trinotella, assembly GCA_905220615.1. NCBI lineage: Eukaryota > Metazoa > Arthropoda > Insecta > Lepidoptera > Tineidae > Tinea > Tinea trinotella. The sequence continues at coordinate 5,478,916 of HG992314.1, forward strand.
TTTTGACATGATTTTTGACAGCTTCATGCTATAATTTTACTTGCAAGTAATTCCTGATAGCTAAATCTATATTAAAATTGTATTTTCGCTCCAATAGGAATTTCTTTGTCCAAAAAGCTAATTTGATCTGTATTTATAAGTGTATTTATAAGTAATTTATAACTTAATGTATTTTCGAAATTTGACGTTCTAGAATTAGAAATTATTATTGTGCAAAGACAATTACTGTTGTCAAAATCTAATAAAAAGTACTTGACCTAACTTGATCCCGATTTCTATTTATTTTAAATCAGAAACATTAATAATAATTGTAACATCATTTTTAAACAAAAAGGTTGAATATTTATGTAATTCCTGACCTTGTTAGATATCTCCAGTTTATTATCCATATAATATTTAATGTCTTTGTTACGATAATTTTATTATTAACATATTATCTTAATTTTACAACTTAGGTTTTCATTTCAACTGTTTAATGTTTTTCATTGTATTACTCGACTATTATTTTCACGTTTGGTTTAACATGTGGAAAATTTATTTCTATTGTTATTACTTGGTAATAATCTTTAATATTATTGTTATGTTTACAGGTTTGGAAGAAAAAAGCCGTTAATAGTGGCTGTGGTTGTTCAAGTATTTGGAGGGATTGGTGCTGCTTATATACCACATTACTGGTGGTTCACTTTTGTTAGATTTTTCATTGGAGCTTCAGTTGGAGGAACCATGGTCGTCGGCTTTGTCATTATGATGGAATTTGTTGGCAATAAACATAGAGATGTAGTCTCATCTCTTTATCAAACGCCGTTTAATACGGGTCACATTCTCTTAGCTGTCTTTGGTTATTTCTTTAGAGATTATTCCGAGTTCCAATTGTGGATATCATTGCCAACAATAATATTGCTGAGCTATATATTTTTCTTACCGGAATCTCCAAGATGGTTGCTAGTAATGAAGAAAAAAGAGGAGGCGATAAAGGTCATGGAACAAATCGCTAAAATGTATGGATTCATTTATTACTCTTATCTTATTTTAATATTTGATATACTTTTTTTGCCTTAAATATCAGTTATCACTAGTTTTATTGAAGTGTGTACATAAGTTATCATACTTTAACTGATCATTTTGCGAAGAAGACTTTATTCAATGTCGTTGTTTACTTAAGCTAATGCTAAATAAAACATACTCTTTTATGATGATTAGATAAATGCGGAAATAACAAATAAAATTATGTTTTTATTTTCAGAAATAACCGCCCTACAGATCATATTAGAGCTGAAGTCGAACAATACCTAGAGAAATCAGAAACTACACAAGTAATTAAAAAGGGATCTGTTGTAGATTTGTTTAGAACGCCTAATATTAGACGCAATACGATTGCAATGTCTTTCAACTGGATGGTGTGCAGTTATTGTTTCTACGGCGTATCACAATATGTTGGCCAACTGAGCGGAAATATATTTTTAAATGTAGCAGCCAGTGCTTCTGTTACACTTTTAGGAACATTCTTGTCAGTTCCTTTAGTTAGATATGTTGGAAGGAAAACAATTGTAATTATATTTAATATAGTTAGTGGTGTGTGTATTATGTTATTAGCTGTTATACCCGAAGGGACTGGATCGGTTGTGTTAGCTTCGATAGGTGTAGTAACTAGTTTTATTGTATTTGTCACAGTGTATCTTTATTGTGTTGAATTATTTCCAACTGTAGTACGTAATGCTGCTATGGGAGTATCATCCATGATGGCAAGAGTGGGTTCAATGATTGCACCATTTGTTGTGGGATTGAATGATGTAGGAAGATGGATGCCACCCATTGCATTTGGCGTTATGCCACTAATAGCAGCAGGGTTGTGTCTTCTATTACCAGAAACAAGGGGCTGTGAATTGTTATCGACGATAGAGGAAGGGGAAAACTTTGGAGCTAAGGAAAAAACAAAAAAGACTGCAGTTCCAAAAGAATGAAATGTCTTAATATAAATTATTGGAACAAACATTATTTTTAAAGCTTTAATTTTAATAATAATTTCTATAATGTTTACAATGAAAATATTGTGTGATAATTTATAATTATAATATTAGTAATTTTATTTAATTATGTTTCAATAACTTGCCTATTATTTTATGCCTAAAAAAGATTATTAATTCGTTGTTTACTTGCATAATAAAGAAAATCCTGTCGGCCAGGAAATATACCAAAGACACCATAAAAACGTAACAAACAAATAAACAAACAAACAGAGTTACTTTCACATTTATAATAATAGTATGGATATGGATGTCATATCTTACGGGCCACTTTAGTTTTTATTTTTAAAATATGTTTTTTTCATTGGTTTCCCATGACCCCTTGCTAGTTGATACATTGTTTACCGGGCATTCTGTATATAGAAATATTTAACAATGAATAAATTAATATGACACCTGAGTAAGTGCCATATTTATTAACACCATTTAGGAACACCATTTTTTATTAATTTCTATAGTTTTTTTTTTTTTTTATTGTGACTCGACATATGACAGCACCCCGCTTGATGTTAAGCCAAAGTGTGGTCCATGAATGAATGTCACTGCTACTACAATTCAATAACTATAAGTAGCAATCACATCCACTATGCCGGCCTAGATGGAACCGGCAACTTACAAGCTGATCCCCGAAACGTGACCAAATCACTTCACGGTCTGTATACTTGTAAGTGGTGGTACTACTCCGGATCGGCAGACTGGGTACCACTGCCTACCACTCTTTGAAAGTTTATTTTAGAATAAGAATACCAATACAAAACAAACTAACAAAGTGTCACTAAATATGTAGTCTGTCCAAGCCGAAATGACGAGCCTCTCCACTGCATTTCAGTTGCTGGTTAGACACTAAAGGAGGATCACGATGATAAAGTACGGTAATATGGTTAGTAATATTTGTATTAACACATTTAAATAAACTAATAAAATGGATGGGCGCGTCATTTATAGTTAGACAAGCTATACATGAAGATGTACACAATATGGTGAATATTATCAAGGATTGTATTCTTTTTTGAAGAAGTTTTTGGAGTATCTTCACTATTTAGGCGATTAATTTTCGCGTGCTGCCCTCTGGAATGGATAGATGGTGCTTGTTTTGAATTACAGTTGTCTTCGTATGTCAAGTAACAAAATGTTTACCAGGAAATATCACAGAGTGTTTTAAAATATGACAAATTCCCGATACATTATTGTCAGTCAGCTCATAGATGTTACAAACAGGATGGCAGACAAGTTTTACAACCCAAATTTAAAACAGTACTATAGCATACCTTAAAGATATTTAAAATGTAATCAATTAGGTAAATAAAGCAGCAAAAAAAGTTGTAAATACATTTATTAAAATTAAAGTTTAACCCTAATGAACTCTCATACCAACACTTCTATGATTTCTAATGCATGTTAGATCCTAAGGCTTCCGTTAAGAATTATAGGTTCAGAAGACATCATGAGTTGGCTGCAGGCAGTACGTGGTTGCATAATATGTACAGTTTGGTATTATTCGATTATATCTGGTAAGTTATATAATTTAACTTAAATATATATTAAAAATAAAAATAAAAGACAAGTTTAAATTTTAATCTCCTAATAATAATGATAATAAAGTAATATCCACACATCTGTTTAATCTAATATAAACAGGGGATTTTCCAAACAGGGTGCCACGAAGTCCTTGGATTTTGCGAATCATTTAATCGTCCTAGAAGCAAGATCGAAAATATGTACACTGATTTACAATATCTCATAAACTCATCCCTTCTTGTAGGCCAATTTATTTAGAAGAACTTACATGAAAGATTACCCATCTTTTCAGGTTTTTTTATTCTATATTGTCCGGTAATGTATTTGCTGCTCTTTAATCATACACTATATCGACGAGTGGTTGATCACTTATTCTCTTTTTGGGAGCTATATCCTGTGGTATGTATAGTATATCCTTACACGTTTAATTATTATTACGTGTTAAAATGATTCCGAAATCTTATATAATAAATTCTTTTATTTCAGGCACTTTTCCAATGGTGCAATACATTAGAATTACACCATTACGGCGATTATGTAAATAGAAATGAAAAAGCATTAATTATTATGAATCATAGGACTAGAGTAGATTGGAATTACGTTTGGATTGCCCTTTATCATGCTACTCAAAATGAAGGGATAGATGAGAAAGAAGATAGAGTTAATAATAAATTAATAAATGTTTTGGGAGGGAAGTCCAAAATTAAATTTGTTTTAAAAGATGAAATAAAAAATGTTCCAGCACTAGGTATGTTCCTATTAATACAACAATATAGTAGAATATATGTGTTTCGTATAAAAAAATGAGGCAAAGAAAATGAAATGATTAAGTAAATTAAATATGGGCGTATTCATTGTTGCAGGTTGGGTAATGCAAATGAACTATTTTCTATACATTAAACGCGATTGGAGAGACGACCAACGAAGTATAAATCAATTTTTAGATTATTACAATAATATGAAATCGAGTTATCGTATTGTACTCTTTCCAGAGGGAACGGATCTTTCAGAAAATAACCGTCACAAAAGTGATAGGTTTGCATTAGCTAATAAATTGCCGGTTAGATTTTATTATTTGTTTTTATTATGAATTATTGTTATCTTTATGTCGTCATAAATATACTTAAAGATTACAATGTTCTCAAAATTATTGTCATTTAAATGGTTATTGATATATCTATGACATACGATCTTGAGATTAGATGAATAAAAGGCAAACCTTAAAATAAGTTTAGAGAAGACATCAGGTTACCATGCCTACGATGCTTAGTCGACCGAAGGACCATCACTTAGAGATGACATGCCTAAGTTAGTTTAGACGCATTTCGCAATCAGTTTTAAATTAACTGGAGACCTGAAAAACCTTCTTCGCCTAAATTTATCTATAGAAACCATAGATTTAGAATGTGGTAGAAACAGTAGCTCACAGATGGCTCTATAGCTTAACATCAAACTTTTTAGCCTGTATAAGAAAAATACATATTATATATAACAATAAGTGATATTTGTTGATTCACAGCGTTATGAATATGTTCTGCATCCTCGTACGACTGGTTGGGCTGTTCTGTGTTCCCAACTTCTGGATACAGGACTGCAAGCAGTTTACGACGTTACTGTAGCTTATGACACACCAGCACAAACTGAAGTTGATCTGATGATGGGACGTATACCACAAAATGCATATTTTCATTTTAAACGGTAAGACTAGTATTTTATTAGGTATTAATAATTAATGAAATAAATTTATAAAATTGTTTATTTATAAATAGGTATACGGCAGAGGAATTGCCCAAGGAAGAAGATCAATTAAAGAATTGGCTGAATCAAAAATGGAGCGACAAAGAAAATTGTCTTAAAAATTTTCATTGTAATGGTAGGTTAAAGGTTCACTAATGGTTAGTATGTTCTTGAAATAATACAGACTATAAGTACATAACAGCAAGTACTACACATATTATACTTTTTACTTGTCATTATATAGTAGGCAATACGACAATGTGACATGTAACCACGCAACAGCCTGGTGTTAAGCTGGAATGTAATCCACGATAATGACGGCGACTGAGGCAGCTGTGAACTGAGACGGTTTTTTTCAGTCGTCGGCATTCTTAGACTTTCACCAAGATTACTATCAGGTAGGTCGAGGTCAAATGTCACAATACAAAAAAGCTACAGCTCTCTTAGAGAAATGTCTGGAAGCTACAGTCGCATCGCATCTGATATGCCGGCTGAGTAAAATTTCGGAGACTCCATTTACTATTAATTTGCTGCGTCAACTGAACAATACTTCTTCCGGCATAGTGACGGAAACTAAGGCAACCATGGGATAGGATGGATTTCTTAGTGGATTTCTTAGGCGAGTCTAGGTCAGATGTCTAAATAAAAAAGTTCCCAGACCTAAAGAAGCATGTGTAGCGTTATAACCGTTTCTGAGGCCAATATAAAGATGCTGTTATTTTATTTATTTATGTTCTTATAACTTTTGTTTTTCAGGGTTCTTCGAAGATTCTTCACAGAGTACACAACTGGTTAGAAGACCACCTCGTAATTTAGGAGTAGCCAAAATAGCCTTTATGCTTTGGAATTTTATAGACATCACATTTTTATACTTAATTTGTAACAATAGTATGTTCCAGTTTTGGGTTTTATACCATACTATATTATTACTTTTTATAACACGTATATTCGGAGGATTTCAAAATATCCAATATAAATTGTTAAAAAAATAATATTTGTTATATCATACTGTGCTCCTAAACACAAATAGCCGATGCAGCCGAAAATATACGAAACTGAAATTGGACTGGGTAGATCATTTCTGTCGCATGTCCGATGCCTTATGTGCAAAGTTCACCACCAAGTAGACTCACAATTGCAAAAGACATCGCAGTGGGCCCAAACGGAGATGGCGAAATGAGATAGACTCCTATCTTCATTTCATGCCTTATGGAAAAAAGAGCAGTGGGACATTTAAATGGGCTAATAATAATTTATATTACAAATAGCTATTGAAACTGTGAATTCTCTTTATAGCCAAATTAGTAACGATTAATAAACGATTTTTATGGTTATTCATTTTCTTATTTCTTTTTCTTGTTTTAGGCTTCAAAGTAAATTATTAGACTCACGCGAATTGTCCATTAAGTGTCTCTAAAACTGGCATAAAGTTGCACTCTTTTAATATTCTAAATTATTGTAGAATACCTAACCTATTTTTTGTTGAAAAAGTAATTTAGTTAATATTTAGGTTTTAAGAGTGGTAGGCAGAAAGTTGGTTGGTGGTTGGCATTTATCCATCTGCTTAACCGGGGTAGTACACTTTCAATGTGTAGGTACACTTTCAAATGTACAGATCGTGAAGTGACTCAGGCATGTTTTGAAATCAGCTTGGTAGTTGTCAGTTCTAACTAGGATGGAATAGTAGATGCGACTTGCAGTTATTTACCTGTAGTGGCAGTCGCCTAAATTCATCGACCGAACACCAGTTTGACAAAAGAGGTGCTGTCATATGTCGAGCATAAATATAATAAATCTGAACGAGCAATTTACTTAAATAGTTTTAATAGTGGCGCACAGTTGGTGGTCATTTGCCTAGCCTGCAGAAGAGTGGTAGTACCACCAAATGTTCGCATCACTCCAGCTCAGCACAAGGCGGGGTCAAGTCATAATAATAATAAAAAACCTTCAATCATTACCAATGTAACTGTTTGTTTATATACAGTTGTATATAAACAAAAAGTTTTATTATAAAAATAACGCATTCAGCATGTTACAACGTTTCTATTGTTATTAGCGACCCGTCTGTAAAACCGCAGGATAATAACTTACACACCCAACTTAAGTAAATGTAATAAAAAAAATATCATAAAATTATATTGGCAATGTTAGCACGTGGAAGACATTTTTGTCATTGGTGTATTTATCTTATTAGCGAAACAGACTAATCATCATCTTTATCAGTCAGAAGACGTCCACTGCTGAACACAGGCCTCCCTCTTTCTACTAATATGTATGTTACCCTAAGTAAAGAAAGAGTTGTGAGGCTATTTATCAAGGCTATTTATCTTCCAAAGTTATACTCCGTTGTAAAAATGTTAGGTATTATTCCTAAATAATAATAATATACTGTGATGAACATTTATCTTAATAACATATTTTATTAAATTGTATATTAAATATATATACCATTTATACTGGAAAAGTTGTAAATAAGCTAATACAATAAACTGTCACTTTAATATCAGTTCTATCGAACAGCGTTTTCCTAATCGACTTTATTAGGCCCAAATTAATATCACTTATTTATTATCAAATATTTATTTACTGTTGGTGCACTCACAAACCATAACTAAACAAAAGTATAATTAGGTTTAAAATTATTATTACTGCACAATCCAACTTGGTTTAATCTCAAAGTAATCTCTGTAATAGATTACCTTGTGCAAAACATGATTGGTGAGACGACAACAAAGAATCAATTAGTACAATAAATGAAAGGAGAAAAAGAATTAGCTAATTAGATATATAGGTACTTATAATAGGTACTTTATTTTTTAAGTTAATGTATTAAGAAAAAAACGAGTAATATTATTTATTATTTATTTCACGTTCCTCGTCATTTGTCCTTTCAATTTGTTCAACTGTATTAAACAAAACAATACCTTTTGTTTCTGGCAAAAAGCAACATAACACAGCAGCAATAAATGCTAAAGAACTAAAAAGTACAATAGATATCCATTCTACACCTATATCCACAACAAAAGGAGCGATGAAAGCCCCCAACCTTCCAAACACAGAAGCGATTCCCATAGCTGAATTTCTGACTACAGTAGGGAACACCTCTGAAGTAAATAAGTAAATAGTGACAAAAGCAGTAAAAGCACCCATTTGTCCAATAATAGCTAATGATAAAACTACATTTTTATTTGATGTAAATGTTAGTAAAACGAGCGATGAGGCTGCGATTAAGAAGAATGATATTACACTAACTTTCCGTCTGAAATATAGGTTTGTTAATACGCAAACAATTATAGCAGGCGCTAATGAAGCAGCTGATAACATAACATTAAGATATATATTTCCTTGTAGCCTTCCAATATATTGATTGACACCGAAGAATGTATGGGCACAACACAGCCATACAATAGCCATTAGAATAGTATAAGTCCTAATTCTTTTCGTTTTGAAAAGGTCAAGATATGTTCCGTGCTTCTGGCTTCTTTCAGTTCTAGTTTGCTGTTCAATTTCTTTGACATATTCCTCAATTCGATCGGTAGGTTTGTTATTTCTGTAAGCAAAAATAAATACGCACGTTATAACTTTATTATGTTTCTTAATTTTAATTAATCGAAGTAGAGTTTACCTTTTTGCTATTTGCGTTAAAATGGTAATAGCATCTTTTTTCTTGCCAACTGTGACCAGCCATCTAGGAGATTCAGGAATTAACCAAAAGTATGCTAGAACAAATAGCCACGGAAGTGACGTCACAAGTTGAAGATGCCTCCAATCTCTTACATAGTAAGCAACAACTGGAAGTATGAGATATCCAGCAATATATGAAATTTCAATTAAACCCATCAGATATGGCCTGAATGTTTTCCCACTAAGTTCTATTATCAATACGTAACAACATAACATAGTGCCACCAACAGCTGTTCCAATGAGTAACCTTAATAATAAAAACATCCATAATTCAGTTACTGCGGCGGAAATACCAACAAATATTACTTCCGTACTTAATGCTAATACAACAGCGATTCTTCGACCATATCTGAAATATTAAAAAAAAATGAGAAGATTTGACATATATGTATTTTTATTGTGACTTTACATCTGAACTCGACTTGTCTAATGAGAAGCATGGTGGAGGTTCAAGAGTGCCGACGACTGAAAAAACCCGTCACAGTTCACGGCTGCCCCAGTCGCATCACTATGTCGGCCAAAGGTGCTTCTTAACGCTTGAAGGATCCGAGGTTATAGACTGCTGATTCGGTTGATGGAATGCGGATGTTTAACCCGACCTGTGCGGATATCACGGATGTGAAAAGACGAGGTTTGAACAAATAGACATCTCTGAGATACCCAGTTAGTCCGAGGTACCGAGGAAGATGTTACATAGAGTGGGAAGTGATATAACTTTTTGTATATAAGATAATTTACCTGTCTGAAATGTATCCATATAATAAACTTCCGAATAATATTCCAATTTGGAGCATAGATTGAGCTAAACTTGCCAGATGTCTTTTGTTACATATTAAACCAAATGTGCTAATCACAGTACTCGCAAACGTTGAATTATCGTAAATAGGATTATCGCATGGACACAAATTTGTTGCATTTTCATAGTGGACACCATCATCGGCGCAAACAAAATCAACAGATGGTAAGAGAAACACAACATTTGCTAGTTGAAATTCTGTGGGTAACCGTCCTATTGATAATAACAACCAGATCCAAATTTGATATTTTCCAAAACGCCCGATAGACTTCTCAACGGGGTCTTCAACTTCTATTGTCATAATTCTGAAAAGTGCACTCACTCTAAGTTAAAAACGATAGGGTCGATATTCTCTTTATTTTCAATGTAGGTACTGAATCACTTTAGTATCACTTTCAATAATTCGTTTTTTAGTTTACTTTCACTCTAAAATACGCGTCACTCACAGTTCAAGAATTCTTAAAGAAATCTTAATTCATACTTTCTTTAATTGGTATTGCTAAAATACTACGATTTGACAACCTTTCTGTTATCGTGGCGCGAGTATACTGGAAGTTGCAATACAAAGTAATGTGCATGCAAACGCCAGAAAACTATAAATTAATTTTATTATGATTGTTTCATTGCTCAAAGATGACACTCTCATAATACAATAATTATATTTAACAATAGCAAAATACAATATACTACAGATTATATACTATGTTATTATCGGGGCTCGATATATGGATAGTTTCTCGCGCGTGATGTTAATCTGGAGTGCAATATATTATTGAAGGCGACTGTTACTGTAGTAGCAAATAAATGCAAGAAGCCATTATGCTTAATTGGAACCGGCAGCTTTCAAGTCAATTCCGAAACGCGAAAGACGCTTCACCGTCTGTACACTTGTAAGTGATGGTACTATTCCGGATCGGCAGACTGACAATTGAACACCAACTTTTTTTATTTATAGGAAAACCATCTTCAACGACTACGCTTCGAATAATAATGAGATCTGGTGCTAAGAGACTAATAAATGAGCAAGGTCATATTTTTTTTTTTGGCAAATGAACGATAATCTTATTAGGATATTTTTAGTACCCAATATCTTTATTTTTATTGTGCCTTAACATATGACAGCACCCCGCCTGATGTTAAGTTGGAGCGCGGCTTACTACAGTTAAACAACTGTAAACAGAAGTCATATGCACTATGCCTACTTAGTTGGAACCGGCAACTTACAAGCTAATCCCGAAACGCGATTAAGACTTTCGGGATCTTAAGAGAATACACGGTCTGTACTTGTAAGTGGTGGTACTTCCCCGGATTGACAGACTGGTCACGACTGCTTTAAACAAAAAGGTGGATTTAATGTCGCTAGTAGCCAAACCTTCAGTATTATTGTAAAGGTTAAGTTAGCAGGGAAAGTGAAATAAAGTTTACGAAATAAACAAGAACTTATTTATAGTATGTATATAGTTATTGCCTAATAAAAACTTTACTATAATTGACAATCCACGACACTTTTTCTGTTCCTTTGAAGTTATATAAAACATAAGAAGGTGACCGTGGTGTAGTGATCACGCAAACCGAGAGACCACGGTTCAAAACCGTTTGCCGGTACCAATGTGTCTTAGCATGTGTACTGTGATTGCCTTGTTTCTACGACATTTTAGTAGCCTAATATAAAAATATATGTACGCTGGCCGTCCTATTTCCTATGATACAAGCACTTTTAGTAACTTTCTATAGAAACTTATATTTATATTCTTTAGCCGGCATACTGACGGTGACTGTGGCAGACGTCAACTAACTCGGTTCCTTTAGTCGTCGTCACTCTAGGGTCTCATCTTGCTTATCATCAGGCGGGTCGAGGTCAAATGTCGTGTCACAATATATATTTATATGCAAAAACAGTCCAGGTATAATACATACGGTAGTAAAAATCGATTACCAATAACTACTACCGCAAGTTACTTAGGTGATTACTTATATTTAATTTAAACATACCTTTAGTGATATTCGTACTTCATTAAATAAATAAAAAACAATAAATTTAAATAAAAGTTAAATGTTATTTAGCGCGTGTGAATTCAATGATAGTCATGGTTTATATTATAATATTTTTGAACATACAAATACGTGGTATTCACATCTGATAATTTATCTTGGTATTGCAGAATCTTATTATGTTATTTACTTTTTTATATGAAGATATGCGGCAGTTAAGATCTTAGCTACTATTTTATCAAGATAATATGATAAGAAGATATATTTCATATCTTACATTGTTTATTTATTGAATGTAAACTACAGTGAAGTTGCATTGTCATGGTTTCAATTTAATTTTTATTGTTAAGTTTAAACAAAAGACCCAAGTACGAACAAACTTTGGCGTAGCAGAGGTAAGTTTCCAGGGTGATTACTAGGCGTCATCAAAATCTATATTACATTATCAATAGGAAGGCGTTTGTCTCCTATAAATAAATAATTTTTTTATTGTTATAAATTAATAATAAATTGTAGATGATGTTCTGTAAATAAATTATTTCATAAAAGTACATCAAAGGTTATAAAACTTGATTCTAAAAAATCGGTTTCAAATATAAAAAATGTGTAAGCATATCAACCCAATAGATAATATTGAGAAATTTATAGGTGCTCGTACTTCAAATTTCTATCTTATAAATAAAATAAAATAATTTAAAACCAATAATATTATGTTTAATATAGGTAGTAAAAATATAAAGCATGTATTTACACCGTAACTCTTTTCTTATAAATATTATTTATGTACTAAAATTTGTTTTATACCTACATAAAAATACACAATACAGGAATTCATTAAGGTACTATAACATACACAGTGTCATAATTTTAACATTCTTATGAATACACATACACATTTTCATCTTTAACCTTTCATTTTGCACATTTAGCACAGACATAACCTTCATAATTTGTCAACCAATCTACAAACTTTATAATTGTCCAAAAATCACAGCCTTTATTTGTTATTTTATCGTTACTCAAAAAATATATTCTTAAACATTGATAACATATGTTTGATGATTTCCAATGACAATAAAACATTTAATAGCTCCGATAAGCGACGATTTGATAAATTATAAACAATACAAGTACTTAAAAAATGTTATCATCAAGGATTTAAAAATCCGTAACGAATATGTACATTCTCAATATTGTAAAGCATTACAACTGGTATGTTAATAAATTATCTTACGAACTATATTTAATTTTTTACAAATATACCATTTTCTTTAATAACACCTTAATATAAACATTATTCCTTTTCACCTTCTTCTAGTGTGTCTGGCAACTTTTTACCTCGAGTGTCAGGTAGAACTATGCACAAAGCAGCACCAATTAGTGGGACTATTCCAAATATTAAAGGTGGTAACCAGGCACTAGTATGTGATAGTGTGGCTACAAATGGAGCTGCCATAGAACCAACTCTAGCAACTGTAGACGCAAGACCGACCCCAGAGTTCCTGACAACGGTAGGAAAGAGTTCACCAGCATAAAGATACACCGTGGCAAAAGAAATGCTCATGCCCCAAAGTCCAATACAACCTAATGCCAGATTGCTGACTCCAGATTGTGGAATGACAGTAATTAGAAGACAGCTGATACCAGTGATACAATTTGAACATATTAATGTGATTTTGCGCCCGAGAACCTTATTGGCGTATATTGAAATTAGTGTGCCGGGTACCTGTGAAGTAAATAAATCATTATAATTTAGGAGTTCTTTATCGTCATATGTAGTCGTAATATACCTAAATTAATCATTATATTTACCTGAATTGAGGCAGAAATAGCAACATTGGTGAATATATCTCCCGAGACATGGCCAATGTATTGTGATACACCAAAGAAACAGATACCGCAAACAAACCAATTGAAACATATAGCTATAGTGCGGATCCTAAGTCTTGGAGTACGGAACAAAGCAAGGAAAGACGCACGTTCTTTTGGTTTCGTTGATTCTATTTCAGATTTTACTTTTTGAGCTGAGGCTAAGATTCCTTCGGTTGGACGGCCGTTTCTAAAATAAACCAAAATAGTCTTAGCTATACATATCTTTGTACAAATTAATTACTATTTATTTATAATAGAAGAGAAATCGTCATACCTTTTTGCTGCTATTTCTAATATTTTTACTGCATCATTTGTTCTTCCGGAAGTCAATAACCATCTTGGTGATTCTGGTAGTAGATAGTAGTAGCTCAAGAACAAAACAGATGGTAAGGAAATGGCCAATTGGAAACTGTTCCAGTTACGTAGATAATATCCAAAGAGAGGTAGTGTAAGATGTCCAAGATTGAATGGAATTTGGTAAATAATCCCAACAGCCTCACGATATTTGGCTCCGATTAGTTCCATGGTTAAAACGAAACTGGTGACCATGGTGCCTCCAGTTGCAACAGCCAAAAAGAATCTAAGTGCCGTGAACATGTACCAATTAACAGAATATGCAGTCGCAACGCCTGAGATAAGTTGCAGTAATACTGCTCCGAGGAATGGAAATCGACGACCATATCTGAAAATGCATGAAGATTGTAGGTCAATACTTTAGAAACTTTAGATGTTGTAGGCATAACAATTTTAAAGTAACTGCAGTGGGCAGTGGTTCGCTATCTGTCAATCCGGGGTAGTACCACCACTTTCAAGTATAGACCATGAAGTGACTCAGTGGCGTTTCAGCTTGGAGGTTGCCGGATCCGGAAAGTCGTTAGTTGGCACACTTATTAATTTATTATTATCGCACGTTATTAAGCTGTAGTAGCAGTTGCCTCTACTCCAGCTTAATATCAGACAGGGTGCTGTCATATGTCGAGCCATAATTCAATAAGAATATATCCACTTTATTTTTTAATATATACGAGTATAACCTACCCACTTGAGAATGAAATAACAATGTGGGCACAGGATGTTTCAATTCAATTCAACTTTTGTGAATTAGATTATCTTAAAGTTCAAGTTGAAAATTGCGGCATCCGGTTTTATTTTTATACTTGTTACTGTCTCGCAAAATTGAATTAATAATAAAGATAATTTGGAATACACAGCTGAGGACGGACATGATTCATAATAATATATTTCTCACGTGTGAAGAGAATTGTGGATGTGAGGGAAGCGAAGGACTTGGGCCAGGAACATGGCAAGTGGCGCTCCATTGTCTCTGCTTATCCCTGTCGGAATAAGGCGTCACAATTTGATTGATTGATTGTAGGGCAAAGTGGGAAAAAGAGCAGACAGTCCTTTACTTGATGACTAGCTGTGCCCGCGGTTTCACCCGCGTAAAGTTTGATTTATAACACAGTCATAAAAGAGGAGGAGGTTTTCAATTCGACTTTTTTGTATTTATAACTCGATAACTCGTATAAAAATGACAGACGAAAATAAAAATAAATATATATTCCAAACAGTTAAAACTATAGTCAATTGGAAACTATAGTAAAATATATTTTATTTTAATTAAAAGAAACCGTGTTACTTCTTGTACCTCCAAAAATAAAAAAACGTAACAAACAAACTCACATTCACATTTATAACAATAGTAGCATATAGTAACAGAAGGAAATAATAATAAAGAAAAATTTCAAACAGCTGAATGTATAGTTTATATAAGTTTATATAAGTATAGTGTATAGTCTCCATAGTACAGTAGATTGGATTAGATGTTGACGTGACTGTCGGTAATTCAGTGCGATGGTATTATAGTACTCCGGGTTTGAACCAATGCCTTTTTTATTTTTCGTTAAAAAAAAAATTAAAATAAAATGTATACTATGTTACTTCTGATACCTCCAAGAATATGTGTACAAAGTTTCATGATGATCGGTTGAGCAGTTTTTGCGTGAAAGCGTAACAAACAAACGCACATTCACATTTATAATAATAGTAAGATAATAATAATAATTATGTTAATATAATATAATAATTTGTTTTCAATTCTCAACAGCTTGATATATTTTCCTTAGTTTACCCAAAATAAATTTCTGAACGCACGCAATTTTGTATGGGAAAATGATTTTTCTTTTATTTTATTTCTTATAAAAGAATTTTTCTAAAATAAACGTAGCCTAAGTTACTCCTTGTTACATCAGCTACCTGTCAATAAAAGTCCCGTCAAAATCGGTCCAGCCATTCCAGAGATTAGCCGGAACAAACAGACAGACAGACAGACAGACAGACAGACAAAAATTGTAAAAAATGTCATTTTGGAGTATGTACCGTATATATATTCATATACATGTATTAAAACACGGTTATTTTAATATTACAAACAGACACTCCAATTTTATTATATGTATAGAAAAGTAAAAAAGTTCGGTGCATCTATTTTTTGTAGAACAATCGACACGTGGAATGCTTTGCCAGCCCATGTGTTCTCTCTATCCTATGAGCTTGGATCCTTCAAGCAATGCGTGAAGAAGCCCCTTTGGTCGGCATAGTGACAGCGACTGAGGCAGCCGTGAACTAACTCGTTTTTTTCAGTCGTCGTCACTCTTGGACCTCCTCTTGCTTATCATCAGGCGGGTTAAGGTCAGATGTCGTGTCACAATAATTAAAAAAAATAAAGATATCCGACCTAAGCAGTATATTAGTTGCAACGAGAAATATTATTTTAGTTAAAATTCTTGGGTTATTTTTTGGCTCCCCGTATAACACTCTTACTAATGATAAGCTGGAGTGCGGTCCATGAATTCCACTACAGTTAATTAAATGCAAGCAGAAGGTGCATCCACTTTTCTGGCCTAGTTGGAACCGGTAATTTTTAAGCTGATCCCGAAACCCCACGGTATGTACTACCACTGATCAACATGCTAGGCAAATGACTACCAACTATCTGCCTACTACTATTAAAATATGAAACATATTGATGTACCTGTCTGATAAATGACCAAAGACCATGTTTCCCACCAAAATTCCCAACATGAAGACAGTCTGTGTAAGATTCTTCAGCCATTCTCGATCACAAATGAGATCCCATTCCGAAATAATTGTTTCTTTGAACACACTATGATCAAATTCATATTTAGTGCAATTTCCATAGCAGGTATTGTCTTGAACTTCAAGTACTGGTGAAGAAGCGCAGGTGAAGTTCATGGGTGGAGCGAGGAATATGATGCTCATCTGGTGCCATGCAACGGGGAATTTCACGAGGAATACGACGAAGCAAACCCATATTTGCCATTTGCCGATAGATCCTATTGCTTTAGTAATGATGTCGCTACCTTCTTTCTGGTTTTCAACATCCTTCTTGTCGGTTTCCAGCACTGTAAATCAAAAGATATTAATTTAAGTTTTTTAAAATTATATAAGTGGCGCTCTAATGTTTCTGCCTATCCCTGTAGTAATTGAGACATGTCAATTTAATTGATTGACTTGACTTTACGCCTTCATTTGCACAGGGATAAATAGAGTACAGAGAGGACACCAGCTGCAAACACCCTTACAGATTATATTTTAAGACAATATTTTTACATATCTATATTAATTACTAAGGTACCAAACATGTTTGTATTGTAGAAACAGGACTACTAAAGTACATATATCAAAGAGACATGGGTACCAGCAAATGGTTTTGAACCGGGGGTTCTCGGTTTGCGTGACCATTACACCACTAATGGTAAACTACCTGGCTTTTATTGAAAAAGTTGGAAAATGGTTTGTTAATTTTAGAGCGAAATCTTTAAATAAGTTCGTATAGGATTATATATACTTATTTATGTACCTACATTTATATTTTCTCAATGCTTTGTTTAATTTTAGTTGAGTGCATAAGATCACATTAAAAATTATCAATCAAAAAAGGTCAAGGTAATATTTAATCGTAATATTAAAGTGCAAAGATTACTTTTATAAAAATATATTAGATATTAATCGATGTGGAAAATATTAAAATACGAGGGTAAATCAGAGAAAGTATAAATAGTAAGTCCCTTACCAAAGGTTCCCTTATTTAGTATTTCATTATCAGAATTCATTTCAGTGAACGACACAACACAACTTACACCCTCAAGCAACCACACTAATCTGGGGAATTTGTTTGAGAGCCAAACTAAGTCCAGTACACGCCCCAAGCTATTTACTTCATTGAATAAATGTATCGGCCGGCACTCAAAATTATTAGATAATGACCTTCTAAAGAGTTAAATAAATTATTTTTATTCAAGGCGTGCGAAATTGCGAATTTTTTTAATTTAGATACGTTTATACATTAGGTATAAAATTTTACTTTGGCCGGCATAGTGACAGCGACTACCAACCAGCAAATACCTGCCTCATTTTTTTTATTAACAATTATTTATATTATTAAGTCTAGTAATTTCATATTCAAATAAATGCTATGAAACAAGTATTGGCTCCGACCGGGAATCTAACCTGGGACTTTTTGCGCGGCGCACTTGAGTGTCACCAGTGCGTATGGGTGCAGTATGGGTGAGGTTTATGGTATGCAGTAAGCATGGGTATTATTTAATATTATACCAAAGAGTTAATTAACGCAAATAACTATTGAATTATAAACTAAAAACGTATAATAATCATCATAATATAATCGACAAGTGCAATGCTTTACCAGCCCATGGGAGAACACATAGGCTGGTAAAGCATATATCACATATCAAAGGATGTTGGATGTTTTAAGAGATGCGTGAAGAAGCACATTTGGCCAGCACTTTTGAGCGAGCGGCACGACTGAGGCAGCCGTGAACGTGACTAAAACAAGATAATATCCAAGATATAATCAACAAATAACCAATATTTTTTCAAAATCAAGTATTTCCTTAATACCTACTTTCTACTCATATATGTATAGGTATGTACGTTATTGTCTTACTTTTGAATTATGTAATTTAAGCGGAAGTTAGGCGGCGGGGTAGTGGGTGTCCTCGAAATCCCGCGAGAGGCATAGTTTTCTCATTATGCCTTACATATACATTCACGTCTCAATGCCTACAAGATAAAACATCAAGAAATAAAATCATCGACTCAATTGAAAGGCCATTTGATTTATGCGTTGTTATGATTTTAAGATAATTAGTAAAATATTTTAGCTTGCTCTGTAAGGAATAATTTTGCCTTTTGGTAAACAATTCAAGATTGATAGCCATAGCCAGACAGTATATGTCCTATTTAGGACCCGTGATGTCCTATAACTAGACCAGTCTCACCGGAGGATGGGCAGCACTGTCCTCTTAACGTGCGATGAGTAGGTATACTGCGATCCCTAAGTCGCCTGCCAAGGCGTGGGGATTATGGCGATTTAGTTAAGATAAGAAGAAAATTTATTTTGCTTTAATTGCTGGTTAAAGGGTAAAGGAAATATTTAAACTTGAAACAACAAACTGTTCTAAATTCAAATATTATCCTCGGCAGCTAATGCGCTAACCTTTTTAAAGCAATAAAACGTAACTAGAAGGATTCAGGAAGAATCAAGAAATTGTTTTGCTGATGGTATTTTTTTTAATAATAATAATAATAATAATAATAATAATCCGTCGTGTGACGTCACGATCCAAGCACATTGACAACTGCAGAGGGATAGTAAATTACGGCCTGTCATATTCAGAGCAAATTTTACTAGTGTGGAACTGGCTTAAACCAAATAGTTTCTTACGTCTCGTGTAGATAAAATACGAAGAATAGATAAAAGTTGAGTGCGTTTTAATTTAATCAAATATTAACTAATTAGGAATAATAATTAATGATTTTAATTAGGTACTGTTTAATGTTTTTTTTTTGGTACATAAACTTGACTTCTGGATTTTAAAATAATGATAATTATATAGTTTTGATTCATAATTATAACATTATTGTTTTATTTCATTACATTGTCTGGTGGTAACTGGAGATCCGTGAGCGCTGAGCATTCATCACGACTGCAGTTAGTTTGCGTGTGTAGGTAGACAGTTGGTTGGTGGTCATTTGTCTGCCAATCCGAAGTAGTAACATCACATTCCGTGATGAAACCGTGTGTACAGACCAAGAAATGACTCAATCCCATTTTCAGATTCGAAAGTTGCCGGCTGCGACTGCTACTTTTTTGACATCCATTCAAGTATCGCACACTATCAGGCGCAGTGCTGTCTTATGCTAAGACAAAATAAATAATAATTTTAAAATATGGAGATGAATATAATGTTTAGGATAACTGGCGGTTAAAGAGACGGAAGTTTTTAGTTTATCAGTAAAATATGTAGTTTATCAATTGACATTTAAGTTCAATAGTCATGGTTGAGCGATTAAAGAGAGCTGAAATTACATCTATTGTATACAGTCATGTAGTATATGTGTGTACGTAGTATTTACTAAGATCATGTTCACTCGACCGATAAGTTTTATTGTTTACATTTTCCGTTGACGCGATTGGGTTAAATAGTATTTAATCTCATTTCCGATAAGTCGATGGCCTACGTATCCGTTATAATGAGAAATAATAATTAAGAAGATATTTTAAAATCCTATTCGCCTCGGAATAAAAGTCGTTAATTATTTGGATGGTAAACGCCGAACTGGTTTCTAGACGTGCAAAATGTATCGAGTTAATGACGAAATTTTAGTCAAATAGACAAAGCTTCTTATTATCAGATTCGAGGAAAACCGTTTTACGTTTTTATTATAAAAAAGAAACAATAATATGTACACGACAAGCTACAGTCCATTGTGAAGGCCGCGCTAATTAAATTTTGGACAAGTAACTTTTAGATTACTATTTATACACATACCTACTTATGATACGAACATAAACCTCATGACTAACAATAAAATGGCGCCAAATATACTGAAACAAGGTAATTAAAATGTCATTTGTAATTCATGCTCGTTAGCTTCAAGAGGTATCATTGAATAATCTGCAAAATTGTTTATTGGTATGACAATTATTTATTTACTTTAGTCTTAAAAAAAACATAAAAATTTGTCAGTAAACTTTTACTTTTTACCCAAAATTGTAAACTTGACTAACTTATGTTAAACATATGCTAACTAAAGGGTTCATATTGTCTAGGTATTTGTAAAATATAACGCATAAACATTGTTTTTCTTACATAAAACAGTAACAACATACATTTTATTATTACGGAAATGCATTTGATTGTCAACAAATCTAACATGTTTTTAGTAAATATAATCAGTGATAACTACTCTATGATAACCTATAACTCAACTGAATGTTGAAACTCTCATAATAAAGGCCCAATGATAATTATTTTGTGTTGATTTCCGAGTTTATTCTCAGAATATGTTTTCTTCCTTGATCTGTGGGATCTAATCATAATGACCAAGTGTCTTTGTTTAAACCAAATTATAATTAATTGAAACTTTAAGTACCTAAGACATATTTTTTGTTTTAAATAGGAATTTCATATATAATTATAATCCATATTCGTTTTTAAAAATACACTATATTTTCCCCCTTGAATAACTCGAAAAGTATTTGTCGGATTTACTTCAAATTTTCAAAGAATATTTCTAAGATATTATACTTTAGAATGATACTTTAAGAAAAGGCAAAGAAGAATAAAAAGCAATTTTTTCAATATTCTGACTACACCTAACCTAAAACTAAAGTATTATTAGAGAATATTTTCAAGATATTAAACTTTAAGAAAAAAAAAACGATTTTTTGAAAATTCTGACTACACCTAAACCCTTAAGTATTATATAGATGTATAGATATGGCAATATATAGATGTGCCAGGACTTCCACGCTCTTCCCTTTACATTATTTTATTATTTCAGTAGATGTTAGTTATTAATAAATACATAAATATACATTTATAACTACATGCATAGACATACATATGATATTAATTTGAGGCGACCGTGGTTGCAGTGGCAGTGCAATGGTTACGCAAACCGAGAGCACCGAGAGCACGAGTTCAAGACCACCCATCGGTACTAATGTATCTTTGATAAATGCACTTTGGTTGTTCTGTTTCTATGATACATGCACTTTAGTAGCTTAGTATAGAAATGTAAAGAAAAAAATTAATAGATATACCTAACAAAAACGAAGGATTGGTTAATCTCAGCTACTACTGTTAACGCATCATTAAATGTTAATGCGTCAGAGATAATCTGACAGATTTTGTATAACGTTTAAATACTATAGATTTTGTATAACGATTAATACTATATAAGTGATGATCATTAATTGTATTTAAGCGCCCGTGGTGTAGTAGTAGTGTATATTATGTACTTTGTCTGTTCTTAGCTGGAGCGCGGTCCATGAAAAAGGTGGCTCCTACTACAATTCAATAACTGTAAATAGCATTCACATCCACTATGCCGGCCTAGTTGGAACC
This sequence comes from Tinea trinotella, assembly GCA_905220615.1. Classification (NCBI taxonomy): domain Eukaryota; kingdom Metazoa; phylum Arthropoda; class Insecta; order Lepidoptera; family Tineidae; genus Tinea; species Tinea trinotella. The sequence continues at coordinate 5,500,998 of HG992314.1, forward strand.
GGCAACTTAAGTCGCTTAACGGTCTGTATACTTGTAAGAGGTGGTACTATCCCAGATCGGTACTACTACCTCCCATTCAATTCTGACACCTTATGTTACAGTTTCTTTTATTCATATAGAAATCGAGTCAAATACTTTTAAAGCAAATTAGTAATTATTCTTGTTTAATCGCAGTTCATTTCCGCACAAAACTGTACACTTTGTGTGTTGTTAGGTTCAAATTCAAATTATAGTAGTGGCGTCGGATTTACTTTTTTTTTTGTGATTCGACTAGTATCAGCAGCATGAAGCATGATGTTAAGCTGGAGTTGCTACTAACAAACAGTAGGTACAGCAACTGCACCGTATACCGGCATAATTGAACAGGCAACTTTGAAGCAAATGCCCAACAGATGTCTGCCTACCACTCTTTAAAACTATATCTACTTATTTGATAATTTTATGTTACTTAAAACTGATATAAAAATAATAACAAATTTACTCACTTTTATAGTATTTTCTTAAATTGTTAAAGATATATTAATTTAAGTAATCACTTCTTTTTTTAACAAAAATTATCACTTGGTAATTAAATAATTTTAATTAAAATTTCGCGTAATATTTTTGTTTGTAATGGTCGCCACAGTTCATTACCGCGCTCGACGATACATTGACGTTTACAAGCCCAGCATCCACTATTTACATGGCTGGCTTACGTCTATGGAAATAAAAAGCTCATAGTACTTTTAATTTCGATCAGAAACGCAATTTTAGTATTAATGCGTTACAGAATATAGTATAAATTCCAATGTTATATTATTGTAGATCTATAGCAACAAGTTTGTTATGCTTTTGCTATTCAATTTCATACTTTATGCTGTTCACTTAGGTGACAATTTAGATTAAAATAAATAAATGATTAGAACTTTTATTACTTCGACAAAGTCCTAAATGTATTGAACAAGGATGTTAATTAGGACTTCGTTTTTCTAAGGTTTCTACATTTTATTTGTAAGAGGGTTTTTCCTCAGCGTGCTTAGGGTTTCCTAATATAATTTTCATTGATGAAACTGGTATGTGTGTGAAACTAAGTGCTATGTTGTTGTATATTACGCATATTCCACATCCGAGGGGGAATAACAGTACATAATTATGTATGTTTAGATCTAAAAAGTAACAAGGTCACTGTCGACTATACTTGTAATGCGATTAAAATAAGAATAGGACGGAATCGGCGCCATTATGTGACGTCTAACTCTCCAACCAACTTCACTTTAGTATGGTGTCTTTTTCTTTGCGGACCGTCAAGAAAAAGAAACCTTTGAATCAGCCAAGTGAAGTTAGTTAACAGACCGTCCTATTCTTATTTTAATAGCATAGTACCTGAGAGGTTCGAGACTTTAACGCATGGAACACAATTACCCTAGCTTTAACGATCCAGAATGTACATGTACTCTGGGTTTGTAAAACTGTTTTTTTTTTCTTTAGTTAAGGGTACTTAGTAAATACAAAGGCTAATTCCGGTGGAAATGGAGGAATATTATTTAGAAAAGGTAAACTCGATTCCAAATTTAGAAGTAAAATATTCAGTTGAAGATTTATATTATATTGTTAAAGGCCTATTTTGTCAATCTTTAGTTAAAGGTATTTAAACTAACATACACACAAACTAAAACAACAACAATAATGTTAATCAATTCTTTGTATCAGACTTTATACATATTTTTAATTTCTTTCTATATTTGTTTTCGCTTTAATTACACTTATGATACAAATATATACTTATATAATATTTATTTGGCTATGCTTTAAAAATATAATAGTATACTGGGTCTAACTAAAACACAGATAATAATAAAATACAAAACAACACAACTGTATTTTAACTAACCAATATTCTGTATAAGACAAGTTCTGTAAGTCTTTTGGAAAATATATATTGTTATTATAATATTATTATTTATATTCTGGATCACAGTTATTTAAAATAACCTTAGTAGGGCAAATTTTAGCCGAGCCAAATATACACATATTCGACTAAGAATTTCTCTTTTAGTTTAAAATATAGTCTTTTAGTTTATTTATAATATTTATTATTTGGTTTTTATTGTTTAATCATTTATGTAATCAATAAACAAATCTTTTGGAAACAAGCAATTATGTTCAATTTCCAGACCAGCTTACTTTTATAACAATAACTGTCAGTTTCACGTTGACATTTACGAGATTTGTTTTCCACACGTGTTTTGAGGTTGAGCTTGAAAGTAATATTAATAAAAAATGGGTGTTATGCAGAGAATAAAGTAATAATTTAATTTCTTTTTTAATAATTGGTTATCTATACTTCACGATGAGTGATATTTAATGTTTTAATTTGTGTTATTTGCAGGAAACCAACCACTAGAAAGGGAAAGAAGTTTTTGTTGTCTAAGGACCCTAAGCCAGTGGAAGGACCCAAGCAATGTTTGTTCATGCAAGGTCGTAATCCTTCAGAAAGGACAAGAAAACTATTAAAAGACATATACGACCTTAAGAAACCTGACGCGGCATATCTTAGTCGCAAGAATGATTTTGTGCCTTTTGAAGATGCTACTTTAATTGAAAAGTAGGTTCAATGAATTATACTGCATGTGTTGTTTGTAGTATGTTATTGTGCAGAAGTTTTTATGATATTAACAGTAAAATGTTGCCTTCTAGTTTTTCTTCTGCATTAGGAAGCATAGCTTATGTTTTTTTTGTATGAAATTAACACTATTTACATATTCGAAATACCACATGCTGTACATGTACAGTTAGGCGACTAATTACACATTTATATTGATTCATTTGACTGTGTAAAAGAGTCCATGTATGCCAATTTGCTGTAAATCCTTTAACCTTGGATCCTTCAAATGATTCGATGCTTAAAGAAGCACCTCAGGTTGGTAGTGTCAGCAAATAAGGCAACTCAAGGATCTGACTCGTTTTTTCAGTTGTTGGCACTCTTGGACCTCCCCTTGCAGTGGCGTGCGGTCTAAATAGGCATAGAGACTGTGCCTACCTAGAAAAAATGATGCTTAAACTGTATTATTTATTTTGTTATTAAATAATGCACAATTAGTATAAATCCAATATATCAATCAATATTTAATTGCAAAAATAATGAGCGCCTGAATATAAAATCCATTACTACGCGCAAAAGTTTCTCCGATAACATGTAGGTGCTTATTAAAGAATTAAATTACAGAATTAAAAATGTCTCAAATCCACACACAATAATGCAATTTCTAGTCTTAGTGTGACGCTGGTTTTGTAAGTCGTATAGAACAGACCGTCCATGTGTGCTGTAACTGTAACACAATTATAACAATGTTTTTATTTTAATTTCCAGACGCTGTCAAAATAGGGAAGCCACATTATTTGGTGTTGGTACACATTCTAAGAAAAGACCTCATAATATTGTGTTAGGAAGAACATTTGACTATGGAATTTTAGATATGATTGAACTCGGAGCGGAGAATTATAAAGCCATGTCAGATTTCCAAAACATGAAAATTTGTTCAGGAATCAAACCCTGTTTGACATTTAATGGACCAACTTGGGACTTAAATCCAGAATTGAAGAGATTGAAGTGTTTGTTCACTGATTTCTTCCATAGAGAAAAGGTAGGTTTATTTATATACATCTATATAATGACATAATAATAAGCATAGTACTGAATAGCAATCTGAAAACTAAGTCAATATTTTCAGTGCTCCTAGATCTTCCCTTAATTATCACCAGCCCAGTTAAGTCAGATCCAGATATAATAAATAAAAATTAATAAAAATGCTGGTGGTAACATCTAGTGAAATGTGGTTATTATTTTTTATTGTGACATATGACAGCACCCCGCTTGATGTTACCGAAGTGAGGTCCATGAATGAATGTCACTGCTACTACAATTCAATAACTGTGAGTAGCAATCACATCCACTATGCCGGCCTAGTTGGAACTGGCAACTTACAAGCTGTTCCTGAAACGTGACCAAATCACTTCACGGTCTGTATCGACAGACTGGGTACCACTGCCTATCGCTCTTTGATAACCAGATCCGAAGCAAATATCCATCTCTTTTTTTATTGACAGATATTTGCAGTATTTAATATAATTATTAAATATTACAAATGAAAGCTATGAAATAAATATTTGCTCTGACCAGGAATGGAACCTGCGACTTTACGCGCAACAAACCAATCGCTAAACCGTTCGTCCACGGCGGTCATCAGTTAATAATAAATAGTATTATATTTTAAGGTGGAGTCTATACGACTGCAAGGCATTGAACATGTGCTAAGTTTCACAGCATCAGATGACAATATGATATACTTAAGGTCATACAGGATACAATTGAAGAAAAGTGGACAGAGAACACCTAGAATTGAATTGGAAGAAATTGGTAAGCATTTTTTTAATGTGACTCGATATATGACAGCACCCCACCTGATGTTAAGCTGGAGTACGGCGCGTGAATGGAGTTCACTATACAACTTGCACCCAATTCTGAAATGCGACTAAGTCATTTTACTTACTTGATACTACTTCGGTTTGGCAGTAACTTATAATTTTCAACCTGATAAATTAATAAAAAACGCCTCCATTCAGACAGTGTCACTGCTTCACTTTTTTTACATTTTTTTTATTAATGTGATTTGACTTCTGACCTTAACCTGCCTGATGGTAAGCATGATGGTGGCTCGAAAGTACCAACGACTACAATAAATAGTTTCCGTTCACCTCAGTTGCTGTCACTATATCAGCCAAAATGACCAGATTTTGCTTAGACTGATGTACTGTAATTAAAATCTACTGTCTTCACATTATGTACCTTAATTAATGAATGAGATTTCCAACCTTAATATGTACAATCAATCAAATTGTCACGCCTTCTTTACACAGGGATAGGCAGAGACAAAGGAGCGCCACTTGCCACGATCCTGACACAATTCCCTCGCTTCCCTTACATCCACAATTCTCTACATACAAGCTCTATGGCTAAAAGCTTCTCTGTACAATCAGCTAAGAGTTTTTCCACGACTCACAACTCTGTGATCTTTCTTAATCAATCTCTTTTTTTATTGTGACAACATATGATAGCACCCCGCTTGATGTTAAACTGAAGTGTGGTCCATGAATGGATGTCACTGTTACTACAATTCAATAACTGTAATTATTATTTTTTTTCACTATGCCGGCCTAGTTGGAACCAGCAACTTACAAGCTGATCTCGAAACGCGACCAAATCACTGTACAGTCTGTTTCCTTGTAAGTGGTGGTTAGTATTCGTCCCGGATCGGCCGACTGGATACCACTGCCTACCACTCTTTAAATGGAAATCAGAGATGATGATATTGATAATAATTAAAACTCAACAATAATAGATATATATTTAATCAACAGGACCGTCAGCAGACTTCAAACTAAGAAGAACAAAATTGGCTGCGGATGATCTTTACAAGGAGTCATGTAAGGTTGCAAGAGAAGCAAGAACATTTACTAAGAAGAATATCTCCAAGGATGCATTTGGCTCTAAACTGGGCCGCATACACATGGGCAAACAAGATGTGTCCAAATTGCAGACAAGGAAAATGAAGGGTCTCAAGAAGACAGCAGAAGAGAAGAAATTGATAAGGAAAGAAAAGAAAAAGGCAAAAACTACTACTTCTGCTTAATTAGAAATAAACTATTTTTTGGTTAATATTGTTTTTATGTTACCTAATAAATAAGATTGATGAAATTGCTATTGCTTGTATGAGATCCAATCAATCCATATATGGATAAAAGTAACTAAATAATAAAAATGTTTCAATATTGAGTAATATACATTAATTTTATTTTATTTAATTAATTATTTGCATAGTGCATAAATTCCACTCGTCACTTCTTTCAAACCACATCTATCGCGCGCTGTCTTATTCCTCAATCTCTGCTATCGTCGCTCCACTTATATTCCTTAATACAATATTATTATTTCATCATATGGAAAGTGTGTCGATAGGTAATGAGATCAATTGCAAATAAAGTTTTTAATTCAAGTTTCTACGTAGGGCAACCAACGCTCCCTGGTACTTTAGGAACGTTAACCTACATAGAAATACCGACCGAACACCATCACCGACTTTAGGGAATCTTTGGATTCAATTCTATTTTTCTCATGGATCTTCTGCTTCATGGAGGGTCTACCTTAAACTAATCTTATTAGCATGTATTCTTATAAATACATTAGTGCTAAGAATGCAGTAATATTTAAATGGCAATTAGATTTATATTTAACGCCCACGCATTATAAATTGCAAATTAGAAGATAATTGATTAAATTAATTAATTATTCTAAACAAGTTTTATCTTAAATAACTATGGTTTTGAAGCAGGTTCAACCGCCAAAAATGTTTTAAAGCGAACACACGCTATTGACGTTGAGCTTTTTGTTCTTGATTTATTTGAACTTTGTAAGGAAAACGGCATAATCAGTTAAGTTGATTTGGCAAACGTAGTGGAGTGGCAGTGCAAACCGTCCTCTCGGTTTTTCGTGCTCTTATGGGGTTCAAAATTACTCACCGGTACCAACGTATCTTTATCGTCTCTAGGTCGTCCTGTTTCTACGACACAAGCTTTTTAGTAGCTTAGTATAAAAATATAAAAAAATCTATATACTTATATACCGCAGAAAGTCAATCTCTTGCACACGACGCGTATTACGCTTGGGGTTCTAGAAAGGCACAATATTATTTATTTATTTATTGGGACGCGATAACAAACCTCGACCTGCCTATTGGTTAGCAAGGGGAGGCCCAAGATCGGCGACTGCTGAAAAATACCGTTTTTTTTTTAATGCCGCCTTCGCTTGAAGGATACAAGGTCATAGAATGAGAACAACACATTATTGTGTCTTTTATGGAAATTATTGGAAGTAAAACAGCACACTACGTGTTATCAATGTATTCGATACTCGACTGCCGCATTCAGTCGTGCATCCACTGAATGCGGGCTCTTAAAACTACCCACATATATATCAATCCCTCCACCTATTTCCTAAATATAATTAATAAACAAACAACCCTAAATAATAACAAAACAAATAAATATAAAGCTAATACAAATGATAATCTTTATATTTCGTATTTGGAATACGGGTCCGTCCACTATGAGAGGTGACGTCATTGTTAGCACTCTGCTGTTGTGCAACCGGCGCCGTCACCATCAACGGCGCTGCCGCTCGCTGTTGAGCTTCGCTGTCCGAGCTAACGCCGCACAGCCCCTCCCCTGCATTTACTGCACCACCATACTCAGCTAACAAATGTGGATTACGCTTTTGTTGTATACAATCTTCTGCCATTGTTTTCAACCATAGTTGATCGGCGTGCTTCTTCACGATTGTGTCATACTCATATAGCTTCACCCTGTACATTCTTGATCCAATTCTGCTTACAATAATGCCAGACACCCATTTGTGTTTATTGCCGTTATTGAAGAATGTTTTAACCAACACGTTATCATTAACTTTAAATTTAATGTTCCTTTTCCTCGGTTTTTTGTTATTGTTCGATTTCTGTTGAGAATTATGGCACGTACTATTAGCGCTGGATATCGATGTATTATTATCGTACATATTATTGCGCGGCCGCAACAAGTCAAGTCGGCCTCGCAACGAACGACCAAACATCATATGTGCCGGTGACATCTTTGTGCTACAATGTATTGAATTTCTATAATCGAAAAGGAATTTTCCTAACATGCTATCAAACATCGGATTAGACAAGTGAATGTTTGACGCTAAAATCTTTTTAATACCTCTTTTAATTGTGTTTACACTATTCTCCGCTTGTCCGTTCGATTCCGGATGATAAGGCGCTATTGTTAAGTGTTTAATACCATTTACGTCACAAAATTGTTTAAATTGAACTGAAGTGAAATTACTGGCGTTGTCAGTGACCAATGTACGCGGTAATCCAAATCTACTAAAAATTTTGCCTAACTTACTAACAACAAAATGAGTGTTGGTTTTCGCCATGTGATAACATTCCACCCATTTGGAATGCGCATCGACCACTATAAGGAAATTGTATCCTGCCACAGCACACATATCGATATGCACTCTGTCCCAAGGCAAGCCCGCGCGCGGCCAACACTGCGTGTTACTGGGCGGGTCACTGCGCAGCGCATTACATATGGTACATGCGCCTACGAGCTCCTCAATATGCGAATCTATCTTAGGCCACCACATTCTAGATCGAGCTTCCGATTTAGTCTTCACGATGCCGAAATGAGAACTGTGTAGTTCATTTAATAATCTTTCGCGAAAAACTTGCGGTATCACAACTTTATGCCCGCGCATTATACAACCGTTCTCCATATTCAATTGTAGACGACATTTGTAATATGGTAAAAGGTCTACATTGTTAGGTTTGCGATGCCAGCCATTTTTAATAAACGACGCAACCAATTTCAATATATTATCGCGTGCCGTTTCTTCACGAATCTCGTTAGCGGTGACCGGCGATGATTCATTCATTAAAACATTAAAATTTATATACATCGATGAGTCATTATTTGTTGCATTCGGACTTAATACAACCTCATTAGTACACGATCTAGATAAGAAATCAGCCACATTATTTTCACTCTTAACATATTCTATTTTAAAATTATATGCAAATAAAAACAAAGCGTAACGTTGTAAACGGTTCGCGGCCATTTCCGGTACCCCCTTTTTGCAACCAAATATTGATGTTAAAGGTTTGTGATCAGTGCGTAAAATAAATGGTACAGCACGTCCATACAAATAATGGTGAAATTTTTTAACACCAAAAATAATAGCAGTCGCCTCTTTTTGAATTTGAGCATAATTACGCTCGCTTGTTGTCAAGGAGCGCGAAGCGTAAGCCACTACCTGTTCGAGACCCGCTCCGGCGCTGCCTGGCTGCCGCTGTGACAACACGGCGCCGAGGCCCTCCGGCCCCGCGTCTACTGTCAACACCGTTTCGTAATCAGGGTTATAATGCGCAAGCACACGTTCAGACATCAACTCACGTTTAACCCTACTGAAAGCTTCTAACTGAGCTGGTCCCCAAATCCATTTTACCCCGTCTTTAAGTAAAATATGTAATGGGCTCAACATACTTGAAACGTTTGGTATAAAAGCTCTATAATAATTGATCATACCTAAAAAAGATTTAAGTTCTGAAACGTTCCTGGGACAGGCCATATTTACTATTGCAGCAATTTTATTTTCAGATTTATGTAAACCGTACTTGTCTATTTTAAAACCTAAATATTCTACACTATCTTCAAACAATTTGCACTTTTCCTCTTTTAATGTTAAACCTGCCTCTTGTAACCTACTGAGCACCTGTTCCAGTCTCTGTAAATGTATATCCTTGGTGGGGCCTGTCACAAGTATATCATCAATAAAGCAACACACGCCCTCAATGTTATCTAATAACGATTCAATTGTTTTTTGGAAGATGCACGGCGCACTCGACAAACCAAACACTAATCTTGTATATCTAAATAGTCCTTTATGTGTGTTAATTGTCGTTAATTGTTTTGACTCATTAGCCAATAACAACTGATTGTAAGCACTGGACAAATCTAATTTGGAAAAATGCCGACCACCGTGTAATTTCGAAAATAATTCCTCAATTCGTGGTAAAGGATAATTATCTACAAATAATATTTTATTTAATGTTACTGAATAGTCCCCACATATTCTTATATTGCCATCACTTTTCAATACTGGAACAATGGGCGTGGCATATTCGGAATAATCAATTTTTTCTAATATTCCTAATTTTACTAATCTATTTATTTCTTGCTCGACTTTAGGTTTTAACGCTAAAGGTACGGGTCTGGGTTTAAAAAAAATCGGTTTAGCCTCAGACTTTAATATTAACCTTACTTTTCCTTTATTATAACATCCTAAAACATCCAAAAAAACTTTACTGTATTTACTTTTTAAATAACTAATATCAATGTTGACTTGCTCACAATAATTAATTTTACCTAATTGCAAATCAAACTTACTAATAAAGTCGCGACCTAGTAACGGAGTCTGCGCATGCACCGTTTTAATAATATAAACATTAATTAACTTAGTACAACGTTCATAGGTCACCGACAGCTTTATATAACCTATTGGAAATATTTTACTTCCGTTATAACAACTAAGAGATGCCGAACAAGGGATAATAGTGTAAATACCTTTAAACAATTTATTATACAAATATAATGGCATAGCCGACACGGCACTACCACTATCAAACTCGCACAACACATCTTTGCCGCCGACAGACACAATCTGTTGCATAGGCCGACCATCAATGCAGCGTATATTATTAATATTGTACATACCATCGATATCCAGGGCTAACAAATGACTATTACTTTTACACATTCGTTTTAAATGACCTTTAACATTGCACTTTTTACACGTATAATTGCGAAAACGGCACTCAATTTTATTATGATTTTTATAACCGCAAACACTACACTTTGTCTCACTATTGCCGCCGCCGACTGCAACGCGCGCGCCGCCGACCGCCGCCGGCCTGCGCGCGCCGCCAAACGCCGCTGGCCTGCCCGCTCCCATAGCGAACACCGGCGCGGCCGCAAGGAACTCGGCGTCCTGCCGACCCTTCGCTCCGGCGCCGCCGACGACCACATCGCCGCTGCCTTGGCCGCGCTGTTCCTGCAGTGCCACACGAGCGCATTGAACGCATTGTGCTACCTCTAATGCTCGTTTCAGAGTCAATGTGTCGATGCTTTCAGCAAATAATTTTTCTTTCTCGCTGATGTTCTCCAAACCCAACACAAAGCGATCTCTTAGTGCTGTATTTAGCTCTGATTTAAAACCACAGTGCAGCGCCAAGCTGCGCACTCGGGTTGCCCAATCCGCCAGATCTTCGCCGGGTCTCTGTTCAGCCTTATAGAATTTATATCTTTCGGCAAAACTGCTTCTCTTTGGTACAAAATGTAAGTCCAACGCTTCGATCACTTTGTTATAGGTTAAGCTATCCAAGAACTCTGGAAATACGGCCTCCGCTGCAACCCTGTAGGTGTCTTCGGCGAAAAAGGACAACAATAAGGCTCGCTTCTTGTTATCCGGTTCCTCGGATAACGCATTGGCTTCGCAAAATTGCAGAAAACGGCTTTTGAATATACCCCAATTGTGCACGTGGTGATCAAAATTTAAATTTCCACCAAACAGACATTGTTGCGTAGTCATTTTTATTACAATACACTTTATATTGTAACCAGTAGACACGCGTAGATTCCTCGTCGCCAATTATTGTGTCTTTTATGGAAATTATTGGAAGTAAAACAGCACACTACGTGTTATCAATGTATTCGATACTCGACTGCCGCATTCAGTCGAGCATCCACTGAATGCGGGCTCTTAAAACTACCCACATATATATCACACATAGACTGCAAGTATTTGCGGATTGTTTGACATAATAAAACGTTGCCGAACCGGAATTTCCTTAACGAAAGTGATAATGACTCCACGTGTTTTGGCACGTGTGGGGTCACGAAGCGGCACATAAGTATTGACAGAGATTTTTGAGATATTGTTGGAGTTTCATCATCATCATCATCATCAGCCTGAACATAGGCCTCCCCCTTAGAACGCCATTTCGAACGACAAGATGTCAGTTGCATCCACCAGTTATTCGTGACCTTCACTATGTCGTCAGTCCACATAGTGGGAGGCCTACCTACGCTGCGTCTTCCGGTTCGTGGTCTCTAGAACCTTTCTTTCTCATCGGTTGTCGGTTCTTCGAGCCAGCCCATTTGGAGTTTACTTCTTAAGAATCGATTTTCATATAAGGCCCCCCGAATGCAAATTTTATGCGGACTAAAATTACTACAAACGTTATGATTTATTTCAAAAGTATTATGTGTATCTTACTATTTTTATTACCTAAATACACAGTCCCATACAAATTATGTCATAAAAGTGTCTAAGTGAATTGTAAACTGAACCTTTATCACATCGTTTTAAAGCATAAACTTGTTTAAAATATAATGTAACATACATAATTTTGGACTGAAAACAAATGCAAGTCCAACATTAATTCTGACTTGCATTTATGCCGCCGCTACCGTAAATATATGAGCAAAGAATAATAATAATTGTATTGTTAAGTGAATAAAAGTAAACTCCAGTCGTACGCCGGAGCTGAAACACACTTTTTAGAACCGTTTATGCAAATATCCACATATTTCTATGTTAAAATATATAAACGAAATCATAAAATAGTTTAATACTTTTCATTTAATAAAGTAAAGTTTGTTTGCGCAAAATTAGCTACAAAAGTACGTTATGAAAGAGGCCAGAAATCTATTTGACGTAGATATCATCTATCATTAATAATAAGGTATTCCTTAGTTAAATTGAAGTGAATTGATAATATCAATTCACTTATATTATATTATAATAAATATGTTACTTTAGATAATATTAAGTAGTTATTAAGTTTTAATCTATAAGTGCATCGAATAGAGAGGCTTTGTCATTGACTAGAAATGTGATAATGATCAGCTTCCGTCAACGTTTAATGATATAAGGTTATATTTAGTTAAAAGTTGACCTAGCACTTTATTATTTACAACTTAATTAGTAACATGTTTAATTTTATTCTAATTACCTTTATATTAGGTATAAAATCAATCAATCAATTAAGCGACCATGGTGTAGTGTCAGTGCAATTGTTACACAAACCGAGAGCACGGGCTCGGGACCACCCACCGGTACCAATGTACCTTTGATATAATGTACTTTGGTTGTCCTGTTTCTATGATACAAGCACTTTAGTAGCTTTGTATAGAAATGTTAATAAATAAAAAAACAATCAAATTCCCACGCCTTTTTTCCACAGGGATAGGCAGAGACAATAGAACGCCACTTGCCACGCTCCTAACGCTTTCCTCACATCCACAATCCTCTTTATACAAGCTCTACGGCTATGTGCACTAGGCAAACCATAAGGTATAAAAAATAGTAGTCTCTATCTTTACATTCTCATATATTTTCCGTATGACAAATAAAACTTAGAAAATTATATACTCGTAAGTTCCTCCATTTTCTTTCGAATGACTTATACATGAAGAATTTAAATCGTGCAAAATAAGGTTTAATTCAAACGCAAACAGTTTACATTTCCGATAAAAATAACCAAAGGAGCCGAATATTTTAAAACTTGTATTTGATGTTATCAAGTTATATATTTCTAAATAATGTAAATGATCGGCAAATATTTAATATGTTCATATTGTCGACAGAAGATTTAAAATCATGTTAAACTGGTTAGGGGAGTGGTAGATATTATGTGTTTATTAGGTATATTTTAGATATTTAATAATTTAAGAGATCCTAATCTGATGTTTTAGGAAATATAAAGAAAATAGATTTATTTTAAATTCTTTCAATTGTTTAGATAGATACACGTAACCTCTAAACAAACAATACTGTGAGAAACTTGCGACTTTGAAAGAATCAAGATCGTTTACCAAAATGGCTTCGGAGAACTTGTAGGGGACTTCCTAAATACTCATAGATATATCTAAAAATGGTAGAACAAACAATGCTAATATGCGGGTGTCTGCGACATCGTCACTGGCCATTGAAGCGCATTTGTGTTACGGGCAGGTGTACCCTTGACCGCGTCAGTAGCCGCGCGGCTGTGTTCGCATCCTAGCGTCATTCAAGCCTCACTTGGACCAGCAGTAGGTTTTTAAGCGAAGCATCACCTTTCCAACCCTCGAGCCGGGCGCCAGCATGCGCCTAAGCAGAACCACCCCAGCGGCCATAGACTTCAGTCGCACACACCAAGGATATTCAGTTATTGTTAACATTAAGTGTTTTGTGCCGTACATTTTCTTTTTTGAGTGAAAAGTTTTGTTTGTTGTGAATATTGGAAATATAAGATGAAGTCTAAAGGGAGCAGGGATGACTTGGACAGGCATTTGCCTGAGCTGGAGGAATTGCTGCAGAAGAAAAATGGATCCGAAAGAAAAATACAAGGTAGGTTTTTGTGCAAAATATTTAATTTAGTATACTGATTTGAAAACAAATTAATTTACCTTTTTTTAACTATAAATATGACAAACATTTAGGAGTGACTATTTGTTATAGAAATGCGTGTAAATATTAGTAAGTAGTTAATAAAAATTTAGGAATTTATGGTTTGTATTTTTTTGGATAAAATTGCTCAATCCAATGTAGTTATATTTAAGCTTACTCTGGGAATTATTACAAAATAATTTTATGGGCACTATAAATTATGTTTATAATATCAAGGCAAGTTTTCGGACATAAAAGCGAAAGGCACTAAACTAATTCTGCCGACAAGTACCTTAATCTTGACATTTACATCGATCCGCGGTTCTTGAACTATGATTTAAGAGTTAACATTTCTTTTTAATTATAATTAACTTTTTTGTACAAATGATAAAAACCAATAGAGGAGCTTCATGAACGCTTTCTATTAGGATTGATAAAGCTTCTCAACTTCATCACTATCGGCTAAAAGAAAATAAATAACTAAATAATATTTACATTACAATAAATTATTATGACCAAAATATGAACGAATAGGTAAATTGGTTTATAAAATGAACAGCGCACAAACAATTAGTTTTGGATGGTTTAGCCCTGAATTAAATTTAAGTACCTATCAATTTTGATTTTAAAAAATGTCAAGGAAAACATTGCAATAAATTATTTAAAATTATATAAATTACCTTAAAAAAACCTTTATTTTTGTATCAAAAAAAATAATCTAATTTTTTTAAGAATCACGATTATTCCAAAATTTTTAAGATATAATATAAATAAATACAACAAAGTTTATGCGGCCCACTATCGCGATTATTTTTGGCTATTGATAGTAAACGCGATAGTAAGCCGCATACAATATGTTTAATTCATTAATTAATGTTCGCGCAAAATTTAATTCTAATTAATTCTATTGTATATAAAATTAATATTTAAAAGATTAAAAATATTACCACAATTTAAAACAATTCCGATAATAATAAAGTTACCACACTTTACTACAAAGTTATATATTTCCTACATTAAATATTAAAAACAAAAATAACATTTAAATGGAACTCTCATTTCAATTCTGACAAGGGTAACGACCGTGTTTACAATTATAAAAAACACAATGTTGTTAATTCTGTTACAAATCCAGGTTGCAATCACCACTAAATGCAAATCCCTATCCCACACCCAATATGAACACATGACTATTTTGATTGCAGGCCTTAATAAAGCGATTTATCAAATTGTTAGTTGAAACTTTTGCATTTGTATTTAGGTTTGCTTTTCATGCTTCTAAAACTACACAAAAACTATATACTAAGAAGCCATACTATTTACGCTGTCGTTGTTTAAAAGATCTAGACGTCGTAAGTTCAAATGGTTCAAAAGTTATGGACTAACAAATTCCGGAAAAATTATGCACTATATAAAAAGTTTTCTGGCTCGTTTTTATATGAAATTTCATATATTTTTAATGCGTTAACACTGTATCAGTATTTTAGATGTATTATTGTTTTATTAGACATCCAAGCGACAGGGATATTGCAGTACACAAAGTGCGGCGTAGCCGTAAGCTTTTATAAATGCTTCAGGTCCGTAGCATCGTGTAACTCTGCCTACCACTATATAAACTTATATGGTATTTTAAAGGCGTGAAAAGTAATACAAACTGTTGACACAATATGCATAATAAATTATTCAAAAAGGATAAATAATAATTTTATTCATTTATTCATAAGCTCAATGTTAATTATTAGGTAATTATATTGTTAATGATTATTGAGAATGAGCACAAAAATGTAGAAATAACACTTATTGTAAAATTTTCTTAGATTTTTTCTTAGATTTTTTACATTAATTAATAAAACGTCGGAGTAATAAGAAATTGTAAAATCAATAACCAAAAATAAACGCGATAGTAAACCGCATAAATTTATTTAATTCTCTAAACACGTGTTATCTGACCTAAAAAAACTTATGCTTTAAATTTAAGTTTAACAAAGATATATAGTAGGTCTTGCGTGTTTCAATTTAAATAAGCTAAAATTGTATACTTGTTTAACTGGTTAAGGACGTGATGAGCGCACTTAATACCCCATTTTATTATTTTAAATAGAATATAATTGTTATAGCTGAACTCCTTAGTCTCATTATTCTTTGGCATTTATTATGTCAAACCAATTTCAATTATGTCAGTAGTTCTTATTGTCATGTACATATAAAATAATATATAAAAATATAAAGTATAAATGACTTTATTTTATTGGCGACGAAATGGACGCCGAACAATTCGCAAAATTCCTGAGCGTTCAACAAGCGCAACAGGAACAAATTTTAACATTACTTAGCGTGGCACTCGCAAAGAACACAACACAAGTGACAGCGGGCACGGAAACGGACATCAGCGTGACGAGCGCTAGCACCACACGACAACAACAGCCTAACAGGATGGCCACACTCAAGGCATTCGACATGGAAAGGTTCAACCCTGACAACTACCGGGTGAGCGACTACATCGATTTTTTTGAAACCAAGTACCGAATACACGGCGTAGACAACGACGACACAATTAAGAAAGACCTCCTGCTGAATTCTATGACACCAGACATCTTCCGGGAGCTAAAGACAGCCCTTACACCTAACTTCGAAACCAGCACGTACAAAGACATATGTACAAAACTTTTGGACCTATACCGTATTAAGAAAACACGGTACCGTGCTCTGACAGAATTTTGGACCTGTGTGAGAGACGACAACGAGTCGATGGAACACTATGCAAACCGATTGAAAGGATTAAGTATCGACTGCGGCTACGATGACAAATTTTTAGAACGCCAACTACGAGACAGATTTGCCACAGGCCTCAATCACACGGAACTCGAAACTGATTTAAAGCAAAAATGGCCTGACCTTACAGAAACAATTAATGATCAAGTCACAG
Source organism: Tinea trinotella (assembly GCA_905220615.1). Lineage (NCBI taxonomy): Eukaryota > Metazoa > Arthropoda > Insecta > Lepidoptera > Tineidae > Tinea > Tinea trinotella. The sequence goes on from HG992314.1 coordinate 5,517,986, forward strand.
AGGTAACATTTATTCAATTATTTGCAATCGCACAGTCACGAGAACAAGCTGAAAATGACACACCATCGACGAGTATTAAACGAATTAAAAAGAAAACCAACTCTAACCACAAGCAACGTTCAACTAGTCACAGAAGCCCCCGCAAAATACGCTCCAACCAGTGTATTCGCTGTGGAAAAAGCGACAAACATGCCGTGTCCGACTGCCCGGCGAAGGAGCACACATGCGATGAATGTGACATAAAGGGACACTACGAAAGTTGCTGCATAAAAACCGGAAGAGCTTATTTAGTCAAAGAGAAAAGCAAAACACCTAGACACAAACTACAACGCATAAGAAATACTTCAGACAACAGATCATATTCTTCCACAAATACATCTTCGGACTGTATCGACACCGACGATGACCTGGTATGTAATGTAGTACCAACAAAGAGAGACTGCAAAAGAATCGACAGCATTATCAACGGAAAACACTGCACCATGGATTGGGACCCGGGATCAGCATACTCAATCATTAGTACGACATTTTGGCGACAAATTGGATCTCCAACATTAACGAAAGCACCAAAATTAAAAGCATACTGCAACTATAAACTCAAGACAAAGGGCCTCACAGACGTGACAGTAGAAATCAATAAAAAAAGCAGAATTGTCCCTGTAATTGTAATGAAACACGCCGACCCAATGCTATTTGGACTACAATGGAGTGAAGCATTTGGCATGGAATTTCCGAAACCAGTCTACTCCATTAAGAAAATTACACCAAAAAGTCTAGACCAGATCCTTAAAACATACAAACAACTATTCGACGGCAAACTAGGAAAAGTTGAAAACTATCAAGTCAACATACATGTTAAACCAGGAGCAGAACCTGTTCATCTACCAGCACGACCTATTAAATTCGGAATGAAGAGGAACATTGAAAAAGAAATCGAACGGCTTGTAAAAGACAACATTTTATATAAAGTAGACCCCAACATAACACCTGTAGAGTGGGCCACACCCACGGTCAACGTTGTGAAACCGAATGGTGACATAAGGATTTGTGGAGACTTCAGAAGCACACTAAATCGTGTCCTAATAAAACATCTACATCCAGTACCTTTATTTGACCAGCTACGGCAACGACTTGCGCGAGGACAAGTATTTTCGAAAATTGATCTCAAAGACGCATACTTACAATTTGAGATAGCACCAGAATCAAAAAAATATTTGACCATATCAACACACAAAGGCTATTTTCGATACAATAGGATGCCTTTTGGAATATCAACAGCGCCCTCTATTTTCCAACACTATTTAGATGAATTACTCAGTGACATACCTAACACAGCTGTTTACTTCGATGACATCGCAGTGGCAGGAATCGATATGAATGACCACCTACATACCCTATGCCTAATTTTCGAACGATTAAAGAAAGCTGGTCTAAAAGTTAATTTAAAAAAATGTTCATTCTTAAAGAATGAAATAGAATATCTTGGACATATAATTGACAAAGATGGCATACGTCCTACAACAAAAAAAATTGAAGCCATCTCTAAAGCTGCTATGCCTGCCAATCCCAAGGAACTGAGATCGTTCCTCGGACTCGTCAACTTTTACGAACGATTTATTCCACATTTACATGGAATCTGTGCTGACCTCCATGACTTGACCGGTAGCAGACAACCCTGGCGCTGGACAGAACACGAAACACACATTTTTGAAGCCACAAAACACTGCATAGCTCAATCAAAACCGTTAGCTGCGTTTGACGAGAATAAACCTATTTTTCTTGCTTGTGACGCTTCAGAAAAAGGCATTGGCGCTGTATTATATCATAAGAACGGATGCAAGGAACATCCTATAGCATTCGCATCAAGAAAACTTCGGTCAGCTGAAACAAAATACTCCGTGATTGATCGGGAAGCTCTTGCTATCTTATTTGGAATTAAAAAATTTGACCAATACTTACGCGGTACTAAATTTACCTTAATCACAGACCACAAACCACTGATACATATATTGGGCTCTCAACGCAACCTCCCTAAAGTAGCTAATAACAGACTTGTAAGGTGGGCACTAATAATTGGCAGTTACAACTACGACATATGTTACCAAAAGGGAGAAAACAACGTACTAGCAGACTGCCTCTCCAGATTACCCAACTGTGAAACGGAAGCGTCAAATATCGAACTAGCAGTACACCGAGTAGAAGCACGTCTTCTACATAACAGGATGGAAGATTTGTATTTAACGGAAGAACTTTTGAAGGAGAAAACTATACAAGATCTTACACTATCAGATGTCTGCAAGTATATGAAAACAGGATGGAGAGATCTACAGTATACAAATAAAGTCAAACATTTTGTTAAAAAGCGCAATGAACTTTCTTTAGAAAACAACATTATCATGTGGCAAGGCAGAATAGTTATCCCTGAGAGTTTACAGCTCAAAATACTAACTTATCTTCATCGAGGTCATCCTGGTATTTCGGCCATGAAGGCACTGGCTCGGTTCTATGTGTGGTGGCCTTACATTGATGAAGATATCGATAATTATGTTAAGAAATGCCATAGATGCCAGCAAAATAGACCCCATAATCACGAACTACCGATATATTCTTGGTCTATTCCAGAACAGGTATGGGAAAGAATACACATTGACTTCGCTGGACCTTTTGAAGATACTTACTGGCTAGTTTTAAGTGATGCATTATCTAAATGGATAGAAGTGAAACCTATGAGAAAAATTACTACATCAACACTGTGTGATACCTTAGATGATATATTCAGTACATTCGGACTTCCAGAAATTATAGTGTCTGACAACGGCCCACAGTTCACGTCATCAGGTTTCAAGCACTATTGCAAAAGTCAAGGGATCTTGCACATCACATCATCACCTTACCACCCACGTACTAATGGTCTTGCAGAACGACTGGTGAGAACGTTTAAGTCAAGATTTACGTCTTCCTCAGAACCTCAACAAAAGCGTTTACGTGAATTCCTTTTCACCTACAGAATTACACCACATAACACCACTGGCAAAGCACCAACTGAACTAATGTTTGGACGGCAATTAAACACTGTTCTGTCCAATATTAGACCAAATAGAAGAAGAACTTTACAATTTAAACAAGTCCAGGCCAATATTGAGGGAGCCACCAACAAAGCGAATTTCCTACCAGGTAGTCCTATATATCACAGGACACGGCTTGAGAAAACCTGGAAACCGGGAACAATAGCTGAACGGAAGCATCTCTACTCATATACCATCACAACACCAGATGGGAACATTATCCGACGACATGCAGATCACATTAGACCTCGAGCAACATCACCTACCAAATCTCCAAAAGCTATAGAAACTCCGCAACCAAAAATTCCTACAAGCTTAGAAGTAGCAACACCGTTATTATCACATAATACTACGCAAGCAGCCTCACAAGACTTGTCAGATACATCAGGAGTGTCATCACAGCCACAAGTAGAATCGAGCCCGTTATCTTCTGACCCCATTGCTGTACCCTTACTTCGCCGTAGTCAGCGCACAACGAGACCACCTCGACGACTCCTCGAAGAAATGTGACCAAGGGTGGAAAGGGACGAATGTTATAGCTGAACTCCTTAGTCTCATTATTCTTTGGCATTTATTATGTCAAACCAATTTCAATTATGTCAGTAGTTCTTATTGTCATGTACATATAAAATAATATATAAAAATATAAAGTATAAATGACTTTATTTTAATAATAACAAATAAGATTTAGATCCCGGCAGATGAGCGTTGCCAATAAATCTGCGTAGTAACTTGTTTTGTTACACGCTTACTTTTCGTTTCACTAATATGTATAAAACTTACAGCCAGTTGTACCAAAAAAGTTTTAATTTACGAATTTAGTTTTACTTTATACTTATTCTATTACGTTTACTATTACGAAATCGTGAATTGGGTTGTTAATAATTTTATATCGAAACTACCATTAATATGTTATTATTATTAGAAATAACAAAAGTAGTACATAGAAACCCAAAATGAATGATGTCCTTTAGCTCTGTATAAAATATCCGTTAAACGTAAATGTAAAATGGGAAGTTAAAGAGTGGTGCAAGAGTTTATTTTACTTATACGATACTTTTTACAAATTCGTAAATTATAATTTTTGGTACAACCGGCTGTTTAAGTATTTAATTATGTGCACGACTGTATAGATAGAATTGATCCCACCGCAGTCGTCCAGAGCTCTTTTAATCTGCCGATTCTTATACTGCGCAGTCAGCGTTCTTATTATCTATAGATACTATAGATAATAAGAGATACTAAGCCCGAGTACCCATATTTCGGAATAACTTTTCTCGACATATAATATCCTGTTAAGCTGGATTGTAATCAATAAATCGAGGCGACTCATACTACAGTTAATTGCAGGCCCCATCCGTTAGGCCGGCATAGTTGGAACTACCACGGAATGGGGCAGACTAAGCAAATGACTACTGTAGTGTATGGGCAGCAAAGCCATACATCCATTGTCTCGTACACGTGTGCGTGAGAGTTGAAACGTCAGAGTTACCTTGCCTGCGGGCGGGGGCGGACGTGTGCAAAGTCACATGCGCGTGCTGCCGAGCCAGTGATTCTCGTAGGGAAAGGCAGACACTACAAATGGCGACGAGGAAAAAGTTATAATTGATACCTACTAAAGGTAATAAGGAGGGATAATACGGTGTTATAACTGCTTGAAACGGTTTAGGTTATAAATTATTCGCCTTTTGGATACATAAAGGGTTGAATTATCGGTTAATGCTATGTCTGGCGTTATTGTATTAGGGTTCCATAGTAACTTCCGTCGAAACAAATAGTGGACAATAATGAGTGAAAGAATCACGAAATGTTTGTAAAGTTTTGCAAGCACCTACAGACTGCGGCGGCCCATTGTCGCCGGCGCTGGTTGGTCGTATTACAGGTATCACATTGCAATTACCTATGTTTGATTTTATGCAGACATAGATTAAATTGTGCGAGATTGTAGAATGAATCGATAATATTTCGTTTGTTGGTTGCGATTTAGTTTATTAAGAATGTGGGGTACTGCATTCTTAGCTGAGTAAATTTATCTACTTTAATGAAATAGACATGATACAATGGATAGGTGAGATGTATCATTCATTATTGCTCCATATGGTGCGGTCGGGGTCGCGCAGTGTCGAGCATTCAAATCAAAATCAAATTCCTTAAGTGGGATGAATTGGCACTTTTGAACGTTATAACATAATATTACAGCAATATACGAATTTACTACCGAAAGTGTTTAACTTGAATAAATAATAAATCAGTGGCTGTTGTAGGCATTGTCAAGTTAGAAAACTAAACTTTAAATTACAATATATTGTGTTAAACTGGAACACCAAACCTCTATATATATATATATATAGTTGTCTAAAGAGTAATATGCTTTTTAGCATGGATTTGTTAATAAATTTTGACACTACCAGAGTATGCTGGAGCCTTATTTGTGCTGGGCGCCGTGCATCATACTGATGGCTGGTACAAAGGTCAAGGGTGCGCAGTTTGACGTGTTCTCGAGTGTACCTTTATTATAAGGTTAGTAGTTGCTATTGTAAATGGTAAATTGAACAGAAATAATTACATGGGATTGTTAATCGGAATGCCTCACAGGTTTCCAAGTGAATCGGAAAAATATGCCTCTTTTTAACCCTTGACTTAAAAGGAGGGGTGTTGTGGGTTTGACGTGATCGAGATGGTTCTTGGCTGAAATTAGTCTGATCAGGAGTTTCAAGGTCATCAGCTCGTTTGTTGGCTGCGGTAGCGATCTTGGACGCATGATCGGTGTTTGCTTTGCTTTTGAACATATCTGTGACTTAACATGTGGAACACAGACGTATATGCATGCATGGGTGTCTTGTTTGGTGCCGCTGAGCTGCTCTGATGACGGAGCTCGGGGGCAGGAGACAAAATCCTGGATGGGTTTAGGCTTGATAAGTTTGCTGGGCTTGGGCTCATTGGATTCGTCTTGACTGTGGGAAGCTAAGTGTAGGAAGGTTGGTGAGATGGAGGAGAGCTGATCATGGATCCTCTCGGATCGGCAATTCAACGGGGGATGAAACTGTGGTGCTTTGACTAGAGTTGTTACTCACTGTGAGCCATTGGCTGGACCGTTGTTGGACGGAAGACCTGGAGTGTCTTATGATGCACCGTGGGGATGCAGGGGATGTTGAAGGGATGTAGCTAGGGAGCCATGACTGATGTTGTTTGTTACTGTAAGACTGGTGATGTGTCTAAGTGTATAAAGTAATAATAATAATTAAAAAGGTAAAATGGTGTTAATTATATACCTACTATTAAATTTCAGTCACAGGTACTATTTTAAGCTTAATGCCCTTATAGCAGTGAAAGTGCAGTAGGTGCCCGACAGAAAGGATATTTCGTTGAAGGAGGACATTCTGGATCTGAAGAAGCTGATGGTGGAGTGGTGGGCAGAGGTGCCCAGGCTGCCGATCCGGGGTGGTGCCACCACTTGCAGGTGTACGGACCGTGAGGTGATTTGGTCGCGTTTCGGGATCAGCTTGTGAGTTGCCGTACCCAGCTGGGCCGGCATAGTGGATGTGGTTGCTGTTTGCAGTTGTTGAATTGTAGTGGCAGTGGCATCCATTCGTAGACCGCACTCCGGCTTAACATCGGGCGTGGTGCTGTCTTATGTCGAGTCACAATATAAAAATAAAAAATCCTCTCAGATTTCACAGGAGCCACAGGAGAGGGAGCTTTGACTAGAATTGTTTCGTACTACGTTAACAAATGGGTGAAGCATTGCACTTGTCGATTGTTCAACAGAGAAAAGACGCACGTATGTGACAGAGGGAGGCCTGGGTTCATAACAGTCGGTTCACCCAGAAAAAAAAAATGATGAAACAAAATTGGATTGAAATTAAACTGGAAGTTTTTTTGGTAGTGTGCTATTTTATTAAAATATGTCGTGAACTACCTCCATTAAATTCGAAATTGGTAAACTACCTTTATTAAATTCAAAATTGGAAAAACTACCTACATTAAACTGGAAACAGCTGGAAAGGTAAAGCTACCACCATTAAGTTGGGAACAGCTGGAAAGGTAAAGCTACCACCATTAAGTTGGGAACAGCTGGAAAGGTAAAGCTACCACCATTAAGTTGGGAACAGCTGGAAAGGTAAAGCTACCACCGTTAAGTCGGGAACAGCTGGAAAGGTAAAGCTACCACCATTAAGTTGGGAACAGCTGGAAAGGTAAAGCTACCACCGTTAAGTCGGGAACAGCTGGAAAGGTAAAGCTACCACCATTAAGTTGAGAACAGCTGGAAAGGTAAGGCTACCACCATTAAGTTGGGAACAGCTGGAAAGGTAAAGCTACCACCATTAAGTTGGGAACAGCTGGAAAGGTAAAGCTACCACCGTTAAGTCGGGAACAGCTGGAAAGGTAAAGCTACCACCATTAAGTTGGGAACAGCTGGAAAGGTAAAGCTACCACCGTTAAGTCGGGAACAGCTGGAAAGGTAAAGCTACCACCATTAAGTTGGAAACAGCTGGAAAGGTAAAGCTACCACCGTTAAGTCGGGAACAGCTGGAAAGGTAAAGCTACCACCATTAAGTTGGGAACAGCTGGAAAGGTAAAGCTACCACCGTTAAGTCGGGAACAGCTGGAAAGGTAAAGCTACCACCGTTAAGTCGGGAACAGCTGGAAAGGTAAAGCTACCACCATTAAGTTGGGAACAGCTGGAAAGGTAAAGCTACCACCATTAAGTTGGGAACAGCTGGAAAGGTAAAGCTACCACCGTTAAGTCGGGAACAGCTGGAAAGGTAAAGCTACCACCATTAAGTTGGGAACAGCTGGAAAGGTAAAGCTACCACCGTTAAGTCGGGAACAGCTGGAAAGGTAAAGCTACCACCATTAAGTTGGGAACAGCTGGAAAGGTAAAGCTACCACCGTTAAGTCGGGAACAGCTGGAAAGGTAAAGCTACCACCATTAAGTTGGGAACAGCTGGAAAGGTAAAGCTACCACCATTAAGTTGAGAACAGCTGGAAAGGTAAGGCTACCACCATTAAGTTGGGAACAGCTGGAAAGGTAAAGCTACCACCGTTAAGTCGGGAACAGCTGGAAAGGTAAAGCTATCACCATTAAGTTGGGAACAGCTGGATTAAGGTAAAACTATCTTCATTAAATTAAGAATAGCTGGAATTTGATAAAACTACCTTGATTAAATTAAGAATAGCTGGAATTTGGTAAAACTACCACCATATAATTGGGAAGAGCTAAAATGTGGTAAAACTACCTCCATTAAATTGAGAAGAGCTGGAATTTGGTAAAACTACTTCCATTAAATTAAGAAGAGCTGAAATCTGGTAAAACTATCTTCATTAAATTAAGAATAGCTGGAATTTGGTAAAACTACCTTCATTAAATTAGGAATAGCTGGAATTTGGTAAAACTACCACCATTAAATTGGGAAGAGCTGAAATGTGGTAAAACTACCTCCATTAACTTGAGAAGAGCTGAAATTTGGTAAAACTACTTCCATTAAATTAAGAAGAGCTGAAATCTGGTAAAACTATCTTCATTAAATTAAGAATAGCTGGAATTTGGTAAAACTACCTTCATAAAATTAAGAATAGCTGGAATTTGGTAAAACTACCACCATTAAATTGGGAAGAGCTGAAATGTGGTAAAACTACCTCCATTAAATTGAGAAGAGCTGAAATTTGGTAAAACTACTTCCATTAAGTTAAGAAGAGCTGAAATCTGGTACAACTATCTTCATTAAATTAAGAACGGCTGGAATTTGGTAAAACTACCTCCATTCAATTGGAATGAGCTGGAATTTGGTAAAACTACCTTCATTAAATTAAGAATAGCTGGAATTTGGTAAAGCTGCCTTCATTAAAGTAGGAATGGCTGGAATTTAGTAAAGCTACTACCATTGAATTGGGAACTGCTGAAATTTGGTAAAACTGCCTCCATCCAATTGGGAACAACTAAAGTTTGTTTAAACAACCGCTCTTCAATTAAGAATAGCTACAAAAAGGAAGATAGACGTGAAAGAACGAGCAGATAACAACAGTTCAGAAGGAAACAAAAAGAAGAGAATAGATTGGAGTATTTAATATCGATGATGATACAGCGAAGCTAAAGTGGGAAACAGGATCCAAGAGCTGCTAGATCGTTATATCATTGAATAGGTGCGTGGTCATTCGGGATGGATGTCCCCGGTAGTATCTATACTGAAAGAGACTAACGTCTGTGTGTCGATATGTGGCGAGCTAATACTGCCACATGCGAGAAAATTCCTTATCTTGTATGGACGAACTATTGCCGAGTATTGGACGGAAGTGGAACCGGAAATTGGGGTCCTTCCAAAGAGTCCTACTTTAATCTGATTTTATGATGTCCTAGATGTTTGTAATAAATCCTCTTTAGTTCTGAATCTGTTGGTGATTTGTAAATAAAGGAGGGATGTAGTGTATGGGCAGCAAAGCCATACATCCATTGTCTCGTACACGTGTGCGTGAGAGTTGAAACGTCAGAGTTACCTTGCCTGCGGGCGGGGGCGGACGTGTGCAAAGTCACATGCGCGTGCTGCCGAGCCAGTGATTCTCGTAGGGAAAGGCAGACACTACAACTACCATAATAATTAGAGTCAGCCCATCACTTTAACTATTTCTAATTTACTGAATGTTATTTTCTCAAGCAATTAATCAAATTGTCATGTCTTTGTCCCACAGGGATAGGCAGAGACAATGGAGCGCCACTTGCGACTGTTTATTATTTATGATTATCCCATTAATAGTCGCACTATAGCAACGAACTATTGCAGTATTCTCGTCCCGCAAAGTCTGGTCAGCCGCGATGTCATTTGCAATCTAAAGTCAACTCAGTAGAATGCACTTTGCCTAAAATGCATTTATACATGTGGCAGAGGTGATGTTTTAGTCCCACTTCGGTATAGCGGATTTTTATAATAATAAATGTTAATTTCAGACCATAGTCCATAGGAAAAGTTAAAAAAATTATAATTAAAAATAAAATAAAATATAAAGCGTTTTATTTTTGATTATTCATTTGTCAAATCATTATTTACAATCAATAACCAAAATACAATCAATATCCATAAATAAACGCGATAGTAAGCTGCATAAAATTTGTTTAATTTATATTACACCTACTTATTGATTTACCTATTATACATTAATATCCAGTCCGCAATTGTATAAGTGCCAAGTTGTATTACATGCACGTTTCAGGACCCGTTGTTTTATTTCAAACAAATATAATTCAAAATCAAATCATTTATATAAATATAATTTCGGAAAGGCATATGACGAAAAGAAATTACAAGAAACTCAATTATAGACTTATATACAATAACAAAAATAAATATACAATTGGAAAATGATTCCAAAAGAAATTACAATTTTATTCGGTTTCTAGTGTAACGAGAAGGTATTTTGTTTGCCCCTTATATATTTTTATAAGGGGCATACAAATCAATCAATAATATAAACCCTAAAAATTCAATAAATTATTTGTTCATGCATTTAATTTATACAGTTAAGTATTCAGGTATACCTAATATTGCTTCGATGCCCACAGTCGAACTCTATTAATGAAACAATAGCGAATAGATTGACTTCCGCAGTGATTCTCCCAGTTTTTGTAACAAACATTGCGTAAATCCTACGAATTCGTCTTACCTAAAAACTATAATCTATTATTTATCTGTCATACTTTTTGCTATCACAAAAAAAACTTATGGAAAATCTTCATAATCAAATCACAATTTGAATATTGCTAATTACACATTTAACTTTAAACTATTTTTATATATGGAAATTCTCAATTAATCGAATTGTCACGCCTCAATTCATATAAGGATAGGAAACTACATTGGAGCGCCACTTTCCACGATCCTGAATACTTTTTCAGACATTCGAAACTATAGAAAATTCGCACCTTTGTTGGATATTAATATACGACACGTGAAACAGAACCAAAAATGTTTGTACACATGTTTGTATAGAAAACATCTTCTCTTAGGCTGGCATGGTAACGACAACAGAGGCAACCGTAAACTAGAGTTCTTTGATCATGATTATTGCTTGTAGACTTCATTTACAAGTCTTCGGATCTTGAGCATATTAATAGATACTGTTATTATTGATAATTTCGCAGCTACTATTATTATTTACTAGCTATATCAATTATGACGTATCTATCGCTCAGTAAGTAAACATAAACGTGCTATTCAATGTATTTAATAAATAATTATAACAAATACAATATTATTTATCTAATTAAGTTGACCAACTATTACGTATTTAAAACTGTATTTAATTACTTTTAAATCTATTTCTTAACAGTTGGAAATTCTAAAGTTTTTAAATTAATCAAATTGTCATGCTTTAATGAATTAAACAAATTTATGCGGCTTACTATCGCGTTTATTTTTGGTTATTGGCCACGATGGCTGCAAAGCTCTCGAAACGTCGGAATAATAAAAGTTTTTAAAATCAATTACCAAAAATAAACGCGAAAGTAAACTGCATAAATTTGTTTAATTCATTAACTAATGTTTACGCAAAATCTAAGAAAAACGTCACGCTTTAATTGCGAAAGGCATAGACAGAGACAATGGAATGTCACTTTTTACGATCTCTCGCTTACTTCTTATCGTCTTTTGTTTGTAGAATAATCGACAAGTGGAATGCTTTACCAGCCCATATGTTCCCCCATCCTATAACCTTGGATTCTTTAAGCGATGCGTGAAGAAGCCCTATACCTTGGCCGGCATAGTGACGGTGACTGAGGTAACAGTGAACTGAGTAGTTTTTTTCAGTCGTTGGCGCTTTTGGACCTCGCTTTGCAAGTCGAGGTCAAATGTCGAGTTAAATAAAAACTACTCTCTAATTCTTTAATAAAAACTCAATGGTTATCGGTGCTGGACCTCTGTTTTTTCTATGAATATCCCTATTTTGATCAAGAAACAATCTTCTGTTAAGTCGTTCCCGTTTCATCAAGGGACAATCTTCTGTTGAGTCGTCCCCGTTTTGTTCAAGAAACAATCTTCTGTTAAGTCGTTCCCGTTTGATCAAGGGACAATCTTCTGTTAAGTCGTTCCCGTTTGATCAAGGGACAATCTTCTGTTGAGTCGTCCCCGTTTTGATCAAGAAACAATCTTCTGTTGACTTGTCCCCGTTTTGATCAAGAAACAATCTTCTGTTGAGTCGACCCCGTTTTATCCTTGCATTCACCTTTGATATTCTTTAAAGTTAAATTGAACAAAGTAAATATTTGTTTCATAAACTAGTCATGTTCTAATTTAATATAGTTTTGTTGTTTAAAATGATGTTACTCATTTTGTATTATCAGTCTATATTACATTTATTTATACCTAGGCTGTATCTGTATAAAAAATAGTTATATTATTTTTAAAATAATAATTTATAATATATATATATAAGGCTCTACATATAACAAATGAAAGATGTAGTGACAAGGATTGACAAAGGAATGCTTTAATGGTTTGGGTACATGGAAAGTATGAGTAAAAGTAGACCGACGAAAGGAATTTCTAAATCTGATGTGGATGGATGCGTTAAACGAGGCAATACCCGACCGGTGTTTTCTGACCAAATCTGAGACAACCTTAAAAAAGCTGGGCTGCCTAGTGCCCATAAACATAGAGCTTATATGAAGAGAATTATGGATGTAAGGGAAGCGAGGAAGTTGTATCAGGATCTCCGCCTACCGCTGTGAGTAAAACTGATTAATTGAAGTAGCAGTCAGCCTAGTTGTAACCGGCAACTTACAAGCTCATTCCAAAACGCAACTAAGTCACTTTATGGTCTATATACTTGTATGGGTCATCCTCGTTTTATTTGACTCACCTCTGATTTATAAATGCACTTCGTTAATCCCTTTTTACCCATCCCAAATATTGTGTGTATTAATCAATGTGCAGTTAAAAACGTTTTTGTATAACTATAAAATCTAGTCTATACCTGCACCCAAAACAAAAGTATTACATTAATCCTTTATTTATTTTAATTTATTTTTTACTAAAACTGCCGATAACTTTGTGGTTTGGGTTAATCCCCAATTGCTTAATATTCAAGCAATATCTGGATGGATGATGCATTGCAATTGCAGACAAGAATCTTTCCTCAAGGAAACAGCACTCATATACATTCCTTGCTTATTTTTCTTGGCGAAAAGAGACTGACACCAAAAGGCTTCGCGTGAATCCCCCACACGTAATGTTTCCTCGTTGACAAGTTGAATAAATTATGTTTCAATTCAGGAAAATATGTCCACTAATATTTACTTATTACTAATATTTACTTTTGCAATGGCATGACTGTATTTTATTTAAAATTTATAGACAGCTGGTGGTCATTAGCCTAGTCTGCCGATCCGGTGTACCACTACATTCAAGTGTACAGACTCTAAAGTGATTCAGTCGCGTTTCGAAATATACTTGGAAGTTGCCAGGCCGGAGTAGTGGATGTGACTGCTACTTGCATTTATTAAACTGTAGTAGGAGTGGCCTCTATTTATCATTTCTTTTCAATACAGTGTAAACTCCATGTAACGTCACTCGATTTAACGACAAACTTCCTAAAGCGTCGAAATCACTCGTCTTTGGTTGGCTTTTACTTTTTATAATTCTGATTTTTCTTCTTTCCATTTAACGACAACTCTCTATAACGCCATAAAATGTACAGTTCCTTTAGTGTCGTTTTATAGAGTTTACACTGTATTATAATTTTATTAATAATGTATAATAAAAAACTTTTTTTATACGTGTATTTTATCATTAACTGTGGGAAATAAAGTGTGACAATTTTATTGACTATTTTTAAGCATTAACTTTTCATTGATTTAAATTGATGTCTAATATTTATTATTAGTATAAATACTAGTAATATACCGTACTAGACTTATTCTAACTTAAAATACCAGTACTACAAAAATATGCTCATAGTACGTGTTCAAAAACATACCTTATATTTATTACCATATAAAATTCACCAATAATACGAAGTTTATAATAATTATATGAAATATAATAACTACGACGGAGTACTAAATAATAAAAGCAATAAGCATTTTATTCAAAAGGTCCTAAAGCTACATTTCAATCATTAATCATAATATTACAGCTATTTATCATGCAAACGCGTTTGTAATACGTTTAAAAACAATATTACCATTTTATTTATGTTTGTACCTCATAATCCTTAAACATCACTTTGTGTACTTAGCTATAAATGGTTAATGTTTATTTACTTCAATATTTAAAGTCGATGACATAATAGGAATATTTATACCTCATATTTTCCAAATAAAATTGTTAGTCGTATTCCATTTAAAGTGTTGTTATAAGGCCACCGTGGTGTACTCGTAGTGGCAGTGCAATGGTTACAGAGAGCACTAGTTTGAGACCACCCACCGATACTAATGTATCTTTGATATTATGTACTTTGGTTGTCCTGTTTCTATGATACAAGTACTTTTGGAGCTAACTATAGAAATGTAAAAAAATCAGTAGGGTTACGTTATAATCTTGGATCCTATAAGGAAGCGTGAAAAAGCATATTTGGCCGCCAGAGTCGCTGCGATTGAGTCAACCCTTGAATTGAAACGTTTATTCAGTGATCGGCGCTCTTGGATGTCCCCTTGCCGACCCTGACTGACCAAGCAAGTCGAGATCGGAAGTCGCGTCCTAATACTAATAAAGTAACTTATATTTACGAATATATACTAGTATATTACTTTATTTGAGAGAACTAAAATTCATAATTGTTTATATTTCTGTAAATGCTCTATCAGTTAGCGCCTAGGTTTTGATCTGGATAGTCATCTAGCAGAGCATATGTGCACACATTAGAACATTGAATCCTTCAAGCGATGCGTGAAGAAGCACCTTTGGCCGGCATAGTGACGGCGACTGAAGCAGCCGTGAATAATCTCGGTTTTTTCTGTTGCTGTCACTTTTGGACCTCCTCTTGTTTACGATCAGGCAGGTCGAGGTCAGATGTCGTATCACAATTAAAAATAAAAAAAAGATGGTGATACAAAAAGTACATATGAAAGTTAATGGCTTAATAATTAGGTTAGTGGGCTTATTATCAAAACACATGATATTATACGAGTATATTATATAATTCTTATTGAAGATGGTAAAAGATAAATGAATGAAACAGAAAGATATTGAAGGCAGTTCAGTTTAAAATTTGAAATACGTTTATCGTACCTAAATGGTGCCGTTTTTTGTGGCCAAACAAATGTGCATCACCCTATCTGTTGTTAAGCTGAAGTGAAATTTGATCCCGAAACGCGACTAAGTCACTTTACGGTAAGTGGTGATATTACCGCGGATCGACCGACTAGGCACCACTGCCTGCCTATTGATTAAGAAATATTTATTAAGAAAAATAGGCCTCCCTCTTAGAACTCCAATTCGAACGACAAGATACTAGTTGCATCCACCGGTTATTCGCGACTCTCACTATGTCGTCAGTCCACCTATGCTGCTTCTTCCGGTTCGTGGTCTCCACTCAAGAACCTGTGTTCCCCATAGGTTATCGGTTCTTCGAGATATGTAATGTAAATGAACTGAAATATTTGAATTTCTGAAATGAAATGTAAAGATTCAAGATTATTGATTAGTCAGAGGTAAAAAGTGAATGAACTAATTATAGTTTACAGAATTAAACAGATGTCTTTTACTTTGTTTTTTTTTTCGACAATTTTTGGCGAATATATATCTGCAGTTTCGAGTATGGAGTTTGATAGCCCCGAGTGCAGAAATAGAAACAACCGCAGGCGGCAATTCGAGTAATTCATTGCATTTATAAATTTTGAAGATATCCTAATTCCTATCTATATACAACAAATAAAAATAAAATATTTGTAATAAATGTAATTTTTTTTTATCGTGACTCGACATATGACAGCACCCAGATTAATGTTAAGCTGAAGTGTGGTTTATGAATGGATGTCACTGCTACTACAATTTAATATCTGCAAGTAGCAGTCGCATCCATTATGCCGGCTTAGTTGGAACCGGAAACTTACAAGCTGATCCCGTAACGCGACCAAATCACTATTGCTGGTTATCAGAAGTAAATAACCGCCTCTTTTTTAAAATGAACAAATATTTAAATATTACGAATAAAAGCTATGAAACAAATATTTGCTCTGACCGGGAATCGAACCCGGGACTATACGCGCAACAAACCAATCGCTAACCGTTCGTCCACGCCTGTCGTCTTAATTTATTTGTGCGAATCTTTATTTTTACGATACTACGAGCGAGGGAGTTGTTTCAAGATCGTGGCTCTGTTGTCTCTGCCTATCCCTGTAAGAAAAAGGCGTGACAATTGGATTGATTGACTGATGTAGCAGTCATATTCACCGTGCCGGCCTAGTTGTAACCGGCAACTTACAAGCTAATCCCGAACGCAATCATTTCACGGTCACGACCCATCGTTCTCGTTTTATCCTTTCACTCACCTTAGATTTATAAAGATACTTCGTTAATCATTTTTCACCCATTAAAAAATATGTGTTTATAAATTGATGTGTTCAATTAAAAACGTTTTCATATAACTTTAAAATCTTGCACCCAAAACAAAAGAATTCCATTGATCCTTTATCCATTTAAATTTAAATGGATTAGTAATTTGCTTGTTGTGGAATTTTTATCTTAATTTACGTCGAAAAATAAAATTAATGTATCAGTTGTTTTTTCAACTCTTGACAAGTTAATGAAAATAAATGTCTTTATGTAAATAAACTTTATAAGATCTATAACAGCAATAAAGCTTGGTATCTCGAAATAAGATCAGTGCAATAAACGTAAATGTCAATGCACGTTTTGCTTTTAGTAACCTGCAGGTTAAAGCTATAAATAATTTTAGTATTAAACAATTAGTAAAATTTGTTTGGAATAACACAAAGAAATAGGATATTAACATAGCCGAGTACAAAAAGACGTTATATAGTCAACATCAAAAAGAACTATCCATTGGGAGCCACGATTCTCAGCAGTAAAGAGTCGTCGCAAGAAGAATAGAAAATAATATCAATCAGGGACCTCTTTTTCCTGATTGATAGTCCAAGGGCGCCGACGACTGAAAATACTGTATCAGTTTATGGTTCCTTTAGTTGTGACTATGTTAGCCAAATTTTATCTGTGATATTCTTTAGTCTTTAAGCTTTTGAGGATAAGGAACGCTTAAATAAGGATCGAAGGTTAGAAGATGGGGAGAAAACATATCAACATTTAATGGCCTCGTTCGATCAATAGATGTATAAAATATAATATTAATCCGACGTATTATGCTTTATTAGTATAATCACAGAGTTATTCTGAGTAGAGTTCGCATTGAGGAAACCCTACATAGAAAACTGCTAACACACGTACGATTAACAAATATTATTATACTAAAACCAACATGTTTTATTATACTAAAACAATTTAATTCTAACACATAAGTAATATGTCGCAATGTTAGAAACAAACATCACAAGAATACAGGCGCAACAATTCAAAACACGGTAACTAATATGACAGACTACATAATATTTTCTTAGATTTTGTGCGAACATTGATTAATGAATTAAACAAATTTTATGTGGCTTGCTATCGCGTTTATTTTGGTTTTGATTTTACAATTTTATTATGTTTTATTACTCCGACGACCTCCGTGACCACGATGACTGCAAAGCTCTCGAATTCATATTAATTAACATTAATATGAAAGTTTGGTAAATTAATTATTTATTATTCAATTTAATCAACTTAACTATTATTATTCTTATTAGCTTATTTAATTGTCCTACTGCTGTGCATACGCTTTCCTTTATTTTTTCCATGACTCGCGGTCTTTCGTCACGAACTATTGTAGAAGTCTCCATTTTCGTTTGGGTTACCGCGATATCTTTGGCAATCTTGACTCCACTCAGTAGTGGACTTTGCCCATAGTGCATAGAGATGACTTGCGCCAGAGATTATCAGCTTGGCTCACTTCAGCTTAGCGGATTTTTCGGCTACGTTGAATTTTATCTATGAGTTTCACGCCCAGAATACTGCCCTCCTTGGCTCTTTTACAAACCCTCAAGCCTGGACTTTTGATAATCCACCTTTTGTGTCACTTAAGTCCTTTATAATTGAAGTCTACTTAAAGCTACCATTGCTTTTTATTAAGCTGAAGTAGGATAAAAGATGCCGACAGAAAACTTGGCAAGTTAATTGAATTCGATTTTTATCTTGTAAAACCTCATTAGTTAGGACATTTTATTTATTAATTTTCATTGAACAATTAATTTAGTTTTTACTTGAGTTTCGTCGCCAAATTTTATGTTTGATTCTGCATATATTAACATCTGATTTGAGACCGCTTTGCAATTTAGTTTAGATTGTTTAAAATCTGCGTAATCCGATGCCAGACGCATGCCAAGCGCCACTATTGAGACGCAATTCTGCAATCATTGTTATACAAGGTGTAATAACTCTTTAGGTTTTTATTAGAAAATTCTTGCAATAATTTTGATACGTACAACTTTTTTATAATTAAAAGCTTTTTAAAGGCATAGATAAATTTTATTTTACAACGTATTTAATTTTTTGGAATATCAGAGCAAGAACATATTATTATTATGTATAGGTATATCCAATAACAGGGAACAAAATTCAAACCCTATCACGTTATTTTCCATTTTTTTATTGTGCCTTGACAAATCATCTCGTAATAATGGAGTGCGATCCATGAATGGAGGCGACTGTTGTTACAATCAGACAAGTGATTGCATGTAAAAGTTACGTCAATTATACCGATGTTGGTGTGGATAAATTAGCATTTAATAAATTCTACTTGTAAATGTTGATACCAACCCGGATCGGTAGACCGGTGACCATCAACTGTTTGCCTACTTTTTTAAAGACAAATATCGGCTTATTGTTTATTTCTTTATTATTTATCTCATTATCATCATCATCAGCCAGAAGGCGTCCACTGCTAAAAATAGGCCTCCCCCTTAGAACGCCATTTCGAACGACAGTTGCATCCACCGTTTATTCGTGATTTTCACTATGTCGTCAGTCCACCTAATGGGAGGCCTACCTATGCTGCGACTTCCGGTTCGTGGTCTCCACTCTAAAACCTTTCTTTCCCATCGGTTGTCGGTTCTTCGAGAGATGTTATTTATCTAATTCTTTTATATTACACATGCTTATAATAATTATTATTTTATTTGCATCCTGTATCTATATTGTGTATAAATTCTCTCGAGGCAATAATATCATCTTGTTATTCTGTACATTTGTCTATGTATACGAGGACACTATACTGAGGTTGATAATAACATTTGTAGGGTCTGATTTACATATCTACTCGTATATTATACCAATGCCCTCGACGGTTATTTTATATTAGACAAATTTAGACTTTACCATCGATCAATTCGTACGTATGATCCCAAGCCCAAGTGCAGACCATGAATTGGGCGACTGCAACTACACTAAATAACTGCAAGAAGGAGTCAAGTAGTTTTGAATCCGTGCTCTCGGTCGTCTTGATACAGATACTAGCAGAAAAAATCTAAGACTTTGCTTTCAAGTCTTTTTTTTTTGCGATCCTTTGATCGGCAGGTTAAAAGAGCTCTGGACGAATGTGGTAGTAGCAAGTCCGGCTATCTATACAATCGAGCACATATTTAATAATATACATATTTTAAGTTACCATTGGCCAGCATAGTGACGGCGACTGAGGCACCCTTGGACCTCCTTTTGCTTATCATCAAGCGGGTCAAGGTCAGACGCGTGTCACTATAAAAAAAATGTAAAACGAAAAGTAAGTAGGCAACAGAACAAGATATTGCGCAGCGTCAATGCCAGCGTTCTTATTGTCTGCCGAGATCTATACCACGAGAGTATATATTTTTGACTAGGTGCATCTATAACATTATTCTATTAAGGTGTCGATGGTGAAGGTAGGTATAAATGTATAGTCACGGAGGAGTGGTCACTCGAGATCAATGATACTTAACAATAAATAGATACGTGTGTAAACAAATATATTGTTAATTATAATATGTACGAGTATAATAGTTCTAATTTGCAAGCAATAGGATCATAAAATATAAATGTTTATTATTGTTAGTGAATAAAATTATGCACTATCGTTCCCCTTCTTTCGCAAATAAGAAAAATATTAGTTGTAGCCTATAACTTGTAAGAATTGTGAGCCATATTAAAATGAGGCGACTGTTGAGTAGTGGGTGCAATGGTTATGCAAGCCGAGAGCTCGGATTCAAAACCATTTATAATTGGGATTTTAGATTTTGCGCGGACATTGCTCACTGAATTAAACAAATTTTATGCGGCTTATTATCATCGGAATAATAAAAAATTGTAAAATCAAAACCAAAGTAAGCCGCATAAAATTTGTTTAATTCATTTGTATTTATATATTGGACGTCCTATTTATATGATACTAGCCCGTTTATTAGCTTAGTATAAAAATGTTAAGTGCCCATAACCGTAGAGCTTGTATGAAGAGAATTGTGGATGTGTGGGAAGCGAGTTGTGTCAGGATCGTGGCAAGTCGCGTTCTATTGTCGCTGCCAATGGGAAAGGCGTGACAATTTGATTGATTTGATATAGTAATGTATAAAATCTTCAACAACACTTTAAAAAAACCTAGTTTTTTTAAAATGATTTTGATGTCATACCGTAGAGTTGTATGTTGAGTATGTAGTTGTATGAAGAGAATTGTGGATGTTAAGAAAGCGAGGAAGTTGTGTCAGGATCGTGGCAAGTGGCGCTCTATTGTTTCTGCCTATCCCCGTGAGAAAAAGGCGTGACAATTTGATTGATTGATTGATTTTGATGTTAAAAGGCAGTCGATTCTTACTTCACTTATTAAAAAATGAACTGATATATTAAAAACCCGAAGTCCTCAGTGCTTATTATCATATAGCTATTATAATGAGAAGTGTAGATGTAAAGGAAGCTAAAGAGTTGTGTCGACATCGTGATTATTAGAATTCCATTGTCTGCCTAACCCTGTGGAATTCGAGCGTCTTGTTGAATTGATGCCTTTATTACCTATTTAAAAGACCTAATAAAAATAGGGGCGGATATTTGCTCCGGGTCTGGTTATCACAGAGTGGTAGGCAGTGGTACCCAGTCCGGGGTAAGTAGTACCACTACTTACAAGTATACAGACCGTGAAGTGATTTGGTAGACCGAAGGATCAGCTTGTAAGTTGGCAGTTCCAAATAGGCCGGCATAGTGGATGTAATTGCTACTTACAGTTATTAAATTGTAGTAGCAGTGACATCCAGTCATAAGCCACACTTCTTAACATCAAACGGGGTGCTGTCATATGTCGAGTCAAAAAATAAAAATAAATAAAAGGCTAAGTTTGAACATAAATACTCGTATGTATTTATTATGTATGTGCCTAGAATTATTGTATACCTGTTTTAAATAATATGTATACTAAGCTACCAAAGTGCTTGTATCATAGAAACAGGACAACCAAAGTACATATTATATCAAAGATACATTGGTACCGGTGGGTGGTCTCGAACTCCTGCTCTCGCTTTGCGTAACCATTGCACTGCCACTACACCACGGTTGCATCAATTTAGGTATTTATTTAGTATAGAAAATTTTCTGAAATAAATAATGGGCTGTGGATATTATACTGATGATTTAAAAAGACTTGCAAAACAATTTTATTCATATACCAAGTTGTAAACTAGTTAATTTAACTAGTCAAAAACATTTTCAATGATTTTTTCTATAAATACATTTGTGCGTGTTAAAAGTTAATCAAGAAAGGCTTCGTGGCCAATGTCTGATAAGGGAAATTTATCTACACCAATCAAAGCGTTATAGTGGCTCATTTGATTACAAAATTAGGATATCATTAAATCAATCAAATTGTCACGCCTCCCTCCCACAGGGATAGGCAAAGACAATGAAGCGCCACTTGCCACGATCCTGACACAATTCCCTCGCTTCCTTCACATTCACAATTATTCTCTTCATACAAGCTTTATGGTTATGGGTACTAGGCAACCTAGCTTTTTTGAGGATGTCTCCGATTCAGTCGGCAAATTTCACTCATCCTTTCCATGTGCCGAAACCATAGGATACTTATTTAAAATATGTACTAGCAATGAACCCGGAAAATTGTGTCTCGACTAAATCGGGGACGTTCTTATTAAAGCGGGGGTCTGCAGTGCCCATAGATAATCATAGAGAAAGAAAAGAATTGTGGATGTGAAAAGTGAAAGTGGCAGCAGTCCAGTATCTCTACCTATCCATGTTAAAATTAAGACGTGACAATTGACGAAGGTGATGAATTCAATGACATATTTTTATGACATTCGCATATTAAATTCATAAAGACTGTCAATTTTTTAATTTATTCGCTGAGGGGCCCAAGGGCCTTACCACCAACCTTAAAATAGTAATATTATTTCAAATAAGTATATTTTTGTAGGATAAAGTGATACGAAATTGTATGGTAAGTTTTTAATAATATTACTATAAGAAATGATGGTGAGAACATGTCGGGTTACAATTAAAAAAAAACGTGTTTATTGTCCTTTTTTCTGTTAACTTAAACTGAAAAATTCAGATAATTATTTTTTTAAACTTATTTTTTATTTACATTTCTATAATAAGCTACTAAAGTGCTTGTATCATGAAAACAGGACAACCAAAGATACATTGTTACTGGCAAGTGGTTTTGAACCCGTGCTCTCGGTTTGCTTGCACTGCCACTACACCACGGTCGCCTTTCATTTACGAGTATTGTTTGTAATCTGTGAATTGTTTATGCTGATCCGAGAGCACGGGTTTGAAACCGATCACCGGTACCAATGTATCTTTGATATATGTTCTTTGGTTGTCCTGTTTCTATGATACAAGCACTTTAGTAGCTTAGTATAGAAATGTAAATCACGAAGTAGCTCGGCGCCGTTAGAGAATCAAATGTGCGAGACGAGACGAGTGTGGATGTTATGCTGTTATTAAAGCTTTTTAATTTATGCTTTAAAGATCTGCAGTACCTAACTAATGATACAATCGTAATAGTTTATTTCCGAGTATTAAAATGCTAAATATTTCCTAGCGATTGACTGTTCAATGTTAGCGCAGACTTTGATGCAGCGTTACTGATTGTTTTTATTTAAGAAAATCATGTCGAGGGCAATTTGTTTAATTACGAATTACATTACTATTTGAAGGTTAGATTACCTTGATTATTAATAATATCATTTAAGATATTTTCCTTGTGGTTTCGCAATAAATAGGTAACAAACATTTTTGACATTTTTAAAAATATTCATTATCACTAGACAGAAGGCGTCCATTGCTGACCATAGCCCCTCCCCCCTTTAAAACGCCATTTCGAACGACAAGATGCCAGTGGCATCCACTGGTTATTCGTGACTTTTACTGTCGTCACTCTACCTAGTGGGAGGCCTACCTACGCTGCGATTTCCGGTTCGTGGTCTCCATTCTAGAACCGAACTTCTTCCCCATCGGTTGTCGGTTCTTTAAGCGAATATTATTAGCAATTTATTTAGCAGACAAAGTAACGGCTGTAGGTAGGTAGGTAGTCTAAAGAAACCGTATACTAAAATGATATTTTTCAGTCATCTAAGCTTCTGGACCTTTTCTTTATTAAATAATAAAAACTCGGTTGTTTCAGTCGACATCACTATTGGATCTCCTCTTGCTTATCATCAGACGGGTGAAGGTTAAATGTCATGTCACAATAATAAAAAAAACGTAGCAATAAAAAAGCCGTATTATGAAAACCTCATTTCATCACCAGCCTCATTCGCATCGTTGCCCTTACGTCATTGGAATAAAAAATGCAATTTTGGAGTAATTTCCCTCTAATTTCTGAGTTTTCTGTTTGCTCATTTTTATCGTGAAATATGGAATCGTAGTTGTCAATAGACAGTTGATAGCTATTTGCCCAGTCTGCCTGGGTAGTACTTACCACTACTTTCGAGTGTACAGGTCGTGGAGTGACTCGGTCGCGTTTTGGGATCGGCTTGAAAGTTGCCGTTTACAATTAGGCCAGCAAAGTGGATGGGATTGTAGTTACCTGTTAGTTATTAACTGTAGTAGCAGTCGCATCATTTCATGGACTGCACCCCTGCTTAACATGATGCGGGTGTCTGTTATATCAAACTACAATTTAGGAAAATCTTCCGAGATGGTTTATAGTGAGATGGTCTTGGTTTATTAAAATGCATTTTGCCGGATTTTGTACTTAAGTGCCTGAATATAGATTATGTTGAATAATAGGTTTAACTAATTACGCATTACGTGGTGAATGCTAAAACATAAGGCGTTTCCTATATCTTTATTTTATCGACTGAATATTTAGAGGTTAGTTGTCTCTGGCAACTATACTATAAAATATTCGCTTTCTGTACGCTTAGATGATGTGGTTTTCATTATTATTTTGATATCATCAGATAATTCTTTCAATCATAAGTATAATGTACGACAGCATTTCATATTTACCTATATAAAAAAGAGGTCAATGTTTCGAATATTTCAGCCACTTTTTATGCTAACGCGGGCTAAACGTGATATAAACTGATATAAGTAAGTATATAAATATGTTGTGCTATGGAATGGCATATATTTTTATATTGTGACTATTATTAATATAATAAAAAATAAAAGTTGGTTACGTTGTCCATTTTAAAGTAGAATAAATTTGCTCTTTACAACAAATATCAAATTATCACCAATATTTCAGAAGATTTCACCAATTTAAAATTAGCAAAAATATTTAAACGCGATGCCGATGCCTTAAGGATTTACCTACTAATGTAAGCGGCCGAATTTTTATTTTTACGCCTCATTCCCACACGGTTAGGCAGAGACAACGGAGCACCACCTGCTACGATCCTGACACAACTGGCTCGCTTCCCTCGCATCCTCAATAAACCTAATTAATTCATAGTGAGTCCGCGGGCGTTTATTTCAAAGACGAGAAGAGTAGATTAATATTGTTTTAGGTTTTATTACCTAAAATTACTTATTTAAGTAGTCAAAGAGAAATTTAAATACATATTGTTTTAATTATAAATGGTCATTTTACAAACGGAGGTCGAAAGATCAACTTGCTAAAGATTTTAACTTTAAACCATTGAATTAATATTACTAACGTACGCTAGTAATATTAATTCAATGCTTTAAACTCCTTTTAATTAAAATTTGTAAGGCAATGTAAAACATTGATTCGTTTGGGCAATGCAGGCGTTTTTTTCGATATAGATTTCTACACTAAGTAGCTGATATTTCTATGATAAGTGCTTGTATCATAAAAACAAGACTACCAAAGTACATATATCACAGATGCATTGGTTTTCGTCACTATTTTACTACCACCAGACCACGGTCGCCTTAACAAAATATGATTTTCTTATAATCCAAATATTAAATGTTGAGTTAGTATGAATTAAGGCGTTAGAATAACTTCATGTGGTGCCGCTAGATGGCGATCATAAACTGAGATCATAATGAACTTCGGTATAGCAAGTAGTAAGCAATTTGTATAATAATTTATTTATTGTAATTCACAATGGAATTAAACGGTTTTTTTGTCGAACAACCCTACAAGAAAGCCGGTATAGTGACGGAGACTAAAGGCAATTTTTTTTAGTCATTGGTGCTTTGGAAGTTCCCCTTGGCTACCATCAGGCAATCCGAGGTCAGAGATGTCGGTTCCAATGAATACATAAAAAGCATTAAGGGAGTTTATACAATAACTTTTTCTCATATATTTACAAACATTTACTGTTTCAATCAATCAAATTATCACGACTTTTTTCCACAGGGATAGGCAGACATAATGGATTGCTACTTGCCATGACCCTGACACTATACCCTCACATCCATAATTCTCTTTATGTTTTTAAAATTATTTAATGTTACTATTAAATTTTTTAAACTGCTATTTTAGGACAGTTTTTTAATCATCCATGGATTCATCGTGCGTGTGCGGGAAATTGGAGGCAGCGAGCGTTCCGGACTTGCAAGCGGAAAATATATTTAACGCTTACCTTTACTTCACTTTCTCCTACATCCAAGATCCTTTACGAAATGATGCACGATTTTTGTTGGTATTCCTCTTGCAGCGACTTCTACTCCGTAGAGCTGGCTTTTGTATTCATTTTTTGTCATCTCGTTCATAAAATCATAATACGTACTTTGGAATACTTGCCCGAAGCAGTTGCGACTGCTCGAGCGGTTCCGTGTATGTGTCAGTACGTCAGACTGTCGTTTGTTATACAGTCGCAGCTTGAAACAGTCGATCCTGACTGCTTCAAGCTGCCCGTGAATGCTAGGCCTAAGTCAGAATTATCAAAGCTACTTGTAGAAAAGAATTTTCAACAAATGAAATACTCGTACATTACAGTTGTGAAAGAAACAGTAATAAGTTTCCAAAACAAGTGATTGCATAAGTAACATTTTCTCAAAATCCATGTAGCTACTGATTTAAATGAATTTGAAAGTATGACCAACTGCTGCAGCAGTTATCATGATCAGCAGTTAATGGCTGCTTGATCATTGGCTAACTTCTCGAGTAGTTCGTGTAAGCCAGCCCTTACTGCTTTACGGATGATTGGCAGTTTTTTTTTTACGTCGACTTGAGTAACAGGCCCAACCAAGTAGAATGACGTACTCCACTCATGTCTGTCAGTTCCGATTTAGTTTTTAATTGTGATATCTAATGACTTGTCCACAATTCATTTACAATCCAAGAAAGCCCCTACTGGCAGTATTGTGATAAAAGGTGCATCATTTTATCACAATCTTTTTGCCTTTATCTGTGAAAATGGAAGCGTAACAGTTTGATTGATTGATAAAACTACCTATGTTTAAATCTACGCTATGTTTCATTGTCAATTATTAAAATAAACAATATACTAAAATTTTTGTAAATAGCATTTTGATGAATTGACATAGAAAAAGGTGTCACAGCTTCAAGGGCGTACCTTAAGTAAATAGATACCTACTTATCTATTAATTAATTTCCTTCTAATGCGGACATCATTAAAATGTTACTTTCCGTATAATCTATGATGTTTTTAGAAGATGTGTTAAACGCAGTTTCTTTAGGCTTTTATTGATTCACTATATTTATTTATTTATTTATTAGGCATATTAACAGTTAACATATTTTACATTGACAATAATTGCATAGAATAGGTTCCTAAGATAGTAACCGTAATACCTATAGTGTCATAATGTAATTAATTATGAACTTTTATATATATGTACGCCTTCTTTTTCACAATGCTGGGCTGAGAAAATATACTATCTTCTTTGCAGCTATTAAAAAGTTGCCGTAAACTATCGAATTTGAGAAATAATATAGTTAATAATATGTACATTTGAAAACTCTATGAATTAGCTAGCATATACAATTTAATTTCTTTTTTGATGTTAATAATACAAATACATATTTAGACCTAGGTATGTTTGTTTTTATGATTAATCTTATTTATACATCCAGTCAAGGGCATTATGTGGTTTTCGTAGTATGAAAACTAAAGTTTTTCTTTGAACTAAATACACTAATAATTTAGTAAATTAATTTTATTTCCTTCTACATGTGATTTAATTTTTTCTGGACCATTGACGTAGATCACGTTTTAATATTCAAGTCGAAAGTTTTAGGTTTACGGCATTGAGTTAAGCCTATGTGACACATATTGTATTGACACGTATTGAAACGTGGTAGAGTTTGTCTAAGCCGAATTGACACGCCCATCCATTGCATTTACGCACACGAGCAAATATAAAATATGGATGCAACATACCGAAAATGCAATTGTAATTGGTCATTCATTTGCTGGTTAGACACAAAAGGAGGAGCACGCTGATGAAGTATAGTAGTATAGTTTGTAATATTTGTATTCACATATTTAAATAAACAAATAAAGTGGATGGGCGCGTCATTTGGAGTTAGACAAGCTATAGGTGCATAATAGCTTAATGGATTGCGGCTTTAAACAACAATCCGCAGATCTAATGCAATCCAACCATAGATGAATCCAACACGTTAAAAAAAAGTGACCAGCGGGCCGACTGCGTAACTCCAATAATAATGAGAATGAGCTTCGTTTTAATAGTTGAACTCCATTGATGAGCTTCAAAATTAAAATTACGACCGCGCAACGCACTGAGAATCGATGTTCATTTTCATTGACAATTCAAGCTCCTCGAAACTAATTGTCCGAATGTCGTTTTTGATATGACAGCACCCCGTTAATGTTAGGTTGAAATGCGGTCCATTAGTGGAGACGGTTGTTACTACAGTTAAATAACTACAAGTAGCAGTTGCATCGACTATTTTTTTTTTACTTTGGTACGGAATACCGTACCAAGTAATAACTTTTCACACATTTTATTCACAGGCGTATCGTACCGACACTGCTTTTATCCTAATTTTTATTTGAAATTATATTAAATAAAATAAATCAATTTATTTAATAAATAATTTATTGAAAAACATAAATAACTAAATGCTAAACAGATAATTAGAACCTATTATAATAATTATGTGGGTAATGGTAGTTATAAAATGGATAATTCAGTGTTTGTGGCGTAGGTTTAGTTTCTGGTTCTTCAGTGTCAGATTCGTTTTTATCACCAAATACAACATTATCTCCTGAAACCAGAGGTGTAGCTTCACTTACAAATTCAGAAACTCCATCAAAAATTGAATGAAATACATCTGATAGCGTCCATTTTGCGAATTTCTTCAATATTTTAACTTTGAAATGGTGAAAGATTGATTTTAAATAATTCAAACCACTCTCTAATATTTCTTCTATGACATCTTTGAATTGATCTTTAATAAATCTTGAGCCAAATCGTTCTAGTTTTGTATCAAAACTATTCGTAATTAAATCCGTGTCAATATCTTTGGAGGAGTCGTTGTCATTTAGATTTCTTGGAACACTTAATGATAAACTGTCTTTTACAACGCAGCAGAGTAATAAAACACACATTAGGCGATACATCTGAAAATAAAAAAATAAATAATTATACCGGAGTTTAGGGAGGCCGGCATAGGAGATGCGAAAATGTTCAATCTATGTTATAATATATAAATTGTTATTGCTCGGAACGGCATAATAGTTTTTGCAGGTTGGTCAAGCTAGGTCCATAACTGGTCTTCATAACCAGGTATGAAAGATTTATTTATTACTCTCATGGCTAATTAGTAAACGCAATTATGAAAACAGAACAAAAAAATTCAAACTGGTGAAAAAAAATACGTATGTAAACATTATATCAGACATTATGAATAAATCGATGTACTCGTATAATATTGATACAAAACATTCCGTTTTTAACCAAAGAACTTCATTATTTAATTTTACAATTATAGAGAATATTTTGTAGCTATG
Source organism: Tinea trinotella (assembly GCA_905220615.1). NCBI lineage: Eukaryota > Metazoa > Arthropoda > Insecta > Lepidoptera > Tineidae > Tinea > Tinea trinotella. The sequence goes on from HG992314.1 coordinate 5,547,491, forward strand.
TATCTTTTTGGAATTATGATCAATTGTTAACATAAAACATTATCATAGACCACAAAATAAATACAATAAAATTCATAGAAAATAAGAGATAATGTTCGAAAAATATATTTTAAATTTAGTATTACTCGTATTGAAATAGGTATTCGCTTAATTTACTTAACAAATCCGTAAATGGTATATGAATTTTACATGTTTTTGAAACGAAGTGTGTCGACAATTAACACAGACAACACATACATTTTATAAGAGTAGGCAGGCAGTTGGTAGTCATTTGCCCAGCTTGATCCGGGGTAGAACCACCATATATATACTAGTGCCACTTGCAGTTATGAATAAAGTAGCACTAGTACTTGAAAGTCGTAGTCACCTGTATTTATAGACCGCACTTCAGTTTAACATCAGCCGGGGTGCTGCCATATGTTCAGGTCAAGGAAAGCATCCGCATTCTGTCAACCGAATCGGCATCGAACTTAAAAGTTCGGTATGTCTTCTTTGTAAAACAACCGACAAGTAGAATGCTTTACCATTCTATTAGTTCTACCCATCTTTCAATTGAAAAATAAAAAGCACATTTAATTGAGGTAACAGTGTTCCAAATTGTATTTTCAGTCGTCGGCGCTCGTAGACTTTCACTTGCTTACCATCAGTCAAGTCGAAGTTTAAAGTCGAGTCATAACAGAAAATATATAGATATTACTTTGTACTAAGATTTCAAAAGCAATTCAAACATAAAAGAGCGAAAGTTATGAATAAATATGTGACTTACCTTTTAAATTAAAGCAGCTGCTCCTTGTACAGAAATTCACTTGTTCACTCGTCGTACAGAAATTAACAAAATATTAAAAATAATATCTCTTATATAATGTAAAGGAGTCATTTAATTACATCATTAACTAAAATTGTAATTATGTAATTAGGATCATTTTATAATTTATTTTTACTTTTTACAGAATAATAATGACTCACATCAGGTGTTTTAGGCCTTATTTAACATTTATTTTTATGATCATAATGATTTTTTTTAAATTTTTTAGCCGGCATAGTGATAGCAACTGAGGCGAACGTAAACTGAGTGTGTTTTGTAATCATTGGCACTCTTGGACCTCCCCTTGCTTACTGTTGGCAAGTCGAGGTCAGATATCGTATCACAATATAAAAAAAAATATCACGCGAGTAAAAATACGAGATATGTACTAACTACTATGTAGGTTGTTTGTTTAATTATAACTTCTATATGCTTATTTAGCACTCAGTACTCATATATACTTAGTCTTGCCATTAATATTGTTACAAAGAACATTTTTTCTATTGCACGTAACATTTATTACTATTACAGTGTGTTAGTTTAATACATTAATATAAAACTATTAAAAATATATAAAGCTTATTCGAAGTGTCTCCATTGGCTGCAATACAGTCCTTTAAACGTTGAGAGCGGTTATCAATAGAAGCACGCATTCTTTCCATGGAAAAATTCTTCACTGCCAATCGTATGGGTTGTTTTAGGGACTTAAAAATATCATGGCGTTTAGAGCAAGCCGTACTTTCAAAAACTAACCATAAATCATAACCAAGCGGTTTAAGATCGATACTAGCGGACGGCCAATCTTCAGCTTTGCTTCCGGAAAGTTGGTTTCTAACCAAGATTGGGTGGATCGAGCTTTATGATCCGGCGCCAATCAGTCTTGCTAAAAGGACCTTGGTTATTGAACAAGGCGCTTAAATTTTTTCACAGACATGGGCAGAGACAATGGAGCGCTATTTGCCACGATCCTCACACAACTCCCTTGCTTCCCTCACAATAACAATTCTACGATATACAAGCTCTACGGTTATGGGCACTAGGCAACCCAGCTTTCTGATCTCTTGAATATATAATTACAATTTAATGATTTTATCGGTAGCACTAGAAAATAGATTCTGACATTGGTTGCAATAAACATCTAAAGAAAACCCAACGCTTATACGAGTATATTTTTATGGCCATTTTTATATTTTATGAGAGTGGTAGGCACTGGTGTTCGGTCTGCCGATCCGGTCTGCCGATCTCCATTCATGGACGCATGGACTCCAATTTAACATCAGGCGGGTTGCAAGATGGCTGATTTTATATCAATCAATCAAATTGTCACGCCTTTTTCCTACAGGGATAGGCAGAGACAATGGAGCGCCACTTGTCTAGATTCTGACACAAATCCCTCGCTTTCTTCACATTCACAATTTTATAGATGATTGAAAATACGACGGTAAGCGATTTCTTTGTTGCGCGTAAAGTCCCGGGTTCGATTTCCGGTCGAAGCAAATATTTGTTTCATAGCTTTTATTTGTAATATTTAAATTATATTAAATATTGCAAATATTTGTTAATAAAACAAGAGGAGGATATTTGTTTCGGGTTTGGTTATTAAAGAGTGGTAGGCAGTGGTACCCAGTCTGCTGATCCGGGGTAGTACCACCGCTTACAAGTATACAGACCGTGAAGTGATTTGGTCGCGTTTCGGGATCATCTTGTGAGTTGCCGGTTCCAACTAGGCCGGCATAGGGAATGTGATTACAGTTACTTACAGTTATTGAATTGTAGTAGCAGTGACATAGCTTAACATCAAGTGGGGTGCTGTCATATGACGAGTCACAATAAAAAAAATACGAGTATATCCCTAATAACCTGTCGCGAAACAATCAGTGTATATATCTGTATATAGTCTCCGTGTCATTGCATCTCTTAAGCGTAATTATTAAATGCTCGTAGCAATGTCAAGTACAATTCACACACTGTGGCAATGAGAACGCTCGCGTACATAGTCGGCCGGCGACCATGCGTCCGCGCAAATTCAGTACAGTTCAGCGAGGCGTACCGATAAAACCGCATTTTCAGTACGCGCACATTTTAACTCTTTCTCGCGTTTTTAAGTAAACTTATATTTCTAATTTAACAAACATGTAATGTTATTAATATTTTTCACATAAACTTAATGTTCCTTTAAATTTGCATACATGAATGAAATATATAAAAGGTATTTTTCAGTTATTTTAGGGAAGTGTTTCAATATGGGGTTCTTTAAAAGTGAGTAATTACTAAATAAATTAGTTAATTTCATTTATTACTAATAATTCTAATTAAGCTTAAAGGAATTTGGTTTTTATTGTGTAGACAATAAAAATTAGACGGCATCATTATTAATGATAATAAAGTTTAACTAGGTACAGGATTTTAACTCAAGTTTCTTAGTACAACAATATAGTCCTATTTATTTCCAAAACCGATTAGATTAATTAGTATTCATCATTTTATTGTTAACTATTAACGTAGGATTTATAGTATATTTCAAAGAACTATTTGACATAACTATAACCACAGAGCCTGAATAAAGATAATTGTGGATGTGAAGGAAGCAAGGGAGTTATGTAAGGATCGTGGTAAGTGGCGCTACATTGTCTCTGCCTATTCCTGTGGAAAAAGGCGTGGCAATTCAAAATAAAAGTACAGTTGACAAATGGCATGCCTATCTTATTTTTATAATTTAATATAAAATTAAATCACTAAATCACAAGAGAGGCTGGCGGACAATTTTCCCAGTCTGCCGATCCGATGTAGTACTACTACTTCAAAGGGTACACCGAGAAGTGACTCAGTCGCGTTTCGGGATCAGCTTAAAAGTGGCTGTTGGGCCGAAATAGTAGATGCGACTGCTACTTGCAGTTCAATTATTTAATTGTACAAGTCGCCTGCATTCAAGGACCTCAATCCAACTTAACATCAGGCGGTGTTGGGCAACAATAAAAAAATGTAATAATAATTAGAAAGATAAAGCTGAGACCACCAGAAGATTGTGTCTAAATTGATACGGGGACATACTTAACCCATGACTATAGAGCTATAAAAAAAATTGTGTATATGGAAAAAGTAAAAGTAGTTTTAGGATCGTGGTAAGTGGTAAACTATTGTCTCTATGCAGAGACAGGATAAGCATAGACAGGATATGTAGAGAAAGGATGGGTAGAGACAGAATGGGTAGATACAGAATGGTCAGAAATAAAATAGGCAGGCAGTAAGAGAAAAGACAGTGAGAGGATAGGCATCTCTGTAGGAATTGCGGCGTGACATATTGTTTTTTTTATAGTGTAATAAAATAAAACTCTGCTTTTATATTATTTCAATAATAGTTTAATAAAATATTTATTGTTATTATAGTTTATTGTGCGGTAATTTAAAATATACCTATTGTATTATTTTTATTTAGGCTTATTAAGGCTTTCTCCACATTCAAGCAAAGAATGTGAAGGAAGGAAGTTGTGTAAGGATCGTGGAAAGTGGTGCTCCGCTGTCTTTGCTTATCCTTGTTGGACTTAAGGAGTGAAATGTTTAATTCCAAATGTGGTCTCGTGTCAAATTTAATAGCATGTGCTTTGGTCGTACAGTTTCTATGATACAAGCACATTTAGTAGCTTAGTATAGAAATACAGTTAAAAAAAAAACAATAATTTAATTAAAATACAAAAGTTATACAGAGTGGGATTTACAAATATTTTAATTTAGTACTTGCAATAAAAGGTAAATAAGTATTTTGTAACAAATCGTAACTTATGTGAAATATTCTTGCTAATTGTATTTTAATACAGTAGCCCAATGTGAAAGGCATCTGAAGGGATCTAAGATCATTCAACGCATTTTCGCAACTACTATAGAAAGATGTTGTAGTTGCAAGGTACTTGAGATGCCAAAAGTCAAAATACAGAAAATGATTAAAGAAGCTAAAAACTATTATAATGACTGACCGGCATAATGACGATGACTGAGGCATACCGTACATTGAATTATAATTTTAAGTCGTCAACGCGTTTGTATATCCTCTTGCTTTCCATCAGGCAAGTCAAAATAAGATCTTGAGTCTCAATAAAAATCAATCATATTATTAATTATTATTTCTATACTAATCTACCGAAGTGCTTGTATCATAGAAACAGTACGACCAAATATATCAAAAGATACATTGGTACCCAAAAGTGGTTTTTGAACCCTTGCTCTCGGTTTGCGTGACTATTGCACAGCCACTACACCACGGTCGCCTTAATTATATTAGAAGTATAAAATAGTCAACTAAACTTACCTACATATATTTGGTTTCGAAATGTCTATATCTTTTAATAATTGTTTTTAAAAAGATTGTTTTTTAGTTTTTAAATTAGGAATAAGTATTTTTATTGTGACTCGACATCTGACCTAGACCTAATATAGATTAATATCATGGTAAGCATGATGGAGGTTTAAGTGTGCCGACGACGGAAAAATCGAGTCAGTTTACGGCTGTCACAGTCGCCGTCCCTATGTCGGCCAAATATGTGTTCTATGGACAAATTATGTTTGTCTATAAAACCATTGTCATTTTTTAAAAATCAATTTGCCATACTTTCACCCCCACAAGAATCCTGCCACCTTCCACAATCCTAACACATCTCTTCGTATTCACAGTTCCCTTTATAAAATTCCTGTGACATGGGCATTGTGTACGTCAGCTTTTAGTATGCTCTCTATTTAATATATAAAATAAATTATTCAATAGGTAAACTTAATAACCTTGCGAAATATCTGCTTCCGGGCAAGAGAGATTTTTATCTTTTTTTTCACAAATTAGGTTTCATAGGTTATTGTGTTTTGAACTTAGGTAGCTATACTAAAATTGGGTTTGCATAACTTATCTGTAATTGTAAATTGTGTCAACTATTGAACACTAATAGCGGCTTATTCAATATATACAAGTATAATAAATATAGTATTTGTAATTTATTTATATTGTAAGTATTGGTCGGTAAATTGTTTAGAGAACTTATTACATCGACATCTGATCACGACTTGCCTGATGGTAAGCAAGGGAAGGTTCAAGAGCGCCAACGACAACCTCAGTCGCCGTCACAATGCCGGCCAAAGTACAAGAATAAGTATATTGAAATAAGTAGATAGCTTTATTTGCATTGTAGTACTCTTTTACTGCAATAAAAAGTAGATTCCGACTAGAATAAATAACTTAAGTAACAAACAATTATGTTTAACGCCCGGTTCCTATATCTGTCAAACGGATCGTTTTTGGTACGATACGAACTGTTAAATTATCAACCAGCCGCAGGTCAAAACCGTTCTTATATACCCCTCGTAAGTCAAGTTACCGACAACAATAAAGTATAAAAAGAGTAAAACAGTATATTTCATTATTTTTCAAACGTCAGTGAATTGTGAAGTAAACAACGATTGGTTACTGCTACCGATGACGGATTATACCATAAATCGAGTAATTTGCTTGCTTAAATTATTTTCCTTAATAGGAATTTTCTTCGTAGAAAAAAAATTGTTAGTAGGTATATTAATTTATTGTAGTAGATATGTAAATAATATTTTTATGTAGCTTTCTGAGCATCTTAAAGTTAGGGATGGAATTTCTCATATTTGCTTCCATAAACATTAATTATCCTCATGAAAGCTGGCTTGCCTGGTTCTTTCCTAACGTTACTACCAAGACCAAGAGTGTCGTCAACGATTTCTTTAGCCTTTAACCACTAAGAATTTGTGCTGTATTAGATGGTACTTACATTTTTATGCTAAATTGCTATATTACGAAAAGTTTGGATCTCTTTAGTGTATTTTCCAAAAACAATAGATACCTAAGGATCAGTGATAACACTATTTGTTAGGGGTGTCGTTAACAAATACTTTTTGTGGCTGGTGTCTTTGATAATAAACAAAAGTACTTAGTCGATAAAAAATATTTCATTGAGCACATCCAGTGTTCACATCACAGTGAGAACAATATACTCGTATGTCCATTTCAAGACCCTACCTCATCATTGGTCAGGTCCTTCGATTGTACATCGTCAAGTTACATAATATAATTAATAATTTTATTTTTTAACTTGTTCAGAAATTACAAAGAATTGGCAACTTGGGCATAATTAATGTTTTATGATTAAGAATAAATCTGTTGTAATACTGATTGCAGGTAATAACAGTAATAATAAAATGTTACAACAGTCTATTGCTGCAATCAATCAAAAATATATAACATACCTCAAGACTAGACTCTATTGCGAATAGATGGAATGTATTGTCTGTATATTTTTGGCATCAATTTTTCTTGCAAAATAAATTAGATTATCACATTATTCATCATTTAATAACCATATAAACTTTTTTGTATTACCATTTAATTAATTTGTAACGCCTCAATTTACATAGAGATGGGCAGAGACAATAGAGCTCCATTTTTCACGATCCTGACACAACTCTAATACGCGTTACAGGCCCTATGGACTTATACTTTTTTTAAAGACGTCCCCAATTAGACCAATTTTTGAGGACAGTACGTAAAAGGCGACCGTGGTGTAGTGGCAGTGCAATGGTTACGCAAACCGAAGAGCACGAGTTCGAGACCCACCGGTGCCAATGTATCTTTGATATATGTACTTTGGTTGTCCTGTTTCTATGATACAAGCACTTTAGTAGCTTAGTATAGAAATACAAATAAAATAATAATAATAATTATAAAATTTGTAATAATCAGTTCGAATAATTTCATTAATTATCTTTAAAAAAAGTTTAAGGAAACAAACGAAATCATGACAAAAACAAAAAAAAGTAGGTCTGTTAACTTATATTTTGAAGTTCATTGTAACAAAATAAGTCGTTAACCTTGCACTTGTGACCACTACCGCCCAAGATAAGTTTTACTAAAGAAAGCATACAAATCTCATCGACCTAGACATTTCAAGACACCGGATATGCGGAAAAGATACACTTCCTATTAACGCCATGTATTGGTGACCATGTGTGACAGTTTGTTGCAAAGACACCTCGTTATCCTTGCCGACAGTGAATAATAGCGCCAAATACAAATAAACAACAGTGACGTGATTTGAATCGATATTATGTTGATTAAGTTTTACGAGATTAGTGCAGCTAGCTACAGCTACGGCATAGTGACGGCGACTGAGGCAACCGTTAACAAACACTGTATTTTCAGTCGTCGGCGCTCTTGCTTACCACAAGGTTTTTCAGACAATTTGATACTGAAAAAATATGTGATAACTCCTAAAACGACATGCCACTGTTTTTACACAGTCTGTTGTCCTGAGAAATATTGCGTCGGTATTTTTTTTATTGTGACACGACATCTTTACTCATACGCCTGACGATAAGCAAGATGAGGTCCACGAGTGACAACGACGAAAAACCGAGTAAGTTCACGGCTGCCTCCGTCGCCGTCACTATGCCGGCCAAAGGATTTTTTTATGGTGTATTAATTTCTAATGAACAGGTTTTATATACTTGGGTAGAGATTTCTTTGAAGCATATTTGGACATAAAAAAACAAACATTGCGTGTTGCCCGCAGAATTTTAGACCATCAAATGTCCTTAATAAAGATTTTCAACTATTATTGTTTGTTAACAAAGATACATTATTAAGTTTAATAAACCCATAGAGTTTCATTAAACTTGAATAGTCGGCATCTTTATCTTTTTCTATAATGTTTTTTATCTGTAAGATAAATTTATAATATCCTATTGTCATAATTATTTCTTTTACACTTTAATTATAAAAGAAAATGAGATAAATAATTACCTTTTTATACGAGTAATTAAAATAGCAGATGTTTAACTTAATTATTCAAAAGAATGAATCTTTGATATAATTATTAACAATAAATTAATTATTTCATATCCAATAATTAATTTAATTTATTATATTAGATATAAATATATTAGACATAACTCTATATATAAAATATAAAATATCCCCTATAAAATATCCCCAAGCAATCAGCGGTATTACATCCGCCTTTTGTAAGTCCAGTAAAGATTTAGAAAACTAAAAAAAAAATTAATTTTATTTTAATAAAATTAAATTAAAATTATATAAATTAAATATTTTTCAAATGTAAAGCAGTAAATAGGAAGTACACATATTGGAAACAGACTTTTTCAAAACTTATGAAGTTTTTTCGTTGTAAGTTTGACAACTTTATTATAGGAAAGGTATTCAATTTACCAACTCTGAACCCATGATTTACAAAGTACAATTCTGAAATATACGCTTTTCAATGTATATTTTACGTCGACAGCTATTTTATTATATAAGTGGCTTTATCTTAAATCGGAATTCATTATATTAGCATATTATAGGTTATGTAGATTAGCATTGTGCATCGTAAGTCAGGAGATCTGTCGCAAGATCCGCTAGATTGTCGTCCGGTGTAATGTGCAACATGCAATTTTAGTGTGCAATGACCTTCACCCATTCTTCATCATTTTCTATATACCTGTGCATTATTTAGTAAATTATAATTTATTATTGTATTATTCACAATGGCCCGAGTGTAAGATCACATGCTCAGTTTTCTTACTGACGCGGATAATTGTAGGTTATTTAACGTGTTTACTTTTAATATTTGAATTTTCAGTTATTATTTAAAAAAAGTAATTTACAACAATAAAACTATAGTTAAAAAAAAAAATTAAAAGTACACGCCTATAGAGCTATGTGAATTAGAGTGAACTTTTTAAATTGTGACTCGACTCTGACCTTAACCTGCCTGATGGTAATAATAAACTCGTCCAATAATACCGACGACTGAAAAAACCGAGTCAGTTTAAGGTTTACCTCTGTCTCTGTCACTATGTCGCCCAAAAAAATATTTTATGAAATTATTGTATTGTCATCGGTTTTTAATACGAGTACAATTTTTCATATTATTCAGACCTGTGGAAGTAGGTGAAAATTATTTTCAAAGATTCCGTTACATAGTTACATACATACAAGTTAAGCTAATAAAAAAGCGTGTTAATTACTGAACTAGACTGGACTAGTTGATCACAAATCATACTAGCCTGTCTACCACTCTAAACCTATGATCACAAGATTACAAATAAATAAAACATTTTCAATGCGACGTCATATTTTCTTAGATTTTGCCTAAACATTGATTATTGAATTAAACAAATTTTATGCGGGTTACTATCGCGTTTATTTTTGGTTAGTTTCGAGACTATAGCCATCGCGGAGAGACTGACATCCTCAAGAAAATTGGGTTGCCTAGTGCCCAACCCCGTAGAGCTTGTATGAAGAGAATTGTGAACGTAAAGGAAGCGAGGGAGTTGTGTCAGAATCGTGGCAAGTGACGATACACTGTCTCTGCTTATCCCTCCCTAAAAACGTGTCAATTTTTATAAAATAAAATGTAACAAATTTTATTTTTATTATACATTTCTATACTAAGCTACAAGCTAAGCGCTTGTATCATAGAAACAGGACAACTAAAGTACATATACGAGTATCAAAGATACATTGTTACCGGTGAATGGTTCCGCACCCATTTCACTCGGCTTACGTAGTTATTGCACTGCCACTACACCACGGTCGCCAGTTTGTGACAATAACTTATACCTGTCGAAATGATTACCAGAAACTTAACTTTCTAAAAATGTTTTTTGCGATTTAGATACAATGGCCCACTTTATTCGGTCTAAAGAATATCCAAGTGCTGCAATTATGTTGCGTTAGGTCAAGTTCATCGATTAATACTTCGGTCAATAAACTTTTTCGAATTACATAACACTTATAGGTAATAAAATTTACATATTACGAACATTTGCAGTTTTAATATCGGAAAAAGGAGAATAAAGACTAATAAGGTATCAAACTGAATTAATCTAATTGATATCTTTTATCTATAGTATATTAGCAGTATAATAAAAAATTTAATACTTAGTATTTATTTTATTTTATAAATCTATGCTATATTAATCTGTATTTAATTTTATTAATTTATTAATAATTAATAATTAATTTATTAAGCCTTCCAACGAGATTACATTGGTATAGTTAAATGCAATGTCAGATATTTACATGAAAAATTCAGCAATTGGTTGTGATTTAAGTTATTGAATTAAATTAAAACGAAAAACGATTTAAAAATATCAATTTTTGATCTACTAAATATTAAGAAAAGCATACTGAACTAAAGTCATCAGAGCTAATGTATCTCCAAAATTGCCTTTCCACGATTCTGACAGAATATTTTTTGCTTTCTTCAAATCCACTGCAGATCCGGGAAAATACCACCACTTACAAATAAACAGACCGTAAAGTGACTTAGTCGCGTTTTGGGATCAGCTTGCAAACTAGGCCGGTATGGTGGATGTGACCTCTACACACAGTTATTAAATTGTAGTAGCAGTTACTTCCATTAATGGACCACGCTCCAACCCAACATCATATTGCCGTCGTGTAGAGCCACAATTAAAGTTTTGCCCCGTGCATCAATGGCCTAAATCTAATTATTCTCTAGTTTCTTGTATGCCATCGTTGTGTATTCGTGATGTATCTGTCCTTCATGATAGTATTGTCACGTTCACGGCTTACGTTCGAAATCACTGTTATTCCTCACATTCGCATAAAATATATAATTTTATGTTACAATATTAATTAATGTTATTGTAAATTTTTTTGTTGTAAATAAATCATGTAACTTATATTGGTAATTATTTTGTAGCATGATACATACCTACAAACTTGTAAGGAGTGTGGTACAATGTGATCTTCGCTGTACCTACAAAAAATACCACCAATTAAAGACCATTAAGGGACTTAATCGCATTTCGGGATCAGCATGTAAGTTGCCTGTTCTAACAATGCCGGCATTTGTCTAGTTGGAACTGGCCGGAAACTAGTAGTAGCAATTGTATCCATTCATGGACCGCAATCTACTTTAAGATCAAGCATGTAAAAGTGAAATAAAATAAATTTAAAGAATTTATATTTTATTTAAAAAAAATCGTACTTTTGGTATTTTATTTGTACCTACAAGAAATGAATTTTAAAAGAGTCAGTCCTCTTAACTCGCAATTCGTTTATTAATAATATGATGTATTAATTTTACTTCTATATTAAACATTTCAGGAGTTTGATAAAGTTTATTACAAAATACCTTTTACATAATAATTTTCTTGTACTTAACCTAGCATATACATTTTATATGGTACCTACATTGTGCTCGTATCATCGCTACTAAATAGTAAATGCACGACGACAGAGATCCGTACAAAGAGGTTGAATAAATAAAAACACAGCCGTCCCTATTACCGGCTGTTCACGTATTCAGAAAGAACCCTTATACTTTTGTCACTCGTAAATGTAAAAGTTCTCTTAAGGCCGCTACAAAATGCTTGCTTATATTCTAGGGAAGTCGGGAAAAAAAGTAAAAAAAAAACAAGTTTGATGTTATTTTGTTTTGGCTTTCCATTAAGTTCCATTTTAGTTAATAAAAACATAAAAAAGAATTATCGCAAACTGTCAATTCTATCGGTGTTTAATAGGGAGTTTTGGCGGGCAACTGCAAGTGACAGGACGCGCATTTTGAATTATTTGAAAAGCTTGTGTTTTTCATAAATATTAATGTGTAATAATGGTGGAATTGTTATCCAGTAATCATTTTTAAGTTGATCAAGTATAAACAAGTAATTTAAAGCTGTGAAAGCTGTGTTCCCTTCAAGACTCCTTCCAAAGTTTTAGTAAAGACTTTCCGCTGCTTTACTAAAACGACCATCATCAACCTCACTATCATCGTCATCATTTGATGAATCACTCGCGTGGTTCATCTTCATCTTTACTTGACAATGTTTTAACATTGAACCATATATTTTTACTTTGACACTGGCAAGTTAAATACTAAAGCCATAAACAAGAAGAAAGAAAGAAAGAAAGAAAAGTGTTTAATAGGTCATTAAAATCTGTTGTATTGAAACGTACAAACATAATGTTTTCTCTATAGAGAAAATCTTTTTGGAAACATATTTGTAAGTATATTTTGTAAAACTAAACAATAAAAAATACACGTGTAACTTAAACTGAATCTAATAAAAAATAATAGAAAAATAAACTAAAAAAATCAAACACTATTAAATGGTAGTCTGTTTATATAATTACATGTTTATATGAATAAAAAACTGAGAAAACAAAAAATAAACTAGACTATTAAATGAAGACAAAAAAAACGTTTTCAACAATTATTTATGATTGTTTAAATGAACTTGGATTATTATGATTCACGGACTATTTTACTATGTAAACTTTAGAAAAAATATTGTACTAAGTATGTTTTTTATACAGACTAAACATTTAACCGCAAATCGCCCGTCGTTAATCTAGCGTGCTATCCACTGCTACCCCACAATAAATTCCTTCATTGATGGTTCCAATATTGATTTTTAAAAAACTATTTTTTTTATTTCGGCTCGAGACATGACAGCACCCCGCCTGATAATATCCTGCAGAGCGGCCCATGAATAGGGACGACTACTACAAGTAGCAGTCACATTCACTATGCCGGCTTCGTTAAAGCTGATCCTGAAAAGCGACTAAGTCACTTAGCGGTCTATACACTCGAAAGTGGTTCCAGGGAGACTGATGAAATGCCTACTACCTGCTCCTAATATCTCTAATAAAGGCAATGCCCTATATCCATATTTTTATTATTATTTACATTTCTCTACTAAACTACTAAAGTGCTTGAATCATAGAAACAAGACAACCAAAGTACATATCAAAGATACGTATTCAAGTAATATATCAAAGATACATTGGTACCGGTGGGTGGTCTCGAGCTCATGCTCTCGGTTTGCATAACCATTGCACTGCCACAACACCACGGTCACCTATTAACTAAAAACTCTTATCATATACCACATATACCATATAGCAATTTACCACAAACAATGAATTACTTATAGATTAAAAGAGAAATTCAAGTACGTACTACACTTTATGATATGAGGTCAATAACTCACAATATAATTGTTACAAACCAATTAAACACTAGTTATCCTTTGAACGATTTTATTCGTTTATAAACACAAGCACAACATACAATTAAAATTACCGCAATTAATATAAGAACCGGTTATCATAATCGATCTTGATCTAAATCAGAGATAAATTAAATCATCGAGATATTTTCTATTTATTTAACGCTTTAATGGCTGATTTAAGTTAATAAATATGGATTAATTTACACTGACCTTTGCACTTATTACTAAGATATCCGTTCGAGTTAATTAGAAAATTATTATGAATCATTTAATAAGATTTATGTTTTTTGCGCATTATGATTTACGACTTAGTATGTCTATGATTTTTATTACGTCTGATAGTATGATTTTAACGCTGTAATAGCAGGCTTAAGTAGTAGGCAGCCTACTATTGGATCTAAATAAGGTAAACCGTGTTTATTTAAAATAAATAAAGTTTTATACATTATAAACTTTAAACTTCTGGTAACGAAATAAGACTTTGTGCACTAAACAAAAATCTGTTTAGTACACAGTCTTATTTCGTTACTAGAAGTTTAAAGTTATACTTATAGATCATTATGAAATAAGGCTCTATAGCAAGTAATAAAATATTAATGTAGTTATAATATAGTTTATTTTGGGATAACACAATATATATTAAAAATAATATTTTATGATTTTTGTATTTTTGGTAATTTCTTGTTTAAATGCATTTTCTCTATCATAACATTTTTCAGTTTATATAGAACCATGACACGAGGCTATAACTTAACCGCAGAAAATAATTATATATTTTTAATTGTTCCTTGACTTATTGTAACAACACCCTTCCTGATATTAAGTTGAGTGTCGTCCATGAATGTAGGCGACTGCAAATACAGTTAAACAACTACACTTATAGTCTGTACACTTGTAAATGGTGGTACTACTTTGAGTCAGTGCCATAGACCAAGCAAAAGACCACCAACTTTCTGCCTACCACAAAACTGCTCATGAATCATACATAATTTTGTTGTTGTTATTTAACTGTAATATCAATTTATTTATATAGAGTAAGACGTATTTTAAATTATAAACGTGTAAGAGTTAAGACGCAAACATTTCCGTCGAATATGGCACGCCAATTCCCTACGCGGCCGACTGGTACCCTCAGCTTTAAATTGGTAGGCGGAAGCTAATGCGATTTTATTGTATTAACTCATGTCGGCTAGTTATATAAAATTGACTGTAAAACACAAGGCACAACCTTCACCTCTTTTCACAAATTGTAAGTATTTAATCACCATCATTTTCTTTAAATCGCCATTGCTATCTTGTTGTCTCTTAAATTATGCTATTGTAAGTCAAGTCTTTATACAATATTCTAAATAAAGACATGCAAAGTTATGCAATTGGACTATTCGCTCTATGTGGTTTGTAACGTACATAAATATAATACAAATAACATCTGATCGTAGGACAATCGAGTAGCGTTTTTCTATTATATTTTATTTATTATACTACTGGAAAATTATAGAAAATTTTATAATTAAATTTAAGTTAATGAATATATTTTAATAAAGGGAATCCTTATAAATTTCAATATCGAATCGTATCTTTTTTTAATAAGTCGATTAAAAAAAGATCCGCGCCTGTAACGTTTAACGCGCGATAGCTTTGACCACTGAAACTCTTCTATCCTATTTTTTAAATATATTAGACAGTTTTTTAATTTGCTAGGCCATTTTGCCAGATTTATACCACATACAATACTTGCAAGCTCCACTTTGCAGATGATATACCTCACTTTAAGTATGTTTTATTAATTTTAGTCATATCTAATGCATTAATAATTTATAAGTTTCAGATATGCCTAATACTGAAAATACATATAAATAATATAGTTTCATCATGTGATTATATTCACATGATGTTATAATAATATTTTTCAAAATATTCAATAACATTGACAAATCTGTGGGAGTAGTACATTATAAATAATGAGAAGCAAATATCTAATTCATAAGTGTTTGGATAAGAGAATGCATCTTGATAGCTCTGATTCTTTTAGAGTAATTTATCGGTAATTAACATCTTTTACCTGAATCAAGAAGAGAGAGGAATATTTTGTTTACGGACGGACGTACCGACAAACGCGCCTTGTCATAATGCTACATACATTCTATTGTATAGTTAGATGTAAAGAATACCTTCACGACACAAACCCGATGCGAACAAAATACGATGCCCGCGTATGTCAAATTTGGACGAAAAATCCTGGGGGACAAATTACAATTGATAGAATTCATTGTCATGGGAATATATCAGTATCGTATCGTCAGTGTCAGGAGAGCTCTATGAACCCGTATCATTGTGCAATCGTACGTTTCAATAACTCTCCACACTTGTAATGCGATACACACAGGAAGTAGAAAGGTGTTTTATATTTATAACTGTTTATTACATTCACTTGTAGGCTTATTATTTGTAGGCGAGCGTGGTTTAGTGGTCACGTAAACCGAGAAGTCCCGGTTCAAAACCACTTGCCGGTAAAGGGTGCATTCTGCCACTTGGAAGAAAGCGAAAAAACAGTCCTTATAATGATGTGAAATGATGGGTGTACAATGTGCATATATGTATATGTAGGACTGTAAAGGAAAGGACAACTACGCGCCTAATCTACTTAAACTGTGTACAAATAAATACATCGTATAACAATATAAATAGCATATCAGTTGTAACATTTTTATACGCAGAAGTCATTGATCAGATTTGTTAATAGTGAGTTGTCGAGTTGTGTGTCCCCCTTTGGAAGGCAATTCTTGTATTTGAAATGAACAAGTTCTATTGCTTAAAACAAATCCTAAATCGATTTAATAAATTAATAACTGATTACAATTTAAAAACAATAATTATGTAGGTAATTATTGTTGGCATAGCTGATGTTAGAGATGTTCATCAAAGAATAGAGTAAAAGAGAAAGAGACGTGTCAAGGCTATGAAATAATTAGGTGAACGTTGTGTAGTGACAGTGCAATGGTTACGCAAGCCGAGAGCATGGGTTCGAAACCTCTCACCAGTACCATATCTCACCTCACCATGTATCTTTGATAGTCCTGTTTTTATGATACAAGCACTTAAGTAGCTTAATATAGAAATGTATAATAAAAAAATCATTTGTAAACTTGGATTTATATTATGAAACCAAAGCCATCGGCAGAAAATTAAGCTCAAATATTACATATATATATATATATATATAACACGTGAATGTGAAGGAAGCAAGGGAGCTGTGTAAGGATCGTGGTAAGTGGCGCTCTATTGTCTCTGCCTATCCCTGTGGGAAAAAGGCGTGACAATTTGATTGATTGATTGATTGATATAACACGTTGGATAGATTTAACATTTAAACATAAAGTAAAAATATTTTGGTAAAAAGAAAAACAACAAAAAACTTGCGAAAAATGAACAAAGTAAATAAAAATAATAAAATCTAAGTAAACAGTTTATCAATATCTCCTAGTATAATAAATATACTATGAACTGTTCGAGTAGGTATATACGACAAATATTGTACTTAGACAAGAATAAAGCCACCTTACTTTACCATCGTCGGTACTTCAACTAAGCCACGTTCTACGGGGATACAAAACGCAATTTAACACGTCAATGATTTAGTTACTTTAAAAGATTACTCCTAATGAATAGTGCGGAACATCGTTTGATTCCTAAACCTTTTTGTCAAATAAATACTATTCAATTAATCACAAAGCGATCCACTTTAGTTCCGTGTTTATATTGACTAGATCTTTATTAGGATGTTAAGATTAATGCCTGTCTTTTAAGGTTTTTTTTTGTGTTGGCACGACTTATGACCTCACACCATAAAACACACTGGAAAGCAAATTACGAGTGAAGGCACAACTTCTAATGTTATGTATAATATAATTAAGTAATAAACAATCCCACTACGTAGACCTTCATTTTTATTATCCAATTTTTTTTTATTGTGACTCGACATATGACAGCACCCTGCTTAATGTTAAGCCGAAGTGTGGTCCATGAATGAATGTCACTGCTACTACCACTCAATAACTGTAAGTAGCAATCACATCCACTATGCCGGCAACTTACAAGCTGATCCCGAAACGTGACCAAATCACTTTACGGTCTGTATACTTGTAAGTGGTGGTACTACCCCGGATCGGCAGACTGGGTACCACTGCCTACCACTCTTTGATCACCAGACCCGAAGCAAATATCCACTTCTTTTTTTTATTAACAAATATATGCAATATTTAATATAATTATTAAATATTACAAATTAAAGCTATGAAACAAATATTTTCTCCGACCGGAAATCGAACCCGGGACTTTACGCGCAACAAACCAATCGCTAAACCGTTCGTCCACGCCTGTCGCCAATCTAAATTCATCATCATGTCAGACATTAGTCGTCACATAGGCTTGCGGCTTGCATCCAAGGTTTCCTGATATCTTTGTCATCAGTCCAACTGACGGATCCATCTAAGTTATAATATTATATTGAAAAAATGATTGTGGTGTCACTTAATAGCAACACAGCACTTATTTCTTCCATTCTAGTGTCAGTGGAATTAGGGATCCACGTTATAATGATACTTAACCTTAATTCCTCATGTATGTACCGACCTTTTCCAATATTGTGCCGATTATCAAGTTCGCACTACAATTATTATAATACATTTTCATTAAAAAATCATTGTCATTTTAAAACATTATTTTATTTTATATTCTATTTATGTCAAAATAAAAAAGTCTTCTTCTTGATTACAACAAGAGCGTTTCAATTTCACATCCCTGACGCATAGCGTCAAATGTACATAAAGTAATTTTCATGGTTCACCAGTGGGATCTGCCAGCAATAACATGGAACATGATATTTGACAGTCGGTATAATTCACAAACGACAGGGTTACAAATGAGACATTGCTAACCCACTGAAGTCTGTTATAGGTCTCTGTGTGTCTAAACTGGAGTAGGATAAACCGGCTTTGTTGCCAGAAAAAAAAGAAGCAGATGCCGCTAAAGGAGTTGTGTAGCAGGTCCTCCCGCCAGATGGGTTGTAGATACCGACTGATGGACCATTTTTAAGCAGGCCGACGCACGCACAAAGAAGAAAGTAAAGGAATGTTGGGAAGTCTTACGTCTAGTAGTGAATTAGTTACTGCTGTAAAAGAGAACATTTTCATTCTTAATTTACATACCATGTGGATGTTTGGAAATAATTGTAAATCGTCCAAGGCTTTATTGGGAAACATCAGAACACTTAGATACTCTGGGAACTATATAGATAAACTATAGAAAGTATGTCAATGTTAATACTATATTTTTTTATTTGTTAAAATTATAACAATTGTACCGGTAATGACATTAAAATTGTATTGTCTCAAATTAAACTATGCTTTATGTTAGGTGCAATATATAATTCGACGTCTCATTTAATCTAGTATACTATGAGTACACAATTGAAATATTCATGAATTTTTTAAATTTGTATTTTTTTCTTCTGTTTATAAATATGTAAATGTTTTTTTTATTGTGGACATATTATATTAACGTATTTTATTTCATTGTGGGTTGGTGTCTGTGGTCAGGCGGAATGTATCTGCTCGCAGTAAAGGAGTATAGTGGATTATAGTTGTCTTGTATATGTAGATTGATAGTTGCTCATTATTAAATTATTATCATTGTCATGCTCATGTCTCTGCTCGGGAACCTTCAGCTAAACGCCTGGCAAAGGAGTTGTCCAAGTGGCTGACAGATAAGTCTGGAGATTGGAAGGCTGGCAATTATTTCTGCCTTGCTATACAAAGGGGAAATGTTGCCAGTCTCCTTGGGACTATATCTGATGCGACGTCATTAGATAATATATTTTTATTTATAGTAAATATACTTTTAATTTCATCTGTTTATTAAGCAACGAAGACAAAATATTATATCAATTAAAGAAATTTTGTTTTCATGCTTGTAAATAATTGTTGAAGCATAGTAATGCGAATTATGATCCAAGCAATAAAGATGTTAGTGCTTAAATAAAGTCAAATAAGTATGTACTTTGATGTCTGTTATTATTTACTACGACAAGAAAATTACAGAACTAAAAGTAAACTAATGTAATATCGTAAACCAACTCAATTAAGCAAATGAATAGGGGTTCCAGGACCTAAATGCTAAAAGAAATATATCGGCTTCCAAAGGTCTTAGAACTTATTTTTTCATTTTTAAATTCGTTTATAATAAATAAAAGATGGAAAAAGAAGATTTTTCAACTTAAACATGCCGAAGTTTTGTTATTTCTGCAAATCACGACCGGGTTTCTTATTACATGTTTGTGATAGGGGGTTTAAAAGAATTAAAAGTTAGTATATAGTTTGTATTTAAGCCCTGAAAATTTTCTAATTGAGTTGGTCTATCGGGTGTTGATGGTACTATTAATAAATATGAATTTTAAAATATGCAAATTTTAAATACCAGAAATTTAGTTTATACAAGCAAACTATGCAAATGAAAAATCTTACATTGTATAAAAATAATAGGTACCTAGTACCCTACGTCATTCTGTTATTGTTAGTTACACTAAACGTCTGCTAAATCTATAATTACTTTAACAATATTCAAAACACAAATTAGTCACATATGCAGTGTCTATATTAGGTATATAGACTCTGCATATAGAAAGACTTCATTGAAATGTTATAGTTTTATTTTTCATATTTATAGCGCATTTTTTTCCATTATGTGTAAAATTCACTACCGACTCCACTTAATCTTTCGCAGTCCAGGTTGCAAAAGACATTGCAATTGGCCCAAACGAAGATGGCGAGACATAATAGACCTCTACAACAGAGTGTCGCATCATAAGTCATGAAAAAAGAGAGGGTGACTAATAATAAAAAGTTAATATAAAAATATATATTAAATGTATTATGTGAAAAAGCACCTTTGGCCGGCATAATGACGGCGACTGAGGCAGCCATGATTAGTTCATCGGTTGTTTTAGTCGTCGTCACTCTTGGATCTCCTCTTGCTTATCATCAGGCTGGTCGAGGTTAAATGTCGTATCACAAAAAAGAAGGTATTGCCGGTTAATGTAGGTATTCTTATTCTAACTTGCTCATAGAGATACATTTTTAGCATTTCCGCATTTTTATAATAACATTTTTAAAGTTATTTTAGAGGCGGATAAATAAACCACATCCTTATTACTAATTTTATTAATACTTTTTATGCTACAATAATAATATTAGGTTTATAACTTTTCGACTAATTAATTGTTTAGAAGTAGGTACATAAACAATTACGACAATAACATAAGTACTTATATTCGTCTGAGGCATATTTATGTATCTTGTATCTTGTATTTTATTTTTTTATTCTTTTTTGTCATATTCCAATCTAGTATTGTTACTGTATAAATTCGTCTTATGTATTTATTGTGAAACGAAATAGGACATCACCTATATAGTCTAATGGCCCCCATAGACGTTGTACTTTTGTGTTAGCTTTACCCGCACAGTTAAAACTGTACTGTTAAACACAAAGATCGATATTATCCACACACTAAGCGTTTTTTTCTTTTCTTTGTAACTGATTCGTTCGTCACGGTATTCATAGGCTTTATTCATTTTATCTCTATCAGCGGAGTTAGGTTGGGCAAGTTAAAACGATAATCGTCTCTCGTTGACGATTGGCAAAATAATAAAAGTTAGGCTAAATCCAGCAAATTGAGACCAGACGATTTTCGTCACAACGATTAATAGTCTTGTTTATTGGATTTAGCCTAGCTTTTATTATTTTGACAATCGCCAATGAGAGACGATAATCGTTTTAACTTGCCCAACCTAACCCCGCAGAATTCTCAGTAGAAGAAATGGTTGGCTTCTATGAACTCTTTAGGTCTGTTATTGTGAAAACGTCGTTGTTACTATTAACCACAAAACACAAAATTATTTTAACTAAAATCACGGACGAATAATCAGAGTCGATACTGAATAAACTACGTCGACTTGAACGAATACGTTTAAAAATTGACGGTTATTATCAGGCTGCAGCAGGACGGTTTTTTACCCCGTCAAAAAGAACGACAGAGGCCAGAGGCCTTCATGTAAAGTGTATTAGACTATGCTGACTTAGCTATATGACTATAGCTATATGCTCTGGACTGATGGTTTCGTCCAGAGCAAACTCTGTCTGCCAAAATAAATGTTTTAGCACCGGCGCCGTCCCTCTTCTACCTTGTCGATCCATGCTAGTCGGACCTCTAGCACTTTAGAGACTAGCGTGACAGGCAGTGTCCACTTTTGCCCTTTACTTTACCTGCTACGACTTAACATTCAGATTCCATTAAAAGTTATAATTCCATGTTATTTAACTGCACTTGTATATTAACATTTGTAATTAATATACAAGTAATAATACTCTAATCAAAACTAAAATATAAATTTTGTTGAATTAAGTTAAAGGTTTGCGACTATAGCCGCGACTTCGTACGCGTCATTAGGAATTTGCGTCAAAGACTTACAATTTTGTGGTACATTGCTTTTATATATCTCTTAAGATTTGGCCAACATTGGCCATGTTTTCAACTAAACATGTCAGTTTTTTTTTTACAAAACCCCGTCATACTCGTAGCAGTCATAGTTCAGCCGTTTAGTATATATTATTTACAAATAATACCTTCCTCGTTTGTCAATCTTTCTATTATTAATAAACCGCATCAATTTTCGTTTCGTAATTTAAAGGATCTTAGCGTACAGACAGACAAAAGCGGAAAGCGACTGTATTTTATACTATGTGAAGATAAAGAATAAAAAGATCTTTAACTATTTGTTTTCATTGACATCACTATCTTTACAAGTGTCCATGATTTTTAGTACTTTTAATTACTGACTCTACATGAGTGGTTTAATTAAATTACCACACAATTATCTTTGCTGATATCGTTTATAATAGATATATAGTAGATGCAAATCGCAGTGTTTGTAATCAATACGTTCCTTAGCCTTGGCCTGAAATGTAACACGCTCTCCTTACTGATGAAGAATAATGTCCCACGGATGTCCTATTTTGTTTCTTATTGAACATTGATGCATATTAAGACTAAATCTAGTTCTTGTGATTTATTATAGTTAAAATATTGTGTTGTCATGAGAATAGAAATGTGCATGTCTTACAAAATAATTTACTTTATTTTTATTGTGACTCGACATATGACAGCACCCCGCTTGATGTTAAGCTGGAGTGTGGTCCATGAATAGATGTCACTGCTACTACAATTAAAAAACTGTGAGTAGCAATCACTTCCACTATGCCGGCCTCGATGAAACCGGCAACTTACAAGCTGATCCCAAAACGTGACCAAATCACTTCACGGTCTGTATACTTGTACGTGATGGTACTAACCCGGACAGCCTACCACTTTTTGATAACCAGTCCCAAAGCAAATATCCACCTCTTTTTTTTTCATTAACAAATATTTTCTCCGACCGGGAATCGAACCCAGGACTTTACGCGCAACAAACCAATTGCTAACCGTTCGTCCACGCTTGTCGTATTTTATTGTAACGCAATATTTGATAACATTTAGGCTTAGGCGGGAGTGTGGTCCATGGTAGGAGAGGCGACTACAGTTAATGCTCTACCAGCCCATGTGTTCTCTCCCTCCTATAACCTTAGATCCTTCAAGCGATGCGTGAATAAGCACCTTTGCGCGGCATAGTGACGGCGACTGAGGCAGCCGTGAACTAACTCGGTTGTTTGAGTCGTCGTCACGCTTGGATTTCCTCTTGCTTATCATCAGGCGGGTAGAGGTCAAATGTCGTGTCACAACAATAAGAAAAAAATATTTAAAAAAATGAATTACAAACATCAGTCTCATTTACTATGCCGGTTTAGTTGGAAACTTTTAAGCTGATCCGGGATCGCTACTGAGTACAATACTGCTTACAATATAACGTATTAAGATAGTTATACGAGATCGTAATATTAGATATGGATATATAGTTTTTTTATTATTATTATACATCATAGAAACAGGACAACCAAAGTACATATATCATATATCAAACATTGGTACCGGTGAGTGATTTCGAACCTGTGCTCTTTCGTTTGCGTAACCATTGCATTACCACTACACCGCGATCGCCTTAGATATGCATATAGTTAGATATGGATACATTCTAAACTATCGTAAATTAATAAGTAATATGGTTTGGTTCACAATTTATCGACAGTTTACAAACGAGATAGATTATAAACGGTATCCACAATTATACGGGGACATTATATTTCACATAGTAACGTGCTAATCAAAAGTAAGATCATTGTCATGGCAGCGAGCTCTACGCACGTTTGACATCAGACATGGATATAAACTTTATTGTTCGGTATGCTCATATTAAATACAGTGATTGCACTTCATGCTGCACGCAAACTTATAATGCTCACAAATCACGTGTTGTAATTTTTTTATTATTTTATTGTGACACGACATCTGATCTCGACTCGCCTAATGATAAGCAAGAGATCCAAGAGTGACGACGACTGGAATAACCGAGTCAGTTCCCGGCTGCCCCAGCCGCCGCCACTATGCCGGCTTAACTTTTATTAACAAACGAGCATAGTTGTTTTTATTATTGTCTTTCACTATATGACAGCACTATATGACACCACCCGCACACCTGACGGTAAGCTGGAGTGTGGTCCAATAATGAATGTGACTTCTATTACAGTTAAATAACTGTAAGTAGCTAAAACTGGCAACTTAGAAATCTTAACCGCACTTTTAACATTTTTACTTTATTTTATTGTGGCTCGACATATGACAGCACCCCGCCTGATGATAAGCTGGAGTGCGGTCCATGATTGGCAGTGACTGCTACTAATGTTATTAAATGTAATTAGCAGTCACATCCACTATGCCAGCCTAGTTGGAACAGGCAACCTACAAGCTAATCCCGTAACACCACCAAGATTGGTGGTCTCGGATTGGCTGACTGGCACCACTGCCAACCAGACTCGAGGCAAATGTTGGCCCCTTTTTATTAATAAATAAAATAATCTAAGCAATAAATAAAAGCTATGACATAATCTTTGTTCCGACCGGGAATCGAACCCGGGAATTTACTGTCGTCAAAATTTGTTACGCCAATATAAAAAAAACCGCGTCCGCGTTCTTAATCGGTCCTTTCGTTTAGGAGCTACGATGCTACAGCCAGACACACAGATACACAGACACGCTAAACTTTTTGAGTCGGGGGTTAATAAAATAATTGTTAAATTTAATAAAAGTAGGAAGTCACAAAATTCCGTTATTTATTTATTTTGATAAACATATTATTTCCGACATCCAAACTGTATAGTTGGTTAATTTAATTTAATATGAAAATAATGTTATCTGATCTGCAAAGTAACATATTAATTTACATTAATATAATTAAAAAAGTATTCATATGTAATTCATACATTCTCATTATATTTGTTTACATTGTAATAACTATATAATTTTTTTACTCACAAGGAAGTATGCGATTCTATTTATAATATTGTGTTAACATTATTTAATTTGCTTTTAAATAAAAATAGTAACTCTTTGATCATTTTTTATTTATTGTAGCTGAACACATGACTGCACCCTGCCTGTTGTTAGGCTGGGGTGCGGTCCATGGATGCATTTCCACTATGCTAGCAACTTACAAGCCGATCCCGAAACGCGACTAAGCTCATCATGGTCTGTATAAGTATACAAGTGTAAATGGTGTACCCTGGATACCTACCACTCTTTGACAACCAGACCCGGAACAAATATCCGCCTCTTTCCTTAATAACAAATATTTGTAATATTCCATATTTATAAATATTAAATATTACAAATAAAAGCTATGAAACAAATATGTGCTCCGACCGGGAATCGAACGCGGCACTTTACGCGTAACGAACGGGCTATGAAATAAATATTTGCTTAGACAGGGAATCATACCCGGGATTTCCATTCCGTGTCGTATCCTAAAGAGTGTATTTTCTTAATCTTTATAATTTAATTTCAAGGGGATCATACAAAAGATAATAAATAACCTAATTAAAGTTATTATTAAAATTAATTTAAAACACACACTACACTCCAATCAGTTACGCGTAAGTCCCAGGTTCGATTCCTGGTCAAAGCAATCTGTTTCGTGTGATTTATTTGTAATATTATATTTACATATAAATTGATTAAAATACTGTCTTAATAAATTTAACTATAGAGCTTGTATGAAGAGAATTGTGGATGTGAGGGAAGCACCCATTGTGTCTGCCTATTCCTGAGGGTGACATTTTTTTATTTAGTTTTAGTTTTAAAAATGAGGCAGATATTTGTTAGAAGCTAGACCGCACTCTAGCTTGAAATCAGGCGGAGTTATTGCTGTCGTCGCTACATTATTTATTTTAAAATCAACATTTTAATTGTTTCAGTAATACCCAATCAACAGAGCACTGAAAAGCAAAAATCTAGTTCGGTGACTACACCTGTTGATGACAGTTCAGAACCTGATGTTGTATCAGCCGCAATAGGGGACTATGGTCGGTGGCAACTACTAATGACATTCCTATTGTCATTATTCTCATTCCCATGCACATTCCATATTTATTTGCCCACTTTTACGGTAAGTAAGAATTATATTATATACATCTAATAATAGTAAACAATGCAAAAAAAACTACATAATTATTTAATTTTATCTGTATTATATTTATTTTATTGGGCTCGACATATGACCCCGCTTGATGTTAGGCTGGAGTGCGGTCTATGAACGGAGGCGACTGGTTTTAATAATTGCAAGCAAGAGTCGGATAAATACCGGCCTACTTGTACCCGGCAACTTACAATTAATTATACATAATATAAGTTTATTTAGTAATTACGATATTGTACTATTGTATTAACTTTCCCTTTTTATTATCATTACCTATATCGGGTTTCTTTTATACACAAAGGTCGCCATTTCAACAATAGTTAGAGGCGAAAGATTGCAAAGTGTCCTTTGCAGTAAGGAGGTCCAAAAAAGTAGAGGAAAATCTCCGCCCAGCAATGGGCCGTTAAAATGGGCTTATAATTAACAAACATTAACGTTATATTTCAGGCTAGAGAAACAAAATTCTGGTGCCGGCGTCCGGAAAATTTGTCGTCCCTACCCATCGAAACATGGATAAATTACAGTCAACCACGTAACAGCTTATCACCATCATGTTACGTTAGAAATATTTCATTCGATACCACCGTAGAAAGTATTTTAAATAACACAGCACCTTTGATTGATTCCTTTAAGAGATGCACTGAATTTGAATTTGATAGGAGCGAAGTGGGAAATACGATTATTTCTGAATGGAATTTAGTTTGTGATAATGAAGGATTAACAAGCCTAGCTGAAGTGGTGTTCTTAGTTGGTGTTGGAATAGGGGGAGTCGTGGGTGGATGGGTTTCTGATAAGTAAGTATTTATTAATTATATAGGTATACATACACAACAAAAAACAATTATTGCCTTTATTATTTTAATAGATTGTTTTTTTTTTATGAAATTCGAGTCCCATAAATAAATACACACAGGTTAACAATTTGCTGACAAAAATACTCATTTTAACAGGGCAAACAAAATACAATTAAATTAATAAATATTAAATAAATTAAATATAAATCTAGAACTCAATATACAACAACTTTTTTAAATCTTTAATTTACATATTTTTTATTAATCGCATTTTAAAAGCGAGTAATTTAAACTTCTGAACTACTTGTATTCTTTTTTTTATTGAGACGTGTCATATACTTTGCTTTGTTTTACGATAGCACAAAACCGCTTTTTCAGTTTACGATTGCCTCAGTCGTCTCACTGTGTCAGCCAAAGGTCATTTTCCACGTTTTAAAAACGTAGGATATCTACCCAGAAGATGGACAATGGACAGCCGACCTGCTTGAAGTAGTGGATGCAGACCGCTTTTAGCAAGCCACTGTGGATATTATCTCAGAGAGACCTTTGTTTACTAGTTGGAGATTTTTAGATAACAAAATGATCGCTAAAGATTTTTTCACTATATAATTTTCTATTTCAGGTTTGGTCGAAAACGCGTCCTAATGGGAATGATCATAGGTCAAAGTAGTTTAGCTATTTTGGCGCTTTTAGTTCGGTCATACATCCAGTATGTTCTTGTTAGATTAGTGATGGGACTCATATCAGTGTCAGTTGTATATGCAGCCTTCGTGTTATCTGTGGAACTGGTTGGCGGAAAATGGGTAACGATAGCTGGAGTCTGTAACTTTTTTCCACTCCCATTGGCTTACGTGATTGTGTCTCTATTATCGTTAGTGCTTCCTGATTGGAGAGATTTACAGTTGGCATTGTCTTTACCTGGATGTCTGCTTGTAATTTTATGGTAAGTTCAAAATATATTTTTTCTTTCTTGTAGATCGACATATGACAACCTGATTTTGAACCGGAGTGCGGTCCATGATTGCAACTGCTACTACCGTTAAGTAATTGTAATTACAAGTCGCATTCACTATGCTGGCCTAGTTAGAACCGGCATCATTTTTTACGAAACAGATTTTTAAGCAGTCTAAATGAAGTCACAATTACTGTCTACCTTTCAGGTTCTTCTTGCCGGAATCTCCAAGATGGTTACTAAGTATGGGAAGGACTCAAGAAGCAAAAGCAATTTTGGAGAAAGTAGCCAAGTTTAATAAGCGTGAACTTCCGCCAGACTTGGATAAGATGATGATGCTCAGTAAAAGTGAGGGATGTAAAGAGGAACCGAGTGTAAAACTATTATTCAAAGGCATATTGTTAAAAAGAACATTATGCCTATTTGTGGCGTGGTTCGCTATGACTATAGCTTACTATGGACTACTTTTAAACATTGGCAATTTCAACTTGGGAGACCTACATGTCACTTCAATAATACTTGCGGTGGTGGAGATTCCTGCAATAGCTACTAGCATACCGATTCTTTTGAAGGCAGGTCGAAGAATACCTATATTTATAACGATGTTAATATGCGGTATTGCATGTGTGGCGAGTGAATTGTTTGCTTTATCATTCGAGGATGATTGGATCATGATTGTTTGCCTAGTGATTGGTAAATTTGCTATTGGGGCGACGAATATGATGTTGCCGATCTATACAGCGGAATTATATCCAACTGTTATTAGGAATCTGGGTGTTGGTGCTATTCAAATCTCTGCTGGATTGGCGTTAATATGCATCCCTTACTTGTGGAAATTGGTAAGTATTTATATCTTTATTATACACATGGCGCATTTGGAACCACACCAGTCACTGTGAGCAAATTCCCAGGTTCGATACCTGAGCAAAAATTTGTTTCATACCATTTATTTGTAATATTTAATTAGATTGTATATTACAAATATTTGTGAATATTGTAAAAGATATTTGCTCCGTGCCTGGTTAGATTGGTAGCCAGACAGTTAGTACACATTGTGAAGTGACTTAGTCGCGTTTCGGGATCTGCTTTTAAAGTTCCGGTTCCAACTAGAAAAACATCTAGTGGATGCGCCTCTATTCACGAGCCGCATTTCAGCTTAATATTAGATTAATACTGTCATATATCAAACCATAATAAAAATTGTTTTAACTTCCAGACAATACTCAATGACCATTTACCAATGGTGACAATAGCAGTGCTTAGTGCTTTCGGAGGAGCTATAGTGCTGGCATTGCCTGATACTGGAAGGGTATCTGAAACACAAACTTCAAAACAGGACGAGAAAAAGTAAGCACATTACTCTGAAATCAGTGTACAATATTTAAAGTTTAATTTAAGTTATCTTCACTTCTTCCTATAAGTTTGGATCTTTCAAGCGAATCGTGTAAATGCACCTTTGGCCACAATATCGATGGCGACTGAGGCAAATCGGTTTCTTCAGTCATCGGCGCTTTTGGACTTAATCTGTTTACCATCAGGCACGCCTTTCCTGATGCCTTATGTCGAGTCTCAATAAAAAAATCTGCTGCTAAATCTGTCTATACTCATATAGACCATCAGGATATAACATTAGACTAAATGATATTTTCTTTATTGTGACCAACTGATGTTAAGGTGGAGTACGTTCCATGAGTTGAGGTGGCTGCTACTACAGTTCAACTGTAAGTAGCAGTTACATCCATTATACCAGCCTAGTTGGAATCGGCATCTAGTAAAAGAGATGCCGATCTAATAAAAGAGATTCTATGAAGTAGGTTTTATATCTGTATTCAGTATTTTATTCAAACTAAATATTGCATAGCGCCATCTACCTTTAATCCCAAGAAACGTTTTGTTTCAGATATAACCTTGATTCAACAACAGCTTGTAATGGTACCTTTACTATCACCGACGATAGAGGGCGTTAGTACTGTGAGAGATAGAATTCTCTTACTATTTAAATTGTTATTACTATATTTTAGTAAAACCCTATTCATTATACGAATTTCAATTATATTTTTGCCATTATAACCTTGATTAGATTATTTTATTAACAAATTGGACGAATAAGTGATTATTTAAGATAATTATATTTGTTAAAATATTATATTTAAAATCCGGCATAGTGACGGCGACTGAGGCAACTATAAACTGAATCGGATTTATCAGTCGTCGTAGCACTTGCACATGCCTTTTCGGAAAAGACAATGAAATATACATATTTAATATGGTATGTTATGTTTACATGTTGTCTAAGATTAAAAGAAATAGAGTACTTAGATGCACCAATGTAGTGAAGTGAAGTGAGACGAGGAAGTGTTAAAGTATTTGATATTTAGTGAAATGGAAAGACAATTCGTAATATTATCGAAAAGTATTATGTCATGCCT
This sequence comes from Tinea trinotella, assembly GCA_905220615.1. NCBI lineage: Eukaryota > Metazoa > Arthropoda > Insecta > Lepidoptera > Tineidae > Tinea > Tinea trinotella. Next base: position 5,578,195 of record HG992314.1, read on the forward strand.
AGTATTAGAAATAAGTAACCAGTGATTATAATGAATTTAAACATTAAGGCTTAATACGCTAACGTTTAAACAATGATTAACTTCAAAGTTTTATCAGACGTTGTAGGAAACTTTGGTTATTTTTAATATTCATTAAATGAACCGAAATATTTTGTTATATTGTATTTCGCATAAAGCATTTATTAGACTCAATTAGCTATTGAAATGTTGGCGACAGATATTTGACATTACGTTTTGTTAATTAACCTATCTAATATGCGTCAAAAAACGGAATAGTTATAACTTCAACACTTCTTTATGCAAGTGACTGTACATAAAATACCAAACTCCGATAGTATTGCACCGGAGTTTGGTTGTTTATGTAGTTTCAGGAAACGTATTTGTATTAAAATTCCAAACCTAAATAACAAATATGATGACACTTTGTGCTCAACTAAAGAGATTCGTTAACATTAGTTTAAATTTTGGTGTAATCAAGCCTTACTCGTAGTATTAAAGATTGATACACATAATTTATACCTAGATTGTAAATAGTTATTATTTGTGTAAATATTAGTGATTATTATTATTAAGAATTAATTATATTATTTCGGTAGTTAAGGAGTTTATGTGGAGTGACAATAGCAGTAGAATAATAGCGAAGGAATAGCACCTTGCGTTATAGATGTGGTTTGAAAGAAGATGTAGTGACAAGGATTGACAAAGGAATGTTTCGATGGTTTGGGCACATGAGTGAAAGTAGATTGACGAAAGGAATTTATAAATCTGATGTGGATGGATGCGTTAAACAAGGCAGGCCCAGAAAAGTGTTTTCCGACCAAATCGGAGATTCGGAAAATCTCCTCAAGAAAGCTAGGTTGCCTAGTGCCCATAACCACAGAGCATGTATGAAGAGAATTGTGGATGTGGATGTGGAGGAAGCAAGGGAGTTGTGTAAGGATCGTGGTAAGTGGCGCTCCATTTTGATTTGATATGTTTAGCAGTGGACGCCTTCTGGCTCATGATGATGATGATATTACGAGATATAAAAATGACATTAAATTTAGTTACCATAGATTTATTTAGTGTTTAAAATACTTGTAGTTTTATTAGTAAACATTAAAGATAGGACAATCTCGAATTTTTTGAACCGAGTTAAGTCGATTTAAAAATATGGATTACCCGATTTGCAAACCGAATTGATGAATTCGATTCAAACCGGTTTACAAACCGAGTTTACCAATTCGGTCCGACAATCTAAATTGCCTAATACACAGTATGGTTTGCTATAGAATTTCGGATGTGTATGTATGATGTTAATGGTTCAACTCGGGTTAAAAAGTCGAGTCGTTACATCTCTAGTAAACATTACCAATTTATAGATTGTACATAGATTTATTATGATTGTTATTGCTATAAGCATATGGTTATTGTGTGTTTGTGAAGTATGTTTTGCGGCAAGTTATTGTACTTATCTCCGTCTATGTTTAAAAATTGTCTTGCTAAATGTTTAATAAATGCAATACGCATGGCCGTCTTTACCCGGGGGTTCAAGGGGTGCGGTGCACCCGGGCGCTGAGTCCTAGGAGGCGCATGCCGACCGCCATAAATTTCGATACACTGAGACCACGCGAGCGGAGCCTTGACTTTCGCACCCCGACGCTGAATATGCTTAAGACGGCCCTGGCAATACGAGTAGTCTGTCTTCGAAATATAATATAAATTAAACTTCAGTTATATTATAAATTTCAATTAATATTGAATTTATTAACTCTTAATATTCTGTAGATCTTTGTTTTTTTATTGTAAACTTGTAAATGTAACAATTTATTAAAAAAAATATACATTTTTATTTGCTTTTTTATTTACCCAGTTTTCCTCAGTCCTTTATGACGAAACAGCCACGGGGTTTATTTATGTGTAATAAATAACCCTATACATATTAGTTCGATGGTAAATTAGTTAAATGTAGTTAAGTCTGATAAATTGTGTAATCCGCTGTTGACTAAACTCCTAGTATTTTTTCATATCTTTTTATTAAATCCAATAATATGCAACTAAACCTTTTTTTTTCTTTGCATATTCTTATGTTATTTATAATCAGCGCACCTGAACCTTCAAAATTATTTAAATCGTAATCTATTTTTTTGTTAGAGACTCGACGTCTGACCTCTACTTGTCTAATTGTAGGTAATGGGAGGTCCTAGAGCGCCGAGGACTGAAAAAATCACATGTTTATTTTACGATTGCTCAGTCGACGTTACTATGTCAGCAAAATTTTTTTGACTTCTGATTTGCGACTCTGTTGTAGTCTTATGTACCACAATGGAGTGTGAAACTCGTGTCGTCATTATATATCAATCAAATCAAATTGTTACGACCAGTTCCTACAATGATAGTCAAAGTCAATGGGGCGGCACTTGCCACGATCCTGACACAAATCCTTCGCTTCACTTACATTACATCCACAATTCTTTTCATACAAGCTCTACGATCTTGGGACAGGCAACTTAGCTTTCTTGAGAATGTCTCCGATTTGGTCGAAGAATCGGATTTATAAATCCACATCCACATCAGATTTATAAATTCCTTTTGTCAATATACTGTCTAATGTGTATATATTTTTTATTATTATACATTTTTATTATTATACATTTTTATTATTATACAACAGGACAACTGAAGTACATATATCAAAGTTACATTGGTACCGGTGAATGGTTTCGAACCCGTGCTCTCAGCTTGCGTAACCAATGCACTGCCACTACACCACGGTCGCCTTTTAAATTCTTTCTTTCCATGTTCCATTTTTTATATACCTTATTATCAATCAATCAATCAAATTGTCACGCCTTTTTCCCACAGGGATAGGCAGAGACAATGGAGCGCCACTTACCACGATCCTTACACAGCTCCCTTGCTTCCTTCACATCTACAATTCTCTTCATACAGGCTCTGTGGTTATGGGCACTAGGCAACCTAGCTTTTTTGAGGATGTCTCCGATTTGGTCGGAAAACACTCTCCTGGGCCTGCCTTGTTTAACGCATCCATCCACATCAGATTTATAAATTCCTTTCGTCAATCTACTTTCACTCATCCTTTCCATGTGCCCAAACCATCGAAGCATTCCTTTGTCAATCCTTGTCACTACATCTTCTTTCAAACCACATCTATCACGCAGTGTGCTATTCCTTATTCTATCCGCTATCGTCACTCCACATACACTCCTTAACGACCGCATTTCTACAGCGTTAATTCTACTCTCATGCTTCTTCTGCCATACCCAACCTTCACTCCCATACATTAATGTAGGAACAAGCACCGCATTATGAACAGCCATCCGTGACTTTTGGGACATTATTTGGCTGTTCATTATACTATGAATGGCACCGTTCACTACGTTACCCTTTTGCACTCTTCTCTCAATATCTTCATATATACCTTATTAGCTTTGTAATAAAACTAACTCAACTTTATTTGAGGCCATTGACTCCATGCCCAAGTCTAGGCCATTCCCTTCGCGGGTCACACACATTAGTAGGCAATACTACCGGTAACGTGTCGGCTATGTGACGCGGCGACTTCGGTCGTGTCGTACGTGATTTTAATACTAATACCCGCTATGGCCCATTAACATAATGTCACAAGAAATGCATTGTTTTGTATTTCTAAGTATATTTCGTTAGTTGATGATGAGTAAAACATAGTTTATTTAAGTAATTATAATCTTTCTGCCCATCCTATAACCTTAAAGCTTTCAAATGAAGGCATATATATCGGCCAAAGGTATGAAAGCAGCCGCAAAGCCGCAAGCAAGCAGTCATCGGCGTTCTTAAACTTCCCCTTGGTTTAACAATTACCCATTACATCAATTCCTGGCAAGTCAAGGTTTTTATAGTATTTCAAAATAGTCCTGTTTTGCCTTATGCGTTTAAATCCCTTTGTATGTTTCTGATAAGAGATTCATCACTAAGACAAACCGACATAATAGATGTGACTTCTGTTTGCAATCATTTTTCTGTGAAGTATGTATGGTAATTAAGCATAAGGAATACAGATATACGGTCGTAATTCGGTTAACAGTAAATGCCATATTTACTCTCTCACGGAAAATTAAGTTTTGTAATAAATGAATCTTGTGATTTCTAAATTGTTAATCTATAAAATAATCCATAATTTCCAAGGTAAAGCAATTTCCACATTACAGGATTTTCTCTTTTCCTTGCTCATTCACGTGAAACATTTTACACCATCCATTTAAAAAGAACATTATTCTAAACACGGGTTTTATATTAGAATAGTAGGTAAATAAATAAAAATAAATATTTTAATGACCATTTACCATTTTACCTGATACATTTCAATATTATTTTCTGTTTAACTCGTTTAAAAGAAATTTTTAGCGCATAGCGAGCAGACATGCAGAGAGAAGTCTCAATCTCTATATCGTCAGTGATGATGGGAGGATTAAGAAGAACAGTCATTGCAATTAAGATTATTAAAAGGGTACTGAGAATAAGAATATCAAACAAATCGGAGTTAGAAGAAGTTTCAGTATCGTAATTCCTTATACATACTAATACTAATACATTTTTAGCCGGCATAGTGAGGCGACTGAGGCAGCCGTGAACAAACTCGGTTTTCTCAGTCGTCGTCACTCTTGAACCTCTTCTTGCTTATCATTAGGCGGGACGAGGTCAGATGTCGTGTTACAATAAAAAAAATATAAATAATACTAATATATCTCCAATATTTCTCAATCAATGAAATTGTGATGCCTTTTTCACACAAACTCCATCTCCCTCCTTGTGGATCATTTCTCTTCATTCAAGCTCTTTCTCAAGCCAGCTCTCCGATTTGGTCAGAAAAATTTACTAGGTGTCAGTTGTAATAAAGTAGAATAAAGTACAGTGTGTCGTTACGAATTGAGTACGACTAATGAAATAGGCGAAACAGGCCGGGTAACGGCACTCAAGTATATGCTCATACCCATTACTGATGAGCTCCTTACAGACACATGCAACAAAACATAAATTATGTTTAGTATTAGTTATACTGATGTTTTGTATGTAAGATTTTGTATGTGGAAGAATTTTTATGTTTATGTCGTCATAATTTGGTTTTACTTCTCCTGGAGCTAAGACAGGGTTATGAAAAGATCTGAAGTTATGTCAATCTGGTGAGATGCCTTATTATGTGCCTTTTTACGCAAAGTAAAGTAATAATGGTGTTTTTATTTAAAAAAAACGTAATAAACGTTTGGTAGAATCAATTTTGATTGGATATTCATTATCACAATCAACTTATTCACTAAAATCTCAGTAGAATTAATTTATACAAACAAATGTATACTTAATAATATATTTTAATCATTTCTTGGCCGGCATAGTGACGGCGACTAAGGTAACCGTATATTGAAATATTTTTTTCATTCGCCGGCGCTCTTGGACCTCCCTTTGCTTACTATCAGGCAAGTCAGGGTCAGTTATCGCGTCTAATAAAAATATATATTTGTATGTGTTGTATTTAATTTATATGTGTGTATATGATACATATTTGTTTTTATATTGTGCACTTAAGCAATTGCTGATCACACCTCCCAAATATTAGCTGGCAGAAAATTTCAATTAGTGTCAGAAAAAACCTAAGTTAGTGTCAAGTTCAGCTTTTGTGAACTAGATCGTGAATATATCGGAGACATCTTCAAGAAAACTCGGTTGCCTGGTGCCCATTACTATAGAGCTTGTACGAGTATGAAGAGAATTGTGAACGTGAAGGAAGCGAGGCAGTTGTGTCAGGATCGTGGGAAGTGGCGCTCCATTGTCTCTGCCTATTCCTGTGGGAAGAAGACGTGACAGTTTGATTAATTGATTTGTAGATTTAGTGCAATATTTTTACAGTATTATAGCATTTCTATTGGTATTTAAAAAAAAGTAATAGATGACGAAACATAGGTGTTAAATATTTACAATTTGCTTTCATCGTTTATCATGAGAAATGACAACAATTGAAAGCTTGAGTAATTGCTTAGAACCGACCTCGCATTATCAATTACCTTTTTATATCACATATAACTATGGCCGAAGAAAAAGTGGACAAATACAGTTTACGGAACACTTCTGTGATTCTATTACAAAAATAACGACAGACGCGATAGCCGCGTAAGTGTTAAAGCGATCACATAAAGAACTGTTAATGGTTATCTTTTAAATTATTTTATTGAGACTTCTCATATGACAGCACCCTACTCAGCCTGATGTTAAGCTGGAGTGCGGTCTTTAATGTAAGCAGTTAAATAACTGTAAATTGTGGGTAGCAGTCGCACCCAATATGCCGGTCTAGTTGGAACCGGCAACTTATAAGCTGATCCCGAAACGCGACTAAGTCACTTCACGGTCTGTGTGCTTATAAGTAGGTACTACCCAGTTTCGGTAGACTCGGTACCACTCTGTGACAACCAGACTGGAAGCAAATATCTGATTCTTTTTTTTAATACAATAATTTAATACAATACAAATAACAGCTATCAAAAAACGTCTGCTCCGACCGGGAATCGAACCGGGGACTTTGCGCGTAATGAACTGGTGTGCTAACCAATGCGCTACGTCTGTCGTCATAACTACAGTTTTTCTTTACTGTGGTTATGATTATAAAAATATCCAAGTCCACAGTAGAATTTATTCTCAAGCAGAATTCAGTAGACCCCCAATATATACGACAGTAGCAGAAATCCCGTCCGTCATGCCAGCCAGGACATCAATTCTATTAATACAATTGCATCTAAAAAGCAGCGAAATTGCGTCACACTGATATTAGACATCTTCGTAACCAATCAGCGAATGACAAATCAATATGTAAACTACGATGATTGGTCACTTGCGATCACTGCTCTTTCGTCGGCATAGTGCATCAAGAGAATTAAGACACTGATGAGTTTCCTTTTCTTATTAAGCTCCACAATTACGAATCATACTTTTTCTTTTTAATAAGGTATCAGATTGTTATACATAAAACAAAGAGTTTATATGTTTTTGATAGGAATTCATAATAGCGTTACGATGTACAGTCTGCCTGTTGCTGCCGTTGCTCTCTAGTTGGGTAGAAACTTAAATAGTATGAGAGTGCGGCGAATGAACTATTATGGCTGCAGAAACTCTCACCAATAACTGTCTGCTGTTGAAGCTGACTGTACACTTTCGTGTGCGTGACCGGATTGCCGGCCAGTGATGTAATTTGATGCGTGTCCTGATGTTCACAGTGACAAGTGAATTTCAAACACCTATTTTATTAATGAATTAAACAAATTTTATCGCGTTTATTTTAGTTTTGATTTTACCTTTTCATTTTATTATTCCGACCGTTTTTATTGTTTTTATTGTCTCTCTATGACCACGATGGCTAAAAAGCTCTCGAAACGTCGGAATAATAAAATAAAATTAAAAAAATAAACGCTATAGTAGGCCGCATAAAATTTGTTTAATTCATTAATCAATGTTCGCGCAAAATCTAAGAATATCTAAGAAATTTTATTAATTTCTTCTAAGTTTGTGAAATTATCATGCTTGTGTAATTCTATTTTCATGGATACATAATAATAAGTTTCAGAAGAAGTGTGACTTGACATCTGACATTGAATTGCCTGGTAAGCAAGAGGAAGTTCAAGTGCGCTGACGCAAAGACTGAAAAATACTACACAACTTGCGGTTGCCTCAACCGCCATCACTATGCTGACAAAAAAGTACCTAAGGTGTTTTAACGTTGATTTCACTACCGTGATCGGTAGTGAAACAGTCTCCCAAACCAAGAGACATCAGTTCGATACGTATTTTTATGCCAATGTATTTTTGATGTAGTACTTTTAGATCCCGGCAGAAAAAGAGCGCTCTGCTTCTGCTACCTACTTACATTTCGTTTTACAAATGTGTATAAAATTCAGAATATTATTAATTATGTGCACCACTGTATAGATAGGCAGACTTGCTCCAACTGCAGTCGTTAAGAGCTCTTCTAATCTGACGATCCTAATGCACAGCTCAAAATTCAGCTCTTTTTATCTGCCGGGAACTATACCTGCCATAACCGTAGAGCGCGTATGAAGAGAATTGTGGATGTGAGGGAACCGAGGCAATTGTGTCAGGAACGTGGCAAGTGACGCTCCATTGTCTCTGTCTATCCCTGTAGGCGAAGGCGTATTTTTTAAAGATATATTCAAGAATTGCAGTGGTAAAAATAGAGTGTTATTATAGTAGTATATATATATATATACCTAATCTAAAACATTACAATAGTGATCATTTTAAAAGTTCAATACCAAAAAGTATGTTTAAAAAAACTCTTATGCATAATTGAATGCCACAAAAAGGAGTGAACAAGTTACCACACATTGGTCTGGCACGCTTGTTGTGCTGCGCTTACAAATGAATAACAATGCCCAAACATTTGATGTAACAAATCGGCTGTTCATTACATCAGGCTCAAAGTAACACACACACCGTTAACAAAAAAGGGCGTTCGATTTGCTATTACAAAATTATATTAGGTATTTTTATTTATATGAAATGCAATGCTTATGATGTGTTTATTGTAATATTTAATTAAGTTGCATTAAGTTAAGGCGACCGTGGTGTAGTACGTAGGTAAGCCGAGTGGCACGGGTCCACGTACTCACCGGTACCAATGTATGTTTGATATATGTACTTTGGTTGTCCTGTTTCTATGATACAAGCACTTTAGTAGCTTAGTACAGAAATATATAATAAAAAATAAATTCATTATAAAAATAAAACCTATCCTTTATGTTGGCAGCCCGCCTGTTAAGTTGGAGTACAGTAGCAGTCGCGTCCACTATGCCGGTCTAGTTAGAACCAGAAACTTTTTAGCTGATCCTGAAAAGCGACTGAATCGCTTCGTGGTCTATATACTTAAAGTCACCACTTTCCACCCGGTATAGTACCACCACAACACCGGGTTGGCACTTGGCATTGTTTGCCTAGTACTCTTATTAGGTAGCTCCCACAAGTTGCAGGGGTCGCGTTCTCCTATTTTTGCGGAAACTACAAAAGCAGTTGATTGTCAGTTTGAAGGTCACATGGCTTCGCTTTGATATTATATAGAAATGATTTTTTAAATTGTAATGTAATCTATAAAAGTCTAGCATTTAAAAGTCCATCTGACATTTTATAAAGTTCGACAAGTCTCCAAAGGTCTTTATTCAATACAAATACTTTTAACCTTACTATTTTTATGTAGTTTCATCTTCACATTTCTTTTAAAATAATACTGAAGTCTTATTAGGAATAACTTACTTCTTCTAAATAACTACTAACTTATAAAACAAAGACTAATCTCTCAATCTAGATAGGTACTCAAACTAAGCTTGATGGGGATGTTAGTTTTTGTTCGAATCCTGGTTCAAACTTGTACGTGTGCTTTAAGATAAGAAAAGAACATACATTAGTATTAGCATAAGCTATTAAATTTTACTTATTCTCAAATAATTGTGAATAAGTAAAAACTATATTTAGGTGGTCTGGGTAAAGGTATTTTTTTTTTCAATATTCAATTGTAGTAAGAAAAACCTTACAATTGACGACAGGCGTGGACGAACGGTTAGCGATTGGTTTGTTGCGCGTAAAGTACCGGGTTCGATTCCCGGTCGGAACAAATATTTGTTTCATAGCTTTTATTTGTAATATTTAATAATTATATTGAATATTGCGAATATTTCCTAATACAAAAAAGAGGACGATATTTGCTTCGGGTCTGTTTATCAAAGAGTGGTAAGCAGTGGTACCCAGTCCGCTGATCCAGAGTAGTACCACTAACTTACAAGTATACAGACTGTGAAGTGATTTGGTCGCGTTTCGGGATCAGCTTGTAAGTTGCCGGTTCCAACTAGGTCGGTATAGTGGATGTGACTACTACTTACAGTTATTGAATTGTAGTATGGACCATTCATGGACCACACTCCAGCTTAACATCAAGCGGAGTGCTGTCATATGTCGAGTCACAATAAAAAAACAACCAATTTTAAATCCTCACCTAGAATACTACATCATATACAAAAACGAAAGGTAACAAATTAAAACCAAATTAAATGTTAATTAAAGACAATCGAACGTGATTGAGCGGTATTTTTGAATTTTTGGATCGAGTGAAACATTTTTTAAGTAACTAGTCAATATAACGGTTGACTTTGTATGGGAGCGAGCTATCCTGTACTCGGTTGCCTTGCTTGTGAAGCCGCTGTTGAGGGCGCGGAGTGGGCGACCTCAAATACGGGGCGCCGGAAAAAGTTCCTTTATTTGAACGTAGTGCTTCGAGTGAATGTGACGCGGGGACTAACGAGAAACATGCAGGCGTTACTGGTAAGTACTCGATGAGTTACATATATTATTACATTTTTTTTACCTCAGAGCTTGTATGAAGAGAATTGTGGATGTGAAGAAAGCAGTGGAGTTGTGTCATTATCGTAGCAAGTGGAGCTCCGTTGTCTCTGCCTATCGCCATGGAAGAAAGGCGTGACAATTTGATTGAAAAATGAATTTCCTGTTATTACAGTAAAAATTTTTGGATTCCTGATTTTTTTTTCCTATCAGTATTTCCTATCAATCATATTGTCACGCCTTTTTCCACACAGGGATAGGCAGATACAATGTTAGTACAATTTAGCTACGCGAAATTCCTGGGTTCGTTTCCCGGTCCGAATAGATTTGTTTCATAGCTTTAATTTGTAATATCTAATATTGCAAATATTTGTTATTAAATAAAAAGAAGCGGATATTTCTTTGACAACTCCGAGTCTAGTTGACAAAGGTTGTTAGGCAGTGGTGCCCAGTCTGCCAATCCTGGGTAGTACCACCACTTACAAGTATACAGACCGCAAAGTGATAAAGTCGCGTTTCGTGATCCAACTCGTCCAGCATAGAGGGTGTGACTGCTTCTCGCAGTTATTTAACTGTAGTGAAGGTCACCTCCATACATGGACGGCACTCTATCGTGTATCTTAAATATAGATACACTGAACTACAAACAAAATATATCCTATAAATAAATAATAATGCTGCAATAAATATGTCTTATTTACCGATCTAAATAGAACGACCTTGACAGAGCAGTTATTCCGTTTCAGATTGTAACCACAACTCACATTTCTTTCGTGTATAAGGTTAAGGGCCGTTATTCCAATCCACACTAAACTAAATGAAACTTTACTTAGCGACGATCTGTCAATCAAGATAGGCCAATTTTCAAAAATACTTTTTTCAAAAATGCACTTTGGCATAGATTTTTAGATATAGTTACAGAGTGATACCGTTTTTATTTAGTTATGTATGTATATTTAAAGCTAAAAGTAATATATATTTAACATATATAATACGTGACAGATTAATTGGAACAAGTGGAATGCTTTGCCAGCCCATGTGTTCTCTTCATCCTATGCGTGACATCGCTTGTAGGATCCAAGGTCCTAGGAACCTTTGGCCGGCATAGTGACGGCAACTGAAGCTGTAAACAAACTAGGTTTTCTCAGTCGTCGTCACTCTTGGATCTCCTCTAGCTTATCATCAGGCGGGTCAAGGTCAGATGTCGTGTCACATTAAAAAATATTTCATTATATCAGTATGCTTTTATTATGCAGTTAATTTATGCTTGATTATTTTGGAACATAACATCACTTTTTTTCATCAATTTACTTACATTCTTCGTTTATTTCTATTACTGAATAAATTAGTAATGAAAATTGGAATAAAAATATCACTTTTTTGATTTAATTTGTAAAGTAGTTTTTACTAAGATAAGTTTTGAATAACCGTCTCGAACTGTTCTCCTTAATTCATAAAGCGGAACTAATTTCATATAAATTCTTAGTACAAGGTGTCGTATTAACGAATTAATTACGTAAAGCACGCAATACACAAACTGTTCTTATTACGACATAGCAACTATGTAATATAAAGAGCTGGTTCAATGCCTACATAGATAATAGCCTTTATAATTGTACTTTTCACTTACATACATTTCTATGTTTATGTCATAGTTTTATAACAAAAAAGGTTTAAACTTGCGTGTCGTTGCAGTTTAATTGTTGTGTAGATTTTAAGATAAGTTATCTTAAATTGTATTTTTCTGAATTGTTAAAAAGTTTTGTATTACTCGCATTTCAAAGTTATTTAGTATAAATCAGTTCCGTATATTAAAGCGTTTTACACATATTTATAATTTTTTTAAACTGGTACTGATCTGCTCAACATAGTTTGCGCCACGGAACATATAAATAAAACATATGAATATATTTAAGTGTTCTGTGGTTTGCGCTTAACAGCCTTCTTGATATATGTTTATTGAGGTCTAACATCAAATCCCACTGGTATAGGCAAAGACAACGGAGCGCCACTTTGCTCGGTCCTGGCTCAACTTTTTCTTTATTATTATGACTCGATATATGGCAGTACCTCGCCTGTTGTTAAGCTGGAGTGCCGTGAAATGTCTCGCTTTTCGGGATCAGCTTGTAAGTTGCCAGTTTAAACTAGGCCGGATGTGATTGCTACTTACAGTTAAATAACTGTAAGTAGCAATCACCTCCATTCATCCACTTCAGATTAACTTTAGGCGGGTGCAGTCATAATATTTGACATATATAATAAGATATTGAATATAAAGTTTGATGTTTTAAGAGTAGTAGGCAGTGGTTTCAATTAGGGCGGCATAGTGGATGTGGCTGCTACTTACAGTTAATTGACTATAGTAGTCATCTCCATTCATGGACCGCACTCCAGTCTAACATCAGGCGAGGTGCTATCGTAAGTCGGATCACAATAAAAAAAAACTACAAAATATTATCTTGAGTAACGTGTTTCTAAGCGAGTAAATTTCATAATTTACGTTACCAAGTTAACAATGCCGTTGGTAATTATTGAAAGACCACTTTCTTATATGATTAGGCATAAACTAGTTTACATGTTATGTTGAAGAATATTTTCATTATCAACCCGGTAACATCTATTACAATCTTCCTCATTTATAAATTACTTAACACTTGGTAACACTCAGGGAAAATAAAGTATAAAAAGATATTATAATTTGAAGAAAATAGCAATATTTTTTAATGTGGTTCGATATACTTGTATGTTAGCATCCTGCCCAAAGTTGCTGCCAAAAGCTAGAGTGCGGTCGGCTATACCTGCCTAGTTGGAAACAGAAACTTTAAAGGTGATACCAAAACGCGACTAATATAAGTCACTTTACGGAATACTGGACAAATGATTGCCAACTGCCTACGACCTTCCCTGCGACTCTTAAACACCCAGTTCTAAAGCAAATGATCCTTGTTTAAATTTATATATTTGTAATATTTTTTATATTTTTAATATTTAATAATATTAAATATTGCAAAAATTTGTTAATAAAAAAAAGAGATGGATATTTGCTTCGGGTCTGGTTATCAAAGAGTGGTAGGCAGTGGTACCCAGTCGGCCGATACGGGGTAGTACCACCACTTACAAGTATACAGACCGTGAAGTGATTTGGTCACGTTTCGGGATCAGCTTGTAAGTTGCCGGTTCCATCTAGGCCGGCATAGTGGATGTGATTGCTACTCACAGGTTTTTTTTACTAGTCGGCGCTACCTCTCCTTGCTTGCCGTCAAGTAACTACTAACCTTGACTAGGTTAGTAGTTACGTCACAATAAAAGTAAATAGTAATAAAAAGTAAAATAATTGTAATATGTATAGTAATTATTTGTGAATAAAGTAAAGTAATAATTATGCGAAGAGAATTATTATTCTGAATGAAAATAATGTTATTTTAGGATTGTAAAAAATCAGTTGATACCGCATATTTCTGTAGTAATAGAGTCTTATAAAGATATCTCAATTTAAAATCGTATTTTATCTTTCAATTTATATACTTAGTTTACTTTATCATTAATAATTTAAAACAAGATTATCGTTTACTTTTTACAATATATATTTTACGTACGAAAGAGTTCAACGCTGTAAGTCATAAAACAGTTATTATTGAATCGTTAAGTTATATTATGGGTACATATTTTTACGTCTCGTTTTGGAATGTGACGGAAAAGTGGTTGGCCTTTGATATTTAATTGAGATATAATAACATAATTAACATATTGCAGGCTATTCATTATTAGTAGATCATATTACATGAGCACAAACTTTAATTTTACACCAGGAAATGCATTCAATGTCTTGTAAGTACAACTACGCGATTTTGTGAAAGGTCACGTTTTTTTTTGGAACTATATTAATGTAAATTATTACTATTTCTCGAGTGAGCTACTAAAGATTTAAAAGGAAACTCGAAAACTTCGAAAACTTCGTCTGGGAAGATAAATAACCGTCCAAGTTGGAATAGATTAAAATAGGTCTTAAAACGCGTTACAGAGTATACTTTAGTTATATCGTTACTTCGGCTTTGTTGCAAGAGCCGTAGTTAGATACGAAACGTCGAGATAAATAAAATATATTTAATAACGTGTTAATCTATTCGCACCTACATTTATTTAGTAATGTGCATCCTATTCCTGAATGGGATGATGCAGAACAAATCCATTACATGCTTATTTATCTATATTTTTAAAATGCAAACAACTATTTGATTTTTGGGCATTATTACACTTGATATATACCAACCTAAAAAATAAAAACTGATTAGTAACCCATTTTTTTACAATGTATAACATATTGAGTATTTTACTATATAGTATGGATATAGAGTTTGGGTTTTGTTTTATTGTTTAGGTAAATTGCTTTGATTTTAATGTAATAAATTTCTTTCGTTAGCGAAATTTTGCAACCGAACAAACAAATAAATTGCAAGTAGAATTTATTCATTTATTCTGTATACGTACAAGTCGTTAGATTGTACTAGATCGAGAGAAATGTTCACTTTCTACGTCAGAATCAATAAAATGGAATACCAAGTACTTTACGTCATTTGAGCCGTAATTGCAGGAATTATGCTTATTATTATTATTATTATTATTATATAGTATTACTATATTATAAATATGTATATAGTAAGTACTTGTATTTAAGCTATTATAACTATGAAATAATAATGTTGTTAGGTAAGATTATATTATTTATATAAATATATAGACAGGATGTAGGTATATCCGATGTGGAATGGATGAGGCAGACCCAGGAGGGTGTTTTTCGACTAAATCAGAGACATCCTCAAGAAAGCTAGGTTGCCTATAGTGCCCATAATCGTAGAATTTGTAAGAACAGAATTGTGGATGTGACGAAAGCGCGGGAGTTGTGTCAGGATCGTGGCAAGTGGCGCTGTAGGAAAAGGCGTAACAATTTGATTGATTTCATTTAAATAATAATCTACTCAATAAAATTAATTTTCATAAATAAACCATTCCTAAAAAATTTATACAAGAATTCGTGTAACACTGAAACTTACATATATGGAACTTTCGAAGCTTAATAACCAGTTTCATAATTTTAAAAATAGAATCCAATTGACATCTGACTACTAAAAATGCATTCTTTACTTGCAACAAAAGTTGCAATAAAATTCACTAGAAGGAACAGAGGCGTAAAAGTAAATTAAAACCCGTCCATTAGAAATCAGTTAAAATCTTTCAAGACCAACTAAATTAAAAAATAACAGAATAACTACTACATAAAATAATTCTGTATTATAAAGATTCAAAGTTCAAGACCTAACCGTGTCGACAGGACTATTTTTGTACTATAACAATAACTTGAGTGGCCGACCACCCGTTCCAAAATTACCTTGACAGACGGAAGCAGATATAAGTATGCCGGGTGTCCTTAGTGACCGACTTGTTTGCTACAATAAATCTTTTTCATGATGCGTTTCGTTTTCTTTCTTATTATTATGAGACAATGTTTTTATCTTGAAATTCAAGATGAATTAATTTGATATACGGACTCATGATAGCAGTAAAAAACCTAGGCGCCATAGTCATAAAACTAGGTATGCTGTTCTGAGAGTATTAACTCACTAAATCCAGAATTCAGGATTGGTATCCGGGGTGGTGCCACCAAATTTAAGTGTACTAACCGTAAAGTGACTTAGACGCGTTTCGGGAACAGCTTGAAAGTTACAGGTTTCAACGAGGCCGGAATAGTAGATACGATCGCTACTTGCAATTATTTTACTATAGGAGCTATCGTCTCCACTCGTAGACCGCACTCCAGCCTAACATCAAGCGGGGTGTTGGCATATGCCGAGTCACAATAAAATAAATTCAGATTCAGGAATTTATAAAGGAAAAGGGATGAAGAAATAGCCCACAACTTTCTAAATAAATAACCCTCAGTTTTTGAATTTTATCTATTAGATAAGAACTTTTTACACCCATCGATGGTTAAAGCAAAAAGTGCTATTAAAAAGTGCTTATTAAGATACTAGACGATGTATACATTATTACACAGAGAATACACCAAGATACATTGAGGTTTAAACAAATTACCTTCTTCCAAAGATATGAATTATTATAGTACATTTTATGCCGAATTCATTGCCACTGAAACAGGCATTTTAAAAATTAAATAAAAAATTACAGAATTTTTTGACTGTATTGAATTAAAATTTGAAGTGTTTTTATTTTTTTAAATATTCTTATCTATAAAGAAATTATGTCACAATATAATATAAAACCTGCAGATTTGATTGCAACATGCGTTCATTGTCGCATTATGACCGATTTCCGAAAGTAGAGTAGTGATTTGCATACACTGTGTAAATATTGAGTAATCGGACTTATACAAATTGTGTAGGTAGTTACTTTAAATTTAATTTAATCACTTTTATGGTCAAATAATAAAATGTATATCGTCACGACAATGTCACCTAAAACACAATTATTAATAAGAGTTTATTTGAAATTGAAATAAAAAAGCATCTTCTTGTTATTTTATGCTAGAGTGGCAAGTTAATGCTTCTTGAAACTAACAAGAAGTAACAATGCAAAACTTATTTTTTTTATTGTGACTTGAAATCTGATTTATTTACTTGATGATAAGCAAGAGGACGTCCAAGAATGCCGAAGGCGGCAAAATCCAAATCAGTTCACGATTGCCTCAGTTAAAATGCAGGCCAAAAAAAGTATCTTTTATTCTTTATAAAAACTAAAGATAGATTCTATTACAATTCTATTAAGAAATGATGGTTCATTCTTACATAAAATAAAAAATTCTGTATGTCTTCGTGGGGCTCTATTGTTATTAGCATAAAGTTACATTCTAAGAGTAGTAGGCAGACCAGCTGGTGGTCAGTTGCCCAGTTTGCCGATCCGGGGTAGTACCACTCGATGTGCAGACTATGAAGTGACAGTTGCGTTTCGGGATGCGTGAAGAAGCACCTTGGCCGGCATAGTGACGGCGACTGGGGCAGCCGTAAACAAACCCGGTTTTCTCAGTCGTCGTCACTCTTGGACCTCCTCTTGCTTATCATCAGGCAAAACGAGGTCGGATGTCGCGTCACAATAAAAAAAAAGCTGGAGGTCAGTTGCACAGTTTGCCGATCCGGGGTAGTACCACTCGAAGTGCAGACTGTGAAGTGACAGTTACGTTTCGGGATCAGTTAAACTAGTGCAATAACTCAGTGGATGCGATTGTTATCTACTTGTATTTAACTTTACTAGAAAGTCGCCTCTAGCCATGCACCGCACTCCTACTTAACATCATGTGGTGTTCTGTTATGATATTCGAGCAGCAATAAAAAACATATATTATCCAGCCCTGGTGCAATGACGTGAAATTGTTAACTGATATAAAGTCGATGAGACCACTAAGATAGTCTCCTTCCACAGAAATAAGATGTTAACCAATGCAGCCTATGTCGATTAAAATGGACGTATATTTTTAAACTCCAAAATGGAGTCACGGTCATTATTGATAATTAAAACTATGAAATATGTAACAATAGCAGTATTTAGATGCCCATTAGTTTATGGTATCAGTTTAATTGGTTATAAAATTGTTACGCAAAATTCATGGAATGATCGCAATGCAGGCTTGATACGATAACGGCGTTATAGCAGGCCAGCTAAGTTTTCCATGATGTTTCTGCATTTTTTCGGACAATAACTTTTATTCGATCGTATGTCGAAGGCGGCATTGGTGGTGTCTTACAATATTTAGTTGGGTAGAGGGGATAGTGAGGGCAGGGCAGGTGAATGTTGCGTTACAAAAAGCTTTGAAACCTACATTTCGTCACAACTCCGGAACGCTGCCTTCATTCTCCTGCCTGCCACGCGATGGACCCGGCACCCGCACGAAGTATCCATGGATGCTAAGATATTGTTTCATTTTCATCTATTAGATTTTTTTTTATGTGACACGTCTCATGACACCACCCCGCTTGTTCTTAAGCTTGAGTTCGGTCCATGAATAAAGTTGACTGCTACTACAGGTAAATAAATAAAGAAAAAAAAGTAGTTGTCATATCTGCAATGCCAGCCTAGTTAAAACCGAGAACTTACAAGCTGATCCCCAATCGCGACTTAACCTAATAGCTAATTTATTCCCAAAAAAACCTTATAAATTATGGTGACTCTAAATATTATTATTAGTATCAAAGTAGGTTAGTCAATGCAATACTAGTTTTATCTAACATTTCTAGTTTACACTGTTATTTGGTAAGATAAACAGCCCACAAGACTAGGCGACTATATTTGAGAGTATTGCAGAAATAACAACATACAACTACCCATAAATTAATTGTACCTATAGTGACGTATTAATCATGTGGGTAAAAATACATAAGCCGTGCCTTGACCGCTATTCAAGTTAATGCGATTAGTGTGTGTGTAGGTAAATAGATAATCTAGGTCCTAACAAACTAGACTTCAATAAAAAAACGTCAATAATAAATGCAGCCTTGTTACGTTTATTAATATCGCGTTTTTGTCATTACAGATATGCATGCTGTGTGCAGTCACAGTTTATGCACAATTTGATTTCCCGGCACCGCAAAGATTACAAATTCCCGGAGCAGTCCCTGTGGGAAGACCAAATGGTTTCCGGCAGGGAAGAGTACAAGGAGCAACGGGCCCGGGACCAAGAATCCGTAGACCCGGCCTCAGCAGACCGTCCTTCAAATCAGTGGACGCACAGCCGAGACCAATATTGCAATCTATAGAGGAACCCGCCAAACCAGTCACAGAAGAACCCGAAGACGAACTTATCGAAATCAACACACCAACAGCGTTTTCACCAACATTCTTCTCTACACAAGAGCCACAGAATGATTTCTTCGACGCCATTACCACCACATCTCAACCCAGACCACCAAGTGCATTCAACCCATCGCCATTCCCACAATCTACGCCAACAGCGTTGAAGCCAGAACCGATTAGACCCACACAATTCAGGCCATTAATTTCTCCACAATCATTTACGCCCATAAGGAACGATCCACCAGCAAGGCAACAACCAGCTAGGTACCAACCACTATCCATCAGACCACAGAGACCCACAACTTTCCGAGCGGAACCTCGCCCACAAACCTATGATGAAGAAGAACCAGCCCAGCCGGTCAGACAATACACAAGGCCCCAGGAGCCTGCTAACCGTGCACCACCAAAGGCTGCCCCGCAAAAGTACACACAATCAAACCCCAGGGAAAAGAAACCAGTGGCTCAAATTATTAGAAAATTCAGAGAGGAGAATGAAGATGGCAGCATCACATGGGGTTTTGAAAATGATGATGGTTCCTTCAAGGAAGAACATATTGGTTTTGACTGCATAACACGTGGTAAATATGGTTACATAGACCCTGATGGTTTAAAACGTGAGTATAATTACGAAACTGGCATTGCCTGTGACAAGACTAAGGAAGAACAAGAAGAGAAAGGATACATTGATTATCAGCAAAACAGAGCAGTTTTACCAAATGGTATCACTCTTGATCTCTCTGCTATGGGTAAAAAATCAAAAAGACCTTTTAAACCACCGGGTAAATAGTCTGTAGTAATAAAGTCAATTAATTTCTAAGTTAGTTGTAGTTATTTTAATGAAATTGTTGTACATGTGCCTGAAGTGATTAAAATATTTCAAAACTTATTAATTCCTTTTCATTTCCCTAAACACAATAATTTTACTACTAAAGATAAATAGTAATGGATTCTATGTTCGGACGACAGACGTAGCCGATTGGTTTGTTGCGCGTAAAGTCCCGCGTTCGATTCCCGGTCGAATAAAATATTTTTTTCATGCCTTTTATTTGTAATATTTAATAATTATATTAAATATTTGGTAAGGCAAATATTTGCTTCGAGTATGGTTATAAAAGAGTGGTAAGCAGTGGTATCCAGTCAGCCTATACGGGGTAGTGCCTCTTATACAGGCAATACTTACAGGTAGTACTTACAAGTATACAATCCGTGAAGTGATTTAGCCGCACTCGGGATCACTTTGTAAGTTGCCGGTTCCAGGTAGGCCGGCACAGTAGATGTGACTGCTATTCACAGTTATTAAATTGTAGTATCAGTGACATTCATTCATAGAGCACACTCCAGCTTAACATCAAACGTTAAGCAGGATGCTGTCATATAAAAAAATGTGCAAGTGCCAAGTCCATCATGTGCCAGGTGGGAAAGTGAAGGCAGTGTTTTAGACTTGCAACTGGAAAGGTTTAAGGCCCTTGCAGCGTGTCAACATTCACCTTTCCCTCTACAAACCTTACCAATGCCACTATAGTGCAATATGCCAAATATTGCAAATATTTGTTAATAAAAAAAAAAGAGATGGATATTTGCTTCGGGTCTAGTTATCAAAGAGTGGTAGGCAGTGGTACCCAGTCTGCCGATCCGGGGTACTACCACCACTTGCAAGTATACAGACCGTGAAGTGATTTGGTCACGTTTCGGGATCAGCTTGTAAGTTGCCGGTTCCCTCTAGGCCGGCATAGTGGATGTGATTGCTACGCACAGTTATTGAATTGTAGTAGCAGTGACATTTATTCATGGACCACTCTTTGGCTTAACATCAAGCGGGGTGCTGTCATATGTCGAGTCACAATAAAAAAATTAAAAAAAAATAGTGTATACAACTACCATTAATTACATTACATACATACGTTGAACTATTGTCTCGGAAAACACATGACATGGGCAGTGGGGACATTCACTCCTCAACTACCGCACAGACATTATAGTATTTGCTGCAGGCCAATATTTGCATAATATCCTGGCATAATATCTATTAGTATAGATTTTACAGACACCTTTGACTTTTGGTCGAAAAATGTAGCCATAAGTAGGCCCAGATCCTTTAGGACGATGCAAGGTTTTTGCTGGTTTTCCTCTTGCACTGGGTAAAGCAGGGTTCTATATTAATTTTGCTCCTTCTTTTATGAGAATATAATACTACACCCTATATTGTAGCTGAGAATCAATTATAAATAAAACAAATTTATTATTTTACTATAAGTTTTTTTTTATTTTACTTACTGAACATAGAAAAAATAAAATTAATATGATCTATTATTATTATATGGCTGGGGTCTCCTCATAGGGGGTGGCATTCTATTTGGTGGCGTAATAGAGATATCTAAGTAATTTCCAATTTGAAATTTTGCTTGGGTTAAGGTTTTATTGTCATCACCTCCTCTTTGACCAGAACATGTAACTCCAATTTCCCTCATACGATAAGTTGGGGCTCTTAAATCAGGATGAACTATAGCAAAATCGAAATAAGTCCCCTTTCTTCTAGTCTCAGGGTTAACCTCTTTTACAAGCGATGTTAATTCGCGAAGAGTGGCATCCATCCAAGTGTAAATCTGCAGCTCATTCTGTGGAACGTTCCCTCGAGTATATTCCGCTGGCGAATTGTGGCGCCCAGTCGTACAAAATACTCGCAGCAATAGGGGACAAGTCTATAAAAGTTCAAAATTTAAAATCAGTCTCTTAAAAGTTTGAGTAAAGTAATAAATAGTTGCTTTTGTCCTCACCTTTTCCCTGTCTATCCCCTTTTCTGGCGGCTTAACTTCTTCGACAACCATCGATTCAACTCCACCAGTTTTCATCTTTTATAGTAAACAAGAAACAAAAATCAATACACGCAAAACAACACGAACAAACGAACGAATCCCGGCCCGGTTTCAGTTCAGTCAAATAAGTTTGTCTATGGTCATTTTCACTTAGTTGTTTTTATCCACGGGCAAAGGATCATAGGCCTTCGCCCAATAATAATCTGTCTCATCCACTTGGAGTCCCGCTATACCGTTATTTTTGATTAAGCCCAAATAACAGTCTGAGCAAATGGCAATCAACTATCTCACTACCAGTCTTACGCTGATCCATATTATCGGCGACGATCAATGAATACAGGTGATCACAAATGTTTGAAAGGCGTTTTCAGTTGTAATCGTCAATGATTGTCTACGATCGAGCGCAATCACCGCTGTGTCGGTTTTAACTTTGAGTAGCAGGCACCTTCATTCATAAACCACACTCTAGCCTAACATCAGACGAGTTACTATGCTGTGTCACAATAAGCAATAAGATTGCACCTACGTATAGACCGTGAGTGGCTAAATCCCATTTTAGGATTAGTTGAAAGTTGCCGGTTCCAACTGCGACTGCTACTCGGAGTTATGTAACTGTATTAGCAGTCTGAAATGCAATGGCATTTCGCATTTCAGTTTAACATCAGGCGGGGTGCTGTCATAATTTGTCTACCACGTCGGACATAAATCAATTAAAAATTATTGTAGGATGCACAATATTGTGGGCAGTTTCGAATTGATTGTAACAATCATGGTAGCAATGTGTTCGCTGATATTGTGGAGTCGCCGTACATAACTTTCACACAGCACGATCCGTTTGCATTAGCAATCAGCATTTGCCTACCAAAATTGTTCAAAAATCCTCGTTTTCAGTAAGTCAGGCTTTATATTATCTTACATTTTAAATGACAAATTAAAATTAAATTTGCGTATAATGTTTTAGACTATGCGTATCAATATGAAATAGATGTTTTTATAATGATTTTTACATAATCGACGAAATTCATTTGATAAATATTATGTGTTAATATTTTAAGAAAATATATCGTCATAGACAAAATAATAAATTTGACATTTGATCGATCGCTGGGTTGTGTTGTTCATCGATTATTTTGTGAAACAATATATTTTCGGATTTATAGACCAATATGTGGTATTCACACTGTTAAGTTAAAACTAAAGTAACGCGTAGGTGCAATCTTAATTTTAGTGTCAGTAAAACGTTAAATTGTTGCATAATGGCGCAAAAGGATGAATCTTTTCAAGATGAAGATATATTCATCAATCCTGAAGATGGCATGCCCAATATTCACCCAAATATGGTTGATTTAGTGGACCAAGAGAGTGCATCACAGGAAGAAATCGACGACTTTGACGACTTGCCTAAATCTGTAATAGTTACTAACATTCATAGCGATATATTTGCTGACGAAAAACTAAAATCGGAAATGGAAGATTTATTCAGATCATTTTCTAAAAATACTACTTTCCAGTGGCTACGTAGTTTCAGACGACTTCGTGTTAATTACGACAGTCCTGTGTCTGCGGCCCATGCTCGCATTCAATTGCATCAATACCAATTTTACAACTGCTGTATTAATTGTTACTTCGCGCAGCCTGTCACACCAGTGGCGTTTAAAAATTTAAAACCTCCAGCACCATACAAGCAATATCTAATATCACCACCATCAAGTCCTCCCATTGGCTGGGAACCTAGAGAGGAGGGTGAGCCTATAGTGAATCATGATCTGCTGGCTGCCCTTGCAAATCTGTCTCCAGGGGAGAGTCATGAGTTACATGCACCAACGCCAACACAGCCTGCTATTGTTGTTCACACAGCACTGGCTCCTGAGACAGCACCACAGGGACAGGTGGCTTGCTCTATCTCACATACCCATTGCCCTGAATATTGATATGCCTTTTTCAATACTATTTAATGTTTAGAATGCTTTTTGTTAATCACTTGTCAATTTGTTGTGACCTGTGAAGCCTCTTATAAGCTGTTGTACTTAAGTGTTCAATTAAAATAAACCAGTAACTTGGTGACTGCATTATGGAATTATTATGATAAGAAATATTATTTTCTTAATTTCTTCTACTTATTTCTACTTAATATTTATAAACAAAAGTATGTCATTGGTGCTATTATGTTATTTACATTTTGGTATTCAAATATTTTTGTATAAACAATAGTGTTGAAAAAAAAAACAATTATTTACTATTTAATTATTTTAACCAAAACTAAGGAATTTCTTTTTAAAAAATTTGCAGTACTATGACATTAACAGATCAAGTAGTAGCATCAGTGATTGTTTGGACATTTATTATTTTTTAGTTTCATTAGTTTAAATTCATTTCAATATAATTTTTATTTATATATTTAAATTCAAGAATACCATTGGGGATAATATATATTCAAGATTATATTTATGGATTTAATAGAGATTTTTATGTGGCCTCTAAAAGCATTTATAAATTATTTTTGGGATTGGTCAGTGGTAGTCAAAATAATCACTCGAAGAACTGACAACCGATGAGGAACAAAGGTTTTAGAGTGGAGACCACAAACCAGAAGATGCAGCATAGGTAGGCCTCCCACTAGGTGGACTGATGAGTCACGAATTCACAAATAACCGAAAGATGCAACTGGCATCTTGTCATTCGAAATGGTGTGTTGGAGTGGCACTTCATTGGGAGAGCTCCTTTTTTCTACTCCTATCTCTGTGGGTAAAAGGCGTAACTATTTGATTGATAAATACACCAATAAATTAAATTCTAGTTAATATTTTGATTGGAAATTGTATTTATAACTATTACACATCCACTCAGTACAGTGTTAGTATTTTGTTTGTAAACATATCATTGAATCATTTTAGTGTTTGCATTATAGGCACATGTTGCTCAATGTTGCAGTCGGTTTCTAATATTATATGACTATATTCATATAGAGAAACTGGCTCTTAGGCTGCAATGCAGGTACCAGAATAACATGTAAAGGTCATACAGGGGTAGGCAGACATTTGGTTGTTATTTGTGCAGTCTGCTGATCTAGTATAAACCACCACTTTTATATGTACATAGTCTGCGAAGTGACTCAGTTTAGGAATCAGATTTAAAGTTCCTGGGACCAACTAGGCCAATTATAGCGGATGCGAATGGTTCATCCAGGTATTTAGGTGTAGTGGTAGTAGCTTAAAATCAGACGGGTGCTAATCCCGTCAGGGAGAGTGCACTCATGAAGACCTAAATGTAAAAACATTTGTGTTTTAAGATATGGTACCTGTCTTGCAGCCTTAATGCTTCAAATAATGTATGTTAGTCAAAGAACATTTTGTTCAGGGTCGTAATCTCACATTTGAGGGTTTGGCCGTTTGTCTACATTCTACAAGGTGATACTAGTTGCTTGTGGCCAAGCAATTTCATAACGAATTGTTGAAACTGCTGAGTAACAACAAAGCCTCAGGTTGCCAGGTCATGAGCAACTTTGTTGTATATCAGACGAGCGGTCTTACTCCGCAAATATATGTAGGGTAGAATATTGTGATATACCTAAATTATATTTTTCACACAGGTGAAATGTTGTAAATAATAGATTTATTTTTGCAATAAAATGCCAAAAAAATATAATAAAAATAACTTTTCTCTTTTCAACTATCTCTTGTAGTGTCTTTTTGTTTTGATAGTATTTGCTATTAACTGCTTACCTGATTGTATTGCATGACTTTGTGTTCCTAATTTATGTAGTTATCTACACTTGATGTGTATACTATTTATTAACTTAAAATACCCCTCATTGTTGTCCATTTGATGTACATCGATTACTTTTAAAACTATTGATGTTTTTAATTCTCACTGTGATTATTATTGTTTTGATTACATAAATATTTAATTAATTAATTGACTTTTATTTATCCAGATAGTTCCTGTTGCGTTGCCTCACTTCCATAAGCAATTTTTTTTATTGAGACGCGGCATCTAAGCCTCTAATGCTTGATGATAAACAAGAGGAGGTCCAAGAGCGCCAACAACTAAAAAAACGTTTCTTTATACGGTTGCTTCATTGACTTTTTGCGCTTCGTTTAAGGCTTGTGGAATAGGGTGGAGCGTCGTTGTATGGAGAAAAAAAAAGATTTCTTTATCAATCTTGAATACCAACGAAAAGTTGCATTAGGGTGTACTATTAACAAATATATTTTTGTTTTATTTTTTAGACATATGTTTTAGCCCTCTACCCTCATTTGAAAAAAAATTTTTTTAAATAATTTTCGAAATTTTATATAGCCAGGCTATTATAAATTATATAATATATATTATATGTTTTCATCATATTAAGAACATTTAAACAAAAATTAATAAGAAAACATGATTTATTTATAAAAATAACACAAATTTACATTTACAAATTATTGTGAAGATATCGTTAAAATTGAAAAAATCACTGTCACAAAAATCACTTCAGTTACATTATTGAAATTTTATTATTTTGTATAAAAGTCTTTCTTCGTTTCGAAATACGGCATTATAGCTCTTGACTGAATCTTGGAGCGAATAAATACGTCTCTCGCTTTTTCACTAGCCACAGACATCGACGACGACGATGACTGAGGCACCATTTTAACACTTTGCTCAACTGCTTGAGTATGACAAGGATAAACTGGAAACTTTTCCTTTTACTTTTTAAAAAACTTTTTTAAATATTCTGATCCCAGGTTTTTTATTTTTTCTAGCTTCAATAATTGTTCTTAATCCCAATTATTTTATGTGTGGCCGTTCGTCGTTTAGCATAGCAATTAGAAGATTTTCAGAATGTGCAAAAAATGCATTTCTTTAAATAACCGGGTCAATGATATTCTTGACATTGCAGCTTGCATCTTGAAAATTGAATTAGCTTAAATACATGAGTTGGGCCATCTTTGAAGGAGCTTTTTTCCTTGATGCTGAACCAAACAGGAGCATAAACTTTTACAATGTATTCTGCAAGTTCAATTAAGTTTTGTGATGGGCTACAAGTGCTTACGTAAAGTCTTAGAATCCTGTTGGCTGTGGTCAACCACCGCGAGTGAGCCATTTTCCTGGGTCTCTATGAGACAAATCTTTAAAACAAGACCCGCTACTTACTGCATGACAAATTTGATATAAATTCTTCTGATCTGTACTAAGACTCTTTTCTCTTTCTTCTGATAAAATAGGCATATTTGACGGAATAGCTGAAAATTCACTAACAGGCCGGTTGACACAATTTTCTAAAGCTTTTCCAATTAGTCCATAATAAAGTTGAGGTCCACTTGTTGCTCCATCTAATTTAATAAATAAATGTCGAAGAGGCAATTCGTTTGCATGCATTTGTCAGATGAACCACTGCAGTGGTCTTCCTAACTTTAATTCTATAAAACGTATCACTCCACTTTTCCAGCCAGTGTTTGTAACAGTGCCATCGCACCCAATTACCTCTAAGTTACCTAAATGCAGCTCGTGTTTTGCAATGAATGAATGGATTGATTCAGCTATCGATTTTCCTGTTCCGGAATATGTCGTAAGATGCCCTAAGTATAATGATCCTGGTTCAACTATTAAAGAAACATGTAACAATTTTTTCATATAAACGTTGACCTTTTTTTTTTTGTAAATCAGTGTCCTGTCTTTTCTTCCATCGAAATAAATGCTTTTAATTTCTGAATAACTATGTTTGCTTTGAATTTCTTTTCGAGTTCTTTTTATACGAATACTTTAGCTAAGGTAGGAAGAGACAGCATATTTCTTTTGGGTGTCAGTGCTGGAACCAAATCGGACCCTTTTGAAGTACTTGGCTGAGGTTCTGCAAAATCTGGAGCAGAGTGAGCTCTGAAAGAAGGTTTTGCTTTGTCCTGTGATGAAAAAAAGCTTTCTGAGTCTATTTTAGAAGCTTGGATCGATTTTTGTTTTCGGATGACCTTTTTTTCTAATTTTTTGTTTGTATCCGGTCTAAACTGCCAATTGAAATCTTTCGCGCATTTTTTTGGTCATAAAGGAATGGTCTTTCTAGCTTAGGTACTTTTTTTTCGTTAGAGCAAATACATTTATCAAAATCATTACATTTGCAGCTACAAATATCAAACAACTCTGATATACTCTTGTTTTTATATTCTTTTAACTTCAGTCGAAAGTTTTCAGTTTGTTTTGATTTTGGATAACGAATGAAATATATATATTTATCATAAATGCTCTGTAACAGCTGTTTTACTCGTTGAATGGTAACGACAGGCAACGAAGCTGTAGTCCATATTTCAACAACTTTACGAAAAACCTCATCAAAAACTCGTGAGATCGCAGGTTGTTTTTCATTTCCTTTTGTCTTCAGTTTATTTCTGACGAAAAGGATATACCTAATTATTGCTGTTGTCGGTAGCACCGACTTATTTAACTCACTCATCCAAAAATGGGACAGTCAATATCAGTTCGCGTCTCTCTTTTCGACATTTTAAACATTTTATTTTACGAACAACACAATAGTTAACTTTTCGTTCTTAGCGATGTCACTTAACTAAAGAACATAATATGCGAAGGTATTTACAAATAATCATCAAAGTAAGCAAATCAAATTACAAAAGTACCAAGCGCTAAGTGCGTTCTAATAATGATAAAGTTTGTTTACTTTCGGCATCGCTTAAGGTGTTCTGTATCATGATGGTATCATATTTATGTTAGTGATTTTTTTTTGTTTAATCTTCATTATAATATGAGTATAATAAAACATTTCACGAGAAAAAAAAAGGTTGCGTTAAAGTTATATGATTTTTTTTAAATAGGTCAATTTTACGTATTTTTCAGATCTTTGAACCACGGTAGAGGGCTACAAGTGGGGTCCAATATTTTTATTTTTATTTTTTCCGTATATCTTGTGACCTAATCCAACTTTTCGCACATATTCAGCTAAGAAATTCGAAAAAAAGTAATGACGCTCCACCCTATTGTGGAAGGTTTGGTATAATATTACCGTATACTATTTAAAAAAATACATGATCGAATCACTTATTACTTTCTTATATTTCTATAAGCTTGTACTAAAAATGTTTGTATCATAGAAACAGGACTACCTAAGTACATATATCAAAGATACATTGGTATCGGCAAGTAGTTTTGATTTTGTGGCCAATTCACAACTACTAGACCACAATCGCCATAAGAGAGTCGATTGATAACTTTTTTCAAATAATACGGCTATAGTTCTTGGTTGTTGGCTATAGCCTGGTTTTTTCTAGGAGTCCTGCCAACTCATGGCATTAAGTCCGCCTTTGTACTATTGTCCATTAAGTTTTTTTTAAATTAAATAAATAAATATTCTGTGACTATTCCCAGAAAATAAGATAAAATAAAGTTTTTTACTAATAAAATAATCTACGACTTTCATGACCTACTAGTTAGGTAATATAAAAATGGAAGTCGTTTGAAAGTAAAACTTTACACTGCAGCTATCGATTACGGCTATTATTCATCCTCATTATAAATTGATGAAGGACGCCAAAGGTTATTAATAACTTACATAATTTCCTAGTTATAAAAAATTGTTACTCGACATATGACAGCAACCCGCCTAATGTTAAGCAGAAATGCGGTATGCCGCCCTAGATGGAACCGGCAACTTACGAGCTGTTTCCAAAACCAAATCACTTCACGGTCTGTAAGTGGTACAGATCGGCAGACTGGGCACCACTGCCTATCGCTATTTTACCAACCAACCAACCAGACCCGGAGCTTTACAAATCTTTTTTTTAATCAAAATATATTTGTAATATTCTATGTAATTATTAAATATTACAAATAAAAGCTATGAAACAAATATTTGCTCCAACCGGGATTGAACCCGAGACTATACTAGTAACGCACTGGTGTCCTAACCACTGCGCCACGCCTGCACTTACATTAGAGATGTTATAACATGTTTTTTATTGTGGCTCGGCATATGACAGCATGCTCTTCTGAAATTGTTAGTTAGTTAGTTTTGTCTAATAGATAAACATTTTACACATAAAATATTTTATACAATATATTCTTAGTAAAGATGAGACGCTCTCGAATTTTTTTGAACCGAGTTAGGTCGATTTAAAAATATGGATAATGCGATTCGCAAACCGAATTGTTTGTACCTAACAATTTCAGATGAGGATATTTTCCTGTTTCACTTTTTTTAGTCGTTTTTCAGTAGTCTGGTTTTAGTTTTTAAACTTACTTTTTTTATTGTTATTATTCTGTATATTGTCATTCTGTATATTCTTGGGTAAGTGGCGATGCATTGTCTCTGCCTCTCCCTGTGGGAAAAAGGCGTGACAGATTGATTGACTTTATATTCTGTATAATTGTCATTGATGGTTACGTAAAGTTAATAGCAATTTCTAGGAATTCACAATTATCTATAGTTGTGTTCATATGTTAGGGGTACCATGTCTACATACTGAAAACCAGGATTTTGTATACCAGGACTTTTTAAACTTAAAACAATAAGAGTTGTAGTTTAATGTAAAACACACTCAAAACATGTTTTAAAATCTCTACTATTTGCAAAGCTATAACAATTTCTAATAAGGTGTTCATTTCAATTATGGAATTGGTCATCAGAAGATAAATCATAATTTGTATTAAAAAATTCAGGACGTTCCAAAAATATTATCCAGGTCACTTAAAAAAATTAGGGCTTGTCCTGGGAAAACTGGACGGTTGGCAACCACGCCATATGTCAGTGTTCACACGACTTATAGGTACGTACACACCTATAAGTTGTGTGTAAAGGGGTTGATTTAGTAGGTCATACACTAAATAAACAAGTGATTTGCTATTTTTTTTATTGTGACATCTATAACATTTATTTCGGGACATTCGACCTAGAGATGTAACGACTCGACTTTTCAACCCGGGTTTAACCGAGTTAAGGCCTAAACCGAGCTGGGTCGGTCAACATCTACAATAAACCGGTTTAAACTATTATATATATTTAAATGAGACACGAAATTTATTTAGTCATACATGCGCATCCGAAATTCCATAGCAAACCACACCGTGTATTAGGCAATTTAAATTGTCGGACCGAATTGTCAAATCGGTTTGTGAATCGGGTTATCCACATTTTTAAATCGACCCAATTCTGTTTGAAAAAATTCGAGATAGTTCCATCTATACTGTGTAGGTAATTTAGATGGTCGGACCGGATTGTCAGCTCGGTTTGTAAACCGGTTTGAATCGAATTTATCAATTCGGTTTGCGAATCGGGTTATCCATACTTTGAAATCGACCTAACTCGGTTTGAATTAATTCGAAATCGTCCCATCTTTATTCTGAGGTCCAAGAGTGCCAATAACTGAAGAACTCACTCAGTTTACGATTTATTAGAACTTATTTGTTCACGCTATTCTGTCTTGGTAGGCGGACAGTTGGTTGTCACTTACCCAGCCTACAATTCCAGGGTAGTATACCTACCAGCAGTTTTAAGTATAAAGTTGTGTTTCGCGGTGAGCTTGAAAGTTTCAAGTTTTAATTGGCCGGCATAGTGAATGCTACTGTTACTCGCAGTTAATTATCTGTAATAGCAGTTGCCTCTAGGTACTCATAGATCGCGCTCCAGCTTATCATCGGGCAGGATACTGATTATGTCGAGCCGCAATAAAAATATTATACGGCAATATACCACGTTCGTATTATTTACCCAATAAACTTGCTACCTCTATTTTGCTATATTAAGTGGATTTAGGTTTTGTAGAATTCGTACATACATGAAGGGACTAAATTATATTCGCCCTGGCAGAATTCATTATTTTATCGCGATTAAGGATTATTTAGGCCTCTCAAGGATAGGTGGAGACGACGTAGCGCTACTTTTCACGATCCTGACACAACTCTCTCGCTACCTTTAGACTATGCAGATTTCTACATTCAAAGAATAACACTGTTTTAATCTTCCATGTCTCTGAGCCTTTAAACAATAGAGGTATTCTCTACAAAACTATCGTCAAACTTCTCTTCGAAAAAATATCTCCTTCCTTCCATCAATTCGTTCAATGTGTCCAATGCAGCGTTCTAAATTATACAATTATTCTATGGCGAGCAATTTGGTTACCTTATGTGGAAACGGCGTTATAGAGAAACAAATATCTTTAATTTTACAAATGTTTTTATTTGTACTAAAAATTGTACTACATTTTATGTACTGTAAAATACTGTTAACTCTTTTTACTTAAAACTAAGAGAAAAATTATTATTTAAAAATAATATTAATCGTGACATAAAATTGAGCACTCCAAGTACTTATTGATAAATTAAAACGTACTAATTTAAATTTATTAGATATTTTTTAATCTTATAAAAATAGTTGCCTTTATATATTGAATTTTCTTATAAGGATTAAGTATCACTATAAAACTTAATTTAATAAATAAATCAGACTTTTCTGCTCATATCAGCTAAAGGCGTTGCCTCAGGTAACTTATCATTACTAGCGTGCGTTCTGCGCCTCTTATTTTCTTTAAAACTAGTGAAGAAATTATCGCCTTTGCCGAAATTCTCCCCATCTTCCAACGACTGTGGCATTGGTTTATTCATAGTCTCTGGTAAAAACAAGATAAGGAAACCGGAGACAACAGCTATCACTCCAAATACTGCAGCAGGAATTTTAGGATTAAATGAATCCAGTAACGATATCATTGGAGTTAAAGCTGCAGATAATCTAGCACACATAGAACCAAGACCAAGTGCTGAATTTCTTACTACTGTAGGGAAAAGTTCAGCTGAGTAATTATAAATGGTAGCAAATGAACCAGCTATAAATAGCTTGCCAAACATTACCACTACGGTTGATATTACACTGCCCGTAGGTACGAAGGCTGCACAAATACACGCGACTCCACCTACTAACATTAATAAACTCACTAATGGCCGTCGACCAAACACATCCATAAAATATATTACAGATCCATAACTGGGCAACTCTACAAACCCTAAAATAGCTAATATCACATAGGGATTGCCTTCAAGTTTTCCTGTGCTTAGTGACAATCCATAATAAACTAATGAGTTAGCAAACCAACAAAAACACATATTTAAGGTCTTGGTTCGTAAATTAGGTGTTTTGAATAAGTCTAAAGCTGTTGCTGAATTTATGTTGTTTGAACCTTTGCTTGCTTCGGCTTTGCCTCTAGATACAAAGGCTGCTCTATCTAAAATCACATGTGACTTATTAATTTTTAAGGCTTTTTCTACAATAGCGACAGATTCTCGTGACCTTCCCTGAGCCCACAGCCATCTAGGTGATTCATCCATTAACCAGATGTGTGGTATAAGAAGTAATCCATGTAGTCCATATATAACTTGAAGAACAAATCTGTCGTGGATTAGAGCTCCCCATCCAGCCACAAGCATTATTCCCAAAGCAAATCCCATTTGGAATGCCACGCCACACAATGTTCTTTTTCCCGCACCGACTATTTCCATTGTCAATACAAACGCAGTAATGTATGAGCCCGCAGAACCGAATACTCCATAAAAGAATCGCAAAACTAAGAATGACCAGTATTCTGGTGTGAATGCGACCGCAACACCCGATATTAATTGGAAAACTGCTGACCAGCAGAATATTGTTTTCCTGCCATATTTATCTGCCATTCCTCCTAATACTATAGCCCCAGTGAATACGCCTAACATGAATGCGCTTTGGGCTAAAGCGCCTTTCCATCGGTTATCACATACAAGATCCCATTCTATTGCTCGTGAAGATTGATAGTACTTTTTGTCATAAACCCATTTAGAACATTCTTCCGTTTCATTGTGAGAGTTGTAAAGATGACACCGTTGTAAAGCGCCGCTGGTAGTTTTTGGTATAGCATGCAATATTTGTGTTGAGTTCCAATCTGCTATTGATTCGTTTGTGTCCAAGCCGTTTACCCAACATCTGAAAAGGAAAGAAAAGTAACGAGTTGATATTATTAGACTTGAATTCAGGCACTTGTATTGCTATAGACTCTATTATTATGATTTAATAATTAACGCCTTATTTTGTTAACTTACCTAAAAGAACAAAACTACATAGCCTAGCTGTGAGTCAAAATAGTAAAAAGAATGCTACGATATAGCGAGCTTCATAATTATAGCAATTTTAGGTAGGTACTAACGTTCATACTTTTAAGCTGTCTGAACTTAACAACTGCCTAATTGAAAAATGATTGTGAAAATATTTTTTAATTATTATTACTAAGTAATTAACATATATGACTGTCAGTTGAAGTTATTCTGATTCAACTACATGTTAAAATATCGTAAATTTATACCGTGAACCTCACTGTTAAGCAAGGATCTCTCTTAATAAAAGGAGAAATCAAATCAAGTCAAAATCTACAATTAGGCAGTTAACGAGGGCATTAACAAAATTTACATGCATGGAAGATGGTTATAGGAAATAAAGTAAAACATATGTTTTTAACATTTTTATTCTTTTAACCTGAAAAATAATTCGGTAAATTAATAATCTAGAACTAAACTAATTTAATATCAGTCACATTATAACAAATAAACTGGTAATAATTAAATTGTAATCAAAATAAAATGAATACCAATATTAATAAACACAACTTTAAATTATAAGTATCGTAACATAACAAAATATTTCTCAACTTTATGTTTATGTTAGGTACGTTTGGGGTATGGAGAATATGACACCGCCGGGGTTAATGTGACATATATTTAAAATAAAACAAAAACAAATATAGTTATAGCTTGTCTAACTATAAATAACGCGACCCTCCACTTTATTAGTTAGTCGTTCGTCGAACAGAACCACCAAGGGGCCATATTAGAAATAACGAAACCATCGAGCAAAAATAAATGTCTTTTTATTTATTTATCGTGGCTCAACATAATCACAGCATTCCGCCTTATGTTAAGCTGGAGTGCGGTCAATGAATGGATGTCTGCTGCTACAGTTAAATAACTGTAAGTAACAGCCGCATTCATAATGCCGGCAACTTACACACTTGTCCCGAAATGAGACTAATTGTAAGTCACTTCACGGTAAGTGGTGGTCTGTCCCGGATCGGCAGAATGGGTTGATCCACTTAAAAAGTGGTAGGCAGTGGTAAA
Source organism: Tinea trinotella (assembly GCA_905220615.1). Lineage (NCBI taxonomy): Eukaryota > Metazoa > Arthropoda > Insecta > Lepidoptera > Tineidae > Tinea > Tinea trinotella. The sequence goes on from HG992314.1 coordinate 5,613,285, forward strand.
GACGTAGTTGCCCCCACAAAAAATAAAAATAAAGCTGTAAGCTATAAGTTTTAATATAAAGCTAGGTTAATTCGATAGAGTCAATGAACTTTCATTAGCTAATTGAGACCGTTGAAATTCTCTTGTTCGCCTTACTTTATCGTAAAACGTGATACTTTAGATTTAATTAATTCAATCATTGAAACATAAAATTATAAAAAAGAAAACTAAAAATTGAACATAAAAATATTACTACAAAATAAATGAATATTCTTAGTAGTTTGATTACGTTTTCGTATGAGTGAAGGTATTATTTTTACGAGGTAGATGTAATAACAAAACAAGTTTAAGAATAAGCACGACTGACTTAGATGGAACTATAAATAAAAATTACAATTAGGATTGTAATAGAAGACATTACAAAATATAAAAATAATAACAATTTAAATTTTGATTAAAATCTAAAGGCATAGATTAATGATTGGTCGCGCTACGACTAGATAGAGCCTTTCATACAAATTGTCTCGATATAAACGCTCCCGGTTTACTCTGATGTGTGCGTCGTAATCGTGTATCCACGTGGCCGATGCCTGTGTGCGTGAACGAACTAATGTTGCTAATATAAACTATTAAGATATAGAATAGGGAAAAGTTATTTTTTAAATTCCAAACAGCTACTTAATTTGTTTGTATCATAGATAACACTGAGCCATATTTGATCAAACTACGCTGATTCAGCGTAGTTTACGATGCGTGTTTGACACGGGTGAATGCTCCATCTAGTCGAAGCGTCAGCGAGACCAATCATAAATCTATGTCTAAAGGTTTATAATCGAAAGATGGTCATACCCACTCACATATTGTATAAAATATTTGTTCTAAATAGACACACAAAATCAAACTACTATTTTCAAATGTCGCAGTAACTAAGAACTAAAAAGAAATATAATAATATCAAAGAAACAAAACTCGTTAGAGCTAGAATTTCTGTATTCTGTATTCAAGAGATACACTTGGCAGGAAATTTATATCGTAGCCTCATGAGTTCAATATTAAATATTGTCATTTTCCCAGCCTGCCGATCCAGTAAGTACCGCCACTTACAAGTGTACAGATACATACCGTCATATAACGCGTTTCGGGATCAGTTTTAATGTTACTGGTTCCAAATTAGTGTAGTAGCAGTCGCCTCTCATTCTTTGACCTCACTCCTAACATAAAGGCGGGGTACTGTCATATATCCAGCCACAATTTAAAAAAAATTAAAAATATGCTATTTTTTCAAATGCGTATGTATCAAATTAATTTTCCATAAATTCTAAAATATTTTATGCAAATTGTGTCATTCACCGCGAGGTCTTTTGATATGTGAGTTTGTGCCGGCTTTCGATTATAAACCTTTTTATGTTGAAATAATAAGAAATAAAGGTAACCAAATTAACCAAATTTTATAATCAAAATATATTTCTTAGGCATAATTACTCTTATTCTAAAACTAGATTGATTTTAGCTACAAACCACAAAACATAATATGTTTTGTACGATTTATAAGCAAATTTTGTTCCTTTGACTAGCAAATTGCTTAGCCCTTTTGCATGCATGGACCATTTCAACTCCCTCTAAAATTACTTATTATTCTCAGGTTGTTAGAAAATATAACTGATTTTTTTTATTGCACTTCACATAATATGTTATCATTGTTTTATTTCTGTTATTATCACCATGCAATAATTTAAATCATAATTATGTAGAATATTCTAGACTCAAATGTTCTGAGAACTTTTTAAGTTTGACTAAATTCAAAAGTTTCTAAAAATAATACGTATTTTTGAATTCCCTTTTTTGTACATTAATTTGATCTCCGCTCGTCACGGATCAGTACCCAGAGGTTCTTTTTTTACTTTTAACGTAATTTTTGTTATTAAATAATTTGAAATGGTGTATAAAATACTCTGTTTATGATAATTCGGGATAAAGCCGTGATTTACTTATATAAATACGAGTGTAATATTAATAACCAAAATTACGTTAAAAGTACTTAGTTTTCGGTAAGAATCCGTGACACGGCACACGAGAGGTTTAACGTTCAGGAAATTTTGCTTAAATAATTATGTAATTAATGTTTAAACCATATTTTACGATATTTATAAGAGTCATGGATCACAAACATTTGGCAAGAATAATCGTTATTAACAACAATAACAAAATTAACAATTTTTGTAAACGTATATAAAAAACATTTTGGCACCATGTTCACACCTGTATAACTACAATAAATTCGTTGTTTAGCACCCAATTAATTGCACAAACTTACTTCTAGTTTCTTAATTAAACCTACATTATGTTAAAACTACAAAACGCAAATTATTAAATGCTTTGTGTAGATCAATAACTATGTAGGTAGGTATATATCTAAAGTGCATATGTATATTCACATATGCAGGTATGTGAATTATTCTTGTCCTTTCTTATCAACTGTTTCTAAAGGAACCATTGTTTCTGGCAATTCTGTTTCATCAGTGCTCATTCTTCTTCCACTACAATTTGTACAACATGTGTCTCCAACGCCAAATTTCTCTCCATCTTCCAATGACTGAGGTAGATTCCTTCCTACAGTTTCCGGTAACAACATTGTTGAACCACCCGACAGGAGTGCAACGAAACCGAAAATAATTGTAGGAATTTTTGGATTAAGCGTATCTAATAAACTGACTAGTGGTGTAAGAGCACCCGATACACTGGCGAACATGCTGCCGAGACCAACACCAGAACTACGTACAACAGTAGGGAACAACTCCGCAGAATATTTGTAAATAATAGAATAAGATCCTGATATAAATAATTTACCCACCATAACAACTCCAGTAGTTGACTTAGCACCGTGTGGCATCGCGGCTACTACTAAACAAGCTATGCCACCTAGCAACATCATGGTACTTATAAGAGCTCTATGTCCTACTCTATCCAAGAAATACACAATTACAATGTAACTGGGTAATTCCACAACGCCCATCAAAAATATTATGAAGTAGGGATTTCCTTCTAATTTTCCTGTATTCAGAGATAGGCCGTAGTAAACTACTGAATTAGCAAACCAACAACCACAAATGATCAACGTCTTCTTCAACATGTTAGGTGTTTTGAAAATATCGAAAGTTCCTGCGGTCTGTTCGTCCGTATATTTGGCACAGGTTGCTTTACATTGTGAGATCAATATTGATGAGTCGACTGTTTCATTAGATCTATTAACTTTTAGTGCTTTCTCTATAATAGCAACTGACTCCCGAGCTTTACCCTGTGCCCATAACCACCGAGGAGATTCGTCCATTAGAAACCAATGTGGTAATAAAATTGCAGCGTGAAGTGCGTACGTGATTTGCAACCAAAATCTGCTGTCAATAACGTATCCCCAAGCAGCTAATAACATGATTCCCAAAGCAAACATAATCTGGAATGTGACACCGCATATTGTTCTCTTGCTAGCTCCAACAAGTTCCATAGTTAATACAAAACCGGCGATGTACGATCCCGAACCGAATATTCCGTAAATAAATCTGACGGCAATAAAAATGTAGTAACTGGTAGTGAATGCTGTGGCTACACCGAATAGAAATTGGAGAATACCCGACCATACGAACACAGTTCTTCTGCCGAGTTTATCGCAAAGTCTTCCAAGAACAACAGATCCAATCACGACACCGAACATATAAGCAGTTTGAGCAGCTGCACCCATCCACCTTCGATGACAAACAAAATCCCACTCTATTGCTCGCGAAGAACTATAATGTTTAGTGTCATATACCCAATCGTTGCATGGCAATACGGTCTTATTTTCGTCATATATATTGCAAGAATGAAGTCTACCAAATTCATCTGTTGGAATTGATAGTAAAAGTTGTGTGGAGTTCCATGGTTCTGTGTAATTTTCTGTATCTAAATGGCCCACTGCACATCTGAAACATTAGGGAAGACGATCATTTCATATGTATTTTAAATGTAATATTCTATTATACTCATTATTCCACATTATATTTGAGGTATTTCGAACATCTTTTGAATTGATCGCATTTTAGTGTGATTCGATCTTGCGATCTTGAGATGCACCGTTTCACTTATTTTCGAAAAAACAAAAATGAATGACGTCAAAATTTAAGAAAACAATCCTTAACCTAAATAAAATGTGGAATAATAAATAACACAAATTATATAATTACATAAATTGATTAATCGCTAATAAAATAAACGTAAATAATGATAATGATTAAATTGCACAAAATGTCAAGACCTTTTTAATATTATGCGAACTAATATTAGAATGAGTGCATAGATACATAAAATAAACAAACGGTTATGAGTTTGAATTATTAAAGTTAGTAATACTTAAAAAGATATAATTAGCAGAAAACATAAGCATGAAATTCCAACACCACGGTACAAAGCAAAAATTTGTGATAGATGTAGGAGCAAGTCAAAGATATACGAAAATACTTCGCCATATTATTCGAGTTTTATGTGTGAAATAAGACTGCCCTATTCGCCCTGTTGTCTGTTAACAAACGAATGATCTAGAATCTAGAACAATCTACCAAAGACTATAGTTAAAAAACCAAAGTGTTAAACGCAGATAAATAGTGGATAAAGAAATTGTTCGTGCTTCTAACACGCTGTACACCAATTTACACCATGCATATCATTCCATAACATATATTTAACTACACTGTGTAAGTAAGTACATACAATGCATAAACATAGTGCGGCGAAGTATTTATAAAATGATTTTTAATGTACTTACTCGGTAGAAACCCAACATTAACAATAACTGCACGTAACAAAATAAGCACCCCAAAATGGTAAATGTTTAAGATAACTTAAATTAATATACATAAGTCAGCAATATGAAATTAATTCAAAATAATCTTTATACTTGGAATTCAATTAGCTTGAGTTTTTACCAATAGTTTTCTTTATAACTTTAGTCAAAAAATTACTTAATTTGTTCGAAAAACGGGAAAGTATTTCGCAATTTTTGCACTTACATTTTAGTAAGAAAGCGCAAGTTAATTTAATTCCAGTATATTTAAGAACGCAAACATAATTTATAGTCGCCCATAAAATGTCATTCCTTTAAAATTTTATAAATTTATATTTTCTACTTTCAGAATACATCTTTCGCTAGAACTTACATATATTTTCTGCAAAAGATGAAATAATTTAAAAATATATTTTCAAAAACTATTCACAAGCTATACATGCTTGCTATTATTAAAAGCGTAAACTTCATTTCCCTTATTTTAGACAATAATATTTTATTGACATCAATGAGCTAATAGTCCCGATGATGTAGGTAACTAATTGATCTAAAGTAGACCCATCCGTGTATGATCCTGATTATTCCCGATGTATTTCACATATTCACAATTACCTTTCAAACAAAACACACAAAAAAGGAACAGAAACTTGAAAAATCTCTTAAACATTGAAAAAAAAATGTACAAAACGAACATAATTACCACGGGGACAAAAAAACATATCCAAATTAAATACAGCAAACATGAGACGTGACATATTGACCTCGACTTGTCTGATGGTAAGTAAGATGAGGTTCAAAAGCGCCGATGACCGTTTCACTTTTCTATTACCTCAGTCAATAGTCAATCAAATATAAGATCATAATTATAATTAACATTGATAATAACATAAGTACGAGTACATTAAACTCAAGTTTCTTTTCCTGTAAGATATTAGGTTTTGTAAAACTAAATGGTAATTTACAATTTTTTCAAACAATGAAATTCCCGCATATGAATAATGAATCATATTATTATTTTTGTGCAAATATTTATGCAATCAATAATGTTAATCCACTTAACAATTAAGGTGAATCCCAAACTATAAGTGCATACACACGATGGGCTATACAGGGTCCACTATTATGTCACATGCATGGAACTATTTCCCCAATATTGACTTAATGTTTTTTTTAAATTGTTACTTGTCATTTTTTTGTCTGATATTAGGATATAGAAAGAAGGGTATGAAAGTGAATATAGGTAAAACTAAAGTAATGGTTTTGGAGACAGAGGATGAAATGACAGAATGTGAGAAAATGATAGTCGGGTAGAAAGTGGATTAGATTTATTTATTAAGTAGGGGCTCCAAAGAAGCACTTTTACGCGAACAGGTAAAAAAAAATGTTAACTTGGGTGGGAAGTATGTTTACAATAGATGGGAAGTGTGATGAAGATATTGAGACAAGAGTGCAAAATGGTAACATCCATGTGACATAACTTTCAGGACATACTGTATTTTTCCAAATTTATAACAATAAACCTTTTTTTTATCTTGATTCGACATCTGACTTCAACTTGCCTGGTGGTAAGCAAGAGTGCCGCCGGCTGAAAAAACCGACTCAGTTTGAGGTTTCATCAGTCGCCGTCACTATGCGGCCCAAAAATGTAACCGGGATAAAAATCACGCAAATTAAAATGTGACCAATTTATTTTATCCCACAGATAATGTATTATGATTTTAAGCCAATATAAAAGCATTATATTTATATAATAACACCGCTGATAAATACTAATTATATTATTCCTTTAATTTTACATACATACAAAACAATAAATAAATTGTAAATAAACAATAAATTGTATTTTCATATACAATTCAAATATAATATTTAATTTTCCTAAAAATATGACAGCACCCCGTCTGATGTTAAGCTGGAGTGCTGTCCATTAATGGAGGTGACTGCTACTACAGTAGTAGTCAAATACACTATGTTGAAACCGGCTGGTTACAAGCTGATCCTGAAACGCGACTTAGTCACTTCACGGTCTGTATACTTGTAAGTGGTGGTACTACCCTGGATCGGTAACCAGGATTACATAGATAGGATTAGAAAACCAGCTCGAAGCAAATATTTACCTCATTTTTTATTAACAAATAATTGTAATATTAATTCAAATTATTATAGATTACAAATAAAAGCTATTGAACAAATATTTGCTCCGAACGAAAATCAAACCCAGGACTTTACGCATACCAAACTGGTTTGCAAACCAATGCGCCACGCCTGTCGTCAATATTTGTTTTTGCTAGCAATTTTTTAGTACCAAAACTATTTTAAATAAAACTATTGAAAATTTCATATAGAGTTATAAATATACATGAATTAAAAATAAATTACCTGTGTTCGGGTACAGCAGCAACTGTCACTAAGGACAACATATGCATGCCAGCAGTTAGAGCAGCCAAGACGTGGAGGAAGAATTGAAAGCCTTGGTACCGCCCGAAGTCACCTGCAAAATAAAGAAATACCATTAATAACGAATACCACTTACAAGTATACAGACCGTGAAGTAATTTAGTCGCGTTTCGGGATCATCTTTTAAGTTACCGGTTCCAACTAGGCCGGCATGTGGATGTGATTGCTCTTCACAGTTATTAAATTGTAGTACTAGTGGCATCCATTCATGGACCACACTTCAGCTTAATATCAAGCAGGGTGCTGACACATGTCGAGTCACATAAAAAAATACTATAAATTTTTATTCAGAATATGACAGAATTGTGTATGAGTGTATACTACAAGCAGTTGAATTCTGACAAGTCTGAAAGAATAATCCGAAAAAAAAATAATGACCATTTAGGTCATTAAATTTCTTAGAATTCTTGTAATTGCAGAACCCAGTATTAGTTATTAAAGATCGCGTTTATTTTATCTTACGATCACATTGAGTACAAGTCGAAGGCTTTGTAGACATCGCGGTCGCAGGGAGACGCAGAATAACTGCGATAATAAACTGCATTTTTTTACTTCATAAATAAAGTTTGAAAAAAAAATTGAAATTATTCAAAATATATAAACATGAAAATAGTATTTAAATATTTAACAAATGACATAGTTCACTTAACAAATAAGCAGCTTATCACTTAGGCTAATATTGGAAATAGTTTAAAAAGAAAGAAAAATACTTCTAATACTGTAATGGCAATTAACCTCAATACTGAGCTACTTTAAAATATTAATTGCCTAGTAATTATAATAGTAATTAGTAACTACTTATTTGTAGATAATGGATTGACACTTCGTTTGGTATTTATGCTAAATAAACAGCTGTCATAAAATTCAAGTAAAAAATAAATTAACCTAAGATTGGAAAATAACGAGTTCTAAAATTATACAATCAAATTTCAAAATAACAAATTACTAATTACAGATTTTTAATTTAAAACATAAAGTTTAGAAACAAAACGAATTAAACTTAATGTTAAGTAATATATAATTTATTTATTCCTATGGCAAGTAGGGCTCCATTGTCTCTGCCTATCCCTGTGGGAAAAAGGCGTGACAATTTAATTGATTTGATTATTCCTATAATAAACTTCTCCTGGACCGTCACTTCCAAGTCTTTATACACTTGAATATACTACACCTCAGATAGATAGATTGGGCAAATTACCACAGTTTGTCTTCTAAATTCCAATTGTTGTTTTTGACTGACTGTAAGACCATTCATAACTTTTGCAGATTAGTAAGTATACGTAGGATCTATCACAATATAAACAACTTAATCCTTTATTATCATAAATAAAAATAAGTAAAAAAATCATAACAAATTCTCAAGGTAACAATCCCAGATAACAACATAATCATTCATTATGATTAAAATACTGAATTAGTTTTATCTTACTGTACCTTTAGTGTTAAATATTATTATTTGCAACTCGTTGCGTTTTTCAATAAGTAAGTAAATACTTTTTCCTAATATTTCCCGGCTTGTTAAGCAATGCCTTGCGCCTGTTTGCGATCTAATTTGCAAAAATCGATGTTATATAAAACCATCAATCCCTCTTCACATAAATAATTCCATCGAGACATAGACTGATTGTATGTGTTATGTTTGAATACAAACAAAAACACATACAATCGGCACATAAAAACTAATAATACTAAATACTAATAATAATAAAACAGTGATCTTTATATAAAAAGGCACTAAAAGTTAATTTATTTAAAGAAATAAAACGTAGGCATGTTTTAATTGCTGACGTAGGTACGTTTATAATTATAATAGGTATCGATTACTAAAATGTTTCTGATAGTTTTTATTATTAATGTGCCCTCAAAAGGTAACATAATATGCATAAAGAATAAAAGTTAATTGTAATTTATCAACTGTACAAACATCGATCTATTCACAGTATTTTATTCGATGGTTGCAATTAAATGCTTTTTGTACTATGTATGAATTCCAAATAAGACAAGTGACAGTTCAAGTAATATTTTACAAACTATACCCCAAAATATACCGAAATGCATTTTTATTTAGACATTACATCTGACCTCGACTAGCCTGAAGGTGAAACGGGATTACGGGAAGTCCAAGAGCGCTGACGAAAAAAACAATTCAACTTGCGGTTGCCTTAGTCGCCGCCATTATGCCGGCATACTGGTGTTTATATTAGTATGACGTGCAGTAAAAATTGGAAGCTTCTCAAATTAATGAAATTGTGACGTCGAAGATTTTGCGCGAAATGTTTAATACATTAAACAAATTTTCTCTGTGAACACGATGGCTGCAAAGCTCTCGGACCGTCAGAATAATAATAAAAAAATTTGTTTAATTCATTAATAGATTTATTTATAGTTATAAGTAGTTGAATCGATTGCTTCTCTTAGGCCCGGTTTCTTGATGGATAGTTATCTCAACTAATCGTAAAATAATGACAGATAACTTACTATTGACTGAATTTCGAAAAAAATGCGTTTCTTGATGGATTGTTAGGCATGCTATTTATTATATGACGTCACTAATAACAATTTATTTTGACCACTCAGATGTGAGTGGTCAAACTATTTAATCTCTAGTAGTATGCGAACTAGTGTCATAATTGACATGTTTGTATTGCGTTTTTTTTGCAAATTATCTCAATTAAAACGAATTTGAGCATTGAAAATGCATTTTTCCTATTGTGAAAATTCATCATTCATTCACAAACAATTTTCGGATGAAGATTGTTTTATGGCAAAAAGACATAAAAAGACTTTCCGTCCCAGGAAAGATAATTTTAGATTGTGGGATTAACATGATGTCAAAGAAAGATTTCGGATTAATAAAAAAATATGCACGTGGCTCATAAAAGAATATAACATGTTTCTTGAACGCCAAACAACAAGGTAAGAAAATAACTTTATATTCAAACTGATAGGAGAGGTTATTTAAAGTGTCCTATATCTAATTAGGACAGGGTCCCCGTAAAAGAGGTAATGCTAAGAAATCACGGCGCAATTTAAGGCGACCGTGGTGTAGTGGCAGTGTAATGGTCATGCAAGCCGAGAGCACGGGTTCGATACCACTTACCGGTACCAATGTATCTTTGATATATGTACTTTGGTCAATATAATTCTTAGCCTTAAAATAACATAAAAAATCCTATACTTTTTTGTATGACCCATTTTATGTTCTTATTGGTCATGCAAAGTTTTAAATAATCATTAACATACAGTTCCAACCAATTACTGAATATTAATCTAAATTATTTTCTTACAGAATTCATGATGTCAGTATAAAGGATCAAATATTATTAACAATAAGATTTAATGCCACTGGAAATATTGGCCCTGGAGACATCCTCAAGAAAGCTGAGTTACCTAGTGCCCATAACTGTAGAGCTTGTATGAAATTGTATTGTAAATGTAATGGAAGCAAAATGGTGATGGAAGTTGTTTCAGGATCTTGGCAAGTGGCACTTAATTGTGTCTGCCTATCCCCGTGGGAAAAAACCTAAAATTTGATGGAATGATTATTTTTTATTCAAAACTAAAACATTCTTGAACCTTACCTCAGAATATGATCCACATTTACATTGCCACTTACAAGTATACAGACCGTGAAGAGATTTAAACATGATTCAGGATCAGTTGTATGTTGCCGGTTTTAACTAGGCCGGCATAGTGGATGTGATTGCTACTCACAGTTATTGAATTGTAGTAGCAATGGCATTCATTCATGGACCACACTCCTGCTTAATATCAAGCGGGTGCTGCCATAATGTCAGTCACAATAAAAAATATATACCTAAATATTAATATCATTTCAGATTGGAAAACGTAAGTTAATGCCAAAATGGCTACAGAGCTCACACCAAGATCCTGGAGATTTAGATTGAACAGCTTACCATTGAGGAGGTTTGAAGTGCACATTAATGCACAATTTGTCTCCGGCGCTTATTAAGTTCTAATAGTCTTTCAAAAGTCCCTACTAGATCAAAACAATCTAGTAAGGTCCCCACCTTACTAGATTGAAGCTACAGATATTGTGAAAGGTCTATAACCCCGCTTTGAGGGCCAGTTTTCTATAATGTTCATCTACAAAAGTATATAAAATAAAATTATTAATAATAATACAGGTATTTTTAATCTGAATAATCCAATCAATCAAATTGTCACGCCTTTTTCCCACAGGGATAGGCAGAGACAATGGAGCGCCACTTACCACGATCCTTACATAACTCCCTTGCTTCCTTCACATCCACAATTCTCTTCATACAGGCTCTGTGGTTATGGGCACTAGGCAACCTGGCTTTCTTGAGGATGTCTTCAATTTGGTTAGAAAACACTCTCCCGGGCCTGCCTTGTTTAACGCATCCAACCACATCCGATTTATAAATTCTTTTGTCAATCTACTTTCACTCATCCTTTCCATGTGCCCAAACCATCGAAGCATTCCTTTGTCAATCCTTGTCACTACATCTTCTTTCAAGCCACATCTATCACGCAATGTGCTATTCCTTATTCTATCCGCTATCGTCACTCCACATACACTCCATAACGACAGCAATTCTACAGCGTTAATTCTACTCTCATGCGTCTTCTGCCATACCCAACCTTCACTTCCATACATTAATATAGGAACAAGCACTGCATTATGAATAATCCAGCCATATAATATTGCATAAATATAACATAAATTGATGACTTTAGATATAAAAATCAATCAATCAATCAAATTGTCATGCCACAGGGTTAGGTAGAGACAATAGAACGCTACTTGTCATGATTCTGACATAACTCTCACGCTTCCATCACATTTACAATACAATTTCATACAAGCTCTACAGTTATGAGCACTAGGTAAGCTTTCAGCTTTCTTGAGGATGTCCTTTACTATTATGTTATTCTATATAACATACAAAACCTATACATATAAATACTCATTATAAAAGTTTTGAAAAATAAAAGATAGGATACAAAGAAATAGGTATAATTAAATTGTCATGCTTTTTTCCCCACAGGGATAGGCAGAAACATAGAATAGTATCAAAACTGAGATATAATATAGATGTGCGCACTTGCTTCCACTGCAGACGTCCAGCGCTCTTTTAATCTTCCTATATTTCATCAGCTCAAAAGTCAGCGCTCTTTTGCCGGAAACTGTACTAGCTGTTCCCCGCAGTCAAACCCGCGTTTATAAACAGTAATTCGTAGCTTGAGTACATTACAGGAAGCCTTGCATCCCTATGGTCCATCATCAGGTACTCCTCAACCATATTGTCATATCAGCCTAGGTATGAGCTTAATGTAAGAAACAGTTTGTTAAATCAGCATAATTATGTCTGTTACATATCCCCTGCATCCTCATGATCCATCATCAGGTACTCCAGGCTTTAATTTGATAACAGCACAGCTAAAGGCGCATAGTAAGAGACATTTTTAGTTAAAACACCATAGTTATATCTCTTGCGGTTTTACCTATGTGAGATGATCCATCATCAGGTTCTTTAGATCCAGAGGGTTTCCTACCTATTTTTATCCATTATTATTGCCATAATCCACTAATATATCTACAAACCAATAAGATATCTAAAAGAATATTACGTATGTATTGGGAAATAAAGTTTTTTTCTTTTCTTTCTTTCTTCTTGTTTATGGCTTTAGTATTTAACTTGCCAGTGTCAAAGTAAAAATATATGGTGCAATGTTAAAACATTGTCAAGTAAAGATGAAGATGAACCACGCGAGTGATTCATCAAATGATGATGATGATAGTGAGGTTGATGATGATTGTTTTAGTAAAGCGGCGGAAAGCCTTTACTAAAACTTCAGAAGGAGTCTTGGAGGGAACATGAAGAAACACGTTTCACAACTTTAAATTACTTGTTTATACTTGATCAACTTAAAACTTATTACTGGATAATAATTCCACCATTATTACACATTAATATTTATGAAAAACACAAGCTTTTCAAATAATCCAAAATTGCGCGTCCTGTCAGTTGCAGTTGCCCGCCAAAACTGGGGAAATAAAGTTTGACTTTGACAATATTTTTTTTATTGGCATAAGGATAGAGTATTTAGTGCATTTCTGACCCAATTAATTTTAAAAAATAAGAAAGTCGCAACACTACATGTCAAACGGTAATCAATGCCTCAATGAATTTAAAAATATTAATTATAAATAGTTACGATCTGTCTGTTGATAACAATAATAATTTATTTTTTCAAGAAACACATTTCGCTGATTACTATTTTTTAGTGAATATACTATAGTTGCTTAACTAATTATAAAAGTTACAAATAGACAAATTTCACCAACCATCAAGAAACCGGCCCTTAGAATTGTTGATTTAAATATTTATAAGTAAGGTAAGTACTTGAAAGTGGCTTAGTATTGAAGTGGTATACTTTAAACTGAAGTGCTCTAAATATGTTATTGGATCATATAACTCATTTAATAATCATATACTCGTAAATACCTATTTAATAAGTATAAGGTATGGTTATAATAGGTACTACAATATGTATTAATAAAGCTTATTCTTAATTATTTTTTTGAAGTGTTTAAAGAGACCTTGGGCAATCGGATAATTTTATCATAAAAGTAAGGTCAAGGTTGTTCTTAAATAATCTAAGTAAAAGGAAGTTTTAGACTCCCCGCAACCACTATAGCTACAAAAACTTCGAAACGTGCCGGATGAAAATAAACGCGATTAGTCACAAAAATCCTTTATTTGATAAGTTTAATAACTTCGAAATTAGCACTAAACATCCCTTATATTTATATTACTATAGTATAATATGGTATAGTATAGTATAGTGTAGTGTAGTATAGTAAGTATTATTATTTAACAAATGGGACCTATAATTTCCTTTGGATATTAAATAACGTTATTATAAGACAAATACCGCAATCGTAATTATCATGTTAATATTTTTTTATCATTAGTTCTAAGGTCATTATTTTGTCTGATAAAGATCAAGATTATCTTGAAAAATAAAATTATGTAATTATGATTATTTTTATTCTATTTAATATACAGAATGTTGCCAAAAAATGAATTCGAAAATAGAGTAGTTTTCTAAATATACAAAAATGCATTTATTATGTATCCCTCTATAAGATGTAATATGTACTTTTTTTATGAAAATATAGCTTTATAGAAAATTAATTTGTAATTTTATAAATAAAACCCCTGAATTTTATTTACTTCCCGCTCTTGGACCTCCCCTTCCTTGTTATCAGTCATGTAGAGGTTACAGTGGTCACGACATAATAACATAAACAAGTACATATTTTGTAATATATTTCCGCTATTTTTTTTTATATAACAAATAAAAAAATCAATGAAATAATTCTACTAAACTACAATATGTTTCTATTTTGTGACTTGATATCGATCCCTCTGATGGTACCTCTACCTACCTGATAAGTAGATAAGCAAGAGCCTAAACTAATAACCTAACCAGTTGACGGTTGCCTCAGTCGCGGTCAATATGTCGGCCAAAGGTACGCATCGCTTGAATGATATTAAAATTAAAATTAGTGTTTTCTAAGGTGTTGCACGATTATTGTTTATAAAAAATAAACATTTTTTTCAGCTATGGCTATGACATTGATTTGATTGTATTTGATTGATTACGAGTATAATCAGTCTGTTGTAAAACTTTTCCAAAAAATTTTAAATGGATGAAGGCTTTCTTTCTGATCTCGATTTGCCGATTTATTAGCAAGGGTAGGTCCGAGAGCGTCGACGACTGAGGAAACTGTTTAATTTTACAGTTGCCTCAGTGACCTTCACTATGCCGGTCAAATGTGCTTTTTCACGCTTCGCTTGAAGATTCCAAGATTATAGGATGGGGATAACATTTAACAATAGTAACTTATTATTACGTTGTGCATGATAAAAATGATTTAAAAGAAGATTGAAAGAGGTATGTTGCGATAGTTTGGGCACAATGAAAAGAGATTGATGAAATCGATTTATAAACTCGAACTGGTTTATTTTTTATTTGCCTGGAAAGATAAAACGAGCACGACCCTGAATATTGTTCTTTGATCAATTCCACAGTACCCATAACGATAGAGTTTCTATAAAGAAAATTGTCAACGTGAAGGAAGCGAGAGGGTTGTGCCACGATCGTGGAAGGTGGCACTTAGCTGTCTCTGCCTATCCCTGTAAGAATTAAGAGGTGACAATTGATGATTCAATGGTGTCTGTTACTAAATTTAACCATCTGTACTTTAAATATTATTTTACTTTAACTGTATCTTTGTATCCATCCTTATTCTTTACATTATACGAGTATATCAGTCCATGGTTACTAAATAATAATTGTGTATTCGTGCGGTTTTAAGATATCGACTAAAATCGCTATAAAATTTTATGTTAACGATAAGTCCTTCATCATTTTCATCATCTATTTATTATGAAATGCTTTAATGCCAATAGCACTAATTAGCATTGCCAATACCACTTTTTGGGACTAAAAGATTATAAGAGTCAATCAATCAATCAATCAAATTACCACGCTTTTTTCCCACAGGGATAGGCAGAGGCGCCTCTGCCACGATCCTTACACAACTCCCTTGCTTGTGATTCCTTTATATCCACAATCCTTTTCAAACAGGCTCTGTGGTTATTGGCACTAGGCAACCCAGCTTTCTTGAGGATGTCTCCGATTTGGTCGGAAAACACCCTTTTAGGCCTGCCTTGTTTAACGCATCCAACCACATTATATTTATAAATTTCTATTACCTATAAATTCAGATTATTAGATTATTGTCACATATTAAGAAGGACCGAAGAAGCTGTGTTAGGTTCATGAAAAGTGGAGATGTTCTCTTAATTTTATTTTATAGAAAGATTAAAAATGGTTAAAATATTCACAAAAAAAATATCATAAAAAAAATCGGCCATGAGGCAGGTGACCCAGTAGAAAATTGGAGTTGAAACCATAGATATTTATGTTCACATCAGATATATTATATTTCACATTAAATAATAATATTATATATCTATGGTTGAAACTAGTCAATTGAAGGCCGACCAAAATTCTAATCATTTTTTTTTTAATTATTTTAAGTCGCTCTAACATCGGAGGTCATTAGCGACTAATGTTTTTATTAATCTAATCTTGTTGTTAGCATAAGTAATGTGATTTATAATAAATAAATACGCTATTTAATTTTAACAGAGTAAATAGTTAATATTAATTTCTTAGAACGAAATTAACTATTATCTTACAACGCAAGTAGAAATGTTAAATAGTTGATTGATCGTTTAGTAAAAATAATTTATCATTTTACTTATCACTATTTTAATACCTAAAACAGTAGGTTGATACCCTTTTCTATGTCGTAAAATATTACAGAGTTATTTTTATCCTATACTGTTTTATAGGTCATTGGTTGTTGTGTTTTATAGGCGATTACAATGCATAAAAATTACACAAAAAATTAAATGAAGTGAATCTTAAAATGGTGAATACACAATTGTTTTGACAAGTTTTTAAAAGATTGCGGAACAATGTAAAATAAAATGTTTCTGCAGGTCTGACCAGGCGACGTTTCGAAAGATGCAGCCATCGTGATCTCGATGAATTTTGCGGAGCCGAGCTGTCTGAGTTATTACAGATGCTAAGGCAACGAGAACTCTGGGGCCCTTGCGATTTGCAGTCATTGCAGTTCTACGCGTCCATTATTGCCTATACTACTGAAATGTGACCTCAGTGATACTTGCACAGATCCGGGGAAGCATTCACCTTCTGTCGACCGAATCGGCAGTCGAAATAAACTGGTGCTGTCCTATGTCGAGTACGTAAGAAAAAATCAAAATAAAGTTGTATGTACGAGCCAATATGGGAGCCAAATACATACTAAAATAAGTATAATTTTTATTTAGTAATTAGTATTATAATTTGGCACTTTCTTCTGATTTCTTCACATTATATTCCTTTCTGAAATCATGGAAGAGTCTGACAATGCGCAAGAGCCGAAAGGGCCCACTCGAAATAAATCATTTGATTTGTTTATATTGAACCTTTTCAAATGTTTGAATTTAGAAATAGTTGACAAAATTCTAATTAGTGTCATTCTTATTTGTGTTATGTATTGATACTAATTGATATAGCAAAGTTTTTTAACCTTTATTAAAGAATTTTTTCCTTGTTATTTCTATACTAAACCACTAAAATGCTATCATAGAAACAGGACAACCAACTTATCTTAGGTATAGTAAAGAGAAGTTGAGGACATGTGATTTCATTAATAGATACAGTAGCTATATTTATAGATTAGTAGTATGTACTAAAGGAAAAAAGGGAGGTGAAGTGAAAATTTGTGAGGAATTAAATGTGTCTTAAAATTTATGAATTAGATTAGGTATTACTTATCTATCTTATTTATTGTGAATAGTAATGAAAAAAAAAAGTACTTGTCTCTCGACCGTTTACAGGCCGTGAAGTGACTTAAGTAGTTATCTAACTACGCCGATGACAA
The DNA here is from genome assembly GCA_905220615.1 of Tinea trinotella. Lineage (NCBI taxonomy): Eukaryota > Metazoa > Arthropoda > Insecta > Lepidoptera > Tineidae > Tinea > Tinea trinotella. The sequence continues at coordinate 5,631,047 of HG992314.1, forward strand.
ATTAATACTGCTACTTCCAATATCAGGTGTGCAAAATCACTAAAAAAATTGTTACAGTAATGCTTTTATATATACAAATACAATAGTTTTTGTTTTATTTTAAAATACCAAGTAATTATGATTTTACAGGCATTCAAAGTTCGCATAGATCCCCGTTAACAGTCACGTCACCGCGTACATATACATTTTGTGTACTAAGTATTGGAATTTTTTCAATAAAACAAAAGACACAAATTATTCATCTATAATAAATTTATTTTATCGCCTTCAAAGTATGCTCCAGTGCTTGCAATACAACATCTCCACCGCTTCACCCAGTCCTTCATACATATTTCGTAGGCTACTTGCGATATGGCCTTTAGCTCATTCAGCTTATTTTCTTTTATGGCTTCTATCGACTCAAAAGGTTATCCTCGAAGTAGTAATTTTAACTTGGAAAGTCAGAAAAAGTCAGACGGAACCATATCAGGTAAATACGGTGCTTGATCGAGAACTTTTGTTGAATCGCTAAAAACTCTTTCACAATAATGACTATGTGTGATGGTGCATTATCATGGTGGAGCATCCATGAGTTGTGATGGGATTCTAGCTAGGAGATTACGCGGATATGCACATTTTATCAAACACTTTTATTATTACGAACAATATATTACAAATCAAAATGTGAAACTCAAAACACAATTTTTAGACATATTCTGTCATCATAAATATAAATAAAATGTCAATTAGAAAAGAGTTTTAGAGTTGCGTAAGAGTTCAGGTACGCAACATACTCCCACCTTTGGGTTTAGGGATAAACACAAACACTACCTACACATTAACAAAATTGTTAGGCAATAAATTTTGAGCACTGTTACTCGATATTTCTAATGGGTACAGGCTCTGAAAAGCTCTTGTATATTCACCACCACTAGCAGTCTTTACTTTCGCTACCCTAGCATTTCCGTCGCGTCCATTATATGTTTCAGTTATTATGCCTAACGGCCACTTCAAACGTTTCTCTTCCGTCTCTATTAAGACAATATCTCCTTTAATAATTTCATTAAATTTATCTTTCCTTTTTTGTACTAACATAGATAGGTACTCTGATCTAAATCGCATCCTTAGATCTTTTCTCAGTTTCTGGACATATCTTAGTCTTTTATTTAGGTTTTGGCTGTCAATCTCATCCAGATCCGAGACGTCACTACCAGAGAGTCCGAACAAGAAGCAAGCTGGAGTTAATGGCTTTAAATTTTCCGTATCGTCCGCAATATACGTTAAGGGTCGTGAATTTATTAAAGCCTCACAATCACATAATAAAGTTTCCATTTCTTCATAAGTAACTACTGCCTTACCTAAATTTCGCTTTAACAGGTCTTTGACCGAACGTACTAAGCGCTCCCACCATCCACCCCACCATGGAGCTGCTGGAGGATTAAATTTCCACTTAATATTATGCACGCTAGAATATGTCTTTATTTCATCCCAGTTTAACAATTTAAGCAAATTATGAGCACCATGAAAATTAGTCCCATTGTCCGTGTATATTGTGTCAACTCTACCACGTCTTGCTATAAATCTCCTCAACGCCATAATAAAATCATTTGTCGATAAAGATCTTGTTAATTCCAAATGAATCGCACGGTATATAGCACACGTAAATAATACTATCCACACCTTTCCTCTAGACCGTAAATAAAGAGGACCAGCTAAATCTATTCCAGTTACTTCAAACGGGAATCCCGGTTTAACTCTATCAATAGGTAGAGGTGATAACGGCGTTTCAGCGTGCTTCGTATTAATGCGTTTACAGGTGATACATTTTGAGACTACTGCTTTTGCAAGTTTTCTGATACCCGTTATCCAATAACTTTCACGTAGGTTTGCAATTAATGTACTAGTACCAGCATGACCTAACATACGATGTTTATTAGTAACCAGTCGATCAATTATTGTGTGTTTCCCATGTAAATATATAGGGCACACAAAATCTTCGGGTTCGTCTGTCATAGTTAATCTAGTACGTAATCTGTACAATCCTTCCCTATCCTTAAATAAATGTACATCTTTAATTCTAAAATTGTTATCTATATTAGTTTCTTCTTGGATTAGCTTAAAAATGTTCTTTTCTGCTGCTTGATATTCTTCACAAGTAAGTTCACCTTTTACTTTATTAGTGCATCTGCAGTTAGTCATAAATCGCCTTATCCAACCAACCATTCTTACGATTTTCGTGTATTTAGAAAAGTAGGTTAATGTAGTTAAAAAACTTATTAATTGTACATCGTTATTATTTATTATTATATTATTTGGTATTCCGACATTTACATTATCATTAATGACATTAAATTCATTAATAGGCCACTCACTTTCCTCGTTTTTTAGCCAGTCAGGTCCTTCCCACCATTTACTTTCCAACAGTTTCATTGCATTGCATCCACGGGAAAGTAAGTCTGCAGGATTTAACAATCCAGGTATATGACGCCACATATTTAGTTTCGTTTGCTTACGAATTTCTGATACTCTATTTTTAACAAAAACGCTCCATTCACCATGCGTAGTTATCCACGCCAAAACAACGCTGGAATCTGTCCAAAGGTATACATCACAGCCCGACAGTTCTAAAGTATCTCTTGTCATCACATATAACCGAGTTCCAATTAACGCTGCTAGCAGTTCTAGTCGAGGAATAGACACCTCTTTTACTGGTGCAACCCTGGACTTAGCCTGTAGTAATTGAACATTTATTTTTCCATTCATCTCGCTTCTAAGAAATACGCATGCAGCATACGAAACTTTACTAGCATCGCAGAACATATGAAGACTGGTTCGACATAAATTAATAGGACAAGTGGTAAGTCTTCTTGGAATCCGACAATCTTTTAACAAATAAATGTGCTTACGCCATTTAATAAATTCCTTGCTTAAATCTTCTGAAAGTTTATCATCCCATTTATAATTGAGATTCCACGTTTTTTGAATTAATAGTTTGGGAATTAAAGTTAATGGACATGTTACACCAATTGGATCAAATATCCTTTGCGTAATAGATAGAATTTGTCTTTTCGTTATTTCATAATCAATATCATCAGTCATGCCTACATTAAATGACAATTCATCATCTTTAATATGCCATATAATTCCAAGTACTGAAACGTTTTCTTCACTCCCATTCATATCTTTGTTCGTCATAGGTGACGTAATCCATCCTCTTAATTCAAATTTGGCATCATACATAATCTTTTTTGAAACATCTATAAATACTTGAGCTTCCTTTTCTGTTTCTAAGCTAATTATACAATTATCGACATAAAAAGAATCTTTTAGTTTTTGTGCTATCTCTTGATATTGATCTTTATATGAATCCAAATGATAAATAATCGTAGCAGCCAATAAAAAGGGACTAGACTTTACACCAAAAACTACACGACAATGTCGATAAGTAATCAAATCTTCTCTATCTTTGTTTTTCCACCATAGAAATTTTAAATAGTTTCTATCATTATCGGTTAAAGATATTTGTAGAAAAGCTTTCTTAATATCAGCAGTTATGCCAATTGTATTAGTATTAGTAGTATTCTAAATTGTATTAGTAACTTTGGAATTAACTCAAGATAGTTTATTCCCTTATCCAGTAATGAATTTAATGAGTTACCGTTAAAGTCACAAGCTGAAGCGTCAAAAACTGGGCGTACTCTGGTTGTCTGGCTTGACTCCTTTATGACTGCATGGTGAGGTAAATAATGCCCTTTACCATTATCATCTATTAATTCAATAATACCCAACTGTAACCAATCTTGAAAAACTTGATTATAATTTTCAAATTCATTAAGTTGTAGTAATTTCTTTGTAGTAGACATCAACCTTTTTTCTGCTAGTCTTTTGTTGTCCAGTAGTTCAGGATGACCAGGTTTCCACGGCAGATGAACTTCGTAACGTCCATCTTTATTAATAATATTATTTTTGAAATAAATCATGGAGTTTGATGTTTCAGTTTTTTTAGCATCATTATCAGCCGGGTCGTTGATTCCTATAGTTTCAAGATCCCACAGATCAGTTATTTGTAAATTATTTAAAATGTGTGTAAGGGATTTGCCGGGATTAATTGTTCCTTGAGTAGTCCAACCAAGTTTAGTTTTAACAGCTACTACATTATTATTTAGCCTTATTAAGCCGTCTGTAAATATTATACCACAAAAATCGGCACCAATTAATAGTCCAATATTTGGTATGTCATCACCGATGTCATTGAGCGTTATATTATGCTCTCTTAATTGTGAGTGAAAATTATGAGCCTTATTTAATCTAGGAAGCTCTCCACATATTTTAGTTTTGTCTAATGCAGTCATCTTTACAGTAAACGAATTATCAAGGCTATTTACATTAAATCTGTACAAATTATGTTCTTCAATGCCTGTTTCGACACCTCCGAGAAGAAAATGTCTAAAACTTCTTTTTCCCACTGCTTGAAGGTTTAATTGCTTTACTATGCTTTACTTGATATCTGGACATACTAAAACAGAATGACGTTTATGACATACAATACATTTATTTACATTTTTACATTTGTGTGTAACATGTCCCGTCTTCAGACATAAAAAACAAGCTCCCTTTTTCGTTAGCATATCTTTTTTCGCTGCATAAGACATTTTATTTCCTTTGTAGCATTCAAAACTACTATGGGAGTCTTTACTACACCAAATACATGTCGACCTTATATTTACCTTCTTATTGTCCTTATTTTCAGCACTGTGAAGTGCTGCGGCAGTATAAGTATCATTACTGGTCGTTGCATCGTCTTCTAGAGACCAACCCTTATATGCAATATGAATACGTTCTTCTGTTTCGACTTCTCGTTTTAGAAATTCTAATAGACTTTTGAAACTATTCTCGTCAGTTAACAACTCTCTCCTTGAACGCTCCCATATCCTAAGAATATCCCCAGGTAAGGCAGATTCTACTAATGGAAACAATATCGCGGCATATTTTTCACTAGTGACCCCTAAACTTTCTAGCGCAAGTAATTGTGCATTTAGCTTATCATAAAGTTGATTCAAAGACATACCTGTATTCTGTTTAGCATTACTTAGTACTAAACCTAAAAGTTCTCGTATGTAATTTTCGACCAATAGATCTTCGCGAGCAAATCTTGACTTCATTTGATCAATCACCTTCTTGTAATTATTACTAGATGGAGGAAAACTCTCGACTAACTCTCTGGCAGGTGAACCTGGAACTGTGGATTGAAACAAATATTGAAATTTGTCCTCATCCTCAATAGTTTCATCATCGTTTATTTTTTTAAATAACGACCAGAACCCTATCCAGTTCTTTATGTTTCCGTCAAATTTCCGCAATTCAATTTTGGGCAGACGGAAACGTTTATTAATAGAATGACACGTTGCTGAGCTACGAATCGATCGAGCATCATTAAGATCGTGATCATTATGAGGTACTACTCTTTCTATAATCGAATTATTGCCACTATTATTTGACATAATTTCATAATTATGACCCTGACTGTACTTTTGTATAGCATTGTTATACTTAACTTTAAGCATCTCCCAGTCGTAATTATAGGTCTCAGAAGTTTCACTGTCAGCAGTCCATTCCTCTTCATTCAATTCGTCAAGTTCCAGCCACTGTTCCTTTATGCGTTCATCAACGCGAAACAAATTATCTGCCTTTCCTTGTAAATAATTAAACGCGATAGTAATATCGGTGGAGCTCACGTCTGCGATTAGTTTATCTTCCAAATTACGTTTTGCTTTCGTAAAAAAGGTTCGACACATACCTCTTTCTTTTCGTAATCTTTCCATAGTGAATCCTTTTAATTAATGATTCTAGTGTCACGGTCGCCAATTGTTGGGATTCTAGCTAGGAGATTACGCGGATATGCACATTTTATCAAACACTTTTATTATTACGAACAATATATTACAAATCAAAATGTGAAACTCAAAACACAATTTTTAGACATATTCTGTCATCATAAATATAAATAAAATGTCAATTAGAAAAGAGTTTTAGAGTTGCGTAAGAGTTCAGGTACGCAACAAGTTGTGTTGCCACAAATATGGACGTTTTCGGCGGATACTCACACGCAAACGCTTCATGACGCCTAAATAATATTCTTTATTCACTGTTTCTCCTTATGGAAAGAATCCGGAGCAAACCACACCACGGTAGTCAAAAAAACTGTCAGCATCATCTTGAGCGACTGTGGCACCCGTGAACTGACTCGGCTTTTTCAGTCGTCGGTACTCTTGGACCTCCATCGTGCTTACCATCAGGCAGGTCGAAATCAGATGTCGAATAAAAAAGGTACTAAAGAATAACTATTATTTTGTTCAAAAATAATTTGATTTTTCCTTGAAACAATAACTCATACTAATAATATAATAGACCGGTTTTTTATTATTAAATAATTCTAAAAAAAATGTACAACGGGCGTTGAATTATGTCTAGGTTAACCGGAGAACAACATTCAAGGATTAAAACAAAATCATATTCAAAAGGCGACCATGGTGTATTGTGGAATGCTCTCGCAAACAAAGAACCTCCGGTTCAGAATCACTTGCCGGTACCAATCTATCTTTGATATAAACTTTAACTGTTCTGTTTCTATGATACAAACACGTTTGGTAGTTTAACATAGAAATGTACAAAAAAAAACTTGATTACTCTCACTTAATTTCCGAACTATTGATACTTGGACGGCACAATGTGGGCCAAAGAAAAAAATGAAGCAGTAGTAATAAATAGCAAGCTCCCATACACCGTTGGTTAGCACAGCACTTCGTTATGAAAAAAATCCGGGTTCATTTCCCGGTCGTAGCAAATATTGGTTTCATAACTTTTATTGTAATGTTTATTAAGTTAATTAAATATTACAAATATTCGGAAATAAAAAAAGAGGCGGATATTTGCTTCAGGTCTGGTTGTCAAAGAGTATCAGGCAGTCTGCCAATCCAGGGTAGTTAGTGAACAGACCGTGAATTGACTTAGTTCCGGGATCGACTTCTAAGATACCAGTTTCAACTTGGCCGGCATAAAGGATTCGACTGCTACTTACAGTTATTTAACTATAGTAGCAGTTACTTCTATTTATGGACCGCACTCCAGCTTAACATATCTTTCGGACGTATGACGTATTATTATTAAAAGTAAAAATACTTTTCAATAATGAAAGGTCGTACTTTATTATTCTTGTGTTTTAGGTAGTACATAAGACATATGTTAAAACATCAATTAATCAAACTGTCACGCCTTTTTCCCACTAGGATAGGCCGAGACAATAAAGCGCCACTTGCCACGATCCTGACACAACTCCCTTGCTTCCCTCACATCTACAATTAAAATATCATATTTATCAATACCTATTAATTAATATTAAAATATTTAAGATAATTTCTTTATACGTGTCCATAAGTATAGGATCAGAGCTCATGGTCAGTTTGCAGTGCTTATCGTATGTGTTTGACCTCTTTAGTTTTAGATTAAACTTATTTTTAAACAATTTTTAATTCCACTGATATGGAAAATCATCGTATACATACTGTTTTTTTAGTGTAGCTCAACATATGACGTTAGCTGGAGTGCGGTCCAGGAATTAAGATGACTGCCCTACTACAATCCACTATGCCGGCTACTTTCAAGATAATACAAAAACGCGATTGAGTCCCATCACGGTCTGTACATTCGAAATTGATGGTATGTATCCTGGATCAGCAGACTAGGCAAATTATTAAGTCTTACGCGATTGAGTTTCGTGATTCAAATATTACTCATAGCTTGCCACAATGTAATACAATGTAAGTTTGTTTAGAATCACTAAATTATAATAAAAGCTAAAATCTTTATTACTTACATGTGTAAAATGATACAATATTATTAAAATAATTATTTAGTTTACAGTTTAAAAATAATGACAATCCTTTAAATATGTATACGTACGTATATATTATATATTTTTTTCTTTCTATACTGATATTCCTTTATCTAGTAAAAAATGCTTCAAGACTTCGTACGCTATCATGACCTATTTCACCGCTTGTATGCTATTTTTGAAGAAATATATATAAGATTTAATATATTTTCCCTATTAATATTCTTTTCTATACTAAACTACTAAATAATTTATTTTGCTAATTTTTGCCTATCCCTAAGATTCTCTATCCCCAGAACAAGTCGGAGACATCCTTAAGAAAGCTGAGTTGCCTGGTGCCCATTACTGTAGAGATTTTATGAATAAAATTGTGGATCTGAGGGAAGCGAAGTAGTTGTATCAGGATCGTTGCAAGTGGCGCTCCATTGTCTATGCCTGTGGAATTTAATATTGATTGATATTTTACCAAAATTTTCGAAGTATAATATAAATTGCATTATATAAATTGAAGTAATCAAATTGTGTTTTATTATAGATAAATCTTGTGGCGTCTGACACTCATTAGAGCAATGAACTACTGATATGAGTCTATAACGTCACTGTTTTAATTATTATACTAGTACATTTTACAGATATATCAGTTTTTAACGACAGCTTCTTGGTTGAGAACTAAGTAAAAAACAGCACATTTATTAAGTACAACAGCCGGTTGAACCAAAAAAGTTTCAATTTACGAATTTAGTTTTACTTTATACTTATTATATTACGTTTACTAAAAATATATGTTTTTTAATCATTAGAAATAACAAAAGTAGTACATAGAAACCCGAAATGAATGATGTTCTTTAGCTCTGTATAAAATATCCGTTAAACGTAAATGTAAAATGTGAAGTTAAAGAGTGTGCACCACTCTTTAACTTCACATTTTACATTTACGTTTAACGGATATTTTATACAGAGCTAAAGAACATCATTCATCACTCATTTTTTTTACTTATACTATACTTTTTACAAATTCTTAAATTATAATTTTTGGTACAACCGGCTGCAAGTATACAAACCGCAAAGTCGCATTTAAAGATCAGCTTGTAAGTTGCCGGTTCCAACTAGGCCGGCATGGTCGATGCGACTTTTACTTGCAGTTATTTATCTGTAGTAGCAGTCGCCTCTATTTATAGATCACATTTTAGTTTCAAATCAGGCGCGGTGCTGTCAAAAGTCGAGCCACAATAAAAAAAAAACAGGTTGAAAATTTAACTTAATAATGAAAACATAACGTTAACTAATCAACCAATTGTCACGCCCTTCTCCCACAGGGATAGGCAGACACAATTGAACGCCACTTTCCACGATCTTTAACATGACGATAAAGGAGAAGTTCCCAAACTATTTTTCTCATAGAAGACTTTCAAAATTTTGCCGGTTCCGGTGGACCCCCTGAATTTACGTTTCTACCATATTCCCAAAACTCGACGAAAATGTGAAGATTAAATTTAATGAAAATTTAGCGGTGCTTTGCAAGTCTCGACACGTTGTACTGAATATGGAATATGCAGGTTTACAAAAGTATCAGTTGCTGAACTTCTCAAAATATTAAGTCTAGCCAACATTTTAGTTCTTTACTATCGAAACCAGATAAATTTTCGTACACCCCCGCTTACGAACTGTAAACCCCTATTTTTTAGTCACGCTAATGTAGACCCCCGTCGAGTCTCACGTGGACCCCTGGGAATCAAATTTATCGGATAAAGACTAAATAATAGTGAATAGCGTAGTAGTAAATTAATGTGACTTTCAGATAGATTCACAGACTATAGATATATAGATCCACTCGGTCCACCACATTCAAGTGTAAAGACGTTTCGGCCAACATATGAAATGCTTGTTTATACATTTGTGGCGGTAGTCACCTCTACAAGACGGTATGCGGTCATGATGTCGTGTAAATATAAAAAAATACCGTTATAATTTTCTTCCTCGCAGTTTAAAACGCGCAGAAACAAATCTTCGTACAGTCAACTCTGAATTGGCTTTTATGCAACAGACTCGGTGACGTATTAGCGTCTATCATGTAATTTTTAGGAAAAACAAAGAAAACGTGTCAATTCTTGATTTGAAAAGAACAATATATTATGTAAATGAACATTCTCATATAATATCTGATATTTATGTTGTTAGACTCTACATTTTATAACATAAATATCAAAGAGTCTCAATAAAAACAATTTTTACCGATACTTTATGATAACTCATTTGTGGCGAAATAAAAAGGCCACCTCCAAGGGTTATTGTGTCCATACACACAATAACCCTTCATCAGAATATGTAGCCATATCTACAATAATATTTATATTTTATTTTAAATAAATATTTCATATTTCGACGGATCTAAAAAACTTTTATTTATTTATTTATAACTTACTATAGTGCATGCAGGCAGACTTAATGCTAGTTAGCATTCTTTACTACCTAACTTTTAAAACAATAGAAGCAAGTTAAAAATATAACTATAAAATTCTATTATAAAAATGAGACAAATAATAAACACATACATAAATATCTTTTACATATTATTATATGTATAATGTCCTTCAAAACATTGCAATAAAGAAGATTCAAAGAGCCTATCAAATCGAATCGCGCCTGATCTAAGGAGATTTTTGAGGGGCGCCCGAAAGAGGGATAAACTTCCATGTATTTGAAATCTAATTTAAAGACAGGTTGGCACACCAGTCTGCTACGCGTAAATTCCCGGGTCAGAACACAGTAAATATTTATTTAATAGCTTTAATTTGTAATATTTATTAATTTGATTGAATAAAAAAGAAGCGGATTTTGGTTGCCAAAGAGTGGTATGTAGTCTGCCGATTCGGGGTAGTTCCACCACTTACAAGTATACAGACCGTGAAATGGCTTAGTTGCGTTTAGGGATCAGCTTGTAAGTTGCACATTCCAACTCGCTGGTATAATAAATATGGCTGCTAATTACTTTAACTGTAGGTACTGTTGCTCAAACCATTTTTCTATCTCTGACTGGTCGTCCAGTTTTTTATACAAGCACTTTTGGTAGTTCACCAGGCTTTCTTACGGATAGTTTTAACTTTAATAAATCGATTCATTTAGAAACCCAATCACATTATTAAAAGTTTGATTAAAATGCATTTTGTGTTTAAAGATACTTTGTGTGAATCATGGTCAAACTGGATAATAAATAATATTTACGAGTAAAAGGCGTTGATCCTTGACACTGTATCCTTTTGAATAACAATTAAACAAAATGTTTTTTTATGCTATGTACAAATAGTATTAAAATATTAAGGTACTAGAATAATACATAATAATATATTAATAGACTCTCATGAACAGGTTCGAAACCACTCACCGCTACCAATGTATCTTTGATATATGTACTTTGGTTGTCCTGTTTCTATGATACAAGCAATTTAGTAGCTTAGTATAGAAATGTATAATAAAAAAATATAAAAAAATAATGATAAAAATACGTAGTGACAGGATAGGGAAAACATAACGCAACACGCCACGATGGATATAGATTTATCTGCAGTTTTACAATAAATAAAATCGTATTTTTTACAAGAGAGTGATATTTAGATTAGTGGCATTTGAAGAATTAGGTTAAGTAGGTTGTCGAATATAATTTATACTTTGTAAAAGTGGTCATGCAAACCGAGAGCACGGGTTCAAAACCACTTGCCGGTACCAATGAATCTTTGAAATATGTACTTTGATCGTGCTGTTTATATTAGCACTTTGTTAGCTTAATATAGGAAATTCTAAAAATAAATAATAATTTGTCCACATTCAAATAAAAATTATATACCTAATTCTTTATTTTATTGATTATTAAGCATACCTAATGTTGGCACATTTTTTGGTCGTCGGCACTCTTAGACCTCTATCATGTTCATATGATATGTGACATTTAAAAACATATGATTTTTAATTATACTACTACCATACTTAAACTAAATAGTTAAAAAATATTGACAGAGTCGATAGTCAAATGAAACCCCCTGGCGTCGCGTCGGTTTTTTGTCGAACAATAGACAAGGGAATTGTTTTTCCAGCCTATCCGTTCTCCCCATCCTATAACATAGGATACTTTAAGGGGTATAGCAACGGCGACTAAGGCATCTATAAAGCACGGTGAAAGCAGACAGCACCGGACTATAAAATGCCGACCTATGAATGGAGATGGCAGCATAAATAAATATTTGCAAACACCAACTTGCACTATGACTAGTTGCAATTCTAGTAGTTTTCAAGTTTATATTTTATTTTTTATTGTGACTCGACATATGACAGCACCCCGCTTGATGTTAGGCTGGAGTGTGGTCCACTATGCTGGCCTAATTGGAACCGGCAACTTACAAGCTCTGTCTGTATACTTACTTGTAAGTAGTATCTGTTAGTGCCTACCACTCTCTTGATTCCAAAACGCAACAGTTACGGGCCGACAGATTCGGTTAATGACCAACAGTCTGAAAAATTAACTACATAAGTGACGCAATTTGTACTACTGAGTACTCATTATAAAAAAAAACTTTATCGGCAAGTTAACCTTGACAGTGGGGGCACGCTGGTCTAAATATTATAAACATACAAAAAGTTTCATATATTATTAGGATTATATATGAGTCATTTCATTTTCTAACTTTGGTCAGGTTCTCTTACTCTCTGTATCGATTCTTAAACTAGGTATTTACACGTGGTTCTATTCAGAAAAAAATGTTTTCCTTAATTAACCACAGGAAGTTTGACCATAAAATAAATTACCAAAATTATTTTAAAGGAAAAATATATATATGCTACAAGGATACAAGTAGATTTCATTTATCCCCAATCTACAGATCCGGGATAGAACCTTTTTGGTGTACAGACCGTGAAACGACTGAGTTGCGGTTTGGAATCAGCTTGAAAGTTGTCGCCTTTAGCTACTTGCAGTTATTTAACTGTAGTAGCAGTCGTCTTCATTTATTGACCGCACTATAGCTACAATCATGCGGGATATGTCGAGCCACAACAAGCAAAAAAAATATTGGAATACCAATACCAAAGAGTCTTTTAAATCAATTTAAATAACACCTATATTTGCGGAATTTTGTTTATGCACAGATAAATGAATTCTTATAAGCTGTTAGTTAAACACTTAATGCTTGTGCAAATATGAATAGTTAATATGGATTAAGATATATCTAATAGCCCTGAACTATCGTCTGCTAAAATTACTATCTAATCTATTCGTTATCCTTCCACAAATTCTTAACATTGAATGAAACTTTCCATGTTTTTCCTAATAATATATTTTGAACCTATAACACAGGTGTACATTTAGTTAACATTACGAGTGACACAATTTAAACAATGTATTGTTTCACAATGTTATTGAACCTTAAACTTATTCGAACACATGTTTGGTACTCACCAAGTTTCCCCATCATTTCCTCTAACGCGTGATCCCTGTCCATGATTATGGTGTTGTTAGCCGGTCCCGATGATAGTGTAGGTTTGATTTGTTGGTTTTAACTAATATCATTGATGGTACAGTTTGAACACAGCGCGGTAGGCTCCGGGCCGCGGCACGGCCGACAACGTGCGTTGCGGTGAACGAGTGAGTTGGAATGGCGCCAAGTTTTTAATGTCGCTGTGCCCGGTTAGCGCTCTCTGCAAAAAATACGTACAACCTCTTATCTCCGTTAACTTGACGCCACCGCGATGTCCAGTTATACGGTTTGGTGGAACATTTGCAAATGTATTTCGTATCAAATTATAGGTTCTGCTTTGGGCAAGTTTTTCGATATTTTTGAAAAGCGTGAAATATTTTGAACCGATTATATGTAATTAGATTTGTATTAGTAATTGTATTTACGCTTCCAAAGTTGTGTAATTTTCACTCGAGTGTTTCAATATTATTTTTATATGTAAGTAGGTCAGACTACCTGACAGATTGCAACAACCTCGAAGGGAAGCTTATCGGTAATTAGCAAACAACAATCACTTTTTTTAACAAATCGGGCAATGGAAAACATTCAATCAAAAATAACGTAAAAAAATTATATTTTTTACATATTATTCGCTGATTATTCGATGTATCAAGCGAGAATGTTACGCGGGGTCAAACGTCACGATAAACGAAAATCTCGTTATCGGACAATATTATTAGTCTAGAGTCTAGACATAGAATTTATAGTTAGAAAAGCTTACAAAAAACGCCATGTCGTTATTTTTCCCGTTAAAGATTTTGAACTTCGATTCCTGATGCCTGGCGTAAGCAAAGTTCAAGAGAGCGACGCTGGCTGAATAAAACAGATTCAGTTCACGGTTGCCTTTGCGCGTCCTGATTTAACGGTTTAGGAAATTAGTTTATTCTTTTTTCCCAGGGATCAAATATAGAAATTTGCTCAAACACGTGATTATTTACGTATAATGAAGCCATTTTTATGATTTAATGCATCTCTGGATTTTTTATTTCCTTATACCAATCAATGTTTTGGGGCTAATTTTAGAAAAATGCTACAACTCCACGGACGCAAAAGGTCGCGGAAAGTGAGGTAGTCTTAAAAGTGAATAAGGTTCTGCCATTTGGGTGGAAATAGAGTCGCGCCAATTTGAAGGATTGAATGCCACAGATGTTTAACGATACGGGTGGTAAAGAATACAGATAGTATTTTTTATTGACTTAACCACTGATCTTGCCTTGTCTAATGATGAGCAAGAGGAGGTCCATTAGTGTCTATGCCGGTTAATACTAGTATAAGTATTGGGGTAAAAAAAAATTTTGGAATAAAAACAAACATGGGCTTTGGCTGCCCATGTATTCTCTCCATCCTATGACCTTGGATCCTTCAAGCGATGCGTGAAGAAGCACCTTTGGCCGGCATAGTAACGGCGACTGGGGCAGCCGTGAACAAACCCGGTTTTCTCAGTCGTCGTCACTCTTGGACCTCCTCTTGCTTATCATCAGGCGGGACGAGGTCAGATGTCGTGTCACAATAAAGCAAAAAAACATTAGAATTCGAAAATCTCATTTCATTTGTAAACCTTTTTATTGTGACTCGACATATGAAACACCCATGAATGGATGTCACTGCTATTACAATTTTAATAACAATAAGTTGGCCAGCCTAGTTGTAACTGGCAACTTACAATCTGATCCCTAAACGCGACTAAATCACTTCACTGTCTGTATACCTGTGAGTGGTGGTACTACCCCGGATTGGCAGACTGGGTCCCACCGCCTACCACTCCTTGATAACCAGAACCGAAGCAAATGTCCGCCTATTTTTATTAACAAATGTTTGGAAATATTTAATATAAATTAATAAATATCAGAAATAAAAGCTATGAAACAATTATTTGCTCCGACCGGCAATCGAACCCGGGAATTTACGGCGCCACAAACCAATCGCTGATCAATCAGCCTGTCGTCAAATATATAAAATATTCACAATAAAATTATTTAGTTAAGGACAATAATTCACACAAGGAAATTACCTTGAAATAGAGGACATTCCCAATTTTTACGTCACTCTCGTATATAATCCAACACATGGTCTACCATGATTTAAAAAATCAATCATTTAATTTGTCACGCCTTTTTCCCACATAATGCAGAGACAAAGGAGCGCTACTTACCATGATCCTGACACAAATCCGCTTTGCCTCTTATCCACAATACAAGCTGAGGAAAATTTGTTTTCTTGTGACTCGACATCTGACTACGACCTGCCTGATGGTAAGCATGATAGAGGTCCAAGAGTGCTGACGACTGAAAAAACCGAATCGGTCCACGGCTGCCACAGTCGCCGTCACTATGCCGGCCTAAATTCGTAGATTGGGATTTAAAATGGGTAATTTTAAATTACTTCCGCATGGATTTAAAGCGTATTGTATACATGCGTCTTAATTATCGCAACTATTTTAATAAAATGCAAATCGATAAAGTACGATCAAAGGTGAACGCGCCGCACTGGTCTGCGCCAAACGAAGCGAATTTTAGAATTCTTTGTATGTAATCTTATGGAATCTCGCTTACCAATTCAAACTTAGCGAACCGCTAGTATTCGGAAGATCACGAATTCCCTCCAGAGAATTCCGATGACGTAATAGATTAGGCAGTTAGATCAATTCATCATATTAATATGGACCAGGCAATAAAAAAAATTTCAGTCTGAAAAAAAATCAAGTCAGTTCACGGCTGCCACAGTCACCTTCACTATGCCGGCCTAATAATATTGAATGCGTGAGTGCTGCGATGCGGCGTGTTCACTATATTTAATTTGACGCAGTTATTACGGTTGATAGCTTTTTCTTTATTTCACATATGACAGCACCTCGCCTGATGTTAAACAGGACTGCGGTCAAACTACAGGTACAGGTAAAATGGCACTGTAAGTAGCAGTCGCATCCACTATGCCGGCCTAGTTGGATCTCACAACTTACAAGCTGTTTGAGTCACTTCACGGTCTGTATTGTTGTAAGTGGTGTAACTCAGATCGGCAGACTGGTCACCGTTGCCTACCACTATTAAATATAAGCGAGACCATCAGATCTTTAGCTGACTGGCTTTTTCGTCACGGACTGGTTGGCCTAAATTCTTCCTTAAGCCAGGGGCATAACGATATTATAAATTGACGATGTTTTATTGCTTGCCAAAAAAAACAGCCATGAACTGACTCGTTTTTTAGTCATCGACACTCTTGGACTTCTATCACACTTACTCCATCGGCAAGTAATGTAGTTACTTTTTACTAACTCCGTTACTTGCCAAAATTCCCCATTTTTAATTTAATTTGCTAATTAAAGTTTTTTTAGCAACACTGAAACGATAGTGTCAACACCCTTTAGTCCACAGATAAGTTGGTACATGTATTCTATGGGGATATTCTTGTATAAAACAATGGAAAACCAGGAAGCAAATGAATGTTGCGAAGACAAAAGGAGCTATATACCTTTATAGGCTGTTTATCAACAATAAAAAAAACATAACAGATCAACTAAGTACTTTCAATATATTTTCCAATTACTACAAAAGTTAAACACATAAAAATACACTTTTATC
Organism: Tinea trinotella; assembly: GCA_905220615.1. NCBI lineage: Eukaryota > Metazoa > Arthropoda > Insecta > Lepidoptera > Tineidae > Tinea > Tinea trinotella. The sequence goes on from HG992314.1 coordinate 5,647,999, forward strand.
ATTTAAAAGTAATTCGTTTCAAAACTCATAACAATTAAACAAGATATAATAGGCCCTATTAACGCAAAGATTTGTATCGCAACGTGTAGAATTTTCTTAGATTTTGCACGAACATTGATTAATTAATGAAACAAAAAAACGCCAAGCCAAGAAACAGTAAGCCGCATTTTTGTGTAATTTGCAACGTATATCGTGACACTAATCAGATACAGCGGTATCGGTTTCTCGCTTGCTTGAAACAGCACCGCGGTATTATGCAACATAGATTTTAGACAAATAACTTGTTCGCTTTTTTTTTCGATTATATCCAAAGCTATTATATCCAATATACTGAAAAACTAGATTTTGTATAACGATACATAAATTTCCGAGAAATATCTCAGTTACCGATCTGATACAAATCTCAGCGTGAAAATGGTTTATAGAAATATAATTTTATTATTATTATATTGTAAATTATGTAACAATTACAACAGCCGTGGTTAGCCCAGGCCTGCTCATGAACGTTTATTGTTTCGATTTCACTAAATAGTCACCTAAGAAATAAACTAAACAATGTATAGTTCGCGTCACGTAAGTTGGCAAGAGTAGTCAGATGCGCAGAAGTCGTTTTTTAGGTGTGTTTAGGAACGCGGGGGACGCGGGGCATGAGGTAACAAAGTTCCATGCGCGCGATTGGCTGACCAGTCGATCATCGACTCCCGCGTGGCACCCACGCTCCGTTCACTCCCGCGTACACTAAAATGGTGCACTGCTGGTTTTCGTATCTAATAGGTTTACTACATATTAGCCCCCCGCCACGTCTGTCTGTTCGCGATAAACTCAAAAACCAATCAATTAAATTGTCCCGCCTTTCCCCCACAAGGATAAGCAGAGAAAATGATAAAATCTTGAGGATGTCTAATGATGGAGGGATAAAAGAGAAAAACTAGCTTTCTTGAGGATGTCTCCGCTTTAGTCGGAGAACACTTTCCTGGGTCTACTTCGATTAACACATCCATGCACATCAGATTTATAAATTTCTTTCGTCAAACTCTTTCACTTAAACTACTATTATTATTTTTTAAGAATCTAAAGAGACCCTTTTTTATTGCACGGCCAGTGTAAATGCGCAAACGTTCCCCCACTACGTTAAAATCTTGCCAACTTACGTAACGCGGACTATAGTATTTTGTTAAATTTTGCGCCAACATTGATTATTGAATTAAACAAATTTTATGCGGCTTACTATCGCGTTTATTTTTGTCTATTGATTTTACATTTTTTTATTATTCCGATGTTTGCAGCCACCGTGGTCACGGAGAGACTGAGGTGTTGGTCGTCCTATTGGTTGATGCTGTTATTGTTTCCAAAACTAACCTGCTTGTAAATAAATTGTAAAATCAATAACCAAAAATAAACGCGATAGTAAACCTACACTAAACAATGTAATTTTGTATGGATTAGTTAGGCGATGCTTTTAATTTATAGCACTATAAGCGTGAGTAAAGAGTTTATAATTTTGCTCACGAATCATAACTTAAAATTAAAACTTTACAAAAATATATCTATAACACTAGTTAAAAATGTAATGTAAAAAAAACATAAAATATTCAAACAATTGATAAACAATGAACAATTTTATGTAAATAACAAATTGATATGGCCATTGAAATATTCATTATATAATGATAAATTTAACGATCAAATTTTATCTAAAAATAAACATAAATAAAATATTATCACAGCACACTTATTATTTCATTTTGAAAATATATATTTGTAATGAATATTATTAATTAAAATATTGCATTGAACTGCATGTATAGTTTGTCTAAGCCGAAATGACGCGCCCCGCCATCTTATTTGCGCACACGAAAAACATAAAATATGGATGCAATACACCAAAAATGCAGTTGTAATTGGTCATTCAGTTGCTGGTTGGACACAAAAAAAAGGAGCACGCTGATAAAGTATAAAAGTATAGTTAGTAATATTCGCATTTAAACATTTAAATAAACTAATAAAGTGGAGGGGCGCGTCATTCACAGTTAGACAAGCTATACTAATTACTATACTTTATTAAAACGAAATATCTGTGCACCCATTCAAGCTAGACATAAGTGCGAAATATGGCGTTTTAAAAAATAATGGAAATTCCGTTACTTTAGATATTATTTACCGATAAAATCGGTAATGTGACACTTATATCAGTTTTAAGTAGAGGCCCAGATATAACATGCAATTTTATTATATTACGCTGTCGTCATTACTTAGATTTATTGGTTTTAGTTCAAGAATAGTAATGCCGGTATATTGAGATATAGGTCATGCTGTCAAAGTAAACTCTGATACTACGAAATATGCAAAACACCCAAATAATGTTAATTACATTTTATAAATGCGGTCCATAAATGGAGGTTATTGCTACTACAATTTAATTACTGTCACATCCACTTTGCCGCCTCAATTGAAACCGAGTTGCTGGTCCCGAGACGCTACTAAATTACTTCACGGTCTGTATCCTTGAAAGTCTGCCAATTCGTGGTACTCCCTGGACCGGGTACCACTGCCTACCACTCTTTCGTTTACTTTACACTAACTATTCTCTTCTTAAAGACTTTGTGGTCATTAAGCGCTGCGAAAAACAATCTTATAGGTCGTCCCCGTCTTATCGTTAATGATCCAAATGTTAAATCGACAAATGAGTAAACGTTTTCTTAAGTTTTCATTTTGTTTAATTTCCAACATGAAATTTTTGTGTTACCTAACCAGACTGTGTTGCCATAGTTAAATGCCTAACTAAATGCCAAATCTGGCAATACTAACTGGTTCCTATAAATTACAAAAGCATTTTATAATTTCGATTAATTTTTTAAAATACATTTTTATAAATTTATCACCACATTTACAAAATATAGCCTATATTTTACATGTCTACTGAGGCAAATGCATTTGACGCTCTTAGACTTTTTACCATTAGGCATGTCGCATATTTCATAGGCAGGTCAGGTGTCGCGTCCAAATAAAAAAAATACATAACTTAGTTTATCTCAGTTGCCGTCACTTTGCCTGCCAAAGAATATCTTATTCGACCATGCCTTTTTGACAGCTGCACACAACACTAAGGCAGTTCAATAAGGACTGCGAGTGCGTGCGAGAGGTCCAAAGAAAATTATGTATGACTCTGTTTGCACGTTTGTAATATTTATAATTCATAGAAAGTGGTCTATATCAAAAATACATTGACATATATCGAACTGCTTAGCCTAATTAGTACAGAACTCCTAGGTAATGACGACACCGTGCACCAAGGAAATCACAACAGTCATTCATCAGTATCATTCAATTCATTCGTTTCACAAACGTCACCCTGTCACCTAAAACTATATTAAATACTAAATTGATAACTAGGAACCTTAAATAAAAACTTACAAGGAAATTTATGTTAGGGTTACATAGTCTATATATCTATATGGCATAGTTCTATCACCATATTTTCATAATAATGCGGAGTCTAAATGCTCGAGCCATTACAAATGTGCGAACTGTTATAAATCAATATTTCAAAGGTTTGTGGAACTGACCTCGATTTCCTGATGGTAAGCAAAGGGAGGTCCAAGAGCGCTAACGACTAAAAACACAATTCAGTTCACGGTTGTCTCAGTCGCCGTCACTATGCCGGCCAAATAATGTATTATCTGACCATGCCTTTTTTACAGCTACACACAACACTAAGGCAGTCCCATAAGGACTGCGAGTGCGTGCGCGTGGTCCGAAAAAAATATGTATGACTCAGTTCGCACGTTTGTAAAAAGTCGAGTGTAGTTAGGCCGGCAGAGAAAGTGCATGACACACATTGCGACAGATCGTGATTTTATTATTGTGGCTCAACATTTTTGACTGCACACCGGTCTATGAATGGAGGTAAATTTTACTACAATTAAATAACTGAAAGTATAAATCACGATATATGTCATGCCAATCACTTGCCGGGTAACGTATATGTGGTCATTATAGAAAATAAATTGACAACTAATTGACCTATTACAATGCTTATTCCATATCAAAAGAATAAAAATAACGAATAAGCATATATTTTGGGAGATGCAAAATAATTAGTATTATATTTAAGTGAAATGCAAAAATAAAACGTTTTGTTATAATTATAGGATAAAATCACCCACCAGCCGAAAGTTTGGGTAGATCTTAAAATCTTAAGGTTTAGGTTCGCTGTCGGATATGATATTTATTTCTTTTCCTATTTAAAAACTTATTTTGATTTAAAGTATGTATAACCTTAGTTATTGTTGAAGTCAAAACGAGCAACCGTTATGTTAAAAATAGAGATTCTATAGTACTTTTAATATGATTCTCGTACTTATATTTATTTCTTGAAAGAAAAATCTTATTGTTTCTTTTATTACTTCATTAATTTAAGATCCATAAAAAATAACTAAAGCTTTAAACAATTAGACTAATTATATTATTATAATTATTTTTCATTTTATTAAATTTTAATAATTGATATCAACATCCCCACTAAACAACAATATAAAAATATATTCGATACAATAGGATAATAAATATTTCATTAAATATTTAAAGGAACTAGTAAATAAAATCATTTATTTGAACTTGTACTAAGCTATCATTAAAATAAATGTAAAATAATTATCTAAAAAAAAATGCTGTTTTAGCCTTTTATAATTAATTATAGCCTCTATTAGAAAACTTCTATTATCTACTATAAGACGTTATTTAAATGTAAACAATAAATTTACGCATGTCTGTTTACATATCAAAAACCCCTAAGCAACAGCGAGATATTACTAATAAAACGAGATAATTAGCTTTTAAATATTTCTCATTACTATAATAACTTATTACATATTTTATATAATTAATGTCACAATCCAAATATCTCATTTACAACAATTTCTGTAAGATAACTCAAAAACATATTTTTTTCAAGATATCTCACTATTGCTTTTAGGTATCGATATGTACTTTTAATGGCTAATTAATAGACAATAAGTTTTTTGTACTTTTACTAAATTTTATTAATCAACCATTATTTTGTACTTAAGAAATAACTGTCGCTCGTACTCATAAGAGATTAATAATAAGAAAAATATGTATATATTTTTTTACTAAAGACGTTATGGGCCTTGTTCATTAAAACTCAAAACGACCTACGAGTATATTTTCTACGAGATCTACGAGTGTATTTTAGTTTAAAATGTGTTTTGTCTCTTTTACGCATATTATGTTTATTTTTGTTGATAAAAATAGAACGTTTTAAGTTTTATGAATAAGGCCCTATGTTTTTCTCCCAACACTACAAAATTGTGAACATTTTGTAGTTTATAAAGTGAATATATTAATCTAAAGTTTTGTATTAAAACCAGGATTATGTGATATGATTTTTAAAGCCACATTGATATTATACTGCACCTATTAGAATTCAAATACCTAGGTGGCCTATATATACACGCCAAGGTTGTCTATATATTTAGGGTATTTCTGAATTAAATTGATTTGGGTAATTTAAACCAAATTTTCGCTACATAAGACTCCAAACTTTTAAGGGACATCATTTATTTTGTATGGGGACTTGGCCCAAATTGTAATAATAGTTGCATATATATTTCAAAATGGTTTTATGTACAAGGATTACAATGCAATTGTAATATATCCCTTATTTTGCATAGTTTAGGTGTCTCAAAAATGATCAAACTATAATTATGACAGTTCAAAGCAGAACTGTTAATACAGCGTGTCTTTGTGATTGACAGACGATACAAAATCCATATCTTATTTTCCAAATAACTCGATTGCACAGCAAAAGCAAGATTGTCATTAGTTTTATCAACACAAGTATCGAAACTACCATTTATATATTTTTTCACCATTGGACATTACAAAAGTAGTATTTTATGTACTACTTTTGTAACTACCCAAAACGAATGATGTCCTTTTTACTGATTTATAATCCTGTATTTTTTTATTATTATTTATAATTTAAACAGCATGTAGTATATTACAATGAATTATATACTAACACGGCGTTCTCACTAGGCGAATTTAAGTATTCAATATTTATCGTTAAACAAAAGCTAATATTGACTGTAGCGTTCTCACGGTTTAATAATAATTGACTCAACTACACGTGTCCATTTTATCTGACCATTTAGCATAGTCCGTTTCTCGTGGATGCGGACGCCATAATTTACATTTTATTCACATTAAATTTTACAAACAAACAAAAAACTGGTGACAGAGGAATACAATACATACTTAATTGCGCATATTGACTGACTGATTATTTAATGCGAGTTGAACGAACAATTTCAGACGACTATTAATTGAATCAATGAAAGTTGAAAGGTCTTTAACTTTTTTGAACCGATATTTACTGCTTTAAATTGATTGAAAGTCTGTTCAGACGGTTTAAATCGCGAACGATTTCGCAGTTGATCAACTAAATTCGCCTCGTGTGAACGCCGTGTAACTGACAATGAATACAACAATTAATATTTACATTCAGATTACAATTTGTATCCTAGTTTCACAGTATTTTGTTATATCACATAATACTCTGATCCAGCCGTCATTACACACTATGCTATAGTTTTACTACAATATGATTTCAAACCAGAGGAAGCACCATTTTTAATTGTAGCATTGTTTAAGCGCTTGATTGTTGATGGGCGAGAAGACGCGTGGCGTTTTTGTCTGTAAAATTAAATATAATGAAAAGTTAAAATAAATATAATAAAAGTACAATTATCTAAAACAGAGAACAATAATAATAGAAATCTTTATTGCACAATTATCTACAAAGTTTTACAAGAGGCGAATTTGATGCTTTAAGGCATTTTTAACTTTGGGAAATGTATTAGGTGATTTCTTCAGTGCAGAAAGAAAAAAATTGATAAATAATTTTAAATATTTAGTAAGTAGAGACTGGAAGATGAAGGCGACCGTGGTGTAGTGCAGTGCAAAAGTCACGTAAACCAAGAGCACGGGTTCAAAACCGCTAGCCGGTATCAATGTATTTTGGGGATAACTTCAAATAGTATTTTGGGAATAACTCAGAAAAGTATTACGGAGTTATACAATTTTGTTTTATTAGGCTTTTTGTCAATTTTTAATGCTACTATTATAGTACAATACTAGTAAGATATTACTTAATAACTTAGCAATGTTTATGTAGGAAAAATGCACACATGCAAATTATGCAGCTACGACCATACGTTAAACCCGGCGTCTGTCACTTTACACACATGATATTCTATCTAATTTTTAGTACTATTTTAGTTCATTTTAACTTTAAATAGTTAGATAAAAAGATAAAAGCCAAAATGTAAACAAATTATACAGCAAGCTGTAAGACCCGTTTATAAATGTTACATAACGTACAAGTTAAAGATAAATTTTAATTTTATTTGTACTGTATAAATACATAAACTTAAATCCTAAACAATTTAAATCTTACAGTAGATAATGTTTAGGATTCTATTTTAAATCACAGTAATTATCTCATAAACCATAATGATATGAACTTTTCCATGGGTCTACTACTGTCGTAAGAGGAAATAAAAGAGGGCGGTATAAGGGATATGAATTTTATTTATTATGGACTAATGAAACAGCCACTTATTGGTCCTAGAAAAGTTACTTGTGATCAAAAAAGTCTAATAGACCGAGAAGGCGCAGCCCTACGCTAGTTGGACTAAATAATCTACAGCCTTAACGAGCTACACAGCGGAGAATGGTCAAATGGCGGCGTCGCCACATGTAGTGATGTGGTAAAGAATCTCAATGAAAGTCATGACCCCTCAACACTGACAGACCGACTAGACAGAGATGGAGAGATAGAGAAAGAAGACCGACACATAACTGACATTAGTAAATTAAATTATTTATGTTTTAGGTAGGTATGGGATCTCAGACTAGGTGTCGATGGAAAGAATTAAATAAGATAAGCTCAAACGACGATAAGTCTTGTGGTTCGAAGGCCATTAAAATTGTTTGAGACATGCTCACAACCATAGAGTAGAAGCATCGGTTAGGCTAGAATCACGCATAGGGATTTCCCCCGAAATTGTTTTATCTAGATCTTAAATAAAATTTTAAAGAAGTATTTTTTTATTGTGGACACATATAAGACAGCACACCGTCTGTTAAGCTAGAGTGCGGTCCATGAATAGTGGCGAATACTACTACAGTTTAATAGTTGCAAGTAGCAATCGCATCTGCTAATTCTTTACTCTACTTGTTTATACACTTGAAAGTGGTGGTAATACTCTGCAATGGCAGACTAGGCGAACGCCCACCACTGTCTGCCCTAAACAAGACTGTATTTTATTTTAAAATGACACTTCACTGTTTTTTTTATTGTGACACGACATCTGACCTCGACCCGCCTGATGATAAGCAAGAGGAAGTCCAAAAGTGACGACAACTGAAAAAGCCGAGTTTATTCACGGCTTCTTCAGTTGCCATCACTATGCCGGCCAAAGGTGCTTCGTCACGCATCGCTTGAAGGGTCCAAGGTCATAGTATTTATTTAATAATAGGTAACTTGTATAATATCTAGGTATTAGGTATATAACTTATTATATTATTTATGTATATATATTAAGGTATGTATATTGATATATTATTTTTATTTCAAATATTAGATATAAGTATCCTCCATATGTTTTGTCACCCCTCTCCCAAAGGTTAGCTGGTAAAAAATACTTTTTAGCATTAAGCTCGCCCATTGTATTGTGTTTTTGCCGTGCAATAAAGAATTTTATTATTATTATTATTTATCCTACAATCCTTATATTATATGATAAATATGTATTTATAATTTAAGCTGATAATAGTAGGAAATTATAAAACATGTCCGAGCATTTATCGAATACTGTACATAATTCAATTTGCCATTGTAAATTGGCGCTCATTAATTACGTCAGCGGAGGGAAATCACTGACAGTACTTATTTCGTTGTGATTTTAATATGGATTCTATCACAATCATAATAACTAAATGCCGCTAGACATTATTAGGATAGGTTGCATACTAATAATACAGAGTATGTTTTTAATATTGTGACTCGACATCTGATTTTGACTCGCCTGATGGTTAGCAAGAGAAGGTAAATACACTATAAAAAAAGTGAAATACAAACTTACATAAATAATACATATTAATAAATACCTATATTATTATTATATATAAATGAATATTAATTATTGTTCTTAACAAAATTGATTTGATGTGATTTATAAATGTTGACGCGTGATACTAAAACTTTCCTGAGTTCAAATCACGGAAGTGTTAGTCACAAATTGAACTTTGGAAATAGTACTGGGCATTTGCAGGGTACAAACAACAAAATAGACATTACGTACGAGTTAATAAAGACTAATGGCAACAGTTTAATTATTTTTTTACACAACATCTATGCATCTACTATGCCGGCCTAGTTGAAACCAGCAACTTTCAAGCTGATCCTGAAACGTGACTGAGTCACTTCACTGACTGTGCTACCGAGAAGTAGCACGAATAGTTGGCAGAATGGTAAAATGGCCTGCAACTGTCAGCCTACCGAAATAAACACTTTTTTTATCATCATCATCAGTCAGAAGACTTCCACAGCTGAACAAAGGGTTATTCGTGACTTTTACTAGTGAGAGGCCTACCTACGCTGCGTCTTCCGTTTCGTGGTCTCCACTCAAGAACCGTTTTTCGAGCGACACTTCTTTAAATAAATATAAAATTAAATAAAACTTACCTAAATCAACATCTCGAGGTGTCAAAGCATGTCCATTTGCCTGGATATTACCAACAGAATCCCGACGTTGAAAGTGTATCGTGAACATTATTGTAGCTCCTACCAAGGGGGATACTCCAGCCAACACGAATGCCAGTGTATATGATTTATAAATGCCATAAAGGTAGCCAGCAACAGGTGGGCCCACTGACACGGGGAATGCAGCCAAGCCAAGCATACAACCTATGGCTTGGGCAGCACTAGCACCCCCAACCAATTCAAATGCAATGGGCCCAATTAGAGCAATGAACACACCATCAAACAATCCCATACCAAGAGACACAGCAATTAAAAGTTCAAAAGATTGAACAAATGGTAGAATTATAGTCAATGTTCCAATAACATAAAAAGCTATTTGCTGTAACAATATTCTGTCGATACCACGTTTGTCACCAAGGAAACCAAATACTAATCGTCCAATGCCAGATGTTATTGCTATACATTGTAACGGCAGATTTTGATTGACGTTCGTAAAAGTTAATTCAATATACTTTTTAATATGGACGTATGGAACAAAATATCCAAATAGAGCTATAGGCATTGATAGAGCCCATAGTCGATACTTTTTATTCCTCCAAATGTCTATGTTGACGATGGTTTTAATCAAATTTTTCAAGCTTCCGTTTTTACGGCTTGGTTTCTCTATTACCATGAGTGGAGTAGGTTTGAATAGAAGACCACAAAGTGATATGCCAAAAGTGAGACAGGCAAGGACTCTAAATAACCAGCTTAGGTTATAATTCATAATCATGTGATCTGTAAGTGGTGGGATTATAACTGTGAACACAGAACTGCCTATAGTAACTATACCGTTCACTAGGCCTAAGTACTTATGGAAATAATGACCAAGAATGGCTAAGGAAGGTGTGTATGCGAGAGAAGCACCTAGACCATACATAACACCATACGTCACACAAAGGGCATCTACATTATCAACAACGAATGATGATATTACTAAGCCTAAAGCAGCGATACTGCCACCCAGGACAGCTGTTGTTCTGATTCCAAGTAAGCTTGTTAGCACGCCTGATAGTGGAGATAGTAGAAACGTAGTTCCCATTGTCAACACCCCCACCAAAGCTGGAAAAGATAGAAAGGTATAAACGTAAATAGAGGACGATAATAAACCGCAAATATAAAGTTACATATTGTGGTAATTTAGTAATCTATGAATGTAGTTTGAAACTACAAACGTTATCTGGCTTATCAAATAACCTTCTAATTTTAGGTTTTAATAAAGTTCACATGGTAGACGAATGACCATTGATGACAGGCGTTACGCGTAAAGTCTTGGGTTCGAGTCCAGGTCGGAGCAAATATCTGTTTCATAACTTTTATTAGTAACTTTTATTATTTAATATAATAATTAGATTGAGTATTACAAATATTTGTAAAAAAATAAAGGCGGATAATTGCCCCGGGTCTACTTGTCAAAGAGTGGTAGGCAGTGATACCCAGTCTGCCGATCCGGAGTAGTACCACCATTTAAAAGACTATGAAGAGGCTTATTCGCATTTTGATATCAGTTTGTTGAAAAATTTGCCGGTTTCAACAAGGCAGGCATAGTGGGTGCGACTGCTACTTACAGTTCATTAACTGTAGTAGCAGTCACCTCCATTCATCGACCGCACTCCAGCTTAACATGAGGCGGGGTACTGTCATTGTGTCAAGCCACAATACTTGCATGTAATAATTGATGCTGAATGAGAACCATTAAGTGAACAAAGTTATATTATATACGAGTAATCATGACTAAATTTAAAATAAATACATAAACTAAATTTATTCATCCTCAATAGATAAAAAATATAACTACTTGTTTGTGATAAACTAAGATATAAAAATAGGTTATTTATTTGGAACAACTTAGAGCGTCTTTTATCGTCTACCACAGAGAATAATACAAGTAACTCTTTAACCTTAACCCTACGGGTTTTTACGTCAGTCGGAAAAGCACTCGCATTCTGGTGACCAAATTAACAGCCGAACTAAACTGTTAAGCGCGTCGTTTCTTTGTCGACCAATAAACAAGCGGAGTGCTTTACCGGCTCATTTGTTTTCCCTATTCTCTATCCTTGGATTCAGGGGCGTAGTTGAGCGTAAGCAAGCAAAAATTAATAAAAACTTCCCAAGAAGAAACTTTAGAAAAACTAAAGTCATCATCAGCTATAAATGATTAAATAAATCAGTTTGCCGAAAAAAAGGAGTGTATATTTAATTTGAATTGTTTGTAAAAAGCGAAGTGTAAAAAGCTTGGTCGTGATAGCGCGGTCGTAAAATAAAAAGATTTTTTTAGTTGCCGGCACTCACGAATTTCGCTCCTCTTGCTCAGGCAAGTTGAGGTCAGTATTACGATATCTAACCTAAACTTGTCTTATGGTAAGCACCAAGAGCACCGATGACTGACCAATCTGATTCGTTTACGGTCTTCTCAAACGCCGTCGGTATGCCGGTCAAAGTGTTTTTTTACGCTTCGCTTGAAAGAGACGACCCAAGGTTATAGGATGAGAAGTTGTTTTTGATTGTTTATTATTAGGATTAATAATGGGTAGAAATTATTGTAGGGAACCTAATATATTAAAATTAGGCAACAGTTGCGTATGACCTTCGTCATACGACGCCGGCATGACAGGACATTGTAATAACTTTTTAATGCATTATAATAGAAATAGATTCGCATACAACTGTCAATAGATCTGTATATGAACTCATGTCTCTCTCGCGAGTTTAATATAATAAATATTATTATTTTATTATACATTTCTATACTAAGCTACTAAAGTGCTCCTGGGCCTACCTTGTTTAACGCATCCATCCACATCAGATTTATAAATTGCTTTCGTCAATCTACTTTCACTCATCCTTTCTATGTGCCCAAACCATCGCAGCATCCCTTTGTCAATCCTTGTCACTATATCTTCTTTCAAACCACATCTATCACGCATTGTGCTATTCATTATTCTATCCGCTATCGTTACTCCACATACACTCCTAAAGTATTCAAATAAAATAATTTAAATAATAAAATCTACTTGATTTACGTTATTTATAACTGTATATTTCTTGTATGATCTCAATCCAATCTTTACTCCTCTCCCCACTACAATCTATACATATATTGGTATGTATCTATATATACATACCAAGAAAACTAAAAGTGACGTCATCGGCTTTAAAAGGAAAAAAAACATAATAACAAAAACAGTGGGGTACCATAATTATTTTGTGTATGCGTTTTTTATTATGACTCGTCACTTGAAAGCATTTTGCTTAATGTTAAGCTGGAGTGTCGTAGCTGGCAACTCTCAACTCCTGATACGCGACTGTGTCACTTTACGGTCACTAGAAAGTGGTAACCCGGTTCGGCAGACTGGGTAATGACCATTAATTTTAAACGTATGCTGTTTGCTTACTATAGACAAATGCGGTAACAAAGCGACATTTAAGGCGACTGAGGTGTAGTGGTTAGTCAAAACAAAAAGATTCCGGTTTGAAACTTCTTGCCGCCACTAACGTATATTTGATATATGTACTTTAATCACCCTATTTCTATGATACAGTCACGTCAAGTAGTTTAGATATAAATTGTAAAATAAGTAGTGTATAACAAAATACTGCAAGACTCAATGACGTGGCTATCAGTTCTGTGGTATTTATTATTTTTATATACATTTCTATACTAAGCTACTAAAGTGCTTGTATCATAGAAACAGGACAACCAAAGCACATATATCAAAGATTCATTGAAACCGGTTGGTGGTTTCGAACTCGTGCTCTCGGTTTATGTAACCAATGCACTGCCACTACACCACGGTCTGCCGTATGGTATAAAATGGTTATTTAAAAAAAAATGTGACTCGACATGTGACAGACAGCGCCTGCCTGATGTTAAGCTGCAGTGCGGTCCATGAATGGAGGTGACTGCTTCTACAGTTCAATAACTGTATCTGACAAGTGGAATGCTTTGCCAGCCCATGTGTTCTCTCCTTCCTATAACCTTGGATCCTTCAAGCGATGCGTGAAGAAGCACCTTTGGCCGGCATAGTGACGGCGGCTGAGACAGCCGTGTACTGCCTCGGTTGTTTCAGTCGTCGGCACTTTTGGATCTCCTCTTGCTTATCATCATGCAGGTCGATGTCAGATGTCGTGTCACAATAAAAAAATATATTAAAAAAAACTGTAAGTAGTAGTCATCCACTATGCCGGCCTAGTTGAAAACCTAGTCTGTATACTTGTACCCCGGAGTGGCAGACTAAGCATGACAAAACAATTAGGAACACTAATTATATTGATTGGAAATGTAGACAGACAAATTGAGTAGCCGGCGTGTATGGGCAATTAGTAAAAGCCCACCCAAGGACCGCGTTTAATTGAGAACAAATAGAACAAGGCGACTGTGGTGTAGTGGCAGTGCAATGGTTACGCAAGCCAAGAGTACGGGTTCGAGACCACTCACATGTACCAATGTATCTTTGATATGTACTTTGGTTGTCCTGTTTCTATGATACAAGCACTTTAGTAGCTTAGTATACTCGTAGAATAGTATTAAAAAAATATACACATTATATCAACATCAGACGGAAAACACTAATCTATAATAATTATTAGAGTGGTAGGCAACTCACAAGGTGATCCCGAAACGCGAATAAGTCACTTTACGGTCTGTATACTTGTAAGTAGTGGTACTACCCTGGATCGGCAGACTGAATTCCACTGCGTACTACTCTTTGACAACCAAGCCCGGAGCAAATATCCGCATCTTTTTTTTTATTAACACATATTAGGTATCCTTAAGAAAGCTGGCCCATAACCGTGTTGCCTAGTGCCCATAACCGTAGTGCTTTTATGAAGAGAATTGTGGACGTGAGGAAAGCTAGTCAGTTGAGTCAGGAACGTGACAAGTGGCGCTCCATGTGGGAAAAAGGCGTGACAATTTGATTCATTGTTTGATATTTGTAATATTTCATTGATATTATAAAACATTACAAATAAAAGCTATTAAACAAATATTTGCTCCTACCGGGAATGGAATTTGAGACATTACGCGTTCCATGAATTTGACATACGCCTTTCGTCATATTAATGGAAAAATGTTTAGTATTTTCTTAGATTATACGCAAACATTAATTAATGAATTAAACAAATTTTATGCGGCTTACTATCGCGTTTATTATTTACTAGCCACGATGTCTGCAAAGCTCTCGAAAAGTCGAATAATAAAAAGTTGTAAAATCTAAACCAAAATAAACGCGATAGTAACCCGTATAAAATTAGTTTAATTCATGGAAATGTTTGTTATTAAGCGAAATTGGGGCCCTGCAGGCAGCGACAAAGCAATGTTATCAACTTTTAATAATCATTGTTATGAATTGAATTGATCAATGTATCTTTTTATTAATGTTATATGTGCGTAATATATGTTAGGCAAACACGACGCGCTATCTGATTATTAACAACACCCAGACTATGTTCATATTAAAAATAATAAAACTGATTTTTATGACAATAATTGTATATGTACGTCGTACGTAACAAAAGATATAAATTTTATAGCAATCATAAATTGCTGTGAGACGAGAAGATAGTGAAATGTCATCGTTATTCGTTTATATACTTAATTGTATAAATATTAAATCAAAATACTGATCAATATTATTAGAATTATCATCAATTATCACAGGGATATGCAAAGAAAAAAGAGCGTCACTTTCCACGATCCTGATCCAACTCTCTTGATTCCTTCACATCTACAATTCTCTTTATACATACACTAGTTATTGGCACTGCGAACCACTGTTTTTTTTGAGATAGTGTCTAATTTCATAAAGGCACAATCTTCTCGGTCGTCTTCGTTTTGTAAATCTCTCGTCGCCCTTAATTTATAAATCTCTTTTATCACTCTCCTTTCATCCATTCCTTAAATGTGCTCAAAACATCGCATCATCTCTATCTTTGTCTCTACATCTTATTTCAAATCACATTATCACGCACAACTTTATCGTATTCTTATATTATATCTTCTTAATATATTTTTTTTAATTTAGATTTGCAAGAGAAAATCCAATAGCGCCGAGACAACTAAAATAAACTATTCAATTTACCGTTGCCTTGGTCACCACTATGCCGGCCAAAAAGTAAACAACAAAAACACAAAAAAACATCTAAAAATGTTAGAAATATGGACAAAATAAACTTTTGTTCAGGCAAGCTATTCTACGATCGCGTTGTAACGTTTAATGAAAAATGTTTGGAATTTCATATAATCTCTTTCACTCGACAGTTTTATTAGTCACATTCTCACAATTCCTTTGTGATAGTAACTAATCAGTTTATAGGAAGCCCTTTGTTTCGTTCAGATGATTACATTCAGATGACGTCATCATTTCAAAGTCTCTTTCATAATGCTTATTTTGATAGACAAAGACTAATAGAAAAAACTATGAAAATTTAATAAATACGAGATAAGTTTAATTATTTATGGCGCAAAACAGCCTTCGTCGGGTTCAAAACCACTTGCCTAGACCAAAGCAACTTTACTTGGGTTGGGGTGGGGCGTTCTGTTTCTATGATACAAGCACTTTTATATGTTATTGTTAAATACATATACTTTTGAGTTTACATTAGGTATACATTGAGTTACTATCTAATTACTTACTATCGCGTTTATTTTGGTTTTGATTTTACAATTATATTTTATTTTTCCGGCGTTTCGAGAACGTGGTCTCCGTGACCACAATGGCTGCAACATCAGGCGGGGTGCTGTCATATGTCGAGTAACAATAAAAAAGGTAGGCCTCCTACTAGGTGGACTGACGACATAGTAAAGGTCACGAATAACCGGTGGATGCAACTGGTATTTTGTTGTTCGAAATGGCGTTTAAGGGATGCCTATGTTCAGCAGTGGACGTTTTCCGGCTGATAATGATGATGAAGTAACTAAGACAATGTATCATAAACACTAGAAGCTTACAGATACTTTTATGAAAGAAGAACTAATTTTGGTTTACTAAATTGGGACTATTTAATAGGCACTTGGTCACGGTGCTATTGTTTGAAGTTTGTAATGTCTTTGACCTATATTTCGATGGTAATGACTAATGAGTCAAGTCGTTACTAACGACTAGTTGCTCATAGATGAATATGCAATTTTATTTTAGATGGGTTTATATTTTTTGCCAGCACTGGTAGATCTTTTCATTAATGAATTCATCCAGCTTTTTTCATTTATTTTATGTTCAGACCGTTTTATTTAGAGTGCAAGGTGCCGAAAGGCGAAAATGAACGAAAAATGAACCATCTGATTGGGCCTTTAATAAAGGGTTCATTAGCCTTTTGTCTAATTAATTAGATCATGCATTTCTCTTTGTTCTACAATAATATAATTACAATATAAAATATGATGACATTACAAAAGGATGATAGCCTGACTTGACCTATTATGATAACTCCTTGGCAAACTTATGACTATGTATTTATTATGAAAGTGATAAATACATAATATGTACTTTTGGCTACTACCTACAAAATTGAACGATAAGAAACATTTCTCAAAACAGTGCATTGTATTATGTATCTTAATAGGTATACATTTTATTAATTTTATCGATTTATGATTTTAATTGAATTAATATTTTTAATTAAAAATATAACAGTGCGCATATTCATGATCGCACAAGTGCGCTCTTATTATAGGTACTAACTGGGAAACTTTAATTTTTTTTAAATAAACGCTTTAGGCAAAAGTAAAAAAAAACACTATTATAGCGGTCCGATTGTGAATCTAAACCATCCGGAGACCCGTTCTAATATATAAAGAGATTATCCAATTCCTAAAGAAGTATTGTTTGGCGGCGAAAAACTATATCACTCCATATAAATCTACATATATTTATAAAACCATTTTGCAAAAACACCATACAAAATTATCAAGAAATCCAATAATTTTAGGTTCTAATATCTTGTTAAAAATATAATAATTATTAACCTTTTTGGTGAATAATATTTCGTCTAGTTTATCTAAGCATCTGAAACCATGGTGTAGTGATAGTGCAATAGACATGCATAACAAGAGACCCCCAATTCAAAACCACTTACCAGTTGATATAATTGTACTTTGGTTGTCCTGTTTCTATGATACAAGCACTCTTAGTAGCTTAGTATAGAAATGTAAAACACAAATAAAAGTTTATTTCAATACATTATATCATTATAGTTTATAAGATTGTTAAAAGATTATCTACAACAATCCAAATTATCTAATGCAAAATAAACAATCTTAAAAGAAAACAAATTACAAAAATAAATACTTAAATATGGCTCTCCTTAGTCATGTGGATTTATTATGAGGATGATTCTATGTGCCCAAACCATCAAAGTGAAATTCACCATACTTTAAAAGACTAGTAATTACTATTACTAACAATTTACAACATGTCATTCATCATGTAGCCTTAATATGGGGATAACTTAATGGTTATCAGAAATGTTTTGTAATATGTTCTGGGATGTTCTCTAAATATTGTATAACTTGTTTTGTCTTCCTAAATATTTTTATTATTATTTTCTATGTTAAAATATTTACTGTAGTTAAAATCTGGGCCGCCAAAGCACATAATATCACAAAAGTGGTTTTGAACCAGGAGCTTACCAATTATTATAAAATAAGTTTATAGTGTTACCTGCTCGACTTTCAGAATTCTCTACACCATTTTCCTTTAATTGTTTTTCAAGTACTGTATAAATTCCACTGTAGGAATTGATGACTCCAAATAGAAGACCATTTATTAAAAATGATGCAACTACAATAGAATATGCCCTCATTCCTCCATCTGGTGGGGAGTCTTTCATTTCATTTTTCTTTTGTATTGACCCTTTTGAATCCATTTTTGTAAATTCAGCTCGTAATTTATTCTGTTTATTTCTTAATAAGTCTGAGTTTTCTTGTGGTTCGTCATCCATGATTACATTACCATGTAAATTTTATCCTATAGAAAAAGTTTTTCGCACTTGTCCATAATTAAAAAGTATGTCAAACCGCTAAAATTACAAATTATAACATACCTGTTCTTATATTCTATTATTACTCCTGTTAACAATGTGGTTTTATTTATAAATTGTTGGAAATTACTTTATCTTTGCTGTATCACTCCTTATAATTCCTTACTGACGACCAAAATAAATCCGTATTATGAATGGCATGTGCACGTACACATTTTACACACACGCTATTTCTCAACGGCATCAAACCGCGAAATAAATAAGTACTTAAGTCATGCTCATACAGTGAATAATTGAAATAAAACTAAAACGAAACAAAACGTTCCAGCCCACTTCTTCGATATTGAGAAGATTGAAAATGTCAGGTAAAGGTTATAAAATTAAATGTCAAACATAAAAGGACCGTGAAAAGTAAGACCGCGTTCTCACGAGGCGATTTGAGTTGATCAACTGCGAAATCGTTCGAGATTTGAACCGTCTGAACAGACTTTCAACCAAATTGAAGCAATTAATATATATAATTTTTGTTATACCGCGTTCTCACCGGGCGATTTCAGTTGATCAATATTTGTCGTTTAACACCGCGTTCTCACCGGGCGATTTCAGTTGATCAATATTTGTCGTTTAACAAAAATTCGAAAGCAGATATTGACGGTAGCGTTCTCACGATTCAATAATAATCGACTCTTTTTTTTTTAATGGCGATGCCATTCCTATTATAAACTAAACCTAGACTATTTACAAATCCAATCTCTAATAATCGACTTAATATTCATGACCGAAATGGCGGATAATGAAGAAATTAGGAAGTGTATATTGCTTATTTGTGATGGTTTAGCATTTTTTTCGTGGATTCCATAATTTATAAAAACAAAAAACTGGTGAAACGGAGGAAAACAATACACATTCGCGCCGATCATTGTCATCATTCGATGAATTACTCGCGTGGTTTATCTTCATCTTCATATTTACTTGACAATGTTTTAACATTAAACCATAATATGGTTTATTTTAAACAAAGTAAAAATATATATTATATATTTTTACTTTGACACTGGCAAGTTAAATACTAAAGCCATAAACAAGAAGAAAGAAAAAATTAATGACAGTTGAGTCAACAAAAGTTGAAAAGTCTTTAACTTTTGTTGAATAGATATTTGTTGCTTCAATTTGGTTGAAAGTCTGTTCAGACGGTTCAAATCTCGAACGATTTCGCAGTTGATCAACTCAAATCGCCTCGTGAGAACGCCCCATAACAAAAATTATATATATTAATTGCTTCAATTTGGTTGAAAGTCTGTTCAGACGGTTCAAATCTCGAACGATTTTGCAGTTGATCAACTCAAATCGCCTCGTGAGAACGCGGTATTAAACGACAAATATTGATCAACTGAAATCGCCCGGTGAGAACGCGGTATTAGGGTCCGGTCGGACATTCTTTAATTTCAACATAATTTTTAAAACTAAAGAAAGAAACAGTAACTAATAATGTATACTATTTAAATAATTGATTTGCCTAATTCATGCGATAATTCATACGATTAATTATACATATTGTAATTTATTACCAAAAATGTTTTAGAACACATAAATTATTAACTAATTTTTATTAAGTGACGCTTTATTGTATCTGCCTATCCCTGTGGGGAAA
This sequence comes from Tinea trinotella, assembly GCA_905220615.1. Classification (NCBI taxonomy): domain Eukaryota; kingdom Metazoa; phylum Arthropoda; class Insecta; order Lepidoptera; family Tineidae; genus Tinea; species Tinea trinotella. Next base: position 5,668,458 of record HG992314.1, read on the forward strand.
AGGCGTGAAAATTTGATTTTAATTGAATTTATGAATTCAAATTTTATGAAGAGAATTATTGATGTAAGGGAAGCGAGGGAGTTGTGTCAGGATCGTGGCAAGTGACGCTCCATTGTCCATTGTCACTGCCTAGCCTTGTAGGAAAAATGCATAATAATTTGATTTTGAAATGTATGGATACAGTCTGAACGTAGTGATGACTATCAATGACGTTGACGTTTGATGACTTGTTCAATAATTTTAGTTTAGCCCGTTATTGGATAATAGTAGTGTTAAAAAGCTATTTGTTAATAGATTAGATCTATTAAGATGGCTCCCTCAGCAGATTGGGATGAAATTAAAAGATTGGCGGCTGATTTTCAAAAAGCTCAGTTAAGCAGCTCTGTTCAAAGGTATTTTTTTAATATATTACTGTTGTAACATATTCCCATTATTTTAATTAATTTACTTATTTTATTTTGTAGATTATCAGAAAGGAATTGCATCGAAATTGTAACAAAATTAATTGAATTAAAATTAATTGATGTAATATTTACTACGGATGGTAAGGAATATTTGACTTCTCAACAACTACTAAGAGAAATAAAAGACGAACTTTTCGTTCATGGAGGAAGGATAAACACGGTTGAATTAGCAAAAGAACTCAATGTTAATCTGAATCAAATAACTACACATGTAGCGGAAATAACAAAAGGTAAAGAGATACAGTTGGTATCTGGATACCTAATAAGTCATTACTATTTAGAGAAAATAGCAAGGGAAATTAATGAGAAATTGCAGCTTCATGGACAAATTTCCGTTGGAGAACTCACATTACAGTATGACTTACCAGCTGAACTTCTACAACATAAGGTGTTGGAGAAGAACCTTGGAAAGATTGTCATGGCTAAGCAAGACACTTCAGATCCTCGTATTTTCTACACGGAAGAATACATTAGGAGAAATAAAGCTAAAATCCAGGGAGCTCTAATTGCACTGCTAACCCCAACACCAGTAGCAGTAATTATTAATCATTGTAATTTATCTGAACGCTTATTCATATCACTTTTTGATGAAATAAATGCACCAGGTATCTTAACTGGTCGCCATTCTGGAGCCCAATATATTCCCGCATGCTTTACTGAGTCGCAAACCAATTGGGTAACTAATTTCTATAAACAAAATAATTATTTGGAATTTGATGCCTTGACTCGTCTAGGGATTTCCAATCCTAAGTCCTTTGTAAAGAAAACCTATCCCAATGAAGAATTCATGTTTTTAAATAGCTGTGCTATTGGGAGTCAAATTAAACAACAGTTGGAGATGGCTCTGGAAGAATGTATTTCTTTAAGGAGTTATTTGGATATTTCTACATTAGTCCCATCTATTTTTTCTGATGCTGATATTGAAGCAGTCATAGATATTTTACAGGATAAAATTTCAAATTCTACTGTTGTTTTTGAGAGTACTGGTAAGCATAAATTTAAAATATTTATTTTTTCCTATTGCATTGAAGTACATTAACTTGACATCATTTAAAAAAATGTATAGTAAAATTAGATTAATCCATATTGCACCCTTAAGTCATACCCTTAAGGAGGCAAAGTGGAATGCTATTAATTTTGAAGAATTCATATAGACTCCTGTGTGACAAAAGTACTTTGAAAAAAAAAGCGTAATTAATAATTTTGATGGGTAACAATTCCCCACCACATGCCTTAGTGCTCAAAAATGTCTTGCAACTCTCAAGTTAAATGAAGACAAAGGATTGAGCCTTTTATAAGATTTATTTGTCAGTGTCATAAAATCCACAATTCTCCTCATACAAGCTCTACGGCTATGGGCTCTAGACAACCCAGCTTGTGTCAGGATCGTGGCAAGTGGCGCTCCATTGTCTCTGCCTATCCCCATGGGAAAGAGGCGTGATAGTTTGATTGATTGTCATAAAATAATTTTAATAGGTTTATCATTATTTAAGTAATATAATTTTAATTAATAATGTCCCAAAATTCATAATGCAGTGCTTGTACCTACATTAATGTTTGGAAGTGAAGGTTGGGTATGGCAGAAGAAGCATGAGAGTAGAATTAACGCTGTAGAAATGCGGTCATTTATGTGGAGTGACGATAGTGGATAGAATAAGGAATAGCACATTGCATGTTGATGTGGTTTGAAAGAAGATGTAGTGACAAGGATTGACAAAGTAATACTTTGATGGTTTAGGCACTTGGAAAGGATGAGTGAAAATAGATTGACAAAAGGAATTTATAAATCTGATGTGGATAGATGCGTTAAACAAGGCAGGCCCAGGAGAGTGTTTTCCGATCAAATCGGAGACACCCTTAAAAAAGCTAGGTTGCCTAGTACCTATAACCACAGGGCCTGTATGAAAAGAATTGTGGATGTGAAGGCAAGGGACTTGTGTAAGGATCGTGCTAAGTGGCGCTCCATTGTCTCTGCCTATCCCTGTGGGAAAAAGGCGTGACAATTTGATTGATTTGATTAATTTTTTTTTCTTTATTTTAGAGTAAAGTTTTAATACAAAGTTTTTATGCATTATTGTGAAGAACTATTGTTCAATATATCTTTATTTAGTTTTTAGTAACCTGTACATTGAGGATTTGAAAAAAACATGCATGCCAATGGTTTCAAAGAAATCTGAAAATGTAGTCAAATCAGGTGAATACCAGCATTATTATTTAGAAAAACAAATCTCTAAGGCAGACGTCCAACAGTCGCATGTTGATCATAAAACTGAACGAAGAGAGGAAAGGAGAAAAAAGGCGAGTTCTGGTAAAGGTGGCGGTGGAACTCAGGGTCGGGAAACTAAGACGAAAGCTGTTAAAAAGCATAATCGTGGTAAACATGTGGTTTTGGATTCTGATTCAGAAGACGAAGTTGTGACAAAGAAAAATCAAGGGCAAATGGAAATTGTTACAATGGATGATATTGCAAATGAAATTAAAAAGGAATTGGAATGTGAAGGACTCAGCGACTTGCTTACTTTTATAGCTGAATTTATACACAGGTATTTTTTTTAAATAGCTTAAAAACAGTTTAATGTCCAGCATTATTTATGATATTAAAAAAATACGGTATTTTCCAAGGTTTTCAGTGAACATTGTTTATAAATAATCATTGTGGTGATGTAGTTATTTGCGAGCTCGTTTCCGCACTTGAAGTCCTCTTTGGTTTTTTTGTACGTTCTTCAACGGTTCTCCTTCAGTGGAGCCACCCGATCTACTCCAGGAAGGCCAGGAGATCCTTCTCGTTCCTGCAGACCTCCAGAAGCGTCCTTGCATTGCCAAGGAACTTCTGTCTTGCTTCGGCTACTCCTGTACTCCTGCAACTCAAGAGCACATGTGCAGCTGTCTCCTCCTCATTTAGGCATCCCCTACAGAGGGGGCTGTCTGATATCTTGAGATTGTACAGGGGCATTGTGGTTTTAATAAGCCACAATGCCCTGTTATGACACCCACCATAGTGCGAAGCTTGGTTATTGTGGTGATAGAACATGTTTATTTTGATTATATTTTTATCCGACGCCTTGAATTAACCATAATGGCTGCAAAGCTTTTGCATCATGAATTATAATAAATAACTGTGACAGTAAGGCGCAACATCTTTTATTTCATAACATTAGCATGACTAATGAGGTATTTTCATGCTTTTACAGGCCCCTTAATAATACTGCACTATCAATAGCGAAGGAAGCTGCTGATAAACTTCACCAGGATGCATCACAAAATCGAAAACAGACCCATTCAGCGTCACAAGAAAAGATAAATTTATTAGTAAATGATATAAAGTTGTATGAAAAGGGCCTAAAGTTGTTCCCTGCAGATCAACAACCACAATTTGTTAAGTATCTGTTAAAGTCATTAGGTACAGATGTACTTAATGAGTTTTGTAAATATGCAGCAGGGCAATGTAATTTAACAGTTAAAGATCAATTGACCACTGAACAGAGGAATAAATTGATTAATGATTTGAGTGAAGAGTATACCAAACCATTTAAAACATTGAATGCAACACTAGCTGAGCAAAATTTGGATGCGTTTTATGATGCGGTTGATGAAGCTTTGGCTGTTTGTGGGATGATATTAAAGAAGGTTGATAAGAAGAAGGATAAGTAAATCACATTTTATAATTTTAGAAATATTCTTTTTAAGAAAAGAGTGGAAATGGACTGAAGACCCTTCATATTGTACACACAAGTCACATTTCATGCTTAGCAATGTTAAAGAGAAACCTTTATTAGTGGTCACTGCGAAATAACTTGTCGCTCTTCGCGGGTTTCCGGCTAGTTTGGCATAGTGGAAGTGGCTACTACTTACAGTTATTTAACTGTGGTAGAAGTCACCTCCATTCATGGACTGTACTTCAGGTTAACATTAGGCAGAACGCTGTAATGTGTCGAGCCACAGTAAAAAAATAATTAAAAAAATGTAATATGTGACAATCTTTATTTTTTATTGTTAAGTAATTATATTTTTAATAATTATAATTAAATACATCATAATACATTTATACTATATAACAATATAATTATTTATATATTTTTATTTTCAGAATATTGATACAAAATCACAGACAAAAGCTTATTATGGAGTTGGAGGCATGCGATGATCCAGCATTGGTCCTTCATCTGGCTGTTCTTGCTATGTTTACATTGCTCACGCAAAATATGATACATGCCTCCGGTCGGCAAGTACCACTTATTGTTCAGCATCTAAAAACACATTTGAAAGAAGAAGATTTTGAGCAGCTACAAGTTTTCCATGGTAAGTGTTGGAAACTATTGAGAATGAATTTTCAAAGTTGTCTTTTTTATATTATATGAAGGATCCAGCGATCAAGCGCTGCATGAATACTTAAGCACTCTTAATACCGAGTGCTATTAAAAGCGCTTCACATCACGTCGAGTTTGGAGTATGCTAGAATATTAAACTGAAGTGCAGCCTATGAATGGAAGCGACTCCTACTACAGTTAAACAACTGCATCTACTATACCAGCCTAGTTAGAATGGTGACAGCCGAGTTAATCCTGAATTGCTTTGTATATACTTTGAATAGACAAAAATATAATGTAAAAATATGAGAACTGTAAAAGCTGATCCTGGTTATTAAAACTTTTTGAGAAAATATTTTAATCAACAGAAGTTGAAAAAAATCTTCAATATAAAATAAAGAAAAAAATCAATCTTCAATATTCTGATACCATTTTTGGGCGTAGAATATTAATTTCCAATTGACAAAGTAAATGTGTCCTTTTATTTCAGAGTTGGTCACAAAATTCCTAACTGGAACAGAAGAGGAGAAAAGCAATGCAACTAATATTTTAATGATGGAGATGCCAACTATTAAAAAAATTGTGACTTCAATAAAAAAATAAGCTAGCAAGCTGGAAGTCGATTAAGGTCGATTAAACCTCCGGCGGCTTAAAACATAATGATTTATTTAGGTATTAGCATGCATGGATACTAATCTAATTTATTTTGATTTAAATCACATATTTGGCAGAGATGACCTACCCTATTGCGGTAGACCTAAACACAAATACGAATAATTTTTGTGGTCTTGAAAGCTGGGGATGCCTCCCAGCAGTGGGACATTAAATGGACTAATAATAATAATAAAACTTGGCACAGTTCACTACTGAATAAAGTTCAAATTGTCAGACATTGCGGTAGACCTAAACACAAATACGAATATTTTTTGTGGTCTTGAAAGCTGGGGATGCCTCCCAGCAGTGGGATATTAAATGGACTAATAATAATAATAAAACTTGATTACAATATATGAGGACGTGTCATGCCAGAAATTAAGTATGTCAACCAAATACTACTGAGTTGAAATTTTTATGTAGCGACAATCACTAATTAATTGAATCCAACCAAATCATGATAATATGAAACTAATGAAAATTTTCAATTATTCAGAAATACAAAACGCTTTCATTGTTTTGTGGTACAGGAACGCGTCCGACTTGACGAAAGTAAACATTTGGTTCGCCAAAGTTTATTTAGACAATTTCTAACTACTCGTAGAGGTTACGTTAGTTCCCGTCATTACTTTTTGTTATTGTACCTTTATAATAGCATGCTAATAACAATATACAGTCAAATTGGCTTGGAGACGTTTTTACATTTGTAGTGCGCCTAAGAGCGCGTTTCCATTATTAACACACGTTACGAAAATACGTGATGTCCTTAGGTTTTAATTGGAAGCAAACGGAAGATAACCGGAAACTTTTAATGAAAAAGCACGAAATTCGGTACTTACGAATTAACTATTTGATAAAAATTGCAGAATTTGGTGCACAAAACCGACCAATTGTTTTCACTGACGAAACATATTTATATACGTCACATACCCTCTCCAAACCTTGGTCAGATGGAATCAATTATAAAAACTGTATGAAGGCATAATAAATAAATATAATTATAAAATAACAAATCTATGCAAATAAATTTAATTAGATAATAAGAATAAAGATTTAAAAATAATATGCCGACATATAATAAATAATAAGCCGGAGTGCAGTCTATGTATTTTTATTTTATTTTTTATTGTGACTCGACATATGACAGCACCCCGCTTGATGTTAAGCCAAAGTGTGGTCCATGAATGAATGTCACTGCTACTATAATTCAATAACTGTGAGTAACAATCACATCCACTATGCCGGCCTAGTATGGAGCGCATGGAGACAGACTACACTTAAATAACGGCGACTTAGTCGCGATGTCTTTGACTGGACTAGCATTCATGGACCGCACTCTAGCATAACATCAGGTGTGACGTCATGTCAAGATACATTTAAAAATATAAGTTAATTATATGTTTTGTTATTGATTATAAATATGGGAATACTGTAGTATATTTAATATATTGTTTAACTAAATATCGTTTTATTTACTATACTACGATCTGGGGGCACGGCCGTGCCCCCACCAAGTCGAGCAAAGCGTCACGGCCGTACCATCCTTTTCTCGAAGCAATTCAGACCATTTTCGACCCCCTGTAACTTCGTTGTGGATAAAACTAGAAGACTGAAATTTTCAGTAACCACATGCAGGCATTGTAAAGACACGTATATTTCAAATTTCATTCAATTTGAACCAGTATTTTAAGAATTATAACGGGTCAAATTTCTTAAATTTTGTCACTCACTGACTCACCGATCATCAAAATTCTAAGGCACTTCTAGCAAACCTAGAAGCTTCAAATTTGGAATATAAGTAGTGTTTGGTGTATGAATCAAGGAAAAACTAAAAAATCTAGAAAAGACCGCAAAGAAAATTAAGCCCTTCCCTTCTCCAAAGTTATAAAATTGCCCCAAGTCTTCAGTTAAATTTTTCAATATTGGCTTTATTCGTAACGATGTTTTAAGATTTTATTTATTTTACGGCAATTATTATTATTGCTAGCGCGAGGGCGCGGGGCGGGGACAGTGGCGGGGCGCGCGGAAAGGTGAATGTCGCCGAGCGAGCAGCAACCGCGCTCATACGCGCAAGCTACCCAATGCGGTTCGGATGTGCATTGGATCGCACTAAATAATTGAATTTACATGTGTTTTCAGGCGATTGAATTTACACGTGTTTTCAGGCGATAGCCAAGTCTCAATATATTTATATAAAACATTAAAGAATTTTAATATTGATATGCGTCACTATAAGATGCTGTTAATTATTACGTAACAACTTAATGCTTCGAGTACGGGGATTCCAGACACAATTGATTTTCAATTGTTATGGACCACGATCGTGGTCTTAGAGACTGGACGTATTAAGACAGAAAGTCGCTTAAGTAGAGACTGAATAAATTAATAACCGACTTGGTATTACATGGATCTTACAAATTTTTACCGCAGAACAACTGAGTTGCGAGACTTGGTTTTTTTGACAAGTATTGTTTTTGATGGGATTGTGTTGACTCAACACATGACGTTAAGCTGTTAAGCTGGAATGTAGTCCACGAATGGAGGCGATAGGCAATTAAATAGCTGCAAGTAGCAGTCGCATTTATTGTGCTGGTAATGGACAACTTTCACCCTTGTTTGTTTAAAGTCTGAAAAACTGCGAGCACTTCCGGAGATCTGCAGGGACGAGAGGGGTCTCCTGGCCTTTCTGGAGGAGATCGGGTGGCTCCGCTGAGAGCAAACCGTTTATGAACGCACAAAGAAACCGCAGAGGGGCAAGTGCAGAAACGATTCTGTACATAAGTCTAAAAAACAACCGAAAAGTCTTTTGAAGGTCTTTGTAATATGTAAACGCTCACCTTTACTACCCTCAATTTTCTCTCTACCAGCCCAATATTGTAAGACCTCCGCAATGCCACAACATTTATCTAAAAATGTGATTATGGCTGACCGAACTTAAGAGGCCATACTCATTCAGACTTGAATTTTAAAAATTGTTTTACCTCAAATATAAAACCAGCAAAAAGGTGGAGTCTAGCATTATATTATTAAAAATATTTCATACCTCTAAATGGCTGCATCATTTGACCTTAATATTAAAAATAGTTTTACCACATTCCTTGAATGTGGATAATTATAATATGTAGGAAATTAAAACTTTAATGAAACCCTCGAAACGCCTGATACCACTTTAGTTATATTACCAGCCTTATAGTAAGACACAACATACATGGCTTTATAGTTATATCTCTTAAAATATATATCCCTTGCTTCCTTATGGTGCATTATCAGACACTCCAGGTCTTTAATTTGTTAACGGCTCATAGTAAGTAACAATTTTAGTTAAAGCTCTATCACTTGTTGATTTGCTGATATGAGAGAATTCATAATGGTGCATCATCAGATACTCCCAGTCTTCAATTTGATAACGGCCCAGCAAAAGGCTCATAGTAACAATTTTAGTTAAAGCAACATAGTTCCATTTCTTGTAGATTTGCTGATCTGAGAGGATCCATGTTCAGTTTTTTTAGATTAGGAATGTTTATTTCACCGCACGTAATTTCGTACAGTCAAGATAAATCTAATAAGCCCAAACTTAGTAAACCCATTCAGGATTTCGTCTCCTACATTCGAGTTTCATGTGTTTCAAATGTTTGGTCACAGATAGTTTTAAAAGTAAATACAGATTATGCGGCTAAGATCGCTACCGCTACAAAACAAGCTGATGACCTTGAGACCCCTGATAAAGCCCCGTTAGCTACAATTGATGAAGATCTACTTCATCAATTGTAGCTAAGATCATGTCAGCTTTCGAACAAAAAAACCACATCGTCATCGCTCCATTCTTTTAGGAGCTACGATGCTACAGATAAACAGACTCCTTTTGAGCTGCTTTATTTACCCTTAATTTTAAGACCCCCAACATCATCAAATCCCTCTCTGAACGGATACACACGGAGGTAAACGAAGGGTTAAATCAAACACAAAATATTTTGAAGCATATATTCTAGAACATTAATTTGCATATTTGTTAGTCACAAATCTCAAAACATTGAATTAGTGGTAGTGGTACATGTAGTGCCAGACTAACATATTGATCAACTATAAAATATCAGTTTTGTGGAAAAAGCAGTTTAAAAATGCAATGATGAGTAAATTAAATTTAACCAAAAGAGTTAAGTAATGTTAATGATATACATTAATTAATAATTAAGCATTTCCGTTCATCATGGTCAATTTTTCTTTGCATTAGCCTGACGTTTCTTCACATCCCAATTGTATACCCGAGCCATGTTCACTTCAGTTGTTGTCCATTGGTCTCTGTAAAATTATTTATACAATGTAATATATGGAGGTAAATGACAAGTGGAATGCTTTGCCAGCCCATGTGTTCTCTCCATCCTATGACCTTGGAACCTTCAAGCGATGCGTGAAAAAGCACCTTAGGCTGGCATAATGACGACGACTGGGGCAGCCGGGAACTGACTCGGTTTTTTTCAGTCGCCGTCACTCCTCTTACTTATCATCAGGCGGGCCGAGGTCAAATGTCGTGTCACAAGAAAAAAATCCAATGATATGGATTTTATCAATGAGTTAGAATAAAATGAAAGGAGATTGACGAAAGGAATTTATAAATCTGTTTGGATGAATGCATTAAACAAGGCAGGCCCAGGACCAAATCTGAGACATCCTCAAGAAAGCTAAGGTTGCCTAGTGCACATAACCTTAGAGTTTGTATGAAAAGAATTGTGGATGTGAAGGAAGCGAGGGAGTTAAGATCTTAAGTTTAGAGTTAAAATGACAAGTGGCGCTCCATTGTCCCTGCCTATCCCTATCCTGGGAAAAAGGCATGACAATTTGATTGATTGAGTTAGAATAAAATATTCTGCTGGTGCAGTAAAATAACTATAAGTAGCAGGATTTCGAAACTTTCAAGCTGATCCTGAAGCACAGACACTTTATAGTCTACATATTAAAGTGGGGAAGCTACACCAGATCGGCAGACTAGGCATATGTCCGCCTACCATTTACTCCTAAAATTATCGCTACATCTTTCCAGCCCCCCTAGCACGGCAATCCAAGAATCAAAATAAAGAACTGCAAGGAATATTATTGTAACTCATTTAGGCCGGCACATTAAAATGTTTTAAAAAAAAGTTTTCTACATTGTTTTGTGTGAAGTTTTATTAAACCTTTAAATATATTTATTTAGAAATTCTGTTCTGGTAAGTTATTTAAAATGAGTTGCAATGATGTTCTTTGCAAGTCTTTATCTTGCTTCTTGGATTGCCATGCTAGGGGAACAGAGTTCATTCAAAGAATTTCTCTACAAATTACCTCAAGAAATCAAGATCATGTTCGACACAAACTAGATTTTTTTTGGCTGCATCCATGTTGGTCTGCAATAGTTGTTCTGCATCATCAAGTGTGTATTCTAACATTACATTGGCACCCAGCCACAAATATACTGTCTCTGTTGGTTGAACTAGGGCCTGAAACAAGTAAGGGACTCTATTTAGAAAATTATAAAAGTAATGAATCATAGTGAAAATTTAAAACTGTAAGAGAAATTTTTTCAGTTCTCTGCACTCTTGGACCTTACATTACCAGTTCAGATGTCACATCTCAATTTAAAATTAGGGGGACCATGGACAATCAAATAATCCATAGGCCTATCAAGGTCTGATAATTAGGATATCAGTGGTCATACTATATTTTTAGGAGAACCACCAATTCAATGAGGTGATTTTATTTTTTAGTCAATACAGTACAATCTACTTAGTCCAGCACCAATACAAGCCAAGTACTGCAGAATTAGTGGATATTTGAATAACTGGATTGTAGGTAAATATAGAAATTATACATAATACTCTAAATCTGTACTACCATCAATTGTTACTCTTTGAAGGTGTGATTCCGTTGGCGACTGCAGACTACACTACTTGTTTGTATGAAATTGATTCTGTGCAAGGCAGCACTAGTCTGCAGCTGCTGCATTAATATTGTTTCCAAAAATCATATTTATAATCATTGACTTAGCAAATGCTGATTGTCGCAATAGTGTCGCCTTGCACAGAATCTATCTCATAGAAACATGTGCAGTCTGCAGTCGCCAGCGGAATCATACCATAATCCCATAGGGATGGGCAGAGAAAATAGAAGACACTACAATCCTGACATAATCAAGGAGTTTCTTTTTATTCCACAACCTTCTCCATACAAGCATTATGGTTATGGACATTGCTGACTGTTTTTTTTTAAGAATATTCCCTATTTGATTGTGAAACAAATTTAGGCATACCTTAATAAAAACTTGATCACATAATAAAAATTGTGTTTCAAATTCTTTCTTCTGGATTTTGAGCTTCTCAATCATTTCTATCGAACGGGCCAAGTCAGGTATTTGTGAACGGAGACGCTTCCTTTTTGCATTGAGTGCATTCTCCATATATTTATATTTGCCATGTTGTTCGTCAAGCGCGCGCAGGACTTTTTCAACTCCCTCAGAGTTTTCAGGAAGGGTCATAAACTCGTCCACATCATCCTAATATAAAGAAACATAACATAATATTAAATCAGCCGTTTTTATTTTCTTTTTAATTAAAACACTTTGAAACGAAACTTGTATAGCTACATGAAACAAGATTTCGTTAGTGTGGTTAAAACGTACGGTAACAAACCCACGCATAATATAAGTCCACTCAAAAATTATATTTCTACAGATATCTATATTTTATTGATGTGTTGCATTATAAAAGATAATTTATGCATATGATTTATTTCAGGTGGAATAGATCAAAAACAGTGTTAAATGATAAATGAAGACGTTTATTTTAAGGCAAACTTACAACAAATTTAGCAAGTGGTATTCCAGAATAGGATTTTTCGGGACTAGAATCGCCTTCCATCTTGGCACAAACAAAGTTATTTAATTATAGAATACTTGTCGCTTTATACTAAAAGATGTTTATCCATAAAAATGCTTTCGAAATATTTTTTAAAAATTTATATATAACCCAAATCTAATGGAGAAATACGATGCTTGCTTTACTTTTCTAAGTTATTGATTGAAGTGGCTTTGACCTTTAAAAGGAAGTACATACCTTAAACATAAATTTGTTTTATATTTCATTTCAATGCATTTACAATTAAAATAATAACATATTTATATTCAAACGAACTAGAATTTAAATTTTCCAAAAATACTCTTCAGTCAACAATATTTGTTTGAATACAACATTATTTCTGTCAGTCAAAAATTTGACATATGGTAAAATCAGTGGATCGAGTTATTGCGCTTTAGCTAAATTTTATTAATTCATCCTCCGTTTAAACCTCTGTTTCTCTAAAATCCATGTAATTATCTTATTTTACCACTAAGTTGGTATCAAAAGTAAAAACTTGTGGTTGTAGTACATAAGTGATTAATATTGTTTCAGTGATCGGCAACGCCCAGATTCCCTTCCTGTGGAATTATTATTTGTTTCCAACATAGGCCTATCAGACACTGCCGTTATGGATATGATGGTGTCCACGCTACAACAGCAGCGTGCTGTTACCGAGCAGCTGCGAAGAGAAGCGGCAATTAAGCGTATTCCTGTGTCGGCCGCGGTTGCGGATATTGTCAAATATATAAGTGATCACGAACAAGAAGATTGTCTGCTCGTTGGTTTTTCAAGCCAAAAAGTTAACCCGTTCCGTGAGAAGAGCTCCTGCACTGTTTTGTAGATTTTGTGTGTTCACCCTTAATGTCAAGTTAAGCTTATAATATCACTATTTTATTTAAAACTATAACACTTCTATGTAAATAACATTAATAAAAGATTCATGTTATGAATTGTTTACTAAATTTTTTGAATATTATCTTCAGTTAATCTTTACTAATATGTCTATTGGATTTAATAAATGTCTGTATTAATGTGAGTTTTGTTTAATTTTAAACTATTTATTATCTAAGATAGTTGTCATGATCACAGAAAGTGACACTCCCTTGTGATAATGATGGCGACTCATCAATTTTACACCTTTGAAATTGATGAATGAAACATTTATTGTTTTATTATATTATTGTGACTACTACTGACCTTGACTCGCCTGATGGTATGTAAGGGGAAGTCTGAGAATGCTGATGACTCAAAAAACATACTTATTGTCGAAGTTATGAAGTTAGGAATTAAAAATAAAACCACAATTTTGCTAATAATTTTATTATGCTGTGTTCAGTACTGAAGCTATCAATTCCAACAATAATAATTATGAGTTTACATAAAAAAGCAATTCCATTTATGTTATTTCACACATCCATATTTTGATACTTTTATACTAGTGCTTATTATTATATATTTTGCTATGGCTGTGGCTAAAAATAAATATACCTGTATGTGCTACCATAACTTTAACCAAAATTAAATGATTATCTATGAATTTTAACTTTAAATTCATACCAATAGGTCACAATTTTGTTAATATTACTACTTCCAAGACTTGCAAGTGAATAGACTTGTCACTTGCATCTAAATGACCATCTGATGTAGTATTAATAACAAAATTCTGACCTTTTAAAATTTTGGCTTGACATAATTTGGTAGCACTCTACCAGATGTTAAGCTGGGGTTCAGTCTGAATCCAGGAGACTGCTACTACATTTCATTAACTGCAAGTAGCACCCTGATTGAAATTGGCAACTCCCAACCCGTACACTTGGAAGTGGTGGTACTACTTAGGATCAGCGGACTGGGCTTAAGAACACCAACTGTGCTTAATAAAACTGCTAAGAAGCCCAGTTTAATGAATCTAACAATAATAAATTCCAAATTCCCTTAGCACGGCAATCCAAGAAACAAGATAAAGACTTTCAAGGAATATCATTGCAACTTATTTTAAATAATTTACTATAACAGTATATCAAAAAAGATATGTAAACGTTCTGTAAAACTTTACACAAAACAACGTTGAATACTTTAATAAATATTTTTTCAAACATTTTGATTTGCCAGCCTAATATGTTATTTAAAATAATATGGCTTGCAGTTATTTATCTTGCTTCTTCCGTGCTAGGGGGGAAGAACAAGATATTGTGAAACAAATATACAAATGGCTGTAGAGTACAGACCAAGCATTTTATTGATTATTAGAAAATAGCCACAGATATATTTGACAACATTTCATAAATAGTATTTTCTTAGATTTTGCGCGAAAATTGATTAATGAATTAAACAAATTTAAACCAAAACCAAAATAAACGCGATAGTAAGCCGCATAAAATTTGTTTAATTCATTTCATAAATACTTGTTTATTAGGTAATATTGCTATGGGTATACTTTACGTAATAGGGAGGTAGATACAATAGGGCAGTAAAAAATTGATACTAATATTTATGTAAATATTATTTTTTCCACTGATTCACTCATACACATAAATGTTATAGATAACAGACTATCAATTTTCCATCACAAAAATGTCCTAGGCAAGATCCACTAAATCCTATTGAATTATGGATCATTACAAAACTCTTGCAGTTTTTTGTCACCAGCTCTAGGACTTTATGATAATAGAACCAGTGGAAATAAATTATTCTATATAGCATCTAATTATTATTTACCATTACACAAAACACGCCGTGGCTTATAATACGATTAGAGATTAAAAATGATACCTGCATGGAATCTGTGATTTAAATATTAAATTCTATTAGCTGTACCAAGAGGTTGTTATTTAATTTGTGGCTAGATGACAGCACATGACAGCACCCTGCCTGATTAAGCTGGATTACGGTCTATGAATGCACGCGAGTGCTTCTACAGAATAACTATAAGTAGCAAGTCACATTCACTATGCCGGCTGACATAGTAAGTTTTTGACGACAGTCACTCCATGGCCTGTGTACGAGCTAAGAAGAGGATCCAACGGGCCGTGAGGCATGTGTTTCATTAGAAGATTGGAATTGAAACAACTTGAACTTGAGGAAAGACTAAATTCTATTTCTCATGGATCACCCGCGGGGGGTCCAGCACTCAATCGCGCTGATATATCAGAATGGAATACAGGAATTCTTCTCACAAAAAAACAACCGTAGATTCAGTTTTAGGCAACCGTAAAAACAGTCTATTCAGTCGTCATCACTCTTAAACCTCCCCTTGCGAGTGAGATGCCAAGTCTCAATGAAAAAAGCAACCGCGTCGTTTTGTTACGTATATAATTGTATTGTTAAGTGTAATCGCGTGTAACAGTTTGTTATAATTATGTACTAATTATAACCTCATTGGCACAGTTAATAAATGCCTAATACAAAGTTACCTAATCTATATTCTTATATTTCTACCACAGCCAATTTTCGTGCATGGATACATTTCAATAGTGTAGGGGGTTACACAATATTAAATACACGTCTATTTACTTATACTAAAATACATTTAAAATGTAACCTTTAAAGCATTGATTCCCAAAGTGGTCCAAATGGACCCCCAAGGATTCACGGGAGACTCGACAGAGGTCATGACAAACAAATGGGGGTTTACAATTCGTTAGCGGGGGGTCCACGAAAATTTATCTCGTTTCTATAGTAAAGAACTAAAATGTTAGCTTGACTTCACCTATTACTGTAGGCAGATACTATTTTAAGAAGCTCAGTGACTGTTACTTGTAAAAACTTGCATATTCCATATTCAGTACAACGTGTCGAGACTTGCAGACGGTTTTTGTCAGGTTTTGGAAATATGAAAATATTGAAATGTAGCTGCAGGGTGTCCACCGGAACCAGAAAAAAATTGAAAGGGGTTTATGAGAAAAAAGTTTGAGAACCTTTGCTCTAAAGTTACACTCCATCAATTATATTTGTTACCTAGATTTTGACATCTAATTCAAAGTAACTAGAGTTAAAATTCGCGTAACGAATTCAGTAAATGCTCGTGCGAATAAGACAAATGAGATAATTATGAGTAGACAATACATACACAATTCACAATGGTTTATTCCACTTAGTCACTTTTCCTAACTTTTTTTGCAAGTATTTCAGATCTTAAAAGGTCTACACAACGAATAAAATATACTTGTACTACAAAAATTTGGTGTCTAAGTGAAATAAACATTTTCTCGTCTAACCATACGATGCTGAAATTCCAAATGACGTCGAATGATTCTTAGTATCAACTTTCTTTGCCTGGACTTATCAGGCTAAGAAGCCTAATTGACTGTTGTAACACGATCATTCGAGCGTCAGTCGAATTCCAACAATCACAACTCATGTCAATGTCAATCATACAATTTTACAATCAATATCATTGTTCACATTATTAAATTATGTTTTTTTAAAAGTTGGGCACCATAATACATAGCCAATAGTCTCCAAACTTAGCCTAAAGCAACATCGAGCTCCCCACAAAATTCCAACGACTGAGGCCTAACCAAATCATGACTAAGCCACTTAAATCTAAATCATTCTTCAAATTTAATATAGTTTGCGGACGCATGGTCTACACTAAGCCTGGCGACAACCCTATAAATTTTTTATTCCAACAATTTATGAAAGGTACCAATATTTCTCGCTCACATTGTAAGTTCACACACAGTGTTTTTCATAATAGAAACCATATTAACTTTACAAAGCAGGATGATTACAATTTAAAAGAGTTGTATTAATTAAGGGCGACCGTGGTGTAGTGGCAGCGAAATGGCTATGTAAGCCGAGTAGTGGCACTGGTTTGAAACCACTCACCAGTACCAGTGTACCTTTGATATATGTACTTTGGTTGTCCTGTTAATATGATACAAGCACTTTAGTAGCTTAGTATAGAAATGTATTACAAAAAAAAAATTAAGAGGAGGATGTAATATGATGGTAAAATTAAAGTTTTCTTGAGCAATGTTTTGGATAACAAAATTCTTATTCTAGGGGTAAAAAATATAAAAAAATTACCAACTATCAGTCTTGTAAATTGATGACGATTATTACACCTTGTTTCTAATATTTCTCTTAAAAGTTTACAAAGGGGGGGGTGCAGAATAACATATTTGTTTGAAAATGCTTTTTGGTTGTTTCTCATTAACGTGTGGACAATGATACAGCACTATGGCACCTACAATATTATGCCTACACACATGATTGTATTTAAATGACCACTATATAAACACCAACATCTCCTATGTACAGTCAAAAGACGTTGAAATCAAATTATCAACTTTTTTTGTTGGACCTTAATAAGGGCTGGGCACACACGAGAATATCCGCCTGACGTTTGACACACGTGGAAGCCCTTAAAGACAGTTTAAATTCTTTAATACATTTCTCAAAAAAGATGTTTTTATGAATCTTAGTATGTGTGTTTTAAAACTATGAGTCTATAGTTTAGGAGATGTCAACTTCAATTTCAAATACTTTACTTACATACAAACATTAATCACACTTTTATTTATTAATGGGATCGGGATCCTAAACCTGGAGCCCATATTGATTTTGCTATACCACTATAATTTTATCTTTTAACATTATTCTACTGATTAAATTTATTAAGTGCCTATTACAAAGTTACAGGATTTTAATTAATTAAATATTTTATCAAAATGTTTTAATCACAGTACTTAGAATAGGCAATAAAATGGATTATTATCAAAATATTATATATTTTTGATTATTATAAAACTCATAATACTCTATAGTGAAAAAAAACTGACTCCACATCTGACCTAGGCTTGCCTGATAGTAGGCAAGGAAAGGTCCAAGAGTACTGACGACTGAAAAACGATTCAGTTTACGGCTGCCTCAGTCCCGCCGGTTATAAATTCTAACACAATAAAGTTTATTGAAATATGTGTCAGCTAAGATTTTTTGATTAGATACATTTCATTATTATTGATAGTGACGCCGACTAAGTCAACTGTAAATTGAATTGATTTTATCAGTCGTCGATGTCTTCGGACTTTCCCTTTGGATCAGGCAAGTCGAGTCCTAATGTCGCAATCATTAATAAAAAAGAGCAGGTTTAAAACAGAAGAATGACCAGTGATTTAAAATATAATATTTTGATAATAAGCCATTAAAATATTTAAGTAGAGTACTTATAATATAATTTTATAATCTGTATACACACGTTCATTAATGTATTAGCTCACATTCATAAGATTATTACTTTATTTATATAACTAATCACAGCCCAGTTAAACCAAGAACAAGCTTCAGTACTATGCTATTAGATTAAGAATAGAACGGGCTGTTGACTAACTTCACTTGACTGAATCAAAGGTTTTTTTTTCTTGATGGTCCACATACTAAAGTAAAGTTGGTAAGAGATTTAGACGTCACAAAATGGCGCCGATTCCGTCCTATTATTATTTTAATCGCATTATAATAATATGTAACATAGTCTGTATAGCTGGTGACAGGTGACATTTGCTCTGTCTAACTAATCCAAATCACAAGACCTGAAATTGTATTGTAGTGTTTAAAAACAGTGATTAAGTAGCAAGTTTTTTTTTTATATTTTGCAAACTAATGAGTTGGATATATTTTTTGGTATCTAAAGTGATTGAACATTGCACTTGAAATACACCAAAGCCTGTTCTTTGTTCAACAGAACTGTCCTACAATAAATATTACTAAACAATGAGTTCTAATGAGTGCATACTTACACATTTTAAAATAAAAACAGACACAAATATCTAATTATCAAAAATTCGAAGGCCTCATGAAATTGGTGTATTTATAATTCCAAGTTTGTTTGTAAACTTTTGAGTTGTGCCATCCCTTAAGACAACCCTAGACTATATGCTGTATGACATTTGCCTCTACCTGACACTACCTTGTTACATACCCATTGCAGTAAGCCCCTACCTGCTACTATCATGTTACCAACCCACACTTAGACAAAGGACATCATTCATTTTGGGCTTTTATGTACTACTTTTGTAATGTCCGATGATGAAAAAATATATGATAGTTTCGTTACTTGTATTGATAAAACTAATAACAATTTTGCTATTAATTGCTACGCAATTGATTTATTTGGAAAATAAGATATGAATTTTGTATCATCTGTCAATCAATATATTTGTTCTGATTTGAACTGTCATAAAAATAGTTTGATCATTTCGCACACCTTAACTATGCAAAATAAAGGATATATTCCAATTACATTGTAATCTTCGTACATTAAACTATTTTAAGATGCATATTAAACTGTTAATACAATTAAGTCCCTATACAAAATGAATGATGTCCTTTGGCCCTACCTAATACATTAAACTGACATACCCAATGCAGTAAGACAACGAATTTTTCCCTACCTGATACTATCATCTTACATATCCAATGCAGTAAGAAAAGTTGCTACTTTTATTATGAATGTCATTTAAATTAATAATTAGTAAAGAAAATTGATAGATTTTTTGCAGCTATCTCAACTTGCAAGTATTTCTGCGGTATAAACCCCGCAATGTGGATCTAGCACACGATAAAACAATGCAATGGAAAGATAGAAAAAATTTAGGCTAGTACATGGGTCCCACATAGCTCAGTGGTCAGATTAGTTGCTCGTTAACCAACAGATGCCAGTTGGAATTTTCTAAATGTGAATTTAATGTCACAGATCAGAGTCTAGGGTGATGTTAAAACAAATTGATGATACAATATTCACATAGATGTCTACATGCGTTCCTGTTTTGGGGGTGATACATCTTCAATTCCATTTGAAACACTCTGATGATACAATTTTAGCAACTCCATTGCATCTTGAGCCTGACGCTTCTCCAACAGAATTCTGAAAATATTTATTTATTTAAAACTTTATTGTACTATGAAAGCAAAAGGAGGACTTAAGCCATTAGCAGCCGTACAGTCTAAATATACATCAAAATATTCATTAAAGTATTGTATCTGTAACTATGTGAAATTATTACATTTTATAAATAACAAATAATCAATCAATCAATCAAATTGTCACGCCTTTTTCCCACAGGGATAGGCAGAGACAATGGAGCGCCACTTACCACGATCCTTACACAACTCCCTTGCTTCCTTCACATCCACAATTCTCCTCATACAGGCCCTGTGGTTATGGGCACTAGGCAATTTAGCTTTCTTAAGGATGTCTCCGATTTGGTCGGAAAACACTCTCCTGGGCCTGCCTTGTTTAACGCATCCATCCACATCCGATTTATAAATTCCTTTCGTCAATCTACTTTCACTCATAACAAATAAGGGTCTAAATAAGGTCTCTAAAAGGCAGGGGTCCACCATAGAGCCTGTATATGACACAATAGATATATAATAATTATAAGGTTTTTTTTACTATAAAAAGAGGAATCAGACACATACATTTCTATCTCACTTTATTTATTTTACAATAAATAATGAAATACGATAAAAAAAATTAAAACAAAAGTATAAATAAATTAAAATATTACCTCCCAGAAGCTTCTTTTATTTGCTCCAAGAAAATCCTATTGTCTCTATCAGTAACAATATCAGCCAGACTGTCAGGATCCATATCAGAAAGCATCTCCAAGTCTTGGCCACCCAATAAAGAAATGTGACATAAGTTGTGCTGCAAGCGATCAACCAGATTGACCACCTGACCTTTACTTCCAATAGAAATATCATCAGTTTGATCCAAAGAAACCTGACATTTGGGCATATTCGGTTTCCATTTCTCCTTTCCATGCAAAATCATAAGAGATGTGTCAGGGTCCAATGTTGAGAAGTATTCCTCGTCATCCACTTCAGTGCCATCCATCTCCAGTACTACGGTGAGATTCTCTGAAGGAAGAGCCAATTTTTCCGGCACTTTTGAAAGCAGGTCCTCCAAAGAACATGATACAACGCCTTTCTTTTTGTCTCGATTTACATCGCAAATTTTATACGGTTTGTTTAATTCGTTCTCCATTTTAATCGATTCTTATATAATATACTAGTTACAAAATTCGTAATCACACTTTAATTAACTATTGTTCTCATACAAAAACAACTATACCACAAACTCATCCAATTGGCGAATTCCTCAAATTCTTGCCCTAAAACTGACAGTTCCTCTAATTGTTGCCAGTTTCTGAATGAAACTAACTTTAATAATTATATGATTTTTTTATACCAACATAAAAAACTATTAGCTTCAATAACGTGTCTTAATATTGGTAATATACTTTTTTTAAATGCGAAGTTAATTTTCTCTTGTTGTTAGTGAGCAAGCGACCACCTCCAGCGAGCACAAAAATTATACTCCCGTCTACAGACTGCTCTCCGTGTTTCTCCCACGTGGGGTAAGGGAGTCATGTCGCACGTTAAAACTATACGTATAGCTAACCACCCCTTTTAGGTGTTCTACCTTCCACCTCCCCTAGTCTGGATCGGCATGTGTTTTATTACATCCTTTGTTGTCTAATGTCATTGAGCATTTATTTATTAATGTGATTAAACATTTACGAAATAGGTAGGTGATACACGAAAAAATCTAAAAAATTCATAGGCCTTAAAATCGCCTATGATATCGTTATCACCTAATTTCATAATTAAGAATATGATTTTGTAACGTATTGAGTCTAAAAATAAAAGTTTTTAACAACCTCTATTCTGTGGGAACAACATATCATTATTATCATTTTCAATTACGCCATAATTCCACAGGGATATGCAGAGACAAAATCGCGCCACTTTCCACCCAAAAACCTGTCATTAAATCTGGATTGATTTAGATAGCAATAAAGTAGACAGCTATAATGTGCAGGGTTATCGTCGGTCATAGCTTGGCGCGTCGGGAGGGAGGTTGATCAATAGTGCACGCTTTGGGTACGTGCGCCCCTTACTGACAACTCACGGGCAACCGGGGCCAACGCACCCAACATCCGACGTCTGTAGACTTCCCAGGTGTAATTTAAATTTCTGTCGTTTGCTGTCTAGACTACACACTTTAATGAAAACTACAAACTTGTTTGTTAACATATAAATTTCTAAGAGTATTAGCAGACGCTTCGAGACAGTCGAAACAGTCGAGGCAGTCGTAGCGCGACCAATCATTAATCTATGAGTATTAGGTATATATTCCTACGTATAATTAAACTAGCAGTTTGTACTTGCCACTTCGTAGGCGGAAGTAAACTATAAAAGATCAGGCAGGCAGACGTATATTTTATCCCTGTCAATGAAAAAAGTTACAAAAACTTAAAAGCGAACAGATAAGGAGAAAATTATAGATGTCTTCAATACGCTCTAAAGAACATACGCACTGACCAAAGGTGGACACTGGAGACAACTACATGGGAGGGACCAACAGGCAAAGGAGAAAGGGACGTCCTAGAAAAAGGTGTTTTTTTTATTGTGACACGACATTTGACCTCGACCCGCCTGATGATAAACAAGAGGAGATCCAAGAGTGACGATGACTGTAACGATCGAGTTAGTTCACGGCTGCCTCAGTCGCCGTCACTGAGGCTTCACGCATCGCTTGAAGTATCCAAGGTTATAGGAGGGAGAGAACACATGGGCTGGCTAAGCATTCCACTTGTCGATTGTTCTACAAAGAAAAGACGCACCGGACTTTTTAGTTCGACTGCCGATTCGGCTACAAAATGCGGATGCTTCCCCGACCACGGTATTACGGGTGTGAAAAGACGAGGTAGGAACAGGGTAAGAGCTCCTCGGAACATTCTCCGTGGTATAGGCGATAGAGGACGCACAGAGCCGCCATGTCTCTGCGTAGTTGCAGGGGCTCCAGAGTTCGTGTAACCTCTGCATCTCCTATAATTCGGACAGCTGTTCCTACCTCGTCTTTTCACACCCGTAATACCCGTACGGTATTACGGGTGTGAAACTGGTCGGTACTGGTCGGTAGTCCTGATATGAAATCACGGACTTTTTTTATAGATATTTTTAAAATACACAATTCGATAGTAAAACATTTCGATATTCTCGTAAAGTTTAGTCAGCATTAGCAATGAAAGCGCTTAAATTGTAGTTTTTTTTTTTACAAAACATTGTATGTACATATAATACTCTTTATTATATGAAAATGATAGTGGAAAACACATCAAAAACCGTTGCGTACTTATACCTAGTTGAAAAGATCTAAGACAGAGGTCACGGAAAGCTATTTTTATACTATGTAAAGAAGATTATATATATTTTCATCATGTGTTTAGTTCGAGTAAAATGCTTAGAAGTTTCTCTAAATGAATATTATCGTAGTCACAAGCTCACCATCTATAACTGAATTTCAATAGAACGTTATCAATTTTACGTAATCGATGCAAATAGCTTTTGGTATCTCGTGTCGAAGATAATGCTGTTATAGCGGTATTTGAATATTTAGAGCAATTGAACGCTAGACTCCATTATATTAAAAGCAAAAGATAAAAACAATAAGACGAGCTAATAATAAAAAAATTAGTTTACGAGTAATTAAAAATGACACTTAACTTCCATAGTGACTATGATTGTCGGGGATCAGTCTGCTGCTAGAGCTGCTTTGCTTTCTTTTTAAAGTCGCCAGCGCTCACTGACCTCCAATATTCCGCCCACCGCGGTCTTTAGAGTAGAGCGAGAGGATCGGTCGTTCTTGGCGCCAGGTGGCACCTAAAAGCTAAATGCAAAAACAATCCGTAGATGTCACTAACTGTCGTAGACAATAGCGGTAAATTTAAATTTAACAATGATTATAAAAATGACACTTAACTTCCATAGTGACCATGAGCGTTTGGGGATCAGTTTGCTGCTAGAGCTGCTTTGCTTTCTATTTAAAGTCGGCAGCGCTCACTAACCTCCAATGTTCCGCCCAGCGCGGGCCCTAGAGTAGAGCGAGAGGAGCGGTCGCCCTTGGCGCCAGGTGGCACCTAAAAGCTAAATGCAAAAACAATCCGTAGATGTCACTAACTGTTGTAGACAATAGCGGTAAATTTAAATTTAATAAGGATTATAGTTTGCAATGAAAGTAGATTTTTGATTAATTATGCACTTAATTGAGGTCAAAAAGCTCAGACGACTGACAAAACCATTTAACGGTTGCCTCAGTCATCATTACTATGCCGGCCAAAGAACTTCAATAGCAAGCAAGCAAGTTGAGCTTACCACTAGGTGAAGTCAAGGTCTGATGTCGGGGCTCAATTAAATACATACGCGAAAAGTAAAAGTATTGACCATAAGGCGCTAAAAGACAATCCCGCCCCAAGATTTTGTAAGACGACGCCGGGCTGCGCCTCGTCCATACAAAATCTGAGATCCCGCTCTACACTGATCAAGGGCGATCGACTAGTAGACCTAATATTTCCAACAAAAAAAAAAACAAGAAATGGGTGGGCATTTGCACCTCAATTCTCGTTTTAGATGCGATTATCAGTTTCGGGATCAGCTTACAGGCTGTTTTTTCTTGTTAGTACTAAAAATAATGAAAAAACAACACATTAGATATGTGGCCGAAAATCGCCTATAATTTAGATAAGGTATTTAATTTCATTTATTATAATGAGTTAAATACTAATAGTGGCTTACACAGACCTAAAAATCTTACGCAGGCCTAGTACAGGGACCTTCAATTCACAGATATATACAGTAAAATTTGATGTAAATAAAGTTTTTTTTTATAATAAACAACCTAGGACTTTTATTAAAGTAGGAATTATTAAAAAAGTCATGGTGTCACAAGGAACCCTAATATTTAAATGAACGTCGCGCGTTGAATTAAGTTGTGCATTATTCACCCGACACCGGGGACGGCTACGGTGGTGGTTGTAAACCTGTAAATGGACACAATATAGCTACTACAGTTCGAAAAGACTTAAAATAATATAGTTTGGTTAGAGAGACCATATTGCAATCAAAAAGTGGGCAATTCCAACCTTTGTCATAGGTTCTGCCTGACGGTATAATGAAGGGGCAAAATAATTTTATATTTTTATTTAAAACATTTCTACATTAAGCTTCTAATTTAATAAATTTTGTCATTTCTTTCTCGAACATGAACAAGTGTAATGCGTTGCCCATGTGTTCACTCCAGCTTGTATCATATTGTATAACCTTGTATACTTGAAGCGAGGCGCGAAAAAGCACCTTGGCTTGGTCGCGACATAGTAATGGCCGAGGCAGTCGTAAACTGACTCGGTTTTTTCAGTTATCAGCGCTTTTGTATATTCCCTTGCGTACCATCAGGCAATTCAAGGCACAATAAAAAAAATCAAATCTGTAAGTATAACAGCCACAGTGTGACAAAAGTAGGTCATTTTTAGAATACTTTACTTATTACATAAAACAAATTAATTTTTGTGGGCAAGTCAAAGTTCCAACTAGGCCGGCATAGTGGAGGCGACTGCATCTACAGTTAAGTCACTGCTACTTACAGTTATTTACATGTAGTAACAGTCGCTTCCATTCTTGAGCCGCAATCTAGCCTAACATCAGGCGGAGTGCCGTTATATGTCAAGTTACAATAAAAAGGTGAAATCTTAACTAATCTATTTTAATGTTATGTAATACTATCTAATTTCAAAGTAAAATAATATAGACAATATTTTCTTTTTTTTTTCAGCATTTGTTTAC
This sequence comes from Tinea trinotella, assembly GCA_905220615.1. Classification (NCBI taxonomy): domain Eukaryota; kingdom Metazoa; phylum Arthropoda; class Insecta; order Lepidoptera; family Tineidae; genus Tinea; species Tinea trinotella. The sequence goes on from HG992314.1 coordinate 5,694,375, forward strand.
TTTGATCGTATATATTAAAAGTAATAATTAAACTATAAATAGAAAATATCATCCAATGACGTCGCATCAGAGATAGTCCCAAGGAGACTGGCAACATTTCCCCTTTGTATAGCAAGGCTAATACGTTGGCAGAAATAATTGCCAGCCTTCCTGTCTCCAGACTTCTCCGTCAGCCGCCTGGACAACTCCCTGGCCAAAAAGGTTGAGTTTTCCTGTAAATATTTTCGCGGCAGTGATAACTTCGGTGCTGTAGTAGCCCAATAACTTTTCTTACATCTGACGCATTTGGAAATAGTGACATCATTTTTGGTCGGCATAGTGACAGCGACTGAGGCGGACGTGAACTGAGACGGTCTTTTCAGTCGCTGGCACTCTTGGACTTCTCCTTACTTATTATTACGCAAGTCGAGGTCAGATGTCGGGCCACAAAAAAATTAAATAAATGAAATGTTAAGGAAAAGCGCAATATGTTACAGTATATAAAATCCAAATAAAATGACTGGACGAATGAGTTTCTCTGCTAGGATGCTCCCTTGAGTTTCACTGCATTATAGATTGAAATAAATATTGCCTCGGAGGATGCGCATCTTACTTATGCATATAAAATACACCAGCACTCAGAAGAATTTACAACATTTTCTAGTTAAGTTGGGACTTAGTACATATTTAAAATTTATAATAAAAAAGAGGTATTTTTTTTATTTAAAAAAGGTTGTTTCAATTACGTGGTAATGGTTTGTAGAAATTAAATTTCTTTGTACCACCCAGAACAAAGTTAGATTAAATACAATGATATTAGGTAAAATGATAGATACGTTATATACACCAGTTTTAGTGTTTGCAAATGACAGAGTTTGAACGGTCAACCACGACGAAGTGAAAGTAGGACGGAATGATAGTTATTGAGAGCGAAAAAGAGACAAATAAAGGTTGCTCTGCATCGTGACACTGAGTTTGAATATTAGCATAATTTTAACGTGCCCCTTTCGGAGTGCGTAAAATATATCTACGTCTTTTATTATTGATATAATATAAATATTTGTGTGAAGAGGAGTTAAGGATTTTTTTATTGTGACACGACATCTGACTTCGACCCTCCTGTTGATAAGCAAGAAAAGGTCCAAGAGTGACGACGACTGAACAGACCGAGTAAGTTTACGGCTACCTCAGTCGCCGGCCAAAGAAAACGAAGATGATATAAAAAAGATGACACAAAAGATTGGTCCTAATTTTTTTCTATTGTGATGCTATTGCGATAATAGAGCTTGGTGATAAGCAAGAGGTCCTATTAAAAACCGACTCGTTTTACGATTGCCTCAAAGATTCACTTAAAAGGATCCAGGTTATATGATGGGGAGAACACATAGGCTGGTAAAGCGTTCCACTTCGATTGTTCGACATAGAAACGATGTGTCGAACTGTTTAGTTTATCCGTTGATTCTCTCGACAGAACGGGGATGCTTCCTGTTTCCCTCTGCAAGGATACATTCTTAAAAAAGCCGTACTCATAACTTTAAAGTATGTAAGAATTGATGTGAAGAAAGCGAGAGAATTGTGTCAGGGTAATGGCACTCTATTGTCTATGCCTATCCCATCTAAGAACAAGACATAATTATATAACTTCAATATTATACGAGTATTAATTCATCGGAGACATCCTCAAGAAAGCTAGGTTGCCTAGTGTCCATAACCACTAGAGCCTGTATAAAGAGAATCATGGATGTGAAGCAAGGGAGTTGTGCAAGGATCGTGGTAAGTGGCGATCCATTGTTTCTACCTATTCCTGTGGGAAAAGGGCGTGATAATTTGATTGAATATTATTTTTATCTGTGACGTCTGAAAAGTGCGTCACCGCTGAAAAAAAAGCTTCATTTTACGACTGTCTCAACCACCGTCACTATGCCGGCCAAATTATTATTCTAGGGGCTCAAATATGTTCTAATACACAGACTAAAAATATTTAAGCTGATTGACAAATCCAGTTTTGGTTATCGGTTCTCTAATTAGTTCTCGTTGTCAACTCCTTAATTAATTCTTCATAAAACTTGACTCAGTTTTATTAGAGTTAATTAACAATTTGGGACGTCCTGTGACGAGTTTCAGCAAATATTAAAAAGCGTACTCTCGATCTCACACCGAAGTAGTGAGGTCAGTGGGTGGAACCCCTGTCCAACTAGTTACATTGTATAAATACCTTATGCAGAACTGCCGACCTTTGCCACCAAATATCCAGGTCGAGGTCGGTGTACAAAAACTTGAAATGGCATGCCTATTTGTGGAATTTCACGCTATTCCAAATTCGAAATAATAGTGATACATGGGTAAATAGCATGGGTCGTAGGCATATACAGACAGACTGTTAAGTGACTTAGTCGCGTTTGGGGATCAGCTTGTAAGCTTGCCTAGCCGGCATAGTGGATGCGACTACTACCTAAGTTAGCTTATATTAACACTGATTTTTGGGAATAGGTACGGAATGCTTTGTTATTATTGACAGAATGACTATCTTATTTAATTTACAAAGCTTAAACTACTATTTTACAACGTACTATTTTCTAATTTCGCAGAGACACGGCGGCTTCTAGTATACGAGTATACCACAAAGATTGTTCTGAGAAGCTCTTTAACCTCGTCTTTTTAAAAGCACAGGCCGGGGGAAGCGTCTTCATTCTATTGAAGGAATCGGTAGTCAATCCGTGGTAGTCAGGTTCGGTGCGGCGTTTCTTTTTGAAGCAATCGACAAGGGAAATTCTATAACCTTGAAATCTTCAGTCGAACCGTGAAAACGTATTTTTGATAATACGGTCTAATACGGTTTTGTCAGTCGTTGGCACTTTTAAACCGTCCTTTGCTTAACAGTAACAGGTAGGTCAAGGTCAGGTGTCGCGTGTCAATAAAAAAAATACGAGTTTTTTTATGTTTCATCCTTATGGTATTACAAGTATGTCATATAATATAAATAAATTATATGAAAATATTTTAATAAGATTAATGAAAAATTAGATTCAAGCTAATTAGGAGTGAGCAAAATTTGTTCAAAAGATCTTTTTTTGACATTGATTGAGTGTCGGTGAAAACGAAGAATCTTTCTCTTTGATTTAAAGCTATTTCAGACTCTCTCAAACATAAAAAAAACAATAGGTAAGTAAAAATCGATATTTTATTTAAAAAAATTAGTTTTTGTTAAGTAAATGTATTAGTTGAATATTTTAGTATTTGCTGGCATAGTGACGGCGCTGAGGCAACCTGTCTCGGGATAAGTGTATACTTTTAGTTTGTAGTCGGCCAATGTCAATTATATTTCACATGTTAATTATAGACCATGTCATTAAAGACCAAAGAAATTTAGACAGGTAAAAACTTGGTTAAAAATTAGATAGATACATTTATTCTTTTTTATTATTGTGCAAGTTTTAGCCTAAAAAACATAAATAAGTAGGTACAACACATAAATGGCTGCCATATCACCATCGCATCTCTTCTAGGCAACCAAAGGAGAACAATTAAAATAATTTTAATCAAATTGTCATAAATTAAACAAATTTTATGCGGCTTACTATCGCGTTTGTTTTGGTTTTGATTTTACAATTTTATTTAGGGGTCTAGGCTCCGAGTATGATTTTGTCCCATTCGGTGTCCAGACCCTTGGTCCGTGGGGTCCTAGCGCTTTAAGGCTTTTTAAGGAAATATCAAAAAGGTTAGTCGACATCACAGGAGACCGAAGAGTTGGCAGCTACCTCGGACAAAGAATTAGTCTAGCTATTCAAAGGGGGAACGCTGCCAGTATTTTCAGAACCTTGCCTAAAGGGACTCCTTTTAATAATGTATTTTTTTTTATTAATATAGTATTATATAGTATATAGTATTAAATATTATATAGATTTGTTAACAAATAAATTATGATATTTTAAACAAAAAAAAAATATTTTATTATTCCGACGTTTCAAGAGATTTTCAGCCATCGTGGTCACGAAGAGACTGAGGTGTTGGTCAAATTGTCATGCCTTTTCTCTACAGGCCACAGGAATAGGTAGCTTGGAGCGTCACTTGCCACGATCTTGACATAACTTCCTCGCTAACCTCTCATCCACAACTATTATCATACAAGCCTAGTGCCCTGGGCTAGGCAACCCAGCTTTTTTTGATGATGTCTCCGATAATAAAGAAGAACAATAATAAATAATTTAAAGGAAATTATAAGTAGTGCTCCTAAATATATTATAGAAAGTAAAATTCCAGGGTCCTGTATATTTTATTGGATATAGCAGATTAGATTAAAATGAAAGGGAGGGAAATATTTTTTTTAGCTGTTAATTTTATCAATTTGCAAAAAATACACTTCATCATTTTTCTTTGTTAAATTCAAACAATTTTTGTAATTACGCGACTTGAAATAATTTGAATAATATTAACTTTATTGCTTTCAATGTAGAGAAGAGGGGAAAACTTTCCATCCTTGGGTAATGTTTTTTTAATTTGATGTATTTTTAAGAGTCCTCGTTGTACCTTTTTCCTTTTAATTATAATATTTCAATGAAATTTTATATTACTAATTTGTTAAAAAAACTTTCTGAAATAATTTTAAAGTTAATTTAAAATAAAAATATACAAAAGATTTCATGTTCCCTTTTGATCCTATTGATTCAGTGTGGGTCTCATATTTCATCATTCATATGTCATCAAGAAATTTGTTTCAGTAGCCTACGCAGTTTCTTCTATTTATTTATTTTTATTTACTTATATTTTCACAGCCAAAAGGCGGGCTAAAATGAATTTATCTCACAGTCGATCGTAGCTCCTTGCGGACATCGCGTTGTCTGATACGAATCGCAGGCATCACGATCGTCGATCCGTGAATTGGCTAAGAGCTCGGCCAAGCGATACGCGCATACGACAGATGGCTCGTACGCTCCAGTGAGACATAAGGCTGTCTCAGCGGTGGCAACGAGGAACGGCAGAAGTTAGATTCCACAGTATTAGTGAGACTCCAAAACTGTTGGGTGTGATAATACACTCTCGCCAATCCTGGAAAAATGCTACGCCTTCGCTCTTCTGCGTGAAATATAACTTGGTGACGATAACAAGCGTAATTGCTCGCTTTTAAGAGTAGATGTAATCTCACATTCGCAACCGAACTGGATTACCAAAAACATACGAGTACGTTTGTAGTATTTTGGTATATTTCAGACTTTAAATAATTACTAGTCGTATCTTTTAAACGTTATAAATCGCTTGTAACTTTATACCTCCCCAATCCGTAACATTAGTTTGTCTTCCAACTAAGCCCGAAGAATGAGTTTTACGTAACCATTACTTTTCATTAAGGCTGCAGGAAAAGTTTGTGAGTAAACCTCGGTTATATCTATGGGGAGATTATAGTAAACGTTGGTAATTGCACTGCGTGTTAATTTTTTTTATTGTGACTCGAAATATGACAGCACCACGCTTGAGGTTAAGCTGGGGTCCATGAATGGATGTCACTGCTACTACAATTCAATAACTGTAAGTAGCAATCATATCAATATGCCGGCCTTGTTGGAAATAGCAACTTACAAGCTGATTCCGAAACGCGATCAAATCACTTCACGGTCTGTATACTTGTAAGTGGTGGTACTACCTCGGATCGGTAGACTGGGTATTACTGGCTACCACTCTTTGATAACCAGACCCGAAGCAAGTATCGCCCGAAGTAGTGTACTATCAAAAGAAGGATGGCAATTTTTTTTATTTAGAGACCTTGCTTGCCTGATGGTAAGCAAGGTCAAAGTCTAAGAGCGCCGATGACTGTTGGGCTCGTTTCCACAATTGAATCCTTCGTGCTTCTTTGTGCGACTTTCATCAGTTTGTGCCAACAACTGAGAGAACCGATTCGTTTTTGGTTGCCTCAGTTCAGTAACCGTCACTACACCGCTTTAGGAATCCATTCTATAATAGGACGAACAAAGTATGAGCTATAAAGCTTCTACTTGACTATTGTTCTACAAAAACGAAACCCTATACATTTTAGTTCAACTGCCGATTCAGTTGACAGTTTGCAAATGCTTCCCTCGATCTATGAGGGTAACTCGGGCGGGTGTGAAAAGACGAGTTAGGAACTATGTTATTGACCTTCTCAGTATATTCTCAGTATTAAAGGCGACAAAGATATACTTCTATATTTACTGATTTTGGCATGACATATATCCGTATTAGTTACGAGTATAATGGGTCTGAGTGTGGTCCATGAAAGGCGAGACTTGTATGGGGGCTTGGGCTCAATTGTATTAACTGTTGCATATACATTTAAAAATAGTTTGATGTACGAAGATTACAATGCGATTGGAATACAAGTATATCCTTTATTTTGCATAGTTTAGGTTGTGCAGAGTGATCAAACTATAATTATGACAGTTCAAAGCAAGACTTTTCTTTCTTCTTGTTTATGGCTTTAGTATTTAACTTGCCAGTGTCAAAGTAAAAATATATGCTTCAATGTTAAATGGGGCAGCCGTGAACAAACCCGGTTTTCTCAGTCGTCGTCACTCTTGGACCTCCTCTTGCTTATTAACAGGCGGGACAAGGTCAGATGTCGTGTCACAATAAAAATAAAAAAAAGTAAATATGAAGATGAACCAAGCGAGTGATTCATCAAATAATGACGATGATAGTGAGGTTGATGAGGATCGTTTTAGTAAAGCGGCGGAAAGCCTTTACTAAAACTTCGGAAGGAGTCTTGGAGGGAACATGAAGAAACACGTTTCACAGCTTTAAATTACTTGTTTATACTTGATCAACTTAAAAATGATTACTGGATAACAATTCCACGATTATTACACATTAATATTTATAAAAAACACAAGCTTTTTAAATAATTCAAAATTGCGCGTCCTGTCACTTGCAGTTACCCGCCAAAATTCCGTTATCCAATTAACTTAAATGCATAGCGATCAAAAGCAAAATTGTTATTAGTTTTATCAATACAAGTATTGAAACTACCATTTATATATTTTATCATCAATGGCCATTACAAAAGTAGTACATAAAAGCCCAAAATGTATGATGTCCTTTGATATACATAATATATCTTTACCCGTAGATTATCTGACATAAAACATTGGCTCAGATTAACCTCGGGTTCAATTAAATTAACATCGAACATTGTAATTACTTTACTTTGCCATTATTCCCCCTGAGGTTCATCCCTTAAACGACGAGCCATTAAGAAATAGGTCATAGGCTTTGATGAATGAATGGATGCGGTTAACGTTGTGTGATGTAAACTAGGGCGGTGTTATTTGCGGCTTTATCAGATGCTCTTTGTTTGCGAGACGGCTGAATCTATATAGCCTGTAGTCGCTCTTGACAAATCTTTCCGTTCCTTAATTACCAGATGACTTACATTTTTTTCTTCACAGTGATTTGCCAGGCCATTATCAATATTTATTCACATAATAGTTATTTAAAAATTAAAATTATTCGCTTTCATATCTGCTTATAGCTCAGAAATTATAAGTGAACCCAAATTATAAACCCCTCATAATTAGTAAACGAGTCGTTTTTTTTAACTACATGATTGGGTTTTTCTAAGTTATTAGACGCCATTAAAATAAATTTTGTATGAAACGTAAGGTATTTATATCGTTTTGTAATTTCGTTATTATTAATTTGTTTTTTTTTTAAACCCCTGTCTTAAAAGAGGGGTGTTATAAGTTTGGCTTGTCTGTGTATCTGTGTGTCTGTCTGTGGCATCATAGCTCCGAAACGAATGGACCGATTACGATGCGGTTTTTTTCGTTTGAAAGCTGACGTGATCGAGATGGTTTTATTACTATATCCTTAATATTGGCAATGATACTTATTCTTCCACATCAAATACCATTCGTTCGTAATAAAGCCGCGTGTGCAATGCAATTTAACAAAATTGATAGCCCATAAGCTTACCTCCTGTTTTCTTGTTTGAAACATTGGCTATCAAAATTTGAGCATCAAACATAAGGGGAATTAGGTCGTGGGAGTATTCATACAATTTATGAAATAACATGTACATAACAAACGATAAACATATTCAACAACAAAATTCTGCTTTGAAGTTGTGTTATTCAAAATATTTGTTGTTCATTATTATATTTTACCCAAAAATATATTTTGTGCATATTTGTTAAGTACGTTGGTAAGTAGGCCTTTGTATAATGTCAAAATCAAATGAAGTCATATAATATTTCAATTTATATAGATATAAAAAAAGAGATAGATATTTGCTTCGGGTCTGGTTATAAAAGAGTGGTAGGCAGTGGTACCCAGTACGCCGATCCGGGGTAGTACCACCACTTACAAGTATACAGACCGTGAAGTGATTTGGCCACGTTTCGGGATCAGCTTGTAAGTTGCCGGTTCCATCTAGGCCGGCATAGTGGATATGATTGCTACTTACAGTTATTGAATTGTAGTAGCAGTGACATTCATTCATGGACCACACTTCGGCTTGACATCAAGCTGGGTGCTGTCATATGTCGAGTCACAATTAAATATATATATATATATATATATATATATATAAATGTTTATTTAATAATACTTCAAGAATATCTCAATCAATCAAATTGTCACGCCTTTTTCCCACAGAGATAGGCAGAGACAATGGAGCGCCACTTGCATATCTAGTTATGTTTAATAATTATCTATGGCTATCAATAAAATGTACATAATTATATTCAATGCCCGGCATAGTGACGGCGCGACTGAGGCAACCGTAAACTGAGTCAGTTTTTAAAGTCGTCGGAACCTTGAACTTCTACTTGCTTACCAACAGGCAAATCATGGTCAGATATCAGATCACAATAAATAAAATCTACACAAAAGTATAGGAACATTGGATAAACTTTTCCCCTCAATCGGTCGTAGTAAATTAAACTCGTATGAAAGACTAGCTTATTAAGCTATTTTACGAAGCTAAATTGGTATTCGGAAATAGGCAATTGTTTTCTAGATACCTTATAAGCAGAGGGTAAATTTAATTTTATTGCCTCCACTATGCCGGCCTAGTTGAAACCGGCAACTTTCAAACTTAAACCTCTACTTGACTAAGTCACTTTACGGCCTCTACACTTGGCAGTGTAGGCATAAAACAACAAACATTTATTTATCAATAATCTTGCAGATAAGTACGTTCATATGAATTTATCCAAACCTATAAGGGAAGTAGTATTTTCTTAGATTTTGCGCGAATATTGATTAATGAAATAAACAAATTTTATGCGGCTTACTATCGCGTTTATTTTGGTTTCGATTTTACGTCGGAATAATAAAATAAAATTGTAAAATCAAAACCAAAATAAACGCGATAGTAAGCCGCATAAAATTTGTTTAATTCATTAATCAATGTTCGCGTTAAAAACAATATAAACGCGATAGTAATCCGCATAACATTTGTTTAATTTTGTGAAGTAAAAAGTTTGTTAACCTTTTAATCACGTTTGGTTGGCCATCGATATATTAGTACTCCGGCATATGACCACCAACTGTCTGCCTACCACTCTTAAAATCATAGTTATTATCCAACACATTTATTTACAAAATCTTTGCTTATTTTACTTGTACGAGTATATTTTTCACGTAAGTAAACACTATCCATATCATATTCATTATAGATAAAGCTTGGTCACAAACGAGCTCATGTGATATGGATAGCGCATCAATCATCTGCCCACGTCAAGGCTTCACTTGGCTTCATTATCGGAAAACCTAATCGAACAATATTAATTACTAACTAGGATTTATAGAACCGTTCCTTCACAGGGAAAACAAATCAAGTTTGACCTAAGCGATTTTGGGTGATTAAATACCGATTTTTTTAAAATGAATTGTTATATCAGAATCGTGAAGAAATGTCGATTTGTTATTGCTGCCGTAAATAGACACCCAACTAAGAACACAAGTGGAATGCTTTACCCGCTCGTTATTCCCATCATATAACCATGGATCCTTTAAGCGAAGTGTTAAAAAGCACCACGGGCTGGCACCTATACGGCACGCTGTATGGAGGATTCAGTAGCCATCCGTAGTGGAGAATGTTTTGGGGAGCTTTCGAGCTTGTTCCTACCTCGTCTGTTTACTCCTGCAGGTCTGGGAAAGTATTCGCATTTTGTCGTCCGATTCGCCAGCAGAAATAAAAAAATTTGGCGCATCATTTCTTTGTAGAACAATCGTCAAGTGAAGGCTGTAGAATGAACCTTGGATGACAGGTATAGTGAAACCGACTGAGGCAACAGTAAGCAAATAAATAAATAAACAGGAAAATCAAACAGTTTTTTAGTAGTCAGTGTACTTAGATTTCCCCTAGCTCACCATCACACAAAACAAGGTCAAATGTCGACAATAAGTAAAATAACAAAACTCAGCCACCAAATACCCACTTTCGTGTAGTGGTGGAAGATTACACCGCCCAATGTAATAGCGTAATTCAATCTGACCTTCAATCAGTTTGTCTTTGAGACGTTGTAATCTATAGATTTATTAATTACTTTATTAGAACCCGATAATAATCTCTTTGTACGAGTTTGGGGAGTTTCAAATTACTTAGGTATAGGTACTTCTCTAGTATGGCTGCTTAGTAATTTTACTTCACGACGTATTTAATTAGAATATATAATTTACATATTAACATAATAATGTTATTATAATGCTATTAGGCGACCGTGGTGTAGTGGCAGTGCAACGGCTACGTAAGCGAAGTGGCACGAGTTCGAAACCACTCACCGGTATATACCAATGTATCTTTAATATATGTACTTTGTTTGTCCTGTTTCTATGATACAAGCACTTTAGTAGCTTAGTATAGAAATGTATAATAAAAATATAATAAATATAAGATATAAGTTATAATGATGGATAAGTTAGATAATATATTTACATTATATATTTTAGAGGTTACAGGTGACAGAACTTTGAGGACCACGACCTTCAGAAAGCTGCAAGGGTACATTTGCGTTTAAAAATTCAGCATGTTTCGTTGGTCACATGTATTTATTATTGGAGGGATTGGTTTGACAGTCTTGTGGGTATACTGCGTAAATAGATAATTAGGTTTTGAAACAATTTTAAAACATTTTTATGCAGAAATTTGTATGAAATCGTAGTAACCTACTTGCAAAACCAAAACTGACATAAATTCGCTTTGTTATGTTGATATATCATTTTGTATCATAATCTCATCATAATAAAAGTTAAGACTTGCAAGACTTGTATAATGGATTTAAAGTAAACAAACAAATATGTAACGGAATAAAGATATTATTGAAAATTTTTTTTACGCCCGGGATGACCTCTAGGTTGAAAAAAGCATTAGGATTGTGTCGACCAAATTGTCAGTCGAAAATTAGCATTGTTTTTTTTTAAAACATACAACATGTGTTACCAGCCTCTGTGGTCTCCCCATCCTTTGATCCGGCGACTAAGACAACCGTTTTAATATTTTATTGTGGCTGGAGTTAGACTGGAGAGCGAGCCATAAATGGAGGCGACTGCTACTACAATTAAATAACTGCAAGTAGCATTTGCATCCACCATGGCCGGTCTAGTTGGAAACGGCAACTTACAAGCTATTAAAAACTTACGAAACGCTACTTACTAAGTTACTTAATGGTCTTTACATTTGTAAGTGGTGGTATTACCCTGGAACGGCAGAGTCTTGACGACTAGACAAGGAGTAACTAATGCGCCTATAACCATAAACATTTTTTTTCAGTTGTCGGAGCTCTTGGATTTGCCCTTGGTTACCATCAGGCATTGTAAAAAAAAGTTTTATTTATGTTAACAAGATTTAAAACAAACCCTCTTACTTACTTGCCAAAACTTTCCATTTCGTTCAACAAAAAACAAACTTTAAATTGTGAAGCAGAAAATTAAAATACAAAAACGAACAAGTTTACAAATTGCTTCTGAAAAAGCATTCGATATAGGTCAAGTGCTGTGAGGCACAGGTTACTAGGTGTTCCGTAAGCATCTCACATAGGCCGTTATCAAAAGTTTAGACCCAGAGGGAAATTCTAGAAAATATTCGAAAAGTTCACTTTTGAATCACGAACGAATTTTGGTATTTTTTTCTATCTTCTATTTTATGTTTCTATTCTAAGCAGTAGCTTATTTCTTCAATTAGTTTAGTAAAACACGCTTGTATCAAAAACTATAAGTTGATAGTATACATATTGGTACCGGCAAGTGGTTTTCGAATTAGAATGGTCTTTGTTAGACCATTCCATTACCATATGATTTTGGCCGCCTTATGGCCCACAATAAAATTGCAGATGTTGTTGTTTTCGCCCCGTTCATCTTCTTCTTTCTCAATATTATTATATATTTTATATTCCCTCTCTTTCACACACAACACATATGTTGCACCAGCGCAGAGAAGGGAGAGCATATTTTATACACCGCGTTGATATTCCACTCGGAGGTTTCATATCACTAAAACATATAGGAAATCGCAACGTTGGACTTCAAATGAATAAGGAAATCAAATTTCAAAGTTCACATATTAAGTACACTATTATTCGAAATTTTCGATTGAATTGGCGTTACGATAGAGTTAAAATTACGCCCCAGAGGAACTTGGCAAGGCTGTATCTCTTCCTATGTCTGCTCCACCAAGTTTTCGAGGTTCATTTTGCTCTAGGTAATATTGTTATGCAAGTTTAGATTGCACGTGGTTTATGCTAAATAGAAAATACGAGTATCTAATGAAAGTTTCGAACTTTAAATAGATTAAACACATGTTAAAGTTACAAACGTTGTTGTGAATATATATTTTTTATTATTGTGAATCGACGTATGACAGCAGTTCGCCTGATGTTACGCTGGAGTGCGGTCCACGAATAGAAGTGACTGCTAGTAGCAGTCATATCTACTATGCCAGCCTAGTTGGAACCGGCAACTAACAAGCTGATCCCGAAACGCGGCTTTTCGGGATCACTTCACGGTCTGTATACTTGTAAGTGGTGGTACTACCCCGGATGGCAGACTTAGCAACACTGCCTATATTCTTTGACAACCAGACCCAGAGAAAATATCTGCCTCTTTTTTAAAAACAAATATATGTAATAATTTTTGTATAACATTACAATATTTTGTTGCTAACGTTTGAATTTAGACAAATAGTAATAATAAAATTCCTTGTGCTTTAGAGATTCCTCGTCAATTAAAACTGCGGCTATATTTTTTGTATTATAAATAATACAGTTTTATTTTTATTTTAATACATTTTATTGGCAAAGTATAAAAGGCACAATTCAAATATAATTCACACACAAACAAATTACAAACTACACAAATAACATTTCATTACTATTTTTTTATTGTGACTCGACATATAGGTGCTCGACATAATGCTAGTAAAGTTAAATAACTGTAAGTAGCAGTCACATCCACTATGCCGGCCTAGTTGAAACCGGCAACTCTCAAGGTGAAACCGAAACGCGAATAAGTCACTTTACTGACTGTTCACTTGAAAGTGGTAGTAGATACTATTCCGGCTCGACCACTCCTAAATATGCCTACCGTTCTTAAATTTGATGAATAAATGGTGTACAAATGCTGACTTGGCACCGAATGATTTCTTTTTATTCCCGTAGGTAAAAAACAAACTGAGAGGTCAACGTTTTTCGACACCTGAAGAAGCGGTTGCTGCATTCAGAACGCATGTTTTGGAGATACTTCAATCAGAGTGGCAAAAGTGCATCGACAATTGGTTCAAACGCATGCAAAAGTGTATAGGGGAATATTTTGAAAAAAAAAATAAAGTGATTTTTGATGATTATTACTTGTTTTTGTTCTCTAATCCCGAAACATAAAAGGCAACCCTCGTATTATGCTACTTACACACAGTTTTAAGAGCTTTAATTAAAGTGACTATTGCTTTAAAATTTTCTGTTGTGGCACGCAATTGGTTTATTGTCTTGGGTTACTTGCCTTTTAACCAACAACATTTATTTTGAACATCGCTAATGAAAAAACGTGTTTCGGGTTATAAATATTAGTTATTAATATAAAAATGATATAAATATATTTTTTAAAGTTCATATTATTATGTAAATAATACTTCTTTATAACCTAATAATGCACTTCAAGAGTTTAAGGATTTTTGAGAAATTTATGAAGATATTACTATGAATTTCCTAACTACAGATACACAATTATATTTGATATGTCACACACAAAGGATTATAAAGGAAAACACGTACAAATAACACCCAAAGGGAAATTAAATTAAATGCTTTAAGATGATATTTATTACCAAAACGGCAATATAATCTAATTTCTAGATTTGTTAATTTGATCTCTTATTTAATTTGGGAAATATTTATTTGTGTTAACAATAAATTTATTTGACAAATAAAATGATATTTTTAATAATACATTACGCTTTTTAAACTAAATAGCTATGGCATGTTTCCGCATTTCAGCTGTTTCAGATGTGGAAGGGTGACGTTTAATTTAATATGAGCCATGCGTCTTACCAATACAACAGCCGGTTGTACCAAAAATTATAATTTACGAATTTGTAAAAAGTATCGTATAAGTAAAAGAAAAAAGGAAAAATGAGTTGCACCACTCTTTAACTTCACATTTTACATTTACGTTTAACGGATATTTTGTACAGAGCTAAAGGACATCATTCATTTTGGGGTTCTATATACTACTTTTGTAAATTCTAATGATAAAAACATATACTTATAAATGGTAGTTTCGATATTTGTATTGATAAAATTATTAACAACCCAATTCACGATTTTGTAATAAAATTCTATTACGTTTGCAATAAACAAACGTAATAGAATACGTATAAAGTAAAACTAAATTCGTAAATTGAAACTTTTTTGGTACAGCCGGCTATAAGCTTTTAATGGTAAAACATAGGAACATAAATATTACTTTTCAAAAATACATTCATAAATCATTCCTACGAAATGGCCAATGCCGAGTCGACATGTGTAGGCGACACGCCTGACAGCTCGGCCTCAATTTCAATGAATAATAGTCAATTCCGGATGAATAGTTAATGAAACTTCACTAATTTCGCTCCAATTCACGGCGATGTGGCAAATTTGCATAATATCCGAATATATTAAAATAATTCAAAGTAAAATTCGGTTGAAAGCCTAACTAAATTAAAATAAATTATGATGTACAAGACATTATTTTCATAGACGCTTCATTAATCTTAATATCAACTTTAACACTACCTACGCACTGAAAAATGAATTGTCATGTAATTAGATAATGTCGCAAACATAAAAGTTTTATAATAATCTTTTCAAATGATGAGATAACTTTGAAGAGGGTCAAAAGATTAAAGATAATTATCAATTCATATCCACTCATTTGTTATGAAGTAATTTGGGTTGTTTTATTATTTGAGCAAATGCTTTTAATATTAATTAAGGTCAAGTTTTCTTCTCAAATTATTAATTTCATGGTCGACGGAGTAAACGAATATTTATGAAAATAATATTGCTTTTTGGTGATACCTAAAATTCATTTTATTTTATTATTTAATCTAGGGCTTTTAATTGTAGATATATTAACTGATTTTGCTGTAAATCTTTATCTGAGAATTGATATAATTTTAGTATTAGATAATTATGCAGGTTAACAGCAAATTCTTGTAATTCGTTCAGTCAGCGTAAAGTCCTTCGTAAATGGTCCTAGGTAGGTGTTCAGCCAATAGTGACTTCAGCTTCTCCCTTGGTGAGACTGGGGTATAGCGGGCCAAAGGGAAAGTGCGTGTAACACCGTCAGATAGTGCACGTGTAACTGCCGTCAAGTCCGCATCCTGTAAAACGAAAATCGCAAATTAATAAAAAAGACATAAATATTAATTCAATCAATCAATCAAATTGTCACGCCTCTTTCCCACGGGGATAGGCAGAGACAATGGAGCGCCACTTGCCACGATCCTGACACAACTCCCTCGCTTCCTTCACAAATATATAAATAATAATATTATATTAATATTAAATATTAATCTTAATTAACCTTAAACATTGTTTTAAGATAAGTTTTGCAATTATTGTTTAATAAAATAAAATATATTTTTTCCCGAACTTTTTTAGAATTGTGGATGAGAAGGTTATGTCGAGATGTTATGCCTGGGTCGTGGAAATTGGCGCTCGATTGTCTCTGTCTATACCTGTGGGATTTAAAACGTAATAAATTGTTTGATTGATTGATTTTTCGAAAGTTTATAATAAATTTTTTTGCCATAGAATAATTGGCGGATAAAACAATCAATACATTTTAATACATTATTTTATTCATGTTTTTTCGTAGCAAATGGTACCTTATTGTCATCTGCCTCTGTCCTGTGGAAAAATGGCGTGACAATTTGATTGATTGATTGTTTATTCTGGTTCGTGATTTTGCTTCAATCATCTTTCTATTCAAGGACGACTTAATTTAGTTTATTGTTTATTATTATTAATACACTCAATGAGTAATTTTCCCAATTGTTTTCTATATAAGCGGGTAATTTTCCAATGTTTTTTCTTGTTAGAAAATATATTGGCCTTAAGAGTCCCTGAACGCCTTATACGTGACCAAATTACGTGACTCTTTTAAGGATTTCAACCTTTAGTATTAAGCTTTGTCTATAAGTTTATTATAATGGAAAGTTGTTCTTGTCGTTATGTAACTTAAGTATACAAAGAGAGACAGTGGTTAAGGGGCAGTAAAATGGTCACACAAACCAAGAGTCCTCGGTTGCAGTATCAATTGTTCTTTGATATATTATGTACTTTTGTCGTCCTCTTTATATGATACAAGCACTTTTAGTAGCTTAATATTTAAAATTAAATAAATAAATAATAGTCGGTACCAATGTATCTTTAAATGATCTACTTTAGTTGCCCATCTTTTATGATACAAGCACGTTCAGTAGCTTAGTATAGAAACTTATACAAAGGAACCATTTTCAGTTGTCGCTGTTTTATCGGTCGACCTCTAATTTAAAAATACGTACGAGTATTTTGTACTTATATTCTTTTTTATTGTGACTTGACATGTTTTCCTTCTGCATCGGTTGGAACACTCCTTGTCAGAAATGACCCTGGCGGTATGCCTTCGTCTCGGAGCCCGGACTGTCCATCAACACCAGTGTCGAACACCACGGGCTTTCTTGTGCCAGAAGTGCCGGCCGCATTCCCCGTCACGCGGCACTTAACGATATAATCCGAAGGGCTTTGTCAATGTTGGAGTGCCCGCAATTCTAGAACTCTCTCGCATTACGCGGAGCGAAGGCAAGAGACCCGATGGCATGACTGTTGGGCCGTGGAAACTTGACAGGTCTCTGGTGTAGGATGCGATTTGTGTAGACACATTAGTCCCATCTCTCTCCTCAACCTCGTTAAGCGCGAGAAGTGCGGCTATTTCTGCTGAGAACCTCAAGCTGCGCATATACCTCGGTACTCGTTACAAATTTGCGTCGTTCGGGGTCGAGACGATGGGCCCTTCGGGACCTTCAGCTAACTGCCTGGCCAAGGAGTTGTCCAAGCGGCTGACGGAAACGTCTGGAGATAGGAAGACTGGCTATTATTTCTGCCAACGTATTAGCCTTGCTATACAAAGGGAAAATGTTGTCAGTCTCTTTGGGACTATCTCTGATGCGACCGTATTAGATGATCTTTTTTATTAATAGTTATATATAGTTAATACACTTTGAAATTTTATCTGTTTCTCAATAAAGAATATATAATATTTATTAATAAAGTAAGTGTAGATCGTTTTTTTTAATTTTTATTGTGACACGACATCTGACCTCTGATGTTAAGCTTAATGTACGATCTAAGCATGCTACTACAGTTAAAGAACCGTAAGTAGCTGTCGCCTAGTAGAAACCAGTACTATTTAGCTAATCCTAAAACGCGACTGAGTCACTTTACGATCTGTACACTAGTGAGTGGTGGCCGGTTTGCCCCAACTGTAACTGTCAAACAATAGTGAATCAGAGGCGTGACGGTTTAATTAGTAACTGGTATATTGAAGATAACTATGGCGATCTAACTGGTTTAATTACATCGCGCCTAATAATAAAAGCTCATTAATTCGTAATTTATTATAATTAATTTAGTTTATTAAAGCAAATTAATCCCTATATAGATAATACGTATTGTAAACTTGTTTGTAAATTAAACCGAATTTATATTAAAAAGATGCACAGTGAAATAACTTTCATAAAAGCATCGTGGTAGTATTTTCAAATTTTATAAAATAGTATAAACTTTTATGAAAAGAATTGCGGATGTGAAGGAAGCGAGGGAGTTGTGTCACGATCGTGGCAAAGGGCGCTCTGTTCTCTTTGCCTATCCCTGTGGAAAAAAGGCGTCACAATTCGATTGATTGATTGATAAAATACTGTTGTAGTACAATTATTCTAAAAAAATAGAATTCGTCTTTAACCGTGAAATAGATAACTTTTTGAAAAGGCACTAAAACTAGAGCTATTTAAGTTACTCGTGTTCAGTTCTACTGAACCTTGTAATATAAAATAGCAGTACCTAGTTATAACTTTTTTCATTGTGCCATCTACTCGTAATACAAAACAGCTGTATAACTTTTACTCGATTTTTATATACGTCTAATTGTACCTTATTGTCATCATCATTATCATCATCATCAGCCAGAAGGCATCCACTGCTGAACATAGGCCTTATAAGAGAGTACAATTTCACTGCATTTTTAACTCGATTTATTGAAAAAACGTGGGTAAATTTGGAACTAATTTGGTTCCATTTATTTTCGTAATGTACCTAAACCACCCGGCTTCATAATATTAAATAAACATTGAAGGTATTTCAAGGTCATGATAAATGGAAAACCTGTGTTTTGCTTCTTTTATTCTCCGAGGACTAGTTGATTACAATGTTAGGTTTAGTTCCAGTTTTCCTTGTTACTTCAGATCTATATAGATACGCGGGCGTTAGTTTTTTTTATTGGTGAATGACTTATGGCAGCACGCCGTCTGATGTTAAGCTGGAGTGCGGTCCATAAATGCAAGTACATAATTACAAGCAGCAGTCGCATCCACTATACCGGCAACTTACAAACTTCTGAGTTACTTCGCGTTCTGTAGACGTATTAGGACTACCCCGGTTCTACAAACTGGGCAAATTACTACCATCTGTCTGCGTACCGCTCTTAAATATCCAGACCCGGCCAATGCTAATATTTAGCCCCTTTTTTTTTATTAATATTGATCATCATCATCAACCAGAAGGCGTCCACTGCTGAACATAGAACGCCATATCGAACGACAAGACTCCAGTTGCATCCACTGGTTCAGTCCACCTAGTGGAAGGCCTACCTACGCTGCGTCTGCCGTTTCGTGGTATCCACTCTAAAACCCATCGGTTCTTCCCCATCGGTTGTCGGTTTTTCGAGCGATGTGGCCTGCCCATTGTAACTTCAGCTTGCAAACCCTACGAGCTATATCGGTAGCTCTGGTTCTTTGGCGAATATCCTCGTTCGGGATTCTGTCGCGCAGAGATACTCCAAGCATGGCTTTCTCTATTGCCTGCTGAGTGACTCTGAGCTATTCCTACAGGCCAATATTTAAGGGCCACGTGGTATTAACGAGAGCTAACCTATTTTTAATAAATAAAAAAATCCTGTTTTGTTTAACTAGATGTACAACTTTAAATGGATAACTAGCACTGAACCCATATTAGTACATGAGAGCGAGTAAATATTAAAGTCTTTCCTTTGACCTTCATAAAAATATATTTTACTCAGAATTTGCTCGTACATTGTTAACCTGCGTAACTTTATCACTTTGAAGCTAAAATTATTAAGTGTTTTATATAAAAGATACATAACGGTCTAAAAAGAAATTTTAGCTTTGACATTTAAAAGAAAAAGTAGAATAATGATGTTTATATAGTACTTGTATAAATTACTTGGTGAGATATTTTTTACAACTTATTTTATATTTTAGAGTGCCTGTAATGTTTTTTAAAAAGAATCTCTAATGCATCTCCCGATTTTTTTAAACTTTTTATTGCTGTATTTACTTTTAATATAAATATGATCTCCAAAATGAGTAAGCGCACAGAGATCCTCAAGACCATCAAATCATGAAGCTTTTCATGGTTTCTTACAATTAATAATGAAGGAAATAATACAGGAGAAACGGAGAACTGGACGAAAATGGGCTCCTATCTGTCCTGTTTCCCTGTGAATTATTCACATTCTGTCGACCAAATCAGCAGTCGAACTAAAAGGTTCAAGGCGTCGTTTTTTTGTAAGTCATACAAGTGGAAGGCTTTACCCTTTTTATATCTTGTGTTTTTTAAACGAAGCGTGGAAAAGCACTTTTTCCCGGCACACTACACTACGCCGGTTTAGTTGAAAGCGGCTAATTTCAAGTTGACCTCAAAAGTGACTGAGTCACTTTACGGGTCTGTACGCTTGACAGTGGTGGGTCTACCCCGGATCAGCACACAGGGCAATTGCACACCAATTTTTCGCCTACCACAAAGATAATGTGTGAATAAAAGAACAGATATTTAAAAAAAGTGTTACTTACTGCACTCTTAGTATATTTCTCCAAGCTTCTCAATGCCTGTTCGAAATAGTCCTCGCCGTAAGCGCCTTTTTGTTCATCGCTCAACCTCTTCCACATGTCGCGTGCTTGTTCCAATAACTTCTCCTCTGAAAGCCACGCACTTCCGGTTGTGTATTCACCAGCTGCTACCACCACCTGAAGGTTTAAAGAACAATTTAAAGAAGTAGATATTTAAAATTTTGGAGAGATTATTTAGGTTTAGTAACAAGTACTCCGGTGCAGAGGAGTACATAGTATCACCACTTTCACGTTTACAGATTGTGAAGTGACTCATTGGCGTTTAGAATTGCCGGTTTTAAAAATATAGTTTAAATAGGCCATTGATGATAGGCGAAACGAGTGTTCGCATTAAATATAGTCGTCAAATGTCCATACATACTTGGCCAACATTTCTGCATTTTTCTACATTTCTTTTCCAAGCTACCAAAGCGCTTAGAACAGGACAACCAAAGTACATAACATATTATATCAACATGTACATATACCAATGTACATATACATTGGTACCGGAGAGTGGTTTCGAACCCCTGACACTCGGCTTCGTAGCCATTACACTGCCACTACACCACGGTCGCCTTTAGGCCGCTCAAAGAAATTTAATTGTCTAATTATTTCGCAAGCATAAAAGAAACTCATGAAAAAATGTTCATTAGGGTTTTATAAGTGAACAAACCGAGTCGCGTTTGGACATCACCTTAAAAGTTGCCGGAATACTCAATGCGAAATAGGCCAATACTCCATTATTTGCAATTATTTAACTGTATTCGCCTTTATTTCAGGACGGCACTCCGCATATTTCCAAAATTTATTAATTTAAGTTATTTAAAAGTTAATGCCGTAAACGTATTAATTTAATTAATGAACGAAATAATGAGGATAAATATTTAAACTATTCAGTTTAATTAACTGTTTAATTGGAGTTTGTAATTAATTTCTTACTGCGGTGAACTTTCAGGCCTTGTGTAGTTTACAATGGAGTGCGCACTGCAGTGTCACATTGTCACTACATTTTAGGGTTCACCTAATATAACTATTAGCGCGAGGTTAACGTATTACAGAACACCGCCTTTTTTATTATTGTGACTCGACATATTATGACAGCACCCCGCTTGATGTTAGGCTGAAGTGTGGTCCATCAATGGATGTCACTGCCACTACAATTCAATAACTGTGAGTAGCAGTCACATCCACTATGCTGGCCTAGTTGGAACTTGGCCTAGTTACAAGCTGATCCCGAAACGCGACCAAATTACTTCACGGTATTGTAAGTGGTGGTACTACCCCGGATCGGCAGACTGGGTACCACTGCCTACCACTCTTTTATAACCAGACCCGAAGCAAATATCTATCTCTTTTTGTTTTTATTATTAACAAATATTTGGTATTACAAATAAAAGCTATGAAACAAATACCCGGGACTTTACGCGCAACAAACCAATCTCTGACCGTTCGTCCACGCCTGTCCATGAATGGAGGTGACTGTTAAATAACTGCAAGTAACATTTACATCCACAATGCCGGCCAAATTGGCACCGGAATCTTACAAGCTGAAACGCGACTACTTATCTTCACTTGACGTATTTTAGTTCATTAAATGTATAATTTACTCGTATGTTTTATAAAATCCAATTTAATCTAAGAAGAAAAAATAGTATATTTGTATAAGAGTTTATAAAATAATAATTCACAAAAGATTATAGCAGAAAATAAATGTAAAAGGAACATTTTTAAACTTTTATTTTTGATTCTATTTTGTTCAATTTAATTATTAATTTTTACTTAGATGCCTAAAGAAAAATAGCTATTAATAGGATTCATTGAATTTTATGAAAAAAATACATTAGCCATAATTAATTATTTCAGTACAATCTCAGCATCTTTCACAAGCTGTCAGTTGCCTAAAATGAATAGGCCAAAACAAGATATATTTAGAAAACATTAATAGGTATTTTTAAATATAAATTAACAGTATCAAAGAAAAAAAAAACAATATAATAATAATACAAAAATTATTTATTGCACAGTAATTTTAATGATAAAAAGCATTCTCTACCAGCTATCCTTAGGGAGGGTTGAAGTTTGAGGGTGTTGTATATTCACAAAACTTTTTATATAATACAAAATAAACACACAGGATTTCATAGATTTTGTAATAACAGATTTTGTCAGGATCAAGGGCCTCTTTATTGTCTCGTCATATTCCAGTGGGATTTGAGGCGTTCCAAAATGATTGATTGAAGATTTAGTAGGTATGTTTTTAGTACAATATTGGAGATAAAGCATCTGTCAAAAATAAGTTACTAAAATTAAAAATAGTTATGTAGTAAGTACGTAGAGAATTGTGTCAGGATCGTGGAAAATAGAGATCCGTTGTCTCTACCTATCACTGTGTCAATTAAGAAGTGACAATTGATGATGATGAAGATTGTATTTTGTTATATAAAGAAAATGCCCAACCTAGAAACTGGACTAGAAGAAGCTAAACGGTAATTTAATTTAGAGAAAGGAATTTAAATTAAATTCCACAGAATGAAGGACAAAGTATAATAAAACCATTCACAGTAAATAATATTATTAATAATGTGTTTTTAATATTAAGGTGACCGTGGCGTAGTAGTCACGCAAAACAAGAGCACTTGTTCAAAACCACTTGTCGGTACTAATGTATCTTTGATGTACTCGTAACTCGTATGTACTTTAGTTGTCCTGTTTGTTATGATATAATGCTATTAGAATAAGAATAGGACGGGCTGTTGACTAACTTTACTTGACTGATTAAAAAGGTGTCTTTTACTTGACGGTCCGCAAAGAAAAAGACTATATTAAAGTGAAGTTGGTTGAAGTGTTAAACGTCACAAAATGGCGCCGATCCCGGTCCTATTCTTATTTTAATCGCATTATCCCAGGAATTTTACTAGCTTATTATAGAAATGTAAATAAATAATAGAAAATTATATCTAAATAATAAAATTGCACAAACAGCTGAAATTTATAATGCTCTAATAGCATGAAAAGAGTATTAGATATGAGAGAAATGAGGTTATGTCAGGAGCGTGTAAAGTGCCGATTTATTGTCTTACCTATACTTATAGGAACAGGGACGTGACAGTTTATTAGTTATTATGAACTAAAATATAATAATTGAACATAAAAACCGAAACACGGATAAACAACGTAATGTAATTAAAGTCCGAAAAATACGAATAAAATAATAAATAATTCACTATAGTAAATAGGGCGCGCAATTTTTGATATATTTTATCCTTGACCTGTAGAATATTGGTATATTAGCTAATGGAACAAAAATATAGTAAAGTTTCATTTTTCACTTGTATGTCTGCCGGGACGCCATGTCACCTGTCGGTTTACCTCACTCCTTGTGGAGTGGTTTCATAAGAGCTGACAAAAATGTCAAGAACATTTAACAAATTATGCCTATTTCAATATCTGTATACATTTAAATGTCTCATAGAATGCAAATAACTTAATAGTAGAAATATAATTAGATTATTTTTGGATGTATATTATATATATTTAAGGCGACCGTGGTGTAGGTGCAATCAATGGTCATGCAAACCAAGAGCACGGATTCAAAACCGCTTACCGGTACCAATGTATCTTTAATACACAAGAATGTACTTTGATAGCTTAGTTTAAAAATAAATATTATATAAAATAAATATATAACTTAATTCATTAAAAAATATGACCAACCATTCAATAAATATTTATAATAATTTATAGTTATTAACTTTATCTATGTGCTTTGAAACAAAGCAAGCTCGTATGAACGAAAGAAGATTGATAGAAGATTTATAAATCAGGGATAAGTGAATAAATGAATAAAACTAAGACGACATAGAGATTGATGTTCGGTCAAAATGGGGGCCAATCCAAAAACGCAGGAGTTCATGGTGTTCCTAACCATATTATAATCTTTATATAAAGTATCGTGTATGTGAAGAAGCGAGAGAGTTATGTCAGGACTATGGATGGTGGCCGTTGTCTCTGCCTATTTCTGTAAATATTGAGGTATTACAATTTGATTAATTATGTGCCGACCTTAAAAAGGTCGCACTAAAATTGTCTTAATTCATTTTCATTAAAAAAATAATTGTCATTTTCAAATCATTTATTCTTTTGTTTTTTGATATTCTATTTTTATGTCATATATATTAGTCTTCTTTACAACATCAACGGGTGCGTTTCATTTCTTCACGTCCTTGACCACGTAGCGTCAAATTGGTGACCCCGACGTGATTGAAGCCACCCCCATGATACTTGCCGACGTATGATACCACGCAACCGACGGAATTGAAGCACTATTATTTAGTTACGTGCCGAAATATTATTCTTATAAATTCCTTTTTCATATTGCTTATTAATTTTGGGAACAATGTACGAGTATAACAATGTATATTAAAGTAGAGAGTGAAAATATATTGCCATCTATGCAAATGTCAAGCAAGCATCTAATAGGGAGAGAATCTAATATTGCAGAGACTACAAAGTTTCCAACAGCTCTTTCACAAACCCTTCAAAATTTACAGACGAGCTTTAAAAAGAAGCTTCAATGGAGTAGCGATCACTAGACCGATAAAGGCCTCTTTTTATATAAAGTTGTATTTTGAACAGTACTTTAAAAGACCTAGTTCAATTCTTTTCCCTCTGATGAGATTATAGAACATCGTAAATAATCGTAAGAGTATTATGGTAAGACTGATACATATCGATAAAAGTAACGAACCTCGTTTTCTCTTGTGGGAACAGTACATTACTATAGGAAATCATAATAACTTTTAATGCCTACCACAAGAGTGGTAGGCAGTGGTACCCAATCTGCCAATCCGGGGTAGTACCACCACTTACAAGTATACAGACCGTGAAGTGATTTGGTCACGTTTCGGGATCAGCTTGTAAGTTGCCGGTTCCACCTAGGCCGGCATAGTGGATGTGATTGCTACTCACAGTTATTGAATTGTAGTAGCAGTGACATTCATTCATGGACCACACTTTGGCTTATCATCAAGCGGGGTGCTGTCATATGTCGAGTCACAATAAAAAATAAAAAAAATAAAAATTGGATGTATGACTCTTTTTTGTAATTACACAAAATAATTTAAAATAATATGTAGGTCTGCATGATGTAGTAATTTAACTGTAGTAGCAGTCGCCTTCATTAATGCACTGCACTTCAGCTTAACATCAGGCTATACTATACTATACTATACTATACTATACTATACTATACTATACTATACTATACTATACTATACTATACTATACTATACTATACTATACTATACTATACTATACTATACTATACTATACTATACTATACTATACTATACTATACTATACTATACTATACTAGCCGAACTAAACGATGCATATTGTTGTTGTTTCTTTGTCACGTGATTGGCAATTGCAATGCTTTACCAGAGTAGTTTTTTTTTCAGTCGTTGACGCTTCTCAGATTTCGAGTCACTATTAAAAAAAACTTTTTTTTACCTATCCTATAACTTTTGATACTTTAAGCGGAGCGTAACCAAAAACATTGTTAATTTATAAAACAGCTCCTTTCTCTTAGTGACATCATAAACTACTAGGTGTATACAAGTACTTATAATCAATCAATCAATCAAATTGTCACGCCTTTTTCCCAGAGCGATAGGCAGAGACAATGGAGCGCCACTTGCGCATCCTGATACAACTCCCTCGTACAACATAAGATGTAAATATATATAGATTTTATAAGATGAATTCAAAAGCACTAAGCTTATTTTTTATCTTCTCATTTGGGAATAAAAGCGTAGAAGATATTTATTTCATATTTTAAATATAAGGTGACGTTTCTTGTGGAAGACACTCAGAAATTCAAAGTTTCATGAAACAATAAGCTCGTCTCGTGCGATATACAAAACTTTTCTTTTAGCAAAGCTTTTGTAAAGATGTATGAAATAACGTACTGGCTATATTATTCAAATGACAATGTAATGCATTTTTTTAAATTTGAGATACTTTAAAATCTTTTAGGTGATATCAGATGGTGTAAATTCAATGTGCAAAGTAGGACGTTTTCAAAAAAAGTTATACCTGCGACCTTCGAAGTTTTTTTATTAATTTATATATCATATATAAAAACATATATAATAAAAAACAGCTTGTCTCTGCCTATCCCTGTGGAAGAAAGGCGTGACAATTTGATTGATTGATTGACAAAAAAATATATAAAAGGGGGAATTAAAAGGCGAATTTCTCCGCCAGTCAACCTTTGGGTTGTGCAAATGGCAAAAGTAGATAGAAAAAAGACGGCATAGTGGATGTGGTTTCTACTTACAGTTATTAAACTGTAGTAGCAGTCGCCGCCATTCATGACTTCATTAACATCAGATGGGGTGCTGTCAAGTCAAGTCAAAATAAAAATGATACGATACGAGTGTAAAAGAGCATGTGAAAAATTTAAAGGGCGTTCTTTCTTTCCTATTATTTATCTAGTCGTCTGCGTTCATAGCCTTGTAATTCTAAAAATACATCAAAGTTTTTCAAAGTAATAAAAAAGTAATGCCATGAGAGTGGTATATTTGTTATTGTTTGTAAGCAAATTGCTTCAAAGTTTCCTTAGTTCCAAGATAAAGTTTGGATAGATTTTATAATTCAACTCCCTCAAGCTATTTCAATTCTAAAGAGGGAGCAACATTGTTCTAAGTTCTTATATTAACTTACAATACAGTTAAAACGTATAAATATTTATACATAAATCTACCAAAAATAAGGCGATCATGGTGTAGTGGTAATAAAATAATCTAGCAAACCAAGAAATCCTAGTTCAAAACCAGTTTTTGGACCAAAGTATCTTCGATATAGAAACTGAATTTGGTCATTAAGTTTCTATGATACAAGCACGTACTCGTATAGTAGGTAATAGAAATGGGATAATAGATTTATTTTATTTTAATTAACGTAATAGGAACATTAATTCTATTATCTCCATTGTTTGTATCATTTATTTAATTTTAATGTGTCAGTTTAATATTTAAGTTGTAAAACGTGACACGAAAAACAATTATGTTCTTCCCAAGAGTATTATCTTTCGCTTTCATTAAGATTTCCTGATAATAATGCCAAAAACATCCACTTCCGACAGCCTCTAACAAGAAAACTTCCGCAAGAAAATCACAAAACCCAAGTATGAAACTAGATATGAAAGTTGTTTATACGTATGTATGTCCAAGAATATTTTGTGATATTTTTATTGTGGTTAAGCTAGAGCGCAGTTTATGAGCCATTTTGCCTCAACGGATAGGTCTTCAGAGAAACAGTACTAGGCAAGTATTTCACTATGTTTCAATATATCGTCTATATTTACTACCATGCCGAGAAATTGAATAACACTTTTGGCCAGCCTAGTGAAAACTAAGGCAACCGTGAACTGAGTCGGTTCTTAGGCGTTGGCACACTTGAATTTTCCCTTGCTTACCATCAGGCAAGTCAAAGTCAGTTTGACATCTCAATATTTTTTTGAATAGTATTCAGTGATATTTGATAGCCATTTTACCGAACATTCTCGTAGACTATAAGAAACATTCTCTATAGATCCACTAACCAGATCTATGTTATCAGATCTAAACAATAAGAATAGGCTCCAAAGAGAACAAAGATTTCCTCTGCAACCAATTTGAATGTGGTTATTGAATCTACATATATAGAGTGATCCAACTGGCGTAGTAAACCTAGCGTATTTCTCGGTCTATATTTAATACTTAAATAAACTTACAACATCAACTCCACGTGGCTTTAACTCCCGTCGTAAACAAGCAGCGAGAGCATCCAAAGCAGCGAGGGAGGCTGCGTGGACACCCCTCACAGGAGCAGCTACATGCGTGAGAATGGAAGAGGCTAGTACCACGCGACCACGTGCCCTTCGTACTAATGGCATCATAACTTGAACAAGACGTGCAGGCCCTGGAAATAACAATAAACACATATAAAAGCTTGACCTATATAGATATCTGTATTAAAAAATAAGTTAGTTATCATATTGATTTAGGCCAATCCACGTAAAGAAAATCTCCAAATATAAGAATTCTAAAAAAGTTTGATATATTTGATGGAATAATTGCTGTTTCTAATGATAATTGGTCTGACTGCTAGAATCGTTGCTAAGCAATACCCATTTCTTAGCAACAACGAAGAACCGACAATCGATAGGGAAGAAAGGTTCTTGAGTGGAGACCACAAAGCGTAGTTAGGCCTCCCACTAGGACTAGCGACCAAAGTGAAATTCACAAATAACCGGTGGATGCAACTAGCATCTTGTCATTCGGAATGGCGTTCTAAGGAGGAAGCCAATGTTCAGCAGTGAACGGCTTCTGGCTGATGATAGATTCCCATTAAGCTGGAATGGGAATTGCTGCCACATGGTATTACAATTAATCTTATACGAGTATACCGACTCTCAATAAATATAGAGGTGCTTGCAGTTATTGCAGTTATTTTTAACTACAGTTAAACAATTTAAAGTAGAAGCCGCATCCACAATGCCGGCCTAGTCAAAACCGATAACTTACGAGCTAAACCCAAAACGCGACTTTTTATTTATTTTGAATCGACATTTGACAGCCCCCCGCTTGATGTTAAGCTGAAGTGTGGTCCAATAATGAATGTCACTGCTACTAAAATTCTATAACTGTGAGTAGCAATCCTAGGCCTATATGGAACCGGCAACTTACAAGCTGATCCCGAAACGTGACCAAATCACTTCACAGTCTGTATACTTGTAAGTGGTGGTACTACCCCGGATCAGCAAACTGGGTACCACTGCCACTCTTTGATAACCAGACCCGAAGCAAATATCCATCTCTTTTTTTATAAACAAATACTTGCAATATCACAATTAAATATTACAAATAAAAGCTATGAAACCAATATTTGCTCCGACCAGAAATCGAACCCGGGACTATACGCGCAACAAACCAATTGCTTAACCGTTCGTCAAAACTGAGTCAATTCACAAACTGTGGACCACCTTTACTTAACACCTCTACGCCCTTTAGCTTACGAGTAACATCAGGCGGGATGCTGTCATACTATATCAAGTCACAATAATAATAAAAAAACATAACAATTTTAAGTATAAACCAACAAGAAAGTAGTACACATCTGCGTCACTAAGTAACTTACTTCATATACTAACTTTGCCCATATATAAACATAAAAGCACTATGTAATACTCGTAAACAGAAGGCTACAAACCGCATATAATTTGCCGGAAACTAAAACCCCTTTACTGCAGTTCGCTTAGGGACTTTATTGGGCATAAACGAATGTTTAGGCTTAACGTGTTCGATTTAACGATAAAATGTAGTACCAATGGAGGCTTGACGACCGGGGTACTATTTACTTTTACTTTTTACTAAACCAGGTAGGTTTACTTTTGGGTTTTTTAATATTAAACCAGCGGGGTTAGGTTGGGCAAGTTAAAACGATTATCGTCTCTCGTCGACGATTGGCAAAATAATAAAAGCTAAAATAAATCCACCAAATATAGGTTGATGATAATGATCAAACGTGTCGTCGCACAGACGATATTCGTCACAACGATTAATAGTCTCATTTTATTGGATATAGCCTAGCTTTTATTATTTTGACAGTCGCCGACGAAAGACGATAATCGTTTTAACTTGCCAACCTAACCCTGCAGGTCTAAATAACGCGTCTAAACAACAGTCATCATAACAAAGCCGACCCGAAAAAAATGCTTTTTCACACTCAAAGAGTTCGCCATTTTATAAATGTGTTAAGGAGGATCATGTTCTAAATAGCGCTTTAACTTTGTTCTAATCTAAGTTGCTCGTCATTTTATCCGTCTTTTTATAAAAGGTTTGGCGCGTCGTTAACTAAGACAGATAAGCATTTATTCAACAACAAAAGACATAAAATAATAATAAGTCACGTTTATTGTGACTCGACAATAAAAAAAACATGACAGCACCCCGCTTGATGTTAAGCTGGAATGCGATCCATGAATGGAGACGACTGCTACTTAAGTTTATAACTCCAAGTAGTTGTCGCACCCACTATTTAATTATTTATTTTATTTATTATTATTTACATTTTTATACTAAGCTACTACACTTGTATCATAGAAACAGGACAACCAAAATACATATATCAAAGATACATTGGTACCGGCAAGTGGTTTTGAACCCGTGCTCTCGGTTTGCGTAACCATTGCACTGCAACTACACCACGGTCGTCTATGTCTACTATGCCTACTATGCCGGCATAGTAGGAACTGGCAATTTCAAGCTGATTCCGAAACGTAACTAAGTCACTTCATGGTGTACAGACCGTGAAGAATCGGTCCTGAACTATCGGACCAGCATCCTAATATAAATTATGAGATTATATTAGATTATATTACTCAAACAAAATAATTGATATGATCAAAGGTTTAAAACATCTAGGATTTAAAACGAATCAATTTTTTTAAATTAATTTATTATTTGCATTTCTAAACTAAGCTACTATCATAGAAACAGGACAACCATAATACATATTTCAAAGATACATTGGTACCGGCAAGTGGTTTTGAACCCGTGCTCTCGGTTTGCGTAACCATTGCACTGCCACTACACCACGGTCGCCATTATTATTATTAAGAATCTTAGGTCTAGATTATTCGGATTTGTTTTACTATAAACATAAGTAGTAGAAAGAGTTTTACTTAATCCAGATAAACGTTTCAGTTCTTAAGTTTGCTATGTAAAATATTTTTTAATTTACTATCCCCTACATCATAATTGGTTTATTAATCAATCTCATGTTTAGAAGCTAGTTAGTTAGATAAATGATAAATCTATCCATTGTAATCAGTATACAAGTACGACTGAGGCAACCGTAAATTGAAACAGATTTTTCAGTCGTTGGTACTCTTGGAAGTCCGCTTGCTTACCATCAGGCAAGACGAGTCGCGACTCAATATAAAAGTTACGCCATCTAGTGTCAAAAATAAGTACTACGAACTTACCAAGCAAATTGACTTCCATAGCTTTTCGGATTACTGAAAAAGGCACCCATTCTAGTTCTCCAAGAGCACACCAGGATTCGCAGTTGACGATAGCCCACAGGCCTTGGGCGCCCTCTGGTAGATGGTCGACGATGTACAACGACGCTGACAAAATCTACAACAGAATGAAGTTTACATTATTATAAGCGGACAACAGGCGAACTAATACTGAAAATTTCCTAATTAATAGACTTTAGACTCTATGCAGTTTATTTAAAGTCTAAATTAGTAAACCATCCTCTGCATTCTTGTGGCAGAATTTTGTTTTACTGAGACACCAACTGTATAAATTGTTTGTTATGAAAACCTCTAGAGGGCGGTAGGTGTAAATTTTAAAGATAGAATTATATTGGGTTTATATTTAGAATATAATGTTAGTGTCTGTTTAAATATTTTATGGCGTATAGAATACGTCAGTTCGAGCATAATTTTTGGATAAACGCTATTCCTATTATTTATTAATAGACGTTGGATTATTAAATTTTTGAAATAGAATAATTATTAATTTATCTTTATTAGATATTTCAATTATATTTATATTTAGATAACTAATAATATATAATTATAAATTATTTTAATAACCAAATTACACAAAGTTGTTATAAACTTTTATTCCTCGTGGTTATTTTATCGTGTAATGACAATCACACAAATATTTTAACTTGGTAAATGTGACTATGAGGAATTATATATAAATAAATAAAAATCCCACAGAGTTAGACAGAGACAAAGGAGCGCCACTTGCCATGATGCTGACATAACTCCCTCGCGTCCCTCACATTCACAATTTTCATCACACATGCTCTACGGTTTTAGACACTAGGCAACCCAATGTATTTTAAGGATAAGGACGTCTCCGATTTGGTAACACTTTCCTAAGTCTGCCTTGTTTAATGCAATAATATTAATATTGGGAATAAAAATCGATACTAACTTACTTCAATTTAGTTCTGTCTATTCATTTGTTCGATAGTTTAATAAAGATAGTTCTTGTTTTTAATACGTTTAGTGGTATTTTCAACATTATTTTGCCGTAAATAGTCGAATGGTTTTTCATGAAAAATGATAATGAACGTGAAAATAAATGCGCATTATCCTGCGGGGTTAGGTTGGGCAAGTTAAAACGATTATCGTCTCGTCGGCGATTATCAAAATAATAAAATCTAGGTGCTAAATCCAATAAAACGAGACTATTAATCGTTGTGACGAATATCGTCTGTGCGACGACACGTTTGATCATTAACATCAATAGTCTCAATTTGATGAACTTTTATTATTTTGCCAATCGTCGACGAGAGACGATTATCGTTTTAACTTGCCCAACCTAACCCCGCTGGTCTATGTTCAATTATTACTTGAGAATTTTGCGTTACCTATTTTAAAAAATAAATATATTTTCTGAAAATATGTTCGTTACGAAAATTGTAAAGCAAAGCGTGCAGATCGTTCTGCTGCGACCGGGAATTGAACTCAGGTTCAATCCCTAATCGAATCGAACCTGCTATTTATATAAAATTTTATATAACTTTCTTTACTAATTTATACATAATAATCTATATTGGCATTAATGCCAAAAACTATTAATGAGTTTTTATTCACTATGTATCTATTTAGAGCGACCTCATGACTGTTTTCTATATGTATTGATGTTCAAAAACCTTACACCGATACTGATATCAATGTATAATTTACACATATATTTTTCTTATCGTGAGGAAACTTTAAGGGGTTACAGGTTTGTGGAACCACTTCTCCATGCATCAAATTTTAGTGTTATTTTCTCAATAAATCATAATTCGATTAATGAATTAAACAAATTTTATGCGGTTTACCAGCGCATTTATTTTGGTTTTAATTTTACAATAATCAAAACCAAATAAGCAGCAAAAAAATTGTTTAATTCATTAATCAATGTTCGCGCAAAATATAAGAAAATACTATACTTCGATTTTTAATGCCGTGGGATTAAAATGAAATGTTTAATATCTGTATTTCAACTGTATTATGTAACTCAAATTAGATGCAAATAGAAATTATCTGTAACTTTGATCTAATCAATTGAAAATCGTAGATTCCACGCTAAATCTGAACTCAACAAGTAATCTGACACGCTATTCTAATTAGTTTTGCCACTCTATTCGGGAACAAAGCACGAGTGATTTTCACATCTATTTATGAAATAAATAAAAGATAAATTTGAAGAAGAAATAAACTAGAAATATACATCATATTTTTTATGTATTTGTTAGGGAAAACTCGTCAGTTCTTTTTATAAGGAAAATATGTGGGTAGATTAAAAATTATTATGGCAGGTAATTTGCGACCCAGTTTATTTAAGGGAATATATAAAATTTGTTTTTATGTAATTCAACAGTTGTTTGACATTTAACTCTGCAATTAATTTGTAAATGATACGCATGAATCCTAAAATAAGTTGAAATCAGAAAACAAGTAGGTAATCTTTTTATTTATTTAAATAATAAAAAAGGGCAGTGTGCAGTAGAATCTAATCTGCTGAACCGAGGTAGTACCACCACTTACTCGTACAAATGTCTGTATATTTGTAAGTGGTGGTGTAAAGTGTTTCAAGATCAGATTGTAAGTGCCCGGTTCCAACTAGGCCAGTATAATGGATGTGACTGCTTTCTTAAGTTATTGACCTGCAGTAGTAGTCTCATGGACCGCAGTCTAGTTTAACATCAGGTGGAGTGCTGTCACATTAATCTATGGAAGTGAATTATCGATGCTCGGCTCATGGAAGGGATGAGTGAAAGTAGATCGACGAAAGGAATTCATAAATCTGATGTGGATGGATGCGTTAAACGAGGCAGACTTGGGTAGGTGTTTTCCGACTAAATCGGAGACATCCTCAAGAAAGCTGGGTTGCCTACTGCACATAATCGTAGAGCTTGTATGAAAGAACCCTGGATGTGAGGGTAGAGGTGTTGTGACAGGATCGTGGCAAGTGGCGCTCCATTGTCTCTGCCTATCCCTGTGGGGAAAAGGCGTGACAATTAAATTGAATGATTGACATTCTAAACTATAAACTATGTTACACGTAAAATCTTGTTAAAAATGGGTTATAATTAAAGTCATAACAACATTTATAAAATGTATGCTACAAATGTTATAATAGTATTTCTGAGAAACGAGAAGATTGCGTGCGTTTACAAATTTAATAAGTAAACACAAGATTACTTTTGTGTTACACTTTAACCATATTATAAATCTCACATTTTGCTGCACTGCAATAAAGGAGTTCCCAGAGTACAGGTGGGTGTAAGGGGATACGAGAAACAGTATTAATGCAAGAGCTTTCAGCCCACGCTGGCTGATTCACCGCTGGCAAAATGTATGCGGATATTACGTCTATGTAAATGTATTATTTTTGCATTGAACATTGACATTTCATATCCACAAACAAACCATATTTTATATTTTTTTCATATTTTATACAGACCGTGAAGTGATTTGGTCACGTTTCGGGATCAGCTTGTAAGTTGCCGGTTCCATATAGGCCGGCATAGTGGATGTGATTGTTACTCACAGTTATTGAATTATAGTAGAAGTGACCTTCATTTATGGACCACATATCGGCTTAACATCAAGCGGGGTGCTGTCAAATGTCGAGTCACAATACAAAAAAACACAAATCTTGTTAGTAATAAAATAGTATAATAGTCCATGAGCGCTGATGGCTAGTCTCCCTAATAATCTTGCATGTGTTATCATGGAAATTCATAAAGTAAAGTTTTCTATCAAAGAAAACTTAATGAAAACCACAAATTCCTATTATGCTAACCTAACCACGAGCCTTCAGGTTAAAACCATTTTCCAGTACCAAAGTCGTCTAGTTCTATGACAATGTTATGTTAAGAATTAATATATAAAACTATTAATAATACTTAGTAACTAGACTAATAATAATCTTAGGTATGAATAATAATTAGTTTGTAATTAATATAGTATAATTTACATCCACCGTTGGTAACTGGATATTAAACAAAGTTGTAAGTAAGGTCTCCCACTCATCAATATATTTATTTGAAGGAAAAGCAATTTCCAACTTGTTTTTCTGTCCGAGGGACACAGTCCATTCCATTCCTTAATCAAAGGGATCTTCAATTTGTGATATCTTTAAAACATAAATCAGGAAAATAAAGATAAAGTAGATTATATCAGGAAAATTTGTCCTTTGAAATATGAGAGGAATATTTTATGTTTTTATAATTGTATTAGAATAAGAATATAGCAGCTACTGAAAGTTTTTTTATTTATTAACTCTATTTTGAAATATAATACTAATTGTTATTAAATCGTCATTTTTATTAGTAAGTCCTTTTGAAAAAATATAGGAAGTAAAAAAAATACTTTCAGAACCTATATCGTATCTAGATATATAAATTGTTTCATTCTATATCTTTACACTTTAACAGCGCCAAGAACATTTTCTATAGTGGTAGGCGGTCATTTTCCCAATCACCGATCCGCTTTAAGACCGTAAAGTGATATAGTAGAGTTTCGAAATCAACGACTGCTACTTGCAGTTGCTTAACTGGTCACAATTCAGAGACCGCACTGCAGGTTACCACTGTCATATATCGAGCCACAATAAAAAAAATGACCATGTTTCCTGCTAATTTAAGAGGTAGTAAATTTTAGTTTGAAAAGTCAAGGTTCATGAGATTGTACTTTTTTTAATGGAAAAAATGTGGCTATAAAATATGTTGACCTTTAGAGCCTTTGTAGAAACAACATGGTTTTCTGAGGTAACCACTTTCAAGATCTAATTAGAAGGAAAATAATAGGACGTCCCACTCAAAGAGGACACGTTGTAAATAAGCGTCTTTATTAACATTAAAATAAATATGTTTACATTCATTATTATGTCGTATAATATTCCTAACACTCTTAATCGTATTACAAAAAAATCTTTTTACGATTTTTTATATATATTTTTTGTTATTAGCTTGACTTGTAACTATGTAAGGGAATCAATTTTCACCCACTTCCGGTCTGAATAATTTGAAAATTTGTGCACATATTTTAAAACCGATGACATTACAATAAATTCAATAAATATAATTTTGGCCGGAATAGTTACGGCGCCTGAGGCAATCGTGAACTGACTCGATTTTTTCAGTCATCGGCATTGTTGTACCTCCTGTTGCTTACCATTTATTCATTTTTTAGCGTGTTTTTTCTTTTTTAGTTTTTTAACTATAGTTTTATTTATTTATTAAACATGTTTACAGAAATTTATTTAGAAAGAGAAAAAGTCGTTCTAATTCTGCTCATAATATTCTAACAACTATAAAATTGGTGACAGGCGTGGCGTAGTGGTGTGCTGCCAGTACCGGGGTTCAGTACCCGGTTGGAGCAAATATTGGTTGTAATATTTATATGTAAGATTAAATTTACAAATATTTGTTAAGAAAAAAGAAGGCAGATATTTGATTCGGGTCTGGTTGCCGAAGAGTGGTAGGCAGCGGTGCCCAGTCTGCTGATCCGGGATAGTACCACCACTTTTGTACCACTACAAGTATACAGACCGTAAAATAATTTATTCGTGTTTCGTGATCAGCATGTAAGTTACCGGTTACTAAGCCAGCATCTGGGATCTGACTAATACTTACAATTATTGAACTGTAAGTAGCAGTCACCTCTATTCATGGACCGCACTCCAGCTTAACATCAGACGGGTGCTGTAATATGTCGACTCACAATAAAAAAAGGCAGAGTCGCGTCCCAGCTAGCCTTTGATCAGATCACTTATGGCAAAAGAGTCATACGATCATATTAATATCTATCGATATGATGTTAAGAGTCGAATACTCAGCGATCAGAGAAACCCATAGAGCGTTTGCCATGCCACATGGTAAGCATCTTTTTTTATTGTTCGATTTATTAAAAAAGAGTTCAAAGAACGAGTGCTAGCTAAGGAACATAAGGCCCTGCAGATGCAAGACTTGCTGGTATTCTTTTACTACATTAATTATTAGTAGGCTGATGTCAACATCTTCAAAATTACTAATTACTACAAATTGGACGCGACATTCAAAGCCTTTGTATATTACGGTATGAATTTACGACAAAAATGAAGCAATCGCGATAGAAGTGAGAGGGGGGTTTACTATAATTATATTAAAGCGCGAATGAACGCGCGATCACCTGCATCAAGATATTTTTTTCAATTCTCGCATACATTAACGTAAATATAATGTCTAGGAACGCGAATCTAAAACACGCATCAAAATGTGGCTGAATATAGCTTCAATGGTAACTTTTTAAGTACCAAATATTTGTATAGTTTTCACATTAATGTCAGCATTATCGTAACATAGAAAAGC
Organism: Tinea trinotella; assembly: GCA_905220615.1. NCBI lineage: Eukaryota > Metazoa > Arthropoda > Insecta > Lepidoptera > Tineidae > Tinea > Tinea trinotella. The sequence continues at coordinate 5,732,386 of HG992314.1, forward strand.
ATAAACAACAAAATAGCATAATTTTCATGTAACAATAACATTAACCATTGTAGGTGTAGGAGTGAATTTTGAAGCAATTGTTAGTTTGACCTAGATTAATTACTGTATGTAAACTGCTAAAATTCTATTTAAGGACCAAAGGGAAAACGATCCTTTCTGCTTATGAACATTGCAGCTATCATGGGCAGAACGCAGCATTTTAATAATAGCAAAATTAATTATTGTACTGTAAAAAAACATAACAATGAGCAAGCTTAATGCCTAAAAGCATTCTCTACCAGCTAACCTTTGGGTTAGAAATAACAATAAAGATTAAGAGTGCTTTAATAATATTTCCTATTTTGTATACCTTAAAAAATAGTCATAATAATAAATATCAATCAATCAAATTGTCATGCCTATATGAAATATATGTGTATAACATTTATAAATTAAATATAACAAATTAAGATTTAAATAAAACAAGTAGAATTGAGGCTGTAGTAAGTAATTAGTAGTGTAGTAATTTAAAAAAAAACTTAGGAAAATATATCTTCTTATTCAGAAAATTATAAGGTTTTTTTTAAACATATAGTCAAGTTTTATTAAGATGAAAATTTAAAGCATATGGAAACGACCGATGAAAAGTGATGACAGAGCAAGTAGAGACCGCAACAAGAAAATTTGCCAGATAAGCCGAGGATATGAAACCACTGTCAGACCATTCTGGAGTAGAGATAAGAGATAAAGCTTAACATTTTAGTGCGTGTATTCATAAGATTCGAAGGAGTAAAAATATTGCTTAATTTTAATTTACAAACTGAGCGCAGTTACGATTATAATTCGAGATAGCAGCTTTTTAAAAATAGATCACTTGTTCCAATTCTGCAATTACTCCAATTTTCATTTCCATTCAACCATTCTATTCTATTTCAATTTTTACATTTAACAATGTTTTCAAATAATTAATATCTACAATATAATAATTTTCCTTGTATATTATCTTACTAAGCCACAAATTCAAAACATTTTTATCGTATTTTAACGAGCTTAGTTCTTTTTAATGTGAAAAAAGTTTTACAGTAAGTCGGTTAACAGGTATTCTTTGCTTGGTTCATTATGATTCAACTACATAGTCCGATGAATGAATTACCTAGAACCGGAAAATAAGTTTCTATCTTTACTTATAGGGCTGCCAGTTTACATAAATATATATTTTTATTAGAAGATTATTTAATAATAAATAAGTTATGAAGTTATTGTATGTTTTGTATTACCTATACATAATTACTAATGTACTCGTATTTAGTAATTATAATATAGTAGCATAACCTTTTCATCCAAAGTTTGCTCAAAGTTGCTGTTAAGTAATAAGGTCGCCTTTGCTTATTATATATTAATGTTGCTTATATAAATGTATTATGGTGTACAATAAAGAATTTCATATAATTTATGGATAAAAATATAACATAAAACAAGATAATAAAAAATATTATAAAATAAAGAAACCATCTTTGCAAGTTGTGTTGACTGATAAATGGCCTTATATTAGTTTAAGTTATTCTGTTTATATTATTATACTAGCTGTAAGTCAACCTTAAATAAATAAATAAATCTGTAGACATTTAAGTGTTTTTTCGCCTATACACAATTCTTCAAACTTGTCCAACACATCCACTCAAGTCAGACGGCGAGGGAAGCATTTGCTTACTGTTGACCGATAAGATAGTCAAACTAACTGATAGATGGAACGTGAAAGCGTAAAAAAAAATATCCTTTTAATTTTTGAGGCTAGACATATGACAGCACCCCGCCTGATGTTAAGATGGAGTGCGGCCCACGTAACCTCCATTCTGCAGTTAAATAACTGCAAGTAGCAGTCGCATCTACTATGCCGGCCTAGTTGGAACTAGCAACTTAGAAGCTATTCCCGAAACGCGACTAAGTCACTTCACGGTCTGTACACTTGTAAGTAATGCTACTAACCGAATCGGCAGACTGGGCACCACTTTTTTATAGGTAAAAATAAAAATACACGTCAAGAAACAAGTTGGTGACTAATCGTTGAAAAACATTGACAGTCTAATATGCAGCGGTAGCTTGTTCCACTGGCGAGCTGCAGACACAATAAAGGAATCTCAATATCTGCTTGAGGAGTGGGAAGGAATTTTGAGCTGGTTATTGAAAGAAAAACGAAGAGGAAGACTATGCGTATCGCATAAGAATTCAAATCGGGATGTATGCTGGTAACTTTAAGTGTACACAACTGTAGGTAATGAAGTTTTTCCTCTTTTGCGTAGGCGGTCAAGTTGTGGTTCCGAGATTGTTCTATACCTACTTGCTTTACTTTTATGTTGCCTTGGTGCTCAGTGAATTAATTACTTTGTTATACTAGTTTGCCGTGCTGATTCTAGTAAATAATTGCACTCTAAATTAAACGAACGCTCTTTTCTTTTGTGGAGGGATTTAGAATGACTTAACTGTGTGTTGTTTTATTGTTTTTTAGTAACATACCTTGTATAAAAACTTGTGTCATAGTAATAATGCTCTAACGCCTGCTATTCGTTACTATTTTATTGAAAAATTAAATTTGCCTATATTAAAGAAATTCAATATAAATATTTTCATTCTGGTAATCATATGCTCAACATTATAACATATACGTAATTGTAGTAGCACTCGCCTTTATTCATGAACCACACTCGGGCGTAATATCAAGCGAGATGCTGTCATTTGTCGAATCACAATAAAGACCGCCATCATTTACATCCACTAAATAATATTTCAATATTCGCATCCAATAAATAATGAAAAATGTCCTTTGGCCTTTTTTACTTTTATTAAAAGTATAAAAGGCCAAAAGGATTTATTTAGTTGTCACTCACAATAAATATTTATCACATTTATAGTGATTCCACATATGATATGATCCTGCCTAATGTTAAGCTGGAATGCGGTCCAAGAATAGAAGCGACTGCCACTAAAGTCAAATAACTGCGAGTATAATATCAAAAGCGGCAATATTCACTTACTTTTCAATTTAACAGTCCTAACTTTTAATTTAAAAAAGATACATTTATTTGTACCTCACAATATAGTACCTTACAATGCCTAAATTAAATATTTTAATAATGACATAAGAATATAACAAAACATTCATGCTGGGTAAATATCAAATGGTATCGCGATCAGTGTAAGACTGATATAAATATTGCACACAGCATGAAGCAGAAAATATTTATAGTTACATAAAGAGATATAAAGTTATATAAAAAAGTTACATAAAAAGGATATCTACATCTATGGGATGTAAAAGGGCACGACCGACTAAATGCGGAATAAATCTGGCATTATATCTGTTTTATAAATTTAAACATACTCGTATTATATAATCCTTTGTTACTTATACATTTTACGTAAATTATAGTCGTTCTCTTCCACCCCCACAATTTCAATATGGAAAACAAAAATAACTTTTTAAGAGTGGTCATTTACCCAGCCTACCAACCATTTGTAGAGACAGTAAAGTTGCTGGTCTAACTAGACCAGCAATGCGGATGCGACTCCGACTTGCAGTTATTTACCCATATGAACCTTATCATACTTACCAGCAGGCAGGTCGAGGTCAGATGTCGAGTCACAAATAAAATCAACTTTATTGACAGCTGCCTCAGTCGCTCACGATCACTATGCCGGTTACTATGTCAATGTCGAGCAATAATAAAAATAATTAGGGCTATTACAAATAATATTCCCAAAACTATTTATAATAATTTGTATAGAGCAGTAACATCTGGGCATTAAATAATAAATTTGAATTGATACAATAATAATAGAAGAGTTTATGAAATAAATATATTTAAACGACAGATTTATATTTTTAGCCAAGGTTATTGACCTAATTTCTGTAAAGCACTTAGTCATTCTCACTATAATTATAATGTCGGTCAAATTTTATGTGATATTTAGTTTCATGCTATTTTTTTATATTGCCTCGAGTATAAATTATATAGGTAAGTCTTTATTAAACAGTAATTAGTAGGTAATAAATATTGGATAGAAAACAATAGGCGGCACATCAGTGAACTGCGACCCGGATTTGAACCTAATAGCGTCACTGAGTCCGCTAATAGCCCGCTTCGAAATTCCATTATCCTATATATTTATCGTGTAGTTTTTTTCAACTGTTGGGTCAACTTCTCATATTGCAGGGTTCATAGCACAAGCAAGACTTTACATGTGACTTGGCCGCAAATTAACGTGCCTCATTATAAGTATTTGAATTGCCTCATTACAAAAATAGCATTTTTATTCTAATGCTAGTGTTATTGTTTTATTATTTGCCCCACTGCTGGGAAAATAGCATTTTTATTCAAATGCTAGTATTAATGTTCTATTATTTGACCCACTGCTGGGAAAATAGCAGTTTTATTCTGATGCTAGTATTATTGTTCTATTATTTGCCCACTGCTGGAAAATAGCATTTTTATTATGATGCTAGTATTATTGTTCTATTATTTGCCCACTGCTGGAAAATAACATTTTTATTATGATGCTAGTATTATTGTTCTATTATTTGCCCCACTGCTGGGAAAATAGCATTTTTATTCTGATGCTAGTATTATTGTTCTATTATTTGCCCACTGCTGGAAAATAGCATTTTTATTCTGATGCTAGTATTATTGTTCTATTATTTGCCCCACTGCTGAGAGAATAGCATTATTGTCCTCTCTATCTTTTTTCCAGGACTTACGACACCTTGCGGTCTTGGATTTTAGATGGATCTCACCTCACTATCTCCGTTTGGGCCTACCGCGATATCTTTTGCAATCCAGAGTCCACAAAGTAATAAACTTTACCTAAAATGCATCATCAGATATCCTGCATTATTGTGCTATTATTACTGTTTTGATTATATTTATTACTAATTTATACAAATTATTACCTACTGTTGGAATATGACAAAAAGTAATGAAATATTTATTAACAATATATATATATATATATATATATATATATTGTTTTATTACACCGTATTAATTTATACGAAGAACCTCAATTCACGAACATCATTACAGTATTAAAAATTCGTTTATGGGCTATTTACTAAAAGCCCATTAACTCCCTTTATATTACAAATTCTTAATTATGAACAGCATAATTAAATTTTCATAATAACAAAATATAGAACAATTTTAGTGAAACCTACGTTTACTTTAAATATAATTATGTTTAAATTAACAAGAAACATCTCTCATATCAAAATTAATTATCTTGCTGGAACTTCCGTTGGTATAGACAGAGATAAAGGAGCGCCACTTTTCACGTTTCTTATACAAATCTCTCACTTCCTTCACACCCACAATTCTCTTTATAAAAACTGTACGATTTTATTGCGAGCTCCTGCGTGATTGATAAGCGTGGTAGGCAGTGGGCGCAGTCTGCCGATCCGGGGTAGTACACTTTTTTTTATTGTGACACGACATCTGACCTGAGTCAGTTCCCGGCTGCCCCAGCCGCCGCCACTACGCCGGCCTAAATACTTGAATGCCTTCTTCACGCATTCAAGTATTCATACTGTGAAGTAACTCAGTTGCGTTTTGCGATCAACTTGTAAGTTGCCGGTTCCAACTTGGGTATAGTGGAGCACATTTTGCCGCCATACTCGTAGTGACGGCGACTGGGGCAATCGTGACCTGACTTGATTTTTTCAGTAGTCGGTACTCTTGAACCTCCTCAGGCGGGTCGAGGTCAAATGTCGAGTTACAATAAAAAAAACATATTATTCTATTATTAACCATTTACCTGAGTTTCAGAAGTGCAGTCCAATTGCAAAGTATGTAAACGCCCGGAGCAATCTTCCTTCAGCATATCAGCATCGATGTTACCAGCCTTACTTTGGAAACCAGCGAAGACATGGTAACCGAGGTCATCTAATCTACGAGCCAATGCATTGCCAATCACATTATCGCACCCAGTCACTAACACGGCTTTACCTGCTGCTGTAACCTGTAGAAAAAAAATAATTCAATTTTATTTAAAATATTTAATAGTTAGATTAAATATTACAAACAAGTGTTAATAAAAATGAGTCGGAAAGGACATCATTCATTTTGTATGGGGACTTGGGCTTAATTGTATTAAAAGTTTAATATGCATTTTAAAATAGTTTGATGTACGAAGATTACAATGTAATTGGCTTTTATCCTTTATTTTGCATAGTTTATATATATGGCGTTGTTTGACAGATAATATAAAATTCATACCTTATTTTCTAAATAACTCAATTGCACAGCAATTTAAAGCAAAGTTGTTATTAGTTTTATTAATACAAGTATTGTAACTACCATTTATATATTTTTTTATTATTGGACATTACAAAAGTAGTACCTAAAAGCCCAAAATGAATGATGTCCTTTGCTCCGGCTCTGGTTATCAAAGAGTGGTAGGCAGTGGTGCCCAGTCTGCAGATCTGGCGCATTACCACCACTTATAAGTATACAGAACGTAAAGTGACTTGGTCGCCTTTAGAAATCAGCTTGTAAGTGACTGATAGTGGGTGTGCCTGCTACTTTGAGTTGTTTAACTGTAGTAGCAGTCACCTTTATTCATGGACCACACTTTAGCTTAACATCAGGCGGAGTGTTGTCATATGTCGAGTCATAATAAAAAAAAGTTAAGCAACTGCATTGAACTAATGAGCCATCACAGCTCGTTTTAATCACGTTTTAATGAATACAAAATACTTCACACAAATGAATCCTTGTTATTTTGTTAACAATATTGCTTGTATTTTATCTAGGTAGGTAAAACGTTACATTCAGTATGACGCAGCGCTCTGATTAATGATCCTCTTTGGACTTACAGGATTCTAAATCTAACGAGGTCGCGCTTTATAATTCTTGTTCTTATTTTATGCTTCTACATAGTCCTATTTACTATACGTGTATCCGTCCGTCCGTCCGCTGACAGTTGAAGCTTTACAGTACTTCCCACTTACTCAAACTATTAATATGAGAAGTGAGCGATCAAACTACATTACATTATTTTAGACAGTAGTGGCATATAAATGCAGCCTCATCGCCTCATCCTAACCTTTACTTCTAAAGATTAGATTTCGCTATTTTCTCTGCTGTCAAGAAAATTTAATTATCAATCAAATTGTCACGCTCTTTGCCACGGGGATAGGCAGAGACAATGGAACGCCACTCGGTTGTATGCGTTATTTATGTATCTATCTAGACACAATAAAGTTATACTGATATTAGGTATATTCTTTTGGCATAAAGTTCATTTGGGCATTAAGATTTTAAAAAATATATATTGTATATTATAGTATGTTTAAATTTTATTTTTATTCAAGGTAATAAAGATAGTATTCATTTACATTTTGTATGGCAGGTAAAACACGATTAACTCAATTACACTCGTTATACGATCGATGTTTAAATGTCTGTGCACTCGAGCCTTAATGGTTAATGGTTGCCTAATCGTTAATTCTTAATCCGTCGTAAGTCACGCACCTTTCTTATTTTGTTAGGCCATTTTGCACCCAAAAATAGAAATTTCATTTCTAAATAAAGAATCTTAATTGTCATGACAGAAATAGGTAATAACAACAAATACCTAAACCAAGATTAGCATGATTAGGATTAAAGTTTTTATTTTATTAACGAATATTTGTAATATTTAATCTAATAAATAAATATTACAAATAAAATCCGAGAAACAAATATTTGCTTCGATCGGGAACATTATATGTAACAAATCGGTTATCACACCAAGACAAAAGACATTGGTTATCATTACATATAATAAGATTATGCCGTCTAACACGTCTTTCGTCTTGAAACCTCATAATGATTAGTTTAATTTTAACTACTTCTGTAAATTTTCTTTATCTTATAGCCTTGGATGAGGATCAAACGATTGAGGATATGTGACTCTAGAAAAAGCAAATCTAGCCGGCATAGTGAAGGCGCGGCGATAATGGCAACCGTACATTGTATCGGTTTTTTCAGTCGTCAGCACTCTTTGTCTAACCTTGATTACCATCATGTCACTCGAGGTTATATGTCGCGTCTCTATAACCTTGTTTTAATTTAAATTCTTCATACATTTATCGATTCCAAAATATATTTAAATTTGGAAAGCCCGGTTACTTCTGTAGCTATATTTGACATATCTAAAGCTGTTTTAATATAAACACCCACGCAATCTCTTTTCAATTGTGACGGCTCATCCCGTAAATTTCGTAATCTTAGAGTTTCATCACAACTTTAAATAAAAAGTAACAGAGAGAATCAACAATTAGTGGCAATCTATTAATTATTAATAATAATAAACACATGCATCTTTGTTTTTCTTTAGCAGCAAAACATATTCACTACCTATTTAATAGAAATAAAGACCTATAGTGATTATACCTACACAAATTAAATCTTTTAATCGAATAGTAACGCCGTTTTTTCACAGAGATAGGCAGAGACAATGAAGTACAACTTGCCACTACCCTGACATAACTCTCTCGCATGCCTCAAATCCACAATCTTCATACAAGCTCTACGGTTATCGGTACTAGGCAACCTAGCTTTCTTGAGGAATGCCCTGATTTGTTCGGAAAACCCTCCTTGTTTAAGGATTTCTTTCGTTAATCTACTACTTCCTCTCCCCTTCCTTTTCCTTCACTCTACTTCCTATGCCCAAAACATCTAAGCATTTCTTTGCCAATCCTTGTCACTACATCTTTTTTCAAACCACATCCATCTATCATCAATGTGCTATCCTTAATGACCACAATTCAATAGCATTAATTCTACTCTCATGCTGACACCAAACATTTTTTTATTCATTAATGCAGAAACAAGTACCGCATTAAGTACCATCTGTAACTTTTTGGGCATATTTTTTCACAGAATTTATATTTTTGCTCATAGTTTACTGATATAGTTAAAGAAAGTTACCAGGATTTCCTGGTACAAGAGTTTCTAGACCGGTGCTTATACGTATACCAATAAATGTATCACCTAGATGTCTCACAATACTACGATTATTTAACATTGTGTTTAGAAGTAAGTGTTAAGGAAGGCAGACAGTTTGTCATATGATTTATCTGCCAATTTAGGAGTATCACCACTTTCAAATGTAACACACAGTGATGTGTCTAAGTCGCGTTTTAGGATCAGCTTGAAAGTTACCGGTCGCTACTAGTCGCCTGAATTAATAGACCGCAAAATGAAATTTGTTTACAGTGTACATATTTATTTCCAGTAGTACTGCTGTCTTGATACGAGAACGAAAGAGGGAAAAATTAATAAAATACATTTTTGTACATATAAACATGAATCTGGAGCCAAACTTATTATTATTTATTTGCAGAAGAAAACCCATTTTTAAGTATCATTGTGTTTTGTTTACGAAATAGAAATCCTTTGTTAAAAATATAACCTTTAACCTTGAATTTTTATAAGCTAAAGGTGATGGAAAATCCTGTTACTTGTAAAGATATAGTGATAATCTATTTAATAAAAAGAATAATATAACATGGAATTTATTTAAAATATATATATATATATATACCCTTACGTTGGTATGTGGCTCCAAATTTTTGTAGTGTCATCCACTATGTCTGCTGTACGCGTGTCCCCACCACCGTCGTATTATTCATTGTGTGTTTCTCCACACATGCATTAATTTATATTATTATATATTGTAATATTTGTATTGTGTAGGGCGACTAGTCTGATGGACAAAGGGCGCGACGACCAGAGTGCCTAATTTTTAATACTAGGTTAAATTATTGAATGTTAAGTTATAATTGGATTAAACATCGATTAATTTCAACCACTGCTTTTAATTACATTATACTAATAGATCATGTACTGGTGTTTATATAAACTAGTTCTAGATATAAATCGTTTGGCGAACTCTAATAAATAATGCGTCGAGTGATAAAGTTTTATGGTGTTATAAATTCGTTTGTTGTTCGGCTCTCAATTTACGAAGTTCTTGTGTGGGTGAAGAGTTTGTAAATTCGAGGTGTCTTCTATTAAAATCCGATGTAACTTCTTTATCTGGCGTGGCTGATCTCACAAGCAAAGAAAACAAATGTAGCATTTTTGTTTGCCGTTGGATTTAAATTAAGAAATCTTGAACTTTTACGTGTAATTCATTTCAGAACATTCAATTCAGTTATTTTTAAATTGTTCCTTAAAATTAAATTAAATAATTTAAAGTACTTAATGTGGCTGTAGTGACAAGTATTGACAAAGGAATGCTGCGATAGTTTGGGCACATGTAAAGGATGAGTGAAAGTAGATTGACGAAAGGAATTCATAAATCTGATGTGAATGGATGCGTTAAACAAGGCAGGAGGGTGTTTTCCGACCAAATCGGGGACATCCTAAAGAAAGCTAGGTTGCCTAGTGCTCATAACCTTAAAGCTTGTATGAAGAGAATTGTGGATGTGAAGGAAGCGAGGGAGTTGTGTCAGGATCGAGGCAAGTGGCGCTCCATTGTCTCTGCCTATCCCTATAGGAAAAAGGCGCCGAGGACTGAAAAAAGTAGTAACGCCTTTCCAAAGCCAGGGTAGAATCAGACGATGAGCGAGGCCGTGCTAAAACCATATCCAAGCAAATAAATTTGTTTCATTATACCTATTCCTGATTTGTATATATTATAAAGGTCTAAAGCGATACCAGGACCACTTAAAATCATCCGCGTTCTCATCCTCTCTCTAATGTAGCCTCATCATAGTGCTTTTGTATTGTCACGCTCTTTTATTCGCAACAAAGTAGAATACCATTATAATAACGACAAAAGTTTCTTCATGTCAATTTAATGATCATTGGATTAACGTGGGCGTATAAATTGAATGAGATATTTTGCCAAAAGTTTATCAATTGATAGTGTTCGTGTAGGTTGAGCTCTTTTATTTGTGACTCGACATATGACAGCACCCCGCTTGATGTTAAGCCGAAGTCTGGTCCATGAATTAATGTCACTGCTACTACAATTCAGTAACTGTGAGTAGCAATCACATTCACTAGCCGGCCTAGATGGAACCGGCAACTTACAACTAAATCACTTCACGGTCTGTATACTTGCAAGTGGCTACCCCGGATCGGCAGACTGGGTACCACTGCCTACCACTCTTTGATAACCAGACCCGAAGCAAATATCCACCTCTTTTTTTTATTACCAAATATTTGCAATATTTAATATAATTATTAAATATTACAAATAAAAGCAATGAAATATTTGCTCTGACCGGGAATCGAACCCGGGACTTTACGCGCAACAAACCAATCGCTAAACCGTTCCTCCACGCCTGTCGTAAAATTTTATTGTTTTGATGTCGTTTAACCTATGAATTATATGTTATGAATTATTTTGTTCAATATAATAATTATTAATTATATTACGGACATATGTAGAACACATTCGTAGCGGCATAATCTTATTATATGTAATTTAATGGAGTCTACGTGTCTCCCGTTTATATTACGTAGAGCGTAAATATTTACAAATTGGACTTGATTGCATTATCGAAGCCACATTGTATGTTACCTCCCTACGGGGATGTGCGTAGGTTACAGCGCCCAGAATGTAACCCGCCCAGGTAATCACTCCTAACAAAACAAATTACACACGGTATAAGAATCCCGCGTGTCTGGGGACTACTAGCTATAATGTGAGGGTAAAGACATTTAATCATTAGTATAGGTTTTTTTTATCACTGACACAGAGATATATTTATTTTGCATTCTATTAAAAAAAGTTGTTCATTTTTTAAGATGCGAAATTTTACCTTAACTTGCCTGATGGTAAGTTATAAACAAAGGGAAGGTTCAAGATAGCCGACGACTGAAAAATGGTGAGTTACGGTATTAGACTGTGAAATATCTGTGGCATAAGTCCACTTGGCTCAAGGATCGCACTGCAGCTTGAACATGATATTACTCGGCCGATGTTAGGCTGGAGTGCGGTCCATGAATGGAGGTGACTGCTACTACTGTTAAATAACTGTAAGTAGCAGTCACATCCACTATGCCGGCCAAGTTGGAACCGGAAAACTACAAGCTGATACCAAACGCGATCTCGTAATTCTACATGCCATATACTATGCTCGCTTAGTTTCTGTGATACAAGCACGTTTAGTATCTTAGTATAGAATAGAAATAAATAATATATTTTAAAACACTCGAAATTTTATTTTATTCCTCTATATACGAACCTAGCAGTCGTCGATGTAAAGTAGGATTGTGTATTCCAACACAAGTACAAGCACCTATATAAACGACAGAGGCAAGTTCAATTCCCGGTTGCAGCCTACCAATGTACGCGCTGATTTTTTCAATCAATAAATCAAATTATCACGCTTTTTTCTTACAGGGATAGGCAGAGACAATGAAGCGCCACTTGCCACGATCCTGACACAACTCCATCGGTTCCTTCACATTCACAATTCTCTTCATACAAGCTCTATGGTTATGGGCACTAGGCAACCTAGCTTTCTTGAGGATGTCTCCGATTAGGTCGGCAAACACCCTCCTGGGCCTGCCCATTCTTTTCGTCAATCTACTTTCACTCATCCTTTCCATGTGCCCAAACCATCAAAGCATTCCTTTATTAATCCTTGTCAATACATCCTCTTTCAAACCACATCTATTGCGCACTGTGCTGATTTTTTTCTATCCAATTTTTATACTAATTTATAATTGTCCTCAACTTTGGAGCTAAAAGCTTACAAAAGTAAACTAATTAGAACAAGGGTAATAGAATAGAGGTTAACATTTATGATTCTTGGAAGACAGGCCTAACTAGTTAATTGATTTGTGAACGTAAACTGTAAATCGGCGCACATTTTACTACTATTAGCTAACGTAAGTGGAAGGAATTAGCACTGAATAAATTTACATATTAACATCGATTTGTGTGAAACAACTACTAGAATGTATTTACCTGTACAATATCAAATCACGAAATATTTATTATTAACATTATATCAAATTATAAATCAAATTGTGACGCCATTTTCGACAGTGATAGGCAGCGACAATTAAGCGCCACTTGCCACGATCCTAACATAACTCCCTCGCTTCCCTCACATCTACAATCCTCTACATATTAGCTTTACAGTTATGGGCACTTGGTATTCCAGCAATTTTGTGAATGTCTCCGATTTAGTCGGAATACGGAATACATCATGGGTCTGCCTCGTTTAACGCATCCATTTACCCAAACGTTGTCTAAAAAATATTCCTGTTTAGAAATAAGTTCGCCTTTGTATATTATTGTATATTTTTTTAATGTTATTATTAAGGTTGTTTATATTAGCTTCAATTAAGTTTATTATGTTACACTACAAAATGTTATTTTAAAAAAAATATGACTTGACATATGACAGTGAGGTTAAGCTGTAGTGCGGTCCATTAAAGAAAGTGACTGCTACTACAATTCAATAAATTTAAGTAGCAGTCATATCTACAATGCCGGCATAGTTGGAACCGGCAACTTACAAGCAAATCCCTGAACGCGACTAAATTACTTCACGGTCTGTATACTTATAAGTGGTGGTAGACTGCCTACCACTCTTTGAAAACCACACCCGGAGCAAATATCCGAGTCTTTTTTTATGAACAAATATTGTCATTATTTGTTATAATTATTGAATCTTACAAATAAAAGCTATGAAACAAATATATCGGACCAGGAATCGAAACCGGGACTTTCTGAGTAACATACTGGTAATCTAACCAATAAGCCGCGCCTGTCGTCACTTATCCAAATTTAAATATCTTTATAATAATTTATTATTAAACGACTAAATGCGAAAACTTTAAATAAATTTATCCAAACTACTTGTTAAAATTACAAAGTAAATTTTAAATTGCGTTGTAACAAAATAAATAAATTGTAACGGCTTTACAAAATCATTGGAGCATTGTTAATGAAAAATTTTCCAGGCCTTGAGGGGTTTCATTTGATAGACTCGACTGGCGAGGTACGACGTCGCGTGGGTGTAAGATGAAAACCAGGTATATGGCTAGGCTGCACCTATATAACCTTTTGGCAACTACACGGAGCTTATTACAAGAATACAACTTGAAATACATTGTTATTTTTATAAAAATATTAAATATTAATAATATTACGGATAATGCATTATTTTTATTTAATTAATATCTCGAGTATTATAATTATACATTTTTATTTTGACTTGATATCTGACCTTGACCTACCTGATGGTAAGCATGATGGAGGTCAGAGTGCCGATGACTGAAAAAGCCCAGTCAGTTCACGGCTGCGACAGTCGCCGTGAGTACGCATAGTTTGAAGGATCCAATGTTACGAGTATAAGTCATGCTACTTTTTATTGTGACTTGACATATGATAGCACGCCTCCTGATGTTAAGCTAGAGTACCATCCTTGAATGGAGGTGACTGCTACTACAGTTAAATAACTGTAAGTAGCAGTCACATCTATTTGCAAGCTAATCCCGAAAGATGACTAAGTTACTTTACGGTCTGTACTATTCTGGATCTCCACAGTGGGCACCACTCTTTGAAAGCTAAAGAAACTGTGAGACATTTTAGAGTACATGCTTGACAAAATGTTTTGTTTTTATTATTTTCTTCAATTGTTATTATCAGTAATTGTCACGTCTCAACTCCCACAGGCAAATAGGCAGTACTGACACAACTCTCTCGCTTTCTTGATATCCTCAATTCGCTTCATATAGTTATAGTTATTGTCACTGCGGACCCTTGATTTTTTAAGAACATCTGAATTTGATCAAGAATATTTGTTTTGGATCCTTCCACTCTTGCACTCGCCTTCGATTTATAATAATTAAATTTTCTATTTTAATATAGAAAATAAATGTTTATATTTAAAAAAATGGCAACCTTCTATAAAGAGGATTGTCGAGCTTGTATGAAGAGGATAGTGGATGTGAGGGTAGCGAGAGAGTTGTGTCAGGAACGTAGCAAGTGGCGCTCTATTGTCTTTGCCTATTTCTGTGGGAAAACGTGACGATTTGATTGATTGATTTATTACAGTATAATTTAGTAATGAAAATTAGATAGAAAAATTCACGCATGCTGTTAACTGTAACCGGAGTTCGCAGCTAGTTTCTTAATCATCACAAATTCACCTTCTATTGAATCCCTGCAAATTTTAGTCCGTATCCGTATAAATGAAAATATTATATATTTACTTATATGTTATATTTACATCAGATATATTTTTTCGGGAGGTCTACGAAGTACAATTTTCCCTAGCCGCTTATAAATCTCAGGTCTATTTAGAATTCTAGGTTAAGGAAAAAATGTAAATGTTTATTTATTAAGTCATTAAGACCATTATAACAATGACATGGGTATTACGGTATTATGGACTGTTGAGATTCTTTATTTATTTTTAATTGTGACACGACTTCTGATCTCGACCCGCCTGATGATAAGCAAGAGGAGGTCCAAAAGTGATGACAATAACTTTAGACTTTAGTGATAATAAATTTGAAACAAGTAAATTAGCTTTGTTTTAGTGATGTTTACAATAACCTCGTGTGTCGGCTAACCAGAATGAATATTCATTACGCTTCCTTTATGGGTGTCTGCCATCATAAGCCTTGTCAGCCGAAAATGCAAAATAGCCTTTTCAACGCAAAATTAATATTCTGCACGCTCCTATACAATATCTTAGTAATTTTATAACCTTTGGCATACAAAAGCAATCAGTGTTTATGTATATTTAAAGAGGTCCTATACACATTTAGAACTTCTTACAATTACCACGTATTTTAACACGCTTTTATTAGTTTGACCATATAACGGAATCTTTCAAATTATTATAATTTTTTGTGACACGACATTTGACCTCGACCCGCCTGATGATAAGCAAGAGGAGGTCCAAGAGTGACGATGACTGAAAAAACCGAGTTAGGTCTCGGCTACCTCATTTGCCGTCATTATGCCAGCCTAAGGTGCTTCTTCACGCATCGCTTGAAGGATCCAAGGTCATAGGGTGGAGAGAACCCATGGGCTGGCAAAGCATTCCACTTGTCAATTGTTCTACAAAGAAAAGACGCACCGAACTTTTTAGTTCGACTGCTGATTCGGCGATAGAATGAGGATGCTTTCCCCGACCTGTGCGGGTATTACGGGTGTGACCCACCTAAAGAATATGAAAATTTGTACACGTCACACAAACTGATGACAATACAATAATATTATTAAATTAATTTGTTGACCGGCATAGAGACTGAGGCAACCGTGACCCAGTTTTTTATTCATCGGCATTCTTGGACTATTTTTATTTTCTTTTATTGTGACGACATATGACAGCACCCCGCTTGATATTGTGCCGAAGTGTGGTCCATGAATGAATGTCACTGCTACTACAATTCAATAACTGTGAGTAGCAATCACATCCACTATGCCGGCCTAGTTGCAACTGGCAACTTACAAGCTGATCCCGAAACGTGATCAAATCACTTCACGGTCTGTATACTTGTAAGTGGTGGTACTACCCCGGATCGGCAGACTGGGTACCACTGCCTACCACTCTTTGATAACCAGACCCGAAGCAAATATCCACCTCTTTTTTTATTAACAAATATTTGCAATATTTAATATAATTATTGAATATTACAAATAAAAGCTATGAAACAAATATTTGCTCCGACCAAGAATCGAACCCGGGACTTTAAGCGCAACAAACCAATCGCTAAACCGTTCGTCCACGCCTGTCGTCAAAACTTTCTCTTGCTTACCATTATTACCATACTACCAGCGTGTTTTTTTAAGCCATTATTTTTATATAATTAATTTATACGGAGTGCTAACTTCATATAGAGCTATGAAAATTGTCTAACTTAACAAGAACATCATTAATTTAAATTAATTAGACACTGTAATAATATTAAGATAAACCCTTTTTAAAGAAAATAAAGATTTATAAATAAATAATTTAGGAGATTATGATTATTCAAACCAAAAATTATTGTATTTATTCCACCAATATTAAACATCTTTGTGGAATAGTTAATGCCTCAATCAAATAGCCACAATAAATTTATTCTTTAGATTTAATATTCAATTGAGTTTTCACACCTCAATCCCGACAGTGTCATTTTTAAGCTCATGAGATAACTTTCTAGCCTCCTTCACATCCACAGTTCTCTTCTTACAGGTTTCATTGTTATGGGCAATCTGGACGACCACTTTTTAAGGTATGTCCCAGATTTAATCAACAGACAATCTTCAATGACACCGTTTTATCCTTTGAATTGATTTGCTACGCTGAATATTTTACAACAATATCTATCTTTTAGAGATTTTTACTAAAATATATTTTTATGTACATTGGATTACTTATTATATTGTGACTCATGACCGCATATGTCCTGAATGCGATCACCTAAGGCGACGTCTATCAAAAATAAGTACCGCAAGCATCAGGTGTCTAAAAGTTCCTAGAGCGAGGCCTCTGGGAACTTTTAGACTAACCTCTAGACTGAATTGGAAATTGGTGATAAACCCGTGTCTGCACAATGGGCACACAACTGCCAACTTTTTTTCGTACTAAGTTTAATATCAAAGAAACCATCCAGTCTATAATAATAAATAAATGGTCACTTACCTGTAAATTATGATAAAACCAAAGAGACCCGACGACGGAGATGGAAAACCAGAGGAACAGAGTAAACACTGAGATCTGGCTTAGGTGTAATGCGTTTAATATTGTTGATAACACAACTGCAAGGGAATGGCAGAGGACGATTGGCAACGCGCAACGATCGATGATGTCCCACGGTACCTCCTGAAAGTAAAACACATATTCATCTCTTATTATAAAAATGTTCCCTATTTTCGCAACATTCGTAGGCAGATACAGTCAAATTAGCTTGGAGACGTTTTTGCATTTGTAGTAGTGCGCCTAAGGCGCGTTTCCATTATATACACACGTTACGAAAACACGTCATGTCCTTTTTCATGGTTTTAATTGGAAACAAACGGAAGATAACCGGAAACTTTTAATGGAAAAGCACAAAATTTGGTACCTACGAATTATTTGTTCGATAAAAATTGCAGAATATCGTGACCAAAACCGAACAATTGTTTTTACCGACGAAATATATATACAAACGTCACTCGAAATTTTGGTCAGATAAAACACTTCAGGTTTAAAGCGACATATATCGGAGGGCAATCGGTCAAAATATTTAAATTAAAAAGATTAAAATTCATAAAAATTGTTTTATGTGCTAATTGTATACTACTACAAACGCAAAAGCGTCTCTAAGCTAAACTAAAGCTCTCTAAGCTTTAGGCCGGCACTGAGGATCATTGTAAGATAAAGCGTTAATTTTCAGCCATCGCCGGTGATCTTGGATCTCCCCTGGCAAGTTGAGGCAGAAAGTATAAGGGTTTTAAGATCGAGTAAAATTTTGATTTAATTCTGAGTTTAGGTATTTTTTAATGACGAGTTTTTTATTCTATTAAGTAAGAGAATAATTGTACTCTTTTTTTAGACAAACAAATTATTCCAACATGTATACGGACACGAAGGTTAAAATATTATATTTGTGGAAATTGTAATGTGGTAATTATATTTATGCATATTTAACGATAGTATTAATTCATCAAGCAAGTCGAGGTCAGGTCGCCTCACAATAATAAATTACTAATCTGTATAGATTCATTGTGTGGTTGCATAGTGTGTTTCATATATTGTATTCTATATTATTTTGGTGGTCCATAATTATTTACTTTATTATATACCTATTGTTAAGTTTTATATGTACAGGCTATAGTATTCTCGTCATGGTAGAACCAGACGAGCCCATGCCCATGTTATTAAATTATTATTAAATAAAAATACATAAATAAATAAGTGCAAAAGGGTAACGTAGTAAACGGCGCATCCTAAGTATAACGACCAGCCAAATAATGTCCGAAAACGGATGGCTGTTGAAATAGTCATTAGGGTGTTGTGACGATAGCGGATAGCATGAGCAATAGCGCAATGTGCAATAGATGTCGTTTAAAAGAAGATGTCAGGATTGACAAAGGACTGCCTCGATGGTTTGGTCACATGGAAAGTATGAGTGAAAGTAGATTAATGAAAGGAATTTATAAATTTAATCTGGATGGATATGTTAAACGAGGCAGACCTACAAATACAAAAAGGTGAAGTCCGTATTGCTCATAACTTTGAATGAAGAGAATGATGGGTGTAAAAGAAGCGAAAGAGTCTTGGTCTCTGTGGGCATTAGAGGTGACTTTTTATTATTATATTTTGATTTATTCAAATAAATGTTAAAAAAAATATAATAAATGAATATTTTATTTTTTATTCATTCATTAAAATTTATACAACAATCCAGTAATTTAAATTGTAGCTCGAAGACGTTTGCAATTCACTGTTACGCTTGATTAAGCCATGCAGAACAATATACCTTAGGGTATAAGTCAGTAGAGTGCGCATGACTTGTATGAACCGTATGAATAGTATTAACAGTAGTTATAGAAGCCATAAGTGTGCCAGATTTACACAAATATATCAATAAATCTTTCTTTTTCTTTGCCCTTACGTATTATAGACACTTAAAAACCAAAGTTCACTATATACAGAAGATAACAATTGAATACTATATACAAAAGAAAGCAGAAGATTGATCATTTTATTAGAACCAGAAGATGATCGGCCTAATATCGATGTCAACCTTATGGTAAGTGTTACCTGATGGTAAGTAAGAAGAAGTCCGACAACTGAAATTCTGTTCTCAAATTCACAGCTTATACAGGTGTCTCAAGAACGCTTCCAAAAATATAAAGTGGGCTGATTGGGTACCCTATCCTAAAAACGACGACAGGCGTGGACGAACGGTTAGCGATTGGTTTAATCTTTACGCGAAAATGTTTGTTAATAAAAAAAGAAGTGGATATTTGCTGCGGGTCTGGTGGTAGGCAGTGGTACCCATGAATGGAGGTGAGTGTTACTACAGTCAAGTAACTGTAATTAGCAGTCACATCCACAAAACAAAGATTGTGTACGTATGTTTAATTTGTTATGTTTCTTTATTAGAAATTAAATGACTTAGATATTAAAATGACAATTGTCGAAAAAATAGAAATTTGGCCAAAAATATTATTTTCAAGCAGTCGTTTTTAGGATTGCGAACACTACCCTTACTTTATTATTGGAAGCTTTCTTGATACTTCATGTTTTTAACGTGTATTATTTTTTAAAATTTAGTTTTTATAGTGACTCGATATCTTAACTCGACCCGCCTAATGGTAAGCAAGAGGAGTCTTGTGCTGACCGATGGCTAAATAAAATACAAGTTCACAGTTTCCTCAGTCATTGTCACTTTAACGGTCAAATAAAATTTAATTATACTTCATAGTGTATTACCGGCTATCATTTATCGTACGCGCTCTACAAATTCCACACACTAAAAGTGTATTTGTGGAGCGACAACGAGCATAAATTGAAACACATCAAATTGAACTTTACTAATATTATATTGTTTTAAATGTAAATACCCACGACAGAACGGAAACGGTACAGAGAAGAAAGTTTAGGGAGGAGTTTGGTAAGAGGTTGTTTGTTTGTGTGCAAATGTTCCCATTTATCTCCAAAATGGTTAGACTGATTTAGATATGTCTTTTTATAGAGTGTTTGTAATTCATCGGCGATAGTTCTTAGATAGGTGTTATATTGTTAAATACGAGTAGGAGCGCTGCGATAAATATTTATTCGCCTCGTTTGAACGAGTTTAGCGCATTTTCCCTAAAACGCTTTGACCAAACTAATAGGGATTTCTTGTGCAGTGCCTGTTGAGACGTTTTGCGTTTATTCTTAGAAAGGTTATTAATTGGTAATTAATATAATTGTTGATGATTCTCTAAATAAGTTAGAGATGTAACCTTGTAATCGAAATAATAATAAACAATGGACCGGAAATTAATTAAATTTTTATGAGTACATATAGGTTTTATTAGTTTTTCACGCAGTAGTTATTCTATTTACAGTACAATTTAAAAAATAATAGAAACCTAAATGGGACAGAATAGAATGCAGTCCCCGGCGGATTTTCTTGGGTTTTAACCGAGACTGAGTTTTTATTCGAGGATTATAAAAAAAAATACGTCTGGCGTGAGATTTTCTTTTCAAATATTTTAATTTTGCTTTTTGACCACTCATTTTTTTCACTACCAAATTTCTGTGTATTACATTTTTTTTTACATTTCTATTCTTAGCTATATATATATCAAAGATACATTGGTACCGGTGGGTGGTTTCGAACTCGTTCTCTCAGTTTGCATAACCATTGCGCTGCCACTACACCACGGGCGCTTTAATGTTCACAAATAACTTTTATGATTTTTACAGTGCCGTGAAAATAATGAAAAATAAATGAAATGATTATTTAATATTCATATGATTACTAAGTCATAAGAATATATCATATGAATGATAATAATAATTCAGCAAATCTCTAAAGCACAAACAATACAATATCTTTTACATTGCATTATGAACTTTATATCCTAACCATATGGTTCAAAATCTACGTAGGAAAGTATTGATATTTGGCTTGCGTGGGTGCTGTTAATTGAATCTGGATCGTAATAAAAATATCTCACCTGTGACTGTGATTGCGACGAACGGATGAGCGATCCCCGGCGAGCTGACGGCCGTCGGTGCATGGACGGCGCCGTCAATGATGCACGCCGCGACACGTCGCCCGCAACCATTTTATTATCTAACAGAACAAATAACAAATAATGTGTTACTTATAAAGTATTCAAGTTTACTTTTATTTCCACAAGTATTTTCTTAAACTGTACATTTTTATATTACGCTACTAATGTGCTTGTATTATTGAAACAGGACGATCAATGTACACATATATCAAAAATACATTTGTGTGTTCTCGGTTTGCGAGATGCACTACCACTACATCACGGTCGCCTTAGTGTCAAGTAAAGAGATACTTGCTTCAGGTCTGGTGGTAATTTGTCCAGTCTGCCTAGCACCACTTTCAAGTGTACAAACCGTGAAGTCACTCCATCTCGTTTTGGGATCAGCTTGAAAGTTGCCGGTTTCAAATTAGGCCGACATAGTAAATGCGACTGCTACTTCCAGTTATTTAACTGTAGTAGCAGCCGCCCTCATTCCTGGACCGCACTTCTGCTTAATATCAGGTGGGATGCTATTATACGAGCGTTGAGCCACAAAAATAAAAAAGATATAAACAGAAACAAGAGAGTGCCACTTTCCACGAAAAGAAAACGAAAGGCAGCTCTACTCGTATATATCTTGCTTTTTTCGTTTACTTTTATCTATATTTATTAAAATATACGAAATAAAGTATTAAAACCCTAAGCGAAAAAAAAGAGGAGATAGTAACTAAAACAAACAAAAATTTAATTTGCTTTCTTTTAATTTGAATTGCATTAATAACGTTTTTAGTTGTATACATACATACATTATTTTATACATACATTAGAACTAAACACATTTTCGCTTTAAACCTTATTAAAGCTTGAAATCAATCAGTCTTTGAACTCGATAAAGCAAAAATGTAATATTAAGTAGTCAACCCAAAACAGAAAACATGGCAAATATTATACGAGACAAAAAAGTTTATAGACTCTTGCGTATAAAGCGATCAATACTTCTGTTCAGGTAACGGTAGAAAAAAACATTAGGCGTCTGTACGACACTATTGGGCTATAATAGACAATGTTATCACTATGGAGGTGCCAAAAAGGAACTATTGTAAGGAATTAGGAAGAGACCTTGAACGTGAAGTATATCCCACGGAAAATACCCCAATACGTGAAAATACGTGAGTGCGTGTTACGTAATATATAGACTCCCTCGGGTTTGTCGGTTAAACGAGTATGGCGATCATAAATAGAAAGTGCACCCGTTGCTAAACGTCGGTTTTAGCTGCCGGGCAACCGACATGTGGACGCACATTTATTTTTATACGACGCTCTTAATCAACGGTCAGTATGACGCGACCTAAATGTTACCGCACAGATTTTATACGATTTTCTGATTAGTTCCAAGTAGGTGTGGACGACAGGCCTAGGTGTGGACTTTGTTACGGGTAAAGTCCAGGGTTTACGTTGCATAGCTTTTATTTGTAGTATTTAATTATTAGATTGAATCTTACAAATATTTGTTATTAAAAAAAGAGGTGGATGTTTGCTCCAAGTCTGGTTATCAAAGAGTGGTAGGCAGTGGTACCCAGTCGAGTACATAGAATGTGAGGTGCCTTAGTCGCTGTTCAGGATTAGATTGTAAGTTGCCTGTAATAACAGTCACTTCCATTCATGGACCGCACTTTAGCTTAAATCAGGCGGGGTGCTGGTTATATGTCGAGTCACAAAAAGTAGGTGTGTCAATTTAAATGTTTTATGTTTTAATACACGCGTAACGCCCACGCGTGGGATAGTGCCTTCGCAAATTATACGAATCCTAATTTAAATATGGCCACTTGGGAAAACACTTTGTAGGTATACTTCGTTTGTTCATACCCGGTATAATTTTGAACAACTAAATTAAATTACAAAAGGAAAAAGTTAATATAGCTACGTTTGATTTATATTATGTAACTTTATCGCAACTTTACTTCATTATATATGTACAGCGAAATAAAGAAAAGAAATATGTTTGGAAAATTTTAATCGTGCCTAAGTTTTCGTCATCAAGGAATAATAAGACAAATAAAAGAAATATGATTTACGTATAAAAGAGAAATATTAAAAAGAGGCGTATATTTGCCTCTGCGTCAGGTCTGGTTGTCAAAAAGTGGTAGGCAGTGGTATCCAGTCTGCCGATCCGGGGTAGTATCACCAGTTACCAGTATATAGAACGTGAAGTGACTTAGTTGCGTTTCGGGATTATCTTGTAAGTTGTCGGTTTAAACTAGGCCGGCATAGTGGACGTGACTGCTACTTACAGTTATTGAATTGTACTAGAAGTCACCTCCATTCATGGACCACAATCCAGCTTAACATCGGGTGCTGTCGTAATGTCTCGAGTCCCAATAAAAAAAACTGAAGTTTTACGGCTTCATACACTGGTATAGATCCAAAAGCCTTTCAGTTTTTTAAATATTATTGTGACCATATATTAGCTCCCCGCCCGATTTTAAGCTCTATGAAGTCCAGGAATGGGCTCACTGTAACGACATCCAAATAGCTGCAACTATCGGTTGCATCCACTAAGCCTGCCTAGTTGATACTGGCACTTTCAAGCTGAATACGTAACGCGACTAAGTCACTTTATGGTCTCTTCACGGAAAGTGGCGATACTACAGGTAAACCACCTACTACTCGAAGAAATAGACAATTAATTATAAACTTATTCTAAGAATAAATAAAAGAAAACAAAAAAAATATTGATATTCAGTTTTATAAGTTCAAGAATCTATAAAACATGTAACAAGTAATAGTAAAAGAAAAAAACATTTTCAAAATAAACGAAAAAAATACATATTATTGTAAGAGCTTGCAAATATTTGTAAACCAAAAAAAACATTTTTATCTTGAGAGATAGAAAAACAGAACAATATTTTTGCATAGTAATATTATAGTTGGCAATCTGTAACTTTCTATGAATAAGTATATTATAAATAAACTTTATTTGACCTTCAACGGTCAATCACATCAACATAACATATCTACTTCTTTTATTTTGTGTCTCGACATATGACAGCACCCCTGATGTTAAGCTGGAGTGCGGTCTATTAATGAAGGCGAAGGGTAATACAGTTAAATAATACAGTTATTTAACTGTATTATATAATACTTATATAATACTTAAATATCTTATCTATCTTAAATAATACAGTTAATAAGGGTAATACAGTCGCATCATCTATTTTGGTCTATTCAATACCGGCAACTTTAAAGCGGATACCGAAACGCGACTGAGTCACTTTACGGTATGTACACTCAAAGTGCACCATCAAATTATTACGCCTTTCTCCCACAGGCATAGGCAGAAATAATGAAGCGCCACTTGCCACTATCCTAACACAACTCTATCATTTCCCTCACATACACAATTCTCTTCATACAAGCTCTACGGTAAAGGCAGCCCAGCTTTCATTATTATTTCTCCGATTTAGTCGTAGAACACCTTCCTGGATCTGCCTCAAAATCCACATTAGATTTATAAATTACTTCGTCAACTTTCACTCATCCTTTACAAGTGCTTAAACCATCCTTTGCCGAACATTGTTACAACATCTTCTTTTTCCACATCCACGTATTCTTTTTTTAAACTGACCTATAAAAAGTTCTTGTGTCAATAAAACATATAATTACTAAGGGAACATGTAAATAAGTTAATATGGTACGTATACAATCAAACTGTTCTTTAATCTTGCAATACTGTACGTCCTAAATATAGCCCTTAACTTTTATTTTTTTATTTGGCGGGGTACTGTGAACTTTTATAAAATAGCAAATGAGCTGTAATTGCATTAGATGTTTATTTTAGAACTTCAATAAATTACAGCATTTTTTATCTTTGTTTAAATCAAGTCTTACGAGTCTTTATTTTTTGTGACTCGACATCTTACCGACTCAGTTTAAGTGAGCCTCAGTGTGAAAAGTGCTTTTTCACGCTTTGTTTTAAGGATCCAATGTTATAGGATAGAAAGAACACATGCGCTGGTAAAGTGGATCAAGTGGAATGATTGTTTGATAAAGAAATTACGCGTATATTCTTTTTTTATTATGACTCCCACTAGGTGGACTGACGTCATAATAAGAGTCACGAATAACCAGTGGAAGCAACTGGCATTTTGTCGTTCGGAATAGCGTTCTATAGCGTTCATAGGCCTATGATCAACACGACGTCTTCTGGCTGAAGATGATGATTATTCTTCTTTCATACAATAAACAATTACTAATAAAATAAAATGAAACATTAAATGTAGATATTTCGATTAAAAAAGCACGATTGTCACTTGATTTTTCATTTGACGATTTGGTTCTATTTTTTTGAATATTCCATTTTTCAATGTTGAAAACTTATTAAGAATTCATTATTAGATAATGTGCGCGATTCCTTGGAACTAACAGTGGCTGATGCTACCCGGCCCACCTCTAGCATTTAAAATTTATCGACTAAGAGTGTATGTTAATAAAACAAAATTAATTACTTAAAAACACATTAAAACATTTAAAATTCAAATCAAGTTGCTTTATTGCCTATATTACGGAAAATGTTTTGAGGAGAACTTTAACCTTGTCTTTTTACTCCCGTGTTACCAGCGGGGGCGGGTCGGGGAAGCGTCTGTAGTCTATCGATCGAATCGACAGTCGAACAATCGACAAGTAAAATGCCTTGCCAGCTGATTTGTTTTCCCCATCCAATAACCATAGATTCATCAAGCCATAGTGATAAAAGCACCTCTGGCCGGCATTGTAAGGGCGACTGAGGCAACCGTTAGCTTTTCAATCAGAGGAACTCTTGGACCTCTCCTGGCTTACTATCAGTTAAAAAGTTTATTTTTATGTGAAATTCCCAATACACTATGGCAACCATCAATCACTTTTATCTACAGGCATTAGCAGTCTTAATTATCTACAGGGTTAGGCAGAGATTTTTCATTTGAAGCGCCACTTTTCGGCAATTTAAAGATAAGAAAAATACGTGTTCGCTGATCTTTGATTAAAAACCGTAACTTTGAGCCAAAGTTTTGTTAGTATAGATTATAAATATGTTTTGATGACATATTACGGTTAAGACAAAAATAAAATAACCGAAACAAGTAGGACATAGATAATTGATACTAACCTAAAAAAAAGAGTTCTGACGAAGAGTCTTTAATCTATTTCTGGAATAAAGCAGAATTACAATGCATTTGTAGGGAAAGTAAATAGATATAGAAATCGAAAATATATTAAGACGCGACAACCAACCTCGACTTGCCTGATGTTAGGCAAGGGTTAGTCCAAGACTGCAGATGATTGAAGAAAACGATTCACTTCACGGTATACTCAGTGTTGTTCTATAAATTATTCTAAAACAAAACTTCTAACTTGTATTTTTAATTGGTGTTTGCCGACCAAATGCGAGATTACCCCAAGAAAGCTAGGTTGCCTAGTGCCCATAACCATAGAGCTTGTATGAAGAGAATTGTGAACGTGAAGGAAGCGAGGGAGTTGTGTCAGGATCGTGGCAAGTCGCGCTCCATTGTCTCTGCGTATCCCTGTGGGAAAAAGGCGTGACAATTTTATTAATATATTAAAACAATGTAAATATTCTTAATCCCTATCCAATCTGTCACAACTTAATGTTTTTACGTTTAATAACTTTCTTAAGAATTGACATAATAGTGTAATTTAAATCGACGTCAAAAGTTTAACGAGATTTAAAATGCAATATCATGGTAATATCTTTTCTCTGCCTTGAAAAAGAAATATTTCATAAAGAATTTCTTTACAGTTAAGTCTGTTAGAAAATGAACTTTTAAATTAAATCTTTCCAATCCTATTCAACCGTACGAACTTCAATGAGCTTAAAATCTTTCTACTGACTTACCTATTGAACTTGATAAGTGTAAGAAATGTTTATCGGAAAGGAAATTGATCAAAAATTTTAGGAAAATTGTTTGATTTTATATTACTTCTTAATATTAAGTTTTTTTATTGTGGCTCGACATATGACAGCATCCCGCTTGATATTGAGCCGAAGTGTAGTCCATGAATATATGTCACTGCTACTACAATTCAATAACTGTGAGTAGCAGTCACATCTACTATGCCGGCCTAGTTGGAACCGGCAACTTACAAGCTGATCCCGAAACATGAACAAATCACTTCACGGTCTGTATACTTGTAAGTGGTGGTACTACCCCGGATCGGCAGACTGGGTACCACTGCCTATCACTCTTTTGATAACCAGACCCGAAGCAAATATTCACTTCTTTTTTTTAAATCAACAAATATTTGCAATATTTATTATAATTAATAAATATTACAAATAAAAGCTATGAAACAATTATTTGCTCCGACCGGGAATCGAACCCGGGACTTTCCGCGCAACAAACCAATCGCTAAACCGTTCGTCCACGCCTGTAGTCAAAACGAACTATCTTAATTGAATAATGCGAAGCCAGGCATTAGTAGGACAATAATAAAAAGTTTATGAAATTAGAATAAAACTATAACCGTCACTATAGTAATCCCACCATATAAATTATCTAATTAACACAAAAAAATAAAAAAAATATTTGAATATTTTTGCGAAGAGTAACACAAAGAACACTTAATAAATGCACAAGAAAAACATATAAAAATTAAAAACGTACATGACTTTAATGTACCGCGTAGACAGAGCGCGCGAGACCGCGGCGCGAGCGCAGTTTCTCCAAGTGGCCGTAGCGAGCTACGCAAGGCGCCAGCTCGTACTGTCCAAACACATTTTCCAGTGCTGCTGGGCCAATTTTAACCACGGACGCATTATAATTTATTACTACATATTCGCCCAGATAGTAAAATCAAATATCTTATACACAGCTGGAATATTTTTTATTATACTTCGGCAGTAGCAACGTGTATGTTTAAGATATAAAATGTCATGGAAGTAATATTTATATAATATTTATGTAATATTTTAAAATATTTTAACTATAAGTGACAAATAAAATAAAGTTTACATTTAAATAAATGGGTTTTTGAATAGTTAAAGCAATATTGTTAACATGATAAAGCCAAGGAAAATAATCCAACGTTTATTAATTCAAAGAGAGAATAATAAAAAGGCGATTTGCAAGATGAAGATCTTTAGCGGAAGTTCTAGCTTTATGAGGTTATTTGTTTTTTCTATTCTTAAGAGTTATATAATTATTTTTCCCGAAGAAAAGCAGAACGTTATCTTTTAAAGTTATTATGTTAAGGAATGATTAAAGAGATTAAGTTGCGGTAAGAAACTTATAATTGTTACCGTTCTAGGAAAATTAAATTGTTCTTTGTAATTAGGACTTCTTGGGTATTTAGTCAAAGGCACAAAGTAATAGAATTTGAGCTTTATTGCTTATTTTAAGAAAAGACCAATTTAGGGAACATAGCAAAGTGGTTACATTCTTCTATGTAATTTTTGTCACAAAGTAGCTAAGGACAATTTTTTTATATATTTTTGATCACATTCTAATTCTAGCGCTATTACTGTATTTGAAATGTTCATGTTTAATTTTTTTTTCTATCCAATCTAAAAAAATAATTTATAAAAATACCAATAATAATACAAGTTATTTATTATTTTATTATTAAGGTCGTGGTGTAGTGGTAGTGCAATAATTACGCAAACCGAGAGCACGGTTTCAAAAACCACTTGCCGGTACCAATGCATCTTTGATATATGTACTTTGGTTGCTCTGTTTCTACGATACAAGCGCTCAAGTAGCTTAGTATAGATATGTAAATAAAATATTGAATAAATAAATAATATATATTTCCTGCAACTTGCAAGTAAGCAATACAATGCGGAGTACCATTACTTTGAAGTGTATAGACCGTGAAATGAATCAATAGCATTCTGGCATAAGCGTGAAAGCTAGCTCCAATTATTAGTGCCATAGTGGTACTTGCTGTTATTTAGCGGTCGTTTTTATTCATAGTCCCTACTCCAGCTAAATATCAGGCGGGGTCATATGTCGGGTCACAATAAAAAAAAACATCTAAATTCAATATTTAATTGTACATGAAAATAGCTTAATGTAATTTTACTTAGAATTTGCCAATTTGCAATTTTCCTTGTAATTGAGGATGTTTAATCAAATTACGCATCATTCAATGTCATGTGTTGATTCAAAAATGTAAACATGAAAGTTGTTTACGTTGGGTATCTATCCGACTTTGTATCATATATTTGAAAGTTTGTTGCACCTGTCACCCGACGAAAATAGATATTGTAAAAGCTTTTGCCGTAAACACTTTAAAAAAGCTTTTGCAAGGCAGCCAATTCCTATCAGTAGAATTACTGTTGGATGTTATTTCTATTGTTATATCTTTTTAAAACCAACATGCATTTATATTTAGAAGTTTTATATATGTCTTTATTATTTATTTATTTACTCATATTTTATTACTTTACGTACTGTTTGAGTGAATCAAACGAATTCTGTTTACACAATAAATCCCTGAAGTTATATTTAGATAAGTCTAATAGATTTAGTTGGGATTATACGGGAATAGATTTACATTATGGGAATATTAGATTATGGAGATAGATTTACAATAAGCGTACAAATGTGTTCAAAGGCAGAACACGTAGGAGAGCAATTCTGTTGTTTTGTAAATGGAATTGGTCTCCAAATGAGCGTGGTGCATCTGGAGACCCTGTAGACTAATGGGCACCAGTATTTAAGTTCTATAGTGGAATTAGTCTATTATTGTTTTTCTTGAATTACAAGTACGAGTCTGTAATTAAAAAATAATCTCCCCCATCTTCCCCTTTTCTTAAATGAATACGGTAAGTCATAGATTAGATTCCTAGACAAAGCAATAATTCGTACATAGTATTTGTAATACTTCATAGTCATGACGAATATTTGTCAATAAAAATAAAATAGAGATCCTTCATGCCTGCTTCATGGTGTTTGTCATAACATTCTACGTATATATATATACGTAGAATGTTATGACCCTCGTACTTCTCGTACTTGCGTATCAATTGTAACACAGACAAACACCATGAAGCAGGCATGAAGGATCTCTATTTTATTTTTATTGACATATATATATATATATATATATATATATATATATACGTAGAATGTTATGAATGTTATGATATATATATATATATATATATATATATATATATATATATATATATATATATATATATATATATATATATATATATATATATATTTACATTTCCATACTAAGGTACTAAAGTGCTTGTATCGTAGAAACAGGACAACCAAAGTACAAATATCAAAGATACATTGGTACCGGCAAGTGGTTTTGAACCCGTGCTCTCCTTAAGTATTTCTTTTGAAATTTTATTTACTCTTATATTGGCTACTATAAAGTTTTTTTATTGCGATTCATTGTATTTTTTGCAATGCCCAATGTTATGTCTAGGACAAATATTTTGTGCCTGAATTCGTAAACAGAATTAATGTAATTCATGTTTGTGCGTTATTTAGTTCAATAATCTCATTTTATGTCGGGCACTTTACACATTCTAGAACATTCACACTCAATAAACTAAAAATAGTATGAAAAATGTCTTTATAACCAATAGGGGTGAAGTTCACAATATATATCTTATAAATATTTTCGTCACTATTCAATATACGCTATTCAATAGTATGAAAGTGATTTTTTTATTGTGGCTCGACATATAACAGCACCCTGATTCATGTTAAGCTGGAGTGCGAACCATGAATGTACATCACTGCTACTTCAATTTAATAACTTCAAGTAGCAGTCACACCCACCATGCCGGCCTAGTTAAACCGGCAACTTACAAACTGATCCCATAACGCGAATAAAACACTTCTCGGTCTGTACAAGTGTACAAGTAAGTGGTGGTACTACCCCGGATCGGCAGAATGCCCACCACTTTTTGAATTATTATTCGTTTTAATAATAAAAAAAAAAACAGAATTTACAATTAGGATTTCAATAGTTAACAGTCACCGTCGAGTCACATTGTTTTAAATTGTTTCTCTGGCCCTGACCATAGTAAAGGTGAACTTAATCGTTAGAACACGCTGTTCTGTAATATAAACTAAATAGAAATGAGAGCAACGCAAATGTACTGACGTAGATTCGAAGGACACTCAAGTCTTTGCACGACAGAACTAAAGTCATATATAGATTATATACACGATGAAAAGAAATCATCCATTTTACTATTTATTATTCTAATTTATATTGAAAAATGTATGGGTACAAAGATATTAAGCTTATTTGGCCGAGCAACTGTAAATTTAAAAGTATTTTTAGGCCCTCTTTTTTTAAACAATTTTTTGTAATATTTAATCAATCAATCAAATTGTCACGCCTTTTTCCCACTGGGATAGACAGAGACAATAAACAGAGACAATCCTGACACACCACACTCGTTTCTCTTACATCCACAATTCTCATAACACAAGCTCTACGGTTATAACCACTAGGCAACCCACGTTTTTTTTTGAGGATATACGCATTATATTTAATCTATTTTTTATTATTATTTCCATTTCAATACTAAGCTACTAAAGTGCTTGTATCATAGAAACAGGACAACCAAAGTACATTGGTACGGGTGGGTGGTCTCGAACTCGTGCTCTCCGGTTTGTGTCTCCATTGTACTGCC
This sequence comes from Tinea trinotella, assembly GCA_905220615.1. Taxonomy (NCBI): domain Eukaryota; kingdom Metazoa; phylum Arthropoda; class Insecta; order Lepidoptera; family Tineidae; genus Tinea; species Tinea trinotella. Next base: position 5,764,730 of record HG992314.1, read on the forward strand.
ACTACACCACGGTCGCCTTATAAAATATTACAAATGAAAGCTATGAAACTAATATTTGTTCCTACCGGGAAACGAACCCGGAACTTCACGCGTGATGATAATCAATGCGCCAATCTCCATAAAGCACGTATAACAGCTTTCTAGAGGCCTGTAATAAGAAATAGTAAATTTAGCTATAAGTTTCGTTTTTCGTTAATTACTCACCTCTCGAATTTGTATTATGTATTAACCCTTAAACCAAAATGCTCACATTAAAGTGGGGTACGAATGCACGTTTCAAATACGCCCACTGTCATTGTACATACAAAGTGTACGGGGGCGAAATTAGGATAAAACATGTACGTCATACGAATTAACAACGTAGAATAAAACTATTTGTAGATTGACGAAAGGAATTTATAAATCTGATGTGGATCGATGCCGTAAACAAGGCACAGGAGGGTGTTGTGACTAAATGGGAGACATCCTCAAGAAAGCTAGGTTGCCTAGTGCCCATAACCACGGAGCCTGTATGAAGAGAATTGTGAATGTGAAGAAAGCAAGAGAGTTGTGTAAGGATCGTGGTAAGTGGCGCTCTGCCTATCCCCGTGGGAAAAAAGGCGTGACAATTTTTTTTATTTTGAATAAAACTATTCGTAGATTGACGAAAGGAAATTATAAATCTGATGTAGATTGATGCGTTAAAAAAGGCCGAGGCGAGTGTTTTTCGAGTAATTTAGAGACGTCCTCAAGAAAGATGGGTTGCCTATTGCCCGTAGCCGTAGAGCTTGAATTAAAAGAATGTTGTGGATAATTGTAATAATTGAATAATGTATAATTGGATAATGTAGAATAATTGTGGATGTGAGGGAAGCGAGGGAGTTGTGTCGGGATCATGGTTAGTGGCGATCATGGTAATCAGATTGATAAAACAATGATGATTTTATCCCTTATATAATTAAGTAAGCGTATATACACCTACATGGTTATAAGTATAGCTATATACCCTAATCAATAGGCAATAGCCATGGAGATAAAACGATCTCCTTCTAACAATAGTATCTCTGAAATATTTTTACTGTTACCTACTGCTAATATACGAGTTGTTATCCAATTATCTTCAGATGATCTACCTTTGTGGATATAATTATAGGACTATTATTACGCAAAACACAGTTAATGAGGAAACAGAGTGGTAGGCAGTGGTGCCCAGTTTGCTGATCCAGGGTAGTACCACCACCAGGGCCGTCTTTACCCGGGGGTTCAAGGGGTGCAGTGCACCCGGGCGCAGAGTCCTAGGGGGCGCATGCCGACCGCCATAAATTTCGATAGGTACCTACTACACTGAAACCACGCGAGCGAAGCCTTGACTTTCGCACCCCGGCGCTGAATATGCTTAAAACGGCCCTGACCACCACTTACAAGTACACAGACCCTGAAGTGATTTAGTTGCGTTTTGGGATCAGCTTGTAAGTTTCCGGTTTTAAATAGGCCAGCATGGTGGATGTGACGGCTACTAAAAGTTATTGACAGTTACCACAAAATATAATAATAATAAATATACTAAGTAATAAATAAAAGGTCACGTTGTTGTTTTTACAAGGATAGGCAGAGACAAAGACATGTTTCCATGAAACTGACAATCATATTTTTTAATTTATTGTTTTTTATTATGATATATTTTATCTAATAGATATTTAGTATTTTCTTAGGTTTTGCGCGAACATTGTTTAATGAAATAAACAAATTTATGTGGCTTACTATCGCGTTTATTTTAGTTTTGATATTACATTTTATTATTATTCCGACGTTTCGAGAACTTTGCAGCCATCGTGGTTACGGAGAGACTGAGGTGTTGGTCGTCCTATTGGTTGATGCTGTTATTGTTCCCAAAACTATCCCGTTAGATGTTTTGATTTATTTTTCAGTTCTAGGTTTATTTCAATTTTTTGCAAATATAACGGTGTCATCTGGTTTGGCAGTTTGCTGGACTTAAGTTTGTGTATTAAAGGGTCCCAGGTGTTAGATAATAAGTAAGCCGCATAAAATTTGCTTAATTCATTAATAGATTTTTATTATTATTATTATTGTAACTTGACAAAGGACAGCATCCCGCCAGATTTTAAAGTGTAGTGCAGTTTATGAATGGAGGCGATTGCTACTACAATTCAATAACTGCAAGTAATAGTCACATCCACTATACCGCCCTACTTGGAACAGTCAACTCACAAGGCGATCCCTAAGTCACTTCACGCTCTATATTCTTGTAAGTGGTGGTACTATCCCGGATCAGCAGACCAGGCACCACTGCCTACCACTCTTAGACAATCAGACAATTATTTGTAACTTTTAATCTAATTATTAAATATTATATATAAAAGCTATGAAGCAAATCTTTGCTTCAACCGGGAATCGAATCCGGGTGCTCGCGTAACCGACTGCTGTGCTAACCAAAGCGCCACGCGTATCGTCAAAATGAATATGTCATATCGCCATAGTGTGTACTAGTACATGTTATAATGTACTTACAGCCTTGTTGGATAGTTCTGAATGAGTAATACCTTCATTAGGGGACATAGTGTGACAGAATATTTTACAGTCGTGGGAAGCAAAATGCAGGCGCACAGAAACGGCTTAATTTTGTGCTTTTGCAATTCAAATGTATAACATGCTGTTGAGCGATAAGCCAGCGATTTACATGTGACTACGTGCCGCTCATCTCTAGCGAATAGTTTATTCACTCGATTTAGTTATGGGCGTTAAAGGTTATTTTAACATCGCGTTTGTTAAATGTTGCAACTTTAACTTGTGAGTTGCCGGTTCCAACTAAGCTGGCATAGTAGATCCGACTGCTATTTTCAGTTGTTTTATTGTAGTAGTAGTCGCCTTTATTAATAGACCGCATTACAACTTAACATCAGGCAAGGTTTTGTCACATGTCGAGTCAAAATAAAATAAAACGAAGATGACTGAAGGGGGAATATTTCTCGATGAAATCGGAAAAGAATTGTCATCAATTTGTCAAAGAATCAAATTGTCAAGCCTTTTTCTCACAGGGATAGGCAGAGACAATGAAGCGCCAATTGCCACGATCCTGAAACAACTCCCTCGCTTCCTTCACATTCACAATTCTCTTCCTACAAGCTCTATGGTTATGGGCACTTGGCAACCCAGCTTTCTTGAGGATGTCTCCGATTTGGTCGGAAAACGCCTGGGCCTGTCTTGTTTAACGCATCCATTCACATGAGATTTATAAATTCTTTTCGTTAATTTACTTTCACTTATCCTTTTCATGTGCCCAAACCACCGAAGCATCCTTTTATCTATCGTTGTCACTACATCTTTTATATATGTAAATATAATATATTATAAAACATAATAAAATTTTAATAAATCTGGCCTATTATTGTTCGTTATAAAGTGTCAAGAATATAAAGTTTTCCATGTATTTAAAAAAGTCACGTCTCTACTTGTATAAAATACCCTTTGATGACACGATCAAGCGGAAACTTTCTCAATTGGATTAGGCTATAGCAACGTTAAAGTTTCGTTAAGTTTAAGTTTTCTTACGTATTTACTAAAAAGGTAAAAGATAGTGAACTGTAAAGAATATATTTTAGAGTAATAAAGAAAAAAAATTTATTTTGATTTAAATAATGATTCTATCCTATTAAATGGCTCTATATTTAATCATTATGGCAAGAGTAAGTAAATTATTATTATTTTGGCTCGAAATATAACAGCATCCCGCCTGATATTAAGCTTTAGTGCGGTCAATGAATGAAGGTGACTGCTATGACAGTTAATTAAATGCAAGAAGCAGTCACATCCACTATGCCGGCCTAGTTGGAAACGGCAAATTACAAGTTGATCCCTAAACGCGACTAAATCACTCTTATATATATTATCTTACAGACTGGTATTATTTGTCAGGTACAGCATCTGATTTGTGTTAAATCTCATTGATATAAATTTGTACCTAATGAAAATTGAACCGATCAACCGATCAAATATGACCGCGGTACAAACATGTCATCTCTAAAATTGAGCGGTTTTTTTTATTGTCAAAACCTGGTAGATGACTTTAAATGAAAATTTTCACCTTAAAAAATCATACCATCATCGAATACAACCACCGCAACTTTCGTTCCAGATAGCGTATTAAAATGTTTCGTCTTTTAGTCTATTTGAGATACCTTATTTTATCTTCCTTTTTAATACTTTGACATTTTTATTTGTAGCGCCATCTTATGGTATCTTTATGAACTGTCTAAAAATCTCTAATGAGGTCACACGTTTCTAATAGAAATCATAATTAGAAGTGTGTATGACTAAAAACAATAACAAAAATTCTTTTAACATTTTATTTTTATTCATAAATGTCACACTCATTAGCTTTATATGGTGTTGACATAACATTAATACAAACAGTTAACCACGCCCAAACAATTTGTACGTGTAATTAATGGACACAATTTTATTACCGAAAAGGATTTTTTCTTTAAATATTTCTATTGAATTTCGTCGTAGCAAAGCCGCGTGTAAACTGCCACACGGTTGATTAAATCAACGGCCTGTTGCTTTCCTTTTACGCTTTTATTGTGTAGCCTTACATTTTTTGCTAGACATTCTAGTTCATTTAAATTGTAAAATACTTTATGCAAATATTACAGGTAAGCTTATTACACATAAAAGAGTAAAAATAAATTTTAAAGAGTGATAAATACAATCTTCAAGTTAATAAATAAAGTCGTGGATCAAAGAACGAGAGATTTAGATTTCGTTTTAACGATATTATTATTGTCTGAAGTTATGCGAGTTTATTTCACATGCTATTCTCATTCGTATTTTATTACTTTATTAATAAACATCTATAGGTAAAGATATAGATTAATACAGTGATTTAGTGGTAGTGAAATGGTCTCGGGAATAAAACCTACGGCTCGAAATGCCCAAAAGGCGACCGTGGTGTAGTGGCAGTGCAATAGTTACACGAACCGTGAGCACGAGTTCGAAACCACCCACCGGTACCAATGTATCTTTGATAAAATATGTACTTTGGTTGTCCTGTTTCTATGATACAAGCACTTTAGTAGCTTAGTATAGAAACGTAAATAAAAAAAATAAACAAAAATTACTCGCCAGTACGAAAGTTCTTTGATATATGTACATTGGTTGCCTAGTTTCTATGATACAAACACGTTTAGTAGTTTCAAATATAATTATTTAAAAAAAAATCACTCATTTTATAAAAATATTTAATTAAACTGTATAAAAAGTAGTTTATTTTGTTGTTTTCCGATATTCAGTAAAAACATCACATCCAGACGCTAGGTATGTGGGTGAAATGACAATAAAGAAAAAAATATGAACGAGTATTATGGAGTGTTGATTATATGAAGAGTTCTGTCTCTTTGTCGACCGCCCAGTAGATATTATGCAACAAACAAAATACAAGTAGCACAATCCTTACCATTGGTTCCGACATATACTTACCTACCACAAATGCAAAAAATTAACAATTTCGAATACTATGCATTAAATTATCTGTAAAGATATTCGATCACTGCTCATATGTTATTTTGTTGTGTATATTAGGTATAACAGACAATTAGTGGCATTTTTCGCAGTCTGCCAATCCTGGGTGGTACAAAGACTTTCAAGTGTAAAGACTTAAAGTCTTCAAGTTGTTTGTTCCAACTAGACCAACATTGTACAAGTATAGATCCACAATAAAAATATATTATCGCCATTGTATTATTTTACTTTCAGATTTTTTAGTTATAGTACTGAAATTACGTCAACAAAACCTCAATATTGTAACTTATTTAGGTATACTTTCAAGTAGTAAAAAAGTTATAAACGTTACCTACATCAATAAGATTTGTTTAACTTTACTATATATGTCAAAATTCTATAAAAAATCATTAGGTCATAAATACTAATATAAAATTTGACATTAAAATGTTACGTAAAGAATATACGAAGTAATAAACATAATTTATGTATCTACATTTCGAATGTTTTCATATTCACCGTAAATAACCTTTAAAACAAAAACACACAAATGAAACCTTTTCAAACAAACCCTCGTCTCATTTTAAATGAAAATTTTAAAGTATTTGAAAGCTAAACAAGAAGATATACGAGTAAAAGTTGATTCTATATTAGGGAGAGTGCGTATTTGCAAATGCATTACCTATATTTTTTACATCTGCCGAAGATTTAAAAAAGAACGTCAACTATATTTTTATTTTTAGAGTATAACGAGTAACTTCATACTAGTATGTACTTGTATTTCTATTTCATTTTCTTCTAATTAATTTCATGATTCATATGTCCCTCGGGGACAGTAGTAGTGGAAAGTCATAATTAAGTTTATTGTAACTTTTCATGTTACAATAATTAATGGTATTTTTTTATAACTGTTAAGATTGTTAACAACAATTTTCTCTATTCGTTTTCATTATTGTGATTTGCGAAGTTGTAGCTTGATCAATCTCATTTCACGTTTTATTTGTATTGGTTAGCACTCCAGTCAGATGCGTGTAAAGTCATGGGTTTGCTTACAGTTCTGAACAAATAATTGTTTCATACCTTTTATTTGTAATATTAAATATCTAGAATAATATTACAATATATTGTAATAACTCAATGATCTTGAGTAAGTTTTCAATTAAAAATTATATTTAATTAAAATATGATTTATTGATAATACCGGTTTCTTCAGGGTTCCATGTTATAGCCACCTTTGTTAATTTTTTTTAGGATTTAATATTTTAGAACCTTGGAGGTAAACATGAGAGAAAGCACCTCTTGCCGGCATATTGACGATGACCGAGCAACCATACACTGAATTGGTTCTTGGACTTATCCTAGGTTACCATCAGACAGGCGGAGGACAGATGTCGCGTCTCAATCAAAAATGATGTAAAGAAGAGAATTCTAGAGAATTCCGACTATTGCAATGTGTCTTTATTAATTTGCCTTATTTTTTATAAAATTATCCAAATTCAAGCACTCACATGTACAATCCGGTAACTTAAATCTGTTCCTTTCACTTTGGAATAATGTACATTCCAGTAATAAATGTTGCACGCTCATCTCTATATTACAATTATTACATTTGTTTTTCGCGGTTTTGTTCCTTCCTACATGTTATCGGTATTAGAGTTATTTCAAATATAGAGTGACGATTGTTCTTTAGGTAACTATTATTTTAATATTCCATATATCTTTTAACTTTTATTTTTAAATACATATTTCAGAAAATCAATGTACCTCCATTTATATCCTTATTATCTATAGGCTTATTTAAATTTTACACGTTTTTTATTTGTTTATATTTTGTTTTTATTATTAAATGTCTTATTTTAATTTTGATTTTGTTTTAATGCATTTTTCCTTGTGTAATATTAATTTTGGTAAGCTATTTGTGTGTATAATTTTTTGGTTTGCAAATCAGCCCTTAGACCTAAGTATTATAATGCACTATTTTTTAAATAATTTATGTTTGTAACCTTTTGTGCATACTTTATTATATAAATATTGTCGGGTGGAGTGGTAAAGTTTGAATTGAGCGTCACCGCAAGTCTAAATTCGCGGGCGTGCGATTGAACGCGTGCCAGGCGCCGACGCAACTAAAATAATTTCCACTCTGGTGAACCACCTTTCATTGGTATCTTATCTGTTTGTTGGCTCTTATCTTCTATCATCATTCTAAAGCATTGTTCTTAGTCTAGAGATCTAACACTATCTTGGAACAGATCTGTGCTTCAATTTTATATTATAATAAAACGACCGTGGTCTAGTGGTAGTGAAAATCATGCAAACCAAGAACCCCTGGTTTAAAATCACTTGCCGGTACTAATGTATCTTTGATTATGTCCTTTGCCTAGTGCCCATAACCTTAGAGATTGTATGAGGAGAATTGTGTATGTGAAGGAAGCGAGGGAGTTGTGTCAGGATTGTGGCAGGTGGCGCTCCATTGTCTCTGCCTATCCCCATGGGAAAAAGGCGTAGCAATTTGATTGATCGATTGGTACCCCAGTTTCTATGATATAAGCGCGTTAATGTAAATTAAAAAACCGATCTCAAATTTATAAAAAATAATAATTCGAATTACAGTAAGCTTTGTTGTTTAAAACCTTCAAAGTAATATTTTCTTAAACCAGTACACAAAGCCATAAAACAATGACTTTAATAAAATTAAATATGAATAAGTTTATTCAAGTTTTTCTATGGCTTGAAAAAAGTGTGCAGCTATTTGAGCACCCGTTTCACGTTGCACGACTTGAAGTTAATTATTTTCTACTGTAAATATATTTTTTAACCTCTCAGTGTTTTTCTGTGTAATTAAAGGTTAAATTCCTTTTATTGTGCGTAGGTGAAAATGTTTTGATAATTCTCTTTCACGTCACACTATACTAAGTAAACATCTGACCCGATATTACAAATGTAAATGTAAATCCATTTTAGATAATTAAATATTTACAAATACCAACTGAGATGTAATTAATGAATAACTCCAAAACTTATTTGAAATAAATTTAGGGTACGAGGTTACGTCAGCCCTTTGCATTGAGTTCTCATCTCATCGGGCCTTGGCCCAGTGAATCTGAATTTATATTAAAAAGGTTTTACGTCGAAGATAAAGGAAAGTAGGAGGGTCGTAAAGCATAAACAGAAAAATGACACATTTATTATTTAGGCGTAATCTTAATGTATAAGATCTTGTTTGATTTATAGAGATAATTTTTGCTCAAATAATATCGCTACATTTATTCTTATTATATTTCACAACTGATTGTTTCTATTATTATAAATTATATTCTTAGTAAGTATAATATTTATTCTTTCAATATATATTATACTTATATTATATCAGCTCTGTCAGGCAAAATATCTGCTTGTATTATCACATTATTTTGATTTCAGTCTGCTCACAAACATATCTATTCAATCAAATAAGAGGAATTATATTGGTATTATTTTAGTATATAATACCAATATAGACAAACTATGGTCTTTTAAAGCCGAATTCATTATTATCATTATCATCATCAGCCGGAAGACTTCCACTGCTGAACATAGGCCTCCTTCTTAGAACGACAAGAGACTAGTGCATCCACCAGTATTTTGTTATTCAGCGTGCCACAATTCCCATGCTTGGCAGGCGGCTTGGGAATCGCAGTATACTCATCGTTCGTTAAGAGGATGCTGCTGCCTATCCTCCGGTAAGACTGGTCGAATTTTAGAATATCCTGGGCTACATGCAGTTAATTAACTGTAGCAACAGTCAGTCCATGAATAAATGTCACTGCTACTACAATTCAATAGCTATAAGTAGCAGTCACACCCTCTATGCCGGCCTAGTTGGGACGGGCAACTAGTTATAATATCTGATTTATTATATTGTCTGAGATTGCAGCTATCTAATGCGACCGTGGTGTAGTGGCAGTGCAATGATCACGCACGGGTTTGAAACCACTTACCGGTACCAATGTATCTTTGATATATTGTATGTACTTTGGGCGTCCTATTTCTATGATACGACCACTTTAGTATCTTACTATAGAAATAAAAAATAAAATAAAACTATAGGCAGTCACAAAGTCGGCAGGTCCCTGATATAGATTCCAAAAATGTTAAATATATTTCATGAAAGTGAGAATGATATCTTGTTAAATGTAGGCTCACGTCAGACATGTTATATTAAAAAGATTTTATACGAGGGTTCTCGTCACAAAGTGTCAGTGACAGAAACTTTTTTCAATTTGCAATTCGATGCCGCTCAAACGATTGAACGAGATAGGTGATATAAATAAGATACTCGTACAAACAACAAAGAGAAAACTACTATAACGAGGATTGCGGTCGGAATTTTATATTATTATGTTTAGGAGTTAGAAATAAATATAAATAGTAACAGACTTAGTGGTATCAAGATGGTATTTATGGTGCTTTATATTTTTTAAGTAAAAATATAAAACGGTAAAAAAGCATAAGCTCGCCTCTTAGTTTTAAGATTTTTAGTTTTATCATGAATAATTAAAACGTTTTTAAAATGTGTAAGTCTTTATTACGCATTTGTTTATTTTTATATTTACATTTCTGCCTATCCCTATAAAAAGGCGAGACAATATGATTGATTGATTGTTTATTTTTATTAATAAAAAGAGACAAAACACATTTAAACTAAAATGCGTATAAAATGCGGCCAAATTTTTATTTATTATTATTGTGACTTGACATCTGACCTCGACCTGTCTGATGGGAAGCATGATGGAGCAAAAGTTAAACTAATAATAAGATCGTAATGACGAATGCTTCAATAAATAACCTCCAAAACAATACAATAAAAAATAACGTTGCAGATGTCTTCGCTAACCGTCTAGTCTGTGCTCATATACATTCTACCTTACAATTGATGAATTAAACGTCTCTCTACTTATTACGTGAGTGAATTTCTCAACAGCAAAATTCACGCGGCGTTGATGGAATAGTGCAGAACATTACCATACAGTTCTAATATTTTGTCTAGGTAGAAAATGTAGTTGCTTATACCAGGCAATAAACATTTCTTGATTAGAATTAGTTTTTTTTATACCCCTAAGCCCCACATTATTAATTTCGGTGGCTGTCCTTACAACTATTTTTAATGTAATTTCCCTTGTAAAGTAATAACAATTGTAAAGTAATTGGTTATTTAGGTTTATGGATTATTTTAATTAAATCGTCAATAATTATAGTCAATAACTATCCTATATGAATTAAACAAATTTTATGCGGCTTACTATCGCGTTTATTTTTGGTTATTGATTTTACAATCTTTTATCATTGTTGAAAACCATCAAAAAATAAACGCGATTTTTTAACCAACAGGTCCCAAAACGTGACTGAGTCACTCACTTCACGGTCACTTGTAATTAATATTGACAATAGTTTTTTCGCTTGTTCTGAAGAAGATAAAAGAACAATTGAATTTATTTACAACATTTAATTATTTACTTGAGATAGTGAAGAGTTGTAACTTAAATAAACTTGAAGTAATTGTACATTTTGTTCAGTAAAAGATCGGACTTTGTTACAAGTGCGCAAAAACAAGTTGCTCTTAATGTCACGACTTTTCCCTAAGTTGCGATTAAGTTAAAGTTGAAACTAACGTCTAACCGCCCCGCGCCACCCACTTGCCGCCATCGTTCTTTTATTTGCTGACCAGAAATAGAAACTCACTTAATTAGGTCCTACTACTAGATTTAGCCTATTTTTTATATTTATCTTACCTGATGATACATTATTGAATACTCGTAATTGAAACCTAAACCGACAATTAAAAACAAACCTTTCATTTTACAATTGGACGTCGCCGTCAAAGGAATCACACAATTAAAAATTAAATGCCTTGTTAAGAGGTAATAAAGTTGAATTCTCGACGATGGGTTAGCACACCAGCGCACAGGTCGGGAAAAGCATCCGCATTCTATCGACCGAATCGGCAGTCAAACTAAAAAGTTCGGTGCGTGTTTTCTTCGTAGAACAATCGACCTATGACCTTGGATCCTTTGAGCGATGCGTGAAGAAGCACCTTTGGCCGGCATAGTGACGATGACTAAGCCAGCTGTAAACAAACTCGGTTTTCTCAGTCGTCGTCATTCTTGGACCTCCTCTTGTTTATTATCAGGCGGGTCGAGGTCAGATGTCGTATCACAATAAAAATAGTCCTGGGTTTAATTCCCAGTCTAAGCAAAGATTTAATATCTCATAGTCTTTATTTGTCATGTTTAATGATTAGATTAAAAATTACAAATATTTGGTAATAAAAAAGCGATGCGGGTAGCTCCGAGTATAGTTGTTAAAGAGTGGTAGGCAGTGATAACCAGTTGGCTAATCCGACAGTATACAGACCGTGAAGTGACTTAGTCGCGTTTCGGCTTCAGCTTGTAACTAACAATTTCTAAGCTGGTATATTGGATGTGAATGCTAATTACAGTTATTAACGTAGCAGTCCAGTTAGGCCAGGATCACGATAAATAGTGTTTTGTTGTTTCTACCTATCCATATCCCTGCCTGTCTTTGAAACAGAGACTTAACAATTTAAAGAACAAAACCGTTAAAACACAAATTAACACACAAAGAGTATATGTACAAATATAAGTATTCTTATTTTAAAAGACCTGAACAAAATCGTGTTACCACACCAAAAAAATTATAAATGCGCATTAAACTGAGATTAAAATTGACGTTTGACTGCATAAAAATTAAAATATAAAATAAAATAATTTATTTACACAATGTTTTAAATATAAAACAAAAATATTTAAAAAAGTTTAAATATTTGTATACAGTCAAACGAGATTTTAATTCATAATAAGATTTAAACGAGCCTTAACGCGTTACTAAGCATAATCAATTTTAGGAGTATGTAATAAATGCTTAGTAACGAGTTTTAATATAAAATATTATATTCGAACCCTTTTCAACTATTTTATATTTTCTCGTTTCATACATTTTAAAATAAAATTATACGTTCTTGAATATTCTAAAGAGCTCTTCAACCTTATTTCTACCTTCGTCTATTTACTTCCGTGATACCCGCCACCGCACATGACGAAAGAAACACTCGCATTCTGTCAAAAGAATCGGCAGTCGATCTAAAAGATTCGGTGCGTCGTTTCTTAATAGAGCAATCTACTCGTATAAGTAGAATGCCAGTTCAAGATTAGCTTGTAAGTTCCGATTACAAACTAGACCGACATAGTGGATGCGACTGTAGGAGCTTTCATTCATAAACCGCACTCCATCATTCGCATTTTTTTAATTTTTATTTTATTTACATTTCTATACTAAGTTACTAAAGTGCTTGTGTCATAGAAAGTACATATATCAAAAATACATTGCTACCGGTGGGTGGTCTCGAACTCATGCTCTTGTTTTGCGAAACCATTGCACTGCCACTACACCACGGTCGACTCAAATTAGGCGAGATGCTGTAATATGTAATATACCGAGCAAAGCGTGAACACCTTTAGCCGGAATAATGACTGTGGCGACTGTAAACTGAGTCGGTTTTTTTAGTCGCCAGACTTTCTTTTGCTTACCATCATGCAAGTCGAGATTTAATAAATGTTATATCATCTTACCTATTGACCTTCTAACACGTACGTATTTGTACATTTATCTCAGAGCAACTATTATACGAGTATTGTACAAGTACTCGTAGATTAATAACAATATTTATCTTCGAAGAGAGGAGAGTGAGTTAAAGAAAACAAATGTTGAACAGAATTTCAGTGGAAATCTATTTAACCTTTGGCCTTAAATGAAACTAATTTCAATTTATAATCCAAACCAATATGCAAATTAATACAATTTTAGACATTTGCTAAATTAAATATCTTTCAAACTTATTGGAGATATTTTTTTTACTTTTAACTACTATTAATTTTAAATTGGAATATATATTTCTTTGAATAAATTAAATTACATTAGAAGTGGTTTAAAGGATAAGACAGTGACGGCGACATAGATCTATGTACTCCTCTGAAATCGAAGATATTTTCAGTGAAAATGTAAGAAGTTGGTAAAAGTGAGTAAAAGGGTTGAATATTTACAGTTAAATACCAGCAAGAGCAGTCGCAGCCTCCGTGGCCTAGTTGGCAAGGTAATCCCGAAATGCGACTAAGTAGCCTCACGGTTTTGTACAGTTAAGTGGTGGTACTACCCAAGGGCGGCCATCACTCTTAAAAAGTAAGTAAAATGGTAATAACAGACTAGAGAAATTGCTATTTATCATTTATATATACAATGAAGTTATATAAAAGATAAGTGACGACAGGGATAGCCGAACGGTTACCGATTGGTTTGTTGTGCGTAAAGTCCCGGGTTCGATTCCCGGTCGAAGCAAATATTTGTTTCATAGCTTTTATTACCCGGTGGTACCCGGTCTGCCTATCCGGGGTAGTACCATCACTAACAAGTATTCAGACCGTGAAGTGATTTGGTTGCGTTTCGAGATCAGCTTGTAAATTGCCGGTTCCAACTAGGCCGGCATGTGATTGCTACTTACAGTTATTGAATAGCACGGACCACACTCCAGCCTAATTAATATTCTCTAATAATAATCTTTATTTTATTTATTCATGTGTAGTTTGATCCCACGTCTGAACCCAAATCTTAGTCTATCCGCCCACGGCTTCTTACTTAAAGTTTAAAATTTATTATTAATTATTAACAGTAGTAGTGCGATCAGAGGGGGTTGATCTCCCAAGCGCAAATATCCTGAAAATTTAATTAAAAGTCTTACTACACCTGAATATCTTTTTTTATTATTTATATTTGTATACTAAGCTACTGAAGTGCTTGTATCATAGAAATAGGACAACCGAAGTACATATATCAAAGATACATTGGTACCGGTAGGTAGTCTCGAACTCGTGTTCTCCGGTTTGTGTAACCATTGCACTGCCACTACACCACGGTCGCCTTTTCAGGCGCCTTCGGCTCCCATGGAAATTGCATTTACAAATTTATTTGTAATGGTGGTCATTTGCCCAGTCTTTCGATTCGGGGTAGTATCGGATAGAATAATAAATAAAAATAAAAATATTCAAATGGCCAGTATTCTATAAAACATCTCAATAAATCCTTGTATCTTATTGCGTTATGATTTACCAGCATCTCTGTTAGGGAGCGTAGTCTTATTTGTGCAAAACAACCTTTCATAATAAGGATGACATTTAAGCAACTACCTCATAAGTTAGCGCTACGAACGGCCTTGTTCGGAGTAAATGTAGGTACACGTGCCGAGAATATAATTTTGGTCCTTAATAAAACCTTTGTGGTATGATACTAAGAAAAATATTACTAAAATAGATAACGTGTACTGTATATTTATTTCAAACAATATAAAAATTCATTTACTTATTACAATTATCCTATTATCCCGCTCTTTTTTCCATGATTCACAAAACTTTGCAGTCTCTTATCACAAACTATTGTAGGAATACCATCACTTATAGAAAAAAACTTACTGTTTTTTGTTATTAAATATTTAATAAAGATAGTCTATCTTTACAAATAATATTTTAAAAAGTAAGTACTCTAAGATTTGGAAAACGAAATAAAAATGACTCAGACCCTAAATCGAATTCAAAAATCATTATTGGAGACATCAAACAAAAAGGTTATTGCTGAGGAGTAAATAAAAACACTACACACATTCATTTTATTACATCACATGTCTAAACTAACATTGCTTGTATTATAGAAACAGGACAACTAAAGTACGGATATTTACTTACTTATATATTTTTTTATTATTGTGACTCGATATTTGACCTCGGCCCGCCTGATGGTAAGCATGATCGAGGTCCAAGTGTGCGGACGGCTGAAGTCAACCGTCGGCTGTCACTATGCCGGTAAAAGGAGCTTCTTTACGCATCGCTTGAAGGATCCAAGGTAATAGGATGGGGAGAACACATGGGCGATATAAATCTAAAATACATCGGTACCGGCAAATCGTTTTAAACCAAGAACTCTCAGATTGTGTGACCATTTTCACAAACACCGTCGCGTCGCCTTGAATTCAAATGATACATTGAAATGATTATACAATTTACACAAAAAATTGGGTCCCAAAATTCGGAGTTATCGATTGAGTACAATTGAAGGGAGATTTATAAACACCCATATATACTTATACATGTGTATAATGCGGAGGCGGAGGAAGCTGAAGAACCTTGAGAGCCTACAGATAATCATGCCGAAAAGTTTATATTTACACAGCTAATATTCCAACAATTATTATATGAATACGATAATGTTACACGTGTATATTTATACACAAGTTATTATTAGCTTTAAATATATAAACTTTTTGATTTCTTTTTTTTTGTATATCAAAAAATGAGGCGAATATTTGCCTCGGGTCCGGTTATTCAAGAGTTGACCGACTTTGCGGGCTCTGCCGATCCGGGTCGCGTTTTGAGATCAGCTTTTTTTAGTTTAATATTAGTTGCCTCTATTCATGGACCGCACTTCAGCTTAACACCAAGCGGGGTACTGTCATTCGTCATGCTATATTTTAAAAACATGTCTCGACATTCATATCATTGCCGATCGCATAATGTCAGGCTGAAGTGCAATGCATAGACCTGCAAACACCCACTATGCCGTCTTGGCTTAATTTCAAACTGATAATGAAATGAGATTGAAAGACAATTAACTACCAACTTCCTGCCTACCTGAGTGGTATAGAATATATGTATTTATTTTAACATGAAATAATAAAAGTACATATACAACCAATAAAATGGCCATCCGCCCACAACATATTTTAGAATCGCCAGCTATTTTCAGTCCACAACAAAATATCAAAAATAAAATACAGTAAAAGCTCCTTATTCCTTCATTCGCATTTTCACTATTCGCAGATTAAAAAAATGCGACCCAATTTCTATATTTGCGGATCTAATCCGTACATACATATTAATAGAAAAAAGTGGCCAAGTGCGAGTCGGACTCGCCCATGAAGGGTTCCGTAGCAGCAAGTAACATAATATAAAAATCCTTGTAGTTCGTTGATCGATTTTTATACTTTTTTATAATTTTTTACCTTGATTGAATGAAAGGTAAATTGCGGTTTACGATTTGGTAGGTAATAAAAAAAACTACTTACTAGATCTCGTTCAAACCAATTTTCGATGGAAGTTTGCATGGTAATGTACATCATATATATTTTTTTTAATTTGTCATTCTCTTTAGAAGTTACAGGGGACACACACACACACATTTCACCACTTTGGAAGTGTCTCTCGCGCAAACTATTCAGTTTCCCAATATCAGAAACCTCAATATCATTTTTGAAGACCTATCTATAGATACCCCAAACGTATGGGTTTGATGAAAGAAAATATTTTAGTTTTAAGTATGGGGAACCCCAAAATTTTTTTTATTTTATTTTTGTGTGTAAATCTTAATGCGGTTCACAGAATACATCTATTTACCATGTTTCAACAGTATAGTTCTTATAGTTTCGGAAAAAAGTGGCTGTGACATACGGACGGACAGACAGACAGACATACATGACGAATCTATAAGGGTTCCGTTTTTTACTACGGAACCCTAAAAAAGATTCAAATAGGTATCTAACCCAATATCCTTTGTAAATGCGTCGTCAAGTGGTTGTATTGGTTATAACGCCGCTGTATTATAATAGTTTCTTTAAACCATTGCCTAAGCTTGAAGATAATAACTAATTAATAAGGTGTAAAAATTTTGGACTTAAAAAACAGAAGGAGCCCTAAAATAGCGACCAATTACAACCGTTTATATTATTTTCACTTATGGCATTAAAAAGAAGTCAGAAGGGGATGAATATATATTTTTACATTCGAATGATGAAAAAATTATGCCGCTACTCTTACTATCACGTGGCTTTTAATTAAGCAGTAATAAAAGTCAACCACAATTATAATACAATTGGTTGTATTTGCAAAAAAGTAGTGCCAACCTTTGAAATAAAGGAATTATAGTACAAGTGGTTGTCTCTTTCAGTCACACGTGGTATACACATAATATAAATGAGACAAATAATAATGAATAAGATTCTATTTATTTCCAAATTCTTTGAATATGGTAATTTTTATATATATTTGTTTTTTATTTTGTCACCTAGGAACGCATCCCCTGTAATCCCATATAAACTACCAATCCATATTCACGATTTCTGTATTCGCGGCATATTTACGGAACATATACCCAGTTAATAAAGAACCTTTACTGTAATTTGACGCCTTCATTGAATTTTTATTAGACACCTAAATCTAGTATTTTGCATGAGCGCAAATAACGGCAACTAAAATTTGGTTAATAATTTCCTAAATTACCGCAAAGGGCGTCCGTTGTCCGCTCCAGGGCGTTACTCGCAAACGAGCGAAAATTTATCACAAAATGATAACAATCTACTTGGTTAATTAATTAGAATAATGTAGTTATAAACATGAGTCAGGATAAAGAAGATGAAGATTAAATCTATTGAGCTGATGTCTGTATACATAGTGTGTCTGACAGAGGCTCGCTTTATTACACCTACAGTTTATGACCTAATAATGTTGCTTTATTAAAGGTCATCATTTTGTTGTGCGCCATAAATTAATTTACAGTGAATAATAAAATAACGAGACACTCCAATGTTAATAAACTTCATAAATTATATATATTGTATAATCAGGGCCGTCTTTACCCGGGGGTTCAAGGGGTGCAGTGCACCCGGGCGCAGAGTCCTAGGGGGCGCATGCCGACCGCCATAAATTTACCTACCTACTACACTGAGACCACGCGAGCGGAGCCTTGACTTTCGCACCCTGGCGCTGAATATGCTTAAGACGGCCCTGTGTATAATGCTATTAGAATAAGAATATGACAGGCTGTTGACTAACTTCACTTGACTGATTTAAAGGTGTCTTTTTCTTGACGGTCTGCAAAGAAAAAGACACCATTCTAAAGTGAAGTTGGTTGCAGAGTTAAACGTCATAAAATGGCGCCAATTTGGTCCTATTCTTACTTCAATTTGACCTCGACCCAACTGATGATAAGCAAGAGGAGATCAAAGAGTGACGACGATTGAAAAATCCGATTTAGTTCACAGCTGCCCCAGTTGCCGTCACTATGCCGGTCAAAGGTGCTTCTTCACGCATCGCTTGAAGGATCCAAGGTTATAGGATGGAGAGAAAACATGGGCTGGCAAAGCATTCCACTTGTCGATATGACGAAGTTACATTTCTATTTTATTTGTAAAATAAAGCATTTTAAGAATTTGTAATAAAGACGTAATAAATTTTAAGATATATTATTTCAATTATTTTAACAAAACAACGTTTGTCTCGGTTCTTTTTACTTGAAAATGTTAAACCAATATTTGTTTTACCTTTCATATTTCATTATTTGTTATTAAATAAAATTCACACCGACTAACCTTACAACGTGTACTCATACTCATATAACCGCACCAAAGTTAAAAAGAAAATTTCCGTATCAAATTGCCCAATTTTTAGCTAAACTTAGCAAATCATATTTCTTAGGAAGCGCCTAAAATAAACTCATGTCGAGACAACGAACAAAATAAAGGGGTGTTCCTCTTTAGTACTTTAGTCTTAGAAGTCATTGAACTTGTACGCCGAACTAAGGTTTCAAAGTAATTTTCTAACGGAACCATAAAGGACTTCATAAATTTTACAATTTATAAACAGTAAAAATATTTTGTTTATAATATAAGTATACACAAATATGCAGTATAACAATTATTCAGGCGTGTACATTTTTAGGATTATTCCTGCATTTAAATGTCAAAAGTCAACATGACCTTTGGCTGTTTTATTTCGTAGAATTGAATGAGTGATACGTTCGATCAATAGTCGTAAAATGACGCTCCCATTGCATACATGTACACTACTCGTATTGTTAAAATATTTCAAACTTTATGTTTTTACAACCATAAGAATGGAAACTTCGTGGGGATTTGATGTATCTTTATATAGTCTTCATCTAGTGTCTTCTGCCACCAAAGATGTATCCAAAATATGGACTCTAAAAGTCGGTGTGTCCATAAGCTCAAGGTGATGAAATATGCTCAAAATATCCGTCTCTACATGACAGGGTTAGAAATGAGACTACAGTTTGGCACACTAGGTAGTTACGCGTAAAGTCCCGGCCAGGTTCGGTTCCCGGTCGGAGCAAATCTTTGTTTCAATTTTTATTTTATTTGTAATATTAGAATGAATATATAATAATATTGAAAAACAATATTAAAGCTAAAGCGTGCAAATACAGGGGTCTAGGCTCCGAGTATGATTTTGTCCCATTCGGTGTCGAGACCCTTGGTCCGTGGGGTCCTAGCGCTTTAAGGCTTTTTAAGGAAATTTCAAAAAGGTTAGTCGACATCACAGGAGACCGAAGAGTTGGCAGCTACCTCGGACAAAGAATTAGTCTAGCTATTCAAAGGGGGAACGCTGCCAGTGTCTTCGGAACCTTGCCTAAAAGGACTCCTTTTAATAATGTATATTAGTTTTTTTTTTTTATCAATATATATATTAGAGTTTAATGTAAATATGTAAATTAATGTTAAAAACAATTATACAGACCGTGAAGTCACTTAGTCGCTTTTAGGATTCAGTTTGTAAGTTTTCGGTTCCAATTAGGCCGGTATAGTGGATGGTATAGCCACGATAAAAATAAAATAAAAATGAACTCGGATAATATTGAATTTAATAATTTTATTGCTGTAGTTAATATAAGTTAGTAATAACATCTGTCTTTATTATGTAAATTAACAAACGTGTATGTGAAGTCACATGTTAGCAAATAGAACAACTATGTTGAAATATAATTAATTTTTCTTTACCCCGAGATAGTGAAGTCGTCTAAGGCAATCGCTAATAAAATGCTATTTTTCACTCGTCGGTGCTCATGGTCTGTGCGCAGTGGTCCTTGCCACTTCTAATTAGTTCACGGTCTAGTCTTATCTATTATCAATTTCATGCCCTTATTCCCACAGGACAACGAAAACAATTATGTATTATGTTAAATGTGTCTACATCGAGTAGTGGTTTTAATATGTCAAGCTATTCCAAGTGATATGTGTAACATGCGCCGAACGATTAGCGATTAGTTTGTTGCGCGTAAAGTCCGGGGTTCGATTCCCAGTCGGAGCAAATATTTATTTCATAGCTTTTGTTTGTAATATTTATTAATAATATTAAATATTCTAAATATTTGTTAATAAAAAAAAGAGGCGGATATTGTTGATCCGGGGTATTGTTGATACAGACCGTGCAGTGATTTGGTTGCATATCGGGATCAGCTTGTATGTTTCCGGTTACAACTAGGCCGGCATAGTGGATGTGATTGCTACTTACAGTAATTAAATTGTAGTAGCGGTGACATCCATTCATGGACCACACTTCAGCTTAACATCAAGCGGGGTACTGTCATATGTCGAATCACAAAAAAAAAGTATTTTAATATTAGATTCGGCATATAACTGCCTTCCTCCCGGTGATAAGCTATGATGGGAGGAGACTGCTGTCAAGAGAGTCAGTGGCAGCAATTTCGTCCACCATCCCTCTTTACTTTACGCTCGATAGATCCAAGATTATAAGAAAGTTGCACTGATTTTCATATTTAATTTTTAATAATTTCATCTGCTATGTTTTTTTATTGGGTTCCGTCTAATGTTAGGATGAAGTGTGCTCTTATAGGGCAACTTTCAAGCTGATCTCTATACTTGAAAGTGGTGGTACTACCCCAGATCAGTAAATTGAATAGACTACGAAATGTCTGCCTACCACTCTATAATTTTTAGCCATCGTACCACCCAACACACAAAAGCGTCAACTTGTAAAGGTAACGTGCCACGTTTTGCACTGAGCGCCGGTAACTAGCGGTTTCTGTAACCACCGTCATTTTCATAATGTACAACCGATTAAACTTTTACTTATAAACCGAAGAACCGATAACCGATGGGGAAGAAATCAGTTTTGGGATCAGCTTGTTAATTGCCGGGAAGGTCTCAACTGTAAGTGAAGTGGAGCCATATACGACGTGGACCCAGCAGTTGGAAGAACCGCACAATAAAAGGATTTTTGACACGATCGCGCAATAAACGACAAACACCGCGTTTGATCCCCAGTCGCCCCCCAATTGAATATTTTCTATTCAACTTTCTCATTGCTAATTTATCGTCTTATTTTAGTGATCTTTCAAAAATTAGAATACTTACACCTACGGAATACACAGTACGGAGCCCTAAACTTTTAGGAAATCCAATATAGTCTATGTTACTAACGAAGAATGTAGCTTTCTAATGGTGAAAGAATTTTTGAAATCGGCTTCGTAGTTTTTAAGTTTATTCATTACAAACATACACACAAAAATACAAATCTTTCCTCTTTATAATATAAGTATAGATAAAAACGTAGTTAATAAAAACCGCATTAAACAGTATTTAACAAACTATACTCGTATTTATTAGGTTGACTAAAGAAATTTATAAACCTAATGGATGCGTTAATCGAGGCCAAATCGGAGACATCGTAAAAAAAGCTGGGTTGTCTATTATCCATAACCGTAGAGATTAATTAAAGAAAATTGTGGATATAAGAAAAGCGTGGGAATTATGTCAGGATCGTGGCAATGGAGCGCATTGTCTAAGCCTATGGCGTGACAATTTAATTCTTAAAATAGTTTTTAGTTCTTATATAAAAATAATCATAGGTGTCAAGGAAACACGAAAGTAATGTCAGGATCGTAGATGGTTCCTATCTCTGTCGGAATTAGAGCATGACATAATCGATTGACAATTAATAGCTTTTGTGAAAACCGTGAAGCTTAACGCAGGGAGTTGTTAAATGAAATGCAATAACCTCTTGTTAGTGTAAGTGAGAAAGTGTGTATAGGTATGCTTAAAATATCATCAATTCTAATACATATACGAAGGAATAATATCCAAGTGGGTTGTTTAGCTTTTTGAGCTTATAACCAGTCTTTGTAGTGATTTAACTTTCTCGTGCATTGAAGTTAAGAGAACTTTAACCTGTAAGTTTTCCTCCACAATATATCGATTATTTTCATCATTCCGCCTACATTGTTTTGAGATATTTACTTACAAATATATGCGTCTAAAAGCGCAGTTTCTGACCTAGTATTCACCAGTCTGCTGACCTGCCACTTTCTAGCTGGAACTGGAAACTTACAAGCTGATTCCGAAACGCGACTACATCACTTCACTATCTGTATACTTGTAAGTGGAGGTAGACCGGATCGACAGACTGGGCACTACTGCCTACCACTCTACAGAAAGATTACTTTGTAATTACGTATTAACATGCGTTGAATGTTCTTCATTATTCAATTTAGCCACGCAAACGTCGTTTAGTAGACGTTATAACATTATTATCTCGTTATTTGTTGACAATAAAAGCCTAATAATATCTTTATTTTCATTATAACATAAATAACCTACCTAATAATAATTGGATTGTTTGGACTTATCTTTCATCTCATCCGCAATTAATATTTTTTCACAATTATTTTGATATATATATTATATATATATATATATATATATATATTGTATAAAATAATATTTAACTTTAAATGTCACGCACTTATTCCTACAGGCATAGCCAGAGACAACAAAGTGCCGCCTAAGAACGCCTTCACGATCCTGGCATAACTAAAAACTTTTTTTTATTCTGACTCGACATATGACAGCACCCTGCTTGATGTTAGGCTGGAGTGTGGTCCATGAATGGATGTCACTTCTACTACAATTTAATATTTGTGAGTAGCAGTCACACATCCACTATGATGGCCTAGTTGGAACCGGCAACTTACAAGCTGATCGATCGCGACCAAATCACTTCACGGTCGGTATACTTGTGGTGGTACTACCCTGGATCGGCAGACTAGGTACCACTACCTACTACTCTTTAACTCTATGTATGCGGGCCCTGCTTTGTTATAAATGTCTCCGATTCGATCAAGGAACTATCTTCTAGTCTTAATCGTTTATCCTTGCACTCAACTCAATCAATCAATTAAATTGTCACGCCTTTTTCCTACAGGGATAGGCAGAGACAATAGAGCGCCACTTGCCACAAACCTGACACAACTCCCTCGCTTTCCTCACATCCACAACTCTTCCCTTCACACAAGCTCTACGGTTAAACTATAGGAATTTATAAATCTGATGTGGATGGATGCGTTAAACGAGGCAGGCCTCAAGAAAGCAAGGTTTCCTAGTGCCTATAACCATATAGTACTCAACTAAGATTCATAAATCTCCTTCACGCTCACACGACTAAGTACAATTGTAAGGTCTGTACAATTGTAAGTACTCGTACTATCAGCAGACTGGGCACCACTGCCTACTTATATTTCTATACTTTATTTTTATTGCGTCTCGACATATGACAGCACCCTGCTTGATGTTAAGCTAGAGTGTAGTCTATGAATGGATGTCACTGCGACTACAATTCATTAACTGTAAGTAGCAATCACATCCACTATGCCGGCCTAGTTGGAATCGGCAACTTACAAGCTGATCTTATTTACTACTATTTACTGCATAGTATACAAATTAACAAAACAAAAGACAAAGAAAAAATATTATAATAGTAATTCGAGATAGGTTTTGCGTATAGTTCTGTGTATTTAAATAGTTCTCTATGTATAAAAAATAAGTAATTTAGTATCGTTATTTAAAAGCACGCACAAAAGGAGAATTTTGGCTACTTAAAAATATAAATTTGATATAAATTGTTTTTTTACATTTCTATACTAAGCTACTAAAGTGCTTGTATCATAGAATTGTACCATAGGACATCAAAGATATATTGGTACCGGCAAGTGGTTTTAAACCCGTGCTCTCGGTTTGCACTGCCACTACACCACGATCGTCTTTTAAGATAGGAAGAATTCCTTTTACTTACGTTGCACGCACTTGTTATTTTTAGACAAAAAAGGTTGATGGTCTTTAGAATAGGGGCCTCCTTTAGGTTAAAGTATAAAAATACATTTTTCATAAATCTTTTTTATTAAAAATATAAAAGTATTTTTAGTTGTTCTTTTTAGCTAAACGACATTAGTTTTACACCTTCTTTTATTATTACCTGACATCTGACCCCTACTTGCGTGATAGTAAATAACAAATTCGACCCAGTTTTCAATGTCAGCCAGATTTCCGCTCTCTTTTGATTGTGACTCGACCCGCCTGATGGAAGCAAGAGGAGGTCCTAGAGTACCGACGACTGAAAACCCGAGTCAGTTCACGGCTGCACCAGTCACCGTCACTATCCCGGCCAAAACGCTTCCCGTGATGGGGAGAACACATAGGGGCCGTCCTCGCGCAGAATGCGGATGCTTTTTCTGATTAAGGAGGTATAAAAAACGAGTTTTTTTATTGGGCCTCGACATATGACTGTACCTCGCCCGATGTTAAGCTAGAATGCAGTCGCATCCACTATGACGGTAGGTTGGTACAGCAACTTACAAGCTGAACCAGTCGCGAGTCACTTTCATCATCAGCCGGAAGACGTCCACTATGTTCAGCAGGCCTCCTTAGAACGCCATCCCAAACGACATGATGCCACCGATATTTTCCAGTCATTCATAAATGAGGGAGGGGGGAAGGGAGTGGATCAAAGAGTGACGACGACTGAAAAAAAAAACGAGTCAGTTTACGGCTGTCGCCGTCACTATGCCGGCCAAAATAGGTAGTAAATATGTATGTAAACATGTTAACATGTTATATAATTACTAGCTGTGCCCGCGACTACGTCCGCGTGGAATAGTTATTTTGGGAATCATATTAATTTTTTGTTTACCTACCTGCTCAGCTTTATTATAAATTACCTATAGCTGTTACCCGCAACTTATTTTAGACGATTAAATTACGTAACTAATTGAATATATTTTAAAGTAGTTTTAAAAATAATATATTTTAAAGTACTTCTGCGTAAATTATATTTTCAGTATTATTTTCTTGTGCGCAAATCTCGCAGCCGCTTTGCAGCAGCAGTCTGCCGAGAACGCTGAGTCCTTTTTCTAGGCATTACAGCGACGAATAAAGAACGAAGGAAATGAAAACTTAACCAAACTAACTGTATGCTTAAACTAAAACCTAACCTAATAAGAATTGTAAAACCTAACCTTGAAAGAATGTAGATGACACCTACAGGTATTATTTACAACAAAACAAAAAATGTGTTATTGTGAAAATATTAGAAACAAAATACTATACTTAAAACAAACACTACCTACTACAGAGAAAACTACTACAAAATGAAATTGTATAAAAAAGGATTTTGCACGATGATATTATATCGTAAAAACAAATTAACGCTGCATTCAACCGATCAGTAGTGAGCCGACCGCATAGTATGCTTGTCTGTCTATAAATGACGCGCCCCTTTACTTTATTAGTTTATTTAAATGTGTGAATGCAAATATTACTAACTATACTATTAAACTTCATCACGTTCGTTCCTCCTTTGTGTCTAACCAGCAACTGAATAACCAATTACTGCATTTTCGGTGTGTTTTATCCATATTTTATATTTGCTCGTATGCGTAAATGCAGTGGAGGGGCGCGTCATTTCGGCTTAGACAGACTATACCTCGTAGAGCTACACCCCCCTCCGCCTCACCCGCAAGCACCGCCTCTCCTCGCCCGCCGGTTAGCGCTTATCATGCGACGCGTGTGAATTTTGTTTCAGAGTTATTTTAAAATTGTACTATCTTATAAGATGTTTATTAAAATTAGGTGATGTCAATGACAATTATGTTCACAGTTAAATACTCTTAATTAATAACACATTTATTTTGATAAAGAATAATATTATTATGTTAATACAACTCTGACAAATAATTTGTAATAATGCAATAATTCAGACCAAATTTGACTATCATAAAAACGGTTATTGTGAGTTAATCTTAAAAGATAGACATATA
This sequence comes from Tinea trinotella, assembly GCA_905220615.1. Lineage (NCBI taxonomy): Eukaryota > Metazoa > Arthropoda > Insecta > Lepidoptera > Tineidae > Tinea > Tinea trinotella. The sequence continues at coordinate 5,791,220 of HG992314.1, forward strand.
CGGTCGCGGACATTTTTTTAGATAATTTAAAGAGGAATAATTCTTTCATACATATTTTTTTGGGAATCTCTAACGGTTTTCGCAGCGCACGCAACGGAAACCCTCAAAGACGAATAATATTCCCCGTTTTTTCCACATTTTCGACTGTTTCTTCGCTTCTATAAGTCGCAACGCAATGTTCTATAGCCTAAAGCCTTTCTCGATAATTGATCTATCCAACACAAAAAGAATTTTTCAATTCGAACCAGTAGTTCCTGAGATTAGCGCGTTTAAACAAACAAACAAACAAACAAACAAACAAACAAACTCTTCCGCTTTATTATATTAGTATAGATGAGTGTATGTTGTATTTACAAATAGTAACCGCTTATTACTTCATCATAATGATGTAAATTAAAAATCTACACAAAAATTAGTTGCGTTGCAAAATACACCTTGAGATATCAAGTTATAGAGTGAATAATAATGTGGCGTGTAATTAAATGTAATGTTAATTTTGTAATAAGATTATTTACAGAATGGCTATTAGATACTGCTGTGGTGATTAAATCGAAACAAAATTTTAAGCAACACCTTCTGATTAAGAGTGGTCGGCATACTATTGGTCGCCAACACAGACCGTTAAGTGACCAAGTCACGATGTGGGATCAGATTAAAAGAAGCTGGTTCCAACTATGCCGGCATGCAAATTTCCAACGACTGCTACTTGCAGTTATTAAAATGTAGTAGCAGTCGCCTTAATTTAGGGACCGTACTCTAGCTTAACATCATGCGGGGTGTGGCCAAATGTCAAGCCACAATTATCATAAAAACATAACTAATTTAAGGCAGCCATTTGTCTAGTGGTAATAAAACAATGAATTTGACTAAGGCAACCGTAAAATTAAAGAATGGTAGGAAGTAGTACGTACCCAGTCTGCCAGTCCGGGGTAGTACAACCAATTACAAGTATACAGACGGTGAAGTGATTTGGTCGCGTTGAGCTGATTCCGGCTTGTGAGTTGCCGGTTTTTTTATTTTTATTATTGTGACTCGACATATGACAGCACCCCGCTTGATGTTAAGCCAAAGTGTGGTCCATGAATGAATGTCACTGCTACTACAATTCAATAACTGTGAATAGCAATCACATCCACTATGCCGGCCTAGATGGAACCGGCAACTTACAAGCTGATCCCGAAACGTGACAGCACCCCGCTTGATGTTAAGCCAAAGTGTGGTCCATGAATGAATGTCACTGCTACTACAATTCAATAACTGTGAATAGCAATCACATCCACTATACCGGCCTAGATGGAACCGGCAACTTACAAGCTGATCCCGAAACGTGACCAAATCACTTCACGGTCTGTATACTTGTAAGTGGTGGTACTACCCCGGATCGGCAGACTGGGTACCACTGCCTACCACTCTTTGAAAACCAGACCCGAAGCAAATATCCATCTCTTTTTTTTTTTATTAACAAATATTTGCAATATTTAATACTATTAAATATTACAAATAAAAGCTATGAAACAAATATTTGCTCCGACCGGGGATCGAACCCGGGACTTTACGCGCAACAAACCAGTCGCTAAACCGTTCGTCCACGCCTGTCGTCAAACTAAGCCGGCATAGTGGATGTGATTGCTACTTACATGGATTGAATTGTAGTTGCAGTGACATCTTTTCATGGACTACACTCCAGCTTAACATCAAGCGGTCAAAAGTCACAATAAAAAATAAATTAAACAATATTTTCAGTCGCCGAAGCTATTGGACTTCCCGTTGCTTACAATCAGCCAAGGTCAGATGGCGCGTCACAATAAAAGAAAAATATTTTTTAGTTAATTCATCGACTTCGAACTTATTTTTGAGCTAATAATATAATTATTTAATTAATGTCTAAACTTTTGTTTTATAGCGTTACTTTGATTACTTTGTTAATCCTTATAATAAAAGCGAATAATTAAAAAAAGACAAATACATATTTTTACGCCTCCATTACCACAGTGATAAACAGAGACCACGGAGCTTCACTTTTTACGATCCCCACAACTCTCTCGCTTCCTTCACATCCACAATCCACAGGTCATCCCTGTTTAATCCTTCCACTCATCTCTGATTTTTTTAATCTCTTTCACTTCTCTTTTAATCTATTCAGCGCCCACGACTGAAATAACTTAAGTTTAATCTATGCCGCCACATGCAATTTTTAAAATGTAAGACATTGAATTTTCTTAGATTTTGCGCGAACATTGATTAATGAATTAAACGAATTTTATGCGACTAACTATCGCGTTTATTTTGGTTTAGAAATTACATTTTTTTATTATTCCGACGTTTCGAGAGCTTTGCAGCCATCGTGGTCACAGATTAGTTTTCGTAGTGGTGGTAGTGATTTAGATGGTAGTGGTTCTGGCGGTGGTGGTAGTGGTGTTTGTTGTGGTAGTAGTGATTCTGGTGGCGGTAGTGGTTTTGGTGGTGGTAGTAGTGGTTCTGGTGGTGTTAGTAGTAGTTTTGGTGGTGGTAGTGGTTTTGATGGTGGCGGTAGTGGTTTGGTGACCATTCTTTAATAAATCATCCTTTCATGCATATACTTTATAGTTTTGATTTTTCGTTTTACATCTGCGAGGCGGCATACTTTTTTTGTGATTCGACATCTGACTTCTTATGGTAAGCAAGGGGAAGTACAAGTATTAGGATAATTGTCTCTTCGCCATATTCCTTTCTGAAATCATGGAAGAGTCCATCAATGTGCAAGAGCCGAAAGATTATGCCTTAATAATATTGAAAAATTCATAAAAAAGCAGGGGATGCGGTGCCTATTCACATAGAGTTTAAATGTAGATAATGGTGAACGTGAGGGAAGCGAGAAAGTTGTGCTGGGATCCTGAAAAATGGATCGTAAATTAAGCCGTGACAATTAAATATATAAATAAATAATAATACATACCTATAAAATAAATTGGTGGAGCTTGAATGACGTGCATAGGTACACAATGTACATACGTCATTCTATATAGTCCCGTAGACTCGATTAGCAGCAATGTCGTTGATGTTAAAGACTGGGGACCCAATAAAATATATGTTTTTTTTTATTGTGTCTTGACATATGACGGCACCAGCACCCAACCTGATGCAGTCCATGGACGAAGGCGATTGCCTACAGTTAAATAACTGCAAGTAGCTGTATCATCCACTATGCCGGCACCTTCTAAGCCAGTATTTCCCAACGTGGGGCCCATAGGTGCACCCTGATTTGATAGTTAAGGGGGACAATTTAAAAATAGATTCGACACGACTTTCACCCTTTTGTTTTGGGTTATTTAAATGCAATGCTAGATATCGGTGACAAATTTAACAAAGAAGGCATATTCTTTAAAAAATGCTGTATATTTAATAAGGGAACAAAACAATTTTTAAAAGGGTAAAAATTAAGTATGGAGGCATCAAAAATTTAGAAATGTTAAGAAGGGGCATGGCCTAAAAAAGGTTGGGAAACACTGTGCTAAGCTGATTCTAAGCACAGATCGGCAGACTGGGTAAATTACTGCCAACTGTCTGCCTACCACTCTTAAACACACAATTAATTTATCTTTAAGTACCAAACATTTCAATTAAGGAAAAACATGGCTTGACGAAATTAATGAACTCTAATTTGCGACAAAACACCGACTGACGAAACACTAGAAAAAATATAATAACCATGAAAGTCATAATTTCCCTTCTTTTCGTCGCTAATTGTTTACACAAAAAATTATAGCGGCCAGTAGTTATAATTAAATATAGCATTGTGCGTAGGTAGAAATTAATTTGTCAACGTACGTCATTGACTTTAGAAAATTATACCTACGAGTAATAGTAAGGGAAATTAAGGCGACCGTGGTCTAGCCAACTGAGAGGCGCCGGTTTAAAACCATTTGCCTGTACCAATGTACTCGTATCTATACTAATATTATAAACACGTAAGTTTGGGTTGCCTAGTGTCCATAATCGTAGAGCTTGTACTCGTATGAAGAGAATATTGGATGTGAGAAAAGCAAGGCAGTTGTGTTAGTATCGTGGCAGGTGGCGCTGCCTAAACTGCTGTCATATGTCGAGTCACAATAAAAAAAATCATTGACCTGGAGTATCTAATGAGGTATGTGATAGATATAACTATCTATGGTGATTTAAAAAGAATTGTTTCCAACTATGAGTATAGAGAAATGTAAACAAAAGTTCTAGAAAAAGCAGTTTGGATAAAATTGTTCCATTCATGATAATCCGTGCAATTAGTATAATTAATCCCGAGCGTATGACGTAGTAATGTATCGGTTAAGAGCACACAACTTAATTAAAGTAGATTAATTTACTATACACTTGATTCCGTTGTCCTCTAATCCTGGCAGGTATAGTGGGCATAGTTAGTTTTTTTTTATTGTGGCTCGACCCCCGCCTGATATTAGGCAGTCCTTTAATGTAAGTGACTGCTACTACAGTTTAATAACTATTAGCCTTAGTCACATCCACTATTTCTGAACCTATAAATTTAGATCTTTTAAGCGAATCGTGAAAAAGCACCTTTGGCCCGGCGGAGATAGTGACGGCAACCGTACACCGCATCGGTTTTTTTACACGTGAGCGCTTTAGAACTTCCCCTTACAGATAAATGTCTATAAATAAAAGTGATGTACCAATAATACTATCTAAGTAGTATTTTCTTAAATTTTGCGCAAACATTGATTATTGAATTAAACAAACGTCGGAATAATAAAAAAAATGTAAAATTAATAACCAAAATAAACGCGATTGTAAGCCGCATAAAATTTGTTTAATTCAATACTATCTAAGTGTCATTACGTTAAAAAATAAACAATAAAAATGTGTAAGATCAATCAATCAAATGGATACGTTTAATTTTCACTGCCCATTAGATTATTTTAATAACATTAAAGTTATTTTTTTATTTTGATTTGTCATCTGACCTGATGGTAAGCAAGGGAAGGTTCAAAAGCGCATTTGAAAAACCGGACCGGAAAAACTTTAAAAAATTTAATATTATATTAGGGGAAGAACACATGGGCGGATAAAATGCTAATTGTACGACACGAAAAGTATTAAGTAAGGGAATTATTACTTATTACGAAAAGTAAGGGAAAAGTATTTAGGTATAAGAAACAGTATTATATTAATATTCCCGCTAAAGGAAATTTGAGCGAGCAAAAATAAACACAAAAAATAATTAGGTTATGGCAGAAAAGTTCGTTGCATTAAACTCGTTATTACAACTTAAAACGATCTCTAACAACTATTATTTTATATTATACCAACTATAAAGTTACATTCACCTAATTTTCATTGCATTAGAAGCAGAAAGATAGTGCATCGTTATGAGACGACGATGGCCATCCCCTTATACAAGGTTAATTTCCTTTAACGACACGTTTCTTTGAGAATGGAGAATTATTTTCTTATTTCACTCCCACACAAAATTTTATTGCTATTACTTTCTACGAGTTCTAAAAGTTCTTGTGACTCACCATTTTTGGATGAGTCTGTTATTTTTATAAGTTTTTTGGAGGCGTGTTATTTATCGTTTGGGTAATTGCAATCTTCATAACGGTGCCAACAATCACAATTCTCTTTCTGGCTTTCAATCATAATGATCAATTTAGATCAATATTAACTTAGTTATTGTTTAGATGTAATTCCTTGACCAATTGATCAACGACCGGAAAGACAATGTGGTAACAACGGATCTTTGTCAAAATAAGCGAACAGCACGCTTCAATAGATTTTAAAACCATCACTAGTCAGGTAGGTATTATGTAAAAAAAAACTTTCAATGTTTGACATTTTTATAGAAACGATATGGCTCTTTAATTACTTTAAATTTTATATGGCAACAATTATTTCTAAGTTACACAATGTAATTGTATCGTATAGTTATTATCACAGAGTATTAGATTTTTAAAGTTTTCATAATATTGTCTAATAATGTCTGAGAGTATTTTGTTCCTTGCATTCCTAGACCATAAGGATATTTATGGGAAGTCCGTAAATAATAAAGACCACGCGAGGACGTTGATGAGCCATAACCTAAAATAGTATACTTGCTATATTTGCATTTGTTTTCAGAAAATTCGTTCCAACTCTCACATTTCACAGCAACAAAGGATTTTGGTGTTCTAACACTTTCTGTGTAGATCATAGCAGCTCGAAGATGGCTGCACCTTGATGAGAAACAACCGGGTTGATTTGGTCCTCCGCCATTAAGATAAAAGTCTGCATGACCCAAAGGTTCAATAACCCCTTGCATCAAACGGTTCGAATGCACCACATCGACATACATAGCATCTTTCTTATCGAGTCTTTGGTCGGTATCAGCTAAAGAAAAACAGGGACCGGCAGGATCCAGGCCCGTAATTCTTCCAATTTTTTTCCCTTTTAACTTATAAAAATATTTCCCTGTCCAGCCTGCTATATGCGCACCGAGACTAATTCCCAACAGATGAACATCTTCAGCATTTATTCCATAATTTTCTAATTTCACTAATAAATATGCGAGTCTTTTAGCAACAAGTCGTGCATAATGTATTGATAACAAATACCACTTATCAACAATGTATTCAGCGTCCACCATTATCACATTAAACATATTTTTCTCGTTGTATGCGTTTGCGAGATCGCGAGGCACTTCTGATTGAGCACTGTCTTTATATCCATGAATAATCACTTTGGTTTGTTTTGTTATATCAAATACGGAAGACTGTGTTAAAGATTCATAAGCACTATCTACATTGAATGTCCGCACAGTGTCGCCTTCAATTTGTACTATTTTCATTGTTTTAGTAACTTCACTTGGAGGCGCTAAGTCGTTAAATTGCAGATTTTGCATCATGCGACCTAAAACAATTAATCCAATAATAATAAACACACCGTACAATGCATTAAAAATAACATAGCATACTCACAAACTCCTGAGAATTTGGCATAAATATTCTCTGCGAATGTTAATTTCGATTCTTTAATGTCACTCGACTTTGTTTCCGCGGATAAACTGTTTATGTAGACGATTATTATGAAAAAAGTTATTAAAATCACGTGGTGCATCGTCAACAATTCAAATCCCACGTGCCTGGTGGCAGCTGGCGGTTGTCCTTGCATTACTAACACGAATCGGTTACCTTGCCAGTGGTCCGCACGAGAGAAAGTGCCGGCAATCTTCGGCCGTGGAGGGGGTTATCTGGAACAACTATAATTTTTATCAGTTCGTGAGTGTTTTACTAATGTAACAATTATACTAGCAGCGATGTTATTGCATAACGCAAAATAATAATCATTATAATTTAGTATGTCTACTACATTATTATCACAGGTAACACATCAATCTAGGCCCAGCTTAGTCAAGATTTACGTACTTTAAAGAGTGGTGGGATTTAAAGAGTGGTAAGCAGTGGTGCCAATTCTGCCGATTCGGGGTAGTATACAGACCCCGATAATTGATTTGGTCGCGTTTCGAGATCATTGCGTTTCGATTAGGGCGGCATAGTGGATGTGACTGCTACTTACAGCTGTTTAACTGTAGTAGCAGTCACCTGGCTGTCAGCGGGCAGGATGTTAATATGTCGAGTCACATTAAATTGAAACTTAAAAAAATATTTGTTACTATAGAAATATATCTATTAAAGAGGGATTTTATAAAAATATCCTTTTCTAATGTTAATTTGGGCGGCTCATGCCTCAGGGTAATACAAACATTTACGTCAGAATTTTAAAATAAAAAGATAATGGAATGAAAAATAAAACAAAAAGGTTTTTATTGTAGAAAAAAACACTTTTATGTTTATAACAAGTTAAATTTAATTAATTTCTCTTTTCACTATACTGAATATAGATAATAATGTATTTTGTGGATGTAAAGAAAGGGAGGGAGTTGTGTCAGGTTCGTGGCATGTGGCGAATGTCCTGCCTATCCCTTTTAAAAACAGGCGTGACGATTTAATTGATTGGTAAAATATAGAATGCTGCAAAAACTTTTATTTCATTTAAATATTAATAAAACTATTTATACTAAAAACCATATTATTATTATTAAATTTTAATAACCTTGTTCATACCTCATGTTTTCACACCCGTGGGTATCACAGGTCGAGGGAAGCAGGGCCGTCTTTACCCGGGGGTTCAAGGGGTGCGGTGCACCCGGGTGCAGAGTCCTAGGGGGCGCATGCCGACCGCCATACATTTCGATAGGTACCTACTACACTGAGACCACGCGAGCGGAGTCTTGACTTTCGCACCCCGGCGCTGAATATGCTTAAGACGGCCCTGGAGGGAAGCAACCGTATTCTGTCGACATTGGCAATCGAACTAAAAAGTTCGGTGCGTCTTTTCTTTGCACAACAATTGACAAGTGGAATGCTTTACCAGCCCATGTGTTCCCCCATTCTATAACCTTGGATCCTTCAAGCGATGCGTGAAGAAGCACCTTTGGCCGGCATTATGACGTCGACTGAGGCACTTTTAACTGAATCGTTTTTTTTTCAGTTGTTGGCACTCTTGTACTTCCCCTTGCCTTAAGGAAAGTTGAGGTCAGATCTATAGTCATCAATTTAAAAAAAAAATACTATATTTCTCAAATATATCAGATATAGCTGTGTCAAGATCATGTATAGCTTGTCTAACTATAAATACCGCGCCCCTCCACTTTATTAGTTTATTTAAATGTGTGAATGCAAATATTACTAACTATACTACTATACTTCATCAACGTGCTCTACCTTTTGTGCCCAGCCAGCAACTGAATGACCAATTACAATTGCATTTTCGGTATGTTGCATTCATATTTTATGTTTTCTCGTGTGCGCAAATGTGGTGGAGGGGCGCGTCATTTTGGCTTAGACAGACTATAACATACTTTATTGCCTCTGCCTATCCCAAGATATGACAATCAGATAGATAGCAGGTAAGGGCAATAATTACTCTACCGTTGTGGTTAATGTCGTAGTTCCTTTTAGAGCTATGAGCTGCTTTTTTGTTGTTGTGGCTGAATGGAGATGACTGCTACCCACAGTTTAATAACTGCAAGTAGGAGTCGCAACCACTATGCCGGCTTAGTTTGTACCTGCAACTTAAAAGCTAATCCTGAAACGCAGCTAAGTCACTTCACAGTCTGTATACTTGTAAGTTGTGGTTCTATCCCGAATCGGCAGATTGGGCACCACTCCCTACCACTCTTTGACAACCAATCAATTGAAGACCCGAAACAATCATCTGACGCTTTATATTTTTAAAATTTGTAATATTCAATATAATTATTAAATATCACAAATGAGCCACGAAATAAATCTTTGCTCCGACCGGGAATCGAACCCAGGCCTTACGCGTCTGCTGGTGTGCCAACCAATGCGCCACGCCTATCCCTGCTTATATTTTAATAGTAATTATATTGTGTTTTTACTTGTTTGGAAGTGCCCACCTAAGATAGCAATGAATAAAAATAGAAAAGTGAAACTTTTATATTCATTTTAATTTAATTAAAAATGTATTTTCATATACAGACTTAATAATTTATATAAATGGCTAAAAAAAGATTATTTTTTAATTTAGAAAAAGTAATTTTGCTTTATTATCTTTTTTGCTTTTGTAAGTAGCTCCACGATATACCTATTAGCGATGGTACCCAAGCCAGAATCGAACCCACGCCTTAGAGATGACGTAATACTTACGCGAAAACTACCGCCCCTCGTTATATTAGGTTATATATCCCGTTTAATGATTATGAGACTTATAAGTAAAGATTTAGCAAGAGTAAAGTGGCTATTTACAGTTCTTAACGCATATAATTAAAATTTAATAGCTCCTCTTGTGTGTGAATTATGTTTGCTAAGAAAGCAACTCTATGCTGTAATTTATATAATTTTGTGAATGGGAATTTTGACAACTCGGTTGGCTCCCAGCCTAATGTTCAAACTAAACTATAAGGCCCCTTGAAAGAGGTCAGACGACAGGCGCTTCGATACTCACGCAAAACAGCCTACACACGTTAAATATTTACTTTAATAAATAATGGAAACCAACCCCTGAGTATCCTAATTGATCCTAAATTCAAAGATTTTATGTAAAAATATACGGTAAAAAAATATATTTTAATAAAAGCTATATAAAATAAACTCGCAGAGATCAGAAAACCTATTCAAATGTGTTCCGTTTTCAATGAAGAGATATGATATGACTTGTTTTGTCTCAGATCTCATTGATGATCTTTGCGAGAAACTGTGCACTGCAGCTTTTATTTTAAGTGAAAAAGGCTCACGCCGCAACTTGCAATCTGCAAAGGCTCAAGCATTTAAGTTGGAATAAATTGAAATTTCTGCCCTGCACAACGTTCACCGTTCGACGTAAATATATATTCAAGCGAACGCAATTTAACGCACGAAATTGCCTCGATATTATAAATATGACGCCGCGTAATACACAAATATATTGAGTTATAATAAATGAACGTGTTTTTCAATTAACTAAATTAAAATAAAATATCGAATAGTGCTTCCACCGTATATGTCTCTTTTGCGAACAAACTTTTCGAATAAATAATGTTGTAATCGGACTCCGTATATTTAGTTTCGATAGGAAAGTTTCAAATAACTGTTGATATACGAGTGTATCAGAAACCAAAGTCTTCGCCACTTTTGCCGTGAGCTGTTGATACTTCTGCTTTTCTCGCACGATAACAGGTCAATATATTTTACACTTCTGCGATCATTGCAATCTTTATAAATTATTTAGACATCCTTATATTTTTGAACGTTCTATATTTTGATAACAATCCTCCGATTGGCGTGATGTGAGGGGAAATGTTGTCGGATATGACCTGCCTATCTTCTACCTATCTTCCTATTCGTCCTACCCAGATAGAACTGATAGTAAGATATACTGCTCTCCAAAAGCAATGGGGTCACTAAGATAATTTTACTTTAGAAATTGTGTTTCTAAAAATAGATACAATTGGAGAAAAATAATCGAAAACTTACGTATTACTATTGTAGAACCATTAGTTTCATGCGAATTGTAGCACAAGGTGACTTTTTCAGCATCAGTTACATGTCCTTTGCAGTCCAACTAACTGTAATTAATGAATACACCAAACTTAATTGAATTTGTAATTTTCATCCCATTTTTTTATAAATAAATTGTTCATCCTCTAACGTAAGCATTTTGTCTTCATCCAAATGGCTTCTTTATTTTTCATAAGTACTTAATGAAGTATTTTTAATTAGCCCGAATCAAAGTAGGTTTTATATTTAACATTCTAGGGGTATCATTGCTTCGCAAAATTAATCATACCTTTAATGGCTAACTGGAAAAAGAAATAATTTCGAAGCGTAATATTAAAAAAACAGCTTTGCATGAAAGCTTTATCGTGAGCTGGTATTTGAATTTATTTACTATTTCACTTCCGGCGTACACCTCTACCGCACGATCTCCATTTTATATAAAATGTGGCGGATTTTCGTCGAATAACGAGATGCAGTCTTGTGTCAAAACATGAAACGTATTCAGTCTTGCATTTACTTTACTGCGCTCCTTTATGTACAATAGAATGATCGGATGTCGTCACTATTCTGAAACACCTCCTTCTGAAACGTGTTACGTAACAACTCTAAAGTATTCCACTGAAAGAATTGTTGAATTATACTGATCTATATTAGGTACCTATTTAGTTGGTTACACTGAATTTTTTTTAATTTCATTTTTAATTGTCATATATCGATGACTTTTATTCTTCACTGAAATGTTATTAAAAAAAATGTTCAATCTGTATTTATTAATTTCATTTGTTTTATAAATGATATGATAAATGCGACATAGATATTAAGTGCTCAAATCAGACAGAAATATGTTTCGATTATTGCACAATAAAAATGTATATTCGCCAGTATTGTTATTAGCAATTTTATGATAGGGATTATTACGTGTGATATTATTTGATTTGGAGGTAAAGATTGTGGGGTGTGTGGCGTCACGGTGTTGGGTGGTTCGTGGGCGGGCGGGTGGTGCTTGCGCCGAGGAGCGCGCGCCGTCGGCCGCCCCAGTAGCTGCCAGTCGCTGCCCGCGCTGCACGTGACTCAGCTCCGCGTTTTCCTGGACTCCCCATTCCTCTCAGCTCGCCGACTCCAGCGCCGCACCGCGCGCCGGCTCAAACTGTGACCCTGTGAAACTATGTGCTTTTGATGTTTCCTCTCCCTGTCAAAAAACACTAACAGACATATTTATCGACAAACTTAACGCAGGTAAGTTTATTTGTTTTGAAATTTTAATATATTTACGTCACAAGTTTTATTTTTATCAAATCGTTGGTTAATTATAACCTATAATGTTAGGTTTTAATTATATATTGCCGGTTATTGTCCACAAAGGGTGTTTTGTGTTTTTCATTGGAGCTGACCTTTAATAATAATTAAATTAAAGTTATTGATATAATTTAAAGTTATTATTATTTTACTTTTATCATTTATTTTGTATTATAGCTATTAATTCAAGTTCATAGGTTAAATTGGTTTCATTTTAATTTAATTATGCATAAATTATGTTAATTTTTCGGTGCACATCGTTAAACACATAATTAATAGTGACGCTTTAAATAAATTCCAATGCCTAGATTAAACATTTTATTATTATTTCACACAAATATATAAGATATATACGCAAAAAAATATCTGTAAATATAAATTGAATATTTTTCACGATAGAACTATTTTTATCTACATACTCGTATAATCCGTCGCAAATCATACGAGTTTTACGTTAGCAACTAGATATTTAAAATACGCATTTTCTTCATTGAGACTCGACATATGACCTCGCCTGATGGCAAGCAAGAAGAAGTCCAAGAGCGCCGACGACTGAAAAATCTGATTCAGTTCATCTCAATTGACATGGCTGCCTTAGTCTCCATCACTATGCCGGCCAAATTTCTAACAATTCTGACAAACATCCATTTAATCTAATTTAATAAGAGAGCAACTAAGATTCTGAATGAAAGATACCTATATGTATTAGTAATCCAAGTTTATAAATCAATTAGGCTTATGAATGAATAGATTGCCAAGATATGGAGAGAATATTAACTATGCAAATACTCGTATATTCTCTTCAAAAGACTGCCATATTGAGATACATTTATAACGGTTAAAATTCAATTGACTTTAGTGTCTTGGTTAGGTAAATATTTATAATATATATTTCATATTTATAGACCAAGCTATATTGGTACCGGAAAGTGGTCTTGTCGGAAAGCACTTGGTTTAAGAAACTATTGCTCTACCACTAGACCACGCCTTTGCTACCGACAATCAATCAAAATTATCACGCCTTTTTCCCACAGGTAGGCAAATACCATGGAGCGTAACTTGCCAAGATCCTGACACAACTTCCTCACACCCACAATTCTCTTCATACAAGCTTTACTATTAAGATTTACGAAAAGAAAATAACAATTTATACAAAAAGCAATTTATAATAATATATAAAATACCTGAACAGGCCACAATCAATATATTTTTAAATATTTCAATTCATTATTATTTTACATTTCATTGTCATTTTCTGTCACCCTGACATTTCCGCTTCCCATACCTACTACTATGTGTCAATCAGCGGATATAATAACACACGCGCTCATAAAAACCGCTAAAAAATATAAATAAACGTTAGAACCTACCTTACTCTGTTATTTAAAAAAACAGCTGAAGTGTTAGTGGACTGGCAGTGAATAAACAGTAAGCAGCATGCTCGTTTTTTTAGGTTTGAGGTACAACCCAATATCCAATATCATTTATGATTTTTTTGTTTATTATAATTTGTCATTTCATATCGATTTGCCTGGTGGTAAGCAAGAGATATTCTAAAACGCTCACGACTGAAAAAAACCAATGCAGTTTACAGTTGCTTATCCTTCAAAATTCAAATCAATGTTAAGAATAATATATATTTATATTACGTGTATAAAAACAGAAAGTCAATTAAAAGTTTTAAAAGTCAATTAATATACTAAAATTAGAAAATAACAAAACAAGAATTAATTAAAAATACACAGAAAGGTTAATATTAAATTTAAAGTATACCAATACTTTTCCTTTTAAAGTACTTGGTCAATTTAAATAAATAAATTATGTAATAAAGGAAATGCGTCACGCGTGTCGTTAAAATATTGTAAAAATACAAATTATCTATCAAATTGTCACGCCCTTTTCCCACAGGGACAGGCAGGGACAATGGAGCGTCACGATCCCTCGCTTCCTCCACATTCACAATTCTGTTCATACAAGCTTTATAGGGTTATGGCCACTAGGCAACCTAGCTTTCTTGAGGATGTCCCGGATTTGGTCGGCAAACATCCTCGGGCCTGCCTCGTTTAACGCATCCATTCACATGAGATTTATAAATTCCTTTCATCAATCTACGTTCACTCATCCTTTCCATGTGCCCAAACCATCGAAGCATTCCTTTATCAATTCTTGTCACTACATCCTCTTTCAAACCACATCTATCGCGCACAGTGCAAATACAATTACCAGACTTAGATATTTGGATATGTGTCAGATTTGGTGACGGCAACTGAGGCAACTGTACTAAAAACTAAAAAGGTTTTTTTAGTCGTCGGCGCGCTTAGACCTCATCTTACTTACCACCAGGCAAATTGAGATTGGATGTAGCGTCTCAATAAAAAGAAATCGTGGAAAAGTGGCTCTGCATATCCCTGTGAAAATTAAAACTCGACTATTTGATTAATTTAAATACGATACGATTATGAAGTGGATTTATTATGTTTAATAATCTTGTGTCTTAAAAATATTTGAAATACCGTTTTCCTTTGCATGTTCGCATCATACATTAAAGAAGTATTAAATACAATATATATACTCGTATATGTGTTCTGTGGTTCGCTCAAACCTTTATAAACGCTAAATTAAATTAGTTGCGAATAGAACCAAAGACTCGGTTTTTGCAGTCGTCGGCACTCTTGGACCTCTTCTTCCTTACCATCAGGCGGGTAAAGGTAAGATGTCATGTCACAATAAAAAAAAAACTAGGAACGTATGAACACAAATATTTTTTTAGCGACTCGTAGTCTCTGTAGCATCATCTACGATTTTCCAAGTTGTCAGCGATTATACATTCCCATATATATTGGTTCGACTTACTATTATTTAACCGTAGTAGCAGTCACCGCCATTCATAGAGCGCACACCAGCTTAATATTAGGCGGGGTGCTGTCATATGTCGACAATAAAAAATAAAAAACATACCACTGTAGAGAGATAATCTCTGTCTGTAAGCAACAGTCCGCTTTGCCGCCTCGCTTAACTTCTTAGCGGACCTTATACCGCTAAATTTCAGTTGAGCTTTAGTTGCGGAACACTACTTCTACTTGTACTTGTACCTTTCTTTTTAAGTGGAATAAATAATCAAAGTTGCCGTGAAGTAGTGATATTAAAATAGTCTGACAATCCAAGGGACCACTTTCCGGTACTAATGTACTAATGTACTGTCGTTGCCTAGTTTCTATTATACAAACACGTTTAGTAGCTTAGTATAGATATTTAAAGATATTCTAAAATTCCATTCGCGGAATAATTAATATTCGTGACAGTCCGGGGTAGTCTGCCGATCCGAGGTAATACCACCACATCAAGTATACAAACCGTAAAGTGACTTAGTCATGTTTCGGAACCAGCTTGTAAGTTACGAGCTCC
The DNA here is from genome assembly GCA_905220615.1 of Tinea trinotella. Taxonomy (NCBI): domain Eukaryota; kingdom Metazoa; phylum Arthropoda; class Insecta; order Lepidoptera; family Tineidae; genus Tinea; species Tinea trinotella. The sequence goes on from HG992314.1 coordinate 5,806,942, forward strand.
AACTATACCAGCCTAGTGTAGTTGGAACTCGTGGACCGCATTCCAGCTTAAGCTAATGTTAACATGCTGTCACATGTCAAGCTATATAAGTACTATACTGTCATACATCAATGCTTAACAGATTAATAATGAAAAAGGGTCATTTTTAGAAATGTCAAACAATAGCTATTATGGGTGATATATAAAAAAACGATAATTTTCGGCGGCACGAAATTATTTTTACTATTTATGTTCAATAAAAATATAATAAAATGACTATCGGAAATAAATACTTATTTACAATCGACAAGTGGAATGCTTTACCAGACCATGTATTCTGGCTCCGTGTTCTTCCTATCCTATATCCTAAGATCCTTCAAACGATGCGTGAAGAAGCACTTTTAGTCGGCATAGTGACGGTGACTGAGGAAGCCGTGAACTGAGTCAGTTTTTTCAGGCGTTGTCGCTCTTGGGTTTCCCCTTGCTTATCAACTGTCGGTCAGATGTAGAGTCACAACAAAAAAAAAGGAATGAAACAAATTTTATGCGGCTTACTATCGCGTTTATTTTAGTTTTTGATTTTACATTTTTTTATTATTATTCCGACGTTTTGGGAGCTTTGCAGCCATCGTGGTCACGGATGCGGCTTACTATCAAGATAAACGCGATAATCAATGTTCGCGCAATATCTAAGAAAATAAAAATAAAATAATAGTTTTTATTTGATTCTCAGTCGATGTTGTTAATGGATGTACTTCATTTTTGATGGAGTGCTACGCAATTCATTTGTTTTGTTAATAAATGAATAAATCAATTTCTGTTTGGAAACAATAGCATTTATCTCTGATGGATATTATGACGTGACACGATTCGGGCTTTTGTTCGTAATAATTTATTTAAACATCAAGATTAAATTATAGAATTTCCATTTGATTTTATTATGGAAAATAAACTTAGAGTATGATTGTTACAAAATCGAACATTTTTATGCGAACGGTTGTATGCGAATATTGTTTATGAAAAATAGAATTTTGCGCGTTTATTTTGCTAATTACAATCAGACGCACCGAGAGCTTAGCAGACATCTTGACTCCCACGCCTACAAAATAATTTTTACTTACATTTGAATAATTATCTACTAAAGTGCGTGTATCAAAAAAGCAGAATATTCAAAGATCATTGGTATCTTGGTACCAGTAAGTGGCTTTGAACCCGTGCTCTCGGTTTGTGTGACCATTGCACTACCACTCGCTATAGTCGCTTTTTAAAACAAATATCAAATCGGAGACATCCTTAAGAAAGCTAGGTTGCCTAGTGCCAATACCCGTAAAGCATGTATGAGGAGAATTGTGGATGTGAAAGAAGCGAGAGAGTTGTGTCAGGATCGTGGCAAGTGGCGCTCCATTGTCTCTACCTATCCCTGTGGGAAAAAGTCGTGATAATTTGATTGATTGATTGATGTTAATAATATTCCTTGTAGTCGCATTTAACCCTGTAATGATTCACTCTTTAAAGTTTGTTGGCTTTACCCAAAGATCAACTTTTATTTTTAATAGAATGGAATTGAAGACTGGTACTTGTCGGGTGGAGTTCGACCTCGTCAACAATGGCTATCTGGCCGCTCTAAATTAAAGCCTTATAGCTATATATAACCCAGTTAAAAATATAAAAGACATTTATTTATAACGTTAGGAATATAGCGTTCTAAACACGGACTATATACGTTCTAAACATAGATGTCACAAACTTTTATTTGACATATAATGAAAAAATGTGTCTTAATATGTTACTAAAAAGGTCCCAAAGTGTTTCGCGTATTTTTAGAATTCTATTTCACGTTCTTTAAGCTTCCATTACACTTGTAGATACTAAAAAGATAGATTATTAGAAGGTATTAGAAGAAGGGTAAGAGTAAATTGTAGTGTTCAACTAAATAGGTATACTACCTATTTATATTACTATAAAGTAAATTTAAATTGGCTTATTCCAATATTTATTTTTATATATTTATTTATCAACAAGTTAAAAACAATATATTTTTATTTATATATTTATATTATACTACTAAATTGCTCGTATCATAAAAACAGGACGACCAAAGTATATATATCAAAGCTCTCGGTTTTCATGACCATTACATTATATATATATAGAAGTAAATAAATCGTTACATGCTTACAAACAGACAAGTCGAGAACAGTCGTCAAGTCAAAATACAAAATAGGATATTATATAATGTAATAATACAGATCGCCCACACTAATAGCACATTCTATTTTCTGTAATAGAAACATATAAGTAGTAGAAAATAGTGAAATTAGACATCAATTTAATTTACAATTTCCATTTGAAAATAAACACATTTAATATTTTTATGTCAATATTAAATTTTAATTACATAGTTAGTATCCAAAGTCCTTACAACCAAAAGATATAATTACCTTCAAGGACATTAATATTAAAAATAGGAAGGATATATTCATTAAATACGCTATATTGTATTTGCAATTTAATGAATTATTAGGCCGTGTTTTGGGTTTAGCTTAAAAGATGTTGGAGTTTAGCGAGGCTGACATAGCGGATTCGACTGCTACTTCCAGATGGTGTGCCGCGACATGTCGTGGAGTCATTGAAAAAATAAACTGACAAAGCAGACTCGGCAAATGAGAACAGACCGACTCCTTGCCACTCTTACAATGGTAGATATACCTTATGATATATTATAATACCTACTGTTGTTTTTGATATGATTATATTCTAGATTATATTTTTTAAATAAAGTTCCGATAACCATGAAGTGTGTATAAAAAAGTGTATAAAAGAAGCGAGTGAAGTTTGTCGATGGCGCTCCGTTGTCTCTACCTATCCCATGTTACGATAAAATTAAAACAATTTGCTATTGAATTAATTTTAAATATATCGGATAAAATAAAGCTCAAAAGCAAAATAGCTTTGAACATGTCCTTATAGTCCGCAAAGTGCTTTGAGCTAAGAAACTGCTGTTGTGGAAATAGTTGTGCACTCCACGGCATCGAAATACAATATAGTTTATTCAGACGCTTGAAACTGCCAACTTATAAAGCGTATTCTTTGTCGGTTACCTGAAAAAAAAAAACAACAGTAAATTTTATATAAAATATATTCTACAGTATTTTTATGATGAACATTTTGTTGTTTTAAAAAACTTAATAAATATTATCATTAGCCCATTTCATTATACCATTTCTTCTTATACCTCTTTCTTTTTTCTATAACTCACAACACTTGCGGTGTCGTCGAATTCATCAAGTCGAATTCATCTCGCCATGCGCTTGGATCGTAACGTCGCGTGAACCAACTAACAACTAACTAAGATATTGTTACCCTAAATGATCTTTCACCATAACCTTGCGTCATGACTTGAGGGTTTTTATAACAGCATCCCGCCTGATGTTAAGCTGAAGTGCGTTCCAGGATAAGATGTGACTGCTACTAAAGTTAAATAACTGTAAGTAGCAGTCACATTCACTATGCCGGTAACTCACAAGCTGATCCCGGAACGCGACTAGATCACTTTACGGTCTATCTTGTAAGTGGTAGTACAATATTGACAAATATTTGTAATATTTAATCTAATTATGGAGCAACAGATGTGCAAATACGTAACCAGTACTGAGGTTGGCGTATTTTAGGTTCTCAGCAGAAATCGCTGCACTTAAAGGTGCGTCTGTCTACACAAGTCGCATCCCACACCAGATACCTGCCAAGTTTCCACGACCCACCAATCATGCCGTCGGATCTCTTGCCGTCGCTCCGCGCAATACAAGAGGGTTCTAAAATTGCAGGCACTTCGACAGTGATAAGAGCTCTTCTGATCATATGATTGCCCTGACGCGTGACGAGGAATACGACCGGCACTTCTGGCACAAGAAAGCCTGTGGTTCTCCGGTTCACCGGTTCTCCACACCGACACTGGTGTTGATGGACAATCCGAGACGAAGGCACAACAAAAAAAAGCTATAAAAATATACAATATGCCACGCCAGTTGTGCGTTGACAACTAAACACCTACATTTTTAGCCTATTATTGAAAGATGTTCTTGTAAGCTAATATACAAGTGTATCTTATAATACAAAGTTAAATAGTCTGATAAAAACAGATTAAGTCTTTAACCTTAGACGTCCCATACGACCCTCTCAGAATAAGTAAAGTGCTTCAGCACACAGATCAAAGGACTAAAAATTCATTTTATTTCTATAAATTTCAACGTTCATTATTAAAAACATTGAAGAGAAATCCAAATAAAACATAAAAGGAAATGGGAACACTCCTTGAGCTCTAGAACGAAAACTTGTATACAATATGTCCTGCGGGATCAGTCACCGTGACGTACCGCTGTCCTCTAAACACATTGTTAGTGACCGAGGAGCGACACTTCCCAACTGCGCCCTACGGGACAATAACTACGTCAGCATACTTTTTAAATTCAGGTTACTCATGTATGACACAAAATGTGCATTTGTTGCCTATACGTGTGTGGTACATGAAAGCTTGAATTAAATTCATATGTTATTGAATTAAACAAATTATATGCGGCGTATTGATTTTAGATTTTTTTTATTATTCCGAAATTTCGAGAGCTTTGCAGCCAGATTATGAGGTGTTGTTTAATTCATTAATCTCAGTTCGCGCAAAATCTAAGAAAATACTTCATACTTTATTTTAACACGTTATGGTAGTTGGGGCTATAAAATTCTAAATGAAAAACATGTTCTGTTAACGTTCACCCACAAGATAAAGACGACCTGTTAAACAAAATAACTGAATGCAAGCTGCCACTGATCAGATCGCCCTTTAGTGAACGACCTATGGCTGATAATTGTCGTTATAACTTTCTTTTATTAAGACGCAATATCTGAACTCGACTTACCTAATGGTAAGTAACGAGAGCGTCAACGACTCCATCAATCTATTCTGTTAATGCTTGGTTCATCCGCCGCCTCTATGCCGGCCAAGTTATATAAACAATTTTGTTTTTTAATAATGAAATATTACGAGACACGTCCAATTTAACATTATTAATAATATTTTCTTAGAACATTGATTAATGAATTAAACAAATTTTATGCGGCTTACTATCGCGTTTATTACTCTCCGTGACCACGATGGCTGCAAAGCTCTTGAAACGTCGGAATAATAAAAAAATGTAAAATCAAAACCAAAATAAACGCGATAGTAAGCCGCATTAAATTTGTTTCATTCATTATTAATAATAACTGTTTATTATAATAATAATAATCATTGCATAACCAAAAACAGATAACAACAAAATAACAATTTATTTCTGTTTAGTTTACGAAGCTGATTTTATCGTCTATTTACTTCAACTTATTTCACATTCACACAATCAACTTGTTGTTTGTAGTCCCTGGAAATACATAACGAAGTTTGCACATCGGAAAAAGACGACGTTAAGTTAATCGCAGTTTACGTTGATTTCACCAACATTGCACTCCATACAAAGTTTATATTTTCAACGGGAAACTTCGAAAGTAAAGATATTAAAACAAACAACACGTAATGAAGATCTTTCTCAAAGATTCTACATAATTTTAAGCATACATCTAACTTTTAAATCCTATAATAAAACAGCAGTTAAATAATAAAGTTACGCAATTATAAGTTCAAACACGTCTACTTTTGAATTAAGTTTGTATGCATATTATTTATAGAAAATACCTATTTATTTACGTTAACATTATGGCGACTTATTGTTGGAAAATAGTTAGTAAATGCGATCATAAAGAAATGGAATTATTTCAAATAGTTAGTATGTATCCAAATTATATTATAAACACGAAGTTTTATAAGCATAATTGTTACTTATTCCGACTGAAATGGCTGGATGGGTTTGAATGAAATTCGGAAAAGAGATACTCGTTGCTTATACCCTGAATTAACACGTAGCCCACCTTTTATCACCTTTTACCTTTTTTACATTTACATTTTATTATGTTTTATTTATTTTTAACTTATAGATGGACTATAAGGATCCAAGAGATAGTATTAGTGCTTTAGAAAAAAACTAATAATTTATAGTATCTGCTAAGCGCCTGGCCGAAGAGTTGTCCAAGTGGCTGAAGAAGAAGTCTAAAGACAGAAAGACTGGCAATTATTTCTTCCAACATATTAATAATGTTGCCAGCCCCCTTGGGACTATCTCTGATGCGACGTCATTGGATGATATTTTTTATGTATAGTTAAATTATAGTTAATATACTTTTACATACAATTAATTAATTACTTATTACAAAACTTAACTTACCTCGCCAAAATGTCTCTAGTGTTAGTTCCGTAAGAAATAGAGTCTTCACTCTGAAAATAAAAGTTAAAATTAGTTTTAGTGTTATTTTGTATAGCTAATATTAATGTTAATTTTATCCTGTAAATTCAACGAAATTGCATTAACCACCTGTTCTATTAATAGAACTATGCATTTTAATGACGATACTGTCCAGCTATTGTGATGCAAAATAAAGGCTGAATCTCGATTTTTCCGACCATAGTAGTTCGTCAACTGTGTTTTACACTTTCAAATTTTACGAAAATAAAGTTAAAAGAGAAAAAAGCCGATCGTTCTATTTGATTTTACTCTTCGTTACTTTTCTTGTTTATTTTGTGTGTTAAGTCAACGTGTAATGGAAATGAACTCTAAAATCAAATATTCCACAAAGATAAGCAGGAACAATGAAATGGAATTATTTCACTTTGAATTTGCTTGATAAATTAGTTACTTTAAATACGTAAAAATTATAATTATAAAATTATTTCGATACTTGCTAATCTACCATAGCCCATCTTTTATTTCAGTTAGAATAATTTTATAATGATTGGTAAGAGTGGTAGAAAGTGGTACCCAGTCTGCCGATTGAAGTGATTTGCCTTTGTGATGATTGTGATTTGATTTGTAAGTTGCCGGTTCCAACTAGGCCGGCATAGTAGATGTGATTGCTACTTACAGTTATTAAATTGTAGTAGCAGTGGCATCTGCTCATGGACAACACTCTAGCCGCTGCTCAAGCGAGGTGCTGTTAGATGATGAGTCACAATAAAAAAAAATATAAAGAAACTCATAAAAAAACTTTCTTTTCAAAAGTAGCTGTTTATCTTAAGATTTTTTGAAAATGTTTAGCCTTTTACTAGTTTAGGTGATAGATCAAGTTTGTGCTTAGGGATATTTTAGTGAGCAATAAATATTAATTTACGAACAAATTTCATTAAGGCCGTATTTTAGCCACTTGTAATTCTATAACTTCGTTCAATCGTGAACATTCTTGATAAATAAATATAGATTCCCAAAAAAATGTCTACCCAATAAAATGTTAGGGCGTACTTAATTGATTTACAAAAGCTTTTACTTCTTTAATTCTATGAATTTTTTATTAGCTTTTTTGACCTTTTGAACCTTTCTCTATTTAAAACCTCCCAAATGGTACCTGTTGGTTGGTCAAATACATTTAGAAGACAAGAAAGGAACTCGTTATTATTAAATTAATCAATTTCCACCCAGGCTGAGTAAAAATATCGGTTGTCTATTTTTACATTTTCTAATTTTAGGTGTTACAAATTTAATACAATTTTAGATGTAAATTTTTCCCCCTTTTGCCGTTATAGTGTGGCGACTAAGGCAATTGTAAACTGAATCGAGTTTTTTAGTAGTCGACGCTCTTGGACTTCCCCTTGCTAACCATCAGGCAAGTAGACTCTCAATAAAATAAAACATGATTATTTTATTAGAATTATATTATATGTTAAGCTGAAAAACATGCCTGCAACAATGTTTCAAGCTAACTCCGAAAGGCGACTCAGTCGCTTAATACGAAAGTAATAGTAAAGTAAAAGACCTCTAAATGTCTGCCTAAATCATGTATTTCATGTACAGACTATCAAAAAAAGATTCGAAACTAGTTCCCAAATGTCTATAAATAAAATGTCCAATCTTTATATCTCGTACGTTACGGTTTCGCAATAAAGTCATATCCGCTTGTAAGCCACAAGCGAATGTATTCCACAAAGGGGTGAAATTTACGTGGCAGTTCAAAAGCTATATATAGAATGTTGTTTTTTTACTAACTCACTTAATTGGTCCGATACCAATTCAATCCAAAAAAAAATGAAGTTTTGCGAACGTGTGATATTCGTTAGATTTTTTGACAGTCTATGGAACGTCGGACAGACTTTTAAATTGCGTATTGTAGTACTGAGGCTGGATGACAACTGACTTTATTATTACATTATAAGAGCTCTATTATTAGAATAATTACAATAAATCCTAATGTCTAATGACCTAAGATAAACTTATAAGTATGACTCGACATATGACAGCACCATAGTGCCTGATGTTAAGCTGGAGTGCGTTCCATGAATGGAGGTGAGTCCACTATGTCGGGCTAGTTGAATCCGGCAACTTACAAGCTGATGTCAAAACGCGACGAAGTCACTTCACGGTTTGTATACTCTTTAAACAAATATGTTTAAAAGTTCGGTACGTCTTTCCTTTGTAGAACAATCGACAAGTGGAATGCTTTGCCAGCCCACTTGGTTTCCATCCTATAACCTTGGATCGCTTAAAGGATCCAAGGTGCTTGAAGATGCTTGAAGAAGCACCTTTGGCTAGCATAGTGACGGCGACTGAGGCAGCCGTGAACTAACTCGGTTGTTTCAGTCGTCGTCACTTTTGGATCTCCTCTTGCTTATCATATGCGGGTCAAGGTCAAATGTCGTGTCACAATAAAAACCTTACTTAACTTAACTTACGGCAACCACAGTCGCCATCACTTTTGTCTATGTCGGCCAAAGATAAAGACGGTAAAAGACCTTATTAACTTATTATAATTTTCAATCATTTCTTCAGATAATAAGAGTGCTTAAAATCTACGCCCAAAACCAAATTTCACTCGTAACGCTTCATTGTACACAAAAACTAGTAAGGCGTGAATACATTTACATTTTGCGATAATAAAAAACTATTTGAGTACAATTTTAGCATTATAATGAAAAGTACATTATTTGCTACATCTCGCATTTACGCTTACAAATCCACCCACGCAACCACCCTTGCGATGATTCGCTGAATCATATCCGAAGGTTCGGAGGCACAAAGTCAGCATTTTCATAACAGATTCGTTACAATTTCATTCTCGTAATATATCAGTCAAAGCGAGATGAGGGAAATCTGTACCGCTATGACGAGTATGTATCGTAAAAGTAACTTTATGTGTGATCTCTGAAGTTTCAAATTCCTTAACTTATTAAAGCGATCTTAATCTAGGTAGAGAAATGGTCTCGTAAACCAAGTATACCACTCGTCAGCACTAATGTATCTTTGATAATGCAGTCAATGGTGTAGTCCAATTATTTAATGAATATAATTTTTAAGGAGTTAATTGAAAAATCGCCTAACAAACACGTTTTACAAACAATTTTATTGTTAAGTTCGGTGCTTGCGTAGGTCAAACGACCCTTGACGCGGATTTCAAGTAGACTGCCCGAAATATATACCTATGATATTTCTGACTTGAATTTTCTATTTTAAAAATGAATACATGATAGAGGCACGCATTATAAGCAAATGACAACAAATAGATGATCTCTTCCTCGCATGTAATACATACACTGATGTAGGTACTCCTTTATTTAATAAAGTGGTGTTTTATGTTGGTATATTATTTATTCGAATATACACCTGTTTATTGTATACCATATACCTATATATACACACTTTTTTCACTAAAACAACACCTTTATTTTTTTATATGAATATTATTGTACAAGTGTACGATAATATTATATAAAGTTTATTTTTTTTATAAAAATTATAAAAATTAATCTTAGAGGTTCAAGCTAACTTTAAGATAGTGGCAGTCGACGACAGGCGTGGACGAACGGTTTAGCGATTGGTTTGTTGCGCGTAAAGTCCCGGGCTCGATTCCCAGTCGGAGCAAATATTTGTTTCATAGCTTTTATTTGTAATATTTAATAATTATATTAAATATTGCAAATATTTGTTAATAAAAGATGGATGGATGGAAAGAGATGGATATTTGCTTCGGATCTGGTTATCAAAGAGTGGTAGGCAGTGGTACCCAGTCTGCCGATCCGGGGTAGTACCACCACTTACAAGTATACAGACCGTGAAGTTATTTGGTCACGTTTCGGGATCAGCTTGTAAGTTGCCGGTTCCATCTAGGCCGGCATAGTGGATGTGATTGCTACTCACAGTTATTGAATTATAGTAGCAGTGACCTTCATTCATGGACCACACTTCGGCTTAACATCAAGCGGGGTGCTGTCATTTGTCGAGTCACAAAAAAAAGAGATAGTGACGGCGATTTAGGCAACCGTAAACTGACTCCCTTTGCCTACCATCAGGTAAGTCGAGGTAAGATGTCAAGTCACAATTTCAAAAAATCAAAACAATGAAATTGGTATCGAATAATATTATCTATTACTGTATTTTTTTTATTCGCATTTATTTTTCAATAACCAAAAATAAACGCAATAGTAAGCCGCATAAAATTTGTTTTATTCATTATCCAATATAATTAATTATTTTATGTAACAAAATATGTGCGTGTTTTTGCAATTTCAAGTGAAACATGTTTATTATTTAGTTAAGTTGAGCGGCCCTTGTGAATGAATAGTATGTCATATAAAGTAGGTGAGCTTTGAATGAGGCTCGGCAACGCGTGAGAGGTCTACGACGGGTAAACGCCTTTCCTTTGTCAGGTTTTCCCTCTAAAAATAGCAAAGTGGAATGAATGTATTTGTTTACCCTTGAGCATGTTATTATGCTTACATTGTAATAAAACTATTATTACTATGCAGGACACAACGCTTTTATGTAAGCTGATTTATTTTAACAATGTTTGTTTGTACCTGATTTAATTTAATAATGACAATACTTATATATCATAGTTCTATTATTGTAGTGTCAAGGATTGACAAAGGAAGTTATAAATCTGATATGGATGGATGCGTTAAAAAAGGCACGAGGTTGTTTTCCGAACAAATCGGAGACATCCTCAAGAAAGCTAGGTTGCCTATGACCATAACCTTAGAGCTTATATGAAGAGAATTGTAGATGTGAAGGAAGCGAGGGACTTATGTGGCAAGTGGCACTCCATTGTATCTGTCTATCTCCATGGGAAAAAGGCGTGACAGTTTTTTATTATTGTCAACATTGAAGTTTTTTGCAAATAAAATATACATAAATGAAAATTGATTGATTAAAAATATTTCTAAAATAATGTATTTTTAACATTATTGGTTGGTATCTCGTTTAGTGCTCACTTGCCGGTTGCGACAAAGCCGGCGCAATAGACGCGCCTGCTATATATACCGGAAGATAAAAAGAGGGCTAACTTGAGCTGCGCAGTATGAGGTTCGGCAGATTAGAAAAGCTCTGGACGACTGCGGTGGGATCAAGTCCGCCAATCTATACAGTCCTGCACATAATTAATAATATGCTTAATTTTATACACATTCGTAAAACAAAAAATAATCAATCAATCAATTAAATTGTCACGCCTCTTTCCCACGGGGATAGGCAAAGACAATGGAGCGCCACTTACCACGATCCTTACACAACTCCCTTGCCCAGGCTCTGTGGTTATTGGCACTAGGCAACCTAGCTTTCTTGAGGATGTCCCGATTTGGTCGGAAAACACTCTCCTGGGCCTGCCTAGTTTAACGCATCCATTCACATGAGATTTATAAATTCCTTTCGTCAATCTACTTTCACTCATCCTTAAATAAACAATAAAAATAAGTAGGTAACAAAACAAGTCACTGCGCTGCTGCGATGCTCAATGCCAGCGCTCTTTTTTTCTGCCAGGATCCATACTTGCAGTTATTTAACTGTTGCAATAATTAAAATCTGTTGCCTCCATTCATGGACTACACTCTATCCTAATACCAGGCGGGGTCCTGTCACATTCTCACTGGGATTAGCAGAGACAATCGCGATTCAGGCACTACAATTCCTTTACATTCACCACCGCTAGTACGAACTGACTTGTTTTAGGCGTTCTTGTGGATGTCTCCGATTTGGTCGGAAAACACCCTCCTGGATGGGGGTGCCTCGTTTAATGGATGCGTCCATCCAAAAGTAATCTCCGCGTGTATACAAAATCTAGATGCAAACAGACTTACCTTTTTACATATTATATGTATCTATTTAATACGAGTAAACACGCCCTAATTCCCATAGAGAAAAAAAATTAAGATAAATTGTCTTCGTTTTCTACTGGCCTTCGATCTGTAAATTATTTAGCTATAATAATTTAAATAATAAGTATGAAAAGATGCTAAAGTCTGCAACACAGTTCACCGATTAGCGAAGTTTTCTATTCAATAAACATTGTCTTATTTATTTAATATATAACATGATATGAAGCCATTAAAATTATTATAATTATAAATCGCCCAATTAGTAAAAGGCTACAACATAATTATGTGTGTTAGATCAATTACATATTAAATGGAAATAAAATTAGACTTAACAAATTACATGAATAATTTGAAAGTAATACTGATATTAATTTAATTAATTACATTCTGATAAAACATAATTACGGAGAAATAATTTAATTAATTTGTTCCGTAAGTTAAAATAATTATTTAATTAAATTTACATTGTACAATTTGACATCTTTTAGTATTTCTTAAATTTTGCGCTCTCCGTGATCACGATGTCTGCGAGCTATTAAAACTTCGGAATAATAATAAAAAACTGTAAAATCAATAACCAAAAAATAAACGCGGTAATAATCCGCATAAAATCTGTTTAATTCATTAACGCCTTTTTATTAAATATAGTAGTAAAAAGTATATTTAATATATTTAGTGGATTCACCATCATTAGCCAGAAGGCGTCCACTGCTGAACATAGGCCTCCCCCTTAGATTGCCATTCCGAACGACAAGATCCACCAGTTAACTGTGACTTTCACTATGTCGTCAGTCCACCTAGTGGGCGCCTACCTACGCTGCGTCTTCCGGTTCGTGGTCTCCACTCTAAAACATTTAGTGGATTAAAAAATGGACCGGATCGATCCCCTCACATCAGGCACATGGGTGCTGTCATATGTCAATTCTAAATAAAAATAATACGTTTTTATAATACAGTTACAAGTTTATAAATTATATACATTGTATATTATACATTGTATATACATTGTATATAATTTATATACATTGTAAAATTTAACACGCGAACTTTTAAAACCTTTGATCACTTTTATAATAGCAAATAAAACAAAAAAGTATATTTATTGAAAGCTAAAAGTTTCTTTGAGAAGGAAACTTCCAACGGCGCTTAGGAAGTTAAGTAAGGAGCAAATGAAGACTTATTATTAACAAGCCTGTAGTGAGTAATTAATGGTATATTTGGCTTGAGGCCACATTAACTAAGAGTTTATTTTAAAAAATAGGCCCATTATTATCCTTTTTGTTGTTTAAATAAAAGTGATTTTTAATTAATTACTTTGTAGTAATTAAAATTAAAACATAAATAAAAAGGTATGAAATATATTCTGAAAGTTGATGTTTCAAAAATATTTTTTCTTGTGACTCAACATATGGCCGCACTCCGCCTGATATTAATCTAGATCATTAAACAATGCGTGGAAAGGCACCTTTGGATGGCATAGTAACGGCGACATAGCCAGCCGTGAACTGAGACGGTTTTTTCAGTCGTCGGCACTCTTGGACGTCCATCACGCTTACTACCAGGTAGGTCAGGGTCGAGTCACGGTAAAAAAATAAAAATTAAATTCAAGTGGTATATAAAACAACATTCAATATTAGTAACATACCTGATACAAAAAAGTTCTTAGTTAATTTAATTTCCCTTGGTAATTTTGACTCATTTATGAGTAATATAGAATTCTTACATTTCTTTTCACTAAAATTGTATGAGTCATTTTAGTACTTTTATTGCACAAGATGTTACAACGCCATTTTGCCTTAGGTTATAACTACCATTTCTTTGGAATAATAAACCTCAGAATTTTATCTAATTACAAATACAAGGTTTGTATCTTGTTATTTGACCTTACATAAAAGACAACCAATGACAATTGAATTAAAGAGTTAATATACGATTCACTTTTAAAATTTATCAAGTCCTTGTATTCAAATACACTCTTAAAATAGTTTAGTGGTTTAAACGAGAATTTTATATTACAAACTTCCGCTTTAAAATAGCTCAACATTTTCTCCGTATATGTCCAACGAAGAAGATTGTTTGTCCAAAGTGTGGTCTGGGCCATGCAAATTGTGAAACCACTGAATTTAAATGTATCAATTGTGGTGGGTCACACATGGCTATGAACAAAACCTGCCCTCTATTTATTAAAGAAAAGAATGTTAGAGAAATTATGAGTAATGATAACTGTACTTATAGAAAGGCTTTGGAAATATACATTAATAAGAAAAATATATCGAAGAAGGATGAAAGATATCTAGAAAAAGAAAATGAGTTAAGAAATGCTTATTATAAATTAAGCTATGCAAAACCTTCCACTTCATACAGAGATGCCCTTATATCATTGGACATGACATATCAAGACTCTACAGAGGATGAAACTGTAGTAACAAACACATCAAATAAAATAAATAATAAACCAGTTCGTCAAAAAGAAAAGAAGAGAGCTGATAATTTTAAAAATGATAACACTATAACCGAATCTAGTAAAGAAAAAGTTAACTCTAGTAATATTACACCAGAACATTTAAAAGAACTAAAAGAAAAGATGAATAATAAATTTGACCTAATTAACATTTTTAAACAAATTAAAGAAATAATATTTTCTGATAGAAAAATTGAAGACAAAATACAAATAATTATTAAAATTATATTTAAAAAAATTGTGTCCTACTTCGTTGGTTTTATTAAAGAAGGCAATATAATACAAAACATATTTAACAATTATGTTTAATAAAACCATAAACAGACATGCTTAATATACTACAATATAATAGCACACAAAGTTTAAGACCAAAACTGGTACCATTTGAAGCGCTGTTATCTCAAAGAAAAATAACATATTTATATATTGAGTGAGACATGGTTGCAACCCGAATCTGATCTTAGAATGTGGTTAATAGTTAGTTTTAGGAAATAATTTTAAGGTAGATAATAAGATATTTTGTTAATTAGATTAAGTTACGATGGGACTGACTTAACCAAATTAGGTTCAAAGTCCCAAAATAAATATGAATTAAAAAAAAAAAAAAAAAAAAATAGCTCAAAATTCTTTAATCCATAAATCAATTAAATCGTTACGCCTCAAATCCCACAGGGATAGGCAAAACCAATGAAGTACCGCTTGCCCGTCACTCTTGAACCTCCTCTTGCTTATCATCAGGCGAGACGAGGTCAAATGTTGTGTCACAATAAAATAAAATAAACTTTACTCTTACTTAACTTACATCAAAATCTAACTCTCAAAACTTTGGTAATGGGCACTGTAGACCACCGCTGCGTTTAAATGTCTACGGCTTCATAAAGGAACAATCTTGATCATCCCTGTTTTATCCATCCAGTCACCTCTGATTTATAAAATCTCTTTCGTTCATTTTCTTTTAAACATCATATTTAACATGCAAATCAACGCAACATACTCTTCTTAATCATAATCACTACATTTTCTTTTACATCACATTTACACACAATAAAATTCCAGGGACTTTATTCTCCATTTAATCAATCAAATTGTCACGCCTCTTTCCAACGGGGATAGGCAAAGAAAATAGAGCGCCATTTGCCACGATCCTGATCCTCACATTACATCCACAATTGTCTTCATACAAGCTCTACGGGACATCCCGAATTTCTTGAGGATGTCTCCGATTTGGTCGGAAAACATCCTCCTGGAACTTTATTCCTATTGATATTTTCCGCCTATAGATATAGAAGTTGTTGAGACTTGTAATTCAAAATTATACAATTATACTTTCAAAGCTGCAAACAATAAGCTAGTAGACGAAGCTCTTCGGAATATGATAATTAAATCCAAACTACTCATATAAACAAAGTTGTAGAAAAGCTCGTCGTTAAACTTTAAAGCGCACACATAGGATACTTATGGGACGAATAAAAGTTTTCGCATATCTTGTAAAATGTAATTCAAAACTTTCCATTCAATTGCTTCATGTGGAGAGAGGTGAATAAAAGCACCAGCAGAAAATAACAGAAAAGATTTTATTATGTTTTCATTCGTTAATTTTAAATATAAAATGTTTTTTATTTATTTTGCAGTAAGTGTGTAGGTGCTTGATGTATCACCGTTATTTTAACATACTCGTGAAAGCGCTTCTAAAGATTTTTTATTGTTTGTTTTAATTTGTCATCGTACTGTATTGCACCATATTAGGTTAACAGTGTCAAAATAATACTCATTTGAAAACAATTACATGGCATTTAAAATTTTAAATACTATCTACTTTAGTTTGTACAGTTAGTACAGTTTGTTATATTTTAGACGAAACACTCAAAATTATTCGGTTTGAAGAAGTTTGTATTATTTATTCTTTTTACATTATAATTATTATATGTTAAATATTTTGTTTTATTAAAAGCAGTGTAAATTAATATGTAAATTAAAATCATTTCAAATTTTCTTGACTAAAGTTAACTGGCAGATATATTTTTTTTATCTTATGTCTAGGTATTAAGTTTGCCTTTGTACTTTATGCTATGAATTGTGAATGTGAACTATAAAATCAACATTTATTTATTTAAAAAATATAATAATAAAAACAATTTTTTTTGGCTTGCCAGACTAGGTATTTAGAAGAAAAATATATAATCTTATTTTAAAATAGGAAATGAAAAATACGTTCGAATGGGTATCATCTGAAAAAAGCTTTTGCTACTCTGTGATAAGTTCAAGAGGTCAAGTTACTTGCTGGTCTTATCTACTGTATGATTACATATACATTTGTGCTATGTTTTTAAAAAGCAAAGATAGATAAAGTTGTGTGTACTTAAAAAAAATATAAATTATATAAAATTATTTTGTCCGGCATATAACAGGACCACGACAGATGGTAGGCGGTCCATGGACGGCAAATAATCGTCAATTGTCTGCCTACCTCTCTTAAACCACAAGACGCGAATTTTTTTACTTTCCTGGCTAGACGGACAATTGTTATTTTTATAAATAATTAAGAAATATTTTATTCCATTAAAGTATTAAATATTAATATTCATCCCTCTGAATTGCAGGTGTTATAATATGAGACATAACAAATTTCATGCACCAAAGCTTGCTATAAATCAACGTGTAACCTGCACCGCAGTGTCACAATAGTTAGGCTTGATTTGTGGTTTCAGATCTCTCCACAAAATACCCCTTTGCTTGTTCACGTATCGCATAGATATTTCAAACTAGATATGTTTCAGTATTCGATATTTGATTTAGAATATTTCTTGCCATTCTGTAATTTCGATAATTTTACAACATCCATGGTCACTATGATATTTTATAACATTTTAGCTGCATAACCCGGCGTCCGGGTCCGGGTCAAAATACATCGCACGCTTAATGGCTAAATAATCAGATTTTCTTTTATGTATGTATACATAATCTTTGTACATAGCATTAAACGTGTTGTTGATAATCAGCCTTAATTATCAAACCATTTCAGGCATATACCAATGGCAGACTTTTTTGTGACTAATCATGAGTACTATTAATATATAGAACACTATTTTATATATCGTGTAAGGAATTTTATGAGTAATATTTTCTTTTTTATTGTGACACGACATTTGACCTCGACCAGCCTGATGATAAGTAAGAGGTGATCCAAGAGGGACGACGACAGAAACAACTGAGTCAGTTCAGTTACTTTTCTTCTTGGCTTACATTATTCAAGTTTTGCGTGCTAAACCCTAAAGTTTTTGAAAATCCAATATAGCCTATGTACTTAATGGTAAAATAATTTTTAAAATAGGCCCAGTAGTTTCTGAGCTTATTCATTACGAACAAACTTACAAATCCTCTTTATAATATTAGTATAGATGACTTTACATTGCTTTTTGTTAAGCTGGTTCTGGAGAGGGGTTCTGGTCAATGAAGAATCACTAGTTAGGACACATAAAACAGTAATATAAGTGAAGAAAACGCATAGTTGTTTGCTACAACGAATAACTAGGATAATGTATTGAGGTAATAACACAACAAATGTGAAGTTGTAAATAATAGGCGGGTAAGATACTACCCCAAGAATTTAAGATATTCTAGGAAATTGTGCGCGCCACGGCCGAGATACATTCATAACTCGGATCCAAACAATCTCGGTTTACGGTCGCTTTATGAAAATGTTCTTTATCTGATTACATTCATTCTAGCTAACCCACGTGTATATAATGTTGTGGAATATTATTATAGTTATATGCATATCTATTATTTATTCATTTTTTATTTACCGTAGAGCTTGTATGAAGTAAATTGTGGTTGCGAAGGAAGCGTGGGAGTGTGTGGGGATCGTGGCAAGTGGCTATCCAAAAGTGGGAAAAAAGGCGTGACAATTTGTTTGATTTTTGTTTCTTTATTGGAAGTATATATAAGGCGACCGTGTAGTGGCAGTACACGTGCTCTCGGTTGTAAACACAAACCGAGAGCACGAGTTCGAAAGCACCCACCGGTACCAATGTATTTTTGATATATGTACTTTGGTTGTCCTGTTTCTATAATACAAGCACTTTAGTAGCTTAGTATAGAAATGAAGAATAAAATAAATAAATAAATAATAATATTATAGATGATAAGTAAATTGATAAGGTTTACTTATCAGCTTAATAGGATTTACTTGAGCTGCGCAAGGCTAACCTCGATGCCTGCCTAGCGTGGGGATTATGGAAAAACATTACAAAATACCGGTGGATGCAACTGATATATTGCCGTTCGGAATGGCGTTCTAAAGGGGAGGCCTATGTTCAGCAGCTGATGATGATAATGATGTTTTTATAAATAAATAAAATTTAAGTTAAATACTTATTTTATAAAAGCCTGAATTATCTGAAAACTTTTAATCGAAAAGTTTAAAAACTTTCTTAGGGAAGCAATCGTTTTAATGTAGAACTGTTACAGTAACTTTGATTTAATGAATTCAACACTTAATTGTTTTAAACAGAATCTAAGATCTGAAGTTGTAGACGGAATAGTTGGCAGTTTATCAAAAGCAATCACCTACTTAAACTACTTACAATCGTGACCTTTTGAAATTGAGTAGTAACAATTTTCAGTTTGATAAACTGATGCGAACCGTATTTGATACGATTATAGGATCACTGCTCCTACTAAAGTATTAATCACTTTACTGTTTGGAATTTAATTAGAATACTCCTAAATGTAAATTGAGTATTACAAATTAATTAATTGAAATACAGAATTTATATTTACTCTTTACATAAATTATTCAAAGACGAAATTTTCCACTTAAATAAATTTTATTAATAGCATTATTTTTTTGTCAAGCTGGAATCCCGCCCAAGAATAGAGGCCACTGCCTATACAGCTAAATAACGCAGGTAGCAGGTGTATCCACTATGCCGGCATAGTTAAAATCGGCAACTTTTAAGCTTATACCAAAACGTAATTGAGTGAATTACGGCCTGTACACGTGAAAGACTTTTTACATATTTCTATTAAGCTACTAAAGTGCTCGTATCATAGAAAGATGACGACCAATGTACATATATCAATATTACATTGATACCGGCAAGTGGTTTTGAAACCGTGCTCTACATGAAGTACATGCTCTAACCATAACTTTTGTATTGTAAAATAAATACCTTAAAAGAGCTAACGGATTAAGTGTGAATCACATTATACAACCTTTGCATTTGGATTTATAGCACTTTAAATAATTTCCTTTCTACTGCTATGAATTTTTAACGAGGAGATTTCACTCGGAATTCCAAACTAGTCTGCAAGTATGTCGTGGTTTACGGTTGTGAATAAATTTTAGCTTTAATTAGTAAACCGAACATCACCGGCCTAAAGTCAAGAACTGATTGACATAAATTATTACTAGTTAGTATTTGGAATTTGTTAGGTAACTGGAAATAGCTTCTTGTGGCCATATTAAATTTTACAAACTAGCTTTTACAATGAATTAAACAAAACCAAAATAAACGCGATAGTAAGCCGCATAAAATTTGTTTAATTCATTAATGAATGTTCGCGCATAATCTAAGAAAATACTATGTAGCTTTTACAAACTATTTCCTATTTTTGTAAATGATTAAATATTACTTATATCATCAGTATCATCAAATATAATCAAGTATCATAATACGAGTATATTATGTTTTCCGATCAAATCGAAGACGTCCTCAAAAAAGCTAGGTTGCCTAGTGCCCATAACCGTAGAGCTTGTATGAGGAGAATTGTGAATGTAAAGGAAGCGATGAAGTTGTGTCAGGATCGTGGCAAGTAGCGCTCCACTGTCTCTGCCTATCCCCGTGGGAAAAAGGCGTGACAATTTGATTTGATTTGATTATTTTCTGACACAACTCTCTCGCTTTCTTCACAATCACAAATCTCTTTATAAAGCTCTACAGCTATGGGCACAATGTACTTTTTATTTAAATTTTTAAATTAGTGTCGTGTAACTAATATAAATAATAAAACATACTTAAAATAGAAAATAAAGGAAGTATTTGTAATTATTTTAACCTTGTATTGTTACCGAAATAATTGTTAAACCTTATATTATGTCGTGATTGTATTATTTTTAGATATAATTTAAAAATCGAAGATTTACGTTATTTATTTTAATATATTATTACAAAAGGTAGCAGGAAACAGCTGCTTGCAAGTCGCTTTCAGGAAGCCACTGATGAAATTACTATTTGAAGAGTTGCACTTTGCCTAATATTAGGCTTGAGTGCAATTCATGAATAGTGGTGACTACTACTACAGCTCAATTTTTATTTTTTACATTTCTATACTAAAGTGCTTGTATCATAGAAACAGGTCAACAAAAATACATATATCAAAGATAAATTGGTCCCGTTGAGTGGTTTAGAACCCATGCCACTCGTCTTTCGTAGCCACTGCACAGCCACTACACCACGGTCGGCTTGTATATAACCATTTCGTTAACTAAATAGAAGAATTCTTCAGTTTTTAGATTAGTAAAATACTATAATAAAATATATTGATATAGAGAAACAAAACTCATTGACATATTTTTAATTAGTTTATAATAAAGTTAACATATAATATAATAAAGAAATAATAAAATATTTTTTCTCAATAAAAAAGGCTATTTCAACGATATTTACGTAATGAAATCTTTCCTTATATACACAAGTGCTTTGGTCTTTATGATGTACTAAAAGCATCCCATAACTATCAATAAAATTGTTAGAAGGATCCCTCTATAAAATATTTTTATATTCATCTAATATAATAACATAAATGTATCACTTTATTTTAAATCTAAAACAATATTTTATCTCTCTTACACACATTTTTTTATATATTTTTACAAGGTTTTATATATTTTCACTCTGTTATGTTTGTAAATTTAAACGCCGTTACCAGCATTTTGATTTTAAAAGTACTCGTATTTATAATATCATAAATCATTCTGATTTTTTTTTGTTTAAAACTAAATATTAATAGAAACTCAAAAATCAAATTATATTTATCAATAAATATATTCCTTAGTATATTTTAGACCGAAAAATTTATATGTGGCATTTATTTTAGAATTTATTCAAAATAAAATTTATTATAAATTTATTTTGTTTTTAATGAATATTATTAAAAACAATTTAAAGTCTACATGTACTAATTACATGATATAAATATTTTTAATCGAACAAAATGGTTTGAAAGTTGAAGTTATTTATATATATTTAATAAAAGTATCATATTGTAGGTAGTCTAGTGCCTATTATTGCCATAAATCTCGATCGCTAATGAGACGCCCAAGTGGTACTTTTTAAGGATTAAAAATCACTTTTGCTAAATATTTTTAGTTATAAAAGAAAACGATTACGACTCTTTTAAAATGTTTGTTCTGATGTGGATGGGTGCGTTAAACAAGGCAGGCCCAGGAGAGTGTTTTCCGACCAAATCGGAGACATCCTCAAGAAAGCTAGATTGCCTAGTGCCCATAACCACAGAGCCTATATGAAGAGAATTGTGGATGTGAAGGAAGCAAGGGAGTTGTGTAAGGATCGTGGTAAAAGGCGTGACAATTTGATTGTTTTTTTATTCTTTCTTTTATACATATCTTTCTCTACCCATCAAATGTTTATATTGAGCGTTCAAGAGTAACAGGCAGACTGTGGTGGTAGCCCGGTCTGCCCTTCTGGGATAGTACTTCCACTTTTACGTGTACGAGTATAGACTATAGACCGTGGAGTGACTCAGTCCAATTAAAGACCAGCATAGTGGATGCATTTGTAATTTTTTTGTACTACGTTTAAATATAGTAGTAACAGGCGCCTCCTTTCATGGACCACACCCCTGCTTAACACCAGGCGGGGTTTAGTCATAATAATTTAAAAAACAAATCACCACAAATTATTATTATTTATCCTATATATCACCGAAGCCAGCCTCAAACTGATCCCTAATCAGTTTAAAAGTTGAGGCCTGCGTAGTACAAGTGACTGATGGTTGCAGACACTTATCTGTGGCAGGTTTGGCCCAAGTCATGAATCGCATTCCAGCTTAACATAAAAATAATAACATCTATGTCAAAGCGATGCCTACTGTAGCTATATTTATTAACGTTATGAACAATATAAGTCACGTTTTGAATACCTGTACTCGTATACTGTCGGCTACGGGTTATTGAAACGTCAAATGTCATTTAGATATAACCTCTTCGAATGAGGGGATTACAATGTAGATTGATATGTAAACCGTATAATACCTACGAAACCCTGTCGAGTAGTATAGGAATATAATTGTGTATTTGATATTTAGTATAATAACTATTAGAAGTCAAACCAAACAATTATATTATAAAGATTTTTTATTTATTTAGACGCTAAATTTGCCCTTGATTTGCCTGAAAATTAAAATCTATTTTTTCAGTCGTTCGTCATCACTTTTGGACCACCTCTTGCTTATCATCAGGCGGGTCGAGGTCAGATGTCTTGTCACAATAAAAATAAAAAACAATATTTTTATTTTTATTGCCACGGTAAAGGCGACCGTGGTGTAGTAGCAGTGCAATGGTTACACAAACTGGAGAGCACGAGTTCGCGATCACATACCGGTACCAATGTATCTTTGATATATGTATTTTGGTGGTCCTGTTTCTATGATACAAGCACATTAGTAGCTTAGTATAGAAATGTAAATTTAAAAAAGTAATAATGCAAATACAAATACAAAAGCAATTAAAGCGTGAAAGTAGACAATTAATTAATAAAAGCATGTGCCTAATAAACCATTTTATGTTGAATATTTCATTGTAGAGAGCAGGATGAAGTGACAATCTGGCAAAATCTAGGAGGGAGCCGTGAATCGCATAAAATTTACATTATTTTAAGAGTCAGAGCGAAATGGGTTAGCAAAGTAATATAGGTGGAGAAATGGCCCCGGGCGCGGACATCGTCGCCGGCGACGTGATCTCATCATATTAACATACTCCCTCGTATCCTCACACAATGATTCACCACTTACACTCATATTACAACCACACTTTTGTACATTACATTCTCATAATTGCACAATTCGCCACATTCATTCATTAAATGTTGCGGCTTGTGCCAACGAATTGTTTTCTTTATTCACATATGATTTTTTAAATAACAACAAGCGTGGTTCATTGGTTTATTCTCTGTCAGAGCAAACGTTTGTTTTATAGCTTTTATCTGTAACTTTAAGTAAATTGAATATTACAAATATTTGTTAATGAGGAGAGTGTTTTTCCGATCAAATCGAAGACATCCTCAAGAAAGCTGGGTTGCCTAGTGTCCATAACCATAGAGCTTGTATGAGGAGAATTGTGGATGTGAAGGAAGCGAGGGAGTTGTGTCAGGATTATGGCAAGTGGCGCTCCGTTGTCTCTGCCTATCCTTCCGGGAAAGAGGCGTGACAATTTGTTTGATTGTTAATGAAAAAAAGAGGCAGATATTGGTTGCTTCGGGTCTGGTTTTCAAAGAGTGGTAGACCGCCGATGCCTACAAAATACACATCGTGACTTAGTCGCGTTTCGAGACTAAGTCCGGTTTTAAGTAGATGTGACTGCCACATAAAGTTATTGAGCTGTAGTAGCAGTCGCAAGCTGACCGCCCTCCAGCTTAACATTAGGCAGGATTCTAACAATTTGTCGTCACAATAAAAAATTACAATCCTGTAGTGCCTGCGCTCGTAATAAATATTGTACATAGGTAAATATAAATTATAGTATAAATATAAAAAGAGTTTTCTCGTTCAGGTATAAAAGCTATTACTTTCCGGTAATGACCAAAAATTAATTTAGTAAAAAGCCAACGTTGTCTGCGTACGCTATTTTTTCATACTCGCAATATTTTTCGTTCAAAATATTTAAACGGCTGAAGCAATATTAAACAAAGTAATAATACTACATAAACTTTTACGCAATGACATTGAATATTTTAAATAATATAGTTAATTTTTCTAAATTAAAAAATATATATTCATATTATAATAAATATAAATAATAATCGCGCAAAATGTATAATATATACCTATAAAACCCAATCGACCTTTGCGAGTGATCGTGAAATGGTAACGCAAACAAAAAATCCCGGTTCTAAACCACTTGATATAGTATGTATTTTGGTCTGTCAGTTTCTATGATATCTCTTTTATATCATGATAGAAGTTTAGTATGGAAATGCAAATTAATAAATAAACATTACCTAAAAATTTTTTTAAAAAAGAAAACATAATATTATAGAAATTGCTCAAACGAATTTGTTCAACAATAAAACGAATTTAGGCAATAGACTTGAGTATATTATTTCTCAATTTTCGCGCCATAGTCTTACCATTCACTTGAAGATAAAGAATTAAGAAAAGAGAACAATAGGACTTAAAACTGAATTATGAAAGGCGGAAGTCAGTGTATTCACGCCAATTAATAAATTGTGCATCTGGTGTTGAGTGACACACCAATGAAAAAAAAACTTTAAAAGAAATTGGAAAGTAGAGCCAAGTAGGTTAGTGTAGCAACACAATGCCACCATAAAAGCCTTTGGCATAATACGAGAATCATTTACATTTAAAAGAAAGCTTTCAGTAAGAATGGCCCATTCAAACTATACCTACAAAAATTACATAACACAATTCCAAAAGAAATGCTTGCGTATTCTTTAAATATATCTATTTAATTGTAGGTCCTCTTTGTTGGTTAATACAATATATTATTTATTAAGTGAATAAGGTTAGGTTAAAGACCTAACGTTTTAAAGACACCACGGTCTTAATTAGGTACTTTAGCGTCTTTCTAAAGTACCTAGTAAAAATTAAATATAATAGAATAGCAAGAGCATTTCTCGTTGTTTTTATTAGACTGTGTTAAAAGCAAATTATGTTTATAAAGAGAGAAGGACAACTTAAACTTAAAACAATCTTCAGTCTTCAAAGGTTTAAGCAAATCCTAATCTTCAAAATTACAATTATGAAAGCCAAACTCTCTTCAAGACAACGCTTTGATCTTATTTTGTTGTGATAATTCAACACAAGTACAAGACCCACGCAACGTTTATTTTCTTTTACTAATTCCCTTCATTTTACTTGCAGCGGGACATATACAAAAGCATAGCTATAGCACAACGAAGGTACAGGTGTTTAATTCGTTGTTGACTATGCACGCCCTTGTTATTTTTCGCTCAAATATACCTTTGCATGTATGACACGAAAAAACAATAGTAATTTGATAGGAATGTTACAAAATTGAATAGAATATTCCTAAAATGAATTCCCACATCGTGTATCCCATGGGACGCATTGATTTTCTTTGACCTTTGTACACGGGCCTTTTATACCGTCGCAGAACAAAATAAAATCCCCGAAGCGCGCGAGAGCACATCATACTTCGTACTAGCTCGTTTCATATTGAAGACGTGATATGAATTTATTTTATAAAGCACGTACAGGTATTTTTAGACAGAAAAATCGTTTGGATAACTGCGTCCGTTTCGAGATTGTTGCACTGCTTTAGTGCCGTTACGAGATCGCGTAGAAACCTGAAATGGGAAGTGTCGCTTCACGTAGTTCATTTGAGGAAAATCAATCAATCAAATTGTCAATCAGAGACAATGGAGCGCCACTTGCTACGATCCTGACACCACTTCCTTGCTTCCTTCACATTCAAAATTCTCTTCATATAAGCTCTATGGTTATGGGCACTAGGCAACCTAGCTTTCTTGAGGATGTCTCCGATTTGGTCAGCAAACACCCTCCTTGTTTGACGCATCCATTCACATGAGATTCATTAATTCTTTTCGTCAATCTACGTACACTCATCCTTTGAGTATAATGATTTCGTTATTATTTGTTTTATATTACGTAATCAAAATTAATCTAAACAATAATTTCAATTCAATGTATGTTTTAGCTACAACAAGTTTTGCTACGTAACTTTGCCCACGCAAATACGATCGTACACTAAGCGAAACCACATATACAATATTGTATTTGCAAACTTCTGAGTCGCCTTGAAAAAACGATACAACTAACCTCTATCTAAAAATAATGGCAATCTAAACTCAATTACACTGTGTTGTAAAAGTTGTAATTTAACTTAGCCAAAGAAAAATAACCCTTCGGAAATTATTCTAATAAGTATTCCTTACAAAATTATATGTAAGTAATATGTTTTAGGCATTTTATCAGGGGCGTAGCTACCGCCATATCTGCCGTATCAATTATACGGGGCCCCCAACGTTTAAGAGAAAAATTAATAAAATCTTCCCAAAAAGAAACTTAAAAAAAACTAATATCATCATCAGCTATAAATGATTTAATAAATCAGTTTGCCAAAAGAGGCAAGGAGAGTTGTGTATTTAATTTGAAAATTTGAAAAAAGTGACAGATAGATAATTATTTTGATAAATATTTCTTTTAATTTTATGCAAACATTTTTTTTTCTCTTAGATTTTGCGCGAACATTGATTAATGAATTAAACAAATTTTATGCGGCTTACTATCGCGTTTATTTTGGTTTTGATTTTACAATTTTTTTTATTATTCCGACGTTTCGAGAGCTTTGCAGCCATCGTGGTCACGGAGAGACTGAATAATAAAAAAATTGTAAAATCAAAACCAAAATAAACGCGATAGTAAGCCGCATAAAATTTGTTTAATTCATTTTTTTTTCTTTTGTGAGAATTCCTTACCCTTTCTAAGGGCCCCCAAACAAATATTTATACGGGGCCCTGCCAAGGTACGCTACACTTCAGTATTTTAGGTATTGTAATGTCATGCGCCGAAACTTACTTTTTCATTCAACTTTGGCTTAATTCACCTGGGCCTCGATTGTCCTCCCTCTGTAATAACGCTAATAGTGTGTTATTACTTAGAAATAACTACTATATGTATTATATGTTTATTTTTAACGAAGCGCGGCTCGTTGCTAAGTAGTAATCAACTTATATTACGTGAGTCATTTTCCTTAATGACACTTCCCGGGGAATTCGGTTAATTAGGGCATAGTAATAATTATATTGAGAAAAATCTTCTTTTTTAATATGTACCTTTTTAGTATTTTCTTAGATTTTGCGCGAACATTGATTAATGAATTAAACAAATTTTATGCGGCTTACTATCGCGTTTATTTTGGTTTAGATTTTACAATTTTTATTATTTTTTATTATTCCGACGTTTCGAAAGCTTCGCAGCCATCGTGGTCACGGAGAGACTGAAAAATGTAAAATCTAAACCAAAATAAACGCAATAGTAAGCCGCATAAAATTTGTTTAATTCATGTACCTTCTTGATAATGTTGTGTAGGAACATCGTTTCTAGCACGTCTACGATAAGAAAGAATGGTCTTTGTAAAACGTGATCCAATATAATTTTATTTTACATATAATCGAGTCGTTATATTTTTCAATAGATTTCGCCTTTCCTTTCAGTACTTTTCTATGATACGAGTATATATATATATATATATATATATATATATATATATATCGAAGGCATAAATTCTCTTTTGTAAACCTAACTACAGGTAAAAGTGATTCTATTGTATATACTATTTTTACAGTTATTATTTCGCAAAAGATATTCAAAAAGATTTTTATGTCAAAAGGACGTGTAAGGGTAAAACGGGGACGTCCCAGAATATTATTCTTTGATCAAATCAGGGACATCCTATAAATAGAGTCAAAAGTGTCCATAACTATTTTCTACATACAAATTTCAGAGATGTGTGTGAATCGTGGAAAATGGCTTTTCATTACCCCTGCCTATCCCTTTGTAAAATCAAGCGTGACTAACTGATTAATTGATGGATAATGCCTTATTGGTTTAAGCAATGCCTAAGTTATATTTATTTAGGTTTTTGAGTGAATAGCGGATTTTTGTTTAATATTATGGAGTCATAATTATATATATTACTTTGTCTAGCATTTTAACCATTATTCAAACGTGAAAAAATAGAACAAACGGGTCAATTGTCCCTTTTGAGTTTTTTTTAATTAAAAAGCTACAATGCATACGATTAAATGTATTATCTAGAAATAGGTTTTTATTGCGCTCATTCTTGTGAATGAACTCACCATGAACTTATACGATGTCCCTTCGTCACTATGTTGTTAGTACAGTCAGTACAATGTCTCGGCCACAATCGATTCTCAAGTAATAACATTTTACAATGTTGATATGAAAAAAATTAGGAAAGGATTGACGATAGTCATTGTTACCCACTTTAATATAAATATTTTAAACTGCCTGTCCAATGAAATAGTGGATCCAACAAAATAATTAGATAATAATTTTTGTCAATCAACTTTCAATTGTGACGCCTTAAATCCCACAGGGATATCAAAGACAACGAACGCGCAACGAAGCGCCACTTTGCAAGCATTAGGCAAGTCGAGGTCAGATGTCTCTATAAAAAAACAATGTTTTATGGCTCAATTACAGTGATGCAGAGATAATAGAACTACAATTGCAGAGATAATGGAGCTTTATTTTCTACGATTTTAACAAAAACATCCATTATAAATATTATTTTAATCAAATAAAATCAAATTGTCACGCCCTTTTGCCACTATCCTGACACAACTCCCTCGCTTCCCTCACTTTCACAATTATTTTCATATAAGCTCTACGATTATGAGGACTAGGCAACCTGGATTTCTTGAGGATGTCTCCCATTTAGACGGAAAACATCATCCCGAGTGTCATCAGATTTAAAAATTCCTTTCGTCAATCTACTTTTACTATATTATTTTAATTTAGGCGAATTATTGTATTACATTTAATTTAGAATATAATAACTAAACCCTTTCTGTTAATTAAGTTAAAATTAAATTACTGTAATATTAGACGAAAATAATAATTAAATAACTGAATTACAAAATTAATGATTTAGGTTACTTCTATCTACTGTTTTACTCAAATATTTCCCGTTGTCCTCATTTTTCTGTTTTACGTCTAAAATAATTCTCTCGCTTTTCCAAGGATATTATTCCTCTTTTATATCTCTTTGTGCCCAATCTTACTTCGCAATGTTTATCTTACTCTATTTTTAGATAACTGTTTCGAAAGGAATCCATAATTAAATTTTGCTGCTCGTGCTGAGTTATTATTAGAGAAGAGTAGTTACAACTTTATGTTTCTTTTACTATACTTTAACCCAAAAAGGCCGTCGGGTATAAAGATCGTTAAGTGACTATGTCGAGTTTCGGGATCAGCGGGAAAGTTCAGTGTTATAAATGGCCCTCCAGTTTAATGGTCCAAACATTTTTATACTAAGCTACTAAACTGCTTGTATCATAGAAACAGGACAACCAAAGTACATATATCAAAGGTACATTGGTACCGGTGGGTTGTCGCGAACTCGTGCCACTCGGCTTACGTAGCCATTGCACTGCCACTACACCACGGTCGCCTTAATCTACTAATCACCAATATCTATTAATCAATTATACAAATCTACACTTTACAAGTATACTTAACTGTTTGACGAAGTATTTTTAATATTGTGATAAGAAGCACCCGTCTTATGTTAAACTGGAGTACATTCCTAAACCGGAAGCGAATGCACTACAGTTTAAATAACTTCAAGTAGCAGTCATACATACTATGACGACCTAGTTGAAACCGACAACTTACAAGCTAATCCTGAAACGCGACTAAGTCACTTCACGGTCTGTACACTTGTAAGTGGTACTACCCCGCATCGGCAGACTGTGCACTACTGTCGGAACAAATTTTCGCTTCTTCTTTTTATTAACATCTTATCTTTGTAACATTAACATCTTATTAACATCTTTGGCAGCTGGGTTGCCTAGTGCCCATAACCGTAGAGCTTGTATGAGGAGAATTGTGGATGTGAATCAAGCGAGGGAGTTGAGTCAGGATCGTGGCAAGTGGCGCTCCGTTGTCTCTGCCTATCCCCGTGGGAAAGAGGCGTGACAATTTGATTGATTGTAATATTCATTCTAATTATTATTAAATATTACAAATAAAAGCTATGAAACTAATATTTGCTCCGACCGGGAAAAGAACCCGGGATTGAACGCGTAATGAACTAGTCCTAACCAATGTGCCACGCCTGACTGCAAATAAGTTTAATCCTTTGTTTGAGCTACAAAAAGTCCTTAAAATCTCTTTTGATATACATATAATATAATGTACAAAATCATGGAGTGACAGCTAGAATTATAATAACGTATATTAATAATGAATTAGCTATTATATGATTACACATACGAACACATTAGTATTATTACTTAATAATTTATTAATAAGTTTCAGGAATTCGTGAAACTCATAACACAGTAGGACTAAGCTGTGCGTGCTGTAACGATTAGAGTTGTTGATGGATTGCGTGACACGTTTAATTGAATTGAAACCCGTACTAAGTATTCCCGGTGACAGCCAACATTCAGATTACACGCCATACTCTCATATACTACTGTTTGTATGCACATACACTGACTCCATACAATGTAAATGTTATTACTTCAAAATATATAAATTTATTTTTTTATCTCAAAATAAGATACATAAATAGAAACTATAATTTTACAGCTATCTTAAAAAAATACGGTCATTAATTAACACGATTAGCTTCTAAAATTTGACTTTTATCCTTGAAAGCAACGAAGCCACCAGATCAAAGAGCAAAGTTAATAATTTAAATTAGTTCTCCGTTTATGAAAGCGCTTTTGTCAAACTTGTCATTTTAACAATAAAAATGTAGACCTGTGCGACGCGCGACACGTTAGCGCAAGATAATTTAATTCATCCATTGACGGAGGTGAGAATTTGTGAGTGCGTATCGGAGGGCGCGCCGCACCCGCAGGTTAACGGGCCCTCCCCGCCCAGAGCGCTCGAGCGGCCCTTTGCCATCAATGACGTCAACGGCCCACCGCACACCACCCGATTATAAATAGCCATACCGATAACACGCCACAGGTTTCGGTCTTTTTATTTCCCACTATTTTTATACTTAGAAAGTCTAAAATAATTATTCGGGACATCTTGATTACACTACAAGCGCGTTCCAAACTAGGCGAGTGGAACGCCCACACCGCCCGGCACATTGATTTTTATTTACGACTTAGCTCCGCTTGCACAAATTATGTTTCATGCTTAATTTTACATAAAAACCTTAAATTTATGTTAGGGTTGTGAACGATTCAAATCAAGCTACTTTTAAAAACTAAAAGGATACAAAAGTAAAATAATTTAGAAAACAATGACGTTTAAAAATAGTTCTACTAGTTTCAAAATTAACCCCGCTATTCATAATAGATATTCCATTGAGTTGAAAAGGCTGAGAGGGTTGGGGTGAAAGGAAAAGAACGTATAAAATTAACCCTTACATGTAACTTTCACTACCTACTTTCGGACCAACTTTAGTTATTCAGGAAATGTCCGAATAAGTTTCTCTGTGCTATAAAAAGAAAATCGTATAAATAATGCAGTTTATTCCTTCCTATATTATTTTTACTTCAAAAATTTGGTGCCAGAATATATACAATACATATAGTAAGAATATAAATAAAATCTTGACTTATAGCTAACACTAAGCCATCTTAGACATTAACATAAAAGTTACCATATATGTTACCATAAAAGATTAAAGTGTTTTCTATTTGTTATTCACGTAAAGCTATGGCTTTTCAAACATCGTATTCATTTATTTTATGGTACCACAAATAAGATTAAAGCAAAACTTTTATCCGTGAAGTTCTTTAGTAAAGGCCAGCACTCAGACCCCAGCTAATTTGTTTTTATTGACAAACTTTCCACATTTTACGTAAACTCGTATATAATGTCGCCTGCAAGTGTTTGCCCCAATCAATCGAATTTGTTCCTTTCTTATTTGTCTTTTTTAAGTAATTTCATTATTAGATCTGTCTCTTTAGTTTTAATTTAAAAAAATACTTGTGTTTGAGTTAACAAATAAAACAAACATCTATATTTTAAATAAAATAATAATAATGTTTTAGTTACATTGGTCCCTTCACATAGTAGATATACATCACAGTATACTCAGTAAACACAGATAGACAAGAGATTTCGTACTTCCTTTTTCGCCATGCTCGGGCAAGCAACCTTCCAAAAGTGGTAGCGGCTATGCCAATTCGAAAATCAATTTATTTGTTGTTAAATAGATCTAATATCACGTTTAAATGCTATTGCTTTGATCACTCCACTACTTTAAGTACTTTTAGCAATAATGTTTTCTTTGGCCCGCATAGTGACGGCGGCTGAGGCAGCCGAGAACAAACTCGGTTTTCTCAGTCGTCATCACTCTTGGACCTCCTCTTGCTTATCATCAGGCGGGGCGATGTCAGATGTCGTGTCACAATAACAAAAATGTTAAAATTATACCTAATTATAATAAATTTAGTAAAATAGTAGTTATTCAAATACTTATAATTAAGTTTGGTCTCTTATTGTTCCTTTTTGTTTAGTTAATCTAAAACGTGAGCTGAGTAATTTATTCTTAGACTTGTATTAACACGTTAGACCTTCATTAATATCCTTTAATGCAATGTTACCTCTGAGTGTTGTTAACCTCGTCTCGGAATATTTCCAAATAATATTATTACTTAATTATGCCCATGTATAATTATTAATAATGAGATAAATAATATTTTATATTACCCATTACAAGTATACAGACCGTGAAGTGATTTGGTCACATTTCGGGATCCGCTTGTAAGTTGCCGGTGCCATCTAGGCCGGCATAGTGATTGCTACTCACGGTTATTGAATTGTAGTGGCAGTAACATTCATTCATGGACCACACTTCGGCCTAACAACAAGCGGGGTGCTGTCATATGTCGAGTCACAATAAAACAAAATATATAGATTAATATATTATTTCATTTTTTTGCGTTTTTTATTTAGTAAAAAATTGTGCAAGTATTTGTTGATATAAATTGTATTGTAAATTATTAAGAATATACTAAGTTGGTATCATATAAAAAAATTAGAAAATAATATAATTCACTCTGGGTATTTACAATTTTTTATTGAACATAATAATTTCATATGGAATGAAAGAAATACGCCACCATTAAAAAAGTGAAACACCTAATCCATTTTATTTTCTTCGTTTGTATACTCTTACGTTATTTGTAGCACATGCCAATTTTCACCTGAAGTGTGAACTTCACTTGTAAGTGGCCTAGCTTTTTGATTATAAGTGAGTTAGTGATAAAACAGCACTTTTCGAACATTAAAACTGTAAATTCTTTGAATCTAGAACTTAAATAGACCTATATGTTAAATAGGTTATAAAAGATCCTTAATAGGCTAAAAAAATCAAGTGTGTAGATCGAATCAAGACAAATAATTGCAAAAAAGATTTCTAAATTCATACAAAAAATTATTAATCTAAACGAATTGATAGAAATTAAATAATAAAATTCCAATTGATGTACGTAATAAGGAGCTCTTAGCTCCCCACTTCAATTGCCGATCTTCGCCACCGAATTTTGCTAAGGTTTCTTTTGAAGCTTTTTTACGGCTTACTGTTCATATTTACATATTACATTAAATATTCTTTATGTAGTATAACTTTCTTTGTAAACGCAAAAATAATATAAAAACAAATGCTACAGTTTTATTTATGAAATCAAAGTTTGTTTATTTAAAAGAATTCAAAGGGATTGAACATGAGAGGTTTTCAAAGCAATTAAAATTTTTAGTAACAAATATATCAAAGGAAAAGGTTATCCAAATTTCCCCGGGGTTAGTAATATTTAAATTAAATTAATTATACCTACTCGTCAAAGGATATCTATTCTATTTTAATTCATCATTTAATCCTAGGGTTCGAGATTGAACGAAACGAAAACAATGAAATGGATATACCCACAAAGCCAGTAATAATAACAATGAAACTTGATAGACCGAGAGAATATAGAACACTGGATACGTACTTTATGTTATTGTTTTGATAATTTTATCAAAACAATATATATTATATATAACCATATTTTTTAAGAAAATCTATCCCATAAGTAAGAAGATTTCTAAAATTTGTACGAACATTTTTTATGAATTCTTCTTTAATCAATTCTTCCGGCTTACTTCCATGTTTCCACGAAAAACAACTGTGTAGACCACCTAGAGTAACTTTATATTTCACAATATACTCGTATATAATAAAATTTATTAATGTATCGATTTGTTTGTTTCAGATATTTAAATATTATTTTTATTGGTCGAAAGGAAGAGTCGAACTGAAGCGCAAGAGGAAAAGGTTTCAATAGCAAGTTTTTCCAAGTTGTAAATAATGAAGTCGGGCAGCAGCCCGTCGGGTGGTCGCGGCCGTCTATATACTTAGTAGAGGGTGATGCGCGAGTGTAGGCCTGCGCGGGCGACGCTCACGATGCGCGTGTGTTGCGTGACGACGGTGCTCGCGGCGCTAGCACTACGTTCAGCCGCCGAGCCGCGTTTCCCTGCCGACTGGCGAGAGCGCGACCGCACACACCTGGCGCGGTCTCGGCCGCTGCACGACCTCTTCGAGCCCGACCCCACGCCTTATGACCCGTCACCACCGCACCACGATAATACGATACATAAAGAACGGCGAAGGACACGCACTAATTGGAACAAACGAGCGCCCCACATGCCTTCCGAAATAGCGAGCCAAATGATGCTGAGGGCCTCGCGTTCCAGTCGCCCCTACGATGTACCCCAGATAGGTAAGTGCTTTGCATTGCAAGTATTTTTTTATTGTTATATTTTACAGGATTAATAATGTGTCACATATCCTGTAATCGGCTTCTTATTTTGAACGTGACTTTGAATCTGAAATATCTATATATCTAAACATTAATATAATCAAAGTCGGTGCTCGAGTACACCGAGCCATCCATATTGCATTACGTGTGTCCGCCCGTATGTCAGCAATTAGTCGCCTCACTATTCCGGTGTGATTCCATTGGGTATTAGTACCACAATTGACTAATAACCACTGCTCGTGTCAAGTGATTTACTATGTCAGAATACAGTTAATATTGCTCGGATTATAACAGTTAATAATAGGTATAGCTTATGTTAAAATAGGTGTTATGTTACTTATATGTATGTAACCTGTAACCTGATCAAATCTATTTAAACTAAAGGAACCATGTGTAGGTTTCTACGCGGTCGTAGCCTTGTGGTTAAGGCGAAGTTTATTCAATCAAGAGGATAAAGCAAGGACAATATATATTGACTTAACTCACACCTCGAACGTCACATTAAACTGTAGTCCCGGTCGTTGTTACTAGAGGGCGGTCGTTAAGACATCGGCGTGTCTTAAAACTGTCGCACCCCAATCTGCATTGGCAAGCTTGGAGAAGTAGCCGAATCCTAATTAGATAACCACGATCTGGACTGAGACCTGTGACATGTAGTTGATAAGGCTGATGATGATGAGAGAAAATAAGTAGATGCTTGAATAAAAGCGATTTAACATTATTAAAGCGATATTGGCGGTCTCTTACAATATTTGATTAGGTGAAAGTGGGGGCAGTGGGGGCGAGCGTTACAAGTCCAACTTTCTGCAAGTCAAGAAGGCGTCTCCAACTTTGTAGCCTACCACGCGGTTGCTAAGAAAAAATGTCTCATATTAACAAAATATCAATTGCTATACTAAAACGTTAGGTCTGCTTAATATACCATTACTTGAACTTTAATTAATTCACCTATTTAAGTCCTTGTTAAATATTTAATTAAACTTCTCCGAGTGTTAATTTCGTGGTGTCTTTGCTTAGTAAGCGAAGTCAGGGGAATCACACCGAAATTCTGCAAGAATTGCTCTTTCCTACACATGACAATTCCTTATTAACACGATTAATTCCAACTTGTATAAACGTAGAGCTTGTATGAAGAGAATCGTGTATGTGAGGGAAGCGAGGGAGTTGTGTCAGGATCGTGGCAAGTGGCGCTCTATTGTATCGGCCTATCCCTGTGGTAAACAAGCGTGACAATTTGATTTGATAATTCTAGCTTTTTTTATTGAAACACTAATTTCCCTCGCAAAAACAGTACGCGTAAAGTCCCGGGTTCGAACCCGGGTCGCCCTGGCAGGGCGCTTTAATTGTATTCCTACTTTGTTGTTAATATTACCTACTTATCTAAACAATATTTCACGTGAGTTTAATTTTCTTTTCGTTATTTATTTCATTGTTTATATTTCTAAGTTACCTATTTAATTATATAGCTAAGAGAGCATTTAAACTTGATGACTGTTAAAAGGGGCTGCTTGGAGAATTTGAAATGTAACTCGAGTAGTTAAATTGTCCTTTTAAAACGAAAAGGGTATAGTTAAAGTCTTCATTAAAAGTCGTAACAGAACACCGGTTCATCTATGCAGCATCAAATAGACCCCGTTAAGTTCTATTAATATATTTAATAGGTTTAAAGGCGTTTGACATTTTCTTTTATTGTGTACCTTCACTTGTAGTAGACAGTGGTGTTCAGGCTGCCGACTCGGGGTAGTGCCATAACTTACAAGTGAAGAGATCAAGCAATGACTTAGTCCCATTTCGGGCTCAGCTTGTAAGTTGCCGGTTCTAACTAGGCTGGCATAACTTGCGGTTATTTAGCAGTCACTTAACATCAGCTTAACGGGGTGCTGTCATATGTCGGGCCACAATAAAAATAATAATACAAATAATAAGTCTGCACTTAAGGCGACCGTGGTGTAGTAGCAGTGCAATGGTTATACAAACCGAGAGCACGAGTTCGAAACCACTCATCGGTACCAATGTATCTTTGATATATGCACTTTGGTCGTCCTGTTTGTATTCTAAGTATTTTAGTGACTTAATATATATAGAAACGTAAAATCCAAAACAAACAAAAAGTTGTCTAATAAACATTGCTTTCTTATTATTTAATTCAAAACTCTAAAGAGTGAAATGTTATTTTTATCTTAAGCAGAAAAGGTTTTTATTAAATGTTTCTTTTAATGCAGGTAAGGTACGCTACACATATATTGTCCGCTATATATATGTTCACTGAGATAGGGATGGGGAGAGAGAGGGGATTAGCTGGTTTGTAATGTGGATGAATGTGGTCCAGTTCGTGGCACAAAGCTTGCTAATCGCCACAAACAATTCGGTTTTATTCCCCGTAAAGTTACTTGGAAATAATGAATGCTTCTACTATGTCGTTCTGTTGTGTTCACAAAAAATACATGTTTTGAATAAATAACAGAGTTCTGTAATTGGAAAACATGTTTATACATAGTCGTGTAATACTAAAATAATAACTACTAATTTATAATTTTAATCATAAGAGAATAATAATAGAAAATAACTTTTCTTTTTCTTTAAATAAATTAATATTTTGTTACTGGGCTGGAGTGCGGTCTATGAATGATGGCAACTGCTCTTTACAATTAAATAACTGTCAGTAGCAGTCGTATCCACAATAATTAAATCTGGTAACTTCTCAACTGATCTCGTAATGCAATTGGGTCATTTCGCGGTCTGAATAGTTGATAGTGGCAGACTAAACAAATTACTACCAACTAACTCTCCGCCTACTGCTCTTAAGCAACCAGACACGGATACGCAGTCGTCTCTTGGACCACACTCTGACTTAACATCAGGAGGAGAATTGTCAAATAACGACCTAATCACACATTGGCGTAACTTGGGTATGGCAGGTAGGGCACGTGCCTTGGGTGCCATTTGAAGGAGCGCAACTCCCTTAACTAAAAAAACTAAAAATAAAACCAATGGAAAATCAGTTCGAGTTAGTTTTTTCTCGGTTTCATCTACATAAGTCTAAAGGACATTGAAAGCTTGGTTAAAGAATATCTTAAGCAAGATCTAAGATGTTTTATTAATTAGCGTATATGTTTATTTTACATTTAAGTACCTTACGAAGGGGCGCAACCTTGATGTTGCCCTGAGCGCCGTATCAGATCGGTACGCCACTGTAATCACATTATAAAAAATAACAGGTAATGTTTACTTATTGATTACACTTAATACGTTATTCATTGTCTAATTGGGGCTTGTAATTTGGAGGCCAAAACACTCGTCTACTAATCAGAAACCATTATCTTACATTAACAATCAATCGTTCCACGTCAATGTCAGTTTCGTAGTCTACGGCAGGGTGTGCCAAGAGATTGTCGTGTAACAGCCATCATTCACGTGCAACAGGTTCATTAGTGACCGGCAAGTCTTAGGCAGTTCGTCCACAGGGATATAAAGACGGCGGTTTGACGTAATAAATAAAATACACGTACAATCCGACTTCAAAAAGATATTACTTTTTACGGTGATGACAATTTCTTTGACTATTATTTTTCAAGCATTAATTGCTGTTACTATTGTGTACGTTAAGCTGGAGTGCGATCCGTTACTCTATTAAAGTTCTTGTATCATAGAAACAAAACAACCAAATTACATATATCAAAAATGATTTGGTACCAGAAGTGGTTTTGAACTCGTGCTCTCGGTTTGCGTAACGATTGCACTGCCACTACACCATGGTTGCCTTAAATATAACTATGCCGGCCTAGTTGGAATTGTGGTTACCTATTAATAATAATACTTTTTTATTATATTAAATCTCTCAAAACAAAATCAAAGAAAACATTCCTGTGGAAGAACATGCTTTCAAGTTACCCTCTTGACACCCGTCAACGATACAACGATAAGGTTTGATAGAAATTTAATCGCAGGTGGTTTCCACTAAATATGTTGTTAGGAAATTGTTGCTTGCCGGTTAACTGCATACTTTTACTTATTATTTCTAGCTTAGTATTTTTTTGGTATTGTTGTTCGACATATTTATTTGTCATTTAAGCGGCAAGTTGCCTTTTACAATAATATTCAATAAAACAAAAAAAACTATTATACATTATTAAAATAAACTTATTATACACCCAGACTTTCACAGTACTTTGCACAGTCACATATAATCCTGATCCAGGCGTCGTCAAATACGAGTACAACACAATTTGATGCTGCCAAGGAGACCGTTTATTAAGGACCCTGTCTGATTAGACATCAGACAGGGTCCTCAATGAACGGTCTCCTGGAGTGTGGTCCATTAATGAAGGTAACTGCTACATTAGTTAAGTAACTGCAAGTAGCAGTCACATCTACTATGCCGGCCTAGTTAGAACCGGGAACTTAAATGCTAGTTCCGAAACGCGATCTGACAAGCGATAACTACTCCACGTAGGTGGTGGTACTACCCTAGATCAGCAGACTGGGCACCACTGCCTACGACGCTTAAACAAAATATCCGTTTTTTTATTTTATTATGAAATATTTGTAATATTCAATTAATAATATGAACAAAGGATCGGTCGCATTGTGGATGCGACTGATCTTTACAGTTATTTAAAATGTAGTAGCAGCTTCCTCTACCCGTCGACCGCACTCCAGCTTAACATCAGTCGAGGTGCTGTCATATGTCAAGCCACAATAAAAAAAAAACGTATATTGCAACATCTGACCTCGACTTCCCTAAAGTCACTTTTAGTAAGCTGTGTGTAATTAATTAGCCGTAAAAATTAAAAAATGATCAAAATGCATAAATTTAACATTGTTATGTCTAATTCGCATATTGCGTGAACATACTTGGATCACGCAATCTTACGCTTTATCCATTGTGTTATGAACTTATATTTTGCGACGTATAATTCAATATTTGGTAACAGTTAAGTATCAATACTAAACAATACCACACTATACAAAAACATCATAAGAAAATAGACATTACTACAATTATTTTTTTATTGTGACTCGACATATGACAGCACCCCGCTTGATGTTAAGTCGAAGTGTGGTCCATGAATGAATATCACTGCTACTACAATTCAATAACTGTGAGTAGGAATCACATCCACTATGCCGGCTTAGAAGAAAACGGTAACTTACAAGCTGATCCCGAAACGTGATCAAATCACTTCACGGTCTGTATACTTGTACCACTGCCTACCACTCTTTGATAACCAGACCCGGAGCAAATATCCATCTCTTTTTTTTATTAACAAATATTTGCAATATTTAATATTATTAAATATTACAAATAAAAGCTATGAAACAAATATTTGCTCCGACTGGGGATCGAACCCGGGACTTTACGCGCAACAAACCAATCGCTAAACCGTTCGTCCACGCCTGTCGTCTGACCTTTTGCTTGCCTGATGGTAAGCAAGGGGAGGTCCAAGAACACCGACAACAGACAAAACCATTTCATTTAACGGTTGCCTCAGCGCCGCGCCGTCGCATCATTCTCCGCTTTTACTGTTAAATATATAATATTACTTTTAAATATAACCTAATCCAATTGCTCTTTTTTATTGCTCTACTGCTACGTCAGTTAAAAAATCGCATCCACTTCGCCGGTCTAGTTGGATCTGGCAACTTACAAGCTTATTCCGAAACGCGACTAAGTCTTTACTTTTGTAAGCCTAAACCGGATCCGCACCACTCTTTGATAACCAAATCGAAAATCTTGTTCTTTTATTTATTACCAAATATTTGTTATTAATAAATTTAGAAAATTAAAGCTATGAAACGAATATATGCTCCTACCAGGAATCAAACCTAGGACTTTACCCTTAGCGAAAGTGCCAACTAATAAGCCTGCTGACCAAATATCACTTTTCTTACTTTTAAAAATATACTATAACTTACTAACATTTATTTTGATTAAAAATATTATAAAACTGTTCTTAATTAAATAATTACATTTATTAACTTTATCAAAGTGTGGAAGTGTACAAATTACTCTCTCAGTCGCTCTGTGGCATTTACCCACGTGCAGTTTGTGGCTTATGCGGTCAAGGATATCATTATGTTACACTCGCTTGCATTCACGAGTAGGTAACAATCTGTTCAGGTGAAAACCACGGACATACTAATAATAATAAATATTATACTGTTATTTATAAGAATCCTTTACATGCGAAAATGGGATGGGATGGGGTATCTTACGAGCTTATCCCAAAACGCGAATAAGTCACTTCACAGTCTGTATATTTGTACCCCGGATCGGCAGACTAGGCAACACTGCCTACCACTCTTTAATAACCAGACCCGGAGTAAACTTTCACCTTTTTTAACAAATGTTTGTAATATTAAATCTATTTATTAAATATTATATATAAAAGCTATTAAAACAAATATTGGCCCCGAACAGGAATCGAACCCGGGACTTTACGCGTAAGAAACTGGTGTGCTAATCAATGCGCTACGCCCGTCGTCAAAACTATAAATGTAACGTAATAAATAAATAAAACAGCTATAAATAAATATAATTTATTTATTTATGTATAAGTATAATATAAAAAGTTTGTATTTTAGCCGTAAAATGTGTTTAATGAAATATATCCGAACATAGGTCTTGATTAAGTTTTATTTTTCCCCTGTTTTCTTTATTGCTTACATAATTCACGACGTTAAATATAACCGAATAAGCTCACTTCGTGGAATTTTAACGTTATTGCCGCCTCGCAGAATAACTTGTGGACTTATGCGTGTTCAGATATGTTTTTTTAATATCTAAATTATGTTTAATATTACTTTACTTGTTTTATGTTTCTACTTAGAAGTATTATGATACGCTGTAGTCAGCCTCTCCGTTAGATATTTATTGCACCAACTAATACAAGTAGGTACAACTTCGAGTTGAGTCAGCTCGTAAAGATCAATTGAAATTCGTTGAGGTTTAAATAATCGTACGATTAGTTTAAGAAGAATAATAATTAATAAGCCATTTATTTTCCAAAATAAAGTAATTTCACCTTACTTGACATTTTATATTCTTAATCAATTAAAATGTCACGCCCTTTTTTTCACATGAATAGGCAGCGACAATGGAGCGCCACTTGCTACGATCCTTACATAACTCTCACGCTTTCCTCTTATCGCCAATTCTTTACTATAAGTGTAACGGCACTGGACATTTTTTTATACTTGAATGTTAAAAAGGACAGGCAGACATAATGGTGGTAGGCAGTAGTACCCAGTCTGCCAATCCGGGGTAGTACCACCACTTACAAGTATGCAGACCGTAAAATAATATAGTTACGTTTTGTTATTAGCTTGTAAGGTGCCGGTTTCAACTAAAACGGCATAGTTGATGTGACTACTACTTACAGTTATAAAATTATGGTAGCAGTGAGCGTCATCCATTCACTCCAGCTTAACATCAAGCTTGGTACTGTCATATGTCGAGTCACAATAAAAAATATAAAGGCTACTTTCACCAACGTGACAATACTCCCCCGTTTCCTTTATATCCACAATTCTTCTCATACAAGCTCAATGATTATGGGCACTGCCTAGCCCCCTATTGTCTCTGCCTATCCCTGTGGAAATTAAGGCCTGAAAAGTTGATTGATAGGTTGACACAATTAAAGATGAAACCTAAATAACACTGTTTATTAGACTATTATCTAATAAACAGTAATAAATCCAATAATATTATTCGCTACACCTACACCATACTCTGATTAGGTTTATAAAGAAAAGTGCCCTTTAACAAAATTTAAAGGGCAATTTTATTATAACTCATATTTTATTACATAATATTATAAACCAATGTTTATAATATTATATTAATATATGTCATCCTTATACAGGATCCTTATGCCGTATCATTTTGTAATGTATTTGTCTTTGTGGGTAGTACCATAAATAACGCACTGTTGTTAAGGCGTTCATTATGAGCAGGCATCAGTCGAGTGTCAATCATTAAAAGAGTTAAAGCCAATACAGTCTTTTTTATGTGTTCCCATCTAATACATAACAATTGGCGACGAGGATGGGATTACAGGGCCTTCGGGCTACGGGGGGCCCCAACGTTCGTAAGCAAAAATTAATAAAAACTTCCCAAAAAGAAACTTTAGAAAAACTAATCATCATCAGCTATAAATGATTTAATAAATAAGTTTGCCGAAAAAAGGCAAGGAATATGTTTGTAATTTTTTTGGAAAAAGTGACAGATAGATAGTTATGATGAATAAATATTTTAATTAATTTTATGCATTTTTTTTCTTTTGTCACACATCTTTACTCTTCCTAAGTGCCCCCAAACAAATCGCTGGCACTTTGGACCTCCTCTTGTTTACCATCAGACAAGTCGAAGT
The DNA here is from genome assembly GCA_905220615.1 of Tinea trinotella. NCBI lineage: Eukaryota > Metazoa > Arthropoda > Insecta > Lepidoptera > Tineidae > Tinea > Tinea trinotella. The sequence continues at coordinate 5,850,730 of HG992314.1, forward strand.
CAAGTCAGAAGTCAGAGTCACAAGAAAAACCCATCTGACCTCGACTTACTATCAAGGGGAAGCTAAGAGTGACACCGGCTAAAAATACCTCAATTGTTTACTTTGTTGTTTTTCTTCATAAAACATTGTGTAATGCGAAAAAGTAATAAAGGCTCTGTTAATACTGTGCATAGCAGATGATCCTTTTTAAGTATATACTTGTGTTCCTTTTAAAGTTCACTGTTGTATGGTTTATGTATCTTGGTTTAATTTTAATAGTTGTTTTTTTTTTATTTATTTAAAGTCTCTCTAACAACAAAGGTCCTTTGCGACTACAGTAGATATTTTTTAATATTTGTTATATTTAAATTATACTTGAAAAAAAATTGGATATTGAATAGAAATGTATTTCTAATTAATTATCAAAAAAATATAGATTCAAGTGAAATGTATATTAAAAATATATATTATAATTATAAAATATAATACCAGAATAAAATAGGGACGACCCAGAAAAACGTGTCGCTTATCTTTATTAATTATTGAAAAGCAAGTTCCTACAGTAACACATATAGAGACCCCGTACGCGAGAATTGTGTGATATAAAAGAAACGCAAGAATTGTGTGATATGAAAGAAACGCGAGAATTGTGTGATATAAAAGAAACGCAAGAATTGTGTGATATGAAAGAAACGCGAAAATTGTGTGATATGAAAGAAACGCAAGAATTGTGTGATATGAAAGAAACGCGAGAATTGTGTGATATAAAAGAAACGCAAGAATTGTGTGATATGAAAGAAACGCAAGAATTGTGTGATATGAAAGAAACGCGAGAATTGTGTGATATGAAAGAAACGCAAGAATCGTGTGAAATGTAAGAAACGCGAGAATTGTGTGATGTAAAAGAAACGCAAGAATTGTGTGATATGAAAGAAACGCAAGAATTGTGTGATATGAAAGAAACGCGAGAATTTTGTGATATGAAAGAAACGCGAGAATTGTGTGATATGAAAGAAACGCGAGAATTGTGTGATATGATAGAAACGCAAGAACTGTGTGATGTAAAAGAAACGCAAGAATTGTGTGATATGAAAGAAACGCAAGAATTGTGTGATATGAAAGAAACGCGAGAATTGTGTGATATGAAAGAAACGCAAGAATTGTGTGATGTAAAAGAAACGCAAGAATTGTGTGATATGAAAGAAACGCGAGAATTGTATGATATGAAAGAAACGAGAGAGTTGTATCCGGACCGTGGAAAGTCGCGCTCTGTTGTCTCTCCTTATCCCTGTGAGAATATTCACAAGGCTAGTTAGATATTGAACTTTTTAGGAGCTATTACTTTTATCGTATATATTAAAGTAATATATATTTTTTATATACATTGAATATAATATATTCCAATTTACTGTAATTTTATTAATGCGCGGTGTACTCAGTGAGCGTGCCTAGACATATTGCCACGCAAATGTATCCTAGTATGCCGTAAAATATATTTTGACTAAGATAAATGCCCACTTTGCGAACCTCGTAAAACGGGCCGACACTACGTAACGAATGTCATCTATATTCAAAGATGAGTTACAAGACCTTTCCATAAAATTGGGATCTGCACTAACGGAGTATAAAACTAACGGAACGTAAACTATTTCCTTTATTTTTATATATTGACACGACACTTGATCGCACGCCTCATTAAGCTGGAGTGCGATACATGAGCATAAGCAAATCTATTTTTTTTATTCGTCCCGCCTGATGATAAGCAAGAGGAGATCCAAGAGTGGCGACAACTAAGAAGACCAAGTTTGTTCACGGCTGCCTCAGTCGCTATCACTATTTGGCGTAAAATAACAGCCATGGCAGCTATAGTCAGATTTTTTGTTATCGGCATTATTGGGCTTTCCTTTACTTGCCAGTCAAGTCACATTATTTTTTATATGTAATATTTCCAACTACAAATTCATGCCTTAATTCCCGAAGAGGTAAAGGAGAGATAAAACTTTCCACGATCCTTACGCAACTCTCTCCTTTTACTTTTCTTTTACTCCTTTAACTTTCTTCTTTTAGGTTGTACGCAGGTTGTAGGCCCCTGTTTTAAGACCTATTGCCTTTTTTATTGTGACCCGACATATATGTGTATATGTTTTTCAATAATTATTAAACACAAAAACAAAACAACCGTTTAACCGTAACAATTCAAAAAGGTTGTGGTAATATTTTCCCAGTGAAAATACACTCAAATAAATGGTGGCAGAGAAGCGTAACCCAAATCACCTCATTCAGAGTTTCCGACCACGTTTTAGAGCAAAAATAACCTGTATAATATGTTTTATTACATCTTTGTTATAACCTCAAATTATACACAACGAGATAAGAACGTGCTTCGCAAAACCCTTTTAGCTATTTTAAATTAACTTTTTATTATTGTGACTCCACATGGCATTGACTTGACTTATGGTAACCAAGGGAAGGATTAGCCATTAGACAGAGTAAGAAACTGCCTAAGGGCAACGCGTATAAAAAAAATTGAAAATGTTTCTTAGTTAATAATATTAAAAAATCCGCAATATTTTTTTTATGTTTGTAAATTTAAAACACCTGCCTCTCATTTTACTCATATCCCCTTTTCGACTTAAAAAGAACTCATGATCTTGAAACGGCTTTTTTTTAATTTTTTAGAATTGTATTATTCAGAGGCCCAGACAGTTTAATTCGACCCTGAGTTCAAGACTACTAGCAACTGAAAAATCCACCTCAGTTTATGGCTGCCTCAGTCGCCATCACTTCGCTTCTTCGCGCGTCGCTTGAAAGATCTAAGAATGGACTTGTCGATTGTTCTACAAAGAACTCGAAACTTTTAACTTGCCTTCTTCTACCAACTAAACTTACATACGACCAATTAATAAATCAAATTGTGACGCCTTTTCCCGCAGGGACAGGCAGGGACAATGAAGCGTCATTTTCCTTGATCCTTGTTTCAACAACTCTTTAAACAAATGGCGACGGTGGTGTGACCAACTAAGAGTTGCTGGTTCAAAACCACTTTCCGTCGTCCTGTTTCTATAATACAACTACGTTTAATAGCTTGGCTTTGATTAAATATTCAATTAAAGTGTTCAATTATCACTTACATATATACATGTAAAGATTTATCTATATCCATACAGGTAAATCTTGAAAAGTATAATAAACGTATATTGACAATAACAATAAAGGAACAACCTTTTGTGATATTTGTCGAAATGTAATAAAGATTCATTTTATTTTAATTTATTATTAAACCAAAAAGGTAGGCATTGACATACGCACATAACTAATTCATGACAACATCAAACGAAGTTCTAAACCAAAATGGCCCCTAATCCAAAATTGTCAACTTTTTTATTTATGAATATCTGAAATTTTGTTCATTTTAAGCTGATTTCAATATCCAATGTTATATTAAACTTTTGCCCGATTACTTTTGTATCCGAACCTACGCATGAATTATTTATGTCGCTAAGTACACACTTAACTGTGCTGAAAAAGGCTAATAACAAATTCTGTGTTGCTGAGAAGCAAAAAATATCATCGTTAATATGTAACAGGCACGAAAAAGAAAGTTGGACTTGTTTCGAGTTTATTTTTGAATCAGGTGTCGGTATAATTTAAAAGAGTAGGTTTCCTTGAAGGCAACAGGTGAAGTCCAGCGCAGGCGCGGCCGTTCAGTCGATACCGCCCCCGCCCCCCGCAAGCGACCTCCGCGCCCATTCACACCCTCCCACACGGACAATTCACTCACACATACATACAAGTAGCCCAGTGAATGCTTCCACCAAAATAATCTACTCAAACAAAATACTTAAACAAAGTAATCTATACTTGGGTTTAACTTGTATATAAATTGTAACTTGCAACAAAATTGTATATTTTGTTAATCAAAATCTATCAAATTGGCACGCATTCCTACATGGATAGGCAGAGAAAATGGAGCGCCACTTGCCACGATCCTTACACAACTCTCTCGCTGCCTTCACACCCCTTTTTTGTTAATATATCACATAATCATGTACTCGTATTTTATTTATATTTATTTATTTAAATTCTTTATTGCGCTAAAACTTACAATTAGATAAATAGGTAAGTTTAATGCCTGATAATACGCCATATGAGGTCATATGGCGTATTGGTTGATTAGCACACCAGTTTGTTACGCGTAAAGTCCCGGAATCGATTCCTGGTCGGAACAAAAGTTTATTTTATAATTTTTTTATTGTAATATTTAATAATTAGATTGAATATTACAAATATTTGTTAATAAAAAAAGAGATGGAATTTTACTCTGGATTTGTTTATCAAATAGCGGTAACCAGTGGTGCGCCCTATCTTCCGATCCGGGGTAGTACAACTACTTACAAGTCTACAGACGGTGAAGTGACTTAGTCGCATTTTAGGATCAGCATGTAGGTTGCTGGTTTCTACTAGTCCAGTATAGTGGATATGACTATTACTTACGGTTATTTATATTGCCAGTCACCTTCATTTTAAACCGCACTCTAGCATCTCTAACATCAGGCATGCTTTCAGTCACAATAAAAAATCACTTCTGATCATTGACGTCTAAATATGAAAAAATAATAATAATAATGGATTACTGTTCACAGTGGAAAATTTAACTCACAAACGTTTTCTTCAGAAACCCTCACAAAGTAAAAATATACGCATATACTTTTATTATCATTTCGATATGCCAATATTATTATTTTTATTTGATATCATAAATTAATATATTTTTAAATAACCTTACTAAGTATTTTTTTCATGCTACGAGTTATTATAGGAACTACGAAAATATTTGTAGTCACAGAACAGAGAAAGATATTGTTTTATGTTTGTTTGTAGATGTTTTTCTATTCTGTCATTTGTAGTATGTAAAAACAATATTTTCACATACTAAAATACAAAAAATATTCGAAGTATGTAAAAATAATATATTTTCTTATATATTTTAATATTTATTCTTCTACGCGTATCAAACTGGTGTGTTAACCAATGCGTCACGCTTGTCGTCAAATAAATGAATATTAATTATATAATACTAAATATTACAAGGCATATAATTAACTCAAAACAGGTTAAAGGTAAGAAATACAAAGAAAAAATGCTTATTTCAATATTTAATATTTCCATTTTTATATCAAGCTACTAATACTTATATCATAGTAACAGGATGGCCTAAGTACAAATATCAAAGATACATTGGTCCCGGCAAGTGGTTTGGAACCAGTGCTCTCGGTTCGCCTGACCACTGCACTACCACAAAACTACGTTCGCCTCAAACTTTTAATAAAGTTACAAAAAGGTTTCTCAAAATAGACATACAATATCTCTATAACAAAACCCTTATCAAGCAATAGTTTTTAATTCAATTTCATACTCGTCTATAAGATTACTATGTGTTCTCTCTATCCTACAACATTGGATCCGGAGGGTGTTTTCCGATCAAATCGAAGACATCCTCAAGAAAGCTGGGTGCCTATAACTGTGGAGCTTGTATTAGGAGAATTGTGGATGTGAGGAAGCTAGGGAGTTGTTTCATGATCATGGCAAGTGGCGCTCCATTATGTCTGTCTATCCCTGTGGATAAAAGGCGTCAGAATTTGATTGTATTAGGAGAATCGAGATCCTGCTAGCTAACATTTCTCTGATTCCATAAACCGCACTTTAGATTAATAATAAGCGGTGTACGGTTATATAACGTGCCGTAATGAAATATATTATATATACATTTTACTGTTTGTTTGAACTTGTGTTTGTTGAATCAAGTTTATTTTTAGCTCAAAGTTATTATTGTAGAAAAAATATCAACTCAATAATTCAAGTTACAACAGTTGTCCTTGTTGAAAATTACGGTCATTATGTATTCGAAGTTATGTTTAAAAAAATATCAAAGTCTAAATTGATTTCAAGTTCATTGAGGGAAAAAAAAAACAAAGTTTATTTGATAATTACAATATTTTCGCCAGCATAGTACCGGCGACTGAGGAAACCATGAACTGAGTAATTTTTGTTTCGTCGCCTCCATTGCTTACCCTCAGGAAGCCGAGGTCAGATATCCTCGTTTAGCCTAACAATTAAATAATTTTCAAAAGCCAGAAAGTTGTGTCAGTGACAAGTGATGCTCCGTTTTTTCTGCCTATCCCTGAGGAAATTAAGGCGTGAAATTGATAACGATGAAAATATTAACATAAGAAAATATTAAATAAGAAATTTTGGTAAATTAAATACTTAAAATTAAAAATAAAAGCTAAGACCAAATATTTTCTCATTAAAGTTTCGCGGACGGCCTCCGGCAGACATTGGTGATCATTTGCCTAGTCTGCCGACCCGAAGTACCACCACTTTCAAGTGCACAGGCCATAAAGCTCAGTCGCATTTCGGAATTAGCTTGAAACTTGCAGGTTCCAACTGGGCTGACAGATGTGACGCGATGTGTTGTTATACACGTCTGTCCCGAGACAATAATAGTTAAGTTCTTCTTAGATTTTGCGCGAACATTGATTAATGAATTAAACAAATTTTATGCGGCTTACTATCGCGTTTATTTTGGTTTTGATATTACAATTTTATTTTATTTAATTATTCCGAAGTTTTGAGAGCTTTGCAGCCATGACCAGAGTCTCTCCGTGACCACGATGCCTGCAAAGCTCTCGAAACGTCGGAAAAATAAAATTATAAAATCAAAACCAAAATAAACGTGATAGTAAGCCGCATAAAATTTATCAAATACAAATACGTAATTATTAAATACAAGTAAACCCGTTAAATGCCTCTTCTTCATACAAATTTATGTAAATAATATTCTTTACTTTCAGTTAATAACTGCTTTTCTTCGCTTAGTGTCGGTGTCTTTATATCAATCTCACGTAGATCTATATTTATACGCGTTTCCCACGAGATTACCTAGATATTCAATCAATTATAACTATGTGTTCATTTCTCTGGGGTATAATACATAGAACAAGATTACACTGGTCTTGTAATCTACTCTATTACCAGAACTTGTCTTATTATCAAAACCATTACTTTATATTTTTTAAACATGATATATTTTTTAATAATTGTGATTCTATCTATAACAGCTCCCTGCCTGGGTACTAGAGTGCAGTCAAATAACAATAGTGAATGCTACCACAGTTAAATAACTATAAGTAGGAGTCACATCCACTACGCCGCGCCAGCCTAGTTAAAACCGTCAACTTACAAGCTGATCCCAAAACATCATTAAGTCACTTTACGGTCTGTATATTTGTAAGTGAAGGTGGCACTGCTTACCACTTTATAAATGTAATCTAATAAGTCAAAGCAGTAATAACTTACCAATAAGTTATTATGATATCCCAGAAAACGTAATATATCCATTATAAGAAGTAATAGCAAAAACGATTTTCTGTTTAATGTGACAGGAGATAGACGGCTGTTGTGAATATTTATAAAGGTTAATCACTGCCCTATCCTATGATTTTGATCCCTACAATTTAATAGCCAATTTTGGTTACGCTTTCGTCACGCACGATATGAATGCTCACAGCCTGACGTTGAGCTGTAGTGTCATCCATACAGTCTGCAAGCAGCAATCAATCGCTGCTCAATTAGCTACTCTCAAAACTGTATAGCTGATTCCTAAATCAATAATTACGATAATCTATTAATAGTTTTTACACTTTATAAAGCATTATTAACCGTTATATATAAACCATTATTAACCTTTAATTACAGTGAATTTTCCGTATAAACATAGTACGCCGCCAGTATGATTTTGTAAGCCATTTTCTGTAACAATAATTTCCATTTAATTATGAATGCGAACTTTCTAGAAAATTATAATAACGAAATAGTATGGCTATTCACACCTACGCTCAACTAATTGGTTAAAAGTAGAGGTTTTATTCGGTTTTATTAAGGTTTTCAACGTAAAATGTAGTACCTAATTAAATATAATTGTATTCTGCATCTACCCGCACTTGAGTTTGTTACGAAATAACAACTTAAGTACACGAAGACCCAATGCTGTTAACATTTAAATGCTCCAGTAAATTTCACGACGACCACTGCCTTTACCACGACAGTCCCTGATTACGTGACATAGGAGTTAGAAAATCAGCTCGTGATTTCAATCGCAAAAGAACAGAAATAGAGTGCATGTTCTAATGAGTAATTTGACTTTTTGTACTTAACATGACAGGCGTGGACGAACGGTCAGCGATTGGTTTGTTGCGCCTAAAGTCCCGGGTTCGATTCCCGATCGGATCAAATTTTAATAATTTTATAATTATTTAATAATTATATTGAAATATTGCAAATATTTGTTAATAAAAAAAGAGGTGGATATTTGCTTTGGGTCTGGTCATCAAAGATTGGTAGGCAGTGGTACCCAGTCTGCCGATCCGGGGTAGTACCACCACTTACAAGTATACAGACCGTGAAGCGATTTAGTCGCGTATCGGGATCAGCCGGTTCCAACTAGGCCGGCATAGTGGATAAGATTGCTACTTACAGTTATTAAATTGTAGTGGCAGTGACTTCCATTCATGGACCGCACTCCAGCTTAACATCAAGCAGGGTGTTGTCATATATCGAGTCACAATAAAAAAACATATTTGAACCATAAGCATTACATAAGATTTTTTATATGTGACGATACGGTAAGCATAGGGAGGTCCAAGAACGCCGACGACCATGTTAACCAGAGAGGTTTTCTGACGAAACAGCTTGATGGATCTTAGGTTCTATGTGTTATTATTAAGGTAATGACCCAATAGCTTCAAAGCATTGCACTCCTCGATTGTTCGACAAAAAAACGACGCGCCGAAGATAGAATGAAAGAAAGTTGATACTTACATTAAGGTACCTATCAAAATCTTAAGATCTGATCTTAAGATTTAATCTTAAAATTTATTTCACCATGCAGGACCGCGGGCCATAACTCTGACAAATTATAATTTAATATAAAAGCCAACAAACTGCAGTCACTCATCAATCAGCTGGTTACTTTTTATTTTATTAGGTTAAATTAGGCTTTAATCAGCCAACCTATCTATAATAAATTAGGCAGGAGCACCTACTTATGTTTATATAAGTACTCGTAAACAGATCTAAAGTAAAGTTTGCACAGACATTTTGTACAGCTTCTATAAAATGAGTATCATTGTCACCGTAAACTATGCTCTATTTCCAACCTCTAAAGATTAATTATTTATGTAAGGGCTTATAGTATTTATTACGTTTAAGATGCTAACTCATATTAGAGGTGAAGACCGAATCCCTCAATTTGTAAAACGAGACTTGAAAGTTTAAGACCCTCTTAAAAATTACGTCTGAGGTAGTCCGCAAAATGTTTCGTTGCATTTTTTCCAATTTAGAATTCAAGTTAAATTTCTTGACTCGATTGCGAAAATTGTAGTTGCTATTTATAAAATGATTCCTTTTTATTAAAATATTTTAACCAGCAACTTAGGTTCAATAAACTAATTACATTTTACTTTAGTTGTATGGATGTGATTCGAAAGAAGATGAATTGACAAAGAAATTCTTCGATGGTTTGGGCACATGGAAATAATGAGTGAAAGTAGATTACAAAAGGAATTTATAAATCTAATGTGGATAGATGCGTTCGACGAAGCAGACCCGGGAGGGCGTTTCCTGACCAAATCATAGGCATCCTCAAGAAAGCTGATTTACCTAGTGCCCATAATCGTAGAGCTTGTATAAAGAGAATTGAGAAAGCGAAGAAGTTGTGTCAGGATCATGGCAAGTGGTGCTCTATTGTCACTGTCTATTCTTGTGGGAAAAGGAAAAATTTGATTTAATTACTATCTATTTAAGGTACCTGTCGTTATATAAATAACGTAGCACAGGTTCATATAACACGATAAAAAATTAAGACAGATGTTTCGATTTCATAACGTTTTAGCTTTAGTAGATAGATTATTAGATTTAATAGATAGATTTTTATTTTTATATATTTTTAAATTTTTAGTGCAAGAAACACGGATACAACGGAATGTCTTGCCGTGTATAGTCAGTCTACTGTATTATAGTTTACAAACAACATTTGTTTTTAAAATACAACAGTAAAATAGCTTGAAAATCTATCATATTTACATAGTGTTGCCAATGATAAAGACACATATTAACTCCAATAATGTATAAATTGTCTGATCATATTTTATCACCTCTACGTGAAATGTCCCATGTTGTATAGGGAGGGGAGAACTGCACTTTATTATAGTTCTCGGTTATTGCTCCGCAAGACATTGAGCTATATTTTAAGCTAACAATAAGAAAAATATATAAGTGAGATAAAAATAAAGCTTGAGCTTGACCCAGGGTCAAGGATTAATCTTTACTTTGTTGGAATAAAATAAAGACGTTCCGAGGTCAGAGTAAAATGTTACAATCCAGAGCAATTTCGACGTTGAATTGAGTTAGTAACATAAACTACGTCCGAAAGATTTTTATGATTTTTGCTTTATTGTCTTTGTTAAAAGCTGGAGTGCTTGAAACAACCACGAATAGCGACGACTGCTACTACAGTCAAATAACTGTAAGTAGCAGTCGCATCCTCTATGTCGTCCTAGTTGGAACCGTCAACTTTCAAGCTGTTTCCGAAATGCGACTAAGTCACTTCACGATCTGCACACTTGTTCGTGGTGGTACTAGACTGGAAACCACTGCCTACCACTCTTAAAATAACCAAAAGTAAAATGATATAACGAGGACGACATAGAAGTTCTTCGATCATATCAAGTACATTATTAAAATGCAGGTGTCCAAGTCATTATACCCATAAAGTATGAAGAAAATAGTGGATGTGAAGGAAGTGGCATAACTTAGCAGGGGCTTTGAAATTAGGCGCTTCATTTGCCTACTCCTGTAGGTATTAAAGCCTCACAAGAATATGCAGAGACAAAGGAGCGCCACTTACCACGATCCTGACACAACTCCCTCGCTTTTTTCACATCCACAATTCTCTTCCTACAAACCATTCGATACTTTTATCTACAAACCTAAACATTTATCTACAGATTTAACCTCGTTTCTACCCCGCCTTTTTACTTAACTCCCGTGATACCCTGTATTCGGTCGGGGCAGGCATCTGCATTCTGTCAACAGATTCGGCAGTCGATCTTAAAGATTAGGCGCGTCGTTTCTGGGCGAAGAACAGCCGGCAAGCGTAGTGTTCGCCCATCCCATCAACTTGCGTGCGAAAGCTCCTTTGGCCGGCATAGGTGACAGCGACTAGAACACCGTAAATTGCATCGGTTTTTTCAGTCATCGGTGCTCTTAGACTTTCTCTTACTTTTCATTGGGCAAGACGAGGTCTAGTCTGTAGCGTCTCAATTGTAAAAAAAAACTAGATAACTCCAAAGCGCGTTCTAAGTTAAAGAGAACTCTAATACTTTTAATATTACAAAATATAGTTTTGTTTTGCGTAAGTTACGAGTCATAAAGTCGTATATTTCACGTTTTTACGTCTACTTTAATGTCTCTTGAGAAAACAGGGTACACCACATTACCCCCATGTCAAGACAGGAGCGATTGATATAGGTTGAAACATACATGTGCGTTTAGTCAACAATCTAAAAAATGGACTTCTTTAAATATAAAAAAATATCTAATGATTACTTAAATACGTAAAAAGTATATTTTTTATAAATTTTATTTAGAATCAATACTTATATAAATTAATCAATCCAATCGTCACGCCTTTTTCCCATGGCAATAGGTGGCCTTTTTCCAATGTAGCACCATCTGCCACGATCCTTACACAACTCCCTCGCTTCCTTCACGTCCACAATTCTCTTCATACAAGCTCTAAGGTTATGGACACTAGGTAACCTAGCGTTCTTGAGAATGTCTCTGATCATTTGACCGTGTATTAGTAGTAAACTAGTCATACAAGCCTAGCGGCCTGGTTCAAAACTAATTTCCGGGACCAATGTATATTTGATCTTTGGTCGTCCAATGACATCTAAAAATGAATTATGAATTAAAAGCACCAGTCTTGTTAATTATTTCAGTAACCTGCCTTTATCTTTCCTCTAATAACTCTGTATTCTATGGATTTAGCTCTGACTCACTGTTCCCCATACAGTGTTTCAATTTAGAAAATATCTAAGGTTCCAACATTATTTATCTCAGTTTTATTTTTATTTCACGTCTTTATTGAATATTGAATGAAATCAGATACTGGTTGACAACAATATGGCAGCTTACTGCGATAGACGATATTTATCTGTAAAGATTGTGACAACAATTGTATCTCTCTGGATTCAATAATAAAAATAAATCGAAATACATCTAAGGCATAACTATCAATTTACAAAGCATTATATTATACTTCTCTATTTACTTAAAAATAACTACATCAATAATTTACATAATATCACCATCTTAAATGCAATCTTAAAAATCTACAGAGTGTGCCAAAGGAATAGCCATACTCGTATATATACATACATACGGCGACTGAAGCAGACGTGAATAAACTCGGTTTTTTCAGTTTTCGTCTCTTTTGGGCCTCTTTGGACTCCTCTTGCTTATCATCAGGCAGGTCGAGGTCAGATGTCGTGTCACAATCAAAAAATAAAAACATACGTTTTTCTTTCTTTTCGGCAGTCGAGTAAATACATCTTAGCGAAATCAGCGAAATAATAAAAAAAGATTAAAGTGTATCGGAATAAATAAAAAAACCCGCACAATAAAAAACAATTCATTTTGATGTTGTCGTTCGTGACGAGTTGTTTGTATCTAAGGTTTTACATCGTGTTTCAATTCAATCCGTCAAAGCTCTTTTCGTTGTTTGTACATTTATTGTTTCTAAAAATAAACCTTGTATTTGAATTAATAATAAATAATTGATTTCATCGTTGTAATATAAATTACAAAACTACTAAATAACGAAGATTATATTGACAGTTTGCAATAAATCAATCAAACTTTGACAACCAAACCCAAAGCCTCTTTTTTATTAACAAAAATTAGTAATCAAATATTACAAATAAACGCTATAAAACAAATCTTTGTTACGACCAGGAATCGAACTCGGGGCTGCTGTCCTAACCAATGCGTCTATCTTAAAAATTCCCATAATGGAGCTTTCTACGATCCTGACACAACTTTCTAGCATACTTTTCGTCTTCGCACTGGTTCGATGTGTACTGCTTTTTTTATTATGACAAGTCATCTGACCTCGACCAGTCTGATGATAAGCAAGAGGAGGTCTCTGCGTAGTTGCAGGAGCTCCATAGTTCGCGTGACCTCTGCATTAATAGGGACAGCTCGGCGCTGCAATGAATCTAGGGCATTGAGAAGATACTGGCCAGAAGAGCGAACAGTACTCCGCGCAAGAGCGAATCTGAGCCTTGTATAGTAGCGGGCGAAGCTCTGGCGCGAAAAACCTTGTTGCCAAGAGGATGGTCTTAATGGCCTGCTCGATGTGGTTCCTGTGATTTAAGTCGCAGCGAAGGGACATTCCAAGAATGTATATTTAGTCCGAAGTACTCAAGGAGATGTTACAAAGAGAAGGAAGGGGAGTAAACAAAAAAACCGATTTGATCAAAAAACAATCTCTGGGCCCAGTTTACCTTCCACTTGATTCTGATTTATAATCCTCTTTTATCAACTTTCCATCCTTTCAATGTGCCTAAAACCAATTTTATTTATCCTGGCAATAAATATACCTTAGACATCATAAAGAAAGCTTTGTTGCCTAGTGCCCGTAACCCAGCGGCGTAGCGTGGGAGAAAGCCGAAATTTCGAAAGCCGAAAAAAAGCCAAAACAAATTTGGCGCCCCCTTATTTAGGAATTTCAATCATAGGTACAACAAAAATATGAATTTCAGGTTCAAATTTCAAAGATTTATTTTAGTTTTTTTAAATTTTGCCACCCCTTAATTGTGCCGCCCCCTTTACCTCGCCACGCTACGCCTTTGCCGTAACGATAGAGCTCGTATGAAATATGAATGTGATGGAAGCGAGGGAGTTGTGTCAGGATCGTGGCAAGTGGCGCTTCATTGTCTCTGCCTATCCCTGTGGGAAAAAGGCGTGACAATTATATTTTTGATTTGATTTTTATTATTTTTAGTTATATTTTTTAATTGACTTTTGACGACAGGGCATTGGTTATCACAACAGTTCAGTCAGAAACAAAGATTAATTTCATAGCTTTTATTTTTAAATATTTAATAATTAAATTTTTCGAATATTTAATATAGAAAAAGAGGCAGATATATGTTTTGGGTCTGGTCGTGGTAGGCGGTTGCCGATCCGAGATAGTGGCACCACTTCAAGTGACTTAGTCAGTGGCTTACAGATCGTAAAGTGACTTAGTCGCGTTTCGGTATCAGCTTGTAAGTTTCCGCTTACAACTAGGCCGACATACTTGTACACTTATGGACCAGGACCAGACTGTCAATATGTGAAGCCTTAATAAAAAAATCTCATTTACAAATAGTCTTCTTTTTAAAATTCTCGTATAGCTTTTAATTGAAACGTTGAGTGCCTTGTTATTATAAGATGACATAAAGTGAGCTGAATTTCTCGTTGAGAGATCTCATGCGAAAGGGCAAGTGGAGGCGTCGCTTTGTAGGTGCTAGTTTAGTACTAATCTTGCTCTCTTCACACCTATAAATTAGTTGCCGACATCGAGCACGCGACCACTTGTTACGGATACCAACAAAGCCCCGAGCCACCCGGCTAGGATAAAGCGTACAGCTAAATCCACGGACAACCGTGACTCAACCAGATAAAGGATTTTCAAAACACTCGGAGAATTTTTAGTGTTTCTTTTATTCAACATTTTATTTTATTTTTACCCAACTTCTTAGTACATGGTTGTTGTTTTAAATTATATTATTATCTTGAATAACCTTGTTCTTAAAAGTTTTGTTTGTGTTTTGTTTTATTTTGGCTCGACATATGACATCGTCCTGCCTGATGTTAAGTTGGGGTATGATCCTTGAATGGAGACAACTGCTACTACAATTACCTTAAAGTAGCAGTCGCTCCACGTTATTTAGAACCGGCAAGCTAATTCCAAAACGCACTTGAATTACTTCACAATACAAGTACGAGTATGTACACTCGGAAATGATGGTTTGTTCGATAAAAATTTTATATGTACGTTCTATATATTTTTATTTATTGGTATTTTTTTAAGCTAGCAACAAGCTAAATCATTTTTACAATTTCATTCATATTATTTTCTGTACAAGTTCATCTCAAAAACTGTTATCACAATATACTAAATATTACAATTTACTAAATTACTAATGGAGTGAATTAAAAGCAACAGTCTTGTTAATTACTTCAGTAACCTGCCTCCATCTTCCCTCTAATAAAGTGCAAATGAACTCTGTATTCTTCGGATTTAGCTCTGACTACGTGAGCCATCACTGTTCCCCATACAGTATTTCAATTTAGAAAATATCTAAGGTTCCAACATTTTTTATATCTCAGTTTTATTTTTATTTCACGTCTTTATTGAATATTGAATGAAATCAGATACTGGTTGACAACAATATGGCAGCTTACTGCGATAGACGATATTAATCTGTAAAGATTGTGACAACAATTGTATCTCTCTGGATTCAATAATAAAAAGAAATCGAAATACATCTAAGGCATAACTATCAAATTACAAAGCATTATATTATACTTCTCTATTTACTTAAAAATAACCATATCAATAATTTACATCATATCACCATCCTATATCAATCCACCACTGGACTTAAGCCTCCCCCAAGGCACGCCATTATATGAATTATGTTGAGGATTATATAGTGCTTTAAACATCCAGTTGGTCAGTTCATCGAACATCAGGGCGTCCTATACATGAACCTAATCGTAGACTCTACTGTAGAACCCATGTGCTCCAATTGGTATCCGTTCTGCTGCTAAAGTTTCCAATCAATTGCCGCCTCAGCTTGATTACTTAATGATAATAATAATCAATCAATTAAATTGTCACGCCTTTTTCCCACAGGGATCGGTAAAGATAATGGAGCGCCACTTGCCAAAATCCTTTACATCCACAATTCTCTTCACGCTCTGCGGTTATGGGTACTAGGCAACCCAGCTTTCTTGAGAATGTATCCGGTTTGGTCGGAAAACACCCTCCTTGTTATCGAGCCTACCTTGTTTATCGCATCCATTCACATGAGATCTATAAATTCTTTTCGTCAATCTACTTTCACTTATCATTTCCATATGCCCCAACCTTCGAAGAATTCCTTTATCAATCCTTGTCACTACATCATAACTTGTTCGTAAAATGATCAGGCAATTTACAGTCACCCTTGACAGTCATAATAATATTTACTATTAGTGTATCGATGCTCGCGCCGCCGTAATAATTAAGAGTGCGAAAATAACTTTAAAAATATTACAACAATATTAGATTATGATTAAATTAACATATAGTTCTCCTAATTCGTAATAATGGTAATAATTTACAAATGTTTTATATGACTACGGGTTTGTATATATAAAACGATCGATCACGCCTTGAAGACAGCTTTCTCACTCCACACAAAGTGGCGTGATGAAAAGCTTCCGTTTATTTAACAAGAGACCTATTATTTAAGCAACAAATACCTGCGATGACAAACGAGTCGTTTCAAAGAAATTATAAATTAAATATAAAGCAAACAATTGAAGCAAAAATCGTTTTATCTCCAGAATTGACAAATTCCATATTAAAAGATATTAAAATTCGATATTAGCTTTTTCATCTATCTATACTAATATTATAAAGAGGAAAGATTTGTAAGTTTGTTTGTAATGAATAGGCTAAGAAACTACTGGGCCGATTTTTAAAAATATCTTTCCCCATTATTAAGCTACATTCTTCGTGAGTAACATAGGCTATGTTGGATTTTCAAAGAGTTTTTTTTTATATTTTTTGGACACGACTTCTGATAATTTTGATAAGTTAATTGATGAATAATTTTATATACACTATATACAACAACATACGTTAATGGTAGGTATAAAGATTTAACATACATAAAAAACTTATTTAACCATTATGCGTGCGATGTATTTTGACCCGGGCAACGCCGGGTTAAGCAGCTACTCATAAAGTTAATACAATATAAATGTTATTATCACTAATAAATATCAAATACATTTTCAACAATATGCCTTTTAACTTTGTTTTCGACATTACAACTAATTAACTACACGAAACAATGATAACCAGTTTCAGGAAAAGTACAAATTGTGTCAAGTTAGAAACACAAATGGTTAAAAGGGTCGGAACTGACGCTTTCTATCAAAGTAACTCATTTGTCTTTTGTTGGGGATTTCAGTTCCGCTGTTACCTTCACTTCAAATGTTCCATTACGAGTGCAATTAACACAAATTATTTTATTTGTTTACCCAACAACGCCCAAATTAAAACCTACGATAATTTGTCAATTACATGCTTTCAACTTAATAAAGCAATATATTATTATACCTTTTTTATTATTGTAACTCGACATATGACAGCACCCTGCTTGATGTTAAGCTGGAGTGTGGTCCTTGGATAGATGTCACCACCACTACAATTTAACAACTGTAAGTAGCAATCACATCCACTATGCCGGCCTAGTTGAATTCGGCAACTTACAAGCTGATCCCGAAACGCGTCTAAATCACTTTACGGTCTGTATACTTGTAAGTGGTGGTACTACCCCGGATCGGCAGACTGGGTACCACTGCCTACCACTCATTATTATATTAGAACTTTATAAAAACATTTACACCTCATATAACAACAACGATGAAGTTTTTATGAGTACATAATCACCTAATTAGTATGATCATAATTACGTTAAAAGCAATATGTTTGCACAAGTGGCAGAGACTGCGACGTCACTACCAATCAAGTAGTTTAACCAACAGGCGACGTATTCAAGGAAATATGGCCATATATTTGACCTGACAACGGTTTTTTACAGGGCTAGTAAGTTAATACTGTTTACTTGGGGATTTTCCCACGGCATTTTCCTTTACGTAGTATAAAAAAATAATACCTCACCGAACATGTTTTGCAAGAAAGAAAACCGCTTCTTTTCAATTTTACATCGCCATTGCATTTAAAATCCAAAAAACTATTAAAGCTAATAAATGGTTATTTGCAAAAGTGAA
The DNA here is from genome assembly GCA_905220615.1 of Tinea trinotella. NCBI lineage: Eukaryota > Metazoa > Arthropoda > Insecta > Lepidoptera > Tineidae > Tinea > Tinea trinotella. Next base: position 5,868,889 of record HG992314.1, read on the forward strand.
TTGTTTAGTATCTACTGTTTGGTATATGGATATTTTTATGTAAGCCTTTACGACTTATAATCCAGTTTATACAGCGCGGCGCCTTTCCTCCCACGCTTATTTATCTTTAAAGGTCACTCAAGGACTCACTCACTCTCTCCTATATCCAAATAGCAACTTTTCTAGGCCAATTGCCAATGTTTACCATTTTTATGCAAAGCGCGAATCGCAAGGATCACGTTGACATTTCAAGAGCGCAGCCTTTGCTGAATATTAAAGTATTTTACATATACGAGTAACACACAAATGTAAGTATTTAATGAAAATAAATCGAGTATTTCTTTACTTCTTTGTTCTACACCAATAAAATAAATTATTATTTAAAAAAATTCTCTATCTAGTGTTTTAGATATAAAGTTTAAGAAACCGAAGTGCGTATCTACGTACAGAAAATGCAAGATTGCGTCTTCTGGTATATGAGAATAACAAAATCAATATTGGAAAATTCTGAAGAAAACTTGAAATCGAATCGATATATTTTAAATATTTGATACCTCTTTTGGGCAAAAAAAAATTGGGTTTGGCTGATCAAGTCGTTTTAACAGAGCGCTGATAGATGAGCGATACAGAAAAAATAGGGGAAGTATAATAGCCGCTAACGATGACGGTATTAATCACAGGAAAGGCTCACATTAACCATTATCTCCAGGCTCATCCTACGCACCGGATCAATTACAACCTAAAAATAACCATAGATATATTGGTAATTGTCACATACTATTATTTTCGTTGTGAAAAGATATTCTAGCAAATATTCGGACACATTAGGTCGTTCGTAAATAATCAGAAACGGCAGATTGTGGAAAAGATAAATATTCGTAGATAAATATCACAGTTACATACTTCTGTCGCAATAATTTGCGAGGTCCGTGCGTGAGTTTCGATAACAAATTATCAATCAAAGTTGAAAACAAGCAGGGGCGAAATGTGGAGAGCGGGGGCGGCGGATGGCGGGCGCCAGACTGGCTGGCGGCGGCTGCAGGCGGTGCATCCCGCGCAGGTGCCCGCGACCCCATCCCACCGTCTCTCCCGGCACCACGACGGGATCACAAGCGACACCACATGAACGATTCACCTCAACCTAATGACACGGAACAACACATCCCACTATACACACGATAAACTTGCACGCCACGTTAAACGTTTGTTTTGCACCACCAGACAGAGTCGTGCCACGGATTGAGGTATTTCCGACCTTGAGCATGTAATTGTGAGAATAAATATATTCAAGAGATTCTTACTGCCCACATAAATGGGAAGATTGCCTTATTCACGCTGCGTGGGCATCCGGTTTCATGTTCTTTTGCCTCTTAACACAAGTTGTTTTGGTATTTGCCAATTATTTTCTTCGAAACATTTACTTGAATTTGTTTACAAATATTTATTAATTTAGTGTAAATTTAAGGAGAGAGTTGTAGACGCTGTGGTTGCTTAGGGAATTGTAAGACTGGGTGTTTTAACTTTGTGGGAAGGATCGTCACGCTTAGTGGTCAAGAATCTATCTACGTCTTACTTTAATTTACTTTTGTGTTTTTGTCTCGGTAATAATGTCACTTTCTGAATATATATATTTCGCTCTTTGTTCACGCCTTTATTCACACAAGGATAAGCAGGGCTAACGGAGCGCCTCACTTTAGTTAGGCTAAAGTAGTTAAGGTTTCATGGTTATAGCCACTCAAAACGCAAATAGATGTTATTTCAACAAATTAGGTGATTTCCCTTTACTGTTGACTAAACATTCGCAAGAACCATAAAATGGCCAATAAAATTTGGTACACTCACTTAGTAGCCCCTATATCTCCCCATTTCCAAGTTATTAATACATCGAATTGCCAAATAAAAAGCGTTTTTGTATCATAAGCCACTCTTAGTAATTCCGAGCACTTCATCTTTTTTTATTAGGCCTCGACATACGACAGCACCCCGCCTGATGTTACACTGGAGTGCGGTCCATAAATGAAGGCGAATGCTACTACAGTTAAATAACTGCAGTCACATTCATTATGATGGCTTAGCTAGAACCGACAACTTGCAAGCTATCGAATAAGTCACTTGACGGTCCATATACCTATGTAAGTAAAGGTTACCCTGGCTTGGCAGACTGGGCACCACTGCCTATCATTCTTAGACATCCAAACCCGTAGCAAATATCCGCCTCTTTTTCCTTAGGACATATTTGCAATATTCAATCTATTAAATATTACAAATAAAAGCCATGAAACAAAAAAAGCACCGACCGGGAATCGAACCCGAAACTTTACGCGTCGTCTAAACATACACATACATCGATCTTGTTTACATATAGAAACTATTCCGTACAATGGCTCACTTTTAATAAAACTTAAACTAAACACGAATCACAGCAAAATAAAGGGAAATGACCTCATTTTTACCGCCAGCTCTGGCTATTCGTGGAAATAAGTCACACGCACCGATCCATAAAGTTTATTTTTAGTACAACTTGTCTATGTCTGTCGATCGCCGATCAACCCTTTGTTAACAATTAGAACGACCGGCTATATGAGGTGGTTTGCAATGTCACCAATTAAGCAATTCCAATTTGACCCCAACGAAAGCCGCCGACAAATTAATGAAATCAGATAAAGATCATTTGCTTATAAAAACACAGCCTTTGTGAATGACGTCATATTGTCAAATGTTTGTTTTCACGATGTACTCAAATTATATTTCTTTTAAATAGCAGAGTAATAGGCAAACAGTTGGTAAACATTTGTCTATCTGTCAGCGCGAGGTAGTAACACCACTTCGAAGTGTACAGACCGTAAAGCAACTCAGTCGCGATATCAGCTTGAAAGTTCAAGCCACAATAATAATAATGTCTTAAGGTAATTATGAACTATATCTGCTTTAATCAGCAGTCACAAATCACATCTGACTGGTAAATATTTGTTTTAGAACAGTCGTATAACAAATCTTTTACTCTTAAATCTTCCTTATTTACAAGACAAGGCCAGGCCAGGTAGCAAAACCTAAATCTGATGTGAATGCGTAAAACGAGGCAGACAAGAGGGTGTTTTCCGACCATATCGGTGATATCTTCAAGAAAGCTCAGTTGCCTAGTGCCTATAACCATACGAGCTTGTATGGGGAGAATTGTGGATGAGAAGCGAGGGGAGTTGTGCCAGGACAGTGACAAGTGGCGATCCATTGTCCTTTCCTACCCCTGTGGCGTGACAATTTGATTAATTGATTGATTGATAAAACCAATCAATCAATTAAAACCTAACCTAACCTAACTAAAATTACGTTCAGAAAGTAAACGATTTTTATGAGCGGCATAGTGGCGGCGGATGGGGCAGCCGGGAACTGACTCGGTTATTCCAGTCGTCGTCACTCTTGGACCTCCTCTTGCTTATCGTTAGGCAAGTCGAGGTCAGATGTCGTGTCACAATAAAAAAATGTCTGTAAGACCAAAATTTATAAAAAAAATAAAATAGGAAATAGGCTAGTAATACAGGTATAAATAGTAATCTAGGCTAAAAATATGTTTATACAGGAATATAGAGCATTAATAAATTTTCTATTAGACATGCTCGATAAAAATGCTATAACTTAATTCTGAGTAGTATTTATGTAGCAAGTTCTTCACAACATTTTCTCTGTACACTTTATATTACTCGTATAACTCTATTATAAATACTTTTAGTTGTATGCTTACTATAGCCGAGACACGGTTTCGACAATGTCTCGGCGATATTGTCGTGAAGCTGTCAGATAGAGCGAATGAATAAGCGATATTTGAATTTATATAAAGTTTTTCAAATATAATATGTAAAAAGCAATCTTACTAAAACTGACTTTTTTAGAATAGTTTAACGTGGCTATTTTAAATATCGGTAGTGAATTATTCTGTAAACTAAGTACACATCAGACTATAAATTTGTTGACATTAAAATAATAAATCGTAATATTAGCGTCCCAAACCTCGCTTACCCGGGCGAATTTGTCGAGACATGCCGAAGTCGCGGCCAAACGCGACCGTATCGTCAGTTTATCATAACCGCCTGCCTGTCTGTCTAGTTAGAACCGCGACATATTGGCGATTTTGTCGTTGCGACATTGTCGGAACTATTAGGCGACCGTCGTCTAGTGAGATTAAAATAGTCTCACCAACCATTAACCCTTAGTTCAAAACCGGTATCTTTGATATTTGTCCTTTGTTCGTCTAATTTATAGTAGTTAGTATAGAAATGTAAAATATATTAAGTGAAGTACAATTTAATTATATTTAAACAGACCTTCAGAAACGTATTTCGTGGAATTCTTCCAATGAAATTAATATCAGAATAGCAAATTGCAATTAGTGTTGGCCGTTTATGGTTGAGTAGTTTATTTTTGTCCATTTCTAACAATAACAGTTGTAATAGTAGACTATAAAGATCTACGCAACAAAGAAAATTGTTACGAAATCATAAAATATTACTTTATCAACATATTTTTATAATCGCATCGCTTGTAATGAAAATAGATTTGCTTATAATTTGTTAATAATTTTATCGTAGTTACAGAATATTTTTTTGAGAATTATGTACCTATGTTAGGAATGAGAGAGTGGTGGGTCGGCATAGTGGAAAGTGGTGACTCTGCCTATCTCTGTGGAAATAGAGATTATTTTTTATTGTGAGACGACATCTGACCTCAACCCGCCTGATGATAAGCAAGAGGAGGTCCAAAAGTGACGACTACTGAAAAAACCGAGTCAGTTCACGGCTGCCTCAATCGCCGAGATTTAACAATTTGATTAATTTATTAAATCGTACACACTTTATAATATATTTATAATATTTAAACATAATCTAGGCCGGCATAGTGGATGTGATTGCTACTCATAGTTATTGAATTGTAGTAGCAGTGACATTCATTCATGGATCACACTTTGGCTTAACATCAAGCGGGGTGCTGTCATATGTCGAGTCACAATAAAATAAAAAAAAATTATATTAAATTGATTTAGGCTACAGTTTTGCCCTCTTGACTGTCGACTTAGTCAGTACGGAACCATCAAAAGGTAGTCAGTCACAAAGGCGAAAGTAACTCATATAAAACTGTCAATCTCATAAAAACTTTCCTTGATCTCCGGCGCCTAAAGTTTGCTCACTGAAGGTCATTTGTGGATACGTGTACGATTCAGCTAATGAAGTTACAATAATTTATAACTTTGCTGTGTGAACATGAATAACATGGAAAAAAAGGAATACTATACTATGAGATATATACTCTTTAATTAATACATAAATTAGATTAATATCGTAATTTGTTATACTGTTATGATGTTTTGGGGGACTTGTAAACGTTAATTAAAATATTGTAAATTTCTTCTACGTTTTAGATATTATAAAGGTTATAAACATCGAGGTAGTAAAAATACTAATAAATATTAAACAGTAGAGACCCACGTTATTTGCGTCTCTCCACATGCGTTTCTATACTAAGATGCATTGTAATCAGCAATTTATTCTGCCAACTTATTAGTATAGGTAGGGCCAAACTAAGTGACTGTAAAAAAAGATCACTAGTTAGGAATATAATAGCTAGTTAATGTAGAATTTGTAAGTAGAACATGATCAACTATATGATAGCTGAATAAGACATGGAAAAACCGTAATTTCAACGAGGCTCCCAAAAAGCAAAATCTCAAACCCAAACCTAGTGTATAGGCTCATTTATACACTAGCGTTCACCATGTTTTTTCACTCAGCTGAGACATAACGAAAAAGCATTTATGCTCTGAAGAACAAACAAGGGATAATATCATGGACTAGATTTTGCACGGTCTTCATACCTCAAAAGATACAATCTTCAATACTCAAGATCCTTGAGTCAAGTAAAGATAATTGCTCCTTTGATCGCCCCTATCGTGCGGGCCAAGTACAGGACACCAGACAGCGAGGAAGATTACCTATGCAATTAAATCAAATTATGACTGTCCAGTACAAGAATATGCCAAGGTATAGGGCATATTCATGAGCACTAAATAGGAAAATTGGGGAAGAATTGTGAAGATAATGGTGGCAGCCCCACCCACCACAACATGACAACTACGACCAGCCTGAGCAGAGCTAAAAGAGATTTTTCATCATTAATAAAGTTCAAAAATCACAAATCCTGTATAAAAGCATTGGATACTTAAACATCTTTAAAATTTATAATAAAAATTTTCTACCTTCGTACAGTTATTACTCTTTTCTTAAGACATTCTATTTCGTAATGTGCCAAATGCTACTTTGGTTCTCGAAGCCAAATAAATATAAATTTACTATTTAAAAAAATTAAAGTTTTGTTTATTTGTACCTGATGTTTATTTTGAAATTAAATTTTATAGCTGTGGAAAATTTACGGATGAAGTTCAGTTAAAATGGAGCGCAATTTAAGTTAAATGTTATCTCCTATATATAACCTCATATTACGTAAATGCCTCCCTTTTGTTTAAAAATATCATAATATTTTAAATAGTTAAAAGATGTTGTATAAGCCATGAGTGACGCAATACATTCAAGTGAATTGTAAGTCTTATTTTTCCTTATTAAAAAATATATATAACTTTACAACTTATAAATAAGAACTCTATAAATTACTTTCTAAAACAAACCTCAGAATGTACGAGTAAAAATAAAGGAGTAGCGAATATAAAAAATACGTCGCAAAAGCATGTTTTCCATCTAACATTAGAACACAAATACGTAGATGTTCGTCGAGTAGGCTGGATGTTCGACTTTTGCCAACGGATGGGATAAGAATTAAATGGTCCTAGAAAGACGGGAAAACTATTAGATCGAAGGCAACGTATCAAAAGCTAACGAGTGCGTTGGCAAAGTTTTGGCGGTCTGCCAGTGGCCTCGGGTATAAATTGTGGTGTCCGGTTTTTGACGTGGGATGCCCTACACCCCCGCCGATCCTGTTCTCGGGAAAAGTGAAAACAGATACCCGCCATATTAATTAATTAATAGTAAACTTATCGATTAAAATAACCCTTTGCGATAATGATCAGAATTTTAAGAGGATTTTCGTTTTCGCGTGGCAACGAAGAATATTTGACATTTTAACAGCATTATTTTGAAAAGGATGAGTTTTAAATCTGATGTGGCTAAATGCGTTAAACGAGGTAGACCCACAAGGGTATTTTCCGACCCAATCGAAGACATCCTCAAAAAAAGTTCCTATAACTGTAGAGCTTGTATGAAGACCAGCATAGTGGCTATGACTGCTACTTACAGTTAATTAACTGTAGTAGCAGTCATCTCCATAATGGACCGTACTCTAGCTTAACATCAGGGGGAAGCTGTCATCTGTCGAGGCACAATAAAAAAAAGTTCGTCTTAAGTCAGGTTAAGTATTCACATTTTGTGAACCGAATCGGTAGTCGAACCAAAAAGTTTGTCGGATCATTTTAATGTCTATTCTTTATTGTCGGCGCTCTTGGACGACCCCTTGTTTTCCTTTAGGCGAGTCGAGGTCTGATGTCTCATCTTAACAATACACAATAAGTTACTGACAGTTCGTTTTCTTTAATTAATATGGATCCCTAGTGTTACTATTAGATATTTTATATTTAAACATATCTTAACTTAACCACGACTAGACACAAACTTTACATTTAATCAATCAATTAAATTGTCACGCTTTTTCCCACAGGGATAGGCAGAGACAATGGAGCGCCACTTGCCACGATCCTTACACAACTCCCTTGCTTCCTTTACATCCACAGTTCCCTTCATACGAGTAGAGGCTCTGCGGTTATGAGCACTAGGCAACCCAGCTTTACACATATATATAATAATACATATTAGTATACTTATGCGTGTAGTTTTCTTAACCTATACATATAAATATGCATAGCAGGATGAAAACGCATACACGTAGTTTGGACGAGGCAATGAGCGGAACTATAACCCACTCGCACCCGTACACCATATTGCCTATTGTTTGGCATCTTCTCCTCTTGGCATCGAACCTTGTAACAGCACACTGAACGCAATGTCAGCTTAAGTACTTTACTCATGTTACGTACTTTTGTAACATTAACACATAACTTCTTGAAATGGAACCATTGAACCTGTCTCCCATTGACTAATGGCATTAAATCCCATTGTAAGCGACTTCCATATAATGTCATAATAGTCTCCTCGATTGCCTATAAAAGTTATTATATATAATTCAATTGTTATCGGTAATATGAATAAACGGTTTTTATTTTCCCGACGGCAAAACCTTTAACAATTTCCTACTCAAATTTACCCTAATAAAAAATATTTGTATACAGACCTACAAGTAATTTCCGATAAAACTAGTCTCTATTTAATTTATGTATAGTTATCGCATATATAGTTTTAAAATATCTAATATATATTTGTCTAAAAATACATTGGATCTCTGCCTATTCCTATGGGAAAAGGGCGTGACAATTTGATTGATTGATTAAATGAAAATATATTAGATATTTTATATATTTTCTGATGATAGATAGATCTTCATTACTAGGAGGCTCAGGTAGTCTGAATCTCTTGTCGAATGCTGTGAAATCTATGTTAAAGACTTTCTGAAGCCAAAGATTGTTGTTAGTTAAGCAGTTATTTTATAAACGTTAATTTTACGAGTATATTCATGTTATTGACAAACATAGGTTAAATAAAATTCTAATAAAACTTCATTATCAATAATATTTTATTCCTGAATGTATTCTATTTACAGGTTCTTATAATACCTAATAGGGTAGATACTCGTATTTATAGAATATGCCAAAGTAATAAAGTAACTCGTAAACTGGAAAATCTTTTATAAAAATAGTAAGTCAATTTATCGCATTTACTCGAGCGGTCAAATTAGGTCTAGTGTTATTTTTAGTATTCATTAATGAATCAAATTAACAATTTGACCCGGAAGTGTGTTATGAATCGAATGTTATGTTCTAGATATTTTTACTATTTTTAGAAAAAGTAACGTGTTTGTTAAGTTAATATTTATTCATTTTTAATGCGAAGATTTGATCAACATAACGCAAACTAGTGATGTAACGACTCGACTTTTTAACCCGGGTTAAGGCCTAAACCGAGTTGGGTCAGTTAATATTTAAAACCGGTTTGAACTTTTATATATTTTGATCAGACACCAAATTTATTTAGTCATACATGCACATCCAAAATTCTATAGCAAACGACACCGTTTATTAGGCAATTTAGATTATCGGACCGAATTGTCAACTCGGTTTGAATCTGAGTCATCACTCAGTTTGCGAATCGGGTTATCCATATTTGGGTTAAATCGACCCAATTCGGTTTGAAAAAATTCGAGACCGTTTCATCTTTGACGCAAACCTTATTAATTAGAGAGCTCCCTATGTGTTTTACTGAGTGGTAAATAAACTGTCTGCTGGGTTTCAAATATTCTTAATGTTGCCCCCAGTAGCCTGATAGTAATTTTCGCATTTCCCCATCTCGAGGTTCGGAAAGGTTAGATTTTTGGACTGATCATTGAATTAAACAAATCAGCTAGTGATTGATTTGAAAACCGTCTGCAGGTTAGGTATTTCGGTAGTATGGATAACACTCTAGATTTCCCAAGCAGTCAACCAATTTCTTTTGAATTCAGTAGTCTAGTCATCTTGACGTTGACTTGCCTGGTAATAAGCAGGGGGAGGTCGTAGGCTGCCGACGACTGAAACAACCGACTCAGTTAAAAAAACAACCGACGCAGTGTTAAAAACCAATATTAATTGTTATATTTTACCTTATATATTTATAATGAAAGTAATTTCTTTGTTCATTTCTTTCGGTTCCAAATAGGCCGGTATAGTAGATCCAACTGATAATTATACTTATTAAACATAAATTATTTGCAGTCGCTTAACATCAGGCAAGATGCTGTCTTTGATCCCCAATAAATTTTAAAAAAAGCAATTAAGGTGTCTAATTTAATAGCAATTTTAACACGAAAAGGTACGTTTATTTGTCTGATTACCTATGCTAAACCTCTAGCAAACAATTTCCAGGCGTTACGTCACACCAAAAGACGTCACAAGAAAAGAAATCGATCTCGTGATAACGGATTCAGAGTATATTTATACGTGTGTCATTAAAAAGTATTAGGATTAGACTGGTTTATTATTGAGTTTTCAAACTAGAATGTTTAATAGCACGAAAATAAATTCGTTCGAAATAGAATGATTGATGTTTAGATAATTGTTTTCTTAGTAAGTAATACAATCCAAGGGCTAAATAACAAAGTAACATTGGTATAATTTAATGGTATTACATAGGCGACCGTGGTGTTGTGGTATTGCAAGGGTTACACAAACAGAGAGCACGGTTTAGCAGTACCAATGTATCTTTGTATGTACTTTGGTTGTCCTGTTTCTATTATACAAGCACGCTCAGTAGCTTGTGAAATTGAAATAAATGAATAAATAATTAAATTAAAAACCAAACAAATGAACGTATATATACATATTTGTTTTATTTCCTAATTGTCCTCTTATACGTACTTGTTATACGAGTAGGTATCCTCTTTTATGTTCCGCTTAAGAAATCATCAAATTACCGACCCTAAACATATTATTGTTCTATGTATACATATACGTGAATTACGAGCCATGAGCAATTACGGAAATCGAAACAAACCTGAGATACGGCAATTTAGTGGTTACGGCAATTTTGTTCTGTTACCTGAAATATTACTTCGTATGAACGCTTCTTAACCGTCCATACTCTCTATATTTAAATATACTCTATATATTTAAAATGTGCTTCTTATACATAAATCAAATTGTCACGCTTTTTTTCCATAGGGATAGGCAGAGACAATGGAGCGCCACTTGCCACGATCCTGACACAACTACCTCGCCTCACTCATATTCACAATTCTCTTCATACTATACTATGCAACCTAGGTTTCTGGAGAAATATTAAATATTACGAATAAATGCTATTAAACAAACCTTTGCTCCGAACGGGAATAGAACCCCTGACTTTACGGACTAGTGTGTTACTAAACGCGCCACGCATATCGGACATTAATGCAACTAATTTTAATCTTTCCGTGACGTTTATTTATTTATATTTATAGGCTATCAGTAGTGAATCATTCACCTGCACGTTTTGGTTTTAATTTTAAACCGGGTCGATAAAGCAAATTTATCAATTTTAGGTTATTATATTCTGACTAATATAATATTATGTTCTAAAGAAAGCTGGGTTGCCTAGTGCACATAACCGTAGAGCTGGTATGAAGAGAATTGTGAATCTGAGGGAAGAGAGAGAGTTGTGTCAGGATCGTAGCAATTGGCGCTCTATTGTCTCTGCCTATCCCTGTAGAAAAAAGAATGACTATTTTTTTTATTTCTTTTATAGTGACTCGACAACACTCAGTTATAACAACAGTCCGCCTGATTATATGCTGAATTTTTTTTAAATATATTTTTATTTTATTTCACATTACTAAGCTACTAAAGTGATTGTATCATAGAAACAGCACAATCAAAGTACATATTAATCAAAGATACATTGGTACCGGTGGGTGGTCTCGAACTCGTGCTCTCGGTTTGTGTTACCATTGCACTGCCACTACTACACGGTCGCCTTATTGCGGTCAATGAATGGAAGCTGGTAGATACAGAATACAGTAGCAAGTAGCAGTTGCTATACCATCTGACGATCTGTATACTTGAAAGTGGTGGTACTACCGCGAATCAACAACTGACAGTTAGGCCGTTTTACCTAGGCCGGTATAGGGGATTTGACTGCTATTTGCAGTAATTAAACTGTAGTAGCATTCGCCTTCTTTCATGAACTACAGTGCAGCTTAACATAAGGTGGGGTGCCGCCATAACTGGCAGCCTTAATTTAAAAAAAATTGACTGGGTGAATGACCACGAACTGTCTGCCTACACTCTTAAAATAAAATAAAGTAGATATTTATAAAAGTAACATTTTTAAGACATAATCGTGAAGTTAATAAAAAGGCTTTACGAAAACAATAAAACCCAATAAAAGGGAAAACAACATTACGTCACACATAACAGAGAGAGGTGGGTTGATTCACAATTAAATTGTCGTTTGCAAATATCACGTACAAAGGCGAGCAGCCTCAGCGAAAAAGATGAACGTTATTTGATCGTTGTTATAAAAAAAAGGCTCAATATTGTAAAAGTAAACGTAGGATTTAATGAGGTTTCATTTGAGTACGTACGTGAGTTAAAATAACGTTGACCTTAGTTGTTTGTGTGTGACCCGCGTGTCATCCTATTTGGTCGTCGAAGGCGATAAAAATACCGTGGATCGGCTGTCAGTTGAATATTAGGTGACTACATAATTGAACGGCAGTAACGGACACGATCGATGCCGCTTCTCATAATGTATAGTACTCGATTATTAACAACTTTTTTTGGATAGCGCATTTGGAATAGAATATATTTGACATGACATTTCTTTGGCCGGCATAGTGACGGCGCCTGGGGCAGCCGTAAAATGACTTGAATTTTTCAGTCGTCGTCAGTCTTGGACCTCCTCTTGCTGTCGTGTCTAAATGTCGTGTCACATTTAAAAAAACTGCTTTCTAAGAGTGGTAAGCAGTCACGTCGTAGTAATTTGCCTTTTTTGTCGATCATAGGTAGTTCTATTACTTTCAAGTGTACAGAGCTGAAGTGACTTAGTCGTGTTTCGGGATCAGCTTGAAAGTTTGTCGGTTCAAACTAGGCCGGCATAGTGGACGCAATTGCTAGTTGCATTTAACTGTACCAGTAGTCGCCTGTATTCATGGGCCATATTCCAGATTAACATCAGGCGGGGTGCTGTTATATGTCGAGCCACAATTAAAATATATATAAAAGTAGATATTACACGTTAGGTATTTTGCATCCAAATTGGAAATATCCTCAAGTAAGCTGGGTTGCCTAGTGCCCATAATCGTAAAGATTGTATAAAAACAATTGTGGCTGTGAGAAAAGCGAGAGAGTTGTGCCAGGATCATGATAAGTGGCGGTCCATTGTCTCTGCCTACCCCTAAGGAAAAAGATGTGACTTTTATTAATTGATTGATATTACGTAAATACGTATTGACTATATCTCGTAAACAGAACCGTTGTAACAGTTTTTATTTTATTTTGTATTAACGCATAATATGATTAACGCGATAACGTCTAAATCAAAGATAGACTATAGAATATAGGAGTTTTAAGAACGTTATCTCTTAGATTATAAGAAACATCTTACTGAATGAATGAATCGCATTTATTTTGATTTTACAATTTTTTATTATTCCGACGTTTCTAGAGATTTGCAGCCATCGTGGTCACGGAGAGAATTGTAAAATCAAAACCAAAATAAACGCGATAGTAAGCCGCATAAATTTTGTTTTCCATTAATCAATGTTCGCGCAAAATCTAAGAAAATACCAAGACTTACTTCTTCATGATTCTGGGTTTACATTAGGACCTTTCCATCTAACTTTAATGCCATTTAAAATCCTATTATAGTAGTAGGCGTATTAAAATAAAACTTCTTTTAGTACCCAATTAATTTATAAACTTAGCTTTTAGGTATACTATTTAGATAATAACTTAATTTAAAGTGTTATCGAGTAGCACTTCAAATGTATTTTACGCAAATTGATCTTACCTGAAAATAAATATTAATAATAGATTTAATTGTTCGAGTTTGAAAAATCTTTTATTTAGAGGAGAAGCTTATGAGGTCAGATGTCGTTTAAGAAAAAAATTAGGCATTTAAAGGCATTATTGGACAGATTTATTTTTATTAGATTAGATTTAAAGAAAAAGCACTGGTGGTATAGTAGTAAAAAACTATGTATTTTTTTTTTAAATCTTCTTTTTTGTTATATACCTCAACATTTCTCTTTTTATTTTATTATGGCTTCACAAATAACAGCATCCCACCCGATGTTAGGTAGAGTACGATCCATAAATGGATGCGACTGCTACTACAGTTTAATATCTTCAAGTAGCACTCGCATTCACTATGCCGGCTTAGTTGGAACCGGCAACATACAAGCTGATCCCGAAACACGATCTGTACACTTGTAAGTGGTGCAACATATGAAAATACATTTAACAAATCTTGAATATTTTTTATAATTATACATTTCTATACTAAGCTACCTGTTTTAATGCTTGTAGCATTAAAACAGGACCACCAAAGTACATATATCAAAGATTGGTACCGTAAGTAAGTGGTTTCGAACTTTCGAGAACCCGTGCTCTCGGCTTGCGTAGTCATTGTACTGCCACTACACCAAGATCGCGTTATAAATAAAAGAATTTCTTAACATCCATGGATTCTCCGTGCCTGGTCCTGGTCCTGGCCTGGTCCATCGCGTGGCAGGCGGGAGAATGAAGGCAGCGTTCCGGACTTGTGACCGAAATGTAGGTTTCAATGTACTCACCTTCCCTGCTCTCACTATCCTCTCTACCCAACCAAATATTGTAAGACCCCACGAATACCGCCTTCCAAATACGATCTAAAAGTGTGCAATCTTATACATTTAAGATTGTTCTGAATTTCATTGTGTTATCAATCGAGGCGTCATAATATATCGATTACATCTACTTCAAAGGTTGTTGAAGGCTCACCATTGAACTCGTCTGTATCGCCATTCAGACTATGAAGTGCTCCTGTATGATAAATGACGAAACAACCTTTATTCGACGCCCACCCGTTCACCTACCTCTCTTTGATGTTATATTATACAAAGATTGTGTTCATAATTTCTAAACGAAACATTTCTAAACGAAAGACATTTTTAAAATGTATTTTCTTAGATTTTGCCCGAACATTGATTAATAATTTAAAACAAATATTATGCATATCTTTATAAGTCGGAATAATAAAAAAATTTAAAATCAAAACCAAAATAAACACGATAGTAAACCGCATAAAATTTGTTTTAATTCATGTTTAAATTATTATTATGATTCTATTTATTGTTAAATAAATAAATAAATGCTACTAACTATTGTTTTATAAATTTTAAATTGAGATGCACAGGGAATCAAACCCAACGGTGACAGGCGTGGAGAATTGGTTAGCACACCAGTCCGTTAAGCGAAAAGTGTCGGGTTAAATACCCGGTCGGAGCAAATATTTGTTTTATAGCTTTTATTTGTAATATTTAATAATTTGAATAAATTTAACAATATTTGTTAATAATAAAAGATATGGGTATTTGCTCCGGGTTTGGCTGTCCAAAGAGTGGAAGGCAGTTGTGTCCAGTCTGCCGATCCGGAGTAGTACTACCACTTACAGGTACACGTAGATACAGTTTTGTATCGGGATCAACTTGTTAGTTGCCAGTTCCTAATAGGCCGGCATAGTGGATGTGACTATGCTGGCCTATTTGGATAGTTATTTAGTTATATAATTGTCAGGATCGTGGCAAGTGGCGCTCCATTGTCTCGGCCTATACCTGTGGGGAAAAGGCGTGACAATATGTTTGATTGATTGATTTTAACTGTAACATCAGGCAGGGTGCTGTCATTTGTCGCGTCACAACAAAAGCCTGGTTTGTTTACGTATTCGAAAAACATACGATGGAATATTCCGCATTTTTATTTACACAAAGGTATAAATTAATGGAAATCATTTAGTTAATTAAGTTGATGTACTTCGTTTGCAATTGTTATTTTTACAGTCATAAAATGAACGTTACCAAAAATCGAAACATTAATTTATTGTATTCATACAAACACGTAAATTGGTTTCTTTGTGTCGCCTCTAGTCTGCGGTTCCGAACAGATTCAATATTCTGACGGCTCCTTTGTGGTCGCAGAACGAACTAATCTATCATTCGTAACGAGCCAGCTCAATAAGAATGATATTTTTTACCACAATCGCAATATTCACCAATTTATTATTAGAAATCGATACATATATAAACAAGTCATCTTGAAATTTCTCTGAACTGCCAAAGTATAAAGAATTGGTAGACAGAACTCAAAGACTTGACAGAAATAATTCAGCCTTACCTTCTGAGACCGATAACTTTTGATATGGATCCAAATTCATTATAACCTGACCAAATTTGTCTTCGTTTACTTTTTTTTACCAGTAATTCATATAATCATTTTTTTTTTATTGTGACACGACATCTAACCTCGACCCGCCTGATGAGCAAGAGGAGGTCCAAGAGTGACGACGACTGAAATGAAAAAAACGAGTTAGTTCACGGCTGCCCCAGTCGCCGTCACTATGCCGGCCAAAGTAATTTATTATTACATATACATTCTTTAATTCATTAAGTGAAGCGTGAAAAAGCCTACCCTAGCATAGTGACGACGACTATGGCAACAGCACACTGAATTTTTTTTTTCAGCCTTCGACACTCTTGGACTTCTGCTACCCATCAGGCAAGTCGATATCACATGTCGAGTCCCGATATAAAAAGACAAAAATAAAAAGTTTTATAAAATTTAACTTTATCATTTTCGCTTCAATCACATTCACATAGCAACTACTTACTCGTAAATATCTTACTTATTTCTTATTGACACACGTTTGACCTCGACTTGCTAGTTGGTAAGCAAGGGGAAGTCCACGAACACTGAAAACTAAAAGACTAAGAAAACTATTTCATTTAATGCTTGCCTCAGTCGTCGTCCTATGCCTGTCAAATGTGTTAAAATACGCTTAAATACGCTCAGGAATAGGAAAAAAATTTCACTTTGTTCATATTGTTCATGATATGTTTGAAAGCACAAACATTTCATACGAGTATAAATATCTATTTGTTTTAATGAGAAAAACTAATCTTGTTCATTGTAGTTACAAATTACCTTTCAAACTCTTCAAGTAGGATGTTTTGTAAAGTAGTATAGTTTGTAAATGAGCTTTAAAAAGAAACGTAGATTTAGCTCTTAGAACGTAAAAAAGTCATGCTCAGCCATTCTGAGACACGTAGCAGCGACGCCTCGTAAATATTTATTGACCTGGAAGCGGTTCAGAGCGCTTCACCTTTGAACACTTCTGTGGCATACAAAGGTAAGGCATAATTTAGCGCGAGTTAACTTTAAGAGAAAGAATAATTTGATTGTACTCTTTGTATTAGGCAAAGCATTCTTTTACATAATCTCATTACTTAATGTGAATTGATTTAAAAGCCAGACAATTGCTACTTCAGCTTGCAAATCGAGCTATTTCCGTAACTTTTTTTTTTATTGTGACACGACATCTGACCTCGTCCCGCCTGATGATAAGCAAGAGGATGTCCAAGAGTGCCGACGACTGAGGAAACCGGGTTTGTTCACGGCTGCCCCAGTCGCCGTCACTATGCCGGCCGGTCACTATAACTCTGGTATTTCGGCGAATATCCTCGTTCTGGATTCGCGAAGATACTCCAAGCATAGCTCTCTCCATTGCCCGCTGAGCTTTTCCAACAGGCTAACAGTTAAGCAACCAATAACTGATAATTATTAAAAAATTAACCTTTGTTTTCACTAAAATAAATGTTGATAAATTATAAATTAGAGTTGAGTATCGTAGGCTCAGCCTCTCTACACTTACGATACTCGTAGATGCAATACTTTCTACACGTTAATTAAATTATACGCGATCTTAAGCCGCAAAAAATCTAAAACCAACAAACAATGTTCGGTAGATAAAGATTAACTCATCAATGTTAAGCCAGTTTAATATGAGGTTCTGTTATTTAATTTCCTTATATTCGATAGACATCCCACACAATACGGGTTTAATACGAGTATACATACACGCCTTCAAAGCTAATGAAATATCAGAAAATGTAATAACATTGTAAGCCCCCGAGAATTAACACCATGTTAATTTAAATTTAAACTCGACTAGATTTTGCCTACGTTTCTGTTCGTAAATGTCAAGTTTTTTCTTCAGGAATATCTTAACTTTATATTAAATATTTTCTATAGTTACTTAATAATGATTTTTGCTCTTAGATATTTATATAACAGTATGTCTTTTCACCCGACTGCCGTAAGGGAAGTTAAGTTTTTCGGGTAAATATATTTCTTTGGCACGGTCTATATGTTGCCAGCTTTTACTATACAAGTATAAGTTTAACGACAACGACAAGATTCGACCTAATTGTTGGAATAACAGAGAATATAAAATTTAAAAATGGAGTCTGTCAATAAAAGATATAGAATCTTTATTTAATTAAATATGGAACTATTTATCTTTTAAAGCTTTTATCTTGTAAATTTTACCGCTAATTTTTTATATTTACTATTTTTTTATATTTACTAAAAAAAATTATGTCACCAAATTAACTAAGTTTTATTATACTATATAGACTGTCGTTAAAAAGGTATCGACTTTTTTATTGTGACTTGACATCCGACCTCGATCTAGATGGTAAACAAGAAGAGGTCCAAGAGTGTCGACGACTGCGTAAACCAAATCTTCAAAAGCTTAAAACATGCTCTCTAATATCATATAGAATATTAGAATTTTAATGTTAGAAAATGTTAATATGCATTCGGGAACAAGCTAATATGCAAACTAAAGTTGTAGTCTTTAAATGAAGTAAATCAAATGATGAATGTGGGAGATGTTCATGAGTTTGTGTCAGAATCAGGTAAAATGGCGCTCCATTATCTCTGACTCTCCGTGTGGCAGTTGTGGCGTGACAGTTGATTGATTTAGTGAAAAATATCGCTTGAAGAACCGACAACCGATTGGAAAGAATGGTTCCTACGAACCGGATGACGCAGCGTAGGTAGGCCTCCCACTAGATGGACTGACGACATAGTAAAAGTCACAAATAACCGGTAGCTGCAACTGGCATGTGAAGCCTGTGTTCAGCAGCCTATGATGAGTGAAAAAGTTTTATAATTCTTTACTGTCCCCTTTATTTGCTGTTAAAATAGTCGTTTTTTAAAATAATTTAATATTACATGAAATTAACCGTGTGGTCAAAAAGTTCCGTGCAAAATAGTCCTTTTAGATATGTGATTTATGTTATGTTCCAACTAGGCATAGATGCTTTCACTACTGCTTAGCTCTAATAGCAGTCACTTTCATTCGTGGACTGCACTACAACTTAATACCAGCCGGGGTGCTGTCATACGTATACATCAAGGATATACAAAATATTATTTTCAAAAATATTTTATTTGCGTTAAATTATATTCTTTTTTTTTTCTTTTTACTATACATTTTTATTCTAAGCTACTAAAGTGCTTGTATCATAGAAACATGATAACCAATGTATATATATCAAGATACATTGGTACCGGTGAGTGGTTTCGAACCCGTGCTCTCGGATTGCGTGACCATTGCACTGCCACTACACCACGGTCGCCTTGATCCTTATGCTACAGCCACACTATGCTCTTCGCGCTGCTCCTCGTGCTGCCGTGAATATTGCCCTAACAGCCACACACTCCCCTACTCGCGATGTTCATCGCGTTGCTCCGATGGACGACAACATTGTAACTTTGACTCGCACTATTTGTGACTTGACTTGACTTGAACTATTTTTATGGCATGACGAGCGGCATGACGAGCAGCAGGACGAATAACGCAGCCATTCGCAGCCATGTCTCTGCCCATTTCCCTCGCTATTTCTCTCGCCACTCGTCGAGTGTGTGGCCGTAGGGTTATAGTCGTCGTACCTAACAATAGAAAGAAATATTTCTTTATCGGAATAATAAATTAACTAGAGGAGTATATACGAGTACTAATCTATTATATTAAGTACACTGTAGACATCAAAACCAAACATACGAGCATTGACAAAGTTTTTATTTAATTCGTAGAAACTTGGCACATAAATCAATGAGCAATAAATATGTATGTAATCTTTGTATACGATCTGAGAGCCACAAGTGCGTAATAGAAATGTTATTGTAAACAAGACGTAGCTGGACAACGTCATTGGGTCTAGAAATGTAGAAAATATTATTCAACGTAGGCTCACAAGGATAATAATAAATAGGAAATAAATAAATAATGGAAATAATGTAGATAAATTTCGACGCAAACATTTCAATGACAATAATTTTGTTTGAACTATTTTTATGTTATTCAATAACATACAAATAGAGCAAAATATAATTATACGAATTAAGATTAGAAGACTCGAGAAGAACCAGAAGATAATCCTCAATCAAGTCGGGTCTTTCTACAAAATCAGGGATCTGCAGTGTTCATAACTATTGCCTTAAAAAATTGTGGCAAAAATAATGAATGTGAAAAATTTTAATATTTTATATTTAATATTTTAATATTTTTGAGACGCGAGATCTGAACTCGACTTGGTGGGCAAGGGGAAGTCTAAGAGTGCCTACGATTGATAATAGATAGAGTGATAGAGTGAATCAAAAAGTGATAGAGAGGTACTTTTTTACGCCTCGCTTTAAGGATCCAAGTGTACAGGGTAGGGAGAACACATGAGAGTTTTTAATACGCAATTGGAATGTATAAAAAGTAAGAGATATTTAAAAAAAACAATGTATCATAGAAACCAGGCGACCAAATTTCATACATCAAAGATGCATCTCAAGGTTTTGTAGTAGTTTTATATCACTTCACCACAGCCGCCCAAAAACTACAACCCACACCACAAGAAAACATTGAAACCATAAATAAATTGTACCATCCTTCACGCTCGGCATTTTCCCAAGTCTATATTCTGTTTATATTATTTGCAAACACTCAAATGTTTACCAATTTTAAGTAGTACGAAGTTGTTGATTTTATTTCTCACAAACAAATATAACCTTATTTCTCAGATCTATTAATAGAAGATTTTCGATACGTCCTTAGAAAAACAAGTTTTTTAACTTATATATTTAAGGTAACCGTGGAGTAGTGGTAGTGCAATATGGTTACGCAAACTGAGAGCACGGGTTCATAACCATTTACCGATACCAATGTATCTTTGATATATGTTTTTTTTAATTGTAACTCGACATATGACAGCATCCCGCTTGATGTTAAGCTGGAGTGTGGTCCATGAATGGAAGTCACTGCTACTACAAATAAAGAACTGTAAGTAGCAATCACATCCACTATGCTAGCCTAGTTGGAACCAGCAACTTACAAGCTGATCCCGAAACGCGACTAAATCGCTCCACGGTCTGTATATCGGCAGACTGGGTACCACTTTAATATATTTATAAAATATTACAAATAAAAACTATGACACAAATATTTGCTCCGACTGGGAATCGAACCCAGTTGAACAATAAACCAATCGCTAACCGTTCGGCTACACCTGTCGTCAAAGTACTTTGATTGTCCTGTTGCCATAATACAAGCACTTAGTAACTAATACATAACTATAGTATAGCATAATATAGATATGTATAAGAATAACAAATAATTTAAATGATGTTTTATTATCTGTAAATTGGACTGGACATTTGACATCGACCTGCCTGATGATAAGCAAGAGGAGATCCAAAAGTGCAGACGATTGAAACAACCGAGTCAGTACACGGCTGTCTCAGCCGCCGTCACTATGCCAGCCAAAGATGCTTCTTCACGCATTATAGGAGGGAGAGAACACATGGGCTGGCAAAGCATTCCACTTGTCGATTGTTCTACAAAGAAAAGATGCACCGAACTTTTTAGTTCGACTACCGATTCTGTCGACAAAATGTAAATGCTTTCCCCGCATTCACACTTCCTAATAAGTTCTTCTATAACAATTTAAATTCCAACTTCTTTGTATTAATTTTGACATTTAAAATGCGAGGCGACCGTGGTGTAGTGGCAGTGCAATGGTTACGCAAACTAAGAGGATAAGTTCGAGACTACCCACCGGTACCAATGTATCTTTGGTATATGTACTTTGGTTGTCCTGTTTCTATGATACAAGCACTTTAGTAGCTTCGTATAGAAATGTAAAAAAATAAAAAATAGACAACCTAACATCGTATTTAAACTGGCGCTTATTTAGCGTTAGCGTCTGTAAAATAGCTAGCTTAGAGAAATGGAATATAAGTAAAAAGAATACCTTTTGTATAACAGTAGTAGTGAATACTCGTAAGATGGTGTATAGGAGAGTATGGTTAGGTAGTTAGATAGGTCGTCAACCGCCACATGCACGCATACAAGCTCGCGGCACAGCACCTGAGTCGGTCAGTGACCACCCCTCGTCATACACGACAAAGGAAAATATCTACCCCTACTAAGATAAGACCACAAACAATTTGTTTGTTCTTTTTTAATGTTATGCTTTTTTATACTACAGGCGTGGCTTACCAGTTAGCACAACAGTTACGTTAAAGGCAGTAAAGGTCGTATCTCTGGGTCGATTCCCAGTTGGAGCTAATATTTATTTCATGACTTTTATTAAATAATTAAACAAATATTTGTTATTAAAAAAAGGTTTTGGTTTTCGAAGAGTAGTAGGTAGTGTTCAGTCTGCTGATCCAGATTAGTGCCAAAACTTACAAGTATACAGACCGCGAATTGACTTAGTCGCGTTTCGGAATCAGGTTGTAAAATGCCGATCCCGACTACACCGCACTACAGCTTAACATCAGGCGGGGTGCTGTCATATGTCAGAATACAATATATAAAAATATGTTTATTTTAATTATTTTTAAGCAGCGAGCTCGCTGGCTGCTTAGCTTTCGAAAATAACAAAATAAACAGATGCCGGCGGAATAACACCTTTACAATATTCGCAAAAAAACACATACCAAAAATAGTAATTTACGAATTTGTAAAAAGTTACGAATAAGTAGAAGAAAAAAGCAAAAATGGGTTGCAACACTCTCTCGTGTATGTTGTGTGTTGTGTATGTGGTCTGAAAACACACACACAACATACACAAGAATTAAGAAGAAGAAGCACCTTAGGCCGGCATAATGACGTCGGCTGAGGAAGCCGGGAACTGACTCGGTTTTTTCAGGCGTCGTCACTCTTGGACCTCCTCTTGCTTATCATCAGGCGGGTCGAGGTCAGATGTAGTGTCACAATTAAAAAATATTTTGCTTTTTTCATCTACTTATTCGTAACTTTTTACGAATTCGTAAATTACAATTTTTGGTTAATTTATAAAATTAAAATAATCGGCTGTTAATTTATAATTTGTTTTTTCTTAGGTTTAATTTAAACACTACTTCATCTTAAAGTCTAGACGATATCTGAGCGCCTTCATGAATAAAGTCTGAAAGCAACGTCACAGTCGCTTTGAAAGTCTAACCTTCCTTCCATATAGCCTTTAAAATTTAATCCAAAATAATTAAAAAACAAATTTATTGTATTTTATCACGATAAAGGCGACCGTGGTGTAGTGGCAGTGCAATGGTTACACAAACCGAGAGCACGAGTTCAAGACCACCAATGTATCTTTGATATATGCACTTTGGTTGTCCTGTTTCTATGATACAAGCACTTTAGTAGCTTAGTATAGAAATGTTAATAAAAAATAAAGTTTTTTTTTAAATTGTAGCTCCACATATAACCACACCCCTCCTGATGATAGGCTGGAGTGCGGTCTATGAATGAAGGCAACTGCTACTAAAAGTTAAACAACTGTAAGTAGCAATCATATCCACTATGCCTAGTTGGACCCAGCAACTAAAAATTTAATACCGAAACGTGACTAAGTCACTTAACGCTTTGTATACTGGTACTACTCTAGATTAGCAGACTGGACACCACTGCCTACCACTCTTAAAAAAGTTTCCGCTAAAGAACATTTATCATTTGCGAGTACTTGTGAGATATAATATAAATAAATTATACGGGTAGCCACAGATGAATAATTCATGAAACGAAAATTGTATATTTATTTCTGAATGTAATTAATCGTTTTTATTATCTATGTAAACAATTCTAAAGAGTTAATTAGGTATTTTCTTAGATTTTGCGCGAACATTTATTATTGAATTAAACAAATTTTATGCGGCTTACTATCGCGTTTATTTTGGTTTTGATATTACAATTTTTTATTATTCATAAAATTATAATAATAAATTATAAAATTAAAACCAAAATAAACGC
Organism: Tinea trinotella; assembly: GCA_905220615.1. Lineage (NCBI taxonomy): Eukaryota > Metazoa > Arthropoda > Insecta > Lepidoptera > Tineidae > Tinea > Tinea trinotella. The sequence goes on from HG992314.1 coordinate 5,892,888, forward strand.
GATAGTAAGCCGCATAAAAATGAGTTAATTAAGGTTATGTTTTAACTTTTTTAATAATATTTTTATAAAATAACTATTTTTTAAGAACGAGCATAATTAATCAAAATAAAATTATCACGCCTTTTTCCAAAGAGATAGGCAGAGACAATGGATCACCACTTGCCACAAACCTGACACAACTCCCTCGCTTCCTTCACATTCAAAATTCTCTTCATACATGCTTCAAGGTTATGGGCACTAGGCAACCTAGCTAGCTTTATGACAAATATAGAAATGAAAAAATGTGTTAATACGAAAAATAACAAAGTTATGAACATTTTTTTCAAATAAAAACATTTTAATATGAATTTTCATTTTTCTGCACGCGGCGGCGCAGAGTAGCAACTTGTGGTTTTTAGCTACGAGTTTTAACTTTTTATGCCCTGCTACGATTCTTCGTAGCATCGTAGACAACAATATAGTTTTAAATATTTAAGCCACAATGATTAACTTTTAATATTTTATGTACTCTAATATGATAACAATATTAATATAAAACATTCATAAATATTAAATTTATTTGATTCTCCTTGTTCACATCCACAATTCTCTTATTTTAAATTTGTATACTAAGCTACTAAAGTGCTTGTATCATAGAAACAGGACAACCAAAGTACATATTATCAAAGATACATTGGTACCGGCGACCCGTGCTCTCGGTTTGCGTGACCATTGCACTACCACTACATCACGCTTTGGGTTATTTAAATGCAATACTAGATATCGATGACGAATTTAACAAAAAAGGCAAATTCTTAGAAAAAATGCTGTAATTATTTATATTTCTTAAGGAAACTTTTAAAGGTTAAAATTTATCAATGTGGGTATAAAAATTTTAGAAATGTTAGGGAAGGGCATGGCCTTAAAAAGGTTGAGATACACTGCTCTACGGTTATGGGCAGTAGGCAAAAAACAAGTATCTCTAATATTAAACTAACAATAGTGATTGGTATTTACTTTTATAACAAGCCAAGCTGATTAAGTTAGGCCTAATAATAAAGCAGTAACATATTTCTTAAGGAGCGTTCGCCCTACCTGAACAATGGCTCTGCTGCTTACGAATGCACAAGACATCGCCGCTCCCCACAAAAGTGAATAGATAGAGGGCGCGCGGAGTCGAAGCACGTCGGCCCTCACTTTCCCCGGCTTGGCTAAAAATAGACGCTCGCGACACTAGCCTGCCTCAAGCACCCCCTCGCCATCCCTCGAGCCGAGCCTCCTCCTCATCTCCCGACGCCCTCTCGCGACTACCAACGAAAGCAAATTCGCGATTGTTTGCTTTCCGGAAACTTAGTCGAGCAGTTACTTTAAACAAACTTCGCACAATTCAATAAGTAAAACATTTTGATATGATCGGGCCTTATTATGAGCAATACCGTTTTTAGATAATCAATTCCTTCGCCCACATCTCTTTATTATGACTTCGCAAAAACTTTGTTGTACAATACATGTATTAATATATAATATACTAGCTGTGCCCGCGGTTTCACCCGCGTAAAATTAGGTTTATAACATAGTCCTAAAAAAGGAGGAGGTTCTCAATTCGACTGTATATACCTTTTTTGTATTTATAACTCGATAACTCATATAAAATGACAGACGGAAATAATAATAAATTGGAAACATAAGTAAAAAATATTTTTTTATTTTATTAAAAGTATCCTATGTTACTTCTTGTACCTCCAAAAATATGTGTACAAAGTTTAATGATGATCGGTTAAGTAGTTATTGCGTGAAAACGTAACAAACTGACATTCACATTTATAATACATACATACATATAACAGCCGCCTAATAATAGTAGGAAGAATATATGTAAAAGTAGATTAACGAAGGGAATTTATAAATCTCATGTGGGCGGGTGCGTTAAACGAAACAGACCCAGGGTTTTCCGACCAAATCGGAGCTTTAAGGAGTTATGTCAAGATCGTGGCAAGTGGCGCAGTGACATTCATTCATGGACCACACTTCGACTTAATATCAAGCGGGGTGCTGTCATATGTCGAGTCACAATAAAAATATAAAAAAATCATATAAATAAATTGATTCTGATATTTAATCGTGAAATTTAACATAATTAAAGCTGCTGTTCACGTCGTTATCCTCACTGAAACCGCCTTTACATAATAATTAATACAACCTCACTTCATGTAATCTATTAATCGTAATACGGTGAAGTTTCCCTTATTCTATTTCCGTAAAGAAATTTGTGACTTGAATAAATTAATAACTCGGAAGGCCTTAATACGAACGGTGGTTGACATTTAGAAATTTATTATTAAATCTTCATATTAATGTAGTCAAAGTAAAGAAAATCAAATACCGTTGACGCATGACAAACAAAAATAATAATCCGAAAAAAATGTCGCTTCCAGGCGCAATTGAAGGTGATTCTCAACTCCTTTTTATTTCAACATTATTTATTAAACGATAGGCGTGGCGCATTGATTTTCACACCAAATTGTTACGCGTAAATTCCCGAGTTCGATTTCCGGTCGGAGCAAAATTTGCTTTATTGCTTTAGTTTTATTTTATTCATCATCAGCCAGAAGGCTTCCACTGCTGAACATAGGCCTCCCCCTTAGAACGCCATTTCGAACGACAAGATGCCTGTTGCATCCACCGGTTATTTGTGACTTACACTATGTCGTCAGTCCACCTAGTGGGAGGCCTACCTACGCTGCGTCTTCCGGTTCGTGGTCTCTACTCTAGAACCTTTTTTCCCCATCGGTTGTCGGTTCTTCGAGCGATGTGGCCAGCCCATTGCCACTTCAGCTTATTTTATTATTATTTATTAATTAGTATTTTCTTAGATTTTGCGCGAATTAATAAATTAAACAAATTTTATGCGGCCTAAATTTTATTGTGGTCTCTCCGTGACCATAAAGGCTGCAAAGCTTTCGAAACATCGGAATAATAAAAAAATGTAAAATCAAAACCAAAATAAACACGATAGTAATCCGCATAAAATTTGTTTAATTCATTTAATAATAAAATTAAATATTGCAAATATTTGATAATAATAAAGGAGAGGGATATTTGAACCGGGTCTGGTTCTCAAATAGTAGTAGGCAGTGGTGCCCGGTCTGTCGATCCGGGGTAGTACCATCACATACAAGTATACAAACCGTGATAAGTCGCGTTTCGGAACTTAAGTTGCCGGTTTCAACTAGGCCCACATAGTTAATACGACTGTTGCTATTTAACTGTAATAGCAGAGACCGCACTCCGGGTTAACATCAGGTTTAACCAAATAAATAAAAAATGGCGCTTCCAGACGTTATTGAAAGAGATTCCCGATTCCTTTTTTATTTGATCCTACTCTTTGAACTTTGTACAAATAAAAGTAGACTATATCAGGAGGCATTTGGGTCTAATAAATCGAAGTTGTAAAAGTCTGACAAGATGAAGGATCTCCCGTGAAAGCTCGTAACACCCACCGTAACAGTGAGTGGAAGCATTCTCTTGTAGCCATTATATTTATAGATTTTTTAACGACCGACAATCTCTCTGTTAGTTTAGTGCTTTGGGATTTATACTCATAAGTCTTTAACTGTACTAGCAATCTTGACAGATAGCGAGGAGAAGTCATGTAAACAGAATTTACATGTTTGTTTGTTTTTTATTGTGACTCGACTTATGACAGTACCCTGCCTGTTGTTAATCAGAAGGGCAGTCAATGAATGAAGGTGACTGCTACTACAGTTAAATAAGTGTAAGCAGTAAGATCCACTATGCTGGCCTAGTTGGAATCAGCAACTTACAAGCTGATGAGGAAACGTCTGCATACTTGTAACTGGTGGTACTGGGTACCACAGCCAATTAGACCCGGAGCAAATATTCGCTTCTTATATTTTTAATAACAAATGTGTAATTTTTTATCTAATTATAATTAAATATTACAAATAAAAACTATTAAACAAATCTTTGCTTCGACCGGGAATCGAACTCAAACCTTTACACGTATCGAATTGATGTATTAACCAATGTCCCACGCCTGTCCTCAGTGATTTTTTGAAGCGTGAACTATTGGTTTGCGTGACTATTTTACAACTAATACACCACAGACCTTTGGTCTGAACATATTTTTAATTTTATACAATACACAGAAAGTGTGAAATATATATATCTTTAAAAAGAGAAAGGAATAATATCCAGTCTTTACTTGCACCTAATATGTGCACATATATAATCTGTTGTATGAATAAGATTTTCAGAATGCTGTAACCTTGCTTTCATTTCCATATCATACAAAATTCATGACAGTATCGTATTGTTGCTCGGCGCTTCTATTGAAACTTTTAGATTATTTTACATGTCAACACGTAGATAATATTGAATCATCTGCCAGTGTTACTTGCTATACATTGCAGTATGAGAATGTTCGGTGACCTTTGTGGAGGGTCAGCTCACCGTAAACTTTCTACAATGGAGCTATTTTAGTATGTAGTGGACTAGCTGCGCCTCTCGGTTTCACCCACGTTAAAACTGCGTTTTAAAACCTTCATAGTCAATCATCAGGTACCCCATTCAAGTCTAAGAACTTCAGCTAAGCGCCTGGCCAAGGAGTTCTCCAAGCGGCTGACGCAGAAGTCTGGAGACACGAAGGCTGGCAATTATTTCTGCCAACGTATTAGCGTATTAGGAAATGTTGTCAGTCTCCTTGGGACTTTCTCTGATACGACGTCATTAGATGATATTTTTTATTTATAGTTAATACATATATAAATTATTTACATATATAATACGTATATATATAATTTATTTTTAATTCTATCCGTTATTCAAGTCTTTATTTTGAAAATAGCTTAAGTAAAGGCTTATAGTGAGAAACAATTATAAAGCATCAAAATTCTACCTCCTACATACCCCTTGGACCCTCATGGTCCATCATTAGTTACTTCGGGCCTTTACCGAGCAAGTTAGGAAATTTAAGTGTATCTTCTGTAGTTTTGCTAATCTGAGAGAACCCATCATCATGTTCTCTATTAAGATTAAAGCATTTGTTATCTGACTGGTAGTTCCACAGATGAGCGCGTTCAAACAAACAAACACACTTTATTATATTTTACCATGATTGACTTTTTCGTGTAAAACAGTTATTGTGACCTAACTATTATAGATAGACATATAACTAATAGATTTTAATGGGTAATGATGGGTAGCAAAAAGTTGTATTACATTTTTGGTCCATCATCAATAGTCAGCAGCGCATGCGATAAAGAAGTTTTATGTTTCATTTTTTCACACCTTAGGTTACATTATTGGACTAGCGAAACCCCCTAATTCAGCCATCGTGGTCAGCCATCAGTCTCTCCGCGACCACGATGGCTGCAAAGCTCTCGAAACGTCGGAATAATAAAAATTTGTAAAATCAAAAATCAATCATTTTCGCGCAAAATCTAATGAAATACAAGTATTCCTTTCAGCCTATGTTCTTTCAGTGATAATGTAGCATGATAATATAGCATATTAGTGAATATTATTAATCGGTTTAATAGTTTTTAGGTGAATTTTTAATTATTAATTCGAACAAAAATACAAAAATACAAATCTTTTCTCTTTATAATATTAGTCTTGTCTAAAATATAACGGGGATTCAAAAGGGAGTAGGTATTTTCACGAAGGACACACCTGATTGCGTACTTGTTAGAAGGGCGCGTCTGAGGTACTCGCCCGTTTAACAAACGGTGTCGAAAGTCAAAAGCCAATGCACAAAGCAGGTGTCGCTCACAAAATGGTTAATATGAACAAATTAGACAACTCGTTTTAAAATAATAAATCAGTCATACGCGTTGGTTGTTCAATAACATTATTTTACTCGTTAACTTGGGAAAGTAAACAAGTCACCAACGAAATGTTATTGTTTGGGTTATTTAGTTTAGTCGGGTCGTCAAAATAATAATACATTTAATAAAGCAAATAATTGCCATTATACTTTTGTTAATTAATAATCACTAATTAACGACAGGCGTGGCGCATTGGTTAGCATACGAATTCTTTACACATAAAGTCCCGGGTTCGATTCCCGGCCGGAGCAAAGATTTGTTTTATGTTTTATGTAAATTTAATGATTAGAGTGATGTGTGAAGTGAATTGGTCGCGTTTCGGGTTTAGCTTGTAAGTTGCCGGTTCCAACTGAGCCGGCATAGTGGATGTGATTGCTACTTACAGGTAATAATTTGTAGTAGCAGTGACATCCATTCATAGACCACACTTCAGCCTACCACCTAGGTTCTGTCATATGTCGATTAAACTATAAAAAAAATAGTATGACCCGAATATAGTAGTGATAGTGATGGCGGTGAAACGCTCTTGCATCTTTGACAAATCTGTTTTAGACGCCCTTTGTTTAGATGTACTTTGGTTGGCCGGTTTCAATGATTCAAGCACTTTAGTAGCTTAGCATAAAAATGTAAATAAATAATATTAAAAAATATGGTTGACCGTGGTGTACTGGTAGTGCAATGGTTATGCAAACCGTGAGCACGGGTTCAAAACCACTTGCCGGTACTAATGTATCTTTTGGTTGTCCTGTTTCTATATTACAAGCATTTAAGTATAATGTAGCTTAGTATAGAAATGTAAATAAAACAAATATAATACGACTTATATAAAAAAATATAAGTGACTATTCATTTGTTGCATGTTTGTTAAGTTTCAACCTAATTATTAACTATTAACTTTGAATTGCAGAGTGTCCCCCTGCTGCGGATGGCATGGAAAGGTTCGCGTGTCCAACGCCTGACCGCCAGGGCCGCTACCGCTGCATCGATGACCACGTACTTTGCGACGGCTTCATCGACTGCCCCAACGGCGAGGACGAAGATAGACAAGCCTGTATGTTCTACAAGACGGTGAGTTGTTTTTTTATTTATTTTATTGTGACTCGACATATGACAGCACCCCGCTTGATGTTAAGCCGAAGTGTGGTCCATGAATGAATGTCACTGCTACTACAATTCAATAACTGTAAGTAGCAATCACATCCACTATGCCGGCCTAGATGGAACCGGCAACTCACAAGCTGATCCCGAAACGTGACCAAATCACTTCACGGATCGGCAGACTGGGTAGTTTAAAAGTTACATGTTTAAAATATGTGTTTTTTTTATTATTAATATACATTTCTATACTAAGTTACTAAAGTGCTTGTATCATAGAAACAGGACAACCAAAGTACATATATTAAAGATACATTGGTACCGGTGAGTGGTTTTTACTACAGGAGTGGCACATTGGTAATAACACCAATTCGTTACGCGGAAAGTCCCGGGTTCGATGCCCGGTCGAAGCAAATAATTGTTTCATAGCTTTTATTTATAATATTTCATATATAAATTAAATATTTGTTGAAGAAAAATAGGCGGATATTTGCACCGGGTCTGTTTGGCAAAGGTCTGTTGTTTGTAGGCAGTGGTGGCCAGTCTTCCGATCCGGGGTAGTAGCACCATTTACTAGTATACAGACCGTGAAGTGGCTAAGTCGCGTTGTGGGATTAGCTTGGTTTCAAGTGGACCGGAATAGTAGATGTACTTTCACTTATCTAACTGCAGTAGAAGTCGCCTTAATTCATAGACCGCATTTCAGCCTAACATCAGGCAGGGTGCTGGCACATGTCGAGCCCCAATAAAAATAAATGTTATATATAATTAATTTGTATATTTCAATTAACAGACGAAGGCACATTTGGACGTGCTGGCGGACGCGCTCCTGCGATGGGCGCGTGGTCGCTAAACGGTGCTGATCGCTGTCACGCGTCGCTAGTGCTCACCACTTCGCCGCTGCCCCAGTGAGCCTCGACATCGAACCACCGTGCTCCATTACGAACATTTCACACAAACTCCAATCATACAGTCCGAGCGCAACCAGTCAATAATATGCGATCGTGCGTCGAGAGTACAGTTACATATCAAGTGTCAGTCCACTCTGCTAGAGTGCGGCGCAGTGGTGTCCACTGCTAACAGAACGGAGTGTTGACTTAGCGAAAGGTAACGAACGACGGGAGTGGTGCGATCTGGTTAACTTCTCCACGGCTGGTTTCATTTCCAGATATTTCATACCTTCTAGCACTTATAAACTAAAATGTGAGACTGGTAGTCGACATTGTTAGTTAGTAGAACATATACAATATATATAATATTTTAGAATTATTAATCTTATTTGTCGAAGTTCGATGTATTTGATAAGTTCATGTATTTCGTATTGTTTGTTTAATTATTATGTATTCTCTATTGTCTTACATTCCAATATTTAGAATACTGCTGTGGGTTGTAAACTATTGTTTTTTTTTTGTAGTATTGTTTATAATATTGTGTATTGGTCGGCCTAGCCCTGCGCTGCGACCGTGTGTGCTTGCGAGCATGCCGGTGACAGCCGTGGGGTACTGCGTTACACAATATTCTTTCGTCTGATCATGTGGTGATTTTCTACTCAATTATGGGCAGCTATTGTGAATAGTAATAGAACATTGATATTTGTTTTTAATCGTTGAATTTCTTATGAATTTCTGTAGTAATGTTGATATTTGTAAAAAGGTATTCATTGAACTGTCTGTATCATTAGCACAAAGTGTAAGCATATTGACTGAACTATATGATTTTTATTTATTGCCGATATTGTTTTAGCACTGCATTATAACTAGCTAACTATGAACTCCCATAGATAATTATTTACTAACAAATTTAGGTGCCTTGTTTAAACAAACATACAATAGAAACTTGTAAAATACAAAATCAATAATTGTAAATGATAACAGGATACAAAATGAACATCAGAACTATTTGATCTAATTAATTTGAATACGCAACAGAGGGATATATCTGAATACGCGCTCCATCAAGGGCATGACGTCAATAACTATAATATTTTGGTACATTACAAGGTTTTGTTTACAACATACAATGTCATCAATCATTTAACTACTGTAATAACTATGCATACATATACAATTACTTACTAGCCCATCTTTTCCATATAGCACGTTGGGCTTGTACCCAGGGCCCCGCGATCCATAGAGGCCCCCCAGTTCCTGCCAGATCGTCAAACAATAGCCATTATTTATTGGAAAAACATATTTATTCCGTAAAAATCAAACAATAATAAGTGACTAGCCTTTTTGTTGTCCGTAGAAGGGTTACTACCTCTTCACTCAACATAGATCTTTAACAGTAAAGAAATAATAATAAATCCTTATCTACTTTCTTTGTCTTATCTAACAAAATAGAGCTCTGTCAATCTGACAGGGGCTCAGGGCCTCCAGTAGATTAAAGACGGTCCTGATTACTTATGTCATTAACAAATAAACCACGTACAGTTGTATTCGTATGAAAAAACAATCTACGCCACATTCGCAATATTAGATATAGAACATTAGACTATTATATTCAATTTTTTTCTTAATTCACGATAAATATATGTATGTGTGTGAACGGGTGAATAAATTTATTAAATGTAGTCCAGTAGTATCTATATGTCTGCAACGTATAACTTATTAAAGCACTTTTAATGTTATTATCTAATTATAAATGTAAGTATTATATTTACATTTCTGAGCACCAAATTATTTGTGAGTAGCTATGTAGAATAAGCACCATTATTATGTGTTTAAGATAAGAACATAAAAGATATTGTGTTTAGAAAATTAGTAATTAGTATGTTTTAATATATTAAATTTAGGTTATAAGTGAATTGCGAATGTGGCGGCCCGAAACGACAAGATTATGTAAAACTTTGGAGGCTCATCAATTTTAAAGCCCTTTTTTATTAATTGTGTAATTAGTTTTAAATCCCAATTTATGTAATTAGTTCATTATCAATGACATGCTGTTTAAAGTCTGTTAGAACGAAAGTTCTTGAGCCATCAGACTTTACGGTGTTTCATTATTTTAGGATCCTCTTTATTTTGATTTTAAACTTATCTTAAATTTGATGATAAAGTTTTACCATAATCCTATCGTGCAATAGGTAAATAGCTGTACCAAAGCGTTAATCAAATTTTAATAAAGTTGCAATTGTTATAGAAAAGGTTATTGTGGTGTTCATTGTATAATTCCAATTTAATAAATGGATAGATACTCTTTATTGTGCAAATTAAAAACTTTAAACTATACACAAGTAGATGCAACTTACTAATGGCGGTCTCATTACAAAGACAACCAAAGAAGAAACAACCTAAAATATAAATAAAATAAATTTAAAACCCTTATGGATAACTTTATAGGCAATGCACCTAATTTATAATGTAATAAAACAATTGGTTTATGAAACATCTATTGCTTTTACACTGGCACATAGAACCACGTGGAGTTCAGTTAATGCATGTAAATGACAAAGCGACGGCACTCTCTATGGAAAACATTTATCACACATTGTAAATATTTTATTGTTGCCGAGTATTACTTATTAAATATATAAATGTAATTGCACTCAAAATTTGCCTGTTCTGTATGTGCACAGCAATTTATTGTGATATTTTAAATACTATAGGTTAAGATGCAAATCATGATCTCGCGGATAGACTATGTACCTATAAATGTGATTAATTTATTTAATACGTTATTATAATTATTATATTTAATTCTGGTCTGTATTAAATGCAGGCTACGTTGGGCTACGTTATAGGCTTGCGAACATTTCAATAGCTAACTAACCGTTTGTTTCCATACTACAAGGTTTTGTTGATATTCCTTTAATAGATTTATTATATTATAATTATTTTTCCAGTAGCAATTTAATTTTATGACGCTGACATGTAGTTGCACTATTTAATGTTATTGTTTGTTTCGTAATGTTTAGCAATTTTTGTCAATTTTATCTATATATAAAATGTGTGTATTTAGGGTTAAATAAGACATTTTATTATCCACTATTTGTACATTCCTATTGTGCATCCTTAGTTGGATCATTTCCTTAGTTGAGAATGTTCCTTCGTTTCTTTACTGCTTTGCTGCATATATAATTATGTTATTAAAAGATGTATGTTCACTATGCGGTGGAGGAACGGACGATGTTCTCATACTCGGTGCACCACCAGCACTCCTTCCATTTTATATATATTATATATATCTATATGTATAAGCACCCACACTATTAAGCACAATTTTTCTATACATGTTATGTACCTATTAGATATTAAAGATATAACATGCGTTGATAATGTTTCTAAGACTTTTACATACGACTGTCGACAGGTCTACAAATGCTCACAAACTCTTCCGAACTCATGTCACAATACATATGATTGTAATCTTCTAATTAGTATTCTGTATGCTCAATTCAAGAATACTTAAAATACCTCTTATAAAACATAGATATTTTTAGATAGCAACGTTTCGTATTTGTTCTGATTAAAATGTTTACAAGATTATCTGATGTCCTGAAATCGTTTTCGCGATTCTTTCAAAACGCAGTTTGTATTCCATATTGTATCTCATTAGGATTCTTTCCTATTAATTTAAAAATATAACTATTTTTGTAGTACCATTTTAATAGAGATTATATTTTCTCATAGTATTTATGTTTGTATATTTCAATGACAAAGATAATCTACCATAACTCCACACCACACGCACTTTGGCAGTTTGACTGTGAGACACTCAGGCGATCTAAATGGACACGATCTAGAATTAATCTACTCGAATGTATGTATAATTGACATGGTAAAGATAGAATACATTCTCACTGATATTAAAGATTAGACATGTAGAAGCTCTTCGCTTTGGGCTGAATTATTCGTCTCGGATAAACATCCTGATTCTTCAAGTGCAACCGATTGAATAGAACTGCGAGCAGAGTTCGTTATCGGTGAACCATATTGTAAATGAGTTGTCTTGACATTTAAACCCTACATAAGTGTAAGCAACTCATATGGCGATAATCTTATAACGACTACGCTATTTTGTAGGCGTAATATACTTTTGGACTATTTACTATGTATTGTTAATTACTATGTATGTTGTATTAAGATAAAGGAAAAACAAAAGTAAATGTTAATAAATGCCTCAGCCAGATGACGATATGCGTTTTATTATTAATATTATAATTATGAAGATTTGCAAATGTATACACACGTTTATTTATGATAAAAGTTCGCCGCGTTTTTTCTTTATAGAACAATCGACAAGTGGAATGCTTTGCCATCCCATGTGTCCTCATCATCCTATAACCTTGGATCCTTCAAGCGATGTGTGAAGAAGCACCTTTGGCCGGCATAGTGACGGTGACTGGGGTAACCGTGAACTAACTCGTTTTTTTCAGTCTTCGTCACTCTTGGACCTCCTCTTGCTTATATTGATTTATTGCATTTCATCAAAGCATGAGGACGGTTCCATGCACTTTTTTGAACCTGGAGTGGTAGAGGTAACTGGTGCTACAGTTAAATAACTGCAATTAGCAGTCGCTTCTTTTATGCCGCCCTAGTTGGAACTACTAACTTTCAAGCTGATCCCGAGACGCAACTAAGTTACTTCTCCTCGGATAGGCAGACTGAGTAAATGGCCATCAAGTGCCTTCCTACTTTTCATTAAAAATCATCTGAAAAAGTTGTATATTGAAGACACCAAACTATTTAAATTTTCTGTATACGGTTGCAGATTTGATCTAAACTGCTCGAGATTTGAATAGGTATTTTCAGTGACATTTTGGGACGCAAAGGCTCCCCACGAGCCCGGGTCCGCGACTGGATAATGGTATATCTACCATATTATAGCACATCGTTCAATAAGTCCCGGGACTAGCGTAGAGATGCCATGTATATACCAAGGTTTAGAATTAGTACCAACCTTTAGATAAGATGTGTCAAAATTTGATGTAACATAACCAAGAAAGCTATAGTGATTAAAGTGACGCTACCTTTGCAATCGTGAAAAAAAGGACCAAAACGAGTTTCGTGTGTTGATAAAACTAATGGGAAAAACACTGTTCAAGCTCAGCAATGGCTTGTAAAACGTTATCCGGACTCTACTCCGTCGAAAACAACCCTTTGTCGGTGGTATGCTGACTTCAAACGCGGTCGTGCTGATACAAATGATGCCGAACGTTCGGGTCGGCCAAATGAGGCAGTAACTCCCGTGGTAAACACCAATCAAGTATTGAAAATCGTGATGGGTGACCGCAAAATGAAAGTGCACGAGATAGCTAAGATGGTGAACATATCAACTGGTAGTGCATTTACTATTTTGCACCAAAAATTGGCTATGAAAAAGGTTTTTTCCAAATGGGTGCCGCGTTTGCTCACAATGGAACAAAAGCAACAACGTATCAATGATTTAGAGAGATTTAGAGAGCTGTTTAGCACTGTTTACTCGTAATAAACAGGATTTTTTGCGTCGATATGTGACAGTGGACGAAATATGGATTCACCATTTTACTCCGGGGTCAAGTCGGCAGTCAGCTGAATGGCGTACGACCGGTGAAAGCCACCCGAAGCGTCCAAAAACACAACAGTCGGCCGGCAAAGTGATGGCGTCCGTATTCTGGGATGCGAATGGTATAATTTTCATTGATTACCTCGAAAAAGGAAAAACCATCAATAGCGGCTACTACATGGTGTTATTGGATCGTTTGAAGGCCGAAATAGCGAAAAATCGCCCACACATGAAGAAGAAGAAAGTCATCTTTCATCGAGACAACGCACCGTGCCACAAGTCAACCAAAACGATGACCAAATTCAACGAATTGGGCTTCCAACTGCTTCCCCAAACTCCCTACTCGTCGGATCTGGCCCCCAGCGACTACTGGCTCTTTGCGGCTCTCAAAAAGTTACTCCAGGGAACAAGATTTAGCTCGAATGAGGAGGTGATCGCTGCTACTGAGGCTCATTTTGAGTCAAAAGACAAATCGTTCTACAAACATGGCATTGAAAAGTTAGAGAAGCGTTGGAATGATTGTATTACACTTGAAGGAGATTATGTTAATGAATAATAAAGAATTTTGAGGATAAACTGTTGTTTTCATAATTAGTTCCGTAACTATGTAAGTGATGTCAATAGTCCCGGGACTATTGAACGATGTGTTAGGATAATACAAATTAAAGCTATTTACAGCTACTAAAGTGCTTGTATCATCGAAACAGAACAACCAAAGTTTTGTTATACATTTTTAGAACCGTAACTTCAAGAAAAATTAAAAATTTAACTGTCATTTTAAATGTCAGCTCGACGTAGGTTTGGCGGGCAACTGCAAGTGACAGGACGCGCAATTTTATATTATTTGATAAGCTTGTATTTCTTAAATAATAATGTATAATGATGGTGGTATTGTTATTGAGTAATTATTTGAAAGTTGATAGAGTATAAACAAGAAATTTAAAGCAGTAGAACATGTTTCTTCGTGTTCCATCCAAGGACTCCTTCCGAACTTTTAGCCGCTTTACTAAGGCGACCGTCATTAACCTTAATATCATCTTCTTGATAGTGATAAAATAACTTACGTGTTTCATCTTTATAATCATTTTTATTGTTATGTTTTATCAACGAACATATTATTATTTACATAGACACTGGCAAGTTTATTACTAAGCCACAACAAAAAAAAAGTCAGCTTGACACATTTGACAGCCCTTTGTTTTATATACAAATTCGATCCGTCCAGTATTAGCCGAGCATTTCCATTGTTTGTAGTTGTTAGTGCTAAAATTTATTGAGATTTTATATTGTAAACGTTAATGAGTGAATAAAAATAATTGAAGATGTCAGCCAACGACGCCCAAAAAGCTGAGAGCTCAAAGGATAACATCTCCACAAATTCTATTGACGAAGGTTTGCCCCGGGATATTTCTCAACTTAGTTTGACCAGCACCAGCAGCCAAGATGAGTTTTACTGTGATAAAGACCACTCAGAAAGCACTCTTAAAAATATTTACGGCTACTATCAAGCTCACAAACTCTCAGACGTTGTATTAATTGCCGGAGGATGCAGGTCAGTTCAATCACCCTTTGTTACTTTGAAGTGCCACTTAATTCTTATTAGATTATTATTAGAATAAAAATAGTATTTTTTTTTCACAATAACTTTATAAAGCATGTAAATAAATAAAAACCAAAACATTTTATTTCTATACTAAGCTACTAAAAGTATCATAGAAACTACATGACCAAAGCACATATTTCAAATATACTTTGGTACTTTGAACCGGAGGCGGAGGTTTGAATGACCATTGCACTACCACTAGACCATGGTTGCCATAGAGATTGAATATAAAAATATTAATTTTTAAATTAAATTGTCTCTGCCTATCCCTGTGGGAAAAAGGCGTGACAATTTGATTGATTGATTGATTGATTGATTGAAATTAAAATAGTGTTAACTGCATTTCAGAATACCAGCCCATAAAGTGGTGTTGGCGTCTTGTAGTGAATATTTTTCTGTAATGTTCACTGGTTCTTTGCGTGAGGCTGATTTACCTGAAGTCACTTTGGAGCGAGTAGATCCACAGGCACTACAAGCACTTGTCAATTATTGTTACACTGGCACTATAGGTATGCATGAAAAACACATTACCGGCAGCTGTGGAGACTCGGTTTTGCAGTCATTGACACTTTTGGATCTCTTCTTGCTTGCCATCAGTTGGGTCGAGGTCAGATGTCGTGTCACAATAAATGAATTAAAAAATGAAAGCAATAAATTATTTTGTACTATTGACATTTTAAGTAAAAGCTTATATATGATAAATTAACCGATATATATAGCTGTGGGAAAATTCTATACATATCAGAGTTAATTAGTATATATTTTTTTAATTATGTAACAAAGGACTTCATTCTCTTTGTATGGAGACTTGAGCTAAATTGTATTAACACTTACATCATTTTTAAATAGTTTAATGTACAAAGATTATAATGTAATTGAAAAATATCCTCTATTTTGCATAGTTTAGGTATGCAAAATGATCAAACTATAATTATCACAGTTCAAAGCAGAACTGTTAACAGTGTCTTTGTGATTGAGAAATGATAAAAAATATATTTAATTTCAAATAACTCAATTGCACAACAATTAAAAGCAAAATTATTATTAGTTTTATCATTAGGAGTATCGAAACAACCACTTGTATATTTTTTTATCACATTTGTTTCATAGCTTTTAATTGTAATATAGAATAATTGCATTAAATATTACAAATATTGGTTAATAAAAAAATGGAGGCCAATATTTCCTCTGATCAAACAATCAAATTGTCATGCCTCTTTCCCAAAGGGATAGGCAGAGGCTAAGGAGCGCCACTTGCCACGGTCAACACGGTCCTGACACAACTCCCTCCTTTCCTTCGCATCCATACTGCTATATATGGCCCAGGTACTATCCTGGATTAGCAGGATAGTACCACAACTTACAAGTACTACCCTGGATCGGAAGGCAGGGCACCACTGCCCATCACTCTTTGATAACCAAACTTGGAGCAAATAGGCAAAATAGGTTAAAATTAATTAATGTGATTTCAGAATTAAGGGAGGATACAGTTGAAGTGTTATTATCAACAGCTAGTTTATTACAACTGAATGTTGTGACTCGAGCATGTTGTTCTTTTTTGAAGAAGCAACTGGATCCATGCAACTGTCTTGGCATTGCTTTGTTTGCAGAACAACAATCTTGCATGGGACTACATAAACATGCATTGGAGTATACATATCAACATTTCTTACGGGTAATTCTTTCTTTATTCATATACTTTATTTAATTATTGTAATAGTCAGTCACAAGTCCGAAACACTGCATCCACTCTTCTGCCTTTTACCTGATGGACCTGCACAGAGAAAGGTAAGAAAATTCTCTGAGGAGAAGATAATAACAGTATGTTGCAGTTGGATCCACCCTACCAGCCTATTTGGAAGCAGAAACTCTCAAGCTGAGCTGGAATCGTGAATGAGTTACTTAATCTGCAGACCACTATATCCTAGGTAATTGTATACCTAGGATACAGTGGTGTACCAATTTGTCAAACATAGTGTACATAACTTTCATCATCAGCCAGAAGGCGTCCACTGCTGAGCATAGGCCCCCTTAGAACGCCATTCCGACCTATTACTTTCACTATGTCGTCAGTCCATGTAGTAGGAACCCTACCTACACTGCGTTTTCCGGTTCATGGTCTTCACTCTGGAACCTTTCTTCCTCCTCGGTTGTCGGTTCTTTGAGTGATATGCAACTAGTCGCCGCGTCACTATGTCTGACAAAATAGGGGTACAAATTGTACAATATATATTGTAATAAATTTATTTATTTTATTTTAATACAATGATAATGACACTTTTATCATTAATCTGTTGTGTATTTAAAATATACACAAATAAAGATAATTATCTAAAATTAACTGTACACAAGGTGCACATGATTCATGGCCACCACAGACGTTTCATGACTCACAGTTTCTTTGTTGCATTAAAATTTCTATAAATATAACATTAAAAGGAATGAGGAAAAAGGAAAATGGAAGAAAAGGAATTCAATCTGTCACCAAAGTTAGCTTTTTGCAACGTTTTTTTATGAGTCTGTTTATAAACTGATTTATAAGCAAGTGATACCTTTTAGCCCAATTTTCCCCATTGAAGTGTCTAATGGGTATACTCAGGTATACATTAACCCTGCAGATGTTGGCCTGCCCTAAAAGGGAAAAAACTACTTTAGCGTCATATATGGAATCCAATTGTGACTTAACCATTCTCATGTACACACAAACATATACAAAAAAACAAATTCGGTCCAACCGTTTAGGAGGAGTTCAGTGGTGTACACGGACAGAAGAAATTGCATATATATATAATGCGATAAAATAAGAATAGGACGGAATTTAGTAACGTCTAACTCTCCAACGAACTTTACTTTAGTATGGTGTCTTTTAATTTGTAGACTGTCAAGAAAAAGACAGTCTGCAAAGTGAAGTTAGTCAACAGTCCGTCCTATTCCTATTATAATAGCATAGTATATATAAAGAGAGTTGTCCATGTTGTACTGCCTTTGACACAAATGTGCACTTGACACATTTCTATAACACAAGCCTATCATAGAAATGTGGTACTAATAACCAATTAGAGTGTGTCTAAGCATTTAAGCTCACGTGCGAATGTAAAATATGAATGCAACACACCGAAAATGCAATTGTAATTGGTCATTCAGTTGCTGGTTGGACACAAAAGGAGGAGCATGCTGATAAAGTATAATAGTATAGTGAGTAATATTTGCATTCACACATTTAAATAAACTAAGTGGAGGGGCGCGTCATTTATAGTTAGACAAGCTATACATAATTGAATATTGCAGGTTGTTAAAAATCAAGAGTTCCTAACGCTGAGAGCTGATCAGTTGGCGTCGTTGCTAAAATCTGATGACCTTAATGTGCAATGTGAGGAGAATGTATTTGAGAGTCTAATGGCATGGGTGCAACATGACAGCCCTAATAGAGAACAACACCTACCCACGTTGTTACAATTAATCAAACTGCCATTGCTCTCTTCTGAGGTATATTTTGCCAAATATTTTTTTAATAATCCTTTAAAATCTAAGTTCTATAGGTTCATTAGTTCTAAAAAAGCTATGAAACTAATATTTGCTCCACCCTGCAATCGAACCCATGGCTTTACGCGTAACTAACTGGTAACCAATGCGCCTGTCGACAATATAAATATTGTAATATTTTCAGTATCTTATAGACAAAGTGGAACAAGTGTGTGGAAATATGAAACAATGTCAGCCTCTCATCATGGAGGCTGTTAAGTGGCATTTATTACCAGAGAGAAGACCAAACCTGTCATCGAATAGAACCCGCCCGAGGACATCAACAATTGGTAGACTTCTGGCTATAGGTGGAGTGAATGGATACAATATGGAGATGTATGACCCTCGTTCGAATACTTGGTCCCCATTTTTGAGAATGGGTACAAGACGACTGCAATTCGGTGTAGCAGTAATGCAGAATAAAGTTATTATTGTTGGTGGTAGAGAAGCGCTCAAGACTTTGAATTCTGTAAGTTTTAGTTTTTTTTTTAAATTCGTAATTCACTCAATTTTTTTTTTATTGGGACTTGACATATCACAGCCCCCTGTCTGATGTTAAGCTGGAGTGAGTTCCAAGAATGGAGGTGATTTCTACTGTAGTTGCGGTTACATTTACTATTCCGACCCAGTTGAAACTGGCTTACAAGCTGTGTCCGAAATGCTTGTATTTGATAACCAGACCTGGAGCAAATATCTCCAGATGTGTGGGAGAACACATCGCTCGAAGAACCGACAACCAATGGGAAAGAAAGGTTCTTGATTGGAGATTACGAACCGGAAGACACAGCATAGGTAGGCCTCTCACTAGGTGGACTGAAAGTCAAAATAACTTTCAAAGTCAAATTAAAAAAAAAAGGCACGAATAACCGGTGGATGCAACTGACATCTTGTCGTTTAGAATGGCGATCTAAGGGGGAGGCCTATGTTCAGCAGTGGACGTCTCCTGGCTGATGATGATGATGGCTTTTTTTACATCATCTAGGAAGCTATTTATTACGTATCTGTCCAGTAAAGTAATATTAAATTTAGGTGGAATGCTTCGATCTGACGTCACTGAGTTGGACAACTTTAGCATCAATGAACACACATCGCCATGGCCTCGGTGTTGCTGTGTTAAATGAAGGACCCAATTCCCCCGTCTACGCTGTTGGCGGACACGATGGATGGATATACCTCAACTCAGTGGAAAGGTTAACAATATCTACCTATTTTATTTATTATTTATATTTTTATATTAAGCTACTAATGATCTTGTTTTTTATTTATTGTGACTCAACATATGACGGCACCCTACTTGATGTTAAGTTGGAGTTTGGTCCATGAATAGATGTCACTGCTACTACAATTTAATAACTGTAAGTGGCAATCACATCAACTATGCCAGCCTTGTTAGAACCGGCAACCTACAAGCTGATCCTGAAACGCAACCAAATCACTTCACGGTCATTGTATAGTGGTTTTGGGTTATGTAAGATAAAAGTGTTGGAAATTGTATCCATGCAACACTGAAATATTTGCATTGAAATTTTAAATATGTGTCAGTTTATCATTAATAATATCAATCGATCAAACTGATACGCCTTCCCAGACTTGCCACGGTCCTGACACAACTCCCTCTTCCTTCACATTCATATTTTTCTTTCTACGAGCTCTATGGTTATGAACTCTAGGCAACCCACCTTTATTGAGGATGTCTCTGATTTGGTCGGAAAACACTGGGCCGCCTTGAGGGTCATCATCATCTGTTGTTATTGTTACAGATGGGATGCATGTTCGCGCACCTGGTCGTTAGTAGCTCCAATGTTAAGTGCGAGGTCAACTTGTGGCGTTGCTGCGGTCAGGGGTAAATTGTATGCAGTTGGGGGCAGGGATAGTAGTGCCTGTCTCAATTCTGTTGAGTGCTATGACCCATCTACTAATCATTGGACTGCCTGTGCTCCTATGATAAGACGGCGAGGCGGTGTTAGTGTAAGTAATTTTTTTATGTAGGTACTTATTGTTACGTTTTTTTGTTACGTGAAAAGTCCCGGGTTAGATTCTCGGTCGGAACAAATATGACCGAGTGACAATTTGATTGATTGATTGAACAACAATCAATCAATGAAATTGTCACGTCATTCCTCACAGGGATAGGGAAAGACAATGGAGCCACTTGCCACGATCCTGACACAACTCCCTCACTCCCCTCACAGTCACAATTCTCTTCATACAAGCTCTATGGTTATGGCACCAGGCAGATTTCTTAGGATGTCTTCTTAATGATAAAGTAATTTATGTACTTACGTTATTTGCACTGATTTATTGTTTACGTCATCAGTCCGTCACGCGAAAAGTCCCGGGTTCATTTTCCGGTCAGAGCAAAGTTTTCTTTCATAGCTTTGATTTGTAACCGGTGTGCGGCGTGACTCAGCGGTTCGTTAGTATGTGTGCCACTAATTTGAAGCGAGGCTGAATGGATTGGATACAAATGGCTTCGGGACGAAAGGCTCGCCTATGTGTGGCCGCACATAAAATCCCTCGTTAATTTCGTATAACCCGTATATTAATATAAGTTAATTGATAACCGTACAGCTTGTATGAAGAGAATTGTGGTTGCGCTCTATTGTTTCTGCCTGTCTCTGTAGGATAAAGGCGTCGGAATTTAATTGATATAGATGATTCATATAGATATACTTAATTCAACACTTTTTGTAACGGGGACTTTAGTATTTTCTTAGATTTTGCGCGAACATTGAATAATGAAATAAACAAAATTTATTAGGATTACGATCGCGTTTATTTTGGGTTATTGTTATACATTTTTATTATTATTCCGACGTTTCGTGAGCTTTGCAGCCATCGTGGTCGCTGAGAGTCTTTCCACGATGGCTACAAAGCTCTCGAAACGTCGGGGTAATAATCAAAATCAATAACTAAAATAAACGCGATAGTAAGCCGCATAAAATTTGTTCACTTCATTAGTATTTTTTAAATAATTTTGCAGGTGTGCTCAACCGGTGGTTATATCTACGCTTTGGGCGGCCATGAAGCTCCAGCAAATGGGCCTGGTGGTCGATTCTCGTGTGTAGAGCGATATGATCCTAACGCTAACGCATGGGTTCTACTTGCAAGGCTTTCGTCACCACGTGACGCTATTGGATCATGCGTGCTTGGCGACAGGGTTGTTGCTGTCGGTTAGTATATTGTCAAACTCACATAGTTTAGAAGATATTTTGAATTTACATTCCTGTACTAAGCTAATAAAGTGCCTGTATCATAGAAACAAGACAACCAGAGTACTACATATGTCATAGATACATTGGTACCGGTCGGTGGTTTCGAACCCGTGCTTTCGGTTTGTGTAACCATTGCACTGCCAATACACCACGGTTGCCTTAATTGTGGATCGTGTTTAGACAACTTTCTTGACTCAGGTATTGTAGACCAGTCTGCCGATCCAGGGTAGTACCATCACTTACATGCTGTGAAGTGACTTAGTCGCGTTTCGGGATCAGCTTGTAACTAGACCTGTATAGTGGATGTTATATTTACAGATATTTAACTGTTAAAGAAGATACCTCAATTCATGGACCGCACTCCAGCTTAACATCAGGCGGGGTGCTGTCATATATCAAGTCACAATAAAAATATATTATTATATTTATTTTTTATTGGGTATCGACGTCTGACCTGATGGTGGGCATGGAGAAGTCCAAGAGTATAAAACCGCCTCATTTTTCGGTTGCCCTAGTCGCTGTCTTAGCCAGAGGTGCTTTTTCATGCTGCACTCGAAATATCCAAGGTTTTGGGGATGGGGTAAACATATGAGCTGAAAACAAAAAGTGTTCGACCACAAAAAAGACTCGCCAAATCGTTCGATCGGTCGACAGAATGCGGATGTTTCCCCCGCCCTGTATGAGTGTCGCGGGAGTCAAAAGACGGGGTAGAAACCAGAATAATACTATAGGTATAAAATATCGTTGCACGGATAGAGATCCGAGCCGACATCCAATATGGCGTCATAGTCATAATAAAAAAATATATATTTTCCTCTAGAATTCTGATCGAGGCAAAGATTTTTCGAATTGTAAATTATTTATAGACAGTAAAGTGTTGTTGAATTAAAGCGACTGGGGTCTAGTAGTAGTACAGTAAATTAATGCATCTTTAATAATGTACTTTGGTCGTCCATGCAAGCACGTTTAACAGCTTATTATATAAATGTATTAAATTCTCAACAGGTGGATACGACGGTATGCAATATTTATGTACAGTTGAGCTTTACGATCCGGAATCAAATACGTGGCGCAAACTATCCCCTTTGAACGCTGGACGTGTGGGTACAACGGTTGTGACGATACCAGCGCCAAAGAGCGTTTATTAATTACATTGGTCGTAAGTATTACAAATAAAACTATGAAACAAATATTTGATCCGACCGGAAATCGAACGTAACGGAAATCGACTTTCCGCGTAATGGACTGGTCTGGACCATGCCTGTCACTGCTCCACTACTGCAGAAACTTACCCAGTTAAGCGATTTACCAGGGCCACTGTTCTTATGATACACAACGAAATGACGTTACCACGAACTGCCGTCAATTGGTAACTAATCTGAGCGTCAATCGAACGTGATAAAAAGGTAAACAAAATTTTGTCTATGAAAATTTTGCGTTCCGATTTCCGCAGTTAAAATGATGAAATTACAAAGCAGTACTTTATAATAAAATATTAAAGCTTACAAACTCGTTTTAAGTAACCTGAAATAACTATGTTTTTTAAAAAACATTTAAATAGTTAATTCATAACTTACGATATCATTTCCTTAGTGCACATTACGACAATTTCATAGACCAAAAGAATTTAAAAAAACAGTGACATATTATGAAATTGCATGAAATTTGTGCTAAAGCTAAAGAATAAAACAAATGTGGTAGACATTTTAATTTATCAAAATCTATAAGGGAAGTGTTTAATTTTGTGAAGTAAAAAGTTTCTTTACCTTTTTATCACTCAAAGGTTGGCACTACTTTTTTGCAAATACAACCACTTGTAATTGTGGTTGACTTTTAATACCGCCTAATTAAAAGTCACGTGATAGTAAGAGTAGCGGCATAATTGTGCCGTCATCCTTTTTTGAAGAATTTTAATGTTATTCTGTTAAATTGGGTTGTCAAATGATCATCAAAACTAGTGACAACCTTCTAAATTACGAATGTAAAAATGTATACATCCCCTTCTGACTTCTTTTTAATGCCATAAGTAAAAAACGTATAAACGGTTGTATTTTGTCGCTATTTTAGGGCTCCTTCTATTTCTTAAGTCCAAATTCTTTGGCTTTGCTGAATATTTGTTAAAAAATAAAATTTAAAATATATAATCTTTGTTTTTAGTACAGGATCTGATCAAGAAACTATGGACTGCTTAAATGACTGGAGTTTGAAGTTATAGTTATAAGAATACGAATACGAATTATGCTTCCTAAGTCTTTAAGTTTGCAAGAAGCTAGACTCAAGTGGAACTACATCCATCGCAAGAAGTCTTGGTGTTTATTTTAAAATTAGAATATAATCTCTCCCTGTTCCATGTATCCACACTAATATGAAAGAAAGGAAAAGAAGTATTCATAAGGTTCCATATATTCATATGGATACTAGTATGGATGTATATAAACTTATACATCCGTTTATCTCTACCGAGCCAATGTACTATGGTTAAAATAAATGTCAATTATAATATAATAAAATAAGATCATCTCTACCTATCACTATGGCGACAATAATCTTAATCTTGATTCTCTTGGTTGATAAAATCACAAAAATATTAATAAGTGTCATTATCCTATTAAATGATTTTTGTATCTATTTATGAATAGGTAATATTAACTAGTACTTTACCTCTATACAATATCCTTATTCAACAATATGACAAAACACTTTTAACCATTTTTAATTCGATTATACTTTTCAATAGGGTCAAATATATTTATAAGTATGGTTAATTGCAAAAATCTTCCTTACTTCAATACTAGCTTGGATAACTTGGTATAGATACATGGAACACCCCATAATCTCTATATAGTTAATATTGTTTAAAATTTATATTTGTAAACAGGGTTTAGGGTGCCTGTCCATTGTAACATTAGAACATACATATAATAGAAGGAAAACTTGATTGTTACCTGCAAAAAGAATCTCAGAAGCCCAACGGTTTTTTATACTGTCTCGACTTTGTGTTAAGTTGGAATACGACTGGATCAGAGGCGACTGCTGCTAAAGATTTGTTTTCGTTCCACAAAAAAAATCTGAAATTCTTGTACTGACTACAAACCCTCGGCTTTGGCTTTCCTCTGACCGTTATTGTTGACGGACTAGTACCGTAAGATCCCGTGACTCCGCCGACATTGGCCTGAACAACCCCGCGCTTAGTAAACAGTCCCCTCTAGGATTACCGCCAGACGGGGTCATATGGAGCCAAGAGGAGATGTAAATCGCTTTTCCTCCAGTTGCAAATGGAGGGAGCATTCTGGGATTTTTTCCGCTCATCTCTGCAGTCTTTTTCTGTAGCGTTACAAACATATAGAAGGAAATAACCGCCTTTCATGACCCCTCGCTGGACACCATAGCTTTTTAATGACTGCTGGCAGCAAGAAGTCCCCTCCTCCTGCCACTGATAAATGTCAACTAAAGCAGCAGTCACAGCCATTATGACAAGCTGAGCCTGATTATTGAGCCGATATTTTTTGTATTGGTAAAAATATACTTGGCCAGCGAAGACTGAAACAATTTTTTTTAGTCAGACAAGTCGAAGACAGATGTCGCGTCTTAATTATAAAAAAAATACAATTTCCCATATTTAATAACACAGCTCCAATGGACAAGTGCCCTTATGGTCTAGTAATTTATTAAAAATTTGGTAAAGAAAAGTTATTTAAATTTCGAATGTTGAACAAACGTCACAGTTTTTTTTTATTTACATGAAATGAAATGTATTTTTTTAAATGAAAGAAATGAAAAGTTTGCAACAAGGGAGTTTTTTATATGGATAAAATTCTTTGTATCTATTAAAATCAGGATTTAAAATTGGAACCCATGACACATGCTGATTTAGTTCACTTGTTGCATAAACTATTTTCATATATTTGACACGATATATAAAATGAGTTATTTGACTTTAAAAAAACTTAAAAGTAAGTTAAACAAATGGATTTTGTTATTCGTTTTGATAATGTATATCGTTGTAGTACACGAAGAAATCAATCAAATCGGCGACATTCTTTAAAAAACAGAGTTTCGCAGTGCAATGGAACCCCTACTAGAGAAACCATAGAGCCTGTATGAAGAATTTTGTGGAATGATTGAAGCGAAAGAGTTGTGTTAGGATCGTGGAAAGTAGCGCTTTATTGTCTCTGCCTATCTCTGTGGAAATTGAAAAATAACAATTCGTTTAAATATGAATTTTAAAATACCACGAATTTAATTAATTCATTTTAACACAAATTAATTAAATAACTTTTAGTTGTAATAAAACTAATAGAATCTCTAAAAATAAAACACTATTTTAGCTATAAGATTATTAAGTGCTCAGTAATATTAATTTTAACTATTAGTAAAAATTAGTTGCTAAATTTTAATGACTGTGGCTTGTATAGACCATAATTGGCTTTAATGTAATTTGACTAATTATTATTTAGATTGATAGTAAAATAAATATGTTATTCCTATATCATAAGTTTTATAGGTGACTGGTGAATTTATAGAACTTTATTAGACAAGGATATAAATAGACTACTGGACATATTTATGTTCAATAGCATTGAGTTCAAAAGGTGTCTATATTATGGAATTGAAATATTTAATCATAAATGGAAAACCATTGTTTGTTTTAAATTGGTGGCAGCGACTGGGGCAAACGTTATCTTAAACGGATTTTCAGCCGTCGGCGCTTTTGTTTAGGCTTTGTCTATCGATATGGGGAAAAGGCGTTACAATTTGATTGATTGATTAATTGTGATATTAATTATTTTTACCACTTATGACGTAATATTTTATTCCTTCAATCCACCAGTCACCTTTGTACTATTATTAAGTAATGTATAATACAGTATTATTCCCCATTTTAGATCTCTGAATAATGACTAATATGTATATCTCATTCCAATTGCATTTTATAACTAGTTAAATGCTAATTTGTGAATATGTTACTGTGATTTTAGAGGTAGCATGTAGGCAAATTTAACAGTTTTTAAACTTTACTATATTAAACCAGGGATGTCCCAACTTTTTTTGTCCCGTGTCAAGTGTCTGATAGTTATTTCCGTTTTGGGCAAACTCCCTGGTTAGTGATGGCTAATTAACCGGTTAATTGTTGAGAAAATATGAAGGTCACTGCGATATGGTATATAATTTTGGCAGAGCGTTACTTTGACCGAATACGCGTGATCCGCTCGTTGACTCGAAGAAAAAACGTGCTTAATTACCCGTAACGAATTAAAGTTATTATTACGAGTATTAGTGGATGAATAAACCACTAAAACCAAATTTTTAGGTTCTTCACACAATTTTAATACCAAATCGGATTGTCCTTTATTTTGACAGTCTGGCACCAATAATGGATAAGTTAACGTGTCATCACCGCATTTTTTTTTTCAATAATCCTCATTGCGATGAAACATAATCGTAAGCGATTTATCTACATAATATGATATTAATCTCAGATCAGTAAAGTACATATATTTACGTACGAAACCGTCTGTCGTTCCATTAGTACACATTTGAATTGATCCTAATTCTGATTTACGCTTTACAATGTAATTATTTATTGTTAAAATACTTTATATTTGGCGTTGAATACTGTTGGTTTCTTGCATGGTTTTTAATACAGTCAATGGAGATTAAAATAGACCCTTACCTCCGATTTGCTTGTCTATCAAACGATTTACATGAAAATTTGGAATTAGGCTCATCTTAGCCTTAGTGTCAAGGGTGACATTGGCCCGTGGGATGCTTTTGATTTTTAAGGGGTGAAACCACCCCTTTATCAAAAAATCGAGATTTAGCCATTTTAACTTGTTAAAATATAAAAAGTGAAATGTTTTACTATTCTCTAACACGATTATTACATGTAGAACTCTTTTCCAACCCTTAAAAAAATTACGAACCCAACAAACGATTCCTAACTTAAGAATTATTAAGAAAAAATACTTTTTTATAACTCAAAGAAATTTAAACACAGAGTAAATATTGTTTCAAGTTCTCCAACATTGATATTTGTTTTACCCCTTTTCAACCCTCAAAAACCACACCTAAACTTCAAAATTTTCTTTTAAAAAATAATTTTATACGATGACATGTTAATCAGTCAATAAAAACAATAAATTTATTATATAGTATTAATTGTTTATGTAGTATAATATTACAAAATAAATCAAATAATTTTGTAACGTAAAAATAATATTACAAATATCAATCATCATTCTGCATCGGAGTCACTATTAAGATCATCTTCTAGGTCAATTGGGGGGCTATTCTGGCAATTGTCTCCACAGCATGTTCCACAAGTTGCATTGCAAAACAGTCCGGCTTTTCTGTAACCACAAGTAGCACAACAACCTTTTGTTGCAGATGCAAAATATTATTTTAGGTAGGTAACTTTTGTGGTGCAGGTGGATCTGCAGTTTTTATTGGATTGAGAACTCCTTTATTACTCACCCATCCCTATTTATTTGGCTCAATGTTTTTGTTACCAAGCCAAATCTGCGTTTGTAGATAAACTCTCTTGATATGTTCATTTATCGCATCAACTGTTGGAACAAAGGATGATAATTTTGCGGCATTGTTTTTTGTTCTAGCTTTTATAAAACTTTCATAGCGCATCTTTTCGAGATAGATGGAATAAAATTCTACACGTCGCAATTTATTGCTTGCCATGCACAAAATATTTTCAAGATCAGATGAACTATCTAGATATATTTTTGCCTTGTCTCTCAAATCTATTAATTCTGCTTTTTGAAAAGTACACACATCATAGGTGTTGCTGCTGAAATAATTTTTATTACACTTTTTCAATAATAGAATAGTACGATTTTAATAATAATAATTTTAATAAGTAATTGTTTATATATGCATACATTTTTATTATTGTACAAAATGCAGAGATTGAATTTCCAATTAAAAAATTGATTGAATATTACAACACGTGCTCATTCCTTTGCAGATGAAAATATACCTCGAGTTATTATTATTGCAGTCGATTGACCGATGCTCGACATTTTGATCTAACCAGCTTTCAACATTTGAAGCGTGACTGCAGCGAGAACTAGCGGCTTCGATTGAAGCTAATTCTGCCTGCAGCTCACGTTCAGCAGCAGCGCGCTCACGTTTAGCCTCAGCATTTGCGAGGCGACGAGCATGTTGCGCCTTAACCGCTAACTGTTGGGCTCTAATAGTCGCCGACACACACGACGTCGACGAACGTGATGAAACGTTAGAACAAGATTGTAAAATAGAATCATGCTTCATGTGATTGTCCTTGAATTGAAATCATAGAGGATGTACAAATTCATCAGCTTCTTCGATGTTTAAAATAAGAGACACACAATTCACTATATTGGTATATTATTATTACAATGAGAGTCTTAAAACATTATTATATAAAAAAATACCATAAAATAAAACAAAATCACTAACTAAAAACTATTGTCATTCTGACATTAAAAAGAATAAGACTAGCCCATACTTTTAAGTCAATGGTCTAGTCCATTCAGTATTTATTATAATTATAGTTTTTGAACAGAGGATGTAATATTTTCCATGGTTTTTATTAATAGACGCTTCTGCGTTTTTTGTTTTATTCCTTGTGAGCATTATAATTATATTTCTTCTGACACCAAATATTATTACCTTGTTTTTATTCGCATAAAAAGTATTGACAATGACAGTTTCCTTCTACATTCGTCAACAAATGGCATTCCTATTTGAGACAGACTAATTATTCTTTTCCATAAATTCTCTTCTTGTGATTTGTTAAGAATACGACCAGTTATCTCCTCCATGGAACCAGATTCTATGTGGTTTCTTAATGTTCGCCTTGGTATGCCAAATGTTTCAGCAGGTTTTTGCTGTGATATTTGGCAGCTTTTTACTGCTTGAAGGGCGGATTTCAACTGTGTTTTGTCCAGGCTTAATTTTTATATGCGATAAAAAAATAGAATAAAACAAAGAAAAATTTAGTACCTCAAATTAAATAAAAAAGAAAATTGCTGACAACCACTAAACCGATTTTGTTAAAACTTACACTATTTTTAAGTTGGACTGTAGGTACTTCAAGATTTATTGTAATCCAACATAGTTTCCAAAACATGCGCGACAAACTTGAAAAAAAACACATATTTATTCTTTAAAATCAAAAACCTTTCGTGTCAATAATTGTCAAAAATAAAAGAAATATAAATTAAAAAAGTATTAGGCCTGGGTCGGCCACAATTTTTTTATAGATAAAGATACCTTAAATTTAATTCATATTCTATTTAACCAAAAATAAGCATTTTAAACTAATGTCGTCAAAATAATGAAACTCACGAACCCGTTTTTTTGCTGGAAATTTCTCTATAT
The DNA here is from genome assembly GCA_905220615.1 of Tinea trinotella. Taxonomy (NCBI): domain Eukaryota; kingdom Metazoa; phylum Arthropoda; class Insecta; order Lepidoptera; family Tineidae; genus Tinea; species Tinea trinotella. Next base: position 5,923,010 of record HG992314.1, read on the forward strand.
TTCTAGAGTTGTGCATAAATAGTTCATTTATTATTTTTAAAAATCATGGATCCATCTCATTGAATTCTGGTATATTTAAAAAGTGCAGAAAAAGCGGTTTAATTTGATAGACTCGCTTTTTGACATCACTTCCTGTTTCCATCACGTCTTTTTAAATATTTAGTTGCTATATCCACCAGCGGGCGTGCCATTATTTCTTAAAACATTATTGTTTTTTTCGTCATCGAAATCTTCAGCTTCTAACATTGAAGACTTTATTACAGTATCTATTACGGAAAGCGCACCCATCTTTTTATTTCAATACTCAATTTCGACATTCAGGCCTTTATAAATTCCGTTTTCAATTCAATTTTCTATTTCCAATACATGCCTGTCTATGAATCGTCGAAGTTGGTTTCCTTCTTGTTCTAATTTTATTGTCGTCATGTTTCTTAATGCTATGCCACTATCGGATAATAAATCTATTAGCGCGATTGCCACTATTTCGCGAAAACTATTCGGTATCTACTGGTTTTAAGCATAAAATTAAATTGCAGACAATTTCATTTTTACGATACAGTAATCCCCCCCTATAACGCGAAAGATTGGTTATAGGGGTATTCCCGTATAACGCGTTTTTACTATCTCGTATAACGCGTTACGTATAAATGATTTATCACATTTAACTTTTCTCGCTGCAGGGGGTTTAAATCGAATATTAAGAAAAAACTATGTTATGAACGAAATATGTACGTTTTGTTAAAATCAAACTAAACTAAGAACATTTCAAATAATAAAACTTATGCATATGAACTATAAAAAAAAACATTTAAATTCAAATAATTTAACAGTTTTATTACTTGTTTATTCACTGTCAGAACTATCTGAAATAATGTTCCACCGACATCGTATGCGGGAAATCCCCGTGTTATACGGGGGATTGAAATTGCGTAATATGATAACGCATTAATCAGGGTCCCCCCTTTTTTAATGTATTTGACAAATCACTTATTGACATTTACATTTTTATTTAGTTCAAATTTGCCGCGTAAACACAGATTCTCCACAGTATTATTAGACAGAGATACACTTTTGAGTTTTTCAGCCTCTTGTTTGCCAAACATAATTTCTGTTATATCTAAAGCCGCAGGTAAAATTAAATTTTCGGCAATTATCTCCTTTACTTTACTGATCTGAGACATTAATAATAAAAGATATTCATTTATTTTGGAGGGGCAGAGTTCGGGCTGTGCTAAGTTGGAGTGGGTTACTAAGTTGGGCTGAAAGGTGTATCATTCTGTTAGAGAGAGCGTGCCATTTTAGCAAGCTATTATACATCGTTTAGACGGAAATCGAGGGTTTTCCGATGGCACTTTGGGGTAAAGTGCAATATCACAGTTTGGGGTGATCGGGCCTTATATTTCGAAGAAGACACGTTGGATAACATTTTTTAACCAGAACTAAAAGAATCCTATGAACAAACTAATTTGGAAGACATGTGATTGCAGAAGGATGGGGCTACAGCCCATGCAGCTCGAATTTCAATGGTAAAATTAAGACTAATGCTCCAGGCGCAACTAGTCTCTCTTAGAGGCGACGTTGAAGTTCCCTGAAGGAAAAAAATCAAACGTTCTTACACCAAGGATGAACTGAAGATGAGAATTAGGAAGAAAAAAACTGTCATACCCATTGGAATGTGCCGAAAATTTAATAGCTGTTGAAAATTTTAGAGTTCGCTTTTATCAGTGCATGCTACTCATGCCGCTATATTGAATATTGAATTTTAAGACCCCATTTCTGTGAGTTGAAGTTTTTTTTTGTAGCCCCCTAAAATCGATGCATATCTTTTGCCTCATTTTCTTTTTCTTTCTTCTTGTTTATGGCTTTAGTATTTAACTTGCCAGTGTCAAAGTAAAAATATATGGTTCAATGTTAAAACATTGTCAAGTAAAGATGAAGATGAACCACGCGAGTGATTCATCAAATGATAATGATGAGAATGAGGTTGATGATGATCGTTTTAGTAAAGCGGCGGAAAGCCTTTACTAAAACTTCAGAAAAAGTCTTGGAGGGAACATGAAGAAACACGTTTCACAACTTTAAATTACTTGTTTATACTTGATCAACTTAAAAATATTACTGGATAACAATTCCACCATTATTATACATTAATTTTTATGAAAAACATAAGCTTTTCAAATAATTCAAAATTGCGCGTCCTGTCAGTTGCAGTTGCCCGCCAAAACTCCTTGCCTCATTTGTACTTCTACGACATGATGCTTAATGTGGATGGATACATTAAGCTGCAGTGCGGTCTGATAATGGAGGCGACTACTACTACAGTTAAATAACTGCAAGTAGCAGTCACATCCACTATGGAATCGGCAACTTACCAGCCACTTCACGTAAGTGTTGGTACTACCCCTGATCGGGTGACTGGACCTCAACTTTCTACCAATCTCAACTGAGCATTGTCATCCAAACTTAACCTGTATGCAAAATAGAGCAACTCTTTTAAAATGCAGTCACAAGATTTGACCATAACTTCCTATAACAAACAAAATTAAATAAAAGCTTGTATATAGACATGGTACAACTATTTGTGTGCAATTTAAAAAAGTTGTCGAAAGTTGCGGTTTTCGTAAAGCACTTAAATTTCTCAACATTTCAATTTTATATTTTTGCAATAAGTATATATTCTTAGTATAGTAGTATGTATTATTTTTGTAACCTACTTTTAGGGCTGTGTTGAATACTTTTTTGTGTAACCGAAAGTAATTGACTGTCATATTTTTTACCAATTTACAATAAATATAACTAATTAAATACTTATTGTGTTTTATTTGATATATACTTCATTACTTACTGCCACCGGAATCTGGTGCGGAGCGCAAGCAAAGGCTAAGCTCTTTGGCGCTAACCATAGACAAGGAAAATGGACTGATCGCTCCATATCCAGGTATGAAGTAAATCGGGCGACAAAGTTTGAGAGAGAAAACAATCGTGCGGCTAGTAGTTGCCTCATCTATAGGTTATAGTTGTATGCATATTTTTTAAATGACAATGCTCATCCTCAATGTCTATGGCGCTAACCAAAGAATTTGGACTTAAGACACAGCAGGAGCCCTAAAATAGCTACAAAATATAACTGTTTATACTATTTTCACTTATAGCATTAAAAAGAAGTAAGAAGGTGATGAATATACATTTTTACATTCGTAATTTAGAAGGTTGTCACTCAACCTAATTTGACAGAATAACAAATGACATTAAAATACTTCAAGAAAGGATGACGGAACAATTATGCCGCTACTCTTACTACCACGTGACTTTCAACTGAGCAGTATTAAAAGTCAACCACAATTACAAGTGGTTGTATTTGCAAAAAAAAGTAGTGGCCAACCTTTGAAATAAAGGAATTGAAGTACAAGTAGTTGTCTCTTTCAGTCACACGTGGTATAAACATAATATAAATGAGACAAATAACAATGAGTTAGTTCTTTTTTTAGCACAGATTCTATTCTTTCTAAATTCTTTGGCGTAGCTTACTGCAGGGTCGCTCACATAGCGCTTGCGTGGTCATACGATGCCCAAGGTTTACCCCAAACAACGTAATGTCCGTATGGAGCTACGATCGCTCGGTCCGGAAGTCCAGTGCAGAACCACTAGACTTCCGGACATCGAGCGATCCCAGCGCTGGTACTTAAAAAAAGCTAAGGGGAATAGCGCCCGTCTTGACGATGCTATACCGGCTCTAATATTCTTCAGCCTGTATGCCTCGTACTTAGAAGGTCAATGTGCTACCTACCGGTGACTTCTAGTAGATGGAAGGTAATCGCGCAAGTTTTAGGTGAACGCAGGTGCCCCCAGGACTCCTTGCTGTTGCCGACATTGTTCGGTCTTAAGGAGATAGACGGGTTGAGATTGATAGCCCTTCTTGATTGTTTACCTACTAAAGCGACGAGAACTTGGTGGAAGAACACGCACTCCAAAGTCTTATGTGTTAACTTGAGGAAATAATCCTCGTTTCTACTCTTCGTAACATCTCCCTTGGTACCGGACAGACTAGATATCCTAGCGATGTCTCTTTGCAGTGATTTAAATCACAGGGACTTTGTATACATGGCGCGGGCTGTGAGCTTAGCCCATTACAATTTATATAAGTAATTTGCCCAGTCTGTCGACCCGGAATCGCGTCAGTCACGTTTCGGGATCAATGAATTTTTTCGGTTTCTACTAGGCCAGCATAGTGAATGAAACTTTTACTTGTAACAACATTAGTAACAGTCACCTTTACTTCACTTTAATATAAAATCATGCAGAGTGATGTCATGTGTCGAACCTCAATAAAAATAATGTACAAATTCGCCAAATATCTACGCCTTAGAGAATATATACAAAGGTAATTTTTAGGTAATTTTTACTCTGAGATCTACGCAACTTTTGTTGCCTTTACCACGAGAAGGTTCTGAATAACTATTTACTCAGAACCTTCTTCCTTGTTGAACCTAGTCTTTTACTCCTGTGATAGGGTCAGGTGTAGTACAAGTCGGGGGAAGCTTCTGCATTCTGTTAAGCGAATGTTGACAGTTAAACTATTCGGTGCGTTTTTTGGCCGGCATAGTGAATGTAAACGACTGAGACAATGATAAACTAAATCGTCTTTTTCAGTCGCCGGCGCTCTTGAACTTTTTTTATTTATTTTTATTGTGACACGACATCTAACCTTGTCCCGCCTGATGATAAGCAAGAGGTCCAAGGGTGACGACGACTGAGAAAACCTAGTTTGTTCACGGCTGTCTCAGTCGCCGTCACTATGCCGGCCAAAGGTGCTTCTTCACGCATCGCTTGAAGGATCCAAGGTCATAGGATGGAGAGAACACATGGGCAGGCAAAGCATTCCACTTCCCGTCACTTAGGTAACATCAAGCAAATCAAGGTCAGATGTCATCTTAAAACTGGTGTAGAGGGAAAAAAATGTTGTATGGACAAAAACAAAAACAGCTTCATTTTTAAAATATTTATTAAACTAAGGATCCTCACAATCTGCTGCGTCACTGGGTGGTCCAGGGTTCATTGGTGGACCCCAGTTTAAATTTAAACTTCCTGTGTATACAGCAAGACCAAAAGAAGCAATGAACCTAAAATATAAAACACGGTTATATAAATAAATAATTTTTAATAAAAAAAAAAAAGAGTTGGATATTTGTCTGCCAGTCTGCCGATCCGGGATAATACCACCACTTAAAGTATGGGCTGTCTGTAAGATAATAATTAAAAATATTAACTCATTACAAAAAATCAATCAAATTGTCACGCCTTTTTCCCACAGGGATAGGCAGAGACAATAGAGCGTCATTTACCACGATCTTTACACAACTCCCTTGCTTCCTTCACATCCACAATTCTCCTCATACAGGCCCTGTGGTTATGAGCACTAGGCAACCTAGCTATATTTATATAATACTGTTCTGTTATTGTTCAATGTTCATACGCTAAACAAGTTATCTATACATATAATAAAATTGGAGTGTCTGTTTGTAATATTGAAATAACCGTTTTTTAATACATGTATATGAATATATATACGGTACATACACCAAAATGACAATTTTTACAATTTTTGTCTGTCTGTCTGTCTGTCTGTCTGTTTGTTCCGGCTAATCTCTGGAATGGCTGGCCCGATTTTGACGGGACTTTTATTGACAGGTAGCTGATATAATAAGGAGTAACATAGGCTACGTTTATTTTAGAAAAAATCTTTTATAATAAATAAAATTTAAAAAAATCATTTTCCCATACAAAATTGCGTGCGTTCAGAAATTTATTTTGGGTAAACTAAGGAAAATATATCAAGCTGTTGAGAATTGAAAACAAATTATTATATTATATTAACATATTATTATTATTATCCTACTATTATTATAAATGTGAATGTCCGTTTGTTTGTTACGCATTCACGCAAAAACTGCTCAACCGATCATCATGAAACTTTGTACACATATTCTTAGAGGTATCAGAAGTAACATAGTATACATTTTATTTTAATTTTTTTACGAAACATAAAAAAGTTGTCAATTTTTTTTCCTATTATAAAAATAGATGCAAGGCGTTGGTTCAAACCCTGAGTAATATAATACCATCGCACTGTATTACCTACAGTCACGTCAACATCTAATCCAATCAACTGTACTATGGAGACTATACACTATACTTTCCATAGACTATACATTCAGCTGTTTGAAATTTTTCTTTACTATCATTTCCTTCTGTATGCATATGCTACTATTGTTATAAATGTGAATGTGAGTTTGTTATTTCCGTCTGTCATTTTTATATGAGTTATCGAGTTATAAATACAAATAAGTCGAATTGAAAACCTCCTCCTTTTTTATGACTGTGTTATAAACCAAACTTTACGCGGGTGAAACCGCGGGCACAGCTAGTTTAAAATATACATCAATCTCAAAAGGTACAACACTTGACACTTACCTAGCCATAGGATCTGGCGACTGAACCAACCGTTTTTTTTGACTCGTTTTTTTAGTCGTTAGCACTCTTGGAAGGACCCTTGCTTACCTAGGGCCCTCGGGCAAATCCAAGAGAATATGTCAAGTCACAGTAAAAAAAAATAGTTGCTCTATTTCTTTGCCTTCTGCATTACGTTAACGGCTACGTTATTTCTATCTGCTATTTGAGCAATTGTGTGGCGCAGCTTGACGACATTTCCAATTGTATTTTTAACACCCGAAAACACGAAACACCCCAAAAAGAGGGGTGTTATAAGTTTAGCGCGTATGTGTGTGTATCTTTGTGTCTGTCTCTGGCATCATAGCTCCTAAACGAATGGACCAATTACGATGCGGTTTTGTTTGTTTGAAAGCTGACGTGATCGAGATGGTTCTTAGCTACAATTGATGAGGATCTGATCAGGGGTTTCAGGATCAAGGTCATCAGTTCGTTTTGTTAGCTGCGGAGAGATATTAGACGCATAATCGGTATTTACTTTATACTTTTAAACACATCTGTGACCTCACGTTTGACACACCCATGTATACGCATACATGGGTGTTTTAACTGGTACCACTGAGCTACTCTGATGATGGAGCTCGAAGGTAGGAGATGAGTAAATCAACAAGAGATAGAACTATTGTGCTTTAACTGTAGCAATAACACTCAATCGGTATTCGTATAGCCGATGACTCAAAACAAAGCGGTGACCTGTCAGATGAGACTTGAAATACTTGCTTGGCAATGAACATATTAAACGAGGCAGACCCAGCGGGGTTAGGTTGGGCTGGTTAGAACGATTATCGTCTCTCGTCAACGATTGGCAAAATAATAAAAGCTAGGACTAATCCACCAAAATAAAACTATTGATAATAATGATCAAACGTGTCGTCGCACAGACGATATTCGTTAACCAAAACGATTAAGTCTCGTTTTATTGGATTTAGCCTAGTTTTTATTAATTTGACAATCGCCGACGAGAGACGATAATCGTTTTAACTTGCCAACCTAACTCCGCAGGAGGATGTTTCCGACCAAATCGAAGACATTCTCAAGAAAACTAAGCCCATAACCGTAGAGCTTGTATAAAGAGAATTGTGGATGAGAGGGAAGCGGGGTAGTTGTGTCAGGATCGTGGCAAGTGGTGCGTCATTGTCTCTACCTATCCATGTCATGATGAAATAATGATGATGTCTATTCTATATAAACTAAGATTCTTTGTCCTTTATTGAATAATAAAACCTATTAAATAAAGATATAATTTGTAAACATTATATTACCACCCGATTCCACCCAACAGTATTGCAGTATATTGCCCTTGTTTCTTATTATACCAAGGATCCCATGCTCCGCAAGGTATTGGTAGCTCGTTCATGTGGGCGTCACACCGAGCTGTATAATAACAAAAAGCACTATGACTACAGCTGAATGTGGTAAGTAGATTTTATTTTGAATAACATAGTGATAAAGATTGATAGAGGTATAGTACGTTACTTTCGGCATATTAAAAAAGTTTACGAAAGTGTATAAATCAGATGTAGTAGGATTAAATGGGGATGACCTAGAAGACTGTTCCATTATTAAACCGAGTACATTCTTAAAAAAACTGTCTTCAACGTTCATAACTGTAATGAATGCAGTAAGTGTTAAGAGAATAAAAGCGAGACAGTCTTGTCAGTACCGTGGAGTGAGAGTTGAGGCGTGACAATGATGATAATGATTATGTTGATAAAAATTATACCTGGCTTGGTCCCATACATTCGAAACGGAATTAAAATTCTACGTCGTAGCATAGAAATTACCATATTTAAAGAAATTGATAATTCAAACAATTCCGATTATTCAAAACAATTTGTGACTTTTATACTTTTGAGGGTATTCTTTTTCCGAAAAATTAACTTTCAAAAGTCTGACTATTCAAAATATTATTTTTTATATTAGCAACATTCAATCAAACTTGTCAAACAATTTGTCACGAGCGGTCCGGCCGTTCCTTCATTTTTTCAAGAAATTGTTTATTGCCTCTGTTTTATTACTTCAGTAATAACTATAATTTAAAAATGGCTTTACACGTACCGAAGGCGCCTGGTGTGCCACAAATGTTAAAAGATGGAGCACGGGTAAGTCTTTACAGGATAACCTAAATGTTTGCGCAATGTGCATTTTCTCACCTGGTACATTTTTTTCACTTGACATGTTAATTATGAATTAAAGACCAAATATAACCATTTGTAAACACTCCTAAACAAAAAAACTCTTACTTAGAGGCCTTAATACATATTATTTAGTCGTTTATAACGTACATCTACGTTTCGTTCTAGAGCTTTCCGCGTTCTATTAACTATAAACAATGGTAAAAATTGCAGATGTTCTCTGGTCTTGAGGAAGCTGTATACAGAAACATAAATGCATGCAAACAATTCGCCCAGAGCGTTCGTTCTGCATATGGTCCAAATGGAATGAATAAGATGATAATTAACCACATCGACAAGCAGTTCGTGACAAGTGACGCCGGTACAATAATTCGTGAGCTGGATGTTGAACACCCTGCTGCGCAACTCATGGTGCTTGCAAGTCAAATGCAAGATTCAGAAGTTGGCGATGGTACAAACTTTGTTATTGTACTTTCTGGCTGTCTCCTTGAGGCTGCTGAGGAATTGCTCCGATTGGGCATCACTACCAGTGAAATAGCTGAAGGCTATGAAAAGGCAATGGATAAGTGCCTGGAAATACTTCCAGAACTTGTCTGTCATGAAATTAAAGATGTGAAAAATATACCAGATGTGCTGAAGGCAATAAGACCCTCTATTATGTCTAAGCAGTATGGCAATGAAGATTTCATCAGTGAACTTGTCACTAAGGCATGTGTGTCCATCATCCCAGAGAAAACCACATTCAATGTTGATAATGTTCGGATTTGTAAAGTAAGTCATCATCCTTTATGTTTGTCTCATTTAGTTGTGGTCATTTATAAATTAATAATCAGCAGTTAAATTAAAATGTTTGGCGCATTGTTCCCTTGTAGAACAATCAACAAGTGGAATGCTTTACCAGCCAATGTGTTCTCTCCATCCCATATATAAATTTTGATCCTTTAAGTGATGTGTGGGGAAGCGCATTTGACATCTTTCAGTCAGTACTCTTTGACCTCCACCTAGCTTACCATCAGGCAGGTCGAGGTCAGATGTCACAATAAAAAATAATTACAATAAGTTAGTGGGATGGCCTTTCAGAGTCAAACAAAACTACAGGTCTTACAGAAGGATTGTTTATTTTAGATTCTTGGGGCAGGCCTTATGCAGTCAGAAGTACTTCAAGGAATGGTGTTCAAGAGGCAAGTTGAGGGCGATGTAAACAAAATTAGCAAGGCTAAAGTTGGAGTGTTCTCCTGTCCAATTGATATAACACAAACAGAAACTAAGGGAACAGTCCTTATTAAGAATGCTGAGGAGCTCTTGGACTTCAGCCATGGAGAGGAGTCATTCCTGGAGAAGCAAATTAAGGATTTTGCTGATGCAGGAGTTAATGTAGTTGTGGCTGGTGCTAAATTTGGTGACATGGCTCTGCATTTTTTGAATAAGTATGGAATTATGGCAGTTCGTCTCAACTCCAAATTTGACCTGCGACGTGTTGCTAAAACTGTCAATGCTACAGTGAGTATATTGCTTTAAAAAATCTACTAATTTTGTGATACCACAGCAAGCAGCTGTGCCACTATGGTTGCCAACTCGCCTGGTCTTTAATCCAGGAGGTGAAAAATATATACAGTGTGTGGGGGGATTTTACGACAATAAATTAAAACAGTGTCAATATTACTTCATAGGATACTTTAAAAAATATCAAATAAGTTCTAACATCAAAATTAAAAAAATGTATTTTTCAAACAAACTTAATACCATAAAAATAATAAAACACCATTAATGTACCTATGACCGCTGACCTGTGATAAGAGCGGCAACAGTGCACTTGTCATTGTACCTACAGTATTCCCAAAATAATAATGCGCATGCAAATCTTCGTAATTGTGGTATTCCCGGAAACATCGCACAATTAATTGACTACACAATAAAAAAAATGTTTCGTAAGGACGCGCGACGTCACGGGTGCTGCGATGCACTGACTGACCTACTTAAATAAAGTTTAAACCGACTAACATAGAAATAAAACAACATATTTTTATCCCTTTCGCACATACTCAATTCTCAATAGACATGAGTGTGTAATAAGTAGCTTCTTCAGTTTGCATTATTTTAAACTGCATAGGTGGGTTAAATATAAGTAAATGTAAAAATAAGTATGATGATCAGGGTCCTTCACCTGTATCATATGGGTCAGTAACAAATACAGCATGTAGTAAAATTGCAAAATGAAAAATAATGTCTAGTGGCTAAAGTAATGGATATTTTTAAATGATTTTTTTAATGTGGTTTAAGAACATTATTAGCTATCCGGGTTTTAATTTATTGTCGTAAAATCCCCCCACACACTGTATATAAGCGAACAGCTTATATATATACTTATATAACCTTTGTATTACATATGATATAATCTAACATCTTTTTTCTGGAAGGGGTGGCAACCCATAGATACATATAGTAAGTGGTAAAGTACATCCATTGTCTTACGGCCTTTGCTTAACTAAAGTTTAAATTTCAATTGTCTGATGGATCAGCCACTTCACAAGAGATCTCCACCTCTTGCCCATGCTGTGTCCACATGGAATATATAAATATACTCATCATTATCAAATTGTCATGCCTTTTCCCCACAGGGATAGGCAGAGACAATGGAGTGCCTCTTGCCATGATCCTGACAATATACTCTACAAAAAAAACAGTGGATTTCTCTATAGTTAACTGACTTTCGAGGCTAATGGCTACAATTGTTAATATTTGCAATTAATACTATAATTTTATGGATTTGTGTTTGCTTGTCTTCTGAACCTGTTTACCTGAAAATTGGTACTCTGATAGAGGATACTATTAAGTGATACTTTTCATCCAACATATCATCAGGCGGGTTGAGGTCAGATGTCGTGTCACAATAAAAAAAATGCAATTTTTTGTCTAAATGTCAATTTGACAAACATGATTTTTTATAGGTGGTATAATCAAAATATTAAAGGTACTAACCTAACCTTATTTATTGAATTAAACAAATTTTATGCGGCTTACTATCGCGCTTATTTTGGTATTGATTTTACAATTTTTTATTATTCCGACATTTCATGAGCTTTGCAGCTATCATGGTCACGGGAGACTGAGGTGTTGATCGTCCTATTGGTTGATGCTGTTGATGCATAAAATTTGTTTAATTTAATAATCAATGTTTGCGCAAAATTTAAGAAAATACTAACCTAAAAATACGACAGTTTTTTTTTTTTTCCAATTTTTTATTGTGATTCGACATAAGACAGCACCCCGATGATGTTAAGCTGGAGTGTGGTCCATGAATAGATGCCACTGCTACTACAATTCAATAACTGTGAGTAGCAATCACATCCACTATGCTGGCCTAGTTGGAACTGGCAACTTACAAGCTGATCCCGAAACGCGACCAAATCACTTCATGGTCTGTATACTTGTGAGTGGTGGTACTACCCTAGATCAGCAGACTGGGTACCACTGCCTGCCACTCTTTAAAACACATTTGACACATACCTATTTGACAAACTTTGACGACGGGCGTGGACGAACGGTTTAGCGACTGGTTTGTTGCGCGTAAAGTCCCGGGTTCGATCCCCGGTCGGAGCAAATATTTGTTTCATAGCTTTTATTTGTAATATTTAATAGTATTAAATATTGCAAATATTTGTTAATAAAAAAAAAAGAGATGGATATTTGCTTCGGGTCTGGTTATCAAAGAGTGGTAGGCAGTGGTACCCAGTCTGCCGATCCGGGGTAGTACCACCACTTACAAGTATACAGACCGTAAAGTGATTTGGTCACGTTTCGGGATCAGCTTGTAAGTTGCCGGTTCCATCTAGGCCGGCATAGTGGATGTGATTGCTACTCACAGTTATTGAATTGTAGTAGCAGTGACATTCATTCATGGACCACACTTTGGCTTAACATCAAGCAGGGTGTTGTCATATGTCGAGTCACAATAAAAAAAAAACTGTTTTTCTGTGTGTTGTATCAAATTAAAAGTGAATAGATGATCCTGTGACTTTCATTTCTACAGGGATATGCAGAGAATGGTGCCAGTAAAAAAAATCATAACTTAAAGTCACATAATAATAAATATTTATTTTGTATATTGTAACTTATGGCTTGTGTATTTTGTTAATCAGGTGCTCCCAAGATTGACAACACCCACTCCAGAGGAACTTGGTCATTGTGACACAGTGTTAGTAGATGAGGTTGGTGACACATGCGTTGTGATCTTCCGCATGGAGGGAGCTGAATCACGCATCTCTACTGTTGTTATCCGTGGCTCTACTGACAATTACATGGATGACATTGAGAGGGCAATTGATGATGGTGTTAATAGTTTTAAGAGTGCCGCAAGGGATGGACGGTGAGTGAACAAAATCTTTTTTTTTACATTTCTATACTAAGGTACTAAAGTGCTTGTATCATAGAAACAGGACAACCAAAGTACATATATCAAAGATACATTGGTACCGGTGAGTGGTTTCGAACCCATGCTATTTGGCTTACATAGCCATTGCACTGCCACGGTCGCCTTAAAGTACAACGCTTCTATGATATTTTTATTTACAACAATGTTAATAATAAATAAGCTGCAATGGACTTGTTCTACACGGTGGTGCGTTGCAACACGGCACAACAAAAACAAAATCCAAAGGGACTCCCACAATTCTCTTTACACACGCTGGAGAATATTCCATCTGATATAAAATGCCAGTTTATTTCTTTTAGTTTGTAAATAGGGATAGGCAGTCCTTATCCCCCTCAATAATGCAAAATAACATTTGATTTGATCGACAATCGAATTTTTATATATAATAATATATAAAAAAAATTGTACCAACATGTTTTATTTAAGGATTTTAACTAAACACATCCAAACTAAAGTTAGTAAATTGCTAGTACTGCTAATCGACAATCGACGGCTGGTGTGGTAGCACCCTAGTAAAGGCATGTGTTATTTTATTTAGTTTGTTACCTGGTGCTGGAGCTACAGAGATTGAGCTTGCCCAACGTTTATTCGAATATGCAGACACGTTGCCAGGCTTGGATCAATTTGCTGTACGTAAATTTGCATCTGCTCTAGAAGGTATTCCCCGCGCCCTGGCTGATAATACAGGATCAAATGCCACTGAAGTTGTTAATAAAATTTATAAGGCACATAAGGTAATTTCTTAAAATTTATTTAATAAACATGATATAACTTGTCTAACTATAAATGATGCGCCTCTCCACTTTGTTAGTTTGTTTAAATGTGTGAATATTACTAATTATATTACTATACTTTATCATCGTGTTCTTCCTTTTGTGTCTAACCAGCAACTGAATGTACAATTACAATTGCATTTTCGGTGTGTTGCATCCATATTTTATAGTCGCACATTTGCTTAAATGCAGTGGAGGGGCGCATCATTTCGGCTTGGACAGACTCTACATATGTATCAATAAATTATTTAAACTATCATGCCTCAATTCCCGCAAGGATAGGCGGAGAAAATAGTGCACTACTTTCCTTATATTATAATTTATTTAGATTGTAACTCTCTCACTTAAAGAGTGGTAGGCAGTGGTGTTCAGTCTGTCGATCCGAGGTATTACCACCACTAACAAGTATACAGGCTGTGAAGTGACTAAGTCGTGTTTCGGAATCAGCTTCCAACTAGGCCGGCATAATGGATGTGACTGCTGTTTACAGTACAACAATCCCCTCCATTCATTGACTGCACTCTAGGTTAACATCAGGCAGAGTGCTGTCATAATGTTGAGTTACAATAAAAAAAACTTTTTTTTCACACCCACAATTCTCTCTTCAAAAGAACATCGTATTTCCAATTTTTTTAAATAAAGTGTTCGATTTTCCCTAAGTAAGGAGATTTTGTCGGGCGCCTGACCAGGGTTAAATAAACAGATTTTTTTATTGCTCAACACATAGTGACGGCGACTGAGGCGACCATAAACTGATCCGGTTTTTTTCAGTCGTTTGCTCTCTTGTATCTGCCCTTGCTGATTAATTATCAGGCAAGTTAAGGTCAGATGACGAACGAATCACAATAAAATAAAAGTGGCCGGCATAGTGACGATGATTGAGAGAATTGTGAACAGTGTCCGTTTGACACTTTCGGACCTCCCCTTGCTTAAGTCATAATATAAAAATAAATATGTAGATAGAAAGGAAATAAAACATGTACAATTGGTTTGTTTTTTTTATACCTTTATATATTATTTTTTAGGATGGCAACAAAAATGCTGGTTATGACATTGAGTCGGAGAACAGTGAGGTTTGTGACACAAAGGAAAAAGGTATTTTTGATCTCTTTTTGCTGAAGAATTGGGGTATTAAATATGCAGTTGGTGCTGCAACCACCATCCTCAAAGTGGACCAAATCATCATGGCAAAGAGGGCAGGCGGACCTAAAGCAAAACAACCAGCAGGAAGTGATGATGAATCTTAAGCTTATTTTATATTCACAAAAACTATTCTATAGTTAAAAACTTAAACTTAATATTATTAACTTAGTATAATTTTTCTTTATTGCAGAATAATGTATTATTTTTAACATGTCATAATAAAAAATGTTCTTACATCTTAAATAACTATTGTTTCATTCATTTCATTTTCTTTTTTGAAAGTAATGGCTCTATGTTTCTGGCTCTAGGTCCAAGCGAAGGCTAAAGTAATCAACGGTGTTATTAAATTAAAGACTGTTGCGGCTGTGAACCAGCTCGGTTTTTTTCTGTCGTCAGCAGTCTGCATTCTACCTGATGTTGAGCTGCTACTACAAATAAATAACTGCAAATATCATTGGGAACCGGCAACATTCAAGCTCTTCCCGAAACGCGACTGAGTTACTCTACAGCCTGTACACTTCAAAGTGATGGTATTACTCCCAGATTTAGAGCATGTTTCACTATGTTCGCCATAAATCTATGACTACTCTGGATCGGCAGACTGTGCCAATGACTATGAACTGTTTACGTTAAGGTGCTATTTTTTTTCCTTATTGTGACTCAACATATGACAGCACCCCGCATGATGGCAAACTGGAGTGTGATCCATGATTGGAGGTGACTTGTGGTACAATTTAATAACTGTAAGTAGCAGTCACATCCACTATGTCAGTCTAGTTAGAAGCGGCAACTTATAAGCTAATCCCGAAAAGCGACTAAGCCTCTTTACGGTCTGTATACTTGTAAATAAATGGTGGTACTGCCATTGGATTGGCAAACTGGGTTCCACTGCCTACAACTATTTAATAACCAGCTCGGAGTAAATGTCCACCTCTTTTTTATTAACAAAAGTTTGCCTGGTGTGATAACCAATCGGCCGCGCATATGCGTGTTCGTTGTATTTATCGATTTCATTTTAAATAGTATAATTTTCATCAGTCAAAAATAAACTAGTAGCACATCACTACTAAATGTCAATTTGTCAGTCAATTATTCCAATAAATTTTCATTTGTTATTTGTTGATTTTCTCGGTTTTTGGTTTGAATTTAAATATATATACGCTGTGTAAATAATTACTAGAAAGCACTACATAACAATTTTATAAAAATGTCATCCTACAAGGTTTGTACTTTTTAAGTTTTTATTCATTAAAACTTGCATTTATATTTTTTTAAATAAGATCTACTTATTTTCCAGTAACATTGAAATTATGATAATGTACTTTTTGCAGCCAATTGATTCAAAACGCGAGGAGTTCAGGCGATATCTGGAGAGAGCTGGTGTAATTGATGCATTTACAAAAGTGCTTGTGAGTCTTTACGAGGAGCCAGATAAGCCTGAAGATGCTTTGGAATATCTTCGTAAACATTTGGGTAACGAGGGTGGAGAAGATGAATTGGAGGCAGCTAGAGCTCGTATTGCTGAGTTAGAGGCTGAAAACGCTCTCCTTAAGGGAGAAGCTCAACCAGCTCCTGAGGGTTAATTTCCATAAAGCCAAATATATATTTTAGTAGCTTAAATTTAATGTTTAATAATTGCAAATTGTATTAAAATGAAGATGCTTGCAGAAAATGTTACCTACATGTTTTATAAAAGGTTAAATTGGTTATGTTGATTGACTTTTGTAATCTAACCTTTAAAGGGTCTGTAAATATTTTAACATCATTTATGTAAAAGAAAAAGATATAGAATTGGTTTTAACTTCATGGTCTCTGAATGTGAACTTTAAATTTGACATACATAAAAATAAATGGGCCTTCATTAAAAGGACTAATGGTGTGGTAAATTTAAATTACCTAAAAGCATTAGATGCATTCTTGTGAAGTTGTTCATGTTGCATTCTAGTGAAGAATTTGATCTCCAATCAACATATAACTACTATTATGCTGGCATATGTTGCATTCTAGTGAATAATTTGATCTCTAATCAACATATAACTACTATTATTATTGTGAGAATCCTGCACAATAATTGTGCAGAATTCAAAATGATCTCTTTTCAATTATTGACATAGATTATAATTCCTATTGTTATTATGAGAATACTTTAGTAAACTACAGAAGAGTTACAAATTTTATTTTGATCTCTATGTTCAATTGTTATAGACTATAATTATTATTGTCAGAATATTTTTAGTTTAATGTGTAGAAGAGCACTATATAATTTAATTTCTTATGTCTCAAGGACAATTATAAGATTCCTATAGGAATTAATTTGGATTTATTCCATATTTGAGTACAAATTAGTTGTCATTATTAAAATTAATAAAGATTATTGATTTGTTGTAAATATTTTGTTTTATTTTATTCAAAAACTAGTAGCTTGATTTGTTAAAATACTATCTAGAAGCAATGATTTTATTATTTAGTAACCTTAGAGCTTGTATGAAGAGAATTGTGGATGTGAAGGAAGCGAGGGAGTTGTGTCAGGATCATGGCCAGTGGCGCTCCATTGTCTCTGCCTATCCCCATGGGTAAAAGGCGTGACAATATTTGATTATAATGTGTTGAAAAATAAATAAAATGGTAATACTTCTTTCAACAAGCTCTTCTGTTGCTGTAACTTAAGGCGACCGTGGGAGTGCAATGGTCACGCAAACCAAGAGCATGAGTTCGAAACCAATGTATCTTTGATATGTGTACTTTGGTTGTCCTGTTTCTATGATACAAGCACCTTGGTGTAGAAATGTAAATTTAAAAAAACCTTTGTGCCCTTACTGGTTTATAAATTTAATTGGAAACAAATATGTATTTATATATATTTACAAAGATTGGTAGCCAGTGGTGCCTAGTCTGCTGATCCAGGGTAGTACCTACAAGGCTGTAGTGACTTATAGCATTTCGGGATCAGCTTGTAAGTTGCCAGTTCCAACTAGGCCGTAACTGTAGTTAGCCCTTTCAACACGACGCTCAACAACGCAGATTATACCCGCGTACGGCCCGCTATTATCGCTGGCACGCGTATTGGCGTGCGCCGATCGTAGGTAAAGATTTTATTTACGCCATAGATGGTAAACATTTTGTCAATTTACCATCTATGGTAAATTATATTTAAATAATTTTGGTTATAAATTTAAATTGTTTAATTTAATAATATTTTAGTTTTTTTTAAACAATTTGTGTAATTTAATACGTCATTCTGCGGACCTCGCGCGTCGCGTCGGTCCTTAATTTGATAACGGCCCAGCTAAAAGCTCATAGTAAGTAAACGTTTTAGTTAAAGCACAATAGTTCTATCTTTTGTTGATTTACTCATCTCCTACCTTCGAGCTTTATCATCAGAGTAGCTCAGTGGTACCAGTTAAAACACACATATATTCATATACATGGGTGTGTCAAACGTGAGGTCACAGATATGTTGAAAAGTAAATACCGAACTAATGACCTTCAAAACCCTCATCAATTTTAGCTATGAACCGTCTCGATCACGTCAGATTTCAAACTAACAAAACCGCAATGTAATCGGTCCATTCGTTTAGGAGCTATGATGCCACAGACAGACACACAGATACACATACGCGCTAAACTTATAACACCCCTCTTTTGGGTCGGGGTTAAAAAGAAGCGGCAATGACGTTCACAGTCACAAGTTCAAGCCAAGACCTTTAGAGAAGTTACGTTAATAAAAAGTAAGCTCAAAATCTTAAACCCGAGTACTGGAAAATCACGCTCTAAAACAAAAATCAAGAAAATATTCTCATCTGATATTGTTATGTGCAAACTATTCGATATTTATTGTGTAATAAATAAACAACTTACATTTTTTTCGGGGTTATAATTTTGTGGAAAAAAAACGGTTTGCAGATCCGCTTTAAAAATAAATATCACTTGTTAAGATTTTAACCTACCGCCTTTAATATGTAGAGGTTCCATCTTATGTCATTGTGTTACACACGTAAATATAATTTGAACAAGTGTATTATAGTTTAGAATGAAATACGTATTTCAAGTAGTTTTGGATAAAAATTATGTTTGAATCATTCCCCATTATCGGGTGCTTCGCCGTATTCGGGTAAAAAGAAGCGGTGCTTTATTTGTTGTCTTTTTTCATTTTTATAACCAAGCAGTAATAAAATAAGTAATTGTTTTCACCAAACAACCATGTTTATCTAAAGAAAGAGTTTCTATAATTTCATTAGTAAATTTATCGAGAAATGGCGCAAGTAACAAAAAGAATTCATATTCAAAAGAGTTGCCTTTGTTACACTATCAGAGTCACCGACAAAAAAAAACCTGTAGCAATAAATTATTTAACAAAACAACTTTTAACATTATTTATAATATATTATGTTATTATAAACATAACAATGAAATTCTTAGAGGAATTATAATTAGTTATTTAAGGTATCAGCCTGAATTAATAAATTTTACAACATTAAATTACTTGTTTTAATTATGTGATCAAGCTATTCATGTCCGTTTGATAATAACTATTTGACCACGAAAATAGCAAAAACTTAAATTTATCTTTTCTTAATGCTTAGCGAGTCCTTTGATTTCAAACTGTAATGCCGCTAACTCGCCTAGCGAGTCCATTGTGAAATGTTTGCGGTACCCGAGGTAACTTCATGCAAATCGTAGTGGCATTGAACTTGATGTCGGTATGATGTAAGGCACTACCACAGGAATCCCCCAAAGTATATAATACCGTGACGGTATACTAATATACATTAAATTGCATAAATACAAAGTCATTATTATTCAATAATAACGACTTTGTATAAGATCCCTGGCAAAAAAATATATCATCTCCAAACAAATTCGGACATGTTATGATTTATCTGCCATTATATTTATCTATCAATAAATGCGACCGATATTTATGAGGAACATAAATATGTTTTATTTTAATTATATTATTTCATTATCATGTTCAGACAAAATGTTGTCAATTTCTGATTTACCTTTGCCGTATGTGGATAAAAAAGATCATATTTTTAAATATCGTGATTTACAAAACGAAGACTAGTATATTATTAAGAACATTGTATATAAGCTTGTATAGAAAGGACATTATCAACAAAACTTGTTTCGCGAAGATATCATCATTTTAGTTCGCACGCCAATTGGCGTGCGCCGTACGGTAAATAGGAAAAAATTTACGCCAATTGGCGTGCGCCGTACGGAAAGGGTTAGTCACCTCTATTCACAGACCACTCCAGCTTAACATTAGGCGAGGTGCTGTCATATGTAGAGCCATAACAAAAAACACTTTGTTCCATATGATTTTAAATCTACGAACATACTGATTAAAATTAGGAGTCCCCTTTTCAAAAAAAATCCCTTCAACATCAAGTTTATTTTTTCAGAACCTATTTTTTTTATTGTTACACGACATCTGGCCTCGACCCGCCCGATGATAAGCATAAGGAGTGACGACGACAGAGAACCGAGCTTGTTCACATCTGCCTCAGTCGCCTATGCCGGCCAAAGGTGCTTCTTCACGCATCGCTTGAAGGACCCAAGGTTAAAAGAAAACAAAATAATCTATTTGATTAACATTTATTCTTATGACAGATATCTTCTATGGAGATAAATAAACTACTTAAAATTGATTCAAACAACAGCACTGATGATTTGGGTGTATTTCTTCACTTTGCTTGAGACACTCATGTCCACATACTTGTCCCCAATGGACACAACCATTCCTCCCATGATGGATGGGTCCACAGAGGCTGTGAGTTGCAATGTTTCATTGGACTTGAGGAATTTCTGTAAAAGATTACATAAGTGTAAGTATCTCATAATTTAGGGTGAGACATCCTCAAGAAAGCTGCATTGTCTAGTGCCCATAACCACAGAGCCTGTATAAAGAGAATTGTGGATGTGAAGGAAGCACGCTCCATTGTCTCTGCCTATCCATCCCTGTAGGAAGAAGGCGTGACAGTTTGATAAGGGGTAATGGAGTGGACGCCTTCTGGTTAATGATAATATACAGTTAACTCGTGGTAATCTAGTCCAGCAAACCCTATAACAGGATGTGTCTTGTTCAGTTTATCATTGGCTGATATTTCTTTCATTGTTAGCTTAGTGTAACTACATTATTTTTTTCTTGCGCTAAGAAGGAAAGACAATCTCTATTTTGTAAAAAAATGTAATTTATAAAATATTCTTCTTACATAGTTTGTTATTTTATTTAAAAACCTCATGCGCTAATTACTAAAGGTAGACTTATTGCTACTAGAAAATTCCATCCAGTCAAACCTTAAGGACATTTTGGTCCTAACCCTTGGGAACCTTTGGGCATACAAGAGAAAGATAGGTGCAATAGATCTACTAATAAATAAACATTATATACAGTCATCACTCCTGAGATCGGCCAGTGAGCTACTGGAAAGAGTCTGTTTCCTGCTATCCATTTGTTTCCTGCTAGAAGTTTGAACAGCTTGAAAGTTGCCGGTCCTAACTAGGCCATAGTGGATGTGACTATTACTTGCAATTATATAACGGCACTAGAAGTTCCTTCTATTTGTGAACCCCACGCCAGCTAATCATCAAGTCAAGTCACAATAAAAAAAATTGGCGACCATGGTCTAGTGTCTGATAAATGGTCCAAGAGAACCCAGTTCGAAACCACTTGCAGGTACTACTGTATCTTTGAGATATGTATAGTAAGGGAACGAGCTAAATGAACGGGCTAGGAATGTAGTTGTGACGTCATGGTCACGTGTCTACTATAAATAGTGAAGTAAAATGCAAAATGTCGATAACAATAAATACACACTTTCCTTAAAACGCAAATAGATTTAGTTATTAAAAAATATAAATGTGTATTAAATTAAAGTATAAACATCAGACAGCAACAATTTTTAATGAATTAAATATTAATTTAATTTTGAGAATAGTGACTGCATGTTTTTTGTTTCTTTTTCACATTTTAATCACGTTTCTAATAATGATTCTGGCCTGACTACAGATGACGACTCTCTTTTATTTAACTCACCAAT
The DNA here is from genome assembly GCA_905220615.1 of Tinea trinotella. Taxonomy (NCBI): domain Eukaryota; kingdom Metazoa; phylum Arthropoda; class Insecta; order Lepidoptera; family Tineidae; genus Tinea; species Tinea trinotella. The sequence goes on from HG992314.1 coordinate 5,945,046, forward strand.
TTTTCAATAATCAAACAAAGAAAATATGGACACGTTTTTATTGATATTAAATGACATCGCCGAGCTATGAGCGTCACTAAAAGCGGCCACTAAGATACAGGTGGTGGTCGTTTCACGCCCCACCGCACCTCAGCCCCCGAATTCATTTAACTCGTTCCCCAACTATACTTTGGTCATCATGTTTCTAAGGTACAAGCACATTGTTATGTATGGGCTTGTTCCTGCACTTGTGACCTTCATGGTTTCTTTGTATGTAAGCACATTTACAGCAAGTACAGGCATATTTGGTAGCTTAGTTGAGATATATATATATTTATAATAGATTATAATGTCAGTTACCTTAAGTGCAGCCTCAAGATTTTGTCTCTGAGCCTGATCCAAAGGCTTAGCAGTGATAACATTGCATGTAACTTCACCACGGTGTGCAGCCATCATGATTTTGAATGCGTTAATGACACCTTCTAATTTATTTAAACGACCATTCTCAGCAAGAACACTCAACAAATTGCCAGTACATGAAGCCATGTTGGTCTAAAATTTATGTATAAATATATATAATTGTATAATGTAATAAATTAAAAAATTTAAGTAGTTAAAAATAAGTTAAACTAAAATCTACAATAAATAAATAGTAATAAAATATATAATAGAACAATGAACCTAAAAACCTTATAAAATATAATATAACTAAAATATATTATTAAAAGGAGTCCCTTTAGGCAAGATACCGAAGATACTGGCAGCATTCCCTCTTTGAATAGCTATACTGATTCTTTAACCAAGGTAGCTGCCAACTCTTCAGTCTCCTGTGATGTAGACTAAACTTTTTGCTATTTTCTTAAAAAGCCTTATAGCACGGGGTCCTACACGGACCAAGGGTCTCGACACCGAATGGGACAAAATCATATTCGGAGCCTAGACCCCTGTATTTGCATGCTTTAGCTATATATTGTATACCATATGTTAAATACAAGTTTTTAAATTGAATTGGAGAAGTGGGTATATAGGGTGTAAAAATAAATTAGAGGTCTATTGAGATTTCTGGTGGAAATCATAAATGGTACTACAGTGGACCCCTAGTAATCCATCAAATGTTTTGCAGGGCAGTGTCGGATCATCAAATTTGTTGGATTATAGAGTACTGCCTAAGACCCCCTATAGTCTGTAACTTTTTTCAAAAGAGTACCTTGTAATCCAAAAAATTACAGATTTGATGATAGGATTCTATATGTTATATACATATATGTTATAACTCATTCAATCATGCATCAGGACCATGTTGGAATACAGGGAGTGCCGGATTACCGGGGGTCCACTGTATTGACACAAAATATATTAATTAATCAGTTAAGGAGAAGATAAATATCAGATGACCAGCAATATACCCTACAGAAATAAGGTAGAAACTTTTTTTGGTACTACAGCTTGGTTCTTCTCTTAGAATTATGAATATTGTTAGATTTTATGTTGATTAGTTATATTATTATCTCAAGGGTATGATATGCATTGGGATTAATTAAAAATATATAAGTAGTAGGTAAATGTGAAAAAACCTCAGTCTGTAAAAACACATAACCTAATTTCTACATACAAACAATTTTCAGAGACGTCCAGGTTTTCCACTTGTGTCTGATTTGTTCACTTGTGGCGCTCCATTGTCTTTGCCCATCCCTGTGGGAAAAAGGCAGGCAATGGAGAGAGATATGCTTGGAGTATCTTTAAGCGACAGAATCCAGAACAAGGATATTTGCCAAAGAACTAGAAGTACCATCCTAGCTAGTAGGATTTGCAAGCTGAAGAGGCAATGGGCTGGCCACATTGCTCCAAAAACTAACTAGAGTAGAGACCATGAACCTGCAAATGCAGAGTAGGTAGGTCTCCTACTAGGTGGACTGACAACATAGTGAAAGTCATGAATAACCAGTGAATGCAACTGGAATCTTGTCGTTCGACATAAGTGGCCTATGTTTAACAGTGGACGCCTTCTGGCTGATGATGAGAATGAATTTAAAAAAAAAAGCCTGTCTGATTTTCATCATGCCTGATCTAGTGTTTTTGAAAGCAGATATTCATTAAATACAATACACAGGGTTAATAAAACAAATATGTTAAAAATATGAACAAAATTACCTTGGTAGCAACATGCTTGAGAGCATCAGCCTTCAAGGAACGTTTAAGTGTTGGGTTAATAAGGAATTCCTTTAGTTTAGCATCAGATTTCATCGATTTTTGAAATTGTACAAGGTCCTTCTCCACACTATCGAGTTGCTTATTTTTAGAGGAGGCAGAGTACAAAGACGCAGCATATCTGCCTTCCAAGCCAAATACTTGTACTGGAGGCTTAATCATCGCCGAAGAGGAGGAGCTCATTGATCGAACCTGTAACATCATTACGTAATTTTTAGCTCTTTTATCTTGCATTATAACACAATCTTTTAAACCTACGTAATTACATTTTATACTTACGATCATATTCGCCTTTGAAGCAGACATGGTGGTGATATTAGGGTGGTCTTGCAATTAAATGAGAAATCCTATCGACCGATTCCGACCCCAACTTTTGACAGCTTCACAGGCGGCTGATTTGGCTGATAACCTATCAATCAACCCTAGTTCAACATTGACTGAAAATTTTAGATTCAAATTATACATATCATACTTTTTACAATAATGAAGTATAATAATATTATCAATTATTGAAAAATATTACACTTAATACGTAAACTAAAATTATTACCATTGGAATGAACTATTGTCATCAGCTGATAATGACAATAGAAAAGCGTAATCTTTATAGTCAGTGTGTGTCATGGTTTAAAGAACAAAATAAAATGGCGGCGCTTACTTATTTTTTGTTTAGTGATGTACACAATAGTCCCCGATTCGAACCGCTAATAATATATCTCTGATAAATGTACTTGTGCAGTCAGCTGTTTGTTAACAACGCATTGGGGTTCCTTAACTAAAGTTACTATTTTATTACGTGCGCATGACAACGGTCGCGGTTAGGTATTGAGCTTTGCGCCGCTGATATTGGAACACAGATTTCAGTATCTGTGAAGGGTTGTGTGAGCTGAGACTCAAAAAATATATTGAACCTCTTATGATAATGTAATTTATTTTAATATAAAGGACATCATTCAATATGGACTATTTTCGTACTACTTTTGTAATGCCCAATGATAAAAAAATATATAAATGGTAGGTAGGTGCAATTGACTTATTTCAAATAAAATATGGATTTTGTATGGTCTCTCAATGACGAAGACACGCCATATTAACAGTTCTGATTTGAACTGTTATAATTATAGTTTGCTTAAGTTCCACAATACAAAATTAACTGTAATATTTGTACATTAAACTATTTGTTTATATACAACTGTTAATATAATTTAGCCCGTCCCTATACAAAATGAATAATGTCCTTTCCTAATAATGATCTGTTGAATTTCAGCAAATTATTAAATTGTTAGGAGAGGGCTGTGAACTTCGTTGATCCAGCTTGACGTTATGCCCAAGCTGCGAGCCAGTTTCAGCGTTAGCTTCAATTCATTGCTAGGGCTAGGGACGAAACGGACGTGCGTATGATAATTTTAAATAACATATTAAAAAACTAGAACTTTTTCGGTTGTTTTCTTCACTAGTTTTACTTCTGATCGTAGTTCGCCTTAAAATATAATAACGTTCATTACGTCACGAAGCGAGCTGTTTGATTTCGAATTTCGAAGTTTATTTAATTAATTCTTTAGTAGCGGCGTGTTTAGTTGGATCAATTTCATTTAATTATTTTATTGTTTAGTCGTTAATGTCTTAATCGTTTATATTGTTTAATAGACATAGGAATTCCTATGTTTCCTAGATAGTGCAGAGATCTTTCACGTTGTCCCCAGTGTTTTATTGACGCGATTTACTATATTCAATGGTGTTACATTCTCTTGTATTGTGGCACGTCAGTATCTTGGCCTCGAAAGGTTGATTGTTATTTAAACGACAAAGATAGTATTGGTAACAATATTTTGTTAGAGAGGAATGTTAGGGCAGTAGAAGTGAGCGTTGACATATTGTCAACGCTGTGTTTCGCGAATTCGAAACATTTTTTTTACTTTTCTTACTGTCACGCGTTAGACTCGGCACGCACACGGAGAATCCCTGAATAATTGTAAAAGTATCTCTTCATTTGCATTTGCAGCGGTTGATCTGGTTTTCGATAGGGACTTTATAGCACAGTTCCATGAGGTAGAAACCTTTTTAAAAAAGGTTGCGATTTGATATTAGTCATAAGTGATGAAAAGTGTTTTAATTACAATTACAAAACCTCAAATTACAATCAATATTGACTTTGATTTATATTTTAAATACACATATTCTGTAGTCGTAATGGGAGAATATAGCAATTTATTCCTTTAAGAGGGAGATGCAAAATATCGATATCGATTTTTTTTTATTATTAATTTGTGCTACACTATTATAATAAAATTAAATATGGAATATAATATGGCGCGTGAATCACACAGAAATTGTATAGGAAACCGGGCTTAAGACGCTTCCTTTTCCTTGGTTGATGATTGTTGACTTGTTGTTGTCAGTCACGTTGATTGACAATAACAATTAGGGGTATTGGACTGGTTTTGTTTCTGAGAGATTGCAATTTACTTACTTTTTTAAAGTTATTATTTATTTGAAGTTTTCTAAGTGGATTCTCTGTCTGAAGACTCATTTTTATTCTATTTATATTACCTACACCATTCAAAAGTGAAGTTTTAATTAAAAAATAGTGTAAAGTAGGTAATGATGTCGCAGTCTATTAATTCAAATATTGTTCGACTTTTGCAAGGATGTGGTTTGGAAGGTGAAGAGAGTTTCATATGTGACTTTACCATAGCCGATCAAAATTCCGTCGCAGAATCTCAAGGTATTACGCCTACCACACCCTCTAATTTCAAACCGGTATTAGGAGAGAACGTCACTTATGTTGTTGCTTGTGTAATTATCAATGAGAATAATGAGGTGCTGATGATGCAAGAAGCTAAAAAATGTTGCGCTGGTAAATGGTATTTGCCTGCAGGCCGTATGGAGAAAGGTGAAACAATCACTGAGGCATCTGTAAGGGAGGTATTGGAGGAAACTGGGCTCAATTGTCAACCTATAACATTGTTGGTGGTTGAGACTGCTGGTGGCACGTGGATTAGATTTGTGTTAACTGCAGAAGTTGTTGGTGGGGAACTGAAAACACCCGCCAAAGCCGATAAAGAGTCTTTACAAGCAAAATGGATTTCAGACCTGCAGGAAATAAGTTTGAGAGCAAATGATATTGTTCCATTGATAGAGAAAGCACAGCAGTATCGTAAAGATAGGTTTGGTGGTAACTGGCATAAGGATATACTTCCAGCACATGTGCCTCATGTTAAAAATTTATTGAGATTGATCATTGTTATTAAAAGACGCAGTACAAATAGATTGCATGTGCTAGTAAGTGAGAAAACAGCTGTACATTTCCCAATGTGTGAAATAAATCCAGCTAAGAGTGTACATTCAACTTTAAGGAGATTTATGGTGGAAATGTTTGGGGCTGACGTTGGCCAACATAAACCTATGGGGTTGTTGAATGTTGAAGCTGATCCAGGAGAACATGGATGTTGTCTATCATTATTAGTAGCATTCCGTCCTCCTTTGGAAGAAGTACCTTTAATTGGAAAATGTGCATGGCTAGAACTGACTAAAGAACATGAGGACAAAATACTTTCCCTTGTATCAACTAAAAATTCTATTATAGATTTAGTGGTAGTTCGTTAGAATTTCAATTTAATTATGATTTTTATAAGTACTTTTGTATGTTAATAAACTTAACATGCAAATAATTTATCTATATCACTGTATGCTCAGGGCTTATTTTTAACCCAAGATTTACATAACTTGGTAGTTTCAAGACTTTTAAACTTAATTTGATTTATTAATTTTGTATAGTTTACTAAATTATTTAAATTGAGCCAATATGTTATATAACTTTAAGGTTTATTTTGGACTCCTCTAATGTGTACTCAAGACTTTCTAAATTCCAACCATTTAAATCTCCACTAATTCAATTGCAAAACAAATTGCATTTATATCTTTGTTAATTATTGAATTTATATTACTAATTTAGTTTCTTAGAACTAATAATCATTTTGGTATAGTTTTAATTACTTATACTGACCTATGTACCTTATTATTTTTAATTATATTGTTGTTTTTTTAGACATTTAATTTTTTATACTTTATTTTTAATGCTATACTAATTTTATTAGGTCTTAATTTAGATTTTCAATATCTTAAACATTGGATGTTTTAAAATTACTCAAGCATTTTGATCTGGGCTATTTCCTATGTTTTGGGAATATATGGTGCTTTATTTTTACATGTTGTTATTACTACTATTTAAATGTTTTATTCTATAAATCTTTTTTATCAAACCTCCTTTTTAATTTAAACTCCTTTGTAGGTCAAATATCTTTTGTTTTATTTGAGGCTAAGCGTATGACATCACCCCACCTGATGTCAAGCTTTTTTTTATTGTGACTCAACATATGACAGCACCCCGCTTGATGTTAAGCCATGAATGAATGTCACTGCTACTACAATTCAATAACTGTGAGTAGCAATCACATCCACTATGCCGGCCTAGTTGGAACCGGCGACTTACAAGTTGATTCCGGAACGTGACCAAATCACTTCACGGTCTGTATACTGGTAAGTAGTGGTACCCTGAATCGGCAGACTGGGAACCACTGCCTACCACTCTTTGATAACCAGACCTGAAGCAAATATCCACCTCTTTTTTTTATTAACAAATATTTGCAATATTTAATATTACAAATAAAAGCTATGAAACAAATATTTGCTCCGACCGGGAATCGAACCCGGGTCCTTACACACAACAAACTAATTGCTAAACCGTTCGTCCACGCCTGTCGTCAAAAGTGGAGTGTGCCATGAATAAAGTCAACTGCTACTACAAATAAATAACTGCATCCACTGTGATGAACCAGTTAAAACTGGAAACTAGATACCGAAACGTACTAAGCCACTTCACCAACTAAGTACTACCCTGGATCGGCAGGCTGGGCTAATGACCACCTACTGTCTGCCTACCACTCTCTTAAATAACTGGTATCATCTTGCTAATACCAATTATAAATGATATTAAATACTTTGGATCTCCAAAAATATTTAATATCATTTTTAATTTATATCTACTGAAAATCCACGAATTACGATAGTAATTTGCATGAGGGTAAAACATGTACTGACCTCAAAAACTATAATATATTACTCTGCTATAACTAGCACTTATTAGGGTTTGTACAAATAAAACAAAATGTAATTTTCAATATTTTATTTTAAGCAATACAAAATATTGCACTGACTAGAAAAATGCAATTGCCAATAATTTTAAAAAGGCTCTAAATGATGATATTTACAATAATGTATTTATCTTATTTGAGCCCACATTTGTATAATACATTTACAAAATGCACCCATAGCTTAAAAATAAGCTTTGGAAATAAAATAAATAATACATACGCTAAAGTCAATTTATCTTGTTTCGAGAAAATATTCATACAAATAAATACTATAAATTTAATCACCAACTCAAATCTTTAAATATTAGTTTAATTTCATTGAAATATATTATGAAATAAAAAAACACATTTGAGGGTTTTATACCGGGTGTAACTGTAATAAGACAAAATATACCAATCCCTTGACCACATGTTACCTATGATATGAAAAAAACTCGCAGGGTAATTTTATTTATTTAAAGATTTACAAGCCGCAATCAAAGCGAAAATCTCCTATCAGATGAGAGTTGATCGCGAACGCTTGACGAAGGCGTCGCGTCTGCCAGATCTGCCCCATAGTGACCTTTGCAAGATTTAGATATTTTATGTTTTTTTTGTATAAATAATGGCATCATAAAGTAGAGCACAAAATGTCAATGAAAATTTATTTTTCCCCTGTAGTGTACAAGTTATATACATTTCCAGTGCAATGTATATTTATATAACTTCTGGTTCATGACATTGCTTTATGTCGTTTTACACCCGGTATAAACTATAATGTTCAGTTAGTAGGTGAAAACAAGTTTCTTTTATATAAATACAATCATTACTGAGCTACCGCGAATGGTGAAGTAGAACGTAAAATATTCTTCTGGAATGGCAGCAAACCAAGGAGCGTATTTTTAACTTCGCCGCCTATATATAGTCTGTCTAAGCCGAAATGACGCGCCCCTCTACCGCATTGGCGCACAGGAGAAAACATAAAATATGAATGGGACACCGAAAATGCAATTGTAATTGGTCATTCAGTTGCTGGTTGGACACAAAATGAGGAGCACGCTGATAAAGTATAGTTGGAAATATTTGCATTCACACATTTAAATAAACTAATAAAGTGGAGGGGCGCGTCATTTATAGTTAGATAATCTATATGGGTTTATTGACAAGGTTTGTAACTCTAGTACTGATTAAGTGAGCAGCCTTGGAAGGCAAATGGGGCATACTTCCTAAGGAGTAATATTCGAGCTTTCAAATTGGAATTAAATATATGGATGAATCCGTGATCTGCTTCTGTAAGACTCGTAAACTTCATGGTCACTACACAACTTTAAAAAAGTTTTTGCATTGTTAGTCAAATACAATTATTACAAATTTACAAACTTTATCCGCTTTGCTTATCCGCGTTGCAACGAATGCGTTGCAAATAATAAAGCCTAAGCTTCCGAAACCAGGAGTTGTTTTATCCATTTATTGGTTTTTATATTAAAAAAACATTTGGTGAATAGAATTTCTTTTTTTATATATATATTGAAATAGTTAATGTAAATATCAACTATTTCTGAGAATTAATCTTGTACTGAGTAATAATAATATTGTAATGAAAAATTATGAATATAGTAGGTAATATAAATATACAAAAAATACTATCTTTAGCAATAAATTCATCTAATTTCTACTAAAACAAAGAGAGCAACAATATTTACAACAATGTATTAAATGCCCAAAATTTAATTTAATTTTTAATTAATTTATTAACATATGCGAGAGAAAATCCATTTAATAGCACAGCCATTTTGCTAAAAAGCATAAATTTCATAATTGGCTTTGTGTAAACAATTTCCAAATGATATTATCAAAGCATAAACAGGCATTAAAAACATTTAAATCTCTAATATTTACAATTTATGTAATAAGTAATATTGAAAAGAGATTTTATTCTTGTAATTTCAGAAGGATATTTTAATTAGTTTATTTGAATAATTAACTCAATTATTACTAAATTATTAATTTACAACAGATAGAAAAACAAACAATTTATTCGTTAATTTGTCTTCCTATAAATGCATGAACTTAGGAACTTTTATTGTTATGCGGATTTGCTTGTCTCAGTTTTGCATGTCCCCAACATTCTCTTTTCAAAAATGATTTTATCGGCACCGCATACAGGGTGTAAATAGCACAAGAGTGCTCATGGTGAAAAATTACCATACAATACAGTTTTAAAATTCGAATGGCATGTGACAGATCGTCAGTCACCATCAACATTTTTAGACCAAATGTCGAAGGCGACATTGGTGAAGTGAGAGTTGTCATATCGGGAAGGCTTAAACCTACTTATCAGCCGCAAGTCTGGAACGCTGCATTCACTTTCCCGCCTGCCGCCTGCACAGAGAATCTATGGATGCTAAGAAAATTGTCTCAAAACGTACATGAATAAATTCCCCTTTTCAATACATTCTGAATTTTATCCTTCTAGAGATATACCTTGAATCCAAGAACTAAGGTCACCTGTACCGGAACATTCAAGTATAATCTCAGTTGGCTCTTCTGGTGCTAAGATGTGTTGAGCTGCTGTTCTACCTGATAGATAGGCTCCATGTACAGTTGAATAAAAATTACTGTGTGTATGCTCACCAGCAAATAATAGGGCAGGCTGAAAAGATATTAAAAAAATATATGATTCAATTGTCAATCAATCAATCAAATTGTCACGCCTTTTTCCCACAGGGATAGGCAGAGACGATGGAGCGCCACTTGCCACGATCCTGACACAACTCCCTTGCTTCCTTCACATTAACAATTCTCTTCATACAAGCTCGGTTATGGGCATTAGGCAACTTAACTTTCTTGAGGATGTCTCCGATTTGGTCGGTAAACCTCCTGGGTCTGCCTCGATAAACGCATCCATTCGATTGTTTTTAATACTAAACAGCAGGCTCAATGACAATGAGAATGGGCTTCGTTTTAAATGTTGAACTCCATTAATAAGCTTTAAAATTAAAATTGTGACCGCGCAACACACTAAGAATCGATGTTCATTTTTATAACAGTTTAAGCTCATTGAAACTCATTGTCTGAATGAAATAAAGTCGTTTTTGACACTAACAGCGACCATTTTAATTTTCATTCCCATCGCAGTTGCCCGTTCAGCCCCCCGGTTGGAAATGTAAATTGAAAAATAGATGTGTTGAACAAAGCGTTTTCCAGATTTATTGAATGCTTTTACCTTTTTATCATGAACAGTTCTAAATAATGGCTGGGCTATACTTTCTATGTCACTTTGGCTGGCACCCACTGCTATTGCTGTATATGAACCTCTTGCGAATGGCTGCTTTCTCCAACTTGTACTGGAAATTTTAAATATATAATGAAGCAGTTTGCTTGATAATAAATTTCGTAATTGCATTTTTGGCCCGCATAGTGGCGGCGACTGGGAGAACCGTTAACTGAATAGGTATTTTCAGTCGTCAGCGCTTTTAGACTTCTTAACAAGTCGACTTATAAATCAGACTATCAAGCAAGTCAACTTATAAATGTCATTTATTTATTTCTTTGTCATTTATGTATTTTTTTTCGATTTATAAATCTCATGTGAACAAAGCAGGCCCAAGAGTGTGTTTGCCGACCATAGAGCTTGTATGAAGAGAATTGTGAAAGTGAAGGAAGCAAAGGAGTTGTACCAGGATCGTGGCAAGTGGCGCTCAATTGTCTCTGCCTATCCCTGTGGGAAAAAGGTGTGACAATTTAATTGATTTTGAAGTCGACGTTGGCGGGTCCTAATAAAAACAAAATCTTTTTACAAATATATAATTAGGAATGCATTGCATTTACATAATTATTACATTTATTGTATGACTATTTAGCTTAAAAAAATTTACAGTTCAATCAATCAATTTTTCCCATCTGTTCCATCCCATGCAAAAGCAATTCTCTTTATACATGCTCTACGGTTAAGGGCACTAGGCTACCCAGCTTTCTTGAGGATGTCTCTGATTTAGTCGGTAAACACTATATTTATTATCGACAGTTCATAATTGTTATATTTATTGTGTAATAAAATGTTATTGTTTATAGGTATTTGAGATTGGTTTTTTATGTGCCTATACCAGGGTAAACTAGTGACTTATCTAATCTCTTTCTATTCCATTACCTATTAGCTACCAATTTAAGATAAGTATTTATTGTATTAAATATATATGTTTGATTTTTATTAAATTATTAAATGAAGCTAACTGCTAGTACAGTTAAAAAACTGCAAGTAGCAATCACTATGCAAATTCTGCTTGATCAGGATATGAATTAAAGAAAATACCTCTATCTCAAAGAATATAACTATTACTTAAAGTAAAGGTTTTAAATTTCTAAAAGCTGCTATACTGGAATTATTGGACCTGCCAACATGGTCTGTAAATTTGAAATTGGTACCACCAGTACTATTTACTGGTGGTTCAGATTTAGATCAGCAGACTGACTGGCTACAACTCTTTAACATCCAGTCCTGAACCAAATATCTGCCTCATTTTTTAAATAATAAATATTTATAATGTGTACATTACAATACATTATATATATGTATATTATAATCTGAAGGAAACAAAGAGTTCTGTTAGGATTATGGAAAGTAACTCTTCATTGTCCCGGAAAGAATTGAGGCATTAGTGAATATTTGATGAATTGTACAAATTTTATGTGGCTTACTATAGCGTTTATTTTGGTTTTGATTTTACATATTTTTATTATTCAGACATTTCAAGAGCTTTGCAGTCATCGTGGTCATGGAGAGACATAAAATTTGTTTAATTCATTAATCAATGTTCGCACAAAATCTAAGAGTGAATATTTGATTTGAATTTAAAATACATAAATGTTTAATGCCTTACCATACACACTTATTTGGCTCAGGTACAAAAGGATCATTGAGAAATTGTCTCAAAATTTTGGTGCAAGTAGCTGAAATCTCTTCATTAGGCAATGACTCCATATATTCAGCTTCTTTCCCCGATACCCAACCCAAGAGTAAAGTCTCCGTTACTTTGGAAAAAGAATAAATCTTTTTAAACCAACTTTTTGCTACAGCCTCAGGCTCATCTGTTGTATTCCATAAGAGCATTATTTCTGTTACATCTGGATTTAAAAATGGCCTCTCATACTCCAAGTAAATTTTATCTACAGTACCAAATAACAATCTGTCGATTGATTCTAATTTGTACTGAGGGAGCGGGGGCTCAAATATATTCATAGCTTCTTCCTTTAATACACCTAAAGGTATTGTACATATCACATGATTAGCATAATATATATCACCGTTTGCACATTTCACTTCTATACTATAGGATTTTTTTCTCTTTGGTTTGTGCATACAATCTTTAGAGGACCCTTCGCATGGGTTATCCGTCTTGTTTGATGCAGAGGATATATCTTCTATCACAGTTCTGTCTGAGTCATCTGACTCTGTTCCTGATTCTTCAAGGCCTTTATTACTATCCCAAATTATTTTTGTAATAGGATGTCCAGTTATTATCTTTTCAGGGTCAATGTGTTTTATCATAGGTTCCAAGATGGAGCTGTAGCCTGATGGTAACATAATGTTTCCTCCCTGCAACTCTGTGTAACTTCCCAACTCTAATAAGTCAATTTCATCCATATTGTGACAACCAGATATACATGTTTCTCTTTTTAACAGACACTCAAATATTAGGCGGCGTAATTGTTTCTCTTGCGACGCAGGAAGTCGATCTAAATATATAGAAGCTTCTAAGTTAATATGCTCTCCAACACTGTTGATATCAGAGGGAGGTAAATACTGACATAAAAAATATTCTTCACATCGTCTGAGAAAACATACATATGCCTCATATATTTCGTGTAATATGCCAAAGGGAACTTGTTTACCATCCTGCGTGGCTGCAATAACTTTGTGGGGCTTAGGGATGTTTATAATATTTACTAATCCATTAGCCATAGCTATTTCAAATATTGGATTTCCAAGAACCCCGTGGATCCAGTTAGCTCCAAGTTCCACGTTGTGGTGTTTCAAGGGAATAGAGACAATTCTTCCACCTAATCGTTTTTTAGCTTCTATAATTTTAAAGTCTTCCATGCCATTTTTTGTAAGATGGTTTGCAGCGGCAAGTCCTGCCATGCCACCGCCGATTATGATCACATTACAACTATTATTTGTATCACATTTTTTACTAGAATTTGTATTGTCGTCGCCCATAATATTTATTTATATTATTTTAAATAATTATTTAGTCAATGCGCCTTTTTGACGCTCAGCTGTTGTTACGACATTCCGACGACATTCATCGAAACATTAAGTTTACAAGTACATTAATATATTGTAAATTATTTTCCAATATATTTTCCTGTATTAATGAAAGAATATTTTTTGATTATATAATGCAATTATTTAAATTAAATAAAAATATGTTAATTGACTGACAGTAAAATTGTGTGCAACACTAAACTATTCGTGTCCTTTTCTAAATACACTTCCTTCTTTGTCTTTCCTTCGCTCCTCTCTTGGCCTCTTCCCCTCCTAAAAGAGTTGACGGAGGAATCTATTATAGTATGTCTCTTTCTATCACAGCTAAAACGGTAATATGCGTCCTTCTCTGATGACCTTTGTGAGCTGAATTTAGAAGTAGGTACTCACTTTGTTTACTTCACGATTTATTTGCTTATAAGCGAGTGTGTTTTTGTTTTTGTGGACTCAGGAATACACGAAATTTGCGGAATTTGTTGAGTATTGTGCAAAATACAAAGTAATACACGTTCAATTTTGTGTTATAAAGTGTTTATAAATGATTTTAACAATATATTTGTGTTTTTCGTAAAATAGAAATCAAAGTTATTGTGAGTAATAAAGTGGTTACGAATATTTATTTTGGTTCTTGTTTTCATTATATAATAAATCAAAGCATGAGACGTATAAATTTTGCTATAAACATGTATAAATTATGAAATGCAAAGTGATTTGTTTGAAAATAAAAACATAGTATAGTATCGTGCGTGTAAATGACAAATAAACAACAAAACCCACGTGAACATTGGGTGGAATTGATCGATTGGGACGTAGGAAGCGTGCGTTAGTGTCTATTATCGAGATAACACCAAGGTCACCAACAACCACGTGCAATGTCGGACGCTATTTACACAAACGACTTTCTACATGAGCCCGGTATAGAAATAAAACAAGAGTCGCCTTTCGAACTAGGCGCGATGTCCGTGCCCATTCCTCAGCGCAGACCAATGACCGACTTCTCAGATCTCAGGGACTTTAATAATGACCTGGATCTATGCCTGCAGGAGAATTTATCTAGCTCATATCCAAATACAACAGGATATGGATACAACAGATTAGGCTATGACACGGATTTATCAAAACTGGAGCCTTTTAAAATGGAATCTTTCAAAATGGATGATGAAGACATATTTCAAGTGGACAAAGCAGATTTGATATTGAGCCCCACTTTAGCAGAATTGAATGCCAATCCAGACAATTTAGATGATTTGAACTTTGAAGACCTCCTAATGCCAGAAGAGAATGGTTATTGTGTACAAATAGGTGGTGCCATGAGTGGGGCTAGGAGGGGTCAGTTGGCTACTTCTTTGCCTGCGGAGAGTCCCTGTAGTCCATATGGTCGTGCTCAGCTTGCCTTTTCTCCATCAAGCCAACACAGTTCTGCTTCCTCAAGTTTTGCTCAACCAATGAATCAGCTGCCAGAATTTATGCTGAAGATGGATAATTATGGTGGTGATGTTTCCCTTGGACAATCTGTGCCTGCCTCCACAGTGTTGCCATCTTTCCATTCCAGTATTAAGGGACATCATCAGCTATCTTCATCTGCACCAACACACCTAACAATGGAACAGGTTATTATTTTACTATTCTATTTTATCTATACTATTTTATTTTATTTAGGCTTCAAATGATAGTGCAGAATTTCGATTCACAATTTCATCATTATTATTAATTGTTATGCAATGATTACCACAAGGATAGGCAGAGGCAATGGAGTTTCACAATCCTGACACAATTCTCTCAGATTGTTACACATCCAGAAATCTGAATTTTTTAAAAGCCTATTTAAGAATGTTTTGAAAAAAAAATGTAACAAGCAGTTGGTTAAGATTGGATTTGAATCTATATTAATCTAAAATTTGGTCCAAAATGACTCATTATCTAATATGATAACCACATAAATATTTACATCTAATAATAATTCCACAGATATTAAATATGTTTCTTTTTCCTTATTTACCTTACTCACCATACAAACAACATTGTTTTTAGAAGTTTATGTTAGTTAAGCACAGCTGCCATAATAAGGATTATACTTTTAAATTATTCTTATAAGTTTTTCTAAGAAATAACATATCCTTTGCAGCTTATAAATATATTTTTACGAAAACATTTAAGTCAAAGGTGTTTTTTTAAGTCAGATCAAAATATAAAAAAAATTATAGATTTTTTATCTTTGTGATAATTGGTGCTCCTTTGGTCTGTCTATCTCTGTGGGAAAAAGGCGTGACAATTTGATTGATTAATTGCTTCCACACTTGAGTCCTTTGTGGCTTCTTTGTGCATTCTTTAACAGTTTGATCTCAGTAGAGCCACCTAATCTCCTACAAGAAGGCCAGGCGACATTATCGTTCCGACATTCTAAAGTGTTGCCAAGTAACTTGTGTCTTGCTTCGGCCTGTTTCCTCCTCATTCAAGCAGCCTCTACAAAGGGGGCTATCTGAAATGTTGAGATTGTAAATATTGGGCACTACCAATCCAGAATGTTCCATCCATCCAATGTTCAAATCCAGCATGTTCATTAACATAGATTCTATTTATGTTTATGTTCATTAACATAGATTCTATTTATGTTTCTTTTTTATTTTTTATTTTGGCTCGACATATGGCAGCACCCCTCTTGATGTTAAGCTGGAGTGTGGTCACTGGTCCATGATTGATTGTCACTGCTACTACAAATTAATAACTGTGAGTAGTAATCACATCCACTATGCCGGCCAAGTTGGAACTGACAACTTACAAGCTGTCCCGAAACGCGACCAAATCACTTCACGGTCTGTATACTTGTAAGTGGTGGTACTACCCCGGATCGGCAGACTGTCACACTTTATAAAATGTAATAATGTCTATGTTACACCTTATAAAATGTTAATATTTTTTTAATTCTATTGGTCAGTTTTTTTTATTAGTTACAAGTCATTATTTAGCAAGAATGAACTAATTAATTGTTTATAGCTCTTAGGTAACAGTTTATTTGTTTATTAGAAATTGAGTGGCCTCTACTATTTAAGTACTTGCTTAGTAGAGATACCTGTACTATGTGTGTCTTTAAACTTTACCTTTACTGGTGCTTATCTCCTCTTGCTTATCATCAGACGGGTCAAGGTCAAATGTCGAGTCACAATAAAAAAACTTACATAGAAAAGAAAAGACTGTTAGTTTTAAGCCTAAAACCTTTTACTTTATGAACCTCCCTTAGAAGAGAACTTCTTATTTAAAAAATAATCGGGAATTTATTTTTTATTGTTACAACATATTCTGGATGTTAAGCTGATCAGTGTGCTCCAAGAATGGAGGCGACTGCTACTTACAGTTACTTATCCATTATGCGGGCCTAGTTGGAACCAACATCTTTCAAGCTGATCCCGAAACGCGACTAAGTCACTTAACGGTCAGTATACTTGTAAATGTTGGTACTACTCTGAAGCGGTAGACTGACCACAAACCACTCTTGCACACCCAGATCCGAAGCAAATACTGTCATTTTTTATTTGTTAACGAATATGTGTAATTATTTAATGCATATTACAAATAATAATCGTGGCAAGTGGCGCTTCATTGTCTCTGCCTATCCCCATGGGTAGGAGAGGATGCGTGACCATTTGATTGATTGATTGACAAATAAATGCTATGAAACAATTTTTTCCTCTGACCGGGAATCGAACCTGGTACTTTACGTGTATTAGATTGATGTGCCACGCGGGCTGTTAAATCATTGTGTTTTTGTTGTCTCCAGTAGCGACGGATTCGCTAAACCTGTTTTGTAAATACAAAGCTTCTGTGTGAAAGAGCCTTAAAACTATAGTACTGAGATACATTGATATGAGCAAGTGTTTATAAAATAATAACTTTTGGTTTGCATGACCTCTACTGCGAAAGTACGATCACCTTAAATTAAATACCTATGTATAGTAATGAATTATTAATTCTCTTTACATTTTTGGAGCTATACGAAAATAATATTTATGACCGTAAAATCGTCAACACAGCCAAAATAATTATACGAATCATTGCCAAATTTGTAACCGATTCGCGAAACCGCGTTCAACCCACAACGCAAACAAAACTTTTTTTTTAAATAGAGACGGTTTCTTACTGTAGCCGAGGAGCTTTTCTGATGGTAAGCGAGGGGAGGTCTAAGAGTCTAAGAGAGCAACGGAGTTCAAATATCGCGTCTTAATAAAAAAACGTATCTGTTGTAGTGATTGTATCATAAAAACAGAACGACCAAGGTACGTAATATGATTTGGAACGCCAAGTCGTTTTGAACCGGGAGCTCGTGGTTCGCTAGCCGATTCAATGTCACTAAACCATGGTTGCCTTATATTAAGAGTGGTAGGCATTTGTGCTTAGTCTGCCGATTCGGGGTAGTACCACAACTTACAAGTATACAGACAGTGCAGTGACTTAGTCGCGTTTTGGGATCAGTTTGTAAGTTGCCGGTTCTAATTAGGCCGGCATAATAGATGTGACTGAAGTAACAGTTCAAATAGACTGGACAGTTGAACTGGACCGCACTTCAGCTTAACATTAGGCGGGGTGCTGTAATATGTCGAGTCACAATTTAAAAAAAAATTGTCTTATAGCCGTAAGATATTCTTAACCAACGTTTGAAAGGGCAGAGTGTAAGTAGGTAAATAAAGAAAAGCTCATAGTGTAATGAATACAAACAAAACAAGGAAGATATGGATAAGATATAGATATGGATAAGAGTGGTAGGCAGTGGTACCCAGTCTGCCGATCCGGGGTAGTACTACCACTTACAAGTATACAGACCGTGAAGTGATTTGGTCACGTTTCGGGATCAGCTTGTAAGTTGCCGGTTCCACCTAGGCCGGCATAGTGGATGTGATTGCTACTCACAGTTATTGAATTGTAGTAGCAGTGACATTCATTCATGGACCACACTTCGGCTTAACATCAAGCGGGGTGCTGTCATATGTCGAGTCACAATAAAAAAAAGAAGGTTATGAGACATATTTCTTAGCTTCCATTGATACTCCGTGCGGGTTCCAGGTCCATCACATAGCTAGCGGAAAAGTCGAGGTAGTGTTCCAGACTTGTGACCGGGAAGCTAGTTTAAGGCCTACTTAAATAGTGACTAAATATACTCATAATACAATAAAAGCTGATGTGTCTAATGCCCATAACCATAGAGCTTGTATGAAGAGAATTGTGGATGTGGAGGAAGCGAGGGAGTTGTGTCTGGACCGTGGCAAGTGGCACTACTTTGCTCTTCCTATCCCTGTGGGAAAAGGGTGTGACAATTTTTTTTATTGACAATAAAAACAATTAATAACATGCACAATGAATAACCTAAAATATGTTTATTGAGGAGAACGTGAAAGGATTTATGCGTCGAGTCCTTTCGGATTTTCACGGGTAGCTCATTTCGAAATCTAACTGCTTGCACTCTCTAAAGGCCTCACTTAAGCCAGCAGACTGGTAAACTTACTTTACTATAGTTATATATATTTGACCTTGTTTAGTAAAATAATCTAAGTATGAATTTGTTATCAAACTTATACCTCAAGGTACTTCCTTATACTAATTTACAAAGGACATGTTCATTTAGTAAATATTTGACATTTATTACGAGTAGAAAAAATATGTACGAGTAAATATGAGTTTAAAATAACATGTGTATTAATTACTATTATCTAATATAATATAATCATGTTACTTTAAGGATACGTTACGAAAAAATAAATGGGATAATCTGCGAATATTTTATATGTCTAAAAATATGCGCGCGAAATCAGAAGCGCATATGGAGCGCCACTTCGGGCCGTCCGCGTAACTCAATGACAATGGGCTTCTTTTTAACCGACTTCAAAAAAGGAGGGGGTTCTCAATTCGACCAGTTTTTTTTTTGACAGTTGAACTCTATTTATGAGCTTCAAAATTTAAATTGCAAACGCGCAACACATTGTGAATCGTTGTTTTTTATTCATTAACAGTTCAAGCCCATTGAAACTCATTGTCCGAATAAATAATTTTTTGACACTAACAGCGACCGCGTAACTTTTTGACAAATTTCATTGTCATTTCTATTGAAGTTGCGCGGTCGCGTCGGCCCCCCCATCGTGTGCTGTCCTATCTCTCTTGCTTCCTTCGCACAACTCCGTTCATATAAACTCTATGGTTATGGGCATTTCAGAAAATTAATATTACATATTTAAATTTATTATTTCCTTATTCTAGATTTGGCAAAGACGTGAGCCGCGTAAGCATTTGCTTTCAACCAGTTCGATAGCTGAAGCTGGCTCTGTATCCTCATTGTCTGGTGGTCTACTTAGTCCTGGAGCTGGTGATATCTCCCAAGACGAGGAAGAGAGGGACGGTGAAAGTGATGAAGATAGTGACAGATATGAAGATTTGTCTTCTGATGGTAAGTTTCAATTATCTAAGCCATTTTGTCATTTTACTTAGAAAACAACCTTCTTAAACAAGTCCTTTCTCCATTCCGTGGTAGTTTTTTATTATTATTATACATTTCTATACTAAGCTACTAAAGTGCTTGTATCATAGAAACAGTAAATATATCAAAGATACATTGGTACCGGTGAGTGGTTTCAAAACCGTACCACTACACCACGGTCGCCATATGAAATTATGGAATAGGGAACTTCAAATGCAACGTGAAGAATCAATTCACCAGGTCGGCATCATAGTCTCAACTTTACATAAGGTGGACATGTTATTGGTCGATTTCAGCATATTTTGTCTTATTAGGACGCGACATCTGACGTTGACTTGCCTGATGGTATGCCAGGGGATGTCCAAGATCGCCGACGACTAATAACAAAACTGTTGTCTCAGTCAGCGTTACTATGTTGGTCAAAGGTGTTGTTTTAGGGGTTCCTTGAAGGATTTGAAACCTTGAGGTTATAGGATATATAAATCAATCAATTAAATTGTCACGCCGGTTTCCCAAGGGGATAGGCAGTTGCGAAGAAGCGCCACGTGCCAGGATCCTGACGCAACTCCCTCGCTTCCCTCACATCCACAATTCTCTTTATACAAGATCTACGCGTCCTAATAAAACAAAATATTCCCTATTCCATAATTTCATTAGGCGTTCGTGGTGTAGTGGCAGTGCAATGGCTACGTAAGGTATATAACAACTTATTAGGCTACTTGTTTGGATCCCTGGTAGATTTATTTATTATTGTTATTATCTATTATCTAATGTGGTTATAGATACGGAATGAACACGCGATAATTCTAGATATTTTATATTGGAACTCGTAATTGCCAAATGTTCAAAATAAATAGATTTTCGATTAAGATAAATAGAAAATCCCTTGTTTTTATTTTACGCACAAAGAAACCGAAGAGGACTTCAAGTGCGGAAACGAGCTCGCAAATAACTATCAATCTGTTTTTATTATTATTGTAACTCGACATATTATGACAGCACCGCCTGATGTTAAACTGTAGTGCGGTCCATGAATGGATGTCACTGCTACTACGATTCAATAACTGTAAGTAGCAATTACATCCACTATGCCGGCCTAGTTGGAACCAGCATCTTACAAACTGATCCTGAAACGCGACTAAATAACTTCACGGTCTGTACAGGTGTACTTGTAAGTGGTAGTACCCTGGATAGACAGACTGGGCACTACTACCTACCACTCTTTGATAACTAGACCCGAAGCAAATATCCATTATTATTAACAAATATTAAAAATTTATTTGCAATATTTGTTAACATAATTATTAAATATTACAAATAAAAGCTATAAAACAAATATTTGCTCCGACCGGGAATCGAACCTGGGACTTAACGCGTAACAAACTGGTGCTCTAACCAATCGGCCACGCCTGTCGTCGTCTCTTTTGCGTCATTAACTTGCGTATTGTTATTTTTTTAGACACGTGTTATTTACATTCACAACAATAATAGAAAAATACACAAATATTTGTCCTGGTTTATAATTGGTACGGAAGAGAATGTCGTAAACGTTTTTTGTGATGTTTATTTTTATTTATTCTGACTCAAAATATGACACCCCGCCTGATGTTAAGCTGGAGTGCGTTTTTTTTGTGACTCGACATATGACAACACCCCGCTTGATGTTAGGCGGGAGTGTGGTCCATGAATGGATGTCACTGCTACTACAATTCAATAACTGTGAGTAGCAGTCACATCCACTATGCCGGCCTAGTTGGAACCGGCAACTTACAAGCTGATTCCGAAACGCGACCAAATCACTTCACGGTCTGTATCTTGTAAGTGGTGGTACTACCCTGAATCGGCAGACTGGGTACCACTCCTTACCACTCGGTCTGTAAATGGAGGCGAATGAGAGATCTTGAGCTAATGATTAATAATTAATGAATTAAACAAATTTTATGCGGCTTACTTTGTAAAATCTTTAAAAAATGTAAAATCTAAACCAAAATAAACGCGATAGTAAGCCGCATAAAATTTGTTTAATTCATTGACAAGGCTATTTTTAGGCTGCATAATATTTTAATTAATTGTAATTGTATGACATGTTATTTTGTGTATGACTAGTCCAAGTGTATTAATTGATACCTACTGGACGTTTTAAATGAATAGATGCGACTACAGTTACTTAACTGCAAATAGTAGTCGCATCCACTAATTCGTGCGAACATAAACCAGGACTAATATTTGGTTGACAAATAATCCGTGTCTTAAAAACAGGGTGTTAGGCAGTAGTACCCAGTTTGCCGATCCGGGGTAGTACCACCACTTACAAGTATACTGACCGTGAAGTGATTTGGTCGCTTTTCCGGGCCAGCTTGTAAGTTGCCAGTTCCAACTAGGCCGGCATAGTAGATGTGATTGCTACTTACAGTTATTGAATTGTAGTAGCAGTGACATCAAACAGGGTGGTAGACAGTGGTGCCCTTTCTGCCGATCCGGGGTAGTACCACCACTTACAAGTGTACAAAACGTACAGAATGAGTTCTAACTTGGTCGGCATAGTGGATACGATTGCAGTTTTGTTACTGTAGTTGTAGTTGTCTCCATTTTTAAACCGCACTCCAGTTAAACATCAGGCGGAGTGCTGTCATATGAAACAATGAATAAAAAAATGTGATCTAGGGTCTTAAATAATTGTCTCGTTAAGTTGATAATTATCTTATTACATATACCCTACTGATTGCATCACTTTAATTGTGATGATTGTTGATTGAAACAACAAAGATATTAAATGTTTTGTTATTCATTTATAATTTTATTAATAAATAATAAATATTTAGAATTAAACAAATTTTATGCGGCTTACTATTCGCGTTTATTTTGGTTTTGATTTAACATTTTATTATTATGATTCCGACGTTTCGAGAGCTTTGCAGCCACCGCCGTGGTCGCGGAGAGACTAATTCTTTAATTCATAAATTAATTCATTAATCAATGTTCGCGCAAAATCTAAGAAAATTTTACGCTTCTGCCCCTTGTAACGGCAGTTGAAAAAGCATTGGGATTATAGGAGGCCTGTAGCCAACAAGTGATAAAAAATTGCCAATACCTGCGGCACGCCGGTATTGGCAATTTGACGTTTGCACCATTCATAAAGTTTTGTATAACTTAATAATTATCTTTAAAGGAAAAATTGCTGTCATTTATAGTGACAATAAAGTATAAAGAACAACAATTAGCTCCTTCAATCGTAATTATTAAATTATACGAAACTTCATGAGCTGGTCAGACGTCAATACGATCACCATAGCGTGCCGCTAGTACAGTAATAATCATCATCATCATCAGCCAGAAGGCGTCCACTGCTGAACATAGGCCTCCCCCTTAGAACGCCATTTCGAACGACAAGATGCCAGTTGCATCCACTGGTTATTGGTGACTTTCACTATGTCGTCAGTCTACCTAGTGGGAGGCCTACCTACGCTGCGTAATAATAATATAACATTATTTTCTTCAGCAGAGTCTAATGACGAAGGCGACGGTAAGCAACGTTCGTCTTCCAAGAAGGAGAGATATTTTTGGCAGTACAACGTGCAAGCGAAAGGTCCAAAAGGTCAAAGGTTAGTTCTGAAGAAGAAATCTGAAGATCCACATGTACTGAACCTTGTTACGGATCCAGTCTTCAGTCCTAGTTGCAGTGTCAGAGGAATTAAACACAGGTAAAGTTTTTTTTTACAATTCCAAGCCATGGCCGTCGTCACTATGATGAATCGGATTTTTTCAGTCGCCAGTGCTCTTGGACCAATCTGTTTCTTGATAAACAGGAGCTCACAGCATAGTTCATATTAAATAATTTGGAACAAAATGTAATTGTGTATGTTTATGTATGATTTGCACCCTGCACATAATTTCTCATCATCCCAAAGGTTAGTTGTTAGAAATGCCTAATAGGCATTAAACTCGCCTATGTACCTATTTTTTTTGTTTATTTTGTAGCAATAAAGGATTTAAATAACTCTAGGTCAAATGTCAAGCCTTAATAAAAATATACGAGTAAATAATAAAAAGCTACTAAACGTGCTTGTATCATAGAAACAGGACAACCAGAGTTAGAAAAGTAATTTATTTCTATTCAATATAATCTTCGAAATTATGGCCTTCTTCTATCGCATCTAGAAAAGCTAGCGAGATCCTAGATAAATAAGGTGGACTTAGGGCCACTGCATTTTACGAGATAAATTTAATTGTAGACGAGGGTTTCTAGTTTTAATCCTCGAACCACAAAGGAAATAGTTGCCCTTATTCATGAACTACAACCCACCTTAACTTCGGACGGGATGTTGTTATAAGCCGAGTCACAATAAAAGATGTCGCGTTTCAATAACAATAGAAGATAAATTGTTACAGTGGAAAAGCAAGAAAAGGCGATGGAAACGACTTAACTCCGAATCCACGAAAACTGTATGTGATTGGTAAAGAATTGGATAATTTGGGCAAAGTTATAAATGATATGATACCGGTCAGTGAGTTGCCATTCAATATAAGACCTAAAACACGGAAGGAGAAGAATAAACTCGCCTCCAGAGCTTGCCGGTTGAAAAAGAAAGCTCAACACGAAGCAAATAAATTGAAATTGTATGGACTGCAACAGGAACATAGTGAGTAATTTAACTTATACTTGACACAACGCTTTTATTTACTCCACAAACTGACAGCGTGGCTCATTGGTTAGCACACCAGTTCGTTAAGCCCCGGGTTCGATTCCTTGTCAGAGCCAAGATTTGATTCATAACTTTTATTTGTAATATTTGTTAATTAAAAAAGCTTACAATTATACAGACCGTTAAGTGACTTAGACCGGTTTCAACTAGGCCGGCATAGGGGCCTAGTTAAAATATGACTACTACTTGCAGTTATTTAACTGTAGTAGCAGTTGCCTTCATTCATGAACCACACTCTAGCTTAACATCAGTCGGGCATCACCATATGTCGAGCAACACGAAACCTAGAACACGAGTAACCCTTACTAAGAAATAACCTATAAAGGCCGCTTTCAGCAGGCCAATGTGAAGATCGTTGGAGGATGCCAAGGTCCAGCTGTGGACGACTTATACCTGATGAACCTATTATTACATGTACTTATTAATTCCTATATTTTATTATAGGCTATACAAGTATACAGACCGTGAAAAGAGCGCTCTGATTTAACTTCGAAAGGCGTTAAACCAATCAAAACGATACCGCATTGACAGAACAGGGAAATCCCTTTTACTATACTAGTAGCACGCTATGACGCTACAATTGTTGTCCTTTATAGTGACAATAAAGAACAACAATTTGCTCCTTTAAATGTAATTAATAAATTATACCATACTTCATGAGCAGATCAAACGCCAAAACGGCGTACCATAGCGTACCGCTGGTTTAAGACAGTAAAAATTTTAGAGCAATAGCCTTTTTTTGTTGTGATTCGGCATATAACAGCACCCCGCCTTATGTCGGCTTCGTTGGGCCGGCAACTTATATAATGATTCAGCAACGCGACTTCACGGTCTGTACACTTAAAAGTGGTGTTACTATCTATGAATTATTAACATTTTTTTGATTATTATTATTATTTTCAGAACGTTTGTTGGAGGGCATAGAGAAAATAAAACAAGTATTAAATAACAAAATGACAGATGCACAAAGCACTGTTGACTGGAAATCCCATATTACCGACATTGTTAACAATGCAACGGGTGAGTTGTATTTGCAATTTATTAATTGAAGGTTATTTTCTTTAGGTTATAATCTAAACAAACATAACGTCCAAGTGACAGTCGTGCCACCATAAACAACATTAAGGAATGGGACTTTAGGAAATATTCGAGATATGAATATTTTATTTTCCTAATTTAATATAAAGAACATCATTCATGGCCCTTGTATGGGGACTTGGGCTTAATTGTATTAACAGTTGTATATGCATTTTAAAATAGTTTAATGTACGTAGATTACAATGTAATTGGAATATATCCCTAATTCTGCATAGTTTTGGTGTGCGAAATGATCAAACTATTATTTTGACAGTCCAAAGAAGAACTTTTAATATGGCGTCTGTGTGATTGACAGATGATACAAAATCCATTACTTTGTTTTTCAAATAACTTACTTGCTCAAACTCACAGCACAGCACAGCAATTAAAAGCAAAATTGTTATTAGTTTTATCAACACAAGTATCGAAACTACCATGACCGGCTGAAGGGGCTTTTCTTTCTTCGCTATTATAGAATTACCGTAGACGACTGACTTATACGTAGAAAAAATGATTCACCTTATACCTCAGACGCTGTCACTTTGCTGACCAGAATTCCATTATTATTATTAATTTAAATGTGTTTTGCATTTCAGAAGTTAAAATTGCTGGGAAGACCTCTGAATTCGTCAATGAAATACTTGGTAATGTAAAAGCTGGACAAAGTGATGGCGGCTTATACGAATATGAAGTATAAGATAAAGTGTGAAAGATGTATGTGTGTTGAATACAAACGAAAGGCTGTTCTATGTACCTCCAAAGTTATTTTGCATGTGTAAGTTGAAGAGTTATTATTATTTCGAATTGTCGTGGACAATGTGTTTTTTAATAAATCGTAGTATTTTTAAGAGATAATTGCAGTATTCGAGAAAAAGAGGTATTTAGGTGTTTTAACATTTTGACATTATTTCGTCGCGTGATACGTTGGCATCTAAACTCAATGGTCGGATTTAATTCCGAACAGTGGATTCTTTTAAATTTTGTAGTATTGCAAAAATACTAGATTAAGAATCAGGAAACAATTTTACGCATTTTTTCCTCGAATACTGTACGTAATTACATTATAAATATTTTTATATAAAATATAAAGGCAACTAAAAATGAATAAAAAAGTATATTTTAGATATTTAGATTTATCGTTATTTTGTCTCGTTAAGCTTTAAGAACAATTCAGAAGGCACCAAATATTATAGACTATAGTAATCAAAATGTTTGGTTGAACGAATGAAATAAGCAAGACTGATGAACGGAATTTAATTTCATATACAATCACACGTAGGCAATTAAGGACCATTAATAGGATCAACAAATGAAATAGGTGGGAATGAGCTTAATTCATAAAATAAACATATTTCGCGTCAATAAAAAATATACAAGTATTATACTCGCCAAACACATACAAAGAAGTAGAAAGAGGACATGACGGCACAAGAGCGCGTCATGCCATTTGGCGTCACGGCATGCGAGTCGGTCTTAGCCCTAAGACGCTCCAATAGATGTTTCACATCTAAAATATTAATACGTCTTTATATTCTTAGAGCATTTAACCCATAAAGGTCGCAAGACGGCAATTCCTCGAAAAAATATTTCTGCCACCTTTTGCTGTAGAAGTTCACACATCTACTAAAAAAGCACAGTTATATACACAGTTATAAAATATGTATGAAGATTCTGGCGGTAAGTAATACAGATCGGGGTTTTGAAAGAGATAATCGGCTAGTTTTCATTTTGTAGAGCGACGTCTCAGTAGCTATTTGACATTTTTATAGTGGCTCGTGCTATGTGCGAGAAAGCCAATGCTCTACAAAGCCAAAACTAGCTAATTATCTTTTTTCAAAGTCCGATGTGCATTACTTACCGCCGGGAACTGTACATATAGTTCGCGTCACGTAAGTTGGCAAGAGTAGTCAGATGCGCAGAAGTCGTTTTTTAGGTGCGTTTAGGAACGCGGGGCATGAGGTAACAAAGTTCCGTGCGCGCAATTGGCTGGCCAGTTGATCATCGACTCGCGCGTGGCACCCACGCTCCGTTCGCTCCCGCGTACACTTGGGTGCACTAAAATGGTGCACCACTGGTTTTCGTATCATACTAATAGTTTTACTACATATTAGTCGCCCGCCGCGTCTGTCTGATCCCGATAAACTCAAAAATCAATCAATTAAATTTTCCCGCCTTTTCCCCACATGTATAAGCAGAGAAAATGGAGCGCCACCTGCAACTATCGTTCCTCTCCGCAAACGTTCCTCTACTACGTTAAAATCTTGCCAACTTACGTGACGCGAACTATACTCGTATTGTGAGAACTCGATGTTGCCATAATTATGATGAACTCGATCATTATATGTCAAGCAAAAACCACAACACATTAGCAGAAAGATACTTTATTATATGCCAGGTCAAATGATCTAAGAATATATGAATAATTTACAAACTTATATAAATTTACAATAACATTATACAATGGCCTTAATAGATTATAAATATATGAACTTTTTGGAATGATCCTAATCCTAAAACCGTGATTTACCAATAATAATAAAAAAAAACATTTCAAAGAAATATCTAATGATGTATTTAAAAATACCCACGTTGAATTAAGTCACTAATTTGTGTATAATTATGACTAAGTAAGGCAATCTACAAATCTTATTTATTATTCTTTAGATAAAAGATAAAAATAGATCCTAAATGTGTAATGACATGAACTGCTTACAATAGGGC
Source organism: Tinea trinotella (assembly GCA_905220615.1). Classification (NCBI taxonomy): domain Eukaryota; kingdom Metazoa; phylum Arthropoda; class Insecta; order Lepidoptera; family Tineidae; genus Tinea; species Tinea trinotella. The sequence goes on from HG992314.1 coordinate 5,973,594, forward strand.
CGGGGCTGCAATGAAGCCATACCATTGAACGCGTCATACCTATTAAAGTCATTTGACAAACAAGTCAATTATACATGACACCAACAAATCTTCTTTTAAGATTATAACTTTATAATTTATATCTATATTTGATAATTTTTAATTTATATTTTCTTATTATACTTTTCTATACTAAGCTACTAAAGTGCTTGTATCATAGAAACAGAACAACCAAAGTACATATTTCAAAGAAACACTGGTACGGGTGAGTGGTTTCGAACTCATGCTCTTCGGTTTGCGTAACCATTGCACTGCCACTACACCACGGTCGCCTTGCAATAGATATGCATGTGCTTTGAGATTTATATACGAGGAATCATTAAAATTTAAAATCAAGATACTTATTTGGCGTCTGTTTGTATATGTAGAGGCGTTCAGAATTATCAAAATGCGAGAATTCGTGGTATTGCTATATAATACACTCAAATCTTGGACATGCAAATATGCAAGATTTATTTGTATAGGACTCAATGTGTTCTAAGCCCTAGGTGGGAATAGTGCAATACATATTCATGTGTTTTCATTGTAATACATGTATTTATTTTAACATTAAAAAATAACCCAATTCTAATCACAATAAGAGGTTATTGCCTATATACCAATATTAAAAATTAATATATTTAAATTAGCACGGCCTTAATGTGTGCACTAACGTTATGAAAAGCGTCACATAATAGTCATACAGAGCTTTACATAGGCCCTTTGAAGAATTAAAAAACAAAAATAATGCATAAATTACTATAAAATAGCACGTAATTTATAATAAGCCACAACTTCGTATTATCACTATGGCGTACTATAAACCGGTCAATTTACGACATATTTGAATTAGTTAAGTTATATAATCATTGACAAACATGCGGATCTATTTAGTGTTTTCTTTGATTTTGCGCAAACATTGATTAATGAATTCAGCAAATTTTATGCGGCTTGTAAAGTTAATAACCAAAATAAACGAGATAGTAAGCCACATAAAAATTGTTTAATTCATGCGGATCTATTATTATCTTTCACACTAGTGTAAATGTGACATAGTTATGTGGAATCTACATGACAATTGAAGTAGAAAGAGGACAACAATTAGTTGACAGGGATAACAAACCTAAACTCACGGATCAGCGCAGCGTTGCAATGTTTAGTACAAAAAAATATATTTTTGTATAATATACTTAAAGTGTAGAAACATATAATTATAAATATAAATAATATATTAGATGTTGTGCTATATATCATGTATATTTTATTATAAAGAGTTTACAAATAATTATGTAGCGGAAAAAACTAGTGATATTTTAAACATCACGAACAGTGTATAAACCGCCTGGTTAAAGAAGCATATTTTCTATTTTTATATCTACCTAGTTTATATAAATAAAATTGAGACGACTAAATTCAATTTGAACAATTAAAAGGATGAATAATATTCCTTTTACTATAATAGTCTGATAATGAAATGAGTCGTTATTTACTCTAAAAACATGCTTACATTCAATACTTACTGTTTCATAGTTAGGTATTATTTCTTTATGCACGGTTATACTTCTTTGGATAGATCTTTGACGAAGCCGAATAGGCCTCCGCGTACGACATCACCAACTAGCATCGACCGTTCGACTACAAAAAATGTTAGAAACCCATTTTACCCGAGTGTTTACTACCGAGCGTGGGCTGCCTTAACTCATTAAATTTTAAAGAGTAGTACTGGACAATATGTTTTTTAATATAGATTATATTAATGACGTATCTCTCTCTGCCTCACGGACCCACGCAAACTCACACGAGAAAAACTGTCAATTTAATTCTGTTCGATATCGCGAGCATCCCTATATGTAAGTTAAAATTGCTCGTTGGGGGCAAATTATGGAGGACAGTAAGATATATATTTTTTATTATAAATAGTATAATATTGGAAGAGTTACGGCTCTGGCACAAAATGTAATAAGAAGTGCTTTAAAATTAACTGCCGATTCTCTTGTGAATTTACAAGTTATTTATGTATATGTATGTTGCGATAAATTAGTTATAGATTTTAGAGTAAAAGTATGTATTTTTTTAAATTATATTGTTTTGTTATAAATTGCCATTGATAATGGTTTTCTTTTGTGATATTCTCATTGACAGTATGCGTTACATTTCAATATAGTGTTAAGAATTTATAATATTAGATGTTTATTTAACGTTAAGTTTAAAAAAATAATAATATATTAAGCATAGAATTCTTTTTACTTTTATATTTGATCTGCATAATGTTTATATTAATATATTTATAAGCGCTAAATGATAGTTGTGCGGTTTTATTCTCACCGGCGTTAGCGGTACTAAAATTTGGACAGTTTAGGCAAGATAAAGAACTCATTAGCTAGAAATTTTAGCATCGTTAGCGCGGTTGAGAATTCGAACGCAGGGAGTGTGTTTTGTAGAATTAAGGAACTTGCACTGATTTTGTTATGTTGACAAAAACTTTTTGTTTTCAAATCGGAAAAAATTATCAAAAGTTTACCTAAATTAATTAAAGACACTATAAAATATAAACAATAATACAATTTGTAAAAAATCAATTAAAGTATACTCAAATTAAATTAAAAATAATTAAGACAGTAGAAAAGTACTGTATATATACGAAGTTATAAATAATGTAAAATAGAGCAGAAATAAGTCTTAAAAAGATTACTTCAATTAATGAAATCTTATTTAATACAGTGAAAAACCTTGTATTTGTATACAAAGATATATTTCAGTGCAAGTTATTTTTATTACCCCATAAATGTTTGTTAGAAACATTCTTTACCAAATAATAACTTTAGAAATAATGTGACTCATTTCTATTGCCATAATGTTTTTGGGTGTGATAGGGGTGGTTTACTTTGATAGAATTAAGTTCATTTTTATAGTCATTTAGTGAAGCTTTGATTAGTATTAAATGTAATTTGTTTTTGTTCTGTTTTATTATAATTTGTGTTTACTGTTATATTATAAATGTATAAAGTGATCAATTACATCTCGCGCAGACTGCAGACGGTCAATAGTTGAGTCCGATTCTTAAGTATTTTAATAAGTAAATCGCTGAATTTGATATAGATTTGTTTAATATGAATAAAGCTACAATGCGAAAACTGCTTGTAGAACAACCAGATTTTGAAGGAGATATATACATACATATATATTAAAATGTATTTAAAATATAGAATGGTAATGAGTTGTGCTTAGTTACGCGTTATAATACGATATCTATGTTACCCAATGATATTAAACATGAGTTATAGTGTTCGCAAATGGCACCAGCTTTAAAGCTCAACCACGACTAGGTTTACAAACTAGTGGAAGTAGGATGGAATGATAGTTATTGAGAGTTAAAAAGAGACAAATATATGTTGTTCTGCATCGCAATACTGAGTTCAGGTTTGCTTATTAGTAAAGTTTTATTGTGCCTTCTTTGGAGCGAGTATAACATATATCACCGTCTCTTTTTAAAATATCATTCATGTTACTAATTAAAATTTACAAATCGTTCATAAACAGTTTGCCGAGCTACTGTGTTCCTCACTCACCAAAAGGGCTGTTTACTGGGCCTAACTAGACTAAAAAAATCTGCACTCTGCGCGGAGAATTATACTGTTTGTTGCAGTTATTAAATATATCTATATAATATTATAAAATCATTTTTTCGAGATAATGAAGTAGACTTCAAAATATATTATATTAAATTAATTAATTGTTAAACTTTTAATAAATATATATATATTTGCATTTAAATGCTCTGTTTTGCCTAGAGGTACATTTTCTAATTATTCTGTTGTTTTCCACTCTCCACAAATAAATGCCAATCTAAAACTGCATTTTGCCACTAAATATGTAAGATCATTATAAGTAATAATATTAGTAATTAGCACGAGTAATAGATTCATGTATTTTTATATAAGCTGCATTGTGGAGTGTCATTGATAATATTTAAGCTATTAATAAGATTTCCTCGTGACATATACGCCTTTGACCTTAAGGCCAGCTTTACGAGTTATTCTCTCAGCTCAGTTCGGTCATTTCAATACTAAGTGCAAATTAAGAAACTTACAAATTCTTATAACCTCATCAATTATTAGAATACATTTAACAGGTCTTAACTAATTAATAAACTTATTTACCCGTGGCAAAGGCTGTTGTTGTTGTGCTACAACTGCATTCAATTTTACAACTACCCGTTTTTTTTTAATTATTGAAATTCAAAAATCAGTCAAATTGTCACGCTTTTTTCCCACAGGGATAGGCAGATGGAGCGTCACTCCCTCGCTTCCTTCACATTCACAAATACAGGCTCAGTGGTTATGGGCACTAGGCAACATAGCTTTCTTGAGGATGTCTCCAATTTGAAATTGTAGTATAATAAAGCATTAAGACGTTTTATTCCATATTATTTATGTTATGAATTTAAATCTCGTACGTTTTAAAATAGGCTGTTTAATTGAATAACAATGTATTTTTGACAGTTTATTTTGGGTAATCAAAATGAAGCATAAACAACCGATCAGAACTGACCTGAACGTAACTCTAATTAGTCTTAACAGCTTAGTTTAAAAGGTCATATAGAATTATATTTTGCTTGTAATTACACACCATTCATAAATTATATACTTAAATATTGAAACTGGGTGCTGTTAGATAACGTTCCTTAGTGCAGATAACTGTGTTTCTTAGTAACACTGTGATCAAGACGTATTACTATAAGACTTATCAATTTAAAATTCCGTTATCCACAAATAATTTTGACTTAAGGAATAGAAGGAGCCCTAAAACAGCTACAAAATACAACCGTTTATACTATTTTCACTTATGGCATTAAAAATAAGTCGGAAGGGGATGAATGTGTACATTTATGCATCCGTAATTTAGAAAGTTGTCAGTTGTCACTAGTTTTGATGATCATTTGACAACCTAATTTGACACAATAACAAATGACATTAAAATACTTCAAAAAAGGATGACGGAACAATTATGCCGCTACTAAAAGTACCACGTGACTTTTAATTAAGCAGTATTTAAAGTCAACCAAGTTGTTGTAATTGCAAAAAGTAGTGACAACCTTTAAAAGAAAGAAATTGAAGTACAAGTAGTTGTCTCTTTCAGTCACACGTGGTATAAACATAGTATAAATGAGATAAATAACACTGAATTAGTTCTTATTTTAGCACAGTTTCTATTCCTTTCATATTTTCAGGTTGTACAAATGCATAAACTTTTTTTCTTATGTTGGCACAACATTAACTGACGTCACTGCCTAAGGGTCAGTTGTTTTTGAGTTACGCTTGTTGGCGTTGTAATTGTAAAAAAAATACGATTTTTAAAATTAGTTTACTAAAAACATAATAAAAAAAATTGCATTAGGATAAGCCCAGTAATTTTTAATTGAAAAGTATTACTACTTTTTGATGTAACATCATCTTTGCTATTATGCCGGCATAATGACGGCGACTGAGGCAGCCGGGAACTAACTCGGTTTTTTCAGTCATCGTCACTCTTGGACCTCCTCTTGCTTATCGTCAGGTGGGTCGAGGTCAAATGTCGTGTCACAATAAAAAAAATGTCGTAGCTATCTTGGTTGTATTTGCTAAAAAAAAACATGCCTACTATGCCTGATTATTATTTTGTGTATAATAATCAGTTATGTGCATTAAGGAATTCAAATTTAAAAATTATTGTCTCCCATACCAACTTATATGGCTGGTTAACAAATTGGTCACAAAACTAAATGTCACTTTTTGCAGAGCCTATCTTCAAAATAATTACATTATTCCCCCCTATAACGCAGTACCCTTATTACGCGTTTTCATATTACTCGATTTCAATCCCCTCGTATAACACAGGCATTCCCCCACATAACGCGGGGATTTTCCACATACGATGTCGGTGGAAAATTATTTTAGATAGTTCTGACAGTGAATAAACAAGTAATAAAACTGTTAATTTATTTGAAACTAACTGTTTTTTAGTTCATATGCATAATTTCGAAATGAAAACTTCTTTAGCATCGTAGTGATTTGAAAGTCGATGAAACGAAAAAAGCGACAGTGAAAAGAGATACACATATTTTTTTTTTGACGTGACAACGTCTTATAAATTGGTTTGCCGGGTGACACTTCAAGAAACTGCGTTACGCTCCGCTCACGTTATGCGCTCACAATGAGAGCGAGTGAGAGGCACGCGTCCCTTCCACTCGGGCATGGTTAGCCCGCCTAAGAGCGAGAGAGACAGACATAAAAAGTGAAAGGCACGCGTCCCTTCCACTCGAGCACAGTTAGCCCGCCTAAGAGCGAGAGAGACAGAGCGAGAGAGAGAGAGTGAGAGAGATAGGCATACACACCGGTTCATGTCTTGCGCTTCTATTTCGCTTAGGCGCCTGTATACAAGTTTACACGTTGCCAGTTAATTGTAAAACGATTGTGTAGTGATAATGTGAAGGTAGTTTCGTCCATCGCAACAATTCAAACAGCAAAGGTAAATAATTTCAGACTGATAATATAACATGATGAAATAAATGACTAAGACATAAGTGAATAGGTTATGTTGTAGTAATCACAATGTTGTGGTAGTTTTCAATCAAAAAAGTAGTATAAATCACGTCAAAAATAATAATAATAATTAAAGAGTTTACACTGTATTTGAAAACATTTAAAAATATGAGAAACAATAATTTCTAATTTGTTCAATTTTAGTACAATGGAGCCAGATGTATGAGACAAATGATAAAATTTTGTTAATATGAAATTCAGTGCGAGATTCTTTGTATAAATTAATGTTTTAAATATAATTCTTTGTATAAATAAATGTTTTAATTTGTTACTATTATTTCATCCTTCTTCCTACTATACGAATGAATATTCACATTAAAATTATTTTACCACTCAAAGTCGTTGTCACGTAAAACTTTCGCCCGTATATCGACTTTACAGGCAACCAATTTTTTTTATTTGAAATGTTCTTAGTTTAGTTTGACTTTATTAAAACGTACATATTTCGTTCATAACATAGTTATTTCTTTAAATTCGATTTAAACCCCCTGCAGCGAGAAAAGTTAAATGTGATGAACAATTTATACGCGTTATACGAGGTTGTTCAAACGCGTTATAGGAGGGGATTACTGTATTTATAAACGCAATTGATTGGTCTAAAACAATTATTTTTAGATTTAAAACAATGTGTTATTTTTGTTTTAAACATAAATTGTTATTAAATTTAATTTTCATATGTGTTCCAAAAGGGATCTCTTACTCTATTTGTCAAAAAAATTAGATTGCATATTTCCTGCGAGAAAAAAATATTGTTAGGGACAGTTATTACGCGCGCACAGTAACATGAGAATCAAGCGGTACAAAATTCCTGCATGGTTTACTTCCTAACTCTCTGCACACGCCCTTGTACAGTCAGCAGCAGTTCTATCTGAGCACGCAATGTGATCAAAAGGTAGACGATGAAGCGCCACTTGCAATTATCCTGACACAACTTTCTCGCATCCTTCAATTCCACAATTCTCTTCAATATTATTATAATCTTACCATGCAACTTTGTACATAAGTAAGCTTATTTTAAACAATTCTACTTTCTTAAAGTTGGTAATAAAGCCCTCAGGTCTTATGTTATTGTGCACGCGTACCGTGAAATATGCCAACTTAGCCCACTTATTTAAATTATTACATTTCTGTTACATTCTTCCATTGTTACATAAGTATTTCCATTAATCACCTGCAACTCTAAGGTCGTGTGCATATTTTGGTGTAGCAAAATCTATTATTTTTTTTATGTTTAAATGGACATAATGATAACAGAATTTTACATTTAACAGTGTTTAATTATAGACAAACTCTTGCTCATGATTATGCTTAATCAAGAATAAGACTTTATTTTGTGGTACTAAACGGTCTAAAACTGTGAATAAAGCCTGTTTGAGGCGCGGTATTTTTTTTTGTAGTAATACTGTAAATGTTTATTAAACTTAACTATTATAATTTAATCATTCAATCAACAATTGTTTATTCTTCTGTAGATTATGTCAAGATCAATAATGGATTATCTTTTTAAATTTGAATTTGATGTTCAGCTCTCGCCTATAAAACTTATTCCAAACAAAATACTATCAGTACATAAAAATAACTGTCACATGTATCAACCCTAAACTTTTTGATGGTTGACAATGTTGTTAATCGCAGGTTGAATGGAACATTACTAGTTAACTTTGCCCAACATCATAACTTCAGTTTCCCAAAACCCTCGCCTAATATTACCAAAATATTGCAATTAAAATATTTGCTTGGGAATTGTTTATCAGGCATAGTTGGCGTATTTCACTATTCATGGTTATTTATTGGCAGCTCTATTGAAAATTTTTATACAGAATTTGTAGTATTTTTTATATGTTTTAGGTATCAAGATCCTTACATAATAATGTCCGTACCTATTTGTAAATAAAATTTTATACTCAAAACGTAAATTTTTACCATCAAAATTGATGTAGATTAGTCATCAACACTATTCAATTTATTTCTTTTATATAAATATGTATGAGATATTGTTTTTTTTTGTTTTAACCAAACTCATACTGGTCTGCGATTCAATAGGCTGTGCTTATTATTATATAAAAGTATAAGTTTTTTTGTTTGTTTGTTAGTGTACAATATGCACGAGGTTTTAATTGTAATGTTTAATAAAGTATAAAACTACCTAAGTGTTTTATTTTGTCTAACCTCATGAGAACTATTATTAATTCGACGATATTAGATTTAAGGCTGTATGATAGATTCAGTTATGATTGCAAGTACTTAGAATCTCACTTACAAAAGAGTGGTAGGCAGCGCCGGATTTAGACTCCGGTGGCCCATAGGCAGAGCATATGGTGGAGACCCTCAAATCGTTTGTGGTCGACTGTTGATGTTAAATGTTAACTATTCCCGCTCAAAGAAAAAAATATTTTTTGAGCCTTTGATTTTATTTGTAATTTGGGGCGGCCCATAGGCAACTGCCTATGCTTAAATCTGGCACGGGTGGTAGGCAGGCAGTGGTGCCTAGTATGACGATCCGGGCCGGGACATGTGATGGTCAAATTTTTTTTACTTCTAATAGATTTTTTAGAATTGATGAATGCTTGGTACTCGTCGGAAATATCTTTGGACCTCACTGGAGTGTGGCTTTCTTACATTGTTTCGTTGCAAGCGTTTTCCTTATAAATTTTTTTTTTAATTGAGACGCAACTTTTGACCTCGACTTGCCTAAACAGAGAGCGCCAGCGACTATAAAAAATCACCCATGCTTACAGTTGCCCAAGTCGCCTGGTTATCTCCTAAAGATTATTATTATATTTTTGTTAACCCTACGGAGACGTAGGGTTAGCACTTTCCGACTACTTATACCCACTGAAATTAAGTCTACCCCAGAGGTGCCCAATATTTTTTGGCAACCCTAATTACTATACTTTTCGAGCGGAAACATATCATTTTGATAACAAAAAATATTACCTTGTCGTTTGTATATTTATATGTTCGCGCGGAACTCTTGTGACCCACTACTAAACCGTAGATATAATACATTGTTTCAAATCTTAGGTAGTGTATATCAATGTGCAATAATTGTATTTATTACACCCTTAGATAAAACACTAGTGCTATATATTAGAATATTATAGGAATATTAGAGTGTATGGACTGTTTCCACTTGTTGACTTATTTATTTAGGTACATTCGCTACTAATTTTAAACCCTATCTCCAGCAGTTACCAAGGTAAAAAAATGCATAAACAGTCAAATCTCTTACGGACAGATACATCACACAGCATATGAGTAGTTAATTAAACAAAAACAATGTAAAATAGACCAGTTTCCACCCAAGTAAAGTTGTGAAGGATTAAACTTATGAAGGAATAATAATAAACAAAAGTAGACATATAAATTTGTATTCATATTACTAACAGGTTTGTTATTCTGTTTGATGCCTATTCTCTTCAATAGAGCCTGTAGTTCATTCACATCATAATCTTCTGTGCACTCTATGTAACACAGGTATGCTGTACCAGACTTATTCAGATGTTCCCTTAGTGTAAGAGCTAGAAAATAAGACAAATATTATATCCACTTTTAGTTCAATATTATATTTATCTTAATAATATAAAGGAGAGGGAGATATATTTTTTATTTAACATTTCTATACTAAGCTACTAAAGTGCTTGTATCATAAAATCAGGAGAAACAAAGAGTGGTAGGCAGTTACCAATGTACCCCCAGTCTGCCGATCCAGGGTGGTACCACCACTTACAAGCATACAAACTGTGAAGTGGTTTAGTCGCGTTTCAGGATCAGCTTGTAAGTTGCCAGTTCCAACTATGCCTGCATAGTTATTGTGATTGCGACTTACAATTATTAAACTGAAGTGGCAGTGACATCCATTCATGGACCACAGCTTAACATCAAGCAGGGTAACATCAGGGGTAATATGATGTCACAATAAAAAAAATTACATATATCAAAGATACATTTGTACCGTTAGGTGGTTTCAAACTTGTGCACTCAGTTTGTGTAACCATTGCACTGCCACTACACCACAGTCACCCTATGTAAAATCATTCTTTATCGCAGCACATATTACCTCGGCTTTTCTAATGGTAGGTATGCTAGTTTTTTTATAATTGAATCTAGGCGTCTGATGTTCAGGTGGAATGTAGTCCTTGATGCAATGTCTAAAGTATAACTGTAATGGTAGCATAGTTGGACCTGGCAACTTTCAAGCTGATCCAGCAGCATGAACAAGTTATATCACGGTATGTACATATGAAAGTGGTGGTACTACCAAGATTGGCACACTGGGCAAAACACTGGTTTTCAAATATAATTACCTCCAGCACTAACTCCAGACATTATGTTTGGCTGTTCAAGTTTAGGATATGCAACCTTTTCCTTAGTCTGTGTTGTTGTAATACTTCGAATAATACAATCTTCTTTCAAGGTACATGTAACCTGATATTCAGACAATGGTTTACTCTGTATGGATACAACACTCTTGCTGCCAGCAATAAAGTCTCTTAACAATTCTGTGATTTCGCTGCTTTGTAACAAATCATAATCCTTTAAAATGCAAATATAATTATTGTCCTCCTTATTTCTGTACACTGTCACATTTGCTTCAGGAATAGTGTCAAATAATTCAAGTTGCAAATTACACCTCTTCAGAACGTAGTTCACAATATATTTTCCATCTAGTATTAAAAAAGTATCAATATCTTGGGGAATATCAATTTCAACTCGCCAGAATAAACTGAAATTCATAATACAAAATATATCACTAAACGAAGTGGAAATAGAGTATTCAGTTTACGAAATTAAAAATTAACCTATTGTATACATTACTGCCATCATCCCAATCTTCCCAAGCTGTGCGTGTCGATGGTTCAGATATTTCACCAAAGGTAGCCATATTCTATAATTAATGAAGAATCCAAGCACGAGAAAATAACTCGTATGATTATTCTTTTTTGTTTTACGTTTGAATTTGTTTTGTCATGCAGCACCCGCGTCGTTTTTTTTTGGTTATATTTAAAGGCAAAGGAATCTCAGTCCATACAGTCTAGTCTACGATTATAATCTAATCTTTTTCATTATTATGTTTTCACTTTTCAGTAAATAAATTATGGAGGTCATTTTATTATTGTTTGTTTTCTTGTTTTTTTTTATCGATTATAAAAATGAGTTTAGTAAAGCGGCGCAATATTTTAACATTCACAGTATTTTACAACTTGCCTATACTTGAATACACTACTTAAACCTAACTTATTATACATCTATCATTAATAAACGGTAATAAATTGAAAAATACCATTATTTTACTAACAATTTGAAGCGGCCCGGCATGTCACTTGCAGATGACCGCCATAATTACCTTTTTATTAAACCAAAAATAAGCACGGTACCCAATAGGCATGTGTCGGATATATCAAAACGAATCTAAAATCCGATTCCAGTCACATATCGATTTGTATCGATTTCCGAAACTAATAAATCGGATTTTAAAAAACTATAAAAAATGAACTAGCAATGTAGCCGAACCAAAACACAAACCGCACAAAAACGTTAAAAAACTAAAAACTGATAGGGAAATTCGCTTTGTTTCTGTCTAACCCAGCATACCTTAGCGGAGTAAAAAGGATGGGGCAAATTTTAACGGTTTTAGATTTCGGTTTGGATATTTTACGATCGCACATTGAAATATAGAATTACTCGCGAAGTAATAAGATCTATTTTAGATTACATTTGTTACGCTATTAGTTTTTTTGAACGCCGTGCAACGCATTTTATCCTTACTTTACTCCTATGCCTATGTAATTAGAGACCATATTTGCGTACATAATTGCAATTACTTGCTACTTAGATTTGTTTATGTTTGAAGTTCTGATGAGTGAAAGAAAAGTAGGTGTTTTGTTTCGTTGCAAGTTAGGCAGTTTGAGCTTGGTGACACATGCGTGCGCTTCGTTCACGTAAATTAGTAATTTATTTTATGTTTTGGTAATAATTTAAATAGGTAATTTCTCAAGTACTATACTTTGTAAATTTATATTCTAATTAAAAGATAGATAGGACATATTAGTGTTGTGTTTATAATTGTAAACAAAGAGATAGATATTTGCTTCGGGTTTGGTTATCAAAGAGTGGTACCCAGTCTGCCGATCTGGGGTAGTACCACCACCCTCAAGTATACAGACCGTGAAGTGATTTGGTCGCGTTATGAGATCAGCTTGTAAGTTGCCGGTTCCAACTAGGCCGGCATAGTGAATGTGACTGTTAGAGTTATTGAATTGTAGTAGCAGGGGCATCCATTCTTGGACCACACTCCAGCTTAACATCAAACGGGGTGCTGTCATATGTCGAGTCATAATAAAAAAAAAACATAATTAAATTAAACTTGGACTTTAAAATATTTAGTTTGAACCATTTGTTTTTATTTTTTTCCTCGAAATGTCACGAAAACCTTGTGAGGTATGGATTCATTTTCAGAAAAAAGAGTCAACAGATTTAAAAAAATGTTAATAAAATTTATAAAGATAATTTATATTTTTTTACTGTGACTCGACATTTGACAGCGCCCTGCCTGATGTTGAGCTAAAGTGCGATCCATTAGGGCACATCCACAATGCCAGTCTATTTAAAACTGGCAATTTACAAGCTAAATCCGAAGCTGACGCCACCAAGTCACCTTACAGTCTGCCTACCACTCTATAAATGTATAAATTATATTATGAAAAATAGATTATAAATTATTATAGGTACAATTTTAGTATACATTGTATGAATATATACTTACCAAATAAAACAGTAGTTTTGAAAATATATCTTATTAAGAAAAAGAATATTAAAATTAAAAACTAAAATCGGATTTTGAAATCGATTTCAAAATCCAAAATCGGATATATATCGGTTTGCGAAAAAAAATGAAAACGCCCATGCTTAGTACCCAAGCATTATTTTGACTGATATATAAAATACCAATTTTATACTAGAAATTTGTAATATATTTTAAACTTTTATTTGTAAGTATAACAACTATGATAAATTAAAGCTAAAATCATTATGAATCATCCTTTCAGTAGATTTAATTGACCAAATAAATACGTCACTATGCTTGATAAATTGACTGATATAAATAAATGGATAATTCATCGAGTGAGGTGAATGCGAGTTTTCATTGTAATTAGTGTAGTTTAAGATAGTATTTAACCATGTTAATGATAAAGGTAAGTGATATTCTTTTTCTGAGCGTGAATTTATGTCTTACTTCTTGATATACCAAAGCTAATTTATGCATTTTTGTTTAGGAAAAGGGGCAAATAACTTTCGAAGATAAGTGGCCGTCAATGCGTCCGATAGTTTTGAAGCTTTTGAAACAGGAACCGGTAACTCAATCAGAATGGCAAGATCTTTTCTGTTCTGTGCATTCTGTGTGCCTATGGGATGAGAGTGGTCTAGTTAAATTAAGAGATGCATTGCAACAAGATATAGTGTTGTACATTAAACAAGCCCAAACGAGAGTACTGGCACAACACGAAGAACAGGCACTTTTGAAAGGATATATTGCAGAGTGGGGCAAGTTCTTCACACAATGCAATTATTTACCAACTCCGTTTCGCCAACTTGAGCATGCCATTATAAATAAAGCAAAGTCAAATACAAATTCATCATCATATCATAAAAATGTAAATAATAATAATGAGGAAAGTTTGGTGCGAAAGTTGATGTTGGATTCATGGAATCAGAACATATTCATGGAAATAAAACAAAGATTGCAGGACTCTGCTATGAAATTGGTACAGGCTGAACGTAATGGGGAGAGCTTTGATTCACAACTTGTTATTGGTGTGAGGGAATCTTATGGTTAGTAATTTTCAAATTGAATCTTCGATTGCACATGAAGAGAGGATTTATTCATTCTCATATCTAATATTTTTTTCTCTACTTTCAGTTAATTTGTGCTCAAACTCTGCAGATAAGCTATTGATATACAGGGAGAACTTTGAAGCAGCATATATGCAAACAACACAAGAGTTCTACAAGTTAAAGGCAAATGAATACTTACAAGAAAATGGTGTCCAAGCATATATGCAATTTGCTGATACAAAATTGAAGGAAGAAGAAGCTCGGGCTGAAAGATATCTAGAGCCTGGCAGTGGCAGTGTGGCAACCCTTACTAAGTGCTGTGAAGAGGTTCTAATCACTGACCATCTGCCCACTATACTAGTTGAATGCACACCTCTAATAAAAGCCGGAGAGACTGAAAAATTACAACTTATGTTTCGCCTTTTAGATAGAGTTGAATTTGGCCTAGAACCTCTTCTAAAAGATCTCGAGGCTCATATTGTTTGCGCAGGTTTAGCTGATATGGTTGCATCAGCTGATATTATAACAACTGATTCTGAAAAATATGTTGAGAGATTATTGGATTTATTTAGAAAGTTCAGTACTTTGGTTAAGGAAGCCTTCCTTGATCATCCCCGCTTTTTAACAGCACGGGATAAGGCATTTAAAACTGTAGTGAATGATACAACAGTTTTCAAACTAGAATTGCCTTCAAATCCAGCTCCCCGTGGTGCTAAGTGTGCTGCACCAGAGAGCAAATGTCCTGAGTTGCTTGCAAATTATTGCGACATGCTATTACGAAAGACTCCATTAAGTAAACGGTTGACAAGTGAACAAATTGAGTTAAGGCTCAAGGATGTGCTTCTCGTTCTTAAATATATTGAAAATAAGGATGTGTTTATGCGTTATCACAAGGCACACTTAACAAGAAGATTGATATTAGATTCTAGTGCAGACTCTGAAAAGGAGGAAGATATGGTAGAATGGCTGAGGGAAGTGGGCATGCCTGCTGACTTTGTTAACAAACTCGCACGGATGTTCCAGGATATCAAAGTGAGTGAAGATTTGAATGTTCACTTTCGAACTGACACAACAAAACATGATGCAATCAATATTAAGATATTAAATGCTGGAGCATGGGCGCGAGGTTCTGAAAGAGTCACAGTTAGTTTGCCCTTGGAGTTAGAAGATTATATTCCTGACATTGAAGAGTTTTATAAGAAAAAGCACTCAGGTAGAAAGTTACAATGGTATCACCACATGAGTAATGGAACTATTACATTTACAAACAATGTTGGCAAATATGATTTAGATGTGACCACATTTCAAATGGCTGTTCTATTTGCATGGAACCAAAGACCTATGGAGAAAATTTCATATGAGAACCTGAGGTTGGCAACTGAACTACCAGATCCAGAGTTACGCAGAACCCTATGGTCACTTGTAGCATTCCCTAAATTAAAAAGACAATTACTCTGTTACGAACCTATTGTACAAAATCCAAAAGATTTTGGTGAAAATACTATATTTTGGATTAATCAAAATTTTGTTCTTATTAAGAATGGAAAAGAGCAAAGGCGCGGTAAAATGAATTTAATTGGCCGATTACAATTGAGCACTGAACGCTCATTGGTTGAAGATAATCAATCTATTGTACAATTACGTATATTGCGTACACAAGAAGCAATCATAAAAATACTTAAGATGAGGAAACGAATCTCAAATTCTGCATTACAGGTTTGTAGTCATTTACATACATATTTTTACTCTTTCAGTCAAATATTATTATTTTAATCTGTGTGGATTAATAATGAATTAATTTTTCAGAGTGAATTAATTGAAATATTGAAGAATATGTTTTTACCCTCAAAGAAGATGATCAAAGAGCAGTTAGAATGGCTCATAGAACACAAATATATGAAAAGAGACGATGATGATATTAATACATTTATATATATGGCCTAGTATTTAATAATAATTAGATAAATTTTCAAATTCAATTTTGATGCATTTTGTTCATTAGCGGGACCTGTTACGGTGTGCCCTAATGGGGAATCTATATAATCTGCACATTTTCGATCACGCCGAAAATCTATTGTCATATTAGTTCAATCAATAAGGCGTTGATTGGTAGAAATGTCAGTCTTTCGGCTGAATGGAAGACAATACAAAATCCTCCGCTAGAGTCCTGCGGGTTGGACTAAGTGAACCTCATTAGTTTAATTAGGAATTGTTTTTAAGATATTATTAGCAATATATTAGAATGAATTTATACCAAGTGATTTTTTATTCTAAAAGGCAAATAAAATAGCGGCCTTTGTTATTTACATGATAATATTGTGTATGGAGATTTTTAAATAAAAATAATAGATCATGTTTCCTACAACAAACCTAAAATGATACTAACTCTCCAGCAGTGAACCTACTACATCAATAGCCAGGCTTGTGACCATGATTTTAAGTTCAGATGGACGTCCATTTTCAATTTTGTACCTAAAACTTTAATTCCTGTTTTATATTTACTAAGTATGTCATATGTATATATTTACTGAGCTTGTATGAAGAGAATTGTGAATGTGAAGGAAGCAAGGGAGTTGTGTTAGGATCGTGGCAAGTGGCGCTCCATTGTCTCTCCATATTTCTGTCGGAAAAAGGCGTGACAATTTGATTGATTGATTGATGTCATATGATGTTACTTACGGAATAAAAAATCATGCTGGTATTTCGGTTAATATACAGAGGTCATAATGAAGGCTTTGAAGGGCGACAGAAAACACATTGACAGGCCCATTATAATAAAATCAAGTTTTAATGAGCTGTTTTAAATAATTATGTAAATAACCATTATGAAGTATGAACTAATATGTCATAATTAAATAAATACTCGATGAAAACTTCATTATAAATTGTTGGGTATGGTAACGTGGTAGAATAAGTTAAGTACCCAACCCCTGGTTAATGGGTATTTATGCCTTGCAAAAGGTAGCGTAAAAATGTGGTTTGTAATGTTTTCATAACCATGCTTGCAATTACTTATATCTGCACCGCACTCCAGCTTAACATCTGTTGCTAACAACAGTGCTGTCATATATTGAAGCACAATAAAATCATCATCAAATTAACAACAAAATGGCTGTATACATAATTTTGTCCTATTTAGTTAAGTTTTACTTTATTTATCATATTTTAAATAGGAGCCGTTCAAGTATTACGTAATCAGTTTTATTTTAAATACCACCCCCCCCCCCCTCCCCATCCTTTTCAGCAAAAATAAGCAAAGCAACGACCTCTCGCCCCCCAATAGTACCTACGTAATACTTATATGGCACCATACCTATTACTTAAAACTGTGTTTTAAACTTTCTAATATTCAAATTTAACTTGATCGTATTTAAATGTTTGAAGTTATGTATAATTATAAATTTTGTATTCTATTTGTTTCTTCTTTGTTCAGGGAATTACCTATGAGGATTCTTGTTTTTTATTTTTTTTATTTTTAATCGGAAGAAGCACTGCATGCAATCTTAATATATAGTAAATATTATAATTTATGAAACAAAATAAATTAACAAATCATAATTTTTTTATTGTCTTTAATAACACTCTTGAATTCTACCTCTGCGCTTTCATAACAAAACCGTGGAAAACATTGCAATGGTTTAGGTTGCCTGTTCATTGAAGCGGAGCGAGCTTGCGGGGCTGAGAAATGGAGAAATATTAACCAATAGGATTGCAGTGGACAGGGATTTGCGAGCTAGTTTAAAAATTCATACAATCCTATTGGTTAATATTTCTCCATTTCTCAGCTCCGCAAGCTCGCTCCGCTTCAATGGACAGGCAGCCTAACGGTGCTGCTTTACGTAATAAATACAGATTCATATTTAACCCGACATTTTACAGTACAAAGATAATCAGAGGTTTTACAGTACTAAGCTTCTAACAACCACCACCGCAGGAACCTGCCCAATTAAACGCTAAAAATATAACAATCTTTTCAAACTTAAAAAACCCCAGTGTCATTGGTACTTCCTCATCTAGGTAAGATCTCCATCGTACCTAGATTGAAGTTTGTCCCTCGAACACACTTGATTTCTATGAAAATATTTCAAATCGCTAGGCCTGTTTTAATCCGTTTAAACGACTTTGAGCTTATTTCGTCCAGATCTTGCCAACGACACCTACCTAATGTAATTGCGGGAGGAATAAGTTGTCTACAAACACGGCATTATTTTTATTACTATTGAAGTTGCGAGGTCGGCCCCAGCCCAGGTCATATATTTTCCTCCTTAAATAAACATCTCCTTTGTAGAAATACACTATATCGTTCATGAGCGAGTTCATACTCCGAATCGCACTTAGCTGATTTTCGAGTGACTGACCGCAACCTCTTTTGAGGGCTGGATCTGCGCCTGCTACGTTGTTTCTGCTTATTCCAATTGAGGAATAAGCAGAATATATTATTACTTTTTTTTATATATTTTCATTTCACAATTTTATAGACACGCATGGGCACACCAGTCCATTACGCGCCCCAGATTCGATTCGGAGCTTAGTATTGTATGATATTTATTCATTTAGGCCGGCATAGTGACGGCGACTAACTGACTCTGTTTTTTAGTCGTCGCCACTCTAGTACTACCTCCATTATGCTTACCATCAGGGAGGTCGAGTCACAATAATATATAATTGTATATATCAAATATTTGTTATTTAAGAAGAGGAAGATATTTTGCTCCGGGTCTGGTTGTGTAAAGGTGTAATTCCGCCGGCGACTGCAGACAAACAAGGTATGAAATTAATTCAGTGCAAGGCGACACTAGTCTGCAGCCGCCGCATTAGTATTGTTTCCAAACATCATATTTATAATCATTAACTTAGCAAATGCTGATTGTCGCAATAGATTTTGATTGATTTTGCATTTTGAGATTGATTCCTTGCACGGAATCAATCTCACATAAACAAGTAGTGCAGTCTGCAGTCGCCGACGGAAGCGCACCTTAAGAGTGGTATGTACACAGTAGGTGGTCACTTCAAGTGAGTCACTTGAAACTGGGAATACCACTCACCAGTTTCAAGTGTACAGACCGTGACTCAGTCGCGTTTCGGGAACAACTTAAAAGTTGCCGGTTTCAACAAGGCTGCATAGTAGATGCGACTGCTAGTAGCAGTCCTCTTCGTTTATGGGCCGTACTTCAGCTTATCAGGCGGAGTTCTGTGATATGTGCAGAACTACAATAAATATTATAATACTCTTTCTGGAGAATTGGCCGAAATATGTATATGGATAATTATAATTGGTTAATAAATATTTATATTTTATAAAAATTACAATTACGTGGTTTTATTTTGATAATCCAAAAGATTTCTTTAGTCCACTTTTCACAAGACCTTTGACGACAGGTGTGGCCAATTGGTTGGTACATCATTTTGTTGCGCGTAAAGTCCTGGGTTCGATTTCCGGTCGGAGCAAATATTTGTTTCATAGCATAAATATTGCAAATATTTGTTAATATAAAAAGAGGCGCGCTGTTACTTCGGGTCTGGTTATCAAATAGTAGTAGGCAGTGGTACCCGGTCTGCCGGGGTGGTAAAGACCGTGAAGTGATTTAGTAGCGTTACGGGATCAGCTTGTAAGTTTCCGGTTCCAACTGGGCCTGCATAGTGGATGTGTTAAATTGTGGTAGCAGTTACCTCCATATAATCAGCCAGAAAACGTTCTCTGCTGAACCTTCCCCTTAATCCTAAATAAGATGCCAGTTGCATCCACCGGTTATTCATGACTTTCTCTTTTTTGTCTTCCGGTTCGTAGTCTCCTTTATGCCTTCTTTCCTTGCCTCAGTCGCCGTCACTATACAGATATAAACTTTAAATAAAACAATATAGATGTTATATATTTTTATTTGAATAATTTACATTTAAACGTTTTATACAAAACTTATTACAAAGTTACACGTAATAAATTTTAATTCTTCGCTGGCTCGATAGTCTCACCACCTTGAATTTGACCCCATCCAATCAATCTGGATAACAAATAAATAATTAAAACAAAATATTACTATACCAGCTGCACGTTATGATGAACGTATTATATGCTTATGAAGTTTCGTATATTTTAATAATTGAATGAACAATTGTTGTTCTTCATAGTGGCAATAAGGAAACGCAATTTGCTCCACCAAACATAGAATAATTATTTAATTATACAAAACTTCATTTGTATAATAATAAAAAAAAAACTAATACGGGGGGTTTGACACGTATTAGGTTGGGGAAAGCATCCGCATTCTATCGACCGAATCGGCAGTCGAACTAAAAAGTTCGGTGCGTCTTTTCTTTGCAGAACAATTGACAAGTGGAATGCTTTGTCAGCTTATGTGTTCTCTCAAGCGATGCGTGAAGAAGTACCTTAGGCCGGCATAATGACGGCGACTGAGGCAGCCGGGAACTGACTAGGTTTTTTCAGTCGTCGTCACTCCTGGTCCCCATCTTGTTTATCATCAGGCGGGTCGAGGTCAAATGTTGTGTCACAATAAAAAAATATATAAAAAAACTGCCATCAAAACGTGGCGCTGGTATAGATAAATTAGAAAAGAAATACGGATACAAAAAATACACAAGGGCACATCAGTAAACTGTGACCGGGTATTGAATTCGTGGTTTTTAACAAACTCAAAGTGTGGCCTGTTAAGTGGCATTTATCCGGCAATATACCGCTAATACCATATAACGGAAACAGTGCAATGTTCGGTCACACAATCCCCGGTTCAAAACCATTTGTTGGTACCAATGTATTTTTGATACATGTACTTTGCTCATTCTATTTTTATGATACAGTGTAGTGTAATAGAAATGCAAAACAATAATAAATCTTACCGCCAATGGTTTTCAACTCTTCTACTTAGGGCGACTTTTTCACCAATTTCTGTACATACAGGATTTGTGAGTGCAATTTTAGCAAGATCAGCCTTTGTTGCTATTACCCTGCCACCTGTACTTAATGAACCAATGTTCACCAATAGCACCTAAGGAGAAAAATATTCATGCTTAGCGTTGTCAAGATGGTGGCCGACGGGGACTACATATGAGCGGAGACACTCGCTCTGAGACAGGGTTGAGCCTTTCCTCACGTTAACAAGTCAGTCTAAAACCTTTATGAGTGATTCCAGCTAATCAATGCTTCTATACCATCTTGTCATCTAAGGCATCTTGTCGTTCTATGCAGGATGCCTATGTTCAGCAGTGGACGCCTTCTGGCTGATGATAGCATAGGTAGGCCGGCATAGTAAATGCGACTGCTACTTGCAGTTATTTACCCGTAGTAGCAGTGGCCTTCATTCATGGACCGCATTCCAGCTTACATTTGGGTTCTGTCATATGTCGAGTAAAGGAAGCAAGTAAAAAAAGTAATGGAAGCAAGAGAGTTGTGTCAGGATCGTAGGACCGCCAGGGTCCGTTGCTCTGTATATTCCTGTAGGAACTAAGGCGTTGATTTGTAGATGATGATAATATTCGTAAATAATAACCTCATTTTTCGTGAGTTTCTGTACTTTTGCCGCTTTCTTATCGCCTTCAGTGCGTACACCAAGCAATCGTTTTAGTAAATAATATGATACTTCGAGCTTCACGAAGATTCCTGGTAGAGCGCCAACTGCACCCAAAACCTAGAAAATATTTATTTATTAAAGGAAACCTTGATCTTTACTTGAAATGTAGCTTCTTGACACTTATGAATTTAGCTTGTCTAACTATAAATGACACGCCCCTCCACTTTATTAGTTTATTTAAAGGTGTGAATGCAAATATTTCTAACTACTATCAGCGTGCTCCTCCTTTTGTGTCTAACCAGCAACTTAATGACCAATTACAATTGCATTTTCGGTGTTTTGCATTCATACATATTTTATGTTTTCTCGTGTGCGCAAATGCGGTAAAGGGGTGCGTCATTTCGGCTTAGACAGACTATACCACCATAACCAACAAGTAGATGGTCACAAAATAATATGTATTACATAGCCCCACGGCATTCGATTTGACTGCGTGCCAACTGACTGACTGTCGTTTATCTTACCTGTCCAACAAGCCTATCAGCACGACAAAGCGTGGGTTCAATCTTTGTACCAACACCAATAAGTCCACCAGGGACTGCATACTGAAGTTCATTTTGTTCGGCAAACAATGAGACGATACGTGAGAAGATCGGCTGGCACGTAAGTTTGCCTTCAGCGTCTTTGCTCACTAGACCTGGTCGAACCTGTAACAAAACATCATCAATTAATTCCCACAGATCAACAGAGCACCACTTTACACGATCCTGACATTGTAGTTATTATTATCTGAATTATTATATAAAAACAACACTGGTATAGTAAAAAATAGGCAAAAAAAAAATACATGCAGTAATATTGCTTGAAAATATAGAATAAAAACATATCAAGGCAAACGCATGGTTGTAACCGATTTCAATACTAATTTATAAAATATCAATATACCCAATCTTTACTCCATACAATATATTAAGCATTGAATGAAACAAAACAATGTAAAAACTCATTTTTAATTGTGGCTTGACTATGATAGAATCCCTGCTGATGTTTAGCTGGAGTTTGGTTTATGAATGAAGGCGACTACTACTACAGTTAATTAGTCGCATCCACTTTCAAGTTCAACCTAAGTCACTTCATGGTCTATACACTTGAAAGTGGTGGTCCATTCCCGGATCAGCAAAATGGGCTATTAAATTAAATATTTATGTTTAATGTCAAAATTGACAGATATCCCCACTTAGTAGTGGCAGCGCCATCTACTTGTGAACAGATAAACCACGAATTGATTTACCATACCTCAATCTCCATTCCAACAGTTAATACGCCTTGTAATATAGAACCACCAGCGACACCTCCTCTCAGTTCATCTACTTCACAACCAGGCTTATTTACATCAAATGATCGAATCACAATCATACGCGGCGGTGATGTGAAGTCACGTAATGGTACAGGGATTTTCTTCGTAATGTATTCGCATAAAACCTACAAAAATAAAATAAAAAACAATG
Source organism: Tinea trinotella (assembly GCA_905220615.1). Lineage (NCBI taxonomy): Eukaryota > Metazoa > Arthropoda > Insecta > Lepidoptera > Tineidae > Tinea > Tinea trinotella. The sequence goes on from HG992314.1 coordinate 5,997,060, forward strand.
ACAACACGACAATAATACTATACATACAAAAAAATAGCAAAAAACACAAAAAGTCACTACCCTAAAAAGCGAAAAATAATAACACTAATGAATTAAACAAATTTTATGCGGCTTACTATCGCGTTTATTTTGGTTTTCCTCGTGACCACGATGGCTGCAAAGCTCTCGAAACGTTGGGATAACAAAAAAAAATGAAAAAATCAAAATAAACGCGATAGTAAGCCGCATAAAATTGGTTAAATTCATTAATCAATGTTCGCGCAAAATCTAAGATGATACTAAAATAATACTAACTATAACTTTAATAAAATAATAATTAAATATTAAATATTTCCCGTATACCCTTACGAACAAACAAATAATTTTCAAAATCAATCCATAATCGACAGTGAATTCAGTCAATATACCTAGGAAATCAAGAGTTTTCCTTGACAGTGGTTATATTACGTCCGGTTAGCAGACTGGGAAAAGGACCACTAACTGCCTGCTGACCATTAAAATTGGAGCAAATAACTGTCACATTTTAAAAAAATATGCTATCCTTCGAATTGTCAAAAATATACTACCTCAATGTTATATTTAAGTTGAGCTGAAATAGGTATAATAGGTGCTCCCTCCGCCACAGTTCCCTGGACGAATTTCGCAATTTGTTCATGTTGTTCCTTAGCCTGACCTTCCTTAACGAGGTCAATTTTATTTTGCAATATCAGTATGTGTTTTAACTTCATAATTTCAATAGCGGCTAAATGTTCACTAGTTTGGGGTTGTGGGCATGATTCATTTCCTGTCAACGAGTTGTGTTATTACATTATTAATTTCTATAAATTACATTTTTTTAGAATTGGTTCTGTAGTGTTTGTATAGTACCTCATGCAGTAGAAACACTGATAACTAAGGATTACTGTAATCACAGGCTCGCCAACGTATCTGCCAAGTGTCTGTCCACGCCGACAGCAGGCGTGTTCTCTGATACGCTCGAGACTGTGTCACGCACATCTAGTAATAGTACGTGTATATTTTTAATACACTACAGGTTCCTTTTTGGTTTTCATTGTGGCTCGACAGGCACTTAATACCCGTTAGTGTGCGGTCCATGAACTGTACGACTGCTAGTACAGTTAAACAACTGCAAGTAACAGTCGCATCTGCTACACTGAACTATTTAAAACCAGCAACTTTTAGGGTCATACAGGAACGCGACTAAATCACTTCACGGTCTAAACACTTGAAAGTGACTACCCTGGATACCCCGGAGATTGGGCCAATATCCACTAAATTGTCTGCATACAACTCTTCTTTTGCTTTTATAATAAAATAAATATTATTCACTTTCTCTACATTATAAAGATTCTGGATAGTAACAACGACTGAGGTAACATTAAAATGCCTCAGTAGTTGTTACTATGTAAAGCCTAAAAGCCTCGCTTCTTCAGTCGCCGGCACTCTTGGAGCCCTTTTTTTTATTGTGACTCGACATATGACAGCACCCCGCTTGATGTTAGTGTGAATGAATGAAAGTGAGGTCTATGAATGAATGTTACTGCTACTACAATTCAATAACTGTGAGTAGCAATCACATCCACTATGCCGGCCTAGTTGGAACAGGCAACTTGCAAGCTGATCCCGAAACGTGACAAAATCACTTCACGGTCTGTATACTTGTAAGTGGTGGTACTACCCCGGATCGGCAGAGTGGGTACCACTGCCTAGCTTACCATCAGGCAAGTCGAGGTTAGATGTGTTGAATAAAACAGAAGAAATATCTTACCAGCAATGAGTAACAACGCTGCGTCCATAACAGCGGCACCGTTAAGCATGGTAGCCATAAGAATGTCGTGCCCAGGGCAATCAACAAAACTGACATGGCGGACCAATTGGAAACGTCCAGAGCATGCGGTCCTTAAACATGGGAAACTGTCGTCTTTTGATGATCCGCCAGAGATGAAACTTGCAGGCCTTGGACATTTAGGGTTGTCGCATTTGTATATCTTTGCATTGGCATAACCTGAAGCAAATATTGTATATTAGGTATAATTTAGTATTAGTGTTGCCAGTCGAAGCAAATAATTGTTTCATAGCGCTGGGTTGCCTAGTGCCCATAACCGTAGAGCTTGTATAAAGAGAATTCTGGATATGAGAAAAGAGAAGGAGTTGTGTCAGGAAAGTGGTGCTCCATTGTCTCTGCCTATTCCTGCAGGAAAAAGCGTGACAATTTGATTTCAGATTAAATATTACAAATATATATTTGGTAATATAAAAGAGGAGGATATTTGTTGGGAGTCTGGTAGGAAGTAGTCCCCGGTCTACTGATTCGGGGTAGTGTCACCACTTAGCGTGAAAGTGAAGTGACTTAAGACGAGTGTCGTGATCAGCTTCTAAGTTCTAAATAGGCCAACATGGTGGAAGGTGACTGCTACTAGCAGTCAAATGACTTATTTATGGACCGCACTCCAACTTAACACCAGTGCTGTCCTAGATTTTCAATTAAATTGTCACCCCTATTTCCCACAGGGATAGGCAGAGACAATGGAGCGCTACTTGCCACGATAGGCACTAGGCAACCAAGCGTTCTTGACAATGTCTCCGATTTGGTCATATGTCGAGCCAAAATGTTATGTCAGGATCGTGGAAAAAGGCGCTCCTTTGTCTCTGCGTAAACTTGTGGGAGGGTTTGTTGCCATTATTATTATTTAACACTACACAGACATCATACGTTCCGAATTACGAAAACTGCTTCAGACGCCGCCACTATGCCGACCAAAAATATTTCGCCAATGTGTCATTAAATGTTGGGCTGATATTGAGAAAAAAAAACTGATTTGTTTTTGAAATACAGAATAACTCTGAACTAGCCTAGCAAATTCCCGGTACTGTGTTAAAATTTAGGCGAGTCAGCGGCATTAAACGTGTAAAGTTGGTAACCTATATTACCTATTTAATAAATCGGTTATAAACAATAAGCGTGTGTTCAATCTATTTAGTAAATACTAAGGACTATTGGCAACTGCTTCATGGTACAGCAAATGAGACAATAATGTTGTATCTAATAGTTTATTTTAAATTACCAAGATAATTATAAAAAGCAATTACACAGAAAAACTTAAAAAATATAATATAATACAAACTAATACACATTCTTATACATTTTAAAAATAACAAATTTCATCCAATATTAACAAATAACTAATATACGAGTATATCATATGATAACGAGGTGTAAATGACAAAAGGCACATTCTTTTAGATTTAAATTGAAAGGATATATATATGGTTGCAATAGGTACAGACCACTTCACACAAAACGAGCGAGCCTTTGTCGCTTTAGTTGCAGAAAAACTAACGTTACTACCAAAATAAACTCAATTCAAAAATAGATTTAAACTTGTTGCAAGAAACATGGCCATATGGCCAAAAGGAAGAGGTAAAAAAATACATTTATTAGCACCCTAAGACATGTTTAAATCTATTCCAGTGAATTTAAATTGCATAGGTTTAAAATAATATATATTTAAAGAGTGGTCCACAGGTCTATGGTCATTTGCTCGTCTGCCGACTCAGGTGTGGTACTTCTATATATGAATTATGAATCCACAATAGAAGGTAATATTTATAAAAGTATATTCCATTAAAAAAGGAAATTTACATAATTGTTTAAAATTTAAAGCCTTATTTTCTTCAGCAAAAGGGCCTAAAACTTAATTTTTATACTGCAAACATCACTCTTCTGGGTTCTAGCAAAAACAAAAATTTGATTTTTCCATCTGGGGGTTAAATTTTCATTATTCAATTATAAGTCGTGGTTTTAAGTTTAAATGTTGATTTTTGTTTTGTCTCTTGCATTTTAATAATTTATAATACAATCAAGATTAGTTTAATATAAAATGAAAAAAAATATTAACAATTGGTAATATACCAAAGAATAAAATGGGCTTTAAAGATCTTTAGTTCGCAACAAAATCAACTAGAAGGCGTAGTTAGAATTGGGTTTGACTGTGTTTTATTTTGTGAAAGTTTTACTATACAATTCACTGTGGGTAAGAAGTGGGTGAGGCGGTATTAATTAGAAAATTGGAAATAAAACTAAAGCCGAATGAACCTCGACATTGAAATTGAATGTGTAGAGCTATACTTATAGCGAAGAAGCGGGGCATGGAGTGAGAGACGCGGTTCAGACGGCTCGGTACAATATAAGGGGAGGGAGTTTCGTGCTAAAATACTATTAACAATTAAAACAAGTGTAGCCATTAGACTTGGGTAGTTCCGGAACGAGTCACTAAAATGATATACTTCCGATCCTGGTACTACACCACTCACTAGTTCACTGCAAATTCAAACGTGTCTCTAGTTCCTTTAGTTCCGAGTCATGCATCGCATATCCACTCACTCACCACTCCTATGATGGAACGAGATATAAACACATCGTACATTCGTACGGAATCGTACCTCGTTCGTTACTCGTACCTAGTATTTTCGCGTAATACCGTGAAATTATATTTTATATATCCATTGCTCTCCGCGTGCACAAGAAAATATTTACACCGCGTGCTTTACGAGTAATGGTATGAAAGTATGTTGAAGAGAGCAGCAACTCGTCGTCTTTTTATAACGTATTTTTCTAACGAATATTTGCAGTTTTAAATTATGCGAATTGGTAATTGTGATTATAATTATTGTTTATTATAGTTTCTGTGTACATTTGTGAAGTGTATGATCTAAAATAATTCTATAGAAAGGATATCTTGATTTCTCAGAACAACTGCAGCTTTTCTTTACCGAATGAACTAACCGAATGCGCTTCCTTGAACTAAATGAACTAGATGAACTAGTGAACTAGATGAGTGAACTAGTTCCGATGGAAAAAATATACATACATATCACTCCGTATCATTTGATGGAAGCGTTTTGCGCATGTATAGTAGCCATTGCCTAATCATCAGCTATCTTGCGTTTCCTTCTGCAAGACAGCACTTTATTTTTAATGTCTTTATTAATTCTAAAGATATATAATTTATATTTATATAATATAAATGCCATACAAATATGTAAACACTTTTTTCCCTCTTGGGGGTAAGGCTTATTAAATTTCTCATTTTTAGTTTATCATATTTTTTCCAAGCAAAAGCTTAAAGCTAGTCAGTTTATTTAAAATTATAACATTAATAGTTAATTGCACTTTTCTCAAAATTATATTATAAGATGTGTAATGAATTATGATGTTTTAGATATTTCTATCAGTCTTCTGCACCTAGATATATTTAAAACATAGAAGGCAACATTTACAAATGTAAGTTGGGTACTGGACATTTAATATCAATATATTGATAAAGGCACTTATAGTTTTCTAATCTAAGGTTATTTTATCGTTTATATTTATAAACTCAAAAATCAATTTATAAAATGTTTCTCATTTTTCTCATACACAATTTAAAAGAAATTATGTTCCCGCATTAAAAATATCTAAAATAAAAGCTCAAAATTAAGTTATTAAAATGTCTAAAATAAAGATCAAATGTGTCAAAACAAATATTTTCTACAATTAGTAGCACCGCATTTACATTCTGATCGAACTCTATTCTTGGACGGTGACGTTGACTTGTGAGTCTCCTCAGCTGTTACACCTGTTATATTTGATACATCAGTTGATGAATTAGACTCTACATCATTAGAAGATGATGCTAAAGCATGGTTAAGATCATTGTTAACATAAATATTATCATCATTGGTAACATCACTACCTTTTTGGAGATAATCAAAACAAACTTCCTGTCCTGCCTCTATGTCACGCATAGCAAACAAAGCTAACATAGGAAGGTTAGGATCTAAACAGTCAGCCCAAACTGCCCAAACACCCAGATTGGGATCACATGAATGATTTATGAAATGTGATATATTTCCTAAATAAGCAGCATCTATTGTGTATGGATTTTCAACAGAATTGAAGTCTAAATCAAACAAATATGTTAAGCCATTAGCATCATATTCTCTGCCTCGTTTCTCAGCTTCATCATTTGTGATTACTTCACCAACATATTGACATAAGAACTGGCCTTGACATATCTTTTGCTCAGTTCTAACGCCCCAACCGCATCCATTGGAGGTGCGAAATATACATAATTTAAATTTACGACCAGCCTGTACTACACGGTTGGTGCAATCAGGTGAACACATGCATGCCTTGTTACACTCATAGATAGGAGTACCAGGTGCAATTCGTAAACGTTTTTTTGCAGTATAAGCATAGTGGCCTCCTTGAATCCCACAGCAACAATTTGAACGTGTCCCGCAACTTTCACATTTACAGCCAATTGGTGGCTCATCAGGAATGATTACACCGGCTCCCGGAATAGATTGGTGTATGTAAGTGAAATTTTCTGGTGGGCCAGCTAAATCCACAACATTTTCTACTACTATCTTTTTAGATTTATCTACTTGGTTTAAGTGGTCTTCCCATTCTTTTAAAGCTATTAATTGTTGGCAACGGCGTCTAGCTAACATATACAATTGCAATATATCTCTAGTATCTTGTATGAGAGTATCTGCATGTCCTTCTTCATTTTCTTTTAATGTTACTATGCTGAGTAGCTTTAAAAATAATTTAACTCTTAAGTCTGCAATATCAATGTTGTCATCAAGTTCAGGTAATCGCTTAGCTAGGTTTTCATCACTTGTCAAATTATCAAAAGATATTTCTTCCTTAACTTTCTCAAACTTCTCAAAATATTCTAACTCTTTATCTGTTGTGAATTTCAACAATACTTCGGGACAATTATCTAGATGATCCATTGGTTCCCAAGAGTTATCCTTATCGGAATAACCTTTCCATTTTATATAAAAGTATTCTTTTCCATGTTTATAATTAAAATCAACAATTTTTTCTATTATATATACTTCTGGTTCATTTTTACGAGCCTTTTTAGAAACAGGTGAACCACTATCAGATTCACTATCAGACAAAGGTCTTTTTGCTCTTTTTAGTTTTTCAATATATAACTTTTCCCATTTAAACTCTGACCTGTCACGGTACATTCTTATAATAGAGTCAGACACGCGCTCTGCAACACACCATTTTTATAGGTTAATATCTTTTGAAATATTTGACAAATGTTGGATCTTGAGTCCCTGTTTGTGGGTTTTAATGCATTTAAATATTTCACTGTACTTCTGCTGAAAGTTTTATAGTATCTTGATGGTTTTGGTTAAATACAATTTCATTTTAAGATATTATTTATAGTCATTTTTAAATATTATGCCTATGAAAAGGGTCATCGTAAATTGTTAATATGATGCATTCCCCTTTCGTGGTTTAACAAAACTTAAAATGCAAGTGTAAATAAAGAAATAAACTAAACCCACGAACCAGGAGTGACACCAATACAATATTAAAGTATTTATCTTATAATAAATATAAGATTTAATATATGCAAAATAAATAAAGTGTTTCTAATTAAAGTAATTAACTAATTATGAGATATTAAGAGAAAAGGTATAAAGTTGCCAGGTCAAACAAGACCATCAATTTGAAATGAGACTGCTACTTGCAGTAATTTACCTGTAGTAGCAGTGCCCTTCATGTTTAGGGATTAGCATCAGCAGAGCTGTTAGGCCACAATAAAAAAAAACACAGTTAATTATTAATGACTTACTTCAGATTTTTTTAAGGACATAGTTGTATTGAATATCATTTTTATGAACTATTAAGAAAATTGTGGGTGTGAAGTAAGCAAGAGAAGTCAGTATAGTGCGTTTTATTGTCTCTGCCTATACATGTGGGAATTAAGGTGACAGATTTTCTATGCACCATCAAAATGTAATATAATAAAATTTTCCTTTATGATTGTTTTTAAGAATTATTTGAAAAGGATTTGAAAGGATAGCTATGGTAACTTGTGATTTTTTTTATTGCCATTGATTTCACGCCTCCCACAGGGATAGGCAGAACTAAACGAGAGTGCCATTTTTCATAATCCTGAAACAATCTTGCTCACTTTATATCCACAATTTAATTTTAGATTGGTTCAAAAATATTTGTTCACCATATTTCTACCATATTTCTAGGAATAAGTTATACAATTAATAATATGTACACATAAAAATACATACCCAATTTAATTGTAATATTTCTTTCTAACTCGTTCTTGAAACGTACAGTTTGTACTCCTGATATAGCTTTTACCACAGTAGATTTTCCGTGAGCTACATGACCAATTGTACCAATATTAATCGTTGCCTGTCTTGATATCACTTCAGGTGATAGTGCAGACAACTTTGTTATATCCTGAAATTAATAGTAATTTATTAATAAAAAGTTATATATATTTAAAAAAAAACAACATCTATATACTTCTTTCGAAGCGACAATGTACAAGAAAACATTTAGTATTATGTTGCAATAAAAGTATATAATTCATGAATAATTATTAACCACATTGACAGAAACTCAAACCAGAAAAGTATTGAGGGTTATGTTGAATGAAAACTGTTGATAGACAACAAACTATTACATTTATTAGTGTAAACCTGCAATAGTAACGTCTTTACACAAAGATGTAGATTAAAATGACAATAAATTAGAAAATGCTTACCAATTTGGATAAATCCTGCTGATGCAAGTTAGATTGGGCACTAGGGTTACGACCGTCAGACGACGCCATGATTGCAGTACAGCCTTTGTTGGCGTTTTCCCGATATTTGTTATGAGAAAAAAGGTGTTGATTAACTATTTAAACGTAAATATAACAAATAAAACCTAATGTAGAAGTACACGCTCTTTCGAATTCAGTTCGTGGCGTGTAGATTAATGTTGCCAACTAAATAAATTTATTCTTAAAATTACAGCATCTCGCGTGCTTCTGCCTTATTTCTTCATCTTGCTACCTAATTGTCCTATTTTATTTATTTATTTATTATAGATAAGATTCCTACCTATCTTAAAATGTGATAATAGTGCTATATAACTTTTATAGAATTGCCATTTTTTTTGGTTTAAAATAAGATCGCGAGATCTTATTTATTGTAGCAAGATGCAAGAGAATACTCCAAAGCGTATTTTAGCGAACATAGTAAATAACAATATTTATTCACAGAAGCATGAAATTATTTAAATACTCTTAATATTAATTCAACTTTTGAATTTTCTCTTTGAAATCCAACTTTGAAATTTGAAAATTTATTTCGAAAGAAAACATATGGAAAACCTCTCTTGTGTCCAAATATCGGTTTCGCTGTTTAACGATGCTAATATTTGATAATAACGATCCAATGTCTAATCCAGGAAAGAGAGGGCAGCTTCTTCATTGGCCTATGTGTTGTCAAATTTTAGCTCAAATATCTAGAGAGAAGTTTGCTACAATAATTACGGCTGAAAATAAAATTTGGCACTAATGTATATTATGAAAACTTTTAAAAACGCTTTATTATTTTACACTTCTAGTTTTTCCAAGTCTAATTGAAAACAGCGTCATTATACACATATACACAGATAACTTATTTAGGTCGGATCTATTTTGATATTTAGCGCCTGCATTTGTAGAATATTTTGAAAATATTTGTTAATTTATTCTCTATTAGTTTATATATCTTAAGTTTGTCTATAATTGTATGGTGCTCCGAAGTTCATGTGGACCTTCTTAATTATTTATTATAAATATGACTATAAAAAATGAAGAAGAACAAGATCATACAAAAAGGTTACGTTTTAAGGCTACTTCGACTGCGAACACACTTCAACAAAACACCGATCTGAAAACGGATGATCATAGGAATTTGGATGGAAAATCCTCAAAGGAAACTAAACGAAAAGGTAGGTTATTTATTCTTTTAGACAGTAAAAATAAATATATCTTTATTTTAACTTTTAATATCATTTTAGATGGAGTTAAATCGCCGTCTATATTTTCATTTCTGCATATTGAACTGACCAGAGGATATTTGTTAGAACATGACGAAGAGAGATTTTCTGCCAGAAGAGAAAAGGTTTATTCCTTTATAAAGATCCCTCAAGAGTTAGAGAAATTCATGACATATGGATTTTTCCAATGTGCCGATTCTTTGTTATTTGTTTACACTTTTTTGCCCTTACGATTCATTATGGCTTTCTGGTCATTTATTACTAGATTATTCAAGAAATGTTTTGGGTAAGTACCTACCAACATTTTAAGAAGGCGAGAAAATGAAAATAATCACTACCATTCCAATGTTTTTTTAGTGCAGCTTATTTGATAATAAAACTTTAATTTATATTATTATTGAAAAATAGGCCAGCAACTAAAGGCGCTCATATCCTCTTCGGTATCGTTATATGCTTAGATTATATTGTTCCATTAGATTCAAAATCTAATAAGAGGATCTATTGAGATGTTTCTTTTTTATATTTTTAATTATTATAATTAACAATAGGCTCAAAATAAAAATTCATACCAGATTGTTTTAAATTTTGCTATGGTTTTGTGTAAACATTGTTTATGAAATAAAAGATTTTCAAGCCTACTATAGCATTTATTTTGATTTTTGTAATATGATATTTTAAATCTGACCTTTGTCTTCCTGAACAATTCACCATAATCCCATGATCAATTTACCACCAAAGCCTTTGCAATGTTGGATTTTGATAAATTAAAATGTGATAGTAAGCTACAAAAATCTTTTATTGCTTTGAGGTAAATATGCATATTATATCAAGAAAAGAATTTATAAATCTCATGTGAATGGATGCGTTAAACGAGGCAGGCCCAGGAGGGTGTTTACTGACCAAATCGGAGACATCGTCAATAAAGCTAGACTGCCTAGTGCCCATAACCATAGAGCTTGTATGAAGAGAATTGAGAACGTGAAGGAAGCGAGAGAGTTGTGTGTGTCAGGATCGTGGCAAGTGGCGCTACATTGTCTCTGCCTATTTCTGTGGGAAAAATGCGTGACGATTAATAAAATAATAAATATTAAGGCCCATTAACATTGCTTTATCGCAATTATAAAATTCATTAGTTTAAAAATATTTTTTTTTATGTTGTAGCATCTGACCTCAACTTGCCTGATAGTAAAAATGGATATTTATGGTTGCCTCAGTTTATGTCAATGTGCTGGTCAAAAGTGCTTTATATTGCTTTATGCTTAACTATTTTCTACTCATAAACTTTTATGTCTTTTTAGTTTTTACTCACACCCTCGGAGAAGCATATTAAAGCCAGCGGAAACATGTGACATGTTAAAAGGGTTCATATTATTAATATGTAGTATATTAATGTGTTATATTGATACAAATATGATGTATCACTTAGTAAAGAGTCAAAGTGTTATGAAATTATATATTTTTTATAACATGTTAGAAGTTGGCGATAGACTGTTCTCTGCTTTTGGCCAGGATACAATTGATGCTCTGTTCTGGACAGCAACGGAGCCAAGGGATAGAAGACGGGAGCATTTAGGTGTTATACCTCATTTGCTGTTTGCCATGATTTATGTGTGTATCCTTTTTATTTCTTGAATTAGGTTTCGATGAAGAACCCCGGTTAATAAAAGCATATTATTTTTAACAAATGGTTATACAATTTTCCAAGTTCATCATTTGTGCCTGATAATAAGCAGAAGTGCAAGACATGAATGAAAACCTCTATTACAGTTGACTGCAAAGCAATTGCAGCCTTGTTGGAACTGGCAACTTTTATTCCGATTCTAAAATGCAACTAAATAACTTCACGGTCTGTATGCTTGGAAATGTTAACACCAATTTCAAGCTACCCTGAATTAGCAGACTGGGCAAGATGCCTATCACTCTTAAAAACGCAAAAGAATAGGCATATTTTGTTATACTTCAGTATATTTAGGGTTAATCAACCCTTGTAAACCTTACAACTATAATTTTCCTAAGCTTAAAACTTCAGTTCTCCACAGTTTACTTGTATTATTTCAAGCGACAACATTAAATGTGGCATTTAATTCAAACAATAAGAGTCTACTTATTATAATGATGTCAAATAATGTAAGTATTAATTTATTTCCAAGTTAAAAATTATTTAGCTGACAAACTAAAAGTGCACCTATTGAACCTATGCTATACGAGTACTAGTTACAAAAATTGTACATACTGCATAGATTTTTTGGGACAATCAACAATAGTTGTATAATGTAGGTAGTAATCTGACAATCTGATAATTTCTGTTTCTGCTTGAATTCGAAATGCTATGAATGCAACCATGGTGTAGTGGTAGTGCAATGGTCACGTAAACATGGAGCATAGATTCAATACCACTTGCCAGTGCCATTGTATCTTTGGTTGTCCTATTTCTGATACAAACACTTTAGTAGCTTAATATTGAAATGTAAATAAGAAAAAGTTACAACTGAAAATTGGATTGAATATTTTTACAGACAAATTAGCTTGGAGACGTTTTTGCATCTGTAGTAGCGTGTGTAGTACATAGCAAAATGATAATTTAGTAAAATTATGACTTGACTTATGACAGCACCCCGCTTGATGTTAAGCTGAAGTGTGGTCCATGAATGAATGTCACTGCTAATACAGTTCAATAACTGTGAGTAGCAATCACATCCACTATGCCGGCCTAGATGGAACCGGCAACTTACAAGCTGATCCCGAAGCGTGACCAAATCACTTCACGGTCTGTATACTTGTAAGTGGTGGTACTACCCCGGATGGGCAGATGGGTACCACTGCCTACCATTCTATTAACCATAGAGCTTGTATAAAAAGAATTGTGGATGTGAGCGAAGCGAGGGAGTTGTGTCAGGATCGTGGCTGGTGGCGCTTCATGGTCTTTGCCTATCCCTGTGGGAAAAAGGCGTGACAAATTGATTGATTGATTGTATTTATTGCGTTAAAATATGTTTTTTTTTTCAGTTTGTAGAATTAAAAGGGAGTGTATTCAAAAAGTTTGACAAGAGTAACCTATTTCAAGTGTCCTGTAGTGATGTTAGGGAAAGATTGCAACTCTGCGTTTTACTTTTGGTTGTGGTACTCCAAACGATGAAGGAATTCCGATGGCGCGAAGAGAGATTTTGGGTTTTAGCACCAGATTGCATACTTGTATTGGCATTTGAGCTGGTTATTGATTGGTTAAAGCACGCATTTATTACTAGGTTTGTATTTAATTTATTTCTTTAATTATTTTATTTATTGCCTAATTGGGATATCAATAATATCCTCTGAATGGAGGCACCTAAGTGCACTGTTACTGAAAGTAGCAGATGCATCCACTATGTTGGCCGAGTTGTCACTAGCTACATTCAACATGACTGAGTACTCTAGGTCTGTGTAGTAGAATGTGGTTATACTACCTCAGATTGGCAAACTGAGGCAAACCCAGAGCAAATATCTGCCTACTTTTGTTATCACAGGTATTCATTCCTACAATCTAATTATTCATCAACATCATCATCCTCAGCCAGAATGACGCAATTTCGAATGACAAGATGTCAGTTGCATCCACCGGTTATTCGTGACTTTCACTATGTCATCAGTCCACCTAGTGGGAGGCCTACCTACGCTGCTTCTTCCGGTTCGTGGTCTTCACTCTAGAACCTTTCTTCCCTATCGGTTGTCAGTTCTTCGAGCGATCTAATTATTAAATATTACAAATTAAAGTTATAAAACAAATTTTTGGCTGCCTGGAAATTGATTTGAGATATCATTGGGACCATGCCTGTCAACATTTCAGTGTCTATACTTCTTCATCTACTTTTTAATTAAAATTAAATTAAAAATATACCTAATTTGTAGATTTAATGAAATCCCATATGGTGTCTATCGTGAATATACTGTGAGTTTGGCGTATGATGTTGCACAGACAAGACAAAAGCATGCATTCAGTGATCATTCAGACTTGGTGGCAAGGAGAATGGGATTTATAACCCTGCCTTTGGGTGTTGTGATTTGTAGAGTTTTGGCACATGCAGTTAATATCGATGGGTAAGATATATGAACCAGTAAATTTTTGTTTATTTATTGTAACTCGACATATGACAGCACCCTGCCAGATATCAAGCTGGAGTGCGGTCGATTAATGAAGGTGGCTACTACAGTTAAATAACTGCAAGCCAAGTAGCAGTCACATAGTCATTTTGACGACAGGCGTGAACGAACGGTTTAGCGATTGGTTTGCTGCGCGTAAAGTCCCTGGTTCGATTTCCGGTCGGAGCAAATATTTGTTTCATAGCTTTTATTTGCAATACTTAATAATTATATTAAATATTGCAAATATTTGTTAATAAAAAAAAATTGATGGATATTTGCTTTGGGTCTGGTTATCAAAGAGTGGTAGGCAGTGGTACCCAGTCTGCCGATCCGGGGTAGTACCACCACTAACAAGTATACAGACCGTGAAGTGATTTGGTCACGTTTCGGGATCAGCTTGTAAGTTGCCGGTTCCATCTAGGCCGTCATAGTGGATGTAATTGCTACTCACAGTTATTGAATTGTAGTAGCAGTGACCTTCATTCATGGACCACACTTCGGCTTAACATCAAGCGGGGTGCTGTCACATGTCGAGTCACAATAAAAAAAAATACACTGTGCTGGCCTGGTTGAAACCCGGACTTACAAGCTGATCCCGAAACGCGACTAAGTCATTTCATCATATACTTGTGGTGGTGGGTGCTACCCCGGATTGGCAGACTGGGCACCACTACTTACAAGTCTTAAAAATGTGTATGTACATGTTTCAGCGTTGCGGCTGTAATATTGATGGTCATTGCATATTTTTGTTTAATTGCCCTTAGAATATTAATATCTGTATTAGTATTGGGCAAAGCATGTGATCTTATAACAATGCACGAGTCTGAGAAGAACGATAGCCAACATTGTACACCTAAGAGGTACTTAACAATTTCCTTATCAATATATAAAATACTAGCGGACCCGACAGACGTCATGCTGCTCTTATGTAAAATAAAAAACCGATTGCAGCGCCACCTGTCGTGTGAATCTAAAGCATTCTAGAATCCACATTAACACATATTAAAAAAAACGAAATGGGACTAACCGTGTAGGAGGAGTTTAGTGACATACACACGTTCAGAATAATCATATACACATATCAAGATAGGTTTAACTGCTGGGTTATCACATATTTACACCTATTTCGCCTATAGGCGTTTTTTAAATGTTAAGCCATTGTAAAGCCGAAGTGCAGTCCATGAATAGATGCGACTACTATTACAAGTAAACAACTGCAAGTAGCAGCCTCACTCACTATGCTTATCAACGTAATCAAAAATTATTTGTTATATCCAACCCCCTAGTCGGTTATGAGGTACTACCCCAGGTTAGTTTCATTATGATGCGGGCTTAAAGGACCATGATCTATAAAGTTTATATTTATTAAATTTAAATGTATGATTCTGACACAACTCTAGTGTCAGGATCACAACACAACATCTACAATTAACTTCATATAGTTCATATAGTAAGTCATATAGGCATGCGGACCCTGCTTTCTGAAATATGTCCTGACTTGATTTAAAAACATTTGTCGGGGTCGTCTTTTTTCACCCTTCTTTTTTTATTGAAACGCGACATCTGAGCTTGATTTTTCTTTATGATATCTGACGACGAATGAAAGTGCCGACGAATGAAAAAAACAAAATTTCAGGGAGGTGAGAGAGTGGACCTGTAAAGAGACACCTTGCAGTCACAAATCGCCTGAAACAAAAAAACCTACATTACTACAATTTAAAATGCCTGATGATATTCATATTGTAAGTAATAGTTTTTCTATTTTATGAATCAATCAAATTGTCACGTCTTTTTCCACCGAGACTATGCAACCCAGCTTTCTTGAGGATATATCCGATTTGATCGGAAAACACCCAGACAATGAGAATAAGCTTCGTTTTGACAGTTAAAATCCATTAATGAGCTTCAAAATTGTGATCGCGCATAATACTGAGAGTCGATGTTCATTTTCACTTACAGTTCAAGCTTATTGAAACTCATTGTCCGAATGTATAATATAGTCCTATGCAGTGGCGTGCGGTGGGATTTTACAAAGGGTAGGCAAAAAAGATATCCTATTTTGTACTATACTAAATATAAACCTTATATAGTATAAAATAGTATTCTGTGAATTTTACAATATACACTTACATTACAATATACATAACCTATCTTTTGTACATAATTAAAAATATATTAAATAAATATTCATACCAAGTAACATCTGCACAAGATAACCCTCAATAAAGACTTCATTATAAATGATATTACAAAATACAAATAATAACCTAAATAATCAATTATTTTATAACATAACCTTCATATCTTTTATGCACATGTAAAAACATTTTTTATATTTCTTTTTTTACCATATAAATAATCAAACGATTAATTAAATTAAATATTAAAATCAACTATTAAACATTTAACTTAAAAAACGAGAGCGAACAATCACTACACAAACTTCTGTCAAAACAATAAAAGGAAAACAAAGAACGAAAAAATAAAAACACCAATCGGTATAACATGACAAAATATATGCATTTGACACATAAAACAAGCATAAAAACAAATACAATAAGAAGCCATTCAATTTGGTAGGGTAATACTGAAGACCGTGGCTCTAATTCACGCACACATGGACGGTCTGTTCTTATACGACTGATGACAACACCGGCGTCACACTAAGACAAGAAATTGCATTAGTGTGCGTGGATTTGAGACATTTTTAATTCGGTCTAACAAAAACTGGACGTTGAATATTTAATCAGCGCCTTATTTTTGCGTGTTACCGGGGGAACCTTTGCGCGTCGTGATGGATTTTATATTCAGGCGCTTATTATTTTTGCAATTAAATATTGATTGATATATTGAATGTATACTAATTGTGTATTATTTAGTAATAAAATAAATAAATAAATAATACAGTTTTTTCCGGGGGTAGGCACAGTCTTTATGACTATTTAGACCGCACGCCACTGGTCCTATGTTATTATGCCTTGTTACATTAATATATATATATATTACGTACGGGATATATATATATATATGCAACGAGGCAAACATACTCCTATAATGGAAATTTGATACATTAATGAACACACACACACGCGCACGCAAACAGGCAAACGCGCATACACACACACACACACAGTGGCGTAGCGTGGCGGGGCGGCTCGCCCCGAGCGGCACATTTAGGGGGCGGCAAAATTAAAAAAAACTATAATAAATCGTTAAAATTTGTACCTAAAATTCACATTTTTGTTGTACCTATGATTGAAACTCCTAAATAAGGGGGCGGCAAATTTTTTTTTCGCCCCGGGCGGCTGACTTCCACGCTACGCACACCCACAACACACACACACACCCACAACACACAAATACATAAAATACTGGTTTTTATTTAGTTTAGTAATAATGATTTTAGTACCGTTTAGTGTAAACAGTTAAATGTTAAAATGTTTGATTAAACCCATTAATGGTAGTATTTTTGTTTATAGTAGTAAATAGATATCGTAAATTGTAATGTTGGATTGTTTAAATGGAAATAAATGAATAAATGATTTCAGAGTGAGCCTATAGTGGATACATCTGTTGGGGCAGCGGCCATATTCTCAAATAGTGCTATAGATTTAAACGGTGTGTGTTATTTGGAAGATACAATCAATACACCTATCAAACAAGAATCATCTGAATTACTTGATACTGAAATTGTGAGTTCATATTTAAGTTTCATCATCATCATCATCAGCCAGAAGGCGTCCACTGCTGAATATAGGCCTCCCCCTAAGAGGACTTTCACTATGTCGTCAGTCCACCTAGGTCGTAGGCCTACCTACGCTACGTGTTCCGGTTTGTGGTCTCCACTCTAGTTTGTGGTCTTTTTTCCTCATCGGTAGTCGAATCTTCATATTTAAGTTTATTGTATATATTTTTTTGTGTAGCTTGTCATATGACAGCACCCCGCCTGATGTATAGCTGGAATGCAGTCCATGAAAGGCGGCGACTGCGACTACAGTTAAGTAAGTGCAAGTAGCAGCATTCGTATCCACTATGCCGGTTGAATCCGCAGATTGAGCAAATGACTATTAACTGTATAGGTACAGATCTTAAACACACAGAGTAAATATCTGTCAAATTTCTTCGTTAATAAATAATTGTAATATCTAATTTAATAATTAATATTACAAATTAATGTTATGAAACAAATATTTGCTCTGTCCTGGAATCAAACCCGGAACTGGTGTACTAATTTTTATTTATTATAAACAGGGTGATTTTAGTAGAAGTGCGCCAGACATAAAAGCCCCTGCTTCCACTGAAGTGCCTGTCAAAGAAGAGCGACCAGAAGCAGTTGAAACAGAGGGTCGGATTAAAAGACGATCAGAATCTGAACCTAATTTAGCTGTGCCTGATGAACATTATGAAGATAATTGATACAATCTAGAACAAGAATAACCCTTTGGATAAGAATGTATGCAGAGAAATATATTCATAAAGATTTTTATGAACCAATGGGTATAAAATCGATGGCTTTGGTCGATCAAAATGATGTTACTTCGAAACATCAAATTGTATTAAAACAATTGCTAACTTATATATAATGGGTTTTTGGTATAACGCCTAATATCACTGGTGCCTAATGCTGCAGTAAAAGTGTAAAACATGTTGATAATATCCATAATATCAAATGTCATAAACCGAATTTATGTAGAACCTGCGGGCCGACCGCGTAACTCAATGACAATGAGAATGGGCTTCGTTCTGACAGTTGTATTCCATTAATGAGCTTTAAAAAAAAATGCGACCGCGCACCACACTAAGAATCGATGTTTATTTCCATTAACAGTTCAAGCTCATTGAAACTCATTGTCCGAATAAATAAAAGTTGTTTATGACATTGACAGCGACCGCGTAATTTTTTGACAAATGGAAATGAATTTCATTTTCGTTCCCATTAAGGGGTCGGCCCCCTGATATAGGTTACGTCGCAAATCCAACATATTCCTCTAACCTTTTATCTGCTTTATTAAGATGTCTGTGTGGTTAGAATTTTAATTACTTATTTCATATTCCATTTTACACTTCTTTAAAATCATTGATAAACGTAAAAAAAAATATTTTTATTGTGATTCGGAATCTGACCTTAAATTATACATTATACTACAACAAAAAAACTCCTTACATTCTTAATTGGACTAAATATGTGATACGAGTACAAGAGTACCTTAATATTTTTTTGTGATTTTGTGAATAATTCAAATTTGAAATTTTATATCACATGTTAATATTAACTAATAGGAGTGTTACTTGCACATCTAGTTTTCTAGTACTCCAGTTTACTTGTAACATTGCAAGAATAAGCCCTCTCATATACTTCGAGCCCCGCTATAAATAGGGTTGCCAACCCTCCCGGAAAATGTCTGAAATACATGTAGTCTAAAATACTTTACATGTATTTCAGACTTTACATGTATGTGCACAAACTTCAACGATTACACATATAAAAGAGTTTTACGCAATTTAAAAAAAAAAACACTTTTAAATAAAATACATTTGATTTTAATGTTTTTCTCACCTCCCGGATTAATGATCAGCTGAGTTGGCAACCCTAGCTATACCGTATTTTGTGTATTTGGCATCAATATCTATTTCTTTAATGTTGGGTCCTTAAAAATAAATACGTGCCGCTATTTTTGCAACCAGGAACTGCACAATGAGGCATTTTCAGAGAACATGAAAATAAATACGACGATAGGTTATAGTTGTGTCGACATGCGCCCTCTATCGCGCACAATTGGCAGATTAAGTCCCCATTCTTGTCCTACCCGCGTTCATTAGGCAGGGCGTTTAGTTCCAACTCTCATGTTGAAGTCCTTCAGAATAAGATTACGTTTTTTATATTTTTAAATATGTCGGTTAATATAACATGCCGAGACTGATTGTTTATTATATAGATTTTATTTATTGCTTTTTTATAAGGCATTTTGTGTCAAATGTTTTTTTTTGTGACGGTGCTATGTTTCGCATGTAAATATTTTATTATGTATATATTTGATTGTTATTAAATTGGCTTTTTATATTGATGTATATGGGTGGGTTTTGAAAAAGACCAATTGATTGGTCTACTTAAAATAAGATGTATAGTATATTAAATCCCAGATATACTTGTGCAGTTTTTCTTACTGAGCTTTGATATCCGACATTGACTTGCCTGATAGTAAGCAGGAGAAAGTCCAAGAGCGGTTACTCCAGTCGCCGTCAGTATGCTGGCATTTGTGCTTTGACGTTTTATCAACCAATGGGCAATTTGTGTATTATACGAGAACAATAAAACCCAACTGTCAAACGTTTGTCACTTTTATAATGACTACAACTTTTGCAGAGTCTGCCAATCGTAGGCCAGACAGGTTCGGGTCAGATGACGACAGGCGTGGACGAACGGTTTAGCGATTGGTTCGATTCCCGGTCGGAGCAAATATTTGTTTCATAGATTTTATTTGTGATATTTAATAATTATATTAAATATTGCAAATATTTGTTAATAAAAAAAGAGATAGATATTTGCTTCGGGTCTGATTATCAAAGTGTGGTAGGCAGTGGTACCCAGTGGTAACATCAAGCGGGGTGCTGTCATAAGTCGAGTCACAATAAAAAAAGGACATAAAAATACAACTTTCACTATACAAAGTAGGGGTCACTTTCGGGTACCAATTAGCGGAATAGTGTTGTGTGTGTCACCATTGTGGCCGGCATAATGGTAATGATTTGATCTGCTTTTAATTACTTACGGCCCACCCACATACATTGATACTATGGGTAATAATATATTTTGTATCTAAGTCATTATTATATTAAAAAGTGGACTGAAAAATGTTTTTTAATTTGTTCTTTATTATTAAAGATTTTATTTGAATAGTGTTTTTTGTTTTTTGACTATTAAGGTTAGGAATACACGGCTTGAGAACCATTCTTGAAAATGTACAAATGTACAAATCAAATAAAAGTTGAAAAATAGAACAGAATTTATATTTTTCAACTTTATTCAGGGATTCGCAACATTAGGTTTAAAAAAAAATAACAAGCAACCTGGACCCCGATACTCGACAGTAATAAATAAATAAATAAATCAATAGGTAACTATTGATTTACCCAACGTTGATTGGTTTTATATCGACGATACAGAGCTTTAATAATCACTAAAATATAATCCGACTATACCTGCGGCACGCTATGATGGCAGTTTTGACGTTTGACCCGTTCGTGATTACTATTCGATGTTCGTATTTACTATTTTGAACAAATTGTAGCAATTTTTATTGGGTCTTGGATTTAAGTCTGAACAGGGTATTTTCTTAGATTTTGCGCGAACATTGATTTGCTCCGATCTTAGAACTTCTATTCACCTAAATCCGTTTTAATCTGTTCAAAGAATTAAACAAATTTTATGCGGCTTACTAACCGGGAACAGAAATAACAAAAACAAAACATCAAACGGGGTTTTGGAAACAATAACAGTATCAACCAATAGGACGACCAACACCTCAGTCTCTCCGTGACCGCGATGGCTGCAAAGCTCTCGAAGCGTCGGAATAATAACGAAATTGTAAAATCAAAACCAGGATAAACGCAATAGTAAGCTGCATAAAATTTGTTTAATTCTTTGAACAGATTAAAACGAATTTAGGTGAATAGAAGTTCTAAGATCGGAGTGTATTCCTAACTTTAGGTTTGCCTATTTCCTTATACTTTTGCCATGAGCGATTTTTTATCATTGAAAATTTTAGTTGAAAATTATAACAGAAGACGCCTAACTTTAAGTGAGAATTTTTGACAATTTTGCTCTTAAACTGTCAAATACTTTGACATTTATTTCCACTTGAGTTGTAATGTCTTGTCACATTTGCACTGTGAAAATCGCTTATCACTAACATTTTATTCTAGACAATAAAAGTCCGTGCTTAAAAGTATTCATTAAGTAATAGTCTGTATACGAAACAAATGTATTATTATTTATATTTTTTGCGTAAATAAAATGGTTTGTTAATACTTGTTATTTCTTTAAACTACGATAAAAAGATCAAATCTTCACGAACTGTCAATCCTAGTTACAACAACTTACCCTGATGAAGCGAGTGTGGGACGCGAAAAGGAAGATCTTCCGCCGCACACTGACTGCCGCCCAGTGGTCTGAAAATGTGATTGTATCATAAAAACTGGGTGACCATTTGAAAGATACATTGGTAACGGCAAGAGTTTTAGAACCGGGATCTCTCGGTTTTGAAGTCATTTATTTACTACAAATGTGGATAGATGCAAACTTTTAACAAGGTAGGTCCACGAGGGTGTTTTCCGATCAAATCGGAGACATCCTCAAGAAAGCAAGATTGCCTAGTGCCCTAACTGTAGAGCTTGTATGAAGAGAATTGTGGATGTGAGGGATGCGAGGGAGCAGTGTCAGGGTCAGAGTAAGTGGCGCTCCTTTGTCTCTGCCTATCCCTGTGGGAAAAAGGCGTAACAATTTGATTGATTGATTATCTACCACTAGACCACGATCACCTTTTTTGTTATATATTTAAATCGTAGCAGCGCCACCTTTCTGCCATCACAGTAACTAATATATGTAACTAAATCTTGTTGACTACTATTCCCTCTATTGAGTTAATATAAAAGCATTAATTACATGTCCTACAAATAGGTGTCGCTAGCTGTTGGTAATCTTGATTAAATTGTAAATTATGTAAAATTTTTATTTATATTTAATGAGACGTTATTATTTCATAGTATAGTTTAATAAACTCTTACAGGGAAGAATTTTCAAAAAAACGTATGGGTTAAAACTCTTTTTGATATCTAATGATGTACCTAGGAGCTGTTTCTTCTTGCATACATTATAAAAATATTCATTATCTTTTTTATCACATAGCTCGAAAAACAGATGGCCGAAGAGTTTTCGAATGCACTGATGACCTGCTAAAGGTAGCGGAAAAACGCAGGACGCTGTCGGCGCCAGGTGGCATTTTTTGTCAATTTTGACTATAAGCACTAAGATACACCCCCCAAGTTACATTTGACAGCTAGTGTTCTTCTTCTTCAGTTCAATTCTCCCTTTCTGGGAAGGGAAGGCAAAGGAAACTACATACAGCCTTGTCTTCCGTAAAATACTTAGTTATAATGTCTTCAGTGCATGAAGATGAAACTATTTAGTAATTTATCCATTACACAAGGGTGAAGATGATAGTAATGGTATTAGTAAAGCGTTGGAAAAGCTTTACTTCCGACGGAGTCTTGAAGGGAACATGAAGATGACAGCTAATGTGATAGCTGCCCCCTTTTCTTTGTTTGTAAATGCTTTCTGCTTGCCTTATCGCTTCAGCAGCATGGGCCGGTGCATCCTGGGCATCAGTGAATAACTTCCCTTAAGGGGGTTCTTGTTGGCTGATGGCTAATCGTCTGACGCGTCCACGTGTCCCGCTGAGAGCAAAGGGCGCTGTGGAGCAGCGAGATCAGCATTTGGCCCATACCTACTTGACATGGGCAGAATGAAATGGTTTTGTTTAAACACAAACTACACAGACGCCATTAACTAAAAGAAGTAAATGCTTTCAAATACTTTGAATATATTTTAAAAATATAAATAATTATTTATGACTGACAATTATTCCCCTTTAGTTTATAAACTGTTTGAAAATAGACAGTTGTAAAAAAACTATTTTTACTTTTAAAAATAGCTGTAAAATTGTTACATGTATATTTTTGCAAACAAATAAGTAATTATCGCTCACTTTCAAATACTTTAAGAATATATACATTTTTGTTACTAAAAATATGTTTTTCAATAGAAGAGTGCCAATAACGTCTGTAGTCATACTAAAATTAACTAAATATTCTTTTTCTTGCCAACAGTTTTTTTCAAATAAACATTATTGGGTATTTTTTGTGTCTATTCTTTTAAAAACTATTCATAAGTGGTACTATGTCAATTTTTGATGTAGGCAAGTTTGGCTGTTTAGTGTCTGTGATACCAATTAGCTTCGTATAAACATTTAAAATTTCATTTAAAAGTGAGTAAGATTAAGTTCATTAGATCAAGCATTTCACCATCTGGCCGGCATAGTGGATCGCAATGTAGCTTAACATCAAATGAAGTGGAGTGCGGTTATATAGTCAGAAAAAGAATTAAAACATTATTTTAATAATAATTAACAGAATAAGAACTAGTTTAATCTTTACTATTTGTTTTAAAGAGACTCAACATCTGACCTAGACTTGTCTGATGGTAAGTAAGAGCAGGTCAAAGAGTGATAGCTACTGAAAAAACCGCCTCAGTTCACGGCTACTTTAGTCGCTGTCATAATGCCGGCTAAAGACCTAACTATTATTTTGTTAACTAACCCTCCGTTTAATATCTCAACGCGCGGCGCTGCTAACATCTCAGGCTTCAACAACACCTTTACTTTCTACTTAACCATAAAATTTGACAGCTAAAAGGTAGACAGAATAATTTTCCTGCCTAATTCATTGGCTGTCAAATATTAGCGAGTAATGTCTAAATTAAAAGTTTTTTTCATTTAGGGAAGATAGGGTAAGATGGGTAAATAAAAATAATGAAATAAAGTTTTCAACAAATTTATATTTTTGCACCTTAGGTGTTTCTTTATTAAATAAAAGTTCTTTTTCTCTTATATACACATTAAATCCAAATTTAGTCAGAGTGTATTTACAAATATATTAAATAGAATTTAGTAAAATTTAGTGAGATTTAACAGTACTTATGAATTAAACCTTAACTCTTAGAACATCAACAACATCTTTCACACACGTGAAAATATATAAGACAGCTTAAATTATAATACACAAAATTCGTAAAGAATTCGTACTCTTTCTTTATATATATATAAAAATGTAGTGAACACCACGAACGAGTTGTTAAATGATGAAGCACAACACTGCAACAGCCGATGCAGTAACAACAGCTAAAGGTAACAATGGCCAATCTCCCTAATACAAAAAACTGTATACAAATATGCAACATTACGTAAATGTGTAAGAATTTAGTCTTCTCCGTTTCAATAGTCACTCGTTTCACGAACATGAGTACGTCTTATCATACCTATCTACTCTAGCCTTGCCTACGAGACTTTGTCTCACTACAACAATCCTATACTTCGCATGCTCGCCGACTGACTGCACTCATCCGCGGGCTAGGGGACCCGGCAATGACCCTGTGTCACCACCGTCTATCTAACTGAACAACTTGCATTTGGCACCGCTCCCGTATTAAAACATATTGTAGGCGCGAGAGTTACTATTATTATTGTCAGATATTTTAAATTCATGACCACTTTTTATGACACACCCTGTATCATTGCTCGATGGTGTATTATTCGTTGGAAGTGTATACACATCCTTATTTATAAATCTTAATATTGTTTTAATAACAATCTACCAATTGGAGGCTAATGCCACGTGAGCTCGTTGCTAATTCGAACATTTTTGCTTCATGCAAGTGGTTCATTGTGCCAATACACCCAAATGCGTGCGCACAAAGCTTAGATGAATGATCCAAAAGCAGTATAGAGCGATTAGCTAACATACAATAATAGAAAAAACCTCACAACAAGTATCATTCACCTCGATGTTGAGTCACTAAAAGTCAATCACAGAAACTGAAATCTTATCAATGTAAAAGTGAACTTATGATATACCTAAACAACAAACTTATGAGTATTATAAATAAACGGCCTTTCGCTAATATTTCAAAATTATTAATAATGATTAAGAGATCATATTTTAAAGGCTATACACACATTATACCTTCATTTCATTAGTACAATATAATGACAACATATAAATATAATAATTATAATATAAATTAGAAACATTTCGTGGGGTTATTATCAAAGCATTATGTGTTATGAAAGTGCATCGGTTGCGATGAAGAACGCGCCCGGCTCAGAATATTATTATATTATAAGGATTTGAGCAAATTTTGTTAAAGTAAAAAGTTTGAGCATGAATTATATAGTCATACAATGGATAGCTCTCCAATATTATATACCCATAAAATAAATAAATATACCCCATACTCTCGCACATCCATAAATTCGACTAGAGATATAAAAACACAAAATAATATACATAACTGACTATTTGTGTAGCAGTCGTGTTAGGGTACCGCACATTTAGTAATATAATATATAGTTACAAACATGTGCAGCGACACTTAATAAAGTTACAGTAATGGCACAGTTTCACGTTAGTTTGTCAAGAACAACATTTAATCTAATATACAATACATAGTAGGTACTACGAAGAGGCTTCCCACTTCCCACCAACACGGTCTCGCCAATATCGGCACTTACTCCTTGCTAAGTTTATACCTATGGCAATTAATTAGACACAGATATGTTATAACTGATTGAAACAACATATGGAGAAGCGCATCATTGCGAACATTTAGGCCTCACGCTTCGTATCTACTATTGTTCCCATTCGTTCATTCATTAACCTATCTATCTATAAAATAAATACATCGAGTTCCTAACGTAATAATTACATATATTATGTATAAAAAGATATATAAGTTTCAGTGAATTTAAAAATGTAGAGTTAATAAAGCTTCGTTAAAGACAATCATTTATACTTAAATCGATGAAATTATTTGATAACTTCAACGCGAAATAAACCGCAAGGTCTGTACGAGACCATAATATTTTGGTTGCGGCTGCGGGTATCGCGCGGCGCGGCCGCTGGAATGTTTGCGGCTCTGAAGCGGCGCGGGCTGACAAGAGCACTAACAAGAAAATGATATGAAGATGCTTACAGCGGTGCGAGCGGATCATGGTCGTGTTGGTGCGTTGTGGATACACGTTCTCTCTTCATACGCTGCTTCAGGTGCACTTTCGCATGTCGTTTCTTCTCGTCCGAGCGAGCAAATTTGCGTCCACATACATCGCACGCGAATGGCTTTTCCCCTGTGTGCGTTCGCACATGCGTCGTGAGGTGATCTGACCGACTGAAAGACCTCATACATATCCGGCATTGAAAAGGCTTCTGCCCCGTGTGGATACGAATGTGCCTCGTGAGTTCGTCGGATCTGGAGAACCTGCGATCACAACCTTCTACAGGGCACGCGTACGGCCTCTCATGTACGGGAGTCTTGCTAGGCCTATTGGGATATTTGCGCGGCTTAACCGCAACCAACCGCAACGGATGGGAGCTCTGCTGATATACCTGTGACAGAATCTCGTGACCTTTGCTCGTCGAGGGGTTGTACTCGGCGAGGGTGACAGGTCTGTTGTCGGTGGGTCCAGTGGGATATGGCTCACGTTTGGGCAGACCGGAAGGTCCAGCTGTAGCGGCGGGCTGGGGTGGTGCAGGGACGTATTCCTGCGTGTCCCAGGAAGGCGCGGGCGGGGGAGGTGCGCGATATTCACAATGTTGCGGTTGGCAGGCGGGCTGCGGTGTGCAGTAAGAGGGCTGACATTCTGGTGGCAGCAGATCCACGCGTTCCTCGTAATCGGACGTGGAGGTAAAATGTCCCGGCGGTAACAGCCACTGTAGAGACGGTGACGGCACTCGTTTGTGTTCAGCGCGCGCAACCGGGTATAGGGAGGCGCTAGCACTCGACGCATTTGACGCATCTTCTGCACGCGCACCAGGCGATAGCGAAGCTTCGTGCTTGTGTCGCCGCGGAGAGCAGCCAAGGGTGAGCTCATCCCCGGTTAGTGTACCTGTTGACAACGAATAAATATTGTGAGTTACAAAGAAAAGTGGAAAGAGGTGCTCTTCTCTCTCTAGCTATCCCTGTGATAATGGTGGCGTGACAGTTCAGTTAGTGAATCATAATGTTTTTACAATGGGCTCTATATTACAGTAAAAAATGCACCTACTTAAGTTAGGTCTGGTCGGGTCGGGTCTGGTTATCAAAGAGTGGTAGGCTGTGGTACCCAGTCTGCCGATCCGGGGTAGTACCACCACTTACAAGTATACAGACCGTGAAGTGATTTGGTCACGTTTCGGGATCAGCTTATAAGTAGCCGGTTCTAACTAGGCCGGCATAGTGGATGTGATTGCTACTCAAAGTTATTGATTTGTAGTAGCAGTGACATTCATTCATGGACCACACTTCGGCTTAACATCAAGCGGGGTGCTGTCATATGTCGAGTCATAATAAAAAAATATATATAACAAATTCGTAAACTACGTGAATCCACAGATTTTGCATAATGACAATGACTAGATATGAAGGGCGGAAAACGAACGCGCATGCGTGATAAATTGGCCGCCGGAAAACGATAACGCGGTATCATTCTGCGGTATCCGTATCATTGATGCTCACAGCAATTAAAGGACAATTGTTTAGATGAATTTTAGTTCTAATTTAAAAATTACCAAAAAATAAATATATATCTATATATTTAAATTTATAAAAATAATAAATTTATTTATTTAAATTCATTGCGTATTTTATTCTATAGCAGAAAACTAACTAGGTTTATTATTATCTATTACATTCTAAAAATACGGGCGATTAATAGATAATAAAGTACAAATTGTTCTTTGAAATTTAAGATTAAAATGTATTAAAATGTACTAAATAAATTACTTAAAATATTGACTATTAGTGATACCTTAATGTATTTAATTATTATCAATAATCCAAATAATACATGAACAAGCACCTCACAAATTTAATACACTTATAACACCCAGACACTATATGAATGTAGATAATTCACAATGAAAGGAAGGTTTCATTCAGTTTCACATATCGATCGACGCCATATGATTCAGGGGCGGTGAACTTTCATTTTCACTTAGTTTTAAATTTAGAATTATTGCACTTTATATTAAAATTAATATTTTTTTTATATAATTAAAAAAAACAATTTAGTGTGCACTGAGCGATAATAGAGTACGCGCGTATCTTCCAGTGCGAGGGTGTCGTTTGTGCGGAGGCGTTTGTTTATTTACAAAACGCACCTGAGATCGGCGGAGGTTCGAGCAGGCTCGGGAAGAATGCTGGTAGATCACTCGTAGATACTGGAGTGTTGAGATCCGAAGGTGCGGCGCCGACGGCAGCTGCGGGTACAGGCTTCAAGGGGCAATCGAAACCCAAGGAGCCCATGTCCGCCAGGGACATGAGATGCGTGCCAGGCGGAGGCTCCACGTCGGTGCCCATGCCGTCCGGCACCACCTGCTCCTCGGCCCAGTGGCCGCTCGCGATCGGAATCAAAAACAGCGCCAGCGTGACGGCAACCTTACGCGGTGCCCGTTCGAAGGGGACTGGCGCCGCGCGACCCCGCACCGCAGTTTTATCAATGGACGAACGGTCCCATATTCGGTAGCGGCGCGCGCCACTCTGCCAATAGGGAGGCGAGTTGCCCCCCTCGTTCTGACGTCACTCGCCTCCCGACACCGCCCACCGCCCGTCGACCGCCACCCGCCACCCGCCGTCGAAGCCTCCGTCTGATTCCGTTCTCGTGCTATACGAACGTGCGTAGATGCTACGGCCGCACCTCAGCTCGCACGCGCGTTTTAAATATTCCGCTTTACGTTATCGAACACGCCTATCTTTTATACGCAAATACAGCTGTTTAGTTTTTATATAATAATTAGGTAATAACCCGAGCCTAATTTAATAAACTGATTAGGTAGTTATTATTTATATTTGTACCTAATGATAAAAATGTAAAAAAGTTTCATAAAGTCGCCATTGTATTTAAATGTTGTTACAGTTCGAGCTAACGTACACTTTGCCAAACCTTGACATATCTTTTCTTTTATACTGTTTTCTTAGCACTTCTTACGTATTAAATATTCTCTTGTGACATTAATAAAATATTCTCCAAGCTTATGTATGAAACATAGATTATATTATGAATGTTGGAAGTTTAAATTAATAAAAGGCTTCAGTTTATGAAATATATTTCAATTACGTTGCCTAGATAAATTAATATTTCTCGAATTATTTTGTCTAATCAGCTGGGCATACCATTAGTGTGTTTACTATAATTTGGATTTATTGGGTTTTAAATTAATTATTTATAAGTATTAATATAAAAAGTTAGTTGAGCTGAAAGTAATGAAAATAGGTGTATTGGTTGTGTAGATAATAGGAAAGGTAAATCTGTCCAACCATAAATTTATTTTATTTTATTTTACATTTCTATACTGAGCTACTAAAGTGCTTGTATCATAGAAACACGACAACCAAAGTACATATATTAAAGATACATTAGTACTGGTATCTTTGATTTCTGAACTCTTGCGTGACCACTACACCACGGTCGCCTTATTATTATTAATAAATTAAAGCAGACAAATTTATATTTTTAGGAATTGTAGGTACTACTGTATTTCTTTCGTTTTTTATATTAAGATACGACATCTGATCTCGATTTGATGAAAAGCAAGAGGAGGTCCAGGAGCTCCGAAAATGGAAAAATACTTTTTTTATTTTTATTGTGACACAACATTTGACGTCGACCCGCCTGATGATAAGCAAGAGGAGGTCCACGACTGACGTCGACTGATGAGTTAGTTCATGGCTGCCCCAGTCGCCGTGACTATGCCGGCCAAAGAAAATTTACTTTTCACGCTTTGTTTGGAGGATCCAAGTTTATAAGATAAGACGAACAAGGTTATGAGATGGCGCATTGTTCGACAAATAAGTTACCTGCCAAATAGTTTAGTTTGGCTGTTAATTTAACCGTGGTGTACGGTTGACTGGTTCAAAACCACTAAGCCCGTACCAATGTATCTTAAATGTAGGTATGTACTTTGGTCGTCCAGTTTTTGGGATACAAGCACATTTAGTAGCTATTAGCGATGTAAAAAAAACAGACCTAAGCATTGTTATTGTCAAAATATATAGGTCAATCAATCAATCAATTAAATTGTAACGCCTTTTTCCCAAAGGAATAGGCAGAGACAATAGAGCGCCACTTGCCACGATCCTTACACAACTTCCTTGCTTCCTTCACATCAATAATTCACTTCAAACAGGCTCTGTGGTTATGGACACTAAGCAATCCAGTATGCTATACAAGTATATTAAGTTTTCTTATCAATATTGTTCATAAAATCAATAGAATTTCCACTTCACGTAGGATTTTAACACGTTGCTGAAAAGTAGTTTGGGTAATCCAATGATCGCACTTTCGTAGTAAATATTTTAGTAACTCATTTACAATTTCCTTAGCTAAAACTTATTACTCACCTACGCAGTATCATTTATTAGTGGGCGAATTTAAATTACATTTAGCAAGATCAAGGTGTTACTTTATGATATTAGAATATAGATACTTTGGATTTACAAACATAAAATGTAAGGTTATCATGTAAATCATTCCTTATTGAGAAACAGATTAAATTAAAAGTATATTAACTATAATTAAACTATAAATAAATAAAATATCATCTCATGACGAGAGTCCCAAGGAGACTGGCAACTTTTCCCCTTTGTATAGCAAGGCTAATATGTTGGCAGAGATAATTGTCAGCTTCCCTGTCCCCAGACTTTTCCGTCAGCAGCGTGGATAACTCCTTGGCAATTATCAATCAAATGTCACGCCACAGAGATAGGCAGACAATAGAGCGCCTGATACAACTCCCTCGCTTCCCCCGCATCCACAATTCTCTTCGTGCTTTTTTGAGGAGGTTCCCGATTAGGTCGGAAAAAACCTCCTGGATCTGCCTCGTTTTACGTATTCATCAACATCACATTTATAAATTGTTGAAACGGGCCTAGTTGGAACGGGCAACTTAATTTCACGGTTTGTACACTTAAAAGTGGTGGTGCTACCCTGGATCGGCGGACTGGGCACTACTGCCTACCAGTCTTTGACAAATAGACCCAGAGCAAAATCCGCCTCATTATTTTTTTTAACAAATATTTGTAAATTTATTCAAATTAAATATTACTAATAAAAGCTATTAAACAAATATTTGCTCCTACTTTTACAAAATGTGTATCGCACATAATGTAGCAGAACCAAAGGCGATCAATAAATAATATTTATATTAGGCATTTATCATGGCAAATGTGAATGATGAGACGTGCAGGAGAGACACGCCGACGCGACGCCCAGGCCCACATACACCGGCTAACCCAATTATCTCGTAACAGAGACGTATAAGAAAAAATAACAAACCCACGATTTCAGCAGAGTCTAATTATAGAGTGCTATTTGCGATTGCGCGGGCGCAGCGGCATAGCGCCGGCATAGCGTGGCGGCGATGTCAGGGCTATTCCTGGCCGTCAGCTGATGCGCGCGCCCGCCGTAAACACCACGCAACCGATTGACGTACAATGTGAACAATCGTGCTTTCAGCAGGTGAATCACCAGATTAAAACGTCCCCGCTTCGGATATTCTAAAATTAACAAGACTGCTTTTGGTTCGGAGGCGGTGAGATATTTTAGAGCGTTACATCAAGACACGTCGTCTATTTTTTAGCACCGAGTAGGTATTATTGGGTGTAAACAAAACTATTATTGTTGGTACTTCGTGAATAATATCAGTCTATTTAAACTTTGTACACAAATTGCGGTTTGGCTGTGATTCACGCTTCTACCTACAGTATTTAACTCTTCTAGACCATGCTAAGGCGATTGTGGTGTAGTGGTGGTGTGACGATCACGCAAACCAAGAGCCTCCGGTTCAACCACTTGCCGGTACCAATGTATCGTTAATATATAAATTTTGCTTGTCCTTTTTCTATGACAAGCACTTTAGTAGCTTAGTATAGAAATGTATAAAAAAACTTTCTACAAACTGGAATATATAACCAAGTGCATCATCATTACGCCTAAATTACCACAAGGATAGTCAGAAACAACGAAGTGGCAATTTACACGATCCTGACACAGATCTCTCGCTTACTTAAAACTTTTTATACCAATCAAATAAATCAATTAAATTAAATTAAATTTTAATGGCCGCTCCATTCTGACTTCTACGTGCCACGATTCTGACACAACTCCCTCGTTTCCCTTACACTCACAATTCTTTTCATACAAGCCCTACGGTTATGGGCACTACACTTGGCAACCCAGCTCTCTATACACATTCTACGAGTAAATCAATACATTTAATTTTACCCTATATTTATCTTTAACAACCACATTGTTCATAATTATTTGATAGAAGTGATAAGTTCTAACTCACAGTAACTACCACCTTCCAAATACAGAAAGCATTATAAGCTGGTGTTGCTTTTTAGAGCTAACTTGTAAAATTTTCTTTCTAACCAAGCATTGATTCTTAAGTAGCCACCTACTTTGCTCTTTATTACGTTTATTTGTTTAGTATCTGTGAATTGTATACCAACACGAGGTATGTATAGGTAAACAAAACTTATGTTTGGCTCCGAGGTGAAACTTCCCACGGTTCTGGTGGCATAGTATTACAGTTAGCAGACAACGTGACGCGCGACCGGTGGTTAGTTGTGGAGGCTAAGGCGGTGACCTCTTAGGTACGCCTATCATCTTAGTTTTTGTATACAAATAACCCAAAAAATAGATACACTTCTAGACAAACAAAATAATTCGCGACTTTCCTCCTAATTGTGTTTCGTGAGCGACACATTATGTTCAAATGGACGGACAGAGCTCTACGAAAATAACAATTTCTTTGGTATAGAGTATCCTTTTGTAGTAATTAGGACAATGATCTCAGAAGCTCCTTAACCTTGATCCTACATATTCCTTTTTGGTCTCGTGATATTCGCTCCGTACAGTTCGGGGTAGCATCCGCATTCTACGAGTATCAACTGAATCGGCAGTGGAACTAAAATATTTAGCGCTTCGTCTCTTTGTAGAACAATCGGCAAGCAGAAGGCTTTAGCAGGCCTTGAAAGCGAATCATGAAAAACCACCTGTAGCCAGCATAGTGACGGCGACTTAAGAAAATGTAAGATGAGATGTTTTTTCAGTCGTCGGCGCTCTTGGACCGCCCCTGTTTACCATTAGGCAGTAGATGTTAGATGTCGCGTCTACATAAAAACCATTTGCTTTACAAGTTTTTATATTAACTGAGAATCTAGTATAATCTGCATCCTCTAAATTTAAAAAGCACACAAACGAGATCTTTTTCCCATCCTTAAACATGTCTAAGTTAAATATTTTCAATTCATTCACACAAATATTGACAGATTACTGTAGCTAAGCTAGTTAATAATAGTAGTTGTAAACCAGCACTCAAATATGGCCGTATAAATAAACCAGATATGAAAACTAAGAATAGGAATACGTTGACTATCAGAAATAGATCGCTATTCATTTCAGCGCTTTATAGACTGCCACTCAGAGCCGAGAGAATTCTGACCGATAACAAGCGAACTCATGCAGTGTAAAAATAATCTCGTGACGCTAGTTCGCGAATAACTCCTAGTCATGAGCCTGTAATGTTGGCAAGAAGACGACCAGAGAGTGCGCACGTCATGCCATAGTGTACTGTCATGTTTTTTATTATTAGTAATTACGCCAGCTACATGATTATCATTGCTAGACATCATAGTAGGCTATGACACTCGTCTATGATATAGAACAGGAATGTTTGATCATAATGTTTTTCCTCCTGAAAATGAATGATGATTTTAGGCTTTTATGTACTACTTTTGTAATGTCCAATGATGAAAAAATATATAAATGGTAATTTCGATACATGTATTGATAAAACTAGTAACAATTTTGCTTTTAGTTGCTGCGCAATTGAGTTATTTGGAAAATAAGATATGGGTTTTGAATCGTCTATCAATCACAAAAACACGCCACATTAACAGTTCTGCTTTGAACTATCATAATTATAGTTTTATCATTTTGCACACCTAAACTATGCAAAATAAAGGATATATTCCAATTACATTGTAATCTTCGTACATTAAACTATTTTAAAATGCATATTAAACTGTTAATACAATTAAGCCCAAGTCCTCATACAAAATGAATGATGTCCTTTATTGAAGAATGTTAAAGTTGATTGACGAAAGGAATTTACTTTAATATGGATGCGTTAAACGAGGCAGACTCAGAGGGTATTTTGCGATCAAACCGGAGACATTCTCAAGAAAGCTGGGTTGCCAAGTGCCCATAACCGTAGAGCTTGTATGAAGAGAATTGTGGATACGAAGGAGTTGTGTCAGGATCGTGGCAAGTGGCGGTCCATTGTCTTTGCTTATCCTTGCAACAAAAGGTGTGACAATTTGATTTATTGAAATTGAGTTTCACAAATACCGCTGAATACATAAGTATTTAATTACTAACCAACACAGATCTTTACGTGAAATTCGAAAGAAATAATTAATAAATAAGAGAATGGTGTGTAGTAAATAGACTAAAAGGGGAAAATGTGGAAGATTTCGCAGACACAACGATGTTTGTTTGCGTATTTGTGGTTCATGGCAAAATATTTTCTGAGGGGTGCGGATGGAGGGACTTGCTGACGTCACTCGGTTCTCCTCACTCCACCGGGAGGGTGGTCGCGGTGGAAATTATCGCCAGTGACGCACACTTCTCTATAACGACGACATTGCTGGCGATCTTTTATTGATAACATTAACTATAGCTCTGTACGAACATATTGTTTTTTTATTTATTTAAAAAATACGTAAATGCCTAAATTAATTAGGTAACACTAAATAATTTGGACTTAAGAAACTGGACTTAAGAAATTGGACTTCTTTCCATATTCTTAGGGTAACATCAATAATTTTTCCTTGTTTAATAGTGTTAGTTATTCTATTATTCTATAATAATGATTACTTTAAAGTTGTTATTATAAAGTAATTATTCGATAAAGTTAGGTAAGGAAAACAGTAGTATCTACCTAAACCTTTAAGACGATACCCCAAAGTGTAATACGTACCTATATCTAGATGTAAAATGCATATGTTCATAAGATTTTTGCGACTTCCTAACGCATTTATTTTGATTTATTTAAATCCAAGATGATTCGAATAACGATCATCTTAAATTTTAATCTAATTAATAAATATTACAAATAGAACAAATATTTGCTCCGACAGGAAATAGAATCCTTTACGCGTAGCAAAACGGGGTGCTAACGCTTATCGTCACTTATAAAAAATAATAAACGGCTAAAACTCTTTAATAGAAGGCATTATAACTTTGCATTATATTGCAATGTAGTAGAGTACTTACTTAACCATATTAATTTTAGGATAAACTTAACTAAACTTTTTTTTATTATTATTTACATTTCTAAATTAGGCTACTGAAATGCTTGCTTGCTCATAGAAACAGGACGAGTAAAGTACATTATATTAAAGATACTCATATATTAGTACCGGCGAGTGGTATTGAACATTGCGTTGCCATTGCACCACGGTCACCTTACTAGGCCGGCATAGTGGATGCAGTCGCTTCCATTGATGGACCGCATTCCAGTTAATATTAGTCCAGTCCAAAAAATAAAAAAATCTCCGAACTCCAAAAAGTACTCGGGAATCGAACCTGGTAATTTTTATTTTAATATGATAATAAATAGGATATAAAGAATAAATGTTGCCATTAAATCATTTATTGAAATAAAAAAGGTTTTTGTAAGTAATTAATATTAATTTAATAAACAAATATTAACTAAATGACTGGTATTGTAAGAACGACTAAGCAACCGTAAACTAAATCGTTTTTTTTCAGCCGTGGGTCGGCGCTCTTTGACTTCTTGTTTACCTCAGGCAGGTCGAGGTTAGGTATCGCGTCGCTATAAAAAAAAACTTTGTCTACAAGCCGGCATGGGCATGAATGCTTACTATAAGTTGCTTCCGACTTCCGATTTACAAAAAATACTAAGTAATAAAAATGTATTTGAAAGTAAAATATAAGTGTGAAACTCCTTTACTACGTGTAAATAGATTTAAAACTTTTTAATTTTCATCTATGCTTAAAATTTAATTTTATATTTTAATGAATCAAAAAATAATAACTATATTTTATCAGTTGTCTCGTTTAATGCATCAGGATGGATGCATTAAACGAGACTCAAAAGGGTGTTTTCCGACCAAATCGGAGATATCTTCAAGAAAACTGGGTTGCCTAGTGCCCATTATCGTATAGCTAATAAGAAGAGAATCATGGATGTGAGAGAAGCGAGGGAGTTGTGTCAGGATCGTGGCATCAGTGGTGTCTCTGTTGTCTTTGCCTATCCCTGTGGGAAGAGGACGTGAAAATAATATATTTAGTTTTTTTTAATAATGTGACAACATATGAAATCACACCGTCTGTTGTCAAGCTGAATTGCGGTCCATGAAGCAATTCATGTCACAGACAAATGTGTGCAAGCCGCACCCACTGCCCTATCTGAACTAGCCAACTACAACTTTCACGTTGATCCAGTAACCTCACGTTTTTCCTTACACGTGAAAATTAATTTCTCTTTACATAAGAAAAAAAAAATATGTTATTAATTTTCTCCTACGTAAGCAAAACTAAAGAAACCAAACATAAACCCTATGAAGCCCTTTATTCCGACTCAATACTTATAACTTTATCATTTATCAGACAAATGACGTCATACGATAACAAATTTGATGAAAAACATTTTCCTTTAATAGTTTATTCGTGCGTATAGGTATAGAGTGAGTGCGTCAGCCGACCACCTGTTGATGTAGTGCCACCACTTTTACTGCCCTTGTATGTTAACATACCTTCCCCGGGGCCGATTCATCGATCGCGCATCTATGACGTATACGCTCATTCATAAAAGGGGAGAGGCCCCCCCTATGCCCCTACTCACTGTGCCTCACACCACTCTCCACTCCCGAGCCCATTGCGGAAAACAGGGGGGAAATTCATGAATGGTGCGCACATAGTAACTCTGTACGTATTGATATTTTAATTAGAATTATAAATAATACATTAAGTTCTAATAAAGCGTAATTGGAGTTGACAAGAAAACAAGTATGTTTCTAATAAATAATTAAGAAACTAATTTTTTTTAAATTAGCACACATATAAACTCTATGTATTGATATTTCAATAGGTTTTGCTCGATTCAATTTCATAGATTTTGCTCGATGGAAAGGATGAGTAAAAGTAGATTGACGAAAGCATTTTCTAAATCTGATGTGGATGGATGCGTTAAATCAGGCAGGCCCAGAAGGACGTTTTTCGATTAAATCGGAGCGTCCTCAATAATGCTAGGTTGCCTAGTGCACATAACCTTAGAGCTTGTATGAAAAAAAATGCGGATGTAAAGGAAGCGAGGGAGTTGTGTCAGGATCGTGGCAAGTGGCGCTCTATTGTCTCAGTCCTATCCCAATGGGAAAAGGCGTGACAATTTCATTGATTGATTTTTATGATCATCATCATCTTGCAGTTATTTAACTATAGTACAGTATTTTAACCATATGCAAATACTCGTGTTACACAATCGTATTAGTATCACAGCTTACAATAATAATATGTTTATATTTATTTAATTTTATGTTGTTTACTTTGGATTATTGTATGTTGATCATTTAAGTTGATTCTTTCTTTAAGAGACGAGCAGTATCGGAGACAGGCGTGGGCTGTGCAATTTGACACGCGTATGCGACACATGTACTCGCAATCAGAATAGCATTATGCATTCCATGGAGACGCTTTATTTAGTAAATTTATTTTCCTTGAGGAGTTCATGTTTTATATTTAGATAGGACAATGAAATTATCATTCTATTTACGTCATACGAGATAAATTTAGGTACTAGATAACTAAGCAGATTTTGCAGAGCGTAAAAGGAACAATAAAATCTTTTACAACATTACCAATGACGTACCTAGTTAATATGCAAAAAGAAAGTATTACTAATCCCTGTTTAAAATATATTTTTATTTGTGCGTCACTAAATTTGATCGCTTCATTCTTAAGTGTTCGTATAACACAGCAGTTATACGAACAGTTTTATGTTAGCAGTGTTTTTCCTTTATCATAGAAACTGAGCCATTAAAGTACATACAACATAAATACCAAAAACTACGACCAATGCGAGGATCTGTTAATAGTGTGATGAATATATAGTGAATATAGTGTACCGAGTGTACCTTAATTGAACACTATTTTTGTTAAGTGATTAGGCACAACTACATATATAAATAAAAACTACTGCATATAACTATTGTTGTTAAAACATATTTTATTTTATTCATTAACTATTATATATATTAAAAATACCAACATACACAAAGATACTAGTAACTAACTTACACAATCCTACTAGTCACTGCGACACAGGTCCGCCTAATGCAGTGGCAGGGGCGACATACGACATAACATAAGCCTATCGTTCTCTACTACGTTTATACCTTATGTTCAATTATATATTATCATTTTAATTGAACATAAATTATATTTATTAATAAATTGTATATAGGCTTTCCACACCAATTAAGTTAATAAACGATTATTGTTATTATTATAACATTGGTACAGTACAATACAATACAGGTGCTTTTGAACTGGAATTTCACTACTACTACCTACACCACGATCGCCTTTTTGTTTTCGTATACAAAACAAATGTTAACAATGCAAGGGTGTGTTTAGTGTTTTATTATAGTGATTTGTAATTAAATCGTCTCTATATGTTTCTGTTCGGTGTCCTGCACCTGGGCACGAACACTAATGTAATCACGCCTCTCTTATTTACGGCGGATTACGCGCGCAATCAACGTTTACTGTGCAAAAAATCTATCCACTACAGTCAGTTTAATGTGACTTGATGTTCATAACACTTATGTTATGATACTCTGTGAACAAAGTAATTGAAAAATTAACTATGTAAAATAATCAGTTCCTTATTGTTATTTTCAAGGTTCTCGTCATACCAGGCATAGAGTAGTAATTTAAAGCTTTTTTTCAATAAAGGAAAGCTCTATAGTTAAAAAATATTTGATAAAACAGTAGTAAGCTTTTGGTATTGAAAGATAAAGGGAAGCGACCGACCATGGCCCTGGGCGGCTCGCCACTAAACTGTGGATCGATGGCTCGTCCTTGAACCTGCCCACGGTCGTCTCGCGCACGCGCCATCAAATGTCGGGACGTCATACCGTGGCCATGGCCACGAGACTCGTGCAGCCTCACTCCACACGACACCCCACAATTACACCCGCCGCCCATTCATCCCGGACTAACCCTGCGGCTGGCAATATCTACCGGAGAACGCTTCACCTAATTTGTTGTTGCGAACTCTGCCATTTCTATTTACTCCGTTCCTGACCTTTTGCTGATATTTACCTGTTGAATGTTAAAAAGTCGTGTTATTGTTTAAATGAGAATAAAATTGCTTTTTTTATTCAGTTACTTACTTTCATTGAAAATCTCAAAGATAAAATGAACATACAATACACAATACAAACTTTACAATATAAAAGAAATGGTCTAAATAATAATGACTTATTCAACTTTTGTTCTATACTAATACTCGTAAAATATTAAACATAACGTGTATTTAATGTCACATTACGTATATTGTAACCACACATAATTTCACTAATATTAGTTAGTAATTTACAGACATTGCTAATGTGGGAGTTGCGGATAAAAACGTCCCTCAGAGCCGTAAATACAATCATTAGATTAGACAGTAACCGGTGCGGGCGGGGGCTGGTGATGTTTATCATAACAAACAATATCGGGGTTCGCTGAACTCAAGAAACTAGGCGTGACGTAGGTTTCACTAATTTCTCACAAAAAAACTAACTCAGATGATTGGTCGACAGGGAAATCTCGTGAGATGCTGGGTAATTGATGGCGGATTTGAACGATAGCCTTTTTCTTAAAGTTGCAGGTCGGCTTATAATTTACTGTTAATTTTTTACTATGGCTCGACATATGACAGCACCCTTCCTGATTTTAGACTGGAGTGGGGTTCATGAATAGCGGCGACTGCTACTACAGTTAAATCACTGCAACTAGCAGCCGCAATCACTATGTTGGCCTAGTTGTAACCGGCAACCTTTCTGAAACACGATTGAGTCGCTTCACGGTCACTTCACTTAGAGACACTTGAAAGCTGCACTGTTGGCAGACTGGGCAAACTATCTGCCTACCACTCTTAAAAGTCTTCCTTATTGATCGTCGAACCTGACCAGAGTTTGAAAGTACATGTAGGAAGGAATTCTTCCTTATATAACTCAACCAGGACATTCGCTTTCACCCCTATCTAGCCCCATTATAATAAACAGATCTATTTGCCTAGTAACCAGATATTGATTTTGCGCTCGCTTTCTTTGTTTCTTTTCTTTGTTGCGGAATTAATGCTTGTTTCAATAAAGGGAACTTAATAAAAACAACAACACTTTATAAATGTTTTGTTATACTATATATAAAAACAGTATTAATGGTGCCCCAGTACGTCGCAAAAATATTTCTAAGTGTAATTAAAAGTAAATAATTAAAGTAATTGTAATGGAATGAGGCTGGTGCCTGAGATACAGATTATATCTAGTTCAGGTATTAGCGGCCAAAACAATTTCTTATAATCATGTTTTCAAGTAATATAATATAGGTATATATTGTAAATTTAGAATAAGCTAATGTTTTGGTTAAATAAATAAAAAAAATATTATTATTATTATTATTTGATAACAGTAGGAATGATGAAAAAACATGTGGAATGATTTCCCTGCTAATGTTTTCTCCCCATCCCGCATAGTATCGACGACAAAGGTAAATTGAGTAGGTTTTTCAGTCGTCGCTACTTTCCTTTAGGGAGGTAAGTCGAACTATAATGTCCAGTTACATTAAAATATATTTTGTATATAAGTGTAAGATGATAACCATCAATAACCCAAACTAGTGGACGATCGGCCTATTAGTTTCATAAAAAAACTGACATTAACAAATATTTCTTGAGACTTGTTTAAGTACTTATACACATCAATACTTAAAGATTGTTAAAATGTTTGCTTTTCTGACGTCAAATTGGTATCTTTTATTTAAAGTCAAGTAGAGAGTTAGGTTCACACGGATTTTTAAAATATCATAGCAATGAAAAACAAACTGACCCCACTGTTTATTATTTAGAAAGTTGGGCTGTAAACTCATGAGATTTTATAAGATAGATTTATTTTATTAATACTAAGAAAAAAATATATTTATTTAATAGAGAATCTTAAAGTTTTTTCATTTTAAAGTCAGTTTTAATAGACACAAAAGCATGTATTTTGAAATAAAACTATTTGTTTGACATTATATTCTATTATATGTCAGTCTCCTTTTGTGAAAAGAGAAAATGTTTTGCGCCAAAAAAAGACTAATTCATGATATACTTCTTAGATTTTGCGTGAACATTGATTAAATTGCAAAATCAAAACCAAAATAAACGCGATAGTATGCCGCATCAAATTTGTTTAATTCATTACTTTCTATGTTTA
Organism: Tinea trinotella; assembly: GCA_905220615.1. Taxonomy (NCBI): domain Eukaryota; kingdom Metazoa; phylum Arthropoda; class Insecta; order Lepidoptera; family Tineidae; genus Tinea; species Tinea trinotella. The sequence continues at coordinate 6,039,389 of HG992314.1, forward strand.
CTTATTTATAATAAATATAACAGTATAATTTTTTTTTTAATACTATTTTTATAATTAACTGAACCAAAGTTCAAATAAGGTAAATTTCCGTTGTTAAAATGTCATTGAAGTCCAATTACATTTAGTTGACTAAGACAAAAAAACTTTTACAATGTTACTTTTCCAATAACGCCTAAACAAAGCTATTTAAACAAAATTGTTAAATGCTGATTCCTACGGATTATCCTTTGTTCACTGAGCAACCAAAGAACATTTGATGATGAAATGTTTTATTCTTATTTAAACATTAACACGACATTTTACAGGTGTATTTAGTGGTGGCAAGTCTGTCGATCCAGGGTAGTACCACCACTTACAAGTGTACAGACCGTGACGGTTCCAAACAGGCCAGCATAGTGAATGCGGCAGCTATTACCTAACTGTAGTAGCAGTCGCCTCAGTTCGTAGACCGCACTCTAATCTAATATCAGACGGGGTTGTTGTAAACTGGGTTGCCTAGTGCCCGTAGAGCTTGTATGAAGAGAGTTGTGGATGTGAGGCAAGCGAGGAAGTGGTGCTCCATTGTCTCTACTTATCGCGATGGAAAAAATATGATTGATTGATTGTTCTGTCATATGACGATCCCCAATAAAAAATCCAATTTGAAAGAGGGTAAGTAAATGTCTGATATGTTGTTTTACTTGTTTATTACATAGCGAATTTCCTCTTCCTGTATTTGATGGAGAATCATTGCGGTGTCGCAATCTCATGGCAGAGTGGTGGAGTATGAATGAAGGCAACGTGGGTGTCGAGGCGAACAATTCTCATTCATTACATCGGAGGCCATAACTTATGAATAAAACTCAATAATGTGGATCATATCACGAATAAAACTACTACTAAGAATAAAAAAGGATTGTATAATAATGGATATTTTAAAAAAATATTGTAGTGATAAGTTTATTTAGTTATGTAAAAGAAAATACACGAATGGCGCATCTGTTAGCACACCAGTCTGTTACGCGTTCGATTCCCGGTCGGAGCAAACATTTGTAATGTAATATCAATGTTTTACACAATAGAGTGCAGCAATGGCACTCGATTGTTTCTGTCTATCCCTGTGGGAAAAAGGCATGACGATTTGATTGATTGAAATAAGTTTACTGTTTGTTTAAAATTTGTCTCAAATGTCTTACAAACTTGCAAACTTTCAGTCTAACAACTAAATCAAATCAAAAATTAAATTGTCACGCCTTTTTCCCGTGGGGATAGACAGAGGCGCCACTTGCCACGATCCTGACACAACTCCCTCGCTAACTTTACATCCACGATTCTCTGCATACAAGCTTATAAGGTTATAGGCCTAGCTTTCTTGAGGATGTCTCCGATTTGATCGGAAAACACCCTCCTGGGCCTGCCGTGTTTAACGCATCCATCCACATCAGATTTATAAATTGCTTTCGTCAATCTACTTTTACTCATCCTTTGCATGTGCCCAAACCATCGAAGCATCCCTTTGTCAATCCTTGTCACTACATCTTCTTTCAAACCACATCTATCGCGCACTGTGCTATTCCTTTAACAAGTACGAGTATTCCTCGTAATGGAAGACAACACATTTCAGCGCATTAGGAACTTGTTCCTGCGCGACAAATTTGCCATCTTGAATATCCTTATTGTAAAAATATCCTTATTGCAAGTGTAAAATTCTTTCGCTGAAATTCCACGCTAATCCTGAAATGCACATTACGGTTAATACACAGTTTTTATTGCGACTCGACATCCAATAATAAAGAAAACTGTACTACATAGACTTAATGGTAAGTTTAAGAGTGGTTGTCAAAATTGGTGGTCATTCCCCACTCTGCTGATGTATATACTAGTGTACTAACCGTGAAGTTATTCAGTCATTTCAGGTTGGAAGTTGCTAATTCCAATTACGCCGGCATAGTGGATGCGACTGTTACTTGCAGTTATTTAATTGTAGTAGCAGTCGATTCGATTCATCGATTGCATTCCAGACTAACATTTTTTTTTTTATTGTGACACGACATCTGACCTCGACTCGCCTGATGATAAGCAAGAGGAGGTCCAAGAGTGACGACGACTAAAATGAAAAATAAAAATGAACCGTTTCATTTTACAGTCGCCACTATTACGATCGTGGCAAGTGGCGCTCCATTGTATCTGCCTATAAATGGGGAAAAAAGGCCTGATAATTAGACTGATTGATTGATGAAAGACTAAATAAAAAAAAATGAAAAATAAAAATGAACGGTTTCATTTTACGGTCGCCACTATTAGAATCGTGGCAAGTGGCGCTCCATTGTATCTGCTTATCAATGTGGAACAAAGGCCTGACAATTAGATTGACTGATTGATGGAAGACTAAATAATAAATAAAAAATGAAAAATAAAATGAACCGTTTCATTTTACAGTCGCCACTCTTACGATCGTGGCAAGTGGCGCTCCATTGTATCTGCTTATCAATGTGGAACAAAGGTCTGACAATTAGATTGATTGATTTTTTTATTTTTATTTTTTATTGTGACTCGACATATGACAGCACCCCGCTTGATGTTAAGCCAAAGTGTGGTCCATGAATGAATGTCACTGCTAGTACAATTCAATAACTGTGAGTAGCAATCACATCCACTATGCCGGCCTAGATGGAACCGGCAACTTACAAGCTGATCCCGAAACGTGACCAAATCACTTCACGGTCTGTATACTTGTAAGTGGTGGTACTACCCCGGATCGGCAGACTGGGTACCACTGCCTACCACTCTTTGATAACCAGACCCGAAGCAAATATCCATCTCTTTTTTTTTATTAACAAATATTTGCAATATTTAATACTATTAAATATTACAAATAAAAGCTATAAAACAAATATTTGCTCCGACCGGGGATCGAACCCGGGACTTTACGCGCAACAAACCAGTCGCTAAACCGTTCGTCCACGCCTGTCGTCACGCGTGTCTGTGATTGATGGATTGTTCAAATATATCTCGCACATCACAACATAATGAATATTAAAATTCAATTATTAAGAAGTAATGTTTCATTGTGAGATAGACAAGGTTGCTATGGGCATAGTAAAAGGATCAACCGTGTACGTAGGAGTCAAGGTAAGGTCTGCCAGTTGCAATTTATTTGCGTGTGTTATATTAAAGTTTAATATACACCTGATCTATTGAAATTTAATTGATGATACAGAACTTCCTCATAAAAAAATATATCAGAATATATGTGGATTTAAGATTTAATATAAAAACAATTTTAATTGTATTCCAGTTATGTATTTTGTATTGACTATAAACCTACATGTAAAATATATATTTTTATTACTTTTATTCCATATATATTTTTAATACTTTTAATATTATTATCAATCAAATTGTCATACCTTTTTTACCACAGCGATAGGCAGAGACAAAAGAAGCGTCACTTGCCACGATCCTGATACAACTACATCGCTTCCCTCACATCCACAATTCTCTTCATACAAGCTCTACGGTTTTTCAAAATTAGCCTAAACAATATACAGCTTAAGCCTTGAGCACATGACTGAAATATTACAGAAATTGGTATATCACCCATGCCTATATAAAGTCTAAATAAGAAGATCTATAGAGTGGTAAGCAGTGGTGCCCAGTCTGCCGATCCGGGGTTGTACCACCACTTACACGTATACAGACCGTGAAGTGATTTGGTCGCGTTTCGGGATCAGCTTGTAATTTGCTAGTTCCAACTAGGCCGGCATAATGGATGTGGTTGCTGCTTACAGTTGTTAATTTATAGTAGCAGTGTCATCCATTCATGGACCACAATCCTGCTTAACATCAAGCGGGGTGCTGTCTAACGTCAAATAAATAAAAAAACTTTAGGCAATACAAAATATTGTTTTGAAATACGAATATTGTAAGTTTTATTAATTAGACAGCTTACGTAAGAAAGACCGTTTCCATCAATTGTTGTTATTATTGTTAGGTACGGGCTTGAATTGGCACTTGAAAGCTGCTGATTCCATCAATAAAATAATAACAAATAAAAAGCACAAAACTTCATCAAAAATTTGTTTCTTTTTTTTATTGTGACTCGAAATCTGACTTCGACTCGCCTGATGGTAAGCAAGTGGAAGTCTAACAATAAGAGCGGCAAGACTTTAAAAAATACGAGTTGTCATGGTTGCCTCCGTTGTCGTCACTATCCCGGCCAAAGAAAAATACACTAATTACGGCAATTGATAACAAAAATATAACATAATGTATTTTTTATTTGTATGTAATTATGAAACATTTTTTTCTTATGTAGTTATTTATTTACTTTTTTATGCATGTTTTTATTTTGTTTTTACTCTCATCTACATTGTCGGATCAACATCCTTAAGGTTTGATTGTTATAGAATGCCTTAAGCATTAAAACCACCAATTATGCATTGAGTCTTAAAATAAATAATAATTTAAAAAAATAAATATTGTTTAGTATGTAATCTTAAGTTTAATCTAAATACGGCATAAATAAGCTAGAGGCTTTGTCTCCGCCAACACACACCGTCAACTGTCATTGCTTTTGCTAACGTCTGCGATATCTGGGACATTTGACTCATCAATTTGCAGCACTATTATTATAATATATGAGGTGATAACGGTGTCTCTTGTCTCGTAACTAAAACTATTTACTTGTCAGTAGATAATAAAAATGACTGTGTAAGTTGATGTAAATTGTATAGAAAAAATAACGCGTGTCTTGGCGTGAAGAAGCACCTTTGGCCGGCATAGTGACGGTGACTGAGGCAGCCGTGAACTAACTCAGTTGTTTCAGTCGTCGTCACTATTGGATCTCCTCTTGCTTATCATCATGCGGCTCGTGTCACAATAAAAAAACAATTTGCTTGATTGATTGGTTTTGGTATTTGCCATGAATTTATAAAAAAATACTAATGAATTTATTATTTATATATCCTAATGATATCTCAGAAAATAATGTCTGATCTAGCTATATAATACAATATATTTTTAAAAGTTTATAATAAATATATTTTAGGAAAGTTCGAAAACATAATTAGCATTTGAAAAATGATTTTTATAAGTTTCAGGTACCTACTTTATGTTAAAACATTGAACGAAACTTGAGTTAAAGGAAAGTCGTTTCTCTGAGTATTTTAATAGATTAATAATCTAAGGTATTTTATTATATAAGAAATCTTATTGTGCACTAAAATAAATATTTTTATTTTAGTGCATTAGTTTATATTTTAGAACAGGATTATTTAATTAAATCTCTCGTCTATCAATTATTAACTATGATTTAAATTAATTGGCTCGAATATGGCATATCTAATTACGAATACAAATTAGTAGAACTAATAACAAATTTGTTCCTACAGAAAATTACAGCTTTAAATTATATGTTTTATAATATATTTATATGTACTAATAAAATTTCTATGTAGAGAATTGTGGATGTGAAGGAAGCGAGAGAGTTGTGTCAGGAACGTGAAAAGTAGCGTTCTGTCGTCTCTACTAATCCCTGTGGGAATTAAAGAGGAAAATTGAATATTAAATTTTCATAATTTGTGACAAATGAACAAGGAAGGAAAATACTGCTAAATTTGCGTGGCGTATTGGTCCAGTGCCTAATGTTTTATATGCTTTTCATTTACTTTGTTTTTGTGACGGTAGATATTACAGCACTCCATTCGATGTCAAGTCGAAGTGCCGTCGATACATGCGAATCACTGCTACTACAGTGATTTGCCTGCAAGTAGAAGTCGTATCCACTATACCACCAACTTTCAAGATGGTCCCGAACCGCGATATCCTTCAACGTGGTGGTACAACTTACCGAGGACTAGCAGACTGTGCGACTGACCACCAACAATATCTGACCCACCGGAGCAAATGTCTATTAACAAATATTCGGAACACCCTTTCTAATAATTAAATATCACGAATAAACGCTATAAAACAACTGTTTTATAGCGTTGGAAATCGAACCCGGCCCTTACGCGTAGCGGAGTGGTGTAACAATGCGCCACGCTGACCGTCAAAAGATGATTTGTTGTAAACGGTACATGTCATACATCATTCATTTTGTATGAGGACTTGGGATTAATTCTATTAACAGTTGCATATACATTTTTATTTAAACAGTTTAATGTATGAACATTACAATGTAATTGAAAAATATCCTTTATTTTGCCTAGTTTAGGTGTGCAAATTGATCATACTATAATTATGACAGTCCAAAGCAGAACTGTTAATATGGCGTGTCTTTGTGATTGACAGACGATACAAAATCCATATCTTATGTATTTTCCAAATAACTCAATTGCACAGCATTTAAAAGCATGTTATTAGTTTTATCAATACAAGTATCGAAACTACCATATATACATTTTTTCATCATTGGACATTACAAAAGTAGTACATAAAAGCCCAAAATGAATGATGTCCTTTATTATATTTAATAATAAATATAATAATTTATATGCATTACATCATGATAAATTATAATTTATTGCAGTATTATTATTTTATTTAAAGGTGGAAATTTAATTTAGCCTTATAGAATGGTCTATTTACGGCACATTATGGTTAAGGCATGAGCAATTCACGTCCACGACGAGGTCAAGTAATGGGACAGTATGACCCTTCGCCTTAGGGCCGGTACATTCACATTTTATATACATATTTTATAAAGAGAATTGTTAATATGAAGGAAGCGAGGGAGTTGTGTCAGGATCGTAGCAAGTGGCGGCCTATTCCTGTGGGAAAAAAGACGTGACAATTTAATTGATTGATTTAAAATACTAATAGTTTATGTTTGTCGTAAATGTGTAAGTAACTTTTTTTCTTTGATTGTCTGTTAGGTTTATTTCAAGTTCAATATATTTTTTTAATATAAATACTAAAGATTATTATATAAACCTATTATTATATAATAAATATATAGGTTTACATTCAAATTATTTATAAATCTCATGTGGATGGATGCGTTAAAAGAGACAGACCCAGGAGGGTATCCGAACAAATCGGAGACATCCACAAAAAAGCTGGGCCATAACCGTAAAGCTTGTATGAAGAGAATTATGGATGTGAGGAAAGCTAGGGAGTTGTGTCAGGATCGCGGCAAGTGGCGCTCTATTCTCTCTGCCTATCTATGTGGGCAAAAGATTTGATAATTTGATTGATTGATCATATATCCTGTTTAAATAAATCTAGTTTAATAATGCTAGTTTAAATAAATGCTATTTATTTATTTTTTGATGTAACTACATCTGACTTTAACCTTTCTGATGGAGGGCACGATGGAGGTCTAAGAGTGCCAACGACTGATAAAACTATTCCAGTTAAGTATAGTTAGTTATAAACTATATAGTTATAAAACTATATAATTAAGTAATTTACAGCCTACTGTAAATTTACAGCCTACTGTAAATTAAGTAATGAATAGCCTACTTAGGCTATTCATAAATTTGTGTTCTTAGTAAGTGACTTAGTAGGGATTGAATTACCAGTTCTTAGAGTTACCACTACAGTATTACGGTGATCCCTTGAATGGAAACAACACGTCGCACGTCAGTAATTGACTTGGAAAGTTAATAGTCCTTTTATTTTAAACGTGAAAGGAATATCCTTATGTGTAGAATATAATTATATTCTTAATTGTTATTTAGGTACATAGTATGGACGCGAGAAAAGGGTCATCAGGACTATAGATATGTTTTGTAGATTTATTGTAACTCGACATATGACAGCACCCCGCCTGATGAATGGAGGTGACTGCTACTACAGTTTATTAAATATAAGTAGCAGTCACATCTACTATGCCAGCCTAGATAAAACCGGCAACTTACAAGTTGATCCCGAAGCGCGACTAAGTCACTTCACTATCTGTAATTTTGTAAGTGGTGGTACTACCCCGGTTCAGCAGACTGGGTACCACTGCCTACCACTCTTTAATTTTTTCTCTATTTTGATTAACTTTTACTTTAAATTTCTTTAACTGTCATTTAATTTTATTAGTTTTTGGCATACTCTAATGCTTGTATTATTATTGTATATATTAGTAAAGAAATATTCATTCGTGCACACTGGTAAAGCTGGGTTGCCTAGTGCCCATAACCGTAGAGTTTGTATAAGAAGAATTGTGGATGTGAAGGAAGCAAGGGAGTTGTGTCAGGATCGTGGCAAGTGGTGCATTGTGTCTGCCTATTCCTGTGGGATATAGGCGTGACAATTGGATTGATTGATTGATTGAAATTAGTGTAGATTTTCTAAACCTAAAGACAGGTTAATGTAAAAAGTAGGACAATACTCGTACAATGTTCGGTGACCTCCTGATGTTTACATTTTTTTGCGTGGAAAGTTCCTAAGTACTTGGTTAAACAATGTAGGCTTTTGCAAGTGGAATGGAAATAGATTTTTGTATATAGCTACAGCCTGGGTTTCTATTAAAAGTTAAAATATATATGTATATTGTATATGCATTTTCTAAATGAATATAGGATTGTATGTTAAGTTTTCAGAATACTATTAGTTAGAAGATAATAAATAATATTTCCAAGAACGTAAGAACCCTTTTTAAAAGTAGAAATTGGGGCTATTATTTGCTCGCGATCTGCCAAAAGCACCAAGCACTGTATAACCAGACAGGTGGCGACTAATAGCCCAGTCTGCCGATCCGGGGTAGTACCACTTAAGTCTGCCGACCGTGAAGTGACTAAGTCGCGTTTCGGGATTGACGCGACATTTGGCTGTTCATTTAAGAGTCTGGTTGCTTAAGATTGGTAAGTAGACAATTGGTGGTCATTTGCTGAGCTTAACGATCCGAGGTACCACCATCAGAAACTTACAAGCTGATCCTGAAACGTGACTAAGTCCCTTTAAGGTCTGTATATCTAAAAGTGGTGGTACTACCCGGTAGCGTACATATACTACTCCTAAGCTTAGATCTCGAGCAAATATCGTTCTTAACTTTTTAGTTAACTTGTCTTTAATATAAACAACGGAAAGTTTTATAAAAAAATCTGTTTGGATGTAAAAGATTTTTTATTAACGATGTTTTTTAAAGACACTACGCAAACATGATAATTAATCCCTTGCCAATTATAGATGTTTTGATTGCTATATTGTTCTGCCTTGAAAATAAGGTTGAGCTAGCGAAGATGCACCCAAAGATCGTGGACTGTGGATCTAGCATCTATCAAAATCAGCTCATCAGTTGTCGGATTCAGTTCAGAGAGGCCAGCATAGCAGATGCGTCTGATGTTTGTAAACACATTTCTCCGTCCATGGTTTGCACTTAACACTGCGGTTTGCGGTAGAATGTGAAGAACTACTACTAGTGTATTTATTTTGTCAACTGCTAAGGATGGTGTATATAATGGTTATAAGTCGCCTATTATGGTAATTGCGGACAGCGGGGTTAGGTTGGGCAAGTTAAAACGATTATCGTCTCTCGTCGACGATTGGCAAAATAATAAAAGCTGAATCCATCAGCTTTTATTATTTTAGGCTGGCTAAATCCATCAAAATGAGACTATTGATGATAATGATCAAACGTGTCGTCGCACAGACGATATTCGTCACAACGATTAATAGACTTGTTTTATTGGTATTTAGCTTAGCTTTTATTATTTTGACAATCGCCGACGAGAGACGATAATCGTTTTAACTTGCCAACCTAACCCCGCAGGCCTTATACCGCCACAGAATAACCTATGACTAATAATTATATCTTAGTTTCCTTTTTGAAACGCGATTTTTATATAAATATCAGTCATCATACTCGTATTTATAAGATGATAGAGCTTTAATGTAACTAGTTTTTGTACCAACTATGATATGTAACGAAGAATTACATTGATGGTCATACTCTGTCGAAGACCCAAGTCAAGTATGACCGTGAAATATTCTCATTAAAAAATATGGTGACGATGCTATAGTAACCAACGTCATTCCGAGAAAAATGAGCATCAAGTATGGGTAGTTAGAAATAGCACGGGCCTTTCTATAGGGTCGAAGCATCGAGGTAAATAAACATAATTAGTTTTCAACATGATTCAACATGATTATTGCATTTTATAATAATATTTTTACAATATTGAAATACTAATGAAATAAAGAAACGAGGTGGCCTTCAGAAATAAAAAAAGATAATAATGTATTAGGTACTACCAGTAATTTCCGTGTTTTCACGGAGACAATAACAACAACACGAGCGGAAAGCGTATATTCCGGAAAACTTACAATTGCTTATTTTTACTTTATTTCGGTTTCTATCTAGCTTTGTTGAGGATTTCTGAGTAAATATATATTTCTTATACATTTAATGATTTGGGTAAATTGTATTTTTTTTTGGCAAAGGAGCTAAATACAAACTAAATGCCACTTTTAGTGTGCCTTCACAACATTTTTGTAAAAGTAACGAAAAAACGAAAAAAGAAACCATGCAGTCACAGAAAAATAATATCTGACGAAAAATATTATTATATATGAAACAGTTTGGACCAATTGAATCATTATAACATGTATTAATTTACATACCTAGTCTATATAAAAAAAGATATTGAAACAAAGGAAATTATTAAATAAATTGTGATTTTATTGGTTAATGTGTGCTATGCGAGACATACGGCTGCGCAGACGCAGCGGGAGCGCCAGGCCAGCTAATTAGATAAACGAGGCAAGTGTCGCGGGGTCGAGACCGCAATTACCCGGGCTCCTTGCTCCCTGACTGTCGGATGAGCATCTCGCAACTGCTCCTTGCTTCCTAAATTAATTGGGAGCTTTGACATCTTGCTTAGGAAATACTATCTTTAATAGTAAACTCTCTTATGTATTATTATTGTTTAGAAATTTAATGCTTTTGCTAACTTAAAACAAAGCGTTGTGAGTTATTAAAAGATTTTATCATCCATCACTAGACCTTGGATCCCCTACTGGAAACAGACCCATAATGTTAAATGTAAATTTACGTAAATGGACAGTCCTCGTTTAAAATTAGAACATTTTACACAGATACTAATATATATCAGCTATACAATTAATTACAAAAGGGTTTCAACAAAAGCGATACAAAAAACACCAACTTATACAACGTAGTGTAACTAATTAAAATAAGACATTAATTACTATTTTCTCGGTCAACGATATGATCAGGAAGTCTGCAAAAGTGTTTTAAAGCAGCTGAGATAATAACACCACATGACTGATGATGTTAAGAGTAGTAGCATTAAAGACAACCAAACCAAGGTTACACTGTACTACAAAGGATCATGTATGATGTAAGATCTTTTTAATTTTGTAGCCTTTTAGTTGTGCTGGTTAATTTGTCCACGCTTCATTCTGAGAACGGTCATGGTCGTGCACTTGTTCCTCAATTAGAGTATCCGTTTCTTTTCTATTAAGTTACTTATTGTTTCTATTGGATTTGGGCTAATAAATTATGCTTGCTTTAAGCTTGAGTTTTTGTTTTGATTTTAGAGCCAATGTCTCTAAGTTCGAAATAGTATAAGTACTTGTATAATAAGGGCATTGTATAAATTTATAATAATATTATTATGAATTAATAGTCAAATTCCTTTTAGGTATGAACTAGCCCAGCATCGGTGTCGGTACCATTTTGTATTTGGACGACATAGTGACGGCGACTGAGGCAAAACCATGTAATAAAATGGTTTTTAGTCGCAGGGGTTCTTAGACATCAGGCAATTACCATCAGGTAAGTTGAGGTCAAATGTAGTGTCTCAATAAAAATGAGACACTACATTTTTTATAAGAAAATGGTCGCTTGGTGAAACATCGTGGGAGATTAAATGTGACTGTGGACGATGAGCTTATCACTTATCACTACTTAACATTTCATTTTGTATTGTTTCACTAGGTTTTATATGCACAGATTATAATTGTCGAGTTTATTTTGGCCTTCTCATTTTATACATTATCTCGCTAAATAACTATAGTTATTATAGACTAGTAGGTAAATACAATATGAAACTTATTCCATTTTCTGACACCCGTTGGGGAAAAAGGCGACGACATTAAGCTTCATTTATATTTTTTAAATTGCTTCACATCTTTATGATTTGTGAAATTAATATTATATCTAAGTGTAGGGAGACTATATATCTATAGAATATATATCTATAAATGTAAAATCCTAGGCCCAGGAGGACGTTTTCCGATCAAATCCTCAAGAAATCTAGGTTGCCTAGTGCCATAACCTTGTATGAAGAGAATTGTGGATGTGAAGGAAGCGAGGGAGTTGTGTCAGGATCGTGGCAAGTGGCACTCCATTGTCTCGGCCTATCCCCATGGGAAAAGGCATGACAATTTGATTGATTTATAAAATCCTAAAATTTAACGAGTCTATTTCAATATATATTTTTGGCTTAAATTTAGGGAAAATTTACAAAAAAATATTTGTAAGCAGGTCAGCATGACGGTTACGCATGCAACTGAATATGTGTTTAGAAAAATAGAACGATTGCACAAAACTCTTGCGGTTGGCATGTTTCCAACGCCACTAAAGATGTCTCCACTTTCATATTTAATTGATATATTTAAACAAAAAAACGTTTATTACTATTTAGCCCATGCTATGACTACATGACGGACATGCCGATAATAAAACTGATTGTAAAATGTTATATTTAAATTTTAGTATGTCAAGGTGATTAGTAGTCTATATTTTGACATGCTCGTATCGAATTTAATGAAGCGTTACTTTTTCGGTTTTTCATATCTATTAGATTTTTCGGGACTTTCTACTAGTAGATAAACAGCGATCGTGGCGACATAAATACTTTTATTTCTAAATATTCTACAAGATTTATTTTTGCTTGATAGATTATAACATTACGAATTAGAATTATAACAAGTAACAAAAACATAGGTGAAGCAAATTTAGTCCTTATGATTCCTATAGCGGTATTCATAACAGTATCGAGGCAGTGTTAGATAAATCTGTTAGTGTCACGTAGAACAAAATTTCCTTGCGATGTGTCGTGTGGTACTTTAAGATTATCACTTGCACGTAACTCTGTGACACTCCTCCTGTGAACCAGCTATCTTGTATGGTGGTTTGGAAACTATTTTATTTATTATTATCTGTGCCCAGTAGTTTCACCCGAACTTAAAAACAGCATCTCGAAACATGAGAACGTGACATGTGATCTCTTGCACCCTTATAGTCCAACATTTAAGTTCGGTGCGTCTCTTCTTTGTAAAACAATCGACAAATGGAATGCATTGCCAGCCAATGTGTTCTCTCCGTCCTATAACCTTGGATCTTTCAAGCGATGCGTGAAGAGGCACCTCAGTCGGTGAACTAACTCGGTTTTTTTAGTCGTCGTCACTCTTGTTGTTCAGGCGGGTCGAGGTCAAATGTGTCACAATAAAAAAAATATAGATCTGTAATTTGATGACGCCCTAGGTAAAGATAATAATAAGAAATAATTTTAAATAAAACACTATTCAAGTCATCAGGTATTCCGGCATAGTGATGGGCAAGGTGATCTGAGTTGGTTTTTCAGTCGTCGGCACTCTTAGACGTCCCCTTGCTTACTATTAGGTAAGTCGAGGTCAGTCACAATAACAATAATAATAAATATTCTCCAGATCCAGAAATGTTATATAGCCTAAATAGAGAAACGATCAATATTTAAAAAATCAATTCGTAACTACAAACAATCTCTTATCTATTCTTACCTACCTATTATTCATAATACGAACCAATTTACAAGAAAATCTTAATTAAAAAAATAATAAAAGATAAAGTCTAGCTTTAGTTTAATTCAGATAATATTATAAAGTTATTAGAACAATTTATTGAGAGCTTTATCCAAATAAAGCTGTCCCATTTTTATATTCTTCTGTCGTAGTATGAATTTTTCTTGTATGAATAATAAAATTAATTGTTAATTGTGTAAATACAAATTTATAACTTGCATGGATATCATGTTCTTTAGATTAAATAAAAGAGGTACTAATTAAATATGTAATAGCGAATATATTTTTAAACAGATATTTTGTTTTTTTTATAAACCCTTTATTGCATAAAAATAAGGTACATAGGTGAGCTTAACGCCTTAGGCATTATCTACCAGCTAACCTTTGTTGTGTTGTGCTGTGATTGGCTGGTTGCAAACCATTTATAGATTCAATATTATTTTTAAATTACATTTGTTATGAAAATATATATAAATATAAGCAATACATACATTATACACATACATTAGGCAACATATACATAAATATACATAAAATTAATAACATGTTATAAGGTTTGTTTATTTAAAACGTAAAATAATTATCTAATTGAAATTATTAACGTTGCCAAAATATATTTAACGATAGTAGATAATGGCGGAATTAGTTTGCGGTTAGCTTCCGGCTTTGAAGATAAAAAGTCTCAACATAAAACGAAATGAATATTTTATTGTCATTTGAATAAAAAAGAACATAAAGTTAGTTTTTTTGGCCATTCTGTGTGACTCAGATTTCGTATAACTTTAGACTTTAAAATAAACATGTATGACTTCATATCATCGTATTGTATTTAAAAGTTATATTTCGTCTTAGCTTTTTTAAAATTGTGGTTTGACATATGACAGCACCACGCCTGATGATAAGCTGGAGTGCGGTCCATGAATGGAAGCGAATGCTAAAAATCCGGATAATTGCTCCAGCTCCGTCGTCTGCCGATCCGGGGTAGTACCACTACTTACAATTATACAGACCGTGAATTCGCATTTCAGGATCAGCTTGTAGAAAAAAAGCTAAGATGAGGCATAACTTAATGTAATATTCAATCTAAATACAAATAAGAGCTATGGAACATATCTTTGCTCCGACCCGAAATCGAACCTGGTGTACTAATCAATGCGCCACGCATGTTGACAAAACAAAATGCATATTATGTGTAATATAATGATGGGACGAACGTTTTACGTTTTAATGTTGGTAATCGATGCTAAGTTAGGTAATTGCAGCAGTTATCTGGTATAAAACAATGACGGTGCTCGTTTAGTATGGGCACAGATTGTATCGGACGCAGTTACATGCGTTTAACTTATTGCGGGAACTCGCATTGTTAACCGGTCGACGCAAATTGGGCATTAGCACTAATTTATTGACTTTAAATAAAGTCGCATTGTCGCTCGTACTATTTGAATATTAAGCGTGTGGGTGCGCCGGAGTAAGACGATGTCCCTTAATGATAGCAATTGTTCTCCTTCATTGGTCGCAGGTGCATGCCCTCGTGGAAGTCGCAGATTGGTAACTGTCAATACCACAACCAAAACGTATCATCGTTTTTAATTTATTTTATATTGTTACCTGCCTTCTGACTTGGACTTGCTGGGAGCTCCAAGAGTCTCGACGACTAAAAAAATACTCAGTTACTCAGTCACTAAGTCGGCCAAAGTACTCGTCATCAATTACATTTCTATAGAGAGTAAGATATTTATTTATTCAATCAACAATTATAATGTTCACGCCTTTTTCCCACGGGGCCATAGGCAGAGAAAATGGAGCGCTATTTGCCAAGATCCTGAAACATTCACAATTCTCTTCATATAAGCTCTACGGTTATAGGTACTAGCAATCCAGCTATCTTGAGGATATCTCCGATTTCATTTAAGTGACTATTATATTCTGCAGTAAATGATTGTAAAAGACTAAAAATGTATTAGTCATAATGTATATTTCTCCTTTTTGGGGACTATAAAGTACAAGTAAGGCATCCTGGGAAAATTGTTTAAGCAATTTGGCGGCAACGAGCTGTGTCGATTGAGCCGCTTGATCTCAGGTCAACAGTTGTACGTATGCAAACATAAGACTGTCAATTTGTATACATACACGTAGGTCGGTGCGAGAGCGTCACAAAGGAACGTTCGTGGCTCCAGGGCAAAGCGGCATCTTCAAACGCCGAAGTGCATAGTTGCGGTGGCTATCTCCCCATCTGGGAATGTCCATGCTGTAATGGCATCGCACGTGGGCACCTCTGACGAGCCGACACGTTTCAGATGTGACGCTTCGCGCGTGGGACACCACCTTTACATCACTACCGAGTTACTTAGAAATTTGAATTTGGACATCGTGTATGTTGTAAAAAGCAATTTATGATACAATTATTGTCTTTAAAGGTATTTCATATAATTTAAGCTCAGCATTTTTTTTTATTTTTTTTACATTAATTATGGTTTCTTTGAGTTTATTCGTTTAGCTGAAAACAATTTTATTGTTATCAATGAAGTATTAGTAAAAAGCAGAAATAAAATCTATCGTTAGTTATATATATAATAGATAGGTATATCGGAGACATCCTCAAGAAAGCTACGTTGCCTAGTGACCATAACCGTAGAGCTTATATAAAGAGAATTGTGGATGTGAGACAAGCGAGGGAGTAGTATCAGGATCGTGGTAAGTGGCGCTCCATTGTCTCTGCTTATCCTTGTGGGAAAAAGGCGTGACAATTTGATTGACTGATATTTTCTTAAGTTCGATATCTGACCTCGACTTGCCTGATGGTAAGCAAAAATAATGTCAAGAGCATCAGCCGACTGAAAAAATCGGTTCAGTATACGATGGTTTCAGTCGCTGTTACTACGAGTATGTCAGCCATAGGTGCTTTTACACGTTTCGCTTGAAGGATCCAAGGTTATAGGATGAAGACAACACATAACCACTTATCTATTGTTCTACAAATAAACGACAAGTCGAACTTGTTAGCTCGGCTGCCGATTCGACATGCAATTGAAGTATTGAACTTTTCATGAGGAAAGAATGGACTTTCAAAGGATTCAAAGGTTGTACATGATATTATCTGGATATTTTTATTTATAAAAACGTATATAACTTAAAACATATTAAATTTTAGGCTATATTATTAGAGAATATACTGAAAGTTTTTGTTGGCACGGCCAATAGCGTGTAAGCTCCGCCTCTTTTTTCATGCTGGTCCTGAAACACCTCCTCTGCGTGCTTATTACAGTATAATCAATATCGTAATAAATATGTATTAAATGAAAAAGTGCTCTCTATATCGCCTTCTTAGAGTATACATCTTGAGTGTTAGGTTCTATCAGAGACCTCCCTTAGATTTTCTCTTTGTCTTTTGGCCTAATTGTTTCGATATCTTATTTCTATATGATATATCTTAAAAACATATTGTTATTTTTTACTAATGAGTAAGTTAATAACTAATTAGTTAGAGATCTTTATTATTTCAGAAAATATATTGTTATTTTCGAATAAATATAATATTATAAATCATATACAAAATTAAAAAGTGTAGGTGATTTTTAAATTAAATTATAAAAACTAATAAAAAAATGAACGTTCATATTCATTAGTTTTCGTTTTCGTAGTTTTCGTAAAAGTATTTATTAAGTTTAAATAAAATAATTACATGATGGTAATTCAATAAAAAAAACAGTTTTGTTGTTTGTGTGATCAATTTATACCCTGAAACTGGTTAGCAACGAGTAAGAAGAGTTGCTTGTTATCTGTCTTGTAAGGGTATTAGCTTGCCCTTACAAGGCAGATATACAAGGGCGTATCAGCTTGTCAAAAAAGGTAGATATCCTTATTCAATTGGATCCCGCAGATCCGACTGGAAACGTTGGATAACTCGTAACACCACCAGCATGGTGAGATTATAAAGTACCTTTTGTTGCATAGTATTCATACTGCTCCTTCGCCTTTGATTGGCATAGGAATAGCGACTGAGGTAACCGTATACATAAACATTTTTTTCTGAATTCTTGGATGTTCCCTTTTTCGTTTAGGCAAGTCAAAGTGAATGAAAACAGCTACTAAACATACTTATATTATAAATACATTGGTACCGGCAAGTATGTAAGTATGTATACATTGGGGTCAGATGTCGTGTCACAATAATAAAAAAATAAAAGTGGTTTTTGAAACGGGGATTTTTGGTTTCTCTTACCATTCCACTATCACTGGGCCACAGTCGCCTTAAGGCTGGAATAATGTAGATGTAGACTATATCGTCCGGTACAGCGATGGAATAAATAAACTGTATAAATCGGGTATAAATATATTCGTATTCAGCGGTTAGCAAATTGTTATCTTAACCGGACATTCAATTTATTCGCCTATCAATTTTAGACGTAGTAATTAACAGTAGCAATTAATTTATGAATGGCTAAAGTACCTACGTAATGTTGATTATTAGATACCTAAATATACCTTTTTCCAATTTAAATATAAGTTTCTATATACCTATGTAAACGTTTATTACATTTCTAAACTAAGATACTAAACGTGTTCATGGTCCTGCCACCAAAGTAAATAATTATCAAGAATATTTTTAAAGCGGCAGGTTGTACGAGACCTATATTTATATTAACCACTATATGGAAAGAATGAGTAAAAGTAGATTGACAAAAACAAATCTGATGTAGATGGATGAGTTAAAGGTTTTCTACGACCAAATCGGAGACACCTTCAAGAAAGCTGGGTTGCCTAGTGCCCACAATAGTAGAGCTTGTGTGAAAAGGATTGTAGTTGTGTCAGGATCGTGGCAAGTGGCGCTCAATTGTCTCTGCCTATCCCTGTGGGTGAAAGCCTAATATCAGGCAGGGTGCTTGAAGTGCGGTCTGAAGTTGGAGTGAATGAAGGTGACAGGTACCACAGTTAAATAACTGTAAGCAGCAGTCATATTTTCTAAGCCGGCCTAATTGGAACCGGCATCTTACAAGTTGATTCCGAAACGCGACTATGTCACTTCACGGTCTGTATACTTCTAAGTGGATCGGCACACCTTTTAAGCAAATTATTTTTATTTATTAAAAGCTATAAAACTAGACAATGCTTTTATCTGGAACCGAACCCGAGACTTTACGCTTAACGATCTTGTTTCATGACCAATGTCAAAACGTCAAACGGTATTTGTTAATAGTGCAAAAAAATTAAAATAAACTAATTATTGTATGTAATAATTGTTTAGCCAAAATTCAGAGCTGTTAGGATATTTTTGTAAATAGATTCTTTAATTTAATAAAAAATATAGAAATCAAAGCATGCCTTTCAAATGCTCTGCAAAGTAACTCGTAGTTTTGTTATAGAATCTATAAGGTCCCAAGTGCATTGTGATTATGCCAATGCATTCAGATACGTAATGGAGAGGGGGTTATTCAGCCGGTATTTGTAGGAATTCTCAGTTTTACTGCTTTACTATAAGTTGAAGCCGTGAGTTAATATTGTATTTCATCCTTTCTTATCATAAAAAAATTGCGTGCGTTTCTTTAAGTGTTTGTAGGGGAATTGATAGTTTTATTCATAAATAATACTTCACTATTATTACAATGATTGTTGTTAATAAATACTTTTTAAAATTATTACAAGATTACTTGTTTGTTAAAGTATAGTAATTTAATGGTGCATAATTTTCCATTCAGTGTCTTATACGAACCTTGTGTTGAAGGTGTAAAGTAAAGTGCGAAGAAGTCGTCTACGCTCCCCCCTGCGCTGGGCTGCTGGTACTGTGGCTGTGCAGCCGGCGGAGTAGGCCCCGCGTAATGCAGGCCGCTGGGGCCCGCGGTGTCCACCAGCAGCTGCATCTGCGAGATGTCCACGAACTCGTCGGCCTCGCGTCCGCCCAGCTCCTCGTCCTCCCGCCGCATCGCGATCACCGAGAGCATGGCCCGCCAGCATTCCCGCGTCCGCACACCACCACCGCTCCCGGCGCTTCAATTGCACCTTCACACACTTCACAACTGCACTACGACCGATTGATGCACGACCACACCGATATTCCTTATAGACGACAATAGCTTACAGACAGTCTTTAGTAATTTTACTTATCTAGTCATAAACAATTGACGCGATCACAGAACATTACGTCTAGGATACTACGGCACGCTAATCACACTGGATCACGTGTAGCTACTGCAAAATGAACACAAACTTTGCACTCGCAGAGTGTCGTCGCGCGGAGAGCACCACATCCTCGACTGAGGTTCGAATCGGCTGTGGAGCGTGGGCGTGTGGCCGCCCCCGTGCATGCCGCCGGTCGTCGCCGCGCGCCCTGTCAATGGACGGCAGCCACCCGGCCGAGGTCGGTGTTCATTCACGACGGCCACGTTAATGGAGCTCGAGCTGGCCGCCCTCGTTCGGTTGTTGTCGCCCACGTGCGCGAGAAAATGGCGCGGCGCCTTGCCGGCGAAGGGAGGCGCGCGAAAAGCGCGGGGAACCGAGCTGAAGTGCGACGAAGCGGCGGGCGGCTGCCGGTACGCGTGGACCTGGCGTGGGCGCGGAGGCTCGCCAAGAGCTGATCGTGCGTGACGTTTTGTGCCGCGCGCCACTTTCTCTGGCACGTCACGGCGCTCGCTGACTGCTCGCCGTCGCTGAATCATCCGCCACTTTGGTACGCACGATGGCCACCGGTCGCAACCGTTTTGGTTATGCCATAATTAGAAGCGAGGCACACTCCAGTGACGTCCCGAGTCCAGATAGTTGTGGCGTTGCGTCGGCTGGATAAATCATTTGGTTTATCTAAAAATATAACTACTACGTAATCTATTCGTTATACACTAAAATTAGTGTATAACCTTAAAGTATTGACGTGGTAAAACTAAAATAACTTTCGTTTTTAATAATTACGTTATTAATATATTTAGTTCTAATGACTAAGTGTTTAAATTCTACTTGCTTACATGAAACACCCATTATTATTGTAGCTCGTATTATTGTAATTGTGTATAAAATTGTCTCTAAAATATTTATTTATTTTACGGAGAAAACAAACACTCCATCTGAATTGATTTCCCATCGACAATAGATAGGTAACAGCGGTTCCAGGAGCAGTGAAAAGGTCACGAAGCGCTTAGACGTCGCTATGGCAACCACCTGTTGACCCTCCTTATTCCACAGTAAATGTCAGGGTGCACAGTGTGGGCGAACGGGATCTCGTGCTTGTTCAAGAAATAGAACTCCCAATATTGATCAATTAATAAACATATCAAAACAAATGATTCTCGATGGTATTTTATA
The DNA here is from genome assembly GCA_905220615.1 of Tinea trinotella. Taxonomy (NCBI): domain Eukaryota; kingdom Metazoa; phylum Arthropoda; class Insecta; order Lepidoptera; family Tineidae; genus Tinea; species Tinea trinotella. The sequence continues at coordinate 6,060,401 of HG992314.1, forward strand.
AGAAAAAAGATATATAATATATTTATATAAATAATATATTATATAAATATATATATTTATATAATATTATATCAGGTTTATATTTTTAAATAGATATATTGTTTGTAGGTAAAATATATTTTTGTTATTGTGGCTCTATATATAACAACACCCCGCCTAATTTTAAGCTGGAGTGCGATCATGAATGGAGGCGACTGCTACTACAGTTTAAAAACTGCAAGTAGCAGTCACATCTACTATGCCGGCCTAGTTGGAACCGGTTTTATACAAGCTGATCCCAAAACGCTAGCAAGGTACACTAACCCGGATCGGCAGACTAAGCACTACTGTCAACGATGCAACACAAACAGAGAAAATATTCGTTTCTTTTTTTATTAATAATTATTAGTAATATTTGAACTATTTATTAAATTTTACAAAAAATGCTACGAAATAAATCCTTGCTTCATCCAGATATCGAACCCAGGATTTCACGCATAGTGCACTGACGAGTAGTGTCCCACGCGTGTCGTCTAAATAATAAAATAAGTGGAGATATATTTTCTCTTTTGACATTTAATTCTTCGCAACAAAGATATAATAAGAATTTGTTTCGAATAAATAATAAAGAACTTTTCTTATCTGTTCCTCAATAAATGAAACAGTCTGAAATAAATGAAAGCAGTAGGGGAGGTCTATTCGTGTTCAAACTTTTCATCAAAGGAATGTGAGTTAAAATCGATATGACCGTAAAATTTGGACGGAAACATGATAATGAAATTTTAATGGTCTCGCAAACTGTATCTTCTTGTATATTCTATGGTCGATCTGTATAATTCATTGATCTGTATTATAAAAAGATACAAGTTTATATAACTTGATAATCTCATCTGTACTGCTAAATCTGAAAATATGGTTTATCTTAAGCGTTACTCTGGAGTCTATGGACCACACTCCAGCTTTACATCAAGCGGGGTGCTGTCATATGTCAAGTCACAATAAAAATTGGTATCTTAAAGTGACAGTACTATTTAGAATAATGTTATAGTATTTGATAGATAGATACGAGTATATGAAATGCCTGGATCTGGAAAAGCTTATGATGAATCCTCTTTAATCAGCAAAAATACAAGTTTTATAACTATTTAATTTATAACAATGTTTCATATTATTTACCTGGGCTAAATAAAATCGAAAACCTGGAATACCTTATGATGGACCATGAGGGTCTGTTGGATTATACATCGTGTTGCGTTACAAGAGTTTAAATCGCGAGTGAAACCACGGAAGACGCCTAGTATATAAAAAATCATTCATTCATAGTTGTAAATTATTTAAAATTGTTAGAAGAAAACCAACATTGAGTCTGAAAATTCATTGGAAAACATTACATGATGCTATTGAGGGCGGAAGGGCTCCACCCACGCTCATCCGGTCTGTGTCCGCCAACGCAAACTCTATCAAAACTTACGAAACTGCCATACTACCTCCAGCATCCAATTACGACCTTACATTACAGCAATAGTGGTAATTCAATTGAAGGTTATTTAGTAGGTGTTAGAGAATTGTAAAGCCTTTGCAGTTAGTTATACTCTTATTACATAGCTTTCAAATAATAAAAAACTAATTTATTTAAATGAATAAATTGTCTGTCTTTAATAAAGTATGTCGTATAAAGAAATCTATAAAATCGAATCGAGTCATGACCACCATCCAGTTCATGAAAACTAAATTGCGATCTGTCCCATCCAATATGCCGATCTGGATGAAATGAGTTCCGAATAGTTTCAAACTGATTTCAAAACGCGACTTAGTCACTTCACGGCATATAAACCTAAAACGCAAGGCTGGCTCAAATATTCGAATATATATTTATTCATATACATTATTTAAATGATTCCATAATTTGCGAATATTAAGGTTGTCGCTTGAGTTGTTTTACATTTCTACATTGTTACTGAAAGTGCTTGTATCATAGAAACTGGTAAGCTAAAGTACACATATTAAAGATACATTGATATTGGCAAGTGGCTTTCGGTTTGTGTGGTCATTACCAGCACTATACCACGGTCGCCTTAGTCGGGAGTCGGTTTTCTTTATTAGCATTTATTAATTTATTTATAATAGGTACACATAACAAATTTTAGCAAATTAAAACTTAAGAGTAAAACTAAATGGTTTCTGACAATGTTAAAATTCTTAACATGCACAGTGAAATTAATATATAACTAATACATAATGTTTGCTTACTTAAATAGACGATCACTTAAACGGTATCTTATCATTTTCGTAAATGTCAAAGTGAAGCCTCTAAATTATGGCTGCTTTAACAATCGACATTTAAAAATAGCAGGGACTTTTCAAAGAAAGAATAAATTCATATAAATGCTAATTATGAAGCTTCCTACACAAAATGAATTTAATAATATTGCGTTACCAAACTTCTTAATTTTTATTTGAGAGAATGGCTTGAGCTTAGAAATGGTTTCTTTAATATAAAAATTATTTACAAAAATATTATTTTTGTATATTATTAAAATTAAATAGTTTTAAAAATATTAGATACCAGGATGCAAATGGGATGGGTGGAAGGAAGTGAGAAATCTTCATTTTAAATAGAAATCATTAATTAACAAGAACATATTAAGAAAAAACTAGGTAGGTAAAAATACAGTAAAAATTATTTATTAGTTATTGACGCTCTTAGATCTCCACTTATTTTCTATCAGATAAGTTAGGAATAGATGTCGCGTCCTAATAAAAAAACAGGATTAATAATAAATAATTATAAATGTAAGAAAATTTAAAATTATGAAAAAACATGATAAAGTTTTTTCCGAAAACGTGGACACATTAGTTCCCTAATAAATTTAGAATGAGAATTTTGTATATTTTACTAAAAATAACCAATAAATAAGATACAATTTACAATAAATCCAATCTTCAAAGGAAATTTCTATTGATGTCACGAGCTCCTTAAAGAAACAATTGTACTCTAATTACTCCGGCTATGGTGTTCTATTTTTATTTTTCACGTCAATCTATAGATGTTTTTGTTTTGACGTCTGCTCCACATACAACAACGGAAATGTACGTAGTTAATATTGACATATTTGTAAGGTCGCCGTCGGAAAAATCGGTTGTAAGAAGGCGATCGTGGTGTAGTGGCTACGTAAGCCGAGTAGCACGAGTTCGAGACCACCGGTACCAATGTATCTTTGATCTATGTACTTAGGTTGTCCTGTTTCTATGATACAAGCACTTTAGTAGCTTAGTATAGAAATGTATAACAATAATTAAAAAAAAAAGTTGTGACTCAACATAATATGACAGTACCCCGCTTGATGTTAAGCTGGAGTGCGTTGCATGAATGGCTGTCACTGCAACTCAACCAATCAATCAATCAATCAAATTGTCACGCCTTTTTCCCACAGGGATTGGCAGACTGCAACTACAATTCAATAACTGTAGGTAGCAGTCACATCCACTGTACCAGCCTAATTGGAACCGGCAACTTACTAGTTGATCCCGGAACGCGACTAAATAACTTCACGGTTTGTGTGTGTACTTGTATTTTTAGACGTTATAAGAACATTAACCACATGCTATCATCTTAATCGCTTCCAGCCTAACTCGATTAAAACTTTTCTCAATACTTATCTAATTCAAAGATGCAAAAATAAAAGTTGTACTGGCAGTGCAATGGTTACACAGATCGACTTCACGACTTCCAAACCACTCACCGGTACCAATGTATATTTGATTGTCCTGTTTCTATGATACAAGAACTTTTGTAGCTTAATATAGAAATGTAATATATATATGTATATATATATATATATATATATATACATTTTTAAAGTTGAGCACGTTACATAGTTCCTCATCGTGGTAGAGGCGCAATGTCTAAGATCGATTGCGGGGGCGAATAGGAAGACAACTGTATATACTTTTATGGCAAACGAATCGTTCGCATGCTGCTAACGTCACCGCCATTTTAATCACCAATTGACTGGCTGGTCCATTCTGTTTTGGACAAAAAACAATTTCGATCTGCTGCTGTACTTATAAGGACATATTGTTAAGGATTGAGTGACGCCCACATTGGTTCACTATTGCTTGCTTATAACCAATCCCTAATTTTAACAAACTGTCTTAGATTTTAATGTCTTAAAATAATCCAATTATTATTTTAAAATACTCTACAGATCCTTCACGGGTTCAAGATCCTCGTGAATAAGTGTACTTAACGTCTAGAGCCTTCACCGGTGCTCATTTGATCAGCAGAAGTCAATTTATTATTAGATTGTGTTTCGATTCTTATTATAGTTTAGCTAGGCACTTTACCTAAAGATTATTTTATTTTAAAGATATCTTTGAGTCCTTAAAGGTACAAAACCCAAGTTAATTTTAAAATTTTAATGCTTTTCTCTCTTTAAGTGTTTTTATTTTTAAAATAATAATTCTTTTCATTATTCTTTTCATTTATTTTTTTATTGGGACTCGACATCTAAAACCGGGAAACTCGAACAGTGCCTACAAAAAAAAAAATATCGTCACGACTTACGGTTGCCTAAATTCACGCTTATTCATGGATGTAATAAATGTGAGGTTAAAGCATTCTACATCAAAAACGTTTGTAACTATTATAATCAAATTAACTGTATTAGTGGGAGAAATTGATAACTGCAATACAGTCATTTTTGTTGACTAGTGCAGTGCTCATTGATCCACCAACTTTAAAATGTAAATTTTTTTGAAATAAACAATTTTTATTTTTATTTATTTATTTTATATGTATATAAATAATAAATATTAATTTGTGCAATATTAACTTAATATAATTATGAAAGTAACATGCAACATCGTCGGTGCACTATGTTGCACAGAGTTAGCAATTAAACAAACAGGCAAGCTTATTACTCTTACGGGTACCTGCAAAACTGACTATCAATTACTATGACATGTACATTTTGCAGAATTTGAATCTCAACAACATAAGTAGACCTTGCTTGCTATTGCATTAAGACAGAGTCGCCAGGCAGTTGGTAGTCTTTTAACCAGTCTGCCGATCCAGGATAGTACCACTTTTAAGTGTTTAATCCGTGAAGTAACCAGGACCAGGAATAAAAAAACTTAACGAGCTAATGTGTGTCGTCATACGTTTACAGTTTTTATAAAAACTTGCCACCAAAATTTTACGCTAAAATTTCCACAGCAATGGGCTGACAAGGAAGCGTCAATTTACACGATAGTCTAGAAGAGCCTTCTATTTAAATCACTATTCTCTTTATATAAGCTCAGTAATTATGAGCTCTGCATACCCTTGCTATTTTAAGAGTAGTAGGCAGTGGTGCCCAGTCTGCCAACCCAGGGTAGTACCACTACTTACAAGTATACTGACCGTGAAGTAACGTGAAGTGACTTGACCGTAAAGTAACTAGTCACGTTTCGGGATCAGCATTTAAGTTGCCGGTTTCAACTAGGCCGGCATAGTGTATTGACTACTACTTACAGTTATTGAGCTGTAGTAGCAGTCACCTCCATTCATGGACCGCACTCCAGCTTAACTTTAGACGGATGCTGTGATATGTCAAGTAAAAAAAATGTGTCTATAAATAAATATCTACATAATTCAAATATAATGAAATAGTAAATGGAAGCATTCGGAAAAATAGTGTGAATACTAAAACCAATTTCAAAGTTCTAAATATAAATAACTTAAAACATCGTTAATAAGTAATCAATACTTGTGTATTTGTGGCAAGTAGTTATCTATAATTATAAAGAACAAAAACATGTCGCATGGTAGAGTGAACCAAAAATAATCCCAAAGGTTACCGAAATAATAGCTGCACGTGTTGATATGACATTTTGGATCTAAATAGAAATGTATAAATAATTATTATGACAGGTTATATTAATCGAGGTTGTTTGTAGGTATCATTTTTTCATGTCTAATTTTGTATTATATGTTTCTTGCTATATCTATTAGGTACGACTAGGGTTGCCATCTCTAAAATTTGACAACCAGAACAAGACGCGTGAAAACCCCGGATTTTAGAGCCCAGGACCCGGACATGTCGACAGGTTTTTTTAGACATAGTTAGTGTAATAAAAAACAGTTGAAAATGTAATTTACCTAATAAATTATATAAGGTCTGAAAATAACTTTTTATTTCTTTTCAAACCTTACCATTAAATTAAGTTATTTAAATTTTTGAACATGCACTACAATTAAAGAAGCCCCTCTCGGACAAATCCAGGGAAACCTGGACGGATGGCAACCCTAGGTACGACACAATTTTCTAAACATCCAGGGATTATTCGAGTGGGTAGTGTCCATTGCGAGAAGGAGGAAAGTAAAGGGAGGGCCCGGACCTCAGTGACGCTTAGCTCATATTGTTAGACTCCATCAATTTCGCCTTAGTTTCCATTTCTTTGCAGCTTTACCGTCCATTTCACGGGGAAGCAACCGTTTTTTTCCGCTTATTTAATAGTGGTAAGCAGACAGTAAGTGTGATGATCCGGGTACTATACCAGCACTTTCAAGTGTATAGACCGCGAAGTGATTTGGTCAAGTTTCAGGATCAACTTGAAATTTTCCGGTACCAACTATGCAGGTACAGAGGACGCGTCATATGTTGAGCTACAATAAAAAAATATTTCATTGTTAATTTCTTTTTATAAACAATGAATAATAAGCCGTGTTTATAGTTTTGCCGTAATCGTCCGGCATAGTGACGGCGACTAAGATAGCCGTGAACTGAGGTGGTTCTTTCAGTCGCTGGCACTCTTAGACCTCCCCTTGCTTACCATCAAGCAAGTCGGGATCAGATGTCAAATTAAACCTCATTAGTTAACTGTCTGAAGGATTATTTTTAGTTTTCTTTCAATGTAAAGTTGTAAAACCAATTTTGTATCAAAACATTTACCTTCCCGATCTAAAGCACTGATACTACAATCAAAACAATACACATTCTACGAGATTACAGAAGCAATTGCGAAATGTCTCGTGCTTGGCTGCATGTACCATATACCACTAGACACAGCATAAGAGGTAATCCTTACAATCACTGCTACAATTTAATAGTCAATGGGCCATTGTGCAATCTGCCCTTTTCTTTTTTGCTCAATTATTGGTTAATTGGCTATACAATTTTTGCACTAAACATATCTTTTATATCTTTAATTATTATTATTATTATACCACAACACCACTGTCGCGTTTCATATTATATTTTTAAAATATATTATATACCATAGGAATATTTTATTATATTCAGTAGTTACAAATCTTAGTAGGTACTTGTTGCACCGCATGATTTGTTTTACCCATATCTTGAAAAAGATCGCTTTTTAGTGATAAGGCCGCAAATTGTACACCATGTATATTTTTATTGCTTTTCTATGTTCTCTGTTTTTGTGAAATGAATATTTTTTTATGTCTGTCTAATGTAACTATGAAAACCGATGTTTCTGCCGAGGGGATCTTAAAACGCGACCAGATCTGAAAAGTATTTATTATACATATACAAACTAAGGAAGCGAAGTCTATCAGAGTATTGTACTTAAAGGAAATACATTGGCAATTGCTCTGCAAGGTTGAGGTTCGATTCCAGAAGCAGATAAATTACGCGGCTGTCGATACATTGCACACCGTATTAGAGCATGCGTATTGAATACAAATAGGGACATCTTTGTGCGAGGTGCAGCCGATATTGACTCCCAACACTGAATTTAGATAACATAGTCTTATTGTAATAAACTAGTTTTATAGTAGCTTTTGTAACAGGGCTATTTATTTTCTTCCTATATTATTATATATAGGTCGTTGGTAACAGAATCAAAATATTTATTATAAATGAGCCTTAATTACATGTTTTAAAATTAAATTTCTTATATTTCACAAAATCCTTAAGTGTAATACAACTTTCTTTACATGCTGTTCTAGGATATCAGCCATTTATTAACTTTGTATTTTTACCGTAGAGATTGTATGAAGATAATGTGCGGGGGAGTTGTGTCAGGATTGTGGCAAGTTGCGCTCCATTGTCTCTGCCTATCCATGTAGAAAAAGGGCGTGACAAGTTGATTAGTAGATTGCATTTTTAAATTGTTTTGTCTTATTCTGTGGTGGTTCTACCGTCTTGAGAAACTTTATTCCAATAATCAAAATCAGATTTTAATATACGAGTACTTATTCAAATTAGTATAATAATTTAATAATTTTTGGCATGTTCCATAAGAAAATTTATTGCCAGTGTTGTTGAGGTTCTATCTTAAATAAGAAAATGTTATTACTGTCTAAATTATAATTATTATTGAAAATTAGATGGAAAACTTCACGAGCGCAAATCGTTCAGCTGCGACCGAGGCTCAAACCCAATGTCGAGACACGACCGGTGGATAGAGAATCCATTTACATTAATTAATATACCTGTTAAATTTGATTCCTCCACATAATATATGTTTATTAAAATATCTTAGTAATTACAGCAACAAATCATAAAAGAGCATGCTACTGACAATCGTTGGTAGCAAGTAGCTTGCTGGCGGCTTCGTTGACATTGATTTATTACCACAAATTGTGTATTTTTCACCGTCAATAATCTCTCGCCGTTTCGGCGTCGATAAGTGCCGTTTAACACTTGATATAGTGTCGGTAATTTGTGACCGGGTTCCGCTTTTCCTTTTTCAATTAGCCGAAATTGGAGAGTATGGTGTAATGACGAACCTAGCGGTTAACGTGCTATCACTACCGCTCGTCATTCCTTCGTAATTTGAAGAGTACTTAACTATTTTGTAAATAGGTTTCATTAGTAAATGACCTCTTTTTAATAACGTCAACAGCCTCTTCCTATCTGGAGGCTTATTCAGAAGATATTTGTACTTGACATTGAGTAACTTTTTTGTTAGACTTGCTGCTAAATTATATATCAATCAATCAATCAATCAAATAGACACTTGCCACGATCCTGACACAACTCTCTCGCTTCCTTCAAGTCTACAATTCTCTTCATACAAACTGTAAGGTTATAGGCACTAGGTAAATTATATATCTGTTCGTAATTCAAACTGTTTTACATTACTTATTTTATTATTTATTTTAGCCAAACATATTTTAATATTTACATATAACAATTTTAGGAAATGTAAATTAAAAATGCGTCAGTTTAATTAAAAATGCGTTCAACGTGAATTTGATTTATAGTTGGTTAATAAAGCAATTACTGTTTATTTACATAAAATATATACAAATGGCGGACTTATCTTTGCAGTTGAACAAAAAGTACATTGATGAAGAAAAACGCATTGTGTAAATTATTATAACATATAGATTATATAAGAAAACAGTAGTAAACAGTTTCCTTAGATAAAGAAAATGGGAAATAGTGATTTTCATGTTTATTTACTTATTCATCAAAGTAAGAAAAAACATATAGCTCTTATATATAAGTAATGAGGCAACCGTTATTACAGTCGTTGGTACTCTTGGACTTCACTTTGTTAACTATTAGGCAATCGAAGTCAGATGTCATATCTCATAAAAAATATATTAAAAACATGCACAACAATTAACCTCCTGAGGAGAATTTCAAAGGATACTCGCGTCGAGACCTTAATACGATTCGGTGTATTATTAAATTTTCAAACTTTCTCACAACAAACTTATACTTTATTTGTTTTAACTATCATACATATTTACGATTAAAGATACAAATTGGTAACCTAAAATGTATATAGAGAATTTTATGTGTTACTTCTCTGTAGGTGACATATTCATAATAATTGCTTGCCTGGACCACCGTTGTGTCGCATCATCATCTCCGTCATGTCATGTTTGTTTTTCCACAAATTATTCAAATTAATATTTAACGTTTGTATTTATTTCGATATAAATGTAAATTAAATTGTTACTATATTATAAACATAAAAATGTTATGAAGACAATTTTACTACCATGTTATATTTGATAAATAAAATTTGTTTTTATTTTCATTAATTTAATCTTCAAATAATAATGAGGAATAGCACAGTGCGCGATAGAGTGATTTGGAAGAACATGTTGTGACAAGGAGTGACAAAAGAATGCTTAGATGATTTGAACACATGGAACATGGAAAGGATGAGTGATTTTTTAATAAATCTAATATGGATGGATGCGTTAATCGAGGAAGACCCAGGAGGATGTTCGGAGACGTCTTTAAGAAAGCTGGGTTGCCTAGTGCCCATAACCGTAGAGCTTGTATGAAGAGAATTGTGAATGTGAAGGGAGCCCATCCCTGTGAGAAATAGGCGTGACAATAATTTTCCTTGACTATTTTTTCCTTTAGTACTTTGCTCTGTTTAGCATTCTTGTCACTTTAATGTCACTCTGCCTATCCCCGTGGGAAAGAGGCGTAAGAATTTGATTTTGATTTGATTTGTTACTTTAATCTTGTTTCTCATTTTTTATTATCAAACTACACGTATCTTCACTTCATGTTCTCAGTTCACAACAAAACTGCTTAGTTTTGCATTATTCTCTATTTATGCTGCTTACACATGAAATACCTTTACCTTCATCCTTACCAGGGCCGTCTTTACCCGGGGGTTCAAGGGGTGCGGTGCACCCGGGCGCAGAGTCCTAGGGGGCGCATGCCGACCGCCATAAACTTCGATAGGTACCTACTACACTAAGACCATGCGACTTTGCCTTGACTTTCGCACCCCGGCGCCGAATATGCTTAAGACGGCTCTGATCCTTACCCATTAAAAAATTATCAATCGCTGCATGTGTTCAAAAGACATTAAAAGAAAACCTTTCATCCTAAGCTAATCAGCTGTAAGTAGTTTGTACACATTTGCCCAGTGTGCTGACCTGAGGTTACTAGTGTACTGACAGTCGCGTTTCGGAACTGCTTAAAAGTTGCCGTTTATATCTAGGTCGACATAGTCGATGCGACTGCTACTTGCAGCTGCTTTGCTTTTTTCATGGACCGCACTATATTTTAACATTAGACTGGGTAATGTCCTACACACCTGTATTGTATAATTTGCACAATAAAAAGTTTATTGATCTAAACTAGTTCTTGAATGTGAAGATTATTATCACGTTGTGGTTAGGGTGCGATGATGTCCGTGAAGTGGGCACAGGTTAATGTCGGCACAGCGTGACTTTGTTTTTACGACATCATAACGCTTACTATTTATTGCGTGTATTTAGCATCAGCCCGCTTCACTATTTCCAAGCGCTCTTTCCATTGCAATAGTTGTAAATGTCGAACAGTGGTGCTCGTGTCTCGCACTGATCTCTTATTGTTTTGTGTACAGCGTGGGACGACATCTACTGGACTCGCGGCTTCAATAAATTGCGTTCCTTTTATTTTATAAGAGCATATATTCTGCTACATTATTTGTTGAAAGAATGAATTCCATTGCCTTTATTGTTATCCTCTCCATAATGTGACAAAATAAAATGCAGCGCGTGTTGTTTCACTTAAATTATTTTCTCCAATGGCATCAAGATTACAAAGTGTATTGTAAACATGTGAACATATTGTGCAAAGTATAATTGAAGCAAAAAATACAAAAAGAAAGATCATTTGTTTAAAATTAATATTCGCAATCTCACCATAAGCGAGCTCTCGACGATCGTTTGTCAAGTTAGCGAACCTTTAAAACGAGCCTTTCTTTTATTTTTTAATAATCAAGAAACAATCGCGCATTGGGCTTAACGAGCAATTACGTTTTGTCCAGCCGGCCGCTACAACCACAAACTGGCTGGATATCAATTAAATCACAAGTCGAAACGTTCGCGGGATTATGAATATTCACATGGCTCGGGATCACGATCACGCCCCTCCGGGACTCGCGAATTAAAAGAGATCCAGGTGGCATATTCAATAGCCTCCCATTAGGGGCCATTATATGCCAATAAATATTGTCGGGAGACAGAGCTGGCCGTGATCACCCGCTAACCTAGCCCGTAACTCACACTCCCTGTAATGATCTCTAATAGAAGTGACAGGTTGCCCCGCAACGCATGGCTTTGGCCAAAGTTATGCCACGACACGTATGAATATTATTTCATGCGGGTATTAGAAGACTTTTATTACATTAGGATTTAAATTACACTATAATTTTAATATTTCTAAACGATATAAAATAGTCACATATACATTACATTAGTGTTAAGTGTTTATTTATACTTTTACATATTAAGTCGTGTAATGTTAAACTGATACCTTTCAACGTATTAATTATTGCTCTTTAAGTTTGTGAGCAGCGTTCGACGAGTCATTTCCAAGTGTGAGGATGAGATTATTACATCATGATTGCGGCGTTAATATTATATTTCCTAAAGCGGAGAGCGTTCGGTCTCTCTCCCACGAGCGCGGTCGAAGCGATCAGACTCGGTGTCAATTTCCATTAATACGGCTATTATCGTGGCCAGTGCATAAATCGCTCGAAGCGACGACCACCGCGCTGGTATCATCCAGCCTTTTCATTCCTATGTCCATGTGCTTTATTACAACTTACAATACACACATATATTTTTGACAAATAAGATTTTGTGGGAGCGTTATGCTAAGTACTTACTCAGTTTATGTTAAAACAAGAGAAAAGCTGTAATAAAAATTGAATATAACAAATGCATGTGGTAATGAACTGACAATAGCGATGTAGACCCAACAGTTTGAAGAGCTACCATGTGAAAAGATAAGATATATTATTCCCGGCAGTTACTAATATACTAGAACCTTTTCAAAGTAACATAGTCGAGTAACGTCAAAGCCAACCTATGACGTCACGCGAGCGAGGTCCTTGAGGTTCATTTACCATATCGTATAATAATGATGGACGAGCTTTTGTTGACAACAACATAATTATGCAATGCTTCGACAAATACAATTGTTTTTCTGGTGGTATTGGCCATTGGCAGTTTAGTGTTCCCGTCCTGTGACGTCACGATCCAACTGCCGGTGATAGAAGAATAATTTAGATGCAGGCACACAGGCGCTCTGTGTAACTCAGTGTTCATAACATCAGGCGCGGTCATATGCCACAATAAAAAAACAACATTGGTAAGCTAAATAAACTTTAATAATAATTAGTAAGGGGGATGAGTATGCTCAGCAGTGGACGTCTTCTGGCTGATGATGATGATGAGTAGTTATAAGTAATGAACACCAAGGCGATCGTGGTGTAGTGGCAGTGCAATGGTTACACAAACCTAGAGCACGGGTTAAAAACCACTCACCGGTACCAATATATTTTTGATTATATGCATTTTGTTGACCGAATTGGCAGTCGAACTAAAAAGTTCGGTGCGTCTTTTCTTTGTAGAACAATCGACAAGTGGAATGATTTGCCAGCCCATGTGTTCTCTTCATCCTATAAACTTGGATCCTTCAAGCGATGCGTGAAGAAGCACCATTGGCCGGCATAGTGACGGCGACAGGGACAGCCGTTAACTAACTCTATTTTTTCAGTCATCGTCACTCTTGGAGCTCCTCTTGCTTATCATTAGATGGGTCGAGGTCAATTGTCGTGTCACAATAAAAAAATGTACTTTGGTTGTCCTGTTTCTATGATACAAGCACTTATATAACAACGTATCTACGTATCATTCACCCACACTTGACCTTATAGGGATCATAGGCCTAATCGCAACACGTGAAAATCACAAGTGGGTGTATTCTTTGTTAATTTTGCCGTAATAAATTAAAATGTATGAAATAATTAAACTAGAGTGGGCGTCCGAATTGATATGAACTAATTTGTAACATTTAGGAATTTGTAATAAATTACACAGGAAAGTTACTCCTACGCTGACTGCCGATCCTGGTAAACTTACGAGCGAAACGGGGGAAAGTTTAAAGGTGAACATTTTTCCTTATCTACGATTAATAATAAATGACGTTCACATTTTTAGCAATTCTGGTTGTTAGATGTTCCACGCCATTTTGTCCAAAAACATTCTTACCTTGTGTATTTATTTATTGTGGCTCGACATATGACAGAACCCCTGATGTTAGGCACGGTACGGCCTATGAATTAAGGTGACTGCTACTACAGGGGGTTCGATTCCTAGTCTGAGCAAATATTTGTTTCATAGCTTTTATTTGTATTATTTAATATTCCAAATATTGTTAATAATATTTTTAAATACAAAAAACAGGAGGATATTTGTTTCAGGTCTAGTTATTAAAAGAGTGGTAGGCATACCATCACTTAAAAGTATACAGACCGTGAAGTGATTTAGTCGCGTTTCGGGATGAGTTTGTAAGTTGCCGGTTACAACTACGCCGGCATAGTGGATGTGACTGCTACTTACAGTTATTAAAAAAATGTAATAGCAGTGACATCCATTTATGTACCACACTCGAGCTTAACATCAAGCTAGGTGCTGTCATATGTCAAGTCACAATAAAATAAGTTATACATATAATTGCAAGCTGTCTAATTGGACAGATAAATATAAAAAGTTAAGAAAAATATATAAACTGATTGAAATCGGCAACTTTCAAAGCTCACGCTATCGCGTGAAGTCACTTCAAGGTTTGTACACTTGTAAGTGATGGTACTACTCCGAATCGACAGACTGGCTAAATCAGTGTTTCCCAACGTGGGGCCCACGCCCCATAGGGGGACAATGTGATAGTTAAGGGGGGGCAATTTAAAAATGGACTCGACACGACTTTAAACCCTTTTGCTTTGGGTTATTTAAATGCAATGCTAGATATCGGTGACAAATTCAACAAAAAAGGCAAATTCTTAAAAAATTGCTGTGATCATTTATATTTCTTAAGGGAACAAAACAATTTTTAGTTGTTAAAAATTTTGTATGGGAGGCATAAAAAATTTAGAAATGTTAAGGTGAGGCATGGCCCTAAAAATGTTGGGAAACACTGGGCTAAATGATCACCAATTCTTTGCCCACCACTCTTAACTATCACCTGTTTCTAACTTTCAATACAGACGAGTTTGTACCGGTCAAATCATCAGTATATATTATTTTAGTTTGACATGTCCAGTTCACTTAGCCGATGTTGGTGTTGCCCTGTGATGGATGATGTTAGTCGGCGGTTGTGTCGCGTATGTGTCGCAATTCAACACACAATGCTCAACACGTTCGCTAGATTGATAGCATCTCCTCATTCGATACACAAACAAGCGGTTAGACCGCGCGTTTACATCACCCAGTTCCATATATGTCAATCATGAGGATGTAGTGACAAGGATTGACAAAAGAATGCTGTGATGGTTTAGGAACATGGAAAGGATGAGTGAAAGTAGATTGACGAAAGGAATTTATAATTCTCATGTGAATGGATACGTTAAACAAAGCAGGCCCAGGAGGGTGTTCGCCGACCAAATTGGAGACATCCTCAAGAAAGCTAGGTTGCCTAGTGCCTATAACCATAAAGCTTGTATGAAGAGAATTGTGAATGTGAATGAAGCGAGGGAGTTGTGTCAGGATCGTGGCTAGTGGCGCTCCATTGTCTCTGTCTATTCCTGCGGGAAAAAGGGCGTGATAGCATTGCAAGTTAATATGAATAATTCCCTACATAAAAATTGAATTAAAAAAATGACTATTTTGTAAAATAAATAACAGTTTGTCAATGCATAGCATATCTTGAGTCGTGTTGAATTCGCCTTACGGCTCGTCTGATCCCAATTAAAACGTAGTAACACATCAAACTGGTTCCGGCAGTACTGGCTGCTGATGTACGCAGATGCGCCCGTCGACGTGGAAAGTGGCTCGAGCTAATCGCGCGCATTCATTTAAATCTATTTAGGTAAATGGACGAGTCGGGTAGAGGGCAAAGGAATGCAGTATTCTTGCACTGATTACGACGTTTTACTCAAGCTGCTATTGTTCCAAGTCCATTTTTGCATAGTATTCGTACTTGTTTACTAGAAATGAACTACACTATCACTACAATATTATCATCATCATTAATCAAAGAGTGGTAGGCTGTGGTATCCTGTCTACTCAAACACACCCGGAGCAAATATTCGCCATTTTTTATTCAAAAATATTAGCAAAATAAATATTGTATAAAATATATGAATCAAATATTTGCTCCGACCGGGAATCTAACCTGGGACTATACGCTTAATAAACTGGTGTACTAACCAAATTGCTACCTGTATTTTTTTTTGTTTTGACTATTTTATTTTAAGTTTTAACTGCTCTCAATCTCATAGCTAATTAATTACTATCACAGATACATAAGTAGATTAAAATATTAGTTTATTTGTGAAACTACTGATATATTAACAAAGTGATTTTTCTAGAAAAGATCCTCTAACATTGGACAGTCGACATTATATTTTATTGTGACTTGACCCGCTCGTACTTGATTGTCCAAGAGGAGGTCCAGAAGTGAAAAAACCCGATTAAGTTTACAGTTGCTTCATTCGCCGTTACTATACCAACTCAAAAAACTCGTACTTACATCTAATATTATAATTGCTTAAATTAATAGTGAGAAACGTAAATACAACTATTATTTGTTTTGGAAACTGTTAATCGTTTCGTCGAAGTGTAAAATTAAACACATACCGTCTGTCTTATAAAATGATCAGTAAAAAAACGACATAAACTAGGCAATATGGAAACCGAACACCAACTTTCATCAACATTTAGTAATTTTTAAACTTGATTTAAATTAAATTAACACTAAAAAGACTGTTATCGATTAAGTTTAAATATTTTTATAAACTTTAAAAGAATAATTATTGTACCCATTTTTTTTTAAATGTTGCTCGACATATGACAGCACCTGATTTTAAACTGGAGTGTGATCCATGACTGGAGGCGACTACTACTTACAGTTATATAACTTCAAGTAGCAGTCCAAACTTAGTTGAAACCGAAAACTTCTAAGCTAATCCCAAAACGCGACTAAGTCACTTTAATTCACATTTATATATTCATACACATTATTTATTTATTTCGAGTTGACATAGATTAGCACCTCGCCTGATGTTAAGCTAAAGTGCGATCTATAAATGGATGCGACCATGCATCCACTATGCCGGCCTGGTTGGAACGGGAAACTTATAAACTGATTCCGCAACGCGACGGTCACTACACGGTCTGTATACTTGTAAATATTGTATTTTTTTATTACATATTATACTTAATCATATGAGTGCGAAATTGTGATAGTTTGTTTATACAAGTTAAATAGGAGTTGGCTTTGTTTTTTACTAACTACAAACTATAAAACATATATGCATTTACGAACTTGACGTCATCGTAGTGTTAACTGAACTAAACTATACCACACAGTTACAACTGCATTTATTAAATTTATTCATAAATTTAGTTAAATGTTATAGTCATTACTTAGTCAAGTTATTACTTTTTGGTAAGGAGAATTCTGCTACTCTGATTAAAATAATTTATTTATAGGCCTGTTTCAAATTAAATTGGGATAGCGGAAAAGTAAATTCCGTTTTACAAAATGAAATAAAAAACGTACTTTTTATTTAATACAGAATCCACATTTTTTCGACCGAATAGGCAGTAGAATTAAAAAGTTCGGTGCGTCTTTTCTTTGTAGAACAATCGGCAAATAGAATGCTTTGACTGCCCATGTGTTCTCTCCATCCTATAACCTTGGATCTTTCAAGCGATACGTGAAGAAGCACCTTTGGCCGGCATAGTGACGGCGGCTGAGGCAAACGAACTTGTAAGGAGTAAACGAACAAGAGGAGGTTCTTGCTTATCTTCAGGCGGGTCGAAGTTAGATGTTGTGTCATAATAAAAAAATGACAATATACTCAATTTTTTTTGTTTGTAACTTTTTATTTATTTTATATTGTGACTTCACATCTGACATCAGTCCGCCTGATAATAAGCAAGAGGAGGTCTAATAGTGCCGACGACTGTGAGAACGAGTCTTCACGGTTGCCCCAGTCGCCGTCACTATGTCGAGTGGCACGGGTTCGAAACCACTCACCGGTACCAATGTATTTTTGATATATGTACTTTGGTTGTCCTGTTTCTATGATACAAATACTTTAGTAAATTAACATAGAAAAGTATAATAAAAAAATTCAAATGTTTGTTTATAAATGTGACTTATAAACAAATGGAACAGAATGGAATGTTAACATCAAGTACACTTTTTATTAGGCTAATTAAAATGTAATTTTCCTATTACGATATCATTATAGAAACAATTTTCTGAGAATATATATCATATAAGTTGTTTATGTCATTGAAATTACTTTGCAATTGCATATTATTTAATTCCAATGTTCTTATAAATGATGACATTAAAGTAACCTTTTTTTTCCACGGAAAACTTTCTGTGATTATTCTATAGAAACTACAGATGCCTAAGGTCTGCGAAAAAAATCGCTGCTTTTTTGGTAGCGTTAAGTAAAAATGACGACGAAGAAATCAAGCGCACTGTGACATTTAGCCTTACTACATATACTTATGTTTATTTTAAATACATTTTTTTTATTCATATTTCTATACTAAGCTACTAAGGTGCTTGTATAAAAGAAACAGGACGACCAAAGTACATATATCAAAGATTCTAACATACAAGTGGTTTTGAACCGGCCGCTATTTCAAAGTTAGCAGCATTAATTGTTAGAAATGTAAGCTTTTTAAAAATTAATATACAGTTAATTATTAATATACTTTAATAGTTTTAGGCTAACAAAACAGTTGGGGGATATGGACAGTCGCTTAGTACCGTTTCGAAATCAGTTTGAAAGTTGCCGTTTCCAACTCTATCCCATTAATGGCACTCCAGCTTAACACCAAGCAGATCTCAATTATTATTACAAATAATTATTCTAAATGCGATTCTGTTATACAAATATTAGTACTAGACATATTTCGAAAATCGTAATAATTTTTGTGAGTCTAAAATTAATGTGTGGTTTTTGTCGCACCTGTGCCAAGTTTCTATTTACGTTCAAAAGAAATAGACTACGGCGTTGATTGACGATAGATTGTTTGTTGTCCGCTCAACATGAGCTTTGGCATATTAAACGAACGCATTTACATGAAAATATCATCAACCACTAACAAAATAAAGAAGAATTTTAACACAAATAAATCATATTTTTAAAGTCAAATTACCACATGTATATTTTTGAAGTTGACACAGCTTCGGACTCACAAATCTAGTTCAAACATAAAATAATATTTTTAATGCTTTTAAATCTAGGATGAGCTTGTATGAAAGAATTGTGAATGTGAAGGAAGCGAGAAAGTTACGATTGTGTTAGGATCGTGAAAAGTGGCACTTCTTTGTCTCTGCCTAACCCTGTGGGAATAGTGGAGAGACAATTTAATTTTGATAATAAATATTTGATATATGATGATATTAAAAATAAATGTTTGAAGATTTTTAAAATTAATAAAATTTAAAGTTAACTTCCCTTATTTGAGCTCGTTAAATTTCCTTATACAGGAAATTTATCCATTGCTGTATCCATTATTTTATATGCGGTCTAATACCAATTAAGAAAAATGTTATAATATATAAATAATATTAGATATAATTATGTATGAATTAAATCCTTGATAAAATGTCGTATACTTTTGAATATAAAGCAGAAATCAGTGAACTAGTTTTGTAATTGTATGTTGATGGAAAACGAAGATATAGAGTTGACAAGTGGCTACATGTCATGTCTACGTCAGGTAAGGCGCCGACCATGAGAACACCAAAACGGCCGTCTCCGCAAGTCTGATGAATACGCAAACAGTCACCAACTTACTTGTGTATACTATATACAAGTATCATTATACCTATAGCCTATACTTAACTCAGATCTAACTTAATGTTCTTTTTTATAAAATAAAAAAAAACAAATTAAAAAAAAACAATTTTAATAGGACGATTTGAAAGGAATAGTGATACTTATTCTTATTCCCTAAATTATAGAAAACAATAAAGGAAAGAGCGCATGCCTCAGAAACTTTTTGAATAATTTAGAAAAAATACAAGAGATAATAAACAAAGTCACTTGTACCTATAAGACGTTAGATGTGTGGCAGACTGATTTATTTCAAATCATAATCACGAACACAATCCTTTTATCCTTAATTTCATATATTATACAATGTTTTATGTATTAAAACAAATCACGGCTGCATTAGTTAAATAATTTATATAAAACATTCAGAACAACATGCGTTCGCAATGCTTCTGTGTAAATCTCCTCAATGGTAAATTCCTTATGTGGTGCCTTTACTTATCTTATAAGGAACCGATTTCCTAATAAAACTCGGACAACACACTACTTATTATCCAATACACTACAATGTTACATAATTAATTCTGTCATCATTCCGTGTCGTTCACACTTCACATTTCTCACTGCGAGGCATTATTTTATGGAGCAAGAAAACCCTTATACGTATACCTATGCTATAGGTCTATCTATAGTCAACTTACGAGTTTACCGTTTCAAATTGAATTGAAGTATTTTGTGTGTGATCCTGAGTTCCTTGGCCATAACTCGTCCGAGAGAAGCGCGAGAGACCTAGCGGACACCACTCAGCCGGCTCTCACTTAACGTCATAAATAACTTTGTCAATCTGCTAACTTAATAGCATAATTTATCCGTCGCAGGACAACATAACGAGCAATGCCGATAATAAACCAGAATAACCATGAGGTGATAATAGTGGTACGTAAATAATGATGCCTGATTGCCGGTCCACACCTCATCGTATCTTGCGAAACAACGCGCGGTGTCCAATCCCTGCTGAGTACAATGATTGATAACCCGAAAATGGCTCATAACTTTAGCAAGAGAACACTACAAGTTGGCTGACAATCGCAACAAACAATCTGACCTAAACGCTGCGACTCGGTAGTTGTATCCATTCGAATTCTAATTAACGCTGTTACATGAGGCTGTAGAGAGGATGTTCCGATTAGGCTGAGGCCCGTTAAGGCAAAACAATCACATATCGAACAAGGAATTGGCTCGATTACCTTCTCGTACACACAGGAAGAGCTTAGTACACCTTCAAGTCAAGAGATAAATTGTAGAATTCTATTTTAGTCATGTACTACAAATTACTTATACATAGCTTTTGTTATCGCTCCTTATGTAGTGTAAATCAAATACGTGTTGTTAGTTGTAGTGCGGATTGTTTTCTTGCATTTTTATAGCGCTTATACAACAATATCAAGGTTCAATTTTCGCCGTAATAAAAAAGACTTACGTTACTTCTAAAAAAAATGAATAGTATATCTTTTTGTCACCCATTTATTGGGACATTTGAGACCTGGATACAAGCGGTTTGAATAAGCTGAGCTGTCGCTGGATGCATAGTGGACAGTAGTCGAAGCTACGCGGCGGCGGTGTCGATGTGCATTGCGATAGCTCTCGTTCTACTGGCAACACTATTTATTCATGGCGCAATAAATTCAAATTACCGGATTAACAATAGTGCGGATAGCATCTCCGCGCCGATACTTGCGACTAGATATCACCCACTTATACCGCTCTCTGTAACCAATATTGTAGAACATGAGTTAAACTTTGACTTAATCGTTTAATATGTCCTTCTTTGACAAGATTAATAATAATTTTGTGTTAATAATTTCGTGGTTAACTACTATTTTATATACTAATTATATATTTTACTAGTAAATGGAGTATATAAATGGTAACGCCAGATAAACTAAATTAGAATACGTAAAGTTAACAGATGTTGATTCTTAATAAATGTCACTGTGAGAAAGCTCAGGTTATAGAGGCACATGTCTGTTGTATTCCTTCGCGAATGGACAGGATATAACGCAATGAAATCCGACACCAAGTCGAATCGAACGCTGCCCTGTCGCGTTTGAAATTTCTGCAATATTTCGCCCTTTTCACGCAGATATCCTCGGCACTGCCGTGTCTAAATCGCGAGACATGAAACACAATATCTCGAAGTGAACTCTGTAATTTATTGGTTTAGCTCTAACCTGAGATAGCAATACGAACCTACACGTTATCGCGAGGTTTCCGCGACATTTTGTTATGTGTAACTAATACTTGCTACAAGGTGTTACTTATCTCAAACTATACGTTTGTTTAAACAGATACCGTTGCTATCATACTATCATTACGGCTATTTGCATCACTACGTACAATAAATGCTTCCTACACCATTGATGGCATAAACGTTTATTTATTTACTGCACGCAATATAAGCAATTTGTTTACAAATTCATTTAATCCAAATCACTTCTTACTTCACCTCAATTCCATTTAATTCTAAAATATTATATTTTATTTAAATTTGTAGAATGCACTAGATAAACATTTGCCTAATATTTTTCTGGCTTTATTTTGATATTTATTAGTGTGTCATTTGCCAAAAATATTCCAAGTGTCTCGCTGTGATGAGTTATAGGCTACTCCTGCAGCTGAATTACTATTTATTTAATATTTGTAGTTCGTAATATACCGGATTAGTAGCAGACAAAAATATTACAAAATATGCGGTGCAAATATTTCGGTGCAATATATAAATAAGTTGTCTTATGAGTTAAAATTAATGTTATTTAAATAAGTATAATTACTTTTTATGATAGCAACGCTATGGGTTTATTAATATAATATTATAATATCAAATCATCTAACTTATTTAAACATTTCACGTAAAATAAACATAAACAATGGTCACACAATCGTTAATGTTGATAACTTTTTAAAATTACGAGCGGCCATACGTTCCATATCTTATTTCTAAAACATATTAAACGAGATATTAATAGTTATTTGGTTAAAAACTTGTAAGGTTAGTAACTATTTCAAATTGTTGATGTTCCTCTATTAGTAGAAGCGGTAAACACATGCCAAAATAAATTAGTGTGGAAACGACTGGACTTAAAATTTATGTGGCATTAGCGAGGGCGAACCGACACGCGTCTCATCTGATAAATACATGTAAATAATTATTAAAAATTATCTAATGAAAGATACGGGCATTTGGGAGGCCGTTACGCTATCTACTGAACAGGCAGGTATTTGTCGTTAACTCTTTGACGGGAGTGTTATCGATTTGAAATATGGCAATTGAAATAGGTGCGTTTTGAAGACTCGAAATTTTAGTAGACTCACTCCGGTTTCCAGTAAATGATGATGTTCATAACTGTTCTTTTGAATATTAAGATTTTGATTATTAAAGTCGAGTTCTATTTCATATTTATAAATAAATCGTAAACAATAAAAAAATGGTTAAGTTTTTCTTATTGTAATAAATATAAAACCTAATTTAAATCATAGAATTATTGCCAAAGCTTGTAAATTGGATTTTTATTGTAATAATAAACTTTAGTAGTCTAAAATTAAATTACAGATATATCTTATTACCTACATGTATTGCAGCAATTGAATTATTGGATTACGACTTGACCCCACTATATTTTAAATTAGAAAACTTGTATTAGAATTTATTGTTATTGCGTTAGAATTTAATAACAATGAAATAAAATAAATAATAAAAATCACATTTATCATTTTATATCTATTTATTTAAATGGAATTGATAAGATTAAATTATGTCTAAAGGTTTTATGGACAGAGAAGAAACTTCCAGGATAAAAGAAGATACTCGTACTTCGCATCTTCGCGCGGTTTGTTATTTAGTCTCCTATACAACCAAATTAGCCGCCCACTAGGTGGACTGGCGACATAGTGAAAGTCATGAATAACCTATGGATGCAACTCGCACATTGTCGTTCGAAATGACATTCTAAGAGGGAGGCCTATGTTCAGCAGTGGACGCCTTTTAAACATCGATGATGATGACAACCAAATCAAAAGGAAACTGACACGGCTGAATTTCTACAGTGATATAGACAGAGAAAACGATTCTGACAAAACACTATTGCTCATTTTACATCCATAATTCTCTTTATACTGTGTTTATGGGTACTGCTGATACTTGCTTTATAAGAATGTCCCTGATTTGATCTAGGAACAATAATCTGGATCGTCCCATATATACGAAATGGGTTTGTTTTTGCATATATATACGAAACATTATTAATATTTCATGGATCGTTGTTCGTGAACAACAGACTTTCAAACGTCACTGCTTTTCATTATCCACTTAAAAACATGCCGACAATAAAGCGACCGTGGCCCAATGCTAGTGCTGAGTTCAAAAACCACTTGCCAGTACCAACATATATTTCATGTACTATTTTATTAATTTTATACATTTCTATACTAATCTACTAAAGTGCTTGTATCATAGAAACAGGACAACCAAATTACATATATCAGATACATTGGTATCGATGAGAGGTTTCGAACCCGTGCTCTCGGTTTGCGTAACCGTTGCACGCCACTACACCACAGTCGCCTTTGTCAAGCACGTTTAGTATTATAGCTTAGTATCAAAATGTAAAAAAAACATAAAAAAGCAAAAACATATTTCACTTAAAAAATCTATATCTAAATCTTTTTTTAAAATTATTTTAATCTAGCTCCGAATAGACAGCACCTACCTTACATGGACCTACAGTTATATTGAAAGTAAGAGTCGGGCCACTAACAATCGCCGAACAATCGGCCGAGTTGGAACTGGAAACTCTCAAACTAATCACAAAACGCAACTGAAGCACTCACATTCTGTACTGTAGAGGCTCATGGTCAAACATGAAAGTAGGGTTTTTACCCCGAATAGGCAGCCTATTCTAACCTATAAACAAATAAAACACACAAATAAAAAGTTGAAAAAGAAAATGTGGTTTTCCGATAATGGTGCTTTCTGGACAAATCGGAGACATCCTCAATCAAGCTGGGTTGCCATAGAGCTTGTATAAAAGTAATTGTGGATGTGATGGAAGCATAAGAGTTGTGTCAGGATCGTGGCAAGTGGCGCTCCTTTATCCTTGTGGGAAAAAGACGTGACATATTGATTGATTGAAAAAGAGAAGGAATTGTAATCACAATTCACAATACCTAAATGACGACATGATTGGCGTATTAGACATCAGTCCGTTACGCGTATAGTCCCGGCCTCAATTCCTGGTCAAAACAAAGATTTGCTTCATAGCTTTTATTTGTAATATTTAATAATTAGATTGAATATTACAAATATTTGCTAAAAAAAGAGGCAAATATTTGCTTCGTGTCTTGTTAATAAAGAGTGGTAGGTTGTGGTGCCCAGTCTGCCGACCTGGGATAGTACCACCACTTACAAATGCTTTACTCAGTCAAAAGCCTTTGTCGCGATTTTGGATCTTATAAGTTGCCAGTTTTAACTAAGCCGGCGTAGTGGATGCGACTGCTACTTACAGTAATTTACCTGTAGTAGCAGTAACTTCCATGCATTGACCGCACTCCAGCTTAACATCAGGCAGGGGATGTCATATGTCGAGCCAAATATATTATAGGTAAGTATATGACTATGTTGCAGGCGCCGCCGGCGCCGTATAAAGCTTACTTAATTTCAAATCACTGTAAATTAAAATTAAATAAAGGAGTTGAGGAAAACAACCGGTTTAAATATATAAAGAATTTATCAGTGAAACATTTTAAATAAACACATTTTATATTATTGTCTAATGACAACAGAGGAAAAATAAAATTTCAAACTTCGTTAATGAGCTATGTTAGGTATCGTTAAGATAGCCCTTTAGGAATTGGCATATTTGGCATATTTTTGTTTAAAAATAAATTTTCAATGCAGTTTTCTTTAAAATTTTATTTAGTGTATTGTACAGTCAAAAATTTAGCCTTGGGCCATCTTAAGTCTATAAAAACTTGCAAAACAATTTTAGTTTAAGTTTAGTTTAGTTGTGTCATGTATTTTGAGATCCACCTTCATTGTTCGTGACTCAAGGATACTAATATATCTTCTAATAGGTTATAAATTTTCAGATGTGGCCCAGGTTATGAGTATTAAAACCTATTTTTAATAAAAAGGAACTTAAACGTATACTTATTTTGTTCCCTAAAACCCCAATGCACGTACTAACAAAAAATACTATTATTCTATATGATAATCTGTAAAGTGAGATCGTAACCTAAACGCTTAAAGCAAAATATAATAAAAGTTTTTAAATATATATTTTCTATTCCTATGCAAATTTAATAAAAGGATTAGATATAAAATGTATAAAATGTCTAAATATTATTTTAATTTGATTTTATATAATACTCAACGTAATATTGTCGAAAGAAAATCCGGGCCGTACTCGGGGAGAACGTAGTGGGGCATCTTAAGGAAATTGGCTATTTAGCAGTAATAATTATAAAAAAAAAATTACTCAAAAGAAATATTAAAAGTATTTTTAAAGTGGGCCATGATAGGAGGTGAGCCATCTTTGGGAACAGTCCTTTATTGGTGCATATATGGGATTAGGTGTTTTTATTTTCCCTTCACATTTGTCTGATGAAGGATTTGCAACATTTCCTTATTAATATTGTTTGTGAGTTAAGTGAGCGTGTGCATTGGGATACGCTCGGTGGTCGGCCAATCTCACTGCGGGATGTAGACGTTCGTTTAAACAATTATTTTTAGCGAACCAGTTTGAACGCCGCTAGTAAAAATGAGTGACGTGAAATATAGGTATTGCCAACCTAGACGAGGGTTTGTGCCCAACAGCTGTTATCAAGTTCATTTTATTTTATAGACTAGCTTAATAAATATTTCCTACTACATTAAGTTTTCTTGTTCATGATAATAATATTTAAAAATCATATATTATTATGTATTTCTTTTATTGTGGCTGGACATAAATGACAACGCCCCCGTGTTAAGCTGGAGTGAGTTCCATGAATGGAGGAGTTCCACTATAATTCCACTATAATTAAATAACTGTAATTATTTTAAAATTAGAATTTAAATCTGTAGTTTTTTGTGATGCGTCATCGAACCTCGATTTGCCTGGTGTGAAGTAGGGGAGCTCTAAGAGACTGTAAAAACCGACTCAGTTTACCGTTGCCCTAGACGCGTCACTATGCCGGCTGGAGGTGCTTTTTTACGCTTCGCTTGAAGGATCTATAAGTAACTTTATTTTATGTAGTAGTTTTTATTTATTATTCGCTTCTTCTTATGCACGTACGTACTTTCTATATATTTTACTTTTAGTCTATATTCTTTTTATTATTTTTCTATTTTTTACCTTATTGTTTCTTTAACTTTATGTTGGTCCCTAAGGTTAACTGGCAAAGATAGTTTAACAGTATTACATTAGCATTTGTACACAGTGCATAAAGTTTTAAAATAAATATATAAATAAATATAACAGACGTAAATATAATAATTATAAGATGCTTTGTTTATTAATTAAATGTTTCTATTTAAAGACATTTAATATATAATATACTTAAACAGATACATAACAAATATAACATAAAATAATGTGTAGAGATAACATAGTACGAAGTGATCTTAATGGCACTATAATTTTCTAAATGCAGGTTAAAGCTTCTGACGATGTGGTACATAGATAATGGAAACATGCACAAAGTTGGATACCTGACTGTTGCGGCGGGCTATTGAAATAAATAGTGATTTAAATAGAGCACGATAGTAGTTCCGTTCAATTTGTAATAGCAGTCAATACAGCATGGCGGGGTGTTATTAGCCTCTTACTGGATGTCCTGAGGCTCTACCCGATCTGATTCTGTCTTCTTTTATGAATACCAGCGATAATTGCACCAGCCGTGGCTGCAACTCCGTCACTTACAACACGCCAGTAACCGATTTGCAGCATAGATGACTATCTCACATCTGCAACACTTTGTCATAAATTTTATTAAAACCTTCTTTCCACATTGTACATATTATACGGATTGTTTTTGATAATAGTTCTAAAAATACCGAGTAATATCGTCATTATCAATTTCTCGCCCTAATTCCCACAGGCAGAGACAACGGAGCGTGAATTTTCGTGATCCTTACATAAATCTTTTGTTTCCTTCACATCTACTATTTTCTTCATGCATGCTCTTTGGCTATGGGCACTGCTACCCCTGTCTTTTTCAGAGTATCCCCGATTTGATCAAGAAGTAATATTATTTTGTGCCGTCCGCGTTCTATCTTTTTACTCGCCTCTTTTAATCTTTAAATCAATCTTTAAATCTTTTAAATCAGAGGCAAGTTAATCTCCTTTTATCCTTTCATTTATCTAAGCTATCGCAACATACTTTTCTTAATCTTTGTCACTACGCATACTTTTAAATCACACTTATCACGTCTTCTTTACTCTATCACACTATATCCTTGGATCCTTCAAGCGATGCGTGAAGAAGCACATTAGGCCGGCATAGTGACGGCGACTGTGGCAGCCGTAAACTGACTCGGTGTTTTTAGTCGTCAGTACTTTGGACCTTTATCATGCTTACAATCAGGCAGGTCAAGGTTAGACGTCGAGTGGCGGCGACGGAGGCAATCGCGAACCGAGTCGTTTTTTAGTCGTTGGCGCTCTTGGACCTCCCCTTTCTTACCTTCAGGCAAGTCGAGGACAGATTCGAAATAGCTAAATAAAAAAATATC
Organism: Tinea trinotella; assembly: GCA_905220615.1. NCBI lineage: Eukaryota > Metazoa > Arthropoda > Insecta > Lepidoptera > Tineidae > Tinea > Tinea trinotella. The sequence goes on from HG992314.1 coordinate 6,088,875, forward strand.
GTAATGCTTCAACATGCACAGTTTGATTTTGACCCAGAGCCTCAATTTATATTTAAATTTCTCAATTTATAATTTTATGATCCAAACATGTTAGTAAATATACAGCGTTAAATCTTAATGGGCACTAATGAATTTCTGATTATGAATGGGAACAGAGATATACAAGTTTTATAGCATAGCTTGTCAGTGTCGCATGTTGTCGGCGACAAAGGTATCATTTCTATAAAGTCCCCGATATGGCACTCTTAGTTGAGCTACAAATGAAGCGGTTGCATTAAAACTTGTCCACTGCATATCTGTGTATAATTAATAGCAGGAGATAAGTTAGCCTGCGAGTCCGCGATACAGCGCGGTCAACTGCTTCCTAACACACTCGCTTTAAAACCCCCATTACACTGTGAGCGAGTAAACATAAGTCTCTAAGTAGAGACAATATGTAAACTTTGTCGTTCGTACCCTTTTATTTTCTTTTTTTCTTTATAAAGACCATCAATCTTGTAGAGTCTTTATGAATTGTAAGTAAAGGAAAGACCAAGAGCGTCGACGACTAAATAACCCGACTTTGTTTACGGTTGCCGTCACTATGCAGGCCGAAAAAAAAGAAGTATATTTTTTAAAAATTAAACTAGATGTATGTAACCGCCGGCATACTTGATCGGCGTAGTGACGGCGACCGATGCAACCGTAAACTGAATCAGTTTTATCAGTCGTATGTGCTCTTGGACCTCCCTTGGTTTACTGTCAGGCAAGTCGAGGTTACATATCATGTCACAATAAAAAAAAGTGAATTAATCAATACAGACTATTTTTACTTAATTTAACAACTTTTAATTTTTACTTAGACCTTTGTATTAGCGTTGTGTGTTTAATCCTTAAATCGACGTGCGCCACCGGCTTCGTATCCGTACGTTGTATTAATAACAGTCAATCCGTATCTGAGGTGGCCGCACGAAATGGGAAATTAAAAGGCTTTCATGCGTACGACTCATTAGACTGATTTGTAGTGGTGGTGCTCACGGCGCCGCACAAGAAGTTATTAATGGGCATTGTAATCGGGCGTCCTCGACATCGGAATCATTTGTGCTGTCATTTTATTGAAACCCCTCCCGTTGCAGTCGTGATATCGATACAGAAGTTCGGGCCCTTTACGTGTGATAACTTGTAATTTTGATGACAGGCGTAGAGTATCGATTAGCACACCAGTATGTTACGCGTAAAATGCCGGGTCGGAGCAAATATTTGTAATATTAAATAATTAGATATATTTGTTAATAAAAAAGAGGACATTTGTTTCGGGTTTGGTTATCAAAGCGTAGTAGGCATAGGTGCCCAGTTTGCCGACTGCACCACCACTTACAGACTTGTAAGTCGCGAATATTAAATAAATTTTCGGTTCATTATATTGTTTTTATTTTATTTTAATTATACGTTTTGAAGTCAGTCGTTTCGGGTGTACTATTGTCAATGTTTTTAGTCATCATTTCTGTCACGTGTGTTTATTTGAACAGTGTATTTTTATTTAATTATTGGAGCTCGACACATGACAGCAGCTTGTCTGATATTACGCTGGAGTGTGGTCCATAAATGGTGGTGACTTTTACTACAGTTAAATAATAGCGGTACTATTCACTATGCCGACCTAGTTGTAACTGGCAAATTTTAAGGTGATCACCATTTAAAGCTTGAATGAAAGTTCTATGCGGTTCAGGGACTTTATTCCTACCTCGCCTTTGCATTGTGATATTTCACCAGCACCGAATCAGCAGTCGAACCAAAAGGTTCGACGCGGCGTCTCTTTTTAGAAAAATCAACAAGTGGAATGATTTTCTAGCCCATGTGTTTTCCCCATCCCATCATTTTGGATTCATTAAGCGAAGCCTGAAAAAAAACCTACGGCGACTACCGTAAACTTTAACAGATGTTTATTTATTGGCGCTTTTAGACTTTCTCATGGGTCAGATGTGGCGTACTACTCAATAAAAACAAGCCTTAATATATTATATAAAAATATTAAACGAATAATAAATGATATATTTGCAAGTATCCGTTTAGCTTATCAACTGCAGTAATAAGTGTCCGAGCGGGGGGCGAAGGGGGGGAATGAATATGTTGCAAAATGCTTGTAATCGCGCAATTGTGGCATCATTGTTCTAAAGTAGCGTTGGCCGTATATCAGCTCGGCAGACGGGCCCAATTGATACAAATGAGCTCGTGTCACGTCTAAATATAATATTAGGAATCACGGCGCGAGCCAGGATATATTAATTTGGTGTGGTTCTTGGATGACGATGCTGTTAATGTCTAGGTATGCGACGGCCTTAACGAGAAAATGATTCGAGATTATGCTGTTGCCCTTCCTAACATCATGTAAATCACATTTTAAACGTGTTATAACTCATCGTTGTGCTGCGTTTATTGTTGTAGTGTGTCTTATGTGTTAATTTTGCTTCGTTCTTGTACTCTTTGTTATAGATATTGTTTGATTATTTAAAAAAAAACTGAGCCATTTTTTTTACGTATATTTCACAGATTTTAACCATTTTAACCAAACCAAATGTCAAAAAAGACAAGTTGTCTTTGCACAAAATGTCATTAGAACCCATTTTGTTAAAAATAATTTGTGCAACTATTTTCAAAATAACGAAGCGATTCTTTGATTCTTCAACCGAAGCGAGAAAAGCTGGTGTTGTGACGGCGACTGAGGCATCTGTAAACTGACCTGCTTTTTCAGTCTTTGCTGCCTTTGCTTCCCATTAGGGAAGACGAGGTCAGACGTCGCATCATATTAAAAATGATATCCTATAATCATTTGCAAAATACGTAAATATTGTATCGTTTATAAACTCCAAATATCTTATATAATGACATATAATGAATGCTCCCAAGCAATTATTAGTACTATGATTTATTTAGAGGTCAGCCCGGGAATGAGGTTACTACCTAATTCTGTTTATTAATTGGCATTACAATGTGACCAGTGACGGCACGAGATCACGGAATGAATGATTCAATCGTGTTTTGTGTAATTAAATTAATTAATGTACAGAAGGTTTCGGCTTTTTTAATTTAATAATTCAAAAAACACTTTTTGATTAATGAATCAAACAAATTTTATGTGACTTCCTATAGCATTTATTTTTATATGTATCTTTCTTCGTGACGATGGCTGCAAAGCTCTCGAAACGTCGGAATAATAAAAAATTGTAAAATCAATAACCAAAAATAAACGTGATAGTAAGCCGCATAATATTTATTTAATTTAATAATCAATATTCGCGCAAAATCTAAGAAAATACTTTTCGAATAATTTAGCTTTTACACGTATTTGTTCAAGTACATTTTTTATAAATAAAAAATAAAATGTTAGCAGTGGCGCAAACAAAACTTGGATATTTCGATTCAGAGAAGAGGAATATGGCCGGCATAGTGACGGCGACTGAGTCAACCGTGAACTGAGTCGGGTTTTTCTAGTCGTTGGACTCATGCTTAATTTCAGGCAAGTCGATGTCAGATGTCGATTCACAATAAAAAAACAACCAAATGAAATTAAATTGTCGCCCCCTTCTCCCACAGGGATAGGCAGGGACAATGGAGGGGCGCTTGCCACAATCCTGACACAACTCCCTTGCTTTCTTCACATTTACGATTCTCTTCATACAATCTCTATGGTTATGGGCACTAGGCAGCCTAGTTTTCTTGAGGATGTCTAATAAATCTCATGTGAATGGATGCCATAAACAAGAAAACAACCAACAAACGTATAATCTCTAAAACTATATATATGACGTTGGCGTGTTAGTTTGAATAATAGACCTAATGACATTGATAATGTAATCATAAGTAAATAGTAAATCAGAAATACAGGTATAATACCTTATACAGTGTAATAACAAGTTGTTTGTTAATGCTTTTATACAATCGGTGTCATAAATCGGAAACTATATTTACAATGTCCTTTGCGTTTCTAACAGCACAGTTAATTTTGGTTCGAATTTAAAGATATCTCATTTCATGTTTTAAAGCTATTTTATGTGTAGATAAGTGTTCTCGTTATTACTATCTTTGATTGAATTATTTTGTTTGATTATTTACCAACAAAGTATGCTACATAAAATAACTGTTTAGTTAAAACATTGAAAAAAAAAGAGATAGATATTTGCTTCGGGTCTGGTTATAAAAGAGTGGTATTCGAGTCTGCCAATCCGGGGTAGTACCACAACTTACAAGTATACAGACCGTGAAGTGATTTGGTCGCGTTTCGGGATCAGCTTATAAGTTGCCGGTTCCAACTAGGCCGGCATAGTGGATGTGACTGCTACTCTTAGTTATTTAATTGTAATAGCAGTGACATCCATTCATAAACCACACTCCAGCCTAACACCAAGCGGGGTGCTATCATATGTCGAGTCACAATAAAAAAAAACAACTCCCATTAAATTCGGGCTTAAAGGCGACCTATTATACAAGACCGAGGGGCTTGTATCATAGAAACATTGTCCTGTTTCTATGATACAAGGACTTGTATAGGAAATGTAAAAAATAGATGAAAATTGGTAATTGGGATTATTCTACTTAATTTAAAGGTTAGATTAAATTAAAGAACTTCCTTATTGGAATGTACTAAACAAAATTACAAGTAATTATATCTATTGTAAATTTACAATATTATATTATATCAAATTTACATTTATTTATTAAAATTATTATATTAAATTTAAAATAATTATACTACTTTATTGTAAATTTAAATTTAACATAAATTTAATTTAACATAATAGAAGGAAAGCTAAATTAAAAAAAAAATATTACGAGTATATAGTCTCCTGTAAGTACTAGATATAATATTTATTATAAAACGTGCAATCAATAATGTGTTACAAACAAATTTTAAGTTTGTATTGAAAATAAAATAACTTTCATGTCGGCGGTTCCTAATAATTTTAATGATTATTGACAGCGGCTAAACTTATTCATCATGATTATATTCACGGTCGACAGAATTAAAGCACAGCAGGTAGCCGAGAGTAGGAGCTCAATAGGCACACAAAATACGCTTCCTCGTCAAAACAACTTAGTTACTCGCATAACTTCATTACGTTTCAATTGAATAAACTGTGATAGAAACGCCGAGGCGCTACAGCTTGATTGCTCAAATTTCCTCTTCAACTATCACAAAGATATGGTGAATTTCTAATTGGATAAACGTGTCGTTTCCTATTTAGAGACAGTGGCGGGGTCCGTGCGCACGCGCCGTCATCCCGGGTAATGATGCGACCATTGTGCTTGCTCAATGACCCCGTAATGAATTGTGATAAATTCACTTTTAAACAGCTTCCTGGGTGATGGTAGCTTTTGTCATGTAATGACACCTTTTGGATTCTAATAGGGTTCAGAGGTGGTGACGAAATCTAATAAATAAGGTAGTTTATTATTCGATATGATATTTAACGTGCTGAGATGGCTCCAAACAGTTTAGAATGCTTTTTGTTATTTCGTCATCGATCTTACAAAACAACTTTTCTACGTTAATGTTTATTCATATTATATCTTAATAATGTATATTTTAAATGGTAGCCATATTATTTTTTTCTCGAAACGCAGAATTGTGTAGCTCAATGGTGCGTCGTAAATCAGCGTGTGATGGGCGGGCCGATAGCGCACCGTGGCACGCGCGCTGACGACGCCGTTACTTCCAGCTGGACGGTAAGCTAACCTCCGCCAACACACGAGCCCATTAATATACTCTTTCCTTAATTTCGACTTCTGTAATGTGCGCCTGTTATTAATCACTGAGGCTTATGTCAGCCAAGGCTATTATTAAAGTAAATATTGACTAAATCTGACGTTTGATTAAGAGAACTTCCCTGCGTTATTGACTTTCTTTAATTATCTGTTTTTTGTAATAAATATGGCTAAATTACACGTTTTCGTTGTGGTGATCGCTGCGGTAGTTCTGAGCTTAAAGAAAATAGTATAACGGTGAAGTGATATGGAAGAGTTTACTTAATTCGTTATGCCACTAAAATTGGTCTCGCGAGACGAAAGATGCCCTTAATGAGCAACTTTAAATTAATTTGAGGCATCGATTTGAATTAAAGTCCAAATCGGGTTCTAATACTTTTCAATCCGAGCACTATTTAAAATGCGCATATATAAGTAGAAGTCATTAAAATCAATTTGTTCTTTTTAAGATAATCAGTGGATACGGGAAAGCTGATACCATTTGGTTTTTGATAGCTTAAATTTTGTAATACATGTTGACAATATTAGAAATTGTAATACTTAGTGCTAATACATATGAAGTAGGAAAATGTTGCCCGGATAATATAGTAAAACACAATTATGTGTGAATATGTAAATGAAATCATGATAAAGCTTTGGTTGAATTATTATTGAGTGTCGATAGGAGTTTATCGGGGTAATCTCGTGGAACGTATTGCCAATCGCCACTAGAGCACTAATTAAAAAACAAATTGAACCGCCATGTCAAGAACTATTAATTTTTACGATTCATATCAGATAGTTCTGTTTACGCCCCTCCTCGGGTTATGTTTATCTTTATGTATGCGGCCAATAGATTGTATCTGCCATTCGATAAGTAATAAATAAATTATTGATGAACTGCCGGTCTGTTATCAAGACTGAATGATATGACGATATAAATAAAAACTCCAGTGACGCTAGTCGTGGTCGTAAAACAGAAATAATGAAAGGTAGGGTTTTAGTTAGAAACGATATTGATGTCGTAGACTAGAGTTATCTAATTGATGCTTTGTCACTGGATTCTACACTTTGGATGTTCAGAGTAGCAGTCAACGTTATCGTTTTCATTTTATATTATACGTTGTAAATAATGATTTGTTGTTTTTCTTTATAGCTTCTTCAAACTGAAGAGATCTTAAACCTTATTGAAATAATAAGGTGTCAGTTGTTAATGCAGAAGAAAAATAAATGTACAATACATTTAATTGAATTTGGAGTAAGTATAAATCCATGTCGGGTATCGTCAGCAGTTCGGAGATCGGGACCACCGGAGCGGCGGTGCTTTACTTGCAACGATTTATTGTTATAAAAATAATGTATCATCGGCGGTGTCTGATGGAGTAACAATGCACATAACAAGGTCGGAACCGTGTACTGCATTAACGGGATGAGTTGCTATGGGGACTTATAAATGTTATGCTATATTATACGATTCAGTATACATGTTACACATACTGTTTTTGTAGAATATTAATTTAACTAGTGTTTTAAGGAGTACATTTGTCGTTATAAAATTAATGAAATGATCAAATTTTCATGCCTACACTTCATTTCTACAAAAAAAGGTATATGTTGAATATACATATTACAGTCCTGCCACGATCCTGACCCAACACTACCCTATTTCATTTCTTTATAATAGGAATTTACAAGCGATATAACATAAATTGGCTCGCACAACAAAATAGCGTTTAGTGCACCACAATCATTATTAATACATTGTTTGCTTTGTACAAGTGATCGATGTTCGAGCTCATCATTTTTTGATCCGGTTACGAGTGCAGTAGCAGCGATCGAGCTGATTACGATTATAACTATTCATAGTTTTCCAATTGCATACATTTATATCAACGATAATCAGCGTACTAGTAAACTTGTATTTTAATATTAAAGCAATAGCCAATGGAATAATTATTAAATTTATTGTACATGGAATCACATTTGTAGCGTTCGAAACGAGTTTTAAACCAGAGAGAATTAAACGCAACCCCTGCAATTAAAATCTATTACGTCGACAACCGCAACATGTAATTAAGCGACAACAGACTAACGCCTCTCAGAAATATCTTTCATTCTTATTTGACAGAGCTAGGTATGGCTTTAAAGTTATGAAAGTTTTAGCTGTAGTATTAATTATATGGCGCGAATGTTCTTGAGAAGTGGTTCGGCGAGGTGGATATCTGATAATATGGCGTTGTGCGACACAATTAATGCCATAACTACAAACGTTCCATAGCAGGTGTTGGCTTCTTCGATATGACTAATTATTTTTCAGATAAATTATTATTTCAAACTCGCCGTACTAATGACGTTACGATCTATGGAGTGATATGATTAAATTGTAATACGATATTTTAAGCTTAAGATAATCTTTAAAGATATAAAAACGAGTCATAACTAAATGATAAAGTCATCTCAATAAAACGAGTAGAATAACCTAAGAAAGATGGTTATCAAACAGCAGACTTATAAATTTGAAAAACTGCGACAAAAAGAGAAAATCTGTTTATTCTGGCGGTATAAACATACTCATACAATGTCTCTAGATACTTCTAGAAGGTTTACAAAACTTATAGGACTTTTTTAAATATAGACAATTGATAATCAAACTTTTATGTATTTATACATATTATACTCGTAGATATGTAATTTATATAGATATTATGGATATCTATTTTTACTTGAGAAGGTATTAGGCTACTGAGCCTAATGTCATGTTAAAACATGTCATCCTACGTTTGCCTTAGTTGCCGTCACTATGCCGGCTAAAACCATTAGAGGGCGGGTTTTAAGCATTCCCCAAATAATATTCCGGTTCCAACTAGGTTGACATAGTGAATGTGACTGCTACTTTTTTTAAATTGTGACACGACATCTGACCTCGACCCGCCTGATGATAAGAAAGAGGACTCCAAGAGTGACGACGACTGAGGCAGCTGTACACCAACTCGGTTGGTGTACAGCTGCCTCAGTCGCCGTCACTATGCCGGCAAAAGGAGCTTCTTCACGCATCGCTTGAAGGATCCAAGGTTATAGGATGGAGAAAATACATGGGCAGGCAAAGCATTCCACTTGTCGATTGTTCTACAAAGAAAAGACGACGAGGTAGGAACAAGGTTAAAGAGCTCCTCGGAACATTATCCGTGGTATAGGTATACTTACTTTTATTTAACTGTTATAGCAGTCGACTCCATCCAGCTTAACATCAGGCGGTGTGCTGTCATACTATTATGTCGTGTCACAAAAAACAAAAACACATACATTTATCCAACACGTAATGAATACGTCATAGTATGAGTTTATTAAACAAGGTGCATAATTGTAATGAGAATATATAAATCCCTGTTTGTGTATGACACACAAACCATCAATATTCATAAATATTAATGTTAATTTTATGTGCACGAGTATTGATTCAATCCATCAATATCTGCTTGTTTACCTATTATAAATTATTCAATGTAAAAATTAAAATTACACCTCTATTCTGCTAATACTAAAAACCTTAAAAAATTAAAAAAACACTAAAATACATTAATGAATTAAACAAATTTTATGCGGCTTACTATCTCGTTTATTTCCGAAGATCCTCGCAAAGGAAAGTCGACTGATACCCAGGATCAGGAGGACAGTACGCGAGGCTATTAATTTCAATAGAGAAGGTGGTTGGCGATTATCTAACACCTGGGACCCCATAATACACAAACTCAAGTCCCAAGTCCAGCAAACTGCCAAACCAGATGACACGGTCAGTTATTTATACAAAAATTTGAATTAAACCGGGATCAGAAAAACAAAACATCAAACGGGGTAGTTTTGGAAACAATAACAGCATCAACCAATAGGACGACCAACACCTCAGTCTCTCCGAGACCACGATGGCTGCAAAGCTCTCGAAAAGTCAGAATAATAAAAAATTGTAAAATCTAAACCAAAATAAACGCGATAGTAATCCGCATAAAATTTGTTTATTTCATTAATCAATGTTCGCGCAAAATCTAAGAAAATACTAAAATACATTATTAATAGGAGTCCCTTTAGGCAAGGTTCCGAAGATACTGACAGCGTTCCCCGTTTGAATAGCTACACTTTTTCTTCTTTAATTCTTTGTCCGAGGTAGCTGCCAACTCTTCGGTCTCCTGTGATGTCGACTAACCTTTTAGATATTTCCTTAAAAAGCCTTTTAGCGCTACGACCCCACGGACCAATTAATACTTTTTAACACTGACAACTAACACTTGCATGATGGTATGCTTGGGCATTAAGCTCGCAAATTAAAGGAAGACTGAATTTATTTAGGTTCACAAAATTTGTTTAAAAATAAAATAAAACAATAAATAATTCTTTCATACCTTTCTTTATCACCTTTCTTTAAACACCCGTGATACCCGCACTGGTCAGGGGAAGTAAAATCAGGTAGTTGTCGAGTCACAATAAAAAATAAATAAATATATATTTTATTTTATTTAATCCAAGTACAAGGTATATTGTATTTTTGAACGGTTTAATGGTCAAGGCGGGAAGGTAGCGGTGTTCATGACTCGATGTTCCGATAAAGTCGAAGAAGATCTACCGCTTAATCAATGCTGGTTGCGACAAGGATTTGATTGCGAATGATGTATCGAGTACGAGGTATCTCGAGAAATTACCTACTAGTTAGTACCTGTACTGGAAGCTAAACATACGGAGAATCAGGTTCGACAGCCTTGTCGCAACGTTTTATCTAAAAAAAAGTGAAAATATAATAAAAGTCGATAAATGTGTTTATTATTTTTACATCTGACCTTGACATACCTTATGTCAAGCAAGCGGCCGACAAGAGTGGTAGGCAGTGGTACCCAGTCTGCCGATCCGGGGTAGTACCACCACTTACAAGTATACAAACCGTGAAGTGATTTGGTCACGTTTCGGGATTAGCTTGTAAGTTGCCGGTTCCATCTAGGCCGGCATAGTGGATGTGATTGCTATTCACAGTTATTGAATTGTAGTAGCAGTGACATTCATTCATGGACCACACTTCGGCCTACAATCAAGCGGGGTGCTGTCATATGTCGAGGCACAATAAAAAAATTAAAAAAAAACCCTTTGATTGTTAAACAAAGTGAGGTTCAAGAGCGTCGACAACTAAAAAACCAATAACGTAGTCCTGAATAACGTAGTTTTTTAACAATAATATGTACAGCTGGTATATATAACCTAATTAAAATATAATACAATATACGTTTATTTATTTTTTAAATAAAAGTAAATAAGTAAATTACTTATATAAAATGTCGGACACATCATCATGAAAGCTGGATTGTCCATAATCTTAAAATAAATAATAAAGCTTGTAAGAAAATAATTGCGGGAAATGTATCAGGATCGTGCCAAGTGGCGCTCCATTGTCTCTACCTATCATTGTGGGGAATAGTAGTGACAATTTGATTGAATGATACTTATATAATGTAGGTACAAATAAAATATCTGGTATAATCTTTAATATGAGAATTGGTGCTTAAAATTGGCGGGGACCTATATATATAAACACCAAATAACTAGAAAAGTATAAGTCATATGAATAGTTATAATAATAGGTCGCACGAATGTTGTGCAGCAAGAAACAAGAACGTGATGGAGTTGCGGTGCGGTTCCTTTGATATCACTAATTAACCATATAATAAAGCTAACCGTGGCACGTGATTTATTAACTACCAAATGATACTGGAGCAATACTATTATTGTGGTTTCATTTAGGTACTTGTATTTAGGCCAGTTATTGCTGCCGTTCACGATGCAATTAGAGACATTAAAGCTACTGAACATTTATTTTCGGATTTTTTAATTAGAAATGCAAATGAAAATTTTAAAAACAAAAAAATGTTATTCTGATATATTGATAATAATGCATTTTTCTTTAAAAAAATTATGTTCTACACGATTAATGTGAAACTCAACCTTCCTCTGATAAAATAATGACGTGAGCTAAATTCTTAAGCTATAATTTATACAGGTTAGTACTAAGTAGGTATCCTATAGACAGGCACTCATATAAATCAATAAAGAATGTGAAGCACCATAGAAAGCAGTAGTAGCTTCTATATTGTCATTTTTATGTTTTCTCTTTAGTTCCAAAATCGATAATATTGATTTTATTGATTATTACAAAAGTTTTGATAAAAAGTGGCATATCATTCAATATTTATACAAAAGATTGCACCCACGATGCGTATCAATGCAACGCCTACCACAAACTTATAATACAACAAATCTATATCGTCAATAAAATCAAAGTATGTTTAGACAAACGTTTTGATATACGCATAGCCTACATTGCTATCGGACGTTACATAATGACAACTGTATTTTATTATGGAATTTAGTGAATAAATATTTTCTTTATATCAGAGAGGCATTGTTGAGCGACAGTTACGAGGGCCACACGCGCGCCTCCTCTCGGCCACACGCCTTTTCGACACTCACTTTATGAGACGCGCGTGCCCCAATACCCTTTACACATTTCGAATTCACCATTATTATACAATCTTAATACTAACTAATGGAATTCACTTCAACTTTTAATATAATTAAGATCTTTATCTCTTTGTAATTTATAGAAAAATGTTTTTAAACTTAAATGGAAGTGCTTGTTATAATATAGCTAGGTAGAAGGTTGTATAGTGTAAAAGTCCTTCCAAAATGACCAACCGGACACTCACTGGTGATATACACCATCATTGTTCTCTCTTTGAGAATTTGTTTTGATAAGAGCTTCTTCACGTTCCTACCAAATGTATGAATTGAATCTTTCCATTTGTTTCTTTTTGTCTACTCGACGCCTTCGCTTAGTTAAGAGCCACGATTGTTTTGAAAGACTCTTCTCTTGATTTTGTATCGCTATAATGTATTATGGTTAAAAATCGCTTCGTGGCGACCAAGCCCATATAGGTGGAGTGGGTCAATTGGACTAAAATGGAAGCACCATTATCCGTTGCAGCTCATTTTGCCATGACGTAATATTCAATTTGAGTAAACGCCATAAATATATCGATGCAATTATTTTCATACGAATGCAGATGTCCTCAACCATTGTTTGGCTTTTATTTAATTTCTTTTACGACGATATAAAATTTTACATCGTTTTATTTTTAATTAAAGTTTTTTCTTCATTCATTGAAACTTTAATTTAAGTGGGTAATTATGTTAATGTAGATATTAAGTAAGCTTTACAGCAACCTTGTAAAGCTAACATAAAGTCGTGTTCACTCTTTTTGTGTATTATTTCTTTTATTTTTCTCTTTTAATATTTAACGTTTGGTTACGTAAACCTAAGGTTGTTGCTAAGCATGGTTACCAATATAGAACTCTTAAAATTTCGATCACAATATTCTCACGACACCAAAGCTACTATGTCTTGAGCTCGTTACAGCGCGCGTGTGCACGACCGCAGCTATTAACCAATAAAATTAATTTCACTTAATGGTAATCGATTATTGAATATAGTAATCGCCGTGGCGTAGTTTCGGCGAGTCGTGAATAGTCGTGATATTTGTGATGGATCAACAGAACGGACCCCCCGCACTGCGCGTGCGCAGATAGCAAAACACGACTTCCTGCGCAATAGGCCAGCCCTTAATACTTCAACAATCCATGAAATTGCACATATTTTTTCTGAAAGATCAAATTTATTGCAAAATACTCCTCGTGCCTGAAAGTGGCAAAAAGTTGTTATTTGACCAGTCTACCTATGCGGGGTGGGACCACCATTTTCTAGTGCACAGACTATGACTCAACCGCGTTTCGGGATGTTCCCGGTTCTAACTGGACCGGAATATTAGATCCGATTTCAACTGCACATTTACCTGTACTGGCTTCCAGTTGTGGCCTGCACTTTAGCTTAACATTGGACTGTCATAATAATAATAAATAGATTTATTTGGTTATGGTACGATTTAGAACTCGTATATATTAGTAGTATATTAATTTAGAACTCTGCCTGCACTAGTGACCACTGAGATATATGAATACACGGAGATGATACACAGTATGAAGGAGAGTATGGTAGCAACGCATAAGCGGCGATGTTCCGCAGCCGCTGTAATGGCCAACCTTGTAGGCAATCCATAACTAATTTCTTATTCATCGATATTAATACGGCTACATGACAACCGCCGGCCGCTGTACAAATGAGAGGTGCTCGCTCACAACGGATTATATTTATGTGAACATCTTCTGATCCGCAATTAGTACCGCAAGCGTCTCGTCACGGATGTCTCGGGACTGCCATACCATTAGTTATAATACAACTAACATTACCTTACTGACTTTAAGGTCTAAGGTATAATACTAATATTAGAATACAATCAATCACATTTATTGATGAAATTTCTATTTATAACATTTTCTATGTAGTGTTCCGTTATAATCAGCTTATTGTGAATCTTTTTTTATTAATATGTCTTACAGTATAAACCTCGCTGATTAATGAGAACAGTTTTTAAGTAGATATGTCGCTTTTAACCAGTTTAATTGAGTATGCTTATAAATTAATTATTCAATGATTTTGACCCCAAATTTGAGCTCATAATGCGCGCGTAGAATTATCGACTTCATTAAACTTTAAACATGGGTTTTTAATGGACGCAGAATAACTTTTTCCTTCCAGAACGCGCTTTAATATAAAGTACTTATGCGGGTATAAAGTTTGATTGGGCTTTTGGAATATGCGGCTTATCTCATTTTAATTATTCAATCATTTTGAGTTAGATAATATTTAACAAAAATGAAGAAAAAAATGCTGAACTCAAATTAGCGCGACAATTTATGTAATATCATTTATTTCGAGTAATTTACCTAGATACATTTAATAATAATACAAGCCTAACGTCCACAGACATGCACAGAGAATAATAATCTCCCTTCCTATTAAAAAAGTATAATATCATTTATCAAAGTATCCGGCAGCAGGCATATTGGACACTAAGAACGCGTGACTATACACTACGCCACCACGGACTGACGACAGACGTGGCGCATTAGTAAGTTTCGCGTTCGTTACGCCTAAAGTACCAGGTTCGATTCCCAGTCGGAGCAAAGATTCGTTTGATAGCTTTTATTTGTAATATTTATCAAATATTTGTTATAAAAAAGAGGCGGATATTTGCTGCGGGTCGGGTTTTCAAAGAATACTAGGCAGTGGAACCCAGTCTGCCTATCCGGCGTAGTACCACCACTTACAAGTATACAGATCGTATACTTAGTTCCATTTATACGAACCCTATTAAAAATGAAGATGTTAATAATCTAATATCACTAACTTGTTATTTATAAGTGTAGGATATGTAAGATTACAGCCGCGTTCATTATTAGTAGACTATCAAAAAACACGGGGGCAACACTGCTTAACCTCTCGTTGGATTGTGTTTCAAGATCTACTAATGAACCGAATTTAAGATAACTTTCACCAGATATATATCTAAATATTTAAAACCCGATAAAATATACTTTTAATGACGACCAAAATGTTATCTCGCGCAGTTCCAGCACGTTCGAGTTGATGTGTTTTGTTTGATGCCTGTTTGAGAAATCACATGTAACTCACATTTTTATAGGCGCTAAAGTTTTATGTTTAGGAATTAATTAAATAAATTACGAATGATATTGTGATTTTTATGTGGAGTGACACTTTATTGTAGTTTAATTAGAATGGATTCCGGCGCATGGCTGATAGGTAATTTAGAAATTTATCTTATTTAAATAACCACAATTTATTATAGCTAAAATTGCTTTACAACATTTTATAAACTTGATTTGTGGTTCTCGTCCAACTTTAATGTCTAATGACATGGTGTGAAAAAGCAATTCTTTCTTTATTTTAATATTAAAGTACCACGAACTTGACAAGTTATTCATCGCCCGCAGAGAGATGGACTGCGTAAAAGTTCAACAGAGACCGTTTACAAACCCCTAATGCGCTTATTAGATCGGCCCGTCTCATTTTATTTACCAAAACTAAAATAATTATACACTTGTAACGTTTAGAGTTAATGTTCTACATGAAATATTTATTGCTTTAATGCACGTCGATATGCGAGAAGAGCTCAGTCGGTGATAATATTAAAATATATATTTTTAAATAAATATTCATGAGTGATAGAGGCATTGCAATACATTACACGAGCCATAAGTCTTGCCGGCGCTCTGCTGCGGGACAGCCGGCGCCGCATCTTTCGGCCCCGTCTGCTTGTCTCTCTACGTCCACGGCACCGAACACTCTTCGGTGTAATATAACATTCTTACTTCATCTTCCGTATATCATTTCACGGATATGTTCGATCGAGCTTGTCTAGCGACATGTCGTCGACGCGCTATCGTTCATATTTATGATGTCTGATAGAGCTGTTATTATAATATTACCTCAATTTTATTTAAATATTTATAGTCACTAGCGATGCATTGTGATGGAGTATGTAGAAATAAATCCTATTATATTTATGAATTATCTAAGAATAGTATTTGCGAATGTTTTATATTTCATTTTGATCAATGTTTAAGCCGATATTTGAGTGGGAATTTCGTTTTTATTATATACTTGAGTATTTTGTTTTCGACTCGTCTGCAAACCTACATCAACTTATTTTCGTCCAACTATAATTAGACTATTTTTTATTAATTTGTTATTGATATTGTTTTTTTTTCTTGGTGTTATATGTGTGTGTAAATGGTGGGAGATAAGCTACTGCGGCTGGGACGCGCGCGGGCACGCTTGTCTGCACCCACGCCCCTGCGCACGCGCCGCTCGCAGCCACTCTCATTTGTTACCCTTGCGCCCGCGCCGCTCGCGTGCCCCACACTTATTTTAATAACCGTTTATTTTAATTAATAGACAATAATCAAGCATTAATATAAGTATTATTGCTCTTTAAAATATATAATTATTATTATTACGTAAATAGTTTTATGTTTATACAAATGAACATAAAAACTATCGTGATATAGTAGTATTGGAATGGCCAAGAACCTCGGTGCAAAACTACTTGCCGGTACCAATGATTCTTTCATATAGTAAATATGCACTTTGATCGCACAGTTTCTATGATATAGGTATTTTTTTGCAGATAAACGTATCTAATTTAAGAAAAGACTCGCTTTCTGTGAAAGAAAGAATTACAAATCTTTAAGACCATCGACAAGTGGAATGTTTTATCGACCCATGTCTTCTCTCCATCCTATAACCTTGGATCCTTCAAGCAATGCGTGAAGAGGCACCTTTCGCCGGCATAGTGGCGGCGATTGGGGCAGCCGTGGAGACTCGGTTTTTGCAGTCGTCGGCACTCTTGGATCTCTTCTTGCTTACCATCAGGTGAGTCAAGGTCAGATGTCGAGTCACAATAAAAATAATTAGACAGGCATTTATTTATTTATTTATTTAATTTTCACAGTAGGTTGAAATTGCTTAAATATAATATCTTCATAACATATCTAGTTATGAATTCGTCTATTAGTCTACGTGTATTCGTGTGAAAATGCATGATAATACATGTATGAAAATAGTGGATTAAAGTAAAACCTATTGTTTTGAATAATTAAAAAAGAAATGAAATATAGAACATAAATAAGGCACTTCAGAGTTCTTTATGTGATGCTCAAAGTATGTTCCTGTATGAAATGAAATTAGCCGGTACCAATTAATTCTTTGATTTTGTTGTTTTTCCTCGATGGCTTTTAATTTGCAAGTTTTAAAAATAATTACATTTATTATGTAAATTATTGCAGTATGATATCGTGCGTCAACTTTAATGTGGCCGTTTATTGTGGAATCGATTTCTTACAGTTACTTTGATATTATGATACCAAATTTTGCATTTTATATAATTAAATGCCTATTCTATTATAACGTTATTGTATACATACAACCCAATTACTTACTCAATTTCTCTATTTAAAAACTTAATGTACAAAGAGCTCTTTAACCTTGTTCCTACTTTCTACCACGTCTTTTCGCTCCCGTGATGCCCACATTCTGTCAACCAAAATATCAAATGACAGTCGCGCCGTTCGTTTTTTAAACAATCATTGTCAAGTAAAATGCTTTAATAGCCTATAATGTCCTCCCCAACCTCAGAACCCCAAAGCGGATCAAATTGTCACGCTTTTTTCCCACAGATAGGCTGAGACAGTAGAGCGCCACTTGCCACAATCCTGACACATCTCCTTCACATTCACAATTCTCTTCATACAAGCTTTACAGTATTCCAAATATTAGTTATTAATAAAATTTTGCTCTGCGTCTGGTTGTCAAAGAATGATAGGAAGTGGTACCTATCACTCTTTGCCAATCTCGTAGTACTTATAAGTACACAAACCGTGAAGTGGTGTTTCAGGATCAGATTGTCAGTTGCCGGTTCCAACAAAAAGAAAGCGACTGCTGTTAATAGTTTGACTGTAGTAGCAGTCATCTCCATTCATGGACTGCATTCCAGCTTAACATTAGGCAGGGTGCTTTCATAGTTGTCAAACAACAATACAATTAATAAATCAATATGTGGTCAGCCCTACGCTATTAGGAGAACTGTGGCCGGTTAATACGGCGTTTTCACGAGGCGAATCTATATTTTTTTTCGTTCAACAAATAATTGAAAGCGTATATTAACTGTAGCGTTCACACGGTTCAAAAATAATCGACTCAATATTACACGTGTCCACTATCTGTATATCATATTATACTTATCTGACCATTTTAGCCTTTTTCTCGTGGATTGCGAACGCCATATTTTTCTTTTTTTTTTACAAACTAAAACTGGTGACAAAAGAATACAATACATATTCAATCGCGCTGATTGACTCACTGATTGGACTGATTATTCAATGCGATTTAAACGAACAAGTTCAGACGAGTAGATTCGCTTTCAACTATCTATTAAATCAATCAAAATTGAAAGTTCTTTAACTTTTGTTTAACCGAAATTTATTGCTTCAAATTAATTGAAAGTCTGTTCAGACGGTTCAAATCACGAACGATTTTGCAGTTGATCAACTAAATTCGCCTCGTGTGAACGCCGTGTTAAGTGCAGTTATGATAATTACTTCGCTCTCCTTAATACTGAGGTAGGTTCATCGGCTCTTATAAAAATTAATGTTTGACCCGTGCTCTCTGCCTCATGAATATTTAATATTTACAAATTATTAATCCAACACTTATCCCGAGGCAGATGCGTGGAGCTGGTGGACGCATTCCGACTATTTGGTATTACTCGATTGTATTATATTGATATCTATGCTGTCATACGATTTGAAGGCTTTATGAAGATTAGAATATAGAGTGGCCTGCGCCGGCGCTTTTGGTGTAGAGTGATGCTTCGGCCATAGATGATATGCGCGAGACGGATTATCAACTCCGCTAGACGCATTTTAAATATGCTTAAGTAGGTGGACATTATTCCTGATAAACAGACTCTATTATACAAGGACTATTTTTATTGTGACTCCACTTATGACAGCACCCCGCCTGATGTGAAATTACTGTAAGTAACAGTCGCATGCAAGTATGCTGGCCCAGTTGTAAAGTACTTTTTATAAATTTATTTTTATTGTGACATGACATATGCCTGATGTTAGGCTGGAGTGCAGTCCATGAATGAAGGTGACTGCTACTACAGTTCAATAACTCTATGTAGCAGTCAAAACCACTATGCCGGCCTAGTTTGAACCAGCAACGTACAAGCTGATCCCGAAACGCGATTAAGACTCTTCACAGTCTGTATACTTGTAACGTGTGGAACTACCCCAGATCGGCAGACTGGGCACCACTGCCTACCACTCTTAAAGATACTTGCAGCTGATCCGCAACTTCATGGTTTCTACACTTGAAAGTTGTTACGAACTGGGATCGGCAGGCTTAATATATTGCCCACCAAATGCCTACCACTAATTAAAAAAAAGTAATAGACAAAAGAATTATGAATTTAAATTTAATTTTATACGACTTCTTCATTTTCATTATAAAAGTACGTATTATTATTGAAGAAAAGTGATTTTAACAATAAACGTACAATATATATTAGAAAATTATGCAAATGCATAGTTTTTTTTTTAATAATACATTATTGTCACTCAAAATGTTAATGCAGGAACGGTTCTTTCTTCATTATCATCATGCTATGGAGCTTTCCTCTATCGAACTTAGTCACGCGTACCTAAAATTTGAATATTATAAGCTGCTACTGTATTAAAAATATTGATAACGCATATTTTGTGATGTCTTTAATTGCTACTAATATTTTAATCATATGCATTCCGATAAGTTAAAGTGACAAGACAAGTGAGTTGCGGGGGATAGAATGACTTAATTGGCACCGCGACGGAGTAAAACCTGTGCTGCAGTATAAATCCGGAGTGGAATGTCCGCTGTTTGATATAGGCACGTGCGAATTGTTAATTGTGCACAACTCGAAGAATGCCGATACATACGTATCAGCCTTTTATTCCAGCGGCACGCTACGATGGCAGTTTTGACGTTTGCATCGTTCATGAAGTTTCGTGTAAACTAATAACTATGTTTGAAGAAACAATTGTTATTCTTTATAGTGATAATAAAGAACAGCAATTTACTCCTTCAAACGTGATTATTAATTTATACAAAACTTCATGAACGATGCAAACGTCAAAACGGCCATCATAGCCATATTATGTGTTATGTTTTATATAATGTAAAGGATTATTATAATACCTTTTGTTTCAATGCACAATCAGATTACAAGCTTTAGTCTCGTTACCATGACTGCGGCATCTGTAAGGGCATCAACGTTGCGGCAAGACAATAATTGTGTTTATATTATAATAGACGTGTAAAGAATAGTCTTAGGGGTATTATGGTAAAATCGTTCATTGTGTTAGGCCAAATAAGTTGTAAGATAGTAGGACAGTTTGGGCCGGCTGAGCGGCCTCTCGTCGGCGCGTCTTTGTGACCACGCGCTTCCCCTATCTCGCCGCATTGACGGCCCGATTGTTCCGCGGACTTAACATATCAATTATGTCGAACATAAAGCCCGATAAGAAGTTGAGCGACGTGAATAAAATAATTAACTGATTGGTGTTTGTATAATTCATCAAGCCGTGAGTGACTGGCCACTTAGTGCTTCGCTATCTGATAGTTGAGAGTATTCATTGCACAGTAGCGGACAATGGGTTCGTGTATGTCGGACTCTATTGTTTTGAGCATTTTAGTGGCAGCGCTTATCTCGCGCCGGACTATATGGTTAATAACGATTACTATTGTAAATGTCTATGTTAATGACGGATATGCCGAGATAACGTCCGATGGTCTTCATTACGGACGGCCATTACATTGTACTCATACATATCTCAATATTATGTTGCACTTGTGAGACTGAACGGGGAGACGATTTCCCCAGTGTCTATAAATTATTAAGCCGGCGGCCTAACAGTCATAATTATTCATTTTTATGGGGACCGAAACCTCTCGTTCGCGGTTAAATTATAATTATTTAATGCGTTTTGTGGTAACATTAAGCGCGGTGCGCCAATCGAAGTCTCGACAACAACGTTATTAATAAAACACACAGAATGACCCGTGACCGCGGCCAGCGGCGTCCCCGTGGTGCTGCAGCGGTACATGCGCCATCATTTATGTCCACTGACGGAAATTAAAGAGAAAGGAATAAAAACGTCCCGCCTAATGACGGCCGCGGACCTCTCGCGGCGAATGTGTAATAATTTGCCCCGAGGACGCTGGGCGAGCTCAGCGATCAACTAAATAATTTTAATTACATGTTATTGATATATTTCTCTCCAAAGTTATCGAAAAAACGATAACGCCGAGCAATTAGTCGCCGACCTTTGACTTGACGATTTGTTGTGGGAAAAGCGAAATTGGATTCCCATGGCACGTGTTTAGATATATCTGGTTTATTTGTTTATACATTTTACGTTCATTTAATGACGTCGGCGTATGTACGGTGGAAATGGATCATTTTATATTAAGATTATAACACCTGGACTGTGTCCATCTAAGAAAATAATAAAATGCTAAGTAAGTGGTATGGCAGACGAAATTGGGAAAGGAATGTAAAGTAACACTAAATCTCTATTGAGTTTTATTGCCACTTCGATTTTTATACTACAATTTATTATACGCAGTTTAATATAAAAACAAAACATATAGAACAGAAAACGCATTCGAAGTCAGTTTTTATAAAACGTTATAAAACTTATATTGCTCTACAACTATATTAGTGGACTGGGGACATGAATATATTCCACAGTGTGGCCGGCCTCGCTCGCATAATAATCGTGATTCGCCCAGCACGATACTTTAAGTTATTACGCGAAAGATTGAACAAAAATTAGCCGTCCTGGGTTGGAGCCGTAAAAATCGTTCCCTACAGCACTTGCGCAATCCCCTCCGCAATTAAAAGGTTAGTGCACCAATGCGGGTCGTAGAGGCAAGGTGGAGTCACTGGATGGTTGTATGGTTGTATGCTCTTAACAGTGGGAAATATTGAAGCACGTCACATCGGGAACTGTCGGTGATAACTCGCGCCTCGGGTGGCCTTTCCAGACTTCGATGAAAAGCATTTTGTCGCCGGCACCAGCTATGA
Source organism: Tinea trinotella (assembly GCA_905220615.1). Classification (NCBI taxonomy): domain Eukaryota; kingdom Metazoa; phylum Arthropoda; class Insecta; order Lepidoptera; family Tineidae; genus Tinea; species Tinea trinotella. The sequence continues at coordinate 6,111,236 of HG992314.1, forward strand.
ATATTTACGAGATTTACATAGAAACACGACCTGGAGCTGATGCGTAGTTTATACAGAATCTGAATAATGACTTTAACTTTACCCTAACTTATGGCCTTATATGTTATTGAGTAACAGAACTATTGAGTATTTAGACCGGCATAGTGAATGCGACTGTTAATTTTATTTACCTTTACTAGCAGTCGGCTTCATTTTGGAACCACACTCCCGCCTAACATCAGAGAGGTGCTGTCATATGTGGAGCCACAATATAAATTAAATACGTTATGTTTAGAGAATGTCATAATGATAGATATAAGCAATTAATAAATTAGATGCAAATTTAAGTAGCATAAAAACTTGGTTGATTAAGCTATGTTACTTGTACTTACATTTTCATTATCCCTTTTTTATTCTGGTTTATTAAACCTATCATAATTTCCAACTGACAAAATAAATATTCCATATACTGTACTCCGAGATTGTAATGGATAATTAGGTAAAGTTTTGACAGTTAACTATATAAAACATGATAGAAAAGACGCGACATTTATGCACGAGTTGCCAAATATAAAGTAAAACCAAGAGCCGATTCTGAATAAAACCGATTCAATATACGCCTGCTTCAGTCATCGGCCCTATGCGATATAAAATATAAATAAATATAATCTAGGGAGACCGTAGTCTTGTGGTAGATAAATGGTCTCGCAAACCAAAAGCTCCAAGGTTAAATATCACTTGCCCATACTATTATAGCTTGAATAAAGGTACTTTGGTCGTCCTGTTTTCAAGATACAAGCACGTTTAGTAGCTAAGTTTACAGAAATGTAAAAAATACATTAAAAACAACTTTATCTTCCCTATCACATTTAATTTCATTATTAATAGCTACTACTCTTTATAGCTATATAATAAACAGCATAAGCTTATTACAATGTAGTATGTATATAATCAAATGTCAGGGTTACGAGTATTTGATATGAAAGTTCATCACACCATGTTCATAATGGAAGGCAATATTGCCGCGGATGACTATATCATTCCACGCAATAGAATATTTTGTTTCCATTAACTCACGGATTTATATTTTTTATTAAGACACGACATTTGTACTTGATGGCAAGAAAGAAAAGGTACAAGAGCGTCGACGACTGAAAAAACTGATTCAGTTTACGGTTGTCAGTAGCCATCATCATGCAGGCTATATTTTTTTAAATAATGATAAAATTAACGTGTGCCTTCCTATTTCTATTATACAAGCATAAAATAAATATAGCATAGCAGCTAGTAAATATTTTTTAGCTATTTAGTTCGTTTTTATTCAGAGTAGCTAAGTATAGAAATATAAAAAATGTTTACGTTTAAATAATAAATAATAATTGCCTAAGGTTTTAAATTAGTTCGAAACCAAAACTCTGATAGTAAGAAGATTTAAATTCACCTTTATAATAGATCTGGAATTTGGAGAATTATCACTGTGAATATTGTTTTTTTATTGATACGCGACATTTGACCTCAACTAGTGTGATTTCAAGCAAAAGCGCCGACGACTGAAAAAGAGAAGATTTTGTTTACGGTTTTTATAATGACTTAAATAAACGTGTGAGTCCCAATTTCTATGATACAAGTATAAACATATTTTGTAAAACCCTAATGATGGGAAAAAGCCTTTCAATTTCACAGTTTACGACTCTTTGCATTGTCTTTCCATTTACTATCACAGTAGAATTCTGTTAATATGTTTTCAATATTAAAATAAAATAATAAATGTATTTAGAAGTCAATGGAAACGAACACCGCTCTACCTTACATTTTGAGTGTCTAATCAAAACGTTATTTGTCATGCATCCGAGTCATTGTAAAGAGTTTAGCGGCGGTATGTTACAGAATAAAATGTGCTTCTGAATGTTGATTTAATTGCAAGATAAGTTGTGAACGCTTCTGACGTAGCAACGAACGATATATTCACAGATAATGAGTACGAAATGTTACGAAGCATTCGAGATTAATGTGTCGGAGTGATATTTATAATGATGCATTATGTGGCTAATGTTAAGATGAAGTAATGTTTGCTCTATTCAAAATAAATTAGAGTGGTGGGCAGGCAGTTGGTGGTCATTAGCCTAGTCTGCCGACCACCACTTTCAAGTAAATAAACTAACATCAGCTTAACATCAGGTGGTTAATGTTAAGCATAAATGAAGTTGGGTAATACCTGCAAATAGTAGTTGTATTCACTATGCCGGCCTATTTGAAACAGGCTACTTTTAAGTTGATCCGGTAAACCGACTGAGTCATATCACGATCACGGGTAAGTGAAAGTGGTGGTACTACCCCGCATCGGCAAACTGACCACCAATTGTCTGTCTATAAACTATTAGTTAGTTTTACTATACAAATGTTCTGATTTTTAATTATATATAAAATCTAAGGAAAAGAGATATGATTGCGTTTCAGGATTAGCAGAATGTTGCCGGCATAAAACCGAAAGCACGGGTTCGTAACCACTTGTCAGTACCGATGTACTCGTACATATGATATACTCGTCGTCCTATTTCTATGATACAAGCACTTTAGCAGCTTAACATAGAAATATAAAAAATGCATAGTGGATGATACTTGGAGTTATTCAACTGTAGTAGGAGTCGCTCGTGGTGGCTAATATTTATAAAAAAATTAAATAACGATGTAAATATTATTCCCGAGAAAAATCTAACGAGAAGGTAGCGATGGCTGCCATTTATTTTCATATTGCTATTCCGTCTTTGCCACACAAGTTTGTTCCTTAACTTCATTGCTATAACGTTTACTATCGTTTCCAAAGAGAACGTTTCACATACATTACTGAATGCATTGTGGTGCGTACACCAGTATTCGCTAGTGATAAATTTAAATGGTAACTCAGCAGTGCTTATGAGTGGGCGCCTAAACACTACAAGGACTATAAAATTGGTTGTATGATAATGCAGACGCTGTTCTGTGCACACACTTTGTTGTTCCTCATGTTATACTGACAGCAACAGAATGGGCTGGACCTGTTCAACCATATCGCAATACATATAAATTAGTTCTTTTATTAAACCTATCACATAGAAATTGGACATAAACTCTTATTGCAATGTTGTTTTGGTATTGAAATTTGCAACTATGGCTCAGGGCGACATTTGATGGAATTTAATTCTATGAGAATAAACTATTGTGGTGTAATTTATAATAATCATAATTTGTAATCTTACGGTTATTGCGAAATAATTGTTTAATCCTATGGGCGACATAGTGACGGCGCCTGGGGCAACCGTAAGTAAAATGGGGTTTCAGTCGTCGGCGCACTTAGACTTCCCCTTCCTTACTATCAGGCAAGTTGACGTCAGATATCGCGTATTAATAAAGATTACATATTGTATTATGTTGAATATTTTATTCATACTACTTAATATTATAAAGAGAAAAGATTTGTATTTTTGTTTGTAATGAATAAACTCAAAAACTATTAGTGTTAATAACGTGTTGGAACTACCAGTCAAAATTAAAAACTTGAAAGCCCAGTGTTTGGGGATGGTCAAATAATTTAATCATCAACTTAAAAGGCTATATAACTTTCTGGATCTGAAGAAAATGATCATGGATTCTCTCAGATTAGCAAAACTACAAAAGATAAAACTAATAGTACTTTAACTAAAATTGTTCCTTACTTTTACTTGGGCTGTAATCTGATTAAAGCATCAAAAGGTTATGTAAGAGATAGAACTATGGTCCTTTAACTAAAATTGTTTCTTACTATGAACACTAGTCATGTTATCATATGATCTGGCGATGGATCATAAGTATCCAAAGGATATCTAGGAGGTAGGATTCCAGTGCTTTATCTAAAATTGTTTCTTACTATGAGCCCTTACTAGTTATGATATCAAATTGAGGACTGATGATCTGGCGATGGTTCATGAGGATCCAAGAGATATGTAGAATTCCAGTGCTTTATCTAAAATTGTTTCTTACTATGAGCCCTTACTAGTTATGTTATCAAATAGAGGACTAATGGTCTGGCGATAGATCATGAGGATCCAAGAGATATGTAGGAGATAGGATTCCAGTGCTTTATCTAAAATTTTCTTACTATGGGACTTTACTTTGGCTGTTATCAAATTGAAGACTTGAATAAAAATACCTGATGATAGACCATGAAAGTCATGTTTCGAGACACAGTTGAAACAACGAGGCACAGATAGTATTATATAAATTGAAAATTATATATTGATCATTTAGATTCAGGGCGTCTTCTCTTTGTCGATATAATAGCCCATGTTTTCTGCACAACCTATAATCTTGTAACCTTCAAGCGAAGCATGAATTAAGACCGTTTTCAGCACTGTTGAGCCTCCTCTTGCTTACCATCAGGAAAATACAGGCCAGGTTAAGAGTCTCAATAAAAATACAAATAGAAAGCAGTTAAAATGTTAATAATGGAAATTTTATTCAAAAATTTTCCAATATCGTATTTTTAGCTAATAATAAAATAAATCTACAGGATTTATGTAAGGACCCTTTATTTAGTAATCCTTTATTCTTACGCCCACCCTATATTGTTTTTCATATCTAAAATATACAAATAGTCTATATTTATAAAAATAAAATATATTTTATTTAGGTAAAACGTATTTTATAAAGAAAATTATTTATGTAAGTGTTTTATTTGTCTTAAGTTTTATAGGATTTCTTGCCAGAATGTTTTTTGCTCTAAAAATATACTTAAGTAGAATATTTAGAAATAAATCACTCAATATATTTTAATGTTGCCAATGGTTGGGTAAATTGATTTGCTCAAAAGTTACTCAAATTATAATTTACGAGCAACATACCTACCAATTAAGTATTAGACTTTCACATTTCGTCACCATATGCTCAATAAGTCAGTGGTCCAGTAAATCCCTCAAAGGCGTAGATAGGTTGTGTTGCAAATAAATCTCGAGGGGATCAGTGGGCGTAACCAGCTCCTGTTTCCTCGATGCTGATCAAATACATGCCACTGTCGACAGCATTGCTGTTATTATGTAACTGCTGATGAAGTTTATGTATTCAAATTTGACTTTTATGAGTTATAATCGTGAAAAGTTTTTGAAATAAACTGCTATTATGCTAAATATATAGCTAGAGATTTGTTATTAGTATTAGGTACTATGTTTTTAAAACATTGTGAAATGAATTTCGTTATGAAGAATTTTATTGGTCGTGCAGGGACCGCTGGTATCGAGTTTAGTAAGTATACATACTTATGTAAATGTTGACAACTATTGTTGACGTTATTTGACATATTTGCCATTACAATGGTGGAGCGAGAACAGTGGCAGCTATAACAAGTCAAGTATGTTAATATCCCAAGCTGTATGTCTGTCACAACACTGACGGCTAGTCAAACTGCTGAGCCGGTTATGACTATAAATCCCAGGACACGCCTCAAGCTCGTCTAGCGATGGAGTTTTGCAAAAATGATAACTATCAATCTATTAATAGATAATATTTAAATGACTCAACATTTTAGAAAAATAAACACGACGATATGATTTAAATACGAGTAGAATGCTTTAGTGCGGTTCGGTGAATAATTTCATACACAACCGTTTTGTAAAGTATTAAAAATTCTCATTATTTAAAACCTACAATTTATTTAAACAAATATTTACGAGACTGAGATTGCAAATTTATTCATAGACTATATAATGAATAAATATTATATTGATAGTTTAAAATACGAGAGCAATAACAATTTGCTTATGTAAAGAGTTTTTTATGTGTTTTTCTATGAATGACAAACGATATAGCTAATCTAATAAAACAAGCCTATCTGTTTCATCTCTATCTATCTCAATAAAACGACGTTTGAGTCCTTAAGTACAATCTACACCAGTAGATAATTAGGTAATAGATATTGTAAACGCACGTTCTAAAATTATATTAAGTTTCTTAAACAGAGCGGTTAAAGCCAGCTTAATTGGTTGTCTCGTAAAACGGCAATATTAAAATTAACTGTCCCACAATTATTATTATTGGTTAGTTTTACATTTTAAGTACATATGTGATTGAAATATTCATAGTTAAAGTTGTTGGCCCACTATGGAGGCTACTGTTATTTCAACACGAGCTCGGTTAGCGTGCATCGGGCAGGCTGCTCACGAGTATGCTTACTATAAATCAGATGCGCCGGCGCACACCGCTCGCCGATTAATCGCAGTACAGCTCTACACAAATCAAAATGTAAATGGATATAGTATGTTAAGTGCGCCGCGACTAGTAATAATGATGTTAGCATTAGGCATATTAATTGGCTGGATAGGCGCTATCTCTCCGCGAACGGGGCCGTCTATGCGCGCTACTCGTGCTTTTCGACTCGTTTCGAAATTGCGAATGCGCTGAGTGCACACATATCAGTTACAAAGACGTGCAATTTGTCTCCAGATATAAGATATAAGAGAATGTTTCAAGTTATGAGAGGAGCCAATGTATTTACGAAACTCTACCCATGTCCTTATTCGTAACCATCATACCAAATTCGAATAATTTATTCTGCTGGACAAATCTTAAATTAAGTTGTTTACATATGTATTACAGTTTAATTATTTCTTTTATACAGTTACATTGTATAACAAATAATAAAATACGATGTCAATGTGTTGTCCCCATATTCTAAATACAGTGTAAAATATGGCAATAAAGGTTGAATTGACCGAGTGAAACAACAGTGCGGTTTCTTGTTCATTAAGGTACGAAAGCTCGTTCAATTGAAAAACCGGATCCCTAATGAAGGTTGCAAAATCAAATCGGCATCGATTTCAACGGATACAACATTTATATGCATTTAGTGTCATCGCAGGACAGGCTGCAGTTGTACTACGAATGTTGTCGAGTTATAGCAGACTCGCGAACCATTTATAAGTTGTCCTGCTAACAAACACAGAGGATCTCGCTAATTGAAACATGTTCAATTGTGGATCTGCTATGTAAGGAACTATTGAGGGTATTTCGTATTGCATTAGATTCTATATTGAATATTTTACATTAGTTGTGCATTTTCATTTCTCGGCGGTTTAAAAACCTCAGTAATGTTTGTCTTAATTCGTTTATGCAAATGCTTACAACATTTATCGAAATGTAATAATTTCGTGAATATAAAAGTAACTTTAAAATACACCACGATTTTAATTTTAAATTTGTAGTTAAGAAATTAAAAGCCTGCAATCTTTAATGCATGTACTTACTTATCATAATGTATTTTCTTATTAAAACTAAATTGGATTAATGCGATAACGAATGTGTGTTGAAATTTATAAATGTTTATAAACTTCATGAGAACTTTAAACGGAATGGGCCAAGCTTTATGTAATTATAGACATAACCAATAACTCTATTATCTGAATAATTATGTTGTATGTTATTCAACCTATTCATTTGTCGTGAAATCGGTCAGATTGAGCCGCTCTCTATGATTTGTTCAAGAGCCGATTATAAACTTATATAGCATACCCTTAAACATTCAATTCGATAACAATCTCGTTTCATAATCGAATGTATTTATCTGATTATATTGTAGTACTTATTAGAGATTTTCAAACAGTTTTTAAAATATACTATAAAAATGTCAAAGTATGAATAGCTAATGTTTAAGCAAAAAAAAACGAGAATTTTATTCATTGGCTTATATTTGGCACTGTCATCTCAAACGAGGTGTTGGTATTTTAAATCCAAATTTATATAAATGAAGTGGTTGAAGTGCTGGGGCCATTTATTTTAAACTATTAATAAATAATAAACGTTAATTGTTTAAGTGATAGTTAATTTATAAACATTTTACTATCGATGACTCACATAAAAGAATAGAAGAAATATTCCAATCGAAAATGTGCTTACCGAATTCATTTCGTTCACAAATTCCGTATTGATTGGAGTGTTTAAAGAGTGATCCGCAAGATTATTTGTATTTTACAGATCATATATAACCGTTCTAGTAGCATTTAAGAACAGTATTTATGTTCGGAGCTGCAGGTAAAAATTACAAACAAATGTTGTAATGCGAAAGAATTTTAAAATAGCCTTCTCTGCTCCACTTGTATAATGTTATTTTATGCAATTAATTTAATTATTGATATTGGACCAGACGATTCAAAACTGTATCGTAAGTATGCAATCAAAAATGTAATTGTTCTGTTATTTGGCTTTTTTGGATATATATCTTTGTCCCTGAGGATATGTACTAATGTACGTACCGGCAAGTGGTTTACTTATATCTTTGATGTATGTACATTGGTTGTCCTGTTTCTATAATACTAGCACGTTGATCAGGTTTCTTTGGAAATGGAAATTATATAAAAATATAATTAGTAAGTCTTAGTAATATATGTGTCATTGTTTTTATATAATTCTATTTAAATCTGCTTTAACCAATTTTATTAATACGAGTTAAACAAATTATTAATACGAGTTTATTTTGGTTTTGATTTTTTTTTTTATCGTGGTCACAAAAAGACTGAGGTGTTCGTCGTCCTATTGGTTGATGCTTGTTTTGTTTCCAAAACTACCCTGTTTGATGTTTTGATTTTGTTTTTCTGTTCTCGGTTTAATTAATTTTTTTTACAAAAATAACTGACGGTGTCATCTGGTTTGTCACGATGGCTGCAAAGCTCTCGAAACATTGGAATAATAAAAAAATGTAAAATCAAAACCAAAATAAACGCGATAGTAATTAGCCGCATAAATTTATTTAATTTATTAATCAATGTTCGCGCACAATCTAAGCAAATACTTCTTTAATACGTTTAAAATTATAAATACACCTTATATTAACTTTTGTATAAGTTTTAAAAGTATTTAAGGTAATAAAGGCGACCGTGGTCTAGTATTTTATTATTTTTGATATCTAATACTGTGTTTAACTAGAATTAACAAATATACATATCAGTTTAAGAAGTTAAAAAAACAAGTATGTGAAAATAAAATCTAAGTTCTCACGGGTGATAAAATAGCAAAGAAAATATTATAAACAATTTAGAATTATTATAAATTCAAATTATCTCCAGTGAAACTTTTGTAATATCTCTTTCATTAAGCTAACATGAAAACTTACAAGAAACTAACGAACTCATAAATCTGATGTTAATAAAAATGGGCATATTTTCGTGACAAATATTTTTAACAAAACTTTATGATAGAGTGATATAGTAGTTACATGTTATTTGTGTACCTTCGGACATGAACCGAAGACGCCTACTATGCAGTGGGTTTGTCTGTCCACGACACGCGACGAATGTACTACGATTATTGGTGCATCAAGATGGTTGAACCAATAATATTTTTTAAGATTTTGCGCAAACATTGAATAATGAAGTAAACAAATTTTATGCGGCTTACTCTCCGTGACCACGATGGCTGCAAAGCTGTCGAAACGTCGGAATAATAAAATAAAATTAAATTGTAAAATCAAAACAAAAATAAAAGCGATAGTAAGCCGCATAAAATTTGTTTAATTCATCAGATAAAAGTTATTTATTATATTAATAATTTTCTTTTTTGCTATGTCAGCACTCCGCTTTTTAACTGTAGTAGCAGTCGCCTTCATTCATGAATGTTGTGATAATATGTCGAACCACAATAAAAAAAACTTCGTAAAGCTGCAGTGTAAGACATTGATAAAGCCGACAGCTACTACAGTTAAATAACTGCAAGTATTTATTTTATTTTATCGTGACACGACATTTGACCTCGTAGCAGTCGTATCCACCACACTGGTTAATACTAAGTCATTATACGGCCTGAAGAATAGGTAAATATCAAATATCTGCTTACTTTTTAGTGTATCTTGTTTAACAAGATTATTCTACACTATGTTTTATCCATGCTACTTCCCAATACTTTTCCAATATATTCGTCAAGTATAATTAAATGTAAAAAATATTTATATTTTAAAGTCTTCGAATCGTCAGATTAAAAGCAACGCGATAATGAGCTGCAAAAATAAATTATTTCATAAGGAATGTTTGCTTAGAAAAATATATGATTTTAACCATTAAGTTATTAGTTCTCTTATCACCGATGCCTAGTTTAATATAGGAAAAATCAATAACAAAAGATAGTAAAAGTGAAGGAAACGAAAGAATTGTGTCCGAATCATGGAAAGTGGTGCTCATTTGTATCTTTTTTGACACAACACGACATCTGACCTCGACTTGCCTGATGGTAAGTAAGGGGAGGTAAAAGAGCGCCGACAACTAAACCAACCGTTTCAAGATTATAGTTGCCTTGTTGCCATGAGTGAAATAGAACTTAACGTCCTAATTGTTAAAAAAATATATTATTGTACTTATGGTCCAACCACGTGTTCTGTCACCGATTAAACTAATCACAGCGATAAGTCAGAATAACATCTACACGTGCCATATAATTTCAGCAATTTTTTAAAAGCTTGGGTGGTTTAGCTTAATTTGTGACTTGAGGTCTTCACTACGACTTTGGAGGTCTCTATTTAACTATAGTTAATAACGTTACAGTTAAACAATTATCTTTGATAGCTTTTTTTTATTGTGACGCGACATCTGAACTCGACTTGCCGGATGGTAAGGGGAGGTACAACGACCGAAAACACCGAGTTGGTTTACAGTTGCGTCACTTGTCTTTACTATGCCGGCCTTTAGGAATTCAATGTTACTCGAGGACAACACATAGGCTGGTAAATTATTCCACTTATTGATTGTTTAACGAAATAAAACACGCTAGTCTAAAAGTTTAGCTCGTCTGCCAATTCGGCAGATGCTTCCCCCAATCTGCGTAACTCAATGACAATGAGAATGAGCTTCATTTTGACAGTTGAACTCCTAACTCCTATCCATTAATGAGCATCGAAATTAAAATTACGACTGCGCAACACACTCTGAATCGATGTTCATTTTCATTGACAGTTCAAGCTCATTGAAACTCATTGTCCGAATGAATAAAAGTTGTTTTTGACACTAACAGCGACCGCGTAACTTTTTGACAAATAGGAATGAATTTATTTTTCATTCCCATTGAAGTTGTACGGGTATCACTGGAGTAGAAGACGAGGTTACAGAGCTCCTCAGAACAATTATTAGGACAATTATGGTAAAGACAATCATTGAATTTTTGCAATGTCTCTGCGAAATTTTAATGGTTTTAAAGTTCTTCTCGTGATAGAACAGCCAGTTCCAACTAGGCATAGTGGATGCGTCTGCAAGTATTTATTAATGTTACTCGCTTAATATCAGCTGGGGTGTTTATTTATGTAAAAACTTTGTGCCCTAGGTACAAAGGCGGACCTAATGCCGTTAGGCATTGTTACTGTTCACTTTAGGGACAATTTAGAGCATTTTTTATAAGATAATAAAAGCAGGTGTTGTCATATGTAAAGCCACAACAAAAGAAGTAAAAGCTTCTAATGTAGGCACTGGGCATAAAAACATAGAATCGAACTGATTCTTATTAAATTCCCATTCAGGATATTGACTCCACACCCATGGTCTACTACGAGATATTAAAATCTTATACACACATTAAAATATTTGTATATTAATAAAAAGGGTAATGAAGACTTTAATACCAAGAATAGTATAATTGTGCGTGTTGATTGATATTATAACTTTTACGTTTATCTTAAAATTAGTCGGTTTAAACGATTGATCACGGTTATTATGAATCCAAACACGCAACTGTGCATCGTTTATAAGAAGAATTGGTTAGTTTTGTAAATTAATTGTTATGTGTTAATATTAGCTTAAAATTCTTTTTTTTATTGTGACTCGACATGTGACAGCACCCCGCTTAATGTTAGGCTGGAGTTTGGTCCATGAATGGATGTCACTGCTACTACAATTCAATAACTGCGAGCAGCAGTCACATCCACTATGCCGGCCTAGTTGGAACTGGCTACTTACAAGCTGATCCCGAAACGCGACCAAATCACTTCACGGTCTGTATACTTGTAAGTGGTAGTACTACCCCGGATCGACAGACTGCCTACCACTCTTTTATAACCAGACCCGAAGCAAATATCTATCTCTTTTTATTTATTAACAAATATTTGCAATATTTAATATAATTAATAAATATTACAAATAAAAGCTGTGAAACAAATATATGCTCCGACTGGGAATCGAACCCGGGACTTTACGCGCAACAAACCAATCTCTGACGAACAAACCGTTCGTCCACGCATGTCGTTCTTCCTCGTTGTATACTCCATTGTTGAAGGTTGTGTCTATCTTAAAGTCTTTTTCAAGGTGCGCTGACAAACTGCTTCCGGTTAACCCTGTTTTATGACAATATGTAAGTCCTCTTATTTAATTTAATGTACTTAGTTCATTCAAATTGTCACACCTTTGTTCACACAAGGATAGGCAGAGAGTACTACTTTCCGTGATCCTGGAAAAACTCTCAATGTGAAGGAAGCCACACAAAAAGATGTTTAAAATCAAATTAACTGAACACGCTCTTTTTTATTGTGACTTAAAATATGACAGCACCCCGCCTGATGTTAGGCTGTAGTGCGGTCCATGAATGAAGGCAACTGCTACTCGTACTATTAGTTAAAAAAGTAGCAGTAAGTAAGTAGCAATCACCTCCACTATGCCTGCCTAGTTGGAACCGGAAACTTACAAGCTGATCCCGAAACGTGACTAAGTCACTCACAGTCTGTATACTTGTGAGTAGTGGTTTACCCCGGATCGGCAGACTGGGCACCAGTCTAACCTCTACCACTGCTCTTCTCGAAATATTCTTCTTTTCTCTAAATAAAAAAAGTTCGGTGCGTCTTTTCTTTGTAGAACAATCGATAAGTGGAATGCTTTGCCTGCCTGCCCATGTGTTCTCTCCATCCTATGACCTTGGATCATTCACCTTTGGCCGGCATAGTGACGGCGACTGAAGCACTCTTGGACCTCCTAATCAAGCGGGACCAGGTCAGATGTCGTGTCACAATAATAAAAAAAGTCTTTTACTTTATCAAGCAAAAGAATAAACAAAAACCAAAAGCCGCCAGTTTTTTTAAAACAAAATGAACGCTTCTTTTGAGAAGTATTTGACCAAACGACCACTGAGTTAGCTTACGTGTTATCAATTTATTTTTTTATTTAAAGAAAGATTCGGAGATTAAAGTTCAGATATCCGTTCGATGTCGTGTACTTTAATTGATCACTTAATTATTTGCGTGTCTATTTCGGATTAAAGAACGTCTCTTTTGAAGATACCGACCGGAGCACAGACCGCACCGACATTCCTAATAATAAAACAGCCAGCTACTCTTTACTGTTAAAAAATGTAAACTTTAGATTAAAAAAGAATATGAATCTGAAGTGCTTCCAACCTGTAGTGCCAGTATGAAGATAATTGTGGATGTGAAGGAAGCGAAAGTTACGTCAGGATCGTAGAAAGTGGCGCTCGGTTGTCCTGTGGTAAATGAGAGGTAACAATTTTATTGGTTGATTATTTACGAAAAAAAATGTGTGGGAATAATACATGTGAATAATTTTATCACCTAATAAGTAATTAACTTAGGTACCGATCATAGGTAACTACCGAGTTAGCTGGGTTGTTAGGCCGCCATAGTACAAGCTCAGACCTCTGTCTATCGCCTCAGTTATCTTCGACCGCGCTCTAGTAGTAGAGAGTAAGAGTGGTAGGCAGTGGTACCCAGTCTGCCGATCCGGGGTAGTACCACCACTTACAAGTATACAGACCGTGAAGTCCATAACTGTAAGCAACAGTCACGTCTACTATGCCGGCCTAGTGGGATTCGGTAACTTACAAGTTAATCCCGAAACGCGACTAAGTCACTTTACGGTCTGTATACTCGTACTTGTAAGTGGTTGTACTCTAACCATATCGCGAGCATATATTCACCTTTTTTAAAGAATTTTAATAAGTTCCCACTATTTTAACTTAGTATAAAATTAATAAGAAATACGTTTAAATGTTAAAAAATACTTTTAAAAATACATTAAGTTTTCCGATAGAATCAGTAACATACGAAACGTAACGTACGACTTGAGAGGCTCATCTTTTTACTTTAATTTGTAATTTTCTCAGTAATTAAGGTCCCTTGGCCTCTGTTTAATGTAAATGAACCTATTTCTGATCATTAGTCGCTACACGTTCTACTAACATTATTTTTCGTTAATTAATCTCTGGATTTAAACAACGTACTTGTTAGTCACACGCAACAAACTTATTCGGCTACTTAGGAAATTTATTAATTAGAAAATATAAACAAACATTTACAAAGAAGCAATCAACAGTTAATTAGTAATACCCTATTATAGAAAGTAATATTTATTCAAGCACGAATATCGTTTTATTAAGCTATTTTTGATATTATTGGAAAAAATAATAATGTTTAATAAAAGATAATATGAGTATTTATTTATTATTGTCTAATCATATTTGTAATAATATATTAGAATGTTATTTGTATTATTTGAGTGGTAGGCAGACCGTTGTTGGTCATTTGCCCAGTCTGCCGATCAAGGGTATTACACTTTCAAGTGTTCAAGTAAAGTGACTTAGTCGCGTTTAAGCAATTTCCAAATAAGTCGGCATATTAGGTGCGACTGCTACTTGAAGTTATTTAACAGTACTATCAGCTGACCGTATACCAGCTTAACATTAGGCGGGGTACTGTCACGTGTTGAGCCGAAATAAAGTATAATCTAGATTCTAAATAAATATCGTGTCGTAGCCGAATAGGTTCTGGAGATCTTTTAATCACGTGTGGTTAAGGCGTGAAATCAACGAAACTGTAAATATAATATTTTATTATTTATTAAAATATTGTCAACTTCTAACTCGATTGCAACTCAAAAATTATGCACGCACTGCAAACAATAATGAAAAATTACAAATCATCCACTACTAAATAAATAACATCTATCATTTATTCATATTATGCATTATCATAAAGAGCATTACCATTTTTTTCTGTAAGTCTCAGTCTTTATTACTAGATGGTGGTCGTTATGATAGCGGTACTTACTCAGATGTCCTAAAAACTTTCGCTCTGCATTAGTAAGGACGTAGCCAAGTTCTGTCTGGATAACCATGATCCAGACGGAGTCCAGTGCCTAGTATTGGGACGGGACGTTTAAAGTACCCAATGATGATGATATATATGAGTATATCTATTAATTCAACGTGTATTGAAATAAAATACAATTAAACAAGTTTAAATAGTTACGGTAGACAGAATTTACGCAATACGTTTTATAAGCGGCAATTTAGTTTAAACTTTTGACATGAGTTTTGTTTAAGATAATGAATTTATTATTACTATAAAACGATTAAGTTAAATCCGTAATTACTATTTAATTTTTATTAGTTAACCGTACATTTTTATTACTAATTATTTTCAAATGAATTTCTATGTTTACTGCGGCAATGTCTTGTTTACAGTCATCAAAGCTCGTTTCCAACCAACCACCCGCCTCTTCGCATTATCAATTAAAAGTTTTCAACTCAATTTATCTTATCGTTGCATGGTATCATGAGTAGTTTCCACAATGAACGACGTGCCGATATCTTCCAATTTCTAATCTAAATGATCCACCTTGTTAAGTTATCTTGTTAAATAAAAATGTGCTGTGCTATGACCGTAATAGATGTTATTTTGGATTGAATATATGTTCGAATTTATTTTTAATTTAATAACTTAATACGGTGATAGGTATAGGAAGTGGCTGGTGTGCGCGCTATCGCACTGTTGATAACCGCGTCTACGCTGTCCGTGCCTGCCCAATCAAAGTACTTCATTAAAATCTTATCGACGCTAGATAAATCACCTAACGACTGCGATCGATTATTTGGATAATTAATGGTGGTTTCTTAAATTTGTTGAATTCCTCTTCCCGTCACCAGGTCTAGGTGAGAACCACTTAATTGAATATTTATCCGCTACCTTATAGCCGCAATTTTCTCGAATTAAAATCTTTATATAAAATTATTCTAATCTGGAGAATAATAAAGACTAACAACCATTAGTGCTTTTTTTAAATTAAACAAAAGTGACAAATGAGACCATCATCATCGATAGATGCAAAGCATTCGAAACCTCGGATTAAAATAATCAAAATAAATACCAATATGGTCACTTCTACTTCAGTAATTTTATAATCTTGATCAGGTTCAAGATACTGAGCTAAGTGTGGATATCCCTTTGATTCTTCAACAGGATCTGGCCGCTTTTTAATCATTTAACAATCAAATACTTCGTATCGGTAAAATTTGGTTGGAAATCATTAAAAAGTTGGTGTGTTATTTTGAGAAGTGGCAATAAAGGACATGATTGGAACGCATGGTCGCGTGTTACCAGGAGTCAGGATCTGTCGTATTCCACACGAGGCCCGGTTAATCCGATAGTATCGCCGGCGCCGGAGCCACCACATTAATCTACATCAGCACACGCTCGCAAACAGATTAATGAACCAGATAAACCATTAAATACGACTACTGATGTCTTTTACTCTAACAGCAGCAGAACAGACGTACCTGTACGCCTCACAGAGACAATAATTGATGAATTAAACGGATTCAACAACATTATGAATGCTAATGTGAACGTTCTACTAAGTAGATATAGACTTGATAATTAGAATGAATGGTCTGAGAGTTTTGGGTGAAATTGATTCGGTCTTCGTTGGAATTCACGTTTAAGTAGCATTAGTTGGGTGGTTAATGTGTTTTTGCTTGTTCGTTGTTTCTTTGATCTGTAATGAACACTTCGGCCCCCGAGATTGATGTTATTACAAAGTACTGGCTTGATTTTCATTTTATTAATTCATTCAATTATTTTCTTACAATTTATGTGGTACATAGGTATGCTCTTATAGCTTCGATCAAGAACGATCATTAATTGGACAAAACTCCACTGACCTTAATTGATTTCAATTGTTTAATTATAAGTTGTTATCTTTTACACGACAATTTAAGAAATAGTGTCAAATACTACACGGAAGACAAAGAAGACTGTTTGTTAAAAAGTTTAAATATTTAGTAAATTAAAAAAAAAAACATTTTCATATCTATATTTGTGAGGATTATTTTATTGAAGAAAAAAAGTAAGGAAAAAGTAATTAAAAGTGTTAATGTTTTTACAACAAGTCCAATAAACGTCCCACTATGGGACATGGGTCTTTCCTGAAAGTGTCAGGAGATACGGGTTTTTAGATTTTAATCGCAATATTATGATTGCGTGTGTGATCGCAGTTCGCACCTTATCCATGTCACGTGGCATTGCGTGAGGCTCTTGCCCACCAACAGAAACAACCTAAATGTACGATAAAGAATAAAATCTTCATTTTATTATCGCAAAGTTTTTTAATATTGAAAATAAAATAAGACATTGTCGTAAAATAAAAATCTAACTAAAATCAAAATTATTGCGTATAATTTGCAAATATGGATTTAAAAGTGTAATAAATTGTTTTGAATGTGCAACAGTATCATCCTGGTGCATCCTTAAACCGCAGTAGGTATTTACTTTTCATCCGTACTCACAGATAAAAGTGTCATAATATTTATACCATAACTTAACTTTCTTATGGAGGTCTGTCATAAAGTTAAGCGAGCTTTCTAGACAGTGTCATCATCGGGGATTATGGTACTTCTGCCATATGGAATAAGGTGTATAATTGTGAAAGGTTATTTGTCAAGAAGTAAAATTGTTATCGAGAGCAGGGTGTAGCTGTCATTCGATAATGTTTCTAGTTAGTTCGCAATAAATATGAGAGTCGGAGGTACGGTGATGTTCGGCTCGGTGACGGTATGGACTATCTAATTTAACTACCAATATATTGTCATTAAGTCGATACTGATCTTGTTATACGCACAATAAGAGATGCAGGCCCCGCGCGCTCGACCTGTGCTATACTTTGCCCCGTGTTACAATTTATATTTTAATGACATTTATAATCCCAAGAATTTCTCACGCATTGGATTTCTGTTAATCTCAACTTAATACGTTAAATCTTAACCTTAAGTACGATGCGACGAGCTTGCAACCTAAGGTTACTATTGGAAAATAATTTATTTATCGTCAGCTTAAAATATTTCATTTCGGTTAGCAGAAAAACTTGTATCTGAGCCATAATAATCCATAATTAGGTGTATTAATTGTCAACTACTAATATATTATTAGCTACTGGTGAACTCAAAGGCTGTCAAATGGAAAAAGCAACTCGTGCATAAAGTACACCAGCTTATATTAAACCGTGTGTTGATTATTTAATCTATGGTTAGATTGCTGATGAGCGTAGTTAGCGAGCACGTACAGTATGTCATTCAAGATTACCGTCACCAAGGTGATTTCCTTCTCTAGGCGCGTACATTCTCACGGGTATTTGAGCCCCTTCAACTATACAAATAAAATCATTTTGTGTATAGTTCACGAGTCGGCTGTTTACCGGTCACATAAACTGAACGTCTTTACAGTATTACTCCGCTCATCCTCTATTTAACAGTAAGCTACATTGGGAACGTCTAAATTAGTGAAGTGAGAAAAGCTAACATCATATGTGACCGTTTCGATCGGCGGTAAATTGTTCGATAACATCTTTTTCGATGGGTCGATGACTTCCAATACACATTGTGTTGATTTCGGCTTACTATAATGGGAAACTTGTTGCTGTTTTATTACCTTCTAATATTGTTGAATAAAGTCATAGAAATTTGATTATCTTTCACGATGATTTCATAAACTTCCTAATAAAAGATCTCATTACATTTTATTATCATAATTACGATATTAGGAATCAATCTGTATAAGGTTTCCCACGGAGCAACATCGATCATCGTAGGGATTATCCAAACAAGTAATATATAATCTCGTCTTAGGTGAAATGTCTTGAAAAGATTTGATCAAATTAATGTCTAAATTAATATTCACTCAATTTGGGTCTCGGGCTACTCACAATACAGCACAATAGTTGGACGGGTGGTCCGAGCACAGGGGCACTATCAATTGATGTGTTCACTTCATCATATTAATCGCCTCCCGCTCGCAGACTCACTCGGGTTACGCGAGCCTAGATTAAGGGGATCATTATTATGTATCTTAAGGCTAAAATTTTAATTGAGACATTTCTAACTACTGTCAAAACTTAACCGTTATGGTAGAACAAATAACATTTAATAAATTATTCAAACTGTTGTGACATTCTTATTGCTCTTAAGGAAGCGACCGTCATTATTTTGAAATGATATTTTTCATGATGCTCATAAGGATCGGCAAAATCATTTAGATCGCCATTCTTTCTGTTAATCGTATTATAAATTGACGCAGCGGTCGATGCACTGCCGGCCCTTTGTCGGCATTCTCAAACGAAGCCAACGTTTATTCATCAAAAATACTTATTTCAAATTTAATTTAAATGTCTATTAGTCCACTGCTTAAGGGATATCATAATCGTTACGTTCAATACTTGAGTTATTATTATCAGTTTATTATTCTTTGTAATGAAATATTTTATAATTAAGAATAATGAGTTCCACTCGATCATGATTTAATATATTATTCTGTTTGTTTTAATAAATTAATACAATTTTTAGTATTTTCACTTTGTTACTTACTCGTAAACTTAACACAATCATGATATATTTGGTTGGCTTAAAGCTTGGCTGTATACACAGCATTGCATGCAATAGAAGACTAAGCAATAAATTAAAATGTGTATATAAATTTAAATAGGCTTGTTACATTTGGTGTCAAACTATATGAGATACCGTGATGGCATGTCTTTATTTTAACTATTAATCTTACAATATTTAAGCAATAAAATTGTCCATAGGTCCCCCATTTATTTACTATCCAGCGAACCGTTCGTGTATCAAGCACATTACTCAGAGCTCATTTACTACTAACTACCTCGCATTCAAAGCAACAATTTTATTATATTGTATTGATTTTACTGACAACCCTTTAAAGAATTTATTTGCATTCACAAACTGCGACATGTCTATTAATTGTCAATTTAAGTCGTTATTACACTGGCAGATTAAATTGTAACGATTTTGGGTAATTAATGGCTGTAATAGTTAGATAGCGATATCTAATGAACAGCGTCTAAAATACGAATATAACCACCAGTCTACCAAAATTATCAGTTAACTAGCGATTTGGTTCGTTGTGTACATACGGGTTAAGTTCAGTGTGGGGAATTTAATGAAATTAATGTCAATTTAGTTCCATACTATGTTTTAATGTCTGTATTATGAATTTATCGTGGAATTGAATTTATGCGATTTATTACGATACTTAACGCATTAAATTCATAAGTATTATTAATCAATCCTAAATATATATGGTTACAGGTACAGGTACAGAAAACTTCTTAATAAAGGTAAGCAGTTTTCTATTGTATTATAAGCATACATGTAATTTATTGGCAACTTTTTCATTAAATTATTATCTAATTCTAGTTTTTATCATCATAATCAATTGTCTCGCTTTAGTTCTCACAGGGAGTGTTAGGAAGAATTGAATAATAAAATAACAGTTTTAATGTGCCTTTTCTATAAAAAAATATATAAATCTTTATAAAAGTCATCGTATCTTAATAGTAACAAAAATCAATCAATTAAATTGTCATTCCTCAATTTCCACAGGGATAGGCAGATACAACAGAGTTCCTCTTTCCACAATCCTAACACAACTTTTTAGCTATGGTTACGGACACAGTGAAACTATTTTTTTCATAAAAAAATTATTGTGTAATTTCGCAGCGACTAGTCGGTGTTCATCGGAGTTGAAAACTTTATAAACACATTGAAGCAGCTTTTTATTGACTTATAGTCATATAATTAACATGAAGGATTTTCGTTATATTATTTATTTTCTTTTTGTTCACTAATTTAGTTCATAAGTGTGTGCATTACTAATAATTATTTGGGCCTATGTAGTATGCGAATAAATGCTTTTATTTATTTTTATTGATTAAGAATTGAACCCTTGGTCAGTTAATAGTTATAATTCGTAATAATAATTTTGGTTCTAATGTCACAGAGAAGATGTGAGAAAGCGATCGCGCAATCCTGGACTGTAGTTTCTCCTATGCATATTTCGATTGAATTCTCAGCGCATTTTCAATGGATTTTTGTCACTTAATTTACACTTTATTTATTTAGACAGAAATGTGTTATTCGAAAGCAGATTAGTGACAAATATTTAAACCTACTTAAGAATATTACAATACATAATGTTGTTCTGTAGCGTCATCACACCTTGTAAACTCTTGTCTCTTTTATAATCAATTTAGTTTCTTTAAGCATAACTTAACTCATTGTTGACAGTCATCTTCCATCGAGCAAACATTTAAATGCGAACAAACGTACAAAAAATAGAAATATAACATGTTTAACCTTAAAAGTTTGACCTGTTCTATATTGATTTGTTATTTGACCTGCTATTAGTTTATAAGTTTACTAAACATTTAATAAGTTAAATATTAAGTTATATGAATATTACGATTTTATTTACGAGTAGAAAATTGGTATTTTATATATAGTTTAAATTGGTTATTTTCTACTCGCTACGTTGACAACGGAGTGCCACAAAAGATTGTTTGATGCTCATACCAAGAGCCGTAGAGCCTGTATGAAAAAAAATGTGTTTATTTTAAATTGTGACTATGTAGTCGCCCTGCCTGATGGTAAACATGATGGAGGTCCAAGTGTGCCCAGAGTTACTTCAGGGCTGCCACAGTCGCCGTCACTATGCCGGCCTAAAAATGAATAAGAAGAAAACGAGAGGGTTGTGTCAGGATCGTGGAAAGTTATAAAAACCGCGTTATAATCTTTCATTAATTTCATTAATTAAATTGTAGGTATAAATTAATTTCTGATTGAGTATAAAATAAATTTCTCTAGTGTTTAAAAATTATCTTAATTTAATACAGAGTAAGAAATTCAAAAGGATTAGTGAAGAGGGTTAAATTGGTAATTCCATAAAAAAGGCAATAAGAAACGCCATACATGTATGATGTTTATACAAGTTAAAGAATGAATTCGGTGTTGGGGAAAAGAATGAGGAGTTCACTCGCAGGATAACCGCGCCTGAATGACTCGGCGAGTTATGACCGAGGTACGTTCCGAAGTGTGTATGAAGGGTTATGTGAATGTCGTTTTTATTTAGTTAAAGTTATACGTACACTCATACTTACAAATACATGAATTAAATAAATTTTATGCGGCTTACTATCGCGTTTATTTTGGCATTTATTCGTGACCACTATGGCTGCAAAGCTCTCGAAACGTCGGTATAATAAAATCAAATTGTAAAATCAAAACCAAAATAAACGCGATAGTAAGCCGCATAAAATTTATTTAATTCATTAATCAATGTTCGCGCAAAATCTAAAAAAACTTCCAAATACATATTTTTTACTACCTATGAAATATGTTTTAGTAAAAAGTTAATTTGATATATGAATTTACTTTTAAAGTACGGTGGTATATGATATAAAAATTTAAGAAAATCAAGATCAGGAAAATGACAAATAAAAAATATATAGGGATCAGACATCAGCGTTTTTGAATTTTCCCTAATCAAAGTCAAATGCAATGTCCTAATAAAATAAAAATACCAATCATTCTATATCACACGATATTAGTTTTAAATAAAATCTGCCCAGCCAACTCTTAAGGAATAGGGAATCCAGGTCATTCGCAACGAAGAAATTCAATTCTCCTACAAAAAATGCATTAGTCTTTTATAGAATCTTACTATCTATAAAAACACAAACTAAAGCACTTTGAACTCATACCCTTATTTTTTAATTCTGTAGCTCTTTTATTTTGTATTTTGGAAATTCACGGAAGTACCTAATTAAATTAATTCATTAAATCTGACATTTAAATACGTGAGTTTCCTATTACATGAAAATAAGTGGCGGGTTTTCATTCAATACGGACTGAAACGCGAACTCCTTTGCCTAAAAACAATAATGAAAACCTGAGCAAGTTTTGTGGCCGGCATAGTGACGGAGACTGGGACTTCTGGATGAACTGGATTTTTCAATCCGTCGGCTCTCTTGAAACTCTCCTATACCATCAGGCAGGTCGAGGTCAGATGTCGAGTCACAATAAAAAAAAACATTTATTAAAATCTTGTGAATATAGAACTAAGTTCGAATTTGAAATTTTTATTAAAAAAAAGTTGATCTATAGAGTTTCGGAACGGACTTTATAGTTGTGCAGAGTCATAGTAAAACTACATGAGTACGAGTCACATCACTATTCTACTTCCGGGAACCCTCATATTATGATTATTATTATTCTGAATAAAACTATTTGTACGATTAGTAGTGTACTAAATATCGTACATACATATTTATATACATACTGTTTTATTATACGTGGTATAGTGGTTACGCAAGCCTAGAGCACGGGTTCGAAACCACTCACCAGTACCAATGTATCTTTGATATATATACTTTGGTTGTCCTGTTTCTATGATACAAGCTCTTTAGTAGTAGGTATGTATAGCAAATAAAAATTACTAATATTTATTTTCTCGAAATCTGCGTGTTAGTTGACAACAGAGAGTTGGTGGTCATTTGCTGATATTTCAAGTGTACAGATCGTGGAGTGACTCAGTCGCGTTTTAAAACTGTAGTCACAGTCACCTCCATTAATATACTACTCCCTAGTTTGACTTCACGTTATCATAGGCCAGAAAGACACAGAATTTAATAAATTGACCATAAACTTTATTAGGAGCTTTTTACAAGACGACGAAGGCTTTATTTGGAATAATAGTTTTAATTTTAAAGATGACAAATTTTCTGCCCTATTTAAAATATTTGTAAAATTTAAAAATATAGCTAAACCACTTAATAGCGATAATCTAAAAATAAAAATCATCTCTTAGCCCTTTTGTTTATAAATACAAGTTAGAATTATTCAAAATTATGTTAATTTTAAAGAGATCTTGCACAAAAATCTCTTGAAGAAAGCGTAATTCTACTAAGTTGTTTAAGTACTTTGTAACAGTAAAATAAATATACAGTATCTACTTAAAGCCATAGAGCTCTTCTTATAAACCGAAAGCAACCTATTTAATATCAACTAGATAATAAGTTACGCGCTGAATGCCTTTTACTAGAAAGAAGATTTACTCATGCCTGCTTACCCCGGAGGAACAAATAAGTAGAATTTTATTTAACTCGTGTAACAATGCTGGGTCATGAATACCCTCACGACTCTTCAAAGGAAAATGATTCGTACGTCAATTGAATAAGGATATTATTCTAGTGAGTCAAATGTTGTAGGAAAGGATGAAAGTTATTTATAACGTCCAGTTTATGAAGCTGAGTACACAGTCCTCAGCTTCATTGGGCTCACGAATGATCTTAATTAGAAGTATTGTGAGAAAAATAAATTATATCCGTTGAGGTTTCGCTTCGTCGGCGGCTATACACTTAACCGATACTAAATCAAATACCTATTTCAGTATTGCTTTATGCCTTTAAGCAATGATTAAGAAATTAATGAGTGCTTAATGGAAGCAACTTTAACGTCGTTTAAGTTTTATGTGGTGATAATTGTAATTTAAATATTAATATGCAAAGGTAATTATAAAGCGGCACTATGTCAATGTTCACATTCATCTTTTTGCATAAAATATAGGTACATATATAAAAATAATATTAAATGAATTAAATAAATTTTATGTGGCTTACTATCGCGTTTATATTGGTTTTGACCACTCCGCGACCACGATGGCTGCAAAGATCTCGAAACAACGGAATAGTAAACGCGATAGTAAGCCGCATAAAATTTGTTTGATTCATTAATCAATGTTCGCGCAAAATCTAAGAAAATAATATTAAATAATAACAAACACCTTTTATAGAAATAACAAAATTACATGAGCGATTTACCCCGACCTCGTCGCCCACTCTGCTCTATATTTCCTGGTATAGCAACATATCCAAGGACTTGCCGAAGAACATAATCTTCTTCATGAGTTTATTTTTAGATATCCCAAAATAAATTGTTTCATATTGATAATATAAAGCTTTTGAAATATATTAGGCAGCTAGTCCGTAGTTAGTAGAGATGCGCCGAATATTCGTTTGATATTCGATATCCGGCGTATTCGGCATCTTTTCAACTTTTGTGTTCTGCCGAATATATTCGGTTCAAGTATTTATATTTTTTGGCTACATGACATGGTATAGAACTAAAAGACAACATTTTTTATGTAAGATTTATGTTATATTATAAGTCATAGAAAACCTATGAAGAATGTGTTAAATAAATATTTTACGTCCACTCATATTGCAAACACAATGAAGTAACTTTTATTAATATTTTAATAATTTATAATCAAGCACCTTAGTTTTTTTAAATTTGTAATCGTGCGATGTTTCGAAGCAAAGTGACAGCGCGGTGTGTGAGCGGGTGCGGGTCGTGAGATACGGCACGATTGTCATCTAGCCAGCAGCAATACAAAGCGTACATGTTAGAACCTGTTTACGCGGCATAACAATAAAATGGTAAACTGAAAAATTCGGCCGAATATCCGGTTCGGTAAAGGTTAAACCGAATAGTATTCGGTTATTCGGTACTATTCGGCGCATCTCTAGTAGTTAGCATTAGCATAGACAGCGGTAAGGATCTACGCATGGGCCGTGCCTCGCTGCAGATTACAGGTCCTCAGCGCTCATTACACTGTTAAATTACTAAATGACATGCACAACGCGAGTACACAACCTTCGATCCTGTTCTAACAACATTCCCGAGAGCTTAATGCTCGTATTAACCGATAAACTGTTCATTTGCGTGAAAGTAAATCTAATTAGCATTACAAACATTAGTATACTGTATAATTATTGTTATTATTACAGTTATTACTACTTATTTATTAAACTAGTTTATTTTAATTAAGCATGTAGCAATTATAGATATAGAATTTATTTTATATTAGCAATTTAATGCTAACATCAATTTCGAAATGATAGTTAACTCTTTAAATTATTTTAGGTATACAAATAAAGTGCAGATGATAAAATTCTTGAAGCATAATTACCCCGTGTAGGTAATACTAATTACAGCTCGTTTTACAAGAACTCGCTACATTCAGTCGCGTGGTAAGCGGCTGTGTTACCAAATTATTATGACAACATGTAAAAAGATAACATCTACGAGCGGTCAGAATTGGTGCCGATGCCATGGACGATGAAGATGTAGATTAAAAACTCGGTAAACTACGAGTGACGGTGCGTGCGAGAAAGCCTGCACGGATGTGACAGAGGGATTATAACAAAAACAAACGTTGACAGATCGTGTGGACAGGCTCGTTATTACGACTGATATCGACACATCACGTGACGTATGACCACTATCGACAACATTAAATCTCAATTAAAGCTTTTTACACGTTACGTCTTCTTGGCACGAAGGCTAATTTTTTAATGAGAGTTCGAGTAATTTAGAAACTGTCGTGTGATTTTTATTGAGCTCCGACATGAGATCCAATCTCACATGACGCTACTCCTTATTGGTAACTTTAGTAAAATTTAAATAGATTTTAATTCTTTAGCATTCTTAGGTTCCCATAAAAAGTCGTTGAGTTGCCTATTATAATTATTAATACCTCCGGCGGAGTTTATCTTGTTTTCGGTAATAGAATACCGGGAATATTTTATCAATCGCCTCACCTCACATCAACGCACGACCGAGTAATTTAATATAAAGCATATCACTAAATGATCTCTCGTGCTCGAGATGGGTATCGTCAAGTTAATAACGGTGTTCGAAGTTTCTCTACGCGGGACACGCGTCCGCGATATTATCGCAACCGAAGCATTATTGATGAGAGCCAACTATAACCAAATAGCCCGGGGTTCATATTTGTTTATCATCTTCTTAAAATGTACAAATAGCCTTTTTGTGCTTAATTGAAATTTTTGTGGGACGTTCACCCCGGGCCGTTTAAGACAGGTGCAGGTTTGAATGGCATTGTCGTGAGATTGTGCGGAGATTGCTGACTACTGACTAACTCGGTGGCGAGATAAGGATACATTTGTCGTGCACGTAGCTGCCTAATTGTTGAACAGAAGCCGCGTTTTGAGCAACAACCGGCTGAAATAGCAGTCATTGTACTAACGCACTTATGGTTTGGATAATCAAAGAGCATAAGTTCTTGGTCACGTTGTACCCTCATTCATAAATTACCCATAATTAGGTTTTATACTTGCCTATTCAAGTATTGCAAATGTTGAAACTCTAAAAGTAGATTCTTTGTAGAGATATAGTGGGTACTTATGAAGCGTCCTCGTGCCGCATATAATGGTGAATAAGAAAGACATTTTCTACATTGTGGGTATGTGCTCGTATTGTCACAGACCTTGACATTTGAAGTGAGCGAGTGCACTGGCGACGCTGGTGACCCGTGAATCTTGTTAGCCAGTCATGCTGTAATCTAGGACATTTCATTCACTACACTGCACAATGCCACCATTCATTCCAACTATTTTATAAACCCATATTGTATACTTTTTACACAATTA
This sequence comes from Tinea trinotella, assembly GCA_905220615.1. Classification (NCBI taxonomy): domain Eukaryota; kingdom Metazoa; phylum Arthropoda; class Insecta; order Lepidoptera; family Tineidae; genus Tinea; species Tinea trinotella. The sequence goes on from HG992314.1 coordinate 6,138,769, forward strand.
TATTACATTAACATAGAAGTTGAAAGCTAGGTTGCCTAGTGCCCATAACTTTAGAGCTTGTATGAAGAGAATTGTGAATGTTAGAGAAGTAAGGGAGTTGTGTCAGGATCGTGGCAAGTGGCGCTCCATTGTCTCTGCCTATCCCTGTGGGAAAGGGCGTGATAATTTGATTAATTGATTGATAACATATGACCACCAAAGTTTTATATCATTTTACGAGTATACTTAAACAAATTGTTTCTAATGGTTTTTTATTGCTATTGTCCGAATGTCGTTGAGATCAAAGACAAAGTGTGTTTTTATCGAAGGGATCAATTCCAAAGATAAGTGTATCATAAGACAAGTAGCGGCCACCATCCGAGGCGGGCATATCTCGCCACCATCGAGAGCAACGCCGCTTACACCGGAGCTCTTGCATTTTATCACATCTAGATATAAGCCAATTCGCATAGATGTCAAATAACTGAAGATTCAAAGCTCAAGGAAAAATGCGGAGAACGGAGAACTCCTTGTGAAGAATGCCGAATCGGTTACGCAGCTATTTTAATATCCACTGCACCTGTAATTGGCTCGTACCATATTGAAATTCCATTCTGATTTTTGTTTGTGATTACCAAAATGCTTGGAATGTTTGGTAAGATATTTTAATTTTGCAAATTTATTGCCCATTAAGTTTTATTGGCAGTTCTGGTATTTCTAGATGTTTATTTGTTATCACATTTAATTGTTAAATTGTTACGCGACCGATTTAAAAACTAAAATCAAGGAGACAGTGGTGACCAGTCAGTCGTATACAGACCGTAAAGTGACTTAGTCGCGTTTCGGGATCCGCCTGTGAGTTGCCGGTTTCAACAAGGGCGACTGAGGTAGTTGTGAACAAATTCGTTTTTTTTTTCAGTCGTCGTCACTCATGGGCTTGCTCTTACTTATCATCAGGCGGGTCAAGGTCAGATGTCGTGTCACAATAAAAAAATAGTGGAAGTGAATGCTACTTACAGTTATTGAACTATAGTAGCAGTCGCCCCCATTCATGGATCGCACTCCAGCTTAACATCAGGCAGGTGCAGTTATATGTCGAGTCACAATAAAACAAAACCTTGTATTATGCATGTTATTTCGGTTTGACCCATGCTCATAAAAGTTTAATATTACAAAAATACAGTTATGATTCTAATATTTTTCACTATTCACAACGTTAGGAAAAAGTAATGATTACATTATTAATTTGAACATGTAATATTGCATAAGGCCAAAAAGCTTTCACAGGCTCAAATTGCCATTTTATACGACGAGGGGAATAATGACGGCATGGCTCTATCGGATTTTACGCTCACGGTAATGGCTTCAGCAATCAAACGCCAACTGCAACCTTTCACTGTTTATTATTTAACACGTTTAACTTGAAGCACATCCATCTCGAGTAATAATGTTATACATATAGATAGGTATATGTGGATAGTGCATAGTGTATAATTATAATGTTTATATATCGTCAGTCAAATCACAAAGAGACGTATCTTAAAAATTAGCTGTTTTGAGTTAAGTATGCCATCGCATTGACAGACTCTTGTTATATATTATCACCAAAGGACGTGACTGTATTCCATTCCAATATGCCAGTACAACGTGTCGCGAAGAGACTTAACTCAATTTTAGGGAAAATTTTGGTATCACGAAAAAGCATATCTCGATTTACGTCTTATATATTGCGTCTTATATATATTTTTTATTGTGAAACGACATCTGACCTCGACCCGCCTGAGAGGAGGTCCAAGAGTGACGACAACTGAAAAAATCGAGTTAGTTCATGGCTGCCTTAGCCGCCGTCACTATGCCGGCCAAAGAAATGTCTTTTACAATTCTATACTATTCTACATTCACTACACTACGCTGCACTATACATGTTTGTATCATAGAAACTGGGCGACCAAGTATCATTTATTTATCACTAGACCACGGCCGCCTTTTCAGTTTTTTACGAATATGTCGTTAATTTTACATAATTTATTTTTTTTTAATTTAAATATTTTAGTACTAATGTAAAATAAATTTTAAGAGTAGTAAGCAGTCATTAATTTGTACAATCTGCTACCTGAGGTAGTATCACCGCCTTTAAGTGTACAGATATTGAATAAATCAGTTCTTAAGTTACCGGTTTCAACTAGGCCGGTATAGTGCATGCAGTTATGCAACTGTAGTAGCAGTTACCTCCCTTCATGGACCGCACTCTAGATCAACATCAGACGGAGAGATGTCATATAGTGTCACATAGTGTCAAATAAAAAATTATGAATATTGGATAGAATTCTTATTTTACGAATAATAAAATTGTTCAATTTGTAAACTAATTTATACGATTTCATAAACCTTGTTAATCTTAATCATGAATAAATTTTATTTAATCATGATTAAGATTAACAAACAAGGAATTTGTATTAAATTAAAAAATTATATGCATAAATGTATTAAATAAACACGTAAACATAAATGTTTTGTTACTTTAGATATGTGTGTATCTAATCGCATTAGATACAGTATTCTCTAGACTACGAGAGGCGCCGCATCTACCTGCATCTCACCGACCATATTAATAGGTTTTTAATTTTAAGGTTCTCAATAGATTTCATGATTTTAAAGGCATAATTTGACTTGGCCGCTATAATCGATGTGACGTACTATCCATGGACGCTTGTTTGTACTCATGGATCACACTCCAACTTATGGCGGCGTCTGCACGCATCTTTTTTTTAATATGTCCCTTCGACAGGACATAATAAAAAAAGATGTTCAATGTTCATTTATATTTTTAATAAACAATCAATTAAATTGTCACACAATAGATACATCAGTCGAAACAGATACACGAGAAAAAGGAGGCAGAGACAACAGAACGCAACTTTTTATGATCCTAATACAATTCTGTCTCTTCGTTTACATTCACGATTCTCTTAATATATTCAATTTGTCTCTAATCTATTTAAAAACCTTGGATGAAATGTTATATTATTTCGCAATATCGTTATTTCTACAATATTAAAAAAAAAACACACACACACACATAATATCTTCACAATTTATAACAAACAAACGTTCACAGATATGGCAGACTCCATTTAATTATTTAATTAGGAATGCACAGCAAATCATACTAAATTAGCTTACTAAGGTACTCTACTTTATTGATATGGTATAAAATTATTACGAGTATATTATGGTGATCTTTAAAACTAACATCCAATTAAGTCAATACTTAGTTAAGTATGCAACTTAGAAAAGAGCAAAATGAAGCGAACTCATTAACTTAAACTAGATGTTTACCTAAGACAACTTCATTTACGACTAAACGACATTATAAATAGTCTTGCTAAAACTATATAGTTAACTAAGTTTTCTATCAAATTACGGTGTACGAGAAATAGCTGTTGCGTTCGGTAATTAACGTATAAAATGTAACGTATAAAGTTTATATCTCTCGATTTTTCTCGAATGATAGTAAAACAAATTTAATATGAAATACGCATTATTTATAAATGGGATATATAGTTACCTAAGTTTTTTTTATCAACGGTGTACGAGAAATAGCTGTTACGTTCGTTAATTTAACGTATAAAATGCATCGATGTATAAAATGTAACGTATAAAGTTTATAGTACTCGATTTAATCTCGAATGATAGTACAACAATTTAATATGATATACACATAATTTTTTTAATTGTGTAGCTAAATCATTGAAAATAGTTTTTTCTTTATTGAGACTTGACATCTGACCTCGTCTTGTCTCGATTTTCTCCAATTGATTTTTATTACCTTTGAATAAACTATTCAATACCTTTGAATAAAACGTTGCTTGTCTTCAAACAATACCTAACGATAAAATAACAACGATTAAATATTTTAAATATATGAGTATTTATTTTTGGCATATTTCAATGCAAATACCATGAATTTATAAATGACTAATGAAAATTTGATAGAAAGAGATATAGCTTGCATACACAGGCGACGTGGATCCAACACAATGGATAGTATTTTTTAGATTTTGTGCTAACATTGATTAATGAATTAAACCAAATGATAAACCAAAATAAACGCGATAGTAAGCCGCATAAAATTTGTTTAATTCACAAAGAAAAGAAAAAAAAAAACAGAAAACGGTGCGTAGCTAAAGTCAGATGCCGGGTTCTATTCCCCGTCGCAACAGACCGACGTGTACGCGCGAAATTGTCTAACTAATTTTAATTAACAATTAATATAAGTAATAAAATATTGATAATAAATGACCTGGTACAAAATATAGCAGTAAATAAAGAGTCTCCTTTTTCTTATGTAACGGTTTCAAATGCATAATAAAATGTTAATAAAGTGCGTAAATCAAGATAACGTCAATAGTTAAGAGAGTCAAAACACGTAACACGTAACAAAATAGTCATTGGCAACTCGGCTGAGGAAATTATTTTTATATTGAATGAACATAACTCTTGTATAACGCGAGATCGGAAACCGTCTTTCTTGATCAGAAAAGATAGCAGTATTTTATTCGCAAACACAACACGATTTAAAAACGTTATAAACAAACACATTATAATAGTGGACCGTGAAGTTACTCAGTCACGTTTCGGGGTTAGCTTCAAAGTTGCCGGTTCCAAATAGACAGGCATAGTGGATGCGACCTCCACCTAGTTTAACATTGGGTTGCTGTCAGGTTTCTGCAGCTTATTTAAATTGTAAAATTTATTTTTAAAATATCGTTATTGTAGGTATTACATTACTATTGATGTGTCTGCCATCATTCATTTCACATAAAGAAAATATTTGAGCACATAAAATTATATTCCCAATGGTCGATAAAGGATTAAAAAGATTAATAACAACAAACATAAAAGAAGTAAATAAGTTATTAAAATCAAATCTTAATTTACGATTATCGTAAAATAAAGATTAGGCTGTTTTAAAGTACAGAGCAGTGATTTAAATACATTCTTAGATACAGAATAAATATTCCAGAATCGAAACCGAACATTCTTGTGTCAATATTTATGTTCAAAGTTCGTGAGGTCCGGAAAATTGTCACATACAACAATAAAAAGTCGACAATGGAACGAAGGCAGTGAAGCGACAGGACCCCCCATATCCCTCCGGTTGGCCCAAAATAATAAATGCGTTTATGATCTATGATCTGAAACTGATACTTATAATGGCTTCTGTATAAAGAAGCTGCACTAAAAGCGAGACGGTGTGCGCCCTGTCTCTCCGACGTGATAAATAACCTCAAATTGCTTGTAAAAGGTAAAACTTTTATCTCTCTCCCTTTGTACACATGTAAATATTTGTATTTAATCTGACATGGACTTATGCGCTCGAATAATACTAGTTTCGATCAAAAAGTGTTTTTAACTTATACTCATTGAATTTCATATCGTAGCCAAACTATGAACACTGGTTTTATTTAATTTCCAAATCACCCGTGGAGAATAGAACAAATAAAAAAGTATTTTTGTATTGTGGCTCGACATATAACAGGACCCCGCCTGATGTTAAGCTGGAGTGCGGTCCTTGAATGGAGGTGACTAGTACAGTTAAATAACTTCAAGTAGCAGTCGTATTCACAATGCCAGCCTAGTTGGAACTATTACAAATGACAAAACTTGCTGAATCACTTCACGGTCTGCACACTTGAAAGTAAATTTAATTTATAGTTAATCTGACCTTGACTTGCTTGATGGTAAGTAAGAAGAGATCCAAGAGTGTTCAGTTCACGTTGACCGACTCAGTTCACGGTTGTCTTAGTAACTACGCCGGCCAAGAATTGGAATTAGTATTACTCCGGTTTGCAGACTGGCCAAATGATCTGCCTGTCTTCCTACAACTCTTAAACACGGAAGCGTTTATGTCATGTTATTTATAGCATGCCAGAATATCTTTGAGCATAATATAAACACTATCTGTGCACTTGGTAATTGCATTGTAACTGTTGTCACTTAAGTGCGAATACTATTTGCAGTCACGTGCTTGGCTGAGGTGAGTTATTTATATCGTGCATATCAACTATGTTTGTTTGTTTATTTATAAAACAGTCGGTTCTATCCGCTGTAGAGTGACGTGTCTCCGATCGCATGTCGAGAAGGAATATATCAATCGGCGTGGAGAGTAATGGCTGTGCTTGGAGCGGAGTGAGCCGCCGCGGCCGGTCCAGCTAAATGACCGGCAACCGGCTACTGCATCGTACATTCTGTTTGAATGTTAAGTAGTTTTAATTATTTTGCAAGCGCCTTCGGGTTAGTCCTGATCGATTGAGCAGAAATCATTTATCTGTGCCAACATTTAATTCTAAGAGTTTCTACACGCAACATCTATTTCGGTCTACTATGAAAGCAGAATAAACATTTAAATCGTATGAATGATTATTGAATAACAATAGTTATATAAATGTATCGTCGGTCTGTTGAGTAGAGTAAAACAATATATGAAAAATATTCACGTAAGTAATATTCGTATGTTGCAAGTGAAGTGTACGCCGGAGGATATACAGGCGGAATGGTGCTCATTCGTCAGTTCTGCCTAGTTAGCGCTCGATCTTGTACTACACCATATTCTTTCCATACAAACCTCTCTCATTTAACAAAGGAAAACAAACATTTTATTATTCCATACGCTTGGAGCTTTAATGGTTTCTGCCTCTTAAAATATTATCGTTTTCTTTAAAGATATTATCATCCTTTTGCATGAAAAAAGGGTTAAAAACAATCTAGTGTTTATACTTAAATGTCAACACCATATTTCTCAAGTGTGAATAAATAATAAATTCGTTATATTTTACTGCAATGACGCTAAAATATATAAAATATATTTTTTAAACGACATTAAGTTTTAAATATAGAGACAGAACCCGTGGTCATGGCATTGTGATTCGACATAAAATCGCACAACGCCTTTGTAAAGCTAGAGTACAAGCCATTGATGGCTGGCCCGCAACCCGCAACTTTTAAGCTTATACCGAAATATGACTAAGTCTTCCGCGACCACTATGGCTGCGAATCCTTCGAAACTTTAGAACTATCACGTTTAATTTAAAACGTGATAGTACCTATGTCGCAATAATCATTCATTTCATAAACAATGTTCGCGCAATGCCTTAGAAAATACACTATACGACAGTCTTCACATTTAAAATTAAATTAAAATTTAACTCGGTCTCGGCAAATAACCACCAAAAAAATATTTATAAAATAATAATAAAAACTAAAATAAAAACTAAATACAATAATTGAATGCTTAACTCAAGTAACTACATTTGTATTGTGATTTTGGCCGGTATAGTGACGGCGACTGAGACAACTGGACTGTATGGTTTTTCGGCAGCGCTCTTAAACTTTTCCATACTTACTACCAGGCAAATCGAGCTCAGATAATGCATCTCAATAAAATATATCTATATTCGTTATGGAACATGAATTTAAAAAAAGCCGACATAGTAATAGCGACTGAGGCAACCGTAAAGACTCGGTTTTTGCAGTCGTCGGCACTCTTGGACCATCTCTTGCTTGCCATCAGGCGGGTCGAGATTAGATGTCGAGTCACAATAATAAATATTTAAAAAAAATATTCTTGTGAGTGTTTTTTTAATAAAGATTCGACATCTATCTTCGGCTTACCTAGTGATAAGTAAGCACGGGGGTGTAGATCTAAGGGCGCTCACGACTAATAAAACCGATTCAGTTTACGGTTGCTTCAGCCACCGTCACTTTGCCGACTAAGAAAATATATAAAAATTAAATATGTGTATATGTACATATATATAGTAAAGATGTGAACGTATAATTACAAGTTTCCTTATAACAGAACTTAAGTTGTATTGCCGTCGTCTGGACGGGTGGTAATTGTCGATTTTGCATATTTTGCGCAAAACTCCGGTTTTTGCGCAAAATATTGATTTATGCGATGAAGATGTTTATTGAAAATGTCGAGGAAATCAGACGCCTAGTCGCGTTCCGGGATCAGCTTGAAGATGCCTGTTCCAGCGAGGCCGGCACATTGGATGCTGCTTTTTTAAAATGAGATTTGACATCTGATATTGAATCATGCAAGGTCGGTAAGCAAGGGAAGGTACAAGTTCGCCGACGACTGTAAAACCCAACATTTACTTCCATACATTTTAATTTTGTTTTTACCTTTTCCTACAAAGCTACTTAACTATCTATCTACTATCTACTAACTATCTATCTACTAACTATCATAGAAACAGGACAACCATAGAACATATTATGTAATCAAAGATACATTGGAACCGGCAAGTGGTTTGCGTAACCACTATACCACGGCCACCTATATATTAATTTAGGAACTAGTATCGCAGTGTATTCTTATTTTATAATTTTAATAAAATAATAAAATATATTATAATAGTGTAGACCAGACGGCATAGTGAAAGCGATTCAGCAACCGTAAATTCAATCGTTTTTTCAGTCGTCGGCACTCTTAAACCTCTCCTACTTATCTGGTATACGGCAAGTCGAGGTCAGATGTTGAGTCACAAAAAGAAAAAAAAATGAAGTAAATTGAGTAACAAATCATCCGAACGTGTTAATAATTGTAATTAGTCCAAAGATTGATAATATAGTTACATTAGTTAGGAATTCCGCCCTAACAAGTAATTGATATATTTATATGAAGATAGGGAATCATAAAGAACGACAGTGACATTTTAAACTACTCGTATTACTCTATAAAGCATTAATTTTACGATCGGCTAGTGTAATTTACTTTCTCGAAATGGTGCAAGAAACATGAAGGGTAATAAAGTATTAACGGTACATCGACACTAGATCACTGTGGCTCGCGTGTCGCGCTCGATCTATGATTTACTCAAATATTTTTATGAGTTCAGATACAAAGTTTACATGATCATCAATTTCAATTTTAGTATCCACGAAGCTCGTTGTACCAACATGCTGCTGGTGAGTGGATTAGTGATAAATCAAAGGTTTATTTTTCGTGTTTTAGAACTGCGCACGCGTCTCTAGTCTCTTGCGCACGACTCGGCCAAACACGGGATGAAGCGATGAAGACAGGCTCCTTATTTGGTTTGATGTGCAATTTTGTTGTGATTTATTTCATCAGCTCGTAATGTCTCACTTCAATCGAGATTGTATGAGATGCATGATCCTTTACCTTATTCACGTGGAAGCTTAACGGATTCAAAACATAGACTTGTTACGTTTAGACTTGAAAATGTTATACTCGTATGATTAAACAAATACATTATTTAAAAGAAGGAAATAACTTATTTCTTATTGTTTTAATTTCCATGTCTGGTAAGCAAAGAAATGGGTCCTATAGCGCTGACAACTGAAATAATTGACTCAATATACCTTAGTTGCTATTTCTATGCTGGCCAAAGGTGTTTTTTTTTCGTTCGGTTGAAGGATGTGAAGCACACTTGATCTGATGATGGTATATGACTAAAAAGTAGTTTTATTATTGTAAATCCTTATGACATACATAGTTAAGTTGTATTTGCATAATTGTGATTTATATAAGTAGTACATATAAAATTTTATTTAGTAAGTACTAAAGTTAGTTAACGTGTATGTGAGTGAAATAAATACGTTAAATATAAATGTCCACTCTAAAATACATAAAAGCGAATGATTTAAGAGGATTGTGAACGTTAAAGGGACAATGTTGGCTCGCTGCTTTCTTAACGAATATAATCGAGGGTGCGACCTCAGCTTATTTGCATACGAGTATTTTCGCTCGTTGCATTAACGTGTTGCTGAGTTCATTTAGGATGCACGCAAATTGCAGGCGGAGGTGCGGCGGGCCGGGCGGACCACCCAGGGCCCGCGGCCAAGGCCCCTAGCGCCATCAGAGTCCTGAACAACTGCAAAGGCTTAAATAAATATTAACAAGGGCATAATTCATTGTTTTAGAGAAAATTACCTATGTGAGGCTTCGCGTCTTAAGCGCCCGGAGACACAACGATGCGCCTTGTACATACACACTCGCTAGCTGGACCCTTCAGTTGTCTTGTGATGAGGATGTATTCGAACAATATTAAACAAATAATACACGTACTTTGTAGTATAATTTTAAATCAGAATTTCACATGTTGATCACGATATGACAAGCATTGTATAAAATTTAATTTATAAGCATTTATCTGATAAGTATAGCACAGAAAGAGAATTATTCTAATATCTATTCATTGCCATGTAAGCAATACATTATCAATCGTGATCAATATTGACGATCTAAATAACTTGGTTCACATGTGAAAATAGAATAAAAAAACTATAAAATTAATGTTTAGTTTCAATATTTAAGTTGAGAGAGACAACAAATCATTTCGATATTATCTCGTGCGATCCGAAAACAACCAACTATTATCTATATAAAAGAGCGAGTGACCTCTAACACCGAAGCGATATTTAGTGGAGTGAGCCACGCATCGGGTCGATTGTCGACAGAACAATGATAATTGTAGGTGGCGATTAGAGTTTGTTTAAAATTGATTTCGGCGGGTGATCGTTGAAGAGATAGCGTCATCGAAGGCCGGTTATTATACGTTGCGATGGGAGCCTTGGCCCTAGGCGTCGCGTTTGCTTCGCACGCCTTCTATGTTACAAAAAATATATTTTCTTAAAAACCGTATCTTGATTTCATTGCATAAATAATTCTCCAAGTACTATAGGTATCATAGAAGTTTCAACTTGTTATATTTACTTATAATGTAACCCCACAACTCTGGAAGATGACGAAAGACGGTATATATTTTTGTATATGTTGTTTCTCGTGCCTGTATTTATTGTTTATCGTTCTGGTGACGATGGCTATTGCCCTTCACTGGTAATACAATAAATTTGCATATGGGCATATTCGAGGTAATGATGTACAAATAATGGGCAGGCGATACCATCGTGCAACAAAGGCTTGCGCATGCTCCCAGCCACCGCGCCACACCTCGACAACGAAAACATAAATTGTGTTTCTCTCGACGCGTGAGCTCTTCGATCTCAGGAAATTTCTGCATTATTTAAAGAATATTTACGTTTAAATGGCAGTTTTGCATCTTTAACTTCACACCTGTACAATGAAACTCGGAACCTGACAGGTCTTATTAGAAACCTGACGGAAATATCGCTAAAACATTGACTGTCGAGTGCAAGCTTATGCATTTCAATTGGTGATAGAGCTTTCTGGCAATAACCAACAATTTATGCGAGGTAATGTCAAAAGCAATAAAATGTGTTTAAAATGAGGTGAACGAGTATGTCGCTGATCCTCTGATCGGGATAAAGGTGCGACCTGTACAGCGTTGTCATAAGTCGTCGCTCGCCTGCGCAAATAGCGACAAATCGTGTCCTCTCATCGGCGTTTAGCGCGCACTGGCTCACCACAATGTTGATGGTACGCGCGATCAATGCTACTCGATGCGAGAGCCTTTCTCCATGTTTTATGCTCACTTTTCTGCAATTTCTTAGAGTGTTGTCTTCGTAACACTGACAGCGAGGATATATACGGCGACGTGCGCTGATATTTGTCTAGGTAGCGCTGCGTGGGGTAATAAAACTTTAGGAATGTCCACTGACTTGTTGCACAGATACATCTGAGAGTTGATGTTTTTAAATAAAACAAACGACATTAAGTGTCCTCAACTCATGATACGTGATGAAGTTGCGATTATGTTAAAGTTATTGTTCACGTAACAAGAGCTAATAAAGATATTTAATAAACAAAAATCGCGGTTTAAAATTGCAAACTTTGCGTTGCATAAGTTGTCAATTAGTTAGTAATTAATGTTTAAATAGGATAAAATAGACTTGTGCTTAGATTAGGCTTTGTTTAATGGAGAGGAAGTGGAGTTGCAAGTGAAGTCCATAACTCACAGAACAATGTGGTGCACAATTACAAGACACTGAGCTCTTGTGACGATGATGAATAGATTTCCTTGGGCTAATGTAGGGTGGATACTGTTTAATGTTTATGTATGCAATTTGCATAGTATATAAACATTTCTATTATGATTGTTTTTCTTGAGTAAAAACTTAATTTAACTGGATGGTTTCTGCTAACTAGTTAACTAGGGGTAACTGATGGAGAATGTCTAGCTGCATTGAGTTCGTTTTTTGATAAAAGCTCGAGTTCATTAAATTACTGGTTCAATAAATTAAAATAGATGATAATTAATTATAAGTTATCCAAAATTCTGAAGTTATCCAAAAATAATTTTAGCCGGCATAGTGATGGCGACTGAGGTACTTACGGTTCTTTTAGTCATCCGCGCTCTTGGATCTCTTCTTACTTATCATTAGGCAATTGGAGGTCAGATTTCTCGTCTCAAAAAAAATCTAATTAAAAGAATGCTTATAATACTAATCAGGTAGAATTTCCTTACATTTTGCGCAAACATTGATTATTGAAAAACAAATTTTATGCGGCTTACGGGCTTACTATCTATTTTTGGTTAATTACTAAACAATTATTTTCTGACGTTTTGAGAGCTTTGCATCCATCGTGGCCACGGAGAGACAGAAAAACGTCAGAATATAAAATTGTACAATCATTTACTAAAAATAAACGCGACAGTAAGCCGTATAAAATTTGTTTAATTCATTACTTATCAGCTATTATATGAATTATGAAAATGTGTACGTAGCTATGAGATTCGTGCATTGTGAGTGGTCACCCTTTCGAGGGGGACACACGCGGCGTGCCTGAGGCGCAACAGCATTGTGCTCGCAAGGATATCTGCACCAGCTTAACGCTCGCTCGTTATATCACAACCAATTATCTTTAAGACCAATGGCTGATGAATGGGCCAGGCGACCTTGATATCTACAAAAGTCAAACCACTCAGACTAAATGCAAGATCTAGAACATTATTTACCATTTTATTCCGACTATTTTTGGGACATTTATTCCGTCTTTTTTTACATTTCTATACTAGGCTGCTTGTATCATAGAAACAGGACAACCAAAGTACATATTGGGGCAAGGAAAAAGTCTTTTCACACATATATAAATATATATTAAAGATACATAGGTACCGGCAAGTGATTTTGAACCCGTGATCTCGGTTTAGGTAACCATTGCATTACCAAACTACAACACGGATTTATTTAAAAAATATATATTTTTCAACATGTCCGGCATAGTGACGACGACTGAGACAAACCGTGAGCTGAAACGGTTTCTTAGTCGTCGGAGCTCTTGGACTTCCTTGTGTTCACCAGCAGGCAAGTCGAGGTGGACACAAAAACGTCGAAATAACCTCATTTTCGATATCTTATTAAGATGCATAAATTTAAATAAACAAACAATTCTAAGATAGGTAGAGGTGAATTTTCTTTTCTCTACATTTGACCTGATAGTGTGTCATTAGAAGTAAATATATGGAATTAGGAAGTTTTTCTATAGTTTGTTTTCGACCGGTTGCAGCGGAAACGCGTCCGGGTGGGCTGGTACTATATGTATTACTTATGCATGCGTCGACGCACTTTAGCAATCAGCATTCATCAACAGCATGCTCGCACCACCATCCAAATGTCAAAACGAATTGTTTATCTCGCGCTGAAATATACAATTTGTCCATTTATCTTAGCATTTCGTTACCCATGAATGATAGATTGTTATATTAGCATAACTATATGAATATCCGACGACAGGGCACCCCATCTCTCATGGAAACTCATGTTGCTGTTCGACCTCTTATTATTGTTTTACATAAATTTAAAATTTCACTTAGACTTCGAACTTACGAGTACAAGTATTATCTAATATACAATAAACTATTTATTTAAATTTATATTGTTTAAATTAGGAATGTTATGGAGCTCCGTAACCGTAGCCGAAACTATCGGATATCTGAAATAAAAACATATCCGGTATAAAAATTTCGGATAGGGGCGGACACTAAATGAAAGATGTTATGCAAACTTAAATTCTTATTCAATTCTTAAAATTCCCTAAAAATCTAATATCCGAAATGTAAGCCGAGGGGCACGGGTTTGAAACCACTCACCGGTACCAATGTATCTTTGATATATGTGCTTTGGTTGTCCTGTTTCTATGAAACAAGCACTTTAGTAGCTTAGTATAGAAATGTATGATAAAAAAATAAAATAATAATAATAAAATTTATTGGATGTTTCGAAATAATTACATATCCGTAATTATATAATTATATACCGTATCTGAAACCGGTTGATATTATAATATTCCTATATCCGTATCCGAAATTCCATATCCATAACATCCTCAGTTTAAATTGTTAATAATCCCTCGAGCTCCATATAAGTGATTCTGTAGGTATAAAGAACATTATAGTATCTGTCATTGGACAGATACTATAATACTATAATGGACAACACAAACAAAAGCTTTCTCTTGTTTTATAACAAGACTTTTCTTGTTGTAAGTATTTGTCCACAAATTGACGTATACACGGCATGACGTGTTATCTCCAAAAAGGCCGAGGACCATGTAAAATGTCTCGGTTTATCAGACCCAAATGTGTTAGCCGACGCGGCGGAAACATCGTGTACTCGCGTAAACCCGCGATGTTTTATTTTCATGCATATACCATCGATACCTTAATAAAATCCAACAAGATTGAGCAATAAAACGTAATTTATTTGATTGTAATTTCAAAACACAAAGTGGATCTCATTTTGTAATATATTTTTATCTTCGTGGTTTTGTGTTTCTCTCTGGCGCACGTCCTCCGACCCAGTCGCACGGCCAAGATTGGTGGTCACTTTCAATAAATTCACAATTGAATTTCGAATCAATTTTCGATTTTGTAACTGCACCTTTGGTGTCATATTAAGACATTGCTGGGTAACGAACGACATTACCGTAAAGATATGCGGTCAACTGCTATAACCATAACGATACTAACCAAAACAATCACGTTCATTTCGTAGCTGAGGCAGATAATGTTACAATTTTCATTGCTAATGTCTTTATGATAATCAAAACAACCATAATGGTATACTATTGCACAGAATGTATTATACGTTGCATTATTCCTAGTTTAAGTGTCGTTACTTTCTCTGCTTACAAATACAATAGTCGTTAATCTGGTCGAGAGTTACATTTGTTAAAAGGTGTGATAAGTAGAGCTGCATAATCTGGAGGTGCGTAACGGAAGCCGAACGCATTACCAATACATTGCTCCCGCGCATAATGCACACAACTGGAGATGGTATCACCGAACCAATCAATTTGATCCTCTCATAAAAAGCTCTTGTAGGCAGCTAGGTTGTATAATACTGTGGCTGTATCGCGCGGTCGATCCGAGCTTCGCTGGTAGCCAGACTTTTCATATATTTTATGAGAAAAGGATATGGGCATTGTTGTGAGGCTTCCCGCTGGGCGAGGGCAGAGTAAACACTTGAAATTACAAGTCAGCTTGGACGCTGAGCATAAGATGCGACCCGTACCACTTAGCCGGAGCAAAATGTGCTTCCAATGTTACACGCTTGAAATAAAAATATTGTCCACACGTTTAATGTAATTTGAACTGCCTTATACAACAATGTATGCAAGATATTGTTTATATATATACATGTATATATATAATACTCTTTTATTTATGTATTATTAATAACATTGACATAATCTTGCATTTGGATTGTAATAGAATGACTTTGAGTATTGTTTTGTTTCGTTTGTATGTTAATATGGCCAAACAATAGCTTGGTCTGATTATCAAGACATTGTGCACCTTTTCTTACTTATAACATTAAATATTTTATTACAACATTACTGGATTCTTCTTGTGAATAAAAATATGGATTGCACTTACGTTGTCATTTATTGTTGATCAAAGTTTTTAACAATTTAAGTATCATCGTAAACTTAACAATGGCCTTATAAAATATTTTTGAAATTTAATTCAATGCATTTTATACAAAATTAAATTTCTTTTAAATTGAATAAACTAACAAAGTTTGATTTGAACACTGCATAGGCTATAATCAATTCAAATCAAATTATCAGAGACAATGAAGCGCCACTTGCCACGATCCTGACACAACTCCCTCGCTCCCCTTCCCTCTCATCCAAAATTCTCTTTATACAAATTCTACGGTTATGTGCACTAAGCAACCTAACTTTCTTGAAGATGTTTCAGATTTGGTCGGAAATCACTCTTCTGGGTCTGCATCGTTTAACGCATCCATCCACATCACATTTATAATATACCTAATTAAGATATGGTACCCAGTCTGGCGAACCGGGGTAGTACCACCATTTACAAGTATACAGACCGTGAAGTGATTTGGTCACGTTTCGGGATCAGCTTGTAAGTTACCGGTTCCAACTAGGCCGGCATAGTGAATGTGATTGCTACTCACAGTTATTGAATTGTAGTAGCAGTGACATTCATTCACGGACTACACTTCGGCTTAACATCAAGCAGGTCGATAATAAAAGCTACAGATTAACGAAATGTAATATTGCTAACGTCATTATCGTCTAGTGGACGAAGGGCATAAGTGATTGGACCCTCTTCCCCACACGTGTGTCCTTCACAATAAAAGTGGTTGGATGTCGCGCGACAGAGTTACGATCGTCTTTTATTATGCATTTTTTGTTTCATTTTATAAATTCAATTTTACGATAAGGTCGCATATAGTTTGAATATGTTGTTTGTTTATATTGGTATTTTAATGCATTTTAACAATAAACATTACTTAAACTACTTGAAATTGTTTGCTATTGTGATTCGAGACAATGATTCGCTCAAATAAAATAACAGATCTTTAATTACTTCGAAGTGATTACACTATGATGAAGTACTCTCATCCAAATTACTACAATAGCTGCCTGCATAAGTTACTATTACAAATCAATCAAACTGTCACGCCTTTTTTCCTCAGGGATAGGCAGAGACAAAGGAGCGAAACTTGCCACGATCCTGACACAACTCCCTCGCCTCCCTTGCATCCACAATCCTCGTCATATGTGCTCTACGGTTATGGGACAATCTAGCTTTCTTAATTAATAATAATGACACTTATATTTTTATCTTTTTTTTATTTCTAAATATCAAAATTAGTCCTTCCTTCTACAAAACAAGGTAAGTGTTACCTACAACTTCATATGGCCGCCAATTCGACGATGACCCTAAGTTAACAAAAACGACCACATTTTTTCACTATCAAAGCTCATTCGAAATAATTCCAATGAAGGACAAACTCGATCTTCATTAATTTGCAACATTTCGTTTTCTAATTATTTAATTTATCTTCTTTATTTTGTCGCTTATGTTTATGTTATGTTAACAAAAAATATGTTATGTTAATAAAATTAGCATGCAAATATTTTAAAAAGGCTTATGAATATATTATAATTGATGAATTATGTCGGAATAATGAAAAAATGTGATATCAAAACCAAAATAAACGCGATGTTTAATAAAACGATAAATGTTCGCGCAAAATCTAAGAAAATACTATATTATTATTGAATTAAACTAATTTATGCGGCTCACTATCACGTTTATTTTTGGTTAATGATTCTACAATTTTATAATCTCCGCGGCGATAGTAAGCCGAACAAAATTTGTTTAATTCATTAATCAATTGTCGCGCAAAATTTAAGAAAATAAATAAATAAATAATTATTTTTCAAATCTTCTAATATCTTTAAGTATTTGTTAGTCATAGGACTGCCTATTGTATGCTTATCTTTGTTGTATATATTTCATATTGTATTATATTAACGATATTGTTATAATATAGATTTTAGGGCGACTGAAGTCTAGTGGCGCGAAATAGTCACGCAAACCAAGGGCCTCGATTTAAAATCACTTGCCGATACTTATGTATCCTTGATATATGTATTTTGGTTTCCTAGTTTCTTTGATACAAGCACTTTTAGTCACTTGGTATATAAATATAATTTTCTAACAGACTATGGATATTAGTGCAATGGCATTTGATCGCGCACAAGCGACAGACATCGGTATAATTTCCCGGTAATAGTCTCGCAGTGAATGCGACTGCCACTTGCAGATATTTAATTGTAGTCACCTCTATTCATGAACCGCACTTCAGCTTTATATAAGGCGGAGTGCAGTGTCATATGGCTTGACCACAATAAAATAAATAAATATAAATGACATCATTTATTTTGTATGGGGACCTGGGCTTAATTGTATTAACAGTTTAATATGCATCTTAAAATAGTTTGATGTACGAAGATTACAATGTAATTGTAATATATCCTTTATTTTGCATAGTTTGGGTGTGCAAAATGACCAAACTATAATTATAACAGTTCAAAGCAAAACAAATATTGACAGATAATACAAAATTCATAATTATCTTATTTTACAAATAACTAAATTGCACAGCAATTAAAAGCAAAATTGTTATTAGTTTTATCAATACAAGTATCGAAACTACTATTTATTATTTTTTCATTATTAACAATTGTAAAAGTAGTACATAAAATCCCAAAATGTATGATGTCCTTTGTCTAAAAAAATATGTTAATAACCACTTTAGATGCAACAAAGAAGAATCTAAAAGGATCTCATTTGCATACAAGCCTACGATTTGTGTATTGTTAATTAGAGCAACATTAAACAGGTTCTTACTATAATCGGGCTATCAGCGGGCAGGGTTGCTATTTTGCCATAGTATTATTAAGTATTTAAATTGTTAATGAATTTTATGCGGCTTACTATCGCGTTCATTTTTGGTTATTGATTTTACAATCTACCAATAGGACGACCAAAAGCTCAGTCTTTCCGTGACCGTGATGGCTGCAAAGCCCACGAAACGTCGGAATAATATTAAAAAAAATGTTTAAGTTTCATTAACTTTATAACAAATATTACTGCTAAGTTTTGTTCTAAAATACTATATAACCGTTGTATTTAGTAATCCTAGATCCGTTTTTTATTGTGACCCTACATATGACATCTGATGGTAAGCAAGTTTATAGGATCTAAGTTTATAGGATGGGCTGGTAAAGTGTTATTATTTTACTCCCGTTTTTATACTAAGCTACTTAAGTGCATTATAGAAACAAGAGAACCAATTACATATTGCTTTGCCAGCCCATGTGTTCTCTCCCTCCTATAACCTTGGATCCTTCAAGCGATGCGTGAAGAAGCACCTTTGGCCGGCATAGTGACGGCGGCTGAGACAGCCGTGTACTAACTCGGTTGTTTCAATCGTCTGCACTTTTGGATCTCCTCTTGCTTATCATCAGGCAGGTCGATGTCAAATGTCGAGTCACAATAATATATATATATAAATATAAATTGGTACCGGCAAGTGGGTTTGAACCGGTGCTCTTGGTTTGCGTAACCATTGCACTACCACTACACTACGGTCGCCTTAAAGTGTATCTATAAAGTTGAATCCTGTCTGTAGCATTATCAACTCTATAGTTTGTTCTCTCTTGTTGTGCCATTATTGTTGGATGTGTTATTTAAATTCATTACACTTTGTAATTATTCGCGACCGGTGGTTCATTAAGTCGCTGCACTCAACGAGTTAATACTACGCGTTAAGTTAATTGAATGGTGTTCTTATTTTAATATTTTTTGTATTTATTTACTATATATTACCGTTTATGTAATATTTTCATTATTATATCTATTTGTGTAATATTTTTGTTCTAAAACAAAACAAATAAAATGAGTTTAAAGTTTAGATGTTTATTTATTTATTTAAATAAACTTTTTATAGGTACATCGGCGAGTTTAATGCCTATTAGACATTCTCTAACAACTAACCTTTGGGACGATGAGAAATTATGGGCAGGGTGCAAATATACTACAAACTACAATTACAGTGGTATGGTAGTAGCTTAGTAGAATGGTAGGGAAATTCCCGGCATTTCTCTCCTTCCCTTAAGCATAGAGTATTTATAGAGAATGTGTGAATGAATAGAGTAGTGGATGTGAAGGGAGTAAGAGAAACGCCATTCCGATTCTAACATTTGTTATGATGTAGAAAGTGGCACTCTCGGGCCTCTGTTTATCCCTTACACTTTGGTTAGATACTTAGTTATTTGAATATAAGAATTGACCCAAAGTTATTATACTTTAACTAAATACTTTTTTCCATTTCTACACTAAGTTACTAAACATGCTTGTATCATAGAAACAGGATGGTCAAAGTACACATATCAAATACACAGTAGTATACTGAGTTATAATAAACTCTGTCTCATTTAAAGTTGGAAGTTATAGCAAAAGCTATAATAAAATGAAACTTTTAGCTTTATAGCTAAAAGTTTCAATACAAAAGACATCAACGCGTTTACTATTCGTCCTGAATCGTTTTGCTTGTAAAATGAAGTTGACTAATTTATGAACGTTGAGACGATAATTTTGAATTGACAAGCAATTCATTGCTGTAATTTATTCGCTTTGTATAAATGATAACGACTTAGGTGCGCCCGTTATATACTTCCAATACAATAAAACTTGTACGTTTACTTTTAAGTTTTAATTTTAACCAAAAAATATATACACAGACACAAATACAAACAAAATAATTAAAATACCAAAATGTCACACAGGGATAAGCTGAGACAATACTGGAAAGGTATTTTTATTGAGGTTCCATCTAGGCCGGCATTTGACTTTGACTTACGTGATGGTTTCAAGAATATATTGCACTCTCTCAAAAATATTGCAGGAAAAGTAATCTTATTTTATTCATAGATGAATTATAACCAAACGATATTATTAATAGAAAAAAAACACCTCTACTGCTGTACGAAACTTTAAATTTGAATTGAATTTTAGTCTTTATTTCCTCCTATTCTAGTCGGAATAGTCGGTGCTGAGGGGACTATAAAAATACAGATAAATGCCAATCTGTGCAGTAGTCGCCTCCGCCAATGGATGATTACGGGCGGTGTCCAATATAAAAGAAAATGTTTAATTAAGGCATCATCCACCAACTACCCTTTATTTAATTTATTTTTATTATACATTTCTATACTAAGCTACTAAAGTGTTTGTATCATAGAAACAGAACATCCAAAGTACATATATCAAAGATACATTGGTACCGGTGAGTGGTTTTGAACCCGTGCCACTCGGCTTACGTAGCCACTACACCACGGTCGCCTTAACTATATATACTAGTATAACATTTATATTTTTAATACAAGTATGTTAAACAATACAATAGACAGTTAATAAGTCATTTATGAAGCAAAACCGGTTTTTATAGTGATTCTAATCTCAACTAAAAGTGAGTTTGAATCTAAATGTGAACGAAATAGCGAGAGACAAAAAAAACGGTAATAAATTAGGCCTATACCTTTCAAGGGGTTATGCCAATAAGGTCAAAATACAAAGTTCCTAATACTCAATTACAATCCAATTTCGTCACAAATTGAGTTGTGATTTTACGTCACAATTAGTTCGTGGTTTATTTGCTACACTTTTGGTAATTTGGTATTGATTAATTTATAATGAGAGTAGGGAACTGTGTTCTACGATTCGATAACGCTAATGGATACCTTTAGCTAGAATAGTATCGGCGACTGAGGCAACTGTGAACTCAGTCGGTTTTTTCAGTCGTTGGTACCTTTGCCTACCATCAGGCAATTTAAGGTCACATATTGAGTTACAATAAAATAAAATAATAATAAAAACACTTTATTTGAATAATAATGCAGATAAAATCCAGATAGCAACAGTTATTTTTAATTACCCTTGCGGAAATGTCATAAAGAAATGTGACATTACCGAATGTCACATAACTGGCACAAACCCTAACAGGGTCGGGGTTCCATTCCGGGCGACATTTTATTGTCAAAACCCATACTGTGCTGCGTTTTCTGATAACTTTATTGTTATTTACATTATCATTTCGATGTCCGTTGTTTTACATTGGTATAAGGTGATGTTGGACGAGCGTGGTATCTAAATTGCTTAATTGGAAAGTCGGAGGAGAGTCGACCGATAACTTAACTACCCATATGTTATGAGTATGAGTGACCTTACCAGAGATTTGATGCAGTATGACAAAACGTGACAGAGTTAATGAAAACTAGCGAAAACAAGATGATTTACAAATCTTTCATTTCTTCTTTTAGGTAAAATAATTTAAAATATAATTAAACCGTAATAAATAAAAACTTAGGATGAATATTTAATGCAGCGTTCAAATGTTGACGTCAGTATTTTTTTTTTTCACAAAAAATACAGATACAAGTACACTAGTTATTCATATTCTTATTAAATTTTATTTATTTTATTAATGAAATTTAATTTCATTAATAAAATAAATATTTTTTCTTTTCATTGTGACACGACATCTGACCTTGATAAGCAATAAGAGCGACTGACGTTTGCCTCCGTCAGTTGCCTGCACCATGCATCACTTGAAGGATTCAAGGTTACGGGATAAGAGGAATGCGATGGCTGGTAAAGCTTGTCAATTGTTTGAAAAAGAAACGTCGCGAAGAAAATGTATTAAGTTCTTTTTACTAAAGTTTTAATTGAGATTAATTCGTTTTACCATAGATGAACTAAACCTTTCCAAAAGCTTTAGATGCTATCTTCCTCAAGAAAGAATGCTATAAATATAACCTCTTTACGCGTTCCTCTTTGCAATGCAAACGCTGAATCAAAGCAACTTTAAATGGAAACCGATCTGTTCTAATAAATGTTATCTACATATACGTGGAATATTCTGTGCATTCGATTCTATTACCATACTTAATTTAAATGACATACAAATGGACAGATGACACTTCGACTAACTTATAAATGCAAATGTATCCGATTGCAATGTAGCATCGCATAATGAGCTGCTTATAACAAATAAAATAATTAAAAACATAAAAAATAAAACAAAAAAGGAAGGGAAATTATGTTCATCGAGTGAATTGTTTACCGTTCAATAAAAACAAAATAAAATTGCGAGAAATTATATCGTAACTGGCCGATTAAAGCCAATGAATAGCAATTGTAGCAAGGGAACTCATAATACGAATAAGTAATGGAGCCTTTATTTAGCGTGGGCCGTTATTTCCTCTTGTATGACTAAATAAATGTGTCTTAACACCTCGCATTGAAGCCTGCGGATATTTGAGCACGTGCTGAATTATCATCGATGGGATATATCGCCTATATGTCCGCCCATGCCATCTACGTACTATGGATAGCACCACGGTGTTATCAAACCGCTGTAAACATAAATCGATCCCAGGTTTGAGGACCAACGCTGACCAGGTGAGCCCGAACTGTGGGTGTTCCCAACACTCCATGTAGGGTGAGCCAAGTTTTCGTATTGCCACATTTTATGCAATAACGATCGGATTGTGTCGTGAAAGAAGATATGTCGTGGCATGTGTACTTCTCGCAGCCATTCCCATTTACGTCTCATTCCTAAGCCGAGTGGACAGTATATTTGTAATTTTAATACTCCGGAACTACACCGAGTGTTCCAATACACGGTGAATAAGATTTTACGAATTTTTAAGCGCGAATAAAGTCTTAATAAACTCTTTTTATGGTCGGCTTGCAATTTTATTTACATTCGAAATAGGTATTGTCGCACGAGTTAGGCTAATAAGGAACAGATGGTCGCGCTGCCGACTGCATATTTCGGCATTTACTTTAGTCAGACTTGCATTCTCTATATTAAGTGAAACATTATCATTTATTCTACGTTTAACTTGTGTAATTAAATGCGAACAACGTGTTTTACATTTATGATAAAATTAATCGCCTCACAACAAGAGCGAGTACGCCATTGTACATAGCATGTTGGTTGCATATAAAAATCATATCTGGCTCGTACATCAGCGAGGCCAATAAAGTGTATGTGGCATTGCAAATGTAGTCTATTTAGAGTTGGTTATGGTCGCTGCGAGAATAATGTTATCCAGGCACACCTCAGACCCGTGTCACCTCACAAGGGCGTGTCCGAGATAAGTTTACATATTCCGTATGCATTATGCAAATTGAAGTTTTATGTTAAGCGAGCTGGATGGGAGGAGCAGCTGAGCTTGCACTCTCGCGTCACGGGACGTTTTCATTCTGCCACTGATTGTTACTGTTACTATTAGTGATTTGTCATTAATTGTTTCTTGTAGGATATATGGCCCTTATGTGATGCTGAGAAGCCCTAGTAAAGCTCTTTATGAGTTCTGATATCAGAAAATCAAAATCAAGTACTTTTTAAATTCCTATGATTTCTAATACTCATTGATTAATTTAAAATCTCTCATATAATTTCTTTGTGAAAATGATAACAAAATGTGATTATATATCTTCCAAGTTAAATTATAGCTTCGACTGTGATAGTTGAGACGTTAGCAATTAAATTTTAATGTATCGTTAATTCAAAGGGAAGCGTTAATTTTATAGCAAATCACAGTATAGTGCAAGGACGACCTTAGTGCACCTATGTTATGTAGTACCTATGACGTTTTATGGGACAGACTTGACCTCGGCTTTACTGGGTACCAATTCTTGCTATCAAATTGTTACCGAACAATTTATAATTTTGTTTTAAATGTGAATCTTATTATCTAGATTATTATTCATAAAAACAGGATATATTTTGCCTTAAATATCAATTCAAAGTGAATTGTCACACCTTTTTCCTACAGGGATAGGCAGAGAAAATGAAGCGCCACTTGCTACAATCCTGACACAACTCCCTCGCTTCCCTCACATCCACAATTCTCTTCATGCAAGCTCTACGAATATGGGCACTAGGCAACCCATGTCTCCGATTTGGCCAGAAGACACCCTCCTGGGTCTACCTCATTCAACGCAGCCAACCACATTAGGTTTATAAAATCCCTAAAAAATATTTTTGTCCTAAATATATTTGAATTGATGATTGAATGAATTGATGATGATGAATTGATGAACAAATTGTAACTTGTAATATTACAAATAATTTCACATTTAACTAATCATTATCATTGATCGTATATTTTTGTATAAAGCGTAAAATTAAAAAAAAAGTTTTACAGTACATATTTCATAGGACAATCCTATTTAAAAATATTACATTGATTTTGCGCTTATACTGTTGAACTTGTTTTTTTACTAATTTGTATTACGAACTTTCGAGAGTCGGACGGAGCAACTGAGCACCACTTACCACGATCCTGACACAACACTCTTGCTTTCTTTACATCCACAATTCTCTTTATACATACTCTTTGGTTATGGGCTTTGCCATGATTATTAGTTTGGTTGGTTTACCCCCATTTACCAATATTTGTAACAATAATATACCAAGAATAGGTTATTAAGGTCCTATTTCATTGAGTAAGCTCTGTGGGCACTGAATGCCTGTTTACCTGTTGTGTGCAGTTGTATCTACTTCCTAGACTTTTAATACAAATGTCACATAATTCAAGCGTTTTATTGTGCTCTAACTAAGAAGTTAATAATATCAACACGCCATGTTTCTTTATTGGACATTCCGTATTATAATTATTTTGTTTTATACAGTTATAAACAAACGTAAGTACTGACACATTTAAAATATATAAGTACCTATACTGTGGTAGGTACTGTTAAACAAAATCACTAACAATTTGCAATATTCTTTAACGGTCTTTAGGAGGACATTTAAAGACATTTTAAGGGTGTACGCACTGTCAGTCTCACTCTCACGATGAGCGTTTGTTTTTGATGCCCTTAGAATTTCCCAAATGCAAATTGATAAACAACAACGAGCTCAAAACAATAGACTCGACACAATCGCGTCCAGTTAGATCCAAATAGAATTTTCTTGATGTTCCCGATATTCCCTGTAAAGGAACGCGATCGGCGCAAGAGTCAGTTGCGATATCTCTTAAGAACCTCGTGGAACGTCGTCACAATACTATAAGGTTTAACACCAACACAAACTTTCTTTATTTTACTGAACAATGTTCTACTATCGCGTTTATTTTGGTTATTGATTTTACAATTTTTTATTATTCCGACGTTTCGAGGTCACTTCGTAGTCGAACCATCGTGGTCACTTGGTCAAAATTTGTTTAATTCAATAATCAATGTTCGCGTAAAATTTAAGAAAATACAATGTCCTACCAATCTGTATCTGATATTTATTATCTCACCTAAGAAACGAAATAATTAAATCGCTGTTTAAGATGAACTGCAGTGGACATCTCTTTTAGCTGATGATAATGATGACTTCAGATCTTCATTTCTAATTGTAATATTAAGTAAAATTCAAATAATAATTTCTGAAGATCACCTTTGTCTTTCTGATGTTGATTTACAGTCGAGCTTTGTCACTACTTTTATTTCACTACAACTATCATAAGAAATTGGTGGGGAAAAAGTTGTGTTTAGTTTTATAAATGTCGCACTTCATTGCAAAAAATATATATTTTATGGTTTAAAAAATAGTTTTATTCATTTATTTTATAACTTTATGCACTATGTACAAAGGCGGACTTAATGCCGCAAGGCATTCTTGCTAGCCTAGGAACAATTTAATGCACTTTTTGTATGAGGTAGGTGCAAATTCATCTTTTTTTTCATTGTGACTCGACATATGACAGCACCCCGCTTGATGGTCCATGAATGAATGTCACTGCTACTACAATTTAATAACTGTGAGTAGCAATCACATCCACTATGCCGGCCTAGATGGAACCGGCAACTTACAAGCTGATCCCGAAACGTGACTAAATCATTTCACGGTCTGTATACTTAATACAGTAACAATACAGTACTTGTAAGTGGTGGTACTACCCCGGATCGGCAGACTGGGTACCACTGCCTACCACTCTTAAAAATCTTCACATCTAAATTACTTATCTAACTTTCGAGTAAGTACAATGTGTTTGTTTTTATATTTTTAAGCAAATAATCGATTATTTTATAATAATAATGTATTCATATTATATAAATTCTCCATAACCTTTGAAGATTTGTCGTAGGCATACAGTTAATGAACTACTCAATGCATAAGAGCACCGTTTGTGTAGCGAACGGATGTTTATTTTCGGGTCTTTACTGTACCTTTGTATATTCGTTTACTCACTTTTACTTACCTTATCTATACAAGTAGAAGTGTTTTAGTACAAGAAGTAGGTAGTTCTTGTAAAAATATTTTAGTAGGATATTATATTTTAAAAATCATTTTAAAATATACGATCTGCAGCATTTGTAAATCGGAGTAAAATAGCATTT
The DNA here is from genome assembly GCA_905220615.1 of Tinea trinotella. NCBI lineage: Eukaryota > Metazoa > Arthropoda > Insecta > Lepidoptera > Tineidae > Tinea > Tinea trinotella. The sequence continues at coordinate 6,165,933 of HG992314.1, forward strand.
ATTTAAATATTATTCTAAATATTTCAAATATGTTTTGTTATATAAAAAACTAAATATTTGCTTCGGGTGTTTAAGAATTGTAAAGCAGACAGTGGATTGTATTTTTTTTTTATCGTGGGAAAATCCTCGTGGATACACCTGATTTCTCGGGGTAGTAGGCAGGATTATGCCGGACTCGTATCGGTGGCCTCCTTCATCACAAACGCTGGAGATTGAAGCTGGGGTACATTCGTGGTGCCGGTTGTTGTGGCCACTTCTCGCTACATGAAGCGACGGGCTAACCCCGAGGTCATTGTTATTCGCCCCAGTGTTGTCATTCGGGGTACCACCACTTACAAGTATACAGACCGTATCACTGCATTTCGGAATCAACTTGAAAGTTGCCAAACTCCATTTAAGCCGGCATAGTGGGTACGACTTACTAGTCCAGTTAAAAAACTGTACTAGCAGCCGCCTTTTTTCATCCAGTCGGGGAGAATATGTCGCATCTTAGTTAATAAAATGAAAATATTACTTTAAAACAAACCATAACGTTTAATATATAAAACTCATAAAATTTTCTTAGATTTTGCGTGAACATTGATAATGAATGTTCTGTAACTACGATGGCTGCAACGTTCTCGAAACGTCAAAATAATGAAAATTATAAAAACATTAACCAAAAATAAACTCAATAAAATTTGTTTAATTCATAATAAAACTCAAACAATAACTCTTTCCATTATCTTAATTAGCGCAGGTAATACGCGAGGGGAAGGTTTCATTCATTCATCAAGCCACATAAGGCTCTAAACCTAATTCGACAAGAGTAACCTCGCAACATCCGCTCTTGCAAAACGTGCTTCATTCATAACTTTTGTCTCTGTTGGGTTTACATTGGGTAACAAATAATAAGATTTATTAGATTTATAATCAGAGCTTTTTGTTGTTGTGTAAAATACCTTTTTTCCGTTATATTTTTTAACTATATTTATTTATTTTTAACTATTTGCAGTAGTAAGCTGTAACTACTCCAACTTGATACTAATTGAAACCGGCAACTTTCAAATTGATCCCGAAAAGTGGATGTACAGTCTGTACACTTGTAAGTGGTGTTACTCCCCGAATCGGCAGAATGGGCTGACCAAAATAATTACCTTATTTAATATTAAGCTTGTTTTTCCTGTAAACCCTGTTTTTATGTTCAAGTAAACACTTAAGTTTTACTTTCTTATTTGCTTAGCTATTTTGTCAATTTATTACTATTTATTTAAGCAACATTTATTTAGTGCCCATAACCGTAGAGCTTGTATGAAGCGAATTGTGGATGCGAGGGAATCGAGAAAGTTGTGCAGTGGTGTTCATTGTATCTGCCTATCCTTGTAGAAAAAAAGGCGTGACAATCTGAATAATTTTTGATTGATTTATTGTGCATGCCTTGAAGGGGATATTTATAGCTAATAGCTTTAAGCAGTTGATATAAATAATTAATCTGTCATAAATATACAAATGTGAAAATCTGTCCCAGTGTAACCGTTGTATTGCCGCGCCCACACGACAGACACAAAATAACATTAGCAGCGAGCGATGACATCAGCACGCGCAGACCCTGCTACCGCACAGCTGCATTAGATGTTTACTTCCACAACAATATTCTCAAAATCAAGGTGAAAATATTACTTGAGAATAACAGAGATTACAACTAAACAAAATTTTTGAGAAGCTGAATTCAAGAAGCGATCGTTGTACAGTGGCAGTGCAATGGCTACGTAAGCCGAAAGGCACGGGTTCGAATCCACTCACCGTTACCAATGTATGTACTTTGGTTGTCCTGTTTCTATGATACAAGCTCTTTAGTAGCTTAGTATAGAAATGTATAATAAAAAATAAATAAAATAAAATAAAAAGAATTGACTGGTTAACAAAGATTGCTTCAAGGAAAACGAACTAAACGGATCATCATCTCGCCTTATTTCTCACACATAGGGATAGGCAGAGACAGTGATGTGCTACTTTTTACGATCCTGACATAACATAAAACATAGGTACTCGTATAAACAAGAAATAGACATAAGGAACAGACGCTGTAGGGGGCTGATTCTGTAGGTTAAATTGATTGAAATCTGGGAGTTAGACAGTATGAGAGAAAAAAAAATCATAAATAATTATAGATGATATTCGATGTTTCCATTATTGTTTTAGGTATTTTTTATGTAATTTATACATTATAAATAGCAATAACTCTGACTAAGCCAGTAATGTGCGACGTGGACCCAGCAGTTAAAAGAATTACAGGACAAAAGATGGATAAAGAAATTTCGACGCAAGCAAATTAACAGACGATGTTTATGTATTACAGTGATTAGTAGACCCTCGTTAACTATAGATACCGGGCTCGATCCCCGGTCGCGACTGATTAATTTGCACGCTTGAACTACATAATTTATAAAGTAATAAGGAATAGCACAGTGCGTAATAGATGTGGTTTGAATGAGGATGTAGTGACAAGGATTGACAAAGGAATGTTTCGATGGTTTGGGCACATGGAAAGGATGAAAGTAGATTGACGAAAGGAATTTGTAAATCTCATGTGAATGGATACGTTAAACAAGGCAGGCCCAGGAGGGTGTTTGCCGACCAATTCGGAGACATCCTCAAGAAAGCTAGGTTGCCTAGTGCCCATAACCTTAGAGCATGTATGAATAGAATTGTGAATATGAAGGAAGCGAGGGAGTTGTGTCAGGATCGAGGCAAGTGGCGCTCCATTGTCTCTGCCTATCCCTGTCAGAAAAAGGCGTGACAATTTGATTGATTGATATAAAGCAATAGTACAAGCATTGGAATATGTAAAATAACAAAACATTTATTGCTTGCATTTGGATGCGATTCTGTACCACCCAAACTGCCTTAAATGTAATCCGTCTTAAAATATGGCTTTTTTAAAGTAAATTTATCAACTTTAACTGTATTCTTTATCTCTTATTGTTTTCGAAAACAATAAAGATTGTTGCTTGACCATATACATAAGAAAGGCTTTAGTCGTTTTTATTTGTGGCATGACATTTTATCCCCGAGTCTAATAAAATTCTAATTGAAGATATAAAGTTGTAATGTTACTTGAGAATCAAACGAACTTACCTGTAAGTGAAGTTCGATGATAATTGTACGAACTTCCTTAGTGCTCCGCCGATTTGTTCCGTATTTAAACAAAGTAGTAGTATTCGCATTCGATGGCTACTCTCACACGTTTAATAGTAATCAGTTTTTTTTTTTTTTTTTGGATGAATGTACGGTTGTCCAAGCCTCGATTTCTTTAAGACATCATTCCGTATTTCGTGTGTGCTACGAGATGCACGTGTCTATCGGTTGTCCGCATTTTATTGTAAATTTTAGTGTAAATAATTATACAATCTTACTCTAAATGGGTAAAAGGCAACGAGAAGAAGCTGAAAACGAACAAGCAAATTGACAAATACCGTAGAAAATAAGATGGTTGGAGAAACGGAGCTCCACGAATACGACGCCATCACGGTCGCCCTCAACGTTTGTTCGTTTTACCTGCATGAACAAAACGATTCAGGTAAATACCGATACTGGATTTTTTACATAAGTGGATTTGTTGCAACCAAAATGTTTTAATACTTCGTGAGACTATAACGTTCAATATTTATGAATTATTATTGTGATTGAGTGTAGTTTGAAAAACTGCAATGCCACAGTTTATAATTACTGTTATTGATGGTAGTTTGAAAAACTATAATGTGACAACTAACTATAACTGTGCTTGAGTGTAGTTTGAAGAACTGCAACGTCACAATTTATTTTATTATTGTGCTTGAGTGTAGTTTGAAGAACTGCAACGTCGCAATTTATTTTATTATTGTGCTTGAATGTATTTCGAGGAATTACATCGTCACAATCCAATATTATTACCTCTTGAGCATGGGTGAACCTACGTCGTCCATATATTGATGTGTATGATTTTTATTAGAAAAATGTACTATATATAATGAGAATCCTAATTCAGGTTACAACATTTTTACCCAGGGTTTATGCTTTTAAGCACCAACTCAATAAAGATTCGAGGTCAATAAACTCTTGACCTTGTTTTATTAGTCACTCTAGACCAGTGTTTCCCAACCTTTAAAAAATGTTTTTTACCCTTAATAAATATAAATGATTACAATATTTAAAAAAAAAAAAAATGCCTTTTTTGATAAATTGGTCACCGATATCTAGCATTGCATATAAATAACCCAAAGCAGAAGGGTTGAAGTCGTGTCTAATCCATTTTGAAATTACCCTCCTTAACTATCGAATTGCCCTGTAAGGCGTGGGCCCCACTTTGGGAAACACTGCTCTAGGCCATACCAAAGAACGTGAGTGCCAGAACCAGCCATACACAACTAGAACCCACAGACCATTGGTCAAAAAGTTAGTCTGGTGTAAAAAAAAAAAAAGAGAGAGGGAAAATGTATTTAACACAATGGTTAACCCTTGCAAAATAAACCCTGAGGTCACATATGCAATCAATAAACCCTCTCTGAAGAGGGATAAAACAAAAAGTATTCACTATTTTGCCATGCCATGCAAATACAGTAAATCACAGTATTAAGAATAAAATTATACGGTGTTATATAGATATATCAATACCGCCATTTATTAATATAAAAATGTTCAGAATGTCAGAAAGATACTGAAAAACTTATTTCAATGAACTTCTCTTTAAGAAGGTTTTTAGCCTCAGGCTAGTTCAGGTGAAGTTGCCAGAGATGCAGCACAGGACTCAACTCCTGAAATATCCCTTTTTGAAGTCAACTTTGGACTTTTGGTGATAAAATGGGAAATAGTAAAGCCGCAGCAAGTTCGACCACTGATTTTTTAAATAAATAAAATCCTTTAAACTACTGGGGACTCCCTCGGAAGACTATGTGAGAAGGTGGTTGCTACCAATATGCTGTTACGAAAGGCAACAACAAACAGCGTCAACAGACGATTACAATATTTTTACAAGGTACCCTCTGACATATTTATTTATTTTTCATGGATCTGGGACACAATATTCCATTTAATATAATATCTAATACCTGTACAATAAGTCAGGTTCCAATTGGTCAGGTTGCCTAATTTCTAAGGAAGAAATTGCTGACTTTAATAGTTCAATAAATGAACTGTTATGTAAAGGTGCTATTTATCTTGAGCTCACCAGAGTCCAATTAATTTATATCCCCACTTTATTGTCTCCAAAATAATACATATAAAAAATAAAAGTTTTATTTTTAATCCTAAAAAATTAACATCTTTTAAAATTGAGGAAATATGTACTGCTCTTAAATTATTAATAACTGCTCTGGATTTTTTTACATGACCAATATTGATATTAAAGATGATTTTGACACCCATACATAAATATAATAAAAACAGGAATTATACTTCATTAGTATATTTAAATGTTTAGATAAAGACATAATAATCATGTCTAATGGCCACAAAGGAGACTTATATATTGGTAAGTTTATATTTCATTATAAACACAACTAAAAGTAAATTAATTCCACAAGCATAATGAATAAGAATAGGTTCTGAAAACATGACAGTTGGAACAAAACACGTCCTATTCAAAGTTGGCCACTATTACAGGCATGCTATATGCAGAATGTCCAGGACTTCAGGTGTAACATAATATAGCTGATGCGCATACAAAACAACTTGAACTATGGAAATGCATTAAATAATAATAGATATAATAGCCAAGTACCAATATCACAAGGTGCCAATAATTAACTATCCTGTTGACAAAATAATTTGTTTCACTTTCATAAGAATCAATTAATCAGCCAAAATAAGTAATTTATGCAGATGCATTATTGTTAAATTGCGGTTATGTTGTACCACTAATAGGGTTCGGTAAGATTGATAAATAAATAAATGAACACAATAATTACCTAAATTTACTGGCTGTCTTTTTGCTTTAAAATCATTTACATGTAATAAAAGTAAGTAACTGCTTTATCATGTTAAGAATTAACAACACCACATCTTGATAGTCTAGCTAAACTAATTTAGCAGTGGTGTAAGCATGCAAGTATGTGCGTATAGACAGATTATATACCATCAAAAACAATACTGCTTCAAATAAAATCAGTTGACACTGCTTCAAGACAGTTTAACAATAGAACCTAGTGAAAAACGGCAAAATATGCCTTTTATACGATTATTTCAGGTTTTGGTATTTCTAAAAAAGATTTGTTTGCCTCTACACATAATCATAAGTGTAAGTTATATATTTGTTGGCGACCAGACCACTATGCTATCGCAAGAGATTCTTTCACAATCTCATGGACGTTTTCCATACAGGACTTTTTACAAATATCATTCGTTTTCCACCCTTTTCAATTATAATAAAGCTTTTCTAAATTTTGTAACAAGGCACCTAGGGTAATTATAGTTGGCTCATATTGACCATTGCAACCATTGCCTGTAAGTGCAGGTGCTTCATTGTCAATAACATTTTGAAGCAATGTAATACATACCTAATTGTAGATTATTGTAATAGTAAAAAAATAGTATCACAAATATACAGATACATTACACTTCACAGATAGATAAGATTTCTCTTATTTATTCTTATTTATTAACCTTTTTCTAATACTTCTAATAAAGGCTATAGTTATAATTCAGTAAATTGGTATATTCAGCAATAGCCCTCATTTACCAAATGAACTTACCACTGACATTTGTGTTAAGATACTATCTAAGAGATTTTTAGGTTTCGCCCACAAACTCGAAAATATGATTTAAGAACCCAATGTTTGTTAAGAATTATTATATAAATTATATCCAAATGAAAATATTTCACTTAATTTGTTATCCAATGTGATAACATTGTTAGCTCTTGTCACCGCTCATAAAGGATAATCCTCATCTTTAATTAAATATAATAATATGATTATTTAAAATATTGCAAGTTAAAATATAAATAATAAATTTCAATAAACCTAGGGCCAGGTCGTACACAACCAACTTTATTATTGCCTCTATTGTATTAATCCTAAAATATCTTTTGTAAAAGAGAGTTTATCTGCCCTGCACAAAACTCTTTCAGTTATATAAATGAAAAAAAAAAAAAAAAATTAAAATCTTGTTCGTTAACAAACTTTAAGCAATTAAAATAAAGATACACTTTATATCTTGATATCTATGACATACACTTGAAAATCATAGTAATGGTCATTTGTCAACATCTACTATTTAAACATTAGGAGAGAATATTGACACTATTCGTAGAACTGTTGGATGGTCCGAAAAATCCAACACTTTTGCAAAAATTGATTTAAAAAAAAATATATATTATATATATATTTATTACTTGTACTAGATCACTGTAATGACTTAGAGGACGCATAATTATATAAATTTAAGAAATAATTGTTATAGAACTAAGTTAATGTGATTGAGGAGTTCTGATCATCCAAATGTCTGGTAATACTCCCATTTCAGTCCTTCAACCTTTAAATATCTACAAACAAACCTTCAACCTTTAAATATCTACTTTGTTTAAATACGGAACAAATCGGCGGAGCACTAATGAATTGAAGTACAATTGAGAATCAAACGAACTTACCTGTAAGTGAAGTTCGATGATAATTGTACGAACTTCCTTAGTGCTCCGCCGATTGTGAAAGCCACACCCTCCCACCTCTACATGTAAATAGGTAGGTGAGTTTCAGGTTTGTAAGCACAGGAACACTATAAACAGAATGATGTCTTAAAAAAATCGAGGCTTGGACAACCGTACATTCATCCAAAAAAAAAAAAAAAAAACTGATTACTATTAAACGTGTGAGAGTAGCCATCGAATGCGAATACTACTACTTTGTTTAAATACGGAACAAATCGGCGGAGCACTAAGGAAGTTCGTACAATTATCATCGAACTTCACTTACAGGTAAGTTCGTTTGATTCTCAAGTAACATTAAATTACGTCGTAAAATATCTCTTTAGTTTAAATTCTAACAATTTGTTCATGTAATTTCATATAATTTAGACACTTTAGAATGTATAATGTTATAACACTAAGTAAATAAATTTAACTACAAGGATTGTTGTTACCTACTCCTTGACCTTAGTAAAATGTATTACTTATTTTAAACTATAATATAATTTGGCCATTCATACAAGTTGTACAATATTTCTGTAAACACAACACAGAAGGTGCAACTTTTTTACGTTTCTGACTAAACCTTCTTGTTTAATTTAGTTTAATTGATTGATTAACATTGTATTTATCCCTGTGGGAAAAAGGCGTGACAATTTGATTGATAATTAGAGTAACGTGCCAAAGGTAACAAAATTATTTAATAAATAATGTTTCAATGATTTAACTCGCAATTCTCTGCCTATCCCTGCGGGAACCGAGGAGCGAAATAGGTTGGTTGATCAACTCGCAAATAATTTGAAAGGTAAAATTTAACATAATTACCAACTTTATAATGATATTGAAGGCATTGACAAAAGAATTGTTTAAAATACATTATAATTTGTATTTATATTATCCTGTAATGATTAAAGATACAATAGAATTAGTTCATTCAAAACGAAAGGGAAGTTAAGACAAATTGTGTCTCTAGAACTGGGAATGAAAGACAATACTATGAAAGGAACTAGAGTCTTCCCTATATCAACGTCAAATTACCACTTCTTAATCTTTTGTATGCGATTCGGTTACACCATAGACCACAAGAAAATTATAGTATTAGTATTAGGCTATATTTAAAATATAATAAGCAAGTTTTTCATTGGTGCTGGATTATAGCAGCAGAATCTGACAAGAAAATGTGTTGCAGATTATATTTATTTATAATAAGAATTCAGTAATTATGATAAAATCTTTATGAAGGAAGTGCGAAGTGTTAAGAAGTCTGTTTTTAATTTGTTTTAAACATTTATTTATTTTATTATGGCAACCTAACCGCCTGATGTTAGCTAGCTAGTCTATCATTAAATTCTAAACACAATAGATAATTGTGTTGCAGTATTTTTCTGTGAAAGAATTCACTAGAATTTTTGTTTTGTACAAGTTTTTTTTAGTTCGGCGTTTTACCAATTGGCTTGTGATCAATAGTCTTACATTACTAAGCTTTAGGCTGAGCAGCTTTCATTCAGATGCGAAAAGAAGCAACGTGGAGCCAAGTCGCAGCTTAATGTTGTTACTGTTGTTTGGTCTAATTACTATAAATGCAGCGTTTAGTATTTGACAAAACTCACTAGAGACGATGGAATCCGCTTCATGGTGCGATATGCCTCAGGTTGAGGCAACATATTCACTTGAGCTTTAGCGATAAAGATGCCTTTACCAACGCTACCCTGTAAGTTGGTCATAACTTTAAGATAGGGAAAATGCGTTCAATATTGGAAACCGCGAATAGAAAATAGAAGTGTAGAAAAACGTCCAGCTAGTTGGTTCGACGATATTATAATGGCTGATGCACAATACATGAATTTAGAGGAAGTCGGGGTGGACGGGCTAATTTAATTTGTATTTTGATTGTGAATAAGAGGAGGTCCAAGAATGCCGACGACTGAAAACATGGAATCAGTTCACAGTTGCCTTAATCGTTGTTGATGATGTTGAAGAGGAATATATTATTTATGTTCATTTCTACTCGAACATAAGCTCTATGGATTAGACGCACGTGTTCCCACACTACAGCTAAATAGTGATGGAGACTAAAATACTGACGCTTTACGTACAGATTGCCCTATAAATCCGACGTTTGAGAAATTTTACACTTCTTTGTTGTTAATATATGTTACATACATAGATGGTGGATCATTTTACATACAAATACTTGTCAATAGACTGTGATGTCGTAAATGAGCTATTACGGCAATTTTACGATATTTTTCGGCGTTAGAAAATTTAAAATTCAAGTATGTCTTAATGTTATAAACTTACCTAGACACAACTGTTTAGTAATAATCTATAAATCATTATAATAATTCTATTTTTTAAATTTAAATGTAAAATAAAAGTTAAATTTATATTCTTTATATATAAGATATTCTTTAAAAAGCAGTCCACAGTGCTTAAATAACATGAAGAGAACATGAAGAGAATTGTGCAAGTAAAGGAATCGAGAGTTGGGTCAGGATTGTGGAAAGTGACGCTCTGTTCTGTATATCTTTTTAAAACCTTAAGCGTGATAATTTGATAATATAAAAAATACGAATATTTTGCCAACAGAGTGAAATACTTCCAAGTTTGAAAAATACTTATTGAGACGCAATATCTGACCTCGAATTTTTTTATCGAGACACGATATCTGACCTCGATTTGCCCGATGGTAAGCAAGGGAAAGTTTAAAAGTGAGGACGACTAAAACCTATTGATCTTACGAATATTTAGTCGCCGTCGCAATTTCGGCCAAAGACACAAAACAAAACAATGTTTTTCAATCGATAATATTGTTGATTTTGTAATAAGACAAATAATTCGATACCGCATACGCCATTAAGAAGCCTGTGAATGTGTGATCAGGAAATAGGTTTTATACTTCAACACCAAGTAACAATTTAAAAGAGGAAAGTCGCCAATTTTATGGTCTATAAAAAACAAATGTGATAGAAACGTGTTCCCTCTTTAACATAGGGCAAAGGTTGCAGAGACTCAGTTGAGATCTTTACAATACTGCTGTTGGATTTAATTTGAAATTCGTTAAACAAGATGGCTAAGAAATCCAACACATACTTGTATAATACATAATCGTTTTATTTACTTTTTTATTGTGACTCGACATCTGAACTCAACCTGCTTGTTGGTAAGCATCATGAAGGTCCAAGAGTGCCGACGACTAAAAAAGCCGCCTCAGCTCACGGCTGCCTCAGTCGCCGTCACTATGACGGTCACTATAGTTTTCTTCATTGTTAGTACTTTTTAAACTGGAGTGAAGATCATAACAGTCGCATCCACTATACTATCCGATTGAAACCAAAATCTTTAAAACTGATCACTGCTCGATCTGTACTACCCCAGATCGGCAGACGGGGTTAAATGGACCCCTAGCTGTCTGCCAACCACTCTTAAATTACAGTATTTGAATAATCAGGAAACATTCAAATGACCTCGAATTCTTACGAATATAAGTAAAAATACCTGCAAAGTATCAAATAGTTGCAAATCATATATTAATTTCACATATAATTATTAGGCGGACAGTACAAGAGAGCTGAATGCCCGGAAGGTAAGAATGTCAGAGGCATCGTGTGCAAGTCCTTCTCCAACATATTCTACTTGACATGTGCAATTCTGAGCCGCTTTCTTCCTTTAACTAATAAAAGAGAAACAAACTAATACGAACTATGGTATAATTATTTATTCAGTTGTTTGTTAAAGGGTTTTTTATTTCATTCTTATTTTAGTATTTTTCAATCAATTAATCAAATTGTCACGCCTTTTCTCCACAGAGATAGGCAGAGAGAATGGAGCGCCACTTGCCACGGTCCTTACACAACTCCCTCGCTACCTTCACATCCACAATTCTCTTCATACATTATGGTTATGGACACTAGGCAACTCAGCTAATAATTTTAATATTTTAAGGCCTTAATTAAGTTTAGGCTGTAAAAATTAGTAATGACAATTAAATAAAAAATCGTGCACATCGATCATCTGTGATCGGAATCGAACCCGCAATCGAAAATCACGACGTGAATTTTTATCCAATTTTCATTACTCACTTCTACGATGAAAAGTGTTGGAAGAAAAATATGATTATAAATTGTGTATGATATCTGTCCAATGTTACCTATATTTATAGCTATTAGTTGAATGTTTATGTCTGAACGCATCGTCACAATGGGCGTCGCACACACGTGCAGCAATCCATTAGACTGGATAAGTGCGGCTAATTCCCGCTTTTGAGTCTGCGTTTCTGTACAAGGATGAGCTAATGGCAGTTGGAGATTCTCAAAACAAAGTTTTTATTACATAAAACACATGTAAAATATCCAATTCTAACTTCAATCGCAGGAGGTTGTAAATTTCACCTGTTTTAATTTGACTAACAAAACTATAAATTTGAATAAGGAAATATGATACTTCAACTTATTAGGTATTCGTCGAAGCGTTGTCGCATCTTTAACATAAAGTTACTAATCATTGGCAAGAGTTTAGCATCACTTAATCATATTATAACACTTATTCTATGCATTTGGTTCTTATTCATTTGAGCGTCGCGCTCGGCTCGTTAGCAATTGGACATGGCCGTTGCACGAAATATTTCAGCGATTGAAGCGGCGGTAAATTGCATACAACAATAGCAGGCGTCCGCGCTCGCGCAGGCCAAACGAGACGCTATTTTACTGCGAGTTTTACGATTTACTAGTTATCTTGAAATTATGTCTGTCAGTATTGCTATGAGTGTAAAAACCAGTTCTAAATAAGGAGATGTCTAATTTCCGTGCGCTCTTATTCGATAGCGTTTAAATAGTTCACATGTAATGGACACAGACAAAACACAATTCAATGTAAGTTCACCGAGTGGAAAGCGACACATCCGATGACAGAGCTCGCTTTCCGTGGCTCGGCCTGCTTGTATTAATTACAACGCGATGATTCCGTGCCCCGAGCGTCGCACGTACATCCATCACCTTCCAGAGATAGCGTTTTATTAACGACGCAGAGATTTGTACACGTAATTTGTACCACTGTCATCACATTTCAAAGACAAATATAAAGGATTGAGGGCCAGAATGACAAGTGTCAGCTCGCTCATTCGTTTGGTATTTTAAGAGATGTTTTATTTAACACGAGCAACAAGAGAAGTGGATTGATCGAGACAGGTTTTGAGTGCCGTTCGATGGTCAGGCGACAAATTTTAATAAGGATCCCTTCGTACTTACTCACATAAAATATACAAGTACTACGAGTACTATCTACAAGTACTATCTAATTACAATGATAATAATAAATGTATAAAAACTTTAAATCTATGTAAATTAAAATAAAACCAAACTGTCTACAATTCACTTCATACAAGCTCTACGGTTATGGGCACCAGGCAAATGTAAATGTGTTTTAAAATTTATAAATTGCACGTAATAAAATTCTACTTAAAAGTTTCACGATATTAATTCATCAAGCGCTAAATCAGTGATCAGACAAGTTGGTTCACAATTACATGGCTGATGGCAATCGATACGCCATCGGCAGCGCGAACCACCGAATTTAATTAACTGCGAATGCACCAAGATACACATCAAGACGCCCGTACTTCTGTACCTCGAATTTATAACATTTAAGTGAGATTTTGACTGTATGGTAATTTAGGAAATTCTTTTTAAAGATATAATTGACTGACAAGTGTAATAATAATAAAATTAAGGTTCTTAATATTTTATACTTTTAAGGAATTAAACAGATTTTATGTTGCTTACTATCGCGTTTGTTTTGGTTTTGATTTTACATTTTTATTGTAACACCTTGGACCCCATAATACACAAACTCAAGTCCCAAGTCCAGCAAACTCCAATTGTATACCTATCACTCCTAATCTTAAGCCTATAAACCTTAATCTATATCATCAGCCAATAAAATAATATCTATATAGTTTGGGTATAAAAGGACTGTGTGAGCTCTTAAGTTTAAAACGCGAGGTACTTATGTATATTATACCTAAATATATTAAATATACCTAATGTGTATTTTGGCCGGTATAGTGATGGCGACTGGGGCAGCCGTGAGCTAACACGTTTTTTTCAGTCGTCGTCACTCTTGGACACCCTCTTGCTTATCATCAGGCCGGTCAAGGTCAGATGACATGTCACAATAAAAAAAAATAACATTGTTCCTTCCGCAGTACTTACCTATAATCATACAGCTTGTAACCATAGAGATTAGAATAGTGGATGTGAAGTAAGATAGTTGACTGAATTAGTGCTCCATAGTCTCTGTCTATTCCTGTGGAAATCTAGGCATGAAAATTTAATTGATTGATTGGGCAATAGGATAAACAAAAAATTGTAATTATATTATATTTTGTAATATAATATTGTAACCGTAAATGGACATAGAAACTTGATTTTTAAATGTTCTTTAGAGGATACTGATTCATTTGTGTCACCCGTTGATTGATCACGAACTTTTTTTTTATCATACGCTTAAACACACCGCACACGTACAATAATATTGTCAATCCAATCTTTTTAGACAATCAGCTTATTTATTTTCACGTCTTTCCGCTTTATTTCTATACGCTTCAATAAAAGTGATTCACAGCTAAGAAAATTTCCCATTATCTAATGAACTGTATGTGTATTATAAGTCCACATTCAGTCACACAGCCCCGGTTGTACCAAGAATTATAATTTACGAATTTGTAAGAAGTATCGTATAAGTAAAAGAAAAAAAGAAAAATGGGTTGCTCTACTCTTTACCTTCATATTTTACATTTACGTATAACGGATATTTTATACAGAGCTAAAGGACATCATTCATTTTGACATCATTATTTTTATTATTTCTAATGATAAAAACATATATAAATGGTAGTTTTGATATCGATATAACGTAATAGAATAAGTAAAAAGTAAAAATAAATTCGTAAATTGAAACTTTTTTGGTACAACCGTCTGATAGTGTTGAGTTCAATTCAATATATTCTATTTAAAAAATGCATATAATAACACGTGCTGCCGACATAAAGCTTCCCGCTCGAACGAGATGTTATTAATACCCCTGCCTCCCCCCGATATAGATACAATATTCCAAAATTTTATCATTAATAATAATTAATAATATTGAAAACCTTGCAAATGTACAATATTATTGTCAATATTAATAATGTTTATAGTGTGCGGTCACTCTTACACGGATGTAGAATGATATGAATATTGAGTCATGTTTAAAGGTATTTATTTTGAACAATTGCTCTTAAATTAACCAATAATAATAAATGTGTGAAGAATGTAGTCAAGTCATTGATTAATAATTAATAACAATATGAAATCAAGAGCGTGCGGTCTTTAACTATTTATTATCCTTATTGTGAGTCATAACGATTATAATTATAATGGTATATATACATATATATAGATGTTTATAAAAACGTCTTAATGAGGCAACTGTAATCTAGTGATAGATAAACAACCTAGCAAACCAAGAGCTCTCCCGGTTTAGAACTACTTTCCGGAACCATTGTATCTTTGATATATGATCGTTCCGCTTCTATGATACTGGTCTGGTTTTCAAAGAGTGGTAGACAGTAACGCTTAGTGTGACAATCCGGGGTAGTTCCACCATTTACAAATAAACGGACCGTGAAGTTACTTAGTCGCATTTTGGGATCAGCTTGTAAGTTGCCGGTTCCATAGAGTATGCGATTGCTACTCGCAGTTATTTAGTCACCTCCGTACATGGACCGCACTTCAGCCTAACATTAGGACCCCATATTTTGTCATATTATGAGCCACACCAAATCAATATAAAAAATATTTGATATATAAATATAAAAAATATTTGATTTGATTATTCGCCAAAAACTTAAAGTATTTGGTGAATAATCAAATCAAATATAAAAACAAAAACAACTGTAGTACACAAACGAGGAAACCCTGATTGATAAATATACATAATGTATTATTTTTACGCTAAATTATTATTTTAATCTCAATAGAACGAATTATTTTTAGCCAATTAAAATTATCTAAAAATTCCTATTACTTAATTCTTCTTAGTCTTTTAATTTAATAAAAAAAGATGAATCATTTTTGTTCTTAATAAAATTTCTTAGAACTTAAGACAATATTGTAATTTAAAATTCTAAACCTATTCGTTCACTAGGCGATAATTTTTTAATAATTTATTTTGGATCGACATCCCGCCTCATGTTAAGCTGGAGTGCCGGTCATGATTGGAGACAACTGCTTCTACAGTTAAATAACTGAATGTAGCAGTATCTACCATGCCGGTCCAGTTTGAACAAGCAACTTTTAAACTTATCCCGAAATAAACCACTTCACGGCCTTACACTTAAAAGCGACGGTACTATGCTGTTCGGCAGACTGAGCAAATGACCACCAACTACCACTCTTGGCCACACTTTTGACGACAGGCGTGGATGAACGGTTGGCGATTGGTTTGTTGCGCGGAAAGTCCTGGGTTCAATTCCCGGTTGGAGAAAACATTTGTTTCATAGATTTTATTTGTAAAATTTAACAATTATAATAAATATTGCAAATTATTGTTATTAAAAAAAAAAGAGGTGAATATTTGCTTCGAGTTTGGTTATCAAAGAGTAGTTACCACTGCCGATCCAAGGTAGTACCACCACTTACAAGTATACTGACCGTGAAGTGATTTGGTCGCGTTTCGGGATCATCTTGTAAGTTACCGGTTCCAACTGGGCTGGCATAGTGGATGTGATTGCTACTCACAGTTATTAGATTATAGTAGCAGTTCATCTATTCATGGACCACACTCCAGCTTAACATCAAGCGGGGTGCTATCATATGTCGAATCACAATAAAAAAAACGATGCGTGAAAAAGAGGCGACTGAGGCAACCGTGACATTAATCGGTATTTTTAGTCGATGGCATTCTTGGGCTTAATTGCTGAGGTTCGCAACAGTCAGGATGTCACGGAAATCAGCCAGCAATCACCCAATTGTGCCTAGTGTAAGAACAGTTCATAGTTTAATTGACACGGAGCACGTTGAAGGCAAGTGATTCATGTTTAGGAAAGGGACATGGTGTAATTTGTTACTTGTCGATGTTTGAGTTTTTAATTATACATAACTAAAGAGTTGCTATTAGGAAGGCGGGGTTGTGGCCTGTCCGTCACGCTTATTCCGCAGCAAAACACTTCTTCTTTTCCACTTCTTCCTATTGCATAACAATCATATTCTTAACAATACGTGTTATATGCTTATATCAAGCTACCAAACGTGCTTGTATAATTAAAACAGGACGATCAAATTGCATACCGATATTTAAGATACAATAGCCTTTGTGGATATCTATAGTTCTAATTAATCTCCCCATTTTATTACCTTGGATCCTTCAAGCAATGCGTGAAGAAGCACCTATAGTTTTTTTTAGTCGCCGGCACTCTTGGACCTCCATCGTGCTTACTATCAAGCAGGTCGAGGTCAGATGTCGAGTCACACTAAAAAATATTTTGTATATAGTACTCTTCTATAGATATCATCTTTAAGATATTACAGGGATATTACTATTTTTTTATGTTGTGACTCGACATATGACAGCACCCTGCCTGATATTAAACGGGAGAGCGGTCCATGAATGGATGTCACTGCCACAATTCAATAACTGTGAGTAGCAGTCACATCCACTATGCCAGCCTAGTTAAAACCAGCTGCTTAGAAGCTGATCCCGAAACGCGACTAAATTACTTCACGGTTTATATACTTGGTACTACCCCGGATCGGCAGACTAAGCACCACTGCCTACCACTCTTTGAAGACGAAGACGAGGACGACTCAGAAAGTTATTCCTTAATCAAATCAAGAAAAATCGTGCCCATAAATAACCATATAGTATGTATGAAGAAAATTGTGAATGTGATGGAAGCGAAGCGTTTCGTTCCTTAAAAAAGTTGCGCTCCGTTGGCTCTGTTTATCTCTATGTTTTATCCATTAAGACGTAACAATTGATGATGATTATTGTCAAAAAGGGTTTTTCTACTTATTTAAATATTTATTTAAAGGATTCTACCATATGGTATCCTTGGTACATGTAGTGACAAAGATTGATAAAGGAATTATTCGATGGTTTAGGCACATAGAAAGAATGAGTGAAAGAAGATTAACGAAAGATTAATTTATAAATCTGATGTAGATAAATGCGTTAAACGAGGCAGACCCAAAAGACATCTTCAAGAAAGCTGGGTTGCCTAGTGATCATAATAGTGGCACTCGTATGAAAAAGAATTGTGAATGTGACGGAAACGACAAATTTGTGTTGGATATAGCCCTGTGGGGTAAAGGCGTAATAATTTGATTTATTGATTGATTGATTCTACCATATGTGCGCAATGACAGACACGCCACACACTTGATAAAGACATAACAATGACTATCAAAACAACATAAATTCCTGTACACTTACAAATGTAAAGTCATTTAATAAAAAAAAAACTTTATCTGTGCTTTATAGGATTTGTTATGACATAAAGCTCATAGAACATAATAAGAAACTATCTTTGTTGTGGCGAGGCACACCCCACTGAGAGGAGTCATGTCACTGAGGCGCGAGATCTCGACGACTAAGCTAAGACAAAAGACAAATTAATTTTGTACACAGAGCATTTAATTTAAATGTGAATAGCATGAAGTGCAACGAATGGCTCGAGGAAAACAATGGACGGCGCCGACGATACGTCGTCGTTTTGTTTTAAAAGAAAAAAAGGATACAAAATCTAAGCGAGTGGCCGATAATAATTTCATATTATGATATGGACATAGTAATGGAGGGCCGGCGAGCGGTCTAATAGCTTATAATATAAAATGTACGTGATAGACTCGTGGCTGTGTTTTTGTGAACACTGACAGGAAATACGAAAATTATTTCCTATTGTGTTAATACCGACGCGAGAGAAAATCTCTAATCAATTTGTCTATTATAATTTATTACTCATTTCCAACGGGACATAGATCGAAAAGTTCTTGAAATCCATTTAAGCCTCAAAGTTCTCATATAGAGGAGATACAAGACGCTAATTTTTTTTAAATTATATAAGTGAAACTTCTTTAGCGGCGTTATGCACTTTTTGTGATGTGTAAAAAATGTTAAACTCGCGCCTGGACACGTGACCTGATCAAAAATTCGTAAGACGGCGTGGCGTAGGAGAGGAAGTATCCCCATCTCTTTCTACCGCGCGGCAAAAATGTATGCCTGCGCCTGCTGTTTCTGAATAGTTCTGAAGTGTTACATTTTTAATGTAATATAAATTGTCATGTTAGTATACGATAGCGCAATAAATGAATATAGTATTTTACCACTTAAATGCCACATACTTTTATACTGATAATTAAAGAAATTCGTGCAAAATTATTCCCTAACCATTCCAAAATATCAAAAATGCGCAACGGTAATATTTAAGTTTTTACTTCTGCCGGCACTCCCGGAGTGTAACCCGTTTTCTTTTTGTGTTTTGACGACATAATCAGCACCCCATCGGATGTTAAGCTGTTGTACCGTCCATTATTGAAAGCGACTGCTACTACAATTAAATATCTGCTAACAGCAGCTGCATCCACTATACCAGCCACGTAGTAACCGGCAACTTTTAAGCAGATCCCGAAACCTGACTGAGTCAATTCACGGTCTGTGCACTTGATGTAGCAGAAAGTCGCTGTTAGCAGGCCCTGATGAAATCGCAATTTATGTCCAGCATGTACGTCTTAAAGGTAATGATGGTAAGCAAGAAAAAGTCCAAGTGTGCGGACGACTGAAAAAAAAACGCGTTGATTCACGGCCGCCCCGGTCGCCGTCACTATACTGTCCAAAGGTGCTTCTTCACGCATCGCTTAAAGGATCCATGGTTATAGGATGGAGAGAACACATGGGCTATTAAAGCCATTCCACTAGTCGATTGTCTAAAGTAAATACATAGTTATATTTAGTTTTATGTTATATATATTGTATTTATGTAGATAGCTTAAGATTTATAGTTGTTACTTTGGCCACCATTTTTTTAAATGAAAAGTTCAACACCGTTTATAATGTGTTAATTCGTTGTCGGCACGGAAATGTAGTCCTCTACTATTTTTTTTAATGTTGTATTTATTTCCGGCCACAAATCTACAAATAAAATAAATCATTGTTGTTTTTGTTTATTTGTTTAAGTACAGGGATACAGCGGGTCGACCTAGAAGAATGTTCCTTGAATTCAGGACATTTTTATTGTGGCTCGACATATCATAGCACCCTGACTTATGTTATGCTGGAGTGCGGTCATGAATGCACTTAAGCTCATCTTTAGGCATGGTTTTGTCCATAATATTTACAAATTAAAAGCAAAATGGAGTTTTTCATTTGCTGTATTTTTTTGTTGTTCTCTTGTAGCAATGATAGCGAATAGAAAAACACAACATTCTCCCAATCCTCCATATATAATCTTGGATTCTTCAAGCTAAGCATGAAAAAGCACTCCTAGTATAGTCAGCATTTTGTTTTTTCAGTGATTGGGCTCTCTTGTCTGATTATGCAACAAAATAAAAAATGTGTTGGTCTAGATTGTCTCACTATCTAGGCCTTTAACACTATCCTGTTTTTTTTACAGTAGACGTATAAGTAGAAACGTATTAGAAGTGGTTTTATTCAGTATCCGTGATGAAAGGTGGTAGAGTGACGTCATAAGACTGTTACATAATAAATTGCTTAGTTTTATATACAAGTAAAACGATGCAGTAATTTGTCGTAATAAATTTATATTTTTGATTTGAACACTTGAGATCATAGATTGCACCTCGAGGCGCGAAACAAACATATTCCCATTCGTCGATTTCGTGTTTGCTTTATATCATTAATCCATCAATCAAGATCCAATTTTCTTTTGAATGAGCAAGTCGTAGTTAAACACTAACAATCGTCGTATTCATAGCCAGTGTCCGCCCATCAATCAGCGAGCGATGCATCTATGTCGCTCGTAGCTGGCCCGCGTGTGTACCCTTGTCCATGCATGCGCCTGCGTCTATACCCGTGAGTACGACCGCCTCTAGGCAACACAGCCAACCTTCTAATAACAGGGCCCAGAGCCGAACCGACACTCCCGACACATCCAATTCACATCTTAAATGGAATTCCCTTTGCGCGTCGAAATTACGAACGTCCGTGTTATTAAAGTGTTTGTTTGTTTGACGTTTTTTGTTCAGATGTTTTATCCAATTAGTGCTACCGTGTCGAAAGGATAATACTGTGATGAACGAATAAAACGTTTAGCGCGTTAAAAGCGGAGCCTTGTCGGGGTCTTAACAAAATAAGTAGAGACACCTGCGAGGGACTGAGGACCTACATTAAAACTTGGCTCTTTACGAGTTCCGTTTATATCAAACAAAATATCTTTCTTTATATCCAAGATACCACAATTTGTTTTTATTTTAGAATCATCATTTATTTAAATTTTATCGAACAGGTACATCCATCCTTAAGGCAATAAAATCTTTCATAACACGTCAAACTTATCAATCTCATCAGTTTTCGTCATCTCTCTATCCGCACGTACATCACTAATATTAATAAGCAGATGCTTATTTAATTTATTTGAATGTTTATTTGTTTTTTCAATAAGTCAACAGTAAGAATCTAGTGTAGACCTAATGGAACAAATGGGCTGCGTTGTAAATAGGAGGCCATTGAAATTCATCAATAAATCCACACAATCATACAAATACAAATTACATATCGATAAATTAGACTTGTATGGGAAAACGTGGTATCTGGTGCGAGGGCGCTATCAACGATGATCCGGTTTAATTTAATTGACTGAGCTGCGTGTCGATGATAAATGTAAGCAGGGTTAAGCATCGGCCTGCGGGGCTCATGAATAAATCGCCCTTCGGACTCGAGACGAGTGTGAGCTGATTTGCGATAAGCGGGGTATTTATTGCGTTATTTGTGCGCGCCACCTGACGGCCCGATTGAGGAGCCGAGCACCCGACCACAGCGGGGAGGCTGCAGCAACCGGGTGCCTTTCACCAGCCTCTTCCGCAACCTTCCTCCAACAAGATACATTTATTCATATAGACTCTTGAATAATAATATATACAATATTATTTTATTTATCTTAAGTAGCATTAATTTACAATGACAAGAAAATCATTGCAATTATAAATTGTGACCGTGGTGTAGTGGTAGTTCAATGGACACGAAACCACGGGTTCAAAACCACGGGTTCAAAACCACTTGCCGATAGCAATGTATCTTTGATATACATATGTACCTTGGCTGTTCTGTATCTATGATACAAGCACTTTGGTAGCTTTATATAGAAATTAAAAAAATAATAATAATATAATAATAAAATAGAAAATAAGAAATAACACACCGTCAAGGCGACCGTGGTGTAGTGGCAGTGCAATGGTTACACACCCGGAGAGCACGAGTTCGAGACCACCCACCGGTACCAATGTATCTTTGATATATGTACTTTGGTTGTGCTGTTTCTATGATACAAGCACTTTAGTAGCTTAGTATAGAAATTTACAAAAAAATATTTAAAAAAAATTTTTGTGACGGCGACTGAAGCAACCGACTCGTTTCATGACTGATGGAACTGACTCATTTTTTTCAGTACTCGACACTCTTGGACCTGCTCTTACTTACGATCAGGTCAGATGTCGAGTTATTTTGAAACAACAAAGAGAGAATGAACGGTTGTTATTCGGATATACAGCAGTTTCTATTTAAATTGTTGGCAAATCTCTAATTTATATATCTAAATTTAAAAGTAAAAACATGTAGTAGTAAAAAATAATTAATAATTATTTAAATTGTTTGATAATGAACGCTTCTTGAAAACTTTGTAGTTGTTCTAAATGTATGAAGCGTCGCGTGCGCAGATGTTTCAGTAATAAATCTTGTCAAAGAAATGCTAGCCAAAACTCATTAATATAATTACTATTTATATTAGCTTTATTCAATGTAATTATTTTAACTATTATTCATACACTTACATTTTTTTCTTTTCTTACATTCATTGAAACATTACTCTTTAACATTGTTCCCAACTCATTATTAATTGCATAATATAATTATTAGTATTGTTGACGAGAGGCGTGGACGAACGGTTTTCGGGTTCCATTCCCGGTCGGAGCAAATATTTGTTTCATAGCTTTTATTTGTAATATTTAATAAATATATTAAATATTGCAAATATTTGTTAATAAAAAAAAGAGATAGATATTTGCTTCAGGTCTGGTTATAAAAGAGTGGTAGGCAGTGGTACCCAGTCTGCCGATCCGGGTTAGTACAACCACTTACAAGTATACAGACCGTGAAGTGATTTCGTTGCGTTTCGGGATCAGCTTGTAAGTTGTCGGTTCCAACTAGGCCGGTATAGTGAATGTGACTGCTACTCACAGTTATTAAATTGTAGTAGCAGTTACACCCATTCATGGACCCCACTGCAGCCTAATATTAAGCAGGGCGCTGTCATATGTCGAGTCACAATTAAAAATATATGAATGGCGGAGCAGGATCATATGAGAAGATAAGTTTTAAGTGGACTGTATTTCAGGATTTAAAAGGAACTATGCGCACTTACTTGATTTGCTTCTGTGACGTCTACATCTCGACGATGAGCCACATCAGATCACAAAATTCATGCACAATATAATTTTATTTATTTATTTACATCTCTATACTAAGCTACTAAAGTGCTTGTATCATAGAAACAGGACAACCAAAGTATATATATCAAAGATACATTGGTACCGGTGAGTGGTTTCGAACCTGTGCTACTCGGCTTACGTAGCCATTGCACTGCCACTACACCACGGTCGCCTTTAATAAAATTCAATAAAAGCAAACATCAATACATCGTTATTCTGTCTAAGATAAATAAATTTTACAGCCATGTAATATTTTAAATTACAAAATGTTTTCTACGAGAAACGACACGTACGCGCATTCCCTCAGGCGCCGCAACACGTCGCGAACTAAAAATGTGTATAAATTATGAAGATTACTTGAAAAAGAGAAATGTGTTACATTTAATTTTATTACATACGATAACTTATGGCCTAGGCGCGGCACTTACTTGAAAAACAAGTTGCTAGGTAACTCACATACAAAAGGTTGGCACCTGATAAAAATGACGAACGAATTTGCTTCATGAATATATTAGCAGACGGTGCAATATATTAAATATTAACAAGGCTCATAAGCCTTTTTAATATTGTGATAATGTTTAGTTACATACAGATCATTTGTGACATTAAAATATCAATTATTTATGGAGAGCAGATAGGATAGGTGTCTCGGATAGATTGGCTTATCTTGGCAAAACTCTTGCGATGCCGCAATAAATGCAAATCCAATGGCGTGAGTTTAATTATGTAATTAAGTATGTGTTTAATTGCATTGTATGCATTTATTCATACTAGATTTTTTTATTGTGACTCGACATATGACAGCTCTCCGCTTGATGTTAAGCTGAAGTGTGGTTCATGAATGGATGTCACTGCTACTAAAATTCAATAATTGTAAGTAGCAATTACATCCACTATGCCGGTCTAGTTGGAACCGACAACTTACAAGCTGATCCCGAAACGCGACCAAATCACTTCACGGTCTGTATAAGAAATATTACAGAAATACAAAGTGGTAGGCCGTGGTGATCAGTCTGCCGATCCGAGGTAGTTTCACAACTTATAAGTATACAGATCGTGAGGTTGGCAGAGTATATAAGGCTAGTACTTAAAGTTATTGAATTATAGTAGCAGTCTTTGGCCGGCATAGTGACGGCGACAGATGCAGCCGTGAACTACCTCGATTTTTTCAGTCGTCGTCACTCTTGGATCTTCTCTTGCTTATCATCAGGCGGGTCGAGGTCAGATGTCGTGTTACAATAAAAAAGTCACTTTGTACTCCAACTTAACATCAGACTGAATAGACTGAGACTGAATTGGTCATTTTCCTACAAAATCGCGGGTGCACAGCTAGTACCTAATATATAATAAGCTAGTATAATTATGCTCATGTGTTCTCTCCATCCTATAACCTTGGATACTTCAAGCGATGTATGCACCTTTGGCCTGCGTAGTGACGGCGACTGAGGTAACCGTGAACTGATTCGGTTTTTTTTAGTCGTCGTCACTCTTGGATTTCTTCTTGCTTATCATCAGGCGGGTCGAGGTCAGATGTGTCACAATGTAAAAAAAATCACCCGTAAAGTATAAATAGAATTAAAATTATGTAAATTTTGTGTAACTATAATACATATACTTTTTATTTAAATTATTTACATATTTTATCAAAATATAATTGGTAATTAGAAAATATTAGATTACTAGAATAAATTATTATTTTAGTAATTGGTATTTTCTTAGTAAAGTGATTCAAATAAATTACTCATCACCGCAACAATAAAACTTATCTCTCTCAAAATTGGTTTCTGACGATACTTCCTTATGTTAGTTTTTTTATTTGCATTTTTATATTAAAGTACTAAAGTGCTTGTACATCGGTACAAGGTGCTAGCAAGTGGTTTTGAACCCGTATTCTCGGTTTGCGTGATAATTGCTGTATCACTACACCACGGTCGCATTAATTTATAAATGTGAATTAATCAATTAATCAAATTGTCATGCTTTATTTCCACAGGGATAGACAGAGACAAAGAAGCGCCACTTACCACGATCCTGACACAAATCCCTCGCTTTCCTCACATCCACAATTCTCTTCACACAAGCTCTACGGTTGTAGGCACTAGGCAACCCAGCTTTCTTAAGGGGGTCTCCAATTCGGTTTTATAAATGTATTCATATTAAATAAAGCAAACTTTATATTGCAACGTGTGACACCCTTATCAAAATTATTACATTGATATTGTATTATCCAAGACACATAAAACCTGATTACGTATCGATTGGAACAGAAATAAAATTAGTTAGTAACATATGAGCATGCTATCAACGATCGTCAATCTTTTATATTGCATCTATAATATTTATTAATATTGATATTGCCGATACAGCCAGTAAGACTTTCGACAACACATATACCACTTTTATATGTGCAATATCACTTACATATATTAATAAGTAGATTTTATCATAATTAATTTGTTAGTAACCAAGTAAATTATTTTACGAATATCAGTGAATTTGCAATCACATAATATTTTGAGTTGAATATCACAAGATGCGTTATCTGAGAGGCTGCAACACTCGTAACTTTACCGTTAGTATCGACTCCCATGTCGCAGTTGAGATCGTCTGACTCTGCGTCCAATAAGAAAAACAACGGATATATCGAAGCCTTCCATAAAATACGACGCGACCTTAAAATCTGCAAATGATTTGACAGTTATCGTGAATCACATCGATTCAAAACCTCTTTCAAACTAAATGTTCTATAAATATTCATTTTAAAATAGTTCTTTACTCACGTATAAAAAAGTTATTTTATTTTTTTCCATAACTATATTAAAAAGAAAAGTAGCGTTTGTTTGTTACGTTTTAAAGTCATGAGAATAAAGTGGAAAAATGTCGAGTCTACTAGCTAAGTAATGGTGATCATTGTAGAACAAAAAATATTTGTCAAGTGTTCACCGCTAATGTGTATCCAAGCGGTTGACTTGAACATTATAAGTGACACGAAACTCTCTACACACGTATGACCTCTAACTAAGAAGTTATATTTGTCTTTCTGACGCTACTAAAATATTGAAACGAGAACCTGCGTACTCACTTCTTTAACAAATATGTAAGATTGAATTTGATGATTGATAAAATGAACCTTCAAACTGCGTGTACGTAACTAAATGATTTTAGTATTATTAATAAATAATTAAACTCATAATTATTGTTCTATGAATTTTAAGTTAAAGTGTAATCCGCGAATAGATGGGCCGACGATATTATATTGCCGGTCCATTCTGGAGCAGACTTAGACAGAGGTAAGAGGAGGATTGTTGGGAAGGTAGGTATATGTCTAGCAGTGGAAAAGATTTTGCTGTTAAAGAAAGTGGAAGATGCTGATGGATATCAGGAATGAAAAGAAATGTAATCTAACTCGATTATAATCAAATAAAATTGCAGAACTTCTTTTTTCCCCGTAAATGAAACGTTGCTATTATTTCTTGTTAAACTGATATGTTTATATCTTCCTTATGTCACTCGTCTCCCATTTATTATAAAATTGCATTGTTCAGTCTGTCTAGAAGTACCAGATCAAATATAATATTAGCCTAAGTAAAGTTTTTGAAGTCGGCCTCATGACAGTGTTTGCCCTCACGTGTCACCGCCTCTGAAGCGCTATGTAAAGTTCATTTGGTTCGCCTCACACAGTGAAGAGCAACTGCAAAATACCAGAGAGTAGTATGACCACTTTTTTGTTTATCTTTTTTTTTGATGCTGATGACGTAACGACACTTCGCAGTTTGGTGTCCTCGGAAGTGAACAATGAACCTGGTATGAATATAATTTATTTTGGTGTGTCAACTTTTTGTAATACATTTTTAGATTTCTTAGTGATACCTATACATATAATATTCCTTAAAGTAGCCTTCTTAAATATTTCATTAGGAATTTTTTATACATAGTATTTAACATTGTCTAGAATTCGAACTTATAATTTGGTTATTTTCTTAAACCACAGTATGCAACAGTATTTGGTTTGTTTAATTAATAGAACAAAGAATGACTTGCGGGGTTAGGTTGGCAAGTTAAAACGATTATCGTCTCTCGTCGGGCGGCGATTGTTAAAATTACTATTAATCGTTGTGACGAATATCGTCTGTGCGACGACACGTTTGATCATTATCATCAATAGTCTTATTTTAGCCTAGCTTTTATTATTTTGCTAATCGTCGACGAGAGACGATAATCGCCTTAACTTGCCCAACCTAACCCCACTGTATAACAAACAAACTAACTTTAGATTCCCAAGGCTTGGTTTTGGTTGGTATTTTGACTTTGGGTGACCTGTTTCTATGATACAAGCACTTTAGTAGCTTAGTATGGAAATGTGAAATAAATAAATAAATGATGTACACACTTTATACTCTCAGTATTGTCACATCTTGAATTTTTTGAAACCTTTGCATATCTTATCCAATTGCTCCATAAAATATTAATAAGAGCTTTGACATTGAGAAATTTCCAATTAAAACGGTAGTATTGTGATATAATGGAAAGCATTTCCTATATAATTGCAATTGTAGTTTTGGCGTAAAGCTCAGGGTGCACGGGAGGGAGATGCTTCGGTCACGCGAGCAACTCGCACGCTATTACCAATTAGCCGGCGCCGCATTCAACAATAAATCAATAATTAAAACGTCCATCTACTTGCAAATTCTGATTTATTCGCACCTTCTGGCACGCTCGAATCCGAATGTCGCGGCGGAGTCTCGCACTCAGACTTATTACTGCCGATTGCACTATAAATGAATACAAATTCACGACTACAAATTAACACATTCTGATGCAACAAACGACGTGACAAATTATATTTATAAGCTAGTTTTATACATGTAAGCCTTTTTAACTCGATAAATATGTATAAAAGGACATCATTCATTTTGGACTTTTATGTACTACTTTTGTAATATCCAATGATGAAAAAATATATAAATGGTAGTTTCGACAGTTGTATTGATAAAATTAAGTTATTTAGAAAATAAGATTTGGATTTTGTTTCGTCTGTGAATCACAATGACACGCCATATTAACAGTTCTTCTCTGAACTGTCACAATTATAGTTTGTTCATTTTGCACACATAAACTATGCAAAATAAAGGATAAATTCCAATTACATTGTAATCTTTGTACATCAAAATTAAGCCCAAGTCCCCATACAAAATGAATGATGTCCTTTATTTATAACAAATCCTTATGAACACGATGCTAATTAAAAATCTCGTTTTCGTACTCTAGCAAAGGAGCTTCGGACGAGTGACGAACGAAGGTCATACAAGAAACGTTTGTTTTATGCATTAACAGCAAGAATATATGAAATAGGTAGGCTACGGTTCACACACGCTCGTGTTTACTTACTGTATTAGAGAAGTTGTCAAACTCTGTGACCGACATTCACTGACAACTGTGTCATATTGTGTGGCAATTTGCATAGGGCAAGGTTCAATATCATAACAATAAAAAATAAACATTACATTAATGACAATGGATAATATGTGCATTGTCATAAAGTTTATTATTACTTAGTTTATAATTACTTACCTATATTCTAAAAAGCAATCACAAGGAACTTTTTGTAAAGATTCCTGGGACGATTCCTGGATTCCTTATAAAGTTATTATATGATTACTTGCATTAAATAACAATGGAGTCCTACTCGGCCCTGACTGCAGACGCTGCCTGACGATCATTCATTACGTCAATGGCACTTGAGCCTGCGTGGAAACCATAACTTTAAGTGTTTAGAATTAAAGTAAATTGAAAACCTCGAACAACTATCTTACGCGAGCTGGAGTGTAGAAGCAGTCGCGCGCCTTTAGCCTCTCCGTCAGCACAAGAGGGCCCTCGGTGACAACCCGGAGTGTTTTCCTACACTAACATACGGACGTGTTAATTCGTAGATACTATTGGTTTTTTTCCGCGGTGATCGACGACTGTGGGAACGTTTCGTGCTTTCGTTCATAGTACTCTCGCAGTAACGAGCAAACAGTCGGAATAACTTCAGGTATCGCCTCAGCGTTAAGTGGCTGTTCGCTCACGGAATTTACGGCAGTTCTCATTCACTCGTAATAACCGTTCGCGATTGAGCTATCTCGCTGTCGATTGTTGTAGGTTCTATGGCCGACGCAGACGCGTGTTATAAAAATCATTTAGTTACCAATTTGAGCGTCATTGTCCGCGTCTCGTGAAAGTTGTCCGTGGCGCCGACACCAATAAAACCAAACACATGCGAAAGGTGACGACGCCCGAACACTCCATAACTCAGGCCGATATTCCGTCATACACTGCAGTTATTGTTTTGTGGCTCGCGATATCCTGCGAAGCTGGGAATCGAATCGAGATTGTATCGGCGCGGGCCGGTCATACATTACGCTGACAGTGTAACAATAAAGCACAATAACTGTTAGCACTTGGCGGTCTGCTCGCTGCTCACTGAGCCGGAGGACAAATGGGCCTGACGGACCCCTGACCCTGAGCTCGATGTGCCCTCCTTTATCATGATATTCATCACTTTTATCCATTTGTTATTTCAGATAATGATTCGTTTGGAAATCCATTGGCCAGAAGTGCAATGCGAAATATAATCAGTTGGAGAATCAGGTTTAAGAATAGATCGTATCCTAATAATGCGTTTTGATTGTGCAAGACGAGGACAAATGTTCGAGCGCTGGCAGGTTGCTATGAAATCGTTTTGTATGTGTGATACTGATATCCGTTCATGAATACATTACAATAGACAAATTGAATTCTCAAATAAATTTACATAAATAGTGCGCAATGCGCGTACTTAAAATATAATGGTATAACGCGTTGTAAGACAATACTCATAGCTACAGCAAGTAACACCCACCTCCCACGTGGCCGCAAGCAGACGCCGTATAAGCACAAGCCCATGCTAATCGCCTCTAATCACGGCTCGATCGAGAGCTGATTCATCTCCGCCACTAACATCTTACATTCTATTTATTTATCAAACAGCATTAATACTCCGCGCGACCATAAAAGGCGATATATTTGTCTAGTGTCGCTCCCAATTAGTACAGGACGGCGAATCGACTCTACATGTGGTCGACGAGTTAGCATGGACTTTTAAAGAATAATTTTTGTTAACTTCTAATGTAAATGTTGGAAAATCATTAATGTTTACGCCACCAATTCACTGTCCACCTTTTACGGAAGCTAGTTTATACCGCCATTTATTATAATCTTTGATTAACGGAACTTTTTGATAAAACAACGGTCTTTGTCGATTTGCTTGATGTAGCTAATATACCTATTTTAGCATATTTTTATAATTTATATTCTTATTTATAATTTCTAAATGTTACTAGTGGTATTATAAGTTTATTGCATTTTTTCCCCATGTATTTATATTTTTTCCTTTTGTTACGTGCAGGAACAGACAAAAAGCCACCAGAGGCGAAACGACGAGTTAAATAAAATATGCTTAGAACCTGCTAAAATCAGTTTAATTATATTTTATGTATGTATAATGAATTTAAATCGCGTACGTTTAAAACAACTTACTCTTCTATTTTTATATTAGTTGACAATGCCTTTTTACAGCAGCTAACGTACTTGGATCCTACAAGCGATATGTTAAGAAAAATCTTTGAGTAAGCCGTAAATTGAGTTGTATTCAGTCGTCGGCACTCTTGGGACCTCTCTTTTCTTACCATCAGCCAAGTCGAGGTCAGATTTCGAGTCACCATAATAATATTATAAAATACAATGCTAGTACTTAATAAATTGTATAAAGCAAGAATAAATTGGACGAAAAAACCTAACTATATAGGTCCCACGTCATTTATATATGCTGGGATAATACTTGAATTACTTATAAATCTTATAATCTCTATTGCAATTAAGATCGTTGCAAATTACCGTCCCTCATTATTACTTTTTATGGCATATTCCAATGCTAGTTACTTATATAGTTGGTAATAAAAATACACAAGTAACTGTATGATTAGTGCTTAAAAGTGTAAAGACTTTGTGTCTTTACAGAAAGTCTTTAGAAAGTGACTAAGTCGCGTTTCCGAAACAGCTTTGAAGTTGTGGCAGCAGTCACCTCCATCGACTACAGCCTAACATGAGGCAAGTTTCGGACGAAAATGTTGGTCCTTTATAAAATAAATGTTATTAATTTTTTTTTTTATATATTTTTATTTTATAGTAAGTAATATGAGTATAATGAGCAAGTGGGGATAATAAAGGCGTTACCCAGTAGCAATGGAAGACCGCCCAGATTTGGTTTTATGTAACGCCCTCGTTCATTACACGTTAATCACCCGTTTAACACTTGAACTGACGGACCAGCCAAAATTTTATTCTAATTAGAACAAGTATCAAATTGAAGACATTCTCAAGAAAGCTAGGTTGCCTAGTGCCCATAACCGTAGAGCTTGTATGAAGAAAATTGTGAATGTGAAGGAAGCGTTGGAGTTGTGTCAGGATCGTAGCAAGTGGCGCTCCATTGTCTCTGCTTATCCCTGCGGGAAAAGGACGTGACAATTCGATTGATTGATTGATTTGATAAAACAAGTATTAACATAGTTTCATTACTTCTATTGTAAGAACCGCGGTCACAAGAAGATAATAGCGGAAAGGCCGAGGTAAATAAAAGATGCGTTAAATCCCGTTTTCATCTATTCTAATTATGATGGTATATTAACCGACAATTTTTTGTTGACAATACCACTACCACCGACAATACCACTGTTGAAAGAGCCTTGGTCACAAGAAGACATCAGAGATTATCAGATTACAGACAAGACGTAGATGACAGAGCCGAAACGACGAGCTAAATAAAATATGCCTAATAACGCGCTAAGACACTTTTTTGATATATTTTATGTATAATGAATTTAAATCAATCAATCAAATTGGCACGCCTTTTGTCCACAGGGATAGACCTCTGCCTGGAGCGTCACTTGCCACGATCCTGACACAACTCCCTCGCTTCCTTAACATTCACAATTATCTTCATACAAGCTCTATTGAATGTAATCGCGTAAGTTTAAAACAATTTACCTAATATTTTTATATTAGTTGACAATGCCTTTTTACAGCAGTTAACGTACCACTAATATATTTTCTAACAGTTATATATACTAAAAAAAACGTTAAATAATTATTTTTCTATTTCAGCAATACCATGCTAATTTTTTGACGTGTAAAAACGCTATGTAGGTTTTTTTATTTTTTATTGTGACTCGACATCTGACCTCGTCCCGCCTGATGATAAGCAAGAGGAGGTCCAAGAGTGACGACGACTGAGAAAGCCGAGTTTGTTCTCGGCTGCCTCAGCCGCCGTCACTATGCCGGCCAAAGGTGCTTCTTCACGCATCGCTTGAAGGATCCAAGGTCATAGGATGGAGAGAACACATGGGCAGGCGAAGCATTCCACTCCACTTACATCTTAGGTACTGCCTACTTGCTTTATAAATGTATTTGATTTTTTTGACTTTAGTGTCAAGCTACTTCAACTGATGTTAAGCTGGAGTGCGATCCATGATATATAGGCGACTCATGACTTTAGTTGAATCGCAAATCTTTTTCTCCTACGAAGGACATCATTCATTTTGGGCTTTTTTGTAGGTACTACTTTTGTAATGTCCAAAGATAAAAAATATATAAATGGTAGTTTTGATACTTGTATTGATAAAACTATTAACAATTTTGCTTTTAATTGCTGTGCAATCGACTTATTTCGAAAATAAGATTTTGTATTATCTGTCAATTAACGCCATATTTGTTCTGCTTTGAACTGTCAAAATTTTAGTTTAATCATTTTGCACACCTAAACTATGCTATTTATATTGTAATCTTCGTACATCAAACTATTTTAAAATGCATATTAAACTGGTAATACAATTAAGCCCAAATCCCCATATAAAATGAATAACTTGTTTACTGCTAAACCTCCCCAATCTTACTTAGGGTAAACCCCAATTAGTTGGGATTAAAAATAACCCCTATGCCTACTTGTTGCAAATAGACGTTATTGTGTTACAGCTCTATTGTTTAGTGATCAGCTACATCCACGAGATGATTGTTGAGTGGGCGCCGTCAATAAAGCAAATGTTGTGAAGCTTGCATACTAGCAATACCATGAACGATTTAAATACTTTTATAAATTCAGGTTTTGTTTATTTATTAGCGTTATGTTTTTATTTGATTTGGAACTTTAAAATCAATCAATCTATCAAATTGTCACGCCTTTCCATGGCGCTAGGTAGAGACAAATATAGGCAGAACTTTAGGCAGACACAACTTTTAAAAATATCGAGCAATTATGGATTTTTAACGGTTTAACGCAGTGTTTCCCAACCTTTTTAGGCCATGCCCCACAATAACATTTCTAAAATTTTTAGGTTAATCTTTAAAAATTTTGTCCCCTAAATGTTTACAGCTTTTTTAAGAATTTGCTTTTTTTGTTAAATTTGTCACCGATATCTAGCATTGCATTTAAGTTACCCAAAGCGAAAGGGTTAAAGTTAAGGATTGAGTCCAATTTTAAATTGCCCCCTATGGGGCGTGGGGAAACACTGTTTTACCGGGAGGCACGTTAAACTGCCTTCTTGTCTTAAACATATCTTAAAATTGTCGCATTCAATTTTCGCTGGCTTGCGCGGGAAATTCCTGTTTGGATAACTACTGTCTGTCGGTCTGGTCAGAGGCCGCTGAGTAGTGAAGCATATATAGAGTAATAATGATGTTGAAATTTAATAATTAGCACAGAAATTCAGCCAGTCATAGTAGTGAACCGCAGTATCGCACGCGCGACATGAACAAACGATTGGCGCCGCACATAGTACCGTTATGAACGCCTACAACTTACTACACAGAGTATACAGTTGCAATACAAACTGCTACTCTTGCTACGAATATGAACCTACTTTTATTTTACATTAATGAAATTTAGTTGCACGAATAGATAATATTAAGGCGACCATGGCATAGTGTAACTACACTGTATTGCAATGATCACGCAAACCGGGAGCGCGGGTTTTAAACCACTTGCCGGTAGCAAACTTTGATGTGTGTACATTGGTCGTCCTGTTTCTAATCGTATCAACAGGCACTACTTTATATAGAAACAAAAAAAAATGATTGAAGTCCAATTTACCTGGACTTATTTTATTAAGTAGAAAAGAGTATTTTTTGTACTAAATATTCAGACTTCTATTTTAGCAATAATTCAATAAACAACTTAAACCTCTTAATCAGAACTTGTAACCTCAAACTTGCATAGACCGCAATTTAAAATTCTGATTTTCTAACGGTTAAATCAATCTAAAATTTACCTTTATTTATATTTATGCTAAATAACAATATAAAAGAATTAGGCAGTTTTCTATCACGGCGCCGGCGCCACTAC
This sequence comes from Tinea trinotella, assembly GCA_905220615.1. NCBI lineage: Eukaryota > Metazoa > Arthropoda > Insecta > Lepidoptera > Tineidae > Tinea > Tinea trinotella. Next base: position 6,200,677 of record HG992314.1, read on the forward strand.
AGTACCTACTAACGAATAGTGTCAAGTAGCCACTCCGTCTTCTAAATGCCACATACGATGTTTTCTGTCTAATCATTGAATCTGCATAGCTTTTATTAAATTAAAGATGTATGTTTTGTTCTTTATAAACTAACATTATACAAATACTTCAATTAAATCGTTGTGTACTTTTAATTGTTTATTATAATAAGACAAACTATTGTTAGCTTAGCTCGTAGAGCAGATGGAAGTTGGGGCCGAAAAGTTTTAGATTAGAGAACGCACAAAATCGCAGCGTAGGACCTTTCAGCAGGTCACTGTGGAGATAGCTGAGAGAGGCCTGCATCCAGCAGTGGTCGAAAATAATTGTTTATTAAGACAAACTATTATTAGCTTAGCTCGTAGAGCAGGTGGACGTTGGGGCCGAAAGGTTTTAGATTAGAGAACGAACAAGATCGCAGCGTAGGACCTTTTAGCAGGTCACTGTGGAGATAGCTGAGAGAGGCCTGCATCCAGCAGTGGTCGAAAATAATTTCTATGGTGGATCCTTAATTATTATATAAGAAAACCACACTCACAATATACACTTTTAATGCACACGATGGAAGACACTATATTTGACACACTGCAATCCAGGGAGTTAGCTTAATATAGTACAACAGTTAGGTTCACGCTTTACGTGACTGAATTTGCAGATATTTTTTAGAGGTCAAAATAGTTAATTAAAAGTCATAAACATAACTATAACATATATATGCAATAGTTCACTATGGACTATGGAATCGTAGTTCATAGTCCATACAGTCTAGTCTTGTTAATTTGTATTGTTGCTCGATGTATGACAGCACCCCCCCCCCCCCCTAATGCTAGAGAGCCAAGATCGTTCCATAAATGTAAGCGACTGCTACTATATAGCAAAATAACTGCAAGTAGGAGTCGCATCCACTATGCCGGTCTAGTTGGAACCAGAAACTTACAAGCTGATCCCGAAACGCGACTTAGGCCCGGTTTCTTGATGGATAGTTATCTCAACTAATCGTAAAATAATGACAGATAACTTACTATTGATTGAATTTCGAAAAAAATGCGTTTCTTGATGGATTGTTAGGCATGCTATTTATTATATGACGTCACTAATAACAATTTATTTTGACCACTCAGATGTGAGTGGTCAAACTATTTAATCTCTAGTAATATGCGAACTAGTGTCATAATTGACATGTTTGTATTGCGTTTTTTTTGCAAATTATCTCATATAAAACGAATTTGAGCATTGAAAATGCATTTTTCCTATTGTGAAAATTCATCATTCATTCACAAACAATTTTCGGATGAAGATTGTTTTATGGCAAAAAGACATAAAAAGACTTTCCGTCCCAGGAAAGATAATTTTAGATTGTGGGATTAACATGATGTCAAAGAAAGATTTCGGATTAATAAAAAAACATGCACGTGGCTCATAAAAGAATTAAAAATGTTTCTTGAACGCCAAACAACAAGGTAAGAAAATAACTTTATATTCAAACTGATAGGAGAGGTTATTTAAAGTGTCCTATATCTAATTAGGACAGGGTCCCCGTAAAAGAGGTAATGCTAAGAAATCACGGCGCAATTTAAGGCGACCGTGGTGTAGTGGCAGTGTAATGGTCATGCAAGCCGAGAGCACGGGTTCGATACCACTTACCGGTACCAATGTATCTTTGATATATGTACTTTGGTCAATATAATTCTTAGCCTTAAAATAACATAAAAAAACCTATACTTTTTTGTATGACCCATTTTATGTTCTTATTGGTCATGCAAAGTTTTAAATAATCATTAACATACAGTTCCAACCAATTACTGAATATTAATCTAAATTATTTTCTTACAGAATTCATGATGTCAGTATAAAGGATCAAATATTATTAACAATAAGATTTAATGCCACTGGAAATATTGGCCCTGGAGACATCCTCAAGAAAGCTGAGTTACCTAGTGCCCATAACTGTAGAGCTTGTATGAAATTGTATTGTAAATGTGATGGAAGCAAAAAAGTGATGGGAGTTGTTTCAGGATCTTGGCAAGTGGCACTTAAGGATGTCTCCAATTTGGTTAGAAAACACTCTCCTGGGCCTGCCTTGTTTAACGCATCCAACCACATCCGATTTATAAATTCCTTTCGTCAATCTACTTTCACTCATCCTTTCCATGTGCCCAAACCATCGAAGCATTCCTTTGTCAATCCTTGTCACTACATCTTCTTTCAAGCCACATCTATCACGCAATGTGCTATTCCTTATTCTATCCGCTATCGTCACTCCACATACACTCCATAACGACAGCAATTCTACAGCGTTAATTCTACTCTCATGCGTCTTCTGCCATACCCAACCTTCACTTCCATACATTAATATAGGAACAAGCACTGCATTATGAATAATCCAGCCATATAATATTGCATAAATATAACATAAATTGATGACTTTAGATATAAAAATCAATCAATCAATCAAATTGTCATGCCACAGGGTTAGGTAGAGACAATAGAACGCTACTTGTCATGATTCTGACATAACTCTCACGCTTCCATCACATTTACAATACAATTTCATACAAGCTCTACAGTTATGAGTACTAGGTAAGCTTTCAGCTTTCTTGAGGATGTCCTTTACTATTATGTTATTCTATATAATATACAAAACCTATACATATATATACTCATTATAAAAGTTTTGAAAAATAAAAGATAGGATACAGAGAAATAGGTATAATTAAATTGTCATGCTTTTTTCCCCACAGGAATAGGCAGAAACATAGAATAGTATCAAAACTGAGATATAATATAGATGTGCGCACTTGCTTCCACTGCAGACGTCCAGCGCTCTTTTAATCTTCCTATATTTCATCAGCTCAAAAGTCAGCGCTCTTTTGCCGGAAATTGTACTAGCTGTTCCCCGCAGTCAAACCCGCGTTTATAAACAGTAATTCGTAGCTTGAGTACATTACAGGACGCCTTGCATCCCTGTGGTCCATCATCAGGTACTCCTCAACCATATTGTCATATCAGCCTAGGTATGAGCTTAATGTAAGAAACAGTTTGTTAAATCAGCATAATTATGTCTGTTACAAATCCCCTGCATCCTCATGATCCATCATCAGGTACTCCAGGCTTTAATTTGATAACAGCACAGCTAAAGGCGCATAGTAAGAGACATTTTTAGTTTAAACACCATAGTTATATCTCTTGCGGTTTTACCTATGTGAGATGATCCATCATCAGGTTCTTTAGATCCAGAGGGTTTCCTTCCTATTTTTATCCATTATTATTGCCATAATCCACTAATATATCTACAAACCAATAAGATATCTAAAAGAATATTACATATGTATTGGGAAATAAAGTTTGACTTTGACAATATTTTTTTTTATTGGCATAAGGATAGAGTATTTAGTGCATTTCTGACCCAATTAATTTAAAAAAATAAAAAAGTCGCAACACTACATGTCAAACGGTAATCAATGCCTCAATGAATTTAAAAATATTAATTATAAATAGTTACGATCTGTCTGTTGATAACAATAATAATTTTTTTTTTCAAGAAACACATTTCGCTGATTACTATTTTTTAGTGAATTTACTATAGTTGCTTAACTAATTATAAAAGTTACAAATAGACAAATTTCACCAACCATCAAGAAACCGGCCCTAAGTCAGGGTAAGTGGTGTTACACAGAAATATACAGTAATTCATTAAAGTAACACGTACTTAACAAAGTCAAAGGCTATTAACGAAAGACAGAGTTGGAAGTACCTTGCAAATACTATAACCCATATAAAAGATGAAGTACCTTAACATGCAACCAAAGCAACATTGTAATCGACACCTTAACGACCATTAATAAATCAACGGTCCCGATCTACCTGCCATATAAAATGATATCTGCAGGAAATTCTTGCGAACACAGTTATGTTTTCCATTTCTAGTACAAAATTGAAACCATATCTTTATACTGCTATTTATAGAAAAGGGGAATGCCCATTTATCTATCGATCCCCGTCACATATTATTTCGTATTATAGCTTAAATTGGATACAAAAAAGGACTAATATCATACTATCAACGAAAAAAAATATCCTTTTCTTTTGAAAGGTTTCCTGTAAAATTACATTTTTATTTGGAGGTTAGCAAATAGTAGGGGAAAACACGTAACAGCTTAAAATAAAACGATTAATTCAAGTCATCTAACACAAAATATCCTAATAGCCACTAATAGGTTCTGGGTATCACAGGGGAGGCCTATATTCAGCAGCTTTGATAATGATGATAATGATGATAATGATGATGATGATAAATTTAATATAAATTGTTATGACTGTCTGCCACTCTCCTGTAGATATATGCTCTAGTTGTATATGAACAATAATAAGAAAATAGTATTATCTTAGATTTTGCGCGAACATTGAATAATGAATTAAACACAATTTATGCGGCTTAACAATACACAAACTCAAGTATTAAGTCCAGCAAACTGCCAAACCAGATGACAACGTTTATTTTTTATTTCTGCCATTTATTTTTGCCAAAAATTGAAATGATCCGAGAATAACAAACATGAAACGGGGTAGTTTTGAAAACAATAACAGCATCAACCACTATAGGACGACCAAAACCTCAGTCTCTTCGTGACCACGATGGCTGCAAAACTCTCGAAACGTCGGAATAATAATAATAAAATATATAATCAGAAACCTAGAAAAATAAACGCGAAAGTAAGTCGCATAAAATTTGTTTAATTCAATATTAAGAACATAATAATAAAACAATATTAAACACATTGATGATATGATTTAGTCCTAATTCTATAATACGAGCACTTATCCCTCGTCTCTTAGTGCGGCATATCCCAAAATATGCCCGCACTTGCTATTGCTACTACATATCTATATCCACCATGCCAGGCCAGGCTAACTCCGGCAACTTTTAAACTTATTCAAAAAAACGAATGTTTATTTTCTATTTCTAAACGCAAAAGTATTACAAATAACAAATGAAAATGTGCCAACACCGGATAGAAATCTTTATCAAGATATTTGTTATAAGTATTAAATATAATCAGGCTGCTAAATGGAATCTATTTAGCACATACTTATTGTATTGGACGTAACACATTAATACTGTTAACACTACATTATGCGAAATATAAATATTACATGACTCACTTTCGACATCACTGTTCGGCCTAATTTTAAGGCTATCATAAACTTTTATTATTCTTTATTTATTGTGACACGACATTTGACCTCGACCCGCCTGATGATAAGCAAGAGGAGATCCAAGAGTGACGACGACTGAAAGAACCGAGTTAATTCATGGCTGCCTCAGTCGCCGTCACTATGTCGGCCGAAGAAAAAAATTACTAAATGGGTTTTTTCAGCCGTTGGTGCTCTTGGAGTTACCCTTGCTTACCGGCAAGCAAGTCGCGGTTAGTGTCGATATATATACATTATATACATTATCATACGATATACTGTCATTTTGTACAGAAAAACAATCTATGTGTATTTTACTAGCTATAATCAATATATAATAACAATCAAAGTACATATAAAAATATTAATATTATAGAAATAATTAATTAAACAAATTTTATGCGGCTTACTATCGCGTTTATTTTCGTTTTGATTTTACATTTTTTTTATTTTTCCTACGTATCGAGAGCTTTGCAGCCATAGGAATAATAAATAATAAAAAATTGTCCCGTAGAAAAAAAAATGTAAAAAAATAATAAACGCCATAGTAAGCCGCATAAACTTTGTTTAATGACGGCGACTGTTGCAGCCGTGAATTAACTCGGTTTTTTTCAGTCGTCGTCACTCTTGGACCTCCTTTTGCTTATTATTAGGCGGGTCGAGTTCAGATGTAGTCACAATAAAAAAAATCTCTTACATCCTTTTACATCCACAATTATCTTTATTCATACATCCTCTATGGTTTACATTTTACAGTTTTCATAACTAGTACATACGAGTAATACTATTTTTCAATACTAGGCTTCGTATTTGTTTTCTCTCACTTACATAATAAATAAAAATGGATGGCGCCAATTGTAAACCGCCAACACATTAGCTCCACACGCTGACTCAGTGTTTATGAAATACACTATTATAAATTAACACCAATTCTTCACAGTCATTGCAAAACTAAAGACGAGACCTCGATTATTATTGGGTAAACAATACATTGATTTAACATTTGGAAGACGGGTGAATTGGAGTAGTAAGTACCTATTTAGTTTCTAGTTTCCTCATTTCATATTTGTGCGTTATTAATATATTTAATAAATAATTGTTTTATTTGGCACATAACAATCAGTTGCAAGTAACTCTAGTTAATTTTAACATCTATTAAAATAAAGCGTGATGGTTGTTTTGACAACCGATACACGAAACATTTCTTTTTTAATATTTATTTATTAGGTTAGTTAGTTATAAAGACTTATAAAATATACATTAAAAATGTAGTAGTTAAAATTTAACTCCCTTTAAACCACTAAAAGATATATATGTAAATATAGAAAATAGTAAAAAAAGAGAATATAAACATTTATTTCGTTTTGATTAGGCAAGTCTATCTAGTGTTAACGCGACCGGAAATGCTTGTCTCATTGCTCATAGTTAGATTGTTGAGCTAAGAGAAGGGGGTTTTGCACGCAATCAGCTCAGCCTGAATGGATGCAGCACGCGACGGTCCCCATGACTTGTTATTTAGGTGTTAGGCACCAAACAATAAATACATCGTGGTGAAATGCCGCGTGTTTGCACAAAATAATTGCAAGATTTCCCATCTTATCTTTTGTTTCTTTATGTATCCTACCAGATGACTAATCATTGTTCTTATTTATTATTGTAATTGGCACGACATTTTTTTTTAATAATGTAGCTCGACACAGGATAGTACCCTGCCTGTGGATGGAGGCAACTACTAGTATAGTTAAATGTACTAGTAGTTGCCTAGTCTCAAGTAGCAGTCACATCCACTATGTCAGCCTAGTTAGAACCGGCAACTTGTATTGTAACTTAACATATGGCAGCACCCCGCCTAATGTTAAGCTGGAGTGCGATCCATGAATGAAGGTAACTACTAGTAGAATACAGTTGCAAATCGGCAACTTTAAAGCTGATCTTGAAACGTCACTTCCCGCACAGTAGGCTTGACACTCAAGTACTACCCCGGATCGGCAGACTAGACAAATAACCACTGCCCACGACTTATAATCTTTCCGTAGTATATATAATATTACATATTATTTTATTACACATACATTTCTTGGTAACTATTTGGAAGGTTTTATTGTCGCACATCAGGGTGTCAACGCGTAAAAGGAATAAAGACATAAATTTTCCTATTTTATGCATGTTATGTAAATATTATAGTTAATTAATCAAATTTTAATATTAATTCTAGTTAAATAGACAAGTAACGACTGCCATATATTAAAAATATTTATTTTAAAAACGTTATCATAAAACGCAAGCTCTTCGAGTATTGTTAACGTAATTTATGTGGCTTTATGTAATTTAATTACCCAAATAAAAATGTGTATGAGACATTTATTGTATTCTGTTTTCTTTACAAAAGCATGTTGTTAATAAATTAATTGTTTTAACTGTTAAATGGTCATATATTTATCTTTTGTTTAAAATATTACGTAAGTTTTAATTGTGTAATTGTTACAATACTACATATATATATGTTTTTAATAATATTTCTATACTAAGCTACTAAAGTGCTTGTATCATAGAAACAGGACAACCAAAGTACATATATCTAGGATACATTGGTACCGGTGGGTGGTCTTGCACTGCCACTACACCACGGTCGCCTTGAATTACATATATTATTATGTTATACTAAACAAGATTAGAACCAGACCATAAATATTTTTTGTTATTGTGAGTCAATATCCAACCTTGACTTGCCTAATGGTAAGCAAATGGAGATCCAAGAGTGCCAACAACTAAAAACCCATCTCAGTTTACTTCTACTATTCAGCTCTCTAACAAGGGTCATAGTCACGAAGAAGCAGTAATAAATCGCGTAAGTATAATAATAAATTTAATAAAATCGGATAATTTTCAAGATGATTTTCTTCTTATTGGCCTAAAAAGAGAACATTATAATTTTCTATCAAATTTCATGTTTAAAATACAAGAAAATTAAATTTTTAATTTAAGGACTTTTTTCAGTATCTACATACTAGGAAGCATTGTGATACGGCGTTGTTGTCCATACGTTCGTCTGTGTACTAGATCAGGTCAATCTAGTGACGTCAAAAAATCTAGTTTAAAAAAAAATTGTTATTGGAAATGCTCACTGGAAAGCTCAAAATATACATTAAAATTGATAGAATCTATTATATGTAAAATCGCTTATTAATTGTATAAGAATTGCATATAGTAATTTCACTCAAAGTTGTTTAAAATAAATAACATTACACAGCAATACTTAGTATGTATGAAATTGTGTTAAATCGTAAGAGTCAAACAGTAACAACAAAATATTGCTCTGAGCCTACTCGAGTTGAAGTATTATTGTAACAGAGTGACAGAAGCATTACTTCCTTATTACTACACATTTTCATAGAGACCTCATTGAATATCATTTATGAGGTAACTGTGCTCGGAGGCTCTATACATATATGTATATTAATAGCACGTGTCTGGTAGTATAGGCTGTTTTCACACTGAGAGACATAGATATGAAAAAACTTTATTTAGGTACATCAAATTTTACATCTCTTATAAATCTGTGAATTAAAGGTCTACTAGTCTGCGTAAGAGACTGTGTTATAGGAAAACCCAGTCTTTCCCTGACTCATACAGAAAGCTATGAGATGTATTTTAAAAAAGGAAAAAAGGAAAACATAACAAAACAGGAAAAAAGATACATGCTAATCTTTTATACAGTAATAAATATATTGAAATTGTATTGTTGTAAGTGGTATGGTATTGATGTATTTCATTTAATTACCTTTAGTAGGTTTTCTGTAGATTTATAGTCTTTAGTATTTAACCATGTACTAAAAGTATTTTTAAGTTTAAATGAAAGCATTTAGATATATCCTAACTGAATATAAATATTTGTTTTATTATTATTTGGCATAATACTATTATTTATCTTTTGTTCCTCTTCCTACACTTAAGAAATCATCGGATACATCCCCAATGGTTAACTGGCAAATAATGCTTTAAGGCATTAAGTTCGCCTCTTGTAAACTTTTGTACATACAATTCTATTATTATTATTTCTAATGATACCTGATGTATTTTGGTGACACAAACGTTTTTCATTTATCATTTACTATCAAGATCTAATGTTACCATACAATTTTACATTATAATGAGTTTTAGTTGGACTGGATTTGTAAACTTTGGTGACTGGGATACGACCTTCAATCTCCATGCAGTGTGTAACAGGCCAGTATGCAAATGTTGCCTTCGTATGAATGTTTGCGTGCTGCACACATAGTCACATTTGTGAGCTCCATTCATAAAACTCGAAGCTATCTAACTATGAATTAATCGCAACATTTGAATATGTTACGCTCACAAAGGAAGCGGCCATTGAGAAAAACTCGACAGGAACAGGTTTGGCACGTGTCAATGAACGCCAGGAATATTTCGGACACAATCCCCGGGTTAAAGTTGTCCAGCGAGATGATTTAAACGGTTTAATAGACGCTCGTTTGAATAGTTATTTTGTATCAATTATATTTAACGATTTCCAGCGACATTCGTGAGCTTGACATGTTATTGGGAACATTTCGTAATAATTAACAGACACCGATATCCCGTTCTACAGGTCCGATGCGGCTCGCACTTTACATGGACTCATTAGATGCTTATATTATGTACGCGCATGCGCAAGATTATAACCATCCATGTTCCTAATCGTTCACTAATTACTGTCTCGATTCGAGTCTGTAATAGGTAACCTACCTCTAATTGGTTACAAGCCGACAAAGGACCCAGCGTCAGACTCAAAAGCCAATTCTAATTATTTCAAATTATCGGCTTGAAGTTGACAGATGACGCTCAAATTCATCAATGGCTTCTTACATTTAATATCTAAAGCAGTTGGTGAATGAAAGTTGGCGACCTCAAACAGCGGGTACGTAGGCGAAGAGCTGTTGCAACGCTTCTGGCGCAGTGGGGCAGCCATCGTGAATCGCAAGCCATTCACAAATCTGTCCCGTGGGCGTCACCAGATTACCCTCAACTGAGCTATCATAATATATACGTAAGCCCTAAATGACATAATACCCATTCAAGTAGCTATACCCTACCTAACTTTTTATATTGCGCACGTGCAGAAATTTTTAGATGACAGGCGTGGCACATTGCTTAGCACACTACTTTGCTACGTATAAATTCCCGGGTTCGATTCCTTGTGGCAGCAAAGATTTGTTTATTAGCTTTTATTTGTAATTTTTAATAATAAGTTATTTACTTATATACAGAATTGTTTATAACGGTTATATAACAAATATATAACGAAAAGAATTTATTAATCTCAGGTGAAGTCATACGTTAAACAAGGCAAGCCAGATGGGTGTACGCCCACCAAATCGGAGACATCCTTAAGAAAGCTAGGTTGCCTAGTGCCCATAACCATAGAGCTTGTATGAAGAGATTTGTGGATGTGAAGGAAGCGAGGGAGTGGCGCTCCATTGTCTCTGCCTATCTCTGTGGGAAAAAGGCGTGACAATTTGATTGATTGATATTTACTCCGGGTCTGGTTACCAAAGAGTGCTAGGCAGTGGTGCCCAGTCTGCCGATCTGGGCTAGTAAGTATACAGACTGTGAAATTACTTAGTCGCGTATCGGGATCAGCTTGTAAGATTTTGTAAGTTGCTGCTATTAGTTACTGTTATTTTGTTACTGTAGTAGAAGTCACCTTCATTCACGGACAGAACCCCCGCTTAACACCAGGCAGGGTACTGTTAAGTTTAATTATTAAATATAGAATAAAATAAATAATATTCGTAACGGAAATCTAAACAAATTATTATGCAAAACAGTGTTACAAGAACTAGCATCGTGTCCCTGTCCGATGGCATCGCAAGCACCAGAACTCACCATCTTTATGACTCCACTCACTTCATAATTTCTTATAGATATACGATTATGACTTAGACTAATTTAACTAAGATAATCATTTTAGGTAAGCTAGAACAGCAATTGCTATGGAGATACATTTATTAAAGATTACATTTTTAAAATAATTGTGAATGTGAAGGAAGAGATGGAGTTGTGTCAGGATCGTGGCTCCATTGTCTCTGCCTATCCCTGTGGAAAAAAGTCATGACATTTTAATTTTCAAAATAAGTTTGTAGTCAATTTCCCACTTTCAAGTGTACAGACAGTTAAGACACTCCGCCTGATGTTTAGCTGGAGTGTGGTCCATGAATGGAGGTTACTGTTACTACAGTTTAATAACTGTTGTAGTAGTCACATTCACTATGCCGGCCTAGTTGGAACCGACTATTTACTATAAATTGGTCCCGAAACGCGACTAAGTTACTTTACAGTTTGTGTACGAGTAATTGTAAGTGGCACCATTGCCTACTAGTCTTTGATAACTAGACCTGAAGCATACTCTGTCTTTTTATTAAGAAAATATTTGTCTAAGTTTGGTTCATGACGTTTTGGTTATGTCATAATCGTCCAGCACTTACTTAGCCATCTCTTGAAAAACAGCGAGAACTTAGTTAATATTTAACCTACATAGAACCTATGTAATATTTATTAATTTAATAGATATTACAAATAAAGGCTATAAAACAAATATGTCCCCCGACCTGGAATAGAACATGAAACAAAGTGGTGTTCGCCTGTCGTCAAAATTCATTACATTTTAAGAGTGATTGGCAGGGAGTTGTGGGTCATTTTCCCAGTCAGCCGATCGGGGTATTACTACCACTTTCAACTATACAGACAGGTTTGGGAATCAACTTGAAAGTTGCAGATTCCATCTAGGCCAGCATTGTGGATGTAACTGCTACTTTCAATTAGTAGCAGTCGTTCCATTATTGGCCCAAAATCCAGTCTAACACCGAGCCACAATAAATAAATAAATAGTTGCCATTCGTGTTACAGCTAGCACGACAATAATCTCCGCATTGTCTCACAATTTTATACATAGTCACGTATTTGTCGGTTGTTAGAACGGTTAGTTATATTCTGTTGTTTGTAAAATTTTAACTTTTATGGTCAATTTTGGGTATTGACTCTCCGTCAAGGATGTAGTGTACAAATGTATTTAGTATCATTTGTATTTACACAATTAAATATATTTGACACTACCAAATACGTTAATTAAAAAACTAAGAAAAATAAACCGAATCTTTGGCTCTCTAAAGATAAAATAAACAGATATTGTGGAACAGGTGTTAATAAATAAGCGTAGATTATCCGTTGACAGATCTAATCGGATCTTGTTTACATTGCGAAAGATTTCCCGGTGGCCGCGAACGACGCTAGGTCGGTTATCGTTTCTATTTAAACTGTTCTAACATATTGGTTCTAGTTGTTAGACTATTTATTGTTAACCCCTTTGCTTATCTAACCCAGCGTAAAGTAATGTCGGCCTTGTTAGGCTGATTTCTGTAGAAATTTTCCGTTTGTGCACGTTTTGATTGTTTTTACATGCAAATCGTGTGTTGTAAATATATCTAGTTGGCTACCCGATTAGCTGCCGCTGGAACAACTTGTTGTCTTAACAGTTTACGTACTAACATGAGTGAATTACATCGCATTATTGTAAATAGCTCACTGCTTGGCCATTTAATGTGTAGAAGTAAATAATTTTATAGTAGCATTTATGTTTAAATTGATTCGAGATAATAATGCAATTTAACTTTGACGTTTAGCCAAGCAACGGGAAATAATGCCCCGACAACTTATAATTAAGTTTTGTAAGCAATGAAATAATAAGCATAAAACTTTAAAGCAACCTCAAATCATTGTATATTTATACTCGCTGAGTAACCTAAGTAAATGTTTTCTTTAGTCAGTTTAAATAAAATTAATGGGCCATTAAAGCGAACAATTACCCGAGCAGTCCGAATACTATCAGCGGATCTATGAGAGGAAATCTCATAACCTTTGTGCCTTCGAGTCAGAACAACCAATACGATTCACCTCCATTCAACCTCATATTTATCACACGGGTATATTATTCCTATTTTATCCTTACTAAGAACTGAGAGGTTTATTTGCCATTCTCAAAACTATATTTTGCTCTGTTTAATAAATAACACGTCTTTCTTGAAACAAATAACTACTATTTTATTCCATTTATTAAAATAAATACATTTTATATTTTTTTTCACTAAGAATTTAGACAAGGCAGGCCCAGGAGGACGTTCGCCGACCAAATTGAAGAAATCTTTAAGAAAGCTAAGTTGCCTAGTGCCCATAATTATAAAGCTATGAAGAGAATTGTGAATGTGAAGGAAGCGAGGGAGTTGTGTCAGGATCGTGGCAAGTGGCATTTCATTGTCTCTGCCTATCCCTATGGAAAAAAGGCGTGACAATTTGATTGATTGATTGGTATTTATTTTTTGTACTATTTAGCCATTTGGATATATTTATTGAGTTTTACATTTCTAACTTATATACAAACACGACGACCAAAGTACATACAAAGGTATATCAAAGACACATTGTGATTCTAAACCGGGCTCTTGGTTTGCGATACCATTTATCTACCACTAGACCACGGTCGCCTACATACACAATACAATCGACAAGTGGAATGCTTTGCCAGCCCATGTGTTCTCTCCGTCCTATGATTTTGGATCCTTCAAGCGATGCGTGGAGAATCACCTCTGGCCGGTATAGTGAACTACTCGTTTTTTTCAGTCGTCGTCACTCTTGGACCTCCTCTTACTTACCTATTATCAGGTGGGTCGAGATCAGGTGCCGTGTCACAATAAAAAAATAAAAAAAATTGACGTGTAAAGAACGCTTTCTCTGTATTAAATTATCCATATACTCGTATGTAACTAATTTATTATGTAAAATACTACCTTATTTTTTTAGTTTTTATAATTCTTTGTGCTTTTTAACTCATAGTTTCGTTAAAAATATTTAATGTTGTTCGAATGCCTGGAAGAGATCACCATTCTGTGTGTTGTTTTAAGGCTACTTACACAATAAAGAGTTTGTTTAAATATATTTATTAAAATCTTCATTTAAATTTCGAATTAATTAATGCAACCTACTCATAAATCATAATTAATGTTTATATATTCATAGCAGTTAAAACCGCAAGTATTATAACCGCTTATTTTTTTCTGCTTCAATGGTAGATCGCTGCGCACGCGCCGATCGTGATTGTTGCTTATGTTTCGTATGAATGGGCTGCAGTGAATCACGAGGCATCCATTCATTCACAACGCCCCCGCGTACTACGAAATGCTCATCCTAACGCATTATGTACCAATACACAATTATTGCTTTGTCCTCATCCTTTCCTTGCATTAAATCTATATACTACTTAAACTAATGTACAATGTAAACCTGTGTAGGTTGATGGTGCTTTGATCAAAAAATAACGCAACGCGGGTTTTCTAAAAAACAAGATATATGTTATATACTAGTGTTTTTTTTACAATAATTCGATCGAATAAAACAAAAAACGGATCGATGGATTGAATCGAACTTCATGGGGTTCTTGTGGGCATATTGAACTGTAAAAGGCACACTCAACATTACAGGTTTTCTCGATATTTCCAACTTAGCGCTTGATTATCCCAAAATCCGCTTTTAATCCCTTAATTTTTTCCACTAGTGTATTTAATTTGTAATTTACTACTGTGATCAAAAAGTAAAGTAACATTGTCATTTGAAACTCCCGAGCATTAGGAAGGCTGGTAATTTATTTTTTCCTAGGTTGGTAGGACTGTCTATATAACATTTGCCAAACGTCTGTTTGTCAAAAGGTTTAATTATATCCGTGTTACACGTGTTTTTGTAAACGACCAAAAGTGAATTTTCGATTTTAAAATGGGTGATTTTGTTGAGCAAAGCACTTGCATCAAAGAATTTACATTTTATAAACAAATTCACCTTACTAATTGATTACAATAATATATAATTATAAATCTGATAATTATAAATCTGATAATTATAATTATAATTTATAAATCTGATGTGGGTGGATGCGTTAAACAAGGCAGGCCCAGGAGAGTGTTTTCCGACCAAATCGGAGACATCCTCAAGAAAGCTAGGGTGCCCATAACCACAGAGCCTGTATGAAGAGAATTATGGATGTAAAGGAAGCAAGTGAGTTGTGTAAGGATCGTGGTAAGTGGCGCTCCATTGTCTCTGATATAATTTAGGATATTACTCCAATATATAAAAATAAATATAAAATAATTCACCATCTCTTTAGTATATTTTTAATCGTAATATAATTACAGTTAACAGACGGTTAAGTAACTTAGTCGCGTTTTGGAATCCGCTCGAATGTTGCCGGTTCTAATTAGCATAATGTATGCGACTTTAATATAAACCTTAGTGACACATAAGGCGACCTTATTACTAAACAGCAACCTCTTCCAGGCAACGGTAAAATAAAACCGATATAATAATAATATGAAGGGTACTTAAGATACAATGTACTATATCGTAATTACTAAATAAACTTACCTGCCATGATTTACCATCAGGGAAGCCCTCAATTGCCTTCAGAGCAGTCACAAAGGTATTTATTTTATTCATTAACATTTCTATACTAAGCTACACTTTGTGCTTGTATCATAGAAACAGGATACATATATCAAAGATAGATTGATACAGGCAAGTGGTCTTGAACCCGTGACCATTGCACTAGCACTACACCACGGTCGCCTATAACTAAGCCGGTACTTTATATAGGAGTATAAATGATACTATTAATATTCTCTGAATTAAATTAAATGCTTTAAGTAACGTCAGTTACTTTAGTTTCTCACAATGATAACTATATTCTACAATAAAAGGTATTAACTTTCATCATTACATAAATACGAAACGGAAATTGATTCCATGTCAAATAGATGTCAGTTTGAAAGCGATTTACATATCGAAACATTTATCGTATTAAAGTTCTCACAGAAATCACTTTAAGCTAAATGTTCCATTGAATTTCTAGTTACATGTGATAGTTAAAATCATATAACTCAGTGCGATGTTTCTTAATTATATCATATATAATCTTTAACCTCTTTAGGAATAGCCCCGTGAAAAATTATATATATAATGATTTTGGCTATTCCACATGGCAATTTGTCTTCTGTAATACCATTTTTTTTTGTAATAGCAGTTGTGATCCAAGTTCATACAAATATCAATAATTTTCCCCATTTAGGATGTGTCAAAATAATTTTCTAGGAAAGATTAAGTTAGGTTTGTAGGTAACATAAACCAATCACATTTTGCAATAAATCTAACAAATACCTTGTATAATCATGAAAACACATTTCATACATTATCTCAATAATTACCAAATGCTACTTAGATCGCTTCTGTTCTTAACTCGCCAATTATTATTCGTATTATATTTCGCAACCCTAAAATGAAACGGTGTTTTTTCAGTCGGCTCTCTTGGACCCTTGCTTAACATCAGGCAAGTCGATATCAGATATCGCGTCGTAAAATAAACCATAGAGTGTGTATGAACAGAATTGTCAATGAGAAGGGGGAGAGTTGTGTCAGGATCATGGATAGCGCTCATCCTTCTCATGATTCTGATGACCTTGAACTTATATTAAAACTAAAGTGTAAGGATACATTTAAAGTAAACAAATCGATATAATAACTAACATGGATTAAAGTAATTATAAATCCATTAATATTTAATATTAAACCGGTGGCTGTAATTTACGCAACTAGACCGTTCTGTTTGAAACGTGAAATTTATAATAAGCAGTTGTAGTAACATTTGTTTTAATAATCAATCAGTCAAATTGTCACGCCTCAATAAAGGGATTGGCAGAGCCAATGGAACGCCCGACACTACTCTTTAGTTTAATTCCCATCCATAGATCCATAGATGTTTAAAAATTTCTCTCCCGTTAAATTGTTTTTTTTTTTTGTTACATCTAATTTCATGATATTGGAAAAAATAAAATTATCAAATAATTAAATTATTTTCTTATTTATTCAAAAACTATTCATGCAAAATCGCTCATTAAAACTATCAGCCACGGCAGTGTCCTTGAAATAATAACCTACGCCTGTTTGCTTGAAACATACGCATATTTAAACATTTGGATGAAATAATATAGGATTATTGAAATAACATTATATTTATAGCAGAAGAAAAATTTTAACCATTGACCACGTAAACGTTAATATAATTTAATTAAAGTAAAAGCGCAAAAAGTATGAATTATGATGAAGAATCATGTAAATTTATTTGCCATTTGACTGATGAACGTTGGCGTAAGTATCCCACCCCTACGCGGTTTTAATATTTTAGTGAAATTGAAATAGAAGAGTTCAACTTTGATATTTACGGAAACACACAG
The DNA here is from genome assembly GCA_905220615.1 of Tinea trinotella. NCBI lineage: Eukaryota > Metazoa > Arthropoda > Insecta > Lepidoptera > Tineidae > Tinea > Tinea trinotella. The sequence continues at coordinate 6,218,218 of HG992314.1, forward strand.
AGGCAATAACACATATTATTGCCACAGATTATACATTCACTAGACATGGAATAGCAACAACAAAACAGTTTGATGAGTATCTACCTGAACTCATATAGTTCAATACTTTAAACAAGCAAATTATCCTTCGAAGGTGCAATACTTTCCTTAGACATCCTTCCTTGGACTTTAGAAGCGAAACATGAAAAATCACCTTTGGCTGGCATAGTGATGGTGACAGAGCAATCGTGAACTGAATCGGATTTTAGTCATCAAGAGTTCATCATTTGGAGTTTACTCTTTAAGAATCGATTTTTATATAAGATCCGAATGTAATGTATAAAAATCACATGAGAAGTGAAAATAATACAAGCAATAAATCAAAAGCATTAAAAAACGCAACGATTTATGTCAAAAGCATTATGTGTGTACTTATTATTATTGTTAAAATATAATTGTGAATCTGTATATAGGAAATACCACACTAAGTAATGAATCTGTTATAATCTGTTATAATAATATTTATCTGATTTAACCGCTGATTTAAAACACAGCTGGCGCCCAACGTGGGGTATTCGCTAAAATTTGAAGTGAAGCTGACAAACACTTTATTTTCAGATTATCAGGTTTTATGCCACACCTCGCCTGTTGTTAAGCTATAATACGGAAACAACTGTTGCCACATAAAGATGTCTGCAAGCGGCAGACAGCAATTGGAAATATCTTCTGATAGGTAGCTTTTAAAACATTGTAGCGAAATGAATGAGCAGCGCTGAGAAAAGCTCTCTGCGTTGCCTTCTTTACGACAAAATTTTAATTCCAACTATTGAAGTGTCTATTGACACATCGTCTGTGATTGTCAAGTAATAATACCCTTTAAGATACACGTTTAAATAATTTAATATTCTTCACATATGTAACTTTTATTTGGAATTGCGTAGGCATGGTATTATGTAAAGTTTGCTGTTTACTCATAATTTCCTATCTTATGTTATATTCTTTTATACTAATAGACCGTAATATATGTACTTTATAAGTAAACGCGACTAAGTTGCTTTACGGTCTGTATACTTGTGAGTGGTGCGGGGTCCCCCAGACAGTAAGGCTGGCAATTGCTATACAAAGGGAAAATATTGCCAATCTGGGACTATCTCTGATGCGACGTCTTTAAATGATATTTTTTATTTACAGTTTAATTATAGTTAATATACTTTTAATTTTATCTGTTACTTCTTTAAAAAAAGAAATATTACTCATTAAATTAATTAATAGGTATTACAAAATAAAAGCCATGAAACAAATATTTGCTCCGGCCGGGAATCGAACCTGGAACTTACCGGTGTGGTAATATCTACGCCAAGCCCTTTGTCAAAAAATAAATATAAACAGATATTCTGTTAGAAAGTAAAGCTAAACTACAGGTTACGTTTATTAATAAAATTTGCCTTAGTAAGTTTGTTTTTTTGTTTTGGACGGATCTTACCTCTGTATCAGTTAAATGCCTCTTTGGATTTGGGATCCTGATCTGAAAATCTCACTTCATGTTCGACCGGCCTTAAAGATGCTTTGACAGATTGCAACGATAATTTCGTTTTGTACAAATAAAGAGTTAATATCGTCAATAATTTAGTATTAAAAAAGGGAGATCTGTCACACGACACTTAGCTGATATAAAAGCGCAAGTCTTTCGTTAAATCATCCGTCAGATGTTAATCGAGGCTTTTAACCGGTGGCACCACGGACGAGATCATTACACGTCTCTTGGATAAAACTCACTACATACAGGGTGATTAAAACGTTACAACGTTGTGTCGATATTAATGCACTTCGCTACTAATCAAAGAGTAATATGCAATACGTAAAAAGACGTTCTTTTGCTTAGTTTAAGCTTAAAACTTTTACTTGTTAAAGCCACCAATGATTTTTATTTTAAATAATTCTAATATACTTTTTTTTAATAGTAGGTAAAAGTTTTAACAATCACCGAAATTAACTTTGTACCGCAAACTCTCAACATTGAAACTTATGAAATTAATATAAGATTAAATTTGTGTATCATTCAATCATAACGTAAACTTCTCACACAAGTAACATTTCGAGGGAGAGTAAAAGCTGAGTGTTTGGGCAGCGTTCTGATTAATGATGATTAAGAAATGATTTACTATTATTTTAAGATGTACTCGTACTATATTCATACCTTAAATAGTGGTTCCTTAATCGGACCCAGGATTCCGGTCAAATCGAAGACATCCTCAAGAAAGCTGGTTTGCCCATAACCGTAGACCTGGTATGAAGAAAATTATGGATGTGAGGAAAGCGAGGGAGGAAAGGATCGTGGCAAGTGGCCTTTTGTCTTTGGGAAAAAGGCGTAACAATTTGAATGATTGATTGATTTTTTTCAAGAGTACATAGATCGTGTCATGTCTTCGTTTGGTAAAAAAATGTATTGTTCTTTGCTCTCAAAGAACTGGTGACTCCACTTAAACGCGTTGCTTTTATTAAAAGTGTCGCGGCGGACCCTGAGGAAACTTCCAACATTTTTAATTAATTTAAATGAGTGCTTAATTCTAAACTGGTTCAGCTGTGTTTAAGTGCAGTTCCATTTACATAATACCTCTTTATCTTTCGGCCAATGCAAGGAAGCGAAATTATGTAACCTATTTATGTTTACAAATACTAGTATCTAATCGGATTTAACTAATTGTAAATTATTATTGTACTACAAATAATATTCCTGCACAGGTCGGGTAAAGTATCCGCATTCTGTCGACCAAATCGGTAGTCGAACTAGACGTTAAGGGGCTGACGACGGAAAAAACTAAGTCAGTTCATGGCTGCCTCACTCGCCGTCACTGTGCCGGCCAAAGTGCAAATTCACGCATCGCTTAGATCGTTTAAAAAATTTAAGGTTATAGGATAGGATAGGATGGGTTTGATGTTTGTAATTTAGTCGTCCTATTTCTATTATGATATTTTATATATTTTATGATAGATTCGACGACAGGCGTGGACGAACGGTTAGCAATTGGTTTGTTGCGCGTAAAGTCCCGGGATCGATTCCCGGTCGGAGCAAATATTTGTTTCATAGCTTTTATTTGCAATATTTAATAATTATATTAAATATTGCAAATGCTTGTTAATAAAAAAACGAGGTGGATATTTGCTTCGGGTCTGGTTATCAAAGAGTGGTAGGCAGTGGTACCCAGTCTGCCGATCCCCAGCATATAAGTTACTTGTCAATAAAAAACTTATTGAACACGATAAAAGCAAGTAGTACCACCATTTTCAAGAATACAGACCGTGAAGTGATTTGGTCGCGTTTCGGGATCAGGTTGAAAGTTTCCAATTAGGCCGGCATAGTGGATGTGATTGTTGCTTAGAGTTATTAAATTGTAGTAGTAGTGACATCCATTCATGGACCACACTCCAGCTTAACATTAAGCGGGGTGCTGTTATATGTCGAGTCACAATAAAAAAAAGTAAGTAGCTTATTATGTTAAAACGTGTGAATTTCATAAAAAATTTCAACAATATAACATTGGATGTACTCTACCACAGGACCACACAAACTGCGACATTAATGTGATAGCGAATAGACTTATTGAATACGTCTGCGAGGTATTAAATTCCTACCTGTAAACCGATAATCCCCTTTTGACATTCTTTCGCAGTTTTATGGGCCTCTTAACGTTGGTGTAATAAAATCGACATTTACATCGCATGTCAATTTACGCGCAATCTCAGCTGACAGGATATCAATTGGCTTTTTTTATATTTTTATTGTGACGCGACATATGACAGCACCCCGCCTGATGTTAAGCTAGAGTGCGGTCCATGAATGGAGGTGACTGCCACTACGGTCAATTATCTGTAAGTAGGAGTCACATTCTCTATGCCAGCCTAGTTGAGCCGGAAACTTTTTTTTATTCTGACTCGACATATGACAGCACCCTGCTTGATGTTAAGCCGAAGTGTGATCCATGAATGAATGTCACTGCTACTACAATTCAATAACTGTGAGTAGCAATCACATCCACTGTGCCGGCCTAGATGGCAACTTACAAGCTGATCCCGAAACGTAACCAAATCACTTCACGGTCTGTATACTTGTAAGTGATGGCACTATAACGGATCAGCAGACTAGGTACCACTGCCTACCACTCTTTTATAACCAGACCCGAATCTTCATAGCTATAGGCATACAGGCGGACTTCAAGCCAAATGGCTTATCTCCCCAGTCAACCTTAGGGTCACGCAGATAGTGAAAGGCACAAGCAAGAAACAAAGAAGGTTCAATACCAGTTATTCATCAATACTGGGTTGTAATATCAATTTCGCTGAAAGAGGTACAATAAATATACAATTTTGCTTTTGAAAATTGATTTTCCTATGAAACAGTTTTAAGAATTAATTAGAATAACTACTATAATAATCACAATTTTAAGAATTCATTGAATAAAACTAGTTGTACAACTAAAATTAAAAGTATATTAACTATAATTAAACTATAAATAAAAAATAATATCTAATGACGTCACATCAGAGATAGTCCTAGAGACTGGCAACAATTCCCTTTGTATAGGAATACGTTGGCAGAAATAATGGCCAGCCTTCCTGTCTCTAGACTTCTCTGTCAGCCGCTTGGACAACTCCGTGGCCAGGCGCTTAGCTAACGGTCCCCAAGGGCCCATCGTCTCGACCCCAAACAGCGCAAATTCGTAACCAGTACCGAGATTGGGCAACTTTTTTTATTGTGACACGTCATCTGATTTCGACCAGCTGTGAACCTCTATCATGCTTGCCATCAGGCAGTTTGAAGTCAGATATCGAGTCATAATAATAAAAGTTACCAGTAGTAGCAGTCATTTTCATTCATGGAAGGAACACTAATGTCAGAATGCGTGCTGTCATATGTCGAGTCCTAGTAATAAAATACCTCTACGTTGTTATTATTTTCTGAGGTTTTGCGCGATTTATGAAATAAACTTTTTATGTTTCAAGTTGTTGCTTATTAAAACGTGCGAAGATCTAGTGACCTTTTAAATTTTCGTCATGTATTAGAAATTTCATTAGCATACGTATACATAATATTGCTGTGCGACTAGAGACGGGTGAAGGGGGGCGGGGGGGTCGTCCGCGCACGCGCATTGCACAACCCATGGCGCCGGTGAATGGAACCTCCAGCCGGTGTTCCGTGGGCGGCAGTTTTTATCAATGAACGCGAATTTGTGGCGTACGCACGCCTATGGCGTAACATTGTAACGTGTCACGGTCAATCGACCGCACCAACTGAGGGCCAACGTAGCCTTCTGAAAACCTTTTTATCGTTAGCTCGACAATGTCGATATTTTAACTCAAAAATACTCATTCAGAACAATGCTTAAAATTAAATTGTTAAAATTAATAAATCATTTATTTGAAGAGTGGTAGGCATTGGTGCCCAGTTTGCCGATCCGGGGTAGATTACTTACGAGTATATAGGCCGTGAACTCGGTAAAGTTACTTAGTCGCGCTTCGGGATCAGCTGTAAGTTTCCGGTTTTAACCAGGCTGGCATAGTGGATGCAACTGCCAATTACAATCATTTAACTGTAGTAGAAGGCACTATAATATCAATATAAAATATTTCTGTGCCTGTCGACTCTCGACAGAGGGTTAAATGATTATTGAAGGAATAGTTAACTTTTACATTAATAACTTGCCTTTTGTTAGGTGAAAGTCGATTTCATGAGGAAATAAGTCAGGGTTGGCGGCAATCCAATGTATGATGAAAAAGTTAAGAAAACAGCAACTTTGATTAACAAACAACCTGCCAATAAACACTGATAGTTATGCACTTAGATTTACTTTCAGGATGATCTTTTATCTTGTAAAATGATATTCATCACCATTTTAGATTTTCTAATAACAGACGTAAACAACACAATATTTTGGCCGGCATAGTAAATCGGTCGATTTTCCAGTTGTCGGCACTCCTAGACCTCTTCTTGCGTACCATCAAGCAAATCGAGATCATTTTGGCTTCTTAGTAAAAAAATACACGTATAAATACGTTTTAATTGCTGTGCAATTGAGTTATTTAGAAAATAAGATATAGATTTTGTAAACAATGCAAAACAAATAATTAACTGCATTGTAATCTTTGTACATAAACCTATTTTAAATGTATATACAACTGTTAATACAATTAAGCCCAAGTCCCTATACAAAATGAATGATGTCCTTTAAACTATACATTACTCATATCTGAAACAGGTTATATTCATTTATTATTTCAAGTGTGACTAAATAAGGCATTATCCTAATGCTGGGCTTAGAGTTAGCCTTCGTACAGTTTGGAACATGACGTAATTCAGCCAATTAATTCTGAACCTGTTAAAATGAGCTTTATTTGGTGCTAACTGCTTTCAAGCTATCAGTAACACAATCTAGCATAATTATTGTTTATTGATTACATTTGTATATTTCGCAGTTTCATTTTAATTTAATTAATGTATTTAATTATCTTGATTTTAATTTTATTTTTATTTTACATTTCTATACTAAGCTACTAAAGTAGAAACAGGACGACCAAAGTACATATATCAAAGGTACATTGGTACCGGTGAGTGGTTTTGAACCCGTGCTCTCGCCTTGCATAACCATTGCACTGTCAGTACATCACGGTCGCCTTTTAATGAACTAGCTTAATTTTATATTATAAGTACTATCTCGTATACACTCGTATCTCTCTATCATGATGGATATTTCTTGGTCGTCTCTTACGATATTTAGTGGTAGGCAGTGATGCCCAGTCTGCCGATCCGGGGTAGTACCACCACTTACAATTATACAGACCGTGAAGTGACTTAGTTGCGTTTCGGGATTAGCTTGTAAGTTGCCGGGTTGGTAGATGTGACTACTACTTACAGTTATTGTACTGTAGTGACAGTCATCTCTCATGGACTTCATGGACTGCACTCTAGCTTAAAATCAGGCAGATGCTGTCATATGTCGAGTCACAATATTTTTTTTTTTAATATACTTGATCCATCCAGCGCGTCCTAGCCCGCGTCTTTCAGTCGTGTACCCATGATAATTTGTAAGTATGTTAGTGTCCAACTTTTTCAAGTTTAAAGTATTTCATAGACCAGTTAAATATCAGCGCGGTAAAACTTTTTTCAGAATTAGGGTGAAGCGTTTCATTTATTAAGTCATTTGTATTTGAAATAGTAGCTAAGGTAATTTTATTCGAAACATAAAACTTAAAGGTTACGTCCGCAAAAAAGTAATCTAATCTAAATCTTATTTTCAACAAGTAGAGTTATTTTTTGTTTGCAAATTTAAATATTTGTAAGGCAAAACACATTTTAACTTTAATATATTTTGTTTAATGTTTTATTAAATTGGTCGATAGATTAATGCGAGTGTTTTTTTATGAATGGTAGATTAGGGCACGCGTTGGCGTTAACACGTGGGCGGCCGGAAGGAAATAGTAACCTGGGAGCTTTCCACATCCGCCCCCGTACCTACAACTCGCGTAAACATTTGTAATTTGGAGTATTTCATTAATTATTGATTAGCAACTTATTGTTTCTTAATTATTTGTGTAACCTTTAATATACTCGTACTTTCTTGCTTTTCTTTTCATTACCATATTATCATAAGAGTTTTCTTTACCTACGCATTTTAAATATCCTTTCTAATATTATAAACGCCAAAGTATGTATGTGTGGATGGATGTTTGTTGCTCTTTCACGCGAAAACGTCTGAATGGATTTTAATGAATCTTTACAATAATATAGCTTATACATCCGAATAACATATAGGTTATAATTTACAAACATATTGTGTGAATAATAAATAAAAAAAACATTATCTCATACAAAAATTATGCGTGCCTTCAAAAATTTATTTTGTGTAAACTAATGAATATATATTAAGGAATATTGATGTTGAGGATTAAAAACAAAGTGTCAATTTTGGCATAATAAAATATATTACTCAAAAATCTATGTTGTATTATTTATAAAGAGAAACGATTATATTAGTTTTCTCAACTCACAACCGCTTAAGTTCAGCTAATCTGTAACACGACATTCATTGACTGTTAGGCGGTACTAAGTTCGCCGGGTCAGCTAGTCTTAAATGTTTTTACTTCCAATACGTTGTCATCAAAGGCAAGCCCAGAAGGGGATTTTCCTACAAAATCGGAGACATCCTCAACAAAGCTAGGTTACCTAGTGCCCATAACCATAAAGCTTGTATGAAAAGAATTATGGATGTGAAGGAAGCGAGAGAGTTGTGTCAAGAAATCTGAATTGCCTAGTGCCCCTAACCGTAGAGCTTGTATGAAGAGAATTGTGAAAGTGAAGGAAGCGAGGGAGTCGCTTCAGGATCGTGGAATGAGACGCTCTATTGTCTTTGCCTATCTCTGTGGGGAAAATGCGTAACAATTTGATTGATTGATTGATTGATTGACGTTGATTGATTGAATGATGACGTTTTTAAAGGTAATTGTAGACTGCTTCCTGCGGGTCACTGCTATGGAGATTGTTGGTGAGGCATACTATGTCCCATAACCATAGAGCTTGTATGAAAAGAATTGTGGATGTGAAGGAAGCGAGAGAGTTGTGTCAAGAAATCTGAATTGTCTAGTGCCCCTAACCATAGAGCTTGTATGAAGAGAAAGAAGTGAAAGAAGTCGATTCAGGATCGTAGCAAGAGGCGCTCCATTATCTTTGCCTATCACTGTGTGAAACAGGCCTGACAATTTGATTGATTGATTGATTGATATTAATTGCGTTACGTGAGTCCTCTTCTAGAACTCGTATAATACACTTCCTTAAGATCTTAAGGACAGCTCTCTATTGAAAAACATAATGGTAAACATAATAGAATAATCAATCAAATTGTTACGCCTTTTTCTCACAGGGACAGGCAGAGACAATGAAGCGCCACTTGCCACCATCCTGACACAAATCCCTCGCTTCCACAATTTTCTTTATAATTACTCTTTTTGTTAGAATAAATATTTTAAAATAGATAGGTAAGCATATTTGTGGATCATATTTCTTTGATATCAATCATAAAATAACTAGTTTATTAGGAACGTCTACGAAACTAATGGCAAGGTTTTTATATCATTAAACTTGCATGTCGCGCCGCTTTTTTGACAGGGAACTCATCTATTGTAAATTAATCGACTTGGCTTGCTAAGAACATCAAATTGTAGAACCGGTTTAGCGTGTGCTGCCTGCCCGCTAAGACTGTTCATCCACAAGGCAGCCAACAAAACACAACCTAACAATTTTGGATTATTATAACCTAATCTTCAGATTGTGTCGTCTTTATTACATTAGGCTCTCGTAGAAATCATCCATCGATTACCCAATAAGGCGTTTGTTTAATGACTAGTGGACAAAAGGCCTAATGTATCTTGTGACCGGAAATTCTCTAAAAAGATTATTTTTATAAAACTTTAATTTATACGATGAATAAGAAAGTACTGCGACAACTATTTTACGCGACTTTTTGGCGCCTCGGCCCTCGTGGTTTATATAAATTGTTATTTTATTTGTTTTTATTAATAATTTGGCCGGCATAGTAACGGTCGCTAAGGCAATTGTAAGATAAGACGTTATTTTTAGCCGTTGGCGTTCTTGGACCTCCCCTTGCTTCTTATCAGGCAAGTCGAGGTCAAATGTCAAGTTTGGTTCTCTGAGAGCTGTAGGTAGTGGTGCCCAGCCTGCTGATTCGGGGTAAATTGGTATCACCACTAACAAATGTACAGACCGTGAAGTGACTTAGTCGCGAATCAGCTTGTAAGTTGCCGGTTCCAACTGGACCGGTATAATGAATGCGGCTGCTAATTGCAGTTGCTTAACTGTAGTAGCAGTGGACCGCACTCCACGCCATCAGACGGGGTTTTGTCATATGTCGAGACACAATATATAAATCACCTGATAATACCTAGTAATAGGAATTTATAAGTCTAATGTGAATGGATGCGTTAAACAAGGCAGGCCCAGGAGGGTATTTTCCAACCAAATCGGAGATATCCTTAAGAAAGCTACGTTGCCCAATGCCTATAACCGTAGAGCTCGTGTGGATGTGAGGGAAGTGAGGGAGTTGGGTCAGAATCGTGGCAAGTGGCGCTTCAATCAATCAATTTAACAATTAGCTTGATTGATTGAATGATGACGTTGTTAAAGGTAATTGTAGACTGCTTCCTGCGGGTCACTGCTATGAAGATTGTTGGTGAGGCATACTATGTCCAGCAGTAGACAGATCATGACTGACATGATTAAGTAAAAAGTGGTTAATGTCATGGACGCCGAGCCGAGGGTGGTTCAAAACAAGTAAGAATAAGAATATACACAGGATAAAATTTATTTTATTTTTGGTGTTTTCCGATCAAATTAAACCGTAGAGAATTGTATAAAGAGAATTGTGGATGTGAGGGATGCGAGGAAGCTTGTTTTAGGATGGCGCTTTATTGTCTCTGCCTATCCCTGTGGAGAAAAGGCATGACAATTTGATTGATTGATTGATAAATCACCTGATAAAACCAGTAGTTATCAAATAAGATGAAAAAATAATTTGTTTAAATAAATTAGGCTCAAAGGTGCGCGTGGGCTGCCGTGGAGAGTGGCAACAACGGAGTCGCGTGCGCAACCTACGCGCGTTACTATCACGCTCTTTATAAACACAACGGCCATTGATTGTGAAAAATATACTGAAACAAAAGGCTTTAATGGGAGGCGCTCTTGATAACTAGTCGAGTTCTTGCGTAACTCCTAGATACCTCAATCAATCAAATTGTCACGCCTTTTCCCCACAGGGATAGGCAGGGACAATGGAGCGCCACTTGCCACGATCCTTACACAACTCATAATACATAAACTTAACTCCTAGATACCCATAATATATAAATATTTTAGTATATAAATTATTTAAGTAATGAACTTCTTTAGTATTTTTTTTAGTAAAATATACCATCATCATTATATATGGTATGGTGGGCGCTACAAACCCTTCACAATTTTTATACAAAATAAATTGTATAATTAAAAAAATCATGAAATTAATTATACTAAAATGTTATATAACTTACCTACTTATTTTTCTTTTCCCCGGAATAGTGTCGGTACATAGGCTACACATCATGTACACATAGGCGAGAATAATGTCTAGAATAGTGAGCATTGTGGGTGCATTTGTTAACCATCAGGAGAGTCTGGCCAGGCGACCAGTCAAAATAAAAAAAATAGATGGGATATTTATTAATAATAATATTTGCTTCACGTTTATAGGTTAGTATTGAAAGTACTAGTTACATCTGATGTAGCTGAATCCATAAAATGTTTAAATGATTGTTCCAGAATTGACTGCCCTTTTAATTTAAGTAGTTCGTATTAGTTTTTGTTAAGACCAGAATAGTATTTAAGTATTCTGTAACAACTAACGCCATCTATTTTTACTTTGATGAACCAAATACAAATATATAAAAAATGTATAGCGACATCTTGTTCATAATGACTGCACTAGTTTGACTTTGAGGGTTTTAGGTTTTTTACTTAGTTCAATATTTAAAATATAGATGGCGATATATCATATAGCGACATTTTTAAATGAGCTATTACGCAAAATAAAATTATTATAAATGGGATTAACACAACGCACTGCTTAATAACAAAATAGTCATTTATAATATAATAGAATTCCAATAAAATAAAGCCACGCATTTATTAGGCTGACGGAGGGATATGTCAATTACTTATAAAGTCAAATTGGACTAAAACGTAAACAATGATTGAAATTACAGTATTATTTAAATAAAACTCTCACAGGAATGTATCTAGATTATGGTGAAGTACTATCGTGTTTTGAAATTGAATAATGAAATGATGAAATTGGAGATAAGGGAAAGGGTCCGTTGCGCTCGACGATGGTGCCAAAATCATTGGGCAATCCTCGTGGACCCTAAGCTGAAACGTAAATTTAAGTACCAATTATATTTATTCTTCATACGCCCCATACTCACGTATGGATGCGAATTATGGACCGTAAACTATTGCACTCTTAAGAAACTATTACGATTCGAAATGGAAGTTTTACTTGAAATCTACAAGTCCAAATATCCTCAGAAGCATGTTAAACGCTTGAAGCCGAACATTGATAAAGTATATTCTAGATTAGGTGCCAGTAATGTCGCAAAGCATATATGCGAAGAGAGGCTTGAATGGGATCAATTGCTTAAGCAAGAAGAAGTTGCATTAAAACAAAAAGTGCCAATGTTACATTGGTCTGAGGTAGTAGCATATAAATGAGTTGATTATTCAGAATTTAAGGTAATAAATTTTGGTACATGGTTTCAACTGTAGTACGAACTAACAACAGGGGGAAGAAATTATTTATTTGAACATAACAAATAGATGTAGGTATTGGCCGATTATTGAGCAATTTTTTTTAGCTGGCATTAAGTACTCAGCTAAAGTCATCGATATGTAGGTGCCTGTAAGTAATAAATATCTAATCTAATTGTATGTATTACCTACTTAATGATAACTTTAAAAAAAACGGATTAATAAATTAGGATACATAGGAAATAAACGATGAAGAATTGAAATAATACTATTGAAAAATAATATAAATAATGGATATATATATAGTTAAATAAAGATCTTTAAGAATATAATTGTTTAATTTAGCTTTCATCGACGCAAAATAATTTATTATAACTTAGTACGAAGTACTCAAATTGAGAATCCGATTTTAAAACTTTTGCTAATGTTGAAGACTTCACACCCGTTGATTTTTTCCACTGGAAATCCACTAAACCCATCATTTGCTGTAGATTTATATCAGAATATATATTATATAAATTACATGACTTTTGGCCATCAAATATATCTGCCAATGCACTCATCTCAAGTTCCTGCAATAGGACTTTATCACAGCGCCATGAGTGTAAAAGCATCGGCCTTAAAAATATTTTGTATATTAGCACTTTCGATGCTATCGATATGGATTTTGATTTAAATATTTTACTTCTGTTTGTCCAGTGCTGTTTCAACGTATTTTTTTCGTTCTTGTCCATAATTAAATAATACAATTACAATTTTAAATTCAAAAATAACCGCAAAAATTGTATGAAATAAATTGATTGATTATTTTGTTATAAAGCAAAGGATATAAAACCTGTGGGTTTTAATTAATTATTTTTAATAATAATAAAAATATTTACTTACTCTTTGTAATTTATTTCGTCCTTTGCCAAAATATTAAAAAAGTAATTTTGACATAAAATTCTGTTCAATTTTGTATTTCAGTAAATCCTAAACTTTAGTTTACATTACGTGCTATGTGTGATATGCTTTGAGAAAAAAGTCAACAGCAACATCAATGTATATCTAAATAATTTTTTTGTGAATTTTCTTCGTGGACTTTGCAAATATTTCAATCGTTTATTGTGTTTAAAGTGTTTTATGAGAATTTAAAGTGTATTTTAATAAAATTGTGATGGAAACGCATCCTTTAAATTTAGTTCGTATTAATTAATATCTTACACAATTATAGTTTAATAGTAAAAAATAATAGTATAAAAGTTTATAGCATATTTTTCTTTGTTTTAGGCACACCAGCAACATAGACGTGCTGATGCTCATTTACGTTATAAAAGATTCGATGATGCGATGCAATGCCACCATCATGCCGCCGAATTGTTAATAGATGCTATGAAATCAACAACAAGCTCTATCGCCCTTGAATCTATTTCTCTACAACACAGTTATCATCTGAAACAGAAAGACTTGATTAAAAGTAAAAAAGAACAGTATGATAGAGTCAAAAAAGCTGTGGATAATATCAGACATATAAGTAAAGATGCTCATGCTGATATAGATGTGGAAGAGAAGTCCAACATACAAATTGCAATTTATCGAACAATAGAAGAAAGTGACACATTGTTAAATACTTTGTTAGATAAAAATATAACATCTCAAGTGATTAATAAAAAGGATGGACGTGAAACAAAAGCAGTAGAGAGTATACAAGATACAGTTGTTGATGAGTTGAAGATACTCGGACAAAATCTTCACTCACTTGTTGAACAACTCATGATGCAGGTTGAGCTGCAGAAAGATGAAAATATGATTTTAAAAGACAGAATCGATTATTTAGAGAATGAAAGGACCAAATATTTAAATATTCCATCATATGAATTGCCTTCACAAAATAAATTTCCAACTAACAATGTTGCTATGAAGATTGCAGCTCTGCCTTCAGACAATCCTCGTATCTATAACATTCCCTCAAGACCACAACAACCACTTTTTGACTTGTCAGCATTTAAAGATGAATAATTTACATTTTAGTATGCAGTGCCTCACAGTTTGTAGCTCTATAAAGAGAATTGTGGATGTAATGGTAGCATAAGAGTCGTCAGATCATGGAAAGTATGAATCGAGATGTGACAATTCAAATGTATATAAATAAATTATACTTTTTAATTAATTTCATAGTATTTTTGTTTATTAAATAAATTGTTTTCTAGATGTGTTTTAGATTCTTTTACTGATGGATCCATGCTGTCACTTTGTTTTTTTTTGTATATCAATATGCTGTACTAAAGATCTCACATTAATTGCTATGCTGATGACAGAATGGTGCATGGATAATGCTTGTCCTGCATCCTTAAAATACAGAAGAAAGCCAGGATAAGTCGTAACAAGGCTGGCCTGGGTTCTGGATTGTATTACCCAATGAGATGATGGGAACCTGGTCCAGTCCAATGTAGACAAGACTCGGGGTGCGTATTTTCGACGAAATAATCCACGTTTACCCCCATTCCCACTCTTTGTAATATTCTTGGTAAAAGATACCGAAGAGGACGGAAGTCAAGTGCGTTAACGAGCCTGCAAATAACTACAACCTTCCTTGGTACCTCAGTCAGAGCCAAGCCACACAGTACGGTGCGGCGCCGCATTACTGTACACACGTGGTATGCGGAGCGGGGACCTAGCCTCCCAGTGCAAAATGGATTCTCCCCCCTCGCGTCTCGCTCAATCAAAGTGCGGTACGGCGTCGGAACGCACCATCTGGCATACCATTGTTTTTATATGCAGGACGCCGCAGCGACGTCGCTCAGGCGCCGCACCGTGTGGTTTCACTCTCAGACTAGATATCACCTCGCATGCGTCCTTATCGCCCATACCACAGAGAATGCTCCAAGGACTTCTTTTATTTTGTTTCTACTACATATTTTCACATTCTGTCGTACTAAAAGGTTCGGTACGTCGCGTCGTTCATATGTAGACGAAGGAATGCTTTAGAGATCTTAAGGGGATCTCCCTTTAACCTTAAATCCTTCAAGCGATGCGTGAAACTCACTGGCAGGAATGTTGTTGACGACTCAAGCAACCATGAATTCAGTCGGTTTTTTCAGTTGTTGCCAATATTGTACCTCTCCTTGGATACCATTGGGGAAGTCGAGGTCATATACGTGTCACAATAATAAAAGCATTGTTAAGGTATTTTATTCCATGGAATTGTTATAAAAAATAAAACACACATTTAGATATGTATTGAATATTGGTCTTTATACAGAAATACATTTTTGTTATCAACAATTTATTATTATCTTCTCTCTTATAAATCTTAGAAAACTATCTACATTATCAACAAGATATTGAATACTATTAGTCATTATTCATATAAACTTTAACGGTTCCTTTTGTTTATTTTTAATAATGAAAAAAAAAGGAGACATTTAACTAAAATACTCTTTAAGTTAGAGAACTTTTTAGTAGTATATTATAGAACTATATTGTCAAGTATTTTTGGTAACGTTGCATTTTAATGTAAAATTATTACCTACTTATGCATGCAAAGTACAGCGTGGAAGAACGCACACCGTATTTATACAGTGTCAAAGACCACTGGCATATTTCCTCCTATTAACTCAATCATATTTTAAATTGACTTTGTCTCAATGTGGTACTGAGTTTATAGGACAGTGGTCTTTATGACACACTGAACAAAGTTAATAGGCCAACATTTTCAATGTGACAGCCGACAATATTATTCTTATTTATACAATACACGTGACAACCCTAATAGGGGTACCGTCTGTCTAAGCCGAAATGACGCGCCCCTCCATTTACGCACACGAGCAAATATAAAATATGAATAAAACACATCGAAAATGCAATTGTAATTGGTTATTCAGTTGCTGGTTAGACACAAAAGGAGGAGCACGCTGATGAAGTATAATAGTATAGTTAGTAATATTCGTATTCACACATTTAAATAAACTAATAAAGTGGAGGAGCGCGTCTTTTAAAGTTAGACACAAGCTATACCGACATTCGACTATGGATATTTTTTTGACTTCGACATCTGTCTTTGACTTGCCTGTTGGTAAGCAAGGAAAGGTCCAAGAATGCTAGCGACTAATAAAACTGTCACAGTTCACGGCTGAGACGGTTTTACTGTAACCATGTCGGCCAAAGATAAAAAACATACAAATTAAGTTTTTTAAACAAAAATAGTCAAATCGATATGTTTTTCGCTACTTTATTAGGGCTTTTACAAATACTAGTAGATAAAATGGTACGCTTACAAGACTCATAGTTTCCTCCAGCCCCCCTTGCATGGCCATCCAAGAAACAAGATAAAGACCCAGTGGCGTAGCGTGGCGGGGGCTCATTTAGGGGGCGGCAAAATTTAAAAAAAAAAATAAAAAAAATCGTTAAAGTTTGAACCTGAAATTAATATTTTTGTTGTACCTATTGTACCTACTATAATTTTATTTACCATTATATAATATATACAATTTAATTATAATATATTTTTTATAGTCCTTTGTGACATCTAAATCTTATTGTCATTCAAATAACTGTATAATATAATTTTGCCTATTTTTTATTGTTAAGACTCGATATCTGACGTCGACTTGCCTAAAGCAAGAGAAGTCCAGGAACGCAGACGACTGTAAAAGCCGATTCGACTTAAGATAATTTTTATTTTATTTTAACAATTATAATGTTTTATAACATGTGTAAATTTAATTTAATAACATTTAAATCTGTATAACTTAAAAAAAAATAAGACAAAGACAAACTACAATTTAGAAAAAAAGGACAAATTACAGTTAATGTTTGAAACGTGGGCGCAGCTACCGCCGTATTAATTTATACGGAGCCCGAACGTGCGCGTAAGCAAAAATTAATAAAAAACATTTATTTTTCTTTTGTGAGAAATCTTTACCCTTCCTAAGGGCCCCCAAAAAAAATTTATACGGGGACCCGCCAGTGCACGCTACGATTCTGGTTTGAAAGGCCTATGCTTTGGTATTTACAATATTATAGTAGTCCTGCCGGTTAGTCAAAAATTATAAGTTAATATACAGTAAAAGTGCACGCGTATTTGTTATATTGTAATTTAAAAACTCCGTAACATCATAGGCGCGTATGTGCAAGGAGATTCGGAAAATTCCACCAACAAAATTAATTAATTTAGTACAAACGTTACAATGAATGTAGGTTTCAAAGCATTTTGCCTTCTTTCCCTGCCCTCACTATCCCCTCTATCCAAACAAATATTGTAAGATCCACCAATGCCGCCTTCGAGATACGATCTAAAAATTTACCTACGGCTGACTTTGGGAGGCTGGGATTAAAATTTACGCTTTTTTACAAATATTTTTGGTATAACGAGACTGTTTTAAACTAAAATGTTACTAAAACAACAAAATAAATAAGTATACAAAAATAGATATTTAACAAGCAATAAAAATGAGATTCAAAAAATATTCGCAACGTTAATCTTAAAACAAGCACAATTTTCATTATTAAATTTTGAACTTATGTTAAATGGGCATTAAATAATATAGAAATGTGCTAATTAAACTAATAATAACGAATTATACAAAAAAACAATGTCAATTTAAAAAAAAAGCAATTATGGTCTATATTATTAAGAAATGAAACTAATGCTACAATTAAAATTAATTAGTATCTCACAGGATATTTAACAATACTTATAAATTAGTGGGTATTAAGAAACCTCAGTCCTCTGGTGTATTTTTTTATAACTAGTAGGTATAGATCCCGACAGATAAAAAGAGTGCTGGCATTCAAGCTCTGCGCAAATAACAATACAAAAATAATTTTTTTTTAAATTGTGACACGACCTCTGACCTCGACCCGCCTGATAATAAGCAAGAGGAGGTCCAAGAGTGTCCCAGCCGCCGCCACTATGCCGGCCTAAGTAAATATAATAAAATATTATCATTTATGTGCACGGCTATACAGAGGCTTCCATCGCAGTCGTCCAGCGTCCTTTATATCTGCCGATCCTTATACTGCACCTCAATTATACTATGATTTTCAATTCAAAAGACCAAAGTCCTTAGTGCATTTCATAATAAAGAAAGAAACAGCTGTTCACGTAATCAAAAAACATAGTATAAATCCCCAGTAGAGAGGCAAGAGCAAAAAATCTAGATATAGCTTGATGCGAAACGAAATTCGCGTCTTCACTCTTGCGTTTTTCAGATATCAATTAATTATTGTTCAAGGGATAGGCACAAATAATTTATAAAAACGTTTTTTTTATATGTTCCTGAGGCTTGAGATATCCCAAAATTCATCCAGACATAAAAAATATTTTTCCTAATAAACAAAAATATTCACTATATACATAAATAATCACAGGATTGGGTATAGACGATTTATTTCAGAAATTATAAACTATGTAAACAAATAACAATACAAATTGCGTCTGTAATTTATTGTCAGTGTGATCTACTAAACAGGATTTTTCTTAATTTGTCAGTATTTGACAGTTAACAGACCAATGAGTAAACAGCCCTCTTTTTTCTTGCTTAATCATTGGCTATTAACTACATTGACATTAAATTCCACATTTTTTTGTAATGCCACCTTATAGTATTGTGATCTGTCCAATAATAACACATTGGTGTAATAAATTAGTATCGATATAAACAATAATAATTATAAGTTTAGTATAAAGGTTATGTTTACATATTTTCTAAGTTCTAACAAAATATATGGATATATTGCTTACATTCCTAATCCCCAAATAAAGCTCATTTTATACAAAAACACATTAGCTTAGTAAGCAAAAATAGCAAATAGACTTTAAGCCTTTAATTTAAATTATAAATTGAAAAGGAATAGGTTAAAGTAAAAAGATATGAGTATTTAATTATTATTAATTTTTTGAAATAGTTCGATGCTAGTCTTATTACCGTGTAAATTAGTAATGCAAATTGGACAGAATATATCTTTTTACTAATAAAAAAGCACTTGCATATATTGCATTTCGTATTAGAGTCTGTCTAAGCCAAAATAACGCGCCCCTCCACTGCATTTTAGCACGCGAGCAAATGTAAAATATGGATGAAACACACCGAAAATGCAATTGTAATTGGTCATTCAGTTGCTGGTTAGACACGAAAGGAGGAGCACGCTGATGAAGTATAGTAGTGTAGTTAGTAATATTTGTATTCACACATTTAAATTAACTAATTAAGTAGAGGGGCGCGTCATTTATAGTTAGACAAGCTATACATTACCAGCGGTCCAATAACTAGAAAAGTTAGCCACTACACCAAAAATATTCGTCATAAATGAGCTTGAATATTTATTTTAGCAAGGCATGGGACTTCCCCCATACGAAATCGCTGTTGTCTCTTGCAATTCTCAACATATGATTAAAAATCAGATTGAAAAATCGGATTCGAAACTTAAGTGAAGCTTAACATTGGAGACTATAAATGACTATTGTTTTTTTTATATTGTAGTCGAAATGATGTTAGGCTGGAGGGCGGTCCATGAATAGAGGTGACTACTACTATAGTTAAATAAATATGCCGGCATCGAATCATTTTACTTATAGTAGGGGAGCCCAAGAGGCTAATCGGGGATTTACTCGAGCGTCGTAGGGACCTATTAAATATTAAAGTTTAGGTGATAAAAAAAATTAAATGTTACGTGGGTTTTTGATTTTAGCGGTGGGGGAAGGCTGTACGGATTTTCAAAAATGTAAAAAAAAAAATTAAAAAAATATACTCGAGCGCGTCAGATTTTGATATTGTATATACTCCACGTGTCCATAATACTGTAGGTATGTTAATCTGACGGTTTGCATGGTGGGGGTGGCAGTACGGAAAGGTAGAAAAACAAAAAAAAAAAAATTTGCTCGAGCGCGTCAGACATTCAGAGGGGATGTTAAATAAGCCCCACAGAAGCTCCCATTCAAAAGACTGACCATTCCGACATGACGCAAGTTCGTGGCGGAGTTTTGAAAATGTAAAAAAAAATCGTTAATTTGAAATACTCGAGCGCGTCAGTCTTTTATACAGAAGGTTCAGTAAGATGACCCAATTGTACTGACCCTTAATCTGACAATTATCTGGAGGGATTTCATTAATCTGACAATTTGAAAAAAAAACGGTAATTGGTAAACGGTTTTTAAGGTAATTGTTACACACTCACTATAGCACACTAATCGCGGTATAGTTTAGACTATTTCTCTCTCTTTCACTCACAATCACTGCCCACTTTTACTAATAAGTAATAATATCTCAGAAACTGTGTGGAATATGAGCTATATTATTGTAAAGTTTCAATAGAATCCATTTAGTAGTTTTGCGTGAAAGAGTAACAAACATCCATCCATCCATCCATACAATACATACTATAAACTTTACTTTACTTACGAAAAAGTATATATAATTTATGGTTATTAAGATAAGATCTTAAAATCTTCTTTCTTGTACAGTTTATACTTTTTTTACATTGTACATTAGGTCAAAATGTTCATAGGCGTTCCATAAAATATATGTTCTATGTAATTTACTGTTTAATTTCACTGAAACAGGGTTGGCACATTATTGAAATAAATATTTTATAAGAGACCATTTAACACCTTTAAGGGGGTTCGGCTTTAGGAGGTGTTTTGTAACACCCTATATATTAAGACTGTGCGAGAGAGTAATAGATAAAGAAGAAGTGAAAGGGAACGAGAGACGCGAAGTGGGGAATACATGCTCTACTGCAACTGCTCGCACAAAACTTTATCAACGATTTTTGCTACTTCGGCTTGTTGAAATTGACAGATTATAGTTTTTTAGTAATTCTTAGTCATTTTTCTTCAAAATAAAATTAAAATCGACCGCGCTCGAGAATGTCCAGGTGACGATTTTTTTTTACAAGTTTGTGACCTTCCCATTCTCTTCCGTCACACTCAATCCGTCAGATTAAGAAAATGTGCACTTATTAGTATGTAATTAACTCACCTTAGCTTAATCTGACGCGCTCGAGTATATTCAAAGATCGATTTTTTTTTACAATTCTGACCAGCTGCCATACACGTACCCCCCTGTATTAAGGGCTAATACTTGGTAGATATACTCTACAGGGTACAAGGTATCTCCCATAATTTAATCTGTCACGCTGGAGTAAATCCAGAAATCCCCGCTTGGGCTCCCCTACTATTAAGACTGGCATCACGCCTATTACTTCCGATAGGCACTTAGTATGGCAAATCACAAAATTTACAGAAGTTAACTCACAACCGCCATTAATTAAAACAATGATCATAATTTTAATACATTAAATTTAAAAAAAATAATGGGATGCTTGGGACGTTGGTCCATAAGACGACACTTAAGTTGTTCGCGATTTGAAAGATTATTCTCGAGTGTAAATCCGATATATCACAATAATCATAAACAAAGGCTAGGTAGCTAGCATAAATGCTCGTACCAACACAAGTTGCACTGTGCAATGTCTATACTAAGCTACAAAGTGATTGTATTATAAACATTTTGCAGAGTTAGAACTGAGTAGATTTTAAGACATTGCCTTCGAGATTTGACCCTAAAAAAAAACTTATTTAATTCAATTTTATACATCTTATCATACAAACTCACTAAACCATATCACGAACAAATTAGTAGCGTTAAAGACGAACGACCTTAAAGCCTTTACACCTTACACCACAATAATGCTACCAGTGTTACACGCAAGGAGATCGAATTGTTCTAGTAGGCCTTTGGAATTTTCCAAATGTAAATACATAAACAAAAACAAGCTATAACAACAGAGTCGACACAATAGCATCCATGGAAACAAAATCGAAACTTTCCGAGCTCGTTTGTTAGAAAACAAAAGCCATGTCGCTTAAACAACTACAAAAAAGGTGTTTACGAGTTAGGTCTAAGAAGACATTTCTAAATGTTAGAAGAGTCCGGTGAGGACGGCGAAACGTGCGATACAACGAGGACTTCGGCTTGGACAACAAGAGATGCGATTACCATACGACTTCGATGAAGACATACAGACGACTTTGGCTTGACAATTGGACTTTGTGCGTGCCTACGATTGGGATATTTGGCTTGTGCAAATAAAGCGATTCTTCAAGAAAATTGGCATTTGATCGTATCGCTTAAAATCGCGACGCAGAAAGTCACAATAATTTAATTAACAGAATGGGTATTGGGTGGAAATTGAGGCGTGTTTTTAAATAGGACAGGCATTAATTTAGCCAATGATGTTTGAAAAGAAGAATGAAGTAGCTCAACATCTCATACTAAATAACTTGGTACTATATCTTCTTTGGATCTTACGGTGGACAACACAAGTTCAGCGGTGTAATGTATAAAGGATACGGCCTTAATTTTTAGGTAAGACTAATATACAAATGAAGACCAAAGAAATAATTATATGTAGGAAAAAAATCAAAAAGGAAAAGTTTGCACCAAAAGAAATTCTTTTTTTAGAAATTGTGATTTTAACAAACCACTATAATATATATTTTGTCTATTAATTATTTATAGAACATTGGCCGTCCTTTAGATGATAGGTTTTTTGCCACAGTCAATTAATATGATTGACAAAATAACTACTGTTGATAGATTAGTTGGGATTACTTAAATTGACAGCAATTTACTGTCAATGCAGTTTTTCTACTGCCTGCGATAGGCAACTATTGTTGAAATCCATGCAAAATTGACAAAATCGAAACTCCCAGTTTGTTGATCTGACAATCCCAACAGTCATTTGAAATTTATGTTTGATGCTTTTGACTGAGCATAAGAGAATGCGTGTAAGATTAATGGGATTATTAAATATATAAAAATTGATATTAATATTCATAAAGTTGATACATTTGTGGGTTTGTTCAGATAGTTCCGCACTTTTATAAATATTCTAAACGAACCTAATTGCAAATGGTGGTATTTAATACGCTTAAAAGTTTTTTTTAATATAAATTGATGCAAACTAACAATAAACTATTATTAATTATTATCATATTTCACCTTATTAGCACAGTTTGTTAGGCTCGGCCTACACTAGGCGCCAACGAATATTCATCTTAGTTACTATCAAGTTATACCTTCATTTACGTTCTAGTATAGGCTCAGCCTAAAATAAAAGTATAATGCACTGTGTCTTTACTTAATAAATATATGTGCGCGTTAATAAACATACTATTATCCTTATATCGCGCTTAAAATATTTTAAACCTATAAAGTAGCAGAATTAATTTAACAAGGCACTCACTACCACTCACCTTGTCTGTTCTAATTTTAAAATTACTTGCAAGTATAAGCCCTTGGAAATATCTGTGAACCTGTCAAATATATTTTTAATAATGGCTTCTTTCATATGATGACAATTTGCCAAAAAAACAAGTTTCCTTTTTTTAATCAACAAAGTATACTACTAGCGCTTAACTGAAGAGGTTCCTGCGGTAGTAGAGCGGTGCTTTATCGTTTACATGACATCTCCCGCGTCGCTCCACTACTGTAAGAATTTACTCAGTTAAACGCTAGTAGTATAGTTTGTCGATAAAAAATAACCATAATTATAAATAATAGAATTCGTTAAAGATCTCTTTAAATGGGATATGAAGTTTCGGACATTATCTTCTACATCCAAACATTAACAACTAAACAAGATATAAAATTCATATCAGCAGTCCGGCACTGCTGGAAATAGACATTCACCAGCGATCTACACAGTGACCTGCTGGGAAGTCCATCGGGCGTTCTACGCTGCGACAACTTAAGGAACGGTACTAACCACCAAAGAAACAAGGGCCAGAGATATTTCCAACGAGTAGAAAGAGTGAGTGCACTATACTTTTCTGTCCTTCGCATCTATGAGTACATACAATATTTCAAGGAGTATATGGAGGAGGTGGGGGTAATATTGACAGATCATCAAAGGGGAAGTATTGTTGAGTTCCTAGGACTGGGGGTGCGAAGGTAGGATGAGCTGTTGGTGTATATTCTGCTATAGGAGTGTAAGGTGGTAAGGTTGGCACTGCTGGCGTAGGTCCAACACTATGTGCCTCATAACCATCCCAGTCGTCTATAAGGTTCCTCCTTTGAATGTCTTCATCATTTGTTAGTGGTGCTCCCCATAGATTAGCTGCCGATGCCAGCAAGGACACAGCACCTGAAATATTTATGTTAAAGTTTTATTTTTTTAATATTTTTATTGTGACTCGACACATGACAGCACTCCGCTTGATGTTAAGCCGAAGTGTGGTCCATGAATTCAATACTATAATTCAATAACTGTGAGTAGCAATCACATCCACTATGCCGGCCTATATGGAACCGGCAACTTACAAGCTGATCCCGAAATGTGACCAAATCACTTCACGGTCTGTATACTTGTAAGTGGTGGTACTACCCCGGATCGGCAGACTGGGTACCACTGCCTACCACTCTCTTGATTTACTTATACCGTAAAATAAGAGTTTACAACTTGTATCATGCTTTTCTGGCCGGCATAGTGATGACGACTGAGGCAACCGTAAACTGATACGTTTTCTTCAGTCGCCGACGCCCTTGGACTTTCCCTTGCTTACCATCAGACAATCTCAACACGTGACCAGGCATTCTGAACATATAATATTACTTAATCTAAATTACAAAGTAACAAAAATGGATTAAACATCACACGGTCGCTGTGTAGCTTAAATAAAACCATCCATGCGTAAAACGGAAGAAGCAAATTCTATTAGCAACAACCGCGGCATTGGAATATGCTAAAATTACACAATCAGGTGGTAAACAACAAAAAATAAACATTCGATGACACGCGTAGCTCATTAGACTTTACGTTACATTAGGACTTTACGCGTAACGGACTGGCCGTTACGCGTAAAGTCCTGGGTTTGATTCCCGGTCGAAGGAAAGTTTTTTCGTCATTTAATAGTTTTTTTTATACATTTCTATACTAAGCTACAAAGTGCTTGTATCATAGAAACAGGTCAACCAAAGTACATATATCAAAGATACGTTGGTACTGGTGAGTGGTTTCGAACCCGTGCCATTCGGCTTACGTAGCCATTGCACTACCACTACACCACGGTCGCCTTAAGAAAAAGCAGATATTTGCTCCAGGTCTGTTTGTTTAGGAGTGGTAGGCAGATAGTCGGTGGATAAAAGCCAGTGTGCCCGATCTGGAGAAGTACAACCACTTACAAGTGTACAAACCGTAAAGTGACTTAGTTGCGTTTCGCAATTAGCTTTAAGTTTCGGTTACAATTAGCTCTGGCATAGATTTGCATTGTTTACTTTTACCAGTTGCTTCTATTCATGGATCACACTACAGCTTAACATTAGGCGAGAGTGCTGTCTTTTTTTATATATTCGACTCGACATCTGACCTCGACCCGCCTGATGGTAAGCAAGAAGAGATCTAAGAGTGCCGACGACTGCAAAAACCGAGTCTACACGGCTGCCCCAGTCGCCGTCTTTATGCCGGCCAAAGGTGCTTTCACGCATCGCTTGAAGGATCCAAGGCTATAGGATGGAGATGTCTCATGTTAAGCTACTATATATAAAAAAAAGATTGGGTGTTCGCGTAGGGGCGCTGCACATGACAGGCGCCAACACGACCCCGGGAGGACGGCCGCGCAGGGTGACCATAGCGCTGCCGTAAAAAGAGAAGGGTGAAGGGGGATCTGTAGAAGGCCCTTCGGGTATTCCCGGACCCCTTTAGTGTTTGCCGCTGAGATGGTCACCGCAGGAGTTTAGTGTGGACCACATAACCCCGTCACTTCCCTTAAGTGGCGTGGTATCCGACAGGAGTCTCCTGCCATAACAAAAAAAAAACTATATAAAAAAGACACTCACCCGCAGCTGTAATAGTATAAAAACCATATTCATAATCAACTTGAATATTATTATTGCCAATATTATTTTCATTATCCAGTATTACTGTTGTATAGTAACACACACCGACAATAGCAATCACCCAGAATACACACATTATACTTGGTACTGCATTCCTCCGGAGCAATCTAATCGCTTTACTGTCTATCGAGGTTAGATTTATTAATACTCCAATAGACGAACATAGGAGTACTAGGAAACAGAATAAAATAATCACTCTCATCAGCGTTATCACTTCTGTATTTGTACACGGTGGTAAATTGTTTCCGTTGAATCTTATACTTCTAATTCCTCCCTGCGTGTCTATGTCATCGTAATCTACATTCGAGTCGAATGTGAAGAATTGTGATAATGATAGACTCTGTGTACAATGTAGTCCTTTTATATGAAACCAACTGGGTTGTACCAAAGCAGCACAGGTAAGTAGAAATGTGCACATGTTGAGTCCTGAGGCAATCTTATTGAATTCCGCATCCTTTAATCTTATTGTTACTTTTATACCTGAAATATAAAGAAATATGTATACTAATATTATAAAAAGGATAAATTTGTAAGTTTGTTTGTAATGAATAGGCTCAGAAACTACTGGGCCGATTTAAAAAATTCTTTCCCCATTAAAAAGCTACATTCTTCGTGAGTAACATAAGCTATATTGGATTTAAAAAAAGTTTAGGGTTCCGTACGTAATCTCGAAAAATGTAACCAAAGGTGTTAAAAAATAACTCATAAAATTCCTTACATCGCGTACGCTGCGAAAACTATTGACAAAAGAATAAAATAATTGTTTATAAAACTGTAAATATAGAATAAAACTTATTTCTAAAATATAAACTACTATCGAATTTGATTTATATTTATTTTGAACTTACAAGCTGATCCTGAAACGCGACCAACTTCACTGTCTGTATACTTGTAAGTGGTGGTACTACCCCGGATCGGCCTACCACTTTTTAATAGCCAGACCCGAAACAAATCTCCACTCTTTTTTATTTATTAACAAATATTTGCAATATTTAATATAATTTAAATATTACAAATAAAAGCTAAAAAACAAATAATTGCTCCTACCGGGAATCGAACCCGGGACTTTACGCGCAACCAACCAATCGCTAACCGTTCGTCCACGCCGTCCACAGAGTGTAATGCATGTAAAGTCATGCATTACACTCTAGCTTAACATAAGGCAGATTCATACTTTATTGTAACTTGTCATACAGATTCATTAAAATATTAACTGACAAAGAACATCATTCATTTTAGGCTAGCTTCGTTGAACTACTTTTGTAATGTCCAATGATGAAAAAATATATAAATCGTAGTTTCGATACTTGTATTGATAAAACTAATAACAGTTTTGTTTTTAAATGCTGTGCAATTGAGTTAATTAGAAAATAAGACATGGATTTTATGTCGTCTGTCAATCACGGAGATAGCTTTGAATAGTCCCCATACAAAATAAATGATGTCCTTTATTTAGTTAATGTGCTTTAATTTCATTTATTGTGACACGATATTTGACCGCGACCCGTATGATGATAAGCAAGAGGAAATCCAAGAGAGACGACGATTGAAAAAACCGAGTCAGTCGGCTAAAAACTGCTGATTGCTAATGTATTATAATAATTCAACTAATCCCAGTAGTATTACCCGAAAGATTGTTATCAGTATAATTATTGTATCAGTATAATAGAGTAAATTATATTAGTGTCATGAACAGATGAAAAGAACAAACATTTGTTTTATTATACTTTTCTATACTATGCTAATAAAGTATCATAGAAACAGGACAACCAAATTACATATATCAAAGATACATTGGTACCGGTGAGTGGTTTCGAACCCGTGCCACTCAGCTTACGTAGTCATGGTACTGCCACTACACCACGGCCGCCTTATTATTATTAGCGTTACAATAAGGCTTAATTTTCAATGATATATAAAACAATAATACTACAATATCAATTACATATTAAAACACTATTGTATTACTTGTATGACACATGTTAATGATAAACCTTGTAAAACATGAAACACATAATTGTAAAAACATTAGCAAAGAATTTGTTGATAAACACTGCATACTTAAAACATTATTATGTTATTTATATTTTTGTAAATAGGTAATTATTCTTAATTACAATATAACTATAATATAAGATATATATAATATAATTTTTGAGATGGATATTTGCTTCGGGTCTGGTTATCAAAGAGTGGTAGGCAGTGGTACCCAGTCTGCCAATCCGGGGTAGTACCACCACTTACAAGTAAACAGACCATGAAGTGATTTGGTCACGTTTCGGGATCAACTTGTAAGTTGCCGGTTCCATCTAGGCCGGCATAGTGGATGTGATTGCTACTCACAGTTATTGAATTGTATTAGCAGTGACATTCATTCATGGACCACACTTTGGCTTAACATCAAGCGGGGTGCTGTCAAATGACGAGTCACAATAAAAAAAATATATATATAAAGTATTATACATATAATACATTTACCAACAAGAGAGTATCTATATAACATGAATAACTTTTTATTACATTAGTAGGTATTTAGCATATTAAACAGTATCCTCATTATTTAATTTAAAATTAATTTCATAGGTATATTACATCTATATTAAGGCGACCTTGGTGTAGTAGTAGTGCAATGGTTACGCAAACCGAGAGCATGGACTCAAAACCACTTGCCGGTACCTATGTTTCTTTGATATAATTATGTACTTTTGTTGTCCTGTTTTTATGATACATACACTTTAGTAGCTTAGTATAGAATTTCCCACAGGGATAAGCAGAGACAATGGAGCGCCACTTGCCACGATCCTGACATAACTTTTTTTATTGTGACACAAGATTAGACCCTGATAACCAAAAGAAGATCCAAGAGTTACGACGACTGAAATAACCGAGTTAGTTTATGGCTGCCTCAGTCACCATCACTATGCTAGCCAAAGGTGCTTCTTCATGCATCGCTTGAAGGATAGAAGAGCTGGCAAAGCATTCCACTTGTCAATTATTCTACAAAAAAAAAAGATGCACCAAACTTTTTAGATAGACTGCCGATTCGGTAGGCAAAATGCGATTGCTTCCCCTGACCAGTGTGGGTATTACGGATGTGAAAAGAATTTGCTTCCTTCACATCCACAATTAACTTCATACAAGCTCTTAGGTTATGGGCACTGAGCAACCTAGTTTTCTTGAGGATGTCTTTGATTTGGTCAGAAACACCCTTTCTGACCAAATCAAGGCCCTTTTTGGGCCTGCCTTGTTTAAAGCATCCAGATCAGGTTTATAAATTCCTTTTGTCAATCTACTTTCATTTATCCCTTTCATGTGCCCATAATAATATATATAATTAATTTTACTATTATGCTTGTTTCATAAACACTTGGATCTTTACCCGCCCATATGTACTCCCTATCCTATAACCCTACATCCTTCAATAAAATCACATAGTAAAGGCATCTGTGAAGGCAAACTGAGTCAGTTTTTCAGCTATCGGTGAACTTCAGAGGTCCCTTGCACAAATATATCAAAGATAGATTGGTAATTAGGGCTTCAATTATTTTAGTGATATTTTTTTCTTTTATAATTTGAAACTTCAACTGAACAAGCCTAAAATTACTCCTATAACTAAAAAACAATATTTTAGTATAAAAATGTATATAAAGTTTACTTTTGATTCGGAAAATGGATTCCTAATAATATCCTAGCAGGAGGTGACCACACACTATGTTATTTTCAATGCCAAACTTATTTACATGTAAAAAATAGGTGGGGTCTTTAATTAATTAAAACTGAAAATATGCGTAATATCATTTCCAATTAGTAATATGCTGTCTATTAGCATGAGTAATTACCAATTTTCCTTGAAAATACCTGTGTATATTACAGGATAAAAGGTTAATTAATTATAATTTAATGTTAATATGATGGTCGAAACAAAAATTTAGGCACAATATATACTATAATCTAGGTGGGGAATACCACTTTATGAACTAACATTTTAAAACATGATTATTGAAAAGGAAAATATAATTAAAAAATAAATTGTTTAAAAGGAAGATGACATACCACGAAGCCAATTCAAACACGCCATAGCGTGAGTTTGCTTTACACTTTATGATTCAATATATTTTCTTATGAATAATCACTGTCAAAAACATACAATCATGAACTAAAATCCAAATAAATTGAATTTATTATTACAAATACACAACACAAACACGACCCTCTTCTGTATTATTACGTGAACAATTTACTGATGTAATCACATGACATTTAAAGTTTACTTTGTCTCTCTCTAACTACAGTTAAAACCTATCTTGTTATGGCATAAACACCAGTTACAAAGGTCATTATTTTTATTCAGGTTATAATCATATGTTTCGCATGTTGAACAGTCAGTGCGTTCATAATTATTTTATAAACAATTATATCGTTTACAATTTACCGCATTTTTTTATAAACTACAAATAATTAATTGTGAAACTTATTGAAATAAAAAAAATATAATGTTGTTTTACTTTGTATATATTTAAATTAATATAAAAATATTTCGCAGCGCCATCTATTGGTTTAATAATGATTTACATTTAAATGCTATAATGTACTACACTTTTAAAAGTACAGTGAGTGCTATCTCTATAGTTAAATATAAGTTTTTATTGTTTTTATATTTATTATTGTGTTGACATATGAGAGCACCCCGGCTCATATTAGGCTGGAGTGCAGTCCATTAATGGAGGTGACCGCTACTACCCAGCATCCGAAGACTGGGTATCACTGCTTATCACTTTTTGACAACCAGACCTAGAGCAAATATCCGCCCCTATTCTTTATTAACAAATATTTGTAGATTTACTGTTACTAAATATTTTCTTAGATTTTGCGCGAACATTGATTAATGAATTAATCTTTTATGCGACTTTGCAGACAACGTCGGAATATTTAAATAAAATAAAATTGTAAAATCAAAGCCAAAATAAATGCGATGGTAAGCCGCATAAAATTCATTTACAGTTACTGTTATGTGCGGGCTCGTCGTGAGTTTTAGAATTGCTAAGTAAGCACAAAAGGTCTTTGGTACAAATAGATTTAAAACATAAATTATAAAGTTGTATTCAAATTTTATACCCTATATTACTCCTACGATTAAGACATATATAATGACGCCTTATGATAAAATTCAGTCCTCCCGTTCACATTACAGAGTTACACATTACATTAAACCATCAATGTACCAAACAATATAAAACCTATGTAACTATGCACATGTAACTACGAAAAACAATATAAAATCCCTCATTAGTCTACATATTTATACCAGTATCAGTCTGGTATATATATGTAAAAAATAATAATAATGTGTTTCCGTTTTTCGTTAGAAACAATCGGCAATAAATTTACAATTTTATGCTGCAGATAACTGTATAATTTATGCATTCAAATACGATTCGAACTATAAACAATCGTATTCATGGATAGTACTGTAGAGCGGAGACAGCTCTTGGATACAGAGGGAATAGCAAACTGCAACTCTATCTATATATGCACACCTAGAAGTTTAGATATACAACCTGAATTAAGTGTGTCTTCTTTCTTTTTTGTGTGAGACAGTTACGACCGCGCCACGGCACAGAGCATAACTGAATACTTTCGTAGCTAAGTGCGACAACAAGATTTTATAACATTTAATACAGGTACAATATTTAATATTTAATTTAATACTTGTGTTAATAAAGAAATAAGACGAAGTTTCTCTTTTCCAGAATTAGTTCCGAGAAGCTCTACTGTATTTTAATTAAAATGTAGAATCCGGCAGCCCTGCTGAGAACTTCCGCGATGAATGAGGACTTGATTAATCTGGACCAGTTTCTATACGACATTTCACATAACTTCACTTCAAGAAATTATAGTTTAATATCAAATTATACCAGTGAAGATATACCAGCATGTTCTCAAAACGATGTTCGATATTATAACAATAGTATTGGAATTGCAGCCGCAGTGCCAGAATGGGAAGCAATCTCAATGGTTGTAGTTCTATCAATTGTTATTTTAGGAACTATATTCGGGAATATTCTAGTTGTGCTCGGTGTTTTTACATATCAACCTTTGAGAATAGTGCAAAATTTCTTTATAGTCTCACTAGCTGTAGCAGATTTAGCCGTAGCTATTTTAGTCATGCCTCTAAATGTAGCTTATTCGATATTAGGACGATGGTTATGGGGGAAACATTTATGTAAAATTTGGTTAACCAGCGACATATTGTGCTGCACCTCATCAATATTAAACTTATGCGCGATCGCCCTCGATCGATATTGGGCTATTACTGATCCAATTAATTATGCAAACAAAAGAACATTGAAGAGAGTTATTTTGCAAATCGCTGGAGTGTGGATATTGTCTTTAATTATTAGTTCCCCACCTTTGATTGGGTGGAACGATTGGCCCGATGAATTCACCGAATACACGCCTTGTCAACTTACTTCTGAACGAGGATATGTACTTTATTCAGCTTTTGGATCCTTCTTTATACCACTCATTATAATGACTATTGTTTATATACAAATATATACAGCTGCCAGACAAAGGCTGAGAAGGCGTATGGCAGCTAAAGTGTACAGGCGACGTTCAGCTGTTAACATGGATAATATTGAAGTCGTTCCAGACAACATAGAAATTGCACAAGATAAGGACTCTGGCAATTCTGAGTCAAATGTCAACGATGAGAATGATTCCGACAGTAGTCAGAGTATGAAAAAATGCCAAAGGAAAGAATTTATGGATATCAAAAAGAATCTATTCATGCCACTCCTTTTGCTTCATGACCATACATCACGTAGGAAGATTGAAGCTGATATTGGAATTTTGAAGACGGAGGAGCCGTCAAATTATTCGAGGAAAGTGATCGGCACTATTAGACGAGCGAGTCAAAAACGAGAGAAGCGTGGAAAACCATTGCTTGCAAGCGTGAAGAATAATGGTGATGTCGTACATCAATTTATTGAACAGAAACAAAAGATATCATTGTCTAAGGAACGTCGTGCAGCTAGAACATTGGGTATTATTATGGGTGTGTTTGTTATATGTTGGCTACCATTTTTCCTCATGTATGTAATATTGCCTTTTTGCTCTATTTGTTGTCCAGACGGAAAACTTATTAATTTTATAACGTGGTTAGGTTATGTAAACTCGACAGTAAATCCACTAATTTATACCATTTTTAACATGGACTTTAGAAAAGCATTTAAAAAGTTACTCTGTATATAAAATGTTAGATATATATTTAGTTTAATAAAGGTATCATAAAATATTTGCGCTTTGTACTATTTAATCATAAACCTGAAGTAACCCAGATTACCTTTAAAACAAAAACTTGAGGTTGGCCGAGTTGTCAAGTGGATGTCTTGTTAGCTTGCTCCGAGGGTCGCATAAGCTCGCTTGACAAGTCGTCAAGTTATCTAAACCTACCTGAGTAAATAGATATGTATAACCACAAAACTATGTACATTTCTACTACTAGGGATTTTGTTATTTCCTCTAAACATTTATTGCTTCCTTCTTTAATTATTATTGTAAGGCAATATTTTTTTTATTATTTTTTATTGTGACTCGACATCTGACTTCGACTTGCCTGATGGTAAGCATGATGAAGGTCCAACAGTGCTGACGACTAAAAATAAACGAGTCAGTTTAAGGCTGCCACGGTCCCCGTCACTATGCTTCTACTTGCTTTAATAACGGTATGCAAGGGAAGGTTTAAAGCTTCGAATGTCAAAAAAAACGACTGCGTTTACGGTTTCCCCAGTCGCCATCACTAGGCGGATCAAATTGTGCTATTTTATGCTTGAAGGATCCTAGTAAACTGTATGGTTTCATCTTTTCAGTCACCGGCGTTTCTTGAACTTCCCTTACTTACTTTCAGTCAAGTCAAGGTCAGATGTCGCCTTACAATTATAATAAAAAGAAGGACATAAATATTGTAAGAAAATCACGAAATGATTCAGTGAAAATATCGCCTCTTTATATCTATGACTTTTTCAGTCATTGGCGCTTGGACTTCCTTGCTTACTCACAGGCAAGTCGAGGTCAGATCTAGTCTAAAAAGTCTAAAAATTATTATTTATACTTCACTGTAATAAATTTATTCAAACTGAATTTACAAAAACTTTATTTTCTGTCCCATTAGATGTTATAATAATAATAATAATAAAATTCTTTAATGCACAGTAAAAACAATACAATGGGCGAGCTTAATGCTAAATAGCATTTTCTACCAGCTAACCTTTGGGAGAGGGGTAACAAAACATGAGGTGGGTGCTTATATCTAATATTTAAAACAGAAATAATATATCAATTCATATATACATACCTACATATATATACATACATAACATTATAATAAGTTATTTACCTACATATTATATACCTATCAATAAATAAATACATTTTACCAGAGAAATTAAAATCAGAATCCTACACCAAATTTAGTAGTCTTGACATTGCTTCGAAAGGTAATGTCTATAAATTAGTCTTTTGAAACCATTGGCGGAGAGAGCGCTTCTGACAGACAAAGGTAGCCTATTCCATTGGCGTGCAGCATCTACTGTAAAAGAATTCGTATACCGGCTGGTTTTATGCTGGGGAATTTTTAGCTGATTATTATCAGAAGAACGCAGCGAACGGGTGTGGGAGTCGGACAGAAATTCAAAGCGCTCGCATAGGTAGGATGGAGAGTTAGGGCAATTCAAAACTGTGTAAAGGAGCGAGAGAAAATTTGCCGACCTGCGAGAGCAAATATTGAGCCACCTTAATTCATTCCGATAGTGCGAAACATGATCATATTTGCGGAGTCCATATACATAACGTATGCATAAGTTCAAGAGGCGCTCTAGCTTATCTAGCAATTCTTCTGTGATATCGTCATAGCACACGTCTGCATAGTCAATGATCGGAAGAACCAAGGAAGTCACCAGCATGATTTTGGTTTTTAAAGGGATAAAGTTTTGATATCTTTTTAAGGAATGCATCGTAGCAAAGACTTTCTTGCTCGTTTCTGAGACGTGATAATTCCATGACAAGTCGCTACTCATAAAAAGACCTAAGTTTTTAACATGCTGACTCATAACCAACGGCACCTTATTAAGCAATAGGATCGGTCTAGTATCATTATGCAACTTCCCCAATGCCTGTTTTGTACCCACTACCATAGCCTGTGTCTTTTCAACATTGATTGCCAAACCCAATTTATGTGCTCTTGAGTTAATTGATTCAAGATCACTATTCATTCTATCAAAAGCACTCTTAGCACTATCACAGTTAAAACTTATATACATTTGTAAGTCATTTGCGTATAAATAATAGTGACTGTGTTGAATGGAAGAAGTGAGAGAATTAATAAAGACAGAGAAGAGAAGAGGGGAGAGCACGCCACCCTGCGGGACACCTGCTCTCACCGGAGACCATTCAGAGAAAGCGTTATCCAGTCGGATTCGTTGTTGGCGACCACTGAGGTAAGAGTGAAACCATTGCTGAGTAGACAGTGAGATATTGAGAGAACGAAGAATTGCAAGGAGAATTTCTAAGTCTACACAGTTAAAAGCGTTGCTGAAATCTATGAGAGTAAGTAAAATGAGTTGTCCATCGTCCATTGCTGCTCGGATATCATCGGTAACTTTCACTAAGGCAGTAGTGGTGCTATGCGACGGGCGAAAGTTTTAACATAAGGTTTTTTAAAAGAAAGCCTTTAATGTAATACATAACGATATTTCTTTCATTCTTATACTAAGCTACTACTTAAACATGCTTGTATTATAGAAACAGGAAGACCCAAGACGACAATTTAAGATACATTGGTACCGGTACATGGTTTTGAACCACTTACAAGCATACAGACGTGAAGTGATTTAGTCGCGTTTCAGGATCAGTTTGCATGTTGCCGGTTCCAACTAGGCCGATATTGTGGATGTGATTGCTACTCACAGTTATTGAATTGTAGTGGCAGTGACACCGGTTGTATGTGTTTTTTTACGAGTAGATATTATTATTATTATTAATGCATGCAGTCCTGTCCTATAAGTGAGATTGCATTTAGCTATATTATATAGTATAGTGCTATATGAGTGTGTATTGTAAACAATGTAATCTTGTTGGAATTGGAAGGCTACATAAATAAATAAATAGCGCGTTAAAACTCGTTTTAATCAATTCAAGTTACAAACAAGCAATTTAAGGACAACAGTTTAGATACAATAGCATCGTTGTAATTAACGCCATCAATCAACGCATGTATTTGTCAGTGCCATCAGTACAGCCGCTGATAATGGATGACTGATCGATCATGTATTCACTAAATTATAGGACTGGGCAGCGGCAAAAAATTAACTAAACTTTTGTTTATAATTAATTTGCGTGACAGCATAATTATTAACATTGCTAAATTAATATTTAATAGAAAATTTGATCTATTAACACGCTTTCATTATTAGCTTGACTTATATGTATGTAACTATGTAACGGAATCTTTCAAATTAATTTTCATCCACGTCTAGAGGTCGGAATACAATAATTTGTATATTTGTATATTAAAAACCGATGACAATACGATAATTTTATTAAATTATTTTTGGCTGGCATAGTGACGACGACTAAGGCAACGGTGAACTGACTCGTTTTTTTCAGTCGTCGGCATTCTTAAAAGAGGCTTTTGCTTACCATTTATTCACCTTTAAGTTCACATTGTCATATAAGCTAGTAATTTGTCAGCTTCAACCAGGCTGCCATAATACGCCTGCTACTTGGAGTTATCTAACTGTAATGGCAGGCGCCTCCATTCATGGACCGCACTCCACCAGGCTGGGTTCGGTCATATGTCGAGCCATAATAACAAAATAATGGAAAATAGACTTATAAAAGTGAAACAACAAATCGCGCTTAATCTGCACGTGATTTTCCAAGACTTTTTTGAAAACGTGCTTATTTGTGAAATAAATTCTTTCTCATAATAGTTACGAGAAATATTATTTCTGCGTTGTAAGCGGTATAATGCCCTTCACTTAATTAATATTTGGGCCTTATTTGAGCCGTTCAATATTTAAATATAATGAATAAATTTCCTTTCATCTATTTTCATTTATTAAAATTTGATCTATTTTTTATAGTGACAAGACTTCTGGCCTCGACATGTCAGATAGTTAACTGTTCAATTAACTTGATGGCATCGACCGAATCGGCAGTCGAACTAAAAAGTTGATTCGGCGCGTCGTTTCTTTATAGAGCACGCTACGCCTAAGGAAACGATTACACTTTTAGCCGACATAGTAATGGGGATCGTAAACTAATACGTTTTTTATTTACACCTCGCTTACTATCAGGGCCGTCTTAAGCATATATGGCGCCCGGGTGCGAAAGTCAGCCTACGCCCCCCAGTTTTGTCAACAACAAAAAAAAAACGCTATATAATTTTTTTGTTTCATTTATTTATTCCTCTGAAATTAAATTGTACGTGGGGTTCACTGATAGTTTTTCGCCCCTAGGACTTTGCGCCCGGGTGCACCGCACCCCTTGAACCCCCGGGTAAAGACGGCCTTGCTTACTATCAGATAAATCGAGGTCAGAAGTCAAGTCTCAATAAAAATATGTCGTTATCTTGTCTGAAATTCATAGAGAAAAATCCTCTTCATATATTTTTATTGTTCTCAAACAATTTTGGCAATGTTCCCTGTCTTCAGCCATTAATGATTAATTGACATTATTCTTTCCACATTCTCAATAATGCCTTCCTCACTTTAAAAACAATTTTAATATTGGGGTAACACTCAGGGACAATTACATTTGATTGGTAGTCATTTGCCCAGTTTGACAATTCTGGGTAGTAATATTTATTTATTTATTACGTTTTACTGTTCTATATTATTAAGCTACTAAATATGCTTTATATCATAGAAACAGGACGACCAAAGAACATAATAGTAGATACGTTAGTACCGACAAAAAAGCTGGGTTACCGTGCCAATACCGAAGTGCTTTTATGAAGAGCATTGTGGCTGTAAGAGAAGCGAGGAAATTGTGTCAGGATCTTGGCAGGTGGCGCTCCATTGTCTCTGCCTATTCCTGTAGGAAAAGGGCGTGACTATTAGATTGATTGTTACCGGCAATTAAACCGAGAGCTCTCGCTTTGCGTGATTATTTCCCCACCACTACACCACGGTCGCCATGATATCATGATATAGTAGTACCGGATTAAGCCAGCGCGGGGCCTGTAGCAAATTCTGTCAAGGGGCCCTTGGTTTGCTTTAGATTCTAGGGTATTAAATAAAACAAAACTGTTACAAATAAACTATTCTGTATTTAATATGCGCAAATTTAGAGATAACATTTTTAATATTGACTTAAATTTTCAAGTAAAAGTGAAGCATTCGCGTTTAAGGCATGCAAGATATTTTACGCTCCCATCTAAATTAATATTTTTTTTATTACGCTACGACAGGCGTTGAATCGCAGTGCCCCCAAATTCGCGGAGCCCGTAGCCATTGCTACTCTTACTACGGGGCTAATCCGGCACTGAATATAAGTATAACACTGAATGGAAACTGGTATCAGGTGTCAATAGCGGCCTAATCCCATGCTATCCCTGTTAGGCACAAATTGTAAACAATATTTGCAGAAGTGGCCTGAATTCGTGCTCGTGCTAATTCGCCCGCAGCTCTATGATTTATGGTTTACATTTCCTAACTACCAACGGGTAGCACCTAGCTTAATGGAACGTGCAGAGAATGCATGACTTGCTATATATTTCAATCTAGTAACTTTGTATTCTGGATCTACGTGTGTGGTGGGCGGGAATACAGAAAAATATACTTCTGAGAGAATAGAATTTTTCATACTTAATAATAATAATGCGTTCATTCATAGCTGACGAAATTGATATACGAGTACAAATTATATGAACATTCAAAATATCAAACATCAAGTATTCACAGCTTGTATTATTAAGTGAAAGAAGATTGACGAAAAGAATTTCAAAAGGGAAAGGAGTAAATCTGATGTGAAACAATGCGTTAAACAAGGACCCAGGAGGGTGTTTTCCAACGAAATTAGAGACATCCGTTCATCCGTTTAAGAAAGCTGGGTTGTTTAGTGCCAATAACCGTAAAGCTTGTATGAAGGAATTGTGGATGTGACGGAAGCCAAGGAGTTGTGTCAGGATCGTGGAAAGTGTCGGTCCATTGTTTTGCCTATCACTGTGGAAAAAAGGCGTGACAATTTAATTAATTGATTGATAATTGTGTATAAAATATCACCGCTACAGTATTGTCGGTATATAAGATACTCGCAATGCTTATGTTCAAAGGGAACTTTTCTTGAAAATTATGCATTATTCAGTGAGGAGTCGAGCTTTTCACGTATTCAGAACCAAAGTGCGAGAATTTAATTTTTTGTTTATTGCCAAAATAATTAGAAAAAGATTATAACTTTGATAGTCATTTCTAAATGACGAATAAAGTCATTATACAGTTTTACGCCACGCCTCACGTCAAAACTGTAATAGTTACATTATTATTATTTGGCCTCCGCTCGCACTACGCCGTAGACCTATCTAAAGTACTTATAATGAAAGTATAAGAGAAAGGTTGATTTAAAAAGGGTTGTATTCTTTCGTCGTATATTATGTAGCAGGTGTAATAAGATATTGTCATGATAATAATAGCTGTATATAAAGGAATAGCCGCTAATGTTCGCAACGTACATGCTATTGTTGGCGAGGGCAATAAAAACTCAGATTTCCCAACATTACATGGACATTATGGCGCGCCTTCGTGATATAGCGCTTCCTTCCTTCCGTTCCTTCAGTTTGAATAACTTAATTTTAAATTAAAACTTTTAGAATATTATACTTTAGAATTTAGAATTTTTTGTCTCTGCCTATCCCTGTAGGAAAAAGGCGTGACAACTTGATTGATTGATTGATAATATTAAAATAATAAATTTAGAAGCCGGTAATTAGACCGATAAGTATCAGGATTTGTTTGTTAAGTATAATTATCTATGTTTGTTATACATAAGCTTTTGCTTGTATAATAAATGGAAATCTTTTAAGATGTAAAAAAAACAGTGATATGGTACTTTATAAATTAGAGTCAGTTTCTGTATAAATTATGAATATTATTTCAGGCTCTTATTTGTACAGCAGCTATCGTCTATACTTCTAAGTTACTTCTTAGTTTTAAGTTACTCGTACTTCTAAGTTAAGACAACAGTTACCTCACAGAAAATAGATTTCAAATATTTATCCCTCGCCGAACTCTTAAGTTTCTCTTTGCGTTTAATTTTATTGTGGGTTTCGCGATTAAAAACATTTAAATGATTTGTTGGGTCAGGATCGTGAAAAGTGGCGCTTCATTGTCTCACCCTATCCTTGTGTGGATTTGAGTTTTATATATATAAAAAAACTTGTTGGTTATTAATTATAATAACAAAACATTTCCCGTTTTGTCAAGTCCCCTTATAACAAATACGATAAAATTGGGTCAAGATTTCTGTTTTATTTATTTATTTATCTCATAAATATTTTTTTCGTAAATATTTTTTAACTATATGTATAAACATGTATAAACAACTTATTATTCACATTTTGTTATTATAACTTTCTTATAAGGAAAACCATCGATAATATATTTTTAATACATACACAGTCCCATACAAGATAATGTCCTAAAAGTGTCCCCGCGTCAGAATTCACTTAGACTGATATAAACTGTGTAAGTGAATTGAATGTGAATTGTAAACTGAACCTTACCACATCATTTTAAAGTATAAACTTGTCACGAATGTAATCACATACATAATTTCGGAATGAGAACAAATACAAGTCCAACATCATTTGGATTTTGTAAATGTGTATCTATAATATATATGATCGATGGGGAAAACCATTTAAAAAAACTTAAAATAAATTCAAGGAAGAACCAAAGTCACTGACACCGAAAAGGCAGGGCATAAAATCCCCGTCACAAAAAATCTATACATCAAGTACATTAACCAAGTAGTTTTACCTACTTTTATGTAGAGACAATTACGGGGTAACTAAATTCAACGAAATCCAATCAACCTCAATAAATATAAGGGTAACATGAAACTAACAAGCAATTTCAATTAGTCGGATTATATTTCGATGGCCCTCGAATTTGCTTGTTATCGTTTTTATCTCAATATATATCAAATAAATCCATAAAACTTTAAAATAAAAATTAATATAATACAATTTACTAAAGAAATATAACATATTGATAAAAAAAAAATTAACTAAAATACATTATTAAAAGGAGTCCCTTTAGGCAAGGTTCCGAAGATACTGGCAGCGTTCCCCCTTTGAATAGCTAGACTAATTCTTTGTCCGAGGTAGCTGCCAACTCTTCGGTCTCCTGTGATGTCGACTAACCTTTTTGATATTTCCTTAAAAAGCCTTAAAGCGTTAGGACCCCACGGACCAAGGGTCTCGACACCGAATGGGACAAAATCATACTCGGAGCCTAGACCCCTGTATTTTATTTACACAATATATAGCTTTTTGTGACAAAGCTTTAAACAGCTTTAGGATAGATTGCTGTGGGCGAAAACGTCAATTGCCGAGTGGTAAGTTTGTCCAGTCTGCCGATCCACCAGTTTCAAGTGTACAGACCGTGAAGTGACTTAGGTTCGTTTAGCTTGTTAATTACTGGTTTTATCTAGACTGGCATAGTAAAAGCGATCACAACTTCAGGTTAAATGCAAATGATTCAACATCAGGCAGAGTGCTGTTATTATATGTGCTGTTAAGGCGACCGTGGTGTAGTGGCAGTGCAATGGTTACACAAACCGAGTGCACGAGTTCGAAACCACCCACCGGTACCAATGTATCTTTGATATATGTACTTTGGTTATCCTGTTTCTATGATACAAGTACTTTAGTAGCTTAGTATAGAAATATAAAAAAATATGTCAAGCCACAATATTAAACAATTACAAGTATTATATTTATTTTATTAAAAAAAAACTTTATAATTAAATAAATTATGTTGGCCTCATCTTACCCACCAAGATAATTTGAAACGACAATGAAATATCTAACGCAATCTTCCAGAGGTAGCAAAGTTCTACGATTTATAACCTTTTAAAAGTTTTAAAATACTAGTGCTTCCAACTATTTGTAAGTAATAGGCACTACAGATTAAAGTTGACTTAAGTGTTATCAATCGATGGTGTTATTCCTTTTAAAATAGCAATCAATCAAATTGTCACGCTTTTTTCTCACAAGGATAGGCAGAGACAATGGAGCCCCACTTGCCACGATCTTTACACAACTCCCTTGCTTCCTTCACATCCACAATTCTCTTCATATGGGCTCCATGGACACTAGGTAACCTATTTTAAAAAATAAATGTGAAAATTATTCAAAGTAAAATCGATGCTTGAACTAATCTCTTTAAATTACTAAAATCGTATTAGGTTAGTCTACAATTCGTCGCGAAAAACGATACGGAAAATGTGGATTGTATGGTCTCACAGAAAGGGCAGCCCAAAGATCCCTAGGACTGTTGTTTATTGACCCAGAGTATCAGCTGAAAAAATACCAGTTGAAGAAAGAAGGACCAGTTCTTTCTTTATATTCTATTTTTATATCAAACTTTATAATAATAAAAACATCTGACCATGATTTACTTGATGGCTTACGACTGAAAAAACCGATTCGGTTTACAGTTGCCTTAGTCACCTACACTATGCCAGGAAAAAGCGTTTTTTTACTCTTCGCATTCCACTTGTAGAT
Organism: Tinea trinotella; assembly: GCA_905220615.1. Taxonomy (NCBI): domain Eukaryota; kingdom Metazoa; phylum Arthropoda; class Insecta; order Lepidoptera; family Tineidae; genus Tinea; species Tinea trinotella. The sequence continues at coordinate 6,261,212 of HG992314.1, forward strand.
TGTTCTATAATGGATTACCGTATACATGTTTCTGTTTTAATGGGGCTCGATCTCTACATAATATTACAGCACTCCGCTTGATGTTATACTGGAGTGTAAATGTAAGCTACATGAATGTAAGCTACTGCTGCTACTACAGTACAATAACTAAATGTAGCAATCACATTCACTAAAACGGGCCAGTTGGAACTGGATAATTTGCAGATCCCAAAAGCGACTATTTTACCGCCCGGACTGTACACTTGTAAGTGTTGTTTACCCCGGATCAGCAGACTAGGCACCCCTACCTAAAACCAGACCTCTCAGAACCTTTCTGGTTACTTTTTATTATGTCTCGACATATGACAGCACGACATATGGCGCAACTACTAAAGTGCTTGTATCATACAAACAGGAACCAAAGTACATATATCAAAGATCCATTGCAACCGACTAATGGTTTTGAACCCTGCTCTCGATTTGCGTGATCATTGCACTACCACTACACCACAGTCCCTGAAATCTGTACCTACTGTAATTTATATCCACATTTGCTTACAATGTGTTACATAATCTCGCTCACAAATGGTCACAATTTATCTAATTGCATTGGACCAAATTGAATTGAGATCCAATATTTCAAGTGTTGAGACAATAGCTTAGTTACAATTGTTAGAACTTTGGGCGGTTATTTCAATCTATACTATCTCCTAACGTCCAGCAACGTAGCTTAAGACAAAGTGGCAGTGCCAATGGTTACGCTAACCGAGATCACGGTTTCAAAACCACTTACCGGTATGAATGTATCTTTGATATAATATGTACTTTGGTTGTCGTGTTTCTATGATACACGCACTTTAGTATAAATGTTAAAAAAATTAATAAATTTAAATTATATTAGATAAAGGTAAGGTTTTTTCATGTTAGAACTCTTTTTAAATGTAATAATGTATATTTGGTTGTGAACCTAAATGAATTATAAAAGTTTTTAGAAGTGGTATGCAGACAGTTGGTGGTTATTTGCAGTGTTCCGATCTGGGGAAGTACCACCACTTACAAGTGACAAGTGTACAGCATGTAAGTTGCCGATTCTACTTAGGCCGGCATAGTTATTGTAGGCGACTGCTATACAGTTATAACTATACCAAACTGAGGTTACCAAACTTTTTGCTCATAGACCCATTTCACCCATTTTGTTGGTTCCGGTAGACCCCCTGCAGCTAAATATCTACCATATTTTTAAAACTCGACAAAAACTGTCTTTGCAAGTCTGGACACGTTGTACTAAATATGGAATATGAAAGTTTTTACAAGTAAGTCGCTGAGCTTCTTAAAATAATATCTGCCTACATTGATAGGTAAAGTCAAGTCAATAAGTTCTTCACTATGAAAACCAGATACATTTTCGTGGACCCCTTACGAATTGTTAACCCCCATTTTTCGTCATACCAACAGTATACGTATGACAGTCTCCGAGTCTCCCGCGGACCCCAGACCCTCCTTGACCACTTTGGAAATCAATGAACTATACAACTATCAAACGGCGGAATAATAAAAAAATGTAAAATCAAAACCAAAATAAACGCGGTAGTAAGCCGCATAAAATTAGTTTAATTCACTTTACAGTCGCCTCAATTTATCTGGGGTGCTGTTATATGTCGCATTCTAATATATGCACAATATCGTATATATTTATTATTAATTAATATAATAAAAATTGAGTAATTATATCATATCAGTAAGAGGTTTGAGTACGCCCTCCCTTCACCTCTAGCATTTAGGTCCATTTATTTTAGGATAATTTAATTAGACGCTAAAAGCCATTTACATTATTTACTCAGATATTAAATATATGTATGTAAGAATCATAATGAAATAGGATTAAATACTCTTGTGAAAAAGGCGAATGTATTTCTGAAATAAATCGGCTAAAATTCCACATTCACTTTAAATACTCGTATAGTCAGTCACCGTACATCTGTTGCATCTTTTTTTTTATTGTGACTCAACATATGACGGTACCAAGCTTGATGTTAAGCTCATGTGTGGTCCACTGCTATGGATGTCACTGCTATTATAATTTTAATAAGTGTAAGTAGCAGTCACATCCACTATGCCAGCCTAGTTGTAACCGGCAACTTACAAGGTGATCCCGAAACGCGACTTAATTACTTCACGGTCTGTAACTTGTAAGTGTACCCCGGATCGGCAGGCTGGTTACCAGTGCCTACCACTCTTTGATAACCAGATCAGAAGCAAATATCCGCCTCTTATTTTTATTAACAAATATTTAAAATAAAAGCTATGAAACAAATATTTGCTACGACCAGGAATCGAACCCGGGACTTAAGGAGCAACAAGCCAATCGCTGATCAATCGGCTACGTCTGTCGTCACATTATCTATCGTTTGCACCATCACCAATAAGTATGTAATTAAAGCAGGGTTCTGCAGTCTTCATAGCCAAAGAGCACGTTGTATAAAAATAATAGCGGAAGCAGGAGAGTTGTGTCAGGATCGTGGAAAGTTGCGCTGCTTAGTATCCGCACATCCCTTTGGGAATATAGTTGTAAAATGGATGATGATGTTAAATTAATTGATACCTATATTTATTTATCAATTTAGTAGTACTAAGTAAAACTGTTAACTAAGTAGTAAGACTTTTAGTAAGTATTGAAATAACCTGCCTGCCTCCTGAATGGTAGAAACGTAAGCTTTACACGGGCGGCAGTAAGTTAAACTTCGTCGAGCTAGCGCACAATTAATGGGCTTCTAAAAGCTCTCAGGTATTTTACAGACGGTTGCTTCTTTAAACATTGTATCTCGTAAATTAAAACATTTCGAATTCGAAACTTCGACGCAGTGTTAAGAAAGAGCAATAGACGAACTTTGTTACTTATTATATTTTGTTTTAACGGTATTTTCTATTATTATCCATTATTCTATTATAAAAGTAAAATTTTAATGTATAATATGAAATTTTTCTTATATAATTTTTGGCATATTCATTGGAATGGAATGTGTTTTATATTATTTAGTTTATTAATTATTTATCTAAATTGGATTATATGAATAGACACTACGGTCGCCTCAGAGGAAGAATATACGGGAACTCTAATGGAAATTAATGGGAACTCTATGACGGTCGCATTGTGAATGTAAATATTGTGAACTTACGCGTAAATATTGTGAAAATAAAAAAAAAGACAAATCTTGGTTAAAAGGCATGTCAAATCCCTTATTCTTCGATCGGCTCTAATTCGCTCAGGTAATTTCTCAGCTAGTTCAGTATTCTTTCACATTCAATATTAATTATTATTATCATTAGATTTAAGTATTTTATTAATATAGTGTATGTATAAGAGTGCAAAAGGGTAACGTAGTGAACGGTGCCATCCATAGTATAATGAGCAGCCAAATAATGTCCCAAAAGTCACGGATGGCTGTTCATAATGCGGTGCTTGCTCCTACATTAATGTATGGAAGTGAAGGGTGGGTATGGCAGAAGAAGCATGAGAGTAGAATTAACGCTGTAGAAATGCGGTCGTTAAGGAGTGTATGTGGAGTGACGATAGCTGATAGAATAAGGAATAGCACACTGCGTGATAGATGTGGTTTAAAAGAAGATGTAGTGACAAGGATTGACAAAGGAATGCTTCGATGGTTTGGGCACATGGAAAGGATGAGTGAAAGTAGATTGACGAAAGGAATTTATAAATCTGATGTGGATGGATGCGTTAAACAAGGCAGGCCTAGGAGAGTGTTTTCCGACCAAATCGGAGACATCCTTAAGAAAGCTAGGTTGCCTAGTGCCCATAACCATAGGGCCTGTATGAGGAGAATTGTGGATGTGAAGGAAGCAAGGGAGTTGTGTAAGGATCGTGGTAAGTGGCGCTCCATTGTCTCTGCCTATCCCTGTGGGAAAAAGGCGTGACAATTTGATTGATTGATTGATGTATAAGTAATACTATGTAATTTATTATTTACATTTGTTATATCGATCAATCAATCAATCAAATTGTCACGCCTTTTTCCCACAGGGATAGGCAGAGACAATGGAGCGCAACTTAACACGATTCTTACACAGCTCCCTTGCTTCCGTCACATCCACATATTATATTTGTTATATATTTAAAATATATTTATCAAAACTACCATTTAATTTTTTCATCATTGGGCATTACCTAAAAAATATATTAAAAATATATTAATCTTCTGCGTTTAATACATATATTGATAAAAAATTAACTAAAATACATTATTAAAATCCCTTTAGGCAAGGTTCCTAAGATACTGGCGGCGTTCCCACTTTGAATAGCTAGACTAATTCTTTGTCCGAGATAGCTGCCAACTCTTCGGCCTCCTGTGATGTCGACTAACCTTTTTTATATTTCCTTAAAAAGCCTTAAAGCGCTAGGACCCCACGGACCAAGGGTCTCGACACCGAATGGGACAAAATCATACTCGGAGCCTAGATATTTAAATAAATTTGTTTAGTAATTATAATATAAAACATTGTGTAGCTAGAATTTATATTAACATTATATCAGTTTCCTTTTTCACTTATTAATCCACCAAAGGAAGAAAGAGATTGCTAGTAATAAAATCACTATGTTTATATATTTTTAGGATTTATTTTTGTTACACAATAATCCATGAATAAATAAAATAAATATTTGCTGATTTATCATAATAAAAAAATACTATATGCAACTATAGATCATTCTTATTTGGCATATACTAGTACTTTACTAAATAAATTTTCTGATCTAACACATTTTCTTAGTTGTTAATGGTTGTGGAAAATCTTCGATCATAAAGTTTCGATATGAGAGAATTTATAACTTTGCTTTTACTCCTTATCGGTCTTAGTGAGTTGCAATTTTATTAATTCATATTTTACTTAAAAGAAAAACTTTATAATGCCTAAAATGCTGTTTCATATCGAGTCGTAATTATGACTACCAACCTTATGTTAGGCTGGAGATACAGTCGCGTCCAATATGCCGAACTAGCTGAATCACAGTCTTTATACCTTAAAGTGGTGGACAACCCAATGTTGGCAGACTGGATTATCTACTCTTTAAACACCAAGACCCGCAATGCAATCCTAATTAAATCCTCGTACAATGGTATTTACATAGGTATATTATAATTACTTTAGGATTGATTGATACAGTATTGATTTACTTGATTCGACTATTTTATTGGCTATGAAAGCTTTGATTTATATAGTCCCCTTAGGAAATTATGTTGTTATAATAATCTATTAAATATTTACTATTATTAAATAAAATTATGATGACACATGTGGCGTATTAGCAACATACCATTTCGCTACGCTTAAAGTCCCAGGTGTGATTCCCTGTCGGAGCAAAGGTTTGTTTCATAGCATTTGTTATTAATATTTCTAATTAGATTGTAATTTGGCGTTCTCACGGGGCGAATTTAGTTGATCAACTGCGAAATCCGTCTGAAAGTTAAAGACCTTTCAATCAGTCCAATTAGTCAGTCAATCAGCGCGATTAAGTATGTACTGTATTCCTTTGTCACCAGTTTTTTGTTTGTTTGTAAAATAAACTGTAAATAAAATGTGTGTTGTGGCGTCCGCATGCATAAGCAAAATGCTAAAATTGACAGATATTTAGATTTTTTTGTTAAACAATAAATATTGAACAACTAAATTCGCCCCGTGAGAACGCTGTATTAGGCAATTATTTGCTCCAGGTTATTTGCTGTAATGGCAGTCACCTCCAATGGTGGATCGCCCTCCAGCTCTATGTTATAAGCCAGCCACATTGAAAATAATATCTTACCCAATATAATATGCAGAAATTTAGGCAAGTGCTTTTAGTCCATAAAATAAGGTTCACACGTAACCCTTTAATCATAATTAAGTTTAATGAATATTCAAATTGATATAATTAAACAAATAATGATCTGTTAGTAAACCCTAACAAATTCAAAGGGTCTCGCATGAAATAATGTCTCCGCATTTTATGAGCAAACGTAAAAATTTATAATGAAAATAAAAGACCCCGAATGCGTCGCGGGGATGCTCGGTCCGCTCGTAATATTTGCCTCTAAAATGAGCTATTTAGGAAAACAATATCAAGCCTGAAATAGCCTTTATACGGGAGGCCTAGAAAAGATAACGGTATATCTACCTCTATTTAACTGTGGATTTGTCGAAATCAACAATGTTTTAACTATTATTTATTTAGAGATTTAATCCGAATGACGTCTAGCATTGTTAACTTGTTATTAGGTTAAATCATTATAAACATAGTATCTTAAATCTACCTTGTCTTTTAACGGATGCATCCCCGATCCCACAGGTCGAGGGAAGCATCCGAATTCTGTCGACGGAATCGGCAGTCGAACTAAAAGGATCTGCGCATCGTTTCTTTGTAGAATAATCAAAAAATGGAATGCTTTGCCAGCTTATGCATTATCCCCGTCATATAAGCTTGAACTCTTTGAGCGAAGCGTGAGAAGGCTCCTTTGGCTGGCAAAGGCCGGCGACTGAGAAAACCTTCCCTCGACAAACTTTAAGGCATATCAAGGACAGATCTCGAGTCTCGTTATGAAAAAGAAACTAACTTTGTCGATTTTCTTTTATCAATACTTAGTGCGAGAACATAAACCCATGTCGATATAATCATTTACTTTTTATTGCTGTAATAAATGTTTTATTTAGGATTTAACCAATGTATTGTTTTTAGGTGTATTGTTTTTAGGTCTAACAGGGTGCAAATCTAATTTAGTTTACTTTTTTCTTAATGGATAAAAATTTCATTTTATTTTAAGAGTAGTTAGATTAATTTTCAGTTATGTAATAGAATAAAATTGTATTTCATCTTTATAACGAAAATAATATACTTAAATGTTAAAAACATTTGAATAAAATTCAGAATATTAACGGAATAAAATTATTAAAAATATAGTATTGAATTATATAATATTATATTACATTTATGTACCTTGTTAACAATAAAATTAATCTGTCATGTACGTGCTTGACCCCAAACAATACGATTGTTAAACCTTTACGAACAATATTTAATTTCAATACTTTTCCTGACAAAAATGTATTTCATTTAAGAGAAAATATCTGCATATTTTTGCATTTTTTTAACAAAATATGATTGGAGACTATATATCGTCCGCTTATTACTACAAATAATTATATAATGTTTAAAACGAAGATTTGAATAGGTTGCCTAGTGTCCATAACCGTAGAGCTTGTATAAAGAGAATTGTGGATGTGAGGGAAGCGAGGGAGTTGTGTTAGGATCGTGACAAGTGGCGCTCTATTGTCTCTGCCTATTCCTGTGGTAAAAAGGCGTGACAATATGATTGTCGGGGATATTATTAAAGACAGTCGTCCGCAGTGCCCTTAATCATAAAGAAAGCTAGAGTTGTATTAGGACATTGGGAAATGGCGTTCCGTTTTTCCGGCGTTCTTGTGGCAATTCAGGCGTGACAATTGATGAAGATTATAAATAAATTAATATGAAGACATCGATGGGGTGGGCGTCGACACTTGTAGCGCGAGTGGTGCCCGATCATTATTTTAAGGACATTAGTTTAAATAATGTCAATCTGAATATCAGATTTATTCCGTTAAGGTAAAAATATTAGTTTGTTGAAATCGGATATGTTTTAATAAGGTATGCCTTTTTTTACAAAAAAAAACAGAGAAATAAATTCTTAATTCTTTGTTTCTCTGGTTCATAATATTACACTTTGAAAAATGATTTTATTTTATAGTACATTTTTACTTACTTAGCAAAAGCAGTAAACAAGCTTTTGGCATAATGTCGGATTAACGATAAAAAACAATTACCACTGACGCGAATCAATACGAACATAGAAAAATATCTATAATTTATTTTATTATTATTGGGGCACATTTTTCATTTTTTCCGTTTCCATATAAATGGTTTTTGATAAAAAATATGTGTGCGATTGTAATAATATTTGTGCATTTTTACATTGTGTATAGGAAATGGTAATTTTCATGTTTGTTTACAACTTGTGTCAAGTAAAAAAAAAACAAAGTATAGTATGATGTAACGTAAACCTATTATTATACGTGCTAATAAAACTTATTTATACATTTATTTTTAAGTATTATCACATTAAATATTTTATTAGTTAATTAAAATTATTTCGTAGGTATAAAACAAACAAAAAATCAACATCAATTTACACCTATAACTTTTCTCAGCTCGCTTTACCGATTACTCTAAACTTATCGAATATCGCACAAGACAGATGGATTATTCAAAATTACTATAAATTTAATTAAACCTTACACAATTTTGTCAAGCTTCGGAGTTATTTGAGTTTCACAGAAATTAACGATAGATAGAGCAATTTTGTCTTCATATTCAATAGTTTTGAACTCAGATAGTTTTTGAAGTTAGTTCGTCGTGTAACAATAATTAATTTAAAATATGCTATCATACAATAGTATAAAGCTAAATAAAGCTTATTACAGATTGAGCTGATTACGAATTAATTTCAAACCCTTTTATAAATTATTCTATGGGAATCAAGAAGCAATGTTACAAGAGTAGTTAAGAACCTGTAAGCGGTGATGGTGCAGCACAATAGGCCCGAGGTTGCGACGGACAAGATCCAATGTCTGAAACAAAACGAATGTAATACGCCGAGGTATTTTTTATTTGGTTATAATCTTTATTGTACAAAATAAAACCAAAGTGTTAAATTGGCGAGCCTTAATTTTTTTTATGTTACAAGAAGAAATGGTAAATTCTGGTACGTTGGTATGACAGTTAAATTATACTAAGTGAATGCGTGTTTGGTCACATTTAGATTAAACCTACCATTATGATATCAGAATGGCGGCTCACTTACTTTTGGTGATAACTACGATTTACTGCCTCGTCCTTCCACACCCGTAATACCCGCACAGGTCGGGGAAAGCATCCACATTTTATCGACCGAATCAGCAGTCGAACTAAAAAGTTCGGTGCGTCTTTTCTTTGTAGAACAATTGACAAGTGGAATGCTTTGCCTGCCCATGTGTTCTCTCCATCCTATGACCTTGGATCCTTCAAGCGATGCGTGAAGAAGCATCTTAGGCCGGCATAGTGGCGGCGGCTGGGGCAGCCGGGAACTGACTCGGTTGTTCCAGTCGTCGTCACTCTTGGACCTCCTCTTGCTTATCATCAGGCGAGTCGAGGTCAGATGTCGTGTCACAATAAAAAAAAAAAAAAAAAAAAAAAATTAAAAGTTAAAATTGAAAATTTTATTCTAGGTACATTTAGGTACATTTCTGGTACATTCTTTTTATACTTACTGCATGCGTATTCGTAACAATACACCCGCCATTCTGATGTACACAAATTTATTATATAACGACTTTTCTTAAGAAAATTTAATTCATTTTATAAAGTAAGACATACCAACAGAGTTCAGCATTTTTGTTGACATAAGTTAGAAGTTGAGCTCGCTCTGCTATATCTTGGCCAGCTACCTGCATCTCATTAACACACCTGGACCATTCCGGGGATACTCTCGCAAGGCACGTTGGATCCTTTAGAAATTCTGCCAAAACATAAATCTATGTAATAACTGGAGTCTATAGTATAGATATCGTGCGAACATTTTAAATTTAATGATAGTAAATAGAGGTACCTATAGTTAATTTTTTACTATAACTAAAAAATCTAAACTTGAGCTAAGCGATCAGTTTGTTTATAAAGTATTATTCGTTTAATATTATAAAATTACAAAATAATGTATACAATTAGCTCTTTTTAGCCTAAGATTAAATACTATTTTTGATACTATTTTTATTAATATATAGAAAAATAGTATCAATGTTTGTAAAATGATAGCTTGGGTTTTTACTAGAAAATAGAAACCATGTAAAATGTTTTAATTAACTACTAACGATTGTCACTTTCTTTCTTAGTCTTCCAGCTAAAACATGATCTTTAGGACGTTTTAAGCCCGATTGTGTTTGCTTTAGAATGAAGTTATGCAGTATAGTGTTATGTATAATATTATAATAATACACATATAAATATAATTATCAAAAGAATCTTTTTTATTATATCTCAAAGTATATCAATCAAAGTATTTTATTATATCTCAAAGTGTTATGTTTTCAAGTGATATTATAGAATATATTAAAAGATATAAGTACATGAAGCATGTTAAATAAAAGTTAATGTGACAAGTGTTCTATTGAAAAATACCGCGCATTCTGCATTCTATGCAAAGCCTGCCAAACTGAATGATAGATGGCATAAAATTGCTTTAAACTTCTTTGGAAATATGTAAAATGTAATATAGAGAATAGAAGTTCAGGTTCAGTATGATTAGAAATTTTTTAACGTGTTGAGGGAAGCGAGGGAGTTAGGTCAGATCGTAGCAAGTGGCGCTCCATTGTCTCTTCCTATCCCTATCTTTGTAATTAACAAATATTTGTAATATTATTTTTCCCGAAATCTTAAATGACTATCAAAAACAGCTTGCTTGCCGGTACCAATATACTTTAAATATATTATATGTACTTTATTTCCTAGTTTTGTATCATAAAAGCGTTTTAAGTATCGAAAGGTAAAAAGAAGAATCACGGTGCGGTAGCTAAGTCGGGCCCAATCATGGGCGCTCATAGATCAGGACTGTTGCTTGTCGACACACAATTTAAAAAAAAAACACATCTTCGATTGATCACTTGGCTACGAGCCTGAGTCTTCTTGTATTAAATTAGATTACATTACATTAAACATAAAAAATATTCTTTATAAAATCGTGAAGAAATGAGTTCAATATTATTAACAATTTTCGGAGTCATAGTATTTCTTAAACTCGTCTTATATTCGAAGCTTGGCTGGATTTTATGAATACTGTACCCAATAGATTTGGCAGACGCGCTTTGAATGCGAAATGTCGCATTATGCTAATGTACTAAAAGGTTTTATAATATTATAAATATGTATAATAGACAATAATTTGAAGATATATTTACCTAGGTAGGCGAAAATTAGGTGTAATATATGATATCGAGTGTCAATATAAAAAATCATAAACACATTGTAGGTATTCCGTCACACGAGTAGTTATTTATCGACTAGTTTTGTAACAATGTACACTTGGTACCTTTATATTGATTAGGAAACCGACTAAAGTATTTGATAGGAAATGTAACTTAATAATCTGTAAGACAAAGAAGAACTTGAGTAGATATTAACTCGTTAGTTTAAAGGTTGCAGAGTTTGTACTAAACTTGGTATTAAAACTTGTTAAATAATAAAGTTTGTTTGTTTAGAATTTATGAGATTATGCGCAGTTTGTTCTAAAGCTAATTTCTATATTAATAATATCAATACTATCAATAGGTTCTAAATATAGATGTACCTTTGGCGATAATTAGACTAAAAAGTATCACGAGTCTAACAATCCCCATAAATAGGGATTATTGGACTATACCTGTTTTTCTAAAGCGATATAGGTATGACTTTCCGGCAGATAAAAAGAGCGCTGGCATCCAAGGAACTTGTTTTGTTACTTACTTTTCGTTTTTCGAATGTGTATACATTTTCGAATATTATCAACTACATATGTGCACAACTGTATATTATATATACACGGTCTTGCCCCAGTCGTCTAGCACTCTGCCGGGTCTATACTTGTTCTATACTATAAGTAGGCTCAATTTTTCAAATTAATAGTATCCTAATCAATTTAAAGGTGCAAATTTGTAATTTAGATCTTTATGGAATGTTTTAAAGAAAATTATCAAGAAACTTATTTTTAATGTAAATCTAACTAAAGACGAAATGAAATAATGAAAGCATAATGGTATACCCGTGATTAAAGTCGCGCCCGACGAATGACTGTTTTATTTTTTCAAACTTTATAATATAAAGTTATATATTATGTCGTTAAGAGATTCCTGTCGCCTAGTTTTTTTCCTCTTTAATTGAAAAGAGTTGTTTGTAAGATTCGTTTGGATACTCTTTTAAAGAGTAATTTATCTTTATGAATAAATGATTGCTTTTCTATCTATTTAAGACAGTCATTTGATTTTTTTGTTGTTGTAATAATAACCAAATTTTTCCTGGTAATATAACAGGATGTCGCGACGTTTTCAGATGACTAAATGGACTATCTGCCAAAAGTGTGAACTTCCTGTTTTATTTATTTATTTTTATATATTAGCTTGTTGGTACGAGGACAAAATTGCATTGTCATACGGAATCGTTACACAACCGAACTGTTATTTTATTATTCAATTGATTAAATTGTCACGCCTTTTTTCCCACAGGGATAGGTGTCACTTGCCTCAGTCCTGACCCAACTCCCTCGTTTCCTACACATCCAAAATTCTCTTCATACAGGTTTTATGGGTTGTAGGCACTAGGCTACCTAGCATTCTTCAGAATGTTTCCGATTTGGTCTGAAAACACACTCTTGGACCGACCTGCTTTGTTTAACGCATTACTAATAAATTTTATTTTATTGTGACTCGACATCCGATCTTGACTTGTGTCCGGTCTTCGGGACCCTTAGACTTATACATGAAATATTCTTATTCGCACTGTGGGCCCTGAATTATAAAAATCGCATAAATTATGATAGACAAGCAACTGGGGCAACCGTGAACTGATTCGGTTTTTTCAATCATCGGGACTGTTGGACCTCTTCTTGTTTACCATGAGATGGTCGGAGGTTAGATCACAATATTATTATTGATAATAAAAAACGCTCAATTTATTACACCATCATAATATCATAAACATGATTTCCCGATATTCACTTGTCTTAGGCCTTTGCACACCAGTAAATCGGTGAAAGCCGAGACAAACGTATACTAATGAAACCAATATCGAGACGATATTATAACAATTTAACCAATAATTAGGTTCCAACTGATACCTAATAATTTTCAACGGACACAAACGATTACGCTGACGTGTGAAACATAAAACACATGAATAAAATAAGTGAAGTGAAGGTTAATCTTTTATGAACTATAAAGTAGCAATATCGCTGGGCGCTGATGCAGAACAGATAACTTTAAAGACAAACGGTATGCGGGTGTTACTCTAGAAAAATAATTTATTGGATCAGTTTCTAGGATACGATAAACGTTAGCTAAATATATTATAGAAAAAAGTGTAATGTTTAATTTAAGGGAGAAGGGTTTAAGAGTGGTAGGCAGTCTGTCTGTAGGTGGTAGTAATTTGCCCAGTCTACTGATCCGGGGTAGTACAACCACTTTCAAGTGTACAGTCGAATTTCGGGATCAGCAAAAAAGTTGCAGGTTTCAACTAGGCAGGCATAATGGAACGCTAAAACTAAGTCACTTGTAAGGGTAGTTTCTTTGTAGATCAATCGACAAGACTCTCCATCCTATGACCTTGGATCCTTCAAGCGATGCGTGAAGAAGCATCTTAGGCCGGCATAGTGGCGGCGGCTGGGACAGCCGAGAACTGACTCGGTTGTTCCAGTCGTCGTCACTCTTGGACCTCCTCTTGCTTATCATCAGGCGGGTCAAGGTCAGATGTCGTGTCACAATAAAAAAAAACTACCCCGGATCAACAGACTAGACACCACTGCCTACCACTTTCACTGCGCTCGGCTTGTGTACCATACAGCTATACAAGTTTAGTAAAAGGTAATAGTATAATATTATACAAGTACTTCAAGACATGCAGAAAGCCAAAAAAAAATTACAAATTATTAAGTTAAAAAAACATGATATTATAATATGGTTTGTTATGTTATATTACAAAACTGTCACATCAATAAAATTGAGTACAACGAAGATGAATTCTTAGCTTGAACCATTACGAGTACTTTACTTAACCATTACTTTAGTACTCCGTAGCTTGAACTTATATCATAAGTATATTAATATGTCAAACTAACTATATTTCAAGTGACATTTAGTGCCTACAATGTCTTTTGCTATAAATTATTATATAATTGACTTCGCAGACCTATCTTTTGATAGCATAGTATTTATTTTTTTAGGTCGCGATATTGGCCCGCAGTTTAAGGTTTAGGTTTAAGGTTGTCTCAGTCGTCGTCAATATGCCGGCCGGGGGTGCTTTCAGAGTTAAAGGATGACTCTCGTACTATGTATCGTACTATGGCTCTCGTATTAATAAATAAGTTACCGAAATAATCACACAGGGATAATGCTTCCCGCGTTGGCGAGTTTGACTGTTTGATAGGCCGTGGACAATTTTTTCCTACCACTTTTAGATTTCAATTAAGACGCTGCGTAAAGTGGTTCGAAAGATAACATTTGTGCCTAAATCAGTTGCTATTTCATTTTAATAAATAGATTTAATAAACAGTTTAACATGCTTTTAAGCATATGTTATATACATACATTGACGTTTCGACCCTGTTGCAAGGTTCACTTAATCGGCATAATTAATAACGCGTTAAAACCCGTTTCAATTTATTCTAATCATGAAAGGGTTTTTCGAGATCTTTTGGTAATAGATCTATGTCTTCGTATAGAATCAGATTTACAGTTGCCTCCCGAAGACGTGGATAGCTTTGCAATCCTCCTTAGCTTTCAAAGAATCGATGCATTGCATCGACTGCTCTCAATTTTCAAATATTGAAAAATATGTATTGAAGCGTGAATTTTTATTCTATTGCCTAACCTAATCGTCGATGACTATACTCCATAAAGAAAGATGAAGTTTTTAAAAATTTAGGTAGCTAGTTTCAGAACCCATATTTATTAATAAGTTTCTATGAGGGCATGCGAATGGTGTGTTAGACACATGTTCTTAAATCTTCGAAAACCATGTTTGACTTGATCAAAAGTTTAATTGAAACAGGTGTCGCAAATCAATAACAACTTTAATATAAGCTATTTCAATACATGGTACGTGTACATGGTTAGAATATTACTAGAGAGATATAAATATACTTATAATTTTAGGACGAGCAACCACTAGATGTAAGTCACTGTAGGGATCACTGGGGGAGGTCTATTACATCCACATTGTTGACTATTTATATTTAGATACATTGCAATTCGTACACTGAGAATCGAAACTCATAAGGTCTGAATGGATTGTTAATTCAAAAAGAGATAGTAATTATAATTGTTTTTTTATTGAGGATCGAAACCTGACCTTGGCTTGCCTGATGGTAAGCAAGGAAAGGTCCAAGAGCACAAACGACTGAAAATTAAGTCGCCTTCACTATGTGTTTTTTACACTTCTTTTTTTGTGAGAAGTTTGCCAAATTCTATGCGGATATTTTAGTGCAAGGAACACCTCTTGGTACTCCCCATCCGTTAAGGCGGATGATCCATCAGAAAATTGGATTTGAAGTTAAAGTCAAGTGAAACCCGACTTTGGAGACAATGAATGTGAGGTGTACTGGAGGGTACTGAATTTCCTGTGGCGATGCCTCTTTCTGTGAGTTTTGTAGGGAATTGGTAATTGGCCTTGGCTGGGTTCGGTGGTGGGAGTTGTTTTTTTTTCACGCTTCGCTTGAAGGATTCAAACTTGTAGGATGGGACAAACAAATAATTTGTCAAATCATTACATTTGTCGATTGTTCTAATAAAAACGACCGCGCATAATTGAATGACTAAAATGAAAGTTGAATAATTTTTTTGCCTTTTTTTGTTTTGTCGCTTACACCCTTTCACCTTTAAAGTGGTGATATCATTTTAATGGGTATTAAAGCAATAAATAGAGCATATAAAATTTAATACGAAAGTGTCTGAGGTTGAACACTGGAGTATCATTTACGAGAGATTTATAGATATTTTATAGGTACTAACAGAGGTAGGCGGTGGTTCCCAGTCTGCCGATCCGGTGTAGTTCCAAGTACAAGTATACGTGAAGTGACTTAGTCGCGTTTCGAGATAACCTTGTAAGTTGCAGGTTCCAACTAGGCCAGTATAGTGGATGTGAATGCTACTTACAGTTATTGAATTGTACTAGCATAATAGTCACATTTAATTATTTTAGCGTAGGGAACACCCCTTGGTGCCCCCGCTCGTAAAAAACTGAATTTGAAGCCAAAGTCAAGTGAAACCTGACTTTAGAGACAATAAATGTGAGGTGTGCTAGAGGGTGCTTATTTTCCTAACGCTCTTCCTGCCTTAGGAAAATAAGTTGATTAGGGTCACCCGGGTCTTTGCGCAGTCTCTTCTTGTGGGGAATTTGCAAATGGCCTGCAATTCATGGACTGCACGCCAGCTTAACATCAGGCTGTTATAAGTCATATCTGGAACCACAATAAAAAAGAACAGTTTATTAAATTCGTAGGTCTATAAATATACTAATCAAATAAACTGTTCTTTTTTATATCTAAATATACTAACCATGAGGTTAAAACTTGTTTTATCTTAATTTTTATTTAGTATTTAAAGTGTATAGGATGCAATGTCCCTAATGGTAGCCACGAATAACTTTATATTTTACTTTCAATCGAAACACTATATATAAAGCTAAATAAAATCAATCTAGTTTTATTGAAAGCATTATAAAATTGAAAAGCTTGAAGAAAATAAATTCTTTTACTTAAAATAAGTACTTGAACACTACTGAAGAAAAGTTTCCTTTCAAGTCAAATAAAACTACATTTCAATGAATTCATAATAAATAATTCTTGTATTTTTCAACTACGTGCAGTAGTTACAAAATAGTTTGATTAATAAAAGAGAATACTTGAAAACTTAGAAATATTTATCAAGGGAAATAATTTTTTTATTGACACCATTTAAATTTTGACTTGCCTGACAAGGGGAGTTTAAAATCGCCGACGTCTGAACACATTTTACCGTACCGCCTGAATAAAAAGTTAGAAATAAAAATCGGATAGAAAAATTCACTAGCGCATATCGGTGAGCTGTGACCGACATTGAAATTGGCGGTGGTTTTACATGAATCAATATTTTAATATAGATAACAATTTTCTTTTATAGTGTCACGACAAAAGAACAAGAGGAAAACAGCAATGAATCTGAAAAAATATGTAAAGAGAATTCAGTGTTGAAAAAAAAAACTAGCTCAAAAAGATGACGTTATTATTGAATTACAAGACGAATTACAATATTTAAACAAAATAAAAGACAATCTATTGGAAGACAATGAGTCACTTGAGTGTACAGCAAACGCAATGTACAGTAAATGTAAAAAAGAAATTAAATGAAATACAGGAAGAAAATTATTTATTACAAACAAAAATTAATGACTTATTAGAGACTACAAAGGTTACAAATACAGACAAAGAAAACACTAAAGATATAAAAAAAAAAACCCAAAGTAACAATAAAGAAAAATAAAAAGGTTCAAAATGTAAAATCAACACAATTGTACAAAAATAAAAGCAAAAAGTTAAAGAAAATTGCTAAGAAATTAAATATGACAAAAGAAGAAGAAAAACTAAATGTGAATAAAATTAATGCAGAAATGACAGAAGAAATAAAGACAAGTGCAAATATCCAAGACTCGAAAGTAACAAAAAAAAAAATTCGTGTCATAGGGGACAAATTTATTAAAGGACAAGGCAAGAAACTTAGAAACACAATAGAAAAAGACTATGACATATGCAACTACACTTACAGCGAGGCACCAATGGACAAATTGATACAATCGGCACAGACTGTTATTGAAAGTGAAAAATGTGACATCGTAGCACTAGCCATAAAGAACTTTAAAAAGGATAAAGTAATTAAATATAGTGAACTATTAGAGAAACTATGTATTATAGCCAAAAATAATAATATTACACTTATTTGTACTAATGTTCCTTATAGCTTGAATTTAAATAGTAAATTAATTGATCGTATAAATACAATATTAAATGGTCTTATTTCCTTCGTGCGCACATCCGAAGTCCTGTCGGAGTATTTAGCTTCGGAATTTTTGTATTCAATTAAAATTTGATTAATCGGTTTCAACGAGCAGTGAGTAGGTGGGTATTTTCCCAGTCCGTCTATCTAACATTTTTAAGTAAAATGATTGACTCAGTCACGTTTTAAAATCTTTTGCCTGGACGATATAGTTAATGCGACTGATACTTGTAGACATTTGACTGTAGGCGCAGTCGCTTCTAGTCTAAAATCAGGCAACAAAAATAGGTATTTTTTTATATTTCTATACTAAGCTACCAAAGTGCTTGCTTGTGTTACTGATAAGTGGTTTTGAACCCGTGCTCTCGGTTTGCATTACCATTGCGCTTCCACTACACCACGGTTGCCTTTAAATATTATTATATTTTACTCGTATTATTTTATAATACAACGTACTTGTTACATTTGTGCCGACCTTAAAAAGGTCGCACTAAAATTATTTTAATTAATTTCCATTAAAAAACATAAATTGCATTTTCAAACTCATTTATTCTTTTGTTTTTTATATTCTATTTATATGTCAAATAAATTAGTCTTCTTCACAATTTCAACGGGTGCGTTTCATTTCACAACGTCCTAGAAAACGTAGCGTCAAACATTGTTGTTTAATAATATTGTATCCAAGCATTTTACTATGACGTATGACCCAGTTAAAGATTAACTGTGTGTGAATAACGTATTATCGGAAACCTCGTCTGTGGGGGATTGTTGGCAAATATGTTACATAGTAAGATAGGGGCTAAACGGGATCGATAGAAGGGTAACAAAACTAGTTGATATTGGGTTTTGGTTTTATTTATGACTGCATACCAGGGGTTTAAAGGCGACAATAATATACAATAATATGTATATGTAATAAAATAATTCTTTAAGTATCCGTAGATGCATGCATTGGTGCAAGGCATTGTTATGGAAAGAACTCGTTCGATTTATTAAAGAACTTATAAGGAGTTATTTATTTATTTATAAAATTTCATTGTACTATAATACAAAATACGGCCTTAATAACAATAGGTATTATCTACCATTAAAACCTTGAGTATAATTATAAACGTTGAATTAAGGGGGAAAAGTGCAATTTCAGCTGACGGCAGGCTATCAATTGCTACGTGCCTTGTTACTATCAACTAACTAGGTAATGGACCAACAAACTGCCTTACACAATACAATTATCTTTCAGCCGGCTAAGTATAAATTGCAGTTTATGGTTTAATGTAAACCAGTCATTAAAGCAAACTGTCACGCCTCAATTTCCACAGCGATAGGCAGAAACTCAGATCATTATAATATTGTAGGCGACCGTGGTGTAGTTGCAGTGTAATGGTTACGTAAACCGAGAGCACGAGTTCGAGACCACGAACCGGTACCAATGTATCTTTGATATATGTACTTTGGATGTCCTATTTCTATGATACCAGCACTTTAGTAGCTTAGTATAGAAATGTATAAATAAAAAATATAATCTATATTATATGATCTGAGGGCAAAAACAACAATGGATCTCACTTACCACGAACCTAACATAATGTTTTATAAAGAATGTCTCTGATTATATGTAGAACAAGAAACAACCATCCTTTAATTTATATATTTTTCGCCAATCGTATTTTATCCATAAATGTCTACATACATGTAACATATAGGTACCTATTAATTTTCGAAACAAAGCAAAAACAACAACTGTTCATTAATCTGTATTATTTGAGATTACCCCAGATTTTTCCTCCCAATTATCTGAACAAACGTTAATGAAAACTTAAGCAGGATAATCGAAGCAAGGACGTAAGGATGACTCATCGACGGCCTAATCTCTAGGTCAGCTATCTAATCTCAAGGAAGTAGGCACGTAATTTTATCTATAAATATCTTTATAGATAAAATTACTTTATTTCTTCTTTATTCTTATTATCTCATGACAGATTGTTCTTCTAAGATTGTTAATATATAGAACAATGATTTTAAAAATTGCAAACAATGCAAGTATAGTCCTTTGTTTTCATTGTTAGATGACACATGACCGCACTTCTCTAGCCGGCATAGTGACGTCGATTGAGACAACCGTAAACTAAGCTGGTTTTATCTTAGTAGTCGGAACTCTTGGACCCCCCATGCTTACTATTAGACATTTCGAGAAAGATATAAGATTGTATCACAATAAAAAACACTGATGGTAAGTTGGAGTGCGAGATATGAGGAAGCTAGTCACAACCACTATGCCGGCCTAGTTGGAAACTGCAACTTTCAAGCTGATCCCTAAACATAACTATGACATGGTCTTTATATTTGAAAGTAGCAGTAGGTACTATTTAGAAAAAATCTGCAAGCTGACCACTCTTTAAAATTAGGTTAAAAGACATTTATTACTCAGAAGAATACAAAATATTGTACAAATAAAATAATACAAAATACTGCGTGAGAATAAAAAATATTATCAGTTACAAAATGTTTCGTAGTATAAATAAGTTCAATATATATATACATAATATAATCAATATAAATAATAACTAAAGAGAAACCCAAAAAGATTTGTCCGTTGTAATAAGCTTTTTTAACTTGGATTTCAATTCTATAATATAATTTCCTTCTGTTATATCTTTCGGTTGCTTGTTACGCACTCCCTCAAAAAGTATACTAGATTTTCCATAATTTGTTTTGGGTTGACTTGAACTTAATTTGTTTGAACTTCTCGTTTTATACTTTATGAAATTAACATTCTCACCTACCTACAGTTAGTTCTAATAAACCTAGAATTACTTATCATAATTTGGTTTAGACTGAAAAAAGCGTATATTTAGCTTGAGTTTTTAATATGGTTTTGATACTTAATTAGATGTTTTAACCAAACTCTAAACTCAGAAAACTTTTAACACTTATAAAAAATATTTTAGTTTTGGCCGGCATAGTGGCGACTGAGCCAACTGTAAACTTAGTCGTTATTTTCAGTCGTCGGGACTTCTCTAGCCTCAGGAAAGTCGAGTTTGAATGTGCATTCATAATCATACTGTAAAAAAGGAAAATTGTGTTAATCTCTGAGGGGTTAAACTTATTTAGCTATTATATTTTTATTTAAATAATTTATTTACATTTTTATATTAGGCCACTACTTAATAGGACGACCAAATTGTTTTATTAAATATTTATTGGTGGTTTTAACTGGGGTAAGTGTAACCATTTGTTTCACTACATTCACTACTTTACCACGGTCGCCTTATTTATTGTCATGGATAAAATTCTACGAATTTGTAGTCATATTTTATAACATAGGAGTTTGGTTTCACAAAGCAAATGATAATTATTAATTATTTAACTTTGTCATTTTGTTTTTCTATGTGCTGCCATTTTTCGCATACTCGTCCTTTTTTGATGATTAAATTACGGTTCGTATTTTTGTGACTTTTTTGCCTTTTCCAAAAACATTATGTTACGATTTTATTTAAAATCTGGTAAAACAAAAATCAAACGAAACAATTCGAGTTTAATGGAATACAGAAAATATAAAATTGAATAAAAACTCAAATCCTGATTATTTTTAACACTCATTAAATCTAAGGAATTATTTTGTCTACGATTGCACAAAGCATGTTTTTGCTTAGTTAACTAAATGCATGAAGTAAAAATATGGGCGTCCGCTAATATCGGAGTTTTTAGCTTCCAGACTAAATTTCATTATATTCTAATGACATATACTCGACATCTGCCTCGAATCGCCTCATAGTAACCAAGAGGAAGTCCAAGAACGCCGGCGAATTGCCGAATTAAGATTAAAAATTAATAGAATTTAGTTTTAAAAATTTCCTTTATAAACATTATAGGCCTATTAATACATTGTACATAAATCATATTTTATGAGAAAATTCAATCACCTTATATAAACAGTATATTTATTATAAACATTGATTAAATTTGTATCAAATTATTGAATCAATTTATTAGATGTAGGATTAATTAATACTCAGCTAAATTCATATCTCAGAAGAACATCTAAGCACGCCGATCCTATGTGATTATTCCTGTGTCAATTCAATTAAATAGTAATCGATCTCATATGATAGTTTGATTTGCTTAACCTAAACGTTTATTGTCTATTTAAGATATATTACAATCCTAATAGATATTGAAATTCAGCACTGTATAAGTGCTCGTATCATAGAAACTGATCGACTTAGGTACACATATCAATGATACTTTGGTACCGGCAAATGATTTAAAACTAAGGGCTCTCGATGTATGAAACTATTTTGTTACCACCAGTTAACGAATTTTGAGCGGATTATGTTTGTAAAATCTAATTTAGAAGACTATTGAATCAGTTTTAGATATATGATTTTGGTCAATGCTCCGTGAAATTTGTCGACAGGAATCTACTTAATATCAAAACAACGGACAAAATTAGATGTCAACATTTGATTCGAACTGATTTCCACAAGGGTTTGTTCAAAATTAGTCCTGTACGCTACTTTTTCTATCCTTATCAGAATATTACCGATATTAAATGAAAATATCATTTCGATAAAGGATAGTAATGATTTTTCGGAAATATATTTATTGGAAAAGTATATGTCGCACCCTTAATAAAGTAAGGGCCTAACTTAGAAAAACACTTTTTTGGGAAAACGCAAAATTCGATTCGCTGACTTATTGTTTTATGATAAATGACTCCTATCTCCATGACCTAAGAAAATGCAATAAAAAGTTAATTTAGGTGCTAAAAAATAGTTTTAGAAATTCACTTGCAATTTTGGCCCCTTTATGACAATTTTACCATTTGTTTGTTTTAGGCATTATTTGATGTGTGCCTGAGAAAGTTCAAAGTCCTATGGATGGACTCAGTGTACGGCTGCCTCTGTTTTTATCAATCTGTTTTTATCAGGTGCTTTTTCACGCCTCGCTCTTGTACCAAAAGTTATCTCGAAAGAGCATCTTATTATTCAATGATTCCATGCATAAATTCATCTTTTTAAAAAAAAATTATTCACATTGGAAATATTTTTATATTAAGCTACCAATGTGCTTATGTCATAGAAACAGGAAGATAAATTTGGTACCGGCAAGTGGTTTTGAACCCGTGTTTTCGGTTTGCGTGACCAGTGCACCACGGTCGCCTACAAATATTATAATAATAAACGTTTTTTTTTTTTTTTTTTTTTTTTATTGTGAATCGACATATGACAGCACCCCGCTTGATGTTAAGCCAAAGTGTGGTCCATGAATGAATGTCACTGCTACTACAATTCAATAACTGTGAGTAGCAATCACATCCACTATGCCGGCCTAGATGGAACCGGCAACTTACAAGCTGATCCCGAAACGTGACCAAATCACTTTACGGTCTGTATACTTGTAAGTGGTGGTACTACCCCGGATCGGCAGACTGGGTACCACTGCCTACCACTCTTTACGTTTATTGTAAACAAAGAAACCTGTTCACCTTTGTATTTTTTCTTAAGAACCTTGTAACACAAGGAAAGTGACGTGAAAGATTGATCGAATGTACGAATAAGCTTTATTATGTTTTCCAACACGTGCAAGATTAACAAAATGATATACAACGGTTATTTTGAAATGAAATGAATAACATTTTTATAAGATATAAAATTATTTGAGTATACATACTTTAATCAATCAATCAATAAAATTGTCACGCTATTTTCCACAGGGATAGGCAGACAATGGAACACCACTTGCTATGATCCTGACACAACTACCTCGCTTCCACAACCCTCTTCATACACGCTCTACGGTTATGGGTCAGAAACGGATAGTCCAGGTCCTGGCCCTGCCTCGATTAACGCATCCATTCACATTCTTTCGTCAATATACTTTCACTCATTCTTATCATGTGCCAAAACCATCGAAGAAAAAAAACTTGTTTAGCACTATAATCATCGAGATATATATTTTTTTGTTATACTTATGAGACATATGAGATATCGGAGACATCGGAGACAAGCTAGGTTGCCTAGTGCTCATAACCGTAGAGCTTGTATGAAGATAATTGTGGATGTGAAGGAAGCAAGGGAGCTGTGTCAGGATCGCGGCAAGTGGCGCTCCATTGTCTCTGCCCATCCTCGTGGAAAAAAGCGTGACAATTTGATTGATTGATTGACTTATGAGACATTAACTATCGCCATATAATTATTATATTGTATTATGTACATCGCATAAAAAGTTCTTTCAAAACTGAGAAAAAAAAGATTTCGCGTTCGTCTTCACTATGCTGCCAGATTTCTTTTAATACAAACTTACGCATACCATACCATTATTAAACGTAAAAGCATACCAAGTACCTATTATTCTTATTACGAGCAAAATTCCTTAGCTTATGGCACCGTAGCGCGTAAGTAGAATGTGTGATTTTGTAAAGCCATATAGGTACGAGTAGTAGAAAATATATTACAGCTAAGATATGAGCGTGAGATTACTTTTTTACATAGAGTCATGCTGTGTACATTTGTTAAAAAAGGTCGTTGTGTGTCTAAATTGAAGTAAAGTTGAGATAGAGTAAGTAAATTCAACAGTGGAGATATATACTAAGCTACTAAGTGCTTGTATCATATTGTAGAAACAGGACAACCAAAGTACATATATTAAAGATACATTGGTACCGGTGAGTGGTTTTGAACCCGTGCACTCGGTTTGCGTAACCATTGCTCTGCCACTACACCACGGTCGCCTTATATAATGGAATATAACTTTGGAGAAAATCATAAAAAGGCTTATTTTATTTGTAGCATTAACTCGCTCACCGCTAGATATACGCATACAGGCGTGGTGTATTGGTTAGCACACCAACTTATTACGCGTGAAGTCCCGGGTTCGATTCCCGGTCGGAGCAAAGACTTTTTTTTATAGATTTTATTTGTAATATTTAATAATGTGACTGCTACTTGCAGTTATTTAACTGTAGCCACAAAAATAATGATATGCCTTTCAAAACTTTGGAAATTTTCTCTATTATCGGTTAGTTTGGTCCATAATAGTCATTTGATATAATCATCGGTCATCTGGCAGGAACTCTTCCTAGACTCCGTCTCCAATTGCTCCATCTCAAGTTTATTTTAATTTAGGCACACAGCAACCTACAGCTATCACCCTGACTAATTATAAGTTATTTAATATTAATATATTCGCATATTTCAATGCCAGCATTATTACTGTATAAATTTGTAAAGTAATTACAAGTTACCACATTTGGTTTCTCGCAGATTATACGACATACGAATATTAAACCAATTAATTAATATTAATTACTAATAATTAATAACGAAGCACTGTTATTAATTTGGTATTATATCTAATAATATCTCAGACTTGTACATATTGCATTCCAAATAGTAATTTATATTTAAAGGTATTGTTGGGGCTAAGAGTGCTCTTTGGTAGGCAGGTGCGTGGGTTGAGAAAGTATAAATACCGCTTTAATTGTTTTATAGTTTATTACACTCATTTAATACGATAAATGTTCTATGCTAAATGTTGCTGTTAGGGTTCTGATATTATGGACTTGTTAGTCTAAGATCGCATTACACGATGTTTTTATGCTTTACGTTACAAGACGTCACGTAATGTTTGGTGCGCTTGCACCGAACAGGTATCTTAGGGTCGTAGGCAGACATTTGCTGTTCATTTGGCCAGATGTCGATCCAAAGTTACTACCACCATTTTCAAGTGTACAGGGGCCTAACTTTTTTAATACATTATGACGGTGAAAAATCAGTGATATTGCGGTGCGTTCGCAAGTGACCAATCAACATAGTTCACCTATTGATTTGTTATTCGCTGATTGGTTACGAAGATATCAAATTCACCGCTTTTTCGGCGCCAAATGTATCAAAAGAAGCGAGGCCCAGCTTAACATGAGGCGGAGAGCTGTCACATGTCGAGCCACAATAGCCACAAAAGTTAACTAATCTATAAAAGTTAATAAACATATTTGGTTTACCATCTAGACTCTATAAATTAAATAATTTAATAAATGTTAATAGTGTGAGTAATCCGTGGTGAAGGCGACCGTGGTGTAGTGGCAGTGCAATGGTTACGCAAGCCGAGAGCACGGATTCGAAACCACTCACCGGTACCAATGTATCTTTGATATATCTACTTTGATTGTCCTGTTTTTATCACTTTAGTAGCTTAGTTTAGAAATGTATAATAAAATAAATAAAATAAAAAAATCTGACCTTTGCATCGGAATAAGAGCGTTTTCTACGATTTCGAATTTCATTACTTTTATTTGCCAGCAAAGCGAATCCAAATAATAACAAAATATTAGTATGAAAACGACTAACGCATTCATATCTAAAAGGGTCAAATATATTTTCATTTATTCTTCACGAAACATAAAAGGAATTCATAAATGATACGCACAGTTCTCAGTAGGCAATATTAAATTTGAAACATAGATTTCCTATGAATTCTGTACGTAGTATTTCAGGAAAAATATACTTATTTGTGTGATTATGACAGTTTTTATTACATGTTGCAGTATTCGATATACGAGTACAATATGCCTAATATAGATTGTACTTTATTTTTAATATTTTACACGTTATATTTTCTTAGATTATGCGCGAACATTGATTAATGAATTAAACAAATATTATGCGGCTTATTATCGCGTTTATTTTGGTTTCGATTTTTTAATTTTTTTTATTATTTCGACGTTTCCACGTGACCACGATGGCTGCAAAGCTCTTGAAACGTCGAAATAATAAAAAATAGTAAAATCTAAATCAAAATAAATAAAAAAATTGTTTAATTCATTTTACACGTTCCTTATACTTGGTTTAATTATTTGCAAGGACACCTTTATTAGAATAGGTAGAGTATTAAATAGCGGTCTGTATAAAAGTTCTTTACATGTAAGTACTTAATTTAAAAAAAAAGATTTATTATTACTTTGAAAGGAACTCGAAGACAAAAATGTGTCGGGATGATAATGATAATAATTAGTTAAGTACATAATGTTAAAATATTGTTTTTATACTACTTTGAAAGGAACTCGAAGACAAAAATGTGTCGGGATGATAATGATAATAATTGGTTAAGTACATAATGTTGAAATATTGTTTTTATACTACTTTGAAAGGAACTCGAAGACAAAAATGTGTCGGGATGATAATGATAATAATTAGTTAAGTACATAATGTTAAAATATTGTTTTTATACTACTTTGAAAGGAACTCGAAGACAAAAATGTGTCGGGATGATAATAATAATAATTAGTTAAGTACATAATGTTAAAATATTGTTTTTATACTACTTTGAAAGGAACTCGAAGACAAAAATGTGTCGGGATGATAATGATAATAATTGGTTAAGTACATAATGTTAAAATATTGTTTTTATACTACTTTGAAAGGAACTCGAAGACAAAAATGTGTCGGGATGATAATGATAATAATTAGTTAAGTACATAATGTTAAAATATTGTTTTTATACTACTTTGAACGGAACTCGAAGACAAAAATGTGTCGGAATGATAATGATAATAATTGGTTAAGTACATAATGTTAAAATATTGTTTTTATACTACTTTGAAAGGAACTCGAAGACAAAAATGTGTCGGGATGATAATGATAATAATTGGTTAAGTACATAATGTTAAAATATTGTTTTTATACTACTTTGAAAGGAACTCGAAAACAAAAATGTGTCGGGATGAAAATGATAATAATTGGTTAAGTACATAATGTTGAAATATTGTTTTTATACTACGTTGAAAGGAACTCGAAGACAAAAATGTGTCGGGATGATAATGATAATAATTAGTTAAGTACATAATGTTAAAATATTGTTTGTATACTACTTTGAAAGGAACTCGAAGACAAAAATGTGTCGGGATGAAAATGATAATAATTGGTTAAGTACATAATGTTGAAATATTGTTTTTATACTACGTTGAAAGGAACTCGAAGACAAAAATGTGTCGGGATGATAATGATAATAATTAGTTAAGTACATAATGTTAAAATATTGTTTTTATACTACTTTGAAAGGAACTCGAAGACAAAAATGTGTCGGGATGATAATAATAATAATTGGTTAAGTACATAATGTTAAAATATTGTTTTTATACTACTTTGAAAGGAACTCGAAGACAAAAATGTGTCGGGATGATAATGATAATAATTAGTTAAGTACATAATGTTAAAATATTGTTTTTATACTACTTTGAAAGGAACTCGAAGACAAAAATGTGTCGGGATGATAATGATAATAATTGGTTAAGTACATAATGTTGAAATATTGTTTTTATACTACTTTGAAAGGAACTCGAAGACAAAAATGTGTCGGGATGATAATGATAATAATTGGTTAAGTACATAATGTTGAAATATTGTTTTTATACTACTTTGAAAGGAACTCGAAGACAAAAATGTGTCGGGATGATAATGATAATAATTGGTTAAGTACATAATGTTAAAATATTGTTTTTATACTACTTTGAAAGGAACTCAAAGACAAAAATGTGTCGGGATGATAATGATAATAATTAGTTAAGTGCATAATGTTAAAATATTGTTTTTATACTACTTTGAAAGGAACTCGAAGACAAAAATGTGTCGGGATGATAATGATAATAATTGGTTAAGTACATAATGTTGAAATATTGTTTTTATACTACTTTGAAAGGAACTCGAAGACAAAAATGTGTCGGGATGATAATGATAATAATTAGTTAAGTACATAATGTTAAAATATTAAAACACCATTAATTTATCAATCGCACGCCTTTTATTAAGATCCTTATATGATACACCAGAACTGCATAAGAGCCGCCTACGCCTTGCTCACACGCCTCGCCGCCATGCAATCCCGTCCAGGAGTGACGCCAGCGCACGCCGTCTCGCCTCTCCCCCGCCGCCAACCGCTTCCACGTCACCGCCGCCTTGGTGTGGATGCGTTCCGAAAAACTACTTGTTACAGTCGGCCATCCTGCGAACATTAATGTCCTCATTAACTCAACTCTCGAATAGATCAATGAGATCCTGACGATCGGTGATTTCGCCATCACTGTCAGTCATCTCCTGATCATCATCACCAGTTGCCGTGCTCACATAACGCCTTAGTGAGTCTACAGCCACCACCGCCTGAAAGCTCTTATAGCCACGCACGCCTTTGACAGTTCTTATCACATATCTATCATTTGGCAACACCTTGGATATGCAATAAGGACCGTCATACCTGTTATTCATCTTATTATTCACACCCTTTTTCACCACAAAAGTTCCCGCCTTTCGCCATAACACCAAGTCTCCCGCCTTGAGACGTTCGCCTGTAGTTGCAACTTTACGCCTGCGATCGAACACACCTTTGATCTTTCGCCTCGCCTTTGCCAGGTTAGTACTCGCCTTACTACGCCTTTTGAGAAGAGCTGACTTAATATCGCCATAAGTTTCGCCTTCAGCTCCGGGTGCATTCGCCATTTGCACTGCGCCCGACAGATCCGCATTAACGCCATCGTTGTATGCAAACAACAGTTGAGCTGGGGAACACCCTGTACTCTGATTGACAGTATGATTCACGCCCCACACAATGTCAAACAAAGCCTCATCCCAGTCAACCTCCGCCTGAGCACTCGTCGCCAACGCACTCAACACCGTTCGGTTCTGCCTCTCAACCTGACCATTCGCCCTCGGGGTTGCAATTGCATTTAACACGTGTTTAACCCCCTTTTTCGCCACAAACTCAGCAAACACCTTGCTAGTAAACGCCAGCCCGCGGTCAGTTATAATTCGCCTGGGGTACCCAAATTCACCAAACGCCTCTCTAAGTTTCTGTATCGCCTCAGAAGACCTTAGAGTCCTTGTAGGTTTCGCCAGTGTATACTTAGTAAATGCATCAACCGCCATGAGCAAGTACTGATTGCCACGCCTGCTTCTACAAAATGGCCCTAAGTGGTCCAAATGCACCGTATGGAATGGTATAGCAACCTTCTCAATTGGATGCAATAGTCCCGTCGCCTTGCCATATTCACCTTTGTTAAAAGCACAATCTATGCATGCCTTTATGTACTTTTTAACGAAACGCCCCATCCTAGGAAACCAATAAGTTTGCTTAATCAAACTTAAACACCTTTCAAACCCAGGATGTCCTATATCGTCATGATGCTTTCGCAGTAGACTGAACTTCGCCATAGATGGGACATACAACCTATTTCCCAAAAGAGTCTTTCTGTACAAACGCCCTTGTACCACCTTAAACACAGAAGTCACACCTTTATCTGCTGTTCCATTCGCCAAACTAGCCACCAATTTTTGCGCCTTGTCATCCTGCAACTGCACAGTCAGAAACCAATCCGCCTCAGTCATACTGACCACATTCACCATAACAGGGTTCCGACTAAGTGCATCGACATGTTGCATCTTGTGACCCGCCCTGTATTCAACAGTCATATCATACGCCTGTAAAGCCATCCACCATCTAGCTATTCGAGGAACTAAATCCTTTTTCACCATTGTCGCCCTAACAGCCGCACAGTCTGTTACCACCTTAAATGATATGCCCACCAAGTACACTCTGAAACGTTTAACTGACTCAACTATGGCCAAAGTCTCCAACTCATAACTATGCCACAGTTGCTCCGCCGTTGTGGTCGCCCTAATATAGTAAAGAATCGCCACCTACTTGCTTTTGTAGTAAGTTACCCGCCACGCCTAACTTACTAGCGTCTGTATGCAACTCAGTCTCCGCCTTACTGTCATACAAACCCAAAATAGGTCTATTAACCAACGCCTCTTTCAGACACTCAAATGCTCCTTGCTCCTGTTCACGCCAACGCCATGAAGCATTCTATTTCGTCAGATCAGTTAATGGTCTCGCCTTGACAGCAAAGTCACGCACAAACTTTCTAAAATAACTCACCAAACCCATGAAATGTCTCACGCCATGTACATCACCAGGAGTCGGAAAGTCACGGACCGCCTGCACCTTGTTCTTTCCTGGGCGAACACCATTCGCACTCACCTTATGACCCAAATACTCCAGTTGGTCCGCCAAAAACACACACTTACTTAGGTTTAATTTTAAACCTGCCTTCGCCACCAGTAACAACACCTTTTCTAACAACGCCAACCCTTCAGTCATGGACACTGAGGGAATAAGCAAATCATCCATATACGCCAATAAATATAATCATCCTGCATTCCGCCTAGCATTCAACGCCCTATAATCCACACACATTCGCACATCGCCATTCTTTTTAGGTATTAACACAATAGGACTCGCATAATCCGAATCACTCTCACGAATAATACCTGCCGCCAACATACTCTGTACTTTCGCCCTCACCTTTTCTCTCTCTGCAACAGACAATCGATAAGGCCTATACGCCACAGGTTTATCAGTAGTCAGATTTATATGCATAGAGCCTAACTCTGTCACGCCAACATCACACTCGCCAGTAGAGAAACACACCGCCATTCGTTGTATCAACTCATACAATTTCTCCTTATCGCCATCACTCATAACGCCTATCTGTTCACTAGTTAAGTGGAGCCCCTCCTGCATTGAGGTAGGTTCAATACTCACATTCACCATTTGTACATTGTCGGTCGGCTGTATCAGTCGTGCCCTCGCCATGACATGACCAGCCTCCCAACTGCAGTTGTCAACTCCAGGTTGCCGCCTTGTGTTCCAAATAGTCATTCGGACTGTGTTTTCCTTATCGCCATTAACCAAAAAGGTTTTGTTCATAAAGGTCACGCCCTTATCTTTATAGCACCTCGCCGGTATGACGGCCACCTCGCCTGGTGCCAGTCCTTCCATCTGGAGCTCTACCTCCTTCGCCTCGCCTGGAATCAAGAAAACAGGGTGCTTCAGCACTGCTCGCCTCGTTTTCTCTCCCGCCAAATCATCGCCCGCCAAAGTAATGCTCTTAAGGAGCTGCTCCGCCTCGCCAACATCAACAGTACGCGATAGTTGCACCTTACCATCGCGAACAGTCAATGTTACACCAGTAGTCGCCAAAGCTGGTTGTCCCAACAATAGGTCAGCACCTGAGAGATCACAATCTGCCACCAACGCCTTGATGTCCAGAGTAACCTCATCAACCATAATTGTTAAGTCAACTTCGCCTAACGCCATGCAAGAGCCACCGCCAAAGCCCTTCAACACCACTGAAGAGCTCCGAACAATACATTCCGCCATAGTGTCAATACACTGTCGCCTTATAATGTTTTGTTCGCTCCCAGTATCAATATACGCCTTAATTCGCCTATTGTTTATTGTCACCATTTTCTTATATGCATTGTGAGATGCATCTACTAACCGCACCTTGCTAATAGACGTCTCAGTACATACCTTATTTAGTGGCATAGCACCTTGTGACACTGCGCCTTGCGTCACCTTGTTCGCCATCCGACACTGGAACCGGTTATGTCCCGCCTCGCCACACCTCATGCACCGCTCCGCCTTGGCTTGTGGACAGTTCCTGCTTATGTGGTCGCCCAGCATCTGACAGTTATAGCACCTTATACTGCCTGATGACGCCATTGTGTTCTCGCGCCTTGAAACCTTCGCATCATCGCCTGTGTCACGCCCCGACTTAATTTGCCGTTTAAGCACGCCACCTGAAACATTGGGCGCCCTACCACCTTGCGCCGCCTCAAACTTGTCACAGGACGCCAGAAACCCCGTATACAAATCGCCCACCGTGCTGCACTGAAACGCACGTGCAGTCGCCACCAGCTCCGAGGGTAAGACGTCAATCAGACACGAGATCGCCTTTGTGCCCGTGATGCCACACCTCTCCATTAGCCCCACCTTATCGTGATAATAATGCGTCATGGTCTCCCCTTGCGCCTTGGTTCGACCCAGCATTTCCTTCAGCAATTGGGCATAGTCATGTTCCCGAGGAAACGCCTTCATCAGGGAACTACGCCATTCCACCCAGGTTTTATCATAATCCTCTAATCGGTTGTACCACGCCCTGGCACTCCCTTGCAATTTCGACTGCATGAAATACGCCCGTTCATAATCAGACCAACCATGGATCGCCCCCAACTGGTCAATCTTACTGAGCCACCTCGCCACATTGCAGTCCTTGCTATCCGGATCGAACGGCTCCAAGATCTCAGGTCCCGCCCGGACCCTCGATGGGCCACAACCTAGACTACACGCCGAGTCGGTTGCGTTCGACGCCACGGAACAGCTCGCCTTTGAACCGCTCGCCTTGAGGATACTTTCCTTTGAGACGCTCGCCTTAGACTGCTCAATCGCCTTAGCGGTCTCATTCGCCACGATTTTCTTAATGTTGTCCGCCAACCCGCCTTTCAACAACATATCCATGATGTTGTCAACGGACAACACCGTCGCCGACTCCATGTTCTCACACTCGGTCTCCTCGGGTTCGTAATCTAGTTCGTTATCACTATTACACGCCATTTTATTTGAAAATCACGCCAGTTAACAAAAACTTCACAAACTACCGCCACTAGTCAATAGTTTTTGTTGCGACGCAATAGCCGCCCGCCGTACGCCTTGTCAGGACAAGTATAAACTTGCACACACCGAAATCGCCGGTTACTACTCCTTTAGCCGTGAGTTTATTTATATCCCACTTCTGAGATAAAACACCATTAATTTATCAATCGCACGCCTTTTATTAAGATCCTTATATGATACACCAGAACTGCATAAGAGCCGCCTACGCCTTGCTCACACGCCTCGCCGCCATGCAATCCCGTCCAGGAGTGACGCCAGCGCACGCCGTCTCGCCTCTCCCCCGCCGCCAACCGCTTCCACGTCACCGCCGCCTTGGTGTGGATGCGTTCCGAAAAACTACTTGTTACAATATTGTTTTTATACTACTTTGAAAGGAACTCGAAGACAAAAATGTGTCGGGATGATAATGATAATAATTGGTTAAGTACATAATGTTAAAATATTGTTTTTATACTACTTTGAGAGGAACTCGAAGACAAAAATGTGTCGGGATGATAATGATAATAATTGGTTAAGTACATAATGTTAAAATATTGTTTTTATACTACTTTGAGAGAAACTCGAAGACAAAAATGTTAAAATAAAATTGTTTTCTTTTAAAGTAAACGTTATTCAAAAAAAATCAATGTTTATTGTTGTAAATAATTCAATGTTTTTGTATAATCGAGGCGTCGTTTATTTTATTTTTTTGGTAACTAAAATAAACCTTCCTTTAAGAACAAAGTCATGTTATATTAAAATGTACAGGATAGCTACGTGAACAGGATAAACGTTACAGGATTCCACGTAAATTATGTTGTATAAAGGTTGAAGTACGGCAGAGACCTTTGAACGGCTAACTTTTAAATGTCATTAGTTATCTAGCCACACTTCGACTCGCGGTATCTAGTTATTTTCGGCCAAATCTATTAATCCGGCAACCGGATGATTTATATATTATTTTAGTCTGATAATATTTTTTTTGTTTATGTTGTTTATATAATTATATAATATTTATAGTAGATTTGTTTGTTAAAAAAATATTTTGTTTAATATTAACAAGTCATGGTTTGAGCTTCAGTTAAGACACATAAGAGGTCTTTTACAAACCGAGAGATTTTTTAAAATAATAATAAAAGGAGAAGAATTTGACAAGATTGCAAAAATATTACTCAAAAATAGTAAAAAGAAATTTTATCAATTAATAAAATCTACCGGATAAATAAATTTAAATATTATTTATCCGGTAGCTGTATTAATTGGTATAATATATACATACTTTAAATTTATACTTTTTAAATAGCTCCATTATATTTTGTACGATGAAATCAATGCATAATGGAATGTCAAAAAATAATTCATTTTTATCCCAATTTGAACGTAATAAGTATACGTGCCGATTATGTGAATTGGCTATGTATGATCAAATCTGGGACGTGATGGAGTTAAAATCCACCCGAGATTACTGGCTTAGGGCTGGTAAAAAAAAATGTCACTTAGCTATCTATATTTATAAAATTATTTTGTAAAAACCTTTAATATATTTACATACCTTAAATATATAAATATACCTTTATATACCTTTAATATATAACCTTTAATTACTATGCATGTATGATAAATGGGATTTGATGAAGAAATACCTAAATGTTTGGAACAATGTTTAAGATATATTCTGTATTGGTTTGAGAACCTTGAAAAGATGAATAAGACATTGAAGATTGAGATTTATAAATCAAAGGTGAGTGAAACAAACTGGGATGATTCCAAAAATATCTTGATCAAATTATGTTTTAAAAAAATCGTGTCAGTGGTCTCCGTTGCTTCTGCGAATCCAAGTGAAAACCAAAGCGTGACCGTTTAATTGATTAACATTGTATAAATTCATCAATTTCTTCGTTGTTTAAAATAAGAAACACACAATTCACTATATTAGTATATTATTCTTACAATGAGAGTCTTTAATTGGTTATTATATAAAAAATATCATAATATAAAACAAAATTACTAAACTAAAAACTATTGTCATTCTGACATTAAAAAGAATAAGACTAGCCCATGCTTTTAAGTCAATGGTCTAGTCCATTCAGTATTTATTATATAGTTTTTGAACAAATATACACTACTCGTACAATATATACTATATAGAAATCTATCCTGTTATTTTTTGTCTTCTGGTCAATAATTTCCTTTATTGTTTTGGTTTATGTGGGTGGTTGCAACCCGGTTTTATTATATGTTATTTTTCCACCGAATTTAAATTATGTTTTTTATGATTATTTTTAACTATGTTAATATTTGTTTTAAGCTACAACTGACCAGTGCCGCATTTAGCCAGCGCGGGGCCAGTAGCAAATTCTGTCAAGGGGCCCTTGGTTTGTTTTCCGTTCTCAAGTTTAAGGTATTAAATAAAACAAAACTGTTACAAATTAACTTTTTTGGGTTCAATGTGGGCAAATTTAGAGATAATATTTATCACAATCACAGATAACGTCAATTCTTAAATTTTACGACTTAAATTTTGAAGTGGAAGTGAAACATAGCTTAAGCGCTTCGCGTTTAAGGCATGCAAGTTATTTTAGGCTCCTATCTAAATTAATATTTTTTTATTACGGTCAGACATGCGTTAGAGCGCGGGGCCCCCAAATTCGCGGGGCCCGTAGCATTTGCTTCTTTTTTGTGACTTCTTCTCATATGCCTTTCCGAAATCATCATAGAGTCTTACTTGCGCAAGAGACGGAAGCGCCTATGCGAAATAAATGATTTGAATTTCATGTTGATTGATCGATTTACTAATTTCTTGTTAGGCGATTATTTAATCAAGCATTGTTTCAGTTTGAAATACTGGCTCAAGCGGTTTATTCCTAAACATTAATTCGGAACACGTGGCATTTCTTATAAGGGTATTCTTATATGTAGTCCATTAATGGGACTACATCCACATTTACTTTTTTGTATTATTAAAGTAAATTATTGTGTGTTTGGCTCCTGTATTTCCTACAGGACTTCTAAAAAATGTTTAATATTCGTATTTTAATAATATAATATAACTCTGATGTGGATGAATGCGTTAGACAAGGCAGGCCCGGGAGGGCGTTTTCCGATCAAAACAGAGACATCCTCAAGAAAGCTAGGTTGCCTAGTGTCCATAAACTTAGAGCTTGTATGAGGAGAATTGTGGAAAGAGTTGAGTCAGGATCGTGGCAAGTGGCACTTCATTGTCTCTGCCTATCTCCGTGGGAAAAACACGTGACAATTTGATTTGATTTGTAGAGTAGTACAGCTTCTACTATTCAACTACTATTTGTTGAATAGTAGAGCTTGTATAAAAATAAATGTGAGGGAAGCAAGGGAGTTGTAACAGAATTGTGGCAAGTGGGGCTCCTATTTCTCTGCCTATTCCTGTGGGGAAAAGGCGTGACAATTTCCTTGAAAAAAATACAATATAATTGTATCCTTTACAACAAAAATATTGTACATATAATAAACTTTTATGTTAGCTATACATTTGTTTTACTTAATTTTTTTTTAAACTTGTTCGCTATTTATTTATCTACTTGTATCGGCACAGAGAGACCTTTAAGGTTTGTTTATTTTTTTATTGTGACACAACATCTGACCTTGACTCGCCTGATGATAAGCAAGAGGAGGTCCAAGAGTGACGACGACTGGAATAACCGAGTCAGTTCCCGGCTGCCCCAGTCGCCGCCACTATGCCGGCCTAAAAAAGAAAAGGTGATGTGATCATGATCTTACGAATAAAAATAGTGGATATCGATACAGGTAAAAGTTTAGTTTTAGATATAATTACGGTGGTATGGTTAAAGCTAGGTTGCCTAGTGCCCATAACCTTGGAGGTTGTATGAAGAGTATTGTGGATGTAAAGGAAGCGTGGGAGAAGTGTCAGGATCATGGCAAGTGGCGCTCCATTGTCTCTGCCTATCCTCATGGGAAAAAGGCGTGACAATTTGATTGATTGATTGATTGGTATGGTTACCAAAAAAAAGTAAACGACACGTCAGTACTGATGCCCAGTGACAATACACCTACTGAGCTACCAAGGATTTTAAATAATCCTCCTATGTTCGAAAGTTCCCATTATACTGGAACAGCTTTAAAACTAGTTAGAATTTTACCAAAACTGGATAGGAATTTTTCTCTCAATAAATCCAATAAAAAATCTCTAACAGACTATCTGACAATTAATCCGTTGCACTAAATTAATAAAACTCACAAACAATAGTTGCAGTAAGTACTTTTTTTACTAAGTTTTCTAAATTTCATAGGGTTCTATTAACATTATATAGGGTCTGGTGACTCGACATATGACAGCACCCCGCTTGATGTTAAGCCGAAGTGTGGTCCATGAAGGGATGTCATTGCTACTACAATTCAATAACTGTGAGTAGCAATCACACCCACTATGACCAAATCACTTTACGGTCTGTATACTTGTAAGTGGCGGTACTACCCCGGATCGGCGGACTGGGTACCACTGCCTACAACTCTTTGATAACCAGACCCGAAGCAAATATCCACCTCTTTTTTTATTAACAAATATTTGCATTATTTAATATAATTATTAAATATTACAAATAAAAGCTATGAAACAAATATTGTCGCCATGTGGCTGATATAACAGCATGTTTTTAAGCTGGAATAAAGACGACGGCTATAGTTTTAAATAACTTTAATCGAGTCGCAGCTACAATGCCGGTCTAGTTGAAACAGGAAATTTTCAAGCTTGACCAATGTCAAACAAATGTTTTTTTTTATTATTGTGACACGACATCTGAGCCCGTCCCGCCTGATGATAAGCAAGAGGAGGTCCAAAAGTGACGACGACTGAGAAACCGAGTCCGTTTGCCCCAGCCGCCGTCACTATGTTGGCCAAAGGTGCTTCCTAATTAATAATTATTATGTCTCGACTTATAACAATAACCCGCCTGATGTCAGGCTAAAGGCGGGTACAGTTAAATATCTGCAAGTAGCACTCACATCCACAATGGTAATTAATAAAATTATAAAGAACTGTCAAATATATGAATTCGCTCTGACAGGCCTTTGTGCAACTGACCGTAAATCTTAATCTCTTAAAGTAGAATTATAAAATTTTAATTAGTTATACTTAAAGAACAAAAAGCTTAGCATCGGAAAGCTGCTTTGAAAACTTTGAGTTAAAACAACTTTTATTTTGCCTTTTAATAGAAGCGTGATTCCGTGTTTATAAACATTTTTCTTTCGTTAAAAAATAAAGGTATTCGGTGAAAAACTTTTTTCATTTGGGTTTTGGCGCAGCTTCATTGTAAAACTTTTTAACATTAGTCAAACGCTGTTAATTTGTTTAGTGATATACACTGTTACGCAGGGTCGTAGCCAGGAGTCGAGTTCAGAGGGGGAAGTTTTCATCTTACTGTGACTTGACATGTGACCTTGCCTAGCCTGATGGCATGCAGTAGTGGAGGTCTATAAACTCAGATGATTGCAGGGACTAAACAGGCGCCTCTATTTATTAATTTATTAAGACGCAGCATCTAACTTATACTTGTGATTTTGTGAAGCCGGATGTTTGGCAAGGGCTCTCCCCTTGCCAAACAACGACTGAAAAAAATAAATGGTCAAATAAATAGTCATCGAGATTTAAGAGGCATTAAATTCTTCACCCAAATAGTCTGTCGAGTTTTATATGTAGGGGCTACAATTGACGAGTTTCTTGTGGTCTTTTTCTCGTCATATGCCTTTCTGAAGCCATGGTAGAATCTGACGATGAGCAAGTGCATGCTGATCAATTATTTCCATTTCATATTTTCATTTTATTTAATTTCATCCCTCTCCCTGGCTAAGAGAACGTTGTAACACTCTCTGAATGACTAAAGTATCCTACTAACAAAAAAATCAAATTGTCACGCCTTTTTCCCACAGGGATAGGCAGAGACAATGGAGCGCCACTTACCACGATCCTTACACAACCCCCTTGCTTCCTTCACATCCACAATTCTCCTCATACAGGCCCTTTGGTTATGGGCACTAGGCAACCTAGCTTTCTTAAGGATGTCTCCGATTTGGTCGGAAAACACTCTCCTAGGCCTGCCTTGTTTAACGCATCCATCCACATCAGATTTATAAATTCCTTTCGTCAATCTACTTTCACTCATCCTTTCCATGTGCCCAAACCATCGAAGCATTCCTTTGTCAATCCTTGTCACTACATCTTCTTTTAAACCACATCTATCACGCAGTGTGCTATTCCTTATTCTATCAGCTATCGTCACTCCACATACACTCCTTAACGACCGCATTTCTACAGCGTTAATTCTACTCTCATGCTTCTTCTGCCATACCCACCCTTCACTTCCATACATTAATGTAGGAACAAGCACCGCATTATGAACAGCTATCCGTGACTTTTGGGACATTATTTGGCTGCTCATTATACTATGGATGGCACCGTTCACTACGTTACCCTTTTGCACTCTTCTCTCAATATCTTCATCACACTTTCCATCCCTAGTAAACATACTTCCCAAGTAAACAAATTGTTTGACTTGTTCCACTTTCTTTCCGTCTATCATTATCTCACATTCTGTCATTTCATCCTCTCTCTCCAAAACCATTACCTTAGTTTTACTTACATTCACTTTCATACCTTTCTTTTCTAATTCCGCATTCATTATAGTGACCATTTCCTGTAACTCATACGCCGAAGATGCAAGGATAACTTGATCGTCGGCGTACAAGAGACATTTGATCACCAAGTCATTCATTCTTAAACCATACTTCCTTTCACGCAACTCTTTCAGACAACTGTCCATGAATAGATTGAAGAGCCATGGTGACGCTACACATCCCTGTCTGACACCTTTAGAGATGCCAAACCAGTCAGATAGCGCCCCGTTAATTCCAACACATGCACTGGAATCCTCAT
Source organism: Tinea trinotella (assembly GCA_905220615.1). Taxonomy (NCBI): domain Eukaryota; kingdom Metazoa; phylum Arthropoda; class Insecta; order Lepidoptera; family Tineidae; genus Tinea; species Tinea trinotella. The sequence continues at coordinate 6,301,428 of HG992314.1, forward strand.
AGAGAGATTTCAGTGCACGGACCAAACGCTCCCCCAACCCAAACCCGGACAGCTGCTGCCACAATTCACTCCTGTTCACTCGATCATAGGCCTTCTCAAGGTCAACAAAAGCACAAAACACCTTCTGGTGTTTTGCCAACACTTTTTCGCTGACGCATCTTAGAGAGAAGATCTGATCCATACATCCCATCCCTTTCCTAAATCCCGCTTGCGCATCCCAAACTTTATCATCTGTTTCATGCATCACCCTTTCAATCAATACTTTCGCATACAACTTGCCAACAATACTGAGAAGGCTGATGCCTATATGTCTTATCCAAACTTATGATATGATGCCAAACTGTCGTGAAATAAAAAACGTAACGGATGTCATTTTAATATACAAATAAATAACTGTTACAATATTTATATAAATTACGACAATTATTAAATATGATGTCGGCGTAGGTACGCCGACGTAAATGATATAGAAAAGAAATGTTGAGTCGACGGCTGCTGGCACGATGCACGACGCGATGAGGGCGGCCATCAGACGCGTCGACTCGCAGTCTTCGGTTAAAGGGCACGGCGGAATCCCGACGTGTAGGATGGCACGACGGAAACCCGACGTGTTGTGGTAAGTAGATCGGCGGCGTATGATTTCCGCTCGATCTGACGAGAAGTTCCGAAAGCAGCACGGCGGAACACAAGGTAATAACGCTCCGACTCAGCACGTAGATGAATAACCTCCGACGGATAGTGGACCCGAAGCTCGCGGGTAAGAATCCCCGTCGACAGATTACTGCCGACTACGAGTGGACGTCCACGGACAGAACCCGTCGGAGCACCTCGTACATAATAGCCGTAGAACGTCATACCTTGTGTGATGTAGTGTGGATGCCGGCTTATTTGAAACTCCTCGTCACAGCATCTGGATCAGGAGGAATAGGTCCAGATGGAGTCCTTCGATGGTAGTCTTCGATCTTCAGGTCATCGGTATTCTATTTGACTATCTTGGTATAATATCTTCTTGTTTTATTTAGATTGTAGAAATGAAAAAGTAATTTGGAGCACTGACATTTTTATTGTGACTTGAAAAGACTTAATTCAAATAAAAATAAGTTGCCTTATGGCACTTAAAGCTTCACATACTTGTATGGGCTGCAAATCAAAGCAGCGTTTTTATTAAAAGGCTTTAGAAATAATGTCGAAAATAATGACTTGCATTGCAGTGAATTTATTTTATATTTTAGTACATATATCATTAATTATATCAATAATTCCTTTAGTTTTATTGTAAAAAATATTTGAGTTGCATAAATATATGAGAGTGCATAAGTTAGCGCGCCGGTCCATTACGCGAAAAGTCTCGGGTTCGATTCCTGGAGTAGGCAAAGATTTATTTCAAAGCCTTTATTTGTAATGTTTAATAATTAGATTTAATATTACAATTATTTGCTAATAAAAATATTTATAATTCAAAATTAAAATTTTAAAGAAACCCCTGAATCACCCGAAACCCTTGCATCCTAATGGTGCTTCATCAGATACTCCAGGTCTTCAATTTGATAACAGCCCATCTAAAGGCTGAGTGAGTAACAATTTTAGTCTAAGCACTATGGTACTTTCTGTTGTTGATTTGCTGATCTGAGAGGATTCATGCATGATCAGATACTCCCGTTCTTCAATTTGATAACGGCTCAGCTAGGCTAGGCAGTGGCAGTGGTGCTTATTCAGCCGTTCGGGGTTAGTACCACAACATAAAAGTATACAGACAGACCTTGAAGTGACTTTGTAGTGTTTCGGGATCAGCTTGCAAGTTGCCGGATAGTGGACATAGTGGATGCGACTGCTACTTGCAGTATTTAAACTAAATGGATCGCACTCCAGCTTAACATCAGGCGAGGTGCTGTCCCATGTCAGTCACAATAAAAAAACATTTAAAATATAACACGAGGAATATAATATTTTTTTAGTTTATGCGCAAACATTGATTAATGAATTAAACAAATTTTATGCGGCTTACTATCGCGTTTATTTTTGATTATTGATTTTACATTCTAATATTATTATTCTGACTTTCCAGCTATTGTAGTCACTGAGACGATGGCTGAAAAGCTCTTGCATCGAAACTACCAAAATTTTTTTTTGCGAATTTAATTTTAAAGACAAGACGTTTATTACCTATTTACTTTGTTGTAAATGTTTATTGTAATTATAGTATCTACTTAGTTCATTCATATGAATCAACAAGCATCTCAATTGTGTAATAAGATCCAACAATAGCTGAATACATGCTTACATCATAGCTCCAAATGTGTTTTCCTTGTTACTTTTCAACTTCTTTGACTGTTGATTGGTTATTCAGCTTCTTTATGTATTTCCTTACGTGAATTTAAACATGGTAGAATGTTGTTATAGCTTGTCTAACTATAAATGACGCGCCTCTCTACTTTATTAGTTTATTTAAATGTGCGAAAACAAATATTACTAACTATATCACTATACTTCATCAGCGTGCTCCTCCTTTTGTGTCCAACCAGCAACTGAATGACTTATTACAATTGCATTTTCGGTGTGATGCATCCATATTTTATAGTCGCACGTGTGCTTAAATGCAGTGGAAAGGCGCGTCATTTCGGCTTAGACAGACTCTACAAGATTATTGATGAGATATTTTATCATTTTATATAGATTCTTGCGTTGCTTCGTTTGGGAATCGTTGGGTATCGTTTTGTTTTGAGGTGAGTTTGGTGTTCAATCCTGGTTAGTTTTCAATTGAGAATTTGTGTGAAGTTTGCCCAAATATCTAAATCACACTTTCTTGATCGAATTAAACGATTTCGAAAATAATAAGTGAATTACCCTATTTTAGAATTGGCTATTTACTGATTAGTTACTTTGGCATTTAACTCTACTTTCTAATACAAACTTGTGGTATATTTTTGAACTGATAAAATAGCTCATTTCAAAATAGGAAATTAAACTGTAAGTTAACCAGATAAGAATGATGGCATTTGATTTCTCGCTAAAATATAATACGTATATATACGTATTATATGTATAATATCTATACATATAGATATGTATAGATATTATACATATCTATAATACCTACACGCGCAGCTCGTGATCCAACCCGAAACCATCAACCAGGACAGCTTTATTATGAGAAATGTGATTTATAAGAGATAAAATGTAAAATTTCGTTATATTTTGCTAAGATAAATCTCTATTATTATTCTAATTATGTTTATATTAACATACGTATAATCCAGGAGTGCTTTGTCTAATTTTCAAACGGCTTTTGTGGCTTAGGACGTTAATCCCATAGACAAGTCTTAATCGCGCGTGTTTCGCAAGTAGTTTAGAAACATTTCTATGTCTGACGTTCTACGGTGGTACTCTTTCACATACTCAGTGAAAGGGTATGTGAAAATTCAATTGCGTTTTAATTTATTGCGACATTAGCTTAAAAGTTATTATCTCCATATCTGCTTTTGAATTAGGGAGACTCGCGTGGCGCTTTAGTTATCATACCAGTCTGGAACTGACAATTGAAGACCCGGCATCAACTCCCAACCTCGGAGTTAAGGTTTGTTTCATTTAATTGAATAGTACACATACTTGGAATTAAAAAAGAGGCGGCTGTTTGCTTCGGGTCTGAAAGTCAATGTGTGAAAGGTAGAGTGCCTAGTCTATCAATTGGAGGTAGTACCTCCGCTTACCTGTGTTCAGACTATGAAGTCGTGTTTCGGGATCAGCTTGTAAGTTACCTATTTCCAACTAGTCCGGCATAGTAGATGCGACTGCTAAAAATAAAATCTGTTGTTGCAGTTACCTCCATACATGGACCGCACTCGAGCCTAACATTAGGCGAGGTGCTGTCATATGTTTTTTTTTTTTTTTATTGTGACTCGACATATGACAGCACCCCGCTTGATGTTAAGCCAAAGTGTGGTCCATGAATGAATGTCACTGCTACTACAATTCAATAACTGTGAGTAGCAATCACATCCACTATGCCGGCCTAGATGGAACCGGCAACTTACAAGCTGATCCCGAAACGTGACCAAATCACTTCACGGTCTGTATACTTGTAAGTGGTGGTACTACCCCGGATCGGCAGACTGGGTACCACTGCCTACCACTCTTTAAAAGGGTGTATGTCGAGTAACAAAACAAAACTAAATAAAATTTTATATTTTAAATATACGCAACGATAACGATACATATAGGTTCGGTATAATTTATACTATACTCGAAACAGAAAAGATTTCGGTCCATTTTGTGAAATTATTACTAAGTTTATTCTCTATCAGAAGTAGTTCAGAACTAATTGTGTTTCTGAGAGCGAAGTAATAATAAAGGGGTAGTTTTTGTGAGAATAGTTTGCGAGATGCATGGTCTTACTGCAGACTACATCTGGACTGCAGCCAAAGCTATCCGTGACCTCGTAATTGCTTACAGTTTCCATTCAAATCTGCTATTCTCAATTTACTTTATCGCATCTCTCTTTGTTTTAGCAATCTAGGTTAAAAGTCACATTAAACAAATGAAAATATTATAAGCTTTTGTTATTTTATTTTAGAACATAAAGACTATTTTTAACCCCCGACTTAATAAGAGGGGGTTAAAAAAATTATAAGTTTGACGTATCTACGTTTTTTTAGTTTGAATAATTGGTTACACAAAATAAGGATTTTAGGTTTACAAGCAAAATTCACAGGTTTAAATTAAAATATTTTTCTCCTAAGAACATAAATTATTTGGCGGCTTTTGTTATTCTCGACATCCCATTCCATTGTGTCCTAGGCATTGTCCTAGCTGGACATCCCATTTCGTTACATTTAAGCGAATAGTCCAAGTGTCTTATGTAGAATAACAGTCGCATTCACAATAATATTCTTTGATTCCAAAACGAGACTGCGTCTATTTTGAATCGGCAGACTGAGCCAACGACCACAAAATGTCTACTCATTACTCTTAAATATCTAAATATTAAACTAGTGAAAATGTAAAAAATAATAGTTTAAAAAAACAAAAAAAAACACGCATTTATAGGAAACCGAACTAAAAACTAGAAAATAATTTTTAATAACAAAGAGTTTATATTATATATAATTTAATTATAAGTTTATTTATAATTACTTCAAAATGAAATTATAATGAAATTTAAGTTGTAAACAGAATCATTCAATTCAGAGTGAAAAGTCGTGGGGTGCTTGACATATTAAAGGTTACAATCATTCTATTGGCAACTATCTATGAGAGGAGAGTTACGGGAATGTTGTGAAATGAACCCCACGCTCTTGGACTTCCTCTTGCTTATCATCAGGCGGGTCGAGGTCAAATGGCGTGTCACAATAAAAATAAAATCTTTAATATAGCTATGGTAAATTTTGCGACGCGAAGTATTGCCCCGCTAGGACGAAGAAATTTTCAGAGAAAAAATATTATAACACAAACTCTCCTTTGTGTGAACCACAATTGAACTAATTTGTTATACACACTCAATCAAATTTCCAGTCACCTGCAGAAATTGAAAGTTTCTAGTTTTTGTTATAATATATACTTTTTATTCCAACAACTGTCTCTATTTATAATACCTTTTTTAATTGTGACACGCTATCTGACCTCGACCCGCCTGATGATAGGCAAGATGAGGTCCAAGAGTGACGACGACTGAAAAAACTGATTGTTCACGGCTGCCTGAGTCGCCGTCACTTTGCTGGCCAAAGGTGCTTTTTCGCGCATCACTTGAAGGATCCAAGGTCGTAGGATGGAGAGAACACATGGGCTGGCAAAGCATTCCACTCGTCAATTGTTCTAAAAAGAAAAGATGTACCGAAATTTGCAACATTTTAAAAGAATTGTATTGGACAGAATACAGATTTCCGTTCGTTTCAGAGAAGGTCATATGAAAAGCTTATGAAAATTCGGGTCGCATATGTTATAAATAACAGATGATAGTTTGATCCGTTTTGACATGGGTAAGGCAATTTGATAACTTCCAAATAAAGTCACAGGCATTTTAAGACTTTTGTTTAAAATATTTTAACCAAAAATGTCCTAAAAACATTTTTGTTTGTAAAAAACTTATTGAGTTCCATCCTAATAAGAAAGTTTTAGTTAAAAAAAATAAGAAAATCCTTTTATTAAATTTATTTATTTATTGTGACTTGACATATGACAGCAACCCGCTTGATGTTAAGCTGGAGTGCAGTCCATGAATGTAAATAGCCGTCACCTCCACTATGCCGGCCTAGATGGAACCGGTAACTTTAAAGCTTGTCCTGCAACACGACTAAGTCACTTCAAGGTCTGTTTACTTGTTAGTAATGGGTATACTTGTACTACCCCGGATCAGCAGGCAGTGCCCAGACTACTTACTGCCTAGCACTCATTGACAACCAGATCCAAAGCAAATGAACGCCTCTTTTTTATAAGCAAATATTCTTAAAAATTTAATTAATAAATATTACAAATAAAATCTATTAAACGAATATTTGCTTCGACCGGGAATCGAACCCGGGACTTTACGCGTAACATTACAGTTATTTTATTTTTTGCGTTATTCTAAACAGTATGAAATGGGCTAACATTTTTTTTTTGTAATTTACCTGTAGTATAAAAATATTAGTAAATAAAAATATTTGCGAGAGGTAAAAGTATAACAAATAACTTGACACGGAAATAAATAAGAGCATTTTCATATTACTTCCAAAAATTGTTTGCAATACCTGTCAACTAGGAGAAATTTACAGCGATCGTCGCTCGAAGATTACAAAACGAAATTTGGTATCATCGTTGTTAAAAATATTTATGTATACGATAAAAAACAACACTTTAGAGCAGTGTTTCCCAACGTGGGGCCTACGCCATACAGGGGGACCCCAATAATTGTAAACTGATATGCCAACTAGCCTGGCATAGTTGATGTGACTGCTACTTACAGTTATTGACCTGTAGGAGCAGTCACCTCTATTCCAGGGCCGCACTTCAGCCTAACATCCTATTCTGAGATAATGACATAACAATTCTGACTCAACTCTCTTGCTTCCCTCACATCCAAAATTATTATATTCGTATAAGCAAATAGCAACACAAATAAGTAAGGTAGTTATATATATTCAGAAGTAAACGTTGTGCATACATATATATATATATATAATTCACTACCACAAAATTTACCTACTTTAGTAAAAATAAATAGATAAACATTACAAAAACTATATCTTAACAGCATTTTACGATTTCAAATACATATATTTTATAGTTTAGCGACCTTGTCTCGAAGGTATCAATGGGTTTACAGCCTTATGTCGTCATTTAATATATTAGGTAATTTAAAATGTTAGGTAAGATACTCTTAAAAGGATAAAGTTCTAAAAAAATTAATACTTACCTATTTTTAATTTTAATAAAAATCGCATATGGAGTAACAATCGAAGACAGAATAGAACATTGGCAAGATTATATCTTTTACAAAATAAGTTATATGGTAGTTAAAGTAAAAAGCAGCAATAGTTTTATTTTGATGACAGGCATAGCCGAACAGTTAGCGATTGGTTCATTGCGCGTAAAGTCCCGGGTTAGATTTCCGGTCGGAGCACATATTTGTTTCATAGCTTTTATTTGTGATATTTAATAATTCTATTAAATATTGCAAATATTTGTTAGTAAAAAAAGAGGCGGATATTTGCTTCGGGTACTGGTTATCAAAGTGTGGCAGGCGGTAGTACCCAGTCTGCCGATCCGGGGTAGTACCACCACTTACAAGTATACAGACCGTGAAGGGATTTGGTCGCGTTTAGTGATCAGCTTGTAAGTTGTTTTTTTTCTGTCGGGATAAATACCAGTCTTAAAAAGAGTATAATAAAATATCTGAACAAACAAAGGTAAAAATTTATTATAAAATAATAAAACGTCAATAATCACAAATCAAAGTTGGTAGAGATTTTATTCCGTCGGAATAGCATACTAGAATTTTTCGAGAAAATTTAGTATGAATTATGTCCTCCCTGCGGCGTAACTATATTAGCTTTAACGCTCTAACTTTCCGCATTTTATAATATTTTTTATGTTTTCAAGTGAACAACTGAGAAATTGTAAAAATATGGTAAATAGCGTGTATTATATTATTATTCATTATTATTCAAACGCGATTTCTGACCTCGGTTTGCCTGATAGAGGAAGATCCAATGAGCGCCGATGACTGAACCGATTCATTTTACGATTTCTTCCAATTTAAAAACATACGTCTTTTTCTGAAAACATGATTGATTGCCTCAATCAGCTATGCCGATCAAATATTGAAAGTCACTAAAGTTAGTCATCCAGTGTGTATGTAACATTGGGACAGATAGTGATGTGACGTTGTTTATTTATAGTTTAAATATAGTTAATATACTTTTAATTTTTGATTTTTTTTTTCTATATTGACAAGTGAAATACTTTGCCTGGACAACCTACAAAGCTCTCTCGCGGCATAGTGAGGCAGTCGTAAACTAAGTCGTTATTTTCCAGTCGTCGCACTCCCCTTCAGGTAAGTCGAGATATCTGATCTCAGATATCTCTCTGACAAAGTGAGTCAAAATGTGAGTCACAACAACAAAGTTGGTTTAGATGCTACCTTTTGTTACGTATCTCGTATGTGAATCAATGAAATACTTTGACCTTAGCAAAATTAATACTTTTTACCAACCTACATTTATTTGCTATAAAGTATTAGTACCATCAAATTATTACTATCATTGAATTTGGATTGCATTTATGAACCTTTAAACAAGTACTATATGTACCTACTTAAAGTTTTATGTACGTAGAAATAGAGATAAGAAACGGAAATACCAGTGTTAGAAACTGTAAAAGCTAGCGAAGCAATTTAACCCGCATTAGATGTTACTTCCGGCAAGAGTTTTAAAGTTAAAACGTCGGGAAATCTCTTTTAAACTAAAATCAAAAGTTTCATTACAAATTCGCTTTCTGGCAGGTATCGTTTGCAATTTGGTAACGGCCCAGGATTTAGGTATAGAAGGCGCTGAGTTGTCAATACTAGGGTTACAAAAAGACTAGAGCTCATGCTATTTCATAGATACATGGCCAAATTATCTAGGGCAAAATCTGTTTTTTTACCGTTCTATAACCTTGTACGAACCGAAAGACGCAGTGTAGGTAGGCCTCCCACTAGGTAGGCCCACCATTGACGAGATAGTGAAAGTCGCGGGTAACCGGTGGATGTAACTGGCATCTTGTCGTTCGGAATGGCGTTCTAAGGGTTCAGCAGTGGACGCCTTCTGGCTGATGATGATGATGATAACCTTGTATCCTACAAGTAAAGCGTGCTCCTCTGGCCGGAGTCAGTATTAGTCGTCGGTGCTTTTAGAACTCTCGTTTCACACCAACAGGCCAGTCGAGGCCAGATTTTCACTTTGAAACATTGGTCGTTGCTCTTAATAGAAAGAATCACTAAATCATACTCCTGGACCTCTTACTGGAGGATCCTTCTTATAAATTTGCAGCAATCTTATTAAAAGCTCTCGAAAAAATGTTAAACCACTGATCGTATCTATTACGCTATCTTGGTAAGCAAATGCTATACAACTATCATAATTGAGTTTCAAATAGATAGGAGAAAGGTTACTAAACAAAAGAGTGTCTAGGGACGTGTAGCTTCTCACGCTATAAAAATTGTTGTCGCATAATATAAAAGCTTCTTGGCGTAATGCCTATAACCATTAATCATAATGGGCTTCAACATAATTTCATTTTTAGATTTACCACTCAACAAAGTACTTATAGGTTCTATTTATGGGTGCTTGAAAGTATTTTCCATTCTTTTAAGGCTGTTTGTTATTAATAATTAAAAATGAAACATTTTCTAAACAGTACGCTTAAGTTTAACTGTGGTTACTAGAAAAGTTCGACCCTTTACCTACCTAATCATTAGCCCATTGTGAATATCTTAATATTGTGACAAAAAGCTTCGTTACTTATCTACGAATCTAAAAAGTCAATGGTCCGCGCAAAAGCCAGGATATGCGTATATCTAGTTTGATATCTATCGTCGCCGTCTGCGTTGCATGAAGAATCCTTTAGGTACACGCCGACGGTGGGTGACCTTGGGTTGGCTCCATTACCGTGGCCACCACAATTCAGAAACAATATTACTTTTTGAATCCTTAAGTTGAGTAATAACGCGTTGGACCGATTCCGAACTGCAATGACTTGGAAACAAAGAGGTATGATTATGGTAACAAAAGACTGACCAAGCGAGAAGAGCTGATCATGTGTTTGTTCTTTATGTTCCTTCAAATGTAATTATTGATTTATACGAAACTTCATAAGCGGGTAAAACGTCAAAACGGCCATCATAGCGTAACAGTCTTGGAAATAGCGCGTCAGGAAATGCTTGAACCCTAACTATCTGTTGTGTGGTAAATAAGCTCCTGAGTGGATTTGGTGATTATTTTTCTTATATAACTTTTTTGTTACTAACCGCCTAGAAGCAACGGTTAGTAACAGCATCCATTCTTTACTCAATAGGAAAAGTAGTGGCAGATTTGAAGGACCCAAAAAAAAGTGCAATTTTTTTTTGTTGAACTATGCACATTGTTGAATGTCTGCCACAATTTATGGAAAAATTGTGGCAGGCACCGCAGACTGGCAGTAGGGTAGTAATTCGATATCAAGCATGGAAACTTTCGGATAGAAATCGAAAAAGTTGGTAAAACATGTAAACAGTAAAAAAAACTGACGAAAACACATTTAGGTTAACGCTGGAATAACCCTTATGCGTTATTCCAGATTAACACAAAAAGTATGCCATCGTCTTTTTCGACTTTGGTGAAACTAGCCTTATCTCGTCAAGATTCTTCCATTTACTTACCAAGGACTGGCACATAATACTCTTCACAGAGTACTGTGTAGAAGCATAGACATATTTAATCACAATACAGAGTAAAATGCCTGAGAAAAGTAGAGTAAAATGCGAAATGTTAGTACGTTAGCGTTAACAAAGTGGCGCCGCAGGTAGGACATAATTTAGGCTACAATTTCTCGAATGTGCTATTCCTATTCCGTCGCAATAAAACCTCTACGACCTTTGATTTCTGGGTATTATTGACGTTTTATAATAAACGACTTGCCACGCCTTTTTTCAAATTCATGACCTTTGTTAGTTCAAAAATAATAAAATACGAGTATTTTTAAATATTCTCAAATTATAAATATGTAGTTTTTTTTTGTATATTTTAGTTTGTTTTAGTCGATGTAACTGTCACGCCTTCTTTTCATTCCCGATAGGCAGAAAGACTAGGCGCCACTTTTCATGGACCTCCTTTTTAACATATCACCGATTTAATCGGAAAACACTCGTTTGGATTAGCTCCGCATCCTTATCTCTTTCTGATTTTAGATAGCATATTTGTGATAGATTTTCTTGTCTATTTCCTCTCCTTTCATCAATTTGCACAGTAAACAAATATTTGATGTTTCTATTGTAAAATTAATATGTATATCGTAAGTAATAAGATGACATATTGATTCTGGGATCATATTTGAACACGTGGGCGAGTATACGGGAACAATAATAATAAAAAAAACAATAAAATCAGAATTATGTTACGAGAAACAGATCCTATGAAACAGACGGTGAAGTGACGTAGTCGCATTCTTATCGTTAAAGCATTACATAGTAATGCGTATTTATATTTAAAAAATACAATGCGTTGATGCGTAAGTAACAACATTGTAATAATATAAGACATTGAGGCGGGTTCATTAGAAAGAGATTTGGGGCTTACAAAGCATTATCGTCAAGGTCTCTCCAACTCAAAGAATAATTTATTAAGATACTACAGTTTGCTATACATACCTAGATAGTATAAATCTATATCATAAATGCGGAAATAACTTCCTCCTCCCTCTATCTTTTGTCTGTTTATCAAACTTTAACTCTTTCACGGGGTAAATACAATTCCGCATAGCTTTACTTAACTTAGTATTTATTTTCTTAGATTTTGCGCGAACATTGATTAATGAATTTAACAAATTTTATGCCGCTTTTTTGCTTAATTCATTTAATAATAATTTAATATTTAATTTATTATAACGTAATATTTTCTTAGGTTATTTTGCTTTATTTTTGTTATTTTGATAAGTTCAATTTGAGTGTCCAATGTCTTCGTAAGAAACTTTTTATATTTTTTTTAAATTAAAAAAAAAATTAACGACTATATGTTAATTGGAAATTTATAATTTCCATCAGTCGCCGGGTTGTGAAATCTCGTGATTGTCAATAATAAAAAATGTGCAGATATTTGCTCCGGGTGTGGCTGTTTAGGAGGCAGAAAGTACCACCACTTTCAAGTATACAGACCGTGAAGTGAGTTTGTTTGAGGATAATCTTGTAAGAAACTGGTTCCTATTAATCCAGCATAGTGGATGCGACTGATAGTCATTTTATTGTAGAAGCAGTCACGCCATTTCATGGATCGCACTCCAGCTTAACATCAGGCGGGACGATGTATACCAGTAGAACTATAATAAAATATGTTTAAAAACAAACCAGAGTAACAGTGCTTGGGTACCATATTTTTGTAAATTGTCAACATCTGACCTCGACCTGCATGATAGTAAGCTAATAAAGTTAAAAAAAAAACATTGGTATAAATATTCACTGCAAAGCTATTATTTATGTCAATTTTTGAATGTACAAGCCTTTGAATAAATATAAAAGCCCCTTTGATTTGCAGCCCATACAACTGTGTGAAGCTTTATGCGCCATAAAGCGATATATTTTTATTTGAATTGAAACTTTTATAAACTTTAATTGCATCATTACTAATCCTATCTTACTATTATTTTAAATGTGAATGTGATTTTGTTTGTTACATTTTCACGCAACAACTACTTAACCGATCATTATGAAACTTTGTACACATATTTTTTGAGGTACTAGAAGTAACATAGGAATTTAAAAAAAAAATTATTTTTTACTATAGTTTACAATTGACTATAGTTTCAGCTGTTTGGAATTTTCTATATTTATTTTTATTTCCTTCTGTCATTTTTATATGAGTTATCGACTTATAAATACAAAAAAGGGATTCGAATTGAGAACCTCCTCTACAGTCATAGTGTTATATGTATAAATCTAATTTTACGCGGGTGAAACCGCGGGCACAGCTAGAAGTTTTATAGATTGAAATCTGTTTAAATGCTATTTTTACATGTAAGTCCTATTTAAATTATTTATTTACAGTTTATTAACCATTATCCGAAAGTTTCAGAAGAAATGCAATAAAATATTTGATAAATTTATAAAATACAGTGTATTAGTGTAGTGTTTAGTTTTATCGAACGTGCACATAATAGTATAGACATCTTCCCCTATATTTGGGTCCCAAGACTTGTGTCAGGATAGTGGAAAGTAGCGCTCCGTTGTCTTTGTATATCTCTCTGAGAACTAATCAATCAATCAATTGAATTGTCACGGCTTTTTCCCACAGGGACAGGCCACGATCCTGACACAACAAGGCAGAATTAGGTCGTGACAATTTGATTGATTGAACAAAACGTATTGAGACAAAGCTTTCATCTATAATTTCATCCGTGTTGACAGACGGAGTTAGTTCATAGATATTTCCATTTTTCAGTTGAACAAATATTAAATCAAACAAAGATTTGTTTTCCAATGTATGTTTACTATCCATTGTCAATAGAAACAGGTGGCTGAACAAATTTTGATTCAATTATTTGTTTCTATATCGCAAGTAAGTGGTGGTAGGTTCTACCCCGGATAGGCAGACTGAGTACTTGAACTAAAAATGACTTAAAAATATATTTATTGCACATAATATGAGGCGTAAATACATTAAAGAGTATTTTTCAAAGAGTGGTAGGCAGTGGTACCCAGTCTGCTGATCCGGGGTCGTACCACCACTTACAGACAGAGAAGTGATTTGGTTACGTTTCAGGATTAACTTGTAAGTTACCGGATCCAACTAGGCCGGCATAGTGGATGTCACTGCTACATACAGATATTAAATTGTAGTACCAGTGACATCCATTCATGAACTATGGTATACACCATGGAGAAATCTTGTTCCTTACTTGTCTTTTCACTCACTCCGGTTGTTTCATAGAACGGGAGAAGCAAGCACATTTGTGGATAGAATAGGCAGGCAACTTAGAGGTTTAGCCCGTCGTTTTATAAAGTAAGACATAGTATTAAAATTAAATGAATATAACTTAACTACTTATATAAGGCGACCGTGGTGTAGTGGCAGTGCTATGGTTAAACAAACCGGAGAGCACGAGTTCGAGACCACCCACCGGTACCAATGTATCTTTGATATATGTACTTTGGTTGTCTTATTTCTATGATACATGCACTTTAGTAGCTTAGTATAGAAATGTGAATAAAAATACAACAAAAATACTTATAAGACGGTGATTTTTTTATTCAGCTTATCGCAGTATTTAAGTAAATTGACCAACGCGTAAAAAGTTTTTCATTACAAGTAACCGAATACGTTTTTTTACAACGATAAAAACAAAATATTTATAAACACGGAATCATGTTACTGTTAGACTAGAAGACAAAATTTAACTTTTTTTAATTTTAGAATTTTATATAAGCAACTTTTACGTGAAAAAGTTTGTTTTTGCTGTTTTAGTACCCAATTAAATTATAATTTCTACTTTAACAAGATTAACATTATATTTAAAACTTCGTTTATAAGATAGTATTTTAGTAAAGCCGCCTCGACATGCTTCGTGTTCCCGGCAAGCAAATTTTTATATAATCCCTGAAATTTAGGGATTATATTTTTATTTCCGTCTGTCATTTTTATATGAGTTATCGAGTTATAAATACAAAAAAGAGATATACAGTCGAATTGAGAACCTCCTCTTTATAACCTCACTGTATAACCTAATTTTACGCGGGTGAAACCGCGGGCAGAGCTAGTAATAGATATATTATTTTTTAAATGCCCGACCATTATTATGACCCAGAAATCAAGCACCTCGAGCCAAATATATTATATCTTTAATACGTAGGCTCGAATAATACCTACTAAATAGATAAATATTAGGAATATGTCAATATTATTTTTCTTGACTCGCCAATTGACGTTATTTCATTAAACATAATGTATTTATCCTTAATTCCTCAAGTATCTCAAGTATACAGACTTATTTATGCAGGATCTTTAATCGCCCTGTGTCTTTAGAATAAGAAAGAAAAATATAAATATCAAACAAATACTTTGAATTTTATTGTTGCCACTGCATAAATTACTTAAATGTACATTTTTATAGGAAAATGTTCGCGTGAACAGTAAAGTTGTTATGTAAATAACGTGAAATTTTCTTAGATTAATTCTTAGATTAATTAATTAGATTAAATTAATCTTAGATTAATTCTTGAATTAATAAAATTTTATGCGGCTCACTATCGCGTTTAATTTAGGTTGCAAAGCGTTATGGCTCACGGAGAGCCACGATTGCTGCCCCCCTAGCACGGCAATCCAAAACAACCAAAACAAGCAAGATAAATATCATGATTGTTTGTCAAAATATGACTTTTCCTCATGAACTGTAAGTTGCGAGCACGACGGCAAGCAAGATACGCAATGTGTGATTGCGTATCATTTTGTTTGAAGCGGGTCGAGGTCAGATGTCGTGTCCCAATAAAATAAAAAAAAGATTTTCTGATGTTAAGCAAGGGGAGGTTCAAGAGCACCGACGACTGATAAAACCAATTTAATTAATGGTTGCCTCAGTCGCCATCACTTTTATTATTACCTAACTCGCTACTTGTGACTACTTAGAATAATAGCAAAATATAAAATGTCAAGCTATTACTAACTTTCTGCCACCCTGTTCGGGACTAAGGATAGATATTGCTTTTTTGAGAAAAAAATAATAGTAAGTTCTTTTAACAGACAATTTTCTTTAAATAAATACGACGTGTTCCGAATTAATGTTTAGGTTTATAGAAATCAACCTTTAGAGCCGGTTTTTCAAACTAAAGGAATCTTGCAATTAAAAGCAACTAAATTGCTATAATAAGCATTTACTAAATTATAGCAAATTATAGTTGTATGGACTAGATGAGTAATAATAAGTAGTACATGACATAAATATGTAGGTACTAAATAATGTCTGAAAAGTAACGGATGGCTGTTCATAATGTGCTACTTGTTCCTACATTAATGTATGGAAGTGAATGTTGGGTGTGGCCACGTGATCAATGGACGCGACCACGATGGCTGCAAACCTCTCGAAACGTCGAAATAATAATAAAAAAATTAAAATCAAAAACCAAAATAAACGCGATAGTAAGCCGCATATAATTTGTTTAATTTACTAATGAATGTTCGCGCAAAATCTAAGAAAATTCTATTATTTTAAAGAGTAAACTTAAACAATAATTTACCGGCTTTTAGCCAGTAGGCCCGGATGAATTTTAACTCCAGCACGTTCCTGATTTGATCATTACCAATTCACATAATCAGCACGTAGTCTTATTACGTGTGACTTTGAATAAAATAATTTATTTTTTGACATTTGACATGACTCGACGAAATAATCCCCGTTTATCCCCCTTCCTTCTCTTCGTAACATTTCCCTTGGTACTTTGGACAGACTGAATATCTTAGGGATGTCTCTTCGCAGCGACCTGAATCACAGGGATTACATTGAGCGGGCTATTAAGACCAACTTAGCATCCTGAACAAGGTGCGGCGGTTCTTCGCGCCAGAGCTTCGCCTGCTTTTATACAAGGCTCAAATTCGTACTGTTTGTAAAAGTACTGTTCGCATCTTTGGGACGGCTCTGCCAAGTATCTTCTCAATGCCCTGCATTCATTGCAGCGCCGAGCTGTCCGAATCATAGAAGATGTAGAGGTTACGCGAACTCTAAAGCCTCTGCAATTACGCAGAGACATAGCGGCTCTATGCGTCCTCTATCGCCTATACCACGGAGAATGTTCCGAGGAGCTCTTTAACCTTGTTCCTATCTCGCTTTTCACACCTGTAACACCCGCACTGGTCGGGGGAATATATAATATATGAATATTTATATTTTGAGACAGCCGTGTACTAACTCGGTTGTTTCAGTCGTCGGCACTTTTGGATCTCCTCTTGCTTATCATCAGGCAGGTC
Organism: Tinea trinotella; assembly: GCA_905220615.1. Classification (NCBI taxonomy): domain Eukaryota; kingdom Metazoa; phylum Arthropoda; class Insecta; order Lepidoptera; family Tineidae; genus Tinea; species Tinea trinotella. The sequence continues at coordinate 6,318,584 of HG992314.1, forward strand.
GATGGCAAATGTGTCACTATAAAAAAAATATATACGTTGATTTCTTTATACATATTATATTATTTTAAACACTTAGATTTATAGATTAATTTTAAACACTTATTTTTATTGTTTATTTTTATAATGTTTCCAATAAATATCTAAGTAGTTTCTAACTTTTTAAAATTGTTTATTTTGTTTAGTGATTCATTAATAAAACTAATAAATCTTATTTATTGTTCTTGTTTTTTTCGTACTACAATTAATCTAAAGTATTTTTCTTTAATAATTTTATAACCTGTTTAGTTTACATAGTTTTATTTTAAATTTTTCATTTATAGATAATATTAAAATTACTCGGTAACTTGACATTTGGATTATAACAATTTGGCCTGTTTTATTAACCCCCGACCAAAAAAGAGGGGTGTTATAAGTTTGACTTGTCTGTGTATCTGTGTATCTGTGGCTCTGTGTATCTGTGTATCTGTGTATCTGTGTATCTGTGTGTCTGTCTGTGGCATCGTAGCTCCTAAACGAATGGACCGATTACGATGCGGTTTGTTTCATTTGAAAGCTGACGTGATCGAGATGGTTCTTAGCTACAATTGATAAAGATCTGATCAGGGGTTTCAAGGTCATCAGCTCGATTTGTTAGCTGCGGTAGCGATCTTAGACGCGCTGTTTAGGACGGGCAACCCTTGTACGTCGCTATGCGACGAAGATTGTTATTTTATGTCAAATAAATATGCCAATGTAAATACACGTAAAAAATGTTATAATTTTTCCCTTAAAATATTCATATGGCGAGGTTGGTTTGCAGTTTAGATCGATTACCTTGATTGAATATTTTAGGGGAAAAATTATAACATTTTTTACGTGTTTTAACAATGACATATTTATTTGACATAAAATAACAATCTTCGTCGCATAGCGACGTACAAGGGTTGCCCGTTCTAAACACGCATAAGGCTGGGAATACACGTCCGATATTGCTGAGCAAATTATTTACAAATCGGAAGTAGGAATCGGACGTCAATTTTGTTTCTGTATTTTGTATGAAAACTGCACCTTCAGACAATCGGATCGGCCATAAAATCGTAAGCGCCTTGGCGTTGTTTCCGATTCTGACATCCGATCCGACTATCGGATCTGACGTGTATTAAGTATTCAAACAAATGTATGGCACGAGTGCCTTCCGATTGTCTAATCAGACAATCGGATCGGACTATCGGAGAGGAAAATCGGACTTGTATTCCCAGCCTTATATTCCCAGACTTAACATTTGAAATAAAAACGTATACAAATACATGTGTGTTTTAACTGGTACCACTGAGTTACTCTGATGATGGAACTCGAAGGTAGGAGACGAAATCCTGGATGTGTTCAAACTTTTTTTTGGTATACTAAGTTTGGACTTATTAGATTTGTCTTGAAGGTAGGAAACTAAGTGTAGAAAAGTTAGTGCGATAAAATAAAACATTCCGGATCTAAAAAATCTGATCATGGATCCTCTTAGATCAGCAAATCAACAAGAAATGGACCTGTAGTGCTTTAACTAAAATTGTTACTCACTATGAGCCATTAGCTGGACCGTTATCAAATTAAAGACCGAGAGTATCTGATGAGGCACCATCATAAATCCTCTCAGATCAGCAAATCAACAAGAGATAGAACTATAGTGCTTTCACTAAATTTGTTACTCACTAAGAGCATTTAGCTGGACCGTCATCAAATTGAAGACCGGGCAATCTGATGATGCACCATTATGAATCCTCTCAGATCAGCAAATTGATATCAATTGATCAGCAAAAAAAGAGATAGAACTGTAGTGCTTTAACTAGGCCTTTAGCTGGGCCGTTATCAAATTGAAGATCGGGAGTATCTGATTATGAATCCTCTCAGATCAGCAAATCAATAACAGATAATATCATAGTGCTTTAACTAAAATTGTTACTCTCTATGAGCCATTAGCTGGGCCATTATCAAATTGAAGACCTGGAGTAGTTATCTGATGATGCACCATAAGGATCCAAGGGATATTAAAGGGATATAACTATTGAGCCATGACTAATGTTGTTTATTACTATAAAGCTGATGATATGACCAAAGTGGTTCCAGGCGTTTCGGGGGTTCCTTTAAAATTTTAATTTTGATTTTATTGACCATGTATTGTTGTTGTAAATGCCAAATATAATAATACTTCGATCTTGATTACAGTTCAGATGTCGAGTATCAGTAAAAAAAAACTAATGTAATGATGTCGTTTTCTTATATAAAATAAATAAGTAGCCCAAACCTCTAGGCGGCTAATAATATATTTCGATATAAGATATTAATGATATCTTTATTATTGACGCAAAAATAACATTTGGCCAGCAAAGTGATGGCGACTGAAGCAAAATCCCCTTGCTTTTTTTTTATTTTTTATTGTGACTCAACATATGACAGCACCCCGCTTGATGTTGAGCCAAAGTGTGGTCCATGAATGAATGTCACTGCTACTACAATTCAATAACTGTGAGCAGCAATCACATCCACTATGCCGGCCTAGATGGAACCGGCAACTTACAAGCTGATCCCGAAACATGACCAAATCACTTCACGGTCTGTATACTTGTAAGTGGTGGTACTACACCGGATCGGCAGAGTGGGTACCACTGCCTACCACTTTTGCTTACCATCAGGCAAGGTCAGGTGTCTCAAATAATCACGTGATAAAATAATGTAAACAACCCAATCATATTATAAATATTTCCTACATTCCAAAAATATTTTAAACGAGAAAATATGCCCATGTAGTTTAATAATGATGTATGGTAGATGCACTCTCTTTTACTGGCAATACCTATGACAGATGACTTACGTATTCATAAAAATATAGCCAAAATATTAATACCACTTTTATACTACCGAGTATTAAAATGCCGGAGTGCGATATATAGATTTTTTAATATAATTTTTTACTGTCGCTCGACATATGACAGTACCCCGCCTGATGTTAAGCTGAAGTGATGTCCACAATTGGAGGCGACTGCTACTACATTTAGGTAACTGCAAACAACAGTCGCATCCAACACACCGCCCTAGTTGAAACAGTCAACTTTCAATATGATCCCGAAACAAAACTAAGAATCTAAGAACGGTCTGTATACTTGAATGTGGTTGTACTACCCCGGATCAGCAAACTGGTCAAATGACCCCCTCTCGTCTGCCTACCACTCTTCTATATATCTAAAAAAGTTCACCTTTATGTTAATTTTCAAACTTTACTTTATAGTATAAAAGTTAATCAAAAATTTTTATTATACATTAAAATACTACTAAAAAGTTCCTAAGAAACTTTCGCGTTTAATTATTAAGTTATAATATACCACAATTGAAATATTTGCACGATTACATAAACATTCAAAAATTTGAAATGAACTGGAATAAAGGACGTACTCTACTAGAGATCCTTTAGTTGTCTTTGAGAGAGCGCGAAGGGTGCGCGTGCCTGTTTAATAGTCGTACGGAGGATACAGCGATCTGTTCTTGTAAAACTTCGACACGAAACTTTGACGCTACGAGATTTTATATTTAATAAATTTAACTCGTTAACACTATCAATAAATGAATAAATAAATGCTGTGTTATGTTTTAATAGTTATAATTGAATAGTTAAATAAAATATTTAGGTATTATAATAGTTTATAAATAGTAAATTGTAAATTTGAATTATGAAGTGCCAAATGGTGTTCTTAATACTATCATGCCTGCTTTTACTAGGTGAGTGACCTGTTTTTACAGATTTTTATAGAAGTAACCGTAAAATAAGATTTTTCAATCACCGGCACTCTTGAAATGCCTCTTGCTTACCCTCAGGCATGTCGAGGTCAAATTTCGAGACTCAGGAAAACATCCTGTTATTATTTAGTTTCCAATCACTCGAATATATCTTCCACCTATTCTTATGTATTATTATAAAAGAATACATAGAGCTCCTATTGGAAAATATATAATTTCACAATGAAATATTAACATTAAGGATTATGACTCGGAATAGCCAATTAAATTTTATGTGAAGCCGCTTAAATCCATTATCACTGTGTACCCCAGAATAGAGATTTAATATTAATAGTGCAATTACATCTGTCGGAAAGCTTTGTACATAACAAAGAGGTAGTAGGAGGCTTCAATCAAAGAAATGAAACATTGTTTTTGACCAAAATTACTTTTTCGTGTGACTTTTCACACTTTGTGATTTTGTTAAAAAGTCTTTATAAAAAGAGTGTAGATTTTCATGGATAGTCCACTGAATTAAACAAAAACAAAGGGTACTGTTAGATTCACAGAGTTTATTTATTATAAAAAAAAAAAACAAAAAAAAATTATGGAGATGGTTAACGTTTTTGAGATCCTTTCTTTGTTTGGTCCTATGGTGATCCCTCAGGAAAACATTTTCATAAATTTTATATCCTTTATCCTATTATCTTTTTTTATAATCCTTCTTAAATAGGTTATCTCTTTTAAACATAGAATATTTAGCAGCATAAACGAATAAAAATAAAATGAAATGGGAATTTCATTTGTAAGCTAAAGAATTTAGTTTGATTATACTTCATATTAAGATTTAATTAAAAGTTAAAAGACTTTAGTTTCTTTATAGTGACCTCAACTAGCCTGATAGAAAGCTAGGGAAATTATAAAAAAGCGGACGTGTGAAAAAAAATGTACTCAGATCACTGTTGCCTCAGTCATCACTATGCCGGCCACTTATTGTCTGAATAATTTAAGAAATTAGATAATAATATTAAATGTGTTCTTTATTATAGTAGCATGTTCGTTTTAATTCGGAAGCTCGAAGCTTGTCGAAGCGCATAATTTAAATCGTATTACTCGTACTATATATACATTGTAATAGGCGTGGGTATATGGTTGTTGGAAATGCAATGTGAAACGCTGATATTTTAATTTACGTACATACATTTAAAGCTTAGCTTATTGCAATATACCATTGCAATATATCGTGTCTGCACCACCACGAAACATATGAATTAAACGTATTTATGAGTTCTCAATTAATCAATCAATCAAATTGTCTCGCCTTTTTCCAACAGGGATAGGCAGAGGAGCGCCACCTACCACGATCCTTATACAACTCTCTTGCTTCCTTCACATCCACAATTCTCCTCATACAAGCCCTGTAGTTATGGGCACTAGGCAACCTAGCTTTCTTAAGGATGTCTCCGATTTGGTTGTAAAACACTCTCCTGGGCCTACCTTTTATGAGTTCTATGCATGTATTTATGTATATATGTAACGTATTTATCAGTTTGTTGACCTTGAGAAGGCCTATGATCGAGTAAACAAGAATGAATTATGGCAGCAGCTGTGTGGGCTTGGCTTAAGGAGGCGTTTGGTCCGTGCGCTGAAATCTCTCTATGAGAATTCCAGTGCATGTATTTAAATTAATGGGGCGCTATCTGGCTGGTTTGGCATCTCTAAAGGTGTCAAATAGAGATATGTAGCGTCACCATAGCTCTTTAATATATTCATGGACAGTTGCCTAAATAAGTTGCGTCTTCGTAAACGCGGCCTTACATCTCTCGACTTCTCAGTAGACCTCAGCACACGCTACTCGTAGCAGTCAGTGTGCTTTTTTTACTTGTGATTCGACTTTCCCCCGTCTTCAATGTAAAGCTTTTTAATCCGGTAAAGTACACTTTTATTGTTTTCGTTTGAGCATTGTTAAGAAAAAACTTTTTTTTATGTTTCTATAGTAAGATACTAAACGTGATTGTTTTATAGAAAAAGGACAACTAAAATACAAATACATAATAATACTGTGGACAATAAATAGCAAAACTTTGTTCATAATTGAAAAATTCTTTATTTATTCTTCCAAATCTATTTCGTCTCCTCAAAGTAATCCATGCGCGTAGCGATTTGCGTTTAATGTCTCAATCGACTCAAAACGGTTTCCGCGAAGCGGTCGTATGAGTTTGCTTAACAGCCAGAAGTCACACGGAGCTAAATCAGGCGGTACCAATGTATCCAAAATACATTGGTACCGGCAACATAGAGATATATACATCTAACATATATCTCTATGACGGGCAAGTGGTTTTGCTAATGATACTAAGTGGTGATACTAGCCCGGGTCGGCAGACTGGGTAAGCAAAACACTAAATGTCAACCACTCTTCAATATCCATTTGACTGTGTTCAAAAATATATATAAGCTATTACTAAGAAATAGCTCTCTAAAAAATAATTACCAACGGACGTTGACTATTTGAAGATGATGGAAATTAATTTCCCTTTTCACAGACAAATTAATTTGGACGATTTCAAAAACGAAATCTAAAAAAATAAGAAGAAAAGTAACGTCATTTCATTTCATCTAGGCAATTAGAGAATGTCAAAGGAAAGGACAGAAAAAATAGCGCACAGAACTAATTTGGAACAAATCCTTGTGGAAATCAATTCGAATAAATTGATCAAATGTCAATATCAAATTTAGTTTATATGGTTCATGTAAAAGTAATTCCTATTGGCAAATTTCACGGACCACTGCCCTTCAATTATGTTTTATTATTAAAACTTGACATCTGGCCTCAACCATAGAGATATGCCTCAACTAGCCTGATGGTAAACAAGAGAAAATATAAGGCACCGACGACTTTAAAAAAACGTATTAGTATTTTCTTAGATTATGCGCGAACATTGATTAACCAAAATAAACGCGATAGTAAGCCGCATAAAATTTGTTTAATTCAAAAATGTATTAGTTTACGGTTGCCTCAGTCGCCGTCAATATGCTCTCCAAAATCAATAAAAAATATTACATCGTTAATTTGTAGCTATTAATCCATCAAATATTTACCCTTTTTTCCACAGGAATTGGCAGAGACAATAGAGCGCCACTTGCCACGATCCTAATACAACTCTTTCGCTTCCTTCACATCCACAATTTTTCTTATACATATAGCTATGTGTACAATAATTTCTTATAAGTAATATGTCGAAAATATCCAAAAAGATCGCCACCTAATTATACCGAAAATAATAGTGATTGGAGAGCCTTAAAGATAATCTAACTCTGGACTTCCGTTTGACACTAATTTTTTGGGACATTTCCATACGCACACACAAAGGTATATGAGAGCGTTACGCCGTTTTCCGTCACTATAAATAAATATGTATTAACTATCTGACTGGGCAAACTAGAAATTGCGACACCGATATTATTACTAGAAGCTGTGTTATAAGTAAAACTTTAAGAGTCAGTAGGCAGACAGTTGATGGTAATTTGCCGATCGGCGGTTAGGAGGGAAAAAGAAAGGAAGATCTCCCTGCTGCACATATGTCGCGTACATACTATAATACTAATACTTTGTCGATAAACCGTTTGCGAGATATTGGACGCTCAATCCCATTGGTTGCAGTTGCTATCTGCGTTCACATTGTGATAGCGACACGTGCAACGCCATCTATCCTTTAGCGCAGACTTTATCTTTCAATAGTTATCTAGTGTTGCCAGCATGTAACTGCAGTCGCAATAGGTGTATAGACCGCGAAGTTAAAAAATAATTTTTAAAAGTTCAATAAAAAAAATGTTTTTTTTAAAGTTGGTGGATCTATTCAAATAACTGTATTGCAGTTATCAATTTGTCCCAACATTACAGTTCCTTTGCCTGAATAATGTTTCTCAACCAAATCGTCTTGCCAACTTACGTGACGCAAACTATACAAATATAAAATAAAACCATTTCCAATAATAAATAATATAACCCATATTTATCAAACATGCTTTTCATTCTGATATGGCTTTCGCAAATATGTATGTGCTTAAACTATAAACATTGCACAAGCTGGATTATAGAAAATGTAGTTAACAATAATTTAATTCTATGAACGAATAATTATGTTTTATTAGTTATTCTCTGCCTATCCCCATCGGAAAATGGCGTGACAATTTGATTGATTGATAGTTATTCAAATATATCATCAATTGACAGAAACTCTAGTTCAAAAACATTCAAAAACACTCCAGATCCAGTGTTTCATCCATTATATGAGGGTGAAGATGATGCTGATGGTTTTAGTAAACCTGTGGAAAAAGTGGATACAAAGAACGTTTCACATCTTTAAATTACTTTTAAACTATACTTAATGAACTTTTAAATAAAAAAACTGAATAACAATTCTACCATCATAACACAATAATATTAAAGAAACACAACCCTTAAAAATAAATTAAAATTGCTCACCAAAACTGCCTAGTATCTTTTAGTCAGTACACCTTAATTAATTATAAAGACTTTTATATACGTCAAATATCAGAAATGGTAAAATTTAACTCCATATAAAATTTTAAGAGGCCTTTGTAGAACTGACTGTTAATAAACGTAATTAGTAATAAATTTAACAAAGAGTATAATTTTGAGTTACCAGTAATGTTTCTCTAATAAAAGATTCAAGCTAAATAATTGATGTGAATAATTACAAAGGAACTTTTTTAATTGTATAAATATGGAATTTGGAATCGAAAGTTACTCGTATATTTATTACCGCAGTATCTATAGTACACACACGTTTAGCAACATCCATAATGTTAAAAAAATGTAAAATCTGGGAACCGGAATGACCAAGATTATCAATCAATCAATATAATTATCACGCCTTTTTCTTACAGGGATAAGCAGAGACAATGGAGCGCCACTTGCCACGATCCTGACACAACTCCCTCGCTTCCTTCACATTCACAATTCTTTTCATACAAGCTCTATGATTATGGGCACTAGGCAACCTAGCTTTCTTGGGATGTCTCCGATTTGGTCGGCAAAAACCCTCCTGGGACTGACTTGTTTAACGTACTCATTCACATGAGATTTATAAATTCCTTTCGTCAATCTACTTTCACCCCATCCTTTCCATGTGCCCAAACCATCGAAGCAAAACCATCCTCATTCAAACCACATCTATCGCGCACTGTGCTATTCCTTATCAAAACTTCACATACACTCCTTAACGACCGCATTTCTACAGCGTTAATTCTACTCTTATGCTTCTTCTGCCACACCCAACATTCACTTCCATTCATTAATGCAGGAACAAGCACCGCATTATGAACAGCCTTCCGGTATGACCAAGATCACTGTGTTATTTATGCTTATTCACAAATTGGTCAATTCGTATCTTACTTAATTTCCGCGCTAAGCTAAGCAGTTACAAAAATAATCCAGTTAATTTATTTATTTATTTTATTATGTCGTTAACATCTCCAATTAACAAGACTATAAAATGAACATAAAGCCTTTGTTAGATCATAAACTGTAACTACGACTTAATATTAGGTTTCTTCGCAAATGAACTTTACTCATTAAGATGATTCATGAATCCATATAATATTGTTCTTTTAATTGTCCATTAGTATTGTCTAATTAATGTTTCATTATGCCTAAATTCTCACAGGGATAGGCAGAAACAACAGTCTACAGTTCCACTGTCTACGATGCTGATACAATCTCTTGCTTCCTTTACATCCACAGTTCTTTTTAAACTTGGTTTTTTAATTACCGATATAAAATTTTAAACTTGGGGCTCCTGGTTTGCGTGACCATTGCACTATCACTACCCAAGAAGCATATAGTTTATGAACAATATTATAAACTTAGATAATCCAAGTAAGTAATATAAGGAAAGTTGACCCAAAACATTCCTAAACAGCCTAAATGTTTCCAACTTACCTAAAGGTCTAAGTTGTAACTTTCTAATATACGTACTAAGACATTATTTCACTAAGAGATAAGAAACTTTATATTAAAACTAATCGAAAAGTATGTACTCAACTTTCATTGTATTAATTAATTTCCCCTTTTATTATCATTTTTTTATTGTGACTCGACATATGACTGCACCCCGTTTGATGTTTAGATGCTACTACAAATGAGAAATATTTTTATCTTAATTATATAGTTTTATGTTAGTAATTTATTGGTACATTTGTTCGTTTATCATAAAATAAATAAATAAACACAATTTCACGGGTTTATCCCAGGTGATAAATACAATGATGTTTAAATTTCACACCTCATGCAAATTTATAGAATTACTCAATTTTACATTTTCATAATACTATTTAAATGAAAACTTTTTTTTCGGAGCAACTGGCAAGTTGCCGGTTCTAACTGGGCCGGCATAGTGGATACGAGTGCTACTTGCAGTTCTTTAACTGTGTTAAAATTCGCCTCAATCCATGAAGGGTTGAACTACAGCTAAACATTAAATCCTATCTCTTACATTTATGATATAAATACGCAGGATTAGTTAACAAAGATCAACTTCTAATAAAATGGAAGATAACTGGAACTCCATACTAAGTTGTACTGTACTTTATTATCTACACAGATATTGATAGATTAGTGTTAGACGTATATGGAATAAGCTATATGCTTGACTAATTAAATATGTTTCGTACAGTTGAAAACTTTCAGAATTCAGACGAGTCTGTGTGTGTGAAAGAGTGTCAGAGTATTGAGTCACGTTTCTAAGTATACAAAAATTATTGAATTAATCAAAGATTTTAGTATAAATTAATTTTATGAAAAGTTGAAGCTTGAAGTTATGTAAGATTTTGATATAGAATCATTATAATGTTAGTTAATAAAACAACCGTGGTATAGTTAGTTGGTTGTAGTTAAATGATCTCGCGGAACAAAAAGCTCCCGGGTCAAAACCACTTGCTGGTATCAATGTATCTTTGATATATTTACTTTAGTTATCCAGTTTCTATGATATATTCAGTTGTATTTTACATTTATATACTAAGCTACTAGTATATAAATGTAAAAAATAATAATATAGGGTCCGATACGTTTGAGCTTATATTTAGCTACAGAACAATATTTTTTAAATATTATTTATATAATACCTTCAAAAACATTAAGGTCCGTACCTGCACTGCGATCCGCAAGTTGTCGACACTTAACCAGTGTTATTACAAAATTATGAAATTTACATTACTACATTTATGACCTACCTACGCGTGTTTTTTAATGGTACTGTCGGGGAATCGAAATCATTATTTTGGATTAGGAATCCGCTCTAACTTTTGCCACCACAGATAATGAAACTAGTATTTTACCATCATCAGACAGAAGACGTCCAATGCTGAACACAGGCCTCCTTCTTAGAACGCCATTTCGAACAACAAGATGCCAGTTGCATCCACCGGGTGTTTGTGACTCTCACTATGTTGTCAGTAGTATTACCATCTGAAATGTTTAGAAACGTAATCCTTCTGTATTCAAACAGAAATATATATATATATATATATAAACGAAAAAACACTAAAATTATATTTGTTTACGTTCTGATAACATTCTAAAGATGAGTTAAAACACCTGTATTAATTTAACTTTAAATCAACTCAAGCATGACTTTCGAAGGTTCTAGAACATGTATTCACAACAAAGTTACATGATCGCACCCCACACCAATCATAGTAACTTATTAAATTATATTGGTCCCAAAATTTATTACTTAATTAAATTCCATAGGTAATTACTTGAAAATTTCTAAGAATATTTATTATAGGAGAAAATTATCAAAAAAATCAAATCAAATTGTCACGCCTTTTTTCCACATGGATATGCAGACAATGAAGCGCCACTTGTCACGATCCTGACACAACTCCCTCGCTTCCTTCACATTCACAATTCTCTTCATACATGCTCTATGGTAATGAGCCCTAGGCAACCTAACTTTCTTAAAAAAATCTTTAAGTTTATCTTTTATATCCTGCGAAATATAAAATAACAACCAATTTTAAAATACTTATCTATCAGCATTCTTCTTGACAAAGCGAAGATCTTTTTAATGGATCTCTTTCAGCAAGACAATAACTTATTCTTTATTATTTTTCAACATGTTTTTGTTATTAATTTTTCGCGTATTCAATTGCTAGTATTTTTCATCCATAAATTGGTAATGAAAACAGATTGATGCAAATTTATAGAATTACTCAATTTTACATTTTGAATCATGTTGATTCATAAAATATTTAGATATACATATCCACTGATATAATATTTAGTTATAATGGCATCTTGTAGTTTGAAATGGCATTCTAAGGGAGAGGTCTATGTTCAGCAGTGGACGTCTTCTGGATGATGATGATGATAACATATTATACGCTGCACTACAAACATTTCCCCCAGTGACCATTTGTTTAACTATGATTGCTGGGCGAAGATAATGAGGCCAATAGATGCGAATTTCCGATGGTTATATTTCATACGAAATAATAATATTCTGTGCAGGTTGTGTGGGCGGTCAATCGAGTGATGCTGCGAAATGTGCCTCTAATGAGCTCAACGTGTGCATAGAACTAATACCCCGCACTCAAGTTGGGTTACCACGGACGAGCAACCAATTAGATGCACACTGTCAGTAAGTATTAACATGTGTTTTCATTTTATATCACATATTAATAATTTACACAACACAAATCACTTTTTGTGCTTCGTTGCGCTTTGTGGATGCTACTGATGCTTTTAGGCCAAATTTTTGAGCTCTAGTCACTAAATTATGTTGTGTTACAATAATCGTAAAAAAAGTTTATAAGGCGACTGAAAAATACAGAGTTAGTGTACAGTAAACGATACTGAGTCGACTGAATCATCGACGATTCGGCATAGTCGGCCAAATGTTTTTCACGCTTTGCTTGAAGGATCCAAGCTCAGATCATATAATTATAGTATAGTATATTATATTATATTATATTATATTATATTATATTATATTATATTATATTATATTATATTATATTATATTATATTATATTATATTATATTATATTATATTATATTATATTATATTATATTATATTATATTATATTATATTATATTATATTATATTATATTATTAAAGTTACATTGGTATCGGCCAATGATTTTGAACCGGGTGACTTTGGTTTTCTTTATTATTTCACGACCACTAGACCACGGTCCATTCTAGTTATCTACGTCAAATATCGCTTCGTAAAGATAAAAAAAGTTTATCTGTCCTCGCCATCTCTGTTTCGACCTAATAACTTTATCCAAATAACATTATTTGGATAAAGTTTATTTACTTTTACTTTCCCTGTCACTACAGATGGCCACTGAGAAATAGACAAAGAATTTGGAAAGATTAGAATCTGTGCTAAAATAAGAACCAATTCATTGTTATTTGTCTCATTTATATTATGTTTATACCGCGTGGGACTGAAAGAGACAACTACTTGTACTTCTATTCCTTTATTTTAAAGTTTGGCACTACTTTTTTGCAATTACAACTACTTGTAATTGTGGTGGAATTTTATTACTGCCTAATTAAAAGTCACGTGGTAGTAAGAGTAGCGGCATAATTGTTCCGTCATCCTTTTTTGAAGTATTTTAATGTCATTTGTTATTCTGTCAAATTAGGTTGTCAAATGATCATCAAAACTAGTGACAACCTTCTAAATTACGAATGTAAAAATGTATATTCATCCCCTTCTGACTTCTTTCTAATGCCATAAGTGAAAATAGTATAAACGGTTGTATTTTGTAGCTATTTTAGGGCTCCTTCTGTGTCTTAAGTCCGAATTCTTTAGAAATAGATAATGAAAATTGATACTTGTCAATAGAAAACTTCATGTGAAATCTTGTGAGAGTATTCGTAGAATTCGAGCTATATAATTTACGAACAAATATGGAATCTATTATATTATGTGGAAATATTTAATAATATTGAATTACTTATATGTAATTCCAAAAAATATATATTTATTTATTTACCTTTCTATACTAAGCTACTAAAGTGCATGTATTATAGAAATAGGACATCCAAAGTACATTATTATATCAAAGATACATTGGTACCGGCAAGTGGTTTTGAACCCGTGCTCTCGGTTTGCGTAACCATTGCACTGCCACTACAACACGGTCGCCTTGAATATAATAAGCCACTATAGTTTTTATACCATAAAAACAGGAAGACCAAAGTATAGTTGGGGAACGAGTTAAATGTATTCGGGGGCTGAGGTGCGGTGGGGCGTGAAACAACCACCACCCGTATCTTAGTGGTCGCTTTTAGTGACGCGCATAGCTCGGCGATGTCATTTAATATCGATAATTGAAAAATTAGTGAGGTAATTGAATAAAAGAGAGTCGTCATCCGTAGTCAGGCTAAAATCATTATTAGAAACGTGATTAAAATGTGTGAAAATGAAAAAAAAACATGCAGTCACTATCACTATCAATAAAAATTGCTGCTGTCCAATGTTTATACTTCAATTTAATACACATTTATAATTTTTAATAACTAAATCTATTTGCGTTTTAAGGAAAGTGTGTGTTTATTGTTATCGACATTTTGCATTTTACTTCACTATTCATAATAGACACGTGACCATGACGTCACAACTGCATTCCTTGCGCGTTTATTTATCTCGTTCCCTTACTATACATGATGTGATAGATACGTTTTTACCGGCAAGTGGTTTTGAACCCGTGCTCTTGGTTTGCGAGACCATTGCGCTGTAAATACGAGACGGTCGTATGAATAGATAAATATACCCAATTTATTTATTCATAGCTCTTATTTATTAATTCAAATTCTTTATTGCACCGAAACTTATAATTATTAGGTACATAGGCGAGTTTGAAGTTACATAGCTCTTGCAGTTTGGTTTTAACTATCAGTTTTATTTTTTATAATTTTTATTCTTCTCATTAGATTCTAGTGTTAGACCTTGGATCCTTTGAGCGGCTGGCTAAATGACAGCGACTCTTCATCAACGGATCATAACAGAATAAGTTTTTTCAATCGTTGGCGTTCTTATACTTGACCATTAAGCAAGTCGAAGTTAGATATCGTGTCTCAAAAATAAAAACGTAATTGACGCACACAACTTTGTGTAAGATTGCATTATTACATGATAAATACCTACTTATTTAACATTATTTTTTATTATTACTATTGATTTGACATCTTATGCTCTGAATTAAACAAATTTTATGCGGCTTAATATCGCGTTTATTTTGGTTTTGATGTTACAATTTAATTTTATTATTCCGACGAAAGTAAGTCGCATAAAATTTGTTTAATTCATTAATCAATGTTAGCGCAAAATCTAAGAAAATATTATTTTATGCTCTGTTTTTTATTAGTTTATTAGTTTTTATTTATTAGTCTTATTATCTGTATGATACTTTTTTGGGTTATAGTCCAACTATTTTCACAAATATTTATTTTCATCCAGATATAGCCTGTTTTATTAACCTATGAATTTAAATAAATAAAAAACTCAGTCGAACAAGCACAAAGTGAAAAGTTTTACTCACCATGTGTTTTCCCCATCCTAAAAAACTTTGGATACTTCGAACAACATATTATAAAAAGCCGGCACAATGACGACGACTTTCTCAAAGCTCCCTTTGCTTCAGGCAATTAGGTCAAATGTCGTGTCACAAGAATAAAAATAAATTAAAGTCAATTAGATAGAGAAAAGGAAAAATTATTAAATTTGTACTAGAATCAAAGAGTGGTAGGCAGTGGTGCGCCAGTCTGTCGATCCGGGGTACCATCACCAAGTGTACCATGAAGTGACTTGTCGCATTTTGGGGTCAGATTGTAGGTGGCCGGTTACAACTAGGCCGGCTTATTGGACGTAACTGCTACTTACAGTTAATTAATTGTAGTAGCAGTGACATCCATTTATGGACTACACAAGTCACAAGTCAAATAGAAAAAAAATACTTTAACGAATATCTTCTATATATTCACTTCACTTCACTTCAAGCACTTCAACGTCGAAATATTCGTATAAATTAATTATAATTTTGACAATATTATTTAACATAATATGATCGTTAATCATTCAAAACATTAAGGCGTGGGTTAATTTATGCATATTGTCACTTTCAATGAATTTATAAATCACTCACTCATGTAAACACACGATTGGCACGCTTTTAATTTATTTACTTATATATATTATATATTATTATATATATTATATATATTACTCTATATATTACACTGTTATTATCATAATTTATGTTAAAAATAATTATTCTTACATTTCTTCTGTCTTTTCTTTGTAGATCAATTGACAAGTGGAATGCTTTGCCTGCCCATGTGTTCTCTCCACCCTATGACCTTGGATCCTTCAAGCGATGCGTGAAGAAGCACCTTTGGCCGGCATAGTGACGGCGGCTGAGACAGCTGTGAACAAACTCTGTTTTCTCAGTCGTCGTCACTCTTGAGCCTCCTCTTGCTTATCATCAGGCGGGACGGGGTGAGATGTCGTGTCACAATAAAAAATAAAATAAAAAACAAAATAAAAGTCGGTTGTAATATTAGGTAAAAGTAGATTGGCGAAAGGAATTTATAAATCTGATGTGGCTGCGTTAAACTAGGTAGACTCAGGACCTGTCTTCCGACCAAATCGGAGAATCCCTAAGAAAGCTGGGTTGCCTAGTGCCCATAACCGTGAAGCTTGTATAAAGAGAATTGTGGATGTAAGGAAAGCGACTTGACACAAATAAGACCAAAAACTATTTTGTAAATTGAAAACTTTGAACCATAGATGCCGCACAGTTTTTTGTTTAAAAGTTATTTTTCAAATTCAAATTTGGAATGATTTAAAAAGGCTTACAAAATAAGCATTCTTTAAAAGATTTTTCAATTTATTTTTGTTTAGGAACGTATACAAAATATTCGTAGTCGGTAATAATATCTAAAAGCAATTCCAAATAATTACTCCACGGTCTATTAAGTCCAGTAGAAATGACCTAAACGTGCCCTTTCTTTAATAGAAAACTTTCGGCTATTATTCTTACGTATAAGAAATATAATGATATTTATTGAAGGGTAAATCTTCCAAATTGGCGTGGCGGTTAGTATGAATATAATGAAAAATATAACTTGAAGGACCTGCAGTATTAGCACAATTATAAAAATAATTTTATAAATATTATAAAACAGAATTCTAGACAGGGTGAAATAATAAAAAGAACTTCACTATTAGCTCCTGAAGCTTTAGCACATCCTTTAGCACAAGCTTTAGCACACAAGCTTAGCACATTTAGTAAGGAGCACATCCAGGTCCATTTTTCGCAATTTTCGTTTTATTGTGACTTGACATCTGATCTCGATAGCAAGCAAGAGGAGGCCCAAGAGTGCCGACGCCTGTGAGTCTTAACTCTGGCCCCTGTCGCCGTCACTATGCCGGCCCAGGGCGCTTCTTCTGTTATTTCGAGTCTATTCTTCCATCTATTCCAGCATGTCTGAACAAATTTTTCATTTACTTTGATACGACATATGACAGCGCCTCGCCTGATGTTAAGTAAGAGTGTGGTGCATAAATGGAAGAGACTGCTAATACAGTTTAATAACTACGAGTGAGCAGCTGATACCGAAACGCGACTAAGTCTCTTGACGGTCTTTACATTTGTAAGTGGTAGTACTACCCGGGTCAGCTCGGCAGACTGGGCAAATGGCAACCAACTTCCTACTACTGTTAAACAGCCAGACCTGGAGCAAATATCTGTTTCTTATTTTACAATTTTTTGAAGTTCTATTGTACTACAGTAGAAGTTGTAGTATTTCTGTAACCCTGATTTTCTAAATGTGACGAGCACACCAGTTTGTTACGCGTAAAGTCCCGGGTTCGATTCCCGGTTGGAGCTAAACTTTGTTTCATAGCTTTTATTTGTAATATTTAATAACTATATTGAAAATTTCGAATATTAGTAAATAAAAAAAGCAGATATTTGATACGGGATTATCAGAGTGGTAGGCAGTATACAGTCTGCCTATCCGGGGTAGTACCACCACTTCCAAGTATACAGGCCGTGAAGTGATTTAGTCGCGTTTCTGGATCAGCTTGTAAGTTGGCGTTTCCAAGTAGGATGGCATAGTGGATGTTATTGAATTGTAGTAGCAGTGCAATCCATTCATGAGCCACACTCCAGCTTAACATCAAGCAGTCATATGTCGAGTCACAATAATACAATAAAATAAAATATATGTCCTAAATCTAACAAATATCATTCTAATGCAGGGCTTATCAGACTGGAATGAAATGCATGGACGCGTGGATGACCAGATGCTTGCCAACGGATGAACAGAAATTAATTCACAAGCAGATACAAGGTGCAAGGGCGCTCATGCGGTTCCTTTGTGCCAACGACTCAGCTCTGCGGAAAGGTATTCCTTTAACAATGTACTGTTACTTGGGAACTAAAACTACTACTCGTATATAAATAGGCAGGTATCTAACCTACACATCGGATTCTCTCCTTCCCTATTTAGTAATAGGAAGGATACTAGTATAACAGAATAAATATTAGAATTTCTCTAATGAGGTTAAGGAGAATTAGACATATATAGGTTATTTGAATGTTTCCTAGATTAGCCTGATTCACCGGCATAGTGACGGCGACTGTAAAATAAAACGGGTTTTTCAGTCATCGGTGCTCCTGGACCTCCCCTTTCTTACTGTCAGGCATGTCTAGGTCAGATTTTACACGACACTTTTCAGTCTGTATACTTGTAAGTGATGAAGCGATGTAAGTATGTAAGCCACGTCTGTTTTGAAAACCGTGATATGTTGAACACAAAGCGAGCGCTACATTTTGTTGTTAAATACATTGATTTGGATATTAAATTCATATTTTGTTTTTGACATTTGTATTGGGTTGTGATTGGCTGCAATTGACAGGTTTAGAGTCTAGTATTATTTTGATTTTCAAGTTATCCGACAGATTTCATGTACATTCACTCTTCCTGTCTTATCCAAGGCTGCTGTCTGATTTTTACATTACTTTTATATGTACTTAAACTTGTTTTATATTTTGACAGACAGGCATATATATTTTTATTAGTTTAAACAAACTACAAACTAAGCACCCTTTTAAATGATCTGAACAAAACCTAAATTTTTCATACATAACTAAAGTACAGGACGGAGTACAGCAAAAAATACCACTAAGGAAGGCCACAGTGCATGCGTCACGCGTGTGGCGGGGAGATTTTCCTTAACTTTTCCCACAGACTCTTCTTATATTATAAATTAATGTTTTGGCAGAATTCCTAAAGGATCCAACGTGCCTTGCGAGAGTGTCCCCGGAATGGTCCAGGTGTGTTAATGAGATGCAGGTAGCTGGCCAAGATATAGCAGAGCGAGCTCAACTTCTAACTTATGTCAACAAAAATGCTGAACTCTGTTGGTATGTATCTTTTTTTTTTTTTTTTATTGTGACTCGACATATGACAGCACCCCGCTTGATGTTAAGCCAAAGTGTGGTCCATGAATGAATGTCACTGCTACTACAATTCAATAACTGTGAGTAGCAATCACATCCACTATGCCGGCCTAGTTGGAACCGGCAACTTACAAGCTGATCCCGAAACGTGACCAAATCACTTCACGGTCTGTATACTTGAAAGTGGTGTTACTACCCCGGATCGGCAGACTGGGTACCACTGCCTACCACTCTTTGATAACCAGACCCGAAGCAAATATCCATCTCTTTTTTTTTTATTAACAAATATTTGCAATATTTAATACTATTAAATATTACAAATAAAAGCTATGAAACAAATATTTGCTCCGACCGGGGATCGAACCCGGGACTTTACGCGCAACAAACCAGTCGCTAAACCGTTCGTCCACGCCTGTCGTCAATAATACATTTTTAACTTAGTTTTACATTTTTAACTTAGTTTTAAAGTATTAAAACTTTGACTACATTTGAATTCCTAGGCTAAGTTGTCATTTAGGCCTTGTATTTACTCTTTCTCGTTAAACGCTTAGGTTAAATTAGGTTTTTTTGTTACAGTGCTAGGTCTGAGTTTTTGACTTGCGTCGCTCATGCTGGTGAGTTGTGCTCGACTAGTACTGCCAACTTACTTCGGCGTATTGCATTTGTTTTGGCTTCAGACATTGGATCTTGTCCGTCGCAACCTCGGGCCTATTGTGCTGCACCATCATCGCTCACGGGTTCTTTAGCTACTCTTGTAACATTGCTTCTCTATCCCCATAGAATAATTAATGCAGTGTAATTAGGATTGAAAATTAATTCGTCAACAGCTCAACGTGTAATTGGCTTTATTTAGTATTAAGTTTAGTTATAATATGAATTATTCGAGTTTGGCGAAAACTATCGGTTTTCAATATTCGGCAACTTTCGTAAAACTCGAATGATTGTAAAGTAAGGTCAACAAAAGTGTGTTAGGTTTAAATTTAAAGTTTTAGTACATGTTTTAGTGATAATTTGTTCGTCTTGTTTAGTGATATTTGTTAAGTCCAAAACAATCCACTAATCAAAAAAGTAAAAAAATATATGAATAATAAGTTTTTGTTTGATTTGTTGTAAATTGAGGTATATCGTTTTCAAAAATATAACATTTAATGTGATAATAGTTTTAAATATAATAAGTTTACTTGTATGTATTATATAATAATAGATTACACCTACAGGAATCAATAATCATTGATTAAGTAATCGTATACTGAATCGGTTTATTCAGTCATTGGCGATCTTGAACTTTTCCTTATTATGCGTTAAAAATTAACCTGATATTCAGAGTACCTACGAGTATCATTACATTAGCTAAAAACACAATAAATACACAATTCAGGAACAACTTACAACTTGGCGGCGACTGGGGCAACCGTGAATACTCGGTTTTTGCAGTCGTCGGCACTTTTGGACCTCCTCAATCAGGATAAAAAAAATCCTAATTTTTTGTTACCTTTCCATACTAAGCTACGAGTACTAATAAAATTTGTTACCGGCAAGTAGTTTGAAGTGGGAATTTATGGTTCGCGTGACCACGGTTGCCTTATTTGTTGGCGATGTTTGGGTTTATAATTATGTATTTACTATGGTTGAGTTACTTTGAAATTACCCAATGAGATATGAGATTTATGTATGACCGTTTAATTAAATCGCTTTGTAAATACATCGTTTGTTTAATGGAAATTAGTATTCATTGGCATCATTTGTTTTGTTAATTAGTTTTGCATAGTAATTTATTACAGTTGCCCATAACCGTTAAACTTGTATGAAGAGAATTGTGGATGTGATGGCAGCGAGGGAGTTGTGTCAGGATTGTGGCAAGTGAAGCTCTATCTAGTCTAAGTCTAAGCCTATCCACTTGACAATTTGATTGATTGATTGATATATTCTTAATAAAAAATATAAATTAAGGCTACCTATATAATTGGCTCTAGTGGTAATAAGATGGTCTTACAAACCAAAAGAATCTACCTCCAGACAGGATTAAGCGGCAGCTGTCATGGACATGGACCTTGCACCGTGTTCAGTACACGGCGCTACATTTTTCATGTCTGATTCAATCAATCAAATTGTCACGCCTTTTTCCAACAGGGATAGGCAGAGACAATAGAGCGCCACGATCCTGACACTACTCCCTCGCTTCGTTCACATCCACAATTCTCTTCATACAAGCTCTATGGTTATGGACACTAGGCAATCTAGCTTTCTTAAGGATGTCTCAGATTTGGTCGGAGAACACCCTTCTGGGTCTGCCTCTATTACCGCATTCATCCACATCAGATTTATAAATTCTTTTCGTCAATCTACTTTCACTCATCCTTTCCATATGGCCAAACTATCGAACCATTCCTTTGTCAATCCTTGTCACAACTTTTTCTTTCAAACCGCATCTCTCGCGCACTGTGCTATTTCCGGAACCAATTTATACTTGATGTACTTTGGTCGCCTGGTTTTTATGATACCAGTACATAAATGCAAAAAATAAACCTAACTAATATTGAATTTAACATTTCTCTTTTTTACGAAATGTTTTGTTTATTGTACAATCTTTGTTTCCCTAGCTATAGAATAAAAATTAAAGCAAATAGCTCAAAACCAAAATGGATCACAAAGGGAATAAAAAAAGTCATGTAATAAAAAAAGAGAATTAAGATTCAAATACTATAAAAATAAAACTCTTCAAAATAAAATAACATATCAATTATACAACAAAAAGTTAAAAAAAATTATAATAAAATCACAAAAATCTCAAAATTCTAAATACATATTAAATTCTAAAAATAAATGTAAATCATGCTGGGAAATAATACAAAATAAAAATGATTCTGTTAAAACTCTTGAATGTATAAATTCAATAAACATAAAAGGAAAAACAATTAAAGATAAACAAGAAATAGCAAATAGTTTTAATGAATATTTTATTAATATAGCGAAACATAATAGTGAAGATAAACCAAACAAAGTAAACGTACCTTTAAACACCAATAGTATATTTCTTACACCCAGTACGGAAGTTGAAATTTCTTCCATAATAAAATCATTAAGCAATACAAAAGCGGTAGGTTTTGATGGCATTGCAACCAAAATTCTAAAACTATCTGCAAATGTTATTGCCCCTATAGTATGCAATATAATAAATAAATCATATTGTCAGGGTTGTTTTCCTACAAGTCTTAAGGTTTCTATAGTTAAACCTATACACAAAAAAGGAGATAAAGAACAATTATATAATTACCGACCTATAACTTTAATCCCTATATTTTCAAAAATATTAGAAAAAAGTATACATAATAGAATATATAATTTTCCTAATAAACACAATTTAATAGCAGAAGAACAACACGGATTTCAAAAGGGAAAATCGACGACTTTGGCTTGTTTCTCTTTAATAAAAAGTATAACCGAAAAAATAGTACCCCAATTGTAGCAGTGCAGTTTGATATGTCTAAGGCCTTTGATCTGGTAGACCACAAAATATTATTGACAAAATGTAACAGATATGGCATTAGGGACAAAGCTCTGGATTGGATAAGTAGCTACCTAACTGACCGCGAACAACGGGTCGAAATTAGTAATTTAAGCAGAAAACATGAAATTGTGACATATAAATCGCCCTTTAGAATTAATAGAACCGGTGTACCGCAAGGAAGCGTACTGGGACCTCTATTATTTTTATTGTTTATAAATGACTTACCCCTCATTACAAGACATAAAATAATTCTATTTGCTGATGATATATCAATTATTATAAATGACGAAGGACATCCTGATACATATACTACTGACATACAATCGACTATAGAACTAGTAGGAAAATGGTGTGACATGAATAAATTAATTATAAATTTTAATAAAAGTAACATTATACAATTTAGAAATATAAGAACCAATAATTTAAAGTTACAAATTGACTACAAAGGCCAAACAATCAAAGAAATTTCAGAAACTAAATTTCTAGGTATTACATTAGATGAACACCTTAGTTGGAAGCCTCATATAAATTTCTTATGTACCAAACTTGAACGTTTTGTATACGTCTTAAAACGGCTTACATGTATTAGCGGTAGGGAAACGTCCCTACTGGCATATCATGGATATGTTGCGTCAGGACTCAAATACGGTTTAATTATATGGGGAAATTGTGTAAATGTCACTAGATTATTTTTGGTTCAAAAGAAATGCATTAGAGCTATATGCAAAGCGGGTCCATTAGACTCTTGCAGACCCCTATTTCGGCAGTTAAGTATCCTTCCCTTGACATGTATGTACATCTTTGACATAAGTGTTTTTGTAAAAAATAATGTTCATTTTTTTAAGAAAACTGTAGTACAACCAAGGTTGCGTTTGAGGGATCCTACACAGCTAGTAATGCCAGTATGTGTCAGTGGACTATGTAGAGCGAATTACTATTGTATGGCAATAACGATTTTTAATAAACTACCACTGGACATAAAAATATTATCAATAAAATGTTTTAAAAATGAATTATATAAATGGTTGACGCAAAAGAGTTTCTATAATATGAAAGAATATTTAGAATATAAGGATTGACATTATAACATAATAGTATGACATTAATTTTAATTGAATTCAAAATTTATATAATTGTTTAAATTTAAAATTGTATATTAAAAAATTTTGCATGCCAAAATGGTGGATCATGTGAAACTACCATCTACATTTCATCTCCTATACCATGTATCCTGCAAATAAAGTTCATTTCATTTCATTTCATTTCATTTCATTTTAGATATATGTAGTTATTTATATATGTGTATGTAATTATTGTATGTAGAAACGTAATTAATGGTTAGTTAGATTTAACTACTTACTCGTACGTACTTAATATTTTGATATTTGATAGTTGAAATTCAATACAAAGTTTAGTAACTAGTAAACGGTTAGAGGGATAAGGTTTTAGTGGTTATGAATAAAAAAATAAATGTTTTTTGTGTCCCTGGTACTATCGATCAATCAAAATCAAATTGTCACGCCTTTTTCCCACAGGTATAGGCAATGGAGCGCCACTTACCACGATCCTTACACAGCTCCCTTGCTTCCTTTACTTCACATCCCTGGTCCATGTGTCATTAATAAAGTACTTTAGTTATGAGTCAAACAGACAAGATTCTTGAGTACAATATACCAAATACATAGTAAAATATATGATAAACATATTAAAAATGACAATCGGAGACATCCTCAAGAAAGCTACTCAGCTACTCGGCCTAGTAGCCATAATCGTAGAGCTTGTATGAAGGGAATGGTGGATGTGAGGGAAGGAGGAAGTCCTGATCGTGTTAGTGGCGCTTCTTTGTCTCTGACTATCCCTATGGGAATAGGCGAAACAATTTGACTGATTGATTGATATTAAAGAAGAATAAAAAAGAAAGTATTTATAAATAAAATATATTATATGAAGAATGCATATAAGTCAATGGTACAAGCACAATTGAGTAACTGATAAAACAATTGAGTAACAGATCTTGGGACTAGATTAAAAGGCGTGCTTAAATTCACAGTAAATGACTAAAGACATTTTCGCTCATCCCTGATAAGCTAGGGGTGGTACGCAATTAAAACTTTCGCTATCTCAGGCGGACAAACGGCTAATCTTATGCAAATTAAACACAAAATTTCTTTTCCATCAAGAAGCCAAAACAATTAAACATCCAATGTATTTAATAAAGAATAGTCAATATAAATTTAATAATGATATTTTTTAAATATCTTTAAAAAATATTATAATTAATATAATTATACACAGAAATATAAAAGTAATAGTAAGTTAGCCAGCTAGGCGCTCTTAGGAAGGTCCCCTACATCTGATGGTAAGTCGATGTCAGATGTCGCTCAAAGTTAACAATAAAAATAAATTTTGACTTAATATTAAACAAAAAGTTAAATGATTTCTATTAGTAAATATAGGCGAGTGTTAAAAGTTTTCCTTGGGTACTCGCACAGAATCGCGCTCCTACGTATTGGGCGACCTCGCGTTATGCGATTGATTTATACATCAGATCAATCAAGATTGGTATACTTGAAGATTGGACTTGACTTGACTGAGGTTTTTTTTTTTATTGTGACTCGACATATGACAGCACCCCGCTTGATGTTAAGCCAAAGTGTGGTCCATGAATGAATGTCACTGCTACTACAATTCAATAACTGTGAGTAGCAATCACATCCACTATGCCGGCCTAGATGGAACCGGCAACTTACAATCTGATCCCGAAACGTGACCAAATCACTTCACGGTCTGTATACTGGTGTTAACCAAACTTCAATTGTGAAATGATCGGTGTAATCGACCGTATTAGTATTATTAACAGCCGGTTGTACCAAAAAAATACAATTTACGAATTTGTAAAAAGTATCGTATAAGTAAGAGAAAAAAAATGGGTTGCAGTTAAAGAGAACTTCACATTTTACATTTACGTTTAACGGATATTTTATACAGAGCTAAAGGACATCATTTATTTTGGGTTTCTATGTACTTACTACTTTTGTTATTTCTAATGATAAAAACATATATAAATGGTAGTTTCGATATAAAACTATTAACAAACCAATTCCCGATTTCGTAATAGTAAACGTAATAGAATAAGTATAAAGTAAAACTAAATTCGTAAATTGAAACTTTTTTGGTACAACTTTTTTGGTAAGTGTTTCCAATATCTATTAAAATACATTTTAGGAAGGTAGTGTTAAAATAATTTAAAAAAAATTGTACTATAATTTTGTATTTGCTAGATGTATAACTAACTAATTTAGTGACTATATAAAATATAATGTTTTTATACTGAATCGTGAGATCATGGTGCCTCAAAAATTGTAAATGTAAACGGACAAAAGATTACAAATATCTCATCTAAGGATGTCTTATAGTAGATAGATGAAATTATAATTTTAATTAATCTAATTTCCATTTAGTACTAAGTCATGCAATAATAAACATTGTAAATTGACAAAAAAAAAAGAAATTGCTCATAACGATAAAAATCATGAAGATTCAAAAAGAAAAAAACTCATTAGTAATTAAAAACTTAAATGCAACTGGCGATCTTATTTTAAAAGCGATTTGTTCTAGAAAAACAATTGTGGAGAAAACTATGTTCTGTGTAAATAAATAAAGAGTCTAATTTATAAATTTTATTTAAATCATTTATAAAATTAGGAAAGAATTCAGTAGTCATTTAAGTTTGGTGTTGTCTACTCGTAAAGTTAATTGTATTTGTATCAGTACAAAAGTTTAACAAAACCGTACTTTACCGTAAAACCGTATGTAGTAATAATAAACTTTAAAAGTAAATGATGAAATTAACAAGAGTTTCATTTATTTCTATACCCATTTTAATTCCAACAGGAGACGCTCCATTGTTTTTTAATATATAAGATTTTATTCTAAGTTAAAAGTTAACACGTTATAATGACTTACAATGCCCATTAATTTAATACTAAAATGATATTAAAATTATTATTTTTTATATGACAGCATCCAATTTGATGTGAAGCTGGGGTGTAGTCCATACTACAATTCAATAACTGTAAGTACAAGTCACATCCACTATGCCAGCCTGGTTAGAAAGGCTAACTTACAAGCTGATCCCGAAACGCGACTAAATCTATTCACGGTCTGTATACTTGTAAATGGTGGTACTACTCCGGATCGGCAGACTAGGTATCATTGCCTATCACTCTTTGATAACCAGATCCGAAGCAATTATCCGCCTCTTTTTTTATTAATAAATATTTATAATTATAATAAATATTGCAAATAAAAGCTATGAAACAAATATTTGCTCCGACCGGGAATCAAACTCGGGCGCCTGTCGTCTATTCGAGTATACTTATGCCATTATGTCAGTCATCGTCACTATGCCGGCCAACAGTGCTTCTTCACACATCGTTTGAAGGACGCAAGGTCATACATAGTAAGGTCTTTTCTTAATAATATTTGAAATATCATTGACCAGGCCATATTTTCGCAATCATAACTACACAGAAGCGCTGACGAAGACTCTTATTTTTACTTACATTTATATCACATATAAATGTAAGTAAAAAGTTACTTAAAAACAATACATTGGATAACCGATAAATTGTAAATAAAACTTTTATTACGGCATGCAATGAAAAATAAATGGGTACATTGACATTGCTTTTATTTTCTCATACCTAATATGTTTTGATAGAAGAAGATTGACATGGGTATTATGGCAATAAAAACCTTATAAAACAAATAATATCAAGTCAGATAAAAGAGAGCTTGTGCAGTTCACTCAAATATATCAATTATACTTTTACCTTTAATTCTATTATTTATAGCCTTCCACCAACTCTTCGTCGAACATAGCCGACAACACTAGGCAAAGAAGCAATAATGTAATTAAAAGTAAAATATATTTTAAAATTGTTCACAATCTACCCAACCTTACTAAAGCCAGATTAGGCTACAGCTCTCACATTTTAAAATTATTGCATTTTGCATTCATAATCATGTATTTTTATACACACTGTATAGATAGTGATTAAACGTGCCAGCTTTAGTTAACATACATCTCTTCACAATTGAATTTAAAATTGCAAAATCCTATTATTAACTATTCCAGGGCTCCCATACAAGGGATATTACAAGCTTGATATTGTTTTCCTAAATAGCTCATTTTAGAGGCAGATATTACGAGCGGATTGAGCATCCCCACAACGCATTCGGGGACTTTTATTTCGATTATAAATTTTTATGTTTGCTCACAAAATGCGAAGACATTATTCCATGCGAGACCCTTTTTTGTTAGGGTCTTACTAACAGATCATTTGTTTAATCTTTCGCTGGCACAGTGATAACGACTGAGGCAACCGGAACTAAGTCGGGTCGTTGGCACTCTTGGACCTTAATTTGCTTGCCATCAGGTAAGTTGAGGTCAGTATCGAGAGTTATGTTAGCGTAATACATACCTTTAAAAATACCCAAATAATTTTATAAAATATTTTACAAACAACAGATTTTATCATTTGGTAAAATCTAAGAAATGTAGCAAAATCATAGTAAATGGAGACCGCAAAACCAGATAAATAATAAACAGAGTTCTATTGCTCTTTTGACACCGTGTCGAAGTTTCGAAATAAATGTTTAAGAACCAAAAATTTTATAGAAGCAACCATCTGTAAAGTACCTGAAAGCCTTTAGAAGCCCATAAATTGTGTACAA
The DNA here is from genome assembly GCA_905220615.1 of Tinea trinotella. Classification (NCBI taxonomy): domain Eukaryota; kingdom Metazoa; phylum Arthropoda; class Insecta; order Lepidoptera; family Tineidae; genus Tinea; species Tinea trinotella. The sequence continues at coordinate 6,347,093 of HG992314.1, forward strand.
GCTTGATGAAGTTAAACTTACTACCTTGAGTTGCTACCATTAAAGGGAAAGGCAAGTTGATTTAATACTTACTAAATGTCTTACTTAAATGCTTAAGAATAACTTAAGCCCTGTTTATATCTACCGTGGTGTAGTGGCAGTACAATGGCTACGTAAGCCAAGTGGCACGGGTTCGGAACCACTCACTGGTGCCAATGTATCTTTGATATATGTACTTTGGTTGTCCTGTTTCTATGATACAAGCACTTTAGTAGCTTAGTATAGAATTGTATTTAAAAAATAAAATAAAAATTTAAATCTATAGATACCGAGCGTGCCAAACACGTGCCGTGCCAGACAAAATATTCTAATACAGTGTGCATGAACTAATTTTTATTATTTTAAATTTCTAAATTAAACTTCTAAAGCGTGTATAATAAGAAAAGAACGACCATATCGAAGATACGTTGGCACTGGCCAATAGTTTTGAACCCGTGCTCTCGGTTTCCGTGGCCATTGCACTACCACGGTATTTACAAGTACATCTACAGTGATGCGCGGACAGACGCGAATCATTCACGGCCAATATTCAAGGAAACAATACTTTATGTTGTACGTGTCTGTCTCAAGAAAGCTAGGTTGCCTAGTGCCCATAACCACAGAGCCTGTATGAAGAGAATTGTGGATGTGAAGGAAGCAAGGGAGCTGTGTAAGGATCGTGGTAAGTGGCGCTCCATTGTCTCTGCCTATCCCTATGGGAAAAAGGCGTGACAATTTGATTGATTGATTGTGTCTGTGGGTGCTGCTGAGTAGATTAATAGAGTATCGGATTATTGCCGAAATTTTTTTTCCTAAAAAATAGATTTCATTTACACTGGTGTCTGTCGATGCTTTAAATGAATTTTTTTTATTGTGTCTATGACAGTGCCCCGCCTGATTTTAAGCTAGCATAAATAGCAATCACGTCCACTATGCCGGCCCAGTTACTTCACGGTCTGTATACTTGTAAGTGGTGGTAATACCCTAGATTGGCAGACTAGACACCACTGCCTACCTACCATTTTTTAATATAATCAGACCCGAAGCAAATATCCACCACTTTTTCTAACAATTATTTTAAACGATAACAGCTATGAAACAAATAATTGCTCCGACCGGGAATTGAACCCGGGACTTTCCGCGTAACGGACTGGTGTGCTAAACACCACAGGGGTCTGTTTGTGTCTGGCACGCACTCGATGTCTGTGGATATAAAGAAACCTTCACTAGAGGTGTCCAAGATACATGAACATATGGCGACTGCCAATGACTGAATGTAGCAGAACAGCAGGATTTATTCTGGATCAAAGGAGAAGGAGAAGGCAGGAAGTATCCAAACATCTAACTTTTGTAACTCTATTTTATTAACTTAAAATTCCTTTATAAACTCTCATATGTTCATATGTTCAAAAAAAAATTGAAATAACTGCCCAAAGTTCCAACAATTGTAACTAAGCTATTGTCTCAACACTTGAAATATTGGATCTCAATTCAATTTGGTCCAATGCAATTGGATAAATTGTGACCATTTGTGGTGCGAGATTACGTAACACATTGTATGCAAATGTGGATAATAGTGAGTTGTTACTAAGTTACGTTCACTATCAAAGTTCTGCTTCGACCAAGCTCGACCAAGTCGAAGCTTAAATGAACCTAAATGATCACTTATTTATTGTCTCTTTTTATCTGACTTCGAATTGCCCGATGATGAGCTCGAGCAGGTATAAGTATGTCGACATTGAAAATTTGACTTACTTTACGGCTGCCTTAGTAATTGTCTCTATGCCACCTAAAGGTGCTTTTTCAATCTGCGCTAGGATATAGGATGGAGAGAACACATGGACACACATTTATATGAATACTTGTTAACTTGATGATTGTATACATCGCTTGAAGAACCGACAACCGGTGGGGAAGGAAGGTTCTAGAGTGGAAACCACGAACCGGAAGACGCAACTAGGTGGACTGACGACATAGTGAAAGTAACGGGTAAGCGGTTGATGCAACTGGCATCTTGTCATTCGGAATGGCGTTCTAAGGTGGACGCCTTATGGCTGATGATGATAATGATGATGATGAAACTTGATTTGTATGATGAACTGAAGAAACCGATTATTGCCTTAGTCGTTATTATGCTGGCAAAAAACTAGCGATTTCAACTTATTGAATTTTTCCTTTATTTTTGATACGCTTAATGATCTATATTCAACCTATGAGTAGATGTTAAATTAAAAGTGTTTAAGGAAAAAAGGTCATCTGGAAGTGGTCTAGTTTTTTTATTTTTACATTATATGACAACAGCACCTACAATGAAAATAATGTCTTTTACCATATCAATTAATCAATCAAATTGTCACGCCTTTTCCCACAGAAATAGGCAGAGACAATGGAGTGCCACTTGCCACGATCCTGACACAACTTCCTCGCTTCCTTCACATCCACAATTCTCCTCATACAAGCTCTACGGTTATGGGCACTAGGCAACCTATCTTTCTTGAGGATGTCTCCGATTTGATTGGAAAACACCCTCCTGGGCCTGCTTTGTTTAACGCATCTATCCACATCAGATTTATAAATTTATAATAAAACAAAATTTCCAATTCTCGCGCTTGGGCCTTGAATACGTAAAAAGGTCGGCCCTTAACTAAATCTCGAATAATTTTCAACAAAAGTTTCCCTTTGAGCATAATCATTTGATTTATCTTAACGATGAGCAGCAGGTAAGGATACTTTACATAATTGCCCATATACACTCTGTTTAGTGTTAAGATTATGTAACACACAAGTGATTTTACGAAAGATAGGTACAATACAGAAGGGCCCCGATTCTATGAATACAGGACAGCGAAATGATGAACTCGCACTAATATTTGACATCTTCCTAACCAATCAATAAATAACAAATTAATGAGTAAACTACGTTGATTGATTTGGTCATTTGCGACAGCACGGCATACTTTCATTGCTTTTTGGTCGCCAAAATTAGGGCCCAGGTGTATATCCATTTTTTTTTCTTACTCGACTCGTCATAATAACTCACTGAACCTTTTAGTTTAACAAAGAGTATGTTACTAGTAAATGGCCTACTTTGCCAAGCCAGGGTATATGCACAGAGTTAATTGAATCACTCGCATTTCAAGATTAAATAAAAGTTACCGGTTTCAGCTATGCCGGCATAATAGATATAACTGCTACTTGCAGTTTTTTAACTGTAGTAAACGCTTCCATTCACGGACCGCACTTAAGCAAAGCTGTTCTGCCATAATATGTCGAACCAAAAGAACAAAAAAGAAGTAACCGTGGTTTGTCACTGGACTTGACATTTCCAAGCAGGCGCGCGGATCATCTGTTGACATAAGAGGGACGTGAAAGTTTTTTTAGGGTCTCTGCACATCCCTGTGGGAATTGGAGTGTAACAATTTGATTGATTGATTGAATGGTTAATAATTAATAGTTAACTTATCACTTAACAATAATACATTTCCTCGACGATTAGTTAACGAAGTGTAAGTCAGGCAGATATATAATATGAATATAAGTAAGTACTTAACAAATAACTAATTTGCATCACACTAGAGCGACCGGTTTGATAATGAAAACGTTTCTAACTATCTAGGACTGACACTAAATTGAAATACCAACTTTACTGCTAACTTTATATGCAAAATGTTAGAATCCAATTTAGCCAATAGGTTATATTGAATCTTGGCGTTTTATTGAAGCACGGTTTATTTCCTATCAATAGTTTATTACTATGATAAGAAATAAACCTTGCGTTAAACCTGACCGTGGTGTAGTGGTAGTGAAATTGTCAGGCAAACCGAGAGTCCCTGGTTCAAAATTACTAGCCGGTACCGATGTATCTTTGATATATGTAGTTGTGTCGCACTGTTTCTATTATACATGAATACATGTTAGTAGCTTAGTAGGAAGTGTAAAAAACACTAGTTTTATTAAGAACAACACACACCGCCTGATGTTAAGATATCACCAATGTTTAAAAATTTTAAAAGCTTTACCGGGCGCCACTTTATAGTTGAAATGTGTCGATGGCTATGGCGTCGATGAACTACCTGAAGAAGCACCTTTGACCGGCATAGTGACGGCGACTAAGGCACTTATGAACAAACTTGGTTTTCTCAGTAGTCGTCACTCTTGAACCTCCTCTTGCTTATCATCAGGCGGGTCGAGGACAGATGTCGTGTCACAATAAAAAATATAAAAATGAAACGCAAAATAGTGCTTAAGACGCTCATTAGGACTAAAATATTCTTTAAATTACTTTTTTTAATAGCTTATCCATTATCAATCAATCAAGAAACCAAATTGAATGAATATTAACACATCACTAATGAAGCTATCAAAGACCTTATATAGTTTTATAGTTTTTTTTTATATATATTAACATTTCTATACTAAGCTACTAAAGTGCTCTTAAAAACAGGACAACCAAAGTACATATATCAAAGATACATTGGTACCGGTGAGTGGTCTCGAACTCGTGCTCTTCGGTTTGTGTAACCATTACACTGCCACTACACCACGGTCGCCTTATTAGAACGGTCGTAGATTAAGTACTGCTATCAACTCCTGCTCACTTTACAATACATATAATATTATTCTAGTCACCTATATCAAAATTATATACTCGTAGGGGATCAGTTACCTACAAAATGAAAATATATTTTCACTTGAAATGTAGAGGAATTTTCAATAAAATACTTCTTTCTCTCACTTGTATTTCATATTTCAATTTATTGCTGTCTGCTCTCGATAGATATAGAGTATTTTTACAATAATAATATCTAGCTACACGTAATTGAGATAACAAATTAGGTGAACAAAAGACCATACCTTGGAATTTTTGCCCGGCATAGTGACGGCGACTGAGGCATCCGCGAACTAACTCGGATGTTTCAGTCGTCGTCACTCTTAGATCTCCTCTTACTTATCATCAGGCGGGTCGAGGTCAAATGTCACAAGTTAAAATACGGAACCCTAAAAATGTAATAAGGGGTCTTTTGGCGGCATAGTGACTGAGACTGTTTTTAGTCGTCGGCGCTTACCATTCTTGCTTGCCATGAAGCAAATAGGAGTCGATGACACTACAATCCAATCGGTCAGCGATTGGTTTGTTGCGCGTAAGTCCCTAGTTCCCTAGTTCCCGGTCGGAGCAAATATTTGTTTCATAGCTTTTATTTGTAAAATTTAATAATTATAATAAATATTTGTTATTAAATATAAATTTATTAAAAAGAGGCGGATATTTAGTTCGGGTCTGGTTATCAAAGAGTGGTTGGCAGTGGCACCCATTCTGCCGATCCGGGGTAGTACCACCACTTACAAGTATACAGACCGTAAAGAGATTTAGTCGCTTTTCGGGATCAACTTGTAAGTTGCCGGTTCCAACTAGGCTGGCATAGTGAATGTGACTGCTACTTGCTACTTTGACTTGTAGTAGCAGTGACAACCATTCATGGACCACACTTTAGCTTAACAGCGGGGTGCTGTCATATGTCAAGTCACAATAAAAAAGCGGGTATTATTAAAAATATGTTTGCATCATCATTAGTCACTATGATTGCTTTTACATTCTGCATTAATATTTGCTATATTCTATAACTAAATCAGACTATTGCAAATATTTTTTTTTCTTATTTTGTTTGATAGTGAAACTCGGCTTTGAAGTAGAAAAAGTTCAGTGATCGCTATTCGTGGTATTTCCATCAAACCTATGAAAAAACTGAAAAGATATTGATGGACACTTCTATTAAAATATAGGTATAACTTATCCTATTTTTGTCAGCATAATATTTCCCTATAAAAATATTTCGAAATTATATTGTTTTTCATATAAGATATCAAATAATATGATAATCTTATAATAGTAGTTTTTTTTTATTGTGACTCGACATATAAATAAATAAATAAAAATAAAATCAATTATAATAAAATCAATTCGCAGACTACATAGGCCCAAATAATTGTTAGTAACACACACACTTATGAACTAAATTAGTATACAAAAAGAAAAATAAATAAAAATGTTAAAACTATACTTATTCTATTAATTAATTAATGCAGTACAACTTTTCAGCTTTCGGGTTCATCAGGGCCGTTGTCCAGTGCCGTTGCAACTTACTATCCGGCATGTCAACAAGCACCTTGAGTATACTGTTGGGACTACCCAGCATTCTGTTTCTGATAGAATATGTTTTTCTGCGCATCACAGCATGGAAGTCATCCACCCGAGCATCAGCAAACATGCCGGATGCACTACAGAATCTGGGTAGTCCCAACAGCACCCGAAAGAGATTATTGTACTGCACTCGAAGGGCGCTGAGAGCGCTTTTGGTATAACTAGACCACAGGCCGCTTGTATAAAAAGCTTGACAGAATGATTTGAACAAGGTGACCTTAACTTCACCTGAACAATGTGCAAACCTGCGAGCCAACAAATTACCTCGCACTGCCAACGCCCTCCGCTCTCTATCTATATCACAATCGTCTTTCAAATCAGGGGTGAGCACATGTCCCAAGTATGACACATGTATGTCACATGTCCAAGTATATGACAACACCCCGCTTGATGTTAAGCCAAAGTGTGGCCCATGAATGAATGTCACTCCTACTACAATTCAATAACTGTGTGTAGCAATCACATCCACTATGCCGGCTTAGTTGGAACTGGCAACTTACAATCTGATCCCGAAACGCGACTAAATCACTTCACGGTCTGTATACTTGTAAATGGTGGTACCACTGCCTACCACTGTTTAATGACCAGACCCAAAAAGCAAATATCCACCTTTTTTTTTTCTATTAACAAATATTTGCAATATTTTAATATAATAAATAAATATTACAAATAAAAGCTATGAAACAAATATTTGCTCTGACCGGGAATCGAACCCTGTACGCGCAACAAACCAATCGCTAACCGTTCGTCCACGCCTGTCGTCATGAGTTTATTAACTGCAAGTAACGTTCGCGTCCACTATGTCGGCAAAGTTAAGTACAAGACATAATTTTGAATTCACTCAATTGAAAATCTACTTACATATACATACAGTATTTATACATATACAGTAGTCGGTACAAAGCGCATGAAATGTACGAAGGCGCCGCCTCTAAGCTCGTAGTTGGTGAATTAACCCCTCAAACGCTTATTACATTGCGAACGACATAAAAGCTACGTGAAGACACGAAAATGGCTCTGTAATAGAAATAGTAAAGGATACTTAATACGGTTGGGGTTGTTTGTACATTTACGCCCTATATACTTATGTCTTAAGTACGTCTGAAGTGAAAGTTCTAATTTCCGTAACGAAAGTAGGTAAGGATACTATCTTTTCATTAAGTATTTATTTTGTCTAAGTGTTATTACGGCGGATACTTTTTTTGTAAATCGACATATGACAGCATCCCGCATGATGTTAAGCTGGAGTGCGGTCTATGAATGGAGGTAAAACCTAGTTGAAACCGGCAACTTACATGATAATTTTAACTTACAAGGCAACTTTAAAAATGTTAGCTAGTCTGCCGATCCGAGGTAGTACCACCACTTACACAATATACAGACCGTGAAGTGATTTGATCGCGTTTCGGGATCCGTTTGTAAGTTGCCGGTTCCAACTAGGCCGGTATAGTGGATGTGATTGCTACATACAGTCATTGAATTGTAGTAGCACATTCATTCATAGACCACACTCCAGCTTAACATTAAGCGCGGTGCTGTCAAAAGTCGAGTCACATAAAATAAAAAACGAAACGCGACTTTTCTTTGGCCTAGTGACGGCGACTGAGGCAGCTGCGAACTAACTCGGATGTTTCAGTCCTCGTCACTCTTGGATCTCCTCTTGCCGATCATCAGGCGGGACAAGGTCAAATGTCGTGTCACAATAAAAAAAAAGTCACTTCGCAGTCTGTTTACTTGTAAGTGGTGGTACTTCCCCGGATCGGCAGACTGGGCACCTCTGCCTACCACTCTTCGATTGACCCTTCAACCAACCAACCAACAACCAAGCTTCAATTACAGAAGCTTTAAGTATCCAATTTAAACTAAGCCAGCATAGTGGATGTGACTATAAAGAACGAAAACCACTTGATAAATCAATAACATAAATATATTTTCGTTTAGATAAAATTATTTTTACGTGTCGAGGCGGACGTCACTTTTGACAACAACTCAAATCTTTTAATATTCTCAACATCCTCCCGACAACAGAAATAGAAAATAACATAAAATAAACTTAGCTACAAGTACCTCTGGGGAATCTTACTCTCTCTCCCACTCCTAGTAAATACTTTAACCTTATCAGTGACCACGGTATTTCCATCTTTTACATTTTCCGAAGATGGAACTACAGTGTTATCTTCCCTCAGGACTTGTTCTAAATGACCTTTATCTACTAAACTCAATTCCAAAGGATACAATCTTTGAATCGGTCTTGATAGGAATGTGCCATTTTTTATTTTAACCTTAGCAGTTCTCACATACCCGTCAACACCTTCAAAAACTTCACAAACTATCCCTAGAGGCCAAAATTGTCTCTTAACATCGCTTTCTACAATAACAATATCGCCAACGGTAATATTATATTTTTTACTTTGACTACATTGATATACAAGTTTAGATAGGTATTCAGTACGGAATCGGGCTCTTAAATCTGACCTTAACTTTTGTAAATACTTAAAACGTACAGATATACTACTTCTATCTATTTGATCTAAATCGTCCACTACATTATCTACCAAATCATGTAAAAATCGTGAAGGTGTCAAAGGTATAAGGTTTTCAGAGTCATCTGACAAATATGTCAAAGGCCTTGAATTCATAGTTGCTTCACAATCACACAGCAATGTTTCTAATTCCACATAATTTAAACATGCTTTTCCTAATACACGACGTAGTAGACCTTTTAAAATTCTGATCAAACGCTCCCAAAAACCTCCCCACCATGGAGCACTTGGAACATTGAATTTCCATTCAAAACGATTAACAGTCGAAAATCGTTGAAGTTCATCCCAATCTAAACTCCTAAATAAATTATTCAAACCAGTGAAATTACTTCCATTGTCACTATAAATAATACTTGCTCTGCCTCTGCGAGCAATGAATCTACGCAAAGCCAATATAAATGAACTTGTTGACAAAGATTCTGTGAGTTCCAGATGAACTGCTCTATACACAGCACAAGTAAATATTACTACCCAACACTTTTGGCCTGACTTCAAAATTAATGGACCACACAAATCAGTTCCAGTTACTTCAAAGGCTTTCGCATTTTTAACCCTATTGTTTGGTAATGGTGCTACAGGTGCTTCAGCCCTCTTGCATCTTAATTTTTTACATATCATACAATCGTTTATGGCTCTTTTAACCCACTTTCTAACATTGACAATCCAATACACTTCTCTTAAATTACTTAAAACCGTTGCCGAACCGGCATGTTGAAGTAATCGATCAATCTCTGAACAATTACATTGTCACCCGGTAGTAAAATAGGATACTTAAAATCGTCTGAATCACTCCTTAACACTAAACGACTTTTCACTCTTAATAATCCTTTCGAGTCCATAAACAACTCTACATTCAATTTATCTACATCTTTATCTTTAAAACTACCTTGAATAATTTTAAATAATATATTTTCCGCTAGCATGAACTCATCATAATCTAACTCTCTGCTAAGCTTGTCTACATTATGTCTACAGTTACACACAAATCTATTCACCCATGCCAGCATTCTTACTGTCTTACTGTAACTAGAAAAATATTGTAATCTTTGCAAAAAATATGTACCTAATTCTACATCACTATTTAACATCACACTATCACACTTGTATGTCTTACTCCTTTCGATATTTACATCTTCTTCATTAACCACAAACTTTGTCAATGGCCATTCGTCCTCATTCCTTTTTAACCAAGCTGGACCCTCCCACCAACAAGAACTCAATAAATCCTTCGCATTGCAACCGCGAGAAGGCAGATCGGCCGGATTTACGGAACCTGATATGTGCCTCCATTGACTTGATTTCGTTATTGAATTAATTTCAGACACTCTATTTCTTACAAATACTGACCAATTACTTTTACTCTTTATCCATGTTAACGTAACTGCTGAATCTGTCCAGAAAAAATCTTCATTTGTGTGTAAAGTATCTTTAACTCTTAAATATAACCTAACTCCTATTAATGCTGCTAATAATTCCAAACGCGGTATACTCATCTTTTTGGTGGGTGCAACTCTACTTTTGGCTGAAACAAGTTGCACATGTACTTCCCCATGAAATACCGACCTAAGATATACAGCAGCAGCGTAGGCATCTTTACTTGCATCACAAAACGTATGTAACGATAATGTACAACTATTAATATTTTGCGATGTAAGCCTTCTCGGTATTTTAATTTCAGTTAATAAAGAAATACAATTTAACCATGTTTTAAATTGTTTAGTCAACTCTTGAGAAATCTCTTTATCCCAATCATAGTTCAATAACCAACATTTTTGTAGTATTAACTTTGGAACCAATGAAACAGGGCAAGTAAACCCAATTGGGTCAAAAATACGCTGTGCATAAGATAATACTACTCTTTTAGTAACTATTTCGCAGTTACCGTCAAAATTAATATTAACATACAAATAATCGCCTAAAGTTTCCCACATTAAACCTAAAATTGAGATCCTCTGACTTTCGCTGCTGGGACCTGTCACCCATCCTCTTAAGTCAAAATGTGCTAACTTTAACAACTGTTTAGACACATTAATAAATTCATTACACTCTTCCTTACTATTTACACTTACTACACAATTATCTACATAAAAAGATCTGGTTAACTTTTCAGCAATATCCTTTAAATGCCCTGGTGTTTGTTCTAAATGATAAATAAGAGTAGCAGCCAATAGAAAAGGACTACAAGTTAAACCGAACACCACCCTTGTATGCCTATAAGCAATCATTTCTTTTCTCTCATTATTTTTCCACCACAAAAACTGTACATACTTTCTATCTTCTGGTGCAATAGCAATTTGGAGAAAAGCTCTTCTAATATCTGCCGTTATACCAATATTATTCACGCGAAATTGGTTTAATAAATGTGGTATCATTTCTATTAAATTAATACCCTTTTCTATAAAATAATTCAAAGAATATCCATTTCTATCCTTTGCTGCTGCATCACTAACTGGTCTAATTTTAGTAGTAGCACTAGATAACTTAATAACCGCATGATGAGGTAAATAATGACCATTGTCATCACCTTCTGTCACCTCAATCACCCCTTCTTCCAACCATTCATTAAACACACTATTATAATCCTCTATCATACCTATAGACAGTAAACGTTTCGTCGTAGAATGCAACCTTTTTATTGCTAATTCTTTATTATTTCCCAATAGCTCCTTGCCTTCCTTCCATGGAATTCTTACTTCATATCTACCATCATCATTCACCCTTATACTGTTTCTGAAAAAAGTCATAACTTCTTTATTTTTTGTTGATTCTTCCTCAACCACTAACGACTCCTTTATACCTAAACATTCTAAATCCCACATTTCGGGTAAAGCAAAATGAACAATGTATGAACCACACATAGTATACGTACTTTGAACGCTTATGGGACCTTGTACTGTCCATCCTAATTTTGTATCAATAGCAATAAGACTACCTTTTAAATGAACAATACTTCCTGTCAATAAATGACCAATAAAATCTGTCCCTATTAACAAGCTAACTTCAGTGGACTCATTGCCAATATCACTTAAAGTAATGTTTAGCTCTTTTAATTTTGAAAAAAATTCGTTATTATTAAATCTAGGTAAAGGACCACTAATAATATCCTTTCCCAATGCTGACATATTACTCTTATATTTGCCGTCTAAGCTTTCTAGTATAAATTCAAATAAATTATATTGACACTTATTTGTATTTATACCTCCAAATACACAATGGCTTAGAAAACAATTATCTATGGGTTTTAAGTTTAATAAATTTACAACATCTTGCCTAATATAAGATTTCTGTGCCCCACTGTCCAACAATGCCCTAACTACCACACTTTTATTATTATGCACTATTCTAACCATTATGGTTTGCATTAAACAAGTCGTGCTCTCACATAAAAGTGTTGTAGTTTTGGACTCGTTGTCACTTGTAATCTTAAGGCTTGGACACATTAACACAGTGTGTCTTCTTTGACATGCAAGACATTTTGGGTATTTTTTACAAATTTTAGCATTATGTCCCACTATTAAACAAATAAAACAGGCCCTTTTTGACCTTAACCTTTCCCTTCTCTGTTCCAAACTCCACTTTGAGGGGATGTAGCACTCCACGCTGCAGTGTGTACTCTTATCACACCAGACACATACTCCAACTTTCTTCTTCTCCTCACTTCCTGTCGCAGCGATAATGCACGCAGATGTAGCTTCTTTCGGTTTCTCTTTTTCAAAGGTTTGAGCTAGGGTTATTCTTTCCTGGCTTTCTACTTCCTTCTTTAAAAAGTTCATTAGGCCAGATAGCTGATTATCGTCCTTTTTCTCAGCTGATCTTTCCCAAGCTATTAATATGTCTATTGGTACTGCTGACTCAATAAGCGGAAACAACATTGCAGCATATTTATCTGAAGTTACCTTAAGTGTATCGAGTACTTGCAGCTGTGTAAAGATACTATCGTAAAGATTTCTTAGTGACTGATTTGATTTGTTTAGAACTAAATGCAGCAAATTTCTTACATAGTTTTCAATAAGCATTTCGTCACGGGCAAATCTAGACTTTAATTGGTCCACTGCTTTACGATAGTTGTCCCCTGATGGCGGATAACTTTCGACAAGTTGACGCGCTCTGGAACCCTCTTCTGTGGCTTGAAATAAATATTGAAATTTGTCATCATTGTCAATTTCTTCGTCGTCATTAATTTTTTTGAATTGTCCCCAAAAGCTCACCCAATTCTTTATATCACCATCGAATTTTCTCAATTCGATTTTAGGCAGCTGGAACCTTCTCTTAATCTTTTCTTCTTCTTTATTATTGTTTAATACATTATCCGATCTACTAGTGAAACGCTGGTAAATAACTTTAAGCCGAAGCCACCGTTCCCGATATGATTCGGTTGTATCAAACTCGGCACACCACTTTTCATCATCTTCACTTTTCTCTTGTGCCCATAACTCTTGGATGCCATCTTCAATCTTAAATAATGCATCAGCTCTTGACTGAGCGTACTCAAAAGAAGATTGAATTTCTACAACGTCTGCCTCCGGTTGGTCAAGAACGCCTTTAAATTTTGCTTCTGCAATTGTATATTGCCTCCTGGCCAACACGCGTGTCTTTTTCAACACATCCATAATTTTCGCGGTCGCCACAAATATAAAGAACGAAAACCACTTGATAAATCAATAACATAAATATATTTTCGTTTAGATAAAATTATTTTTACGTGTCGAGGCGGACGTCACTTTTGACAACAACTCAAATCTTTTAATATTCTCAACAGTGACTGCTACTTAGAGTTATTTAACGGTAGTAGCAGTCACTTTCATTCATGAACCGCACTCTAGCTTAACATCGGCGGGTGCTGTCATATGTCGAATCACAATAATAAATATATATTTAAAATTGTATAAGTATACCTATATACAATCATTTCACTAAATTAAAATAACAGTGGGTTCTTTTGTAGAAGAGGAATAATGCATTAAATTTCCTTAAATCACAATAGGTTTAAAAGAAAATGCTTACTCGCTGAATAGAATAAAGGCTTAAATAATACTTTTCAAGGAAATTCGTGAATTAAATTCTATAAAAATATAAACAAAAGATAATAATTTTATTAGTAATGGAATCAAAAGGTAACTGATGCTTTACAAATACAAATGTGTATATTGTATAATAAAATATTATCAAGCCAGGCAAATAATGTCAAAAATATCTTGAAGTCAAAAATTTTAACTTTCTACTTCGAAATTTTGGAAGATAGATATTGATGTTACAACAAGTTTTCATCAAGTAACTTTATCCGCCGTCATGCCGCTATCTATCTAAGTGAGCTGCTTTTAACTCCGAACTGAAGTTATCAGTTAAAGTTCAGAAAGTTTCGATTGCAACGTGTGTCACCATTAAACGTTACTCGTACGTTACATTTATCTACGTTACAACGTATAACGATACAAGTTACCAACAAGTGTGAAAATGCCCTTTTCTCGAGAAGGAAAGGATACCTATTTTGCTTGAGAACCCAAGTGGTAGTGGATGTCGCCTACATTCATGAAACGCACATTAGCATAAGAATAGTGCTTCAATATGAGCAGAGCATCAACAGAAAAAAAATCACTGGCATTACAATTTGAAATAGTTGATATTATCACAATGAATCAGTAGATTTCACAAACTACCAATATAACAGATCGTTTACAACTCTATCGTTATATTTAATTTTACATACCAATGCCAATACGTCTTTCACACGCCTATTTCACAAATTATGTGAAATAGGCGGTGAAATCGGGGTGTCTTTAATATTGATCCTACCTCATCTTTTCACACCTGTGATACCAGGTCTAGGGAATTACCCGCATTCTATCGAACGATTCGGCGGTCGAACTAAGAGGTTCGCACGTCGTTTTTTTTTGTAGAACAGTCCACAAATGGAATTCTTTTCCATCCAATGTGTTTTCCTCATCTTTTATTCTTCGATCCTTTAAGAGAAACACGAAGAAGTATTTGTCCATTGTGGCGATTAAAGCCGTGAACTAAGAAACTCCCCTTGCTTACCACCGGGCCTCCCTCGCATACTTAATATTCTTTACAAACATTGATCACGGCGAACCTCTGATCAAACAAAATGTTACCTATTTCAAATTCCATTAAGGAATACTCTTCTAGCTCATCCTCGTTTTATCCCCCCACTAATTAGTAGATCTCTTCCATCAACGCAACATTCCTCAATTACCGCATATATGCAGCATTAATCTTACTATCATACTTTTCTGCCATACCTAGAATTTACTTCTATACATTTCATTATACTAAGATCTTAAGTATATTGACCAATCCGTAACCCAACTTACCCTCCATCACTTTATTCCAAGGTTAAAGTTATTTGCAATTCGAAATGGTAGAAATAGTACCATGACATTGCGGGTTTAGAGTAAGTAATGCCATTTAGAAAACCCTCACATAACCTTGATTTGACTTTTAGCAAATTGAATTCAACATTGTAGATCTATACTAATATTATACTTAAATGCAAAAGTAATTCTGTCTGTCTGTTACCTTTTCACTGAAGATATTTTGATTAAAATTAGTAAGGAGATAATTTGCATGCTGGGAATGATATAAAATTCTTACCTGATCTTAAGAATATGATGATGGATCCTCTCAGATTAGCAAAACTATAAGAGATAGAA
The DNA here is from genome assembly GCA_905220615.1 of Tinea trinotella. Lineage (NCBI taxonomy): Eukaryota > Metazoa > Arthropoda > Insecta > Lepidoptera > Tineidae > Tinea > Tinea trinotella. The sequence continues at coordinate 6,362,524 of HG992314.1, forward strand.
CTAGGTATGGTACCTTAGCTTTTACTTGATCTGTTATTGAATTGAAGGCCCGTAGTACTTAATGACGAAGCTTGAGAATACAAGGAATATGTTAGATATAGAACTATGGTTCTTTAACTAAAATTGCTTCTCCGTATGCCCCTTCACTTGGTCTGTTATCAAATTAAGTATCTGATGAATAAACATATCTGGACCAACCATGAGGATCCAAGGGCTATGTCAAAGATACAACTATGGCTTCCAAATTGATTTCTTATAATGAGATTTTACTCGGGCTGTTATCAAAATAAATATATGAATGTTATTAACCTGATAATGGACCGTAGGGGTCCAAGGTATATGTCACGAAAAGGCATAACATTTTTAAAACGTTGGTAAAACCGCGTTGCAACGTCACAAGCGGTCGTGAACATATATTAATTTTTCTCGACTAGGTATTCGAAACTATTCTTAGATAGCGCTATTTTTTCATTGTACCTACAAGCTGATACCATTTTTAACTGGAGTATGGTCGATAAACGAAGGTGACCGCTAGTACAATTAAAACCTACAAGTATCGGCCTAGTTAATCCTAGCAAATTTATATCTCCCTGCGGTTTCCCACGCATTCAACTAGCTTATATTATAAACTTACAAATCTTTCCTTTTTATATATTAGTATAGATTCCGAAACGCGACTGTGGCACTTCACGGTTACTAATGTAGCCGTTGTGGTTACATTAAAGTAACCACAACGGCTGGCTGAGCGAGAACACCAACTCTCTGTCTATTGTACTACACTTCCTAAGTGCTCCGCCGATTGTGCTCCATATATAAACAAAGTAGTATCGCATTCGACCTTTCACACGTTTAAGCAGTAATCAGTTGTTTTTTTTTTTTGGATAAATATACGGTTGTCCAAGCCTCGATTTCTTTAAAACTTCATTCCCGTTCTGTGTGCTACCGCATGCGCGTTTTATTTTGTTGTCCGCCTTTTTGTTACAATTTACTGTGTAAATAATCTCACAATCCTATTTAAAATGGGTAAAAGACTTCGTGAAGAGTCGCCTCTTCACGAAAATTGATAAATACCGAAGGAAAATACGACGGTTGGAACAATCAAGCTCCGCTAATACAACCCCATCACGTTCGCCCTCACACACAAATAATGATTTACCAACTATTCAACCGGAACATAATGCAGCAATTGAGAATGTTGCTGAAACCGATTCAGGTAAATATTGTTATGAGGGTCTGAGTGTAGTTTGTAAAACTATACCCTCTACTATCTATAATTTTTTGTGCTTGATTGTAGTTTGAAAAACTACGACGTCACAACTCATTATTATTGTGCTTGAATGTAATTCGAGTAATTACATCGTCACAATTCAATAGTATTATGGCTTGAGCGCAGTTCGGGAAACTGCGACGTCCATACCTAGATAAGGGTACGAAACGCACTGGATATAAGAATCCTAATTCATATTTAAATATCCTTACTCAGGGTTTATAACTTTACAGCACCACCAGCTCAAGAAACTCTTGACCTCGGTTTACTGGCTGCTCTAGGCGATAACATAGATGAGGATGTGCCGGGACATGCAATACACAGTGAGATCTCAGACCGTTGGTCAAAAATATTAAAGTCCGGTTTGAAAAAGGAAAATACACTGGAACTAAAAAAGTTATATCCAACACCATCAAACTGCATGCATTCAACCCCCCAAAATTGAATCCTGAGGTCAAATGTGCGATTAATGAATCTTCCCTTAAGAGGGATAAAATTCTAGAATTAAAACAAAAGCAAGTAGCCACTGTTTTGTCATGCCTTGCAAACACGGCAGATCACATCATCAATAATAAAATTAACAGTCATTTACTAAAAATGATGTGTAATGCTGGAAGGCTTATTAGCCTTTCATGATATGACTTTCAATATCATGAATCCTTGACAAGGAAGTATTTAACCTCAGGCTCTTTAAACAAAGTTGCTAGGGACGCTGCACAGGACACAGCTCCTGGAATATTTCTTTTTGGAGATAATTTTGGTGAAAAAATAAAAGCAGGTAAAGATCTACCACCGAAATGAAACATAAGGAAAATTCTTTAAACTACCGGGGACCTCCACGGAAGACTATGGGACGTGGGGGTCGCAACCAATATGCTCCCACTATGAAACGCAACAACAAACAGCGTCAACAGTACCAATCGAAGAGGAAACATTAAGATTGGGGGTAAGATATGAAGGACGCTTACAATATTTTTACAATCATTGGTTAACAGTAACCTCTGACAAGGTTATTTTATCATGGATACTAGGGTACAAGATCCCATTTAATGTACAAAATCAGGTTCCAATAAGTAGACCGATCTCTATAAAAGAAATCATTGATTTTAATAGTGCTATTAAAATCAATGAACTCCTACGTAAGGGTGCAATTTCCTTTAGCTCACTAGAGCCCAATCAATTCGTATCCTCAATATTTCTAGTTCCTAAACCTAATGGAAAAAAGAGATTTATTTTAAATCTTAAGAATTTAAACAAATTTATATCAACACAACATTTCAAAATTAAGGACTTAAGAACAGCTCTTAAATTAATAACTCCGGGTTGTTGTATGACTAATATTGACATTAAAGATGCTTACTTTTTTATACCTATACACAAAGATTATAAAAAATATCTTAAATTTGAATGGCAGGGTAACTTACATCACTTTAATGTTTTACCCTTTGGCCTCAATACAGCGCCATATGTATTTTAAAGCCAATTATAAAATATCTGCGCTACAGGGGTTTTACTTCTGTAGTCTATTTAGATGACATATTATGTATAGATAGAAACATTCAAACATGTCTAAAGGCCACAGGGGAGACATGTAAAATATTGAAAAAGTTGGGATTTATTATAAACTCAACTAAAAGTACATTAATACCACAAACTGAATGTACATTCTTGGGCATGACAATAAACTCTCAAAATATGACAGTTAAATTAAAACATGATAAAAAACTAAAAATATTATCTGAATTGGAACAATTTAGCAAATTACAATCCTGTTTAATTCAAAAGCTAGCCAGTATAATAGGTATGCTAAGTGCAGCATGTCCAGGTGTAAAATATGGCTGGTTGTATACTAAAGAACTTGAACGATGTAAATACATTGGATTATTATAAAATAATGATAACTACAATAGCTCAATATTAATAACACAAGATGCCAAAAAGGAATTATCCTGGTGGCAAAATAATTTGCTTCACTCGTATAAGAACATATCTGTTAACGAGTTCACCTTAGTAATTTATTCAGATGCATCACTGTTAGGATGGGGTGCATCATGTAATAATATCTCCACTAATGTAGTTTGGACAGATTCAGAAAAAAATAAACACATAAATTACCTGGAATTACTAGCTGCGTTTTTTGCTTTAAAGTCATTTGCATCTAATAAAAGAGACTGTTCTATCTTGTTAAGAATCGACAACACCAGAGCTATTGCCTATATTAATAAAATGGGTGGCATCCAATTTCCACATCTTAATAGTTTAGCTAAGCTAATTTGGCAGTGGTGTGAGTCTGCAAATATATTCATATATGCATCTTACATATCGTCAAAAAACAATACTAAAGCTGATACTGCTTCAAGACAGTTTAACATCGAAACTGAGTGGGAATTGGCAAAATATGCCTTTGACGAGATCACCTCAAAAACTCCTAAAATTGACTTGTTCGCCACTAGACATAATCATAAGTGTAAAATGTATGTCTCTTGGCGACCAGGCCCCTATGCTATGGCAACGGATTGCTTTACAATCCCATGGACGAAATATCATTTCTATGCATTTCCACCTTTTCCCATGATACTTAAAACTTTACAAAAAATTCATAATGATGCAGCCAGGGGAATTGTAGTGGTTCCATATTGGCCATCGCAACCATGGTTTAAACCAATAGGCTCTCAAACTTTAAGTAACTGGATTAAAGATATACTCAAAAAAAGTGGAATTAATGTGGAGCTTTTTGGAGCCCATAGTACCAGACATTCGTCAACATCTGCTGCTAAAAGACTAGGTGTTAATATCGACACCATTCGTAGGACTGCGGGATGGTCCAAAACATCTGAAACCTTCGCAAACTTTTATAATAGAAATTTAGTTGAGGAGGTTACCACGTATGCTAGAACCCTTTGTAATGACTTAGAGGACAGGCTTATTTTATTATTATGAATTATTTTCTGTTGTTATATGTTATTTATGAACAAATCTAGGAAGCTGTGATCTGTTAAAATTGTTTAGGTCTAAAAAACTATTGTTATGAAGTAAGTAAATATAATTCAGGAATTCTCATTTTCTTTGGTAATAAATTTATTTCATTTCAGTCCACAAACCTTCAACCTTTAAATATCTACTTTGTTTATATATGGAGCACAATCGGCGGAGCACTTAGGAAGTGTAGTACAATTGAGAATCAAACGAACTTACCTGTAAGTGAAGTTCGATGATAATTGTACGAACTCCGTACAATTATCATTGTTAGTGCTCCGCCGATTGTGAAAGCCACACCCTCCCACCTCTACATGTAAATAGGTAGGTGAGTTTCAGGTTTGTAAGCACAGGAACACTATAAACTGAATGAAGTTTTAAAAAAATCGAGGCTTGGACAACCGTATATTTATGCAAAAAAAAAACAACTGATTACTACTTAAACGTGTGAAAGGTAGCCATCGAATGCGATACTACTTTGTTTATATATGGAGCACAATCGGCGGAGCACTAAGGAAGTTCGTACAATTATCATCGAACTTCACTTACAGGTAAGTTCGTTTGATTCTCAATTATGCGTGCATGTGTCTATGTATTATATAAGCTTATCGTGTTCGCATTTAATTAAATTTTGATAATTTTAATAGTGCATCATAAATTTCACAAACGTAGCATAATTACCATGGAATGGAAAATACAACTAAGTAGGTATTTGGCAATATTTGCATCTAAAAAAAATATTATCCACGCTTAAAAGATAACGAACTTGTTATTGTAAATTATACCTATTGAACAAAATTCATTCTACCTATATTTATTGTACGAAGTACTCGTTATATTTATTTTATTATATTTATTTTAAACCTTTATTATCTACCTTGGGGACAAAAAAGAGGTTATATTTACGTAGGTACAAAGAATAAATAAATAAATACATGCCAGTATAAACGAAATTCTTATTATTATTGCCTAGTGCCCATAACCGTAGAGCAATATGAAGATAATTGTGGATGTGAAGCGAGAAACCCTCTCGTATCTCGCCAGGATCTTGGCAAATGGTGCTCCATTGTCTCTGCCTATCCTGTCCCTGTAGGAAAAAGACAGAGACAGAGAATTGATTGATTATTAATTTACAATTCTCTACTAAGCTAAAATTTTTGGCCGATTTGGTGATAGCGACTGAGGTTGAACTAAACAAAGTGTATTTTTCGGTCGCTGGCGCCCTGCTAACCTGCAAATGTTTAAATATTTTTTAGTTAATCTTAGTACGGGTGGAAAAGTTTTATTTTGTTCATTAGGTTCATGCGACGATACTTAATCTTGCTTTATTTTCCTAACAATAACCTTAAACTATAAATATATGCAAATTATCAGGGGCGAGAGTTGTTGGGTAATTTATTGTTTATTTTACAACACACCCCTAACACTGAGCTAAAATCTAGTTAAATTAGTTTGTGAATTTTCCTTTTTCTTTACAGATATCAGTGACGCTTTTTAGTACACAATTAGCTACTAAAGGACATCATTCATTTTGGGCTTCTTTGTACTACATTTCTAATGTCCAATGATGAAAAAATATATAAATGGTTGTTTTGATACTTGTATTAATACCTAACACTTTTGCTTTTAATTGCTGTGCAATCGAGTTATTTGGAAAATAAGATATGGATTTTGTATCATCTGTCAATCAACGCCACAGTTGTACTGCTATGAACTGCATAATTATAGTTTGATGATTTTGCACACCTAAACTATGCTAAATATGATATATTTCAATTACTTCGTAATCTTCGTAAATTAAACTATTTTAAAATGTATATGCAACTATTAATACAATTAAGCCCAAGTCCCCATACAAAATGAATGATGTCCTTTATATTTGGTGACTTAAGGCAATTTGTAAAACCAAAAAGTATATTACGTTGGTTTAGCGAAAGAGATTTATAAATTAAAGGTGAATGGAAGAATAAAACACGAAGACGGGTGAAGTGTAAATTGTGTCAGGATCGTGAAAAGTGGTGCGCCTGCGGGCAGTGGCGTAGCGTGGAAGTCAGCCGCCCGAAGCAGAAAAAAAATTGCCGCCCCCTTATTTAGGAGTTTCAATCATAGGTAAAACAAAAATATGAATTTCAGGTTCAAGTTTTAACGATTTATTTCAGTTTTTATCAATTTTGCCGCCCCTTTAAATGTGCCGCCCGGGGCGGGCCGCCCCCTCCGCCCCCGCCACGCTACGCCACTGCCTGCGGGGTTAGGTTGGGCAAGTTAAAACGATTATCGTCTCGCCGACGAGAGACGATAATCGTTTTAACTTGCCAACCTAACCCCGCTGGTCCCTGCTGTTGAGGCGTAACAATTAAATGCCGATTTGATTTGCTTCTTTATGCGTTTATTAAATTTATTTTTAATAGTTTTTATTTTATTATAAATATTTGGAAATATTAGGTCATATGTCGGAATGTTTTCCCAGCCCATGTGTTCTCTCCATCCTAAAACCTTGGATCCTTCAAACGAAGAGTGAAAGAGCACATTTAAACAGCATTGTGACGGCAACTGAATCAATAATAAACAACAATGTTTTTTCTTCATTTATTTACTTCACTTACACAGGGGAAGTACAAGAGGTCAGATGTCGCGTCTGGAAAAAAGTAATCATTTTCCTTGTAACAGTAGCAGACACATTCTGACATATTTATTATAGTAGAAGAAGACACTTCCACTGCAATAATGGTGTACCATCCTACCAAAATCTCTACTTTCCTCTGGCTTCCTTCACATTCGCATTTCCTTTCATACAAAATCTATGGCCGGCATAGTAACGGCGACTAAGGCAGCCGTGACCTAACTCAGTTTTTTCACTCTTGGACCTCCTCTTGCTTATCATCAGGCGGGTTGAGATCAGATGTCGTGTCACAATAAATAAAAAATAAATAAAAACTGGAATGGAAACCATTTTCATATGTGTTTTATATTTATTTATATTATTATACATTATTATTATGTATATTATTGTATTAAATTGGAGACATCCTCAAGAAAGTCAGGTTGCCTAGTGCCCATAACCATAGAGCTTGTATGAAGAGAATTGTCAGGTCGGGGAAAGCATCCACATTTTATCGACCGAATCGGCAGTCGAACTAAAAAGTTCGGTGCGTCTTTTCTTTGTAGAACAATTGACAAGTGGAATGCTTTGCCAGCCCATGTGTTCTCTCCATCCTATGACCTTGGATCCTTCAAGCGATGAGTGAAGAAGCACCTTAGGCCGGCATAGTAGCGGCGGCTGGGGCAGCCGGGAACTGACTCAGTTATTCCAGTCGTCGTCACTCTTGGACTTCCTCTTGCTTATCATCAGGCGAGTCGAAGTCAGATGTCGTGCCACAATAAAAAAAAATTGTGAATGTAAAGGAAGCGAGGGAGTTGGGTCAGGATTTTGGCAAGTGGCGCTCCATTGTCTCTGCCTATCCCTGTGGGAAAATCATGACAATTTGATTAATTGATATTATTGTATGTATTTTAAATTTATATATGTAAATAATTATTTATTATATGTAAATAATTATTTTTACTGGAACTTTAATGAACGTAAACTCTTATTTTAAATGCACCCACAATCACTGCTCACTGTCCCAAAGGTAAAAAGCTCGCCTATGTTTTATTTTATTGTGACTCGACATCTGACCTCGTAAGCAAGAAAAGGTCTACGACTGCAAAAACAGAGTCTCCACGGTTGCCCCAGTCGCCATCACTCTGCAATAATTATCTATTTATCTTGAAACCAGGAAGCGTAGCAAACTGATTTGTTATTGCTTAATAATTTCTTGCGATCTTAAGAAATTATTCATCTACTTACAAATGAAAAATGCCTAAAATGAAATCTTCAGGACAGCTGCCTCTTATTTCATTCCATTAACCGTAATTGGCTTGCCATTAATTGAGTTTGCATGAAAAACAACGCATTTTCAGCATAAAACATCTGTTGTATATTTTAAATTACATTTTTTCGTGTACTTATATTCAAGTGATGTTAAGGATAATAATTTAAAATTCTAATTATATTAGTTTGTATTATTTAGTCTAAATTAAACGGACCTAGTGGATGCGTATTTAACTGTAGTAGTAGTTGCCTCCAATAATGGATCAAACTCCAGCTGAACATCAACCACAATAAAAATATATTATTTACAATGCATCCCGTACAGATTACAACCTTGACATGCTGCGATTTTTCGTAGTCTTTTTCATCATCATTATCAGCCAGAAGACGTCCTGCTGAACATTGGCTTCCTACTAAGAACGCTTTTCCGAACGACAAAATGCCAGTTGCATCCACTGGTTATTCGTGACTTTCACTGTCGTCAGTCAACCTAGTGGGAGGCCTACCTACGCTGCGGCTGCCGGTTCGTGGTCTCCATTCTAAAACCTTTGTTCTTCATCAGTTGTCGGTTTTACGAGCGCTTTGGCCATTGTCACTTCAGCTTGCAAATCCTAAGATTTATGTCGGAGACTCTGGTTCTGATCTGAGTGAAACAATAAAAAAGTTTACAATCTATATTTGGGTTTATAAAATTATAAGTAAAAGATATCAAACAAAAGTGACGAATCCATTCATATCCCATAGACACAAAACACAAATTTTACTCGCAACTCTCTAAAATTAGATATAGGTTAACTTAAATTTGTAAAGCCATTTTCCTGAAACAGATATTTCCGTCACAATGCCACGATTTTCGCTAGCATTTTGTGAAAATCCAGAAAGCTAGATGATACCTTTGTCAAAACTATTTATATTACAGAAAGTTGAGCTTGACATCCGAAAGGCTTTATCGTTTTAAACTTCATTCTTCAAAAAATATGAAATAAATACATTTTGGAAATATATATATATATTTTTTTTTATTGTGACTCGACATTTGACATCGACCTGCCTGATGATAAGCAAGAGGAGATCCAAAAGTGCAGACGATTGAGACAACCGAGTTAGTTCACGGCTGTCTCAGCCGCCGTCACTATGCCGGCCAAAGGTGCTTCTTCACGCATCGCTTGAAGGATCCAAGGTTATAGGAGGGAGAGAACACATTGTTATAAATTGATCATATATTCCTCTTAATTAAGAAATTAAACTAGATTTTTTATTAGTCAATAAGAATATAATGAATATTTGAGTACGAAGAGTATATTTGTATATTCATTAAATTTAATCATAAATTTATGTTTCTGTTGAACCCAAATTCTAATATATATGTAACTGTAACTCGTTTAAGAGGGGAAATATTTGATTCCAGACTAGCGATTAATTTTATTCACTTTACTGTTTATGGATGTAATTATCATTATTAATAATAACAACAATAATATTCACTAAATGCTTTTGACATAAAACGCAACGCTTTTAAGTTCATGCTTGTATAAATTTCACTCCTCATAAAATTTGCATATCGGGAGCCTTATATGAAAATTAATTCCTATTTTTATTATTAAAACTATTTTTACAGTTTTTTATATAATAGCAAATGTTTTTATTAGTGAAGTGCTGTAAGGAAATTCAATTTTTTCGGTTTTATTTTATTATTATGTTTGTTTTTAGCTAATAACTAAAAAACTTTATAAGTTGCGAAGAATATGTGTATACAATATTATATACATGTTTTCTTGTCCGAAATTCATGCTCTTCTAGGGATAGGGAGGAAACAATAGAGCGCTAAACCATGAATTGTTTCGGTCGCCGTCACTATGACGGCCAAAAAAGTAGTTGTTTTTGATATCGAATATTGTAGTATAGTCTGTCTAAGCCAGATTGACGCGCTCCTCCACTGCATTTACGCACACGAGCAAATATAAAATATGGATGCAACACACCGAAAATGCAATTGTAATTGGTTATTTAGTTGCTGCTTAGAAAAGGAGGAGCACGCCAAAGAAGTATAATAGTATAGTTAGTAATATTTGCATTCACACATTTAAATAAACGGAGGGATCATTTATACACGGATACATCATTTATAGTTAGACAAGCTATAGGTAAGTATCTAAGAATATGGAAAGAATAGAATCTGTGCTAAAATAAGCTTATTCAGTGTTATTTAGTCATTTATACCATGTTTATACCACTTGTGACTGAAAGAGACAACTACTTGTACTTAACTGTCTTTCTTTGAATGGTTGTCACTACTTTTTGTAATTACAACCACTCGTAATTGTGGTAGTAAGAGTAGCGGCATAATTGTGCGTCATCCTTTTTTGAAGTATTTTAATGTCATTCTGTCAAAGTAGGTTGTCAAATGGTCATCAAAACTAGTGACAACCTTCTAATTTACGAATGTAAAAATGTATATTCATCCCCTACTGACTTTTTTTTAAAGCCATAAGCGAAAATATTATAAGAGCTTGTATTTTGTAGCTATTTTAGGGCTCCTTCTATTTCTTAAATCCAAATTCTTTAGGTAAGTATATATCATAGAACTCGATTCTATAACCCGGATCTCAAACCACTAAGCAGCTGAAGTTCTTACACAACTATTTAATTAAGCGACGCCGGCTGCAGTTTAGTTTAGCAACATCAGTTACCAAGAATACAACCCTGTAGAATTTTAAGTAAACTTAATTTTTATCTTATTATTTATTTAATAGATGTATTGTATACTTTTTTTTTATTAAGACGCGACATCAGACTTTGTCTAGCAGGGGGTGGTCCAAGAGCGCCATCGACTGCAAAACTGTTTCTTTTTACCGTTGCCTCAGTCGCCGTTAGGTACTATGCCGGTATTGACTATTATTTTATTGTGAGCTTGTTAAAAAAAAGTTTTATTCTAGATATTTATTGACATTATAATAATTCTGAGTTATATAGGATATTTTTAAAGCGAATTATTTACAAAGTCTTCAGGTAAAAAAGTATATTAAGATAAGTTAGATGTTGTTCAAAGTTATGTAATGTAACAAATAAGTAAAGCAAATAAGTTATGTGAATAAGATACAATAACATAGTAAATGTATTTTATTTATCAATACTTACAAAATATTTATAAATAACTAAACTCAAATGGAATTATTGATATCGCGAAAATCTTAGTAAAATTATTATCAAATGATGTATTTATAAAAATTATCAAGTTGAGTATTAACTAACACAATAAAAGGATGGATGAAAGGAATGAAATAGATTTATAGTCCTAATAAAATAAGTAGAAATATTAAAAACTACAGGAATCGATAATGATATTACAATATTTTCTTAGTATTTGCGCGAACATTGATTAATGAATTAAACAAATTTTATACGGAATAATACAATAAAATAGAATTATAAAACCAAAATAAACGCGATAGTAAGCCGCATAAAATTTGTTTAATTTATTAATCGATAATGATGTTCATGATAATACCAAGATTAACTTCTCTTGTTAACGTGGATACAGTCAGTAAGTATTTAATTAACCAACCGAATTATTAGAGTCGAAATGAAAACTCTACGCAAATAAAACCGTAAAGAACAAAACCGTAAACATCGAAACCCCAATTGAAGCGAGCTAGCTGTGTTAATAAATAAATGAATATAAGTTTTTTCCTTGTTTCCAGCATTTCTTGGCAACGTCTGCGGTTGGATATTGTAAAAACTTTTACCATCAAACTGCTCTATTACATACTTATTAAAAAATATAATACTTTCTTTATCGGAAGACTAACAACTTTATTACTTAATAAAGTGAGCGAGTTTTTACAATAAATGTTAATAGTTCTTGCATGTTGATTTAAAAACTTAATTAGGAAACAGAAGAAAGATTGATATACCTACATTCTTCTGTAGGAATAACAAACTAGGGACCTAATTGTTCTTTTATTAAAGCTTGACATATGATAACATCCCGCTTGATGGTTAGTTGGAGTGCGGTTCAAGAATGAAAGCGACTGTCACTACAGTTAAATAACTAGAAGTAACAGTCGCATCCACTATGTTGGTCTGGTTGAAACCTGCAACGTTCAAACGCATCCTAATCTCAAAACGCCCTAATCCTCCTATCCTAATCCTAACCCGAACTAACTCGTTTTTTCAGTCGTCGTCACTCTTGGACCTCCTCTTGCTTTTCATCAGGCCGGTCGAGGTCAGATGTCGTATCATAATAAAAAATTAAGTGCAAAATGTCATCTAAAAACGTAGAAAGCGTTGCATATATACTTACGACACATCTGTTTGAAAGCAAATAACAAAAATACATTTTCAATTTGGCTACTAGATATCTAAAATTAAAATCAAAATACACATGGTATTAAAAAATGTTAATATGACTTAGCTTTCAGTTTTAAATAAGAATTAAATGAAATTCGTATTATCTAAATTCCTGTAATATTTTACTTTGTAGAGTTATATTTATTTCGGTGTTTTAAGAAAAAATATTATTACCAACATGCGATATCTATTTATTTAGGTAAGTAAGCTTTCAAATGACATTTCAAACTTGTAACGAAATTATTATCTTTGGACGAAAATAATTTCTTGCATAAATTCTTGCGCATCGTTTTGTTACGAACGGTATTCCATAAATAAAAAATAAGTTTGTTCTTACTTTTATTATATAATAATACAAAATGTTTTACAATTATTTTTCCTGAGTAAAATAAAAAACCTTTAATCCCAGTGTTTCACTTATGTAAGTAAGTATCCACTTCACATGAAATATTTAATTTACAAAATGCAACGAGTTCATAATTCAGCGAAACTCGCTTCTGTGTTGTAATAAAATGTTAAAGTGAAATACCGTGTTTATTTTTAAATAACAAAGAGTAACTTGTCATTAGTCTTGTCTGCTAATCCAGGCTAGTACTGTTTGTTACCCTTAAAAGAGACCACTTCAGAATTCAAAATTTCAGAGGCGAGAATTTTTTTCCGCCTCTGAATCATATTAATTGCATTTTCTATCAATAAAATTTGGTGTATTGTGCTCCATCATCCTCGTTACATCAACTTTCCCGTATGGTTAGTATTATTGAGAACTAAGGTACCGTGTAAGATCGTTCATTATTTTTATTTCGATTTTTGGTTAATATTTTAAAATTTCTCCAATTTTCGAAATTCGTATTTTGTATAATATATGTATTTTTTTTATGAACAAAATCTGCCGCCCTTTAAAATTTGCCGCTCTAGACTTTAGCCTACTCAGCCTGCTGGTAAATCCGCCACTAAATCAATCTTTTCTTCGTAGAACAAACGACAAGTGGAATGCTTTGCCAGCCCATGTGATCTGTCCATCCTATAACTTTGGGTCCTTCAAGCGATGCGTGAAAAAGCACCTTTGGCCGGCATAGTGATGTCGGCTGGGGCCGCCGTGAACTAGCTCGTTTTTTTCAGTCGTCGTCACTCTTGGACCTCCTCTTGCTTATCATCAGGCGGGTCGAGGTCAAATGTCGTGTCACAATAAAAAAAACATATATAATCAAACAGGTATGGATGTTTCTTCGAATAATATATTTCTAATGTAGTCTCAATAAAATTCAAAGAGCATTTTAAATAATATATTCCATGAATATATGAATCGATGTCACCCACGAGCTTGTGGTTCGTAAAGGTTGTACATTTCAATTTTTATTCATTTAAAATTAATTTAAATATAAGAAAAACTTTCTCGGAGACATCCTCCAGAGAGCTGGATTGCCTTGTGCGCAACCGCTTGTATAAAAAGAATTGTGGATATGAGGGAAGCGAGGGAGTTGTGTCAGGGTCGAGGCAAGTGGTGCTAGTAAAAGGAGATCCAAGAGTGCTAACGACTAATGAACTGAGTCAATTCACGTTTGCCTCTGTCGCCATCACTATGCAGGCTAAAAGACTTTTCTTAAATAGATTTTTTGTTCATCTTTATTGCACATTGCTCCGTAACTTAACTTTCACAACGTTTGTGGTGTGCAATGCCTAACAGCTATTTGTAATTTAATTACATTTGAATAAATAAATATATTAAAAAAACATATTTAAACTACTGAACTTGTTGGGGCTGGGAGTGTTCTAGGTAGGCAGGTGTGTGGGTGAGAGAGTAGGAATACCACTATAATTGTTTTATAGTTTATTTTACACATTTATCTTGATACACTTTGCTAAATGTTAGATGATACTGTTAAATGTTATTGTTAGGGGAGGATGTTCTGCTATAACCCGGACACTTGTTAGTCTAGGATTTTACTGATTGAGTGGCCCTGGACACTTGTTAGTCTAGGAACTCACGGTTTGAGTGGACGCGGACTCTTTTTGTTAGTCTAAAATCGCACTGACTCTCTCGAGCCACCACTCGATGTTTTATGCTTTACGTGGCGTCAAATCTGGTCAAGACGTCACGTAATGTGTGGTGCGCTTGCACCGAACTTTTTCCACAGACAAAATTCTACTGAAAAGATACTGAATATGTATTTCAATACTATTTTCATTTTCAATTTTATCAATCAAAGTTTTGCTTACAAATCCCTGAAAGTTGTGAAACACTTGAATCCTTTCAATCTGAAAAGTTCACTGGTTGGGGTATTTACTACTGGTTGGGGGTATACTAAGTATTTACTTGTTGTTACTGAGTATCTAATTTATTAGGTATATTTATACATATCAGGGTTATTCGAGGGTCCAATTTTTACTCAGTCAATTTCTTTGGCCGGCATAGTAGCGACGGCTGGGGCTGCCGGGAACTGACTCGGTTATTCCAGTCGTCGTCACTCATGGACCTCCTCTTGCTTATCATCAGGCGAGTCGAGGTCAGATGTCGTGTCACAATAAAAAAAAATTCTTACGCCTTTTTCCCAGAGGGATAGTCAAAGACAATAGAGCGCCACTTGCCACGATCCTTACACAACTCCTTCACTTCCCTCATGTCTACAATTATTATCATACGTTCATACAATCTCTACGATTATGGGCTTTCAAACCCAGCTTTCTTGGGGATGTCTCCGATCGGAAAACAATTAGGCAGACCAAATTATTATGTTTTATTAGTCTACGTTACGTACTAGCAAGCGCCTACGTACCGCACTGGACCGCACTTCAACTTAACTTGAGGTAGGGTGCTGTCATACACGTATGTCGAACTACAATAATAGTATTTTTTTTTTTTCAATAATCTATACACGTTTTAACTTTAAAATTCCTTTCCTTTCTTTAAAATTTCGAGCAAATCGCAACATCCATTAAATATGATACGTATTTTCCCCAAGTGATTCGGTGTTCAAACAAAATGCATTGCACCCATTGATCAGATACAACCAGACAGCGCTTCCTTAAAAGAAATGAAAAATATTAGCGTGAATATTGAAGATATGACACGATTAAAGATACATGTCGCTCTGCGTTTAATTAAGATCCCCATTTTTTTAATTATTTTTTTTTTTTGATTGAGCGCATCTCAGTTAAAAAATTAAAACATTTGACTTCGACTAGGCATGTTGAGATCCAAAAAAAGGTCAAAAAGCGACGATGACTAAAAATCCGTTTCATGGTACGGTTGCCTCAGCGGCCGTGTCAATGCCGACCAAAAAAGATTACACAATTCATTCAAAATCTGGTTTTATAACTCATTCAAAAAGGATTATCACGATGACCTTTTATCGTTTTTTTTTTTCAACCTATCAAATGCCTGTTGCAGGTCGAGTCGAGAAAACTTTAGGATGGAACGTAATCTAGTCGTACAAAATTATTATTTTTTTGCCTTTTTTCTAACGGTGGGATGCCTGGGGCGGACGCTCTGTTTGCGTCATAAGCCCTACCTGTCTGCAGGGGGCCAGTCATGTAACTAAAATGATAATTGTTATAAAGTTTTTTTTTGTCAGCGAATAAAATGTATTTCATTTGCTAATAGGTCACAATAAATTATATTGCCATTTGTTGAGATTCGATAAATGTCAGTGTCTAAAGGCTATGTGGTCCATGATTGCATCACAAAATTATAGCCCGGGAGACAATAATCGATTTGCTTAAAAACTACGTCGTAGTTTTAAGTCAATGAATTTTTATTTTATTACTTAAGTATACATGTAGTAAACTTAAGCAAATACCACTAGTTGTTAGTCACTTTTAGATGTGTCTTAGCCATAAGATGGTGTAATATGAGTCGGTAGGCAGAGACAGTCGATGGTCATTTGCTCAGTCTGTTGGGGTGGTACCGCCACTTACAAGTCTACAGACCGTGAAGAGACTTAGTCGCGTTTCGGGCTAAGCCGGCATAGGCATAGAAGCAGTGTTCTTAAAAGTAATTAAATATTCAAGCAGTAAGTAGCCTCAATTCATGAACCGCACTCCAGCCTAACAACGTGCTGTCATAAGTCGAGTTACAATAAAAATTATATACAGGTATAATAAAGTCCAAAAATACCCATATACGAATAAAATAAAATAAATAAAATAAAAATCTCTAATATCTAATTCGCAATTGAGAATTGAGAAATTAGTAATAGGATTTTCTTAGTTTTATTTTTATACAGTTATATATACTTTGTACATATTTAAGTATGTTACTCGTATTCCCTATACCCCCTGGGTCCAAATCGCCCCAGGAAGCAGAGATACCGTTCGTTGTTATATTTTCTTATTATTAAATATATCTTCTATTAATTATATTTGACATCGTAAATAATATCGTAGGAGCTCTTTAACATTGTTCCTATTGGGGATGTTATGGATATGGAATTTGGGATACGGATACAGATATAAGAATATTATTATACTATAATATAACCGGTTTCAGATACGGTTACGGATATGTAATTATTTCAGAATGAACATCCGATAGTCTCGGATAATTTCGGTTACGGATAGTAGATTTTTAGGGAGTTTTAAGAGTAAAAGCCTGTCATAATATGTTTCACTTAGTCTCCGGTCCTATCCGAAACTTTTATAACGCATTCAGTTACGGTTAAGTTTTTATATCAGATATCCGATGATTTTAGTTACGGTTACGAAGCTCCATAACATCCCTAGTTCCTATAATCTTCTTACTCCCTTTTCTTTTACTCCCACGATACGCACACAGGTCAGGAAAGCATCCGCATTCTATCGACCGAATTCACAGTTGAACTAAAAGGTTCGGCGCGTCGTTTTTTTGTAAAGCAATCGACTAGATTCTTTATCAACTTATGTGTTCTCCTCATTCTTGGATCCTTTAAGAGAAGCTTTTAAAAACTCTGCCGCCCGCAAAGTAACGACGATTGAGGCAACCATGATCTTTTTTTTATTGTGGAACGTCATTTGCCTCATAATAAGCAATAGGAGATCCAAGAGTGACAACGACTGAAACAACCTAGTTAATTCACGGCTGCCTCTTTTAATTCGGCGATCTACTTGGATTTCTTTTACGTTACTACTTTTAAGCAAATCCCGAATCGGCGTGTGCCTGAGTCACTATACGGTCAGTACACTTCGATAGTATCGGCACATGGAAAGCATGAGTGTAAGTAGATCGATGAAAGGAATTTATAAATCCTTGTTTAATCAGACCCAGGAGGGTGTATTCCGATCAAAACACAGACATCCTCAAGAAAGCTGAGTGCCTAGTGTCCATAATCGTAGATCTTGTATAAACTGAAATGTGGATGTGAGGGAGTTGTGTCAGGATAGGGGCAAGTGGCGCTCCATTGTCTCTGCCTATCCCTGTAAGAACTACTGCCACTAGCCGGATCGGCAGCAAATAATCACAAGCTCTGTCCGCTTACTACATGGAGTAAATATTTGCCACATTTTTAAACAAAAGCTATCTTTGTATTCAATATTTAATCTTATAAAAAAATATGACAAATAAATGCTACTAAACCTCAGATAATATACTTATATACATATATATACTTATATGATCTGGGTACTAAACAAATATTTGTTGAACCGAACCCGGGACAGGACTTATAATGCGATTAAAATAAGAATAGGACGGAATCAGCGCCATTTTGTGACGTTTAACTCTCCAACCAACTTCACTTTAGTGTCTTTTTCTTTGCGGATTCTTATTCTAATAGCATAGTACACGTTGCGGTCTTGGTGTGTTTCAGCCAATGCGCCACGATGTCGTGAAAATGTCTTATTTCAAGTGGATATTAAGGTTATACCATACTTTCCATGTATGGTATAACCTTAATAAAAGATAAAAATAACTGTAATCAATTCAGTCTCATTTAAATTCCCTGTGTAAACTTCGCATAATGAAAAACGCATAATGAGATTCATAAATCTCGAATGCGCTTTACAAATAGTTAACGAGCTGTACACCACCATTTGCATGCAGAACGATCTAATGCAATGCCCTAATAGACGTACTTGAAACAAATTTACACTATTTCCTTTCACTCGGTACAAAATTCTTGTTGTTATTTGCCGCTTTGGATAGAATGAATTGAATATACTCATTTGTATTTAAGCCTTGATCATTTTCTCCCGCGACGGCTATTCAGTGTTAAGCAAGGATATCCATCAGCACTCACGAATGAAAAGTAAAGAGTGGTAGACAGTGGTGCCCAGTCTGTCGATCCGGGGTAGTACCACCAGACCGCGAAGTTTCAAGATTAGCCGGTTTCAACTAGGCCGGCATAGTGGATGTGACTACTATTTACAGTTATTAAACTGTGGTGGTAGTCACGATGTTAGGTAGGTAGGCGGATGCTATTATATGTAGAGTCACAAATATATAGCATGGGGTAACTACACAGGCAAAGCATTTAACTTGTTGATTGATAATAATTATTTGATAATAATTAGTCAATTATATTATTTGAAATCATCATCATTCTCACAAGGATGGACAAAGACAACAGAGCGCTACTTTCCACAATTCTCTATGTACAGAGTCTCTACCTACAGCATCTCCTGCAGGTTAGGGACCTCCCTTTTTTAAAATATTGCCGATTTATTCAAGGATTTTTTTTCTGCGTTGTTCCCGTTTTTTCTTTCTTTTTAGGCGTCGTTGAATTTAAACGTTTAATTATCAAATAAGTAAATTGAGTTTATGGTTTATATCTAATTGGGTTTAGGTTTAAAAGTTTTATAAACGCTACCGCTGCTGACTGTGATTGCTTTACATTCGATTTTTAATTGACTTAAATTCAAAATTATATAATACGCTCACGCGAACTAATTTTAACCAATCAAATTGTCACGCCTTTTTCCCACAGAGATAGGCAGAGACAATGGAGCGCCACTTGCCACGATCCTGACACAACTCCCTCGCTTCCTTCACATTCACAATTCTCTTCATACAAGCTCTATGGTTATGGGCACCAGGCAAGAACTAATTTCCTTAGGTAAATAAAAATATAAACCGGGAGAAAAAGTCGAGTAAAACAGAGACCGATCCCCACGTTCCAATGTAAATGGTCCATAGAGATCGTGGACTGAAAATAGTTATTATGCATTTTAGTGGTTGCCTACAGACTTTCATAATAAAACGTGAAACTACTGCATTTATATAAAACGAAAATGCTGAATTTACCACCTGGGTAGAATAGATAGGCGGCTCTATGCGTCCTCTATCGCCTATACCACGGGGAATGTTCCGAGGAGCTCTTTAACCTTGTCCCTACCTCGTCTTTTCACTCCCGTAATACCCGCACAGGTCGGGGAAAGCATCCGCATTTCGTCGACCGAATCAGCAGTCGAACTAAAAAGTTCGGTGCGTCTTTTCTTTGTAGATCAATCGACAAGTGGAATGCTTTGCCTGCCCATGTGTTCTCTCCATCCTATGACCTTGGATCCTTCAAGCGATGCGTGAAGAAGCACCTTTGGCCGGCATAGTGACGGCGGCTGAGGCAGCCGAGAACAATACTCGGCTTTCTCAGTCGTCGTCACTCTTGGTTCCTCCTCCTGCTTATCATCAGGCAGGACGAGGTCAGATGTCGTATCACAATAAAAAAAAAAGATAGATGCGTTTCGGGATAAGCTTGTAAGTCGCCGGTTCTAGTCAGGCCAGAATAGTGGATGCGACTGCTACTTACAGTTATCGAACTGTAGAAATCGGTCTAACCAAGGATCGCACTCCAGCTTAACATCTGACAGATTTTTGTTTATATAACAATTGACAAGTGGAATGCTAACCAGCCCATGTGTTCTCTCCATTCTACTCGTATATTCTTGGATCTTTCAATTATTGTAACTTTATGTATTTCACTATTTTATAAATGAGAGGTAGAATGAGAAAACGGGAAGGACTCACAAAGATATTATTTTGTTTCTGTGATGTGGTGTAGTTGTGGTACGTGTGAAACAGGCCTAAGTCCTTAGATTACATTAGCCGGAGTATATATTTCCTAAGGAATGTACTATACTCTGAGCCTTAGTCTATAAAATATTTATTTTACACAGCTGCTGAAGGTATGTTCGTGGTTTCTTTAAAGGCAAGTAGTTCAAGTTTATTACTTTTACTACATTCATTCAAAAGATTTTTTCAGGCTTTGACAAGGGTTTCTTTTACATTAACTTTTCAAGATCATAAAAGAAGGTAGCCAATAACAAACTGATTTCAATTTTAGATACAACCTTATATCACAATGGAAATAAAATCAATGAAGCGTTTTTTATATGAACAGAACTTTATATATTTTATTAAGTTAATTAGTATTTTCTGAGATTTTGCTCGAACATTGTTTATGGAATAAAAGTTTTTGCGGGTTACTATCGCGTTTATCGTCAATATCAACATTTTTTTTTCAATTGAGATGACTAACACTTTCTTTTCCCTGAGACCTCGATAGGTGAATATTTCGAAATATTTGATTAAAACCTTTTATAATCATTGCCTAAATTATTTTTGGCACTACATTAGGGCTTCTATTCTTCTAATACACGAAAGCGAAGTGACGGAATAATTTTTTTTTATTGTGACACGACATCTCACCACGGTCCGCCTGATGATAAGCAAGAGGAGGTCCAAGAGTGACGACGACTAAGAAAACCGAGTTTGTTCACAGCTGCCTCATTCGCCGTCACTATGCCGGCCAATGGAATATGGATGTCGTGAAAAAATATATTAAAAAAAATATATATATCCTCTTTTCATTATAAGAGTAGGTTTTTTGTATTTAATTTTCAAACCTAACTATGACCCTCAATTATGACAATAATGAATATTCTTTTATTGGACACTTTTTATATTTGATTTGTTGATTGATTGCTTGATGATCGTTGGTTGATGATTGATTGATTGATATGACAACGCCCCGCCTGGTTTTAAGCTAGAGCGCGGTCCATGAGTGTAGACGACTGCTACCTCGGACAGCAATTTTCTATGGAACACTCATCCAGGAACGATGTATCTGTGTATGAAGCCGGCTTAGTAACAGCTAAGGAGGCAAGAGTTACCTAAACTGTTTTTTTTTTTCAGTCTTTTTCACTTCTGGTCCCTTCCCTGGTCCATCAGGCAAGTCAAGGTCAGATATCGCATCAAATTTAAAAAAACCAATACATTTCTCACATGGAAACTAACTTTGGTATAATGGTTGTTATGTAGCTATTGTTGTGGCGGAATGCCAACGCTGTCACAAAACCGTAGGCCCAACTGTATGTCTAGAAGACAATCGCAGACAAGTCATGCTTCAGTCGTGATGGATGGTTTAAAGGCAATTTCTTCTTATTGCTATTTTACCAGCCATGACTAGGGAGTTGTGATTACAATTAAATCAACGCTCTGATCCTGTAAAATTTTGTTAAATGTAGGCTCTGCCTATAGGCAAAGGTTTTTCGTAAAATATGCATAGTGCCCGGATAGTGTATAACCAGTGTCAGCACTTTCAGGTGAAGCGACCTAATGCATTTTGTGTAAATGAAAAGGTAAAATTAATGTGTTTTTTTATTGTTTTATTCACATTTCTATTTTAACTACTTCAATCAATCAATCAATTAATCAATTAATCATAGAGCTTGTATGAAGAGAATTGTGAATGTAAAGGAAGCGAGGGAGTTGTGTCAGGATCGTGGCAAGTGGCGCTCCTTTGTCTCTGCCTATCCCAGTGTGAAAGAGGCGCGACAATTTGATTGATTGATTACATGGGCAAATGATTGTACAAATACCATGGCTTCGTAAAGACTTCGTGGACAAAGAATTTATTACCTAAAATAACGATTTTATTAATGAAGTACTTTGATATACTCGTAAGTACATTTTTTTTTTGTTGCCGGCGTAGTAATGGCGACTGAGGCAATCGTGAACTGACTCGGTTATTTCAGTCATCGGCGCTATTGAACTTGCTTACTTTATATCTAGTCGAGTCACAATAATATATTTTTTATAAACAGACAATAAAAATAATTAATATGTTAAAATATAGTCTAAACTTTTTTTGTTTATTTATTTTCTTAAATTACATTTTACGCCTCGAGTAAAATGCGGACATAAGAACGAAACTAGTGGGTTCTCAGTTGCAATATAACGTTGTATTTAATAAATATACGTATGGGTATGTATATGTATATCATATATATAATAATGTATATAATATATGATCCATCTCTGAGAAAGTATAATACGAGTAGGTTAACCACATACATTTTCTACAATTTCAACTTGTAGAAAATGTCTGAATATAATTGGCTTTTATAATCATTTTACATACTCTGTTAACAAGAAACTGATGAGATTTGTTTGTTGAATATGAGTTTGTATTATGTATGTTTAAATGAGTTTTACTCTTACTTGAAATACGCTGACATTATACTATAGCTTATATAATGAAATACACTCCTTAATGAAATACGGTCATTAAGGAGTGTATGTGGAGAGTAAGCATAGGGAATAGTACAGTGCGCAATAGATGTGGATTAAATGAAGAGGTGAAAAGGATTGACAAAGGAATGTTTGATGGTGGAAATGATGAGTGAAAGCAGATTGACGAAAGAAATTTATAAATCTAGTGTGGATGGGTGCGTTAAACGAGACAGACTCAGGAGGGTGTTTTCCGACCAAATCAGAGACATCCTCAAGTAATAATAAATTTAAAATATTTAAAAAGTTACATAAATAGTCATACAAACTTATACAATTATAAAATTCCAAATAATAATAAAAATATAAATAAGCTTATATGAATAAATCAATTTATTGTACATTTTACTGAAATATTTTACATCTACGATTGTATATCTCGTAATTTTAATACGAATACATGGTTAAATACATCCGGAAGTATTAGACAAACTAATTCTGTTTTCGGTAACTCAGTTGCCTAAATACCTCCTAAATTATAAATGTAAAGCAATTAAAAACCAGTAACAGTATAAAGGTGTAAAAAGTATCTGGTGACACAATAATTCATTATTGTGTCACCAGATAGCACCCACAAGATGTCCAACCGAACGTTTCAATTAAAAAAGTAACAGTGGCATTCACTATGCCGGCCCAGTTGAAACCGGTAACGTTCAAACTGATCCCGAAACCCGTCTGTCTAGAAAACCAAGATTGTAAAATAACTAATATAATTAACCTAATTAAAACTTGTTTATTGACTGGATCAAATCCATCAAAAAAATGATTGATTTTAATTAAACTACATCACGATAGTCGTATAGAATTATCCATAGATTTGAATATAGAATTTAAAACATCACTATTCATACCTAACATCTAAATATACCTATAATATACCTAACCAAAAAATAGGTAAGTATGCTAGACTAAAAATCATCAACTTTAAATCAATATTGAACGTAAGGCCTTAATTATTTTTAGGAATATATTTTTGCTCGACCATTTATAGACGCAGTACTCGGGCAACAATTAAATAGTATAATAGGTTGGGAATACGATGAAAGCGAACAAGAACACGCGACACTGTTTGAACTTTGCAATACGCACTCGACTTTATACTACTTCAGTAGAAAACACAGTCAGTTTAATGACCTGACAAAGTCGATTGATAATATGCTGGGAGTACGTAATGTCAAAGATACTTTTTTTATTAAGACTCGAAATGTGACCTTGACTTGAAGCATGAGTAAGTACGAGAGTGCCGAAGACTGTTTACGGTTGCTTCAATCACAGTCACTATGTCAGTGACATGTTCGTTCAAGCGATCCGTGAAGAAGCATAGTGGCATAGTGATGGCGACTGAGGGAGCCGTGAACTAACTCGGTTATTTCAGTCGTCGTTACTCTTGGTTCTCCTCTTGCTTATCATCAGGCGGGTCGAGTTCAAAAGTCGTGTCACAATAAAAAAATGTCAGTTACTATGAAGCTTTGCTTGAAAGATCCAAAGTTACAGGATGAGGCGGCACTGATTAGTGATTGATTCATTCCGCTACAAATGTTTTTTTTTGTATACTACTAATACATTAGTAGTATACTACTATTACAAACCATAATATTGTTTATAAAAATAGCATAGTTTTTATATACTACTAATACTTTATATAAACTAGCAAGAATCGTGTAATAAGGCATTCTATTGTCCGTGCCTATACAAGTGGGAATGAAGACGTGGCAATATCAATCAATCAATTAAATTGTCACGCCTTTTTCCCACAGGGATGGGCAGAGAGAATGGAGCGCCACTTGCCACGATCCTTACACAACTCGCTCGCTTCGTCAATATTCACAATTCACTTCATACAAGGTTACAGGCACTAGGCACTATAAAATACTCTCCTGGGCCTGCCTTATATAACGCACATCAAATTCATAAATTCCTTTCGTTAATCTACTATCACTCATATGTCCAAACCATCGAAGCATTCCTTCGTCAATCCTTATTAATACATCTTCCTTCAAACCACATCTATCGCGCACTGTGCTATATTCCTTTTTCTATTCGCTATCGTCACTCCACATACACTCCTTAATAACCACATGTCTACACCATTAATTCTACTCTCATGCTTTTTCTGCCATACCCAACCTTCACTTCCATACAACAAGTACCGCATTATGAACAGCCATCAGTCACTTTTGGGACATTAATTGGCTTTTCATTATACTATGGATGGCACCATTCACTACGTTACCCTATTGCATTCCTCTCTCAATATCTTCATCACACTTTCCATCCCTAGTAAACATACTTCCCTAGTAAACAAATTGTTTGACTTGTTCCATTTTCTTTCCGTCAATCATTATCATCTGTCAAAGCATCTGTCAATATGTTTTGGCAATATGATTTAATATAATGGTATTTTGATGATAATGGGTAATACTATTACATATACCACACTTAGATACATGCTTTTAAAGAATAATTGTTAGGCTAAAATTAAGTTAGGAAGATACGTTCCTTGATCGGAATTAAATCAGGAATCATATTTCCCTTTTACCGATACCTTTTACGTTTAATTTCCCGCTAATGGACCTAACAGAATGTTACCTATTTATGAATAAATATATATATATATTGTAAAGGTAGATATTACCTTTTTATCAATCAAATTGTCAGCGGAAAATATAGGTGAAATTTTCTAAAAAAAAAACGCCCTAAAAACGCGTGGAAAATATTTTAAATATAAACTTCATAATTTATATCTTACATACATAATGTTTATGGAGTGACACTTGCCACGATCCTGACATAGCTCCCTCGTTTCCCTTACATCCACAATTTCCTTCAGACAGGCTCTACGGTTATGGGCACTTAGCAACCAAGCTTTCTTTAGAATGTTTTTGCTTTCTTGAGCCTTCCTGAGGATTTCTTGAGGATGGCTCCGATTGTGTCTACCTCGTTTAACGCATCCATCTACATCAGATATGTAAATTTCTTTCGTCAATCTACTAATATCAGTCTCTCTGCGACCAAAACGGCTGCAAAGCTTCCGAAATTTCAGAATAAAATAAGTAAAAAAATTACTGCGATAGTAAGCAGACAAATCTTTTATTTTATAAATTGATAATCCAATTAAGTTGCAAAATCCTATTCAATTTAATTAAAGTATTATAATCTGAATTAATATTTTGATGTTAGTTAAGACTTTATTTAGTAATATTTATTATTATAATAATAAATTCCGGGCTAGTAATTAAAAAGTTTCCGTTTCTAAAGCTTGAGTAGATAAATTTTGAATTAAACTTATAATAAAAATTTTATTACATTATAATATAATATAATACTAATAGAATTAAATATTTTAATAATTAATTTTGAAATCTGACACAAAACTGACATTTAATAGTAAATGAATATTGAATAATTTGCACATAACAATTTCAGATGAAAATATATTGTGGTATTTTATACTTTAATACTAGGGCGTGTTTTTCAGTAGCCGGTTTATAGTTTTTATACTTACTTTTTATTTTACTACTTCACTAACTTTTCTAAACTATACATGTAGAAAAACTTAATTTGCACGATCTTTGACATTGAAAATGCTGTGTCATTTAATGAAATTACTTAGCTATATCGCAAAAATTACTTTTCATATTAAATTTAACCTCAGGAGATTGATTATAAGTATAAAAAAATATAAATTCACATTATATGTAATATTTTACAATATTTATGTATTATTTTATAATTTCATTTTTTTTATTCACATGAAAAAAATTATATTTTAAAGTTTTACGTTTAAAACTTTATTTTATCAAATAAATATTATATTTTATTTTTAGCAATAAATCAGGTGGCATTGCCATTATAAAAATAGAAAAAAAAAATCCCTAAAATAATCTAGGAAACTAAGCTAAAACAACACATAACCTTTTACACAGCGTGTTCCAAATTCTAACCCACTTACATTACGAGTAAATAATTTTAGAAACGAAAATATTGTTTCATAATTTTGTTAAGCCTTTACCAGAAAATGAGATTAAAGTCTCAAAACAAAGTGGTGACTTAAAGTAAGTTATTGATAGTCTAATTGGAGTAACCGTTGTCGGTATAGTAACAACTTAGTTTACGGTAAATTAAGTCGGTTTCTTTTTTCATAGAGCTCTTGGACATATGTCTTTATTAATAAAATAATTTCTAACAAAAAAAAAACTAAACTAAAAAGCAAAAAATAAATTTTCTTCGCACCAAGTAATACGTATTTTCATTTAGTTAAATAGAAATGATTAAATAATTATTTTACAATTTTAAAGTCGGTGCCAAGTAAAACAATAACTGTGTATAGATGAATCTTTCGAACAACTGACGATAATATTAGTAGGTAATTATCACGAAATATCTGTTTTGTGGTAATTATCAGTACTTCCTTATTATTCTTGTTTTGGTTTTGCTAACAGATTTTGTGATTTTTTTAAATTTAATACGTTCATGCTATTATTATAAGTATTGGATAGTTATTCATATTTAAATGCCATTGGATTCCATTTTGAGTATTTCATTTTAGTAAATTCTTTTGATTTATTTCAACATTGATATCTTGAGTACATTTGTTATGTAAATAGCTACTATATGTCTAAGTTGTATTCAGTGTCCTTTCATAATTCGTTTTCATTTACTAGTAGTTTGTAAGCCAGTATTTAGGTACATAATATTAAGAAAGTTACTTTGATAGTTAGTAGGTACCGATTCTTATATTTTTATAAGAATATTTAATTATATTGTGTGTACTTAGTAATTTGATATAGTAGTAAGGTTGTTGTAGCATTGACTTGGCACCGACTCCAAAATTATAAAGTAATTATTTAATCATTTCTATTTAACTAAATGAAAATACGTATTACTTTGTGCGAAGAAAATTTATTTTTTGCTTTTTAGTTTACTATTTGAAATCGTTTTTTTTTTTGTTAGAAATTGTTTTATTTTACGATTTTAAGTGATGGTTAGACCGAGCAAAGATGCTTCTCGAATGAAGAGAAGACGGTTACTCCAGACGAAAAATGATAGACGGAAACGATTAGACATAATTTAAAAAAACTTAACAAACGCACTAGTCGCCCCTACGATGAAGATCCCCTCGATTTCTCTGGTCTGCCATCATCAAACCCTGATTTTCTTATCATGGGACCACCTTTGAAATATCTTCTTTCCAACAAAAAAAGAATAATCAAAATCGGTTCATTAACAACGAATATAAACGGCTGAATTGAGAAACTTTTTTTTTTTGAAGTCGGTTAAACTTTGATTCCCTTATCAACAAAATCGGTTCATAAACAACGAAGTTATCCGCGAACAAACATAAAAAATATATATACAGTCATTTTAGAAACCTTCTCCTTTTTTGAAGTCGGTTAAACCCTGATTTCTTTATCATGGGACCACCTTTGAAATATCTTCTTTTCAACAAAAAAAGAATTATCAAAATCGGTTCATAAACAACGAAGTTATCCGCCAACAAACATAAATTAGAATGTTGAAAATTTAAGACTTATATGATTTTCTCATGGATGCCATTATCAGAACTGGACCAAATTAAAATGGGACCAAACGGGAAGCATCAGCTATCAAATAAAAAAAGAATCATTAAAATCGGTTCAACCAGTCAAAAGTTTTGAGGTAACAAACATAAAAAAAAACATACTGGTCGAAAACCTCCTTTTTTGAAGTCGGTTAAAAAATGTAGATTTTATATGATATTATTATCAACGTTGTTGTTGATGCCTTACGTTTTATGTCATCTTTATATATATTTTTATATTGTATATATATTTTACCCTATCATTTTTATATTATTAAAAACTATGGGATCTATTTAAATTATTGTATAATTTTATAATAAATCATAAGAAACATCTTTATTAGATAGATGTTTTTAACCGTAGAGCTTGCTTGTATTAAGAGAATTGTGAATGTGAGAGAAGCGAGGGAGTTGTGTCGGGGTCGTGGTAAGTGGCGCTCCTTTGTCTCTGCCTATCCCTGTGCAAAAGGCGTCACAATTTGATTGATTGATGTTTTTAATGGCGCGAGTTTAGCAAGTTTTCACCAAAATATGACATTCGTTTATAAAGCAAGTAAGTATTTCTACAAACATTTTTGTAATCATTGAACTAATACTACTAGCGTACTATAATACAAACGATATTATAATGTATAAGTATAAATTATCGTTTGTTATTAAGACTGCTTATGTTTTGAAACTTAAGTACTGAACTAACATATTAAAACTCAAAATTACGCTCTTACTGCACTAAACTGCAACATCAGTTTGTCTTAAAGACTTCATTTCGTACTTAATTTAGGAAAGAAATTGATGCTATTATGTTCAGGCGTTGCATTATTTGTTACAGGGTGCAGTTTGTTGCAGACAAGGGTTAAATGTATATTTATAAAAGAATATGTAGAAATCCCGCCATACCTTAGCTCTATACTCCTTTCTTTTAACACCTTCTTTATAACACCTCAGTCTCTCCGTGACCACGATAGCTGCAAAGCTCTCGAAACGTCAGAATAATAAAAAAATTCATTAATCAATATTCGCGCAAAATATAAGAAAATACTAACTACCTGCTGTTGAACTGGGGTGCTATATCGGCTTATTTAAAATCGGCAACTAACAAGCTGATCCAACGCGACTCTTGAATCCCGAAAGTCACTTTACGATCTGTATACTTGTAAATGGTGGTACGTACAACCCCGGATAAATGCTTCGGGTGGGACAATCACACTTCAGCAATAAACCGCCTCTTTTTAACAAATATAAGTAATATTTAATCTCATTATTAGGTATTACAAAAAAGCTATGAAACAAAAATTTGTTGCAACCGGGATTCAAACCTGGGACTTTACGCGTTTCGTGCAGGTGTGCTAACCAATGCTGTCGTCAAATATTTTAATATTTTTGTTTAATATTTTGTAATGACACAAAATACGTTTTATATTTTTAGTTTTAATTTTAATTTAATTTATTTTAATTATGTTTTAGTTTAAGCACAGTTGATGGTCATTTGCTCAGGCTGCATACCAGGAGTAGTACAGTATACTTTCAAGTGTACATACCGGGAAGTGAAGTTACTTGAAGGTTGCTGTTCCTAACTAGGCCGGCATAGTGAATGCGATTGCTACTAACAATTATTTAACTATAGTAGTAATAGCCTCCATTTATGAGATGCTGTCATATGTCGAACAACAATAAAAAATAATAATATATAAAAGATGGAAAAAAATAAAAGATTAATATTGACAACGAAAGATTTGGAGAAATGGGAATAATGGTAAATTATAAATCCGATTAAATACTGATAAATGATACCAATGTCGATTTTAAAAAACAATCACAGTTTCTTTGAAACAATTCAATTAAAACAATTTGAAGCTTTACAAAACACAAAAATGTTGGACAGAAAGTTCTGTAATATTTACATTAAGATTATTAAAATATGATTTGTAAATACCAAGAAAATAAATAACTGAATTTCATATTTGTCTTTGTTCCTTGTGAAACTTGTTTACTGAAAAGATCGCGTCTGCTTGAATTGAGTTTGTCTTGTTATTGTAAACACTTTCGTACGAACCTTTCGGTTATTTTATTTCCAGTTCTACCCAGTTCGGGGTCTAATAATTGGATTTTTTTTTATTCTTTGAGTCAATCAATCAATCAAATTGTCACGCTTTTTTCACGACACAACATTTTTTACATTTAAAATTCTCTTTATATTAATATAATAAAATTCTCTTTATAAGTACTAGCTTTGTTGAGGATGTCTCCGATTTTGTCGGAAAACACCCTCCTGTGTCTGCCTCGTTTATCGCATCTATTCACATCCATCAGATTTATAAGTTCCTTTCGTTAATCTACTTACATTCATCCTTTCCATGTGCCCAAACCATCGAAGCATACCTTTGTTAATCCTTGTCACTACATCCTTTGTCAATCATATTTCTACATTGTCTTAGATACATTGATACAATGGCAATTGAGGACACCGCCTAATATACGTTGGAGATCTGCCCTGGCTGAGCCAGCCCATAAAGAAATGCCCTGCGCTTCTATGGAAAGACCCTTTGTTGTCAGCTGTACTTAGAGTAAATACTGAAAGTGAGAGTTCATGGAGGGAAGCCCCGCAATTTTGCGAAATTAATCGCAGTTGCAAAAATTGGCTTTATATGTATTCATATTTGTAGCTTTTTTATTATTGAAAAACGACATCTAACCTTAATTTGCCAAGGGAAGTCCAAGAATGCCGACGATTGAAAATAGTGGCTTAGTTTACTATGCCGGCATATAGACAACATGATATAGACAACATGAATAAATTAACGTTAAAAATCTTCACGCTTATTTACTTTAATGCGATATGTACGAGTATTTATACATACAGAGAAACTTAGCATGAAGAACAATTGACTGTTTGAACCGAAAAGTTATCGAATTGAGACTACGTTTTTTTTAAACCCGAACCACGATAGCACCACCACTTTCAAGGAAACTACTGGATGCAGCAAGAGTATGGAGATCGTGGATATGGTGTTAAAATTAAAATTATTAAATTTTAATTTTGATAAAATTGAAATGAAAAAATATTAAAATAGAGGTTTTAATTTATGGGGTACAAATAGAAACAAAACCAACTTTTCCCTCTCCTAAAACGTAAACAATTAATAAGTACCTATGGCTATTTTTAGAATATTTTCACAACATATTCACGAGGAATCAAATTGTCATATTCATAATATATTTTTTTGTCTTAACAGTTTATTGTTTGTTACATTTTGACCAAAAAAATTTGGATGATATGAATTTTTTGTTATAATTTCGCGGAGAAGGTTTATGTTTTGATTTATAAGTTTTAGTATTATAGTCTTTTTTAAACTACCGCATTTTATTCTGGCATCCACTGCATAGTGAGGACTTTGCCCATAATTCATCAGAGATAGACTCCAACAATAGTTCATGATGAGAGATCGCATAAGGAAAGGGAGACCTTTGCGCATCAGTGTGACAATTAAATTGACTAATGATAAGACAAAATATTAGTCATACACAATCATTGATTCATAAGGTTTGTCTATAGAATACCAGAAAGTAAAGGGTAAAACCATGAGCCAAAACCATTTTGGTTCCAGAGGAAATCTATTGTTCTCTTTAGAGCCAATTCTTATTGGTTAGATTTAATGATAATTAATTTTCAATTCTTTGTATATCTAGTAATTAAGCTCTAGAGAATGTTTGATTTTTTTTGGTGTGACGAATATCTACAGAGAAAATAAATTATCATATGTGTAAAAATCAGTATTGGCTCTAAAGAGAAAAAAACATTCCCTCTAGATCCAATACGGATCTGGTACTTAGGTCTATAGAGAAATTAGCAAAATCTGATTTAAATGAAGTTTTGGATAATGATGAAGAAGGGAATGATGCGTTGGTTTGGGCGTATTAAAAGGATGGATTGACGTAAGGGATTTATAATTCAACGACCCAGACGTTTGTTCTTAGTAAAAAGGAGAAATTCTTTAAAAAAAACACATGTGTTTGCAGTAACACCTACATGGACATGCTACATGGACAAGTGTTCGAATGAAGAGAATCATGGATTTGAGGGAAACGAGAGAGTTTTGTCAGTACCGTGAAAAGCCTAATCTTGTAGCACATTAGACGTGACAATTAACTTAATTGATCATTTATTGATACTAAGTTTGCTATCTAAACAAAGGCATGTACTATAATAGTACAAAAAACTATATTCAGATGATAAATTACTTAGAAATGATTAATTATTAAGAATAAATGTTATACTTACTCGTAATTGCTTAAATATTTCCTGTCATATTTCCTTAAAATTAATCGTTGCCCAACAACCACTCACAATGATTACTTCCATTTTAATAGCTCCTCCATCAATTTAAAAGTAACGTCGACAATTTTTTTATAGTGACTACATCTTACCTCGAGGAGAGTCGAAGCGAGGGAGTTGTGTCAGGATCGTGGCAAGTGGCGGTCCCTTGTCTTTGCCTATCCTTATGGGAAAGAGGCTTGACAATTTGATTGATTGATTGATCTTACCTCGACTTTTTTAGTTTTTGTGACTCGACATATGGGCGACTGCTACCACAGCTAAATAATTGTAAGTAGCAGTCACATCCACTATGCCTTGAAACCGGCAACCCACAAGCTGATCCCGAAACGCGACTAAGTCACTTCACGGTCTGTATACTTGTAAGCCTACCACTCTTTAAAAGGGGTAGTAAGTAAAATGAGGTCAAGAAGCGCCAACGACTGAAAAAAACAACTGATTTTACACTTGCCTCAGTTACCGTCAATGGTGGTACTATAGCGAATCTACAGATTGGGCAAATGACGGCCAACTATCTGCCTAGAGACTTGGAGAAAATATATGCCTCTTTTTTTTATTATTAAGTATTTGTTATATCCAATCTAAGTAATAAATAAAGTTAGCAATCAAATTTTTGCTCCAACCGGGAATCGAACCCGAGACTTAAACGTAACTTACGTGTGTGAAACAGTGTGCCACGCGGGTAGGACTATTTATTCTTTAAAAATAATAAATAAGTTACATAATTAAACTTAGTAACAAAAAAAACATAGATAAATAAGTCGAAAATTTATAAGGTCGGTTGCGACCGGAAATTGAACCCGTCCTCTGTCACTTAACGCACGACCGCTCTGACCACTGAGCTCCACAGCGCTTATGTTTATACTAGCATTAGTTTAATAAAAGTAAAAATAAAATATATATAAAAAAACATACGAGATAAGTATCGCAATTGTACAACAAATAACAAGTGGAATGCTTTGCCAGCCCATGTGTTCTCTCCCTCTTATAACGTTGGATCCTTCAAGCGATGCG
Organism: Tinea trinotella; assembly: GCA_905220615.1. NCBI lineage: Eukaryota > Metazoa > Arthropoda > Insecta > Lepidoptera > Tineidae > Tinea > Tinea trinotella. The sequence goes on from HG992314.1 coordinate 6,396,372, forward strand.
TGAGGAAGCACCTTTGGCCGTCATAGTGAGAGCGAACGAGGCAGCTGTGAACTAAGTTGTTTCAGTCGTCGTCACTCTTGGATCTCCTCTTGCTTATCATCAGGCGGGTCGAGGTCAAATGTCGTGTCACAAGGAAAAAAAATTAAAAAAACATTTTCAAATGGGTATCATAATAGAATTTGTTGTCGTTGAAAATGATTCCGTAGGAGTAATTCTCAAAGAACTTGTGTTACTTGTTTTGACTTAAACAAAAAGTTTGTTATTACAAAAGAGTTTGTACAGACATCGACTTTTTCGATTTCCGTTACAAGTATGTAGGCTACGAAATATCAATTTCCGTATGAAAAACTTTGCCATACTTTTAAGATATTGAAGTTGTTCGTACGTTTAATCATTTTATTATTATTATTATACATTTCTATTAAAAGTGCTTGTATCATAGAAACCGGACAACCAAAGTATATAATTATATCAAAGATACATTGGTACCGGTGAGTGGTTTCGAACCCGTGCCACTCGGCTTACGTAGCCATTGCACTGCCACTACACCACGTTCGCCTTAACAATATTTCAAAATCATAGTGGGATTTTAGAATAATTTGGCTGGCATAGTGACGGTGACTGAGGCAGCCGTAAACTGAGGCGTTTATTGCAGTCGTTGGCGGTCTTGGATCTTCCTTAGCCAGCTTGCTAGCAAGTTCCGCATCTATTTAATTTACTTTTTAATTTTTAAAATAAAAAAATACTACAAAAAATAGACACTAATCGTGTTACCACAAAAAAATTAAACGCGCTTTAAACATGTTTTAAGTCAATTATGTACCATAGAGTTTGTATCATGTTTGTATGTAAAGGAGAATTGTGAATGTAAAGGAAGCGAGAGAGTTGTGTCAGAATCGTGGCAAGTGGCACTTTATTGTCGCTGCCTATCCCCATGGCTTAGTAAAAATTGCCGATTTTAACTAGGCGGGCATGTAAGATTATGCTAAGATTATGTAAGACGACACGGGGCCTATAAGGCGGGCGCCTCGTCTTACAAAATCTTAAGCCGGCATAGTAGATGTGACTGCTACTTACAGTTATTCAACAGTAATAGTAGCCATCTCCATTTATCGTACTCCAGCTTATCATCAGGCGAGGTGCTGTCATATTTCGAAACACAATAGCAAAAAAACACAGTCGTAGACAGAGACTCTCGCTTCCATTACATCCAGAATTCTCTTTATACAAGCTCTATGGTTATGGATGCAATTATGTTTGCAATATCAATGCTTGCAGTGGTACCCAGTCTGCCGATCCGGGTTAGTATCACCACTTACAAGTATACAGACCATGAAGTGATTTGGTCAAGTTTCGGGATTAGCTGGGTAAGATGCCGGTTCCAACTAGGCCGGCATAGTGGATGTGTAAGTAGCAGTACTTACAGATATTAAATTGTAGTAGTTCGGTGCGTCTTTGGAATGCTTTGCCAGCCCATGTGTTATCTCCATCCTATGATCTTGGAGCGATGTGTGAAGAAGCACCTTAGGCCGGCATAATGACGGCGACTGAGGTAGTTCAGTCGTCGTCACTCTTGGACCCATCAGGCGGGTCGAGGTCAAATGTCGTGTCACAATAAAAAAATAAAAAGTGACATCCATTCATAGACCACACTTTAGCTTAACATCAAGCTGGGTGCTGTCAAGCCACAATAAAATAATAAAAAAACCGTGATCTACCACGAATTCTCTACCACGGTTCACTACCACGAATTTATAGCATGATAAGAATTGGTACCAATGCATCATGATGTATTTTGTCAAACTGTATAATAATAAATAATTATTTTAGCATAGAGCAAATAGTGAGGTCAAGAATAACCTTAAATAAAGATAAAAGGCAATGTAAATCAAAGCACGTAGATTTTCCTTACAAATTAAATGAATTCTAAATTAAGATTTCTTTTAGCAAATACTTGACATAGTTGACCAAAAAGGCATCCTAATTTTATTCACGAAATAGGGTTTTTTACTAGACATAAACGACATTCCGAACATTTTATTTATTATTTATAACTATAGTAAACAAGGAACTATAGCCAAGTGCCCATAACTGTAGAGCTTTTATGAAGAGAATTGTGGATGTGAAGGAAGCGAGGAAGTTGTGTCAGGATCGTGGCAAGTGGCGCTCCATTATCTTTGCCTATGCCTGTGGAAAAGAGGCGTGATAATTTGATTTGATTTGATAACTCGATAGGACTTTTAATTATTATTTTTTTACTAATAATCTTGCATACTACTAGATACTTTAGAACTTTGAGGATTTTTTGATAAAAGTGGATTTTAAATAAATAAATAAAGGGGGTTAATACATACGGCTAATGTAGTATACTATACATTAGCTTACTAAGAGTTAACCTTATACATCATTTATTATTATGTAAATACACCGCCTGATCTATTAAATAACGAAATAATATTTTGTATCATTCATTTGTAATATTTGGGATAATAATAATAGGGGAAAGTCGGGTAGCCCCGGCCGGCGGGTAGCCTCGGCCACTGTGAGTACCAATTCCCACGCACGCATAGATAAACTTTACACACTTGAAAAAGTTCGCAGCGCCGCTTGACCGAATAATATAAAAAGTGGTGCTGTGAACATCAAGCGAATAACAAGTGCCAACGGTTTAAATGTTTGATGAAGATTTTTTCGTGCGCCGATTACTTTTCGAAAGCAGATAAAATATATCAAATGTAAGTACTTTATCATCACTTATTATTAATTATGTGTGGTTATTATTGTAGTAAGTGTGCCAGGTTAGATAATTTCGTTAGCGTAGTAGGTGTTTTTTTAAATAAAAAAAAATAAAGATCGAGATGATCGTGTACCCCCGGCCACACGTTTGTCGGGTAGCCTCGGCCACTTTTGTGTAAAAAGTATGAGTGAATGTAACTTGTATAAAAGTTTATTTTTACAACTGAGTGGGTACAATACGCTATGGTATGCATACAAAATATTTTTGAAGTGTAAACTTCTTTAGCGGCGCTGTGGACTTTTGGGATAGGTAAAAAATGTAAAACTCGCGTTAGGACACGTCTAATCGATCGAAATCGAAAATCCTAATTGAAAATTCGTAAGACAGCGCGGCGTAGAAGCGGAAGTATCCCCCTCTCTTTCTACCGCGTTGCAAAAATACGCCTATTGTTTCGTTCAGGCGGCGTAGAGCGAAGAGACAGACTGCATTATTTGCGGAGAAACCTTTGAAGAAGACTGAATACAGTGCGCTAAATGAAAAGACTGGGCGCACGAGGACTGTGTATACATCGATGGAGCGCAATCTTACTATTATTACGACGTATGCACTGCAAAAGAAAGACTTGGTCATCATTAATAGGTGTGGCCGGAGCTACCCGCCAAAATATTTTTTGACGAAAATTAAAGGCTAATTGTAAGACTTGTTTTAAGCTAAGTTTGTGAAATTATTGGACTGTTTTGTTAATTAAACTATTTTAAATATGTTAGAATTATTGTTTACGTTTAAAATTAAAGTCTAAATCTGTTGATTTCAGATTTTTTGGAGTTTTGTTTAAATGGCCGTGGCTACCCGACCTTCCCCTACCCATACTTTTTTTCGGATAGTATTGGCATAAAAACGTTGATCCTTTGCCTTAAAGTTAGAAAAATATTTTGCTTATTAAAGACTTGGCTGTATGGGCTCGATCCCTTTGCCTTTAAATGATACAACAAAACAAAAAATATTTTGCCGCCAAATACGTTATCTGTCAAATATAAATTTGCTGCTGATAGTCGCGATATTATAGTACAATTTTATTAATTCTGATAAAATGTTATCTCCAAAGGAACACCAAACCCTGATATCGCTATCGCAGATTAATTTTAGCGAAATAGAAGACAATCTTCTTAAATTAGCTTCCAGCGTGGCGTCAACTTATTCGTTCGATGAAGATAAAACTAAGGAGATACACGAAGCAATAAAACAAGTTCGTTCATTGAACAAGGAGGCAGAACGTCTTAAAATAGAGGGAAGTAAGTTACATTACATTATTACAATTATACATATTATTTATTATACCTCACAAATTGACTGGAGCGGTGATTCATGCCGTGCGGTACCATTCTTTCCCTTTACTTACTTAGAATTTCCCATAGGTATTAAGTATAAATAAATATTTATTTATTATTTATTTATATGTCTAGAACTTTCTAAGTTTACCGAAAGAATTTAATGATAAATTGTAACTGCTTACTTTTGCACGAGACACGATATCTAGATAGCGGACACGCACACCGCTTGGTGGTAAGTTAACGGAGACGACTGCTGTAACAAACAAACATCCTTAAGCAGCAGTCACATCCACTATGCCGGCCTGGCTGTATTCCAACTTTTAAGCTTATCTCGATCTCAGTCATTCTTATTTATACTTGGAATATGATGAAAGATTGTGCTTTAGGCTTAACGTTACCTTTTTTTAATAAGGCTCGACATCTGACATACAGACCATGAAGTGACTTAGTCGCGTTTCGGGATCAACTTGTAAGTTGCCAGTTCCAACTAGGCCGGCATAGTGAATGTGACTGCTACTTACAGTTATTTAACTTTAGTAGCAGTTACCTCTATTCATGGACCACACTCCAGCTTAACATCAGGCGGGTTACTATCATAATATGTCCCGTCACAATTTAAGAAAAATCTGAGCTCGACTTAAGCGAAATTAAGCCCGGGAGCGTCGATGACTGAAAAAAACGATATAACTTACGATTGCCTCAGTCGCCGTCATTATGCCGACCAAAGAATGATTTTTAAAAATAAATGTAATATTTACAGTTACCCTAACAGCAAAACGCCTGGAAATAAAACGCCAGTGCGATGCAGTCAACAACGAGTTGCAAAAAACAGTGGAAATTAATTCTGCACTTACAGAAGAAATCAAAGCAGAAGAAATTGCAATACAGAAATTAACGTAAGTTTTTATCAGGAGGTATATCATAGAAACATGACGACCAACTTTTGGAGTACCTAACTTTTAATAAATATAAGTAGATCATTCCTTTATTCAATCAATCAATCTAATTTTCTCAATTTCCACAGGAATAGGTAAAGACAATATTTTTCTTGCACGTGCGTAAAGCTGGGTTATTTACCTATTTCTTGTTATCTCGTTCGTGAGATCATAACATTCATAATACTTAAATACCTGACTTTATGTTGATTTGAAATGTTTTAATTCATATTTTTTTTTTATGTGACTCGACATATGACAGCACCCCGCTTGATGTGAAGCCGAAGTGTGGTCCATGAATGAATGTCACTGCTACTACAATTCAATAACTGTGCTACTCATGGAATGGAGGTAACTGCTACTAGAGTTAAATAACTGTAAGTAGCAGTCACATCCACTATGCCGGCCTAGATGGAACCGGCAACTTACAAGCTGATCCCGAAACGTGACCAAATCACTTCACGGTCTGTATACTTGTAAGTAGTGGTACTACCCCGGATCGGCAGACTGGGTACCACTGCCTACCACTCTTTAATAACCAGACCCGAAGCAAATATTCATCTCTTTTTTTTTATTAACAAATATTTGCAACATTTAATATTATAAATATTACAAATAAAAGCATTGCTCCGACCGGGAATCGAACCCGGGACTATACGCGCAACAAACCAATCGCTAAACCGTTCGTCCACGCTGTCGTCGCTGTTATATGAACATTTTTTTCTTTTTTGACCACTCTGCCTTATGTTAAACTGGAGTGTTGTCCATAAGTGTAGGCGACTGCTACTACAGGTGAAACTGAAAAAGTAACATCCATTGTTGGCGGCCTAAACCGTCAACTTACAATGTGATTCCGAAACGCGACTAAGTCAATTCACAGTCTTTACACTTGTAAGTGGTGGTACAATCTGTGGACACACTGACAATAAGAGTGGTAGACACCACTGCCTACCACTCTTATTGTACACTCTATGTTTGCCTTACAGAGATAGATACGAAAAAAATTTACAAGCAAAGGTCGACCGTTATAAGAAGAATAGAGTTTTTTATGTAAGTGTTAAATATATATTATTGACATAGTAGTGGAAGCGTGGGAAGCTCTATTGTCTCTGCTTACCCTTAATTGATATACTTAACCGAACATCGCTAATGTTAAGCTATAGCGCTGTCCATGAGAGGAGAAGAAAAAAGCGCAACAAATAAATGTCTGCAAGCAGTAATCGTATCCGCCTTACGAGCTGATCCCGCAACACCACTTCACTTCACGGAGTTTACACCTAGAAAGTGATGGCCACAAATCTTAAACTCCACGTTTTTCCTTACCACTCTTGATCACATATCCCGATGTCCGAAAGTAAATATCTGTTTAATTTATATTTATTTTTAATGAACTTTTTTATTTAATAGCATACGATAGGTTACAAATATAAGTATAAACAAAAAATGTAGTGCATTATAATACATAGGCTGGTTTATGTATGGTATAATAACTAAAACAAACATTAATAATAGAAAACTCTATGAATACTAAATTAAAATGTGAAACTTAAAGTCCATATACAAAGAGAATGAACTAAGAAATAGATTAACAAAATTGACTACTCGCCCAGCGGGGTTAGGTTGGGCAAGTTAAAACGACAATCGTCTCTTGTCGACAATTGGTAAAATAAATCCAAGGCTAAATCCACCAAATTGAGACTATTGATGATAATGATCAAACGTGTCGTCGCACAGACAATATTCGTCACAACGATTAATAGTCTCGTTTTATTGGATTTAGCCTAGCTTTTATTATTTTGACAATCGCCGACGAAAGACGAAACTCGTTTTAACTTGCCAACCTAACCCCGCAGAAAGAGACAACGAGATGCGGCTACCTCAATTAATAGACTTTTTTTATTTCATATTTTTTAAAATTATTAAATAATATTTAATTATGAAAAACAATTGTTATTTAATATTTTTTAGATGCGCTAACATTGAATAATGAATTAAACAAATTATGCATACAACAGCTATAGACGAGACAACTATTGCACGCACGATTGTTATGTTTCTCTCCCTCTTTGCCGCCCGATTTATCACCTTAATAGGGAATGCTAAGTCCATTCTCTCTTTCTATAACTAAAAAAAAACAATATATCATTAAAATTAATCTTATTTATTAATATACCCGTATATTATACACACTTGCTCTGACCGACAATTAATACCGGGGCTTTTCGAATAGCCCCTAATCTTTCAATTATTAGGTAAACAATATAAAGAAAACATTTATTGTTGATTGTCAAAATGTTTAATAATAACTACAAAGAAACTAAATAAAAAATACCATAGCTATAAAAAATACTCAGAGGTAGAAATAGAAATAGCGCCACTTTCTACGAGATCCTGACACAACTCTCTTGTCTCCTTGGCATGTACAAATAATTCTCTTAATACAAGTTCTGTGGTTTATATTGTTTTTTGTATTAAAGTAATAAAAGATCTCATAAAAATGAATATTTAATTACATTATTACTTTAACAAGCCAAATCTAATTGTCGAAATTAATTATATTAAATAACAAAGAGCGAATATTTACCCTAAAAAGGACAATGAAGCAATGAAAGTGAAGATACAAGAGGCAAACACTTCGGCTGAAAACTCAAAGAAAGAAGCCGATGCTTCGGAGGCTCGTGTAGAAAATCTACAAAAGGAATTGGAAGAGATCGAAGTAAAAGTGCCAGAAAACATTTTAAATATTCTGTAAGTTTTACAGCATTTAAAGCTAAAGTGATTTCATTTAAATTTATTTTTATGGATTTTGCAAATGGACTAATATTTTAACGTTTAAGTCTAAATAGTTATCGGCTGCCACAGTCACCGTCACTATGCTGGCCGTCACTAATTGCATCCATTAATATTCGATGTTGTCTTTCTGACAACAGAATTTAGTTCGTAATGTTAAGTTAGTATTGATTCTTTATCCAGTCTGCTCACCAATTTCAGGAGTAACAGCTCAGTCGCGTTACAAGATCGTCAGAGAATTTGACATAATTTAACTAGGCCGGCATAGTGGATCGCTTTTGCCGGAATAGTCGCAACTCAATAAAAATATCTCATCTTTAAAACATATTTTTACTTTTTTTCACAGTGGAAAAGACGAATTGAAAGAAAAGCTAGAAAAGCTCACCCAAGAATACGAAGAATTGATGAAGAAAGTAACTGAAGAACAGTGATTTCTTTTAACCTATTATTTTATAACAAGAATACGATGTTATTTTCTTTTCCTTATTAAATAATTCTAATTATAAATTACTCTTAATTTTATTACCATTCACGCCCTATATTCTTATTTAATATCCCCGGCGCGGCAGTTGCTAATGGGCTAAAACTTTGTCCAAGTATTTAGAAAACCGTGACATTTTGCTGATGGTATTGACCAATCACACATTTTGCATGATTGCACGATATTTTTAAATATTATTATACAGCCTATATGGAGTCGGCTTCCTAATAAAAAGGAACATGAAAATAAATTAGTAAGTTTTACAGCGTTATTTTAGATCAAGTAGTTCTATTAAAAATGAATAGGTTATAGGTGATTTTAATGCAAAAAAATAAGCAACCCAAAAACAGAAAATAGTGAAAACTTTATCTTGGAAAAATTTGGACGCAGAAACAGAAACTGACAATTGGAACAAAAAATGACAATTATGAACACCTTGTTTGAAGCACGAACGTAACGCAAATCAGTCTGGGACATTGTGACAACATAAAAAACGAAAACGAAGTTCGACACGATTTCTCATGATATAATTCATGACTATTTGAGAAGATGATATACCGATCCGCCGAGGATTGAGACAAAAAGATGCCCTCTCACCAAAACTGTTTATAATAGTATCACAAAACATTTTTAATAACTTCAACTGTCAATCGGAAGGCATTAGAGTCAACCGGGATCGACTTACTCACCTCAGATTCGCGGACGATATTGCCATATTCTATAAAACAAGTAATAGTTTAGAAATAATGATAAATAATGAATTAAACAAATTTATGCGGCTTACTATCGCGTTTATTTGTAACATGGCAGAAAGCTATGAAAAGGAGCGTACTCAAAATAGGATACAAAAAATAAAAAGCGAACAAGACGAAAAGCCGAAAATTATAAACGTCTTACAATACGCTCTAAAGCAGAAGTGGACGTGGACAGGACATATAGCAAGACGCACATAGAACAGGTGGACATGGGAGAGACCAACAGGAAAAAGGTCTTAGAAAAGGTGGATAGAAGACATTCAATCAAAAGCAGGAAGCGAATGGAGAATGAGAGCGACAGACAGAGGGGCTTAGAACAACCTGGAGGAGACCAATACCTAAACAGGGGATCCGATTCATAATGAGGAAATATAAAATTAAAATGTTTGTAAAAGTAATTTAAGATTGGAAATAAATGCGTAAATTATTTTACCAAAATTATCTATGAACATTAAAATTAAATTGATGTTCACTTCTTAAAATAATGATAGTTTTGATTTTTCTGTTAAGTTGTATTGCTATTTTTCTGTTTAAATTGTATCGTTTATTCAGTTATATTTTTAATACATTATACCAAAATAAAATACTCATAAATAACAACATATTTTTAACACGTAGTTTACAATATTTTAAATTAAAATTGTATTATTGTAATTAAAACTAAGAGCTATATTATTAGGCGCAGACAGAAGTGATGTATTTATTATACTTGTAAATTTAATTACGCATTTTGGTGAAAACTTGACGATAATAAAGGAATCCACAAATTATAATAGACACTGGGACTGTCGCAGCTGGGACAGTGTAATTTCATTTCGGGGATGAACGTTCTCGGCTCATTAGTAACTTACTTACGATTGCTGCCAGTTATAATTTAAAGTAAAAAGTACTCTAGGACTTCACAAAATTACTGCGTAAACATTTTATTAAGAAGTGCTTAACTCAGTTTAGAAATTAGTAATGAACCCGGCGTTTGTCACTCAAGCTCGTACTCTGCGTTTATTTGCTCGCATTATTCTATCGTATGCTTCCATCGTGCAGTTATTTCAACTTTTAACGTTAAATCTAAGTCGCATATTGCCGAGAGACACGCGTTATTAATTTACAAATTAATAGTACTAGCCGAGGATATTTAAAAATATATAATATCGTTGGTACTAGCAATTAAATATACCCAAAAATGATGCTAAGATCCGATTTAGAAAACGTCAACAAACTATAATTTCTTATTCTTATATTTCCGATATTATTATATACAATATTTTTACGCTCTTGTACATATATTTGATAATGTATGTCATATTTATTCTGCCTTGCTTCTTATGTTTTCTATTCGTTCCAATAATGTTGGATGGCTATGGTGCCATATGGAATATAACTTATCATTTATGGGATATATTAAGTTATCTGTGCTCAGTTTGATGAGAGCTTTCTCTAACTGTTCTCCATAATTTAAAGAAACAGCAAATTCATCAGCTTCATATTCAGTTTTGCGAATAAGAAAAGTCGTAAGAAATGTCATCAGGAAATCATATGGTATAATTAAAAATTTAAAGACTACAATTAAACCAATAATGATAGGTTGTTGGCCAGCTGGGAAACCCAAAGAAGTATACAACAGAGAATTCTTGTACATCAACACATAAGCAGTTAATGTTAAAAGAAAATTTAATTCAATCAACGCCAGCCTTATATAAATATGGTTGCATTTCCAATGGCCTAATTCATGTGCTAGAACGCCTAATAACTCATCCACAGTACATCCAACCGTTTGCTTCTTTTCCTCGTCATACTTTTCAAATAAAGTATCATATAAAATGATAATTTTTACACCAAATATGCCACCGAAATATGCATTGCTGTGTGAAGATCTGACAGAACCTTCCAGAACATATACTTGACCCAAAGGAAAATTAACACTTTCGGCGAGTCGTTCAATTTCACGCTTTAGTGCGCCATCGGGCAAAGGAGTTAGTTTGTAAAAGAGTGGCGCAATAATACTTGGATATGCTATCATCATCAGCATTATCAAAATTGTAGTGAACAACCATAACCATAGAATTAGTAAATTACTTTCACGTGAAATTATATAAATTAGTGTGGAAGTAATTGGTAAAGAAAATAAACTAAGTAATAAATAATATTTTATGTGATCCCTGACAAAGAATCCAACTGTTTGCTTATTGAATCCGTGTTTCTCTTCTAATATAAAAATTGAGTAAATGGCGAAAGGCATGCGGATCAAGAGCCTGTACATTAACATAAATAATAAAAATACACAACTAGAGAGTATCTCTGAATTGGGACAATGAAGTAACTTTAAAACTTGTTCAGATTTTATCCAAACTAATGCGTACCAATTCACATATAAGATCGCAGAAGTTAAAATGACATTATAAAGGTGATTAACGAGTACGAATCGCAATCTAGCCATTGAATATAGGCGAGCCTTCTCGAATGTTTCTGGATTATAGATCTTCTTTAGCGCATCGGGAATCGTATTGATTTGATGTACTTTTAACTGTAAGTAAATAACAAATTATGATGGTGATAAGATATATATCAAACAAAAAACTACTAGCTGCGTACAATAACATGAGACTCGAGTAGTATGCGACCCTTCCCGCCCACAACACAGAGGTTAAAGCCATTTTTAGTCTCGTTAAATCACCTTACGCAAGAGGACGTATGGACGGGAGTAGGACGTCGACAACTTCCCAGACCCAGGTTTCATGTTATCGAGAACGCGTAGTACTTATAATTGCTTACTTGCCGAAGTGTTAGATATAGCTCCCAAAAATACTCGGACCAGGAGAAGAACATAATGGCAGATAAAACGAACGTTTCATTTATAATCATCTTGGAGAATTCATTAACAATAATTTATTTAAACTAATAATTTTGTGGATAAATTGTTAAAATTATTTATAACTTACATTTTGAGATAGTTTGACAATTTACTGATTCGACTTAAATAGGCACACGACACAAACTCGAACCGCACTCTCTTCTGGATTGGTAAATAAATAAATCTAGATATTAAATTAAACACCTACCAGGACCCCAATTCTCTTAATTATTAGTATTAATACATTATAGCAACGAATAAACAGTGAAATTATTAGCCGTCGTAAGTGACCAATGAACGTAGTTAAAATAAAAATCAAAATTAAAATTTTAAAGGAACCCCCGAAACGCCTGAAACCACTTTAGTCATATCACCAGCTTTATAGTAATAAACAACATTAGTCATGGCTCAATAGTTATATCCCTTTAATATTCATTGGATCCTCATGGTGCATCATCAGATAACTACTCCAGGTCTTTAATTTGATAACGGTCCAGCTAATGGCTCATAGTGAGTAATAATTTTAGTTAAAGCACTATGATATTATCTGTTGTTGATTTGCTGATCTGAGAGGGTTCATGATAGTGGATGATCGGATACTCCCGATCTTTAATTTAAAAATGGCCAAGTTAAAGGCTTTAGTTAAAGCACTATAGTTCTATCTCTTGTTAATTTGCTGATCTGACTTATTTTTTATTTTTAATATTAAAAATATATGAGTATTTATTCGCGTCTAAGTAACCTTCAGAGTTTACCAGCTTCAACCTCGTACAATATATATCGTAATAAATATTGTTTGGGGGTTTTTTTAATGAGATTTGCGTGTACCATTTGTAGTCGCATCTGAACATTTAAAGCCTTATTCTTTAAAGCCAATTCAATCTAACTCCAATTATCTTTAAGGAATAATCGACAAGTGGAATGCTTTACCAGTTCATGTATTCTCTTACCTTTGATCCTTCAAGCGAAGTGAAAAACTCTGCCTAGCACGGTCACTGAGAAACCATAATAGGTTTTTACAGTCTTCAGCGCTTATGGACTTCGCCTTTTTACCATCAGGCAAGTCAATGACAGATGTCGCGAATCAATACACAACTAGAATAAAGCAGCGACAATACGATTGTCGAGAATGAAATGTAATTGGTTAACATAACTATATTAAAAGCGACCGTGGTCTAGTGGCATGGATCATTGAAGCGAGGCGTGAAGGAGCACCTTTGGCCGGAATAGTGTCGGCGACTGGGGCAACCGTGTAGACTCTGTTTTTTACAGTCGTCAGCATTCTTGGACCTCCTTTTGCTTACCATCAGGCGGGTCGAGGCCAGATGTCGAGCCACAATAAAAAAAAGTGGCGCGTGAATATACGAGCCTATACACGCCGCAAATACTCAATCAATCAAATTGTTACGCCTTTTTTATTGTCTCTGCCTATCTCACAGGGATAGGCAAAGACAATGGAACGCCACTTGCCACGATTCTGATACAACTCCCTTGCTTCCTTCACATTCACAATTCTCTTCATACAAGCGTTATGGGCACTAGGCAACCTAGGTTTCTTGAGGATGTCTCCAATTTGGTCGGAAAACACCCTCCTGGGCTTGCAAATACTCCTGGTTTGTAAACGCACTAAGGCAGAGGTGAAATGCCATAATCCTTACTTGGTCAACTTAGCTATTAACGGAACATGACACTGCAGATTCTGTATAACTATGTCTCTAACGACCTAAACAAGCACAAAACACAATGTTGAATATAAAATAAATATTTACATTTTAATATATATTCTTTTATTTTTAACACGTTAACACGCTTTTATTATCTTGACTTGTATGTATGTAACTATGTAACGGAATATTTCGAATTAATTTTCACCCACTTCCAGAGGCTTCCCACTTCCTGAATAATATAAAAATTTGTACAGGTATTCAAAATCGATGACAATACAATAATACTTTTTCTGTGCGCTCCATTGTATCTGCCTATCCCTATGGAAAAAAAATGTGAGACAATTTGATTGACATCAGGCGGGTCACAATAAAAAAGTACAGTAGTTCACATTATCAAGCGTTTTTTTTAACTATAGTTTTAATTTATTACTCTACTTCAATTAAGGCAACCGTTTCTATTATTTTCTACAATTTTAGATATAAATTCAAGGCAAGTGTCGGTCGTAATATATTTCTGCTACTTGTTTTCTTTAATTTTAACTCGACATATGACTCGCATGATGTTAAGCTGGGCTCCGATTCCTCAATTCACACGACAGAAAAATGACTTGGCAACGAACTTGCACCGATATTTGGTATTCTCTTTGGTATATCAGTGTAAGTCATGTCCCTGATATGCGGTCAAACCCGCTACTTACGCGTGCTAACCAATGCGCCACGCCTGTTGTCACATACCTACAGGTGAAATTAGGAATTTTAACTAAAAACTTACTTAAAAGAAACCTTTCATTAAGGAGCTCATTATCAAAACAAAGAATCAAATTAAAGAGAGTTTTAATTAAATAGGCACTTACGATGTTCTAACTGCCAGCCAGATCGACAAAAGACCTCTCATTTTTTCCCTTCATAATAAAGTCATATGACCTCCGCTCCGTTTATCGTCGCCTGGCAAACATCCAGGGGTGTGATTTTTAAATTTTTACCGTTGGATTCGAGTTTAACAGTTTCGCATGCGACTTTGCTTTCTATTAGTTCATTTTTTTTAGATTTTTGAACCATTCAAAAGCTGTGATGCTTATTTTGTAAAAAAAGTCAATTGTTATTTATTACCATTACACACAGAAATAAATATACATTTTGTTCAAGCGACAAAAACCGATAAAAAGGTGAAAATGAAATCGTTTCCAGAAACGTTAAATTAGTAGTCTATAAATTTGCAATTGCAAGGGCATTTGCAAATTTTCTGAATTCGAATGCGAGTGCGCCATTATAGAACAAATCAAAAATCGCACGCCAGTTCTGTTAGTTGCATATCCTATTTCATACCTTGTATGTCAACGGCATTTCTTATACATGTACTTATGGTGCACTAGCAAGATAAAACCACGACATGTAGTTTTAATTTATGCTAAGCATTTTAAGAAGTATTTTTTTGGAAATTTGTCATGGCTTGATTCCCACGGATTTTTTTAAATTGAGACACGACATCTGATTAGATTCCAAGCAGATATCTCGCTTTCTTCACATTCATACTTACTTTATTTCTATTTCAGTTCAATTCTCCCTCTGGGAAGGCAAATAAAACTTTGTTCATACAGCCTAGTCTTCCGTTATAATGTCTTTAGTGGATGAAGATGAAACACTTTATAAAGGTGTAGATAATGGTACACATTACTACAAATGCAAAAACGTCTCAAAGCTAATTTGACTGTACAAGTCTACAGACCGTAAACGCTTGTAAGTTGCCGGTTTAAACTAGGCCGGCAAAGTGAATGTGACTGTTAACTACTGTTATTTAACTGTAGTAGCAGACACCTTCATTCATGGAATGCAATCCACTTTATCATCAAATCTGACCTCGATTTGTTCAAGAGCACTGGCGACTAAAAAGTTGACTTAGTTTACGATTGCCTCAGTCGTCTTCACTATGCTGGGTAGCAGCGTGCGAGTAAAGTATTCCACTTGTCGATTGTTCGACAAAACACATTCTTGAAAGAATTAGGGTACTGCCTGTACCTACATACTTAGTTATAAACTATATAGGGTCTCTCTTTTACATATAAGCATAGAATGCTTTTGATGCTCAACTTAAACCGCCCCATTAAAGTTACCTGGACCCTTGTTTATAATATTACGCCTAGAATTACAAAACTTCTGAAAACTCTAAAATTAAATCTCAGCTATGTACAAACATATTAAATTTCAACTTTATTAGAAACAAAATTAACTCATATTAAAATACAAGGATGTTTGAGTGTTTTTTAATAAAGAAACAAAAGGAAAAATCAAACAAACAGAAAGGAATTTGAACGAATATACGTTTGTTTTTAAAGAACAAAGAATAGGTACTTACATATTTTCGAACACAAACAATAATTTAATTAAAAAAGTCGACAAAATGATTCTAGTTTAATTCGAGAGCGATCTTCAGTCTCTTTTTCGGATTCATTTGCATTTGAAAACGCGAAGGTTCATGTAATTGGTTTAAGCACCTATTTAAATCATTCAACTTAAAGTATTAAAGAGTAAATCAACATAAATCAATGGAACAAATGAATATTTTAACATAATTTTCTTATTCATCTTTTCTTTTGAGGATAACACTTTAGGCAGTCAGTTCACGAAGCAACACAAGTTTCTATTTTAATTTAATTTATACAAATATATCGGTTAGCAGTTCAATATCTACGCAGTACACCTAGTGGACATCGGGTCTTATAATTTAAATTGCTGTACCAACATTTTTGAAGAGGGCAATTAATTGGGCATAAGAAGGTACTTAGAAGACATAGTTAAATGCCCATCTAAATAGGTCGTCTAATTTACATCCTAAGGATAGGTATTATAGGGGCAGATATATTTTAAAAAGTCCAAAAGTGCTAATTGGATGCTAATTAGATACCAATAATATTCAGAAAAACGACGCGACATTGAGATAAATTAATCGTGCTGCATTAAAAAGGCGACCGTGGTGTAGTGGCAGAGCAATGGTTACACAAACCGAGAGCACGAGTTCGAGACCACCCACCGGTACCAATGTATCTTTGATATATGTACTTTGGTTGTCCAGTTTCTATGATACAAGCACTTTAGTAGCTTGGTATAGAAATGTAAATAAATAAAACAAATACGTTCCCACCTGATTACGCCTGAAAAGCTGCGTCATTGTATAAACTTCAAAAACCATCAACATTGATGACGCAACAAACTCAAACCTTGCAGTACTAGTCTAGTGCATCAATCCCCTCATTCCGAATCGAACAATTTTTATCAAAGCGATCAATTTTGATCTTTGATCAAACACGACATCTGATCTTGACCCGCCTTTTTATTTACTATTATTTAGCATTAATATCACGCGTATGACGTCAGTTCCTGCAGCTCAACGTGTTCTAGATTCCTAAGACTATAACTCTATACAAGACGTCACTAACGTCTGTCATTGATTTTGCGATTTTTGTCGTTTCAAAATGTAACCTTACTTCGACTGCGTTAGTGGTAGTGCAATGGTCACACAAACCAAGAGTCCCCAGTTCAAAAGTATACCTTGTATCTTTTATATATGAACTTTGGTCGTCATGTTTCTATGATACAAGCGCTATTGTTAGCTTAATATAGAAATGTAAAAATAGAAACAATGAAACAAATTGGGTAAACAGCCTAATGTTTGATATTGAATAAACAAGCAATAGCATTTGTGATAACGTTAAAGCGCGTATACTATTAAATCTGTTCCAAATTGATTGAGCACTGTAACTCCTCAAAACGCACACATCAATTTCTGTTTGGAACGGTCAATTCGGAATGAGGGGATAGTTACACGTTGACACACCATACATGACACACCATAACTCTGTCCTATTCCCACACACGGGCTTTACCGTTTCACGTTACTCTCACGCAAACACGTGTCGCTGATTTTGGTCGCCTGTTATCCGCATATAATATTATCAAACTGGATTTGTTGCCGGCTGCGCGGTTACGAAGACGCTCGCCGGTATTTTAATAACTTGAAATATTGATACTACGAATTGTAAGTATTTTTAAACTATTTCTATTCAAAGTGTAATTATACGTGATGCTATTAGCACACTATGCATATTGAAATTCCGCTAGCGTTAAAAATTCGTGGAAAATTTATGCATAATTGTGATTTGACGAGCAATGGGATTTTGTATTCTAATATTAAAAGCATGTAAACTCGTTAGCCTAAATATTCAAATTATTAAATCTTTTGTTGCTTCTCTCTTAAAACTAATTAATAATTAATCTTTCTGGTTGACGTTAGAGATTAGACAAAAGTGAACATCATTTAAATATTACGGAAATTGGGATCTAATAAGATCAGTGCATAAGCCATATTTTATATTTTTTTATATAGTCAAGGCGACGGTGCGTTAAGGGTTATATTCAAAACTACAAATGTATCATTGATATGTTATGTTCTTTAGTAGCACAGTTTCTATGATACAAGCACGTATAGTAACTTACTATGGAAATGTAAAAATTGAAAGAACAATCAGCTGACTGGGCATACGACCTTCAACCGTCTGCCTATCGATTGAGGCAACGGTAAAATATAACGTATTTTTAGACCTCCCCTTGCTTATCATCAGGCTAGGTCAAATGTGTCTCAAAAATAAATAGAAAACTGATCCCGAGAAAATATTTGGACTATTTTTTATTACCAAGATTGACCAGGAAATCCTTGACACTCCGAGTAGCAAGCTTTTGTGATAACCACTGCGGTAGTAACATTTTTATGCTCGATCCAAGGCATTGATTTTAATTGCTATTATGAAGAAACCTAACACTGCAGCCGTTATTAAAATTGTATTGTTTCCTGTACGCTCTTGAAAACAAAAAGTCCATAATTAATGGCGTTCGCAAGCAAATAATAAAAAGGTCAATCAATGCATTCATTGTACCGTCATATTTATACAGATGTAACGTTTTTGTTGCGACACGACATCTTACCTAGACTTGCATCATAGTAAGCTAGAGGATGTCCAAGAGCGCAGACGACTTAAAAACCGACTCAGTTTACGGTTGCCTCAATCGCTGCCACTATGACGCTTTAAGGATTCAAGGTTATAGGATAGGGAAAACACAATTTTGTTTATAGAAAATGAAATCATCTTTGAAATGTCACATTAAGGTCAAATAAAATGATATTTTAAAAGCCAATGAACTCCATGCTCTCTACATTAATATGTCCTACTAATTTGCGCGCACGATGCCATTACTTAATTCCTTTAACCTTAACTTTCAGAAGCATGTGCGGAATTTGGGCAGTTTTTGGGTTACCAGATGGACTGTGTCCACGATGCATCAAATCATTTTCTGCAATCAACCATCGAGGACCAGACGCTTGGCGTATTGAACAAGATGCTCGTGTACCTACTGCCTTATTAGGTTTTCAAAGACTAGCTATCGTCGATGGACTTTATGGCATGCAACCTATGAAGTTACACTTGTACCCTAAAACGAGCCTGATTTGTAACGGAGAAATATACAACTGTAAGAGATTAAAAAAACAATACGACTTTCCATACGAAACCAACTGCGATGTGGAAGCAATTATTCATCTTTACCATACTCAAGGAATTGATAAAACCGTTCGCAACCTAGACGGCGTGTTCGCATTTTGTATTTTAGATGCGGAAAACCAAAAAGTATTCATTGCTCGCGATCCTTATGGCGTCCGTCCACTTTTCACGTTAGTCGACGAAGAAAAAGGGTTTCTAGGTTTATGTTCTGAAGCAAAAGGATTGGTACACTTAAAAGAAAACTTAACTCAAACATCTACTTTAGGTCAATTTCCTCCAGGTCATTTCCAGGTATGGAATGTCTTACCTAATGGTAAAGTAAAACTGGAGCGCACAGAAAGATATTTCAAGCCTGGTGATCTTACTCTTTCTTTGCCATTTGTTCCAGAAGACTCATTAAAAAACTTAACCGTCTATGAGAAAACTGCTTATTTATTAGAAGAGGCTTGTAGAAAGAGATTGATGTCTGATAGACGTATAGGTTGTCTTCTAAGTGGCGGGTTAGATTCATCACTTATAACTGCGATGGTTGTGAAGTTAGCTAAAGAAATAAATTTACCATACACTATTCAAACATTTGCTATTGGAATGGGTACCTCTCCGGATTTAATAGCCGCCCGAACTGTGGCTAAACATTTGGGCACTGAACATCACGAGGTTATATTTGACGAAAATGATGTAAAGAAAGTTTTAGATCATGTAATTTACCATTTAGAAGCTTTTGATATAACAACTATAAGAGCTAGTACTCCTATGTATATTTTAGCTAAATACATAAAAGAAAAAACTGATACTACGGTTATCTTTAGTGGAGAAGGTGCTGATGAATTAGCTCAGGGTTATATTTACTTTAGAGACGCTCCTTCGCCTCAGCTCGGGCATGAAGAAAGCATTCGATTACTTTCCGACATTTACCTATACGATGGCTTGAGAGCAGATCGTACTACGAGTGCGTTTAGTTTGGAACTTCGTGTGCCGTTTTTGGATTTACAATTCACCAATCACTACCTCAGTATTGATCCTAAACTCCGTCAACCTCAAGAAGGCGTTGAGAAGTATTTATTGCGGTATAGTTTCACAAGTAGTGATTTGTTGCCCAAAGAGATATTGTGGCGCCACAAGGAAGCTTTCAGCGATGGTGTGGCATCAGTCAAAAAGTCATTATTCGAAACAATTGCTGAGATTGTGGCTGAGAGATGTCCCAAAGAAGATATTGATTTCAAAGGTACAAAACCATATACAGACGAATCAAAGTATTATAGGTATGTCTTTGAGAAATCATATCCAGAACAGTATAATTTTACACCGTATTATTGGATGCCCAAATGGGTTGCAGTCACAGATCCTTCTGCAAGATTTATAAACCATTATGCAGCCAAATAAATGTGTCAAACTATTAAGCTGGTTTTACTTAAAAACAACATTTTAAGACAAACTAAATTCTAACAATTAATTTTTGTGATTATTATTTAAGCTAGACGAAACAAATGAAACCCCTAAAACAATAATATTACGATTTAAGTTACAAATAAAAATTGGGAAAAAATTCACGCACACATCCGTCAGCTGTGTAATACAGCAATATGTTTTTTTTATTGTGACTCGATATATGACGGACCCCGCTTGATGTTAAGACGAAGTGTGGTCCATGAATGAATGTCACTGCTACTCCAATTCAATAACTGTGTGTAGCAATCATATCCTAGATGGAGCCGGCAACTTACAAGCTGATCCCGAAACGTGACCAAATCATTTCACGGTCTGTATACTTGTAAGTGGCGGTACTGCCCCAGATCAGCAGACTGGGTACCACTGCCTACCACTCTTAAAATGTACTAGATGAAATAGGTAAAAAAAATTACAAACTACTAAAAAACGTTAATTTGCAACTATATCAACTGCAAAATGGAGCTGAAAGAATTGCACGATGCGATGAAGATTTGGGATTCGAACCCAGACGGCTGATAACGGGCTGATGTGTACGCGCGAATTAGATTTTTCTACCCAACTTTTATTACTATACCTTCAAGCGATGCGTGAAGAAGCACTTTTGGCCGGCATAGTGACGGCGACTGGGGCAACAGTGAACACTCGGTTTTTACAGTCGTTGGCACTCTTAGATCTTCTCTTACCATCAGGCGGGGTCGAGGTCAGATATCGAGTGACAATAAAAAAAATTCACTCGCATCCACATGGTGGTGAGAGTAAAGATGGCGGTATGACCCTGCTAAACACAGCAGCACATGTACATTTTGGAACCACTCATTTTATGTTTTTTTTAGTAAACATTATTTGAAAATAACATAGGTATATTGTATAATTTTAAATATGCTTTTACATAATTTACGATAATGTATTTTTTTTTACAAAGCACTGCATATTTTTGCTATTTCCACAATTGACAATAGAAAACCATTTTTTTATTTTATGGGTTTGTTTTCCTTTTAACTCAGTGCACAATAAATACGTTATAATTGTACTATAAAGCATTGGTATATTTACATTTATAAAAAAAAAACATTTAAGTTGATATCAATATATACTATGAATTAAAAAAAAACAATAAATAATGTAGGAAATGTTTATTTTAATATAAATAAAATTTAAGGTAACCAAACTATTATTAAATTGTAAATTTCAAGCAATACCTGTAAGATCAACCAAGGATAGCATCCTCCTCACAATGATTACCATTTTGAGTTTCAGTAACTTTTTCTAGCTCTTCCTGATTTTTCTTAATCTTCTCACATATATAATTCCAATATTTGCAACGGATTTTATCATACTTATTAGCAAGATCTTGACATAATTTTATTGCTCTTTCGCCGTTATGAAAGCTGTTTGTTTCACGTTTCTTCATAGCTTCATCACACATGTCCACTAAGAATGCTAATAAGTATGGGGAATGACATTTCATTTTATACAGATCCTCGCAGAATGTCGTCACAACAGCATTACCATTAATACCTCTCTTATCATGAAGAAGTACACCTCTAAGATAATTCCAAGCGCTCTCGTTGTTCTTCACCATTGATATTTTATCGATGGCGTAGCAAATTTCTTTTTGTACATTCAAATCTGACCAACCGACACTGTTATTGATTACGAAATATCGTTGGTTCCATGCGGAGTTGTTTCTTACGTCATCAACAATAAGATTGTGAACAAAGTCCAATTCATTATCGTACAACCTGAAATTATATACATAAGTATACTAAGTGTGTACAAATAGACGTGCAACTAGTGTTGATAAGATTTGTGCGTCAATAAAAGCTTAACAGTACAAACTGTTTCAAGAAATTATACCTTAATATATAGTAAATAATTGACTAATGATAATTTCATGGTATATTTGTGGAATTAAAAACATACAATTTCTACATAATGCTATATAGCTATAGTATTATATATAATACAGTTTTACCAACCCAAATACATTTAAACAGTCATCACATAATCAGTGACAAATATTATTGTAGGGCGCCATATCAAAACAGCCTGCCTGATGTTAGACTAGAGTCCATGAATATATATGACTGCTACTACAATTAAATAACTGCAAATAGGATCCACTATGCCAGCTAACTGGTACTGACAATTTCAGGCTCATCCCTAAACGCAACTAAGTAATTTTACAGTCTATACACTTGTAACTGGTTATGGTCTATGACCCTTAGGTCAGCACAGGGAAGGCGACTGAGGCAACTGCAAACTGAGCCAGTTAGTAAAATATTATTCTCCTATGCTGTTTTTAATCTGGCGACTCACGTGTCACTAGATGGCGTTGCAATCGGCGTTCCAAACCAAAATTTCGCTATTGATACCTGACATAAAACCATAAGTTGGTGTCCACATAATAAAATATAATCCTTTTCTTGCTGTCTCCACAATAATATACTAAACTAGCTTCATTTACAAAACTGTCCTTAACACAAAAATATAATCTGTCACCTAGTCATAAAATGAAATAAAAAAACTTATTTACCCAAAAGTTTTTATAACCCATTGCCTATGTTGCCAGGCATGATAATTCTTAGAATCAGCTGCGAGTACCTCAGCTGTTAGTGGCAACTCCAATGATGGATCTTTAAGCCATTCAACCAATACTCTGCGATGGTGCCAAACCTATGAACAATACATATTTATTTAAATGTAATAAAGCAATATCTTTGTGTTTTATGGGCTGATACTACTTTAGGCGACTGTGGTGTAGTGGTAGTGCAAGGGCTACGTAAGCCGAGTGGCACGGGTTCGAAACCACTTACCGGTACCAATGTATCTTTGATATATGTACTTTGGTTGTCCGGTTTCTATGATACAAGCACTTTAGTGGTATAGAAATGTATAATAAAAAAAATATCAGTGTCTTTTTATATGACAGCACCCCACCTGACATTAAGCTGACACCAGACACAATGGAGCACAACTCTCCACTATCTTTACACAACTTCTATAATAAGGCATTTCTATAATAAGCTATTAAACATGCTTCTATTATAAAAACAGAACAAACAAAGTATATATTATATCAAACAAACATTGGTATAGACCATTTCTCCATACTTGGCAAAAGCAGTAAACAAACTTTCAGCATAATGACGGATTAACGATAAAAAACAATTTCAGTAATTCGCAAATCAATACGAATATATGAAAATAACTAAAATTACTGTGAAATGGTTTTTATTGGGGAACAATGTTTTTCATTTGTGAATTTAGTTTCCTGATAAATGTATTTTAATTAAAAAAATGTATGTGTGTGATTTTAATAACTTTTCTGCATTTGTTACATTGTGTATGTTTATTCTTTAGAATAAAGTAGTAATAAACATTTTCTTTAGATAAATGTCATGGGAAATGGTGATTTTCATGATTGTATACTACTTGTAACAAACATGAAATTGTTTACTCATGTTTATTACCAAGTAACAAAAAACACATTATACCAGTAAGTAGTTAAAGAATTAGAAACTCTTGGTTTGTATAACCATGTCACAACCACTACATTCCACTACACATTTCAAGTTGCATGGGCCATCAAAAAAAAAAAAAATTTACCTGATAATTTTTAGGTGAGTCTTCAATGACAGATGCCACATAACTCAATTCCGCTTGCAGATCTGCATTCAAAGCTTTCAATATCTCCCTCCTAAAAAGTGGCAAAAGATCAATATAATTCATTATGAAGTTTTTTTTTTATTGTGACACGACATCTGACCTCGTCCCGCCTGATGATAAGCAAGAGGAGGTCCAAGAGTGACGACGACTGAGAAAGCCGAGTTTGTTCTCGGCTGCACCAGCCGCCGTCACTATGCCGGCCCAAGGTGCTTCTTCACTTCAATCAATCAATCAATTTGTCCCTGCCTCTTTCCCACAGGGATAGGCAGGGACAAAGGAGTGCAATCCACAATCCTGACACGACTCCCTCGCTTCCTTTACAATTATCTTCATACAAGGTCTACAGTTAAGGCACTAGGCCACACAGGTAAAAAACTGCAGCTAGAAATCTAGGTGCCCTATGGATTCTTATCTCCAGCTATGACTTATACATGCCTATATACACCCAGCAGCTCTAAATAGTGATGATAGGTAGGTTTTTAATATTCAATTACTATTTAACTGTAAAAGGACATCATTCATTTTGTATGGGGACTTGGGCTTAATTGTACTAAAAGTGGGAAATGTACAATAAAATAGTTCGATACAACAATATTTTAATGTGCTTGGTAAATATCCTTTATGTTGCATAGTTTAGATGTACGAAATGATCAAACTATAATCATGACAGTTCAATGCAGAAACCATTAAGTTCACTGCCAGCCCAAAAAAAAGTCGTCAATCACTTTTTAATTAAAAAAAAAACATCAGGCAGTCGATCCTTAGTCTCGACTCTCATTCAAGGTTATGGCGTGATAGCGTTTCTTCCGGTTTGATCTTCCCACCAAATGTTTAGGCATCGCAAACGTCATCAATATAATACTGTCGTTAAACATTTTGAAACTAGTAAAAAATAGAGTAAAAGTATATATTAAATTTTTAAAAATTATCTCCTGTTTTGCTAGTAATTAGCATACATATTTTTAGTGATACTATTGTCTTGAAAAGTAAGTTGGAATTAAATAAAAAAGATATTTTTTTATAAAAAGTCGTTTTATTCATCTAATTAGATTATTTCCTGCTGAGTAAGGTTCACTTTCACCAACATCCCAACATTTTAGTTCGCGTGATATTCCGTCGTGGCGTCTCTAATTGCCACTTGTTGTCTATGGCAGTCGAGCTTCTTCTCTTGAGTACAATGTTCCTTGGTCAACTGTGTGTGACATTTATTTTTTAATATGTGTTTTCCGCGTGGTTTAGAAACTAAAAATAATCATTTTTATTTTCCAAATAACTCAATCGTACAGCAATTAAAAGCAAAATTGCTATTAGTTTTGTCAATACGAGTATCAAACCTACCATTTATATATATTTTTATCATCGGCCGTGACAAAAGTGTTACAATAAAAGTCCAAAATGAATGATGTCCTTTTAAACTATTTTTATTATGACATGACATCTGTCTTTAGTCTTGCCTCTAGGCGAGTTTTTACAGTCCCTGGCACTCTTTGAAATCCTTTTGCATACCATCAGGCAGGTTGAGGTCAGATGTCGAAGCACAATAAAAAAAAGGTCAAGAGCACCAACGACTGAAACACAATTTAGTTTACAGTTGTGTCAGTCACCTTCACCATGGCAGCAAGAGAAAACTTCAGGTATTTTTAATATAAATGTAAGTTTACCTGTATTGCCACACTGTATAATTTGCAGAATTAAGCTCTAGTGCATCTTTAGTCAAGCTCAGAGCACGTTCAGATTTCTCATTATTTTTAAGAATTGCTCTGAAATAATCATATACATCCTCAACTGAAAACAAAATTTAAAATTGTTAATATACATTTTAACTCAGATTATTTTCACTGAGGAAATTTATTAATAATAAAATATAATAATTTTTATTATAATTATATATTTTTTTATCATATTGCTAGGTTGCCTAGTGCCCATAACCATAATAGAAGAGAATTGTGAATGTGAAGGAAGTGAGGGAGTTGTGTCAGGATCGTGGAAGTGGCGCTCCAATGAGCATATTAGTGGCAGTCAAGTTTTGTAGGGGATGGAACATTGCCCAATTCTCCGAGCTACAAAATCTTATTTTGTTTGAGTCTAGGTATTGTATATCTTTTTTCATATAACTAAACTGCTATTGGATTAGGGCGCTTGACTAGTTTTTCACTGTATTGGGGTTTATGCTTTATTGTTTCAGCTGAAACTGTGGGGATGTTGATGTACTTGGGCAAATATGACTATGGCTTAAGTATTGTACTGTACACATATGATACCTGATGTTAAGCCAACTAACTGCCTGGAGGATAAACAGCTTCCAGATGGAAGCTTCCTCCAAGGACCACTCTAGCTTTAAACCAGGTTAAGTAGTTTAAAGCTAGAGTTTGTATATAGAGAGAATATGTTGTTTGTAGCCAATAGAAAAAATTGCACCTTTCAAAAAAATACAAACGAAAGCAAGGAAGCACACTTCACTTTCTTAAGCACCATAAAAACTTAGGGGGAGGGGGAGGGAAGGGCAACCCTCGGGAGGGGGAAACAAATTACGGAAATGCTTATTTTTCAAGTTCTAGCGTAAAAACTATGCTTCTCCGTAAGTTGATATTTTTGAAAATTATACTTCATTAACAAACCTATCTATAAAAAAAATATCTGCTAAATTCCGCAAAGCTGAGCCGAAAGCTATTTTTACCTCAGCCACATTCATCCTAATACATCTTGACTTAGTTCACTAGTACTGTAAAATAGCTTAAACTTACATTACATATCATAAATAAGAATGTACAGTAAATAACCTTGGTTAAATAAGTAAATTTAGTAGATAACGCAAAAACTTACATTTTTCTGAATGAGCAATAACTACAACAGGGTTCGGGCCATCATTTTCTGGGATAGGGATAACATCGCTCCATTCAGGCCTATTTTTATATAATTCCCAAATTTCACCATTATCTCCGTTTTCAGACATTCTTATGCAGTACACCACAGGAAATATAGTAAGGTTAATTCAAATGCATTACAATTCGATAGCAAGCAGTGGTGCGAGAAATTAAATTCAAAATAAAATGCTATTCTACTATTTTGACTGAGCGTAACTAAATCACACGGTACTCTGATAATGGGCCGATTTAAAGTGCACTACTATACTTTATTTATACACTCGGAGCAAATTTTTATTTATTCAAGATCGAGAATGAATGTGTCAACAATCCAAAATGACACGACGGAGAAACTGAAATGTCAAAAACGGAGAGCTCTGGCGGGCAACTGCAAATGATACATCGTGCGATTGTAAATAATTTGAAAAACTTTTGTTTCTTAAGTAATAATGTTTAATATTGGTAAAATTCTCATCCAATAATGATATATATATTTTTTAAAGTATATACAAGTTATCTAAAGCTGTAAAACGTGTCTTTACGTGTTCCCCCAAGACTCCTTCGGAAGTTTTAGTAGTATTTTACAACACACATCCCTAACCTTATTTTTAAATGATTAAATGGCCTATTTACCATAAATAAATAGAAACATAAAATTATTTCTAGAATTGACACTAGAAAATTAAATCTAAGCTATGTTATGAACAAAACCAAATAAAAAAGAGTTTTGGCGGGAAACTGCAAGTGACAGGTCGTGCAATTTTTAATTATTTGTAAAGCTTGTGTTACTTGAATAATAATGTGTAATAATAGTGCAATTGTTATCCCGTAATCATTTTTAAGTTGATCGAGCATAGACAAGTAAATTAAAGCTGTTTACGTGTCTCTTCCTGTTTCCTTGAAGACTCCGTCGGAAGAGTTTTAGTAAAACTTTTTCACCGCTTTACTAAAACCATTATCATCATTTTCATCCTCATGTAATGGATGAAACACTAAAGTGATTTATTTTCATCCACTGAAGACATTATAACGAAAGACCTGTGCTGTATGTACCAAGTTTCCTTTGCCTTCTCAGAAAGACTGATGACCAAAAAAAAAGGAATTTCCGATTTGCGCGCCGTTTATGTGGGTTATGTTATGTGGGTACTAAAACCTTATTTAATTTGGTTATCGTAATACCGCGTTCTCACCGGGCGATTTCAGTTGATCAATATTTGTCGTTTAACAAAAATTATATATATTAATTGCTTCAATTTGGTTGAAAGTCTGTTCAGACGGTTCAAATCTCGAACGATTTCGCAGTTGATCAACTCAAATCGCCTCGTGAGAACGCGGTTTAAGAAGGAAGTCACGTAATACTTATCAAGATAACGGTAGTATATATTCGTAGTTGTGTGAGATAGCCAATTAAGTAAATTCACTTTATTTTATTTTTGTTTTTATTATTAATAAGCGCGGTCATTAAAGTGTTAAAAAATGTGATAAATATACTGATTCTATAGTAAACACTATAACTTTTTTTACAAATACCTAAATTTTCAATTAACATTGGTGCGATTGAAACACAGGATTGAAAAGCTTAGTGGATGAGTGAAAGTAGATTGACGAAAGGAATTTATAAATCTGATGTGGATGGATGCGTTAAACAACGCAGGCCCAGGAAATCAGAGACATTTTCAAGAAAGCTAAGTTGCCTAGGCCCCATACACCGACAACCTGGCAACCGAAACTTAAAATTATTTTTGTTTATCTTTTAAAAATTTTAGCCTTGTTTTAGGAATTACATTTTTCCCATGCTTTTAGATACTCTTTAAAAGATTCAAATAAAGACTTTTATTGTTTTTAAATGAATTAGGATAATGTAATAACAACCTTTAAAAACTAACTAATGCCTGCATAAGTACCTCGCCAAATCTAAAAAGTTTTTGAGGGTCTAAATTAACAGCTTACATTCTAAATCACTCCTAATTCTATTTATATATTTTTTATTACATAAGATATTTACTAAAAGATAATTAAGTAGCTACGTATTTTTTATTTTATTATTCCAGTACGAAAATCTTAAGTTACGGCGCAAAGAAGTTTTCCTGAAAATATTGACAATATTGGCAAACGCCGATTAGGGTCACTATACCCTAATCGGCGTTTGCGCGAATGTTGAATGAATGACTCAAAAGGCTGACAAGAAATGTGAGCCTGTATTTGTCTCTCTCTATTTCGTAGGAAGTTTCGGGGGTGTGAGCGAGATAGAAAAGGCCGCGCTCGAAGCATACGGCGCGTCTCATCTCGCTTTATGTGTTAGAAAGAAATCAGTTTTTGGGTATTAATTTAAACAACAGCTTACGATTATTATCATTTATTATAAAAAAAAGTTTTAAATAATTAAATAGTTACAACATAAAAAATGTACAAAACTAGTTAAAACTATCAAGGTAATAAATAGAGAGGAATCATTCATTTTCTTAAATCTAGTTTTACATTAAAATATGGCAGTGTTTCTTTTTCCTTTGATTAGCGATACGTTTTTCATTTGTTTACCAAGCATAAGCTAGTCCGAGCCCGTTTGTGTAGGTCATGTGGGATACAGCTGGTGCTGCAGAATATGCTACTCCGAGTAAACCTCCAGCTGTAGCAACCTGGAAAGAATAAACCATATTAGTTATAATATAACCATTAATTTAACAAAATATTCAACTATGTCTAACTGACGCACCTGAATATTTGCACTACCAACTCAAAGTCACTGGCGTTAGAGCCACCGTGACACTTTTTTCTATCTCTTTCATTTAATTTCTTCTTAACTAAATCGGAGATGCAACTGTGGAGTGACTATGCGTGTAGTTGTCTATCAGTTTCGGATTTTGTAGTGAACAATAAAGCGCATGCCATATCTTCTCCTTTTGTTTTAATCTAAGGTTATAAGAGGGATAAGCCGGAACCCAACCCAACATATTGCAAATTGTGGTCATTTTGGTCTCAACTAGGTACTCAATGTCGTCTATTTGCCCGGGTAAAGGCTTATAGAAAAACATTTTTTTAGTTTAGGATTCTTCTATTTCTCATGGTTTTACTAATATAAGAGGATAGACAGTTTTTTAAATACAAATATTAACACATCTGTTCTCCCCATCCTATTTACCTTGGATTCTTTTCTGGCCAGCATAAGTGACGGCGAATAAGGCAACCGTAAACGGAACCTGTTGATTTAGTCGTTGACGCTTTTGGATTTCCCCTTGCTTACTATTAAGCATGTCGATAAGAAATCAATAAAAAAAACAATAAACTTACTTTAGCGACTGGAGCAGCGACTGCGTGTGAGACGTAAGGTGATGCAAATCCATGGTAAGCAGGTGCAGCGTAAGCGGGCGCAGCGTAAGCAGGCGCAGCGTAACCAGCATATCCGTGGTAAGCGGGTGCGACGGCTACTCCTGGGTTGCTCACACGTACATCTGACTTGCTTACACTCGAATATGGGGTATCAACTGTTTTTGAGAAGGTCGTTACCTGGAAATATTCGATTTTAAATTTGAATTAAATATATAAGACGCCTATATTTTCCCGGCGAAAATATAGTTGCTCGAAATATGACAGTACTCGGCAGATGTCAAGCTGGATTGTGACTTAGAATAGAGGCGACTATGATACAATTAAAGAACTGCGAGTAGTAGTCACCGCTTTGCAAACCCAAAGCGGTGACTGAATCGCTTTACGGTCTGTACATTTGTAAGTGGTGGTACTACCCCTAATGACCACCAAAAGACAGGCGTGGCGCATTGATTACCACACCAGTTTGTTACGCGTAAAGTTCCAGGTTCGATTCCCGGTCTGATTTGTCTTATAGCTTTTATTTGTAATATTTAATCGCCATCGTCATCATCATCATCATCAGCCACAAGGCGTCCACTGCGGAACATAGGCCCCTTAGAACGCCATTCCGAACGACAAGATGCCAGTTGCATCCACCGGTTATTCGTGACTTTCACTATGTCTCCCCTCAAGAACCTTTCTTCCCCATCGGTTGTCGGTGCTTCGAGCAATGTGTAATATTAAATATTATAGACACTATAAAAATAATATTTTACGTAAGGTACCTGTCCTAAATTATATGGTGACCGAAGTATATTTTGATGCTGGGTTGTCACAGCTGGTTGGGCAGGGTATGAGCTGTATGGACTGGCATAGCCTCCGTAGCCGTAAGTCAGACCTCCTGGAGCTATTAGACCGACAGCATTGGAACAAGCCACGGCCCCGAACAACAATAATATCTGAAAATAAAAGTTATTAAGTATTATTGATAAATGTGATTGCCGTGTTTAATAAAATCATAATCATAGCGGGTTCCAAGTAGTCTGGCATAGTGGATGTAAATGCTATTTGTAGTTATTTAACTGTAGTAGCAGTAGCCTCCATTCATGAAAGAAAAGAAGCAGCAGGCGTGGCGTAGTCTCGTTTTGGGATAAGCTTGAAAGTTGCTGGTTCCATCTAGGCCGGCATAGTGAATAGAAATGTCACTACAGCAGGCGGGGTGTTATCATGTGTTTTTTTTATTGTGACTCGACATCTGACCTCGACCCGACTGATGATAAGCAAAAAGTGGTCCAAGAGTGACGACGACTGTAAAAACCGAGTCAAACACACGTTGAGCTAAAACACTCATCTTTATTAGAATAATAAATATTATTTTTTGAAATAATAAATATAAATAAATACATTTTTATATAAAGCTACTAAAATTCTTATATCATAGAAACAGGGAGATCAAAGTACACATATCAAAGATACAAAGTACCTCTGTCGTTTTGCGTGATACCCATTATTAAACTACCACTATTCCACGGTCGCCTTTCTTAAAACTTTATTTACATTTCTATAATAAGCTACTAAAGTGCTTGTATCATAGAAATAGAACAACCAAAGTACATATATCAAAGATACATTGGTACCGGTGCGGTGGTCTCGAACTCGTGCTCTCGGTTTGCGTAACCATTGCACTGCCACTACACCACGGTCGCCTTACTTAATATTGTTAAAATTATATTAATATTTAAAATGCACTTACTTTGTAGAGCATGTTGTTAATGTTTGCGTAGTGTGTGCTATATGACCATTTGCTGTGAGCTATTAGTGCTTTTATATATCACTGGTCCATATGTGGTGTCGTAATCAAGGCACGTGTGTTATCATAATGTATGGGCATTCATTGTGCTGGCCCGGCGCAATGAGCTTCGGAAAAAGTGCAACGGGCGCGGCTGTATGGCAAGGACGATGCAACTTTGCACCTATCTATAGTCTTTTATTTTTTTTTATTATATTGTGACTCGACAATTAACAGATTGATGTTAAGCTGTAGTGTGGTCCATGAAGGGATGTCACTGCTACTACAATTCAACAACCACATCCACTATGCTGGCCTAGTGAAACCAGCAACTTACGCGACGCGACTGTATACTTGAAAGTGGTGGTACTACTCCGGATCGACAGACTAGTACCACTGCCTACCACTCTCTATAGTTATTACAACATATAGACATATATGTTTATTTTAGACGCGACGGCTGTTCTAGACTTTTCCGGTGATAGGCTAGGGGACGTCCAAGAGTAAGGAATGCTGAAAAAACGTTTCACTGGAATGTTTTTTTGAATGGAATAGGATGTGAAATCTAAAAGTTAAGAACAAAGTTTAAATGAAGGTTTTTCAACATACGACCCTTTCCCTTTTTTTCAATATAGGGTCTTTGAAATTAAATATATGCAGCCGTTTTGTAATCAAGAACAGCACAACGAAGCATTTACAGAAAATTAAAATAAATAATCACGTTTTATTTAAATTTATGTCAAATTACTATGTTTTAAAAAAAATATGTTAAAAAACACAACAATTTCACAGATATTTTAAATCCTATAATATTTTGTTTCTACGAATTCATTTTACCTGTGAAATTCATGGCATGACCTCTGGATTTAATTTTATTGTACCTCCATAGATTATATTATGTAAATACCATCAGCATCACTTTAAAAAAAGTTTTACAATGTTTTTGAAGTGACTCAGTCAAATTTCAGGATCAGCATGAAAACTTCCGGTTCTAATTAATAGCAGTCACAAATATAGTAGCACCTTGACTGACGTTAATAGCGTTCCAGCTGAATAAAATTTTTTATTAAAAAACGAGGAGTAAGTTTAAAGGCGACCGTGGTGTAGTGGCAGTGCAATGGTTACGCAAAACAAGAGCACGAGTTCGAGACCACCCACCGGTACCAATGTATCTTTGATATATGTACTTTGGTTGTCCTTTTTCTATGATACAAGCACTTTAGTAACAGTATAGAAATGTAAATAAAATAAAAATTAAATTAAAAAAAATGTTTCTAGAACTTCTGATTCCAATATCTAGATTAGATAAGTATCTTATATATGTACTACATTAAATTACCACCAACTAGATATGTTCTGCAGAGTTCTATGACTACACTGTTCTACACTGTCGCCGCGTGTAGGTTCACCCAGACTAGTTTCTTTAAAAAATCATTTTCCCTGTCTATAAATTTAGGTCTTATGTCTAACAGGGACCATGTTCACATGGCAGTTTAAGTTGTAGTTACAGCAATTATGAGTGACAAATTCGTTGCTTTGTTGAACAACGTTTCATATTAGGATTTTTTACATATATTTACATAAATAAAAGAGATGGATATTTGCTTCGGGTCTGCCGATCCGGGGTAGTACCACCACTTACAAGTACACAGACCGTGAAGTGATTTGGGCACTACAGTTAAATACAGTTATTTGACAATTTTTTTTATTGTGACTCGACATTTTATTCTTGCCTCATGTCGAGCAAAAATGGAAAAATTGCAGTGGAAGTAGCGGTCGCATCCATCGCAGCCTATCCAAATTGATCCCGAAACGCGACTGAGTCACTACAAAGTTGTTCATTTGAATATGTTGGTACAACCCTGGATTAGAAATGATCTGCCTATCAGTCTTTACAGAAACCGACTTTACGTTGTAACATTTATTACTATTATACTATCGTGACTCAAAGACTGACCTCGAAGGTAAGCATGATAGAGGTTTACGAGTGCCGACGACTGAAAAAAACGAGTCTGTTCACGGCTGCCACAGTGTCCGTCACTATATCGGCCAAATGCCTATTGCTCAGAGGAATACCTTTTTATATAAAAGCAGCTAGCTGCATATGACCAGTTCACTCGACATGTTTGTTAGAGTGGGGTCATTGTTGATGAGGTCTGCTGCCACGGACAGAGCACTGGCAGAGAACTGACAGCTGAGCCAGGTACCTCTTCGCGCTACTCAATGGAACTACAGAGGAAGCTTATTTATTGGCAGTGCATTTTATCACCTACTTTGAGCTCGACCTATGTGGAGCAGTGGGTGTCATGGGACTCTGCAGAACATTTCTAGTTGGTAGTAATTTAATATATTATGCATACTTATCTAATCTAGATATTGGAATTAAAACTTCTTACTCCTCGTTTTATATTTAATATTTTAATAAGCTGAAATGCTAACATCAGGCAGGGTACTACTACTTTTGTGACTGCTATTAATTAGTACCGGAAAGTTTCAAGCTGATCTCGAAATTTGACTGGCGAGTCCAGTGATTTCTTACTCCAGTACCACCGACTCGCCTAGCGAGTCCACTGTAAAATGTATGCAGCAAATCGTAGTGGCAGTGAACGTGTAAAGACATTTAAAAAAAATTGATAGTGGTGGTACGTTCTACCCCGTTTCGGTAATCGAGGTAAATGACAATTTATAAAATAAACGATAATTTTATTTTTATTTAATTAGATATTTAAGACCTACTCACTATTTACTTGATAATTAAAAATAATGATAATTCCATCTATAAAATGTGAACCATTTGAAGTCTGTTATTTGGGCTAATGTAGATTTAATAGCGCAGTTTAAAGACTTATTATAATTGCCTCCCACGTTTTGTTCACAAAATGGCGCACCCTAACGCCGCGAATGCTAGGACCGCATTCAGTACATTTCAATGACTTCACACTTGTCCGTACATTTATTAGTTTGTTGAGATAGAGTTTATGAGATTTATATTTAAAATTAATAAATTACTTATGTGCGACTTATAAACGACACACCATCGAGCTATATATACACATATATCTATACACATATATAAATATACACATATATAAATCTGATATAGATGGATGCGTTTTCCAACCAAATCGGAGACATCCTTAAGAAAGCTGGGTTGCCTAGTGTCCATAACCGTAGAGCTTGTATGAAGAAAATTGTGAATATGAGAGAAGCGATGGAGTTGTGTCAGGATCATGGCAAGTGGTTCTCCATTGTCTCCGCCTATCCCTGTGGGGAAAAGGCATGTCAATTTGATTGATTGATTGATATATGTATAAGTATAACATACTTTTATCTCTATGCGACACACGTGGCAGTCTGTTACTAGGTTCAGTAAGTTCTAGGTTTGATTTCACTTCATAGCTTTTATTTGTAACAATTAATATTAAGATTGTATATCAAGGTGCTGGGCTGGCAACATCGCTCGGAGAACCGACAACCAATGGGGAAGAAAGGTTCTAGAGTGGAGACCACGAACCGGAAGACGCAGCGTAGGCCTCCCTAGGTGGACTGACGACATAGTGAAAGTCACGAATAACCGGTGGATGCAACTGGAATCTTGTCGTTCGGAATGGCGTTGTAAGAGAGAGGCCTATATTCAGCAGTGGACGTTTTCTGGCTGATGATGATGAAATATTTGTTAATAAAAAAAGCAGATGTATAGATATAGATATTTGGCTTGCGTCCTGGTTGTTTAAAAGTGGTTGGCAGACAGTTGGTGGTCATTTGCCCAGTTTGCCGAACAGGGGTAGTATCACCACTTTTTCGGGATCATCTTGAAAGTTGCCGGTTCCAACTAGATCGGTGATTGCTACTTTTAATTATACTATAGTAGCAGTATAATCTCTTACTAGACCGCACTCCAATTTAACATCAGACGGGGTGCTGTCTCGTGACAATAAAAATTAAATTAAACAAACGAATCGTTTGGTTGCACTATCGGTTTTCATAAACTCGTATGATTATTCAATTTAATGTGAAGTAGGAGGTCACGTTATCTAACATGTAGACATTTTGATTGACGGCTTGGATAGTGTACAACATATAACCTAGGTTTAGATTAGGTTTGTAACCAATTTACAACAGTATGATTTTATTTGCGTAAACTAGTTTTAGTGGTTTATGATTTGGTTTTAATATGTGATACCTACTAGATTTTATTTATTAAGACTCGATTGTAAATTATTGAAGTCCAAAAGCGACTGAAAGAACCGTTTCAGTTTGTGTGTGGTCGCATCAGTCGTTGCCACTATGCCAGCCAAAGTTACTTTTTCACTTCACCTAAAAGAATTCGCTTAATAATTGTAAAAAAATTAACGCGCTTTAGATAGGCATACTTTAAGTCGATTTTATTCAATCAAATTATCACGCATTTTCTCACAGGGATAGGCAGAGACAATGGAGCGCCACTTGCCACGATCCTGAAACAACTCCCTCGCTTCCCTTACATCCACAATTCTCTTTATACAAACTCCACGTTTATGGGCACTAGGCAACCCAGCTTTCTTGAGGATGTCTCCGATTTGGTCGGATCATACCCTCCTGGGCCTGCCACGATTCGCATCCATCCACATAAGATTTTTAAATTTCTTTCGTCAATCTACTTTTACTCATCCTTTCCATGTGCCCAAACCATCAAAGCATTTCTTTATCAATCCTTGTCACTACATCTTCATTTAAACCACATATATTGCGCACTGTGCTATTCTTCATTCTATCCGCTATCGTCACTCCACATGCACTCCCTAATG
Organism: Tinea trinotella; assembly: GCA_905220615.1. Taxonomy (NCBI): domain Eukaryota; kingdom Metazoa; phylum Arthropoda; class Insecta; order Lepidoptera; family Tineidae; genus Tinea; species Tinea trinotella. The sequence continues at coordinate 6,433,329 of HG992314.1, forward strand.
ACCGCATTTCTACAGCGTCGATTTACGAGTAGTACCATAATATGACTTTATACAAATATTTAAACCCTGTTTTAAATATTTTTTTATAGTAAGACTGTAAAATCAATTAACTTCCAAACTTAGTACATTTACTGTATGTTAGCAATTAAGAATGCACTTACATCCGCCTATATGTAGAGCAAGTTCGTCGAGTCAATCGACCAATTACTCTCTACTTACAATTACAATTTACTATGGACTCGCAATAGACGTGCCGACCTCAGTCAGCGGCTCTATAATTTAACTGCTCACATACTAATTGCTTTAACCTGAACTTAACATAGATTAGTAACAATTGACACTTTGTTTTACGGTAAACTCCTTTCTTGAATATATATAGAGAGGAATAAATTATATAGGAAAATTACCTATAAAAAAAAATTGCGAAATCTTAGCCTTAAGTTTTAGACTGGCAGTAGAAGTTTAGTAGCAGTCACCTTAATTTATAGTCCGCACTTCAGCTTATCAGGCAAAGTGTGTCATCAAGTATACAGACCGTGAAGTGATTTAATCACGTTTCGGGATCAGCTTGTAAGTTGCCGGTTCCAACTAGGCCGGCATAGTGGATGTAATTGCTACTTACAGTTATTGAATTGTAGTAGCAGTGACATTCATTCATAGACCACACTTCAGCTTAACAGCAAGCGGGGTGCTGTCATATGTCGAGTCACAATAAAAAAACATCAGGCAAAGTGTGTCATTTGTCTAAAAATGTAACAGGAAGTGGTGTGGCGCTTTGCTTAGCTCACCAGTCAGCATTTGATAAGAGAGATTAAGCGGTGACTATCTTTTACTTAGTATCGCTAAGATATAATTGTCGTAATTTGCGGTTATATAATTATTTAATTAAAGCTCTAAACACTACGAATTAGTCGTGGTAATGACCTACCGCGGGACAAGTAGGCCGAGCAAACAAACCAGAACGGTTTCTAATAACTAATTAAAGAAATCACCCCCATGGATGCAGCTTGCCTATCATTTCTACATACGATTTCAAACAGGGCAGTTTATTATTTAAAATGAAGCAAAACTATATTTGTTTACTAACATTGCTTTCGATATTGCTAAATATATACGGACAAAATTGGTACTCAGCAGGGCTCACGGAAAAGGCGGAGAAGAATGAAAATCATAATTTAAGACCTGCTTTTTCAGACGCCAAAAGCAAATATCCTGTCGACAGTGAAAATCAGTTTAGGGATCAAGATTCTTTAGAAGAAACAAGTCCACAAGTAGAAGATGCAAAGAAATTTACTGTTAATAATAAATACACCATAAACAGAAATAAAACGAAACTTAGCAATATTTCGTACAATAACACAATAGAAAATGTAAATGTATTCAGAAGACGTCCAAATAAATACAGAAGATGTCCTCCAATAAGACCGGGGAAGCGTAAACAAATTAAAACTAAACCGAGAAACAAAAAGTTTTTGGAAGTTTTTCAAATTGTTGAATTTGAGCACGAAGTTTGTATTTCATCCAGTGGTTTAGAAGGGAAGTGTTTACATGAGTATGAGTGTAAAAGTTCTGGTGGTGCACCCATGGGAGACTGTGCTGATGGATATGGGACTTGCTGCGTTAGTGAGTAACACCCATAAAGTTTTTACACTTAAAAAGATTATTACGTCATAAATGCGTACTTTACTTTTATCGCATACTTACTTAACTAATTCTAAACCACATATTTAAAATGGGTTTCAAGCTGCTATTCCTAAAGGAAATGTATAGGCTTAGGCAGAGATGATAACGTATCGCCATACCACTTTCCACTTCTATTTTCCCTCACATCATCCACTATTTTTGTTATAAATGTTAAGCTAAATTGGTCTAGTATATTGAAGCTATTTTTTACATTTTTATATTAAGCTACTAAAGTGCTCGTATAATAAAGTGCTCGTATCATAAAAAAGCGACCAAAGTACATTATATTAAAGATACATTGGTACTGGCAAGTGATTTTAAATTTAAGATGCTTCTTACATCAAGCTTTGTGCATGTCTTCGGCTTAACTTACTGACTAGACAGGGAGAGTGTGAGAGAAGCCGGCATGACGCAGACCGAGGCAGTCGTGAAGCAGACCTACTTTGCTTATCATCATACAAGTCGAAGTAATATGTTGCTAAGCTTCTTTTATGTGTCAACAAAAAGGAGCTTATATTAATAGCTTCTGAATGCAGATTTATAAATATTTTTTTATAGTGCAACTATCATGCGGTGATCAATCGGATGCCCCAATGAGTTGGTTCACAAATCCAGGATATCCATCTTTAAGTACGGAGAGATTATCTTGTTCTATTACACTGGACAAAGCATCGACAGATATAGCGCAGATACGATTCGATTTCATGGCATTTGAAGTGAGTATTAAATAAACAATAGTTCAGATATCTCTTCCATTCCCTTGTTGGTAATGGAAAATTTGATGGTTGGTTGTGAATGGTTGTAAATGGTTCTCTGACTTGGAATTTGTGATTAAAATCTTTCGTTGTGCGGCTATATAATACCGACGACGGCCTTTGGGTAGAGCGAGAGGAACAGTCGCGGAAAATTCATATATTTACCACCAGTTTCCGAAGACTTACAGCGCCAAACTGACTTTAAACTCATTTAGGGCGGGCCTAAAATACAATCTTGATCTAACCTGATAAAGGGCTAGGGCCGGCGATGTATACGATGAGCCCTAATACGATGGTATAAAATATTGTATAATACGATAAAATTAGTATATTACGCCACTAGGCGGATGTGATATTAAAGCCGAGGCGAACGCGAGGCATTAACATCATAAGAAATATCTTTCCAAAATACAATACAAAAATACTGGTGATTACCTTGATCAAATCATATTTCTGTTACAGCTGCAACCGCCAAATTTAGGCTCATGCGAACAAGACCAGTTCGTAATATCAGGACATAACATTAATAGTTTTATACCAATATTATGTGGGGTTAATAATGGACAACACAGTAAGTATTATTTCAGTATAAAATTAGTAGTAAAAATTGCATAGAAGGGAGCCCGGTCTGCCTACAAGTATACATACCGTAAAGTAACTTAGTCGCATTTTCTATGCCAACTAAGGTCTAGGTATAGACCGCACTCGAGCGTAACATCAGGTTTAATTCAAAAAACAGGAACTCGGACTCCGTTGGACCTTACCATCAAGCAAGTCGATGTCAGATTTTGCGTTTAAATAAAATTTAAGAAGTCAGACGCAGTTGTAGATTTTTTATATTAAAACATTTTATATGAAGTTATAATATAAAATGTTATATCATAGAAACAGGACGAAAGTGTTTGTGAACCCATGCACTCGGTTTGCGTGGCCACTACACTACACTATAGTCGCCTTATCTTGTGCATCACTACACCACGTCTTAGACTATTGTTTCTATTTATATTGTAATGTGGATTATGAGTTAAATAAAGTGTGATAACCGGTTACTTATAGAGAATTCTAATTTACTTTTTCATCATCATTGTCAGCCAAAAGACTGATAACATCCAATGTGAAACATAGGACGCTATTTCGAACGGCAAGATGTTAGTTGCATCCACCGGTTATTCGTGACTTTTACTATGCCGTCAGTCCACCTAGTTGGAAGTTTACCCACGCTGCGTCTTCCGATTCGTGGTATTTCTTCCCCATCGGTTTTCATTTCTTGGAGCGACGTGGCCAGCCCATTGCCACTTCAGTTTGCAAATCCTACGAGCTATGTCGGAACTGGTTCTTCGGCAAATATTCTCCTTCCGGATGCTATCGCGCAAATATACTCCAAGCATAACTCTCTCAATTGCCCGCTGAGCGACTCTGAGTTTTTCCAACAGGTCAACAGTTAAGAATCAAGATTCTCTTTTTAGTCCATTTATATCTAGGCGATAATGTGTTTACAGCTGAAATTGTTGATTTTAGTATACATTGAAGTGAACGACGTCACTGGACCTATTTATGTTTCAATCCAAACCGTCACACCAGATAGCAGACTCTTTGCAATCAAGGTGAGAATTTAAAAATCATATATCAGACAAAGTTTTGAAATAAACAAATTTTATGCGGTTTATTTTGGTTTTGATTTTACAATTATTTATTATTCTGACGTTTCGAGAGCTTAGCTGCCATCGTGGTAACGAAGAGACTGAGGTGTTGGTCGTCCTATTGGTTGATGCTGTTATTGTTTCCAAAACTACCCCTTTTGTTTGTAATATTTAATAATTAGATTTGATATTACAAATATTTCTTAATAAAAAAGCAGATAATTGCTCTAGTTCTATAAAGGGGTTGGCAGTAGTGCCAATGGAGGTGACAGCTACTACTGTTAAATTAATATAAGTAGCAGTCAGGGCTATTCCTTATTCTATCTGCTATCAACAAGTATAATAGCCATGATATATTGCTTGCTTATATTTAGTTGCTTATGTACTAAGTACTTATTTGGTCTAAGTTCCATTATGTATGATTGGTCGTAGAAGTCTTGTCCGAATATAGTTAATCACATTAATGTCAATCTTTTTTTAAGGCCTTACAAACTAGATTAAAATGAACCAAGCATGAATAAGTTATGCGGTTAGACGAAGGACTTTTTATTATGCCTCGATATTATGGTAGCACCCTGCCTGATGTTAGGCTGGAGTGCGGCCCATGAATGGAGGTGATTGCTACAGTTAAATAAATGTATGTAGCAGTCACATCTACCATGCCGGCCTAGTTTAAACCGGAACAAGCTGATCCCGAAACTTGACAACAAACTAATCCAAAACCGGTTTTAGCTAGGCCGGCATAGTGGATGTGATTGCTTCTTACAGTTATTGGTAGCAGTCACCTTCTTTCACGAATTTCACTCTAGCTTAACATCAGGCGTTGTCATATCGGGGTGTTGTCGTTGTCATATGCCGAGCCATAATAAAATAATAAGTTATTTTGCCTTTAAACAGATTACTCAGTTGGCCAGTTCGCATCCAATGGCGGCTCCTGCCGGATGTCTGCAATACTTTACGGACACGCGCGGGAATTTGGAATCGTTCAACTATCAAGATATATCAAATATAGCAATAGCTAGAAATCCTAGCTATTTGGTAAGTATCTACATATAGGATAAAAGGATAAAAGTTGAGCTTGTTTTGGATTAATTGTTTGAATATAAGTAACGTATCAATTTCAATCAATGTCATGCCTTTTTTCCACAGGGATAGTGACACAACTTCCTCGCTTTCCTGACATCCACAATTCTCTTCATACGAGTTCTACGGTTATAGGCACTAGGCCACCCAGCTTTCTTGAGGATGTCTCCAATACTCGTATATTTGCAAATAATGAATTAGAGAAATGACCGAAACATATTTCATTATATTTATCGATTTCATGCGTTGATTCCCACAGGGATAGGCAGAGACAACGCAACGCAACTTTCCACGATAACGATACAACTCTCTCGCTTCCTTCACATCCACAATTCTCTTTATTCATACTCTAATTAATGGCTATGAGCATTACCGACTTCTGTATTTTTAAGATCTTTCCCAATTTGATCAAGGAACAAAAAAGTCATAAAAGACTAGTGTTTTTTATTTATTTATTTACATTACTATACTAATCTACTAACGTGCTTGTATCATAGAAACAGGACAACCAAAGTACACATATACAGCAAATATTCAATGGTACCGGTAAGTGGTTTTAAACCCGTGCTCTCGGTTTGCGTAACCATTGCACTACCACTACACTACGGTCGGTCGCCTTAAATGGGTACTTTAGGTGAGTCTCTGTCTATCCCTATAGGCAAAAGGCGTACCAATTTAATTGATTGATTAATTAATAATATCTATTATAATTTTCAGAATAATTTGAACTATGCAATGTGCATTAAACGTGGCCAGGAAATGTGTACAATAAGTTATAGTAATGAAGGTGATATGCAAATTATGAACTATGATATTGGTAAGAACTCAATCAATCAATCAAATCGTCACGCCTTTTTCCCACAGAGATAGACAAAGACAATGAACTGCCACTTACCACGATCCTTACACAACTCCCTCGCTTCCTTCACACCCACAATTCTCTTCATACAAGCTCTGTGGTTATGGGCACTAGCAGGGCCGTCTTAAGCATATTCAGCGCCGGGGTGCGAAAGTCAAGGCTCCGCTCGCGTGGTCCCAGTGTAGTAGGTACCTATCGAAATTTATGGCGGTCGGCATGCGCCCCCTAGGACTCCGCGCCCGGGTGCACCGCACCCCTTAAACCCCCGGGTAAAGACGGCCCTGGGCACTAGGCAACCCAGCTTTCTTGAGGATGTCTCCGATTTGGTGGAAAAACACCCTCCTGGGCCTACCTTGTTTAACGCATCCATCCACATCAGATTTATAAATTCCTTTCGTCAATCTACTTTCCTTTCTTTGGTAAGAACTATCTTGAGGAAATAATGTTAAATTTTGACTTATTCTTAGTTAAAGGTGACTTAATCACGTTTCGGAATCAGCTTAAAGTAGCCGATTAAGTATTGTGGATGCGTCTGATTCTTCAAGTTATTAAACTGTTAGCGTGTAGTGACTTAGTCACGTTTCGGGATTAGCTTGTATGTTGCCAGTTCCAACTAGACCGGCATGGGGGATGCGACTGCTTCTGGAAATTAATAAACTGTAGAAGTAGCATTGATTGAACAAAAGAGGAAGATATGGTACGAACAGAATACGCGTGGAATTAGCAAACTACGTCAACTGACGCACTTCAATCCAAAGCATGACCTACTGCCGCTAGAGCACACCTACTCACATGCATTCTGTCTCGCTCGCGTCGCAGTGTGATTAAATTTTTTATCTCTGTCGTTAAATTTCTCATTAACGTAATCGGAGATGCCACTGTGGGTGTGACTTTGCATGTAGTAAGGGGTATTGGTTTCACATTTTGTAGTGAATAATAAAGCGCATGCCGTATCCTCTCCTTTTGTTTTTATCTATGAGTAGCAGTAGCTTCCATACATGTCATGTGTCGAGCCATAATAAAAAAAACATCAGACATTCTTGGTCATTCACTGCTGAACATCTCTTACAGACCGCGCTATTTTATTCTAAAATAATTCTCTTAATTGTAGATGGTTTACCAATAATACCGCCAGGACAAGCTGGTGTCGAAATATACAATTGTCCAAATGATTGGTTACTGACTGCAGCTGCTAGACTATGCGGTGAACGTTTGAATGATGGATCCATACTTCAGGATTTCTCCTTAGACGCCCCTGTCACAGGTAATCGTTTATTCATTACCCTTGCTAAGCAACGGATATATAATAAAATGTATAAACAATATTTTGCATACATGTTTTTAATATAAAACAAACAAATTAGGGCCAAACTTAGTTAATAAAATACAACATAAAAGATTATCAATCAAATTGTCACGATAGGCAGAAAAAATGAAGCATCACTTGCCACGATCCTGACACAACTCCAGCGCTTCCCTCACATTCACAATTCTCTTCATACAACCCAATTTCAAGTTCATCAAAATTTTGATAAAAAAAGCTCACGAGCTTTACGGCTCTAATTCTGCCTTTTGTATATTTCTTACTATGAATAACTTAATACATTTTTTTGTTGTGACTCGTATTATGACAGCTCCCTGCCTGATGTTAAGCTGGAGTGCGGTCAATGAATGGAGGTGACTGCTACTACAGTTAAATAACTATAATTAGCAGTCACATCCACCATGTCGGTTTAGTTGGAACCGGCAACTCACAAGCCGATCCAGAAACTAAGTCACTTCACGGTCTGTATACTTGTAAGTGGTGGTACTACCCCGGATCGGCAGACTCTTAAAATACAAATTCTTTATTCACAGACATTGCAGCAGGACCTATAATAGTTTGGTTTAAGTCAGACGCTGCAGTTAATGGTCGCGGATTCAAACTTCAATACCAACAGAATTCGTGCACAAATCATCCCTAATTTTCTCCGGCATAGTGATGGCGACTGGGGCAACCGTGCTTTGACTTGGTTGTTTCAGTCGTCAACACTCTTGGACCTTTCTTTGCTTACATGCCATCAGGGAAGCCGAGAAGCAAGCGTGTCAAAAAATAATAATAACACAATAAAAATATCGTGTGAGACGGTATAAGAATCGGTAAGAGAATCGGTAGTCGAACTTAAAGGTTCGCGTCGTTTCTTTAGTCAAATCGACAAGAGAAATGCTATACCAGACCTCCAATAGATTTGGATTCAGCCTAGTGACTGACGGTGACGATGCTGTAACCTGAGTCAGTTTTTTTTCAGTCGTCGGCGCTCCTGGAAATCTTAAAGTTGGATGTAGCGAATCAAACATTTAAATAAAAGACGATATTAACATTAAAATATTTTATTATTGTTAATAAAGAGTGTGCTTACAAAAATATATTGTGACTATTAATTTTATTACAATAATCCCATAATATTAAATGCACGTTAAACCATTATTAATAATTTAATTTTAGTATAAGACTACCTAATTTAAACATAAAGCGATGCCATCATGCCGCACAAATAGTTATCCCCAATCTGCAGATCGATCACTTCAGTAAACGTTCTCCTTGGCGTAGCATCAAACTGTCATGTTTTTGACGATGCCTGGATCAGGATTATTTGTGACTGCGAAAAATACTGTGAAAGTCTCGGTGTATCATCAATGACTTTATTTTTTAATACTCGTATATAATAATTATAAGAATATTTTTAATTTAATTTTTGTTTTTTGATAGTGAAATAATTTGTATATAGATACATAGAGATATATTACTAGAGTTGACATTGCTAAGAAGCAAAACGATACACAAAGGTGGCCCGACCCTGCTCCACTAGCCGCAGTGTGACGTTATCAAAGAGTATTTAATAGCGCAGTAGCTTAGATAATTTAACTGTCTAGATAGAGTGTCGCGATTCAATCGCAATGCAAACATAGGCCAACGTTGAACTGATTGTGTGCGTGTCACACACACAGATGCGTTCCATTACGATATCATTACAAGTGCGTCGGGCCACGCCTGCGTGTGTGAAATGATACCAGCTTATCGATATTACCCACTAAGTAGGGAAAAATATGCACTTTTGATATGCGTTTTATACATACATAAATTAATAATAATGTGGATTTGTTTACTATTTAATTTGTTATAGTATGTGTATATGTTACCAGAAATATATGAAACCTAGGAATTGAGAAAAACAATAGGGAGGTAGGCAATGGATGTAAAAACAGCAGCAAGTAGTGTTTGCAAAAACTCGATAGTTTTGTTATCGGTAGTAAACACCAAAACCATCTACTCAACCGATAGGGCTATAGACAGCGAAAACTATTAATAACAGTAATATTATTGATAGTACTGACCTGGTAAATTGATAGAACTATCGAAACCACTAATAGTGGTCTTTTCTTCAAAATTAACGAAATTGAAGAATTATCGGTTTTGTGCAAGAAATTGCACTCTACTTGTACAAAACCGTACTTTTATGTGAATAAGCATTACTAATGATAATAAATACCACATATACTTTATTTTAATAGTCCAGTGCACAATATTTGATAGGGGTAATAAAAAAAAGAATAAGAGTATATTTTTTTATTTATACAAATAAATAAAAAAGTTTTGATGCTGCATCACGATTGTTGTTATTAATTTTTATCTTGTAATAATATCGTAAATCTATAATAAATATTTTTCTACAACACTTTTAATCAAATTAGTTTGATGAAGGTGGCCACAAACATGCTCAGCTTTTACCTCACAGTAATTTGGGCCTCCAATAAATTGTTTCATTACAGTAGATACTATTTTTGCATATTTTTTGGGAGTCATAGTAAAATCCTGTTTTAAAAACTGTCGAATTATGTATTCAGCAGATCAGAAAATAACATATACATCCTGAGAGGCATAGATGAGTCCCTTCATCTCTTAATTTAACCAATTAATGGTGCGGCAATTTTTCATTTGATGTCCAAACAATTAATACACTTATTTTTTTGTGCAAACATTTAACAACAAAGCCTGCTATGTAGCCGACGATTTGCTGTGTATATTCACATAATTCCGAATAGTAAATAATGCCGGCATCGTTGTAGAGAATTTCGTCGTCAACGTCATGTTCCTCTTCATCTTCTTCCCTTAACGAAGGAACAGTTTCATTTATACTTTTTATTGATGAAGAGCACGTTAGAACACTTATGTCTTCTAGTGTCACATAGTTTCCTACCTACCTAAAAACTAGATCTTTAGGTATTCTGTAACAGTTTATTTATTGCTGCCTTGTCTAAGCATGATATATTATTATTGTTTTTATGGCACGACATATGACAGCACCCCGCTTGATGTTAAGCCGAAGTGCAGTCATGAATGGTAAACAGTGCATCCACTTGTAAATAATATTGTAATTAATAAACATATTGTTGTACATACAGAACACACATTTAGGTGGGTAATGTAATATAAATGTTATAACATGTTATTATATATAATAACAGTGTTAAAGTGATACTTGTTTTTTTTTATATACAACAAATCTACTTCAATATAAAAACCAAAATATTCACGGGAATATTTTGATTCAAAACCTGGCAACACTCTTAACATCTTAGGTAAAAAATTGAACTATTTTTTAAATAATTATTTCCATTGTTTATAGTAATTTAAAATCTACTTAATGATGATAAGTGACAGCTTTGGTTGTTCTCAAGCGTCCTTTGTAAGTTCGGCACAATTTAATGGCGCAAACAGTCATTATTATCGAAAAAATCACAGAGAAATTTCGCGTGGCGTCCGAACGGTGTCTGTTACGCAACTGACAAACGCGAGAGAGTGTATCGGCCAACAGTTGGCCGGTATTTTTTTAGCCCGTGCGCCATCATATGCTCTATCTAGACAGTTAAATTATCTAAGCGCAGTAGTTAAAATTCAAACTTGTCGAATTATTTTCACAATTTAAATGTTCATTATAGTTTGTTTTTTTATAAAGTTTTTGGCAATATTTGGCCTGGATCAGGATTATTTGTGACTGCGAAAAATACTGTGAAAGTCTCGGTGTATCATCAATGACTTTATTTTTTAATACTCGTATATAATAATTATAAGAATATTTTTAATTTAATTTTTGTTTTTTGATAGTGAAATAATTTGTATATAGATACATAGAGATATATTACTAGAGTTGACATTGCTAAGAAGCAAAACGATACACAAAGGTGGCCCGACCCTGCTCCACTAGCCGCAGTGTGACGTTATCAGAGTATTTAATAGCGCAGTAGCTTAGATAATTTAACTGTCTAGATAGAGTGTCGCGATTCAATCGCAATGCAAACATAGGCCAACGTTGAACTGATTGTGTGCGTGTCACACACACAGATGCGTTCCATTACGATATCATTACAAGTGCGTCGGGCCACGCCTGCGTGTGTGAAATGATACCAGCTTATCGATATTACCCACTAAGTAGGGAAAAATATGCACTTTTGATATGCGTTTTATACATACATAAATTAATAATAATGTGGATTTGTTTACTATTTAATTTGTTATAGTATGTGTATATGTTACCAGAAATATATGAAACCTAGGAATTGAGAAAAACAATAGGGAGGTAGGCAATGGATGTAAAAACAGCAGCAAGTAGTGTTTGCAAAAACTCGATAGTTTTGTTATCGGTAGTAAACACCAAAACCATCTACTCAACCGATAGGGCTATAGACAGCGCAAACTATTAATAACAGTAATATTATTGATAGTACTGACCTGGTAAATTGATAGAACTATCGAAACCACTAATAGTGGTCTTTTCTTCAAAATTAACGAAATTGAAGAATTATCGGTTTTGTGCAAGAAATTGCACTCTACTTGTACAAAACCGTACTTTTATGTGAATAAGCATTACTAATGATAATAAATACCACATATACTTTATTTTAATAGTCCAGTGCACAATATTTGATAGGGGTAATAAAAAAAAGAATAAGAGTATATTTTTTTATTTATACAAATAAATAAAAAAGTTTTGATGCTGCATCACGATTGTTGTTATTAATTTTTATCTTGTAATAATATCGTAAATCTATAATAAATATTTTTCTACAACACTTTTAATCAAATTAGTTTGATGGAGGTGGCCACAAACATGCTCAGCTTTTACCTCACAGTAATTTGGGCCTCCAATAAATTGTTTCATTACAGTAGATACTATTTTTGCATATTTTTTGGGAGTCATAGTAAAATCCTGTTTTAAAAACTGTCGAATTATGTATTCAGCAGATCAGAAAATAAAATATACATCCTGAGAGGCATAGATGAGTCCCTTCATCTCTTAATTTAACCAATTAATGGTGCGGCAATTTTTCATTTGATGTCCAAACAATTAATACACTTATTTTTTTGTGCAAACATTTAACAACAAAGCCTGCTATGTAGCCGACGATTTGCTGTGTATATTCACATAATTCCGAATAGTAAATAATGCCGGCATCGTTGTAGAGAATTTCGTCGTCAACGTCATGTTCCTCTTCATCTTCTTCCCTTAACGAAGGAACAGTTTCATTTATACTTTTTATTGATGAAGAGCACGTTAAAACACTTATGTCTTCTAGTGTCACATAGTTTCCTACCTACCTAAAAAAGTTTATTTTTCCTGCCTTGTCTAAGCATGATATATTATTATTGTTTTTATGGCACGACATATGACAGCACCCCGCTTGATGTTAAGCCGAAGTGCAGTCATGAATGGTAAACAGTGCATCCACTTGTAAATAATATTGTAATTAATAAACATATTGTTGTACATACAGAACACACATTTAGGTGGGTAATGTAATATAAATGTTATAACATGTTATTATATATAATAACAGTGTTAAAGTGATACTTGTTTTTTTTTATATACAACAAATCTACTTCAATATAAAAACCAAAATATTCACGGGAATATTTTGATTCAAAACCTGGCAACACTCTTAACATCTTAGGTAAAAAATTGAACTATTTTTTAAATAATTATTTCCATTGTTTATAGTAATTTAAAATCTACTTAATGATGATAAGTGACAGCTTTGGTTGTTCTCAAGCGTCCTTTGTAAGTTCGGCACAATTTAATGGCGCAAACAGTCATTATTATCGAAAAAATCACAGAGAAATTTCGCGTGGCGTCCGAACGGTGTCTGTTACGCAACTGACAAACGCGAGAGAGTGTATCGGCCAACAGTTGGCCGGTATTTTTTTTAGCCCGTGCGCCATCATATGCTCTATCTAGACAGTTAAATTATCTAAGCGCAGTAGTTAAAATTCAAACTTGTCGAATTATTTTCACAATTTAAATGTTCATTATAGTTTGTTTTTTTATAAAGTTTTTGGCAATATTACTTTTTATTTGACAATTTTCTACTATTTATTAATGATAATAAATTTATAAAAACAAATACGAATAACACTACAACTAGTGTTTTCTTATTTGCCGCTGCCCGCGAGCGGCCAGCGGTGATCATACAATCAATTTTTCTCGTTTTTTGCCTACATATATTTTGTATCTATTTTCGCATTTACCACTAACTATCAAAAATACCTAACTGGCAAATTCCAACTTTCATTCATGGAAACTAGCATGAACACTAAAGCTCGAGTTGCTGTAGCGTCCTCGTCTTCACCTATTACTGGACCTGCGCCAAAGTTGACTGTACCAAGTTTTCGATCTTTATTGATTAATTTTTGATTCCTGATTGCGAACTCATCGAATACCAAAGAACATAGCACAGGTTTTTCACACAACTGGCTTTTTTTTAAAACTTTAAAAGCTTCGTCGGTAAAGCCCTGTTCTGCGTCCACTGTTGAGTACCAACGGCAGATTGTTATTGTATGCGGAAGTGCTTTATTATATGTTTCTCTAATATATTTATAGGCATCAGAATAATAGTGCAAGGTTAATGCAAACTTTCGCATTGGTGCAGTATATAGTAAAGAATGTCTGCAACGTTTTTTTTTTTTGAATAAATGATTTATAAATATCAGCCCTTTTATTGAGGTCATTTCCTATTTGTGCATTAAATAATTGAATAAGACGGGAATTAATTATAGAAAAATCTTAAACAGCTAAAACTATAGTCGATTGGAAACTATAGTAAAGATTTTTTTATATATAAATGTATCCTATCTTACCACCAAAAAAATGTGTACAAAGTTTCATGATGATCGGTTAAATAGTTGCGTGAAAACGTAACAAACAAACTCACATTCACATTTATAAATAGTAGGATCTACATTTTTCTACGTACTGATTTAACATACTCCTCTGAGAACACAATTCGTCATACTATATGTATCTTTTAAATTACATTATTACTTATTTAATAAAAAAATGTGTGTTATAATTTTAAAAACCCCAAGTGATCACGCATGCTAGATGGCGCTACAGTCGTGCACATATTACAATTCCTTGTGTTACACCCATTACTTTACGTTCTACATACTCTGTGATAGAATGTGTCAACGTCAAGCCGATGGAGGGGAATTTTCGGCTCGCAAATTTTGTTCGCCGCAGCGTCTCTAGTGATAACATATATCTCTATGTATAGATAATGATTTATTGTAAAAGGCGACTTGTCGTTCTAAATGAGAAAAAAATAAATGAAAATAGTATTAATTAGTAATGAAAATTGAATTCAAAAATTCACAGAATCAAAATCCGGTGTCTGACGCTAACTGCAAAGTAACTTTCATGTGAGACAGACAACGTGAACCCAACAGTTGAAAGAACTGCACGATGAAAATATAGGATAGAAGAATTTCGACGTGATTTGCATAGGCGCTATTTATAATAGTTTATAATTAGAGCGTCAGGGAGGCAATTGCGTAACTCTAATGACAATGAATTTCAAGCCCATTATCATTGCGATGAGAATGAACGTGAGTCCGAGGGATTGAGTAAGAATTTCAATGACAATGGGTTTCGAAGACATGTTTCGTTTATTTAAACTGTGTCAAAAATGTGTGCATCAGGATGGCGGGGTATTATAACGAATCGCATGCAGTAAGTACGAAAGGAATGTACCTAATCAATAAAGTATTATTACTAATATAACTTTAGTATGCGCTAAACAAGGAACAACAATTTGCAATTTATTCCTTACAGATCTGTCGCATCTGGTTGCTTGTAATTATAGATACATTGGTATGGCAGTTATTTCACGCAAAGATAATGCTATATTTGTTCAGATTTTGATGACAACCGCCATTCGGCTCACTTACTATCAATGAAATAAAAGAGGTACATTGAATTTAATTCTAGGTACATTGCTTTCATACTTACTGCGTGCATATTCGTTACAATACACCCGCTTACATGATGGACACTCGAACGCTATTTATTCTGTCAAAGAGTTTCAACTGTTAAAACGAAGTCCATTTCCATTGTCATTAGAGTTACACAATCGGCAGATACCGGGTACATGTGGACGCGTGAATTTTTCTATCCAATTTTCATTATCCATTTATATGGGCTCAATTCTCCTAATACATTTGGCATCGAAAAAACAGTAAAATTGCGTTGCATTAATATTTGACAACTTTGTAACCAATCAGCGAACAACAAATCAATAGGTAAACGACGTTGATTAATCACTGATCTTTCACCGTCATAATGTATTAAGAGAATCGGTGCCCAGTAATAATACTAGCGTTGACATGTGACAAAAATATATAAAAAATACTATAAAAAGGTTTGCCTAGTGCCCATAACCTTAGAGCTTGTATGAAGAGAATTGTGGATGTGAAGGAAGCGTGAGAGTTGTGTCAGGATCGTGGCAAGTGGCGCTCCATTGTCTCTGCCTATCCTCAATTTGATTGATAAAAAAGCATTTCTAATAAATAAGTAAATATTGTTTCTTTTTGTTTAAATCTTAATAGCCAAAAAATTGCATTGTGCCCGAAAAATATTTACATTTTAAGGACTCATGGACTTAAGGCATAGTAAAGTTTTCGTTTTTATTAAACAAAAAATCCAACATAAATTGTTCAATAAAATACCTGTACCAAGTCAAAATAGTCTGGACTGCACTTCCAGTTTAACATCAGGCGAAAGCCCTCATACCGTTAGCCACAATGAAGAAAATGTAGATCTATCTAAGACTAAGGCTTATTACTTTTTATGATCTGCACTTTTATTTTTAATGCACAATGCAACGCAACACGACTGCGTGCGTCAACAAGACATAACATTTAAGCAACAAAAATTCTTGGTCCCTTTTTTATGAGAGTAGTCTGTCTAAGCCTAAATGACGCGCCCCTCCACCGCATTTGCGCACACGAGAAAACATAAAATATGAATGCAACACACCGAAAATGCAATTGTAAGTGGTCATTCAGTTGCTGATTGGACACAAAAGGAGGAGCACGGTGATAAAGTATAAAGTTATAGTTACAAATATTTGCATTCACACATTTAAATAAACTAATAAAGTGAAAAGGCATGTCATTTAAAGTTAGACAAGCTATACACGCAGTAAAATCCCAGGTTAAAGGACATCATTCATTTTGTATGGGGACTTGAGCTTAATTGTATTAACAGTTACATATAAATTTTAAAATAGTTAATTATGACGGTTCAAAGAAGAACTGTTAATATGGCATGTCTTTGTGATTGATAGACGATACAAAATCAATATCTTATTTTCCGAAGAACTCAATTGACACATGCAATGAAGCAAAATGAAATGAAAACACAGCAACGAAAAGCAAAATTGTTATTAGTTTTATCAATACAAGTATCAAAACTATCATTTATATATTTTATCATCATTGGACATTACAAAAGTAGTACAATAAAAGCTCAAAATGAATGATGTCCTTTATATCAAGAGTCATAAAAATAGAAGAACATTAGTGGGCAGCAAGCTTGTGCATGTATAAATTGCAATGTACTGAGACGAACGATACATAAGAGCTCAATAGACGACGATTATCGTAAACAGTATGCTAACGGACTCGTCCTGGCTATTGTACATAGTAATTATCTTTTGTTCTGTATTTTATACAAAACACTATAATTTTTAACAACCTATTGAAAATAAATAGGTAATTCAAATTAATAGATTTTTCTTATGAGTATATTTTTTAAATTAATATTTATCAAGGCTTGTGTTTCAATAAGGCAACCGTGGTGTAGTGGCAGTGCAATGGCTATGTAAGCCGAGTGACACGGGTTCGAAACCACTCACCGGTACCAATGTATCTGATATATGTACTTTGGTCGACTTGTTTCTATAAAACAAGCACTTTAGTAGTTTAGTTTAGCTACTAAAGTGCTTGTATCATAATGTATAGTAAAAAAACAAAATAAAAATTTTACATTACTAATAATAATAAATATCTATACACCGATTTATTTTTTATAGGATTAGACTTACATTTGTTAAACATTAATTATAAATACAAGCTCGTTGAATCTTATTTTTGGTTATTTTAGTTTAGTATCTTCTATATAGCATTCCAGGCGGGTGGCTGTATTCCAGAAACTTTTAAGTTGAAGCCAAAACGGGTCCTTACATTGTATAGCAGTAGTACTACATTTTAAATGACCACCTATTGCCTGCCTACCACTTACAAGTGCTCTTACTACTTACTTAGTCTTGCTAGTTTCATTCATAGCTTTCTTCTTCAGACCATCTTTAACTATTTTTTGGAATGAGATTAGGATACCAACCATGACAGCTCGCAAGGGACCCATTAGACAAACTTGTACCAGAACTTGAGTTACACTATCAATTGATCCACAGCAAAGCAAACTCATTATATGACCACTCAAGCCACATACTGAATAAGTTTTACCATTCTGTAAATAAAAGCATAATTTTAAGTTGTTATGACTGATGAACTATACAAATTTTATGTAAATTTTCATTTTACAAATTGGTCTCTCCGTGACCACGATGGCTGCAAAGCTCTCGAAACGTCGAATAAACGCGATAGTAAGCCGCATACAATTTGTTTAATTCAATAACCAATGTTCGCGCAAAATCTAAGAAAATTTTGTTATGACTGTAAAAGTGGTATAGTATTTTTTATTGTGACTCGAAATCAGCACCCTGCCTGATGTTAATCTGGAGTACTGTCCATGAATTGAGATAACTGCTACTACAGTTAAATAACTGTAAGTAGCAACTGGCAACTTACAAGCTGATTCTGAAACGCGACTAGTCACTTCACGGTGGTAAGTGGTGGTACTACCGCGGATCCACTGCCTACCACTTTTTGACAACCAGACCCGGAACAAATATTTCTCTTTTTTTTAACAATTTTTAATACACAATATTTGTAAATTTAATCAAATTATTATTATTATGTAAATATTACAAATAGAAGCCATGAAAGAAACATTTGCTCCGACTGGGAATCGAACCCGGGACTTCCGCGTAACGGACTGGTGTGCTAACCACTATGCCACGCCTGTCTATATAAATTGTTTTAACCTTTGCACTTACATAAATATAACATTTTTCCGTTGGCAGAGAATGCTCATGTACATTGTTTTTACATTTCTATACTAAGTACTAAATGTGCTTGTATCATAGAAACTGAGTGACTTATATCAAAGACACATTGGTAGAAAGTGTTTTTAAACAAGTAATTGAAAAACACACATGACAATCAAGTTAGGGATATTTTTAAGAAGCATGCATGGACCTTTTATCAAGAGAACTTCAGGAAGTGAAAGAGTTGTGTTGTCTCTGCTTGGACTTGAACCAGGATATTTTAAATAACAAACAGAAATTAAGAAATAAATTAGGTAAAGTTATACGTGGTGTAGTGGTAGTGCAATGGTTATGCAAACCGAGAGCATTGGTTAAAAACCAAAAACCAATTGGACAAACTTTGGTTGTCTTGTTTCTATGATACACGCACTTTAGTAGCTTAGTAAAAAACTGTAAATAAAAAAAAATGGGTAATAATTTACTTGCATATATAATTGACTATCATGGCTACAAAATAATAAAATCCAATTACCAATGCATCTTGAACAAGCTGTTTGCCAACATTATCAGCGGATTCTAATCCAGCAGATCCGGAAATCAATTTAGTTTCTTCAGGCTTCGTAAGTTCCTCCTTCTCAAACCCAGGGGTATCAGTATCGGGTGGAAAAGATAATGTCAACTGGACCCCAGTACCAACAAGTTCCATTAATAATGACTCAGCTAGACCTCTGACTGCCCATTTACTACCACTGTAAGCACTGTACCCATAAATACCTGAAATATTAAGTTTTCTATTTGAATTTTATTTTATTATGACTTGACATATGACAGTACTCACTTAAGCTGGAGTATGGTCCATGAATGTGCGGTCCAGTATATCGGCCTAGTTGAAAGTCACTTCAACTAGGCCATATACTTGTAATATATACTCTTAAGTTTCCTTTAGCAGACCATCTGAACATGTAATCAAAATCCGTGAATTGATAATTTTTAATATTTTATAAGTTTCTATTAAGTCCCAATGCTTAATTTGAGTCGCTTAAGCTATTTGTTGTATGAAAGCCTCTTCAATTGTCTGAGTATCTTAGTAAATCTACATTGAACCCCTAACAATTTTACATCTGATGAAGTATGGGTTCCATTTATTTTGACATCTTGATAAAAATCAAAACTCAGACTGCTTCCTTGATAAAAATCCAAAACTAAGACTTTATCATTTACTGTGTAATGATTCTAAAATTGATGGTCAATAAATTTCAAACCACTTGACATAATGTCTCTATCTCAATAGATCAGAGGATCGTTCTGTAAGGTGGTTGATCTGTAGCGATTTAACTAGGCTAGCATAATGGATACTACTGCTGCTTGCAGTCAGAGTCGGCTGTCGCCTCTATTCGTGGACTACACCACAGCTTAACATCAGGAGGGAGGCCATCATATGTCAAGCCCCAGTAAAAATGCTATTTCATTATCTAATTAAATATATTACCAAGTAAAGCCGCTCCAGAGGATACAAAAACGATGATGCCTTCCTTACGTTCCTTCATTCCAGGCAAAACGTATTTAGTCGCAAATGCAGTTCCAAAATAATTTAAATTCATCATTTGACTTATATCGTCCACTTTCATATTCTCGAATTGCCCACACGTACACGATCCCGCACTATTAATAAGCATGAATATTGGCCCAATTTCAGCCTCCAAAGATGATAAACATTTCCCAATTGCATCGTAACCAGCCGTCACATCAAGGGCGGCGTACTGGATTTTCTGTTCATTATTTAACGATTTAGCTTTTACTTCACTCACAGCAGTTTTTAACTTTTCGACGTCTCTTCCTATTATAGTCACATGTGCTCCAAGTCTGGAAGCTTCCAGAGCAGATGCCTTGCCTATTCCACTGGATCCTCCAGTGATAACAACATGTTTTCCTTTCAAATTATCATACTTAACCTTTTTATCTAATGCGAAATGTAACAAAGCTGAGAGGAATAGTAATATACATATCACAATTATTATTATATTAATCATTTTGAGTAATTTGTGTATTTACGAAATAAAACCTGAAACACACCCGCCGGGTCGAGTCGAAAAAAAACTGGTGAACAAATGAACGAACGAATGCAATTAATTATTAAATCAAATGTTAGGGTCCTAACCCACTTTGACTCAACTTACTAGTGCACTAGGAATTAGGAATACAAGGTCATTTAAATAAAAATGTGCAATAAAGTCAATTTACGTATAAAGCAGCTGCCGCAAATTGTATAGCGCCAATTATTTTTAAGTTTTAGGTAAGATTTACACTGAAACGTGAAGATGTATTCATTTATTGGTTTAAAATAAATACAAACAAATTATAGTATGGTGTGTAACGTAACAAATTAATATTTATATAGTATTTACGTTGGATACGAATTCAGATGCATTAATACGGATGGATAATACGATAGTCATACGGGTGCATTTCTATAGTTAGTTTAGGTTATACCTTATACCAAACGGAATGCCGATGAAAGAACTATACGACTTTAGAACTTATTACGAATGTACACAGTGTGTATGTATCCGCGAACCAATATTTGTTCACATTTATAAACGTCTCATGCTCTAATTATTTTCAACTATTCTATTTCATGCTAGTATATTTCATGCCTTATTTTACCTCAAGGTATGCAGTCCATAGTCCAAAAATTTATAAAGTTAGTCTATAAAGTCCAAGAACAGGGTCTAACAATGCTAATTAATTTTAGTACCCCGCTTAAGTATGGTGTCAGTACAATAAATATTATTGGAAATCATAAATACAATATAGGTGTAGTTCGCGTCACGTAAGTTGGCAAGATTTTAACGTAGTAGAACGTAGGGAACGTTTGCGCATGTACACTGGCCGTGCAATAAAAAAGGGTCTCTCTAGATAAATAAAAGTAGATTGACGAAAGATAAATATGATGTGCATGGATGCGTTAATCGAGGCAGACCCAGAAGGGTGTTTCCGACCAAATCGGAGACATCCTCAAGAAAGCTAGGTTGCCTAGTGCCCATAACCATAGAACATGTATGAAGAGAATTGTAAATGTGAAGAAAGCGAGGGATTGATGTCAGGATGTCAGGATCGTGGGAGGTGGCGCTCCATTTTCTCTGCCTATCGCTTTGGGGAAAAGGCGGGACAATTTAATTGATTGATTTTTGAGTTTATTGCGAACAGACAGACGCGGCGGGGGACTAATATGTAATAAAACTATTAGCATAATACGAAAACCAGTGGTGTACCATTTTAGTGCACCCAAGTGTACGTGGGAGCAAACGGAGCGTGGGTGCCACGCGGGAGTCGATGATTGACTGGCAAGTCAATCGCGCGCACGGAATTTATAAAGTTAGTCTATAAAGTCCAAGAATAGGGTCTAACAATGCTAATTTATTTTAGTAGCCGGCTTAAGTATGGTGTCAGTACAATAAATATTATTGTAAATCATAAATACAATATAGGTGTAGTTCGCGTCACGTAAGTTGGCAAGATTTTAACGTAGTAGAACGTAGGGAACGTTTGCGCATGTACACTGGCCGTGCAATAAAAAAGGGTCTCTCTAGATAAATAAAAGTAGATTGACGAAAGATAAATATGATGTGCATGGATGCGTTAATCGAGGCAGACCCAGAAGGGTGTTTCCGACCAAATCGGAGACATCCTCAAGAAAGCTAGGTTGCCTAGTGCCCATAACCATAGAGCATGTATGAGGAGAATTGTAAATGTGAAGAAAGCGAGGGATTGATGTCAGGATGTCAGGATCGTGGGAGGTGGCGCTCCATTTTCTCTGCCTATCGCTTTGGGGAAAAGGCGAGACAATTTAATTGATTGATTTTTGAGTTTATTGCGAACAGACAGACGCGGCGGGGGACTAATATGTAATAAAACTATTAGCATAATACGAAAACCAGTGGTGTACCATTTTAGTGCACCCAAGTGTACGTGGGAGCAAACGGAGCGTGGGTGCCACGCGGGAGTCGATGATTGACTGGCAAGTCAATCGCGCGCACGGAACTTTGTCACTTCATGCCCCGTGTCCCCCACGTTCCTAAACACACCTAAAAAACGGCTTCTGCGCATCTGACTATTCTCTCTAACTTACGTGACGCGAACTATAGTATAGTTTAAATATACATTTATTTTAGGTTTTCCTGCACATGACACCTGCACGATATACGAATAATGTTTTACAAACGGTGTACTAAAGCACAAAGTTTGTCAAAACATTACTCTTGTATTTACCGAACTCAGCACTCACCTGATATTATCAGGATCATTGCCTCGTATATGTTTATTTGCTCTCGCTATGACTTTAACTCGTTTAACCTGCTATAAGCTTTTGTAGAAATCTGTATATTCATGTAGAAACACAACCCCGCCGAATTGAAAAGACCAACTTCAGCAGTGTTTCCCAACCTCTTTAGACCATGCCCCACCCTAACATTTCTAAAAAAATTGCCTTTGTAGCCTGGGACTCCCTAATATATATATACTAGTGATGTGCCGAAGCTCCGTATCCGTATACGCGATCTTGACACCAATGATCCGTATCCGCGGATCAACATTTTTAATGATCCGGCACATCACTAATATATAATTTTTTTTATTGTGACTCGACATATGACAGCACCCGCTTTTAATAACTGTAAGTAGCAATAACATTCCACTATGCCGGCCTAGATGAAACCGGCAACTTACAAGCTGATCCCGAAACGCGACCTTGTACTACCCTGTATCGGCAGACTGGGTACTACTGCTTACCACTCTTTAAACTTATGTTGTCCAGGTATTCCGTAAGTGTGTAACGTACTTAATTATATCGTTCATTCATTCCTTTAGAATTCCTCTACTGATTTGTTGCTTGTAAAAATTATAAAAAGTTTAAAATTCACGATTTTTTAGGTAATTTATAGTAAAAAGTTTAATTAGTTAAGTTATTTCGTTTCAAAAACGTGATTTTATATAAATCATTCGTTCGATTTCATTTACTGAAAATTGAAGTTTCAAGTTTCGCAAAGGATTGACGTTGCTCAACATCACTCAAATCATTCTGTCAATTTGCGATTGAAATTATTTATTTTCATGAAGCGTTTAAATATAAAAGCGAGTTATTCATAATCTTCAAAGAAAACCTTAATATTAAACTTTGCAAATTGCATCAATTATTTTACGTAAGTATGTTGTTTATTTACATTGTGACTCACCATTAGCTATTTTTAGTATTTTTAAATATTTCACATAATTTAGAGCCTCTTGCCAACATCTTATAACAAAGATAATGAATGATTTATTCCTGTGACTGGCATTTTGCTTCTTGCAATAAATGTTATGTCACATTTATAACTTATATATATAACTTTTATATCTGGTTTCGATATAAAATTAAATTAATATATAGGTATAAACAAAGTAAATCTTTGTCACCAGTACTTATGGGTAGTAAAATCACACAAACTATTTCAAATTACACCCAATAATAAAGAATTAAGGTACATTATTTATGTTTTATTAATGTAAGACTAGGTTTAGGTTAAGCTGACTGCCCATTAAGAGGAATTTCTATTAAGAACTCTCCTGAGCAGTATGATCTGGGGGCCAGTCAGATATTTTAGAAATAGTTACTGGCAGATAAAAAGAGAGCTGACTTTTGGGCTGCACAGTATAACGATCAGTGGAAGCAAATCCACCTATCTATACAGTTATGCACATAATTAATAATATTTTAAATTTTATACATATGTGTAAAACGAAAGTAAGTAGAACATAACATGTTACTGCACTTTGATGCAGAAGCAGCTCTTTTTATCTGCAGAGATCTACTTCATGAATTTTAATTTTTATTATGCTGTTGATTTATTCCTACCAGGCAAAGTTTATTATTAGTTTAGCACTACCTTAATATTATATACTATTAAAGTCCACAAACATTCACTGTGGCAAAACGTCTCTCCGCTGCCCGCTTCGCCCTGTATGAAAAGAATTGTAGATGTGAAGGAAGCAAGGGAGTTGTGTAAGGGTCGTGGTATGTGGCACTCCATTGTCTCTGCCTTTCCCTGTGGGAAAAAGGTGTGACAATTTGATTGATTGAAAAATATATTAAAGTTTGCATATTACACCAATTAATTAGTAAATTGCAATTACTAAATTTTTTTTTGTTTAACAAATATTGTTTCAAGAGGGAGTGGAAGTTAGAAATTTAAGCTGTTTTACTTACTGACTTATTAATTGAAAAACGCAGCTGGGTAAGCCCTCACTGTTGCATGTTTTGTTTTGTTTCGTTTTAAGTAGTTATGTAGAAGTTTTACTAACATCAGTTAGTCTTAGTAAATAGGGAGTATTATAGTATTTATTCAGATTAGTGCCCTCCGAGTTTCATATATTTTGTTTCTGAGGGCGTCTTTCTGAAACCCTAGCTGGTAGTTGTAGAATCATTTGACAATGTAAATGTTTAAAAGCCAATTTACAATAATTGTTTTATTTTTATGTGCCTTTTATAATATGCATTTATAATTTATGCATCCCAAGCCTGTTATCTAATCAAATAATTTAAATTTCGATTTAACTCAAACATGAAATTTTAATTTTAATTATCTTTAATAAAATAACTATCTTTTTAATTATAATGACATAACTTATTATGTGAACATTTTTACATATAAATTGTTTATAAATGAATGCTGATAACGGTTTTATGTACTGTACCATATTGATACACAATACTATTAAATGATGTAATGTACAATAATTATAAAAAAATTAAACGGATCCGCCAAATAACTTTTTTTTTGAAAATGCTATAAAAAAACAACTACTAAATATTTTTTCAAATTTCTTTTTTATTTGAAAGTACATACCATCCGGTTAATGATGGAAAAGAATTTCATTTCATTTATAAATGATCTTTATATTAGAATCTGATTTAAATGGAAAGTTTCAAAAAGGACCTCTAATCCATTTTATATCTAGGTCTAAATGTTCAAAAGGTCTAAAAGTTGCCTAGCCTAAATTTACACTAAACGATTTTTTACACATTTTTTTGTTCACACTAGACACAATATTTTCGCGTTTACTATGAGCGCATATTTGTATCAATGTTAGGTATGATATTAATTGAATAACCAATTGATTAGATTAGGATCGAATATGTTGGGAAGAATTACAATGATAAAATTCTATTTAAGTAAAGATCTAAGGTTGTTAAATTAGAATGAATAAAAAAATGTAGATAACTTGTTGTTAGACAAAGGTAGCATTACATTATCTTAGTAGTTTGATTATGAATTATTTGAATGAATTATCTTGCAGCTTAAACATTGGATATAAGCCACATTGTATGTTCAGGGTATCAGTATATCTTTTGAGACGCACAAACAAGAATCTCTTTACAACTAATTTTATTGAATTGAAGATGTGTGCCGCTGTGGATGCGAGAATGGACGAGAAAAACAAAATAACGGATGCGACGGTTAAGAAATATTATCGGAGAGCTGAGCACAGGTATGTTTTTATATTCTAGCTTATTTTACTCTATTCTGAATCTCTAATGATAACTAAAAGGTCTCCTTATTTCTACTTCGACTCTTTACTCCCGTCCACCGCATAGGCAGATGAAGCATCCGCATTCTGTCGACTGAGCAGCAATGGGACGCGTCGTTTCTTTGTAGAACATTTGACATGTAGAATTATTTACCAGCCTATGTATTTTTCTCACCCTTTATAACCTTAAGAGAAGCGTGGAAAAGCAAAGATAAGACGGTCGTACATTACTTCTACCATAGCTTTTGACAAAAGAAATGTGCCTATATAAGGTTGATATAAGTAACTAATGAAAAATACCATTTTTGTATTTTTCATAGGTTAATAAAAAATACAAAAAATGGTTTATTTTTAATAAGATTTTATATAAGCACGTTTAGTAGCATCTAACCACAGAGTTCCCATTAATAAGTATATTATTCCTCTGAGCATCTAACGTGTTTGTATCATACTGGCCGACCAAAACAACGGAAGTTTTTGTTTGTGTGATCATTTCACTACTACTAGACCAGGGTCGCCTTTATGCAATACTTCCTTATAATTGAATTACATGTACAAGTTTAGTAGCAATGACAACAATGACCTTTTTAATAAGAAGGTTTGTGTGACGTACGAGTATATTGTAGTGTCTTGTATTCAAATAATATCTTTATCTTATACGATGTGACCAGTCAAAAGTTATCGGTTTTGAGGGCATCACGTAATAATTAACGTGTTATTGCGAAGCAGCATCTAGAAACAGTATAGACGCGTCGCTCGTTACTGCCGGTTTGCTACAAAAATGCCTGACGCTTTTGAAAGTGCGTACCCGCTCACCCCATCGGTGAAGCCGCAAGATATTCGCGCACGCGCAAATTCCTCGTCTAAAAAGAAACCCTCGGTGACATTTTTCGCTGGCGATGAAGCCTTGGAAATACCAGATAAGAGTGAAGTCGGGGCTAACAGTCCGTTGTACAGAAACGATAAGAGTGAAGTGGAATTGGACAGCTTTGCGGAGACATTGCCTATGATGCACACGAATTGGTTGGATAAGAGAGTATTGGAACATAGGTACGTGAAATGTATTATTACATAATATCTATAGAAAGGACACCGAAGAGCAGGTAGACTGTACTAGTGTGTTATATAAAATTATAATGTATTTGATGTTCACAAAAATATAACAAGATCTCCAAATTTCTTTCCAATATAGTTCATTTTAATAAAGTATTGTAATTAATATATACATAAAAGCCGCACTTAACCTTCTGGCTTGAGGCTTTCCCTGCCAGTCAACCTTTGGGTTGTGCAGAGACCAAAAGTCGGTAGATTGAGAAAATCGCATAGTATAGAAGATATATATAACGCTAGTACGTAAATTACTTAAAACCCTAATGATTAACTTCAAAGATATTTACCAAGGAAAATTTTAAAGGATCCACGCATCGAGCCCTTTCTGATTTTGACGGATACGTTATTTAAAAAAAATATAATAAATTTGTAATCTCCAGTACATGTTGATTAGTATATTGTATCCGTCTCTATAGTTTCAATATTGAATTTAAAAAAAATAAACAACGTCGATAACCGATATGATTGATTTTCTAAGTAAAGTTAGAACAATAGAATTAAACCTAAGTTACATGATAACTGGAACAAATGATAAAAACTGTTTACAATCATTCACAAATTAATAGATATTAAAACAACTTGTATAATACAAATCAAATTACCTCAATTTTTACAATTTTCTTCATGCCATCGTATTGACTAAAGTGTAACGAAAGCACCGCGGCCAACAAGGCACATCGAATTAAAAGGATTAAGATAAACACGTTAGTAAGCCACAAAACCTTTGTGAATAATGTCCACTGAAAACATTGGAAAATACTTTTTTTTATATTGTGGCTCGGCAGCAAACCCCCTGATGTTAAGCTGGAGTGCGGTTATTAAATAAAGGCAACTAAAGCCAGTAGCTGTAGCATCTACTCGTACTTTGCCGGCAACTTTAAAGCTGGACCCGATTTATAGCGACGAAAAAGCAGTAAAATTGCGTCGCGGTCGCAAGTAACCAAGCAAAATAGTTTACCCATTAATTTATTATTCGCTGATTGGTAACGAACATGTCAAACATCAGTGAAAGTTCGTCATTCCGCTGTGTATAAAAAAATCGAGGCATTGATTCCGAAACGCAAAACTTACTTCACGGTCTGTACACTTGAATGGTAATACACTTGGGGTATTACCGCGGTCCGGCAGACGATCACCAACTGTTTGCCTACTACACCTAGAGACGGATTTAGACCACTTTATTCCGCAAGACATCCACGCCCGTGGGCTACCCTATCTATAATTAACTAAGTTCGGTATTTAAAAAAAGTACGTATTCAATACAACGCGATAGATCGATTAGATCATTATATATATGAACGAAAGATATATTTTTATTGTATATAATAACTACTTTACGTGCAATAAAATGTGCTTTCATGTGCAGGCAAATATTTTTTGTTTGATGCTTATTCTGGTGCCTCCCTGAGACGTGATGCCCTAAGCCCTAAGCAATTGCCTAATTTGCTTATGGGCTAGTCCGACAATAAGTATTCTGTATTTTTTTTAATAACGCGTACAACTAAATAAATATTACAAGTAAATGCTTTGAAACAAATGTTTGCTCCGACGGGGAATCGAACCCACGTACACGCACACGTACACAAATCGTATAACGTGTGAGTTGAGGCGTGACAATTGATTCATTGATTAAACAAACAGTGCTATAAAATTCTTAGTAAACATATTTCTTTCAGCGATAAGAAAATCGTACAAAAATAAATTGTTACTGACCCCCGGGGACAGGATTGTTATTGTACACGAGTTAATACACTGATACACACGTGTCCATATTTTTATATCAATCAATCAATCAAATTATCACGCTTTTTCCCACAGGGATAGGCAGAGACAATGGAGCGCCACTTGCCATGATCCTGACACAAGTCCCTTGCTTCCTTCAAATTTACAATTCTCTTCATACAAGCTAATAATTTTAATATTATAAACAGTTTGAATTATTGTTTAGTCATAAATGGTTTTTAATGACATAAATTTTCCTACAATGCGACGTTGAGAACTGATAAAGACAATCTCGAATTTGTATTTACATAGCGGCTGATGCAAGATACCTATGTCATGACAAAAACAATGTCTTATACGGTGTCTTATATAAGGTCATCCGACTATTGGGTGATTCTTAGCAATTTTCGGAGGTTTTCTATGATTTTGGGTTACTCTCTTACAGAAATTGGCCTCTAAACACCATTGAGTTACGATAGTACATAATAACTCAACGCTATAATCACACACATTTATGCTAAAGAACGAACGGAATTACAATTGATTTATGATTTGAAACTATTTATAAAAATCATTATTTACATCATTATAAATTAAACGAAGCAGACTCAGGAGGGACAGCAGACAAATTCCGACCAAATTGGAGACATCCTCAAGAAAGCTGGATTGCCTAGTGGCCAGAACCGTAGAGCTTGTACTATAAAGAAAATTGTGGATGGGAGGGAACGAGAAGAATTGCCGCTCCATTGTCTCTGCCTATCCTTGTAGGAAAATAGCATGACAATTTGATAAATTGATTGGTTTTCTCTTTATCTTTCTTCATATTTATTATACAGAAACCAATCATTGTTTTACTTAAGTCGTTCAGTGGTATATTTGGCGCGGGCAATTAAAACGTTGCGCGCTGATATAATGCTATAAGAATAAGAATAGGACGGGCTGTTGACTAACTTCATTTGACTAATAAAGGTGTCTTTTTCTTGACGGTAAAAAACACCATACCAAAGTGAAATTGGTTGCTAAAATGGCGCTGATTCGATCCTATTCTTATTTTAATCGCATTATAACATAGATGAGAATTTGAAATATTAATACTTGTGTGTACTAAAGTATTTGGGAATTATAGTCTAATGCAGTATGCCGTCATATGGCTCAAATATTTGTAATAAAATACACATGCTTGTATCATAGGCACAAAAAACCTAAATTTTATGTATTTGCCGGCATAGTGACGGCGACTGAGGCAACCATGAACCGACTCGGTTTTTTCAATCGTCATCACTCTTGGACCTCTTCCTACTTATCATCTGGCAGGTCAAATGTCGTGTCACAATAAAAAAAGGTGAATATTTGCACTGGATCTGGTTTATCAAACAGTAGAGTAGGCTTTGGTACCCAGTTTTCCGATCTGGGGTAGTACCACCACTAACAAGTATTCAGACTGTGAAGTGACTCAGGCGCGTTTCAGTATCAGCTTGTAAGTTGCCGGTTGCAACTAAACTGGCATAGTAGATGTGACTGCTACTTACAGTTATTAAATTGTAAGTAGCAGTCACCTTTATTCATGGACCGCACTCTAGCTTAACATCAGGAGGAATGCTGTCATTTGTCGAGTCACAATAAAGGGCGCTTTTAGTCCATCTTGATAGATGACTGATTTCTTTGTAGTATAAATGTGCCAACTACAATAGTTACTTTACGAGTAAATTTTATTTTATTGAATCTTTTATTAAATAGTTTGCACCTAGCCAATGATAGCACAGCACAGCAAAGGTTAGCTGGCAGATAATGCCTAAAGTATTAAGCTCGCCTATGTACTAATATATATGTATTGGAAAATTTCTTAACTAATAAAATTTATTAAAGGAAAATTTTAATTATAGAGCGGCGCTAATCATGATTAAATATTTAATAACTCAAGTCTGTTTATAAATAACATTTTATCATCGACTCACGGCGAAATATAATAATATATTTATTATGTAATATATTAGTATGCATGACATACTTTTACTAGATTTTTTTTAAATATTGAATTGACTTGTGACCTCTACTTGCCTGAGGCAAGGGGTGGTCCAAGAGTGGAACACGACTGAAACTTCTGATTCTGTTCACGGCTGCAACCCAATTGCCGGCCTATAAATGGTTTAAGGCGACCGTGGTGTAGTGTCAGTACAATGGTTACGCAAACCGAGAGCCACGGGTTCGAAACCACTTACTGGTACCAATGTACCAATGTAGCACTTTAGTAGCTTACTATAGAAATAAATAAAATAAAAGTTAATTTAACTGATAATTTTTCCCAGTGGTCGTTCAATGAATTTGGGGGTTCAAAGATACCATTCCTATTCTAATATTGGCATATTAGACTATAATAGATTTTTTTTCTACATATAACAAAGGCAAACCTAATGCCTTTAGTCATTCTCTGCCAGTTAACATAAATAGAAAGATTGAAAGGAGAGGGTTAGGTCACTCTTGGATCTCCTCTTGCTTATCATCAGGCGGTTCAAAGTCAAATGTCGAATCACAATAAAAAAACTCCAAAATTCTATGTGAAGCTGTAATAACTCGGTGGTAGAAACAGAACTATAATGAATTTCATATTATGTACTCAGAAAAATATGGTACTTAGTCCAAACTCCAAATTTTATTATCAATCGAATTGTCACGCCTTTTTTCATTGGGATAGGCAGAGACAATAGGCCACTTGCCACTATTCTGACACCACTTCATAAGTATTTTGCGTTACGTCAGGTGCAAGTTAATTCTATCAGGAGTAGACAAGTAATTTATAGGTGATATCCGAATATTTTTTTCGAGGTACAAAAGAAAAAACAAAATTATTCCTTACTAAATTTGTTTTATTTTAATATGCACTTACAGAATTATATGTTATGAATAAATAGCGGTGCACTTGTATATTTTTATATTTTTAAAATATTTTAATTATTTTTGCATATTCCTGTCTGCTATTAGGTTATTACTGCATGAAGTAGTCGTGAAAATAGGATAAAAGATTTTATACTCGTACCTATCGGCCAACTGCGACCGGGGATCGAACACGGTGTCGCGCCCCCGCTTTGACCACTAAGCTTCTCTTCGTACAAGCACGTGATTCGCCAGTTGTCAACACTTGATATAAGTGCTAAGTTGTACTAAAACTACGAAGACAAATTGATATGCAAGTAGGGTAGACCTGCATATCAATTTGGTCATACTACAGTTGGGCCAAATTAACAATTATGACCAAATAGACAAGTGAGACTGAATAGACAATGAGCTCAAATAGACGAATAAGTTCTAATTTCCTGCGTTACTTTCACTCTAAAACAGAAACTAATTATAATAAAAATTAACACACACAAAATTTAACTCATGCCGACAAATCTTTGATGGCAATAAACTTTACACTTAAAATTACTTTCTTTTTAACAAAGGATCATAATCCTTATATCAAGGGGATTAGAGTTCTAATTAAGATTTATTATTGGTCTTTGTGTGGCACGTTTGTCGGTATTGCGACGGTTCATGAATCAGCTGTTTGCTGTAGAGAGGGCTGAGGGGCAGAGGAGGGTATTTTGAGTCGTTTACTCCATGCGAAAGTGTCAGTTACGCAGTTAGCGCGTACCATCGCATGCTTTAGCCGTGTTTCGCGTTGAATCTCTTCATAATATTTATATGTCGCGATCTACAAGTACGAGTTATTTTGTTTACTGTTTACTTCTCTGTGATTTTTATTTACAATACCTCATTTTTAATATTTAAAGTTAATTTAGTACAATTTAGGTTATTTACATAGTGAATTTGCTGTCTTTAATAATTTATATTGAATAGTTATCCTTTATTCGTTTACTAAGGATGTTTCCTGTGTAGTTTGTCAAGGCAATCTTAACCTTATTATACATCATACATAACCTATTTTCATTACCGGCGATTTTATGTGTATCTAATCTGCAATCAGTTTTCTTGTTATCAAACACAATTAGTAGGTATATGATCTAAATTCAGTTATAATGAAACGGATTTTTCAGTCGTGTGTGTTCTTGGATTTTGCTTACTATCAGGCGAGTTGATGTCAGATATCAATCATTCAATCAAATTCTCACAGAGATAGACAATAGAGCTCCACTTGCCACGATCCTTGCACAACTCCCTTGCTTCCTTCACATTCACAATTCTCTTTATACAGTCTCTGTGGTTATGGGCAGCAGGCAACCCAGCGGGGTTAGGTTGGCAAGTTAAAACGATTATTGTCTCTTGTCAACGATTTGCAAAATAATAAAAGTTAGGCTAAACCCACCAAATTGAGACTATTGATGATAATGATCAAACGTGTCGTCGCACAGACGATATTCGTCACAACGATTAATAGTCTCGTTTTATTGGATTTAGCCTAGCTTTTTTTATTTTGCAAATCGTTGACGGGAGACGATAATCGTTTTAACTTGCCCTACCTAAACCCGCAGCTTTCTTGAGGATGTCTCCGAGTCGGAAAACACCCTCTTGGGCCTGTCTTGTTTAACACATCCATTCACATCAGATATCGCGTCTTAATAAGAAAAATATATTTACTAATTTACAAATCGTTGTTATTGTTCCAAAAATAGCATTATTGTTAATGTAATGCGTCATATTAATTACCTTTTAAGCCTTAACGCTTACATAGTGTTGTGTATATTAAATTATCGATTCGGGGGAAGCTGGCAGACTGTTTCCCATGCGCTCTCGTTTCCTCTATCGGATATACCGTCTGGGATGCTTGTTTACGTATAATGACAACCCTCGTGGAGCATTGGTTATCACGTACATGTTGGTACCGGGTTCGATTCTCTGTGGGGTAAATTTTATTTCATAACATTTTTTGTAATATTTAATTGCATATTAGATTGGATGTTATAAATATTTGTTAAATAAAAAATGAAACAGATATCTGCTCCAGGTCTAGGTAATTTAGAGTAGTATGCTACTACTTTGACAACCAAAACCTGGAGCAAATATCCGCCTGTTTGATTGTTTTTAATAACAAATATTATAATACAATTATTTTTTTAAATATAACAAATAAAATAAATTATGATTTAAACAAATTTTATGCGGCTTACTATCGTGTTTATTTTTGGTTAATAATTTTACATTTTTTCATTATTCCGACATTTCAAGAGCTTCGCAGTCATTGTGATTCAATTGTAAATAAAATAGGTTTATAATCGCCGTTTTGTGATCGGAATTCCCCTAATAAAAATAGACTTAAAAAATCATTCAATAAATTATATTGTGAAAACTGATTGCAGGAAGTAATTTCGCGTTCCCTCACATCCTAAACACTCATCCACCCCAGTTAACCTTGACTCCATGAAGGATATCAACTCTTATAAACAACTTGACAATACAAGTGCGCAGGAGTAATTGTATACTATTCTTAGAAAGTAATTTAAAGTCGCCATTAAGATAATTTAAATTAAAGCACGCACGTAACGGCGATTCCGTTTCAAAACATTCAAAAATCTTTTTCTAATAAGTATTTTTATGTATTCTACTATATAGGATAATAATTCTTTATTACATCCTTAATTGTACTACTTAAAAAAAATAGTATTTTTGTCACGCCTCAATTCCAAAAGGGATAAGCAGAAATACTGACAGAGCTCTCTCGCCTACGGTTAATGGCACTGCGAACTTTGAGATTTTTAACTAGTACTCGAAAGTACATAAAGGAGTTGCAGTAGTTTTCTTTATAGATTTCGGAAACATTCTTACAAAAAGGAATTGTGGGCATAGTGGAAGCGTCTGCTACTGGCACCTATTTTTCTGTGGATGCAGTCGCCCTCATTCATTGACTGCCTTCCAGCCTGACATCAGACACGAGCCACAATTTAAAAAAAGTGAGGAACGCGAGAGACTTTCCTCAGTATGGTATCTGTCTATCCTTGTGAGAATTGAGGCACGATAATTTGATTGATTGATTAAATAATAATCGTCATTAATTCTTTCTTATGCTCAACGATGACAAATAAAGATATACGTTTCTAAGAAACCATTACTGTGTAAGTGTGATTAGATAGTGTTAGTAATTTGTGCCATGAGGCTCCAAGACATGATGGAGAACGGAAGTGCGGAAGTGCTCGGTGCAAGTAACGGCTCCTCTTCGTATGGGAAGGGCGATCGATATACCGCCGCGCCTAATGAGTAAGTTTCCTATAAATTAATGCTAATAGAAATAATGGACCTAGGAAGATTTTGGTGTTTGTTTACCCAATTATAATGAGTTACATGATTATAATGAGTTTGTCTATTTGTAAAATTTTAATTAATATTTTTCCATTAATGGAATGAAATTGTGGTTTGATTTTTCCGCGTAATCATTTACTGTTTTATCTATTGATTTAATTAAGTTAATCAAATTATCACTATTTTAAAGTTAATTTAAAACTTTCTTGTACTTAACTTTGTTACCCAGGAGGGTGTTTTCCGATCAAATCGGAGACATCCTCAAGAAAACTAGGTTGCCTAGTGCCCATAACCTTAGAGCTTGTATGAAGAGAATTGTAGATGTGAAGGAAGCGAGGGAGTTGTGTCAGGATCGTGGCAAGTGGCGCTCCATTGTCTCTGCCTATCCCCGGGCAGAGACAAAAAAGGCCGGGAAAAAGGCGTGACAATTTGATCAATCGATTGATTGTACTTTATGCTAAACAATCAGTATGTATTACTGTAGACGTTGAGTTATTGGGGGAAAGTTTAATAAGATTAAGAGCAAACAAAAATTTAATTAAGCGTAATTATGTATTGTAATTATTGCATAAATGTAAACAGCATCATCACACCTTTTCACACAGGGTTAGGCAGTGACAATGGAGCGCCACTTGCCAAGACCCTGACTTCACATCCACATATCTCTTCATACTTGCCCTACGGTTATGGCAACTCAGCTTTCTTGAGAATGTCTTCGATTTAGTCGAAAACCACCCTCCTGGGTCTGCTTCCATCTACATCAGATTTTAAAATGCTCTTTATAATCACAAATAAATTAACTATTCATACAATAAATTTCTATACTAAGCTACTAAAGTACTTGTATCATAGAAACAGGACAACCAAAGTACATATATCAAAGATACATTGGTACCGGTGAGTGGTTTCGAACCCGTGCTCTCGGCTTGCGTGACCACTACACCACGATCGCCTTATATTAATAAAGTGTTGTCTAGAAATACTAAATGAGGAGATTGAAGCAAAAAGTTCGGTAATTAATAGTGAATGTGACCATGCAAATATTTTAGTTGACTTTGAAAGTTATTTAAACCAAGGCCGCTTGAAAACGCATCGAAGCTTAAATTAGTACACGCTAATCGCAAAAACTGTTACAGACTGTACCTACTCATTTGCTTGTAAATTGCTAATTCTTCTGGGCTGTTTTTTCAGTCGTGTCGACGCTTTTGGACTTTCCCTTGCTTACAATCAGAAAGCCGAATTCAGTAGTCGCTTCACAATAAAAAAAAGTGTAGTGAATCTATTTTTTTCGGCACCCCACCTGATGATAAGCTGAAGTGCGGTCCATAAATAGAGGTGACTGCTACCACAGTTAAATAACTGTAATTAGCAGTCACATCTACTATTCTAGCCTAGTTGGAACCGGCAACTTACAAGCTGATCTCAAAACGTGAAAAAGTCACTCCACGATCTGTAAACTTGCTAGTAATAGTAATACCCTGGATCGGCAGACTGGGCACCACTGACTAAGGCTCTTTGACAACTAGACCCGGAAAAAATATCCACCTCTTTTTTTTTATTACCAAATATTTATAATATTAAATCTAATCAATAAATATGTATTACAATCATTCTTTGGCCGGCTTAGTGACGGCGACTGGGGCAGCCGTGAACTGAAGCGATTTTTCAGTTGTCGTCACTCTTGGACCTCCTTTTGCATATCAAGGCGGGTCGAGGTCAGATATTGTGTCACAATAATAAAATAAAGAAACAAATTAAAAGCAAGTCAACTTTATAAAACCACCCTTTATTTACCTAAGCATTTTTCTTTTGAAGGTCAGTATCACGTGCAAAAGCCGTGAAATACTTGACTTTAATTTATCATATTAATTTGAATGATATTTTAAGACGTCTGGAAGTAACTCGTGGCTTGGCATGAATCGCTGGAATTCAGTTTGGTTTTAATCATTGCAAGTGTCATGTATGGAAAATTAATACGGACATCTGGCCACTCCTGTTGGCGATGAGTTGGAGATTTATATTAGATGATTTATTATGTTTTTCATACTACGAGTATATTTATATTGACACAAGTTTCAACACGGAATCTCCCACGTTCTATAATGCAATCATTTTTATAAATAAAGTTATATTTTTATTTTTAGACCTGGAATTCATATTTACATATCTCACATCTTTTGTTGGAAAAGTATATAAGTTATGTATATTAAATGTAAGAGGGCTGAACCGCAATAAAGAATGAGATGAAATTGGTGACAGTCATTCCATACAAGCCTTATTAAATCCATTTATTGAAACCTGATCTTTTTTTGAAAGACAATACCTGCGGGCCGATCGCGTAACTCAGTGAGAATGAACTTCGTTTTGACAGTTGAACTCCCTTAATAAACTTTATAATTGAAATTGCACCGCGCAACACACTGAGAATTGATGTTCTTTTCCATTAACAGTTCAAGTTCATTGAAACTCATTTTCTGAATGAATAAAAGTTGTTTTTGACACTAACAGCGACCGCGTAACTTTTTGACAAATGGGAATGAATTTCATTGTCATGCCCATTAAAGTTGCGCAGGCCCCTGATCTGCCTGATGTCCAATATAAAGTCCAAGAGCGCCGACAACTGAAATAAAATCCGGTTCCGTTTACCATTATTAAGAATGTGCCGAGGACTCTAAAACTTTTTAAAGTCCTTTACTCCCTCCCGCGCGCAAGTCGAAGCCACTGTAAATTGAACCGGTGTTTTGTAAAGAGCCTTCTAAGAACTCAATGATTGATTTGAGAATAAGGAATTAATCGTTTTATCTTTTGATACGGTAATAGGCTAAAAATGAATAATTGTATTATCGCTTGTATGAACAATAAAGATATCCCCTGTGTTGATAAAATACTTTAATTGTGTCATATCCGCAAAGAAACAAGTTTAGTTCGGTAAATGATAATATTTTCTGTTATTTCTTTTTATATGTAGTACTGACAAGGACATGTAATGCCTTTTGGCAACAACTAGTTGAGTGACTGTAATAATTAATCATTTAAATAACCATTTTTTTTATTGAGACGCGTCTTTTAATCTCTACTTGCCTGATATGATAGTAAGACAAGACCGTCGACGACTGAAAAACCTTTTCATTATAAGGCCTCACTATATCCGTGACCACGATGGCTGCAAAGCTCTCGAAACGTCGGAATAACAAAATAAAACTGTATAATCAAAACCAAAATAAACGCAATAGTAAGCCGCATAAAATTTGTTTAATTCATTAATTAATATTCGCGCAAAATCAAAGAAAAGATTAGGCCTCACTATTTCGGCCAAAGGTTCCTTCGCTTCGCTTAAAGAAGCCTGTTTTTTTACATCTGACATATCACAGCAACCCGCCTGATGTTAAGCTGAAGTGCAGTCTATGAATAGAGGTAGCAGTCACATCACATTGGTACCGGTGAGTGGTTTCAAATCCGTGCACTTGGCTTGCGTAACCATTGCACTGCCACTACACCACGGTCGCCTTTGTCCATACCATGCACGTGACGTAATAAAAACAGCGGCGTAGCGTGATAAGTAACGGTATCTTTTCGACCTTCCACGATAGTAGGTTTCCACTTTTGGTTTGTCTGTGATGTAATCGTGAAATTGAAGGAATCGCGTGAGAACGCCTTGCGCACACCTTTTTGTAACGATTGATGGGGCAATTTTATCTGATAAGCAATCAGAAAGTTTTCAGTTTAAGTGTTAATTTGTTGTCCATATAAATATAATACTAATTTCTGTAAAACATTGTATTTTTTATATTTCTTTATTAAGCTACTGAAGTGCCTGTTGGATAAAAACAGGACGACGAGTATAAATCTTATTGTACTATGTAATACAAATTCGTTACAAAAATTATATTGGAACGCGGTCTTTACGTGTCGACGCGAAAGAGTTGACGAACTTTCGTAATTTATTGATTTTTACTTTACTGAGAAAACTAAGGGAACTAAATATCACAAGGGAATGTGAATTATTTTATCAACAACAAAATAACTGGTTTGAAATAGGGCAATGCAACTCTCTAAACTTGCAACTTAAGCTGACTTAGTTGCAAGTTTGTTTAATATCTAGTTGACAAATCAAATGTCCAACTTTTACATAGGATAGTCTAGTTGATACAACTAAACACGATATTGTTATTTGCAATAACAAATATTTTTTATCATACTTACATTGAATTTTCTTAGATTTTGCGCCAACATTGTTTAATGAATTAAACAAATTTTATGCGGCTTACTATAGCGTTTTTTGTTGTTGTTAATGATTGTACAACTTTTTGTTCCGACGTTTCGAGAGCTTTGCAGAGTCGCATATTCACATATTTACATTTCTATTCTAAGCTACTAAACGTGCTTGTATCAAATATACTGGGCGAACTTTGTAGAGCGAGCGGAAACCAATTATTAATCTAAGATATTCATTTATATCACTTTGTCGATCAACGCGTTTAATACAGTCATGTAACGGATCACAGGAGACTTACTGGATAATAGATTTACATAGGACTCTACTTAGCTCTTTAGTCGCCAGATTTTATTATTTGTAAATAATGACTGTTTTTTTGACCACACAATGAAACCCCGGCTATTTTCACAGTATATTTACTCTTGGCGCCCTACTAATTGGAGTTAAGATTACGTCTCCCTGTTTCAATCCATTCTCCAAGTGGGTGCTAAGTTTATTTTCTGCGTGGGTGGTGTCACATCGGCCATTATAAATCGGCTTTCTAATGACCATTACAAACTGGTTGTTAGTACTGAGGGACAACTGCCCACGTATTCAGGAAATCTCCGTTATTTGTTTGATTAATTAATGTTCTGTTTACTTTTGATTAATTATATGTATAATTAGGTCATACAAGTCTTATTTGTTTTCATTATCAGCTTTTATTTGTTATATTTCATCTGGTTTTCGAAGGTAGTAGTGATCAATCTGCTGATCCGGAATAGTACCATCACTCACTATTCACGGTGTACAGACCGTGAATTGACTTAGTCGCGTTTTAGGATTTTATTAAACCCTCCTGTTTAAAAAAAATGTTTTTAGACAATATTGCCATCACCCTCACCCCCATATTGTTATCACCCTCGTTAAGAACGTAGTCTCTTAGAGTAATCATTTCTATTTTTATGTTTAATATTTTCATTGAGAATTTGTCACCACTCATAGTTTTTATGGGGTATATTTATAACCAATAAAAACTACGAGAGGTCTATTGAGATGAACGTTTGATAAAAAACCATAAATATTCGTTCTGCGTCATTCCTTCTATCTTTATGATAAAACATTTTTTTATTACTTTTACGTTATTCATTTACACATTTATATTAGTATCACTTACGAGCAGGTATATAGTTTACGTCATGTCAATCCAATTCACCGTTCTTTAGAACAGCCACTTCTATCCGAAATGCCCTTAATTTTTTAAAGAGGCGTTGCGTTATCTGTACTTGAAATCCTATTTATTACAATCAATTGAATTTTCACGTTTATTTTTCCCACAGTAATAGGCAGAGACAATATAATTGATTATAATAATTATCATTAATCGCGACGCCTCTTTAAAAGAAAGTTAATGGCTATTCGGATAAAAGGGGCTGTTCTAAAGACCGCCGTTTCTGAGGAAGTTCGCTTTTCTTACATTTACAATTCTCTTCATACAAACCCTTCTAGGCAACCCAGATCTATTGAGGATGTCTCCGATTTGGACGCAAAACACCCTCCTGGATCTGCATCGTTTAACGTATCTATCCACATGAGATTTATAAATTCCTTTCGTCAATCTACTTTCACTCATCCTTTCCTTGTGTGCAAAGCATCAATATAATAAATATAGTATTAATAAACTAATAATTATTTCCCATGTATTCATCGCAAAACAAGCGGAGGGGTCGCAAACAAATAGTAAAAGTAAGCTCAAAAAC
Source organism: Tinea trinotella (assembly GCA_905220615.1). Classification (NCBI taxonomy): domain Eukaryota; kingdom Metazoa; phylum Arthropoda; class Insecta; order Lepidoptera; family Tineidae; genus Tinea; species Tinea trinotella. Next base: position 6,474,413 of record HG992314.1, read on the forward strand.
GAACACTTGCCTACTGAAAAATCACGCTCTAAAAAGAAACTAAAGTCTATGAAACGAGAAAATATTCTCATCTAAAAGTGTTATCGTACAAACTATTCTAGTTTTTTTTTAAATTTATATAATGAAAAGTAGATTTTTATGTTATGACATGTTTTTGTAGTACATTTGAATTTGTTTTCCTACTTACGAATTTTATATACTTACTATATAATATTCGTATATTTATGTGATTATTATGTACATAAATATTCGCACAACTACAGTGGGAATAAACAGATTAATATTCATTAGGTAACAATAGCGTATCCTTGGCGTATAAAGTTTATAAGAGCTATAAAATCAACCAGGCGATCGGCATTTAGTTTATTTTATTTATTATTTCTAAACTAAGCTATCAAAGTGCTTGTATCATAGAAACAGCACGACCAAAGTACATATATCAAAGATACATTGGTACCGGTAAGTGGTTACGAACCCGTGCTCTCGATTTGCATGACCACTGCCACTACATCACAGTTGCCTTATTTCAAAACATTTACGCGTCTGTTATACAGTTACATAATTGCAAGTAGCAGTCGCATCCACTATACCGGCCTGGTTGGAACTTACAAGCTGACCCCGAAACGCGACTAAGTCACTTCACGGTCTGTATACTTGTAAGTGGTGGCACTACCCCAAATCGGAAGACTGGGCCGCATTGCTGATTGCTTACTACCCTTTGAAACTTTGTATTTAAGTTATTTTGTCTTGTTACAGAATATTCGTGAACAGATCATTGCATTTGGAGAATGTGAAATTTTATGGATTTGATATGGACTACACTCTAGCTGGTAAATATTGCCTTATTCACTATAAACTCCAATCTATAATAAAATCTACATTTCTTTCATGTCACTTAAGTTTTGCCGCATCTTCTCGATTTCCAAGATTCATTGCAGAACTGTAAGGCCCTTTTATTGCCTATACCACGGAAATTGTTTCGAGGAGCTCTTTAACCTTGTTCCTATCTCGTCTTTTCACACACGTGATACCCGCCACACAGGTCGGAAAAAGAATCCGCATTCTGTCGACTGAATCGGCAACCGAACTAAAAGATTCGGTGCGTCATTTGTTTTTAAAACAATCGACTAGTGAAAAGCATTACCAGCCTATGTGTTCTCCTTATCTTACCTTGGATCCTTCAAGGGATGCGTGAAGAAGCACCTTTGGTCGGCATAGTGACGGCGATTGAGATAACCATCAGCCCCCCTAGCACGGCAACCCAAGAAGCAAGATAAAGACTTGCAAAGAAAATCACTGCAATTCATTATAAATAACTTACCAGAGCAATGCCCCAAACATATATTTAACGGTTATGTAAAACTTCATACAAAACAACGTTGAAAACTTTAATAAATATGTTTTTTAGCATTTGATGTTCCGGCCTATTGTTATTTAAAATGTTTTACAATAATATTCTTTGCAGGTCTTTATCTTGCTTCTTGCCTTGCCGTGCTAGGGGGGCAGGCATATTGGTTAAAATTACAATTTTACTACAACTAGACCACGGTCGACTAGTCAATAAATTCAATTAATAGTTTCTTTTTTAATGTTACAGAGTATAAATCGCCACAATACGAGACTTTAGGCTTCAATTTAACAAAGGAGCGTTTAGTACATAAAGGTTATCCGCGTGAAATATTAGATTTCGAATATGATCCTTCTTTCCCAGTCAGGTGAGTCTACATTACATTAACTTACATAGAGATATATTACCTTTAAGAGTGGTTATTTAGTTAGTCTGCCGGTCCGGGCTTGTCATCATCATCAGTCAGGAGACGTCCATTGAGCAAAAGCCCTTAGAACGCCATTCGGAACGACAAGATGCCAGTTGCATCCACCGTTTATTTGTGACTTACTATATCGTAAGTCCACCTAGTGGGAGGCTTATAATGCAATTAAAATAAGAATAGGACGGAATCGGCGCCATTTTGTGACGTCTAACTCTGCAAGCAACTTCACTTAAGTATGGTGTCTTTTTCTTTGCGGACTGTCAAGAAAAAGACACCTTTAAATCAGTCAAGTGTAGTTAGTCAACAGCCAGTCCTATTCTTATTCTAATAGCATTATACCTACGCTGTGTCTTCCGGACGTGGTCTCCACTCAAGAACCTTTCTTCCCCATCGGTTGTCGGTTTTTTGAGCGATACTGCCAAGGATAGTATGTTTTAACATTTGATTAAATTTTTTTTGTATTGTAACTCGACATTTGACCTCGACCCGCCTCATGATGAGCAAGAGGAGGTCTAAGAGTGACGACGACTGTAAATACCGAATTAGTTCACGGCTGCCTTAGTCGCTGTCACTATGCCTGTCACTATCACTAATATTTGTTGTTATTATTTGCAGAGGTTTATGGTTTGACACTTTGTATGGTAATCTATTAAAAGTAGACGCTTATGGCAACATCTTGGTATGTGTTCATGGATTCGAATTTCTTAAACAGTAAGTACACTTTAATTTTACTTATACAGAATGTAAAGTTATTTAGTCGCGTTTCGGGATCAGCTTGTAAGTTGCCGGTTCCAACTAGGTCGGCAAAGTGGATGTGACTGATATCTACAGTAATTGAATTGTAGTAGCAGTGACATCTACTCATGAAGCACACTCCAGCCTAAAAATGGGCGGAGTGCATGGCACTTAAAATTGATGACCAGAGTTCTTCCATCTGAGGTGTATTTTTACATTTTTTCATGCTACTAAATGAGCTTGTATCGTAGCAACAGATCGACTAAAGAAATATATTATGCGATTATAAGAATAGGACGGAATCGGCGCCATTTTGTGACGTCTAACTCTGCAACCAACTTCACTTTAGTATGGTGTCTTTTTCTTTGCGGGGACCGTCAAGAAAAAGACACCTTTGAATCAGTCGTGTGAAGTTAGTTAACATTAGCATAGTATCAAAGATACATTGGTAGCGGAAAATAATTTTTTTGAACTAGAAGCTAAAACCATTTGCAGAACCATTTATCTACCACTATACCACGGTGGGTTAGTTTGCTTTTAATTGCGGCGATTTTAATCATAAATACTGAATAGTAAACTAGAAAAACCTTATAGTAGCGTTATCAATACTTTCGTATTGTTTTCTTGTTATCAAGTACAATCACCTTTTTTTGTCAAAGAACAACAACTGATATGAAAGCAAATTATTTTTATATTACGCATGTATTGTTATCTATCTACGTATGTAAGGTATACATAGTTTTTCTTAAATTGTGACACGACATAGGCGACCGTGGTGTAGTGGCAGTGCAATGGTTACACAAACCGGAGAGCACGAGTTTGAGACCACCCACCGGTATCAAAAGATATATGTACTTTGGTTGTTCTGTTTCTATGATTTAAGCACTTTAGTAGCTTAGTATAGAAATGTAAATAAAAAATACAACATCTGACCTCGACCCGCCTGATGATAAGCAAGAGGAAGTCCAAGAGTTACGACGACTGAGAAAACCGAGTTTGTTCACAGCTGCCTCAGTCGCCGTCACTATGCCATCAAATGTCACTATGTACTTACGATTGTATAATAAAATAAAATTTTAAAACAATAGTTTTGGTATTATTATTATTGTGACTCGACTCAACATATGACAGCACCCTGGCTGATTTTAAACTGGAGTGCTTAAATTGGTCGTCCTGTTTCTATGATACAAGACTTAAGCTTAATGGAGAAATGTAATAAAATATATAGTTATTATATTTTATCTGTTTTGTATAATATTATGTATTTTATACATTTTTTATTGTGACTCGACATCTGACTTCGACCCGCTTGATGGCAAGCAAGAGGAGGTCCATAAGTGACGACGACTGAAAAAACCGAGTTAGTTCACGGCTGCCTCAGCCGGCATCACTATGCCGGCTAAATAACTGTAAGGCGTAATTTATTGCTTAAAGTGACTGATTTTATTGAAAAATAATGAATTAGTTTTATTAATGTTTCTGTTTTCTTCTTTTTGCAGTTCACAAGTATACGAATTATATCCAAACAAATTTTTAACATTGGACGAGTCAAGAGTATATGTATTGAATACGTTGTTCAATTTGCCTGAGACATATTTAATAGCTTGCCTTATTGATTTCTTCACCAATTCACCGCAGTATACAAGGTATGAATAATTTAAAAATCAAATCAATCAATCAAATTGACACGCCGTTTTCCCACAGGGATAAGCAACAATGGAGCGCCACTTGTCACGATCCTGACACAACTCCCTCGCTTCCCTTACATCCACAATTAATTATTATTTTGTATGTACATTTCTATACTAAGCTACTAAAGTGCTTGTATCATAGAAACAGGACAACCAAAGTACATCTATCTAAGATACATTGGTACCGGTGGGTGGTCTCGAACTCGTTCTCTTCGGTTTGCGTAACCATTGCACTGCCACTACACCACGGTCGCTTTTATATTCTCTTTATACAAGCTCTACGGTTATGGGCACTAGGCTATCCAGCTATTTGAGAATGTTTCCGATTTGAATAAACATTATTTATTTAAACACGATCGTAAAATACTTAATTACAACGCCATAGTCAATCAATCAATAAAATTAACATGCCTTTTTCCCACGGGGATAGGCAGAGACAATGGAGCGCCACTTGCCACGGTCCTGACACAACAATATTAGTTTATAAATTAGGTAATGAAAATTGGATGAAATTCTCGCATTGTAGCTCAGTGGTTCGAGCTGACACCAGGTTCAATTCCGGCATGTTTTTTTATTGATGATGATGATCTCCTTGCCGTGTCCGGCAACAGCGGCTCCTTAGTCAGTACTATGATGTGCTCTAATGTGACTCGCAAAACCAACTTTAGTTTTAAATGTGCGGTTGCAGGGTTCACAAAAGAGTTGTCCATTAGCGCTATATGTGTAATAATAGCTAAAATAATGTATAAATATATAAATGTATAAAATAATGTATCGGAGACATTCTCAAGAAAGCTAGGTTGCCTAGCCTAGTGCCCATAACCATAGACCTTGTATGAAGAGAATTGTGAATGAATGAAGGAAGCGAGGGAGTTGTGTTAGGATCGTGGCAAGTGGCGCTCCATTGTCTCCGTGTGTGAAAAACGCGTGACAATTTGATTGATTTAATAAAATCATGTTTCTTTTTTAGAGGAAAGACTGGTGTGAGATGCGGCGACTTAGCTATGTCATTCAAGTCTATCTTCCAAGACGTAAGGAACGCTGTCGACTACGTTCACATACATGGTGATTTGAAGAAGAAAACCACAGAGAGTATGGATCTTTACTTGAAAAAGGACCCGAGATTGCCAACGTTCTTGTATAGGATAAGAGAGAGTGGAGCAAGGTTGTTCTTGCTCACGAACAGCGATTATAACTTCACTAATCAAATTATGAGCTATTTGTTTGATTTCCCGTATGGTGCTAAGGTAATGATTAGACTAAATGTAATTAATATTGTTCTTCCGTGGAGAAATTTAAATCTGAACAAAAAGCTCCGAGGGAGACGACCCAGATTCTTTCTTAGCCAAATCAGAGACATTAAAAAATACTAGTGTCCGCAACGTTCTTTAAAGTCGGTTTTATGAAAAGATTAGTAAATGTGTAGGAAGCGAAAAAGTTTTGTCAGTATCGCTAAAACTGGCGGGTCAGTATCCTTTTGGAAAGGACATCATTCATTTTGTATGAGGACTTGGGCTTAATTGTATTAAAAGTTTAATATGCATATTAAAATAGTTGCTTGTTACAACGTAAAATGATCAAACTATAATTATGACAGTTCAAAGCAGAACTTTTAATATGGCGTGTCTCTGTGATTGACAGACGACACAAAATCCATATCTTATTTTCCAAATAACTTAATTGCACAGCAAATAAAAGCAAAATTGTTATTAGTTTTATCAATACAATTATCAAAACTACCATTTATATATTTTTTCATCATTGGACATTACAAAAGTAGTACATAAAAGCCCACAATAAATGATGTCTTTTGATTGCTATTAGTTATGAATTAAAAATGAAATCATTTATTTCACATATGACGTTTCGACTATTGCGCATTGTCAGACTCTATCTAGATTTCGAAAGGGACAAAGTTTTAAAATAAAAAAAGCTATTTTAATTTTATAAAAAAAACACTAGAATTAGAATTGTACTATATTTTATTTTTCGTTAATTTATAGGAAACAGAACCTCATAGAAATTGGAGGACATACTTTGATTTTATCGTTGTTGATGCCAAGAAGCCATTGTTCTTTGGCGAGGGTACCACTTTGAGACAAGTTGACACACTGACCGGGGCACTCAAAATGGGACACCATGTAGGTCCGCTACACGAAGGACTTGTGTATTCTGGAGGTAATTAAATATACTATTTATATTTGGCCAGCATGGTGACGGCGGCTAAGGCAACCGTAAAATAAAATAGTTTTGTTAAAGTCAATCGTCTATTTGTGTGCTGAATGGACATTACACCAGCGGCATGCTATGACGTTTGCATGTCTTTATCGTCACTATAAAAAACAACAATTGTTCCTTCAAACGTAATTAATAATTTATACTAAACTTCATTGGCCTGTTGAAACGCTCAGAGTCGCTCAGCGGGCATTGGAGAGAACTATAGTTGATGTGTCTACGCGATAGAATCCGGAACGAAGATGTTCGCTAAAGAACCTGAGTTACCGACATAGCTCGTAGGATTTGCGAGCTGAACCATCGGTTGTCGGTTCTTTAAGGGGAAGAAAATTCTAGATTGGACACCACGAACCGAAAGACGCAGCGTAGGTAGGCCTCCCACTAGGTGTACTGACGACATAGTAAAAGTCATGAATAACTGATGGATGCAACTGGCATCTTGTCGTTCGAAATATCGCTAAGGGGGAGGCCTATGTTCAGCAGTAGACGCCTTCTGGCTGCTAAAACTTTATGAACGATGCAAACGTCAAAACGGCCATCATAGCGTGCCGCTGCTACAGTGGAGTATTCTGTAAGTGATACGACTAGCGTGAATTGCAAGCGACCTATGCTATTTTTGGCAATAAGTATGTTTCTTGTACAAAGACGAAACAACTTTAACGATTTTACTTATTGGTGAACTATTTGACTAATTATTTGAACCAATAAGAGACGAAAAGCGATGTCTTTCTCTTTCTTTACGTGCAATTAAAAAGAGACAGGTATAGATTTGATATTAAAATTTTCCTTGTCTATAATTACAGGTTCATGCGACGTGTTTACCGAATTAATTGAAGCTAAAGGAAAAGATGTTTTGTATATTGGTGATCACATATTTGGTGATATTCTCAAGTCGAAGAAGATTGGCGGCTGGCGGACGTTCCTAATTGTTCCAGAACTCGTACAAGAATTACATGTATGGACTGATAAGTGTCAACTGTTTGCTCAATTGCAGAATTTAGATGTACAATTAGGTGATATGTATAAGTAAGTATGGGCTTCCTCAGTTTTTCTTATAGTGGCTCGATGCATAGTTCACCCTACTAGAGTGCGGTCTGTGAATTTCTTTATTGTTTAAATAACAAATTTTGACGACAGGCTTGGACTAACGGTTAGCGATTGGTTTGTTACTCGCAAAATCCCGGGTTCGATTCCCAGTCGAACCAAATATTTGTTTTTATAGCTTTTATTTGTAATATTTAATAATTATATTAAATAAACCAAATATTTGTTAATGAAAAAAAAAAGAGGTGGATATTTGCTTCGGGTCGGGTTATCAAAGAGTGGTAGGCAGTGGTACCCAGTCTGCCGATCCGGGGTAGTACCACCACTTACAAGTATACAGACCGTGAAGTGATTTAGTCGCGTTTCGGGATCAACTTGTCATTTGCCGTTCCAATTAGGCCGACTATTGCAGAACCGCATACCAGCTTATCATCAGGCAGGTTTAAAATTATATTATATTTATTATTTTTTATCTTCTAGGGATTTAGATTCTAGTACTAAAGAGAAGCCTGACATTTCAAAGTTGCGTAACTCCATCCGTGACGTCACACATAAGATGGACTTAGCTTACGGTATGCTCGGTTCATTGTTCAGATCTGGATCAAGGCAGACGTTCTTCTCATCACAGGTAATAATACTTGAGATTTAAAACTTATAGAAAAAAACATGAGAGAGGTATTTTTGACGACAGGCGTGGCGCATTGGTTAACACACCAGTCCGTTACGCGTAAAGTACCGGGGTCGATTCTCGGTCGGAGCAATATTTAATGATTGGATTGAATATTACAGATTTTTGTTAATGAATAAAGATATTTTCTCCTGGTCTGGTTGTCGAGTGGTAGGCAGTGGTGCCCAGTTTGTCGATCCACAACTACTTACAAGTATACAAACCGTAAAACGACTTAGTTGTGTTTTGGGTTCAGCTTGTAAAGTGCCGGTTCCAACTGTCGCAACTCTAGAGTAGACTACGAACCGGATGACGCAGCGTATGTAGGCCTCCCACTAGATGGACTGACGACATAGAGTCACGAATAACCGGTGGATGCCACTGGCGCCTTGTTGTTCAAAATGGCAATAAGTATGTAAACTGAAATCCGTCATATATTTTCATTTAAACAGGTCGTGAGGTACGCAGACTTGTATGCGGCGTCGTTTTTGAATTTGATGTACTACCCATTCTGCTACATGTTCCGTGCGCCTGCTATGTTAATGCCACACGAGTCCACTGTCGCACACGAACAGAGATTCACACTTGAAACACCAACTATTGATAGGTTAGTTAATTATTTTTTCATGAATTAGTCTATAAAAACGACAGTCGAAAAATCCCAGGTTCGATTCCTGGTCGGTGCTATTATTTGTTTCATTGCTTTTATTTGTTTTATTTAAAAAAAATATACAAATATTTGTTAATAAAAACAAACAGGCTGTATTAGCTTCTTCGGGTCTGGTTGTCAAAGATTGGCAGGCAGTAGTGCTCAGTCTGCCGATCCGGGATAGTAGAAGTAAAGTTTCCGGTTTCAACTAGGCCGGCATAGTGAATGTGACTGCTACTTAGAGTTATTGAATAGTAGTATTAGTGATATCCATTCATGGACCACACTCCAGTTTATCATCAAGCGGGGTGCTGTTATATGTCGAGTCACAATAAAAAAAAATTAAAAATACAATCTCGGATATAAATACTAACTATTAAATTATTTTATTTTTTATTTATTAGGTCTCGTAGTGCATCACAGCGTAACAACTACAATACAGGGACACTGACAGATGATACGTCGTACGTGTCGTTTCATCAGGCAACAATTGAAGAAGGAAAATCTGCTGTAGATAGAGTAAGTTACATTATTTGACATAGTGACAGTGATGCGGCGTTCTCACGAGACAAATTTAGTTCAATATTTATCGTTCAACAAAAAATATTGAAAGCGAATATTGACTGTAGCGTCTTCATGGTTCAATAATAATCGACTCAATATTACACGTGTCATTACACTATCTGTATATTTTTAGCATTTTTCTCGTGCGGACGCCATAATTTACATCTTATTCACATTTTATTTTACCAACAAACCAAAATCTTGTGATTACAATGAACGATTAGTCGATTCTCTGCCACTTGCCACGATCCTGACACCATTCCCTCAATTCTCACCCTATAATATTAATTATATAGAAGGCGACCGTGATGTAGTGGCGGTGCAATGGTTACGCGAACCGAGAGCACGGGTTCGAGACCACCCACCGGTACCAATGTATCTTTGATATATGTACTTTGGTTGTCCTGTTTCTATGATACAAGCACTTTAGTAGCTTAGTATAGAAATGTAAATTAAAAAAATATAAATATATAATAAAGCTTGTTTTTTTGCTACATAATTATAAAACTGCAATATAAATTAATTATTTCAGATATCAGTGCCACACGTACGTCCTGAAACACCGAGACAACTGACGCACACACACGACGAGGACTGTTCAGACGACGAGGAACATCAAAATATATCTAAAAATGCACAAAAATAATTACAAATATATCATAACTATAACATTATAGATTATACGTATTTGAAATTATTATAAGAGCGGTAGGCCAGACAGTAAGTGGTCGGTTGCCCAGACTTCCGACCTGGTGTAGTACCACCACTTTCAAGTGTACAGACCGTGAAGTGACTCAATCGCGTTTTTGGATCGCCTTGAAAGTTTCCGGTTCCAACTAGGCCGCCATACTGCTACTCGTAGTTATTTAATTGTAGTAGCAGTCGACTCCATCCGCCAGGCGAGTCAACGTCAGATCGCGTTTCAATAAAAAAAGTTGTAGTCAGTTCTATAAATTAAAAATCTTCTTAATAATGTTAGCACATCTAATAGCTAGCTGGTATAGCTTGTCTAACTATAAATGACGCGCCCCTCCACTTATTAGTTTATTTAAATGTGTGAATGCGAATATTTATAAATATACTATTATACTGCATCAGCGTGCTCCTCCTTTTGTGTCTGACCACCAACTGAATGACCAATTACAATTGCATTTTCCTTGTGTTGCAATCATATTTTATGTTTTCTCGTGTGCGCGAATGCGGTGTAGGGGCGCGTCATTTCGGCTTAGACAGAATATAGGAAAGAATCGACTAATTACCTATAACATCTCTATTCGTTTATTTTCCTTTTGGCATCTCTAATGTTAAAGGTCAACTAATTAAATCAAACCCGAGCTGTCAAAAGTAAAATAAATAAATGGCATATAGTATCTTTTGAAATTGCGAGACTGAATATTGAGTGAGTTCAAATCAATGTTGATTGGTTGATATTGTGTGACGCGATACAATATCAACCAACCAAATGCATTTGTTTTGTAAATTACCTTAAAAATTACGCCAAAACCCCTTTAAAAAGATTGCATTATAATATGATGATAATATATTTCTGTTATAATTTGTTTAAAGCCCACGACAAACGTAGCTATATGTTTAAAAATGACGGGCTTTAAAATGATTAAATTGAGGAACGTTATTGAAAGTGTATGCAGGCCAATACAAGCAGGCAGTGCCGTAACAAGCCTTTCAAGCGCCCGCAAGCTTCTGTAAGCCATTACTATGCAAAAAATTGATATTATTAATGTTATTTACTTGAGAGAAATACGCAGACGACGCGACTACACTCGTCGTATGACGTATAAATAATAGGTATCGTTTGTGGTCCTGATCTGATCACATCTGCGCCGTGTTAGTTACGGAACTGCAAGAACGCACAAAAGGAAGACTTTAATGCTTGCATAGAGCCTGTTATAGCCTACTGATGATAATTATCTAAAAAGTCTTTTGTGCGTTTTGTAATAAATATTAAGTACTATCCATATTTGTATAGTCTTTAGGTTTCAAGTGTAAAGACCTTGAAACAATTGGAATCTGCTTGAAAATTGCCAACTTTTGCAATTATCTGTGGCAGTAGTCGTAGATTGCAATCCAGCTTATAACTTAATTACTATAATGCATTTGGTGCTGTCAAATACTTTAAGTTGGCAGTATTGATTACCCTTTATATTACTAGTATGACATTTGACATTAGCATAATTGTATTGTGGATTCGGAATACGACTTACGGCGCCATTTAATCAAAAATATATTACTTGATTATTCGCTTCGATGCCTGTCGCTGGTCGATACGGTCAGCATTCTCGGCTTTGCATCGTCTGCACTGTTTTATTCAGTACTTGTCAAAAGCTTATGGTGATACCATTGCTGCCAACATTATAATATTATGACGTTTGACAGGACAGTTATAATAGTTGCGTTATAATAGACTTGTGTATAATAAAGATTGTTAATCTCATTTTATATATATATTGTTTATATTGATTTTCAATTGAGTCCTATATCTGTACATCTAGTGAAAATGGTCATAAGAGTGAATATTCGGTTTTTTATTCAAATAACTAGAGTAGATTTTTTGTATCTTAATATCGCATTTATTAGACAAGTCCGACGACAAAAAAATATTTTGCAGTATGCTAGTCTTGCAGTGCCTGTCTAGTGAATATAGGTAATAGATCATGCTAAATTTTCAAGTGTACAGACGTCATTTACCATCAGACGTCATCAAAAGTCATCAGACGTACGTGAAGTCGTTTAGTATCGATTCGAAACTAGGCTGGATATGATTGCAACTTACAGTTATTTAACTGTGGCAGACTATGTCGAACCACAATAAAAAAAAAGTTTCCGAATAATTTGATACAGAATCTATCGAAGGATCGTTAGTAAGTCTTTATGCTATGTCCATGTTATAAAGACTCCAGCTTCACATCAGGCGGGGTGCTGACATATGTCGAGCCACAATAAAATTAATTTCTGTCAATATTTATTTATTTATTTGCTTTGACACAGGTTATAAACAAACAAACAAAATCTATTATGAACAATTACATTTTTTTTATTTGTATTAAAATATTTTATTACGCTTTTATTAAATTTTTATTTGGTGTACAGAATATTAGTTAAGTTTGTATAATTTTAGGAATGGTCAATTTTTTTTATTATGAATAAGTTTGTTTTTATTCATTTGTATATGTGTACTTTTTATACAACTATCACGAATTTGCGCTGCAATACTATAGGTCAGCGTAATAAAGCTAAAGTCGTTTTTACATAAACGCCGAAGTTCCATTTTTCAGTCGAGATGTCTACAACCTCCACGTAGCGCATGCTTAGTGAGTAAACGAATCACGGATGTCCCACTAGAAATTAATATGCGGGACTTGGCCAAAAAAGCGGGACTCGTTTAAAAAAGCGAGGCTTGCCTAAAAAAGCGGGACTTGCCTACAAATGTAGAGCCCAGAGAAAAACAGTTATAATGCGATTAAAATAAGAATAGGACGGAATCGGCGCCATTTTGTGACGTACGTCTACCTCTCCAACCAACTTTACTTTAGTATGGTGTTTTTTTCTTTGCGGACCGTCAAGAAAAAGACACCTTTCAAGTGAAGTTAGTCAACAGCCCGTCCTGTTCTTATTTTAATAGCAAAATATTGTCCATATGTTACTAATCATTAGGTTTATTACGGCCGACGGACCTTGAGGTTAGATGTCGAGTTACAATTAAAAAAATAGCTTGGTACATCATTTTAGTATGCAGCAACTAAATACGTCGATCGTCATAGTTGGAGAACGCCTACAGACATTTATCTGCGATGGTAGTCGTATCCATGGATTGAATTCCAGCTTAACATCAGATGGTGTGTGGTCTATGTTGTGCCACAATAAAAGTTCGAAACATTTTCCAAACAAGTTTTATTACCTACATGTTTAGATTCCTTTTATTTCTTCATACAGAGTTATGAGTAAATAAAAAGTATCAATATTGTATAAAGCCTAAGCAAATAACAATAAAAATATATAGAACGAGTCTGCAACTCGGCCTACAGGACTACCATCCCCAAGATGTACCAACTTTGGCCGGCATAGTGACGGCGACTGCGGCAGTCATGAACTAACTTGGTTGTTTCAGTCTTCATTACTCTTGGATCTCCTTTTGCTTATCACCAGGCGGGTAGAGGACAAATATCGGGTCACAATAAAAAAATAAAAAAAACTTTCAAGATGACGATGGTTTAATATTATGTATATTTCTGTGATCCGAGTTGCATTCTATTTTGATTATATCTTGATTAGTAGAGTTTATTTTTAGTGTGTTCAGAGATTTTTAATTATAAGTATATAAGCTGTTTTCTTATCAAAGAGAACTCTTCCAGCTACTCAGTAAATAGCAATAATATGATTAAGATATTATAAATAAAATAAATGTTTATATAAAATATTGTTTTTATTTAATTTAATTTTAAGAGGTATACAGTTAGTGGCCATTTATTTACCCAGCAAGCCCAGGGGAGTTTACCACTACTTCTCAAGTTTATAGACCGTAAAATGACTCGGTCATGTTGGGGGTAAAAATAAGCCGACATAGTGGATGCGACTATTAGTTGCAGCTATGTCTGTAGTATCAGTTGCCTCTGTTCAAACCGCACTCCCTAACGTTCGCTTCGGCCAGGTGCAGTCACAACAAAATTATAAAAATATTTTTTTATTCTTTTTAAACAGTATTAAAATATATATATTTTTCGATTACTTTAATGAGTTACTAGATATCACTGAAATCGAGCAACCAAAGCACATTAATATAATTATCAAAGATAAGGTTGTATTGGACAGGAGTTCTTGATATGGGAAACCATCTACCGCTAAACCATGGACGCCAAGTTATTTTGAACGCATCGTACATTTTGTATTGGGATTCGGGCTTAATTATTATTAATTATAATTATAAATATTTGCATATACATTTTAAAATTGTTTGATGTACGAATAATACAATGTAATTGTAATATTTCCTTTACTTTGGATAGTTTAGGTGTGCAAACTGTAATTATGACAGTTCAAAGCAGAACTGTTATGGCGTGTCTTTGTGATTGACAGACGATACAAATTCCATATCTTATTTTCCAAATAACTCAATTGGGCAAAAATTAAAAGCAAAATTATTATTAGTTTTATCAACACAAGTATCGAAACTACCATTTATTATATTTTTTCATCATTGGACATTACAAAAGTAGTACGTACATAAAAGCCCAAAATAAATGATGTCCTTTGAAAAACTTGTATAGTAACTATCTAAATGTTACAATAAAAGGTCTTCTAGATATTCTTCAAATTCTTCTTCTCTTGTCTTTTCTTCTGTCTCGTTCACACCTAAAACATTTTATGAGTAATATTAGTTGACTTTTAGATGTGACTTTTGTCATGCTTCCGTTCCTGCAAGCAGATTTTGGATAGTTTCCAATAATAGTACTATTACTTATAGTTTGGATAAAAAAGTAGAAAGCAAACAAACATGCTTGTATCATAGAAACTGGGTAACCAAAGTACATATTATCAAATATACATTGATACAAGAAAGTAGTTCCAATTGGAGTCCCTTAGGTAATGGGACTATTCTATAACTACTAAATCACCATTTGATAATAACCCGCCCTTGGGACTCAGTTGAAAAAACTGCACAATAAAAAGATAGGATAAAAGAATTTCGACATGAGTAAGGTCAGACAAGTCGCGCGTTCAGCGACATACGCAGCGTTGCATTTTCCACGCATATGTTTACTATGTAAAAAAAAGAAAATTATCAGTTCTTGAAACGCATTCAGGCGAGTGTATAAGGAAATAATCCACAAAAAATACCCACCTTTCTTCCACAATTCCGTATCATCTGATTCATCAATATTATTTTCAGAAGTGCTCGGTTCATCTGTATGTACCATCGATTGATCTGGACATTCGTCCTCGGCAGTTCTTGATTCAATATCGAATTCATCGTCAGAGTTATTTTGAGATTTACTTTTGGATTTTTTCTTCTTTTGCGATTTCTTTAAGCGTCGCACTTCGCGTTTCTTCGACTTATAGTTTAACTTTAGAGAACATTCTGGACATAACCCTGTTTTAATAGAAATTTGGTTATAAAGCAACAATTTAAATTATTACTAAAAAGGAAGATATACCTTTTATTTAATACGAAAACAATATTTTTTTAAACTTAAGACGCGATATCTGTTCTCGACCGGCATAGTTACTGTTCTGTGTCAGCCGTGAGCTAAATTGGTTTTATCAGTCCTCAGTGCTCTTAGAGTTCCTCTTAATTACCATCAGATGTCGAGTCCTAATTAAAATAAGGGTAGATGGATGGTAAGCAAGGGGAGGTACATTAGCGCCGACGACTGACAAAAAAAAACGACTTGGCTACGAAAGAATTTTAGTCGTCGTCACTATTCTAATTGTTAAATATTACAAATAGAAGATATATTGCAAAACTTTGCTCCGACCGGAAATGAACCTAAAACTTTTCGCGTGATGGAATGGTGTGCAGGGCCGTCCTTGACATATTTCTTTGGCGCTTTAGAATATTAGGGCCCCTGTGAGATTGACAGAGCACTATTTTTATTAGATAAGACAGAGAAAGTAGATAAGCAAGGTTCTAGATTATTAAATATAATTATTATTTCTTTACTGTTAAAAATCTATGTTGATTAGTCCTATAGGGCCCTGGGCACGTGTCCAAAGTGTTAAATGGGAAAGATAGGCCAGCTGGTGTCCTAACCAATACGCTACGCCTGTCATTAATATACCTTTGACGACAGGCGTGGACGAACGGTTAGCGATTGGTTTGTTGCGCGTAAAGTCCCGGGTTCTATTCCCGGTCGGAGCAAATATTTGTTTCATAGCTTTTATTTGTAATATTTAATAATTACATTAAATATTGCAAATATTTGTTAATAAAAAAAGAGTTGGATATTTGCTTGGATATTGGTGGATCATAGTTATTGAATTGTAGTAGCAGTGACATCCATTTATGGACCAAACACTCCAGCCTAACATCAAGCGGGATAATGTCATATGCCGAGTCACAAAAAAAAACATGCCCATAAAGGAATAAAACGTCCTACATTGGAACCAGTACATTGCGTTCCTGGCAATAAGTGTCTATAAGTAGTCGGGCGAGGCAATCAGTCAGTTAGTTATGTAGGTAGGGGAGACACTCAAGCCAAGCGAAGGTCTTATTCATAAAACAATTAAGGATTATGACTTTTAAGAAAACAATAGGTGCTCAGGCTTTTGAGGTGCTCTCTAATAGGTATCGGCCTATTATTTACCTAAGGATTTTTTTAGACATTACTAAATTGGAATGTCTGAAGGAATAAGGCGACCGTGGTGTAGTGCAATGGTTACACAAACCGGAGAACACGAGTTCGAGACCACCCACTGGTACCAATGTATCTTTGGTTGGTTGTCCTGTTTCTATGATACAAGCACTTTAGTAGCTTAGTATAGAATTGGAGCTCGACTTATGACAGCACCCCACCTAATGGAGGCGACTCCTACTACACTTAACTCCAAGTAGCAGTCGCATCTACTATGCCGGTCCAGTTGGAAGCGACAACTTATAAGCTAATCCGGAAACGCGACTAAGTTACTAGGCTATCTCATCCGGTCTTGTCGTCGTATTACTTGATAAGCAGAAGAAACAATGCCGGCAATGCGGTACCAACCTGAGCGATCCACTAGCAGGCGTATGGATGGATAACTCAAACGATAAATTGGCTATCCAGTAACGCAGCCTGTCAAATAAATCGCATTCGTAGAGCTTAGAAAGAAAAGGCTTGTGTCGGAATTAATTGTAGATAAGCCTTTTCAAGACTATTCATCACTTCACCCCAGACTTAAGTGATGTACGCTAGAAGGTCACTAGTCAATCGTTTCGACGTAAAGCCGGTCGTTCATTGCTGATGAACCTTCAGGTAGGCCCTAAGACGAACGATAGTTATTCCTTCAATGACCTTGCCCAGTACTGAGGTTAAAGCAATCAGGTGATAGTTCAGATGGGTGTCAAGTCAGTTACACACGTCAAACACAAGTGCTGGGATTCAGACTACTCGACTTAGGAATGGCGAGCGATCGTAGTTCCATACGGATATTGCGTTGCCTGAAAATCTCAGGCATCGGATTCCAGGAGAGAGACAAGGTAGGAGGCGTTGCGTCACGATCTTCGATCCGTGAGTTAGCAGCAAAGAGCTTAGTCAAGTGATTGGCCTTCACTGACGCCGTGTGCGCTGGTGACCTATCAGGCTGTTTCATTACACAGTTTTGGCGATACTCCAAAAGCCGTGACTGCCCGCTGGGTGCGCTAGTAGTCTCTCGCCAATCCTACAAACGCGCTAGAACTTTTTATCTCCTTATAAACTTCCTATACTAAATCCCCATCATTAAACCCTGGATACTTCAAGCGAAGGGTGAAAAATCACTTCTAGCCGGCATAGTGACAGCGATGGAATCAACCGTAACTTTCTCTTGCTTACTATAAAGCAAGTAGAAGGTCAGATATAGCCACAATAAAAATAATGTTCTCTGAACAAACGGACCGAGTAAAATCAACGATCCAAAACCGTCCAGACGACCAAAAATAGCACAATCGGCTGGTCGTGCCACTTAAGCCTCGATGGGATTGAGCGAGTTCACAAAAACGAGCCGGCGAATTCGATGTGTAATCATATTCCCAAGCAAACAAGTAAACAATCTGCGAGTAAAGTTCTAAGCTAGAACATTGTTACTCGACACGCGTTGGATTTTGTTAGATTTTTTATCACTAGTCTTGTGTCAATATTGCTTGCTAGGAACTAGCATAGATATGATCTATGCTAGTATATTTTTAATAGATACACAGTCCCATACAAAATAAAATCCTAAAAGTGTCCGCGCATCAAAATTCACTTACACTAATATAAACTGTGTAAATGAATTGAATGTGAATTGTAAACTGAACCTTATCACATTGTTTTAAAGTATAAACTTGTCACAAAGGTAATGTCACATACATTATTTTGGACTGAGAACAATTGCAAGTCCAACATTAATTTGGACTTGCATTTACTCGTATGTCGCCGCCTTTTGAGCAGCAAATGTGTATCTACCGTAAATATATGATCGACGCACCGAACTCTTTAGTTCGACTGCCGATTCGATCGATAGAATGCGGATGCTTTCCCCGACCTGTGCGGTGACCTCTACGGGTGTGAAAGGACGAGGTAGGAACAAGGTTAAAGAGCTCTTCAGAACATTCTCCGTGGTACAGGCGATAAAGGACGCACAGAGCTGCCATGTCTCTGCATAGTTGCAGGGGCTCCAGAGTTCGCGTGACCTCTGCATCACCTATAATTCGGACAGCTCGCCGCTTGAAGGATCCAAGGTTATAGGATGGAGAGAACACATGGGCTGGCAAAGAATTCTACTTGTTGTTTTCTAAAAAGTAAAGACGCACCGTACTTTGTTTTCTGTAAACTCATTTAATGTCGTGGAGGCTTAGATAAATCTTTATATTTTGTTGTTTTCGCCCTAAAGTGTAAAAATGAAAAATTAAACTTACGTATTTTAACGAGCGCATTTTTTCTTTCGTTGCCTTCTTTATATGCAAAATTGACTTCCCATGATTTCAGTTCATTGCTGTTGTTGCATATCTTGTTACCACATTGGAACTGACCTTTTCCTAACACCACCTCCTTCTCCACTCTCCATCTTAAAGCTACCTGGGAATAGAATTTACTTACTTTTGACATGACCTTTATTGTTAGCTACCAATTCTAATTTCATGTTTTGTCACAGGAACTAATTTGCATTATTTCTATACTATAGGGATAGGCAGAGACAATCGAGCGCCACTTGCCACGATCCTGACCCAACTCCCTTACTTCCTTCACATTTACAATTCTCTTCATACAAGCTCTATGGTTATGGGCGCTAGGCAATCCAGCTTTCTCAGCAGTCTCTCCCTATCCCTCTGGGAAAAGGCGTGACAATTTGAATGATTGAATCTATACTAAGCTACTAAAGTGCTTATATCATAGAAACAGGACAACCATACTACATAATATCAAATATACATTTGATACCGGCAAGTGGTTTTCGAACCCGTGCTCTCGGTTTGCGTAGCCATTGCACTACTGCTACACCACGGTCGCCTTAATTAATCTCTTATTATAAACAAATTCACGTGTTCCCACCTGGGATCCTTCAAGCGAAGTGTGAGGCATCACCTATGGCATTATGCCAATGATGCCTTTTGGCGGCGACTGAGGCAACCGTAAACATGTTCGGCTTTTTAATCGTCGGCGCCTTTGGACTTCTTGCCATGCTTACCGTCAGGCATATCGAATCTCGATTTTAAAAAAATGTCTAAAAAGCCATATCTACTATATGGCTTTTTAGGCTGCAGCCCAGGGCCCCGTGTATTTAAGCCCCCAGCTAAGTCAAGTCAAAGTCAAAAATAGACAATAATGCGAAAAAATCCACAATTTTATAAAATTAAACAGATCGTAAAGTTTGCAGCCCTGCAAATCTTGCGATTAATCAAACCTATTTAATTCAAGTCTACGTTCAGGTGTTGGTACTTCGAACTGACTTATTTTTTTCTTTTACTTTCAGTAATTAGGTGGACCCTAAACTTACGGTCCGGCCTGGATTCAAGTCCGAGATCTTTACCCATAAATAAACCTATTTCCTGCGTTTTTTACTTTGTTTTATTGTGACTCGGCATCTGACCTTGAACTACCTGATGGTACCTAACTATGATGGAGATCCAAAAGTGCCGACGACTGGCAACCGTCGGTTCACGGCTGCCACAGTCGCCGTCACAATGTGCTTTTCACGCATCTTTTGAACGATCCAAGGTTATATAGGAAGAACACATTTACGTAATTAATCTCAACGACTTTGAGTTAACCTCAACTAATGACACTTACGAGTAGTTCTACCCCTACTAGTAAAAGGAATAGCATAAACGGCGGACACTAATGCCGTTTCAGTCTTCTCAGTACAGTGTAGCATTAAATTGTTAGGAAACCAAATAATATTAAATATAAAACGATTGCGTAAGTATAATATTCTTTTAAATAAATAAGGTAAAATATTATTTATCGCATTTATACCTACCAGAATTAAAGGTTATCAGTTATTCTTTAAACTGTGTTTTTTCTGTTATAGGCTTCGAACATAGATAAGAAATGTCCCAACCAAAGATAGGTTTTTCTTTCGATATTGAGTTAGGGCGATTATTCACTATGATACATTAGTATTCTACACTGCAATGAACTACATATCTTTAAGAGCATTATTACAGAAAAGACGATTGAAATTTAAACTCTAACAACATATCGTAGAACTGAATTTCGTCCCATCTCCGATCCCCACATAGTACCTAATTAATTTGAAAAGTCGCAAGGTCATAGGCAACTTTGCCAACTAGTGTACGAGGGATATTATTTATGATAAAGGTTTCGTGTAGAGGCCGAAAAATAAACACATGTTTAGATTAAATTGACCGAGCCTACTTACCCCACAAGATAAGATAACGATTAAAATTGTATATGAATCTTTTAATATCATTCGCACATGTTTTACTTAACAGCCTATTATGCCGATTGTTCATCATGTTATTTTATGCTCCATTATTACATAACATTAACATAAATGGAATGCCTTTTTTTTTCTTTTTATCGTGACTAGGCATGACAGCATCCTGCCTGATGTTAAGCTGCAGTGCGGTCTATTATTATAATTCAAAAACTAAGTAGCAGTCACATCCACTATGCCGGCCTAGTTGTAACCGGTAACTTAAAAGCTGATCCCGAATCGTATCAGCTTGTAAGTTCATTCACTGTAGGTAATATAATGTAGATACTATAATTTAGGAAAATCCTGACATAACTCTCGTCCGAGACAATTTCTTTGTGGCCACTGCACTAGGACGGTTTATCCTTCCACTACACTCAAGCGACAGTGCTTCAATGTCCACTGTCTCTGCCTATCCCTGTAGGAATCGCGGAGTGACAAAATGAATAAATTAATAATAGAAGTATAATTAAATTAATCAAAATTTACTTAATAATTAATTATAATTCATATTATAATTACGTCTATATTAGTTTTTGTAAAGTTTTTACTCTTAAAAAGGTAGAGATAATTTTTAGTAAGTACTTTCCTTGTTATTATAGAGTTAGTGTTAGATAAACCTTATCAATAAATAGAAGTAATAAACACGGTCTAAATTCCCAGCGGATGCACGCAGTTCTCCCACATCAAATCTGTATCTACATATAGGTAGGTCGATGCCTAACCTATTTATATCGTAATAACCTACCTACTATAGGTTTAGCTGCGCGTGAGTCATGAATTCCGAGCGATCTACAAATAGAACCGCCACGTCCCTCGCTCCCATTATAGCGAAGGCACTATTCTACGTATTTGGCAGCTGAGAGACTCACACCGACACTATTTAGTTCACAGGCCCCTTCAGAGATTATTCTCGAAGGCAGATGTGCGCACTCGTTATTATGCATGTATCTGTATACGACCCCGCTATATTTAGCCTGCTCGAAGCCACCACGACCTTTGTGCGCTCCCTAGCAGGCTCGGTAAAGCACAATGCGATGAAAAAACAACTGGTAATAGAATTTGTAACTGTACGCTTACGGAGGGGAAGGACCCCTGTCGAACCTTATGAGACCATAAGGGGAGAATTCTATTCATTTAAACATTACGACATAAATTAGGCTCAATGGTTTTTAAGTTTGTCGAGTTGTTTGAATTGTGAAGGGAGTTATTTAGGGACGTTTAACTTTTGTTGTTGGCAAAGAGTTCCTAGTTTTAGTAATGAAGGTTTTTAACTTTATACCACTTTAAAACGAATAAAGTTCTCGGTTAAACATCTTGATAATAAGTATTGTGCAATGAAATTTAAGCCTTAATCTCAACGTCTTAAAGCACATAACGCAAAGGCTTTACGTTTATAGCAGGCTACTCCAGAGATAACTCGCACATCTGACCTTATTGTTTTCACAAACCACGAGTACATATTTGAAGACATCCGTAATGCGTTCCAAGAATGACTCAATTCAAAGTCCTTCCAATTACTTTATCTAAAACTCTGAAGGGAAACTTACTTTGTTCTCTTTGTATCTACTCAGATCACAAATGCAATATTCTTTGAACAGTTTATCGTAATATTTTTTTGCTAGTTGTTTCTCCCACGTGTCCGCAGATTCATCATCTTCCCATAGAAACTTGTGGTTTTCTCTTATAACATCAAGATCTGTACGATCCTTGGACGTGTCCCTTGCTAATGCCAAAGTGGAGCCTCTAGTGTTCAAACAATAAGTGTTTACTAAGAACTTGTGCAACTCATAAGGATTAAGGTTACGCAATCTGGCAGACATCGTGACACCTAGAACAAATGGAAACCATGCGTTTAGGAAAAAATAAAACATACATTTGAAACAAACAACTCTTTAATAAAATCGAAATTATATCTTAATCTAATTGTCATGATGAGTTTCTAACAAGGTGCAACTCTAGGTAAATTACAACATAAATATACAAATTGTTTTTAAACTTGAATAAATAATTGACTTTGTGCACAATTTAATATCTATCTGAGTTATTGTCAGTCTTGTAAAATTTTGTGAATTTATTATAATTCTTGGCAGTATCCTAAAACTAAAGAGTAAATGTACCCTAATAAACATTTATTAAATACCATAAATATATCGTAAATATATACGCCCTAATATATATTATTCGCTAATACAAATTCTTAGGCATTCGTTTGGCTATAAAATTGAAAGTTATTTAGATAACGTGGCACAAGAGAAGAACTTTGGTTTTAAAATCCAATTAACATTAAAAGTCTTATTACAAAAATATAAAATTCTTTGGGAAATACAATATTTGGTGTATAAATTAGTATACAGGGTATAAACAGATATAAAGCAATCCCCTCTACCAGAGGCTGTATCAAAAAGTAGTACAACTTTGTTAAGCTTTTATATTATTTTTAAATATTCATTAGTACAATACAAATTATTTATTATTATGGTACCATTATTCGTCATTGAAATATCAAAAACTTGCAATATTTGCAATTCATACCAGTTCAGGGGCCTCGCGTAGTGCTCTCCGCTCATTTAACTTACTGAAAGACGGGCGCGAGAGAATGCGCGTGCTTTGAGGCTTGATAAAAATGTGACCGCGACTTGCCTGATGGTAAGCAAGTCCCAAAACGTCGGTTGGCTCAGTCACCATCACTATGCCGGCGCATGATAACGTTTGCACTAACATAACAGTATAAGTAGCGTAATACGTGATCAAAGGGATCGCTTTGTGTCTATTTACACCTTGTATATATTGGTCGCGCTTAGCGTCTAGTCTTGTTTTAGGAAATTTATTCTAAGAACACAGAAGTGAAGGCACTGTTTTCAATGTATGTTCTAGACACCAATCCCACACTTAAATCTAAAATTTAGTTCACATTTCCAAAATATATTAATCTAAGGCATTATACTTATAAGTAAATTATTGTCAATTGGCCTAAAGAGGCATAGGCAGTGACAATAGATCGCTTATTATTAATTATTGTCAATAATTTATTAAATAGTCGGTTAATAATAAAAATATAATTAATCCGGCATCTCCGTACTGAGTAAACACGCCATTATACCACTGGTACACCTAATTGAAAACAAACAAATTACTTAATATACACAAAATTATAAAAACACAAATCATTAACTTATTTGTTCAAATTATGTAAAACACAAAACTAAAGTACAAATTATAATTCAAAAATATGAAAATTATCCGTTATAATTTTCAATTTAAGAAAGAATTATCTAAAGTAAGAAACCTTGCTTCAAAAAAATGTACAAAAAAGCGTTCAAATAAATATAACTAAAACTAAATATTTTGACCTAACTACGAAAGGTATTAAGAAATTATTGCTTTGGTCTAATAAAATTGCTTACAAATTGGTATATTGTGTTACATTGTTTTACAATGACTAGTTTTAAACCTACATTTAGGTTGTTAATCTATAGAACAAAATTTTCGGATGCCAAGTTCAGGTTTTTTACCTTACAATCATTTGGTATCTTTAAATGTCAATCCATGACGACGTGTCTTATCCCGAGAAATTATTTGGTTAATGTGAATGTAAAATAGTACTTAAAAGTTAAACAGACAATCAATCAATCAAATCGTCACGCCTTTTTTCCACAGGGATAAAAACACACATTATTAAATAAAACCTTTCCTTAGAACCTAAAATAATACAACCACGAAAACTAGTGAATATGAGATGGTTTAGATCAGTGTTTCACGCCTCACAGGGGGGGCAATTTGATTGTTAAGGGGGCAATTTAAAAATAGACTCGACACAACGTTAACCCTTTCGCTTTGGGTTATTTAAATGCAATGCTAGATATCGGTGACAAATTTAAGGACACGAACATTTTTTAAAGGTTAAAAATTATGTATGGGGGGCATATAAATTTTTGAAATGTTAAGGTGGGGCATGGCCTAAAAAAGGTTGGGAAACACTGGTTTAAGTAGTAAGTCAAATAAACGAGTACGACGGGTGAAATGCTATGTCTGTAAATGGGAATTATATATTCGTAATCATGGCAAACGTGTGACGCGACATATGACTTAGACTTGATTGTTGGACGGCTCAAAACCCCCGACGACTGCTTGCGACGAGGTGCTTTTTCACGCTCGCTCGAAGGTCATAGGATAGGAAGAAGATATGAGATATGAGAAGCATTTCAATGAGACTCTCCGAATCGTTTAGTTAGATTGACAATTCGGATGCGTGATATCACGGGAGTAAAGGAATGAGGTAGGAACAAGGCATATTATCCGTGGAAATTCTTAGCAACATACTGAATGTTATTGCATTTTATGTAAACAAAAACTATCAATGTAACACAAAAATTAAGACTAAAAAATATAGGGAAAGTTTTGGCATATTTGTATACTACAAGTTTATAATAAAACTATTAAATCCTAAAGCTTTAAAAAATCAGGAACACTGAAACACCCATGACCAAAGTTATTTCAAATAGATAGATCACTATCTAAAATTAGATAGAATGTTACCATTTTTATTAATACCTATCATTTCTTTGGACAGTTTATGTGACCTATATTCACATCGATGGTTGAAAGGCTTTTTACACACTTAACAATATGCAGAAATTTATATGAGAGTAGCTTTTATTCACGTTTCATCATTTTTTTTAAATTTTAAATCAACATTAATTTATTTTTATTTAGTTTTTAGCATGTTCTAATGCTTTTAATACTTTACAAAGTAGCAATGAAAATAGAATAGCTGAAAGAACTGCAAGCAAAATGAAAAAATAGAGAAGAATTTCGACGCGGATACTAAGGTATAGTCTGTCTAAGCCGAAATACCGCGCCCCTTTACCGCATTTGTGCACACGAGAAAACATAAAATTAGAATGCAACACACCGAAAATGCAGTTGTAATTGGTCATTCCGTTGCTGGTTAGACACAAAAGGAGGAGCACGATGATAAAGTATAATAGTATAGTTAGAAATATTTGCATTCACACATTTGAATAAACTATTATAATAAAATAGAAGGGCGCGTCATTTATAAGTAGACAAACTATACATACTATATGTTATTATAAACAGTTAAGTTTAATAAGAGATTATATTTAAAAAAAAAGAAACATATTAAATGAAACTTTTCAGTGGTCAGAACGCTCGCGCGTTATTCCAACCTCGTGTACGTGTGATTTGTTTAATCCAATTTTCATTGCTAATTTATAAAGTAAAAATAAAAATGTGTATGATTGCCACAATAAGTTCAAAGTTATAAACCTAACAAGTTGATAACTCAATGTTAGTGAAATTGCACACAAGTAAAAAGCCTTTACTTAAACCATCAAAAAAGAATAATTAAAAATATCACTATCTAATCTAGAAAGTATTTTTTGTGATATGTATTTGTTAAACATTAGAGCACCTATAAGGCAATTTAAATCCACCAAAATCACATTAAATACCAGATAAAACTGGATTTTGGCATCTAGGAAACAAGTTAAACACCCATTTATATTAAATACACTGAAAATACCCTAAAATATGCACTATATAAAAATGTGTCAAAGTATATAAAATACCAACATACTAGTAGAAGTCAACAAGTCAATTGTTGACTCTATCAATACACATTAAAATGGCTATGTCCCATTTTTGGTAAAGCTAAAATTGTACCTAATAAGAAGTTACATTTCACCTAAAAAATATACCATATAAACATTCATCATATATTTTTAATAGAAACACAGTACATACAAAATAATGTACTAAAAGTGTCCGCGCGTCAGAATTTACTTAAACTGATATAAACTGTGTAAGTGAATTGAATGTGAACTGTAAACTGAACCTTATCACATTGTTTTAAAGTATAAACTTGTCACAAATGTAATGTCACATACATCATTTTGGACTGGAAACAAATGCAAGTCCAACATTAATTCGGACTTGCATTTATGTCGCCGCTTTTTGAGCGACAAATGATCGAAGCATATAAGCTTTTTTTTATTATGCCGCGACAACCTACCTGATCGTAAGCAAAGGGGATGTCTAAGTTTAGTCGTTGTCGCTGTGCCAGAGAGGTTTTTTTAAATTTAAATTCATATTATTCTATGCAAATGAAGGGCAGGCTTATTGCCTCTTGGCATTCTCTACCAGTAAACCATTTTGTGAATTTTAGGCAAAAATAATATTGTGAAAATTGTGAAACTTTGTTAATTAAATTATTTAATTAATTATTAAAGTTTAAATAATTAATTTATTGTTTGAATTAATTAATTATTTATAGAACATTGTTCACTATAGACTACAAATATGTTTGAAAACTTCTTACTATGTACCTAATGAGATTTACCAAATAGGAAATAGCCATTGGAACTAGACTAATCACTAGATTATAAAATATTCCGATAAAAAAAAACACATTTTAGTGTTAGTTCATAACAATCATAAAAATATGACTAAAACTTTTTGGCAATTAGAGAATCGAAAAATAAATAAATAATTTGAATTACATAATTGTAAAATATTATCTAAATTAGGCCATTAGTATTGAATGCCCAACACTTATAAATTCAGCACAACCTATAACAGTGAGTCAAATTCAATCAATCAATCAAAATGTCACGCCTTTTTCCCACAGGGATAGGCAGAGTCAAATTAATTGTTTAATTATGTAATTCAAATGTTAGCAATGTCAACCATGCGTTTTCTCATGTTTCTTCATATTATCAGAGCGAGTGAAGGCTTTATCACACACACTACAGTAGTAGGACTTCTGTTTGGTGTGCACAGTCATGTGACGGGACAGCTCACTCTTAGTTACAAACTTCTTCTCACAAACTGTGCAACAATGTTTGCGAACATTCAAATGAAACTTCATATGTATAGACAGAGAACTTGATTGTGAAAAAGCCTTATGACACAACTCACATACAAACGGCCTCTCCCCTGTATGTTTACGGAGATGATTCATAAACCCTGTCTTAGTATAATCTTTCTGGCAAAGGTGACAGAAACTGGATTTTGTATCCAGCATGCCTGGAAAGTGGCTGTTCATATGTTTTCGTAACTCCCAATAGCTGGGGAACTTCTCTGCGCACATATTGCATGGGTATTTTTTCTCCTCAACCTGTTTTACATTACAAGGGTGTGCTGTGAGAGCTTGTTCACTGGCAAACATTTGATTGCACTGACTACATGAATGACTAGCATCAGAGTCCGTAGACAGTGTTACCTCAAGGTAGTTCTCTATTGACATCACATTCCCATTAGAATTGTCCGCATCCTCACTTTGGGTCGATATTTGGTCTTCAACATCTTTGGCATCAAGTTTCTCAAAATATTCTCTATAATCAAGAGTATCTTTGTCTGTGTTATTGTTGTCACCCTCTACGAGATGTAATTCAGGCGATTCACTGTTGGCTCTTTCCGGAGTAGTTTTTTCGTTATCAGAGTGCTCAGGTTTAGACGATACATTGTTATCGGATTCCCATTCGTTCTCAACGATCTCGATATCGGAATCTGAATACTCCGCACTAGAGACGGTATTTTGCACCAAATGAAAACCAATGTCATCAAAACGCAGTACGTTAGATGGAAGTTTAACTCCCACTATAGCCTGAATTGCTTCCCATGAAAGCTGCTGAGGGTTCTGCATATTACTCGCACTACTATAACCTACAAACGAGTTCAAATTAAACTAGATAACAGAAATATTTCGGACCTTGTAAATCTTAATATAATAATTTAATGTATTTACCTTTTTTGTAGACGACTTTCGTTTAAAACTCAGACGAAGATCCCCTATATTCTACATCTAAAAATATTATGCACTGCACTCCTCCTTCATGGATGCGTCTTTGTCATCCAAATTACAAATGATATCTGACAAATCAGTACACAGTGCTGAATAAGGTTCACTATTATTTAATGGTGTTTTTCTCGTATTGAATCTTATTCGGCACAATAAGATTTAGTTATGGAAATCATTACTTATATTTTTTTAAATATTTATTTAAATTAGTACCCAGTTATATGTTATTTTCTTAAAAGTAATATTCAAAAATATTAATAACAATATTTAAAGTTTTCAGTACAAAGCGCTTCAAGCGCTTTCATTGTGGATTACATTTTTTTTCTAAAGGCAATGGTTTATTTATTTATTAGAAATATGATAAAATTAAATATTATTGATGGAAATAAATTTTATTATTTATAAATACCTTAATATTTAAATATTTGTTTTTTATTGCTTAAAGATATATGTCTGACAGTGATTTAAGGAAATACTAGATACACTATATGTCTGGTGCTGGCTGAGGTAAAAAAGTATATTGTCATATTTGACATTAATTTAAGCGCGTATTTTCCACATGTAATTTGTTTATTTGTGTTAACGATAATAAATAAGTTATGGAATCATTAGAAGCCCTAAAAAAGTTTTTAGAATCTAAAGATAATTCAGAAAATTATTTAAATCACTCAGCATGTCCGTCAATATGTAAATCAGAACCATGTAGGTTAGGAGTTGACGAAGCAGGTCGAGGGCCAGTATTAGGCTAGTATCTATGCATTTATAAATTGTTTGTATAGTTTAATATTTTATAATAATACGTATTGTGCAATTATCGGCTTCAGGACCAATGGTCTACGGCGTGGCATACTGTCCTTTATCCCAAAAGGAAGTATTGAAGAATCTTGGTTGTGCGGATTCAAAAGCTTTAACGGAGGAGAAAAGAGATGAAATATTTACCAAAATGTTAACCCAGACTGATTCCCTTGACAATGTTGGATGGGCTGCTGAGATTATATCACCAAATTATATATCTAATTCAATGTATCGGAGAGCAAAACATTCTTTAAATGAAGTAGGTAATTTAATTAAAATATTTAACTATTTTGCTGCACAATACTGTGCAGTGTTTAATGGTAAACCAGCCAATAACTTTTGCACAGAATTTTACCAAAAAATAGGTTACCTATATATTTTTTTAATTTGCATATGATTATAGTATCATTATTTTTATATCTTGCTTGATAACTTGATATATTAGTAAGTAATAATGTTTCATTTTTTTTTGTCAAATTAACCTACATTTTATAGAGACCAAAATCACTTATACTGTGTGTTTTATGTGTAGCAAGGGTGTTGTCGCATGAGATAAGAAATTGATATAGTTTACAGTCGCCTCAGTTGCTATGACTACGCCGGACCAAAAAAATCATTGGTTATAATAAAAAACACCTCAAAGTACAGATAGTTTCAAACTTTATGGCTTCTTTGAGTTAGTTGAGAGCATAATTTTGCACAGGGATAGTCCCTAAAATAAAATCTCTCACCTACCTCAAGCCCAGCTATACCGTGTGATTTATATTATGAATCTACTTGCTCCTAAGTTATGTGAAACAATTAAGTTTGAATTGAACAATTTTACCTTTAAATAAATTTCAGGTATCAATGAATTCTGCAATAGACCTCATAAAGAAAGTAGCTGAATTAGGTGCCAATATAACGGAGGTCTATGTAGATACTGTTGGTCCACCAGAGAAATATCAAGCAAAATTAGCAGAGTTATTCCCTGATTATAAAATTACTGTAAGTACCTTATTTGTCGAAGAACTCATTATACACATCGCTTGAAGAACTGAACGCCGATGGGGAAGAAAGGATCTAGAGTGGAGACCACGAACCGAAAGACGCAGCGTAGGTAGGCCTCCCACTAGATGGACTGACGACATAGTGAGTCACAGGTAACCCAGTGGATGCAACTGGCATTTTGTTGCTCGGAATGGCGTTCTAAGGGGGAGGCCTATGTTCAGCAGTGGACGCCTTCTGGCTGATGATGATGATGATGACTTCATTTGTTGTATGAATGTTCTAGTAAAAAAGAAAAATGACCAAAGATAATAAATAACTGGTACAATGTTTTTTCATAGCATTAATTATTATTATTTTAGAGCCTGATCAATTTGGAGACATCCTTAAGAAAGCCGGTGGGTGGTTTTTATGAGAATAAAAACCACCCACCAGTACCAATGTATCTTTGATATATGTACTTTGGTTGTAGCTTGGTATATAAATGTATATAGGAAAAAGTGTGGATGTGAGGGAAGCGAGGAAGTTATGTCAGGATGGCAAGTGGTGCACCATTGTCTGCCAATCCCTGTGAGAAAAAAGCGTGACAATTTGATTGATTGATTATTATTATAATTAAGAGCTATTATTATAATTAATTGATTATTTTCTATTTTATCCCAATTTTACAGGTAGCTAAGAAAGCTGATTCCATTTATCCCATAGTATCGGCAGCCAGTATTGTTGCCAAAGTTACAAGAGATCATGCACTTAAGGTTTGGAAATTCAAAGAAGGATTAGAATTAACACATAATGAATTTGGAAGTGGTTATCCTGGAGGTAAATGTAATTGCACTTAGAAAACGCACCACCACCATTAGACTCACACAATAAACAAATTTTATGCGGCCTACTATTACAATTATTTTAGTTATTGATTTTACAAGTTTTTTTATTCTTCCTACGTTTCGAGGGCTTTGCAGCCATCGCGGTCACGGAGAAACTGAAACGTCAAAATAATCAAAAATTGTAAAATCAACCAAAATTTGTTTAATTTAATAATCAATGTCTACGTAAAATCTTAGAAAATACAATAAACATTTTTCTATTGAGACACGACATCTGAGCCTTGATTCTCTTAAGACATGTCAGCGAAATGACGAGGCAACAAATTGCACTGTTCATAGTTAATCAATCAACGGAGTTACCATTTGATTTGTTATTCGTTGATTGATTGCCTACAATAAAGTGCAAATTTGTGCCCACATTATTTCACTGTCTGTATTAAGAGAATCGGGAGCCTAATCCAGTCTTGCCTTTTAGTAGCAAAAGTGAAGTTTAATAGCTCCAATGACTTAATAAACTGTTTAAGTTTATCATTTGCTTAACATTAACCGGTGTGCTTTTTCTTTTATCATTAGACGACGCGCGTGGTAGCACATAAGGTCTTGGGTTCGATTCCCACTTAGGGAAAAGGTTAAACACATAGCATATATTAGCTCACTCATTGCATTGTGTTTTTAAATAATAATAATAACCATAGAGCTTGTATGAAGTGAATTGTGAATGTGAAGGAAGTTGTGTCAGGATCGTGGCAAGTGGCGCTCCATTGTCTCTGCCTATGCTTGTGGGAATAAGGCGTAACAATTTGTTGATTGATTAAATAATAAAATATCAATCAATCAATCAAATTGTCACGCCTTTTTCCCACAGGGATAGGCAGAGACAATGGAGCGCCACTTACCACGATCCTTACACAACTCACTTGCTTCCCTCACATCCATAATTCTCTTCATACAGGCTCTGTAGTTATAATAAAGTAGATCCCTAAAATCAAAATCTTTAAATTACAGATCCTACTACAAAAAAGTTTATCCGGGAACAGATTGACAGGGTGTTTGGTTATCCATTGCTTGTTCGGTTCAGCTGGTCAACAGCCGAGGTCATGCTGCAGGAGAAGGCTGCAACTTGCACGTTCGAGGATATAGATGAAGAGAATCCAAAGACTAAAAGACCAGCAGGAACTAAAGCTATAAGCAGTTTCTTCTCATCACCTGAGAAACAACGTAAAAGACACAAGTTTTTTGAAGAAAGATGTTTAAGTGTTAAAAATCCCTTTAACTAATCTCTAAATTAATAAATATTTAATATAAGACGCTACTGGTTGCTCATATAAATATTTGCGAACAACAGTCGCATCCACTATGCCGGCAATTGGCCGCAAAATGACTTACTATTAAATTGTTATTACTTATTTTACTCTGAGAAATTCCAGTAGGTCGTTTATTTGCGTTAAAATTTTATATTTCTGTGGTTCGCATGACGTGTAGAATCAAATACAAAAACTACTTTTTTATTAAAGTAACTAGGTAGGACAAGGACAACTAAGTAGGGCGCCATTCTAAGAAGGCGCAAACTATAAAATTTGAATTAATATTTAACCAAGGTAAAAGTGGTCCAAGTTTTTCTTGGTTTCATCCTGTTAAGTCTAAAGGATGTTGGAAGCTTAGTTGATGAAATTCTTAAGCAAGGTTTATTTATTTATTTTTTATTTATTTATTATTTACATTTCTATACTAAGCTACTAAAGTGCTTGTATCATAGAAACAGGACAACCAAAGTACATATATCAAAGATACATTGGTACCGGTGGGTGGTCTCGAACTCGTGCTCTCCAGTTTGTGTAACCATTGCACTGCCACTACACCACGATCGCCTTGTTTTAATAAGTGTATATTATTTTACATTTTGATAATTTACGAAGGGGGCTTGCTCAAGGCACCGTATCCGATCGATACGCCACAGTACGTGTCTTAAAATATTTTTTATAAATACAGTACAATCTTGCTAACATCCTCAAGAAAGCTAGGTTGCCTAGTGCCTATAACCATAGAGTTTGTATGAAGAGAATTGTGAATGTGAAGGAAGCGAGGGAGTTGTGACAGGATCGTGGCAAGTGGCGCTACATTGTCTCTGTCTATCCCTGTGGGAAAAAGGCGTGACAATTTGATTAATTGATTGAGTACAATCTTCCTGATCTGGCTCCAATACATGTCAAGGAGTGCCAGATTAGTAAAAATAATGAAATACTAAATTACTAGACGATAGATAAAATAAATATCCACAAATTATACATAACACAACCAAGGTTTTTATACGTAGATACACCTATCACTCTTAATTTGTACATTAATAATTTGTTTCAAACTTCTAAGTACGTTTCACACGTCACGGACTGGTGTAGTTATCCCATTTACTTTGCCTCCGGCTATCCGGTACTGACTACCCGAATTACGAAGATTCCGTAATCCGGGTAGTCGGTAATTTTTTTATTGTGAATTGACATATGACAGCACCTCGCTTGATGTTAAGCTCGAGTGTGGTCCATAAATGTCACTGCTACTACAATTCAATAACTGAATAGCAATCACATCTACAATGCCGGCCTAGTTGGAACCGGTAAGTTACAAGCTGATCCCGAAACGCGACTAAATCACTTCACGGTCTGTATACTTGTAAGTCGTGGTAGTACCCCGGATCGGCAGACTGGGCACCACCGCCTACCATTCTTTAGTAAATTTATTTTTTAAGAATAAAAAAGTGTTAGCTGTCCATTATTTTTGATAATTAAACTCATGTAATGACATACCTAAGTAGTTTTATTTTCAGTAACTAAAAAATAATAACACACCTTGATCTCGATCTCGACATTACGACCGGTTAATCGATAGACGCCGGGTGCGGTTCCCGGTCGAACGCGTAAAAATTTTATTCCATACAATTTTCTTTACTTATTCATACGTTGCCGGGCAGTCGATGCCAGGTATCCGGCGGCGAAGTAGCTGGGCGACTGAACGCCGGTGCTTATGGAAGCTTGTACGTGTTCCATACACCACTGTGTATCCGACCGTTGGCTATCCGGGGTAGGCGGTGATTGACTTAAGTGGCGGGGTATCCGAAAGGATTCTCCTGCGATAACAAAGAAAAAGGTTCTTTTCATATGTCCTGGTTGCGTTGCCGGGTAGTCAATGCTAGATCCGGCACGTATGAATAGGCACTAATATAATAAGGAGCAAATTTTATTTTTTATTTTATTTGTTGTGACGTCTTATATCAGCACCCCGTCTGATGTTGGGCTAGAGTGCCCAAGAGACTGCCGATCTCGGGTAGTACCTCCACTTACAAGTGTACGGACCGTGAAGTGACTAAGTCGTGTTTCGAGATCGGCTTGTAAGTTGCTGGTTCCAACTAGGCCAACATGGTAAACACGACTACTATATAGCAGTTCATTGACTGCACTCCAGCTTAACATCAGGCGGGGTGTTGATAATGATATAAATTGGGCTATGAGATTGAGGTTTTGTATTTTAAGCGGTTCTTTACTCGCTAAGTATTACGGTGTTAAGTATTTGCGAATTGCATTCGTGATTAGTAGAAATTGGATACAATCGAAGTTTATACATTGTATTAAAAAAACGTTATTGGCCTTTATCCAAAGTTCATGCCAATTGTTTTTGGCGGATATGTGAGTGAATTTATTTAAGTATAATAGAAATTATTGCGAACTACCAGTCCGCTGCACATTAAGTACCGGATTCGATTCCCGGTAGGAGCGAAATTTGTTTAATAGTACCCACTTATTTGTAATGTATAATAATTAGATTGGATATTAGAAATATTTGAGTTTTCTGATCTGGAATATAGTCCATGAAGAGACTAAGTCGTGTTTAGAAATTAGTTGTAAAGATCCAACTAAGCATGACGTCTTAGTTGTCGGGTTGCAACTGCTACAGTTACTTGGAACTAAATCTGCCATATCCATTAGAGAATAAGGCATGAATAACGTTTAATTTTAAGCTACTAAATTATAATAATTTTGAAATAGTGAATTCTTAAGAAAAAGAGAAAAACACTCACAATTTCACAAAAATTGGGCAATCTAAACACGGGCGTAATATTAAAGATTACGATCTTTCCCAACTTTCACAAACCGTTTGACTATTAATAATATAATTAAACGTACGAAAGCGTTTTGGTTGACCCGAGATGATGGGTTAGGTCCTCAATCATATCACAAACAAGGAATGCCACACTGTCAATCTACTATTAGCATGCATAACGTCGCGTCGCAAAGCACCTACTTACGATGGCAATGCGGAACGTACGCGAGTCACTTGGAGAATTTAATTGTGCTCCATTATCATATTTAGGTAGGCTTCTTTTACGGTAAGTGAAAACTCAATGAGACACCACTTCGTTTGTCATTCGACAGCCGCGATCGATGGAGTCAACTTGCTAACACCATGGACAAATTTCTGCTAATACTCTTAGTTGTTGGTGCAAATGCCATTATTGGACCAGGTGCCGTGAATAATACTAAATTGGTACAAAGAGGCGATTCCTATTTAGAAGCATATAGTAAATCTAGAATTGAAGCTGAGAAAGCGAATCAAGGTGTTGTTATAATAACTGCTAAAGATGGAGAAAAGAAAATAACGAACAGAGATGATAGTTACCAAACTGGATTCGACTATAACCCGCCATACCATTCAGATTACAACCCTTCAGGATTATCTAATCACGAATCAGAGTCTAATAATTATCTTCCACCTTCAAGTTATGGGACTCCTATAAAGTATCCTGAACCAGCTAACTCTTATGGACCCCCTGCTCAGTCGTATGGACCGCCAGCTCAATCGTATGGACCTCCACCAAATTATGGTCCTCCCAGGCCTTTACCGCCATTGTATGGACCGCCTCAAAAACCGTCATATGGTGTTCCGTATACAGCTCCGGAGTTCCTGCCAGGAATTTTGCCAGGGCTTCTGCCAGGGTTCTTGAATAAGTTGTCTTTGAAATTAGATATTTTGACAATAGCTAAAATTGTGTTGAAGTTGATGATCTTTAAGAAAATAGTGACAATGCTAGCTGTTGTGTGTTTGTTATTGTTTATACCAAAGTTGATACATTTTAAGAAGAGCAGCGGTGGTTCAAATGATGAAGAGGATAGGAAATTTGGTGAACGTAATGGTGAGTATTAGTGGTGGTTTTTAACATTTCATTATCATCATTCTTAAGAAAGCTGGGTGGCCTAGTGCCCATCACCATAGAGCTTGTATGGGGAGTATTGTGGATGTGAGGAAATTGTGGCAAGTGGCGCTCCTTTGTCTCTGTTCATTTCTGTGGGAAAAAGGCGTGACCATCTGATTGATTATCATCATCAGTTTTCATGCTTAATTTCTTCATGGATAGGTAGAGACAACGGAGCTTTTCTACAGTCCTAAGACAATTCTCTCGCTTCCTCCACATCCATAATTCTCTTTATACAGACTTATGCTTACTGAGAACCCTATTTTTTTATTGAATGGATTGATGCCCATCCACTATGCCAGCCTTGTTGGGACTTTCAAGCTGATCCCGTAATGCGACCAAGTCTCTTCACAGTCATTACTAGCCCGGATCGGCATATCTAGGCTAAAGGCCACCAACTGTTTGCCTACTCTCTTACTTTAGTCTTTTTGTATTGTAATTATTAATGTTTGAGAGAGAAGTGAACTGTATACTTTAAAATTGTTTGTAATTTAATATTTAATAATTTTAGAACGTAGATATAATATGATGTATTTTTATGAGTGATAGGCAGTGGTGCCCAGTCTGCCGATCCGTGGTAGTATAGATAGGACCATGAAGTGACCTCGGGAGCGGCTTATAAGTAGCCGGTTCTAACTAGGCCGGCACAGTGGATGTAACTGGCAATCATGAACCGCACTTCAGCTTAACATCGGGCGGGGTGCTGTCATTGTCAAGTCACGATAAAAATAAATTTTAACTTAGAGACTTTCGATCAGACCGGTATAGCGAACGACTGCTGCGTCAGACCTGCTGGTCTTATCGTTACAACGCCGATCGACAGTACGCTGAAAGTTCGATCGAGTTAATGTGAAACTTTTTTTTACTCCTCGACATCTGACCTCTACTTGACTGGTAAGCAAGGGGGAGAATAACGCCTAGGTCGACGCCGATACTATATTTATTTTTATTTATTTATTAAAGACTTACAGCTAAATACATCTTTGACGAAACATTACATAATAATACATTTCCAAAGCCAAATATAGTCCATTTTATTATATATATATTTTTTAGCTCCTAATAAAATAAAATCAAAATATACTTATTTATATACTCATATACTTATTTCACATACGTGTGTGTGTGTGTGTGTGTGTGTGTCTCGACCCTTTTTGCTTTGATTTGCATATCTGAACTAATTCATTATAAAATCCCTTTTTGCTACTTAAATAAAAAATATCCAAATCATTGAAACGATTGAAATCATTGATATGATTGTGTATACATATAGATTATACATATTTTTATGTGGTTGTGGCTCGACAAATGACAACACCCTGCCAAATGTCAGACTAAACTGCAACTTATAAAAGGAAGCGACTGCTACTACAGTTAAATAAGTCGCATCCACTATCCCGGACTAGTTGAAACCGGCAACTTAAAAGCTGTTCTTGAAAGGCAAAGTGGTGGAAAGTAGTGAACTTTTTAACCTTGTTCCTACCTCGTTCTTTCACATCCGCAATACCCGCACAGGTCAGGGAAAACATCCGCATTCTATCGACCAAATCGGCAGTCGAACTAAAAAGTTCGGTGCGTCCTTTCTTTGTAGAACAATTGACAAGTGGGATGCTTTGCCTGCCCATGTGTTCTCTCTGATCCTTCAAGCGATGCGTGAAGAAGCACCTTAGGCCGGCATAATGACGGCGACCGAGGCAGCTGGGAACTAACTCGGTGTTTTAAGTCGTCGCACTCTTGGACCTCCTCTTGCTTATCATCAGGCGGGTCGAGATCAAATGTCGTGTCACAATAAAAAAAACGTACTACTCCGATAAATGACCATTTCGTCTGTCTACAACTTATGTTTTATTTGCAGTGATAGAGTTGTCTTCAGTAGAGCAAGTCGTGGATCGTGCATTCAAGGTGTATGGTGAACAAAATAAAAATTGCGGCGTCATTTGTCGTGTAAGGAGTGTTATTGATGACATTTATGATTTCCAACCGTACTTTAGGTAAGTTCATATTATATCAAATTAAATTTTCTTTTACATTTCTATACTAAGACACAACTCTTTAACACAACAACAACAACACAACAATTCTATAATAACACAACTCCCTCGCTTCCTTCACATTCACAATTAACTGCATACAAGCTCTATGGTTATGGGCACTAGGCAACCTAGCTTTCTTAAGAATGTCTCTGATTTAACTTAACGCTTAAATAATTGCAAGTAGCAGTGACATCTAATATGCCTTTCTAGTTGAAACTGGCAAATTACAAGTTGATTCCGAAATGCTTCTAAGTTACTTCACGGTCTGTACACTCGTACTGCCCCGGTTGGGCAGACTAGGCACTACTGTCTTCAACTCATAATGCCTTATCGCTGAGATCAGGCCTTTATAACTTTAAGGCTGATAACGAAACTAGACTGAGACACTTCACTGTATTGTGCCTGAAAGTTTGAACGCCCTGTCGGCAGGTATTTTTCAGGTTATTAAATCAATCAATCAACCAAATTGTCACGCCTTTTTTCCAAAAGGTGAGGCAAATGCAATGGAGCGCCTCTTGCTACGATCCGGACATAACTTCCTTGCTTCCCTTATATCCATAATTCTCTTTATACAAGCTCTGTGGTTATGGGCACTGGGCAACCCAGCTTTCTTAAGAATATCTATGATTTGGTCAGAAAATAGGTCTGCCTCGTTTAACGCATCCGTACACATCAGTTTTACAAATTCCTATCAATCTACTTTTACTCATCCTTTTCATAAATAACCACAAAATTTTTCCTTTTTCAGAAATTCTTCATAGTATAGTTGCCATTGGAGTTGCAGTTTCATAATTTATTGTATTGCCTATTTATTGATGACTTAAAATAATTTATTTATTTATTTATTAAGAAAATAAAACGATTTTTAAATGTATTGTATTTGTCGTTCATTTTTTACTTCTACTGTAAAACGTAATTTAGAAATGTGGGTTGGGTACTTTATAGTTTTGCACTTTTACAATAATCGTATCAATGTATCTTTGCCGATAAAAGATACATTGATACAAGCACTGGAGACTGTATCGTTTCCCGATGCCTGTACCACTGTATTCGGATTAATATTTTACCCAAACACTCGACTTATAAGTATATACCCT
The DNA here is from genome assembly GCA_905220615.1 of Tinea trinotella. Classification (NCBI taxonomy): domain Eukaryota; kingdom Metazoa; phylum Arthropoda; class Insecta; order Lepidoptera; family Tineidae; genus Tinea; species Tinea trinotella. Next base: position 6,514,183 of record HG992314.1, read on the forward strand.
TTACCTACCTTGTTTACCTTTCATTCATCACTTCGTAAGGAATTTTAGGCACGAATATTAAAAGAGAAAGAATACTTTCGCCTTATCTCAGACAATGTATAAATAATTTAGTACCGAATAAAATCAAGCCGCAAATATCACAAACAGTACCGTAAGGTACTAACATTGAATACTAAGTAATGAAACGTGATTCCTAACACTTACAGGGATGTCTAAATTCAAAATACACCTGATTTTTTTTTGGCAGTATATCTGCCAAAAAATCTAGTTGTTTTTGGCTCGACATATGACAGCAATCCGCCTGATGTTATGTTAAGCTGGGTGCGGTCCTTGAATTAAGGCGATCGCTACCACAGTTAAATAACTGCAAGTGACAGTCGCATCCAATATACCGGCCTTGTTAGAACAGGCAACGTACAATCTGAGCCTGAAACGTGAATAAGTCACTTCACGGTCTATACACATGTAAGTGGTTGTATCCTATCAACTAATAGCTAAATGCACATTTTTCACATTTAGGGGCAGCAAAATTTAAAAAAACTAAAATAAATCGTTGAAATTTGAACCTGAAATTCATATTTTTGTTGAAACTCCTAAATAAGGGGGCGGCAATTTTTTTTTTCGCCCCGAACGGTCGACTTCCACGCTACGCCACTGCAAGTCTGGAACGCAACCTCCACTCTTTTCAGCTTCTGCTAGCACCCGCACGAAGAATCCATGGATGCTAAGAAAATTGTTTAATAAATCGTTTTATAGAGAGTGTATTTTAATATTAGACAGCCGTATTTTTATTTAACACAATAATGACACTTATTTTCAACACCAAAAAGCTTTATTTAGCATGGATTTATTCGTAACAGCATTTGAAATTTGGGTACTACAATGACGTTATAAATCGTACTATAAATTTAGTCCACGTAGTTGCTTTAAAATTCACAGAAGGATGTAGAGAAAGTGTTTTAATGTGATTTAGTTTGAAAGACAGATACAATGATGTGAATGCCTAATTAGTTATCTTCTAATTGCCCATTTAAAAAAAATATAATCATAGAAATTTAACAACCTATCATAAAATGGTCACGCCCAATTCGGAATATGCAGACAACGGAGCGCTACTATCCACGATCGTGACTTTCTCTCGCTTCCTTCATATCCCCAAATCTCTTCCATTGTTATGGGCAATGAGAACCTTTGCTTTTTTCAGAATGCCCTTAATTTGACCAAGAAATAATAGTAATAGGTATCACGGATTGTCTTTGTTTTCTTCCACTTACCTCGGATTAAAAATCTGACGACAGGCGTGGCCCATTGGTTAACACACTGGTTTGTTACGCGTAAAGTTCCGGGTTCGATTCTCGGTCGAAGAAAATATTTGTCTAATAGCTTTTATTTGTAATATTTAATAAATTATATTAAATATTGCAAATATATGTTAATAAAAAAAAGAGGCGGATATTGACACAAACAAACCGTGAAGTGATTTAGTCGCGTTTCGGGATCAGCTTGCTAGTTTTAACTAGGCCGGCATGCCATGGAATAGTAGATGTGACTGCTACTCACAGTTAATAAATTGGTAGCAGTGACATCTATTCATGGACCGCACTGCAGCTTAAGATCAGGCAGGGTGCTGTCATAGTATGTCGAGTCAAATTAAAATAATAATAAAAACTTTCATTAATTTCTATTCATCCTTCCTTTAAACAAGTAATATTCGCTTGATTAGAATATTTAGTAATTATAATTCCAAGAAATTATTCTATTATTGTTGCCTTTATCCTTATTTTCGTTTAACCAGTTGAGAGTTTTGTAGTGTCTTAAATTATACTAATTTGTTTCAATTGATCCATCACTGTTACGACGAGACTACTACCTAATCTACTGTTTTTTTTAACAGTTTTTAGATTTATTAAAAAATGTTAAAGAGGAGAATTAACTATTATTTTTTTAACTTATATTTAATAAAAGATTTTAACAGTTTTATAAACCACCTAATTTTAACGTTAGGACAATTTTGTTTTGTACAATGATAAAATAATATATCATTGGATTAAATGGGTGTTGGCTGCCGTCACTTACCTCTGACCTTACCTAAGCGCAGTGTGAAAAGGTATGTTAACAGGCCGGCATAGTGGACACGGCTACAGTCAACTTAGACTTCTGTCCGTGGGAGATGTTGTCATATGACGATGTAAATGATATATTAAAAACACTCAAAAAAGTTAAACGTTGTGAATAGTGTCATGGCCAAAAGAAATATAAATAGTCTTACCTCGTTACCTATTTATTATAATTTTGATGGAAAATTAAGGTCAAGTAAAATTGTCTTTCAACAGACAAATAATCACCCTGCAAGTTTTAGCGCTGACAAAATAGCTTAATTATACGAGATTATGTTTAAGAAACAATTCATTTTAATTTAACTCAAATCTTCTGTTATATTGGTCAATGGGTGGGCCCAGATAAGAGTGAAGGGTATACCAATAAAAAAAATTGAAAGTATGCAAATATGTAGGTATAAAAAAACCAAATGAATAAATGACTTTGAATTTTGAATTTTATTGATTTTCAAAAAAACCCATTATTAGTATATTCCAGTGTTTCCCAAACTTTTTTAGGCCATGCCCTACCTTAACATTTCTAAAATTTTTATGCTCCCCATACATTTCTAACCTTTAAAATTTTTTTTGTTCCCTTAATAAATATAAATGATTACAGATTTTATTAGGAATTCGCCTTTTTTGATAGATGATGGTGATGATTGATGTTGATGATCTAGATTGATGGATAGAGACAATTGAGCGCCACTTTATGATCCTCACACAAGATCCTTGCTTCCATAATTCTTCTAATATTATTGATCCAAAATTATCTAGGTATGGGCACTGCGGAGGCGTGCATTTTTAGAGTTTACTCCTTAAGAAACAATTTTCGAAATCAAAAGCGTTACGTTTATGTCTAGTGTGTATATTAATTAATTTATTTATTGTGACTCGATATATGACAGCACCCCGCTTGATGTTAAGCAGGAGTATGGTCCATGAATGAATGTCACTGCTACTACAATTCAATAACTGTGAGTAGCAATCACATCCACTATGCCGGCCTAGTTGGAACCGGCAACTCACAAGCTGATCCCGAAACGCGGCCAATTCACCTCACGGTCTGTATACTAAGTAAGTGGTAGTACTACCCCGGATCGGCAGACTGAGTACCACTGCCTACCACTCTTTGATAACCAGACCCGAAGCAAATATCCATATCTTTGTTTTTATTGACAAATATTTTGCAATATTTAATATAATTATTATATATTACAAATAAAAGCTATAAAACAAAATCGGGATTCGAACCCGGGACTTTACGCGCAACAAACCAATCACTAAACCGTTCGTTCACGCCTATCGTCGTACTGTTGTTGTCATTATTATTAATAATGATAATTATATTCATACACAGTGTAGTGAGTAAAAGTAAACTTCAGTCGTGCGTCAGCGCTGACACACACTTCTTATTAAGAACAATCATCTGGTTCCTTTGCCGATTTATAATACGAGTAGATAAAGAAACAAAAACTAGTAACATTTTACAACCATCCTTATCGGTTACGTATTTATAAACAGTTTAGTAGTTTAAAACCTAGTTCGCAGTTGTGAAGGGACACTGGGACACGACAATGAACTTGGCGGAAGCAAATTGTCACGCCTGCACCTCCGAACAATGCCCCCGATACAAACACATAGACAATTTTAAACGAACCTACTTGTAATACATATGAAAGTGCTTGACTATTACCATATATTTCTTTTATTGTGGCACGACATATGACCCAACATTACCTCATGGTAAGCCTGCGTGCGATCTATGGAGGTGTCCACCATCCATCATGCTTGCCTGGATGAATTTCGATAACTTTTAAGTTAATTCGGAAACGCGACGGTTTTACACTTAAAAATATATAGCTTAAAAATCTAAGTTGTATTATTTATAAAGAGAAACGATTATATTAATTTTCTCAATTCACAACAACTTCGGCTAATCTGTAACACGACATTCATTGACTGTTAGGCGGTACGAAGTTCGCCGGTTCAGCTAGTATTTATATTTCTAATAATGAATGTAAGTATTGCTTTAGGCCCTAGGGTTAATTGGCAGAGAATATTTTACGGCATTAGTTTTGCCTTTACAAACGATGTAAAATAGAAACAAAAAAGTGGCACCACAGGCTTAAAATATAAAGGAACCTAAAGTTCTGCGTAACTGTAAAATGTTGACTATTCGTGGAAATCAGTAACGATACTCATGATGCGAGGACATCTAAAACATTGGAATAGTCTTCACCCACTTTTAAAGTACTCACTCTCAAAAAGAAATCGACAGTTTAATAAAATAAACATCTTATAAGCTCAAAGAAAATTTTTATAATTATTAGTGTAGACACGCCCAAATAAAACGTCCAATAATTATCTAATAAACTTGAAATGCCGGTTCGGAATAGTTTTAAATATCTAATAAAGAAATTAAAATGTTATGTCAGATTTTAGTCTTGCATCGTTCGTGCTCTAATTCTATTGTTGAAGTCAGGTTGGGTGCGTCACTTCATACAGTACAAGTGCAGGATTATTCGTCTGGAACGGTTACTTGTTGCCACATTCGCATAGTATCTTCTGCACGTGTCGGCATAACACGTGTGTAAACATTGTCCAGTGACGTTAGTCTGATTAATGACCGATAGTCGATATGTGGCGTGTGAATTAAATGGTTCTGATTGGAGTGTCAAACATGTGCGGGCTACACCCTGTAGGGTCTAAAGATGTAAGTTGAGGTCTTATGAATATTCTTTTTTTTTAATTTTATAAGTATTTGTTATTATTAACATGTGGGTTTGTTTTTAATATTACGCGTGCGTGCTACGATATATTTACATTTACATTATATACAATACATCTTAAGGCTCTCAAAATTTATAAATTCAGATGTGTGCTTATTAAATCTAGGTTATTACATAGTTGCATAATACGTGTTTAATTGTTAAGTATTATAAACAAAGAATCATAATATTTTAAAAAACTATATCTAAGATGATTTACTTATTTACCTATTCAATAAGCCAGTAGTAGCATACCCAACAAAGAGTTATATTTCAGCTAACTGTATGAATACGACAATCTATTTTTTTTTTACCAAAACATAATATAAAACTAGAAGATAGCTTAATAGAAAATTTATGTCTGAAAAAAAAAGCGGAATATGCTAAAAACAACAACTTTACAGCTTAATTGCAATGAATAGAATGTCAGTCGTCGTCTCTCTTGAAGTTCTCTTGCTTAGCATAAAGCCACTATTAAAAAAAAACACAATTAAAAAAAGAAGGAATGTAACAACCACTTGACGCTATGCTGATTCGTGTAATTACTTACTAATAATTATTCTTATTCTTAAATTTCTAATAAAATTATTATATTACACAAGCATATGATAATATAAGCATTACAATCATTAGTAAAATATCCAGAATATTTTATATTTATTCATCCTACTATTATTATAAATGTGAATGTGAGTTTGTTTGTTACATTTTCACGCAACAACTACTTAACCGATCATCAAGAAACTTTGTACACATATTGAATTTTTTTTTTACTATAGTTTCCAATTGACTATAGTTTCAGCTGTTTGGAATTTTTCTATATTTATTTTTCTTTCCGTTTTAATTATTTTTATTTACTTATATAAGTTATCGAGTTATATATACAGCCGAATTGAGAATATCCTCCTTTTTATGACTGTATTATAAACCTAATTTTACGCGGGTGTAACCGCGAGCACATCTAGTAATAAAAAAAAAAAAAAAAAAGTTTTGTATATACGTTTTTTTTTGTATATACACGGATTTGATGATCTATCTTCCCTTATCTGTAGTTATTCAGACAAGTTGGAATTTTACACGGATTTGAGGCTTATTTTGTTAATATTATTCAGTATTATCTATACTATATTTGATCAATAATTATATATAATATATTTTAAATATCTGTTTCAAGTTAATATACGTGCTTGTATCAAAGAAACTTGTACCATAGAAGTTTGTATCATAGATAATCATGATCAACCGAGTTTTGGATGATCTATGATCGTACCTCAGTGCCGGTACGATAAGATATTTTAATTTGGTCGTTTGTATCTATAATATATACAAACACGTTTAGTATTTTAGTAAACCAATTAAAATATAATATTTATTATGTTTTATTTATATAAAAATAGGGATAATAGATACTACTAAACGCCACTTTTCACGATCCAAACACAAAGGACATCATTCATTTTGGACTTTTATTGTAACACTTTTGTCACGGCCGATGATAAAAATATATATAAATGGTAGGTTCGATACTCGTATTGACAAAACTAATAGCATTTTTGCTTTTAATTGCTGTACGATTGAGTTATTTGGAAAATAAAAATGATTATTTTTAGTTTCTAAACCACGCGGAAAAGACATATTAAAAAATAAATGTCACACACAGTTGACCAAGGAACATTGTACTCAAGAGAAGGAGCTCGACTGCCATAGACAACAAGTGGCAATTAGAGACGCCACGACGGAATATCACGCGAACTAAAATGTTGGGATGTTGGTGAAAGTGAACCTTACTCAGCAGGAAATAATCTAATTAGATGAATAAAACGACTTTTTATAAAACATTATCTTTTTTATTTAATTCCAACTTACTTTTCAAGACAATAGTATCACTAAAAATATGTATGCTAATTACTAGCACAACAGGAGATAATTTTTAAAAATTTAATTTATACTTTTACTCTATTTTTTACTAGTTTCAAAATGTTTAACGACAGTATTATATTAATGACGTTTGCGATGCCTAAACATTTGGTGGGAAGATCAAACCGGAAGAAACGCTATCACGCCATAACCAAAAAAAACACCAGGATCGACTGCCTGGTGTTTTTTTTTTTAATTAAAAAGTGATTGACGACTTTTTTTTGGGCTGGCAGTGAACTTAATGGTTTTTGCATTGAACTGTCATGATTATAGTTTGATCATTTCGTACATCTAAACTATGCAAAATATAGGATATTTACCAATCACATCAAAATATTGTTGTATCGAACAATTTTATTATACATTTCCCACTTTTAGTACAATTAAGCCCAAGTCCCCATACAAAATGAATGATGTCCTTTCTCGCTTTCTTCATGTTCACAATTCTCTTCATACAAGTTTTCTATGGTTTTCTGTAGGCACTGAATACCCCTGATATTTTAAAGGATTTTTTTTGTGGTTTGACACATTACAGCGCTCTTGGGCTTTGCTTAGCGTCAAGCCAGTCGAAGTCAGATATTCTTTTTGTTATTATTGTAGCTCGATGTATAATAGCACCCTGCCTGATGTTAAGATGGAATGCGGTCCATGAATAGAGGCTACTGCTATCACAGTTAAATAACTTGTGGCATAGTTGGATGTCGTGTCTCAATAATAAAAATACAATTTAGCTAAAATTATGTTTTCACAAGTCCAACGACCTTAGTTGAAAACTTAAAATGATAAGGCAGTCATGTCCTACGTTCAAGGTAGCATCCGGAGGTATCTATCAAACATTTTCTATAATATTTCGCAATTGGCTTAGCATTATCTCAAGCCAATCTCGCTTATCAAATATCAATGATTTATCTTTGAAAAAATATTTTTGTAAACTTCACCTTTTAATATTTTCTCGTGTATCAAGAAAATACATTTATTATAATAAAAAAATAGAAGTTTTTATAAAAAGTTATCTAGTTTATTTATAGACTAAAATTAGTTAAAGTGATGTATCACAGTTTTCTCGTGATCACGGCTTCTGTAACATAGTTAAAAACGCTAATTTCATAATTTTGAAGGTACGTAAAGTTCAAGTTTATAAATGAAATGAATATTCAATTAATCATAGATTATGTTGTATAAATTAATAATAAATATTAAGTAGATACATATAATGCGTTTGTGTGTAACGATATTGTAATTAGTAGTTATGTAAAGATTAAGGGAAATAGTTTTATTAATACTAAAAATAAATAGACCAAAAAGTGATTTAAAGGAAGATGAAGTGACAAGGATTGAAAAATGTATTTTTATGCACATTAAAAGATTAGATGAAAGAATAATAACAAAAGAGAATAATAAACCAGAGGCGAGTGGAAAGACAAACGACCCAGAGGATTGATTGTTGTTTGTTCCAATCGGTGGCATTTGAAATAAAAAACAGGTGTCCGTAGTGCTCATATCTATAGAGTCTGTATAAAGAGAATTGTGGATGTAAAGGTAGCAAGAGAGTTGTGTCAGGATCGTGGAAAGATCCGGCTACCCCTATATGAATTATGGCTCTATATGAATTGATAATAATGATGACGACAAATGTCAAGAGAGATCACAAAGTGTTGTAATAGGTAAAAAATAAAATAAATATTTTTTACTTAGTCTAAAAGTAATGAATTAAATTTATGAATTACTAAATTAAAGTAATTTAGCTCTATATTATTGTTTTTAAGAGTGTTAGAGATACAAATGGTGATCATTTGCCCAGGCTGTCCCTTTACAGTATACAGACCGTCAAGTGACTATCCGGATACGTAAGTGGCGTGTCCGTTTAAGCTTAAAAGTTGCAGTCTACGATTAATTTAATTGTAAAAGTGCTATGTACCTGTCTATTATCCAAATAAATAATAAAAAAACTCGTAATAACCCAAAACAACACGCTTGGCTCATTTTGTAACATAGTAGTTCGCTACACGTAAAGACCCAGATACGATTCCCAGTCGGAACAACTATTTGTTTTATAGCATTTCTTTTAGAAGACCATAATATTAAGGAAGAGGCAGTCTGGTTATTAGGATAGTTGATAGTCAACAGATAGTTAAAAGTCATTTGCCCAGACTAACGATCCAGGGTAACACCACTTGAAGTAACTAACTAAGTCGGGTTATGAGATCGATTTGTCAGTTGGCAACTAGTGGATGGCAACCTGTTATTTGCACTTATTAAATTATAGCAATAGTCTCCTACATTCATGGACCGCAGCTTAACATCAGGCAGGGTGCAGTCGAGGCTCAATAAAAAATAATAAAAGACAAGATATATATATGCCTTACCAGCAGTAATTTAACTGAAAATTTCGTTAATTAAGCCCGTCGTATTTTACTTGGCTATTGTTAATTATTAGTTAATGAGAGATGGAAATGAACGGTAATTACCCAATTCACTGGATACCTTTATTTCAAGTAGATATTGAGCCTTGAGTATAAATGTATGATCGACATTGTTACTCGTAATAAAATATTTCGAGATTTCCGATGAACATATATTTTTTGTACGGTCTTTGTACATTTAATTGTAGGTGCTGCCGATGTAAAACTACAAAAAAGCCTTTGTATATTTGTTTAATTTTATTTATTTACGTTTCTATACTAAGCTACTAAGGTCTAAGGTGGTGATGCCACTCCAGGTCGACAGACGAAACAAATAATCACTAACTGTCTGTCTATCACTTTTGAAAACAATAAAATAGAGCTAGAATAATTTAAGTTTGTTAAGGACGATAAAAAATGTGATTAATTTTTTTTTTAAATATTTTTTTATTAAAAAAATATCCCACTCTCCACTACTCACGACACTGCGGTCTCTCGCTACGAACTACTCGTATTGTAGTAGTCATCACCGCCACTTACCACGATCCTAATACAACACTCTTGTTTCCTTTACATCCACAATTCTCTTCATTTCAAGAAGAATGCTTTTTCAAGAAGAATTAGACCTTATTTCTTTGTATTAACAATTGTTTGTAATATATGATTTAACAATTAAATATTACAAATAAAAGCTATTATTATTTTCGTCAAAACTATTATTTTAAAAGGTATAATTAAAATAACATTTTGAAGTCTGACACAAATTTAAACTAGTATTTAATTATGTATGCAATAGCGTATTGTTAGTTAGAAATATTTAAATTAGTTTTCATTGCAGCTCAAAATTTATTGATGTGGCTCCTCATTATGTTAAGCTGGAGTGCGGTCAATGAATAGAAGCGACTACTACAACAGTTAAATAACTGCAGTCGCATTGCCTTATTGGAACCGGAAACTTACAAGCTGATCCTGAATTGCGACTAAGTCAATTCACGGTCTGTATGCTTGTAAGTGGTGGTACTACCTCGAAACGGCAGACTGGGCACCACGGTCTAACACTATTCAATAACCAAACGCAGATAAAATATTCGCCTCTTTTTTATTATTAACAAATATTTGTAATATTCAATCTATTTAATAAATATTACAAATAAAAGCTGAAAAACAAATCTTTGCTCCAACCGGGAATCAACCCCGGGACTTTACGCGTAACCTGGTGTACTAACCAATTCACTACGTCTGTCACCAACATCAAACTTAAAAGGCGTAGACGAACGGTTTGTTGCGCGTTAAGTCCCGGGTTCGATTCCCGATCGGAGAAAATATTTGTTTCATAGTTTTTATTTGTAATATTTAATAATTATATTAGATATTGCAAATATTCGTTAATAAAAAATAGAGGTGGATATTTGCTTCGGGTCTGATATCAAAGAGTGGTACCCAGTCTGCCGATCTGGGTTAGTACAACCACTTACAAGTATACAGACAGTAAAGTGATTTAGTCGCGTTTCGAGATCAGCTTGTTGCCGGTTCCAAATAGGCCGGCATAGTGAATATGATTGCTACCTACAGTTATTGAATTGTAGTAGCAGTGACATCCATTCATGGACCACACTCGAGCTTAACATCAAGCTGGGTTCTGTCATATGTCGAGTCACAATAAAAAAACAAAAAACATCTGGCGAGCAACAATAAAAATAAATCGTATTGTTAATGATTCATCGTCATAGCCCTATGTAATATCAAGTTAAACACATAGCTTCCTATAGCGTAAGTACTTAGAAATCGCGGTTGCAACATCCTGCGCGGACGCAGCCCGGAACGATAGAGCGGACCCTCACAATTACACAGAAACACTTATCTATTGTTCTCGCAAGTGAAAGAGAAAAACACCAAAAACAATTGTAATAACATTCACTAATTCACTTTCGAATATAAATATGTGGCTATATGACAATGCACAGAAAAACAATACATATTGTCAATTTTATTGTGACTCGACATATTATGTCAGCACCCCGCCTGTTGTTAGGTGGTAGTGCGGTCTTACAAGCTGATCTAGAAACGCGACTAAGTCACTTTACGTCTGTATACTTGTAAGTTGGGCACCACTGCCTACCACTCTTTGACAACCACACCAGGAGTATATCCAGTTTAGCTTCTCTAAGAGTGGTATCCTCCTCTTTTTTTATTATTAACAATTATTTGTAATATTCAATCTAATTAATAAATAACCACTCTTAAATAACCAACTCTACAAATAAAAACCACGAAACAAATCTTTGCTCTGACCAGGAATAGAACCCATGACTTTACGCGTAACGAAATGGTGTAACGCATTTCATGTTCATTGTCACAAATAAAATAAAATGAGTTGTTCTGTACCTAAAGGTCTCAATTAAATCCTTACTTGTTCTTAATCGTAAATAGCTCGATAACAGAGCGCCACTTTCCACAATCCTGACACAACTCTCTCGCTTTCTTAATACACACAATTCAATTTATACAGACCCATGAACCATTCTGTTATGGGCCCTTTTCTTTAATAATGTTCTGATATGATCAAAAATCAATCTTCTTCGTAGGTCGTCCCCGTTCCGTCCTTACTTTATTTTACTTTAATATCATCTCCATAACTATTTGTCAGTTTTTTTTCTGTTTCTTCTTCGAATTTACGTTATTATATAAAATTATTATGTAAGGAGTTCCTGTTATGATAATAATATACTAGTAAGTAGCACGTTTACCACATAAAATAATGCATGCAGTTGTATATATCTGAATGCAAACTAAAATGTAAATCTATCAATATTTTCAAACATCTACTCATAAATCAGTTTGTTGGTAAACAAATATAATTTCCTTCTTCCCTAATAATATTTAAATCTGTATATATAATGTTATTAATATTTGTGTATGTACTTATGTTTATTGTATTGTTTGTGTGACTATTCCTTATGCTAATGTGATTTATATATTATATTTAATCTATATTTTATTAAACATAAAATAGGTATCTTATATATTTCTAAATTTAACTTACAATTAAACCTAAATTTATTTAAACCTATTTTAGACTGGCTGTAATGAACAAATAAATAATACAGACTGTGTTTAAAATAACTATTTTAATATTTTCTTAGATTTTGCGCGAACATTGATTAATGAATTAAACTTTTATGTGTAAAATCAAAACCAAAATAAACGCGATAGTAAGCTGCATAAAAATTGTTAATTTCATTAATTATTTTAAATTTAATTAAATATTTTGTGCCTTGAAGGGAAAAGTGCTAGACCGTAGTTCCAGTTGCTATCACAATGCTAGTCTGTGCAATGCAAGTTTATTATTCACGGTCTGTTTGAAAGATCCCGTGAAGCACGTTGCAGTTTTATTTTACATGAGTTATGGAGTTTTGTAAAATTAATCTGTAAGTCAAGAAGAAAGTATAATTTCTTCTTGACTTAATAGACGCTATGCATACATAGATATATACATATATAGATGCTAAAACTACAAAGATTATTGAGATGCATGCGTGAATTTGTGTAGGTAGGTACTTGTTAAATGAATGAAGTCATTGACCCTACATGAAGAAAATGTAAAGCTTAAACACAAATTGACTTAATTGGTCATGACCAAGGAACACCATGTTTAATCAATCTATGAGTAATGTAAGAGTGTAACGGTGTATTTACAGGTTTGTAACACTCTGGAAATGTAACAGAAATTCGACCATTTCATTAACCTTTAAAATTGTATATTATTTTATTTATTAATTTATTTGTTTAAAAACTTAATGCACAATAGTACAAAGGCGGACTTAATGCCAAAGGCATTCTCTACCAGTCGAACCTTTAGGATGTTGATCCGACAATATAGATAAGAGGTAGGGTCCAAAATAAAATTAAAAAAATAGGTAACTAAATACATTATGAAAAATATATAAATTAATTCATATATACATAAATATACTCATAGATATATAGATACATAAATAACATGTATAATACATATACTATACTATACAATTCAATATAAAACTATTGTATTGTATAGTTATTATATAATATATATAAGTGAAAAAAACATTTTTCACTTGTATCATAGAAACAGGTCGACCGAAGTATATATATCAAAGATACGTTGGTAACCACTTCACTACCACTGCACAACGTTCGTCTTAATTATACCATACCGTACATTAATATAATTAAGATTAACTTCTCTGGCTTGGTCAGTCATTGATAGACTTAGGATTTTTTTGTACTTAAAAACAACAAATATTTTTTTAGGATCATGACATATTTATTTAGTGGGTATTTTTTTTAAATACGTATTCCTTGCGGCAGATAAACTTTTAGAAGCTATAAACTCAAAATCTTAAGATTGGGGTTTACTCGATAAATAACCATTTTTATTCTATTACAAGATTACTTACAAGTCAAAATTGACTGTATGAGTTGGCCGACATAGTGACGGTGACTGATACAACTGTATAATAAAACGATTTTTAAAGCCGTATGCACTTTTAGAATCTCCCTGCTTACCATCAGAAAAGTCTAGGTCAGATATCGCGTCTCAGCAAACAAACATAGATTAAATAAATAATTATTTTGTTTTGCAGAAATCTAGACTTCAATCAACATTAATTATCAACTATAAACACATCGCTAATGAGTGGTAAAATGCAGGAATTGGGTTCAATGATGCGCGCTATGGAACTGCAGCGAGTGATCGAAGACAAAGTGTCAGAGTGGCGTCAAAGGTCCACAAAGGTCGCAGGAAAGAGCGTGGCCGACTCTTATCAAGACCCAGTCACCTTCAAACGTCAAGTAAACAGACGCAAACACAGTGCAGAGATCAATAAAATTATATCTAAATACTCTAAAGCAAACCAAAGCTGCGACCGGAATGCTGGCGAAAGACACAACGTCGTACAACCAAAACCACCAAGCCCACCGCCGCCAATCAGACCAGCTCGAGTCAAAAAGAAAGCAAATATTTCGAAAAGTGTTGATAATCTGACTAAGATTGATGTTCACCCTGATCCGCCAAAGAGAAGCGTTATTAAAAGATATGAGACTAAAAGTCACGAAGATTTATCAGCATTAAGTGATGTTCGTGTGAAGAGCTCGCGTTTCCAAGAACATAGTATAATGGCGAGAAATGAACCAAAGAATTTACCAAAAATTAGGGGAGATAATTTAGATTACGATGATTTTCAAAATAGGAAAAGGAGTAGTATAGCCACATCGACGCCAATCACGAACAGAAAGTCGACCATTGACAGTAAATCTAATAAAAATGATTTTAAAAAGTGTGTAAACTATGGTGCAAGTGTTAATGAATTAAGAAAAGGTGTTTCTGAGCCGGACATTCTCAGTGCGACTGGTAGTCGGGACTCGTTGAATTCTGTGAAATCGGACTATAAGAAGAAGTGGAAGATATTACGGCAACCATTTCGTAAAGGTACATTCGATTGTTTACTGTTGTGGAAAAATCGAAAATCCCGGAATGCGGAAACGAGGTGAGTCATTGGCGATATTTTATAAATATAAAGGAATTTTATTTTTAATTGTGGTATGTCTGATATTAAACTGCAGTGTGGTCCATAGATAAAAGTGACTGCTAGTACAGTTAAATAACTGCAAATAGCAGTCGCATACACTATGTCAGTCTAGTTGAAATCGGCAATTTTTAAGCTTTTCCCGAAACGCGACTGAGTCACTTTACGGTCTGTACACTTGGTGATACTACGTCTGTGCATGTGGTGATACTACGTCTGATCGGCAACTGACTGTGACCATTCTTAAACAACCAGGACCGGAGTAAGACTATTTACCACTTTTTTAATTAAACAAATGCAAATGAAAAAAATGTTTGCTCCGACTGGGAATCAAACCAGGGAATTTACGTGTAGTGGACTAGTGCGTTATTATTGCGCCACGGAAATATTAATTTTATACCATAAAACGTATTATAGTTAATTGTAATTTGCTCGATGATTTAGTAAATAATATGCACCGTCCGATATTTTTCTACGAGTTGGTATTTACCTAGATAACTTATCTCTTTATTCAAAGTAAACAAACGTAGATGGATTTAGGATGATGTTTTTTATGATAAAAATGCTAGTTCCCCAACACGACACTCGGAATTCAATTGTTTATTGTCTACATGTAAATTAGAATTATGGGTTGTGGCCATGGGACGTCCTTAAATACTTCAAAAATCGTAATAAATAACTTTTTCAAACATTGATAGTCTTTTCTTTCCAACGACACCTTGATTTATTTACTCTTTACCTGAAGTAGGGGGAATCAATTATCCGTGGTTCGACAGACAGACACAAGCATCGTATCATAAAGATTCCCAGTACTATGTGGAAACTAAATTATTATATATTAATACTCCAATTATTAAAGAAAGACTTTATTGCGAAAATTTAGGCGAACTTAATGTCGCCAGTCAAAACCTTACGAGCGTACAAGAGAAGATATGCAATAGCTGATATAATACAATGATAATAATAAACAATATAACAAGACTTAAATTATGTATACTTAAATTAAATTTATTTGAAAAAAATATATATATTGTCACGCCCCGATTCCCACAGGGATAGGCAGAGACAAGACAACAAAGCTTCACTTTCCACGATCCGTAAGCGGAGGTACAGAACTATCTTTATTATATTTGTAAATATAACGTAAACATACACACATAATTTATTTAATATTTATTCTATAATAATGCATATTATAGTCGACAAAAGATAAAAATGAAACGTTAAAATACAATACACAAGGCGAGATAATAACCGAAAGACTTATTTATGTATAAAAAATAATAGTGAAAGGCGCGCAGGGAGAAACCGGGCTGGTTCTTTACCGAACCGACCACGTTATTATAGAACGCCAAAACAGCTCGAACGGCGACGGGCGGCGACACTCGTCTGAATGCCGGAGAGGGGGCATTATACAATTCTAGTTGGCAAACGAATTTCGACCATGTTGCAAAGCAATGAAAATTCAATATTGTAAGAGAGAAAATGTACTTATGACGTTTTTTAATTTGTATAACTCGGTCCCCGACACACATCGTCGGTTGGTATCCGTCCGGTCTCGGGTGTCGTCTGACGTGACATTACGGCTTTGAAAACGTTTTTATGTCAACAAAACAAAATAGTGTTGGTTTTTATAAATATAAATGGCTCTTAGAATAAATTTGGATAATACTGTTATAATTAAATTAATACGTGAGCATCCGGTAATATGGGATCGCGCTATTGAGAACTATAGAGATAAATTCACAACTCATGAAGCATGGAAAGAAATATTTCAAAAGTGTTTTAAAGATTGGGATACATATAGCGCTGATCATAAACATATTTTAGGTAAGTTTTAACTTCTAGTTACTTCTGAAAACGGTTATTTTTATTTTATTTATTTTTATGCCTATAATATGAAGCGCCATCTATGGAGCATAATTTAAATTACTTCAGCACTTATATACGCTTTAGTTACACATAATACCGCTAGATGGCGCAAGCACAATGATAGTAACACTGCACAAAATAATCTTTTACGAGACGTGTTGGGGTTAATTCTAGCTAACAAATAATATTAGAAACTAAAAATAACTTTGTCTTTTTAGAGAAAGCCGTCGTGAAAAGATGGTTTAACATACGTGACTCCTACATGAAATGGTATAAGAAATACATCGAGCAAAAGCATTTGGGCATTGACACGTCTGTGACAAAAAAATATATTTACCACAAACAGTTGACATTTCTTAACAAAGTCGCTGTTTTACACACACCGGATGGAATACTTTGTAAACGTGTGAATAAGAGGGCTAAGAAGGAGGTTACAGAAGTAGAACAGGCGTCAACTGATGAAGAAGACAGCAACGGCGAAAACGTTACGATGGAAGTGCAAGAGCAGCCATCAATAATCGTTAACGAAGATCCTATAGCTACACACACTGAAGAATTCCCCGCTTCTAAATATTTAGAAATAATCCATAGAATGACTGATAGACACAATATGTTCTTTCAAGGGTTACTTCCGTCTTTAAAAGACTTATCTGAAGACGAAACGTTAGAATTTCAATTAAGCGTATTACAATCAATTAAGAGTATTAAAGAGCGACGCACGCTTATGAATATTAAAACAGAAGAAGACCTAACAGACTAGCAATAAATCATTAATATTTTAGTTAAGCTACTAAACGTAGGTACGTGTATCATAGAAAATGCGTGACAAAAGTACATGCTTACATCAAAGATACATTGAATCAGCTAGTGGTCTTTAATAAAAGACGGTGTGCTTAATATAAGACAGCACCCAGCCTGATTTTGACGTTTTAATCTATACGAAACCAATACAATCGATTATAAATGATAAATTCCTATCATACGCTAATGGGAATTTATCTGAAATCCTATAGTTTTTGGTCTATATCAGGCTAAATAAGTACCCAGGTCTGCCTATAGACTATATACGAGTTTTTAACACGTATCTTCAACACACGTATTATTGAAGTTACTCGTACGTGTTAAAAACTCGTATTTAGTCTGTGGTAGACAGACCTAGATACTTATTTAGCCTGAAACTATACATAAAAAGTAAGTTTTAAAGTTACTCTATGTTTTAATTACCTATTTAAAAATACCCGTATACATAATAAACTAGCCAGTACATACAAAGAACACTGATTTTAAACAAAAGACAAATTCAAATGGCCATGAATGCGGTCATCAGCTAGTTAAAAAAATGTATCATCATTAACACATTGTGTGTTTATTATTTAGCCAACTACACTTTTGCTTTAATTTTGTTCAGCACAATACATTGAGTAAAACAAAGACAATATCTGTTTATATTTTGCTTTTTTATTTTACTTAGTGCACCCCGCCTGATTTTTATTTTTTATTGTGACTCGACATATGACAGCACCCCGCTTGATGTTAGGCTGGTGTGTGGTCCATGAATGGATGTCACTGCTACTACAATTCAATAACTGTGATTAGCAGTCACATCTACTATGGCGGCCTAGTTGGAACCGGCATCTTACAAGCTGATCCCGAAACGCGACCAAATCACTTCATGGTCTGTATACTTGTAAGTGGTGGTACTACCCCGAATTCGCAGAATGGGTACCACTGCCTACCACTCTTTTATAACCAGACCCGAAGCAAATATCATCTCTTTTTTATTACCAAATATCTGCAATATTCAATATAATTAAAAAATATTACAAATAAAAGCTATGAAACAAATATTTGCTCCGACCGGGAATCGAACCCGGGACTTTACGCGCAACAAACCAATCTCTGACCGTTCGTCCACGCCTGTCGTCAAATAAGGCAGCAACAGTGTCCACAATAGCAGCCTAATCTGGTATTCTCCTTTCTTGGCTCTACATATAACAGCACCTCGCCTGACGTTAAGTTGAAGTGCGGTCCATGAATGGAGGTGACAGCAATTACAGTTAAATAACTGTTATAGTAGTCAAATCCAATATGCCGGCCTAGTTGGAACTGACAACGGACAGCTGATCCTGAAACGCGACTAAGGCTACAAAAATGGTGGTACTACTTTGAATCGGCAGACCACTGCTTACCAATCTTTGACAACGATCTTGAACCATCTATAAATATTGTAATCTATTAAGTATTACAAATAAAAGTTCTGAAACAAATATTTGCTACGACAAGTAATCGAACCCGGAACTTTACGTAACGAACTGGTGTGCTAAACAATAATCCACACCTGTTACCTACTAGCGACTTCCTTTTGCTTTAATAGTGAGCAAAAAGAGGTCGAAAGGGCGACAACTAAAAAAACGACTCAGTATCAGTCAGTTAATATTTGCCTCAATCGCCGTCACTTTGTCGGTTGTAGAATTGAGAGAACACCTGTCCCCCTAGCACGGCAATTTAAGAAACAAGATAAAGAAGACATGCAAGGAATATTATTGTAACTCATTTCAAATAACTTAAACAGGCCGGAACATCAAATGTTAAAAATAAAGTATTTACTAACATTTTCAACGTTGTTTTGTGTGAATTTATATTTATAACGGTTATTTAAAAATAACCGTTTAAAATATATTTTATTATAAATATATTTTTTGGGCATTTTGCCGTGCTAGGGGGCATGGTCAGGTAAAGCATTCCTCTTGTCAATTGTTTAATAAAGAATACCCGATTAACGAATCGTTTAGTCAGACTGTCGATTCGGTCGATAGAATGTGAATGCCACTCCGGATCTGGTGCCTAATCCATTGATATAGTATTAAAAGAATTGTGGGAGTAAGGGAAGTAAAAGAATCATGATTGTTGATTACGGCGATCAATTGCTTGCATATCCTTGTGGGATTTCAGGCGTGACAATTTGATTGATTGATTGTTTGGACATATCTGCTACGAGCTCTATCAATTATTGCGTAACAAAGCAACAATGACACGTCATTCTGAGGCACGCTATTTTGTTCTGCGTGATTAGTCAGCAACAAGATAAAGCAGAAATATCATTGCTGCGCATGCTAAGCCTATGTTTGGCGGTCTATAAATGGAGGCGACTGCTACTACAGTTAAATAGCTGCAAGTAGCAATCGCATTCACTATGCCGGCAACTTTTAAGCTGATTCCGAAACGCGACTTTAAGTTACTCTATGGTCCGTACATGTGTAATTGCTGGTACTATCCTGGATCAGAAATTTCTGCCAGCAACATCTATCGTTTAGGGGGTCTTTGGGGGACTTGTTTACAAAACCGCAGAATTTTTTTCCATGCTGGATGTCGAATTACTACCCTACTGCCAGTCTTTTACCGGACTCACCACTCCTCTATCTCGAAAATGGTCGATCTGCCGCAAAAATGTTAAGAAAAATTCATCAAATCGACTCAGGAGCTTATTACCACACAGCAGATAGTTAGGGTTTATGCAATTCCTGACGCGTTATATCCTGTAGTCTTTTGCGACCAAGGGTTTAGCACCCAGTTCGCTACTTAGTGATTCCAGGGTTCTATTCCCGAATATTATGAATCCGGGTTCTTATGTTTAGGAAAATTAAATGAAACAAATATTTGCACTAGTTTTGTTGTTTTAAAGGTAAGCAGCATTAACCCAGTCTGCTGATCTCACTTTAAAGTGTAAATACTAAAGTATCGTTACGGGATCAACATGAAAGTAGACGGAATCCAGCCAGGCGACATGGATGCGACAACTGCTTGAGGATACTAATGTGTGGCAGCAATCGCCTCATGGATTGCACTCCAGCCCCCAGTGGGGTAGCTTAATATCACCGTGAAATAGTCAGACTGAGTATATACAAAATTCTGTTAAAGGACATCATTCATTTTGTATGGGGACTTGGGCTAAATTGTATTAACAGTTGCATATACATTTCTAAATATTATAGTTTAATGTACGTAGATTACAATGTAGCTGGAATATATCCTTTATTTTGCATAGTTAAGGTGTGCAAAATGATCAAATTATAATTATGACAGTTCAGAGCAGAACTGTTACTGTCACGTGTCTTTGTGATTGACAGACGATACAAAATCCATATCTTATTTTCAAAATAACTTAATTGCACAGCAATTAAAAGCAAAATTGTTATTAGTTTTGTCAATACAAGTATCGAAACAACCATTTATATATTTTTTCATCATTGGACATGACAAAAGTAGTACATAAAAGCCCAAAATGAATGATGTCCTTTCACAAAATAGTCCGACTTTCTTTATACGAGTATAACATTATGTCAATGTTCTCGAGTCGGTTTAACTTCATACAAATTTCTGTTAAATCTGTTGAAATTACTTTAGAGAGCGTTATGTAGTAGTGGAATATCAGCTTTAATCTAACTAGTAAAACAAATTGTTAATTGGTAGATGTCATGATAACTGAGCTTGGTTTTACGATGATTAATTGTAATGATTCTTTGACCGCAATTTAGAATGTTTAATTAAATGTATTTTTAATCAATTGATTGTGTTTTTTATAACTTGACTTGCCTTTCCATCAAAGGGGGACCTCTGGGAAAAGTGCTGACAACTAAGAAAACAACTCTTCAGTCGTCGTTACTGTCATGTCGGCCAGAAGTGTTTTTTCACGATTTACGTATAGGACTGGGAGACCACATGGACTGACAGAGTACCTACAAGGCCTTCTTAAAAGTTGAAAAATTATTGTATGGGTGTTTTTTATTGTGACTCGATAGAACCCCGCCTGGTGTTAAGCTGGAGTGCGGTCTATGAATGGAGGTTACTCCTACTACAGTTAAATAACTGCCAGCCTTATTGGAACTGACAACCCACAAGCTGATCCCAAAACGCGACTAAGTAACTTCACGGTCTGTATACTTGTAAGTGGTGGTACTACCCCGGATCAGCAGACTGGGCACCACTGCTTACAACTCTATGTATTTATTTTCGTAAAAAAAAGTTTCTTGTATTCGTCTACTCTGTTTCTTGTGATTTTTTCTCATCATATGCCTTTCCGAAATCATAGTAGTCTTACCATAAGAGAAGTCTGACGTAAGAGCTGAAATGGCCTATGCTAAGTATGATTTCAATCAATCAATCAAATTGTCACGCCTTTTTCCCACAGAGATAGGCAGAGGCAAAGGAGCGTCACTTGCCACGACCCTGACAAAACTGCATCACTTTCCTCACACCCACAATTCTTTTTTCATACAAGCTCTACGGTTATGGGCACTAGGAAACCTATGATTTGATATTATTAATCTTATTATTCAAAGTACAATATGATTTTAGATGTTCCCTTTAATTCCCTAATTAAACATCTAGATAAGAAGTGGGAATTTGCGGATCACCTGGTTTAAGGAAAACCCGTGAGAAATAATTCCAACATGTACCACTTAATGCATTATTATTTAACAAGTTTTTATTCTAAAGAACAATGGGCGTAGTTAACTATTGTCCTTATGTTCGAATATAAGAGACAATTATTTTAATAAGAAACATTCATCTCTTTTGACTCGGTTATTATGGCGGATGAGTTACGGCAAAACTATAGGCACCGGCAGATAGGCAGCTGCGCAGTATAAGTCAGCAGCCTGTGTGTTTGTCAACAACAAAAACACTATATAATTTTTATGTTTATTCCTCTAAAATCATATTATACGTGGGGTACACTGAAAGTGTTGTGTCACTTATTAATAAAACCAATCAATACGTGTCCGTTTTCGTTCTGGGGTCAGTTTATGAGGAATCCAGCGACAAGTTTTCTAAATTTTAAATGTTGATGTAAGAATTTTTGAATTTTTCTCATACCAATCCCCAAATGTTCTCGAATCTCCTTATAGGTAATACGCCGGGTAGGTAATAGCATCGTGCCTTCTATATTAATATTAAAACACATATTAAAAATAAGAAAAAAACTTTTGAAGTCGTGATCTCGCAATTTACAAAAATTGTTACCAAAATAGAACATTCTCCTCTATGAACAAACACCAAGATTCAAACTTAAACTAAATGCAAAGTAAATAAATATTATCTAGAAGTAAATATCAATTTGTGGTTTCCACGCTTTGAGTATACATTAAGGCTAATTGTATATTCAGTTTTCACGAAAAAAAAAAGTGTTGCATAAAAAAAAACATGACAGCTTGTCCCGATGTTAAACTGGAGTGCGCTCCATGAATGAAGTTATTTGCAACTGCAAGAGTTATTTGTGCAAAGTTGAATGCGCGGCACGACCCTCATCGCACTCATAAGAATAATATTCTTTGTATTTGTTATGCTAATATCATCCTACCTACATAACTAATAACCACAGACAAATTAATCAGTGGATTAATCAATCCTATTGCCGCCTATGTAATATAAATTCTGCTGCTAGCATGTCATTATAGGTAGAGCGCTGGACTGAGTACTTCAACGGAGGTTCCTGCGGTAGTGGATCGGGGCAGGAGGAGTGTAAGTACTTAGTCAAGCGCTCTACCTATAACTACATGAGGAGTCTTTTAAACGTTAGTAAACAGTAGGTGAGAGAGCATCTTATTGTGACCTACGAGAAAGTCTAGCTCGCAGCTAACTTCGAAGACGTCATGAAATTTGGAACTAGCTGTCGTTTCAATTTTATGGCTGGTTTCAATTCAAGGTCAGTATGTACATACCCTGAAGTAACTTAGTCGCATTTCGGAATCAGCTTGCAAGTAGGCGGTTTCAATTAGGGCCACAACTTACAGTTATTAAACTAGTATGAGTCACATCTATTCATGGGCCGCACTCTAGCTTAAAATCAGGCGAGTGCTGTCATATGTCGAGTCTCAATAGAAAAAAAGTTTATTTGACATCCAGGATGGCTTATTTTAGTTGTTTACCAAAATAAATACCAGCGAAACCAACATATTTCAAAGGAGAAAATCGTCAATACAAACTAATTAAGGTCTATCGTTATGTGATCTGTGTTAAGTGCCTACGTATGATTTACATATTGCAAATGAAGTTTTTGAATTAGTAATTCGGATCACATTTGTAAATTGCAAAGAAAACTGTACTTTATTGGTTAAAGATTAAAGGTTATTATTGAAAAAATATGTTGAAATTGTAGCACTTCCAAAGAAGGATACCTACAGTGGCTAATGACATGTCTGTCGCATGACTGGCTGCAAATAAATAAAGTGTTTGTTGATTACTAATATTATGAGTTATTATATTCGCTTAGTTACAAATGATTACCGCAGTACAAAGCAAAGTGTGGTTAGCAAATAAAAACGTTTAACTGGTCTTATTTACTTATAATGCTTGCTACATTTTTTATAAGCAACTGACAAATAACTTACTTTATTGCCTTTATTTCCGTGGTCACACTTCATACAGTAGTATCTAGATTACTAAATAAAGAGTTCCTTAAAAACCTTTTTTTATATGACAGCACCCCGCTTGATGTTACGCTCGCTCTACTGCTACTATACAGAGCCGTCTTAAGCATATTCAGCGCCGGGGTGCGAAAGTCAAGGCTCCGCTCGTAGTAGGTACCTATCGAAATTTATGACGGTCGGCATGCGCCCCCTAGGACTCTGCGCCCGGGTGCACCGCACCCCTTGAACCCCCGGGTAAAGACGGCCCTGCTACTATAGTTAAAAATGCAAGTTACTACAGACCGTAAAGTAACTTAGTCGCGTTCCAGAATCAGCTTGTAAGGCCGGCTGTAAGTTGTAAGTTTCAACTAGGCCGATATAATGTTACTGCCACTTGCAGTTTAACAGTAGTAGCAGACGCATCCATTCATGGACCGCACTCCAGCTTAACATCAGGCGGGTTAAAAACAAACATGTTGCATAATATATTTACAAAATTATTTACATATAAAATATTGCGTGGAAAATTATTTTATTGAGGTTTGAAAATCGTCGAATTGCAAGTAGAAATAAATATAACGATTTTAAGAAATTGTACTTCATAATATATTCTTAGAACTACGAAAAATGTTGAACTTGGAAATTAACAAACTTTACCTGAGTAGATTCTTACATAACTATACGAGTATGTGTGTGAAAATGATAAATCATGAAAATGACGTGTTATGCGGTCTATAGGAAATTCCTTTATGAATGGGGAATATGGTGACTCAACGTGCCTTGCGTTGGATCGTTTTCGTACAGTAAAAAAACAAGTAACATAACCTCTTAATTATTTCCTTGTTTTCAATTATTGGCCGTTGTAATTACGGCGACTGAGGCAATCGTGAACTGTAACTGTTTTTTCAGTCGGCTGCATCTTCAGTTCTAGACCTTCTCTTGCTTACTATCAGGCGAGTCAAGTTCAGATGCCGATTCACGATTAAGTAAACGCATTTTTTTTCTTTTCGTTGTAGTATGAACTAAATGTATCAGATAAGTAATCTACACAAGAAACATTTTCCTTGTGAAACCGACAACTTACAAGCTGATCCAGAAACGCGACTTAATCACTCCACGATCAATATATTGTAAGTGGTGGTGACAACAGACCCGAAGCAAATATATTTTTTTATTAATAAATATTTGTAATATTTAATCACAAATTAAAGCCGTGAAACAAATAATTGATCCGACCGTAAATCGAACCCTTAGGCATAGTGGATGCAACTGGTACTTGCAAGTACCAGTACCAGTATTTATTGCAGTACCAGTCGCATCCATCCAGAGATCGCGCTGGAGCTAACAACAGGCAGTGCAGTCATTTTTTTAAAATTATTTTTTATTTCTATACTAAGCTACTAAAGTGCTTGTATCATAGAAACAGGACAACCAAAGCACATATATCAAAGATACATTGGTACCGGTAGGTGGTCTCGAACTCGTGCTCTCGGTTTGTGTAACCATTGCACTGCCACTACGCCACAGTCGTCATATGTCGAGCCACAACAAAAAAAACTTTTGCCGGCATAGTGACGGCGACTGAGGCAGCCGTGTACTATCTGTTTTTTTTAGTCGTCATCACTCTTGGACCTCCTCCTGCTTATCATCAGGCGGGTGGAGGTCAAATGTCGTGTCACAAAAAAAAAACTAGAACATTTTTCTGGGTTGTTCCCGCCTAATTCATATTGATTGTTTGATTAACAATTAGCTAAGTACATCATAATTATCAAACAGTTCGGAAGTTCCTATTTATCATTAACTATAACAAAATATTGTTATTTAATATAATAAAAATAACTGATAAGGATCGTGTATGACCAGTAATTGTATGACTAAAACACGTTTTTTGACCCGCAAACAGCAATTTCAGCTAATTGAAGCTAATCATTATCTTATAGGGTTCATTTCTATTAAGACATATTCCTAAATCGTCACAAACTGTGTCAACAAGGAAACAATATAGACAATGACAAAAAAGACTACATACAAACTTAGATCTTTTGATTTTTTTTTCTTATTGTGACACAACATACTATGTTATGTAAGGTATACCGCCTGATGATAAACTGGAGTGCGATCCATGAATGGATGTCACTGCTACTACAATTTAATAACTTTAAGTAGTAGTCACATCCACTATGTCGGTCTAGTTGGAACCGGCAACTTAAAAACTGATCCCGAAACCTAATTTAATAATTTAAGTATGAGTTACATCCACCATGCCGGACTAGTTGTAACCGGCAACTTACAAGCGGACCCCGAAACGCGACTAAATCACTTTACGGTCTGTATACTTGTAAGTGGTGGTACTACCCCGGTTCGACAGACTGGGTACCACTGCCTACCAAACTGATATAATATAATGTGACTTAATAGGACTTTAGTTGAACTGACATAAACCTCCTTTATTACTTCGGACTCCCCAGATCGCAAGAAAAAACTGTACTAGGTAAACAGTAATGAAACTACAAAGCTACGACTGTGCAAACGAACAGTCCACAATAAACATGCAAAGTTACTGCTCGTTTCCTGAAAGAACAATAATAACTAATTTGTTAAACTTGTGATTTTAATTTTAATTTTGTAACAAGGACAATTCAGTTTTGTGATAATAATAATTATGTAATTCATTTTAATTGTGCTAATATGTACAGTAAACTGTAATCTGTGTCGGTTTTGAGAAGTGTTTTTGGTGTATAATTTTTCCTTATTTTTTGACAATGAAAAAGTCAGTCGGTGGGGATCCATGGAAGTTTGTTTATAAACAACTTCAAGAGAGAGAGATTGTTAGCAGAAAAAAGTGAGTATAAATAAAACTATAGTTAAAAAAAAACTAAAAAACACCCCTATATAAAACACCCTATATAATGTGAACTAAAGTGTACTTTATTTATTCTGACTCGACATTTCACCATGACCCGCCTGATGGTATGTCAATAAGTCAGTTCACGGTTGCCTCAGTCGCCGTCACTATGCCGGCCAAAAAATATTTAAAGAAATTATTGTATTGACATCGGGTTTTAATAAGTGTACAAATTTTCAAATTATTCAGACCTATAAAAGTGGTTGAAAATTAATTTGCAAGATTTTGTTACATAGTTACATACATACAAGTTAAGCTAATAAAAGCATGTTAATAAAAAATGGCATTTATTTACTATTATTATAATCGTTTCGTTCTTGGACATCCCTATTTTTGTTTCAAAAACGTAGGGAGAAAGCTTTATCAATCAGAATATCTGGGTCTCATCGGCTAAAACCGTCTAAGCCGTTTCCTCAGTTAGTCAAAATCCAAACGCTTATCAGGCATTAAGGTGTGTAGTGGCGTTTCATTAAAAAAATTAGGCAACCCCAGTGAGAGTAAAAAGTTCATATATTTTGATTGAGAATAATGAATGTTAGGGAAGCAATGGAGTTGTGTTAGAAGTAAGTGGCTCTCTGTTGTCTCTGACTATCCCTGTATCCCTGTGGGAAAATAGCGTGGTTAATTGATTGCTATTTTGTGATTTATATATATACCTACAAAACTATATATTTATATATATATATATATATATTTGATTCTATAAACTATGAGAATATTCATGCAGTTTCTGTAATGATATTCTAGGTAATTATACATAACCGAGGTTACAGACTTCAGTTAATTGAAAGATAATAATAATATTCATATTATTATTATATTTGATTTTTTAAAATATTTATACCTAAGACCGTGGTGGTAAGAAAGGAATTAATGAGATTAAAGTTTCATATGTTATCTGTTGTATGTATTTTCATTATTTAATTAACAAAGGCTATAAATTATGATAAAAGAGAAAATATCATATTACTGTTCCAGATACAACTAAGAGATACACTTTTGACATCTGCGCTCGTTGAACGTAGTTCGCAAACGTTGAACGTCGAACTACTGTTATAATATTAAGGAGTGGTACATAGTAGGGTAGGTAGACAGTTACGAGTAGTGGTAATTTGCCCTATACTTTTAGGCCGTGAAGTGACTCAGTCGCGTTTTAGCATCAGTTGCCGATATAGTGGATGCGACTTGCTTATCATTACGGGACACTGTCGTAATTGCTCGACAAAAATTGCGTGATTATTCACGTTTTGTTATAAAAGTAAATAAATTTAACAAGTACAATTATTAAATTTATTTACTTATACAAATCAAATTAAGTTATACAAAATCATATAATATAAACGATCTTAATGAATGCTAGTTTTGTTAACTTAGCTATATTAAGTAGTAGGTATGTATAGGTGCATGTATTTCTATGAAAGAAAATTTATAAAGAAAATAAACAATGCACGTAAATTAGGCCACAGAATGAAGTTGAGCACGCGATTTAAGTTAATAAATAATGCAAATATTATTTTAATTTTGCATAGAGACCTTGAAGTATAAAAAATAATAATGCAAATTCACCGGGCATAGGCGACTGAAGCAATAGTAAAGACTTCTCTTCCTTACTATCAGGCAAGTCGAGGTCAGATGGCGATTCACAATAAAAAGATAATAATAAAATTATAGTTGAAAGAACTAAATAAACACGCTTAAGTAATGTGGACTAAAAAGTAAACCCGCCTGATGGTACCTAAGCTAGAGGAGGTCCAAGAATGCCGATGGCTGAAAAAACTGATCAGTTCATGATTCCCTCAGTCGCCGTCACTATGCCAACCGAAATAATTTAATGAAATTATTGTATTGTTATCGGTTTTTAATACGGGTACAAATTTATTTAGACCTCTAGAAGTGGGTGAAAATTAATTTGAAAGATTCCGTTACATACGGAACATGTTTAACAGTCCTATACTAGTCTTTGGCCGGCATAGTGACGGCGACTGAGGCAGCTGTGAACTCGAGCGGTTTTTTTCAGGCGACGGCTGTCTTAGACCTCCTCTTGCCTACCATCAGGCAGGTCGAGGTCAGATGTCACAATAAAAAAGTACAGAAGTAATTACTAGGGTCTACATCCTGAGGTTTAACTGGTAAAGAATAGCATTGGCATTAGGTCCGCCTTTGTACTATTGTGCATTTTATTTTTAAATAAATATTACCTTGAGTTATATTGGTTCGATATAAGCTCGAGCGCAAACCAGACATTTGTAACTAACGTCGCATTTCCACTACTCCGGACGCTGCCATGCACCAGGCAATGACGCTAGAAGGTTGACTTTAACTAGCTGTTAATAATGGTACAAAATCACTTGAAAACTTTTGACCGCCTTCGAGATTAGGACATTTTTTCACAAAATCTTTTTACAAAATATAAATATGAAGTCGTCAGCTATATTAGAGTCGTTAGAGTATCAGCTATAAACAAAAGCATATGAACTTATTCATTAATGGCCAAGCAGTTGTCCAAGCGGCTGACGGAGAAGTCTGGAGACAGGAAGGCTGGCAATTATTTCTGCCAACGTATTAGCCTTGCTATACAAAGGGGAAATGTTACCAGTCTACTTGGGATGCGACCTTGGATGGATCTCTGATGCGACGTCATTAAATGATATTTTTTTATTTATAGTTTAATTATATTTAATGTGCTTTTAATTTTAAAGTAGTATTCATTAAAGTGTATATTAGTTAAAATATGTTATGTCTCTTTTATGTTTAATGTATATTTTTCTAGATGAAAAAGGAGACATAAGTTTGCCTTTTTTTATTTAAGTTTTTATGAATTAGGCCATATATTTGTTGTCAATTCCTTCCTTTTAAAACCTACCTGAGTTTGTAATACCGCGTTCTCACCGGGCGATTTCAGTTGATCAATATTTGTCGTTTAACAAAAATTATATATATTAATTGCTTCAATTTAGTTGAAAGTCTGTTCAGACGGTTCAATTCTCGAACGATTTCGCAGTTGATCAACTCAAATCGCCTCGTGAGAACGCGGTCTAAGAGACAAATATGCTTTATAGTTAGTAGGTTACTTAGTAAGGTTACATTTTATTACACAACAAAGACTTAATTTTCTATAAAGAATGGACATACCGTGTCTTAGTCGCTGTTCACAACAATTACAATAAAACCAGCACTACAGCATTGTTTCTTTATTCTCACCATATCAAAATAACAAATAATACTAACTTAAGCATAAAGTCTTGTAATAAATATAATAACAATAATAATAAATTTAATCATAAAATAATATAAATAAAATTTATTAAACTCAATAAAAAAATATCAATCCGTCTTTTTCCACCACAGGGATAGGCAAAGACAATGAAGCTTCACTTGACACGATCCTGACACAACTCCCTCGCCTCCCTCACATCCCTTATTCTCTTCATGATAAAGAGAATAAATAAATAGTATTGCTAAAAACTGAAATCCCTTAGCGTTTTCAGATTTGTTGCTAGTCGTTAGGTCCAAGCTACACTGGCAATGTACAGAATTATAACCACTGCTTGTATTGGTGATTTAGATGACAACTAATTTAAAATTGTCGACAATGGAAACTTATCTTTTTGTCTTCTTCTTGCGTAAGAAGTCTCATGCAAAATTAAACTAGTTTATTTTCGCGGCATAAGACGCGTTTTCCCGCATTCAAGATTTTTTTAGACCCAATATCAGTCTGTTCTGTGATTTTTATTTGTAACTTTGTAACTTTACACGTTTGCGCTTACCAATTTATATAGAAATATTAATGAATCTTCTTTTTTTTTAAAGTACAGTCATTCTCGTCACAAACAAAGAGCTGTCTTTCTCTTTAGCATGTTTGCATAGTTTGTACATAAGAGAATTCTCGGTAATAAAATATTAAGTTAAAATTACTATTTCGCGGACGTTTTAATCTTCACGACATCAAGTAATGATGTAATTATTTACATTGTGATAAATATTGTTACTCACAAGTTGATTTTGTCAGATAACAGAATCCGTTTTTAAAATATCCCAAATTATAAATTTTAACTACGAGTAAGTAATAATATTGTATGAAAGACGCAGTAGCCGGTAAAATCTCTGACCGTTCGGTTATTTCTGTTTATTAGAAAATACTTACTGTTTTTATTTATTTTAACGAAATAATCATGTAATTCAAATAAAAAAAATAATGTAGCCAATATGCGATTAAAGCTAGCAGAATATTCTTTCAAAATCAATATTAGTGAGAATTATGCCACTGTGGCCAATTAGGAGAATTAGAAATGCAAGAAATAAGTAAGTAATTTAGGTAAAATAACAAAGAAGCAAATCAGCCCCCCTAGCACGACAATCCAAGAAGCAAGATAAAGAACTGCAAGGATATTACTGTAACTCATTTTAATTAACGTATTGGCCGGCACATCAAAATGTTTAAAAATATATTTAATAAAGTTTTCAACGATGTTTTGTGTGAAGTTTTACAGAACGTTTAAAAATCTATTTTGATACACTGTTCTAGTAAGTTATTTATAACACCCCTCTTTTTGAGTCGGGGGTTAAAAATGAGTTGGAATGATATTCTTTGCAAGTTTTTATCTTGATTCTTGGATTGCCGTGTTAGGGGGATGTTCAGAGATTTCATCTTAGACTTATTTCTTTAACGCATCCATCCACATCAGATTTATAAATTCCTTTCATCAATCTACTAATAATTCAATATATCTATAATTCAAAAATATAGTTTTTTTTTATTAGACCCCATTGTACATATCTATCTACTTTTCTGGCGGCTGGTAAACGTGTCTCGTAATGCGTCTTCCGCGTTTTATTGTGTTTTGGAACATAGAATTGACCTTGGGCTTTAATAACGCTACTCTTTAAAGTTTGACGAATTCAATCTCGTTCTCAAAGTGAAACCCAATAATAAACAATAAAAAATGTATCATGGAATGAATGAAATAATATGAATAAATTGCTGATAGTCAACATTTCTGATAAAATTCTCGAAACGCTTTTTTAAACGGACATATTTGAGATTTTTTATTATTATAGTGCTTCTAATGGTAAATTAAAATGAAATGTTAAAAACTTATGTAAGAATACCTAAATTTTAAATAAGTTAGAAGAAATGATTATGTAAATCAACATTTTGATAGAACGTAACAAAATCTGTTTTAATTTCGATCGAGGTAACTGTTTTGTATATTGATAGAAATAATTATTCATTAAGATCGAGACTAAGTCATGACTTTTTTATGGGATTTACACAATGGACTTAAAAGTTTGATTTTATTACGGTAATTTTTAATGATAATATATTATAAATTGTTCACCAGTCAACAGACGCCTATCTGCAAGTTGGACTAGTGCTAGGAACAAACAAAAACATCGGTTTCTATTGGCCACTGTTTGAAACGCAGGATAAAATTACAGACTGGCGCGTTTCGGAATCAGCTTAAAAGTTGACTCTGTCAATTACGCCAGCATAGCGGATGTGACTGCTACTTGCAATTATTTAACTGTGGTAGCAGTCGCCTCCATTCATGGACTGCTTCCAGATTAATATCAGGCGGTGTGCTGTCATGTCAAGTCAGAATTAAAAAAACTTTAATGACTTATTCAGATGTGATGATAATGACACCTAAATCTGTAATATAATGTAAAAAAGTTACAATACAGATATAAATAAATAAAAAAGAATATGTTTAACATCCAAAGATATCACGATTCTGGCTATTGTTTTAATTATGATTGTTTGTTTAAATTACGTTGTCGAATTAAATTCAATTCAATTCAAAGGATAACTAGGTGTGCCCGTGACCGCAATGCCGCCGGTCGCTACCAAAGACCTTGGCGGTTAGTGAGGCACCCTCAGTCAACCTATTACCATAAATATTATTATGATTTTTAAGTAACATGTATTATAACATCAGATTGCAACTTTAGTCGTATCAAGGTTACTTTTACTTGATGTAGGTATATACTTTTAGATCTTATAATGTAATATGTGTTTTGGTACATAGTCTTCCATCCCTGTCTAATTGCTATCCCTGTCTGATCGTACATTCAAAGCTGAGTGCTTAATACGCAAATTATCGAATATAAAGCGGGAGAAGCAATAGAAGCGGTCAGTAAGTAGTTGGATGTGAGCCTCTTATCGCAAATTTTTTTTCGACACGCATTGGCAAGCGTAGGTAGTCCGGCATCCTCAAAGCTGGGTTGCCTAGTGCCCATAGCTTGTATGAAGACAATTGTGGATTTTAGGGAAGCGAGGGACAATTAGATAGATGCTTTTTGCCGCAGATATTTCATATCTGTATCTCAGTCTATAATGTAAGTCAAAATGATGCAAATAGGATTTATCTGTCTATTTGGTCAATTCAAAATCATATTTATAGCAAAGTCATACACACCATTAATACTAGTTTTTAATTAACGCGGCAGTTACTATACGAGTATTATTATTTTTGTAGTTTTTTTTACACGGAAACAATTTATATTGAACCTATGGGAATTGAGGAAATTTCCTCGCGTTAAATTTAAATTAAAAGCAATATTCATTATTATTCATAGCATTTATAATTAGACTTGAACAATGTTCTAATTGAGTATTCTCAAAATACTAACATGCTAAACGTTATTCTACCCACGCCAATTAGTCTACTGATTAAACGCAATCACAATCAAGGAAGATACGTCTTAGATTCAATAAAAGATTAGTCAATTCACCAGTTGGTGGCAGAGACAACAGAGACAACTGTAATAACATGAAAATCTATGTCAATGTAAAATATGTTAACCGTAAATATGCCTAACAAAAAAATTTAAAAAGCCCCATTTTCCATGCCCTTTATCTAAGGAAACTGTTTACAACTGTTTTATTCTATAGAATAAACATACACTATGTAAAAAACGCATAAAAGTTATTAAAATCACACATTACACTATTTTTATCAAAAACAATTTACATGGAAACGGTAAATTCACAAATGCCAAATGTTGTACCCCAATAATAATAATGACCATTTACACAGTAATTCATAGAAAAATTAATATATTCGTATTGATTCACGTCAGTAGTACCTAATTGTTTTTTTTTGTGAGGGTAATTTCTGTCTTACTGTACTTACTCACCGTCTTACTTCTATAACTTCCATTGTGGGTATTACAGTGTGGGTGAGAGGTGAAACACCCGTGGGTAATCCAGTATGTATAAATTTGGAATTGAAATTAAAGTCTAGTGAAGTTAAACTTGCATACAATGAATGTGTGATTCGCAGGTTCTCACCTATGTTGCTAGATGTAGAATATACAAAGGGAGGACGAAGGACAGCTGAGGGGTTATGTGGGTTGAATATTGGTGTGGGTGGTATAGATCCTTGCAGATAAGAAGAGCGCTGGTATTGAAACTGCGCAGTACCTTGTTTAAATACCTACTTTGCGTTTTTAGAATGTGTATAAAGAACATCATTCATTTTGTATAGGGTCTTGGGCTTAATTGTATTAACAGTTTAAAATAGTTTGATGTAAGTTTACAATGTAATTTGAATATATACTTTATTTTGCATAGTTTAGGTGTGCAATATCATCAAACTATAATTATGACATTTCAAAGCAGAACAAATGTGGCGTTGATTGACAGGTAATACAAAATCCATATCTTATTTTCCAAATAACTCAATTGCACAGCAATTAAAAGCAAAATTGTTTTATCAATACAAGTATCGTAACTACTATTTAAATATTTTTTTCATTATCGGAAATTACAAAAGTAGTAGGGCAGAGCGGGGTCTGTTGAGCCGCGGGGTCTAGTGCTCCACCTATAGTATTACGCACACGGTGTGTGATATCTACGGGCGGGTGGTATAAGACGAAGCGAAGGGTTGAGGGACCCGCGCCACTGTTGCATTATTCACCGGCCGGCATTTATTTTGGGTAGGAGCACGTAATGATGGAAGTTTAGTGCTAAAAGTAAAAAACACCGTGCCACTGAAATTTGGTTTAAAAACTACGAATAATATCATACGGTCATCAAGTAAGTATATTGTGATTTTAACATGATTGCTGTTAATGTTTTAAGTTTCATAAATAAATTATTTTCAACCCATTTTTAGTTATTTAACATATTAAATGAAAATCGGGGAAGGGGTCATTTGAGACAAAACAATTGGGGTCGAATGAGCCATGTTCAAATGACTTCTAACTTAGCTGGAAAGGATTGGCTCACCACTTTTCTTAAGAGAAATAGTGAACTGTCTATTAGAAAACCAGAACAGACCAGCTTAGGAAGGGCGACATCATTTAATGAAACAAACGTCGGTTTGTTTTATGACAAGCTGGATACAGTTATGGACAAGTGTCAGTTCACAGCTTCAAGAATATGGAACATCGACGAGACTGGTGTTCCGACAGTCTTGAAACCGAGTAAAACAATAATAGGAAAGCATGCTGTTGGTTCTTTTACGTCAGGAGAACGTTGCACTAGTTGCCGAGATTGGGCTCATGATAAGTGCACTTCTGGTTTCAGTGCATTTTATGTTTGCATGAACTGTGACAGTGACTAAACTATTAAAGTGGTTTTTTTTTTCAATACGAAATATATTTGAGTTTGTTTTCATTTCTATGAGAAATCTCTAATATTTCATTATGTTTTTGTTTCTATGTTTCATATATTTAATGTGACAAGTTAGTATAACCCAATGGCTCTAGTGACCCCGTTGGGTGGTTCAAAAGACCCCACCTGTGGGGTCTTATGAACCATATGACTGTTTTTATTTTAAGGTAAATTTAGTATAGTAAACAACGGATTTGTTAAAAAAAATTGATGTCAATATGTAGTCCAATAAATAAACTACTGATTTTAAATTAACTTTTTTAAAATTATTTCTTTGAATGCACTTTACACTGATTTGAACAAAATGCTGATCAAGTGACCCCGCTCTGCCTTACATAGAAGCCCAAAATGAATGATGTTCTTTTAGAATTTTAAATTATTAGCACGACAGAATAGATGTGCGGACTTGCTTTTACTGCAGTCATCCAGCGTCTTTTTATCTGCCGGAAACTATACGTTGGTAAATGGGCTTGGGTTTTGTTAATTTTGGCATATTTTAATGCTAGTATCATTGCTATTTACATATCAAAAATTGTATAGAACAAATTCATGCACATCGGTTTAATGCGACTAGAGATCGGAACCGGTGTCTGTCGCTTACGATGTTAACAATAATAAATAAACAAAATAAACGTGACGTCATAACCGAGTCATAAGTAGTCCACGCTTGCCTTTTATGAATACGTAAACATAATGCTTAGTGACCTTAACTTTAACTAAATCCTAGAAGTATTCCTCTTCGATAATATTTATAACAAATTCTTCTGGCTAGCATAGTCACGTCGATTGAGGCAGCCGTGAATTGTGTCGGTCTTTCAGTCGGCGGCACTCTTGAGTCTTCTCTTGTCAGATGTCGAGTCACAATTAAAAAAGGAAGAAACAATTGGAGAATGTAATCCAAGTTTGATTTTTTTTTTTATTGTGACTCGACATATGACAGCACCCCGATTGACGTTAAGCCGAAGTGTGGTCCATGAATGAATGTCACTTCTACTACAATTCAATAACTGTGAGTAGCAATCACATCCACTATAGAACATCTGTTCTATTTCTAGGCCGGCATAGTGAATGTGACTGCTACTTATAGTTATTTAACGGTAGTAGCAGTCAATAACATCAGGTGGGGTGCTGTCATTTATCGAGTCACAGTATAAACTTGAAATTAGGCCAGTATGCCGATTTTCAAGTGTATAAAGAAATGAACCAGTTGTGTTTCTAAAAGTTGCCGGTTCCAATTAAGGACAAGCATAGATGTGACAGTTACTTGCAGTTATATAACTGTAGTGGCTGTCACCTCCATTCATCCACTTAACATCAAGCCGGTAGCTGAATGTCGAGCTACAATAAATAATAAATAAAATAAACTATTATTTACCGCGTCTTAGTGGTAATTACCGGTTACCATTATATACATATTAAAAACTAGATCATTATTTGTCATTATTATTAAAATTGAGGGTAATTTTAAAACTTAAAAATATTGTTTAAAACTTGTCGTGTAAAAAATACTCTAATTACGCGTTGCGTGTTATCTGTGTTAGGTGTTATTCCAAAAAATAAATCATTTTTTTATACTCTGGCGTTGTCTTTCGCGGAAAACTCTTTGTAACCATATGATAATCAAAATCAACATAATAATATAGTTGGTTATTTAGTTAACACTGCACGTTCATGACTGGTTGACTGGTTTGCCCAGACTGTAGCCGCCTACAGATTACGTCAGTTTACATATAGCCTACTGCACGATTAATCGTCAGTCGTATGTTTTTTAAAATAATAGTTAATCCGCAACTTTGTAAATAAATTCTTAAACCGCGTGATTTTAATTCTGTGTCAGCATCAATATTTATTGAGCGTTTGGAATGCAGTAGCGTTGTGATATGGTTGTGATGCTGGGAATATAACGTTATTTTTGGCGATCTTGAGTTCATGAGAGCGGTTTACGTCACGGTGCAAGTCTGTTTAGTGATTCATTACTTTTAAAAGGCAACTCAGTTCGGTGCCGGTTTGACATAAGAAAGTCTTGTATTGTTCTGTGAGCCTGATTTGAGCACGGAAAAATGGATGAAGAATTGATGTGGAAGAAT
The DNA here is from genome assembly GCA_905220615.1 of Tinea trinotella. Classification (NCBI taxonomy): domain Eukaryota; kingdom Metazoa; phylum Arthropoda; class Insecta; order Lepidoptera; family Tineidae; genus Tinea; species Tinea trinotella. The sequence goes on from HG992314.1 coordinate 6,551,826, forward strand.
TTCTACGAGAAATTACAGAAGCAAAAGTCTGTTGAGCAAGAAGAACACGATAACAAGTAAGAAATTGTACTTTACAAAAATAATAATGAATATCGGCAGATAATGAAATATCGGTATATATATTTGGGTTATAAAAAAGAAAACTAAAATCATATTTAATACTTATCAATTAGTCGCATAAAATAATTGGATTTGCGGCGCTAGTTAAACATTTTTTCGTATACCTTTAATGCGCCTGTAAAATCGTAAACACGCTCCCTTCGCCTGTAAACGTTTCAGTTTCAGTACTTAATTAGGCGTTTTTCATACATTTTTGCAAATTAATTAGGTAACTTGCTATTAGAATCAGACCAATTCCAAATGATAGTTTTTATACTTCCTTAAGTTCCGGTCGATGGCATGGTTCATTCAAGGTCACCAACGTTCAGAATTATGTGACACATAATCAACATCAGGAAACTTTTAAAATGACGCAAATAATTTTATTAAACAATCTTTAAAATATATTAAAATAACAAAAATACAATTGTTTTTATATTTTAAATCACATAATCATATAATCACATTTTGGAACGTAACCGAATTGGAACTCGCAGTCGCAGCGCTCTTGAGTACAATGTTCCTTGCAGCGCAGCAAATAGCTGTCAAAGTGACAGATTGTACACCAAGGTTATTTTTATTCAAATCTATTGAATTAAGTAGTTATTTACTTTTGCGGTATTCATTGATACAAATTGTTGTCATTGTGCCTGCGTCTATTTATATTATTATAACCTCATATAATCGCGAAAACGTTTTACGTAAAGTTTGTTATCTTGAAAATTATCTCCGAACCTATTTAGTGTGTGTGTATCTTTGAACCAAGATGGATATATTGCGTCGCAGTATATTTCGCCAATTACGGCATCCGGTTGGCACTCGTTGGATGCATTTATTAAGAACACAGGCGTATATCAATGGAAAATGGGTGGAAGCTGACAGCCAAGTGAAATTTCCGGTGACAAACCCAGCGGATGACAAAGTTATAGCTAAGGTACCTGATATGGATGTTACTGACGCAGAATGTGCAATTAGAGCCGCATCTGCCACATTTAAAACATGGAAAGATACAACGGCAAAAGAAAGGGCGAATGTATTAAGAAAATGGTTTCAACTCTGTGAACAAAACTCAGAAGAGTTAGCTAAAATCATCACAGCTGAATCAGGAAAGCCATTGTCAGAGTCAAAAGGAGAAGTTGCATATGGTAGCTCTTTCCTAGAATGGTTTGCTGACACAGCAAGACATATAAATGGTGAAATAATTTCTAGTCCTTGGCCAAACAAGCAAATTTTAGTAACCAGACAGCCCATTGGTGTAGTTTCCATTATAACACCATGGAACTTCCCATTTGCTATGATAACTCGTAAAGTTGGCGCACTGATGGCTGTGGGTTGTACTTGTGTTATTAAACCTTCGGAAGACACACCTTTAACGGCATTAGCAGCGGTTGCTCTAGCAGAACAAGCTGGTGTACCTCCAGGTGTAATTAATGTAATAACAACAAGCAGGAAGAATGCTGCAGCTACTGGTAAAGTTATGTGTGAAGATTCTCATGTAGCTGGCATATCATTTACAGGATCTACACATGTTGGCAAAATTCTGTATGGCCTAGGAGCATCCGGTGTTAAGAAAGTGTTTCTAGAACTTGGTGGTAATGCTCCTTTTATTGTGTTTCCAAGTGCTGATATTGAACATGCATTGGACCAAGCTATGTTGGCCAAATTCCGCAATAATGGGCAAGCTTGCGTTGGAGCTAATAGATTCCTTATACATGAAGATGTTTATGATAAATTTGTGAAAGGATTTTTGAATAGGATTAGGCACAAAATTGTGCTGGGTAATGGATCTGAGGAAGGGGTGACTTGTGGCCCTCTTATTAATATGGAACAGACAAAGAAAGTGACTGGCTTAGTTGATGATGCTGTCTCCAAAGGAGCTAAGACCCTTATTGGGGGCAAAGTTAACACACAGCTTGGTAACAAGTTTTATGAGTCAACATTACTTGTAAATGTAAAGCCTGAGATGCACATATATGGGGAAGAGATATTTGGCCCGGTTGCTGTTTGTTTGAAGATCAAAGATGAGAAAGAGGCATTGAAGATTGCTAACAGTACAAGAAGTGGGCTTGCTTCCTATGTGTTTACAAAAGATCTGGGCCAAGCATTTAGGATGTCCCGACAACTTGAGTTTGGTATGGTAGCTATAAATGATGGCATTCTGTCATCTGCCGAACCTCCTTTTGGAGGTATAAAGGAATCCGGTATTGGTAGGGAAGGTTCTAAACATGGAGCAGAAGAATACACAGACATAAAGTATACACTAATGTCAGCTTTAGATAAGTGATTGATATAAGCAAAAATAGTGACAAAAAAAAAACAGATATGTTCAAGTTGATCTGTTTTTATTTGTTTAGATAAGGCAAAAGTGTTTACAAACAACACATGAAGAGGAAATTACTGTACGCATGTGTGTTTGTACAGTTGCTTCTGTTCAATCAATATTTGTTATGACCTAATACTCTATAAAAAGTGGTAGTAAATATTGACAATGTTATTGTAGTTTTAAGTGTATTAACTATCTAAATTGTCATGCTCTTGGTTAGTGTATTTATATGGCAATATTTAAAAATTACATGTGTATGACAATACAATCGTAAAATAGATTTGTAAAATAGAAAATAGATGACGACAGGCGTGGACGAACGGTTTAGCGATTGGTTTGTTGCGCGTAAAGTCCCGGGTTCGATCCCCGGTTGGAGCAAATATTGGTTTCATAGCTTTTATTTGTAATATTTAATTATATAAATATTGCAAATATTTGTTAATAAAAAAAAAAGAGATGGATATTTGCTTCTGGTCTGGTTATCAAAGAGTGGTAGGCAGTGGTACCCAGTCTGCCGATCCGGGGTAGTACCACCACTTACAAGTATACAGACCGTGAAGAGATTATTTGGTCACGTTTCGAATCAGCTTGTAAGTTGCCGGTTCCATCTAGGCCGGCATAGTGGATGTGATTGCTACTCACAGTTATTGAATTGTAGTAGCAGTGACATTCATTCATGGACCACACTTCCGCTTAACATCAAGCGGGGTGCTGTCATTAGTCGAGTCACAATAATAAAAAAAAGATATGGGGGATATTTGACATCACCAACTAACATTTAATTTCATTCATCAATGATAAAATAAGAAAAATGTTAGAATCTCATGCCAGCTTTGAAGATTTTATCTTCTGATGTGATTAATTCAAAACAAGTTTCCATATAGTTTTAGCATACAATATAAAAGCCATTCCTTAACTAAAATGTCTTCCATTTTATTGCCAAAGTAGTATAGTATTTAGATTAATTACTATATTAGTGTTAAATCTAGTTATTGCTTTAGTACTGCCATATTATGATTTATGCCTATAATATTTACAGTCTGTTGCGCAAAGACCTATTAACTATTATAAATGGGTTTAACATAAACTATTTAATATGAATTAACAATAAAAATTGTTTGTTGTTTATTTAATTACCATTATAATTTATGTCAATAATTTTAACATGTCAAATAATTTCTTCCTAATGATTTTTATTATGACATTTATTTTAGCACTTTATTAGATTTAGTCGTGGTTACAATTAGCGAAAGTTTCCTGCAACAGATTTATTAAATTAAATTATACATATATAATACACATAGGTACAAATATTTTGTTATGAATAATAAATACAATAAACATATTTCTAGACATATCACAATTCGATCGGCATAGTGATGCTGAAGGAGGTAATTTGTAATTTAAGTCGCTTTTATTCATTCATTGGCGCTCTTGGACTCCCTGTAGTATAATAAAAGATCATTGTTGCAAGTGGCGCTCCATTGTCTCTGCCTATCCCTGTAGGAAAAAGGCGTGACAATTTGATTGATTGATTGATTGTTGCTAGTTAATTATTGGTGTTCATTATTGACAATAATTTGAATAATTTACGGTAACATTAATATTAGTATTATCGTTTTTTAATTTTTATTTATTGATATGTATAAAATATTGTTATACTGTGGTATGTGGAAAATATTGTTATTTTATTGTATATACTGGTGCTTAGAAATTTGAACTCGACAATTTTCATGATTAAATTAATCTTTATGTAAAGGTGATGTTGAAAATAAAATGTAATTTTCTTTTAAATTAGTGGAATATTCCAATGCTATTATTGCCAGAATAGTGAATCGGATTGTTGCAGTTATTTACCTGTAGTAGCAGTCGCCTTTATTCATGGATTGCTCTCCAGCCTAACATCAGACGGGAAGTTGCCTTAATATTGAGTCCCAATAAAAATAGTTATATAAATTGGTTAAAAAAATAGTGGTCAAAGTCAGTGTCGCGTGTTAAACGACAGACACCGTGTTGAATCCCCGGTCATAGTTTAGCGATGTGTATATGTAAATTATTGTTTCTATCCAATTCATAATGCAATTTTAAAATATATAAATTTGTAATATATAATTTTTAAATTTGTAAGTGACTATTGTCGGGTTGGCTTATTTCTTTGCTTTGAAAATTGAAATGTAACCTAGTAATATAGTTTGTGATAATTTATGTGCAATTATAATTAAAATATTTTTTTTCATTTGTTTGCTGGCTGTGTTTATTTGGCGTTGCATTTAAAATTGTTTTTTTAAGATTGTTTACATTATATTAATTGTGTATTGTTAATAAATTATATGCATTTATTTAATATTTTATTTATTTAAAACCCAACCTGATCAAAGGAAAGGTAGTTATCTTCTTTATTGTTAAAAGAATAATTCATTTTCTTGTTGTTAAAAGAAACATTGTATTTTTACAGAATTCAAGAAGTAGATGACAGTTTCTTCGAGAAGTTCGGCTCTATACTGAAACAAGCTTCTCAAAAGGCTGCATTAGAAGAATCCACTCCTCTTGCACCTCTCGTAGAAGTTGTTGAAGAAGATGGAGTGCAAAAAGTTGAGGCACACCATGCTGAGAGCAGAAGTCTCGCTCGGGACTCTGACAGTGGAAATGAGACCATGTTGGATACAGATTCAGAACCTGATGACCCTGAGAAAATAGACTTGTATGAAGAGGCTATTGGATGGAATGTAAGTAGTTTCAATTTTATTTTCAAACTTTTTTTATTGTGACGTGATATTTGACCTTGACTTGCCTGATCCAACAGCGCCGTCGACTGACTCAGTCGCCGTCACTATGCCGGCCAAAGGTAGAAGAGGAGAACACATGGCTATTTTTGCTGTTTAAATTACATTTCGTTATGTCCTTTTACGATGCCTTTACTGCAATTTCTTAGTTTATATCTTTAGACATTACATATTATATTGAGTATTTCGTTTAGGTATATAATACACCATTTTCAAAACGTTTCTTTGAAATCTGTCAAGCGATCGGTCAGAAATATATAGTTTGTATTAAGTGGATTGTGGATTAGAGAGAGAGTTACGTCATGGTCGTAGAAAATGGCGCTCCATTGTCTCTGATTACCTCTGTGAGAACTGAGGCGTGACTATGAAATTATAAATTCCATAGTTTTTCATTGAATAGATTAAAGTATAAAGTATAGTGAAACCATATAGTGAGATATCACAGATATGCAATTAGGAAGTGTATGTGGAGTGACAATAGCGGATAGAATGAGGAATAGCACTAGATGTGGCTTGAAAGAAGATGTAGTAACAAGAATTGAAATAGAATGATCCGATGGTTTGGCACATGAAAAGGATGAGTAAAAAAAGATTAACGAAAGGAATTTATAAATCTGATATGCATAGATGCGTTAAACAAGGCAGGCCCATAAAGGTATTTGCCGATCAATTCGGAGACATTCTCAAGAAAGCTGGGTGGCCTAGTGCCCATAACTGTAGAGCTTGTATGAAGAAAATTGTGGATGTAAGGAAATCCAGGGGATTGTGACAAGTGGCGCTCCTTTGTCTCTGCCTATCCCTGCGAAAAAAAGGCGTGACAATTTGATTTTATTAAATTAAAAATCTTAGTATAAATTAATCGCAAAAGTTTATATTAATTTATGTTTCTTATAAACTTGTATGTTGATCTATTTGTATTGTATAAAGCGAATAATTGTTTTCAAGGATTTGTGCAGTTGTGTTGAATTTGTGACTCACCAATTGTTTTCTATGTTTCCATTAAATATATACCTATAACACTTGATATGTATTATGTTTTTTTCAGGCGTTAATTTTTATTGTGTCACGACATATGACAGCGTCCTGACTTATGTTAATTTAGAGTGTGGTCCATGAACAGAGGCGACTACTATTAGAGCTAAATAACTACAGTAGCAGTCGCTTTCACTACATTGGTGGTACTACCCAGAATCGGCAGACTGGGCATATAACCACCAACTGTCTGCCCACCACTCTTTAACACCTAGACCCGGACCAGTCAGTCCCATTTTTTATTAACAAATATTTGTAATAAGCATTGTAATTAAATAATACAAATAAATGCTATAAAACAAATCTTTACTCCTACCGGGAATCGAACCCTGAACTTACGCGTTAATTTTGTCTTATGTTTTAAATATATGTTTTGCTACTAAAAGTGCTCGAATCATGTTTATATAAACATGACGACTAAAGTACGTTATATCATAGATACATTTCGGTATCGGTAAATAGTTTAGAACCCCCAATTCCCACTCGGTTTGACAGTTTTGCTCGCTTTAAACTTACTTTTTATACTACGAGTATTTGTTTATGAACTTCTCTATATTGTTAAGAATTGTGAACAAAGAATGTATACCATCCTTGGATTGTTGCCCAATAGGACAAGTGAGTTCTTACATATTTCCAGCATTGGCGACCTACTTCCATTTCTAAATTGGTGTAACTCCCAATGTCTAGTTCAACGCAGTGATTACAAAAACAATCTCTACTTGTTTATTTTTAGTGATCTAATTTTACAATTTGTTTATAATTCTTCGCCCTTCATAAACCTTTTTTTTGTGTTGAAAGATTAAACTTTAAATGTAATGTATTGTTAAAGGAATTCTGATTGCAAAAATTCAAGAATTCTTTGATCGTTAGGGGGGCGTAGCACTATTTCTTTGAGAAATATTGTTATTATCTTACCATGCAAATTCGTATTACTTTTTCGTATAAAAGTAAGCTTATTTTAAATAATATAACTTTTTTAAATATTATTGGTTGGTGGTAGGTCCAGAGTCCGATGCAGGCCGCGGGTTGTTGTCGAGCAGGCATACCGCTGGCACCACGGACGGAACATATGAATAAAATGTTTATGAGTTCTGTGGCCGGCACCATAAGGAATTATCCGGTCTAATTGCGTGACAAAATAAGTTGTAACACAATTGAGAATACGCTGAACTCAAGTCCCATTTTTATAAATCATACATTTCTATACTAAGCTACTTAATCAAAGATACATTGGTTTAAGATACAAGTGGTTTAAACCTGGGACTTTCGGTTTGCATGACTATTTTCATGCCACTACACCTCGATCGACCTCTCAGCGTATCGTTATTCGACTTTTTCCGCCATTATACATTAGACTAACACATGCACCGCGCGGTCACATGTCGCAACGACTGTCACAACTGAAATGACAATCGTTGTGGCTCTGCACGGCTGGTGTATATAAACCATTAGGAAATTAGAGTATAAAAAAATTCGTGAGAATTAGAATTTAGTAATTAGCAATTTAGAGTATTATAAAGACGAGTGTTTTCTTTTCACCAGAAAGATTAAAGTTTTCTCATGACATTGAGTTCGATTTTCATCGACTTTTTTTATTGAGACGCGACATCTGACCTCGGCTTACCTGATGGTAGCGCCGACGACTGAAAAAACTGATTCAGTTTACCGTCGCCTCAACCGTCGTCCAACATTTAAACAAAATGTATATTGAATAAAACTTAAACAAAATGATAAACAAACAGTTATTGAGTAAAACCAGAATGAGAAATTAAAACAATAAATATTTATAACATTAATTTTCTTTAGTTTATTGCTTTTTAACAATAAATAGGTCAATCTGATATTCTTAACAGATTTTAATTTAATAGCGTTACCTGAATGGTGTTGAAATTAAGTTTGTTTTTAGTTTTATATCGATCGTTTCACATGTTTTTTATTTTTCCATTAGATCCATTTAATTTCATAACTATGAACGAAATCTGGAATAAAAATGTGTCATCGCATTATAAGAGCTGTTAGACACGTTAAAACGACCTATGGTTATTTAACAAATCTCTAGCTTTCTTCACATCCTTTTGTCGGATTCAGAGGTACTATATGAGAGACTTTTTATCTTTCCACACTTGTTCTTTCGTATAAGTTTTTTTTATTGATCTATGTACATTTACGTATCCTTTCCATGTGCCCAAATCATCGAAGCATTTCTTTGTTAATCCTTATCACTAAATCTTCTTTCAAACCACATCTATCGCGCACTGCGCTATTCCTCGTGTTCAGTTTTGTTTCATGCAGATTGATTTTAGCATTAACAGCAAGAAATAAACGTGTGCTGAGAACACAGTGTCACTTCGCTTAAAATATTTTGCAGAACTTAAAAATGCATTGCAGACGTATTATTTCTGTTAATGAGCTCACAATGTCGAGACGTATCGCGAATCCGTCATGGCTCAATGCCAAGTTGCTTTTTTACTTTCTTAGTTATTTTGTCAACTCAACAGACACTCGTCTTCGAAGTACAGTCACATTTATTTTTTATTTTATTTGTTATTTACATTTCTAGACTAAGTTACTAAAGTGCTTGTATCATAGAAACGGGACAACCAAGGTACATATATCAAATATACATTGGTACCGGTGGCGGTCACTACACCAAGGACGCCTTTTTATTGTAGCTTTTGTTTATCCTCAAGAATGCTGGGTGCACATAACCGTAGAGCTTGTACTCGTATAATGAACATTATAGATGTGAGGGAATCGAGGGAGTTGTGTCAGAATCGTGGCAAGTGGCGCTTCATTGTCTCTGCCTATCCCTGGACAAAGGCGTGACAATTTGATTAGTTTGATTATTTTTCAAGAGTGGTATGCACCCATACCGCCAATTTAAATGTACTGACCGTCAAGAGAGTTAGTCGCGTTTCGGGATCAGCTTGTAGGTTTCCGGTTTTCAACTAGGCCGGCATAGTGGATGCGTCTGCTACTTACTGTAATTTTATAGGAATTTCTTTGTATATTTATTATTATTATTTTTACATTTCTATACCAAGCTACTAATCATAGAAGCAGCACGACCAAAGCACGACAAAGTTACATTGGTACCAGTGGGTGGTCTCGAACTCGTGCTCTTGGTTTGCGTAACCATTGCACTGCCACTTCACCACGGTCGCCTCAAAATGCTATGAAATTATTAGTATAACACTATAATAAAATAGATCAATTGTGTGTTTATAAATTTGTTTGTTCCTTGGCAACTAACAATTTTATTAGGGTTTACTTGGGTAATCAATTAAGTCGTTACTTTTCTTTTAAAGCTTAAATATTTAATAATAATAGCGTACGAGTACAAATACACAATAAAACTGTATTCTCTTACATTACTAAATATGCTCGTGTTGAAGTTATGTGGTATGTTTTTTTCGTTAACTATTGCGGTTAAATTTGGGAAGAAATATTTTAACTGATAGATCTAAGACTTATTTGTGAACTTTTAGATATTTTCTAACAGTATATTACTAAAATAACAATGTCTATAACATTTAAAATCAGTGAAGGGAGCTTAATGAAAAAAAAAACATTAGTAATTGTGGATAGGTTTTCTCAACAAGCCGGCATAGTGACGGCGACTGAGGAAGCCGTGAATAATCTGTTTTTTTCAGTCGCGAGTCTCGTTTTAATTTCAACATCTTTGGTAGTGTTTCATAACCTTATTTAAATAAAAAACTGTGGTAGTAGTTGACTGGCCCTTCAATTCTGAACAATTTTCATAATAATACTGGCGTTTTTTTAAACCATAAATAAAAAAAAATATACGTAAGGTAAATTGTTGCCAAATCAGTTATTTACACATTGAGATGCATCAACTGCAAAGTGCATTCTAAAACTAGACGTTACTAATACTAAACATGATAAGCTCCAGATCAAAGCTATGCATAAACACGGAATTATTTACTCAGATAAGGTAAAGGAACTCTAGAATATTTAGTTTAAAACTTTATGCACTATGTACAAACGCGAAATTAATAATATTTTTTTTGCCAATTATGCTTAGAATTTAATATTACGAGCAAAATTAGGGATAAGGTGCAGAATAATAATAAAAAGAATAAATACACTAAATAAATACAACAACTATCTGTTCACCACCGGCGCAAATATCTGCGTCTTGTTCAATATTCATCTATACTAATATTATAAAGAGGAATGATTTTTTTTATTGTGATACGACATCTGACCTTGACCCGCCTGATGATAAGCAAGAGGAGGTCCAAGAGTGACGACGACTGGGACAACCGAGTCAGTTCCCGGCTGTCCCAGCCGCCGCCACTATGCCGGCCTAAGATGCTTCTTCACGCATCGCTTGAAGGATCCAAGGTCATAGGATGGAGTGAACACATGGGCAGGCAAAGCATTCCACTTGTCGATTGATCTACAAAGAAAAGACGCACCGAACTTTTTTGTAAGTTTGTTTGTAATAAATAGGCTTAGAAACTACTGGGTCGATTCTTTTACCATTAGAAAGCTAGATTATTCGTGAGTAACATAGGCTACATTGAATTTTCAAAAAGTTTAGGGTTACGTACGAAATCTCGAATAATGTAACCCAAGGTATAAAAAAATTACTCCTACATCGCGTACGCTACGAAAACTATAGACGATATAAAATAGTCTTCTATATATTATTAGTACTTATGATTACTCACAAAAAAGTCTGCCCTGGGTTATGCCTAAAATGCTTTGAATTAGGGCTGAGTATGTTTTTTTTTTTTATTGTGACTCGTCATATGACAGCACCCCGCTTGATGTTAAGCCAAAGTGTGGTCCATGAATGAATGTCACTGCTACTACAATTCAATAACTGTGAGTAGCAATCACATCCACTATGCCGGCCTAGATGGTAGATGGTAGTATGTGTATATACTCTATACAACGTTCGTTTAATGGTAGGTACAAACATTATTTTTATACATACATGTCGCGGATTCAAAAGGATTTTGTTCGTTGGCAGCCATAACGCTTTCTTTTTAAATGAATCAGTGCGCACACCCGGCGCAGTCAACTCTCAAACTTCAAGTGATCTTGACAGTTCTCTTGAATTGAACTACTGACCCAAGGAAACTAACAATTCGTTCACATTCGTTCAGCAATTTATCATTTGTTCATTCATTTTAAATGTCAAACACTAGTACGTGAATCTCTCAATAGTTGGCGTTGCACTTAATCGAACTGTCAAATATAGTTCTCAGTACATTCAAGAGATGGCGTGGAAATCAATACGAGAATAGCCTTTATATTTTATTCTCCGACACGGCCATTCTGACAAGAAGCGCGTTCTCGCGCGTTTACTTTCGTTAGTGTAGATTAATACATTTACAGCCCTGTACGAAGCACTGAACTTCCAATACGGTTATCAGCTTGCATTAAGCGATAGACTTTTAAATTTACAAACATAACATAACGTTCAGATATGCAACATGCAACAAACTCACGTGCATGAAGCGCGGAGCTTCCAATGCAACAAACTGACATGCATGAAGCGCAGAGCTTCCAATGCAACAAACTTGCGCGCATGAAGCGCGGAGCTTCCAATACAACAAACTCACGTGCATGAAGCGCGGAGCTTCCAATGCAATAAACTGACATGCATGAAGCGCAGAGCTTCCAATACAACAAACTCACTTGCATGAAGCGCGGAGCTTCCAATGCAACAAACTCACGTGCATGAAGCGCGGAGCTTCCAATGCAACAAACTGACACGCATGAAGCGCGGAGCTTCCAATACAACAAACTCACTTGCATGAAGCGCGGAGCTTCCAATGCAATAAACTCACGTGCATGAAGCGCGGAGCTTCCAATGCAATAAACTGACATGCATGAAGCGCGGAGCTTCCAATGCAACAAACTCACGTGCATGAAGCGCGGAGCTTCCAATGCAATAAACTCACGTGCATGAAGCGCGGAGCTTCCAATGCAATAAACTGGCATGCATGAAGCGCGGAGCTTCCAATGCAATAAACTGACATGCATGAAGCGCGGAGCTTCCAACGCAACAAACTCACGTGCATGAAGCGCGGAGCTTCCAATGCAATAAAATGACATGCATGAAGCGCGGAGCTTCCAATGCAATAAACTGACATGCATGAAGCGCGGAGCTTCCAACGCAACAAACTCACGTGCATGAAGCGCGGAGCTTCCAATGCAATAAAATGACATGCATGAAGCGCGGAGCTTCCAATGCAATAAACTGACATGCATGAAGCGCGGAGCTTCCAATGCAACAAACTCACGTGCATGAAGCGCGGAGCTTCCAATGCAATAAAATGACATGCATGAAGCGCGGAGCTTCCAATGCAACAAACTGACATGCATGAAGCGCGGAGCTTCCAATGCAATAAACTGACATGCATGAAGCGCGGAGCTTCCAATGCAACAAACTGACATGCATGAAGCGCGGAGCTTCCAATGCAACAAACTGACATGCATGAAGCGCGGAGCTTCCAATGCAACAAACTCACGTGCATGAAGCGCGGAGCTTCCAATGCAATAAACTGACATGCATGAAGCGCGGAGCTTCCAATGCAACAAACTGACATGCATGAAGCGCGGAGCTTCCAATGCAACAAACTCACGTGCATGAAGCGCGGAGCTTCCAATGCAATAAACTGACATGCATGAAGCGCGGAGCTTCCAATGCAACAAACTGACATGCATGAAGCGCGGAGCTTCCAATGCAACAAACTCACGTGCATGAAGCGCGGAGCTTCCAATGCAATAAACTGACATGCATGAAGCGCGGAGCTTCCAATGCAACAAACTGACATGCATGAAGCGCGGAGCTTCCAATGCAACAAACTCACGTGCATGAAGCGCGGAGCTTCCAATGCAATAAACTAACATGCATGAAGCGCGGAGCTTCCAATGCAACAAACTCAGGTGCATGAAGCGCGGAGCTTCCAATGCAATACTTGAACCATGCATAAAAGAAAACACTCTAATAAGCCGCAACCTATTTATTTGGTTGATTATTATTTCCAAGCCGAGAGACAATATCTCTGCCAATTATCACGTCGTGGGGTAAAGCGTGAGAGTCTACGATGACAAAACTAACTTCCACGTGTACGTCATCGATTTCAATAGGTAACGTAATCCGCGAAAAGGAATAGGCGGAAGCAGAGCCAATGCCCGTAAGACGAGTAAATACAAAATCCCGAGAACCCGTCATTTCATCAACAACCTGTTTACGAATAAGCGAACAATTAGATCCGCTGTCGACAAGAGCTTGTAACTTAAATCCAGCAACAATTATTGGAGTAAGTGGGGCCTCTTATTGTAAGCACATATTAACTGACTTACTAGCACTCGCGGCCTTGAATTTTTCGTCTCTTTGTTTAGAGAAACATACTTGTTCCGTCTGCCCCAATTTATGGCACTAAGAACACTCAACACTCGTATTCGCAGGTTTAACTGACGTCTGAGAAACGTGTGCACTCGTTAAATCTTTATTAAAAAAACGCGCCGTACAATTTCGTTTGTAGTGTCCCGCCTCACCGCAATTGTGGCACACACTGGGATCATTTGGACCTGTCCTACGCCGTTTATGGTCGCTTGAAACGGCATGAAAAGACAAAGGACGGTTGTAACTTTTGATTTTTGGATAAGTGCCCAGGTGTCTATCGAGTGCGAAAAAGTCAGTGGTATTCTTTAATAAATCTGAACGTACCTGATCGTCGGAAATACCTGAGATGACGACCTCAATTTTATTCGCCTTGCTCCAGCCAGTCTCCAGTTGCTCGATCATCGCCAATTTATTTGTGGAGTATTCAACGTATGACGACGCACGGTCACTCGTGTACTGCACTAAATCTCTAAAGATGTCATGAAACCTCTTCGTTGTGGCAAACTGACGCGACAGGCGTTCCTTAGCTTCGAGCCATGTATTGCACAGAGAGTAGGATTTCGAAGCCCACTTGCGAGCACGGCCACGCAGGTGAGTGAAAGCGGCGTTTCTTGTTTCATAGTCAGACCATGAATTTTGTTGTTTATGATTTTCTAATTCATCACACCACTGCGCTGCCGAAAACTCGCAATCGTCTGGATCGAAATATGGAATGTACACGTCGCTCGGCTTCATTTTCTTAACTGGGGGTTTGGATGATAACAAGCCGGTTTGATTTTCTTGAAAAGTGTTAGCGGGTATCTCCGCTTTCCCGCGGCGACGTGTGCTCGTGCCGGCTTTTTGTCTTGTCACCTTCATTTTCAGGCAATTTTCGCGTTGGATCCCAAAAATAAGCTTTGCTTGAGGTAGATGGCGGCTGTTGGATCGTACTAGAGGAATGTTGTTCCTATCCCACCGCTGCTGTCGCGGATTCAAAAGGATTTTGTTCGTTGGCAGCCATAACGCTTTCTTTTTAAATGAATCAGTGCGCACACCCGGCGCAGTCAACTCTCAAACTTCAAGTGATCTTGACAGTTCTCTTGAATTGAACTACTGACCCAAGGAAACTAACAATTCGTTCACATTCGTTCAGCAATTTATCATTTGTTCATTCATTTTAAATGTCAAACACTAGTACGTGAATCTTTCAATAGTTGGCGTTGCACTTAATCGAACTGTCAAATATAGTTCTCAGTACATTCAAGAGATGGCGTGGAAATCAATACGAGAATAGCCTTTATATTTTATTCTCCGACATACATAAAAGAAAAACTGATTATTTAACCATTAAGCGTGCGATGTATTTTGTCGTAGTATATAATCTTGGTCGCGTGGCCACTTATCCTTAATCTATGTTTTTGTTTACACCATGTTTTAGTATTAAGTAGCTATAAAGTTAGTGAACACAAACTAATTAGAATTTTAACGACGTTTCAGCAGTACCGGCGATGCAATAAAATTTCAGTTTCCAAACATTATTTAAGCATAAAGAATTTATTTACGAACTTTTGGTCATTTATGGTTTTCACTTCGGGTTATTAATAAAGTACTTCATAGATATTTTTGTGTGCTTACCACCTTATTTATGGGGCGAATTTAATAGATTACCTTTTATTTTTGTAAACTAAATTATAGGTGGTGGTCGCTTGCAAAGACTACTAACTCGGGGTGACGTCACTATTCTTTGATTTAATTGAGTTAATCGGCAGTCGCATTTTAGAATCAGCATAAAAGACGCCAGATTCAGCTAGGCTGGCATAGTGGATGTGACTGGTGTGATCTATCAGTAGTATCCTCTTCTTGTAATATCTGATCAATCAAATTGCCACGCCCTTTCCCCACAGGGATAGGCAGAGACAATGGAGCGCCACTTACCACGATCTTTACACAACTCCCTTGCTTCCCTCACATCCGCAATTCCATTTATACAGGCTCTGTGGTTATGGGCACTAGGCAACCTTTCTTGAGGATGTCTCCGATTTATAATATATAAGTAAAATAAGCTATATTAATGTGAAGTTTTATTGGAATCCGTTAAGAAAATAACAAACATCCCTACAAACTTTCACGTTTATAATATAAGTAGCATAAAAATTATAGTCTTAGTTCTTTAGGTAGCAACTTACTATATATACTTTTATTTACTTTAAGTAATAAAATATCAAAGATTTTTGGCTATAAACTTACAAGTACCTTCACTTTGCGAGATATGAGTTATATGTATCTGTTTTTTGAGAAATATTGATAGGTTTATTACTCCGGAAACAGCATAGAGCCATAAAATATATTTTTTTTCATACTCTGCGAAGTATAGTCTATGTTTGAAGAGTTAATATAAATCAGATTTCACCATTAGCGCCAGTCTTATATTGTAATAAATAAACTAGAAGCAACTGTTTATTAGCATTTATACTTTAAATAATATTCAAATGTATTTTACACATAATGAAGAATTAAATTAAATTAAACGCTAGAGATAAATTTACGTATGTATATTTTTTCTGTATAGAGTTCGATCTCCCTTAGCGGTTGCAAAAATAGATTCTGCGGCACATTGAGTTGAAATCCCGGTCGAACAGACAGTGCACCGCGAAGCTCCCACCTGACACATTATAATCTTTCACGGGCACTCAAACCTCAACTAATATATGAAACTGCTAAAAATAACAATAAAATATAATGTCATGACTTGTGAATGTGATTGTGCTTCTCGAAAAAGTGTTGTGTAATTTGTTTTTAAAAAATGAATGGTATGGGAACATTTCGTTCTAAGTATCGAGGTGTGAAACGAGAGTTCTTAGAGAGGCAAACAAGCCTTTTTATACAATCTATGACAGTATGTATTAAAGTTATGATTAATTAAAGATTTATTTTGGTTTATTTTTAATTATTTCCTTTTTTTATTTATTTTATTGCCATTTCTATACGAAGCAGAGAATGTCTAACAGCATTAAGTCCGCCTTTGTACATAGTGCAATTAAATTTAAAAAAATAAGCTTCTAAAAATGCCGGACTATCCAGTACAGTACAATATCAGTGTGTACTTAATAAAGTACATTGGTTCTGGCAAGTGGTTTTAAACTGAGGGCTCTCAAATTTCGTGAACATTTCACAACCACTACACCACGGTCGCCTTAAATATATTATGTGATAAATAAGTGTAAATTACCTAAACTCAGTTCTATCCTCAATTCTATTTTTTAACCCCCGACCAAAAAAGAGGGGTGTTATAAGTTTGACTTGTCGGTGTATCTGTGTATCTGTGTATCTGTGGCTCTGTGTATCTGTGTATCTGTGTGTCTGTCTGTGGCATCGTAGCTCCTAAACGAATGGACCGATTACGATGCGGTTTGTTTCATTTGAAAGCTGACGTGATCGAGATGGTTCTTAGCTACAATTGATGAAGATCTGATCAGGGGTTTCAAGGTCATCAGCTCGATTTGTTAGCTGCGGTAGCGATATTAGACGCACTGTTTAGGATGGCAACCCTTGTACGTCGCTATGCGACGAAGATTGTTATTTTATGTCAAATAAATATGCCAATGTAAATACACGTAAAAAATGTTATAATTTTTCCCTTAAAATATTCATATGGCGAGGTTGGTTTGCAGTTTAGATCGATTACCTTGATTGAATATTTTAGGGGGAAAATTATAACATTTTTTACGTGTTTTAACAATGGCATATTTATTTGACATAAAATAACAATCTTCGTCGCATAGCGACGTACAAGGGTTGCCCGTTCTAAACACGCATAAGGCTGGGAATACACGTCCGATATTGCTGAGCAAATTATTCACAAATCAGAAGTAGGAATCGGACGTCTATTTTGTTTCTGTATTCTGTATGAAAACTGCACCTTCAGACAATCGGATCGGCCATAAAATCGTAAGCGCCTTGGCGTTGTTTCCGATTCTGACATCCGATCCGACTATCGGATCTGACGTGTATTAAGTATTCAAACAAATGTATGGCACGAGTGACTATCGGATCGGACTATCGGAGAGGAAAATCGGACTTGTATTCCCAGCCTTATAGGTATTTACTTTTAAACATATCTGTGACTTAACATTTGAAATAAAAACGTATACAAATACATGTGTGTTTTAACTGGTACCACTGAGTTACTCTGATGATGGAACTCGAAGGTTGGAGACGAAATCCTGGATGTGTTCAAACTTTTTTTTGGTATACTAAGTTTGGACTTATTAGATTTGTCTTGAAGGTAGGAAACTAAGTGTAGAAAAGTTAGTGCGATAAAATAAAACATTCCGGATCTAAAAAATCTGATCATGGATCCTCTCAGATCAGCAAATCAACAAGAAATGGACCTGTAGTGCTTTAACTAAAATTGTTACTCACTATGAGCCATTAGCTGGACCGTTATCAAATTAAAGACCGAGAGTATCTGATGAGGCACCATCATGAATCCTCTCAGATCAGCAAATCAACAAGAGATAGAACTATAGTGCTTTCACTAAATTTGTTACTCACTAAGAGCATTTAGCTGGACCGTCATCAAATTGAAGACCGGGCAATCTGATGATGCACCATTATGAATCCTCTCAGATCAGCAAATTGATATCAATTGATCAGCAAAAAAAGAGATAGAACTGTAGTGCTTTAACTAGGCCTTTAGCTGGGCCGTTATCAAATTGAAGATCGGGAGTATCTGATTATGAATCCTCTCAGATCAGCAAATCAATAACAGATAATATCATAGTGCTTTAACTAAAATTGTTACTCTCTATGAGCCATTAGCTGGGCCATTATCAAATTGAAGACCTGGAGTAGTTATCTGATGATGCACCATAAGGATCCAAGGGATATTAAAGGGATATAACTATTGAGCCATGACTAATGTTGTTTATTACTATAAAGCTGATGATATGACCAAAGTGGTTCCAGGCGTTTCGGGGGTTCCTTTAAAATTTTAATTTTGATTTTATGTATAAATTAGCTGTATTATTTATGAAAGTGGTGCGAGGTTGATTCTTTCTGAATTTACAGAATTTGAAATTTTCTCATGAAACTAAGACTTTAAAAAAAGTGTAACTTTAATATACAAGAAATATAAAAAGAATAAAAAATTATAAATATATGACAGCTAGGTTGCCTAGTGCCCATAACCATAGAGCTTGTATGAAATGAATTGTGAATGTGAAGGAAGCGAGGGAGTTGTGTCAGGATCGTGGCAATCTTGACGACAGGCGTGGACGAACGGCTTAGCGATTGGTTTGTTGCGCGTAAAGTCCCGGGTTCGATCCCCAGTCGGAGCAAATATTTGTTTCATAGCTTTTATTTGTAATATTTAATAATATTAAATATTGCAAATATTTGTTAGTAAAAAAAAAGAGATGGATATTTGCTTCGGGTCTGGTTATCAAAGAGTGGTAGGCAGTAGTACCCAGTCTGCCGATCCGGGGTAGTACCACCACTTACAAGTATGCAGACCGTGAAGTGATTTGGTCACGATTCGGGATCAGCTTGTAAGTTGCCGGTTCTATCTAGGCCGGCATAGTGGATGTGATTGCTACTCACAGTTATTGAATTGTAGTAGCAGTGACATTTATTTACATTTATGGACCACACTTCGGCATAACATCAAGCGGGGTGCTGTCATATGTCGATCACAATAAAAAAAAGTGGCGCTCCATTGTCTCTGCCTATCGCTGTGGGCAAAAGGCGTGATATCTTGATGGATTGATTAATTAAAATAAATATAAAAAAGAAGTCTTAGATGTCGCTTTTAGATGGTCGCTCATAGCAATAAATCTATTTGTAACGAGTTATCGTAAAAAAAAGTGTTACGATAATATTGTAGTGCACTTTGGGAATAACCACGTTTGTTAGGGAAGAACCACATTAAAGCTCTAATTTAAAACGTGGGTTTAATTGACTCATAATTTACATATTTGCTAAATTTACACTTCGCAATCTTGTGAATTCCCGGATGATGGTGTGTTTATTTTTATTATGTGTTTTTTTTTTTAATATAAGGATTGATAAAGAAATGCTTCGATGATTTGGGCACATGTAAAGGATAAGTGAAAGTAGATTGACGAAAAGAATTTATAAATCTCATGTGAATGGATGCGTTAAACGAGGCAGGCCTAGGAGTGTGTTTGCCAACCAAATCGAAGACATCCTCAAAAAAGCTATGTTGCCTAGTGCCCGCAACCATAGAGCTTCTATGAAGAGAATTGTGAATGTGAAGGAAGCGAGGGAGTTGTGTCAGGATCGTGGCAAGTGGCGCTCCATTGTCTCTGCCTATCCCTGTGAAAAAAACGCGTGACATTTTGATTTGATTTAATATAATTAAAATCACAGTTGTGATAAATGTGATTTGTAAGAAGATGTAGCAAATAGCGAAGAATATAATATGTTGCCATGGTTGGGGCATATTAAAAGGATAGATAAATCGGAGTTAAGTAGACCAATGGAACGACCCAAAAGATTGTTCCTTAATTAAATCGGCGATATTACTAAAAGAACCTGGGGATTACGTTGCCCATAACAATATGAAGTCGTCAGAGTTTATCAAGAGTTGTGTCAGGATTGTGGAAAGTGGCGTTTCGTTTTTTGTGCCCTGTAAGAATTAAGAAAACCAGTTGAGAACAATTAGGAAAATCAGGCTTGAAATCAACACAATTAAAATTTGAGTAAAATTTAGTCCCACTACAAAGCGTTGAATTATTTAACAATCAAAATTTATAATTATTTTAGCTATGCACTGTTTTTAGTTAGTTTATATATTTAGAAGTTTATATATAAATATATGTTTTAGTTTTCCTAACTTACAAATATAAACTCCCACGGCCTTTAAAATATAGTGAACGATTGTAAATTCGAAGCAAATGTGCACAGAATCTGCACTTATGCGGTAAATTCAAACCAGACCCACAATTTCTATCTGATCAATATGTTCCCACAATATAACCCCACCGGGGTACGATGTCCGTTGTCTGTTTGGCGCTTCAACCACTAAAATGGTGACGTAATTTGGTGGTATTTTCACTGTTTGGGTGGTAGCTTAGTTACCGTAGTATTTCCCTTTTGTACCATGATTCAGTTTGCAAAAAGTTTATACAACTTTCGGACGTGGTGTTCGGTCGATGAAGTTTACGTATTATTATTATGATTCGACGGTGCGTATTTTATGCGTAGTGATTTTGTTTGGTCGTTTATGTAATGTCTAATGGTAGTTTAATGAAGAAAGTGCTGTATTCTAATGTTTAAATTATATTAATGTTAATAATACATTATTTAAAACGTCTTGTACAACAAGATATAGGTAACAATCTAAGAGTTAATTAAATCCTGTTCTAAATAATGTCGTAATATTCAAACGATTTGATTTAAAATTTAAAAAATCGTTGAATTAATAAATAATAAAACGATGTAAATAAAATTATTATAACAATTTGTAAAAGGTAAATGATAGGTTTTGGACATTAATTATGACAATTTTTCCAATATTTACTGTATGAATCTGTTTGAATAGAAATATATTTTGCGACCGGGGATAGAACCGGCTGTCGATAACCACACGCGTGCACGCGTAAATTATTTCATTATGTTTCATCACTAATTTATTACATTTAATTAATTGTTAGATTTGTTGTCTATGCCCGCTTTTATTTTTGTTTAACCCTTCAATTGTTTTACCTAAATCCCAACCCTAATTCTTGTAATTATATTTTTCTTACAAAACAAGGGTTGGCTATTGAAATAATAATTTAAAATGCTATTAAATTATTATTTGATCGATAAATTAACCCTTCAATCCCTAACCCTTGTTTTGTTACGTAAATATAATTACAAGAATTAGGATTTGATTTTGGAAATAAGATTACAACAAAAAACGATACTATACTACAATATGGATACACAATAATGTAAAAGTAATAAAGCGCTATTATCCCTTTAGCTGTCGTTGGATAATAGCTTTTTTTATCCATGTGTTCTCCCCATCCTATATTGTTGGATTTTTCGAACAAAGTGTGAAAAGGCATAATGACGGCGACTAAGGCAAACGTAAAATGAAACGGTTTATTCAGTCAATGGCGCTCTTGGACCTCTGCTTGCTCAGTCATCACGCAAGTTGAAGTCAGGCGTCGCGTATCCATAAAAATATCAATCAATCAATCAAATTGTCACGCCTTTTTCCCACAGGGATAGGCAGTGGCAATAGAGCGCCACTTTATAAAGGATGCGTTAAACGAGACAAGCCCAGATGGGTGTGTGCCGACCAAATCGGAGACATCCTCAAGAAAGATAGGTTGCCTAGTGACCATAACAATAGAGCTTGTATGAAGAGAATTATAAATGTGAAGGTAGCAAGGGAATTGTGTCAGGATCGTGGCAAGAGGCGCTCCATAAAAATATTGCCTATTTATGGAGGTTTTCTTAACTTTTTCTTTTGAATCGTTTTTATTGTGTAAATATACGTAATTATAAATCCAGAGATTTTTTATTATTTTTTTTATTATTACTTTGCGTTTAAGGTAGAAGAGCGCCCCAGTCACCTTCATTATACAAACTCGAGCTTTTCACTCTCAGCTTGAATAATTCAAGCTTACAGAGAGAGAGAGAGAGAGAGAGAGAGAGAGAGAGAGTGAAAACATGGAGAAAACATAAACTAATTTAAACTTGATAATTACAGATCGATGAATTATACTCAGAAATTTTATACGAAATTTTACACAATGTTGGGGGATGTGACGTAGGCTGTGAAGTCGGCACGCAGGCAATGCTTAACTATGTACAGGAGGCATTCAAAATGTCAAACGATAAACATACACACCTTTTAACACAAGCAGAAGCAAAGGAACCTCCAGAAATAATGTTGAACGTAGAGATTATTGAAGCTAAAGAATTAGTTCCTAAAGATCCGAATGGCTTGAGTGATCCTTTTGTCACAATTTATTTGATGTCGAATGCAGCACATAGATATAATACTTCAGTTAAGCCAGCAACTCTTAATCCAGTCTGGGAAGAACATTTCTCGTTGTAAGTATTTTTTTAATAATTTGTATAATAATAATAAATTGTAAAAATAAATAATGTAATATTTTCTTAGACTTGCGCGAACATTGATTAATGATTTAACAAACTTTATGCGGCTTACTATCGCGTTTATTTTGGATTTGATTTTACAAGTTTATTTTATTTTATTATTCCGACGTTTCGAGAGCTTTGTAGCTATCGTGGTCACGGAGAGACGCGATAGTAAGCCGCATAAAATTTATTTATTTCATGTATCAATGTACTTTTAAAAATTCTTATTTTGCCTGGATGATTTTTTAACCGACAAAGCGACTGATGCAACTGTAACTTGAATCGTTTTTTTCAGTCCTTAGCGCTTTTGGACTTACCCATGCCTGCCTAAGTCAGATGTCGAAAGTCTATAATATACAATTGTAAATAAAGTTATCAAATAGAGTCCGGACTGTAAAAGAGTGATAAGCAGATTGTTGGTGGTCATTTGCTCAGTCTGTGGATTCGGGGTAGTACCACCACTATCAAGACCGTATAGCGTAGACCGTATATGCATAGATCGTGGAGCGGCGTAGTCGAATTTCGAGATCAGCTTCAAAGTTTCCGTTGCCAACTAGACCAGTATAGTAAATGCGACCGCTATTCACAAATATTTTAACTGTAGTAAATAAAATTGTCTTAGTCATGTCCCGCGTTCGATTCCCAGTCAGAATACAGATTTGTTTTATTGTATTTATTGGTAATACTAGCTGTGCCCGAGGTTTCACCCGCGTAAAATTAGGTTTATAACACAGTCATAAAAAGGAGGAGATTTTCCATTCGACTGTATATCCCTTTTTTGTATTTATAACTCGATAACTCATATAAAAATGACAGACGGAAATAAAGAAAAATCCAAACAGCTGAAACTATAGTTAGTTGGAAACTATAGTAAAAAATATTTTTTTTCTATTTAAAAGTATCCTATGTTACTTCTAGTACCTCTAAAATATGTGTACAAAGTTTCATGATGATCGGTTAAGTAGTTGTTGCGTGAAAACGTAACAAACAAACTTACATTCACATTTATAATAATGGTAGTAGGATTTAACACCAAAAATGTTTTTTTATTTTGTGAATCGACAACTGACTGCCGGTATTAGTAGAAAATAATAGTTTTTTTTTATATTTATACTTTTGCACTCCTCTGACCCTTGCTGACCTTAATCTCATGCCTATTTCTACTATGTTATTAAATGTATTGTTTTTTTAATTTATATTAATTACCTCTTTTGTGTTAGATATGTTGCGGTTTTCTTGTTTATAAAAATAACTGTGTTATTTCAGACCTATACCAGATAATTTACATGAGGATTCTTTGTGTTTGGAAGTGTGGTGAGTATTTATTTATTTTATTAATATTTATAAGTAATTAAATTGTCACGCCTTTTACCCCACAGGGATAGGCAGAGACAATGGAGCGCCACTTGCCACGATCCTGACACAACTCCCTCGCTTCCTTCACATTCACCATTCTCTTCATACAAGCTCTATGGAGTGTATGTGGAGTGACGGTAGCAGATAGAATAAGGAATGCGATAAATGTGGTTTGAAAGAGGATGTAGTGAAAAGGAGGACATGGAAAGAATGAGGAAAGTAGATTGAAGCAAAGAATTTATAAATCTCATGTGAATGGATGCGTTAAACGAGGCAGGCCCAGGAGGATGTTTGCCGACCAAATCGCAGACATCCTCAAGAAACCTAGGTTGCCCAGTGCCCATAACCATAGAGCTACTTATACTACTTTATAAGTACTGACATAATTTTATCCTTTCAATGATTGCCGCTACTTATTTGTTTTATCAAAGAGTGGTAGGTAGTGGTACCCAGTCTGCCGATCCGGGGTAGTACCACACCACTTACAAGTATACAGACGTTGAAGTGATTTGGTCACGTTTCGGGATCAGCTTGTAAGTTCCGGTTTTCACCTAGGCCGGCATAGTGGATGTGATTGCTACTCACAGTTATTAAATTGTAGTAGCAGTGACATTTATTCATAGACCACAGTTCGGCTTAACATCAAGCGGGGTGCTGTCATATGTCGAGTCACAATAAAAAAATACTTACAATTTTTAAGACAACCTATATAGAAGGAAACTGTAGAATTGTTAAAATGAATTTGTGAATTTCTTTTCTAGGGATTTCGACCCGGCAGAAACTGTCAAGGAAAAAATGACCAAATTGTTTGATGTTAAGGGCGTGAAAGGTCTACGTAAGTTAATGAAAGAGATTGCAGTGACTGCATCCACTGGTAAACACGACAATGAGTTGATTGGAAGAGCTAATATACCTTTGAAGGTAATAAATTGTTTTTCTCTGTCTTGACATATAACAGCACCCAGCTTGATGTTAAGCTGAAGTGTGGTCCATTAAATAAATATCACTGCTACTACAATTCAATATCTGCAAGTAGCAGTCACATCCACTATGCCGGCATGGTTGGAACCGGCAACTTACAAGCTAATCCCGAAACGTGACTAAATCACTTCACGGTCTGTATACTTGTAAGTGGTGGTACTACCCCGGATCAGCAGACTGGGTAACATTGCCTTTTACTCTTTGATAACCAGACTTGAAGCAAATATCCGTTTTTTTTTTTAAATATTTGCAATTTTTAACATTTTAACAAATATTTGCTCTGACCGGGAATCAAAATGTCGTCAAAATTTTATATATTATTTTATTTATGCCTTACTGTTTCCAGTCAATCCCAGCGAGTGGTTTAAAAATGTGGTATAGTTTAGATAAGAAAAACAAATTAAAACGCCAAGGGGTATTAAAAATGAAAATGAATTTTTCATCAGAAAAGAACGCACAAGTCGCAGCACAAGAACATCGCCACTTATTGAGAGTTCTACTTTTGCATGAACTTGAAAATTCCAAGGTAATCATTTTAGCTGACATACATATACTTTATAAACGTTGGAGAGTCGACTGTCGTAAAAAGGTCGCAACGTTTATCACCCAAAGTTTGTTGGGATCATGGACGTTCTTAAAAAAAACAGTGTTCTTTAAACATAAAACGATATATTAGCATCAATGGATTCTCAGTGCAGGGTGTCCATCGCGAGGCAGGCGGGAAAGTGAAGGCAGTGTTCCGGACTTGTGACTGGAAAGTATGAAGCTTGTATAAAGACACTTATGTATGCGAAGGAAGCGAGAGAGTGTAAGGATTGTAAAATACCTACATTCTGCATTTAACGTTAAGCCGTATAGTAAGCTGGTAATTTAGTGGACGATTAAATTCTGCAGAATAAATAAATCTCCAGATATATTCGGGTAGATATATGCTTAAAAGCTGATAATACTTAGTAAACAAAGCTAAGGTTTGCAGTGGTTGTTTATTTGGATTCTGGCTTGTAGATAGATGTGCGCAGAAACCAACGTCAATATGTATAGTTTGTTATGTAATTGATTAATAAATTAAACAAATTTTATGCGGCTTACTATCGCGTTTATTTTGGTTTTGACCTGGGACCCTATAATACACAAACTTAAGTCCCAAGTCCAGCAAACTGCCAAACCAGATAACACCGTCAGTTATTTTTGCTAAAATTTAAATTAAACCGGGAACAGAAAACCAAAATTAAAACATCAAACAGGGTAGTTTTGGAAACAATAACAGCATTAACCAATAGGACGACCAAAACCTCAGTCTCTCCGTGACCACTCTCGAAACGTCGGAATAAAAAAAATTGTAAAATCAAAAGCAAAATAAACGCGATAGTAAGCCGCATAAAATTTGTTTAATTCTTAATTATGTAATTCCAGGTGGCACCATACTGGTGGTGTGGAAACTTCAGTGCACCAGCTGAAGCTGTTCTCACACAGCACGTAGCA
Source organism: Tinea trinotella (assembly GCA_905220615.1). Taxonomy (NCBI): domain Eukaryota; kingdom Metazoa; phylum Arthropoda; class Insecta; order Lepidoptera; family Tineidae; genus Tinea; species Tinea trinotella. The sequence continues at coordinate 6,578,371 of HG992314.1, forward strand.
CAAAGTGGTCTCGGTGTAACTGAGAACTATCTCGCACAGTGGTCTGTTTTTTGCGCTGTCACAATCGACCATCCTTTAAGCTTCACCCTCTTCAGTACAATCCTAGATAAAATCGGAAAGCCAATACAAGCAGGTACCGTTCACGAAGAGGACATCAAGCTGTTCTGGGATGGTGCGAAGAAACTACTACCGACTTGCTTCAGTTTTGTTAGGAAACTACGTAAAAAGACAGCTGGAGATAAAAATGTGATAAAAACATTGAGGGAGGTCTTAAGAGTCTTGAACAAGTTGTCAGCTCTCGATGCTCCTGAGGCAATAGACTTGTTCCCCGAACATTTGTATGGTTGGTTGAAAGGGAATAAATTCACAATACAAGATGTATTGGGTCAAGCAACTACTCAAGGGGCTTCCGACTGGTTCATTCATATAATTGATAATAATGAATGTAAGGACAAAACTGAAGAGGCTCGTCTACAGCATTTAATTAGAGTAATACAGTTGGTCAGATCGGATTTGCAACGGGCTATCGAATATTATGATCGTGTCTTCCAAGAGTAAGTTAACTTTTTTTTTGTATACATTTATTATATACTAGCTGTGTCCGCAGTTTCACCTGCGTAAAATTAGGTTTAAAACATAGTCATAAAAAAGAGGAGGTTCTCAATTCGACTGTATATCCCTTTTTTGTATTTATAACTCAATAACTCATATAAAAATGACAGACGGAAATAAAAATAAATATAGAGAAATTCCAAACAGCTAAAACTATAGTAAATTGGAAACTATAACATAAAAAATATATATTTTTAAATTATGTTACTTCTAGTACCTCCAAAAATATGCGCACGAAGTTTCATGATGTTCGGTTTAGTGGTTGTTGCGTGAAAACGTAACAAACTTACATATTCATATTTATAATAATAGTTATATATTCTTCTTCCCCTTGCTTACCATCAAGTCGAATTCAAATTTCGAGTCCCAAAAAAAAAACAATAATTAATTATCCATGTATCAATGTTTGCAAGTCGTAGTTACATCCTCTGTCATCCTCGCTGAACTCTGGTTATTAAAGGACTCCAGTCAAGTTAAATAATTATTTAATAATATTTCAGATTAATGAATTTTACATACTCTAAATCATTATACGCTTTGTATGAGGATAAAATAGCTCAAATAGTTGAGCCTGAAGTTATAGATGTATGTAAAAGTTTGAAAAGACTAAGGTACAGTGATGGGTCAAATACAAGTGTACATTTAGCTGGTGGCATTAACGGGGATACTGTTGTTGGCGGTGGGACTGTACAATCTGAACCTTTAGCCATGGGTACAACGTTGTTTGAACTTTACTTGGCTTTGCAGAGATTTTTGACGTGAGTATAAGGTTTTTTATTTCGATTAGTTTGCTAGTTTATGGCTATTTGACTGTGATAACCCCACGTAGTTTAACTATACAGACCGGAAAATACAGGCATGGAAAATAAGTGACTCGTTTAAGAGTCGCGTTTCAGGATGAGCTTGTTAATTGCGGTTTTCACGTAGGTCGGCATACTTTTTTGTACGTCTTATAGTTTTTTTTATATTTTTTGTATTGTGACTCGACATATGACAGCACCCCTCTTGATGTTAAGCCAAAGTGTGGTCCATGAATGAATGTCACTGCTAATACAATTCAATAACTGTGAGTAGCAATCACATCCACTATGCCGGCCTAGATGGAACCGGCAACTTACAAGCTGATCCCGAAACGTAACCAAATCACTTCACGGTCTGTATACTTGTAAGTGGTGGTACTACCCCGGATCGGCAGACTGGGTACCACTGCTTACCACTCAGATAACCAGACCCGAAGCAAATATCCATCTCTTTTTTTTTATTAACAAATATTTGCAATATTTAATACTTTTAAATATTACAAATAAAAGCTATGAAACAAATATTTGCTCCGACCGGGGATCGAACCCGGGACTTTACGCGCAACAAACCAGTCGCTAAACCGTTCGTCCACGCCTGTCGTCAAGTTTTGGCAGCCGTGGCACATTGGTTAACATACCAGTTCGTTACGCGATTTAATTCCCGGTCGTTCCATAGCTTTAATTTATGATATTTATGGGTTGCAATATTTGTTAAAAAGAGGCGGATTTTTGCTTCGGGTCTGTTTATTAAACAGTGGTATACAGACCGTGAACGACTTGTTTTTGGTTGCCGGTTTCAACAAGGCCGGCGTAGTGGACTGTTACTTACTGTTATTTAACTGCAGTAACAGTCGCCTCCATTCATGGACTGCACCGACTTAATATCAGTCGAGATGTTGTTATAAGTTAAGCTACAATCATAAATAAAAAACCGAATGTTGACTGAGGGGGATTCAATTCATGATTGGCTAAACTTTCCTCTAAGTTAAAACTAGAAATTAAGAAAATCGTTCATTATAATTTTAAAGTAATATTTTTAACTATCCATTTCAGATTAGGCCAAGGTTTAAACGAAACTGACTGGCAATCATTTTCAATATCAAAGTTCCATAATTGGTTCTTTGGTGGTGTCGCACAATGGTTAGACATTGCAGCTTTTAAAGCACTAACCCGCATTGAAAAAGCTGTTGAACTTGACAACTTAGTGCCTCTAGACACCAATGTTAAGCACAGTAGTTCTGGCGTAGATACTCTATCCATTTTTTACCAAATTAAAATATTTTGGGAACAATTAGCATGGCCTGATGTTGAAGGCTCATATACATTTGTTGCGAAGATTATTGATGTGAGTAATATTGTTTTTATTTATTCAGCACGGTGATCCAAGAAGCAAGATTGACACCTGCTAGGAATATTATTGTAACTCATTTTATGTAACTTACGAGGACAGCAGTGCACCTAAATCTCGAAAAGGCGACCGTGGTGTAGTAGCAGTGCGATGGCTACGTAAGCCGAGTAGCACGGGTTCGAAACCACTAACCGGTACCAATGTTTTTTTGATATATGTACTTTGGTTGTCCTGTTTCTATGATACAGGCACTTTAGTAGCTTAGTATAGAAATCTATAATAAAATAATAAAAGTTATTTTAAATGAGTTACAATTACATTCCTTGCAAGTGTTGATCTTGCTTCTTGGATTGCCGTGTTAGGGGAACACGGGGCTATCTTTTTAATATACAATGCACTATTTAAAAAGCAAATTTATACAAATTAATACAAAATAAAAACAATTCTAAAATTGATAAAAGTTTACGTCGCCTTACCTCCATTCATATACCGCAATCCTGCTTAACATAAGGCAGGGTGCGGTCAAGTCAACATAAAATTATAGCTTTCAAAAAATCTACAACAGATGCTTCCGCCGTCCGCCTGTAAATAGTTTGTATCAAAAGTATGAAAAAGTTTAATTATTTATTCACAGGATATCTGTCGCTGTTGTGTATTTTTCTCAGACAAGATGGCGGAACGTGTTGATAATTTTGGCACAGTATCTACAGTTTATGAGTCCAATCGTTTCGAAGTGACAACGGAGTGGTGTGTTGCCATAAACAATATAGAATATGTCAGACAAAAACTAAAACCGTTTGTAGACCAATTAGGCATGGAAAATATTATACAAAAAATGTGTGAATTACGATCGCCCATTGAAGCTGAAAGGTTGGTAAAGTATTAATAAACAAACGAAAATCATTTCTTCTTACAACATTAGATTTGAGCGTCACAAAACGTCTAGTATGAAAACATCCAGTGTCAACCATCGAGCATATGCTCGGTTCTCCTTGCTTAATCTAGCAAGTCGATGAAAACTGAATGAAATTGGCCTATACATGAATAAGACCACACTAACAAGCGAAAGTAAAAGTGTGTTACCTCATGATGTTAAACTGGGGCGGCGACTGAGTTAGAGGTAACTCAGTCGCCGTCATTATGCCGGCCCAAGGTGAATTTTCACGCTACGCTCGAAATGTCAAAATTATAGTATGAGAAGAACACATGAACTGGAAACCTTTTAGTTCGACTGTCGATTCCGAGGTAGGAACATTGTTAAAGAGCCTGTAAAGAATGAAAAATAGTACTAATAATTAAATTGACTTATAATAATATTTTATCATATTTTAGATGCAAACAAACATTGGAAAATGTAATTGAGAATGCAATTGACACAGTAAGAAATAAAATTGTGGAATTATTAGAAATTATGGTTAAAAAAGTAAGTAATTATGTGAAATATAATTTTATCACATAAAATAATTTGTCCGTGTTAAAACTTGAATGACCCAGAAGTTTGTTTTCTAAATAAATCAGAGTTATTCCTGAATGAGCAAAGTCCCGCAATACCTATAACGTTGGAAGTTGTATGAAGAAAATTGTGTATGTGTGAAGCGAGAGAGTTGTGTCAGGATTAGGTAAGGTGGGGCACCCTTGTACCATGTTGCTGTTTACTAAAAATCAAATCTAATTGTCACGCCTTTTTCCCACAGGGATAGGCAGAGACAGTGGAGCGCCACTTGCCACGATCCTGACACAACTCCCTCGCTTTCTTCACATTCTCAATTCTCTTCATACAAGCTCTATGGTTATGGGCACTAGGCAACCCATAGAATAGTTTATAAATTTCATGTGAATGTAAACAAGGCAGGCTCAGGAGGGTGTTTGCCGACCAAATCGGAGACATCCTCAAGAAAGAAAGCTGTTTACAATATTTGGTATATTGAAAATATAGTCACAGTTTAGTTTACCTAGCAGTACTACAACGTCTTTTTAATCAATGTAAAACGTTTCGTAGAATAACGTGTTGGTATTTATTTAATCTGTGATATAACAAATCATTTTAGATGATGCCATCTATAACAAGATTTCTAATAGAGGGCGCTGAGTTACTCCACCAAGACTGTTCTAGTATGGATCGTGTTTTAAGATATTTGGAAACAAATTTGGATATTTTGTCACAACAATTGAATGAAGAAAACTTCTCAAGAACTCTCGAAGTAGTTTGGGAACAACTTGGAGAGATTTTGTTGGAACTAATTCAATCTAATTTAGAGGTATTTTTGTTTTTGAATTTAAAAGTATTTTTAACGCTATTTTTTTTTAAATAATTACTTTTATTAACTATTGGCACTAACACAGTAACAAAATTATTTAAAATAATGTTTTTTTTTTGTAATTTTTTCTTGTAACAATACTAACTTTTTGTTTTTTATTTTCCAATTTTGTACTTTTTGTAGAAAGAGAACAATAGGATAGCAACGCGTATCCGCTTGATTAGCCGTAGATATTTTGGAAAAAATAAAATTGCGCCAAATGATAACTTAAGTCGGGTAAATAAAGTAGAAATTTGTTTAAAGCACTTCGTACAATTTGCAGGATTATTTTAGTTGGTCGCCATTTTTGCGTCACTTTTAATTTTGTTTCTTTTTCAGTCCACTCCTTAAGATAAGGTCTAAAATACTTACAAAATTAAATGGGTGTAAAGTAAAGAATCTGTAACTAATTTGAATAATCCGATTCGCAAGTAGCAAGCACATTATAAATTAGTTTGCAAAAAGTACTATATTAAATGCACTATATTTTTTTCATATTATTTTTAAGAAATTAACGGGTTTTGGACGTAGTGAATGACAGTAGATTTTTTTGAGACGCGACATCTGACTTGTTTGACGATAAGAACGCCTATTCTTTTGGATAAGTCTACAGACTTTGAGGAATCCATTTTGTCGACCGAATCCGCAGTCGAACTAAAAATTTCGGTGCGTCCTTTCTTTGTAGAACAATCGACAAGTGAAATGCTTTGCCAGCCCATGTGTTCTCTCCATCTTATAACCTTGGATCCTTCAAGCTATGCGTGAAGAAGCACCTTTGGCCGGCATATTGACGGCGACTGAGACAGCCATGAACTAACTTGGTTGTTTCAGTCGTCGTCACTCTTGGATATCCTCTTGCTTATCATCAGGCGACGTCAAATATCGTGTCACAATGAAAAAAACCGCTGCTAGCGGATACGACTGCTGCTTACAGACATTTATCTGTGGCTTCTACAGATAAATGTCTGTACTTCCAGCTCTCCTGGGCTGGGCTTCCCAGCTCAAAGCCAGCTAGGTGAGGTCATACTCATATGTGAGGAATATATACTGAGTCTTAGTTCTCGAAGACGAATCAAGTTTCTATAAAATCTTAACAATAATATGAAAAATACATACAAATAATATTACTAATAAGTATATAAGTATTTTATAATAAAATTTATATAATTTTCTTTAGCAACGAAAGCCCAAAATCCGATATTTGAAGCGATTAGGGACTACCAAGGTGAAGGCAGCCAGTATGAATTTGGTAAAATTAACAAAAAACATATATTATTGTATGGGAATTATGGCCCGCATTATTGTGTCCCCTATTGTTGTTTTATGTTCGCTTTGTATATATACCTATTTATATATTGTTTATGTTATATGTTATATTTGGGAGAATGAAATTGGGTTATTTCTGTTTAATCATTGGATTGTTTTACATTATCTATGTTATATCAATTGCTTTATTATTCAATTAAGTAATTGTTTTGTGGGGCAACCACACTTTCATTTAAATACTTAAGTGTAATTAAGACAAAATGCTTGTATCATTCAAGCGAGGTGAGTAAAAGCCAGCACAGTAAGGACAACTGAGGTAATCATAGTTTGTCAGTCCTCGGCGCTTTTGGACTTTCCTTGCTCACCATCAGGCAACTCGAGGACAAATGTCGCTCCGTAATAGAAAAAACTACTTTGTCAATACTTGAATAAATTACCTGTTGTTATTTTTTATCCCTCGGAAAATCGCTCATATTGAGTAAATGCATGTGGAAGGAACTTTGGTTGCATTTTCTACATCTGCATCGTTGTATTGTGCATGACTCTCGGAGAAGTCCTAGAATTTAAGTACGTTAACGAACGATTAACTAAACAATAGTCAGTTGCAGGTAACTCTGGTAAATTTTTACGTTCATTAAGTATAACGAAGCTAATTTAAGGCGTGTCTTCGACCCATATAAGCTCATTTTTAAGTGGTTGTAATTATACGAGTGACAACACGCGTACGTGCATACCAAAAGCACATACAGATGGCTCCCTACGCGCTCTTAAAATTCATACGATAAAATAACAATAAAAAATATAATAATGTTTATTAGATCGTGATCACATCAATATAATTAATGAGCACTGTCTTATGAAAAAGATATTCTGAGTTCCAGAAGGCAGTTTCCCTAATTTTGACACAACAAAATTTCGTAGCTACATTGGTTAATACATTGTATTCCCATTCTCATTACACCCAGGTAATTTAAACCTCTCTAAAACTATATATGTGCAGTGATCGTATTAAAACGCGCCGAAAATACGCTTGATGTAAAAACGCACTTAATGCAGCTAAGCTCTTTTGTCTTATGAGACATCAATTTGTTAATTAAACTATAAAGAATTGTAAAAAAAACTCTTTTTATTATTTTTAAAGACCTTTCTGCAAATGACTGACTTGAGGTTTAGTTAATCGGTCGCTAAAATGCCTGTGATTTAGTACTGGAATTTGTGATTTAGATTTAGACTTAGAAGGAGCAATTGGTGTTGGTGGCACGTAATGTTTAGCGCGCATGTTTATGGGTAATGGTTAGATTTAAGTATGCCTACATAAATCAAGGAAAGTATCCATTTCGCTCGCCCTCTACAATTCTGAAATTTAAGTATGTATTTGTTTTTAAAAATGAATTCATAAAACTGAATCATGTCATTTTCTTAGATTTTGCGCGAACATTGATTATTGAATTAAACAAATTTTATGCGGCGAATTTGCAGCCATCGGTCACAGAGAGACTCAATAATAAAATTGTAAAATAAAAACCAAAATAACGCGATAGTAAGCCGCTTAAAATTTGTTTAATTCATGAATCATGTCAACCATTGGTCGCCCACTGATGGACATATGCTTCCTCAGCTCAAAGCATCCATCCAGCGGTATTCAGCGGTTTCTTGCCACCTTTAACAGGTCGTCAGTCCACCCGTGAGTAACGTCCTTCGCTGAGTTTCTTTGTACGTGGTCTTCATTCTAGAACTTCCAATCCATCTACAAGTTCTACGAGCTATGTGCCCTGCTCATTGCCACTACAGCTTGTTAACTTGGTGGGCTACTTGTATGTCATTCTCTAGTTCTTCTTTGAATCTCCTCGTTTCTGATTCGATTACCATTTGGATTAAGATATATTAGATTGGATTGGATATTTAGATGGGATAGGACCTTGTTAAACCGTGTCCATTCAAATCTTTTAGCCAACTAACAAATAATATAAACCAATATTTTCCAGAAACGTCGGCCACCATCGTTCTTCTCAAATCTTCACGAATGTCTAAAGATTATGATTCGGTCCTTCCGACCGGACAACAATGAAAATTTCACTTCAGAAAATCTGAAACGTGTCGAATATTTATTAAAATTACATGGTCTAGAGACAAGAGAATTAATACATCAGTACTATTTAGAAAGGTATTATATATTTTGTTATATTTTATTCATTTAAAGGATGGGTAAAAGAAGATTGACGAAAGAGATTTATCCATGTGAAGTGTGTGGAATAATAAAACGGGGATGGTTCAGCAGATTGTTGTTGGAATGGAATGTAATGGAATTAATTTAATATGCATGATTTTTAGATTTTACGCGAACATTGATTATAGAAATAAACAAATTCTATGTGGCTCTGTCACCACGATGGCTGCAAAGCTCTTCAAATGTCGGAATAAAGAATTGTCAAATCACTAACCGCGATAGTATAAAGTCGCATTAACTCAAGAATAATGTCAGGGCCGTCTTTACCTGGGGGTTCAAGGGGTGCGGTGCACCCGGGCGCAGAGTCCTAGGGGGCGCATGCCGACCGCCATAAATTTCGATAGGTACCTACTACACTGAGACCACGCGAGCGGAGCCTTGACTTTCGCACCCCGGCGCTGAATATGCTTAAGACGGCCCTGAATAATGTATAGAAACAGTCGCCTTCACTTATTGATATGGGAGCAATTAGTTGGCAGGAAATTTTCTATTTTGAAGTTAATCAATTCACGCCTACAGGGATTATCAGAGACAACGGAGCGCCACGTTCCACAGTCTTGACATAATTCTCTCGCTTCCATTTATTTAACATTTCTTTTCATATGTTTTAAGGTGGCAGGAACAACAATCTATCACGGAACCAAAATTGGGTGTATTAACAGTCCGTGCACAATTCATTGATGATATTTTGAAATTGGAAATCATGAATGCGAGGAATTTGGTTGCTACTGATTCTAACGGTATTTTTAAGCTATATTTTTATCACTCGACTAGTGCAATAATTTGCCAGCCCATGTGTTCTCTCCATCCTATGACTTTTGTGACGGCGGCTGAGGCAGCCTGAACTAACTCGGTTTTTTCAGCCGTCTTCACTCTTGGACCTCCTCTTGCTTATCAACAGAGGTTAGATGTCGTGTCACAATAATAAAAAATAATGGTTTTATTGTTCCTATAGCGGTGCTTTTTCGTCTCCAAATTAAATACCCGATTTAATATACCTTTTATTATACTATATTTATTGTTGGTACCTATTAATAAACCATATTTAATATAGAGTCTGTCTAAGCTGAAATGACTCGCCCCTCTGCTGCATTTACAAATATAAAACTGCACACGAGCAAATATAAAATATGGATGCAAACACCGAAAATGCAATTGTGACTGGCCATTCAGTTGCTGGTAAGACACAAAAGAAGGATCACGCTGATGAAGTATAGTCGTATAGTTAGTAATATTTGCATTCACACATTTAAATAAACTAATAAATTGGAGGGGCGCGTCATTTATAGTTAGACAAGCTATACCTATTGCCAGATTTAATATACCTATTGTTATACCAGATTTATTGTTGGTACCTAATAATAAACCAGATTTAATATTTTAGGTCTATGTGATTCGTACGTCCGCGTTGGACTATTGCCTGAAGACACATTCGCATCAACTGTCAAACCCAAAACACAGACACACAACAAGAGCTTGTTTCCTCTGTATGATGAAATGTTCATTATGTAAGTATTTATACTAATATACTTTCGTAGGTTTATAAATCCTGTACGGAAAGAATTGTTTAAGTCGATCGTGTTGTCGGAGTAGCGCAATGTTCACCCAAACCTCGAAACCACTTGCCGTTACCATTGTATCTTAGATATATGTCCTTTGGCCGTTCTGTTTCTATGTTACAAACACTCTTAGTAGCTTATTGGAAATGTGAAAAAAAAAATGGAAATGTAAATGTGGTTGTAAGAAAAGAGAGTTGTGTCAAGATCGTGGAAAAGTCACGCTCTGTTGTCTCAGATGATTAGGATGATGGTGATGTCATAAATTAGCGGTGAGTGAGGCGTGACAATTGTTAATGATAAATAAAAGAATACAACGGTAAATACTCAGATGATTCCACGATCTAACTAAGGACATTCTTTAAAAAATCTCCATCCTATAACATTGGATCCTTCAAGCGAAGACTTAAAAAGCAAAAGGACGGCGACTGAGACAACCGTAAACTGAATCGCTTGTTCCAGTCGTCAGACGACGGCTCTCCTGGACACTTCCCTTGTCTTACTTACCAATAGGCAAACCGAGGTTAGATGTCTCGTCCTAAAAAAATTGAGGGTCGCAGGACTCATAACCATAGAGCTTTATATGGTTTGGGCACATGTAAAGCAAAAGTAGATTGACGAAAGGATTTTATAAATCTAATGTGGATGGATGCGTTAAACAAGGCAGGCCCGAGAATGCGTTTTCTGACCAAATCGCAGACATTCTCAAAAAACCTGATTTGCCTAGTGCCCATAACCGTAGAGCTTGTATACAGGGAATCGTGTAAGTGGGGGAAGTGAAGAGTTATGTCAGGGTCGTGGCAAGTGACGCTCCATTGTCTCTGTCTATTCCTGTGGGGGAAAGGCGTGACAATTTAATTTATTGTTTGTATGAAGAGAATTGAGTATGCAAAGGAAACGAGAGACAACTCTTTAAATCTTGGAAAGTGACGCTCAGTTGCCTATGCACGTACATTTAGAATTGAATTTTTTTTTTATTTATATTGTAGACCTCTGACCCCAGAGCAAAGATCACTGAAGGATGGCTTGGTTCAATTCGTTGTAAAAGATAAAGACATGTTTAGTGTGAGTAACACATATATGGGTGAAGCGTATTTAAATTTTAATGAAATACCATCGACACCAGCGCCCATTTCCTCCTTAGCACAAATCCATCTACCATTGACGAGGCCCACTGATATTGGTAAGATATTTATTTATTTTATATCAGAGACATCCTCAAGACGGAGACATCCTCAAGAAAGCTAGGTTGCCTAGTGCCCATAACCATAGAGCTTGTATGAAGAGAATTGTGAATGTGAAGGAAGCGAGGGAGTTATGTCAGGATCGTGGCAAGTGGCGCTTCATTGTCTCTGCCTATCCTTGTGGGAAAAAGGCGTGACAATTTGATTGATTTGATTTTAATGTTTTTTTCATTGTGGCTCGACACATGACAGCATTTGCCGATACCAATGTATCTTTAATATAAATATATTTACTTTAGTCATCCCGTTTCTATGATACTAGCTTGTTTAGTAGCTTAGTATAGAAACGTTAGAAAACTGTAAGAATTCGTCCTATGAAGATAGTTTTCAATTTTTTAGATGGCGAAGCAGTGAAAGCCTTAGAAAATCGTCAAGGAGATAAACAGGCACGAGAATTCCTTAAGAAGCAAAAACAAAAATTACCCGGCAAACAGTTTTTTTCATTAAGTTAAATCAATAGTTTACATAAAGCTTTAATCATATTAAAGGAATATGATTTATTTTATGTCTATACGTGTAATTTAGTCTTGTTGTCAATTTGGGGCTTAAGTCGTGTTGAAAATTATGTCATAACATTTATTTGTGATGTGTAATAATTATAAAAACATTAAAATTGATTATAAAATAAAGAGACATATTTTCTCTCTAGGTCTGGGTCAAAGGACTAGTAATCACCCGACATCAGAGGGTGTACCGTCATAATTATTCGTGTCACAATAAAAAAATATACTGTTACATATAAAAACTTTTATACAATTTGATACAAGTCACTTTGATACAATGAAGAATTCTTTGTTTTTTTTAATTATTAAATAAAGAGAACGTATTATAATCTTCTAAATTTTTTGTTAAAAACACCATGTTTTGAAGCACTTTCATGTAAATTTTGACTTATTAAATGTAGTTGGAAAAATACTTGGGAAAATTATACTCTATATATGTAACAACAGTATTCATTTGTACCTATTCCCATAGGCAACCGTAAACTAAACTGAAATGTTTTTTTGGGTTATCGACGCTCTTGGGCATCCCCTTGCTTACCATTAGGCAAGTCGAGATCAGAGGTAGCGTCTAAATAAAAAAATACCTTATTCCACAATAAGGCGTAAATTATTTTAATTTTTAAAGGCAATATTTATTTTGGGTACGAAAAAATCTTATCAGAATCTCATCTTCAAAATTTTTTTTATTGTCACAAACTCATGTAGCTACCTCGGAAGTGTACGGCCATAAGCGCTATATTTTTTTTTTGCAAATTGTTTTATACATCTTATACTCGATAATGAGATAAAAAGAATTTCTTTCATGTTGGCACGTTCAGTAGTGCCCAGTCTGCCAATCCATGGTTGCACTCCTTAAAAGTGTACAGACCGTAAGTCGCATTTTGGGATAAGATTGTATGTTTCCGGTTTCAACTGGGCCGGCATAGTGGATTATTTAACTTTAGTAACAGTAGCTGGTCCTCCATGAATGGTCCGCACTCATCGGGCGGGCCATTCATGGCTTATCATCAGGCGGGGTGCTGTTATATAATATACGAGTATTAAGTCACAATAAAATAAAAAAGTATACTTAAGATTGTACAACTGACTTACAGTAATACTTTCAATACTATACTATACTCTAGTATGGATCCCGGCAGATAAAAAGAGCATTGGCATTCAAGCCGCGCCGCCAACTTCTTTAGTTACTTACATTTTTTTAATGAATGTCTATAAATTTTATAATATCATCAATTATGTGCAGGAATGCGCGCACTGGCTCTTATCGCAGTCGTCCAGCGCTCTTCTTATTTGCCGATTCTTTTACTACGCAGCTTAAAAGTCAGCGCTCTTCTTGTTCGCCGATTCTTTTACTGGCGCAGCTTTAAAGTCAGCGCTCTTTTTATTTGTCGATCCTTTTAATGCGCAGCCTAAAAGTCATTGCCCTTTTTATCTGCCGATCCTTAGTTTTTGATAGGTGGTAATACAACAGTACGGATACTTTCCATCTGAGGTACAATTATATTTATTTATTTGGTAATCGTGTATGACGAAGTTTAACTGCTGTTTTCTGTGATAAACATTCGTGCCTTAGTTTTATAACTGTAACTTATTTTGTAAGCTTATTAGAGGCGTGCTTATATTTTCTTTTAAAATTTGTTTCTATTTAGTTTCTTTAGATTGTAAGTGTATTTTTTATGAGAATATTATACTTATATTTATACAATAAACTATTTTTTAATACATGATTGTTTTATTTATTAATTTAGACAAAAACACTAGTAGATATAAAAAAGAAATCAAGGGACAAAGATTTAATGAACATATGACATAATGACGATATTTCTCATTAGGACATATGTAGAATATAATATGTTAAATAATGATTAAATTACTATGTATTATTAGAATAAACTTCCAGTTTTATTCTTTGCCAGTTTTACTTGAGGGCAGGTTTTTTTAAATTTATTTTCTTCACCATACTAAACTATAAAAGTGCTTGTATCATAGAAACAGGACAACCAAAGTACATATATCAAAGATATATTGGTACCAGCAAGTGGTTTTGAACCCGTTCTCTCGGTTTGCATAACCATTGCACTACCCCTACCCTATATTCACGTAGGTTACATTAAATGTTATATTTACGTAGGTGTACGTTCTTCAGCAATGAATACGAGGTAAAGTATGTAGATACGTTATATACACCAGTCAACCACGATGAAGTGGAAGTAGGACGGAATGATAGTTATTGATAGCGAAAAAGAGACAAATATATGTTGCTCAGCAACGCGACACTGAATTCAGGTTTGCTTATTAGCATGGTATTAATGTGCCACTTTCGGAGCGCGTATGTCATTATTACGTCTTTTCTTATTAAAATATTATTGGGTACATGTCTAATAAAATAGCATGCTTTATATGTAATGAAATAATTTTCTTTGGCCGGCATAGTGACGGCTACTGATTTCTCTGCTTTGGTCGGATTTGGTCCTGGACCTGCCTTGTTTACCGCATCCATCTACACAGGGCCGTCTTTACCCGGGGGTTCAAGGGGTGCAGTGCACCCGGGCGCAGAGTCCTAGGGGGCGCATGCCGAACGCTATAAATTTAGATAGGTACCTACTACACTGAGACCACGCGAGCGGAGCCTTGACTTTCGCACTCCGGCGCTGAATATGCTTAAGACGGCCCTGCATCTACGTCAAATTTAGAATTAAAGGGGTTGTAAACAGTCGAACTAAAAGGTGCGGCTCGACATCGACATATGACAGCACCCCGCCTCATGTTAAGCTGTTCCTTTGTAGAAAAAATGACATGTGGAATGCTTTGCCAGACCATACTATTTTTGAGATACTTTGAGCAAAGCGTTTAGTCGGCAAAGTATCTACGATACATGAAAAATTCGAATTGTTTCTTTTTAGCAGTAATAAATAACATTACAAATAATAGCGCGCGAGTAAAATGTATGAATTATAATACACAGATTGTATTATAAAATTATCTTTAGAATGTGTATTATATGTACGTACACTGACTGAACTCAATAGAAACCTAAGCCCTTTGTACATTCGTGGAAGCAATGTTCTTATTTCTCGTACTCGTCTCACTGCACACGGAGTAGAAATTGTTAAAGTATCCATTGCACATTCATATTTAACATGGATAAATGTGAAAATACAAAAATAAAATAAAAAATATTTTTAGGGGTCTAGGCTCCGAGTATGATTTTGTCCCATTCGGTGTCGAGACCCTTGGTCCGTGGGGTCCTAGCGCTTTAAGGCTTTTTAAGGAAATATCAAAAAGGTTAGTCGACATCACAGGAGACCGAAGAGTTGGCAGCTACCTCGGACAAAGAATTAGTCTAGCTATTCAAAGGGGGAACGCTGCCAGTATCTTCGGAACCTTGCCTAAAGGGACTCCTTTTAATAATGTATTTTAGTTAATTTTTTTTTAATTTTTTTTTTATCAATATGTTATATTTCTGTATAAATATTTAAATTATTATTACACTTAATTTTATTTATGTATTTTAAACATGGTGCACGCAGGCGGACTTATTGCTAGTTAGCAGTCTCTATTATGAATATTATTAAACAAAACAAATATATATTTAGTACCTACCTATCACACAACAATTACTTAACCGATCATCATTAAAATTTTGTACACATATTTTTGGAGGTACTAGAAGTAACATAGGATACTTTTAATAAATAAATTTAAAAAATATAATTATATTAAATATTGCAAATATTTGTTAATAAAAAAAGAGGTAGATATTTGCTTCGGGTCTGGTTATCAAAGAGTGGTAGGCAGTGGTACCCAGTCTGCCGATCCGGGGTAGTACTACCACTTACAAGTATACAGACTGTGAAGTAATTTGGTCACGTTTCGGGATCAGCTTGTAAGTTGCCGGTTACAACTAGGCCAGCATAATGGATGTGTTTGCTACTCACAGTTATTTAATTGTAGTAGCAGTGACATTCATTCATGGACCACACTTCGGCTTAACATCAAGCGGAGTGCTGTCATATGTCGAGTCAAAAAAAATATTAAAAAAGCAGACATTTTCTGTACCCATAACTATAGAGAAAATTATGAATACGGATATAACCTTAGATCCTTCAACTTACCCTTGCTTGCTTTCCATCAGGCATCTTGAGACAACATAATAAAATGTCAGGGACGAGAGAGAGAGTTGCGTCAGTATTATGGAAAATGACGCTCATTGTCTCTGCCTATTGTTTGTGATGTCCGTTTTTGAAATATAACTTAATATTTTGCATGTATAAGTTGCAAAATAAAAAAAAGTCTCTCCGTGACCACGATGGCTGCAAAGCTCTCGAAACGTCGGAATAATAAAGAATTGTAAAATCAAAACCAAAATATACGCGATAGTAAGCCGCATAAAATTTATTTAATTCATTAACAATGTTCGCGCAAAATCTAAGAAAATACTATGTATAAGTTGTTTAATTTAATTCAATATTTTATTAGATTTTCAAATAATAGAGTTAGATATAACAAGAATTTGATAGGTAATAGATACCAAAACTGTAACGCTTTATAAAAATACGCAGTCCAAAAGAAAAAAAACTTTAATATTAAGATTGACAGTGGGTATAAAAAAAAACAATAATCCAACTAGTTACGCTAGGTTTAGTGGAAACGCGGTATCAAATGAACCGTCTCGGAGAAGTAAGGCTAACTTCACACGACGTCTTTTCGATTCGATTATTTCACCGTAGCTACATATAAAGTTTCATTGAACTCAACTATCACACGAAGAGACATCAGTTCAATTACATGTACACATATATCATAACTATATTACAAATAAGTACATTACAAATAAGATGACATTTTTTTTTTGTGAATTTTTTATACACTAAGCTACTAAACGTCCTTGTTTCATAGAAACTGAGCGACCAAAGTTTATAATTCAAAGGGCCAGTCTGTCGCTCTAGGGTAGAACAATCACTTATAGGTGTACGTACAAATATAGTGACTTAGTCGTGTTTCGGGATCAGCTTGAAAGTTGCGACGTATACAGCATAGTGGATTTGGTAATAGCTGACATTATGTCAATATACAAAAAAAAATCGTAAACTCTTGTCGGAATCCTCGAACATTTTTTAATATTAATGATTTAAAAAGAAAAACACTTATAGGTGTACGTACAAATATAGTGACTTAGTCGTGTTTCGGGATCAGCTTGAAAGTTGCGACGTATACAGCATAGTGGATTTGGTAATAGCTGACATTATGTCAATATAAAAAAAAAAATCGTAAACTCTTGTCGGAATCCTCGAACATTTTTTAATATTAATGACTTGAAAAGTATAAAGCTTTCGTAAAATAGTATTAATTGTAACTGCAACAAATAAAAAAGTTTTTTTGTAATATTTCATAGACATCTCAAGGAGTCATTGTTCATGTATTGTTAAGTTACCTGTATATCAAATTTACAAAATTCCTAATTCATTAAAACTCCTTGTTTAGTTTTATAAATACAAGTCGATTTTTTAATTTTCTAATAATTCTGTAAGTTATCACATACCTAAATAAATAAATACTAAAAAATCACGTATACGAGAATAACATGACAATGTGAAAAGGCCCTAAGACGGTGCTTTTGATCTGCCTCCCCCACGCTTTGATTGTACCGCCCGCCGCTCGCCGACAAGCGTGCCGTCTACTTATCGGCACAGATTTATTGTGACGTGATCCCCAACGTTCCGAGGCGGCGCGTACGCAGAGTAGCTACCTACCACTTACACACGTACAACCAAATGGCCAATATACTATGCTCGTTATAATTTGTCCGTGGACTGTTCGCTGCAAATCTTTTTATCACACAAGTTAAATATTTCTATTAAGAAAACTTGAATCTGTTTCGAATAGATTTTCGAAGTTGTGTTACTACGACCTTAACAATAATTAAGTTAGGTATTATAAAATTTGGTAACTAGGTATACGCCGTATAACTTCTTATATGTACTAAATGAAGTGCCAGTAATATTTTTTAATCATTAAATTGTGCTTTACCTATTTATAAATCGGAGACAGCTGGGTAGCCTAGTGCCCATAACCGTAGAGCTTGTGCGAAAAGAATAGCGGATGTGAGGAAAGTTCTGACACAACACTCTCGTGTCAGGATCATGGCAAGTCGCGCTCTATGATTTTTGTCTATCCTTGTGGAAGGGAGGCGTGACGATTTGATTGATTAATTAATAAATACAAAATTATGAATAAACCTTGACAATAATGTAATTCAAAGTGTAAATAAAAAAAGTATTATGTACAACATCTGACATAGATTTGCGTGATGGAAAGTCCACGGATTCCGAATAAAGTTCTATTTATTTCTAGGCTGTTCTACAAATAATGTACCTAAATAATAAATAGAACACAAAGCAATGTTTGCTAGTAAACACAAGGCAGCTTATCCATGAGGCGACCAAAACGACCTAATCATAAATAAATAAGTAATAATGAAAATTAGACAGATTATGATACAGACAAACTCAGTAGGTATCTGTAGGTAGGTAAAGCGCGTCTGAAGTGCTGTTTTTTTTCAATTTATATGTATATAAAAAACTCATAAAAACGCTTGATTTTTTTAATGTGAATTAATTTGTTGTAACATCTTATCAAGCTTTACTGTTAAGAATCGTGACTCCGACAAGAATCACTGGGGCCCTATTACAGCTGTAAAAGTTCAAAAATACAACAAAAGTTCGCCGTAAGTTCACGTCAAAATGAAATCTTGTATATGTTTGACTTGTTTTCAAAGTATCCCTGACTAATATTTTTGTTTATTTGAGGTATTTATATTAATTTTAATTCTTTTCAAATATAAACATCAGATCCCGGACGGCTTTATCGCTCAGTGCACGGAGAGGTTAAGGTGGGAATGACGCAGTATTTTTTGTCATCATCAATGCGGACTCCGGTAGCTGGAAACTTGAAAGCTCTCACAAAAAACACATGCATTATTTCTTCCTTCCAAGTGATAGATGACAAGCAATTTATTGATTACAGGTTGCCCCTCGCGTTGTAAATAACACAATGTAACTCCATTATATCTGCGAATTTTTAAGAACTTGAGATAATTATTTGATTATTATGCCTTTTTAAGTGTACTAGTCCTTAATGTGAGGATTTTTATACAATATTTTAATGTGGTTTGTTATAAAGGGGGTTATACGAGTAAAGTTATAACATAGGTTTAACGTTATAACATTTTGTTTTTATCCTTTTACATATTATAACATTCGAGATTTCATCTTCTTCTAGGAAGTTTCACCCTCGTGTTCAAGTTCTGTAGCTCAACTCAACTAAACGGTTCGGAGCACCGTTACCAGCCCATGTTTTCCACCCATTCTTTGGATCGCTCGAGCGAAGCCTGTGTAGTTTTGGCCGGCATAGTGACGTCTACTTAGGCGAGTGAGGCTAAGTAACTGAGGCTCTTCCTTGGACAGATGTACAATAATATAAAAATAAAGAATCTAGTTTTAGGAGGTACTAAGTGTCAAATGAGCTTTTTCTGAGAAAAAGCTCAAAAAAGAGAAAAAGCTTCCATTCTTTCGTTTGTCATCCTTGGACGTGTAAGTAGTTTACAAAAATTAGTACCTCGGTATTGGAGCGGCACACTTCAAGCACAATATAACATACGTAATATACAATATAAAAACAAATTGTTTTCACATATCTACATTTTAATAGCCATAATAGACTAACTTTAACTAGTTTATGATATCCGGTTTTGTTCGGAGACATATTAATATGTAAAATACACAAGTTGCTTTTTTAAAAACACGATCCGCGCTTGTAACGAGAGGCTTACAGATGAAAGGAAGCGATCGTATTAATTTAAAGCTGAGCTTTTATGGCAAATTATTTTATAAAATATTGAATGGGTACTAGTATAATACAATAAACTAATGAGTTGGTCCATATTTTCCTTTGTGTATTGTGTTCTAAAATAAGAAATATAATAGGCCATTAAATTCATAAAGCAGCCGCTGAACTAAATCTCGGTAATGAAAAATGACGCGTAAAAAAGCTTTTATGGTTAATTCGTTTTTTAAAGACTTATTAAATTAAAATCTGTTGTATATTGTACACCATAATTCTATGGAAAAGAATTTTAAAGATTTAGAATTTATAGTTTAACAATCCTTTAGATATAATCGCGGCGGATTGATCCTATCATATTTTACTTACGTTTGAATTTTATAGTTCATATAAGTATAAAACTATTAAATAGAGCTTATAAGAAAGGTTAACTTTATATGAATAATACTAAAAACAAACCGAAAATATTTATGATAAAAAAAATATTTTAAAGGGTTTTTTTGATTGAGATTTGTGAAGTCTTATTGTGTCCTTAGTTTGCGCAATAGTAAGCGATTGCAACATAATGTTGAAAAATAGGAGCTGACTGAAAAAATCAGTCACCCTCACAAACCCGGCCTAGATTTGTGACTAATTAAGGTTGCCTAGTGCCCATAACCATAGAGCTTGTATGAAGAGAATTGTGAATGTGAAGGAAGCGAGGGAGTTGTGTCAGAATCGTGGCAAGTGGCGCTCTATTGTCTCTGCCTATCCCTGTGGAAAAATAGCGTGACAGTTTGATTAATTGATTGATATACTACCGAAAAATGTAGAATTAAATTAAAAATAAGCTTCTTACTTCTAAATACATAAAAAATATTGAACATCGATAAAATAAGTTTAATAAGGCCCGTATTAGTTGATGGTTCTTGTAATTGTCAAAGGGCTCTTTGTAAGGCCTTCGTCTTTATGAGCCCTTTTACAAGCAGGTACCTTCTTTGCGCTGCGCGTGCGAGCCGCTCGCCAATTATATTGTACCTAAACGGGTAACCAAACTTTTTTTAATACACACTTCAATTATTGTATCTACGTAATATAATTTATATAAATTATAATAGCTCACGTTGTTTATTATTAAATATAATTTATAAACGCGGCACATACTTTAGCGTTTTGAAGATAATTGAATTCTTTCCTAATTGGGCATTCTTCAGCTTCTTTAAAAGCTAAATAAGCCTTTAGAATAATCTTTTAAGGCTTTATGTTCTATTTGTCTATTTATAATAATATTATGCGTATTTTGTAACCAACAAAGGTTTATTCATTTTAGTAACCTTCTAATGCAATTTTTAAACACATTTTTTTAGGTCAGCATACTGGATGTGACTGCTTACAGTTATTTAACTATAGGTGGCAGTTATGGACCTCACTCCAGCTTACCTAAGATCAGGATGTCGAACCACAATAAATAAAATCTACCCTAAAATGGTTTTATTATTTATTTTTTATTTTGACTCAAGATGGACCTCGACTTGACTGAAAAAAAAAAAACAATTCAATTCGCGGTTACTTTAGTCGCCTTTACTATTAATTGACATACAGATTTGTTATTTGGTCACGTTTAGTCGTTTACCCTGTACACAACACATGAGTAGGACTTAAGCGAAAGTTGTTAGCGAGGGGAAGCTAATTAGCAATTTCTAATTGATATCGATCATGATACAATTAGATACAAAGATACGTATCAATTTAAAATATGATAGGTATGATTTTATTAACAGGGTAGATAGATATTCAATAAGATAATGGATATTAATATTTATTGCAATCTATAAAAAATACGAAATCTTTGATGGTTTGAAACGCAAACATGTTTTGTTAATGGAAAGTACGGACTACAAGTAAATTAGCGGAAAAATCGTCGTTGCGTGTTATAAAATGAAATGAGGTGCAAAGTGTATGCGTGTGTGTGTGCGAGGTTGGTCCTGGGCGATGACAGGTGCAGTGTGCGGGGCACAGCGCTCGCGTGGCCCTCTGCCTGAGTCACGCGCGCCTCGTAATGCTTGCATAATAATAATGACGGATGCCGATCGCGCGGCGGCTCCTTTGATCTGCGGCGCCTTTGATCTCCTCCGGAGCCGGTCCCGCCGCCCCTTCCTTACAAACGAGCCGCCGCTTACCTTTATTCGGTTCGACGCCGACCAGGCAAGTCGGGCCCTTCGCCCTCGCTCCAAATAGAGGCTTTTTTTAGTGCTACTGTGCGTCGGGCAGTATCTCGCGAGCTGTCAACATGGGGTGTGTGAGCGACCTGCGCCTGCGCATCTAGTGACCGCAGTGATGAGTGACCGTATCACGACCGGCCTTCCCGCCATTTGGAAGTGTATCATCTGGATTCTATATGTACGCATACATTCATTATTTTAATTACCGGATATATTCATTCTTCAATGTTTATTTTACGTGTAAAGTTGAAAGTTCAGTGAATCGTGAATATGACGAGTGTAAAATTGTCTTAATTAAACGATTGTTTATGTGTGTTGATAGCGATTTGTTTATTGTAGGTGTCATATAAATCGTAGACAAAACATAAGTGATATCGTAGCCTTTGATACATTCAAAGTTATATAATAGTCTAGGTCAATAACTGTGATATTTCCATTGAGTTTTTATGTACTATCGTAACTCAATGTTAACTTAATGTTTATTCCTAGGTATAATAAGATAATTAAACAAATAGTATATTTTATGTTTACTAAAAACATCAAATCTTAGGTAATTTGTTAATCGTATCGAGATAAAACGACAAAAAACAAGAAAATACAAAAACAAAACACAAATATGAATACGCCACTGCTATTTAAATTAATTAATTTAACTTAACCTAAACGCGGACGACCCAAGTATTTATTTATTTACATTTCTATGCTAAGCTATCAAACGTGCTTGTATCACAGAAACAGTACGACCAAAGACCATTTGACTATCGCTACAGTACACCATGTTTACTCCTTAGTTTACGGTTGCTTTAGTTGTCGGCAATTTCACGCCTCGCTTGAAGGATCCAAAGTTATAGGATGGGGAGAACACATGGGCTGGCAAAGCATTCCACTTTCATCAATCAATAAAATTATCTCGCCTCTTTCCCACAGGGATAGGCAGTGACAACTAAGCGCCACTTGCCACGATCCTGCATACTACTTCCTAATAATAAGTTACAAAAAGTTTGTTTTTATATAATTTTGTTACGAGTTATTGTGCGCGAGGTTAATCAACCCGTAATTCTGCTGCTACACTACAATAAATTTATGTGTTTCCTAAAATTATTTCGTTTGTACTGAAACCATAGAACGAATTCTAACAATTATTATTATAAACTATATTTCTGAGGTGTAGCCAAATCCTAAATATCATTTTATAAATGAAACATCTATAAAAATGTAAATGTAATAATATTTATTTGAAATATTTATTTATCACAATTTCACCTACATATTTACACCTACAATTATACCTAATATTTAGACTGAGGCAACTGTAAGTTAAATCGTTTTTTTACTCGTCGGCGCCCTTGGAGTTCCGCTTGTTTACCATCAGGAATCAGAAGGTCACATGACGAGACTTAATAATAAAAATTACGGCAAAAGAGTAATTGATTAAATTAGGGATATTATTAAAAACGCTTTCCACGAATCTGACCTAACTCTTTCGCTTCCTTCATATCCACAATTCTCTTCAAAAAAACTTTTTGTACAAAAAACCATGATATTTGCACATCCCACCAGATTTGGTATACGAGCGTATATGGCTTGCAAACATTGTTAATTTTATTAATAAATAATAATTAGTAATATAATTAATCTAATTTGTACGCTATATTTGTCTTATATTGCGTAAGACATATATAAGACATATATATTTGTAAACTTAGACGATGGCAAATTAATATTTCAACCCATTTTGGGCAAATCAATATTTCATTTCATTTCAAAAACGTATAAAATAATTTTGGTGTAGAGACCGTGAAAGACTATATCGGGATCAATTTCAAAGCTGCTAAAATCCAACATAGAGGTGTCCAGGCATAGCAGATGCGACCGCGCACAGCAGGTGGTGACAATAAACCTTATAAATATCAACCTAAGTCATTTTCTGAAATTATCTGAGTCGTTGGCGCTCTTGAACTTCTCCTTGCTTACCATCGAATGTAGTCTTTTTTTTATTGTGACACGACATCTGACTTCATCCCGCCTGATGATAAGCAAGAGAAGGTCCAAGAGTAACGACGACTGGAAAAAAACGAGTTAGTTCACGACTGCCCCAGTCGCCGGTACTACGCCGGCTAAAGGTGCTTCTTCTCGCATCGCTTGAAGGATCCAAGGTTATAGGATGGAGAAAACACATGGGCTGGCAAAGCATTTCACTTGTTGATTGATCTACAAAGAAAAGACGCACCGAACTTTTTAGTTTGATTGCCGATTCGGTCGACAAAATGCGGATGCTTCCCCCGACCAGTGCGGGTATAACGGGTGTGAAAAGACGAGGTAGGAACAAAGTTAAAGAGCTCCTCGAAACATTCTCCGTGGTATGGTTTCTATACAAAATGACACTACTGAAGGGCTTTTTATTATTATTTACGTTTCTATATTAAGCTACTAAAGTGCTTGTATCATAGAAATAGATCGACCAAAGTACATACACATCAAAGATACATGGGTACACTACGGTCGCCTTACATTATATTGAACAGGACTAACGGGTTGTTTCTACAACCGCATCAAAATTAGTTTAGGCATTAAGCAGTCTATACACCTGGCACCAGATTTATTCAATTGCATACCAATGATGATTTATAATTTCATAGATTGTCAAATTATAAATCATCATTAGATTGATATCAATAGATTGTCACGCCTCCATTCCTTTAGGGAAGTCTATTGGGTCTAGTGCTGGTGGCGCTGGAGTTATGTTACATGCAGATACAACGAGACGTTTGCTACGAAAACATTCCACTTTCCATCATTCTTTCCAATACAAAGTATACTTTTATATTTAAGGTTTTAACTTTAATATAAAAGTATTTTTATAGCACGGGTTTAAACTTGCCGGTACCAATGTATTTTTGATATGTATGTACCTTGTATGTGTGATATGTAAATCAAAGACATTCTCAAGAAAGACATAAAGCTTGTAAAAAGAGAATTGTGAATGTGAGGAAAACGTGGGAGTGGTGTCAGGATCGTGGCAAGTGGCGCTCCATTGTCTATGCTTATGAGAAAAAGGCGTGACAATTTGATTTGATTTGATTAATATGTACTTTGGTCATCCTGTTTCTATGATACAAGCACTTCAGTAGCTTAATATAGGACATTATAAAAAAAATAAACTCGTACATATGGTCATGACCATAGAGTCTGTATGAGAGAGTTGTGGAACTTTCTTCTTTCAGGAAGCAAGAAAGTTTTGGCGTTTGTGGGGATTAAGACGTTAAATTGTTAATGACGTATCCGACTTATGAATAGAGACGATAGTTGCCTTAGACAAAAATGTCTGCAAGAAAGCAATCGCATCCAACTTTTAAGCTGTTCCTAAAACGCAACTAAGTCACTTAAAAGTTGTGGTACTACTCAGAATCGGTACTAGACCACCAACTGTTTGCCTAATCTTTAAAAATCGTATGATGACTGGCATAGAACGACTATCGTTCGAATAGCGTTCTAAGGGGGAGGCCTATGTTCAGCAGTGGACGCCTTCTGGCTGATTATGATGACAATGGTGCTCGGATTGCCGTGCTAGGGGGGCTGATTGTAATCTGGCTGGCACATATCTCTAGTGGAAATCCAGCCTTACATAGCTTTAATTTGTGGTTAATGGTATTGTGTTTAAATTACAGATTGTGATTGTTGCTGGGGATAGTGTACCTACTCCTGATAACTTGCGGTTGGTCTGGTTATCCAATGCATCGCTGACTTGTAATGATGGATCACTTGCTGGGTAAGTTCAGAATTTGTATATTTTGTAGAAGAAGTAGATGCTTTTAATGTATTGAAAAACTAATATCTTCAATAATGTTAATTTCCAGATACTATTTTCGGCGCGGCTCTGACACCGGAAAATGGATTGTTTATTTAGAAGGTGGTGGATATTGTTGGGATTCTCGATCTTGTGCTGCGAGATGGCGACGACGACGAGGCCTGATGTCATCAAAACGTTGGCCCCAAATTAGACGACCACCAGCTATCCTCTCAACAGATCCTGATGTTAACCCACTATGGCATGAAGCCAATCATGTCCTTCTTCCGTATTGTTCAAGCGATATGTGGGCTGGAACACGACTTAAAAGTGATAACGATAGCTTCGCTTTCACGGGAAGGCTTATTGTACGAGAAGTGTTTAATGAACTATTACGAGAAGGGCTAAATGGTAGAGTTCTTCTTATTGGGTCTAGTGCTGGTGGCGCTGGAGTTATGTTACATGCAGATACAACAAGACGTTTGCTACGAAAACATAACATTAAAGTGGGAGCAATTTCTGATTCTGGCTGGTTCTTAGACAGGCCATCTCGAATCAGACATGGTACATCTGCTGAAAATATAGCACGACTAGGTCATACACTGTGGCGTGGTTCCCCGCCGATGCCATGTGTACGAGCTCATCCGGATAATCCGTGGTTGTGCTACTTTGGTTATCGTCTATATCCATACATAAGAACGTCCTTGTTCGTGTTTCAATATCTGTTCGATTCTGCTCAATTAGCAGCTGAAGGAATGAAAGCACCTCGAACGAGAGCTCAGTGGGATGCAGTGCATGCTACAGGAGCTGCTTTAAGAACAAGTTTACGCGGAGTACGGGCTGCATTCGCTCCAGCGTGTCTTTCTCATGGTATATTATCTCGACCTGAATGGATATTTATGAATGTGTCAGGAATTTCACTACCCAAAGCTATAGCATGCTGGGAAAGAAGGCTAGGTAACGGAAATCGACCACCGAGAGGCGGTTGTGCACCACGTAGACTGATTGAGAGATGCTCATGGCCACAATGCAATGGCTCGTGTCCTAGATTACGTGATCCACGTACTGGAGAAGAATTGACTATTGCATCGTTATTGCAAAGTTTTGGTTTGGATGTTCGTGGTGCCGCTGCAGCTAATGGCTTAGATGCTCGAGCGTTATCACGAATGAGTCGCGCAGAGTTATTGCCTCTTCTGGCGCCACATACCTGATTAACTGTAAGATCTGATGATGTTCAAACGTGCTGAGGCACGGTAAATCTACCTCGTTTTGTTGTACAATTACTTTTAGGTTTAATGTTATGGTATTTATTTGTGTACGTTTACCTAGTGTTACTGTTGTACCTTATTTATGTAATTGTAAAATAGCAGTGTAAATAGTATTGTTTAGTATTATTATCTTATTTAAAGATAGTTTTTTTTTGGTGAATAAATTAAATAAACAAAAACTTGGCACTATGAATTTATAATAATAATTTAACAATTAAATATTTACAAATAATCTCTTCTTGAAAGCGAAGATGGACTAGTTTAATTCACAATTCAGATTTAATATATACAAAATATAATTTAGAATATTAATTTAATACACTCTGTACTTCCTTTGGATTTCGCTGTTTCCGGCGGTAACTATTTTCCATAACTTTAATAGGTATATTGATTCTCGTGTTACTTCTTTGAAGAAGCCAAGGAGATCGACGAGTAACATTCGGCGTGTCTTTGCTTTTAAAACTTATGTATTTCTTAATATCAATACCAGTACCACGTAACGCGTCACGCTGACGTCATAACTTTCCACTACGTTCCAAGGTAATTGCTATAGAGACATCAATAACGTCATTGCCTAAGAAAAAGTCCGAAGACACTATATTTGCGTTTGGTCTCCACATTGTTGATAAACGTCTTGTCACATTCCTGTTTACATCATCTGCATTTTTTCTCAATGAACCACGGAGGAACATAATGTCGAACACATTGGGTGTTGTCTGCGCCATCGCTGAATGCATCGGGTTTCTAGAATTAGGTTTAGGCGACGTATCTATTGCATCATCCAGGAAATTAAACAACTCGTAAGGATTATTAGTATTCGCCCAAAGATGTGGTAACACTGGCCATAACCAATCATTATCTGTAAAGAGAGATACATCTATTTTATATTCAAAGGACATCATTAATTTGCTATTTTTGTACTTTATTTACTTTTGTAATGTCCAATGACGAAAAAAAAGAAAGTAATTTCGAAACTTGTATTGATAAAACTAATAACAATTTTGCTTTTAATTGTTGTGCAATTTGTAAAATACATAAAATATGGAAAATAAGCGCGTCTTCGTGACCGTCTCTCAATCGCGAAGACACGCCTGTTCACGCAATAGTTCTGCTTTGAACTGTCATAATTATAGTTTTTTCATTTTGCATACCTAAACTATGCAAAACAAAGGATATTTTGCAATTACATTATAATTTTCATACATTAATATATTTTAAAATGTATATGCAACTGTAAATACAGCCTAAGTCCCCATACAAAATGAATGATGTCCTTTGTCAATAGTGAAATTCGATTTACGTCACAGATGAATAAATATTCAATGTTGGTTTCAAATTAATGTGAGTGCTATTATTATTATATTTGTTTGATTGGCATGAGTTGAATTCAAAATTTCTATCGCTGGCTTACAAAGTTAAGTTATTGGACCACCAAGCAGCGATATTCTTTAGAAAGGTCATACGTGACTTTTGTGTAGTTGCGGACGGGCTGACACGTTCGAGTTTCGGGGTAAAATTGCCAATGTTTTCATTGTACAAATACGAGAAACTTTATTCTGCCTCTAAGTGGATTTTGAAATAAGCCAAGCACTTTTAGCACTCATTGTGGCTTTTATACTCTTTTATAATTTTTTGGTACAATATTCCTTCTTTATTTAGTTTGACGTATGTAAAATCCCGCCTGATGTGTGGTCCATGAAAGGAGGCGACTGCTATTACAGTTAAATAACTGCAAGTAGCAGTCACATTCATTGTGCCGGCCTGATTGAAACCGACAACTTTCAAGCTGATGTCGAAACGCGACTGGGTCACTTCACGGTTTACACACTTGAATGTGGTGGTACTACTAGAGCTGGGCAAATTCCTATCAACTCTCTGCCCACCACTCTTAAACAACTAGTCCCGGAGAAAATATCTACCTATTATTTTATTAATAACATTTAATTGTAATATTTAATCTAATTAGTAAATATTGCAAATAAAAGCTATAAAATAAATTTTGCTCCTAACGGGAATCGAACCCGGGACTTTATCCGTAACGGGCTGGTGTGTTGACCAAAGCGCCACATGTGTCGCCTAAACTCATGAATTTTAGCAATGTGTGGTCTCTTAATAAATGCCGTGATTTGAAACATTGAACAAATTGAAACGTGAAACAAAAATAAAATAGTCACGCGTTTTTCCTACAGGGATAGGCAGAGACAATGGAGCGACACTTGCCACGATCATGACACAACTCCCTCGCTTTCTTCACAATCCTCTTTATACAAGCTCTATAGTTATGGGCACAAGGCAACCTAGCTTTCTTGGTTGTCTCCGATTTGGTCGGCAAACACCCTCCTGGGCCTGCCTCGTTTAACGCATCCATTGACATGAGATTTATAAATTCTTATTAATATATATAAAATAAAAAGCAACTTACGTGCGACAATGCCGTTATCTACATAAGGTATTATAAGTCTTCTGCCTGAATTTGTAAAAGCACTTATGGTTGCTCCTCGTGTACCATAGCCTGTGGTAAAATCTCTATAAGCCGCTATATGTGGCCCGAGTTCACGTTGAAACAATTCTAAAAGACCAGCGTGTACATTTTTGATTGGTGCACCGTTCTGTTCGTAAAATCCTATTGGAAAGTGATGAGCATCCAATATTACTACCTGCAATTATTTTATATATTAGTGTTTACTGTTTACAAGTTTAATTAAATATCCATCAATTTAATTGTCACGCCTTTTTCCCACAGGGATAGGCAAGGACAATGGAGCGCCACTTACCACGATCCTTACACAACTCCCTTGCTTCCTTCACATTCACAATTCTCTTCATACAGGCTCTGTGGTTATGGGCACTAGGCAACCCAACTTTCTTAAGGATGTCTTATTGAGGATGATAAAAATATTCAATTATATATTCGCACACCTAGATCAATACTGAGACAACTCAAAAATTACGACTTTTGAGTTATCTTTATATTTGAATGCACGGTAAACATACGCAACTACCCAATATAACAGATTTATTAATAGTTTAAAAGATTCGTCGCCAGATGGCGTTAACTTTGTTTTTATGAACCAACTCCTATCACCTCCTCCCATCTAAACAAGTGTATTGTTAGTTGAGCTTCACTTGTCTTAGAGAATGCACGTATTATCAAGAACGAAAACACGTATATTTTGAATTGTTATAGTTTTTATTTTAAAAATACGTAGGTTAATTTGAGTTGTTATAGTGTTGGTAAATTTTCTGCCAAATTACTTCGAGTTATTTTAACTTGTTCCAGTTTTGTTTGATGAGGTTCGTTAATATATTGTTACTATTTTTACTTGACTTTGTTTGAATGGATCATATTGTAAATTCTTAGTTAACCTGCTTTTGTTGAATTAATTTTATTTTATTGTTTTTTTATACAAAGCCGAACAATTTTCTTGTTTTTGTCTAAAAAGTCATCTACGTAATTATAGTGTCTGTATCAAAATTATACTATTTTTAATCAAATTGTCTACCGCTTTGTTTTAGAAAAGATTTTTTGAGTTAACTTACTATTTTTGGACAAATAAAACTTACAGTTGCACCTTTAGTTCTTTTCAGAAAAAATGAATCTAGGCCGTATGCTCGTCAATATTATAAAAGAACATTATAAAGAGAACCCACTAACAGCTGACAATCAAAAGTCAGTAACGTCATCTAAAAGCACGAGAAAACCAAGAAAATAGGCCATTAAACACTGCCTTACTGCCCAAACCATGCCAGCAAATTGAAAATGATCTTTATGATAATAATATTACGCCAAGTGAAGAAAGTATAATATTTAACTCTGATACTGATCCAAGCTATGTCCGAAATATAAAGAGGAAACTACCCTCTAAAGTAATTCAATTTTCGTCTTCATCAAGTGATAATAGCCCATCTAGCACTTGAAATTCTAGCAGTAGTTCTGATTTTGAACGCAAAACTGGGACTGTCACTGATACTGCTATACCAATTAAAAGTCAAGATGTTATCAAAGAAGATTGCAATAATCAGCTTAACGAAAAAGTAAAAAGAGGCTAAGAAGGGAATCAACATGATAAGCTAATATTCGTAAAGCTCTTCTGAAGAAAATCGTTTCTGAAAGAAAGCTTCAAATGACTTGCAGCGAAAAATGTAGGCTACGTTGTAATATGAAAATAAACAAGACAACTATATTTGACGCTTATTGGGGCCTAGCTGATCTTCAGAAGCAGAGAGAGTTTATAATGAGGCATACTGAAGAAATCAAACCAAATTACAAATATTCAAGCACACAAGAGTATAGAAGTCTTAACAGAGCATTTTATTTCGAAGTTGCAGGCAATAAAATCAGAGTTTGTAAGACTTTTTTCAAGGCTACACTTGATTTAAGTAATACGGCCATTACAACTGCATTCTCTAAGAAAAATCCTTCCGGTATTGTAGCCAATGCTTTTAGAGGAAAACATGGGAACCAATCCAAAATTGATGTTAAATTAAAAAACAGTGTTATGGAATTTATTAATAGAATCGAGTCTCATTACTAAAGGGCGCAGACATCACGGGAATTCATTTGTAGTTACAAGTTATATCGTGACTACAAACAAGCCTTTGAGCATAAACATGTACCTTTCAACGTTTAACAGAATCTTCAACACAGAATTTAATGTATATTTTTTTTTGTTCTTGCAAGGAGAGTGGGGAACTAATTTTAATTTGGATATAAATCTTATTCAAGTAAAATGGCACGACATCAAAGTGTTAAGAGTGGAAAAGGAAAACCACTTATAATAATAAGAGACTGATTTTTGTTTTTAGTTGGCTAAGTGATATTTCCCTAATATCGATTGTTGTTCTCTAAAGCACCATACAAAATTATAACTATTCTATAGGTATCCTAAGAAGTTTGTACAAGACTTTAATTTTAATTACCATTTGATAATTTCCAAAATAGTGCAATTAAACTGTTACAAGTCTAAATGTGGTTTGTTTTGTATATAAAGTCACCACCCTAAAGTGTAACAACTCAAAAATAGGCATTATTGGTAAAAGGGATGAATTCTTAGCCCTATTTTATATATAGTGACATTTTACAACCTATTTATTATCTAAAAAGAACTTGAGATTCATAACTTTCCTAACAAAAAAAATCAGGAGACGTTTTTTTCGTCTCCTGAAAAATGACCTTTTTTGAGTTGTCTTAGTTTTGATGTAGGTGTGCGAAGAGAATACATAGGCAGGCAAAGAATATATTATATTCTTTGCCTGCCTATGTATTCTCTTCATCCCATGACCTTTGGGATCCTCCTTCAAGCGATGCGTGAAGCATAGTTGGCCGGCATAGTGACGGCGACTGAGGCAGCTGTGAACAAACTCGGTTTGCTCAGTCGTCGTCACTCTTGGACCTCCTCTTGCTCATCATCAGGGGGGTCGAGGTCAGATGTCGTGTTACAATAAAAAATAAAATAGAAAAATCTAAACACGGCTTTTTAATTTTTAAATACAAAATATTTCCTTTTTGCGTATGTCTTATATTTTGTATTATAAATTAAAATGAATGATAACATTAACATAAAAGAGTAAAAGTAATCAATCATAAAATGCTTATTATTACAACAGTTTAATTTTCCGCATTAATAATATAATTTTTCTCAATTGCTTTTTTATCAGCATATTAGGTACCTAAGTAGGTATAATATAAAACCGTAAAAGCGTACTTTACCATTATTTAAGATGTGAGATGTTTACGTACAATGAATTCTGTTTACGTTCAGAAATTCTCTTTGTGTCTGTCTTTGCAAACGAGTCATGTTTTTATGCATAGACGAGTCACTCATTTAAGCATTGAAGGAAAGTAGGGATAACTTTCCTTAGTTTTTCTTCGTATTTCGAAACACCTTTATTTCGGTCCATGATAAATGTATTTCGAATGTAACAGACCAAAAGTAAAAATGATAATGTTGATAAACTACCCAAATTAAAGTATAGTTCCAAATAAATGAAACATTAAAAATTATAATCTAATCACAACTCCCAATGTGACATTAAGTCATTCTGATAATAAAAAAATATTCTATCATAATTTTAAACCTGTCAAACACTGTATAAAATATTTTTGGATAGGTAGTTAATTGATTCTGAGTATAAAATTCTGATGTCGAATTTTTAATAGTTTTTTGTTTAAAATTATTTCTGATTACATTTTTTTCTATAAGCTTAATATTAAATTAAAGATAAATTTAGTTGAGAATAATGTTTAATGATAATAACCTTACCTCTTTGGTGTTATCCATAAAAGTTCTTATCTCTCGCAGAAGTGGCAATAGTGGCCGAACTCTGATCAGATTGTGATTCAACCAGTATCTGAAACCAGTTCCAAAATAATCAATTTGTGATCCAATTAAGGCGACTGACACAGCTTTTATATGATTCTGCGAAGGGAAGGGAAGTTGTGCGCGAATCATGCAATAATTTACGATATTGTAATAGTATACTACTTAGAAGCAGAATGAAACGTTTCGGTACATTAGTATGTAAGTTACCTAATTATCATACCTTAGTATAAATAGTATACTAAGGTATGATTATCAAACTATTTTTTCTTTCTTTAATATTAATTTTAAATAAACCAAATTAAAAATAAGGAATTTATGTATCTGATGTGGGTGTTCTCTGACCACATGGGTGATATCCTCAAGAAAGCTGGGTTGCCTAGTGGCCATAATCGTAAAGCTTGCATAAAAATAATTGTGGATTTGAGGAAAGCAAGAGAGTTTCAGAATCGTGCCAAATGACACTCTACCTATCCCTGTGGGAAAAAAATGTGACTTATTATCGTGTTAATTTTTGGTTAATGTTCACAATCTTTCATTATTTCGACGAAAAATAAACGCGATAGTAAGCCGCATAAAATTGGTTTATTTTATTAATCAAAGTTCGTGCAAAATCTAAGAAAATATGTATGGCTTATTGTAAAAGAAAATGGATTTATTTCAACCCACGCCTTAATGGTGAACGGCGATTGTTCGTACTACATCAATAGTTATGTCATTTCTGTTTGTTTTTGTGTACACGTAATGTTTGGGTTTTGCAATTAAAGTAACGTGGGTTGAATTGCATAAAGCAAGTTGCTTATTTGTATCCGACTGAAGTTTTTATTATAGGAAGCCACTTTATTATACTCGTAAAAAAGGCAAATATCTTTTTATTTAATCTGAACTCAATCTGATAGCATGCAAGAAGAGATTTAAGAGTGCCAATAACTGAAAAACTACGTCCGCCAGAGGTTGCGGATTCGGTCGATAGAATTCCTCCCTGCGCGAAAAGTATCACGGGAGATGAGAACAAGGTTGACTAAGACCATTTATAAGCAAACCATTTATGGTGGAATTTATATTCTATATATAATATATAAAGTTGTAA
The DNA here is from genome assembly GCA_905220615.1 of Tinea trinotella. Classification (NCBI taxonomy): domain Eukaryota; kingdom Metazoa; phylum Arthropoda; class Insecta; order Lepidoptera; family Tineidae; genus Tinea; species Tinea trinotella. The sequence continues at coordinate 6,612,732 of HG992314.1, forward strand.
CATCTACCGCTGTAGTATAAAGTAAACCTCTAAACATATGTGATGAGTTGAGGACTTGGTGTTGAAGATCTAGGAATAGATTGACCCTAGAAATACCTAACTTAAATGTTATCCGAATTTGATTTATTGGTTCTTTAGCTAAGTATGTTTTTCCAACAATATTAGCAGATATGTGATCCTACTATATTATTATAAATGTGAATGTGAGTTTGTTTGTTACGTTTTCACGCAACGACTACTGAACCGATCATCATGAAACTTTGTACACATATTTTTGGAGGTACTAGAAGTAACATTCGAGGATACTTAGGATACTTAACTCGCAGGATTCTTTAAATTAAAAAAAAACCAATCGATTAAAGTTTCAGCTGTTTGTAATATTTCTATTTTTATTTTCGTCTGACATTTTTATATGAGTTATCAAGTTATATCAAGTTATAAAAACAAAAAAAGGGATATACAGTCGAATTGAGAACCTCCTCCTTTTTTAAACCTAATTTTACGCGGGTGAAACCGCGGGCACACCTAGTAAATAATAAAATTGAGAAATTACCTGTCTTCAATATTGGGATAAAAATCATAATAAGCAATTCTGAAGTCTAGATATCTGATTCCATGAACAAGTTGGGCCCATATTGATCTGTCTTGGCAAAGCACAAAGGAATCCCTCGCCACTGAGCTTATTTCTGTATCGAAACGCCATGCACCTGCATTATGAGTACCAGGTAGAGCCAAGTCACCAATACGCATGTCTTTGATTTTATCACTAAAAAATATCTACATATTTTAGTTATTTTAGGATGTTAAGCTGAATGGACATGAATGACGAGGGCTGCTACTACAGTGAAATAATCCACTATGCCGGCCTAGTTAGAACCGGCAACTTAAAGCTGATCCCGAAACGTGACTGAGTCCCTTGACGGCGTATTTGTAAGTGGTGGTACTATCCCGAATCGGCAGACTGGGTACCATTATTTACCACTCTTAAGTTTATCAAGAGCTCCGGATTTAAAACCACTTGACAGTACCGATGTATGAAGAGAATTGTGAATATGAAAGAAGCGAGGGAGTTGTGTCATCGTGGCAAGTGGCGCTCTATTGTGTCTGCCTATCCCCGTGGGAAGAGGGCGTGACAATTTGATTGATTGAATTTTTGATCAACCTGACTTCGACTTGCTTGATGCAAGGCAAGAGCGCCGACAACTGAAAAACTTATTTAGCTCACGACTGCCTTAGTTGCCGTAATTATTCGTCGGTTTAAAAACAAATAAACCTACGCATAATCTTCCATCCAAGTTGGTTGAATTTTGAGACAATTATATGCATCTATCCCTTCATTACCGGCTCCAACCCATGGCCAAAGACATTGAGGTCCTTTGGAACCTACTCCGTCTTCCCAACCAGCAGGAAGAACTGGTTCACCCAAAGAAATGCTGGTAACTATGAATCCTTCTTCGGAACTAATGTTATATACAGCTATAGCATCACTCCATGATGTTGGCGTTTCATCGAAGAGACCTATCTGGAATTCGTAAAGATTTATTTAAATTGTTGACAGAAAAATAAATGATAATTAAGGTGACCGTGGTGTTAATGGTGATCTAAAATCGTCCCCTCGGTTCAAGACCACTTGCGGTACCAATGTATCTTTGATGCATGTAAATTAGACGTCCAGTTTCTATGATGTAAGCACTTTTAGAAGCTAAGTATACGAATGTTAAAATAAATAATAATAATGGAAATAAAAAGTCAGGTGATAATTATAGAATTACAAAAGCAAGTGGCTTGTCGTATTACGGCACCCCGCCTGATGTTTAGCTGGAGTGTAGTGAATGAAAGGAGGCAACTGCTACTACAGTTACGACTGACATGGTGTAGTGGCAGTGCAATGGTTACACAAACCGAGAGCACGAGTTCGAAACCACCCACCAGTACCAATGTATCTTTGAAATAAATACTTTGGTTGGCCTGTTTCTATGATACAAGCATTTTAGTAGCTTAGTATAGAAATATATAATAAAAAAATAAAAAAATAAGTTACATAACTGCAAGTAGCAATCACATCCACTCTGCTGGATTGGAATTAGATTAGATGCAAGCTGATCCTGACACGCGACTGAGTCACTTCACGGTCTGTAAACTTGAAAGTACTGGTAGTACCCAGGATCGGCAGGCGTTGCAGTTGCTTGCCTTCATTCACTGCACTCTATCTAAACATCAGGCAGGATGCCGTCAAACGTTGAGCCACAATGATAGATATACTTTAGTGACTACCTTTTAAATGTATTTCATAATTTGCGTTAGGTGTAAGTATGCAATTTACATTGTTAGAAATCTTCCATAATTTATTTTGGAAACCATTGTGTGATTTTACCAACAATATGTTTGCCAGACAATCGCAAAGTATAATAAATGATGGATATGCAAAATTACATATCATTAGATGCCATGATTCGTGATTATTGACTAACTAATGACGTGTACGTTTTACTTATTACATTCACCTAATTTCACACAATATGAACACAGTAAATATCAAATGTCATACTCCTATTAAGTGTTAAGTACTTGCTTAAGCCACTAGTAATCCTACGCAACAGACCTAGCCCTAAACACGAATGAGTTCCTTGCTATGCTGAGGTGTATCGAATCATCTTTAAAATTGCAATTTACCACGGATACTTTACTGCAATCAAAGTATTTGGACTTAAGAAATAGAAGGAGCCCTATAACAGCTACAAAATACAACCGTTTTTTACTATTTACACTTCTGACAATAAAAAAAAGTCAGAAGGGGATGAATATACATTTTACATTCGTAATTTAGAAGGTTGTCACTAGTTTTGATGATCATTTGCAAAAAGTAGTGCCCTCCTTTGAAGGAATTGAAGTACAAGTAGTTGTCTCTTTTAGTCACACGTGGTATATACATAGTATAAATGAAATAAATAACATTAAATTAGTTCTTATTTTAGCACAGCTTCTATTCTTTCCATATTCTTAGACTGTAATACTATTCAGATTTTATACAAAGAATGACTGATTTTGGGATACTTCATTACGTTCAGAATATATACACGGCATAATATGGAAGTAGTGGAAGCCCTATGTATAATTAATATTATTTATTAAACTGTCATGCCTTTTTTAATTTAGGCAGAGACAATGTAGATCCACTTGCCACAATCCTGACACAACTCCTTCGCTTCACATCCACATTTCTCATAATACAAGCTCTAAGGTCTAATCACTAATGTTTTCGTAGAAAAAAACAGAAATATACTCTTGAGTTAACAGATTGCATTGCGATAATAATAAAATAAATATTTATTTGGCTGTTATTATTTTATTTGTTAGTTGTTTAGCATTTTTTACATAATAACAAATAACAACAAGAATAAGATGTCTGAAGTAAAATGCCAAAATATAAATAATTTATGAATTATGTTGAAATGACAAAAAAATATTATCATAAAATTTCAATTGAGAAAATTATTTGGAAAATACTTTATTGAGAAAGTATGTTTTAAAGTAATTTTATCTAATATCATAGAATTAATAAGTTATAATGAGTTATAATAATATAGTTATAATTATAAAGTTATAATTATAATAAGTTATAATAAGTAAAAATACTAACAAAAATACTTATAAATTAGGGTATCGCTATCATTAGCCTGCGGCGCAAACTTAGACCAATTTCGCGTTGACCTTTTATCACGGAAATGAAACTTTTTCTAGGATACACGTAAGGAAAAACTTACTAAAATTACTTATACTAATCTCTGAACAATAGCTTTTCTATTACTTTCCTTTTTTGCCTTTTAATGGATTTCGTTGTTGTTTCTGTTTAGATATTATTAGATACGGTTCTTATTTGGCATTTAAACAGAATGATTTTATTATTACTACTTTAATTTGATAAACAGTAAAAATAAATCTCTTTCTAATCGCGAATGCTGGAATCAATAGTTCATAAAACATAAGACTTTTGCGGTGAACAATATAAATAACATCTATGTAAATTAGGATTGAAAATAATAGGCTCATAGAAATTAAAGGGAAATTATTTAAGTAACTAATTTTATACATTATTTTTAAGGTATCAGTACCTTAACACGAAACGTCTTTTAACGTGACATGAAAGGTTGTGCAAATGAAGATAGTTGAAATAGCAATTATTTTCTCCAGTTCTTATTTTTCGAAGCTCTTTTAACTACCTATAGGCAGTAGAATTATTTGTTCTGTCTTCTTTATTTAAAACCTACCTTTGTGGGGATATCACAGCCACTGAAATTCCAATTTAGTTCAATCGCATCGAGAAGATTACTGCCCGGCTTTAGAATCGACGGAGAATGTATTGTAGGCCAAACGCGTCCACAAATTGATTTCTCTACGACATGCTTTTGAGCTGGAACGAAAAACAAATTAAAAATTGTTTATAAATAATTGAATTATTAATAAATGTTTATAAATATACTATCAAATAATCATAAAAATTGAGAATAAATAAATACGTTTTTGTGCCACAAATATGTAAATTATTTTTTAAAATAAATTAATTTTTAGATGAGAACCACACTCTTCCAATAATCTTGCAAGAAAGAAGAAATTCTTTGACTCTTTCTTTAGAATGGTACTTAAGTATTTTTTTATTATAGTTTATTAGTATATTTTATTGTATTATATTATTTTAATTAGGTACAAAGTTGATATACTGCGTTTTATTATTTAGGAATATAATGACTCATTTCCACGAATAAGAGTATCCTCAATATAATCCGTGTAGAAGGCGTCTAAGTTTGTCTTGAACTGTTTCCGCATCAGTTTGCCCTAATTTATTTTTGCATGCAAACTTTTATCTTTCTTTCTTGCTGTAATTGGATTCTTCTATTTGTATGCTTAGTTTCGCTTAACAGTTTTACAATAAATTATTGCTTAGTTCCACCAATCTGCTGAGTCAGATTGGTGTTCTTTTTTAAAATAATTGTGACTGGATTTTATATTAATGCTTCAAATAACTGCCAGTAGCTCCTTCTGCTCCCTAAACGTCACTGACCGTATATTTAAAAGTAGTGTTATCCAGGTCGGCAGACTAGCTCATAATAAAATTTTAATAAGTATATGAATTAATATTAAATATGATAATCGTAATGGAATTTATTATGACAATTAAATGATATAAAAAGCTACACTAATAATAGATATGACAACAAAAGTAATTTATATTAGACAGTAGTCAGTAGTAATAGTCACTTTAAAGATAAGGTGACCGCTTGTAAAGTAGTGTTGTATTATCGCACAGGTATTTTTAACGACAGACTGTTATTGGGTAAAATGACTAACAATACTATGTTAAAATGCGAAAATAATATCTTAGGGAAATTACAAAAATAACTAAGATATGAATCTGAAGGAAAAAATTATCACAATATTACTACTCGTATAAGTAATATTAATCTGATAATTCTAATGAAAGTAAATCTAATAAAGTAAAATTGGAATGATCAGGCAATGATATCATTTCATTCCGACTTTACGTTATGTTTTATATACGCATTAGAAGATGGTGCAAAGGAATACCAGCAATATTAAAGTGGGCATTGGCGGAGTCTTATAATATTTAGTTGAATAGAGGGGAACTAAGAGCAGTAAAGGTAATCATTGACATATCGTAAAGGCCTTAAACCGACTTCACGGCTACAAATCCGGAACACTGTCTCCATTCTCCCTAGGTATCACGCGCTGGACCTAATATTCACAAAGATAATCCATGGAAGTCAAGAAAATTGTCTCTGTACTATAACTTTAATCTATTTTATAAACGGATTTTAAAATCTTTTATTTGTTATTGTAAAACTGCATAGGACGGACTAGCAGTAATTTTTTTTGTACACAAACTACAAGAGTTAATATTGTTTAGCTACTCTGCCTATTGGTTTTAAACTCATAATACACATTTTTTTATGATTAAAGGACATCATTCATTTTGGGCTTTTATGTACTACTTTTGTAATGTCTAATGATGAATAAATGGTATATAAATATATAAATGGTAGTTTCGAAAATATTAATAAAATAATGCTTTAAATTGCTATGCAATTGAGTTATTTGGAAAATAAGATATGGATTCTGTATCATCTGTCAATTACAAAGATACGCCATATTAACAGTTCTGCTTATAACTGTCATAATTATAGTTTGATCATTTTGCACACCTAAACTATGCAAAATAAAGGATATATTCAATTTACATTCCAATATTCGTACATTAAACTTTTTTAAAATGTATATGTTATACAATTAAGCCATAGTCCCCATACAATATAAATGATGTCCTTTTATCACTGTTTTTTAGTTTAGCCGATGTGTGATCTTAATCTTAGAAAATAATACTGTAAATAAAAACATGCATCTTCAAAGCTATATAATGTTAGTTAGGCTATATACAATGTTAGTGTGCCCCATACACGGTAGACCATTCGGCCCGGACCTATTTTTTAAATTCAATTTCAATTCAACTCCGTAAACATTAAAATATTTATAAAATTAAATAAATAACTTAATATTTGTATTATTTATGTTAAAATAATAGTTATTCTAATCATATGAGAAATTAATCAAAACAATGCATAATAAACATTAAACATATACGTATAAGATATTATGATATAAGATATGGCACACACTTTATATAAGATATATAAAATAAAACTATGTTAAGAAATTTTATTTTCTTAGATTTTGCGCAAACATTGATTAATAAATTAAACAAATTTTATGCGGCTTACTATCGCGTTTATTTTGGTTTAGATTTTTTATTTTTTTATTATTCCGACGTTTCGAGAGCTTTGCAGCCATCGTGGTCACGGAGAGTCTTTCGTAAAATCTAAACCAAAATAAAGGCGATAGTAAGCCGCATAAAATTTGTTTAATTCATTAAGAATTTTTGTTCACATTAGGCTGTTCCAGACTTTTTAATGTTAATAAAAATACGAGTATAATATTTAGGTATTGGCAATTTAGTTTAGTTAGGTATTAAATTTAATATCTAATTTATAAGAAGAAAAATGTTATGCGTGAGAGAGTTTAAGAAAAGAGTTTTAGATAATCATTATATAATTGTTTATACAATAGTTGCAATTGTCTTGTTTTTGCATTTACTCCATCATTTGGATTGCATCATTGCGCTTCAATTCTTAACGTAATAGGTAGGTATGCTAGGATGGTACTATATTTAAATAGTATTTATGTGATTTCTTCTTTTAAAACTATATACTGTATTATGAGAAAGTGAATCGTACTCATTATTGTCATAGATTCTTAATATCTATAAAATCATTTATCTATAGGTATGTGTTTATTTATAATAGTACGAATTATGAGTTCATCTAAAACAACTGTATTTATAAATAAGCAGTTAAAATAGTTGAAATTAGTTGTTTTTTTATGATAAATGTCCTTGACAGTGAATCAGAATGAGTCCAACTTACAAACTACAACTTACAAGGTGATTCCGAAACACTGATAAGTCATTTCACGGTCTCTATACTAGTAAGTGGTGGTACTACCCTGGATCGGCAGACTCGGAGCAAATATCCACCTCTGTTTTTATTAACCAATTTGTAATATTTAATCTAATTAGGTATTAAATATTACAAATAAAAGCTACGAAACAAATATTCGCTCCGACCGGGAATTAAACTCGAAACTTTAGGTACGAACAGGTGAGCTAACCAATGCGCCACGCCTGTTGTCAACATTAATTCTATGTTATATAGTACATATTATTATTAAATAACTTCCACCATCTAAAATTTAAGTAATTAGTCAACTATACAAGTTAGAAATATTTAAAGGCATGCTTATTTTTGTGCACCCAATACCTCAGTGAATATTTTTTTTATCGTCAACTTACATACATCGTTTCAGAGTTCGTATAATGCGACTTGTTTTTACTAAATCCGCCGTCGATGTGGGATAATGGAAACTTACTCTGCGAACTGCAAAAAGAGTGATGAATGAGTGGGTATGTAGTGCTTGGTCATGACGTACTTACCTAGTTGAAAAAGTAGTACAAATAAATACAATGTCGATCATAATTATTAGGTGTAATATAATGTTTATTTTTTTGAATTTAATTTCTATGGATTGTTAAAAGGTAACATCAAATGCAGTACAATGAAAATAAAAATAAACTTTATATTAAATAAAAAGAAAAGTAACTTTTTGGTCTGTTAATATCAACTATTAAACCTCTGTCGGGCGCGCCGTCTTCCAAACCTCAATAATTAAATCGAAACAGCATATCTAAGAAGTTAAATTTACAAAATTAGTTATAAAAATAATTTTAATATATGTTTTAGAAGTAAATATACTTAAAAATGCAACATAAAACAAGAAGTAAAATAATAACGAAAATGTTATTACGCCTGTAAGATCAGCTGCGCCCAACGGAGGATCAACTTATAAAATTATGAATAATGTGTTATGATTATTTGATATGACGTGTGAGCCGATATTTATTCCAAAATTAAGCAGAAGTTTTGCAGAAGCTAATACTCAAAATAGGACATTAAAGCACTTCAAGTACGGTTGTTTATTTGTATAAATTGGTTTAGACAATCAAGAATACCAATTATTAACAACAAAATAAGTGCTTTAATAAGCGACCCATGAGCACTGATAATTAGAGATCCGTTGTGTGATGACCATCCATTACTACGCCGATCATAAAATGATGTTATCTATTTTTTTATTGTGATACAGCGACGTGAGATAGCGCCTGAATATAGGCATCTGTTAGTAAATAACTGTACTATGTATGTGTCTTAGATTAAAAAAATCATGATTATTAATACAATTATAAATTCTATGACAATAAAAACTGGTGGTTCAATGCTAGGCATTGCCTGACTCGTCTATAATAAATTATAATAATTCAAGTCATAAAAATGAAAAAATAAACTTAATTATATAGGTATAAGTAAAACCGAGAGCATAGGTTCAAAACCACTTGCCGATACCAATGTATCTTTGATATAATATGTACTTTGGTGTCATGTTTCAATGACATAGAACACTTTAGTAGCTTATTATGGAAATGTAAATAAATAAATTAAAAAAGAATATAAATATAAATGACGACACGCAACTTTCGTTGTCTATACCTAACCCACTTAAAACATGGTGTGATCAAATTCTTTATGCATGCAAACGTATTACATTTAAATATTAACACACTACTTAGTTAGAAATTCTATGACATAAATCATAAAACAAACATTGGACAAGAGTAATTGTTCAGTGGACGGAGCGGTCGCGCATTGAACGACAAGTACTGGGTTTGATCCTCGGTCGCAGTTGACCAAAGCGAATTTTACGAAACGATACTCTCGTTTCGTTCACATCCACAACTCTTCCAATACAAACTGGTTTTGTCCACTGGTGATTATGCTGTTTTACGACTTGCTGATTTAATAAATGACCCATCCTTGCCGTTCACAATTAATTAATGTGCCAAAACTTACTCAACATACCTTTCTTCATCATTGTCACTATATCTTCATTTAATTCATACTTTTACCTTTTTCTTGTTATCCAGCTAGGTATTGTAAGCTAATAAGAGTAAGTTAATAAGAACATCATGAACGGTCTGCAGTTTTAACCATAGAGGTCGTTTTTTTTTGCAATCTGAAGTCTCATCTTAGTAGTAGACTTTGCATATATTGGCAACAACATTCGGCAAGGATTATCTGCTCAATTTGTTTGGCCCACTTTAGTTTAGCGGCTTTTTCGCCTGCGTTTTGTGTTTTGAAACGCAGTATGGTGCTTCGAATATCATCTGTGAGGTTCTATGGCTATTTGAAAAAACCTCGAGCCCCTCTTCGTAAGAGTTAAGCAATAAGGCGTATAAAAATATTATTAAAAAGTTTCACTTTGGTTTGTCAGAACTGTAGATACCTAACGTAATAAGAGAATATAACACTATCCTCGGAGCCATTCAAACGATAGCGTGGAATATGAGACCATGCTTCATACTACTCAGCCAAGGCTTTTATTGCATAGCAACAGATAAGATCGTGATTTCTATTCAATCCGTTAGGTGAAACTGCATGCATACACGTATGATTATATTATATAATAGCTGACGAATGGGGCGGAGTAGTCACCACGCGACTACCTTGTATGTCTATGCACTCGTCCAGATTCTATTCCCGTACAGAGCAAAATATATATTCATTGTACATTTATTGTAATATTAAACTATATTTTAATGTGATAATTATTTGTTTTTTATTTATTGTCGCCTTTAATACCGAGGTCATTAGCGACTACAGTGGAATATGACTATAATAGATTATAATCTAAAATATAATCCTACAGTAGATACATTAGAGAGATTAATGAAATATACATTTTTGAATACTTTGTTTTAATTTAAATGCAACTCTTTCCAATTATATTCTAGCGAAAGCATGATATGAAAACGGCTGATACCCTATTTTTTACTTACATATTTTTATACTAAGCAACTAAAAGTGCTTGTATTATATCATATAGGATATGATAAAGGATAGAATAGAAATAGATAGATAGAATAGGATAGAAACAGGACGACCAAAGTAAATATATCAAAGACATTAATTTGAAATTGGGGAATGGAATCTCGGTTTGCGTGACTATTGCACTAGTACTACACCACTCTCGCCTTATATTCCAGTCAAAGGTCGAGCCACAAAAAACAAAGCCTATATAAAAACCTACTTTTATTACAGTAAAACAAAATCACAATTGTATAATGGTGTGACATCAACAACATGTAATATTTGTTCGTCATGTATTGTGCAAAAACTGTGCAAGATGACCTAAATTATATGTCGAAAAGTGTAACGCATGCGTTAGCATTAGCAACCACAATTATTTAACCATTGCTTTGGAATAATAATTCGGTATCAGCTTGTCAGTTGTCGGTCCTAGATCAAATAGTGGATGCGACTGCTACTTACATTTATTTACTGTAAGTAGCAGTCACCTCCATTTATGGATTGCGGTCCAGCTTAAAACATCAGATAAGGTGCCATCTGGCCGTTGTATTTTTATTAGAATTAACTCAAGAACGAAAGAAAAATTGTCGTAATCTAATGAAAGGACTACCCAAGCTCTGGCCATAGAACTCGTCAGAGTTCGCCAAGGGAGTAGCGAACTCTTATTGGAACCTGAACAAAGAACTTTTATTGGAACCTGTGACTACCTTACATGAAAACAAAATTAATCTCTTTTTATATATATTTTTTATTACAACGCTATATTTTCCCTTGACTTGCCAAATTGCAAGGGGAGGTCTAAGAGTGCCGAGGACTGAAAAACCTGATTCAGTCACTGTCACTTTGCCAGCTCCAAGGATAAAGAGTAGCTTCACCATGAGCTTGTAAAGCGTTCCACTTGTTGATTGTACGACAAAGAAATGACATGCCGAACAGGGATAGGCAGAGACAATGGAGCGCTACTTGATACGATTCTGACTTCCTCGCTTTTCCCGCATCCACAAGCTCTACAGTTATGGACACTAGGCAACCCCAACTTTATCGGAGACACCCGATTTGGTATAATTCTCCAATTACACAATCCAATCTTTAATATATATATTTTTTGTTTTAATGTTTGTTAATTAAATAACTATTTATTATAAAAAAAAATTAAAAAACGTTAATAAAGGGTTTTAAAATGACAGACAAAATTATTTATTTAAAATTGCATTAGAATTTATTATAAACATACGTTTCGTTAATGCTACTTAAGTTACGACATGCAACTTTTTTTAAAGAAGTCTAAAATATGTAGAGTTTATTTGCGTCATGGACAAACAAAAAATTCACTTTGACTTTGAATTTTGACCAGTTTTTATAGTAACTGGTTTTAACATATTATTTGTAAAGCTAGAGAGGAGTGTTGAATTGAGACTAGAATGGTGGACAGTGGTGCCCAGTCTGCTGATCTGGGGTAGTACCACCACGTGCAAGTGTGCAGACTATGAAGTGACTTAGCCGCGTTCCGCGATCATTTTGTAAGTTACCGGTTCCACTTCACGGTCTGTCAATCAATCAGGCAGAGACTGTGGAGCGCCACTTGCCACGATTCTGACCCCTCGCTTCCTTCACATTCACAATTCTCTTCATACAAGCTCTATGGTTATGGGCACTAGGCAACCTAGATTTCTTGAGGATGTCTCCGATTTGGTCGGCGAACACCCTCCTGGGCCTGCCTTATTTAACGTATCCATTCACATGAGGTTTATAAATTCCTTTTGTCAATCTACTTTCACTCATCCTTTCCATGTGCCCAAACCATCGAAGCATTCTTTTGTCAATCATTGTCACTACATCCTCATTCAAACCCTACCTATCGCGCACTGTGCTATTCCTTATTCTATTCGCTATCGTCACTCAACATACACTCCTTAACGACCGCATTTCAACAGAGTTATTTCTACTCTTATGCTTCTTCTGCCACACCCAACATTCACTTCCAGCATTAATGTAGGAACAAGCACCGCGTCTGTATACTTTTAAAACACTACCCCGGATCGTATATTTGTATACATTGTTTATTTGCATGCATTTCACTTGTTTGTTGTACAAAATATATCACATAGAGGCTTATGCAATATGCACGGAACAGCAACACGAGTGTTTTCCGTGTGCGTGCATTTTATAAGTGTAATTTTACTGTTCATCACAATGGCGAAAACACGAAATACACTCGCATATATGCGTCTGTTAATTAATACTTCAGTCACTTATATTATTCATGAATGTTATATTATATGTAATTATACCATTTTATAAATAAAGTTATTGTATTATATTTCGCACTAGACAATTTTACTTTGGGACCGGCGACCATATCCTAGGTTGCTTTACACAAACTTGCGGGGTTAGGTTGGACAAATTAAAACGACTATCGTCTGTATCTCATTGTCGATTGGCAAAATAATAAAAGCTAGGCTAAATCCACCAAAATGAGACTATTGATGATAATGATAAAAGGTGTCGTCGCACAGACGTTATTTATCACAACGATTAATTGTCTCGTTTTATTAGATTTTAGCCTAGCTTTTGTTATTTTGACAATCATCGACGAGAAACGATAATTGTTTTAACTTGCTAACCTAACCCCGCGGGAACCTTTCCTTCAAAACAACTTGCCGGTATCAATGTATCTAAGATATAGTTATATACTTTGATATATGTAATTTGGTCATGGTTAGTAACTTAGTACAGAAATGCTAACAAAGTATTTTATTTCCTATTATAAATATATACCTATTAACTAATCGTATTTTAAGTTCTACATAGCGAATTAAGGTAGGTAGATCACTAGATTAATACTACTCTCCTTGCTTATTATCAAGTAAAGACGATTTAAAATGACTGGTTTCAATTGAAAAAAAAAGGAAATTAAAAATTACTATTTGAAAAGTTTACGCATAAAATTAGTAAGTAATTAAATAATTGTTAATCACAAATATAGTGATAATGCGTATAAAGACTTTTATTCATTATATAGATTAGAATTTATAATTATTCTCGTAATTTTGATAATACTATATAATATTTAAATAAAACCATAATATATTGTTAGACCGTACATTTTGTTATCCTCAATTCTTACATGAAGCGAATTGAGGAAGTGAGATTTTTTTAATTTTTTTTTTATTGTGACTCGACATATGACAGCCCCCGCTGGATGTTAAGCCAAAGTGTGGTCCATGAATGAATGTCACTGCTACTACAATTCAATAACTGTGAGTAGCAATCACATCCACTATGCCGGCCTAGATGGAACCGGCAACTTACAAGCTGATCCCGAAACGTGACCAAATCACTTCACGGTCTTTATACTTGCAAGTGGTGGTACTACCCCGGATCGGCAGACTGGGTACCACTGCCTACCACTCTTTGATAACCAGACCCGAAGCAAATATCCATTTCTTTTTTTTATTAACAAATATTTGTAATACTTAATATCATTAAATATTTGCAATATTTAATATTATTAAATATTGCAAATAAAAGCTATGAAACAAATATTTGCTCCGACCGGGGATCGAACCCGGGACTTTACGCGCAACAAACCAGTCGCTAAACCGTTCGCCCACCCCTGTCGTGGACGAAGATAAGCTTAGAGTATACATATATCCTATAATGAAAACTCAAAGGAGAGAAGCAAGAAAGCTGTATCAAAATCGGTAGTGACTCTATATCCTCTGCCCATTTTAGTGAATATTTAAATTCACTTGTATTAGGTACTTAAGATGCACCTAACACCTAAGAAATAACAATGAAGTAATAATTATAACAGACGACCGTGGTGTAGAGACAGTGCAATGGTTACGCAAGCCGAGTGCATGGGTTCGAAACCACTCACCGGTATCAATGTATCTTTAATGTAATGTACTTTGGCGGTCGTGTTTCTATGATACGAGCACTTTATTAGCTTAGTATACAAATGTATTATACAAAAATGTGCGAGTGTTCTTGAGTTAGATGTCTGTTTATAAGTTTCATTGTTTTGATTGGTTGTATTAGCTTCAAATTGCAACATTAGATTGTAATTATGATATTGGAGTCTTCCGGTTAACACACCTGTACAAATACAAAATCTATATTCACAGTAAAAAACAAAATATACGCACATAATAGGAGTTTAAAGCTCCACGTTACAGCTTGTGTACTGTCTTCCAGGAAAAATGCATGGTGGAATGTAGACCCATATTAGGCAGAGCGCCTGTCATACTAGGGACCCAACGGAAGGATTTTCAAACATCCAAGGATGACAAGGATTTCTGGTTATTTGTTTAATAAGGTATATACGTTAGTTTGTAAAGCAAATTACTTGCAAACTTGTTAGTGCAAAACTTGGGGTCAATAAATAACAACAAAAAATAAAGCGTAAAGTTAAAGATAAATTATCTAGCGCGATGATCACGATTGGGTAGTTAGACATAAATAATGTAGACATTTTTACAGACTATTATAATTGGCCTAATTTCAATAGATGTTATTATCAATTTTTATAACATCTATTTTTATAACATCATTATCTATATATAACATTTATATCGTCTCATCTTAATTTTTACGGGGATTTTATTTCATGTTATTTTATTTGACCCCAACTTGTCTGAAAATAAGCAAGAGGAAATCCTAAAACGCCGAGGATAATCTTCAGGGCCTTCCCAGCTTTTATTAGACCATGGTTTAATCAAGAAAAAAAGTAAATAAATCTTTGATAAATGTACTTTAATCGTCCTGTTTTTATGAGCCCAAACACATAAGTACTTTGGTGTAGAAATGTAAAAATAATATGGAATAATAAGAGATTCTCTAAAACTATTTTTGTCTACATATTTTAGTGCGAATTTCATTAAATCTTGATACATGTGCGTATCGAATTAGTGTTTATTGTGTGTAATATTGGATAATCAAATACAAAGTGTAATAATACGGCAATTAATTATGTATGTAATAATAATAAAAAAGTTTGTATAACACTCAATTAACTATTACGAATAAGTATTATTGTTTAGATATTCCCGATAAATTCAAATGCGGATATCATCCAGGATGTTATTTTAATTGAGAATGAATCATTTATTATATCATTTTTAATTTAGAATAATGCACAATACCACAAAGACGGACTTAATGCCAAAAGTATTCAAAACCAGAAAACCTTCAGGATGTAGATGAGAGGTGCAAACTAGATACATATGAAAGACACAAAAATTATTAATTCGTGCATAAATACACTCTAAAACATAGACACATAAATAACACGTATCCTATTATTATTACTATTATTACAATTAATACCTATAAACTTAAAAAAACAATTAAAAGTAATTTGGATTGTTCTGTTTGTTTTGTCTGTCTATTTTATTTAGGTTATAATGCTTTACCAGCTCATCTTATCGGATGCTTTAAGCAAAGTGTGAAAAATCACTTTTGACTGGCATATTGACGGCCACCGAGGTATTAACGAAACGGTTCCTTCCTTTGCATTAGTGTAAACATCAAGCAAGTTTAAGTCAGATGTCGCGTCTCGAAAAAAGTTATATTACTAAAAGAACAAGAGTACTTTTTTTGTTTTCATTTATTGAAGAACTAGAGACGAAGTTAAAATCTGTCTCATTTTTCGATAGCTACAAAGTATATGTATATTTTAATTATAGAACTGCAACTATCTTTTGAAGTAGGTCTTCAGTTGTTAATATAAAAATAAAATTAAATTAACGATTTTACCAACAACGAGGTTTAAATTAATAATAATAGGAGATTAAATGAAAACTTAATGATATGTTTGTCATATTTAAATATAATATACACAAGGAAAGTAAGTCTAATAAATAATTATATATTTTTTTAAATACTTTGGTCTGTAGATGTAAAATATGTTAAAGATCGAATACATTCTAAATATAATTATGATAAAGCAATACCATACAAAAGTACGTATTTTTTATTTAAACAAACTGACCTTAAAACGGTAATTCCCATTCAAATTTCTTAGTTTATTTATATATAAACAAAATATATTTATATCACCACTTTAATATTCGAACAATTTAAAGACTGATAAAAAGATTGTTAGAATTAATATTTAAAAAAATATATGAAATAACTCACGCGCTATTGATGCGCCGAGTGCAGTAGCGACGAGAACAAACCAAGCGTACCACGAAACAGCCATCTCTTACGCTGGTCGTCGTACCACTGTCACTCGCTTGTTTCTTTCACTATACAAAACTATTGCGCCTGCGACGCCAAACAAAACACCGTCACAATTGTTGTTTTATATGAAAACGTTAGACTATTCACACAATAAAGATTAGACTAACTAAAGATTAGACATTTATGAAGAGGCGCACACTTGTGAGAAACGTGCAGTAGATAAAATTGACAAAAGATCCTTTAAAGTAGAGTAAGAGAAGACAATTTCTATGCTTTCAAGTGTATTAAGTTGAGATTACAGGACCAAGTCGCAGTTAGGGTTCAATCTGTAAACTTTTTTTTATATTTACATTTCTATATTAAGCTACAAAAGGGCTTGCATCAAACTGGGGGCGTACCATCATTTCTTATAGCGTTATTGTTTAAATTGTCCAATGTCAATTCGTACTTCAAATACTTGAATAAAATTACTATTGGCAGTTATATGTTACATCAATATTTATTCCTCCAAAGCGTACCACCGCTATAATTACCAAAGATAATATTAGGATTTAGTATTCAAATGCAACAGCAATACGATTGTATACGTAAAATCTATGCGAATGTAGAAATAAATTTTAAGGAATAAAACAAAATTGCAAATAAGCGGTGGTGGTATGAAATTAAGTAATCTTGTTTTATACGTCAAAGAGTCCTGTCTTGTTTTTAAAAGTTGGGACGGCTCTAGGGACGGCCAAAATACATTATATCAAGCATACATTGGTACCGGCAAGTGGTTTGAGTGACCATTGCACTACCACTACCAGGGCTTAAACATATTCAGCGCCGGGGTGCGAAAGTCAAGGCTCCGCTCGTGTGGTCTCAGTGTACTAGGTACCTATCGAAATTTATGGCGGTCGGCATGCGCCCTCTAAGACTCTGCGCCCGGGTGCACTGCACCCCTTGAACCCCCGGGTAAAGACGGCCCTGACCACTACCACGGTGTACTGCTTCTTCTTTCAGACCATTAATCTCTTATTATCGTACCATGGTTAGCATGTTTGATTTTAAGGTCTGTGGCCTAAAAAAATCTGACTGATTAATTGCTTTCTGTAATGTATTCTGTCCCTTAAAGTACCTATATGAAGGCCGTATTGCGTAGCGGTATTATTATTATGTTCGTAGC
This sequence comes from Tinea trinotella, assembly GCA_905220615.1. Lineage (NCBI taxonomy): Eukaryota > Metazoa > Arthropoda > Insecta > Lepidoptera > Tineidae > Tinea > Tinea trinotella. Next base: position 6,630,633 of record HG992314.1, read on the forward strand.
AGTTTTTGGAATTTTCGCTTTGTCTCTATTCTTAGTTACAGTGCCTATGCACGCACGTGCTACACAAACCGGATGTAGAACATGTTTATACGCATTGATTCATCTGTCATTGCCATTCTCAGAATGATTCAACTTGAATGAACCCGTGCGGGTCAATTTTGTTTGAACTTCCATTAAGGGGCCAAGTAATTCTTCACAATTCAATGTATGTCATTGACGTAACCAATTCAGACTACTTGAGTATCAAATTGAATATTTATTTATAGCATTGTGTGTCCGCACATGCGTAAAAATGTGATGATAGCCGATAAGATTGTTGTCGTACATTAAAATAATAAAATGATTTTAATACTACTTTTTAGGTTATTTTAACAACTAATATTTAATGTAAGGATAAAAATAATTTGCTTATCATTAAGATAAGAATCAAATAATTTAAAAATATTTTTTGAATTTAAATCACGTTTGTATTAAAGGATAATGCCTATTGTCTTAAAATATAATGTATAATTATAAATTGTAATTAATCATAATTGGTGAGTTTCGAATCATTAGGTGAAGGATAAGGTCAGCATTTTTGTGATAAATGATATGATTACGTCATATACACGTTATGTAGATTTCTATCAGACGCAACACTGCTATTTATATGTATTTTTGACATACTCGTAATATTATATGTTCAGACTACACTGAGGTCCGACCCATCATTTTATTAATGATGATTCAATAATGAAAAGGTGACCGTGGAGTAGTGGTAGTCATATAAACACAGAATACTCGGTTCAAATTGTCCTGTCTACTTACTGTCGGTACTTTTTCTATAATACAAGTTTACTATCTTAGTATAGGAAAGTAAAAACATCATAAGCCTATAAATTTTACGGCGGCCAAAGACGTCGCCGCTCGCCACTATGCCGGCCAAAAGTGCTTATTCTTCATGCATCGTTTGAAGAATCCAAGGTGCCGTATATATATTATACTTTGTGTATATTAAGGACTAGAGAAACTAATAGATTATCTTTTGTTATTAATTAATATTAATTTAAATCATGATATAAATATTAATCCCAGTGAAGTAAATAAAAAACAAACATAATTATGGTAGATATGTATCTTTAATTTCATAGTTATTTAAAAACAATCATGTAAAGATTATCTTTGAAATCCGCTACTTATTATCATGTTATTTGTTTGCATATTAAATTATTCAAATAAAATAAATCAATCAAATTTAATATATAAAATCTACATAACATTATATTATTAATATTATCTAGGTATATCTATTATCATAAATACAAAATTATATTTTATTCTTATTTCTCTATTCTTTAAATCCAATAAGAGTCAGATATTTGTTTTTTTAAGAGTAGTAGGAGGGCACTTGGTGGCCATATGCAGTCTGCCAAACCGGGGAAGTACCACGACTTTTAAGCGTATAGACCGTGAAGTGCCTTGGCCGCGTTTTAGGATCAGCTAGAAGTCAATTCTAATTAGGCCGCGTGTTATTTAAATGTAGTAACAGTTTATGGATCTAGTAAATGTAAAGTAGGTCCTAAATTAATTATTGGTTTTCAAAAGATCCATGAAGTCAGCAATATTAGAAGCTCTTATTGCCATTCTGTCTTCAGTTTTCAGAGAAGTAGCTAAAGATTGCGCTCTACTCGGATTCCTTAATACTGGTTTTTCATTCTTCCTTATATCCAACGAAGCCTTTAATTCTTTTATAATTGCTTCTTTATACGTAACCTGAAATAATAATGAAAACACCTTTAAATAATAACATTAATTTGATAATTAATTTTAAAGAAAGTTTTTAATCCCTGCATCATCAGCAAGAAGGCGTCCACTTCTGAACATAGGCCCCCCCCTTAGAACGCCATTTCGAACGACAAGATGCCAGTTATTCGTGACTTCCACTATGACCAGCCCTTTGCCACTTCAGCTTGCAAATCCTACGAGCTACGTCGGTAACTCTGGTTCTTCGGCGAATATCCTCGTTCCGGATTCTGTCGCGCAAAGATACTCCAAGCATAGCTCTCTCCATTGCTCCAATAAATAAATAAAATGACAATTCAATTTATTATCAGTATGTTATGACTGTGGTAGGCAGTGGTACCCAGTCCTACCACATATATATATATATATTACCACCACTTACAAGTATATAGACCGTGAAGTGATTTGGTCGGGTTCGGAATCAGCTTGTAAGTTACCCGTTTAAACTGGGCCGGCATATTGGATGTGATTGCTACTTAGAGTTATTGAATTGTAGTAGCAGTGACATCCATTCATGGACCACACTCCAGCTTAACATCTAGCGGGGTGCTGTCAAATGTCGAGATAAGAAAATTTCACAAGGTTTAACATTATATTTAGTTATGTTGCTACTTTCTAGAAAAGAAATACTTAATAATTTTATGTGAATGTTATCGCTTCAATTGCTATTGCTTTTGTCGGTCATTTCGCATATTGTTTAAATCAAATATCAATAGATATTCATGAGAGTAATATTTTTTTTTTATTGTGACTCGACATATGACAGCACCCCGCTTTATGTTAGGCCAAAGTGTGGCCATGAATGAATGTCACTGCTAATACAATTCAATAACTGTGAGTAGCAATCACATCCACTATGCCGGCCTAGATGGAACCGGCAACTTACAAGCTGATCCCGAAACGTGACCAAATCACTTCACGGTCTGTATACTTGGAAATAATCTATAAAATACCCAGTAAACAATAACATTGTTTTAAAGATAAAGAGCTAGAATATTTTATATTATGATATGTATACTGATTAGTCATTATTGTCCCTACTTAGTTGTGTCAGGATCGTGGCAAGTGGCGCTCCATCGTCTCTGCCTATCCCTGTGGGAAGAAGCGTGACAATTTGTTTGTTGTGTTTTAAAAAATATATATACCTTATAAATGTGGAGATTTATAAGATTGGAGATCTATAAGGTGGTCATTTGCCTAGAAGAGGGATAGTACCACCACTTTTGAATGCAGTATGTGTGAAACTCAGTTGCGTTTATGTAACTGTGCATCCATCCATTCATGAATACTCCAGTTTAACATCAGGCAGGGTGCTGTCATATTACTAGTTACAATTAAAAAAGGCCTAATTAATTTTACTTTATTTTAATATAGTTCATAAACGTAAGTGAAAGTATGTAAAAACTATAAATTAAAATTGAAATTCGATATTAATTAAAGAAATTAAAAAAAAAGCAGAATGTATATTTCAGTATAATATAATAATAAACTTAAATAATTAGAATAGGTTTACAACCGACTGCAATGCGACTGAGATAACCGTAAATTGAGTCGGTTTTTTAGATGTCAGCTTCCTTTGACCTGCTTTTTCTTATCATAAGGTAAGTCGAGATTACTTTTATTTACTTATTCTAACACTTAATTGTTTATCTTTTTATAATAGGAAAACCTATTGCCTCAACGATTTCGTGTCATTATAAAGATACATGTACTAGCATATATATTTTATACTTTTAAATACTAAGCTACAATGCTTGTATCATAGAAACTAGGTGACTAGTGACTAAAGTACACGGGAACAAAGATACATTGGGACGGGCAAGTGGTTTTGAACCGGGGAGTTTAGGTATGCATGGCTATTTCATTATAACTACAACACGTTCGCCTTTAATAATTAATAAAGCCTCTACCACACAGGCGCGTTATTATTGGTCGGTAATACCAGATGCGTTATTGCGATATCTGTTTTAGTACAATTTGTATTAGGACGGCTACAAAGTTACACACTGCGATAATAACGACGCAATAGAAGTAGGACGCAGTTTCGTGCAAGGAATCGGGACGCATTATTGCATCCGATATTATAGATCGATAATAACGCGCCTGTGTACTTATATTTATGATTCTACAATAAAATAAATGCCTAATATAGTTAGTTATATAAACAAATAGTATACCTGTTCTCGTATAACAATATTATGACATTCAAATAAAAATTCCCCAATCGATATTAGTATACAAAATACTAAACCGATAATAAGTACAAGAAAGGCACCAATTAAATTTTCCATTTCCAAATCACCTTCCACGTCACCTTTTTCTGTATCTTCCTAAAATACAAAAGAGTGTTACAAAATACCGGTAACTACTAAAGTGCGTATATAAAAGTATATTAACTATAATTAAACTATAAATTAAAAATATCATTCAGAGACGTCCCATCAGAGATAATACCAAGGAGACTAACAACATTTCCCCTTTGTATAGCAAGGCTAATACGTTGGCAGAAAAAATTGCCAGCCCTCCTGTCTCCAGAATTCTCCGTCAGCTGCTTGGACAACTTATTGGCCAGGCGCTTGGCGAAAGCTCCCTAAGGGCCCATCGTCTCGACCCTAAACGGCGCAAACTCGAAACCCGTATCGAGTTTGGCGTATTTGCGAAGCTTGAGATTCTCAGCAGAAATCGCCGCACTTCCCGCGCTTAACAATTTGAGATGGGGCTAATGTGTTAATGCTAATGGGGCGTTGTGCCAAGTTTTCACGGCACAACGGTCATGCCGTCGGGGCTCTTATATTAAATATTATTAATAATATATTTTTAAATAACATATTCCAAGCTATTCTTTACCGGACATTGTAATGCATCATATCTTTCTTCCCACCATATCTTTTTTATTTTATCCAAATATGTTCTTTCTTGTAAATGTAAAATTGCTCTGTTTATTTGAGAACGAAATGGGGAATCTGTAAGAAAATACACAAACATTTGGTTAATTATATTATTTATTGTGAATCGACATTTGATAGCACTCCGCCTGATGTTAAATTGGAGTGCGATCTATAAATGGAGGAGACTATTAACTAACTTATAACCAGCAACTTACAGCCTGATTCGGTAACGCGAATAAGTTACTTTATATTTTTTATATATATTGGGGGTCAACACCTGATGTTAAACTGGAGTGCTAAACTTGGTGTGCAACTTCTAATCGCGATTAGCTTGTAGGCGAGTTATGTACGTTTGATGATGGGGAGGTCTAGGTCCAGGTCAGTCACAATATAAAAAAAAATTGATTCACACTCACTCGAGGGCATTGCAACTCCATAATCTTTAGTATCCAATTCACCGCCAACTTTCTTCAATTTACAATTTCGTTTTAACTTATACTCAATAGTACTTGATTCCATGAAGAATGCAAAGCCATTTCTTGCTTTTAGGACTAATTGTTCACCTTCGTCGTTCGACTTTACGTATACAACTGGATTTGCTTCCATTGTTTGAAACATTTTCTGATACATTTTGTCTTTGGAGTTCTAAAATGTTATTCAATTAAAACTTAAAATGTCACGCCTTGATTCCTTCATGGATGGGTACAGGGATGGACCACTTTCCTGAATAGTTATTCCTGACTATGGAACATTTTTTTGAAGTTTTCTATCCTAAATATATTTTGGTACCGAATGTTAAAACGTTTTTCTTTTTTGTTTGCGTGACAAGTTTTTAAATTGTGTGACCGTTTCAATAGCACAAGACTACAGTCATATCTCAATCAAACAATCAAATTGTGACACCTTTTTTCCACAGGGATAGGCCGAGACAATGGAGCGCCACTTGCCACGATCCTAACACAACTCCCTAGCTTCTCTCACATACACAATTCTTTTAATCCATTTTTATATCACACACTTTAAAAACGACACACACAAATAACAAAAGTCATTCTTGAAAACAAACTCGTCAATTGTTTTACCTTAAAGAATTGATAGGTAGATCCCCCACCAATAGCACCGTATAGTATTTTATTTTGCTTAGCAAGATCTTCTACATTTTTAATAGGTTCCTCTTCACTGGCTGATGTGAGTGAAGCAGCCAGTTGAGCAATGTACGTTTGAGCCACAATCATCGCGAAAAACCACCACATCCCACACACCCAACGAGATCCTATAGCTCTGGAATTAAAAAAATATATATTTAATACTCGCTCGAAGAACCGACAACCGATAGGTAGGCCTCCCACTAGGTAGACTGACGACATAGTAAAAGTCACGAGTAACCAGTGGATGCAACTGGCATCTTGTCGTTCGGAATTGCGTTTTAAGGAAGAGGTAGGCCTCTAAACATAGGTGTTTAGCAGTGGACGCCTTCTGGCTAATGATGATGATACTTAATAATTATATATGTATTTATTACAGTTTTCTACACAGTAACTATGTTGTAAATTTGTAATATTATAGTTACAAGTAAATTTAAAGATTCATGACAGAATACCCCGCCTGATTTTAAGCTAGAGTGCGGCCCATGAATGGATGTTGAACTGATGATACTACAATACTATGAAGTAAATGAAGTAAAAGCTATGAAGTAAATATTTGCTCCGGACGGGGCTCTAATTTCGCCTTTTGCAAACGTGTTTGCCGTTGTATACTGCTACTTTCCGACATTTATCTGAGGCAACAGTTGCTTTTAGGCATTTAGTTGCTTTAAGCAACTTAATTAGGCGGCTAGGTACACCCGCTGCCCCCTTGAGTTTTGGGACCAGACCAGGTTCAAAAGTGCTCGCTAAAACTCTAGCAGCTATCCGAGTTTCGAATCAATAATACCCAAGTCACAACTATGCACCTATTGTAAACAAACAACTTACTTTGGTAAAATATCACATCCTTGTGTCATAATAGAGCCCATAGTAAGCCACGAACAATTCTTAAAATTCCAAATATTTTCTAACTCTTCCGGATCTTTATCGCACGGCTGAGGGTTCTCCCAATCAGCTGGTGATATCCTGTAAAAGAATAAAACACAGAATAAAACAAAAATGTATGTCTATTCTTGCCCTACGAGTCAGGCAATGCCTAGTGTGGGACCACCGAAACTTATTGTAAATTTTAAACTTTTGGTAATAATATATTTGTATTCTGTTATTATATCTTTGGTGTTTTATGATCAAAATTGAATCATTTGTTTCGAACAGGCCCTTCTGGCACTTCCGCATTTTCAGACTCAACCATGATTTCGGTAAGACGAGAAAAAAAACCATAGATTATATAGCTTTATAACAAATATTAAATCTAAAAATTTTTTTTAAACATAAAAGTTTAGTTTACATGAAAGTTTATTTTAAATATAAAATTATTAAATTTACAAGTGGGCTGTTATTGTTAATAGGTTGCCTTATAAACAAGTATAATACTAATTATGTAATAAAAAACGCCTTTAAATACATGTAAAATATCATTGCAGGGTTCTGATTTACTATCTCCATATAACAATAAAATATCTCATGTACAAACCTTGAACATATAAAAAGTATAATGGAAACAACGCAATATGCTGTTGCAGTATGCATCCACACTTCAACTGAATATGGATGCAGGAATGAAAATGTATCAGGTGGTTTTTCTATTTTTTTCTTGTCTAAAATACTTATACCAAGAGTCATGAATGGTACTGAAAAATCAACGACCTTTTTACGTTCTTCCGTTATTGTCAGATCACCTATTGCCAAGTCTGCAGTCTGAAAAATAAAAATATATACTATAGGGTTAGGTATTTGTGTTAATTATGGAATTATCGGTTTGCGATTTGTAACGAAGATATTTGATGAAATTTAAAAAAGTATTTTATTTATATGTAGTATGTAGTACCTTATTTACACCTTCAGTCCTATAGTTTCATACCTTACTAAGTAGATCTCCAATCAAACCATCCCATTTTTTAGTAGCTGTGTTAAATTGACCATAACCTTTTCCTTCGAGGTTTTTAGCAAAAGAATGTGTGTAATTGTAACCAGATTTTCTTAGAACATCAAAAATTTCATCTGCTAAGTCTTTAGAAAAGCCTTCGTATTCCGTTTTTGATGCATCAGTGTAGGATAGATATGGTTTTGCAAGTCTTGATATTATCTGCAATTTATTTACTTCTAAATAGCATAAAAATATTTTAGTATCTGGATTGGATTAAATAATTGTACCAACTTTAAGAAATAGGTAATAAACTATTGTTAAATGATAACAAGATAAAATAAATGATAATGTTGGAATACAGGTACAAGTTCTTACAATGAAATGTTTGCTGGTTTGTTGAGTCGTTTCATTTTGTAATTTAGTTACTTTAATTTGCCCTTTTGTTGCTGAGTCCCATTCTCCGATTGTATTTCTTTCGCCTCCATGGATTTCATTGACAAACAATGTGTAATTTATTCTGCGGCCCATATCATCAAAGGATATATTTCCACTTACTCCAATGGTATCATTCTAAATAGGTAAATGTTTATTAATAGAATAAGAATTATACCTATATTTTTAGTTTTTTTTAAATTTTTCGGGTAAACTAAATCCTTTAATTATTGTTCGCTATTTTATGATATCCTCCACTATTTTCTGCTTACTCGGGCCCTTCTATTTTAATAAATATTTCAAAATTTAGATGCAATATTTACGACCAAGGCATAGCTTTAAATAAAAGCTTGTAAAAAAAGTAAATGAAATTAATACATTAAAAGATAAACCATAAAAGATGACCTGTGTTTTATGTAATAATAAAAAGAAACCTTTATTAAATTGTAAAGAAATTCCCGTCCTAGACCCCAAGGTTCAGTATCTCCGCATATGCTTGGTGGTCGTTCTATTTGAAATCTTGATGGTTCTATTAACGATATTGCATTTTTAACATGGTTTGCAATATCGTCCATCAATAGAGACTCCAACTGAAAATAAGGTATTTACTGAAAATACAGGTAACTAGGTACCCTATTCCAATTTCTCATTCTATCCGCTATCCTCACTCCACATACACTCCTTAATATCCGCATTTCAGCAGCATTGATTCTACTTTCATGCTTTTTCTGCCACACCCACCATTTACTTCCATACAATAAACTTAAATTTGACTATACCTTCATTTTAGTAACCTTGGGAGGATCCATGGCCTTGCCTGATTCACTGACCCACTCCCCAACCCTGGTAGTTAGAAAATGTTGTGAATCCGATAATTTATCAAAATTCGTAATACTTAACCAAGTAATGTTTGAGCGTGTTAATTTAAGATCATCAACTAAGATTCCTGTATCCAAAGATGTTAATACGTAATGCTGAAATTTAAATATTCTGTTACTAATCAAAGCCCAAAGAAATTTAAACGAGACATTTTTATTGTGACTGAACATCTGACCCCGAACTGCCTAAAAATCACTGATTACCTGATAGTCATTTAGCATATTTAATTCAGTAGCTTCTCTTAAATAATCCATAGCATTATCAATATCACAATCCAATAGTACTCTACTCTCTTGATGTTTTGCTAAATCTTTGAAAATCTAAAAAAATATGAATATTAAATAAATATTATTTAAAAGTGAAAATATTATATTGATTTATTTACGTGTTTATTGTCGGCTTTAGGAATTAGTCTTCTTACTACAACTGGATGTACTCCTGATAAACTGGAAAGTATTTTTTGAATTCGAAGTAGACCTAAAATTACAGTAATATTTATAAGTAATTATTAAATAAATGTAACCATAATAGTAAAAGTGGTTGCAATGAATTAAATTATGAAAACTATAACAGATTGTTATGATATTCATAAAGAATAATCCAATATTGAACTGTATTTTACAATAAAATAATGTAATACTAGAATAAATTCAAATTGACAGTATAACTTAGGCATTAAAATCATACCCTGTTCATCCTCATATAAAACAGCAAAATTTTCCCAACCATGGTATTGTAGGAGTTGAGCATAAGCCAATAATACATCATCGGAAGGAGGGAAGAAATTCAATGAAATCGTTTTATTAAATAAATCTTCCATATTTGGTTGAACCTGTTCCGATAGTGTTTCGTCTGATTCAATGGGCTGCCACGTCGCTTGAATATGTGGTATATGTTTTTGTGAACATTGGTCTTTAACTGCACTATCGGACAAACGATCTTGAGGGCCTAAAACGACTATCGGCCGCAATTCCAAGCCATGCTGACATACTGTAATTTAAACAGTGCTTTTAACAGGATAAAAAATTTAATAACTGGAAAGAGAAAGTCGTCAGCTCTCTTGAACCAGACCTTGCTAACCATTAAGCAAGAAAAGATCAGATCATATTAAAAAAATGTCATCTAATATTTGCTCATTTTTGGGTATGAGTATGGTTTTCAACAAAATTCTAAATAAAGTATTTTTTCTCGCCTATTTTTAGGACAGCAATCTATGTATTTTTTATTTTTCTATATTTTATTAGATGTAAATCAGTAAAATTTTTGCACAAGAGGAACACTTACGCCTTCGCGGTGTAGGCAGCCGCTTGCCTATTTGACGACATTAATTTAACATTAACATTACGACTTAACATTAACTCTAAACTTAAAATTAGTATTTTACTTTTACGGCCTTACTACAAAAAATATTTAAAACAGTCTAAATATTTGTATAAATATAAATATTTGTTTATATATACTAAATATTTGAACGTCAGTTTGTGGTACTAAATTAACTTAAAAATTGTTTAATGTATCTCTTAAGCTTGTTTAATTTGTTCGTGGTAACACGGTTATTGTTTGAATGTAGAAAACATCTCATTCAAAACTTTCTTGTGCTTGTAAAGGTGGTATAAATATGAATTATAATAATATGTATTGTATTGTATTGTATTGTATTTATTTGCCAATCATATATTTATGTACGTATATTTAAGTCATTAGTGTGTGTATACTGTACATTTCTTAGTTTTTTGAGATATAATCTATATAATATTAAATATATTGCTTCACAACTTTGTTTATTGCACCTGTCTTTACTATCTGCATGACTGTAAGGTTGACTGGGAGATAAAGGTTTTAAGTTGAAGGTTATTGCTATAAAGAAATAAATAAATATCCTTACGTTTCTTCCAAGTTGTGTAACTATCACGCCGATAAGGTTTAATAACAGTTGGTTTCAAAGCTAAATCTTCAATATTTGTCATATCAATGCTTTGATTAAAAGCTTTCTCTTGCGCTAATTTGCCATCTCCGAATATTCCCACTGAAATTTTCGATTTGGTATAATATAAATTATTTTCATCATATTTTAAACATCATAAGGTACTTTATTAGTAAAGTGTAATCAATTATTAAGCTTATTAAAAGGTAGAAATATTAATTATACAATTCTATATTAATTATTAGCTCATTTAATTGTCCACTCCTGGCCAAAGTCCTCCCTCTCTTTTTTTATAACTCACGACTCTTTGCGGTCTCTCGACACTAACTATTGTAGGAGAGATTTCTTGATCCACAATTTGAAATTGCGACGGTGTTCCATTTTTTTATATTTTTTTAAGGTATAATTCGTTTGGCTAAATTATTATGAAATTAACCTCAAACAAATTAGTTTTACTTCAGTTTCTCTTGAAATAACAATTTAATAACTAATAATACTCACAAATATGAAGGATACTTTCATCACTGTCCTGAAAGGATCCATAATGCACATACAATAATAATAAAACTAATAGCTTCCACATTTTCCTTTCAAAATATTTACATGATAAATATTCTAGAAATCACGTTCGTGGGAATTGTGAACGAGCGTCCCGGAACGACAACTCCAGTCTACGCCACTAATCCAAAAAATAACTTCTACCAAAGATAACAAATTACGTAGAACTGGCATCAGATTTAGTCGCTGTTTGGAACAGCGTTTTTCTAAAATAATAATAAAACCTAAAAACTTATTTTTATAATCATTAGACATGTAGCCTCAAGATAATAATCTCCATTGAAAAAAATATATTAATCCGTTACGTGTGAAGCGGGTTCGATTCCAGTTCGAAACAATATTTGTTACATTGCCTTTGTAATATTTAATTGAATAATGCCTATTTTATTGCATGCACATGGAGGAGTTTGATTTATATTTGATGATGTATATTCAATGAAGATTTCCGTAATAAAAAAACGCTAAAACGTAAAAAAAATATCCCCATTATACGCTACAACCCCCATTGTTTTCCCAAACGTGGGCAAAAAAGTATAACTAGTAAATAATCCCCATGAATAGGTATTATTGGATTAAACTAATATTTTATTAAATTGGATTATAAAATAAATAATAACTTGTTATAGCCTTTGTGTAACCTAGATTTTAAACCTATTTAAATGCTGTATTAGTTCATTAAAATTGCAAAAGTACACAAAACAATAATAAGTAAATACCAATTCTTTATTTATTAACACTATGTCATTTATATGCGACTCTTGGTGTGACCTAAAATGTTTTCCAAAAATATAACAGACGCGTCTAACAGTTTCAATCTCCGCGCGCGTTTGTTAGTATTGAGTAATAAGCCCAATAATGTGAAGTCTCCGAAACAATGTTTGGCTTGATTTTATGTAGTGTATTTGTAATCACGTCACATATTTTTTATGTTGACAGTGCTAGTGGTCCGAAATATTACATTGGTACGTTTTGTTTCTTTATTGACACGGAATATAAACACTCTTCATGATGCCGATGAATGTCTGCATCCTCAATGCAAGTTGATCTCTAATATTAATTTGAGGCGACCGTGGTGTAGTGGTAGTGCAATGATTACGCAAACCGAAAACATGGCTTCAAAACCACTTTCTGGTACCAATGTATCTTTGATATATGTACTTTGGTTATCCTGTTTCAATGATACAAGCACTTTAGTTGCTTAGTATAGAAGTGAAAATAATAATTAAAAAAATATTGACCTCATGCTAGCCAATAGTCGTTCACTGCTGGACATAGACATCCACCAGTGGCCTTCCACGGTGGCCTGTTGGAATGTGGCCTGGTAGCCATAATTATTAATGTACTATAAGTATCATAGTATAGGTGTTGACAATTTTTGTAAAGGTTGCGGGAGACTTTATTTGTTTTGAAGTGAGAGGTTATGGGAATTGAGACGGAATAATTTATTGATCGATTTTGATTGAAAGAGGAGTTACAAGAGTGGCAACAACTAATTGAAATCCTAAAAGAGTTTTACGATTCGTATGATGTTTTGAAATAATTACAATAATTTGACGAGCCGAATGACGCTTTGACACACCGTTAGACGTCAGGCACGAGTTCGATTTAATCAATCAATCAAATTGTCACGCTATTCGATTTCCGGTCGTAATATGATTTATAGCATTTTTAAGTAATTGATAATAATTACATTAGATCAATTCAAATCAAATTAAATCAAATTGTCACGCCTCTTTCCCACGGGGATAGGCAGAGACAACGGAGCGCCACTTGCCACGATCCTGACACAACTCCCCAAGCACCGTTCACTATGTTATAATACATTAAATATTTCAATTATTTTTAGGAAACAAAAGTGCCTACTTAGTTAATAGTTGGTCATTTGGTACCGTGGTCTAGTGGTATATAAATTGTTTCACAAAGCAAGAGGTCAAAATATTTGCCCTGTCTGCCAATCCGGATTAGTACTACAACCAAGTGTACAGATCGTGGCAACATCTGACCTGGACTTGCCTGATAGTAAGCCGATTCCGAAACGCGACTAAGTCACTTCACAGTCTTATATAATGTGTATAATAACATTCTCATTGCAATGTTTATAATCGTGAGTAGCACTTTAACGTAGTAGTTAGTAGAGCGTAAGTGGTACATTTTATAGTTTTAATAATGAGGTGTAAAGTTTTAAAAAGTTGTTAATGTTACTTACGTCGTTTATGGGTTAAGTGAATAGTTTTGCTAATGATGGCATTGCGTGTATTTGTTTAAAGTTACATAATATCTTAATGGTATATTGTTAAATTATTGGTAAATTGGTATTTTATGTTATTTGAAAAATAAAACTTTAATAATAGAATTACTCAATAGTACGACCCAGTAGATTGTTCGTCAGAATTTTTCTAAGGCGACCGTGGTAACGTAACGGTGTAACGGCTACGTAAGCCGAGTGGCACGGGTTCGAATCTACTTACCGGTACCAATGTATCTTTGATATATGTACTTTGGTTGTCCTGTTTCTATGATACAAGCACTTTAGTAGCTTAGTATAGAAATGTATAATAAAAATAATAATAAATATTTTTAATTTTGGCTCGCCATTATGAAAGCACCCTACCTGATGTTAATCTGAAATAGGGTCCATGAATGAAGGTGCTGCTACTACAGTTACATAACTACAAGTAGCGGTCGGATCCACTATGCCGGCCTAGTTGGAATCGGCAACATCAACAAGTCACTTTCTGTACACCGGATCGACAGACGGGGTAAATGACCACCAACTATCCGCCTACCACTCCTCCACCACTCTACCTCCACAAACCAGATATTAGCAAATATTGCCTCTTCTTTTTTTAACACATTATTGTAAAATGCTATCTAATATAACCCAAGAGCTTGTATGAAGAGAATTGTGGATGTAACTGAAGTGAGGGTGTTGTGTCAGGATCGTGGCAATTGGCGCTCCTTTGTATCTGCCTATCCCTGTGAGAAAAAGGCCTAACAATTTGATTGATTGATTAATAAGATATAAACAAATCTATGTTCCGACCGGGAATCGAACCTGAAACGCGTAACGGGTTTGTGTGTTACAAAATGCGCCACGAGTGTCGTCAATTTACCTTGTATTCCACTTTTCATAGGTCAAATATATAATAATTAAATAAACATGGGCAATTTTTAATAATGATGTTTCAGGCGGCTTATTCAACAATCAAACGCACGCAACATCAAAATTAGCCTATCAGAACTTTGTAAAGAAGAATGACTATTGGCTGGGAAATATATTAGATTTATCTGTACGAGATTCATATTCTACAGCACTGCAAGGTGAGATTTTTATTTTTTTATTGTGGTTCGACATTTGACAGAACCCTGCTTGATGTAGGCTGGAGTCTATGAATGTAGGCGATGGCGATTACAGTTAAATAAGATCAAGTAGCAGTCGTATCTCATTGAAACCAGCAACTTTTAAGTTGGTCCGATAACGCATTATTTCACGGTCTGTACACTTAAAAGTGGTGATACAGACAACTGGTCAAATGACCCCCAAATATCACTCTTAAATTTTTAACGTGAAGTATTTTCTAAGTTGCTATTGTAGAAATTTAGAAAATACTTTTTTTAGTATAGTAATAAAGTATAGAAATTTGTATAGAAAATAGTTTAGTATAGAAATAAAAATTATAAAATTAGGTATATTTAATGATAAATTAACCATTTGACGGTACCTATGTATCTTTGATTTGTCATGTTTTATTAATACTAGCACATGACCTTAATATAAAAATGTTAGGCTAAAAAAATTATTACTACTAATTACTACTACAGTTACTACTACAAAAGAGTTATTTTACTACAAAGAAAGAAATGACAAATAATAACTTTAAAATATTAATAGCTTTTTTAACTCTGTATTCAATACTTGTAACAGAATGAAAATTCAATGTAGTTAATAAAGAATGTATTGAATTGTAATAAGAACCATTTATTGTCAATAATATTTTTATAAAATGTTTTGTATAACACGAAATACAAAATACAATACAAAAAAAAATACACGAATACAAAAAAAAATACACGAATACAAAAAAATGTGTGTTTATAAAAGCCTATTTAACTCGAAAATGTCACCTTGAGATTAAACAAATTATTACAATTATTCTGTCTGGGAAAAAATATAAGTTTTTTTTTATTGTGACATCACCCCGCCTTATGTTAAGCGAGATTGCTGTTAATGAATGGAGCTTACTGATTTCAGGTAATTAACTGCAACTAGCAATAGCATCCATTATGCCGGCCTAGTTACCGGTTCTAACTTCATTCCTTCACATCCACAATTCTATGATACAAACAAATGTAAAAGCAAAAGATAATAGATTCTTAGCTACAATAAAGAGATCGGGTTCCACTTTTTTTTGGTTGGAACTGAATTTCAAGCTAAGAGTAAATTTAAGAAAATGCATTATTAACAAATAAAATTTCTTGATTGAGAAACAGATAAAATTAACTATAATTAAACTATAAATAAAAATTTCATCTAATGACGTCGCATTAGAGATAGTCCCAAGATAGACTATCTTGGAAATGTTGCTCCCCTTTGTATAGCAAGGCTAATACGTTGGCAGCCTTCCTGTCTCCAAACTTCTCCGTTAGCTGCTTGGACAACTCCTTGGCCACACGCTTAGCTGAAGGACCCTAAGGTCCCACTTAACGCTCGCTTGGATTTGAGATGGGGCTAATGTGTCTACACAAGTCGCATCCCACACCAGAGACCTGCCGAGTTTCCACGGCCCAACAGTCATGCCGTCGGGTCTCTTGCCGTCGCTCCGCGCATTACCAGAGGATTCTAAAATTGCGGTCACTCTAACAGTGACAAGAGCAAATTAACAAATTATATTGTAAATAATTATTTTTGTTTTTTTAGTTTGCGATGGAACAACTACTATACCTATTGTTGCACTTATTGACGCTCGACCTACTGACGGCATTTGTGACACGACATGTCTTCTGTGCAACAATTTACAGGTATTATAAGCACAATAATCATTATCATCATCATCTGCCAGAAGACGTCCACTGCTGAACATAGACCTTCCCGTGAAACGAAAATATTTGGGTATAATGTTTGCGGTTTCTTCAGTCGCCGGCACTATGCCAGCTATGAAAATATATCTTATTTGTAATTAAATAGGGTATAAAATAGTAAAACTTTTGAAACATATTTATATTCGTGAGAATATACGCATATATTAAGATAATTATTTTAATTAGTATTAATATAATTATTTATTTTCACGCTCCAAGTAATCATAAATTTTTAATATTATTGGTTTGTGGTGTAGTTATAGGAAATGTCATTTGTTTGACGGTCATTTGTTCCGGATTTAAAATAAATATTGTTTTAATTAGTAATTCCGTGTGCTAGGGTTTTAAAAAAATTACTTATATAATTAAAAAATAATATATACTGCAATCAAAATCAAAACAAAATGCCATTTCGTCTCTTGCGCATTGATTGTCAGACTCTACCATGATTTTGGAAAGGCATATGACGAGAAGAAATCACAAGAAACTCATCAATATAAAAAACCATTACGAGTACCTTTTACGAAACGAATTGTTGTGTGTATTCCTGTGTTTTTATTTATAAAAGAAAAATATTTGCTCCGACTGATATTTGTAATATTTAATTTACAAATAAAAACTGTGAAAAAATCTAAGTTCCGACCGGGAATCGAACCCGGGACTTCACGCGTAACATACTTGTGTGCTAACCAATTGGCCACGGCTGTCACCGGAATTGAAGTAGCTAATATTACCAGATGTAAAATTAATGTTCCTTTCAGATCCCTCACCTCTCCCTGGGGTGGCAACCACCAGAATCATTAGCAGCTGCTCCGTTCACTTTCTCATATCACCCGCCACCAGAGACCATTTCAAAGGCATATGCTACTCTAATTAAAGACTTCCAATGGGATAGATTCTCTATTTTATATGAAGACGAAGATGGTAAGTAATTGACATATTTTTTATCTTATTGTTATTATGCATAAAAACAGAAATAACTATTCCAAAGAAAAGTATTTTAAGTAATTGTAAACTAGGTAAAGTAATGAATTAAACAAATCTTACTATCTCGTTTACGTTGCAATAATAAAAAATTGTAAAATAAAAACCAAAATAATCGCGATAGTAAGCCGCACAAAATTTGTTTAATTCATTAATCAATGTTTGCGCAAAATCTAAGAAAATACTAGGTAAAGTAATTTAAATAACAAATTTCAGAACAAGTTCATTTTTCTGAGAAATACAATTATGTATATTTTCAATACATTAAACTTGTTTTTAAAAAGAAATTATAATTAAATTATTTTTCTTTAAATTATTTTTGCAAGCGACTTGCAAGAAAAAAAAACTACTCTTTTGATTTTATTTATTATAATAACTCTTTCTAATAAATTAAATAATATCTTTGTTAGTGCCGACCCACGACCAAGTGGTTCTGAAAAGTGACGGTACGACCGTGGAACGGCAGGCTGGTCTAAAGACCTTCAATTATGCATGTAGGCAGTGGTGCCCAGTCTGCCGATGTGGTTCATACCATCACTTACCAGACCGTGACGTGATTTAGTCGCGTTTCGGAATCAGCTTGTAAGATGCCGATTTTAACTAGGCCGGCATAGTGGATGTAGTCCGCTGTTTAAAGTTATTGAAATGTAATAGCAATAATCTCCATTCATGGATCGCACTCCCGCTTAACATCAGGCAGTCATATGTCAAGTCACAATAAATAAATAAAACCTCTTTTTTTTTGTTGTTGTGACTCGACATCACCCAGCTGGAGTGTGGTCCATGGATGGATGTCACTGCTACTACAATTCAATAACTGTGAGTAGCAATCACATCCACTATGCTGGCCTAGTTGGAACCGCCTACCACTCTTACTCATACTTATTCGTTCTTAATTTTAGGCCTTCTTCGTTTACAAGAAATATACAACACATGGCCCAACGATCACGAGGCCATTGTTTATAGGCAACTGGACCCAGAAGGTGATAACAGGGAAATATTCAAATACATCTTTAAAGTTGCGCATTTGAGTCACCACGTCCTAGATTGTCATGTCAACCATATTGACAAATATATGAACGAAATTGTTGACGTTGAAAACTCCACACAGTATCAGGTATTTCCTTTGAGTGAATTCGTATTTTTGCAGCGCTCAAACGATTTTGATCTCTGTTTGAGATTTTGAGATCTCTGTTTGAGATCTGAGAGATTTTGACGATTTTGAGAGAATTGAGGATGTTAAGAAAACGAGCTAGTTAGTTGTTTCTGGATCGTTAAATTGGTTTGAATTCTGGATCATTAAATGGCTGAATTCGGATAATTTTCAGTTGATACCGAAACGCGATTGAGTCACTTTAAGGTTTTCACATCTGAAAGTAATGGAGCTACCCTGGCATTTATACTACTTTTTTGGGCAGCCAGACCCAATTTAAATATTAGCTTAATTTTTCTGTTTTATCCAATATGTGTTTAATTCTACTAATATTATTTTAAAATAAAAATATATATATAGTATATGTATGCCACAACTTATCGTTTAAAGTTCTTAAGGCGTCTTTTAGAAGGCTATGAAAGCATGCAGTGTCTATTTTTTTAAACTGAGACTTGACATTTTACCTCGACTTGGATGATGGTAATGAAGGAACATCCAAGTGCGCTAAAATAACGACTGAAAAATCATACAAATTACGTTTGCCTCAGTCGCCGCACGCACTTGCTGCCCATAAATATCAATCAATCAAATCGTCACGCCTTTTTCCCCACAGGGATAGGTAAAGACAATGGAGCGCCACTTGCCACGATCCTGACACAACTTCCATGCTTCCCTTAAATCCACAAATGCTCATAAATATCTATAGTTATTTTAAGTAATACTTAATACAAAAACAAAATATATACTCGTCTGTCTGAAGTATAATATTTATTCATGATATATTTACCTTTCAGAGTTTCATATTAACGTCCCTCGACGCATATAAATTGAATTTCAGAAACAAACCTAATTTATTAGCTAACGTTTCAACATTACATCTGACTTCATTTAATGAAATGGAATGGCGAGACGTACATATGGACGCATTCACTATTCCGGTAAATATTTAATTCCACTTTAGGACGAAACAAAACATTTATGTAGATTACTAACACAATATTAATAATTTACAGTTTTATACAAAGCCACTAAACGTGCTTGTATCATAAAAACAGAACGACCAAAGTACATATATAAAAAACCATTAGTACCGGTAAGCATTGATTTAACAAAAAGGGAAGATACGGTACGAACACAATACGCGTGGAACTGGCAAACTACGTCTAACTAACGCACTAGAATCCAAACACCACCTACAGCTGTAGAGGACACCTACCCCCATGCATTCTGTCTCGATCGCGTCCCACTGTGACAATTTTTTTTATCTCTAAATCAGAATCGAAGATGCAACTGTGGGTGTGATTTTGCGTGTAGTGAGGGTATCGGTTCCACATTTTGTAGTGAACATTAAAGCACATGCCGTATCTTCTTCTTTTGTTTTTATCTAAGCCGGTGGTTGAACCGGGGGTATGAGAGACAATGGTCCACCGCTAGACCAAGGTTTATTTTGTTTCTATTTATCTGATGTTTCGAAGGGATCACAGCCAACGTGGTCGCTGGGTGACTCAGATGTTGGATGTCTCAATTGTCATTTTTGTAAAAGGCAATATATGACAACACATCTGATGTTAGGCTGGAGTGCGGTCCTTGAATAGAGCCGACTGTAGTAGCACTTAAGTAAGTGTAAGTAGCAGCCGCCGGATCGGTACTTCCCCGGATCGGTACTTCCCCGGATCGGTACTTCCCCGGATCGACAGACTGGGCACCACTCCCTAACAGTCTGTAAAACTAATATTACAAAATAAAGTAAAATCACAGGTAGAGACGGCACTCGTGGCGGATGCAATACATCACCTAGACAAAGCTATTAGAAATTTTATGGAAAATATGAACGGACCACCACAATTACCACCCTCATTATGTTTCCAAGAAAGTGGCAATAAATACATTGAAACAGCTTGGCCCCATGGATATGAATTAAAAGAATCCTTAAGAACTGTAAATATGAAAATAAAATCATATATTTTATAATTATAATAGTTAACCTTTAATTTTTTAAATTGGGCTAGATATATGACAGCACCCAGCCTGATGTTAAGCTGCATTACGTTCTCAAATAGAGGTGACTGTCACTACAGTTAAAGAGCTGTAAGTAGCAGTCATATTCAACTAACAGGCCGATGACAAGTTGGCAACTTTCAATGGATCGTTTTGCCTTCATATAAACTATGGTACGGTATGGGCATGTACTAACATAACTCCTAACATATTATTTTCAATCCTTAGTAAAGTTGAAAAGAAGAAGCATCTTTTGCCGGCATAGTTACGGCGACTGCGGCAACCGTGAACTGAGGCGGCTTTTTTTGTCGTTGGCACCAACCGACATTAATTTAATGTTTATGCAATAAAATTAAATATATTAAGAAACGTAATATAATTTTATTTCATCTCTTTCAGACGTCAATAAAAGGTTTTACGGGAAACATAGAGTTCGACGATGAAGGCAAACGTATAAATTTCGTCCTATATTATTCTAAATTAACTAATGTGTCTCAATTCGTTTATGCTGGACAATGGGACTCTAAAACTGATATTATTACTAAAGATTCTGAGATCAAAGATCGCTCATTGGTTGGACCTAATAGGGCAATTAAGGTATGATAATTATGATTAGTCTGGCCTATTACGTGTAATAAATACAGTTATTTATTGTATGCTATGCCGGACTAATTGAAACCGGCAACTTTCAAGATTATTCGGAAACGCGACTGAGGCACTTTACGATCTTAAGGACTGGAAAATGACCACCTACTGTCTGCCTACCACTTTTAAACAACTGGAAATCATATTAAATGAATCTTTGTTCCGACCGGGAATCGAACCCGGGACACAGACTAGTTACACGTAACAGACTAGTGTGTCAAACAATGCGCCACGGGTGTGGTCAGTACAATTTCTTTAGTGTTGAACTACAGTTAAACAGTTTAAAAAAAAAATAGAAATAAAAAAAATATGAATATTTATCAAAATTTTAATTTACCAGGTCGTATCCAGGGTTGGAAAACCTTATTTCGACATTGATAAAGAAAATGAAGGCTTTAGAGGATTTGCCGTGGATCTCATACGTGCAGTTTTTGAAAGAATCAATAATACAACCAATTTGAATTTAAAATATGAATTTTATAGAGTTGCTGGTGATAAATATGGCAATCCAATAGCTGGAACTAAGAAATGGGATGGGCTTATTGGAGATCTGCTAGAACATGTACGTACATGTAGAACTTATATACTTAAAAAAAAATGTAACTCGATATCTGACCTCGCCTAATGGCAAGCAAGAAGAGGTCCAAGAGTGCATACACACACACACACACACTATTGCATGTGCTAATTAGCTTCTGTTTAATATAAAATACTAGCTGACCCGGTGAACTTCCGCCTAAAAGTTAATGAATGTTGTGTTACAGATTTCAGATTAGCCGAACTTAAGTTGGGTGAATCAAAAATTTTAATCGATTTAAATCTTTGTTGTGAATAGTTTTTTTATTATTGTGACTCTACATGTGATCGTTTCTATTTATAAATAATACAGTATAGGTTTTTAAGCAATATATTTTTACTGATATGCCAATATTGTCAATTTTTTTTCAATTCTCAACAGCTTGATATATTTTCCTTAATTTGCTCAAAATAAATTTCTAAACGAACGCAATTTTGTATGAGGAAATGTGTTTTCTTTAATTTTATTTATTATTCACACAAATTGTTCAAAAATTATAGCTTATGTGTTATTCTGATGTATAAGCTATATTATTGTAAGTTTCATTAAAATCCATTCAGTTGTATTTGCGTAAAAGAGTAACAAACATCCATCCATACTCACTAACTTTCGCGTTTATAATAAAAGTAAGGACTATGAAATATTGATATACTGTTCTTGGCTCCACGAATGATAAATTGGGTCATTATACATGTAGTGTTAAGTCTTAAATAAACAAATAAACCCTTTTATCATTTATAACTTACATCTCAAATGTTTCAACGAATCTAAAATTATGTGATACGGATACCTACGAGTATTATATCGGATAGTATAATGGGAAAAGTAGAATATAAAGGTCTTCTACTTGTCATATAAGTTCTTTTCTCCTTAGTCTGTATAATACAAGCGTATTAGTTCTAAAAGTTTTTCCTCTCCTATAACCAAAGATCCGTATAGCGAGGCGTGAAAAGTTACTTAAGTCGACATACTTGTGGCGACTGGGAAAAAGATTTTGAAGTCATTGCACACAAACTCCGTTGATTGCCAGGTTTTCCTGTGAAAGAGATATATATATACTATTATTATTGTGACTTAACATATGATAGCACCGGCTTGATGTTAAGGTGAAGTGCAGTCTATGAATGAAAGTGACTGATACTTACAGTTAAATAACTATAAGTAGCAGTCATTCACTATGCCGGCCTGGTTGGAACCGGCGACTTACAAGCTCATAAAAGTCACTTCACGGTCTGCAAACTTGTGTTATGTACCCCGGATCGGTAGCACCACAGCCTATTACTTAGATTAATTAGATAGTTTTTTTAATTTATTATTAATCAAAGATTATTATTTTTTCAGTCAGCAGACATGGCTATATGTGATTTAACTATAACATCAGAACGTAATAGTGTAGTTGATTTTTCCACGCCATTTATGACGCTTGGCATAAGTATGTTATTCAAGAAACCAGTGCGCGAGGACCCTGACAAGTTTTCCTTCATCAAACCACTATCGATTGATGTCTGGTTATACTTAGGTACAGCATACATTATAGTCTCCTATATGATGCTTATGAGTGCTAGGTAAGTTCTGCATTGATTCAAAAATTCACAAGTCATACAGGGGCCGCCTTCAATGGGGGATGACAATAAAATTCATTCTCATTTGTCAAAAAGTTACGCGGTCGCTGTTAGTGTCAAAAACAACTTTTATTTATTCGGACAATGAGTTTCAATGGGCTTGAACTGTTAATGAAAATAAACATCGATCCTTAGTGTAGTGCGCGGTCACAATTTAGATATTGAAACTCATTATGGCTCATCAGCTCAAAGCTCATTAAGCTCAGTCTTAATGTCATGGACACCAAGGCGACTGTGGGGCAAAGGTCTCGTGGACCGATAGCACTTGTTCTAAACTACTCGTATATGTACTTTGGTCGTCTTATGCTGTTTCTATGCTATAGTTTTAGTAGCCTGATATAGAAATGTTTATATATAGTTTTTATAGTATTTAAAGATTTATGCTTATTTCTTTGAATATTACAATAAA
Organism: Tinea trinotella; assembly: GCA_905220615.1. Lineage (NCBI taxonomy): Eukaryota > Metazoa > Arthropoda > Insecta > Lepidoptera > Tineidae > Tinea > Tinea trinotella. The sequence continues at coordinate 6,654,575 of HG992314.1, forward strand.
ATATTAATATTATTATATGAAATAAAATGGCTGGCCGTTAAGACACGATGCATCAGAACTATATTTACGAGTAGGTATTTAATATTTATTGCTTTGAACCTTACTTGTTGTTTAATTATTATGATTATTTATTCATGCGCCATTGTCTCTGCCTATCCCTGTGGGTAAAAGCCGTGACAATTTGATTGATATTTAATGATGATATTTTTTTCGTTTCTTCTGGTAAAGATAAATCAAGAAATTTGCATATAATAATAGCACTTATAAAAGTTTGGATAAATAAAAAATAATACATTTTTGAATAATGAATTAAACAAATTTTATGCGGCTTACTATCGCGTTTATTTTGGTTTTGATTTTACAATTTTTTATTATTCCGCCGTTTCGAGAGCTTTGCAGCCATCGTGGTCACGGAGAGACTTAATTCATTAATCAATGTTCGCGCAAAATCTAAGAAAATACTACATTTTTGAATTCTGAAATATTTAGGCAAGGACAGTTAAAAATATTTATATAAATAGACTTTTTATAAAACACCAATGTTATTTCTTTTCAGAATGAGTCAGGGTGACTGGGTTAATCCACACCCTTGCAATAGAAACCCGGAAACATTGCAAAATATATGGGATTTGTACAACTGTATGTGGTTAACCATGGGTTCCATAATGACGCAAGGGTGCGACATATTACCCAGGTAATGTTAGGATACTAAATACTTTTATTGCTCTCGTAAAGTATTATAAGGGTATACAATTCCCTACTATATACCTAAGTAGGGTTTATCAAAGCTTTATACTATTCACTTTTATTTTTATCTATAAAGAGTATTGTCGAGTCCGGGGTAGTACCACCACTTACAAGTATACAGACAGTGAAGTGACTTAGTCGGGTTTCGGGATCAGCTTGTAAGTTGCCGGTTTCATCTAAGCCGGCATAGTAGATGTAACTGCTACTTAGACATCGATGTACTTAGTTAATTGATTGTAGCAAGTCAACCGCACTTCAGCCTAACATCAGGGTGGTGCTGTCATATTATGTCGAGTCACAATAAAAAATACTATACTTTAATACATATTTTTCTTTAATTTTTGATGAAAATGAAATTAAATGATAATCCTTATGAAGGTTAGACATATGACAGCATCCCGCCTGATGTTAAGCTGGAGTGCGGTCCATGAATAAAGTGCGGGGCCATGCCTTAACCAGGGCACATGGTTTAGGCACATTGAAAGGATGAGTGAAAGTAGATTGACGAAATAAATTTATAAATCTGATGTGAATGGATGCGTTAAACAAGGCAGGTCCAGAAGGGTGTTTTCCGACCAAATCGGAGACATCCTCAAGTTGCCTAGTGCCCATAACCGTAGAGCTAGTATGAAGAGAATTGAGGATGTGAGGAAAGTGAAGGAGTTGTATTTGGGTCGTGGCAAGTAGCGCTCCATTGTTCCTGTGGCGTGACGATTTGATTGATTGATTGATTGACATGGCAAATTTATTATTAGCTAATATTATTTTGATTATTAATAATTTTATTAGGATAAATTTAAAGTACATATTACTATGGAATTCAAATTTCTTTAGTGGGTTTATAAGTTTATAAGTTTACAAGTCTTTAGTTGACCTATAAGTTGCATTCTTGTAACGATTATTACTTGTAGAATTTTCAAGAACCAGTCCAGACAGTTTAATCAGCTTTTTTGTCTTATATCTTTATTAATATCTATGTGAATATTGATTTATTATTTCATTTCTAGATCACTCGGAACTCGTTGGGTAACAGGATTTTGGTGGTTCTTCGCATTTATTTTGGCATCTTCGTACACAGCTAATATGTCAACTTTTATTAGTAATAATAGAAGAAATTTTGATGTGAAAGATGTCTACGACCTTGCTAAACAGACCAAGGTTTCATATGGCGCTGTGTATAATGCTTCCACCTTTAAATTCTTTATGGTTAGTTCTTTAAATATTTTCATTGCTTACTTAGTTAAATAGCTCATGTTACTCCCAACTATCTAAAATGGAAATTCCTATCTAATTTACCTTCATGATAAATCCCTTCGCTCCCAAAAAAACCTTACCCTTGCTATACCAATTTTAACTCTTTCTCTAAACCGTTGCTGACTTGTAAAACAACTTGCTTCTCCATATCAAAGAAGCACTAAATAACAATAGTACTTACACTTCGATTTACCTACTAATTATTAGTATTAGTTAATTGAAATATTAAAGGTTTAATTTTAGAATATATATGTACTAATACATCAATATCTTGATTCACGATTATATTTAAGGCGACCGTGGTGTAGTGGCAGTGCAATGGTTACGCAAACCGAGGACATGGGTTCAAAAAATTCACGATTACTTCAACTTTTTGTTTCTTATCCTTACTAATTTCTTCTTCTTTTTCCTTTTTAGTTTCTTCTATCTTAGCTTCCGTCTTTACGCCGGAACTCAACCCGTTTTTTGGCACTTGACAGAAGGACTCGTCACTGCAAGAATCCGAGGTAGTTGTGTCATCCTTACTAGATTTCGGCGAACGCTTTTCGTAGCTGGCGGCTAGGACTGCAGTGGCCATACGTTTCTGGACCACCATATTATCTTTTAGGTCCATTACTACCTCATTTCTGTTTTTTTTTTTCTGTTAGCCACCGGAAATACTATAAACATACATACAAGTGACCGTGAAGTGACTGTACTAGTTCCAACTAGGCTGTCATAGTACTGCAGTTGTGTGGCTTTAGTAGCAGTTGCCTCCATTCATGGACTGCAGCTCAGCTTAACATCAGGCAAAATTATGTCATATGCTGAGCCACAAAAAAATGTGTCCCAATTTCCTCAGGGATTCAGGGGACAAAGATAATAAATTGCATTAACAATTTTATTAAAACACAAGAGTAGGTTAAAGCATTTCTTAGTTCAATAAATTTATGGAAAGTTACGGTTAAACAAGTTCAACAGTAACTACTATATTTCAAAACTTCTTCGTCGAAAAGAACATAGTTTCATTTCATTCGAATGCAGTAGTACTTATAATGTTTGAATTTTATAAGGCGCTTCTTTGTATTATATGTTTTTCTATAGCCCCTTATTTAACTTTTCAAACTTACTTTCAATGCAAATAAGTTTTAATTGTACTTGCCGGTTCAAATGTATCTTCTATATATGTATGTACGTACTTTGGTCGTCCTGTTTCTATTGTACACGCACTTTTAGTTGATTTGTATAGAATTATAATTATAATATAATCGTTTAACTCCCGTTAATTAAGTTATTCCATATGGATTTTCTCTATTCACAATATATTTCGTAGTTTGGGCAAAATAAATGATTATTTATACCATTTTTTAATGTGACATCTGACCTCAACTTGGGTGCTGATGAGCAAGGGAAGGTCTAAGAGCGCCGACAACTGACAATAAATACCGACTCAACTTACGGCTGCCACAGACGCCTATATACTGTATGACCAGAATACTTTTAAACGCCTCGTTTGGAAGATCCAAGAATACATTCCACTGGGTAGTAACATATCTATGTTACTACCCAGTGGAATGGACATAGATACGACGCGCCGAACCATATATCTAGCAAAGTATATTTTAATATTCTTTAAAACATTATAATATTTTAGAACTCCAACGAATCGGTCCATAAAAAGATTTGGTCTGTAATGGAATCAACTAGACCAACAGTTTTTACATCTAACAATGACGAAGGTAGGGATAGGGTGATGAGTAGTAAAGGTACCTACGCATTTTTCATGGAGTCTACGGCAATTGAGTATTACACCCAAAGGAATTGTAGTTTAAAAATGGTCGGCTCTACACTGGACTCCAAGGAATATGGAATTGCTATGCCAAAAAGTAAGTTAAAACAACTTTTTATTTTATTTTCGAACTTAAAGAAGTTAGGAGTTAACCAAGGGTAGGAACGTGATAAAGTTCCTGTATAAATTATAATTCCACAATTAAGTCTGTGACATTTTCTTTTGTAGGATTTAAAAGTTTTAAGTTAAAGTTGGCGATTGGCGCATTGGTTAGCGCACCAGTTTATTACGTGTAAAGTCCCGGGTTCGATTCCCGGTTAGAGCAAATATTTATTCCATAGCTTAAGAATAAATATTACAAACATTGTGTTAATAAATAAAAAAAGGTATTTGCTCTGGGTCAGGTTATCAAAGAGTGGTAGGTAGTGGTATCCCCCAGTCTGCCGATCTAGGGTAGAACACGTACCACCACTTACAAGTAAGTATTCAGACCAAGTCGCGTTTAGGGATCAGTTTGTAAGTTGCCGCTTTCTATTACTATAAATATTTAATAGTAATAGCAGCGGCCTCAATTCATTGACCGCACTCCAATTTAACATCAGGCGGGGTTCTTTCATATGTCAAGCCACAATGTGTTCTTTCCATCCTATAACCTTGGATCCTTCAAGCGATGCCTCTTCAAGCACATGCACATTTGGCCGCCGCGCCGTAATGTCAGCGACTGAGGCAATCGTGAACTGACTCGGTATTTTTAGTCGTAGGCTCTCTTTGACCTCCATCAGACAGGTCGAGATCAGATGTCGAGTCACAATAAAGAAAAGACAAATTATATATATATATATATATATATATACTTACTTGATTTATTAACTTTCAGATTTTATTTACAAAAGTCACGTTGATAGTGCTATTCTTTATTTACAAGAACATGGCAAACTTGAAGAGCTTCGAAGAAAATGGTGGGTTACTGAGGATAATGAAAATAATTGTGCGGTTAGTATTTCGCCAATTCCTACATCTCAATGTTATAAATAAAACAATAGTGAAATAGAACAAAAGATTAATCATCATCATCAGTCCACTGCTGAACATAGGCCTCCCCTTAGAACGGCATTTGAAACAACAAGATGCCAGTTGCATCCACCAGTCATTTGTGACTGTTACTATGTCCTCAGTCTACTTAGTGGGAGGCGCTGCGTCTTCCAGTTAGTGGTCTCCACTCAAGAACCTTTTTTCCCCATCAGTCGTTGGTTCTTCAAGCGAATGGGTCAAGGCGTAGACGAACGGTTAACGATTGGTTTGTTGCGCATAAAGTCCCATGTTCGATTTCCGGTCAGAGCAAATATTTGTTTCATAGCTTTTATTTGTATATTATATTAAATATTGCATTTTTTTATATTTGCTTCAGGTCTGGTTGTCAAAGGGTGGTAGGCAGTGGTACCAAGTATACAGACCGTGAAGTGATTTGGTCGCGTTTCGGGATCCTCTTGTAGATTGCCGGTTCCAGCTAGGCCGGCATAGTGGATGTGATTGCTACTCACAGTTATTAAAGTGTAGTAGCTGTGACATCCATTTATGGACCACACTCCAGCTTAACATCAAGCGGGGTGCTGACATAATATGTCGAGTCACAATAAAATAAAAAGCATATCAAAAACAAATATAATGTTGTTGTTTTCAGTTATCAGAAGCTGAAGAAGGAAGCACGAGACCTCTGCAGATGGAAAATACGAGTGGAATATTCTTAGTGCTTGGGTTAGGTGGTATTATAGGGTTATTCGTTGCTATTATAGATTTTATGATGCACGCTAGGAAAATTGCAGTCAATGAGAAGGTAGGTAGCCTTTTAAAGTTTTTAATTTTACCTGCCTTTCCTTGTGGAAAAAATGGCTTGACAATTTGATTGATTTATTTTTTAATGTGACTCAACATATGACAGCACCCCGCTTGATGTTAAGCCAAAGTGTGGTCCATGAATGAATGTCACTGCTACTACAATTCAATAACTGTGAGTAGATCTTCGCGCGATATGTCCAGCCCATTTCTTCTTCAGCTTGCAAATCCTACGAGCTATGTCGGTAACTTTGGTTCTTCAGCGGTTATACAAAATGTAATTACAGGTGACGTTTAAAGAAGCAATGAAGAGAGAATGGAGAGCATCTTTGAATCCAAGAACATTACATAAGACAGCTGTACCTAATCGTGAATCACCACCCACATCAGAACGAACACCATCACCTGGCAGGGAGAGATCCACTTCTCGCGCTGTATCCGTTTTGAGAGCTGCAGCTTCGTTTATTAATTTTGATGAGATTTATTAATATATTATAAATGTACAATATTATATTTATTTACACAAGTAAATGAGGTATTTTTAGTCCTAATCGGAGACTTCCATAAGAAAGCTGGGTTGCCTAGTGCCCATAACCGTAGAGCATGTATAAAGAGAATTGTGGATGTGAGGGAAGCGAGGGAGTTGTTTCAGGGTCGTGGTAAGTGGATCACCATTGTTTCTGCTAATCTCTGTAAGAAAAAGGCGTGACAATTTGATTGGTTGATTGAATATATTCATTTACACAAATAGTTTTTTAATATGTTTTTTTACCTTTTTATACTAAGCTAAAATATATTTTAAACCAGAGACTCTTTTTTTAAATTATAGCTTGACATATGACTTCCGTCTGATGTTAACCTGGAGTGCGATCTTAAATGGAGGCGAGACTGCTATATAATTAAATAACTGGAGACAGGTCACATGTCGTGTCACAATAAAAAAAAAAAAAAAAAAAAACTGTAAATAGCAATCGCATCTACTTTGCCGACTTGACTGAACTAAATTCAGAAACTTTAAGCTGGTATCTAAACATAACGAAGGCACATAACCTATACTTAAAGGTGGTGTTGGTGTGGTACTACCACCTTTGGTATCAGACATCGACTTACCTGATGGTACACAAGGAGAGGTACAGCAGCGCCGAAATTGACGACAGGCGTGGCCAATTGTCTAATGATTAGTTTGTTGCGCGTAAAGTCCCGGCTTCGATTCCCGGTCGGACCAAATATTTGTTTCATAGCTTTTATTTATAAAAATAATATTAAATATTGTAAATATTCGTTAATAAAAAAAGAGGCGGATATTTGCTTCGGGTCAGGTTATCAAAGAGTGGTAGGCAGTAGTACCCAACCTGTCGATCCGGGGTAGTACCACGACTTACAAGTATACAGACCGTGAAGTGATTTAGTCGCGTTTCGGGATCAGCTTGTAAGTTGCCGGTTGCAACTAGGCCGGCATAGTGGATGTGACTGCTACCTACAGTTATTGAATAATAGTAGCAGTGACATCTATTCATGGACCACACCCCAGCCTAACATCAAGCAGGGTGCTGTCATATGTCGAGTCACAATAAATGATTAAAAAAAAACTGAAATTACCGAGCCAGATTACGGTTGCATTTACTATGACTATGATGAGTGTCGGTACTAATCTATCGGTTGGGTAACAATTACCAAAGATTTAATTGCATGTGCGGCAGACGTGGCGTACTGGTTAGCGGAAAGTCCCAGTTCCATTCCTGGCCAAAGCAAATATTTGTTTCATAGCTTTTATTTGTAATATTACGCAATTGACTTAGGCGACCGGTAAGTGACTTAGTCGCGTTTCAGTTTCATCTTGTAAGTTGTCGGTTTCAACTAGGCCGGCATAGTGGATGTGACTGCTACTTACAATTATTTAACTGAGGCAGCAATCATCATAATTCATGGACCACACCCCAGCTTATCATCAGGTGGGGTGCTATTAGTAAAAATAATAATAGAAGATAGACTATGTAAAAGAACTATAAGGAAACAAGCCGTTTAATGTTTTGAAATCTTTATTCTATAAATAAATCTAGACATAATACATACATAGTACATTCAAATCTAGCACCAAGATACAGTTACTAAGGTTTAAACACTTCTAAACGAAACAGATCTGCAGCAGAACGTAAAACAGAGGAAGCTCTTGAGCCAGCATCCCCCGACCCGGATTCTTCAGATGTATTTCGCGAATGTTGCACCGGTTTCTCTGTTTCCCAAAAGCTGAGAGCGAAACCTAACTCTGCCCAAAATGCTTCCGATTGCGTCATCTAGGGACAAATAAATTTAAATTGTGTAATTATAATTATAAACAAAGGCATAAAAGACCTATTGTGCTTTAAAATGTTATAAGATTTATTTATACTCGTATAGTCTTTGATCATATATTAATATTTGACGCTCAAAAAGCGCCGACATGAATGCAAGTCCGAATTAATGTTGGACTTGCATTTGTTCTCATTCCAAAATAATGTATGTGACATTATATTTGTGACAAGTTTATACTTTAAAACAATGTGGTAAGGTTTAGTTTCCAATTCACATTCAATTCCCTTACACAGTTTATATCAAAGTAAGTGAATTCTGACGCGCGGACACTTTAGGACATTATTTTGCATGGGACTGTGTATCTATAAAAAATATATGATCAATGCACATAGTAATTAACACTAACATAATATGTTAACAAAACCTACGACTAAGTTAATACTCGTCAGTGATAAGTCTTAGGTTATTAGATGTATCTGGGTAGATTGATATGAACGATAAGTATACGGCGGATGTCGATGGATATTCCTGTTAAAGACTTAACTTAGTAAGTTCCTGCTGTAGAGGAGTGTGGGAGGGGTGCCATGTGAACGAAAGACATCCCCTCCCGCACCGCTCTATTATCGCAGAATTTTCATCAGTCGATTTGGGCGCTAGTGTATACTCCTTGGTAATCTGCCTACAGTATTTACCTTTTGTTCAATAGCAACTTCTCTAACGTGCCATAGGAATTCGAATGCACCCATTACTGCTGCCATACCACACCCAAGACCAAGTACAACAAATACACCACCCACATTGTCCACTCCTAATTCAGCTGCACTACCACCATCGCCGTCTGAAGTTTCTGTCTGTAATAAAAAAAACTTAGAAGTAAGTTTCTAATAATTTAAAATCAACTAAATAATGCTTTTATTTATTAAAATATATCGTGTACTCAAAAAAGCGAATAAGCGACAAATGATAATTGTCTGATTTTTAGCGTTGTTCAGCTTCCCGGGATTTTCCTTTTGAACGTATTTTTTTTACCATATACATATTATATATTGTATACAAACCTATATTAAAACTAAATAAAAATAACTTATAGGTAGGTTATGTAACTATATTGTTTGTACAATATTATTGTTACCAGCAATTTATTGTTTGTTTACAAAATAAATAAATAATGTTCATGAGCTATCTAGAGATCGTTTCAGGATCGGCACCACAAAGTGACATATCCCATAATCGGGCGTATTATCTTATTTCGTTTTCATGTACAATTCTTATCACACCAGACTTTATTTTATAGGCAAAAGGGTTCTAACTTTTAACACTAGGGTTCATGTGTTCTTATACTCACAACACATCCTTGATCATCAGGGGCTTTCCACCACCGATTTTTCAACTCTACCAACTTTCCACTTTCAGCTAATTTTAGGACGGCGTTATCAACAGCAGTACGATATGACGAATCTAGTGACAATTAAAGAAATTTGTATATTTTATATCTATTTGTTATCTTGTTTGTTTAAGTAAAATTACTAATAAAACTAGGTCACGCAAATAAAAAAGAAATAAATCTGTAATAAAATAAAAGTAGAACACACAAATTCTCACAAGTAAAATATGGTGTAACCGTCTTTGGGACACTATTAAAGGTACATTTATTACGAATTTTAATAGTCATATTTTATTACTCACAAAACGGCATAGCGATCCCATATCCTTTGGAATCTAATAAGTTTCCTACTTGCATTAAATCACAATGTCTTTCCAATTGATATTCGATAGCTGTCGATTCCATAAAGAAGGCATATGCTCTTTTACTTTTAAGCACACGATCTAATCCTTCATCATTATTTTTGACAAAGACAGACGGTCTTGATGACTCCATGGCTGCCCACATTCTTTGATATATCGATACATTTGATCTCTACGAGCAACGGATTAATCATTAGAAATAGCTTCATTTAGAATAATATAGGTTCTAAATAATGCTATAATTTTATTTTATATTTTTAATTGCCGTGGTAAAAATAAATATAAATAAGGCTTTTTATTCTTAAGCCTTCGATTTGCCTGATGGTAAGCAAGGGGCAGTACAATTGCACAAAATGCCGGCCCAAAAAATTCAGATAAGTTGCGTTGGTTTAGGCACGTTAAAAGGATGGATAAAAGGAAAAGATATTTTTAAATAGATATTTTTAAATAACACAGGGACGGCTCAGATTTTTTTTAATCATAATAGGGTCATTCCTAAAATAATAAAAAAAACAAAGGTCAGTAGTATCCATAACCATAGAGTCTGTATGAAGACAATTACAAATATGAATAAAGCGAGAGAGTTGTGGAAAGTGGTGCTTCTTTGTCTTCTTTGCCTATCCTTGGGACAACCACTGAGCATGATTTCCGAGTGGGAGAGGACACTTCCAGTGCATTCTCAGCTGGTTGCAATTACCACCCTACGCAGTTGCGAATCCCCCCATAGTGACCATATCGCGTTCGGGGTCTAGTTTGTGCAGCACCAGTAGATTTGGGGGTTGTACATGCAGTTAGGGACAGTGGCATAATTACAGTGATGATAATTAAAAACTTAGATTCCGAACGAATTTCATTAGTTTAGTAAAAGCTATTTTTGTGAAAAACAGTTATATTTGGACATAACTTGATTTAGTGGTACATAAAAAAGAATTATTTAGAACAAAGACTATAAAAGAAACCTTAAAAAACGAAAAAGTTGATCCTCCATATAAAGTGCCATATTTGATTTTAGTTTGCATTGCGAGATCTTCAGCACTTTTTATTGAGTCGTCCATTGCGGCGTTTGTTAAGAAAGCAGCCAAGTTGGCGGTGTATGATGAACACATGATTAAGGCGAAGAACCACCACATTCCACATAACCAACGTGTTGAATAACCCCTGAATAAATACTTCTATTATATGAACTGCTTTTAGAAATCAAATACATGTTAGGAGTATATAGGCTGGTAGGATAGCATTAGATAGATGCAATAAAAACTACGCAATATTATTACGAAATACGCTTATTTTATAGCGATATTATTATTTGAATCCTCTTCGATTGTAGATGTGAGGGCAGGAAGCGAGTTTTTGTTGTTTGAATATCCATTTTTTCATTCTATACAGTTTTACTAAACGTGCTCGTGTTATAGAAACTGGCACCAAATTACATGCATATAACAAAGATGCATTGGTACCAGCAAGTGGTTCTTGATTTGAATGACCATTTCACAACTACTAGACCATGGTCGTTTTAAGTCGCCATGATCCCATTGTCTCTGCTATCCTTTCTCTTTTGCTTTTCCTGTATAAACTTTAGTAATAAATTATATGATTCTTAAGATAATACGTATAAGTAGCAACTTATTATTATTCATATTTATATATTAAGCTAATAAAGTGCTTTTATCAATAGAAACAGGACTACTGAAACGTAGTTTTGTACCCGAACTCTCAGTTTGCGTGACCATTGCTCTACGACTAAACCACGGTGGCCAAGCCGTGGCCAAGCAATGCTATCTGGTTCTTATTTAGTTCAGTAAAAAAATAAAAAAAACAGAGAAAATACCGTTAGTGTTGCTATTTACTTACTTTGGTAATATATCCGAACCCTGTGTCATGATAGAACCTACAGTTAACCAACAAGAATTTTTGATATGCCAAATATTTTCTAGTTCTTCCGGAGACTTGTCACAAGGATGTGGATTTTCCCAATCTTTTGGTGCTAATCTAGAGTTAAAAATTATACCTATATAAATATTATTAGATTTTTAGGTAAACGTTTTATATAATTTAATAATAGAAAATTGGATAGATTTTAGGTAAGACACTACAATTTTTATTACCTTTATATTACTCGTATCTACCAGGTATACAATTATTGGTTTTAAGAATATAAAAGCAAAATTATATGTGTTTGTAATAATAAAAATCATACCTAGCTAAAATATGAAGTAAAAGTGATATTAAGAGAAACGCAGCTGCTGTGTAAATCCAAACGTCAACTGAAAAAGGCTTTAGAAATGAAAATAATTCAGGTTCGGGCGGCGTAGCTTTCGAATATAATATACTTATTCCCAATGTCATAAAAGGACTTGTGAAATCGACAGCGGACCTTCTCTCGTATGTTATTGTTAGGTCGCATATTGCTAAATCCGCTTTCTGTAATATAACCAAGAGAAAAATATTTATAAAATGTTTTTGAATATATAATTTAGATCGAAATAAATCTTACATGTTCCAATAAATGACCGACTAAGCCATCCCATTTCTTTGTTTCCTTGTTAAAGGAGCCGTATCCATTTCCTGGTACAATCTCCAATTCATAATTTAAACGCAACGTTTCTTTGAGGATTTCGTGTATTAAATCTTTTGAATATCCTTCGTATCTATCATTGCCGGATAATACTTCACCCTCTTTGGGTACCTTTTCAATGAGATAAGGCGCTCCTATACGTGAAACAACTCGAAATGTTTTATTTTGCCATTTCTCCGCTAAAAGGTCGGATACGTCAGCTGAGGATCGAACGTAGACAAAACCTGTGGAGGCATTCCATTTCGCAATGTTATTAAAACCGCTATTTGAGAGTTCCATTATTTCGACATTAAAATCTTTTCTTTCGCCACTGGTCTCTTCAATTTCAATTCGATTTGTTATTCCAGTAATAGGGTTCTAAAATAAATTAAGTATCAGTTTAGTATTATCCAAAAATTTACACATAATTCATTCACTTATTTTATACATTAAAGTTAATATAAGTTATTTAATACTTTAATAAAAGTTTATTTACTGTTAAGAGATGTTGTGTAAACTCCGGTCCAGCTTCCCATTTTTCATCCGAACCACATTCAATAGGTTGAGCATCAATATTAATAATATCTCGAGACTTTTCCACTGCATCTGTTATCAGTCTTGCAACATCACTTGCAAGAGCAGCTTCCACCTAAAATATTATTAAAGTTTTGCAGAACTTTATACAGAGTTAAATCTTGAACAATAAGTTTTAAGTTGAGAACATGAGAGAGAATTTTGATAAAACCTTTTAGAAAGTTTCCAATTTATGTATTTGATAGAGACATTTACTTACAGTGATCTGATTCGGTTGTTGTGGAACTTTAACATTGGCGGAAGATCTAACTTTCCAATCAGATAATTGCGACCTAGTTCTAGAATCTTCGGGGTCAAATATTCGCAAACAAGTCACATTTGATAACCCAATGCGTAATTCCTCTAAATCCAATATGTGAGCGTCCAAAGACATTAAAACATAACTCTGAAAATAAATGTATATAAACTTTATTTCTAAAATGGCGTTAAAAGAACAACGAGGTATTTTTTGTACCAACTTTATCGAAATCCAATATTGATTTTTTCTAAGTGAAATGTAAACGTTTTATCAATTACCATATAATCTTCAAAGAATTTCACTTCGTTTGCTTGGCGCAAATAATCCATGACTCTGTCTGAAGGGCAATCTAAAATCACTCTAGTTTCACCCGTAGCTCTTAATGCTTTAAGTAGAGGTCGGTTGTCACCACCACGAATAAGTCGTTTTATGATCCATTTGTGATCCGATGTTGTATGTTTTAATATTTCTTGTAATCTCATCAAGCCTAAAATTAGCGTAAATAAAAGATACAATAAAACTTTTAAAATAATGTAGGTATATCAGGAGGACAAATATCGAGGCCAGCATAGCGGATGTAACTTCTGCTTTGCAGATATCTGTAGCAATCGTCAGATTTATTATCAGTTTAATGTCAGTCTTTCAGTTTTATTATTGGACAAAGTGCGGCCACTATGCTGGCCTAGTTGGCAACTTTTAAGCTGTCCTCAAAACGCGACTGGGTCACTTCACGTTCGTTACACTTGAAAGTGTTGTACTAGGTCGGCCGACTGGATAAAGAATCACTCGCCTATCACTATAAAAAGTATTTAAAATAACCACTCAATCAATCAATCAAATGGAGCGCTACTTGCCACGATCCTGACACAACTTCCTAGTATCCTTTACATCCACAAATCTCTTCATACAAGCTCTATGGTTATGGGCGTAGCAACTCAGCATACGTGAGGATGCTTTTTTTTTAATTAAAAATTACATAGACATAGACATAGAGAATCTATGTCTCGTTGTCTCGTTGTATAGTATACATTGTCTCTTTCTAGAGAGTTATCAATCAAAATGACCTGAGTACGTATAAATTACATATTTAGGACTGGTAGGCAGTGGTACCCAGACTGCCGATTCGGGGTAGTACTACTACTTACAAGTATACATACTGTAAAGTAACTTAGTTGCGTTTCGGGATCAGCTTGTAAGTTGCCGGTTCCAACCAGGTCGGCATAGTGGATGTTATTGCTACTCACAGTTATTAAATTGTAGTAGCAGTCACATCCATTTCTGAACCGCACTCCAGCTGCTGCCAACTCTTTGGTCTCCTGTGATGTCGACTTACCCTTTTGCTATTTCCTTAAAAAGCCTTATAGCACTAGGACCCCACGGACCAAGAGTCTCAACACCGAATGGGACAAAATTATATTCGGAGCCTAGACCCCTGTATTTGCATGCTTTATCTTTTTCAGTTGCTTCACAAGCCTCACCGGCTTTTTTTTTGGTTCTATGTAGATGGGAAGGGGCAAACGTGTCTGAACAGGTTGCATCCTATACCAGCACCCGGCCCATCCTCCATGAAATCGAACTCATACCGTCCGGTCTTTTGCCATCGTCTCTTGCAATACCAATCTTCTAATAGTATAATAAAATAATTACCATAATCATCGTCATACAGCAAAGTATATGTAGTCCAATCATTGTCTTGTATATAATGAGCGACTGCTCTCGACAGCGCCACAGCTTCGGGATACAGATTTATAGAGGGGGGTGTAGGCCTATCCGTCCCGCGCAAAGGAGGTGGTCGCCAAACAGCCTTGAATAAATATTTCACTATACCCAAAGGAACAAAAGTTTTATAGTTATGTTTTGGACCCAGCTAATAAATTAAAACTAAGTACAAAATAACTTAGTAAATCTCCCTTGTGATTAAATTAAATTGAAAATGTTGTTTTGGTAATTTAGTTTCTAAATTAGTTTTTCAATTATACATTTTTATATAATAAGAAGAGTTCTTTATTAAGTTTAATTTTTTTTACAGTATTTTTTACAATTTTTATAATAAATCCCAATTGCCTTTTTAAGGATTTTATTTTATTATATATTTTATTAAACATGTTTACGTTTTAATAATTCTATTATAAGAACTATTTCCATTGATTAGATTTTTTTTCAATTTTAATTTATTTTAAAATGGAACTACGAAGGGATCATACTCATAGGTCCATTTTTTGTCCAATTTTTTTTAGTCTTTACGTCGATAAAAGACAAAAAATCAAGATATAGGGTTGTAGCAATTAATAGCGAACATATTATTTATAAAACTTTTTACTGGCCGGTATTGTGACTAAGACTCAGTCAGTCATCGTCGTCGCTTTTCTTAGTCAAGCCAGCCAAGTCGAAGTCAGATGTCGCGTTACAATATAAAAAAAACTACAGAACCATTAAAATCAGATCTTTGTTGTATTGTCTATGTTGGTTTTATTTTAGTCCATTTCGCCTTAATATTGCATTATCTCAGTGTTCAAATATTTGTATTGAATGTTATGTTTGCTTCTGTAATGTTCTGTGTCAACATTTCTATTCGAACGTTAACCAGGACATATTAGCTTTCCTATTGACTTAGCTCCAATAAGAGTATTAAAGAATATCAAAAAAACTATTCGAATCCTACGAGCACCTCGCCTGATGTTATACTGGAGTGCGATTCTTGAATAAAGGCGACTGCTACTAGAATGTCTGGTAGTAGCAATTACATCCGTGATGCAACTGCCACTTAAAGCTGGTAACCAACCACTTATCATTCTATTTAATAATAAAACATCAAAGTTTCATCAGCTTAAAAATTGCCTGTTCCAACAAGGCCGGCATTTATTTTACGGACTGCAATCCAGATTCACATTGGGCGAGATAATGTCATATGTCGAACCACAATAAAAAGAAACATTAACAACGCTAGTCCTTAATTATTCACTACTGGACATGGAAAAGGTCTACAATACACATATGTACAGTTTTTAAACCGAAAACGTATCATGCTTATGAGATAATAGATACTGAATGAGATTTAGAAACCTCGTTTATTTAAATTGGAAGTAATATTTAAATCAGGAACTCTATCGTACTTAAACAACTTAAAACAATAAATCACCTGTAAATGAGGTACGCCGGCAGCTCGACACCTAGATTCCACGGCGTTTGCAGAATTCATATCAGTCGGGCCAAATATAGCAATAACACCGCTTGCTAATAACCTGCAAGCTAAACGGAATAAAATCTATTAGGCAAACATTTACAATTTATTAATATTTATTTATTAAACGATCGTTACCTCAAGCAGGTACACTATTGACGTCTATGGATCTCAGTTTTATGGATAGGACAATGGTGATAACAATTAGATTTTATTTGAATTAAAAAATACCCCTAGGTTTATTGTTTTACCGTGGTTCAGTTGACATTTAACAGGACTGAAATCACAAATTTCAATCCCCATACTCGTATAAAGTACGAAAAATACATACATAAAGGTTTCTGACATAAACTCATATAATAGTTTTAAATCGGCATGTGAAATAATATACGATTTACAGCAAAATATTTTTTATTCATGGACCGCTCTCTAGTTAACAACAAGCAAGCCTTTGACGATCTAAATAAATGTTTATAAGTAGAATAACATGGAGCTGTAGAGCTAGAATCGAATAAATCACTCACCGGCTTTAGATGCAGCAAAGCTATCTTCATAGTTTATATATTCAAATTTAGGTGTGAAGAGATAATGCTCGCTTTCCATTGACGCTCGTGCCAGTGCCGAAGCGAACGCCACCTCCGCCACTGTATTCTCAGGTAGAATAGCACCTGCCAAGTGATCATGATTTTAAATATAAAGAGAAATGATCGGTACTTATATGGAAAAATCACAACAATACATAATACAGTAAATGAATACATGTTAAACAAAAAATATAATAGTTCTCAAACAATCAAATTGTCACGCCTTTTTTCCACAGGAATAGGCAGAGACAATGGAGCGCCACTTGCCACGATCCTGACACAACTCCCTCACAACCTTCACATTCACAATTCTCTTCATACGTGCTCTATGGTTATGGGCACTAGGCAACCTAGTTTCAAACTCTAGGTTGCCTTCTGGAGAATAGTAAACCAATAACACGTGGATAAACATAAATAATATATTATTAAATAAAAGATTTTTGTGCCTTACTATCGCGTATGTCTTGATAATTTTTCATAAACTAGCTTCATAAACTTTCATAAATTATATTTCTTCTTCAACTATTATTCATAAACCTCTAAAAATAAGTGATATAAACATACCTATATGTACAGTAGCTTTCATGGATTCAAAATGTCTAAAGGCTCCATTGCAATTAGTTGCCGTCAATAAAATGGTGAAAGATATCAACGAAAATATACCTAAAAAATTACGGATATTAAAATTTTCCAACTTGTGAAGTGGCAATTAATTAAAACGTGAAAATTAATTATTATAAATTAATCCGCTACGGCCTGCCTTCGTTTATTACATCACTTTTTATAGGAGGAGCTTTCAAATTAATAAAGAATGAAAGAAGGAGAGGAAGTGCTTTAGATAACTTCTTTTATAAGATAATACTTTTTTAAAACCAATTAGATTGACCTATTCATTAGATTTTTTATACAATTTAGCTACTAAAAGTACTTGATTTATAGAAACAGGACGAGTATATTAAAAATAAATTGGTACCGGCAATTGGTTTTAAACCTAAGGCTGTTGGTTTACGTGAACATCTACCACTACACCACGTTCGTCATGTAGGCAATAATACTTTTACAAGCAACAAATATATTTATTTATATTTCATATTTTTGTATAAACATTAATCTTTAGGTAGATCACTCAAGCACTTTTCCATGAATTCGAAAGTTTAGGTGAAGATTTAGGTTAAAATGTCTGTCGGGTTTTGGGATTTGATTAAATGTTGCCAGTTATAACGTCCACTACTTGTCCGCCTCTATACTTGTCCCACACTTTAACTAAACATCTGTTTAAAACACTTTAAATAACAATCAGGATAAGTGTGCAGTCGCGTGTCGAGCTACAATAAAAAATGGTTTATTGCAGTATGTAGTAAACATATTGATTTTTGAACAACTGTATCGTATTTAATCAGGAATCAAAATTGTCAGGTGCTCTATTAATTATCTATTAAGTATATTTCTAATCATCTACCTCAGTGAGCCGCTTGCTGCGGATATTATCTATTTCAAACAAAATAACAACAAAATAATGTAAAGAAAAAACAGAACTAAAATATAATACAAAGTAATACTTGCCCTCGCGTCGGAACATTTTCAAGAAAATACTCCAGGAAGCAAAAACAACGACAACGAAATAGAACAATAGGATTCCGTCTCACATCTGCCGTATTACAACTTTGTCGTGCAAGTCACAGAGTTCTGTTTACTCGCAACATAGCAAACATCATTTGATATTTAGCGCAGCTGCATTGAACGAGGAAATTTTCTCGTATCGTATCTTTATACGGTTAGCAGAAATGTTCATTCAGTTGTGAATTTAAAAAAAAACAAGCAATAGGTGCTGATTGTTATTTTGATATTTAACTACTGATGATATAAACAACGTTTGCCAAGCTTGTTAATAGATATATAGGATGTTCTGTTTAGCACAGTATTGACGCACATAATTCTATTTTCAATTTACAGGTTATTTTATAAGTAATTATTTTATCGAGTGATTCGGTTTTTTCAGTCGTCAGCACTCTTAGACCTCCTTTTGCTTACCATCAGGTAGGTCAGGTCAGATGTTAAGTCACAATAAAAAAAGTTAAACTAATGTACCTTCATGAAAAGTGATCATAAAAATTAATCAAGACTACTATGTCATTTACATTTTTTATTGTTTTATTTATTTACATTTCTATACTAAGCTACTAAGGGGCTTGTATCATAGAAACAGGACAACCAAAGTCAAAGATACATTGGTACTGGTGGGTGGTTTCAAACTCGTGGTCTCGGTTTGTGTAAACATTGCACTGCCAATACACCACGGTCGCCTTTTTATTGTTTTATGCCATTTTCATTATTGTTTGAAGTGTGTGCATAATTTTTGAGTCGCAATCTAGTTCTAAGTTAACAATAAATTTTCATGCTGTATCAAAGATTGTAATTTGTTTTGCACCTCAATAAAATGAATAAATTAATTATAAGACAGAAACTTTAGAAGCTTAGGTATACTTACATTAGTTTTTCTCTTTAGATTTATATTTAAACAGATGTATGTGAATAAATAAATATGTTCTGCTCTGCTCTGAATAAATAAATAATTTATTTCCTAACTGTTAAATTAACTGCTGGCGATTTTCACTTGTTTTATATACATGCATATTTTATTAACATGCACTGATACTTTTTATTTACTATACAAATTTAAGTACATAAAAATCACAAAGTCATTTATAACTTATAAAATATTTTAAGCTATCGGTTTGTTTATTCATTCGGTCATTCAATCATAGCTATCGAAAACACGCTTCATAAATCCAACTTTTTTTTCAGGAAATAGCTGGCAGTTGGAAAGTTTTATGTACGAGTACGAACTATTCGTTGCAAAATTTTGGGAATAAAAAAATAGTTTAATATTACTAGCTTGGCATTAATTTTAACTTTTAAATATTTAAATTAACTTATAAATAATTAAATACAAGCTTTTCTAAGGCTAATATTATATTGATAAATATTTTATCCAACATATAGGTATATACTTTTGAAGACGACCCAAAAGATTTGTCTTCAGTGCCCATAACCATAAAGGAAATTGTGAATGAGAAAGAAATGAAGATGACGTGGCGCATTGCTTAACACACCAATCCGCTACGAGTCCCAAGTTCGATTCCCGGTCGGAGCAAACGGTCGGTTTCATAGAATTTATTTTATTTGTAAAATAGTACTATTTTAAATATTTTTAACTCTACAGACGAAAAGTCACTTTTCGCATTTCTGGATCAGCTTGAATGTCGATTCCAACAAGGCCGACATAGTGGATGCAGTTATTTAGTGAGACATGAATGTGTGCGTCTCCACTCATGGATTGGTTGTCTCTGATTATCCTCGAGAGAATTGAGGCATCACAACTAAAGAAGAAAAATAAAAATAGTTGGCATTATTTAAACATGTCATTTGCAAAAGTAACACTTAATGCTCAATGTGAAAATTCAATATTCTCCCAATGCAGGTGCAATAACGAGTTCAAACAGGTGAGGGGGCGATAAACCGTATTTGGCGTACATCCAGCTAGGCCACCTAAAATCACAGACACTATTATAGGCTCAGATCACAGGGTGTTACTGTAATGATATTAATTTTAAAGATTGAATAGTGTTGAGGAAAATTGATAGAGCTAAAGAAGGATTGTAGCTTTTTTTTATTGAGACACGACATCTGACCTCGATTTGCCTGATGTTAAGCAAGGGAAGGTCCAAGGAGGAAGGAGGGCCGGTGAAAAAAAAAACGGGTAGCAAACGGGACTCTTACGCCGCGTCATCCCTCCGTCTTACGACTTTTCGATCAGATCACGTGTCCTGACGAGAGTTTAACATTTTTTACGCATCACAAAAAAGTGCACAATGCCGCTAAAGAAGTTCAAAAATATTTAGTTTGCGGTTGCCTCAGTCGCCGCTACTATGCCGGCAAGGATACGCTTGGTTCATCACGATCCAAAATTAGAGGATAAGGAGAACATGGTTGTTAAAGAATTACACTTGTACATTGTTTGACAAAGAAACGACCCGCCAAACCTTTTAGTCGACTAAAATCGACTGCCAATTCGGTCGACATAATGTAGATGCTTTATATTTATGGTATACCCAGTAACTATAATAGCAGGTAGTATAATAGCATTAGATTACTTAAAACACTTACTGATACTAAACCACTGTGCTGTTTTTATATATACTAATGTTTTATAGTAAATGCATGAATATAACTTTACCTCTTTAGAATTGAAATCATTTCATACGATTTATTTCATTCTCGTATTTATAGTTAAATACTAAAATATTTGTTGCACTAAAATTTACAGTACGTTGGGGAGCTTAATACCAATAGACACTTTCCTACCGCTAACCATTAACAATAATCAATAACAATAATGAATCGATAACTTCTGTTAACATTGATTCTCTGGATTGAATTATTAAATATAAGTCCATAAAAAGATATAAAATTCATTGGCCTGACTTCCTATTTAATACAGGTCAGAGCATTTCTAAATGTAAAAGAGCGCATAATTTATGATTATAAAAACTATGAAATTTCGACTGACGCTGCAAGTGTGTCTGTGCTTCCAACTGAAAGAAACATCATCATTAAAATGTCTTAACGAGTTCCGTTTTACAACTTTTTCAACGCTGGACTTGTAAAAGGATTTCTATGATTACGCTCGCTACTTTTAAAATGGAATTTTAATTTATACGAGTATTTCATCTTTTCAGCAAGGTTCTATAGTAAAGAAGACATCAGTGGTCTTTTTAATAAATGCCAATTAATAACACGCTGAATAATGCATATTAAGCGTGTTATCGCTCATATTTTAGCAAATTCCCAACTTATTTTAATTAGGAGCACAGCGCGCAGTAAAATTGTAATAAAAATTGCAATTGTGACTCCAAAATATAAATTATGTGCAACACATACAGTTTTAGTTTCTAGAACCCAGTCCCAAAATTAGAGTTTTAAATTTGATGTGAATTTGTATACTTTTGTTATTTTCGTATAGCTTTGTATGTGGCTATTCCTGTTGGAAAAAGGTGTGAAAATTTTGATTTGTAGGTGAACTGTACGACTGTACCTGGGGGTACGCAATTCTCTTTTCGACCAACTAACGTGGTTTACCTATTGATTTGTTATTCGCTGAATGGTAACGAAGATGTCAAATATCAGTGCGACGCCATTTCTCGCTTTTTCGACGCCATAATTTATCAAGAGAATCGATGCTTTGGTTGAAGACACGACAAATGTTTGAAGCAACACACCAAACGAATAGTAGTGGGAGTATGATTACAATGGATTACAACAATCTTTGTTTAAACTTCAAAGTGTTTTAAAGCGACTGATATATTTTATCTTCCACTCTGCGGCTGTTTTATTTACTCCCACGGCAAAAACTTTATATTTATAGACTACTTTATGTTAAGGAAGAGCGTAGTCTATAAGCATAGATAGAGTATATGTACAAATAATAGTAGTTAAACCCAGCAAAGTTAATAAAATAATTTCCTAAGGCCGATCTTGCAAATGCCTCTTTAAACATTTGATTTGGGTAACAGTATAGTGTGAAAGATGTAGGATATATTTCGCATTATCTTGCACACTTGTTCAATTTAACGTGAGAGGGATATAAGCTAACTACTATACATTAAGGAGTTGTGAAGCAATATCGATTTTCACCTAATTGCGTCTGTCTGCCTGTTGAGTAGTTCCGTCAAATAAGCGAGACCGGGAGAGCGTCAGCCTCACAGAAGGGTCGACTAATTGGAGAGTTTGCTGACTTATTGATTATTTTATTTGCAAATGTCTGTCTCACAATCTCGTGGTCCGTAAATCGCTTTCGCCTTACTTACGAGAATTGTACCCGTTATAATCTATTCTTATTTTGTTTTTGGTTTCACTAATCTTACAACGGTAATAGAAGTTTATAGCGATGTACGCTGCAGGTTTTAAATATACTAAATTCAATGTAAGGCTTGTTTTAAATGTTGATGTACGAGTATATGACTCTAATTGTATAAGTAATATAAAATTAGGGTGAAGTGATAAAATATGATTTAAATTGTAGAGAAATGGAAAGGTTGACGTAGTAATAAATTTGTAACTTTGAACAAATTGGCACAAAGCTTTGCACGTACCTAAATTATTGTTATACAACACCCCACAGGATAATAGAGTTTCTTTTGTGCAACAAGAATTATCTTTTGTGTAAAATAAAATACAAACGAAACTTTTAATTGTTGTTCATTCCAATTTACCGCTCAGTTGTGTACTTTTTGTTTTAAAATACAAGTGTATGTAGTTTTTAATTCAAACACGAAATAAATTTCCTCGTAACTCCTCGACCTGGAAATATGAAAGTATTTTTTTTCCTATGAAAATTATATAATAAACTGAAAAAATAGAAGCCTCAGTTTTCGTGGGACCATACCTATAAAATAAAGTTTTTTTTTTTATTGTGACTCGACATTAAATGTGACAGCTCCCAGCTTGATATTAAGCTGGAGTGAGGTCCATGAATGATTGTCAATGCCACTACAATTCAATATCTGCAAGCAGCAGTAACATCCACTATGCCGGCCTAGTTGGAACCGGCAACTTACAATCTAATCCCGAAACTGTATACGGTCTGTATAATTGTAAGTGGTGGTACTACCTCGGATCAGCAGACTCAGCGGATAACTAGGCCCAAAGCAAAAATATGTCTCTTTTTGAATTTTATAAATAACAAATAATTACAATATTTAATATAATTATTAAATATTACAAATAAAATCTGCGAAACAAATATTTTCTCTGACCGGGAATCGAACCCGGGTCTATACGCGCAACAAACCAATCGCTAACCGTTCGTCCACGCCTGTCGTCAAGTTTATTAAAATAAAAGTATTGAATAAAATACTACTTATCTACTCGTATATAAGATGCAGTAATATAATATGTATCGCAAGAGCACTAAGAATTACTAAGAGAGACTTTGATAAAGTTCTCAAAATGGTGGACCAAGTTAGGTACGTAGCTGGAAGATAAATTGTGAAGTGAACAAGTCATTTGTTAATGTCAACGGTGGCATCTTACAACGATAGTTGGATGTCTGTATCAAATATATAAACTAGAAACTTCATGTAACTTAAACATGAGATACTATTTAATTTTACCCAATATAATAGACCCAAAAGGGTTTTTACGCCTTTTTTGTAAACGGCACACGCACATAAAACTCACGTGTTAAAGAATTGTCTACAATGAATTACAGTTTTTTAATAAGTTCAGTTACGTCGTACATCGTAAAAAGTAAGTATACAAGAGTTTCGATGCGAAGTCAAAGTTCAGAGCAACCGTGCGGTTTGTACGTGTATGTAATTTTTATAATCCAAAACTACTTTTTTCTCATAATGTTTCTTGAAATTTTCTTGATAAATATCTTTCAATTAGAGAATGACTTTCGGTAAACTTTGCAACGAAAAACTAACATGTTTATTTCGAAGAAAATCTTCTTAGTTCTTGTCTTCTTAGGAGGTTTGTAGATACCGCAAGTATGCGGTATCTACAAACAACTTTTTTAATAAACACTTTATATTAGTAAGTTTAGGATCTTGCCAAGTTTGTTGGAAACTTCTTAATTTCTCGTCTAGTTGTTTA
The DNA here is from genome assembly GCA_905220615.1 of Tinea trinotella. Classification (NCBI taxonomy): domain Eukaryota; kingdom Metazoa; phylum Arthropoda; class Insecta; order Lepidoptera; family Tineidae; genus Tinea; species Tinea trinotella. The sequence continues at coordinate 6,679,022 of HG992314.1, forward strand.
GCCAGTTCAAAAGCCGCTCAACCATTTTAGGATTTTCTTTACAAATTAATAAGTAAATATTAAATTTATATCTTATTCTTTAGAGGAATACTTTGTTTAATATCTTAATTGGGTTTGGGAGAAGTTTTAATATAGTTTTAGTATCTAATTATATAAATATAATTAAAGAATTAATAATAAAAATTACATAGATAAAAATCTCAACTGCAAAGCGGAGCTTGCAAGTATTGCATGTGGTGTCAAACCGACAAGAAGACGTGGATCTAGCATTCAAAAGATCAGCACGATGATAAGGCGGAATAGAGTAGAGGAATTTCGATGCAAGCACATTCATAAACACTGTGTAGCTCAGTGAACAAGCAGCTCGATCCATTTCATAGTTGACTGATGTGCACTTGTATTTTTAGTATATCCAATTTTCATTACTAATTTATAAAATACGTTAAAAACAATATTGTCAAATATTGATTGCGAGATATTGGTTGACAGCGTTGTATAAAAACGGCATGAATCCGGACCGGACATATAATAGAATGCTTTACCAACTCATGTGTCTTCCTATCCCATAACTTAGATTTTTTAACCACCTACTACAACGAGTAGTAGGTCGGGATCCACGTGGTAGATCCACGACTGGGGCAGCCGTGAAGAATCAGTTTTCACAGTCGTCGGCACTCTGGGACCTGCCATCAGGCGGGTCGACGGCAGATGTCGAGTCACAATAAAATAAAATGGAACCTTTGGTCGACATAAAAATAAAGAAACAAATACATATATAAAACTTAATTAATTTACGAAGCGGTCTATGACGGAATTTTGGGGGTCAGTCATAGACCGACCGCCACGCACGATTTCCTGACCCCAGGAAACGCATCGCAAACAGAGCGAGGAGCACACTACACACCCCTACACCACCAGCGATCCCTCAAAGACCGTCTTCATCGGCGACCAATTTTATGGTCACGGCGGTCACAATAATCGTAGTGTTAGTATAGTGGCGGCGACTTAAGCAACCGTAAACCTAATCTTTTTTAAGACATCTGCGCTCATGGGCTTCTTTTTACCGTTAGGCAAGTCGTAGTATTGACTAGTTTCTTTCAATTAACATTAAATCAAATAATACTTAGGATTTAAATTACTTATTTATGAAAGTGGTATGCCGAAAGTGGTACGAAATTTAATTTAAACACAATCTGTGTCTAACATCTAAAAGCCCACAATTATTTAAATGAGGTGGCGGCCATTACTGTTTTAATATTTGCCAATGATAAAGTTTAATGTTCGCTTAAGGTAATATTTTTTGAGGCAGGTTATTTTTGGTAACGTTTTTCAACCCTCGTAAAATATGACAGAGATTGTCGTGCTAACCCTACCAAACAGATGTGCCCGATTAAATGATAAAATTAATTAGGAAGTGGTCCCTTTATTGCTGCTTTAATGAGCTTAATATGAAATTACTGGTTCGTAAAGTTTTTGTTGTCTAAAAGCTATAAGATTTTGGCCTTGACCAAAAGTGTAAGGTACATCGATCACTGACACTAATCAATTGAATTTCTGATAAATTTTAATAAAAAAAAAAAAAAGATATCTATTCTTCATTTTAATCTCAAATATCAGCATAAAATCACAAACAAAACAGTCACCTTTCTATTCAACAAAATGATAGTTCTTGGAATGGTAAATCACCGCATAATGAAAGAATAGTGCCCTCGGCGTTAAGGAAAAACTAGTCACAAAGGAGATGTCATGGAACAATAAACGAACTACTTTTAGAGAGCCTACGAACATAGACATTTAACAATTAGACTTTCTTTTTATAAGAGACTCGAAGATAAATAGATAATGACTTGTTATCATAACGCTTAATGCGCGAATTATTTTATAATTACCTAAATGATGATATTAAAATAGTCTTGCAAACCAAAAGTTTTAGGTCGAAGCCCTGGATGAATTGCTAAGCCGTGCGAGTAATATTAGAAAATCTTTTTGCAGAGGCGTATATAATGTTCTGGAAGTCTTAATTTTAAACTTGTTGCTATCTTGTCTTTTTTACTCCCGAAATACTTGCCGCACAGGCACGGGGGAAGTATGCGCATTCTGACGACTGGATCGACAGACTCACTAAACGGTTCAGGGTATCGTTATTCGGTCAAATAATCGCCTAGTAGAATACTTTACCAGCCATCTTATACCCATGAATATTTCAATGAAGCGTGCGTGAAAAATAAACGTTATTACAAAAAATGCTGTTTGAACATTAGATAAATACCAATAGAAGAATCTCCAGATTAGAAAGACAAGACAAGTGCGCGTCGGTTATGAAGACTTAACGACGATTTATATTGTGTCTCGAAATCTGACCTCGACTTGCCTGATTGTAAGCTAAGGGAGGTCAAAGTTCAAGCGACTAAAACAATCGCCTTAGTTCATAGCTGCCTCAGTCGCTGTCACTATGCCGGCCATTTTGTCTATTAAACACAACATATATTAGAGCAATTGAATATTAGTTAAAAAGTTTTTTCTCAAAGTAGAAAGATATTATATAAAAATAAACAAAACGTCTAACTGGTATGTTGTCTATACTTAGAAATAATGTAGATTTTCTCTTTGTACTCTCAGAAATAAGTGTTAACGGCTGTACAATAATAATAACGATCTAGCTTCATTACGATACTGTCAAGATAAATCTGTAGTTTGTCGCGCTGATTTTGTGTTTGCTATTGAGAATAAAGAATATTTTCAACGTTACGCTACATCTGACCTGGATTTGCCTGGTGGTAAGAAAAGAAAGGTCGAGGGCCGACGATAAAAAAATCGAACTCATTTGGTATGCCATACGCTATCATACTGTGACGTTCCGCAGGGTACTTAAGGGATACAATCAAATTGCAGTTTTGTTAAAGAAGCGCTTTATTTCGCTTAATTTTGTCAAGCCAAAGTCGTTCTTATGTCTTTCTCAAAGTCGTATCGTAGTCGCAGCTCTCGTTAACTCTTCGTTTCCCAATTGTAATACGATTTGTAATTGTATCGCTGAGTTCTCTGTTCTCACTGGACGGACCGGCGCCGGCGCTGCCTCGGTCGCGGTCTTTATATATGGGGATATAGGAATCATCCAGTAAATTCTATATTGATCTAACTAAACACCTTATGTTTTTGTTGTTTACGCGACAAGGATTTTTTTATAACAAAGGAATCTCGCATTCTTTCGCTTTTGTTCCCGTAGATGCAATTGTGTCGAGCATAGACTTGACACAATAGCGAGCCCGGTGTTGTTTATCTGTCTACTTTGGGGAAATTTCAAAGGCGTCATAGACAGAACGTTGTGAACCCTGTGGGTGGGGCTGGCAGTACGTAACACTACGTTTACTTTTTCATAAGTAAAAATTTAGTAATTATTACTTATCTAAAAATACTAGTGTTTTAGAATTAAAATTTCACGAGTGTACGTCACCATTGAGCGTAAAGTATGCACAATATTGTAGTATACTGTTTAGGCTATTAGTCTGTTTTAAAAACATATATGACTATAAAATAGAATCATAATAACAATAAATCATACGTCCATGGATGTCTATGACATTTATGTTTCAATGTTCAAACATAACTTTGGTAAGGATCTTGGTTCAAATAGAAATAAATGGTTTTCATTCGGAGTCGTCTATTGGCAGTCGTGTTCTGTCATCAGTAGCTCTAGCACGAGTTAGAAACTCCTTATTAATTTATTGTAAAGGCTACAAATTGAAATGTATTACTTAGCACACCAATCCGTTACGCGAAAGTCTCGGGTTCGATTCCCGGTCGGAGCAAATATTTATTTAATAGTTTTTATTTGTATTATTTATTTAATAATTAAATATTACAAATATTTGTTAGGAAAAAGAGGCAGATATTTGCTTCGGGTCTGGTTGTTGCTGCCCATTCTGACAGTACCACCACTTACTACAGACCGTGAATACATACAGTCTGCCGATCCGGGGTAGTACCACCACTTACAAGTATACAGACCGTGAAGTGATTTGGTCACGTTTCGGGATCAGCTTGTAAGTTGCCGGTTCCATCTAGGCCGGCATAGTGGATGTGATTGCTACTCACAGTTATTGATTTGTAGTAGCAGTGACATTCATTCATGGACCACACTTCGGCTTAAGATCAAGCGGGGTGTTGTCATATGTCGAGTCACAATAAAAAAAATCATATGTATACATCATTATGATAAGAGATAAATAAATACACAATATTAGTGAATCAATCACAATTATAAATGTACGCATAAAGTAGTTCCTATGTGAGTAGATTTGTAGATATCTGAGATATATAGGATAGTAACGTAAATGAATTGGAAATGTTCTCAGATTCTCTCAATTTATTATGAGTTATAGATATTAGGAGAAAAGAAGTTTTAGTTTTTTAAGGATAATAATAAGAAAAGGAATTATTCTGGAATATTTCTGTTTAAAACTCATGGTAGAAGTCCAGGTATCAGGTCTGTGTAGACTTGGCGATTGTCCAAAAGTTAGAACTTGTGAAAAGATATCAAAGCACTTGAAATCTATCTTCCTGTTTAATAAGTTTACCTGTTGAATTATACATTCATCTTCTTAAGAAATTGAAGTTTTGTGTTTTATGTCGTGTTTTTAATTTTAGTATTTTTTTCAAGATATGATAATGAGGTTCAGAAGTAAAGGCTCCTACTATGCAAACGGTAAACCTAACCCGGCCGCGCAATGGGTTCGTGCCAAGCGGACAAAATCGCAAAGCAATTCAGGTATCACAATCGTTGCGAAAAGTGCCGGCGGCCAACTCGTAATCTATAGAAGCATACAATTTAACATATATTTTTATTTGTTTGAGAAGAAATGTAAAGATAAACTAAGAAATCATATTCATATGGGTTTAATGTTTTCTATATATGCCTAAGTGTAGGTACTTAAATCTATGATATTACTTTTTAAATTTTACAGCCAGGATAAAAGTTTGATGGTTAATGCCAGAGACAAAAATATAAAGCTATTATAATACACTTCGTATATTACATTTCGTATATTACTTTTTTGGTAGAAGGTAATTCCATCAAAAAAGACAATAAAAAACGAACCAGGGATAGTCAGACACATTTAATTATTTGATGGACTAATTAAGTTTTCTCCGCTATCCTTCGCTTCCTCCACCACGTTCGAGAGAAGAAATTCAATTTCCTTGCACTTAAACGCTTTCGTTAACGTAGGGGCTTCTCATTTCCTTAGTACATAATATATATGAAAGGCTTCGTCCTAGTTGGGCATGACAATCTGACGCATTATTTGTAGTGACCATTTAACTTAGCTCAATAAAATCCGTTTATTTAGATTCACATTACAAATTGAAATTGTTTCTTCAAAAAATATATTTTTAAAATAAAAACATTACTTATGTTACTAAGCACTTTACAGCCAAACTTAAAACTTAAAGACAACTTACAAGTATTATTATAAGCCTAATATTTTGCCGACATAATACCAAACGTAATTTACCACTCAGCTAGGACGAAGAGTGACTAGTGTTCGCCCTAGATGTTAGACTATTAAATATGTATTAGGCCTTAGAGTTATTTAGTTAGGATCGAGGTAAGCTTTACAGAATGGTCGCTTAATGGAAATGATGCTTTGACAAATAGTAGGGTAAATAATATATACGATATAACAGCAACATGCTAAAAGGTCTTCACCATGATGAGCTCAGGAGCATTAGTTACCAGATATAGTTGTGAAGTGAACATTAGGACATTTATAACATTGGGAATTTTATCAAGATCTATAGTCAGAAAAATAAAAACCCAGGAGGGCGTTTTCCGACCAAATCAGAGACATCCTCAAGAAAGCTGGGTTGCCTAGTTTAGTGTCCATAGAGTCCGTAGAGCTTGTATGAAGAGAATTGTGGGAATTGTGGAATTGGAAAGCGAGCGAGTTGTGTTGGGATTGTGGCAAGTGGCGCTTCCTTGTTTAATCCTATCTTGTCATCGTGTAGTTCTTCTTGGGTCCACGTTGAATCCGGGTTAATACAACATGAAATACATGTGCCCCACTTATACAGTAACAATACTATTATTCGAATAACCATTGGCTGGCATAGTTACGGCGACTGTGGCAACTGTGTATGTTAGATTAGGTTAGGTTCATCAGTTAGGTCGAGCTTAGATGGCGGGTCATGAGATAAGTTTATTTACTCAGGTACTTTTAACCGTTTTAGCATTAAGTTATATGGCATTATGCTCATTATAAAAAAAAGTAACAAATTTAAATTAGTTTTTACGAGTCGACTTAGTTTTTGCTTGTATTAAAATTGTGTTGTATTCCAAAGGGTAAAAATGAAACAAACATAACATATGTAGTAAGCGGAAACTCCTCTGCCGTCAGACGTAGTCTAATGAACCCACTCCAGTTCTATTTGTAGAATAATAACAGACAATGTAGACACCTAAGCCACATGACGTGCACAAGTTTTTAACAAGCTACTTAAATCGAGTCGCTAACTCTTGAGTTCAAATAAGTTATATTTAAGTTTTATTAATAAGAAACTATTAATTAAATCGACTTCGGCAAGGATATTTGCCGCAAAAACAAGAGTTACCGACATAGCTCGTAGGATTTGCAAGCTGAGGCGGCAATGGGCTGGCCACATCGCTCGAAGAACTGACAACCGATGGGGAAAAAAGGTTCTTGAGTGGAGACCAAGAACCGGAATACGCGGCGTAGATAGGCCTCCCACTAGGTGGACTGACGTATTAGTAAAAGTCACAAATATACGATGGATTTAACTGGCATCTAGTCGTTCGGAATGGCGTTCTAAGGGGGAGGTCTATGTTCAGCTGTGGACGATGACGAATAAGAATCTACGCCGATCTCAGTCAGTAAATAAAAAGCGATAATAAACAATTAGTTAGTTATAAGTCTATGAAGTGATTATAGTCTAGTAGTAGTGGAATGGTTTTGCAAACTAATAGACCTTGGTTTAAAACCACATGCTGATAGCAATGTATCTTTGATATAGTTACTTTGGTTGCCATGTTTCTATGATATAAGTCATAGAAACATGAAATGAAAAAATGAAGTAAGCCATGTTCTTAGTATAGAATTGCAAAAATAATAGTCATCTTACCAAACTTAAAATCTGAAGAGATTGACAAATTTGACTTCGCTTGAATATTATTTACCCAGTCTCCCGACTCGGGGTGGTACTACAGCTTTTAGATATAAAGATCGCGAAGTCAGTCGCGACTCAGGATCAGTTTGAAAGGTGTTCGAGTTTTTCTAGACCGGTGTAGCACTACTCTGCTTATATTGTTTTCAATCAATCAATCAAATTGTCACGCATTTTTTCCACAGATACAAGCAGAGACAATGGAGCCCACGATCCTGACACAACTCCCTCGCTTCCCTTCCCATCCACAATTCTCTTATTTCCTAACATTGTTTATCTGTTGCAAAACTTGCCTCCCCTCTCACTCAAAACTTGTGAATCCCACAGCTTACTATCAGGTGTGCAGTCATATCTTGTGCAATTATTAAATACTTAAATACTTGATTGGAAAATATCACCTATGGTTTAAGTAGTCATAATAAGTTTCTATATTTATTGTAGTTGAAATATGATAATGTCATTTAACATGTAATATTGCTTAATTAAGAATAGCGCCTAAAGGATACTGTTGGTAATTTACACAGTTTAAAATTCTAATCTTAGATTTTCGTTTGATGATTTAAGAATGTTGCAAAGAACATGGAAGTCTTTATTACTTATTTTAACTTTAAAAATCATATTTGTATGTCTTTGACAACCGAAATTTATTTTTCATGTAAAAAATTTAAGATGTAAACAACTCTGCAATTCTTATGTGAACAGTGAAAAGCTCTGGGGCAAAGCTTTTAAACGAGAATTTCCGATTTCGCACTTGAATATTTTAAACATAGGATTTAAGTTCGTGAAGTCTCAAAACAGAGCGGCTGACGATCACAAACATTTCCGACCGGAGGGTTACGAATTCCAGATGCAAATGGCTTTCAACACACCAGAAAATGGCGGGTTTTTCCATGTTGTATATGTCAAGGGGTTTTAGTACCGTTCGCAATATTCGTAAATATATTTGAAAACGAACTCTTATCTCCTGAATTGCGAAATACTCGTGAATTGGAAAAGTTGTTTAAAACTCTAGTACTAACGTTTGTTTTTACAAATTGTATTTGGGAGTTTTTATTTAATACATAAAACCAAGCAAGAACAATCAATATTTCTTCAAATGTACAGACCGTAAAGAGACATAGTCGCGTTTCTGGATCCGTCTGAAAGTTGCCGATTTCAACTAGTCCGACTTAGTTATTTAACTGTAGAAGTCACTTCCATTTAGTACCATATTCCAGCCTAACATCAAGCGTGGTCATCTGTTATGCCTAAATAATAATAAAACAAATATTTTTATTTTTGACGCATTGATAACTGTCACACACCAGTCTTGTTTCTGGTTAGATTCTCGGTCGGAACAAAGATTATTTATTTGGCATATTTAATAATTAGATTGTAAATATGTAAAAAAAAGAATAATTCTACTCACAGTTATTGAATTGTAGTAGCAGTGGCTTCGGCTTAACATCAAGCGGGGTGCTGTCATATGACGAGTCACAATAAAAAAAAAAATAAAAAAAAGTCGCCTTGATTGAAGATTTATTGTCAGATTCGGAATTCCCGTTTGTTGATTCGTTTTAGTTAGTCGGTTCCCGTTTGTTGTGAATTTGTATATTTTAGTCGGATATAAAATATTGTCTAAAAAAGAACTTTAATAGTAGTTTTATTTATTTTATTTACATTTCAATTTATTAATTTTAAAATAAATATATACGTACGAATGGTAAATATAAGTTTGTCGAAAGAAATTTAAAAATAAAATACTTGAGAGGTGTCAAGGGACACCCGGATGGAACGAAGTTCCTTTCGATTAATTAGTGAAGGAATTGTAATAAATATTTTTTTAAAGAAGGATTTTTTTAAAATTATTAACTAATTTAATGTAATTTTATTTAATGTAATAATACAAATATAATGTACAGATTTATCACGGTCGAATCGAAGTCATCTTAAAAATCTGGTTTCCGCAGTGCCCATAACCGTAGGGAGGGAGCAGTGGAAGAGTTATGGTAAGATCATCGAAAATGGTTTTCCCTGTCCTGTGGCCTGACAAATATTATAACGAGAGAATTATTATGAAAATTAAAGTATGAAATGTTTAAGTGTGTTTATATTATATTAACATCTTAAGAATTTTAAGAAAGCTTTTTCAATCAATTTTATTACTTGTATAAGAAATGTTATTTTTAAAAATCTTATGATAGTAAAAAAAATCTTTTTTTCCAATTATATTGTGATACAAGACAGAAAAGATCAATGTTCTATCTGGTCAACCAATCCAATCATCTTCATATCGGATTTGTTAAATAACTGCAATGCTCAATATTTTCACCTTTTACATACCTCACTTGATAGCTGCTATTGGAATTCTAATTCCCAACTACATACTATAGTCTAGTTTAAAATTGAATTAACTTATCCTAAAGACTACATACTTCATATTAGACTCCGATTCATACTTGTTTAAAAATACATCAACTTATTTGGTAGAAGATGGGGAAAATATTTGCTAATATGTTCTGAAGAAATTATCAGTGTCACTCGTTTGGTGAGATGATTTTCCGTGCGAGGTCTAATAAGAATTTAATCTGTGAGTCATCTAGAATATAGGAGCTAGAACAGTGAATTTCAATTAAGCTTTGCTTGGAATTCTAGCCTTGTCATGCATGCAATTCCGAAGTTATTTCTCGAATTTAGTCCGTATTAGTTACCCCAAAACATATTCAGTACATGAATTTGATTTCATTTTATGTTACGTCTTATCACGCAAACCAAAATATACCGGTACCAATGTATCTTGGATAATGTACTTTGGTTACTCAGTTTCTATAATACAAGCATGTATAACGCGACTTTTGGTGCAGTAGTAGCAAAATGGTTACGTAAACCTAGACTCCTCGGTTCAAAAAAATACTTGTTGGTACCAATGTATCTTTGATATATGCACTTTGGTCGTCTGGTTTCTATGATATAAGCACTTTTAGTGGTTTAGTATAGAAATGTAAAAAAAATATTTATTATTTTATACCCTACATCATTTACAAGCTTGGTTGCCTAGTGCCCATAACAATAGAGCCTGTATGAAGAGAATTGTGAATGTGAAAGAAGCGACGGAGTTGTCTCAGGATCGTGGCAAGTGGCGCTCCATTGTCTCCGCCTATCCCTGTGGGGAAAAGGTGTGACAATTTAATTTGATTTGATTAATGTGTACTTACTTTATACAAGTAAGTGGAATAATTTGAATTGGAAAGGTAGTTTTGTCAACTAACATTACACTTGATATATTAGCGAATGTTTCCTAGCTGTGTTCCATTTCATGGTAGAACCGTTTACCATGCCATTAAAGCCACCGTTTTGCATACCGAGCTTACCTCACTTTAAATTTAGATCCCTGCCATCATAGACCACTTAGAACAAGACCCATTTTAAATGAAAGAATAATCATCAATAATTTCTCCACCAATTATTGTTAATTTGAGTTTCATGTAATCAATCAATCAATATGTCACCTTTTTCCCACAAGGATAGGCAGAGACAATGAATCGCCACTTGCCACAATCCTGACATAACTTCCTCGATTCCCTTACATTCATAATTAAAGCTCTACAGATATGGGCACTAAGCAACCCAGATTTCTTGAAGATATCTCCGATTTAGTTGGAAAACACCCTCTAAACTCTAAACATACCTTCATTCAATAAATATTTTATTTAAGTATCTTCGTTGAGTTTATTACCCATAAATACGCGAATAACTAGTTAACAACTTACATTCGAGCAGGTACATTTACAACAATAAGCTCTCTCACCTACCTATTCAGATATTCCGTATTGCGCTTAGACTTGCGTCTAATTTCGAAGACGCCACTAACGGATTGAATTATATATTTTTTACATTTCTATACTAAGTGCTTGTATCATAGAAACAGGACAACCAAAGTACATATATCAAAGACAAATTGGTACTGGTGGGTGGTCTCGAACTCGTGCTATCGGTTTGTGTAACCATTGCACTGCCACTACATCACGGTCGACTTGATATAAATATAATTATTTATATACGGTTACGATTGTTACAGCCATATGCCGTCTAATAGTACTATGATCTGTGCCTAACATACAGGGGAAATGAGGTCCGAAAAACCGCACCTGCTTCCCAAACTTAACAGTTGGTTACGTAGATTTTGAGGTTTTTAACTTTGGTCTAGATCTTTTATTCTATTTTAATTTTAAATTAACTAGACTCATATAAGTATGTTTAATTATTAATGCGTATGCCTAGATTTAGGCTACTCATACTACGTTAGTTTTGGTTTTGTATTTTTTATTGAGACCTTTTAGCTGAAGTGTGTTCATGGTCTATAGAAATCTGCTACTGTAGTTAAATAACTTTTATGGGTTCTCTAAATTTGAATGTTTTTATTTTATTTTTATGACAGCAGAGTGGCTCTATATATGTCAGCACTCTGTCTGATGTTAAGCTGGGTTGCGGTCCATTATTGGATGTGACTGCGGCTAAGTGGCAGTCGCGTCCACTAAACTGGCCCAGTTGAAACCGGTAACTTACAAGCTGATTCCAAGATGCGGTTTATTTGGTTTGGTACACTTGATTTGGTAGTACTACCCTGGATCGGCAGACTGGGCACCACTGCCCACTACTTTAAGATAACTAGAACCGGAGTAATATTTGAATGAATCATAAATGAATCATATTGACGACAGGCGTGGACAAACGGTTTAGCGATTGGTTTGTTGCGCGTAAAGGCCCGGGTTCGATTCCCGGTCAGAGCAAATATTTGTTTCATAGCTTTTATTTGTAATATTTAATAATATTAAAAATTGCAAATATTTATTTTAAAAAAAAGAGATGGATAATTGCTTCAGGTCTGGTTATCAAAAAGTGGTAGGCAGTGGTATCCATTCTGCCGATCCGAGGTAGTACCACCACTTACAAGTATACAGACCGTGAAGTGATTTGGTCACGTTTCGGGATCAGCTTGTAAGTTGTCGGTTCCATCTAGGCCGGCATAGTGGATGTGATTGCTACTCACAGTTATTGAATTGTAATAGCAGTGACATTCATTCATGGACCACACTTCGGCTTAACATCAAGCGGGGTGCAGTCATATGTCGAGTCACAATAAATAAAAAAAGTATACAATAAAGTATGTAAATACTACCATTGGAATGGTAGTATTTATTATTATAAAAATAGATTTGTCTATATTTCTCCCAGTAGGAAAGGAAAACGACAAATTATCCGAAACGATGATTAGAAAGGATTTTCTTGTTCCGTTTTAATTTACGCCTCAATTCGTACAATGCGAAATAAATCTCAAATATTCGTTGGACATTTTATTGAGAGAGATTCATTTTTGTTTTAATTCGTATTATGTTATTATGTTTTCATTACAATTGAATTATTCCGTTTAACAAATAAACAAAAAAGAAAATATTTTTTACATTAGTATTATATTATAGATTCAAAGAGTGGTAGGCAGTGGTACCCAGTCTGCCGATCCGGGGTAGTACCACCACTTACAAGTATACAGACCGTGAAGTGATTTGGCCACGTTCTAGGACGGCATAGTGGATGTGATTGCTACTCACAGTTATTGAATTGTAGTAGCAGTGACATTCATTCATGGATCACACTTCGGTTTAACATCAAGCGGGGTGCTGTCATATGTCACAATAAAAATAATTTTTTTAGAGCGAGCAAAGCTGAGTGGACGGGAGATAGACTCGAGTTCATAAGTATGCGTGTGCAGAACACAGCACCCAGGAACTGGCCAATCAATGTTTACTTATAGGAAAACACGCCTCTGTACGGTGAAGGAAAATATCGCAAGAAAATTTGTGTGAATCTGTGTGCAATTAATTTAAGTGCCCAGTATCCCTTATATCGCTAACTATAACTATTTGGAATAGTTGATATGTATTATGTTAAGCTATTACAAGTAATTTTGCCATCTCGATCTAGAATAAGGCGTGATCAATTGCCGGTTGAAGAAGTTTTGTCTGCCGTAGTACCACCACTTACAAGTATACAGACCGTGAGCTAACTTAGTCGCGTTACGAGGTCAACTTGTAAGTTGCCGGTTCCAACTAGGCCGGCATGATGGATGTGACTGCTGCTTACAGTTATTCAACTATAGTAGCAGTCACTTCCATTTATGGATCGTACTCCAGTTTTATATCGGGCGGGGTGCTGTCATATGTCGAATCACAATAAAAAATGTCCGCTTTTGTATATATTTTTACAATAAATATTGAGTAATTTTAAACCATGGTATAAAACGAAATTATAGAGAAAATATCCTATAAGCTAGAAGTCGTTCTTATGAATTGTTTTATCATTATCATAGTCAATGATCAGTCTCAATCCGAATGACACTGCTGCGTATTTTCCGAATAGCACTCGGAACATCCACACAAAAATATAGACGACGCAGAATATAACTATAATGATTATATTGCCTTTTTTAAATATCACTAAGTGGGAATTATGATTTAATTAGTATATTAGGTAGTATCTAATATAAAAACCTACTTTATTTAGTTGCACTACTTTACTTTATAGGCGATCTCAAGTATGCAAAGTTAAGTGGTACCTAAAGTGAGAGGTTTAACACGACTGTTTATTGAGAAAGTTTCCCTCATCGTTTGAAGTCCTCTTTGGGAAGTTTTCGTGGCTGAAGATATCTCTCTTAACGACACTCAGCACCTAGCTTACCAACTTTTTATTAAAGCTGTACTACTTAACAATAAAAAGTTATTTAATGTTCCTAATTATAATAGTTATATCTATTATATTAATGTCATGTATGACAGAGGACATAGAAGTGAATGCTGGAAATGGCGGAAGATCCTTGAAAGTAGAGATAATGCCGCACAAACGATAGGGAGAACAATTGACAAGTGGAATGCTTTGCCAGCCCATGTGTTCTCTCCATCCATGATCCATGACCTTGTATGCTTCAAGCGCCTTATGCACCTTAGGCCGGTATAATGACGGCGACTGAGACAGGGGGGATCTAACTCAGTTTTTTTAGTCGTCGTCACTCTTAGTCCTCCTTTTCTTATCATCAGGCGGGTCGAGGTCGAATGTAGTGTCACAATAAAAAAAGGTGGTGCATTAGTTAGCCATGAATTCCGGGTTCTATTTACGGCCGGAGTAAAGATTTGTATCATAGCTTTTATTTAAAATTGAATATTATGAATTTCTTAGTTTTCTTAGTCGCCGTCACTGTGTTGGCTTCTATAGTTTTATAATATTAAATATATTTTTGAGAGTTGCCTCTCTATATTATGAAAACAGCATGTAATGTACAAAACTAAGTGATATATAGACGCCTTTGTTCGTAAGATGCTCTGGGATGCAGTTTTATAAAGTTTTGGATAAAAGCCAAAGATATTGGCCGTGCATTGTGGTTACTTTCAGTAGTTTTTGCGTGATTCACCGTCCCAGGTTTCAGTGGAATGAAAATGAATTGCATTCTGTTTGAATTTTATAACGGTATATAGCGACTTTAACAAAATCCTTCTTCTTTATGTTGATACTAGCTAAAGTTCGCGGTTTTATCTGCATTTAAAAACTTTGGCTCGTAACGAGAAAAGTGACAGGTGATCTCTTACACCGTCATCTTGCATCATCAGGTACTTTAACAGCCGGTTGTACCAAAAAATTGAATTTACGAATTCGTAAAAAGTAATGTATAAGTAGAAGAAAAAAGGAAAAATGGGTTGCAACACTCTCTCGTGTAAGTTGTGTATGTCGTGTATGTTGTCTGAAAACACACACACACACACAACATACACAACCCCGTGTTGGAACCCATTTTTCCTTTTTTCTTCTACTTATGCGTAACTTTTTACTTTCGTAAATTGGATTCGAATTCGTAAATTGGATTTTTTGGTACAACCAGCTGTAAGTCTTTAATTTGATATGTGAACGGTGCTCAACAATTTAGATTAACTGAACAATTTAGTTTAATTGAATGAACTACTTTTACTTAAAGTTTTGCTTACCTAAAAGAACTATTATCCTGACTGTGTGACAGTATGGAGTACCTGACTCCAAAATCAGAAATTTTAAACTTTCCGTAATAAATTGTCTAACAAATTGTCTTTTCAAAATATACTAAGTATACCAGAGATTAGCGCTTAGCGCGTTAAAACAAACAAATAAACGATTTATTCATTTTCAATCTTTAATGAACAGAATTTACCCCTTTTGCTTTTATAAGACCATTTTTTTTAATGTGACGCGAGAAGGTTATCCTTAATTTTAAGGAGGCGAGGCTGAAGAGTTGCTATGGAAGTTTAGGAGTCAGCTTGATTAATTGATTTCTATTATAAAATTTACATTTTAAACTTATAAAATGAATGTTCGTTTTGTTCTATTTCTAGTATTGCAATTAGGTTGTGGTGAGGAGTATTTTGTTATGCGTGAACACGTTTTTAATTAATGCAGCAGCGCCCGACATCTGTTTTCACGAACCCTTACAATATCCACATGCTTTTTGGATTTTAAATGAAAGTTTTTTTTTGTATAAATTCGTATAATTAACATTTCAATGGGTTTAAATAGGTGTAGGCACCAGAAGTACTCTACCCACTACTTGTGGAGCAGTGGTGCCGATCCGGGGTAGTATCACCACTTATATACAGTTCGTAAAGTGACTTAGTCGCGTTTCAGGATCAGCTGAAGGATCACGACAGGCGTGGACGAACGGTTTAGCGACTGGTTTGTTGCGCGTAAAGTCCCGGGTTCGATCCCCGGTCGGAGCAAATATTTGTTTCATAGCTTTTACTTGCAATATTTAATAGTATTAAATATTGCAAATATTTTTTAATAAAAAAAAAAGAGATGGATATTTGCTTCGGGTCTGGTTTTCAAAGAGTGGTAGGCAGTGGTACCCAGTCTGCCGATCCGGGGTAGTACCACCACTTACAAGTATACAGACCGTGAAGTGATTTGGTCACGTTTCGGGATCAGCTTGTAAGTTGCCGGTTCCATCTAGGCCGGCATAGTGGATGTGATTGCTACTCACAGTTATTGAATTGTAGTAGCAGTGACATTCATTCATGGACCACACTTTGGCTTAACATCAAGCGGGGTGCTGTCATATGTCGAGTCACAATAAAAAAAAAAAGCTTATAAGTTGCCTGTTCCAATTAGGCCGGCATAGTGGATGTGACTGCTACTAACAATTAATTAAGTGTAGACACCTCCAATGACGGACTGAACTCCAGCTTAACATCAGATGTTTTATTTCGTAAATGAAGAACTAATTATGATTTAAAATATTTATAGGCGTAAATTTCCATAATTATGTGAAGAATTTAATATAACTGAAGAAGGTATTAACATTTCGGTATGTTCGATTGCTGAATATGAATTATAAAGGGATTCTAAGAAATTTATTTTGTATACGAGACGAGTGAATATTATCATTTTTATTATTTGCTCTTTCATCGAAAACATTACAAATATATTGGATAAATTATTATCGGTATTATTTACCCATATTACCAATTACTGAATCCTAAAAAGCTTTTTATTTTATCTTCTCAAACCTATAAAATTCTTATTAATATTGGTGGATGCGTTAAAATTAACGATACATACCCAGGAGGGTGTTTTCCAAGTAAATCGGAGACATCCGATTGTTTTTGTTGCTTTATGCCCATAACCGTAAAGCTTATATCAAGAGAGTTGTGAATGTGAGAGAAGCGGAGGTAGTTGGATCATGGCAAATGACGCTCCATTGTGTCTCTGCCAATGCCTGTGGGAAACGGGCGTGACAATTTGATTGATTCATTGATTCTCAAACTAGATTTCCTTATAAAGCTAGAAAATTACTATAAAGTAAAAAGTAATATTAGCAATAGATGACCCTTTGATGTTGAGCTACAGTAGATTGCTGAATAAGGTTCTTTAACAGCGACCTATTCTATGGTAAATCAGTGAAATGTGTTATATTAGATAAGAATATTTATATATTGGCCGGCATAGTGACGGCGACTGGGGCAGCTGTGAACAAGTTCGGTTCTCTCAGTCGTCGTCACTCTTGGACCTCCTCTGGCTTATCATCAGGCGGGTCGAGGTCAGATGTCGTGTCACAATAAAAAAAAGACGTGTTGAGAAAGTTTGTTCTATTTATCAGATACTCGTAATAACGTATCCTAAATATAGTCAATAGTTCTAAAACGCAAATACAACGAGAACAAATAAGCAACATTAATAAAATGTCACAGAAAAAATTGCGCTTTACACAGCTTGAACCAATAATTTAAGTACAATTTACGCCTTCCTACGTGATGTAAATATAAAATTTTACTTACATATAAAAATGAAATTAATCTGTTATACTTCTTAAAATCTCAACACTTCTGTTCATTATTATTAAAGGAGTTTATTCTATTGTATAAATATTTTAATTTTAAACCTGACGAAATCACTTTACGGTCTGTATACTTTGTAAGTACTACCCCGGATCGGCAGACTGGGTACTTTGAAAAGAGTGGTAGGCATTTACAATAAATTTGAGTATTTTTTACATTTCTATACTAAGCTACTAAAACGTTTGTATCATATAAACAGGCCAAAAGGTACCAATGTATCTTTGATATGTACTTATATCAAGTGGTTTTGAACCCGTGCTATCGTTGAACCATTGCACTACCACTACACCACGAAATATCTGAAATAATAACATGACTTATAGTTAATGTTATAAATGAATTGCTATTGTAGACAAAGGAAGGAGCGTAGCTACACGTAAATGCAATTATTTTTCCGTAGAAATTGCAAAGATTTATAGGCACATTTCGGAATGTTATTACAAAGGAGATTTCCAAAATTGTATTTTAAAACTACATGGTTGAATTTTTGGAATTTTTAAAGTTATACAATTATAATGTTATCTACAGACTAGGTACCTACGAAAAATTAACGTTTCAATCGATCAAATTTTTACAATATTTTCGCACAGAGATAGGCAGAGACAATGGACCGCCCATAATTCTCTGCATACAAGCTCTACGATTATGGTTATTAGGCTGGGTGCTTTCTCGAGGAGGTCTCCGATTCGGTTAAAAATATATATTAGGTAACCAATAATATGATCTGTATATTTGTATCTAGTGGTACTACCTAAATATCCGCCAATTATTTATGAACAAATATTTACTTTGACCGGGAATCGAACCCGAGACTTAATACATAACAAACTAATATGCTAACCAATTGTCGTCAAATCTTAAAGAGAAATCATTATTTGCATAATGGCAATAGATTTATGGGTATCATACATGTGGTATATTTCATTTCATGGCGATGTTTTCCCTAGAGTTGCCCTACAAATGTCAAATAGTAAGTGGAAGTTTTAGTACTTTATTACAGCAACGCGACTAACCCGAAAAATCGCTTATGTGTTTCAAACTAATGGCGGTGAAAAGATTTATGTATACTTAAGCAGAACTTTTACTAAAATACGCTTTTAGACTTACCTATTTTTGTCAGTTTTAAATATTTTTTTGAGGATGTTTTAAAATCCACAATTCTCTTTATACAGGCTCTGTGGTTATGGGCACTAGGCAACCTAGCTTTCTTGAGTATGTCTCCGATTTGTGCAAGGGAGTTGTGTAAGGATCGTGGCAAGTGGCGCTCCATTGCCTGTGGGAAAAAGGCGTGACAATTTGATTTATTGATTGATTGTTTTAAAATATGTTGAGGTGTGTGATTCTGTAAACAAATCTGCTTTTTTTTTCAAATTGTGTATCGACATTTGACAGCATCCCGTTTGATTTACCATTTAAATAGTACGAATTAAGGAGTCCTAGGAGTGCGGTCCATGAATGCGCCTTCATTTTGATGCTACTACAGTTAAATATCCGAAAGTAGCAGTCGCATCCAAATTACCGATCTATTTGAAACCGGTTAGTATTTTTGGTAGTATTAAATATATTTATTAACTTTAGATAATAAAAGCGTGGCTTCAGGTAATTGATGCTTTCACAAAAGTTTACATCTAGCAAACAGATTTTACCTATATTTAAAATGAATAAAGGAGATTAACAAAAAATAAAATGGGTAGAATGATAAAACGAGGAAGACTTAAAAGATTGATTCTTGTTCAAATCGCGGACATTACAATGACATGACAATCGGATCATAGGTAGTGTCCATAACCAAAGAGCATGTCATTGAAGAAAGTGACGCTCCAATGTCTTCGTACATCCCTGTAGGAATTAAGGCAGTGATGTTGAAGAAGATCAATAAATCAATCAAATTGTCACCCTTTTTTTCCACAGGGATAGGCAGAAACAATGGAGCGCCACATGCCAAGATCCTGAAACAAACACCTCGCTTCCTTCACATTCACAATTCTCTTCATACAAGCTCTATGGATATGGCCACTAGGCAACCTAGCTTTCTTGAGGATGTCTCCGATTTGGTCGGCAAACACCCTCCTGTTTATATAACCTATTTATTATAAATTCTTTTCGTCAACTCATGAAGATGATGATAGACTGATAAAGGTAAAAGCTATTTCTAGATGTACATTATAAAATCTAATTATAATCCAAATTAATAATAAGAACACACTAATTAATTTGGTCATTTATTTTTATAACAGAATTTATAAATATTTTTTTATGAAAAGAAAGCCGCAATAAAATTTATCTTATTATTATTAATTCAAATTTAATAAAGAATCCTGTGAATAATAAAACGCACGAGGTTTATTTAGAAAAAGGAGAGTCCCTGATTGAGGGAAAAAGGAAGTCTGTTTTCACCCACCGGGGGCTCTCTCACGAAAAATGTTCCCTAATTTTACCTACTGTGACCCTACTTCATATTCATTTATCCGATTGAAGACAGAATTTATATAAAAGGTTATTTAAGTATTTAAAATTAATTACTTTTATTATTCTATAATGTGTCTGGCATAGTGACGGCGACTGAGGCAATCCCATCATGAATAGAGTTTTTTCAATCGTCGGAGCTTTTTACTTGTCATATCGTTTTGATTAGCACACCAGGCAATTACGTATAAAGTTAGAGCAAATATATGTTCCATAGCTTGAATTTGTAGTATTTATCAATTAGAAAGCTAGGTTGAAGAGAATTGTGGATGTGAAGGAAGCGAGAGAGTTGTGTCAGGATCGTGGCAAGTGGCATGACAATTTAATTGATTAATTAAATTGAATGTTTCTCGAAGCTTGAGCTGCGCTATAATTCAATTTGAACTTGTACAAGAAAAGTAAATAAGTAATTAAAGTAAAAAATAGTAAATGTAAATCGCGTTTAGTTTCAAGTGGCGCTCCATTGTCTCTGTCTATACCTGTGGGAAAAAGGCATGACAATTTGATTGAATAATTGAATTGAATGTTTCTTGAAGTTCGAGCTGCGCTATGATTCAATTTGTACTTGTACAAGAAAAGTAAATGTAAATTGCGTTTGGTTTTTATCTGTGTTCGGGGAAATATAAAATAATAATGGGATACAAACACAAAAAAAAATACGAATTAAGTAGAAAGAATACCTATAATATTTGAACATATTACATCGAGCGTATGTTACTAGGAAACTGTCTCAGTGGCAACTAAACACAGACTAAGCAAAAACGCCAGTTTCATAGTTTCCAACCTATATTAAAAACAAAACTGAACCAGGTTTTTGTTGTAGGTTTGGATATTTCAGAATGGTAGAAAGACTGTTGGTGTGGTCATTTGCCCAGTCTCTCGATTCAGGGAAGTACCACCACTTTTAATTGTATAGACCGTGGGGTCGCGTTAAAAAACTGGTTATTTGATTGGATTATAAATCGCCTCCATTCATGAACAGGCTAACATCAAGCGACTTATGCAGTTTCAATAAAGAAAATGGAAATATTTACTGGGCTTATATCAAATGTTTTAACTCTTAATATGAACTAGATTATTAGATAGAAAAACATGTTTATAAACTTATTAGCTTTTTAATATATTTCTTAACAAGTATTTCATCTGCAGAGCCTTAAGGAATATAAACAAAACAAATTGCTTTTTCAACGCAAAATGTTTTATTAAAATGTTTATTATTCTCCAAGTTTTTTTAGTTCAACTAATTGTATAATATAACAAATACATTTTTATTTTAACACATAACTTTTAAGCAACGAACAAAGACACAAAGTGCTTTTAAAGAGTGGTGGCAATGGTGCCTAGTCTGCCGATCCGGGGTATTACTCGTACTAACCTCCACTTTTACGAGTATACAGACCGTGAAGTGACTTAGTTGTGTTTTGGTATTAGATTGTAAGTTGCTGGCTTTAACTAGGCCGGCATAGTGCAGTCGCCTCCATTCATGGACCGCACACCGGCTTTACATCAGGCGGGGTGCTGTCTTATGTTGAGCCACAATGATTAAGGCAAATGTAAACAATACTTAATGTAAATAACAACAAACTAAATTTTCTTATTTGTTTTTTTTTTAAACTATAAAAATATTATATTAAAAAAACCTTTAATTTTTCAAAACTACATATGTTACTGTAAAAGGATTAGTTAGGGATTTAAAATAAATAAGCCTCAAGGAACTAACACTTAAACACTAGAAACAAGTTAGAGATGGGTCAAGCCGACATTAATTAAAGAGAAAGGGTATAAGTGAGACCAACAACCCTCATCTTACAAACCACAGGGGAATCTACTTTTCACAACAAACAACCAACTAGTTAACATAAAGTTATTATGTAAAACAACTAGAATATTCAATTATTTATTTAAAATCAATCAAATTGTAACGTCTTTTCCCCACAAAGATAGGCAGAGACAATGGAGGGCCACTTGCCACGAACCCCTTTAAGGAAAGTTATTGACTGATGCCCTGGATGAACGGGCCCATCTGCTACCCACGAGGAGGTAGTCTGACTTAGCACCCCACTTGCCACGATCCTGACCCAACTACTAACTGATATAGTGACAAGAATTGGCAAAGAAATACTTCGATGGTTTGGGCTAATGGAAAAGATAAGTAAAAGTAAATAATCGAAAGGAATTTATAAATCTGATTTAGATGGATTCTTTAAACGAGGCCGACCTAGCAGGGATTTTTTCCAACCAAATCGGAGACATCCTCAAGAAAGCTGGGTTGCCTAGTGCCCGTAATACTCGTAGTAGAGCTTGTATGAATATATTATTTTTTAGAAATTTTTCTAAGAAAGTAAATCTCATAATGCTTGATCTCAAAATTAAATCGAAGTTGGCTATTCACTCTATAATAGCTGATTACTTTTTAGAGATTTACTTATAAAGATTTACAGATAAAATTATAGCTATTATACAATATGTAGTTGTTAATATAGGTTCAGATCCCATATATGCCCAATTTGGCAGCATGGTTGAAACATACGGATCTCTGATTATATATTATTACTGTAACAGGAACATATGTGGCTGCTAGGATGTGGTCGTGTGGTTAGGTATGTATAATTATGATTGCAGACTTGTAGTTACACAAGGTAACTTGTAGTTATGACAATGAAAAAATCCAAAGAATGTAAAAATCTGATGTGACTATAAGTCCCTAACTGAAGTTTCAATTGGACAAATAACGAGTGGGTTAAAGATAGAGCAAATGCGATACTAAATTTAAATTATTTGTGTTATATTCTTTAGAAAGGCAAAGTTAATAAAAGTAGTAATTTTATATAGACATAATAGTACTAATTAATAAATCTACTAGAGTATACTAGAGTAGAGAATAGAGTAATTGATTAAATATTAACGCTAAGAAAATTATTAGGATTGAGAAAATGGAACCTCTCTGAATAAGTAACTTTAATTAATGGCCAAGGACAACTAATTGAAGTTAAGTAGCCAGGTTCTAATAAAACTTGTATGTAGAATCTAGATTATTCTAAAATACAACTGGCCTTTGTGTGTTTTAATTGGGGAAGATTTGAAATACATGAATTTAGTTTAGATAGTGTAATATTCTGGTTTTAGTATCGTATGTTTGTATCGTATGTTTGTATTTTGTTATATACTTTGTTATTTTATAGAAATGACAATATAATATTGACTGGTCTTTTTTTCTTTTTTTTTTATTGTGACTCGACATATGACAGCACCCCGCTTGATGTTAAGCCAAAGTGTGGTCCATGAATGAATGTCACTGCTACTACAATTCAATAACTGTGAGGAGCAATCACATCCACTATGCCGGCCTAGATGGAACCGGCAACTTACAAGCTGATCCCGAAACGTGACCAAATCACTTCACGGTCTGTATACTTGTAAGTGGTGGCACTACCCCGGATCGGCAGACTGGGTACCACTGCCTACCACTCTTCGATAACCAGACCCGAAGCAAATATCCACCTCTTTTTTTTTTATTAACAAATATTTGCAATATTTAATACTATTAAATATTACAAATAAAAGCTATGAAACAAATATTTGCTCCGACCGGGGATCGAACCCGGGACTTTACGCGCAACAAACCAGTCGCTAAACCGTTCGTCCACGCCTGTCGTCGGTCTGTTGGCTAGAAGATATTTTTTTCTATTGTGACTCGATATAATGACAACACTCCGCCTGATGTTAGAGCTCCACTCCGCATGAATAAAGGCGTTTGCTACTACATTTAAACAACAGAAAGTAGCAGTCACATCTACTATGCCGGCCCAGTTGTGAAACCAGCAACTTACAAGGTAATTCTGAAACGCAATTAAATTACTTCTTGGTCTGTACATATGGTACTACCCCGGATCGGCAGACTGGGTACCAACCAGACTAGAAGCTAATATCTCCTTTTTTATTCATATTGACAAATATTTGTAAAATTCAATTGAATTAATTCTACAGATCCCATTATTTTCTAAAATTGTAAAATGTTTATGTTTTGTGGGTGTGAGGGAAGCGAGGGGGTTGTGGCAAGTGGCGCTCCATTGTCTCTGCCTAACCCTGTGGGAAAAAGGCGTCACAACTTTTTGATTGATTGATATTTATACTTATATATAATCCCTGGTGGTGAATCATTTAGGATGAATCATTAGGATTCATGGTATGCATCAGTTAGGACGAGGCCAGATGCTACAGCACACTAAAAATAAGATTGTACTATAAATCTTATATTTACTTTTACCATCTTAACAAAGCCTAAATCAAACGAAGTATAAGTATAAATGTATATATTATGTACGTATTTATATGTGTGTTAAACCTTTAACCCAATGACGTCATATGCTACAAGAATATCGACATTTTGTGGAGTTAAAGTTCTTGTTATTCTCAGCAGAATATCTTTATATCTTTATGTAGTTTTTTATTTTAAAAATGGATTAGTATGAATAAAATTTTAAAGTAATCTAGTATAAAACAAACTTTATGGTTCTTTTTTTATGGCTCGACTAATGACACCTCGCCTGATGTTAAGCCCCAGTGGGATCTATAGAGGTAACTGCTACTAGAGTTAAGTGACTGTAGTAGCAGTCACATCCATTATGGCGGCCTAATTTAAACCGGCAACTGATCCGAGTATAAGCTGATCCCGAAACGCAACTAAGTCACTCCACGGTATGTATACTTGTAAGTTGTGGTACTACTTCGGATCGGCAGATTGGGCACCAACTGGGCCTACTACTCTTAAAATTTAAATTATGCTATTCAACTGAATACACAATCAGATCAATATACGTAAACCGAAAGCCCCCTATGAAACCACTTGCCGGTACTATGTATTTTGATATATGTACTCTAGTCGTCCTGTTTCTACGATACTTTTTGGTCGACCTCTTAGCAGTTTAAAAAATACAAAAAAAAAACTATAACGATGAAATAAATAAAGTAACATCCATAATAAACATGAAACAACACAAGGAATAGATAAATAGCTAAAAATATAACTACTTTTATTACAAAACCCAGTTTAAGTATTAGCCGAGGTTTATGGTAGAGCAAAGCTTGATCTTTAACAATAGGTTTCAGCCGCAACGGCTGCCTGCAAATACAGTGCTCTCATGTTTACGATCACTGCAACTATGTAATCCACTCTCTACAATGATATCAATACGATTGCAAAACAATAATGCAAAACATATTCTCAACATAATAGTTGAATTTACATTCATAGTTCGAACGAGTACTAAATCGTATATGAAATAGATGTATTTTTATTGTGGATCGACATATAATAGCGCCTCGCCTGATGTTAAGCTGAAGTGCAATCCATGGATAGAGGTGACTGCTACAATAATTAAATATTTGTAAGTAGAAGTCACATCCACTATGCTGGCCTTGTTAACGAACTGGTGTGCTACCCCAATGCCCATCTTTAATATGTTGAATAAATAAGTAAATATAAAGATAATAATGTTTTATCTTTGAATTTTCTTAGATTCTGCGCAAAAATTGATTATTGAATTAAACAAATTTTATGCGGCTTACTATTGCGTTTATTTTTGGAGCAAAGCTCTCAAAACGTCGGAATAAAATTGTAAAATCATTAACCAAAAATAAACGCGATAGTAAGCCGCTTTTTTTTTTTCATGAGTTATCATAAAATTTACAAAATATATTGCTCATACCCATAGAACTTTTATAAAGAGGATTGTGAATCTGAAGTTTGTAAGGAAAAGTGGCGCTCCATTCATGTGGGGATTGACGGGAATTAAGGAGTGCGAATTTAATTAATTAATTTATTTATTGAAGTAAGAAATAAATAGAGGTACCTATATAAATGTAGAACCTATTGAAATGAATACCATATTAATTTAGAAGGCTAAAAATATCAAGTTTGTTAATAATTTATTATATTTCCACAGTCAGTGACTACGGAGCGCCACTTTCTTCGATTCTGATACAAACGAGCAAGCGCTTCCACCACATTCATAATTCTTTTCCTTCTACAATGTTATGCACACCGCGGACCCATGAAAAATATCACCGTTGAAAATATTAAAATTATTATAATCAAAACTAAACACCTAGACATAAATTTCTCATCATTCTAAAGGTTAGTTGTTAGAGAATGCCTAATAGGCATTAAACTCGCCTATGTACCTATTTATAAGTTTATTTTAACTTATAAAAGATTCAAATAAATAAATAAATGGCGTAAAGCAATTTAATACACGTTATTAATGTTATTATTTAAGTATTAACGGGTTATTGAAGTTATAAAAATGTAATAAAAAGTTAGAGCAACTATAAATCTTATTATGATCCTAACTCGAAAATAAAAAGAGTGGTTAAATTTATGCCATAAAAGCAAACAGCTAGTTTCCTCTCTGTACACTTATTGTTTTCTCATAATCAAACTGGTTTATAAATCATAAATATTTTATTATTAACTAAATATTTGCAGTAAAAAAGGATATATTTTTGTTAACGCAGATGTAAACATATTGCACAATGAATTAAACAAATTTTATGCGGCTTACTATCGCGTTTATTTTAGTTTAGATTTTACAATTTTTCATTATTCCGACGTTTCGAGAGCTTTGCAGCCATCGTGGTCACGGAGGTCACGGAATAATAAAAAATTGTAAAATCTAAACCAAAATAAACGCGATAGTAAGCCGCATAAAATTTGTTTAATTCATTAATCAATGTTCGCGCACAATCTAAGAAAATACTATAATATATTGCACAATATTACTATATTAGTTTGCTTATTTACCTATAGTAGGGGAACGAGTTAAAGGAACGTGCGAGGAATGCAGTTGTGACGTCATGGTCACGTGTCTATTATGAATAGTGAAGTAACATGCAAAATGTCTATAACGACAAACACACACTTTACTTAAAATGCAAATAGATTTAGTTATTAAAAATTATAAATGTGTATTAAATTGAAGTATAAACATTACACAGCAACAATTTTTAATGAATTATATATATATATTTAATTTTGACAATAGTGACTGCATATTTTTTTTTATTCTTTTTCACAGATTTTAAACACGTTTCTAATAATGGTTCTAGCCTGAATACGGATGACGACTCTCTTTTATTCCATTAACTCACTAAATTTTTAATAATCAAACAAAGAAAATATGGACACGTTTTTATCGATATTAAATGACATCGCCGAGCTATGAGCGTCACTAAAAGCGGCCACTAAGATACGGGTGGTGGTCGTCTCACGCCCCACCGCACCTCAGCCCCCGAATTCATTTAGCTCGTTCCCCAACTATAACTATTTTATTGCACGTAACAAAAGGCGACCGTGTAACAGTGGCCCAGTGAAATGGTCACGCAAACCAAGAACTCCCTCCCGATTGAAAAATAAAAATCATAATATATCCGTATAAAAAAAGCACTGGTCATTTTGTTTCTATGATACAAGCACGTACAGTAGCTTAGTAAATACCTAGTAAATACATATGTACTTTAAAAGTTAAATGTATGATCGAAATATATCTATAATTTATCTGACGCCATTAAAATACTTGCTATTCAATATAAATTTGTGAAATGCATACTTGAAAGCATAGTTTCGTTTCAATTTACAATTCAATTTAACTCGTTAAACAACTTTTCCCTGTTATAAATCGTCAGGCAATTGTGAAACTATTGGATTTAAGAATTTACTTTTAAACGGGACTATTAACTATACATGGATTAAAATCCATGTTCTTTTAATAAGAGTAGTAGGCAGTGACTTGGTCGCGTTTCAGGATCAGCTTGTGTCTAGTTCCAACAATGCAGGCATAGTGAATGATACTGTTACTTGTAGTTATTTAACTGTAGTAGCAGTCACCTGTGGCCATTCATGGACTGCACTTCAGCTTAACATCAGGCGAGATGCTGTCGTCGATATATGTCGAGCCACAATAGGCTTATTACTAAGGCGAGGCCACTTAAGGCGACCGTGGTGTATTGGCAGTGTAATGGCTACGTAAGCCGGGTTCGAAACCACTTACCGGTACCAATGTATCTTTGATATATGTACTTTGGTTGTCCTGTTTCTATGAAACAAGCACATTAGTAGCTTAAGATAGAAATGTAAAATAATAAAATTAAAAAATAAAAAATAAAAAAGCATCTATTAAATTTGCATTTCATATACGAATGTTTAACAAACAGTATTCGTTCGAACTATGAATGTGAATTATACTTTTTTTGCATTCAAATTGTTTTGCAATCGTATTGATATCATTGTTGGGACATTAGGGGATGAGTTGTCATTATGTTGAGGCCCAATAAAAATAAAATCCACGTTGATTGAATATAGAGTTAACCTTTACGTTCACACATTTAGTTATATTATAATTTTAATTTTTATATATTCATCAATATCAGAAATTGTTACCCACAGGGATAGGCAGCAAAAACGTATAGCGCCACTTTAAATAACCCTGAGATTACTCTTACTATACATTGTCATCCAATAACTTTTTTTTTTATAATAATCATTCTATAAATATCAATCAATCAAACTGTCACGCTTTTTTTTCTCACAGGGATAAGCAGAGACAATGGAGCGCCATTTGCCACGATCCTTTTTTTTCATCGCAGGAGGATCCTTTGGTATACCCAGCCACTTAAGGGGAGTAACGGGGTTATGTGGTGCACACTTAACTCCTGCGGTGACCATCACAATTCTCTTCATACAAGCTCTACGGTTATGGGCACTAGGCAACCTAGCTTTCTTGAGGATGTCTCCAATCATTAATCTATGGAGTAATATACAATATTTGTATATCATTGGCCTTAATGTATTTATTATAAATTATATTAAATAATCACATAAAAGGCAAAAAGTATTTTTACTGTTTACTTTTATTTATAAATAAATTAACAATTAAATTATTTGCAGACACGCTTTTATATTACCCGAATGTTAATGATTTATTATTGTGAAATTAATTAATTATATTCACACATTGCAGTTTGATTTATTTATTTTTGTTTCTACTTTATTGTTTATATACTGCATATATCATTATATTTAATTTTTTCCTCTAGACTGTTGTTTTTTTTTATATCTATGCATTAGGTCGCATGTGAAGTGTATGCCCTATTAGTACAGTGAAATTAGGTTTTAACTTGGACATTTAAAATTACTAAACGGGATCTTTTGGAATATGTTCGGACACCTTCCGGGATGATGCTCAAAAAAGTCCCAGGACCTCATTAGTGGGATACCCTGGAAATCCTGGAAAAACTGGAATTTCAAGGAAATTCTTGGAGCGTACCTAAGATTGTTATAAATAACGCAATTTTTTTTACATACAAGACATCTGAGTTTTTAATTTTATTATCCAATACATTTAGTGTCAAAAAACCTGGAACTGAAAGGAAAAAGTTAGGATTGGTTTAGAGCAATGGCAGAACGCCGTTTTTTAATCCTAAAGGTCTTTCTATTTTTCTTAATAATGTTGACGTCAAATATTTTCCATTCCAGGACACCTGGAAGTTACCTTGGAGCGAGATAAAAATAGTCAAAAAATAAGCTGCTTTAAAAGCTTTTTTCATTCTTATGCATTTATTGCGCATTTATTGCGTCTGGCGCCGGCTTATTTCGGTTAGTCACTGGGCGTCAGTGGCTTTTCTCGTCTCGTCCTTTTTCGGCTTCCTAACCATTCCTGGACCTGCAAGTACAATCTATGTACAGTAAATATGTTCGCAAAATATGCTGAAACAATGGAGTTTTTGAAAGAAACTAACCTACATTTGTCATATCCACAGCAAGTAGCTTGGAATATCCGTCTTGATCTGGGGTGATATACTGTTGTACAGGAAGATACCCGTTTGGTTCTTTTTCTACAGAAGTAACCCAGCTGTCAGAAGACGATCTTGTTACAGGTTTGTCTGCATGTAGGGTAGACTTCGGCGTTGCGCACAAGATGCCACGCATAGTATGCCATGTGCCGTGGCCATCAAGGGTTCTTACGTTGTGGTCTGCATTATTAAAGACAGCTTGGACATATGCACTTTGTCGATAGTTGCGGGAGCGCTTTTAGCCACTGAATCCTCGAACTTCCCTGCCTCATTGTACGAAGAACAAAAACCTAATTTGTGAAGCATGTCAATGAGTAATTTCGAACCAAATAGTCTGTGCAAAGTTACGCCAAGTCCAAATAAGAGCGGAGAAAGAAAAGAGCGGGGACGAAGAGCAGAAACGATAACTTGGCCAATGGCTACTATCTTTCTCTGTCTACTTTCATGCACTTTCTTGGTTTTAGTTTGCAAGAAATAATTGAAGAGAGTCGGGGACTAAATCATGTCCCTCTCCTGACATGTCTGAAGCAGATGGATAATGGGAAGTGTCATATGATTTAGAGAGTATGTCCTGACGAAGAAGGCGAGCTGCTGTCTGGATGAATCTCAGCCTCTCACTTTGAGTGTCCGCATTTCTGTTACTGTACCAGTTCTCACTTAAAATCTTATGAGCAATGCCCGTGAAACATACAACAGAAATTCGACCCCGTCCTTCAGTGAACACAACTCCCTCTCCGAACTTGTCTTTTAGTTTCCTCTTAAGATGCTTTTCACTGTAAGTATCGTGGGTATCTATATAAAGGTCGAGTATACTGGCAAGTATACTCTGCAAGAGTATACTGGCAGTCATCACAATCCTCTTCAAGCTCTTGGCATAGTTTATCGAAAGCTGCACTTTTTACTGAATCGGCTTTTTTGCCCTGTACACTAGATGAGGCTGGGAGGGAAGATCCAATTCGCTTGAAATAATTGTAGCACTCCCTATGGTATCTACCCTCAACTGCCACTAAATCTGAAACTGTGTTTAACTTTGTGGTGACCTGCTCACCCCACTGGTCATTTCTCTTGACAGCATACTCACGAATGCTCCTTATTATTTCTAATGTCCCCACCTGGCAGCAAGGCATACGGTCTGGGTGTTGAACATCCACCAATCGATCGCAGAAGAAGCAATGGAGTTTGAAGTCGAAGTCCATGGCGGATGAGCGAGTTACTTTCTCCAGTTCAGTTGCAGTAGGGGTCTTATTTGGACGCCTGGTGCGGCACTGAACATGTAACTCAACCGAAGTTTTCCCTTTAAATAGTTCACCGGCTCCATCTTTACGAATATCACTACTTTTTATGATTGTCTCAATACTCCTTGGTCCTCACTAAAACGTATTTCCACCACCGCACTTCACATAATCACACAAAAGACACTTTTCCATGATGAGCCGGTAAGCATAACGAAAAGCAAATTCTCGTATTTGTATCGGTGTATCACTGCGCACTACTTATCAGAAGTGTGAACCCTGGATTCCTGGAACAGAAAATATTTAACGTTAACATATTTAAAACATTGGCATCTAACAGTACGGTCCACAGGGTCGCGGAGGACAAGGCGAGCGGCTACGACATGACCACACGCGCTTCCTCCGCGTACCAAATATATATATATATATATATAAAAAAAGGTTCCTCTTGGCTTCACCGTGAGTCATCAAACCACGGCTACTGAGCCCCCCCGCCACGACAAGGCGAGAACCCGTTCGAGGGGGAACGATTTTAGACCCGTTTCAGACATTTTCTTGAAAATCCAGTTATTCCAGGATATCCCGGTTATCCCACTACGGAAGTCCTGGGACTTTCAGGAGCGTCATCCTGGGAGGTGTCCAAACATATTCCAAAAGGTCCCGCTTAGTAATTTTAAATGTCCAACTTTGGTAAAAAATTGCCCTAATATGACTGAGCTATATAGTCCCCAGTACAACGAACTAAAATTTTTTTGATACATACAAATGTAAAACTTTGTGGGTGCCTTTTTTGTGACGAGTCCGACAAACTTTTTAATGCGACAACTTTCGGCGCTGCTGCGTTTTCGTATGCTTGAGTCCCGGAATTGTCGATATGACGTCACTATGACTCTCCATACATACAAGTTTGATTTTTTGAGAATTGTTTAATAAAGTAAGTTTAAAAGTAGTGGTCAACTTGTCCGACAAAAATCAAGCTGCGTATGGCGTGTCCACCACCCTGAAAATGTCGATATAACGTCACTATGACTCTCCATACATACAAGTGTGATTTTTTGAGAATTGTTTAATAAAAATAGTTTAAAAATAGTGGTCAACTTGTCCGACAAAAATCATGCTGCTTATGGCGTGTCCACCACCCTGAAAATGTCAATATAACGTCACTATGTCTCTCCATACATACATGTCGGACAAAAATAACAATGATATATAATAGTATTTTAAATGCAAATATCGACTTGTCCGACAAATATATTCAGTTAAATAATCAGTCCGACAAAAAAAACTACTAGTGGTAAACTTCTTTTGGTCAATTTCTGACTGAATAAACTTAAATATTCACGTATATTATTTAAATATATTAAATTACCATGTAATTTGTGGTATGAAATTACAATTATAAAATAATTTTAATTCAAAAATCTGAAAATTTTAAAAAAAATTAAAAAAAAAAAATCTTGATTGTAATAATAGTACGGGAGGTAGCGTCAAATTTGACCGGAGTTTTTTGGCATGGCTTTTCTTTTTTTGTATTAATAATAAAAGAGGTGTCAGCTGGCCCAAGACCGGGGCATAAGATGAGAAAATGCCAGGAAACTTGATAGTAAAAAAATATTCTTGGAAAAGATGAAAAAGTATTAATGATTAATTTATGAATGGTGGATCTAAAAAAAGTGTCAGTTGCATCATGTACTTGACATAACATCTGTCAAAAAAAAACAGAAAAAATTTAAAGTATTAGTTATAATCATAATAATTTATTTATGTCAGCTAATTTTCTTTTTCATTTTTCAACAACTTTTATGTTTGTTACAACTTTTGCAACTTCTGTAAAACTATGCTAAACTACACATTAATTAATTAAAATAATAATGTATGTTATAATTAGTTGGAAAAAACACAGTAGAAAATATAAGGTATATCAGATTTTATTTTTAGTATTATATATGTATTATATCATCATCATCGGCCAGAAGGCGTCCACTGCTGAACATGGCCTATCAGCATTCCCCTCAGAACGTCATTTCGAACGACAAGGTGCCAGTTGCATTCACTGGTTATTCGTGACTTTCACTATGTCGTCAGTCCACCTAGGGGAAAACCCTACCCTTCAGGCACTGTGGGATGTTTGACGAGAAGATATAACACAATTTCCTGAACGCCGCCCATCCGAGTTGGATTCTTCGAGCGAACTCTTATTCAAAGTCGGACCTACCTAACTCGGGAGGTTGGAAGTCCTCAAACCTGCGTTTGAGACGGTTCGTAATGACTCTCGAAAACAACTTCTACACATAACCGAGATTCGAGATTCACATCAAAAAAGTTTTATAATTGCATATGTGGCAAACGAATTCTTCTAAAGTCTCAGCGTAAGTCTCTTCCAATTTTTTAGGTGTATTGCTAGAGATATTAATCAAAGCTTGATTAAATTTACAATGTTATCTCAATAACTCAAACGGTTTCTTCTTTCCTTTTCTGTAAAATGCTGGATTATAATCACAGCCAGTCAAAGCATAAAAAGCTGGAAGAGCAAGACACAATTTTTAGAGTCGGAATATGAGTCGGCCGCACTGTAATTTGAAAGTCCAGCTAACAGCTTTTGACTCGTTAAAATTCCAGCTGACATGAATTATTATGATTAATAAATTATAATTTTCAGCTTTGCCAAAATAATACGAGTTTTTATGATTTAAAAAAAAATGTTCACTTGATCAGCTAACATGTTTGTCACGTACATGATGCAGCTGACACTTTATTTAAGATCTGCAATTCATAAATTATTTATTAATACTTTTCATCTTTGCCAAAATATCCACAAATTTTTTTTTTCATTTTCTTTGATATTTTCCCTAGACCAAAAGCCCCAGAGTCGCGCCAGCTGACATCAATTTTAGTTCTCATACAAGTACTAACCATCAAAATAAGTTCATAGAGTCCGTGCCAAAATCACCGTAAAAATTTGACGCTATCTCCCGGACTATACTAATAGGTAAAAAAATACGTATTTTTACGGAAAATTTATAGTATATCTGATTAGGATATCCAGAAATAAGTTTGTTAAACCACTACAATTTCAGCGTGTATTTGACGGACATATATTTTTTTACAATTAGTACTCTATTTTAAATCGATAAAAATTAAATTTAAAGTTGTATGTACGGAGAGACATAATGACGTCATATCGACACTTTCTGAGTGGTAGAAACTCCATACGCAGCATGATTTTTGTCGGACAAGTTAACCACTATTTTCAAAATAATTTTATTAAACAATTCTCAAAAAATCAAACTTGTATGTATGGAGAGTCATAGTGACGTTATATCGACATTTTTAGGGTGGTGGACACGCCATACGCAGCATGATTTTTGTCGGACAAGTTGACCACTATTTTTAAAATTACTTTATTAAACAATTCTCAAAAAATCAAACTTGTATGTATGGAGAGTCATAGTGACGTTATATCGACATTTTCAGGGTGGTGGACACGCCATACGCAGCATGATTTTTGTCGGACAAGTTGACCACGACTTTTCAACTTAGTTTATTAAACAATTCTCAAAAAATCAAACTTGTATGTATGGAGAGTCATAGTGACGTCATATCGACAATTTCGGGAATCAGGCATACGAAAACGCAGCAGCGTCGAAAGTTGTCGCATTAAAAAGTTTGTCGGACTCGTCACAAAAAAGGCACTCACAAAGTTTTACGTTTGTATGTATCAAAAAAGGTGTTGTTCGTTGTACTGGGGACTAATATGGGATCATCATGTTGGTGATAAGCCCCCCATTTGTATAATTGCACAATAAAGAGTATCACTATCTATATAATATGTATGTGCTCAATGGCCTTAAGTCGCTTCGACGCAGAGCAGTGCAATGTGACTGTACCTCGTACCGCTGTAACTGCAGTGCGTCATTGCCTCTATCCACCCCAGCGCTCTACCGCTACTGCCACGGCGAATGTCTCTTGCGCCTTACCAGACTAGACTCATCACCACGTCTACATTTTTTATTGACTCGACATATGATAGCACCCGGCTGTTGTTATTCAAGGACTTCCTGGAGTGCGGTCCATGAATGGAGGTCACTGTAACTGTAAGTAGCAGTCACATTCACTATGCTGGCCTAGTTGAAACCAGCAACCGTAACGATCCCGCAACACGACTAAATCACTTCACGGTTTGTATACTTGGTATATCTTGGTTGTTACGATAATATTATTATAACAACCTAAAACTTCAGGCAGTCCTTTTTCTGTCTTTCCATTAAAAAACTTCCTAAAACCCTTTTTCTATAAAATTAGATACTTATAGCTTGTCTAACTATGCATATAAAAGATGCGCCCCTCCAATTTAATAGTTTATTTAAATGTGTGAATGCAAGATTTCCAACTATACTTAAACTATATTTATCAGCGTACTCCTTATTTTGTGTCGAACCAGTAACTGAATGACCAATTACAATTGCATTTTCGGTTTGTTGCTTATATATTTTATGTTTGTTTTCCCGTGCCCCGTGTGAAATGCGGTTGAAGGGGCCATCATTTCGGCTTAGACAGACTATACTTAGGTTAGTTGTAAGAAAACGCCTAACAGGCATTAAACTCGCCTGCCTACTTTTAAGTTTTGGTGCAAATAAATAAATAAATAAATACTGCAAGCGTAGTGTAAAGAGGCATCTCACTATTGAAGACGGTTTTTATCCGTGGTAGCAGTCATCAGCGCTCTTAAGGGGGACCTTGTTACTATCAGGCAAGCCGAAGTCAAATGTCACGTCTACATAAACAAAAATAAATTAAATAAACTTAAGTGGGCTTAGTGACAAGCGATGCAATCATGCTATCATTCCCCGGTCATTTACCCCACAATCCAATTATATTTCACCTATTTACCTAATTGAGTATACACATGAATATATTTTTTTTATTTACACAAATTATTTTTGAACAGCTTGTTCGCATATTCTCTGAAAATAATAAATTATTAAAGGTCTTAGCGTGTTGTCGAGAATATTATTAAATAATTTCAACTATTCTCGATAACATGTTCAGAGCTTAACGTTTCGTCTCTGTTGTAAGATCCTTGGCAATGGGAAGTAGGCTCATGGCCAAGAAAGTAGGCCAATTCTCTTAATAAATTATGGCGACGAAAATCAGTGATATTGCGTCATTATCGAAGGTGACCAATTAACGTAGTTTTGTTTTTCGCTGATTGGTTACCTGCGAGAATGTCAAATAGAAACAAAAGCAGATGACAGACTCTCCTTTGCCCAATTTATTAAAACAACGCTGATCACCGATCACAATTTAATATATTTTTGTGATATATATTTAGGATTTTGATTTTTGATTGAATAGATGAAATAAATACTTTTAATTTTTATTGTGACACAACATCTGACCCCGCAGCGATGGTAACGGAGTCAGTTCATGGCGGCCAAAAAATCATAATCACGATCCTCTGATTGGGCCAGTATATCAGTAAGATATACATAAAAAGTAAATATTAGTAACAATAAATCTATTTAAAATTTACTCCTATATCCTCACACATTTTATCAACCACTCTTGTGAGCATTTTTCAAGGCACGTCCAATAAACGTCTAGCGTCTAGATTATGATATCGGATATCATAAATCGAATAATTGATAGTCTTTGGTCGTAGTAGAGTTTTATCTGTTGGAATAGAGCCAGATACAAGACTACTTATGCTCTATTCTCAAAGAAACGTTACAACTAGGTTATTTTAGCTTAGTACAATAAGTACTTCACGTCTCTACATAATATGAGGACGTGTGGCGAAACTGAATGTCTAGAGTCTAGAACATTCCTTTCTCGGGCTTTTAACCAAAATCACAACGACATCTCAAAGCTTTAAAAAGTGGTAGGTAGTGGTACCCAGTCTGCCGATCCACCACTACTACAAGTATACAGACCGTGAAGTGATTTGGTCACATTTCGGGATCAGCTTGTAAGTTGTCGGTTCCATCTAGGCCGGCATAGTGGATGTAATTTTTCTTGCATAGTGAAATTATTTTTTCTTTGGACAGCCACAAATTCAACACAAATAAAATCAGCCTCTTTTAACGTTATGCATAACTTGATTTTAGATAAAATGTCACTTTTCCCTTTTTACTTATCAACCAAAACCACATACGAGATATATTTTTACTAAGGCTTTTTTGTGTCGCTTCAATGAAGTGTGTTTGTGTGTTATGAATATTTCTTTTCCTTGGCCCATTTAGTCTTTAAAGCGAAATGCTAAGAAATACTGTTCTTTAATTCAGAAAATATCATTTAGGTAAATTTAGGACCATTATTTTGACACGACTACTATAGTAAACCACTAAACGCAATCAATCAATCAAATTGTCACATCTTCCTTTCACAGGGATAGGCAGAGACAATGAACTATACGGAAACTGGATTCCAATGTCTTAACCACGTAAAGCACACTTACATGGTAACGAAGTAGGACGACACGCCTGGCGCATTTGTTAGCTCACCATCTCAGGTTTAAAAGATATGTTTCATAGCCTTTACTTGCAATATTTAATAGTTAGATAAAATATTGCAAATGTTTAGTAATTTCGAAAAATGAGGTAGATATTTGGTACGCCTCTATCTGGTTGTGTACAGGCGTGAAGTGACTAAGTCGCGTTTCGGAATCAGTTTGTACGTTGCCGGTTTCAACAAGGCAATCATAGTATATGCAACTGTTATTTAACTGTACTGGCATTCATAGACACCGCACTTAAGCCAACATGAATGCTTGCGCCTGAGCATTTGATGCTGTCGTATGACGGACGAGCCATAATAAAATAAACACTAAGACTTATCAGATGTTTTAAATCAAATAACTGTTATTTTGCTTAATGTATTTTATTTCATTGTGTAAGAAGTTATTTAATTTTATTACATTAGTTTTTAATTATGATTTCATCTTTGTGTTTTAAAAAAATAAATTATGAATGTGTTTCGACATTTGACCTGGGGCAGCAGTCTCGACAGCAGTCTGAATTTTCCTGGTGGTAAACATCGCCTAATAAAACCGACTTAGTTTAAGGCTGCCACTGTCACTATCAATATGCCGGCAATTTCGGGATGTCTTAATTTTTTTTTCATTCAGTCAGCACTACTAACCATATATTACGACTGTGGTCTATATGGAGTTTCAAGCAAACCAAGAGCCCCCAGTTCAAAACTACCTGCCGGTACCGGTATGTAACTTTGAAATATATACTTTGGTGGTTTTGCTTCAAAAAAGCCAATCATAGCCTTTTTTATTGTTTAACAGAATCCTGATGCGGGTTTCAAAAACATGAAAAAACATCAGTGTTCGTCGCATCTAAAACCTAGTTTAAAACAAGAAAAGATTTGTACAATATATGTGAAAAGTCGGTAATCCGAACGGCATCTGGCTCCTCTCCAAAATTCGGATGACAGCGACATTACCAAATGCGAGTACTGTCGATCGCATTTTATAAAACCTTCTTTTTATTCTTTTTTTTTTGTTGTTGATAAAATGAATATTTTATGAGTGCGGTACGGAAATAAGTTTATTTGATGGATTACTTTTTGGTGCATGATTGGATGTTGTATAGGGTACATAAATGTAATATATGTATTTGACGACCCGAGTGGCACATTGGTTAATATGCCAGATGATCCGGGTTCGATTGCCGGCAGGAGCAAACATTCGTTTCATAGCATTTATTATGTTAATGTTTAATAATAATAACGTATACTACAAATATTTGGTATTAAAAAAAAATAAGGCCTAAACCACAGAGGATGTTCTGAGGAGCTCTTTAATCTTGTTTCTATCTCGTCTTATTAATCCCGCGATACCCGCCCGCCCGATCGGCAGTTAAACTAAAAATTCGGCGCATCATTTTTTTTAGAACAATCGACAACTGGAATGCTTTATCAGCTTAAGTGTACTTCCTTTCCTATAACCTTGGATCCTTAAGGCAAAGCGTGAAAAAGCAGCTTTGGCCGGCATAGTGACGACCACTGAGACAACCGTAAACTGAGTCGTTTTGTTCAGTTGTCGGCGATCTTAGACATCCCCTTGCTTGCATAGGCAAAACGAGGTTAGATGTCGAGTCACAATAAAAAAAGTTGTGTAGAGAGGTCGTTTGCCCTGTGTGCCGTCCCGGAATAGTACCACTAGTACTGCCAGTACATAATTATAAATCCAACATTTTTTAATAACTGATAAATAAAATACCTAGTAATAAATAATAAATAATAGTAATAAATAAAGTACCTAGTACCTAGTAGTTTGTATTTTCTGTGGTTTTTCGCGAACAACCTGTAACTATGTATGGCTGCAAAGCCTTGGAAACGTCGTATTAAAATAATCAAAATAAACGTAATAGAATGCGGCAAAAACTTTTTACCAAACGAATAAGAAAATACATAGGAAAAATACCTGCTATTAAAATGGATTTAATAAACAAAAAGTTGGTAACTTTTAGTAACCTTCAATATCTAAAGTAAAAATGTTAAATATTGTAATGTACATCTTCTTAGAACTGTTCCAGTTTAATTTAAGTTTGTACGGCGAAAGCTCAAAAGTTAAGCTGGTACACCAAACTTTACGAAATTCACTGTTACAAAATTTGCTTATTGAAAATTAAAAACAAAAGCAAAGAAATTAAAAGTTAAATCTTTTTTTTTCTGCTAACTCAAGTGTAACTATCCTAAAGCGATTCGGTCGCGTTTCGGGATCAGCCTAAATGTTGCCGGTTCCAACTAGACCGACATAATGGTAAAATTGTTTAATACACTTTTTACGTAAAAGCCTATTTGTTATGTTACCTAGTACATATTAACAATTTATGTTCATAAAATATAAGAAAAGTAAACACTACGTCACGGGATATTTTACGAGGTATAAACAACCTACAAAATGCTGTTGTAAGGCCGACATAAAAAATATTATGATTCTAATTAAAAATAAAATAGGTGTAAAAATACCTACAAATTTTATGGCATTACGCAGGATTTATTGTTTTAATAATGTATGTATTTATCCAGTGCCGGATTAGCCACGTAGCAAATGCTACGGGCCCCGCGCATTTAGGGGCCGTGACATCCATTCATAGACCACACTCCAGCTTAACATCAAGCGAGGTGCTGTCATATATCGGGTCACAATAAAAAATAAAAACTTTCGCATTCTGTCGAGTAAATCGGCATTCAAACTTAAAGGTTCAGCGCGTCGTTTCTTTGTATAAAAATCGACAAGTGGAATGCTTTTCAGCTCATGTGTTCTCCTATAACATTGGATGCTTCAAGCGAAGCGTGAAAATACATTTTTGGACCTCCCCTTGCGCCTAACATCAAACAAGTCGTGGTGATGTCTCAGTTAAAAAAAAGAGTGCATGACTATTCAAGTTTTTATTGTTGGTAATTAATTACAAGTAGATATTATTATAATTTTTTTGACGAGTTTTTTTATTTTTTTTATTGAGACATCTGACCTCGACCTGCCTGAGCAAGAGTTAAAAAAAAGAGTCCAAGAGTGACGACGACTGAAAAAACCGAGTAGTTCACGGCTGCCTCAGTCGCCTTCACTATGCCGGCCAAAGGATCGTTTATAAGGTTCTTTCGTTATGTTCATTCGTTCTTAAATTTAACTAAGCTTAAAATTTCAATTTTACAGATGGTTAAAATTATTTGCTTGAACCCGTTTAGGCAATGAAAAATAATTAACATAACCAATTTCTAGAAACAATATAAAGCGGCTCTTACATTACGCAAAGTAGTTATCATTATCAAGAATCAATGCTAACTACGAGTAACACAAGAGGGAAGATATTCCCCCGAATACACAAATTAATTGCGCTCATCCTGCTCTCACGTATCCTATCAATTAGCTTATAACTTTAATTGGAGTCTGCTTGCCAACCAATTACACTACGACAATATGGCTTCTGATATTGTACTACAAAACATTTATATAACAGTAAGTTCAAATATTAATTAATAGGGTATCATCATTATTAATTTCTCGCCTCAATTCACGCCCTGTGGAAAGGGATAGGCAGAGGCAACGGAGCGCTATTTAAGACGCGACTCTCACGCTTCCTTCACATTTACAATTTTCTTCATATAGAATTTTATGGGCACGGAAATGGTGTTTTTTTCCCGATTTCATCAAAGAACAATCTTCTGGATCAACTCAGTTAGACTTTTCAACCATCGGCCTTGCTTGCTTATCATGAAGCATGTCGACTTCTAATGTCGCGTCATAATAAAAAAAGACCAACATATTTTTTTTGGGTGATATTAAATAAAAATAGCCAATAAATTGTCTATTATATAATTTTTTTTTGTTTTTTTTTTATTGTGACACAACGTCTGACCTCGACTTGCCTGATGATAAGCAAGAGAAGGTCCAATAGTGACGACGACTGGAATAACCAAGTCAGTTCCCGGCTGCCCCAGCCGCCGCCACTATGCCGGCCTAAGGAAAATAATGTGTTCTCTCCATCCTATAACCTTGGATTCTTCAAGCGAGGCGTGAAGAAGATCCTTTGACCGGCATAGTGACGGCGACTGGGGCAACCGTGGAGACTTGGTTTTTGCAGTCGTTGGCACTCTTGGACCTCCTCTTGCTTGCCATCAGGTCGAGAAAGTGTGTTCAAAGGGTATTAAGAACAGCGCGTTGTAATTATATTTCAAGCACCAATTTTACGCTTCCATTCATGGGTTTTGATTAGCCCTGCACCCTTCGTTTTAATGCGAAAAGTTTTATTGTAGAATGTGGAAAGGCGAAAGAATTGTAGCGTGAATAATGAAAAGACAATTTGCGTGGACGAAGTGAAATCCTCGCCGTGAGTT
This sequence comes from Tinea trinotella, assembly GCA_905220615.1. Lineage (NCBI taxonomy): Eukaryota > Metazoa > Arthropoda > Insecta > Lepidoptera > Tineidae > Tinea > Tinea trinotella. The sequence goes on from HG992314.1 coordinate 6,720,984, forward strand.
CAACGCACGCAGACTCTTAGGGCGGGCGGCATGCCTATATAACTAACTACCCATTCATTGAGAAATGGTTTTTCGCTCCTGTGTGCACATTATGAATAAATGTTGAATAAATCTATTATTTGGATAATTTGTCGACATTTTGAATTATTATTATAGGAAGGAAAACTATCTTTATTTATTGTGCAATATAATAAACCCAAATGAAACTTTATCATGTAAGCATACTGACACGATAGGCGACCTCGTTAAGAGCAATTTCTTCTAGGAAACCTGAAAGGCACCCGTGGTGTAGTGACAGTGCAATGGTTACGCAAACCGAGAGCACGAGTTTAAAACCACTTGCCGGTACCAATGTAGCTTTGATATTTATGTACTTTGGTTGTCCTGTTTCTATGGTATAAGCACTTTAGTAGCTTAGTATAGAAATTGTGAGAAAACAACCTTTGGGTGAAACAGAAACCGTTATAATGATAATAAATACATGGTGAGTAGTACACTTTATTAATTTTATGTAAACAATCATAAAGTCGTCATTCGTTAGTCATTATCAATAAGTTTTAGTTTAATGTCTGCCAACATAAATTAAAATGTATTATAATCTTTAATTATATATATTTTTTAAATCTATTATTTTTTTCTACATAAATGTATATGGATGGAATGCTGACAGATTTCGACGAATAATGGATAGGTAAGTTAGTGTCAGATATAATTTTCTTCCAGCAATAATCTCTCGTATATAGGGGAGCATTTGGCAGGGTGACGGCACGCAAGCGCAATCGGGCTTTAACCCCTCCGCCCCACGTAGTCGGGCTACGGACGCGATCGCGCCCGGCCTTGTACGCGACGAAACGGCCTAAACGCGAATAAAAAACCATATACATGACTCGAAACCTTGCAAATATAAAAACATAGAAATACGTTACCTGTTTATTTTGAATATTATGTATTTCATATTTAAAAATGTGTGCCAAATGAACAGTATTCTGCCGCGTATTCGAGGTTGCGTTGTAGAGGCTGAAACGAATGTTTTTACCATAATTACTTACTAGTGCCAGTTGTGTGTTTTGTATGTAAATAAATAATGAGTTTGCAATAAATTAATAAGTGATTTGCGTTGGGATTGCGGCGATCTGCTATATATAGGTATGTATATTTATTATTCATATTAATAAATAAATATATCTGATAAGTGCCATTTCATTTTTTTAATTATTTATATTTTTTAAATAATTATTAGTTGTCTTAGAATGTTATCCATATATTTAATTAAATATAATTATACTATATAAAGAATAGTGTATTTCTGGATTTTAGTGTATATTTTACGATGTTTACTATTTATGTATTTAGATTATATCGAATGTATTTGTTAATGTAGTTTTTTTTTAATGTGACACGCCATTTGACCTCGACCCGCCTAATGATAAGCAAGAGGAGATCCAAGAGTGACTACAACTGAAACAACCGAGTTTGTTCACTGCTGCCTCAGTCGCCGTCACTATGTCGGCCAAACGCGTTCTTTACGCATTGCTTGAAGGATCCAAGGTTATATGACTGAGAGAACACATGGGCTGGCAAAGCATTCCACTTGTCGATTGTTCTACAAAGAAAAGACGCACTGAACTTTTTAGTTTACACCTAATCAATAATCATCATCATTATCATCTAGTATCACACCTCAATTCTAACAGGAATAGGCAGAGACAAAGGAGCGCTACTTTCCACGATCCTTATATCATTTATAATTTGTATCATTTATAAAGTATATATTCTTATACTTTTATCCTTATTTCATTAATTATTTTGTTTCTAACATTTAATTCGTTTACAATAACGCCTTAATATTAAGCATAGCGGCATTAGTAATTCTGGCACTATTGTGTTTAATAAACAAATAATATATATAAGAAATGAATATGAATTGAATGAAATAAAATGATTATACAGATTATTCATATGTTTTTAAAACGAAAAACGGTTTCATCATCAGCCAGAAGGCGTCCACTGCTGAACATAGGCCTCCCCCTTAGAACGCCATTCCGAACGACAAGATGCCAGTTGCATCCACCGGTTACCTGTGCCCTTCACTATGTCGTCAGTCCACCTAGTGGGAGGCCTACCTACGCTGCGTCTTCCGGTTTGTGTTCTTTACTCTAGAACCTTTCTTCCCCATCGGTTGTCGGTTCTTGGAGCGATGTGGCTAGCCCATTGCTACTTCAGCTTGAGAATCCTACGGGCTATGTCGGTAACTTTGGTTCTTTGGCGAATCTCCTTGTTCCGGATTCTATCGCGCAAAGAAATCAAGCATAGCTCTCTCCATTGCCCGCTGAGTGACTCTGAGCTTTTCCAACAGGCCAACATTTAAGGGCCACGTCTCAGTGCCATATGTCATCACTGGCAACACACATTGTTCGAAGACCCTTGAAAACCGTTTATATTAAATCTCTGTGATTGAAATTAGACCGACTTATTTACTTATTTTTCTTATTATAATACAAAATGAACTTATACAAAACATTTCGTTTTTATTGAACGTGCCATCTGACCTCGACTTGCGTGACGGCGACTGAAAAACCGACTAAGTTTATGGTTGCCGTGAAAATGCTAACCAGAGATGCTTTTGAATCCAAGGTTAGATATAGGACGGGGAAAACACATTATATAGATATGTATATATAATTTAATGGATCGTCAGTTGATCCTAAAGGTACCTATTACATTTGCAATTTTATTGTATATGTAATATCGCGTTATATGCGTCCTTTGTCACCTAAACCACGGCGAATGATCTAAGGAGCTCTTCTCTTTATCCTCGTATTTTTACTCCCGGGACACTCGCACAGGTTGGGAAAGCATTCTATCTATGCATCGAATCGATAGTCGAATTAAACAATTCGGCGCGTCATTTCTTTGTGGAATAATTGATTAATTCAAATTCATACAAAGTATATTTGATCATTAAAATAAATTATTTTTAAAAGATAAAAAAAAAACTTCAAAAGAGAGGTTTTCTATATGAAAGACATGTCAGGCCGGTATTTTGTTACAAATAATTTTCCTAGTGGAACACCTGGTGCCTTTATTATACCCACCTAAAGACGGCCGAAGGAAATAATTATGGAACAAACTTGTCGGAATTTATACAGCTGGCCGGCATAGTGGATGCGTCTGCTGATTAGAATACTCACCTCCATTCATGCATCGCACACCATCAATGCGCACTTTATCACCGCGGTGATTATGACCTTTTTTATTCATTAAGACACGACATCTGATCTCGGCTTGCCGGATGGTAATTAAAGAAGACTGAAAAATCCGTCCTATTCACCTCCATACATTAGGGTAGGAACAAGTACCGCACTATGAACCGCCATCGAAGTATTCTTTTGTCAATCCTTGTCACTACATCTTCTTTAAAAATAAATACCTGTCAAGATTCTCGTAAAACGCAACACAGAAAATTGAGGCAATTGTTTCCTTAATGTAAAATTTATTCATACAAGTATAACTTTTCCTTAACATTTCAATTAAGAAACAATGGTCCCACCTAATAAGCAAATAACACTCTAATCTATTTGTTAAATCGGCTTTAATTGTTTGTTACAGAATGGAAGTCACGGGCCCTGTTTTCCTTATTCTCTTCTTTGGACAATTATCAGCATTGCCTGACACAATTAGAATAGGTGAGTTTGTAGTAATTTAAATAAAACCTTCTGCTTAATAATTTTAAGGTTGAAATCAGTAATGCATTAAAGTTACTTTTTAATTGATTTTTTTTTGTCAAACTAAAGGATTTTAAGATTATAGTCAAAAACGTTTAAATAAAACTTGCTCAGGTTTTATTTAAATAATTTATAGCATAAAATACGTTGTACTGCGTGGGCGTCAAACGCGACTATAGACGCGACAATTGCATTCGAAATGCAATCTCCGTGTAACTATAGATTTTGATTTATGTATTACTGAAAACAGTTGTTGTGGAATAGTTAATCTCTTGATTAAATCGGGGACATTCTTGAAAAAGCAGAGGTCTGCACTGAGCATAACTATAGAAATTGTATAAAAATAATTGTGAATGTGAGGGAAGCAACAGAGTTTTGCCAGGATCCTGGAAAGTGGCGCTCCATTGTCTTTGCCTGATGTACTATAATGTATACTTTTGCGATGACTATGTAGTACCCCAATGGTGGTAGGCAAATATTTACTTGTCTCTCAATTTCGAGTGTAAAAATTAAAAGATGCAGGTTTTTTTACTGCGGCACAAAGTATGAAAGCACCCCGGTTAGGTGGTCTGAAATATTTTTGTAATATTCAATCTAATTAATAAATGTTACAAATAAAAGCTATAAAGTTAATGTAGGCCGGCTTAAAATCAGGCAGGGTACAATAAAAAATAAAGCGCATACGATTGTTGTTTGCAGAAATCAGTCGCCTTCGCTCATAGATTGCATGCTATTGCAATAAAAATGCTTCAAAATCTTATATTGTAATAAACAACATAAGGCTCCCAGTAGTTTCTAAGAGCTATAATTTTAGGCAATAACAAACAACAAGCGAATATTAGGTAATTAATATGTATGGTAAAGTAAATGGGCGTCGTTAATATAGATTAAACACCTATTATTCAATTAATTTCGCATGTGAGAATGTTAAGGAGTCAGCTGGGTGTGAACAATATAACATAGTAATATCATATTTCGATTATACACTTTATACCGAGTATGTAATCTGTTTCAGCTAAATTTACTAATCATGTGAATTTTGAAAATCTCTTAAGAACGTATTAGTGACAATTAGAAACCTTATGCAATAGCATAACTCACATCTTTATTTATAACTATATTACATAAAGCAATAATATAATATATTGTTAAAAATAATTAATGTTCAAAGTAAATTTGTAAAAATATACTGCGAGATCTTCACAAGGATAGGCTTCAGGGAGACAACTGTTACGATCCTGACCCAACTTTTAGCTTTCTTTAAATCCACAATTGTTTTTATGTAATTTCCACGGTTATGGGATACTTCAGTTTTTTACCAATTTTCAGGAAAAATAATGCGTAAGTATAAACGTATAAATTACTTTTAATATCATAAAAGCAACTATTTAAACTACAGACGTGCCTAATTGGTCCGCATGAACCACGACTATGGTAACGTACGCATACCATCGTACGTTACCATAGTCCGGGGTTTGATTTATTGATTTGTTTCATAGCTTTTCTTTGTAATATTAGTATTGTATTATTTAACTGTAGTAGCAGTTACCTCCATTCATGGACCGCACTCCAGCTAATAATTATGTGGTTGTTGCTATATATTGAGCCATAATAAAAACAGATTATGGATTCACGTGTTAAAACTAAAGTTTGTTATTGTATTATTATGGAATAACAGGTGGCCTGTTTCACCCTGAAGATGATAAGCAAGAAGTGGCATTCAGGTACGCAGTAGAACGAGTTAATGCAGACAGAGCTATCCTGCCACGAGCTAAGCTATTGGCGCAAGTGGAAACAATTTCACCGCAAGACAGCTTCCATGCTTCCAAACGAGGTAGGGCTTTATATCTGTAAATCTTTATTGAAATAAAATAACTTATGTATATAATAATATATTTGGAGTAAAGATATATGGAAAAAGATGTACATATAATATATTTTTATTAGCGTCACCTACAAGGGTCAAATTGTAAACTAATATTTAAAAACATACGTCTTTAAAATGTCTAAATTGAAAGGAAAAGCTGAAAATACGCGTATTCAATCTTAGTTTAAACTAATCTCTAAATATAAACGGTAAGTACTCGTATTAGATTATACGAGTACAATGATGTATCAATGATTGTATTGCTAAGATCACTTTGTCTTTGTTTTTTTATGTATGTAAATTTTTTGTTTTACTTGTCATTTATATCAATATGAAAATAATATTTATATTTGTAATACATTTTTGCTTTCGATTCGTTTCTCAATACGAGCTGATCAATTATGTACTGCCACTTGATACACCTAAGAATGGATTAGGCAACACATTAGGAATTACAAAGGGAAAGAAGTTAGAAGTCTGACATAGAGATTTGGTCGCGTTTCAGGATCAGCTTGTAAGTTGCCGGTTCCAACTAGGCCGGCATAGTGGATGTGATTGCTACTTTTTTTTGCTACTTACAGTTATTGAATTGTAGTAGCAGTGGCATCTACTCATGGAACACGAGTCACAATAAAAAAAAGATATAGTAAAATAGACTGAGGCAATAGACTCAGATTTTTCTCTATGTCCTCATGCTCTAATATATGCCTGAATACTAATTTAAATACCTTTGGATTTTAACTGTCGCACTTTGTTTTGTTAAATAGTTTGCCATCTTCTAAGAAGTGGAGTTGCTGCAATTTTTGGGCCACAGTCAGCCCCAGCAGCTGCTCATGTCCAATCTATATGTGATACAATGGAGTTACCTCATTTAGAAACAAGATGGGATTATAGAACAAGAAGAGAATCTTGTCTGGTTAACCTATATCCACATCCAGCCGCTCTTAGTAGAGTAAGTACCTAGGAATTATTCTTGTGATCAACAGATTAAGATCTTATTGCATTCTAGTGTTTCTTTAAATGTTTTTTTAATTAAAATCAATATAATTTGGGTCTTGTAGTCTTGTACAATTTTCTTTCTTAAGGGTTCAGAAGATTTCAATAAGTTTATTATAAATACATCCTTTATGTAAACATTTTAAATTACTAATTTGTTTTAGGCATACGTTGACTTAGTAAGAGCCTGGGGCTGGAAATCATTTACAATAGTTTATGAAAATAGTGATGGATTAGTTCGTTTACAAGAATTGTTAAAGGCCCATGGTCCATCAGAACTTCCTGTTGCTGTTAGACAGCTACCTGACTCCCGTGATTATAGGTATGTGATCAGCGATTTTTTTCAAATTCGCTGTTGTTTACATAGATTCAAAGCGTTATTTAATTGCTGAAGCAACATTTGCTCATCATCTTATAATTTTTGATTATTCAACATTTTTTACTGAGGTTTTAACAAGTTTTTTTTATCTGATTATTAATTATATAAAAATTCCAGGCCATTACTAAAACAAATTAAGAATTCAGCTGAATCTCATATAGTGCTTGATTGTGCTACTGATCGAATAAGGGATGTTTTGCAACAGGCACAACAAATCGGCATGATGTCTGATTATCATAGCTATTTAATAACATCCTTGGTAAGTTTGAGTAACATTACTCCATTACATATGAACAGTAATAATTTGTAAGTATTTGATAGTCAAGCAGCATGATTATAAATCTATGGAATAGTTAGGTGTTGGGTTTACTATAAAATTATATTTCTAAAACCACAATTCTAATCAAATTGATCTTTAAAACCTTCATTACCTTGTATTTGTTAAACTTATCATATTACCGCGTTTTTAGTTTTACCATGCTTCCTTCACATCCAACATGATATTTATTTTACACTTTTAAAAAACAGGATTTGCATAGTGTCGATCTAGAAGAATTCAAATATGGTGGTACTAATATAACCGCACTGAGGTTACTTGATCCGGAGCGAACAGATGTTCAGAGAGTTATTAGAGATTGGGTTTATGATGAAGCACGTACTGGCCGTAAATTGCAACTAGGACATACGTCATCAAAGGTAAATACAGAATATGAATATTTATTCAATAAATCTGTTTTCTGATAGAATGCAATATATAAAGGGATTACGTTTTGCAGATAGATTGGCAATTATAACATTGGTTCATGCTAAAAACCTTTTTAACATTATTTACCATAATAGTTTGATTTTTATAACTAAAGTAAATATCCATGGACCTACTTTAATTTTTATTTTTATTTGCAGGAAAATTTGACCTTCATAAAAGTAAGTAGATAATAACTTTTAAGACTTATATTGTTAACATTAATGGAAAATAATTAAATTTCAATTTAACGCAGACAGAAACAGCGCTCATGTACGATGCAGTACATCTTTTTGCTAAAGCACTTCATGATTTGGACACATCACAGCAAATTGATGTCCGACCACTTTCATGTGAAGCTGAGGACACTTGGCCTCATGGTTACAGTTTAATTAACTACATGAAAATTGTGAGTAATTTTATGTTCGATTTTAGCGTCTTTTGTAATCTTTTGTACTGTGACTCTCTAATTATTACGTGGAGCTGACCTGCCCAGGTATTTTTTTACCTGCCTTTAGTATTTTTTTTTTGTATTACTCGTGGTAACCTATAATTATTTTATATTATTAAGAGATTCCGGCAATAATTCTTTAACAACAGGTAGAGATGAAAGGTTTGACAGGAGTTATAAAGTTTGATCATCAAGGGTTTCGAAGTGACTTCACACTCGATATAATTGAATTAACAAGGGACGGACTTCAGAAAGCTGGTTTATGGAATTCATCAGAAGGAGTCAATTATACTCGATCATATGGTGAAAATCAAAAACAGATAGTTGAGATATTGCAAAATAAAACTCTTATAGTTACAACTATATTGGTATGTATTAATATAATTTTTTGTATGTTTATATTTTGGTACTTAGGTTTTTTATTTTAATTACTTTTTTCATTAAAAAAGTGAACTTAATGCCGTTTTCCATTTTCTAACAGAGAAATACAAATAGGTTGTAAATAAAAGCGTAAAAGCATTAAAATATATATATATCATCCAAAAGAATAGACACACTTAAGATACAAGACATTTGTAGCTTTGTTTAAATCTATATGCCCAGTATGATATAAGACATTGCATACAGGAGCAAATATTTCTATTTGCTGGACAGTATGACAAAATAAATGTATAGTATTTGATTAGAACCTAAAATACAGTGAAACAATGATATTGAAATGATACTTATTATTGTAGAGTTCTCCATATTGTATGAGGAAAGAAGCGAGTGAGAAACTTACTGGTAATGCTCAGTTTGAAGGGTATGCAGTAGATCTTATTCATGAAATTTCAAAAGTATTAGGATTTAACTATACATTCAAGTTGGCACCAGATGGTCGATATGGGTCGTATAATAGAGAAACAAGGGAATGGGATGGCATGATTCGAGAACTTTTGGAGCAAAGAGCTGATCTTGCGATTGCTGACCTCACAATAACTTACGATAGGTAAGGCAAATAACATTCAAAACACAATAACGTTTAATAAAATAAACATTTAAATATGAGCTCCTATTTTTGCAGGGAGCAAGTGGTTGATTTCACAATGCCTTTTATGAATCTCGGGATTTCTGTATTGTATCGCAAGCCGATTAAGCAACCGCCAAATCTTTTTTCCTTTTTATCTCCTTTGTCGCTGGATGTCTGGATTTACATGGCTACAGCTTATTTAGGTGTATCGGTCCTTCTATTTATACTTGCAAGGTGAGTGATTAAAATGTAGGTGTAATAAAATATTTTTATATAATACATATTTTTCGTATTAGAAATATACATATAATATAAATTATATTATTATAAAATTTAATAATTTAAACTAATTTAAAAATTTATTGCTATATTGCCTTGGACTTACTAGGTTTACTCCATATGAATGGCATCAGACACGTGTCCCTGATGGTGAAAAAATGGAAAACATATTCTCACTTTCCAACTGTTTGTGGTTTGCCATTGGATCCCTCATGCAGCAGAGCTGCGATTTCCTGCCCAAGTAAGAACGACATTATAATCTGAAGCATATGGATAACTTTCAATTAAGAAAGTGTTTCATATTCAAACACAAATAGTGAACTCGGCGAAACCTCAAAATGAGTTAAACAAATTGTTGATGCCAGCATATTTTGGGCGCAGGTTCAGCCCCTACGAGTGGGACAGCCCGAGGAACTGTCTCGACGAGCCACAGGTGCTAGAAAATCAATTCACTCTCTTGAACTCGCTGTGGTTCACTATTGGATCATTGATGCAGCAAGGTTCGGATATCGCACCGAAGTAAGTCATCTTTTGCCACCCAGACGTCTGCATTTATGGCTACATTTCTATTAGAACTATTGTGCCCTTAACTGTTTTGTAATTGTAACTGTTGACATTCTTTCCTTATTACTATGAATAAATGCATTGTACTATTTAGCTATGTAAGAAGGAAATGTAGCCTCGGGTCGTACCGTTCGGGCGAAGAACTCCTTTCCGCTAATTAGTTTCAAAGCGACCACAGAGCCCTTTGAAATTTTCAAGCATCGGCATTTTCCCGACCGTCCAATTTAAATAGAGACGTGTCGGCAATTTGAACTAGTTTGGTTACCACTATAGTCGGCTAACGACTTCGTAGTTTAGTTGCTAATTGAATGACTAGTTATGGATGAATTCCAGATATTACTGCACTTAATTGATTTGCTTGTGTAGTATCCATAGCTTGCTGCATCAAAAAATAAATGTTAAGACATGAAATAATTTTGAAAATAAAATTATAATTATCGGCACCATATTATGATTTTATCTTCAAAACCCCCCCAATACACAATAACACACTTTATAGTAGCTAGCTAGCTAAACCAAACATTTGCACAATTTATAGACACAATTCCATTTTTATATTATTATTGTTTGGGAGTAACTTAAAATATATTTGATAATTGTATATTTACTTATATATATATTTTTTAATGAAATATGTAATATTCTACAGAGCAGTTTCAACGAGAATGGTGGCTGGAATGTGGTGGTTCTTCACATTAATCATGATATCTTCGTACACTGCCAATCTGGCAGCTTTCCTTACCGTCGAACGAATGGACTCCCCTATTGAAAGCGCAGAGGATTTAGCTAAACAAACTAAAATTAAGTATGGCGCTTTGAAAGGTGGATCTACGGCTGCTTTCTTTCGGGTATGGCCTTTTTCAGTTCTTTCAACAGCAATTTTATTTATTTAAATAATATTTAGGCACAGAATTCAGATTTTCTTTATACAATTTAGGATTCCAACTTTTCAACATACCAGCGGATGTGGTCGTTTATGGAATCGGCACGACCTTCAGTTTTTACAACGAGCAACAAAGAAGGTGAAGAAAGAGTTATGAGAGGAAAAGGTGGATATGCCTACTTGATGGAGTCGACCACAATTGAATACGTCGTTGAAAGAAATTGTGACCTAACTCAAGTTGGTGGAATGCTGGACTCCAAAGGATACGGGATCGCTATGCCACCTAGTGAGAAAATTGACTATTTATTTCAACTAGAATTTAATTTAGCACCCACTAAAATTCTTGTTTAAATGTAGTATACGTGCTAAGTACTAATGAAATTCCAGTCATATTTTAATAAATGTTTAACAGTCTTTTGCTGATTTACTTGTCCTGTATTTTACTCCTATTTAAATTAAACTAATTGTTCAAATACTAATGTTCAAATTTTTTGGTACCTTTTTTAGATTCCCCATACCGGACCGCTATTAGTGGAGCTGTGTTAAAACTACAAGAAGAGGGAAAACTGCATATCTTAAAAACTAAGTGGTGGAAAGAAAAACGAGGGGGTGGATCTTGTAGGGTAAGTTGTTTATTAATTTATAGGTTAAGTTATAAATATTATTTAATAATTTATTTAAAATCGTAAATTCAATAATTTTGTAAATTCAAAATGTTATTAGGATGAAACTACGAAGTCACCGTCAACAGCAAACGAATTGGGTCTAGCGAACGTTGGAGGTGTATTTGTAGTCCTCATGGGAGGGATGGGGGTGGCGTGTGTGATAGCAGTCTGTGAGTTCCTCTGGAAGTCACGTAAAGTAGCTGTCGATGAACGGGTTAGTTTATTCTAATTGCCGCTCTATTACGTGAATATTATACGAAGTACAAAGTTTAGGAATCAAAGAAATAACGTTTTATTTTTGTTCTAGGTTTACTTTTAAACTTTGGTAATACTTTTTCTTTTACTTTTGTTTTGTAGATGCTAACTTTATTGTGTGTTTAGGTGCTAGATAATATTACCAACTAATTAAAAATTATACTTAATTTGTTTTTGTTTGTTCTAATGCTGCTTCATTTGGATTGTAGAAGGAAGAGGTGCGAATATTTTAATAATATCTATATTTCCTTTAGTACGAGCTGAAGAGATTGCATTAAAATTTGAAATTTTATGGCTTAGGCATCTCTGTGTTCGGAAATGGCTTCGGAACTTCGTTCTGCTCTAAAGTGTCCCGGAAGCGGTGGAAGTAATGGAGGTAACGGTGGTACAAGGGATGGTGCAGCATCACCATATCTGCACTATGGTTTTAGTACAAAAAGTCAACTTCACTAGCGACCAGGAACAGCCTGCTCGTCTCCAAGTGATGTGTAGGCAAAGACTGTATGCACTTCTAGAAGTGATATTTTACGTAACTTAACGCCAGTGATTTGTAAATATTGGTTTAATTTTAAATTTGAATAATTATCCGTTATCCAGGCGACGTAAGTTGTAATTCATCAATTTTAGTAGAGTTTTGTATAACTGATTTACTTCATGCCATGCATGCTCTGTAAAAGTTACTATGATAAACTAGGCAACTTACATCTCCTAGTGGAGTCATGATGTATTGTTTATTCCTAAATCAAAATTATGAGAATATTATGTGTAACAAAGGTTTAATGTTTCGAATAAAATTTATTCTACTAGATCTCAAATAAATTTACTTAATAATTTTATTTTACATAAATATTATAATATATGAAACGACTGTTATATGCCAAATAAAAAGTTAGTGCCAAAATATATTGAAAATTAATCAATTTAAGTAAATTGCCTAAAAGGAAATTAAACATGTACTATTTATGTGTTTATTGTTTAGATAAATAATTATGTTTAAAACAAATTACAGAGATTGTATTTAAAATTACTTTTCAATTAAGATTTCGTGTTTTAAGGCCTAGACATTGACGTCTTTAGCAATGTTTATTATCTCAATTCTGTAATGCGATATAATTTGTTGAGGTACTTACTATAACCGGAAAATGGTTTCGCTACGAAAGACCCTATTAAATGTTTTAGTGAGGGTACAATCACTTTGAAGTGTACAGTGAAGTATCTTAGTCGCATTTTGGAATCACCTTAAATGTTGCCTATTCTAAATTCTAACTAGGCCGGAATAGTGGATGTGATTGCTACTTGCATTTAAAGACTTTTACAGTCGCCTCTATTCACAGATTGCAATTACAGAGGCGACTGTTATCTGCCAGACATTTAAAAACAAAGATTATGGTAATATTGTTCATGTTTATTTCGCTGAGCTCTTAGTAAAGCCTGTTATAGAGTTATTTTTTTAATGTATGCTCTAATATTACCTAAATGTACCTGAATACTCAATTGTTATTAATAAAAAACTGATTGTGTAGTGTATAAGAATGTATACCTACGAGCGCGACTTCGCGCAGTTATATATCACGACAGAAAAAAGAGCGCTGGCCCTTAAGCTGCGCAGTATAAGGATTGGCAAAAAGAGGGAGCAAGTCTGCATTATAGAGTCGTACACAATATTAATAATATTTTATTATTTATACACATTCGTAAAAAGAAAATTAAGTACGTATCAATCCAAGTTACTGCACAGCTTGATTGCCAGGGCTCTGTTTAACTGCCGGCTCTTTTTTCTCTCTAAACCTCTTTTGAATATATTTTTTGTAAGAAAAAAAAGCGGCGGATTTAAACTTCGAGTCTGGTTGTCAAAGATTGGTAGGCAGCGCTGCCCAGCCTGCCAATTCTGGGTAATACCACCGCTTACTAGTATACAGACCGTGAAGTGACTTGGTCGCGTTTCGGGATCACTAGTAATTCTTCGGTTTCAACTATGCTGGCATAGTGGATGTGACTGCTACTCGCAGTTATTTAACTGTAGTAGCAGTCGCCTCCATTTGTGGACCGCACTCAGCCACAATAAAAAAAAATTAAAAATGTAGTGAAAATTAATAAATATATTGTATGGACTCAAATTTTCATTCAAAATTTTCACGAGAGACCAATAATGTAAATTTTCTCGCATCATTTAATACCTCAATGTATATATTTAGTATTAACAATACCAATTTTATTATATAAGTCTTAATAACTGTTATTTACTGCCAATCTTTTATAATTATACAACAAATTTTATTCAGCAAAATATAATTTGTATTTTATCAGATATTTAATGTTCAGAAAATATATTTGTATACATAAACATATTATTTTAGGCTCATGTTACCCGAATCTCTTTGAGGAAAATCGGAAGCTATTTAAATAATATAACTCAAATTAAACTTCATATTTTGTGTAAATATTGTAATTAAAGTATCGAATAAAATAACGCAGAAAATAAATTATTAATTATAAATTTAATATTTTTAGAGTGGTAGGCAGACGGTAGTCCAGTTTGCTGATCGGGATAGTAACCACCACTTTCAAATGTACAGACCGTAAAGAGACTTTTCGGATTCCCCTTGAAAGTTGCCGGTTCCAACTAGGCCGGCATAGTGGATGCGACGGCTACTAGTAGTTATTCAAATGTAGCAGTCGCTTTGATTTACTGCACTCCAGCGGGAATCTGTCATGTGTCGAGCCACAATTAAAAATATATCAAAAAAGTGGATGCGACGGTTACTTGTAGTTATTTAACTTTAGTAGCAGTCCCTTCTATACATGTACTGCATTCCAGCCTAACATCAGGCGAAATGCTGATGACGATCCACAATAAAAAAAATTAAGTATACATAATTCGCTAGAGAAATTTCAAATGAGAAATGTATCATAAAAATTCATTACTAAAATATTTATAAAATTTTTCAAGTAATTATATTTAGGTATTGTATAATAATAAAATAAAGCAATGTGACGAATAATGGCTCAATAATGTGCCAAACAATACGAAATTTATATTATTCTGTATTATAGTATATTTTGTAATTTATTCCAATAAGTATTTAGTATAATAAAAACATTTGACCTAATATTTGTTGTTTTTATTACATAAATTCCTGAATTTTTCACCCAGCCGATAGCGTACTTAGAGGACAAGAAATGGTCCTCTTTGTGCCTCAAGACCACTTTGTGCCTTTAATAAAAGAACTTTAGGCGCTCTTTGTCTATGATACGAGTATGTATAAATATGTACAATGTATGTCTGTTTGACTTGTAAAGTCAGGGGTTCGATTCCCGATCAAATCAAAGATTTGTTTCATAGCCTTTATTTGTAGTATTTAATTAGATTGTAAACATCGATGATTGTAACTATTAACAAACATTTGGTAATAAAGTAAAGCAACTGACATTTTGTGATTCGAAATGGCGTTTTAGGGTGGAGGCCTATGTTCAATTGTTGCGCAGTGGACGTGGACGTCTTCTGGCTGATGATGAATAAAATAAAAAGGCAAGAAATATTTACTTCAAGTCTGTATTTTATTAGAAGTAGTAGGCAGACAGTTGGTGTTTAATTGCTCATTCTACCGATCCGGGTTATTTATATGTACAAACCTTGTAGTGACTTAGTCGCGTTTTGGGATCAGCCTATGTGTTGCCAGTATCAATTAGGCCGTCGTAGTGGATGCAACTGCTACTTGCTGTTATTTGATTAAGATAGACTAGAAGACTAGATACTTTTGTTTTATAGTTCTATCCATCTTTGTGAGACTTTTTTTTAATTATTTATTTAAAGGAAATAGGCGGTCTGATGTATATCCAATCATATAAAAATACTTTATTTGGTGCTTTACAATGTTTACAGTTTTACTTGAGCGATAATAGTTACCTGCACTATTACTTATACTGTGCAATCCGCCTCTTTTTTTATTACTTTTGTTTTGATTTTAATTACATTTGTTTTTACCATTTAAAACTAAATTTTAATAATAGTAGAAGTGTGTGTGTGTGTGTGTTATAAAATCATGTCTGATAGTTTAAACTTTCTAAATAAATAATGAAACATATATTTTATATCAGGTAATGTTTTAAGTAAATTAGCGATTTCTATAAGTTTACGACCGCCTTACATTTGATTTGGCAAAACTCGTAAATTTTAGACACGAAATATAAAGATAAGGCTTCGGGTAAATGAGTTAAGTCTTATTCACGACTGTTTTATGTATTTTATATGACATGAGTGTTACACGTACGCAGTAATTTATGCGTTTAGTATATGAGCTCGGTATGATATGTAATATTACTAATGAAATGAGTTGTGTCAGGATCGTGAAAGGTGGAGTTTTTTGAAGAGGCTCACCATTAGAGATGTAAAGATTCGACCTTTCAACCCGTTTAAACCAAGTTGAGACCTAAACTGAGTTGGGTCGGTTAACATCTACGATAAACCGGTGTGAACTATTTATATATTATTTATTTATTTATATATTCAGCACCACAACAGACAACAAGTTAAACACGCATTTTAAATATTGTCAATGAATTAATACAATAAACTTGAAGTCCTATTACAGTTATACATAAAATATTTAAGCAACATGGTCAAAACAAAACAAAATACAATGTCATTAAAATTAAAGAAATTACAACAAAGTTAAAATAAAATAAAATAAGCAATGTCAATATATAATCTAAATAGGTAATCAAACAAAAATGAAATAACTTATCAATGTAATGCGATTTTTTTCATGGAAAGACGACTCTGTTAAAATATATCACATTCCTCTGAGATACTATTATAATAAGAGCACATGCGATGTAAAGGATTATTTCTCGATACATTATTACAGCTAAAGGGAATATAAAATAACCGATTTGTTCGCTGAGAGCGAAAGGGAACATTAATAGGGATTTAGATCAGACACCAAATTTATTTAGTCATACATACACATTCGAAATTCTATAGCAAACCATACTGTGTATTAGGCAATTTAGATTGTCGGACCGAATTCGTCAACTCGGTTTGTAAACCAGTTTGAATCGAATTCATCAATTCGGTTTGCGAATCGGGTTATCCATATCTTTAAATCGTCCTAACTCGGTTCGAAAAAAATCGAGATCCTCCCATCTTTGTTCACAATATGACAGCACCCCGCCTGAAGGTAAGCCGAAGAGCGGTCATGAATAGAGACCGCTTACAAGCTGATCCCGAAACGCGACTGTCACTTTAGGATATATACATGTAAATAGTTTGCCCCGGATCGGCAAACTAGGCAAAATGAATATCAAATACCCTATAAGCTACTGTTCTTAAAAAAGCTTATCTCGTTGTCTCTGTCTATACCTGTGGGAATTAAGGCGTAAAAGTGATAATGGTGATGATATAAGGTATTTTGGTTACGTCCATCCACCCAAAACAAATCGTTTAGTATCGGAAAACCTTTGATCATTAGATTATTATAATATTATCAATCAATCAAATGCTTCCGCTAGCTAAATTGTACATTTGACTTCAACAGCAAATGTTCTTCCCAAACAATCTAATAGTTTTGGAAGAAATAGATTAATATTTGCTTAATATATTGCCTTCAGTTCTCCATTAATTTACATATTATATTATTAATGAATCTATTACAGTGTAATATGAATAATATATATATAAATGAACCTACGAAACGTTTTCTCAAATGACAATACAATTATGGAATATATATATATATATATTGTAAAAACTTTTCTTGTATTAAAATTCGGGTTACTTGATTCTAAAAGTTAAAATGAAAAAAAAAATCAAAGAGCTACACTGATCCAGTTAAGAGTTGTAGGAAGATAATTTAGTGGTTCACCGGTCCGAGGTCGTAAAGACCGTGAGGAGAAACAGTTTATTAAATTGTATAATCTAAGATTTTGTAAGACGACGCGACGGGATGCATTATAGTGACGTTTCACTGTACTGGCATTAGTACCATCAGCAAAACAATTCCTTGAATACGTCACTTTTTGTTCCAACACGTCCAATGCTCAAAAATAAAACGTGTATTTTCATAGTTAATGAAGGAGTATGTATACCTAAACATAGATGAGCTTAGCGGTCGAGAATTATATTTGAAGCGTCGAGAATCGTACTGTTTGCGATTCCCATTAATCCGCTTATAAAACCTTAATCCAAAGTAAATGTTTATAGCTATGTACAGAAGATAAAAGCAGTGAACAATAATATATTTAGCTGCTCCTATTATCTACTAAGTTTATCTATACACTTTTAATAATAAAATTAAGGCTAGACTGGATGACCTAAAGGTTGTTCCTTGATTAAATAAGAAACATTCCGAAAAATTATCCGCAGTCTCTATAACTAAAAGCTTTAGAGCGTCTATTCTTTGTAGAATAATTGACAAGTCGAATGCTTTATCAGCCCATGTGTTTTCCTCTCGCATTGAATCCTTCAAGCCAAGCGTAACAAATCACCTGCGGCCGACATAGTGACGACGTCCAAGGCAACCGTCATCTGGAACGGATTCGTTTGGGCGCTTTTGGATGTTCTCTTGTGTAACATCAGGTAAGATGTTAGGTCAGGAACTGCATCTCAATAAAAAACCGTAAAGTGACTAAGTCGCGTTTCGGGATCATCTTGATAGTTGCTGAATGTGAATAATACTTTCTGACTGTAGTAGCAATGGCCTAAATGGCTAATATTAGTGCTTTAAACGTCACAATCAACAAAATAATAAATGCACTAATCCCTATTTGTAAAGTACAATTTTGAAATATAGCTTAACTACCCAACTTTAACCAAACCCCTATCCCATGTTCATTTGTGAACGGTTTCATTTTGTTGTCACATTTTCAATGTTTACAACAAAGTCAGTTAATATCCCCGAGGCATGTCGTCCGTGATCCCATGCCAACACACATGCTGGTCTCTGATTAAAATCTACATCACACGACGAGGGTAGGTGACTTCAAAACAATACCTACACTTTTTGCTTGTTTATTATTATTTTTATTTGCATTTCTACACTAAGCTATAAAACGTACTTAAATCGTAGAAACAGGACGACCGACGTTTGTTTCCGAGGCAATTTCACGTGTGCATCAGGAAGGCGGGTGTATTAAATCAAATACGCATGCAGTAAGTATGAAAGCAACGTACCAGGAATGTACCTAGAATGAAATTTAATGTACCTCTTTTATTTCCTAGTTATCACCAAAAAGTAAGTGAACCGCAATTTTGATGTCAGATTGATTAATATCAGATATATATTCACACAAACTTATTGCGTTATTTCTTCAGATTTGGATGTCACCCGCCATTATGATCCACAACCACGATCGCCTGATATTATTTTGTATTAATATTTTGGTTTTACTCGTAAATTAACTATATTATAACTATAAGAATTGTGGATGTGAGAGAAGCGAGGGAGTTGTGTCTGGATCGTGGCAAGTGGCGCTCCATATCTCCCTGCCTATCCATGTGGGAAAAAGCGTGAAAATTTCATTGATTGATTGATTGTTATAACTATGTTGATCTAGCTTGGTAGGCAGTGGTGCCCAGTCTGCCGATCCAGGGTAGTCCATCACTTAGGTAAAAGTAGACAGACCGTGAAGTGACTTGGTCACCTTTGGGGAAGTGACTGCTATTTTCTGTTATTTAACTGTAGTAGCAGTCACCTACATTAAGTGGACCGCAATCTAGCTTAAGATTGGGCGGAGTGCTGTCATATGACAAACCACAATAAAAAAACTTACTAAGCTGATCCCGAAACGCGACTGAGTCGCTTTACTTCACTTATAATAGTACTCTTCCCCGAGTCGAGGGATTGAGCGAAACGACTGCCAACTATATGACTACCACTCTTATGCAAACAAACAGACCCGGAGCAAATATCTGCTTAATTTTCAGTTATCAATATTTTAAAATCTAATTAATACTTTTTATTGTTTACCCACGTAATAAAAGACCCAATTCATTGTATATTTAGGTTGTTTGATACAATTAAATACACTTTGAGCTCTCCAAAATTCTGTTTTTTTTTTTCATTTTTTAATTACTTATTTAATATAAGTTATTCTTTTTTATTATATTTATCATTTAAAATTCAAAGTCATACTAGAGAAAGCTATCATATTCTAAAACTAAGTCATTCATTTTTATATGGGCTCAGTCGCCGTTACTTTTGATGTCAGATTTCAGTGGCCAAGTATGTTTGAACCTATTTCAGAGACAAACAATACAGAATAAAGTATTAATCAATATAATAAAATAACAATTTACTATAAAACAATGGTGAAAGAGCCGTTTGTTTGTCAGAGATAACGTACGTGAGCACCCCATCTCACAGTGAAGTTAAATCAAAAACAACACAGTAATTAGACGCCGCAAGAGAAATCAAAGATACTGTCAAATGAATTGAATTCCCTTGTACACGTTTCCCTTCAAATAGTGATGTTGGGCTGGAGAGCAGTCCACGAATAGAGGCGACTGCTACTACAGTTTAAATGCAAGTCTCGTCTACAATGCCGGCCTAATTTAAAAACGCAACTTTAAAGCTTAACACGATACGCAACTAAGTCACTTCATTTGAAAGTGGTGGCCTAGTATTGTCAGACTGGCGAATGCCGTCATGTCTCTGCGAGTCAGGGCTCTAAAGTTCTGTCTACCACTCTCCACTGTTTCTGTCCACCGGTTTCATGATGACTACTGAGGGTTAATTATTATGCCTTTTGCCGGGCTTAAAAGCAGTTAATACAAAGAACGAATAAAATATTCGTGAATAAAGCCCATGATTTTAGACGGCGAGATTTCAGAGTAGAATAAGTCATAACTACAAAGATATTACTTTAGAAATATCTTCTTGATACACTGGATTGTACACCGAGCTGCCCGAATTGCAGAGGAAGCTGAGGTCACGGAACCCTAGTGCCCCTGCATTTTCGCAGAGACATGACGGCATTATCGCCTATCTATAGTTACCACGGAAAATGTTCCTTGTTCCTTAAACCTCTCATACGTTGCCTTTTCACACCCGTGATACCCGCATCGGAAGAATCCGCAGTCTAACTTAAAGGTTGAGTGCATCAAGATTATAGGATGGAGAGAACGGCTAGTTTTTTCCCCTTCAATCCTTCAAAGCATGAAAAAGCACCTTTAGCGGCTTAGTGACAATGACTGAGGCAGCCGTAAAAAACGTTTCATTTAATCAACGGCGCTGTTGGATCTCCCCCGCGTACCATTAAGTACAGATCAGATGTCGCGTCACAATAAAAAAAGTCCAGAATAATAACTGCCGTCAGTTCTCAGAGCTGTTCGACCTTATCTTTAGCATATTTTGAAATACCTACGTAGCATATACAAGTATATGCTCTATGCTACGAGTGAAATTTATCGTTGCACCGTTGACGCATGGTAGACGAATGGTCGCCATTGGTTGATTTTATGGCTTTCCCGGACTATTACGTTCAACGTAAAGTCCTATTAATTTTATTGCCCGATACTATTGTCAACCGTAAGTTTGCGATCGTGTATCAATTGCTTTTTATCATTTTATAGACAGATATTTTTTACTGAAAATATTGGAAGAATAATCAAAATCGGTTGATAAACAACAAATATATACGGTTGAATTGTGAAACCTCCTCCTTTTTTTGAAGTCGGTTAAACCTTGATTCCCTTATCATCAAAATCGGTTCATATACAACGAAGTTATCCGCGAACAAACATAAAAAATATATTTACAGTCCATTTGAGAAACATTCTCCTTTTTTGAAGGCGGTTAAACCCTGATTTCCTTATCATGAGACCACCTTTGAAATATCTTTTTTCAACAATAATACACCTTAAGTAATGCAATTAGAACGCTTGCGTCATGTTCCAAATTTAAGACTTATATGATTTTCTTATGGATGCCATTGTCAGATAGTAATTATTAAATTGTACAATTAAATTGTAAAATCAAAACCAAAATAAACGCGATAGTAAGCCGCATAAAATTTGTTTAATTCATTAGGTTTAGGAACTTTGTGACATGTCAACGCACATCTGCACTGCCTTTATATTCTTCTCAATTTCAATTGTTGTAACACCACACCTATGAAACCTTCGATATTTAGTCTAAAAATGTGACTTTGAGGGGGGGGGACAATAACTTTTAAAAGATGATGCAAGATGTTTGCTGGTATTCAATCACTTCTACGTCTAAGTAATAAAATGAATGAAATATAGCAATCAAAAAATATTTAACTTAAAATTGTTGAACAGTATATTAAAGGGAAATTGAGAAGCTTCCCTTTAAGAGCTTAAAGAGCCAAAGTGAAAAAGCGTCGTTTAAAATTGACCCGAGTCTTTGTCCTGCTTAATGCCATCATTTGTCAAGGTTTTCTCCCTTTATCGAGAAATTTGGAGACTCCTGTCAGTTCGGAGCTACAAGGAAATGACGCTAAAAAAAATGGCGCCCTCTTTTGACAAAAAAATACTTATTAATACATGTTTTTGTAAATGAATACTTTATTCATCGAGGTCACAATAAAAAAAATCTGGCCAAAGTCACAACAAATAAAAACGGCTAAAAGGTATTGAAATATTATATTTTTGGATTCAGCCTTTAAATTTTGATTTTTTTATAGCGGCATGACATGTAACAGGATGCACTTTAGCCTTATGTTAAGCTAAAGTGCATCCCTAAAAAGAGACGATTTTTACTTTATTTTATTGTGGCTCACGACATATGACAGCATCCTGCCTGATGTAGAATAACTAACTATAAGTAACAATCGCATTGACTTTCCAGCGGGCCGACCGCGTAACTCAATGACAATAATAATGGGCTTCGTTTTAACAGTTGAACTCCATTAATAAGCTTTAAAATTAAAATTGCGACCGCGCAACATACTAAACATCGATGTTCATTTTCATTAACAATTCAACAGTCAACAAACAGTCTCTCGGTGACCACGATGGCTCCAAAGCTGTCAAAACGTCGAAATAATAATTTTTAAAAATTAAATTTATTAACCAAATTAAACGCGATAGTAAGCTGCTTAAAAGTTAATGAATTAAACAAATTGTATGCGGCTTACTATCGCGTTTATATTGGTTTTGATTTTACAATTTTATTATTATTCCGACGTTTCGAGAGCTTTGCAGCCATCTTGGTCCAAGTCCAGCAAACTGCCAAACCAGATGACACCGTCAGTTATTTTTGCAAAAAATTGAAATAAACCGGGAACAGAAAAACAAAATATCAAACGGGGTAGTTTTGGAAACAATAACAGCATCAACCAATAGGACGACCAACACCTCAGTCTCTCCGTGACCACGATGGCTGCAAAACTCTCGAAACGTCGGAATAATAATAAAATTGTAAAATCAAAACCAAAATAAACGCGATAGTAAGCCGCATAAAATTTGTTTAATTCATTAATCAATGTTCGCGCAAAATGTAAGAAAATACTATGCTTAAAAGTTGTAAAGTTCAAGATCGTTGAAACTCATTGTCCGAATGAGTAAAAGTTGTTATTGACTCTAAGAGCGACCGCGGAGCTTTTTGACAAACAATTGAATTGCCCCATAATCTAGTTGGAACCAATAACTTTTACGATGATTCTGTAACACGGCAATAGAGGTCACATATCGCTCCTCAATAAAAAAAAACTTTATGATATTGTAAAATAAACGCTTTGTAAGCTTCATAAAATAAACGCGTATTCCCAGTATGTGCTTGTATGTAGCTCTGGGGTACTGTATTCTATCTATAGTATGTAAGAGCTTGCATCCTCAAACACTCGAGTATCCTTAGTAGGATCCCATGAGAATATAATTTTCATCTTGCTTTAACGGACACGTGAATGGGGATTTCAACATAGCTAACTTATATTTATTTAGACTACACGGCTCCGACTACTAATAGATGATTTTTTTTATTAAATAGGTTACCTATATAAAAAAGGTTTAGTTCTGTTTAATAACTGGTTTTCATAACCAGCATGAAACAAATATACTGGTTTTAAACAAATGTTATATCATTTTATCTGCTTTCATAATAATGTTTCTTAATTATGAAAATAGCGTAAGGGAAAATTTAAAAATAATATTTCTCATTATGAAAATCTAAAACCAACCAATAAATAAGATCTCAATTTATTGGTATATTTTGTATGGCATCTTATCGTAAACTCTATTCGCCAAAAAAGTCCTATGTGGAGATCTTATGCAAGATTTATTGGTTAGATAAAAAGTCCAGTGGATAATTTGAAAATCGCTGAAAAAATGTACTTTTTAAGTTGATAATGTTCTTTACAGCAGCTAACACATTTTTGTGGTTACATTATTTTTAAATTACATTCATATATTGTTATAGATATTATGGTGACATAAATAAGTGCTGAATTCAGCTTACTTGTAAAAACTTGAATTTGATTTAATTGGCTAATCAAATAACAGTAACGGTAATTTATATAATAAAATATTTATTTATTACTTCCAAAAATACTTGTTACCAGAATAAAATTTTGGATTTCCTGCTCGTAAATATGTAAAAATAAATGTAGATAGCAATGTGTAGTCGTCCTTTTAGTTCCTTGTTGCCGGAACTAAGCTCGTATCGACCCGTCTCGTGAGACATAAATGGAATATTCTCGGAAACCTTGCGTTAATAGAAATCTTTTTGATTTTCTTTGTTTTAACATATGTTGTTATTTCTTTCACTATTAACTATTGTTTGAGTAATCAGTATTATTAGGTATTTTATGATAGTTGCTGTTATTTCTTCTATTCTCTTTTGGTTTGGGCACATGGAAATGATGAGTCAAAGTAGATTGACGATATCGACCGCGTATGGACGATGGGTATGGATGCGTTAATTAAACGAGGCTGACCCAGGACCGTTGCCAGTTCCCATAACCGTAGAGCTTGTATGAAGAGAATTGTGGATGTGAGAGAAACGAGGAAGCTGCGTCAGGATCGTGGCAAGTGGCGCTTCATTGTCTCTGTGGGAAAAAAGGCGTGACAATTTTATTGATTGATTGAGCTTTGACCAGCAAATAATTTCATTTAAATAAAATTACTTGTCATAATTTTTGTCTGATATTGATACAAAAGGCCGTGAGTTCTAATGAAAAACAGTCTATAGGAAAAATAAATCTATATTATTTCTATATAAAGGAGATTTCATAAAAAAAGCTAAAGTTAACAGGAAAAAGCTTTTGATGAGATCAAATATATCTTAATACCCAAACATATAAGTTAGGGTAAACCATAATTTTCCTCTTTTCCATATTCTTTAGGTGAATTTTTCGTTGTTTAATAATGTAATAATCCAATTATTACATAATAGGTACAGGGCACTTAAATCTGTCAAAATCGTTTAGGATAATAGCATTGATTAAGCAGCATTGGAAGTAAGCAGGCATTCACCTGCCTGCTTACTTCCAATGTCTTCTCTGATGCCTCTCGCAGGTCAGCATTTTCGACTTGTGCCGAAGACTGAAAAAATAGACACCTCAGCCATCACTATTTTTTATTTAATAATTTACATTTCTATATTAACTATATTAACTAAAGTGCTTGTATCATAGAAACAGGACAACCAAAGTACAGTCTCGAACTCGTGCTCTCGGTTAATACTATGTCTGCTGATACTATTTTGATGGTGTTTTGACGTATAAAATACTCCAAAAAACATATATATTTTTGAAGTATGACGTTCTCCTTAAATCATTTCCGCAGAAAGCAGATTTCACTACTGCTTGGAGACATTTAACTACCGAGACAGTAGTTTCCGTCTATAGATCGCACTTCAAACCGTATAGTATCGACATAATGTCACTTCGTACTGGCAAATATGTAATTTCATTTATTTCGTTTTAGATTCGATTAGCGATTTGGACATTATTTGGAAGGCAGTGTCTAAGTAAATAAAAAAATATTACAATTAATGCCACACCTAAAATTATTCAAGCATTATTTTTATTTTTCAATACAAAATAATAAATTAGTTTTCATATAAAAATAATTTACGTCTTTGCAAGTACTAACACGTTCAGAGAGCTAATTTAAAAATTGATCCTATAGATTTCTGGTGGTTTTATTTAAAGCTCAGTGTGAATTTAAAGGAATTTACCGTTTCCCTTAGTCAGAGCTATTGATCACGTCACTGAGCCGGAAATAATACCCTTCTTTCGGCGAAACTTAAAGACTTTTATCTGAGATGCTTCAGCGGTAATTTGCTTTTGATTTAAGTGGTGAAAATGTCAACCATCTACATTTTGTTTCTTAATAATGAGTTCGAAACAAAAGGAAAGATAAATTGTTCGGAGTTTATTTTACTTAGTTTATTTCTCAATGAACTTGGTCTATAAATGAAATAAACAATCTGTTGTGCGGTAAATAAGAAATTTAAATTATTTTTAGAAATAGGTCTAAGGTCTGCATGAGTTTTATTTCACCCAATACAATTTTAGGTACAGTTAGAGATGTGTAGTTTGCTTCCCAAACAATAGATTTCTTTATTTAGCGAGGACTAAACAAATATTGGCATATCATTAAAATAGACCCATGTATTGTGAACTAAGCTTTTGTACAATATATTTCCTCGTGTCTTAAAGAAATTGTAAAAATGTTTAGAGAAGTAGGTTTTTATTGATAGTTTTTTCATGATGTTTAGGAACTTTAGTTTTATAGGTATAGTAAAATAAGTCCAAGAACGCTGGATACCGAAAAGTATGATTCAGTATACGGTTGCCACAGTAGCCGCCAATATGCCGGCCAAAGATTTTACACGCTTCGCTTTAGGGATCCAAAGTTTTTGTCCAAAGAAATAACGCGGCGAACTTTTTACTGACTGGCAATGCTTACCCCGACCTGTGGGGTATTACGGGAGCAAAAAGACTTAGTACAAGGTTATAACTTTTACGAAAATCAAAATTATATTGATTGTTTTTTTTTATTGTGCCTCGACAACTGACTTCGACTTTTCTGATGGGGAGGTCCAAGAGTGCTAGCGACTAAAAAAACCGCCCTGGTGGACGGTTGCTTTAGTTGCTATCGCTATACCGACAATAATAGTAGTCATTATTAGTTATAGATACTTTAGGGAAATACAAATCACATTGTATTCACATTGTTTCATGATGTTAAGAGAGCGATTCCTATCTTATGAAAATTGTTATTTGGTCCTACTGAGTTGCTTAATTGTATATACACGTGTCTATATTGTGTATATAATTATTTTCAATAAAGAATACATTAAAGTAATTTACATAAAATTTAGCAAAATTTGTTTCACGGCTGAGGGTACATATGAATAATTACAATGTTTATGCGCATGTCAATTAATACCACATAATTTGTACATTAGCTGCCTAAAATCGAAATACTTTTTAATAGTTTAATTATCAATTAATCAATCAAAATGTCACGTCTTTTTCCCAGAGGGATAGACAGAGACAATGGTTGCCTAGTGCTCATAACCATAGAGCTTGTACCTATCTGTAAAATTATGTTTTACGTGAATTTCCTAGAAAACGATGTCTATTAGACATCTGTGTACTGTTTATATTTCACTTATTCTTCACATTAAAATAAACTTTTAATATACAGTTATATAAATGTGTAAAAGTACAGAAAAAAACCGTACCTGTTCCTGTTTTCATATTATACCGTTTTTGTATTGTGTATATATAACAATAAAGCTTGTATAAAAAGAAAGTGGATGTGAGGGAAGCGTGGGAATTGGGTCAGAATCGTGGCAAGTGGCGCTCCATTGTCCCTGTCTGCCTAATTTGATTTCATTGTATTTTGGTTTATAAATCTGATGTGAATGGATACGTTAAACAAGGCAGGCCCAGAAGGATGTATTCCGGTAAAATCGAAGACATTCTAAAGAAAGCTGGGTTGCCTAGTGTCCATAACCTTAGAGCTTGCATCAAGAGAATTATGGATGTGAGAAAAAAGAGTGGCGCTCTCTGTGGGAAAAAGGTGTAACAATTTTGATTTGATTTGTCATAATGTACTTTGATTTCATGCAGTATTATATGTTAGGGCGTGTAATTAGGCGTTGTCACTCACTATCACTAATGTGGACATCCTCATGCGTGTCACGTGCATAAATTTATCAAAGAACACCATGACATTAATTTATTTGACATGTATCGTAGTTTGATTATTACTGCTTTTGATATCGGTTAGTCTAGTGACTACTAATTATCATGATGAATAGTTTGTATATCGTCTAAGTCTATGTATTATTTAATACATAATTAATCTAAGTACGACGACAGGCGTGGACGAACGGTTTAGCGATTGGTTTGTTGCGCATAAAGTCCTGGGTTTGATTCCCGGTCGGAGCAATTATTAGTTTTATAGCTTTTATTTGTAATATTTTATAATTATATTAAATATTGCAAATATTTGTTAATAAAAAAAGGTAGATTCTGCGGGTCTGGTTATCAAGGAGTGGTAGGCAGTGGTACGCAGTCTGCCGATCCGGGGTAGTACCACCACTTACAAGTATACAGACCGTGAAGTGATTTGGTCACGGTTCGGGATCAGCTTATAAGTACCGGTTCCAACTAGGTCAGCATAGTGGATGTGATTGCAACTCACAGTTATTGAATTGTAGTAGCAGTGACATTCATTCATGGACCACACTTTGGCTTAACATCAAGCCGGGTGCTGTCATATTTCGATTCACAATAAAAAAACGGTATAATATACGAGTATGTGTAGATATTTTTTAGTTTAATCAGGTGACTAACTGCTAATTCTTTTTTTTATTGTGACTTGACATCTGACCTCGACTTGCCTCGACTTGCGCCGACGACTTAAAAAAGTGACTCAGATGACGGTTTCCTCAGTCGCAGTCACAAATTCTTAAGCACTTCTCGATTATTCTAAAACGAAACGCGTTTTAGAATAATCGAGAAGTGCAATGCTTTACAAGTGGAAGTTCATGTCTTCTTTCCATCCTATAACCTTGGATCCTTCAAGGGATGCGTGAAGAATCCTAATCGTGGATCCTTGGACCTCCATCATGCTAATCATCAGGCAGATTGAGGTAAGAGGTCAAGTAGCGATAAAAAAATATTTATTAGAAAATTCAGTGTGTTTTGATTGAATATTTTTTGACTTTATCAAAAAGGTGTGACAATTTGATTAAACGATATTTTCATTTGTTTTTCAACTACTTTTTTTATTAAACTACTTGTGTCATAGAAACAGTACGACCAAACCAATAGTTACCGGTACTTTTGAACCGGTAACTATTGGTTTGCATGGCCATTTATCTACCACGAGACCACGGGCGCCTCATTAATTTTATTCCTAACAAGGCAAGCTCAAAAAGGTATCCACAGGGACATTATGCTTGACAAACGAGCTACAAATTAACTGCTTCCCACATTAATAATGATGGAAATCTATATCTACCTAAATTCCCAAAATACGCCATGGGTAATGCCTCATCAGCATTACCTTGTAATTAATACAAGCATTTATCACGGGTATTATTACTAGAGCGGCAGGTGCAGCGGTTTGACCAGACGCCAATTTCACACATTCCTGGTCATTTTTCTTTTTCTTAGACCATCTGTAACCAAAGGCGACCGTGCCGTGGCATTGCAATGGTCACGCAAACCAACCGAGAGATTAAAAACCACTTACCGATACCAATGTATCTTTGATATATATACTTTGGTCGTCCTGATTCTGTGATACAAGCACTTTAGTAGCTTAGTATAGAAATGTAAAATAATAATAAAACTGTTTGTACAAAAAGTACTTTTTTGCATTATTATATTAAATAAATTTACCATTGAAATGAAGAGCGTGTATGTGAATAGAGGTGAAACAAAATAGGGAATTGCTATCCGAGCAACAAAATATCATCAAGACAAAATATTATCAGCTTAGTCTACAACTAACGTTAACCCGAAACAGCTGGTTTCGAAATGCCTATATCTTCTAAAATATATAATTTGAGGAAACATAAAATATTGAGGTAATGAAAAAAAGACAAACCCCACATATAATATGTACTATAATAAAGATGTATTTACATTGTTAGGCGTCTATATTTTATTAAATTTAAATTCTATATTTCAATATTTTTTATGTTTCAAATAACAAAATTCAAACGTGTTAAATGACTTTTAATTAAGTTTACACATTCAATTGCTCTGGTGCTCTTCTTTGTAAGTAAATTTTCCTGTCGCCTAAGTGTTAAAGCGCGAGAGAAATATCACATAAATTTTACAGTATTTTTTTCTTTATACATTGCTGACAAACAAAAACGAATTAAAACATTATTTACGTTAGAGAGATTTGTAATATTGTTTATCTTTAAGATCAATAATGAAAAAAAGTGGCTTTAATTTGGTTATATTTTTCTTTTCTTTTTTTAGCTCGTCTAAAAGTCTTCAAGATTTTTTTATTGAGACGTAACATTTGACTTTCCTGATAGCAAGGGGACGTAAAAGAGCGCCGATGCCTGAAGGGACAGTTTCAATTTACGGTTGCCTCAGTCGCCGTCACTATTCCGTCTAAATAATTATTTAATATTACCAAATAATATCATCACAACATGACACGTAATGATATACGTCTCAGCACGTCCTCAATTACTAAGTTTTAATTATGCTTGTAATAAAAGCAAGTTAACATTCCAAACTATTTCTCACTAAGTAATACGAGAAAACACATTTAAGCGGTGTTAAGCAGTTTTGGAAACTTCGTTAACCATTTGTGGAAATTTAAATTCACGTTAGCGGAAAACTTATTAGATTAGGTTTTTCCTATAAACTTTTATTTTTTAAATTCTAATACAAAAATAGTGAACAATGCAAAATTAATTTTTTTTGGTCTGCCTACATGTGGGCAGGAAAGATGTTATTCAATAAACAAATTGTCATGCCTTTTTCTCACAGGGATAGACAAAGTCAATGGGCGCCACTCGCCACGATCCTGAGACAACTCCCTCGCTTCCTTCACATCCATAATTCTCCTCATAAAAGCTCTACGGTTATAGGCACTAGGCAACCCAGCTTTCTTGAGGATGTCTTCGATTTGATCGGAAAACACCCTCATGGGCCTGCCTTGTTTAACGCATCCATCCACATCAGATTTATAAATTGCTTTATAATCTACTTTTACTTATCCTTCCTATGTGCCCAAACCCTTTCACAGCATCCCTTTGTCAATACTTGTCACTACATCTTCTTTCAAACCACACTGTGCTAAGTAAAACATAGTTATTTAAATACGAATTGTAACAAATTAAGTTAGTTCTGTGTTACTTAAGAGTGGTAGGCAGACAGTAGCCATTTGCCCAATCTTCCTTTCTGCTTTAGTACCACCACGTTTACAATGTGACTAATTCTCGTTTCGGGATCAATTTAAAAGCTCCATGTACAAACTAGGCCGGTATAGTGGACTCAACTGCTACTTGCAGTTATTTAACATTTATTAATGGACCGCACTTTAGCTTAACAGATGAAGTTAAAAAGAATAGTTGTGCGTATTAAATGTAATTGATGATTAAAAAAGTGACAAGGATGACAAAAGAGATTTGTATATTGGAGGCGAATAGAAAGATAACACGGGGCCGACTGAGCAAGTTCTTTAATCAAACCAGTGACAATCTTAAAATAATAAAAGCAAGGATCCGCAATGATCATAACAATAGAGTATGTAATTGTACATATACAGCTAAAAAGTTGTGTCAGGAGCGTAGAAGTGGCTCTGTTCTTTCTCTCTGTGCCTGTGAAATTGATAATGATTTATTCAACCAACTAGGTTTTTTTATTTTGGCTGGAGTGCGGTCCATGAATGGAGGCGACTGACTGTTATAGTCCGGTTATCGTATTTTTTTTAACAAACTAATAATTTTAAATTAAGTTCTAAAGTTATTTATAAAACCGTTATAAATCTCGTACCTAAATCTTTATATAAATAATAAGAGCCTAAAAAAGTCGTTTCAAAAAAAAAAGACATTAATCAAAATTTCGTTTAGGATGAAAATATAAGACGCGTTGTCATTCTAAATTACAGGTATTGTACGCGACAGATTTTTCGAAGAGTAATATCTTCTTAGCTACAATTTTTTTAATTATATAATGTAGGTACAGAGATCGAAAATATATAATGATACTCCGCCATTAATTCATTTATATTTCATTATCGTTATTATATGAAACAACTTTATATGTCTACGTCGCTCGAAGATCCGATTACTGAGTCGTTTGTTATACCAGTTGTCCTTGTTTTGAAATCCCCTTGTTTACCATCAGGCAAGTGGAGTTCAGATATTTTAGTCTTAAACATTTAAGATATATAAATACCACATTACAACTATTAGAATCATCATCATCAGCCAGAAGGCATCTACTGCTGAGCATAGGCCTCCCCCTTAGAACGCCATTTCGAACGACAAGATGCCAGTTGCATCCACTTGTTATTCGTGACTTTCGCTATGTCGTCAGACCACTTAGTAGTAGGCCTACCTACGCTTCGTTCGCCGGTTTATGGCGTCCGCTCTAGAACCTTTCTTCCCCAACGGTTGTCGGTTTTTCGAGCGATCGATGAGCTAACTATTACAATAGGACAATATTATTGTACATTTTATTGTAACTTTTGTTAAAACTCTTAAGCCGATAACCAAACCAATTCCGTGCAACAATAACATCGTTGAGGGAACAATTCAGAATAAATTAGATTCCTGTTGCCTGAAGCGTTGTGCCGATCTCATATGTTCCGTTTGCGGGGAGTAAGGACTGGTACCGCATTACTTACTTAAAACTTTTTCCTGTGGCTCGCTTATAATAGCAGCCCGCCTAATATTATTTGGTTATTAGGTTGGATATTAGGTTGGACTTATTACCTAATATTTTTTACGCCAGCTCATCTTTTTAAAATGTATTTCTAAATAACCATACTTAACTAGTAAACGTGCTTGTATCATTCACGCCCTAATTCGCACAGGGAAAGACAATGGAACGCCATTTTCTATGATCCTTATTCAACTCAATTTTTTTTACGGAAGCACTTAAAGCTACATTAGTAACGAAGACCGAACTCCTGGCTTTTATATTAAGATGTTAATATATTTATTATTATCAGAATCACGGTCAACTATTATGCATCGCATTATTTATGGGTGCCCTAAATCCTCCAAAATGTTATATATAAAAATGTAATGCCTTAAACCACTAAAATGTAGTAAATCCTCTTAGTAAAAATTGAATTACCGGCCCTAAGAGGTGGATTTTATTTTTACCGAGTTATAGAAGTGAAGAGGGTGGCTTTGCAACATACAAAAGTCACTTCTGCCGCATATCCCTTATTATTACAAATTTATGCCCTTAAGTTATTTTTTCTTACTGTAAAGTAATTTAAGACTATTTTATTTTATCTTAAATACGATGTCACCATTTCACACTATCGATTTACATATTACTGTCGTACTACTGATCCATCCTCTTTACTACTTGCCTGGTGTAATATTTTTTTTAAATTACAATTCTATATTAGGCTACTAAACATTGGTACTGGCAAGCTTTGAAGCCGTGCTCTCGGTTTGCGTAACCATTATACGAGTACCACCATTACACTACATTCGCCTTCCAAATGCATGCGCTATATTGAACTTGCTTGGGAATTTGTATACGAGATGAAAAGACACAGAAATTATTCATATTGTTCTCTACTTTCACCCTTGAATATTTATGTAATTTTCTCTTTAAAAAATCAAGATTTATTAAAGTTTCAACCGTAATGTTTTCATTAAGCGAGTGTTCATACTTATTTTTTTAAAGTCAATATAGTAACTAGACTCCGCCTTTGTTAACAAAATTAATGATTGGTCGCGCTACGATCGAAGCGTCAGCGAGACCAATCATAAATCTATGAATTACAAGTAATCAATTTTTATCGATTACTATTGTATAAGCATTATTAAAATCCGACATTTCTAAAGCTTTTCAAATTGCTGTTTTATATTAATGAATATTAACAAAACATGAATTAACAAAAAGCCTACGAAGTAAGCATAGCCAATCCACAGTTAGAAAAATCATGTTTGTTATTTCATGTTCTGTTAATATTCATTAATATAAAACAGCAATTTGAAATTAAGCGTCGTGAGAAAAGTTTAATAATAAAGAGTTATTTAAAAACATTGTAAATTTTTGGAGATGTAAATCTTTCAAAAATAGGACTAACTCACCTTTTTTTTTTGTTTACCGAGTCAAAAAATAAAAGGGAGCAATTTTTTACTATTTTCAATAATTAAAATAGGTTTTTATACTATTGATCGGTTCTTGATACTTAATAAAAAGCGAATATTCCACGGGTTGAAGTGACGTTGAAAGCCGAACATCCCATTCACACTATTGTGCTTGTGTATGCTTGCCGAGGCTGTATAGCAGCGTAAGCAAGTTCTGCAATCAAAGGACATCATTCATTTTGTATAGGGACTTGGGATAAATTATATTAACAGCCCCCCTAGCACGGCAATCCAATAAGTAAGATAAAGACTTGCGAGGAATATCATTCCAACTCATTATAAATAACTTACTAGAACAGTGTATCATAAAGATATTTAATACTTTAATAAATATTTTTTTAAATCATTTTGATGTGCCGGTCGAATACGTTATTTAAAATGAGTTATAATAATTTACCTTGCAGTTCTTTATCTTGCTTCTTGGATTCCCGTGCTAGGGGGGCAGTTGCATATATATGCATTTTAAAATAGTTTAATGTACGAAGATTACAATGTATTTTATTTTGCATAGTTTATGTGTGCAAAATGATCAAACAATAATTATGACAGTTCAAAGCAAAACTACGTTAATACGGCGTATTTTTTTATTTATTATTGTGGCGCGACGTATGACAGCACCCTGCTTGTTGTTAAGCTGGAGTACTATTAGTATAAATGTATCTTCATGATTGAGATTGAGACACAAAATCCATATCTTATTTTCCAAATAACTCAATTGCACTGCAATTAAAAGCAAATTTATCGTAACTAGTATCGAAACTACCATTTAAATATGTTTTTATTATTGGGCATTACAAAAATAGCTCAAAATGAATAATGAATAATAAAAAATCTTATTATTGTTTTACCAAATAAATAAATAAATAAATGTATAAGTAATTTTGATTGTGTGAATGGAGATTAGTCGTTAGAATTGAAAATAAAATTTCCAAAAAATCGGAATCTATTTGAATGTAGTCTATGTTTGTCGTCGAGATATGAAATCTCATATTAACTTGTCTACTTTTCATGGCAACGAATTTATGTAGCGAGGAAAATTGTCCTGACTCTTGTGATGTACTACCCTATCATGTTTATTACAACGAAATACTTTTATTTATTACATACTAACGCTAATAATTTTGGGAAATGTATAGAAAACTGTTAGATATTTGTTTCTTAATAACATTTGGGTAATAAACTAGATTTATGATGCATTTAGGATTTATGATGCACACCCCTTGATGTTAAACTGGAGTTAAACTACAGAAAAATAGCTACAACTAAATAAGGAATTAAAAGCTCTAAGGAAGGCAGAAGAGTGGTAGGCAGTGGTGCCCAGTCCGCCGATCCAAGGTAGTACCACCACTTACAAGTATACAGACCGTAAAGTGATTTGGCCGCGTTTCGGGATCAGCTTGTAAGTTGCCGGTTCCAACTAGGCCGGCATAGTGGATGCAACTGCTACTCGCAGTTATTGTATTATAATAGCAGTAACATATATTCATGGACCACACTCCAGCTTAACATCAAGCGGGGTGCTGTCATATGTCTAGTCACAATAAAATAAAATAAATTACTAGAGACGTCCAATGTTGTAATATAAATGGCTGATTGATCGTCAACCATTCACATTACAATGCCTGGCGACATTCTAAAAAAATATAATACGCAGTACTCATAATCATAGGCTTTGTATAGTAAGAATTATATATGAAGGAGGCAAGTGAATTTTGTCGTGAAAAATAGCGCTTCGTTCTTTTATACCTGTGGAAATTAAGGCGTGACAATTTAATTAAATTTATTGGTACTACATTTTTACATTAAGAAATGGTGAATCCAATTTTTTAATTCGTTTCGATATAAAGTAACAATATAAAGAGTAAAGTGACAATAACAAATTTCACATAAAACAAAGCACTAAATTATTCTAATTTAGAGTGATTTTGCTAAATAACTGGTATAGTGATATATTAATTTTAATCACACATTGTTTTGAAAAGTAAACGTATAAAGAACTAGCCTGAATCCTCAGACTGCGCATTCTAGCACCAAACTGTCCGCTCACAGACCCGGAGTAAATATCTGCAACATTTATATTTTATTAAAAAATCAATTAATCAATCAAATTGTCACGCCTTTTTTCCACAGAGATAGGTAGAGACAATGGTGCGCCACTTGCCACGGTCGTGACACAACTCCCTCGCTTCCTTCACATTCACAATTCTCTTCTCACAAGCTCTGTGGTTTTAGGCACTAGGCAACATAGCTTTCTTGAGGATGTCTCCGATTTGGTCAGCAAACACCCTCCTGGGCTGAGACAGCCGTGTACTAACTCGGTTATTTCAGTCGTCGGAACTTTTGGATCTCCTCTTGCTTGTCAAATGTCGTGTCACAATAAAAAAAAATGTTCACCTACGCTGCGTTTGCGGCCCACTGCATAAATGTACCAAAAGGCATATACGGACAGAGACAAGTGGAGAAGGATCGGATAAATAGCGACTGCATATCCAAAAAAAAACAAAACACGATAACTGTATCCGCTATGGCAAGAGTTTAACAAACAACGAATAATATAGGTATTGAAAAGTTTGATAAAGAGTCACTTAAGGCTTTATCACAGTAAGTCAGTCCCTAATGAGTTGGCAATGTTCGCATTCAAGAGAATCAGCCTATTTCTCGAATGCCGACCACGGAATGCGGTCGGTTGTCCAAAGTCATAACAGAGTACGAAATTTGAATACCATGCTCTACAATTATGTAACTAAAACAATTCTAGTATTCCTAACGAATTCTAAATATACTTTACTAATCAATTTTCTAATTATTGAGCAAACAGAAAGCTAATCATAATATATTTATTTATTTATTTAAAAACTTAATGGACAATAGTACAAAGGTGGACTTAATGCCAAAGGCATTCTATACAAGTCAAAGTTTTAGTGAATACTAGTAAAAGTGAAATAATCACGCAAAACTGTTGGTTGACAAAAGTTTTGGTGCAAAAACACTAGGTACTAATCTTTGATATATTACGTGATCTGTTCGTCTTGTTTTTATGATGTTCTCTGTTCAGAAGCTTTGTATAAAAACTTTGTTATAAATAGTTATTTATTTTCATTTCATACTGTATGTTGATTATGTGCATCCGTGGTCGATTGTCCACGTTGAGGGATAGCTTTCATCAAAATCCCTTGTCTTTCCAAAATGAAAACGTAAATGTGTCCCTAACGAATGACTGGATGAAAAAGGGATTCAACTTTTTACATTTCAGTTTATTATAATTACTTTTCAGTGAGTACTTACTTACGAGTATGTAATGAAAATAATATTTTAAATATAATTATGTATTATTTTAAGTAAAATAATTTGTAGTTAGTCAAGTTGAGTTTATAATTTCTAAACTATGTTTAAGATATGACCAACAAGGTTTGTCACTTTAATAAAAACCGTGAGTTTTTGTACTGTCTGCTTTCATTAGAAATTTATTTATTAATAATAAATATTATCGTAATTGTAGCATGCCATAAAATATGAATAACTACCACAAGGTTAGGCAGACACAATAAAGCACCAATTTTTACGTTGACACAACTTACAGTTATTTAACTGTAGTAGCTGTAACCTCCACAGACCACGTTTTAGCTTAACATCAGGTGCTGTTATATGTCAAGCCACAATAAAATAAATGAGGTTTAAGAAACTTTATTGATACCAAAAAGAACATTTTCATATTCGCTTGTTTTGGATTTTACAATGTTTACAAAATGTTATTTGCAATGCCGGTGGCCCTATTAGGGCGTCCAATGAGAATGTGGAGAATACAAATTAATTTTCAGTTATTCATAACAAATATTAATAAGGATTTTTTGAATGTTATTAAATTGCTATTTTCTTTAACATGTATTGGGAGCTTATTATATTAAATCTCTAAATAAAATTATTAAATTGTTTTTACAAACTATAACAATATAAATTAAATAGTCTTAATTTATAATAAATTGGTTATACGTGCAATTTCGAAATAAGAACATGTTTTCTTTTGTTTTAGGAGGCGCGACCATGACAGCACTGCGCCCGTTGTTAATGGAGGCTACTGCAATAACTTGTCAATTTGTACAGTTACATAATTGCAAATAGCAGTCGCAATAGTATGCAGAAAATAACAATAAAAACATCCAGTATTTTGTTTTTCAATTGTGACTCGACATCTAACCTCGACTTGCCTGATAGTAAGCGATTTTTTAGGCATTTAAAGGTTTCAAGTTTGATGGGGTAAAAATATGGACAGATAATGTGTGGTGAGCGTAAACTTAAAGATTTTGAATTTAAATAACCAATTGAATTAAACAAATTTTATGCGGCTTACTATCGCGTTTATATTGGTTCTGATTTAACTGTTTTTTCGTTTCGACGTTTCGAGAGCTTTTCAGCCATCGTGGTCACGGAGAGACTGATTAGGTTAAATAACCTAATTAGCTTTATTTATTCACTAATAAAAATAACTGATACTTATTTTAAAATTCGTTTTTACCCTTTACTTCGGAACGAGGTCACGTTATCCGATGCGAAAGGCGAAACTTTTTGGGATTTCAACACATTAAATTTAATTTGAAACCCATTATTCGTTTTGGAGAGTTTTTCTTTAATTGCTTCTCATTATAATAATGAATATGTATTTAGTATCCATGAAGATCGCTAAAAGAGGTGGGAAGGGGGGGCGGGGGAAGTTTGCTATATAGGGCAGCAGTTTAGTTACTTAGTCGCGTTTCGGGATCAGCTTGTAAGTTTCCGGTTTCAACTAGGCCGGTTTAGTAGATTTGACTACTCCTTACAATTATTGAAATGTAGAAGCAGTCACCTCCATTCATAGACCGCAATCCAGCTTAAGATCAGGCAGGTGCTGTCATATTTTGAGTCACAATAAAAATATATGCAGCGTGGACGACTTATAGCTTTTGTTTTTAATTGTGCTACAATTTAATAAATTTTACTTTGTATTAATGAAAATTGGGTTGAAATAATTACGCTTGCAACTTCAGTAGTAGAGTTAATTTACCTCTATTGGATATATTTTTACAAATTTAGTTTTTGCTGGTATGTGACGGCGACTGAAGCTGTCCTGAACTGCGCAGTTTTTTTCAGTCGCTGGCACTCTTAGACCTTCCTTTGCTTACCATTAGGCAATATATGCCGTAATCATTTAAATACGTAATTATTTTAGGATTAACACAGAAAAAAGCTATATCAAATAACGTGCATTTTACAACGTCATTATAAACGTCGCTAACGGGCCACTGACTTTTCATTGACTAAATATTATTTAGCGGAATAACATAATTGTAAAAATTACACTTTGATAGATCAGTGTCCGCGATAGTCGGACACGACAATTCGCTTATACTTTATTCTAGAAATTTCAATTGTGTACATATTGATGAAATAGCACCTTATACGAAACAGAAAATAAATACATTAAATTCAACTAAAACATTAAAAGTTGTTCATTAAACTTGTAAATCGTTTAAATAGCTTTTTTCTAAGTGTACAAGATTTTTCCGAGTTTTCACACGACCTCTTTTGATCACGCACTTTATCCCTCGACAATACAAAGCGAAAATCCGAAACTTAAATCTTTTATCCAGAATAAGGGCTAGCATACATACTCGTAACTATAAAAAATCATTTAATAAAAATAAACACAAGCAAAGCTTAAGTAGCAACAGACAGGCCACATAGCTCATAGAACCACTGCATTGGGACCAATATTTAAAAAAAAAGTTATGACCAGCGATCAGTGTGCCGAAGAGTCATAGGCAGTGGTACTAAGTCCGGGGTAGTACCACCACTTACAAGTGTACAGTCTGTAAAGTGACTTACATGGGAACACGTTATACGATCTCGTACCTACAATCTCCGATTAAATTAAAACCTATACCGATTTGAAGGGTACATGAGTATAAGTTAATGAGGATAATTAAAATTTTCCATACGTTGTACCTTTCGAGATATCGAAGGTCAAAGGTTACGAAAAGTGCCATAAAGAAACAGCTAAAAATAGGTTTTTCCAATTCAACTGTATAAAAATTGAATAGACGAATCTTTTTTACCATAGAACTCAGGGACAAAAACTGCTACCAAAGGGCGCAATAAACATTTAAATTAAAAAAAAAAATCTATGGATAATTTTCCTTTCTTTCTGGGCTCATCTTTTGCTTTCTCTTTTCTTTCTTCTCTCTCTCTTTCCTCTTTTCCATAGACTTTCAATTAAACCTTTTTTATCTTTTTCTCCAAAACTAAAACGTGTGGAAGGCTGATTTTTTCTCTGATTAATTATTTATCAAAGTGAGTCTATTAATTTAGGTAAGTTTTGTGATAATCGGTGATTGCAGGTGTAACTTGTTCCCTTCTTAGTCGCGTTTCGGGATCAGCTTATAAGTTGCCGGTACCAACTAGGCCGGCTTAGTGCATGTAACTACTACTACAGATTTACCTGTAGAAGCAGTCACCTCTATTCATGTGCCACACTTCAGCTTGACATCAGACGGGATGCTGTCGAGCTATAATGAATAAAAGTGAAGAATGTGTACAGGTAAAAGAAGTTTAAATCAATATCTAAAATATCCAGTTAATCAATGGTGCCTTTATCTGTAACTGTTACCAAACTAGAGATATCCTCTTTGGGCTACTACAAAATGTATCTTCTGTTCTCAGATTAACCTTTGCTACCCAATATTAAAGCAATATCAATCAATCAAATTAAAACACCTTTTCCCACACGGAAAAACACGGATTTTCTTGAGGATGTCTCCGATTTGCTTGAAAAATAATATTAGTTATGATTTATATATATTTTATAATTATATTATATATTACTAGCCACATCGCTTGAAGTGATGAGGAAGAAAGGTTCTTAAATAAAGACCACGAACCGGAAGACGCAGCGTAGATAGTCATTAGGAGGACTGGCGATATAGTGAAAGTCACAAATAACCGGTGTCTATCTTTTTTTAATATTAAAATTATGAATATTATTATTAAAAATTATGCCTTTAACCAGGGAGCTTGTATGAAGAGAAGGAAGCGAGGGAGTTGTGACAGGATCGTGGCAAGTGACGCTCCATTGTCTCTGCCTATCCCTGTGGGAATGTGGCGTGACGATTTGATTGATTGATTGAAAATTGTGAACACATTATTTAGAATTTATATTACAATCTGTTATAAATTCACTATATTCAAGAGATGCAAATAAGATACAAGGGACTTGTGATACAAAATTCATGCATACAAATCTCATAGAACAAGCACTCAAGGGAAACACGGCAATGCTTTCCTAAATAAATACATATAGGTAACTACATACAATTCTATGCTCGTGTATAACAACTACGGATGTAGAAGTAACATGAAATGAAACAATTTCTTAGCATCCGTGGTTTCTCCGTGCCGGGTCTATCGCGTGGTAGGCGAGAGAGTGAAGGCAGCGTTCCGGACTTGTGATCGAAATGTAGGTTTAAAAGCTTTTGCGATATGACAAAACTCACCTTCTCTGCCCTCACTTTTCCCTTTATTCAGCATTAGGTCCTAAATATTGTAAGACCCCACCGCCTATGACATACGGTTCGTAAATGTACTTACGGCTAACCTTAGGAGGTAGTCGCGTTTTGGGATTTAAATTGTATTTACCGCTAGTACCGACAAATTAAGAAGCGGCGTTCTTTTTATTGTAATGACGATTACAATACAAAGAACTAAGAAAAATTACTCAAATAAACATAGTTCAAAATACAATATGCATTTTGAAATATGTAATATAAAGAAAAATATAGTAAGGAATAGAGGTTCCCGTGTGAAATTTCAATGTAAATTTTACTTCAATGTGTATGTGAGCAGATGCGTCCCGGCACGACCCCGCCTGTAAGATGAATCTAGGGGATATACTAATATTGCATAGGACGTGACCCAACAGGGAACTCCGGAATAATACGATGTGTTACTACATTTATTGTCAAAAAAATCTTATATAAGAATGTAAACAAACTACTAACAGTTTGTTCGTGTCAAAAAAATTAAATTAAAAATATATATGTTTTAAAACGTTTTTAATATATTCAGGCCGGCATAGTGGATGTGACTAGGCATATAGAATAAACATACACAATGTAACAAGTAAAAAGTTATTAAAAGTACACACACACCCACATAGTGTGTGTAATGTATTCACCCACATGGTGTATACATTATTTTTATCAAAAAACATTTATAACATGGAAACGGTAAATTCACAAATGGTAAATGTTGTGCCCTAATAATAATAATTTAAAAAAAAACATTTTCACAGTAATTCATATATATTTTTATACATTCGTATTAATTGATTAATAATTGATTTTCATCGTCAGTATGCCGAACGTTTGTTTATTACTTTTTCCAAGTAAGGAAAAAAGCACAGTAAGTATTTTATTTTTCTTCGTTCTTTCCCTTATTATATCGCGCTCGGAATTTAATTATTAAATAAGACGTCTCAAGTAATTTATATAAGAATTCATAAAAGACAATGTAACTTGCACAAGTAATTGGACCCCAATTGGATTGAGATTTTATTTTTATCAGAACCACGGTCGCTTTTATATTATTTTTATTTAACAGCTTAAATAATATGTTGTTCTTATTTTAAGAAAATTAATTTTTTAAAGACAGAACAGAAAAAAACGCTTTATTGTATTTTTTCAAGATTTTATTTTATATTTTGTATTGAGTTACCAAACGGCCTGTTTATTATTTTAATCTCTTTTGTGCAAAACCCTATTTTTGAAAAATACAATATTCATAAATAACCTATGGTTGGTTGCCATAGGTTTAGGTCATAGGTTGTCATAGGTCATAGGTGTTTTTTTTCTATTTATGATTTTTCACACGAATATTTAATTTACTATGCTCTATTTTTATTGTCTTTATTTATTTGTAATTATAAATTAAGATTGTATAATATTTTAAATGCCATGTCAATATTTTTAATCTAGTTAAGTATCAATAATTTATG
Source organism: Tinea trinotella (assembly GCA_905220615.1). NCBI lineage: Eukaryota > Metazoa > Arthropoda > Insecta > Lepidoptera > Tineidae > Tinea > Tinea trinotella. Next base: position 6,764,116 of record HG992314.1, read on the forward strand.
CTTTTGTCATATTCATATTATTTGTTTTATATTCTTCGTAACGCATACATGAGGATATTTTTATTGTAAATCCAAGTTAATCTACGGATATCCTGAATCTAAAGAATTATTAAAAGGATAAAGAGTTACCGGGGTTCGTTTTAAATAATGCTTTTTTTACATAAAGTCGCATTTACAAACATTTCAATATTTTTCTATTGTGGGTTAAGATAGACAAAACCTTGCCTGTTGTAGAGTTGCCTGTTGCCTTGCTAGAGTACTTAACAAATCCATCTTAGTTGTTTGGAACAACAATGAATTAAGACAGATTTACTTACTTAGGCAACTTAGGCCAACAGAGTAAATGTGACTGCTACTTACAGTTATTTAACTCTAGCAGCAGTTACCTTCCTTCATTAACCGCACTTCAGCTTAACACTAGAGTTGATGTTATTTGTCGAGTCTCAACAGAAAACAAATCTGCTTGATCCTGTGCCTGTTATGGGTAGATGTGAAAAAATAAAATAATAAACATTATTTAACATAACAAAATCCGTGCTACTACGCGTTGCAAGTATGTATTGCAAGCAAATTGACATTTATAATAAAGTCCTTTTCAATATTTATCGTTTAATAGTTTTTAGTTAATTAATAGGTAACTAAACACATTTTATGCGGCTTACTATCGCGTTTATTTTGGTTTTGATCCGGGAACAGAAAAACAAAATCAAAACATAAAACAGACGCAGCGTAGGTAGGCCTCCCAATTCGGTGGTCTGACGACATAGTGAAAGTCGCGAATTCCCAGTGGAAGTAACTGGCATGATATAATAAAATAAAATAGTCAAATCAAAACCAAAATAAACGCGATAGTAAGCCGCATAAAATTTGTTTAATTCATTAAACAATGTTCGCGCAAAATCTAAGAAAATATTAATTAAGTTTTAAAAATTATAACATCTCTCATTTATTGAATGTCACAGCATCAAAGCTTAGTCTCGAGGTACCAATATAAGGTAATTATTAGAATACGCAGTAAGACGTGCTTCAAATATTTAGGAAGAACAATATAATTTCTATTTCCTTTATTTTAGGATACGTATAAGCTTACTTAGGAGTGTATTTTTAGATCAAGTAAGTAGACATTTCTTCCTAACGCAAAATAAATAATGATGTAATCTTTATTAAGAGACTAAGGTTTTATTCCATAGAAATTTTTCTTTTAATATTATATATTTGTGTTTTGATTTTGGTAATGAGATATAATTTTTTTATTATCTTTTAAAAATGTTTGCTTTTACATTTCTATACTAAGCCACTAAAGTGCTTGTATCATAGAAACAGGACAATCAAAGTACATATATCAAAAATACATTGGTACCAGCAAGTGGTTTTGAACCCGTGCTCTCGGTTTGCGCCACTCCGTTTTAATTAATTTTTTACTATGTATTGCAACGGTAACCTTAAAGCAACAATGTAAATTAAACGTTTCATTTATGAAAACTAAAACTACATTTTACCTAGGAATAATTTATAGGTACTAAAACGTGGGAGCATTTTAAAGGTATTCAATAAAATATCAATCAAGGATACATTGTAAGGTTTAAGGAATATTTCCGGTAAAGCTACCTTTCGTCCTAGCTGAGCGCTACATTACGTCAAAAAATAACAAGTAGCCAAGACAGTTCAGATGTATAATAATGTATAAGGAAATAATTCAATTTAAATTTTAACGTACTGTGAAAATTTAATAAATAAATAAAAATAATAATGATATGCTCCGACCGAAATTCTTCATATTATTTTATCTTTTACTTTTTTATTTTACATTTCTATACTAAGCTATGCTTGCATCATGGAAACAGGACAACCAAAGTATATTATATATCAAAGATACATTGGTACCGGCAAGTGATTTTGAACCCGTTTTGTGATTTTCTGATTTTTAAAACTGATTTCTTATACTTAATCTATTTTATTTATATCATTATAAGTTACTCGTTAAAATTATAATAATATAAATATTTAACAAAGTAGACGTCCAATTTTATGGAACATTTCTAAAATTATGTTCATTTTAAGTGTCATCTTTTTCCGTTAAATAGTATATTTAAACTAAAATTAAAGACTTCTTATAAAGTATTTGTCATGATTAACTATATAATCGAGAGCTATTAAATCTTATAAAAAAACAGGCTTTTACAGGTTTCCTTTTATTTTTATTAATTTTTAGTGTCTGGGGGAACTTACTCCCTACGTTTATAATTATATGTGCTACTCTTATAAGAGCTATATTTTATAACATTTCTTTACGTTCTTTGTATCACAGAAACTGGGCGACCAAAGTATACTTATTAAAGACATTGGTACCGGCAAGTGGTTTTGAATCGGGGAATACGCCACGGTAGCCTTTTATACTCGTATACTCGTTATACTCATATACTCGTATAAGAGCGCCACATATTTAAATGCGTCGTTTAATGACGTGCGGTCTAAGTTTGGCAACCTAGTTAAATACTACCGATTGTCCCAGCTAGGACAAAGTGTTAAGGAATTTCCCCAGAGTCGTAAGTAGTTTTTATTTGTCTGTCCTAAATACACCCTAGATACTAATAGGTAGCTAATATGGTTCCATTCAGAGTAACATAATACTATATAAGAGTGGAAGAAACATCTTTGTTTACAGCGTGTTCTTGCTAAATATTTTCCACGCCTTTATTATAGGAATATGTAGTGACAGTACTTTTGTTGACATATTCTATTTATCCTCCTCCACTCCGGCTCAACATTATTAATGTTTATTTATAGATAATCATTGAAGTAACTATGTAACACCACCAACGTTGCGGTAATACAGTTTTCATGGAAATATACAAAGGTTATATTATAATATGTAAGGTAGTATCAAAATCGCTTAACTGTCAAATTCAAGTTTTAAGCAACTCTGCCACTAGTATTCTACAACTGGTTGTTGAATTTTTTTTTTAATATGCATTTTCTCTATGTCCACCATTGAGTTAAACCTAGTACGTAGTACATAATACAGTACACAATAACTCAAAACTGTCGACAGGGAAAATAAAACCTATAGAAGTCAGATGTTGCGTCTCAATAAAAAAATACATAATTACATTTCACGGCACAAAACAAGGGCCGTTTTTATAGAGACGGTATAATTTAGAAATTTTGCTTAAAAGAAATGAGATTTTTGATACATTGTATAGCTGGCTACCGTGCTGGGTGGAAAATTGAGTCATCATAAATGTTATTTTTAAGAAAGAGATAAAATAGTGTATAATTGGTATATTTATTGATGAGTAGTATACAATACAATATATTTTAATCTTTACACCTACGTATATAAAAAATGTATCGCTTGTCCCCAAGAAACTGGCAGAGAATGCCCAAGGACATTAAGTTATCATATTGTATAAACAATAAGGTGTTTTTTTTTTTTATATTTTGGCTCGATCTGCCTGATGGTAAGCATTATAATAAATAAGTAACAAATTAATTTTAAATAAAAGGACGTGCTTAAACATTAATGAACAAAATAAACGCGATAGTAAGCCGCATAAAATTTGTTTATTTCATTAATGAACAATTAAATTTCATTACCTGGATGTGACAGCTGCCAGCTTTCTTGATACTTGTGATTCTAAAATTTCATTTCAAGTTTAGAGTTAAGTTTGTTAGGCTTACCATACACGATTGAAATATTTTTTGTATTTGGTATATTTATAGGAGAAAAACTTAATAATCTCCAGCTTTGGAATACTAAAATATAAGACAGGGACGATCCAGAAGATTAATTCTCGATCAAATCAAAGAAATCTAAAAATAACGGGATAACTGTGCCAGTTAGATCATAAGTGAACAGAATGGATAGTGAATGTCAAGAAAATAAGAGAGTTGTGTAGTAGATCCCTGTAGGAGTGGAGACGTAACGATTGCTCGAAGCTAAAATACAACATTTTAGAATATTTTATGAGTTCTTATAAAGTACTAGTATAAACTCCTCTTTTACTTCATAATCATAACTAATACTATATGATTATTTATATAATGAAAATTTTGGTTCTACTTTATTATTAATATATTTTATCAAAACAACTAGTATTACTCGTAAGTAGGAATGACTGAGACATGATGCGACAACTTAAGATTCAGCGGTAAAGGATTCAGAAGCAAAGTTTATATGATGGACAGGAATGGAATGGACACAATTTTCAGAAAAGCGAAGGGATTTATTATAAAATGAGGTATAAACAAATATTCATTCTGGTAGGGATCTGATTATATGTTTTTAAAAATTAAGAAAAGGAAACATGGTGGTACTAACCCTACCACCAGGCAGACAGTTGGTAATCATTTGCCCAGTCCACCAATCAGGGGAAGTACCACTTTCAAGTGTACAGACAGAAACGCGTTTCGGGATCAGTTTGAAAACGGCCGATCTACTTGTAGTTAAATATTAGTAGTTGACCGCACTCCAACTAAACATCAGACGAGGAGCTGTCTCATGTCGTATCACAGTAAGAAAGAGAACCTAATAAGATTTGATGAAAATATATAAAAAAAAATCGTATTTAATTGATTATATTTAACTCGCTTTTACAAGTATTATTAGCTTGACTTGTATGTATGTAACGGAATCTTTCAAATTATTTTTTTTACCCACTTCTAGATCCTTACAATTTGAAAATTAAAAACCGGTGACAAAACAATAATTTCATACAAATACATTTTTTTCGGCCAGTACAGTGACGGCGACTGAGGCAACCGTGAACTGGCTCGGTTTTTTCAGTCGTCGGCATTCTTGGACCTCCCCTTGTTTACCATTAAATTACTATTTAGTTCACATTTTCACATAAACGTGTTTTTTTTAGTTTTTTTAACTATAGTTTTTTTCTGTATATACACACATTCATACTTATTTTCATACACGCTCTAGGGTTATGTAGGTTTTGAAATAAAACGTCACTTAATTTATAACAACAAAATCGCTCGTTATAAAATGTATAAGTTGACATATAATTTTCAGTAAAGCTCGAACATTTTATGAAGCCAGTTGGGAGCTCGTTAAGTACGTAAAGCCCGAGCTTGGCCATAATTTAAGGAACAATATGCAATCACACGATGCGACGGGCGAGATGGCGTTCTGGTAATTTCCATGCGGTCTACCACATTTATTACTGTATTCTTTTAGTAATTAAAGTTGCACGATATACGAGTACCCAACAACACAGCGCTTACGTTGGGACAATAAGATATGGAATTAAGCTTTGCATAATCCATCCTCTTCATGCATAATCCATCTAGGATTTAATTTACTAGTCAATAGACCTAGTAAAATAACTTCGTTTATGAATAAGAAATACGTAATTTGATTTTATTTGTATATATGAAACGTATTAAATTGAGTGCATAGAATAGAATTGGCATATTTGTTTACACACCAGTCTGCCATACGTAAAGTCCCAGATTCGATTCCTTTTCGGTAGGAAGGAGGGATGTTGATTCATAGTAAATATAAAATGAGGCAGATATTTGCTTCGGGTCTAGGGTAGGCAGATCGGGTTCAAGAGTGGTAGGCAGACGGTTTGTAATCAATCTGACCATCGGGGTAGCACCACCACTTTCAAGTATACATACCGAGAATTGATCTGTTCGCGTTTCGAGATCAGTTTGAAAGTTGCCTGTTCCAACATGGCCGACATACTGGATACTTCTGATATTTCCAGTTACCAAACCGTAGTAGTAGTCGCCTTCATTCGTGGACTGCACTCTTACTTAACATCAGGCGGGGTGGTATCATATAAATGTAAAGGCATAATAAAATATAAAGTTCTTTGACCAATTACATCCCAGCCTTTTTCTGTGGCAATAGAGTATGATCGATTCTATACCAGCTTATTTCTGTGGCAATAGAGTATGATTGATTGTATCCCAGCCTATTTCTGTGGCAATAGAGTATGATCGATTCTATCCCAGCCTATTTCTGTGGCAATAGAGGAGTGAGAATTTGATTGATTAATAAACTGATAGACATATGCTTACTAGAATATGGCGGTACATTTCATATTTTATTAATAGTAATTTATTGATTAGAGAACAAGCGATTTTGAGGTTGTCTCTTATCTCTTAGTCACGTCTAGGCTATTGCCAAAGTTATTTTCCCCAAAATTTTCTTAAGCTTTAGGACGGGAAGGCAATTTATCATTCCATCCTAAAACTAGACACAACTACCCACATAATGGAACTTGCCTTTTCGTAATAAATTCTCACTCCCTTACGTCGCATTTACAGAGAATTCTTTTAGACATAGGCCGTACTTCCACAGAAAAACCAAATGTTCTACTAACTAATTTGGGTTATCAATGGCTGATTTGTAAAAATGTCTATGACTAAATAAAATGATAATAGCTTAGTTTTCACTATCAATAATCCAGAAGTTAGTTGAAGAAAGACTTAAACTCCTTGAAAGTACAAGCTTCGTAAGACTTACGCAACGATCGTTAACTCAACGCCATTTCAGTGTACATCGAAGAAAATACATCAAAAGAGGCAACATCGAAACATCCCAAGAGTTTACGACCTGGTTTTTAACTCAAACATGCTTTGTTCACGTAGGTTTTGAACCATTAATCAACGTTTTTCGTTGAGTTTTGCCGCTGTGTCACGTCGTCGCCCGTAAATCAACTTCTTGTTTTGTTTGGGATGTATTCCCGACAATTTCGTCATAGAGTTTATCGTGTTCATTGACTTTGAATGCCTTTAATTAAAGATTAATTTGAATTTTAGAAAGAAAAAAAAAGAGTTTTGACGAGTTACACTTTTACACTTAGTTACAACGTATACTTTTTACCACAATGTGCCAGATTCTACATCTTATATTATTCCTCTTGCTGGTTGCTATGAGTAGGCTAAAATGTAGAAGCAATTGGTTCACAAACTGGTAACTCTCTGTGTTGGAGATTTATTTACATATTTTAAAACTTTATTATATTTTATTGGAATAAAAAAAAAAAAAAAAATTGTAAAATCAAAACCAAAATAAACGCGATAGTAAGCTGCATAAAATTTGTTTAATAATTAATTCTAATTCTATCAATGTTCGCGCAAAATCTAAGAAAATATTTAATAAAAGTTATCGTGTAGTATAACGTTATGTAGATTAATATTGTAATCTACAATTACGGAAACGGTATAACAAAGAAAAGTATGTGTGTTACTAAAATTTGATTTAGTAACACACAAATTTGATTAGTAAAACATGTAGTCCGAAATTAGTTGTTTTTATTTCTCATTTATTTTATACAATTTTTATTCATTGAATACTCGTGAATTACCAAGTAGATTAATAGAGATACTCTTTATTGAGCAAATTATAATGCGTTAGTATCGCTTATTATTTGCATGAATGAGCGACACTTACGCATGAAATAAAGGTATGCTTGTAAACAGTCAATGAACTCTTAAAGCTTAAAAATGAACCACTATCTCCATCTAGTGGAGAATTTTCGAAGCAGAATAAAAGCTTCCCTGTGGAACGATTGTTCAGTCGTAGCTTTCTTAATACGAACTCAAGCTTTCTTTTTAGTTTACATTGTTGCTGATAGATGGCTCTAGACTGGAAAAAAATGTTTTTTGGTCAATATTTATCAAATATTTCTATACCTACTTTATCGTTGAGATGCAAAATAGAGACCACTTTGATAATCTTTATAATGTTATATACTAAAAATTTAATATACTTATAATAAAATTCTGCTTTACTATATTCAACCTATGCAGAGTCTTCATCGACCCATGGATGCGTAAGATAGAAAGTGGACAGGTCTAGGAGTCTAGTAGTGACTCTACATACTTACTATCAGACTATCGGAATCGGAAGCTTACGGAAATGAAATCGAAAGCTTTCAAGATAATCCCCAATAATAATTAGAGTACTATCACAAACACAACTCCAATCAATTTATCTATTTATTCCTATAATTCAAATTATGATTTTCTGTGATAGTTCATACAAGTTTAACCAGACAAAATGGGTCCAACTCGAAATAGGGAAAACTATCAAATAACTAAACTATCCAAAACAGAAACCGTAACAATTGTAACTTAAATAATTGAAATTTCGACTAATAAACTAAAGGATTAATTAAAGGTCACTGCTTCGATCATTTGGAATTTGGATAATCTTATAATAACACCTAGGGAAAACTTTTTTTTTGAGGCTATAGGCAACTACTAGTACAGTTAAATAGTTGCATTCACTACCCACTCACTATCTCTATCTCTTTTTATTTATGTACAGACTAGGCAACTTTATAGTCTATACATTTGTAAGTAAGTAGTGGGATATTACCCCGGCAGACTTGTCACAGTGATGACCACTCTTATGTCCAAATACCCATGTAAGAGTAGGTATTTCATGTAGAGAAAAAAAAGAATCCGTTTTGATTTAATTCATTTAGTATCATTAAATTTATCTATCAATAAAATAATATGCAATATGAATATTAAATATATTAAAGTTTAAATTAGATCATTTGTACTCTGTGTTTAAAATAGTAACCGAACGATAGCCAAGATTGGCTAGACTAAATTGTAGTCAACCTAAATAGTCTAGAATGCATTTAGTATTTAGTGCCGCTTTAGTAACCACAGACAAATAATTTTATTGATTAATAATGATTACAACAATGCAATAATAATGAATATTTTTTTGTGTAAAATATATTTTATTTCGTTGATAAATTTTAGTTATGGCCAACGTAAAATAGGTATTTTAATTCAATTTTAATTAGTACGTGCTTTTATTATGTTGATTTTTTAATTATTGTTATTTTCGTAAAAGGTGGTATACTAGACGATGGTGGTTTTATACTAGAAGCAGTGTTTAATGTGGCTATAGCAAAGGTATCAGAGAATCAAGAAATACCATTCGAAGCCCAAATATCAAAGACACCGCCCGGTGATATATTGGAAAGTGAAAAGGCTGCATGTGACTTATTACAAGTAAGCACATTACACGATTTTATAATTTATATATAATATAAGAGCGAGTTAGTGTGCATTAACCTATAGATTGTAATTATTCTACGATTACAAACATCCTTACATCACAGCCAGGAAAAAGAGTTTTGCCTGCATCGTCAGAACTCCTTTGTAGAGACCTATTCAGCAAGTCCTATTCTGCCTAAGTAAGCAGTGGTATTTTGACTATTTAGTATTCTTTTTACCCCTAAGATTTCTATTTTACTAATATATCAATATCTATTTTTTTTTGTTATTAGAACAATGTGTTCGGCATCGTTGGACCAACACACAGACCCTCAATACTTCATATACAATCAATTGCTGATTTCCTGGAAATTCCACAAATAATTTTCGAACCAATTGAAATTCAGAATCGTAACTGGTCGGCAATTAATATGTATCCACACCATTTGGCTTATTCACAGGTAAACTTAATGATACATTATTAATGAAGTATTTATTGAGTAAATTGTTTTTTTTTATATTATAGAGAAAATTATTGTAGTTTAAACATTGTTATGAAAGGTATAACAAAATTATAAACCTTTACATGCTATAATGGCCATCATTCATATAACATTACTATATATTTAGTATATGTATAATAAATGACATTCAATTTAAAACATAAACTTCGTTATTATTAAAATTGTTATCTATATTTATTTTACTATATTGCTGTTATACACTTAATACCTTTAGGTATTCTCTTTTTCTTCATTTTCTACTGTATTCTAGAAATGAAGAAGAATTTTTGACCAGCCTTACTAAAAAAAAAATCTCACGTCAGAGAACTATAAATGTTATCAATTTCTCTAATATTAAAATCCTTTACTTTTAGTTATTTTTAGATATCATAACATTAAAGGGATGGACAGAATTCACAATTATTTACGAGGGAACAGAATATTTACCCTTTTTTGACAAAATGATTACAATGCAGAATTTAGATGATTATATTGTTATAAATGTCGTTCAATTGCCAGATGGAGACGATTACAGGTATAGAAAAGCAGTCTTTAAAAAATTAAGGTCTTTTATATTTTTATAAAAGACCGGTCGTTCCATCGTATAGTTAAGTTATTCTTCCCACTTCTTAGTTAAGTAGGCGATAAATCTATAAAAGATCTCGACGAGATAAGCACAATTCCGAATTAGATGTTTGGTGAGTGACTCAAAAGACAATATCTTTTAAATCACTCATCACTCTATCAGGATTCGGAATAGTTACGTAATAAATTATAAGATTATGATAAGATTAAATGAAAAGAATAAATGAAAGCAAAATTTGAACTAGAAAAGGGGGTTTATTTGCAATTGTTTTTAAAATAGAGAAAAATTTAATAAAATAAACTGATTTATGACAAACCTAATTAACATTTCAGATCACAATTAAAAGCTATAAAAGTCTCTCAATCGTTAAACTATCTAGTAGATTGCAGTATTGATAAACTCCCTCAATTTTTGGAGCAAGCTCAGCAAGTCGGAATAATGTCTGACGCTCATAGCTACGTTATCATGACACCAGATATTCAAACAGTCGATCTTGGTCCTTATAAGCATGGTGGATCAAATATTACAGGTTATTGTCTTCAAATATTACTTGTTGAATTATTTTTTCTAGGAAATTTTAGTAAGCTTACAATTATTTATAATATTTTCATAATTTAATTTTACATTATTTTAGGCGTAAGATTCTTTGATCCCTCATTGGACGATGTTCAGAGTTTTGTTGCATCTGTCAATGAAAAAGTAACAGAACTATCAGAAGGTCAAGTGGAAAATGCTTTAGATGCGGAACATTTGTTATTGAGTAGTGCTCTTTTATACGATGCTATAATCCTATATGCGACCGCTATTAATTCCCTAAACCTAGCCGAAGGAACAAAGGCGTCTTGTGAACAAGAAGATGTATGGAATTTTGGATCTACAATAATAAATTATATTAGAACTGTAAGTAAGAACATTATTAAAAAAATAAACCTTAACTTTTATATACATATCAGTAAAATTTGTGAATATACATAAGAAAAAAGGACTGCGGTTTATGTCGTTCAAAATAGATCTCCATTTATAATAAAGTATTACAGAGGGAGGCGTGAATTAACTAAATTTGAATAGTAATCAATTTTATAGCAAACATTTTAAGGAATCTGTTAATCGCTATTAATTTCTTTAGATGGAAATAGATGGGTTAACTGGCATAATAAAATTTGATGAAGATGGATTTAGATCCGATTTCGAATTGGAAATACTCGAAATAATGACTCACGGCATAGTAAAAGTAAGTAGCTATTTTAATAACTTGTAAAGTCAAATATATTTTATGTATTTGTAACCTATTATATGTATGTAGGTTGGAAAATGGGACGGTCAGCATGGTTATACTCAAACCAGAGAAGTAATACCTACAGCCGAAGCCGCGGCAGCGGACTCTATGAAAGGAAAACACTTCTTAGTTTTAACAGCATTGGTAAATTATAATGGCACTATTTCCATATCATTTATAATTAAATAAAATGAAATATACATGCATTATTTTTATTTCCCAGAGTGCCCCTTATGGTATGTTAAAAGAATCAACAAAGAGGTTAGAGGGAAATGACAGGTACGAAGGCTTTGGTATAGAACTTATAGATGAACTATCTAAAATGAATGAATTTAATTACACATTCGAGTTACAGTTAGATGGTGTCTACGGATCATTAGATAAGAAAACTGGTAAATGGAATGGTATGATGGAGAAGATTATGGATGGGGTGATTTTTTTTAAATATTTTTATACATTAGAAAACGATCTCTAATCTTCGATATAGATACATAATTCCTTATTAGGTTATATCGATGCTTATAACCTACTAAATGATGTCCATGAAAGCTGTCGAGTACGGAATCTCAATGAGACTGGTATATAGATTTAATTTCAAAATCAAAAATATTTGAAATACATTCTATAATACGTGTATTCAAGAAAGTTTTTTTAGCTAATAATGTTGTGTAATCATATTATAATTTAAAAAAAACATGTGAAAAACGTAAAAAACGTTATAATTATGCCTAATAACTGATCTCAACAAATAAATTTCTATACCAAAGCAAGCATTATAATTTTATGCTACTTAAATATGTATTTTAGAGAGCTGACTTTGCAATAACAGATCTGACGATAACAGCATCAAGACAAAAAGCAGTCGATTTCACAAGTCCTTTTATGAATCTTGGCATTACAATATTGTATAAGAAACCATCGAAACAGCCTCCTGATTTGTTTTCGTTTATATCACCTTTCTCTATACAGGAAAGTACTTTACAAAAATATTAGGTGTGCTAAAACTAACATAGTTTTGTAAGGTCTGCTACAATAATTATTATTATTATATTTTCCACTTAACATCTAATTTTGTTCCGGAATCTTTGGTCAGCTATAAGAGTCGTAAATTTGAGACATTTCAGAAATAAGAAATGTAACTATCAAAATACATTTGATAACACGCTTGACGCATTAGTTAGCATACCTGTCCGTTACGTGTTAATCCTGGGTTCAATTTCCGGTCAGATCCGCTAATCCGGAATACCTTTACCCTTACCAGTACTTGTACTTGGTCGCGTTTCGGGATCAGCTTGTAAGTTGCCAGCTTAGAAGATAAGACTGCTACCGCAGTTATTTACCTGTACTAAAAGTCGCTTCCATTCATAAACCGTTTCCCAGTCTAACATCAGGCGGGGAGCTGTCAAATGTAGCGTCCCAATAAAAAATTGGTAACAGTCTTTATTAACTTACCCTTGAAATATTTAAAATTGACCAGCATATAACAATAGTCTTTTAATTGTAGGTTTGGGGATGGTTAGCTGGAGCATTCGTAGGAGTATCACTATTGCTTTATTTTCTTGGTAGATTTGCACCAGAAGAATGGCAAAATTCATATCCGTGCATAGAGACTCCCGAAACTTTAGATAATCAATTTACTTTACCAAATTCATTTTGGTTTACATTGGGAAGTGTGTTGACTCAAGGCTCCGAAATAGCTCCAATGTAAGTAACAATATTAGGCATCCTATTCGTATGTTAATTTTGCTTTTCGTAAATTGTAAATTATTTCGTTATTAATTTTAGAACCTTGGTACTCATAAGGCATTTAATTATGCAAACTTCCTTAACATCATTGATTGCTCTATAACTACTGCGGTTCTTGATGTATTAATACGAAGTTGGAAAAAAGTTTTAGGCCTATGACTAGTTTTTCAACAATAAAACATTTTTTTTATTCGTCGATACTCATGGACCTCCTCTTGCTTATCATCAGGCATTGTCGAAATCAGATGTGGCATTTGAATAATAAAAATAAAATTTCATTCCACAGAGCTGTGTCAACAAGGATGGCTGGAAGTATGTGGTGGTTTTTTACACTAATCATGGTTTCATCTTACACTGCCAATCTTGCAGCATTTCTAACAGTGGAATCGAAATTTTATGCAATTAAAAGTGTAAACGATTTATCCACCAACCCTTATGGTATTGTTTATGGTGCTAAGAAAGGTGGTGCAACTTTAGGATTTTTTAAGGTACGTAATTACTTGATTCCTCTAAACCTATTTAGAGGTAACTGTACTTAATTGGGTAAAGATACTCGCGATATATATTAAACACTCCATTAAAATCAGTGTACAGGCCTTCGAGAAAGTTGCCGGTTAACTAGGCTAATATTGGATGCTTCTTTCAGTTTTTCAACTGTAATGGCAATCGCTGTAAAAGCAGTTAATGGATCGTACTCCAGCCTAATATAATGTCATATAAATAAATAAAATACCATGATAAAAATAAACATTGTAAAACCTCGTTAAACCTAGATGGTATTCAACTTTATATTTATATATGTTGTCAATCTTTTGGCCGGCAGAAACGACCAAGTAATATATAAATTAAACCAGTTTTTAGTCGTTTGCACTCTTGGATTTTCACGTGCCTGCCATAAGACAAGTAGGGTCAGATAACTCATTTCGATAAAAAATAATAATAATAACACGTTAAGGCCCGTTTTGATCTATTTTTATTAAAAGCAACCCATAGGACAGGCAATAGTTTTCAAAAAGTGTCCAATACGATTAAACAGCCTGTCATTATTGGCTGATTCGCGCCGCATCCCTTTCCGAGGCACACTAGCCCGGGACGGTAGGTTGGGGAAAGGATTGCCCAATTTGCTGTCAGATTCCTAAGTCATATAATCCGTTCTCAAATTATATTTGTCCCTTTTTTGTGTGCTTACTTAATTAACTTGTCATTTTGAGGATAATTTCTCCATGACGAGACTTATTTAAAATTATTGTATTTTTATTGTTTTGTTTTTAAAGTTTAGGAGTCGTAGGCAGATTGTTGGTTAATGTTCATTTGCCCAATCAGACCGTGGAGTGGAGTGTATAGACTTCTTCGCGTTTCGGGATTTGTTTAAAAGTTGCTAGTTTAACAAATCCAGCATAATGAATAAGACTACTTGCAATTCTTAAATTGTAATAGTCACCTCCATTTATAGACCGCACTCCAGCTTAAGATCAGGCGGAGTACTCTAATAATATGTCGATCTACATCAAAAATATTTGTTTTGTTAGGAGTCGGATAACCTACTGTATCAGAAAATGTACGAGTATATGGACCAACATCCTGAATATATGACTGCTAATAATGATGAAGGTGTACACAGGTAATTATAAAAATTAAGTGACCCCTGATTATTGTGAGTTTCCTACTTTTTTAAATTTCCAAATAAAACAAATAATTTTCGACATCCTTAAGAATTGGGTTGCCCATAACCTAAGAGCTTGAATGAAGAGAATTGTGGGTGTGAGAGAAGCGTTGTATTAGCATCGTGGCAAATGGCGCTTCATTGTCTCTGTCTATCCCGGTGAGAAAAAGGCCGCGTCAATTTGATTCATTGATAAATATTTACACAAATTTGGCAATAGTTTTGAGGTATAGTCGCAAGTATTCATCCCGGACCTATCTAAGGTTTAATACTTAATGGTAAATTTTGCCTGGCAATGATATATTATGTCAGTTGTCAATAGTATGATAGGATGTCAAGCACTAAAAAATATTTCAAACTCTATTGTTTCGATAGGTTTAAAGGAGGTCATTGAAATGTTATCCAAATAAAACTCTTGACCGGACCTATATCTTTCCATCTATCCTTTTTTATATTCCTAAAAGCATCTCTGACCAGAATTATGATAGCAACTTTCTACAGATGTCGCCATTCTAAAACCTCGCCTTGTTTACTATTAAGCAAATCGAGGACAGATATCGAGTCTTAAAAAATATCATTATAAATATTATGTCATTTATTTTATTATTGATTTTTAGGGCACAAACAGAAAATTACGCGTTTCTTATGGAATCAACATCTATTGAATATATAGTTGAAAGAAACTGTGATATAGCACAAGTTGGTGGACTTCTCGATAATAAAGGATATGGGATTGCGATGAAGAAAAGTTTGTATACACTTTTTACTCAGTGTTTCGTGATGATATAAAATATTAGGTGGATACGGGTTGTGATTTTTATATATTTTTTTTTATGTTAAGCCGAATTGTGGTCAATGAATGAATGTCACTCCTACTACAATTCAATAACTGTGAGTAGCAATCACATCCACTATGCCGGCCTAGATGGAACCGGCAACTTACAAGCTGATCCCGAAACGTGACCAAATCACTTCACGGTCTGTATACTTGTAAGTGGTGGTACTACCCCGGATCGGCATACTGGGTACCACCGCCTACCAGTACACCCGAAGCAAATATCCATCTCTTTTTTTTTATTATCGCATATTGTACAAACCGTCAACTTAGTCGCGTTTCGGGACCAGCTAATAGGTTTCTGTTTCTAACTATACCGGAAAAGTGGATGCAACTTGTTATTTAACTGTAACTAGTAGCATTTGCTTTTATTTATGAATCGCACTTTAGGTTAACATCAGGCGGTGTATTATCGAACCATAATAACAATCAAAAACTAAGTTTAAGTATTTATTTACACTCGTAGATTCTCCATACAGACAACCGATGAGTGAATCAATATTACAATTACAAGAAGAAGGTAAATTAACCAGATTAAAAGATAAATGGTGGAAAGAAAAACGAGGTGGTGGAGCTTGTGCGGTAATGCTTATTTTATATTAAATAAGTATAATTTATATAGAATTTTGCCTAAATAAGGCTAAAGACAAAATAGTTGAACATATTTAGTATTAGCGTCTTAATGATGTTAGCCTATTAGAAACTGTATTTTTTTTATAAACCGCACTTCAACTTAACACCTATGTTTTGTATAATGCTATTTTTAGGTATTCGATTATATCTTTTTTTTATTAAATTAATGCATTTAAAGATAGAAACCCAAGTATTCGAACTTTAGATTTACCTAATACGTATACTAATAATTAAACTTGTGGTTTGATTAGTTTTTCAAATTAATAAAATCTAATAGGAATCAATTTATATCAAAAATACAACATAAATATTTTAAAAATAAATACATATAATGGGTATTTGGACATGTACAAACTTCTGAAATTCCCGCTTGTAAGTTTCTTAGGAAGTTTCTTGTCATAACAAGAAGTAACAGCCTTGTATGGCATTTAACAAATCCGTTGTTTTGACATTGTTTTCACAATTTCAATTTCAGTTTGTTATTTTGTTAAATATTTAAATCTTATGTTTTTCTTTATTCTATTATATTTTATAGTAACTTTTTACATCAGGTGAGTCGAGGTCAGATCTTACAAGTAAGTTAAAATAATCAACACTTGTCTGATACCTTGAAAGCACTAACGACTAAAAAAATCTGAATCACTTTACGGCTGCCCCAGTTGTCATCACTACGACAAAAATATTGGATTGTCTTAGGAAACAAATAGGAAACGTCAAACACTTTTTGAAATTAAACATATTATAATCAAATTGTCACGTCCTTTTCCCACAGGGATAAGCAGGAACAAGGAAGTCACTTGCCACGATCCTAACACAATTGCCTAACATGAACATAAGAAAATATTTCCTACGGTCATTGTTAACAATATGTTAGTGTCAGTCTTTATTACTATGCCGGTCTAGTCGGGCTAGTCCATTGGTTATAGTTATGGCGACTATATGCAACCATAAACTGAGTCGGTTTTTTTCAATTGTCATTGCTCTTAGACTTTCCCTTGCTTATCGTCGAGGTCAGATAAAAAGTCTCAATAAGGGATAAAATGTTTATATAATATTATTCAGGATGATGACGCAGGCAGTGGTGATGCTCAACCATTGGTGCTAGCTAATGTCGGTGGAGTGTTCATTGTATTGATTGCTGGAGCATTTATGGCGGTGCTTTGTGCATTTATTGAAATGGTTTTTGATATTTGGACAATATCTCGGAAGGAAAAGGTATTCTCGTATTTTTATATTAGTCGGCAGCATACGGTTTGATGCTAGTTCGAGCTCAAATAAAAGCGACTGCTGGCCTTGCTCTGGTTTAACAACAGGTATCAGGTTTTTTTTTGTGGCTCGTTATAAAGGAGTACCCAGCCTAATGTTAGGCTGGAGTGTAGTCCATCAATTGAATGCTAAAAACAAAATAGGCGGAGGTTTGTTTTAGGTCTGGTTGTCAAATCCTGGTAGGCATTAGTCCCCATTTTGCTGATCCGGGGTGGTACCACCACTTACAAGTATAAAGACCATGAAGTGACTTATTCGGGTTTCGAAATCAGCTTGTAAGTTTCGGGTTTCAACTAGACCGGATTAGTGGATGTGACTGATACTAACAGTTATTTAACTATAGTAGGAGAAACCTCCATTCATGGACGGCAATCTACCTAAACATTAGGCGAGGTGCCAAAAATAAAAAAAATACAAAACAATATAAAAACTATATACCTTGTATAATACATCTATTATTTTTTTAACTTGCAGGTAAGCTTTAAAGAAGAGTTGTTAGCGGAATTGAAATTTATATTTAGCTTCAGTGGTGACACGAAAACAGTTCGACATCCAAATTCATCAGGGGGAAGTAGTTCTAATAGTGATGATGATAAAGAAAGGGCTGACCCTGAAGAAGTACCCAAGAAGGAAGAGGAAAACCCAACAAGAGCCACAACTCCTAGGTCAGAAAAATCAACACACACACGACACGGGACTCATAATAGACTCCGCAGTAATAGTATGCAAATTGCCCGCATGAGGAAGTATAGTTAAAAAATAATTGTATTTTTGTAATCACCGTTTTCTTCTCTGAGCAAAATAAAAAATAAATCTAGTATTTATTGTAATTTTATTATGTTTACCCATTTGGAAAATAACGTTTATAGAGAAAAATGAGTCACTGGTAGAAATGCTACCCTTATTTGGTTTGTTTTAAAATCAGGGTTGCCAGTAAATGAGCACTGCATATTTAGACAATAAGAGTGTAAAAAATGTGATGTGAACAAATATGTTTCTTTGCTTATAGGCCGGCATAGTGGTTGTGACTGCTTCTTGCATTTACATGCTAGTTGTTATTTAACTGTAGTAGAATCGTAGTTGTCAGTGTAACGAAGGAGTTATGTCAGGATCGTGGCAAGTGGCACTCCTTTGTCTCTGCCTATCCCTATGACAATTTTATTGATTGATAGCAGTCGCCTCCATTTATGGACCGCAATCTAGCTTAACATGCTACTATATCTCGTAAAAATCAGTAAAAAAAGTATATATTTATATCACTCAACATTAGGCGCGTCAACCTATATCTGTATTAATTTTTCACGCGTCTTGTGTTGGACATGTAACTAATTAGCTACGGGAAGATACATGACACTTATCTCCACTCTAGAGTAGTGCCACCTTGATAAATGTTTCCGAGTGATTGCCTTTATTCCGGCAAGGGTCCTTTTCGTAATGAGTCGAGGTCACCAGTTTACTTTAGTGAGAGGATGTGACTACCAACCATCCATTTGAACCTGATCTAGTTTTATTAGAATAGATTTGGGTTAATAGTAAATCTAAATATCAGCGCTTGGTAGATAACTTTTGTATAAATTTTCATTACAAATCAAGTTTATCGATTAATTATAATATAGTTTGTTCTACCCTTCATACTATCGTTAAATCAGTTTTCTTTTCTAAAACCGTTTTTTTGTCTATGAAACATCTGTTTGGTAATAACAGTTTTTTGTGTTACTACGCTTATATATTGAGGTTTAATCAGTTGCACAATAAATAATTAAATATATATTAGATACTTACATTTAAAATAAAAAACATAAAATAACCCGTCTAATGTTCCATAAAATGACTCTCAAATCTATTAATAGGCATCAAAAAATAGCACTTTAAATCAATAATCTCCACAAATTTGTGTCAAATACGAACGCCTAGGAGCTGTCAGTTGCTTGATAAATTTCCCTCGTCTTATTAGATGTAACCGGCGTGACTCAGCAAACTTTCCCCGCGACAATTAGGTGTACTCTCTTCGTCGAGCAAAAGCAACGATTTGGCTCCTTGAAGAATGCCTCGAGTGATGCGAATGATGGGAACGATGAGTGCTTGTAGATCGGACAGAGCGCAATGATCGTATTTCATCCTTAGGCTCCACTTCCGCCAGAACTACAGCGCTATTATTATCCACCCCTTCCTGTCTATTTAAACGTTTCACTGGCTTTATATCACCACTGAAAGTTAATGCGAATTTGAGCTCTTCCACTAGTTCATCACGATAAGATGTCTGCAATAAAACATATATGATAATTTAGTATTTTTTTAAAAAGATATACATACCACTTTAACCTAAGGTCGGTTAACGGGTGTTAATGTTTTTTTTTTGAGTCTCAGTAAATTTTTTTCTGTATTTATGCCTATTAGTATTTTTGTACACTCTTTTATAATAACAACTTACACTATATTTAACAGATCTCTTGAAAACGCCCCACAGCATATCCAGTGTGGATATAAACAGACCAATCAAACAACCCACTCCTAAGACTACAAATGCACCAATCATATTCTTCATTCCTAATTCTTTTGGTTCTTCATCCACTCTATCCTGCGAAAGGATATTAATTTTATTCAATTTGTTTTTTTTTTTAATAGAATTTAATTTTTATCGGTGTCTAAGATACCTTTGAAGCGAAGCATGCTTTACCTTTGTCCGGTACTGGATCTTCTTACTTACTATTAGGCAGGTTTTTTATTAGGAAATTGCACGCACTGTGTATAATTTAGTCCAACTTAAGAAAGGATAGCTCTTATTCCTGGACCTGGAGAATCCATCAATAGACCCTTCTAAATCAGCGAAACTATGGTGATCTAACTGCCATTATTACTAACAATGGCTATAGCTGGGTTGTTTGTTAAATTGGAGAACGTGATGATAGGCCATGAGATTTCTAGTTGTAATAGATATGTCCATGATGTTTTTTTTACTCTTAGACAAGATAACGTCTGTCATTTATATACCAATATTAGATATATATTAGATGCAAATTTATTAAAATTATTCTTATACATACGTGACAATTTCCACCCCCTCGTTTTTCTTTCCACCATAAATCTTTGAGGGCTTGTATTACACCACCTTCCTTCAAACGAAGTACAGCATTATCTATATACCTCTTATAGGGTGACCCTAGACAGACATTATGATTTTTACGATTAGTCACCTGACCACGGTTTTAAATAGTATATTGCTACAATTCACAGCATGTCGCATACTTAAAAATGGTTAAAAGCTTGAACCTACCTTTTTTCATTCCAATTCCATAACTTTTTGTATCAAGTGTACCACCAACTTGACGTAAATCACAATATCGCTCTTTGTAATATTCAATAGAAGTTGATTCCATGAAGAAGGCATATGCACCTCTATTAGCCCTGTAAAATAATACCGAATGTGAATAGATAGCCTACATAGTGATACCTTTTACCACTACATTTAACAAATACTAAAAAGTGATTAGTACTATAACATAAAGATGATGTTAATTAATATTTTTATAATAATAATAACAAATTATTACCAATCTACTCCATCTTGATTTTCTTGAACAAGCCATTTATTTGCATCCATCTTCTTATACATAGCTTTTAATCTCCAATTTTCTGAATCCTTTTAAAATTAAACAAAACCATATTGAATCATATTTCAATATTAATAATTTAAAACTTTTAATCAAATAATTTTTTAAATCAAATCTTAAAAAAAATGGGGTAGTATCACCACTTGTCGGCAGACTGGGCACCACCACTTACCACTCTTAAACAACCTGTCCGGAGCAAATATCCGCCACTTTTTATCAACAAATATTTGAACGAATAAAACAATTATTTGCTCCGAACGAGAATTGTACCCGGGACTTTATGCATAACGTTACGCGTGTCGTCAAGAGACGTGAGACATTATTAGATAAAAAGAGGTAGGTACCTTAAAATACGATAGAGTAGAACCAGATTTTTTAGCACCATACGCAATTGATTTAGATTTGTACAGCTCAGCAACGTCATTGAATGGCATAACATTATTTTCGATGGTTAGGAATGCGACCAATGTTCCCGTGTAGGACGCCACCATTACCATTGTGAAAAACCACCAAACACTTGTTATCAGACGAGGAGCTGGGGCACTGAAAATTAGGTTTTGTGTCATGATATTTAGGTTTAAAGACATTTATTTCTCACAAGAACATAATATTCACTTGCGTGAGAATACAAAATATTATTAATTACAAAATTTTTCGTAGTAACTTAATATAAATACATAATAACTAATAAACACACAAGAGAACAAAATATAACTAAAGAGAAACCAAAAAAGACATGTCCGTCGTAACAAGCTTTTTTAACCTAGATTTAAATTCTATAATAGAATTTGCTTCTGTTATATCTTTCGGTAGCTTGTTATAAAGACGCACTCCCTCAAAAAGTATACTGGATTTTCCATAATTTGTTTTGGGATGACTTAAACCTTAATTTGTTTGAACTCCTCGTTTTATACTTTGTGAATTCAAAATTTTTCTTAAACGTTATTTCGGATTGTATTTGTTGGTTCATAATTTTATACATTAGAAGACAGGTATTAAAAATATATAGTTGTTTTACATTCATTTGTTTACTATCCTTATATACTGTTTCCGAAGGAGTCATATAATTATATTGGAAAAGCATTTTTATAATCTTGTTTTGTGCGACTTGAACTAAGTTTAAGTGAATATTGGCAGCATTTCCCCATACTGGAGTCAAGTAATCTATATGCGGTTTAACAAGAGGATTATATATGGTAAGTCTTGTTTTCAATGGAAGATAATATGCTACTCTACGTAGTGCACCCAAAAGTGGAGTGATTTTAGCCTTTAGAGACTCAATATGGGGTAACCAAGTTAATCTGTGATCCATTATGAGTCCTAAATACTTTTCAGCAGTGCTGAGTTCTATTGTCTCATTATTTATTTTAAGAGAATCATGCTGTTTTATTATTTTATTTTTAGCTGCAAATATAATGTACTTTGTTTTTGATGCATTGACTGTAAGGAGATTGTTACTAAACCATACAAATAATTTATCTAAGTCGTTTTGTGCTTGTCGAATGATGTCTTCTATAGTTTTTCCAAAATAAAACAAGCATGTGTCATCTGCATATAATGTTATTTCTCCATTAAGTTGTTGTTTATGAACGCTATTTATGTACATAATGAATAAGAGAGGTCCGAGGATTGAACCCTGTGGCACGCCACAGGTTATTTTTTGCAATTCACTAGTTGTTTTATTAATTTGCACAAGCTGTTGCCTATCAGTTTAGTAAGATTTAAATAGTTTAAGCGCTGAACCTTTCAAACCGAACTCTTTTAATTTCAAAATCATTAATTCGTGACTAACTGTGTCAAATGCTTTTTTTAGATCTATAAATAGTCCTAAACAAAACCTATGGTTATCAATATTTGTTTTTATTTTTGTTGTGAGGTCTATGGTAGCAGAAAGTGTGTTTGCCTTTGGACGAAAGCCATACTGTTTCGGGGAAAGCTGGTTTGTAGATGTCACGTAATCATTTAGGCGTTTATAGATAATTCTTTCATAGACTTTTGAAATTACTGGTAAGACCGAAATAGGGCGATAATTTCCTGGATCTGATTTTGTTCCGGACTTAAAAATGGGTGTAACTTTCGCTATTTTTAGGCTATTGGGAAAAAATCCTTCTTGCAATGACTTATTGATACAGTTAGTAAGATTATTTAGAAACAGATCCTTCAAGCATTTAACACACTTTGTGCTTATTCCATCGACACCAACGCTTACATTTGTATCTAAACTATCTATGATTTTACTGACCTCTTTTTCTGTGCATGGATTTAGTTCTGAAAGTTGATTTGTATTTATATTTATTATTTGTGTAGTAGGACTAGAATTAGGTAGTTGTTGTATGTTATTTGCCAGTTTGGAACCTATTGTTGCAAAGTAGTTATTAAATATAGTGCAAATTTCTTTTACATCCGTTATATTTAGCTTCTTCAGTAATATAAATCAAATTAATTAAATAAGTAAGTAAAATGTAACTACGGACATCATTTGCCAGTAAAGATCGCGGCAGATAAAAAGAACGCTGGAATTCAAGTAACTTGTTTTGTTTTCTATACTTACTTTTTAGTTTACAAATGTACTTGTACCGTGCAGCTCTAAAGTCAGCGCTCTTTTTATCTGCCGGGATATACCAATGTATGTTTAAATGTCCTGTTTCTATGATAGATACGAGTACAAGTACTTTTAGTAGCTTATTGTACAAATGTAAAAAAATATATTTGTAAAAAAACGTACATTGGAGCAATCTCAGAACCCTGCTGCATAACTGAACCAATAATAAGCCATAGTGAGTTGGCAAAACTAAATTGATTTGTTAATTCTTCTGGTTGCTCAATACAGGGCACTGGGTTTTGCCATTCCTTGTGAGACAAACGTCCAACAAAAACCATTATAATACCAAGACCAATTTGTACTACCATCATATTGATCCAGACCTAAAACATAAAATATAATTTATATTCTACTTGTGTAACGTAATTGTTTTGGTCGGCATAGTGACAGCGAATGAGACAACCGTAAACTACATCGTTTTTTTAGTAATCGGCGCTCTTGGATTTCCCCTTGATTCCCAAGTTAAGGTCAATAGAAAAATTGACCTCAACTTGGGAAGTCTCAATAAAGAAATTGATTGTGAGGAATGCTGCTGAGGATTTCGGCTCTCATTAAAGCATACAGTGGGGTTTTTCATTTACATTTCTATAACGTACTTGCATCATAAAAACATGGCGATCAGAGTACATATTATTAAAGTACGGCTCTGATAGCAGCAGTCTCAGTTACGAATTCCTCCCAGCTTAACATTAGGAATTGTGCAATTAGAAACAACACAAAAATGTTATACAATAAAATTACCTCTGTTGAAAAGACAGCCATGAAAGAGAACATTTCAGGAGGCTGCTTACTGGGTTCTTTGTACAAAATAGCAATACCCAACGTCATGAATGGAGTAGAAAAGTCAATTCCGCTTTGTCTCTCTGAAGTAATTGTAAAATCACATATTGCAAAATCAGCTTTCTGTAAAGAAAATAAAAATATATATATATATATATATATATATTTGAATCATTGAATATGGACACCTGACTTCGACTTGTCTGATAAGAAAGGGGAAGTCCAAGAGTGCAATGTGAAGTACTCAATACCATCCGATAAATAATCCGAGAGGTGATGTTGTTAGCTGGACATTTGTTGATTTAGTTGTTCCCGGTTCTAACTTGAGGCATAGTGGATACGACTAGTACTTGCAATTATTAAACTGCAGTCGTTTCGATTCATAGACCGCATTCTAGCATAACATGAGGAAGAGTGATATCATACGTCGAATTTTTTTTAAATGCGCTAAGGTAGTTGCCAAAGATACTTTATTATCACATTAAAGATATCAACGTTTCTCTAAATACATATAACTCAAATAATTTAATAGGTAAACAAGACTCTCACCTCTTCTCTTAATTGTAAGACCATTCCAGTCCATTTACCAAATTTAATTGAGCCGTAATCCTTTTCAACTTCAAACTCATAATTAAACCCAAGTATATTAGCAATTGCATCAATCAAATCTATTGTGAAACCTTCGTAACGATCATTGCCAGTAAGATGTAATGACGATTCCTTGACGTATCCATAAGGCGGGGTCTATGAAATATTAAAAATTGATATAATAGACATGTGGAACTCTGGATCGATAATCGATTACTGAATATGAAAGTTAATGAAAAATGTTCTACAGACATTGCATTCAAGATCATTCACAAATGCCCCAACTACACCAAGATCTTCTCTCATATATTTTATTATGAATCACCTTTATCAAAACATCACATAAATAAAGCTGTCACTTACAGTTGAAATAAGAATTTTGAATGTTTTATTTTTCATTATAGATTCCTCGTTTATTTCGCCTGAAGATATTATAGGCCTGGTTTCAGTAAACTTTCCATGTTCCCATCTACCAATCTAAAAGGAACAAAAAAAAATGTTCGTTAAAAATTATCTTACTACGAGTATGATATTAATGTTTAATACTGTTCTAAGCTAGTTTGCATCAGAAGAACTCAAACTTCACTTGACCTAATTTCATATAATTAATTTTAAACAATTACCGTGATATAGTGGTAGTGAAACCCGAGAACCAAGAGTCAAAACCACTTGTCAGAACCAATGTCAATGTACTAATCCAAATATTAAGACTTTGGTCGACCAGTTGCTTTAAAACAAGCACGTTTAGTAGCTTAGTATAAAAAGAAATGAAAAAAATACCGTTTGATTTCCAGCCGGTGTTAATTCCAAAACGTCGTATACAAAATCTGTTCTATGGCCAAAGCCATCAAAATTTAAGGTTCTTGTAAGCCCTTCTATTTTATTCTGCAAAGATTAATACATAATATAAGTATAATAATTATACTGATTATACTGAACAGTAATGAATTTCTAAAAATCGAGGATATTCTATACTACTGTTAAATAACTGCAAGCTGCAACCACATCAACTATGAGAAATGTGTAACTTAGGTCATAATTATGTAACTCAATCAATCAATCAAATTGTCACGCCTTTTCCCCTCAAGGATAGGCAAGAGAATGGAGCGCCACTTGCCACGATCTTGACACAACTCTCTTGCTTCCTTTACATTCACAATTCTCTTCATACAAGCTCTGTGGTTATAGGTACTAGGCAACCTAGCTTTCTTGAAGATGTCTTCAATTTGGTCGGCAAACACCCTTCTGGGCCTGCCTTGTTTAATGTTGTAACGTTGTGTAAATAAAAACATATTTCTGAAAAAAAAAAAGTTACAGATTCTCTGCAGCATTCTCTGCATTTCGGCTGGGCCTAAGCTAGAACACGCCATCAGGGTAACGGTATGGGGAGTAGTCTTAGAGCAGGAGTTGTCGAATAAACTGTAAAGATCATGATTGAATTACCGTACGCATAAAATTTAACAACGATGATCCATAAATCCACGGTCTAGGATTTTCACAATCCAGCTCCTCCATAGTAACATTAACTTTTTTCACGGCTTCAGTGAAAACATCTACAGCATCAGCAACCAAAAAGACATCGGTCTTCAAAGCTTCAGGTGGTAGTATGTTCACATATTTCTTATTTAATTCAACAGTAAAATTCCATAACATTGGATTGTCTTTTAAATCTACTAATCTAAAACCTGCAAGAAACGTAAATATTTATTAAATTTCACTAAAAACCGATATTTTGGTAAGTATCTACTTGTCTATATTAAATGAAAAAATTTAAATGGTTCCAATTATACATTTTCCTATATCAATAATTTCAGTCGTGCAACTTTTTATTGCTAAATCTACAAATTTAATGGAATAAAATTCACGCGTTATTTCCAAATGGAATAGTAATCAAAATTAATTGAAATAGGCATTTTCGAGGATAATAATAAGTTATTATTAATTAATTTTGGGCACTAGCCAAGTTACCTAGTGCTCAAAACCATAGAGCTTGTATGAAGAGAATTGTGAATGTAAAGGAAGCGAGGGAGTTGTGTTAGGAAAGTTGTGTTTCACTGTGAGAAAAGGCGTGACAATTTAATTTGATTGATTTGATTTGATTGATTTGATTTGATTAATGCAAGTACTGGAATGTAACGAGTAGCAAGCTCATCACCCACAGATACATGAGGTAAATCACAATTCCTTCTCTTTATCTACCGAGTGACAGTATTTCCATAGGAAAAGTACATTGATAATATTACCTATTAAATTTACTAGGGGAGCGACTGATTTTTGTAGTTTTTTTTATTTTTTATTTTTATTTACATTTCTATACTAAGCTACTAGAGTGCTTGTATCATAGAAACAGGACAACCAAAGTACATATATTAAAGATACATTGGTACCGGTGGGTGGTCTTGAACTAGTGCTCTCGGTTTGCGTAACCATTGCACTGCCAATACACCACGGTCGCCTTACAAATTAACTGAAGTGGCGTCCTTTCATGCATTGCACTCGAGGCCAACATGAGGTGGAGTGCTGTCATTTGTCGAATCACAATAAAAAACCCTCGAATTATTATTATACATAATAATAAATAATGTTACCTGTTATATTGACCCCTCCATAACGATAAGGACTTAAGTCTAAAGTAAATAAATCAGGTGATAAAAATACATAAGAATGTTCGTCAGACATCAAACCAACTTGCTGAGCATGACTAAGTAACAATTCTAAACGATTTGTTGGGCAATCAACTACGAAATTTGTAAATCCATTTTTCTTTGCGTCTGTCAGTACATCTCTGTAAATTAATATAACTATAAATGTTGTTAGGTAATTGAATATGTAACAATTTAAATCAAAGTTGTTGGACAGGTGGTTCCATAAACAGAGTAACTAAAATAACAGACTTGGTTTTACATAAGATCTCAGTAATTTTTGTAGGGGACGTTTATTTGTTATTTGTCGAGCAGAAGGATTAAAAAAATAGTAATTACAATCATGTAAAAAGAAAATGTTATAAAATTTGCTAAATTTATTTTTTAAAAGCGCTAAGTTCTAATATTTAATTGTATTTTTATTTTTAATTCGAAATACTGCTCTAAATTAATTTATTATCATCAGGCAGAAGGCGTCCACTGCTGAACATCAGCCTCCCTCTTAGAGCGCCATTTCAAACGACAAGATGACAGATACATCCACTGGTTATTCGTGTCTTTCACTATGTCGTCAGTCAACCTAGTGGGAGGCCTACCTACGCTGCGTATTCCGTTTCGTAGTCTCCATTCTAGAATCTTTCCTATCAGTTGTCGATTCTTCGAGCGTTGTAGTGAATAATTTATAATATGATTATTTTTTTAAAGCTTGTGAACTATAAACAACATACAAAAAAATGTATATTTTACTTTCATATTTACTAGAATATAATTAACCCGAATATGAACAAATTTCAGAACCTCATTTATTTGCTGTCCGCTTCACGTGAAATGCCTCTAATCTAACCCAATTTAGGTTTATTTATGTGATATAAATAGACCTACATAGCAAACCTACATAGCAACATACCTATAATCATCTCCACTTAGTTCTCTAAGCGCTACAACATATCTGTCAGTGTCATTGCCCATTCTCATTAGATCTTCAGCTCGGCTCAGAGTTTGCCCTTTGACATAAAGGATAGTGAAACTCCGCCAATCTTTGTAATTTATTATCTGCGTTAATAACTGAAATTAAGGAACAATTACATTTAAAAGCCTTAGCTGGTATTCGGGGTCAAAAATCACCCTGACGATGTTACATGTTTCTGACTACAACTGCAGTTTTGCGCGTTAACGTAACCTCAAAAACGATACAGTATATGTCTAGATAGTTATATTGTTACAAATAAAACCAAAATAAATTTAAAAAATGGATGATTTTAATGTTATTATTTTATTAGGGTCAGTTTTATAGTCTAAGTAACAAAACGAGACATTTTGCTGATGGTCACTATGACGTCATCCCGTCGTGTGACGTCATGATCCGAGCGCATTAGTAAATTCCGGGGATAGTTAAACATCAAAGTATTCATTAATAAAGTCTTAGTTATCCATCCCTGAGCGAATTTAGGTGTTATGATTTTTATGTGGTTGTTTTTTTTTTGGTGTCCTAGTTAAAAACTAAATAAATTGCTTAAATAACTTGGCTACATAAACTGACTAACCTAACCGCTTAATAACGAGCAGTAAGATACCAACTTACCGAGTTATAAGTAACTGCACTTGGATACAAACTAAGTTGAGACCAACTCATTTCCTGAATATCAATGTGATTCACCAGCATTTGTGGTATCTCCAAAACGTCACATAGAGCTTGTATGTAATCAGTGACAACACCTGTCGTACCATCTATTATGCCCACGACTTTATTCTGAAAAAATAAACTGGTATGGTACTGGTATGGACTCGTATTACAAAGTACGCATTTTGGCTGGCCTGGCTGGCCCAAAATGTCACGCCTCTTTCCCGCATTTTTAAATCTTAGCACCATTACTATACAATGCACGATTACCTTAACAAGTGCACAAACAGCTTCACCGGCCATCAGAATTTGACCCTGCGGAATTCTCTCTATTTTGACATCGAATATTCCAGATTTTTCTGCACTCAATTCCAGAGCTTTACTTAAATCTTCGGCGTCTTCGTAAAATATTGCACCTATAATGTTTATATTTATTATTCAATTTTAGCGAAAACATTCATAATAATACCTTTTAAATTAGGACTAATGCCATGGACCTTTCCAAAGACCATAAAATTATTCTAAATAGCTTTTGTATTCACATTTCTTTAAGACAAAATATTTGATGTCGACTGACCTGGTGGTAAACAAGGAGAGGTCCAAGAGTGTTAAGACAACTTAAAAACCGTTTCATTTAGGGTTGCCTTAGAGTCGTCAATATACATTGTTTAGGATTTTTTGTATTCGTATTAATAATGATTTTGGAATTTAACAGGTTACATATTTTAATTGGATTCTGTTTTTGGTATGAAGAAAGTATACCTATATATAAATTTGTAAACATATTATGAACTAATGATGAAATTTAAAAGAGGTAGGCCGTGGTCCCCAGTCTGCTGATCCGGAGTAGTACCACTACTTACAAGTATACAGACCGTGAAGTGACTTAGTCAGGTTTTGGGATCAGTTTGAATGTAGCCGATTTTAACTTGGCCGTACGGTGGATGCGACTGTAAGTTATTTTAAGTTAGGGTGGTGTTATGTAAGCGGGAGTGCTGTCATATGTCTAGCCACAATAATAAAATAAATGAAATGAAAAGAATTTCTTAGCATAGGCATGGGATGGGAGCATGCACTCAATCAACGAAATTTACCATAGCTTAGGAAAGGCGTATGTCAAGAAGAAGGCCACAAGAAACACAATAATTTATTGAAAATACTTACCAAGCACTGGCCTCTCATTATAGTCATACGAAGCCTTGATAAAAGATAAATACAATAATAACAAAAAAATCGATCTTCGCCACATTATGACAACTTAACCTCGCCCATAAACAATAAACAAAAACATCTTAAACAAAACAATCTAAATAAATTAAAATCAGCCGTAACACGCCTTAATTAGAATGTTTTTTTAGTTAATTACTTTCAGAGTGAATGGATAATAAAACTTTAGTTTGATTATAAAACCGTGTAAATCCGCGGTAATGTGTTTATATTGAGTAGACGCGTTCTCGACTGTGAGCCGCGACATGTGGCGTGTCTGAAACTGAAATAGGCCCATGATTATAAATATAGAAACTCGTTTTCCACAAAACGACATACTTTAAACTGAGATGATGACGTCAAAATTTACTTCTGCATTCTTCATAATTATGAAATTTAATTGTGCTACTAAGACGGAATAGTGAATACGACTGCTACTCCAGTTATTTAATTGTACTAGTGGTCGCCTCTATTTATGTACTGCACTCCAGCCTAACATCAGGGTGCTGTCATACATATGTCAAGCCTCAATAAAAAATATTTTAAACACCTTTTTTGCTTACCAATTACCAATACCAACGAAGAGAAAAATAGCACTTTTGGCTCAAGTATTCATACTCAAAGCTATATAAAGAGTGGTAGGCAGTGGTACCCAGACTGCCGATCCGGGGTAGTACCACCACTTACAAGTATACAGACCGTGAAGTGATTTGGTCACGTTTCGGGATCAGCTTGTAAGTTGCCGGTTCCAACTAGGCCGGCATAGTGGATGTAATTGCTGCTCACAGTTATTGAATTGTAGTAGCAGTGACATTCATTCATGGACCACACTTTGGCTTAACATCAAGCGAGGTACTGTCATATGTCGAGTCACAATAAGAAAAATAAATTAAAATATATATTATTTTTTTAATCGTTGCCACTCTTGGACCTTGCTTGCCTTGCTTACCATCAGCCAAGTCGAGGTCAGATATTGCGTCTCAATGAATATAGTAGTGTAATATTTACATTACAAATAGTTTACATTTACTACAATTTACGTATGCTTAAAAACTTGGTAACGCTTTTACGTTTCAATGTTTCTTCATTTACACAAAACTTAAGTATTTTTGGGCAATATATATATTTATAATGAAATAGTTTTTCAGTCGTCAGAAATCTTGGAGGTCCCATGATTCCTTACCATTAGGCAAATTAAGGTCAAATATCACGTTTCAATAAAGAAAAAAAAATTAAAAAGTATCATAGATACTGGATGAAGTAACACCACGAACTATCGCTTCCTAATTAATACAATCGATACAATATGCGAAACAAAAAGAGTTTCATTTCTCACGATTCTGACACAACTCTCTTACTTTATTTATATCCACAACGGATTGCAATCATTTGGTACGGACTGCAGATTCCTGATTTTATTGAAATTGTAGAATTTGAACAATTTTATTTATTTATGACGATAGAGGATAGAATGAGGAATAGCACAGTACGCGATGGATCTCGTTTAAAAGAAGTTGTAGTGACAAGGATTGACAAAGGAATGCTTAGCACGAATGGTTTGGGCACATGGAAAGGATGAGTAAAAGTAGATTATTAAAAGGAATTTATAAATCTGATATGGGTGGATACATTAAACTAGGCAGGACCCAGGATGGTGTTTTTCAACCAAATCGAATACATTTTCAAGAAAACTGGGTTGCCTAGTGCCTATGACGGTTGTATGAACAGTTTGTATAAAGAGGATTGTGAATGTGAGGGAACCAAGTGAGTTAGGTTCGTGGCAAGTGGCGCTCCATTGTCTCTGCCTATGGTAAAAAGGAGTCACATTTTAAATGACATTCGAACAATATTCAAATAATGAAATATGTTATAATAAAAACCTAGACGAATTCAAATGTTATAAAAGCAATTCAGTTTCAACCACTTAGTTAAAGTAATAAACAGAAACAGGTTTCATAAACAAATTTTCATGAAAAACATAAATTAACGCTTTTCCTTATTTTGTAAATAAATTAATAAAGTTTTGGCTTTTTGTAAAATTAATTTCACAAATGTTATTTATATTTTTTTTATGTTATATAAACAAATAGTAAAATATATAATGAAAATTATAAATGGGAAAGTCGTGTCAGGATCGACTTTTATTTATTTCACTTGTCGATTGTTTTTTAAAGAAATAAAGCGTCGTATCTTTTAGTTTAACTGTCGATTAATAATAAACGACACGGTGTAAAAAACGGTGGCATGATGCATAGGTTAGCACCCCAGTTAGTTACGCGTAATGTTACGGTTCGATCCCCGGTCGAAGCGGATATTTATTTAATAGCTTTTATTTGTAAAATGTAATAATTTTTATAAATACTTTTATCCGCTTCTTTACATTTCAATCAATTTATCTTAAGGTACACACATTAAAGTACATTAAGGTCAAAGAAACACATAAGTTTTCTTACTGCTATACTTCTATTCAATTTTCTTCGAGAAGCATCTTCAAGTTAAAAGCTTCGGTCTCTGCAACGCTTTGCTGCAAGGTCTGAACACTCTGAACACTTAGCCTAGTTAGAATTTGTTTTGTAATGTATGCAAAATAGATTAGAAATGCGATACCTTCTCGTATTTATTAGCAAGAAATCTAGTGCACGATTAATTGAATGATATCGATACTGAAAAAGCAAAATTGATTAAACTACATTATTTTTTGAGGCAAGGTTCACAATTTCAATACATATACCAGCATATACAGATAGCATTAAAGAGATTTATTTAATTTAGCAACCCAGCTTTCTTGAGGATTTCTCTGATTTCGTCAGAAAACACCCTCCTGGGTATGACGCATCCATCCACATCAGATTTATTAATTCTTAAGGAAGAAACGGCGGCCGGCTGAACTAACTCGGTTTTTTTAGTTGTCGGTACCCTTGGACCTCCTCTTGCTTACCATCAGGCGGGTCGAGGTCAGTAGCGAGTCAGAATGAAATAAAAAATAAAAATGTATGGCTTAATATTAATTTATAATAGGTGTCGCATAAATCATCACCTTAACGAAAGCTGAAATATTTTTTGCAAACAAGACATGAATTGCTATCTTCAAGAACGTGGAATAATAGTTTCCAGGTTGCACTGGCCGGCAAGATCTCCTGATTATTTTTTTGTGGACTTTCTTGAAGTCTTGAGTCTGTGTAAATAAGTATTTGACTCTTTAAGCCTTCACAGAGAATATCGGTTAAGAATGTGAGAACCTATCGTCAAGAGTTTTGGCAAGAGTGATGAAAAATGCCATAAATTGAACCCTATGTTCATTAATTCTACCGGTGGCGGCCATTAATGTAAAAAAAAACAAGCACAATTCTTTACAAAAAAAAACAGCCAAATAACATCAGGTGTCAACTTTTACAGCCGTTGTATAAAATATATAAATAAATCTTTAGTTACTCCTTACTTACTTTACTTACTTACTTTAACTACTACCTATTGATCAATTTTAAATTAGTAACAAATTAAAACTCGCTTTAAAACATTAAAGATAATCTAACTTGAGATGGTAGGGTATTGTCTCATAGTTATCAACAGATGTGTATAAGTAATTAAGTCAATTTCAACCAGAGACCATTGTAATGCAACCAGACAGATGGCAAGTGCACTTAATGAGTCTAGATCTGCTATATCAAATGTTTAAAAGTTAGTTTAAATTATTTAATAATTATTTTTTTTAAGAAACCTGGGTTGCCTAGTGCCTATAACCGTAGAGCTTGTATAAAGAAAATTGTGGTTGTTAGGGAAGCGAGGGAGTTGTGTGGGAAGTGAGGGCAGGTTTTTACTATAAAAAATCATATTACTAGACACTCAGTCGATGTGAAATTTAACCTCGACTTGCCTCAGTCGCCGTCACTATGTCGGCAAAAGTTGTTTTTCGTACTAATCGATACCACTTAACCCGTGTTAAAAAGTAAAAATTAAACCCGTGTTAAACATTTGAGTAGGATTTAAGCGCACTACGTAAGAAAATACTTTGTTATTATATTTGCTTTTACAAGTGCTTCTAGCATAGAAACAGGACGAACAAAGTTCATGTAGTGTACTGTAGTGATAAACCGGGGGCTCTCTTGACCATTTCACGACTACTATGCGTTCACAACAGTCATTTCCATTAACATTATCGTAGTGTTTAGGAAATAAAGCTATCACTTTCACTGTAATTTTTTCAGCGCTAATTTTGTTTATGAAATAAAAGGTTTTTGCGACTTACTTTCTTGTTTATTATCATTGTTTTAATCCGAGATTAAAATATTTTAACCTGCATTGTGGTAGTGTAACCATTGCGATAAATAATATCAATTAAACATAATAAATCATATTGTGTCTCGAAATACATATGAGCTGATGTTAAGCTGGAGTTTGATCCATTATTGGATTTGACTGATACTTGAGTTAAATAACTACAAATAGCATCTATTTTGCCTGGTTGGACCCGGCAACTTTTTAGCTGGTTTTAACCAGATTAGCAGACTGAGAAAATTACCACGAACTGTCTACTATTATTACAAACCACTACTCGTATTGTTTGCTAAAATATATTTATAATAAAACATAGTATCTAGAGATCATCGCCTCCATTCTCACAAATAGGCAGAGACAACAGAGCATCCCTTTTCATGAAACTGACACAACTCATTCGATTCCTTAATTTCTTTTTATTAAAGACTCCTTTCATAAAGATTCCTTAATTTCACTGCGGACCAAATATATGCCAAAAAATCATTTATTCAAAGCACTCGAATTTATTCCACGATTTTAATATTGATTTCATAATACTCGTACATTTGTGTCAAAATGTTAGAATTATTAAGGGCAAAGTCCACTACTGAGGAGACTTCAGATTGAGAAATACAACGTGGTAGGTCTAGACAAAAATAAGAAGATGAAATAAACTCTAACAATAATGAGAGATCGCTGTTGAGTCGTGGAAAAAAAAGAGGAGAAATCGCCCTGCAACGAGAAAATTTAATGATCTAATAATGATACTTTTTAGTAATTAATGATAATCATGTTTCGATATACCGGCCCCTTAGGGAATAGCGTGGGCCAAGACAGCTTGGGCTATCCTTAGCTTTCCTAGGTACCCTATCTGGGAAAAGCGAATGTTTTGTCTAATTTATGTGAAAATTCAACCCTTAGACCCCTTGGCGTGTGGGATGGTCATTAGTGTAAAAGCGTTATTTTACAGAAGGTTTGAATATGTTAATAGTTTATTAATTGAAAGATTGAGTGAGCAATCTTTTCAAAAACTTTCATGATCAATTTAAAAAAGTTTGTTCCTCTAGATTTTTTGAAACAAGATCTAATAAGAAATCGAAAGTCAATTTACAATTTTTTTTATTGCGACTCGACATCTGACCTTGACCTGCATGATGGTAAGCATGATGGAGGTCCAAGAGTGCTGACGACGGAAACAAACCATTTAAGTTTACGGTCGTCTCGGTCGCCGTCACTATGCCGGCCAACAATGTTAAAGAGGGCTGGTAAAGCGTTCCAATTGTCGATTATTCTGCAAAGAAATGACGCGCCGAACCTTTTAGTTCAAGTTCCGATTATGTCGACAAAATGTAAATGCTTTCCTCATCCTAATCATGGGAGAAAAGACGAGGGAGAATCAACGGCTTGCAGCTTGTCTCGTCGAGGTAAAGCTAAAATAACTGACACCATCGGGTAGAGTGTAAACGCATTAAATTATAGTGTCGCTGTCACTATGCTCACCAAAAAAAATGTACAGTATTTTATTTCTCTATAACATTGTGATACAGAAAACATGGTTTGTTATTGAATTAAACTGAACAGATCCTTCTTGAGATTTCCATGCAGTAGAAAAGTTTGAATAGTCTGGTTTTGTGCTGTTGAGAACTTTCAAAAGTTTCATATCCGTTCTACAAGTGCTTGTTTTGCGAGTTCTTCAGCTTGTTTTTGAAACATATTATATTTAGGCTAAGAACTAACGGTGCGATTTCGGACTTGTGGCTGCCGTAGAATGTAAGAACGTATGCGATTCGAAATGGCACAACTTGGATTTTTTTAACGTACAGCTTGCGATCATCTATCGCGGCTGTCCAGTCGCTAAAACTTGCGGGCTCGTGAGTTTTCCAATATTATCGCGGTGTGTCGCACCGTGAGTGCCTTAAGCTTTTTTGTTGTTACACGAAATCTGCAGCATAGATTAAGCTGATAATAAGAAAGGCGTAAAACCAACTGAGTTTATAAGTTTCCTAAACCATCACCGTTACTATTTATACCCGGCCAGGGCGAAGTATTTGGTAATTAAATAACCAAATTTTTTAGGTTTTATTCGTATGTATTTTTTTTAAATTATAATTTATTTTTTATTATTTTACTAACATGCATAAGAAGACATTATTACCTGATGTTAAATCTTCACAGCAATCGTTATTCAAAATCATCATGCTTAAAATTTTCCTTCAAAACAAAAATATCCATCAGGTGTAACTATGATCAAATAAGAAGAAAACGAACCTTAAATTCAGAACTCAGCCTTTACACTATAACGTATTTATATATATTTTAATAAATACAATATAACATGCCGGTAGAGTTTTGGTGGCCATTTTATTTATTGTGTAATTTTTTTGCAACGTCTGACCAAGAATTTCCTAATAGTAAGAAAGGGGAGTATCAAGAGCGCCGGCGGCTGAAAAAATACACGATATACCAACAATGGATTTTCCAACAATTTTCTTTCATTCAAACCTCATTCATACATCACGGCGACCGTGGTGTAGTGGCAGTGCACGGGTTCAAAACCACTCACCAGTACCAATGTATCTTAGATATATTTACTTTGTTTGTCCAGTTTCTATGATACAAGCACTTTAGTAGCTTAGTATAGAAATATATTAAATAAAATAAAAATAAGAAACCTCTGGACAATCGAAGACAACATAAATCATCTAAATTGTTTGAGCCGTTTCTAAATAATGATTTTATTTATACAGACAGAGTTCGGAGTTCTATCAAGACATCCTTTATAAAGTTCAGATTAAGTATAATAAATCACTTTTATTATGTTGAAAATTCAATAGACACTTATTTTAAAGTACATTGTTGACTTCGAAAAGTGAACAATGGAATGCCGCAATTTCGCATGAGAACCATAACCTACCCCAATGTTACTTTAACTTTAATGTGAGAGTTAAGGTTAGAACATCCCACTTACGGTTTCTTATGGTTCAAAAACACTTTCTGATTGATATATTTTGTCCAATGAAAAACATGTTGATTGCCGTTTTGATTACCAGGACATTTTCTGGTTTTTGAGTTGTTTTGGGATGACTTGGATTTTTGTATAAAATTAAATTTATTTTACAATGAATTAGACCAATTTTATGCGGCTTACTATCTCGTTTATTTTGGTTTCGGTTTTACATTTTTTTTATTATTCCAACGTTTCGAGAGTTTTGACCACGATGGCTGCAAAGCTCTCAAAAAGTCGGAATAATAAAAAAAATGTAAAATCAAAACCAAAATAAACGCGATAGTAAGCCGCATAAAATTTGTATATTTAATTAATCAATGTTTGCGCAAAATCTAATAAAATACTTAAATTTTATGATTACTTATTCTAATATTTAATTAAACATTAGAATATTATTAAAAACTGTGATGGCTACTATAAGAGTTTCATAGACTGTTTTAAGTTCGTACATTTAACTACTGCTCTTCTAGGTCGTCCTGGTTTTAAATTGAAATGTCTTGGTATCCCTATGAATGCTGGTTTTTAATTATAGAAATGACAACCCTAGAGTACTCGTGAGTTTATTGATAAGCGTTTCGATCCCTTTGTTCGTCCAATGCCTATGTTTCAGTAGCTTACACTAAGGCGGATATTGTACGGTTATTATCACAAACATTGTGCAAACAAGATATTGTTCTCTTACAATGATATATTTCATAATACAAACATATCTGATAAATATAGCAGTGTAATTTTACCTAGGCATAAGTCATCCAGGTATTATCTAAAACAATATACAATTACACAAATATATTTGTAGCGAAAAAAACAATACAAGGAGTAACGATTAATACGAGGGTTGCCTAATAACATTAATAACCTAATAACATTAAAACTGTTATAGTAACTATCACTCTCCTAGCCCTACGTTAAAATGAAAATGATTAATATAATAAATTCATTTGTACAATTGTGATCTGTTGGACCTCCCAAGAGTAAGATAATAGAAAAACCGTGTCAATATGATGTATTTGAAACAATTATTTAATGTTTCAATAATTACCGCGTTCATTCTGATTATTTTAATCTAAGACTAGGAAACCCCTCCATAAAAACCTTTTTCAACCTGTTTCAAAACCTCTGATTTAGGTAGTTAAAATAAATGCGTACTGGTAGGCCGCAAACTATTTTGTTTTATATTTTAAAACTGTTCATAGCAACCCCACTCTCTTCTTTAAGCATTTGTTTATAAGTTTATATGCATATGGGATTGCGTCTTGAATCCTAATGCATTTACGTCACCCTCTCAGTTCATTTCTAATTTAAACTGAATTTGACCTATATTACATCTTTGTAAAACACTTTGGTATGAGAGTTGTAGAACCTTTTTTCAAAAACCAAAATTTTAAGATTTCAATAACCCTCTCATGATTTTTGTACAAATGGGAAGTCTATGTGTAATCGTTTGCGGAGTCACTGGCTACATTTTTTGTGCTCTATGTCACTACACTACATGTGCTACATGGGCTTGACTAATGACAACACCCATCCTGATGTTTAGTGCGGTCAATGAATGGAGATGACTACTATCAATATTTAATAATTGTGAGTAGCAGTCATTACTACTATTCCGGCCTACTTAAAACCGGTAACTTACAAGCTGATCCCGAAACCGACAGTCACTTTATGGTCTGCATACTTATAAGCGGTACTACTGCATACTTGAAAGTGGATCGGCAAACTAGGCACTGCTACTGCCGACTACGTGAGGGCGAACGTATCGCCAGAACCTAATTTTTACAATTTCCCTGTTGCCGTCATTATGCCAGCGACTGGGAAACCGTAAATCGAATCGGTTTTTCAGTGGTCGACGCGCTTGCATCTCCCCTTACTTACCTTCAGACAAGTCAAAGTCAGATGTCATGACTTAGTAAAAACAGTAAGTAAATAAACTATAGAAAATGACTTAAAATTCTGTCTCTCTTTAATTGATAATATGTAAACAAATATATCAAAAAAGGTTAAAAAGTCTTTTTTATTCGTAGTTTATATCATTTACACTTCACTATAAGTAAGTATTAATAAAATGCTGTCCTGCAATTTTAATAAACATTTAAAAAGGCTTTCATATGATGTAACATCCACATGTTAACTTCTGAAACTACTATTTTCATACATTTTATTCTGTAGTATTAGAACTTTGTATAATCGAATTTTTCAATAAAATATCAATTTGTATTTCAAAGATCTTTAGAATTCAATTTCCACACATAAAAAATACGTTAGTTTAAACAGAAAACACAAAAAGGCTTTTAGATAAAAGTAAAATATTTTAGATAAATATCTATATATTTTATGGAAAGTAGATGTCGTATTTTTTATTTATACCCCAACGAACAAATATTCACAAAGAAAAATGTTTTCAATACATAAAATATGCATTGAAATATACGTTCAAAATGGATTTATTCTGATATACTTTTAAAAAATATATACCAAAACTTGCCTATTATTAAAGGACTATATACGCTTGATTACCATCCGACAATCGAGGTTAATTGTCAAATCACATTAACAAAAAAAGTTTCATTTTATTTTGTTTCAGGTGATGGCAAAATGCATTAAAAAATGTAACTTTAGTTTGTAAGAACTTTTTATTTGACTCAACATCTATACTTGACCCGCCTGGTGGTAAGCAAGAAGAGGTGAAAGAGTGCCGACGACTGCAAAAAACAATTTTTCATGGCTGCCCCAGTCGCTGTCACTCTGTCAGCCTAAGGTGCTTCTTCACGCATTGCTTAAAGGATCTAAGGTTGAAGAATGGAGAGAACACATTGTCTGGTAAAGCATTCCACTTTTCGATTGATCTGCAAAGAAACGACGGACTGAACCTTTTAGTTTGACTACCGATTCAGTCGACAGAATGCGAATGTTTCTCCCGAACTATGCCGGTATTACGGGAGGGAAAAGACGAGGTAGGAACTTAATATATGTTATTTATGTAGCGGAAAAGCGTATGTTAATAAATATTAATTTTAATTGCATTTAAAAGTGAAAACCGTTGTCAAGATTTTGTTAATTATTAATTGAGATAAATTAATAGTACAAAGAAAAATATGGGTTACACAAACATAAATAAATGGTTTGTTTTATAGAAAATCTCGTCAGGATTTACCAAAATAATAGGTGTTTATTCGCTCTGCATACAACATAGATAGGTCCTAGTAGAACAAAGGAGCAACTATATGTTCTTGTGAGAAGTTTTACAATTTTCTTCATTAACGTTTTTGAAATTAGCATAAAAGTTTATTTAAATCTTATTATGCATACAGTCCGTTTTCAGCAGACCGTTGTTGGGAAAGCTAAGGGAGGTTGTCCACACCAAAAGTTGATAGTGAATCGTATTTTACTGAAATAACGTTTAAATAATCAAAGAAATAATTTGGACGACCGTGGTGTAGTAGTGCAATGTTCACGAAAACCAAAAGCTCCTGATTCAAAACCGATTCTTGCCGGAACCGACGTTTATTTGATAATTATGATACAAGCACTTTTAGTAGCTTAGTATTGAAATGTAAATAAACCCTTTTATATAGGTAAAAATTCGTTCTTATATTTCTATGAAAATTACTAGTTTTACTTACCTGTAGACTTAAATGTTTATCAACATAATTGTCACTCATTTACATAAATAATTACATCTCAACTATTGTTACATGAGGGGGTGCCGGATAGAGCGGAGACAACAGAATTATTCTCATGATCTTAACACTCTCCTACAAAATGCACCATACAAAATGTTGTTCATACAAAATTTACGGTTACTGCTATCTTTTATAATAACGTACCCGATTTAATCAAGGAATAATTCTGATAACCAAACCAAAATAGTATATTTTAGAATTAAACAGAAATAAAAAAGTTATAAAAAGAAAAATTGTATGTAAGTACAATAAGTTTGCGAATCTTATTTTGAATATTGTTAAGTTTACGTTATTTAGGCATTCAAGTACAGTCAGTAAGAAAGTTTAGCTTCTTTATATGACTTTTTTAGCGATTTACGAGAGCATCTGCAAGTTACGACCTATTTATAACCTTCGCGAATATGCCTGATGCTGTTTTTGGGAGTTATTTATTTTGT
Organism: Tinea trinotella; assembly: GCA_905220615.1. Classification (NCBI taxonomy): domain Eukaryota; kingdom Metazoa; phylum Arthropoda; class Insecta; order Lepidoptera; family Tineidae; genus Tinea; species Tinea trinotella. The sequence goes on from HG992314.1 coordinate 6,806,040, forward strand.
TTAACTTATTTTGACATCTCATCATGATTTTTCGGCCCATGTTAACATGTTGATTTTACAATAATTCAAACTTTATATTTAAATGACAAAGAGTCTCTAATATTAAAATGTATAACAATTTTGAGGTAAACATGTGATTTTATTGGCTGATTAAAAGATATGTTAAAAATTAATTTTCGGTCACATGTGTCTATGATAATAATTTTAATTAAAATACAAAAATGTTGTGTTTTTTTTTAATCATGAAATTTGACTTTGAGGTCTTTGATTTGATTTGACCGACTTAGATTACAGCTGCTTCAGTCGCCGTCCTTATGCTACTCAGCCCCTCTAGCACGGCAATCCAAGAAGCAAGATAAAGAACTGCAAGGAATATTATTGTAACTCATTTTAAATATCTAATTAGGCCGGCACATCAAAATGTTTAAAAATAATTTTGTTGTTTTGTGTGAAGTTTTACAGAACGTTTAAATATCTTTTTTGATACAATGGGTTAGTGAGTTATTTAAAATGAGTTACAATAATATTCCTTGCAGTTCTTTATCTTGCTTCTTGGATTGCCGTGCTAGGGGAGCAGATGGAATTTCTCCAAATTTATTTTTATAACGGTTCTACTAATTGTCAGGTCATGAATATAAGTCTAAAAGTGTGACTTTAATAAATTCGCCCCAAGGGGTCGAAATTGTAAGTAGAAGGTGTGGTCGAGGTTTTTGTATGTAACTTAAAGTCTCGTTGATGCCCACGTCTAGACATGTCAGTGACATAAAGCTCAGGATTAACTTGTTTGTTCCTTGTGTATTTGAACCGGGGAATGTTACAGAAATCCGTCTTTAAGATAAGCTCTGATGCCGTCCAAAAATTTTCCAAAGGTATCAGAACTTCGATAAATGCTTCTCAGTTTGTTGTCTAAGTTGTTCTCTATCCTTTGCGCTTTAAGTGGACATAAATTTTATCCTTTTTGTGGTAATAGGTTTTAGGAATCCATCTCTTGATTTATTATCCTTTTCTAAAGCAATGTAACCCTGTTCAAATGGATAGATGATCACACCACTGAACGCACTCAAGCCGTTAAATAAATAAATAAAATGTTTATAGGTGTAATAAATAATACGAAACCAATTTTACATGAGCAATCGATTTTTTAAAGTGCGGTCCATGAATTAATAACTGCATGTAACAGTCGCATCCACTGTACCGGTTAGGTTCAGTAATTAATGGGGAAACAACATTGGATGTACCGAAGATACGGCGTTCTCACGAGCCGATTTTAGTTGATCAACTGCAAAATAGTTCGAGATTTGAACCGTCTGAACAGAATTTCTATCAAGTTAAAGCAATAAATATCGGCTCAACAAAAGTTAAAGACCTTTCAACTTTCATTGATTCAATTAATAGTTAACAGTGGTTGACAGCGAGTCGATTCGACTGAACTTGTTCGTTCTACTCGCATTGAATAATCAGTTCAATAAGTCAGTTTTTCAGCGCAATTGAGTATAAATTGTATTCATCTGTCACCAGTTTTTTGTTTATTTGTAAAATAAAATGTAAATTAATGTAAGGATAAGTGAAAGTAGATTAACAAAAATAATTTATAAATCTCATGGATGCGTTGAACGAGGCAGGCACAGGAGGGTGTTTGCCGACCAAATCGGAGACATCCTCAAGAAAGCTAGGTTGCCTAGTGCCTATAACCATACAGCTTGTATGAAGAGAATTGTGAATGTGAAAAAAGCGATAGAGTTGTGTCAGGATCGTGGCAAGTAGCGCTCCATTGTCTTTGCCTATCCCTGTGGTAAAAAGGCGTGACAATTTGATTGATTGATGTAAATTATGGCGTCCGCAACCACGAGAAAAATGCTAAAATGGACAGATAGTGTAATGACACGTGTAATATTGAGTCGATTATTATTGAACTGTGAGAACGCTACAGTCAATATTAGCTTTCAATTTTTTGTTAAACGATAAATATTGAACAACTAAATTCGTCTCATGAGAAAGCCGTATTAGTAACAATGGTAACTAATTGTATTCGATGCACGGGCTGTTTATATTTTGTTCCTATCCTAAATAATTTCGTTTGCGCTGTAGACTTTATTAAATAATGGATGGTATATTGCTTTAAATTTGTGATCACAAACCTAAAAAAGGATACTTTTTTGTTATTATTTTTATTGTGACTCGACATATGACAGCACCCCGCTTGATGTCAAGCCGAAGTGTGGTCCATGAATGAATGTCACTGCTACTACAATTTAATAACTGTGAGTAGCAATCACATCCACTATGCCGGCCTAGATGAAAACCCGCAACTTACAAACTGATCCCGAAACGTGACCAAATCACTTCACGATAACCAGACCCGAAGCAAATATCCATCTCTTTTTTTTATTAACAAATATTTGCAATATTTTATATTATTAAATATTACAAATAAAAGCTATGAACAAATATTTGCTCCGACCGGGGATCGAACCCGGGACTTTACGCGCAACAAACCAATCGCTAATCCGTTCGTCCACGCCTGTCGTCATATTTATAATTAAATAAAATGTTCCTTATCAAATCTGGAACATTCCTAAATATAATGTGGTTGTAAAGGAAGCGAGGGAGTTATGTCAGGATTGTGCAAAGTGGCACTCCTCTGTAGGAGTTCAGGCATGACAGTTTGATTGATTGATATTTTTTTGTTTATTTCTAAGTCTTACATTTAACTTATCTTTTATTTATTCTGACTTTTTTATTTACATGAATATAGCTTAATATATTTTTTCTATTAATTAAACAAATAATTAACCGTGGTGTAATAGTAGTGCAATGCTTACGCAAACCGAGAGCACGGGTTTAAAACCACTTGCCGGTACAAATGTATCTTTGATATATGTACTTTCTTGTCCTGTTTCTATGATACAAGCACTTTTAGTAGCTTAGTACAGGAATGAAAAAAAAATCTATACTCGTAACATTCTTCTCTCATTTCCTTAAAGAGTGCTTCTCTTATATCGTTGGCATTTTATGTGATAATTGATGTGCCACTCTCTCACTTGAGTATTTCATCAAACACTTGCCATTCAGTGACAGCTTTATAAATCGCTGTCGGTTTTTTTTTCCTTTCTTCTCTTAACTTTTTTGGTGAAAATATTTCCATGGAGGGCTCATTATTTAGGCGCGTGGGTTGTAGATATTATATTAATATAACACAAATTAGAAAATAAAGTCGTGACTTTTGTACAAAATATCTATTTTTGTTGATAGGTATATAAAATAAACGTAAACGTGTTCAAACGACAACACTTCAAAACCCTACCGGATAATTTAGGATTGGATCAAAACTGATGGCTGGGGTACCTAATTTAGGATTATCCAATCCTGATTATAAGCACAGCATGATTAAATAAAAGGTCGTTGTTGATCCTGTCTATCTGTACATTTAATTTGCGTCTTTAGTTTGTCTATTCCAGTATCTATGTTTTTGTTTTTCTTTTTTATGATCATTTATTTTCTACCACCTACGCTTTTATTTACAAAATTTCTCTCTTTCTCTAAGATCAGCCTTTTCACCTTTTATTATTAAAACAAGTTTATCTCAAATCATGGAATTTAATATATAAATTGGTAATTAAAATTTAAAACATTGAATAATGCCTATAAAATTTATGATTACCTATAGTTTCTAAATTAGTTTTTAATTTGAGATTAAAAATTAATCTGCTTAAGGTCGTGAACAGTTATTTTTTTAAAGAAACTTGACATATGACTTCGGCTTGTCTATTTGCCAGCAAAGGGAAATCCAAAAGCGCCGACGACTAAAAGAACCGATTTTGTGTACGGTTGCCTCAGTCGCTATTACTGTACCAGCCAAAAATCGGTACATAAATAAAAAGTTGCACTGCGGTGAATAATATAATTAATAAAATAAGTCTAAGTGAAAACTTTGCGTAATATTTTAAGTAAATATTTTGGCAAACCACTACTCATTTACAATATCTCAAAATCTTCAATTTACCAAATAAATGAAATGTTACCATCACCTACAATATTATGGGAGAGAAGTTTATATACGTATGTCAATCTAAACAATGAAATGGGAATAGTTTTTTTCTGTTGCCGTACAAAGTTTTATCGCGATCTTCGTCAAATGAAATGTATGGAAAAAATGCACTCTACTTGATGAAAGGATACATTTTGAAAACCTCAATTGAATTATGTGCTAAAATAAACCAAAAAAGGTTGGCACAAATCACGTTTTATTAAAACCTATTGTATATTTAAATTTCGTAATAAATTATGCCACTGGACATCGCATTTTGTTAACAAATTTTCCAATTACTTTACGTGGACATCGTTTGTCATCAAATGTTTATCCACGAGTACGTATAAACACATACCGTTATAATGGCTCTCCAAAATATCAAATAATTATATGCCACCCTAATTATGGCACTTAAGCTTTATAGGCCTGTTTGAAATTTAACAATATTATTCGAATAATTTATATTAGGTAATCCCTTAAATTTTAATATTTTCTTAAGTTTTTAGAATAAATTTTATGGTGCAAGTTTTTATTTAGATGGCAAACAATTACAACTAACGCTCAAATGTGAATGTTTTCTAGATATCATAAACCTTTTGATATAAAATACGTTTATATAAATTAGTATTAAAATACGATTTTATACATCGGTCAGTTACGATAAATTAGAATACGTAAAATGTAAAACATTTTTTATTGTGCCTCGACATATTTATTCTTTTAAAACATCCAGTAGGTATCTATAGTCACATTCGGACTACAAGTTCTCGTAGTGTAACAATAAATATCTACACAAAATTAAATGTCATTTAACGCTATTGTAAGCCCCAAAATCTTATATTTTTTAAAATCTATGCACTTTATTTAGTTTAATGTGTGAAGAAAGTATGATCAATTTTATTTTTGCACAGTTTCCTTTTGTATATGCGAGTTTTTAAAAGTTTCTGTTACGCCGGATACTGTATGTCCTGTTTGCAGAGTTTTGTTGTAACTATATATGTATTGTTTATATTGGTGTATTGTACATTCAAATTATTTTGGTTACCAACTATTATTTAGAAAACATTCCCGAATAACAACTGTCTAGGATTTTCGGTAAAAAATATGTTATTTTTTGTTGAAATTCACAACGATTTGCGATGCGAAAATAACACTATCTTTGTCTGTGACAGTGACAAGCAATCTAAGCGACTAACGAGACAACTCATTTTCACAATAAAATCGAAAACTGTCGCAAAATGTTGAATTATTCAAGAAAAATTGAAAGTGATGCGTCGATAAGGGATAGATAGTGAAACAAGTTATCGGCGATGTGTCGAGACACAGAGGGAATTATAATAAAATATTGAATTTTTTTGGTTAAGAAAGAAATGTGGACTTGAGAAATGGCAACGATTTTCTCAAATTGAATAAATTTGTATCCAAATCAAACGTTCCCAACAGCTTATACGTTATTTGCGTCAACATGAAAAATAACAATTTCGTATTCATTTTTAAAATTAACATAATCTTTCGTCGTCTAAACATTTTTTAGGATTAAATTAATTCAAAAAGTCAGGCCGCAATTCCCGTAGGCATAGGTAGACACAACGGATCACCACTTTCCTAGATCCCGATATAAATTTCTACGATTCTCTTCATACAGGCTTTAGGGAATCGTTTTTTTAGTCATCGGCGCTCCTCGACTTCGTTGCAAGTCAAGGTCAGATGTCGAGTCTCAATAAAAAAGTTTCCGATTTGATCAAGTAACAATCTTCTGAGTCGTTCTTAAATTTCGGATTTAGCTAAAATCCATATAAAATTTTATGTTGAGCGTATTTTTTAAAGACTAATTCGCGAAAAACATGCTATTAACCCAAATTCATGGAAATGCGAACAAGTAACTAACACTAGTGTTTACGATGTAATAATAACGTTATTAGCACCATTATATTCCATTTGCCGATATTATATCACATAATATAAATGTTTATTTTATTGCCTATTATTCGCATATCGACAATTTATTTGCACACAAATCGAAATATAGACTGTTTCCTATAACCTAGAGAGTAATAATAAAACAATAATCCCATTATAAGAACATTAAGAAAAAAGGCGACCGTGGTGAAGTGGCAGTGCAATGGGCACGCAAACCGAAGAGCACGAGTTCGAGACCACCCACTGGTATCAATGTATCTTTGATATAAGTACTTTGGTTGTTCTGTTTCTATGATACGAGCATTTTAGTAGCTTAGTATAAAAATGTAAATAAATAAAAATTAATAAAATGTATATATATTTCAAAATTACTCGGACCGACACACAATTGCGTAAAATTGGTTCGGATAAGTAAACACAAAATATAATAAAATTTTTTTGTGGCTTGATTTATGACAGCACCTTGCCTGTTGATTGGTGCAGTCCGTAAAAGGACGCCTGCTACTACGGTTAAATAACTTTAAGTTGCAGTCGTATTTACAATGCCGACTTAATTGGAAACCTAATTTAAGCGAACTGCAAATTTACGGTGGCAGATATGCAACTGCAACTGCCTCCTGACTGCAAAGCCTTAAAGACGCCTGATAAAAATAAACTTTATCGTAATTATGCCGCAAAAATATGTTAGATCATAGATTCCAAAGCACTAATATCTCCCCTAAATTTTGTCTTTTAAATTGAAATGAAGAAGATAAAAATAAGTTCATAGGAATATTTTCAAAGTCATAAAGTTTAACGACGATCAAAACTACATAAACCAACGCATTATCGGTGAAGAACAAACTTTTGCTTTCCATTGTTCAAAAATAGTTGATAGCGATGGATAATTAATTTTATATTGTCTATGGACGACAGAAATGTCAAAAGTTTAACAATTGGCTTGAGAAAGATGAGTCGGGTTTGTTTGAAATTATCAATTGAAGACTTTTCAAGTTAAGATGGTTCCTTTAATTTTAATTTGATCAGAACATAACTTTCAATGTATTTATAGACTACTATTCTTTTAAAGTTTAGAACCAAATTTATTAAAATAATTAAATGATTTTTTTAACTTTATAATAATAGTTTTAAAATTTAGTTTAAATCTCATCGAAACATTCTCCGTGGTAAAGGCGATAAAGGACAGACCGTGAAGTGACTTAGTCGAATATCGGGGTCAGCTTGTAAGTTGCCGATTCCAAGTAAGCCGGCATAGTGGATGTGACTGCTGCTTACATTCATATATCACTTCAGCTTATTATCAGGCGAGGTGCTGTCATATGTGGAGTCACAATGAAAAGTAAGATGAGTAAATAAAGATTGAAAATGATCATTAGTGGTTTCCTCAGAATAGTAATAATTTTATACGAAATTTGTACAAATATTATGTAAATGCAAAGCGAAAAATATCACTGAAATCTTTACCAAAAGATTCGTTGTATCCAATCCACTGTGAAACTTTGAAAATGTGTAAACTTTGAAATTCTTATTGAATATTTGCTTAAGTTATTTGCGTTGGAACATATTAATAACTTATTTTATAGATTTCACACAGGCTTGAGTGTGTGTAAAAATACTTAAATTTTATAAAAACATCATTTATTTTTATTTTGCAACATTTCATCGAATGAGTAGACGTGAATAGACGTAGTAGGTAGTAAGCGAATAATATTTTCTTTTCTATTCTTAACGAGCTCGCCACCTCTCCGCTGATCTCTCGATAACAACCTAAAGTAAAGTTTCATAAGCACAGACGGACCAAAGTTTGTTAAAAAAATGTGTTTGGTGATTTATTTATTTGTATTATTTATTATAATTATTTTAATCTAATTTATTCAAGGCTTTTATTACAAATTATAGCTACTAAACAAATCTTTGCTCTGACCGGGAATCGAATTTGGGACTCTACGCGTAACGGACTGATGGATGTGCTAATCATTTTGACACGTGTACCGCTTTCCCTCTATCCTAATACGTTGACGACAGGCGTGGCGTGGACGGTTAGCGATTGGTTTATTGCGCGTATAGTCCCAGATTCGATTCCCGGTCAGAGCAAATATTTGTTACATAGCTTTTATTTGTAATATTTTATTAAAAAATATTGCAAATATTTGTTAATAAAAAATAAAATAAAGAGGCGGATATTTGCTTCGGGTCTGGTTATCAAAGAGTGGTAGGCAGTGGTACCCAGTCTGCCGATCCGGGGTAGTACCACAACTAACAAGTATATAGACCGTTAAGTGATTTGGTTACATTTCGGGATTAGCTTCTAAGTTGCCGGTTCTAACTAGGCCGGCATAGTGGATGTGATTGCTACTTACAGATATTGAATTGTAGTAGCAGTGACATCCATTCTTAGACCATACTTCAGCTTAACATTAAGCTGGGTGCTGTCATATGTCGAGTCACAATAATACTATAGGATTCGTATTAAACTTTTTTATTTATTCTAAACCACATCAACCTTTTTCTTATGACAATATTAAAACTTGCCGTGAAGTTGGGTATCTCTGAGGGTTTTCTTCCGCATCTGCGCCATTCCTGTTTCGATTAGACTCAAACTGTAAATGACTCGTAGTAAATTAAATTAGCGTGCCTCACTTAGGCTGTGCGTCCACAGAGAAACCCTAATGGAGCGAGACCTGACAATTTTGGTTGATCGATGGCTGATTTATGAGAGAGACTATCCATATAAGGACACGATAACATAAAAATATGCCTACAAAATTGTAAAGTGGTTGTATGGTTAGTATGGTTAGGTTTTTTTTTTAATATATTATGTCTCGACATAATTCAAGCATCTACCTGATTTTAAGCTGGAGTGCGGTCTATGCATGAATAGAGGTGACTGCTAGTATAGTTAAAGAACTGTAAGTAGCAGTCACACCCACTGTACCGGCCTGTTTGGCAACTTTACAAGATAATCCTGAAATGCGACTAAATTACGAGTACTTCACGGTCTGTATTGTAAGTGGTGGTATTACCCCGGATTTGCAGACTGGCACCACTCCCTAAAAGTTTTAGAAACCCAAACCCAGAGCAAATTTCCCTTGTCGTATTTTATCTAATTAATAAATTATTACAAATAAAAGGTATGAAACAAATTTGTGCTCAGACCGAAAATCGAACCTGGGACTTGACGCGTAATGAACTGATGTGCCATTGCGCCACGTCTGTCGCCAAACCACGCATGTGTTGTGGACTGAAAGCCTTAGTTTTGTTTCCACCAAATAATGTAACGATCTGAGCACTTCACTTAATTTTGAAGGGAGATTAAAATTATGCGAGTTTGTACATTAAATGCCATTTCTTTTATTATTAAGGATTGAAATCTGACCTCGACTTGTCTGGTGGTAGTCGCCGTTATCAAGCCAAAGGATTTTCTTGATTATTCCTAAAGCATTATAGATTTACCCATAATTTTAGAAGTAAAATATGCAAGCTGAAATGGCTTCCGTTATGCCAAACTAGAGAATTTTAAGAATTTTCTAATGTTAAGATTTCCTGGTTCCCAAACTATTATTTATTTTAAATGTTTCATAGAGACGCCACATCTGACCTCGACTAGTCTGATAATCACATTGGGCCGGCATAGTATGAACGGATTCAACTAGGTCAAGTTATTCTTGCATCTTTGGCGTATGAGTTGCAGTAAATGACCAATGATTTGGTCAGATAAACATCAAAGTTATTATATGGTAATTTTAAAAAGTATTTTTATTAGATTTTTCATTAGAATATTTATCTAATAAAATTCTTTGATAGATTGCCAACAGAAAATGAGTACAAATATGACATATTTGCTAATAACATTATATTAGTACCCGTAAAAGTAATTAGCTTATCGGAGTGACCATTTTTACAATGTTTTCTGGCACGGAGCCAAAAAGATATTCACTACAAAATGTAACTTGTACAGTTAAATATTATTATGAACGTAAAATTGACAATAAAATTCTTGTAAGAAAGTCATCGTTTTATATTGTATTATTCCTAAAGATTGGCTAACTTGTTATTATTTGGATAACTATTTTATTAAGTCGGTGCAAACGGAAATACGAGCCTTATTGTTGGCATCATCTTTTAAGGATCTTGGAGAAAAGGATCTTGTTCTACCAAGGTCAGCCGTAAGTACATTTATTCTTCGAAGTGAAGTAAGTGGAGGTAAGCGTTTATATGTCGAAGAACATTATCTTTATATTATGTTTTTCACGGTGTGTTGTCGAAAAATCGACGAGTGGAGTGCTTTGCAGGCCGTGTATTTTCTCCATCCTATATTCTATAATCTTGGATACTTAAAGCAAGGCAAGAAAAATCACCTCTGGCCGGGAAATTGTCGGCGACTGAGGCAGCCGTAAACTAAGTCAAAATCGGATGGCGCGTTACATTGAAAAAGAAACTAGAATCCAAAAGTTCGTGGTACACATCTTTCTATGATTGGTATCAATCAATTAAATTGTCATTTTGGGCTTTTTTGTACTACTTTTGTAGTGCCCAATGATGAAAAATTATATAAATGATACTTGTGTTGATAAAACTGATAACAACTTGGAAAATAAGAAATGGATTTTGTATCGTCTGTCAATCACAAAAACACGCCATATTACCAGTTCTGCTTTGAACTGCCATAATTATAGTTAGATCATTTTGCACACCTAAACTATGCAAAATAAAGGATATATATATTTGTAATATTCGTACGTCAAACTATTTTAATATCTAGATGCAACTGTTATTACAATGAAGCCGAAGTCCCCATACAAAAAGAATAATGTCTTTTAGTTAAAATTCATACAAAAACTATTCAGTAACTATAATATGAATCGAAAGACAGAATGTTAATTAACCGCCAGACCTCGTTTTAAATGAAGGAAATGTTTTGTAATAACTTTTGCTGAAAATTTTACTTATTAGTTCTTATTTAAATATCAAAAAGTACTCAAATTAATGATGTTTCTATAATAATAATTAAAGGTAAGTTTAAAACAACTTATTTTACGGTTGCTTCAGTCGCCGTCGCTATGCCGGCCAAGAGTATTTATTCACCATTGCTATCACCTGACGATAAGCTGTATTACTCATCTTTTGTTGTCTAAGAAAACATAACATTTCACATAAACATAATATAAAAGCTAACATTCATCCCACTTTCTACGCGCTCATAAATTTTTATAATTCAAATAAAAAGTAATCGAATAGCAAACAATAATAACATTAATAACCATTAATTACAAACACTTGATAAATAACATTTGTTTTAAATTTAAATATAGTGTTTTATTGATATAGTAATATGTAAATATGGTTAAATAAATATTGACCTGAAAGAGATTTAAAGATCAGAGCAGGCGACCCAGAAGTTTGTTCCTTGATCAATTAGGGGACGTTTCTAAAAATCAAAGATGTGCAGTGCCCTTAATTATAACGCTTACACGCAAATCATAGTGGATGTTAAAATAAGCGAAAGAGTTGTGATAGGATCGTGAAAATGGGATTCCATTCGCTGCCTATCTGTAGTGAGAAATAATGCGAGACACTATGTTTAATTTTATTATAAATATCCTATTAATTGTTAATACGGTATAATAAACATACACACACACACACACACACATACATAATAAACGCATAATGTTATAATAGAAATTAAAAAAAAAACGTTTCGTGAATCGGATAGAATCATAAAACAAATTTAAATTAGAAAACAAAATTCAGCTAGAATTTAAACTAATTACAAAAAGAAAATACGTCCCAGAGCTCACGTTAAATTAGATTTTATTTAGCATTTAATAGTAATTTTGGTATAATAAAGATTGACGCCTCAAAAGATACTCGTAGATATTATCCATATCCAATCGTTCGTAGTTTCAGTAAGGTTCGTTAGAGATGAAAACTATACCAACCTGCACATGAGGGGATACATGGATGTTAATACAACTAGATGAAGACGATTAAAAGCGCTTATAAGTTCTACTCTTACTAAAACTCAAAGTCTAGTTTAAGGGTATTAAGCGGTGGTTCCTAGTCTACCGGGGTAGTACCACCACTTAGAAGTGTATAGACCGTGAAGTGACTTAGTCGCTTTTTTACAATTTTATACTAAGCTACTAAAGTGCTTATATCATAGAAACTGGACAACCAAAGATACATTGCTACCGGCATGTGGTTTTGAACCCGTGCTCTCGGTTTGTGTTAAACATTGCACTGCCACTACACCACAGTAGCCTTAAATTCTAACTTGTTTAACTGTGGTAGCAGTCGCCTTTATTCATGACCCACACTCCAGCTTAACATCGGTCGGGGTGTTGTCATATGTCGAGCTACAATAATAAAAAATAAGATTTTCAATCTATTTCATATCTTTCCATTTACTATCTACGAGCATGTATTTAGAGAAATATTTTGCGAGAATGTATGTGATGCTATCAGTAGAATTGTTCCCTGATACGGCAGTTGTACCGTGACTCCCGTGTGATGCAAACGTCATCGGCTTCTCGCCCGGTCGCGTTCATTGTAAAATCGAGTGTACGATACTTACTTAGACTTTTTATTTATAAATCTGTGTATTTATATTTTTGTATTGATATATTTTATGGTAAGTGTTCTTTGGAATTTTCTTTATTTAGTTAGTCACTTGGATTTTAAAATTTATTTAAAAAATATATTTATTAAAAGATGTTTAAAATATAGTTATTTTAATTTTAGTTCAGCTAATAAAAAAAAGTTATTTTGCATTCTTTTTGAGGAGAATAAGACTAGACATGATTTTATTTCATAGTTTATTTTATTAAAATATCTGTACCTTAAATATTTAAAAAGTAGTTACTTTTAAATGTTTATAGAGTCGTAATTGTAATGAAAAATAGTGTTCTAAGTTTACAATGTTTTTTTCGTGTAAGTTAGTGAAAGTCTGCCACATTGAAATAGTTATTTATTGCCCAGACTTTTTCAATAAATTTCACTTCGTTTATTTTCAGATTTAAATAATGATATGTATTTTATCAAATACCCTTATATTTCTTTATATTTGGGTGCTAAAATTAAATATTGGGCATTGATTGTTACGGAAAAAGAAATATAGAAAACTAAACGTTTTTAATATATTTTATTAAAGTTTTTTAATCAAAAGCGACATCTGACCTTGACTTGTCTGATGGTAAACAAGGAGCTCAAGTGTGCCTACGACTAAGAAAAACGACTAAGTCTACGGTTACTCAGTCGTTTGCTACGCCGGCCAATGACTATAGACCTAAATTATAAAAGGCTATAGGAGAAAGAGAATACGATGGAAAACTTGGCATACTAGCCATAGTATGTATTTCATTTCAACGACACTGGAGGCGTCTGAATCAACTGTACAATAAAATACCTAAAAAAAGCGAGAACGCATCTTTGTCCGGCGTAGTGACGGCGACTGAGATAACCGTACCGTACAGTCGTTGGCGCTCTTGGACTTTTCCTTAATTATCATCAGGCAATTTAAAAAATATTTTTTAAGCTCAAGCTTATGACACTAGGTTATGGGCACTAGGCAACCCAGCTTTTGCAAGAGAGCTGTGTTAGGATCGTGGCAAGTGGCGCCCATTGTCTCTGCCTATCCCCGTGGGAAAGAGGCGTGACAATTTGATTGATTGATTGATTTTTTTTATATTGAAAATCTTCGTAATGACTTTTTAATATTATAAATGTATTCCCAGACTACGCTTAATAAATATAATTGAAAATGAACTTCTATTAATTGACACAATAAATTATTATAATGACCGAAAGTGCTTTGAAACTTTCCCTTCAAAGGTCATTCTTAACTTTTTTGTTTTGTTCTTTGAAAGTGGCTTAATATAATAAGAGTCCTACTTCTTTTGACGAATAATTCACACAATTATATTACTTTTTAATGTAATTATACGAAAATATTTTTTAAACTTTTATCAAGTGTCATAAAATTAAAATACCACATCGTAAATGACATCCTTAATATTATTAAAACATGCAACATCCTTCTTTTAATGCTACAATTAGTCCTGTTAAACTTTTTTGGTATTTTTGCATTATTTAAAGATTTTTCTTTACTCAACATATGGCAGCATCCCGCCTGGTGTGCGGTCCATGAATAAAGGCGCTGCTACCACACTTAAGTAACTGCAATACTAGTCGTATCCACTATGCCGGCCTAGTAAAACCGCTACTAGTTACAAGCTGACCCGAAACGCGACTAAGTCACTTTACGTACTGTAAACTAGTGGCGGTACTATGCCGGAACGATTCTTTTGAACCCGGGTCTCTACGACTAACAAACTGGTGTGATAACCAAATCGCCACGCTTGTCGTCAAAATATTACAAATAAAAGCTATGAAACAAATCTTTAGCTCCGACCGGGAATCAAACTGAGACTGTGTCATTAAACGCGTGTTGTTAAAAATAAAAATACGTCTATATTTGCAAACTGCTATTTTTTCTATATAGTGGATTATCTTAACCATATAGAGTTTGTATGAAGAGAATTGTGAATGTAAAGGAAGCGAGGGCGCTGTGTCAAGATCGTGGCAAATAAAGGTCCATTGTCTCTGCCTATCCCTGTGGGGAAAAGGCTGACAACTTGATTTCATTTTTTTGGATTATTTGATTATAACCATAGAGATTATATGAGGAGTATTGTGAGGGAAGCGATGCAGTTGGGTCAGGATCGTGTCAAGTGGGAATAAAGTTTTTATATTTATTAAATAATTAGACAAACAATAGAAATATTTAAATTTAAAAGGCTGATACCAAATCTTACACAGGGATAGGCAGATTAACAGAGCGCCGCTTTCTTTGGTACAAACCTAAGCTATTTTCTTATATACTATTTTCTTATTTCTTCTATTTTATGTGTATATGTATGTATATATAATATATACCAGTTCTATTTAATGCTAAATGTTGACAACGTCCCTACACACAGTGTTAATTAATGAAAGTACACGAAAACGTCATAAACTAGGATTCCATATGCAAATCTAATTCTGACTATATTAGATATGGTATAATATACAAATTAACAGTAATATAGTTTAGTATTTTCTAGTGCTTGTATAATAAACACTGGACTACTAAGGCACATAATATATCAATATATATCAGCGAAATACATATACTATCTATCTATATAATGAGGCGACCGTGGTGTAGTAGCAGTGCAATGGTTACAAAAACCGGAGATGATTAATGAATTAAACAAATTTTATGCGGCTTACTATCGCGTTTATTTTGATTTAGATTTTAAAATTGTAAAATCTAAACCAAATAGTAAAAACGCAATAGTAAAATAAATAAATAAGCCGCATAAAATTTGTTTAATTCGGTATCAATGTATCTTGATATAATATATACTATAATATAATATATAATATATTCTTTGATTCAAGCAAGCACTTTAGTAGCTTAGTATAGAAATGTAAATAAAAAAATAAAATAAAAAATATTAACTTTCAATTTTCAGTTTAAAAGTTAATTATTAGGATGAGTAAAAGAAGATTGACGAAAGGAATTTACAAATCTGATGTGGATGGATGCGTTAAACAAGGCAGGCTCAGGAGGGTGTTTTCCGACTAAATCAGAGCTTCCTCAAGAAAGCTAGGTTGCCTAGTGTCCATAACCTTAGCGCTTGTTTGAAGAGAATTGTCGATGTGCAGGAAGCGAGAGAGTTGTGTCAGGATCGTGGCAAGTGGCGCTCCATTGTCTCTGCCAATCCCTGTGAGAAAAAGGCGTGACAATTTGATTGATTGATTGAAGTTAATTATAAAAATGATAGCAAAATAGTTCGTGATCATTTGCCAAGTCTGACGATCCTAGTGGTAACTCCCCTCTAACAGGTGAAGACTGTAAAGTGATTCAGTCGCGTTTTAGTGTGCATGCGCATTCTACTTGCAGTTATTGAACTGTAATAGCAGTCGTCCTTATCATCGACCGCCCTTCGGTTTATTATCAGGCATGTAAATGTTTTGTGAGGCACTATTTAAAAGAAAAAAAATGAAAACTTAATACTATTGGGTCGCGACATCTGATTTCCTGATGGTAAGCAAGACAATCAAAAGAGTGCCAACGGCTAAATAAATACACTAGTGGAAAAAATTAAGGGATCAAAAAAAATTTCAAATTTTTTAAAGTTTTTCAAGTCGCTGTATTTTCCTTCAAAATGATCATACTGGAATTTAAAAAAAAGAATTTTAAAGCTCGAAGTGTCTAGTTTCGAGATCTTACGACAAAAAAAATTCAAGCAATGTGTTCCGCTCAATCCTGATGAATACCGGAAAAAAAATTTCGAAATTTTTTCGATTCTTTTTTTTATTATTCCCGTATGACCATTTTTAAGGAAAATACAGCCACTTGAAAAACTTAAAAAAATATTATTTTTTTTATTCCTTAATTTTTTCCACTAGTATAGATTCAATTTACAACCGGCCAAAATTTTTCAATCAATCAATCAAATTGTCACGCCTATTTTCCCCGGTGCCACTTGCAACAAGACAACTCCCTCGCTTCCCTCACAAGTTTTCATTTATGGGCACTATGTATAGCACAAATAGTAAGTTTAGTTAATTGCACAATTGTAATTTCCATTTAATTTGAGACAAAATTTAAGTTCAAATAGGGTTAATTCCCCGAAGGTTCAGAGGTATTTTGGGTAATGTTTGTCTCCACGCCACGATGCAAATAATAAAACCATTAAGAAAATAAATTATGGAACAACATTAATGTGAATATAAACTTTTATTGTGTCTGGTTTCACCTACGAACGTTAAAAAAATAAATTGTACACTGTTACATAAACTATTCGAGTTAACTACATAAATAAAAAATCGCAACCAATTGTGTTTTGATATTTATATTTAGAAAATTGTCATGCCACAATTCCCACAGGGATAGGCATAGGCAACGGAGCGCTACTTTCCACGATACTGACACAACTCTTTTGGTCCTTTCACTTCCACAATTCTCTTCATACAAGCTCTACGGTTTGAAAATTTGGTCGGAAAATACCCTCCTGGGCCTGCCTGTGGGGCGGGGGGGGGGGGGGGGGGGCTGTGTTTGTTACCTGACTCCTCCTAAACGACTGGACCGATTTGCATCTGACTTCTCACCTGACTTTAACCTGCTAGATGGTCAGCATAATGGAGTCTGTTCAGTCACTATGCCGGCCAAAGGTACGCTTAGCAAAGGTTATAGGATGGGGAGAACACATGGCCTGATAAAGCATTCGACTTGTCGAATTTTCAACAAAGAAACGACGCGCCGAACCTTTTAGTTTGACTGCTGATTTGGTTTGACGATTTCCCCTACCTGTGCAGGTATCACGGATGTGAAAGACGAGGTAGGAACAAGGTTGAAGAGCGAATAGTTGTTGGAATATTAGGTAGTATGTTGTTTTATTTTAAGAAAAAATATTTATAAAGGTTTTGTACACAATAATATAGATAACCACAGAGCCTGTATCAAGAGAATTGTCAATGTGAAGGAAGCAAGGGAGTTGTGTAAGGATCGTGGTAAGTGGCGCTCCATTGTCTCTGCCTATACCTGTGAGAAAAAGGCGTGACAATTTGATTGATTGATTGATAATATAGATAATTTTTTTGAGGTTACTATTTGTGCAATTAAGGACATTAGTGCATAAACTCGTATATCTACATAAACGTATTAATATAGAAAATGTCACGCACATTGTAGCCGTCAAAGCATGCATTGAATTTATATTGCTCTAGATTTTCTAAACTACTTAATAAAATGATTTTCCTAAGAAACTAATTAAATATTTACAAAAATATTTGTAAATTGATTTCAATTCATTTATTACGCCTAATTTATACAAGAGTGGTAGGCAGTGGTGCTCAGTCTGCCGATCCGGGGTAGTAGCTTGTAAGTTGCCGGTTCGTACTAGGCCGGCATAGCAGATGCGATTGCTACTTTCAGTTATTTAACTGTAGTAGCAGTCACGTCTATTCATGGACCGCACTCCAGTTTAACATCAGGCGTTGACACATGTCGAGCCACAATAAAAAAGATGATAGGCTCATACAACAAGGCGAAACTTTCCTCGATTCTAACACAGCTCTTTCGCTTCCTTCATATCCATAATTCGCAATTCGCACACATCGCAATTCGCTATCTTTTTTTTTATTGTGACACGACATTTGACATCGACCTGCCTGATGATAAGCAAGAGGAGATCCAAAAGTGCCGACGACTGAAACAACCAAGTTAGTACACGGCTGTCTCAGCCGCCGTCACTATGCCGGCCAAAGGTGCTTCTTCACGCATCGCTTGAAGGATCCAAGGTTATAGGAGGGAGAGAACACATGGGCTACTATCTCATGCGCTATCGCATAGTATCTTTAAGTTATTAATTATTTTAATTGGCTAATCAGCGCTTCGATCTGCCTAAGCATATGCTGACTTAAGCGCGTTTTGTCATACACATTTGCGTCAAATATCACTTATGTATAGAGGTTATTTATATGTAATGTGACAAATAAAGTACCTTCTAATCTCGTACTATTTATATAGTCCAAAATAATACTTTATTGTGACTCGACACTGGCCTCGGTCTGCCTGCTGGTAAGCAAGGAGAGGTCCAAGAGTGTCAAGACTTAAAAAACGAGCCAGTTCGCGGTGGCCTTAGTCGTTGTTTTTCTTTTAAAGAGATACTTTATTATTTTGTTGAAACATTTTTTTTTAGACAACTATTGATTATAATACGAGAACTAGCAGGTTTAGTAAATGTATAATAGCTTAGAATAAAAATGTTTAAAAACGAAAAATTAAAAAAAAATATGGGATTAAAGATAAATAATGTAAGTATAGAAACTAATGGAAGTATGAGGTAATAAATAAGTAGCTGCGAATACATACTTAAATTATTTATTTGTTTTCAAATTAATAAATTTATCCATATGAAATTTTCTTTCAATTATTTTATTTTTTTTTGCTAAAAATGCAATATATATTTTATTAAAATTAAATACGAAATAATATAAGTGGAAAAACCTTCACATACCGCTACTCATCTAACAGAATTAGAATTTTTCGCACGCTGAATGACGACAACCCATACAGCGAATCAATGATACTCGGACCTTCAATAAGTGTTTTGCAATTCATTTTTGCCTTAATTTAATATTCAATTCACGTCCATTTTACTATTATTGATTGGAAAAGGATCAAAGAATGTCTTGTTAACCTACTAACTAATACCATAAAATATTTTACGAGGTAGATAAGATTCTGTACAATACATTTTTACTAACTACAATTATTGTAAAGTAGATGTCGAAAGGAATTTAGAAATCGGATGTGGATAGATGTCTCTGCCTATCCCTGTGGGAAAAAGGCGTGTCAATTTGATTGATTGATTGGTGTGGATGGATACGTTAACCCAGGAGGGTGTTTTCCGACCAAATCGGAGACATCCTTTTTTTTATTATTGTGACACGACATTTGACCTCGACCCGCCTGATAAAAAGCAAAAGGAGATCAAAGAGACGACTGAAACAACCAAGTTAGTTCATGGCTGCCTCAGTCATCCTTTAGAAAGCTGAATTGCCTAGTGTCCCGTAGAGCTTATATAAAGAGTTGTGAGAATTGTGGGTGTGGGGAAAGCGAGGAAGTTATGTCAGGATCGTGACAAGTGACGCTCCAATGTCTTTGCTATCCCTGTGGGAAAAAGGTTTGACAATTAAATTAAATGATTGATTAGTGTGACTAAATTTTTGTATAAAATATTTTCAATGATTTTTTTATTTATTTTTTAAATTTATTTTTCTATACTAAAGTCCTTGTGTCATAGAAACAGGACAACCAAAGTTCATACACCAAAGATACATTGTTACTGGTGGGTGGTCTCATTAATTTATTAACATACCTATGGCATTTAGGATTAATAGGTAGGCAGTTGGTAGTCAATTGCCTAGTCTACCAATCTATGGCAGTACACCGTGAAGTAACTTAGACGCATTTCGAGATCTTGGACCTCTGCTTGCTCATCATCAGGCAAGACAAGATGTTATGTTACAAAAAAATATATATAAGTAAGTTAATTTATAAAACGACCTAAACCTTTTCCCTTATAGAATAAATATTAACAAGCAGATTTTAAATATTAGAATTACGATATTTCGTATAATTCAAAGCAATTTAAGTATTTGCACTGAATGTAAGATTTTATTTATCGCGTAAAATTAAAAGAAAATTAATGATGAAAATTCAAAATTACCTAGCCTTTTCTTGATAATCACGAAAAATATTTAACAACATAAAAGGACTTTATTACGAATGAAGCTTATTTGAATGGTTTGCTTTTTCACTTTTTCCAAGTAGTTTAGATTGTTTATTGTTCATTTGTTTATTGTTTATTGTTACTCGTCTGACTTGCCTGACCTACACTTGCCTTATGATAAGCAAGAGGAGGTCCAAGAGTGCTAACGACCGAAATTACCGTCTTAGTTCACGGTTGCCTTAGTCCCCGTCACTATGCCAGCCAAAGACTGTAATATACGAGTAACGTAACAACATGATTTGTAAATAACTTAGGATTTGTTGAATGGCTACTGCAAAATAATATTATTTACTTAAAATATGTTTATCTTTCGACCCAGTGTCCATATCAGACGTTTGATATAGTTTTTTTTTATTGTGACTCGACATATGACAGCACCCTGTCTGATGTTAAGCTGGAATGCTGTCCATGAATGGAGGTGACTGCTCTACAGTCACTTAACTAAAACTAGCAGTCACATCCACTATGCCGGCCTAGTTGGAACCGGCAACTTAACAGCTGATCCCGAACCGTGACTAAGTATACTGCACGGTCAGTATACTTGTAAGTGGTGGTACTATCTCGGATCGATAACCAGACCCGGAGCAAATATGTGCTTCTTTTTATTTATTAACAAATCAATCAATCAAATTGTCACGCCTTTTTCCCACAGGGATAGGCAGAGACAATGGAGCGCCACTTACCACGATCCTTACACAGCTCAAACAAAGCTAGGTTGCCCATAACCACATAGCCTGTATGAAGAGAATTGTAAATGTGAAGGAAGCAAGGGAGCTGTGTAAGGATCGTGATTAACAAATGTTTGTAAATTAAATCAAATTACTATTTATATTACAAATAAAATCTATGCAACAAATATATGGCCGACCGGGAATCAAATCCGGGATTTCCGTATAACTGCGCCACGCCTGTGGTCTTATTTTAAATACAGTATATCCACCTATTTCAAAATCAGTATATTTTTCACAGTTTAATTAAATTTATGTACTTACTGAAATAGATCCATTTTATGACTTGCATCAATCAAATTTATTATATTGTTAGACGAGACGAGTGATTTGATAATATATTTTATATGTAGATATTTGAAGTAGGTTCCAATAAAATACATTCCAATAAGACACCTATTACTTCAGGCATTTTAGTATTTACAATTTTAAGAAATAAATGTTAAAGTTAACAGGTTTTTAGTAAAATAGGTGTGGGTAGTCGGTATCCTACTCAACCTTTAGGATTCTTACTCCTACATTTAATTATTAGAAAAAATAATCTATAGAAGTTTTTAGAAAGGAAAAATGGACTCCTAAAGTGTTTTCAGGCTAGTAGTACACGTAAGATAGGTAGGCAGATAATTAGTGATCATTTACTCTGTCTGCCAATAGTATCTACCCCGTAGTATCACCACTTACAAGTATACAGACAGCTTGTATGTTGCCGGTTTCAACTAGGCATTAATTGACGCGACTGCGATTATTTAACTGTAGTAGCAGTCGCCTAGATTCATGGATCGCACTCTAGCCTATCATCAGGGGGTGCTATCATTATGTCAAGGCAGACAATTTTTTTTTAAATTACAATATATTCTTTATAATGCGATTAAAATAAGAATAGGACCGAATCGGCGGCATTTTGTGACGTCTAACTCTCTTAACAACTTCACTTTAGTATGGTGTCTTTTTCTTTGCGGACCGTCAAGAAAAAGACACCTTTGAATCAGTCAAGTGAAGTTAGTCAACAGCCCGTCCTATTCTTATTCTAATAGCATAGTACCTACAATATTAGGTAATTCTTTGTTTCTTTGCGGTTCATCATGATTTTATAGTTCTTTGTAAAATTATGATTCTTTTCCTTGTTTACGTTGTAAGCAGTCTGTATTAAGTTCAGGTCAAATAGTTTCATAAAAAATACCCTCCAGGGTTGCCAGCGCATACTTTATACTAAATTTTCGTAGTATGGGCGGAGTTTAAAAAAAATAAACAAGCTTTTAATTTAGTCCAAAGTTCATTTGGTATGTGTAACACGATTTCTTCTCATTTTTCCCAATAAAGTCGAAGTTAGGCAAATTGAAACCAATCCCCGAATCCTGAACTATTATTTGAACTGTTGTTTTTGTAAAATACCTACACGTTCTTAGACTTTACCTTTAATATTTTATTTAAAAATGAATGAATTGTCGATGTAAAGGAAGCGACAGAGTTAGGATCGTGGAAAGTACGATTCGTTGTATCCGCCCTACTTATCTGCTAGAATGTAGAATGCGTCGCGTCGTCAAATTATTTTTTTCAATATCTATTCATAAGCAGTTTATATCAAAAGCTTTTCTTAAGAAATCAATCAATCAAATTGTCAAGCCCTTGTCCCACGGGGATAAGCAGAGACAATGAACCACCTGCCACAATCCTGACACATCTCCCTCGCTTCCCTCACATCCACAATTCACTTTACAGTTATGGGCATTAGGCAAGCCAGCTTCCTTGAGGATGTCTCCGATTTGGTCAGATAATTGTAAAAAGTTTGGTGCGTCTTTCCGTGTAGAACGATTGACAAGTGGAATGCTTTGCCAGCCCATTTGTTTTCTCTATCCTATGACCTTGGATCCTTTAAGCGATGCGTAAAGAAGCATCTTAGTCCGGCATAACGACGGCGATTGAGGCAGCCGGGAACTAATTCGTTTTTTTAGTCATCGTCACTCTTGGACCTCCTCTTGCTTATCATCAGGTGGGTCGAGGTTACAATAAAAAAATCATTATATATTTCTTTGAATAATATTAATACATTTTATTAATAATGAATACAATGCTACTACGTGTCAAAACTGTTCTTTGAGGAATAAAATTATAAATTCCTCACAGTCCTAATAGGAAAGAAGATCTTGATTTCGCCCTTGAACCTGAAAACGTGCCCCGAAATAATGCAAACAATATATTATTTTAACCCATTAAAATAATTGGTTTTAAAAAAAGGGTTGCTATAAAGGGCGAACGTGGTTGGAGTAGTAGTGAAATGGTCACGGAGTGGTAGGCAGTGGTACCCAGTCTGCCGATCCGGGGTAGTACCGCCACTCACAAGTATACAGACCGTGAAGTGATTTAGTTGCGTTTCGGGATTAGCTTGTAAGTTGCAGGTTACAACTAGGCCGGCATAGTAGATGCGACTGCTTCTTACAGTTATTAAAATTGTAATAGCAGTGACATCTATTCATGGACCATACTCGATATGCTGTGTGCTGTGATATAAAAAGTCACTATAAAAAAAACGCGACCTATGTTTTGTTCAGTTATCAGGCTATTGCACTGCCCCTTACGGTTGCCATCAGGGAAGTCGATGTCAGATGTCGTATCCCAATAAAACAATTGTAGCAAAAATTAATATATACTTTTAAGTGATTTTAAATTTGTCGCCGTTTGTTGACAACATTCCAAAGAATACCGTTCTGATTCTGTCCTAGCAGGAACAAGGAAATTGCCAATTTATAACCCAATGTACAGAGTAAATTGGAGGAAACTACACATTTATCTATGTTTTTTTTTATATAACGGCACCCCGCTTGATGGTAAGCCAAAGTGTGGTCCATGAATGAATGTCACTGCTAATACAATTCACCGGTTCCTAAGAAGGGCGACCGTTCGGACCCTGCAAACTACCGTCCAATAGCTGTAACCTCAGTACTGTGCAAGGTCATGGAGCGAATAATTAATGTTCGCCTCATGGCCTACCTGGAGGTTCACCAGCTGTTAAATGACCGTCAATATGGCTTCAGGCCGAAACGGTCAACTGGTGACCTTCTGGCGTACACCACGCACGTCTGGGGTGAAGCTTTGGATGGTAATGGAGAAGCCCTTGCCATTGGCTTGGACATCTCCAAAGCGTTTGACAGGGTCTGGCACAAGGGCCTTTTATCCAGGCTCGAGGCATACGGTTTACCTGACCGTCTGCGGGGTTGGATAGCTGACTTCCTGCGGGACCGCTCCATACGCGTCGTTGTGGATGGAAGCGCATCGCGCAGGATGTCGGTGAATGCCGGCGTCCCTCAGGGCTCCGTGCTGTCGCCGACTTTGTTCCTTCTGCATATCAATGACATGCTGGATCTTGGATCCGGCATTCATTGCTATGCGGACGACAGCACGGTGCATGGACGCTACACTGCCCGCCCCGCAGCCGGCAAACAAGAGATAGCCGATTTGAGAGAGTCTGTTGTAGCGGGACTGAACCAGGTTCTTGATCGTATTACCCACTGGGGCGGAAAGAACCTGGTTCAGTTCAACGCAGACAAGACTCAGGTTTGCGCGTTCTCGACGAAAAAATCCCCGTTTACTCCCCTTCCTTCTCTTTGCAACATTTCCTTTGGTACGTCGGACAGACTAGACATTCTAGGAATGTCCCTTCGATGCGACTTGAATCACAGGGACCACATCGAGCGGGCCATTATGACCACCTCCCGCAAACTTGGCATCCTGAACAAGGTGCGGCGGTTCTTCGCGCCGGAGCTTCGCCTGCTATTATACAAGGCGCAGATTCGCTCTTGTGCGGAGTACTGTTTGCACCTCTGGGATGGCTCTGCCAAGTATCTTCTCAATGCCCTAGATTCATTGCAGCGCCGAGCTGTCCGAATTATAGGTGATGCAGAGGTCTCGCGAACTCTGGAGCCCCTGCAACTACGCAGAGACATGGCGGCTCTGTGCGTCCTCTATCGCCTATACCACGGGGAATGTTCCGAGGAGCTCTTCAACCTTGTTCCTACCTCGTCTTTTCACTCCCGTAATACCCGCACAGGTCGGGGAAAGCATCCGCATTTTATCGACCGAATTGGCAGTCGAACTAAAAAGTTCGGTGCGTCTTTTCTTTGTAGATCAATCGACAAGTGGAATGCTTTGCCTGCCCATGTGTTCTCTCCATCCTATGACCTTGGATCCTTCAAGCGATGCGTGAAGAAGCATCTTAGGCCGGCATAGTGGCGGCGGCTGGGACAGCCGGGAACTGACTCGGTTGTCCCAGTCGTCGTCACTCTTGGACCTCCTCTTGCTTATCATCAGGCGGGTCGAGGTCAGATGTCGTGTCACAATAAAAAAAAAAAAAAAAAACCGGCAACTTACAAGCTGATCCCGAAACGTGACCAAATCACTTCACGGTCTGTATACTTGTAAGTGGTGGTACTACCCCGGATCGGCAGACTGGGTACCACTGCCTACCACTCTTTGATAACCAGACCCGAAGCAAATATCCATCTCTTTTTTTTAACAAATATTACAAATAAAAGCTATGAAACAAATATTTGTTCCGACCGGGGATCGAACCCGGGACTTTACGCGCAACAAACCAGTCGCTAAACCGTTCGTCCACGCCTGTCGTCAAAATGTGTATATATACTGCTTTATTTTACTAAATTTAGTGTACACTGCAACTTCTAATATCAATTAAATTGTCACGTCTTTTTTCCTACAGAGAATAGGCAGAAACAATGGAGTGCCACTTGCCACGATCTTGACACAACTCCCTCGCATCCACAATTCTCTTCATACAAGCTCCGGTTATGGACACTGGGCAACCTAACTTTATATAGAACTACACGACTGTAAAATATTAATGAATTAAACAAATTTATGCGGCTTACTATGACGATGGCTGCAAAGCTCTCGAAACTCGAAATAATAAAAAAAGCAAAATTATTAACCAAAAATGTAGACCACTTTAAATAAGCTTTATATATTTTTAATAGAGTTATGTAAGGATGGTGGTAAGAGGCGCTCCATTGTCTCTGCCTATCCCTGTGGAAAAAAGGCGTGACAATTTGATTGATTGATTTTTAATGGTTTTATATTATTGTTTTAAACTAACACACTATAATAGCAGGTAATAAATGTTACGTGCAATAGAAAAAATGTTTTTTTTTCATGGTAACAATATTAATGGCGAGACTAAGTAGTTACACTAATTACTAATTAGTAAGTACAGATATAGGCAGAGAAGACGGACTCGTTTATGCGTTCTTTATTACAGCATCTACTATTTGATTGGCTTTAAAACATATCCGTGGCTTAACAGGACCGTTCCTATTTACATATGTGTTATTAAAAACAAATAATGGAGACTAAGGGTAACTTTTTTGTTATTCACATAACGAGGCGCTCTTCACAATACCTCAACTTTACTGCCCATATAAGTTTTTATTAAACCACAAAAATAATTTATGTTTTATATACGAGTATTACATGTATATTATGTCATATATGTAAAAAATACTTTTTTATTAAAGTGGAAATAACACATAAAACACAAGAGTTAGGTAAATTGTATACGATGTATACTATAGCTATAAAACATAAGTGGAATGCTTTGCCAGCCCATGTGTTCTCTCCCTCCTATAACCTTGGATCCTTCAAGCGATGCGTGAAGAAGCACCTTTGGCCGGCATAGTGACGGCGGCTGAGACAGCCGTGTACTAACTCGGTTGTCTCAATCGTCTGCACTTTTGGATCTCCTCTTGCTTGTCATCAGGCAGGTCGATGTCAAATGTCGAGTCACGATAAAAAAAAAAAAAAACATACCTTTAAAGTTTTATTCTTTCACCCAACCCTCATTTATATATCTTCTTCATTAATCTCCTTTCATTTAAGCACAATATAACAAAACAATTAGTCTTGTTTTAAAGTAAACATAAGACATAACGTCATGTTTTAATTAAAAAGATGAAGTGAAACATTAAAAGCAAAACTGTGCGTGGGTTATCTGTCTGCATAATGACTGTAGTACTCGTAGATAAACATGACAGGGGAAAATTGCAATTAAGAATTGATAGAAAATACATCTGCATAGTAATTTTTTTTTTTTTTTAAATGTGTAATTACATTTTAGCAGGCATACTAAAATGTAATTACACATTTATGAAATTTCCTATTTGCAATAACAATAATCAATTAATCAAGTAAATTATCACACTTTTTCCCACTGGGACTGGTAGAGACGATGGACTATGATCCTGACACAAATCCCTCGCTTTCCTCACATCCATAATTCTCTTTATACAAGCTCTAAGGTTAGGAAGGTGTTTTTAAACCAAATCGAAGACATTCTCAAGATAGGTCGCCTAGTGCCTATAATCGTAGTTTGGCCGGCATAGTGACGGCGACTGAGGCAGCCGTGACCTAATTCGGATTTTCGTCACTCTTTGACCTCCATCAGGCGGGTCAAGGTTAGATGACGTGTCATAATAAAAAAAAGCTTGTTAAAGAGAATTGCACTTTAACAAAATTATTAAAAAACATAGTGTCATTAATCACATAAAATTCTAAAATATTGTTCAAAATTTCTAATTCTTATTTGAAATTTCATATTAATGTGTTTTGTCATATGAAAGTTCTGCAATTTGACAGTAAAGACAAATTGTTTGCAACAACACTGAGTAAAATGGCCAGCAAAAATATATTTGTTAAATTTACTGGAATTTACTCATTTATTAAAAATGTTGATTTTATTTTTCTCTTAAAATTACACAAATTGTAGATACGATGCGATGTGTTTGTTATCAATCAATCAATTAAATTGTCACTCCTCAATTCCTACAGGGATAAACTCACACAAGAACGCCATTTTTCATCATCTTAACGCAAAATTCTTCCCTATTCTTTATTCATTATTTTCAAATAAAGAATAAAATATTACACAACTTATATTGCAATTATACTATTTTACCTAATACGTATTATAAATAAATATAACTTTACTGCGACCTTGGTGAAATCGCAGTGCAATGGTTACGAAAACCGAGAGCACGGGTTCAAAACCACTGGCCGGTACCAATGTATCTTTTATATATGTACTTTGGTTGTCCTGTGTCTATGGTACAAGCACTTTAGTGGCTTAGTATAAAAATGCAAAACAAAAACTAGTAAAAATAAAACTCAAGCAAAACTAAAATAGGAAAAAAACTGTTTTCAAGTTCATCAAATAGATATTTTAGTTGGACAGCCCACTTTTCTTTAATACAAAAGAAAAATTATCGTTAGCGCCTCACGATCCCAATATTTGAATATGAAAATTAATCACAGCCAGAATGTCTCTGAGGAAAAACGGTCCGTTTTGCTGTTAAGAATAAATAGATATTTTAGCGTATTAGATTTGATGGATGGATCCGAGATTCTGGAAACGAAGTATTTTTCCAAAACATTATAAATCAAAACTTGGGGTTTGAATAATAAAGATTAAAAAACAATTATTGAATTTAAATATAATCTAAAGTTCAAAATTATCCATATTTATATTTCAATTAGATTTTAATATTTTAGATATGAAATCCGGGTATAATAAAACTAAATTTATAAAACTAGGCCGGCATAGGTAGAAGTCACCTCTATACATGGAACGCACTCCACCCTAACATCAGAAGCTATCATATGTTGAGCCACAATAAAAAAAACTGTAATAAATAAATTCAGATAGGCTAATATCAATTCAATTTTTTTTTCTAACAACAACTGGGGTCTGCGGTTTCCATAACTATAGATATTGTATAAAGAGTTATGTCAGGAACGTGAAAAGTGGCTCTCCCTCTCTGTAAACCTTTTAATGGGTATAAAAGGGCAGTAAAACATAACATTTTCTATTTTTTTTTGTATATTTCTATACGAACCTACTAAAGTGCTTGTAACATAGAAACAAGACAACCAAAATACATATATCAAAGATACATTGGTACCGGTGAGTGGTTTCGAACCCGTGCTCTTCCGTTTGCGTAACCATTGCATTGCCACTACACCACGGTCGCCTTTTGTTCGGTACTTTATCGTTCTACTATTTATCATTATCGTTGTCACATATAAGGACCAAATTGTCCTATAAATATAAACAAGAGAGTGGTGGCAGCTAGTTAGTAATCATTCGCAAAGTCTGCCGATCCGGAAAAACTTTTAATTTAAAGTGTAATGTAACTTAGCCGCGTTTTAGGAACAGCTAAAAAGTCTGGATCAACCGCGGCTCCATTTAGTGGATACGACTGCTACTTGCAGTTATTTAACTGTATTAGCGGTCGCCTCACTTCATGAATTGCACTCTACCTTAACATCAGGCGGGTTGATTTCACATTTCGATATCACCCCCATTTACCACATTAAAAAAAGGTTAGTAAAGTAAGAGTCTAGGGAAGCTAAAATGATAAATAGAATAATTTCATTCCTATTTCGTTTAATCTGTTTACAGCTGTACATGTTTTGAAATTGTAGCAACATATTATGTACATCTATAATTTAATATACTCGCGGATATAATATATAATATAACCACGGAATTTGAATTATCATGGAAGCGGTATAATTACAATAATACACCTAAAGGTCGACATATTATTATCAAACAAAATATAGTATAGATATTTAGATATCTTGAGGAATGTATACATTACAGCAGAGCTCTTTTCTTTAATACACGACAGCTCTTAATAAATAACTTGTCAACGAACTTACACTGCTTTATCAACGTGGCTTTTGTACAAATCTAAAAATGTTTATGGCGACAAAAAAACAGCGGTATGCAATTTTACCATTCTCGTAGGTAACCAACCAACGTATAAACTTTAGATTTGTTATTTGTTGATTGGTTGCCTATATGCCAAACATTGTGATTTGTTTTATAGCTTTCATTTGTAATAATTATTAATTAGATTGTATATTACATATATTTAGTAAAAAATGTGTATATTTGCTCTAGTTCTGGTTGTAAAGTATCTGTGGTAGGCAGTGGTGCCTGCCGATCCAGGGTAGTACCACCACTTACATGAATACAGACCGTAAAGTGGCTTAATAAAGTGTTACAAGTTTAGTTTGTAAGTTTAGGCAAGGCTGGACCGCACTCCAGCTTAAAGTCAAGCTGGATGTTAAGCTGTTTTTAAATATAGACCCACAATAAAATAATTATATAATTAGCTTATAGCATCTTACTGTTTATTAAACGTGATTGGAGTATTTATTTATTTACGACAAATCAGCGAGGAGAAAATATTTCTCAAAACTTGTGATTGATTAAAATTCTTATTACAAGTTTAATAATAAAACAAACTTCTCCTTGAGATATAATTTCCAACAGAATGAAATAGACGAGAAAAAAAACAATATTAATCAACAATTGGTAAGATACGCATAAAGTTTTGAAGCATAACTGAAAACATTTATTGTATATAACTACAAAAGAAGAGAAGATCATCAAGACTAACAACAAAAGGGATGGATTTGAAATTCAATTGTCTGCCAAAGCGATGAACGCAACAAAAGAATTCGCGCATGTAATTACTGACTATGAATGATCCGACGGAATGGCCTGATGTCTGAAAACTTTAACATTTGCCCCTTCGCTTCAGTGTTAATATCGTAGTTACCATTCAATTACTTTTTTTCACTAGTGTACCAGCTTGACTAGAGAACCTAAATTGTTCTTTCGTCTGAAAGAATTCTTCTTATGATTTTCTTTTTTTTCTACTTAATGCATAAAAGATAAAACGATTTCTGTTAACTTCAAACAATATTAAGGCAAGTTTCATTAAGTTTCACGAAATCCTAAACAGGCTAAAATAAGAAAGTGTTGTTTACTCTCTTTTGATTTATTAGCGCCGGGTACATGCCAACTTTTACACATAGAACAAGGAAGATCTTGTGAGAAATAAATTAGGAAAATCAGCAATTAAAGTTTTGGATAAAATTTAAAACTGATTTATTTTGTGATAAAGAAGAAGGAATTGCTTAGGCGATCATTATCGTCGACAAACTTTGTTTGGCGCTCTTAGTGAAATTTCAACGAAATTAACGACATTAACTTTGAAAAATTAATCAGAACTTTTTTTACTAAATAAATAGCTATTAGGTTGTTTTTCGAAATAATCTCCAGAAAGGTTATTTTGGCGCTTTTAAGATAAATTAGACGCTCTGCATGTGTCTGGAAAGTTTAAGTTCTAAGTTACGATAACATTCTCTGTCGCATCCCACAAATTATTTTTTCTCTGGCAAATGTACCTAATAAAACAACGTAAGCTACTCTTACTTCCGACGAATGTTACTGAGAAAAGTTTGTTATATAGTAAAATCCACAGATTTTCCAAGAAACTTTTCTCAGTAACTAATACATATTAAAGTAAAAGTTTCCGATATGTTAACACTGCTATTGAGATTTATAAAGAACATTCTTTTATTTTCAGATTTAAAATATTTGGAGTAACTAAAATCGGAAATAACAACTTGTAGTTTAAAAATGCGACCTCTAACTAAAAACGACAATGACTCTTCGTCGGTGTGACAGCTTGCCGGTGCGATTAAGGGAGAAGATTGTTCCGCAGACAGACGACAATAAAGACGGTCACGGAAATCCGCAAACGGAATACACGATACCCGATTCAAAAACTGTCCCGAATTTCCAAGAAACTCCGAATCGCGAGCAAGTGGTCGCCACTTGGAAGTCCCTTCAAACCGACGTCACAAACATAAAAAATGGCTTTGCAACAAAAAACGGGCCTACTAACCATGTCACGATTAGAGAGAAACCCATTATGCGAACTTACGCTGCCAACAAAACGATTGCGGTTAAGGATAGAAACGGGCGCAAGAAAATTACTTATGCTAATCAAGATGTGGGTGTCAGTTCTCGAGATGCAGACAGAAGTTCTTCGTATCCCTTGGACCCTCAAAAAGGGGCTACTGCGGTTGCTTCGGTTGCAAGACGTAGAACTTTATTCCAACGGCTTCTATCATGGCGAACTGATTGCAACTGTAGGGAACATTACAGACCGAAACCTCGCCCAGAAGAACTATTGTGCACATGTGGAATGTCAAACATTAATCGTGTCAGTGAGAAGGACAAACGCATTAAGTTCTCTGAACGCGGTCGTTCCAAGAGTGTAGGATATGAAACGGCTCGCGAAGTAACACAGTTCCGTCGGTTAGTGTTATGTGTCACGTAACAGAATGTTTCTAGGTGGATCTTTTGGCTTTAAAAAAAGATACTATTCCTAACCCATTGTTATTTCTAAACTAACCAACTTAATGATTTTATTTTTCTTTTTATTGTGACTCTACATCTGACCTTGACTTGTCAAATGGTAACACGTATCTTAAAAACCGAATGACCAAAGTATATTATATCAAATATACTGGCAAGTGGTAAATCTCTATGAACCAGGATCTCTTGGTTTGCTACTACACCACGGTCACCTTACAAATTAATTACTCATTAGCTTTATAAATAAAACATTATAAGAAATAATATAAAATTTATAATAATTGTATAAATACATATTAATAATAAATTAAATAAATCTAATCAATTCAGATTTGATCTATTAACTTTATTAAAGTGGTAGCCTGTCCCCCCCCCCCCCCCTCCGAGTCTGATACCCCGGGTAGACTGGTATCAGACTGGGGTTACAAATAAACAGACTGTGATGTTACTTAGCCAGTTCAGGATCAGATTGTAAGTTGCCGATTTCAACTAGGCCGGCATAGTAAATGTAAATGGTATTTGCAGTAGCTACAAGGACTGCACTCCAGCTGAACATCAGGCGGGATGCTATCATAATATAAAAATACAATAAAAATAAAATTAAAAAAAAAACTTAAAAAGTATCTAATAGAGAAGCCAAAACATTCGCCGAAGCATATTATTTTTTAAATTGATATTTCGCTAGGTGTGCAAGTGCTGGTGCGACGGTAGGTGTTGAAAATGCAGCAGCGTTGCGTGCACGAGCTGCTCTCACACTAGCACGAAGGTATTACCCTGAAGGTGGATGGGGATGGACGGTGACCGTTGTGGGAACCATAGTGCAAGTTCTGACGCATGGACTTCAACTTGGAGGTGGAACTGGTGCAATAGCGTGTACAGCTGCGGTCAAATTCCATGTGCACCCTCTATATACACACGGTGAGTGCATTTTGTATTCATTTTTTAAGTTATTTTAACTCTGCATCAAGCAATGAAGATTTAGGCGCAGTCAATACTTAGATGGGTGACCGCTAACTAGTAAAAATATATATCTCGACCCTACTCGTGTTTCGGATTGTGCGTTAAACTGTTAAATCTAGATTCAGTCGTTAACACGGCGGCGGCATGTCTTAAATTGTCGCTCATCACTTGGAATATTTTAAAACAGATATCATCGGTATGATGATAAAGTAATATTAGTGAAGTGTATAAATCGTAAGTAATAAATTTATTGCAGTGAGGGTAAGTTATACATACGACCAGTATATATTTTTTAAGGTTGTGCCTTATTAAAATTTATGATTATAGTTCAACTACTTACACAGTATATGTAACGTAGGCGTAAACGTAAAGCGTAAATAAAAAACGTAGGTATGTTTAGCAGTTGACTTGAACACATTTCTTATTAATGAATGACTACATTAGCAAATGAATAACAACTTGTATTTTATATGTTAATTCATATAAAATAAAAGTTGATACAAAGAAAAAATCTATAAACAATTAATTATTTATATTTTAGTAAGTTGCACATTTTATATCCAAATATTTAAAATAGAGTTCAAAGAAAATAATGTTACGAATAGCAATTTACATGTCTAAACATTTTCTTAAGAAAAATAAATACATTCTAAAAATAATTTAACATTACTAGGTAATGTACAAATCAATATCTACAAATAGAGGATCTGGGCTACTAGATAGAGAGTACGTGTGAAAAATGAAAATCGAGTAAGCAAACATTATTCCCACACCACAAATTAATTTATTACGTAGTATTTTAAATTTTAAGTTAATACGCATAAAGTTGTAAATCCTATGCATATTTCAAAACATTGCTAAAACGTTCATAGTTTAATCCCAGCGATCTTCAAACGAAATCGCCTCACTTCCTTTCAATTTATTTCATTAGAAAATTGCTAACCAGATTATAATATTTATCACCGAATTAACGTTGTTTACAAATCTGGAATTGTTACAGAATCATAAACTTCTTTAATTTCGTTTCTATTAAATAAAAACTATTTTCATTTTAAATATGAATATAAATTTCAAGATGCTTTAAACACGGATGTAAATTTCAATTGTAATTGCATATTCTGGAATAGTACAGTTAATACAGCCTGAAGATTTTTGTTATAATCTAAGTTTAAAACTATATTAATACATACATATGAAACGTCTTTCAGTTTAAGCGCGAAGTTATTGGCTTTTATACTCAAAGCTATAAAAATTGCCGATCCTAGATAATACCACCGCTTTTAAGGGTACAGACCGTGAAGTGACTTAGTCACGTTTCTGCATCAGTTTTAAATTTGCCGGTTTATATACATTTATGTAATTGTGATAGCTTTCGCCTCCATTCATGGACTGCTTTAATTTTTCTTTTAACTTTTATGGATTGAGCTACTAAACGAATTATAGAAACAGGACGACCACAGTGCATATCAAAGATACATTTTGCAACCAGGCAAGTATTTTGAACCAGGGACTCTCGGTTTGCGTAACCATTTTACTGCCGCTACACCACGGTCGCCCTAAATCAAAGTTTTAAATACTGCAACAGGTTTAGAGATTTTTTTAATATTTTTTTTATTGTGACTCGACATATGACAGCACCAATCTTGATGTTAAGCTGAAGTGTGGTCCATGAATGGATGTCATTGCTACTAAAATTCAATATCTGTATGTAGCAGTCACATCCAATATGCCGGTCTAGTTGGAACTTACAAGCTAATCCCGAAACGTGACCAAATCACTTCACGGTCTGTATGTCTTATTTAACACACGATAATAAGCCCCTAAACCTAACTGACATCTGTTTTATACTAAGTAGATAAGTTTTGCAAAGTTTTAGCTTCATCATGACGGAAAACATCAGGGTTTGCTCTTACTTCTTACTAAGGATAGCTTACTTATCTTAACATTTTAAATGCTTCGTCACGAGCGTCTAAAAGGGGAGACTCTCAATCAAAGACTAATATAATTTACTACATTTCCTCTCAACCCTTATCTTAGCGGGATTCATGAAGCTTAGTAGGCTTTAAGAAGGCTTTTGTGTGTAGTTGAGATACGAATATATTATGTGATTATCGCTATGTAGAGTTTTACTAAGTGATAGATTAAATATTTGTTAGGTTAGATTAGCTTAGGTTATTGACGACAGGTATGGCGCATCGGTTAAACCACCAATTTTTTACGCGTAAATTCCTAAATTTGATACCCGGTCGGAGGAACAAATATTTGTTATAAATCAATCAAATAGTTACGCCATTTTCCCGCAAGGATAGGCAGAGAAAATGGAGCGCCACTTGCCACGATCCTAACACAACTCCCTCGCTTCCTTCACATTCACAATTCTCCTCATACAAGCTCTATGGTTATGGGCACTAGGCAACCTAGCTTTCTTGAGGATATCTCCGATTTTGTCGGCAAACACTCTGGGCCTGCCTCGTTTAACGCATCCATTTACGCGAGATATATAAATTATTTTCGTCAATCTACTTTCACTCATCCTTTCCATGTGTTCTAACCATCGAAGCATTCCTTTATCAATCCCTATAAAATATTTGTTAAAAAAAGGCGGATATTTTCTCCAGGTCTGGGCAGTATCCATGATAGTACCACAACTTACAAACAGACCGTGAAGTAACTAAGTCATGTGCATAGTTGATGTGACTGCTACTTCCAGTCATTTAAATGTAGTAGCAATTGACTGTACTTTGTCTGCCATAAAAAAAATATTAAAAATATACATCAAATTGTATATTTTAAACATTTTAAAACCTCTCACAAAAACGAAGAAAATAATTGAACCAAAATTAGAAAAAATCACACTGTAGAATTCCATATTAAAATTTTCGGCAATTGTGTCCGAAGAATTTGTTGTACAAAAACTATTCCAAATTCCATACCATACATGGGAGTGCATTGCCATTTCACACTGGTCCGAGTCAAGACTACCAAGGTACTATTAGGGACCTTGCCGCTTGACCACATTAATATTATGTCTGTTTTTATTGTGACTTGATAATACAGACATAAAATAGTCTAAAATAGTCTAAATAGTCGACGACAAAAGAAATAGACTTAGTTTACGGTTGCCTCGGTCTCCAAAGATGTTGTTTTACCCTTAGTTTAAAGGATACAAGGTTAAAGAATAGAAAAATGACATAGGCAAGCATCCATTTGTCGATTATGTGTCTATTAATATTCTATTTAATTGTTTTTTAGATCGTTTTTGTTTTTGTTTTTATTTCCAAGGGGAACACAACTCGAGTTCTTTTAGCAAGCTTCGTTTTTCAAAAATATTTTCATACACAAATGTTTTTCACAACTCCCTCACTTCCTTCGAAGAAATAAATAAATGAAAAAAGGTTTAGACAATTTTACTTACCTATTTTTACTTTAAACTAGTTATTAAACTCTCTGTTTTAGTATACAAATTTAAGTAGATAATAATTTATGTCCGTGCTATAATAAAATGTTTATCAGTTTTGATTCCGGCGCTAAACGGTTACTAGTATCAGTCTCACTTCAACCCGCATCTAACGTTATTGTTTGCTAACAATCCATCAAGTAGACAGGCGGCAATGTCCTTGACAGTACAAAAAACCGTACGTTATTCCGCAACGTGTTGTACCACGCACACGGACTATTAACAAGCTAAAAGAGTAATATCTGGCAAAATTATAACCTACAAATAAATCAATGTATTGCCCTTTCTATTAACGTCACGAAGGAGAATATTAAAAACGTGACTTCTATCTGTAAATATTATATTATTTTTGTTAAAATAATTCGTCGCAAAAGTTTATCGCTGAGTTCTTTGAAGTATTAGTACTGCGGTTTGGGCATCCTTTGTGGTTACGAAATAAAATCCAAACATAAACCATTGCAATATAAAAACTGTATTTATAAAAAAGTATAAATATAAATACTGTCCTTAAATATTTCGACTTTTTTATGTAGTTTTTTTTCACTTACTTTTGTTTTTATTTAACTAGGCCGGCTAGTGGATGTGATTGCTACTTACAGATATTGAATTGTAGTAGCAGTGACACCCATTCATAGACCACACTCCAGCTTAACATGAAGCGAAGTGCTGTCATATGTCGAGTCACAATATAAATATATAAAAAGATATTGAAACTCTATACGTCATCTAATCTTGACTTGCCTGATGGTAGTGATTGCCTATTCAATTTACGGTTGCTTTAGTTGGCGTCGTTATGCCAGACAAAGGTACTTTTTTTACACCTAGACGTTTTTTTATTATTGTGATACGACATTTGACCACGACCCGCCTGATGATAAGCAAGCGGAGGTTTAAGAGTGACGACGACTGAAATGGAAAAAAACGAGTTAGTTCACGGCTGCCCCAGTCGCCATCACTATGCCGGACAAATAAAAGGTTCTAACTAAGGAGAACACATAAGCTGGTCAAGCATTCCACTTGTCTATTGCTCTACAAAGAAACGACGTTGCTGCTACCGATTCAGTTAATCAGATGCTGGGAGACAAAAGTCGGTAGGAAAAGGTTGATGTGATTCCAAGTAGTTCTGTCATGCTGCAGTAAGGTCTGTCACCCTTTTTCTTACTTGTTATTAAAGTTGAATCTAACTTTATTTGAATATAAACCAAGTATAACTAACACAGTATAACATAGAATAAAGCTATTCATTGGCACTACGGAAAGCTATTTAAAATCTAACTGTGAAGAGTTCAAAGCAAAAAAACGTAATAGGTATCACGAACTGAACGAGGTAACTGACTACGTAATGTCCTATTGCAACGGACACATTTTGAATTTTGAACAAGATAGGTAATGGCTTTAACGAGCGGAATGATTGTAGAATACCTAGCACATTATTCTATAGTTAACCACCAAGGGAATTAGACCTTATGATTTAGGCTTAGTATGCACTTTAGACATCCTCAAGAAAGCTGGGTTGCCTTGGGCAGCCGGGAACTGACTCGGTTATTCCAGTCGTCGACACTTTTGGACCTCCTCTTGCTTATCATCAGGCGAGTCGAGATCAGAGTCGTGTCACAATAATAAAAAAATGCCCATAATCATAGAGCTTGTATGAAGAGAATTGAATGTGAAGGACGCGAGGGATTTGTGTCAGGATCGTGGCAAGTGGGGCTCTATTGTCTCTGCCCTTCCCTGTGGGAAAAAGACGTGACAATTTGACTGATTAATATGCACTTTATCTGATTCTACCATGCCTTCAGAAAGACGTATGATGGGATGAAAGCTACAAAAAAATTGTTAAAGCCTGTAAAATGTATAATACAATGTACTTAATAAATAGATTTAAAAAATGCTTACCTTTATTTAGTTAATCAAACTGTCACGCCTTTATACTACAGGGATAGGCAGAGACAATGGAGATTTGCCAAGATAATGTTACTTCTCCCTCGCGTCTCTCACATTCACATCATTTGGTATTTAGGACGAGAAAACACTTCGCCTACTCGTCAACACTTAACTCTGCCTATCCCTGATGCGACATATTCGTTTTAGTTAATTATGATGAAGGAATATGGTTTCTCAATTTTTTTATTTTATTTTTTATTAGTTATACGTTTCTATACTAATAGATTTAGTATAGAAAGTGCTTGTATCATAGAAACAGCACAACCAAAGTGCATATATCAAAGATACATTGGTACCGGTGGGTGGTTTTGAACCCGTGCTTTCAGTTTGCGTAACCATTGCACTACCACTCCACCACGGTCGCCTCAATAAATCCATTGTTTCTAGATTATTTATTTTACCCAAAGAATCAACGTAATAATGTTTTCACTTGCTATAGACATTCAGTTCGGGTTGAAATACATAATAAAAGACAATAATTAATAATGATTACAAAACCTAATACTTAATAAAACTTTACCAAACTCGAAAGCCTTAAAATTTCCTTTATAACTTTAATGAATTAAAATAAACTTCGTACTCTTTTATTCGAGAATATAATAAGCCCTTCCCACAACATTATTACAGAAACTCTTAAACCTTCAAAGTGAATGACCTTTTACATAAAATTCACAGCAAATAATAAAAAACGTATTAAATACGAAATATAATACCCTTTATGAACTAGGGTATCATAGATCACCTGACGTGTGACACAGAAAGGTAATATAGTTTTTTACATGGCAATATTCCAGCCAATAAACTGTTGCTACTCTGCAAAATAAATTAAATCACGATCCGGTACAGTTAACTGTGTATGGGGAGTTTTTGTAACTTCTTTTTAATATGTTTGTTTTTGATAAATAACAAGTAGAAGCGATTTTTTTTAACTGATGGACTTATCGCTAGCAACCATTAATTAATTTATGGCAAAAAAGTCCCCACTCCACCTTGACATCAGACGATGTTGAAAAACAAAATAAATTTAAAAAAAGCCAGTCGATATGTAATTTTAATTTTTATTACTTTTTGGTATATTGTACGTTTTTTTTTGCATGTATATACTAAAATACTATTATTATTAGGTAGCTTGTTTACTAGAAACGGAACGACCAAAGTACATATATCAAAGATATTTTAGCAGTCGCATCCACTACGCCGGCCTATTTGGAACCGGCAACTTTTAAGCTGATCCTGAAACGCGAATGAGTCACTTCACGGTTCATTTCGTATGTTTATTTTTATTTATTTATTTCGTATGTTATGGTATTATATTTTACAATATTTGTGTGAATAGTTATTTTGACTAAATATTTTGATGATTATTTTGAAAAAAATCAATCAATCAAATTGTCACGCCTTTTTCTCATAGGAATAGGCAGAGACAATGGAGCGCCACTTGCCACGATCCTGGCACAATTCCTCGCTACGTTCACATTCACAATTCTCTTCATACGAGCTCTATGGTTAAATATAATAAAATATACTAATTAAATATAATTGCCATGAGCCGGAATGTGAAGGAAGCAAAAGAGTTGTGTCAGAATCGTGGCAAGTGGCGCTCCATTGTCTCTGCCTATCCCTGTAGGAGAAAGGCGTGACAATTTGATTGATTGATTTGACTGATGAACACTGTTTTCTTATACTATTAAAAAATTACAAGAGTAGGTAGCTATAAAGGATTGAAGCTTTATGATGTTATTCTATTTGACAGATCCCAAGAATATATTCACTTACGTATTTTAGATACGCTTTAGACCTTCACAAACAGAAAGGTTTTAGCTAAAATATTATTAGCTTTACACATTATTAAATATATTTTATATATCTACGAGTACTATCTATGTATTTCTTTCGTATGTGACTGAATTTCTCTTAAAGGCCTGTACTACGGGGTTAGGTTGAGCAAGTTAAAACGATAATCGTCTCTCGTCGACGATTGGCAAAATAATAAAAGCTAGGCTTAATCCACCAAAATGAGACTATTGATGATAATGATCAAACGTGTCGTCGCACAGACGATATTCGTCACAACGAATAATAGTTTCGTTTAATTGGATTTAGCTTTTATTATTTTGACAATCGCCGACGAGACGATAATCGTTTTAACTTGCTCAACCTAACCCCGCTGGTTTTATTAAAAATATTTGTGGATGGTTTAGATTCATAATTAGACAGTAATTAGCGCTGTAATGGTATTTTTACAGCAGGATAACATCTGTCGGGTCCACTAGTAGTGACTCGGTCGCGATTCGGAATCATCTTATAAGTTGCCGGTTCAACTAGTCATAGTGAATATGACTGTAAGTTACAGTTATTGAACTCAGCATGGGCACTCAGTAGGTACAGCATTGGGCACTGGAACCACCCACATTTCAAAAGGCTGGTAAACGACAACTATATGATAAAATATTTGCCAGAATATTTTGTATAATTGTATACATAATTGAATATATCATTAATCAATCAAATTGTCACGCCTTTTTCCCACAGAGATAGGCATTATATAGTCCTCGTATAATCTGTTCCTATTTTAAAGGTAGATTTAGTTAACATCGGCTACAAGATAGAACTAATTAAATTCCTCGATAAAATCAGAGATATTTAAAAAAACGTCGTAGTCCGTAAAGTCCATAACAATGGAATTTGTTTAATAAGAATCGTGAATGTGAACGGAGCGAGAAAGTTGTGTAAATGTCGTCCAAAGTGGAGCTCTGTTGTCTCTGCTTATCACCCTGTGGGAATTAAGGAAAACTGTTACCAATTTGATTAGTTTATTTTAATTTTTTTTTATTGTGACTCGATATATGAAAGCACCCTGCTTGATGTTAGACTGGAGTGTGGTCCATGAATGGATGTCACTGCCACTTCAATTTATTAATTATAAGTAGCAATCACATCCTTTATGCTGCCCTAGTTGGAACCGGCAACTCACAAGCTGATTCCGAAACGCGGCTAAATCACTTTACAGTCTGTATACTTGTAAGTGGTGGTACTACCCCGGATCGGCAGACTGGGTAGCAGTGGCTTACCACTGTTTTAAAGTTCATAAAATATTTAAAGTACGAGTAGTTATGTTTTTTTATAAGTAAATAAAGCTTTAGGTATTAGTGATTAATAAGGTACAAAGAAAACGGTTCACTTTCCACGGTTCTGACCACAACATACAAACATTAATTATGTATTAAGAGTTTTAGCATATTTACTTTATTAAATAGTAATGAAAATTGGATTTAATAAAATCACGTGTGCCCAATGTCGTTTTCGAATGGGAATTATCCTGGATTTTTTCTACTTCTGTCCCACACAGTTCTTTTCTATCCAATTTTCATAACTTAATAAAGTTATACTTGTTACTTGTGTAATTTAGATTTTCATTATAGTCTGGGTATAAAACCTGTGCAGGGTCGGGTCTAAGTCCTTATTCACATATTTACTTTTTCACTTCACCCAATCGTTGTTCTTATGTAATTCGTGTAATGTAATATTTTATTTAACTTAATAGCATAAAACAACGTTGGAATTTTGTCAGGATCGTGCAAGTGGCGCTGTATTGTGTTAGCCTATCTTTGTGTAAAAAAGACAGGACAATTTGATTGATTGATAACAAAGTTCTAAGAGAGGTGGCAGTATTGATCTGACCAGTCTGACAATCCGGGGTATACAATTACAAGTCTACGGACCGTTTAAAATCATTTATTAAGTAGACGATTCCAGCTACAGTAAAATAAATACTCCTTGGAGTTATTTAGCGGTAGAAGATGTTGCCTTCATTCATAGACTACACTCCAGCTTAACATTAGGCGGAGTGGTATCATAACACCCTCAATAAAAAACACCTATATACAAATTATATTTTATCAGAAGAACCGCTGTAGTGTAAAATGATAATTGCATTTTCCTGTTATTGGCGTAAAATTTTCAATAACATGACGTGAGGTACTGAATAAAAGGACGGACAACACTCATCCGAATGAAATTCCGTCGGCAATCCTTTATTAATTTCGTCCACCGCACTTTCTTACACCTTCTATTGTACCTGGAAACATTATCACTATTTTACGTGTTAAGGAAAAACTCAAGGAATAGATAAAATGTAGAAAATAAACGTATAAAGTGTAATTACTATGTGACTATTGTCCTAAATGTGATTTTTAATAAAACTTCTTATTGTACTAGTAGGTTTATTAATAAGAGTGGTCACTACCGGGAAAACCATGTTAAAAAACGTACTTGGCGCGTACTACCTCACAGGTGGTGTAGAAATGTTTGCATATTATGTAGACTATAACTCCGGTAACTTTTAGAATCGTGATATCTCAAAAATGCTGATTCTCACACAAAAAGTATAAAGACAATTGTTATAGATAATTTTTTAATCTACAATTTTGTCTGACCTTATTCTTTTG
The DNA here is from genome assembly GCA_905220615.1 of Tinea trinotella. Taxonomy (NCBI): domain Eukaryota; kingdom Metazoa; phylum Arthropoda; class Insecta; order Lepidoptera; family Tineidae; genus Tinea; species Tinea trinotella. Next base: position 6,849,120 of record HG992314.1, read on the forward strand.
ATTAAATTTACCGTTCACGAAAATATAAAAAAAAATTATATTTTAGACCTTTGACCTTGAATAATCTTTTTAGCACACCTTTGGTATTTAATTTTTAGTGGCGTACCCAAGGTCTCCACCAAATTACAGCTCTGTAGGAATTATTATTTGAAATGTATTTTGACCGGGCTCAGTGTTCATTCCATTGTTTATTAAATTCACGACTTATTACCTTTTTAAAGCCAGTGTATGTCAATTTATGACTTATTCGATCTTTTTTAAAATATAAAGTATAACAGATTGAAAAGCGCTAGACTAATTCATACTAATATCCGGGTTGATAGCAAGCTTGTAGTATGGCGGTTAAATCTACGACGTTTGGTTGATTGATGGTCTGGGTTTGAGATTAACCCTACTAATGCCAGTAATGGTAGCATGATGAAGCAAATTTGTATTTGTGTTTATTTACTCATCATTGCATTTAATAATTTAGTTTTATAACTGGTAACTGGCGGGCAATGGAGAGAGATATGCTTGGTGTGTCTTTGCGCGATAGAATCCGGAACGATGATATTCGCCAAAAAACCGGAGTTACCGACATAGCTCGAACAATTTTCGCGCTAAAGTGGCAATGGGCTGGCCACTTCGCTCTAAGAACCAACAACCGATGGTAAGAAAGGTTCTAGAGTGGAGACCACGAACCGGAAGACGCAGCGTAGGTAGGCCTCCCACTAAGAGGACTGACGACATAGTAAAAGTCACGAATAACCGGTGGATGCAACTAACATCTTGCCGTTCGAAATGGCGTTCTAAGGGGAAGTGCCCAGGCTGCTGATCCGAGGTAGTACCACCACCTACAAGTATACAGACAGTGAAGTTACTTAATCGCGTTTCTGGATGAGCCTGTAAGCTGCCGGTTCCAATAAGGTCGGCATAGTTAATGCCACTGCCACTTGCAGATATTTAACCATAGTAGGAGTCGTCTCCATTTATGGACTGCACTCCGGTATAACATCAGACGGGGTGCTGTCATTGTCGAGCCAAGTATAATACAGACCGTGAAGTGAGTTAGTCGCGTTTCGGGATCAGCTTGTAAGGTGCCGGTTTCAACTAGGCATAGTTGAATGTGTGCACCTCCATTCATGGACCGCACTCTAGCCTAACATCAAACAGGGTACTGTCATATATCGAGTCACAATATAAAAAAGAGTATTCAAAGTTTCTGCGATAAAAGTTTTAAATGTTATCATTTCATTCAGAAAGAGTGTGTACTTGTAAAAAGAATGTATGCGAAGAAAACAAGAGAATTGTTTTAGAATGGTGAAAAGAGGCACTTTGCTATCTTTGTCTATCTCTGTAGACGTAGAGGTGTGACAATAAATATAGTTAGTTTGTATAAGTACCTACGTTTTAAGTTATTGTATTGATTGTAGGCTGGAGTGCAGTCCATGAATAGATGCGACTGCTACGACTCATCTATTAGCAGGCTTAGTGAGAACCAGCAACTCCCAAGCTGATCCCGAAACGTGAGTGAGTCATTACACGCTCTGTACACTTTTAAGTTTTGCAAATAAGAGATGGTGGTACGAAATTAGGTAATCTTGTTTTATACATCACAGAGTACTGTCTTGAAACATGCTTGTTTTTAAAATTTGGTGGTATCTATTTATACAGTATATTGTTAAGCTAAAATGCGGTCCATAAATGAAAGCGACTGCTACCATAGCCTGTTAAATAACTGCAATCCTGCAGTTATTTAACCAAGTCACTTTACAGTCTGTTCACTTTTAACCCCGGTAGACTGGGCTCCAGTGCCTACCACTTATTTGATGAATTGATGAAAAATAAAGTAAAAAAAGTTGTACTTGTCTAACTATCGGCAGATAAAAGGAGCGCTGACTTTTGAGCTGCCCAGTATAAGGATCTGGAGATAAGAAGAGCGGTGGACGACTGCGGGAAGCACGTCCGCATATCTTTACTGTCGTGCACATATTTATGAATATTTTAAATTTTTTAAACATTCGAATAACGAGTAAGTAAGTTGGTAACAAAACATGTTGCCAGCTTGAATACCAGCGCTCTTTTTTATCTGCCGGGATCTATACATACTCATTATTATACGGAATAAATAATAATTAGTAAAAAATAAAATTGTAAAATCTAAACCAAAATAAACGCGATAGTAAGCTGCATAAAAATTGTTTAATTCAATACTCATTATTTTCACGTTTTCTCTCAGTTTATGTTTCAGTTGTAATCCCAAAAGTAATAGCCTTGAAAATAACTTTTAATGTCTATTACGTACAAACAGTATTCCCAAAACTCCCATATCTCATTTACGCAAACATTAACCAAAAATAATTAAAAACAAATAATAAATGGATGAAGGGAGATTGATTAAAATCAGAGGTGAGTAGAAGAATAAAACGGCAACAGCACCATCATAGATGTTGCCAGACACGGAAGAGAGATCGTCTTCTGTGTCTAAATGAAGGTGACTGCTACTACAGTTTAATAACTATAAGTATTAGTCACATCCACTATGCTGGCCTAGTTGAAACCGGCAACTTACAAGCTGATCCCGAAACGCGACTAAGTCACTTCACGGTTTACTACCTCGGATTAGCAGACTGGGCAACGATCCGACACTTTTTGACAACCAGAGCAAGTATCAGCTTCTTTTTTTAATTACCAGATATTTGTGAAATTTAATCTTACTATTAAACATAACATACTTATAAAAGCTATGAAACAAAATTTTGCTCCGACCGGAAACCGAACCCGGGACACCCTCGTAACGGACTGTTAGCATGGTAGCTGGTAGTGGTCTATTCCACGCCTGTCGTATTTCTTTGATAATTTAAAATATTATTAAAGTAACATAATACATTTATTATGTTAATGATATGAAGAAAGTGGAAAAGTAAGAGTTGATTGAGTTTCGTGAAAAGTGGAGATCCATTGCCTCTGCCAATAATACCTTTCTAAATGAGGCATGATAATTTGATTGTCATTGTTACCAATCACAATTAAAGACATTTAATTTAATTGAAAGCTGTCGGTCAATATTATTTGTCAATTTTCCGAAAGCCGGGCGTAGCTTACATCCTACTTATGCGATACCCGTGAATAATAGGATATCCCTCAAATCCCTATTCGGGTAACAAATAGCCGAACGATATAACATATTATCTAATTTATGCACGAATTATTAAGATACAAAAAATAGCAATCTAAATGTAAATACCGGACCTTTTTATTTTACGTAAAAAGGCTTAAAACAATAAATTAACTTCGAGTAGGAAGCTCAGCAAACATAAATTATAAAATATATTTAAACAAATAAAAGGAAATAAATTAACCTTTGTAATGGATGTCACAACACGTGACGCTACACGTGTGTTCCGTTTCATTTATTCAATAACCGCCCGTTAAACAATTGTTTGATATTACTTGTTAGTATACTCCAAATTATATTCAATTTACGGAAATATCAATCAATCAATTAGTCAAATTGTCACGCCTCAATTCCAACGGAATTGATTGATTGTGGTTTTAGTGTTCATATATAGCACACGTACAAAATAACTACCTAAAGGTGTGCCAATAAAGGACACATCTACACATCTATGTTCTTGAATTAAACAAATTTTATGCGGCTTACTATCGCGTCTATTTTGGTTTTGATTTTACAATTTTATTTTATTATTTCGACGTTTCGACAGCTTTACAGCCATCGTGGTCACGGAATATTAAAATAAAAATGTAAAATCAAAACCAAAATAAACGTGATAGTAAGCTGCATAAGATTTGTTTATTTCATTAATCAATCTTAGCAAAATCTCAAGCTACAGTTACGCATGCTTATTACTAGCACGAAAGCTTGCTTTTATTGAGCAAATGCTCATTAGTAGCATGTTTATTGAAACATTGCTAATAATGAGCATGCTCGTTTTAAGTTTGCTCAAAAATCGACGGTCCTGCGCTTTTTGAGAATGCTACATATACCTGCAGCGCGGGTGTAGTGTGCTTTTAGCGCGTTTGAACAGGTTTGCTTATTGAGCATGCTAGTATAGTAGTAGTAAACCAGCATGCCTATTGCTAGCAAATGTAAACTGCTCATAAGCATGCTCATATTGAGCATACTCAATAGCACGCTTGTTAGCATGCTATTTTACAGCATAAGAAAATATGATCTATGCTTTTAATAAAAATATTGACTACATTTACAATTCACAAAAAACAACATTACATAAAGCCCTTACTGCTTATATTCATGTACGAGTATGTGTGTTCGAACCAAATAAAATAGCCGTCAAATATCATTGGAAAATATCATTTCGCGTCAATGACTCTCGCGTCAAGGTTCTTCGTGGCTCTGATTCTAGTAAGGAAGAGTGTGAGTATATTTACGAACATTTGTATTCAAAAACGATTTTAATCTAATTCAAGATTGGATTATTTTATTTTTATTTGTATTCTACGTGTATACTCGTATTCTACCTGCGTATCTCGCACATTGCTGTGTCAATTCTTTCCCGATTACCTTACAAATATACATGCTCACTAAAATACAACATGCTCTGTTATACCTTACTGTTTTTTATATTAGTTCTAGGTAGCTAACTAAATTTCTTACTTATAAATCAAAATGCTATCCCCTGAGTGCTGATGTGCGGTCCATGAGTTAAACGCCACTACAAAGTCAAAACACTTTTGAAAGTGTTGGTATAGCTTGTCCAACTATAAATGTAGTGCCCCTCCGCTTTTTAGTTTATTTAAATGTGTGTCTGCAAATATTTCTAACTATACTACTATACTTAATCAAATTTACTGCAAAATTACTGCTCCTAATTTTGTGTCCAACCAGCAACTGAATGACCTATTACAATTGCATTTTCGGTGTGCTGCATTCATATTTTATGTTTTCTCGTGTGCGCGAATGCGGTGGAGGGGCGCGTCATTTCGGCTTAGACAGACTATACTACCTCGGATCGACTATACAACCTTTATTTCTGATACGTTGATATTTTATTTGATAGTGATATTTTTTTTGGCTGACATATGACAGAACCTTTTATTAATTGCCTTATATTAAGCTGTACTATGCTTTTGCACTCTATGCTTTTGCAGTCCTCGGAGGCGATAACTACTACAGTCAATAGCTGCAAGTAGCCGTCACATCTCCTATGCCTACCTAATTAGAACCGGCAACTTACAAGCTAATCCCAAAATGCGAATAAGACACTTCACGGTCTGTATACTTGTAAGTGGATTCGCAGGCTTTATTAAAAAATATTTATAATATAAATGTTGCAAATAAAAGGTTTGAAACAAATCTTTGCTTCGACCAGGATTCGAACCCAACGCTTAACGGACTAGTGTGCTAACCCATACGCCACGCTTGCCGCAATGGTAATCTAATATTGTCAGCATAAATAATAAGGTTTCCCAACTTATTGATTGATTCGGGTCTACGCATTCTACTATGAAAAAGTGTCATGTGGCATATCTCAATATCAATGTAACAAGAATCAGACGCGAAGGGTTGGTGGCAATAACCCTGACCTTGGGCTTATACGCGTCTCTCACGGGACCAACTGTGAATTTAGGACATATAAACAATGTTTATATCACCTCTGCCATCCTGAGCCGAGTCATTTATTATTTAAGATTGGGTAATTCGAGTTTCGATTCGTGTAATATTTCTATTTATGACAATTTTGTTCGATTACTCGAGTTGGTTCATCATTTTCCCAGTCAGCTGTTTCGGGGTAGTACAGCCCCGCTACCAAACAGTTAAGTGAGTTAGTGGCGTTTCGGAATCAGGTGGAAAGTTGCAGGTTCTAATTAAGTCGGCATAAAGGGTTCAACCGATAGGAAAGAAAAGTTCTAGACTGTAGACCACGAACTAGCAGCCGCAGCGTGTCGGTAGGTACTAGGTGGACTGACGATATAGTGAAAATTACGAATAACCGGTAGATGCTTTGGCATATACGCTGGCATATAAATATATCGAATATGATGATGATGAAATCCTTGCCGTGTCCGGCAACAGTGACTCCTTAGTCAGTACTATGATGTGCTCTAATATATACGCTGTATATGTCAGACCACAATAAAAAGAATAAAGCTGTTCAATAGCTTATACGCTCGACAGATTTTTAATCTTTAATTTAACTATTTTGAAATATGTATTGTTGGTTTAAACACAATTGTGTTATTGAAACAATTTCTTGGCATCTATATATTTCTTAAAAATTTTTTAGCATCTAAGGCGAGCATGGTCTAGTGGTAGTGCAGTGGTCACGCAAACCGAGAGCACGGGTTCGAAACCACTTGCCGGCACCAATGTATCTCGGATATATGTACTTTGGTTGTATTATTTCTATGATACAAGCACTTTAGTAGCTTAATATAGAAATGTGAATAAATAATAAAAAAAAAGTAATCTTCCTCACATTTCGCAAAGCCGCAACAACAGGGCTCATCCCTACTTAGACATCCCTATATGACATTTATATACGGTAATAATAATAATATTAGATAGAGATGAAGTGTTATTGAAAGCCATACTGTTATTATTTTGATACCTACCTATTTATTTTAGTATTGGCTAATAAATATTTTCTTCGTAAACAATTTCATTTCCCAATGGAGAAATAGATCTTGTAGCGCTCACAATTATATTAACTAGCTTTTAGATTTAATTGTTTTATTTATTTTATATTAGAAATGTACATTTGAAAGGCTTTAATTAAGTTCTACGATTTAATGTTTTATTAATTTATTAGTGAATTAAATTATTTATTTATTTCCTATAATATTTAATTATTGAAAACGAAAAAGATTTTATTTAAGACTTTACTTAAAAGACGACTCGCGTGGCTCATTGGTCAACATTATCGTTCCGTTCCGCTTAAGTCCCCGGTTCAATTCCCGATCGGAGCTAAGATTTGTTTCATAATCACTTCTTAGTAATATCTGGCTGATTTCGATTTGATTGATCGAAAGATTTCGACGAGATATGCTCAGATGCTGACTTATTTTTTTCATACAAGCTCTATTTACGGTGAATTCTCTTTTATAATTTAGAAATTAACATATTTATCGATATAGCAAATAAAAATATTAAAACAAAACATATATCTTTAGTAAATTTGGATATTTATTAAATCTGTTACTTGTGTAACTGATAGCAATTCAGTTTTTATTTTACATTGATATAAGTACATTCAGTACTTCATAGAAACAGGACGACCAAAGTACATACATATATCAAAGATACATTGGTACAGGCAAATGGTTTTGAACCAGGTGTTCTTGGTTTGCGTGACCCAATTCGGAGGGTTCGCAAGGGTATTGCAATCAATCCCTTAGACCAAGGTTGCCTAAAGAACAAAGCTTTTCTTTGCCTCAATGTCCAAAAACTCTAATGATATTTTACTCAACCAAATTTATATTAGGTTAATGACATTTTATATTATATATTTTTTTTATTGTGACTCTACATATGACAGCACCCCGCTTGATGTTAGGCCGAAGTGTGGTCCATGAATGAATGTCACTGCTACTAGAATTCAATAACTGTGAGTAGCAATCACATCCACTATGCCGGCCAGATGGAACCGGCAACTTACAAGCTGATCCCGAAACGTGACCAAATCACTTCACGGTCTGTATACTTGTAAGTGGTGGTACTACCCCGGATCGGTGGACTGGGTACCACTGCCTACCAGTCTTTGATAACCAGACCCGAAGCAAATACCCATCTCTTTTTTTTATTAACAAATATTTGCAATATTTAATATTAATAAATATTACAAATAAAAGCTATGAAACAAATATTTGCTCCGACCGGGGATCGAACCCGGGACTTTATGCGCAACAAACCAATCGCTAAACCGTTCGTCCACGCCTGTCGTCTAGCCTATCATATAGCCCTGTCAATATAAGTTAAAAATCGAATAGCTCAAATTTAAGTCAAGTCTTCGTGTAACTGAATATATCAAGTTTTTAATTAGGACACAAACATGTAAATTGTCTGTAAAATGAAATTTCCTACAAATACATCGCTTAGGAAAATGAAAAATGCGACTTTACTCCAACGTCAACAAATCGCTTCAGCGCACTCGTTCACTGTAAGCTCTTGGTAGGGTTACCACTTCATCAAGTCTTACTTTTTACTTACATCACGTTTTTTTACTTACATGTACATCTAAAATGAATATTTTTAGATGTTCAGACCAGTTTCAAGATGAACATTACATTGGTATATGTTAATCTATTAGCCTAATCCAAAAAAGAATAAGAAAGTGGGCCTATTGAAATAGTATATTTTTTTATATTGTATAATTTTTATTTGTAGGATATTCTATTTTTTTTTATTTTATCGTTCGAAATGGCGTTCTAAGGGGAAGGCCTATGTCCAGCAGTGGACGCCTTCTGGCTGATGATTATGATGATATTCTATATAGTAAAAAATAGTAATGTAAATTGAATAAGGAAAAATAAATGAGTGGATATCGTTCAATTCAGACTGGGTATCTTACTGTCTCTTAATGCGCCCTCTGACGTAGTGGTATACATTCACATGGATTCGACCTCCAGACCTAGTTGACCGATGTGTACACGTGATGTTTTCTGTCCAATTATAATAAGTATTAAAAAAAAGTATAAAAAAGTAATAATTTTCGCCGAAGGTTCAGCTACTGTTTTTTTAATGTAATTTAACTTTCTATCCTGTTATTGGTAATTAGCCGAAAAACAATTGGATTTCAGGAAAAATTCCTATTAGCCCAAAAAATAGGATTTTTCCCTATTAAACCAATCGTTTACAATTATAAAAATCTAGCGATTCGATTTTCTTTACATCATTGGGCTCCCAAACTCTTTCTTCATTATTTTCTTTATTTCATGTATTTCTCTCAAATAAGATGAGACAAAAATATATTAAAGTTAGGGTTGGCACTTCTATCTACGCATCGGGCGCTGCTGATTTTACAGCAATTATATTTTCGTTATTTTAATAGTGCTTTCTAGTTGGATATATTATTTAAATCCAATGGTTTCATTTTATCCACATGCCAATAGGATTTTTTCAATTTTAGGGTAAATAAGTTAGGATAATTGAACCTGTCAGATACATTGCGCCTGATCTAAGGAGTTTTTTAGGGACGTCCAATTGAAAACATAATAATATTATTTGCCCCCTGCTGGTGAAGGGATCTGTTATTCTATGTCTCTTGACACTTTGCGATTGTCAATTAGATAGGAATCACAAAAAAATAGGAATGTATATTTTTATTTAGCGATCTCAGTTTTGACTAACTGCGATGGAGTTTGCAATCTAGAGACCATTCCGTAGTAGACTGTGCTTAATACATAAGACATGTGGCAGAGATGACCCAGTTCGACAAAATGAATCCTACTATTTCAAACATTCATTTGTTTAATCAATAAGGATTAATTCTATCACACCAAATGCATTCAAAAGTGTCAACCCTAACCTTTAGTAGAGATTCACTGATGCATATGAGCTGTAATCCCATTGCATTTAACTCAATGAACCTTTATCTAGCTTTAATGTCACTACGACTTAATATTTACCTATTTTTACTTGTTATATTAAACTTCTAATACAACTCCCTTGCTTCCCTCACATCCATAATTCTTCTCATACAAGCTCTTCGATTATGGGTACTAGGCAATCCAGTCTTAATGGGAGTTGTTTCAGGATCCATTGCTTCTACCTATCCCTGTGGGAAGAAGGCGTGACAATTTGATTGATTGATTCTAAAACAACCTTGTCTTACCGAATAGTTTAACATATATGATTAAATTTAAATTGTATACTTCAAGTAGCAATATTTTTTTTTTTGAGGAAAATAATGTGAACAAACATGTCGTTCGAAAGAGTTTGTAGCAAGATTTAAATTATTTTCGAGTTATGACGTATATTTAAAAGAGAAGTGAAGAGATTAAGTTAGTAGTAGTCCCTCAAACATTTTTTTTACAATTAATATAATTAAAACATTTTACGTTAGTCAGTTTGAAAGCAATTCACGTATTTCTCTTCTTCGCTGCTAATTTAGCTAAAGCAATGCTTTGTTTACATTTTTAGCCTGGTAAAAAAATGCGGACGATATACATTGTGTGAGTACTGTTGAAAAGGAAGACACTTCCCGTGATCTTGTGGAAAATTGTAGAGCGAAATACTTACCTACACGTTAAAAACATTAATGTACTCGCATTATTTAGAAATTATAAACTATGTAAACAAACTACTATTTTATCTATACCTTAAATAAATACACATCGAAAGTAATGGTAACTATTCTTAAAGAAGTTAAATTAATAAGTGAGCAGTTTTTCATCGGTTTTTATTTTGTTAGAAAATATTATTATGTAATTAAAGGCAAAGAAATTGTGTTCCATACAGCCTATTCTTTAGTTATATATATATAATAGGTAGTTACTATTAAAGCCGTTGTAAAATAGTATTATGTCTTGGAGGCAATACAAATTAATTATACTTTATTTTCACTATTCTTACAAAAGTTATATTTTAAAAACACAAGATTTACAAGTCATTTTGCTGTTCAAATTCTTTAGAAACGTGCCATGATCGTTTTGTTTTATTATTTATAATGCCCTGTCACAGAATAGCGAATCATGATACCGACAGTACCGAAATAAAGTTAGGTGATGGTAGTCTTACTAAGATATGTTATGGAAGTTTTTGTAAATTCATTTGTTTAAATAGTTTCCAAGTTCTAATTAAATAATATATACACAGTGCATTGAAGCCTTTTCAGAGTTCTCGGAAGAATTCTCTCATATTACCAACAATAACTGTTATTTTTATTTGTATTTCTATAAATTAATTTTGTTTCTACATTTCTTGGTTTTCTTTGTTATCATATCTTATTATGGTTTCTTGTTTATAAGTTAAAATGATATTCCTCACCTAGAATATCATTTTCTTCGGTATAGCTTTTGATTCCACTTTAAATTATATTAGTTTTGTAATTATTACTGAGCCAGCCTGATTTTCCAGACGAGGCAGACATTTGAGTCGATTCTTCTGTCTTCGGCACTTTTGGATCTTTCCTTGCTTACCAATAAATGTCGAATCGCAATTTAACAAAGAAGTCATTTAAATTTAGAAGTTATCAAATTGTATAGTGCGTTCTTGAAAAATAAATAAACCTTCGTTTATTTAAAAACGCGCGTTCCCCACCTTTGTTGTATTTTAACAGTATCGTCATACTAGTGTCATAAAAAAAGGATTTATCGCAACTATAATAGCTAAGGATACTAAATTTGGACAAAAAAACATAGTTTGTTACATGAAATTTAACGATAGTAATTTTTATTGTGTTCAACATATGACAGCTACCCGCCTTTTTTTTATTGTGACACGACATCTGACCTCGACCCGCCTGATGATAAGCAAGAGGAGGTCCAAGAGTGACGACGACTGGAAAAACCGAGTGAGCCGCCACTATGCCGGCCTAAGGTGCTTCTTTACGCATCGCTTGAAGGATCTAAGGTCATAGGATGGAGAGAACACATAGGCTGGCAAAGCATTCCACTTGTCAAAATACGATGTTATGCCTGATGTTAAGCTGGAGTGCGGTCTATGGATGGAGACGACACACTACAGTTAAATCAATTGAATGCTAGTAGAGTTACATAATTGTAAGTAGCAGTCGATCCCACTATGATAGCCTAGTTGGGACGGCAACTTTGAAGCTAAACGCGACTGAGTTACACTTGAAATTTAATTTAAACAACGAAATCCTTTACTAAAACAAATTATTTGTGTAAATTCAATCAATTAATCAAATTGTCAAGCTTCTATTCCACCAGAGCGGAGACAATAGAAAACCTCTTTTTATTATTCAGAAACAACTCTCTCGCTTCCTTCATACAACCTTAATGTAAAACTATCTGTTCCCATTAAACTCGCCTATTTTTTTTATTTTTATTGTGACTCGACATATGACAGCACCCCGCTTGATGTTAGGCTGAAGTGTGGTCCATGAATGGATGTCACTGTTACTCCTATTCAATAACTGTAGTAGCAGTCATATCCACTATGCCGGCCAGCTTGTAAGTTGCCGGTACCAAACCGGCAACTTACAAGCTGATCCCGAAACGCGACCAAATCAGTTCACGGTCTGTATACTTGTACCACCAGTACTACCCCCAATCGGCAGACTGCCTACCACTCTTTTATAACCAGACCCGAAGCAAATATCTATCTCTTTTTTTATTACAAATATTTGCAATATTTAATATAATTATACAAATACAAATAAAAGCTTTGAAGTTTTGAAACCAATATTTGCTCCGACCGTGAATCGAACCCGGGACTTTACGCGCAACAAACCAATCTCTGACCGTTCGTCCACGCCTGTTGTCAAACTACTTTTAACTTTGGTGCAATCAAAATTTTAAATAAATAAATAAGTCTCCTACATATCCGTTGCATTGTCATATGTCCTATTACAGACTGTAATCTATTTCTGTACCAAATTTTATCCAGATCCATCCATCCAAACTTTCGCATTATTATCGATTAGTATTGACATATTAATAATCTAAATATTATTTTATTATATTGTAATTTTTATAGGCAGACGCCAGTCTGGCGATCCGGGGTAGTGCCACGCCTTTCAAGTTTACAGACTGTGAAGTGACTTAGTCGCGTTCCGGACCAGCTTGAATATTGCCGATTCTAACTGGGCCGGCGTAAAGGATACAACTGGTTCTTGTAACTATTTTACTGTAGTAGCAATCGCTTTCTACTTGTACTCCAGCTTATCATTAGGCGGGTGCTGTTATATTATATTATATTAAATTATATTATATTATATTAAATTATATTATATTATATTATATTATATTATATTATATTATATTATATTATATTATATTATATTATATTATATTATATTATATTATATTATATTATATTATATTATATTATATTATATTATATTAAATTATATATTGTCAAGTCACAATAAAATTACACTGGAAGAAACTTAACTTTTGGCCATACAATGCATTAGTATAAATAAGAGAAGTACTAAAAAGTTGGCAGGCTTTAGATGGCTATTTTACATTTATAGTTAATCCAGATTTTATATTATTGTTGTGGCTCAAGTTCGATCCATGAATGGAAGCGACGGCTACATGTTAATTGCTATACTATGCCGGCCTTATTTGATGTCTTTCAAGCTGATTCTGAAATGCGACTGAGTCACTTCATGGTTTGTACACTTGAAAGTGGTGGTACTAGGCAGACTAATACAAGAGATTTTAATGAATCAAATTAAATTGTCGCGCCTCTTTCCCATGGAGATAGGCAGAGACAATGGAGCGCCACTTGCCACGACCCTGACACAACTCCCTTGCTTCCTTCACATCCAAAATTTTCTTCATACAAGCTCTAAGATTATGGGCGCTAGGCAACCTAGCTTTCTTGAAGATGTCTCCGATAAAAATGTAGTCGAGTAAAAATGGAGTAAAACTTGTGTTAATGGTAAATAACACTCTACTTGCCTAATTAAATAATTTAGGGGAAGTGCAAAAGCGACGACGACTGAAAAAGGTTCTGACTCAGTCACTATTCCGGCCAGAGGTTTTCGTAAGTGTTTTCCATCAAAGATAAGCCGTTGATAAATAGGATTTGATTAAGACGGTAGGCGAATTTATTCGGACTATCAAAGTCGCCTAGTTGAAACGGGACTTGGTCACTTGATGGTCTGTAAACTTGTAAGTGGTGGTACTAACCCGGATCGCCATACTGGGCATCATTACTGTTATGTCTGGTAATATGATAAATAAAACAAGCATGTTGTATGCATCATGGCTTGTATTCGACTGTGTCGGCGCGGACGTAGCCGCTCAGCGGGGTTAGGTTGAGCAAGTTAAAACGATTATTGTCTCTCGTCGACGATTGGCAAAATAATAAAAGCTAGGCTAAATCCACCAAATGAGACTATTGTCTGTGTCTGTGTCGTCGCACAGACGATATTCGTTACAACGATTAATTGTCTCGTTTTATTGGATTTAACCTAGCTTTTATTATTTTGACAATCGCCGACGAGAGACGATAATCGTTTTAACCTGCCAACCTAACCCCGCTGCTTATTGACTCGTATTTATAAAACTATCCACATTAAAACAATTACCTACTACTCTTTATATTTACCTAAATTAAAAATGATAGGACTTTACTATGTAGAAGCGTTGGTTAAATTGGAATCGCGCATAGGGATAATGTTTATATCACCTCATTCAGCTTACTGGTAATACTATACAGAAAAATTGGCAAATGTACTTGACCCGCCTAACTATTTACACATTTATTTGTATGTAAGCCAAGCTTATAAGATTTATGGGTGACACTAACACTCCCTTGCCTCAAGTGATTCCTACTTGAATCAAGATCAAATAAGCCAATTTATTCTCACAAAAAGAATGACCTAACTTCAACTTATCTGTCCTAGTTTCTGTTTGATCTAGGAATGATATTCAATACTAAAAAAATAAGTATAAATACGTACGTATTGGAAAAGCTATCGTAGTCTTGTGATTGTGAGAGCATTTTATTTATTTTATTTTTTATTGTGACTTGATATTTAACCGTAAGTTGTCTAATTGATTATCTTGGAACACTACAAAGTACAATTGTCAAATAATATAAAAATATAGATAAAAAAATTCACTAAAATACATAATTAAAAGAAGACCCTTTAGGCAAGTTTCCGAAGATACTGGCAGTGTTCCTCCTTTGAATAGCTAGACTAATTCTTTGTCCGAGGTAGCTGCCAACTCTTCGGTCTCCAATAAATATGCAACAGTTTTCCTCTTGCAATAATTTTTTACATGCTTTTATTGTTCTAAAGGTAGAGAAAGTTAACCAGCATGACGTTCACTTGCGTGCACAAAAGTACAACAAGTATAAATAAATTAATATAAATAATATTTTATTATTTAAATTGGTAAAACATAACATTAGGAACATTTTCCCTGGATCATTAAACAAATTTCATGCTAGCTTTAATTCGAAAATTATTATATTAATTTCCTGAAAATTCTCATAATGAAATGTTGTAATTCAAACAATAACTTTAGATCAAATAGTGTTCTCAATAGTAATCCATAAACCCCTAAGGATTTGCCTGTCAATTTCTAAGCCTTTCAAAGTAAATTAAGATGAAAATATAGAGATTTTGCGATGTGTTTAGAATTACATTTATAAGGGCGATGGCAATGTAACACGACTATCTTTACTGTACCGGTGTACTATTTTCACTGCATAAAAAGCCTATACCGTTATCACTGTTATCTTTTTCGTACCTTTTCGGGATACTGGCCGTCAGTGACAACAGAAACCAAAATAACAATTAATTTTTTTTTGTTTTTATGCGCTCTTGGACCACTTTTTGCAGTCCGGCAAGTTCAGTGACATATGAAATGAACATATTAAAAAAATGTACGAAATCCCGTATAATTCCATGTTTAATTGTAAACCCGTTTAAAGCCTTAAAGAGTATAGAGAACTTGGTGTAAAGCAATCAAAGTTTTGCATAGGAAAATTACCTGATTCAAAGGCTTTTGAGTGCGAATACACACCGTTTTTGCACTATACCAATAATGACACAGTTGGCGAATAACCAAGCTCTGTCCTTTGTATAGTAACAATGTTGCATCTATATTGTGTGACCGAAATTATGCAGCAAAATGCTACACAATAAGTTTTTACATATAGCCTTTTAGATAATATATGTCTTTATATACGCATTGTGAGCGTTAGTAAATTCTATAAAATCTTTAACTAAGTTTATAAGCAATAAACTCTTGACGTCTTAGATACCATATTTATGTATGTTCACAAAAATATGTATGTCTACATACTGGTATAGTAATAGTTGTAAAATCATTTTACAATATTGTAAAAGAGTCCAAGAAGACAAGTTTGTTTTGGAAAAACTTTGCCAAAAAGAAACCACCTATAAGACACTGGACACCTTTTCTTAAAGTGATACGCAGTAGATCCGGAGTAGTACCTACCACTTAAATAAAACCCTATATTACAGATATAATACTATACGTTGCACATAAAGAAATTTTCTTTGTGTATTATCTAATGACTATTATAAACGGTGTTTACCTGTTCAATTCAAATCGTCACGCCTTTTTCCCACAGAGATAGGCAGAGACAATGAAGCACCACTTGCTACGATTCTAACTCGCTTTCCTCACGTCCACAATGATTTTCATACAAGCTACTCAAGGGACAACCCAGCTTTCTTCAGGATGTAGTGACAAGGATTGACAAAGGAATGCTTTGAGAGTATGCTTGGCACATGGACACATGAAAGAGATGAGTGAAAAATAATAAAATCGAGAGAAAATATATTATAGTTGGAGTTAACATTAACTCTAAATTAAAATTCAAGGATAGATTCTATTTTTAAAAATGTAGGAGTACTTTTAAAAAGCTATTTCCGTGATGTGTAATCGTTGCAGTGGTGCTTAGTGTAATAGTGTTCATTAGTGTTTATGTCCAACCTCGTTTTTAATGCTCCATGAAGATAATCTTAACATTACATTTGAAGAATTAAACAAATTTTATGCGGCTTTGCAGCCATCGTGGTCACGGAGGCTCGAAATGCGCGACGCGACTAAGACACTGCACGTTCTGTACTCTTGAAAGTGGTAGTACTACCTCGGATTGGTAGACTTAGCCAATGATCGCCAACTGTGAATACCACTCTTAAAAAGATCGTGGAAATTCATTTATCTTTGCTTATATCTGTGGGAATTGAGATGTGACAATCACTGATGGAAGAGAGTTTTTTTTATTGTGGCTCATCATATGACATCACCCTGCCTGGTGTTAAGCTGACGGTACATGAATGAAGGTGACGTCTACTACAGTTAAATAATTATAAGCAGTCATGTCCAGCCTAATGTAGCCCTAGTTGGAACCTGCAACTTACAAGCTGATCCCGAAACGCAATTAAGTCACTTCACGGTCTATATACTTGTAAGTGGTGGACCCCCATTCTGAAAGTGTCAGGATTATAGTGGTTTAATTATATAGCATTAAATTATTGTAATTTTACAGTAAAACTCTCAAGAGGTTTAATCCAATCTGTTACTTATAAATAATTTGCTATATCTCACAACTTTAGCCCAAAACTTAAATGAAGAAACTGAATGCTATTATAGAAATATCAAGGGACAGGTAAATCTTATCCTAAACATTTTACAAATGACTGGGCATTTTGTTTACTATAATTGTATTATGGAAACATTTACAAATATTACATTTGTAACCGACTAAACATATTCTATTAAGTATCTCTCCATAGACATACCTTAATAATGAGAATACTACTGACAATGTTCGAGGAGCCTTTAACCCTGCCCTACCTCGTCCTTTCTTTACGCACCAGCACATACTTTCGACTGAATCGGCAGTCGAATTAAGGAGGTATGGCGCGTCGTTTCCTCGAAAAACAATCGATAAATCTTATATCCTTCGAGAGAATCGTGAAAAGGCACCTTTGGCCGGAATATTGTATTAACTAGTGATTGAGTTATTGAGGCAATTAATGAAAAATGTTTTACAGTCGTCGGTGTAAACCTCCAAAAAAGAAGCTATGTTAGAAGAATATGATTCATTAATTAAACATGGAACTTTTAAGTTAGTAGACTTACCTCCGGGTAGAACTTTAGTGGACAATAAATGGGTTTTTAAAATTAAACAGTATTAAAATGGGTGCAAGGATAGAAATAAAGCGCGATTAGTGGCAAAAGGGTTTACACAAAAATATGGTGTTGATTATCATGATTATTTTTCACCAGTTGTAAGAACAGCTACAATACGGTTATTGTTAGCTATGGCTGTTGATCTGGACAGGGCCGTCTTAAGCATATTCAGCGCCGGGGTGCGAAAGTCAAGGCTCCGCTCGCGTGGTCTCAGTGTAGTAGGTACCTATCGAAATTTATGGCGGTCGAAATGCGCCCCCTTGAACCGCCGGGTAAAGACGGCCCTGGATCTGGATATAGATGTAGAACATTTAGATGTCAAAACTGTTTTTTTAAACCGTGAATTAAAGGAAGAAGTTTATATGAAGCAACCTCAATGTTTTGTTGCTAACGGACAGGAACACAAACTCAATCAAAAAACTACCAAGATCTAAGTTAGATCAAATGAAATTAAAATCACTCACGTCTTATTACCAAACGTGTTGGCAGAACTAATTGAAATACACAAAGGGTTGCATAAAGACCTGTTAATATTTTAAAGGAAATTAAATTTTAACTAATTATTTCGTTGCCTGACGTATATTAGACATGCCTTTGTAATTAACTAAACCAGATGTCAAATAAGGCTTAAATGTTGTCAAATCTCCTTATCTTCTTTTGTTTAGTTGATGACTTAGTAGGTACATGTATTAGATAATAATGAAAATGAGGTGATAATAGTACTTTACAATAACTTCTGAAGAAGTCTTGAAGGAAACACGAAGAAACACGTTCCACTGCTTTGAATCACTTGTTTATACTCAACAAGTGATTTATGACTGTATATTTCTACCATTATTACGTAAAGAAACACTAGTTTTACAAATAATTTTAAATTACACATTTGCCGCCAAAACTGCCAAGATTGTCAAAATACATTAAATTAAATAAATTATTTCGTTTTTAAATTTACATTTCTATACTAAGCTACTAAAGTGCTTGTATCATAGAAACAGGAAACAGAACAACCATAGTACAAGTATCAAAGACAAGTACAAGTACCGGTGGGTGGTTTCGAACTCGTGCTCTCGGTTTGTGTAACCATTGCGCCTTCAAATGGATATTAATTAATTTGAGTTTTCTGCAAATAATTGTAAGTTAGTTACAGTTCTGAATAAATGTATTACTTAAAGCATTTTAGTATAAATAGCTGGGTAGTAAATAGTGTAATCGGGTATCCCTAAAGGATCCGTTTGTCACCGCATTCTGACCCCAAGGCAGCCATTTCATTGTTATGTTTGCTAGGAATAATTTACTCAAAACATTTTTTTATTCTTAGGTTTTATTTTTTTAATTTATAAAAGTCAGCAGTGGTTTGAAAAATAATACGAGTATGTAATGTGTTCAGTTTTATAAATAAGTTTTTCAGATTTATAAATTCCTTTTGTCAATTTACTTTCACTTATCCTTTCCATGTCTCCAAACCATCGAAACATTCCTTTGTCAATCCTTGTCACAACATCTGATGTGGAGACAAACCCCTCCTGGGTTCTTTCCGTCCAATTCGGAGACATCCTCAAAAAAATATTCTCATCCTCTACGGTCATAAGCAAGGCAAGAAGCGGTTATTTAAGTGTGGTAGCAATCGACTATATTAAAGAACCTCACTCCAGTTTAACATCAGGCGATGATAGTTATAAGTCGAGCCACAATAAAAAATACTTTTGTCGCCAAAAATTATGTAATGAAAATTCACTTCCATTTATCTCGGGGACACAAAAAGCTTTAAGAAATTAGTATCATTATGGTTGTCGTTACTTGGCTGGCAATGCAAACAAAGAAGAAAACTGCAAATGTTTTTTTTTTGTTCTTAGGCTGTCTGTCCATTGAAGTTGGGTTGCCAAGTTAAATTTTCATTTCACAAGAATTTTGTTTTGTCTTGACATTTGAAATCGACTGGCTTGATTGTAATCAAGGAGAGGTCCAGGAAAACGAATCAATTCCCTCAGTCGGCTTGACTATACTGGCCAAATTGGAATAGTGCATAGATCCCAAAGGTAGGATGGGAAAAACATTGTATAGAAAATATGTAGGCGGATAAAGAACGGACTTTCAAGAGTGGTAGGTAGACAGTTGGTGGTCATTTGTAATTTGTTCTTTAATAATTAGATTGAATATTACAAATTTTTGGGGGCGGATATTTGCTCCATTGTTTGGTTATCAAAAAGTGGTAGGCATTGATGCCTTGTCTGCCGTTCCGGAGTAGTAGGTACCACCACTTACAAGCATATCTACAATCCGTAAAGTGACTTAGTCGCATTTCTGGCTAACCTTGTAAGTTGACGGTTCCAACTAGGCCGGCAATGTGGATCCTCCAATCATGGGCCGTAATTTTTTTTTCTGACCATAACAAGAGCTCTACCAAGCCCTTTAAACTTTCGGCTTTTGTAAAATAGTCGTGGTCGCAGTAAAAATTGTAATATAATGCATTTTAATCGAAAATAATTAGGTTAAATAGGTATTTAATAATTACTTATCTTAACTAACATTTACACACAATTATTAGATTTATGCAAAAAAATTAACACACAATAGATTCTCGTCTTGAAAATAGCGCCATCTTACGGGAGTCTGTCGCATTAAATCAAATAAAAACTAGATGTCATTTTAGTTCAGTTATTTTCGAATAGATGGCGTTGCACTGTGCGTCGCCCCTTGCGAGAGGTTTTTAGATTCTTAAGGAATGAATTAGATGGCGCGACAAAATATATTGTATTTATATTTCTATCTGATTTGGATTAATTTATTAGTAGGTTCATTATTAATCGGACGTAATTAAGCAACAGGATCCAATCTACAAAACACCTTTATTATTACTTGTTTTTTTTTATTATCTTTATTTGTTTTTTTTATATTATATATTGTGGCTCCACGTAAAGGTTAGCAGCGGGGTTAGCTGGTGGATAAGTGCCAAACGATAGTGCTCCAACCTAACCCCGCTGGTAGATAATGCCTAAGGCATTAATCTTGCCTATGTGCTTTTTTTTGTGCAATAAAGAGTTTATAAATAAAATAAAAAATAAATTATATTATTTTAAGTGGAGTCCAATAATGAATTCGACTGCTACTACAGGTTCAGTTAGAAGGTAACTTTCGCATCCACTATACCGGCCTAGTTGGAACCGACAACAAGCCAATCCAGAAACGCAACAGACCGTGAAGTGACTTACACTTCACGGTCTGTAAACTTGTAAGTAGTGGGCGCCTCATAGAATTGTCTAAGGACCTTTTTTTATCATCAGTTATCGGTGCTCTTGGATTTTCTCTTGTTTACCATGAGACTCGTCGAATTCTATGTAAAGTTATTTTTTTTCTGATTGCAACTATAGTATTATTTATGTATTCTATAGGTATGTATATTATTTGCAATGTAAATTGCAAGTAAACAAGTTCCCAACAGAATTCACATACTCGTACTCGTATTTACAAAAAGTCCCAAAAACATGAGGCGTGTAACGTTATCGTTCAAACAAACAAGGAAACAAAGACTATAAAGAAGCGACAAAAACTCCAGTTAAGGTTTCCTGTTGTGCTACACGAAGCCTGAACCGCCCTTGCACTTGGTCAATACGATCAATTTTAATACGGGTCAAAATATATGAGACTTCTTACTTTTGGTGTGATTTATTATTTGTGAGGATATTTATCAAATAAGCCGGGATCTGTGGTGGGGCGACGACCGCTCCCTTTCCTTTTTTAATATATATTTCCTTGGCACTTTTTGTATCGTCAGCAGAGATAACGAGCCTGTCGGATATATTATGCGTTTCTTTTAGCATAATTTGTTGTCTCGCTGTTACTTTAATGTTTGTAACAAAATATGAGGACATTTTATCTTTTTAATTTCATGTTGCCAGTTCCAATAAAGAGCGATTTTTCGCTAATTTTCTTCGTAAATTAGTCGTGGTATATTTTCTTCGTTTTTAAGATCGTTATATTGTATTTTGTATGTTTTACAGGAATTAGGTTTCTTATTTTATTTTATGTTTACATTTATTTAGGAATGAATGGTAACTAAATTATTGTTTTGGATACATAAAAAGAATGGATATTTATAAATTAGAAATGAATGGAGGATAAAACTACAGATTAAACTTTGATTAAATCGGTGACATTCATAATAAAAAAAATCGGTTCGCTAGTGCAGTGCCTGCACAAAGACAATTGTGGCTGTGAAGGAAACGAGAGAGATTTTTAACTACGATTCAGCGCGTCCTTTCTTAGTCGAACAATTAGCAAGTGAATCAGACGGAGCGTGAAAAAGCATCTCAAACCTCTGAAGGCCACTAAGGCAACCGTGAATTGAGTCGTTATTTCATACGTCGCCGGCGCTCTTAGACCTCACTTGCTTATCAACAGACAAGTCAAGTTCAAATATTGTATCGATCAATCAATTAAATTGTCAAGCCTTTTTCTCACAGAGAAACACAGAGACAATGTAACTCCACTTGCCACGATCCTGACATAACTTCCCCGCTCTCCCCACATCCACAATTTTCTTCATATAATCTCTACGGGTATGGGCACTAGGCAACTCAACTTTCTTAAAAGAACAAACCTTTCCTACCGACACAACACTCGCTATGATTCTTGTTTTATAATGTCACTCTATTAACCGTTTCCCATATTGAGGAAATTAATTAAAAAATGTTTCAAATTAACCTGATTGCAGTAACCAGGGAATTCTGGTAAACAAAACAACAATAAAGCATTTGCCCCAAAAATCATTCGTCTTGTCAGAACAACCGAGGGGACACTTATTGCGTTCCTTAGCTGATAGTAATTCGCAACGCATGCGATACTGCGCTCTCGTACCCTATTGTTATTTTGATGAGAAATATTAAAAACAAACGGAATTAGTAACAAAAAGGTAACTTAACTTAATTTAAGATTTATAAGTTAATAATTACCTCGCCCCTTAAGCTGGAGTTAAAAAACTTCAAATAGCCGTCCTAGTTGAAACCGGCAACTTACAATCTGATCCCGAAGCAGGATCAGATTTTTAATGCAAATTGAAAATGCAGTAGCAGTCGCCTCCATAACCGCACTCCAACTTTACATCAGACGGAGTGCTGTCAATTGTCGAGTCACTATAAAAAAGATAATTGAGTTCGCTTTTTGTAACTAAAAAAGCAATTTTTTAAAATAAATAAATTAATAATCATAAATTAAATCATAAAAACTTGTTTGCGTTTTCTTATAAAACTTGTTAACCGTTAGCAATACACTCACATTTGTACATTGGATTATATTGAAATTACTAACGTATTATTATAATTAAATTACTTATAATTTAACTAGGTAAACAAAGAAAACAAAACAATAAATTTTAATGGCCGATAAACAACACAAAATAATAATAAAAAGCTTCTTTTAACACTCTACCTATTTCATTTAGGATTGAATTATGTTAATATCAATAAACAATTACTTTTAAAGAGTGGTAGACAGTAGACAGTGGTCCCCATTCTGCCGATCCGGGCTAGTACCACCACTTACAAGTATACAGACCGTGAAGTGATTTAGTCGCGTTACGGGATCAGCTTGTAAGTTGCCGGTTCTAACTAGGCTGACATAGTGGATGTGACTGCTACTTACTACTTGAATTGTATTAGCAGTGACAACTATTCATGGATCCCACTCCAGCTTAACATCAAGCGGGGTGCTGTCATATGTCGAGTCACGATAAAAAATAAAAAACTTACACACAATAGGTGTGGCTAGTAACATAAGAATGAAACATAGTTTTTTTATAGAGAAAAAATATGACACAATTAACAATTAACGTATCATCGAGCAAAAACATGTTACAGTATGTAGTTAAAACTTGTTTGAGTTTGAGGTGTGTTCTTTATATTTTATTAAGAGTATTAGACAGTGGTGCCCAGTCTGCCGATCCGGGTAGTACCACCACTAGTGTATAGGCCGTACAGTAACTTAGTCACGGGTTCAGCTTCTCAGTTGCCAGTTCCAACTAAGCCAATCCAGGATGCGACAGCTACCTACTTAAAGTTATCAGATCTATCGGAAACTGTAAGTAGAAAACCGAAAGACTATCCGCAACGAAGGCCGAACCACGTGAGAAAGATCATACGTGTAAAGACAGATTGACTTAAAGAGAAATTCGAAATCCTCAAAGGTAGGGATATATTAGATAAAATAAGTGACCAAACAACTTTTTAACGCCATTTTTTTCTTACACGATTGTCAGACCAATTAAATATGATACAAAACAACACTGGGCCATAATAAAATTGTTTAAAGAGTATGTGTGGGATTCTATCATGAGTTCTTGCTGCCCTGAGTAACGACGGTCATTTAATATACTATGGTAAATAAAGTAAATATACATTTATATTTTTTTATTTATCAATCAATGAAAATTTACCACAGGGATAGGTAGAGACAATGGAGCGCCACTTGCTACGTTCCTAGATTTAACTTTTTTATATTAAACTTGACGACCTATATTCAACATACGATATATATTAAACATACATTGGTACCGACAAGTAGATTTTGAACTGAAGGCTCTAGGTTTGCGCGGCCATTCCACAACCACTACACCAAAATCGTCAAAAACATATGAATCTGACGTTTTTACAGACATAAATAAAAATGTTTTTACGTAACAAGAGGTTTTTAAAAACATTTTTTCTACAATGTTTTTGTGTTTTCAACAACAATATCCTTCACAAATTAATAAATTAAATGTTTAATTTTAGTTCTAAGTTTACTATGCATTCTTATTATCGTAAAAGCATCGCATTATTAGATAAATTTTCCTAAAAGATCAGATGTCACAGTAGGTAAAAGAAAATTGAAAATATGATAGTGCTTGTCCAAATACAAATAAGTTCGGGTGAAGTACCTTGCGCAATTTCATCCAGTTCTAATCTTCTAATCTATTATCAGGAAGACTTTTAAATATTTTGGTTTATCTCATCGAGATATTTACGACACCAACCTAGATATCAGAGGTATAAACTGTTTACTGTCGGACAAAAGCGCATAACGTTTCTTAATGCAGTATTTTTATACATAAATTTCCCAAATCGCTTCTAACTAATGAGTGGTTGGCAAATAGTTGGAGGTCCATATGACCCGTCTGCCGATCCCGAATATTACCACTACTTACAAGTATACAGTTCGTAAATTTGCCTTTTTTTTTTTTTTTATTGTGACTCGACATATGACAGCACCCCGCTTGATGTTAAGCCAAAGTGTGGTCCATGAATGAATGTCACTGCTACTACAATTCAATAACTGTGAGTAGCAATTACATCCACTATGCCGGCCTAGATGGAACCGGCAACTTACAAGCTGATCCCGAAACGTGACTAAATCACTTCACGGTCTGTATACTTGTAAGTGGTGGTACTACCCCGGATCGGCAGACTGGGCGCCACTGCCTACCACTCTTGAAGTCTTGCCTACTGCTTGGTCGAGTTTCAAAATCTCTGCTTGCAGTTCTTTAATTGTAATAGCAGTCGCCGCTTAACATCAAGCAGACAGAGTGCTGCCACATATAGAGCCACAAATAAAGCTATTACCACATAATTAGAGGCCATTTTGTTATCAAACTCTTCAATGTCATACGAATCCTAAACTCGGTCGCAATAGTCAATACTTTCCAACACTCATGGTTAAGTCACAGATTGCATATCAGTGGAAACTGGAAAGCTTGCAAAGTTCGCGTGTTTCTTTGAGTTCGTTTACCGTCTTGTACGAAAAAAGATTGAGAGATATTTCAAAACGTGTGTAATAAATATGTATTTTAATAGCTATTTTAAGAAGTTTTTTTATTTTTTTATTATTGATAAAAGAATTCATATTTAACCTAAGGTGAGAGGTTTGGCATCTACTTAAGTCTATATAATTACATAATCAAGCTGGTGTATTTGTAAATAAAAAATAATCTAAAATAATAATAAAAAGATAATATATAATGAACTGTTTAGAGAACACCCTGTATTGTATTGTATTGTTTTACAGATATAAAAAATAGAGTAATTTTTAGCTAGGCCGGCATAGTACATACGACCGTACTCCGGCTTAACATCAGACGAGTTTTTTTTTATACATTTCTATACTAAGCTACTAAAGTGCTCGTACCATAGAAACAGGACAACCATTAGTACTCGTACATATATCAAAGGTACATTGGTACCGGTGAGTGGCTCCGATCCCGAGACCCGCAGCTTATCACGTCGAGCCACAATAAAAAATGACTAAAAATATCCATAAATAATACATCCTAACATTATTTACCTGCACAAAACTTTGTTACAAGTTGACATTGTTATGATTATTCATGACTGTTTTTAGAATCATGATCATATTCATGAAATAAATGAAAATGCGACCGAAACTAAAACTTCACTCAAGATTTTTCCAAGAAATATGAATGCACTTGATGTCGTTATATGGAAGTAGCTACTCTTATGTAATTTACTATGAATAAAGAATAACAAATATTATATATGTAACTAGTATTTTCTTAGATTTTCCGCAAACATTGATAAACGAAATAAACAAATTTTATGCGGCTTACTATCGCGTTTATTTTTGGTTGTTGATTGTATATTTTGACGTTTTGATAGCTTTGCAGCCATCGTGGTCAGGGAGAGACTCTCGAAACGTCGAAATGTAGTCATAAACTAAAAATAAACGCGATATAATTTGTTTATTACCTTAACAAATGTAATAGTTAGGTAAGTATATTTTAAGTAAGTGATTTTTTCTTTTATTGTGTCAAAACACCGGACAGCATACAGTTTTTAAGAGTGGTAGGCAATGGTACCCAGTCTGCCGATCCGGGGTAGTCTATGACCACTATGCCATCCTCGTTTTAACCGGAAACTGATCCTTTAACAAGCTGATCCCGATCCAGTCACTTCACGGTCCATAAACTTGAAGTGGTGGTTCTACCCGGATCAACAGACTTAGCAAATAACGACTATATGGCTGCCTACCTCTTTTGTTGATTTCATAATAATAAGTTTAAGATTGATTTATTACCAATGAAAAAATAATTAAAAATGCAAGTAAGTTTCCTAATTAATATTTTATCCAATTAAAAGTATCGCAAACAAAACGTAACTTTTAATTGCATGTTTAAAAGAAATAAACTGTTACAAATAATATTCGAAGTTAATTGTTTAAGACCAGAAATATCTTAATTAAGTATTGAAAGTCGACCTTGTTTTGTTCAGAAGTAAATTGTGAATTAATGTTTATTCTTTAATTTGGCTTCACATATGACAGTACCCCGCTTGATGTGAAGTGCGGTCCATTATTAGAAGCAACGGCTACTACAGTTATGTGAACTTAAATATAACTGTAGTAGCAGTCGCCTTATTTTCAAAGAGTGGTAGGCAGTGGTACCCAGTCTGCCGATCCGGGGTAGTACCACCACTTACAAGTATACAGACCGTGAAGTGATTTGGTCACGTTTCGGGATCAGCTTGTAAGTTGCCGGTTCCAACTAGGCCGGCATATTGGATGTGATTGCTACTCACAGTTATTGAATTGTAGTAGCAGTGACATTCATTCATGGACCACACTTTGGCTTAACATCAAGCGGGGTGCTGTCATATGTCGAGTCACAATAACAAAAAAAAAAAAAAAATTTCGTCGAACACCCCTTAAAAACTCCTTAGATCCAGCACGGTGTATAAGATATATTAAATTTTACCAATTTGTAATAAAATTCTATCCTAATTAAATTTAAAAATCAATCTATTGTCAAATCTCAATTCCCACAAGAATGAGGAGACAACAGCGCGCCACTTTCCACGATTCTCACTGAGCTATTTTTAATTTTTAGAATATTTGAAAGAAAATAAATTTATACGTAACAATATATATATATATATATTGCTGACCCTGTCATATGAGCCGCGCATGACCGAAGGGTTATTAGTACCAATCAAATTTTCACGCCCACAGGGATAGACAGAAACAATGGAGCGCCACTCCTCGATCCACGATCCTGACACAACTCCCTCGCTTTCTTCCGATCTACAATTCTCGTCATACAAGCTCTACGGTTATGGACAGTTAATAGTACCAATGTTATTAATCATAGAACTAGTAAAAATAGAATTATGCATGTAAAAGAAGGGCTGGGCTTATTCCTATTTCCTCCAAACTCCCAGTGTCCTCCAAAATAAAAGTACCTAATATTTTGCATTAGTAGATCCCGAATTACTTATTTAAAAAAATTATTATTATATTCTTGAGAGTTATGAGTTATTTTAGAATCGTGGGAGGGGACACTGCATTGTGGGATTGAGGTGTGAGAATTCATTGATATATTGATTAATAAAAGTACTCAATTTCGTCTCAAAATGTCTATTGACAATACTTGCCTATAAATACTTCTCAAATACTGTAAAAGTAATTCCATTTGATTTGTTTACCTGACAGAAACGTTTCAATCATAAATACGAGTAAGTGTGTGCAAATAAAAATATTTTTGTTTCTTCCGCCAAACAACATAAACATAAGTGCGAGTGAATTTTGATATGACCAATATTTTTGTGGTTCCAATGTTGTTACATTTATTATAATATTATTTATTTATGTTTATATATAAAAATAAATATATTTGTAAATATATACTCATTTTAACTTACTTAAAAAAATATACTTTCTTAACATAGAGACTTATTCCTTTATTTTAAACTTAGTGCCAAAACCATAGAGCTTATATGAAGAGAATTTTCACAATTCAAGGAAGCGAGGGAGGTGTGTCAGGATCGTGGCAAGTGGAGCTCCATTGCCTCTGCCTATCCCTGTAGGAAAATAGCGTGACAATTTGATTGATTGATTGATTGAAATAATTTTCCAGTCTTGATGATGTTAGTAACCTTATCGACTTTTACCCTTTGACCACACAAAAGTTAAAAAAAATAGATAATGAATTTAAGATCAAACTAATTGCACGATTTTTCAATATGAATCGCCCAGATCCAAACACATTGATTTTCAAAAAAAAAATACTTGCAAGTACCCATATTGGTAGGCATTCCGCCACCAAAATTAAATTATAGGAAAAAGAATGTTTAGGACAGACAAAGGACATTATTCCAAAATACTTTAGGCGATTACATGTAGGTTTTTGCAACGTCTGCTGCTAATAGGGCGGTTACTTCAAAGGTCGACAATACAAAATAATTTATTTAGTGGGCGGAAGATTTGTTGTCATAGTCCACTGACTTCGGCTTCAGTCTGAAAAGTTTTGCAAAAGATTTTTGTTTGCAAAGAGTTGGAAATAAATTTTAGCGAAAATTGTGTTTTATTTTGCATACGATACTTATACTAAATTTGAGTGAGATTGCTTGTGCCTAACAAACACAATAATACTAACAATATTATGACTTATTTACTAAATAAAATAATCAGTTTTTCAATCATTTTGTCTCGCCTTTTTCCCACACGGATAGGTAGAGACAATGGAGCACCACTTGCCACGATCTTGAGACAACCCCATCCTGAGAGATCCTCAAACAAGCTTTACGATCATGGGCACTAGGCCACTACGATTATGAGCACTTTCTTGAGGATGTCTCCGATTTGGTCAGAAAACACTAATTTTACTATAAAAAAAAATTTAATAAATTAATAAAGACGAACGTGGCGTAGTGGTAGTGCAATGGTTACGCAAACCAAGAGCACGGGTTCAAAACTATAATAGCACTAACCTATTACTATAGAAATGTAAATAAAAATAAATAAATACTCGTAATATGGTATTTGTCTATTACCTATTATTCCTGTCACTATACTATGGTATACTATGGTATTGTTGGATTTGGCTGCTTTAGTCACGTGGTCATAGTATGTTTGACAAACAAATATTTAAAATTATATATTTCAAATTCCTTCGATGTTATCATAAGTATTAACATTGACTACATTCTTTAAATTTCTCTTTTCTGGTTAAGTATTTGAATCATTATTTTCAAGACATTAGTAATTATTTATATTAGAAAAAATAGTACATGTCTGATCATTATCGTTAATTTATTATCTTTGTATCGCGAATATAATAAATGAACTATAATACTAAATTTGTTTAGTATTATAGTTTAGTATTATAGTAGAATAGCCACTATTCGAGATAAAAGTAATATTTTTATTTTATAAATATTACTAAATATGTAATTAGGATTTTTTTTTACTACCCCAATATAAAAAACTTAAAATTTCTTCAATATAAGCTAATTTATAGATTTGGATTTTTTTCGATTAATTTTATATTGATTTTCTCATACATTATAAATTATAAAAAAAAGGTGCTATACTTTTAAAAATAATAGGTAACCAATTTAATTTATCATTAGATAAATATTATTTTAGATTAAAAGAATACATTTAAAGATCTTTCAACTTGTTTAGGTATTCAGATTTTTTAACTTCTGAATAAACGTTTATTTTTTTTTATTTTGCTTTGTTTTTATTAAAAACTCCCAGTAGATATTCCATAGTGGTACCAATTGAAAATATAACTGTGCACTAGTTGGCCAGTTAACGTCAGAGCCACTGGCGTTTCATATAAACTTTATTATAGAAATAACTAAAACGCCTTTCATATTTTGGTAACGCTGTAAAAGTTCATAAATATTTTCTATTTAGTAGTTTTTTACAAAGATTTTTATTGGTCGCTTTATTAAAATCATAAGATTTAAGAAGGGTGTTTTCCGACCAAATCGGAGATATCCTCAAGAAAGCTGGGTTGCCTAGTGCCCAAAACCAGAGAGCCTGTATGAAGAGAATTGTGGATGTGAAGGAAGCAAGGGTGTTGTGTAAGGATCGTAATAAGTGGCGCTCCATTGTCTCTGCCTGATTTATTTGATTGATTGATTGATAAAAAGAAGTAAGAAATTTATCCAAAATAATTACATAATTTAGTTTTAGATCTAATTTAAAAGTGGACTTAATATTTCTAATTGTAAAAATAGTGGAGTAAATGCAGTGTTGAAACGATGCACCGAAGTATAAAGTGTAAAATGAAGAGATTGCAACCGCAATGTAGTCAGCTCTCGATTCAAATAGAAACTTCCCTAATAGGAAAAGTTCCTTTCAAATAAGATTATGAGAAATCTAATTCTCCAATGCTCCTACAACGCCATTGAACTAATCTGCGTTAGATCTTTGTTTTTGTTTTCTTATTACTTGTGTGTTATTAGATTTTGTTGTTACTATTTCTAACTAGTTATATTTTTATTCTTTTTTATTTTTGTTATTGTCGCTCGACATATTATGACAATCACCCGCCTGATGTGAAGCTGGAGTGCGATCCATGAAAGGAGGTGACCGCTACTACAGTTAAACAGCTGCAAGTAGCAGTCGCAACTAAACGCAACTAAAGTCACTTCACAGTACACGCTGTCTACGGAGACTACTCCGGATCGGGCATCATTGCCTACGAAACCTGAGCCGGAGCTAAAATCCGCCTCTTTATTTTATTAACAAATATTTGTAACCTACTTAATAACTCAAGATAATGGAATACGTTTATTAGATTTGTTGTATTAAAAATTATAATAATTACCCCATCAGAGATAGTCCCAAGGAGACTGGCAACATTTTCCCTTTGTATAGCAAGGCTAATACGTTGGCAGAAATAATTGCCAGCCTTCATGTCTCCAGACTTCTCCGTAAGCCGCTTGGACAACTCTTTAAAGAAATAATAAATATTACGAATAATGGAACCTGGGACTTTACTCGTAACAGACTGGTGTGCAATCCAATTAACGTGTCATCCTGCGTATTAATCAACTATCTTCTGCAAGGATCTTCTGTTCGTCAAAACGGATATAGTGACAAAAGTTCTATGTTAATGCTCACAAGTCTTTTTCACATATTAACTACTAAACGTCTAGTATCATATAAACACAACGACTAAAGTACATAATTATATCAAAATACTTTGGTACTGCCAAGTAGTATTGAACTGAGGGTCCTAAGATTTAATCACTTATCTACCTCCAGGCCGCCTACTCTGTCTTCTACTAAACTATTTTTAAACGATAACAAA
This sequence comes from Tinea trinotella, assembly GCA_905220615.1. NCBI lineage: Eukaryota > Metazoa > Arthropoda > Insecta > Lepidoptera > Tineidae > Tinea > Tinea trinotella. The sequence goes on from HG992314.1 coordinate 6,880,984, forward strand.
ATGAACCATAATTGGGTATCATTAAAGCATTCAATACGCGTCGTAGGGCAATTTGTGATTATTGAAGTACCGTACTTGTTTACAAGCAAGAATAACTTTATTATAACACGTCTCATTATGACACTATTGTACAAGTACGAGTGTATGGAATGCATGATTGCATGCATTTATTCTTAATTTCAAGTCAACGGCAATTTAAAGCAGCGCTGATCTGATTATGGCGAAAATGCATCTTTAGACAGACAGACATAAAACATTTTATATTTCACATCAAATATTTCTTTGTTACACAATAGAGAATACCTACATAGAAAGAAAATGTAAAACATGATGATTTACAGTCTTATCACTAAAAAGCGATCTCTTCCAGGCATTATTTGATCCTTCAAACGATCAGTGAAGCACCTCAGCCTGCCGGCTCAATCACAATGCCTTCTGACTGAGACAATCGTGAACTGAGCCGTTTATTTCTGTCGTTGGCACTCTTGGTTATCATCAGGCAAGTCGAGCTCAAATACCAAGTCACAATAAGAGAAACAACTTTAAGGTAGTGAAACAGATATGGACATGGGGTGCAGAAAGTACAAAGATATAATAGTTTTTAACTTGTAAGATTTGTAACATGACGTGTTGATTAGCATAATTTATCTACAAAGTATTTTTGTCAGCCCGCGATATTATAAGATTTTATTATCTTGAAAGTGGTAGGCTGACAATTGGTCATCAGTCATCAGTCTGCCGATCCGGGGTAGTACAACCACTTACAAGTATACAGACCGTGAATTGACTCAGTCGCGTTTGGGGACAAGCCTAAAAATGCTGGTTATAGTGGGATAGTGGATTCGACTGCTCCTTGCGGTTATTTAACCGTAGTAGCAGTCGCCTTCATTATTGGACTGTACTCCAGCTTAACATGTTAAACCACAATAATAAAAAATTACAACAGCCGTAAAAATTATGTACTATTATTTTGTCTACTTAAAGTATCTATTGGAGCGTGCATTTTTAAAACTTTTTGACTAGACAGTTCTGACGCCGATAATAATCTGTGCGTTGTTTTTTATTTACCCGCGCTCGGTAATTTAAACTACTTAACAAATATTTTATATACTATAACATAAATTTAAATTTAACTATAAATTAATTATTTAAATTTGAAATTAGATATAATAATACATAAATGCAAAATATTTGGATTTATTTCATGCTTTCAGCAAAAATAAATCTATTTCCCCGTAAAGTTAGGCTTATAATTTTGTTTTCCTTTTAACGTTTATAACTGGTGACGTTAAAAGAACGCAATTATTTATTACACAAAGTGTCTATAGAAGTACAATGACATTTTGGTAACAGTCATTAAAAAGTGCTTAAAATTACTATTTTATCGGATGTAACGGATAGTAAAATTAATTAAAATAACAGTCTTCAACTGACTGTAAATAGGTACATACCTACGTTTGAAAGTTTAACAGAATAAACGACATGTTTGAACTTTTTTGGCTCTGATTTTTGATGGCGCCATTTCGCCTTTCAAGCTTTCATAGCATCAATTTTTATTTTTACACAGAATACCTACCTCGTTCTATTTATAGAATTATCTTTTGATGATTCTGCATCTATAGAATATTTGATTGTATATTACGTTTTTTTTGTCTAGATTAGAGAAGTGTGGTAGTCATTTTGTAAGTCACCTTGAAATTACTATTTTGAGGATAAGCTTGAAACTTTACAGGTTCCAACAAGGCCAGAATAATAGACGCCACTGTTACTTGTTATTTAATTTAACAGCGTCCTCCATAGAGCGCTGGAGGACGCTTTAGATCAGGTGTCATATCTTGTTATTAAATTTAACAGTTTCCTCCATAGAGCGCTGGAGGACACTTTAGATCAGGTGTCATATCATTTTATTTAATTTAACAGTTTCCTTCATAGAGCGCTGGAGGACGCTTTAGATTCGGTGTCATATCTTGTTATTTAATTTAGCAGTTTCTTCCATAGAGCGCTGGAGGACGCTTAACATTAGGTGTCATATCTTGTTATTTAATTTAGCAGTTTCCTCCATAGAGCGCTGGAGGACGCTTGACTTTAGGTGTCATATCTTGTTATTTAATTTAACAGTTTCCTCCATAGAGCACTGGAGGATGCTTTACATCAGGTGTCATATCTTGTTATATAATTTAACAGTTTCCTCCATAGAGCGCTGGAGGACGCTTTGCATCAGGTGTCATATCTTGTTATTTAATTTAACAATTTCCTCCATAGAGCGCTGGAGGACGCTTTACATCAGGTGTCATATCTTGTTATTTAATTTAGCAGTTTCCTCTATAGAGCGCTGGAGGACGCTTTACATCAGGTGTAATATCTTGTTATTTAATTTATTAGTTTCCTCCGCGCTGGAGGACGCTTAACATCAGGTGTCATATCTTGTTATTTAATTAAGCAGTTTCCTCCATAGAGCGCTGGAGGGCGTTTAACATCAAGTGTCAAATGTGGAACTACAGTAAAAAATAACCAGTGCAGATTGATATACCGGTCCCAATATCTGTTAATGATAAGAGATTGATTGACGGTCGCTATTGTAGAAATTTCGTTGTTCAGTGACCAGGCAATAATGTTGCTCTTATCAGTGATTGTTAATGTAAAGGTGTGTTCACGGTTTAAATGATAAAATTATAATCAACTTAAATATATTTAGAAATGTTATAATGAGTTTTTATGAGTGGTAGGCAGATAGTTGGAGGTCATCTTCGGGGTATCGGGGTAATCGACTCGGGGTAGTACTACCACTTTCACTTTTACTTTCCACTTTCGGGGTTTTTTTACCCGACACGTTCCTATTACGGTCATAGTATGACACGTTGTAGTGGGCAGAGACCTTTAGGGATCAGTTTGATAGTTGTCGGTTCCAACTAGTGAACGTAGCCAGCGTAGTGAACGCGATTGCTACTTGCAGGTATACATAGTAAAATCGCTTCCGTTTCCATTCATTCCATTCATTGAAAGAAAATATTTTTGAAATGAAATGAAATCATTCGCACTCTAGCTTACTATTTTCTCTAAAAGAATATTTTCGCTCGCTTTCACTTAATTTTTATCTAAAGAAACTCTTATCTCTATTAATCTGTAATAGTTTTATAATAAAAGAATTAATACATGTTTAAAAGGCACTCTGAAAGGCATTTACTAAAAATAAATAATTTCCACTTCAGTCAATCCCACACCTTTATTATTTAAATTTAAAAGCATTTTAAAAATAAATAAACAACATTAATGCAAACAACAGTGAACATTTCACAATAAGATAAATCGTTTACTCATTGCCACTCGCGATGTCCTCGAGGGGAAAATGATAAACTTCTGTCACTTCATACACGTAAGTAAGAATACTTTATATCCTTTAAAAATATTGGCGCCAGACATTATTGCTTTTAATATTACGTTTTTAAATGTTAACGCTGTAGAAATGCGGTCATGTGAAGTTACGATAGAATAAGGAATAGCACACTGCGTAATAGATGTGGTTTGAAAGAAGATGTAGTGACAAGGATTGACGAAGAAATACTTCGATGGTTTGAGCACATGGAAAGGATGAGTGAAAGTAGATTGACGAAAGGAATTTATAAATCTGATGTGGATGCGTTAAACGAGAGTGTTTTCCGGCCAAATCGGAGACATCCTCAAGACAGTTGGGTTGCCTGGTGTCAATTACCGTAGAGCTTGTATGAAGAGAATTGAGGATGTGAGAAAAGTGAGGAAGTTGTGTCAGGATCGTGGCAAGTGGTGCTCCATTGTCTCTGCCCATCCCTGTGGGAAAAAGGCGTGACAATTTAATTGATAAATATAAACTTTCGCTATGACTCATTTTAAAAATGTTTTATTAGTATTAATATTGTGACGCGACATCTGACTCAGATTTGCCTGATGGTAAGAAAGTGGAGGTCCAAGAGTGCCGATAACTGAAAACCCCTCTCGGTTTTACGGTAGTCTCAGCCGCCAACATTAAGCCCACCAGAGGTGCTTTTTACGCTTGGCAAGAATGTTATAGGATGAGCAAAAGATTATAGGATGAGAAAAACAAGGGCTGGTAAAGCATTCCACTTGTCAATTGTTCACCAAAGAAACGACGCGCCGAATTATATTAAGAGTGGTGGACAGACAGTTTGTGTACGATTGCGATTCAGAGTAGTATTTCAAGTTTACACACCGTGAAGTGACTTAGTCAGGATTCGGAATTAAAAGTAGCCGGTTCCAACTAGGACTTTATAGTGAATATGACAGCTTTTTGCAATTATTAAACTATAAATAAAAACCATCATCTAATGACGTCGCATCACAGATAGTCCCAAGAAGACTGGCAACATTGTCCCTTTGTATAGCGAGGCTAATACGTTAGCAGAAATAATTGCCAGCCTTAATTTTATTATAGTTAATATAATTTTATCTGTTTCTCAATAAAGAATATAGGTACATATTTTATTATTATTTAACTGTAGTAGCATTCACAACATGGATGGACCGCACTCCAGTTTGTGGTGTTATTTTAACATCAGACAAGGAGCTGAGCCATGTGTCAGCCACAATATAAAATCTTTTAGATTCTACGATACAACAAATTTTATTGATTAAAGCAATTTGTTGCTTAAAATTATTAGTTCACGTGACACAAAAATAATTAATATATTTTATTAATATTCGACATAGAAATAAAATTATATTGTACCAAAAATAAGATCAATACACAGAGAGAAATCGAAACAAAACAATTATCTTACGAGGGTAACACGCACAAGTTTCGTAATAACCCGAAATTGGATTGATATTTAAACCAACATGCTGAACAACCAAATTAATTAATTAATTTAGCCCTGCAAATGTCACTTGCCACTTTACTATAAATTAATTAATTATATCATTAAAATTCACTATTTATTTAATTAATTAAATATTGCATTAATAATTTGATCTGGTTTTCAAATTTCAACCCAAAAATGTATACAAATAGGTAGTATACATTTTTGACGACAGGCGTGGCCGATTCAATGATTGGTTTGTATTACGCGTAAAGTCCCGGGTTCGATCCCTGGTCGGAGCAAATATTTGTTTCATAGATCTTATTTGTAATATTTAATAATTATTTATATTAAATATTATAAATATTTGTTAATAAAATGAAAAAGAGCCGAATATTTGCTTTGGATCTGGTTATCAGGGTGGTAGGTAGTGGTACCCAGCCTGCCGATCCGGGGTAGTACCACCACTTACAAGTATACAGACCGTGAAGTGATTAAGTCGCGTTTCGGGATCAGCTTGTAAGTTGCCGGTTCCCACTAGGCCGGCATAGTGGATGTGACTGCTACTTACAGTTATTGAATTGTAGTAGCAATAACATCCATTCATGGACCACACTCCAGCTTAACATCAAACAGGGTGCTGTCATATGTCGTGTCACAATAAAAAAAAGGTCGGTCGCTAAAGAATTATATTCATAATTCCATAAAAACATAATTTATATTTTAAAAATAATTCACTACTTTATTCTCGACTGTGTTATAGTTAGTGGTTTATAACAATAGTATATCTATTAACCAGTGCTTAAAAGTTTACGTGTCGGTATAGAGTATCAAGATAGGCAGAGACAATAGAGCGCCACCTGCCACGATCCCGACACAACTGCCTTGCTACGATAACTACTTCATATATCATTCAATATATCATTTAAACTACTGTTATCTAATTAAAGACAATAAAGCACAATACATATTTAAAATATTAAAATAAAATCAAAATTAAAATTTTAAAGGAACCCCCGAAACGCCTGGAACCACTTTGGTCATATCATCAGCGTTATAGTAATAAACAACATTAGTCATGGCTCAATAGTTATATCCCTTTAATATCCATTGGATCCTTATGGTGCATCATCAGATAACTACTCCAGGTCTTCAATTTAATAATGGCCCAGCTAATGGCTCATAGAGAGTAACAATTTTAGTTAAAGCACTATGATATTATCTGTTATTGATTTGCTGATCTGAGAGGATTCATGATCAGATACTCCCGATCTTCAATTTGATAACGGCCCAGCTAAAGGCTTAGTTAAAGCACTACAGTTCTATCTCTTTTTTTTGCTGATCAATTGATATCAATTTGCTTATCTGAGAGGATTCATAATGGTGCATCATCAGATTGCCCGGTCTTCAATTTGATAACGGTCCAGCTAATGGCTCATAGTGAGTAACAATTTTAGTTAAAGCACTATAGGTCCATTTCTTGTTGATTTGCTGATCTGAGAGGATCCATGATCAGATTTTTTAGATCCGGAATGTTTTATTTTATCGCACAAACTTTTCTACACTTAGTTTCCTACCTTCAAGACAAATCTAATAAGTCCAAACTTAGTATACCAAAAAAAAGTTTGAACACATCCAGGATTTCGTCTCGTACCTTCGAGTTCCATCATCAGAGTAGCTTAGTGGTACCAGTTAAAACACACATGTATTTGTATACGTTTTTATTTCAAATGTTAAGTCACAGATATGTTTAAAAGTAAAGTAAATACCTATAAGGCTGGGAATACAAGTCTGATTTTCCTCTCCGATAGTCCGATCCGATTGTCTGATCAGACAATCGGAAAGCACTCGTGCCATACATTTGTTTGAATACTTAATACACGTCAGATCCGATAGTCGGATCAGATGTCAGAATCGGAAACAACGCCAAGGCGCTTACGATTTTATGGCCGATCCGATTGTCTGAAGGTGCAGTTTTCATACAGAATACAGAAACAAAATAGACGTCCGATTCCTACTTCCGATTTGTAAATAATTTGCTCAGCAATATCGGACGTGTATTCCCAGCCTTATGCGTGTTTAAGAAAGCAACCCTTGTACGTCGCTATGCGACGAAGATTGTTTTTTATGTCAAATAAATATGCCATTGTTAAAACACGTAAAAAATGTTATAATTTTTCCCCTAAAATATACAATCAAGGTAATCGATCTAAACTGCAAACCAACCTCGCCATATGAATATTTTAAGGGAAAAATTATAACATTTTTTACGTGTATTTACATTGGCATATTTATTTGACATAAAATAACAATCTTCGTCGCATAGCGACGTACAAGGGTTGCCATCCTAAACAGCGCGTCTAAGATCGCTACCGCAGCTAACAAATCGAGCTGATGACCTTGAAACCCCTGATCAGATCTTCATCAATTGTAGCTAAGAACCATCTCGATCACGTCAGCTTTCAAATGAAACAAACCGCATCGTAATCGGTCCATTCGTTTAGGAGCTACGATGCCACAGACAGACACACAGATACACAGATACACAGAGCCACAGATACACAAATACACAGACAAGTCAAACTTATAACACCCCTCTTTTTTGGTCGGGGGTTAATAAGATAATATCCAAACTTATAGTTGACGATTCAGAAACCTCGAATGCAAAATTTAATGAGTACGTACTATTTTCTCTATACGAATATTTTCACTCGTTTTCACTCAATTTTCACACTAACAAAACTCTTATATCTCTATTAATCAGTAATAGTTTTATAACAAAAGAATCAATACATTTTTGAAAGGGTACTGATTTTCTGAAAGCTTCCACAATGGTTATTTCCACATGGGAGTGGAGATTTAGCGAACAATAGGTTATCATAAATTTTATGCTTTCAAGCCGATTCTAATATACAACGGAATATCAATGAAACCTTTGTCATGCTAAAGGGTCAACTAGGAGTCCGTTTTGGTGATGAACTAGAAAGAATGGAATTATATAGAACAGTTATAAATAGGTATGCTTGAATTAAACAAATTTTATGCGGCTCACTATCGCGTTTATTTTGGTTATTGATTTTTGAATAGAATTTAGAATTTAGAAATAAACGCGATAGTAAGCCGCATAAAATTTGTTAAATTCAATAATCAATGTTCGCGCAAAATTTAAGAAAAGGTATACTTATCATAAAATTAATTTTGAAATATTGTATTTTTTTATCAATACATTTTCTATGAAATAAATCGAATAAAATACTTTAAAGATGTTCTCTTACTTTAAAAGGTGTTGACACACAATAAAATATGAAATTTAATATTTGACTATAAAGTTATAGTTTTTAAATTTTAATACAATCGCGTTTAGTGGCTTAATTTATATTATTTATTTACAAATATAAAAAACAAAACGTATATAAAAGTATAACTAGTATAGCTTAGAGTATTTATAACATAATCAATATATTTGTGATATCTAATGTAATTTTGAAATATTTAAATAGATTATGCTGTGAAATGAATCTTTACAGTGAAATCTGGACTAACGAGTGCTTGAATTAATAATATATATATATATATATATATATATATATATATATATATATTAATACAATTGAATATTATTATTTTGCATGTTTTCAAGCACGGTTAATTTTACTTGAAATAACGATACATAATACATTCTACGATGTACTAAACTTTTAGTATGTTAATGTTTACGTTTACTACTTAGTATGTGTATTTCTTTATATTTTCTCTAAAGGAAGAAATAAAATTTTGTTATCTCAATTTCATGAATGATATCCTATTTGATTGTGAATTCAAGAATATATTTAAGAAGGTCAAACAACTCCTTACTACTATAATCGAAATGTTTTCCAAGCTGACGGCTTCTGTGTTGTTTTTTTTTTCTATTTTCCCTGTTTTTCATTTTCTTAGGGACCAGGTTCAGGCAAACAACTGCTCAATATGTCTTTTGCGAATAAATGAATTTTCTTCATCTACTTTTTTCCTTTTACAAGTTTGTTCACTTTTACTTTATTTACTTAATTTTTATTTCGAGTGTCAAATACCAACCTTTGTTGTGTAATAGTCATGATAAACTCTTGTGGACGTGGTACGATCCCATCTACAGCACAACATTTAAATCAATTAAAAAAACTAAACAAAAAGGCGATCGTGGTCTAGTCGTCTAATAATGTGTATGAAATGGTATTTTTATATAAATGTACTTTGTTCGACCGATTCCTACAATACAAGCGCATTTGGTAGTACAGAAAATAAACAATCAATATCCACTTGCTGGTAACAATGTATCATTTATGTATGTACTTTAGTCATCATGTTTCTATGATACAAGCACGTTTAGTATAGAAATGTAAATATTAAAAAATAAGTAGAAAAAACTGTGTGCTAACTCTACTGTTATCAATTTAGTCACTAATCTTTTCAATAGACTTTTTATAAAAAGTCTCTTTTCATTCAATGAAAAAGATGTCTGTCGAAAGAAGCATTTTCATTAAACGGCAGTCTTTTTAACTTTGTAAAATATTACTCGTATATTATTAAAGTTTAGAGAAAACCAATATGTATTGCTTATCGAAACAAAAAAGTGGTTGTCTCGCTTCGAAGCCAAAAACCTAGTTCCGTGCCAAACGCAATAGAACTTCCACTTAACTGTATTTCCTTCTTGTCTATTTATTGTACCAACAAATAAACAGGGTTCATAATTTAAGTTTCTACAAAACAAAGACGATACTAGCAAATAAATAAATGTTGTTAGAAAAAGATTTGGTACATTCTATCATATATTTTTTATTGTTACTCAATATCTGAGTTCGTCTTATCTGATGGTACGCCGCTTACACAAAGCCTTCACTATGCCAGAAGAGTTCGCTTAAAGTATTCATGAGCGTATTATTTGTAATATTTTATGAGCGGCGGATATTTTCTCCGTGTCTGGTTTTCAATGAGTAGTAGGCAGTGGTTCCCAGTCTTCAGACTGTAGTTACCACTTAAAAGTATACAGACTATGATGTGACTCAATCGCGTTTTGGGATGAGTTTGTGAATTGGCGGTGTCAACTAGGCAGGTATAGATAATTCGACAGCTACATATTTACCTGAATTATTTAACTGAAATAACTGTCACCTCAAATATATTTTATAAATAAAAAAATATAAAAAAAATTATTGGGACACGACAATTGACCTCGACCCGCCTGATGATGCAAGAGAAGATCCAAAAGTGACGACGACTGATACAATCGAGTTAGTTCACGGCTGCCCCAGTTGCCGTCACTATGCCGGCTAAACTTCTTGTTCTTCTTGTATTAATTACACGAATAAATTGCCGTAGAGATAGGCAGAGACAATGGTGCGTCAATTCCCACGATCCTGGCTCTTTTTATTATAGAAAAAACTGCATTATACTTTTATTTACCAACACTGGACGACTTTTATTTGTTATTTTCATTTATTTAAATCTTCACAGCTTTACACGACTTCTTTCTAATAATAAAAATCCTGAAATAGAAACTCATTCTTGGTTATAAAAAAGCATTCATATTTTTCAGCTTATTCACTTATATTTACAAACAGAACAATTCTAGCGACATTAAAAACAAATCCTGAATTTATGCGTTCGATGAATTGCGATTTCATAACATTTTCTTTTTTATTGTAAAACGACATTTGACCTCGACTCGCCTAATGAAACACAAAATATAAAAAAATCAGTAATAAAAATTAGATATGAAAATTCACGCGTAGATCAGTCTGTTCGATTCCCGATCGCAGGCGAACGATTCGATTCCGGACGTAGACGATGTTCTATTCGTTACATTTAATTCTGATATTCAATTTGAAATACTAATTAAAGTACTATTATAATATATAAAAAAATTAACTATGTTTATTTAATAAAAATGCGTTCATCTTACAAGAGATGAATCTCGACTCCCCGAATTTACAAGAATCGGCTCCATGATCTATTCGAACAAAGCTCGTGGGATTCAGTCAAACAGTCCAATTCATTCCCTTACAGCCCTTGGATTTATTTTAGTAAAGGCCCTCTTCAAATGTATTTTATATTTCATGAATTTTAGTTAACGATTTTTAAAGGTGGCTATAATTTTGTTTTATATAATAACTACAAACTATTATTTATAATTAAGGCTGATATTATAACAAAATCTATTGCACATTTAATTTTAATCTAAGAGCACCTGTATTATCTATTATACAAAGAAAATATATTACAAGACTTCTGTTTTCTTGTGACTCGACTTTTGACAGCATCCGCCAAATGTTATACTAGAGTGCGGTCCATGAATCAAGGAGCTGCTACCACAGTTAAATGCAAGTAGCTGTGCTACAATATGATGGCCTAGTTGAAACCGTCAATTATAAGTTGATTCCGAAACGCGTACCACTCTAAAATGAACCGGAGTATCTGCCTCCTTTGTTCATTAACAATATTTGTTATATATTATTAAAGTGGCGCTCCATTGTCTCCATGACAATTTGATTGATTGATGTTATATTGGTAAATAGTTTTCGTTGAGTTCTTGTGTTTTAATAAAACTATTAACATAAAGGAGGAGATATAATCTTTTTTCGAAACATAAATAAATTATGTAAGTGGAATTTTAGTTTTAACTAAACTAATTTAAACAACAAAATATATGTCCTTCTTTTTCTCGCAAAAATCCCGACTTATTGTTTAATATTTGTTTACATTAAGTAATATTTTGCGCACATTTGAACAATATATCATGTACACAATAAACTGCAACGGTTGACAGTCGCGTGTTGCCGCCTCGTAAAACTTTATGCGACTACGTTTCACACAAATGCTACCTACACAATGAACGCAACTAAATGCGCTGCAATATCGACTCTCCCTCTCTAACAAATACTTAAATACTTAATTACTAGTCAATTTCATTAATTTATCTTACTATAACATTAATAACATTAACATTAATAACATAACTCAATAACATTAATGAAACTATCGTAAACTATAAGCTAGGTTGCCTAGTGCCCATAACCTAGAGCTTGTATGCAGAGAATTGTGAATGTGAAGGAAGCGAGGAAGTTGTATCAGGATCGGATCAAGTGGCGCTCCATTGTCTCTCTGTGGGAAAAGGCGTGACAATTTGATTGATTAAATGACTATCATTTTATAAATTATAAAAAGAAATATTTATTTTATTATTTTAAAGAGTAGTAGGTAGGCAGTGGTGCCCAGTCTGCCGATCCGGATTAGTATTTACAAGTGTATACTGTGTATACGATCTGTATAGATCGTTAACTGACATAGAATCTTGACTACGTCATAGTGGATGACGTAGGCCGGCTTAGTGGATGTGCTTATTTACATACTATAGTAGTAGTCACCACCATTCATGATCCTCACTCCAGCTTAAAATAAGGCTAGGTGATGTCTTATGTCGAGTCACAAAAAAAAAGTATAGTGCATGGGTCATATCGACCACATGGAGTTACCCGGCATTTGCTCTTGAGCTTTAAGCTTTTCTCATCGATTTCTTTCGAACAATACTAATATCAAATCATTATTTCGCATTCCTGTTCTTACACATAGTCAGAGCAGAAGAAAGAAATCAAAAGAAACTTATTCATTTAAGTATAACAATATTTTTTATAGCAAATAATAACAAAGTTAATGATAATCGTCCAAATTGACTTCCTTATTAACCCTAAAGTGCCCAGCACCACAGAACACTTAAATACTGGTATAGTTTTATTCATATGTTTCGTGTACAGCAACATACAAAATCTAAAATCATTTAAGTACATAATAAATATATATAGTAGAATCTTCAATAGTTGTAATTATATTTTATACTTTTCTTTATAACATTGCAATTCAACAATAAGAGTATATCGATTCTTTTTACGTCTCACTATAACAAGAAAATCACTAAAAACATTGTAAAGGAGAAGTTTATTGCATATAATAGAGACAATGTTCCCACGGGATGATCTTATTTTTCTCCAACGCTTTCTTCATTTTATCTCAATCCCACCCAAGGATTACGTCTAAATCCACTACTAAATTATTCCTCACGAATTTTATTCGACTAAATTCAAAAATATACGAATAAAACGAATAAAACAAATCTAGAATTGGCAACAAAACAATATTACGCGTCAAATGGACAAGTCGAAACACATGTGCGCAATATTTTCACCATTTCAAAGCATCAAATTTAATAAAACAGTTCTGCAGCCAAATAACGTTTTAAATTCCAATCGCATCGAAGACAAATATAGCTTTATTATTATATGAAATGGGATTTAGTGAATCGCTCCATTTACAACACTTACAATAACTTTAACGTTATTACTCTTCTTAAATGTTATTGAAATGCCTTCGATCATCATCTTTAATAGCACCTAAATTCTGTGTCATTCATTTAATTATTTTGTATTAATAACTGATAACTGACCAAACTAATAACTGACTATTTTAAGAGTAGTGGCAGACAGACAGACAATTGTCCAGTATTCCGATCCGAGGTAGTAGTACGAGTACCTAACGTCACTTACAAGTACAGACCGTGAAATGACTAAGTGAAGTTTCGAGATTAGTTTGTAACTTACAACTAGTAGTGTAACTTACTACGGTCCTTACTAGGCCGGTATAGTGAATAGGACTACTACTTGCACTTATTTAACTAAGTACTGTTATATATTAAACCTTAATAACAAAAGAACTTTTTTTAATATTTGTTTGCAAAACATTTTTACAAAAATGTAAATAACATTAAACTAATGAATTAAACAAATTTTATGCGGCTTACTATCGCGTTTGTTTTGGTTTTGATTTTACAATTTTTTTATTATTCCGACGTTTCGAGAGCTTTGCAGCCATCGTGGTCACGGAGAGACTGAGGTGTTGGTCGTCCTATTGGAATAAACCAGGAACAGGAAAACAAAATATCAAACGGGGTAGTTTTGGAAACAATAACAGCATCAACCAATAGGACGACCAACACCTCAGTCTCTCCGTGACCACGATGGCTGCAAAGCTCTCGAAACGTCGGAATAATAAAAAAATTGTAAAATTAAAACCAAAATAAACGCGATAGTAAGCCGCATAAAATTTGTTTAATTCATTAATCAATGTTCGCGCAAAATCTAAGAAAATAACATTAAACTAATATAAAACTATACTTAATTTTTCTCCAGACAAAATAAATATGTGTGTGATAAATCTTTATTTCATTTTACCCACTTAATCAGAACTTGTCTATACACAATATTTTCAAAAAAAATCGCTCACTCAGTTACTTTTATGTGGTGGGAATAAAAATAAAGATATTTTGTGGAATCTCCCCGAGGGTATGAAATGATGAAGATATTGTAAATCGAAAGCTTGCTCTTATAATGGCAATACTCGATATGCGTGCAGAATTCGCTTTAAAAGGCTATTCATATTGTTGACATGCAACTGATTTGTTACTGAAGATAAATTTCACATCAAAATTCATCGTCTTACTTATAAATCGTCTGAAAACAAACATACGAGTAAAAAGAATGATTTATTTGACGTTAATATTAACTTTAATTGTTATTTGTGATGACATTGGTATCTCAAACACATGGCTTAAGGATTTGAAATATAATGGAATTGTTTTTTTACGAATAATGCATTTTTATAGTTTATGATTTTCTTTTTTTATATTTAAATATTAAGCTACTAAAGTGCTTTTGTATCATAGGAACAGGACGACTAAATTACATATTATAATCATAATATCTATACTAATATAATAAAGCGGAAGAGTTTGTTTGTTTGTTTGTTTGTTTGTTTGTTTGTTTGTTTAAACGCGCTAATCTCAGGAACTACTGGTTCGAATTAAAAAATTCTTTTTGTGTTGGATAGATCAATTATCGAGGAAGGCTTTAGGCTATAAAACATTACGTTGCGACTTATAGAAGCGAAGAAACAGTCGAAAATGTGTAAAAAACGGGGAATATTATTCGTCTTTGAGTGTTTCCGTTGCGTGCGCTGCTAAAACCGTTAGAGATACCCAAAAAATATGTATGAAAGAATTATTCCTCTTTAAATTATCTAAAAAAAATTCCGCGACCGTATATGTCTATCTTTTAAGATTAACTCGCAATAACCGTTTTTGTGATAGTCAAATCTGGTCTAAATTAATGCATTATTACAAATTATTTGTCAGAGTTGTATTAACATAATAATATTATTCTTTATCGAAATAAATGTGTTATTAATTAAGAGTATTAAACTGTGAACAAAATTGTCATTGACATCACCTAATTTCAATAAACATCTTATAAGATAATACAATTTTAAAATAACTCTGAAACAAAATTCACACGCGTCGCATGATGAGCGCTAACCGGCGGGCGAGGAGAGGCGGTGCTTGCGGGCGAGGCGGAGGGGGGTGTAGCTCTACGAGGTATAGTCTGTCTAAGCCGAAATGACGCGCCTCTCCACTGCATTTACGCATACGAGCAAATATAAAATATGGATAAAACACACCGAAAGTGCAGTAATTGGTTATTCAGTTGCTGGTTAGACACAAAGGAGGAACGAACGTGATGAAGTTTAATAGTATAGTTAGTAATATTTGCATTCACACATTTAAATAAACTAATAAAGTGGAGGGGCGCGTCATTTATAGACAGACAAGTATACTATGCGGTCGGCTCCCTACTGATCGGTTGAATGCAGCGTTAATTTGTTTTTACGATATAATATCATCGTGCAAAATCCTTTTTTATACAATTTCATTTTGTAGTAGTTTTCTCTATAGTAGGTAGTGTTTGTTTTAAGTATAGTATTTTGTTTCTAATATTTTCACAATAACACTTTTTTTGTTTTGTTGTAATTAATACCTGTAGGTGTCATCTACATTCTTTCAAGGTTTACAATTCTTATTAGGTTAGGTTTTAGTTTAAGCATACAGTTAGTTTGGTTAAGTTTTCATTTCCTTCGTTCCTTCTTCGTCACTGTAATGCCTAGAAAAAGGACTCGGCGTTCTCGGCAGACTGCTGCTGCAAAGCGGCTGCGAGTTTTGCGCACAAGAAAATAAAACTGAAAATATAATTTACGCAAAAGTACTTTAAAATATGTTCTTTTTAAAACTACTTTAAAATATATTCTATTAGTTACGTAATTTAATCGTCTAAAATAAGTCGCGGAGAACAGCTATAGGTAATTTATAAAGCTGAGCAGGTAGGTAAACAAAAAATTAATATGATTCCCAAAATAACTATTTCACGCGGACGCAGTCGCGGGCACAGCTAGTGTAATATAAAAAAAACAAATTGTCACGCCTTTTCCCACAGGGATAGGCAGAGATAATGGAGCGCCACTTGCCACGATCCTGATACAACTCCCTTGCTTCCTTCACATTCACAATTCTCTTCATACAAGCTCTATGGTTATGGGTACTAGGCAACCCAGCTTTCTTGAGGATATCTCCGATTTGGTCCGCAAACACCCTCCTGTAATTTATTTATAATATTATTATATCAAAGTTACATTGTACATAAGAAAATTGTACTTTTTATTGTGACTTGACACTGACCTCGACTCGACTGATAGAAGTAAGGGGAGGCCCAAAAGTGCCAACTACTGAAACATAGACTCAGTTTACAGCTGCCTCAAAGGTCAAAGACTTTACATGTAGGATCCAAGATTATAGTATTAGGAGAACTCATGGGTTGGTAAAGCATTTCACTTGTCAATTGTTCTACAAACCAAGCGCTAAATCTTGGGAATGAACAATTTCTATCAATTTTATTAATAAATTCAAAAATAATATAAAAACTAAAGAAAGGTACATTTTTAGATTATGCGCGAACATTGAATAATGAAATAAACATATTTTATGCGGCTTACTATCGCAAACGTCGAAATAATAAAAAAAGTAAACTCAAAACCAAAATAAACGTGATAGTAAGTAAGTAAGCCTCATAAAATTTGTTTAATTCATTAAAGAAAGGTAATGTTAGTGGTCACATTACTATAATATATTTATTTAAATAGATAGTAACCAGGTTCTTGAATTCATCAGGCGTATTACACATAAAGAAGAAATATAGCTCTTAATTTTGTTAGTAGGGGCATTTCTTTGCTAATGAAACGACCGTAATTTGTTCAAGTTACGTCTCATTCTTAGCCGTCAATGGTTTGTGACTTTTTTAAGCCTCATTTTATTACATATTAAGCAAATGCACGAGAGTTATATTGTTAGTAAGGTATGTGACTACAATAAATTAGGGCTTATAGTATTTTACATGCGAAGTTTTTGCGCGTATAGTCCCGGGTTCGATTCCCGGTCAAAGCAAATATTTGTTTCACAGCTTAACACTGGAAGAGTGGTACGCAGTGGTACACAGTCTGCCGATCCGGGGTAGTACCACACCACTTATACAGTATACACCACTTATACCAAGTATACAGACCGTGAAGTGATTTAGTCACATTTCGGGATTAGCTTGTAAGTTGCCGGTTCCGACTATCCCGGCAGAGTAAATTACAGATATCGAATTATAGTGGCAGTGACATCCATTCATGGACTATACTCCAGCCTAACATCAAGCTGGGTGCTGTCATTCAGTAAAATTATGACAGTATTATTATCTGTACGCATAAATATAATTAACGATTTAGTTTTATTGTGACATTTATTAACTTGTATATGTTTATAAAAAAATGTTTTAAAAATGCGTAAACTATTATTAAAACTGGAAATATTTTAGATAGTATTTAAATATTTTTGTTTATTTTATTTATTATAGATATTAAAAAACAATAATTTGTTATAATTAAATAGAACAAGTTAAAATGATAACCTTGGATCAAAAGCATAGAAAAAGCGTAAAAAGGTGGCCGTCAACTAAATCGATTTTTTCAGTCGTCGGCGCTCTTGGGCTTTTCCTTATCCTTGCTTTCAGGCATGTCGAAATCAGATTTTACGTCACAATAAAAAATCAATATTAAAAGGATAATACATATTTTTTATATTTGGCACATTCAAGACGTTTCATATTATATTTCAAAAGCATTGACACACAGACGTTCTCAGATTTCGTCTGTATGTATTTAAAGAATGTTCTTAAGATTATCAACATGTTTTTATTATGTTATTCCTTAAGATATTGATACTTATGTTAACATTTTTTAAATTATTTAATATAGTATAAAAAAACCTCAATGCTCGTATGAATAGGTTTTTGTGAATGTAAAGAAAGCGAGGGAGTTGTGTCAGAATCGTGGCAAGTGGCGCTCCATTGTCTCTGCCTATCCCTGTGGGAAAAAGGCGTAACAATTTGATTGATTGATTGTTAGTATAAAAAACAGTGTTGAATTCCATTGTTAAGCGGACTATTGAAATATGAAACACGATAAATGCTGAGACTGTATACGTCTACCGTAGGACAAACCAAAATCAGTTTAAAAGTGGTTTTGAAACCGAAATCACAGCTTTAAAACCATTCATTCACTATTACCAATGTACGAGTACTTTGGTTGTCCTGTTTGCTATGAAACAAATATTTATTCAGACCGGGAATCGAACCCGGGACTTTGGCGTAACGGACTGGTGTGCTTAGCAACGCGCCACGCATGTCGTCATAATAGTCAGGCTGGAATGCTTTTCTTAAATATGCCAAGCTATTCCAAGTAGTTCTATTCCAAAGAATGACATCCTCAAGAAAGCAATGGTGTCTAGTGCCCATAATTAAAGAGCTTGTATGAAGAGAATTGTGAATATGAAGGAAGCGAGTGAGTTGTGTCATGATCGTGGCAAGTCCATCGTCTCTGCCTATCCCTTGATTTTGATTGATTTGACTTCTATTCCAAACCCCTTCGGTAATAAGGCGTGAATATTTTTTTAGTAGTTCATATTTTTTCGTACTACAGAAATATTGTTTTATTTTATTAATAATAATATACAGAATTGACAGAAGACAGTTACAAATATATACAAATTTATCTCGTGAAGTGTAACATTGTTTGACATAACATGACACAGTGTTCACTCTAATTTCTATGCATTCGTAGCTCAAAAGACATTTTTGTTAATGTTGTTTTGATTCCGGATAATATCAAATTTTAATGACCTATTCTTGACAAATAAAATCGAATAGATTTCGGGGCCAATCTTCAAGGTAGAGTTTTAAGTGTCGAGGTAATTGCTTCTAGAGATCTAGAAGTAAAAACGATGCGTAAAGCTTATGAATAAAATATGAAACAAAATAAATAGTAAGTTATACAATTTTCTAATAGTTTGCAACTAATTAAGGTTCAGTAAAATTTGCTTTACATATAATTCTAATATACTATTAATCTAATATATTATTAATCTATAATCTAATCAATCTAAATGTACTTACGTAATCTATAAAGTGATAAATGTTTACCTAAATATATAATTGATAAAAACAAATTTTATAAGTGGTAATTTAATATAAAAAGTAAGTTTATATGAATATTCTGTTATTTAATTAAGAAAAAATATGAATCCATATCTTTCAAGCTTATGTCAGTTTTTTTATTTGAAATTTTATTTTGATATTTGTTTAAGAATTGTCTTCTAAAAGGGATTATCATTTTCTTGTAATTTATTAATGTAACTACATAATTTATTTTACAGACAACAATATAAATAATGTTCTTGTCAAACACATTCGTAATAATAAATTAGTAGAGATTCAGAATTTGTAAGGATCTGCTTTGTCTTTTATATTTATCCTGTTATTATTTTAACTCTAAAATCCTAGTATGTATAGAATATAGTACACCATTATACAAATAATTTAAAATATAACAAAAAGTATAAAAATAAATCGATAGTTAAATCATGAAATCAATGAAATGAAGTAAAATTAAACTATACTGTGTTTATTCTTACTTGGCACAAGTCGTAAACAAATCTTAAAACCACCATTTCCCATGCCCTTTAACTAAGGAAACTGTTTCTATTCTATAGAAAACTGTTTTTTCTATAGAATAAACATACACAATGTAACAAATACACAAAAGTTATTAAAAACATTATTTTTATCAGAAACCATTTATATGGAAAAAATAAATTTACAAAGGACAAATATTGTACCCCAATAAATATAATAAATAAACCATTTTCACAGTAATTTAAAGATATTTTTACATATTATTGATTCTCGTCAGTAGTAATTGTTTTGATTGTTAATCCGTCATTATGCCGAAAGTTTGTTTATTTTGCCAAGTAAGGAAAAATGTACTGTACATAAATTCCTTCATAAACACACAACTGCCTTGTCGACAACTAAGACACCTGTGAACTGAATCGTTTTTTTAGTCATCAGCGCTCATGGACCTCCCTTTGCTTACCATCAGGCGAGTCAAGGGCAAATGCACGTCCTAATAAAAGAATTTGGACTTAAGAAATAGAAGGAGCCCTAAAATAGCAACAAAATACAACCGTTTATAATATTTTTACTTGTGGCGTTTAAAATAAGTCAGAAGGGGATGAATATTTACATTCGTAATATAGAAGGTTGTTACTAGTTTTGATGATCATTTGACAACCTAATTTGACAGAATAACAAATGACATTAAAATACTTCAAAAAAGGATCACGGAACGGTTATGCCGCTACTTTTATTACCACGTGACTTTTAATCAAGCAGTAATAAAAGTCAACCACAATTACAAGTGGTTGTAATTAGTGACAACCTTTGAAAGAAAGGAATTGAAGTACAAGTAATTGTCTCTTTCAGTCACACGTGGTATAAACATAGTATAATTGAGATAAATAACACTGAATTAGTTCTTATTTTAGCACAGATTCTATTCTATTCAGATTCTATTCTATTCAGATTCTATTCTATTCTTATCCATATTTTTAGGCCGGCATAGTGGCGGCGGCTGGGGCAGCCGGGAACTGACTCGGTTATTCCAGTCGTCGTCACTCTTGGACCTTCACTTGCTTATCATCAGGCGAGTCGAGGTCAGATGTCGTGTCACAATAAAAAAAAATCTTAGGTTAGACCACTGTATTTGTGTCTATGTTTTACACTCGTAATTTTTTTCCCTTAATCCACATCATGTGTGGCCTTTATGCCACACACAGTTAAAGAAATGACATCGCTTACAAATGATACATGTCGACTGTAACACATCCGCTGCGTCAACTGCATTAGCAGAATCACGTGTCTCGGTTTTATCAGTTTTATTTCGCAAAACGAGTTATGGCTTGCTCACTTTATAACTGCTGTTAAAGTATTTGGTCCTTCCGTTGCTTATTTTCTTTTTATGTTTTTTTAATACTTAAAAAGCTTCTTAAAAATCTGTTTGAAAAGATGTGGATGCGGAGGAAGCAAAAAAGTGGCGCTCCGTAGTCTCTGCCTATCCCTCCGGGAACAAATTTGTTAATGATGATTTTATGTTAGTACTAAAATATTTTATAATAAATAATTCTTATGATACAATATTAAATGTATCATATGAATTATGATACATTTAATATACCTTTATGTAGAATTATGATATTGTATCATTTGTATCATAGAAACTTTTGATACAATCAATCAAAATGTCACGCCTTTTTCTCACAGGGTTAGGCAGAGACAATGGAGCACCACTTGCCACGATCCTTACACAACTCCCTCGCTTCCTTCACATTCACAATTCTTAATACAAATTGGAAAATTACAAAGATAGAATATTGCGGGACGAAAGTTTATATATTTATATATTATAAACCAATTTATTTAAAAATGCGTTTTGATGGTAATCTGAATAATAGTCCATAAGTGGACTGCAACTACAGATAAATAACTGCAAGTATTAGCATTGAAGTAATATTACTAGCGTACGTTAGTAATATTAATTCAGTAAGTATTAGTCACATCCACTATGCCGGCCTAGTTGGTACTAGTAACATACGAAACGCGACTTAGTCACTTCACAGTCTGTACACTTGTTAGTGACGGGATCGGCAGATTGGGCACCACTGCTTACCACCACTCCTTGTCAACCAGACCCGAAGCAAATATTTACTCCTTTTTTTATTAAAAATATTTGTCATATTCAATTTAATTACAAAAGCTATTAAACAAATCTTTGCTCCGACCGGGAATCGAACCCGTGACTTAACAATAGGACAAAGTTTGAATAGCAACAAATAAAAACAATATTAGCGAACGTACACATTTCGCAATCGTAATAGTGGTAGACACGTATCTCGGCATGTAAGTATGATAAGCTTGGTAGCTTTAATGGCTGTTATTGCTAAAAGGTGTTAATGTGATTGGCTGTGCTTTTCTACAAGTCGCATTATAGCCTATGTTCACCGGTCTTCGAATGTGGAGCACGCGGGCCGGCGAGCGTCTATGCCTTCGACAAAAAATCAGTGTAAGCTCCTCAGGAAAGCGCGACGGTCGCGCGGTCGCTCCTCCACCCCGAAACTAACACGCGAACGCTAACTTACCCTTACGCGATAAACTTTATTTAGAAATAAAAACTACAATATTTAATTTTTTATATAAATTTTTGGTATTAAAAATAAATATTTATGTGAGTTTTTATTTAAATTTAATTGTGATAGTGTATTTTTAATAGAAGTGTAAGTTATATGGTCATGGGTCGGGATTTTTAAGGCAGCTGTCATTAGAGGCTATTGGTCGTGCTGATCGGATCACGCTCAGCATACGAGCACGTGTGTTCCTTACTTAGAAGGGTCACCGTTCACTTCATCACAACGCTAAAACTCTAAACTACAATATAAAACAAATTAGAAACCAATTCGATTCCAAAGTGTCGTAAGTAAAGCCTACGGATTTAGATTTAAGTATCGTAACTGTCCTCGATTTTAAAATATGAGATCATCCATACTATTTCTAGATTTATACTTATAACCTAGGTTTCTATATAGCCTTATATCTGAGCAAACTCATATGACACGATTATTTTAATTGTGGTTCGACATCATTGCCGGAGTGGTAAGCAATGGTACCCAGTCTACCGATCTGAAGTACCACCACTTACAAGTATACAGACCGTGAAGTGATTTGGTCGCGTTTCGGGATCAGCTTGCAAGTTGCCGGTTCCAACTAGCCCGGCATAGTGGATGTGACTGCTACTCACTGTAGCATTCACATCCACATTGAATTGTAATAGCAGTGACATCCATTCATAGACCACACTCCAGCTTAACATCAAGCGGGGTGCTGTCATATGTCCAGTCACAATTTTAAAAAATCCCATAAGCAAATTAACCTATTACTTAGGACATCACGTCTCGGGGAGCACCAGAAACACTATTAAACAAAAAATATTTGTTAACACATAAAAAGGACCTTTTTACTGTATGTAATACATATCTCTTTCGTCCTTAATACATATTCTAAGATACGTCTGATCTATCTCGTTGTTAAACACGTAATTTTTATTATCGACCAATTCAAATACACTTTTGAATAGAGGGCCTCACAGACGTGAATTGCTTACGGCATCAAGTAGTCTTAATACGGCACTGCTCAACATATGACCCCCGCTTGATGTTAAACTGGAGTGCAGTTAAATGTTACTACAGTTAATAACTACAAGTAGCAGTCGCATCCACTATACAGGCAACCACTACAGTTGGAATATAGTCGCACTATAGTTGCATCCACTATACAGACAACCACTACAGTTGGAATATAGTCGCACTATAGTTGCATCCACTTAGTTGGAACTGGCAACTTTGAAGCTCATTTCGAAGCTGATGACTTTATTACCCCGGATCGGCAGACTGAGCAAATGACTACCACTCTATATATGAAAATAAAATAACAAATTGTCACGCCTTTTTTCCACAGGGATAGGCAGAGATAATGGAGCGCCACTTACCACGTTCCTTACACAACTCCCTTGCTTCCTTCACATCTACAATTCTTTTCATACAGGCTAAGTGGTTATCTACACTAGGCAACCCAGCTTTCTTGAGGATAATTGATTTCCTTTCGTCAATCTACTTTCACTCATCCTTTCCATGTGCCAAAATCATCGAAGCATTCCTGTGTCAATCCTTGTCACTACATCTTCTTTGAAACCACTTCTATCGCGCACTATGCTATTTCTTATTCTATCCGCTATCGTCACTTCACATACACTAATATAAATAATGGCTTCAGTTAAAATAAAACCAATTAATTATTTATATATATTTACGATGTGTAATATAATAAAAATTATTTATGGGTACCTAGTTAAAACGTACTTTACAATATGGGGCCAATTTAAAATATAAAGTACCGTAATATCATATCATGGCGCATACATGTTCTACATTGCTCTACATTACTCCACAGCCTTCAAACGAATTGATAGCTTCTAAAACCATTTAAGAAGATCGATTGTAAACAAACCGCTTTTGTAAAAAAAAACTCGGCGAAAGAGTTTAACACTGTGAAGACGGGAGCAGTTTAAGAATTATCTTCAATTCTATTTTGAGTACCTTCATAATAATAATTTTAATTTAATAAAAATACAATACAATATTAACTGTATAAATAATACATTTGTATACAATTGTAAATTTAGTGACGGTGCAAAGCAATGTAGTCAAGCAAACCGAGAACCCCCGATTTAAAACCACTTAACGGTACCAATGTATCTTTGATATAATATGTGCTTTGGTAGCCCTGTCTCTATGATACAAGCACTTTTAGAAGCTTACTATGGAAAGAAAAAAGTAAATAATTGGATTGAAAAGCGGCCGAGGATAAAATTTAGTGTCTCTCAGTACGCACCACTCTTTTTAAACTAATTTTCATTACTAACTTATACGGTTAGTTATAATAAAGAAATTAGAATATGCCATATAAATATTAGTAATTTTAAAATATAAACTAGCAAAAGATGAACTTTTTTTGGGTATTTTCTAAAGTTTTACATTTACTTTTGTAATAAAATATATTTAAAAAATATATTGTTGCTTAAAACTACTCGTACATTTAATTCGGGATAATCCGAAATTTTGCGCAAAGACGCGATTGCGACGACTGCGAAGCTTTCGAAAATTGGCAATTTTTTTTATTTCAAGTTTTAAATTAATATTACACTATTTTTGTAAATATATTTTTTATAAAAATGTTTATATTTATAAACTGCACCTTGGCTTAGCATCAGGCAAGGTGCAGTTTTATGTCGAGCCACAATTAAAAAATAATTCACAACAGTAATTTATTACGCTACTAAATATTTATGCAGAGAAAAACATATTAATGTCGATCTAGAGTTAAAATTGCTAATTGAAAAAGCTAAAGGTTTTGCATTGTAATGAAATTGGAAATCTAGTCCCGTCTGTTTATATTAAAGGGAAAAACGGAGAAGTTTACACCGCTGTAGGTATGCTAATTAGGTCTTAGAAATGGCTCCGTAATGACCTATCCCAATGAAAAACAACTTTTGCTCCGACAATTGAGCATAAATGCATTTTAAACTTAAGACGACCAAGTTGTGATGGTATTGCAATACCCATGCGAACTGAGAGCGCGGATTGAAAACCACTTGCCAGTACCAATGTATATTTGATATGTATGTATGTACATAATTCGTCCTGTTTCTATGATACAAACACATAAGTTACTGAATATAAGTAAATTATAAATCTAAAAAAGTTACAAAGTTTTACAGAGACAGCAGAGACAACGGACAGTAACTTTTCACCATCCACTTATTCTCTTGCTTCTCTGTCAGCCATAAGAATATCATTCAAACATATAGAAAATATAGTTTTTTATTAAAATATTTATGTTAAATTATCAATCAATCAATCAAATTGTCACGTCTTTTTCCCACAGGGATAGGAAGAGACAATCCTCATTATTGTGCAAATCATTCAGTACAGATGTAGCTTAAAACTTTAAATATGTAGGTACAACATATAGATGGCGGCCAAAAATCAAAATGGCACCAAAAATCAAATCTGACAAAAATAATAACAAGGCGACTTGTGTGGATTAGACATTCTTTGGCCGGCATAATGACGGCGACCAAGGCATCCGTAAACTGTTTTGGCGCTCCTAAACTCCCCAATTCTTACTATCAGAAAAGTCGCATTCAAATGCGGTGTCTCTATAAAAAAAGGATTAAATTGTATTCATCTTATCTATTGTATGTGTAAAAGTATTTATATAAACGGAAAGGATAGTAAAAACCGTCCTTCCAATGTCAACGAACCTTTAATCAAATTGGTACAGTGATTCACTATAATAAACGTAAATAAAGAAATATCTTACCTAACTTGGATCGTAAAAAATAATCAGTTGAGCGCGCCCGTTGCCGAGAATTAAGGGTATAAAGGTTTCAGCTAGGAAGCAACAATATTCTTAAAGGCAAGGTCACGAAAATAGTAAAAATACCTATAAAACATTTGTCTCAAAACAACAATCTAGGAAACACATAACACGCCTTACTAAACGTTACTAAAACAAACGAAGATATAAATAAATATTTCTTGACAAAATTAAAAAATTGCAAGAGACCGCTTAGCAAGGACTCTACATCTAGGCTATCAGACAGGCCACCAGGCGAGTCTATTGCATAATGCTCACTAAGGTACATAAATAACTCGTTACAGAATACCTCTACGCTATACTCTACGAGTACTATAAAGTACTTACTCGTAACCTCATGTGTTATCTAATTATACATATTGAAGTTTTAATTTCCTTCGACTTTCTCGCTCGTAACAATTTGTTTAAATAATAAGTAACTTAATCGAACGGAAACATTAATCTTGAGCTAAATGTCGAACAGCCTTCGTAAGTACTGTTAAAGAAATTAACAATTTCTAGGTTATTATTTGTTTCCTTTCTAAAGAAATGTCGTATATTTTTGCAATGTTATAAAATTAAAAATAATTTTAACTTTATAACTGCTTCGTGAAGTTTGATTAATATTTTTTGCCTCCTAAAACGTCTTTAATGAAGCTCCGTTCTTAAATAACTAAGTAATTAACTTTACTTATAAATTTATTAAATTCTGATTGCGTTCAAACCGGTTACACGCATGCTTACTGTTTTTCTTGATCGTGTCAGCAAAACTGTATATAAAAGTTTTTTTTTTTAAATTAACAGAAAATTAGCTTCCTAATTTACCATGACATGTGTTTTCCCCATCCTAATGGCCTTGGATCTTCCAAGCGCACATAATGGACATAGTCCAAACGCGACTGAGTTAACCTGCAACGGATTTTCAATCGACGGCACTCTTGGACTTGCCATCAGGCAAGTCTCAATATTAAACGACGAATCTCAATATTAAAAAAAAACTTCTATTATATTCACATTATATTCAACTTCTATTATATTTTATCATTATAAGTAACTTATAAAAGTTAGTAAAGTTCTCAAACAAATGGAAAAAAAACGAATGGAATCTCAAGATTTTTTGATGACAAATGATTCTGTAATCTCTTTTATATAATCTAATCCCTCTTAAGTCGACAGATGCCCAACTGAGTCTTAATAAAAACGGAAAAAGATTTCTGACTATTCAATCCGTGATAAAGTTTCACGTAGACTTTCGCGATTCCGTCAACTTTTCCATGTGGCAAAGTACATCATGAATAGGCAATTTCGTGTATTTCTGATCACGTCCTTTCCTTTTGGGTTGTAGCCAAGCATGGGCAATAAGTTGAGTTTAATGTGACATTAGTAAGAACACTTTTTCTGATAAGAGTGTATTTAAAAAATATATGTTAGTGTTCTTAAGTTACGAGTGACTATTACGCAAAATGTGGGCTCCATTTGTCAGCAATTCCTATTCTGCTACATTGCTGTTCCTATTGGAAATATTGATTTTTCTATTTGTTTGTATAATCGCGACTGACACAAAATATTACCATAAATATTTCCTAGTGTCTAGGAAATATGTCGTATAAGAATTACAATAACACATCGATATATTCGTTTTTTTATTCTTCGATATATTTTGATTCGTTTTTATCTTGTTACATACACATCG
This sequence comes from Tinea trinotella, assembly GCA_905220615.1. Taxonomy (NCBI): domain Eukaryota; kingdom Metazoa; phylum Arthropoda; class Insecta; order Lepidoptera; family Tineidae; genus Tinea; species Tinea trinotella. The sequence continues at coordinate 6,908,781 of HG992314.1, forward strand.
TGGTAATATTTTATTGAATAAAAATTAGTTGTACTTAATAGTAATATTATTGAATTAAACATTTTTAAGCGGCTTACAATAGCGTTCATTTTCGGTTATTGATTTTACATTTTTTTTATTTATCCGACGTTTTGAGAGTTTTGCAGCCATAGGGTCACGAAAAGTAAGCTGCATAAAAATTGTTTAATTCAATGTACGCGCAAAATCTAAGAAAATTTTAAATAATAAAATTTCGAACTAGTCGTACTAGTTTTGGTGACAAAGGCGGTTAATGAAACGGTTCGTTTAGTCGTCAACGCTTTTGGGCAAACATCAAGTAAGTCGAGGTCTGGCAAGTCTGGCCTCTATAAAAAGTTTAGTTTTCTAAAGTTTAGTTATGGCTCGACATAATAATGTGGTCCATGAATGGATGTCACTGCTACTACAATTCAATTACTAAAAGTAGCAGTCAGATCCACTATGCCGGCCTAGTTGGAACCGGCAACTTACAAGCTGATCCGGAGACGCGACTAAATCACTTCACGGTCTATATACTTGTAAGTGGAAGTACTACCCCAGATCGGCTGACTGATACCACTGCCTACCACTCTTTAATAACCAGACCCGAAGCAAATATCCGCCTTTTTTATTAACAAATATTTGTAGTATTTAATATAATTAATAAATATTACAAATAAAAGCTGTGAAACAAATATTTGCTCTGACTGGAAATCGAACCCGGGACTTAACGCGACCTAATCCATGATCAATTGGCCACGCCCGTCGTCAAAAACCAGTTGACGACGAAGTCGCAGTCTGCTTTTGAAGAATAATTTTTAACATTAAAGTGAAATTGTATAACATAAAGCTTGTATGAAGAGAATTGTGAATGTGAAGGAAGCGAGGGAGTTGTGTCAGGATTGTGGCAAGTGGCGCTTCATTGTCTCTGCCTATCCCTGTGGGAAAAAGGCGTGACGATTTAATTTCTTTTCTTTGGCCGGCATAGCGACGGCGACTGAGACAGCCGTGAACTGGCTCGGTTTTTTCAGTCGTCGGCACTCTTGGACCACCTCTTGCTTATCATCAGGCGGGTCGTGGTCAGACGTCGTGTCACAATAAAAAAAATATAGAAAATTTGATTGACTTTTAGCAAAAGTAACTGTATACTGAAGTCATCCAGATGAATGTCCTTAGACGGTAACAATGTCTAGATACAAAGAAACGTAGGTACAGTCGAGAGACTTGCGACCAGCTGAGTCTCCCTAAAAGCATTGAAGGTATCTATCTATCTTACTCGTATATTACTTTTGTATTTTCAAGTAAAGACAAAACTTATTTAGGTATATATATCTACTATGAGTTTTTAATCTTATGTCCTCCAATAATAATTAAATGATCCAATATTAGTAAGTACTTATATCAAATATTTGTTAATAAACAATAAATAAAAAGGGGGATATTTGCTCCGACGAGTGGTCCCCAGTCTGCCGATCCGGGATAGTACCACCACTTACAATTATACAGACCGTGAAATGACTCGGTCAGTTTGTAAGTTACCGGTTCCAACGAGGCTGGCATAGTGGATGTAGTAATCGCCTCCATTCATGAGTCGCACTCCAGCTTAACATCAGGCGAGGTGCTATCATATTCCAAGAGTGGTAGGCAGTGTTACCCAGTCTGCCGATACAGACCGTGAAGTGATTTAGTCACGTTTCGGAATTAGCTTTTATGTTGCCAGTTCCAACTAGGCCGGCATAGTGGATGTGACTGAATTGTAGTGGCAGTGACATCCATTCATGGACCACACTCCACCATAACATCAAGCTGGGTGCTGTCATATGTCGAGTCACAATAAAAAAAGTTTCTAATCGTATGACTTTCTTAGACACCACGTGTATAGGTTATTCAGATTGTTATTGTTCGTGTTTGTGGACCGTTGTACATTGAACCTTAGTGACAAATCAATTAGGCAATTGTGTTTGCAAGATCAATGCCAACTATATGTCACTGTCACTTGCAGTTCTATAACAAGACAACACTTTCACTGTGTAATTGCATATGTGTACCTACGTAGATTTATATACATACGTTTTATAAAAAAGTATTTATTTATAAATTGGTATATACAACAGATCGCAGACAAAATTGGACATAATAGTATGGAATTAAGATTTCCAAAACGTAAACAAACAACTTAACTAATATAAAAATCATTGAATAATGAATTAAACAAATTTTATGCGGGTTACTATCGCGTTTATTTTTGGTTATTGATTTTACATTTTTTTATTATTCCAACGTTTCAAGAGCTTTGCATCTAATAAACGCTAAAAGTCAATCGAGTACACGTAGAATAAACAACGTTTATTTAACAATTAACAACCAAGACTCTTCAAAGTGTCTTTCATGTGTCCAAGATATTTTCAAAGTGAGTAAGAAAATCTAACATGTCAAGAGGACTCCTTAAACTTTGTTACTAAGTAAAACAAATACCATTAAAATTACGATTCGAAGGAAGTACGCGAAATACCATAAAATTTAACTTATATTTCAAAATTATTTTATTATTGCTCGAGATCGGGAATGACGATGAACTTTCGCGAATTCTTTGAATAACCCTCCTCATTGTGACTTCGAAATACCAGCTCGGCACCGATTCCGAATATCTTTGATATCATTATTAAAATAGATTAAATCAAGTTCTAACGCGAAATCGACCATATTTTATTTATCTAGACCTATTTACACGAGAACATGTTACCTTTCTATATATATGTATGTATATGAAATATATATTATAGTATTATGTTCCTAATATATTTAAAAAAATACTACATAGTATATTATCCTAAATATTGCGCGAACGTTGATTAATGAATTAAACACATTTTATGCGGCTTAATATCGCGTTTATTTTGGTTTTTATTTTACATTTTTTTATTATTCCAACGTTTCTAGAGCTTTGCAGTCATTGTGGTCACGAATCACAACCTATATACTTTGGTCGTCCTGTTTCTATGATACTTTACTTTTAATAGCTAAGTGTAGAAAGTTAAAAAAAGAACCCGGACAAAATACAATTCAATAAGAATATTCGCTGAAGAATAAATATTATTAATTAAACATGCCATTTATACAAGCGGCAATTCTTTTTACGGTTGTTTCTTAAACCGGCCTATAAATCGTCATAATATGCCGTTTATAATATTAAGTGTATTTTAAATTCAAAATTAATGTACGAGAAGGATCTTAAACATAGTAGTTTCGGCGGCTGTGTTGCCTTTCTTGTCATAACATAGCCGTAATGGTATGTGCGTCAGTGAATAATGGTGTAGTTGTTCGAGAAAACTCCTTACGGAAGTTTATCAAGTTACTTGAAAGATGAATTAGGCAGGTTGCGCAGATTAAAAATTAAATAAAAATGATCAGAGACCGTCAAGTGTCTTAGTCGCGTTTTGCTATAACCTTGTAAGTTACTGGTTCCAGCTAGGCCGGCATAGTAAATGCGACTGCTCTTTGCAGTTATTCAATTATAGAAGTAGTCGGGTTTCAAAATACGCTTGTAAATCTAACCGCTTCAAAATTGTCCGCACTTAAATTAATGTGCTGTTATTATACTTTGGTACAACTTTCCCTTTAAACTTATTTATGTATAATAGTTAAAAACATTATAATCTATTGTCATTTAACTATAACAATTATAGCTTAATCTGAGTTTAAAACATTTTATATCATCAAACTCGGAAAATGATCTTATAAACTTATTTATTCACACTTTAAAGATTTTGTAAATATTAGCTGTGAAATACGCAAAACAGTGCACAATAACACAAACAAATAGCAAATAAAAATAATTGCGAAACACTTAAACAATTAACGGTTCCTTTGAACACTATAAAAAACGTGTTTCCATTAAAATCTAACCTGTTATTTTATTTTTTGTAGTAACTGTCTATTTTTGTATAAACATTTGATACAAGCAAAGTTTGTAATGTTTTGATTAGGAACTAAATATTTTAGTTTTTTTTTTAATTTTAGAAATCTTTCCTTTTTTAACTTTCCTGAAACATCGATTGACAATTAAATTGTCAAGTCTTAATTCCCACAGGGTTACGCAGTCACCGAGCCTCTCTTTCCACGATTATGACACGAATCTCTTGCTTCCTTTACATCCGCAATTCCATTAATACAATCTCTACGGTTATGAATGCAAACCCCTACTTTAATAATAATTCGATTGTATGGAATATTTTATAATAAAGATGCAAATTGTTTTGGTTGTATTACTGGCCTCATACACGGCGAAGTCGACCGAGCCGAATCGTGCGTGTCGTGTCATTTGGAGTGTCCGAAAACCGTACCACGCCAATCCAATCCATCTGAGTTTTCACACACACGCGCTGAGTTTTGGCTCGGCGCAGGGCCTTTCAGCTCGGATGGTACGGTGTCAGGATTCATTACTCGTTTTACCTTATTTTAATTATGATTAAATTCGAATAAAGAATAGTTTCAAAGCTTTCAAACGCCCTAAATATGAATAAGGAGTGGTAGTAAAACAGTTGCTGGACACTGAAGAGACTTAGTCGCTTTTCGGGATTGGCTTGAAAGTTGCCGGTTCTAACTAAGCCAGCTAATGTACCAAATACGACTACTACCTGCAGTTCCTGGATCGCACTCCAGCATAACATCAGACGAAGTGCTGTCATATGTCAACTGACATTAAAAAGCTTCTACAAAACAATGTTAGCGCATAACCTCAGGAAAATATGATGTGATATGACTTAACATTATTCAAATGTATTTAGATTCAATGGCGTGCGTAAAAGAAAATGACATATTACGGTTATTACTGACGTGTTGTTTAATGAGTAGAGCTCTCTGCAACCCAGATGCATAAGTTATCATAAGTCACTTTTATATAATGCAATACTATATATGGTTTAATGGATTTAGTTTATAGAAAATCTAAATTCCTTATATGCGTTCAAATCAATAATATCAAAGCAATTAATCAATTGTCATGTCTTTATTCCCAGAGGTTAAGGCAGTTGCAACGGAGCGCCTATCGCTTCCTTCATATCCAAAATTATCGTTTTTTTGTTTGAGCTGATTTCGTTTCCACTATGCCGGCAACTTACAAGCTGATCCCAAAACGCGAGTAAGTACCTTTACGGTGCCTACCACTCCGAGACTAATTTAGACTACCAGAACCGAAACAAATATCCACCTCTTTAAATTAACAAATATTAGTTAACAAATTTTATGCGGCTTACTATCGCGTTTATTTTGGTTTTGATTTTGCTCGTTGCTTGTTTTTTATTACAATTTATGTTCGCTAAAATCTAAGAAAATACTAAATATTGGTAATATTCAATCTAATTAATAAATAGCGCAAATAAAAGCTATGAAACAAATATTTGCTCCGACCGGGAATCGAGCCCGGGACTTTGCGCGTAACGTACCGGTGTTTTAACTAATGTGCCACGCATGTTGCATCTATTAGAAAAGTATATTTTAATAGATAAATAGATATAGGTATTGTTCTTTTATACTTAATTTACTCGTAGAAATTCACTGGCAATATTAAAGTAAATTATAAAGAGATATCGAACTATTTGCACCGAAATGTTTGTATTATTAAAATTCTATGATCTGATTATCTGAAAATGCACTCTATGTAGTCAAGTTTCTTGGCTATATTCTAAATAATAGTTGAAAAAGTTTTTCTATTTATTTCTATGCACCTAGAAATACCAAAATAAAGAGCATATTATGTACTTACATATATCGACGCAGGAAAGTAAAGACGATATTATCATGATTATCATCAAACGATAACGGAGCGACGCAACGCTTTCCACGATCCTGACAATGAGTCGATAAGCGACACTTTTTACAAAATAATATCACTGCTTAATCACTATGCAGGTATGATTGGTACTGTACATTTTTCTTTACCTGGCAAAAGTAGTAAACAAACATTAGGCATAAAAAACAATTACTACTGAAGCGAATTAATACGACTATATAATTCGAATAGTTTTTTATTTATTTACATTTCTATACTAAGCTTCTAAAGTGCTTCTATCATAGAAACAGGACAACTAAAGTACATAAATTATAGATACATTTGTACCGGTGGGTGCTCTCGGTTTGTGTAGTCATTGCACTGCTACTACACCACGGTCGCCTTGGTGTTGGTGGTGTTTGCCAGAGGGTTCGACTGTCCAAATACATTTAACATAATGTCCAAGACTGCTTCCGAACAATAAATTTATTAATTAGAATTTGTACCCGTTCGAAGTTAGGTTTTTTTAGGATTACAGTCCATAATATTAATATCTAATATTTTTTTGTTATCAAATATTACAATTACGAACTAATCAAATACTTGGGAAATCAATACAATAGACAAGTAGAATGCTTTGCCAGCCCATGTGTTCTCTCCCTTCTATAACCTTGGATCCTTCAAGTGATGCGTGAAGAAGCGCCTTTGGCCGGCATAGTGACGTTCACGTTTCACTCGTCGTCATTCTTGGATCTCCTCTTGCCTATCATGAGGCGGGTCGAGGTCAAATGTCGTGTCACAATAAAAAATAAAATAAAGTTGCAGTTAGAACTTAAAAAAAATCGAGTACCAACTGAGCCGGCAAGTGGATGCTACTGCTACTTGAAGTTTTTTAACTGCATTATCATTCGCCTATATTAACAGTCCGTACTCCAGGTTAACATCAAATGGTGTGCTAACATATTATGTCGAGATACAATAAAAAATCTTAGCAATGGATCACCAATTAAATCCAGGTCTTGTTTATTCATTTATTTAAGAACTGGGTAAGAAAAATCTAAAGAAAAAAAGAGTATAAATAACGTAGGTATATTGTTACTTGGGAGCAACCCTAATAAAATATCTGGTACATACGACATTGGACTTTACTCCGGAGACTTATTAATCGCGTATCTTTTACACCATTATAAAAATACACGAGAGCGTTATAAATGTATTAACAGGGATATAGCTGCGTGTACACTTTATTATTATTTCTTTGGAAGAATCGGCAACTTGATATTGTCACGTAAACAGATCCAGATATTATCACTTCGAAATAACTTGGAATTGGAATTGGAAAGAGTTAATAGGCTAGTTTTAGCTTTGTATAGTCTCGTCTCTATCACTTACTGCCTATTGACATCACTTAAATTTTTAGTTTATCATAGGTTAGGGAGTTGGGTTTGCAGCATATTTATACAAGGACTTAGCGGCGGTAATGATTGGTGATCATATCGTAATATGGAAATTATTACTTCAGGAATTTGACTACATTACATATTAATGAAACAAACAAATTTTATGCGGCCTACTATCGCGTTTATTTTGGTTTTGAAATAATAGTAAACCAGGAACAGAAAAACAAAATCAAAACTTCAAACAGGGTAGTTTTGGAAACAATAACAGCATCAACCAATAGGACGACCACGATGGCTGCAAAGCTCTTTGAAACGTAGGAATTAAAAAAATTGTAAAATCAATATAAACGCGATAGTAAACCGCATAAAATTTGTTTAATTCAATAATCAATGTTCGCGCAAAATCTAAAAAAATATAATTACATATTGTATTAGTTTAAGAGAAATGTTTGATTGTATAATATATCGGTTTGTATCACATCACTGTAACTTACCTACACTGACTTAGGGTTGTGTTTGTGGAACCTATTAGGAATTAAGTGGTCCAGCCACATTGTCATCGATAGTACTGTTATTTTATGAAATGTTAATTTATTATAAGGTAATCCTTTTACCTCTGACTCTGTACAATGTTACTGAATTTAAAAATAAAAGCAAAAGCTCTTTTTAAGAATCATGATAAGTATTCTTAAAAACAGATGTTTTTGATGTTTATTTTAATTATAAAGTTATTGTTTATTGATGAAAATGCAGAAGCATTGATATATTTTTTCGTATTTAAAAAATACAAATACAACTCGTCTAGGGATAGTAGAACGGCGAAACAAGAGCCCACTTGCCAGTACCAATGTATCTTTCATATACTTTGTGCAATGTACTTCTATGCTCTTTGATTGCCCAGTTTGTGTTATATAAGCAAGTTTAGTATAACAACGAATAAAAAATACAAGGTTCCCAGTTCCAACTATGCCGGAATAGTCAATGCCACTACACCTTCGTTAATGGACCGCAGTTGGGTGCTGCCATATATCAGGCTTTAAAAAAAAACTCATAGCAATAAAATATCAAATACATTTTGTCAATAGTCTAAACGTGTATAATATGAATAAATAAGGAAAAATATTGTAAAATACATTATTAAAGTAAAAATAACTTTAGCAATTATAACGTTTTTCACATAAGATGTAAAGATTACGCGTCTCAGTATAGTGCCAAAACAATAATTGTTGTCACGTAAAGATCTTGCATTAATTTATACTTAGGGCCAGATTCCATTAGGCACACACAGGACACTGGCACACGCGATAAAACTGACACGCACAGGACACTGACACACGCGATATACTGACACGCGCAGGACACAGACACTGACAAACGCGACGTTCTGACACGCGCAGGACACTGACACATACAGGATACTGACACACACAGGAAACTGACACACGCGATATATTGGCACACACGCAAGTCATTGTATACGCCTGTTCGTAGGTAAAAAACACCGTTGTAGCAAAGCACATTATTTTAGCCGGTCTAGTGTCGTGACGAAATCAACTATTCTAGAGTGGTAGTCAGGCAGACACTTGGTGATCATAACCCATCCACTTTTAAGTGTAGGTACAGACCGTGAGTGACTCAGTCGCGTATCGGGATCAGCTTGAAAGTTACCGGTTTCAACTAGGCCATCGTTTACTAGTCACCTATATTGTCAACCTTTTATCAGATATGGAATCAGCCACAAAAGAATTCAGTAAGAGTTACTCGTATTTTTCTGTATGGGAGGGCAGCAATGGATTATTGACCTTTTTTTCACGTCCGGCTTCAGACATTTTTGGCATTTGTTTCGTGTTAATGTACTCCCGATATGATAAATATGTGTGGGAGGAAATGGATGTTCCTTAAATAATACATATATAATAAATATGTATTACAAATAAATGCTATGAAAGTGATTTTATTCTGACCAGCCATCGAACCCAGCGTACTCGGCTCATCAAAATAGAATAGGAATTTATTCGTGTTCTAATTATCGTCACGCAAACCTAGAACTTCTGTTTTAGTAACTACTCACCAGTAAAAACGTATTTAATAGGACTCCTATTTGCAGTTATTTAACTGTAGTAGTTTATGGACTGCACTCCAGCTTAACATCAGGCAGGTTGTTGTCATAAATCGAGCCACAATAAACTGACTTTTAGTAGGTTAGATATAAAAATTAAGGAATTATATTCGAAACAAAAGTTATTTTAATTTGTTAATAATAAAAAAATGTTAACACGTTAACCGAAACCGTTTTTATGTAAAACTTTTTGAAGTAAATTTTGATTGCCGAACTTTCATAGTAAAAGAAAATCAGAGCAATTTCATAAAGTCATAAATTCTCAGTTCAACCAAGTATTTTAACGACTCGTAACTTTTGCGAATGCTTATTATTTCATCCATAACAATTTTAACCTTCCAAACCATGCAGTTATCTCATATTTTTGGTTTATTCCTTGTTGGTCCCTACAGTTCGTCCCCACCTTATACGAGTATGTTTAGTAAATAATGTAGGAGCTACCTGCGTACATCATGTTAGTGTTGTAAGCCACTGCGTTTCGGTCGCGTTTTGGGATCAGCTTGTAAGTCGCCGGTTCCAACTAGGGCGGCATCCCCTATGTGATTGCTACTTACAGTTATTGAATTGTAGTAGCAATGGCATCCATTCATGGACCTCACTCCAGCTTAACATCAAGCGGGGTGCTGTTATATGTCGAGTCACAATAAAAAATATAAGTTTTAAAAGAAATATACAATCTAGTATTTTTATTGTATTCCAGTATGTAAAATTACATAATTAATTAAAATCTAGATTTATAATCTAATCTTATAAAAATCTAATGATCTGACCAGATGTTATATTATTTAATTTTCAATATATATTTTATATACTTCCGAGGACAAATTCACTAGTCTAATTGGTATTACGCACATTTCCAACAACTATAATTATATTAAAATGCAATGAAAGTACATAATTTTCGCCTTAACTTACTTCCAATGTACTTGCTCACTTTTTAACATTATGCTTTATTTATGTTTCGTTTAATTCTCACGCTCTGTAAAAAATAGCTTATTTATTTATTAAAAAGTACACTTACAGCAATATATATACATCAATGGTAACTTTATATTAATATCATTTAAAATGGGTACATATGTCTGCCAATTAAAAGTATACACAACATTTGTACAAAAATTGTGATCAATAAAACAAAACAAAACTAAAACTAAACATGGATCCTTTAAACATATAAACATTAAGTATTGTTTATATTTTGATATAAAATATAAAAAGTTATTCATAATTAAAATATTTATAATAATACCTACATATAAAATACTGGTAAATAGAAACATTATTTAGAAAAAATTTAATAACAATGTGATACAGAGTTTGAGGCCGCTCTAGTCAGCTCTAGGTTACCCTGAGTTGTGAGGACCTTACAAGTAAAACTTACATTCGCGAGCCTAATGCCGATAGGGATTCTCTTACAGCTGGTAAGGTAATTAAAAAAAAAACAATACATCAAAATTAAATATTCTATATCTATGTTATTTTCTGAAATATTTGTGTAACCAAAAATCTTAGTTATAAAGTAACGTAAGAAAATAAAATTATAAGCACCCTAAAAGTACGATAAAACTTATAATTTAACTTAGAATATCTTGAAACAATTATCAATCAAATTGTCATGCCTTTTTCCTTTACATCCACAATTCTTTTCATGCAAGCTCTATGGTTATGGGCACTAGGCAACCCCGCTTTCTTGAGGATATATTTCTACTATATGTTTTTATATCCGTGGTGAAATGATCACGCAAACCGAGAGCAGAAGTTCGTAACCACTTGCCAGTACCAAAGAATATTTGATATAAATATGTACTTCGGTCGTCCTGTTTCTATGATACACTTTGGTAGCTTAAAATAGAACTGCGAACAAAAAAGTTAAAAATGTCCTGATTTCACAATTATTTTTTTAGAATTGAGTAAAATTCTTCATAATATTTATGTTAGACAATTAATAAAAGAGATCGTTAATGTCACCCATAAATGTCGTAGTTATTGCTCACATTTCATCCAGCCTATCGTGTAACAGTCAAACGGTTATCCTTTTACCACATTGAAAACATATTTTAAATTTGTAACCTGGATAAACAATCTTTATTAAAATTTCATATGTATCCCCCCGCGCCGGCAGATAAAAAGAGCGCTGGCATTGAAGCTGCGCAGTAACTTGTTTGTTACCTACTTACTTTCCGTTTTACGAATGTGTATTTTCAAAATATTATCAATTATTATGTTTAGACGACATGCGTGGCCGAACGGTTTAGCGAATGGTTCGTTGCTCGTAAAGTCCCGGGTTCGATCCCCAGGCGGAGCAAATATTTGTTTCATAGCTTTTATTTGTAATATTTATTAATATTAAAAATTGCAAATATTTGTTAATAAAAAAAAAGAGATGGATATTTGCTTCGGGTCTGGTTATCAAAGAGTGGTAGGCAGTGGTACCCAGTCTGCCGATCCGGGGTAGTACCACCACTTACAATTTTTCGTTTCGTTTCAGGATCAGCTTGTAAGTTGCCGGTTCCAACTAGGCCGGCATAGTGGATGTGATTGCTACTCACAGTTATTGAATTGTATTAGCAGTGACATTCATTCATGGACCACACTTCGGCTTACCATCAAGCGGGGTGCTGTCATATGTCGAGTCACAATAAAAAAATTAAAAAAATACACGTACACTACATATAATATTTTTTTCTCATGGAAATCGGGCGACCAACGTGCGTTATATCAAAGATACATTGGTAGCGGCATGTGGTTTTCGAACTGAGGGCTCTAGATTCGCGAGAACATTTACCACTATCGCCCTAATTATTATGTCAAAAAAGTTAATTTTTAATAATGACATATCACAGCGTCCTAACGTTAAGGAGTTAATGCAAACCATGAATGAAGCTGACTAGATTATCCCGAAACACGACTAAGTCACTTCAGGGTCTGCATACTTGAAAGTAGAAGCAATTACCCCGGGTAGGCAGACTGCAATCGGAGACTGATTACACATGATATCGGCAAACCCCCCGCCCTCATTATGAAGGCAAAATATTGGTAGATTCAACTTGCATCTTGTCGTTCGGAATCGCTAAAAGGCCTATGTTGAGCAGTGGACATCTTCCAGCTGATGATGATATTTCTAATATTGGAATATGCCAAAATTTAAAAATAATAAAAGCTTTGATCAGTGAATACCAAACAAAAATGCAGTCAAAACTATTTTCACATAATTATAACCATGTAAAACTGGGCATTAAATCACAACAAAAAGAATCTTTCTAATGTAAAAAATATATAAGTTGTCGTTGTCATTAATCAAATTTAATTTATATGTTACGAATTTGTATGTAATTTCTTATGTCGCACGTTGTCTATTTGGTTAATTAACAGGCCCATTCGACCACTCATTAACGTCATTTTTATCACCCATAACTTTTCTGACAAAGTTCCCTGTAGATCCTATTTTAGTTAACTGAAAGACTTAATGGTTTATTTTTTAATATTTCTTTTCTTCTATTTGTTGGTTGTTTATTTATTTCTTCATTAATAACTTATAATAGTTATTTGTTTAATTTTTATTTATTTATCCGTTTAAAGTACATTTTGGCAGATATTGGTGTCGATTCTCTTGGCACATTCACTAACTTATCCTAAATTTTAAACTTGTCAAACATAAGTTTTTTTAAAGAAAACGCAATTCTGTTGTCGAAAATGAATTAAATATAAGAAGTGTCTAAATTTTAAGATGACAGGCCTAAATTATTACCAATGTAAAATTTATATTTTTGAAAAATAATATGAAATAATAAGAAAGTTATATAATTATTAATAATAAATAAGTAATAATGTACCATATTGAATGTTATAATGGTTTGAGTAAATAAAAACTTAATTTCACGTTAATAAAAATAGAAAAACTTTGTACTTTTGTAATAGTAACACAATTAATTTTTGAACGCATCTTGTTGGATAGATAAGTTTTGGCGGTAATTACAGGAGACAGATTTAAACTATTTGTAATACTTGTGTTTCATGAATATAATTGTATAATGATGGTGAAATTGTTATTAAGTAAATGTTATACAGTATAATGACAAGTAATCTAATGCTGTGATACGTGTTTTTTTTTGTTCCCTCCCAGACTTCTTCAGATAAACTTTAAAATCGAAATAATTCAAGTTGCCGGATCCAACTAGGCCGGCATAGTGGATTCGACTGCTACTTTCAGTTATATAAAAGTAGTAGCAGTCGCCCCCATTCATAGATCACACTCCAGTTTATTTTATCAGGTTGAATGATGTCGTATGGCGAGCTACTATAAATAAAAATACATAAATCACCTTATTTTACCTTTCGGCATTTTTAGTTAGAGCATTAACCACATAATTACTCATATTTCTTATTAGGAATTACATTTTTTAGGTTAAGCGGGACCTAAAATGGTGTCTTCTAATCTTAAACGAATTTAGTTTGACGTTTCTAATTTTACACCTATAATTGGTACAACAGAATAGGAAAACTGCCTAAAATTTTAAGTTAAGTAACTAAATTGACATTTAGGCCTGTCAAACCTTTGACAGCTCTAAATTAAGACTAATATGGGACACACAGAATAGCGAAAGTCCTTTGACAGGTCTAAATTATTTTTAGAAGGATTTTAGGATAATCGTGTGCCAAGAGAATTGACACCATTGAAATACCTAAAATATTAGTTTAAGCCTAATAAAATTTGTTGTACAAATATATTAGGCTTGCATAAACGTGCTTAAATCATAGAGACAGGATGGCCAAAGTACAGTTGTAAGTGGTTTTTATACCCCGGATCAGCAAACTGGGAAAAAGACCACAAATTGTCTGCCTCGGATTGTACACTCGGATCACAAAGGGGAAATGTTGCCAGTCTCCTTGGGACTATTTCTGATAATTTAAATTATATTTTTTATTTATAGTTTGATTATAGTTAATATACTTTAAATTTTATTTCATTGTTTTTTTTAATTACATCACAATATCAACTCAATTTCAATTAAATCAAATTGTCACGCCTTATTCCCACAGGGATAGTCAGAGACAATGGAGCGCAACTTGCCACGATCCTGACTAAAAATCTATTAACGATTAACACGATTTAATCTATGCAAACAAGATTATATAATAACCACGATAATTAAAAAGAAGAATTTATTATAACTAACAAGACTAGTACATAACTTTTTATATAGACGTTGACGAGGTAAAACGCCTTATCTGCCTTATCTGAATATTTTTTGCTATTTTAATACTGCATGCAAAACAGTAAAATATAATGAGTATAATTATTATAATGCTATCTATGGTAATAGTCCCTTCATTAACACATAAGTGAGGAACTTGGCTACTTGATGGCTGATTCTTGTATGCATTCGTGATCATTTATTTGCCAAGTAACTCAGCCGCTGTGATCCGCGGTAGTACGGACAAGTATACAGACCGTGAAGTACTCAGTACGGGATGAGTTGAAAGTTGCCGGTTTCTACTAGGTCGACATAGCTATTATTATTTTTTTAATTTACATTTCTAAACTAAGTTTTCAAATGGCTTGTATCATTGAAACAGGACAACCAAAGTATATACATCAAAGATACAATGGTACCGGTAAGTGGTTTTGAACCTGCTTGCGTAAAGCTTATAGGAAAAGAATTGTGACTGTGAGGGAAGCGAAGGAGTTGTGTCAAGATCGTGGCAAGTGGCGCTCCATTTTCTCTCTCTATCCCCATGGGGAAAAGGCGTGACAATTTGATGAAAGTTGCGTTTGGCACTCTGGAAGTTTAATGCATTTTTTTATTAAAGTTTACTGTTTACGTATAATAGTTAACGTTAGAGTTGTGTAAAATATTTTGATTAGTAAATAAAATTAGCGTTCAGCAAACAAACACTTTAATATTGCATAATTTTTATTTGGGTTTATTTAAAATCTACTAAATTCTTAAGCAAATTAATTCGTATATTAAATATAATAAAAAATAAGTTTAAAAAAGGGATAGGCAAAAACAATGGAGCGCCACTTGCCACGTTCCTGACACAACTTCTTCGCTTCCTTTACATACACAATTCTCTTCATATATGCTCTATGGTTATGGGCACTAGGCAACCTGGCTTTTTTGAGGAGGGTGTTTGCCTGTTTGGTCGGCAAACACCCTCCTGGGCCTACCTTGTTTAACGTATCCATTCACATGAGATTCATAAATTCCTTTCGTCAAACTACTTTCACTCATCCTTTCCATGTGCCCAAACAATCGAAGCATTCCTTTGTTAATCCTTGTCACTTCATCCTCTTTCAAACCACATCTATCGTATATTAAACTAAAATTAAAATTGATTTTCGTATTTTTGTTTAAAAAAAGTTTAATTTATATTTTATTTCGAAATCAAAAGCCACAAGAATAATGTGGTATTAAGTTTCTTGTGTCCTAAAGCATCATCCATAACCGGGAGTAATTGACCATTCTCGTTTCAATAACTATTAATTTACCCATCAATTCCTATTAAAGCAAAGCTATTTTAATTAAACACTTAATTTTGGTAGATTTAATTGAGATTTAATTAAAAATCATGTTATTGTGCGTAATAAAAAGTCATCGTTTATCTTAATTACGCCACCGGTGTTGATTTTATGGTCTTCGAGTGTGTACTGGGATGTTTGTGTACTTTGGGATACTTCATAAAAGTTGTAGATAAAGCTCGTTTGATGTGGATTACATGAAAACGATCGGGGTTAATTATTTTTAGTTAGTTTACTGTGCTCATATAGATAGATAGTTGACAATTAAAAATAAGAAACATAATAAAACACGTTTAAAAACAATTACGATCTGCGAAAAAATGATCTTACATATTGATGAAAAACCAGAAAACAATCAATCAATCAAATTATCACGCCTTTTCCCAAAGCGATAGGCAAAGACACTGGAGCGTCACCTGCTACTATTTTCTAGATACAAGCTTTACTATTACGGGCACTAGGCCACCCAGTTTTCTGGAGAACGTCTTAAATTTGCTCAGAAAAACCCTAAGAAACAATTTTATTCCAATTATGCATTGGAAGATCTGTATGGTATTATTACTAATTTTTAGTTAGTGTATTGACGAGGGAGTTCAATAAGAAGTGTATGTAGAGTGACGATAGCAGAGAGTATGAGGAATAGCACAGTGCGTGATAGATTGCGTGATAGGTTTGAAAGATGTTTTGGATTGACAACGTAATACTCCGATGGTTTGAAAAGAATTCATAAAATGTGGATGGATGCGTTAAACTGAGACCCAAGAGAGTATTTTCCGATCAAATCGGACAAATCCTCAACTAAGTTGCGCTGCCTAGTGCCCATAATCGTAGAACTTGTATGAATGTGAGAGAAGCGAGGGAGTTGTGGCAAGTGGCGCTCCATTTTTTTTTTTAAATCTAGTTAGAGACCAATTAGGTCTTTACTCTACTGGACGGCTATACGTTAGGGCTGGAAAACTAAAAGGTTCTACCTATAGACCAGCGGGGTTAGGTTGGGCAATAATATGATAATCGTCTCTCGTCGACGACTGGCAAAATAATAAAAGCTAGGCTAAATCCACCAAAATGACGTAACGATTTGATTTAATTGATTGTTTTGACTCGTATATATGGTGCTTTTCTATAATGGACGGAAAGTAGTCTATAATCTTTAAAAAAATTGAAACTTAAATCTTCAAACGGAAGTAAAAATATATGTAATCACTATGATAATATACGATACTATAATAATATACGAAAACACTGAATATTGTCATATAAATAAAATTGAAGATTCGTAGCACAATAAATTGTGACAGATATCAAGTACAAAGTTTTATTGCGCTCTCTACTGTAGAGTATGTTACCGATTGAAGAATTTTATTACTACGTTTTTTATTACGAATTCTGTATTCTGAATTCTGGATACCTAGAGAAAAATAAGTAATTCAAAATAGCAGTTGTAAGCGACTACAGGTATTAAACGTTAACATTTAATAAATAAAAATCAAACAAGTTTGTATTTTACTTTTTTTTGTGACTACATATTATGTCAGCAAACCGTCTTATGTTAAGCTGGAGTGCGGTCCAATAATAGAGGCGACTGCTGCTACAATTAATAACTGCCAGCCTGGTTGGAACCAGCAACTTACAAGCTAGTTTCGAAACTAATCTAAGTCACTTCACGGTCTAAATACTTATAAACGGTGGTACGAGTACCTACTCCAGAACAGAAATATTAATAGTTTACCTACTATCGTTTTTAGATTCCAGGATGATACTATAAAGCATGATAGTATCGTTTAAACATATAAAATCGTTTAAACGCAAAAATGTCAGCAGCCACGCACATGAATATAAGGACGCGAATGACAATTGCTCAATGGAACAACGAATGGCTCCGCTTCTTTGCATTTCTACTATGTTTCTCTGTTCTGAGAGTGGTACTACCCGGATCGGAAGACTGGGCGCCACTCTTTGACAACCAGACCCTGAACAAATAACCGCCTCATATTTTATTAATAAAATTAATTACAAATAAAAGCTTTGAAACAAATATTTGTTCCGACCGGGAATTAAATTATTGGCCAATCAATCAATCAAATTGTCACGCCTTCTTCCCATGGGGATAGGCAGAGACAATGGAGCGCCACTTGCCACGATCCTGACACAACTCCCTCACTTCCTTCACATCCACAATTCTCTTCATACTAAGGATTTGCGATTTGATCGGAAAACAATCTCCTGGGCCTGCCTTGTTTAACTCATCCATCCACATCAGATTTATAAATTGCTTTCGACAATAACATCAGAAAAACAATTCCTTAAATACGTTACTTTGACAAGGCTTCAACTCAGTATCAACCACCAGGGATACTACTTTAGATTGAATGCTGCCACTACTTGTATAAAGGATAGACATAAAAAAGATCCTATCATCAACAAAGGAAGCAAATAGAGTGAAGAAATTCGGGGTTATGAAACTCGTTATATAAATAAGGTCATACCTTTGTCAACTGAATAAATGGAAGAAGTTTTTGTCTTAGAAAATTTATTTCCATAAAAGTCTTATCGAGCAATTTTCATTTTCTTTGAATAGATCATGACGACAGTTTAGTTTTAGACCTTTTCCCATTTTTTATATCTAGATGGAGACCAATTAGGTCTTTACTCTACTGGACGGCTATACGTTAGCTTTAGGGCTGGAAAACTAAAAGGTTCTACCTATAGACCAGCGGGGTTTGGTTGGGCAAGTTAATATGATAATCGTCTCTCGTCGACGATTGGCAAAATAATAAAAGCTAGGCTAAATCCACCAAAATGAGGCTATTGATGATAATGATAAAACGTGTCGTCGCACAAACGATATTCGTCACAACAATTAATAGTCTCCTTTTATTGGATTTAGCCTAGCTTTTATTGTTTTGACAATCGCCGACGAAAGACAATAATAGTTTTAACTTGCCCAACCTAACCCTGCTGGCATTGTTTACCTGCCTATAGATATGCAAACCATTAGAGACTGGCTGGCGGTAAACTAAGGCCCAATCAACGGTAAACTAAGGCAGTTTTTTTAATCGTTTGAACTCTTTGACCACCTCTTGATTATCATCAGGCCAATCGAAGTCAGATGTCTGTTAAAGAAAACCATTGTTAAAAAATATTCTACTTTAAAATATATTATTATAATATGTGATTCAGATATTTTAATTTGAAAGTAGATTGACGAAAGGAATTTATAAATCTGAAGTGGATGGATGCGATAAACGAGGCAGACCCAGAGGTTTTTCCGACCAAATCGGAGCTTGGTTGCCTAGTGCCCACAATAGTAAAGCTTGTATGAAAATAATTATGTATGTGAGGGAAGGGAGTTGTTTCAAGATCGTAAAAAGTGGCGCTCCATTGTCTTTGTCTATCCCTGTGGGAAAAAGGCGTGACTATTTGATTTGAATAATAATTTACTTTATTAATATTTTAATACTATAATATAAGCTACTAAAGTTACTTTATATTTAGTAATACTAATTAACCTAATTTATCGAGAATGCTAAATAAAAAGTATCATTAAATTGCAGTACATTTAAATAAACTAATTAAACAAGTTTCGAAATAAGTTTTTTAAACATTTAAAAATAAAATTATGAAGCAAAAATTTATAAAATAAAATAAGTTTTAACAGTATAGCAAAAAAATATGGATGGTAATAAATTTTGCAATAATTCCTCCCTAGTATATTTTTGGGCTTAGATAAGTCGTTTCAACATTATGAAGATAAGTTTCACTTACATTTAGTTACATTTATTGACAATTCCCGCTCCATTTAACTTACCATTACTGTTATTTATAGGATTATATCATTTATTAATATTATTCAATCAAATAACCATTTTCTAACTGTTATTTATATGAGAAATGCAATTCCATTATGTACGTTTAAGAAATAAATCCAACCCTCTGGTGAATACAATTAACTTAATTGAGATTTAATAACATATCTCAATTATCTATTAAAAGATCTTATTTAAACGAAGAAGACCCGAAGGGTATTTTCCGACTAAATCGGAGACATCCTCAAGATAAGTTGCCTCGTGCCCATAACCGTAGAGCTTGTATAAAGAAAATTATGGTTCTAAGGGAAACAAGGGACTTCTGTCAGTATCTTGGCAAGTGACATTTCATTGTCTCTGCCTATTCCTGTGAGAAAAAGACGTGATGATTCGATTGATTGATCAATTGATTAATAATATTATTTAAAGAAATAAATCACTTCGTAGTTATGTCTGTCTATCTCTGTATAAATATTAACAAGTATTTACTTCAATAATAATTATATATTTGTTTAATAAATTATTATTAAACTTGAAAGAAGGGAATCCATCACGTCACTTTGCTGGCAAAATTTTATTGGCCGGCATAGTGACGGCGACTGAGATTATAGTGAATTAATTCAGTTTTTTCAGTCGTTGTACTTACCCTTGCTTTCCATCAGGCAATTCGAGATCAGATGTTGAGGCACAATAAAAAAAGAATAATTACAAAACATAAATTTAAACTTTGAAGTTTTTATTATTGTTAATAATATTCCAAATTTATTGCACTGCCTTAAGGGATATCGCGTTTTAAACTGTTTTAAAGAGTTGTTATTAAGGTGGTAAATGCTTGCGGCACCCCGCGAGGCACACATCTTTGCTTATGACAGCTTAATGATGCATAATATTTAAATGCTTTACTGAGGTCGTGTTTAAAAAAACCTTTTGTCGCGATTGTCGCAACTTGATAAATTATCAACATCCATCATAATAAACTTAATTCCTTGCGCCACAACATTACCTTCTTCGCAGAAGCTACAGTTAAGTGTATACCGGTTCCGTTCGAATGAGCTTATTATAAGTGATTTATAAGGTAAATAAAACAATATACATAAACAACGATCGGTGAAAAACGCAAATGTATTG
Source organism: Tinea trinotella (assembly GCA_905220615.1). Classification (NCBI taxonomy): domain Eukaryota; kingdom Metazoa; phylum Arthropoda; class Insecta; order Lepidoptera; family Tineidae; genus Tinea; species Tinea trinotella. Next base: position 6,929,524 of record HG992314.1, read on the forward strand.
ACAATTACTGTTGAAAATAATAGTTTGGTCTTTTGATAAGATTTATAGGTAATTATAGGACACTCGACGCGGAGATTTATTAAGGTGCGGTTAGACACTACTCTCGTTGGCCACTTCGCAGCACGACCATTATATCTGCGGATTGTAAGGACGGAGCACACACAAAGACATTACTCGCAAACTTATGTCAATATCGGTATTCTCTATCAATGGGCTAGCTTTTATTGCCAGTAACTCTTGTTTGTTGCCTCTATCAATATTTTTCCTGTTTTGTTATTTGCGGTATACGTAAATTATGCTCCTATGGTAACAGTACAACGGTTATTGCCTCACAATAATGACGGATGTTGTTATTTAGATCCCATGACCTGATCTTAAGAAGTTTAGTCATTAGAATACGCGTGTGTCTATATTGAAGTGTATTAAAACTATAATGCGGACATGAGAACGAAAGTGCAGTGGTAATAGATGGTGATGAGCGAGTGGGAGGATGGTCGCACGGGCTGATGGAAGACTCATGGTCGTCGGGCGGTGCGCCGCTATTGCGCACGCGGTCCCTGCCGCTCGTGCTGGAGGCGCCGAGCGGTGCTGTACCGTCGCGACAACCCAAACTCGATGCCCGGCAGCTACTCACACTCACGCGACACTACTACCCCGAAGGAGGATGGGGCTGGGGAGTGGCAGCTGCCGCCACACTCGTGCAGCTCCTCGCTCATGGGCTCCATCAAGCCTCTGCGGTGCTCGCCGTCGAAACTGTGCGACGGTTCGGCCCAGAAATACGCATGCAAGCAGGTAATATATTACTTTATACTTTAAACAGGAGCGGCTTTGAAATCCATCCAAAATGAACAAATTTATTTACCAGCTTTAATTAAATATACCATCATATACATATAAAATACTAATTATATAATATTAAAATGGCGAGATAAACGAAAGAAAACGAACGTGAAGAAACAGAATAATGTGCAATAATAAAATGGCTTTCAATAGAGTCCAATTACACCGAACACAGAGTAAAACAGGGACTAATTTGAAATGTACATTTAAGCTAATGTTACTTGAAGTTAATAAGCTTAGAGATTTGTATTCCCAATCTCTTGTGGCTATTTGATACCTCATCTAAGTAACTATTCGATTTGGACGGATTCCAATTGCAAATAGCCGACGTGTAAAAACGCTTACACAAACTTCATTATGCGTCTGGAAAAGTTCTCTCGATTGGAGAACGCATCAGCGGCGCCGGGCACTGCGATGGCGCGTCCATTAACTTGAGTTCAAAATGTGGTTAGGTCTTAAGGATAGAAAAGTTTTAAGTGTTTGTCTGCGCCCATTACATTCTGCTTCAACGATTAGATACAATGATCGTTGCATAGAATTTGTTTGTATTCTCAGATTTCACTTTCTTCGTCTCCCTGTTCTTAGGTTCAGTGGCCGGAGTCGCTTTGCCACGTTCAAATATTTTTCTATACGCATGTAAATACACACGGTGGGAGTGAATCACAGTAAAGCCCCTTTGAAACTTTGACAATACGGAGGATCATTTTACGCGAAGAGAAATGAACGCATTTTTCATCAAGAGTACTTTTGTTGTTGTTTATGCGTGTAGAACTACCGCTGCGGCGAATTGTTTGGTGCGGCATAATATAAACATATGCGATAACTTTGTGATAGATGCGGGTAACTTATTCAAGTAAGTTGTTTCAACTTGACTCTCGACTCTATAGTTAATTTAATAGACGTCGAGTGAAGAAAATTTGACCGTTTAAAAGATTTGTTCGGCGAAGCAGAAAAATTGCTCGCGTGGCTAAATTCATAGCATTTTGTCTGGTAAATTGAGCTATGAACACGAGCAACTCCATTCTTTCTTGATTGTTCATTCTGTCATTTAAAATTCTTCATAGTTAGATATACTTTGTCCACAGATAAATTTTGTTAAATAAAACAAATTGCAGAACAAACAAACAAATATATTATTTATTTTATATTGTTTCTCGACACATGACAGCACCTCGTCTGGTGTTTAGCTAGTGTCATCTGTAAATAGAGGCAACTGCTACTACGGTTGAATAACTATGTCTATGCCGGCCTAGTTGGAACCGACAACTTTTAGGATGATTCAGATAAGCGATTGAATCACTTAACGGTATGTATACTGTAAAGTTGTGGTACTACCGCAAATCGGAAGACTGGATAAAAGGCCATCAACAGTCTGCCTACCACTCTTAAATCTTAATTCCTAATAAATAGCATTTTTTGTATATTAAATTTACTCAGCTTATATAAAAAAATATTGTGTCTCGACATATGCGCAAGATGTTAGGCTGGAGTGCGGTCCTTAAATGGAAGCGACTGCTACTACAGTTAAATATCTGCAAACAGCAGTTGCATCCACTATGCCGGCCTAGTTGAAACTGATTAATAAACCCGACTAACTTAGTATATTTTTGCGCCATATCTTCTCGTCAAACATCCCGCAGTGCCAGAAGACAAGGGTTTTCGAACAATGTGTGTTGCCAGTGATGACATATGGCACTGAGACGTGGCCCTTAAATGTTGGCCTTTTGGAAAAGCTCAGAGTCGCTCAGCGGGCAATGGAGAGAGCTATGCTTGGTGTTTCTTTGCGCGATAGAATCCGAAACGAGGATATTCGCCAAAGAACCAAAGTTACCGACATAGCTTGTAGGATTCTCAAGCTGAAGTGGCAATGGGCTGGCCACATCGCTCGAAGAACCGACAACCGATGGGGAAGAAAGGTTCTAGAGTGGAGACCACGAACCGGAAGACGCAGCGTAGGTAGGCCTCCCACTAGGTGGACTGACGACATAGTGAAGGTCGCGGGTAACCGGTGGATGCAACTGGCATCTTGTCGTTCGAAATGGCGTTCTAAGGGGGAGGCCTATGTTGAGCAGTGGACGCCTTCTGGCTGATGATGATGATGATGAACTTAGTATACAGACCGTTAAGTGTAGTACACTTCACAGCCTGTATACTTCTAAACAGTGGTAGTACTTTGGATCGGCAGAATTCCTTGCGTCGACCGGGAATTGAATCCGGGACTTTACGCGCAACGGACTGGTGTGCTAACAACTGCGCCAAGCCTGTCGTCATGTACTTTATTTAATTTATAAAATCAAGACATGTCCCATCCGTTAGCATAATAGCTGTCTAAAATAGTATATTAATGTTTTTTCGTTTCCCAACCCTTTCTCTATGAAAGAGCAATTCGTTCCAATTTTTTCTGGAATAATAATACTTTTATTTATTTACGGGTAGATCGGATGACAAGCTTTGAAATTTCTTTGATCATTTGATTGTGAAGGAAGTGACAATGTAGATTCAAAAGGAAGTCCTATTTACTTAATAAAACATAAAATTGTTATTTGATACGAAAATACGGAAGAACTGTATCGGTACTCCATCATGCGGACCATCAGCCAAATCGAAGTCAGATGTCGAGTCACAATTAAAAAAAGCTAAAACTTTTGTTAATAGCAAAAAACTCGATATTAAAAATGCTGATACAGTCGGCTTTTACCACGGAGAATGTTCCGAGGAGCTCTTTAACCTTGTCCCTACTCTTTTCACATCCGTGATCCAAGCGACGAAGTCGGCAGTCAAACTCAGAAGTTCGGTGCGTCATTTTTTGTAGAACAATCGAAAAGTCAAATGCTTTACCAACTCATGTGTTCTCTCCATCCTATAACCTTGGATCCTTTAAGATATGCGTGAAAAGCACTTTAGGCAAGCATAGTGACGGACTGGGCCTCCTGGGCTGTGGCCCGATTCTCTTAATAAATTATGACGACGAAAACTCAGTGAAATTGCACCGCAACTGACCAATTAACGTAGTTTGTTTTTCGCTGATTGGTTACGAAGATGTCGTACGACGACAGGCGTAAACAAGCGGTTAGCAATTGGTTTGTTGCGCGTAAAGTCCAGGTTCGATTCCCGGTCGGAGCAAATATTTGTTTCATAGCTTTTATTTGTAATATTTATTAATTATATTAAATATTGCAAATATTTGTTAATAAAAAAAAAATTTGCTTCGGGTCTGGTTAACAAAGAGTGGTGGGCAGTGGTGCCGATACGGGGTAGTTCCACCACAGACCGTGAAGTGATTTTGTCGCGTTTCGGGATCAACTTGTAAGTTGCCGGTTCCAACTAGGCCGGCATAGTGGATGTGATTGCTACTCACAGTGATTGAATTGTGGTAGCAGTCACCTCCATTCATGGACCACACTCCAGCTTAACATCAAGCGGGGTGCTAGGATATGTCGAGTTAAAATAATCAATAATCAAAAAAAAAACAATAATCAGTCCGACGCAATTTAACTGCTTTTTAAACGCCATAATGTATTAAGAGAATCGAGGCCCTGGTGTGTTAACCAATGCGTCACGCCTGTCGTCAAAATTGTCATTTATGCCCTTGAAATAAGTAATTTGTTTCAGAGAAGTAATAATAAATTTTACGACAAATTTGATGACTATATAACTATACTGTTAACAATAAAATTAATTAGTTTAGAGAGATCTATAGAAATACAGCTATAGAAACACAAAAACGGATATGTCTCATTTTTTTACAAATAGTTCATCCATCTATTTTTTAGCCTCGTTTTTGACGTTTGACCTCGACTTGCCTGATCCTTAGTCGCTGTCACTATGCCGGCCAAAGTGTTAATTTATTAATCATATAGCCGGCCTAGTTGGAACCGGCAACTACAAGTTACTAAACGCGACTAAAACACTACGGTCTGTAAACTTGTAAGTTGTGCCGCTCTTTGACTAACAGACCAATCAAACCTGTGCTCCGACAGGGAATGGAATGGGACTTTGTCGTCAATAATAGTACTTATTTACGTATGTATTATAATGTGTGTATTGGGCAATTGGGCGCCACTTTTCACGATTCTGGCAAAAATCCCTTGCTGCATTCACATCCATAGCTCTCTTCATACAACCTCAATGACTATTGGCACGGCGGACCACTTTTAAAAATATTTTTAGACCTCCCTTTGCTTGCTAGATCTTGAGATCAGATGTCCAGTCACTATATAAAAAAACAAATGTAATGCTGTAAACATTCGAGTTTATAGAGTATTTCTTAGACCGGCATAGTGACGGTAACTGAGGCAGCCGTGAACTAACTCGGTTGTTTCAGTCGTCGTCACTCTTGGATCTCCTCTTGCTTATCACCAGGCGGGTCGAGTTCAAATGTCGTGTCACAATAAAAAAGGGCTACTCGTAACACCATAAAATCATGATTTAAGCTGATTAGTAAAATAAAACAATTCTAAAACATTTTTACCGAGAAAGACATACCACCCTTTGTTTCACAGCTCCAAGGTACCTAGTTTTTATCACCGTTTGTTACGAGGTTAGGTCATCATAGCTTGACAGTTAAGTGAGAGTATCATTCAACTAAGTAACTTAGGGGATCGTAAAAATAACAGTCAATAAATAGGGATCATGTTCGGTTTTGATCGTCAAATAAAAATAGAACAATAAACTGCTAATGTAAATTTTATTACCGGTGTAGTAGTTTTAGCAATTGTTATTTCTTGCTATTATTTCTCTAACAAATATATTTTCTCATTTCTATTTTTTTTTTATTGTGACTTGACATATGACAGAACCCCGTTGGCCTACTTAGAACCAACAACTTACAATATGATTCCGAAACGAGGCTGATTCACTTTACGGTTTTAACGGTTAGTAAATGGTAGTACTACCCCAGATCGGCAGACTAGGTACGACTGCCTTACCACTCTTTGATAACCAGACCTAAAACATATATTTTCCTCTTTTTTATTATAATTATTAAATATGACAAATAAGGTTTTTTTTTACAGAAATCAACTCTGTAAATGCAAATTAAAAAGACTCGGCATTGAGAATGGCACTACTATTTGCTGTTATTTACCTAACAGCAGCAGTTGCCTTAACATCAGGCGGTGCAGCCACAATAAAAACATGTCTTGTGTTTTCTTGCTTTTTCAACTATAATTATATGTATGTAACAGAGATTCTACCCACATTTTCTACACCTATACATTGATACGTTGTCTTTTCCAGGAGTTCTACCACCATTTAAGAGATCTGTGGTAAAGTGGAAGTGAAATGGTTACGCAAACCAAGAGCCCCCGGTACAAAACCACTTGCCAGTACCAATGTCTCTACTTTAATATAATAAGTACTTTAGTCGTTCTGTTTCTTTGATACAAGCACGTTTAGTCGCTTAGTATAGGTGTGAAATACAAAAAAAGAAAGAAAAGGAAATACGTATTTGAAATTTAAAAGAAGGCTATGAGAGCCATACAAATACAAAAAGAAGGCCTTAAACAATTATTTGTCTTCAAACATAATTCTACATAACAAAGATACCAAGTCATGGCATCATGGACTATTAGGAATCAAACGTTTGGATAATATTTCCATATCGAAAGAATATTCTATTGGGAAAAAATACGAAAAGCAAGCAACCGTTGAATATGAATTGCGTAGCCTTTATTCACTCCCTCTTATGTTATGTTAGTTTGGACCCTAAATTTATTGGTAATAAGATGTATTTTACTTTAAAATTAAGATAATGTTACTTATTGTAATGTTGTTTCCTGAATATAATATTTTAAGCTTATTTCATGTCAGATTGTACGAAACTATACTTTAAGTTTTTATATTGAAATATAATTAATAACTAAAAACAGTTATCAATCAATTAATCCGACAGAGATTTACAAAGACAATGGAGTTCATTTTCACGATCCTGGCATATTTAAGGCGACCGTGGTGTAGTGGCAGTGCAATGCTTACACAAACTGGAGAGCACGAGTTCGAGACCACCCACCGGTACCAATGTACCTTTGATATATGTACTTTGGTTGTCCTGTTTCCATAATACAAGCAAGCACTTTAATAGCTTAGTAAAGAAATGTAAAAAAAAAACAGTATATTTCTATTCTATTAAATTATAAAAGCGCATGGATATTACAGACTCGTAAAAATATGGTTATATTTTTTTATAATTGAACCAATTCATCATCATCATTAGTCCTTAGTCCACTGCTGGACATATGAAACCTCTTCAAACCTTGACTTTCTGCCTTAGGCATCCTGAGGTTGCTAGCCACTCTGCACACTCCTAGCCTAGTCCTACAATTACTTATACGAAATACATTAAAATATTTAATAAATTATAGGTTAATTTCGATATTTTAACTTTTAATTAGAGAATGGAATTCAAAAAATATGTATCTACTGATTAACAATTCTGTTTAAAATGGTTACTTATTTATTATTTTGTACACATTTAACCGGCATAACCGTAAAGCTTGTGTGAAGAGAATTATGGATGTGAGGGAAGCGAGGGAGTTGTGTCAGGATCGAGGCAGTAGCCCTCCATTATCTCTGCTTATTCCTGTGTGAAAAGGAATAATAATAATAATAATAAAATTCTTAATTGCACAGTAAAAACAATACAATGGGCGAGCTTAATGCTAAATACGAGTAGCATTTTCTACCAGCTAACCTTTGGGAGAGGGGTAACAAAACATGTGGTGGGTGCTTATATCTAATATTTGAAACAAAAATAATATATCAATTCATATATACATACCTTCATATATATATACATACATAACATTATAATAAGTTATATACCTAATGACAGTTTAATTGATTGCTTCCGGCAATTCTGACGGCGACTGAGGCAACCGTTTAATGAAACAGTTTTGTCTGTCGTCGGTGTTTCTGGATCTCTCCTTGCTTACCATCAAGTAAGTCGAGGTCAGATGTCACGTCTCAATAAAAAAAATGTTAGTATTTATCTTGAAAAAGTTTTAAGAAGCAATTCGTTTATACAAAACTTTTTATCAGTTTTCTCGATATTTCTTAGTTTATTTGGATCGTGTCCAGACTGCCCCTTTTTATCTGCGTTTAGTAGTTTGATAGTTTCCTCTTTAATCGCGGCAACGAAATGATTAATAACAGATTCGCGATATACTCGTATTACAGGAAATAATACATTCTTATTATCTTCCTATAGTTTCGTTCTTGTGTTTATCACTACTTTTATAGTTATTTTTATTGTGGCCCGACATATGACAGCGTTCGTTTGATGTTAAGCGATACATGATTGTAGGCAACTACTACTGCAATTAAATAATTACAAGTGTAGCAGAATTCACTTTGCCGGCCTAGTTGAAACCGGCAACTTACAATAGCGACTAAGTCACTTCACAGAGTGAGTGTATATTTGTGTTATTTACCTATCATTTTATTTATTTATTTATATTTATTATTTATTTATCTAATATACCTGGTATACATGGCCCGTACTCCAGCTTAACATAAGGCTGGATGCTCAGAGTAATAATGTACTAGAGGGAGTGTATGGCAATGATCGCCCAATGCATGTCGTAGACGAGTGATCTATAGATATTTATATTTATGAATATGAATGTGTAGTGATGTATAATGCTCTCCGTACCGTGTTATCGATAGGCGGGTATGCAGACAGTAATGTGTTTATTAGTAAAACATTATTATTCATATTTATTTGATAAGTATTGAATTTCCTAAACGTATAATAAGTTAAAAATAAAAATGGGTAACACACCAGGCTGGAGCAGAAATGTCTTATACTTAGTTTTTTTTATTGTAACTCGACTTATGAAAGCACTCTGATGTTAAGCTGAAGTGCAGTTCATGAATAAAGGTGACTGCTACTACAATTCGATAAAAGTAAATAGTAGTCACATCGATTATGCCGGCGTAGTTGAAACCGGCAACTTACAAGCCGATCCCGAATCGCGACTAAGTCAATTCACGGTCTCTATATTTGTAAGTGGCGGTCCTACCCCGAATCGGCAGACTGGGTAGTACCGCCATATCGGCAGGCAGCGTTCTACTACTGTTTGACAACCAGATCCGAAGCAAACCCGCTGCCTCTTTTTTAAAATTAAAAATAATAAAAGGTTTAATTTTACTATTAAATATTACAAATAATAGCTTTGACACAAATATTTGCTTCGACCGAAAATAGAACCCGGGACACCCGTATAACGGACTAGTAGCACAACACGCAGCGCTTGTCGCCAATGTTCGCTAGTACAGTAAAATAACAGTAACAGCGGTCACATTCACTATGCCAGCCTAGTTAAAATCGAAAACTTACAAGGTGATCCCGAAACTCACACTAAGTCACTACACGGTCTGTACACTGTCTACACATCTGTGGTAGGCAGTGGAGCATCTTTACCACACTTTGATAACCAAACCTTTGTAATAATAATATTTAATAAAAAATATGAAACAAATATTTGCTTCGGTCGGGAATCGACCGACCAATGCGCCAAGCCTGTCATTAAAATACATTAATAAATTTCTTGTATATTTTTCAACGCTTTATTAAAAATAGTCAACAATAGTTGTTTTTTAAAATTTGCATTCTATAATACAATAAAACTAAGTTACGTAACCAAGGTACCAATAAAAATATATCGACGATGCAGCAATTGTCACATCACTACGGGGGGCGGGTTGGTGCGGCCGCACTTTTGTCAGTCCCCCGCCATGTCCCCTTCGCCCCCGCGATGCATGATTTTTATTAAACTTAAAAGTACTTAAAACCTTAGATAATTTAACTGTCTAGATAGAGTGTCGCGATTCAATCGCAATGCAAACATAGGCCAGCGTTGAACTGATTGTGTGCGTGTCACACACACAGATGCGTTCCATTACGATATCATTACAAGTGCGTCGGGCCACGCCTGTGTGTGTAAAATGATACCAGCTTATCGATATTACCCGCTAAGTAGGGAAAAAAATGCACTTTTGATATGCGTTTTATACATACATAAATTAATAATAATGTAGATTTGTTTACTATTTAATTTGTTATAGTATGTGTATATGTTACCAGAAATATATGAAACCTAGGAATTGAGAAAAACAATAGGGAGGTAGGCAATGGATGTAAAAACAGCAGCAAGTAGTGTTTGCAAAAAATCGATAGTTTTGTTATCGGTAGTAAACACCAAAATCATCTACTCAACCGATAGGGCTATAGACAGCGCAAACTATTAATAACAGTAATATTATTGAAAGTACTGACCTAGTAAATTGACAAAACTATCGAAACCACTAATAGTGGTCTTTTTTTCAATATTAACGAAATTGAAGAATTATCGATTTTGTGCAAGAAATTGCACTTTACTTGTACAAAACCGTACTTTTATGTGAATAAGCATTACTAATGATAATAAATACCACATATACTTTATTCTAATCGTCCAATGCACAATATTTGATAGGGGTAATAAAAAAAAGAATAAGAGTATATTTTTTTATTTATACAAATAAATAAAAAAGTTTTGATGCTGCATCACGATTGTTGTTATTAATTTTTATCTTGTAATAATATCGTAAATCAATAATAAATATTTTTCTATTACACTTTTAATCAAATTAGTTTGATGGAGGTGGCCACAAACATGCTCAGCTTTTACCTCCCAGTAATTTGGGCCTCCAATAAATTGTTTCATTACAGTAGATACTATTTTTGCATATTTTTCGGGAGTCATAGTAAAATCCTGTTTTAAAAACTGTCGAATTATGCATTCAGCAGATCAGAAAATAAAATATACATCCTGAGAGGCATAGATGAGTCCCTTCATCTCTTAATTTAACCAATTAATGGTGCGGCAATTTTTCATTTGATGTCCAAACAATTAATACACTTAATTTTTTTGTGCAAACATTTAACAACAAAGCCTGCTATGTAGCCGACGATTTGCTGTATATATTCACATAATTCCGAATAGTAAATAATGCCGGCATCGTTGTAGAGAATTTCGTCGTCAACGTCATGTTCCTCTTCATCTTCTTTCCTTAACGAAGGAACAGTTTTATTTATACTTTTTATTGATGAAGAGCACGTTAGAACACTTATGTCTTCTAGTGGCACATAGATTCCAGTCAAATCAGATTTAAGTTCCAAAGACTCCTCAAAACTGGATCTTTAGGTATTCTGTAACAACAGTTTATTTATTGCTGCCTTGTCTAAGCATGATATATTATTATTGTTTTTATGGCACGACATATGACGGCACCCCGCTTGATGTTAAGCCGAAGTGCAGTCATGAATGGTAAACAGTGCATCCACTTGTAAATAATATTGTAATTATTAAACATGTTCTTGTACATACAGAACACACATTTAGGTGGGTAATGTAATATAAATGTTATAACATGTTATTTTATATAATAACAGTGTTAAAGTGATACTTGTTTTTTTTTTATATACAACAAATCTACTTCAATATAAAAACCAAAATATTCACGGGAATATTTTGATTCAAAACCTGGCAACACTCTTAACATCTTAGGTAAAAAAATTAACTATTTTTTAAAAAAATATTTTCAATGTTTATAGTAATTTAAAATCTACTTACTGATGATAAGTGATAGCTTTGGTTGTTCTCAAGCGTCCTTTGTAAGTTCGGCACAATTTAATGGCGCAAACAGTCATTATTATCGAAAAAATCACAGAGAAATTTCGCGTGGCGTCCGAACGGTGTCTGTTACGCAACTGACAAACGCAAGAGAGTGTATCGGCCAACAGTTGGCCGATATTTTTTTTAGCCCGTGCGCCACCATATGCGCTATCTAGACAGTTAAATTATCTAAGCTTAAAACATGCTTATTGGTCAAATGTCACGCTAGATTTCTGTTTACAATATTTGGTAGTATCGTTTTTGCAAGAATTTATAGCACTTTTATTCTTTTATACCAAATAAATAAAAAAAGATTCCTCCGTAATGCGCGTCTGGGCGCCCACTCCTAATACTCGTTGACGACTACTAGCGTTTGGAAACGAAACGCCGCGATGTTCCCACCTGCGTTTATAGTTCACACTCGGATACTAGTGCTCTTCTTAATGGGAACTCTGTGGCTGGATGTTGTGATTTGTCGAGCCAAAATAATAATAATAGAGTGTGTGTTAGAGATATTAATGTTGTTTCGTAAGGTTATTTACTTTTTTGGCCGGTTGTGACGGCTTGTGATAGTGACGGCGGTTGAGGCAACCGTAAACTGCATCGGTTTTTGCAATTGTCGGGCTCTTGAACTTCCCCTTGTTTACCTTCAGGCAAGTCCAGACTACTGTGCAATTTCGTACCACTTTTTCGTACAAAAGTAAGCTTATTTTAAATAGTATTACTTTTTTTAAGTTTGACCTACAGGTCAAATGTCGCGTCGCAATAAAAATTAAAAAGTGACCATTCCTATTTTGTGTGCCTATTTTGTAAAGAAGCCAATAAAACCTCTGAATAATGTCGCAGCAATAGATCAAATTTTATTAGGAAGGATATCCTAACAATAATATTAAGGACATCAATCTTACTTCATATTAGGGTTCCACATAACACTTATCACACGTTCGCGAAGGTACTGTTTGCAATATTTTTGTTGCCAAACCGAAAAAAATAAAAAGCCCCTTTTATATTTAAAAGTCCCAGGTATTTTTTATATCAATTTTATTAGTCAAATTACGCACATAAAATGGCAATGCCATTCCCATTATAAACTAAGCCTAGATATTATTTGGCCGGCATAGTGACGGCAACTGAGGCAGCCATGAACTCCCTATCCGAAATTATCCGAAACTTTTGTAATGGATTCAGCTACGGTTACGGATAGGTTTTAATATATATATTTTTTATTTTAAGAAAAAACTAAACTATTCTATTTATTTTTAATTGTTGTAAATAAAATTGTATTTATTTGCATTCTCAACATTCTAACTTCCATTATTATAGTGTAATCCAAGCGATCCGTGAAGAAGCACCTTTGGCCGGCATAGTGACGGTGGCTGAGGGAGCCGAAAACAAACTCGGTTTTCTCAGATGTCGTGTTACAATAAAAAAAAAGTTTATACAGCAAGGGTTTCTTTTTTAATTAAAACAAAAACCTAATATTTATTAACATTCTACACATACTAATAATTCAGGTAACATCACCCATAATAAATGTGTAAAGTTTATCGCAAAGTATTCAAATTTCATTAAAGGGTCGTAGAAAAGGGTTTGGAGGGGCACCTCTGCTATAGACTGTTGCTAACATATTAAATGTCCCTTGAGATGATAAATGTGAGTAAGGTTAACGCCTGTAACGTGTCAGCACCATCAAAGCTGACATACCTATGCCAGATTGGAGCTTTTATTGGGGCGTTTTTTATACTGTTAGGCTAAATGTTAAGCTGTAGTGCGGTTTATGAATGGAGGCAAAATATCAACTAGTAGTAATCGCATCCATTATTTAGGTCTACGAGTAATCGACTACTTTCTTAAGCCTATCCCTAAACCAAGCTTATCACTTCTTAGTCCGTACATTTGTAAGTTGTGGTACTTCCCCGGATCGGCAGACTGGGTACCACTGCCTACCACCCTTTGACAACCAAACCCGGATCAAATATCCGCCTGCTTTTTTAATAACCAATATTTAATATATTTAATATATTATTAGATATATAGAAATAAAACGTGTGAACGCCACTCTCGTCATCAAAATTACTTGTTTTTCCTGACTCGACATTTGACAGCACCACGCTTGATCTAAGGCCGGAGTGAGGTCCATGAATTGATGTCACTGCTACTACAATTCAATAACAGTGAGTAGCAGTCACATCCACTATGTCGGTCTAGTTGGAACCGGCAACTTACAAGCTGATCCCGAAATCACTTTTTTTATTAACAAATATTATTATTTATTATTAAATATTACAAATAAAAGCTATGAAACAAATATTTGCTCCGACCGGGAGTCGAACCCGGGACTTAACGCGCAACAAACCAATCGCTAACCGTTCGTCCACGCCTGTCGCTGAACCGTACATCTTAATCATTCTGCATCTTTTGATATAGAATATAGCAATACTCTATGTGACTGCTACTTACAGTTATTTACTTGTAGTAGTAGTCACCTTATTGACCGCCACCAGCTTATCGTCAGGCGTAGTGCTGTCATATGTCAAGTCACAATAAAACTTCGACAATAATCTTGGCTTGCTTGATAGAAGACATCCAAGCGCATTCGTAAGCTAAACTGGTTTTTTTTTTCAGTCGTCGAGGTTCTTGGACTTGCTTACAATCAGGCAAGTCAAAGACAAATGTTTGATATTTATTTTATTTAAATCCTTTATTGCACCAAAATAAACTTAAAAATGGGTACATAGACGAGTACCCATAATGCCTATTAGGCATTCTCTAACAATTAACCGTTGGGATGATAAGAAATTATGGGCAGGGTGCAAAAGAAATTGTAACATTTTAATATTTTTTATTTAATAATTGAAATTTTAATATTTCCTTATATAAGATAGATAGTGTCATTATTATTGTTAATGCATGCAGCCCTGTCCTATAAGTGAGATTGTATTCAGCTAAATTACATAGTGCTATATGAGTGTGTATTGTAAACAATGCGATCTTGTTGGAAGGCTTAATAAATAAATAAATACTACAAACTACAATACAACTACAAAATACAATAAATACAACTACGAACTACAAATACAAAAAATCATTAAATACATAAAAGAAAATGTTCAAAGTAAAGTTCTGAATGAATGTGAGATAGCAATCTGGTATCACTACCTATCACTTTATGCCACATCTAACGTAATAAACGATTTTGGTTTTGATTGACAGTTGGGGCGGGTGACCGCTGCCGCAATCTATGATAGAGCTATAAGCAGATAATATCAATGCCAATGGCGTGTTCAATATAAAGGTTTTTTAGATCCTATTATATGATATATTTTTTTTATTGTGTCTCGACATATGACAGAACCCCGCTTGATGTTAGGCTGGAGTGTGGTCCATGAATGGATGTCACGGCTACTACAATTCAATAACTGTGAGTAGCAGTCACATCCACTATGCCGGCCTAGTTGAAACCGGCAACTTACAAGCTGATCCCGAAACGCGACCAAATCGCTTGACGGTCTGTATACTTGTAAGTGGTGGTACTATCCCGGATCGGCAGACTTCGTACCACTGCCTACCACTCTTTTATAACCAGACCCGAAGCAAATATCTCCCTTTTTTTATTATTAACAAATATTTGCAATATTTAATATAATTATTAAATTACAATTAAAAGCTATGAAACAAATATTTTCTCCGACCGAAAATCGAACCCGTGACTTTACGCGCAACAAACCAATCTCTGACCGTTCGTCCACGCCAGTCCTCAAAAATATGATATTTTATGATATTTTCGTTCAATTCATCATCATCAAATAATTACAGATCGTGAAGTGACTTGGTCGCGTTTCTGGATTTAAGTCGCCGGTTTCAACTAGGCCGACATAGTGGATATGAGTGCTACTTCCAGTTATTTACCTGAAGTAGCTATCACCTCTATTCGTTGAATGCGCTCCACCTTAAAATCAGGCGGTTATCGAATCATGCCTAATTTAAAAATCAGGCTTTAATTTCCATATTATTATTTGTAAGTTGACAATGCCTTTTCATAGCAGCTATTTTTAAACTATACAATCAATTAATTTAATCAATTTCTCAAAGGGATTGGCAGAGACAAAGGAGCGCCATCTTTCACGATCCTGACACAACTCTCTTGCTTCCCTCAAACCCAAACAATTCTCTTCATACAAACTCTACGGTTAAAATTGAATATATACTATTCATTGGTATATATATAATCTATAATTATTATTTTAATGTAATTATTTTTAAATGTTTTATAAAAAAATACACGGCGCTCTAGGATTTCCCAAGTAAGCCACGGTCAAATGTCACGTCTAAATAAAAAAAATAATGTAATTTAGTTGCTGTATAAGGACCTTGTCGCTATAAATTATGAAATTATTAAGATTCATAATAAATTTTATGAATTTCAACATAATTTTTATTTACTAAATGTGAGTAATGAGCTGCTGTATATAGGCATTGTCATGTGGTAGAGAATTCGGGGACATTCTTAAAATAGCATAATTTCTCCCTATCTCTGTAGGGAAAAGGCGTGAATATTTGATTGATTGTTTGTCAAATAAATAGCGCTGATACTTAATTTGATTTGATTTTAGGTTTAATATTTAGTTTATTCAAATCAATGAGTTACGAGTAGGTAAGAATATTCTGGATTAACGTCAAGCGTAATAAATCGTTTCAAAGACAAAACCGTAAAAAGATACTAAACTTGTAAGTGCAAAACCATGAATTTTGTGTCGGAGCAAAGTTCAGTGATTGTCGGAAACTTGAAGTAAGGTAAACAAGCGCGAGTGCAAATGTCACATAGATGAATTGCTGCAATTCTGCGAACAATGAAAAATAATAATAATATTTTGACACAAACATAGAGAGAGGTACACCATACATTTAGTAGACAGATAGACCAGCCAATCCGCGCTAGTGTACAGACCGTGAAGTGACTCAGTCGCGTTTCGGGTTGACCTTGAGAGATGCTGGTTCCAGCTGGCTAATTTATAGTTATTTAAGTTAGAATTTTCTTAGATTTTGCGCGAACACAGAAAAAGGAATTAGACAAAGGACAATATTCATTTTGTATGGGGACTTGGGCTTAATTGTATTAACAGTTAATATGTATTTTAAAATAGTTTGATATACAAAGATTACAAGTGATTGGAATATATCTTTTATTTTGCATAGTTTACGTGTGCAAAATGATCAAACTATAATTATTACAGTTCAAAGCAGAACAAATATGGCGTTGATTGACAGATAATACAAAATCCAAGTCTTATTTCTCAAATAACTCAATCGCACAGCAATTAAAAGCGAAACTGTTATTAGTTTTATCAATACAAAAATTTAAACTACCATTTATATATTTTTTCATTATAGGACATTATAAAAGTAGTACAAAGAAGCCCAAAATGAATGATGTCCTTCATGCGTTACTGTCTCTCCGTGACTATAATGGCTGCAAAGCTGTCAAATCGTCGGAATGGAATAAAAAAATGTACAATCATTCCCCAAAAATAAACGCAATAATAAGCCGCATAAAATTTGTTTAATTCATTAATTCAGTTTGCTATCATATGGGGATCATGTTTTTTTGCCCACTTTATATTTTTTGTCTACCAGTATCGAATCACAATAAAAAACACAAAGAAATACTTATACTTCGGATATCTATGGAGAATTTTAAGGGGATTAAAAATAAGTTTGATTTGACATAAGAAATTAATTCTACGAACATCTTTGGAAATATTAAATTGAAGAATCCAGGAAATGCTTTGACCGTTTGATGTTATTTACTTTTAACTAAGTTCCTTCAGTCCCCACCGCGGATGTTTCAATTAATCTAAGTTTATTATAACAAATTGTCATACATAGATGAGGTGCGTTAAATCACAATCGAGTATGTAGTGGTAGGGCAAGTAAAAAATGCCCCACCACATTTCTAATAGTGATAGTGTAAGTAAAAAATGTACCCACCACAATTTTGTTAGTGATAGTGTAAGTAAAAAAGGTTCCACCACATTTCTAATAGTGATAATATAAGTAAAAAATGGTCCCACCACATTTCTAATAGTGATAGTGTAAGTAAAAATATTCCCACCACATTTATAATAGTGATAGTGTAAGTAAAAATATTCCCACCACATTTATAATAGTGGTAGTGTTAGTAAAAAAGGTCTCACCACATTTCTAATAGTGATAGTGTAAGTAAAAATATTCCCACCATATTTATAATAGTGGTAGTGTAAGTAAAAAAGGTCTCACCACATTTCTAATAGTAAAAAATGTTCCCATTACATTAATAATAGTGGCAGTGTAAGTAAAAATGTTTTTACCACTTTTATAATAGTGGTAGTGTAAATAAAAAATGTTCCCACCACATTAATAAAAGTGGTAGTGTAAGTAAATAATAGTTGGCGGTTAAGGTATCCGTAAACTGAGTTTTCCAGTCGCCTTTGTCTAGATCTAATTAACAATTACTTATTCGATAATACGTCTTTGAAGATTTATTCAAAATATTTTTCGCTTGTTTTCGATAAATAGAGGCTACCACTACTACAGTTAAATAACTGAAAGAAGTAGTCGCATCGGCTATACCAGCCTAGATGTAATCGACAATTTGCAAGCTAGTTCTAAAACGCAACCAAGTAGATATAACTTTGTAAGTGATGGAATTACCTTGGATCGGCAGACTGGGCATCATTGGCACTGCCTACCGTCAGGCAAGTCGAGGCCAAATGTCGCGAGGTCAAAAAGCAAAAACTGCACTAAATTTTGTAAATGAAATTCTCTTTGGACCCGTTTCGGTTCACCAGACCGTGGCTTCTATATTTTGATTTTATGCTTCGGAGATATAAATCTCCCATACAAAGATCTATTCATAAAATATCATCTGACGCTTCTATTAATAACACGATTTAAATTTATAGCTTCGTTGGATTATCATGCGAGATAATGATGACATCTAATTTTAAAATATATTTATACGAGTATTATACAATACTATAATAGTTGCTTACTGGATGACTTAGTATAAATAATATTATTATGCATTCATAAATACGATTTTATAGAATAAGATTGTTTCTAAATTAAAGAGTGGTAGGCAATGGTACCCAGTCTGCCGATCCCGGGTAGTACCACCACTAACAATTAAACAGACCGTGAAGTGTTTTAGTCGCGTTTCGGGATCAGCTTGTAAGTTGCCAGTTCCAACTAGGCCGGCATAGTGGATGTGAATGTTACTAACAGTTATTAAATTGTAGTGGACCACACTCCAGTTTAACATCAAGCGAGGTGCTGTCATATGTCGAGTCAAAAATAAAAAATAAATAATCGTGGTCTTTTACGCTTCTGATTTTAGAATATATAGAATGTCTGAGTAAATGTGACTTATATGTACAATATACTTTAAGTTTATCTCATAATCATAGAGTTTTTATTAAGATAAGTGTGGATATCGAGGAAATTAGCATTGTCTCTGCCTATCTTTGTGAAATTAAATTAATGTGAAAACATATTAATTAATTATTTTATATACATTATTACTTTACGTACAAAGACGAACTTATGCCGCAAAACTAACGCCGGTCTAACTTTAGGAAATTTTAAAGGAAAAGATTTTGATGCAAAATCAATAATTAATTCTAATAATAAAATTTAAAATCCAAGAACATGACTTATCTTAATCTTTTATTTATGTAAGAGAACTAATAAATAAAACAGGGTTGCTATCTCGTTATTTACACAGAGCAGCAGAATTTTATATCCCTTCGATTGAGACGAGTCTTTTATTTTGTTAGATTGCATTGTTCGGCTGAAAAATAAACCTCTTTATAGTGCCATCTAACCCCAAAATCTTTTGTTGACCTTACAAAGTGTTCATTACAAGATTTTATTTGTTTTCATCCCTTTAAATAAATTATTTATTATAGAGTGTTTTGTTGACTACTGAAAGAGAATAAAAGTGCAAATCATGTCTGATGTGTTGTAATTGACGATAAAAATTCGCAATTTATTAGTATTTTTTTACATTTCTATACTAAGCTACTAAAATGCTTGTATCATGAAACAGGACAACCAAAGTACATATATCAAAGAAACATCGGCACCGGTGGGTGATTTCGAACTCGTGCTCTCAGTTTGTGTAACCATTGCACTGCCACTACACCACAGTCGTAAATATCATCATCAGCCAGAAGGCGTCCACTGCTGAACATAGGCCTCCTCCTTAGAACGCCATTCCGAACGACAAGATGCCAGTTGCATCCACCAATTATACGTGGTTTTTTACTATGTCGTCAGTCCACCCACCTACGCTGCGTCTTCCGATTCGTGGTCTTTACTCTAGAACCTTTCTTCCCCATCGGTGTCGGTTCTTTGAGTCGTTGTCGGTCATGTGATCATTTATTATTATTAAATGTTTATTTTATTTTATGCGCGAGTCTATGACATTTAGCTACAATCTGATATATAAATAAATAAAAACGCAATTAGGTAGGTACGAGTATATCTATGCGTCGTGTCGGTAAGTATATTGTTATGTCAAATATGAGGAAATTAAAGTCATAGAGTCATCGTTCAGTATTCTGTCTTTATTTTACATTTTATTTTATATTAATAAAATAAAATGAAATTCGTCGTGTAAAACTGTGTAAAATAATTGAAATAATATTCGTATTGGAGCAATATTAAAGGTTTTTGGAATAGCCTTGCAATTGGAATAGGCAATGTTAAAAAAACCACTTACCGGTACCATTGTACTATATGTTTGATATATGTAATTTTGTCGTCCCTAATACAAGCACATTTAATAGCTTAGTATAGAAATATTAAATAAATACACGCAAAATATTCTAAATATCGTATCGTATCAATTTTGTTTCTTCCGGACGCAATTCCGCCTTTATTTCCGTCGTTTGAAACCTAAAAATTAAATTCACACTCTAACTGGTGAGTAAATCAAATCGGATCGTCACGCCTAAATTTTCACGGGAATAGGCAGAGATATCGGAGCGCCACTTTCCACGATCCTAACGCAACTCCCTCGCCTTCTTCACAATTCTTTTCATACAAACTCTTAAGAAATTTATGAAAATGAAAATAGGTTAATAAATATAATCAAAATACTTATTTTTATTTTCACATGTTTAAATTTTTAATAAAAGTTTATCTAATTGTTTATTTTACGTAATAACTGACTCGTATCTAACAATAACAACATTTTTATAATGATAATAGTTTTTACTAATATTAAAACTTTTTAGACCAAATTACTTGGTTACTATTTTTGCTAAAATACTAATTTAAATATGGTTATTGATTTTACATTTTTTATTATTCCGACGTTTTGAGAGCTTTGCACCCATCGTGGTCAATAACCAAAAATAAACGCGATAGTGGGCCGCATAAAATTTGTTTAATTCATTAAATATAAGTGTTTATTATATTATAAATATAATTGATACCTCAGATTAATGATTGGTCTGATTAATATTCTAAAAACTGAATCATTGTTTTTTATTTATTAATTATAAATGTGCATCTACCTCGAATATATAAAAAACCTTTGGATGCTTCTGGTTTGGTCTATGGGACTACGGACTATTTCCAGACTTTTGAACTGGATCTATAATGAAATATATTTACTGTAAATATGTTTTTATTATAATTTATTTTTAACGAGACAAAACCTAACTGAGATCAAAATCGTGTTAATAGAGATCTTTAATACATTTTATTTATTAAATAGTATTTACTAAGAGATACAAGTACATTCTTTTCAAATGTGTGCATTGAAATGGTTACTTCAAAACACAGACTTTAAATACATCAGACACTACATAGAAAAGCAGACGATTACTATACAGTGTAATGTAGTGGTGTAGTAGTGTAGTAATGTAGTAGTGTAGTGTAGTGGTAATTCAAAAGCTATTGTAGATCGCTTTGACCACAATTAACAACCCTTTGATCGAATAACGAATTTGGTGTTAATTTCATTTCATTGTTTGTCGTTAATTGCCTAATCTTTTATTTTGTTTAATGATGAATAACGAATAGAATAACAAGTTCGATTCCCGGTCGAAGCAAAGATTAATTTTATAGCACTTATTTGTAATATTTAATAATTATATTGGATATTACAAATATAAGTTAATAAAAAAAATGAGACAGATATTTGCCGTGGCTCTGGTTGTTTAAGGGTTGAAGGCAGACAGGTGGTAGTCATTGCCCAGTATGACAATCCAGGATATTACCACCACTTTTGATTGTATAGACAATAAAATGACTCTGTCAATCTTGGGGATCAGCTTGAAAGTTGCCGATTTCAACTAGGCCGGCATAGTAAATGGAGTCGCCTCTATTCATAGACTACACTCCAGCTTAACGTCGGGTTAGTGTAATAAACTGTAATAAGTAGCATTTAAAAAAAATAGGATTGATAGATTTATAAAATGGTAGGCAGTGGTGCCTAGTCTGCCGATCTGGGGTAGTCTATATACTTACCAAGTATATAGATCATGAAGTAACTTAGTAGCGTTTCAAGATAAACTTGTAAGTTGCCGGTTTCAACTAGAGCAGCATTGTGGATGTGACTGCTACTTACAGGTATTTAACTGAAGGTTACAATCACCTCCATTCATAGTGTGTACTACAGACTACATTAGACGGGGTACTGTCATATGTCGAGTCACAATATATCAATCAATCAATCAAATTGTCACGCATCAGACAATGGATCGTCACTTCCCTCGCTTCCTTCACATTCACAATTCTCTTCATACAAGCTCTATGATTATATTTGTAAAGATATGTAATCTTTATTTCAAAGCAATGAAAATCGTCTCAAACTTTGACACTAGAGAAAACTGTAATTTGTACAAAAGTTTTAGTTCAGTCAAAGGCGTTTGATTTAGAAAGAAAAAAAACATTTACATATTGATGTCCAATGTTGAAAGTCTGAGTTCAATTCATACGAATAGATCACTGAACCTCTTTATGCAAATCAAACTGTCACGCTTTTATCCCACAGCGATGGGCAGAGACAATGGAGCGCCACTTGCCACGATCCTGGTACAACTCCCCTTACATACACAATTATTTTCATATTATGATTAAGGGTTATCGACACAAGCAACCCAGCTTTCTTGAGGATGTCTCAGATTTGGTCGGAGAATACCCCCTTCCTGGGTCTGCCTCGATTTTAGCACAGCCAGAAACCATTTTGCTACATGATTAAACCTTAAGATTATCAATTATATAAATTAAATAATTAAATTGTCACGCCTTTTCCCACAGGGATAGGCAGAGATAATAAAAGACACTTGCCTATAAATTACTAGATATAATTATTTTTATATATTTTTTATTGTGACTTGACATATGATAGCACCCCGCTTGATTTTAAGCTGGAGTGTGGTTCATGAATGGATATCACCGCTACTACAATTACATCCACAATGCCGACCTAGTTAGAACCGGCAACTTACAAGCTGATCCCGAAACGCTACCAAATCACTTTACGGTCTGTATACTGGTAAGTGGTGATACTATTACCCTATCAGCAGACTGGGTATCATTGCCTACCACTCTTTGATAACCAGACCCGAAATTATTATATTTTATTATTAAATATTACAAATAAAAGCTATGAAACAAATATTTGCTCCGACCGGGTTTCGAACCCGGGACTTTACGCGCTACAAACTACCGTCCACGCCTTTCGTGCTTTTTTATAGTAGTCTGACTTTTATAGTAGTCATTTATAAACAAGCGAAATATAATAGCTTAAAGGATGAATGGTCTGACAACATGTTTGTTTGGCTGGTTTAATTTCGAGCACTTGAGAGTGAAATATAATATTATTGATGGGAAAGACTATTTCCTTATTTTATAGACACTAGTTATATATTATATATTTTTTGTTATTCAATTTGTGTTTATAGTTGGTTAATATTCAATACTATTATCCAAATAACTTATTTTATAACTTATTTACCCAAATCTATTTATAGTGGTTATTTATTTATAAAACTCTCGACGTCCTGGTTTCATTGCAGCTCGTTATTTCCGATTTATAGACAATGCTGAGATCACTGGAGCCCCTATAATTTCGCAGAGCAACGTCAGCTTTAGTATTACGATTTATTAATTTAGGCATACACGACAAGTCTCTAATATCAACTTTTAAAAATTAAACGACTCATAATACTTTGGGTGATTTGCAAACTAAATCTAAAATTAACGAGAAAACTGCAAGAACCGAGTCTTCACGGTTGCTCCAGTCGCCGTCACTATGCCGGCCAAAGATGCTTCCTCACGCATCGCTTAAAGGATCCAAGATTCTTCTTCCCTGTTTAAAATAGTTATATTATCATTTAAATAAAACAAACTTTCCTTAACTTTCGCACCCCGGCGCTGAATATGCTTAAGACGGCCCTGACTTTCACAGTAACCTATAGAGAGATAAAAAAACTTTAATTCACATTTTGTGCCTTGTTGGCATCTGTCGTAAAAATTTATTGCCAGAAATCCCTTTTCTGGTTGGACAGGTGTTCCATCTTATTCTAATTTGTTACGGACTTGAGATGGCAATAAACGTTAAACGCATGTTATTGTAATGGATGTTGGCAACTTTATTAAGATCTTCGCTTTGATGTTTAAATTATTCATAAATAATAATTTAATTTATGAATAAAATTATGAATAAATAATTTAATTTATTTGAATCAGACATTGGCTAGTGTATTAAAGCGGTTGAATAATAATGGAGAGCATATACGACAGGCGTGGCGTAGCGGTTAGCACGGACTGGTATGCGGAAGTCCCGGGTTCTATTCCCTGTCGGAGCAAATATTTGTTCCATAGCTTTTATTTGTAATATTTAATAATTAAATTATATTAACAAATGCTTGTAAATAATAAAAAAAATATTTGTTAATAATAAAAAAGGCAGATATTTGCTTCGAGTCTGGTTGTCAAAGAGTGGTAGGCAGTCTACTGACCCGAGGTGGTGCCACCACTTACAAGTATACAAACCGTGAAGTGACTTATCAGCTTGTAAGTTACCGATGGATGTGACTGCTACATACAGTTATTAAACTGTTAGTAGCAGTTAACTTCATTCATGATCCGCACTCCAGCTTAACATCAGGCGAGATGCTGTCATATTATTTTGAGCCACAATAATATTAAATCACCGCTTACAGACCGTCACACTTCAAAACTATTTGCCCGTATCTCAAATATTCTTAGGCCGGCATGGTGGCGGCGGCTGGGGCAGCCGGGATCTGACTCAGTTATTCCAGTCGTCGTCACTCTTGGACCTTATCATCAGGCGGGTCGAGGTCAGATGTAAAAAGAAAATTATGAATTTTGGTCGTCATGTTTGTATGATACAAGCACTCTTAGTAACTAAGAGTAATATTTAAAAAAAAATACATTATAGAACCCTTGTGTTCAAGAATAACTTATTTCTAGAACTGTCCCTATTCCATCTGTCTATACACAAGTATCGACAAATGGAATTACTTAAGATAAAGCTATACGTCTAAATATCCATTTTTATTTCGTTGCAGGTTGTCTAGGAGCATTATCGGCGGGCGTCGCGCTTGCATTGTCGCCCGTGACAGTAGCGTTATGTGTAAGAAAATCCACTCGAGTGACGGCCGTCGTCGGAGGGTTAGTCGCCGCCCTGGGATGTCTGTTCACATCCTTCGCAACACAATTCCATCAACTATTTTTCAGTTATGGTACGTATTTGAATGTTTCGTGTTATTTTTTAAATATCTAATATTTGGGATTAAAATAAACTAATAGAATGTTCCAAATAATCGTCAAGAAACACTAGCATCTGAAGAGCATGAAAAAGTCATTAACTTGATATTTTGAACTTAATATTTAATTTAATAACTGTAAGTAGCAGCCACATCCACTATGCTGGCCTAGTTGGAACCGGCAACTTACAAGCTAGGTTGCCTAGTGCCCATAACCGTAGAGCTTGTATGAAAAGAATTGTGAATGTGAAAGAAGCGAGGAAGATGTCTAAGAATCGTGGCAATTGTCTGGCGCTCCATTTTCTCTGCCTATCCCTGTGGGAAAAAGGCGTGACCATTTAATTGATTGAATGTATATTTATGTATAGGTTAATCAAAATACCGTGATTTTTATAAAATTTAAATTATATAAATATGTATAATTTTTTATAAATTTGTAAATAAATTTTATTTGTATAAATGTAGATCAAAATATATATGTATTATAAAAAATATGCATACCAACTTAACAAAAAACTTAATGATACATAAATAATAATGGTATCTTTATAACTTAATTTACAATCAATAATGTATGAAACTCGTTCAATGGAATTTGTTAATTGGCCTTCGTGCAAATATGAGCACATTATTGAATAAACCGACATTAAAATCTTGATGACACTAACAGCCGGTTGTACCAAAAAGTTTTAATTTACGAATTTAGTTTTACTATTTGCTTATTCTATTATTACTATTACGAAATCGTGAATTGGGTTGTTAAGAACTTTATATCGAAACTACCATTTATATATGTTTTTATCATTAGAAATAACAAAAGTAGTACCAAAATGAATGATGTCCTTTAGCTCTGTAAACGTATATGTAAAATATCCGTTAAACGTAAATGTAAAATGTGAAGTTAAAGAGTGGTGCAACCCATTTTAATTTTTTCTTTTACTTATTTATATGATATTTTTTACAAATTCGTAAATTATAATTTTTGGTACAACCAGCTGTAAATGTCAGTTCGAATTTTAAGAAATCTGCAATTATAGCCAGTAGAGATAACTGCAAAAAAACAATATGCAATTATAATAACCAACCATTCAGATAATTAAAGCTATTCAATTTTATTATTGTCGAATTTTTCAATTAAATATCGTCAATGAATATGCGACCGTGGTTTGGTGGCAGTGCAATTCATGTAAACCGAGAGCACGGGTTTGAATCTTAATGGTACAAATGTACCTATGATATATGGACTTTAGTTGTCCTGTTTCTATGAGAAGCACTTTGGTAGCTTAGTTTAGAAATAAATAAATAAATAAGAATAAAAAAAATTAAACGAAATCGTATTGTCATTTTAATAGGAGTAAAATTTTAACTCTATTTACCATGTTATGTCAATATTTTGACATGCTTACATATTTGACAGGACTTGTGGCAGAAATTTCTGTGGTTGAATGACTGAGTTTTAGTGAGTAGGAGTGATTGGCGGTTGTGTCTGGAGCCCTGCCTTCGGATGAGTCAATATTTGGCATTGGCATAGACTAGGCCGGCATGGAGAATGTGACTGCTATTTGCAATTATTTAACTGAAGTAGCAGTCGATTCCATTTAGTCGCGTTTCAGGATCAGAATACACAGGCGACAGGCGTGGACGAACGGTTGCGCGTAAATTCCCGGGTTCGATTTCCAGTCGGAGCAAATATTCGTTTCATAGCTTTTATTTGTATTTTAAAAATTTGTTATTAAATAGAGGAGGTGGATATTTGCTTCGGGTCTGGTTAACAAACAGTGATAGGCAGTGGTACCCTGTCTGCCGATTCAGGGTAGTACCATCAATTACAAGTATACAGACCGTCAAGTCATTAGGTTGCCGACATAGTGGATGTGATTGCTACTCACAGTTATTGAATTATAGTAGCAGTGGCAGTGCTGGATTAAGCCAACGCGGGGCCTGTAGCAAATTCTATCAAGGGTCCCTTGGTTTGCTTTAGGTTCTCAAGTTTAGGGTAATAAATGAAACCAAACTCTTACAAATAAACTTTTCTTGATTTAATATGAGCAAACACTTGCAATATCGAATTAAAATTTCAAGTAGAAGTCTTAGTTAAGCATAGCCTAAGCGCTTCGCGTTTAAGGCATGCAAGTCAATTAAATTAATATTTTTTATTATGTTTTTTATTAATATCAGACAGGCGTTGGAGCGCGGGGCTCATAGTATTTGCTACTCTTGCTACGTGGCTAATCCGGCACTGAGCAGTGGCATCCATTCATGGACCACACTCTAGCTTAACATCAAGCTCACAATAAACAATAAAACAAAATAGAATATTTTACATAGAATAACATAACAAAGAAAAACATCAGGATCGCAATAGTGAAAAACAAGTAATAATATCTGATCACGTACACACAATAAGTCAACGATTTTTCTGTACGACACGTTATTAAGGCAGTCATTTGCTTTGATATTGCACATATAGTAGATTATATATAGGACATATATGAGTAGGTATTATATTGTGGCTCTATATGTAGGTATATGACACGGGGAGCTGTTGTTAACTAGAGTGCGGTCGATAAATGAAGGGACTTCTAGTTTAGTTAATTAACTGCAAGTAGCAGTTAGAACCGGCATCTTTTAAGCTAATTTTGAAACGCGACTGAAAACTTGCAAGTTATTAATTAGGTAGTAATTAAGTATACTTAATAACAAGTATCATACTTTTTTTGGCAAGAATCACTGTCGCTTCTCACTCCAGCTTTACATTAGACGGTATGCGGTCATCCGTGATAATATGAAAAAGGTTTATACTTTTTTTCGCCATGCATTTTTACAATATTTGTGTATAATTTCTGCACGTAGCAGCGCACCTACTTTCCAGCCTAGCTGAAAGTTGACTACAGTTGACCCCGGAAGCTGATTATGTCGCTTCACTTTACACCTTAAAATAAGTTTGAAACGACCACTTTATTATAGATTTATCTTTAAATCTATAATTACCTGCATATTATATTACTTTAATATATAGTTCCCGGCAAATAGAAGAACTTTCAGCTGCGCAGTACAAAGACCGGAAGATTTGAAGAGTTCTGGACGACTACAATGGAAGCTTGTCCGTGTACCTATACAGTAGTCCACGTAGTTAATAATATTTTAAATTTAAATGTTAGTAGGTAAAAAAACAAGTAATTTCGCAGCTTCAATGCTAGCGAACTTTTTATCTGCGGGCCACACTAGAAAATAAAATTGTGTATACAAACTTTGCCTTGTTACGAACATATACTCGTACATTGCATATTAAGTTGGTGTTACAGTGTGGCTGCAGAAGGCTCTATTTGCATTTAAATTGTACACGTTGTCGAGCGTTACTATCACCACACTTTGACCCAATAACGTGGCATCTAGCACCGATAGCTTTAGTCCAATTAAATAGTACCAGTTATTTTTGAATACATTAAATATGTATCAAACAATAGAATTTGATTATTTAGCTAATTTGGATTCGTCATCTCCAAAGTAGCCTTTTTGGCAGGCATAGTGACGGCGACGTAAAATGAAACGGTTTTATCAATCGGCGCTCTTGGTCGTCCCTTTGCTGATGTGAAGGTAAGATGTCTCGTCTTAAAAAAAATCACATTAATGAAAAAATATATAGAAATATTACAAAAAGTGCTAAAAAATCAAAAGTCTCCAAAATAGTTTGG
This sequence comes from Tinea trinotella, assembly GCA_905220615.1. NCBI lineage: Eukaryota > Metazoa > Arthropoda > Insecta > Lepidoptera > Tineidae > Tinea > Tinea trinotella. The sequence goes on from HG992314.1 coordinate 6,958,504, forward strand.
AGACTTTTCTTCAAAATTTCATTTAATTTAAAGTAATTATACAAATAGGAAAAGTAAGATATGAGTCGTTGCAAACCGAGAGCACGAGTTCGAAACCATCCACCAGTAACCAGTACCGATATATCTTTGATATATGTACTTTGGTTGTCTTGTTTCTATGTTATAAGCACTGTAGAAGCTTAGTATATAAATGTAATAAAAAATAATAATAAATAATATGTGAAAGCTAATTTCGTCAACCGTATCTCACTACATTTACATTAGTTAGCAAGATGTTACAAATAAACACATTCGTAAGTTAATATAAATGATAATAAATGTCATACAGTTCAAAGCCCACTTGAATAGGTACGAGTATGTTTATTACCTTAGCAAACCATTTGGCACACCGTTCCTACCATCCGACAGTAAATCGCAAAATATAAGCCGATATATCCGCCGCCTAAATAACAAACACAGTAGCTGTAATTATTTATTGCAGTCGAATAGCTTGTTTATATTTATGTTCTTTTGAAACAATGACACCGATTCTAAGCCTCTTCAACTAATCATCATCAGCGGTCGGAAGATGTCCACGGCTGAACATAGGCCTTCCCCTTAGAACACCACTCTAAACTACAAGATGCTAGTTGCATCCATTGTCGTTCATATCGGGGGCGGGTTGCCATAATGCCCATCCTCCGGTGAGACAAGTCAAATTTTAATACTATTTCTATACTGTACGATCTATCTCAAGTTCTGCGCTGAAAATAATTCATAAAGAAGGCATATACGGTCGGCACTGAAACTCTCGCCGTATGCCTTTAACAACCAGCAAGTCGTTATCTTACTAGTAAAGTAAGAATTTTATGAGTAAAGCGACAAACAATAGTAATATCCAAGATTAATAAGAATTTTCTTAACGAATGACTAATATTGGTAGGCCGATAGTTAATGGTCATTTTCCCAGTTTATCGGCCCGGGTTATTACCTTCAAGTGTACAGACCGTAAAGTGTCTCGGTGGCGTTTTGGGAACAGCTTGAAAGATTCTGGTTCCAACTAGGCCGGCATATAGGATGTGATTGCTACTTGCATTTATTTAACTGTAGTAGCAGTCGATTCTATTCATGGACCGCACTTAGCTTAACCTCAACCATTGTAGTAATATTATATCTCTTTTAAGTAGTAGTAATTTCTAAGTTATCCTGCATTAGTGGCTATAACGTTTTCTCTAAATAGTCATTTAGTGTGCTTTGATATCAGCAGCCAATATGAGTGGGAATGCAAGCCAATGCAACAGCAATATCCCATACGACATAGGAAGTGGCTAACATAAATATTTAATGCCTTACATTCAGCTTCTATACGTGTGCAGGGCAAACAAGTTGAAAATAACTAAGCTATTATTTTATAAAATGACGTTGAAAATTGCTGTATACATTTCTTTATAGCACAAATTGTATAGATTTAGTCTATTTCTAATACATACTAATCTTAAAGGAATTTAGTATATGTTAGGAAAATATTTTTTTTTTGTGACGCAACCTTTGAGTTCGACTTTCCCCTTAAACTTTCATCAACATGATCAGCCAGAAGACTTCTACTGCTGAACATAGACACACCGTTCGAACGACAGGATGCCAGTTGCATCCACTGGTTGTTTGTGATTTTCACTATGTCGTCAGTCTATCTATGACAGGACCCCGCCTAATATCAAGCTGAAGTGCGGTCTATAAATCTCTATTTATAAATCAGTGACTGCTACTACCACTATGCTCACATCCACTATGCCGGCCAAGTTGGAATCGGCAACTTTCAAGCTGATCCCGAAACGAGACTCCATGTATTATTATAAATTTACGCTCGAGTAATTTTTTTTATTTTTTATTTTCTACCTTTACGTACTGCCACCCCCATCCTGCAAACCGTCAGATTAACATACCTCCAGTATCAGAGACACGTGGATTATATATAATATCAATATCTGACGCGCTCGAGTATCTTTATAATTTTTTTTTGTACATTTTTGAGAATCTGTGCACGCTTCCCCCACCGCTAAACGGTTATATAGTACATAACATTCAATTTTTTCTATCACCTGAACTTTAAAAATTAATAGGTCCCTAAGACGCTCGAGTAAATCCCCGATTAGCCTCTTGGGCTCCCCCACTATTATGTAAGTTCACCGATTACTCTGTTTATAGTGAATCGTTTTTAAGAAATATTAATTATATATTTTTGTTTTTATTTACAGGAACGGTTGTCGGAGTAGGCGTAGGTCTAACGCGAGATTGTTCAACGCTAATGGTAGCACAATACTTCAAGAGGAGACGAGAATTGGTGGAGATATTCATAGTCAGTGGAAGTGGATTAGGCATAGCTGTTATGTCTACGTTCATCAAAGGCATGATCAAGTAAGTTTTGCTTTTCTTCTTCTTCATATTTGTTATTATCTACTTACAAATACTACCATGTCATATGACTCCTGCTTATACTCGCAAACAAACCCTTTATAATGTACTAACATAAATTATTGTTTTAATAAATCAATAAATTAAGGCGACCGTGGTGTAGTGGCAGTGCAATGGTTACGCAAACCTAGAGCACGAGTTCGAGACCATCCACCAATGTATCTTTGATATATGTACTTTGATTGTCCTGTTTCTATGATACAAGCACTTTAGTACATCGATGCTTTAGTAGCTTAGTATAGAAATGTAAATAAATAAATAAAATAAAAAATAAAATAAATCAAGTTGTTACACCTTTTTCCCATAGGAATAGGTAGAGACAAAAAAGCGCCACTTGCCACGATCTTGACATAACTCCCTCGCTTTCCACACATCCACAATTCTTCGCACTAGTACTTATACCCGTAATATATATGATATACTTTGACATTCATAGAGAAAACTACTAAGACAATCGTAAACTGAGTCTCGGTTTTTAAGTAGGACAGATGTGGCGTCACATAAAAAAAACACTTCGTCGTTTCGAGAGCTTTGCTAGTTCATAATAAAACGTCAAATAAATTTTGGTAAACATTTGTTTTAGGACACATTTTATGTAATTCAAATTCCTAGCATTACTCGGGATAATTTCCTAAAAGTTAGCAAAAAAGCTGTTTCATCTAAAATATTAAACAAAATATGATAAGACGTGATTGATGGTGATGTCATTGCTATCTGATTTGGGGTTACAAAAACGCGAAATAAGGGGAACATTTTAGGTTTAACGGGGTTTTAAAAATATATTTATACTTACCTATAATATGATAGTGTACTTATTTATAAAACTTAATTGTACTGTAATTGCGAAATGTCGCATGGCATTATCTACACAGTTTAACCAATTATTGAGTTAGCGGAGGAAAGTGGTTTATTGATTAGGAACGAAACGAAAAATAAAATTAAAGTAAAATAATAACTTGACTTAAACATATTGTAAGTTTAAAAATAATTTGACACAACATATAATAAATTATTACATTCAATAAAAATAAATATAGTAGATAGATAATGCATAATGCAAATTGTATCTGAACATTACCTTAAGAAAGTGTGGTCGCGATTAATAAACGAAATCCTGATATTATTTCATTTTTGTACTATAAAATAATTTAAAACGTAAATAATATTATATTTTATTGAATGTGATACAAAGCACATTTTGACGACCCCGAGTCCCTAATTCGATTCCCAGTCGGAGCGAAGATTTGTTTCATAGCATTTGTTCATAACAATAATTATTTATTAGTAAGATACGACTACTACTCACAGTTATTTTATTTGACTAGTAGTCGCCTCCAATCATAGACTGCACTTTAGCCTAACATCAGGCAGGGTCCTGTCATATGTCTAGCTCAGAGGTTCCTAAACTTTTTTTTCTCATAAACCACTTTCAAAATATTGCTGGTTCTGGTGGACTACATTTTTTTAATAGTGACTTGACATATGACAGCACCCCGCTTGATGTTAAGCTGAGGTGTGGTCTATGAATGAATGTCACTGCTACTACAATTCAATAACTGTGAGTAGCAATCACATCCACTATGCCGACCTAGTTGGAACTGGCAACTTACAAGCTGATCCTGAAACGCGACCAAATCACTTCACGGTTTGTATACTTGTAAGTGGTGGTACTACCCCGGATCGGCAGACCGGGTACCACTGCCTATGACTCTTTGATAACCAGACCCGAATCAAATATCCATCTCTTTTTACCATATTCCCAAAACTCGACAAAAAATGTGAAGATTAGAACTAACTATGGAAGTTTCCAAGTCTAACACGTTGTACTGAATATGGATTATGCATGTTTTTACAAGGAACAGTCGCTGAGCCTCTTAAAATTTTGTCTGCCTACATTAATATGTGAAGTCAAGCCATCATTTTAGTTCTCTACTATCGAAATTTTTTACGAATTGTGAACCCCTATTTTTTTCACGCCAACGGGGTCTACCCGTCAAGTCTCCCTTATACAATTTAAAAATATTCAAATTATTTCAGAGCAATCGGTTGGCGTTTAGGTTTGCAAGCTGTGACAGGTGTAATTTTCGTGACGTTCATCCTTGGGACGTTTTACCGATCAGCCTCACTCTACCATCCTCAGAGGCGAGCGATACTACACCTTAAAAACCAAAATAAAATCAAAAGAAAGATGAAAGATAGAAATAATACAGATGACAGACAACCATTTTTTGATTTTTCTACATTAAAATCGAAGACTGTGAGAATACTATTGATGTCTACGGGCATTTCAGCGTTTGGTATTAATACACCTATATTTTATTTGGCTTATCATGCTGAAGAAGAAGGTAATTTTATGTATACATTTCATTCTACCATAGAACTTGCTAAAAACCAATTAAGACTGCATGAAAATTATCAATAAAGCTTTTTGTGACACAGCACCCCGCTGTATGCTAAGCTGGAGTGACGGATCACTGGAAGCAATTGCTCCTACAGTTAAATAAGTAGCAGTTACATCTACTATGCCGGCCTAGTTGGCACCGGAAACTTATAAGCTGATTCCGAAACGCGGCTAAGTTTCTTTGAAAATGTTGGTACTACCCCGGATCGGCAGACTGGGCAAATGACTACCATTTGCCTACCACACCTAGAACAAGTGTGAAAAGGCATATCACTAAGCCAGCATAGCGGATACGACTGATAGCTTAGATCTCTGATCATACCCTCAGCGGAGCGTGGACATATTTAGTCATAAGCCGGCATATTGACAGTCCTGATATTAAAAAAAATTAATCAAATAGTCACCTTAATTCACACTGGGATAGGAAATAGTGAATGGAGCATATCACAAATATTATTTAATTACCAAATTAAGTGACCAGTCTGCCGATCCGGGGTAATACGACAAGTAAGAAATTCGCGTTTCAGAATCAGCTTGTGAATTGCTGGTTCCAAATGCTACTGCTATTTGCAGTTGCTTAACTGACGCCTCCATTCATTGTTTGCACTTCAGCGTAACATCAGGCGTGGTGTTGACATATATCGAGCTACAAAAATTAAAAAATATATTTCACAGGTCTAGGCGATACAGCGGAATTGCTACAAACATACTTGGGTTTAGCATGGGCAGTCGGATGTGCTGCATTTGGGCTGTTAGTTCGGCAAAATTCAGCAGAGTGTCGAATCGCTCGACAATACCTAACTCAGGCTGCAGTTTTTGTTTGTGGATTAGCAACTATGGCCCTTACTGCTGTGGAGGGATCCTATAGAGGCTACGTTATGTTTGCTTGGGTTTACGGTGGGTATCAATCATTCAATCAACCAAATTGTTACGCCTTTTTTTCATAGGTATAGGCAGAAACAATGGAAGGCCAATTGCCACGATCCTGACAAAACTTCCTAGCCTCTTTTCACATTTCACAGCCTTCTTCTCATTTCACAATTCTGTTCATAAAAGCTAAACAGTTATGGACACTGCAGACCTCTGTTTTTTTGGTGTTACTACTGGAAAAGTAAGAAACAATGGAGTGCCAATTTCCACGATCCCAACGATCATTGGCCTCCTTCACGTCCACAATTCTCTTCATACATGCTCTTGTTTATGGGCACTGCGGGCACTATTTTTTTTTTTTAAGAAAGTCCTCGAACTGATCAAGGAACATATGTTGTTCCCATACTAAGGAAACAATTTTTATTAGAATTAGCAACCTGATAATTCTATTAGTTTATAATTTTTGATATAAGTATGAATTAGTGGGAACAGATGTTAAAAACACGAAATAGAAATGTTTTGAAGAAATTAGAAATGGTTCAAATATTTTGAATCGTAGGTCATACTTAAAGAACCATTTTTGAGCTCCTTTGAGTTTAAAAATGGCACTATGAAATTCGTTAAAGAACCATAACGGATTTCATAGTATCAAGTGCGTAAAGACTGTTGAGTGGACCAAGTATAGTCCCCTGGGGAAGACCTATCAAGCTGTAATGTTACTATAGTTTTAGTTACAAGGCGTAACGATTGTTAGATTATCTATATTTAATATTAACTTTATACTTTTATAACAGGTATATTCTGTGGTGGCTATCATTATTCTCTGAAAATGTACACTTATGAACGCGTAAGATCCAGAAACTTTGCACGAACCTGGGGCTTTGTTCAGTGTTCGCAAGCTGTGCCTATAGCTATTGGTGTTCCACTATCAGGTACTGGTTTACTTCTTCAATACTTCTCTAGAAATCTTCAATGCCTAAAATATTATGCTCAAAGAAATTGGTCAGGTATAGACTTAGATGAAGCCACATTCGCATTCAGGCTATGACTAATCTCGACTTATTGGTAAGCAAGGGGAGGTCCAAGAGTACCGACGATTTTCAAAACCGTTCTATTCTACGGCTGCCCCAGTCGCCGTCGCTATGCCGGCCAAAAGTTTTATTATTGTTAGTAAATACATACCTATATGCAGATTGAGCCCTAAGCAACAATCTCGTTTGCAAAATAACGACGAAATGACCAAGCGAAATGCGGTCTTCCTTAATAAAAGAACCTAAATTATGTTTTCTTTGTAGGATATATAAACGTAGGATGTGGCGGGAAAGCTGGGTATTACTTCAGTTCAACATGCTCGTTGATCGGCTCCTTGTCATTATTCTGTATTGATCTACATCGCCGTAGCGTAGCACAGAAACACACCAAGTAAGATATATTATAAGATATTATTAATATCGTGAGTAGTATTTTAAAAAACAAAATAAGGCAGTAATTTGCTCTGGGTCTAGATGTTAAATAAGTGGGAAGCATAACGATTTTAACTAGGCCAGCGTAGTGGATACGACTGGTACCTACCTGCAGTTATTTAAATATAGTTGCAGTCGTCTCAATTTTTGGACCGCACTCTAGCGTATAGTCTACGCTACCCTGTGTCGAAGGAATTATCTGCCTCATTTTTTTAATATTACCAAACATTTTAGCATAGGTGGGCAGACGCAGCGTAGTTAAGCCTCCCACTAGGTGGACTGACGACGTTGTGAAAGTCACAAATAACCAGTGGCTGCAACTGGAATCTTGTCGTTTCGGAATGGCGTTATAAGGGGATGGCCTATGTTCAGCAGTGGAGGTCTTCTGGCTGATAATGATTATGAAACATTTCAATGGGTCAAATGTTTGTTTCGACCAGAAATTGTACCGAAGATTTATAGCGTACCCGACTGGTGTAACAAACGCGCTAGGCGGGTCGTCGGATATCTTTTGGATCTTCACTGATTCCTATTAAAATAATTTGGGTAATTTATCTTAGAAGGAATAAGACTAAGCGTTGGGCTTCAGTGATATAGCGATCTGGGGGGCATGCGGGATGGCGAATCGTGTTCGTCAGTGTTTAGATATACAACGTAATTTATATACAAAGTAATTTATAATCTTTATCATTATTTCTACAGAGAAAACGGCGCAGCTCCAACATGTGAGTCAGCGTGTGGACAATCGCGTCGCAGTCGGAGCCATGACAGGGAACATAAGTCAGGATCTGGTGGCAATTCCCTAGGTAAACTACATTTATATATTTATTTAAGGCGTACTGGTGTAGTGGCAGTGCAATGGTTACACAAATTGAGAGCACGGGTTTGAGACCACCCACCGGTACCAATGTATCTTTGATATTATGTACTTTGATTGTCTTAATGAATTAAACAAATTTTATGCTGCTTACTATCGCTTTTTTTGGTTTAGATTTTACAATTTTTTATTATTCCGACGTTTCGAGAGCTTTGCAGCCATCGTGGTCACGGAGACCTCAGTCTCTCCGTTGTTGGTTGTTGGTCGTCCTATTGGTTGATGCTGTTATTGTTTCCAAAACTACCCCGTAGACTACCAAAATAAACGCGATTTTAACCCGCATAAAATTTGTTTAATTCTAAGAAAATACTTTGATTGTCTTGTTTCTATAATACAAGCACTTCTATAATAGTAGCTTAGTATAGAAATGTAATTAAAAAAATATAGGTATAATTAGTTAGTTGAAACTTAGAAAATTTTAAAAGTGTTTTTTTCAAAAATTAGGCAATAAATAATACAACTTATGCCTGCAAGGCGTTGCAAATAAGTACGGCGATAGACGACAAGCGTGGCGCATTGGTTAGCATAGCAGTTTGTTACGCGTAAAGTCCCGGTTTCGGTACCTGGTCGGAGCAAAAAGTTGTTTATTTGTAATATTTATTATTACAATATTTGGTAACAAAAAAAAAGACACGGATATTTGCTCCGGGTCTGGTTGTCAAATAGGAGTAGGCAGTGGTGCCCAGTCTGCTGATCCGGGATAGTACCACCACTTACAAGTATACAGACCGTGAAGCGACTTAGTCACGTTTTGGGATTAACTTGAAAGTTGCCGGTTTCAACTAGGCCGCCGTATTAAATAGTTATTAAATAGGGACTGCTATTTAATAACAGTCACTTCCATTCATGGACCACACTCCAGAAGCTTACCATCAGGCGGGTTGTTCTCATATGTTATTAAAAAGAACCATTAAATTATCTTTAATATTTCTTTTCAGGAGGCGATCTAATGGGTGGTCGTCGTGATCTGCTAATAGATAGCATTGGACCTGGAAGTCTCGGATCACCACCTGGAAATGTCCCACCAGAACTAACCTGTATAAGTGAGGAAGGTGGTCTGGATTTGGATCTAGACTTAGATATACCCGAACACCTTCTGGAAGACCTGGAATGCGGGGGTGATTGTATTACGAGTTGCAATAAGGTTTGTTTGATGTAATGTAAGTTACAACATTTAAAAAATAATATTACCCTCGAGTTTTTAGTTACTCAATGACAATGCGCTTCGCTTTCAAAGTTGAAACCCCATTATTAAGCTTAAACATTAAAACTGCGACCGCGCAACACACTAACAGCAAGTTGTGCCAAAAATTATAATTTACGAATTTGTAAAAAGTATCGTTCGTATCTAGGTGTGTAGCAATCACGCTGGTTAAAACAATGTATGCACGATCATGAGGTAGATGGGTGACCGTTGGTATAGCACGGTAAACTGGTTGCATTAAACTGCAGGTCTGTAAGGACAACAATTTAATCTGATGCCTTGATAGCCTTTTAATCTGATGTGAAATATATTTTAGGTGGAGAATTACCTTATGCTGAGTGAATACGAAAATAACTTGATAGCTGAACTGCCGACTATTAACGAGAGGCGTGGGAGACGCTGGTCCATAGTCGTTGCAAACCCAGCGTCACCACAATCATCTCCGATACCAGAGTTGCCAAATACGCCAGAAGATAAGAACTCTTTAAAATGGAAGAAGAAGTGCCATAATTCAAACAGCAGATTAATTACGGTCATTAATGAAGCGTCACTGTAGAGTTAGGCTGACATTCAGAAATACTCCAGTCTGGTCTTACCCGGTCTGATGACCCAGGGTAGTACCAATACTTAAAGTCGTAGTAAGACGATTTTTAGGTTAAGCGCACTGATACGATTCCAGCCACAACCACGAGCCTCCTGAACGCATGCGGCATATAATATAATTAGTATAAACTTAGATGGATGGATGGTATTTCGTAATGGCAGTCCAACAACTGGCCGTGGTTAAAAGTTCGAACCTGCCTAGCCATCTTACGGCTAGCCGAACAGCTGGTCTAAAATAAATCGTGGCACCCGTCTAGTCGTGGCTGTGCCTGTAACCATGTCTGTGGTCGTAATAGAGCGCGGTTAGCCTTAGTTTTAAAGTTGCTAAAGTTCAGCTAACGACGAAACAAACCAGAAGAAAAAATCGATAGCGGATACAACAGCTGCATGTCTAATAGGTAATAGATTAATACTAGCGAAACGGGCTTATCGCGGGTAAAAATTGGATACAAAAAAACACGCTTTCGTATCGGTTAACTGCTGTTAACGAACCCAGTGTTTATTTCCCAATGGATCATTTACACGGGCCCATAGCCATTGACGATATGGAGTACCTTATGATGGACCACGAGGATGCAAGAGTCAGTTTATAAACGGCGGGGCAACCTCGAGAAACGTTTAATAATTTATAAAAAAAGAAATGTATATTTGCTCCGGGTCTGGTTATCAAAGTGGTGCCCAGTCTGCCGATACGGGGTAGTACAACCACTTACGAATATACAGACCGTGAAGAGACTTAGCCGCGTTTCGGGATCAGCTTGAAAGTTACCAGTTTACTTACAGTTTAACTGTCATCTCTATTAATGGATCGCACTGCAGCTTAACATCAGGCAGGGTGCTGTCATTAGGCATGTCGAGTCACATTAAAAATATTCTTGTATAAGAGTATATAAATCGTTCGTAATAGTAATGTTTCTGAATGTCAGCCATAGTATTGTGTGTGAAATAAATTGTATGGGAGACAATAAATAGTAAATAAATTGCGTACTTAGTGTATTTATATTGTATAACCTCATTTTAATTTATTTGTTGTGTGCGATTAAGTAGCATTTGTGTATTTGTTCAATATAATTTATTAAATTATACTTTCTTATGTTTTATTTCTTCTGATCCCAGCTCGTCTTTGTGTACATCAGGATAGAGGGTGAATTGTGACGAAGACGCATGCAGTAAGTATGAAAGGAATGTACCTAGAAATAAATGCAGTGTACCTCTTAGTAGTTGGTGGGTGTTCATATGTTACGGGCTAAATCCCAGACTCCTTTGCCTATCTCCCTAAAAAACAAAACGCGCAGTGACGTGCGCAAGTCATTGCAGGGACATTACAACCCTCTCTTTCATTCTGACCACCAAAGGGTCAAGCCGGCCTTCTTACACTTAAAGCTTAATTAAAGTAAAATGACAAAACCCTGGTGTATGATTGATTTCCTTTATTTCATTTCATAGCCCGTAATTGTTACAATTTTCTAAACAAAATTTGGCGATCGATCCGTGCCTCGCCATAAGTTGGTCCAATTCGACCCAGGATTGCCCAGCTATTCAGCCAGATAATCTTATTTTATTAAAACCTACAAACTCAGGTAGGTAATAAATGGCCGTCGATACAAAGAGAAATAGTTGTCTCTATGTAGTTGCAGGGGCTCCAGACTTCGCAGGACCTCTCTGCATCACCTATAATTCGGACAGCTCGGCGCTGTAATGAATCCAGGGCATTAAGAAGATACTTGGCAGAGCGAATTCAGATTAGATTTTGCTCAGGCCTCGTATAGTAGCAGGCGAAGCTCTGGCGCGAAGCCCTTGCATCCTTGCATTAATGGCCTGCTCGATGTGGTCCAGGTTGCAATTGCCCTATGCTGACTAAAAAGACCTTTATAATTGCATAAAAAGGGTAAATGAAACAACTTAGAAAAGAGTAATGAAATATATTGACATTTTCCGATATAATTAGGTTAAATACAAAAATATATATAGGTACATAGGTTAAATTATTTTGTTCTTATTCCATGAGGTCCAAAATTTAATAATACTATAAGAGTAGGCTGATATATAATTGATGCCGGTTGCAATCAAGCCAGCATAGTGGATCCGACTGCTACTTTTATATGACTGATAACAGTAGTAAAAATAAGATCTAAGAAAAAGAACCAATAATAAGACAATAATATGACTGGACATTGGACCCCAACGACAGTTACCTGAGCTAAAAATGCTTATGTGCAACTGTTGTAAAATAGAATATATATATATATATATATATATATATTACGACACTAGGCCAGAAGGGTTTCCTGGTGGATGTTCTAACCAACGCGAAGCTGAGGCTTTGATATATCGATATATAGTATATCATGTTCGCCAGCCGACAGTTTTTAAATAATTTGACATGCGTAATTGGCGCTGACGTAGGTATGGCGCTGTCCTTCAAGCCGGCCACAAAAGTGATACTTTTTGTAGTGCAATGCGGGAAAAATGACCGTACTTTCAGCTCGAAAGTCACAGCTTTTTGGGCACACCTCTGGATATTGGGCTCATTCGCAGGTATGAGGCAAAAGGTATTCATTCGCTAGGCAGAAGGTATGTCTAGGATCAATATCTAATCAGTAGACGGATTTAGGATAAGTCACAAACCGACTGGTTTCTAAACGTCCGGTTCTCTTCCCAGACCTTGACCTCTATTCACCAACCACAGTTTCTTCACCAGCCAGTAAATCATAAAGGCAGCTAAATTTTTTAGTTTCCTGCAACTCACTGTTAGAGTAAAAAAACATTACTAAAAACAGCAGTTCCAATTTTAAAAATATGTAAAATAGTGTTTCAGAGTCATTGCCGTTGAGGTATAACAAAGTTTTCAAAGAACCTAGTGAAATAATGCATTGCTTGTAACAAAGCTGCTAGCAATATCGATAAGGATAGGCTAACTAATTTTTGTTCAGTCCTTTCTAGTTCGTTGTCAGTGACCGCAACTAAAGCTTGGCTTTCAACCACAGCGCTAGTTGAGGCTACATTATTCTTAAGTTCACTATCACAAGTTAAATCTATCACATAATCTGACAATGGATTGTCCGTAGCTTCTGTAACATCGTTTATATCTATGTCCAAACCTGAGGTATATTTTTCATTAACACTTAAATCTAACACATTACGAGGAATTTCATTCCATTCAGCACAAGTTTGTTTATCAATTAGGCACTTCACTTCAGGGTTATCACTTAATATCCTTATTTCATTAACTCCTACATCTATTTTGTGTGAATCATCATTCTCTTCAGAAGACAAACCACTGTCGTTATCTACGTGAGGTATATTTGTTACTGGAAGATCAGTCGCAATACTGTCGACCTTACTGGAGATTGGGGGTAGATTCTGTTGGTATAGTCCATTAGCTTTAATATTTACATGCTTATCTAATTGAGATTTATCTCTTAATGGATGATCAGTCTTTCTATTTACATTGCCATGATCAATGAAGATACTAACATTCTTCTCTATCTCAACACTGTCTATTACTGAATCATTTATAGCAGCTCTATCAAAACTGTTCAACTTATTAAAGTTTGGAGAACCATGACTTTCCTCTGTATCTAATTCATCAGTTCTAGTATTTAAATTGGAGACATTAAAATTCTTATCCATATGAGTATTTTCTGTTCCTATATCACTTAAATTTGAAAATTCATCACATTCTTGATAAAATAATTTATTAGCTCTAGAGATATCACCATTATTACCGATCTGAGTATTCTTTGTTACTGGAAGATCATTTGCAGCACTTATATCACTCCCGTAAGTGCTGAAGTTTGGAGTTAAACGCCTTTCCTGATTAAATAATTCATCATCTCTGGATATAACACTACCATTATAATGTATTTGATTAACCGTTACTGGAAGATTATTATTTAGTGGTAAGCTTCTACTAAAACTTCCATAGTTGCTGAAGTGTGGAGCTAAATGACTCTGCTCTTGGAGTAAGTCACTAGCTCTGGACTCGGGTCAAGAGATCTTCATAGAACTGATACAACCCCGTAAAAAGTGGGTGTTACAAGGCTGTGAGTATAGCGACTCAGTCTCAGTCGCCATGGAATTACTAAATGAGCATGCGTCGTCTAGTAGAGCACGCATTGATTCTAGACCCTGGAACAAAAGTTAATTTAAATATCAATCAATCAATGAAAATGTCACGCCTTTTTCCCACAGGGATAGGCAGAGACAATGGAGCGCCGCTTACCACGATCTTTACATAACTCCCTTGCTTCCTTCACATCCACAATTCTCTTCATACAGGCTCTGTGGTTATGGGCACTAGGCAACCTGGCTTTCTTGAGGATGTCTCAGATTTGGTCGGAAAACACTCTCCTTGGCCTGCCTTGCTTAACAAATCCATCCACATCAGATTTATAAATTGCTTTCGTCAATCTACTTTCACTCATCCTTTCCATATGCCCAAACCATCGAAGCATTCCTTTGTCAATCCTTGTATATCTTTGTCAATATATTTCTTAAATTCTTCTAGTATTAAATAATTGCTTCTGGTTAAGGGTAGTACCACCCCTCTTAAGTGCACAGGTCGTGAAGTGACTTAATCGGCTTTCGAGATTAGCTTGAAAATCGCCAGTTCCAATTAGATTTGCAGTTATAAACTGTAGTAGAAGTCATCTTCATTCCACTTGGACCACAATTCAGCTTGATACCATATAGGGCGTTGTCACATGTCGAGCCACACTTAAAAAGTTATACCTTTCATTTTCATTATAACCTACTTGTATCATAGAAACAGGACGACCAGCAAGTGGTTTCTAACCGAAAGCTCTTAGTCTGCGAGTCTATTTACCTACCACTAGAGCATCTTATAAAAATAATTTACCTTCAGATAATCCGTATCAACTTCAAAGCTCAATAGGAGTATACAAAATAATGCCGCACAGATATAGCTGCTAATAGTCATTACAAATATACATATATTATTACCAGTTTTAGCACCAATACCATCTGAAAAGTAAAACAAGCTTCATATAACATATTTATGAGCTATTTCAGTCAACCGGTCAACCATAGCTTCTACATTAGGGGCCATCCATAACACCCAGCTTGATGTTAAGCTGAAGTGTGGTCCATGAATGGATGTCACTGCTACTACAATTTAATATCTGTAAGTAGCAGTCACGTCCACTATGCGGGCCTAGTTTTGTGATCACGAAGAGCATAGTAGATGCAACTTCTACTTGCAATTATTTAACTGTAGTAGCAGTCAGCTCCATTTATGGAGTGCACTCTAGCCTAACTGTCTAGGGTGATGTCACTATAATAAATATTAATAATATTGCTGTTATGAATAAGACTATTCTTTAAATAAATTAAACTTAAGTGTTTTAAATTATTAATTTGGTTGATGAGCCATAAAATACTTTTATTCTGTTATATTTTAATTTAAAAATAACTAATTCATTTTATATTACATATCAATTATTATTTAAGTTTTAATGTTAATCTAATAGTTAAATTATGCATGCTGTGGTTATCGGTAAATAAAATAACACTTAGATTTAAGTTTTTTGTTGTTGTAATTATCAGGTTAAGTTGTATCGGTGTATATTTTGTAGATAACCCATTATTACATAAATAAACTACTTACTTGTTGGTAGGAAAATAGATGCGGTCCCAAACACAGCTATAGTTACAAGTACAAATATACTTGCACATGCTATCAACCGTCTTAAAGACGACAATTTCTTATTGTAGTAGATGCTCGATACATCATTTGTTATGACGGACTGAAAATTGAAGCTTGATGTTAAGTAAGGGAAAGTCTAAGGGAGTCGACGACCCTGTACAACCTCACAATATTGGACCGCCCCCTCTGTAGGGGATGCCTGAATGAGGAGGAGACAGCCGCACATGTGCTCTTGAGTTGCAGGAGTAGCCGAAGCAAGACAGAAGTTCCTTGGCAACGCGAGGACGCTTCCGAAGGTCTTCCTGGAGGAGATCGGGTGGCTCCACTGAAGGAGAGCCGTTGAAGAACGCACGAAGAAACCGAAGAGGACTTCAAGTGCGGAAACGAGCCCGCAAATAACTGTAATAACTGGGAGTCGACGACTGCAAAAACGGATTCAAGTTAAGGTTGCTCCAGTCGCCGTCACTATCAGCCAAAATTGCCTTTTTTACGATTCGCTCAATTGAAGGACTGATTTTTTATTTATGAAGGCTTTTGAAAAACTGATAGCTTTTTTATGATGAATATTAAACGACAGGCGTGGACGAACCGTTTAGCGACTGGTTTGTTGCGCGTAAAGTCCCGGGTTCGATCCCCGGTCGGAGCAAATATTTGTTTCATAACTTTTATTTGTAATATTTAATAGCATTTAATTGCAATATTTAATTGCAAATATTTGTTAATAAAAAAAAGAGATGGATATTTGCTTCGGGTCTGGTTATCTAAGAGTGGTAGGCAGTGGTACCCAGTCTACCGATCCGGGGTAGTACCACCACTTACAAGTATACAGACCGTGAAGTGATTTGGTCACGTTTCGGGATCAGCAAGTTGTCGGTTCCATCTAGGCCGGCATAGTGGATGTGATTGCTACTCACAGTTATTGAATTGTATTAGCAGTGACATTCATTCATGGACCACACTTTGGCTTAACATCAAGCGGGGTGCTGTCATACGTCGAGTACCAATAAAAAAATAAAATAAAAAATTGTCTATTGTTGGCTATGCTTATCCCTGCGGGAATTGGGCGTGTCATTTGATGATGATGATGATGAGGGTAATGATAAATAAATGCTAATATAATTATTAATAACGTAACTTACTTGCATCCAAATGTATAAAGTACAGAATCCACATGCAAATAGGTTTAATGGTGTTAAACGTGACTTTTCCACCTAAAATGAAGTTAGTGTTGTTAAATATGATGTTGTTATTTTAGGATGTTATGTTAGAGTTAATAATTTAATCAACCAATGATTTAATATACCTGCTGAACATAGGCGTTCTAAGAGGGAGGCCTACGTTCAGCAGAGGACGTCTTCTGATCCCGAACGCAACTGAGTCACTTCACGGTTTGTACACTTAAAAGACTGGTTAAATGACCACCAACTGTCTGCCTGTCAACTGTCTTTCTATTTAGGGAGAAAATTTATTATTTAGTTTAGAGTATGCAAAATATGTATATCTACATTTTTTTTTATTGTGACTCAACATCTGACCTAGACTCGCCTGATGGTAAGTAAGAGGAGATCTAATGGTGCTGACGACTGCACACCATGCCGGCCAAAGGTGCTTCTTCACTATCGTTTAAAGGATCCAAGTCTATAGGATGGAGAAAACACATGGGCTGGTAAAGCATTCCACTTGTCGATTGTAATGCAAAGAACACACCAAGCTTTTTAGTTCGACTGCTGATTCGGTCGACAAAATGAGAATGCTTTCCCCGACCAGTGTGGGTATTACGGGAGTAGTACCCACACATCAGTGGTTTCCAACCAGTGGGGCGCGTCTTCCAAAGGGGGTGTAGAAAGGTGTCAAAGGATGAGGGGAATACATTTAAATTTTCCAAAGAAAAATCATGTAAAGCGTAAACTAAAAATATTAATAAATTGTATTGTTAAAAACTTTTATAATTTGGTTAGTTTATTATCTATGACAGAATGAAAATAAATAAATAAAATTTTAATAAATGCGCGTTTTTTATAATGAAAAAATTAAAGGGGGGGGGGGCATTATTTACAAACTAGGGGGGCGCCGAAAAAAAAGATTAGGAAACCCTGATCTACATAATAAGTTCAATATATATAAAATGAGTCTCACCTTAATAATTATTACAAGGAAATAAATGAGAAAGCTCAGGAGTAATAATACAGCAGATACAGCTGATATTTTGTTAGCAAACATAACTGTTGTATTGTGTATTGCTGTTGATATACATTCTATATGTTTGTATCTATCATATATTATTTTGGAAACTGAAAAAAATTAATTGTTAAAGATATAAAAGTTATAATTATAACTTAGCAGAGGTCTGTAGACTACAGAGCCTGTATAAAGAAAATTGTGTATGAGTTAAAGAATTTTGATTCAATCAAGAACCAGGTTCAATCAAAAACCTGATTCAGCTCCGCTCCAACACTATCTTATATTGGCAACCTCCTGTTTTCAGGAGGGCAGTGTAGCATCCATGCACTGTGCTGTCGTCTGCATGGCAATGAATGTTGGATCCAAGGACCAGCATGTCATTGATATGCAGAAAAAACAAGGTTGGCGACAGCACAGAGCTTTGAGGAGCGCCAGCATTCACCGACACCCTGCGCGACGCGCTTCCATCCACAAGAACGCTTATGGAGCGGCCACGCAGAAAGTCAGCTATCCAGCCGCGCAGACGGTCAGGTAATATGCCTCGAACTTAAAAAGAAGGGCCTTGTGCCAGACCCCGTCTAATGCTTTGGAGATGTACAAGCCGATGCCAAGGACGTGGTGTACGCCTGAAGGTCACCAGTTGACTGTTTCGGCCTAAAGTCATATTGACGGTCATTGATCAGCTGATGACCCTCCAGGTAGACCATGAAGCGGACATCACTTATCCGTTCCATGACCTCGCACAAAACTGAGGTTACAGCTATCGGACGTTAGTTTGCAGGGTCCGAACGGTCGCCTTTTTTATAAATTAAAGATATATTAGAAATGTTTGTTCTTTTTTCTTTTGTTTAATAATCACAACAAAATACGTAATATTAACATAGCTTTTTTTTGTAACCACATATGACAGCACCCTGCTTGATGTTAAGCTGGAGTGCGGTCCGTGAATAGAGGTAACTGCTACTGCTGTCAATTGACTGTAAGTCACATCCACTATGCCTATCCTGAAACATGACTAAGTCACTTCACAGTTTGTATACTCCGGATCGGCAGACTGGGCATCACTCCAGTCATACCAAATATTAAATAAAATCGTTTTTATTCAATATTTTGTATATAACACCTTTCGTAAACAACCAACACACACACCCTGAGTCTGCTACTTCAATTCAATAACTGTGAGCAGCAATCACATTCACTATTATTTTTGTTTATTTACAAATAAAAGCTATGAAACAAATATTTGCTCCGACCGGGAATCGAACCCAGGAATATACGCGCAACAAACCAAACGCTAACCTTTCGTCCATGCCTGTCGTCACCTCTATCCTGGTTAATGTTGATAACATACAAAAATATTACTTTATGCTTGAAACTAGCTACAATTAATACTTACTTATGGCTCCACTTGTGATATATAGAAATATAATACTAATGTCAAAAACCTTTGCTGTGTTTAAAAATAGAGAACATAATCTGAAAAAAAATATATATTAAAACTCCAAAAACTGCTAATCAGATGCCGATCTTGGGTAGTAATGAAACAATTTCTTAGCATCCATGGATTCTCCGTGCGGGTGCCAGGTCCAGTGCATGACAGGCAGAAGAATGAAGGCAGCGTTCCGGACTTGTGACCGAAATGTAGGTTTCAAAGCTTTTTGTGACATGTCAACACTCACCATACAAGTGTACAGACCGTAAAGTGACTTAGTCACACTTCAAGATCAGCTTGCCACTCTCCACTCTAGCTTAACCACAGACAGGGTGCTGTCATATGTTACCCTCATTATAAAAGATTAAATGATTGGGAACAGTTCTAAAAAAATTATAATATTCTTGTGCTTATGAATTTCAACATGGTCTAAATGAAGCCCCATTAATCCATATTATTGCCATCACCATCATAAGGGGTAATCCCTTATGATGGTGATGGCAATAATATGGAATCATAAATGAAAATCATAATAAACCTTAAGAAATAATCTTAATTATCCTTTCGAAAAAATATTGTGTAAAGATCTTTTGTGTAAAAAGTGAAACTTTCAATGAAATATGTTGAAATCTAAATCATTACAGCAGGCATTACAAACATTCACTTTTACTTTTTTATTGTTTATTTTGAAACCTCAGATGAAATAAGTAAATTGATGTTTATTATCTCAAATCTAGGACATACGAATTACTAAATAAATTACAATAGCACCAATAGCAATTAAACTATAATTATATTTTTATTATTTATTACATTATTGTACCTAGACATAAACAAAAACAATGTTCTTAAACAATAATACTACGTATAATATAGACCTTTTACTTTACTACAAAAATTAGGTTACTCTACATTAAACATTTTTTTATTAATTGCACATACAAAATTATTCACAAGAAAGGATATAATTAATAAACAGTGTATTAAAATACTTACGTTAATAAATAAGTCGCTGGAAGCAAGAAGTATGCACATTTAAATATTAACATAATTGAACTTCTCTAGAGAACATTTCTTAAGAAATCAAAACTCCTGTTTAAGCCAAAATATTTGGTAAACTGGCAATAAAATATTGAATAAACTATTTTTTATAAACTAATAAAACATGGGCACGATCGCATGTCGCTGTCACCTGTCACTGTCAGTCAGATTATCCAAGGTTATAATCAGCATAGCATAGTCTGTGAATGTGGGATCGCGACGAACGAATGAAAAATAATATGGCTACGTTTTAGTGTGGTGTTTGTAGTACTATCGATTATAATTCAATATGGCAATTATTGGATTATTATTTCTTTTATAGGTTTGTGTTCTAATATAAAAAATAGTTATCTAGCTTTAAACGTGGCATGAATTTATAGGTAATATCCTATGAAGGATTCTATTTTTTATTGTAATATTACTAATTCGGAACAAAAACATAAACACTCAAATTATTTGACAAGCAACTATGTAGATTCTTTAATAAACTATTTGTTAAATAATTTCATTTTTATATTGTAATGTTGTATTATTGTGACGTGCATCAAATCAAGTGAAATCAGCCTAATTTAATAAATAACCATAAATCAAGCCCAGTGGATTAGGATCGGGATTAGATGACGGCCAGTCTTTAGCTCTGATGAAGTCTAGAACGTTGGTTTCCAACCAAGACTGGGTGGATAGAACTTTTTGACAGCTCAATGAGGACCATTCTTAGTTATTGAACTTGAACAGCGCGTTCTTTAGAATACCTTCTGAAGAATGGTATCTATATACACTTGTGCCATCGGCACAAATGTATTTTGATACCTTTTTCACAAAAATATGGCTTATCACTCCTTCATAGCAAACCTTCATTAAAGTCCGATAATGCCCACGTTGTACTCTGTTGATTGGGATTGGAAGCTTCTTTAGAGCTTTGAGCATAAATACGGTCATTTTGTTTGTTAAAATATTGTTCAATTATAAAAAAAATTTCATCCGTAATTTTTTTCCTGTGACCTCCCTCTGAACACTAATGTTTTTTAAAATTATCGGTTAAGAAAATACCAGTGCGTGCGTTTCTTATAGGCTGCAAGTCCTAAGTCATCTTTTAAAATACGCGATATGGTTATAGGTGTTATCTTCAACTTCCGAGATAAAATCTATTGCTTTCGGAGAGGATTTCTTTGAGTTCTTTCTCTTATTGCTTTGATCGCTTTTTTCGTATGATAACTACGTGGATGGACAGATCTTTTGGATTGGACGCAAAAGGGGGAAGATCTTTCGCCACGCACTTTTAAATACTGGCGGCCTACGGTTTAGTTAGACATAAGTTTAATAATATGCTACAAGTTACAAAATAAATTTGCCTGTACCCAGTATAATATGTACTTGCTGTAATTTGTGGTTTACGGCATTGTATAGATTTGTTGTCCCAAGTTCACGGAATACTTACACCCGTTTTTCAAAATAAGTGCAGCAAAATTATTATTTTTATATTAAATGACGATATCGACTCATTAAATGAACATCACTAACTCGGCCATATTTTTGTGATTTTTTACTTCGGTTGAAAACTGATGAACTGATGACTGACATCCTTTTAAATGACAGAAATTTAAAGGCGCGAAACCGACATCCTTCAGCAGATATTTATACATTTTTATAATTATTCTCTTTGTATCTATTTTTGGGATTGAGTCTGTGTTAAAGTCATATATTCTATTAGAGAAATACCTCCTAAAAACCTAAATTTTATAATGTCATCAACACAGCCAAATAATGCTTTGAACTTAGGTAAGTTTGAAAATAAATTTAAAGGTATAAGTTACCACCCACAAGATGTCCTGTATTATCTATACAGGGACTGTTGTAGACAGCGGATTTATACAGGAACTGCCTATGGGTTCGGCGCCGATTAAGGCCTTGAGACCTTTGACAAAACCTAAAAGAAGTAGTACCTAGAGTAAAGAGCCTTGCCTAACGAGTATCTGAGAATGGCATTGCCTAGCGACATCTACATGGCATTATCCAGTCCTGCCCACTTGGACTGACGACCTCGTAAAGGTCGGATAACTAGAGAAATATTTTTTCTCTTTAGGTTAAAAAAGGAAAATTGTAAACTATCTATGATTTATTTCTGATCTTTGTATTAATTAAATTTTAATTATCAAATATATAGTTGTGATATTTAATTGATTAGGGGTTTGTGGTAACCTAAGAGTATTCTAGATAATATTTTGCTATTATTAAAAACCCTGCCTAACAAGTATCTGAGAATGGGATTGCCTAGGGACATCTACATGGCATTATTCATGCCCACTTGGACTGATGACCTTGTAAAGGTCGGACAAAGTACTATTTAAGGAGCTGTGGAGAAATGATAGATCTTGGTGGCGTGAACCAAGATCTACCAGTTCAAAGCCACTTGCCAGTACTAATGTATCTTTAATATATTAGGTACTTTGGTTGTCCTGTTTTTATGCCAATACTGTTAAGCATAAGCTTAGTATAGAAATGTAATAAAAACTAAAGTACAGTATTCCCAAATTAATAATGCGCTTGCAGATCTTCGCTAATTGTGGTATTCCTGAATATACCCGAATCATTGAATCGTAAGATCCCTAAACAATGCACTTGCATTTTTCACCTTGTTCGGAAGAAATAGAAGTCAATATCAAGTGTATGCAATCGAAAACAATTCTTTTGACGCTCTGGGAATACGACCCATGCCGAACAGTGACAAAGATTTCTATGCGCATTACTACTTTGTGAGACCTGTATTATTCTACATGAATTAAACAATTTTGATTACACAACTTTACGCGATAGTAAACTGCATAACATTTTTTTAGTTCATTAATCAATGTTCATTAAAATATTATTTTTCTATATATTAAAATCTTTTTTGTAGATACAGTTCAACAGCAGAATTTCATTAAATACTATAATTCATTACCAGAGGTAAGTTACCATACAATTTATTGATAATTGATAATCTGGAATGCAGTCCATAAATGGAGGTAACTGCTACTATTATTTAAAATTGCAAGTGGCAGTCACTTCCTCTATACTGGCCTAGTTGCAACTGTTGACTAACAAGCAGATCCCATGCGACTGAGTCACTTTCTAGTCTGTTCACTTGTAAGCGGTGGTATTGTCCCCTCATCAGTAAGGATAATACCATGATGATCAGCCTACCACTCTTAGTAACTTAGTAAAACAAAGACATAGAATAAACTGTTTAAATAATATAATAGTAAGGGAGCTGTGGCTAGTGGCGCGTTGTCTCTGCCTATCACCGTGGGAAAAAGGCTTGAAAATTTGAACCTTTTTTAAAAATATAATAGTTAAAAAATATATATATTTATGGTTTTAGTACATACTTTATTTTCTCACAGGAATATACAATATTCTCTTATTTTAGAATACTAAATATAATAAGTAATAACAATATGTGTGTTTGTTAAAATTATTTTTGTGACGTGATATCCGACCTCAACTTGCCTGATGATGAGGGAAGGTCCAAGAGTGCTGAAGACTAAAAAACAGTTTATTATACTGTCACCACAGTGGCCCTCATGCTGGCCAACAAGATAAAATATATATTATAATACATGTATTTACGAAATCAATCTTTCTATTACATGCCGTACAGCATAGCCATATATAGTTTGGCTATAAATTATATAGCCAAACTATATAGTTTAGTTTTATCAACATTACTACCTAACTTTTAAACCACGAGAGAACTTTATCTTTCGCATCTGAAAACTTGTTTCCTACCTTGCCCCACATTCCTGTAACTTTAACTTTAGGTTGCATAAATTTTTCTTCTTTATTTTCTTTGCTGTTATTAATAAATTCTGTATTTTCTGTTTTGTCGTCGATCAATTTCATATGTGAAGCATTTTCCAAATTGTTATATTTCTTTGATTGAGCATTCTTCTCTTTTACTGTGATTAAATTTTCTCGTAAATCTTCATCCTCAATATCGCCCCTTCCTGCGTTTTTATTGAAATCATAGTCTTCTTCAGCAGATTTAACTGAAGTTAGACCCTTTACCTCCAATGGTTGTTCTGGAATGATATCAACTGGAAATGTAGTCTTATCGCCTGCACTTGGTACCTGAATATTAAAGTCATTATCATTTTTTTGTTCTGTCCATTGATCACTCCAATTACCTTGAGTTTGTTGTCCTGAGACTGTATCCCAGCTACCACTTTGTTGTTCTAGTTCTTGTTCATTTTGTCCTAAATCTTGTGGATTAGCCGAATAACCTTCAGTTTGTTGTCCTAAGGCTGTATCCCAGGATACAGCCTCAGGACAGCCTTGTTGCCAAAATACTAGTCTTTGTAGTTCTAAATCTTCTAGATCACTGCAATTACCTTGAATTTTTTGTCCTGAGACTGTATACCAGCTACCACTTTGTTTATCTAGTTCTTGTTTATTTGGTCCTAAATCTTTTAGATCACCCGCATTACCTTGAGTTTGTTGTCCTGAGACCTTATCCCATCTATCATTTTTTTGATCCTGTTCTTGTTTATTTTGTCCTAAATCTTCTAGATCGCTCCAATTACCTTGAGTTTGTTGTCCTGAGTCTGTATCCCAACTAACACTTTGTTGCCCAAGTTCTTGTCTTTGTTGTCCTAAATCTTCTAGATCGCTCCAATTACCTTGAGTTTGTTGTCCTGAGTCTGTATCCCAACTAACACTTTGTTGCCCAAGTTCTTGTCTTTGTTGTCCTAAATCTTCTAGATCGCTCCAATTACCTTGAGTTTGTTGTTCTGAGTCTGTATCCCAACTAACACTTTGTTGCCTAAGTTCTTGTCTTTGTTGTCCTAAATCTTCTAGGTCGCTCCAATTACCTTGAGTTTCTTGTCCTGAGACTGTATCCCAGCTACCACTTTGTTGCCCAAGTTCTTGTCTTTGTTGTCCTAAATCTTCTAGGTCACTCCAATTACCTTGAGTTTGTTGTCCTGAGACTGTATCCCAGCTACCACTTTGTTGTCCTAAATTTTCTAGGTTGCTCCAATTACCTTGAGTTTCTTGTCCTGAGACTGTATCCCAGCTACCACTTTGTTGCCCAAGTTCTTGTCTTTGTTGTCCTAAATCTTCTAGGTCACTCCAATTACCTTGAGTTTGTTGTCCTGAGACTGTATCCCAGCTACCACTTTGTTGCCCAAGTTCTTGTCTTTGTTGTACTAAATCTTCTAGATCACTCCACTTACCTTGAGTTTGTTGTTTTGATACATTCCATTTGCCAGTTGGCTGACCCGACTCAAGTTTTTGTTGTTGTCCGAAACCATTTAGTTCTAGCTTTTGATATTCCTGACCTAGAGCTGTATCCGCATTACCAATTTGCAGTTCCGATTCTTTTCTATTTTGTGCTAAGTCTTCTGCTTCGCCCCAGTTGCTTAGAGTTTGTTGTCCTAGTGATGTATCCCTATTGCCACTTTGTTGTTTTAATTCTTGTTTGTGTTGTTCTTCAAAATTTTCTTGGGCTATTGATTGTTGTTGTTCTCTGCTGTTCTTGAGTTCTAAACTATCAATCTTATCCCATAAACTTTTAAACGAATTATCAATTTGTTGGTTGTATTTGGTTGTGTCTGTGTGCTGTTTATTTTGTTTATTCAAATTTTCTTGTTGTTTTCTCTCATCTACATAAGGCCAATTACTTTCTTGTCCTAGGTTTGCATCCCAATCACCAGTTTGCTGTCCTAGGTTTGTATCCCATTTGCTAGTTTGCTGACCTAATTCTTCTGGAACGCCCCAATTAGTTTGCTGACCTAGATTTGTTTCAAAATTGCCAGTTTGCTGACCTAATTCTAGATTATATGTTCCAAAATTTTCTGGTACTCCCCAATTCTGTTGTTGTCCTAGATTTGTTTCAAAATGGCTAGTTTGCTGACCTAACTCCAGATTATTTGGTCCTAAATCTTCTGGTATTTCCCAATTTGTTTGCTGTCCTAGATTTGTTTCGAAATCGCTAGTTTGCGGACTTAAATCTGGATTAGTTGTTTCTAAACCTGGTTTGCCCAAATTTGTCTGCTGTCCTAGATTTATTTCAAAATTGCTAGTTTGCTGACCTAAATCTAAATTATTTGTCCCTAATTCTTCTGGTGTACCCCAATTTGTTTGCTGTCCTAGATTTGTTTCAAAATTGCTAGTTTGCTGACCTAAATCTAAATTATTTGTCCCTAAATCTTCTGGTGTACCCCAATTTGTCTGCTGTCCTAGATTTGTTTTAAAATTATTAGTTTGCTGACCTAAATCTAAATTATTTGTCTCTAAATCTTCTAGTATACCCGAATTTGTCTGCTGCCCTAGATTTGTTTCAAAATTGCTAGTTTGCTGACCTAAATCTAAATTATTTGTCCCTAAATCTTCTGGTGTACCCCAATTTGTCTGCTGTCCTAGATTTGTTTCAAAATTGCTAGTTTGCTGACCTAAATCTAAATTATTTGTCCCTAAATCTTCTGGTGTACCCCAATTTGTCTGCTGTCCTAGATTTCTTTCAAAATTGCTAGTTTGCTGACCTACATCTAAATCGTTTAGCCCTAAATCTTTTAGTATGTCCCAATTTGTTTGTTGACCCACTTCTGGTTTGTTTTGCCCTAAACTTTCCAATTCACTCAAATTATTTTGAGTTTCCTGTCCTATTTTTTGTTTTTCCAAATCGTTACTTCGCTGTCCCGATTCCTTTTCATTTTGTCCTAAATCTTCTAGATTTCCCCAATTAATTTGCTGACCAAAATTCGTATCCATATTTCCAGTTTGCTGTCTCACCTCTTTTTGATTTGGTTTCGATTTATTTTGTTCTCCCCAATTAGTTGGGGTTTCCTGTCCAAGGTTTGTATTCCAAATACCAGCCTGCTGCCACAGTTCTTGATTGTTTCCTCCCAAGTTTTCTAGATCCACCCAATTAGCTTGCTGGACAGTCTGCTGTCCTACTTCTTGTTTATTTTGTCGTTCCAAATCATCTAGATCTTTCCAACTGTTTTGTTGTTCATGGTTTATATTCCAGTATCCAGTTTGCAAATTTGAGTCCTCAATATTGTGTCCAAAATAATTTTCATTATATGGATGTTCGGCACGGTCCCAGTTATTTTGAGCCTGCAGTCCAAAGTTATTCCATTCGTTGTATCTATGATTGTTGTTCCAACCATAATGTGGTACTAATCGATATCTATAATAATAGTTGTATGGTTTAGAATAAACCGTTGAAAATACAAGGCACGCAACTAGAAGCAACCGCAAGTTGTTGGTTAACTTCATTTTAAATACCTGCAAAAAATAATAAACAATATAATAAAATGAATAATAAAAATATTAAATGGATGTCCTCTATCACAAGCTGTAGCGAAAACAAATTGCGAGCCAGCAATAGATTTTCATAACCAAGTCGCTCTCGGGTGATAAAAGTGATATGAAAATGCTTCTGAAAGTTGTATCATATGGCCTCGTGGACGTCAGCTGCGGTTCGGTGGTTGGTTGAGCAGCATTAGTCTTCGAAACACGTAGACAACATTTTTTTGACGGTTGATTCCTTATTTGAATATTAACCAAGTGTACGTTCAGGGATCAGTTTGATCATAGTACCGGTTGGAGATAGTGGACGCTAATATTACTAGCAGTTATTTATTTGTAGTAGCAGTTGCCTCCATGAATGGACAACCCTCCAGCTTAACATCATGGTCCTGTCATAATTAAGTCGATTCACAATATTTTTTTAAATTAAAAATTGTTATTACCTTATTTACAACCACTCTATATTATTTATTTCGCACACCCGTATACTGAATAACGTTTTGCGTACTGAAATTAATGGAGCACTTGTCCGTATTATGTTTTTAAGACCATTTTACCTCATGATAACCCCTTGGTCATGTAAGTTATTCTAAGAATCATTAGTGGTACAGTACACACTGTATTCCTTCGAATGCTAAATATATTTTAATGATTAATGTAATTGCTCACTGTTTAGGTAATTCCTAAAATACTTTCTTCTGTCTTCGACTGTCTTTCCTGAAGCATATATAGTTGTACGGACTTCTATCTATATTGTTTAAGTAGTACGTCCTTTAAAAATAGTGATAAAACTGTTAGAGGACAAAGCTACGATAGCTTATGATGCTAATAACATGATCATTATGATACTGAATTTAAATCTTAAAGCTAACACATGTGTATGAATAAACTAAACGGTCTTGAATTCTAAACTGTGTTCCAGATTTCTGGCATTTATGTGTTAAAAAATCATCCGCCTAAATGCTGCCTGTGCTTTGGATTCAGGAAAATGAGAAAATATATCTGCCTATCCCTATGGAGAAAGGCGTGACTATAAAAATTGAAAACTGTAAACAAATTACATCATATAATATCCACAATGTTGTGTCTTAAATTAAATAGATATTTCAGATGTCAAAACCTAATAACATATTATAAATCTTATCAAATAAACATAATACAAATAAAAAAAGTTTTGTTTTGAAGTCTTTAATTGTTTAATACGTGGTAATTTGGTTATAATATTTAATATTAATTTAAAACTTTATTTTTTAACAATCATCAGAGTTTTGATATTGTTGACGCGACTGTCTATATTGTTGTGAGTGTGCGTTGGAATTCGTCTTCACCGAGCTGTCATCTGAACCTGGGTGTATTACGTAGGGGTCTCCACGCCTTTCCCAAGATTTATGGTAAGAAAATGATGATTCATATCGTTTTGGCGTCTTTTCTTTTTCTGATGTCCTCAAATTATTAATAGATTCTACATCAGCGTTGTACGCGTCACTTTTTTCATGAGCTGATTTGGTACCATATCTTTGGAAACCACGTTGTTGGGCACTTTCATACTCTTCGCGTGTTTGACTATCACTATTAAAACCTTCACGATTAGAGCTACCTGCATAATATCTTGAATTCTGGCTATTATGTCTTGCATTGGAGGACTGGCTTCTGGATTGTTGGTTATAATTAAAGTCATCGCTAACACTTTCGTGAGATGATTCCAATGGCCTTGACAATGGAATTGTTTGAGGGCTCGAATCGTGTTTTTCCCATTCTTTGCGATAGTTGTATGAAGACTCGTAATGTTTACCAGAACTGCTACCATTGCTACTGCCGCGATTTGTTGTTGATGTTTTGGAATCACTGTTTAATTTGTTTTCTTCAAAATCTTCTAAGTGGGCAGTTTGTGCAGTGAATGGTAAATCGACGTTTGTACCTGGTCGAACAATAACCCTTATTGGCACATAATCATATCGACGATGGCTGTCTCTGCCGTAACTATCTTCATTATTTTGATTATATCTGCTACTACTTCCATAATCAGAGCGTGCTGGGCTGCCGGATTTTATGCCATACCTTGAGTTATAAGCAGAGGATGAGCCATAACTTTCGCTATTGCTTTGGCTAATTGAGTCAGCTGATCGACTATGTGCATCGCTTGCTCTTTGTGATCCGTGTGAAGAAGATCCGTAATAATCAGCCAGTTGCGACCCGGATGCTGATGAAGAACTTCTAGCTCTTTGAGACGAAGACAAGTGTCCAGAACTATCATAATGATCTCCTTCATTAAAATTTCTGCCAGATAGATTGCTTAGGTCACCATAACCTTGCCCATATACACCTCTAGTCGAACCGGAACCGTAAACGTTGCCCACACGCGTATTTGCGGCCTCGCCTAATTCTCCATGCACTTGTCTGACCAGTCCACTCATTTGACTTTGAGCTATTGTATCCATGTTGTGTGCTTTTTCATAATTACCACCCATATTTCCTCTTTGAGCTCCATAATAGCCGGACTTGCTTCCTTCATCTGTAGAACTTCTAGAATATTGGAAATCTTCTTTTTCTTTGTACGTGTCTGGTCTTGCTAACGTTGCAGCCACCAGGGCGGCTACGATCAGCAGCCTTTTCATGATTGTGAGAACTGGTGTATCTAAAAGTAATAAATAAGATATTTATATAGTTCCAATTAGTCACATATTGCATATAGTAAAAACCACTAACAAATTTAAATTTAGATTTTACCTTATAATAAAAAATCTCAAACAAATGGGACAACTTTATCGCACAGTGTTTGCTTGGAAAGTATGATGCCAATTTATTCCTCAGTTAATTTCTATATATTATTATCGCGTATGATAGATAACCCTTCTGCTCAGGTCACGATACATGATTTATTGTCGTTATTCTTAGAAATATTATAGGGATGCTCCGTTTTAATAATATAAATTAGTAACCTACAAATTCTCTCTGGAATATATCCGTGGACTGCTGCTTTTTAAGCTAGACAACGCTTCAGGTGTGAAGGCGACAGCTACGACATTTTAATAAATGCTTGTAGCAGTCAAATCTACTATATCAATGTAGCCAAGCTGATTCCGAAATGAGACTGAGTCACTTCACGGTTGCTGCACACTTTTTTCTATTGTTACTCTACATAAGACAGCACCCCGCATGATGTTAAGCTGGAGTGTGGTCCGTGAATGGATGCCACTGCTACTACAATTCAATAACTGTGAGTAGCAATCACATCCACTATGCCGGCCTAGTTGGAACCGGCAACTTACAAGCTGATCCCGAAACGCGATCAAATCACTTCACGGTCTGAATACTTTTAAGTGATGGTACTACCCTGGATCAGCACACTGGGCAAGTAACCACCAGCTGTATGCTTACTACTTTTAGTTTCAATTAATAAATAGATTCACGTCCTTCTTTCATACTGTATAAAAATATAAAATGTGTAAAACCTTGAATAACTTTGGTGTAGTTTTTAAGATAAATAAGCTTTTATTTTGTCCGCCAGATATATGCAAGTGCTTCGTATGTTTTATGAATTAATATATTTTGTTAAAATTACTTTAATCAATGATAAAAGAGGTCATTGACTCTCACAAAAAAAAATTATGCGTGTCAATTCTATACATATAATTCTTAGTATATTTTTTTATCTTATTTCGCTGATTATCTATTATATGAATTGCTTAAAAAAATCTAATTCTTGTAAATATCTTGTTTTTGTTACAATGACCAAAATTAATAGAATTAGGACATAAATGTTTTCGCAAAAATTGAAATTAATGCAATCAAATAATTTTGATATTTACCCTCCTGGCACACAAGATCGTAAATTACTTTTACCATATTTAAATTCCGCAGTGCAGACCCCTTGTAAATATTGCAAAATCAACAATTGGAAAAACCACAACGGACGGAGCCTCTGCGCAAGCAAATTACACCAAGATGTAACCCTCTATTACGACTTGTGACGAAAGAGTACTCTTTAATTTGTATATAGTATAATAGCGACGATAGCGGATAGAATAAGGAACATAGATGTGCGCGATATATGTGGTTTGAAAGAAGATGTAGTGACAAGGATTGACAAAGGAATGCTTAGATGGTTTGGGCACATGGAAAGGAAAGTAGATTGACGAAAGAAATTTATAATTCTGATGTGGATGGATGCGTTAAACAAGGCAGGGCCAAGAGGGTGTTTTCCGACCAAATCGGAGACATCCTCAAGAAAGCTGGGTTGCCTAGTGCCCATAACCACAGAGCCTGTATGAAGAGAATTGTGGATGTAAAAGAAGAAAGTTGTGTAAAGATTGTGGCAAGTGGCGCTCCATTGTCCCTGTGGGAAAAAGGCGTGACAATTTGATTGATTGCTTGATATAATATTATATATAAGTTTTAAAATTAAATCATTCTTCAGCTATCATCAGACTTAATAACAATCCGTCGTGATTTGACGGTTCACTAGTACTTATCATTAAAGATTTTGTATGCTATCCCCTTATTTAGTACTTAAGCACTAGCTGTGAATCCACGATTAAAAACTGCGTCTAATGATTGATCAACGTACCATCTAATACGTAAGAAACCACATCAGTTTTATCTCTTACATATCCCTAAGATCCACAGGGTCCATCGTCCTTGGGGTTTAATTTATTAACAGCCCAGAGTGAAAATCAATTTAAGTTAAAGCATTCTAGTTCCTTCCCTTATGACTTTGCTGATCTGAGAGGTCCCTTCTGCAGGATACAAATTATATCCTTGCCAATTTTTTTCTACAAATATTAGTTCGGCTACAAAAAGGCAATAAACAGACAGGCAGAGTTACAATCGTATTTATTCACGTATTAAAAACACTTGTTTAACATCTTAGTGAATAATTTATTATTGTTATTATCATGAGAGTACCTACAATGAGAAGAAATTAAACTTGTCCTACATGTCAGTTTTAAATGACACAAGGACAACTCTTAAATCAATAAAACGATAATTCAAAAGTAGGACACAAGGCAAGGCTACAGGAAAAGAAAATGTTTTTTAACACCCTTTTTATATCAATTCTTTTGATTAATAATAAAAATAACTTTATTGACAACAATCAATCAAATTGTCTTTTTCTTCTTCTTTTAATTAATGGCGCCCGCGTTGTTTATAATAAAACAAAACAATATCATTTTTCCAATGTTAAGTATTGCCGATCCGGGGTAGTATACAGAGTATACACTTACAAGTATACAGACCGTGAAGTGATTTGGTCACGTTTCAGGATCAGCTTGTAAGTTTCCGGTTCCATCTATTACAATCACATTTGGCATAGTGGATGTGATTGCTACTTACAGTTATTGAATTGTAGTAGCAGTGACATTCATTCATAAACCACACTTCGGCTTAACATCAAGCGCGGTGTAGTCATATGTCGAGTCACACTAAAAAATAAAAAAAGACCGTAAAAAATACCGTATGACCATATCAACCCACTACTCCACGTATCCCTCTGAGAGCAGAGGGATACGTGGAGTAGCGCCACACGTCAGACTTTTAGCCATCAACAAAAACCCTTTTAAGGGAAGTTATTGACTGATGCCCAGGATGCACCGGCTTATCTGCTTTCCGTATCGCCGAAGCACACGAGGAGGTAATCTGACATCGCGTCCAAATCAAATTGTCAGTGGTACTATAACAGCCTGACAACAAAGAGGATCTTAATTTAAGTGCTCTATCCCTTGAACTGAAACTTTCAGAGCATAATGCTTTATAGAATACTAACGTTGGTATGTGTGTGTGGTGTGTGTGTGTGTGTTTGTGTAGTATGTGAGTTTGCGTGTGTAAGAGAGAGAGAGAGTGTAAGTGAGTGCGTGAGAAAGGGAGAGAATGTGTGTGTGTGTGTGGATGCAAATACGATAACTATACGTTTGTCAATGTTTTTAATATTTAAATGCTTGCGCTTAGAGTGGTAGGCCGATTGCTGGTCTTTTGCCAGTCTGCGAACAAGTGTTCAGACTGTGAAGTAACTAGGTCGCGTCTCGGGATCAGCTTGTAAGTTGCCAGCTGAATGGACACTACTGCTACTTGCATTTAGGTAACTGTACTAGCAGCATTGTTGTTCGGACATCAATTGTCCGTAAGCACATAACAATACAGTTCTTTGACATTCTAAATCCATGAAAATTAATTTGATTGGAATGAATTCAATTTATTTTGTTTTAATATGAAATTGACTATTTTTTGTTTAAATGTACTTAACTACTTTATATTTTGTTTTTATTTTTTTGTTTATATTATACTAGCTGTAAGTCAACCTTAAATAAATAAATAAACATACGTCATGAATAAAAGGCAGGCCCAGAAGGGTGTTTTCTGACCAAATCGGAGACATCCTCAAGAAAGCTAGGTTGCCTAGTGCCCATAACCACAGAGCCTGTATGAAGAGAATTGTGGATGTGAAGGAAGCGAGGGAGTTGTGTAAGGATCTTGGTAAGTGGCGCTCCATTGTCCCTGCCTATCTCTGTGGGAAAAAGGCGTGACAATTTGATTGATTGATTGATGAATAAAAGGTGTGACTACTTAGAACAACTGTTGTTTTTTTTTTATTACAGAAACCACCGACTACAGTTCGAATATTTGATCGCAATGATTATTACACTGTTCACGGAATTGATGCGACGACGGCGGCTAAAGAAGTGTTTGCATCCATCTCTAACATTAAGAAAATGGGACTCAAACCCAACACCCTGGATTATTTGGTGCTTTCCAGGGGAAATTTTGAAATATGCATTAAAAAATTGTTACTGGTATGTTTTTCTATGTGTTTGATATAATTTAGGTGCTTAGTGGTAGTAAAGTGAACTTAGCAAACCATGAGCAGGGACTCGTGGTTTGCTATCATGGTTCAAAACCACCACTTGCCACCAATGATATATGTACTTTGGTTACCCAGTTTCTACTGTTAAAAGTGTCAACAAATAAACTATATTAACTGCTACTACAGTTAAATAGCTTCATGTAGCAGTCGCATCCGCTATGCCTTGTTGTCGAAACGCGACTAAGTCACTTCACGGTCTGGTTATTAAAGTGGTAGGCAGTGGTGCCCAGTCTGCCGACCCGGGATAGCACCACCACTTACAAATATACAGCCCGAGAAGTGACTTCGGATCAGCTTGTAAGTTGCCTGTTATATAGGCCAGCATAGTGAAAGTGACTGTTATATAAAGTTATTTAACTGTAGCAACAGTTACCTCTATTTATAGACTTGTATACTTGTAAGTGGTGGTATAACCCCAGATCGGCAGACTGAGCACCATCGCCTACCACCCAGACAACCAAATTCGAAGCAAATATCCTTATTTTTTACTAATTAGCAAATATTTGTAATATTTAATCCAATTATTTATTACAAATAAAACCTATGAAACAAATGTTTGCTCCGACTGGGATTCGAACCCACGCCTATCGTCAAAACAAACAAATCTTTTAATAATACAATTTTAACTTTGTTTTTAAGTATTTATTATTATTTATTTCCCTATTACAATGTTTTTCCTGTTTATACGTGTTTTAATGAGTTACAAATGCAGATAACATAGACCTTCTAAACAAACTTAGTTCGCTTTAATAATATTTCAAATTAGTTATCATATACGGATGTAAAACCTTTACAATGCCAATATCGCCTTTATATACTCGTATAATTCCAAACTTTGTCAGCCCAAACCCAAACTACGATCTTCAAGTCATAATTTCATATTTAAAAAAATACAGCGTTCTCACGAGGCGAATTTGGTTGTTCAAAATTTATCGTTTAACAAAAAATTTAAAGCAAATATTGACTAACGTTCTCACGGTTCATAAATAATCGACTAAATATTACACGTGTCATTACACTATCTGTCCATTTTAGCATTTTTCTCGTAGATACAATACATACTCAATCGCGCTGATTGACTGACTCATTGGCGTGATTATTCAATGCGAGTTAAACGAATAAGTTCAGACGTGTCGATTTGCTGTCAACCAATGTCAACTATTAAATCAATGATTATTGTAAGATCTCTAACTTTTGTTAAACCGATATTTATTGCTTCAACCGTCAACTGTTCAGACAGTTCAAATCGCGAACGATTTCGCAGTTGATCAACTAAATTCGCCTCGTGGGAACGCCGTGAAAGACGTAGATATATCTTATACGCGCTCCGAACGAGGCACGTTAAAACTAGAAACCAAAGCAAACCTGAACTCGAGTTGCGATGCAGAGCTAATTATATTTGTCTATTTTTCGCTCTCAATAACTTATTCCGTCGTACTTCCATTAACATTACTTGTATGTTTGCCTAGTCGTGGTTGATCGTTCAAACTCGTGCCATTTGCAAACACTTACAGCCGGTTGTACCAAAAATTTTAATTTACGAATTTGTAAAAAGTATCGTATAAGTAAAAGAAAAATGGGTTGCACCACTCTTTAACTTCACAATTTACATTTACGTTTAACGGATATTTTATACAGAGCTAAATTTTCGGTTTCTATGTACTACTTTTGTTATTTCTAATGATAAATACATATATAAACGGTAGTTTCGATATAAAATTATTAAAAACCCAATTCACGATTTCGTAATAGTAAACGTAATAGAATAAGTATAAAGTAAAACTAAATTCGGAAATTGAAACTTTTTTTGGTACAACCGGCTGTTAAACTCGTGTCACCTTAATTACAACACCTCACCTAATGTTATGCAGGAGTGCGGGTAATGAATGGAGGCGTCTGTCACGTATTGCTCTTAACGCTAACGCTTACAGCGACAAACGGATTCGCTTAGAGCGACATATTTGTGGCCCACGCGTTAGCGTGTCTTTTTAAACTGTCTAAAAAACTCTCCAAAAATCGCCCACTTAAACTGTATTACAAGCTGTATGGGTGTGGGCACTAGGCAACTCAGCTTTCTTAAGATGTTCTCCGAATTGGTCGGAGAACATCCTTTTTGGTCTGCCTCAATTAAAGCATCCATCCACATCAGATTCATAATTTTCTTTCGTCAATCTTTTTTCCATTACGTAATTACTATTTACAAATAATATAAATTAGGTTTACATTTCAACCTGTCCTCAGGTCAGACGTTACAGAATTGAGATTTATGTCGCTGAAGGATCAGTTAAGAGTTGTGACTGGGAGTTAAAATACAAAGGTTCTCCTGGTTATATGTCACAACTTGAGGAGATACTTGGAGAAGGCTTCACAGGAGATGAAGACTCCACTCCATGCCTTATGAGTGTTAACATAAAGACTGATCCTGTTACTAAGGTAAGTTTTTTATATTGTGACTAGACATATGACAGCATCCCGTCTCATGTTTAACTGAAGTGCGGTCCTTGAGTAAAGGTGACTGCTGCTGCAGGTAAATATCTGTAAGTAGAAGTCACGTCTACTATGCCGGCCTAGTTAGAACCGGCAACTTACCAGCTGATCTCGAAACACGACTAAGTCACTTCTGTAAAGTCTGTATACTTGTAAGTGGTAGTCACCACTGCCTACCACTCTTTAATAACCAAACCGAAGCATTAACAAATATTTGCAATAATTAATAAAATGATTAAATATTACAAATAAAGGCTATGAAACAAATATTTGCTCTGACCGGGAATCGAACTCGGGACTTTTCTCGTAACATGCCACTCCTGTCGTCAAATTATTATTGATCGGATTGTGTGGTAAGAAAGGGGAGGTCCAAGGTAAAAATTATAGTTTGATTAAAAAGAATTTAATTTGTCAATTTAATATGTCATTATGGTCATTATTTCTTAGGCCGGCATAGTGACGGCGGCTGGGGCAGCTGTGAACTAACTCGGTTTTTTCAGTCATCGTCACTCTTGGACCTCCTCTTGCCTATCATCGGGCGGGTCAAGGTAAGATGTCATGTCACAATAAAAAAAATACATATTACAGGGTCGTCTTCTAGGTGTTGCTTGTATAAATACTGCGGAATATCAATTGTCAGTGACAGAATTCACAGACGATGATCTGTTGACGCAATTGGAGACAGTTACTGTTCAAATGGCACCAACCGAATGTCTTGTGCCACAAACAGATACTGACGAGGTGAGTTAGTGTTTTTTTTTTCTTCTATATAAACTTTAATGCATAGGTTATTCATCCGCTACGCAACGTGTAAATCTTGGGTTCGATTTCCGGTCGGAGAACCTTTATATTACTATTACGTATATTTAAAAGGAAGTAAAACGTGAATGATTCAAAACTTTTTAGTATATAAAAATAATAAAAGGAAATAAACTAAAGCTTTATAGTTAACGCTTGATTAATTTCACTCCTCATGCAATTTGATAAAATCGATATTACAAAAACTTTTTGTAAAAAAATCGCGCGTACTTATTTACCGTTCTATATTAAGTGTTTGTATCATAGAAATAAGACAACCAAAGTACATAATATGTATCTTTGATATATAATATACATCAATCAATCATTCAAATTGTCACGCCTTTTTCCCACAGGGATAGGCAGAGACAATGGAGTGCTACTTGCACAAATCCTGTAACAAATCCCTTTGCTTGCTTCACATCCACAATACTCTTCATACAAGCTCTATGGTTATAATATACATATGTACAATGTACATATATTAAAGATACAT
This sequence comes from Tinea trinotella, assembly GCA_905220615.1. Lineage (NCBI taxonomy): Eukaryota > Metazoa > Arthropoda > Insecta > Lepidoptera > Tineidae > Tinea > Tinea trinotella. The sequence continues at coordinate 6,996,628 of HG992314.1, forward strand.
TGATACCGGCAAGCAAGTGCTTGGACTTACCATTGATCCACTTTGCTTACCATCAGGTCGCAAGTAAAGTTAAATACTGAGTCTAACTCTTTTATAATAAAAAAAACCTGCCTTTATATATACTAGCTGACCCGGCGAACTTCATACCGCCTAAAAGTCAATGAATGTTGTGTTACAGAATAACCAAACTTAAGTTGGGTGAATCAAAAATTTAAATCGATTTAAATCTTTGTTGTGAATTGAGTTTTTTATTTATTGTGATACGACATTTAATCGTTTCTCTTTATAAATAATACAACATAGGTTTTTGAGCAATATATTTTTTCTGATATGCCAAAATTGACAATTTGTTTTCAATTCTCGACAGCTTGAAATATTTTCCTTAGTTTACCCAAAATAAATTTCTGAACACACGCAATTTTGTATGGAAAAATGTATTATCTTTTATATTATTTATTATTCACACTATATGTTTATAAATTATGTGTTATTCTGATGTATAAGCTATATTATTGTAAAGTTTCATTAAAATCCATTCAGTAGTTTCTGAGTGAAAGTGTAACAAACATCCATCCATACTCACAAACTTTCGCGTTTATAATATAAGTAAGGAAATAAGGATTTATGTGTTACAGTACAAAGCGTTAAAAAAAGTAATGGAACGCGCAAAAGTGACAGTAACTAAGTGCAAGAAAGTCGACTTCTCAACTGAAGGACTGATACAGGATTTGAACCGCATACTTAAGTTTAAAGATAGTCAGCAACAAGACGCTAATGGCTTTGCTGAAACACGTAATGCGGTCGCCATGACAAGTTTGGCAGCCGCTATTAAGTATTCAGAATTGTTGACGGATGAAACAAATTTTGGAAGGTAAAGATTTTTTCATTGTTACGTGTCATCTTAACTCAACGTTTTTTTTAAATTGTGACTCGATATATATAAGCATCCCGCTTGTTGTTAAGCTGGCGTATGGTTCATGAATGGATGGCGCTTCTACTACAATTTAATAACTAAGTAACAGTCTCATCAACTATGCCAGTCTAGTTGAAACCGTCAACTTACAAGCTGACCCCGAAACGCGACTAAATCACTTCACGGTCTGTATTTTTTTATTGTGCCATGACATCTGACCTCGATCCGCCTGATGATAAGCACGAGGAGGTGCAAGAGTAATGACTACTGAAAAAACCGAGTCAATTCAATAAAAATTAACGAATTTGTATTGTCATTGGATTTTTAATATGTGTACAAATTTTCAAATTATTCAGACCTCTATGAGTGGGTGATTTTTTTTATACATCTTTACTAAGCTACTTAAGTGCTTGTACCATAGAAACAGGACAACCATAGTACATATATATCAAAGATACATTGGTACCGATGGGTGGTTTCGAACTCGTGTATTCGGCTTGTGTAACAATTGCACTGCCACTATACGCTTTAATTATTTAATTAATTTGAAAGATTCCGTTACATAGTTACATACAAGTCTAGCTAATGAATATAAGCTAAACTTTTGTATATTTTATATTTTCAGGTACAAAATAACAACAATAACAGTAGATTCATTTTTGCATGTGGACGCAGCAGCTTTGTCAGCGTTGAATGCTTTTCCAGAACTTGGTGACAATAGCCATTCGCCATCTAGAAGTTTATATGGATTGCTCGATAGATGCAGAACTGCCCATGGGAAACGGTAATGTAAAATCAAATCAATCATTCAAATTGTCACGCCTTTTTCTCACAGGGATAGGCAGAGACAATGGAGCGCCACTTGCCACGATCCTGACATCGTCGATGGTTTGGGCACATGGAAAGGATGAGTAAAAGTAGATTGAAGGAATTTATAAATCTGATGTGGATGGATACGTTAAACAAGACAGGCCCAGGAGGGTGTTCGCTGACCAAATCAGAGACATCCTCAAGAAAGCTAATTCGCCTAGTGCCCATAACTATAGAGCTTGTATGAAGAGAATTGTGAATGTGAAGCGAGGGAGTTGTGTCAGGATCGTGGCACGTGGCGCTCCATTGTCTCTGCCCAATGTAAAATCATTAGGTTTTTTACCCTCCGGCTTGTAGCTCGCTTAATGTTATCAAAGCTATAACTGTTACTGTTATGTGCAAGCTCGTTTCCGCACTTGAATCCTCTGCGGTTTCTTTAACGGTTCTCCTTTAGTGGAGCCACCTGATCTCCTCAAGGAAGGCCAGGAGACCCTTCTCGTTCCTGCAGAAATGTCCTCGCATTGCCAAGGAATTTCTGTCTCTCTGCGGCTACACTACTGCAACATAAAAGCACATGCATAGCTGTCTCCTCCTCATTCAGGCAGCCCCTTCAAAGGGGGCTTTCCGAAATGTTGAGTTTGTACAAGTGTTTATTAAAAGCACAATGTTCCGTTATAGCACCTACCATGTTTAGGAGCTTAGTTCTGATAAGATTTAGCAGTCGTCCAAGCGTCTATCCATATAAGGAAGAGCTTACCGGGACTATCCGCAGACTGTTGTCTGCGACCTGTTATTTGGCCATGCAGGAACTGGAAAGTTAGGGGTACTATAGGTGCCGATCCAAGCTGCTGAGAAGACGATCCTCTCCTAGCCAGCTTATCCGCCGCGTCGTTGCCCAGCGATCCACTATGACCCTTAATCCATTGGAGAGTAATCTGGTTTGTCATGCATACATACGAATTTAATCTGGAACATTAAAAGCCCCAAATTAAATTCCTGGTCAGAGCAAAAATATGTATTTTTTTATATTACATACATTAAGCGAATATTACAATAATTATATAAGCGAAAATCCAAAAGGAATTAATAAATCTGATGTGGATGGGGATGCGTTAAACAAAACAGGCCCAGGAGGGTGTTTTCCGATCAAATTGGAGACATCCTTAAGAAAGCTGGGTTGCCTAGTGCCTATAACCATAGAACTTGTATAAGGAGAATTGTGGATGTGAGGGAAGCGAGGTAGTTGTGTCAGGATACTGGTAAGTCTCTGCCTATCTTTGTGGTAAAAATGCGTGACAAAAGACAATTTTTATCAAACAATCAATCTATTGTTTGATAAAATATCGTTTTCTTAGATTTTGCGCGAACATTTAATAATGAATTAAACAAATTTTATGCGGCTTACTATCGCGTTTATTTTGGTTTAGATTTTACATTTTATTATTTTTATTATTCCGACGTTTCTAGAGCTTTGCAGCCATCGTGGTCACGGAGAGACAGAGGTGTTGGTCGTCCTATTTTGGTTGATGCTGTTATTGTTTCCAAAACTACCCCGTTAGATATTTTGTTTTTCTGTTCCCGGATTATTTAGTATTTTTTGCAAAAATAACTGACGGTGTCATCTGGTTTGGCAGTTTGCTGGACTTGGGACTTGAGTTTGTGTATTATGGGGTCCCAGGTGTTAGATACGTCTCGAAACGTCGGAATAATAAAAATGAAAATTGTATTATCAGGGTTTGATGATGGCAGACCAGAGAAATCGAGGGGATCTTCATCGTAGGGGCGACTAGTGCGTTTGTTAAGTTTTTTTTATTATGTCTAATCGTTTCCGTTTATCATTTTCCGTCTGAAGTAACTGTCTTCTCTTTATTCGAGAAGCATCTTTGCTCGGTCTAACCATCACTTAAAAACCAAAATAAAATAATTTCTAACAAAAAAAAAACGACTTCAAATAGTAAACTAAAAAGCAAAAAATAAATTTTCTTCGCACAAAGTAATACGTATTTTCATTTAGTTAAATAGAAATGATTAAATAATTACTTTATAATTTTAAAGTCGGTGCCAAGTAAAACAATAACTGTGTATAGATGAATCTTTCTAACAACTGACGATAATATTAGTAGGTAATTATCACGAAATATCTGTTCTGTGGTAATTATCAGTACTTCCTTATTATCCTTGTTTTGGTTTTGCTAACAGATTTTGTGATTTTTTTAAATTTAATACGTTCATGCTATTATTATAAGTATTGGATAGTTATTTATATTGGATTGCCATTGGATTCCATTTTGAGTATTTCATTTTAGTAAATTCTTTTGATTTATTTCAACATTGATATCTTGAGTACATTTGTTATCTAAATAGCTACTATATGTCTAAGTTGTATTCAGTGTCCTTTCATAATTCGTTTTCATTTACTAGTAGTTTGTAAGCCAGTATTTAGGTACATAATATTAAAAAAGTTACTTTGATAGTTAGTAGGTACCGATTCTTATATTTTTATAAGAATATTTAATAATATTGTGTGTACTTAGTAATTTGATATAGTAGTAAGGTTGTTGTAGCATTGACTTGGCACCGACTCCAAAATTATAAAGTAATTATTTAATCATTTCTATTTAACTAAATGAAAATACGTATTACTTTGTGCGAAGAAAATTTATTTTTTTCTTTTTAGTTTACTATTTGAAGTCGTTTTTTTTTTGTTAGAAATTATTTTATTTTACGATTTTAAGTGATGGTTAGACCGAGCAAAGATGCTTCTCGAATAAAGAGAAGACAGTTACTTCAGACGGAAAATGATAAACGGAAACGATTAGACATAATAAAAAAAACTTAACAAACGCACTAGTCGCCCCTACGATGAAGATCCCCTCGATTTCTCTGGTCTGTTATCATCAAACCCTGATTTTCTTATCAAGGGACCACCTTTGAAATATCTTCTTTCCAAAAAAAAAAATAATCAAAATCGGTTCATTAACAACGAATATAAACGGCTGAATTGAGAAACTTCCTCCGTTTTGAAGTCGGTTAAACTTTGATTCCCTTATCATCAAAATCGGTTCATAAACAACGAAGTTATCCGTGAACAAACATAAAAAAAGATATATACAGTCATTTTAGAAACCTTCTCCTTTTTTGAAGTCGGTTAAACCCTGATTTCTTTATCATGGGACCACCTTTGAAATATCTTCTTTTTAACAAAAAAAAGAATTATCAAAATCGGTTCATAAACAACGAAGTTATCCGCCAACAAACATAAATTAGAATGTTGAAAATTTAAGACTTATATGATTTTCTCATGGATGCCATGGACTTTTTTGAAGTCGGTTAATAAACGCAATAGTAAGCCACATAAAATTTGTTTAATTCATTAAATATCGTTATTTATTTTCCAGTCTGCTCGCCCAGTGGCTCCGTCAACCACTTCGTGACATTAACCTTATCAACGAGAGATTAGACATAGTTGGAGTGTTCTATGATAATTCGCAATTGCGTTTACAATTGCATGAGGATCATTTGCGAAGAATACCAGACCTGCAAAATTTGGCAAGACGACTCACGAGGAAGAAGGCGAACCTACAAGATTGCTTTAAAATATATCAGGTAAATGGACGAACGGTTTGTTGCGCGTAAAGTCGATTCCCGGTCGGAGCAAATATTTGTTAATAAAAAGAGGTGGATATTTGCTTCGGGTCTGGTTAACAAAGAGTGGTAGGCAGTGGTACCCAGTCTGCCGATCCGGGGTAGTACCACCACTGACAAGTATACAGACCGTGAAGTGATTTGGTCACGTTTCGGCATCAGCTTGTAAGTTGCCGATTCTTACAGTTATCGATACTCACAGTTATTGAATTGTAGTAGCTGTGACATTCATTCATGGACCACACTTCGGCTTACCATCAAGCGGGGTACTGTCATATGTCAAGTCACAATAAAAAAATCAATCAATCAAACTGTCACGCCTTACCGCGATCCTTACACAACTCCCTTGCTTCCTTCACATCCCCAATTCTCCTCATACAGGCTCTGTGGTTATGGGCACTAGGCAACACCCAGCTTTCTTGAGGATGTCTCCGATTTTGTCTCGGAAAACCAGGAGTGCCTTTTCCGGCCTGTCTTGTTTAACGCACATCAGATTTATAATCCACATCAGATTTATAAATTCCTTTCGTCAATCTATTTTCACTCATCCTTTCCATGTGCCCAAACCAACGAAGCATTCCTTTGCCAATCCTTGTCACTACATCTTCTTTCAAACCACATCTTTCACGTAATGTGCTATTCCTTATTCCATCCGCTATCGTCACTCCACATACACTCCTTAACGTTTTTTTTTTAAAGTAGTTAATTCTAGTTTATATTCATTGCAGGCAGTGAGTAGACTCCCATCGTTACTCCAGTGTCTTGCCGAAGCTAATAACTCCACAGTGCATTCATCATTAGCTGAACCTATTTTTGAACTAAACGAAGACGTGGAAAAATATAAACAAATGATTGAAGCTACTGTTGATATGGAGGCCGTAGATAGAGGTAGTGACAGCTTTTCACTTTTTCAATTACTGCTTTATCGATTGAGTGTGTGATGTTAAGCTGGAGTGCGGTCCATGCATTTAGGCGAGTGCTACTACAGTTACATAAGTTCAAGTAGCAGTCGTATCCACTATGTCAGCCTATTTGGAACTTACAAGCCGATCCCGAAACTCGACTAAGTCACTGTACGGTTTGCAAACTTGGTAGGTCCAGGTCTTTAAAATATACAAGTAGCGGTACTACCCAGCACCGGAGCAAATGTCTACCTTTTTTTAATAACAATTATTTGTAATATTAAATGTTAATTAAATAATAAATAAATAATTAAATATTAAAAATAAATACGGTAAAACAAATCTTTCCTTCGACGGGTAATCGAACCGTGGGCTTGCGCGAAGCGGACTGGTGTCAACCAATGCACCACGCGGGTCGTTAAGTTAAACTATCATGTGTTTCTCTGTAAATCAAAGAAACGAAACGATATCCTTAAAAATATCAATACTATATCAATATTAATTTAAAAAAAAACAATTTTAGATTTCACATTTACTAACAGTAAATGACGCCAGCGCCACCTAGCTTGCTTCTCCTCTGTACTGTTTTATCCGCCGGTCTACTACCGCTGCTTTACCGACCGTGCGGATAATAATGAAATATATTTTCTTTACATATATTACATATGAATCACATTTCTAAGTTATATACTATATATTCCATTGCAGGAGAATACTTAGTAAAATCTTCATTCGATGAACAACTTGAATCTCTAAAAGAAGAATTGCAAAAACTGCAGAAAAACGCAGAAAAGGAATTAAATAAAGCTGCGCGTGAACTAGGACTAGAAGCTGGAAAGACTATTAAACTTGATAATAATTCAGAAAAAGGATTTCATTTTAGGTAAATATTACACCCAAATTGGTTAGGTTATACTATATAATACGCACTGTTTAGGTAGTACTATAGAGTATAACCTATAGGTAAATATTAATATAGTCTATGAATTCAAAAAAATTTCGCTGCCCGTACCTAATAATAATTTACAAAATGGGTTTCATTTTAAGGAAATATTATACTTAAATTGGGCGGGTTATACTCTTTAATACGCACTGTTTAGGAAGTATAATATAGTCAATTAAATTAAGAATGTTTTCCTGTCTATGGGTTTCGTTTTAATGAAATATTTAACTTAAATTGGGCGGGTTATTTAGGCACTGTTTAGTAGTTTTACTCGGTCCATAAAATAAAAAGGATATTTTGTGGTTTTGTTTTTAATAAACATAAAACGACACATTAAATCTATTTTTTTAAAACATAAAATCTAGGATTTATTAAAAATAACTGAACCATTCAAAAGGCATTGCTACCGAGGTATTAAACTATACCTCTTGATTTTAGTACCACTACGGTGGCCTTTCGACTGTGCTTAGCTTTACTTGATTTTAACTTAGCATTATTTTTACCTAAATTCATGATTTAAGTATGACATTCAATTGTTGAATAAATAAATTTTATGCGGCTTACTATCGCGTTTATTTTTGGTTATTGATTTTACAATTTCTCGCAGTGTGCACCACGATGGCTACAAAGCATTTGAAATGTCGAAATAAATAAAAAATAATACCGAAAAATAAACGCGATAGTAAGCCGCATAAAATTTAGACCTCCTCTTGCCTTATCTTGACTCTTGGACCTTATCATCAGGGGGGTCAAGATCAGATGTCGTGTCACAATAAAAAAAAAATTAATCAATGTTCGCGCAAAATGTATTCTAGAGTAACACTGAAAGAAGAGCAATCATTAAGAGGCAATAAGAAGTTCACGATCATAGATGCAGTAAAAGGTGGTGTTCGATTTAAGAATAATGCATTAGATTCCATAACTGATGATTATGTACAAGCTAAGAATACGTACGAAAAGGAACAAGATAAAGTTGTTGCAGAAATTGTTAGTATAGCTGGTAAGTAAAGTCGACAAAACGCTCGCTGCACCACCTTAAGGGTTACAATGGTATTAACTACTCTCGCGCACGTAATACGCTCATTCTTGGCTGCTTCGGCGTCAGCCTATTGAATGCGAGTGTTTTTCTATAATCCATTTTTTTGTTACCAAAATATTGGCATTTGAAGCAAGTTATTTTTTGTTTAGTCTATTAGTTGAAGGTAAAATAGGCGTGGCTTATGCTCCTGTCAGGCGCAAGGGAATATTTTGTTAAATGATGTTGCACAGATTTGGTCTATGGTACTTCCAGCGATTAAAATTTAGGCGACCGTGGTGTATTGGCATTGCAATGGTTACGCAAACCGAGTGCACGAATTCTAAACCACCTACCGGCACCAACGTATCTTTAATATATGTACTTTGGTTGTCCTGTTTCTATGATACAAGCGCTTTAATAGTTTAGTATACGATAATAAAAAAATATATAAAAAAACTACACAACATTAGCGGACCCGACAGACGTTGTTCTGCCAAAAGTAAAAAACACTATTTCAGCACAACTTACTGGTGTAATTGACAATCTAATTCTAAATCATTCAGGAACCCACTTAAACACACAAAATTGTTTATCAATATAGATTTTGGAGGAGTTCATCATGACAATTAACTAAAAGACGTCCACCGCTGAACATAGGCTTCTCCCTTAGATTCGACATAATGACAGCACCAGCCTGATGTCCATGAATGGAGATGACTGCTACTACAGTTTAAAAACTGTAAGTAGTAGTCACATCCACTATGAAGTATTTTACAAGCTAATCCCGAAACGCGACTAAGTCACTTCACGGTCTGTATACTTGTAAGCTATCCCGGATCGGCAGACTGGGCGCAGCTGCCTACTACTCTACAAAGAAGACACGCTGCCGATTCGGTCGACAAAATGCAAATGCTTTCTTTCCTTTGGAGAACATGCAACTACATTAAGCATTGTTTGGACATGGATCTAATCTGCACCAAGGCATCAATTGTCCGTAAGCACATGACAAGACAGGATTTGACATCCTAAATCCATGAAAATTAATTTGATCGGAATGATTTTTATTCTTTATATGAAGTTGACTATTTTTGTTTGTATGTACTTTTATATTTTGTTTCTAAGGTTTTGCCTGTAATTTGTGTTGACTGCTAAATGGCCTTATATTAGTTTAAGATATTCAATCAATCAAATTTTCACGCCTCTTTCCCACGGGGATAGGCAGAGACAACGGTCCTTGCCACGATCCCGACACAACTACCTCGCTTCCTTCACATCCACAATTCTCCTCATACAAGCTCTACGGTTATGGGCACTAGGCAACCCAGCTTTCTTGAGGATGTCTTCGATTTGATCGCAAAACACTCTCCTGCCTTGTTTAACGCATCTATCCACATTAGATTTATAAATTGCTTTCGTCAATCTACTTTCACTTATCCTTTCTATGTGCCCAAACCATCGCAGCATCCCTTCGTCCTACATCTTTCAAACCACATCTATCGCGCACTGTGCTATTCCTTATTCTATCCGCAATACTCCACATGGAGTGTATGTAACGACCGCATTTCTACAACGTTAATTCTACCTCATGCTTCTTCTGCCACACCCAACATTCACTTCCATACATCAATGTAGAAACGAGTACCGCATTATGAACAGCCATCCTAAGATATTCTGTTTATATTATACATTATACTAGCTGCGTATAATGTATAATGACGACAGGCGTGGACGAACGGTTTAGCGACTGGTTTGTTGCGCGTAAAGTCCCGGGTTCGATCCCCGGTCGGAACAAATATTTGTGTCATAGCTTTTATTTGTAATATTTAATAGTATTAAATATTGCAAATATTTGTTAATAAAAAAAAGAGATGGATATTTGCTTCGGGTCTGGTTTTCAAAGAGTGGTAGGCAGTGGTACCCAGTCTGCCGATCCGGGGTAGTACCACCACTTACAACTATACAGACCGTGAAGTGATTTGGTCACGTTTCGGGATCAGCTTGTAAGTTGCCGGTTCCATCTAGGCCGGCATAATGGATGTGATTGCTACTCACAGTTATTGAATTGTAGTAGCAGTGATATTCATTCATGGACCACACTTTGGTTTAACATCAAGCGGGATGCTGTCATATGTCGAGTCACATTAAAAAAAAGCTTCGAAGTAATTTATATTTTTTCCTTTCAGCTGGTTATTCGGAATGTCTGTTCTGTCTATCCCATATAATATCTAGACTCGATGTGTTGGTAGCATTTGCTGTTGCCGCCAGCACTGCACCGTATCCTTATTGCAGACCACAAATAGTTGAGTCACTCGACGAATTCATTTTGGAAGCAGCAAGGCATCCATGTTTGGAGTTGCAAGAGGGTGTTTCTTATATACCAAATGATGTTGTTTTTAGAAGAGGTATGACATTTTTTTTATTGTGGCACGACACGTGAAGCTGGAGTGCGGTCCATGAATGTAAGCGTAAATAGCGGTCACATCCACTATGCCGGCCTAGATGGAACCGGCAACTTACAAGCTAATCCCAAAAGGCGACATTATGTTTTTTTTTTGTGACACGACATCTGACCTCGACCCGCCTAATGATAAGCAAGAGGAGGCTATAGTCTAAGAGTGAGGACGGCTGGAAAATCCGAGTTAGTTCATGGCTGCCTCAGTCGCAGACATTATGCCGGCGAAAGGGGCTTTTTCACGCATCACTTGAAGGATCCAAGGTCGGAATAGAATGGAGAGAACACATGGGCTGGCAAAGCATTCCACTTGTCAATTGTTCTACAAAGAAAAGACGCACCGAACATTTAGTTCAACTCCCGATTCGGTCAATAGAATGCGTAGTGGTACTACCTTGGATCGGCACTGGTTCCCCCTATTACCTACCACTCTTTGACAGCCAGACCCGGAGCAAATTCTGCCTCTAATAAACTAATATTTGTAATATGCAATTTATCACAAATAAAAGCTATGGAACAAATCTTTGCTTTGACTGGAAATAGAACCTGGGACTTTACGCGTAACGGACTGGTGTGCTATCTAATGCGCCTCGCATGTCGCGTATTCGAATTATGAAGAATTCGAATCATGTAGTATTCGATTATGAAGTATTCGAATCATGAAGTATTCGAATTATAAGTGTTCGAATTATGAATTTCAATCGTGTAAGCAGGGCCTTGCAGAGCCTGTAACCATGGTAAGCTGGTATGAAGAGAATTTGAGGGTAGCAAAAGAGTAGGTCACGATCGTGAAAAGTAGCGCTCCATTGTCTTTGCTTAACCCTGTTAGAATTTATACGTGATTATTTTATTGATTGAAGTAAAAACTGGAATAACCGTAGAGTTTGTATGAAGAGAATTGTGGATGTGAAGGAAGCGAGGTGTTGTGTCAGGATTGCTGCATCCCTGTGAGAAAAAGTATGACAATTGTTTATTTATTTATTGAGAAGCAAAATCCGACCTCGACTTACCTAATAACGAGCAAGGAGATTTCCAAAAGCGCTGATGGCTGAAAATTCGTATTTTATTTTTTATTGTGACTCGACATATGCAAACATAACAGCAAAAGCTTAATGTTAAGCTGGAGTGTGGTCCATGAATGGATGCCACTGCTACTATAATTCAATAACTGTAAAAACAGTCACATCCACTATGTCGGCCTAGTTGGAACCGGCAACTTACAAGCTGATCCCGAAACGCGACTGAATCACTTCACAGTCTGTATACTTTTAAGTGGTAGTACTACCCTGGATCGGCAGCCTGGGTACCAATGCCTACCACTCTTTGATAACTAGACCCAAAGCAAATACTACCTCTAACAAATATACAATATTTAATATAATAACAAATATAAACAAATATTTGCTCCGGCCGACCGAGAATCGAACCCTAGACTAACACGCAACAAACCAAACGGTCACTCCTGTCGTCTAAAAAATGTTCTTTATTTCTTTTTCAGGTGAATGCATAATGCACATAGTAACCGGAGCTAATATGGGTGGGAAATCAACATGGATGCGGTCTGCTGGTGCTTGCGTCCTACTTGGGCATGCGGGTAGTTTTGTGCCGTGTTCACGTGCAGTTGTGCCCAGACTAAGATCATTAGCTGCCAGAGTTGGTGCCTCGGATAGGGAGCAAGCAGGGCAAAGCACTTTTATGCTGGAAATGATTGAAACTGCTGCTATTTTGAGAGTAAGTGTACTAAAAGTGCTTATTTCATAGAAACAGGACGACCTGTTTCCTGTTTTTTTGGCCGGCATAGTGACGGCGACGACTGTATACAAACTCGGTTTTCTCAGTCGTCGTCACTCTTGCTTGTCATCAGGCGGGTCGAGGTCAGATGTCAAGTTACAATAAAAAATAACGTAAAGAAAAACGCAGGGTAGGACGTTCACCCACAACATGGACGGATGCAGACCACTTCCAGACCTTTGTGTTCTCGATAAAGAATCGACGCATCGAACCGTTTAGTTATTAGAATGTAGATGCTTCCCCCGAACTGTAATATATTTGTCTAACTATAAATGACGCGCCCCTCCACTTTATAAGTTCATTTAAATGTGTGAATACAAATATTACTAACTATATCACTATACTTTATCCACATGCTCCTCTTTTTGTGTCTAACCAGCAACTGAATGACCATTTACAACTGCATTTTCGGTGTGTTGCATCCATATTTTATAGTCGCACGTGTACTTAAATCCAGTGGAGGGGCGCGTCAATTCGGCTTAGACAGACTCTACCTACATGCTTTAAAGTATAACTTTAAGATAATTTAAGATATTATCTTATGTGGATGGATGCGTTAAACAAGACAGGCCCAGGAGAGTGTTTTCCGACCAAATCGGAGACATCCTCAGGAAAGCTAGGTTGCCTAGTGCCCATAGCAACAGAGCCTGTATGAAGAGAATTGTGGATGTGAAGGAAGCAAGGGAGCTGTGTAAGGATCGTGGTAATTGGCGCGTTATTGTCTCTGCCTATCCCTGTGTGAAAAAGGCGTGACAATTTGATTGATTGATAATTCTTGCCTAATCTATTTTGTATGTCTCGCAGACGGCAACAGCTGATTCGTTGGTGTTGGTTGATGAGCTCGGCCGTGGTACTTCCACTTATGAAGGATGCGGCATCGCTTGGGCTATAGCCGAGTATGTTATCTCATTCATTTTTTAGCTTTAGAATTTTTTTCTGTATCCAAAAGATATTCTAATTTTTATTTTATTGCACTAATAAAATAATATTTATTAAGCCTATTTTTGCGAGATGATCTCAGGAAATAGAAGCGTAGGTGCATAGAAAATAAATAAAACATCCAAAAGAAAAGGCACACTAAAGATAAAGAAACCAGAAAGAAAATGTATAAATATATTGTATAATATATTATACTGAAACCTTATTATACTGTAATTACAAAATGTTGATTTAATGCTGCTAGGCAAAAACTTGCTTTTGTCTTTTAAACCTTGGATGAAGTTTTATTACCATATATAATTATTTATTTATTTATTTAAAAACTTTATTACAATATGTATAAAGGCGAACTTAATGCCGCTAGACATTATCTGCCAGGTAACCTTCGGGACAGTCGAAAAGTTAAATGGGAGTATGAGATGTAAAACTGATAACTTAATATAACACAATAAAACATAACACAATACAATACAATATAATATAATATTATATAATATAATATAATATAATATAATATAATATAATATAATATAATATAATATAATATAATATAATATAATATAATATAATATAATATAATATAATATAATATAATATAATATAATATAATATAATATAATATAATATCCTAATTATTATATAATTACTGAAAAAATTATGCTATCTTGTTGTTTACGACAGGCGGAGACGAACGGTTAGCTATTTGTTTGTTCCGCGTAAAGTCCCGGGTTCGATTCCCGGTCAGAGCAAATATTTGTTTCATAGCTTTTATTTGCAATATTTAATAATTATATAAATATTATATTAATATTTGTTAATAATAAAAAAAGTGTATATTTGCTTTAGCTCTGGTTTTCAAAGAGTGGTAGGCAGTGGTACCCAGTCTGCCGATCCAGGGTAGTACCACCACTAGGCCGGCATAGTGGATGTGATTGCTACTTACAGTTATTGAATTGTAGTAGCAGTGACATCCATTCATGGACCACACTCCAGTTTAACATCAAGCGGGGTGCTGTCATATGTCGAGTCACAATAAGAAAAGATAAAAAACAACCACCACATTTACTCTGATTAACTTCGCCAAGTGTCAAGCTGTAAAAATACTGGTGACACCCCGGCGTTGCATAGATATCGGCAACTTGTTTTGTTACCTTTTTTATTTTGACTCGACATATGACAGCACCCCGCTTGATGTTAAGCCGAAGTGTGGTCCATGAAAGAATGTCACTGCTACTACAATTCAATAACTGTGAGTAGCAATCACATCCACTATGCCGGCCTAGTTGGAACCGGCAACTTACAAGCTAATCCCGAAACGTGACCAAATCACTTCACGGTCTGTATACCTACTTACTTTTCGTTTATCGAATGTGTATAATTATTAAAATATTATCAATGATAATCACGATAGAATGCAGGACTTGCTCCTACTGCAGTCGTCCAGCGCTCTTCCTCTCAGCCGATCCTTATGCTACGCAGCTTAAAAGTCAGCGTCTGTCTTTTTATCTCCTGGGATCTATACAATATCTAAAACTTATAATTTAAAAAAAAACATTACAAAATGAATATTCTAATTTTGTTTTAACATACATTATTTTTATTTTAGGGAATTAGCGAAGAAATGCCAATGTTTTTGCCTATTTGCAACTCATTATCACGAATTGACTCGCCTGCCATCATCGCACCCTGGCGTGATCATCAATTCCCATGCCGAAGCATCCGTGGTTCAGAATCAACTGGTTTTACTCCACAAAATAAAGCCTGGACCAGCCCTTAATTCTTTAGGTTTACACGTTGCTAGATTAGCTGATTTACCTGACTCTGTTATTGAGGTAAGACTTCATTTAGTTTTATGCAGATTATGCAGACCAAATCGGAGACATCCTCAAGAAGCTAGGTTGCCTAGTGCCCATAACCATAGAGCTTGTATGAAGAAAATTGTGAATGTGAAGGAAGCGAGGGAGTTGTGTCAGGATCGTGGCAAGTGGCGCTCCATTGTCTCTGAAAAGGCGTGACAATTTGGTCTATTGATGTTCTGAGAAGGTTACATAAACTTCCTACCTCGTCTTTTTACTCATGGTCATACAGGTCAGGGGCAGCATCCGTAATCTTTCGGCCGATTTGGCAGTTCGGCTGATGAGAAACTTTACCTCGAGTAATGAAAAACGTCTCTATAGAACGAACAATCGACAAAGTGGATTGTTCTTTTGTGTTCTCTCAATCCTAGAGACCTGCGGGTTTAGGTTGAGCAAGTTATCGTCTCTCGTCGACGATTGACAAAATAATAAAAGCTAGGCTAATTCCACCAAAATGAGACTATTGATGATAATGATCAAACGTATTGTCGCACAGACGATATTCGTCACAACGATTAATAGTCTCGTTTTATTGGATTTAGCCTAGCTTTTATTATTTTGACAATCGCCGACGAGAGACGATAATCGTTTCAACTTGCCAACCTGACCCCGCTGGACCTTACCGTACCGTACCGGACAAGCATACCATCCCCAGGCACCGCGGTGTTCTCTCCTATCAACCTGTAGGGTTTAACATCTCTTTCTTGTTTATACTATAATAATAAATAATTTATTTTTCATTACAGTATGCGGAGGCCAAGCAAGCACAATTAGAAACAAATTTATTTGACGCGAATTATTATGATACTAACCAGGAAACTTGTGAAGGCGAGAAGATAATAGTTGAATATTTGAAGCAATGCAAAGAAATAAAAGAAAAAACGAATTCTGATGAAGATATGATGCAACAAATTAGGATTTTATCTGAAGGGTTGCGATCACATAGAAATGCATACGTGCAACGTTTACTTAAATAATATTAAGTGTCATTTGTATATGGGCATCTGTGGACTTTGGAATACGATTCAGAATTAAACATGTAAAGAAACAAAATAGGTAAATCTTAACTCCACAATACCAACTGTTGCCAAATATACCTAACTTTGTGAATAAAATTCCTTTTTAAAACTAACCGTCTTTAATTTTAAGTAAATAAAATAATAACCTACACTGTAATACATATAAGTTCTAATGGTCAAATTATAAAGAACCTGTATCCCTGTGGAACACCGGTGTTTAAGCTCTTCTTCAATAAATTATTGTTGTGTGGGGCATTTGAATGTCAATTTTAACAAATCTCAGTGTTATTTGCAGTTAATTTGTGCCTTAATAATTTGCACAATCATCTTTTCAGAGAGGTAATATTTCTAAACTAGTAGATGCTACTATACTGTGGGCCGACCGCGCAACTCAATGAGAATGGCTTCATTTTAAATGGCTCCAATAAAGAGCTTCAAAATTAAAATTGCGACCGCGCAACCAAGGCCGTCTTTACCCGGGGGTTCAAGGGGTGCGGTGCACCCGGGCGCAGAGTCCTAGGAGGCGCATGCCGACCGCCATTAACTTCGATAGGTACCTACTACACTGAGGCCACGCAAGCAGAGCCTTGACTTTCGCACCTCGGCGCTGAATATCCTTAAGACGGCCCTGCGCGCAATACACTGAGAATTTAACAGTGGTCAGTCTGCCGATCCGGGGTATTACTTACAAGTATGACGGCGACTGAGGTAGTCGTAACTCTTGGACCTCCTCTTGCTTATCATCAGGCGGGTCGAGGTCAGATGTCGTGTCACTATAAAAAAAAATGCAGACCGTGAAGTGATTTGGTCGCGTTTAGCTTGTAAGTTGCCGGTTTCAACTTCCGCCAGTGGCTGTGATTGCTACTTACAGTTATTACATTGTAGTAGCAGAGACATCTATTCATGGACCACATTCAAGCTTAACATAAAGCGTTGTGCTGTCATATGTCAAGTCAGTAAAAAAGAATAATCTTTTAATTAACGGTTCAAGCTTATTGAAACTCATTGTCCGAATGAATAAAAGTTGTTTTTGACACTAACAGCGACTGCGTAACTTTTTGACAAATGAGAATTAATTTAATTTTCTTTCCTATTGAAGTTGCGCGGTCAGTCCTCTGTACTTTACCTATAGTAACAGTCGCTTCCATTTATGAACCGCACTCCAACTCAACATCAGGCGGGTTGCTTTCATACTCTTGTCAATAAAAAAGGAACGAGGAATTTAAATAATACAAAACCATTTTTTCACAAAGAATTTATTAATTTTTTTCTAAAATAGAATTCCTTTAATATTAATTTATATTGAGGGTGCATATTATAATAATACCATTTGATAGGAATAAAATTAACTTATTTCAGTTTCAGAAACAACTTCTTAAATAATAAATACTGACTGAAATAAATTACAATTTTTCCTCAAATTAAAATTTACCCTTTTACTTGTTAAGGGTAAAACATATAATTGTTAAAATATTCGTATTAATGTTAATAAGTTTGACTTTGACCAGAATAACATATTATTTTACTAGTCTTCTTAGTTGAATTTTCATGCGCTATTCTAATTAGAAGACTACTTAATATTTTGTGAAGACTTTCATTTATGTGGAAAACATACTTTTAAGAGGAAATATTTGACAAAGGATATGACATTTGATCATTCTGCCGTGTATCCTATTGACATTTGTCAATATCATTTAGCAATAAGGATTACGTTCTTTAAATATTTAATAAAACGATACGATAGTACCTAAATTAAGTTTTCTTTTAATTGGCAATTGTTCCAAATGTCTTGCCTATCAATCTAGACTTTTTAAATTAAAAAATCATTGGTGATAGTCTGATTAATATTAGTTTCTAGGTATTATTGTATCGTTTTGTATGATATGCGTTTGTTTCATTACTTTACAGACTTCACTAAATACGATTCAAGAAAATATAGCCTTCGTTATTTAGTAAAATACGAGCACATTAACGAATGAAATATATTATACCAGCGCCACGCTACGATGGCAGTTATGACGTTTTAACCGTTCATGAAGTATGTATAAATTAATAATTAAGTTTGAAGGAGCAAATTGTCGTTCTTTATAGTGACAATAAAGAACCACAATTTTCTTCTTCAAACTTATTTATTTATACGAAACTTCATGAAGGGTTAAAACGTCAAAACGGTCATCATAGCGTGCCGCTGGTATAGTTTAAATATTAGCATAGAATTAATTGGAATATTAGGATGAATATAATGCTGTGAAATGAATGGAACATTACATCTACATTACATGAAAACTTCAAACCTAGCTCATCCACAGCATTCATCTAATGTAATTTTAAACCTATGTGTCCTGCAACCAATGATCTCACAAGATTTTAAGCAGCTGTCTCGTCTTCTGCACTAAAGATAACAATAATTTGTTTTTTCAAAAAGAAGCTATTTTATTTCATCTTTAGTTGTATAGTGATCAATTCAAATCACTGGAAACTACATAGGTTTACTATTATTTTAATATCAAGAAATTTGCTAATCATTCTTGAACAAGCAGACCATTTACCGGCCGTACAGGATAGCTAGACAACGCAGCAAATCTTAATCAATTAGCAGAACAATCTGAGTACAAATAATCTGGTTACAAGACATGAGAGGTGCTGGTCGAAATAATCAACGAATCCAGTAATTGCCATAATGTAACAAAGAATTGTTTGGCAAAAGAAAAGATGTTTTGTACAACATACGACCCATAACATTTAACAACATATTGTGTGCTGTTAGGTCAACGCTTTACAGCTCAATCAGTTTCAAAAAAGCTTTTAAGACAACCAAATGGAGACCTTTGTCTTTCGGGGGTTCGGCGTTTATCAGCTACAATCTAGTGATTAATTGAATCATACGATAGACACACTGATCAGATTTAGAAGGCTGGCGTCTCTATATAATAAATAAATATATATGTCCAATTTCGTCAACTTTAATCTTTGTCTGTGAGTGATTTCTTAAGCTTTATTTTATTTTTCAACTAAATACTTAGACATAGCTTAAATTTGATGAAATATGGTATTAATACCGCATTAATAAAGGGCTATTAGATGAAGCGTATGTATATAAAAAAAACAAATTAAAATGTCCAAATAATAATTATATATTGCAATAGATTAAAATAATATTTGGGTAATTTACATGTCATATTAATTATTGAGGAACTGAATTATTTGGATTCTTGGATTGGGAATCTATTTAAAATAATAATTTATCTAAACTATGGGGAAATATAAGCAAGCAAGATTATCACAAGCCTTGCTTCTGAATTAAAGTTTTATTGACCATTGGATATTGATAGAATCTTATTCTAAATTACTTTGATATCTAGTTGTAATTAAATATCTGTACACCTATTACAGTTAAAACTAAATGATTCATAATTTACATTAACACTGAATTATTAATATTATACAATATAAATTTCTAAATGCAATTTACATATAAAATTAAAAATAATTATCAATGTACAATTAAATTTAAGAATATTCCCACCAACAATGTATACTTGTAATACCACTTTTTTATTGATTGAGATCACAACTTCAAGCGTAGACAATTATTTCACGATACTGATGCTCTAGACCCGGAAACGGCCATTGCAGTCTGTGCAAAAGCCATTGTAAGTTAACATATTCAAGCGTTTGCCGGCGATGTTATTTATACTAGCGGCACGTTATGATGACCGTTTTGACGTTTCACCCGCTCATTAAGTTTCGTATAAATTAATAATTACAAATTGTTCTTCTTTATTGTCACTATAAAGAACAACAATTGTTTCTTCAAACGTTATTATTAATTTATACGAAACTTAATGAGCGGGTCAAACGTCAATACGGTCATCATAACGTGCCGCTGGTATAGTGTGTGCTCCATACTCAACCCGGAGACGCGAGAATTAGCTGTTCGGCTTTCGACCGACTCCAATGGTACCGCCATTGCGGGGCACGATTTTAAGCGAAATACATTCTGATGGCATCAGTGAACGTCCTTCTGCACACGGGGCACTTGTTTGTAGATAAGGCACACTTGCCACACGCGACCACATGACCGCAAGGTACGAAACATACATTCCTCTCCTCCACAAAACAAATCTTGCAGATTTTTTCATCATCAACAGGGGTGGTCTGCTCACCTTCTGTTTCAGCTACTTTAGGTGCTTCTTCTTCTTTTTCCTTTTTTTTCTCAGATGTGGAAGGGATCATACTAGCCTCTGTCATGACTTTTTGTATATAATCGCGTCCTTTCGATAGCCGTACGTACGAACATCTGTCGAACCAGCGAGCGTGTTGCTCCCAAGGTACATCATCATCCTCCCAATCTTTGAGTCCGCCGCCACAATAGTAGCATTTAGTTTGATCACCTTTCCCAGTATAAAAGAAACCGGCGTCTGCGAGGTCTTTAGGCTTCTGCCTTAGAGAGGGGGGCCAGTGCTTGAAACTAGCCAAACGGGCGGATGGGATTGCGTACTCAGGATACGCGGGTGCCGGCATTGATGTTTGCGGCGTGCCGTTGATTAGCAAAGGTGGTAGGGCGGGGCCACACTCGTCGCGGCCATCTCCGCCTGATGAATCTGACGTGGATGCACCCTTTTGTTGGACCAAGGGACATTGTGGTGCCCATTTCCTATGGTCCACAGCCGGGTCGTCTCCTTTTTCCCATTTCATTATTTCTACCTTACAGAAAGCGCAACGCACCTCATCCCCACGATTCAAATAATAAAAACCGTTGTTTGCTAATGTTTCAGGCTTTAGGAAATTAACAGGCCAATTGTGAAAAGTCTTCATTCGTTCTGCATAATCGCGCATATCCAACTGGATTTCATTTGTTTGTTTTAAACGATTGTCGGTTCTGTCCACTGACAACGTTTGGCGTACCACAGGCATTGATTTGGACAATTCGCATGATGCAGGAATTGGAGCGCATTGAACTTCCATTGATAAGGTAGAGAGAGGTCCTTTATTCACTGAAACAAAGGGAAAAAACATATTTAAAAAATTGGCAAAAGAGACATAAAGCCTATATGAAGTGATAGTTGTGTATAACATTGGAATTTCTACATCGGCGAAACATATATGTATAAAAAGGAATTGGAACGGTATCATGTATACAGCGTTCAGTAGACATTCCATTCTCCCTGTCCCCTCGGCCCGCACACGCCTCTCGTCGCGTTCTCAGCCAGTGCTTTCTTAGTGCGCATGCACTAACCAACTATGGAATAATCAATTTATTTAAGACGCCAACTTTACAATGACCTTAGTAAATAATTTGCTGAACCACAACATCACACAAACGACTAAACTAATGATTAAGCAAACGAATGAAATCAGCAAAAAAAAATGAAAATTTCCATAAAAAAATTTGGATTTAGATAAAAAATAATATGAGAATTTAGTTAAAAATTAATATGTGTGTATAAAATAAACATTAACATACAGTTGTGTACTATTTGATTGCGTAAATTCACTTTATGAACGCACGGATCGATATAAACTACAAGGAAGGGGAAACACCCACCATATAGGAAATTTCTGTCTATCAGTAGAGGCATTTTGTTGAAACCTTTTCACTAACACACAACACACTATAGACCTAAACAGTTATATATTTCCTAACTAAAATAATAATACAGAATATTTGTACAACAAGCATGAACGGCGCGTTTGTTGACTAGTATCACAATGACGAGGGATACCGCGCAGACTCGAACAATTGCGAGGGTTGGCCCCCCTTGGCCGAGCTAAAATTGATCATTACTTATTTTATTAGCCCGCTCGGGTTGATGTAATTTTTTATATAAAGTACCATAGTAGTCCAAACTTTAATAGGTCCGAACCTAATGTACAAATTCAGACAAATATGTGGTTACAAAAATGTTGGTTATATTTATATTTAAAAAATACAGAGAAAAGACCTCCACAAGTATATTATAAATAGAGAAGCGGAGAGAAACAAAGTCCGTGAAGTCGCTAGCGAAGGACTATAGTAAGTTCTGAATAAGGGCCCGTCTGGTGCTACGTTGCCGCGCCGTGCATTCCCGCAGGGATTTCATTCATATTTGAAAGTAGACGTTGCCATTACGACGGAAACCACGACCACACAGCATAAAAAAGAGCTTAGGAATGTGAACGTACTAACGTTTCTAATGCGGCATAAAAAAGGGCCTTTGGAATGTGACCACTTTTGAGATGTGGAACGTCATTCACACAAACTTTTAACATTATGCGCCTAGTTTAGGTTCAAGACAATGTTTTTGGTTAGGATGTACTAGAATTAATTAATATAATAATTTATTGACGTATTAATTATGTAAAAAGCATTTTAACGATACAACTGAAATGAGGGTACTTATAAAATAATTAGACCACATTCCTTTTAGCCTAATTGCTTTTAAATGGAAAGGTGTCATTTACGTAGAAATATGGAAAGGAAAGCATAATAATTATTTTGCTAAAACAAACATGTAGTTCCCATGTATGGTAGAGTGAGAGGCAACTTAACAAGAAAGCATCTCTCGGTGGGGAGGGGGAGAGAATGTTCTCATGACACGGGTGGTCCGGAGCTCGCTGTGGAATTCCATTTACTGAACGATAGCGCCTACGCACCTACCTATGTATGTACATCTAAAACTATATGAATAATATAACATAGATGGAAAATTTATTGTGAGTTAGAAGTTGAAATAACTCAAAACTTTAAATAGAATTGTTGTGTACAAGCTCTAATGTTACGAGCGGAAGTGCGTTTCCTTCCATATGGGCCCGAGTTTGGGCACGTGCACATCAAAAGGAAGACGGTCTTTAATAAAAAAATATCCCTAAATGGGTTATCTAAGAACTATTGAACACAAATTTCAAGTAATAATTCTATAATATTCCTCAACTTTTAAATCGTCTAAGTCAATGCATTGTATTGTATGCTAAGATAAATGAATTTAGTTTCATAAAATACGTAGTCGAGTTGTTAAGCCAGTTGTCGAGTTGCGGTAAGGAATGCGCCGTTTCAGTGCGGGCAAAGGCCGCCAACGAGCCAGACGAAGAAAGGAAAAGAAAGACTGGAGTAGCCCTTTTAGATTCATGTCGGTGTTACATACCAACGTTAATCTCGTTTTTAATTGGGTTTCTATTTAATTTTAGAAACTACCCACACTTTTATTTATGATAAAGTTTAATTTAAAATTAAAACAATAGGTTTATCAGATATACTGAAATCACAGTCACATTAAAATAATAATTTATATATTTAGTTCATTTGGAGTAGGTATGTTAATTTCTGTAGGGTTTTACCATCGGATTTTACCTTTTTGTCGATTTTTCCTTTATAATGGTCAATTTCCTCAACCAATCGCTTACGTCATAGTAAAATGAAATACATAACTAACAACGTAGATTGCCGAAATAACGTATTAGTGACGTTTTAGTTTGTGAGGCTCACATAGGCAAGCAACTACACAAGGTCATTCACTACTATTAGCTATCTAGTTTTTCCACAGTTTTTTTTTACTAAGTCCATTGGGTAACTGATGGCTGATTTGTCTTTCAGCGTAACTTAATAAAGACAAAATAATCTAAAGAACAGCCACCAATAATCCACATCCTAGTTGTGACCTATTTGCATAGGACACAATGATACTAGTTTTGTATTAATTATAATATTTTGTGGATAGTAAATTGCTAACTGATGTTTAATGTTTGTTGTAATTCTCATTTCGATTAGTAGAAAAATAATAAATATTGTTTACTTGTGGAATTTGTTTTTCTGATGGTACATCATCCACTTCCGTTATATAAACAAAGCATTAAAAGGTAAACAAAGTCTTAATTAGAAAGATTTAAATTGGAGTTTGTTACATTGAAATAATGTAATAAATCAGTATTCTTTGTATCATAAGGATACGAAACAGCCAAATGTATTTTATCTTTTATCATTATGAATTGATATCAATATAAATTCATATTATCTACTAGGTAACAGTAAAATACATTATGTATGACGTTATATATGACATTGATATATTATGGATTATAGTTATTAAGATCTACTTTGTTCTTCTGACAAAACTACAGCATCGGTTAATATCTCCGTTTAAACCTTAAAAATAAATATGACTTCAGTTTATTAAAATGTAAATATTTAAATTTATGTAGTAACAAGCATCACCCACAGATGGCGCACTCAATTTTTACACATAAACCATTATATGTTTCCTCAACGACATCATTATAATTATTTGTCCATGTTTACAATTAAAAAATCTTATTTTCCCAATGACAAACAAGTTGGCCGAGCTTAAATACATTTATCCAGACAGAGCCAGGACAATTATAAGCAATAACTTGTTTAATATAAATTTTATAATAGTTAATATTGATTACCACATTTTCTATGAACTTTCTAAATAGAAGACCAAGTTATATAACTTATTAGAAATAGCTGCTGTACAAACTGCTAGATTAGGTTATAAATTATTGTGTCCCTATATTTTTTTATAGGTTGTAATAAAGTTCATAAAAAATATTAAAATTTATAATCAATATTTATTATTATTTACAAATAATATACATTTATATCCACACAAACTAGATATAAATGAATATTATAAGAAGTAATTTAAAAGAATATTTTTAGACCTCATTGGCGGGCACATTATAATTTATCTTGCTTGGCAAACCCTTCAACACAAATTCAGAAAAACTGTGCCATCGTTTCGTGGTAAAGTATATGATAATGAATGAATGAATAACAGTCCGTCACACGCCTCGAGGTAAAGCAATATCACATTGTAAAAATAAATTTTTAATCACTTATTAATACCTTTTAGTGTCCTCGTGTGTAATCCAATAATTGTGTGAATTTCCACTGCACAAATTTTATAACACACTAATAATAATAAACGTTTATTTTAAAATAAATCCACATTAAATTAAATATAATCTATACATCTTGACAACAGCGGCTTGAACTGCGTTGAGCGCGGAGCCAATCGACTCACCAACTGCCGTCCTTTCTGCTGTGTACATTCATACAACGAATCGGCTCAGTAATCTGAGGTTACTTGTACACTATGCACTACTTAACAGTGCGCATACAGTAGTTTCTGACGATTTATGATCCTTGTAAAAAAAAAATTGCCTAATTCTGAATTTCGTAGATTAGGCCGTAGTACAATTTGCCACTAATGACCCAAAATCAACATTTGACTAACAACTTGGTTTCCTAGTGTACAAATACCTTATAATATTAAATACAAGCTAGTACCCGTGACTTTGTACGCAAAAAAGAATTAGGATTTCCCTTGATAAATAATAGAAATATACATCGTATTTTTGAATAAATATTAAAAATGTAGAATACATGATTTTTCGTAAGGTTTGCGTCCACCCACGCCGTTCAGCGCCAGACGGTCTACTCGAAAAAAAAAATATATGTATACTTTAATTATCCATACCTATTATTATAAATGTGAAAGTAACTCTGTTTGTTTGTTACATTTTCACGCATAATCCGCTGAACCAATTTTATTGAATTTTGGTATAGAGATAAATTGTACTTTTGAGACGGACATGGACATGAGGGGGTGAAATGGGGTTAATTACAATATCAATCAATCAATTAAATTGTCACGCCTTTTTCCCACAGGGAGAGGCAGAGACAATGAAGCGCCACTTGCCACGATCCTTACACAACTCCCTTGCTTCCTTCACATCCACAATTCTCTCATACAGGCTCTGTGGTTATGGGCACTAGGCAACCCAGATTTCTTGAGGATGTCTCTGATTTAGTCGGAAAACACCCTCCTGGGCCTGCCTTGTTTAACGCATCCATCCGCATCAGATTTATATACATGTAAGATTTATTTACATATATGTACATGTACATATTAGGAGGGAAAAGGAAAGGAGTACTCCATGCTGCACACGAGTCGCGTGCAGGGCTTAACTAGCCGGGTGATGTCACTTTGTTGGAGCGTTTGCGAGAAATTGGACGCTTGCAACGCCATCTATCCATCGGCGCAGACACTATCTTTGGAACGCCGTCTATAGCATGTAGCGGTCGCTACACTTTCGTACTCTCTCTTTATTTCTCTCCATTTTCATTCACACGCTCATCTCCATACCTACCCAACTAATAATCTCCATTCACTCTGCACACCCACCTATTAAAATCACCCAATATTACAACCCTTTGTCGATAAACCGTTTGCTAGATATTGGACGCTTGCAACGCCATCTATCCATCGCGCGCATACACTATCTTTGGAACGCCGTCTATAGCATGTAGCGGGCGCTACACTATCACACTCTCTCTTTATTTCTCTCTATTCTCTTTTTCACGCTTTGCATGGACTTCCCACCTATTAAAATCACCTAATATTACAACCCTTTCATTCTATCTAGCAACATTCAAAACATCAAGCAACTTCACCCAGAACTCTTCCCTTTTTGGTCTGTGGCTTAGATATATCCAGGGCATACACACCAACTACAAATAGTCTGTGCAGCCCCACTCTCAGCCTGACCCATAAGAGTCTGGGTGACATACACTCATACTCAGTCATACACTGCGCCATTCTCTCAGACATCAATATTTCCTCACCCTGACACGCTTTGTCTGTCGAGCTGGCCTCTGACCATAAAGCCGTATAGGGACCATGGTGGGTGACGTCTGAGCCCTTTCGCTTCGTCTCATTCACAGTTCACACACAAAATATTTATTCTCTTATCATCCATCTTCTTACATCTAACTTTCTCTCTATTCCTGCACAAACATTCACTGTGGTAAAACGACTTTCTGTCACCCGCTTTTCGCCCCGTGAGAATATTTGGCGTGACTTTTGGCGAGAAATGTCGCCGCCTACAATATAACTTTTTTAATTATTCTTTTTTGTTCCCAAGATTGGCTAGAGAATTACATTTCCATTCCGACGGAGCCCCGCATGTCGGAGTGGGGTAATTAATTAGTACCCGATGGGCGCCTAACATCAGAACTGGCACGCTTAAAACTAGGCTTGCCCCTAGTTTTAAGCGTGCACATCCCCGGGCACGTCAGACCACAGATTGGCATAGAATCTAACATCTATAATTCTAGAGGATAGGACTTTGGGGATTGGGTAGGTCTAGGTAGAGTTGGATACCATTATTATAGAAGGGAAAGGATATAGTAAATGGTAGCTCGAGGTATCCGAGGTCGCGTACCCGTATTCGTCCGTACCCTGAACACTTTTTAATACAAAAAAAATACTATTTTCAGCTTATTACTTTTGTATTGATAAAAGTACAGAAAGTACAGTGTAGAAAACTTGGTACCATAAAAGAAAACATTCTGGATTTGAAGAACCGATGTAGGATCCCCTCAGACCAGCAAAACCATAAGAAATAGAACTATGGTGCCTTGACTAAAATATTTCCTTTCTGCGAGCCTTTAGCTGGGCCGTTATAAAATTAAAAATCTGGTGACCTCGATAATGGACCATTAGGATGCAAAGGTGTTTAAGTTTTATTGTTAGGTAGCCTATGTCCGTCTCCAAGATTTAATTTATCTCTGTACCAAAATTTATCATAATTAGTTCAGCGGGTTAAAAGCGAAAACATAACAAACAAATAAACAAACAAACAAATAACAATAGTATAATTTTTTTATATTAGCTTCAGTATATAGCTGCGAATCCCCTGAGTAGATATGAATATGAAAGAATATGGAAAGAACAGAAGCTGTGCTAAAATAAGAACTAATTCAGATTTATTTATCTCATTTATACTATGTTTATACCAGGTGTGACTGAAAGAGACAACTTCTTGTACTTCAATTGCTTTCTTTCAAAGGTTGTCACTACTTTTTGCAATTACAACCACTTGGTTGACTATAAATACTATAAATACCGTATATAAATACTGCCAAATTAAAAGTCACGTGGTAACAAGAGTAGCGGCATAATTGTTTTGTTTCCGTTTTTGAAGTATATTAATGTCATTTGTTTTTGTGTCAAAATAGGTAGTCAAATGATTATCAAAACTAGTGACAACCTTCTAAATTACGAATGTAAATGTAAAAATGTATATTCATTCCCTTCTGACTTCTTTTTTTATGCCATAAGTGAAAATAGTATAAACTGTTGTATTTTGTAGCTATTTTAGGGCTCCTTCTATTTCTTTAGTCCAAATTCTTTGGATGAGACCATAGACAAGTTCCATTTACTATGATGGCCTGGCTATGTTTTCAAAATAATAATAAAATACATATATTAGGAAGTTGTGTGAATAATTATTTTTATAAATGATAATGTTCACTGAAATATCCAGACGAAACTTGGAAGTTTTCAGCGAAAGAAAAGACTGATTTGATGGACATATTAGAGTAGAAAGGAAAAATTAGACTACTGCCAAAAAGGCTTTATTTGTCTCATACACAAATCTATTTAGTCAAGCTCAGGGACTTTTCCACCAATGTGGAAAATGGCATATATTATCCCTGTCCTCCTATTTAAATCTAGAGATAAATCTATTAGCACTGTGTCTTGAGCAGAAAAATATATTCGAAAGCTTAATTAATATATCATCCGTCCTATTTGTATTTCATAAGTAGGATATCAGCTAACAGCATTGTTTTGTTAATAATAGGTGCATTACGTTGACAAAATCTTGAAATTGAAATAAACTTCTTTGTA
The DNA here is from genome assembly GCA_905220615.1 of Tinea trinotella. NCBI lineage: Eukaryota > Metazoa > Arthropoda > Insecta > Lepidoptera > Tineidae > Tinea > Tinea trinotella. The sequence continues at coordinate 7,025,611 of HG992314.1, forward strand.
ATGTATAATAGACAAGTTGATCCTCTTGCCTGTAATGATCAACTTGTCTTTTTGCTTTACCATATTTTCCATCATATTTTGATTTGATTATCATATTTACAATCAATTCCGTCTTTTTCAAAAAATTGAAATCATATCAATCATTAAATCATATGTAGACAATACAAGTGAATTTGTAACAAAAACGGTTACGTGTTCTTACCCAATAAAGTAACCTTAGTAGGAGTCCCACAGGGTTCATATTAAGGTCCACTGTTGTTTATTATTTTTAATAATGATTGTCTGCTAGCGTGGCGGGGGCACATTTAAGAGGCGGCAAAATAAAAAAAAACTAAAGTAAATCGTTAAAATTTGAAACTGAAATTCATATTTTGTTGTACCTATGATTGAAATTCCTAAATAAGAGGGCGGCAAATATAATTTCGAAGTGGTATGTATGTATAAGTAGTATAGTATATATTTCCGGGGCTGGTAATCAAAGAGTGGTAGGAAGTGGTGCCCAGTACAATAAGGACTGTATTTTTAAAGACAGTGGTCTGCCTTATAACTAAGTTGACAATGTGTGTGTTTGTGTGGCACCTCCTTCTAATACTCGTATTCTTCCGGTTAAATTTTAAACTCAGGTTTTGACAGATTTTTTTGACATTCATGAGAGTTCGGTCGAGTTAATGTCAAAGTGACAGTTCTCGTATGGGAAATGGCACGAGTACGGCGTTGTCTTAATTGACTCTTTCGTCTACTCATTTCATCTTGTGATTTAGTCTAAAAATATTCTTTAAATCAAATTCTTTAATTGTCATCAGATTGTGCCGACCTTTTTTAAGATCGATCTTTTTCACGTAGCGTCAAAAGATGTTCACAAGTATTTAACAAATTTCTAGCTTAATATGTAAGCCTAGATTTATTTCACTCGACATCATGCATAAGTATAATGGAAATGTGTCGACGACTGAAAAAAGTCGCCGTTACTATATCTGCCAAAGGTGCTTTTTCACGTATCGCTTGAAGGATCCAAGGTTACAGGATGGGCTGGCAAAATTTTGATTGTTCTACAAAGAAACGACGCACCGAACCTTTTAGTATGACTGCCGATTTGGTTGATTCAGTAGAATTAAGTAAAGGTGCGTTTTAAACCCTACCATCTACATAATTCCGATGAATGCATTATGGTTTGTTTATAAGTAGGTATAGCCAAAAAAAAGTTTGGCAGTAGGCAGGTGTGATGGCAGCTTGCGCGTGCGTTGGAGTCAGCTGTCCCACGTGCTGAACATCTGCCGTATATCTAAACCTCTTTGGTAAAGCATTAAAACATATTTATCTTGATTATTATAGATTTTCTTTTTATATATTTCTTAAGTATGTAAACTATAAACCAAAACAGCATATTAAGGTGACCGTGGAGTAGCAATGGTCACGTAAACCGAGAGACGCCGCAATACCACTTTTGGCGCCAATGCTTTAATATAAATATTTAGTATAGAAATGTAAAAAAAACAAGGCGACCGTGGGTGTAGTGGCAGTGCAATTAAATTAGGCGTGAATGCATAATTAATCTTTTTTATAATTTACTATCATATGGTGTTAAGTATTAGAATACTTACATGTTTTTTTAGCTGTATTTATAGATAATAATCTAGTAAATATATAATAGTATAATTTTATATAGTAGATATATGGAGTAAAAATCATCATTAATCAATTTCACGATAGATCCTTGTACAACTCTCTTTCTTTCTTCACATACACAATTCTATAATATGTGTACTTATACATTCCTACTATATGTATAACTACACATATTAAAAAATATTTTTTCACATTATCTGGTCTAAATATTATCATGATATTAACGTTGTCAACATTAAAATCATGATAATACATTATGTTGATATTAAGATATACGTTGATATGGAAAATACTTGGAACAGTTATCTCTTGTTTATCTGGACGTGTTATTCATGAATAGCGCTGGATAGTCATGGAAAAGCCCTTGCCATCGGCCTGATCATCTCGAAAGCGTTTGACAGAGTCTGTCACATGGTACTGCTTTGTAAGCTTCAGGTCATACGATTTATATGACCGGGGGGCTGAGTGGCGATAGCAGTCTTACCGCATAGGCGTTTCATTCGCGTGCTAGTGGATGGGAGCGCATCGCGTGGCATGTTGAACAATTCTGGTGTTCCTCAGGGCTTCATACTGTCGCCGATATGGTTCCTTCAGCATGTTAATGACACGCGAGACTTTGGATCCGGCATTTATTGCTATGCAGACAACAGCACTGTATACGGACGCTACACTGCCCGAACTACAGCCAGAAATCAACACAGAGCCGAGATGAGAATATGTAGTAGCAGATCTAGACCAAGTTTTGATTGTGTTACCCACTGGGCCGACCAGAACTTCACGAGCAGAATATCGTTGTTACTTACAACGAGAATGGGATTCTTCATTTTGTCGTTTCTGTTCGTTTGTACTTGGTGAAAATAAAAATTATTTCAAGAACTTGTTTCGTGTTACGGTTTTTTTTTTGTTCAACCGAACATTCCAATGTCCGTGAAGCTGCGAACTGTAGTAAGAGGTATAATGAACACGGATTTCTGTGTTGAGATTCTGAGAAATCTTCAACCTTATAAATTATCTCAAAAGTGCCGACACTCGCCGACTCTATCCCGCATTTGAAAAGCTTTTTTTGGACCAGGTAGGCTGGATGGCGCTAAGAATAAGGAATTTACAGTACGACAAAACCAATTTGATATTTCATAAATATTAGTTGGCACAATTAAATAGGATAATAATAAGAATAGTTGATAGAAATAAATACACAATTAAACTAAAATATTTTTCTAGGCTTTCTTATATGTTCTTTATAATCAGTTACAACTTATGTTAAAAAATAAAGTGTTATATCAAAACAATCAACATTTTTAAATCGTACTTAAAATTTAAAAAAAAAGTACTTATGTAGTAAAATAACGAAACGATTTCTTAGAAATTGTACTTTGTAAATTCCCATATAAATTTTTCTTTCAATATTTCAAACGATATCTTTTAAACTTCCCAAATATTTATTTATGTCCGGGTAATTTACTATACATTATTCCAGTCCAACCGAAGCTTCTACGCAAGCTTGTAGACATCACAAAAAAATCTCAATCCTTATAATATTTTTTAAAGCATTTAACCATTTTAATCTCAACGGGGCTTTGAGCTTATTACGTCGTGAAATTTACAAAGACACAAAGATTGACCTTGGATGGACGGACACACGCGCCTTACTACAATGCTTCCCAGTACTGAGTAAAAGCATAAAACAAAAAAAAAAACAGATTGTTTCTTTTGCAGTCGTTTTCATGGACCGCACTCCACCTTAACATCAGGTTATCATAAAACACGAATAAAAAAGAATGTGCTTTTGATTAAAAAAAAAACATTAAGAATGTTGCGAGATCTCCAAGTACAAAGTGATCGCAGATTCATGCCGCAACATCTAGCCGTGCTGTTATTTAAAACTCGTCTTTAAGTTATATGGCGTAAGGGTGATAATAGTTTGAGAAGTGAAAGAATAATGGTGTTCTATGGAATTTGGGCCGTCAATCTTAACTGCGATGGTCGATGATCTCAACGGCATTTACGAGTTACTATTCTGTACAATGAAATTTGTTCGCTAGCTATGTGGGTGATTGGTGGCAATTTTCTTAGATATTTAGTCGCCTTTCAGGTTTCATTGATCCACAAATCAACCATCAATAACCAAAATCGCTGGCTCGCACTTCGCCCCTGCCTGATGTTAAGCTGGATGTTAATGAACCGCAAGTCGCAGTCGCATTCAGTATGTCGGCATATTTAAAACAGGCAACTTTCAAGCTCATCGCGAAACGCGACTAAGTCACTTTACTATCTGTACACTTAAAAGTGGTGTGGTGGTACTGCCCCGTATCGGCAGACTCGGCAAATAAAAATCAGCCTTCTGTCTGACTATAGAGATTTTACAGACTATAGGTTCTGATTTTGAACGTAGCCGATAAAGCCCCCCCGTGTGCGTTTAGGACTTTTAGGGGGTAGTAAAACATCTCTTGAAGACCCTACAACCGATGGGGAAGAAAGGTTCTAGAGTGGAGACCACGAACTGGAAGACGCAGCGTAGGTAGGCCGACATAGTGAAAGTCACGGGTAACCGGTGGATGCAACTGGCATCTTGTGTTCGGAATGGCATTCTTAGGGGGAGGCCTAAGGAGGCCTAATTTTTAAATACTAAATATTCGTATTATTTTGAACTAATTATTAAATATTAGACAAAAAAAAACATGAAACCAATCTTTGCTCTGACCGGGAATCGAACCCAGGGCTTTACGCGTAACAAACTGGTATGCTAACCCACTAACCCATGCGCCACGCCTTTAGTCAAATGAAAACGTAAGTAATTTCCTATAACGCGAACAGCATCCCTATTATCTATTCTCTTACCCTTATCTCTTTACTGAGAAAATATTGTAATAAAATAATGACGTTAAATGTTATTATTATTATGAAATACATTTATTTGGCCGCATAGTGACGTCGACTGAGGCAGTCAGGTTCATCAGTCGTGGGCGCTCTCATAGATTTAATATTGTAAATTCAATATTTGTTAATAAAAAGAGAACGGATATATGCTCCAGGTTTGGTCACCCTGCTGATCCAGGGTAGTACAGATACTGAAGTGACTTAGTGGCGTTTCGGGATAAGCTTGTAAAATTGCCAAAATAAAAAACTTACGTTTTGTTCGATCCCTCATGCCTTTTTTTTCAAGGGGAGATAAATAAAAAATCAAATTACAATTTAATATCACGAATAAAAACGGAAACAAATCTTTGCTCTGACCGGGAATCGAATCCGGAATCTTAATTTTGTACTCTCAATATGGTGGATCCAAACGCAGAACTTTTTGTAGACTTACACTTGGTCAGATCTCTTTAGTATCTCCTTTTGTATTCGAAAAATATTACTGAGTTAAGAACAGAGTGCAATGAAGTATAATCGACATACGGCCTAATTCAGTTTTTTCAGCACGATGAGGTAATTTCAGAAACAATGAAAATCAATCTTCAGAAAAAATACGGCCAAAATTTTATTGACAAGAGTGGCAGGCAGTGGTATAGCCGATGCGGGGTAGTTACACGAAAACAGACCGTGAATTGATCGCTTTTGTGGATCAGCTTTTAAGTTTCCGGTTCCAACTAGAACGGCATAGTGGATGTGACTGTTACTTACAATTTTATAACTGTAGTAGCAGTGACCTCCATTCATGGACCGCACGATCAGGGGTACTGTCATATGTCGGTCCAATTAAAAAATAAATTCAAAACTATTATTTTTATTTTTTATTTAGCTATTCGTTCTTTATAAGTAAATTTTATTATAAGTATCTAATAAGTTATTCTGATTGTGCAAATGGATAAGTAAATATTCACGTAAGTATTACAGGTAGGTAGCTGCTTCGCAATGTTGCACAATTCACATTGTTCGCACGATAACTCTTTTATTGCTTCACACGACAATTACGCGATTGTCTGCTGACGTACCTACTTATACTTTTTCATTACCTACCTACTTTTTTTATCAGTTGCTTGCAATTTCACAACCTTGTCAGAACAATAATCATAAGATAATTCTGAAATTAAATCCATAGATTTTCTGAGTTGACACAAAAAGTTACGAATAAGTAGAAGAAAAAAGCAAAAATGTGTTGCAACACTCTCTCGTGTATGTTGTGTGTGTGTTTTCAGACAACATACAGATTCACGTGTTTTACCTGCCATACCCTGGTTACGCCAATGCTGAAGTGCGATCCATGAATGAAGGTGATTACTCAATCTATCAATCAAATTGTCACGCCTCCACAGGGATAGGCTGAGACAATGGAGCGCCACTTACCACGATTTCAAAGCAATTCTCTCGATACAATTCTCTTCATACAGGCTCTGTGGTTATGGGCACTAGGCAACTTAGCTTTCTTGAGGATGTCTCCGATTTGGTCGGAAAACACCATCCTGGGCCTGCCTTGTTTAACATCAGAATCAACATCATAACATCATGTTAATCCACATCAGAAATTAATACCATAAATTTTCCGAGTTGCATTAAACTTGACAACTCGTGAATTATCCTCTATTTTCAACGGTGATTACTACTACAGTTAAATTACCGTGGGCAGCAGTCAGTACCGTGTCATCCACAATGCCGGCCTAGTTGGAACCGGCAACCTACAAGCTGATCCCTTAACTCCACGGTCTGTAAGTGGTAGTACCACTCTTGGTCACATCAGATAAAGATGCGTTTTCAATCCAAACCAGACCTCTCTCAGTCCCAGGGAATTAAAAAAAAACTCGTATATTTACATTAAAAGTTTACTTTACATAAAATTGTATCCCGAGGTTCCATATTAAACAACATTAACGACAACTTTAAATAACATTCCTTAAGCGCCGTTATGTTCACACAGTATTTCTTTACAAAGCGTATTGCGCTCCATCAGGTGCCTTCAAAATCTCATGCAAGCCAACAGGGCCGGTGAGCGAATGATGTTTTCTGAAATGTAACCAAGTCTTTTCAACACAATCGTGTGTCCCATAAATCGTCATATAAATTGGAAGAACGAGAGACAAAATAATGAGAAGAAAATACAGCATCATGTAACCAATACTTGGTTTGAAGCTTTTGTTAAATGTTTTAATTGGGGGCATTTTCGTAACCAAATAGATTTTTGAAAAATAAAATCTCATAGCCCTTTTTTTATTTTTTTATTTCGGCAAAGAATATCTCTGATCTGCCCAGTGACGGCGACTTGGGCATCAGACATCGCCTTGATTTTCTTTTAGTAGTACCTCGTCATATGACAGCACCCAACCTTATGTTAACCCTTTACGGCACAAGACTATTTTTTATATATTTTTTAAATTAGAAATAAATGAGAAGAGGCATTTACATTATGGAGAAAATATTTAAAAAATATACAAATGTGTAAAAAAAGAGGTATTTATTTTTCAAAAATTTTAAACCTGATGATGCAGTATAATTGTGAAATAAGTGTGAAAGTGTGAATAAGTGTGAAAAGATTTAAAACAATTATTATCTTTGGTATGGGATGCGACTTGTGTAGACACATTATAGCCCCATCTCACATCCAAGCGACCTCATTAAGCGCGGAAATTGCGGCGATTTCTGCTGAGAACCTCAAGTTGCGCAAATACGCTAACCTCGGTACTGGTTACGAATTTGCGCCGTTTGGGGTCGAGACGATGGGCCCTTGGGGACCTTCAGCTAAGCGCCTGGCCAGGGAGTTGTCCAAGCGGCTGACGGAGAAGTCTGGAGACATGAAGGCTGGCAATTAATTCTGCCAACGTATTAGCCTTGGTATACAAAGGGGAAATGTTGCCAGTCTCCTTAGGATTATCTCTGATGCGACGTCATTGGATATTTTTTATTTATAGTTTAATTATAGTTAATATACTATTAATTTTATCTGTTAAATAACTGTTATTAATGTTCTTATTAAAAGATAAAGCTACGCGACACTTTTCATATTCAATTTGGGCTATTGCAGTATATCATGAAAGTTTGCATCATAGCCTTTTTTGGGTTCATACAGGCCAGTGATCCAATCTGACTTCTTTTGGTGGAATATATTAACATGGACCTTACTTCTTATTGTCCTGGATGCCTGTTTCTTTGTCGCTTATGCGCTTCGGCCGGTTCGTTCTAAGATATTTAAGCTGTAGTGCGGTCCATGAATGGAGGTGACTGCTACCAGATATAGATAACTGTAAGTAGCAGTTGCATCAACTATGCTGGCCTATTTGCTAGAAAATCAGGCAAATTAAAATCCAAAAGTCAGCCTCACAATAAGAAAAATTAAGCAACTAGGTTAGTTAAAACAGAGCCAAAGCGCTTCGTGTTAATATTAAGAATCGCTATTTTGCAAGATAATTTCGCAACATATCCATTGAACTGTGCAGACTGTAGAAAGCGGCACGACTGGCTGTCATTGGCGGGGGTAACGTCGCGACCTCACTTTCACTCACATGTACTGACTATTAGAGAAATTAAAATTAGAAAACACAAATAAACACACTCATAGTTGCAGAATCCAACTAGGCCGGCATTGAGGATGCGATGCTACTTGTTGTTATTTACCTGTAGTAGTAGTTGCCTCTATTCATGGACCGCATTCAAGTTTAAAAGTGGTGAGGTCAGACGTGTCTCAGTAAAAAAACTAATATTTTTTTATTTTGGCTGGACCATAAGACAGCACTCCGCCTGATGTTAAGCTAGAGTGCATTCCATGAAAATTATATTCATAGTTTTTAATTATATTTATATATTATTAGTTCTATACTAAGCTACTAAAGTGCTTGTATCATAGAAACAGGTTAACCAAAGTACATACATCAAAGATACATTAGTACCGGCAAGTGGTTTTGAACCTGTGCTCTCGGTGTTCGTAACCATTCATGGACTATTCACCTATAATATGTGACTGCTACTTACAGTTACTGTAAGTAGCAGTTAGATTCACTATGTCGGCCTATACAAAATCGCCGTCACTACGAGAGTTTTATATTCCTTATATTGAAATTAACTTTTAATAAACAGTTCGCCAAAGAACCGGAGTTACCGACATAACTCGAAGGATTTGCGAGCTGAAGTGGCAATGGGCCGGCCACATCGCTCGAAGAACCGACAACCGATAGGGAAGAAAGGTTCTAGAGTGGAGACCACGAACCGGAAGACGCAGCGTAGGTAGGCCTCCCACTAGGTGGACTGACGACATAGTGAAAGTCACGAATAACCGGTGGATGCAGTTGGCATCTTGTCGTTCGAAATGGCCTTCTAAGAGGGAGGCCTATGTTCAGCAGTGGACGCTTTCTGGCTGATGATGATGATGAGAGATTAACTAAATAAAGTCATTAATGATAATTTTCCTATATAATCATAAACCACATGGCGATTTGTCATCTCGTAAAACCAGATGTAAATTATCATATCTCTTTAAAACATAATAACTATTAATTTCCCGGTTCAAATCTCGGTTAGAGTACGATTAACGGAAATAATATCCTAGTTTTTCTAGTCATTTTCTACCCACATGCACCAACTGTCGATATTTTTTGTTCCTTGTGACGCGAAAACGACATCTATCCTCTTGTCTGATAGTAATCTAGGCATAATGACGGCGACTGGGGCAGCCAGAAACTGATCATCAGGCGGGTTGAGGTCAAATATCGTGTCACGATAAAAAAGGTCAAAGTTTGCCGACGATTGAATCAACAACAAACGGTCGAATTGAGAACCTCGTCCTTTTTTGAAGTCGGTTAACAACTCAATTTACGGATGCGTTAACCGCCGTCACTTGCTTAAAGGATGTTATTGTTATGTACGGGCTCGTTTCCGCACTTGCCCCTCTGCAGTTTCTTTGTGCGTACTTCAACGGTTTGTTCTCAGCGGAGACACCCGATCTCCCGATAGGCCAGGAGATCCTTCTTGTTGCTCAGAGCATGCAAGAGATAATATTAATCTAGATACGGACTAACAAGTATACAGACCGTGAAGTGATTTGGTCAAGTTTCAGGATCAGTTTGTAAGTTGCTGGTTCCAACTAGGCCGGCATAGTAGATGTGATTGCTACTCACATTTATTAAATTGTAGTAGCAGTAGCATCCATTCATGGACCATACTCCAGCTTAACATCAAGCGGGGTGCTGTCATATGTCGAGTCACAATAAAAAATAAAAAATAAGATTTTGTTTAGACGCGACTTCAGACGTCGACTTGTTTGGGGATGGGTCTACTGTGTACACATGCCGCATCCCCCACCAGGGTTCTGCTAATTTTACACGACCCAACGGTCACGTATTGCGGGTACTCTATCAGTGGCAAGAGGCCTTCGCATATTGAAACCATAAATATAATATTCTTAGGCCGGCATCGTGAGAAGATATTAGTCACCGTGATTGTAACTGCAACACGCTTGGACCACAATAGTTGAGATCCAAAGGAGGTCTTATGCATACATTAAGAAACGTTTTTCGCTTATTATCAAACATATCGTTTACGTGTCTTCCATGGAATTGCTTGCTTGTCAACATATCCAGTTACTGAGACAAAAAACTATTGAAGGTATCTTTGGATTGACTAAGATTCATTTTGGTACAATAAAATAAAAGAATTACAATACAAAAAAGTACAATTAATAATAAAAAAAAGTACAATAAAAAAAAAATGGGTAGGAACCATCTAAAAACAAAAATAAAGGATATTTCATTATTTTTTTTTTATATTTTTGCTGACAGGTGTGTCGCATTAGTTAGCACACCATTCCGTTACGCGTAAAGTCCCAGGTTCGATCCCCTGTCAGGATCAACTTGTTTGTTTCCGGTTCCATTTAGGCCGCCTACGGAAGTGTTGGTTATTACAGTTTATTAACTATAAGTAGCAGTTGCATCCACTATGCCAGCCTAGTCGCGGATTAAACTATTTAACAAAAGTAAACCGCAACCGTAAAAATCATTTATTTCCTTTTTTTAACACCAGATTTGGTTGCCAAAGAGTAGTAAGCAATGGTGCCTAATCTGCCGATCCGGGGTAGTACCACTACTTACAAGTTTACAGACAGTAAAGTGACTTAGTCGGGCTTTGAGATCAGCTTGTAATTGCCGATTTTAACTAATTGTAAGTCGACATAGTGAATGTGACTGCTACTTAGAGTAGCAGTTACCGCCATTTATATTTGCTGTTATATTATTCCTGTATATATCTATAAAACTTATTAATATTAATCTATAAAAACTCTTTTATTAAATAAACTAGATAAAAAAAAGATGCATTGTAAATTTTTGTAATGTCAATTTATTACCAATTGATCAATCAATTGGTTTCCAATAATGGTTGACGAGTAATTGGAGGGTTGATGCGGGACATGGGCATGGTCAATTAGAGTGCCAATTAAAAGTTATTTATTTTCTAAACGGCATCATTGATTTCATATTGTAAGAGGTTGTTATCAACTCAGATAAAATAAAAATATACTTAAAGTTAAATTAACTTGGAGACGCTTTTGCATTTGTAGAGCGCGTTATCATTATGTCGTGGCGGTAGATAAAGATGTTACGATCTCCTATATATGTTTAGTTTTAGCTTTTTATAGTAGTGTACAGCAAATAAATAAATAAACAATTTTTATAACTTTTTATTGTTATTTATTAAAATATTTTGCCTGATTGCCCTTCAAATATTATGTCGGTTTGAACCTAAAGTGCTTCCATCTGACCAAGATTTCGAGAGGGTATGTGACGTATGTACAGTCAGCTTCAGATATATGTGAGCACGCAATGTGATCAAAAGTATCTATACAATCAGGGTGGTCATAAATATCTACACACATTAGTTGTCATAATAATGTGAGCATTCAATGCGTCAAAAATATCTATACAATCAGTTAGTCAAAAATATCTACACACTCACTTATAAATATGTCAACAGACAATTCAGTAAATTTGTTTTAAAATATACATATTATATGAGTGTGTAGATATTTTTGATTATTTGCGTGTGTAGATATTTATGACGCATTGAATGCTCACATTAATATGACAACTAATGGTGATAATTATGATCACCCTGAATGTATAGATACTCTTGATCACATTGCGTGCTCAGATATATCTGCTGCTGACTGTACATGTTTCGTCGGTATTCTGCAATTTTTATCAAATAGTTAATTCGTAAGTACTGAATTTCGTGCTTTTCTAATAAAACTTTTTCGGTTATCGTCCGTTTGCTTCCAATTAATACCTAAGGAGATGACGTGTTTTCGTAACGTGTGTTAATAATGGAAACGCGCTCTTAGGCCACCACTACAAATGCAAAAACGTCTCCAAGCTAATTTGACTGTACTTTCTTTTATTTTATAGTGTGTCGCGACAATAAATAAAGAGGTCATCTGATGGTAAGGTCCAAGAGCGTCGACGACTAAAAAATTACGATTTTTTTTATTGTGACTCCACATATCATAAGAATGACATATTTATTGTCATAGTACTTAGTTTTATGACGATTTATGACTGATGATTTTTTGATTTGTCTAATGGTAAGTAATTGTAGGTTCAAGAATGTCGCCGATTGAATAACCCGACTCAGTTTACGGCTGCCTCAGTCGCCGCGACTAAATCACTTCTGTCCGTGTTCTGTTCTTTTTCATGCCTCGCTTAAAGAATATAAGGTTATAGGATAGGGAGAATACATAGGCAGGCAAAGCATTCCACTTGTCGATAAAGAAAGTTTTGTTTGTTCGGTCGATATAATACTGTACGAGTATGTTTTGTACAATTAATAATGTTTGCAGGCTCGTCGTGGTCGCGTAGGACAACGGAGAGATCTTTTATTTCATGAATAATTAATATTTTAGATTTGACCTATAATTAGTATGCCATCTAACAAACAATAATATAGCAAGGTACTCAGAAAATTATATACGCTACATGAAACATGGCGAGACGGTTTCGCGTGGCAGACTTTTGTACAACCCCTATCCCTATTAAATCAAACCAAATAAGATCTTATTACAATGGAACTAAAGGTTGAAATAGCAGTCGAAATTTTCACAGGATGTTTATACGAAACTGTAGAATTACCTAGAATTTACGGTATACTTTTATTCATTTTATTCAAGCAATATTAAACTTAATCTTCTGACAATAAGGACGAGATTTGCTTACATACTAATGAGACTTAGATCGTTTCTATTGAATGGAATTGTTGTACCATGAACTTCCGTCTAGTTACTTGATGTTGGTGGCCGAGTGGTGGTACCCGAGAGAATGAATGGGTAATTCATGGTTGTTTTTTCAGGTTGTTTTATTAGGTTTGATGGACACAATTGATCCATCAATAGCCTATAATTGTCTGTGCAAAGTTTGATGGAAAAAATTGTTTCCTGCGGGGTTAGGTTGGGCAAGTTAAAACGATTAACGTTAAAAGCTAGGTTAAATCCAATAAAACTTTACGCGTAACGAATTGGGGTGCTGACCAATGCGCCATGCCATGCCGTCACAAAATGTATTATTGACATTTACCTATCATTCAAAGAGGTCACAGAATATAAACCTTTCTTTGTTTGTTTAATTAATAAACATATTTAATTATCAATATTTACTTCATATTACAGTATCAGACCAAAGTTCAAAAGTCGACAATATCACGGAATTGATACATGGAAGGAAACCTTATATTATCCACTAATTTTCCTATTCCCTTCGTTCAAAACACTCCCAGAGCCACTGATAAAAGTGAATTTATTTAATAGATCAATCAAATTGTCACGCTCTTTTCCCACAGGGATAGACAGAGACAATGGAGCGCCACTTGCCACGTGCACAAATCCCTCGGGTCCTTCATATTCACAATTCTCTTCATACAAGCTCTATGGTTTTGGGCACTAGGCAACTTAGCTTTCTTGAGGATATCTCCTATTTGGTCAAACACCCTCCTGGGCCTGCCTTGTTTAACGTATCCATTCACATGAGACTCAAAAATTATTTTCGTCAATCTACCTTCACTCATTCTTTTCATGCATTCGAAGCATTACTTTGTCAATCCTTGTCACTAAATCCTCTTTCAAACCACATCTATCACGCACTGTCCTATTCCCTATTCTATCCGCTATCGTTAATCCACATTTAATAGTATTAGCTCAAACTCAATGTTAATTAAGTACGTTAAAAATATATTACCCATTTTTCGGCTTAATTTGCATAGCCAATCATTTTGTCTTGTTGATGCTTCGGGATTACTACTGGATATTTTAAAACTTATTTAGTCTTTATTTAGATTAGGCTATTACACAAACCAGCCACCAATAACCTGAAATTTCCTCGCTTACTTTGGCTATTCAAACAGTTCCAATTCAACATCATCCCTTTGTCTCTTTCACACTTATTGAAGAAGTGAGAAGAGACCCTAGTATGGTTTCAATGACAATAACTTGCCTGTCTCTTTTACACTTGAGGGAAAAGAATGTGAGAGAGATAGACCCTATTATGATTTAAACAATGCATGTGGTCCATTCACAGAAAGGTTATAACCAAACATGTGCTAGTACATATGCGTATCACATGTCTGTTAATGCTATTCATGATTTTTAGAGGTTTTTTTTTGTGACTTGACATATGACAGTACTTTACCTGATGTTAAGCTGGAGTGCGGCGACTGCTACTACAATTTATTAACTGCAAGTAGCAGTGGCACCCACAATGCCGACCTAGTTGAAACCGGCAACTTACAAGCTAATCCCGAAACGCGACTAAGTCACTTCACGGTCTTATTTGTAAAGCTATTGTATTCTTGGTTTTGTCATAATGTGTTCTAATCCCATAACATTGAATCCCTCAAGCGAAGCAATTTACAAACTGATCCCGAAACGCGACTAAGTCACTTCACGGTCTTATTTGTAATGCTATTGTATTCTTGGTTTTGTCATAATGTGTTCTAATCCCATAACCTTGAATCCCTCAAGCGAAGCAATTTACAAACTGATCCCGAAACGCGACTAAGTCACTTCACGGTCTTATTTGTAATGCTATTGTATTCTTGGTTTTGTCATAATGTGTTCTAATCCCATAACCTTGAATCCCTCAAGCGAAGCAATTTACAAACTGATCCCGAAACGCGACTAAGTCACTTCACGGTCTTATTTGTAATGCTATTGTATTCTTGGTTTTGTCATAATGTGTTCTAATCCCATAACCTTGAATCCCTCAAGCGAAGCAATTTACAAACTGATCCCGAAATGCGACTAAGTTAGTCGTACAGTGGTAGTTCACGGTCTGTATACTTGTAAGTGGTGGTACTACCCCGGATCGGCAGACTGGGCACCACTGCCTACCACTCTTTAAATTTGCTACTAATAAAGACTTCTTATCCTTTTTAAAAATTTAATTACATTTCTATATAAAGCTACTAAACGTGCTTATGTCATAGAAAAAGGACGGTCAAAATACATACATCAAAGAGACATTGGTACGGGCATGTGGTTTTGAACCAGGGGCTCTTGGTTTGTTATACGAACAAAAGATGTATTTGAAATAGAACTTTTTTAAATCAAACAATGATCATTCAAAGATAAACTTGCACTATACTTCTATCAATGAGAGTCTGGGAACTTCACAGACAACGGACTGTGGGAAAATTTTTAGCTTATACATTTGTATAAGGCTCTTGCTTGGTGATAGCTATGTGGTCAGAGCGGTGGCGAGTAAAGGAGTAACTCCGCCAGCGACTGCAGACTGCAGACTGCACTACTGGTTTGTATGAGATAGATCCCATGCACGGCGACACTATTGCGAAAATCAGCATTTACGTCACTCAATCACGTCACTTAAGTCAATCAATCAATCAAATTGTCACGCCTTTTTCCCACAGGGATAGGCAGAGACAATGGGGCGCGATGGTTTGGGCACATGGAAAAGATGAGTGAAAGTAGATTGACGAAATCCGATGTGGATGGATGCGTTAAACAAGGCAGGCCCAAACAAGGCAACCAATTCGGAGACATTCTCAAGAAGGCTGGGTTGCTTAGTGCCCATAATCATAGAGACTGTATGAAGAGAATTGTGAATGTGAAGGAAGCGAGGGAGTTGTGTCAGGATCGTGGCAAGTGGCGCTCTATTCTCTCTCTGCCTATCCCTGTGGATATCCCTGTTATTTGACAGTTAAGTTTATGTAAGCGAGAAAACAAACTGTCGAACAAGGAGTTTACTTCACAAGTATCAGTAATATGACACTATAGAAGTATAATTTTCTGTGAATGAATCTCTGAGAAATTCACAGGCAACGAGACCATGGGAATATTATTTTTTTCCCCTTGAGCATAACTGTTTTTGTAACGAGTATTTTTTTCGTTACACATTTATCGTGGGATTTCTCAATGGTTGCACTATGTTTGAGATAAATCCTCACATATCTACTTGTGTTGAGTGATGTTTACCTAAAGATTTGGTTTTCCTAAGTTCCAAAATTCAATATCTGATAACCTATTTATTTTTTCCTCTCCTATACTACGCACCTTACTATGTACTTTTTCGAGGTTGTTGATTTGAAAAATTATATAATAGAACTAGTTTTTAGGCCGGCATAGTGGATGTGACTGCTATTTACAGATGTTGATCTCCAGCTTAACATCAGACGGAGTGTTGTCATATGTCAATCCATAATAAAAAGCACGAACATTTTCCACCTTGTCCAGCCAGCCAGCCCCCCTAGCACGGCAATCCAAAAAGCAAGATAGAGACTTGCAAAGAATATCATCCCAACTTATTTTAAATAACTTACTAGAACAGTGTATCAATACAGATATTTAAACGTTCTGTGAAACTTTACACAAAACAAAGCTTAAAATTTTTAATTTTTTTTTAAAACATTTGATTTGCCGGCCTACTAAGTTATTTAAAATTTTATATCGCGGATATAAAACACCAAGTAGTGGAAAGTCTGCAGTTTGTGAGCATCAACAGGACGGCGCCAATCACTACATCCGTTTCGACAAACCGAAGATCCTCCCAAAGGAAAGTCGACTGATACCCAGGATGGTACGCGAGGCTATTGAGATTAAAAAACATCCTAATTTCAATAGAGAATGTGGTTGGCGATTATCTAACACCTGGGACCCCATAATACATACACTCAAGTCCCAAGTCCAGCAAACTGCCAAATCAGATGACGCCGTCAGTTATTTTTGCAAAAAATTGAAATAAACCGGGAACAGAAAAACAATCCAACATCAAACGGGGTAGTTTTGGAAACAATAACAGCATCAACCAATAGGACAACCAACATCTCAGTCTCTCCGTGACCACGATGTCTTCAAAGCTCTCAAAACGTCGGAATAATAAAAAAAATGTTAAATCTAAACCAAAATAAACGCGATAGTAAGCCGCATAAAATTTGTTTAATTTATTATTTAAAATGAGTTACAATAATATTCCTTGCAGTTCTTTATCTTGCTTCTTGGATTGCCGTACTAGGGGGGCAGGTGGCTCAATCATAAAATTGCAAGCAGTTTGAGCAGTTTAGCAAATTACTAGGCATTGAAATTGCTTCAGCAGTTGAAAGAACATAGGATAGAAGAATTTCGACGTTGTGAAGCTCAGTGAGTCTCCAAATGAGCGACAGACGTCGACAACAGACGTCGTATTCGACTGATGTAACTGTAAGGCGACCGTGGTGTAGTGGTAGTGCAATAGAGCACGGGTTCCAACCACTCACCGGTACCAATGTATCTTTGATACTTTGGTTGTCCTGTTTCTATAATACAAGCACTTTAGAAGCTTAGTATACCTATATTAGAAATATATAATAATAATAAAAAAAAAATCGTTCAGACTTAGATGTTCCAAAAAAACTTACCTAAATAATAACATTTAAATTCTCATAAAGGCCTGTAAAAACCCATAATGCATATTTAAACTAATTTGCTCTATATATAGTTAAGTAGTTAATTACTTTTAGTAACAAGTAAACATAATTAGCGAGTAATAATGTCATTTAATGTTGATATTTAGGCTTGTTACAGACATAATATTAGCTATAATGTTCTACTTTAAAGACGGTCGTGGTGTAGTGGTAATAATATTCTACAAACACTAAAACCCCGGTCCGAAACCTTTGACATATCGACGATAAGATAGATACCAATATCTCCTAACATCTTATTTTATTATTACATTTAATGTAAATTTTAAGTTTAAACTAAAGTTCATTTATTTTTAATATTTTTTTGTTTTATTGCATTGGAGTACTTACGTGCCCATAACCATAGAACTTGTATGAAGAGAATTGTGAATGTGAAGGAAGCGATAGAGTTGTGTCAGGATCGTGGCAAGTGGCGCTCCATTGTCTCTGCCTATCCTTGTGGGTAAAAGGCGTGACAATTTGATTGATTGAGTCGATATTTACTTTGGTTGGTTGAACAAACTTCAGATCAATTTAGGGTTCGCAGTAAAGACCATTGTATAAGGATTGTCGATTAACAGCGTACTCAATTTCTATAATCGGCAAGTTTCGCTAGATTCGATTTTATGTAGCTCAAGGGCATTCTATGAATGGATGCGACTGCCAATATAGTTAAATAACAGCAAATAGCCATACCTAGCTGAAACCGGCATCTTTAAAGATCTCGAAACGCTACTGTTAATATATTTCATAGTACAGTATAATAGCCCATAGATTAAAAAAATATATCGTATATTAAATATTATTTCTGTGTGGTACAAGCTTTATATTAGCAGTGTTATCAACATGAACGACCCTTGATTCAGTTTCTATTAAAAACAACAATAAAAGCACATAGTTTAAAAGGGTCACGTGATAACATGTGATAACTGTACATACAATTTTCAACTTTACTGTAATACAAGTAAAGTTGAGATTTCAATACTATAAACCCTAAAATAAGATTATTATAATCTTACTTTTAGGGTAATTAAAAACGCAGATCTTTCTGAAATACGTGAGTCACACGATAATGAGTAATTTTTAAAAAAGCAATTTGTTTTTTAATATAATGTGGCTCGACATGTGACAGCAGAATAAAGGCGAATGTGTTAGGCAGTGGTACCCAGTCTACCGATTCGAGGTAGTACCACCACTTACAAGTATACAGACCGTAAAGTGATTTGGTCGCGTTTCGGGAACAGCTTGTAAGTTGCCGGTTCCAACAAGGCCGGCATACTGGATGTGATTGCTACTCACAGTTATTGAATTATAGTAGCAATGGCATCCATTCATGGATCACACTCTAGCTTAATATCAAGCGGGGTGCTGTCATATGTCGAGTCACAATAAAAAAATAAAAAAAATAAAATAACAGACCGTGATGTGATTTGGTCGCGTTTCGGGAACAGCTTGTAAGTTGCCGATTCCATCTAGGCCGGCATAGTGGATGTGATTGCTACTCACAGTTATTGAATTATAGTAGCAATGGCATCCATTCATGGATCACACTCTAGCTTAATATTAAGCGGGGTGCTGTCATATGTCGAGTCACAATAAAAAAATAAAAAATAAAACAATCGTATCCACAGTGCTGACCTAGTTGAAACTGGCAACTTTTAGACTAATTCCGTAACATTGCTAAGTCTCTTCACGATCTGTACACCTACAAGTGGTGGTACTCGGTGGTACCTCGGATCGGCAGACTAGGCAAATGACCATAAATTACCACTCTTTATTTTTTTTTGTGAGGACATCCTCATGGATACTCGTGGTTTCTCGGGGTAGTTACCAGGATTATGCCGGACTCGTATCGGCTTAAAACCCCACGGTGGCTTCCTTCATCACAAACGCTGGAGATTGGTCCATGTTTAGGTTAAAATGCGCCAAGACGACCGTGGTACAGTGGTTGTAGAATGGCCTATAAAACCAAATTTAACCCCCTTTAAAATTACTTGATATATGTACTTTGGTCGTCCTGTTTCTAGCACATTAGTAGCTTAGTGTAGGAATGTAGATTAAATAAAAGTATTGTACTGAAAATAAAATTATTATGTCTCTAAATAATTTTGACTTTCTTTAGACTTGAAGGAGCTAGTTTATTTTTCTTTAACTTGTTCGAAATAAAAACATGAATATTAAAATATAATATGTCTTATTGGCATCCTATTAAGTGACAGATTGTTACTTAAAAGTAAATCGACAATCAAATAAAACTGTGGTACGAAGCCGCTGCATGGCATTTGCGGTACCTCGTACTGGCGTACCGAGCCAACGTTCCCATGGGAAAGCTCGGTGATTGCACTGCACTAGGTCGCCATCAACCTATGAAACATTCCTCATGGATACCGCTACATCCGGAATCATTATTACTACACGATTTCTTTAGGATAATCAAAAAAAATCTTCTTCTTCTTCTCCTAATTAATGGCGCCTGCGTTGTTTGTATTAAAACAAAATAATATAATTTTTCCAATGTCAAGTATTGGCCAAATGGCCGAAAAAACGTATGACCATATCATCTCGAGGCTCCACGTATCCCTCTGAGGGCAGAGATATACGTGGAGCGGCGCCACACTTCAGACTTTTAGCCATGATCCAACAAAAACCCCCTTAAGGGAAGTTATTGACTGATGCCCAGGATGCACCGGCCCATCTGCTTTCCGTATCGACACACGAGGCGGTAGTCAGACATAGCACCCCAAACGAAAAAATCTTATTTGGGTTATTTTACTGTTAAATAATTCTACAAAAATGTTTAGCCTCAGAAAGGATCTGTCGAGAAAAAACCCAAAAGATTTACCTTTTATTACCTTTTCCTTTCTAATACAAACAATAATAATATACCTAATTAAAAGTTTACCTATTCTCTGTTATTTTTAACATCTAATGCCCGCCGGTTCCCATAATAAACTATCCGTTATTGGTAACAGTAACAATTCTTTGTTCACTTCACAATTCACTGACGTTCGAAAAATAATATAAAATGAACAGTTTTACTATTTTTCGTACTTTATGATAGTAGTTGGCAGTAACTTGACTTACTATTAGAATAAGAATAGGACGGGCTAATGACTAACTTCACTTAACTGATTCAAAGGTGTCTTTTTCTTGACGGTCCGCAAAGAAAAAGACACCATACTAAACTGAAGTTGGTTGGAGAGTTAGACGTCACAAAATGGCGCCAATTCCGTCCTATTCTTATTTTATTCGCATAATATGCACTTTTTCTAATTTTTTGATGATGTTAAGCTGGAGTGTGGTTCATGAATGGGGGTGACTGCTACTACAATTCAATAACAGAGTAGTAGTTACATATAGATATGTTTTAACCCAAAATAAGCAGGCAAAACAGAGATAAAGAGGCCCAAAATCAATAACAAAGCTAAGCCTATCCAAATTTTCGTATTCTTTGGCTCGACAACTACTTTTCTTAGTGGGCCGGCGAGCGCGACCGCGACTCGCTTCCAATCAAAAATGGAATGCAAGTCTTTTTGGTCTGCACTGTAAACCGCTTCTACCCGCATTGGCGACAAACTACTTTTTATTATAAACAATAATTGGAATTTTGTCAACAGTTAATAGATTAAATTGAAAACATGTTTTGTTATTTATTTTGACGTTTTAGGAATAATTTGTACAGTGCTAATTATAGGTAAATAAAAGTATTTTACTATTAAGTTTATAAATTGAACTCAATAAAATTCTCTTTTTAAAAGTTTTAAGAGTTAAAAGTTTCTCTTTGTAAAAACCTCTTAGTGGAAATCCGGTCTACGGTTCATTAGTCATTGATTTGTGTCTTTTACTAAATGTTTTAACTAATAATATAACCATATGGTTTTGTTTTAGTGAGGCATGATATTAATATGTTAGAACTTAGAACATTCGAAATAAACCGTAAAAAATACGAATGTGGACATTCTTTAAAAAATCTATAGGGATTCAAGGAAAGAGTGGCAGGTACAGGTGGTGCAACTTTACAGACCGTGAAATGACATAGTCGCGTTTCGTGGCTTGTCAGTTGCCGGTTCCAACTAGGCCGACATAGTGGATGTGACTGCTACTTACAGTTGTGTAACTGTAGCAGCAGTCATTTCTATTAAATGAGCGCACTCCAGCGGGATGCTGTCATATGTCCAGTCACAATTTAAAAAATCTTCATGAGTAACTCAATATTACTTTGGCCTACCAAGTACCCTGTACAACCACATTAAGTACCTTAATAGGAAATTTACTTGGTACTTTTAATATCTATTCTAATATACAATAGTACTGTAATTATGGTTTCCTAAATGTTTCTAGTGGCGGTACGTTGTTTCCGTATTTCTCTGTATTGTAAGGTTTAATTTAATAGGATAGCAAATAAAAACAAAATTGGAAATAAAGACAATAAATCCTTATTGCCCACCACGTTCTTGACAGGCATTATTGTGTATCGGCCAGTCATCTAAATATCGTGGGACGTAATTATCTACCTTAATACGCAATAAGGTCAATCCCACGTAAATAAAGTATTAGATGCATCTTTGTATATGGATAATCAAGGAAACTTACCATCGTCTTAATAAATTATAAATAATAAGATACAATAAAATAAATGATTAACTTGAGGTCTTAACTTATTAATATAGCAGTGAAATGACAATAAAAAGTAAGTGTAAAAACTACGACCCGAAAATCAGCCCTAAAATTCCATATTTATTATTGCTTAATAAGAATAACTCGCACATTAAATATTTTAAGGTATTCAACATTATATTATTATATTCATAGTGATGTTCATAGGATAGCTGTGGTCGTGTGTCATCTCATATATTATTATATGGCGCCTTCTAGATGTATAGTTAGTGTGATGAACTGCCCTACTGTCAGGATATTTAGTTTTATTAGGATAGGTGGCATAAAACCAGCAGACGATCAAAATGCTTCTCACGATACGAAGAAATGAGGAAACAAATCAACATACCTACTCACATAAGGTGTACATGTACATACATACATACAGGTCATGACATGACCTTTCTGCTTCGCCGTAGTCGGGTAAAAAAGAAATAGATTGGCATTTTGATAATATGAAACATTTTAACATGTTAATGTTAAACATCTGCAACGAACACATATTCGCGAATGATATAATTTGTATGCACTATTAAAAGCTGAGGTCTACGATGGAATCCTTGTGGTACTCCAAGTTTGGCTACTTAACTAAGAGATTGGTAACGTGTTTTTAAAGCTGTTGAGTTTAATTACGAATCACCCTAAGTATTAGAGCCATTAAGAGAAAGACGATACCATATTCATATGAGTTTATTATCAAAATAGGTACTTGATTAACCTTATGGAATGCACTGAATTGGTGTAAATATTAGTTTAGTAGAATCAGTTTATTGATTTCGTATGGTTCAGAAAATTATTACGTTTGGAGCAAAAATGTAAGGTTGGTAAATATTTTAAATGTATATTATTTTCATTTAAATAATTCCATATGTTTTTGTTTTCAATACGCCAGTGAACTACAGCTGATTTACTCTGCATTATGAGACAAAAATAGTATTGAATCATTGCATTGTCTACAACTAAAAATACAATACACACATTACGAGAATTTTCTTAGAACTAAATTTTAAAATATAATAAACAAGTGATAATGAAATTTGTTTTTAAACTCATAATGAGGTTAAACTTTAATCAGTTCATTATAAAAATAAATATATCATGCGCTTCTCCTTATAACCGAAGAATTTTTAAGTAGGATCTGCAGTGCTCATATACATAGAAATGAATTGTGGATGTGAAGGAAGAATGAAAGTTGAAGTGGCGCTCTATTATATCTACTTACGAAGGCTTGGAATGGATTTAATGCGTGGAAGTAATGAAGGTTTGGCAGTTGATTGATTGTTATGGCAGATTTAATTCTTCTAAAGATTTTACGTTTATAATTTTGTTACATTAATGCTTTTCTTTATTTAGCAAGTTTTGCTCTCTGCACAAACATTTCGTGCAAGTTTTTTTTAACGGTATAAATAAATATTTGAAATGTCTGAATACTTAAGTACGAGTATATTATATATTAT
The DNA here is from genome assembly GCA_905220615.1 of Tinea trinotella. Taxonomy (NCBI): domain Eukaryota; kingdom Metazoa; phylum Arthropoda; class Insecta; order Lepidoptera; family Tineidae; genus Tinea; species Tinea trinotella. The sequence continues at coordinate 7,049,205 of HG992314.1, forward strand.
GTATTTCTATATGAATATGGCGAGGATGACGATTCTCTTTGTGAATGTTTAATTAATTGCATACCAAATAAAGTTACGATTGTTTTGAGTGCTTGATGACGAAGTCGCTGTGAGATCATTGTGTTTAAATTTTGCGTTTTTAATACTCCACATGTAAGTATACCATAACTTTTTTTAGACATTTGACCTTGACTTGCCTGATTGTAAGTAAGGGGTTCATAAACCGATGCAGTTTAAAGTTGCTTTTTCACGCTTCGCTTGAAGGATACAAGGGATAGGATGAATCCATGGTCTGGATAGTATTTACTTGTCGATGAATCTATAAAGAAACGACCAAGCACCGAACCTTTTAATTTACCTGGCAGATTCAGTCGATAGAATGCAGAGAAGTCTTGAAGTAGGTAATCACGAAAAGCAAAAAGACATGGTATTTTATTTTATTTAACAACGAAGGTTGATTGTAATTAAAAACAATAGGCACCAAAGTGATTTGCAAAAATTATAAAATAATGTTTTTTATACATTGTATGAACATTGTAAAAGCAACCACGACTTTAAAAAGAACTTTGAGGCCCGTTGCTACTCATGTTTACAATTTAGAGCATCGGGTCCTAACACACTGAAATAAAAGTCTAACAAAATACATCTGGGAAGCTCCACTTTAAGCTGCTGAGTGGAGGCAGACTTTAAGATAGACCCAACGCAGTAGACGTTAGTGGTTATCGGTTGTTGACATTGTGTTGTCGTTGCTCGTTATAGAATCAATCAGGGTCCGCGGTTCAATAAAGGTAAAATCGGCAACTTTGAAGATGATCGCAAAACGCAATCGGCGATGGTGGTACTTATTTAGCCGATGCGTTATCGGCATGACCACTATGGAGCAACGTCTGCACTATCAAATTGAGATCCTTAATTTGAGATTAATTTCATCATCAAATTATTTTATTGCAGCATTAGACTCTAGTGTGGTTTAATCTTTAGATTAGATTCACTTCTATGATTCATATGGTTTAGTTTTGTTATGTAAATATTTATAATTCACTCACTTATATAACTTTGAAAACAATATCAGTATTGATTATAGATAAAGGATTTTATTATTGCGTTTGAAGTAGATAGTAAATTTCCTTTCGTGAATACTAATAGGAAAACAAATATCGTTCTATTCATCATTAATACAATATGGATTATTTTAAAATACTTATTGTACTTTTATTATTATTACTACATGTATTATATATAATATTATACTCGGATATGTATGTATATATAATAAATACTGCGCTAAAGTGACATCCTGCTGCATGTCTGATGCATTATGGGCAAAGTCTACTACTAAGTGGATTCCAGATTGCAGAAGACCCAAACGGAAATATGAGATGAGACTCCTACAATAGTCCGTGGCTAGAGCCCGCAAACAAATGAGACATGGAAAAAAGAGAGGTATACCTTTGCTCAACAATATTTTATTGGGGTAACATATTTATTAAATCATAGTAATGGTACGATAGGTAAATAATTTATAGGTATTTAATATAAAAAATATGTATGGAAAAACTTTGTTATTTACATACCTAACAAAAATTTGACCAGACACATTTTAACGATCCTTAAAATCACTGACAAGCATTTTCATATTTGATGATTCTCATGGTCGTCTTTGAATAAATTCAATGAAAAATTTAAATGTGCAAAAACAAGTAAATCTTGTTTAGTTTGCAGATGAGATGCTTTAAAAATACAAGTTTGTATTATAATTCATGAAAGGACTTAAAATTCAACCCTTCGTAATAGTGGGCACCGTTATTATTATTCTGATCCAGTTTCCATTGATATGCAAGTTAAGAGTTAAAATGGGGTCCAAGAATTAGAGGCACAGATGTGAATCGAATTGAGAAATAACAATAAAACAAGCTGACGATATTTTAAATGTAAGTCATACATTATGGAATTATATTAAAATAAGAAACAGTAAATAAGATGACAATAAAAAAAGTGAAATATATTTGAATAATTTTTTTTCTTTTTTATTATACATTTCTATACTAACTTACTAAAGTGCTTGTATCATAAAAACAGAACAACCAAAGTACATATATCAAGGATACATTGGTACCGGTAAGTGGTTTCGAACCAGTGCCACGCGGCTTACGTAGCCATTGCTCTGCCACTACACCACGGTCATGTATCTTTGATTTATGTACTTTGGTTATCCTGTTTCTATGATACAAGTACTTTAGTGGCTTAGTGCCTATAGAAATGTAAAAAAAAGTACATAATAATGAAACAAATTGTGAAGACGTCCGCACCCCAAACCGCATTGTCAAGCGCAGGGAGTACGTAGCCAAATCCTGTCTCGATAACCACAAACCAGACAGTTCAGTAGGGAGACAAATTTTGCCTGATTATTATGACTTGACATATGACAGAACTCCGCCTGATGTTAAGCTAGAATGAGTTCCATTAATAAAGGCGACTTAGCAGTAAAATAATTGCATCTACTATACCGGCCTAGTTGGAACCGTCAACTTTCAAGCTAATACCGAAACGTGACTAAGTCACTTTACAGTTTGTTCACTTATATATTATAAGAGTTGTGACTATAATGCAATTAAAATAAGAATAGGAACGAATCGGCGCCATTTTGTGACGTTTAACTCTGGAACCAACTTCACTTTAGTATGGTGTCTTTTCTTTGCGGACCGTCAAGAAAAAGACACCTTTAAATCAGTCAAGTGAAGTTAGTCAAAAGCCCGTCCTATTCTAATTCTTATAGCATTATACCTCAGATTGTGGCAGACTGGTAAAATAACCACCAACGTCTGCCTACCACTCATAATCAACCATTCCAGGGCACCGATTCATTATGCCGACGAAAAATCACTGAATTGCGTGACCAATGAACGTAGTTTATCTATTAATTAGTTATTCTCTGATTGGTTACGAAGATGTCAAATATCAGTGCAAGTTATTTCGCTGTCATGTATTAAGAGATTCAAGAAATATTATTATCGCACCTAATAATATTTCGGATTATTAGGTGCGATACTTTTTCTTTGGTTGTTTTTTATATAAAATATATAAATAATGGATGGATGGTGGATGCAACTGGCATCTTGTCGTTCGAAACGGCGTTTTAAAGGGGAGGCCTATGTTCAGCAGTGGACGCATTCTGGCTGATGATGATTCTTTAATAAATACTTACAAATAATTACTATGAAACAAATCTTGCTCCGACCGGGAATCGAATCTAGGACTTTGCGCTTAGACAACTGGTGTGTTACCAATGCTTTTTTTATTGTGACTCGACATCTGACTTCGACCAGTCTGATGGTAAACAAGAAGAAGTCCAAGAGTGCCGACGACAGTCGCCGTCACTACGCCGGCTATAGGTGTTCCTTCACGCATCGCTTAAAGGATCTGAGGTTACAGGATGGAGAGAACACATGGACTGGTAAAGCATTACACTTAAAGCTACTTAGAGTAAAGCTTCAATTCCATTGAGAATATTGATCCAGCCCATTTATTTATCGTATTTTATCTATAGTTAAAGCGATTTTATTTGGAAACATGAAATTTTAGACACGTTTTCAAGATGCGTATGTCGTGTCGCTCGTGCCCACGACATTTCATTGTGTGATCACACGTTGCCAATGCTATTATAAAACTACGTGATGATTTTATTAAAATAACTCAACATTGAAATATTAATTAATATGAATCGTGGTTTGAAATTTAAATATATATATATTGGTGTCGATTCTCAGAGAATTGTGAATCTGAAGGAAGCGAGGGAGTTGTGTCAGGATCGTGACAAGTGGCGCTCTATTGACTCTGTCTGCCTATCCCTGTGGGGAAAAGGTGTGACAATTTGATTTGAATAATTTGATTAGTGTCGATTCACATTCACTAACATAAACTAAACTTTTAACCTTTTCAATTTAAGGTGGTTTCTTAATTAATTTAGTCAAAATGCTATTTTCTTGTGCATACTGAACTAAATTTTCAGTAAATTTATACCTATCGTCTTTCACACAAGTCGGGAGACATTTTTAAAATTTAAAGATTTGCTAAATTTTCCACAAATTTGTTCCTACCGTATTTCGGGTAAGGAAGCATCCACATTCTGCCGACCGAATTGACAGTCTAACTAAAAGGTTCTGTGCCTTGTTTCTTTACAGAAACCACGTGACAAACCATGTGTTCTCCGATCCTATAAACTTGGTCAATGTCAGACGTCGAGTCACAATATATAGCAAAATATATAAAATAATTCGTTAATAAATTGTGATATATTGAGGACATCAAGAGATCATTTTGCATACTCTGTATAATAGATTTATTTAGAGGAACACAACGGTTCCATTGACGTAGATATTAGTAACGGTTTTCATGACGGTAAATTCCGGGTTCGATTCCCGGTTATAGCAAAAATTTGTTTCTAAGCAAGTTTTTTATTGTTATTTCTCATATTTTGTTAGATATTGCGCGAACATTGATTAATGAATTAAACAAATTTTATGCGGCTTACTATCGCGTTTATTTTGAATTTGATTTTACAATTTTATTTTATTTTACTTTATTATTCCGACGTTTCGAGAGCTTTGCAGCAATCGTCTCTCCGTGACCATGATGGCTGCAAAGCTCTCGAAACGTCAAAATAATAAAATAAAATAGTAAAATCAAACCCAAAATAAACGCGATAGTAAATTTGTTTAATTTATGTTATTTCTTGTAAGCATTTTTTTTTTGTTTATTTTTTGGGTACAGGCGCAAGGCTTACAAGTCTTTTAACATTTGCTGCCTCCTAATCATGCTACATGGCTAATCTATACCTATAATGCGAGCCAATTAAGAATAGGACTGGCTACTTGTTTATTACAATGGAGTCATAAATATGAGTAATCCACAACGTAGTATTGTCAAGTATATTTTTATGGCAAGGACGTACGTAATGGAATGTTTATGAACGTGCATTTGGGTAACATTTGTAAAGATGCCAACTAATATTCTTTTAATTAAATCAATTAACATTTATATAAATATTTATTTTAATAACACCCCGCCTGATGTTAGGCTGGATAACTGTAAGTAGCGCTAATCTCTATTCATGGACCGAACTCCAGCTTAATTTCAGGCGGAATGTCTAGTCACAATAAAAAAAAAACTAATAATTGAAGAAACATTTAACAACATTGTCTCTCTCCTATATGTAATAAAATATTATTATCTGCGGGTAATTCTTAATAAAAAATTATACTTCTTATCTTTTTGTTATTGTTCCGAGTCCAATGCATTGTTAAGTCGTCTACCAATGTGACTAACGGAAGTCTAAGTTTCCGCTTCATCATCTATTCCTAGAAGCGCAATGATGCACTCATTAAAATTATTGCATAAATTAGTAATGGAAAAAATATTGCGTCAAGACAGATTCGGAATTCGATCCCCGGTCACAGTACACGCGTGAATTTTATTCTGCCCAATTTTCTTTAGTAATTATAGTAGCTATACTAGCATGGGAACAAGTCGTAAAATCTCTATATCTTATATATCGCGCCTCAATCAGAATTGGCAAGGGGAGGGAGGGGTAGTAGCCAAATTCTCTTTGGATAATCAAGTTTTGGACAGAGGTCTATGTCCAGTAGTAGGACGTATATAAACTGAGCATGAGAACACAAACTTTAGATCGTCATTCAATCTGACATTAATTCGGGGATTTCCCGGTTTTATTCTACCACTAAACAAGGCAGGCGCAAAAGGGTGTTTGCCTAGTGCCTATAACCATAGAGCTTGTATGAAGAGATGTGAGGGAAGTGAGGGAGTTGTGTCGGGATCGTAGCAAGTGGCGCTCCATTGTCTCTGCCTATCCCTGTGGAAAAAGACGGGACAATTTGATTTGGTTTGATATTCTACCATCACTTATCTTTTATTTACGAGTATAAAACTCTTGCTTCTAAATATCAAAATGTATTTATTGTATATCCAAAGAATTAAAGTGTGAGATTTTGATAATTTCAATTTGGTAATTTTTCATTCTAAGCTAGATGAATACTTGTATTCTGGGAGAAATTTATGAAAAACAAACTTCAGTTTAGGATAACAATATCTAAATATATCACGCACGCCTTTTGAACTCTTTGTCACGGAGTGATCTCATTTCGCGCATTGTGATTCATATATTCCCACTTGGGTGACTCCAGTGGGTGACTGCGCCCGTCACAATACGCATAATAAATACTGTTTATACAGGCTGTCAAGGGATAAGGAATATATTCCATTGCGCGCATGTAGATGCTACACCAGTGACGTATTTACTATTAGGGCTCACGGGGCCCGTGCTCATGACTCCAGACCTTATGGGCCCAGAAACGACCTTTCGCCTACATAAAAAGAAGCTCAGTTCTATAATATTAATTCTGTCTCGTAAATATAAATCATAACAGAAAAATGAATACCCCGAAATAAGGAATTTGCTTAAGGTCAGTGTTACAAATTGCCGAAATGATAGCTTTCAGCTTGTCTCCACAAGATCTTTTTTCGATGGACCTAGAAGTGAACCCTCCCACTTCTACCTAACCTATAAATGGGAGGAATAAATTGTCCACAAACGGACGGACACCAGCGCATAGTTCATTACAGCGAATCATTATGAGAGTGACGTGTGTTGGATTCTTCACGCACAGCAATGGAATCAGGGCCTAATATGGTATAAACAAATTCGTACTTTGCTGAGACGTAGACATCTAAAAATAAAACAAAATCTACACCAACATACACTTATGTCCTAATAAATAGAAAAAGAAAAATATTTTGATTTTGGAGAAAAAACTATTTAGTCCACAATTGCCTCAACGTCGTCACTATGCCAGCCAGAGGGAAGAACACATAGTCGGGCAAACATTCTACTCGTCGAATTTAATTCCACTCGTTATATTGTTATATGTCGGCACCCTACTACAGCCAGACAACCAGCAAATTACCACCTCTTTTTTTATTAACAAATGTTTGTAATCTAAATATTATTTTTTATTGAGAAACAGATAAAATTAAAAGTATATCAAATAAAATTTAACTATTAGTAAAAAATATCATCTAATGAAGTCGCATCAGAGACAGGCAACATTTCCCCTTTGTATAGCAAGGCTAATTACGTTGGCAGAAATAATTGCCAGCCTTCCTGTCGCCAGACTTCTGCGTCTACTGCTTGGACAACTCCTTGGCCAGACGCTTAGCTGAAGGTCCCCAAGAGCCCATCGTCTCGAACCCAAACGGCGCAAATTCGTAACCAGTACCGAGATTAGCGTACAAATAAAACAGAATATTATACAGAAATATTACAAATAAAAGCTATGAAGCAAATATTTGCTCCGTCCGGAATTCGAACCTGGGACTTTACGGGTAACAAAATGGTGTGATGTCCAATGTGCCATGCCTTTCCTCAATAAGCTAACTTACTTCTGTTTAAATAGAATTTATACTAAACCAAAGTTTTTTTGCCGGCAACTGAGGCAACCATAAGTTGAATCACATTCACATTTTTCAGTTATCAGCGCTCTTGGACTTCCCCTTGCTTACCATTAAGTCGATAAAGAATAGTATCTGCTTTTATATCCCGTATCTTTAATGTTTATTTGGTATCTATGATACACGCACGTTCAGTAGCTTATTATGAGAAAGTATAAATGAACAATAAGGTTATATCATTAGGTATGCCCACATCATTTAGTCACATTCCGTCTCCATAACAATGCCTACGTCAAATAACAAGAATAGTATTGTTATCTGTTAGACATCCGTTACTGAGACGGTAACTAGGGTTCCCACCACTTAATGAAGTGAGCTTTGATAATGTAAAGGAATTTAAAATACCAATCAATCAATCAAATTGTCGCGCCTTTTCTTTTTTTTGTCACGCTAGACAATGGAGCGCCACTTGCCACGATCCTGAAACAACTCCCTCTTTCCTTTACATCTACAATTCTCTTCAAACAAGCTCAAAGGTTATGGGTACTAAGTCATAACCTTAAACATCTTGAGGATGTCTCCGATTTGATCGGAAAACACCCTCCTGGGCCTGCCTTGTTTAACGCATCCATCCACATCAGATATATAAATTGCTTTCGGTAATCTACTTTCACTCATCCTTTCCATGTGCCCAAACCATCGAGGCATCCCTTTATCTACGAATCAATTCGCGCGGGTGTGATCATACAATTAAGGTTAAATTAAATACAAATAAGATTTGGTTTAATTTTTTTGCAACTCTATTTTTTGACATCTGACCTCGACATCTGATATTTTATATTGTAAACAAGGGGAGGTCTAAAACCTTCGACGAGACGACAGAAAAAACAATTCTGTTGACGGTTGTCCCGGTCCCCGTTTTATGCCGGCCCGTGGTGCTTTTCACGCCTCGCTTAAAGGTTATAGGATGGAAAGAACATATTGTCGATTGTTCTACAAAGAAACGAACCGAACTGTTTAGTTCTAACGTCGATTCAGATGGATCGACCTGAACGGATGCTTCCCCCGACCTGAAAAACTAGACGTTTGTTAAATTAATAAGGCAGGGTTTTTTTAATTTAACAGTTCCAGACCAAATATTTTATCGAATATATTTAAAGTGTGAGTTAATATAAAAGCTATGAAAATCTATGTCTTTTTCTCCCTGATATTGGTAAGCAATATGTGGTAACCCTGGTACCTATTATCAATAAATATTTTTCTTAATCAACCATGTTATTCCAGTTATAAAATAGAATTCCGATAAATATTATAATCAGCAATTAATTTATAAACAAAAAGATGATTCACATACAAAATTAGATATATGTAATTAAATTCCGCGCTATCATGGCGCCTTAGTTGGAATAATAATGATAAGTGGTGATATGTAGATCCCGGCAGAAAAAGAGCGCTGGTATTCAAGATAATTAATGAAAACTAACACGAATTTATCAAATTAAAATCAGTAAATGCAACTAACATGTTGCATTTTACTGATTATACTGATCGTCAATGGATGAAAATGCGCAGGTTGACGTTGTTTACACTGATTTCTCCAAGGCTCTTGATAGGATTAGTTATGATCTACTACTACGAAAGATTTGGAGGAACGGTGTGCATGGTAATCTATTTTAATGGCTAGAGTCCTACTTGCGAAAGTCCAGCCGTTTTCTTGAAGGGTTACCGTTCTCACTTCCTAAATATACCATCTGGTGTCCCTCAGGGCTCACATCTGGGTCCAATTTTATTCTCATTATATATCGATGACCTAAATGACTATCTCCCAATCACTCACAAATTATTATATGCTGACGACATTAAAATCTTTCTAAAAATAAACGACATTAACGACTGTCCTAAGATTCAGACCGACTGGAATGCTCTTCTTACCTATTGTACAGAAAATCAATTATCTTTAAATACTAAAAAATGACACGTAATTAGTTACACGCGCAAAAATAAACCTATTTATCATAAATATAAATTAAATAATACTTTAATAAGTCGCCTCCACAAAATCCGGGATCTAGGAATTATTATGGATCAGAAGCTCAGTTATAATGCACACATTGATTCCATAGTACAAAGGGCCTACCGGAATTTGGGTTTTATTAGTCGCACCAGTAAGTCCTTCAAGAAAACGACAACATTAAAAGTTTTGTACTCAACATTCGTCAGATCTATTTTGGAATTTGGATGTAATGTTTGGTCCCCTAATAACATAGAAAGACTAAAACAAATACAAAGAGAGTTTATAAAAATCGTGAACTTTTAATTACTTTATAATCGTGAATATACATAGGTGTGCCTATGTATATTCACGATTATAAATCTAAATATTTTTCCTCATTTAGTCATTAAAATTATTTACTAGAATTAATCAATGAGAAAGAAACATTAGGACATCCTTTATGACTAACGCCTTTATGACGCCTTACATACTTGATTAGGTAATGTCAAATCAAATGTTTATCTGATTTCCAAGAAGGAAAACCCGGAAAATGCACAAAATAATAAATAATATTGTTAAAATTTACTTAAAACTTACCTATATCTATTATTTTATACATATGTAATTATATCTAGGGAAGCACCCGATATGTTGTGTACTGGTGTACCGTCAACAAACACAAAATATAACTAAATAAAATTATATTTTAATGTCAACATTTTCCTCAGCTCTAAGACATAAAGTTATCAATATATTTATTAGTCGGCATAGGCGACTGAGGCCGCCTTAAATTAGGTCATTTTTTTAGTAGTCGTTGCTCTCGAAACTCTTTTTATATGTCATCTGGCATCTGGCAACTGGCAAGGCGTAGTCAGATGTCGCGTTAAAATAAAATTAAAACAGTTATAAAAATCAAATTTCAAGCTGATCCCAAAACGCGACTAAGTCGCCTCACGGTCTGTACACTTGTAAGTATTATTACTATATAAATTAGTAATGAAATTTTAATCAATCAATTAATCAAATTGTCAAGCCTGTTCCCACAGGGATAGGCAGAGACAATGTAGCGCCACTTGCCACGATCCTGACACAAGTACATAATAATAAGTATAATGACAACAAGTACTGTAACCGTGATCTAAGTGACTCGTCTATAAATAATTTTTAACCCTGATTTAATGGCTGATCTCCGTGACACAAAAAAGAACTAGTCTAGAAATAATAATGACATTATCTTTGACCTACAAAATGACAGTAATTTATAAAACAAATTAAGTTGATAAAGTGACCATGTATATGTGAATAGGTTCCAACGACACATTTAGAGCGAATGTGTCAAACTTGGTAACCACACAATAAAAGCTAGAAGCAGTACATTTACCCAAATAATTTTAATTAAAATGACGGTAGACCGGCATCCTAGATGCGACTGTCACTTGCATTTACTATACTGAGTAGTCGCCTCTTTTCGTGGACCGCACTCCAGCCAACGAGATTCAGCCATAAGTCGAGAATCAATAAAAAAAATAAACGGTTGAATTACACAAATTTCTTGCGGCTTACTATCGCGTTTTTTTTATCATTTTACTTTTTTTTTATTATACCGACGTTTCAAGAGCTTTGCAGCTATCGTGATTACGGAGAAATTATGTTTAATTCAATAATTAATGTTTGCGCAAAGTTTTATAAATATAATAACAATAATAAACGGTTTTATTATCCCGCAGTAGTAGCTTGTGTGCTGGAAACCGCACGATGACAAATCGTGACATTTTCAAGGATAGTTTGGGCACATGGAAAAAATGAGTGAAAGTAGATTGACGAAAGGAATTTATAAATCTAATGTGGATGGATGCGTTAAACAAGGCAGGCCCAGGAGGGTATTTTTCGACCAAATCAGAGACTTCCTAAAGAAAGCTGGGTTGCCTAGTGCCTATAACCGTAGAGCTTGTATGAAGAGAATTGAGGATGTGACCGAAGCAAGGGAATTGTGTAATTGATATTTTTCGCTAATGCCAGTACAGTACAGGGTGTCGTCATACGTCACTGTGAAGCCATCCGGTCGTGTGACGTGACGTTCCAAACACATCAGCACCAGCCGGGGTTGGTATCATTTTTGCCAATGTGACCTTAAGATAGATTAGGATTATATACCGGATATCTAGATTATAAAACACTAAGTATTTATTTATCACATGTTAGTTAACAGAAATATTATGTATATATATATATACTTACCTACATCAATCAATCAATTAATTGTTACGCCTTTTCACCACAGGGAAAGGCAGAGACGTGACTTACCTACATACGTTAACAAATATGCGTTATGTATTTTTCCTGCAACCTAGTCACGAATAAACCGGGATTTAATAATAATTTTATGGAGCTCCGTAACCGAATCCGCTAGAGTTTCGGATAATTTCGAATAGAGGCGGAGCTTAATTGAAACAGGTTATGACAGGCTTTTGTATTTTCCCGGCCAAGCCTTTACACTAGTAGGTAGCTATAATAACTTATATGAAAGTAATACCAAATATTTACCTATTTGTATTTAACTCTTGAAAATCCTTAAAAATTAATATTCGTAACCGAAACTATCGGATGATCCGAAACAATCACATATCCGTAACCAACTTAAGATCAGGTAGGTTGCTGTCATATGTCGAGTGTTAGTAAAAAATATGTCTTGTGAAAATAGTCCGGCAATATAAAATAATATTTTAATCAATCAATCGTCACGCCTTTTTATCATAAGGATAGGCAAAGACAATAGAGCGTCACTTGCCACGATCCAGACACAACTCCCTCGCTTCCTTCACATTCACAATTCTTTTGATACAAGCTCCTATAAAACCTAACGGGATGAGCTCGTGAACCTATAAAATGGTTTTTTAAGTCGTCAGTCATATAATGCCAATTTGCCGAATGATTGATGATTGGTCTCGCTTCGCTACGACGTCGTAGCGCCGGCGAGACCAAGAATAAACAGTTTTCCTATATTTCTTTAATTTTGTATTTAATTGTAAATCGATTCCCCCCTAACAATACCCCGCCTGATGTTAAGCTGAAGTACGGTCCATTAATGGAGCGTACAAGCTGATCCTAAAACGCGACTAACGGATTTAAAACAATTACCCTACATAAATATACTCCTTTCTTAGTATGTACTTACTACTGTGATCAAAAAGTGGTAAGAATTATCAATTTAAAATTTCAAGGCTTAAAAATCGTAAAATGTTTTTAGAGGTTAACGTCAACCAGCGTAACTCATACACAACTGACCTTTCTGTAACGTAAATTAGGCAGAGACGTCAGTCAAAGTTGTGCCAACATTAGAAAAAAGGTTTATGCATTTGGATAAGCACAGGAATCTTACATTTAAGAGTCTTACTACTTTTTGATTGCAATGTTATATACTAGAAACCTCTATTTAATGATACGGTATAAATTTCACGCAAAGTATAAATTTTTAGAGGTTAACGTCAACAAGCTTAACTCAAAAATAACTGACCTTCCTGTAACGTAAATTAGGCAGAGACGTCAGTTAAAGTTGTGCCAACATTAGAAAAAAAGGTTTATGCATTTGGATAAGCACAGGAATCTTACATTTAAGAGTCTTACTACTTTTTGATTGCAATGTTATATACAAAGTATAAATTTTTAGAGGTTAACGTCAACAAGCTTAACTCATAAATAACTGACCTTCCTGTAACATAAATTAGGCAGAGACGTCAGTTAAGGTTGTACCAATTCCGACAAGCCAAGTAATTTTAAATTGAAGAGTCTTACTACTTTTTGATCACAGTCTTACGAGTATATGCTAGAAACTTCTATTTAATGATACAGTATGAATTTCACGCAAAGTATAAAATTTTATCGCTGAGTTGCACCGTAATTGTGTAGGTTTATTTGCGGTTGTATCACCTTTTATGGCAATGGGAGCATGCCGACCATACTCGGAGGCTGCTGATAATCTTAATCTACTATTCCCACGACTTATCCACATAAACTTTAAGCCTATATGTATTGGGTATTACCTATATACTTTAATGAGATATGACTTTCACATTGATTTCAATGGTTAGTTCAAGCTATATTATCAAGGAGATAAAACGATCCTGATACAACTCCTTCGATTCCCTTACATCCTCACATCACATTGTGCCAAGTGACGATCCATTGTCTCTGTCTATCCCTGTGGAAAAAAGGCGTGTCAATGTGATTGATTGATAAAAATATGATATTATATTATGAAAAAGTGTGAGTCGTAACCACATGGAGGCAGTGGTGCTCAGTCTGCTGATCCGAGGTAGTACCACCACTTACAAGGATACAGACCGTGACGTGACTTGATTGCGTTTCGGGATTAGCTTGTAAGTTGCCGGTTCTAACTAGACATAGTGAATGTGACTACTACTACTAATGTAATATTCATGCACCGCACTCCAGTTTAACATTAGGTGGGATGCTGTCACATGTCAAATTACAATAAACAAATATTTGCTCTGAACGGGAATCGAACCCGCGACTTAACGAGCAGAAAACGGTGTGCTGACCAATGTGCCACGTCTATCGTCAAATGCCATAATTAAGTTGCTCCATTGTGTTCGAAATCATTTTAAGAGTACTTAATGACCTTATACAAATGCGTCAATGACAAAAATGTACTGTCGACATATGCAAAAGGTCATTTAAAATTGAACAATGCTGTATTTTGTATTGACGACCCTGTGGTTCATTGGTTAACACTCCAGTCCAGCGTAAGTCGCGGATTTGATTGCCGATCGGAGCAAAGATTTGTATCCTAGCATTTATTCGTAATATATATTTTATTTATTTATTTATCTACATACTACTATACTAAGCTACTAAAGTGTTGGTATCATAGGACAACCAAAGTACATAATCATAGATACATTGGTACCGGCAAGTGGTATTGAACCCGTGCTCTTGGTTTGCTTAACCATTGCACTGTTACTACACCATGGTTGCCATATCTAATTAAATAAAATATAACATTTTATAAATATTGTAAAAATATAATCAGATATTATTATAATTGATCTAGCTATTTAAGAATGGTAGGCTTCTTAAATAGCCCGTCTGGCTTCTTTAATGGTCTGGCTATTTAAGAATGGTAGGCTTCTTAAATAGACTGTCTGGTTTCTTTAATGGTCTGGCTATTTAAGAATGGTAGGCTTCTTAAATAGACTGTCTGGTTTCTTTAATGGTCTGGCTATTTAAGAATGGTAGGCTTCTTAAATAGCCCGTCTCGCTTCTTTAATGGTCTGGCTATTTAAGAATGGTAGGCTTCTTAAATAGACTGTCTGGTTTCTTTAATGGTCTGGCTATTTAAGAATGGTAGGCTTCTTAAATAGACTGTCTGGTTTCTTTAATGGTCTGGCTATTTAAGAATGGTAGGCTTCTTAAAGAGCCTGTCTGGCTTCTTTAATGGTCTGACTGTTTAAGAATGGTAGGCTTCTTAAATAGCCTGTCTGGTTTCTTTAATGGTCTGGCTATTTAAGAATGGTAGGCTTCTTAAATAGACTGTCTCGTTTCTTGAATGGTCTGGCTATTTAAGAATGGTAGGCTTCTTAAAGAGCCTGTCTGGCTTCTTTAATGGTCTGGCTGTTTAAGAATGGTAGGCTTCTTAAATAGCCTGTCTGGTTTCTTTAATGGTCTGGCTATTTAAGAATGGTAGGCTTCTTAAAGAGCCTGTCTGGCTTCTTTAATGGTCTGGCTGTTTAAGAATGGTAGGCTTCTTAAATAGCCTGTCTGGTTTCTTTAATGGTCTGGCTATTTAAGAATGGTAGGCTTCTTAAAGAGCCTGTCTGGCTTCTTTAATGGTCTGGCTGTTTAAGAATGGTAGGCTTCTTAAAGAGCCTGTCTGGCTTCTTTAATGGTCTGGCTATTTAAGAATGGTAGGCTTCTTAAAGAGCCTGTCTGGCTTCTTTAATGCTCTGGCTGTTTAAGAATAGTAGGCTACTTAAATAGCCTGTCTGGCTTCTTAAAAAATCTTAGGTAGGCACAGTTGGTGATCAGCACAGTCTACCGATCCGGTGTAGTACCGCTACATCTAAGTGTACAGAACGTAAAGTGACTCAGTTTTGTTTCGGTTTCAGCTTGAGATTATTCGGTTTCAACTAGGTCGGTACAGTGAATGTGACTGCCACTTGGAGTTATTTAACTTTTGATTCGGCATAAATACGTCAAGTCACAATAAAAAAATAAGTATATTTTTTAAACTGGTGCCTTTACAAATGAAGAGTTATTTTTCTCAGTGACTTCTTCTAGAATATATATTAACATCAACAGTAGACTGTTGTCTAGTAGTAGTGAAATAGTCACGCAAACCAAGAGCCTCCGGTTCACTTGCCGGTTCCAAGGTATATTTTATATAACTACTTTGGTCCTGATTGTAAGAATAAGATACGAACACTTTTTTTATTGTGACACGACATTTGACCTGATGATAAGCAAGAGGAGGTCCAAGAGTGACTACGACTGAAAAAACCGAGTTACTTTACGGCTGCCCCAGTCGCCGCATATTTTACTAGCTTATGGCATATTAATTTTTTTATTTCTGAGAAATAATTTTCTTTTAAAATCCTTTCTCTTAAGCCAGTACTATATGCAAGATTCTTGAAACAATGCATTTTATTTACAAAGAAAATTATTCGCCTTTGTTTTGCAAGGACGTCGACCTTACTTAACTAACCTCTTATCTTAAGATAATCTGTATTTAAATTGAACCCTAATTAAATTGATAAAAAAATAATTGCACAAAAGACAACTTTTAGCCAATACAGTCACAATTGATAAGAAACTTTTTGTCGTAAAATGTTTCTTTGATATTAAGCCATGAAGTAACTATTCATTGTTTTCGCAAAATGTTTAAAGTAGGTAATTACTAACTCCTAACAAATATATTATTTATATTTAGTCCTAGAGTTTTAGGACCCGGGGTATCCTAAAACTCGACCAGTCTCACAGGAGAATGGGAAGCAGCGTGCGATGAGTATACTGCGGTCCCCAAATCGCCTGCCAGCCCATTGCCATTTCAGCTATGTCGGTAACTCTGGTTCTTCAGCAAAGATCCTCGTTTTGGATTCTATTGAGCAAACATACCCCAAGCATAGCTCTCTCCATTGCCTGCTGAGCGACTCTGAGCTTTTCCAACAGGCCAACAGTAAAGGACCACGTCTTCGTGCCATATGTCATCACTGGCAACACACACTTGTTGAAGAATCTAATTACTAAATATTACAAATTAATGATATATATGAAACAAATATTTGCTTGTCCGGCTCAGTGAGTGTTAACTGAGTCGGTTTTCCGATCGTAGGCGGTGTTGGGCCTCTGCTTGGACCATTATGGCTACCTCAAGATATACTAAAGAAACTGAAGGCGGTCATGGTTTAGTGGCATTGTAATAGTTACGCGTGAACCGAGACCCAATCAATCAATCAAATTGTCTCGCCTTTTTTCCAAAGGGATATTCAGAGACAATAAAGCGCCATTTGCCGCGATCCTGACACAACTCCCTCGCTTCCATCACATCCATAATTCTCTTAATAAAATCTAACGGGAACCCCCTGTTTAAAATAAAACCATTTGCCAAAACAATGTACTTTGGTTATTCTGTTTCTATGATACAAGCACGTATATTTAATGCGTATAGAAAATTAATATTGAAACGAACAATAGCCTTTTTTTAAATCTAGGCTAATTACTGCATGCCTATTTGCACAATGCCGGTTATTGAACCTAATAAAACTAGGTGAGTTATTGATAAAACAAAATATTGTATTTGATTTATTGTAATACGAGTGTTAGTTATAATGTAATCGACACACGCTTCTTTGTTTTCTTTGTTTGTATATGTCCCTAATTTAGTTTTTTTATTTAATAACTATATATAGACGTCACAAAAAAAAATTATTTGAGGTTTTGTTAATGAAATAAAAGATTTTAGAGGCCTTATACCGTTTATTTTATTTATTTCAATACGACGTTTCGAAGTCTGTGTTGGGTCGTTTCTCCCCACGATAATCAGATGCCCGATTCTCTTAATACATTACTTGTATGACTCGTATGACATGAAATTACACCGTGGTCGCAGATGACCAATCAACGTAGTTTACCTATTAATTTGTTATTCGCTGATTGGTTACGAAGATGTCAAATATCAGTGCAACGCAATTTCACTGCTTATTCGAAACCAAATGTATGAAAAGAATCGAGGTCAGTCATTCTTAAAAAGTCATGTCTGTGAGACTTGCGCGTTATTCAAGGTAGTTATTCTGTCGTAACGCACTATTCCCAGCGATATTTTATTCCTCTTGCTTACCATCTGGTAGGTCGAGGTATGATATTGTATCTTAATAATAATAAAGAACTGAAGTTGCAGACGGCTACTTAGCCCGGCTACGCATCTCTATTTTCGTATGAAATACTAACTAAATACTAACATAAACGCACCCAATATTTTTCACGTCAAACCTACGATAAATCTTTATTCTATGGACTGGTTAGATTTAACTAAATCATAGGATTGACATAAGATACTTTTTATCGTGCTGTTTACTAATAGGTAGTTACTAGTTGCACGCTGCACTCGCTGCACACCCAGCCAACACGGCTCCGAGAGGACGGCAGCGCAGGGTGACCATTGCGCTGCCGTAAAAAGAGAAGGGTAGAGGGGGATCCGTAGAAGGCCCTCCGGGTATTTCCGGACCCCCTTCGTGTTTGCCGCTGAGATGGTTAAAAAAAAAAAAAAAAAAAAAAAAGATACTTTTTATCGTGCTGTTTACTAATAGGTAGTTACTAGTTAGACACTTGTTTTAATCAATACCTCCTATTTTAAATAAAACAATTCTCAGTAGGTTCTTGAAATTTTTTATACCCAAGTTTTTTTAATGGTGGTTTTACTTATTCTGGGTAAAAGCAAAATATTGTGTTGCGAGCGACGTATTATCCTCATACTGACAAATGCAAAAGTCATGTTCACATAATGACTACTACCGGAAAACCTTTTGTATCTTTGTTTTGTATTATTACAAATTAACAATGGTAATTCGTTCTATTGCGGGGACAAAAATAATAACACAAAATAGGTTCGGCAAAACGAATGCTGACGTTTTGATATCTATATATTAGTATCAATCGAAGAACCCATAACTGATGGGGAAAAAAGTTTTTAGAGTGGAGACCACGAACCGAAAGACGCAGCGTGGGCAGACTTTCGACTAGGTGGACTGACAACATAGTGAAAATCATAAATAACCGGTGGATGCAACTGGCATCTTGTCGTTCGGAATGGCGTGGCGTTCTAACGGGAAGGCCTATGGTCAGCAGTGGACGTTTTCTGGCTAATGATGATATTGGTATCATCCAGAATCTATTTGGATCTAACTCGTAAACACCTTTTGTTGAGGTTGTTTACGCGACATGGTTTTTTTCTAACAAAGGGTTGTCGCGTTCATTCGTTTTTCGTTCCCCTGAATGCTATTGTGTCGAGTCTATTGTTGCGAGATGTTGTTTATGTATTTGCATTGGGGAAATTCCAGACCTTCTAGAAAAAACGCTGTCCCTGTGTGTGAGTCGTGACAATGCTAAATTTTTGTAATTCATTGTATTTTAACATCTCTATGAAGTCACTAAACGTGTTTGTATTATATTAGAAACAGGGTGAGCAAAGTATGGATCCTTAATTTAGGTGACTATTTCACTACAACTAGATTACATCACTAAGTAATCACATTTCAAAGTAATTAAAAAAATACTAAAGAAATTGTGGAAAGTGGAAGTGGGGACGAATCGTGAAGTCCAGGTGGAAATATTGTCTTTGTTCATAATCAACAATGCGTTACGGGTTTTTTTTAACATTGTGTCATTATGCAAAGTTTTTATCAACAGCATTAATTACTGTGCGTATCATAACCAAAAATAAATATTTGCGGCTGAAGAAAAAAATTAGGAGAATACACCGCACTATTTTTATAAAACTTTAATTTTTAGTGCCTACATACATAAAGCTATGTTTTTTTACTGTGACTCGACATCTGGACTCGTTAATTTTGTTAACTAAAGTTAATTTTGTGTTTTATGAGAATTGAGCATAATTCTTATAAAACTATATAATCTGTGGAATTGTTGCCCCCTTTTAGGAAATATTTTATTATTATTGCAGACGTCATTTTCTGCTGCTCAAGTGTATTGAGTCTGTATTGAGTCACTTCGCGGTCTGTATACTTGAAAGTACCGCCGTACTACCTTAGATCGGGTATTGGGAAGCTGGGTAAATGACCGCCAACTGTCCAAATCAATATCAAATACGTATAGAACACTCAGAGTACATTGAATCCAACTCGGAATGAGGGGAATAGGCCATTTCCTGCGGATATAACACAACCTCCCACAAACAATTCACGCTCTGTATACTTGTAAGTGATGGTACTAGTCTGGATCAACAGACCGACAACCAGACCCGGAGCAAATATCTGACTCTTTTTTATTAACACTATATTAAAGATTGCAATTTATAAATCTGATGTTGATGGATGCGTTAAACAAGGCAGGCCCAGGATAAAAGAAAGTTAGGTTACCTAGTGCCCATTACCTTAGAGCTAGTATAAGGAGAAGTGTGAATATGAAGGAAGCGGGGGAGTTGTGTCAGGATCGTGGCAGGTCCATTGTCTCTGCCTATCCCCGTGGGAAAAAGG
This sequence comes from Tinea trinotella, assembly GCA_905220615.1. Lineage (NCBI taxonomy): Eukaryota > Metazoa > Arthropoda > Insecta > Lepidoptera > Tineidae > Tinea > Tinea trinotella. The sequence goes on from HG992314.1 coordinate 7,069,389, forward strand.
CGTGACAATTGATTTGATTGATTGATTAATATATTTGTAATATTTATTTAAATAAAATAAATACTACAAATAAAAAGCTATGAAACAAATATTTGCTTCGACCGGAAATCGAACTCGGGACTTTCCGCGTAACGGACTGGTGTGCTGACTAATACGCCATGCCTGTCGTAGAATAGGCCTGCCAAGCCTAAACTGACACACATCGTGTGGCAACACCAAGTATGGCGCCAGGGTAAGTATAATAAACAATGAAAGTATGACGAAGACAATAGGATGTTGTATTGAGCTGCTTCAAAGGAAGTCCATGATTCACAGCTTTAAGTTCAAACTGATATGATTAACGGAAATATAAAATTGTATGCATACCCGCTCTGATATGTAATTGTGACTAATTAACGCATTTTTATATGTAATTATTGTATCTAATTAGGTATTTGTCTTTTTGTAAACAGGCAGTCATCTACCTGCTACATATGATGGCATAACTACAGCTTGGTAAGTAAAACATTAAGATGAAGTTTATTTCCTAACTTTATTTTCAAGTTTTTTTTAGGCACAGATTAAGAATTCCTTTGGTTTAGTCAGGGCCGGAGAAGGGCAGACTACTTTCCTGGGGACTCCACAAGAAAAAAATCCGAAATTCGACAGGTTAGTAACTTTTCCGCTATTTTTTCTAGTCATTTTTCGCATTTTTACCGACAATACTTTGGTCAATAAAAAATCCTGGGCCTGCCTCGTTTAACGCATCCATCCACATCAGATTTAAAAATTCACTCATCATTTCCATAGAGATTAAACTGACCATTGAAGCATTCCTTTGTCAATCCTTGTCACTACATCATCCTTTTATTCGGAAATTAATTATTAGCCTTCGCTCCCTTATTGTCCCAATGCCTCCACACCTCCACAAATTCAGCCCTGGGTTTAATTGTGTACAACGTGAAAGCTATATTTTACAATTCTTTACCACTCAGCATTTAAAGAGTGGTAGGCAGTGGTACCCAGTCTGCCGATCCGGGGTAGTACCACCACTTACAAGTATACAGACCGTGAAGTGATTTAGTCACGTTTCGGGATCAGATTGTAAGTTGCCGGTTCCATCTAGGCCGACATAGTGGATGTGATTGCTACTCACAGTTATTGAATTGTAGTAGCAGTGGCATTCATTTATGGACCACACTTCAGCTTAACATCAAGCGGGATGCTATCATATGTCGAGTCACAATAAAAAAAAATCGTGAACGTAAACAAAAGCTGTTGCCAAAAACCACGATGACGTACATATGCCAAATATTTCGGTCATTGACTGTACTAGATTTAAACGCTTTCTATACTTGTGAATAACGGATCTATTTAACTGCTGAGTTCAATGTATTGTTAAACTATGATGTTAATTTTTTTTATTGAGACTGCATTAACAGCAACCTGCCTGATGTTAAGCTGAACTGCGGTCTATCAATGGAGACGACAGCTACCACATTTAAATAAGGTATAAAGGTATCGCTTTCACTATGCCGGCCAAGCACCCAAAATTCACTTCAAGAACCCATGGTTATAGAACGGGAGTAACACATTATTAATTTTGATACCTTAAAGACATAGGTAATCACCAACCAGGCCGGCATAATGGATGCGATGGATACGACTGCTACTTTATTTATTTTATTTTATTGTGACTCGACATATGACTGCACTTCGCTTGATGTTAACCTGGAGTGTGGCCCATGAATGGATGTCACATCCACTATGCCGGCCTAGTTGGAACCAGCAACTTACAAGCTGATCCCGGAACGTGACCAAATCACTTCACGGTCTGTATACTTGTAAGTGGTGGTACTACCCCGGATCGGCAGACTGGGTACGACTGCCTACCACTCTTTGATAACCAGACCCGAAGCAAACATCCACCTCTTTTTTTATTAACAAATATTTGTTATATTAAATATAATTAATAAATATTACAAAAAAAATCTATGAAACAAATATCTGCTCCGACCGGGAATCGAACCCGGAACTTTACGCGCAACAAACCAATCGCTAACCGTTCGTCCACGCTTGCAGTTGTTTAACTGTAGTAGCAGTCTCTCTATTCAGGGTACGTAGTCTAGCCTAACATATGATGTCGAGCCACATTAAAAAGGATCCAACTTCATTTCTGTATGTGAACGTTTTTTTTTTTTTGTGACTCGACATATGACAGCACCCCGCTTGATGTTAAGCCAAAGTGTGGTCCATGAATTAATGTCACTGCTACTACAATTCAATAACTGTGAGTAGCAATCACATCCACTATGCCGGCCTAGATGGAACCGGCAACTTACAAGCTGATCCCGAAACGTGACCAAATCACTTCACGGTCTGTCTACTTGTAAGTGGTGGTACTACCCCGGATCGGCAGACTGGGTACCACTGCCACCACTCTTTAAAACAACAACTATTTTTAACAAGCTACGTCAAACAAAGTCGAGTCACTAATTGGACGTCCACGATCGCCATCCTCTCGTTTACCACTAATTAGATCTATTCAACTCTTCATTGAGCTCATGCGCTTGGCCCTAATTCATTCAACAGCATTCATTCATGATTAAAAATGTAGAAAAAAACTGTTTAAACAGATGTTCACGCAGGAAACCATTGAAACCCTTTGTCCTCCAACCTTGAAGGGTTTCTGAATATTTAGTCGTACATATAATACAGCTGTGGTGAAATAAAGGACACGTATTGAGGAAATTCCCAGTCTCACTCACAATTGATTATTTATTTAATAAGTTTAAATCTTCTACTTTGTTCAAAGGCGGACTTTATTACTCGATTTATTATCAATCACATTGATTTTAATTTATTTTTTTCCTTGGTTAAGTTAGACACTTTCATTTGGTAGACGACAAACTTAAGAAGTAAAAATACTCTTTTTTAATTATGACTCGACATATGACAGCACACGGTCTGATGTTAGTCTGGAGAGCGGTCCATGAATGGAGGTGACTTTATTGGTTATTAACCATATACTTAGAGGATATATATAAAGGTAATTTAATAGGTAATTTTTACTCTGAGACCATATACATATATAATCTATAGTTAATACGTAATTACTATCTAATATTCAACTTTTCGTCATATTTTAATCCTAGTATAATTTGTCTAAGCTGAAATGACGCGCCCCTCCACCGCATTTGCGCACACGAGAAAACATAAAATATGAATGCAACACACCGAAAATGCAATTGTAATTGGTCATTCAGTTGCTGGTTGGACACAAAAGGAGGAGCACGCTGATAAAGTATAATACGAGTAGTATAGTTAAAAATATTTGCATAAACACATTTATAGTTAGACAAGCTATACTATCCAGTACTGTATAAATTAGTTATTAATACGTGTAGTTATTTACCTACAGCGGCAATCTACTCTATTCATGAACCGTTCCCCATCTGAACATCAGACGGGATGCTGTCATATGCCGAGCCACAATATATTTTCTAAATTACAATTTGTAACGTTAGCAATATTTAATGAATTAGCTTTACATAATGATTACGTTATTCTTGTTGCATTCTGAAAGTCCATTGGAACCTGATTAAGACCAGTTTTTGTTTATTATTATTTTATACATAAAACGTTCCGAAAGTAAAAACAATATTTTTAAAATTTAAATTCCTTAGGAATTCCTTTAAAATTCCTAGGAACTGGTATCTGTCACTATAACACTAACCTAATTAACTGTGATAATATATTAAATCAATCAATCAAATTGTCAAGCCTTTTTTCCACAGAGATAGGCAGAGATAATTGAACGCTACTAGCTACTAGCCAAGATCCTGACACAACTCGCTTCCTTCACACCCACAATTCTCTTCATACAAGCCATCGTTTATAGGCTCTAGGCAACACAGATCTCTTGAGGATGTCTCCGATTTGGTCGGATAAACAACCTATAATATGTGTATTTTATTAAAGTACACTCTTTTTAAATATTTTTAGTCTGTGGCTGAACTTACATCCTAATGTAAGGCTAATGTTTTGTAGTCTTAGTACTTACTTATTTAAGGTCACGTGACTTGTCTTCTGTCACTTGACTTTCCTGATTGTAAGCGAGAGGAGGTTCAAGTTACGCCGTAAACTCAGTAAAAAAAACGGACTGAGTTTACGGCTGCCACAGCATCGTCACTATGACGGTCAGAGGTTATATTTTACGCTTAGAGGATCCAAAGTTTGAGGAATGTGATGGTTTTTCACATTTTCAATAATTAAATTTTTATATAAAAATGAGCCTATTTCTAGTCCAAGGGGTATAGAAGAATGTTATAGTGGAATATTACAAATTACAATTATCTGTTCTTGGAAATCTGACACAAATGACATCAAACATCCTTCTGTGACTTTAAATGGCAGTTTTAAGTGATGTCATGTTTGAAGATTATCTACATGAATACTAAAACAAAAGACCAGGCAAGACCTTAAAACTTAAAAGTCTGCTCATATTATTTTTAAAACGGTATCTATTTAATCAATCAATCAAATTGTCACGCCTTTTTCCCACAGGGATACGCAGGATAGGCAATGGAGCGCCACTTGCCACGATCCTGACGCAACTCCCTCGCTTCCTTCACATTCACAATTCTCTTCATACAAGCTTTATGGTTATGGGCACTAGGCCACCAGCTTTCTTGAGGATGTCTCTGATTTGGTCGGCGAACACCCTGGCGGAATATATAATGGGAACAGCGTAATTCTTATTGTTAATATTAGGTTAACCCGTCTCAACATCTAGTACATCTGCCAACACTTAAACAGTAAGTGGGAGTGCAATAAAATTCCATTGCATTATGAATGCAAGCTAAAACGCATCGTCTCGGCGCCACAGCCCCATTCCTGCATACATATAATAATAATGTAGCTATAGTACGAAATACCCAACGAGTGAGTCATGTTGTTCAAAGTCAAAATACGTAATCTTTAACACCACTTCTAGTTTGATGGTAGGATACAATAAAGGCTCATGAGCGCTGAACAACGCAGGTACTACATACAAAATAAGTATGCTACCAGCAAAGGTAATAACAGTCACGTTATGTGTGCGGGCCCGTTTCCGCACTTAAGTCCTCTTCGGTTTCTTTATGCGTTCTTCAACGGTTCTTCTTCAATGGAGCCCCCGATCTTCTCCGGGAAGGTCAGGAGACCCTTCTCGTTCCTGCAGACCTCTGGAAGCGTCCTCGCGATACCAAGGGAGGTATCGACTCAAGAGCAGCTGTCTCCTCCTCATTTAGGCAGCCCCTACATAGAGGGCTATCCGAAATGTTGAGGTTATACAGGTGCTTAATAAAACCCACAATATCCCGTTATAGCATCTACCATAATGCGAAGCTTAGCTCTGCTAAGACTTAGCAGTCGTCCGATCAGACGTCTATCCATATGAGGAAGAGCTTCCGATACTGTTCTTATAATTTATATAGCTTTGTGTTATGGATTGTATGTAATAAACTAATAAGGTATTGACTGTGTTCACCACGACATCCTACTTGCCAAACAAACCTATTCACTACGAATTCCAAGGAACTAATCTAAAGTTATACATTGACAGTAGTAAGGTGATTGTAGAAATATCCGCTGCAGATTTTTCCGCATAAAAAGACAAACTTAGTGTCTCTCAGGGATCTATATTAGGACCACTGTCTTTTTCAGTAAAATTTTTCCGTTTCTCGATATAACGATGAAGGAAGAATTCTCAAAATCTATTGCATGTGGGAAATACCTAGGTGTTTATATAAAGATTTTTCTATCTCTTGCTGTGTTTTGATTTTGTGTGCATATCCCACTTGTATTTGAACGTTGTATAAACCGTACTTTGAGTTTTGCAATGTAAATAAAATCAAGTGTTCCAGGAAATGGGATCAAGCAGGGGCAATATGTTTAATATAAGTAGTTTCTCGCGAGTTCTTTCGTGTAATATACCCAAGATACAAAATATGCTTTCGTCGACACAAATAAATCAAAGATAATATAAATTAAGAAATAAAAACACATTATAGTGCTTTCTTAGAAATTAAAATTCAGTCTCTACTTTTCTAGATAATATATAATAGCTATTCTAAAATATGTTTTTTAAATGGAATCCTAAGTACTGTCTATACATTAAACTCGGTTTAAAGTACAGACAGCTGTTTACTAACCATTCATGGTTGAATGTATATAGATACCATTTAATAAAGCATATTTATGAATCATCAACAGGCGCTTCAGAATGATAAGTGACACTTTTTGAGATATTGAGTTACTATAGATACACGTAGGTAAATCACTTGTGTTTTCAGCTTTGTACATATGCTTCAGGTCTGGATTTTCATGCGTGGTAGGCAGACAGTTGGTGATAATTTGCCAACCAGTCGATCTGGGGAAATACAATTACTTTCAAGCGTTTAGAATGAAAAGTAATGTGACTCGGTCGCGTTAGTAGATGCTACTCGTACCTGCAGTTATTTAACTCTATAAGTAGTAGCATGGACTGCTTTCTAGCTTGAGATAAGGCGAGTTGCTGTTACATATCAATCCACAGTAAAAATAACTAATTTAATACAATATACTATAAATGACAACATTCATTTTGTATGGGGACTTGGGATTAATTTTATTAACAGTTGCACATACATTTTAAAATAGTTTAATGTACGAAGATTACGATGTAATTGGAATATATCCTTTATTTTGCATAGTTTGGGTGTGCAAAATGATCAAACAATAATTAAGACAGTTTAAAGCACAACAAATATGGCGTGGATTGACAGATGATACAAAATCCATATCTTATTTTCCAAATAACTCAATTGCACAGCAATTAAAAGCAAAATCGTTATTAGTTTTATCAATACAAGTATCGAAACTACGATTTATATATTTTATCATCATTGGACATTACAAAAGTAGTACATAAAAGACCAAAATGAATGATGTCCTTTATTTGATTTCTTGTTTTTAAATAAATTACTACTAAAATGTTTTGATAGCTTTAAGTCAATCTCTATTAGTTTTAAAATGTTATAATATTATGATCAATTAAGAAATTACTTCACGTTATCGCTGCATGAACAAAGCACTTCATAGGTATTAAATACCTACGTAAATATTATTTATTATTTATTTAAGTGGTTCATTGCTTTAATAATTATTAGTTTATTTATTTAAGTTGATAATACGTACACCACTATGTGCATAAGTGGAGCCTCAAAAACGTGGCCTTGTTTTATTTATAACTAAAATATAAGTGGATCCAAGGCCTGTTGGGTTTGCTAGTATTCATGTATATTGTACATTTGTTAATTATTTAATTATATATGTACCTAAATGTGAAACTCAGAATCCGAACAACTGTTGCAAATTACATCGAGGACAAAGAAGCAAGGGTCCATAAACAGAGAGAGTATTTTGTATCTGAAAGAAACGAGAGAGTTGTGTCAGAATCGTGGAAAATGACAATTTGATTAATTAAATATTACCATAATGACTTTTTGTGTGATATTTTTAGGCTGGTCTAACCTATAAGCAATAAGATTACGGCTGAAGGATTTGTATCCAAGCTATGATTATTAAAAAATATCAAACTGAAAGACGCAACTTTGAACGCTTGAAACCCAAAACTCAGTTAAAGTAATCACATTACTGTTAAAGTGACTCATTCGATTCACGCCTACATTTGAACTGCCTTGAAACCACATCATATACACACCTAAAACCAAGCTTCAAACATACCTACAATATGAATATGAAAGTAGTATGTGCATAAAGGTTTTTAGGCCTATCTACAAAATGGCTGATAAGGTAGGGCAACAATTCTAGAAGCATATTTGTTTTACTTTTAATTTTAAGTTGTAAATGTAATACTAGGCCAAGAAGCCAAATTTACAATAAATGTTAACATTTTAATTAGTGCCCATAACTGTAGAGCTAATGTAAAAAGAATTGTGGTTGTGAGGAAAGCAAGGGGGTTGTGTCAGAATCGTGGCAAGTGGCGCTCTATTGTCTCTGCCTATCCCTGTGGAAAAAAGCCGTGACCATTTAATTGATTCATTGGTTTTAATTTTGCACACTTTAATGAAACCTGTGGCAAAGTTATAATAAATGTTATATAAACTAACTGCGAATATATTCTTTCATCTGTTTTAGATGTAAGTAAAATAGATGGCTGTTTGAACCGAAAGTTTTTCGAATAGATACCGCAACCACAAGATGGAAGAAAGGATCGCTGGATGTCCAGAAAAAGCACGATAATTAACGATCATAAATTCAGTTTATATATTTTAAATGTTAGAGGAAAGGCTAAACATGGATTTTTTACATTTTTCTGTTATTGGCTAAGACATTAACGATGTTACCAAAAAAAATAATCAAACGCCTTTAAGACAGGTAATAAACTCAATTTTAAGTCAAATTAGTTTGACATAACATAAAATCAAAATTAAAATTTTAAAGGAACCCCCGAAACGCCTGGAACCACTTTGGTCATATCATCAGCTTTATAGTAATAAACAACATTAGTCATGGCTCAATAGTTATATCCCTTTAATATCCCTTGGATCCTTATGGTGCATCATCAGATAACTACTCCAGGTCTTCAATTTAATAATGGCCCAGCTAATGGCTCATAGAGAGTAACAATTTTAGTTCAAGCAGTATGATATTATCTGTTATTGATTTGCTGATCTGAGAGGATTCATGATCAGATACTCCCGATCTTCAATTTGATAACGGCCCAGCTAAAGGCTTAGTTAAAGCACTACAGTTCTATCTCTTTTTTTGCTGATCAATTGATATCAATTTGCTGATCTGAGAGGATTCATAATGGTGCATCATCAGATTGCCCGGTCTTCAATTTGATGACGGTCCAGCTAAATGCTCTTAGTGAGTAACAAATTTAGTGAAAGCACTATTCTATCTCTTGTTGATTTGCTGATCTGAGAGGATTCATGATGGTGCCTTATCAGATACTCTCGGTCTTTAATTTGATAACGGTCCAGCTAATGGCTCATAGTGAGTAACAATTTTAGTTAAAGCACTATAGGTCCATTTCTTGTTGATTTGCTGATCTGAGAGGATCCATGATCAGATTTTTTAGATCCGGAATGTTTTATTTTATCGCACAACCTTTTCTACACTTAGTTTCCTACCTTCAAGACAAATCTAATAAGTCCAAACTTAGTATACCAAAAAAAAAGTTTGAACACATCCAGGATTTCGTCTCGTACCTTCGAGTTCCATCATCAGAGTAGCTTAGTGGTACCAGTTAAAACACACATGTATTTGTATACGTTTTTATTTCAAATGTTAAGTCACAGATATGTTTAAAAGTAAAGTAAATACCTATAAGGCTGGGAATACAAGTCTGATTTTCCTCTCCGATAGTCCGATCCGATTGTCTGATCAGACAATCGGAAAGCACTCGTGCCATACATTTGTTTGAATACTTAATACACGTCAGATCCGATAGTCGGATTGGATGTCAGAATCGGAAACAACGCCAAGGCGCTTACGATTTTATGGCCGATCCGATTGTCTGAAGGTGCAGTTTTTATACAGAATACAGAAACAAAATAGACGTCCGATTCCTACTTCCGATTTGTAAATAATTTGCTCAGCAAATTATTTACAATTACCTTGATATACAATCAAGGTAATCGATCTAAACTGCAAACCAACCTCGCCATATGAATATTTTAAGGGAAAAATTATAACATTTTTTACGTGTATTTACATTGGCATATTTATTTGACATAAAATAACAATCTTCGTCGCATAGCGACGTACAAGGGTTGCCATCCTAAACAGCGCGTCTAAGATCGCTACCGCAGCTAACAAATCGAGCTGATGACCTTGAAACCCCTGATCAGATCTTCATCAATTGTAGATAAGAACCATCTCGATCACGTCAGCTTTCAAATGAAACAAACCGCATCGTAATCGGTCCATTCGTTTAGGAGCTACGATGCCACAGACAGACACACAGATACACAGATACACAGAGCCACAGATACACAGATACACAGACAAGTCAAACTTATAACACCCCTCTTTTTTGGTCGGGGGTTAAAAATGACGTTTGACTGTATATATTGACAAATATTTAAACACTGTTTTAAATATTTTTTTGTTAAACTTCCGTTTAAAGGATGTTTTAGTGGGCCTAAGATTTGACTTTAGTTTTTTGACTTTTGTATGGATTTGGTAACTTTTTACTAGTAAATAAATATTTTTCTCAAAATTAATTTATTTCCTAAAAAAATATTTATTTTATAGTAAAACGTGATATTAATAGTGAAACAAGATTAGAAGCCACGTGATTGATCTATCGTTCAAACGACCTTGCCGGACGTTTTACTTAACCACAGCAATCATTCCATTTATAACAAGTTATACTTAATTGCTCCTTTAACTGGCTGACTCATGCTACGTGCTATGCAGGCGTTTCAAGTTCCGTATATTTACATTAAAACACAAATCGACAAATAAAACAAATTATAATTATAATCAATATCATGTTTCCTGTAAAAACCGACACAGGAAATATTCTCTTATGAAATTTTAAACGCGGTTTTGATAAAATGTCAAAACATAACCGCTACAATATCAAACTAAATATTATAACATTTAAGTTGTTGGAATGGAAAACAACCCTGTTGCCAGGGTAACGGGTTTTGTTTAATTGCGCTCCATTGTCTCTGCCTATCCCTGTGGGGAGGAAGGTGTGACAATTTGATTGAATTAAACAATTATAAAACCTTATAAACAAAATATAATTTATAAAATAATCATTAATAAATTTTATTATCTGAAACCCTGAAATAAATAAATAAATAAATAATAAATTAATAAAAGTCCGGTAAAAGGGTAATGTTGTTGAAGGATATAACATATAATAATATTTAAATTGTGACTATACTGATGTTACGCTGGAGTGCGGTCCATGAATGGGAGTAAATCCTACTACAGATTAATAACTGTAAGTAGCAGTCACATCCACTATGTCGGCCTAGATGGAACCAGCAACTTACAAGCTGATCCCGAAACGCGACTAAGTCACTTCACCGTTTTTACACTTGTAAGTGGTGGTACTACCCCGGATGGGCAGACTGGGAACCACTGCATACCACTCTTAAACTACCAACCCCGGAGCATTTTTTTTTATTAACAAATATTTGCAATATTTAATTTAATTAATAAATATTGCAAATAAAAGCTACGAACGGGGAACGGGGGATTCGAAATCGAACGGGGAATCGAAACGGGGACTTTACGCGTAACGGACTGGTAACTTAACCTAACCAACGCGCCACGTTTGTTCACAGACAATGAAGTTCAGTGCAAAGAAAAATATTGTCCGTCCTTACGGAGGTCACTTACTGCGTTCAAAACAAGACACCACAAAATGAGTTTAATGCCCCTTTAGGTGCATTTTGAATGTTAAAAGGATTTGCTGAAGCGTCATCACAAGGTATGAGCTCATAGCCAGATTTACCCAGTGACAGGTGAGTGGTGCTTTTATGTATTTGGAAACTTGATTTCAGTCCGTCGACGACTCATGCGTTGTGTAACACACATGCCTTTTATGTCCTTTCACAAGCCAAGCCTATCTTTATTTACATATTCTATGACCGAGTTTACCTAGTATAAAAGATTTCATTTTATAAATTATACTGTCTTTTTTTATTGTAACTTGACATATGACAACACCCCGCCTGATGTTAAAATGGAGTGCGGTCTATAAATGCATGTGACTGCTTCTTAAAGTTAAATAACATCGTTCGAAGAACCGACAACCGATGGGGAAGAATGGTGAAGACCACCAATCGGATGACGCAGCATAGGTAGGCCTTCCACTAGGTGAACTGGCGACATAGTGAAAGTCACGAATAACCGGTGGATGCAACTGGCATCTTGTCGTTCGGAATGGCGTTCTAAGGGGAAGGATATTTGCTCTGGATCTAGTAGGTAGTGGTGCCCTGTCCGTGAGTCCGAGGTTTTGCCACCATTCAGAAGTATACAGTGAAGTATTGGAAGTATAGACCGTGACGTGACTTGGTCGCGTTTCGGGATCAGTTTCAACTACTGAAAGTGGAAGCGAAATCGTATTAATAATTAAACGCATAAACCCAAAGATTAGTGACAAACAGGAGACGCAGCAAGCTTACCTGTGCTTGCCGTCATCTATTTTAGTTTCATTGAGACTGCGTAGAAAATGTCGCTGCAGACGTTTATTTTAGGAAAAGGCATATCAGATTATTAATACGTGTCCGAAATCAGCGTGGCGTCGCGACGTTGCCCGTCTGGGTTATTTCAGGCATACATATAAGTAGTATAGGTAGATAAGCATCATAGGTGGATGTCTAATGCCGCCTTCAAGTCATTATGATAATCAGCTACTTACAAGTGCTTCCCGAAACGCGATTAAGTCACCTCACAGTTTGTATAGTCTCTTCGACAACCAAGCCTGGAGCAAATTACCGCCTCTATTTTGTTAACAAATATTTGTAATACGTAATATTTATTAGTATACTTTCAAATTTTAAAATATTCTAAACAAAAGCTATATTACAAATATTTGCTCCTAGGAATCAAACCCGGGACGCATAACGAACTAGTGTGCTAACGAATGCGCCACGCCTGTCGCAAAAGTGACCCAGTAGCGTTTCAGGATGCTCGAAAGTTGCCGGTTTTAATTAGGCCGGCATAGTGAATGCAACAGTTGCTATTTGGAGTTATTTGATACAGAGTTGACAGTTAACTCGGTTCTCTAATAACTCGCCACTTACCGGTACCAATGTATCTTTGACATAATATGTCAAAGATACATTGGTACCGGTACAGAAGAACCAAAGTACATATTATGTACTTTGGTTCTTCTGTTTCTTTGATACAAACACTTTGGTAGCTTAAAAAAATACATACAATAAAAATCTGCTCTCATTTGCTAGTAAATATTTTTTGTTTGGTGCTTATTCTGGCAATGTCTGGAGCCAAAATATGTGGAGCAATGTGTGGAGCCTAATAGGTGGAGCAATGTGTGGAGCCAAAATATGTGGAGCAATGTGTGGAGCCAAAATATGTGGAGCCTAATATTGGAGCAATGTGTGGAACCAAAAAAGGTGGAGCAATGTGTGGAGCCAAAATATGTGGAGCAATGTGTGGAGCCAAAATATGTTTAGCAATGTATGGAGTCAAAATATATGGAACAATGTTTGGAGCCAAAATATGTGGAGCCTAATAGGTGGAGCAATGTGTGGTGCCAAAATATGTGGAGCAATGTGTGGAGCCAAAATATGTTTAGCAATGTATGGAGTCAAAATATATGGAACAATGTTTGGAGCCAAAATATGTGGAGCCTAATAGGTGGAGCAATGTGTGGTGCCAAAAAAGGTGGAGCAATGTGTGAAGCCAAAATATGTGGAGCAATGTGTGGAGCCAAAATATGTTAAGCAATGTATGGAGTCAAAATATATGGAACAATGTTTGGAGCCAAAATATGTGGAGCCTAATAGGTGGAGCAATGTGTGGTGCCAAAAAAGGTGGAGCAATGTGTGAAGCCAAAATATGTGGAGCAATGTGTGGAGCCAAAATATGTTTAGCAATGTATGGAGTCAAAATATATGGAACAATGTTTGGAGCCAAAATATGTGGAGCCTAATAGGTGGAGCAATGTGTGGTGCCAAAAAAGGTGGAGCAATGTGTGAAGCCAAAATATGTGGAGCCAATATATGTGGAGCAATGTGTGGAGCCAATATATGTGGAGAAATGTATAGAGCCTAATAGGTGGAGTAATGTGTGGAGCCAAAATATTCGGAGCAATGTGTGTAGATTACTCGTAGACTTGTATTATAAAGCAAGTAGTATTGTTAGGAGTTATTTAGGTGGATGCATATTTCTATTCTTATCCAGACAGTAGACGGCGCCACATTGCATGTACAGGAGCAGTCTCGCCCTTTCGACTCATAAACATCGTTTGGATGCCATCCAAATTTGTATTTAATTAAAATAAAACTTTATGCACAATTGTACAAAGACGGACTTCCAGTCAACCCTTCAGTATGTTGATGCGGCGATGTTGATGAGAGGTAGGGTGCAAAATAAAAGTAAATACATATATCAATCAATCAATCAATGCGGTCATTAGGAAGTATACTTTATATTATTGTATATATTATAGTATTATATATACAATAGTATACTATATATTATGTGGAGGGACGATAGCGGATAGAATAAGGAATAGGACAGTGCGCGATAATTATGGTTTCTAAGAAGATGTAGTGACAATGATTGACAAAGGAATGCTTCGAGGATTTGGCCACATACAATGGATGAGTGAAAGTAGATTGACGAAAGGAATTTATAAATCTGATGTGGAAGAGGGTGTTTTCCGACCAAATCGGACATTCTCAAGGAAGGAGGGATTGTAGATGTAAAAGAGGCGAGGGAGTTGTGACAGGATCGTGGAAAGTGCGCTTTATTGTCTCTACTCATCCCTGTGAGAAAAGGGGTGAAAATTTGATGATGATAGATTGAATCATCCTACCTCCCTTCCCTTACATAAACAATTCTACTTATAAAATAATTCATACATTGGAAGTTGCCGGTTGCAACTATGCTGGCATAGTGGATGTGAATACAGTCACATCAGTATTCGCCTCCATTAATGGACCGCGCTCCAGCTTAACATCAACCAGGGTGCTGTCATATGTCGAGCCACAATAAAAAGAAATAGACCGTAAATGTTAAGGTTAGAAAGAATAAAACGCATAATAAGTTTCAAACTATTTTTATTTGCCATTTATAACAATATTAAAGATCTACCATCATCTAGCACACAGATATATTATATTTCTTATATTATTTACTTTGACAGAACTTAAGAAAGCATTACCCATCACATTATTCAATACAAAATGATGCATAAGACATTGCATAACTTGATACATTTAATAATTCGCGAAACATCAACATTTTTACGCCATTTCTATGAGATATTTTTAATACATAAGCGCATACTAATTTTATCAATATTTTAATAAAAAATTATTGAGGATTGTTAACAATTTTTACCACCATCAATTAAATTGTTACGCCTTTTTCCCACAGGGATAGGCAGAGACAATAGAGCGCCCCTTGCCACGATCCTGACACAACTCACTCGCTTCCTTCACATCCACTATTCCCCTCATACAAGCTCTACGGTTATGGGCGCTAGGCAATCCTGCTTTCTTGAGGATGTCTTCGATTTGATCGGAAAACACCCTCCTGGGCCTGCCTTGCTCCATTGTCTCTGCCTATCCCCGTGGAAAAGAGACGTGACAATTTGATTGATTAATATTGTAAAAGTATACAATATGAGGCGTAGATATGTGTTATATGCGCTCCGAAAGTGGCACGTTAAATCTATGCTAAAAAGCAAACCTGAACTCAATGTCGCGATGTAGAACAACATATATTTGTCTCTTTTTAGCTCTCAATAACTATCATACCGACCTACTTAGTGGTTGACCGTTCAATCACGTGCCATTTGCGAACACTAAAACTGGTGTATATAACGTATCCACCTTATTTTACATCATTGAATATCAATGTCTGAGATAGTATTCGTCGTCACTGAATGCACTATCTCTGTCTCTATCTATAATTGTCTCTAAATTGCCGATTCTCTTAATACATTATGACGTCGGAAATTCAGTGAAATCGCGCCGCGGTCGCAAGTGACCAATCAACGTAGTTCACTTATTGATTTGTCATTCGCTGATTGGTTACAAAGATGTCAAATATCAGTACGGCGAATTTTGGAGTTTTGGCGGGCAACTGCAACTGACAGGACGCG
Source organism: Tinea trinotella (assembly GCA_905220615.1). NCBI lineage: Eukaryota > Metazoa > Arthropoda > Insecta > Lepidoptera > Tineidae > Tinea > Tinea trinotella. The sequence continues at coordinate 7,085,242 of HG992314.1, forward strand.
CAATTTTGGATTAAAGCTTGTGTTTTTCATAAATATTAATGTGTAATCAAGTATAAACAAGTAATTTAAAGTTGTGAAACGTGTTTCTTCATGTTCCCTCCAAGACTCCTTCTGAAGTTTTAGTAAAGGCTTTCCGCCGCTTTACTAAAACAATCATCATCAACCTCACTATCATCATCATTTGATGAATCACTCGCGTGGTTCATCTTCATCTTTACTTGACAATGTTTTAACATTGAACCATATATTTTTACTTTGACACTGGTGTCGATTCTCTTGGCACATTCACTAACTTATCCTAAATTTTAAGCTTGTCAATTTTAAGTTTTTTTTAGAGAAATCGCAATTCTGTTGTCGAAAATGAATTAAACATAAGAAATGTCTATATTTTAGGATGACACGCCTAAATTATTGCCAACGTAAAATTTATATTTTTGAAAAATAATATGAAGTAATAAGAAAGTCATATAATTAATGTTAATAAATAAGTAATAATGTACCATATAGAATGTTGTAATGGTTTGAGTAAATAAAAACTTGATTTCACGTTAATAAAAATAGAAAAAACTTTGTACTTTTGTAATAGTAACACAATTAATTTCCCAACGCATCTTGTTGGCGGTAATTACAGTTTTGGCGGTAATTACAGGAGACAGATTTTAATTATTTGTAATACTTGTGTTTCATGAATATAATTGTATAATGATGATAAAATTGTTATTAAGTAAATGTTATACAGTATAATGACAAGTAATCTAATGCCGTGATACGTGTTTTTTTATGTTCCCTCCCAGACTTCTTCAGATAAACTTGAAAATCGAAATAATTCAAGTTGCCGGTTTCAACTAGGCCGGCATAGTGGATTCGACTGCCACTTTCAGTTATTTAAAAGTAGTAGCAGTCGCCCCCATCCATAGATCGCACTCCAGTTTAATATCACATTGAATGATGTCGTATGGCGAGCTACTATAAATAAAAATACATAAATCACCTTATTTTACCTTTCGGCATATTCAGTTAGAGCATTAACCACATAATTACTCATATTTCTTGTTAAGAATTAAAATTTTTAGGTTAAGCGGGACCTAAAATGGTGTCGTCTAATCTTAAACAAATTTAGTTTGACGTTTCTAATTTTACACCTATAATTCGTACAACAGAATAGGAAAACTGTCTAAAATATTAAGTTAAGTAACTAAACTGACATTTAAGCCAGTCAAAGCTTTGACAGCTCTAAATTAAGACTAATATGGGACAACCAGAATAGCGAAAGTCCTTTGACAGGTCTAAATTATTTTTAGAAGGATTTTAGGATAATCGTGTGCCAAGAGAATTGACACCAATGGCAAGTTAAATACTAAAGCCATAAACAAGAAGAATGAAAAGATACGGCGAATTTTACTTCTTTATTGACGCCAAATGTATTAAGAGAAGGGTCTAATGGTGGTAAGGCATAGTCTTCAAATGCCTCAGTCGCTGCCACTATGCCGGCTTCTCCCTTTGGCCACTTAACATAAGATGTGGTGCGGAGTATTTTATGTAACCAAAATGTTAAATATAATAATGTAATAGATAAAGAAATATTACCAAAGATTAGTGACTTATGCATCGCCTGTACTCGTATTATGTGAAATTAATAATAAAACCTTATCTCAATCAAATAATTATTTCAATATATAATAATACTTGAAATAATAAATTACCAAATTAGAAAAAATATATAAATATTTTAACAAAAAAATACACTCAGAAGAATACAACAGCCTATTTCACAATTTTCAAGAATACAAAAACTAAATAGATTCAACCCTCCGTCCGACGCGGCTGATCACACAGATAAACATTATACTCGTATATATTTTATATATCGAGTATAATGTTTCGCTCGAAGAACCAACAACCGATGGGGAAGAAAGGTTCTAGAGTGGAGACCACGAACCAAAAGACGCAGCATAGGTAGGCCTCCCACTAAGAGGACTGACGACATAGTAAGTCCCGAATAACCGGTGGATGCAACTGGCATCTTATCGTTCGAAATGGCCTTCTAAGGGGGAAGCCTATGTTTAGCAGTGGACGCCTTCTGGCTGATGATGATATTTTATATAGTTTTTACCTTTGGTCATTTTGTCTTTCATTGGATTTTCTTTTTAAAATTCCAGTCCTTTTACGTATCGTTTTCCTCTGAACATATCAAATAAAGACTTTTTAATAATAAAAAATTAAATACCTATAATTCGTTTTGGATAATTTTTATATAGTGACATTAACGAAAGCAACCGTAAACTGAATAAGTTTTTTCAGTCATCGGTGCTCTTGGCCTTCCCCAACGACGAAGGGTTAATTCAAAAGTATTTGCGTAAAGTAACATAATTATTTAAAACAAATACAAAAGACGTAATTTAAAAAAACTTATATATAATTATTTGTCAAATAAACGGTACACAAAGCCTATATACTCTAAACCGCCCCTGGCAATTTTCTGTATGCCGGATAACCAAAAACCGGATTACAGAGATATAGTAAAGAATAAATTGTGGATTAAAGAGGACTCAGGCGTCAGTCTCTCCATTCCCACTAGACGGCGGTTTATGGATTTATGGATATATCAAACAGCGGTAAAGCAAGCACCTCGTGTACGTAACTTTTAAAGTTTTAAATCTCCAAATTTAAATCTTTTGTTCATTTTAATCAATCAATCAATTCAAATTGTCTCGCCTTTCTCCCACAGGGATAGGCAGAGACAATGGAGTGCCACTTACCACGATCCTTACACAACTCCCTTGCTTCCTTCGCATGCACAATTCTCCTCATACAGGCCCTGTGGTTATGGGCACTAGGCAACCTAGCTTTCTTAAGGATGTCTCCGATTTGGTATTCATTTTAATATGTTATATAAATACGGAGAATTGTAAAATAGCCTAATTTCTTTGCTTCCAAGTGTAGTTTGACATGTTTAGATAACACAATAACTTTTTTTTAATAAAATTTAAAATTAAAAAACGGGAACATATCCACACTTATAAATTTTTGAAAACTTATAGTTACTTATAATATAATTAAATCTAGATTTTATATGTATTATATATTATACTAAAAAGGAAAGCAAATAAAATATTAAAACTGCTTTTTAAATATTTAGCGTTTCTTAGTGTTTTTTTTTTCTTTAATTCTGTTTTATTCCTTTCCCTCTCATTTTTTAAAGATACCTTTTTTAGCTTTAGCTTCATTGACATTAGCATTAGCTTCATTGATATTCAAAGTAATATATTCGAATAAGTAATACTCGAATTCGGCGCTTTCTCGTTAATGATGGAAAGTAATTCGAATTCAGCGCTTTCACGTTTATGATGGAAAGTAATTCGAATTCAACGCTTTCTCGTTTATGATGGAAAGTAATTCGAATTCAGCGCTTTTTCGTTTATGATAGGAAGTAATTCGAATCCGGCGCTTTCTCGTTTATGATGGAAAGTAATTCGAATTCGGCGCTGTCTCGTTTATGATAGGAAAGTAATTCGAATTCAGCGCTTTCTCGTTTATGATAGGAAGTAATTCGAATCCGGCGCTTTCTCGTTTATGATGGAAAGTAATTCGAATTCGGCGCTGTCTCGTTTATAATGAGAAGTAATTCGAACTCAATTTTTTTGTATGGAAGTATGGGAAGTAACTCGAAAAAATACAGACTGATATATTACCTAAGTGTTATAGAACCCGGCTGATAAGAAGACCGCTGGACGACTGCGGAGTGAGCAAGTTCGCGTATTTATTCTGTCGTGCTCATAACTGATAATATTCCTAAATTTATACACATGCGAAACCGAAAATTAAGTAGCTAACAAAAGTACTTACTGCACAGCTTGAGTACCGGCACAGGTTTTATTACGAAACGTACTTTAGATATACTATATAGAAATTAATCCAATTTGAAACAAGTTTACCTCAAAAACAAAAGAAAAAGGACATCATTCATTTTTTTATGGGGACTTGGGCTTAATTGTATTAACAGTTGCATATAAAAATGGCTATATAAAACACGTCAGATATGAAACAAGTCAGTGTTTTCAACACATGGTTATCATAAGGGTCTCAATGTGGCTTTTGTTCTAGAACTCTTTTCACGTGTAGATAGTGTATCTAATACAACGTCATTGATTACAAAGTATTATTCTACACAATACCTGGAATTATAATATATATCAGAATTCTAATCTTAAGTTAATCTTTATCTAATCTTGATTATTCATTTGACCTGATAAAGAATTAAGATTACAATCTAATAAGAACGTGATCTGATAATGTGACAATTATGACAAAATAGTAATTAGCTTTTTTTATTGTGACACGACATATGACAGCTCCCCGCTTGATGTTAAGCTGGAGTGTGGTCCATGAAATGAATGTCACTGCTACAATTTAATAACTGCGAGTAGCAGTCACATCCACTATGCCGGCCTAGTAATTTTTATATCAGCGGGACGCTATGGTGGCCGTTTTGACGTTTTAACGGTTAGCGATCGGTTTGTTGCGCGTAAAGTCCCGAGTTTGATTCCCGGTCGGAGCAAATATTTGTTTCATATTTTTTGAAAACATTATGCGTAACAAACTAGTGTCTAACCAACGCACCACGCCTGGCGTAATTCCTATTTTTATCTTTATCCTAAATAACAGATACAGATATAAAACATCTGTCATTTTAGTCCACATAGTATAGTGACTTTTTGCCACATTAAATAAATCAATCAATCGATCGTATAATCACACCTCTACTTTATAGAAAAACACACTTTATAGGCAGAGACAATGGAGCGCCACTTTACACGATCCTGACACAACTCTCTCGCCTCCTCCGCATCCACATTTGTCTTGCAGGTACCTATGATTAGACACTGTGGACCTCTGCTTCTCAAATAACGTCTCTGTTTTGTCCTAATCTAATCTAAATCTTTTTATTATTGAGGGTCGGCAGCACTCCGTCTGATGTTAAGCTGGAGTGCGGTCCATGAATAGATACGACTGCTACTACGGTTAATAACTGCAATAAACAGTCGCATACGCTATGCCAGTCTAGTTAGAACCGGTTATCTTCAAGGTTATCCCGAAACGCGACTAAGTCACTTTACGGTCTGTCCACTTGAAAGTGGTGGTACTACTGCGTATCGCCAAACTGGATTTCCTACAGGAATAGGCAGAGACAATGGAGCGCCACTTGCCACGATCCTGACACAACTCTCTCGCTTCCTTCACATTTACAATTCTCTTCATACATGCTCTATGGTTATGGGCACTAGGCAACCACTCTTAAATAAACCACACGCGGAGCTAATATTTAATATTTGCAATTCCAACACCCACAGAGCTTAAAAGGATGTTACAATATTAACGACAAAATGATAAATTATTTATCAAATAATGATAAAATATTTAATACTTTTTTTTATTATTTTGATGCGTCATTTGACCTGATGATAAGCAAGGGGAACTCTTGAACCTCCGCTTGCTTTAATATCTTTTAGGTCAAGGTCAGATATCTAGCCCTACTATCAATGCTGACTTTATTGATCTTCACCTCTTGACGGAGGCTCCAAGAACAAAATATTTTTACAATTCCGGTAATTACGCGGCCATTCGTAGTGACTTAAATAATATCAGCTGGTTGAATGAATTAAATTCTCGGCCCTTCCATCTTGCTATCAATTTCTTTTATAATAAACTTTATTCTGTGCGGGATAATCATATTCCTTATAAATTAACTTGTTCCTCCAAATTTCCGCCTTGGTACAATTCAGCTCTCAAAAAACTGCTGAAAGAAAAATACAAATATCGTCGCAAATTTAAAACATACGGAAATATCTGTGACCAAAACAGCTTCTTAACACTACGTGATAGAGCCAAAATACTAGAGTCTGAACTTTACAACGATTATATTTTTAAGGTTGAACAATCCATTAAGAATAATCCTCGTTTTTTCTGGTCCTACGTAAAGCAAAGAAACAAATCTATGTCAATGCCTAGTACTATGTTTTATTGTAATTCGATTGCCAACACGGGCAAAGAAATTTGCGATCTCTTCACCTCTTATTTCGGTACTAATTTCAATCAGCACGGTAACACCTGCAATATTTTCAACGATGTTTCTGGCCATATCAGTTCCTCTGGCATTGGATCCATAATAGTTAACGCAGAAGAGGTACTGCGCTTGCTTAAATCCGTAGATTTAAACAAATCGTCGGGACCAGACAGTATTCCACCAATATTTATTAGAGAGTGTGCCGATAGTCTTAAACTTCCTTTAACTGTGTTATTTACTCGATCCCTGCAGGAAGGCATCTTGCCTGATGTTTGGAAGTCTGCCTTTGTTACGCCAATTCACAAGAAAGGACCAAAAGATAACATTACCAACTATCGGCCGATCTCTAAACTATGCATTTTTGCTAAAGTGCTTGAGCGTATTGTCTATGTGCAGACGTACAATGCTCTTAAATCCTGCTTTAGTGTAAATCAACACGGGTTCCTTAATGGTAGATCCACGGTGTCCAACCTCGTAATCTCTAACGATTTCATCATTGAGCATATGGAGAGGGGTGGTCAAGTAGATGCCATTTACACTGATTACAGCAAGGCCTTCGATAGAATCGACCATAGTATTCTTCTCAACAAACTTCAAGGCATAGGCATTCATGGTAGTCTCTATCGATGGTTCTGCTCATATGTTGACAACCGTTCGCAGGCAGTGGCCCTTAGTGGATACACATCTGGTTGGATGAAGATACCTTCGGGAGTCCCCCAAGGTTCCCTACTTGGCCCACTGCTTTTTATCATATTCATTCAAGACATTGAAGCGTGTTTCCACTTCTCGAAGGTGCTTCTTTTTGCGGATGATATGAAGATTCTTATGCCTATTTGCACAGATTTGGACATATCTTCTCTTCAATCTGATCTTCATCGCCTTGATACCTACTGTTTAATCAACAATCTTGACCTAAATGTATCAAAGTGTACCTGTATCACGTTCACGCGTAAAAAGAGTTACACTTTGGCAAGGTACTATCTGAAGGGCTTCGAACTTCCTAGATTTGATTCAGTTAAAGACCTCGGTGTTATCCTCGACAGCAAACTCCTCTTTGACAGCCACATTAACGACATTGTTTCCAGGGCTTCCAAATCTCTAGGGTTTGTTATGCGCATTTCCGCCAGTTTTAAAAACATAAAAACAATAAAAATACTTTACTGTGCCTTTGTCCGTAGTTTACTAGAGCACGCATCGCAGGTGTGGAATCCTGGATACGAAATCCATAGAGCAAGAGTGGAAAATATACAAAGGCGCTTTTCAAGGTACATTTCTTATCGGACCGGTCAGACGCATCTTTCCTACAGGCAAAAGTGTCTAAAACATCATATTTTGCCTTTAGCAGTCCGTAGGGAGATTGCAGATATCACATTTCTACTTAAGATAGTAAATGGTGGGGTCGACTCTCCGGAGCTCCTGGGTAGAATTGGTCTGCGAACCAACAACCTCAGAACCAGGAGTACCGCAGTGTTGAACCTACCATTTACATACACCAATTACAAGCGTAATAGCTATATATGGAGGAGTTGCGACTATTTTAATAAATTTTGCACTAACTTGGACATTTTCTGTACCAAGCCTTCGATGGCGCGACGCTATCTGACAGATTTATACTGTAACAGGTATTGATGTGGCGGATGGGTCGATTTTTTAAATTTTTTTTTTTATTTTTTGTTATGAGGTGTTGGGTTGTTTGTATGTTTATGTTGTGTTACTGTTTGGTTTGTTTCTGTTATTGTTTTTTTTTTTTATCTTCCTATATAAGTGTTTAATTTTTAATTTTTTTTATTTGTGACAACTTCTAAGTGGCCCTGTTATTATATATTTGTTAGTTCTATTTGACTTTCTAGCCGTAAGTTGTCCTATTAATCTTAAATAAAATAAATAAATAAAAATAAAATAAAAATCAATACATCAATCAATCAATCAAATTGTCACGCCTTTTTCCCACAGGGAGTGCCACCTACCACGATCCTGACACAACTTCCTCGCTTCCCAGACATTCACAATTCTCTTCATACAAGCTCTACTGTTATGGGCACTAGGTCGAAAAACACCCTCCTGGGTCTGCCTTGTTTAACGCATCCATCCACATCAGATTTATAAATTCCTTTCGCCAATCTACTTTCACTCATCCTTTCCATGTGCTCAAACCAACGAAGCATTCCTTTGTCAAACTTTCTTTTTAATAAATGGACACAACCTAAATATTCTTGTTAAAGCTTTCTATAAATTTGTACGATTTATTAAAGAAATTTATATTTTTTATTTTTTTATTTACATTTCTATACTAAGTTACTAAAGTATCATAGAAACAGGACAACCAAAGTACATATATCAAAGATAAATTGGTACCGGTGGGTGGATTCGAACTCGTGCTCTCGGTTTGTGTAACCATTGCACTGCCACTACACCACGGTCGCCTTTCAGAGGAAGATTGTTCCTCGATAAAAAAGGGATCATTCAAGAAAAAACAGGTGTCCATAATGTTTTTTACGCGACATCTGACTTCGACAAGCAAGACGAAGTAAAAGAGCGGCGACAACTGGAAAACCCGTGCTTCACTATGCTGGCCAGTATAGTGAATAGTGTCGGGATTGTGAAAAGATGTCCATTGTCTCTAACTATCCTTGTAAGAGTTAAGGCTTAACAAATTTTATTGGTTAATTGGTTTTATATTAGCAGTATCATTAAATATGTATTTTGAATGTTGATATATTTATTTTACTTATCATTGAATATCAGTACAAAGTCCACGGTTAAAAAGTGGAATCCATCTTGAAATGTTTATTTTGACTGAGCTATAACCGAAATGCTTTAGAAATCAAATAAATCAAATAACTGTTTCTAGTAGAAAACTGCGATCTATTCCAAAAAGTCCTAATCCATATTCAGAAAATCAGAGTTATTTTAAAATAATATATATAAAGTTTTATTTGTAAGAATTGTCGTATATTAACCCTTTACTTCCCAAGTATCGGTGTGTGCTAGTGTTATAGTATTTTAATGCTTAAGAAAAGGAAATAAAAAACGCTAAACAGCAGTGTGGGTGTCCTTGTTGGTTTCCTATAACAAACAAAAATCTATGTTAATGCATAACGCAATTTTTATATCTGTGCACACCTGTCAATGTCAAAATAAAGTTGGCAACACCGTGAACTTGTCACAGGGAAACAATTTGAAGACAGGGAAGAAGAGAGTTTTGGCGGGCAACTGCAAGTGACATGCGCAATTTTGAATTATTTGAAATAAATATTAATGTATAATAATGGTGGAATTGTTATCCAGTAATCATTTTTAAGTTGATCGAGTATAAACAAGTAATTTAAAGCCATGAAAAGTGTTTCTTCGAGTTCCCTCCAAGACTCCTTCCGAAGTTTTAGTAAAGGCTTTCCGCCGCTTTACTAAAACGATGATCATCAACCTCGCAATCATCGTCATCATTTGATGAATCACTCGCGTGGATCATCTTTATCTTCATATTTACTTGACAATGTTTTAGCATTGAACCATATATATTTACTTTGACACTGTCAAGTTAAATACTAAAGCCATAAACAAGAAGAAAGAAAGAAAATACACATCTGGCGAGATTATTGTGATACGAGGTGCGATGTCAGACTACCTCCTTGTGTGTCTGTCTGCTTGCCATATCGGTGCATCCTAGGCATCAGTAAATAACTTCCCTTAAGGGGGTTTTATTGTGTAATGGCTAAAAGTCTGTCGTGTGGCGCTGCTTCAAGTATCCCTCTCTTCTGCGTACTGTGGAGCAGCAAGTTGATATGGTCATACAGCTTTTTTTTCGGCCTTTTGGCAGGCGATATAGTGATAGGTTAGGGGAAGCATCCGCATTCTATCGAACTAAAAGATTCGGCGCGTCTTTTCTTTGCAGAACAATTGACAAGTGGCATGCTTTACCAGCCCATGTGTTCTCCTCATCCTATAATCTTGGATTGTTGAAGCGAATCGTTTGGCCGGCTTAGTGAACTCATATGACAGCACCCCGCTTGATGTTAAGCTGGAGTGTGGTCCATGAATGGATGTCACTGCTACTACAATTCAATAACTGCTTTTCAATAGCAGTCACCTCCACTAGCCGGCCTAGTCGGAACCGGCCACTTACAAGCTGATCTTGAAACGCGACTAAATCACTCCACGGTCTGTATACTTGTAAGTGGTGACACAACCGGGGTCGGCAGACTTGGGGCACCACTGCCTACCACTCTTTAATAATCAGCCCCGAAGCAAACATCCGCCTCTTTTTTTACTAACAAATATTTGAAATATTTAGTATAAACGCCATGAAACAAATATTTGCTCCGATCGGGAATCGAACCGGGGACTTTACGCGCAACAAACGTGTCGTCAAAACTTTTATATTACTTACTTGTATTTTAGGCGAGATATGCCCTGACGAGCGCGCGTACATTCGCCCTGCACAGAGGGCATGCCGCCAAAGAAGCGCCGCATTCGGCACACGACACCAAATGTCCACACGGCAGGAACACCACGCTCACCTGAAATAAGGCAAACAAACCGTGGTGTAGTTGTATTGCAAGGGCACGGGTTCAAAACCACTTGCCCGGTACCAATGTACAGTCAAATTAGCTTTTTTTTTATTGTGACACGACATCTGACCTCGATCCGCCTGTTGATAAAGCAAGAGGAGGTCCAAAAGTGACGACGACTGAATAATCCGATACAGTTCCCGGTAAACGTTTCAAAAAAGTTACTCAGTCGCGTTTCGTGATCAGGCTGGCATAGTGGATGCTACCTTCAGTTATTTAGCAGACCTTAAGCATTTTTATATTAACAAATGTTTTTTTTTATATATTGTGACTGATCTCGATCTCGAAGAGAAGGTCCACGAGCAGCAACGACTGATAAAGTCGACTTAGTTTGCGGTCACCTCAGTCGCCGTCACTATGCCTTATTAATAAATATTACAAATGAATGTAAGGCGACCGTGGTGTAGTGGCAGTGCAATAGCTACGTAAGCCGAGTGGCACGGGTTCGAAAACACTCACCAGTACCAATGTATCTTTGATATACTCGTATGTACTTTGGTTGTCCTGTTTCTTTGATATAAGCACTTAAGTATATAAAAGTTTAATAAAAAATATAAAAAATATAATGCAAATCTACTTCGACCGGGAATCGAACCAGATACTTAAGCTTAGCGGACTAGAGTGTTAACTTAATCCATCCATACTTACTTCTTTATCCATACACACTTTGCATACCCTAGCTTCTTTCAGTTGTCTGTTCTCTTCTTCCAGGGTAAGATTCTTCTTATTCTTTTGTCTATTCTCTGAAGATGTTTGGGCTGGTGGATTTGGATTCACAGTCTCCACAGCTTCCACTGCCTCGACAGCCTCCACAGCCTCCTCCACAACACTTTGTTCTGCCTCTGGTGGACTCGAAGTAGAGGCGGGTACCTCAGAATTCTCTGCTGCATCAGCTCTGGTGTTTGTGGGCGTCACAATACTAGGAAAATAAAAACATATATTTCTATACTATGCTACTGTTGAGGTAGGAGCGGCTTGCAGCTATGTTGTAAGAAAACCAAGTTCGAGCTATAACAGAATACTTTATTGTTGTATAGCTTGTCTAAGTATAAATGACGCGCCCCTTCACTTTATTAGTTTATTTAAATCTGTGAATGCAAATATTACCAACTAAACTATTATACTTTATCCACATGTTCCTCCTTTTGTGTCTAACCAGCAACTGAATGACCAATTTCAATTCATTTTTAAGGTGTTGCATTCATATGTGATATTCGCACGTGTGCTTAAATGCAGTTGAGGGGCGCGTCATTTCGGCTTAGACAGACTCTACTTGAGTCTTTATATACATTTTGATCGAATATGTAACGGTTGCGTCCCGTTGCACACGCAGTGGGTTTGCTCAGCGGTCGCGGCTCGTAATGCAAGTGCGGCGACCAATACGAACAAAGTTACTGTTTTGTGTTATAAATATGGCATTAAAAATGTTTGAGAAACTCTGGCAGTGAACTCGCCTAGCGAGTTCATGGCACTGGAGAATAACTTTTTTTCTTCAAAAAATAAAGTAAGTCTTTACACCCGGGCCACCTCATAAATTTATAAATTAGCGCATATTGATGATATAGTCTACACTGTGATTTTATGAAGAAAATACGCATACGTTTTCGAAATAATACAGAAAAACACTGGACTCGCCTAGCGAGTTCCTGGCACCTGAGTGAACATTTAGGTAAACTCGCTAGGCGAGTCGCCAGCACTAAACGTGTTAATGTAGACGTACAAAAGTGCTGTATTGCAGCCTACTTGTAATAAAAATATTTTGAATTTTGAAAGTACGCGCATATATAAAGGGCGCTTGTCGAGTCTGCTTCAATTAGCTACACTACTAAAAGTATATCAATTAAACAGTGGCAAGTGATTTGAACGCGAGGAAGCTTTGGGACGTCTGTAGGAAGGAGAAAGTGCGGCGTAGTGCATAGCACACCAATCCGTTACGCGGAAAGTCCCAGTTTCGATTCCCGGTCGGGGCAAATATCGGAACAAGAAAAGAGGCGGATATTTGCTCTGGGTCTGGTTGTCAAAGAGTAGTAGGCAGTAGTGCCCAGTCTGCCGATCCGGGCTAATACCACCACTTACAAGTATACAGACCGCGAACTGTAGTAGCAGTCACCTCCATTCATGGATCGCACTCCAGCTTAACATCAGGCGGGTGCTGTCATATGTTGAGTCACAATAGCCAATGGTTAACATCAGGCAAGTGGAGGTCAGATGTCGTGTCTAAAAAAACATACCTGGGTGCAATATCTCCTAGAGTATTGTAGAGAATATCCCTGGCCATTGACCTTCTCAATGGAGATGGCTCCTCCGTCCATGGCTCTTCATCCAACTGGCCATCCAATGCTGCGTTTATTAATGTTATTGACCTCCTGAAGCCAACACCTATGAAGGAAGTGGGTTTTTTTATTGATTATTGTGCATTGACATATGACAGAACCCCGCCTGATATATAAGTGACTTCTACTACAGCTCAAGAACTAGTAGCATTCGCCGGCCTAGTTGTAAGCGGCTGTAAGTTGTAAGTTGTAAACTTTCAAGCTGATCTCAAAACGCGACCAAGTCACTTCACCAACCAGACCCGGAGCAAAATCCGCTTCTTTTTTTATTAACAAATATTAGTAATATTTAATTTTTTTAGGCGACCGTGGTGTAGTGGCAGTGTAACGGTTACGCAAACCGAGAGCACGAGTTCACTGGTACCAAAGTATCTTTGATTGCCCTGTTTCAATGATACAAGCACGTTAGTAGCTTAGTATAGAAATGTATAGTAATAAATAAGAAAATCTATTAAATATTACAAATAAATCTATAATACAGATACTTGTTCCGACCGGGAATTGAACCCGGGACTTTACGGGTAAGAAACTGGTGTGCTGACTGATGAGCCACGTCTGTCGTTTAAAAGCACTACCGACCCTTGTTTATTTATTTATGACTGATTTATTATAGACGCGGCATGCTATGATGGCAGTTTTGACGTTTGACTTGCTCATGAAGTTTCATATTATAAATAAATAATTGAGTTTAAAGGAATAATTGTTGTTCTTTATGGTGACAATAAAAAACAGCAATTTGCTCCTTCACATGTAATTCATCATCATCATCATCACCCAGAAGTCGTGCACTACTGAACATAGGCCTCCCCCTTAGAACGCCATTTCGAACCACAAGATGCCAGTTGCATCCACTGGTTATTCGTGACTTTCACTATGTCGTCAGTCAACCTAGTGGGAGGACTACCTACGCTGCGTTTGCCGGTTCGTGGTCTCCACTCAAGAACCTTTCTTCCCCATCGTTTGTCGATTTTTCGAGCGATATGGCCTAATTATTAAAATATACAAAACATCAACATAAAATATACGGTCAAACGTTAAAACGGTCATCATAGCTTGTAACGTAATTATTTTATTAATTACGTAGAATAATAGTTTCTACAAATCATCAACAATTTCTAGTTAAAAAACCAATATATTAGGTCATGTTTTTTGTTAATAAAATCCCAAGGCCTGATTACTAATTATTTATCATTATTTTATTTATAAATTCATTTTTAAACATATTCATTTTAAAAATTAACGTTTTACTAATTTAACAATATAATTAAATCACAAAATATTTTGTTGGCATTAAGGCTGATTGCCTTTACCAATTGAGGTCAAACAAAATAAAACAAATAAAAACTGTCACATTGAACTTGCAAAATGAGTTTTGGCGGGCAACTGCAACTGACAGGACGCGCAATTTTGAATTATTTGAAAAGCTTGTGTTTTTCATAAATATTAATGTGTAATAATGGTGGAATTGTTATCCAGTAATAGTTTTTAAGTTGATCAAGTATAAACAAGTAATTTAAAGTTGTGAAACGTGTTTCTTCATGTTCCCTCCAAGACTTCTTCTGAAGTTTTAGTAAAGACTTTCCGCCGCTTTACTAAGACGATCATCATCAACCTCATTCTCATCATCATCATTTGATGAATCACTCGCGTGGTTCATCTTCATCTTTACTTGACAATGTTTTAACATTGAACCATATATTTTTACTTTGACACTGGCAAGTTAAATACTAAAGCCATAAACAAGAAGAACTTGCAAAATTAATTTAGAGCGGGCACACGCAGAAGTCGCTATAAATGAGGGCTATCTAAGTAGTAACCATATTACAATTATTGAATTACCAGTATCCTGCAAACGTCTGATAATAGCCCGACGTACTCTGGCAGCATCCAATCCTGTGCCCAAGGCTTGCAGTGTAACAGGACTCTCCATTTCTGCCTCGACCTACAAAAAAAAGCATTTACTGTTCAGGGGAGCATTATTCTACTATGTTGGAAAAGAAAAGGAGTACTCCCAGCTGTACGCGTGTTGCTCAACTTAGCCGGTCGACGTCTCTTCGTTGGAGCGCATATATATTGATTACTTTATCGGTAAATCGTATGCGAGATATTGAACACATGCAACGCCATCTAGCGGTAGCATGTAGCGGTCGCTACAACTGCATGAAACTACTCCACTTTTTTTCTTTTTTTTTTATTCGTACTTGACATGATAGCTCCCTGCATGATGTTAAGCTTGAGTGCGGTCTATGAATAGAGGTGACTGCTACTACATTTAAATAACTGTAAGTAGCAATCACATTCACTATGCAAGCCTAGTTGGAACTGGCAACTTACAAGCTGATTCCGGATCGGCAGTCTGATCACCACTACCTACCACTCTTTGACAACCAAACCGAAAATATCCCCCCTTTTCTTAATAACAAATATGTGTATATCAATCAATAAATCAAATTGTCATGCCTTTTTTCCACAGGGATAGGCAGAGACAATAGAGCGCCGCTTGCTACTATTCTGACACAACTCCCTCGCTTCCTTTACATTCACAATTCTCTTCATACAAGCTCTATGGTTATGGGCACTAGGCGACCTAGCTTTCTTGAGGATGTCTCCGATTTGATCGGAAAACACCTTCCTGGGCCTGCCTTGTTTATGGATACAATTATGGATATTCTTTTCGTCAATCTACTTTACATGTGCCCAAACAAGTGTCAATCCTTGTCACTCACTCTTTGTACAATTTAATTTAATTATTAAATATTACAAATAAAAGCTATGAAACAAATATTCGGTCTGACCGGGAATCGAACCCGGAACTTTTCGCGTAACGAACTGGCATGCGAACCAATAAGCCTGATATTAAAATAATCTATATACTTACAAGTGCAGCATCAACTGGTACCACATTACGTCGCGGCATCCGGGTCGCTGACCCCGATTCATCAGTAGACTAAAAAAAAATTTCTATAAATAACTCTTATTGTCTAGGGCCGGACCGTGAGTTTAAGCGGCCCTGGGCTAATACTACTTAGGGGCCCACCTAATTACTCAAAGTATAAGAAAAAAAAGTCAGTTCGAAGTACCAACACCTGAACGTAGACTTGAATTAAATAGGTTTGATTAATCGCAGGATTTGCAGGGCTGCAAACTTTACGATCTGTTTAATTTTATAAAAAACTTTGACTTGACTGAGCTGGGGATCCACGGGGCCCTGGGCTGAAGCCTAAAAAGCCATATGGTAGATCCGGCCCTGTTATTGTCAGTTGATACGACCGATGAACGTCAGCCCGGCATAGCGACGGCGACTGGGACAACCGTGAACTGACTTAATTATTTCAGCCGACCTCCCCTTGCTTACCTGCCATGAGGCAAATCGAGGTCAGATGTAGATTTTTTTATTGTAACTCGACATATGATAGCACCCCGTCTGATTTTAAAATGGAGTGTGGTCCACAAATGGAGGTAAATGCTACCACAGTTAAATAATTAAAAGTTGCAATCGCTTCCACTATGCCGGTCTAGTTAGAAGATAAGTCACTTCATGGTCTGTATATAGACCCGGCAGATAAAAAGAGCGCTGTCATTCATTGTTTTATTACCTACATACATTCCGTTTTACGAATGTGTATAAATTTTAAAATATTATCAATTATGTACACGTTTTATATATGCGCGGACTTGCTCTCACCGCAGTACTGTTTTAATTTTGTTTTTTTATTATTATACATTTCTATACTAAGCTACTAAAGTGCTTGTATCATAGAAACAGACAACCAAAGTACATCTATCAAAGATGTACCGGTGAGTGGTTTCGAACCCGTGCCACTCGGCTTACGTAGCCATTGCACCGCCACTACACCACGCTCGCCTTTACATGACAGTCATCCAGCGCACTTTTTTCTGCCGGGATATATACTTATCACAATAAAAAACAAAAAAGATAACTCACAGTTCTGGGTACGGCCCGAACTCTACATTTCTCAATGAAATCTCGCCCCTTTATAAGTATGACAAAACCGCAGTCCGGGAACCACCTTGCATGCTCATGCCATGGGTTGTCATTCGCCTCCCATGAGCCAAGACCACCGTCACAGTAGTAACAACGTACCTGCAGATGGAATATATTTTAATCCGAGTCAAGCGGGTCAACCGCATAACTCAATGACAATGGGTTTCGTTTTCACAGTTAAACTCCATTATTGAGCTTTAAAATTAAAACTGCGATCGCGTTTTTAATTTTTAATTTAGCTTCCAGCTTATTAAAACTCTTTGTCTGAATGAATAAAAGTTGTTCTTGACACTAACAGGGACCACATAACTTTTTGACAAATGAGAATGAATATTATTGTCATTACTTATATTATTAAATAATGTGATAAGTTCTAATAAAGTTAAGTAGTAAAGAACTATAGTGTGATAAATATTCTTATTATAATTCGTAGTTTGCACCTTATCTTTATTTTGATCCGAAAGGTTATCTGGCAGATAATATCTAACTGCAATAAGTTCATCTGTCTACAAGTAGAGTAATAAAGATTTATCAATTAATCAATCAAATTGTCACGCCTTTTCCCCACAAGAATAGGCAGAGGCAATAGAGTGCCACTTGCCACGATCCTGACACAACTTCCCCGCTTCCCTCACATCCACAATAAAAATAATTGTATAAATTATTTATTAGTAATGAAAATTAGATTGAAGAATTAAACATGTTCAATGAACAATGTTCGCGCAAAATTAAGAAAATACTAATTGGATTGAATACAAAGAACATCATTCATTTTGGGCTTCTATGTACTACTTTTGTAATGTCCAATGATGAAAAAAATATATAAATGGTAGTTTCGATACTTGCATTGATAAAACTAATAACAATTTTGCTTTTGATAGCTGTGCAATTGAGTTTTTGGAAAATTAGATATGAATTTAATCAACGCCATATTTGTTCTGCTTTGAACTGTCATAATAATAGTTTGGATTATAGTTTTTAGAATTAAGGATATATTCCAATTATTTTGTAATCTTTGTACATCAAATTTTAATATTTTTTAAATGTATATGCAACTTACAATATAAATATAATATAAATGTAAAATGTATATGCAACTGTTAATACAATTTAGCCCAAGTCCCCATACAAAATGAATGATGTCCTTTCTACATGTCTGCCTAATACATACCCGATCATTAAGGCCAGTGTAATAGAAACCAGCCTCGGCCAGTGCTTTAGGTGATTGTGTTAGAATTGGGGGCCAATTGGCAAAGGTGGCCATCCTTGCTGCGAGTGTTGCATTTGCAGGATTGCGGGCACCTCCATATCCTGAGCCAATAACGCCAAGTGGCTGCCAAGCATTCGTCGTCAGGATGCGATTGTTGTGCACAGCTCCATCGCTGAAAATAACATTACACCAATGTTATTATTTTTTGTCTTTTTTTATGTTTATTTTATTTTATTGTGGCTTAATGTGGTGTAATGTTAATGTTACCTAATGTTAAGCTGGAGTGCAGTCCATAAATGAAGATGACTGTCACTACAGTTAAATAACTGTAGGTCGCAGTCACATTCACCATGCCGGCCTAGTTGAAACCTTTAGATTGCAAAAATATTTATTGCAATCTAATTATTAAATATTTCGTACGGAAACCTAAACTTTTTGAAAATCCAATATAACCTATGTTACTCACGAAGAATGTAGCTTTCTAATGGTGAAAGAATTTTTAAAATCGGCCCAGTAGTTTCTGAGCCTATTCATTACAAACAAACATACAAATCTTTCCTCTTTATTAACCCCCGACCAAAAAAGAGGGGTGTTATAAGTTTGACTTGTCTGTGTATCTGTGTATCTGTGTATCTGTGTATCTGTGGCTCTGTGTATCTGTGTATCTGTGTGTCTGTCTGTGGCATCGTAGCTCCTAAACGAATGGACCGATTACGATGCGGTTTGTTTCATTTGAAAGCTGACGTGATCGAGATGGTTCTTAGCTACAATTGATGAAGATCTGATCAGGGGTTTCAAGGTCATCAGCTCGATTTGTTAGCTGCGGTAGCGATCTTAGACGCGCTGTTTAGAACGACAACCCTTGTACGTCGCTATGCGACGAAGATTGTTATTTTATGTCAAATAAATATGCCATTGTTAAAACACGTAAAAAATGTTATAATTTTTCCCTTAAAATATTCATATGGCGAGGTTGGTTTGCAGTTTAGATCGATTACCTTGATTGAATATTTTAGGGGAAAAATTATAACATTTTTTACGTGTTTTAACAATGGCATATTTATTTGACATAAAATAACAATCTTCGTCGCATAGCGACGTACAAGGGTTGTCGTTCTAAACACGCATAAGGCTGGGAATACACGTCCGATATTGCTGAGCAAATTATTTACAAATCGGAAGTAGGAATCGGACGTCTATTTTGTTTCTGTATTCTGTATGAAAACTGCACCTTCAGACAATCGGATCGGCCATAAAATCGTAAGCGCCTTGGCGTTGTTTCCGATTCTGACATCCGATCCGACTATCGGATCTGACGTGTATTAAGTATTCAAACAAATGTATGGCACGAGTGCTTTCCGATTGTCTGATCAGACAATCGGATCGGACTATCGGAGAGGAAAATCGGACTTGAATTCCCAGCCTTATAGGTATTTACTTTACTTTTAAACAAATCTGTGACTTAACATTTGAAATAAAAACATATACAAATACATGTGTGTTTTAACTGGTACCACTGAGCTACTCTGATGATGGAACTCGAAGGTAGGAGACGAAATCCTGGATGTGTTCAAACTTTTTTTTGGTATACTAAGTTTGGACTTATTAGATTTGTCTTGAAGGTAGGAAACTAAGTGTAGAAAAGTTAGTGCGATAAAATAAAACATTCCGGATCTAAAAAATCTGATCATGGATCCTCTCAGATCAGCAAATCAACAAGAAATGGACCTATAGTGCTTTAACTAAAATTGTTACTCACTATGAGCCATTAGCTGGACCGTTATCAAATTAAAGACCGAGAGTATCTGATGATGCACCATTATGAATCCTCTCAGATCAGCAAATCAACAAGAGATAGAACTATAGTGCTTTAACTAAAATTGTTACTCACTAAGAGCATTTAGCTGGACCGTCATCAAATTGAAGACCGGGCAATCTGATGATGCACCATTATGAATCCTCTCAGATGAGCAAATTGATATCAATTGATCAGCAAAAAAAGAGATAGAACTGTAGTGCTTTAACTAAGCCTTTAGCTGGGCCGTTATCAAATTGAAGATCGGGAGTATCTGATCATGAATCCTCTCGGATCAGCAAATCAATAACAGATAATATCATAGTGCTTGAACTAAAATTGTTACTCTCTATGAGCCATTAGCTGGGCCATTATTAAATTGAAGACCTGGAGTAGTTTTCTGATAATGCACCATAAGGATCCAAGAGATATTAAAGGGATATACGAGGGCGGTTCAATAAGTACCCGTGTTAGAAATGAAGACACGATTTTTTTCAAAAAAATGCTTTTTATTTTTCAACATAGTCCCCTTTTAGTAAGATACACTTCTCCCAACGTTCCGGCCATTTTTTTAACCCCTCCAAAAAATAGGATTTGTCGAACTCTCCGAAATACGCCTCTGTCCCGGCGATGACTTCCTCGTTTGAGCTAAATTTTTTTCCCGCGAGCCATTTTTTCATGTTAGGGAACAAGAAAAATTCGCAGGGAGCCAGATCGGGTGAATACGGGGGGTGCGGCAGCGATTCATAACGCAATTCATGCAGTTTGGTCGCGACAACACCAGATGAATGTGCTGGTGCGTTACAACACCTTTTTTTTCGCCAAATGTGGCCGTGTCTCCTTTAATTTTTTGTCGAAGCGGTCTAATAACTCACTGTAGTATAGTCCAGTGATCGTTCTTCATTTTTCTAAAAAATCCATGAGGATGACGCCCTTCGCATCCCAAAAAATCGTCGCCATGACCTTACCGGCCGATGGGACGGTCTTCGCCTTCTTTGGTGCAGATTCACCGGGAGAAATCCATTGTTTTGATTGTTGTTTAGTTTCTGGTGTGTAATGATGAATCCAGGTTTCATCAACGGTGACAACTCGACGCAAAAAGTCCTTAGGATCTCGCTTAAATTGCCTTAAACACTGCTCTGAAGTTAACAGCCGCATCCGCTTGTTGTCCAGCGTGAGCAATCGCGGCACCCATCGGCGGGCTTATTATGTATCTTGCAGAAGCAACGCGACAGGCGTGAATTGCACAATAGTTGCTGTCAAACATCATTTTCGTATTACATATCAGCAATAGCAACACGACAGGCGACAATCGATTGTGATCCCTCTGCTGTGCGATCAGGGAACTAAAACTGCATCAACGCTCTTGTTATACGTCAAAATTGGTATTATGTATGAGTTGCGACAGCAACGCGACAGCAGACACTAAGCAATTTGATCTGTCAAATAGCAACAACCCATGCCCTTGTTGTTTACGTAGATTGATATCGTATAAAGGTTTAATATAACTCTTTTCGACAACATATAAAGTGAGTAATGTTTTGATAAATGATATGAAATTGTTAACAAGTGTACTTCGATCAAATATGACGTCTCGTAACGTTTTTTTAGAGTACCAAGACTTTCGCTATGGCTCCTGCTTTTCTGATTATGGAGGCATTGAAATCAGCATAGAAGTTTACGACGCAGCTTGAGAAACAACGCCAGATCTATGGAGCTTACTAACTTCAGTGACCACTACAGATTGACAAAAGAATTCGCTAAATTGTGCACTGAACTTGCGCCACCATTGCCTCAATCATGCAGGAGAACAAGAGTGTATGTAGAATGCAAAGTAAGTTACTTATTTTATCCATACATATTGCAAAAAGACTAATAATAATAATATTCAATGCAAATCTTGTACTAAATTTAAGTATTACATGGTTCAAAGTAATAAATGCTGATGCTCACATTTGGAAAAAAATCAGATATTAATAGTCATATGCAGCAGCTCCATCAAAATGGTGAAAGTGCTGGTTTCTCAGTGTGTAATATCAGGTTACTTTGAACTACTGTAGAATCTAATGCATAGGAATCCATTTGTCAAATTTTTCATCCACAGGTCATAATTAGTAATGTATAATTATATAAACATTACTAATTACCACAGTATAGTTGTACCGCCTAATAATAATCTATTATTTACAATTATTTTCAGGAGATTCTGGGGACCCATTGAGGCCGTGGCTTCTGACACCGATAATTCATGCTGACCCGAGAAGTGCAGAAGAACTTTATACAGATGTTTATTGCAGAGCAAGAAACACTGTTGAGCGGTGAATAGAGGTGCTAAAATCCCATTGGCGGTGTTTGCTGTCACATAGAGTGCTGCATTATATTCACTATGTTATGGCAAAGATTATAAATGTGTGCGCTGTGCTGCACAACATTGCCAACAGGCACAAGCTCCCAGTGCCTGAATTTGCAGTGGACGATGCTCAAAGAGAAGCAGACATTTGGGTACCCAGACAACCTTATTATGAGGAAAATCAAGAGCTTGAAGATGGCAGGCAACAGAGGCAAATTATTGTCCAACTTTGTGAAGGAATATATAAATATATGACATATTTAAGTGTTTTATGTTTTATGTTTATTATTGTCAAAAAACTTTGTTAGCATTGTTTTGTCCACACATTCTTTAATGAAATCTATATATTTCACGCCTCTGCATCAACATTTAAAAGACTTGCATCATGTAAGCTGGAACAACTCAATTTTAACAAAAATAAATTGTTAACACAATCTCTATGTAAATGGCAGATTAATTTAAATATTATTTATTGGAATTATGTATAGGTATATTAAATCATAATTGTTTATATGTCGTTTTATTGTATATATTTTTTAAATCAATCAAATTGTCACGCCTTTCTCCCACAGGGATAGGCAGAGGCAATGGAACGCCACTTGCCACGAAACTGACACCTCCCTCGCTTCCTTCACGTTCACGATTCTCTTTATATAAGCTATGGTTATGGGCACTAGGCAACCTAACTTTCTTAAGGATGTCTCCGGTTTGGTCGGCGAACGCCCTTCTGGACCTGCCTTGTTTAACGGATCCGTTCACATGAGATTTATAAATTCCTTTCGTCAATCCACTTACACTCATCCTTTCCATGTACCTAAACCATCGAAGCATTCCATCGTCGATCCTTGTCACTACATCCTCATTCAAACCACACCTATCGTGCACTCTGCTAATCCTTATTCTATCTGCTATCGTCACTCCAGATACACTCCTTAACGACTGCATTTCTACAGCGTTAATTCTACTCTCATGCTTTTTCTGCCACACCCAACATTCGCTTCCATACATTAATGTGGGAACAAGCACCGTATTATGAACAGCCATCCGTGACTTTTGGGACATTATTTGGCTGTTCATTATACTATCTATGGATGGCATTGTTACTCTTTTGCACTCCTCTCTCAATGCACTCTTCATCTCACTTCCCATCCCTTGTAAACATACTTCTCAAGTGAATAAATTGTTTTACTTGTTCCAATTTCTTTCTTCAATACAATTTAGATGATATTAAATGCATTATGCAAAAGGTTGCATTATGAAAAAATAAAAGTAATATAACACTTAAACTCAAAAACTAAATTATTTATTTAAATTATCTATCAACTTGATCATTATTTTATGCATATAAGCATTTATATCGGCAGCTTCCGCCATGATCATTGCTGCATTGGTCAATTTCTCCTTAGCTGCAATCCACCTTTCTTCCATGTCCATAACCTAGGTGTGGCCCACTTTTGACTGATTACCTATAACATATATACAAGTAGTAAGGATAAAGTAGATTTTAATCACTGTTTTATTAAATAATTGCCATAAAAAATGTTTTGAATTGATATTGTGGCAGAGTGATTTGCCCTACAACTGGACCAAAGTTTAGACCGACAGGTAATTAATAGAACTGTCTGGGGCTTTACATTTTTGATAATTAAAGTAAATTCTGACATGTTTTCAGGTCCAAAATTAATATATTTAAGAAAACTGTTTTTAACTATTTTATTGATAAATAATATTTTATTCAACTGATTATAGTTTTTTAGTTCAGATTTAATTTTGGTTTTAAGTAATAGAAGCACTGTTTTTTAGTTTTTATGTTTAGAATGTATTCTTTTTGTTTTTTTTTATTGAATGTTGTACACGCCTATAATTGGTGGTAGTGTAAGTCTGCTATTCTTTATAATATTTATTAGTTTATAAGAGTTATACATGTATCACTGTTGGCGTGTCTTAATATAAATAAATAAATAATCCCACATTTTGAATGTGTGGGGCAGCACAATCCTAAACTATCAAATGATTTATAATAATAAATGAAATACTAACTTGTTTTACTCTTCATAGTAGACTCATCAAAACAAAGTAATCTCTTTAGTTTGGGTCTAGAGTATTTTGCAGGACTACCAGTATCTAAAATATGAAAAAATCCAGGATTAGATTGCTTTGTCTTGTTATACAGTTTTATATAGACACTATTCTTCCAACCATATGATGGTTGTATGATGAGAATTGTGAATGTGAAGGAAGCGAGGGAGTTGTGGCAAGTGGCGCTTCATTGTCTCTGCCTATCCCTGTGGGAAAAGGCGTGACAATATGATTATTTTGATTTATTTTTCTAATGAATCTTGTGTCAATATAACTTTTTGAATGATTGTTACCACATTGTACTCCAGGCAGCATTCTCACCACATTTGAATTGTCTGGAGTATTTTCTTTGGACCTTGCACTAAGACCAACACGCTTGGTTAGTGCTGGATGAGTAGCCAAGTAATCTAGAAGTTCTTCGAGCTGCAGTTGCGACACACGGTGCTCCATTGTAAACTAAAAACAGTGACAATTAGTTTTAAATAGTATTACAACAGATTCTCATAAGAACATAGTAACCTATAAAACAAAAATATAAATATCTTTAAATACTTACATCCTTTGTCTGTTACAACATCGATAGTTACAAACGAATGACTGTATTTTGAATGTTGTATTTTGTTTCATATGCCTTTTGAATTTTGAAAGCCACTTAATAAACGATTTCTCTCATTTTTTATTAAATAAACGCTTAAGTTTCAACGAACACCATAATAAACAAAACACTTGACATTTCTGTATTAGTTTCACCTGTTGCTAATCGATTGCTAGTGGCGCTAGTGTTAGAGCTAAAAAGTGCATTTGACAACTAGCAGACGATTGCCCAGCAATAGCCATACATAATACGAATTTTTAAAGCGATTAGCAATCGATTGCGCGACAGCTGCGCGATTGTCGCTGTCTGCAAAATATCTGCTAATGATACATAATAAGGCCGCGGGCCGACAATTTTTTCATCTCCAACTTATCATGCAAAATATTAATTGCCGTTCCGGTCGACACACCTACGGCCTTAGCTACTTCGCGGACTTTCGTTCGTCGATCAGCGAGAATCATGTCGTGGACTTTTTCAATGATTTCCTCGGTAACCACGTCTGCCGGGCGTCCTGGTCGCTCCTCATCAAAAACGGATGTTCGCCCACGTTTAAATTCGTTAAACCAATATCTAACTGTGGTCATAGATGGCGACGTGTCTCCATAAACAGCATCCAACTTTGCTTTTATCTCCTCGCACTTTTTCCCATCCAAAAACATAAAGCGAATTACCGAACGATACTGCTCTTTTTCCATCTTAACGAAAATGACGAAACACGTCTGACTCGAATGGCTGCCAAATCGAAACTAACCTATCAATCAGTCTGAATTTTATATTAGCGCCGTCTGATAGATGGCAGCACACGATGATAACACTAACTTCACTCAGGAACGCCCTCTGTCTTCAAACACGGGTACTTAATGAACCGCCCTCGTAACTATTGAGCCATGACCAATGTTGTTTATTACTATAAAGCTGATGATATGACCAAAGTGGTTCCAGGCGTTTCGGGGGTTCCTTTAAAATTTTAATTTTGATTTTATAATATTAGTAAAGATAATTACAATAAAAATAATTCATAAATTGATATGAATTATTTTGATGACAGGCGTGTCATATTGGCTAGCACACCAGTCCGTTACGCGGAAAGTCCCGGGTTGGGACTTTCCATGTTATTACAAATATTTATGTGCTAATAAAGAAAATATTTGCTTCTGGTCTGGTTATCAAAGAATAGTGCCCAGTCTGCCGATGTAAACTTGTAAGTGGGGTAGTACCACCACTTACAAGTATATAGACTATGAAGTAACTCTAAACTTTGGGATCATCTTGTAAGTTGCCAGTTTCAACTAGGCTGGCATAATGGATGTGACTGCTACTTAGTTATTAAATTGTTGTAGCAGTCACCTCCATTCATAAATCGCACACTAGTTTAACATCAGGCAGGGGGCAGTCATTTGTCAAGACACAATTTTTTTACAATTCAAGTGGGAGGTTCTTGTGGTAGTGGGACAGTGCGAAGGGTGTTTGTCTGTCACATGTCACCCCTCCTGCACCACTTCACTTCCGCAGGAACCTCCTCAGTTAATATTTTTTTAATTGAGACGTGATATCTGACCTCGACTTAGCTGATGGTAAGCCATCGAAGGTCCAAGAGTGCTAACGACTGCAAAACCCTTCCTATCTTATGGCGGCCAAAGTAGATAATTATAATAATTTTTAATTTTAAGTCTAAATTTAACAGAGAATTTCTTTATTGGATTATTCTGAAGAATATTATTTTTTCGACAAAATATTACAACATGTTTTAGCAATCAATTAATCAAATTGTCACCCCTTCCCATAGAGTTAAGAAGAGACAATAGAGTGCCAAAAGTAAATATAATAAATGTGCTATCAAAGCGACTGTGGTGTAGTTGCAGTGCAATGGTTATGCAAGCCGAGAGCACAGATCAAAACCACTTGTCAGTACAATTGCCGGTATCTTTGATATACAATGGAATCTGTTTATAATGACATCACAGGGAAATAACAAACACGTCATACTAAGGTTATACAAAGCATTTTGTAGAAAATAAACAATCTCCTGTTTTTGTTAGTACATATGTATTTAGTATGTATTTATTTTAATACAAAATAGAGGTTAAAATAGAAATTATACTAGAATTATGATAAGAAGTCAGTAAAGCCTGTTTGCTTTTGTTTTTTCCTTATATTGTATTAAGAGTCTCTAATACGCAATGTGACTCTCCCGAACACTACCGAAAGTGTTAGGAATCACGATGGTCACTATAACTGGACGAAAATTAAAAATGGGTCACTATAAGCGACATGTCACTAAAAGCGAAGTCATTATATCCGACTTAGATATAAAGAATTTTATGTGAAAACCAAACTTCGCTGTGTAATAAATAAGCGGTTACTATAATAAGCGGTTGGTCAATATAGGCGGAGTCATAATAAACAGATTCTACTGTATGTACTTTAGTTGTCCTATTCCTAGTTTCTATGATACAAGCACTTTATTAGCTCAGTATACAAATGTAAAAAAAATATATACTTACGTCGCATGTTCTTCAGGGATGTGCCTTGGGGCAGGTGGGGTCGGTGTAATGATAGGCAGCATATTATGAACCGAGGGTTCTTGGATTGCTGCATATAAATCAGCTGCATGGCTGCAGTGTGGAAACATCCGTAAATGAATAGTCAATGGATCAGGGCCCAGATTGCCTTGAAGCTCACCAGCACACCAAGCACAGCGGACCCGGCCTTCACCAATATGATAGAAGCCAGCATTCACAAGCAACTCCCGGGATACATTGTTTTCCTATAAATTATCAAATATTATTATTCTACAATTAAAAACTAGTTATTTTAGTTTCATTAACATAAGCCTTAATTACAGTTACTAATTCAAGGTTTTTTTTTTAGGGTTTTGACATATGACAGCACCCCACCTGATATTAGGATCAATTAAATATCTGAAAGGGTGCAAGACTACCTCCTCGTGTGTCTGTCTGCTTGCCATATCGCTTAGGTGATGCGGAAAGCAAATGGGCCGTGTAGCGCTGCTCCAAATTGATATGGTCATACATTTTTTTTCCAGCCTTTTGACCAATACTTGACATTGGCAAAATGATATTGTTTTGTTTAATACAAAAAATGCAGGCGCCATTAATTAAGGGAAGAAGAAGTAAATATATGAATTAAACAAATTTTATGCAGCTTACTAAAGAGACTTAGGAGTGATTCCGTGACCACTATGGCTGCAAAGCTCTCGAAACGTCGGAATAATAAAATTAAATTGTAAAATCAAAACCAAAATAAACGCAATAAGTAAGCTGCATAAAATTTGTTTAATTCATAAAAATATGAAAGCTGTAATTGCATTTACTAGGCCTACCTAGTGGGACATGGCAACTTTTGGGCTATTCCCAAAACGTTACTGCTTTACAGTGTGTACACTAGAAATTAGTGCTACACGGGATCTGCCGACTAGGCATTACTGCCAGAGATTGATAGCATTGGGTCAGAAGAAATCTTGAGCTCTTGCAATTTTACAGGAATGGCAGATCTATGTCTCCTTATCACCTACATCACAGAGAATATTTGAGTTTTTTTTTTATTTGACAGTGACTTGCATGATGGTAAGTAAGAGGAGGTACAAGACTGCCACAACTGAAAAAGTGTTACAGTTCACGGTTGCCTCAGTCACCATCACTATGGTGGCCAAAGGGAGCTTATTCATGCATAAGAGTGGTAGGCAGTGGTACCCAGTCTGCTGATCCGGGGTAGTACCACCACTTACAAGTATACAGACCGTGAAGTGATTTGGTCACGTTTCAGAATCAGCTTGTAAGTTGCCGGTTCCATCTAGGCCGGCATAGTGGATGTGATTGCTACTCACAGTTATTGAATTGTAGTAGCAGTGACATTCATTCATGGACCACACTTCGGCATAACATCAAGTGGGGTGCTGTCAAATGTTGAGTCACAATAAAAAATAAAAAAATAAAGTCAAAGTATCCGAGGTATCCCTTCAAGTGATCCTCTGCATGTGATCCTTGCATCTCTTGCCAGCATAGTGACAATGACTGAATAAAAGTAATCAGCCTGCTTTTTTTTATTCACCCTTTTGGACGTCTACTTGCTTACCATCAGGCATGTCAAGGTCATGTCAAAAATAATCATTCAAATAGACATGCCCAAATTTCTAGACAATGAAAAGTTAATTGATGTCAACTAAGAGGTTATATTAGTATTGTGCAACCTATTTGATTATATGAAATATAAATTAACAACGCTTTTAAATTCATATTTAAATCAATAACAATGTCTTATTACACCATAATAATTAATAGTAAATCATACCGGCCAATTCACATATGAAAGCAACCTTAGAGCATCATTTCTATAAATTTCATCCTCTTCTGTCAAGTCATTATTCATTGGGTGACTGTTATTGCTGTAGTTGCTAATTATCTCACGAATTCGATTAAGTGGCTGGATGTAGGGCCATTCGCTAGAGTGCGGCTCTCTATGATTCAACACCAATGGCACATTGCCGGATGTTTCAGGAGACACCACAAATGGACAATTGGGGTCCAAACGGCGGTGACGAGCCATTGCTTGGTCGCCATAGTTCCATTCAGATATTTTGCCTCCACATCGGAAGCACTGCACTTCGACACCTTGACCAGTGTAATAAAACCCAGCTTTGGCTATTCTAACAGGTCCTACTTCAGCCGTTAGGGGCCAAGTAGTAAAGGTGTTAAGTCTATTTTCCTCAATATTCATTATTAACAACTAATTCTACAACTTCACACGTTACAAATATTGCAATAACTATATTTCGCAAACTAGTAAAAAATATTTATTTCGTTGAAGTAATGATATTACTTATCAAAATTTGTCGCTAATTTTAATTATTTACAGTATTCCACGATTAAATGTTAGGAAAAACAATAATAATAAATTCAATCAGCCATCGCATCCGTCAGGCAGCGATTGACAATAGTAGTCGTGAAAATTGTAGACTAAGCAAATTGGAGCAAATCATTCAAATTATATATATAAAATATAAATAAAATTATCATTCTATAACATAGTATTTCTATGAAAGATTCTATCTAAAAAAAGAGCTGGAATAAATTAAAATAAAACTGTCTAAAAAACCTCTTTTCGTAATTTATTTTCCTTATTATATTGTCATTCAATTGATGAAATACTAGTGTGTTTTATATTTATCATTTATTTATCGAGAATAAAGAAAAAAAAATTATTTAAAAACTAAACTGTGCTGTATGTTTCCTTTGCCTTCAATTGAACAAACAACACTTTTCAATATCAATATCACCAGGTTTCGACTCTCGTTCAAGGTCAAGGCGTGATCACGAATCTTTCGGTTTGATCTTCGCACCAAATTTTTGGCATTGCAAACGTCATTAATTTAAAACTGTCGTTAAACATTTTAAAACTAGTAAAAAATAGATTATAAGTATGAATTAAATTTGAAAAAATTATCTCCCGTTATGCATGTTAAATTTAATTTGTTAGTTTTAGAATTTGGAGCGCAGACCATAAGCACTTTTAGATCGTGTCGGAATGCTGCGATTGTAAACAAAATGGCGACGTTAGTAAAAGCTGTTGAGTGTGTTCTTTGATTTTGCACCTGATTTTTACCAATTATGTTGTTTTTCTGCGCTAATTGTCGAGTTTATTATTAATACTTTGTTTTATTTGCATTAAGTTATACCTAATTGTGTAAAAAGTGTTCTTAGGATAGTGACTCCATTGTGTTCCATGTAAACCCATTGTGTTGAAGAAGTGACTTTATTATGTTTTATTTTATTGAGATAGTGATTTTATTTTGATGTTAATGAGTAATTAGCATACATATTTTTAGTGATACTATTGTCTTGAAAAGTAAGTTGGAATTGAATAAAAAATATAATGTTTTATCAAAAGTCGTTTTATTCAACTAATTAGATTATTTCCTACTGAGTAAGGTTCACTTTCACATCCTAAATACGTCTAATATTTATTGTTGTATTATTAAAACATTCAAAAATGCTATTGTTTGCTGATGACAAAAAGGTGTATAGCGAAGTGAGAACAATTAACGACTGCTTAAACCTACAAATTACAAATCAAACAGAATATCAGTGAACATAAAAAAATTCAAATAACTTACACGCGTGAATTAAAAACTATTAACAATACCTACACTATGAACAACGTAATACTAGATAAATGCAAAACTGCTCGTGATTTGGGAATACTGTTAGACAGTAAATTACTATTTGATGATCATATAGATAATATAATTAGCAAAGCATATAAAATGCTAGGGTTCGTTTTTAGCATATGCAAACCCTTTACTGACATTGGCTGCATAAAAAACATTTACTATGCATATGTCAGAAGCGTGCTTGAATATGGAAGTAATATATGGACTCCACAATATGATATCTATAAACACAAAATTGAAATCTTGCAAAAAAAATTCCTGAAATATCTAAGCTACAAAAAAGGAGAACCTCCTGTTTCTTATAACGACTTATGTAAATCGTTTCAAATGACCACCCTTGAGCAAAGGCGCCGGCAACATGACATGATGTTGTTACATGGCATAATTGATGGAGTAATCGACTGTCCTGAATTGCTGGCTAAGATTTCTTTATATGTACCCTCACGCAATACCAGGAACAGCGGTCAATCACTATTTCGAGCACCGCGCGCAAAAACCAACTATGGTCTAAATTCCATTCTCTCTCGCATGGTACGTAACCACAATGAAAATTATACAGAACTTGACATATTTGTTCTTGGTAAGGCGGCCCTGAAGAAGCAAATAACTATAAAACATTTAAAGGAAATTTTATAAATTAATGGACACACACACGCACCCACAAACACTTACACAACACACGCACACTCACACAACACGCGCACACACATACACACACACAAATTTTATACTGGTTACGTTTAGTTTTTTTTTTCTTTAAAGTTGTTAAGTAAAAATTATTTAGTTACCTTGTAGTGTAAATACATAGTTAAATTATTGATCAATCCTATTAATGGTAGTGTTTTTAATTATTGTGGTAAATATATATCATGAATTGTACTGTTGGATTGTCTAAATGTAAATGAATAAAATAAATAAATTATACGTATTTAAGGATGTGAAAGTGGACCTTATATGTTTACAAATACGCAATATCAACCAGACCATTTTAAAATTACCACCAATTTTAGGTCAAGTGATATTCCGTCTTGGCGTCTCTAATTGCCACGTGTTGTCTATGGCAGTCGAGCTTCTTCTCTTGAGTACAATGTTCCTTGATCAATATCAACTTAACATTCAACATCAATCAATCAATCATGTGGGGTGAAGTTTTGGCGGCAACTGCAAGTAACAAGATGCGCAATTTTCAATTGTTTAAAATGGTAAAACTCTTATTCAGTAAGCGATTTAAATTTAATACAAAAATAGATAATTTAAAGCTGTGAAACATGTTTCTTCGTGTTCCTTCCAATACTCCTTCCGAAAGGTAAAAGACTTTCCGCCATTTACTTCTAAGACGATCATTATCAACCTCATCTTGTGAATCAATAATCACTCTCGTGTTTCAGCTTGATATTCATTTTTACTTGACAATGTTTTAGAACATTTTTCATAAGTTTTTACTTTGACATTTATAAATTAAATACTAAGCTATAAACAACAAAAGAAATAATCATCAGGGGTTTTAGGTCTTCCTTGCATCGGGGCTCGACTCTTATTTACCGATATGGCTTAAATTGGACTGCTATCAACTAATCCCGTTTAATCTATATTCGCACCAAATGTTTAGACATCGCAAACGTCATCAATTGTTTAATTATAATTTGTTTAATACTGTAGGTTAACATTTTAAAACTAGTAAAAAACAGAGTAAAAATATCAACAAAATTATCAAAAATGTATATGTTGTGCGCGTTAAATTTAATTTGTCACAGTTATTAGAGTTCAGTGCGCAGACCATGGGCACTTTTAGAAGGTTTCGAAATGCAGCTATTATTGGTAAACAAAAAATAAAATGGCGACATTAGTGAAATTTATCGAGTTTGTTTTTTTATTTTTCCTTCGATTTTGCACCTGATTTTTACCAATTCTGTTTTGTTTCTACGCCGATCGTCGATTTTATTCTTATTACCTCGTTTTATTTGCATTGAGTTATACCTTATGGTGTAAAAAGGTTTTCTTAAAATAGTGGCCTCATTGTGCTGAAGAAGTAACTCATTTAAGATAGTGACTTTATTTTAGCGTTATACTTATAATAATTCAATCAATCAATCAAATTGTCACGCCTCTTCCCCACGGGGATAGGCAGAAATAATGGAGCGCCACTTGCCACTAATAATTAGAATACATATTTTTAGTGATATTATTGTCTTGAAAAGTAAGTTGGAAATAAATAAAAAAGTTATTGTTTAACTTTTTGTCGTCTTATTTATGTGCTCATCAAATTAGATTATTGACGTAATTATGTCCTAAAAATCGATGAACACCGGAAAAAAAATTGAAAATGGCGTCCTTAGTCCTGTAAGCATACATATTTTATCGATAATTTTATATTAAATAAATAAACAGTTTCAAACAAAGTATGTAAATAGCACGTTATGAATAAATAATATTAATTGTAACTATTATCATATGAGTTCCATATATTTGTTTCATGTTAAGTTGTAAATAAATTGATAATAGCACATTGTTACTTGTAATTAATTTGTATAATTTAAGTGTCATCAATGTTTTCTTATGACGGTATCACGTAAAACTATCGTCCGTAAACCGTCTTTACAGACAACCAATTTTTTTCCTGCTAAGTATGGTTCACTTTCACCAACATCTTAAATACGTCTAATATTCATTATTGTATTGTTTTAAATATTATACGTATTTAAAATATAAAAGTGGACCTAATATGTTGACAAATACGCATTATTAACTAGACCATTTTAAAATTGCAACCAATTTTAGTTTGTGTGATATTCCGTCGTGGCGTCGCTAATTGCTACTTTTTGTCTATGGCAGTTGAGCTTCTTTTCTTGAGTACAATGATCTTTGGCTCCTTGTGATTTGTCAACTCGGGACTCGTGAGTTTATTAATAATAAAAAAATAATAACACTATTCTTAATTAGAATGCCCATCGTTGCTAAAATTACTACTGTTCGGTTTATAATAGTAAAGTAATATAGTTATTAACTCGTTTGTTTAGTTTAGTTTATTTGTTTGATCATCTCTTCATTCTACAAAATGTCTGAAATTGAAACTACAACTGCATCTAATACGAATATGGGTTATACTGAAAAGGTTCTGGTCAGTGGGACGGCTCATTCTTTTCTACTGTATGATTGCATTAATGCAAATGTTGGACAGGTACGTTTATTTTATTAATCGATAATAATTGCGGAAAATTGCATCGCTTGCAGTGGCGTGGCGTAGGTGTTAGCCACTAATCGCTTGTTAGTTTTGCGTTCTAAGCCTAATTTAAACACCTATAGACATAGAAAATAGACCAACACTTTTCATGTAGAAGAAAAGATAGTTTAACATACTTTTATTTTGTTTTGCTAGTTAATAAGGTACGAAAATAGTTATTTTCGATTATTTTATGAAAATCTTTTTTATGTACTTAAATATTTTATTTATTACTGTTTTTACTAGAAATGTAGTACATATTTAGAAAATTCCCATATCTTGCTCAATTTATAACTTTATTGCTTTTAGGAGGGATTTTTTATAGGTCACTTCACCTCTGAATTAACTAATCATATATCAGACTCAGGGAATGATCGTGCTCGGCTAGATACCCAAATTGCAATAACAGGCGTTTTGCCTTTACCAGCCGTTTCACTCTTTTACACCTATAGTGGAAAAATCAAAAAGGACTGGCTAAAACAATTCTTGTCTACAGCAGCTGACAATATAATTGGATGGTACAAATACAAACACAAAAGTGATATAAAACCTACATTACGAGAAAAAATTGTCGCAAAAGAATTGCAAAAGTATTTTAATAAATACCACAATAAAAATACATTTGTTAGCTGCTTTTTATCAGATAGAACTACATTATTTTCATCGACACACACATACCTTTATAGGTTTGGTAAAATTAATTCATCAGGCAAGTATCAGAATATTGATGAATTGATGGGTAATTTAGGGGAGAATACCGCTGGCTATGTAAAACCACGACTAGCCGCCACCCATAGTGCTTACAATAAAATTGTTGATGAATGCAATTTAGAGAATGTAAAACCAACTGAAGCTATATTAGCTATTCAGGATGCTGTTAATCGTAAATTGCAAGAGGAGGCAGTAAAAGCTGCAGAATATGAGGAGAAAATAAGAGAGGTTGAAGAAATAATTGCTAAAATTAACAAGATTCTTTGTGATAAGCAAAAAAGGGAGCTGCAGACTGCTTATGATGACCTTTTAGAATCCGAGAGATTTGATGTCAATTTAGAAATGACAAATATATGTACTGCAGCACTTGATGTACCATTAAATATTGAGAGTGAGAGTGGCAGTAATAATGATGTTGTGAATAGAGATGTGCAATCACCTAGAACTCCAATTCCAGTGCAGTTAAATTATGCAGCAGCTTTGAGATTAAATACTCCTTCTACAGACTCTTCTCCACAATCCACAAGGGTAAGTAATTATTAACAACAACTCTGTAATATTTTCTTACATTTTGTGTGAACTTTATTATGGTTACTCAAGATTACAAGTTTTTTGGCTGGCATAGTGACAGGGCCTAAAGAAAACCTGAACTGAATCACTTTTTTTTTCTGTTGTGGGCACTCTTGGACCTCCCCTTGTTACCATCAGGCGAGTCGAGGTCACATTTTGAGTAACAATAAAATGTGTATATGGTTATATGGGAATTTAGGATCCTTGTGTAATTACATTTTGTGCCATGTTTTCTATTCTTTGTATAGTCCGCGTCACGTAAGTTGGCAAGATTTTAATGTAGTTTGGAACGTTTGCGCATGTACACTGGCCGTGCAATAAAAAAGGGTCTCTTTTGACAAAAGAAATTTATAAATCTGATGTGCATGGATGCATTAAACGAGGCAGCCCCAGGAAGGTGTTCTCCGACCAAATCGGAGACATCCTCAAGAAAGCTAGGTTGCCTAGTGCCCATAACCATAGAGCTTGTATGAAGAGAATTGTGAATGTGAAGAAAGCGAGGAAGTTGTGTCAGGTGGCGCTCCATTTTCTCTGCTTATCCCTGTGGGGAAAAGGCGGGACAATTTAATTGATTGATTTTTGAGTTTATCGCGAACAGACAGACGCGACGGGGACTAATATGTAGTAAAACTATTAGTATGATACGAAAACCAGTGGTGCACCATTTTAGTGCACCCAAGTGTACGCAGGAGCGAACGGAGCATGGGTGCCACGCGGGAGTCGATGATCGACTGGCCAGCCAATCGCGCGCACGGAACTTTGTTACCTCATGCCCCGCTTCCCCCGCGTTCCTAAACACACCTAAAAAACGACTTCTGCGCATCTGACTACTCTTGCCAACTTACGTGACGCGAACTATATAAAAGCCATATGACGACATAAAGGAAAAGAAAAGGACATCATTCATTTTGTATGGGCACTTGGGCTTAATTGTATTAACAGTTGCATATATAATTTAAAATAGTTTCGTACAGAAGATTACAATATAATTGGAATATATTCTTTATTATGCATAGTTTAGGTGTGCAAAATAATCAAACTATAATTATGACAGTTCAAAGCTATGGCGTGTCTCCGTCATTGACAGACGACACAAAAACCATATATTCTTTTCCAAATGACTCAAATGCACAGCAATTAAAAGCAAAACTGTTATTAGTTTTATCAATACAAGTATCAAAACTACCATTTATATATTTTTTCATCATTACAAAAGTAGTACAAAGAAGCCCAAAATGAAATTATACCTACTATGCAAAATAAAGGATATATTCCAATTACATTGTAAGCTCGTACATAAACTATTGTAAATTGTATATGCAACTGTTACCATACAAACGGAATGAAATCCTTAAATAAATAAATCACTCACACAAACCTATGTGTTTTATATATTAAATTAATAACAATCTTTTTATTTTAGGATAGAAATGAAGAAGTAATGGAGGAAGACCTAATAACCTTTGACGATGACACCAATGACAAAACTACATTACCTTTGGCAGACCAACAGACTGACCCTGGGTCCAGAACAAAGAAATAAGTGCCTATTTTGGAATAGAGGAATTTGGTTACACTCATAATAACCTATAATATAAAAAAAATCTTTGTTTAAAAATATTCCAATTAACAACCATTTTTATGGCTTTGAAGCCACTTGCCGGTACCAATGTATCTTTGGTATAATATTTTGGTTGCTTTTTTTCTATGACCATGCACATTAAGCAGCTTAGTATTAAAATAGCTTAGTATAGAATATGAAATGTTTAATCCCTTATTTTTATAATAGGTATAATGTTTAAAAATATAAGTTTTAAGGAGAAAATATGAAGTAAATATTTGATCAAGCTTTTTTTTAATTCCATACTATTTTTTTTACAAACAGATGTAATAAATCATCTAAATGCATAGATATCGTAGAATAAGCAATTTTGAGATAACTGAAAGGTTTGTTGCGCGTAAAGTCCCGGATTTGATTTCCGGTCGGAGCAAATATTTGTTTCGTAGCTTTTACTTGTAATATTTAATAATTATATATTAAATATTGCAAATATTCGTTATTATAAAAAAAGATATAAATATTTGCTTTAGGTCTGGTTGTCGAAAAGTGGTAGGCAGTCTGCCGAGCCGGGGTAGTACTATCACTTACAGACCGTGAAGTGTTTTGGTCGCGTTTCGGGATCAGCTTGTAAGTTACCGGTTCCAACTAGGCCGGCATAGTGGATGTGATTGCTACTCACAGTTATTAAATTTAGTAGCAGTGACATTCATTCATGGACCACACTTCGGCTTAACATCTAGCGGGGTGCTGTCACATGTTAAACACAATAAATAAAAAACGTTGCACCGTCGTCGTTGAGGTTTCGTCTAAATTATATAGATGAGTTCCATTCCCAAAACTTGGATGACAGTGTAAGGCTGTTTTCAAAATAACCCTATAAGAAGGTTAGCAGGCATAAAACATGACTTCTATTTTTAGGTAACGAAAGAGGTTAGGAATTGATATTGAGACAATACTATGCATCTTATAGCGGTAGTTAGTGCTGATGAGGTTGCTTCGCTTGAAATATTTTTTTGAGAGTTTGAAATATTTTGCAACTTCTGCTCTGTTGAGACCTTTCGCTCTTTCAATTGATAAACCCTCAGCTTGTCTCCAAGGTAATTCAGGATTTCTTTCAAGAAAGCTTTTTAGCCATTGTACTCTCATTATTAAAGTTGTGCTTTAATCCCAATTTTCGCCAAACTGATAAGCTAATTGGCGAATCACAATTTTGTCAGAAGGAAAACCGGCGTCTCCGACCTTCAATATATGAGCTACCAGTCTTTTTTCATTCTCCAAAGCCAAGAACTAGATATTTTGCTAGAAAAGACAAAAAATACAATAAGGTGAGATAAGAAAGTAGGTATGTAGATAGAATTTTGTATTTATATTGCTAGGTATACACCTTTAAATCAAAAATATACCTTGAGTTAGCAGTTGCTGGGTACTCTTTTCATAGCGTCTTCTTAAGGCTCAAGAGGATATTTCGTATGTTCGAGAAATTTCATTGATACTTTTTTGTCTTAATTCTTCGTAGGCAAGTGCTATTTTCTGTCCAGTTGATGTTGCGTGGCACCACGCCGCGCCTGGTTTTCGCTTATATTTGCATCGTCTAACGTTACTACGTAACGTATTTTTTTTTTAATCACATCATATTTTCTAGCAGTTGGCTCCAATTCCTTGAGCTTAGTTACCAATTTCTCGTATGCTGTCGATCGTTTGTCTCTGTCGTGATATTCTTTGCACTTTACGCGCCAAAGACAAGGTTCCGACTTATAAATTTCTATGAATTCTTCTAATGTGGCATTGCGCTTGCGACTCGCGATTTTCGCGATGATGCACGAGCGCGACCTTCCGCCGTCGCAAACAATTAAAAACTGAGAACTGTGGTGGGCAAGCTCGCCGGACACCACACACGCTCGGTTATGCTTGTGCGCAAACATAACCGAGCGGCATAAAATATCAATTTTGATATTTGCTCGGTTACATGTTCATGCACCGATAACTGTACAATTTAATTACATACACGCTAGGGCTTGCCTGTCGGTTATGAATGCACGGCTAAAACCATCCTGCAAAACCTAGCGTGTATGGTCTCCATAATGGAGGCCATACACGCTAGGTTTTGCATGATGGTTATAACTTTGCATGCAAAACCGACAAGCATAACCATGCATCGTCTTGCCATGAACTCTCAGTTGAGCTACGTAGTACGTGACGGTGTGTGTAGGACGCCAATACCAAACTACAATGGACGACGACGATGTGATAGCCGTACTTGGCCTCACACTTGTTCTGCAGAACAGAAAAAGAAAAAGAGATCGCACTGAATGGTCTAAACGCTGGTTATTGAAAAGAAAGCAATTCTCCCACGTAAATTTGATAAAAGAATTGAGATTTACACCAGCAGATTACAAAAATTATTTACGAATGGATGAAAAAATTTATTTGAAACTATTATCATTGATTACTCCGTTAATACAAAGACAAGATACTGTTATGAGGAAAGCAATATCAGCACATGAGAGACTAGCAGTAACATTAAGATTTCTTGCAACAGGAAGATCCTACGAGTGTCTTAAATATTCTGCTATTATATCATCTCAGGCTTTGGGCCAATAATACCAGAAACATGCGATGCTATTTATGAAGCACTGAAAGACGACTATTTACAGGTGAGTAAATAATTAAAACCAAATTTAAATTGTTAGACAAGTTTAATAGGTAGGTACATATTTTAATTAACCAAATACATATCGTCGGGGATAGTGCAAATCCGCGTAACTAGCATTGGAGAATTCCGCGTATCTGACAATTGTAGCCAATTTAAGATTTTGCGGGCAATGCACACAAGATCTTGATTGGCAGCTATCTCTTTGATACAAGTTGCATTTTGACCTTTAGAAAGCAAGAAATCGCCCAAAAACAATACCGCATATCCACCGCCGGCAAGTGGCAATACCGCTTATGTGATCAGGTGAAGTCTCAGGTGTGGATTGTGGTTATTTTTTATTACTAAAATTGGTGTTATTTTCAAAATAATGAGTGCAACATAGAGTAAGTGTTATTAGAACATTGAGTATGTATTCACCTAATTAAATATCGTCAATTTTTAGGTACTAAAAACCGCGTAATGCTGTTAAAGAAAGTGTTACTAACGTTATTTGTTATATTAGATTGTAAGTAATAATAGATTATAGGTATTACTAATTAATCATATTTTGTCTAATGCGTAATACCTATGATAGGATGACAGTTATTATCCTTATCAAAAATATTTGTTAAAATTGACCTATGTTGATTTTATCTAAAATCTGTAATTTCAGTTTAAAAATATACCTTAGCCACTCGAGAACCGATAACAGATGAGGAAAAAAGTTATAGAGTAGAGACTATGAACCTGAAGACGCAGCGTAGGTAGGCCTCCCACTATTTGAACTGATGACATATTATTATTCGAGACTACTACAGTCGATGATGATAAGAGACCCGGATAGGGCTGGGTACAGATATAGTAATTTTACTGTATCGCTATGCTGATTAAGAACATTTGTTTTTTCTATTATAGAATAAAAATGGTGAATTTTACTGCTTCCGTTAGCGAAGATACATCATGTTACTTGTACAACATTAGTTGACTTTAGTCGAAGACAAGGCGGGAATAAATATCAAATTAAATTGTCACGCCTTTCTCCCACAGGGATTAGTAGACACAATGGAACGCTTATCTTCTTACAAGTTCTACGATTAAAGATAAAAAGAATAACTTTTAAGCAAAGCAAAAGATCAGAATCTCATGGAATTACCAATGACCTCATTCAAAATTCACTTAATATCGATGTTGTTAAAGTGAAAACCATAAAGTACTTATCTAACTTTATCTAACTGTGCCACAATCAGTTTCAGTATTTTCAATTTAGTTAATATCTCGGAAATTAGAATCATTAGTTATGAAAATCTAAAGAAAAATATTTACTCATTTTCCATCGCCACCGACTCGCCTGGTTTAAGTTTCGATTCGATCACTTGTTTTGGTAAGCCTTTTCTATTTTTCCTTATAGTACCAACCAAATGTGTGCTTTGGTCGAGAAGTTAATTTGCTAACTGCAAACTAGTGTACCAGTTATCGGTAGCGACGGTGTGACCCTTGTTGATTATATTCTCACATAGATTCATAACAACATTACTGGGAGTAGTGTTCTCCAACTCGTTGTTTTTACCCGCATATAACTGTAACCTGCAAGTATAGCCGGGAAGTGTGCATAGTTTGAATAATTTCATTCCGTATTTATGGCGTTTGCTTTTGTTGTATTGACGGAAGATTATACGACCTCTAAAGGGAACTTGGCTTTCATCTATGCACACATTTTCTTTGGGGCCGTAATACTTTTCGAAAGTTTCGTTCATGGAATTAATCAGAGGTCGTATCTTGTTGATTCGGTCTGAAGAATCAGCTGTCTCGTTGTTTGAAAAATGTAGTTTTTGTAAAATCAATTCAAATTTGTTTCTACTCATAACTGTGCGGGGAAAGCTTTGTCCAAAAATGTTGTCTTTACTCCAATAAAGGGAAAGTTTCGGCAGTTTCACTAGCCCCATGTACAAAACTAATCCAAAAAACTGTTTTATGTCGTCCTTTGTTATTGGATTCCAGGCATGTGATCGTGACCTAGGCTTAGTGTTTGGTTTGCTCAGCAAATGTATTCGTTTGGACAGCAATATTTTCAAAAATATCATCAGGAACTAACAAACTGTAATATTCGCCTGGTGTTGAATTTTTAAACTGCTTTGCAAATGGTTGTTTCATGCCTGAAAACAATATAATTTGCACATTTACATTATATTTATATTAATATGATACCACACATTAAAAGCAGTACATAAATGGTCAAGCGCACGTTAGACCACGCAGTGTAGGCTTACACACAAAAAGTGGCTCAATTCATGCATTCAAATTGTAGTACCTATGTAATGTTTTAGATAGGTAAGTATTATCTGTAAATTATCCATTTAAAAAAACCCCCAACACAATAAGATTCCTGCCGCAGCTAACAAAAGAGCTAATAAATAGTTTAGGTTAGGTTAGGTTTAGAAAACGGCTGAGTTGGGAGTTAAAAATAAAATAAAAAGAATTACCTGTCTGCTCGGTAAAGGCAACGACTGATGGCTGGTGTCCTTTTGGATGTGACCATTTTTGGTGTGTTTCATCGGGGAGCTTCTCAAGTTGTTTTGCCACAAAGTCAGTCACAGAATCAACATCACTTTCAGATTCACTTTGTACGATACGACGTTGGCGCTTTTTTAGTGGACATATTATTTCATCTTCGCTTTGTAGTTCCTCCGACTCCGAGACGCATCTTTGTCCGATCTCTTGAAATATACTGGCTTCTAACAAATCTATGTCACGCAAATCTTCTTGTGATATATCCAAGTCTAAATCTATAAATTCAGTCATTTCCGCTAACGTGCGTGCGCCCTGCTCGAATGACAATGCGCGACTGCGGGGTGCGGGTGACCGGAGTACGTGACCTCGTGGCGCCATAGTAACGAAATTGTCTATTTTCACATTACAGCGCCACAACGGACACCGGTGACCTCAACACGTTTTTTAGGAATATCTCTGAAATAAGGGCTTAGATCAAAACCTTACTAGGACATAAGCACGAATCTTGAGATACTGCATCGAAGGAAAGCAAAAAAAATAATGTAAAAATCGTATTTTCACTATGGCGTTTAACGTGTTAAACTTTGACGATTCTGAATTGCTTCGGTACTTAGATTGCCCATCTCGGCATCGAACAGGGTGTCGTTAATTATTTTCTCCGCAATCAAGCGTTGACGCTTGTCTAATGATCTTAATTTCATTGCGATAGATCTTCCCAAAAGATCGTAACGATCTTCTGTTGCTGGAGTAGAAGCAGGACGCTTAAAATGGTCTTTCACGGATAGTAATATGTCAGTAGTTAAGTGATCTTGCTCTGTCATTTTCTTTCTTCCCGGTCTAGTAGCAGGTAATGGAGTATTCTTAGGTGTCGTAATATCGTCTGTATTCCCTGTACTAACATTTGCACCAGCATTATCCGTAGTATCTATTGTATTTTCAGTCGAGTTGTCAGCATCCTATAACACAACAAAATAATATTTATTTTAGTTTCCAGATTCATCGGATAAATGGAAGGAAACCGCACAACTTTTTGAAGAGAGATGGAATTTTCCACACTGCTTGGGTGCCATAGATGGAAAACACATAGACATAATGCCACCTGCTGATAGTGGATCTTATTTCTACAACTACAAAGGTCGACATAGCATGGTTCTTATGGCAATAGTTGATGCCAAATACCGATTTCTATTAGCAGATTTTGGTACGAATGGAAGAATTTCCGATGGAGGTGTTTTGCAGAATACAACGTTTTTTGAAAAGTTACAAATGAAACATTTAAATCTTCCAAACTCCGAACCGATTCAACACAGTCAAGGTGTTTGCCATATGTATTTGTTGCTGATGACGCATTCCCGTTGAGACCTGACATGATGAAACCATATCGTCAAGCGGATTTGGACAGCTACGAAAAAAAAATTTTAATTATAGATTATCTCGCCCAAGAAGAATAGTTGAAAACGCTTTTGGCATACTAGCATCAAGATTTCGTATTTACCATACTCAGATCAATTTAGAACCAAACAATATAGAAAAAGTGGTGATGGCTACATGTGTTTTGCACAACTTTCTAATGGAGCACACT
Organism: Tinea trinotella; assembly: GCA_905220615.1. Lineage (NCBI taxonomy): Eukaryota > Metazoa > Arthropoda > Insecta > Lepidoptera > Tineidae > Tinea > Tinea trinotella. The sequence continues at coordinate 7,129,216 of HG992314.1, forward strand.
CCTAATTCATATGCACCTCCAAGATGTTTTTATCGAGAAAATGTGGATAATGGAACTGTTGTTACCACGGGCTACGATGCCACACGTTCAAGCGTAGTAAATTTACAAGTACAAAATCGAGGAAATGTTCTGAATGATGCAAAAAAAGTCAGACTAGAATACCAAACTTACTTTGTCAATGAAGGCAAAGTACCTTGGCAGGATAGTTTCATTGAAATGTGACAATTCTTTTATTTTTATGTAATAATATTGTTTTATTAATAAATAAGCAACCACACCGCTTAAGAGTTTATACTGTAACAATCTATGTAGTCAGTCTAAAAGTCTGGAGCATCATCTGATGACATTTATAAACCAAAACTGTGGTACTTCGAATTATTCGATTTTATTGGAGATCAAGATGTTCCTCGCAGCTCGCGATCTAACATTTCGGACTTTGACGAGAATGGTTCGAATGTAAGTATAAATTAGTGAATTATTTATTTTGGAATTTATAGTACGGTACGGCCGACCACAAACAATTTGGTACATTTTTTCATATCGTTTTTGTTACAATGAGATAGGGTAGGTACTTGTAACGCGTGATGTGTGGTCGTCTATACCTAAGTTTTTTGAAACGTCGTTTATAGCTTTAGAAAATGAAGTAACCATCATGCAAAACCTAGCGTGTATGGCATCCATAAGGAACCTCGTTCAACAGAAGTCAGTGAGGCTATTTGCCTCTTTCCTCGGTGTCCGATTGCTCTGGAATTTTGCTTTGTACTACAGTCAAGCCTCATTCATCCACATTGCACGTGTTGGACTTTGGTGGATAATTGTTTTTCTCATACAACTCGTCTAGAAGTTTAAAAAAATGTTCGACTTTTCTTTGTTTAACCCAAATGCCCTAGCGAACGACGTTCCAGTTTGTTAAAATAATCTCAACCATGTTTTGCCTGCTATGCCAGAGTCACGGAATGGATTTTGCAGGTTACGTTTTGCAAAATAAGCCATTCTGCGAAGATCTGCTCCTGTCAACTTATGAAACTTACTTTCCATCGTTAAATCATATTCCACTAAAACATTTTTTAACTGGGTACTTAACACTGTTTTCCTACCTAATGTGGCAGCTGCTTTTTCAGGATTGAGGTAAGTTTTGTCGTAAATTCGTTCTTGGTACTTTAAAGGTTTTTACTGCTTTTAGAGTATCCATTTTCTTTTAGCGAACTACTTTTATGGCCTTAATCATTCGTTATTTATCCCAATTTATCCTGGGTTCTTTGATTTTTGGCACCAGCTGAAAAAGAAAAAAACACTGCTAGAAACAAAAAACAAATGCCTAGCCACCTCAGTACTAGCACATATTTAGGACCATAGCCCATATTTAAAATTCTTGATTGAAATAAACTTGACCTTGTACTTTACATCACAAAAAACTAATAAACGAAAACTTAACTCATATCCAACAAGTAAAATATATCTTTACACTATTTAGCTCTAATTTTCATAACAAAAACAATATTTTATTACGTACCTTAAGAAATTTGTTGGCAGCAGTGTTTTTACAACGTCTCACTTTAATGGCTCCTCGTGCCGAACTGACGAGACAAAGTGATTACGGTGTTAGGTGGAGTGAATGCGACAGAAGTTAGCCGTTTGTTGCGTCTTTCAATTATTTGTTCTTGAGAATTGTTACAAGCCCATATTAAAGCATAGCCCACATTTGTTTTTTTTTGGATGGATATTTTTTTTTTTTTTTATTGTGACGCGACATATGACAGCACCCCGCTTGATGTTAAGCCAAAGTGTGGTCCATGAATGAATGTCACTGCTATTACAATTCAATAACTGTGAGTAGCAATCACATCCACTATGCCGGCCTAGATGGAACCGGCAACTTACAAGCTGATCCCGAAACGTGACCAAATCACTTCACGGTCTGTATACTTGTAAGTGGTGGTACTACCCCGGATCGGCAGTCTGGGTACCACTGCCTACCACTCTTTGATAACCAGACCCGAAGCAAATATCCATCTCTTTTTTTTTTATTAACAAATATTTGCAATATTTAATATTATTAAATATTACAAATAAAAGCTATGAAACAAATATTTGCTCCGACCGGGGATCGAACCCGGGACTTTACGCGCAACAAACCAGTCGCTAAACCGTTCGTGATTCATCACATGATTTAATAAATCTTAGTAGCAAACACATCCATCATGCCGGTCTAGTTGGAACCGGTAATTTACAAACTGATCCCGAAACGCGACCAAATCACTTCACGATCTGTATACTTGGAAGTGGTGGTACTACCCTGGTTACTTTTCCCCACTTATTTCTAATGCAAAATCTGTGTCTAATCTACTCTTTATTCACTCGTAAAATGAGAAACCTGTCATATTGAAGCAGTACAATAAGTTATATTTACGCTGAAAATATTCGACTTCATTTTCATGTGTTGTGATCTACTTTCATGTGATTTCTTCTTCATTAGGGTCTCGTACGTTTAGAAAAGAACCTGTGATCTGGCCATAAAAGATTATCCAAATAAAATCTGGTGTCAATAACGTTTTTTTTAATGTAGTAATGTAATCTATCTTTATTAATTATACATTTCTGCCGATGTATTTTTTGTTTCATTTTTTCCTGTATTTTACTATAAGTAGTGTCGCTTCGAAATTATATTTAATTGCTGGTATATGATTTTACGCTGATTACCCGAATATTAATAAGAGTAATTTGTCATTCGTATAATAATCGACAAATGGAAATCTTTACCAGCCCATGTGTTCTCTCCATCCTATAACCTTGGATCCTTCAAGCGATGCGTGGCCGGCAAGTGACGGCGACTAGGGCCGTGAACTGACTCTGTATTTTTCAGTCGTCCACATGGACCTCCCTTGCTTATCATCAGGCGGGTCGATGTCGGTTGACGAGTAATAATAAAAAAAAACTCATTTACGGTTATATACAATACACTAATGTCGACTACCTATACTAATGTCAAACACTCCCCGCAGGGAAATTAAATGTGAGAACAGATCCATTGTCTTCAATCGAATTGTCGCATCTTCTTTCCACAGGGATAGGCAGAGACAATGGAGCGCTACTTGCCACGATCCTGACACAACTCCCTCGCTTCCTTCACATCCACAATTCTCTTACGGATGTTAAATTAATATTATAAAAAAGAAAAATCTCATCGCACGTGTCTAAAATCTACTCTAGCTTCTCAGAAGGGGAGAACTAAAAAAAAGAATGGTGAATATTGGCGGGCAACTCCAAGTGACACCAATTCGACAAATTTTAAATCACATGTAAAGTTTGTGTATTTAATCACTTTAATACATTCGAAGTTCATAAAAGCTGTGAAACGTTTTTTTTTTCAAAAAAACGTTTCATGATGGTTTTAGTAAAGCGGTGGAAAAGCTTTACTTAAACTGTTCCGACGGAGTCTTAAAAGGGAACAAGAAGAGACTCGTTAAACAGCTTTTAACCTGTCTGTACTCGATCAACTTAAAAATTATTACTGGATAACAATTTCACCATTGTTACACATTAATCAAGAAGTTTTACAAATAATTAAAAATTGCACGAACTGTTTCCCGCGAAAACAAGATCCTTATTATTTCACCAGACTGGATTATGTTTCCTTTGCCTACTCAGAATGGAAGAACTCAACTAAAAAAAAGAATGTCATTTTGACCATATTTTGACATTTTAAAATTGAATTAATTGACAGTTTGACAACCATGCTTTAATATTATTTGTATTTCCCTATTTTGAATTCTATGGTTGCGGGTGGTGCTTAATTTTTATTTAAACTACTCTATTGCTATTTAGAAGCTAAAATGAGTAAAAAGGAATTTATGGTTATTATTTCCAAGAATATATTTAGAGTTGTATTAATTGTATATTTAAATTATCTCGTACGGTGATAAAAACAATTGAAATTATAAGTAAAGTAATTATTTGCAGAGAAAATTAAGGTCTATATGTTATGTCACAATTGGCGGGACAATAGCTTACCAGGTAGTTCATATGAAAAAGAATTTTCCAACTTACTATAGCACCTACCTTCAACCATTGAGCCAGGCTATAAATCCAGAATTTGCACACACACTTGGTGTATCAGCTATTAAATATGGTATATTCCCTTCAGAAAACTATGACGACCCAGATGTGTTGGTAAGTAGGTTCTGGTTTTTGATAAAAACGCTCATGGACCTCTACTACTGCATAGGATCAAGCTAGTTGAGGTCATGTGCAGCACCCCAAGAAGACTGAACACAAAGTTATATGAAATATTTATTTTCAGAGAACAAATTTTTTAGGTCATAAACTAAGCAATCCAGTAGGAGTGGCAGCTGGCTTTGATAAACATGGAGATGCCATCATAGGCTTAAGAAACCTTGGCTTTTCTGTTGTTGAAATAGGATCTGTTACACCAGAACCTCAACCAGGAAACCCAAAGCCAAGAGTTTTCCGCTTACCAGAAGATGAAGCCGTTATAAATAGATATGGCTTTAATAGTGAAGGTCATGACAAAGTTTACAATAAAGTTAAAGGTGTAGATAGGGCATTATTAAATGAAGGGATTTTAGGTATTAATTTGGGTAAAAATAAACTGTCAGAAAATGCTATAGAAGATTATATTTTAGGAATACAAAAGTTCTATGATGTAGCTGATTATTTCGTTATTAATATAAGCAGGTGAATATATTTTATTACCATTAATGGAAATGATTGGTACAAATAATTTAGATCCATAAACAATCAGTTTGTCTGTCCTTTTTCCTCGGGGATAGACAGAGGCAATAGAGCGCCACATGACGCAATCCTGACACAACTTCCTTATTTACCTCACATCCACAATTATTTTCATATGAGCTCTACTGTTATGGGTACTAGGCAACCCAGCTTTCTTAAGGATGTCTCTGATTTGATCGGAAAAAAAAACCCTCCTGGGTCTGCCTTGTTTAACACATGCATCAACATCAGATTATAAACAATCTATTATTTTACTAAATATAAAACCACTTTACCTGATGTTAAGCAGGAGTGAGGTCCATAAATGGAGGTGACTGCTATTGCAGTTATATAACTGCAATAGCATCCACTATGCTGGCCTAATTAGTAGTATTATAAATTTAATTTTGTCATTACAATTTTTTTTTTGAATGTGTAAAATTATATTAAATGTCCAGTTTATTTCCAGCCCAAACACACCAGGCTTACGATCATTACAAAACAAAAATGAATTAAAAAAGTTATTAATAGGCGTTAATAAAGCTAGAGCAGCTTTGAAACTTAAAGACACCCCACCTTTATTACTTAAACTAGCTCCAGATTTAACAAAAGAAGAAAAGCAAGATATAGTGTCTGTAATAACTAGGAATGAAAGTAAAGTTGACGGTTTAATAATTTCAAACACTACCCTCGATAGGGATTTGTTGCTAAATGACAAAGTATCCCAAGAAACTGGTGGACTAAGTGGGAAACCATTGAAAAACAAATCTACAGAAATGATTAAAGAAATGTATAAATTAACAAAAGGTGAGAATATAATGTTCAAAATGAGATATTTAAAAAAATATAAATGTAGTGTTTGTATAGTACCTGCAGTAGTAACACTAATTACTGTAATCACGGGCTCCCCAACGTATTATGCCACGTGTCTACTCTCGTCGAAGGGCAGTCGTATACTGCCGATACGCACGAGACTGTGTCGCGTATATATATATATGTATCTCTCATACACTACAGTAAATAAAAATTGGAGCTTATATTTCTGCCATATCTACAAATAAGCTAGGGTTTTAGCATAGTTGCAACTTTAAAATAAAATGTCTTACAGGTAAAATTCCAATTGTTGGCGTCGGTGGTGTGTTTAGCGGCCAAGATGCTTATGAGAAGATCCTGGCAGGAGCTAGTGTTATACAAATATATACAGCACTCATATATCATGGACCATCAGTCGTAACAAAAATAAAGCAAGAATTAACTGAAATTCTAAGTAAAAATGGATATAAATGTGTTTCGGAAGCCGTGGGGAAAGGAGCATATTCCTAAATCTTAAATTTTTTAATCCTAAATAATCTAATAATAGTAAATACTAGCCTTTTAATACTAATCAAGCCCCATGAATAGTATGCAAACTCATAGTATGCATATTACAACTTTTGTAAATACTAAGTAAAATCTTTTAAAATTATACTTACACTTAATTCTTTATCCAGTATTTCCCCAGGTTTAGAATGCTCATTGATTATTTTATGTTACGTAAATGTAAAAATGAAGGAATTACATTCAAATTCCTTTTGGCTGTGAACTATAAATTAAAAATTTCCAACGTCATGATGGCTCATCGCACAAAAATAGCAACACAAAAAAATGCGTCGAATAACAAAACTATGCACAAAGAAGAGCAGGGATAAAACAAATAAGAAACACAACATTGTTCTAATTACTTTTATTAAACATTCTTTAAAATATTTGGTTTTGTTAATGTTTTTAACATTATATTAGTTTCCAACATATATATATATATAGTTTTTATTTATAACATCATTTTAAACATCCATCAAATTATATGCAATAAATACAATGTTATTTAGACAATTTTGAAACAATTGTCTAGTGTCCATATTTATAGAGCTTGTATGAAGAGGGTTGTGCCAGGATCGTGGCAAGTGGCGCTTCATTGTCTCTGCCTATCCCTGTGGGAAAAAGGCGTGACAATTTGATTGTTATTATTTGCACAAAGCTAAGCTAACTAAATGTCTAATACTAATTTTGTGCAATAGAAATTTGCCTTGTTTGCCATTATGGTTTTATTTTTTAAGTAAACCATAAGTCGGACTGTAGACGACAAAAAAATAGTGAAATAAGCTATATAAATTCCATACCAAACGGTTTAGGGTGCAATAAGCCTGAAACACTACAGATCTACCTTTCCTGCCTACCAAATGCATTAACAGCTTTGAGTACATAAAGAAGCAGCATTGTAGGGAGGTACAACTAATAAACACGAAGCGCTAGAATGACTAGAGGGATCACTGGAACTCTGTCATTATCATTGCAATTATAGTTATTCTTTCGCCTGAGCCCTTACAGGTGTGTGGTCAATTTTACAATTTGGTAACTTTGATTTCAGAGATTCTGCGCTTGCTTCAATATTGCGAACACTTTTCAAATTGAATATAGTCAAACTCTCCAAGTTTTTTAATATCTCCAAGTGTTGTAAGCCAGTGTCTGTCACATTATTACATTCTGAGACTTGCAAATGCTTTAGGTAGGTTTTTGCATGACCTAACCCCTTCATAGCTTTATCCTCTATGTAGCTGGCATTGTGCAGGGTTATCTTCTTTATTTCTGTGCATCCAACTGAAATAATAATGTACTATGTTATAATTGTCATAAACAGTCATAGTAAATCTACTGGAGGACATGTCTCCTTGGTAAATAAGCAAATTAAATTTAATGGGTGGCTAAAATCCATTCTACACAAATTATAGCATATAAATAAATAAAGGCACACCTAGATGGTTTTATGAATTTAGAATTGCAAAGCAATTATGTATTTTAATACTGACACTTTCTCGCTCATTGTAAGTAACATAATATGAAATAAAATTGTGTGAAGAGAAATGTGGATGTGAAGGAAGCGAGGCAGTTAAAAAAAAGTGGCGCTTCATTGTCTCTACCTATCTCTGTGGGAAAAAGGGGTAACAATTTTATTCATTGAAATATTTATAAATTTGTGTAGACGGAATATGACATAGGATAGATAGACCTACTTAAATGTTCAAATCCATAATGTGATATGCCCGAGTCTGTTCCATCAATTTCAGTCACTTTTGGTACAGGCACATCATCCGAAGGCAGCTTATTATAATCAGCTACTTTTACACCATTTGACCAAACCACTGATCCACCATTCCTTAGTACCCATTCAGCGCATGTTCTGTCAGGGCCAAGTTTCTTCACACGGTCGTAATCAGGCTTATTAAACATCATGTTAACATATTCCCAAAAAGATCTTTTCTGTATTTGCATATAATTTGCAATTGTTGGTCTGGATATTATGGATTTAAATATCTAAAAATAATATTTTAATATAAATTATTTTTTTAAATACAGCACCCAGCTAGATGTTAGGCTCGAGTGTGGTCCATAAATGGATGTCACTGCTATTACAATTTTAATAACTGTAAGTGGCAATTACATTTACTATGCCGGCCTAGTTGTAACTGGCAACTTACAAGCTGATCCCGAAACGCGACTAAATCACTTCACGGTCTGTATACTTGGAACATCACTACACTATTGTCTGATTATTCAACTTTCTATGTATAAATAGTTTGTGCATGTTTGATGATGTTGGTCCATTGCTCCACTGGCGATAAATACTAAGACCAAAAAAATTAGCTATCACTTCAACTTTCTCAACAGGAAATAATATTGCAATGTGGCCCTATTGATGTGTGCAAAGTCTAATTTGAATGTTGAATTAAATGTGTGTTGGAATAGACTGGAGTATGTTAGAATGGTAGACAATAGTGTGGTAACATAATATAACAAAATTTCTCGATTTAAATCTCTTTGTATTTTAATCTAAGACAGGATAAGTATTAAGCAACATGTATTGCAGATACAGAGGTCACAATACCCTAGAGGCCCTATGATTTTTCAGGAACAGGAGAGATTTGTGTCTTTTATTGGCTCCAGAGTCCACAATCGGTCGACAGACAATCTAAACCAGCTTGATCTGTGGTTTCTTTGTGGAGTAATCAAAAAGTTAAATGTTTTACCTACACATATATTCTCCTATTTCTATAGCCTTAGATCGTTTGAGCAGGGTTTCTATCTCTTGACAAAACCATCACAGGACAATTATTAAAAAATATGTAAGGGGGTTGATTATTATTATTTTTTATATATTCATTTACATTGTTTTCAAGGTGCATTTATTATTTCAGGGTTCTTTAGCATTTCACAAAAAATTGAAGTATTTGTAATTCTGCTATTAATAACAATATGTTCATTTTGTTATTTTCCTTGTTCTATTATGATAAATACGCGCTTACAAGAAGCATTAGAGACAGGAATAGAGAGAACAAACATGACAAGCTTTTATGAAAAAACTGCAGAATTTAATGCAGGCCCAGAGCTCAGGAGATTGAGCAATAATTTTGGGAAAACCGGGCTAATGGGGAACGTAATGAGCTATCTCTAGCCGGCATAGTGACGGCGTCTGAGGTAACCAAAAAGTGTTTGTTTAGTCGCCCGCCGGCATCCAGCGGCGTAGCGTGGGAGTCAGACGCCCGGGGCGGAAAAAAAAATATTTAGGAATTTCAATATAGGTACAACAAAAATATGAATTTCGGGTTCAAATTTTAACGTTTTCTTTTAATTTTGCCGGCATCACCGCCGGTTACCGTACACACCAGAATTCATTAATTTATATATGTACTAAAAATACGGTACGTACGCTGCGGAAAGTACAGCGCCTTTGCAAGTACATTCACTTTTTCGATTTATTATAATATTATAAATCGAAAAATGGTTTATAATATTACTTGCAAATATTATGCGCATTAAAAATATTACGCATTATCGCGGGTTAGCAGTGGTCGATTGGAAACACCGCATGCAATTGCTCAATTAACTAAGACACTTACCATTTTGTTATAATTTAGATAGAACAATTCAGACCAGAATATTCCAAAATTGTTCAAAATTAATACGCCGAAACCCAAAACACAATAATAAAGTTGAGTTGACAGTGTTGACAGGTATCCCGAGACTCGGCGGTTGATTTTTTTTAGTTTGGCTCTGAAGGCAAAAGCAAGTTTAATTAGTCCATATAGCCTAAAATGTTCTTTTTATATCTTCAGTAGATGAATAATGAAGATAAAACACTGTAGTGTTTTACCCATGACATGGGGGTGATGGTACTAAAACTTTCCGTCGCCTTTACTAAAACTTTGAAAGGAGTCTTAAAGGAAACACAAAGAGACACGATAAACAACTTTTAATCTTGAATCTTAACTATACTTGATCAACTTAAAAATAATTACTAGATAATAATTTCACCAAGGACATTAAACAAACAGGACAGGAATCAAAAGCTTTACAAATTATTAAAAATTGTAAGACCTGTCACTAGTTGTTTCCCGCCAAAACTTTGCTCGGCGGTTGATATGGCGGCGTGGGGTCCTAGCGCTATAAGTAGTCTTTTTAAGGAAATAGCAAAAAGGTTAGTCGACATCACAGGAGATCAGGAGACCGAAGAGTTGGCAGCTACCTCGGACAAAGAATTAGTCTAACTATTCAAAGGGGGAACGCTGCTAGTATCTTCGGAACCTTGTATGTATTTTACTTCTTTTAATAATTCATTTTAGTATATATATATATATTTAATATATATATTAATAATATTATAATAATAATATTAAGGTTTTTAGTATTAGCAGAATAGAGGTGTAGTTGTATAATTGTATGTTTCCTTAATAAATATATGGTAATGTTTACTTAAAAGTTTAAGAGTAATGTAGATTTGGAGAAATAGAGAGAATCTTGAGTACAATGTTCCTTGGAGTGAATCGTGTTTTTAAGTTCCTTCATGACCCTTTCAAAAGTTTTTTGTAATTTCCACGTGACTACGGAAACCATCATTATCTTCCTCACTCATCATCATTCATCTACTGTACACTTGATAAATATTTAACCGACGAATAGGCTGTATGGTCTACTCTAGGATTCCTTTGCCTTTGATTCAATAACAACAATGAACAACGAGCAAACACAAAACTTGTTTGTTTGACAGATATTCGTTGTGTCGTAGGAGATCGTGCATTTTCGATTTAATTTAATTCTTACATTACTGCATCCTTTAGTATGTTTTTATGAGTATTTAGCTGGTATTTTGTGAATAGTCGCTGCTAAAAGTTTCGAGTTCCTATGGTTTCACGTGTAGCCTAATTAATTTGCAACCAGGAGCCATGTCTGAATCATACGGTATGTTTAACAATACAATGATTATTATGTATTACTTATGTTAGATAATTGGATATTATTTTACATTATTTTGTATTTTATTTACAGAATATTTGTTCAAATTCCTCGTAATAGGCAGCGCTGGAACAGGGAAATCAAGTCTTCTCAACAATTTCATTGGAAATAAATGTAAAGATGCTTTTACCAAAATGGTTTCATAATTTAGTTTTTAAACACTACACGTAATATTTAATTTATGTCAATCTGTGTTTTCAATCTTCCGTTATCCATTATTTTAATGTGCATGAAACATATCACAACATGTTTCTCAATCTTTGTCACTACATCTTTTTTCAAATCATATTTATCATGTAAAACTGTATTCTTCACTCTATCTGCAATTGATACCTTTATTGGAAATTTATTTTGCAGTTAAAGATGACAGATGTCATACAATTGGTGTGGAGTTTGGGTCTAAAATTATAAATATTGGAGGTAAATCAACTAAATTGCAAATTTGGGATACAGCAGGCCAGGAAAGGTTTAGATCTGTGACCCGTTCTTACTACCGGGGAGCAGCTGGAGCCCTACTTGTGTATGATGTTACTTCAAGGGACTCATTTAATGCTCTGTGTAATTGGCTCAGAGATGCAAGAACATTGGCAAGTCCTAACATTGTTATTTTACTCGTCGGGAACAAGAAAGACTTGGAGGAATCAAGAGAAGTCACTTTTACTGAAGCTAGTCAATTTGCACAGGAAAATGGTAAGCTATTTTAAAACTCGACATGACAGCACTCTGCCTGAAGTTAAGCTGGAGTGTGGTCCATGAATGAAGGTAACTGCTACTAAGATTAGATAACTGTAAGTAGGAGTTACATCCACTCTGGCAGCCTAGTTGGAACCGGTAACATACAAGCTGACTGATTTGGATACTCAACCAAATCACTTTACAGTTTGTATACTTGTAAGTAGTGGTACTACCCTGAATCGGCAGACTGAGTACCACTCACTAACACTTGAAATTTAATGTATAATTTGTACATATTTATTTTACTCACAGTCCAGTAAGCCAAAGGACATCATTCATTTTGTATGGGGACTTGGGCTTAATTGTATTAACAGTTTATTAGGCATTTTAAAATAGCTTTATGTACGAAGATTACAATGTAATTGGAATTTTTTAGGCATAGTTTAGGTGTGCAAAATGATCAAACTACAATTATGACCGTTCAAAGCAGAACAAAAAATGGTGTTGATTGACAGATAATACAAAATCCATAAGATTATTTTCCAAATAACTCAATTGCACAGCAATTAAAAGCAAAATTGTTATTAGTTTTATCAATACAAGTATCAAAACTACCATTTATATATTTTTCATCATTGGACATTACAAAAGTAGTACATAAAAGCCCAAATTGAATGATTTCCTTTTTTTATTAATCTGTCACTCCAAATTATTATTATACTTGGAATAAATTTTAAATATATATTTTTCAGAATTAATGTTCCTTGAAACAAGTGCAAAAACTGGTGAAAATGTTGAAGAGGCCTTTCTGAAATGTTCTAAAACAATTCTAGCAAAGATTGAGACTGGTGAATTGGATCCTGAAAGAATAGGCTCTGGTATACAATATGGTAATAATACTAGTAAAAGGCTGGCCCCACCTAAGAAACCCACTCGGGCTCCTTCCGAATGCCCTTGCCGTGTGTAAGAATTGACTTAATGTAAATATATTAAATCTATGTTTAATATTGACATACTATGTTCCAAGTAAGGCAAAGCAATAATAATAGAAACATCCTCTTATTGCCAAAACTATAGTTCATGAGGCAGCTGTAAACAGAGTTTATTTTTTTTTATGTGTCAACTTCCCTTGAGTTAGATTGATTCCGTGAAAGGCGACACTTAGTGTAGCCGCCGCAGGGATCTCACCATAGATCGTATTTATGATCTATGATTGTCGCAAATGCGGATTTTCGCAGTAGTATGATTGCGCGGAATAAATCTCACACAAACCTTTATTATACATACTTGCAAGAAATATCATTGTAACTTATTTTTTTTTTGACGCTTATTTTCTCAACCTAACCCTGCAGGACACACATTAGCTGTACAGCAGGGTTAGGTTGGGCAAATAACCGCGATGTCGTCACTCATCGAAGATTGTGAATTAAAAAGCTAATACCACCTCAACAAGACCATTGACGATAATGTTCAAACGTGTCGTCGCGCTGACGATTTTGTGGTTTCTCCAGTCTCGTTTTGGTGGTTTCAGCTTTGCTTTATATTATTTTAACAATATAAACGTCGCCGACGCAGAAGACAAGAATGTCGTTCTTGAATGTCCAACCCAACACTGCTGGTAAGTTATTTAAGATGAGTTACAATGATATTCCCTGCAGATGTCGATCTTGGTTTGGTGGGGCGCATGATTTTTTAAAGTCATGTGTTAATATGAATTCTGCATAATATGAATGAATAATTCAAATCTGTATTTTGTAACAAAGTTTTGTCGATAAGAGGACACTTTAATTTTACATAATTATAACAATGATACATTATAAAAATGCTTTGAAAAATAGTAAAACAAATTATTGATTTAAAATAGAATAACTCATACTACACTGCACTTAAGTCTTTAGTGTTATAAGTTATTAATTTGTAAATGTTTACAAGAATTTGTATCATAAAAAATTATACATTGGGCAGAATGATCAATGTAAGGTGTACACACAATTTTACTTAACTTCTCAGCCGTGTGCCTTATTGTTAATACGGCGTTCTCACGAGGCGAATCAAGCAATAAATATCGGTTCAACAAAAGTTAAAGATCTTTCAACTTTTATTGATTTAATTAATAGCTGACAGCGAACTTGTTAACTCAATTAGATTTTATATCAAATACATGTTTATAAAAACCTCTAACATTTATTTAAAACCAAAAAATATTCTTAAAACAATCAACATGACAATGAAAGAGATCTGTATTGCCGCGCCGGTGGCGCCATCTTCAAAAATCTGCGTTTGAATTCCCATTTTCAAGTTAAAACATTTATTTAACATAAGGGGAAGATACGGTACGAACACAATACGCGTGGAACTGGCAAACTACGTCTAACTGACGCACTTGAATCTACTCAATTGCGTCATTGACTTTAGAGAACACCTACTCTCCTGCATTCTGTCTCGCTCGTCTGCTAATGTGACAAAATTTTCTATCTCTTTCGTTAAATTTCTCGTTAACGAAGTCGGACATGCACCTGTGGGTGTGACTGGCGTATCTATTGGTTCCGCATTTTGTAGTGAACAATAAAGCGCATGGCATATCTTCATCTTTTGTTTTAATGTAAGAGTTAAAAAGTATTTAAAGTAGGAAAAGCTGTAAAATTTCATGTCATCTAAAGTTTACTCTTTTCTTAGATTTTGCGCGAACATTGATTGATTAATGAATTAAACAAATTTTGTGCGGCTTATTATCGCGTTTATTTTGATTTTACATTTTTATTATTTCGGTGTTTCTTGCAGCCATCGTGGTCACGGAGCCTCAAATCTAAATATAAAAAAACGTGATAGTAAGCCGCATAAAATTTGTTTAATTCATTAAAGAATAGCTCTACCATTATTTCATGTATCTCAGTTTTTGTTATAACAATTTATCAATATTAACAAATATTTCAAAAATCTCATTAAAGCTGATTAAACATAAAATGGACCCTATTTTTGTTAAAAACATTCCTTTAATAAATATTACTATTTTTATTGAATATACATGACATTATTTTAAAATTTTATACATTATTTTTCTATGCATAAATTTAACATTTAAATGATAAATATGAAATTAAGTATCAAAACTATGATGGATCGACCTGTAGATCGACTGTAAAAATGATAAGATTGCCTCAGTTGTAATGCTGGCTAAAATAACGATGTTTCTTACGAAAGTGATGACGGATATAGATAGCCAAGTCCAAGCCACTCACCTTTGAAGTACCATCGAGTACTACGGTACTACGTATACCTTTTATAACTATAAATGTCGCGCCCCTCCACTTTATTAGTTTATTTAAATGTGTGAATGCAAATATTTCTAACTATACTATTAAACTTTATCAGCGTGCTCCTCCTTTAGTGTCCAACCAGCAACTGACCAATTACAATTGTATTTTCGGTGTGTTGCATTCATATTTTATTTTTTTATCGTGTGCGCAAATGCGGTGGAGGGGCGCGTCATTTCGGCTTAGACAGACTATACTACCATATTTCTGTACATTTATATATTGTTAATCTGTAAATTTAATTTCATATTTTAAACTATGACAAAGTTTGTAGCTTTGTTTGTGTAAAGTTTGCTAAAAACTCTATGCTACGGCTCTTTTGACATAGCCGAACATAATTTTGTTTTAATATTTTAAA
The DNA here is from genome assembly GCA_905220615.1 of Tinea trinotella. Lineage (NCBI taxonomy): Eukaryota > Metazoa > Arthropoda > Insecta > Lepidoptera > Tineidae > Tinea > Tinea trinotella. The sequence continues at coordinate 7,144,621 of HG992314.1, forward strand.
TCCTAAATTTTTATGTATAAAAATTAATTTAGAAGTAGATTTTTATGACTGAATTGGTGCTACCTGTTTGTTTTTTATTTAATAATATTTTTTTATGTTTTCCTATTTTTATTTTAAGATTTGGTATGTGATGTATACTCTGCACATTTATGTATAGTAAGGGTACGAGCTAAATGAACACGGTAGGAATGTAGTTGTGACGTCATGGTCACGTGTCTATTATGAATAGTGAAGTAAAATGCAAAATGTCGATAACAAAAAACACACACTTTCCTTAAAACGCAAATAGATTTAGTTATTAAAAATTATAAATGTGTATTAAATTGAAGTATAAACATTAGACAGCAACAATTTTTAATGAATTATATATTATTTTAATTTTGAGAACTGCATGTTTTTTTTTCTTTTTTACACATTTTAATCACGTTTCTAATAATGATTCTAGCCTGACTACGGATGACGACTCTCTTTTATTCAATTAACTCACTAATTTTTCAATAATCAAACAAAGAAAATATGGTCACTTTTTTATCGATATTAAATGACATCGCCGAGCTATGAGCGTCACTAAAAGTGGCCACTAAGCTACAGGTGGTGGTCGTTTCACGCCCCACTGCACCTCAGCCCCCGAATTCATTTAACTGGTTCCCCAACTATATATGACTTATTGTAAACAAAATTACTGTGTATCAGTATAAATTAGTAACTAAAATTGGATAGAAAATAAAAAAAAAAACGGGTTATTAAAATTAAAAAATTCAATTTTAATTGCTAATTTAGGATAAATTATAATTATAGAATTATAATTTATATTCAGTCCAGTGAATTGAACAAACTTAAGGATGTTTAAGTTTATATGGTATAAAAGAGGTCGGGCTGTAGGAGAGGGGACTGTTGCGAAGGACACTTACAACCGGTTGTACCAAAAATTATAATTTATGAATTTGTAAAAAGTATCGTATAAGTAAAAGAAAAAAGAAAAATGGGTTGCACCACTCTTTAACTTCACATTTTACATTTATGTTCAACGGATATTTTATACAGAGCTAAAGGACATCATTCATTTTGGGTTTTTATGTACTACTTTTGTTATTTCTAACGATAAAAAATATATATAAATGGTAGTTTCGATATAAAATTATTAACAACCCAATTCACGATTTCGTAATAGTAAACGTAATAGAATAAGAATAAAGTAAAACTAAATTCGTAAATTGAAACTTTTTTGGTACAACCGGCTGTTAGTCAACAACAGTCCTTTGATGGTCTACTCCGCTCATATAGCGTACCCTTTAATTCGCAATGTTAAGTGTACTTAACATCCCAAACAAAAAAAAATCTGGCAGCCTAGTATTAATTTCACTACTTGAATAAATGCTCTTTCGAGTAGTAAGAATAATACTAGGCTGCCAGTTATAAATATGCGGGATTTTTTTTTGTTTGGGATGTTAAGTACACTTAACATTGCGAATTAAAGGGTTAAAACATCATACTTTAGCACTTTCGTAATATATTATGTAACATATTACTGTTACCAATTTATAACAGCGGCACGCTATAGTGGCCGTTATGACGTTTTAACTGTCAATGAAGTTTCATAAAATTAATAATTAGGCGACCGTGGTGTAGTGGCAATGCAATGATTATGCAGGGTTCGAAACCACTCACCGGTACCAATGTATCTTTGATATATGTACTTTGGTCGTCCTGTTTCTATGATACATGCACTTTAGTAGCTTAGTATAGAAATGTAAAACAAAAAAAATATTACGTTCTAAGGAGTAAATTGTCGTTTTTTATTATCACTATAATAAACTTTTAACTTTGTTGCACTACCCACCATCATCTTAACGTTCACCATATATGAAGGTTTGGCTGGTAGAGAATGCCATGGGGCATTAAGTCCGCCTTTTGTAAAAAAAATACAATAAAGTTTTTAAATAAAATAAATAAATAAATAAATAAAGAACAGCAGTTCGCTCCTTTAAACGTAATTATTAATTTATACGAAACTTTATGAACGGTTAAAACGTCAAAACAGCCATCATAGTGTGCCGCTGGTGTATTAGCTATAAACAATATAAATATGTAATGCAAGTCATAATTTGTTTACATTTAGTGAAGTTCATTAATGATGAGAGTGTATTAAAATGTGTTTTCTGGCACCAATTATACCTATTTTGTTTTTATCTTCGCTAAATGTGACTGTTGATTTTATTTTATTTTGACCTCACATCTGACCTCGACCTACCTGAGGGTAAGCATAATAAAGGTCTAAAAGAGACGACAACTGAAAGGCACCGAGTCTTTTGACGGCTGCCTCAGTCGCCGTCCACTATGCTGGTCATCATAATTCTATATAATACAAGAGAATTCATTATCATATAGCTCGAAAGAACTGACAACCGATGGGGAAGAAAGGTTCTTGAGTGGAGACCACGAACCGGAAGACGAAGCCGGTTCGTGGTATTATTATTAAAGATTAGTAGGCAGGGCAGTGGTACCCAGTCTGCCGATCCGGGGTAGTACCACCACTTACAAGTATACAGACCGTGAAGTGATTTGGTCACGTTTCGGGATCAGCTTGTAAGTTGCCGGTTTCATCTAGGCCGGCATAGTGGATGTGATTGCTACTCACAGTTATTGAATTGTAGTAGCAGTGACATTCATTCATGGACCACACTTTGGCTTAACATCAAGCGGGGTGCTGTCATATGTCGAGTCACAATAAAAAATTAAAAAAAAGCGTAGGTAGGCCTCCCACTAGGTGGACTGACGACATAGTGAAAGTCACGGGTTACCGTTGGATGCAACTGACATCTTTTGTTCAACAGTTCTTCTGGCTGATAATGATCATTATTATCCCCTAAACGGATATTAATAATCGAATGGTCACTTGCAAAAGTGACGTCAAACTAGACATGACGACAAACTATGACGTCTTTTGAGTTAACTTTACCTTATCGTATAATAATGACTGGCGGGCATTATTTAACTATTAGCAGTTATTTAACTGTGGTAGCAGTCGCCTCAATTCGTGGACCGCACTCCAGGTTAATATCAAGAGTATGTCAAGTTACAATATAAAAAAATGTATTTGTAGGAGTCACATTTAACATTTCGAGGGTTTTCTAAATAATATTATTGTTAATTATTATTATCTAAGTTATCTATTATTAATTGAGATTGTAGATTTTTAATTATGACTTTCTTGGCCGGCATAGTGATGGTGACTGAGGCAACGGGTATTTTTTATTATTCAGTTTCACAATAATAAAAAACGGTTTGTAATTATTTACCAAGTATGTCGATCCGGGGTGGTACTACCACTTCCAAGCGAACAGACCGTGTTGTAACTAAGTTGTCGGTTGCAACTAGGCCGGCATAGTGGAGGCAACTGCTACTTACCGTTATTCAACTATAGTAACAGTCACCTCCATTTATGGACCGCATTCTTATCTTAACATCCTCAGGGTGCTGTCATATGACGAGTTACAATAAAGAAAATGTAAATTCATTGGTTTTAGTCCATACAGCACTTATACCAGCGGCACACTATGATGTCCGTTTTGACGTTTCATAAAGTTTCGTATAATTTAATAATTAAGTTTGAAAGGACAATTGTTGTTCTTTATAGTAACAATCATCATTATCATCAGCAAGAAGGCGTTCACTGCTGAACAAAGGCCTCCCTCTCAGAACGTCATTTCGAATGACAAGATGCCAGTTGCATTCAACCGATCCAATTCGTGACTTTCACTATGTCGTCAGTCCACCTAGTGGCAAACGGCAAACGCAGCGTGGGTAGGCTACCCACGCTGCGTTTACCGGTTCGTGGCCTCCACTCTAGAACCTTTCTTCTCCGTCGGTTGTTGGTATTTCGAGCGACAATAAAGAACAGTAATTTGTTCCTTCAAACGAAATTATTAATTCTTCTTCAGTTCAATTCTAGGAAGGCAAAGGAAACAGTCCATACAGCCTAGTCTTCCGTAAAATAGTTGTAATGTCTTTAATGGATGATGATGAAACACTTTACATTACATGAGGGTAAAGATGGTGGTGATATTTTTAGTAAAGCGGTGGAAAAGCTTTACTAAAACTCTTCCGACGGAGTCTTGAAGGGAACACGAAGAGACACCATAGGCAAGTGAATTAAACAGCTTTATTTCACTTGCCTATACTCTACTATAGTATAGTACTATATACTATTATACTGCCTATCAACGTAAAAATTATTACTGGATAACAATTCCACCATTATTACACATTAATCTTTAAGAAACACAAGTTTTAAAGTAAATTAACATTGCACGACCTGTCACTTGCTGTTACCCACTAAAACTCCGAAATTATTTAAATTATACGAAACTTCATGAGCAGATCAAACGTCAAAAGGGCCATCATTGTTTAAATTCTATTATTACTATGTTGCACCAATTGTTATGCGACAAAAATAAAAAATGATTAATTCATATATTGGTTGTATTATAGTACTTTATACTAATATTTGTGTTTTATTTGCCTTTGATGTGATGCCCTCGTTCCATACATACCATCGACGTATGCCAAAATATTTGCCCCGGGTCTGGTTGTCAGTAAAGCGTATTAGGCGCGTTTCGGGATCATCCTGTCTAAAAGAATGGTTCAGATGGATGCGTTAATGGAGGCAGAATCGGGAGGGTGTTTTCTGACCAAATTTGAGACATCCATCCTTAAGAAAGCTTGGTTGCCTAGTGCCCATAACTGTAGAGCCTGTATAAAGAGAATTGTGGATTCAAGAGGAAGCGAGGGAGTTGTGTCAGGATCGTGGCAAGTGGCGCTTTATTGTCTGCCTATCCCCGTGGAAAAAGGCGTGACAATTTGATTTATTGAGTTTTTAACTATATGGTCCTACTATGAAGCAATATTTTGCTACACTGCTACAGAACGCCAGAGACATGACAGTTCATTTATTAAATTAAAATACAAAAATGTTTTAAAATATAAATTTATTTCTTTAATAAGTAACATTGCTTACAGCTTAACAGAGATAGGGCTGGGCTATTCATTCATTAAATATTATGTATACATTTATTTACAATAAACAATAATTAATAATAATGCCGAATACTAATTTCTGCAATTTAACAATCGAGTTAAGGAGCCATTACACTACTCTGAATTTAGGATTTTATTAAACCTAACCTAAAACAAAGCGTAACGTACGATTACTTTAAAGACGCATTCATATTGTTTGGGACTTTTTATCGATAGAATTAGCTCAATGATTTATTTCAAACAGAGAGAAGGCTTAGCAGCTTCTATGAAACCCGTTAATTAGCCAGTATTTTATTTAGAATAATAAAACCTAAGTTCGAGTCATTCGAATACGGGCCAATGACTAAGTGTATTCACGCCATTGATTCGAATGATTTATGTAGGAATTTAAGAATATTTAATCCTAATTCAGAATATTGTATTACTTTATTAAATTAACAAATAAAACTCATATTACATTTAGATTAAAAGGGTTGTGGGTTTGTAATATGTTGATTAATTTCGGTTATTACAATAACTGTGGAATGTTGACTATGGGTAGGTAAACGTTCGTGCAATTAACGGAGATTAATGTGATCTCTCGTGAGCTCGTTTTATGACGCACCACACTCTATGTTAAACTGGAGTGCGGTCTATTAATGAAGACAAATGCGACTACAGTTAAATAGTAGCAAGTTGCATCTACTAAGCCGGCTTAGTTGGAACTGAAAACTTTCAAGCTGATCACGAGAACGAGTCTTTTCTCTCTGGGCATTTGAATGTTGTGGTACTACCCTGGATTTGTAGTCTGGTCAAATGGCTACTGATGATTTGACTATAGAGTCTGCAGGGTGTTATGCAGGGACGAGCCCAATATATTTATTTAATTGCATTAACGTATTATCTTTACCTTTATTCTCGAATGGAATAGACAAATTTGAGACAAGGGTTAGTATTTGAAAAATCAATACATATTTGATTTTTAGACTATTGTTAACCCTGTTATCACGAAATAAAACTTGAAGACATTTCGCTGTAGAAACAAGGCGTACGAGCAATTTTAATAAAAAAAATATATGGGGCAAGACTAATATTTCTAGCAAACATAAAAATTCTGGGCCAATAATATTTAAACAAATTTAGCAAATACTTTGAAACTACACGATCTATCAGTTGCCCGCCAAAACGCCATTTTTAAGCCGCCAATGTGCATGTACGACTATGTCTGCTAATCTTACCCCAATTCACAATAAATAAAACATAAAATAACAAATAATTTACAATATTTTCGAGTTTATAAAACACTACACCATGATTTCTGAATAAATCTTAAAATAAATTATAATAAAAAAATCCTAAACATAAAATTATACTATGCAACTAAACTAACTTAAAATGCACCTACATTTAACGGTTTACATTCATAATGCCGTATATGCATAAATCTATATTTTTCACTTTAAGCGGTTGTCCAATGGTCCCTATTGAAAAAATCTTGTAATATCGTATTTTTGCATATATGACATTATGACCGAAAACCAATAGCAAACTACATGAGGAACTACATGATTCTGCCATTTATTTTTGACATGACAAAAAATGGAGGGAAATTAAGTACACTAAATTGAAATATTAAATAATTTGTATAACAATGATCATATACGTCCTCGTTTGTTGCCAACCCAAACTCATTCCTGTACCTCAGATGTAGAGATTAGTCTATTTCCCTAAGGATAGGCAGAGACAATGGAATGCCACTTTCCACCATTTCACTCCCTAGCTTCCTTTGCAATTCTCTGCACACAACAGTTGTGGGCATTGTGAAACCCTGCTTTTAGGAATATATCCTATTTGACCGAGATTAAATCTTATATCTTTTTGGTTATCTCCGTTTAATCCTTCCACCAATATTTAATTTATACTTAAATCTTTTTCGTCAATCTTCTTTTATCCATTGTTTTAGTATGCCTTAACTGATGCAATATTCAAGAGAAGGATGTTATATTGGACAACCTATCTCTCTATTGTACATGTTACAAGTTTTTTTTATAAGTGTTATAGTAACTTATAATCTCAAATTCAAAACAAGGGCATTTTTACTTTCGCTTTTTTTTAACTAGATATCTAGGCGTAGAGGCTAAGTATCTGAGGGATTTTGAATAAATACTCAATAATATTATTTCTAGAATGGTTATTTTTGTCCGGAACAGCCAAAAGGGATTATTCGCTATTCGGACTTGTTTTAAACACACAAGACAGAATGACGTGACGTGGGGCAATAACGACTATTCATAACATCTGAGGTAATATCGTCGACATATGAAAAGAAAAAGTAGTCCTATAACTATCACAGTAAAAATATCAAAATCTTAATAAAAAGTAGGCATATATAACAATAATTTAAAATATCTCCAAATTGACAAAAAAACTATATTTTTTTATATCTATTCCATTATAATTTTTCAAATTGATTTTTTTAAAATTTTCTTTGAACCATTTTTTTTAAAACTCGACACGAATTTAACAGCCACTTATTTTAATCAATGCACAATGATTAACGAAAATGAAATATATTGCGGCGTATCACTGCGTTTTTATTATTTTTATCCGACGATGGTTGCAAAAAACTTTTGTAATGTCACGTTGGATTAAAATAATAGAAATCAACACGATATAAAGGAGTAAAACAAACCTTTTTTTTTTAAATACAGACTATACATCAGACCTTGACTTGCCTGATAGTAAGCAAGGAGACGTCCAAGAGTGCCGACGACTAAAAAAAGCGATTCAGATTAAGGCGATCGTGGTGTAGTGGCAGTGCAATGGTTACACAAACCGAAAGCACGAGTTCGAAACCAATGTATCTTTGACTTTGATCGTCCTGTTTCTATGATACAAGCTTTCTATGATTTAGTAGCTTAGTATAGAAACGTAAATAATAAAATAGATTATGGTTGCCTTAGTCGTTGTCACTATTCCGGCCTAGATGAATATTTCATTTTCTAACATTTACCAGTGGCTACGGTTCAAGCTAAGTACAACATCTGACAGAGTGATGGTTCTTATCGTACCAAATAAGTCTACCTGTACATTGTGCATTAATTTAATTAAACAAAGATGGCGGTTAGACTTCATGCCAAAATACACAAATATCTTTATTATAACTGGACCAAATGGTTTTGAAACTAAAAAATATGATTTACACATTGGAATGATCAAAATGTGTTGCACTCACTACACAGCCGCAGGACCTCAACCATAAACGTTTATCAATTAAAGATTGTTTTGGAATAATAGTAATAAATTTTGTTTTGATTTTTAAGTTCAAATTCAATTAATCAATGACGTTTACGGTTGTTCCGCTAAACATTGAGATTCAATGATTGTGTAACAAAAATATGATCGATGTTAATTTAAGCAGCCAATTAGATCAGCAGTTTCTTTATTAATTTACGCTTCTAGATGCATCAATTATACTAACTACAAAACAATTTTTATCACGATTAAACCTATTTTGACTTCTCTCCATATATTAATTTACTTTTTGTAGACATAAATAAAATATACGAAATAAAAAACGCAACAGATACTTGAAAAATAATTAAGTCACTGGCAATTGAAATTTTTTGACTAGATTAAAAAAAGTACTAATAATGCCACATTTAATAATTTTATTAATTTAAGGGTGTAAAACGCTGATAGCACGTTCTTAATTACGTACAAACAGACACGGCGAACTAGTTTTAAAAAAAGGGTTCGTGTGTCATATGTCATCCATGTATGAACAAGTATGAAAATAATTGTGCATACGTAAGGATTTTAAGTACAATACACAACAAATAAGTAAGTATTTACGATACGTATAAGCAATTGGTTTTTTTATATGAGCCAAGCATTTTTCAGCAAAGTAAGGAGTGGGCAAATTACCATCATTAATTTAAAAGTGCCTTTACACTTGTCTAAAATACACTATGCCAACTGATTTTTTGTATTGAGATTTCACATCTGACCCTACTTTGCCTGATGGTAAGCAAGGGTAAGACGAAGAGTGCCGACGACTGAAAAAACGTTTTAGTTTACGTTTGCTACAATCGCTGCCACTATGCCAGCCAAAAGAGTGGAATATCGTTACTACATTTCTAATTAGTGTGTATAAGAGTGTCCAAATGCAGTTTTACAAGTTCACTAATATCCATGTGTAAAGCCCAATATTATAGGTTGCAGTGTTTGCAAAAACATTTATTCAATTACATTTTCGAAACTTTGATAAAAATCTCTATGAATAAAATTATTTAAAATGGTTTGTGACATATGACATAGAATTAACATTGGATTCTCAACTTTCTTGTTAACGTATTAAAGTTGAAAATGTTATGAATATATTTACGACAGATTATAATTAACCAAGAAGTTTCTTTAAATGAACGGAATAAATGTTTTAAAAAGGATTATTGTCTTGGAGAGAGTTCCTTTTGCTAAAATTAAGACGCATTCTGTTCGCGTTGTTGCCGGCAAGCGACTGCAGCTACCAGCGCCGCACCACGGCCGCTACCATCCTCAGACAACATCAGGTCGAACTGTAAAGGAAAACAAAAACATAAATTATTTATAGAAAGAATAATTGGCTTTACGCCTTAATCCCTATAAAGATAGCCAGAGACAATGGAGCGCCACTTTCCATGAAGCAAACACAAGGGAAGTAAAGCCTACTTTTTTGAGTTTCCAAAAACAGGTTAAACACACTTGTGGCGATTGGTGTGATGCATTAGTTTGCTACGCGTAAAGTCACGGGTTCGATTCCTGGTCGAAGCAGATATTTAACAGCATCCTGCTTAATGTTAAACTGGAGTGCGGTCCATGAATTAAGACGATTACTATAGTTAAATAACTTCAAGTAGCAGTCGCATTCACTATGCCGACCTAGTTGGAACCAGCAACTAACAATCTGACACCCAAACGCGACCAAGTTACCTCACGGTCTGTATACCACTGCCTACAACTCTTAGACTACCAGACCCAAAGCGCGCGAAGAAAAGTAGGCGCTTTTTAAAGAATTCTATAAACAAAAAACACAAATAAAAGCTATAAAAAACTATGCTCCGACCGGGAATCGAACCCGAGTAACAAACCAGTGCGCTAACTAATTCATAACGTGTGTATTTATTAGTTTTATCTCTATACAAAATCTATTAAAAATAACCTAGCGATAAAGACCAAAATAGACTATTCTGAAATTATAATATAATTAATTACCTAATAAATCAATCAATTTATTCTACACGCTTTTATTCCCACAGAGATAGACAGAGCCAATGTCTATCTACACCATTAATGGCCGGCACAGTGACAGTGACTGAAGCAACCAGGGCCGGACCGTGAGTTTAGGGGGCCCTGGGCTAATACTACTTAGGGGCCCACCTAATTACTCAAAGTATAAGAAAACAATAAGTCAGTTCGAAGTACCAACACCTGAACTTAGACTTGAATTAAATAGGTTTGAATAATCGCAGGATTTGCAATTGCAGGGCTGCAAACTTTACTATCTGTTTAGTTTTATAAAATTATGTTTTTTTATCGCATTATCGTCTATTTCCCAGGGTTCCTTGAATCCACGGGGCCCTGGGCTGAAGCCTAAAAAGCCATATGGTAGATCCGGCCCTGGAAGCAACCGTAAAATGAAAGGACTAAGTCGTCCTATATTGTGGAACTCCCCTTGCGTAAGACCCGGGAGTAAATGTCACATCTCTACAAAAAAAAACTGACATAACCTTCACATCCACAATTCCCTGGCACATAGAGAACATGGACGGACAGATATAATAATTTTACAACAAGATATTTAAAAATCAGTGATTGAAAGCATGAAGCGGACGATCTATAAGATTGATTGTTCCTTAAACAAATCGGTTACGGTTTTTACCAGTTTCTACCAGATTGGCGTAGTGGATAAGATAGTACTTGCAGTTATTTCTCCGTACAGTCGCCTTCTTTCATAACATCGCCGCACTGTCATAACATGTCGTGACACATTCAAAAATTAAAATATGTAGGGATATTTCATGCATTCAAATATCATGCTTCTTCTGCCATACCCAACCTTCACTTCCATACATCAATGTAGGAACAAGCACCGCATTGTGACCAGACATCAGTGACTTTTGGGACATTATTTGGCTGTTCATTATACTATGGATGACACCGTTCACTACGTTACCCTTTTGCACTCTTCATCACACTTCCCATCCCTAGTAAACATACTTCCCAAGTAAACAAATTGTTTGACTTGTTCCACTTTCTTTCCGTCTATCATTATCTCACATTCTGTCATTTCATCTTCTCTCTCCAAAACCATTACTTTAGTTTTACTTACATTCACTCAATGTCTAGTAAAATATTTGAAATTAGTTATAATGTCGATATCGATACGATGTCGATCTTACCGTGTTTGCACAATATTTAAATAACGTAATAAATAATGTCCTATACTTTCACTATCAAAGTCTTATACTTTCACACATGTCTGAAGTTACTAGCCTCAAAGGTCAGTGTTAAATTGATAACGACCCGGACTTGAGTTAAAGATACATTTTACTATGATAAGTAATATCAGGCCTTGAATTTTGCTCTCGTACTTCATACACACCCCTTTTTTAATCAAAGTGACCCTGACTCGCTCGGAGTAAACAAACTTACAATATTCAGAAAGAAAGGCGGGGCCTTGTATGTATATATATATATATATATATATATATATATATATATCTCTATATATAAGATATAGATTTCCGTCAATCAATCAATCAATCAATCAAATTGTCACGCCTTTTTCCCATGGAGATTTCCCTATACATGCATTTTTTTTTATTGTGACGACATTTGACAACACCTCGCTTGATATTAAGCTGGAGGGCGGTCCATGAATAAATGTCACTGTTACTACAATTTAACAACTGTAAGTAGCAACCACATCCACTATGCCGGCCTAGTTGGAACCAGCAACTTACATGATCACTTTACGGTCTGTATAGGTATACTTGTAAGTGGTGCTTGCTTTGACCGGCAATCGAACCCGGAACTTTACTATACACTGTATCTTTGATATGTACTTTGGTCGTTCTGTTTCTATGATACAAGACTTTAGTAGCTTAGTATAGAAATGTAAAAAATATTGGAATGTAAATATCAGATATTTCGTCGAGTAAAGGCGGTTAGATTAGATTATTTACAAATTACTTAGGGAAAAACACACAAGATAATATTGCAAAAAAAAGAAATACGTCAAAACAAACAAATCTTTGAACTCAAGTTGAAGGCTTCTGATTATTCCATTTTATCACCGATGTTTTTTGTAAATATATCTAATAAATAATTAACTGTGTGACCCTGACCGAGTTGAAAACAACGAGATTCAATTCAATTCCAGTTACGAGAACAGAGACTACTTATAAATATTCCATTAATACTTTTATTTATGGAGTCATTTCAATTTTAACATAATCAATCAATCAAGGTGTGCGTGCTGCATTGGTAAACATACCAGTCCGGTACGAGTAGTCCCGGCCTCGATTCCCGGTAGAAGCAAACGTATCTTTATTTGTAATACTTCTCAATTAGATATTTCAGATATTTGGTAAATAAAAGAGTGTGACATTTGCTCCGGGTCTGGTTGGTCAATTGATGGGATCTCCTTGGCAATATCATGTTTATAACAACAGGCAATAGAACTAGGAGTACCTCACTTCTATACTTGCCAACTGCTCACTTTAATTACAAACAAAACTCTTTCCTTTGGAGGACATGCGACTACATTAATAAGTATTGTTCGCACATCGATCTATTCTGCACCAAACCATCAATTATCCGTAAGCGTGACAAAGTTCTTTAACACCCTAAATCCATGAAAATTAATTTGTTTGGAATGATGAGTTCTATTGATGATATTTTTTTTTTAATAATTTTTGTTTATATCCACTTTTAACTATAGTACTTTTATATTTTGTTTCTAAATCCATTTTTGCCTGTAATTTGTGTTGACTGTTAAATGGCCCTATATTAGTTTAAAGATATCTTGTTTATATTCTACATTCTACTAGCTGTAAGTCAACCATAAATAAAGCAATACCACTTACAAGAATACCGACTTACTCGCATTTCGAGATCAGCTTTAAGAAGCCGGTTCCAACTAAGCTAGCTCCACTAGGATGTGAATGCTATTAGATTTATTTAATATCAAGCAGGATGCTGTCTTATTTCGGGACACACTAAAAGGACATCATTCATTTTGTATGGGGACTTAGGCTTAATTGTATTGACAGTTTATTATGCATTTTAAATTATTTTGCATAGTTTATGCGCGAAATGATCAAAATATAATTATGACAGTTCAAAGCAGAACAAATATGGCGTTGATAGATAAAATTCATATTTTATTTTCCAAATAACTAAATTGCACAGCAATTAAAAGCAAAATTGTTATTAGTTTTATCAATACAAGTATCGAAACTACCATTTATATATGTTTTCATCATTGGACATTACAAAAGTAGTACATAAAAGCCCAAAATGAATGATGTCCTTAAAAAAAAACATTTTCTCACCTGAATGCCTGGATCGATGAGCTGGGCGATCTTGTCAGACATTAAAGCATGGAAGTGTGGGTGGAAGCGATACACAGAGCCATCAATGCCGACTGTCACACGTGGATCTCCCATCTTATTTATGAGTGTTGCTATGCCAGCAGAGACGAGGTGGGCAGCACGACGAGATACACATTCGCAAACGTAGCGAACTGCTTCCATGTCAGCCTCCGTTGCGTGAGAGAGACCTTAATGAAGAATTAAAGATTATACAGCTATCTCAAAAAGGCTTCCGAAAATAAAATGAAACTGTTACGCCTTTTGCCCACGAGGATAGTCAGAGACAATGGAGCGCCATTTGGCACGATCCTGACACAACTCCCTCGCTTCCTTTACTACACAATTCTCTTCATACAAGCTCTAAGGTTATGGGCACTAGGCAACCTAGCTTTGGGGATGTCTCTGATTGGATCGGAAAACACCCTCCTGGGCCTGCCTTGTTTAACGCGTTTCATCCACATCAGATTTATAAATTGCTTTCGTCAATCTACTTTCACTCATCCTTAGTGGTAGTGTTTCTGATACTAAAAAAGATTGCAATAAATATCGCATAACAAATTATTAAATATTGCCAATCAAAGCTATGAAACAAATATTTGCTCTGACCGGGAATTGAACCCGGCACATAAAGAGTAACGGACTAGTGTGCTAACCAATGGTAAACAAGGCGACGCCGAACGTATGAACGAGAACTCATCCCTTCCACTATTCCTTCCACTCAGTTAAGCGCTTGTAGTATAACTGTGTCTTTAAAACCACTTGCTGGTACCAATGTATCTTTGATATATGTAATTTGATCGTCCTGTTTCTATGATAAAAGCACGTTTAGTAACTTGGAATTGGAATTTTATGTTTTTATTATACATTTTTATACTAAGATATCAAAGTGCTTGTATCATAAAAACCAAAGTACATTTTAGTATATCAAAGATACATTGGTACCGGTGAGTGGTTTCGAATCCGTGCTCTCGGCTTGGGCCACTACACCACGGTCGCCTTCGCAAATGTAAAACAATTTACTATGACGTTAACAAAAATGTCACTTACCTAATTCCTCCATAACTTCAATACAGCTGGTGAAATCTCCTCTTTTATCAGACTCAATCTCGGACACATATTTGGTGTAGAACTTTCCACGTGCAAATAACAAGTCGGAGCCACGGCCGCTGAATAGTAGCCCTTTGTTTGTGAACTTCACGAGTGCCAAGCGTACTAACTCACCCAAGTACATGCCAGATATCATCTTCTCTTGACTGCAAAGACAAATAAACTTACAATTCATCATCATCAACCAGAAGGCTTCCACTGCTGAACATAGACCTCCCCCTTAGAACGCCATTTCGAACGACAAGATGCCAGTTGCATTCACTGGTTATTTGTGATTTTCACTATGTTTTTTTTACATTTCTATACTACACTACTAAAGTGCTTGTATCATAGAAACAGGACAACCAAAGTACATATATCAAAGATACATAGGTGCCGGTGGGTGGTCTTGAAATCGTGCTCTCCACTCCACTTTCACCTAGTGGGAGACCTACCTACGCTGCGTCTTCCGGTTCGTGGTCTCCACTCTAGAACCTTTCTTCTTTATTGGTTCTTTGAGCGATGTGTCGTTAAATTATTAATTAAATAATTGTAAGTAGCAGTCACTTCCACTTTGCCGGCCTAGTTAGAACCGGCAACTTACAAGCTGACCCCGAAACGCGACTAAGTCACTTCACGGTCTGTATACTGGGCACCGCTGCCTACCACTCTAAATAGACCAAATTTTATGTCACTTACATTTGTTTGCCGGGGTTAATTGAGTTGTTATCGACCTCTCTATCAAATTCTGTACGTACAAAGTCCAAAGTGCCATCGTCTCCGAAAGCTCCCCACTCAGTGTTAATTAACATATCTTTCTTGCCTGGCTCCCCATCGAACAGTTCACAATTCTCCGTTTTCTCAACATAACAAGCATTGCTGCCAGTACCTGAATTTTCACAACGTATTATTTTATATTTTTTATTATATAGGAGAGTGATTATATCATTATTAGAGTCTACCATGATTACGGAAAGCAGACGAGAAGAAATCACAAAAAACTCGCCAAAGATAGATATGTATGCTTGAAAAAATTATATCGATAACTTTTTTATCTAGTATTTTCTTAAATTTTGCGCGAATATTGATTAATGAGTTAAACATATTTTATGCGCCTTACTATCGCGTTCATTTTGGTTTTTGATTTTACATTTTTTTTTATTATTATCTCTCCGTGACCACGATGAGTGCAAAGCTCTCGAAACGTCGGAATAATAAAAAAAATTAAAATTAAAACCAAAATAAACGCGATAGTAAGCCCCATAAATTTTGTTAAATTCAACATTCCTATCTTTCCCTATAATTATTTTTTCATATGATCGATTTATCTTATATCATGACCAGTTTTATAATGTGGTTGTTATGCACAAGACACTGCACTAAATGGGCGTAACCTGTCAATAAAGTACGGCATTACTGGTATATTATTCCGAAAAAAGAAGTAATTCATAGGCGTGAGCTGTCAAAAAGAAAAGTGATTCTACTACCCCTGAAACGTCACTTTGTCACTTTTTTTGTGTACATTATTGATCTCAATACCCTGTGCCAAACTAGAAGCTAGCTTTTTTTGATACTTGCTGTTTTAAGCTTCATTTCAAATACCAAATGAGAGTGTAAGAGAGTTTTAGAGTGTATTTATGGTGTTCAAGGCAGGCAATAAGTGTCCCACAAATGTACCTGCGTTAAATATTGGTAATGCCCCACTAAATAGAGTGGATTCTTTCAAGTATTTGGGGCATATGTTATTAGAGAATCTGAGAGACGATGTTGACATTGATAGGGAGTGCAGAGCGTTGGCGGCGAGAGCAAATATGATTGTATACAGGTTTAGACAGTGCACGGCGCAAGTAAAACTAACATTATTCCGGGCATACTGCACGACATTCTATACATCTAGCCTGTGGACTTCCTATTGGCACAAATCATTGAGCGCTCTGCGCGTTCAGTTTAACAACGCATACAGGGTGCTGTTGGTGTTGCCACTGCCTGCAGTGCGTCAGGCATGTTTGCGGATGCGCATGTTGATGGGTTCAATGCTATACTCCGTAAACGGTGTGCAGCCGTGCTGTTCAGAGTGCGCGACAGCACCAACAGCATCTTGGCCATGGTTGCTGGCAGATTGGACAGTCGCTTTATCAAGTACTGGACCATCATGCATTATAGTATTATATATAGGTCACTAACATAGTCTAAAAAAATTGTTTACTAGCAGATATGGATTTTTGTCTGAAATAAAAGGTTTTTTAATTTTTTTTAAATAGAGTTTCTTTTGAATTCTTCTCGTTTCCAAAATCATGGTAGAATCCAACAATATGCAAGAGCCGGAAGAGCTTATGCGAAATAAATGATTTGACTTGAATATGGCGTCTCCGAAGTTAGCTGCGAATGTTATCACCTACTTTATGTACGAGTATTTTAAGTATTACGCACTAGTGCCTTCGGAGACGCCATTAAGTTTGAAATGAATTATACAAACATACATCGATGTGGCAACATGGCCGCTCGGTCACAATTCGATAAGAATTGCAATTTAATAGCAATTACAATAGAAACGATAAGAAATCATAAACAAGACGATAAAACAGAAAAGGAAAGTTACGCGCAATATAACTTCCAATCAGTTTTATCTTTTTAATTACAAATCTATTTTAAGCTACTAAAAGTGTTTGTATCATAGAAACTAGCCGACCAAAATACATAACAATAAATGCATTGGCAAGTGGTTTAGAACCGGACGAGGTTAGGAAGCCTTTTTTTATTTGGCTCAACATGAATACACCCCGCCTGATTTTAAGCAGCAGCGCGGTTAATAAATAGAGGCGACTGCTACTACAGTTAAACAACTGCAAGCAGGAGTCGCATCCACTATGCCGGCCCACACCACGGTCGCCTTTGATTGTTTTCTTTTTCGTTTACATTGCAATAGCACTAAGTTGCAATTAATAATATTATTGATTGTGACCCGACATCTAACCTCGACTTACCTGATTCAAGGAAAAATCCATAATGTCGTGTCACAATTAGATTACTACTGTTAGTAAATTCAGTCGCCGGCATAGTCACGACGACTGAAATATCACTGAGTCGATATTTCAGTCGCTGGCGATCTCAGCCCTCCTTGCTTACCATCAAGATGGTCGAGGTTAAATGCCCCACAAGCTGTTTTAATGGAAAATATACTGTTTTTCACTAAAAGTGTATTTATTATAAACTGTTATTAAACCATAGACAAAATCACTATGTCCAACTTTTAAAACAGCTAGTGTATTATTTTGATGTACAATCGAAATAAAATAACAATTATTTATTTAATCTAATTTTAAATGAATTAAAATTAGATTATTAAAACGAGATCGCCTACCACTCTTTATACAGAGTAATAGTACATACTATACATACTGACATTTATATATATAAAAAAATATATATATTAAAAAATACTACAATAAAAACGTTATTTTATTTCGATTTACTACTTACTTTATTATATGTATATAACATAAAACATTTAAGAAAATAAAATAAGGATATATATTGGAGATAAAAACATAGATAATACAATAACTTTATAACATATTATGCAAAAACAAAATCATCAAACCAAGCAAATCATATTTAATGGCATAACAAAAGCATGTAACAAATGATAATGTGATTGTAAAATTTCCCCTTACACCTAACGTTATATTTATATAGACATGATGACAAATATAGTTTATTGAGTAACTAAATAAGATAGTTTTTATTTTGAAAGTAGTTTCAAAATAAAATAAATGAAAAAAGTATAGAATCAAAATCAACGCTATTAATTTTTTCTTTCAAAAAATGAATAAATTTTCTTATCAATAATAAAAACGTAGCAAGATTTAGCTGATTTAGATTTTATATTTTTACCATTCTCTCAATTTTTTATTTATTTACATTTCTATACTAAGCTACTAAAAGCGCTTGTATCATTGAAACAGGATAACCAAAGTACATATATTAAAGATACATTGGTACCGGTGGGTGGTCTCGAACTCGTGCTCTCGGTTTGTGTAACCATTGCACTGCCACTACACCACGGTTGCCCTAATTTGGAATAGGTACATTTTTTATTCTATTGCACCGCGCCTGCTACTACATTTAAATAACTGTAAGTAGATCCACATCCACGATGCCAATTCTGGTCTAGTTGGAACCGGCAACTTTTAACCTGATCTTGAAACGCGAGTCAGTTATGGTCTGTGAGTGGTTGTATTACCCCAGATCAGCAGACTAAGCAAATGACCATCAACTATCTGCATGTAAATTCAAATTTTACAAAAACAAAACGGATATAATGTAATCGCGGACTTATATACGAAAACGATAGCCTTTGACACTGTCCTATCAAATATTTGGAACAGATGAAAAAATGACCGTTTAACCTTGAAAGAACAAGTTAAAATGTAAACAATTCGTTTAAACAAAGTGGGTAGTTGTAAAAACAAATAAAGCCAAACATCTAAAATTCAAAGTCCGTATTATACCAGGCCGTTGGACTTTGAACCAATCCTGATTTCCTTAACAGTATTCAAAAATATGTTTGTCTTAACCACGACATATGTAGTTTATTTATTTTGAGACGCGATTTATGGTCCAAGAGCGCCGGCGACTGAAAAATCCGTCACTTTACAGTCTTTACGGTCTATCTCAGTCGCCGTAACTATGCCGACCCAAATCTTGTTTTTCAGGTAAATATAAAAAGTTGTCCTAATCTTATTAAAAGTTGTCATAAAAGACTGTTAAAAAAGACAGTAGATTTTAATTGAAATTAAATTGGAAACTATAGAAGTTATTTACAAGTCTATATAAATATAACATTCGTAAATACCATCAATAAAAAGCGGAGTAGGAAGATGCAAACCTTTTCTCACTACTCCACTTTTGTTTCGAGTTATTCTCCGAAAACTACGAGTATAAACCACACAATGAAAACACAAACGATGAAATAAATGCTGCCACCACACTATCGTCCAATAGACTAACACTTCAACATGACTTCAGTCTGTCCCAACTCACAATCGATCAAAACAAACTCTCCACACATCAATAAGACCAAGGTCAACCTTATTTACGATAGATGACGTTACAGATGTGTAGAGAGCCTTTTTTGTTAGTTAGTCAACTCCTTTGATCTGCGGGATTAGGTTGGGCAAGTTAAAACGATTTTTTTTTTTATTGTGACTCGACATATGACAGCACCCCGCTTGATGTTAAGCCAAAGTGTGGTCCATGAATGAATATCACTGCTACTACAATTCAATAACTGTGAGTAGCAATCACATCCACTATGCCGGCCTAGATGGAACCGGCAACTTACAAGCTGATCCCGAAACGTGACCAAATCACTTCACGGTCTGTATACTTGTAAGTGGTGGTACTACCCCGGATCGGCAGACTGGGTACCACTGCCTACCACTCTTTGATAACCAGACCCGAAGCAAATATCCATCTCTTTTTTTTTATTAACAAATATTTGCAATATTTAATACTATTAAATATTACAAATAAAAGCTATGAAACAAATATTTGCTCCGACCGGGGATCGAACCTGGGACTTTACGCGCAACAAACCAGTCGCTAAACCGTTCGTCCACGCCTGTCGTCGTCGACGATTGGCAAATAATAGCTAGGCTAAACCCACAAAAATGAGACTATTGATGATAATGATCAAACGTGTCGTCGCACAAACGATATTCGTCACAACGATTAATAGTCTCGTTTTAGTGGGATTAGCCTAGCTTTTATTATTTTGACAATCGCCGACGAGAGATGATAATCGTTTTAACTTGCCAAGCGGGGTTACCGCAGGGCTCCGACAGCGAAATGCGAAATGACTTTTATACTAGTCTAATGGCGACCAATATTTATGGCGACGGAAAAGCAATAATATTGCGTTGATATTTGGCATTGTCGAACCAATCAACGAATAACAAATCAATTAGTAACAACGTTGATTGGTTACCTACGATATGCCACATATCCTCGCAATTCCGTCGTCATAAATAATATTTAGATTAGTATAAAAGTCAAATTGATAAAGCAGTGCTAGTTCGTTGCCAAGTCATTTCGCGTATTAAGACAACGGGGGCGTGGGTTCTATTTACCGCCAACATAATCCAACATCGTCAAACATGCACGAACTATTTCTCTACACCAGAGATATAAGAATACAGTTGGAAAGAGAGGCTATCGAGTGTGTCGAGGTGCGAGAGGGAACGCTGCAAGAAGATCTTCTCTATGTGGCTCTCTCTCGCAACAGACGACGCAATAACTTTCCCCCTTCCATATGTGCTAGAAAAAGATAAATTTCTTGCACCGCTATACACAGAACAGTACTGGGTTAGGTAGGGTATGCTACTCTATTCTTATATCTCTATACTCTACACAGTTGGACTTGTAGACGATAGTGTGATAGCGTCAATAAACATTGCATACACTAAACACCACCCAAAAAATAATGTATTTGTTTGTAATGGACCTACCAACGATGAGTCCTATTTTGCAATTGTGGTTTTTCCACGCGCATGACATCAATGTTCCAGTTGTATCATTCAATATAGCGCAAATGTCAATTTGAACATCCTATAAAGAGTGAGAAAACATGCTTAAGATGACTATAAAGAAGGATGTTAATTCATACAGTTCCATAGATAGAGTTTCCAGTTGAAGATGATCGTAGCAAGCACTTGAGATTTGAAAATAACATAGCACAATTCCATATTTTGTTTGTATGTAAAATTGTAAGTTGTAGACACTACTTGTCCATTTGTAATGAGATCCATGTTTCTTTATTTAAAAATTCAAATATATTATCCCCAGTAGTTTAGCTTGAACATTGTCAAAGTAACTAGTTTAATCGTTTGTTAATTTAAACATAAAATAGTCGCGTGTTAACAAATTGTTTAAACTTTGAACAATATAATTATTTCTTGAAACAATAATAATGACTCAGTAACGAACGAAGCCAAAAGTATAATAAGTTATAGCAAGTATTATATTTCAAATTATTAGAATTACAGATCTCAAATGAAATTTTATACTCCAAGCGTAATTAAAACAGAATGCAAATTAATTTAGTAACGGCGGTTCTACACGTTTATTTTTCTCATTTTTTTTATTGTGACTCGTCATAATATGACAGCACCCCGCCTGATGTTAAGCTGGAGTGTGGTGTGATAAATGGAGGTTTTTATTAATAGAACGCAATTTTTTTTTTATAAATAATTTAGAATGTGTGATGCAATGTTCAAGCCAATACTCACGTCCACATAAAAAAGCCAATTGTGAATAAATAAAAAAAGTTTTCTAATTTTCATTAAAAAAAAATCGAAATTTTGAGGAGTCTAGTATGAGTTGCAGTGATTGCACCATAATTTAGTCAAAAATGATAATCATGATGAAATGTCCCACCCAAAAAGTCCATTCACGAGCAATTAAATTTTAAACCTATAGTCAGACTTAACTTTAGATTATTTTATAATTTCTGCAAGTTTTTTTAACTCCATTTATTAGTAATTTAAAAACAGTAGTTAATTCGATCCCCATTCTTATGACATACAAATTAAGGTTTAGTTTTTCTAGTTCGCCTTATAATTGTTATTTTAAGGCAACTTAAGATATAACTTTTTTTATTGAGGACATCTGACCTCGACTTGCCTGATAGTAAGTAAGGAGAAATCCAAGAGCGCCGACGACTAAAAAAAGCCGTCTTATGTTACGGATGCCTCAGTCGCAGTCACTATTTCAGCCAAAACACCAACACAATATTAGTAAGGGACATCATTCATTTTGTATGGACACTTGGGCTTAATTGTATTAACAGTTGCATATACATTAAAAACAGTTAAATGGACGAAGATTACAATGTAATTAAGAAATATCCTTTGTTTTGCATAGTTTAGCTGTGCAAAATGATCAAACTATAATTATGACAATTCAAAGCAGAACTGATAATATGGCGTGTCTTTGTGATTGACAGACGATACAAAATCCATATTTTATTTTTCTAATAACTCAATTGCACAATAATAATAATAAAATAAATAATAAAAGCAAAATTGTTATTAGTTTCATCAAGACAAGTATCGAAACTACCATTTATATATTTTTTCATCATTGCACAATACAATTGTAGTACATAAAAGCCCAATATGAATGTCCTTTAACAAATATTTACAATTTTATTTAAATTTTATCCGCCAAAGAGACGGCGACTGGGACAACCGTAAAATAAAACGTTTTATTAGTCTGCGGTGGTCTTAGATATCTTCTTGCTTACCAGCCAAGCCAACGACAAATGTATCGTCTTAAGACTACAGATTTAATGAATAACTCAAGTGAAAAAGGTCGTATTTGAAGTAAAGGATGCTACAGTAAATTGTGCGTTAAGTTGTCATAGTTAGACAACCTCAAGACATGCCCCATGACCAGCATCAACTTACCAATGATAACGCCTATCCTGCAATTAGGATTCTTATGAGCGCACGACATTAAAGTGCCCGTTGAATCATTTAGTATGCCCATAACAGATATCTCTAGGTCCTGGAAATTCTCTACTTTAATTCTCTATTTTTTATTGTGACTCGACATATGACCGCTTGATGTTAAGCTAGAGTGTGGTCCATGAATAGATGTCACTCCTACTACAATTCAATAACTGTAAGTAGCAATTACGTCCACTATGCCAGCCTAGTTGGAACCGGCAACTAACAAGCTGATCCCGAATCGCGACCAAATCACTTCACGGTATGTATACCCCGGATCGGCAGACTGGGTACCACTGACCAGACCCGAAGCAAATATCCGCCGTTTTTTTTTAAATTAACAACATGACTCACATTACGATCTGAATTATTGTAGTCAATCAATTATTCAAATTGTCTCGCCTTTTTCCAACAGGCATAGACAGAGACAATGAAGCGCCACTTGCTACGATCCTCACACAAATTCCTGGCTTTCCTCACATCTACAATTCGCTTCATAAAAGCTCTACGGTTATGGGCACTAGGCAACCCAGCTTTCTTAAGGATGTCTCCGATTTGGTGTGAAAAAATCCTTCTGGTTCTGCCTCGTTCTACATCAGATTTATATAATACAGAAAAACTAAACTCACCCCTCGTCGCTCAATGGCGTCTTTCAACCCTTGGACGACATCTTCACCTACAACTCCGGAACATGAAAAACCTTTCGTCCATCGCTGTAGGATACCCTTAGTTAGCCCTAACTGCTTCAGGGGAAAACTGAACGTGAAACCAAGGGCCAATCTTTCATCGTATACGTTGTGTTCCTAAGAAAGATAGAAAAATCTAATTAGTATACTCGTATATTTTTTAAGCCACTAAACGTTCTTGTATTATAGATACTGGACAACCAAACTACAAATATATCAAAGATACATTGGATACATCGCTTGAAGAACTGACGACTGATGGGCTCTTCCCCATCAGTTCCCTTGAGAGTGGAGACCACGAACCGGAAGACGCAGCGTAGGTAGGCCTCCCACTAGGTGTAATGACAATATAGCGAAAGTCACGAATAATCAGTGGATGCAACTGGCATCTTGTCGTTCCAAATGGCGTTCTAAGGGGGAGGAGGCCTATGTTCAGCAGTGGACGCCTTCTGGCTAATGATGATGACATTGGTAAGACAAGGATTTGATCCGGGAGGTTCTTGGTTTGTGACGCCATTCCGCAACCACTACGCCACGGCCGCCTTTTTGTTGTTTCAAAGGATTACAAATAAATCCTATGAAACGAATGCTTCGACTGGGATTTGAACCCTTCGAAAACTCTGATAGGGATTGATGCCAAGCATACATGTTTTAAACACGCTTTAATTATTAGCTAGACTTGTATGTACATAACGATGTAACGGAATCTTTTAAATTATTTTTCACCCACTTTTAGAGGTCTGCATATAATTTAAAATTTTTACACGTATAAAAAACCGATGAAAATACAATAATTTCATAAAATATATTCTTGGCCGGCATAGTGACAACCGTGAGCTAACTTGTTTTTTTTTCAATTGTCGCCATTCTTAGATCTCCTCTTGGACGGGTCAAGGTCAGATGTCGAGTCATAATAAACAAAAGTGCACTCTAGGTTCACATTGTCATAGAAACGGTTTTTTTGAGTTATTTTTTGCATAAAGACAAATCCTTCAAATAGCAAATTGGATATTAAATTAACAATTCAAATTATAATTTATACTTTCATTAAAATTAATTAAGGCGACCGTGGCGTAGTGGTTGTAGAATGGCCTCGCTAACCAACAGCTTCCGGTTCAAAACCACTCGCCGGTACCAATGGATCGATATAATATACAGCTGCTTGCGTGACTAACTCATTTAGAGGATTAGTTTCCCAGAATGAGTGCTCTGACAGTTTTGACATGTATGGGGGAGTTGTAGAGGATGTTTATGTGACCCCCGACAAAATCGCAAATTTTGACATTTGACATTTTTACCTGTCAAATTTTTTTTTCTCCCTGATCCGTTGCCCGCTGACGGAATTTTTTTTTGCGCAATCGATTAATCGTCGAACATCATTTAATATGCAAAAAAAAAACTTTGACGAAATCAGAAAAAGTTGACGAAATCGGACTATTTACGATTTCAGGCACTTCCAGTGATCTGACAGTTTTGACATGTATTGGGAAGTTGTAGGGGGTCCCCAAGAGGGCCCCAAACGATTGTCAAAATTTAAAAAATGTCATTTTTTCTTTAACATTTTTTTGACATTTTTCAATTTTTCTATCGGAGGTGCCGATTTTTTTTTGCTGTTTCAGTATCTTTTAGGATCCTTCATTTAAGGCACTACGACAAAACGACAATGAACGACAAAAAAAATTCGTCGATTTATGAATAGGACTTATTCTTCGACAACTGTCAAGTTAGAGAAACGATTTTGACTTCTACGTGTTCCCACTGAACCGATCATAGAGCGTAAGAACTCGGAATTTCGATTTTCTCGACGCTTGCGTCGCTATCGAACTAATCGTTTTTTGGCATTTTTTTGCACATTTTGACCATTTTGACCCCCTGAAAGACCTTCAACGTCGGTGTCATGTATAGCACGTTTGTTCAATACGTGGCAGTTCCTGTAACACAACTGTCAAAATTCCTGTCAACTGTCAAATTTAGCTGTCATGACAAATAATGAATTTTTCCATTTTTTTCTTAACTTTTTGGTCATTACGGATAAAATTTACAGTTTACAATAAATTTGACAGTAACTCCATATAAACCTCACCACGTTTGACAAACGCCCCATACATGACTTTGACAGCAAAAGGTATCTTAGGGGTGAAAATTAGGAAAAACTGTAAAATAATAAAAATCAATGAAATTATACTCAGTCGCCTCTGTATATGAACACCGATACTCAGTAAAACAACGATACCCTGCTGTCCGCTTGCGGGCAGCAGCAAAAACGACAATCGAAGACACGACACCACAAACAAACACACACCGCTCTCCGCTGTCCGCTTGCGGGCTGCGGTAAATAGAACAACAGATAAATAAAACAACACAACGACACACCGCTGCCCGCTCGCGGGCAGCGGCAAATAATACAACACTAGTCTTTGATATATTCGTACTTTGGTTGACCTTTTTCTATGATACAAGCACTTTTTGTAGCTAAGAATAGAATTGTCAAATTATAATGATATAGAGAGGTAGGTAATGGTGCCGATTCTGCCGAGCCGGGGTAGTAACAGACCACCACTTACAAGTAAACAGACCGTGAGAACAGAGACTATTGGTTCCTACCAAACCAAGCCGGCATGCTACTTAAAGTTATTTAACTGTAGTATCAGTCTTTTATTAACGGACCGTATTTAGGGTATTGTCAGGCGGGGTGCTGTCATATGTCAAGATCGACACTGTATTTAACAAACACCTTTACAACCTCAATATTTCAGATAGCCCCCTTTGTAGAGACTGCCTGAACGAGGAAGATGTTGCGCATGTGCTCTTAAGTTGCAGTACCGTGGCCAAAGTAAGACAGAAGTTTCTTTCGGAGGTCTGCAGAAACGAAAAGGGACTCCTGGCCTTCCTGGAGGAGATCGGGTAGCTCTGCTGAGAGCAACTAAGCCCGTACATAACAATATCATGACGAGACTTAACATGAACAGTCAGAGATTGGTTTGTTGCGCGTAAAGTCCGATATTTACTTCGGGTCTAGTTATAAAAGAGTGGTAGGCAGTGGTACCCAGTCTGCCGATCCGGGGTAGTACCACCACTTACAAGTATACAGACCGTGAAGTAATTTGGTCGCGTTTCGGTATCAGCTTGTAAGTTGCCGGTTCCAACTAGGCCGGCATAGTGGATGTGACTGCTACTCACAGTTATTGAATTGTAGTAGCAGTGACATCCATTCATGGACCACACTCCAGCTTAACATCATGCGGGGTGCTGTCATATGTCGAGTCACAATAAAAAAAATACAATAATAATTTAAAAAAAAATTACATAAATTACCTTCATAAAGTAAGCTAGACACTCAGCGATGTGATCGAACAAAGCCACACCTGTACCAGTCATTATACTTTCAGGTATCGCATAGATTTTCGACTGCATATCAAAGTGATTCTCACCCAAATTTATAATTAATACACGGAAGTTTGTGCCGCCCAAATCTAGCGCTAGGAATTTGCCTCTTTCTGAAAACAATAATTAGGATTACTTATTTATAAAGTTTTCTTTATTGTGACTTGCCATCTAAGCTCGACCTGCCAGGTGGTAAGCAAGAGGAGTTTAGTACTTTGAAAGACTGCATGATAAAAATCGCCAGAGCTTCCCAGTCGCAGCCGACTATAGCGCCTGTCGCAAATCGAATCGGCAATCGTAAATTGAATCGGAGTTTTTAGTTTTTGGTATAAAAAAACTATGTATTTTATTTACAATTTTTCTATTATACTTTATTATTTTTGCCGATGCTGTTAAAATGAAG
This sequence comes from Tinea trinotella, assembly GCA_905220615.1. Taxonomy (NCBI): domain Eukaryota; kingdom Metazoa; phylum Arthropoda; class Insecta; order Lepidoptera; family Tineidae; genus Tinea; species Tinea trinotella. Next base: position 7,172,342 of record HG992314.1, read on the forward strand.
GATATTTTTTTACTTGTTAACTCGCATTTTCTTATCAATCTATGACTTTATTACATATTTAATTTTTTAATTTTTTTTGTGTGTGTGAGAGATTGCTGACATTTCTGCGTGGGAAAGAGTCCATCTTCCGTGAGCCGTGTGATCCATCAAAAAAAAGTAGAGTTTAAGCCCGACTTTTGGGAGTGAATTTCAATGAAATTTCAATGAATACTAGAGCTTTGTTGATGGATCACAAGTCTCACGGTAGATACACTCTTTCCCATGCAGAAATGTCAGCCGCATAAAAAGTTTAATTCATTATTGTTCACGCGAAATTTAAGAAAATTCTATTTTGTCCTATATCGTCGTTTCTCTTTAGAACAATCGACAGATGGCATGCTTTATTACCAGCCCATGTGCTCTTCCCATTCTATAAGCTAGGATCCTAGCTAAGTAAGGGAGGACGAGGAAAACCCGGTGGACAAGGCCTTTTTCTGCGGTTCTTCCTACGGGGGAAATACGTTTACTTTAAAACTTTTACCGGATGCTGAAGCCAGTAAAAATTGTTTTTTTTTCCTCGTCAACTCGCATATTCTTATCAATACACGATGTTGCTAAAGCAGACCTAATCATACATAATTTAATCTGTTTAAGAAGAAACTGTCAAAAAGTAGCCTATTCTCATTGAGTTACGCGGTCGGTCGGCCCTCTATCACTCTGTCCGAGTATCACTCACTGGTATGAAAAGACGAGGTAGGAACAAGGTTAAAGAGCTCTTTGAAACTATAGGATCGTGAATACACAAAATGTCGCGTCGTCAGCGTATTAACAACTTGATTAGAAAGAATACTAGGCAGAGCTACCGGTACCTAGACCTAGAATGACCCCATAAAAGTCGCTACAATTAAAATTACCTACAATTAATTTCTAGGTTACAGTATTATATCTACTAGATAGATAGATAGATAGATATAGATCTAGGCTTTATAGTACATTTTATATATGACACTTAAGGAAATAAAGGTAGCCTACATTTTTTAAACATGACTCGACCTTTAGGCTTATATTCCGGTAACGTAAATTGCCGGTTCCAATAAGGCCGGCACTCCATAAGGCGGGGTGCTGTCATGTGTAGAGTCACAATGGAAAAAGAAGAGGAGGGTTTTCTAAATCAAAGGAGTTTTTGGGCCAGAGGTGATTTTTCATTCTTGGCTTGGAGAATCAGAGCTTATAGAATGGGAATAGCACATGGGCTGGTAAATCATTCCATCTGTCGATCGTTCTACAGAGTAACGACGATATAGAACAAAATAGAATTTTCTTAAATTTCGCGTGAAAATTAAAATTTTTCAATCAATCAAACTGTCACGCCTTCTTCCCACAGGGATAGGCAGAGACAATGGAGCGCCTCTTGCCACGATCCTGACACAACTTCCTCCCATCCTTCACATTCACAATTCTCTTCATACAAGCTCTATAGTTATGGGCACTAGGCAACCTAGCTTTCTTGAGGATGTCTCCGATTTGGTCTGAAAACACCCTTACCTTTTCCGTTGGGTAAATCTTGTATGTATGTTATAAAACATTTGACAATAGATTTGTCATGGTTGTCCTTGTTGAGACCCTTGACGAGATCGTTGTGGAGTCTTTTCATGATCTCCTTTATATGCTTGTCTGACAACTGGAGAACTTCGCACTCCTCGCGGATCTGTGGACAAAATAATGTAAGGCTTAAGTTTATAATCTAAATTCAGTAATCTCTTTTAAATCTTATTAAGTACTTTATCAAAACATTTTTTTTACTGTACACTCATTTTTTGATATCCTGTCCAAAATATTTGGATTTTTTAAAATATTTTATTACTTCGACAAGTTGGTCCCAACTAACCTGGGTCCCAATTTTCATAAATAAAGTGTCAACGCCCCGCCACTGAACTGTCAAAGCGAATTTTATAATAGCAAAATTAGTAGAAAAAGTCACTTTGACTAATCAGTGGCCGATCGTCGATACATCAATTTGATGTATTACTTATGACAAAAATTGGGGCGCTGGCGTACGAGCAAATTAGTATTTTTTTAAAATTTACTAAGGTGTCGTCCAGTCTTCGATTCTCTGTCCGAATAAAGATGTGTTTCAAGGCATTTATTTCTAAAAGCTATAGTCCTACGGCCAGTGCCGGATTTGCATAGGCAGTTGCCTAAAAGCCGCCACCACACCACAAGAAAATTACTCAGTTCTGTTACAAATAGACGAAAAGTTATGTTTTTCTTTAAGCGGGAAAAGTTAACATTTAAAAATCAACACAAACAATTTGTGTGCCTCCACCACATGCTTGCCTTATGGGCCGTCTAAATCCAGCGCTGCCTACGGCAAATAAACAGATTAAAATCTAGAATAATGAAGGTAATATTGTAAAATATTAATACCCAGGTAGTCTGGATGTTTCAAGAGTTTGCCGTAGGCAGACAGCTGGTGGTCATTTGCCCAGTCTGCTGATCCAGGGTAGAACCACCACCACTTTATGTTTATAAAACGCTATGTGACATGGTCGCGTTTTGGAATCAGTTGTAGATGCGAGTGCTACTTTGAACTTAGTTAAACTGTAATAGGGTGTTTTTACTTGTTAACTCGCATTTTCTTATCAATCCTTGACTTTATTATTTATATTTTGCAATTTTTTTGTGTGTATGAAAGAGAACTGCTGACATTACTGCATGGGAAAGAGTGCATTCATGAATTGCACTCCAGCTTAACATCAGGGTGTTATCGGTGTCGTCGTAGCCAAAATAAAAGAAAAAACTATTTTAGTACTAATAATTTTCAATTTGTTATCAAGCTAAACCAAATTATCTTTTACATAATAGAAACGGAGGTTACATTTATTTATGTTGTAATACTTAAATATTTATTTACACATATACAAGATAAAGAGGGTAGTAATAAGCATTAGTTCGCGCTATTTTATGCAATTTCTTTAACCATAAATTGCAAGTTACAGACTTTTTATTACCGCGAGCGAGTTACACAAGGTCAAAGCGGTCACAGATAAACACTTTCCTATTTTCACTATAAATTTACAAAAATAATAAATTCAACTCACCAATGTTAAATTATTCTTAATAACACCCATTTTAATAAAATAAATCACTAAACTTCGATAAAAACTATTTCAGCGCGAACCGGTCTACAAGCACCGCTTGCCAAAGCAAGAATGAAAACTGGCTCGCGTCAAACATGCCTCGATAAACGTTTTCATTACAATCGCAAACTATTTGCATCCTACTCTCGGTCATTACGATTTATTAAGCAAGAGTAGAAAAGATATATTCACACATTATGATTACAAAAACGAAATACATGGAAGAAATGAATGAAATCCGAGTTTAGTCAACTAATAGAATAGTGTTTTTATTGCTATGTAGGCATTAGAGAAATGCATTTTATTGTTTTATGTTTATTATAATGTTTACTTTATCCCCGGACGAGCCTCCAGTTGTTGACTTGTGATTGGTCGAGCAGTGGGCTCGAATTTTACGTCATCAGCCGATGTCTCGTTTTGTCTCACGTATGCAGGCGGCTCGCACTGCTTTTAGTTTATCGCTAATTGTGGGTGGCATTTTGAGTTGAATTTAGATCCAGTATCTTTTAATAAAAAATGACCTAATTATTCTATATCACATGATGGTCAAATGACGACATTCTTTAGCATTTATAGAATGAGAGTAAGTGCGGTAATCTGTATTTATAGATTGATTAAAACACTAGATTAAAATAGCATACATCTCTAAATTGTAACTCTATAGGTATAGGTGTGAATGTGAATAATTTTTTTTATTCTTATTGAATGTTGAAAACATTATTCATATTTAAACGATAAAAGTTTTAACGATAAAGTTAGATATTTGTTGTATAAGAATAGGTACGTATGTACTTATGTAGGATATTGTATTCATTTATCGTTGAACACTCATGAAACAATTTGAATCGATTTTCCTTGACTTATCAATATTGGCTAGGTAGGTGCAATGTACTTTTTGAAGATTTTGTTTTCGCGTAAACGCATTATACAATTTTGAAATAATTGAATATCGTCATCATCAAATCATATCTTTTAACTCAATTCTCACAGGAATATACAGAGAATGGAGCGTCTCTTTCCACGATCCTGACACAACTCTTTAGCTTCCTTTATATCGATAATTCTCATCATACAGGTTCTATGGTTATGAGCAATGAGGACCCCTATTTTTATATCGTTAATAACCTGTTGGGTACTCATTTTATCCATCGATTTCGTAAATCTTTTTCATCTATCTACTTTCGTTCAATCAAATACAAATGCATGACCAAATATAATACCAATAACGACAAAACAGTGAATATTTCGGCGTTCCATTTCCTGCCTATCTTTGTGAGAATAAGGCCGTGACAATTTATTTCATTCCAATTAGTTTTTTTTGCTGGCAACGTCTTTTTTCAATCTTGAGCCTTTCCTTGCTTACTTTCAGGCAAGTTAACGTCCGTTGTCAAGTCGCAATTAAAAAAGAAGATTGGGAGTGATTAGGACATAAATTAATGAACTCTTACGTTGGACACATCGATGGTTGGACATCACAAAAATAATTATCCAGAGTATTATTATTCAAAGACGTAATAAGGAAAGAAAATTGCATGTTTGTTTGTTTATCGACGCACGAGTATTTCTTGGCATGGACTAAATGTCTATTTCAGTGCAAACCATCACGTATAACATATAGGTGAGTAGGTATACAAACGTAATATAATTTTTTTGAATGTAAACTACAATGAACTCTGTTGAAGGGCATTCGAGGACATCTACATGCATTTCGCTTAGTCATTTGTTTGGTTTACGTGCGTGAGGTCCTCAAGTTTCGCGATAAACGCCATAATAAAACAATAAAACGTTTAAAATATTTTATTACAGAGTAAACTCTATAAGCCAACATTCAAGAGACAGCGTTATACATATGTAGAGTTGTAAAATAGTATAATCGATCGATATAAAAGGTAAGTATATAATTTACAAGCTAACAATTATATCGATACAAAATAATTAAATAACAACGCTTAACGGATCGTGGCAAGTGGCGCTCCTTCGTCTCTGGATCGAGATCGATCCATATGGAAAAAAGACGTGACGGTTTGATTGATTGATTATTGTGTATAGTCTATCATCTTTGGTTTATATATGTATATGGTGTATAGTCTATCATCATGGGTTGCGGTCCATGAACAATTGTAAGTGGTGTTACTACTGCAGATCTGCGGACATTGCAGATTACCACTAACTGTCAGCCTAGTACTTTCAAATTCGCGCGAAACTGATTTATGAGCTATTAATTTAGCGTTTGTTTTATCGTAAGATTGTTGACCTATTTTGTAAACAAGAAGTATCAATGGAACAACAATGGCACAATGACGTAACAACCTTATACAATTGTGTCGAGAAACACTTAAAAAAACAATTGTAGTTAGGTTAATATACATTTATTTATTAACAGCCGGTTGTACCAAAAAAGTTAAATTTTACGAATTTAGTTTTACTTCGTTCTTATTCTATTAGGTACGTTTATTATTACGAAATCGTCAATTGGGTTGTCAAGAATTTTATATCAAAACTACCATTTATAAATGTTTTTATTATTAGAAATAACAAAAGTAGTACATAGAAGCCCAAAATGAATGATGTCCTTTAGCTCTGTATAAAATATCCATTAAACGTAAATGTAAAATGTGAAGTTAAAGAGTGATGCAACCCATTTTTCTTTTACTTATCCGATACTTTTTACAAATTCTTAAATTATAATTTTTTGGTACAACCGGCTGTAAGTATTTAACTTTAAACTAGCTTCATGTACATATAGTATTTTCTGTGACCTTGAGTTTATTATGTTAAACCTATCTAAAAGATGATAGATAGACAACACACGAGACGCTGTCGATTCCAAATAACGAATTTTTTTCGAGAGGCACAAACAGCTTTCAATCGCAACATCATCAAAAGAACAAATAATAAATACTAGATTGTAAACCAAAACAATGTACAAAGCATAAAAAACTAAATAAAAAGTATACTAATCTAATTATGTAAATGAGTATGAGTAGTATTTTTTTTAATTTCAACGACATCCGTTCTTGACCCGTCTGGTAGTAAGCAAGAGTTCCGACGTCTAAAAAAACGAGTCAATTAAAAATGTGGTACACGACACGATTTTGCGTGTCATCCCAACGCAAATTCTAAATTTCCCGTTGGGTAATCCAGTCTGGCATTCCCGATCTAGAATGATTCAATGAAACCACAATTGCCTTGAAAATGTGTATGTATCCGATTGCCTAAATTATCTAGATTGGCATTTCAGATACCACTTCAATACGCTATTTGAAAAAACACAGACAAGAGTCTATCTAAAGATAGCATTCACCGTAACACAGATAAGATAATCATAATAAACCATTTCATTCTTACGTTTTATTTTTCAATACAAAATATCGGCCGAATAAAATATCTACCGCGGCCTTCGCGTAACTAATCGATCGACCCAAAATTTACAAAGAGGTATTTTAATTAATCCTTCTACTTAAAATAAGCAATAATAGGTATTCACTAGTAAGCAGTAATACCTATAGTTCAAACCAGGAAAAAATAATTAGTTCTTTATCTGTCACAAAAGGCTATATTACCAAGATAGGTACGACTTATGAGGAAAATTATACAAAATTAATATAAAACGTCATATAAGTGATGTAATTTAATATTAATTTCACTCGATATTGTCATTTTCGAATGACTAGAGTATTTCCCGATGCGTCATGATAAACTTTATTGACCTTTTGCCCTTGAAGAATATAATCTATACACCCAATATTCAACCCTAAAGTGTTTTTCACATGAAATGTAACATTGGTGAAGTTAGGACATTTTGTTTTATTACTTTTACTTTTAGTGGGACCACTATTCGGTTCTTAATTCACTTACTTAAAAAAAAACATCGGAATAATATTATACTTTCGTGATCTATTTTTATCTATAAAAAGTTCTAAATTTAAGGAAAGATTATCGTTTATCGCATCTGTTATATCATTAATCGCATATGTATATAATCGTTATAGATTTAGGTAGTTATGTTATGAATGACGGTATTGACCGAGAGCGCGCCGTCAATGCCAACCGTACAGTTAGTGCGAAATAGCGGGACCTAAGTATCCAACAATTAGTACCTAGACCTATTTATTATTATTATAATTTATTTGACAATTCTGCTGGAAAAAAACTTGTCTACTTACAATATCCCGTGGTTGCCGCATATTGAAATATCTCGTCAATCTCGCGGTTGACTGAGATAAAATGTGATTTATGAGTAACGTTGACGTCCACAGGGTGATGCCTTTTAATTACAGGGGCCACAATGAAAACGATAACTCGTATCGGAACGCTAACGGCGCGCGAGGTGAAGTGAAAGGAGCACTACGCAACGTTCGGCGGAATTTACACTTGTGGCGGCGCGGCGCGAGCTCACGAGGGTCACCTTGACTGTGTACGCTCGCGCATGTGCACCACGCCCTCGGAGCGACACGTCCCGCGCGCCCGCGGTCTAATGACGTCACACGGCCCTTCACACATTCAAGACAGGAAGTTCTGAGTTGTCAGTGTCACGTGGTGGGAAATTAACACGCAATACCGGGATAACCTTAAGAAATCAAAAGTCCATTTTAGGATTAATATAAACTTGTTTTTATTGCCATATGACATATGACTGCTGGAGTGTGTTTTACGACAGCTAGTAGCAGTCGCATGCCTACCAACTGTCTGCCTACCACCTACCACTTATGACAAATGTTGCATGACGTCATTTAATTTCTCCATTGCACTTTTTGGTCCTTAATGACCCGGTATCCCGTGTTTGGAATTAGCATGATGCAATTTAGCTCTTGTAATGTGGGTATAATGTTATGCCGCAATGTTTCGCCATAGTCTCATGTAACTTTGTAGTACTCGTGTGTAATCATCAAAAAACAATAAATATTGCATTTTAAAAAGGACATAATTTATTTTGGGCTTCTATGTTACTACTTTTGTAATGTCCAATGATGAAAAAATATATACATAGTAGTGTTGATACTTGTATTGATAAAACTAATAACAATTTCGCTTTTAATTGCTGTGCAATTGAGTTTTTTGGAAAATATGATATGTATTACGTGTCAATCTACGCCATATTTGTTCTGCTGTGAACTGTCATAATTATACTTTGATCATTTTGCACATCTAAACTATGCAAAATAAAGGATAAATTCCAATTACATTGTAATCTTCGTTCATTAAACTAATTTAAAATGCATTTTAAACTGTTAATACAATTAAGCCCAAGTCCCCATACAAAATGAATGATGTCCTTTGACGACGCAACGCAACGTAAGTCCTGGGTTCGATTCTCTGTCGAAGCAATGATTTGTTTTATAGTTATTTGTGGTAAGTGGCGCTCCATTGTCTCTGTTTTTGTGGGAAAAAGGCGTGACAATAACCTAATATTCCGATCCGGGATTATACCACCACTTTTACTATACCAAGACTGTGAAATCGTTTGGCTTGAAAGTTGCTTATAATTAGTTTCATAATTAAGCGTAATAAAATAAGTTTGTAATTGACAAATAATTAATTGACGTCCATCGAAATTAAAGAACAAATAATATTATTTAATTTTAATGATTGACGTCAACTAAAACCATAATTTACCTATACTATGAAGATAGACCGTGGTGACCGACACAGGCAATCGTGGTGTTCAGGCAATGGAGGCAATGGAGCACGGGTTCGAAACCACCCACCGGTACCAATGTATCTTTGATATATGTACTTTGGTTGTCCTGTCCTTTAACAAGCACTTTATTAGCTTAGTTTAGAAATGTTAAAAAAATATATTCCTTTTTTAAATTGTATCTCGACTGCTAAGCTGGACGGCGGTCTATGAAGAAAAGCGAAAGTCGTGGATGACCGGCATTACTAGACTCCAAGAATTATTAAATATTGATTTAGATATTGACAAATTGTATGATGAGGTTGGACTTTTGCATGAGATGCAACCACATCTTTTTGAAGAAAATCGAGTGGATTCACGCTGGGTTGATTTCTTTACGAAATCGCAAGACAGAAATCCCTGTCCTGAATTGAAGAAAATAGTCACGTTTGTTCTTTCCATTTCTATCTGTAATGCTTCATGTGTTAGCAACTAGATTAAATAATGTTCACAAGAACTCCTTTTTTATATTATAATGATTGAATAACTCGATACATGTAGTAATCGATTGTAAGTGACAGCCGTCCCACCCCTTCTCCTCCCCTCTGGTTTTGTGAGGGGCGGTTGAACGACCGGTCGGCTGCCACATGGTGGGCAACTACGAAAGGACGAGGACGTATAACTTCCGAATGGTAGTCTGCCTTATTGCCTTTCTCTTATTATTGTAATTATCATGATAACATGTGAGTATTATTATTGTGTTAATTGAAGTTATTATATAAGTGGTTATTCATATCATGTATGTGTTAAATTATTATATAAATTGAAAACCAAAAGTGAATCATATAATTTATTATTGTACTTCAATTCCTTAGTGCTCCGCCGATTGTTCCGTATTTAAACAAAGTAGTATTCGCATTCGATGGCTACTCTCACACGTTTAATAGTAATCAGTTTTTTTTTTTTTTTTTTTGGATGAATGTACGGTTGTCCAAGCCTCGATTTCTTTAAGACATCATTCCGTATTTCGTGTGTGCTACCAGATGCACGCGTCTATCGGTTGTCCGCATTTTATAGTAAATTTTAGTGTAAATAATTATACAATCTTACTCTAAATGGGTAAAAGGCAACGAGAAGAAGCTGAAAACGAACAAGCAAATTGACAAATACCGTAGAAAATAAGATGGTTGGAGAAACGGAGCTCCACGAATACGACGCCATCACGGTCGCCCTCAACGTTTGTTCGTTTTACCTGCATGAACAAAACGATTCAGGTAAATACCGATACTGGATTTTTTTACATAAGTGGATTTGTTGCAACCAAAATGTTTTAATACTTCGTGAGACTATAACGTTCAATATTTATGAATTATTATTGTGATTGAGTGTAGTTTGAAAAACTGCAATGCCACAATTTATAATTACTGTTATTGATGGTAGTTTGAAAAACTATAATGTGACAACTAACTATAACTGTGCTTGAGTGTAGTTTGAAGAACTGCAACGTCACAATTTATTTTATTATTGTGCTTGAGTGTAGTTTGAAGAACTGCAACGTCGCAATTTATTTTATTATTGTGCTTGAATGTATTTCGAGGAATTACATCGTCACAATCCAATATTATTACCTCTTGAGCATGGGTGAACCTACGTCGTCCATATATTGATGTGTATGATTTTTATTAGAAAAATGTACTATATATAATGAGAATCCTAATTCAGGTTACAACATTTTTACCCAGGGTTTATGCTTTTAAGCACCAACTCAATAAAGATTCGAGGTCAATAAACTCTTGACCTTGTTTTATTAGTCACTCTAGACCAGTGTTTCCCAACCTTTAAAAAATGTTTTTTACCCTTAATAAATATAAATGATTACAATATTTAAAAAAAAAAAAAAAAAAAAATGCCTTTTTTGATAAATTGGTCACCGATATCTAGCATTGCATATAAATAACCCAAAGCAGAAGGGTTGAAGTCGTGTCTAATCCATTTTGAAATTACCCTCCTTAACTATCGAATTGCCCTGTAAGGCGTGGGCCCCACTTTGGGAAACACTGCTCTAGGCCATACCAAAGAACGTGAGTGCCAGAACCAGCCATACACAACTAGAACCCACAGACCGTTGGTCAAAAAGTTAGTCTGGTGTAAAAAAAAAAAAAAAAAAGAGAGGGAAAATGTATTTAACACAATGGTTAACCCTTGCAAAATAAACCCTGAGGTCACATATGCAATCAATAAACCCTCTCTGAAGAGGGATAAAACAAAAAGTATTCACTATTTTGCCATGCCATGCAAATACAGTAAATCACAGTATTAAGAATAAAATTATACGGTGTTATATAGATATATCAATACCGCCATTTATTAATATAAAAATGTTCAGAATGTCAGAAAGATACTGAAAAACTTATTTCAATGAACTTCTCTTTAAGAAAGTTTTTAGCCTCAGGCTAGTTCAGGTGAAGTTGCCAGAGATGCAGCACAGGACTCAACTCCTGAAATATCCCTTTTTGAAGTCAACTTTGGACTTTTGGTGATAAAATGGGAAATAGTAAAGCCGCAGCAAGTTCGACCACTGATTTTTTAAATAAATAAAATCCTTTAAACTACTGGGGACTCCCTCGGAAGACTATGTGAGAAGGTGGTTGCTACCAATATGCTGTTACGAAAGGCAACAACAAACAGCGTCAACAGACGATTACAATATTTTTACAAGGTACCCTCTGACATATTTATTTATTTTTCATGGATCTGGGACACAATATTCCATTTAATATAATACCTGTATAAATCTAATACCTGTACAATAAGTCAGGTTCCAATTGGTCAGGTTGCCTAATTTCTAAGGAAGAAATTGCTGACTTTAATAGTTCAATAAATGAACTGTTATGTAAAGGTGCTATTTATCTTGAGCTCACCAGAGTCCAATTAATTTATATCCCCACTTTTTTGTCTCCAAAATAATACATATAAAAAATAAAAGTTTTATTTTTAATCCTAAAAAATTAACATCTTTTAAAATTGAGGAAATACGTACTGCTCCTAAATTATTAATAACTGCTCTGGATTTTTTTACATGACCAATATAGATAATAAAAATGATTTTGACACCCATACATAAATATAATAAAAACAGGAATTATACTTCATTAGTATATTTAAATGTTTAGATAAAGACATAATAATCATGTCTAATGGCCACAAAGGAGACTTATATATTGGTAAGTTTATATTTTATTATAAACACAACTAAAAGTAAATTAATTCCACAAGCATAATGAATGAGAATAGGTTCTGAAAACATGACAGTTGGAACAAAACACGTCCTATTCAAAGTTGGCCACTATTACAGGCATGCTATATGCAGAATGTCCAGGACTTCAGGTGTAACATAATATAGCTGATGCGCATACAAAACAACTTGAACTATGGAAATGCATTAAATAATAATAGATATAATAGCCAAGTACCAATATCACAAGGTGCCAATAATTAACTATCCTGTTGACAAAATAATTTGCTTCACTTTCATAAGAATCAATTAATCAGCCAAAATAAGTAATTTATGCAGATGCATTATTGTTAAATTGCGGTTATGTTGTACCACTAATAGGGTTCGGTAAGATTGATAAATAAATAAATGAACACAATAATTACCTAAATTTACTGGCTGTCTTTTTGCTTTAAAATCATTTACATGTAATAAAAGTAAGTAACTGCTTTATCATGTTAAGAATTAACAACACCACATCTTGATAGTCTAGCTAAACTAATTTAGCAGTGGTGTAAGCATGGAAGTATGTGCGTATAGACAGATTATATACCATCAAAAACAATACTGCTTCAAATAAAATCAGTTGACACTGCTTCAAGACAGTTTAACAATAGAACCTAGTGAAAAACGGCAAAATATGCCTTTTATACGATTATTTCAGGTTTTGGTATTTCTAAAAAAGATTTGTTTGCCTCTACACATAATCATAAGTGTAAGTTATATATTTGTTGGCGACCAGACCACTATGCCATCGCAAGAGATTCTTTCACAATCTCATGGACGTTTTCCATACAGGACTTTTTACAAATATCATTCGTTTTCCACCCTTTTCAATTATAATAAAGCTTTTCTAAATTTTGTAACAAGGCACCTAGGGTAATTATAGTTGGCTCATATTGACCATTGCAACCATTGCCTGTAAGTGCAGGTGTTTCATTGTCAATAACATTTTAAAGCAATGTAATACATACCTAATTGTAGATTATTGTAATAGTAAAAAAAAAATAGTATCACAAATATACAGATACATTACACTTCACAGATAGATAAGATTTCTCTTATTTATTCTTATTTATTAACCTTTTTCTAATACTTCTAATAAAGGCTATAGTTATAATTCAGTAAATTGGTATATTCAGCAATAGCCCTCATTTACCAAATGAACTTACCACTGACATTTGTGTTAAGATACTATCTAAGAGATTTTTAGGTTTCGCCCACAAACTCGAAAATATGATTTAAGAACCCAATGTTTGTTAAGAATTATTATATAAATTATATCCAAATGAAAATATTTCACTTAATTTGTTATCCAATGTGATAACATTGTTAGCTCTTGTCACCGCTCATAAAGGATAATCCTCATCTTTAATTAAATATAATAATATGATTATTTAGAATATTGCAAGTTAAAATATAAATAATAAATTTCAATAAACCTAGGGCCAGGTCGTACACAACCAACTTTATTATTGCCTCTATTGTATAAATCCTAAAATATCTTTTGTAAAAGAGAGTTTATCTGCCCTGCACAAAACTCTTTCAGTTATATAAATAAAAAATAAAAAAAATAAAAAAAAAAATCTTGTTCGTTAACAAACTTTAAGCAATTAAAATAAAGATACACTTTATATCTTGATATCTATGACATACACTTGAAAATCATAGTAATGGTCATTTGTCAACATCTACTATTTAAACATTAGGAGAGAATATTGACACTATTCGTAGAACTGTTGGATGGTCCGAAAAATCCAACACTTTTGCAAAAATTGATTTAAAAAAATATATATATTATATATATATTTATTACTTGTACTAGATCACTGTAATGACTTAGAGGACGCATAATTATATAAATTTAAGTAATAATTGTTATAGAACTAAGTTAATGTGATTGAGGAGTTCTGATCATCCAAATGTCTGGTAATACTTCCATTTCAGTCCACAAACCTTCAACCTTTAAATATCTACTTTGTTTAAATACGGAACAATCGGCGGAGCACTAAGGAATTGAAGTACAATTGAGAATCAAACGAACTTACCTGTAAGTGAAGTTCGATGATAATTGTACGAACTTCCTTAGTGCTCCGCCGATTGTGAAAGCCACACCCTCCCACCTCTACATGTAAATAGGTAGGTGAGTTTCAGGTTTGTAAGCACAGGAACACTATAAACAGAATGATGTCTTAAAGAAATCGAGGCTTGGACAACCGTACATTCATCCAAAAAAAAAAAAAAAAAAACTGATTACTATTAAACGTGTGAGAGTAGCCATCGAATGCGAATACTACTTTGTTTAAATACGGAACAATCGGCGGAGCACTAAGGAAGTTCGTACAATTATCATCGAACTTCACTTACAGGTAAGTTCGTTTGATTCTCAATTATGATATAATAAACATATTAACTAAAATGAAGATTCAGTTTTAATTTCTATCATGCCCAATAAACGGTCCTGACATATCAGAAGCGGGATTGATAAGAGATTTTTTTTTTCTTATCTACCCACAAACAATAAATTATTGTTAAACTCATGCAAATAATTTTGTTAGATTTATTAATTAATTAATTATATATGTTTTTAAATATACCCACATTATAATAAAGTTTGTTTTCACAATTTATTATAATTTTTATTGTGCTGTATATGCATAATTATTATATATACGTTTTGTATATCTACCCACATTATAATTAGTTTTTGTTTTTACAATTTATTATAATTTTAATTGTGCTGAATATGCACAATTATTTTATATAAGTTGTATATATATATACAAAATCAAAAAAATCAAAATCAAAAATCATTTATTTGTCAAACATAGGTACATTAAGATTGGTAAATAAAATAAATTCTCTATGATGCGCCTAAAAAGGCATACAAATTAAAATATAAAATAACTTATTCAATAATGTCAAATATTTTAAAAATTTATAGCTAATGAATATAATGTCAAAATAATAATTCACAATTTGTCATTTAAAAATTCCTTAATTGTATAATATGTCTTATATATTAAAAATGAATTAAGATTCCTTTTATACAATCCAATATTTTCAATATCTCTGATACTCCTGGGAAGACTATTAAATATACGAGGACACATACCGAGTGCACTCTTATCCAGAAGAGCTGTACTACATGCCATTGGATTTATTTTTACTCCGTTTCTATCACTATTGTATAGAGTAAAAATAGTGTTTACATGAGCTTTTACAAAAACGGCAATTTCACTAATGTACAGGCATGGTAATGTTAGAACTTTTAATTTTTTAAAATGAGGTTTGCAGCTATCAGTTCTTTTTATATTGCAAATTGCTCTTATGCATTTCTTTTGTGCCTTAAATGCCAAGTCTCGATCAGTCGAGTTTCCCCAGAACATTATCCCATACCGAAGTGTGGAACCAACATAACCATGATATGCTGCCAAGACAGCCTGTTGGTTAACTATTTTTGACAATCTGTATAAAGCGTATGAAAATTTCGATAATTTGTTGCATATTGTATTAATTTGTTCTTTCCATGCCAATTTTTTATCAATCTTTAAACCTAAGAACTTTGTCGTCTCTGACTGTACTATTTTTTCTCCTAAGTAGTTTATATTTAAATCTGTATTTTCCGTCCTGTTATTAAATGTCATTATATTAGTTTTATCAATATTAATTTTTAAATTATTATATTTCAGCCAGTCAATTAATTTGCATAAAGTATCGTTAATCTGTCTTTCGTAGTCAGTTAATTGCATATTTTCGCTACTAAATATTACAGTGCTGTCATCAGCAAACAGTACCATCGGTTGGTCGATAGATTTGGGAAAGTCATTGATATATATAAGAAATAAAAGAGGGCCTAGGACACTACCCTGTGGTACTCCATAGCGTACTTTTCTGGCTTTAGAAATATATTGAACCTCTGTTCTATTTGATATATGAGCTATTTGAGTGATTTGTTCTCTATTAGTAACGTATGACTTAATAAGGTTTAATATATTACCTCGTATCCCATATTTATTTAATTTAGAAAGTAGTATTTCATGGTCAACATAGTCAAAAGCTTTGCTCATGTCCATATATAGAGCAGAAACAGGTATTCGTTTGTCTATCTTAACCATAATATTATGTAAAAATTTATATACTGCCATATTAATACTTTTATTTTTCCTAAAACCCTTTTGTTCTTGACTAAATAGATCATTTTTTTCAAAGTATGTGTAGATACAGTTGTAAATAACCTTTTCAAAAACTTTAGAGAATATTGGTATCAGCGCTATAGGTCTATAATTATTCAAAATATATTTTTCATTTTTCTTAAAAAGGGGTTTAATAACAGTTAATTTTAATTTATCAGGAAATGTTCCATCTGAGATAGATAGATTTATTATATGAGCAAGTATCGGCGAAATTATATCAGATACATATTTAATTACTTTAGTATTAATGTCATCGTAACCAGTGCTGTTTGTGTTTTTAAGGTTTTTAATTATTAATTTAATGTCATTTGTTGATGCTGGGTTCATAAAAAGAGAATTACAGGAGGTACTAATATTTTTACTAGATATATTTTTATTATACGTCATCTTATTTTGGGGAATTATTATTTGATCAATGAAAAAGTCATTAAATAATTGTGCTATTTGTTGTGGATCATTTATTATTTTATCATTAACTTTTATTTTTGTTATATTTTCTTTAGGAAATTTGACTTTCGAGTCATTGATAATTCTCCATACCGCTTTCGTTTTATTATTTGCTATGTTAATATAATAATTATTCTGTGCTTTTTTTGTTAGATTAATTATCTTTTTTAGTCGTTTTGAATAAGTTTTAAACTTGATTTTACTAACTGAATTCGAATGTAAACGATATTGCCAAAGAAGTTCTCTTTTCTTTTTACTACATTTTTTTATACCTTTTGATATCCATTTAGGTTTAATATTTGTTAGGTTCTTCATCCTTATTATAGGAAAACATAAATCGTACAGTAATTTAAATTGTTCGTATAAATTTTCAAAGGCAGTATTAACACTGTTACATTCGTAAACATCAGTAAAAGCAAGTTTACTAAGATATTTTTTAAAACGCATCATGTTTTCATTACTATATACTCTTCTTTTAACATACCAGTAGGGAAAAACGCATGTCTTCTTTACCGGACACTTGAATAATTGAGCAGTGTGATCGGAAATACCAAATTCAATAACTTGAGCTTTACTACCCCGTACGTTATGAATAATATTATCTATACATTTTCCACTTTGAAATCTAGTTTGTTCTTTTATGGCACAAACTAGATTATAACTTAAAAGTAACTGTTTAAATGTTTGTGTAATTTTATTATTAATTAATATGTGAATGTTACATATGTGTAATACATGTGTACATACATGTAATGTATACATACCCACAATATAATTAATTTTTGTTTTCACAATCTATTATACTTATCATTGTGCTTTATACGCACAATTATCCTAATAGCTTTCTCAAAGTATACAATTCGTAATCGTTTATTTTATTTCGTCCGGTTATTCTTTTTTTTCTCTTGGGGTTTCATTTTTTACATTCCAGTCAATATGGAGCATACACTTGAGACCCCTCCACGTTTGGTATATTCCGCCTCAAGTCACGAAGTTGGACAGGAACGAGTCTCAGTACGGAGCCGTCGCGGGTGGTGCCACCGAGAGCGAAGACCCTCGCAGAGTCACCACTAGCGTTCCCGAAGTTAAAGGAGCAGGATATGGGGCCAACTGGATTGGTGTTCGCGCAGCCGGTGGCGGTCGCCAAGCTGGTGCAGGTTCCGGTCACGGAGCCGTTGCAGGTTCCGGTCACGGAGCCGTTGCGAGCGGCGATCATGGAGCTGGTATGACCAGCGGTCACGTAGTCGGGACCAGCGGTCACGAAGTCAGGACCAGCGGCAATTTCGTGACCAGTACGAGCACTATGCAGAATTCACCGACTCCGGACGATTGGTCAACCAACGAGATGGAGAATCCAGCCGTCTTTGAAGAGACCAGTCGCTGCACAGCGTGCGTAATGGTGGACAACAAGGGGCGCAATTGCCGGACAAATGCCAACAATCTGGAGGCGCAGCGTGTTCGCAGGCGCCTGTTTCCCGCACCAGTAGAGAAGTATATCACATATTAAATACACATAACTATAGCATTGATTCCCAAGGAAAGTCAATAAACTAGTCGGATTCGTTAGACAAACTACACTGCACCTGTGTTCAACCCTAGCAAAGAAAACGGACAATAAATATATAGCGGTATAAAGTAAACGAGTCTGTCACTATTTATGGACGGACTAAAAAGCAAATTGTGCATTCGGCGTTGCCTATATTGCAGGGGATTGCTAGATGATGGATTCAGCAATTGCAATCCCCAGGGATTGCAATATAATGGTATATCGGCTATTCTTCACTCTAAGGACGAATGTCAAAGTAAGCTTAACTCAGTGTTCCCCCTATCCTGAGCTCACTTCTCTGACTTACTGGGAGAGCTGTATTACGAAAATTAGGTCTAATAAATGGATGCGGAATCGTAGGGAATCTAACGGTGGAATGTATATCACGTGATACTGTTCACGGAATGTATGGATAAAACTGGAAGTGTTTGTAGGCGTGGCAAGCGCGCGACTGTTCAAACCGCGCACACATCAGTCACATTGAAAGATACATCATAACTCGTACCTACAAACGAAACATCGTGATAGCTAGCTAGGTTTGTTTTAATTGTCTAAAGGCGCATTTCCTTTAAACTTTTATTTCGTTACGTCTAAGCCTATTATTTTTGTGGAGCGTAGTACGCGTTTTTGTATTACAATAAAACAATAATCAATTGTATGGCTTAAAGATATCTACTTAACCTTAAAACATATCATATATGGGATTTAACATTTGAAACACAAACGTATACAAATACATGGGTGTTTTAACTAGCACCACTGAACTACTCCGATGATGGATCCTTAAAGATCAGCAAATCAACAAGAAATTGAATAACACTACTTTAACTAAAATTGGGACTCACTATGAGCCTTTAGCTGCACCGTTATCAAGTTGAAGACCGGGAATATCTCATCATGCACTATCATGAATCCTCTCAGATCAGCAAATCAACAAATCAACAACAGATAGTACCGTAGTGCTTTGACTAAAATTATTACTCACTATGAGCCATTAGCTAGACCGTTATCAAATTGAAGACCTGGAGTATCTTAGGAAGCACCAAGCAATAAATATTAAAGGGATATAACTATGAAGCGATGACTAATGTCGTTTATTACTATAAAGCTGGTGATATAACTAAAGTGACTTCAGGCGTTTCGGGATTTCTTTAAAATGTTAATTTTGATTTATCAATGTAGTTTATCAGTTTAGTGTTATATTCATAAATACAAATGTTGCTTAAAGGAACTTTTAACCGTATTTGTTCTTGAGTTCTATGGTATTGATGACAGACTGTTAATAGAAGCCGTTGATCGAAGTAAAACTGTTCTGTTAAAGAGAGATATTAAAAGGACCAGGTTCGTCAGTTATTGAGGTACATACGGATGGATTCCACAAAGGGATATTTATTAAAGAAAATTTACGTGTTATAAACACACTCGATACTCAGTGTCCCCTGGGTGGATTTATGTTTCGAACAAGAATGATGGATACGCCAATTTTTAATGTAAGAATGTGGGGTGGCATGCCTGGCAAATCAAGCAAATCCGAGAATTCAGTTAGATAGTTGACAATATAGCACGCGTACTGAGCCAATGATGATTTTCGTAAGTCTGTACAATATTAAGGAAACATCTGTAGACTCATACACAACACTTTTCTGAAGATCGTCACATGATAAAATGCATAGTTTACGACCCTATAAAGGACATACAGACAAACCTTCATATATTTATATTTATATATATATATATATTGAAGGACGTGGCCATATAGTTGTCAGTTGCAACCCATCGGCAAAATTACAAAAGGATTATTTTATCGCTAGGGAATGTGTGGCAAATGAACAACTTTTAACTTAGACCACCAACGCAAATAACTGTGGGATTGACAGATCCCGTCCGATGACTTATTGACTTATGACTTATGACTGATTCAGACTTAAATATTGATGATGATTTATTTCTTAAGGATGGACAATGACATTATACTTGCTTCCACTTCTGCGCATTCTAGTCCAAAAGAGAAAACAGGAGATTAGTGCCTTTGTAGTGACTATGGTGCTCTTAATAAGAAAAACATTAAAGGAATTGCCTCTCGTTGGTGATCAGTTAGATATTTTCGCAAGAAATAAATTATCAAGTACCGATTCGTAAGGAGGATAGATATGAAACTGTCTTAGCGTACGCATTGCCGTACGCCAGACGGGCAATGCGAACTCAATCGCATGCCCTTACAAATGCACCTGCAATCTTTCAAAGATTGATGAATTAAGCTCCCGGGACTATTCATAATGGAGAAGCTTTGGCATAATTAGATGACCTAATTATCCCTTCTAGGACAGTTTCTGAAGAATTTAACAGAACTGTAAACGATATTGAATTTGTTCAAGAATGCAGGACTCTTTTAAATCCGTCAAATTGCTTATTATTTAAGCACACGGTGAAATATTTGTCGTTTAAAGTATTAGAAAATGGTATTCAGCCAGGCTCTGATAAGATAGAAGCAGTTAAGCGTTTTCCCACTCTATCAAATCAATATAACGTTCGCCTGGTTATGGGGACCTGATCAAGTAGCCTTTAGGATCTTTCAGAAAGAATTATCGCAGAAACCTACTTTAGACTTACATACCGACGCTTGTAAAATAGCAGTTTCAGGAAGACTTTTACAAAGAGATAAAAATCGTATTCTTAGAACTATTGCTTAATTTAGCAAACAAACAACTCCTGAAAAGAAAGACATGCCCCTCGATCACGATGGTGCAAGAATATAACTTTGTGATCGAATATAGACCTGGCATATCTATATCGCACGTTAATGCTCTCAGCTGGAATCCAATTTCTTATACAATAAATTTAAACATACTTAGTGATTTATTCTAATTGGTTCGCCACAGTACAGGAGACGGATGACGATATAAATTAAAGGGTCTTCTTAAAAATCTGAAGGCCGATAACGTAATGAATATAAAAACCTAACAGATAATGATATGTTTTTTTTATTTTTTTTATTGTGACTTGGCATATGACGGCGCCCCGCTTGATATTGGGCCGAAGTATGGTCCATGAATGAATGTCACTGCTGCTATAGTTCAGCTGTAAGTGGCAATCGCATCCACTATGCCGGCCTGGATGGAACCGGCGGCTTGCGGGCTGATCCCGAAACGTGAAGCTGAAACCAAAATCACTTCACGGTCTGTATACTTGTAAGTGGTAACTTATAACTCCTGTTGCTAACGCTTACTCAAAATCCCCTACAGCAACCTAATACCTAAAGCAACTGCATACTGGTCTATTGGTACGAAGTACTAAAGGGAATATGTGTATATTAGTATAATTAGACGCGTTTATACGGCACATTTTTTTGGCACTAGTCAAATATACTTTAATAGCGATTTCGAATTGTCTAATGAATCTGAATAATGCTTGGCTATTATTATTACCGTTTTCTATTATTATTATTCTTTGTTATCAATTGTAATACATAACAGGTTTATATGGGCTAAATAGCCCTATACTCTTTGCTATATAAATGTGTATTTCATATTAATTAGGCATAATGCCCTAAATACTGTATTTTGAACAGAATAGTTCAGAATTTTATTTCATTATTACTTTATATACTTTCATATTAATCAGGCAAAATTGCCTAAATACTTTATATTTTGAACAGAATAGTTCAAAGTTTTATTATATGGAAGAATAGCCTAAATACTTTATATTTTGAACAGAATGGTTCAGAATTTTATTTCATTATTACTTTATATACTTTCATAGTAATCAGGCAAAAATGCCTAAATACTTTACATTTTGAACAGAATAGTTCAAAGTTTTATTATATGGAAGAATAGCCTAAATACTTTATTTTTATTATTTTAATTTTAATATATTTGTTTTTATTATAACACGATATCTGACCTCGACTCGCCCGATGATAAGCAAGAGGAGGTCCAAGAGTGACGACGACTGGAAAAACCGAGCCAGTTCCCGGCTGCCCCAGCCGCCGCCACTATGCCGGCCTAATGAAAATTTTATATTTTGAACAGTATGGTTCAGAATTTCAGATTTATTATTACTTTATATACTTTTACATTATTAAGGCAGAAGCGCCTAATCAGATATTAGGTTCAGAATTGAGTTTGATATTACTTTATATACTATCTCTGCCTATCCCCGTGGGAAAGAGGCGTGACAATTTAATTGAATTTGTTTGATTTATATACTTTCATAGTAATTAGTTCTCACATATGTTGAATGGCTCAATGCAATTATATTGGTTTGTTGTTTGTAGCAATTAACGATTAATTATTTTACATTAATTAGATTATATTTTAATTTACCAAGTAGATAATGTAATTTACGTAAAAATGTATTTCATTAATTAGGGAAATTAGGGAAAGCATGAGGTCATGCTTAGTATAGGATGGCCGAATGTTAGCAACTAGATTAAATAATGTTCACAAAAACTCCTTTTTTATATTATAATGATTGAATAACTCGATACATGTAGTAATCGATTGTAAGTGACAGCCGTCCCACCCCTTCTCCTCCCCTCTGGTTTTGTGAGGGGCGGTTGAACGACCGGTCGGCTGCCACATGGTGGGCAACTACGAAAGGACGAGGACGTATAACTTCCGAATGGTAGTCTGCCTTATTGCCTTTCTCTTATTATTGTAATTATCATGATAACATGTGAGTATTATTATTGTGTTAATTGAAGTTATTATATAAGTGGTTATTCATATCATGTATGTGTTAAATTATTATATAAATTGAAAACCAAAAGTGAATCATATAATTTATTATTATGATATAATAAACATATTAACTAAAATGAAGATTCAGTTTTAATTTCTATCATGCCCAATAAACGGTCCTGACACATGCGAGCGCGTATTCAGCAAGGATGGATACGTGATGGAGCAAGGAAAGAAACCGAATGAGTACTTCTTTAGTAAAAGCAATTACAAGTACTAACAAACTTCACCACTAAATCATAATGATTTATGATTTAGTGGTGAGAAACTGACAAATATTATATGCTGCTCGGAAACGAAATAAATATAAATTTAAAAATTAATTAATTAGTTTCTTTCTTCCCCTCTAAATTTTTCCCGGGTTGGTCCTTTCGAGAGTTTCGAGGTTTCCTTTGGCAACCCTAGTTGGAACACATCACGGTCTACATACATTCAAGCCCACCACTCTCCAATCTTTAAATTAGTAAATCTTTCGGTTTCAATTATTTCTAACTAGCTGTGCCCGCGGTTTCATCCGCGTAAAATTGGGTTTATAACACAGTCATAAAAAAGGAGGAGGTTCTCAATTCGGCTGTATATCCCTTTTTTGTATTTATAACTCGATAACTCATATAAAAATGACAGACGGAAATAAAAAGTATCCTATGTTACTACTAGTACCTCCAAAAATAAGTGTACAATGTTTCATGATGATCGGTTAAGTGGTTGTTGCGTGGAAACGCAACAAACAAACTCACATTCACATTTATAATGATAGTAGGATGTTGTTCTTGATAAATGTAGGTCAACAGGACAAACGAGGGAAAATCCTAAGAAATAGGGGAGGCCCCTAACCTACAACAAACTTACCGATAACATCGACCAAAGTACATATTAATAATAATATTAAAGATACATTGAGGGCCGGTCCTATTTGTATGATACAAGCAAGTTTTTTTCTATTTAATTAAAAACAAATTTTATGCGCCTTACTATCGCGTTTATTTTGGTTTTGATTTTACATTTTATTTCATTATTCCGACGATTTGACTTTGCAGCCATCGTGGTCACTGACTATTGTAAAATCAAAACCAAAATCAACGCGATAATAAGCCGCATAAAATTTGTTTAATTCATTAATCAATGTTCACGCAAAATCTAAGAAAATGCCACGTTTTTTGGTTTTGTTGTTGTTTCATTTAAAGGCAAAGGGATCGAGCCCATACAGCCATATTTTGTTTTTGTTTTTTATTGTGACACGACACATGACAGCACCCCGCCTGTTGTTAAACTGGAGTGCTGTTCATGAATGAGGGTGCCTGCCACTATAGTTAAATAACTGTAAGTAGCAGTTACATCCACTATGTCGGCCTTGTTGAAACCGGCATCTTACAGGTCCTGAAACGTGACTAAGTCACTTCACGGTCTGTACATTTGTCTGTACCTTGGATTAGATATCAGGGGCCACATTCTGTTTCTTTTAAAGGAAACGTTAGCTAAAGGAATCCGTAAGCGAAGTGACATTGCATCGATTTCCGTTATGAACATTCGTATTCCATTATAAAGGAATCCTTTGCACTACGGTGCCTCACGTTATTAACGTCATCTGTCAGTGATGTATCTAAATTTGATTTATCCGTCTAGTTTGTTATAATGGACATTATAACAAACTACCAGGGGCGCCGACTCCGTGGGTGTTCGTGGGCTTGAGCACCCATGAGAAATAAACAGTGGGTGCCGAGCACCCCTGAGAACAGACATCAAGAAACAGATCAGTAATCGCCTTTTAGGGCAAATGCATATTGAAGCTTTTAAAACACATATTCTTTCAGTTTCAAGTTATAATATTTAATAGAACGGAAGTTATAGAATGTCGAAAAATGGCCTAAAAATAGCGTTTTTTGCTATTTACTAAAAACTACGGTACTGATCGAAGCTCACAAAAACTCATTGGATTCGATATTTTATTGCGAATTTTTATTTCATTTCACTATTTTTGTCAAATGCGTAGATTTCCCGTAAATCGCAAAAAAACTGATTTTGACGAGTTTTGCGATTTTTTAACCATCTTTGCCACTTTTTCGAGTCATCAAATGAGCATGAGCACCCATTAGGTTTTCTAAAAGCCGGCGCTCATGCAAACTAGTATAGTTATTTAATAGCTTAGTATAGTAATGAGTAAAAAAATAAATAAAAAGACAGCTACTATATGTATATAGTATATATAGTGTGATATATTTACACACGTAGTTAGTTATATATGTACACAAAGACGGAGTTAACAGTATTGTTCTGTTTG
Source organism: Tinea trinotella (assembly GCA_905220615.1). Classification (NCBI taxonomy): domain Eukaryota; kingdom Metazoa; phylum Arthropoda; class Insecta; order Lepidoptera; family Tineidae; genus Tinea; species Tinea trinotella. The sequence continues at coordinate 7,197,558 of HG992314.1, forward strand.
TTAGTACTTATTAGTAATAATTATCAGTAACACTAATATTTGCCGTTATGTGCCAATTGTCAGTTGATGGAATAGAAATTATAAACTTACTAATTTAGGTAGGTAGCCAGTATTTTTTATTTATTTTACATTTCTATACTAAGCTGCTAAAGTGCTTGTATCATAGAAACAGGACAACCAAGGTACATATATCAAAGATAAATTGGTACCGGTGGGTGGTTTCGAACTCGTGCACTTGGTTTGTGTAACCATTGCACTGCCACTATACCACGGTCGCCTTACATGCTTTTTTAACTTTGACCGATTGTTATATTGGATATTATACTCGTAATATAGATATTAGATTTTATTTCTTAAAGTAAAAATATATTGAATTTGGTTTTTGATTTTACAATTTTTTATTATTATTCTGACGTTTCGAGAGCATTGCAGCCACCGTGGTCACGGAGAGACTAAATTTGTTTAATTCAATAATTCAAGAAAATACTAAAAATATATATTTTTTATTGAGGTAAAATATTGCTGCCAATAAATTTAAATTTAACGCAAATTACAATAAAAACATGTTTTTATTGTAATTCGTTTGCTTTGATGTATTGGCCTGATGATTAACTATTGGAGATTACCGGGGGATGACAGCGAAATGACTTGTTCACGAACTGCCACTGATTTATCAACGTAACTTCGTGACTGATCAACGTGACTGATTTAACACTAATTTGGTATTCTCGTATCAACGTTACCTATTGATTTGTTACCCGAATCTGTCGCAATCTGTCGATCGAATCAACAGTCGAACTAAATAGTTCGGTGCGTCGTTTCTTTGTAGAACAATTTACAAGTGGAATGCTTTACCAGCCCATGTGTTCTCTCCATCCTATAACCTTGGATCCTTCAAGCGATGCGTGAAGAACACCTTTGGAACAGCCTTGAACTGACTGTTTTTTCAGTCATCTGTTCTTTTGGACCTCCTCTTGCTTACTCCGCCCGGACCATCAGGCAGGTCGAGGTCCACCTGGACCACTTTGGGAATCAATGCTTTATACTAATAATATAAAGTGTTTTTTGTTAGTCATTATTATTATTAATCATCGATGTTATTAATGCTTAAAGCAAGCAGTCCTGTACTATAAGTGAGATTACATTTAGCTATATTATATAGTGCTATATGAGTGTGTATTGTAAACAATGTAATCTTGTTGGAAGGCTTAATTAAATAAAATAATTTATGTATGCAAATGAAAACTTGTGGTGTTCATTTAACAGCCAATTAGTGGCGTTTCTTTTTGTCATTTTGTAAGCAATTTGTATTATTGTAAATTACAATTTTGCATTACAATGGCAGCCATTTTGAGACGTAGAGTGATGTAAATGTCGTTTGACGTAAAACAAGTGATAAATAGTTCTTGTTATCACCTAGGGTTTTTCTATACTAATAATGTTATTTGCAGGTTATATTTTTCCCTGTATTGTTTTCTTTCTACTTAGGAGACATATATTTGTCTGGTTGTTTAGGAGTGGTAAGCAGACAATTCGAAGTTTACAGACCGTGAAGTGACTAATCTATTCGCGTTTTAGGTTCAGCTTGAAAGTTGACGGTTTTATTACGTTAGGACGACTCGTTTTATAAAACTTAGTGTAAGTCACAATTTTTGAATACATTTTTTTTGACGCGCCTTCTGACATTTAACTTTCTCGATGTTTAAGACCGCCAAAGTAGACTAGAAAAGTCGACTTGATTTACGGCTGCCTTAGTCGCCGTCACTATGCCGGTTTAAAAATATATACTAATGTTACAAAGAGATAAACTTTGTAAGTTAGGATACAGGAGGTAGTTCCCAATTACTTGGATTGACCTAACCATATTTATTGTATCGACACATAGCACAGCACACTATCTGATGACGTTAGTCTGGAGTGCGCTCCATGCTACCACATGTAAAAACTATTAGCATCCACTATGCCGTTGGAGTCCTCTTACAGATTAGGTCCTGATCGGCACAGACTATTCAAACGACTGTATAAAATTATATCGTGTATTTATTTTTATTTTGCGTATAAAATTAAAGCAGTGCTTGCGGAGATAATTTCGTAAGGTACTTCGTAGTCGATAAAAAATACTGTCGACCAAATGTTATCACTAAGACGATGTAAAATTAAAATACAATATTTAATTTCACAGAAATATACAAAGATGTTTTTATAAGTTATAACCTATTGTTTAGTCTAACAGCCCGTTGTACCAAAAATTATAATTTATGAATTTATAAAAAGTATCGTATAAGTAAAAGAAAAAAAGATAAATGAGTTGCACCACTCTTTAACTTCACATTTTACATTTACGTTTAACGGATATTTTATACAGAGCTAAAGGACATCATTCATTTTGGGTTTCTATGTACTACTTTTGTTATTTTTAATGATAAAAACAAATATAAATAGTAAGTTCGATATAAAATTCTTAACAAACCAATTCACGATTTCGTAATAGTAAACGTAATAAAATAAGTATAAAGTAAAACTAAATTAAAACTTTATTTAACTAAATAAAGTAAATTAAAACTTTTTTGGTACAACCGGCTGTTAATGTTAGTAATGTTACGCCCAGTTCTGGGATTCCCCCAAGGCACATAGATAAACAATAATGGGCTCAACACAATGGCATCCGCGGACACAAAACTGAAAGAACTGAAAATTACTTGTTGACGCAAACAACAATGTAAACAAAAGCTGTTTACCACTTAGATTCAAATAGATTTATTTTGGAATGCTTCCATATAACTATATATTCAAGCGATCGCGTCAGTCCTGTTTTGACAGCGAAAACCTACGACAACACTGCCACTGGGAAACGAGGACTGCAGCTTGGACAGCGAGACCTGCGACGAAGTTGCGACTTCGAGGACGATATAAGAATGTTTTTTCTTGACAATTGGATTTCGACCGTGCTTACGATGTATGTCTGAGTGCGGTATGGAGGCGACTGCTACTACGTATCACGCAAAACAAGTTCCAAACTTCTATAATACAAGTAAGATTAGTAGCTTAGTATTGATATGTAATAAAATAAAGTAAGACTTAGTGCTTTGATCAATTAATCAAACTGTCACGCCTTTATCCCACGGCGATAGGCAGATACAATGAAACGCCACCTGCTACGATCCTGACACAACTCCCACGCTTCCCTCACATTCACAATTCTCTTCATACAAGCTCTATGGTTTTGGGCACTAGGCAACTTAGCTTTCTTGAGGATGTCTCCGATTTGGTCGGCAAACACCCTCCTGGGCCTGCCTTGTTTAACGTATCCATTCACATTAGATTTATAAAATTGTACTTTGATACAACAGATAAATAACAATTTATTGATTTATGTAATGTAAGTTTAGTTTTTACGTTTTTAGTTGCCTTTTTGCATATACTATCTACTTATATGTATTTATAGATACTAAGAATATCACCAAACTGTATCATGCCGCATACCATATCAAACAACCTTTCGAACAAGTTATACAAGTTCTAAAATAAATGTGGAAGGTCGTAATACTATACTTTGGCTCAACGCAGATATATTTATGAATGTATCTAAATATCAAATCGCTAAAATATCTATTTCCTACTTAAAATCAGTCAACTTATCTGTCATTGAGTCAACTGATATTGTCATTTTAAAAAATGTTAAAATAAACTGTCACGCCCTTTTCCCACAGGGATAGGCAGAGACACTTACCACGATCCTTACACAACTCCCTTGCTTCCTTCACATCCACAATTCTCTTTATATATGCTCTGTGGTTATGGGCACTAGGCAACCTAGCTTTCTAAATAATGTTGAAAACTATAAACGGAAAACACCGAGGAAACCATTGAAAATCTAAAGACCCCGGTTTAAAACCACTTACCGGTACCAATGTGTCTATCATAAATTTACTTTAGTGGCCCAGTTTCTATGATATAAGCATTTAGTACGAGCTTAGTATAGAAATGAGGAATAGATATAAAAAACAAGATCTCCACCTGTTTTGTTTAAAAATAGTTGGAATCCGAATGAATCGTTTGAGATATTTTTCGTGGGTGTGGTCACTGATTGGATGTCGTGCCTCCACGCATGCGCTATGGATTATGAATTTCACACACGGGCTCAGTACGTGATCACGCGCACGTTAACGTATACACGTAAAGCTCTGTAAGAGATGTGGTCTGATGCAATTCAGAAGGACAGGTTTTTTTTTAAAACATTTTGTGTGAACATTGATTAATGAATTAAACTTACTATCGCGTTTATTTTTGGTTATTGATTTTACAATTTTTTATTATTCTGACGTTTCGAGAGCTTTGCAGCCATCAGCATACCGCCTAATGATAAGGAGTGCTATTTTGGGTTAGCTGAAAATAACCGAAAATAGCAGTTCAAACTATGCCGGCCTAGTTTGAATCGGCAACTTAAAAGCTGATTCCGAAACGCGAATATCACCACTGTTTTTATAAGTCGTGGTAATACTCTGGATCGGCAAAAAAAGGACCACCATCTAGTCTTTAACAACCAGATCCGGAGAAAATATCACTTCCCTTTTTTTTATTAACAAATATTTGAAATCATCATCATTTTAATCAGCCAGAAGACGTCCACTACTGAATAGTTCCCCTAGAACGTCACTCCGAACGACAAGATGCCAGTTGTATCAACTAGTTATTTGTGACTTTCACTATGTCGTCAGTTCACCTAATGGGAGGCCTACATACGCTGCGTCTTCCGGTTCGTGGTCTCTACTCAAGAAACTTTCTTCCTTATCGATGGTTCTTCGACAATATTTGAAATATTCAATTTAATCTATAAAACAAATTTTTGCTCCGACCGGGAATCAAAACCGGGACTTTACGCGGTAACGAAATGTTGTTTATATTAACCAATGCGTCACGTCTGTCGTCAAATGGAATTTTCTTGGAAATTACTTAGTAGGTATTTTCTATGTAATAAATATTAGTCAGTTTATATAATATACAATGCAGTTTTGTCGTATTTGTAAGTTTTATCTTGTTATTTATTAGCGTGAATAATATGAAATAATAAAATGTAAATCCATTGTCAAATATATGAGGAAATGTGTTTTATTTGCGTTCTTTGTTCTAAAGATAAGCAGTACATAAAAGTCTTAGAATTATTTATATCATTTTTTATTATTCTTCCTTTATTTAATAAATGGCGCACTTTATTTTTAATCAATCAATCAATCAAAAACCGATTTCAACTCCCATCAGCTTTCTCTTCGTTCGTCCCAAAATAATTAACTAAAAATTCCAACTCATTCTTCCTCTGCTTACGGCGAATCTTTTACAGCCTCTGCAGCTCACCAGTGGAACAAGCTTCTCCTGACTAGCAGACAAGCCCCAACTATCAACAACTTTAAACACCTACTTACCAATCACTTTTTAAATAAACAAACCTAATAACATCCTTATTACCTCATACATGTGTTTAATTTATGTATTGTATTGCTTATATATTTTCATAACAAATGTCATTTAAAAATAATATTGAATTTTTTAATTTAATAAAAGATTCAATATTATTTGCACCCAGTCAATCTCAGCACAACACAACAAAGGTTAGCTGGCAGATAATGCCTAAGGCATTAAGTTCGCCTATGTATCTTATTTTGTGCAATAAAGAGTTTATAAATTAAATAAATGAATTAATCAAATTGTCACGTCTTTTGCCACTTGCCACAATCCTGACACAACTCCCTAGCTTCCGTCAAGTCTACAATACACGCTCTGAGGTTTTGGGCAATAGGTCGTAGTCCAAATATTCTAAAGATTCAAGGTAATGAAAATATGTTTACTGTGCTTACTAAAAAAAATGATATTTTGTTAACTGTGGTTTTTAATATTGATAAGATGCCTAAATACTTTTTATTATAAACATCCGTAATAAAAATATTAATTAGAAGTAATAAAAAATATGTACTTATCAAGTATAAACAAAAAAAAATTGTGATTAGTTTTTATATGATATTCTATTCCAATTAACTGTTTGTCGATGATTAATAAAAAAATACAATCAGCTGTTTACCCAACACTAGTTACTTTGATATAAAAAATCTACTTGAAAATAACACAATATCTGACCTCGACCTGCCTAATGGTAAACAGGAGGTGGTCCAAGATTTCCGACATTTGAAAAAAAAAACCGAGTTATTTCACGATTGCCTGGGGGCTTTTGGTTTGCGTGACAATTTCACAACCACTAGATCACAGTCGCATTAACTTATATTTCATTTGAATACATAGGTCCTGATGTGTTAAACAAGGCAGGCCCAGGTGTGTCTTTTTTGACCAAATTGGAGACATCCTCAAGAGAGCTAGGTTGCCTAGTGCCCATAACCATAGAGCTAGTATGAAGAGAATTGTGGATGTGAAGGAAGCGAGGCAGTTGTGTAATTGTGGCATAAGAATTGTGGCAAGTGGCGCTCCATTGTTTCTGCTTATCCCTGTGCAAAAATGCGTGACAATTTAATTGATTGATTGACATAGGTCTTTGAGTGTATAAACATTAGTTTTATAAAATATTCGCTACCCCAGTGGCTTTCAGGACGTCAACGTCATCTTAGGTCGACCTCGTGGTTCATTAGTCAGGTCAAGATCTCCAGTTTTTTTAACCGACAAGTAACAAGTTTGTAGCCACTTAAATGCTGAACGCCCTATTAATGTGGCTTGTGGAACTCACACTTCGTCAATACATGAATTTGATTGATTTTCATGGTCTAACTTAATCGCCTATACAAAAAAACGAATGCAATTTTTTTCAAACTGAAACACGAAACACAAATTATGTCAAAATATAATACGGAGATGAAGTTGTGTGCGATTGAAATAAATACTCGTAACATGAAGTTTGCTCCATTTAATACTTGATCAAGAATTTGGACTTAATACATAGAAGGAGCCCTAAAATAGCGTCAAAATACAACCGTTTATACTATTTTCACATATGGCATTAAAAAGAAGTCAGAAGGGAATGAATATACATTTTTACATTCGTAATTTAGAAGGTTGTCACTAGTTTTGATGATCATTTAACAACTTAATTTGACAGAATAACAAATGACATTAAAAAAAGGATAACGGAATAATTATGCCGCTACTCTTACTACCACGTGACTTTTAATTAGGCAGTATTAAAAGTCAACCACAATTACAAACGGTTGTATTTGCAAAAAAGTAGTGCCAACCTTTGAAATAAAGGAATTGCAGTTCAAGTAGTTGTCTTTTTCAGTCACACGTGGTATAAACATAATATAAATGAGACAAATAACAATGAATTAGTTCTTATTTTAGCACAGATTTTATTCTTTCCAAATTCTTTGTACTTGATAGCCTAATATGAAATGAGTTTTAATGAATTGTTTTTATATATTTTATGTATTTATTTATTATTTACTTTTAGAATAAAAAGGATATTACAAAATTAAATAGTTTCTCAGAACTACACATTAAGGCTAACTTTTATCAACATCTTACATTCGATTACAATATTTGAAGATGTATTACTTTTATTTATTTTTTTGTGTCTTAGCATTGCCCTGGCAAATGATAAGCAAGGTAAGTTCTAAAAATGCCGACGAATAAAAAAACCTCCGTCCATTTAAGTTTCGCTTAAAATATCCAATTAAGGTATTTCAACGTAGCTATTTAAGATGTTGATTAAAAAGAATATTACTGTTAAAATATCGAATTATTGCTGAAAGAAAATTCCTGAAAATAATTTGTGAAAATGTTAATTTTTAAAGTCTTACCTTAGGATCAACACGATCGTCAATATCTTCAGTCTCTGTAAATTCTTCAGGAACAAAATCTACAGTTTCAGACATGATTATTCTAATATTACTTGACGTCTCTACACACAGGGTTTTCACCGACAAATGACACTAGAACTGCGCACTCCACCCAACAATAAAGTCTTTATCATTCGATTATCACATATAAACAATAATCTAGTAATAAAATATACAATAAAATAAAATCGGCCTAAATCACACAAATACTTCAAGTTTTATTATTTATAGCATTACTTTCCTGAGAAATAAAGTCTTAATAATGTTTGAAATAGAAATATATAATTCTATTTATGATCAAACGAATAATTTACATTCGCATAAGGAAAATATAGTATTTCAAGTTTTAAATGAAAATAGTTATTAAAATTTCTTTTCTCAGTGGAATAAACGCACTTTCAGTTTGTTTTCTGTATAGTAAACTGAACGTTGGACGATGGACCGACAGAATAATTGTTAGATAACGCCTAATACTCTTGGCACAGAGTTGAATCAAATGTCGACTTGAAGTAAAAATAGTAATGTTTTGATATTCCAATATGGAAGAAAACTAGATGGTTGAATTTAAATTCCTTTTTAAATCTTCATGGAATAAATAATGAGGATAAAATAGCTTTAAATAAAATTTAAAAAAGAAAAGTGGTGATACTAACACTTGAAAGTGGATAGTATCACCACTTTCAAGTGTACAGACCATGAAGCGACTCAGTCGCGTTTCGAGATCATCTTAGAAGTTGCCGGTTCCAACGAGACCGGCATAGTGGGTGCGACTGCTACTTGCATTAAATTAACTGTACTAGCAGTCGCCTTTATTCATGGACCACACTCCAGCTCAACATCTGGCGGGGTGTGTCGAGCCACAATATTAAACTTTAACTTAGTTACTTAGTTAAAGTATACATAAAGTAAAATGTATACTTTACCTGCGGGGTTAGGTTGGGCAAGTTAAAACGATTATCGTCTCTTGTCGGCGATTGTCAAAATAATAAAAGCAAGGCAAAATTCACTACAACGAGACTCTTAATCGTTGTGACGAATATCGTCTGTGCGACGACACGTTCGATTATTATCATCAATAGTTTCAATTTGGTGGATTTAGCCTAACTTTTATTATTTTGCCAACCGTCGACGAAATACGATATTCTTTTTAATTTGCCCAACCTAACCCCGCTGAGTAACTTATGTGTATTAATTTTTAATGTTACTCTATAACTATAATGCATTTTTTAATCAATTTAATATATTAGTAACAGATAAAATAAAAAGTATATTAACTATAATTAAACTATAAATAAAAAATATCATCTAATGACATCGCATCAGATATAGATATATCCCAAGGAGACTGACAACATTTCCCCTTTCCAAGGCTAATACGTTGGCAGAAATAATTGAAAGCGTTCCTGTCTCCAGACTTCTCCGTCAGTCGCTTGGACAACTCCTTGGCCAAGCGCTTAGCTGGAGGTCCCCAAGGACTTATCGTCTCGACCCCAAACAGCGCAAATTCGTAACCAGTACCGAGGTTAGCGTATTTGTGCACCTTGAGGTTCTCAGCAGAAGTCGCCGCACTTTCTGCGCTCGAGGTCGCTTGGATGTGAGATACACATGTGTCATACACGTTATGAGATACATAATGTGTCTACACAAGTTTTTTTTTTTATTGTGACTCGACATATGACAGCACCCCGCTTGATGTTAAGCCAAAGTGTGGTCCATGAATGAATATCACTGCTACTACAATTCAATAACTGTGAGTAGCAATCACATCCACTATGCCGGCCTAGATGGAACCGGCAACTTACAAGCTGATCCCGAAACGTGACTAAATCACTTCACGGTCTGTATACTTGTAAGTGGTGGTACTACCCCGGATCGGATTTAATTTAATTATTATGTGTATTCTTTATGTTGTGGCATTTGAAACGGATAACTTTTAATCTGATCTCAGAACGCGACTAAGTCACTTCACGGTCTGTACACTTGCAAGTGATGGTAATGACCGCCAAGTCTCTGCCTACCACTGTTTGACATCTTTAACATAATGACTTTTAAAGCAAATATTTTTTTAATCTGGACGCGACATTTGTCATTGAACTGCTTGATGATAAGCAAGGGGAATTCCCAGAGCGTCGATGACTAAAAACACCACGGTTTCCCCAGTCGCCGTCACTGGATCTAATTGCATTCCACTAGTCAATCGTTCTAGAAAGAAACGACGCACCGAGCCTTAGATAGCCTTAGAAGATGTTATTTTTTTTTATTTTTTATTATAACAACATATGACATGACAGCAACCCGTCTTATGTTAAACTGGTCTGCGGTCCATAATATTATGACAGTTGGTAGCAGTCCATATCCATTAAGCCAGCTTAGTTCAAACCGGCAACTAACAAGCTAATCCCAAAACGGGACTAAGTCACTTCAAGTTCTGTATTCCTGTAAAATGTACAGGGTGTCTTAAGAACGCTTCCAAAAATAAAGTGGGATGGTAACTTGAGCGTGCAGTAGTTAGATTATACAGTTGTCCGAATGTAAATATAAGATAGAGGGAAGTCCGAATTTTGTTGGCTACTTTCATGCCTTTGTTTATGCAATATTCATTCATTCAATAAGCTCTAAACAACGATATTTCACTCGAATTTCACTACCCTTTTAGGCAGCCCTCCTTAAAACAATTCAAAAATATTTTTGTCTGTATGGCTTTGAGTCAACAAGATGCTTATATTGTAAAAACTGTGGCTGAAGAAGACTGTGGCCCTAACCGTTTGGCTGTAAAACCTGTGTGACGGACAGATTCGCAATAAGATTCCGTTTAGGGTAGACCCTAACAAGCTGCGGAACCCTAAATGGCACTAGCACCATCTATTGTCTAACTAAGTAACTAAGATGCTTTGGTTATTTTCTTGAGTATAAATTATTGTGCTTGGTTTTAGATAGATGGCGCTGCTTATATTATATGGAAGGATTGTCAGCGCCATCTATTGTCATCTAAGGTAACTTTAATGGAGAGTAAAAATTATTGCCTATTCATTTGGATAGGTGTCACTAGTCATCTCAAAATAATTCTTTCAAAGCAAAAAAAAGAAAATGGCGCGGCGCTTAATTTAGCTCATATTTATTTATTATAATTAATTATAATATAAAAGAAAATTATTGTACCCCTGTAGGGCTTGTATAAAAAAATTGTGAATGTGAGGGAAGCGAGGGAGTTGTGTCAAGAACGTGGAAAGTGGCGTTTTATTGTCTCTGCCTATCCCCGTAAGAAAAAAATTATACAATACAATACAATGTATTGTATGATAAGGGGTACAAACCGTGTAGTGAATCAGTCGTTTTTTATATTAAAAATTGCCAATTTCAACTAGGCCGGCATAGTGGATGCGACTGCTACTTGCAGTTATTTACATGTCATATCAGGCGAGGCGTAGTCATAATTGTAGAGCAACGATAGTAAATAAAACTTTTTTATTTTTTTTATTGTGATTTGACATGAATGGTGTGTGATCCATGAATGGAGGTGACTGCAAATTTAATACAATAACTGTAAGTAGCAGTTACATCCACTATGCCGGCCTAGTTGGAACCGGCAACTTACAAGCTGATCTCAAAACGCGACTAAGTAACTTTACGATCTGTATACTTGTAAGCCAGACCCAGAGACAAATATCCGCCTTGTTTTTTTATTAACAATTACAAATAAAAGCTATGAAACTGGGAATCGAAGCCGTGACTACGCGTAACAAACTGTTGTAACCAATTGGCGACGCCTGTCGTTAAAACTAGGAGATGATACGTGGGCGTCTTTAAAGCTAGTATAATTGTAAACTATATTCTATTAGTGTGGAGACATAGTGAAGCTTACTTACTGTTTGATGTACGATGCTATAAAAATGTCCGAACGAAATTAGGATCAACAAGGTCAATGATGCGTAAAGTTCGTGTGAAAGTGCATGTAAATAAAAAAAACTATAGTAAAAAGAAAACTACAAAAACACGCTTAAGTAATATAAACTAAAAAGTGTTTTTTTTTATTGTGACGTCATATTTGACCTCGACTCTTCTGATGGTAAGCTAGAGGAGGTCCAAGAATGCCGGTGACTGAAAAACCGATCTATTCACGGTTGCCAATGACAATACAATAATTTATGAAATTATTGTATTGTCATTGGTTTTTAATACATGTACTTCAAATTGTTCAGACCTAAAGAGTGGTAGGCAGTGGTACCCAGTCTGCGGATCCGGGGTAGTACCACCACTTACAAGTATACAGACCGTGAAGTGATTTGGTCACGTTTCGGGATCAGCTTGTAAGTTGCCGGTTCCATCTAGGCCGGCATAGTGGATGTGATTGCTACTCACAGTTGTTGAACTGTATTAGCAGTGACACTTCGGCTTAACATCAAGCGGGGTACTGTCATATGTCGAGTCACAATAATAAAAAAAAGACCTTTAGAAGTAGGTGAAAATTAAATTAAATAATTCTGTTACTTAGTTACATACATACAAGAGAAGCTAAGAAAAGCGTGTTAAAAAAGCTTTCGGTCGGTGATTCGGATATTTCAATCAATCAAATTGTCACGCCTTTTTCCCACAGGGATAGGCAGAGACAATGGAGCGCCACTTGCCACGATCCTGACACAAATCCCTCGCTTCCTTCACATTAACAAAACTCTTCATACAAGCTCTATGGTATTCAGCTATTTCTAGGGGGTAAATGACGGCAGGCTACGATCTGTTACGCAGTTCGATTCCCGGTTGGAGCAAATATTTGTTCCATAGCTTTTATTTGTAATATTCAATCAATCAATTAAATTGGCACACCCTTTTCCTGCAGGAAAGGTAGAGACAATGAAGCGCCACTTGCCACGATCCTGGCACAACTCCCTCGCTTCCTTCACATCCACAATTCTCTTTATAAGCTCTATTCAGTAATTTAAACAAATTAACAAACAAAAAAGAGGCAGATATTTGCTTTGGGTTTGGTTGTCAAAGAGTGGTAGGCAGTGGTACCCAGTCTGCCGATCCGGGATAGTACCACCACTTACAAGTATACAGACCGTTAAGTGACTTAGTCGCGTTTCGGGATCAGCTTGTAAGTTGCCGGTTGCCAATAGGCCGGCATAGTGGATATTACTGCAACTTACAGTTATCTAATACAGTTGGAGAACGTTTATGCTTTTATGAATAAGGGCTTAAAATTGATTGCAACAATACCTCAGCTTGAAATTAATAAAGAATTTGATGTAAACATTTATCGCATATAAAAAGTTACAATTTAATTTAAATCATACAATACTTAAATCTCATTAAAGGCGAGAGATTTTTAGGTCGCCATAGTGACGGCGACTGAGGCAACCTTGTGTCAGTGGAATTGTGGAATTGAAGCGCGTCAATGTGATCGATTGATTAAATTATACATTTTTAGCATTTACCGCCTTTTAATGTTCCCGTTTTCCTTTTGTTAACTCGTATGTTAAATTATTTAAACACATTTGTTATTATGATTGATGAGATCAGTTTAATATAGACGAGACGGCAGGTAGACAATAACCCAACAATACACAACAAGCCAATCAATTCGGGGTGATAAGTGGCCGAATTCAACTACAACTCAGTGTAAAAAATACGGAATAATATAAAAATACGCCCAGTAATAACCCTTAGTCGTGTAGGATCACAGTAACAAGTGGATCGCCCTCGGCATATGCAGTCTGACCGCCCTGTCAGATGGGAGCGTAGTGTGCGCGTGCGCATAGGGAGTTAGATTCGAATAAGTTCGCGCGTAAATTGTTTTTATTATTTTTCATATATATATATTCTTCTCTCCGTGTAAACAGAATTAATTGTTTTTTTTGTGTGTGTTTAATTGAGTTCCTGGATGGTTTAGATTTGAAATTGTGAAATTGGACCCGGTATTTCGGGCAGGACGTCTGTTAGGTCCGCTAGTTTAATTTATATTAACAATGTATTTTTTAAACGTACGTTTGTCGTTGGAATAGCAGTGAGAATGAAGGGTGGCTGTGTCCAGTTTTGATGGTGGGTGTTGGACGTGTGGTAAGAATGAGGCCGGCGGAGAATTGGCGCAAATGGGTGGTGGTGTCGCTGCTCGGATTGGCGTTGTCCGCCCAGACAATTGCCGCCGATTATAGTAGCATCATTGACAAATTTGGAACGGAAGCTGTGGAACTGTGCAATGAAAAATGTCCATTTCAGGTTTGTTTGATATTTTATTTATTTATCTATTGTGACTTGACATCTGACCTCGACTTGCTTGATGGTAGGCAAGGCGAAGTCCAAGAGCGCCAACAACTGAAAAAAAAAATGGATTCCGTTTACCGCTGCCGGTTTATGCACAAAAATCAAACTATTAAATCAAATTGTCACGCTTTAATTCACAAAATAGGATAAGCAGAGACAATGGAACTTACTTCACACCAACAATTTCAGATGTTATGTTTGAAATATCAAATAGTACTATTTTGTTGAATTCGTAAATTTCTTATTAGAAAATTTTCTTTTATAAGTCATTATAATATTTTTTATACCTTATTTTACAATTGCCTCGCTTTCCTCACATCCACAATTCTCTTCATACAAGCTCTACGATGTCTCCTGGGTCCGCCTCGATTAAAGCATCTATCCACATCAGGTTTATAAATTTCTTTCGTCAATCTACGGCGACTAGGCAACCGTAATAATTTGTAAAAAATAATTGTAACCGGCAACTTTTAGGCTTAACCCTAACCAAGGCGATCTGTTCACTGTCAATTAAAATGAAATTGTAAAATCAAAACCAAAATAACCGCGATAGTAAGCCGCATACAATTTGTTTAATTCATTTACCTGTCCACCAACTGTCTGTCTTCTACTACTCCTAAATAACCCACAACCGGAGCGAATATTATTTTCTTATTTTAATTTTTAATATCTGTATATTATTTAGTACGGTTGTGTATATAATAGCGCAGAATATTACTGAGATATAAATAAGTAAACAAACATGATAATAATTAATAATGTTTTGGTTTTGTGATGTGCCAATATATATACCTACCTATCTATACATTTATCACACTTGTATTGAGAAACATAGTGAATTTTATAACTACTAGCTGTGCCCGCGGTTACACCCGCGTAAAATTAGGTTTATAACACAGTTAAAAAAAAGGAGGAGGTTCTTAATTCGACTGTAAATCCCTTTTTTGTATTTAAAAACAAACAGACAGACAGACAGACAGACAAAAATTGTAACAAATGTTATTTTGGTGTATGTACCGTATATATATTCATATACATGTATTAAAAAACTGTTATTTTAATATTACAAACAGACACACCAATTTTATTTATATGTATAGATTTTTTACTGATTATTATTTTAATTATAAGATTTATTATTAATAATAAACAAATAAGGCAGATATTTACGTCGAGTCTGAGTATTTAAGGCTTAGGATTACACACAACCGTTGCGATTAAGGCGACCGTGGTGTAGTGGCAGTGCAATGGCTACGTAAGCCGAGTGGCACGGGTTCGAAACCACTCACCGGTACCAATGTGTCTTAGGTATATGTAGTTTGGTTGTTCTGTTTCTATGATACAAGCTATTTAGTAGCTTTGTATAGAAATGAATAATAAAATAAGTGTATACAGTGTATAAGTGTGTACAGGCCGTTTTGGCAGACTGGGCACTTCCTACCACTCTTTGATAACTAAACCAGGAGCAAATATGAGCCTCTTGTTTTATTATTTCGACGACAGGCGTAGACGAACGGTTTAGCGACTGGTTTGTTGCGCGTAAAGTCCCGGGTTCGATCCCCGGTCGGAGCAAATATTTGTTTCATAGCTTTTATTTGTAATATTTAATAATATTAAATATTGCAAATATTAGTTAATAAAAATAAAAAGAGATGGATATTTGCTTCGGGTCTGGTTATCAAAGAGTGGAAGGCAGTGGTACCCAGTCTGCCGATCCGGGGTAGTACCACCACTTACAAGTATACAGACCGTGAAGTGATTTGGTCACGTTTCGGGATCAGCTTGTAAGTTGCCGGTTCCATCTAGGCCGGCATAGTGGATGTGATTGCTACTCACAGTTATTGAATTGTATTAGCAGGGACATTCATTCATGGACCACACTTTGGCTTAACATCAAGCGGGGTGCTGTCATATGTCGAGTCACAATAAAAACAAAAATTAAATATTAGTAATATTTAATCTAATTATTAAAGATTACACATAAGTCTTTGCTTCGACAGGGAATCGAACCCCGGACTTTATGCGTAACGACCCAATGCGCAACGCCCGTCGTCAAACGTTAATTTTTCAAACAAACCTCTCTGGTGACAGCGAAATGAATGAATGACAAGTGCATCAATTAAATGTTTGTTTTGAGTTCAACGCACAAATAATTGTTACTAATTAATTGTTCATACAAAACTGCTAAATATAGAAACACACGTTCATAACTATACTTGCTGTATGTATATGTCACCATATAATTGTGAATTTACAGTTTTTTTTTATTGTGACTCGACTAGGACTGGCCAGGACGCCATCTTGTTTATTTCCACACTTATATTTGGCTTATACGAGTACTCTTGATCGCATAGTTAAATATAAAGAGAAACCAATTTTTTTGGTCGTATTATTATATAATCAGCAATATTTATATGTATTGGTTTTTCTTGGTGGCAGTACTTTTTTGTCAGCTGTCATGTGAGTTGTCAGCAAGTCCTATCCTATTCTTAGTTGGCTCGCATAGTAATAAAAGTTAAACTTGAGGTTCAAAAATCAAAACCGCAAGCTATTATATTACAGAGTGGAGCCCATATAAGTGAGGTATCACAGTTTGTGGTTCCATCCTGTGACACGTTACCCAAATATTTCTTCATTCTGTGGATCACTAACAACAGCCCCCCTATCACGGCAATCCAAGAAGCAAGATAAAGAACTGCAAGGAATATCATTCCAACTCATTTTAAATAACTAATCAGTGTATCAAAATGCCCAAAAAAGATATTTAAACATTCTGTAAAACATCACACAAATAGGGGGGCATATACGCAATCTGAGATGGACTTTTGTTGATATATTGTAACAGACAAATTGTTATATTTTCTTAGATTTTGCGCAAACATTGATTAATGAATTAAACAAATTTTATGCGGCTTACTATCGCGTTTATTTTGGTTTTGATTTTACAATTTTATTTTATTATTCCGACGTTTCGAGAGCTTTGCAGCCATCGTGGTCATGGAGAGACTCAAACCAAAATAAACGCGATAGTAAGCCGCTAGTAAGTTTAATTCATTATCAAATTGTTGATAACTTTGTACAAGATGCAACCTTCGATTAAAGGCTTTAACGTTTTGTTTTAAGTGTGTTGTTATAAATGACAATTTAATAGCAGCCTACTTTTTCTAATCACTTTACGATTGCATCAGTCGCCGGTCAAAGCTGACACACATTGCACTTGTCGATTTTTCTAGAAAGAAACGACACTTCGAACATTTTAGTTCGCCTTCCGATTCAATTAGCAAATGACCACTTAAAGGACGGCAAACCCCATGAAGTCTAGACCGTAAACCCCAAAGGCAACTTTAAAATTAAAATTCTAAGCTAAATCCCAAAATCAAACATTTATATTAAGTGTTTCTTATTGGTAACCGTTAATCTAAGGAACTATGGGCCAGATAAAAAAGACTTATCTAGCCTTTTTTAAACTGTTTTTAATTCTATAGGCTATTTTATTAAGAAAGGTTTTAGGCTCATATATATAATTCCTGAATCTGAAGAACTGTTGATGGTTCCCTTCAGATATTTTATTTGAATTCTTTAGTGCACCAAATAAACTTAATAATAGGTACATAGGCGAGTTTAATGCCTGTTAGGTATTTTCTAACAACTAACCTTTGGGATGATAAGAAATTATGGGCAGGGTGCAAATATACTACAAACTATAAGAAACAGTACTTAAATCGTAAAACAACATGTTTCTTACTATAATATTTTACCTGGGCTGATATCAGAAGACCTAGAGAGTACCTAATGGATTAAGACCGACGAGAGGATAAACATGAAAAATAATATAATATTTAATTAAATACAACAATAACTAAGCTTGAAATTGATTCAAAGACTTATGTTAACCAAACAAATAATTTCAACTTTCTCCTCTTTATTTACACCATGAAATTAAGGGTGTTCCGTTTCCAATTCAGACCAAATTGGAGACATCCTCAAAAAAGCTGGGTTGCCTAGTGCCCATAATAGTAGAGCTTGTATAAAGAGAATTGTGGATGTTAGGGAGTTAATTGATTGATGAAATTAAGACTTATGGATATGAAGCAAGAAAATTATTATTATTTATAGCTATAATACATAATTTGTAGCTATAAATATTAATTTACAGCTACAAAACACAATAGTTGCGGAATGTGTAAAGCAAATCTTGACCAATGGAGAGCTGGCTGAATTGCTTTCGTGGGCGTTTTAAATCACGGGAAGTGCAACGCTTGTCTTAATATGAATAGCTTTAGATTAATTTACAACGCTCTGGCCTATTTTATGTTGCTAACATCTAGCTAGAGATTATACTCGTGTTATGACTCGACATGTGATAAGACTCCGCCTGATGTTAAGCAGCAGTTCGGCCCATGAATAGAGGCAACTGCTAGTACAGCAAAATAACTCCACTAGCACCACAAAATAATCCACTATGCCGGCCTATATCTTTTAACTGTGAAGTGACTCAGTCGCGTCACCCTGGATTGGCAGTCTGGGCAAATGATCACCAACTGGATATCTACCACTCTTATTGTCTGTCTGCCATCAATTTTGTTTAATTCATTAATTCATTCATTAATTCAAAGAGTGGTAGGCAGTGGTACCCAGTCTGCCGATCCGGGGTAGTACCACCACTTACAAGTATACAGACCGTGAAGTGATTTGGTCACGTTTCGGGATCAGCTTGTAAGTTGCCGGTTCCATCTAGGCCGGCATAGTGGATGTGATTGCTACTCACAGTTATTGAATTGTAGTAGCAGTGACATTCATTCATGGACCACACTTTGGCTTAACATTAAGCGGGGTGCTGTCATATGTCGAGTCTCAATAAAAAAAAAAAAAAAATCAATGTTCGCGCAAAATCTAAGAAAATATGATATTAATAAATTAATATCACTATGCCGCCAAAAAACCTAGTAAAAAATCAATCAATCACACCTTTTTCTACAGAGATAGGCAGAGACAATGAAGCGCAACTTTCCACGATCCTGACACAACACCCACGCTTTCCTCACATCCGCATTTTTTTCATACAAGCCCAAAAAAGTTGAAACAAAAAACACTTCCTCTATCATCGTAAGACAATCGCTCCTGACTTTATTTAACCTAATCAAAGTTACCTACCCTTTTTAAATATAACATTCAACCCCCTTAATTTCTGATTGAACGAATTTGATCGCTTTTTAAATGCACCTAGGCGTTAACAAAACAGGTAGAGTTATTTGAGGCGTATCCCCGCTACGGAGTTCCGGTGACATCCGTTCTGCGCGTGCGCAACCAACCGTACACCAATTATATAGACTACATACAACTGTACGAGTATATTAGTTTTTTTTATTGTATATTAGTTTTTTATATTGTATATTAGTTTATTGTAAACTAAATGTATATTAGTTTTTTTTATTGTATATTAGTTTATTGTAAACTAAATGTATATTAGTTTTTTTTATTGTATATTAGTTTATTGTAAACTAACTGTATATTAGTTTTTTTTTATTGAGACTCGACTTGCCTGATAGTAAGCAAGGGCAACTCCAAGAGTGCCGACGACTGAAAAAAATGATTCAGTTGTTTTACAAACATACGACGCGCTGACTCTTTTATTTTGACTGCTGATTCAGACAGAATGCGTACGCCTGTTCTATATGCATTCACGGGTGTAAAAAGACGAGGTAGGAATAAGGTTTGCTCTTTGGCCGACATAGTGACGGCGACTGAGGCAGCTGTATACAAACTCGGTTTTTTTAGTCGTCGTCACTCTTGGACCTCCTCTTACTTATTATTAGGCGGGTCGAGGTCAGATGTCGTGTCACAATAAAAATAAAAAACAAAAAAGCTTAAAAAACTTCTCAGAACATTATACCATAGAGAATGTTCTGAGATAGTAATGTGTCTAGTAATATGTAATCTGTGACCAATCATAGTTTCCTATAGATACGTAGGTACCTGCTCGAAAATAATAGAGTTTAATTGCAATTTTAAATTGTTATACAGTTTGTTATTTTATTTTTATGGGTCAAAGGCTGTTAAGGTTTAATATATTTCCTTTTTAGCTGAGGCCATTCGTTAGTGAATCAGCGTCGATGGTGTTTCTATCATAATTAAATTAGGGCGATCGTGGTCTAGTGGTAGTGACCGAGTTTTATAGACCGAGAGTCCTAGGTTTAAAACTATTTGCCGGTACAAATGTATTTTTAGTACATGAACACAATATGTACTTTGGTTGCTCAGTGTCTATGATAAAAAACTAATAAAAACCTCATACAATCAATTAATCAAATTGTCACGCCCAACAAGGATAGACAGAGACAATCAAGCTCCAAAAAACTCGAATTAATAATTTAAAGAAATCTAATTTTAGTACTGCATAGTCGCTCTACGAAGGACCAATCATAAATCTATGGCATTAATCATTATGTCGCGACCCTAAACTTGTCATTTTTATACTAAACTACTAAAGTGCTTGTATTATAGAAACAGGACAACCAAAGTACATATATCAAAGATACATTGGTACCAGTGGGTGGTCTCGAACTTGTGCTCTCCGGTTTGTGTAACCATTGCACTGCCACTACACCACGGTCGCCTTGAAACACGACATTTGACCTCGACCCGCCTGATGACAAGCTTCTCTTACTTGCCTTATAGTAAAGGGAGATCTATGAACGCCGACGAGGCAACGACTGAATACCGACAGTTACGGCCTCGTTTTCGTACTTGAGTCCTCTGCAGTTTCTTTATACGTTCTTCAACAGTTCTCCTTCAGTGGAGCCACCCGATCTCCTCCAGGAAGGCCAGGAGACTCTTCTCGTTCCTGCAGACATCAGAAAGCGTCCTCACTTGCCGAGGAACTTTTGTATTTCTTCGGCCACGCTACTGCACTCTATGCACATTTCCCCCCATTTTTTTATAGCTCTGTCCTCCTCATTCCGGCAGCCCCTACTAACGGGGCTTTCACTGAAAACAGACACAGTTATAGGAATCTAATCCAATCAAATCCAAGGTTAGAGGAAGGGATTTTTATTTTTATTTTTTTGTGACTCGACATATGACGACACCCCGCTTGATGTTAAGCTGGAGTGTGGTCCATAAATGGATGTCACTGCTACTACAATTCAATAACTGTGAGTAGTAATCACATCCACTATAGTTTCTAAGTTACAAGCGAATCCAGAAACGCGACCAAATCACTACTACTACCACCACCAAAGTACTACCACGAATCGGCAGATAAACACTTTGGCGGATAAAGCATTCCACTTTTCGATTGTATGATAATACAGCGTATTATAATTTTTTTTCTTCTTTACAGAATCGAACCGGTGAAGGTCATTTTGATTTGAGTTGCGATTCCGAATGCAGTATTCAACAGGTCAGTACCAATTGAATAATAATTTGGTCATTTATGTATATTTTTTAAATCTATATATACTTACTAATCTATACTAATATTATAAAGAGGAAAGATTTGTATTTTTGTGTGTATGTTTGTAATGAATAAACTCAAAAACTACTGTCCCGATTTCAGAAATTCTTTCACCATTGGAAAGCTACATTCACCCTGAGTGACATAGGCTATATTTATTGCTAAAAAAGATTAGGGATCCTTACCAAAACTTACGTAACGTAACTCAAAGGTGTTAAAAATTGTTGTGCCTCGATCCACAACAACAATCTGTAACACGACATTCATTGAGTGTTAGGCGGTTCAGCTAGTTAATAATAAAGGAAGATATTTACGATTTTCATTTCGTTTAAAAATGTTTTATTACCTAAAAACTACTAAATTGTATTTTATAACGACCTTATTAAAAAAAGGAAACTTAACTTTGTAGACATATTAACCTTTGAACTATTTAGAATTGTAACGTTTCTCGTAAAGATAACATATATATGTATATTTTTTCGTATTAAAATTAGGTAAACTGATAATGAATTAGGTTCAAAAAAAAAAACAGAATAAAATACTTTCGTTATTTCGACGTCTACATTGTAAAGGTGGGTAACGACTGAGGCGACAGGCTCGGCCGATTGGTAAGCACACCAGTTTGTTGCGCGTAAAGTCCCGGGTTCGATTCCCGTTCGGAGAAAATATTTGTTTCATAGCTTTTATTTGTGATATTTATTATTATTAATAATATTACTAGGTATTAAATATTTCAAAAATTTGTTAATAAAAAAAAGGGCGAATATTTGCTATAATGGGTCTGGTTATCAGAGTGGTAGGCAGTGGTACCCAGTCTGCCGATCCGGGATAGTACCACCAATTTCAAGTATACAAACTGCGATGTGACTTAGTCGCGTTTCTGAATCAGCTTGTTAGTTGGTGTATTCACGTAGGCTGACATAGTTAACTGTGCTAGCTGTTGCTAGTAGATGTCGCTTCCATTTATTAGTCTCCAGCATAATATTAGCTTGGGTGGTATCATTAGTCCATTTACAGTAATAATAAAAAGATGCAAATGTAATCTTGTATTAATAATAAACGTAGATAGATAGATATAGGTACCCTTTATTGTGCAAAGGACATCATTCATTTTGTATGAGGACTTAGGCTTAATTGTATTACAAGTTGAATATACATTTTAAAATAGTTTAATGTATAAAGATTACAATATAATTGGAATATATTCTTTATTATGCATAGTTTAGGTGTGCAAAATGATAAAACTATAATTATGACAGTTCAAAGCAGAAATATGGCGTGTCTCCGTGATTGACAGACGACACAAAATTCATATCTTATTTTTCAAATAACTCGATTGCACAGCAATTTAAAGCAAAATTGTTATAAGTTTTATCAATTCAAGTATCAAAACTACCATTTATATATTTTTTATCATTGGACATTACGAAAGCAGTACACGGTAGTAGTAGTAAAAAAAACCGACAACCGATGGGAAACAAAGGTTCTAGAGTGGAGACCACGAAGGTAGGCAGCGTAGGTGTCAGCAGCTGTCCTAATTATATCCCACTAGGTGGACTGACAACACAGTGAAAGTCACGAAAAACTAGTGAATGCAACTGGCATCTTGTCGTTCGGAATGGCGTTCTAAGGAGCAGGCCTATGTTCAGCAGTGGATCATAATGATGATGATGATGGGTAGTGCATAAAAATAATATTATAAGTGGAAATATTCTACAGGCTCCACTATATATTGTACGTTGTTACTACCTCGTCTTTTCACACCCGTAATACCGGGTGTTCGCACTGGTCGGGGAAAGCATCCGCATTTTGTCGACCAAATCGGCAGTCGAACTAAAAAGTTCGGTACGTCTTTTCTTTGTAGAACAATCGACAAGTGGAATGCTTTGCCAGCCCACGTGTTTTCTCCCTCCTATAACCTTGGATCCTTCAAGCGATGCGTGAAGAAGCACCTTTGGCCGGCATAGTGACGGCGACTGAGGCAGCCGCGAACTAACTCGGATGTTTCAGTCGTCGTCACTCTTGGATCTCCTCTTGCTTATCATCAGGCGGGACGAGGTCAAATGTCGTGTCACAATAAAAAAAACATACTATTTTAATAAGTCATAAGTATATACGTAGGTAA
Source organism: Tinea trinotella (assembly GCA_905220615.1). NCBI lineage: Eukaryota > Metazoa > Arthropoda > Insecta > Lepidoptera > Tineidae > Tinea > Tinea trinotella. Next base: position 7,221,232 of record HG992314.1, read on the forward strand.
GAAACAATAAATTAATTAATAAATAAAAGATAATGTAAAAATGCAATCACTTCAACTATTGACCCAAGAAGATACAATGCGACATAATGATTTTATATATCAAAATATTTTGACTTATAAAAGACATTAAGATTAAAAAATATCACTTAATTTGTTTTCCTTTGGCACCAGACTTGGCAACAATGTATGTTGCGCACTCACACTTTTTTAATTATGATAATACTCGTATCATTATACTTTTTAATTATTATTATACTCATACTAATGATATGAAAGAAAATATGTCTTAATATTTTTCTTAGATTTTGTACGAACATTAATTAATGAATTAAACAAATTTCAAAACCAAAACCATAATAAACGCGATAGTCATCATCATCAGCCAGAATGCGTCCACTGCTGAACATAGGCCTCCCCCTTAGAACGCCATTTCGAACGACAAGATGCCAGTTGCATCCAACGGTAACCCGTGACTTTCACTATGTCGTCAGTCCACCTAGTGGGAGGCCTACCTACGCTGCGTCTTCCAGTTCGTGGTCTCCACTCTAGAACCTTTCTTCCCCATCGGTTGTCGGTTCTTCGAGCGATGTGGCCGGCCCATTGCCACTTCAGCTCACAAATTCTTCGAGCTATGTCGGTAACGCGATAGTAACCCGCATAAAATTAGTTTAATTCATAAAATTATTCTTTTAATTTTATATACTAAGCTACTAAAGTGCTTATATCATAGAAACAGGACAACCAAAGCACATATTGTATATCAAAGATATATTGAAACCGGTGGGTGGTTTCAAACTCGTGCTTTTGGTTTGTGTAGCCATTGCACTGCCACTACGGTGCAATGGACACCACGGTCGCCTTCAAATTACTTACATTTATTTTAAGTTCAATAGTATATTATGGTTACTAGGCAACCCAGCGCGGGATTTGGTCGGAGAAGATTCTACTGGGTTTGCCGCTAACGCATCGATCCAAACCGGTTTTTTAAATTTCTTTCGTCCATCTACTTTCACTCATCTTTTCCATTGTATAAAAAGAATTGTAGTGAGGAAAGCGAGGGATCTCATTCATTGATTGCACTCATTCATTGATTGCAAAGTCGGGCTTCACCCGACTTTGCAATCAATTTCAATTTTCTCAAGGAGCATCCCGCCTCACGGGTTGTTCCACCACTCATTCACGCTGTAACGTCCGCAATGGAACACAGCAATACCATCTCACAAAAAAAAAAAAAAAAAAAAAAAAAAAAGCGAGGGAGTTGTGTCAGGATCGTGGCAAGTGACGCTGCGTTGTCTTTGCCTATCCCTGTGGAAAAAAGGCGGTCGAAGTAAATATTGGTTTCATAGCTTATATTTGTTTTATTTGTAATGAAATGTTACAATTAATATTTGTTAAAAAAAAGAGGCGAATTTTTGGTTTGGATCTGGTTATGAAAGAGAGGTGGGCAGTGAGTAAAGCCCAGTCTGCCGATCCGCAGTAGTATCACCACTTACAAATATGCAGACCGTGAAGTGACTTAGTCGCGTATCGAAATTAGCTTTTAAGTTGCCGGTTCCAACTATGCATAGTAGATGTGAATGCTAGTTTCAGTTAATAAAAAGTAGTAGCAGTCACTTCCATTTATTGACTGCACTCCTGCTTAATATCAGGCGCGGTCTAATATAATTATGTCGAGTCACATTAAAAAAAACTAGTAAACTACTCAAAATGTGCACAATGAAAACAGGTTTTTGTTATAAAAAATCTTGAAATCTATTAAGTCCACCTTAGTTTAAGAAATTGTCAAATATCACTTAAGGGTGAGAGTTTTGTGGTCAAACAACCAACAGAGACCCTTCATTGGAGCAAATATAAAAAAAAAGTGTTATATATGGTCATAGAACTAGATAGAATAAATAGAACAGAAGTGTCTTTAAGTGAGTTCTTATGTTTTCTCAAATCCTTATTTTTTTTAGTATACCTTTCTATACTATATTTAGTATACATATTCTACGTACCTACGTGCTAAATTTTGCATTTAAACTGTATATTAAAATATTTTTGCCTGATACGTGTTTATTTTTATTGTGACTCGACATATGACAGCACCCCGCTTGATGTTAGGCCGAAGTGTGGTCCATGAATGAATGTCACTGCTACTACAATTCTATAACAGCATTCACATCAACTTGCTGATCCCGAAACGCGACCAAATCACTTCACGGTCTGTATACTTGTAAGTGGTGGTACTACCCCGGATCGGCAGACTGGGTACCACTGCCTACCACTCTTTGATAACCAGACCCGAAGCAAATATCCATCTCTTTTTTTTTATTAACAAATATTTGCAATATTTAATGTTATTAAATATTACAAATAAATTTGTTATAAATTGGTTGAGAATGTTTCAAAGTAATATATATATATATGTTTCATAATACGATTTAAATAAATATTAGCGAAAGAAATTTGTAAATAACAGGCGAATCGAACGGCCGACACTTTTTGGTGGTTATTTATCCAGTCTGCCGATGCGGGGTAGTACCACCACCAGAGCCGTCTTAAGCATATTCAGCGCCGGGGTGCGAAAGTCAAGGCTCCGCTCGCGTGGTCTTAGTGTAGTAGGTACCTATCGAAATTTATGGCGGTCGGCATGCGCCCCCTAGGACTCTGCGCCCGGGTGCACTGCACCCCTTGAACCCCCGGGTAAAGACGGCCCTGACCACCACTTACAACTGTGCAGACCGTATAGTGATTTAGTCCAACTTGAAACTGTAATAGTCGCCTCTGTTGAGGTAGGAGCTGCTTGCTGCTATGTTGTAAGAAAACCAAGTTCAAGTTTTAACAGAATACTTTATTATTGTACTTTAGTCTTAATATACATTTGGTATACATTGAATCGGTAGCGGTTGCGTCCCGTTGCACTCGCAGTGGATTTGCTCTTGCGGTCGAAAGATGGCGCCGCGTAGTGTGAGGTGCGGCGCCCAATACGAACAAGGTACCGCGCTTATATAAAGGGCGCTTGTCGAGTCTGCTTCAATGGAGCGCGCGCGGCGGCGGTGTACGGCTGAGGACTTCACAACCGGTTTCAACTAAGCGGAGGCCGAACCGGTTTCGAGCGTGCGTCGGCGTCGAGCTTGCTGATGGCGTCAATGTTGCAATTTTATATTGTAGTGCAGCTACAGTGCTCCCCCCCAAGCGTAGCGTACGGGTGGTATGATAACCCGTCCGGATTTAGTTGTCGTCACAGGATTGCTTGGTTTTGTAGGCGTATTCGTCTCACTGATAGGGGCTTCAATATCTTCATGGAGAACATAGGCTGGTTTAAGACGGTCGATTGAAATGTTGACAACTTTTCCGGCCATTTGCAGCGCGTAATATTTGTCATATCTCTTCACGACACGATGAGGGCCTGAGTACGGATGTTGCAATGGTTTCCGTACAGCATCTATTCGTACGAATACGCTATCGCAGGTGTGCAGGTCCTTGTGAATGAAAGTCTTCACGATCCTGCCATGCGTTCGTTGTACCGGCTTCAAGTCGCTTATGGCCTGTCGAAGTCTTTCTACATAATCGTGTGTCATCGGCGTGGAGTTCGAAGTGGGGACGAAAAAATCTCCGGGCAAACGAATCGTGCAGCCGTATGTTAACTCTGCAGGGCTAGTGTTTGTATCGTTTCTAACGGCTGCGCGAAGACCCATAAGAACGGTTGGAAGCTCTTCGGTCCATGTTTTTTTAGCGCAGAGGCGTGTCATGAGTGCTGTTTTAAGCGATCGGTGCCAACGCTCGACTATCCCATTGCTCTGAGGGTGGTATGATGTTGTACGAATCTTCTCAATGCCGAGCAGTTTAGTTAAATTTGTAAAAAGGTGACTTTCGAACTGCCGGCCTTGATCCGATGTTAGAAAGGCGGGGCAACCGAAACGCGCTATCCATGTTTCATAGACTACTTTTGCTATGACTTCTGCGGTTATTTCGAAAACTGGTACGGCTTCAGGCCATCTCGTTCGGCGATCGATCATCGTTACGATATATCGATGGCCCTCCTTAGAAGTAGGTAACGGTCCCACTATGTCAATGTGCAGGTGCTCGAAACGGTCTCGTTGAGGAAACTCTGCGATGTTGCTCAAGGTGTGTCGTTGAATTTTGGATGCCTGGCATTTCATGCACGTTTTTGCCCATGTCGCAACGTCTGTGTTCATCTTCGGCCAAAAGTATTTTTCTTGCATTGCTCTCCTTGTCGAACGAATGCCAGGATGGCTAATATCGTGTACTGCGTTAAATGCGGTTCGACGATATTCAGCTGGTAAGTACGGGCGGAGTTTTGAATTTGATGTTTCGCAATATAACATTCTATCGGAGTTCGGAATTGATACCTTCTTCATACTTAATCGCTCGTTGTTCATCAGCAATGTGGTAAGTGGGTCCTTCTCTTGCGCATACGAGACTTGATGGTAGTCGAGTGTGCCGGGACAGCTGATGGTCTCTATACGTGATAGCGCGTCGGCTACGATGTTATCTTCGCCGCTGATATGGCGTATATCCGTAGAGAACTCACTGATAAATAATAGTTGTCTCGTTCTTCGAGGAGTTTCACTGCTTGATGGTGGTTTTGACAGGGCATAAGTGAGCGGCTTGTGATCAGTATATATGATGATCTCGCGGCCTTCAAACATTTTTCTGAAATGTTTTACTGCCATATATATTGCTAGCAGCTCGCGGTCGAAAGTGCTGTATTTCTCCTGTGCACTTGTAAATTTTTTAGAGAAATATCCTAGAGGCAGCCATATTCCATTCATTTTTTGCTGCAACACAGCACCTGCGCCTTTATTCGATGCGTCACACATAATTGACATCGGCGCTGAATGGTGGGGATGAGCAAGCAATGCGGCGTTTGATATGCTACTCTTGCATGCTTCGTACGCTTTTGACGCGTCTTCTGTCCATTGTATCTTTGTTTTGTCCTTTTTCTTGCAGTTATGCATGTATGCATGAAGTGGTGCTTGAAGTGATGCAGCGTTCGGAATATTTTCGCGGTAGAAGTTTATCATACCGAGGAATCGGCGCAAAGCTTCAATATCATCTGGCCTGGGATAGTTTGTGATGGCTTCGATTTTTTCTTGAGGAGGTCGAATACCGTCTGCTGATACAATATAGCCCAAGAACTTGACTTCATCGCGGCCTAGGACACATTTTGATGGGTTAATAGTTATTCCAAACTTGTTAAGGCGTTGCAAAACCGTGCGCAGATCTTCAGCGTGTTGATCTTCGTTTGCTGACGCTATGATGAGGTCGTCAACAAATGGGAAAACGTTATGCAACCCAGTCAATACTTGGTGAATGAAGCGTTGGAATGTCTGTCCAGCATTTTTTAGCCCGGGACACATGCGCGGGAACTCATATAACCCGAATGGCGTTATTATTGCAGTTTTTTCGATGTGATTTTCGTGAACGGGTAACTGCTGATACGCTCTGTTGAGGTCAATAGTTGAAAAAATCTTCATGCCGTTAAGCTGGTAGGTGAAATCGCGTAATCGTGGCACAGGGTAGCGGTCGGGCGTTGTAATTGAGTTCAGTCTTCGATAGTCCCCGCACACACGAATGTCGCCATTCTTCTTAGGCACGACATGAAGTGGGCTCGCCCACGGGCTCATGCTGGGTCGACATAACCCCTGCTCCATCATAATCTCGAATTCTTTCTTGACTGCAAGATAGCGATGAGGCGGGATCGGACGTGCTTTAGCATGTAGTGGACGGCCTGTGGTTTCAATATAGTGTTCGACGTTGTGCTTCGGACAATTTTTCATTGATGACGGCCTCGTAATATCCGGAAACTCCGCAAGTATTCGGTGGTATTTCTGTGCTACATCTATGGTCCGTATTGTAGGCTCCGTGGACGTACAGGGCGTTGCTCGTGTAGATAGCTTTGTCTGCTTATCTACAAGACAGTGGCCTGCGAGGTCAACTAATAGTTTATGATGACGTAAAAAATCGGCTCCTATAATCGGCTTACTGACAGCTGCCACTATAAACTTCCATCTGAATGGTTTTCGCAACTTGAGGTCGAGTTCGAGAGTCTTTTCGCCAAACGTAGATATAACACTGTTGTTCGCAGCATATAGGTTAAATGAAGTCGGCGTTGTGTTGGCTCCCTTCCGTTTCGGTATTACTGATATGTTTGCTCCGGTATCAACGAGGAAAGACAACTTAGTGTTCTGATCCGTGATGAATAGACGGTGTGGTTTAACCCATTCGCCGGATCCCGTCGCAGCCAGCGTGGGTACTAGTTTTCCGTGTTTTTATTAACGTTGAAACTGCATGGTGGTATACACTTCCAAGCTTCTTTTCCAAAACGACGATGAAACCGACAGTATCTGTTGCTTTGCCCGGAGAAACGCGGTATAACTTGATGATACGTTCTTGTTTGTGCTCTGCAATGGCAGCGAGGCGCTGCTGCAACGCGATCCACATTAGTTCTTCGCATTTTCAATTCGGCGATCTCACGGCATAAGTGCTCGATCTTCTCATGTATGTCATCATTTTGTTTAGGAACTGGCGCACTGGTAGACGGCTGTGGTTCAGATACGGCGTTGATTTCTTGGCGCGATTGTTCGTATACTCTGTCTGCAACATTCGCGAGCTCAGTAAGGCCAGGGTCCTTCATAATGCTCTCGCTGACCGTGAGTGCAGCGCGGACCGCCGGGGGTAGATGGTTCGTCCACATGACACGTAGCGCCGCATCTGTGAAGTTGCGCTTGGCGAGAGTTTTCATACGACGAAGAAGCTGTGATGGTTTCATGTCACCTAATTCCAGCTCTGATAATAGTCGCTGAGTTTCGCGTTCTTCCGTTTCGCCATACACCTCTATGAGCCGACACTTGAGTGTTTTATACTGGTTTTCTTCTGGGGGGTCCAAAAGTATATCGCCAACTTCGTCTAAATCTTGTCGTTCAAGTTGGCCAACGAGGGTTGCAAACATGGCTTTGTCCCCCTTTTTTTGTGGAGATGTGACTGTCTCAAACTGAGCAAACCACATTTTGATCCGGTCCCTCCAGATAGTCGGGATTCGGATAGCCGTGGACACCCCAGAAACTTCATTTTCTTGAGTTGAAACTGTTTTTCCTCCTTGGTCTTTTGTTTCTGACATCTTCTTTAGTCGGGGTCACCACTGTTGAGGTAGGAGCTGCTTGCTGCTATGTTGTAAGAAAACCAAGTTCAAGTTTTAACAGAATACTTTATTATTGTACTTTAGTCTTAATATACATTTGGTATACATTGAATCGGTAGCGGTTGCGTCCCGTTGCACTCGCAGTGGATTTGCTCTTGCGGTCGAAAGATGGCGCCGCGTAGTGTGAGGTGCGGCGCCCAATACGAACAAGGTACCGCGCTTATATAAAGGGCGCTTGTCGAGTCTGCTTCAATGGAGCGCGCGCGGCGGCGGTGTACGGCTGAGGACTTCACAACCGGTTTCAACTAAGCGGAGGCCGAACCGGTTTCGGGCGTGCGTCGGCGTCGAGCTTGCTGATGGCGTCAATGTTGCAATTTTATATTGTAGTGCAGCTACACCTCTATTCATGGACCGTACTCTAGCTTAACATCAAGCTGGGTACTATAAAAAAGTATTGTATGTCTAAAAATGCAACCAATTAAAAAATCTCCTCTAATCAGGATACATATCTATAATGTATCTGTTATCGATCATTCGCATTAACAAAAAGTGACGTAAAACATGATGTTTCTGCTAAACTCTTGACATTTACTACTGGTTAATGTCAAAATTATCTGCCTCGAACCAATTTACGCACCCTTCGCAGACAACAAAAAAATAATTTGAAGTGGGCTGCATGTGAGACTGGCTGTTACTTAGTTAGTCAAACTTAGTTGTTTTCAATTTTCAAATTGTGAATTTATTTCTGTTTCGTTTTTGGTTTGAGAATTTGATGTTAAGTTTTGAATGTGTATGAAATGAATTTATTTTAATGATGAATTTAACAAATTTTATGCAGATTTTTTTTTGTGCGGCTAGTATTTGTTTAATTCATTAATCAATGTTCGCGCAAAATTTAAAAAAAAAATTTAATGAATTAAACAAAATTTATTCGGCTAAATATCGCGTCTATTTTTGTTTTCGATTTTATGATTCGTGACCACGATTGCCTCAAAGCTCTCTAAACTTCGGAATAATAATAAAAAAAATGTAAAATCAAAAACGAAAAATAAACGCGTTAGGTAACCGCATAAATTTTGAATTTACTTACCCAATTTATTTTAATTCTAAATACATATTAAATAAAGCCGTCCGTTAAGTCCCGGGTTTGATTCTCGGTCGGAGCAATGATTTGTTTCTTACATTTTTTGTAATATTTATTTATTAAATAGAATGTCCTAAGTATTTGTCAATAAAAAAAATGAAGCAGATATTTGCTCCGAGTCTGGTTGTCTGGTAGTGAGCAGTGGTGCTGATCCGATGTAGTACCACCACTTACGAGCATACAGACTATGAAGTGACTTAGTCGCATTTCGATATCAGCTTGTAAGTTGCCGGTTCCAACTAGCCAGCATGGCGGATGTGACTGCTACATGCAGCTATTTAACTGTATTAGCAGCCCTTTAATGGACCTAATTTGGTCTTAAGAAACAGAAGGATCCCTAAAATAGCTACAAAATACAATTTTTTATACTATTTTTACTTATGGTATCAAACATAAGTCAGAAGGGGATGAATATATATTTTTACATTCGTAATTTAGAAGGTTATCACTAGTTTTGATGATCATTTGACAACCTAATTTGATAGAATAACAAATGACATTAAAATATTTCAAAAAAGGATGACGGAACAATTATACCGCTACTCTTGCTACGACTTTTAATTAAGCAGCATTAAAAGTCAACCAAGTGGCTGTATTTGCAAAAAGTAGTGAGTATTTCAAAGAAAGTGTCTCTTTCAGTCACACGTGGTATAAATATAGTATAAATGAAATAAATAACACTGAATTAGTTCTTATTTTAGCACAGCTTTTATTCTTTCCATATTCTTAGGATTTCTTAACGGAAACTACACAACTAATAAACCTTTTTTTTTTTCTAAAATAGACAAGCCGTGTTATATGCACGTCAGCAGGTTTACACAAAACTGCATTCACTCATTCACGACTCACAGGAAAGTGGCCGTTATTTTGTTTAACTAAACTAAACCAATTATAGGTAAGCATTAAAACACTAGAAAGACGGGGCTTTTATTTAAAATAAAAACTTACGGCCGAATTGTACGGCCTCCTAATTTCGTAAATCGATTAAAAATTAATCAATCAATCAAATTGTCACGCCTTTTCTCACAGGGAAAGGCAGAGACAATGAAGCGCCTCTTACCACAATCCTTACACTGTTTCCTCACATCCAAAATTCTCTTCATACAGGCTCTGTGGTTATGGGCATAAATTAATAGTTGTATAAAAGCCGACTTAATGCCAAAGGTTTTCTCTACCAGGAAAACTTTTAGGATGTTGATCCGATACGATGGAGATGAGAGGGGTAGGGTGCAAATAAAGACTTGCTTCGGGTGACGATTTTTTCATTACCAGACCGCGGTCGTCTTAACGGAAATAATCTTTTTAGTCGAATGAATTTTAAATGTTAAATTTTTCTTTGTGATCATTAAGATACTGTTATGTACGGGCTCGTGTCCACACTTAAATTCTCTGCGGTTTATTTGTGCGTTATATTGAGACCTTTCTCGTTCCTGCATATCTCCGGAAGCGTCCTCGCGGTGCCGAGGAACTTCTGTCTTGCTTCGGCTACACTACTGCAACTCAAGAGCACATGCGCAGCTGTCTCCTCCACATTCAGTCAGTCCCTGCAAATGGGTCTATCAGAAAGGTGTTTGTTAAAAGCGAAATGTCCTATTATGGCACCTACCATGATGCGGAGCTCATCCGGTCAAGCTATAAGATAGACTATAAAAGGAAGAAATTAGCGCTCTATTATCTCTGCCTATACGTTTGGCAATTGAGACATGTTAATTTGATTATCAATATGAAATCGATTGGGTTCGATGCGGGACTTTTTGCCTTCGATGATGCTGTTTATTACTTATTGCTCGACTTGCCGGATTATCTTTACAGACCTACGTCCAGTTTACAGTTGTCTTGAATTTTAAAATTCTAAATATTTTTTCGTTGTTCGTACAAGTGTTAATCACTCATGTTAATACTTCATATACAATGCATATCTTCTTTCATCTTAGTAATAAATTCTTAGAACAATATTTCCGGAATTAAAAGCTATGAAAGCTCGTCAGATTAAACCAAGCGCTACACAAAACTTCGCTCCAAGCGAATACGCTCATCGCTACGAACATGGTACGTGGTTAATTTTAAAGTAAACGGTAAGTTTACTTCAAAATTAATATTATTTTTTTAAATATATATCGGTCCGGTTTGGTAAAATTATACGGAAAAAGAACATTGATATTGAAAGCACTATATTAAACTTCTTGAAGCTATTTTGAAATATCCGCTAAATAAAAATTATTTACTTAGCGTGAAATTAGTGAATTTTGTAATAATATCTAATTATTTAAAAACAGATAAAATTATAAGTATATTAACTATAATTAAACTACAAATAAAAAATATCATCTAATGACGTCGCATCAGAGATAGTCCCAGGGAAACTGGCAACATTTCCCCTTTGTATAGCAAGGCTAATACGTTGGCAGAAATAATTGCCAGCCTTTCTGTCTACAGACTTCTCCGTCAGCCGCATAGACAACTTCTTGGCCAGAGGAAAAAATTAAAATATTGAAATCGCTATGTTGAAATTGTTAAACGTTATATTAAAAGCACTATATTGAAATGCCCCACACCAGCTCGTGTAAATTCACTCGCAGCTAATAACGCTAAAATTTGCACCGCTGCTTTGTGGCCTTTTAGACATAAACCGTTTGTTGTTTTTGACGCTCGCAGCGGTAAGCGGGTTCGCTTGAAGCGACGTGTTTCGTAGCCCTGCCCTTAGGTAATTGAGATACTTATGAAATGCAAGTGGAGATTTACGAATGTTACGGTGTTAATATACTTGAGCTGTATTAATTCGTTGTTGGTTTTTTTCAACTTAAATCCATTTAGTGATATTAGAGATCTGACCTTGGAAAGCGTGTCAAATGTTCTTTCCGCGCCGCTCATCTAAATTCGCTCGCAGCGAATAACGCTACAATTTGCAGGGCTGTTTGTTTGTTTTTGACGCTTGCAGCGGTTAGCGGTTTAGCTTGGAGCAACATGTTTCGTAGCCCTGCCCTTTGGTAATTGAGATGATTATGAAATGCAAGTGGAGATTTACGAATGTTAATATACTTGAGCTGTAATAGAACAATTAATACGTTGTTTGTTTTTTGTTCAATTAAAGAGTAGTATGCAGACTGGTAACTTTCCCAATCTTCCGATCCTGCGAAGTATCACCACTTTCAAGTTTTTTTTTATTATTGTGACACGACATCTGCCCTTGTCCCGTCTGATAATAAGCAAGAGGATAATAATAAGTGACGACGACTGAGAAAACCGGGTTTGTTCTCGGCTGCCTCAGTCGCCGTCACTATGCCGGCCAAAGGCGCTTCTTCACGCATCGCTTGAAGGATCCAAGGTCATAGGATGAGGAAAAACACATGGGCAGGCAAAGCATTCCACTTGTCGATTGATCTACAAAGAAAAGACGCACCGAACTTTTTAGTTCGACTGCCGATTCGGTCGATAGAATGCGGGTGCTTTCCGCGACCTGTTACGGAAGTACGGAAGTGAAAAGACGACGTAGGAATAAGGTTGAAGAGCTCCTCGGAACATTCTCCGTGGTATAGGCGTTTGAGGACGCACAGAGCCGCCATGTCTCTGCGTAGTAAGTGTATGCTACAGACTTAGTCGCGTATTCGGGATCCGTTTTAAAGTTGACGGTTCCAACTATCAACTAGGCCGGCATAGTGGATGTGACTGCTACTTAACATCAAGCGGGGTGCTGTCATATGAGCGTGTAACCTTCATTGCTTCCGTGGTCCAGTACACGTAAGTTCCTAAGTGTATCACAGCCTTTACACTTAAGGTCATATTCCCCATAAGTACAATATTAAGATATTACTTATGAGAATAATGGTGGCCGTTATTTGAGCGTTATTATAAATGTTATAGTTAATACGATATTCATTTACTTTTATTGCTTTAACTCTTATAGGCTTAACGTTCATAGGTCAATCAATCAATCAATTTTTTTTTTATTGTGACTCGATATATGACAGCACCCCGCTTGATGTTAAGCCAAAGTGTGGTCCATGAATGAATGTCACTGCTAATACAATTCAATAACTGTGAGTAGCAATCACATCCACTATGCCGGCCTAGATGGAACCGGCAACTTACAAGCTGATCCCGAAACGTGACCAAATCACTTCACGGTCTGTATACTTGTAAGTGGTGGTACTACCCCGGATCGGCAGACTGGGTACCACTGCCTACCACTCTTTGGTAACCAGACCCGAAGCAAATATCCGTCTCTTTTTTTAATAACAAATATTTGCGATATTTATTATTATTAAATATTACAAATAAAAGCTATGAAACAAATATTTGCTCCGACCGGGGATCGAACCCGGGACTTTACGCGCAACAAACCAGTCGCTAAACCGTTCGTCCACGCCTGTCGTCAAATTACTGGAATCAAATTCAATAATATTTTTAATTTTTTTAATTTTATTTACATTTCTATACTAAGCTACTAAAGTGAAACAGGACAACCAAAGTACATATATCGAGGATACATTGGTACCGGTGGGTGATCTCGAACTCGTGCTCTTCGGTTTGCGTACCCATTGCACTGGGTTGCATTGACTTGGGTTCAAATCCCGGTCGGAGCAAATATTTGTATCATAGCTTTTATTAGTATATAATAATATTTATTAATAATTAAAAAACAGGCGGATATTTGCTCCGGGTTTGGTTGTCAAAGAGTGGTAGGCAGTGGTGCCAAGTCTGCCTATTCGGGGTAGTACCACCACTTACAAGTATACAGACCGTAAAGTGACTGACTCGCATTTCGGGATCAGCTTTAAATTGACCGGTTGCAACTTACAGTTATCTAACCGTCAGCTCCATTCTTGGACCGCACTCCAGCTTAACATCAGGCGGGGTGCTGTAATATGTCGAGTAATGTACAATATTAGGCTACTTAAGTATTTATTTATATCATAGAAACAAAACAACCAAAGTACATTGGTATTGGCGAGCGGTATTAAACCAGCGCTCTCGGTTTGCGTGACCATTGCCTTACCACAACACCACAGTCGTCTTAGTCTACATAGTGAGTCAATAACCTAATATATAAAACGCCGCGGCCCTTTGTTCTATTGGCTAGGTGCATGGGTAGGCTTGGGGTGACGATGGCGTGAGAGAAGCGACCGGACGCAGAGAGGAAGGAAGCTGCTAGTTGGCTCCCCACATAACTATTTCAGTTTGCCATATTAAAGTTCATTGCATTGCTCCCCCGCATCACGATTTCATGGCAATTCCAAAATAATAATAACATCAATAAACTATTCGTATGGCCAACCGGAAAGTATATTTATTTGTGATTTATGTGTCTTATTTGCCTTCCAGTGACATATTCGAGTTTGTGTGTGAGTTGTTTGAGTGTGTGTGTGTGTGTGTGGGGAGATAGGTATTATACTAATAGGTTTCATTCGTATTTATACCTTGGTTGTCCTGTTTCTATGGTATAAGCACGTTTATATCATAGAAATAATTGAATTAACTTCCCATAAGGACAAGCAAAGACAAAGGAGCGGTCACACATTTATTAATCTTGACTTTTAAAAAGATTTAAAAAATATATATATTGAGAGTTGACTTGCCTGATGGTAAGCAAAAGGAGGTCCAGAAGTGCCGATGACTGAAAAAAACGCCTCAGTTGACGGTTGCCGCAGTCGTCGTCTCTATGCCAGCTAAAAGTGCTTCTTTAGGCATCGCTTGAAGGATCCTAGTAACAGGATAGAGAGAACACATAGGATGGAAAAAATATTCCACTTGTCGATTCACAATAAAAAATAAAACTGTAAATCGTGTGAAATTTCAAAATTTAGCTTTTAGAGTTTAATTTTAGCAAATTTTCCCCTCTTATTTTACTTTATAAACCCAATGAAGTGAAGATATAAATAACAACATCGTATCAAGGGCTACTTGGTACAGGAAGAGGTTGTCCACAGTGACTGCTCACGCTCATACTCGTACCCGCACAATAATGTACTATGGGATACAAGGCTTTATGGACACACGTCACACTCTGGCGATCTTTGAAATCACACTTCCGTTTGGACCGTTAACGTTTTATTCATACTAAATATAATTTATATTCTGTTTTTATTATGACATAATTTATAATTAGATATTATTTGCATTATGTTGAGTTACCATAGAGCTTGTATGAAGAGAATTGTGAATGTAAAGGAAGCGAGGGAGTTGTGTCAGGATCGTGACAAGTGGAGGAGCGCTCCATTGTCTCTGCCTATCCTTGTGGGAAAAAGGCGTGACAATTTGATTGGTGATTGATTAATTTTACACCAATTCTAGAATTAATATTTTTACAAAAAGGTAGGTATAGTCTGTCTAAACCGAAATGACGCGCCCCTCCACCGCATTTGCGCACATGAGAAAACATAAAATATGAATGCAACATTCAGTTGCTGGTTGGACACATAAGGAGGAGCACGTTAATAAAGTATAGTTAGTAATATTTGCATTCACACATTTAAATACATCAATAAAGTGGAGGGGCGCGTCATTTATAGTTAGACAAGCTATAATTTATTAATACCTAGGTTTATAGTACATATTTAGTAATTTTCAAAATAACATAATATAATTTATTTATTACATTAAAAAATATAATACGCGTAGGTCTATAAATTCTTCTAAATAAGAGATATCAATTTAAGTGGCAGTTATTTTGGACTGGGGGTTATTTAATTGGTTAAGCAGACATTCTAGATTAATTTGAACAATCTCACGCAGTTAATGTTAGCTCAATCAAGGACCAGAAAATGCTACGAACATAGATCAATAGACAAATAGACGACGCGTAGGACGACGCCCCGTTCATTTATATATCTACAGCCGTTCTTCATCGCTTTCACTCGCATATAGGGCTCCGCTATCTTGGCTCTTGGACCTTCCGGATAAAAGTAACCTTTTAAAATAATCCCGTACCTTAATCCCTAAGCATTTCAGGATTAAGACGTGTGTGCGTTATGCTGTCCACTTTACGCACCAATTTGTACACCATATCAAATGAGTCCATTTAAGATACTATAAAATAATCTTACAGGATTTGATGCAGAAAAGACACAACGTCTGCAAAAATATTAATAAACATCTTGGAAATTATTATGACTAAAAAAACATATTTTTTATTGTGACTCGACATATGACAGCACCCTGCTTAATGTTAAGCCGAAGTGTGGTCCAAGAATGAATGCCACTGCTACTACAATTCAATACCTGTGAGTAGCAATCACATCCACTATGCCGGCCTAGATGGAACCGGCAACTTACAAGCTGATCTCGAAACGTGACCAAATCACTTCACGGTCTGTGGTGGTATTGAGGATAGTGCAAAAACCATTACAAAAATGTCGTCTCTTTTAACATTTTTGTACACTAGTCTGCCGCGATCGCGATGGCTTTAGAAACGACGGATCACAATAATTAAAATAAACGCCATAGTAAGCTACTACAAAGGTCTCTTGGCTCATAAACTATTTTTGTATTAGGTATTTTAATGTCTAATAAAACGAAGTCTAGAAATTAGTGTTCTGTGGTTAGTTGTTTCAAGGTACAAGTTCAGTATGCACGTAGCCATGGTAACTGCACTGAATAATAACTAGCATAGGCTTTATTATTGAATACCTTGACACTAAACATATAGTAAACTATCTATATTCCTAATATAGATAATATACAGAGATAGATAGATATGAATAATAAATCAAAATTAAAAATAAAACGAACTGAACACCTTAAACAATGGCACCATAGTTATATCTCTTAAATATCTCTTGCATCCTCATGGTGCATCATCAGATACTCCAGATTTTATTGTGACTCGACATATGACAGCACCCCGCTTTATGTTAGGCTGGTGTGTGGTCCATGAATGGATGTACTACAATCCTGCTACTACAATCCAATAACTGTAACTAGCAATCACATCCACTATGCCGGTCTAGTTGAAATCAGCAACTTACAAGCTGATCCCGAAACGTGACCAAATCACTTCACGGTCTGTATACTTGTAAGTGGTGGTCTAACCCGGATAGGCATACTGGGTACCACTTAACATCAGAGATAAAATATGTAGAGTTACAATAAAAAATACTCAGTGACTTACTATGCCTTACTAAGCCAGCCAAAAATCCACGAATTAATGTTTTTTTTTTTATTGTGATGCAACATCGGAACTGGCATTTTACTTATTTATAACCTAAAATTTTCTTAGAATTTGCGCAAACCTATATTAATGAATTAAATAAATTTTATGCGGATTACTATCGCGTTTATTTTGGTTATTGATTTTACATTTTTTTATTATTCCGACGTTTCGAGAGCTTTGCAGCAATCTTGGTCACAGAGAAACTGAAATAAAACTTGTTAAATTTATTTATAACTTTTGTAATCACTACATTTTTTGTAAACTATTTTTTAAGATAAAAAATTCTTATCGTGAAAGATTTAAAAAGTTCTGAGTAATTCATTTTATAGTTTTTTTATTGGGTATACTTAATTTTAATTTAAAATATTAGGCCTAGTGCCTTTAACCTTAGAGCTTATATGAGGAGAATTATGGATGTGAAGGAAGCGAGGGAGTTGTGTCAGGATCGTGGCAAGTGGCGCCCCATTGTCTCTGCCTATCCCCGTGGGAAAAAGGCGTTACAATTTGATTGATTAATTTTCTCACCAATAAAATTGTTTAGTGCACGTGGCAATTCAAACAATTCCAAAAACTTGCGTAAAATAATAAAAGAATTAATTATTAATTAATTAGGCCAACTTCCTTCACAACTTCCTTCACAACTTCCTAATCGCTTCCTTCACATTCACAATTCTTTTCATACAAGCTCTATAGTTATGGACACTAGGCAACCTAGCTTTCTTGTGAGAAAACATAACTAAATAAATCAAGTATCTAAATAAAAAATTATATACTTAATAATAAATAAGTAAATGCAATTAGAGCAAGCAAAGGTCGTTTACAGAGGTGCACACTGTGACATACGAGTATATTGAATATTCATGAATGCACCTGACGTTACGGAAATCCTAAGGGCCGGTAATACAACACACACTAAGAAACGGCTATGGGAACATACTTTTAACATTATTTTTTATTGTCACAGGGATAGGCAGATACAATAGAGCGCCACTTGCTTGGCTCTCCGATTTGGTCGGAAAGCACCCTCCTGGTGAATATCAGATTTATAAATTCCATTAATCTACTTTTACTCACCTTTTCCATGTGCCCAAACCATCGAAGAATTTCTTATTCCTTGTCAATACATCTTATTTTAAATCACATCTATCGCGCACTGTGCTATTCCTCATTTCTTATCGACGTAATTTACAGATACCCGCCTAATCTTAAGATAGTTATTTAACTGTAAGTAGCGGTCACCTCTACTGTACTGGCCTAGTTTAAAATGCAACTTACAAGCTGATCCCGAAACGCTTGCAAAAAAAACTAAGTCACTTCACGGTCTATATACTTGTAAGTGGTGGTACTGGGCACCACTGCCTACCACTATGCCGGCCAAAAATTATGTTTAAGCAACCGTTGAAATGGTTGCCCTAAACCGTTTCAGAATGGGCAGGTTTTGCTCTACTGCACATAGGCATAAATTATTTAAATATCTGCTTAAATATTCCGTTAAATATTGTATATTCCCACGGTTACATGTCATGTTATGCTACTACACAGTACTGGGAAGCATTGTGATGCGACGCGTCCATTCGTCCGTCCGTCCGTGGACAATTTTATTATTTTTTTATTGTGGCTCGACATATGACAGCACCCCGCTTGATGTTAAGCCAAAGTGTGGTCCATGAATGAATGTCACTGCTACTACAATTTAATAACGGTGAGTAGCAATCACATCCACTATGCCGGCCTAGGTGGAACCGGCAACTTACAAGCTGATCCCGAAACGTGACCAAATCACTTCACGGTCTGTATACTTGTAATTTAATCCCTGTACTTTCTTAAAGGCAATACAGAAAGGTAGACACAATGGCTTCAAAAAAAATCAATAGTAAAGATAAAAGATAAATAGCAGTTTCATGTTTTGTTTTAAATTATTGATATATTATATTTTGATCTAATTATCAATTATTGATTTTCAATTTATCAATCAATCAAATTGTCATGCCTTTTTCCCACAGGGTTAGGCTGGGCTACAGATATTATTAAAAAAAAAATATTGTGACTGGAAGCGACTACTACTAATTGTTAAGATGTTAAATAACTGCAAGTAGCAATACACTATGCCGGCCTAGTTGGAACCGGCAGCTTACTAGCTGATCCCAGAAAGTCACTTCACGGTTTGTAGACTTATAAGTGGTGGTACATTGATAGTGGTGCTCATGGTACTACCCAGAATAATAATTCAACTAATAATTTATGGTAGTAATAATTTAACAAAAGAGTAATAATATAATTTAACAAAAAGAAACAATTTAATTTAACAAAAAGGAATAATTTAATTTAACAAAAATTAATAATAATATTTAACAAAAAGGAATAATATAATTTAACAAAAAAAGGACCATCTCTCTCTAACACATACAAAGGGTAAGAATCCATTAGTACAAGTTACAATAGCAGTCTGCACTCAGCGGCGACAAAACTAATTCTTATTTCCTCATTAGGCGAGAGTGTCCCCTGCGGACAAATGTGTATAATCTTATTTGCTGCATTATTATATACCTTATGTGTTAGGTGATAGCGTCTATTATTAAACTACAACAATGATAAATGGCTTAGCAAATGTAAAAATGTTCTTTTTGTTTGTTTTGATTTTAATATTGTGTAAAATAACTACAGTCTGCCTACTAGTCTGCGAGCCAGGGTATACAGACCGTGAAGTGACTCAGTCGCGTTACGGGATCAGATTAAAAGTTGCCGGTTCCAACTAGGCCAGCATAATCGATGCGATGCAAACCTAACCCCGCTGTCGAAAAACGAGGCAGGAACGAGGTTAAAGAACTCCTCGGAACATTCATCGTTATTAATAATTAAATAGGCCAGCATAGTTGGAACCGGCAACTTACAAGCTGATCCCGAAACGTGACCAAATCACTTCACGGTCTGTATACTTGTAAGTTTTGGTACTACCCCGGATCGGCAGACTGGGTACCACTGCCTACCACTCTTTGATAACTAGACCCGAAGTAAATATCCATCTGTTTTTTAATATTAACAAATATTTGCAATATTTAATATAATTATTAAATATTACAAATAAAAGCTATGAAACAAATATTTGCTCCGACCGGGAATCTAACCCGGGACTTTACGCGCAACAAACCAATCGCTAAACCGTTCGTCCACGTCTGTCGTATAAAGTTTCTCGTGTTATGTTATTATTTGCTTACTTAAATAAAAGGAACAACGGATGTGCTGGACATAGCAAATCCGTAGCCGCTTATTCGTTTAGAATTAAGCACGAGATTATACGATTCTGTGATTTGTTATTTCACCGGTTGTTATATTAAATGATATTAAACATGAGCGGTAAATAAGATCACTATGAAGTATTATTTTATATCAGGATCGTAGAAGTGGCGCTCTATTGTCTCTACACACTCCTCTGAGAAATGTAGTGATTTAATTAAATTATAATAATTTGATTAAGTTCTATTAGATTGATGACAGGCATGGCGCAATTCAACAGTTCGTTACGCATAAAGTCCCAGGTTCGATTTCCGGTCGGAGCAAAGACTTTTATATAGCTTTTAAAATAATTAGAAAAAAGAGGCGAATATTTGCTCCGGGTCTGGTTGTCAAAGAGTGGGAGGTACTAGTGCCCAGTCTACCGATCGTGGATATTTTTTTATTGTGACACGACATTTGATCTCTTGCTTGATGATAAGCAAGAGGAGATCCAAGAGTGACGACGACTGAAACGACCGAGTTAGTTAACAGCTGCTTCAGTCGCCGTCAAATATAAATAATACAATTCAAGGCGACCGTGGTGTAGTGGCAGTGCAATGGTTACCGAGAGCACGAGTTCGAAACCAATGTATCCTTAATATATGACTTTGCTTGTCCTGTTTCTATGATATAAGCACTTTAGTAGCTTAGTATAGAAACGTAAATAAAATTAAAAATAAAAACCCACAGTTATTAATTAACACACAAACGAAAATAGCAGTTGACCTACTGTTGCCCAAGGTCGGCTGATAGTGGCCAACATAGTGTTAAGAGGGTCCTTGTGAGGAGAGCCATTGGGATGCCCGGGTGTGGCCCCCAATATGCGTCCTGTACTCAGAGAATGGACACTATAGAGCGCGTAAAACCTCTTTATTATTATAATACAGAATTGTAAGCATTAGTTCCTTTTTATGTCAAATAATAAATAAATTGTTTGAGCTTAGAATATTATTTATAGATTATAAACATGGTATAAGGGGACCGTGGTGTAGTGCGATAGTTACGCAAACGCAAAGAACGGGTTCTAAACCACTTGCCATTATCAATGTACCTTTAATAATTTAGTTGTTATGTTTCTATGATACAAGAATTTTAGTAGCTTTGTATAGAATTATAATATTTATAAACATATTCGATTGTTATATTAGCTAACAAAAGTGATTTGTGTGAGACGCAGACTATGCGTACTTCAACTTTGCACTGGTTCTCTAAAGTTAATTCGTAGTGATATATCTACCCACGCCTTAATTTCTACAGATTTAAATGTAAAGGGCAGAGAACTTTCCAGAACCTGACACACCCTTTTGGTTTTATTACATCCTTTATGAGACAGAAGCAAAAGAGTTTATGAACACAGACGATTACTAGTTTACATAACAATAAAATCTAATAGACAATGATCAGCTGTATTATCTATTGACATTTGTAACAAAACGTTTTTGGTAATAACTATATATTGTTCACATTTATGCATATGGTTCATACTGCATTGTACACGCTCTAATAAATATTTGTTACGTCCTGTATTATCCAATTGGTCCAGTAAAGTGGTTGGCGTGGGCTCGCGCGTGACCTGACTCTCTGATGCAGAGAGTAATCTATACAGAATTTTGGAGCCAGGTAAATAAATCTAACTCTGCTCGTATTATAGATTCCAGGCGACCAAAGCACATAACAATATATCTATACTAATATTTTAAAGAGGAAAGATTTGGAAGTTTGTTTGTAATGAATAGGCTCAGAAACTACTGGGCCGATTTTTTAAATTTTTTCACCATTTGAAAGCTACATTCTTCGTGAGTAACTTTTGTCATGTGGTAGTGGAGGCTACTACTACAGTAAAATAACTATAAATAGCAGTCGCATCCACAATGCTACCGGCAACTTTCAATTTGAACTCGAAACGCGACTGAATCTCTTCTCGATACGTGGAAACGCTTGAAAGTGTTGGTCCTACACTACCTCGAACCAAACACTAGACAAATGACCACTGACTGTATTTTTTTACTTATTTTGCGTTCCATTGTATTGTCCGACTTTTTTTGTCTTGTTTTTGTCCTGTAAAAGAAAGAAACCCATTGGATTCATCTTCATATAGTTGTCAAAACCTCATTGATAGATTAGGGAAGCTATGTCTCCTTTTGAAATTGTGGCATTATTTTTATGGGAAATAACTTTATTAAGTTTGGCGTGTTGATTGTTTGGGCACATGGAAAGGATAAGTGAAAGTAGATTGACGGAAAGCATTTATAAATCTCATGTGAATGGATACGTTAAACAAGGCAGGTCCTAGTGTTTGCCGACCAAATCGAAGACATCCCCAAGAAAGCTAAGTTGTCTGGTGCCCAAAACCTAAGGCTTGTATAAAGAAAATTGTGAATGTAAAGGAAGCGAGGAAGTTGTATCAGGATCGTGGCAAGTGGCGCTCCATTGTCTCTGCCTATCCCTTTGGGAAAAAGGCGTGACAATTTGATTGATTGTTCTAAATAAAATCGTTAGGATATTGTCTTTATTTGTGTCATGTTTTTTTATCGGCACATTTTCACGGCACGCATCCCGGTGTGTAATTGATTGGACAGAGTAGTTGGACCACTGCCCCGTCCCCACACTTGCTTAGTATAACTATATAGGTATAACTCGCCAAGTCTAAATATTGATAGCAACATAATAATAAATCTCGTGCAACATGATAATCTTATTATTAAACAATATTATTTCAAAATACATATCTCCTATCTCGATGTTATCATGGGTCACATAGCGGGGAAAACAGCGAAGAGACGACCATGGCGCTTAATTAGAGACACGAGCATTATCTAATAGACCCCGAATAATAAGATAGCCCACCTTAATCAGCCACATCATAAGAAGGAAGCCTTTGTTCGTAGAAGGTTTATTAGAGACGTATTTTTCATGCGAATTTCTAATGTAGAGGAGTCTATCGTTCAGTTGTCTGTGTTCACGTATTTGATAATAATTAATTTATAACACTTTTTTATCGTACTCTAATATCTAACGTTAACAAATTTTTAAATTAACGTTTTTTAGGGTCAAGTGATAACTTCGAAATAATATATTAAATTAGATATTGTTTTTGACAAATATATTCCATTTTCTGAAGAGCTATTTAACATTGTTGGTTGTTACCTTGTCTTTTTACTTCCGTGATATTCACCCGCACAGACCGGGGAAAGCACAGGGCCCCGTCGATTCAAGCGGCCCCCAGCTAAGTAAAGTCAATCCTAAAAATAGACGATAATGCGAAAAAATTCCATAATTTTATAAAATCAAACAGATCGTAAAGTTTGCATGGCTGCAAAGTCTGCAATTAATCAAACCTATTTAATTCATTTAATTTAAGTCTACGTTCAGGTGTTGGTACTTCGAACTGACTTATTTTTTTCTTATACTTTGAGTAATTAGGTGGGCCCCTAAGTAGTATTAGCCTAGGGCTCACGGTCTAAACTCACGGTCCGGCCCTGGGGAAGCATCAAGATCAACTTGAAAGCTGTTGGTTCTAACTAGGCCGGGTAGTTGATGCGACTGCAACTTGCAATAATTTAACCGTAGTTGCAGTAACAAATGCATCTTAACCAGTTTTAGTTAGTTATTGACCTGTGAATATAAGTTCTAAATCGATCGAAATTTCATTAAGAACTAAAGGTACTACCGCACCGAACCGTTTAGCGTCGTTTTTCTGTCGATCCTTCAAGCGATTTTTAGTTGTCGTTGGTCTTATCATAACTACCTCCCCTTGCTTAGCAATAGACAAACAAATCTTGGTCAGTTCTCGCGTCTCAATATTTAATGTTTTTTTTGTAAATATTTAAGGATGCGGAGGTGGCTCGCAAATGACCTCGCAAACCAAGAGCTAACTCCTAGTCGGTACCAATATATCTTGATCGTCCAGTTTCTATGGTACAAGCACGTTTAGTAACTTAGTATAGAAATGTAAACTTAACAGTTTTACAATGTAATTATATCTATAGTTACATAATAGCCAGTTTGTGAGCACGTGGTGGATTGTAATGTTTCTAACGTTTATCATGTCATTAATAAAATTTGATAAACTCCACTCATGTTATTTAAATCATAACTTATTATTGATTCAATGTTCATTCAAAATAATAACACATTTGTTATTTATGATTCTATTCTTTTACCTACCTAAAGTATAATATATTATGTGGTATGTTTTGTCCATAAAAGAAATCACAGTTTTACGACAGTTCGTAATTAACTTTTTAAACATGATACATCTACCTCGATCCAGGGAAAGGTCAAGAGAGCCGACAATTGTACGACAGAGAAAAGACGCCCGAAAAAACGTCGAGACGAGGTAAAAAAAAATGTTTACAATGCGAGCAGATTGTAATACCTTTGGAATACAAATGATATAATCATATTTTTTTTACATTATTGAAATTTGTGCACACATGTGTTTCAGACTTTTTGGGAGAATCCCGGAATTCCTCCCAGAACCTTAGCGCAATAGTTGGCAACCCTAGCGTGAACTGTCAGAACTGCTTATTTTGTTAGGAGTTTTGGCGGGCAACTGCAACTGACAGGACGCGCAATTTTGGATTATTTGAAAAGCTTGTGTTTTTCATAAATATTAATGTGTAATAATGGTGGAATTGTTATCCAGTAATAATTTTTAAGTTGATCAAGTATAAACAAGTAATTTAAAGTTGTGAAACGTGTTTCTTCATGTTCCCTCCAAGACTCCTTCTGAAGTTTTAGTAAAGGCTTTCCGCCGCTTTACTATAACAATCATCATCAACCTCACTATCATCATCATCATTTGATGAATCACTCGCGTGATTCATCTTCATCTTTACTTGACAATGTTTTAACATTAAACCATATATTTTTACTTTGACACTGGCTAGTTAAATACTAAAGCCATAAACAAGAAGAAAGATTATTTTGTTAGTATTACGGGAGGAGTAATACAAAGAGCTCTTTCGAACACGTAACCTCAACATCATCTATTACTTGGACAGCTACAATAAATGCAGGAAATCGAGAAGATATTTGGTAGAGCCGTCCTAGATATGAGCCGTTCCCCACAAGAGCGAATTTGAAATTTGTTCAGTATTTTATTGAGACCCGGCATATGAACTCGACTTGTCTGATGGTAAGGCGAAGTCCGAAGACTGAAAAATCCCATCAAGCTTAGGGCTTCCTCAGTCGCCGTTACTAAGCTAGCTTTGTGAAGTTAATAGAGGCGACTGCTACTATGGGTAAAATACTATCGGTTGGGTCACTCTACAATCTGTTAAATTGGTATGCGGTTTAAACGCTTTGAACATAGGTTATTAGGTACGGAATGTCATTTCCAGCTTAAATCACTTTTTGTTCCTTCAGCCATGGCTCCGATTCTCTAAATACATTATGCTGTCTAATGGCGTTCGCAAATTTGCAAGTGACCAATCAACGTTGTTGACCTATTGATTTGTTATTCGCTGATTGGTTACGAAGATGTCAAATATCAGTGCAAGGTCATCATTTCGCTGGCGTGTATTTAAGAACATGTGGGCTCTATTGTTACTATATGGTACTCCACAGTACAATAGTTGATTAGACATTAGAATGGGAACATTAATTGTAATCGGAAATGCTCAATATACAATATTTGTTGTAGTGCAGGACTAATTAACAAGTTATTAGCTAAATTCTTTTACTTCACTTTGCATCCGGTGGGCTCAATTGGACTTCCTAGTCATTTCCGAACTGTTCACAGTGCATGGGTGCTTTATTTATTACACAGACTGCATATACTATAGACTCTGCGACTAAGATGAGTCCAGTAATTAGTACAAAAGTGATTTGTTCGACGTTTCAAGAGTGGTAGGCAGTGGCACCCATTCTGCCGATCCGGAGTAGTACCACCACTTACACACCGTGAAGTGATTTGGTCGCGATTCAGGATCAGCTTGTAAGTTGCCGGTTCCAGCTAGGCCGGCATAGTGGATGTGACTGCTAGATACCGCTGTGAGTAGCAATCACATCCACTATGCCGGCCTAGTTGGAACCGGCAACTTACAAGCTGATCCCGAAACGCGACCAAATCACTTTACGGTCTATATACTTGAATTGTATTAGCAGTGTTATCCATTAAACTTCAAGCGGGGTGCTGTCGTATGCATATAGTCTGTGGTGCAATATTATTTTTAATGGCATTTTAGTGAGGGTGTAACTATTGTTTTGTTATAAATTGGAGCACGAGACAGGATGCAGGCTAATTAGACACTAATTCACTTTGTTACATTTACTTTGTTTTAGTAGATTTTGTTAAATGCAGGCACGCGTTAATGATTTTTGTTGGATAGATTCTTTCTTTCTTTCTTCTTCTTAATGGCTTTAGTATTTAACTTGCCAGTGTCAAAGTAAAAATATATGTTTCAATGTTAAAACATTGGCAAGTAAATATGAAGATGAAGATGAACCACGCGAGTGATTCTTCACAAGATGACAATGATATTATGTTTATTACGCGTAAAGTCCCTGGTTTCGTTTTCAGTCAGAGTAAGTATTTGTTTTATAAATATTGTTTATTTCATATTGTTTTCAATATTTGCAATATTCAGATCTTATTTTCAATATTTAATAATAAATTATATTAAATAATACAAATGTCAATCAAATTGTCACGCTTTTTTCCCATGGGGAACCTGACACAACTCCCTCGCTTCCTTCACAGCCACAATTCTCTTTATACAAGCCCTAAGGTTATGTGGGGCACTAGGCTACCTAGCTTTTTTGAGGATGTCTCTGATTTCATCGGAAAACACCCTCCTGAGTCTGCCTTACGAGTATTTAACGCATCCATCCACATCAGATTTATAAATTGCTTTCGTCAATCTACTTTCACTCATCCTTTCCATGTGCCCAAACCATCGAAGCATCCCTTTGTCAATCCAAATTTGATTATACAAATATTTCTTCAAAAAAAAAAAACGGTTATTTTCTCTGGGTTTGGTTATCAAAGAGTGGTATGAATTTAATGGTATGAGTGGAGGAATTTAAATGTGTATTAGAAATAATCACTTAAAAATGTGTCCCAACGATTCACATAGCACGCTAATAAGCCTGCTAAGTAAAAGTGACAGCACTGACACTTTCCATGATATTAAACAAACATGGCTTACTCACAAACAACATTGCTTCTAACGCAATTGAGCATCCACATTTGGGGCGTGGTGTTTTGACATTTTAAACGGAAACACCAACTTATCAAGGAGGGTGTGTTTCAAATGAATTTATTCAGATATATTTCAATGATGAAGATTGATAGATACATACAAAGGTCAAAGTCAACAATTTCCTCTCGCAACATCTCAGGTTTTTTTGTGGGCATTTTATAACGAGGGAACTAAACTAATAGCGTTATTTCTTTGTATAATGCGATTAAATAAGGATTGAATCCTTGTTTGTGTCGTTTAACTCTGCAACCAACTTCACTTTAGTATGGTGTCTTTTTCTTTGCGGACCGTCAAGAAAAAGACACCTTTGAATCAGTCAAGTGAAGTTAGTCAACAGCCCGTTCTATTCTTAGCATTATATAGGGTGTTTTTTTCTTATACCATTTTACATGCCCTTTATCTAAGGAAACAGTTTACTACTGTTTTTTTCTATAGAATAAAAGATATACAATGTAACAAATGCACAAAATTTATTAAAATCACACACATATTTAGATTATTTTTAATCAAAAACTATTTATATGGCGAAGGTAAATTCACAATGACAAATAATGTGCCCCAATAATAATAAAACATTTTTTTAAATATTTGTATTGATTCAGTAGTAAGTGTTTTTTTATCGTTAAACCGTCATTATGCCCAGGGCCGTCTTAAGCATATTCAGCGCCGGGGTGCGAAAGTCAAGGCTCCGCTCGCGTGGTCTCAGTGTAGTAGGTACTTATCGAAATTTATGACGGTCGGAATGCGCCCCCTAAGACTTTGCGCCCGGGTGCACTGCACCCCTTGAACCCCCGGGTAAAGACGGCCCTGATTATGCCGAAAGTTTGTTTACTACTTTTGTCAAGTAAGGAAAAATGTAATATAGAATCTATGACGAGTAAAATGCTTTTTAGGCCCATGTGTTCTCTTCGTCCTATATATATACGCATCGCTTGAAGGATCTAAGAATATATATCCTTAGATCCTTCAAGCGATGCGTAAAAAGCACCTTTGGCCGGTGTGACCGCCGTGACCATAAAATTGGTCGCCGATGAAGACGGTCTTTGAGGGTTCGCTGATGGTGTGTGGGTGTGCTCCTTGCTCTGTTTGCGATGCGTTTCCTGGGGTCAGGAAATCGTGCGTGGCGGTCGGTCTATGACTGACCCCCAAAACGGCGGAACCCGGGTGGCGCGACTAATTCAAACCAAAATAACGGACTTACCCTTTTTGCAGTCGTCGTACCACCACGGCCAAGCGGGTTCAAAGGATTTCTCTTGATGCGTATGGTTTTCTGCTCGATCTCCCAGTTGATGTGCAGATCACCGTGATGCGATAGGTTCGATGCGTTTTGATGCGAGTTCGCGCGCTGACAATACCGCTGCTTCTTGTCGCGAGACCGGTACGGACACGAATCAATGCGTTGGGATGCGAATTCGCGAGCAGACAAGACCGCTGCCTCCTGTCGCGAGACCGGCACGGAGAGGAATGCTATGCGTTTGGGCGGCGGCAGCGACAGAAACTTTAGGCGCCCGCCATATTGGCTGAACAGCCGCGAACCCCGGCCACCGATCTGACGTCCGTCATAGACCGCGTCAATTTTGGCGCGAACATGCCCGCCCCCTTGAAAGCATCGGCTTTCAACAAGGAACACACCAGACACGAATATGGCGGACCAAATGGCCAAGCGTTTTCCTTAGCAAAGGAAAAGCTGGGTATATAACCCAGAATGCGGTTTCCTCAGCGAGGAAACATGGTTAACCCTAAACATGGGTTAACCCAGATGCGGAATCCATGGGCCTGACCCATGGATGCGTTTTATTGGGGCGCACCCCAATATGCGTTCATTCACAGGGTGAATGAAAAGTGGGAAGACCCCACGATGCGTTGAGTAGTGGGAAGGACCCACGATGCGGTTGAAGAGTGGGAAGGACCCACGATGCGGATGAAGAGTGGGAGGGACCCACGATGCGTATGCTTAATTAAAACAATGTGGTTACCGCATAAACACATTGTTGTGGGTTAATTAAGCGGGAAGAATGAGAATGCGTGTGGTCCCTAACCCGACCGGGTTAGGGGAAGAAAAAGAATAAAAGTGAGTTATTGCGAGGGAAGGGTACATAAACGCACTACCGGGCGTTTGTATGTACCTGACGATGTTCTCACAGACGCAACACGGACTACTCCATCTGCGCCTGGATGAACTGCGGAAATAATGCCTAATGGCCAACATACTGGTGGTACATTGTCTGTGACAATCAGTACCACGGAACCAACAGTAATGGGATTAGCTGGGGTGTTCCATTTGCTCCTGCTCTGTAGTAGATGTAAATACTCTAATCTCCAACGTTTCCAAAAACCTTGGACCATGTTATTTATTAAGTCGAAATGGTTTGCAACGCTTATTGGTTCATTGGATACGTCATATGCTGGTAAATATGTAAGTGGCGCAGACATTAAAAAGTGAGCGGGAGTCAGAGCAGCGGGCTCTGATGGATCCTCGCTCAATAGCGTTAGCGGTCGCGAATTCAAAATAGCCTTGTATTTGAATTAAAAGCGTGTATAACTAGTCTTTTGATAACAACTGTTACACGATATAAATGCGTTATAATGAGATCAATTAATTGATCTTTGCGTGGTAGTATAATAAAATGATCTTCGGTATAAGCTAAGTCAGCATATCGGAGCCGACCTCCGACTCTGATAATGCCGTTATGCGGCAGAATTTTAAAAAACGATAAATATAAACAATTATGCGTAATAGTTTAGTCCAAGAAGACTTTTTTAAAGCTAGCGAATATAATATATGCAGCGTATTATTAAAATTAAGAATTATACTAAAATGAATTAATTAGAGCGAATTATGGACTGTATAGCGTGTAAATTAAAATTAAAAATTATATCGAAATGATTGCCCTTTAACTTCCGGAAGAGTAACTTCCGGTTGGCGAAATAATTTTAACCTGCGATTGTAATTTGGCGGAGATAATTCTAAAGTATTACTAACTGCATACAAACTAACTGGCGATTTGGGGGTAATCGACATTAATGAATGAGTCACTTTTCCTATAAGTATATAACCAAATATGGTTTCGAAAGCGGTTGGTTGGTCGGCTTTACCCGACACTCGACCAGACAATAAAATATCGCCAAAAACTAAGCCCCCTAACAATAAATTAATTTCCCCCGGAATGTGGAAATTATTATCAGCAAGTTTTATTTTCCTAATATATTTAAGTGAGAAACGATTTATGCCAACAGAAGGTAAATCGTCGGTAATGCGATCGATGACGTAAGCGTCGATATCGATAAATATTTTTTTATTAAAGCGTGAGAATAATCTTAAAGAGACCATTCCTCTTATTGGATTTGAAGAACATCCTATACCTTTCACCACACCTACGTTTACAGGTTTTATGCTTAACCCTAACATGCGAATACATTCTAGTGTTATTAAAACTACTCTGAGAGCCTGGGTCTATCAATGCACGAACTTGTTGTTCGTGTCCCTTTATATCTAATGTTTTCATTTGCGCCGTACCCAAAATACAAGTCTCACGTGTTGTGGAAGCCTGAATATTGCATAGCGAAGTGGGCGTGTCCACTATGTGTTCTTTAGAATTAGTTGAATGAACAATAGGGATTTGCGCGGGTAAATTATTTTCAGGTTTGTCATACACCTGCGCTAGCGCTCGGCTATTCGAGTGCGAGCGAGATGGACTGCCTGATGGGCATAGTAATGAATGATGTTTGCGGTTGCAATATTTACAGTTATGTATAGATTTACAATGTTTATTTATGTGAAATAGACTTAAGCAATTTGAACAGCAGTTATTTTGTTTAACTATATTAGAGCGGACTTTAGTATTCGAATCGAAGAATTTGGGACACTTATATAATTGCGTATGCGTGTTTTGTTTACAACAAATACATGATAAAGAATTTTTAGATATAAAGGAATGCGTATAATTTTGTTGTTTTCTATGCGAAGTTGTCTGATTAGTTGTCACTGATGTGACATTAGCGGAGCGTTCTAATATCTTTGACTGTTCTTGTAGGAAAGATACTAGTTGTTCATAGGTCGGTATAGTGGAGTCACGGTTTGTCATTTCAAAGGCGCGTGACGTTTCCGGATCTATTTTCTTTAATGCGATGTGAAGTAAAATGAAATTCGACAAGTCGTCTAAATTTAATAGTTTTAAACTGGCAGCGGCTGCGGCATATTTGTCTAAGAAAATATCTATGTTTTTGCTCGACGCCGTCTGTAAAGGTTTAAAATCTAATATTCTGTCTAAATAGGCACTTGCTTGACAACGTTTGTCGTCGAATTTATTTATTAATGTATTCCAAATTATTTCGTAATTGTCCGCGGTGGGTGCTATCCCAGCGCAAGCGGACAGAGCTCGACCAGACAACTTGCTTATTAAATACTGAATGCGATCATTATTAGATAAGCCCTGATTTAAGTGGATACTATTTTTGAAGTTTTCATAAAAAAGGGGCCACTGTAGCGGATCCCCTGCAAAACCCAATAACTCCAGTTTTGGCAATTTTGCGACATTATTATTTCTAATTGCGTTTGAATTTAATGACTCAGTACTTAGCGATGCGTTTTGTTTTTGAACACGTTTGATGAAACAATAGACGTCCTCAAACGATGCCCAACTTTGATAGTTAGGTACATAACCCGAGTTTAACGTGATCTCCAACTCGTTTATCCTATCTATAATATGCGTGAATTCTGATCTGATACTGTCAATAGAATCAATGCTGGAAAGGAACAATTCTTTGGCGACGCTGTCAACCGCAACATTTTTTGCTTTGTTGTATATCGATTGCATTCGACCAAAGATTGCATCTCTTTTTGCGTAAAATAGTTTAAGGTTTCTTTGGATTTTCACCTCTTCCAAATTCTCTTTAACCTCTTTGGTAGACTGAGCCATTTTTAAATAAATTAAAATTTAAAATATATTTAAATTAAATATGCGTACGATTGCGAAATTATATTATAAACTATAAAAGTTGCCACAGGGATAGGCAGAGACAATAGCGTTTAACTTCACGAAATATATATGAACAAAGTATATATTTATAAATTGTAGGTGGGTAGGTAATAGATAAAATGCGCGAACAAAAGTAGGTAGGTAGCGATATTGCTTAAAAATAAAAAAGTAACAAAAATAACTTTTTTTACATGCGGGTAGATTTATAAGTCTAGCGAAAAAACAACTTTATTTTATTTCATAACCGGTTCTTCAATATTTTTGTACAATATTGTTTCTTATAGACACGAGCTATAAAATACTTTGCGTTTGTGAATAAACCATCAAGCCTCTGCGCCCGCGGGTTGGCAGAGGGCACAGTAAAATATCACAACAGTATGCGGATTTGCGAAATGTTTATTTTACCGTTATTTTTAACGGCAAAAAATTTAGTTTTAGGACGTAAATATGCGTTGAATGCGAGTTAGTTGCTTTATGTGCCTAGATATTGAATGCGAAGAATTGCGAATTGTTGTTACCGTAAAATAATGCCACTGCAATTAGCTACAGGACATTCACGCTTTTACGGCAACGTTTATGCTGTGTGCAGAACAAAATAGTACGATGGTCAAGTTGACCTCCGTACCTTTGTATTTTGAACTGCTGAACCTAACTTTTACTATGAATCCAATGAACCAAAATGCGTTAAATTTCGAATTAATACGAAGATTTAAAAATAACAGAGCGTAGAAATGGAACCCCTAGCGAAGATGCGGGTAATGCGGGAATTTAGGGATTCTAGGTTGGATAACACCAATCCAGGCCTAGAACCTGCTAAAACCTCGAGACACTGATGGTCAGTGGCTCGATTGAGACGTTAGATACGGCTCAATGTAAGAATAAAATCCGGCTCGAAGGACCATAAAATGTGACCGCCGTGACCATAAAATTGGTCGCCGATGAAGACGGTCTTTGAGGGTTCGCTGATGGTGTGTGGGTGTGCTCCTTGCTCTGTTTGCGATGCGTTTCCTGGGGTCAGGAAATCGTGCGTGGCGGTCGGTCTATGACTGACCCCCAAAACGGCGGAACCCGGGTGGCGCGACTAATTCAAACCAAAATAACGGACTTACCCTTTTTGCAGTCGTCGTACCACCACGGCCAAGCGGGTTCAAAGGATTTCTCTTGATGCGTATGGTTTTCTGCTCGATCTCCCAGTTGATGTGCAGATCACCGTGATGCGATAGGTTCGATGCGTTTTGATGCGAGTTCGCGCGCTGACAATACCGCTGCTTCTTGTCGCGAGACCGGTACGGACACGAATCAATGCGTTGGGATGCGAATTCGCGAGCAGACAAGACCGCTGCCTCCTGTCGCGAGACCGGCACGGAGAGGAATGCTATGCGTTTGGGCGGCGGCAGCGACAGAAACTTTAGGCGCCCGCCATATTGGCTGAACAGCCGCGAACCCCGGCCACCGATCTGACGTCCGTCATAGACCGCGTCAATTTTGGCGCGAACAGCCGGCATAGTGACGGCGACTAATGAACTGAGTCGGTTGGTTGGTACTTTTGAACCTTACCTTGCATACTATCAGCTTATCAAATCAAATTGTCACGCCGTTTCCCACAGGGATAGTCAGAGACAAAGGAGCGCCACTTACAAGGGTCTTGACACAACTCCCTCGCTTTCCTCACATCCACAATTCTCTTCATACAATCTCTACGGTTATGGGAACTAGGCCACCCACCACCGTAGACCAAGCTTTCTTGAGGATGTCTTAAGAAAGTTTATTTTATTTTATTGTGACACGACATTTAACCTCGACCCACCTGATGATAAGCCAGAGGAGATCTAAGAGTGACGACGACGACTAAAAAACCGAGTTAGTTCACGCTGCCCCAGTCACTATGCCGGCCAGAGAGAAGGAAGGAAAGGAAGTCTTGAGGAGCTTATTATCCCTTGCGTTTTTTAACTGTAGTAGCAGTCGTCTTCAGTGTTTATTGAGGCTCCATATGTCAAGCTACAATAAAAATAACAATTTGCAAATGTTACTAATATCAAAAAGGAAGTTCTCATCTCCATTTATCCCGTGTGATGACCCACTTTAGGCTGAGTGACGTGCGCCCGCGCAAACCACACACCGAGGCCGCGACCCGTAATTATAAAACCCGAAACAAATGGCACAGATATTGTGCCGTCATACGGTTAATTGTTGCCGTCTAATTAAACAAGGCGTTGTATATGAGGCGGCCGTGGTGTAGTGGCAGTGCAATAGTTACGCATACCGAGAGCACGGGTTCAAAACCACTTGCCATATGACAGCACCCCGCTTAATGTTAACTACAATTCAATAACTGTAAGTAGCAATCACATCCATTATGCCTGCCAAGTTGGAACCGGCAAATTACAAGCTGATCCTTAAACGTGACCAAATCACTTCACGGTCTGTATACTTGTAAGTGGTGGTACTACCCCGGATCGGCAGACTGGATACCACTGCCTACCACTCTTTGATAACCAGACCTGAAGCAATGGATATTTGCTTCGGGTCTTTTATATCATTCATTTAATAATAAGACAATATCATTTAAAAAAATGCAATTTTTTTATTAAATAATATTTGCAATGTTTAATATAATCAGAAAATATTACAAATAAAAGGTTCCAAGGTTTATAGGATGGGGATAGAGGCGTAGCTACCGCCGTATCTGCCGTATTAATTATACGGGGGCCCCAGGCAACGTGGGCCCCTAACGGTGCGTAAGCAAAAATTAATTAAAAGTTCCCAAAAGGCAACTTGAGAAAAACTAAAGTCATCATCTAATAAATCAGTTTGCCGAAAAAAAGGCAAGCAGAGTATATATTTAATTTGAATTGTTTAAAAAAAATGGAAAAGTGACAGATAATTTTCATGAATAAATATTTCTTTTAATTTTATGCACATTTTTTTTGTGAGAAATCTTTAGGTGCCCCTAACATACGGGGCCCCAAACAATTTTTTATACGGGGCCCTGCCTAAGCATCCTACGCTTCTGGATAACCTTGGGAATGGGTTCGACAAAGAAACGACACGCAGAACCGTTATACAATACCAAAAGATTATTTGATTCACATCATCTATTAGACGAATAACCTCAATTACTAAATTACCAACTAATCTACTTCACAATAGAGACGCACGATCGCATCGCCTGTATGAAAAAATATACCATTTACTCTTTGACTCTTAATATACGAATACTATGGCCGGCATAGTGACGGCGACTGTAGCAATCGTATGCGGAATAGTTTTTCCCAGTCGTCATCACTCTTGGACTTCCCCATGCTTATCATCAGGCTTGCCCAGATTGGACTTGTCCAGAGGACGTAAACCACCTCTAAAAGCAATCAATCGATTAATTTGTCACGCCTTTTTCCCATAGGGATAGGCAGAGACAATGAAGCGCTACTTGCCACGATCCTGACACAACTTCCTCGCTTCCTTCACATTTACGATTCTTTTCATACAAGCTTTATGGTTTTTTTTTTAAATTTTTTTTTTATTGTGACTCGACATATGACAGCACCCCGCTTGATGTTAAGCCAAAGTGTGGTCCATGAATGAATCCTACTACAATTCAATAACTGTGAGTAGCAATCACATCCACTATCCCGAAACGTGATAACAAATCACTTCACGGTCTGTATACTTGTAAGCGGTGGTACCACCCCGGATCGGCAGACTGGGTACCACTGCCTACCACTCTTTGATAACCAGACCCGAAGCAAATATCCATCTATTTTTTTTTTATTAACAAATATTTGCATATATAATATTTTTAAATATTACAAATAAAAGCTATGAAACAAATATTTGCTCCGACCGGGGATCGAACCCGGGACTTTACGCGCAACAAACCAGTCGCTAAACCGTTCGTCCACGCCTGTCGTCAATTTTAGTGGTTATGGGCACTAGGCAACCTAGCCTTCTTGAGGATGTCTCCGATTCTGGACCTACCTTGTTAAACGCATCCATTCACATCAGATTTATAAGAGCAACATTATACTTAATGATCTTACCATGCAATTTCATATTGATACAAAGTAATTTTTGATACAAAGTAAGCTTATTTTAACAATCGAAAAGTGGAATACTTTACCAGCCCATGTGTTCTCTTCATCCTATAACATTGGATCCTTCAAGCGATGCGTGAAAAAGCACCTTTGGCCGGCATAGTGATGGGGACAGAGGCAACCGTGACGGTTTTTACAGTCGTCGGCATTTCTGGACCTCCACTTACTTACCATCTGGCGGGTCGTGGTTAGATGTCAAGTCACAAATATATCCCACAAATGTTCAGTCCTAATAAAAAAAATACTAGTATAGGGCACAATTGTGGATGTGAAGGAAGCGAGATAGGTGTATCAGGGTCGTATAATTTCATAAATACACGTTGAATAAAATAAACTTAAGTATAGGAGGTACTACATAATAACTTGAAGACACGCGTGTCGTATTGGTTACTGCGTAAAGTCCCGGGTTCGATTCCCAGTTGGAGAAATAAATTATTTCAAGCTTTCATAATGAGATTAAAGATGATGAATTAAACAAATTTTATGCGGCTTACTATCGCGTTTATTTTGGTTTTGATTTTACAATTTTTTATTATTCCGACGTTTCGAGAGCTTTGCAGCCATCGTGGTCTCTCCGTGAGCCGCATAAAATTTGTTTAATTCATTAATCAATGTTCGCGCAAAATCTAAGAGACATTAAAGATCTTTTTTATTAACAAATTTCATCCCGTTCATTGTCTAAGAATAGTAGGCAGTGGTGTCCAGTACTACCACAAGGTTGTACAAACTGTGAAGTGACTGAGTCGCGTTGCGGTATCAGCTTGAAAGTTGTGTCCCATTATATAACTCGTGTTGAGTGGAATAAAATAAACTGTATGTACTTATGTATGTTTAGAAGGTACTTATATAATGTTTATGAACTTAAAGCCATAACTCATGTTTTTATTTTCATATTACTAAGAATCATTGTTCATTAAAACACAGTAACACGATACAAAGGCTTTCTGCGTACTACACCTGATTATTTTAACTAATTATGAATTTAACACGTGCAGCAGATAATGTAAACGTACAATTTTTATTATAATTTAAGCATTCACACGAGCGACTGCGTTCCGTTTGCGTTAAATTAACAAAACGTAGACGCGGACTTAATTAGACTTAATAATTATATTAAATATTGAAAAAATATTTGTTAATAAAAAAGAGGTAGATATTTGATTCGGGTCTGGGTACGTAGTCGAGGCAGTGGTACACAGTCTGCCGATCCGGGGTAGTACCACCATATTTTCTTTTTTTCTTACAATTACTACTACTATTTACTTAAGTCTACTATTGTCAGGATCGTGGCAACTGGCGCTCCATTGTCTCTGCCTATCCCTGTGGGAAAAAGGCGTGACAATTTGATTGATACTATAGAGTCTGTATGAAGAGAATTGTGAAGGATGTGAGAGATTTGTGTCAGGATCGTGGAAAGTGGCGCTCCGTTGTCTCTGCCTGTAAAATTATATTATCAAAAGATTAATTTGAGGATCACAATTAAATTTAAACTAACAATTAAATAAGCGATGACAAGATAATTCTTAAGGGTCACTTCCTATGATTTACATCAATTAGTGCGGTTATTGGTGCGGGCCATAATCCAATTATTTCACTATTTTTGCCCCTCATTTTTATAAAAATAGCACCCAAATTAAATTAACTTTATCTCTACACTTATCTCCTAATTTGTTTACTATACGAAGAAGCGATTAATGTTAATTTAATAACTTATTTTAAAACTCAATGCATCATGTATAAAGGTTATATTAAGCAACTAAATTGCTTGTATCAGAGAAACAGGACAACTAAAGTACATACATCAAAGATACAAGTGGATTTTATCGCGTGCTCTCGGTTTGCGTAACTATTGCACTACCAATACACCACGGCCGTCTGGAATTTCACTAGACATATTCTGCCAGTGTAGTAAGTATCTTTTATCTTTAATATTTCTGTTTTTCTCTAAGGTCAGAAATAGTCTAGCGGCGTTATACTGCTTAAAGCTTTAAAATAAATACATTTTTTGTCGGTGGATTTTTGCGAGAAATTTCTCAGCGGTCAGAAGAGAAAATTATTGTACATAGTATGTGCATATTTAAAATCGCACAAATTTCCATATTATAAAAGCCTAGAAAAACGCTAAAACAATTGGGACGCGAATGGACAAAACGTTTGAAAAATGGACCTTGGTCTAGTCATCTAGTGGTAGGGTAACCGAAAAAAAAAGGTCACTAAACCGAGACCTTTTTTTCGGTTCCAAACCACTTGACGTTACCAATGTATCCTTGATTGGTCGTCCGGTTTTTATGATACAAGCTTTAAGTACTATAGTACATAATAATGGATACAAGCACGTTTAGAAGCTTAGTGTAAAAATGTAAAAATAAAAACTAAAAACGGTTTGTGAGTTTACGGTTTATGTTAAGAAAGTATAATAGGGGTGAAGTTAAGTGTCTTTGTAACGGATTTTCATGCTCGGCCGATTGCCTACTTGTCCGGATATCGCAGGTGTATCCTTGCCCTTCCTGGCGTTGAAATCAAGGTCTTCTTTCTCATGAATTTTAATATATTTTTTTGGATTT
Organism: Tinea trinotella; assembly: GCA_905220615.1. NCBI lineage: Eukaryota > Metazoa > Arthropoda > Insecta > Lepidoptera > Tineidae > Tinea > Tinea trinotella. Next base: position 7,259,787 of record HG992314.1, read on the forward strand.
TAAAGGAAGTTTTAAGTTTTACGGTATCTTAGCAGTATACGTAATGCGTTACTACTTTCAATTATTATTTGTTAATGGTTTTAAAGAATGAAACTAATTGTATGCGGCATACTATCGCGTTTATTTTTTGATATTGATTTAACATTTTTTATTCTGCCGACGTTTCGACGTTTGCAAAGCTTATCAATGGTTGCGCAAAATGTACGAGTAAGAAAATTCAATGGTTTTAAGGTTTTAAAAAAATTTAAGGTTTATTATAATATGGTAATGGTAAGAGAGAGAAGGTCTAAGAATGCTATCGACTAAAACAGCCGATTCAGTTTACGGTTGCCTCAGTCGCCATCACTATGCCGGCCAGAGAAAAGGATGCTTTATTTGAAAACATTACTACTCGTAAAAGATCTGTATAAAGAGGAATTGTTGATTTGAAGAATATTGGAAAATGGCACTCCGTTGTCTCTGCCTATCCCTTTAGTAATATGACAGCACTCAGCCTGATGTTAAGCTGGAGTAATATCCATGAATGTAGGCTACTGCTCCTAGTTGGAACTGTTAACTTACAAGCTGATTCCGAAACACGACTGAGGTCTGTCCCACACAAGTTGATTTATACCCTCTAAATACGAGTATATGAGAAACTTTTTCATTTGTTGCAGTGTGTCCTGGGATGCAGTCTTTGGAAGCAGGGATTAGAAAAAACATGTCAAATTACATGCGTAAGTTTTTTTTATATTTGGCTGGCATAGAGGCTAGAAAGGGGTGGATGTTTGCTTCGGGTCTGGTTGTGAAACAGTGATAGGCCGCGGTGCCCAGTCTGCCGATACGGGGTTGTACCACCACTTACAAGTATACAGACGGGATCAGCTTGAAAGTTGCAAGTTTTAACTAGGCCGGCATTGTGGATGCGAGTGCTTACTTCACCATTCATGAACGGCACTCCCGCTTAACATCAGGCGGGGTGCTCCCATATGTCGGGCCACAAAATATTTTTTTTATTATTGTGACACGACATTTGACATCGACTCGCCTGATGTTAAGCAAAAGGAGGTCAAATAGTGACGACGACTGAAAAAAAACGAGTTCCCGGATGCCCCAGTCGCCGTCATTATGCCGAAATGAAAAACGTCTGATTTTTTATTCTGACTCGACATATGACAGCACCCCGCTTGATGTTAAGCCGAAGTGTGGTCCATGAATGAATGTCACTGCTACTACAATTCAATAACTGTCAGTAGCAATCACATCCACTATGCCGGCCTAGATGGAACCGGCAACTTACAAGCTGATCCCGGTCACGACCAAGTCAATATCTAAAGTGGTGTTTTGTAATGCGAATGGCCGTTAATTTAATTTAAAAGATAATATGACTATAACACTTGTTGATAGTCATGAGTCATTGTGGATTTATTTGCAGAATGTAACATCAGAAACTGTCGTCTCACGGGAACTTTATTGTGTGATGGGTTGCAATGAAGCTCTGAACACTTATTTTCAAAAACTTAGAGGTTCGTTCAGTTATTTTTCTATAACCTATATATAACTTTGGCCGGCATAGTGACGGCGACTGATGCAACCGCGAACTAACTCGGATGTTTCAGACGTCGTCACTCTTGGATCTCCTCTTGCTTATCATCAGGCAGGACGAGATCAAATGTCGTGTCACAAAAAAAAAAATAATAATAATTTCTCCTGCTCATAACTTCTTGTCATCCTAAAGGTTAGTTGTTAGAGAATGCCTAATAGGCATTAAACTCGCCAATGTACCTATTTTTAAGTTTATTTTAGTGCAACAAAGGATTTAAATAAATAAATAATAACAAACCTTGCAAAACAAACAAAGTTTTGCCTCAGCCGAGAATTGAATCCGGCTAGTTACCACTACGCTACTCCAATCAAGTCGTGCATTTATATCCAAGAAAAATATTTTGTCAAATCAAAAAATCAAATTGTCACGCCCTTTTACATTGGGATAGGCTAAGACAATGGAGCGCCACTTGCCACGATCCTGACACAACTCCCTTGCTCTAAGGTTATGGGCAATAGTTTGTAATAGCAAAATGACCAATTTCTCTTATTTATGAATAACGAACATCATATGAATACTATAATCATCATAGAGCTTACCGTTCCGTGGGAAACAAACATTCCAAAGGACCACAACATCAAGTCCAATAAATATTATGGTCTCATGAACGAGATGACGAAAAACGGTTTTAAAAATGAGCTCTACGCAGTAGAAGTTGATGCAATAGAATACCAGCAAAAACCTTGCATCATCTTTTAAACAACTTTGGCCTCCCAAGGTCAGCCCATAAGCACATTTTTAGATCGTATGTCGAAGGCGGCATTGGTGGGGTCTTACAATATTTTGTTGGGTAAAGGGGATAGTGAGGGCAGAGAAGGTGACTAATGATATGTCACAAAAAGCTTTGAAACCTTCATTTCGGTCACAAGTCCGTAATTCTCGATGGACCCGGCACCCGCACGGAGAATCCATAGATGCTAAGAAATTGTTTCATTTCATTAAATTATAATATTTTTGCAGACCTGATTGGCACGCCCCCTGCTCCAGCATTAGTAGCGGACAGTTTAACAGCAACGTCACTATCACTGCTGTGGGAAGCACCTAATATAGGGAATCTAACTTATTTAGTACAATGGAGATACGAGGAGTTGGCTGGTACCTGGCAGTATTATTCTAACAATAGCAGAACAGACCGCACTGTGATACATGTAGAAAATCTAAGACCTTATACTAAATATCGAGTAAGTTTAAAATACATAGAACTTATAGAACTCTTAGCTATGGAAGTACAGTAGATATAAAAATTTATTAGTTATTGTGGTTTTATATAAATATTTTTTAATAATCAAGAAGCTGATATTTTCTCTAAGCCTGGTTATTTAAGAGTAGTAGGTTTACCCAGTCTGTCAATCTGAGGTAGTCCCAATACTTCCAAGTGTACAGGGCCATGATTCTCTTAATACGACTCATAATTATGACGACGAAAATTCAGTGTAATAGCGTCACGGTCGCTGGTGACCAATCAGCGAATAACAATCAGTAGGTAAACAACGTTAATTGGTCACCGTGATGCAATGTATGACGTCATGTATTAAGAGATTCGGTGCCCAGGGCGTCGATTCTCGTAAATCACAATAGCGAAATGTCCTGTCGACGACCGACTAACGACAGACTGATCTGTCAAAGTTACATTTTTACCACTATCGGTATTGTACTAAAGAATATTTCATCATTTGGCATACTCAAAACCAACTGTCAACGATTTACGGTCTATACATTTGAACTACCAGTGGTACTTCTGGTAGACTGGGCAAATGAGCATCAACTCTCAGCCTACCTCTTAACCTGTTCAATTAGGCGCAATACCTGTAAAATTTATGATACAAGCACTTTAGTAGCTTAGTATTGAAATGTAAATTTAAAATATATATATATATCTTCATTCCTAATTTATGTTCTTCACAGTTTCGCATAGCAATATTTCTATCAGGACGTGGAGGTACAGTAGAGCCTGTGTATTCAGCCCAATCGGTGGTTATGTCAACACTTGATAGTGGGAAACCAAGTTCACCACCATCAGCGTTAAGAGCTGCTGCACCAGATTCTGGTAGAGTTGCTATTTCTTGGGAACCTGGACCTTTTCCCAATGGTCCATTGATTTCTTACGTGCTAAGATTAGCTGATACTCATCCTAATACAAGCTATACTGCTTTGGAGGTAAGGATTTTTTTTAAATTTTAAATAATTTTACTTTACCTAAATCGCAAACTTAATTTTTAAGGCGACTGTGGACTAATTGTTAATTAGTGGTCTAGCAAACTGAGAGCTCTCTGTTCAAAACCATTTACCGGTACCAAGTTTTGATATATGCACTTTGATCGTCCTGTTTTTATGATACTAGCATAGCGGATGCGACTAATGTTGGCCTGTTGGAAAAGCTCAGAGTCACTCAGCGGGCAATGCTCTCTATGTGTCTCTGCGCAATAGAATCTGGAACGAGGATATTCGCTAAAGAACTGCGGTTGCGAGCTGAAGTGGCGATGGGCTGGCCACATCGCTCAGAGAACTGACAACCGATTCTAGAGTGGAGACCACGAACCGGAAGACGCGGCGTAGGTAGGCCTCCCACTAGGTGGACTGACGACATAGTGAAAGTGGATGCAACTGGCATCTTGTCGTTCGAAATGGCGTTCTAAGGGGGAGGCCTATGTTCAGCAGTAGACGCCTTCTGGCTGATGATGATAGATGCGACCACTGCTTGCTGATATTTATCTGTAGCAACAGTAGTCTCAGCTTACGGATCGCAGTCCAGGTTAACTTTAGGCTCTATGCGGTCATATTATTTCGTGGCTATACCGGTCTGTATACCTGTATGCGGTCTGTATACTTGTGTGAGGGCTGATGATAACGATTTTTTATTTATTACAGGATATGCCTGCGTCAAACAACACACTGTTCTATATGTTTGAAAATTTATCACCTGCACGAGAATATGAAGTGTCTGTTTCAATGAGGAATGCTGTTGGTGAAGGTGCCAGAGCTGTTGTCCGCGTATCTACTCCACCTTTACCTGCTGGTATGTTATTGAAGATTGGCGGTGATAATGTTTACTAAATTAAGTTTGTGTATGCATTTAAAATCATTAAATTCAATCAATTAATAAAATTGTCACGGTATTTTTACAGATACACGGAGACAATGATAATCACTTGCCACGATCCTGACATAACTCCCTCGCTACCATTTACAAATAATTATAGTTGTTTTTTTATTTATTTATTGAAAATTTTTAATTTTGTTAATATTTGTTACAAGTATCATATAGTGTTCTTGTGTGATTTCTTTTCGTCGTCATATGCCTTTTCGAACTCATGGTATATTCTGATAATGCCAAAAAGGCCTATGCGAAATAAACGATTTAACAGTGGAATCTTGAAAACTCGAACTTCAAGAGAAATGCAAAAAAAAGTTTAAATACATCATTGTTCGAGTTATAAAGTCTAAATAATTTGAGATATATATTCTTAGGGGTTTAGCGGATTTTTTTCAACTTACTAAGGATTACAGCTTATCGAGGTTCGAATTATTGAGATTCCACTGTATTTTGAATATAATATATATTTTATATGTTCAGTAATCCCGAGTCAACAGCCAATCCTAATAATTGGCGGTGAGCAGAGTATTCTAGCAGCGCAAGCGAATGACATGCTCTCAGACCCAATAGAATTATACAGAACAGAATATAATATAACAGGTAATGATAACCTTTTATTCGAACTTTAAGAGGATATATCTAAATTGATTTTGAAATTAGAACACTTAATATAGATGGGATGTTATTGTTCTATTAAATTGTTGAGACTATGCAATGATGATAAGGATTTCTGTATTTGGGTTCGTTGGAATTTAAACATTTAATATAAAGCAAATAATTATTTAAAAAATCTGCTATATTTGTCGTTGATATATAACTTTGTATCAGCGAGCATATCTGCTATCCAACATTCATGAGCAGTATATTAGAGCTGCTTAAAGATATTGAAATCGCACAGACTAATAGATACTAACGAAATCGTGATATTTATATATTGTCTCGAATTTTCATATCAAATGCTAAGAAACTTTTTCCCAAACCTAATAGGTATCCAGTATTTTAATACACTCCTTGGCATACTTTTTAAATTTAGTAGTATATAAAATCTCCCAGTCATTCAGTTTGGAGATTTGAATTACATACCACAATGGCTTTTGAAACGTCGCGTCGGATTGTCATAATTAAAATATCCGATAGTAAGCTGCAATTATTTTTTATTTAAATCCGCATCTATCAATATTTAAATGATTGAGACAGGGTTCGATCCCCATTCAATTTTTATTTCTACTTAATTGTTCATTATACATCATTTAAAACATTTACATATTCCAGGTGTCGGCCTTGACGTTACTAGAGACTACCTCTTCGTATCAATTTCAAACGGCTATGTATACAGAAGTTCACTTTCCAAGAAGAGTCCAACGTTAACAATTCTAACACCAGATTCAATCTCATACAAACCTCTTGATTTATCCGTCGATTGGTTGAATAAACATTTGTATATGCTTGGTGAAGTTTATTATACGAAAGAAGGATCATTGTCACCTAACACAACTAGATACTCAAATTGGGAAATTTTAAGATGTGATTTCGATGGAAAAAATCAGTTAGTTGCTCTAGCTGGTTTCAATAGCAGACCGATTCATTTTGAAGTTGATCCTTATAACGGGTATGTTATTTTTACTATTCTATTCTAAGATATAATGACATATCTAAATGATACGTATTAAGTAGAATATGAATATACTACGAGTACAGTTAAATAACTGCAAGTAGCTGCCGCAACCACCATGCAGGGAAAAGATGGAGCGGGCAACTTTCAAGCTAATCCTGAAACTTTACTGAGTGGCTTCACGCACTACTCCGGATTGGCAGACTAAGCAAACTATTGCCAACTGTCCGTCTACAACTTAATAAGTTTCTTTTGTTACTGCTAAGTACTAAATTAATATAGGTAATATATTAATTTGGAAGAACCACAAGTTTTTTTAACGTGACTCGACATTTGGCCCGCTAGCAAACATTTAAGACCACCGACGACTAAAAAAAACCTACTAAGTTTGCCTTAATTACCTTTATTATCCCGGCCAGAATGCTCTTGCCCATTATACAGTCAACTGCCTCACATCTCCTATCCTCCACCTAATGGCATGTGTCCAAAAAAGAGCACCAGCCCAGCCGCCTGTTCGAATAAGCACCTTTTTTTCTGGTTCACTATTTGTATTATTTTATATGAATTAGTTAATTATTAGAGACGATTCATTTGTCAAATGGGATACTTATTAAAGTTTGTATTTTAACCTAAATTAATAATTTAAAAATTAGTAGGATAGTGGAAAAAGGCGCTTCTTGTCTCTGCCTATTTCTATTAAAATTAAGGCGTGACAATTTAACTCTTATAAAAATTAAATAAAAAAATACGAAAATATCGACCAGCTGCGACCGAGAATCAGAATCGAATATATCTATCTGATCGCGAAATTTTACATCGTGCAATTTAATCAACGCGCAATTTTTACCTATCGAATTTTCATTGTTAACTTATAAAGTAATAGTAATAATATATTTCAAAAATTAATATAAAATATATTTTTAGATATATATTTTGGGCTTTACGAGGAGTAGAACGAGGAGGGCTCTACAGACTGGACTTGGCAAATATTTCTAATGGAGTCCACCATGATGCGCCACCAGAACTTATTTTAAGAGATGCACACCTCGGAGCATTTACTGTTGATCATACTGATTTTAGACTGCTAGTTGCTAGTAGAAGACATAATACTGTTCTTGCTGTATCACTCGATGGGTATGAATTTGTATTTTTAATATTAAATAATTTTAGGAGAATTAAGTGGATTCTCACACAAGGGCCAGCTTAACACCTACCTTATGTTAAGCTTGATATTCTCTATACTGTAGTGCAGTCTACGAAAAGAGGTAGACCGCGTTACAACCTCGTGATATGTCTGATAGTGTTACAACCTCGCATAGTGTTCTCGGTCATTCAACTCACACCTGATGACGGGCACGACATTACGCGCGTGAATTACGTCTTAATTAAAATAAATTAGGAACATCTTTATAAAACATGTCAATAATTTATAAGTTACACTATGATTTTTAAATTAAATAAACTAAAGAGATAGATAATTCCTGTGTTGCATCTTATTTTGACTCACATCTACATAGTAGAGTGAGATACATACATACATATACGTAAGGTTTGTCATTTTAGCTTACGGCATTGAAAAGCATAGTATAATAGCGTAACACTTGGATAAAGGAATTAGGATTATAACAACTTTAACCTTATCTGATGGCTTATTCACTCTTTTTTCCGCAGTCGAGAAGTAAGCGATATGCGCCGGAACACTCAAACCCCAATGTTTGGTTTAGCCCGTTCAATGGCATTTGCCGGTGGTCTTTTCTACTGGACACATGGGAAGGACATGCTCACTGAAGAATACCATGCAAAGACTGATAGCTTCTTCCATATAGAATATCCAATAGTGTTCAACACAAATAAGATAGCAACTAGACAGGTTTTAGTAGCTCTAAGGAGTTGTCAGCCTATACCGGTGCCAGTTAATCCACCTATTAATGTCCAAAGCGTAATGGGGATTAGTAGAGCTAAAGTGTCGTGGTCACCGCCGCATTTACTAGGACATCAAGGGATTGGTGCTTGGCAGCAATGGGAATTTCATTTACAATTGACACAGGTTGAAACAGGAGATACGATTAACAGGTTATTGTCATTTTATTTTAGTGTGTATAAAGAGAATTGTGGATGTGAAGGAAGCGAGAGAGTTGTATCAGGATTGAAAAAAAGCAACGCTCTGTTATCTCTGCCTGCCTATTTATTTAGGGGGTAAGGCGTGCAATAATTTTTGAGTTTTTTTTGTGTTTTAGAAGAGGGATTAATGGAACGTCGTTTATGGTTGAAAATTTAAAAGAGAACTCTGAATATATTATTAAAGTTGCTGCAGCCACTGAATCTGGATCAGGTGATAACTTTATTTTTAATGCATGACACCGGGGCCTCGAACCTCTTATTACATTATGGCGACAGAAAAGCAGTGAAATTGCGTCGCCGTCGCAAGTGACCCATCACATAATAGTTTACCTATTGGTTTGTTATTGGCTGTTTGGTTACGAAGGTGTCAAAAATCAGTACAAGTTCGTCGTGTATTAGGAGAATCGGGGCCCAAGTTCGTTGCTTTGACCTTGATTCTATCCAATTTTCATTATTACTTTAATAAATTTATTATTGACTAGCAGACCCAGCAGACCGGACAGTCGTCCTGTCCGGAAAAGCAGCGCCATATTAAATTATATTTTAAATTTACCCTTTTGTTACCCCTTTTAATTAATTCTAACGTATCTACGGTTGAGTCATCATTTTTGGATACCTTAATGTTTATTATGGCCTATATGTCTTTAATTCTTTATTTTTATTCCAAATCTTTTATAGTGGAAGTATGGCCGTTAACTTATTATTTCTAGCTAGGCAATAAAAAGTACCGCTCAATTTTTTATAATATTGGCAATTGTTCAGCAAATAAAATTTGTGTGACATACCGATAACAGCGCCAAACAGGAACCTATTGATATATACACAAAATTTTATTCATAAAGGTTCAGCCTTTTAGGAAGAGTTAGGTGACAAACACATGTACAGAAGAATTATATATATTTAGATGTACCATTGATCGAAACTATATAGCGCTATTCTTTACCCAGTTAAATGCTAAACATGACTCGGCACATGACTGATGTTAATCTAGAGTTAAATTCCGCGATTTAGGTGAAGATGAGTAGGTTACTAATCTATCCCAGTAGTAATGTAACTATTATTTCTCTTCAGGTCCATGGTCTTCAGAGTTTGTTGGCAGAACTCTAGCATCTACTCCAGCAACGTTAAACAGTACACTGTTATGGTCAGGACCAGATGGTCTTCTTCAAACAGATCTTACTGGGGATAACATGCAGACTTTGATCCATAGGTAAAACTGATTGTTTATTAATCACGTGCGTGAAAATACGAGTATGTGGCAAGCTTGGCGCATCTATTAACATACCAGTTGATTACGCTCAAGTCCCGGGTTCGTTTTCCAGTCTGGGCAAAGATTTTTTCATATGTCGTATTTAATTAATTATTCGAAGTTACCTAATTAAAGTTTCGTCGCGTCATTGAAGAACAATCTAGTATAATTGGAATATTTTACTAGCCCTTAGTTCTTCCCATTCTGAAAAGAGCACCTATTTAAAAGCAACGGTAACTGAGGTAAACGAGACGTTTTATTCGTCGTTTGCGACTTTCATCGATCTAGAATTGTGGATGTGAAGGAAGCGAGAGATTTGTGTTAGGGCCGTAAAACATTATTCCAGGGTCGTAAACTGATGGGATTTATCGTTATCTATTATATGGTTAGATGTAAATAGTTAAGACCATGAGTTTTGAGTTCACGCGTTATCATTATAAATGGGTCATCACATAATAATGACATTTAGATTACATTTAATTTAATTACTAATTAATGTTTGTAAATAAGGAGTAAATTAGATTACGATTAAAGCAACATTTCTAAATCTAAAAAACGTTTAATTTGTTAACTAAACGTTCAACTTGACGTGCTTGTATCATGGAAACTGGACGATCAAAGTACATACAGTGGATCCCCGGTAATCCGGCAAACGTTTGCAGAGCAGTGTCGAACTATCGAATTTGTAGCATCATAGAGTATTGCCTTAGATCTCCTAGTAGTACCTTGTAATCCGACAAATCACAAATTTGTCGTAAGCATAAAAAAATCAACATAAGCGAAGATTGTCAAACAAATATTCAAGAATAATAGACATGTTGGGTTACAGGCGGCGCCAAATTAGCAAGGGGGCCGGATTAGAGGGAGGTCCACTGTGTATTAAAGATACATCAGTACCGCCTAGAGGTTTTGAACCGAGGGTTCTTGGTGTCGCCTATGTCAGTACATCATCATCATCATCAATTATCACGCCCTGGAATAGACAGTGACTTTCCACGACACAACTTTCCCACAATTCTCTTAATACAGTTTTATGGTTATAGGCACTGAGAATCCCTGCTTCTATAAAGATCCCTGCTTTGATCAAAAAAATATTTTCTATGTCCTTTTATTTTTATTGTGATGTCTGACCTCGAACCTGCCTGATGGTAAGCATGGTGGAGGTCTAAGAGTGCCGACGACTGAAAAAAACTAGTATGTTCACGGCTGCCACAGTCGCCGTCACTACGCCAGCATAATTACTAGATTGATTCTTTAATCTTTCCACTCGCATTCGATTTATAATTCTCTTTCGACAATCTCTTTTCCTCCAGCTCTGCTCATCGGAATCGAACCCAGGACTTTACGCGTAATGTCATCACTTACCCTATATCTTTTTTATTTATTTTAAGGGCACATTTAAAATTTCTAACCATAACGGACATATCCTGGTATAGAGATAGGCTGTATTTAGTCACCAATGCCTCGACAGTGCTTTGGTACAATACCACGTCCCATCAAAAAGGACTAATGCCAAATATGGATAACGTTGGTAGCATTGCAGTCGATTGGGTCGGCAAAAGGATTTACTGGTCGAATCCTAAACAACAATTGGTACGTATGGTTTAGCTTTTAGTATATTAGTTTAAGAAAAGGAGGCGGACATTTGCTCCAGCTCTGGTTGTCTAAAAGTGGGCGGCATTGGCGCCTAGTCTGCCGATCCGGGGTAGTAGCACCATTTGGACAGGATGTGAAGTGTCTTAGTCGTGTTGTGGATGTGACTGCTACTTGCAGTTATTTAACCGTACTGGCAGTCGCCTCCATTCATGGACCGCACTCTAGCTTAACATCAGATGATGTACTAACGTATGTGGAGCCTCAATAATAATAAAACATCATTTTTATTATCATTTATTTATTGTGACTTGACATCTGATATCGGTGGCAAGCACGAGGAGGTCCAAGAGTGTCGACGACTGTAAAAACCGAGCCTTCACGGTTGCCCCAGTCGCCACTACTATGCCGGCCAAAGGTTCTTCTTCACGCATCGCTTGAAGGATCCAAGACTATAGGATGGAGAGAACACATAGTAGTACAATATATCTAATGGTGCTATGTTTTTAAGCATATATTTTCCCATAGATAACTCGTGGTAATCTCGAAGGTGGTAATAGAGAACCAGTGCCAATAGTGACAGTGGCGAAGGAATTGACAATAGATTCGTTGGGGGCATACATTTATTGGAACACTGGACACGCGGTGGAAGGTGCCAGACTTAATGGAGAAAACAAAATGGTGTATTATCCTGCACAGCTATTTAGCGGGAAACAAGGTATGAGATTACTAAATGGCTTATAAATAGTTTTTTTTAATATATTTCTATACTAAGCTACTAAAGTACTTGTATAATAGAAACAGAACAACCAAAGTACATATATCAAAGATACATTGGTACCGGTGGGTGGTCTCGAATTATGGCTCTCGGTTTTGTGTAACCATGGCACTGCCACTACACCACGCTCTCTATAGGACCGTCGTAGCCGAATTGTTAATTGTTCAGTTGGTTAATTGGTCAGTTCTTGGATGGGTGACCGCAAGTGGAAATAATAGTGGGAATAACAGCTAGAATTTTGATCCGAATAGTAAACAGTACAATAGTTAGCAATTTATTAGATAAAAAAAAAACCAAACGTGGACTTAGCACGTGGGAAGAAATGCACGATGAAAAGACAGGGTAAAAAGGTTAGATTTGACGCAACAGACACTGGGTTTACTTTCTCGTTTGACCAATATGATTTTTTATCCATGTTATCATCCATTCATTCCTAATTTATACATTAATAAAGTACCGACTGGCATTGGAATACACCAAAAATATATTATTGTGACTCGACATGTGACAGCACCCCGCCTAATGTTAAGTTGGTGATAGGTAGTGATACCCAGTCTTCCGTTCCGGGGCATTACCACCACTTAAAAGTATACAGACCGGTTCTAACTAGGCCGGCATAGTGGATGTGATTGCTACTCACAGTTATTGAATTGTAGTAGCAGTGACATCTATTCATAGAACACACGCCAGCTTGACGTGCGGGGTGCTGTCATATATCGAGTCACAACAAAAAAGGCTGGAGTGCGGTCCATTAATAGAGGTGACTGCTACCACTCCTTAACTAGACATATTGTTAGTTATTGGTAATATTATTACAGTGATGGGTCTGACAGCAGATTTAGAGAAGAAATGGCTGTACTGGTTGGTTCGAAGTTATGATGGATCAGAACTACATCGAGCACCCACAGCTGATAGAATTACAATTGATAATTATGATGTAAGTAACTAAGTTCTAATGATATTTGCAATTTAATAACATAAGTATATAAGAAATGCGGTCATTAAGGAGTTTATGTGGTAGAATGAGGAATAACACAGTGCGCAATAACGGTTTGAAAGAAGATGTAGTGCAAGGATTGCCAAAGAAATACTTCGATAGTTTGGGCACATATAAAAGATGAATAAAAGTAGATTGACGAAAGAAATTTATAAATCTGATGCGTTAAACGAGGCAGACCCAGGAGGATGTTTTTTGACTATATTTTGCTTTTATTTGCTTTTATTTGTCACAACTATTAATAGTCTCGTTTTATTGGATTTAGCCTAGCTTTTATTATTTTGACAATCGCCGACGAGAGACGATAATCGTTCTTATTTGTCCAACCTAACCCCGCAGATATGGTTAGACTCACAAATACTATCTGATGAAAATTCTTGCTCATTCAGGTTTCCAAATCACTAGTAAGCCGTCTGAACGGTCCATCAACGCTGGGTCCTTTATGTTACTTCAGTGGTAGACTCGTTTGGGTGAAAGATGGGTCACAAGCCGTCGTATCTGACTTGGCTGGACGTTACACCGCTACCTTATTGCAAAGGGTACGAGTTATTGCTGTGAGAGAAGCTACATTACAAGAACATAGTGGTATGTGTATTATTTAAATACTTATTTTGTTTACAAGACATCATTATCATCAGCCAGAAGACGTTTACTGCTGAACATAGGCCTCCCTCTTAGAACGCCATTACGAACGACAAGATGCCAGTTGCATCCACTGGTTATTCGGGACTTATACTTTGTCGTCAGTCCACCTAGTGGGAGGCCTACCTACGCTTCGTTTTCCAGTTTGTGGTCTCCACTCTAAAACCCCATCACACTTCCCAATCGGTTGTCGGTTCTTAGGTGGTAAGCAGACAGTCGGTGGTCATTGGCCAAGTCTGCTCAACCGAGCTAGTACCAGTACCATGCCGGCCTAGTTAGAACCAGCAACTTACAAGCTGATCCCCAAACCTGACCAAATCACTTCACGGTCTGTATACTTGTAAGTGGTGGTACTACCCCGGACCACTGTTTACCACTCTTTGATAACCAGACCCGAAGCAAATATCCACCTCTTTTTTATTAACAAATATTTGCAATATTAAATATAATTATTAAATATTACAAATAAAAGCTATGAAACAAATATTTGCTCCGACCGGGATTCGAATCCGGGACTTTACGCAACAAACCAATCGTTAACCGTTCGTCCACGCCTATCGTCAATAATTTAAAAAAACATATTCTAATAAGAAAGCCGAATTCTATGAAGTTGGTTTTCATTGTAAACATACTTTTGGTGAATTTGCAGAAGAACTTGTCGCCATACCAAGAGCAATAGATAAGTCAACTATAAAAGTATCTGGAGCTTGGGATAAGTTTAATGTCACTTGGGGACCTGCGTCTTATGTCAATCATGGACGAGTCTATTATGATGTCAATTTACATTTTCATGGACACTACAAAATGGAGGTAAATATCATTTAATACTAAGCTACAAAAGTGCTTGTATCATAAAAACAGGACAACTAAAGTACATAATATCGAAGATACATTGGTACCAGGGCCATCTTAAGCATATTCAGCGCCGGGGTGCGAAAGTCAAGGCTCCGCTCGCCTGGTCTCAGTATAGTAGGTACCTATCGAAATTTATGCGCCCCCTAGGACTCTGCGCCCGGGTGCACTGCACCTCTTGAACCCCCGGATAAAGACGGCCCTGATTGGTACGGCAAGTGATTTTGAACTGATTTCGGTTTGCGTAACCATTGCACTGCCACTACACCATGATTAAAATTATTTAATAAAACGAGTTAAGAGCTAAAAGAACCGACACGTCGCTTGCAGAACCGTCAAACCCATGGGGAAAAAAGGTTCTTAAGTAAAGAGCACGAACCGGAAGACTCAGCGTAGGTAGGCCTTCCACTAGGTGGACTGATGACATAGTACGAGTATATATACAGTATGTAAGAGTCGTTACTAACCGGCGGATGCAACTGGCATCTTGTCGTTCGGAATAGCGTTTTAAGCGGAAGGCCTATGTCCAGCAGTGTACGTCTTCTGACTGATGATGAAGATCTGAATGTTGGTAATCATTTGCCCAGTCTGCCGATCGGGGTTAGAATGGCCACTTACAAGTTTCAAATATGCCGGTATAGTAGATGCGACGGCTACAAAAAAAGTTATGTGCATCGCTTAATTGAGTCTAAAAGACATCATTCATTTTGCATGGGGACTTGGGCTTAATTGTATTAACAGTTGCATATTATACATTTTAAAATAGTTTAATATATGAAGATTACAATGTAATTGGAATACATTCTTTAATATGCATAGTTTAGGTGTGCAAGCAAACGATATTTATGACAGTACAAAGATATGGCGTGTATCCCTGATTCCATATCCTATTTTCTAAATAACTCAATTTTATCACAATAAAACTTATCACTACAAGTATCAAAACTACCATTTATAATTTTTACATCATTGGACATCACAAAAGTAGTTCAAGCCCAAAATGAATGATGTCCTTTAATTATTTCATAGAAAACATTGGATCAACCTTGGGTGAGTGTTCGTGAACGTAGTGTACCACCATACAGCATGGTAGAGGCGAGTGTTAGAGCTCTCACACAATGGGGTGGTGGTCAGGCCGTCTCAGTCACTATGAGAACACCACAGGCGGCACCAGCTGCTCCCACGAATCCACGGCTTTTCATACAGTATAATGGGTAAGTTCTTTGATATCCTTATATCTAGATAGATAGGATATTCTTTATTGTGTCAATTTAAAATTATACATAAGTGGAATGCTTTGCCAGCCCATGCATTCTCTCCATCCTATGACCTTGGATCCTTCAAGCGATGCAGGAAGAAGCACCTTTGACCGGCATAGTGACGGCGACTGAGGCACCCGTGAACAATCCGTTTTTTTTCAGTCGTCGTCACTCTTGGACCTCCTCTTGCTTATCATCAGGCGGGTCGCGTTCAAATGTGTCACAGTAAAAAAAAATAAGTAGATGCAACACACAAATTGCAGCCTTATCACCAACATGGCCATCTCTTCCAGGTAACCAAAAAAATATATATATAATAACTATAATATATATATATATATATAACTATAAATTAATTTTTGGGTAGTGCACAAAAATAATATTAAAAGTGGAAATATTCTACAGGCACCACTATAACTAATTATGCCGGCCTAGTTGAAACCGGCAACTTACAAGCTGATCCCGAAACGCGACCAACTTACTTCACGGTCTGTACTACCCCGGTTCGGCAGACTGGGTACCACTGCCTACCACTCTTTAATAACCAGACCTGAAACAAATATTCACCTCTTTTTTTATTAACAACAAATACTTGTAATATTTAATAATATAATTATTAATTATTGCAAATAAAAGCTATGAAACAAATATTTGCTACGACCGGTAATCGAACCCGCGCAACAAACCAATCGCCAATTACGCCTTTCGTCAAAAAAAGATATATTTGTTTTGTTTTATAATTCAGCAAATCCAGCACAACCAGCGCTATATTCCGTTGGGATCCACCAAATCGTGCTAATGGAGTGATACGAGGTTTTGAAACCCAATGCTGGGTTGTGCCTAACATAATCAAGCCTGCTGCCGTACCAGCGAGACCCAGCGAATGTGCTGGTGTTAGGTTACCCCCCGAATACAGGCAACTACATGTGAAGGGTCTCATTCCAAATACTACGTATTATTTTCAGGTAATTATATTATTTCATTAAAAAAACATCTCCATTAATCAATCAATTAAATTGTCACGCAGGGATAGTCAGAGACAATGGAGCGCCCCTTGCCACGATCCTGACACAACTCCCTCGTTTCCCTCACATCCGAAATTCTCTTCATACAATATCTACGATTATGGGCACTAGGCAACCCAGCTTTCTTGATGATGTTGAGGTCATGTGACATGTTACAATTTAAAAAAAACAGCACTCTTAGTAGCTTAGTATTAAAATCAAAAAATCAATTGTCATGCCTTTTTGGCACAGGGATAGGCAGAGACAATGAAGCGCCACTTGCCACGATCCTGACATAACTCCCTTGCTTCCCTCACATGCCAAAATTCTCTTAATACAGGCTCTACTATTATGGACACTAGGCCACCCAGCTTTCTTGAGGATGTCTCCATTTTGGTCGAAAAACACCTTCCTGGACCTGCCTTGTTTAACACATCCATCATATTTATAAATTGTTAATAAAATAAATTTACAGGTTAGAGCACACACAGATGCTGGCTTTGGTTTCTCTTCCGACACTGTGTCATCATCATCGGAGGAAGTAAACCCAATTCCAAGGATCCTTATGTCATCGCAGGAGTTCATTAAAGTCCTAGACTTGGATAACGGTGAAAGTGAGACTGTACCGAAAATAATAGGTATGACTGTAGACTATGCAGTTTCCATCGAAGAAAACGTTATTTATTGGGCTAATAATTTGGAAGAAATTTTCGCTTCTCGCATTATTGGAATTGGACATTATAAGGTAATATTTATAAAAAAAAACATAGAGACTGTCGTACAAAGTACATATACCTACATGAAACCAACAAGTTTCCATTAACAAGTTTAGGCGAAGTTAAATTAAATATGTTCTTACTTTGTAGCTATCAACCATAAACGGTTCATCCAGCAGCGTCTGCGTAGATTGGGTAGGCAGGGCAGTGTATTGGGCACAACACGAACCTACCTCTTCGCAGCCACATGTCATATATCGAGCACAACTGGGACTCCCAAACACCAGAGCCAGAGTCACGTGGGTGTTGGCCACTAATAGACCAATACATAATCTTCAAATATCACCTTTGACTAGGTAAGTAAGACATGCCGGAATAGTGACAGCGACTTATGCAGCTGTGGACTGACTCAGATTTTCCAGTCGTCGACACTCTCGGACCTCCTCTTTCTTACTATTACGCGGGCCGAGGTCAGATGTCGAGTCACAATAAAAAAATACATGTATGACACTTTCTGCGTAACCGCACGGGCACGATACAGGCGACGCGATGAGACTTCCTACCTCTTCTTTTAACATCTGTGATACCCGTAGAGCCGGAAATGCATCCGCATTCTGTGGAACGAATCGGCGGTCGACCCAAATGTTTCTTTGTAGAACAATCGACAAGTAGAATGCTTTACCAACCCATGTGTTCCCCTACGATCTTGGATCCTTCAAGCGATGCGTGAAGAAGTACCTTTCGCCGGCATAGTGACGGCGACTGAGGCAACCGTAAACTGACTGGGTTTCTACAGTCTTTGGTACTCTTGTCTTTGTTACCATCAGGCAGTCAGATGTCTGGATGTAAACTAGCTATGAGTCGCGCAAATGACGAGCGACGATGTCAAACAAACTCGGAACATTTCCTGTAGTACAGGCGATAAAGGACGCACCAAGCCGCTAATTCACTGCGAAATCGCAGGGGCTTCAGAGTTTGCGGGACCTCTGCATCTCCTCGGACCTCTGCAAATAGGTGATGCAGAGGTCACGCGAACTCTGGAGCCCCTACAACTACGAAGAGACATGGCGGCTCTGTGCGTCCTCTATCGCCTATACCACGGGGAATGTTCCGAAGAGCTCTTTAACCTTGTTCCTACCTCATCTTTTCACTCCCGTAATACCCGCACAGGTCGGGGAAAGCATCCGCATTTTGTCGACCGAATCGGCAGTCGAACTAAAAAGTTCGGTGCGTCTTTTCTTTGTAGATCAATTGACAAGTGGAATGCTTTGCCTGCCCATGTGTTCTCTCCATCCTATGACCTTGGATCCTTCAAGCGATGCGTGAAGAAGCACCTTTGGCCGGCATAGTGACGGCGACTGGGGCAGCCGTGAACAAACCCGGTTTTCTCAGTCGTCGTCACTCTTGGACATCCTCTTGCTTATCATCAGGCGGGACGAGGTCAGATGTCGTGTCACAATAAAAAAAAAAAAAATAAAAAAACTCGGACATCTCGGCGCTGCAATAAATCTAGCGCATCAAAGAGATTTTCTTTGAAATCCTCTGTGTTGTTTTTATTATCGACTATACTTTTCAGTTATAATTTATTTTATGGTTATTTCCAGAACTCTCTATTGGTATGAGGAAGGAGAGCATCCAGGCTTTGGTACAATAATAACTTCTAAAACCGACGGTAGCAATTTAAGTCCATTTTTTAAACCAACAAACAGAAGTGACATCTGCAACTGTCCAGAAAACCCTCAAGTTGCTAGAAGTTTTGCTGTAGATGTGAGTCAGGTTTCTGAGAAGTTGTACTGGATTGACCCGTGGGTTCAGCAGATAGTTGCAGCTGATATGAATGGCTGTAAATGCTGGGTTGTTGTGCATGCTAGCTCTGATAAGCGTTTTGGTAAGTTAAGTTTATTACTATCAAAGAGTGGTAAGCAATGGTGCCCAGTCTGCCGTTCCGGGGTGAAACCACTACATACAAAGTATAAAGACCTTGAAGTGACTTGGTGGCGTTTCGGGATCCAACTAAGCCGGTTTCAATTTTCTATTTACAATATTTACATTTCTATACTAAGCTACTTAAAGTGCTTGTATCATAGAAACAGGACACGCAAAGTACATATATCGGCAAGTGGTTTGGACCCGTGCTCTTGGCGAACCATTGCACTGCTACTTCACCACTGTCGCTATTATTAGGCCAGCATAGTGAATGTGCATGCTACTTACCTTTCTTTAATCGTAGTCATCTCCTTTAGGAGAGGTCACATTAAAAAAAACACTTCTTTTTATCATTATTATTGTGACTCGAAATCTGACCTCATCTGGCCTGATGGTAATCAAGCGCCATACTTAATTAATTTTTAAGAGTAGTAGGCAGACAGTTGTTTCAATGATTTTGAAACGCGTTTAAGTCACTTGATTTTGACCAAACTCCAGTCTAACATCAAGCGGGGTGCTGTCATATGTCGAGTCAAACTTAAAAAAACGCGTTTCAAAATCAGCTTGAACATCGCCGGTTCCAAGAAGGCTGGAGTAATAAATGCGTCTAATACTCACACTGTAGTCGCATCGCCTCTATGTATGGGCTTAGGTGTAAACCTTAGGTTTCTGTTATATGTCGATCCAAAATAAATATATCAATCAATCAATCAAATTGTCACGCGTTTTCCCCACAGGGATAGGCAGAGACAATGGAGCGCCACTTGCACATGCATATGTGATCCTGACACAACTCCTTCGCTTCCTTCACATTCACGATTCTCTTCATACAAGCTTTATGGTTATGGGCACTAGGCAACCTAACTTTCTTGAGGATGTCTCCAATTTGGTCGACGAACACCCTCCTGGGCCTGCCTTGATTAACGTATCCATTCACATGAGATTTAATAATTCCTTTCGTCAATCTACTTTCACTCTTCCTTTCCTTGTGCCCAAACCATTGAAGCATTCCTTTATCAACCCTTGTCACTACATCCTCATTCAAACCACATCTATCGCGCAGTGTGCTATTCCTTATTATTCTATCCGCTATCGTCACTCCACATACACTCCCTAACGACCGCATTACTACAGCGTTAATTCTACTCTCATGCTTTTTCTGCCACACCCAACATTCACTTCCACACAATAATGTAGGAACAAGCACCGCATAAAAATACTAATAATATTTTATTTGTTTACCAGGTTTTCCGCCAGTATCAATAACAATAGACAGCAAAAATATCTACTGGTTTAATTCTACTGAAAAAACTGTTTATTATAGAGATAAAAGTCGCGAAGGCAATGTAAACCAAGCCAACATACTGTCTGGTACTAAAATCTTATCATTAGACACAGCAAACCAACCATACCCAGCAAAAGAGTGTTTAATACCTCAAGCAACAACCTTAATACCAGAAATAGTGACAAACTCAGCAAACAGTATCACGTTACAATTACCAGACTTGGAAACTTCTAGTAACTGTTCCTACTTCGATAAGGCAGCCACAGAGTACACAATATACTACCAGCTCAATACAAATGACACAGTTGAAGAACAAATAATGACTGTGAATACTGTAGATAGAGAAGTTGTTCTGTATAATCTGTTGACGTTTAAAAATTATACTGTTTATATTGAGGCTACTAATTATTATGCGAAACAGTATGAGATGGCTCCTATTAAAGGAATACCAGTTATTGTACAGACTGCTGCTGAAGGTAAGGATACTTTTTTTTAAAGTCTATTACTACGATGATTTAAAATTTATAATTATTTATATTTTGACGACAGGCGCAGTTTGTTACGCATAATGTAACGAGTTCGACTCCCGGTCGGAGCAAATGTTTGTTTTAAAGCTTTTATTCGCAATGTTTAATAATTTCATTAAATTTACAAATATTTGTTAATAAAAAATGTCTAGGTCTGATTATCAAAGAGTGGTAGGCAGTGGTACCCAGTCTGTTGACCCGGGGTATTACCACCACTTACAACTCGTATACATACCGTAAAGTCGCGTTAGGTGGAAGTATGTATGCTATGTCAATTCTTAATAATAATAAAAATAATAAAATTATGACGACGGTGATGTTTTTTTTATTGTGACACGACATTTGACAGCACCCCGCTTGATTTTAGGCTGGAGTGTGGTCCATGAATGAATGTCACTGCTTCTACAATTCAATAACTGTGCGTAGCAATCACATCCACTATGCCGGCCTAGTTGGAACCGGCAACTTACAAGCTGATCCCGAAACGTGACCAAATCACTTCACGGTCTGTATACTTGTAAGTGGTGGTACTAACCCGGATCGGCAGACTGGGTAACTGCCCTCATTTAACTAACTACTCTTTAAAACGAACGAAAAATAATGAATCATAGTCTTTTATTTATTTTGTTTCGTAGAATAAAAGTTTAAATATTAGATTATAGCTTGTATGTCTACTTGAATTGCAATGTTTCGTTTGATATAGCTCCAACAGCTGCCCAAGATGTGACAGCGACAGTGCTAAGTCCAGTTCTAGCACGTGTTGAATGGACTACTAAACCAGATCTATGGTACCAACTGTATTGGGCTACGAATGAGTCTGACCATTTCCAACATAAATTTCAAGGTAAATAATGCTGTTCATTTTTTTAATTTAATTATACATTTCTATACTAAAGTGCTTGCTTGTCTCATAGACACCAAAGTACATATATCAAAGATACAGTGAGTGGTTTCGAACCTGTGCTCTTGGCTTGCTTGGATCGCCTTTAATTTAAAACTATAAACTTTTATAAAAAGCTATTTTAATTTTAAAGTGACTGTGGTGTAATGGTACTAAAAAGAACACGCTAACCGAGAGCTTCCGATTCAAAACTACTTGCCGGTACCATTTTACTTCGGTCGTCCTGTTTCTATGATACAAGTACTAAAAAAATTATATACGTCCCAAATTCTCAATCCTGATATAACTCTCTGGCTTCCATCGCATCCACATTCCTCTTTATACAGGCTAAAAGAGAGTTACCTTAGTATCGTGGAAAGTAACGCTCAGTTCGACTATCGATTTGGCCGACAGAATGCGAACGTTTCCTCTGATCTGTGCGGTTTGAAATGTCGAAGTAGGAAAAGGTTAAAACCTTAATTTGAGTAAAAAAAGTAGGAAAAGTACCTCCTTAGTTTGTGGTCCCTAAATAGGTTTTTACTGATAGTTAAAATAAATATATAATGAAAAGAAGGCTAATAAGAAAGGTGGGTTGCCTAGCGCCCATAACGGTAGAGCTTGTATGAAGAGGATTATGGATGTAAGGGAATCGAGGGAGTCAGGATTGTGCCAAGTGGCGCTCCATTGTCTCTCCCTATCCATGTGAGAAAAAGGCGTGACAATTTTATTAATAAATATTATTTTAAGTAAAAGCTAATACTAAAATTAGAGACCTTTAGCCAAGAGTTGGCTGCCGGAGAAGTCTGGAGACAGAAAGGCTGGCAACTATTTCTGCCAACGTATTAGCCTCGCTATACTTATGGGAAATGTTGCCAGTCTCCTTGGGGACTATCTTTGACGTGACGTCACTAGATGATATTTTTTATTTGTAGTTTAATTATAGTTAATATACTTTTAATTACATATATTATACATATCAAAATATTACTTTTTTAAATCTTTTTTTAAATGATTTTATAGAGCATAACACTTTCCCTGTGTCGGAGGGTCGAGCAGCAAACATGTCACATCTATCTCCAAATACTTCCTACGTGGTTTGGGTACGGGCTTGCTCCAATTATAGTAAGGTAAATACAACTGATATTACAGTTAAATAACTGCAAATAACAGTAGCCGTTTTTTCCAACTCGTACCTAGCTGTACATGAAACACGACTAAGTCGCTTTACGGTCTGTACACTTCCAGGTGCCAATTTTAGGCAAACAGACCCGGTAAAGAGTTGTGTCAGGATCGTGGAAAGTGGCTGCCTATCTTACTCATCTTTGGGGCGTAAAATTCGAATACTATAACCATAGTATTTTCTTTGGCTTTGCGCAAACATTGATTAATGAATTAAACAAATTTTATGCGCCTTACTTATTCCGGCGTTTCGAGAGCTTTGCAGCCATCGTGGTCACGAAAAAACGTCAAGAAAAAAAATTTAAAATTAATAACCAAAAATAAACGCGGTAGTAAGCTGCATAAAATTTATTTAATTTATTAAAAATCTAAGAAATCTACGTTATTTTTTGGTTAATAAATCGCACAATTTTTTAATCCGGCGTTTTAGGGCTTTGCAGCTTCAAAAATGAACGCGATAGTAAGCCGCATAAAATTGGTTTAATACTATAACCACGCTTATCTGTTTTACAGGTATATACAGATAGCAAGCAGATATCAGTTCACACATATCCATTGCCCACACCTATCGTGTCATACAAAACAACCGCTTATTCCATTTATGTGAAGTGGATTCCACCTACTACATACAAATTGATCAGGTAAAATATGTTTCTATTTATTTTTATTCGACATCCTCAAGAATGTTGGGTTGCCTAGTGCCCATAATCGTAAAACTTGTATGAAGAGAATTGTGGGAAGCGAGGGAGTTGTGTCAGGATCGTGGCAATAGGCGCTTTATTGTCTCTGCCTATGATTGTGGAAAAATGACAAATTAATTGATAGATATAATTTTATATTTTTATTGTGACACGACATCTGACTTCGACTCGCCTGATGATAAGCAAGAGGAAGTCCAAGAGTGACGACGACTGGAATAACCGAGTCAGTTCCCGGCTGCCCCAGCCGCCGCTACTATGCCGGCCTAAGGTGCTTCTTCACGCATCGCTTGAAGGATCCAAGGTCATAGGATGGAGAGAACACATGGGCTGGCAAAGCATTCCACTTGTCAATTGTTCTACAAAGAAAAGACGCACCGAACTTTTTAGTTCGACTGCCGATTCGGTCGATAAAATGTGGATGCTTTCCCCGACCTGTGCGGGTATTACGGGTGTGGAAGGACGAGGCAGGAATAAGGTTAAAGAGCTCTTCGGAACATTCTCCGTGGTATAGGCGATAGAGGACGCACAAAGCCGCCATGTCTCTGCAATATAATATTCTTTAATATTGAATTCTTAATTTCAGTTACAAAGTGGAATATATTGAGGCATCAAGCAATAGTGGTAATAGTGGGTGGTCAACATGTTCAGCGGCTAAACTTAAAAACGTATGGAGTGCTGAGTCTTTACGACCGCGGACCCGCTACAGGTTTCGCCTTCAACTGCAATATGCAGCGCTAGCACCACCTTACTATTGGCCGCACGATGATAGATTCGTTTTTATAACATTAGGTAAGATTTTTGTAATTACAATGTAAGCATCTATGTGTATAACCACCATCATCATCAGCCAGAAGGCGTCCAGTGCTGAACATAGACCTCCCTTTTAGAACGCCATTCCGAACGACAAGATGCCAGTTGCATTATGTCGTCAGTCCATCTAGTGGGAGTCCTACCTACGCTGCGTCTACCGGTTTGTGGTCTCCACTTTAGAACCTTTCTTCCCCATCGGTTTTCGAGCGATGTTGCCCCATTGCCACTTTAGCTTGCAAATCCTACGAGTTATGTCGGTAACTCTGGTTCTTCGGCAAATATCCTCGTTCGGGATTCTGTCGCGCAGGGATTCGTTTTATAACATTGCTCTTCACATGCTCTTTGATCCTTTAGGCGATGCACGAACCTATGGCCGGCATAGTGACGCTAACTAAGAAAAGCGCGAACCAAGTCCGTTTTTTTCAGTCGTTTTAGGACCTTCCCTTGCTTACTTACCATCTGGCAAGCCGATATCGATATCGAGTCGCAATAATAAAAATCTTTAAAAATAGAAAATCCTTAAAAATAGGAATGTTATTATAGTTATTATACTTGCCAAATTATGTATAATAATCAGATTTCTAATTATACGATTATAGGCGACGTCCCTGGAGCTCCTGGGGCACCCCGAGTGGAAGCAGTAGATTCCCGGATATTGAGAGCTTGGTGGGCTGAACCAGCACCCCATGGACACGCTATAACAGAATACAGAGTGTGGGGACGACCAAGGCACAGGTTAACTATATTCAATATTCTTTTTTCATATTTTATATATGACAGCAACCTGTGTATAATGCGATTAGAATAAGAATAGGACGGAATCGGCGCCATTTTGTGACGTCTAACTCTCCAACCAACTTTACTTTAGTATGGTGTCTTTTTCTTTGCGGACCCAAGAAAAAGACACCTTTGAATCAGTCAAGTGAAGTTAGTCAACAGCCCGTCCTATTCTTATTCTAAATAGCATAGTATATAATATTTAAACTGTAATAAGTAGATAATTCCAATAATCGTAGGTTACAAGAAATTAATGAAAACACAACACAGAATGCAAGTGAATTTGATCAGACTTTACTTGATGATGTTGATGATGATTTCAAATCTATGGTTATAAAAGAAGGGCTCGTGTTACTACACAATGGAACAGGTTTGTAAAAAAATCCTATTATTATGGTGCGACATATGACAACACGCCGCCTGATGTTAAACTGGAGAGCGGTCTATGAATGGAGGCGACTGCTAATACAGTTAAAGTACTAGTTGCATCTTCTATGCTGGCCTACTCGGAACAATTGACTTTCAAGCTGACCCCGAAGAGTGACTAAGTCACTTCACGGTCTGCGCTTATGACTACCAACTCTTAAAAAAACAGACCTGGATAACTGCCACTAACTTTTTTAACAGACAGGAGAAAATAGGAGATGAATTAAACAAATGTGCCGCTTACTATCGCGTTTATTTTTGGTTAAAAAAAAAGAACTTTTTTTGATTCCGATGTTCTGAGAGCTTTGCAGCCATCGTGGTCATGCATAAAAATTAATTAATCAATGTTCGCGCAATATCTAAAAAATTCTAAGATCTTCTCGTGACCTTTTGATTTTATTCGTCACTTGATTATATTTCAGACAACTACTGGCTTATTAGTTCTGAGGCTGTATCTCATTTATCTGCTGGTGGTTGGGTGTTGGTTGTGCAAGCTCGTAATGTTAGAGGTTGGGGACCATTGTCAGCGGCTGGTGAGATCACATTGCCACGCCATGCTGCACCACAGCACGCCACAGCTGCTCTTTTTGCTGCAGCAGCCGCACTCGCGACGCTCGCTGCTGCGGTTGCTGCCGGACTTGTTTACAGTGAGTATAAGTTTTTATTTTATATTCCTCATCAGCCAGAAGACGTTCACTGCTGAACATAGGCCTCCCCCCACTATTCCGAACAACAAGATGCCAGTTGTATCCACTGGTTATTCGTGTCTTTTACTATGTTGTTAGTCCTACCTACGCTGCGTCCTCTGGTTTGTAGTCTCCAATCAAGAACCTCAAATCCCCATCGGTTGTCGGTTCTTCGAGCCCGTAACAGCACAACTTTTAAAAGAGAATTGTGGCGGGTGACGAAAGCTAGAGTGTCGGTAGTATGAAAAGTATGGCTCCGTTGTCTCTATCTCTATGAGGAACAGAGTGTTGATATGCATATGAAAATTGGATAGAAGAAAAATGGTCTCCGGTCGCTGTTATCCTATGTGGACGCGAAATTTTATATATTCAATTTGCATTACTAATTTATACAATAACGACTAGTCAGTCACTACTTGAATTTATTCCCGATGAATAACAATCAAAACTGCCAACCCTTCGTTAATGTATGAAGAAAATTAAAACCTTTAGACATTTATAATTAAAACAACAAATAATTACTAAAAAAAACTATATTCAAATACCAACCTCGGAACAGTTTACGAGTTTGCGCAAACTACGCAAACCGTATGTATGTGGGGATCTTTAGCCAAACGCTTGGCCAAGGAGTTGCAAGCGTTTGACAGAGAATTCTGGAGATAAAAGAGCTGGCAACAGGGAACTGTTGCCAGTTTCCTTGGGACTGCCTGGGACACCTCTAGATGATATTTATTTATTTACAGTTTAATTATAGTTAATCAGTATTTAATACTCGTATAATATGTTTAAATATTGCAGTGTACAAAAACCGTTCCAAGAAGAAAGCCGCATTACAAAACCAACAACCAATAAATGTGATACGTCGGGGGCCAGATGTTGAGCTGGCTACATTGAGGCAATTGCCCATACGGCATTCCAACAATATACTATATAATCAGGTAACATTAAATCTCTGCCTTTCCCACTATTACATGCACAGACCCGTGTATGTTATTACCTTGTTTAAACCAACGACTCTTCAAATGTAAAACTTACCATAACTTTATGCTTGGTGCTCGCGACAAACACCAAGCTCAACAAACATAGTCCCAAACATTGAACACAAACAGGCATCTACAATCTTGGCGAACGTGCTATATTTCGGATAAGCAAACATGGCGGATGGTCAAAATGCACAGAAATTTAAAAATATACTTTAGTTACTACCAAGCATTTTGAGACATCGCAAACTGTTTGCCAAGAATCCTTTGATTTTTTAGCTACATCGGCAATTTGTGTTTTGGAGCGCAGTATGGTGTTACGAATTTTATCTGTAAGTTTTACGCCCAGAATACTGCGCTCCATGGCTCTTTGACAAACCCCGAGCCTAGAACCCCGGTAATCCGTCAAAGACCAA
Organism: Tinea trinotella; assembly: GCA_905220615.1. Taxonomy (NCBI): domain Eukaryota; kingdom Metazoa; phylum Arthropoda; class Insecta; order Lepidoptera; family Tineidae; genus Tinea; species Tinea trinotella. The sequence goes on from HG992314.1 coordinate 7,287,882, forward strand.
GCCTGTGCACCATAGATGAGGACAGGGAGAATGCACAAGTCGATGATCTTTCTTTTTAAGGAGAGTGGTAGACTGCCCTTCATGTATTCTTTCATGGACCAATAGCTCTTCTATGCAATTTCTACTTGGTGTTCTATTTGTACAGTAGTACATATAATTGATAATATTTTATAATTAATACACATTTGATAAATAAAAGTTAGTTATTAACAAAACTATGATAACATTTACTACGTAGCTTAAATCCCAGCGCTCTTTTTATCCGCCGGGTTTTATATTATCGTAACTATCTTTACGCAGGGCGTACACGTGCCATCAGACGCCGAGTTAGCAGCATTGCCCCACATCCGTCGTGAACAGATCACACTGCACAAGTTCCTGGGTTCCGGTGCATTTGGGGAAGTTTTCGAAGGTGTCGCTCGTAATATACATGGAGTGAATGATGATATCAAAGTTGCTGTTAAAGTAAGATTATCAATTTTATTTACATTTCTATATTAAGCTACTAAAGTGTTTGTATCATAGAAACAAGCACATATTACAAGTACGAAGTTTTTCAACATTTTTATTTGCACTTGTTTGGATCCAGTTTGGATCCTCGATTTTTCGGGTCCTACAATCCCACACCCTCTCTAAAACCGCCATAGAGTTTTCTGTCACTATATTTTCTAGTGAGTAAAAAATAGATGCTTGCCGTTGCTTCCAGGTGGTTGGGATTACGGTTTACATATTTTTTCGGATTTCCACCTCCTTCTCTATCTCAAAAATAGCATTTGCGCAAGAATGAAATCGTCTGAAATGAAAATAAAAGAAAATCACCAAATCGACTCAGGAGCTTATTTACCACACGGCAGACAATAAGAGTTCATGGTTTTTCTGACGCGCCATATCCTAGACTGATACCCAGGAGTATCTTTTCTAATTAAATAGAAGACTACTTGAGAGCTGTATAGTGCCCATAACCGTAGAGCTTGTATGAAGACAATTGTGGATGTAAGGATCTAGTGTCCCTCCCTATCCCTGAGGGAAAAAGGCGTGACAATTTGCATGAATAAAATTTTTCATAATACATTACAGACACTAAGAAAAGGTGCGACGGAGCAAGAAAAGACTGAATTCCTTCAAGAGGCAGCACTTATGTCTAACTTCAAACATGAGCACATTTTGCGTCTACTTGGAGTGTGTCTTGATAACGACCCCAATTATATCATAATGGAGTTAATGGAAGATGGCGACTTACTCAGCTATCTTAGATCTAAGAGAGCCTCCTTGGTAAGTTTAAATTTTTATTGTGACTCGACATATGACAACACACTGCATACTACAGTTAAACAACTGCTCGTAGCAATCGCATCCACAAGTTTTAACGGGCAACTTACAAGCTGATTCCAAAACGAAACTAAGTACTCCACAGTCTGTACACGTAAGTCTTGTAAAAGTCTGTGGGGGTGATACCTTGGTGATACAATAAAATGCGGAACTGTGTATTTGCATAAACCCTATGAGGGAATACTGCGTGGACTCATGCGCTTACGACCTCTCTTCAACGGTTGCTTGCTACAGACCATTAGACGACGAAAATTTTAGTTACTACTGATTTTCGACAGCCCGTAATACAAATACGACTAACATTTTTGGCTAACGACATCAATATTAACAAAATTTTATTTGCATCTGGTTTTTAAAGCCTCAGTGGCCGGCCGGATTAAATTCCCGATTGAATTTAATCGACATTAATAATAGCTCTCATTTCTAAAAAAAAGTGCCAACTCCGACAGAGCCCCGCATATCGGAGTGGGGCAATCAATTAGTACCCGATGGGCGCCAAACATAAGGACTGGCACGCTTGCAAGTAGGCCGCCCCTAGCCACTCATCTTTGGGCGCGGCAGACCACGGATTAGCATAGGAAAGGGATAGTAATTTAGGGATTGGGTAGCGTCGGATACCATTATTATAGAAGGAAAAGGATATAGTAAATGGTAGCTCGAGGTGTCCGGGGTCTGTATTCGTCCTATAAACACCGGACAGTTATTTAAAGAACAAATTCTCTGAACGAAAAGCTGGGTTGCCTAGTGCCCATAACCGTAGAGCTTGTATGAGGAAAATTGTGGATGTGAAGGAAGCGAGGGAGTTGTGTCAGGATCGTGGCAAGTGGCGCTCCATTGTCTCTGCCTATCCCCGTGGGAAAGAGGCGTAACAATTTGATTGTTTGATTGACATTAATAACTTATAAATGTAATACACTTTATTTACAGTACAATCGTGACTCGTTAACCCTATTAGACCTTCTAAACATGTGCGTTGACGTAACCAAAGGCTGCCGTTACCTTGAGGAGATGCACTTCGTCCACCGAGACCTTGCTGCAAGGAATTGCCTTGTTGCTAACCGTGGTGGAAGTCGCATTGTTAAGATCGGCGACTTTGGACTCGCAAGAGATATTTATAGAAATGACTACTATAGAAAGGAGGGTGAAGGTTTGTTTTTGTTTACTTACTTTTTATTATTTTTATTTAGCTAAATTATATTTATTCTATACTAGCTGTGCCCGCGGTTTCAGCCGCGTAAAATTAGGTTTATAGGTTAACACAGTCATAATTTTTTGTATTTATAACTCGATAACTCATATAAAAATGACAGACGGAAATAAAAATAAATATAAAACAATTCCAAACAGCTAAAACTATAGTCAATTGGAAAAAGTGCAACGGAGCAAGAAAAGACTGAATTGTTATAAACGTGATATTTTAGGATGTTATATGGGCGCCAAACGGGGCAAGTTAAAACTATGCTAATACGCAAACCAGTGTCGCCTAGGGTTGCCAACTTTTTTGACAAAAAAAACGTATACAATTGTTTGAATAGGATAAAAATAAAGTATATGGAAGAAAAAAAAGTATTTTTCAAATTTAAACTTAAAACCGTATTTTGAGTGCTTTTAGCATTTGCTAACCATTTTTTGCTATTTTTAAATATTTCAAAGCTTGTTTGACAATCATCATTTAACGGACATCATTAATTTTGGGCTTCTATGTACTACTTTTGTAATGTCCGATAATGAAAAAAATATATAAATAGTAGTTTCGATACTTGTATTGATAAAACTAATAACAATTTTGCTTTTAATTGCTGGGCAATTGAGTTATTTGGAAAAGATATGGATTTTGTATCATCTGTCAATCAACGCTACATTTGTTCTGCTTTAAACTATGCAAAATAAAGGATATTTCCCAACTACATTGTAATCTTCGTACATCAAATTAATTTAAAATGTATATGCAACTGTTAATACATTTAAGCCCAAGTCCCCATACAAAATGAATGATGTCCTTTATTTACTTAAATAAGCAATTCGTTTGCTACACAATCAAAATAAAGTATTTTCACATACTTTATTTGTATGCAAAAGTATAAAGTATAATTACCAAAAATAACGTAAGATACGTTATTATAAAGTATGGTTGGCAACCTTAGTGTCGCCATGCAGAGCAACATATATTTATTTGTCTTTTTTATTCGCTCTTAATAACAATCGTCCGAGTTTTTAGCTAGTTTTATAGCTTTTATTTGTAATATTAATTAAATTAATTAAATTGACTAATATTTTTAATAGAAAAAAAAGATATTTGCTCCAGGTCTGATTTTTAAAGAGTGGTAGGCAGTAGTGCCCAGCCGATCCGGGGTATTAGCACCACTTACAAGTATACATCGCCGTCGCGTTTTGGGATCAGCTTGTAAGTTGCCAGTTTCAACTAGGCTGGTATAGTGAAAGTTACAGTTACCTCCATTCTTGGAGCGCACTCAAGCCTAACACCAGTGCAGTCATATGTCAAGTGACAATTAAAAAAAAATATATCATCGGTAATGAGCATTGCGTTAAACAGTTTTTTTTAAATTCACATTTAAAATATCTCATTAGGTCTACTACCAATTCGTTGGATGGCAGTGGAATGTTTTGTGGACGGAGTATTTTCATGCCAATCTGATGTGTGGGCATGGGCAGTGCTGTGCTGGGAAGTTTTATCATTAGGACAACAACCTTACCCAGCTAGGACGAACAGACATGTCCTTAGTTATGTACGAGCCGGTGGAACACCTGACAGGCCACCTAATTGCCCATCGGTTTTGTAAGTGTTTTAATCTTTATTTTTGTTGGGCTTTAAGCATTTTCTGCTTATGCCAGCCCAGCCCCATAGTCACTTAAACCTTAATATACAATCTACCCTGTCTTTTCACTCCCGTAATACCCGCACATTTGCAGAACAATTGACAAGTGGAATGCTTTGCCAGCCCATGTGTTTTCTCCATCCTATAGCCTTGGATCCGATGCGATGTGTGAAGAAGCACCTTTGGCCGGCATAGTGGCGGCGACTGGAGCAGCCGTGAAGACTCGGTTTTTGCAGTCATCGGCACTCCTGGATCTCTTCTTGCTTGCCATCTAGCAGGTGGAGGTCAGACGTCGAGTGACAATATAAAAAATACAAATATACTAAATACGTTTAAAATAAATATTTACAAAATTATATATTGTACTAGCTGAAGTCGATATTGGTTCAGCTAGGATACTATTAAATGCTCCTACATCAAAAAGTTCCTAAGACATCGCTCAAAAAACCGACAACCGATGGGGCAGAAAGATTCTAGAGTGGAGACCACTAACCAGCAGACGTAGCGTAGGTAGGCCTGACGACATAGTGAAAGTTACGAATAACCGGTGGATGCAACTGGCATCTTGTCGTTTGAAATGGCGTGGCCTATGTTCAGCAGTGGACGCCTTCTGGCTGATGATGATGATGACATCAAAAAGTTAAGCTTTTATGCTATGATATTTAATTGTATTTTTTATTGACTTCTACAGCTACGAATTACTGCAAAAATGCTGGTCATATTCACCTGAACAGCGGCCTTCGTTCAAATACTGCCTCGAAGTGGTTTGTGCTTTGAGAGACAAAACATCACCAAATATCACCCTCACAGCCGTCTGCCAACCACCCTTATATCTCACACTCATTGCGTCAGGTTAGTATGTTTTTTATTACTGGCAACACGGTTGTTCGCAGAGTATTGTTAAATGATGAATGTTTTATAAGTTTGTGTTTGTTACTCTATTGCCTTAAAAGCTGATACAGTCAGTTGCGCAACGACCTGTTAAAAATCCAAATGTCAAATAAGGCAAACTTCCGTTGTAAGATATTTCATTAGTAAAGTTTTTTTGAGATTTTGTTTCGGCCGGTTGACGGTCTGTTATTGTCAGTTGACGCCTTAGATTTTTGCAACGGCTGTCAATTTGTTAAATTTTATAGATGTTAAAATTAAATAAAATTCCTGAGATTGCCTAGTAGTTAAGTAGATCTTTTGTTAGTCAAATAATACTGTGAATTCTTTTAAGACCTTGATTTTTCTTTAACATCATTTCTATTTTCTAATTGTTTTCATACTAATATCATTAAACATAAATAATATTAAAACTGTATTAATTCATAGCATGGCTTTTGTATCATGTGACAATGCTATCATTACATTTAACCAATATAATCATAATTGCATGTAAAATGAATGTTTAGATATGGCTGTCGACAACCGCACTTACCTGCTCGATGAAAATGACAACGCCTGCATAGGTCAGTTTAATAATCATTATATGTACATACACCACATATCATTATACACATTGTAAAGGCATTACAAACGTGCGAAATGAATCATAAGTCATTATGTCATAGGGTTGTGTGAAAGTTGGTTAGCACACCGGTTAGTTGCGCGTTCCCGGTTTTAATTCCCGGCCGGAGCAAATATGTATATGTTTCATAGTTTTATTTGTAATGTTTAATTGGAATTATTATTAATAGCTGGATATTTGCTCCAGGTCTGGTTGTCAAAGAGTGGTAGGCAATGGTGCCCAGTCTGCCGATCCGAGGTATACAGACCGTATAGTGAGACAATCGAAATCAACTTTGCCGGTTCTAACTAGGCCGACATAGTGGATGTGACTGCTACTTTTTATTAATTGTAGTCACTTTTATTTATAAGGACCGCACTCTAGCTTAACTTTAGACAAAAACATCTAAATATTTTATTATATCCCTAATTGTACCTTGACCATATCTGTTATCGACATTGCTTTTATAACTTCACACAACACTAGGCCTGCTCTACAAAGCCTGCGTTTGCACGAGAGGTTTGACAAAAATGACAGCGTTTGCACGTTTGTAATGGCAGAGGTATAGACACCTCATCTTTCCTCATAATCAAACTTTCTATCGTTTCTATGTGCACAGCGAATGAAACTGCGATAACAATTCCTTAATAAGCAGTTTCTTTCGCCCACTATTATATTCTTTGACTATATTGTACATTGGTAATAATATTATTTAGAATATTATATAAATAAAATAGATAAATACGGGTCCTAATGAGTTAAGCAGATTTTATTAATCTCGGAGTTTCTGCCTTATTGCTGGGGCGTTGTCTAGAGAAGACTGCGGGTGGATACTATAAATGTATCCGGCAAGCACACGTTTTTCTAACTACCCTTACTTAGTCTTATTTTTTTCAAATCGCGAAATACCAACCACACTCTTACTTAGTGTCCAAAAAGTCCTCGTTGTATGTACTCATTTATTCATTCGAATAAAAAGTTATTTCCGTCTATTTATCATTATATAATCTATTTATTTCAACCGCATCGCATACATACGACTACTGGCGTTATGGTATCGTAGAGTAGAGAGAACACAACCCACGTGTACAACATGTAGCTCAATCCAGTCGGTGGTTTGGTCTTACTGAAACCAAGTACGGGGTGGTTCAAAAAACGCGTGATTGCCAGATGCAGTCACATTACATCCACCCACCTACTGTATTTTCCTTAACCACGGTGCCCGCAACAAGGCCGAAACCTCAGGGTAAATAAAATATGCTTAACAAAGCATTTTAATTCATTCTTATAATGATAATTCACATAAGAAAAACGTGGGATAAATTTTTTACAATAATGTTTGTAAAATCATTACAGATGAGGATTATCCGGACAATCAGATGGAGCCATCTCAGTTGCTACCAGCTCCTACTCCTAAATACTTGGAGTTGATGTATGACAGTGACTCTGGACCTGGATCCAGCTCATTCAGCGATGGCTACGAAATCCCTCGCTCAGGTGGCGGTCGCCATAGCATAGTTGGTGTAGCTCCAAGACGGTTAATAAGAAGGCCTAGGGCTCTAAGATCGCATTCTTTAAGAGCCCCAAATAGACCTACGAATGCTACAATAATTCCGCTTAGGAATGGTATAGTTAAGAGGGCGTCTCTCTGCGAATCGTTACATGGTTCATTTCTCGTTGAACCACAATTAGAAAGTGAATTCGATTTAGATAAAGATGTTAAAACTCCGTTTTGAGTGTTGATAATTAGACACGTGATTTCTCTAATCACTTGTCTAATTACTTAACAAATAATTATTTGTATTTTTAAAAATACATTTTTGGCATATTCAACGCGATGCCCGGATTGAAATATGCGAAGTTTTTAAATAGGCACGTTAATATTATATGCAACGATCTCAACTGCAAAGTGGATCTTGCAAGTTATTGCATGTGGCAGATAAAAAGAGCGCTGGAATTGAAGCTGCGTTGTAACTTGTTTTGTTACCTACTTACTTATCGTTTCACGCATGTATTATATAATATATACATGTTAAATATAATTAATTATGACCACGACTGCATAGACACTGCGCAGCTCAAAAGTCAGCGCTTTTTTTGCCGGGGACTATATTAACCCGGCAATATGTGACGTGGACCAAGCAGTGACAGAATTGCACCATTATAAGTGCGATAATTTCGACTTGTAACTTAGTGGTTGAACAGTCACGCATTATGCGACAAGTGCCGAATTCGGTTTCCGGTCGCACCTGAATGATATCCAATTTATACATTTTTATTACATACATCTCTTAAAAAAGAGGATGAGTTCGATCCGGATCTTTTAAGGATGTGGATCGCGTTATAACTCGTACGTCTCAAAATCCAAAAACGGATAAATGGAAAACGGTCATAGTAAAGAGGTTGTACTCAGTTTTTATTCTGTGATATTGTAAGTAGCTTGTAAATAATAATTTTACGTCTTTATTTATTGTATTTTTAATACTCATGAGCAAATCCAAAATCCCACCTAAAATGGTACAGTCGACAAAATAAATATTTTTTATAATAATTAGAATTAAAATGTGCTTTACATCATTAAAATAAACGAAGCCAAAAAATCCAAATAGACTTAAGATGAAATTTATGTTATGTTTTAGGCTCTATGAAGCTGACATGTCTTAAAGGACAAAATATCCCAATAATTATAGATTACAAAAAAAAGAAGCCAAAAAATAAATTTAATGAACAAATCAAATTGTCACGTCTTTTTTTCACAGGGATAGGCAGAGACAATGGAGCTCCATTACTCACGATCCTAACACAACTCGCTCGCTTCCCTCACATCCACTACAAGCTCTACGATTATAGGCACTAGGCAACCTAGCTTTTAATCCAATTAATATTTCTAATTCATACAGTCTTGTTCGATTAAGTTTTGTTAATAATGGTCGACTAGTATCAAAGTACAATATTTTTGCTCATAAAAGTGTAAATGTGTTCTAGTTAAGTGCTTGTATATTATTGTTTCTGCATGACAAATAAAACAAATGTCAATATAAATCAGTGTTTTTCAACGTGGGCCCCACGCCCTACAGGGAGGCAATTTGATAGTCAAGGGGGGCAATTTGATAGCCACGGGGGTAATTTAATAATCGAATCGACACGACTTTAACTCTTTCGCTTTGGGTTATTTAAATGCAATGCTAGATATCGGTGATAAATTTAACAAAAAAGGCAAATTCCAAAAAAATCATTTATATTTCTTAAGAGAACAAAACAATTTTTAAAGGTTAAAAATTATGTATGGGGGCCATTATAAATTTTTAATTGTTAAGGAAGGCGCATGGCCTAAAAAAGGTTGGGAAACACTGATATAAATGGTAACTATAGTAGCTATATACGTGTATAAGTAGGGTTACCAATAAGCCATATTTTAAATAATAATTATATATTTAGAATATCATTATATTTAACGTATATTTAAAATATTCTTTATTAAAATTATGAATTGTTATCCTCAGGAACATTGAAATCAATCCATAATTTGCAATTGTTAATATAGAAGTTTTTATTAATACTAGAAATAAGTTTATTTAGGAGCTGCCTTCTTTCTAGCTTACTTTTAAATTGTATCACCAAATGCTAGGGAAATCGATTACTTCGATTACGTATTCGAAGTATGTAATTAATTTCCCTTCCCTTTTTACAATATCAATTAAAGGTTACATCAATTGATATTGTAAAAAACTATGTCATATAATAGTTCTTTTAATTGTCGCAAGTCCCAAGGTATGATTTTTATTATTGTGACTCTACATATGACAGCACCCAGCTTGATGTTAAGCTGGAGAGGGCCCATGAATGGATGTCACTGCTACTACAATTTAATATCTGTAAGTAGCAGTCACATCCACTATACTGGCCTAGTTGGTACCGGTAACTTAAAAGCTAATCCCGACTAAATCACTTCACGGTCTGTATACTGGAAGTGGTGGTACTAACTCGGATCGGCAGATGGTACCTAGACCACTGCCCAACACTCTTTCATAACCAGACCCGAAGCAAATATCAGCCACTTATGTATGTGTTCTATCTTGGGACTTTCACACCAAAACATGAAAAGCCCTTCTGGCCGACATAATCTGAAACAGGGCTCAGAAGTCATTCAGAAGTCAGGGCTCTTGGATCTCTCCTCGCTTGCTATCAGACAAGTCTAGATCATATTTGTTTAAATATCCCGCCCGTTCGAAATTGTAGAGCATCTTTAATCCCGAGTCTATAATTTAAATTAAGAAATATTCGCCATTGTAAATAAATATTCGATGTAAATATTAACTTTAAGTAATATGTTATTTTGACTGAAGTTTAAACGAGTACAAAATTAAATTCCGATCGAATGTAGAGTCTGTCTAAGCCGAAATGACGCGCCCCTCCACTGCATTCAAGCACACGAGCTACTATAAAATTTGAATGCAACACACCAAAAATGCAATTGTAGGTCATTCAGTTGCTGGTTGGACACAAAAGGAGGAGCACGCTGATGAAGTATAGTAGTATAGTTAGCAGCGCCGGATTTAAACTTCGGCGGCCCATAAGGCAGAGCATGTGGTGGAGGCCCATAAATCGTTTGTGATTAACTGTTGATTTTGAAATGTAAACTTTTCTAGCTCAAAGAAAAAAATAAGTTTTTCGTGTAACTATTTTTGTATAAGTTTTTCGTGTCTTCGTTTTTTTGTGGTGGCCTATAGGCAACTGCCTATGATGCCTATGCTTAAATCCGGCACTGATAGTAATATTTGCATTCACACATTTAAATAAACTAATAAAGTGGAGGGGCACGTCTTTTAGAGTTAGACAAGCTATATTTTGTTATAACTTGTGAGTTGTATTCCAAACATTCACTCATAGATATTACGTAATAAATACAGACATTTTAAAATATTTCAAGTTGTTTTATTTCAGTACAGACGGTCTTTTTATTTTTATTTTTTATTTTATTGTGACTCGACATATGACAGCACCCCGCTTGATGTTAAGCCGGAGTGTGGTCCATTAATGGATGTCACTGCTACTACAATTCAATAACTGTGAGTAGCAATCGCATCCACTATGCCGGCCTAGATAAAACCGGCAACTTACAAGCTGATCCCGAAACGTGACCAAATCACTTCACGGTCTGTATACTTGTAGTGGTGGTACTACCCCGGATCGGCAGACTGGGTACCAGTGCCTACCACTCTTTAAATAAATAAAGACATTTTAAAATATTTCAAGTTGTTTTATTTCAGTACAAACGGTGTTTTTTTATTGTGACTCGACATCTGACATCGCTTAATGTTAAGCCTAAGTGTGGTCTATAAATGGATATCACTGCTACTACAATTTAATAACTGTGAGTAGCGATTACATCCATTATGCCGACCTAGTTGGAACGGGCAACTTACAAGGCTGATCCCAAAATCACTTCACGATCTGTATACTTGTAAGTGGTGGTACTACCTCCGATCGGCAGACCACAACCGACCACGTCTTATCATGCACCTGCTTATTGTATGATTCTACCATGACTTCGAAAAAGCATATGACTAGTTCTTCTACACAAGAAACTCATTAATCGCAGCTTGTACATCAAAAACCTAACAATGTATACAAGTATTTTATGGACACCAAATCAATATTAAACCCACGCTGCAACCACAGAAACCCAGCGATCTTTATATCTGCCAGAACCTATACCAACACGCAAAATAAAACTGTAATGAACAAACAAGCAGGCGAGTAGCATGGCGTAAAGTTCTTCGGTCGCGTTAATTAGGCCGGCATTGTATCATAGAAACCAGGCGACCAAAGTACATCAGGAATACATAGCTATCGGTAAGTGTTTTTGAACCAGGTTACGTGAACCATTTCTTGGTTTACGTAACCATTTCACTACCGTCAATTCCTACAATCTTTTCTATTGTCAGTTTCTAAATCTTTTCTATTGTCAATTTCTACAATCTTTTCTATTGTCAATTTCTACAATCTTTTCTATTGTCAATTTCTAACCGAAAAAGTTTTTAATTTTTAATTCTACTTTAATAAAACAATCAAAATTACATTTTATACCACTTTAATTAAACATAACTTATAACCTAAAAACCTGTTTCTAATATAATTATTGCTAATAGAAAGTAAAGACTACGTAACTCTTATATTTCAATAGGCAACAGCTTGAAAAGCTATTAAAAACCTTTTACACAGCCATATCTGTATTATACTCTAAAATTAAATTAAAGATCAAAAATGTAAACAAAGGTGTTGCCAATTACAAATCTACATTTGTGAAGTTTATCGAAAAGTTCCAAAATATGGTATTAAAAGATAGTCAAGCATATCTTGACAAGCGTGGCGCATTGGTTAAAACACCAGTCCTTTACGCGAAAAGTTCCGGGTTCGATTCCCGACAAAGCAAAGTTTATTAATTAAATACTACTAATATAATATCTGTTGATAAAATAAATTAGCTCCGGGTCTGGGTGTAGTAGGCAGACAGTTGGCGATCCAGGGTACAGACCGTGAAACGACTTAGTCGCGTTTCGGGATTAGCTTCGCATCCACTATGACGGCCTTTTATTAGAACTGACGTTCGTCTTGGAAAATGTTGACTACCTCTGAAACGTCACTTTCTTTCTTCTTGTTTATGGCTTTAGTATTTAACTTGCCAGTGTCAAAGTAAAAATATATAGTTCAATGTTAAAACATTGTCAAGTAAAGATGAAGATGAACCACGCGAGTGATTTATCACAAGATGACGATAATAGTGAGGTTGATGATCATCGTTTTAGTAAAGCAGCGGAAAGCCTTTTTACAAAAACTTCGGAAGGAGTCTTGGAGGAAACTTATTACCCATTAATATTTATAAAAAACACAAGCTTTTCGAATAATTCAAAATTGCGCGTCCTGTTACTTCCAGTTACCCGCCAAAACTACATGAAACTTTGACATTTCTTTGTTTACTTTTCGACCTAGAAATCTATAACAGAGTATAGAACCAAATGCGATAGAGTCTGTGCGGAAAGAGAACCGCCGTGGCGTAAAATGGAACTAACAATAAGATTTTTATATGGCAGCCCAGCCCAGCCATCTGTCAAATGTCAAACTATACTTCGTGGTATTTACGAATATTTAAGTGACGGATACAGCTTTGTTTTGTGTTGTTTTAAGTGAATTTTACATAAAATTATGTCTAAGCAGGAAACATCGTTATAAAAGGATTTCATATAAACATGTGACAATATTTGTATGTTTTGATTCAACTGATGTTCTTGATAGTAGGCGTAAAGTGTGTTGATGCTTTTATTTTTTTTACTAACTTATGATTTTTTTTTTCAGGTTTGATTAGATACAGTATCTAAAATAAAAAAGAAGGTTCTACAAATGACGACGTATGGTGCACACCGGGGAAAATTTGTAAAGGAAGACCAAGAAAGTCATACTTGATGATTTTAATAAGTGCGTCATTCGTAACAATATTCGTGAATTTTATGCTGTAAGAAAGGAGGTGCCGACTCTGAGAAAACTACATCGTGTGTTAAAAGAAGACATAAACTTCTGCGGTGGAATCACTTGTCTGCACGAAGTTTTAAAAGAACTAGGTTACAAATATAAAAAGTGGTCTGGCGTTGCGAACAATGAAGCGCTTGAGAGAAACAGGAAAACGTTGTTTATATAGACGAGACATATATTCACACTGCACATGAAGTCAGCAAGTGTTGGCAAGATCCCAATGAACCTGAAATTTCAAAAGCCATTTCCCTCGGTGAAAGATATATTATAGTTCATGCTGGCAGCAGAGATGGATTCATAAAAAAAATGCCTACTTGCATATAAAACTAAAAGTATTTCAGCAGATTACCACCATGACACGAATCGGGAAAACTTTACAAAGTGGATAAAAGAAAAACTCTTGCCAAACCTGTCTGAACCATCTGTCATTGTGCTTGACAACGCATCTTATGTTCAGAAGACGATAATAATAATTTGTATCTCTCTGGTAGCTCAAAAATGGATTAGTCATGTCTGGTGCTAAATGTTTGGAATCAGACTTTAACTATGGTTCAGATTAGTGACTAAATAAATAAATATATATAAATAAAATCTTTTATTTACTAGCTGCGCTTTTTTACTACTATTTTATTTACTATTTACTTATTTACTAGTAGTGAGTAGACCCTGGGTTATTATTATTACCCATTATTTGCAATTATTTTTACAACTTTTTCAATAATAGGTTGTATTATTTAGGCAGAATTTCGTATCAATTTATTTGACAATGTGTAGAAATATCAAGAATCATAGTCGCGCTATAATGACGTAACAGTGTTGTCAACATAGCAAATACGTTAAAAAAACACAGTGGCGCCCTCAAATTTTATGACGGTTCTCTTTCCACACAGACTCTACCAGTCATGACCGTGTAAGGTAGGATCTTAATAATTTTTGATAGTCGGTACAAAAGTTATACAATTTAACAAAAATATTTTATGCTATAAATATGGTGACAGGTGACTAACCTCACCATGTCAAACTCAAAATGCCTACTCTTTAGCTTTTAATAATTCTAAAAATATAGGATTTTCTATACAAAGAGAAATATGTTTTATATTTTTTATTGTGACTCAACATATGACAGAACCCCGCTTAATGTTAAGCTGGAGTGTGGTTCGTGAATGGATGTCGCTACTACTACAATTCAGAGTAGCAATCACATCCACTATGCAGGCCCAGTTGGAACCGGCAACTTACAAGCTGATCACGAAACACGACCAAGTAACTTCACAGTCTGTATACTTGTAAGTGGTGGTACTACCCCGGATCGGCAGATTGGGTACCACTACCTAGCACTCTTTGAGTACAATGTATACAAATATGAACTTATTATTTTATTTATGCCGTCACTATGCCGATCCCGATTTGATTTATAATTTAGATGAATAAAGTTTTATTTGTCCAACTCTGAATTAATCAGTGTGATAGAAACTTTAAATAGTATATTAACATACTAAATCAGATATATAATCGTAATAACGAAGTGACTAAGTCGCGTTACAGAACCAGCTTATAAGTTGTCGGAATTCTGACTGGGCTGGCATGTGCCGAAATAAAAGAATCGCGCGGCATGAGATGCACGCCACGTAACATCGTAGTTGGTTATTGAAATAATAAATAATTAAAGAAAACGAACAAATAATTTCGTTAATAAAATAGCCACCCTATGAGAGCGTCTAGCCATTTGGCGTCACGACATAAGAATCGCCTTTAACCCCCAATGCGCTGGTTGTCACTACTTTTTGCAATTACAACCACTTGGTTGACTTTTAATACTGCTTAATTAAATAAAAGTCACGTGGGAGTAAGAGTAGCGGCATAATTGTTCCGTCATCCTTTTTTGAAGTATTTTAATGTCATTTGTTATTGTGTCAAATTAGGTTGTCAAATGATCATCAAAACTAGTGACAACCTTCTAAATTACGAATGTAAAAATGTATATTCATCCCCTTCCGACTTATTTTTAATGCCATAAGTGAAAATAGTATAAACGATTGTATTTTGTAGCTATTTAAAAGCTCCTATTTATTAGTCCAAATTCTTTAGATTTTACCATAATTGTACTTCCTCCTGTTGACTCAACGTTTACAATAATATTGTATGGTACAATAGGGTTTGGATGGATGTAATGATAGCACAACAAAGATTTATAATAATAACTATGCAACAAGTCTATGTTTTAAGGCACAAGTTTTAAAAAGTAAAATACAAATATTTCTTAGATTTTGCGCGAAAAATGATTAATAAATTAGGTTTATTTACCTCTCCGTGACCAGGATGGCTGCAAAGCTCTCGAAACGTCGGAATAATAAAATAAAATTGTAAAATCAAAACGAAAATAAACGCGATAGTAAGCCGCATAAAATTTGTTTAATTCATTAAAATACAAATGTATAGATCCCGGCTGATAAAAAGATCGATAGCTTTCTGTGTGTAGGCAGACACTTGGTAGTCATTTACTTATTCGATCAATCCAGGCTAGTACAGCTACAACCAAGTGTACAGACTGTAAAGTGATCCAGTAGCATTTGGGATCATCTGGGAACAACTAGGCTGGCATAGTAAAAAAGCGACTTGCAGTTTTTTATTACTATTATTTATTTACATTTCTATACTAAGCTACTAAAGTGCTGGTATCATAGAAACAGGACAACCAAAGTACATAATATAACAAAGATACATTATTTTTTTTGCGTAACCATTGCACTACCACTAAACTACGGTCGCCTGATTCAACTATAGTATAAAAATAATATAAATTGCCTTGCCACACTTAAAAATGCCATTGTGTTTAAAATTTCCCGCCTTAAACTATTCGCCATCTTCAATTTCTTCCAATTTGGCTCTTTTCTCGCGTTTTATCTGCGCTGTCGTCACAATGGCCGCGCCAATTTCCTCAACAGGCTCCCTGTTATCACGATTGTCATCATCCTGGTGGTCATCCTTACTATTTTCGTGCAGTAGAACATATTCACGTTGCGAGAAACCGAATTTGACAACGTCACGCTCTCTCAGTTCGACGTAACGGCGAGGATCGATTTTCTTGTTGTTCACGAATGTTCCGTTTGCTGAATCTGTAAATTAACAATGATATAATAACATATGTTTGAGTGTCAGCCAATCTATCGGTGATCCGTATATAGGTCCCGGCAAATAAAAATGGCGCTGACTTTTGAACATCGCAGTATAAGGATCGGCAGATAGAAGAGCGCTGGACAACTGCGGTGAGAGTAAGTCCGCGCATAATTACAGCACATTTTTTTATTATTTTGTTGTGGCTCGACATATGACAGCACCCCGCTTAATGTTACGCTGGTGTGTGGTCCATGAATGAATGTCACTGCTACTACAATTTAATAACTGTGAGTAGCAATCACATTCACTATGCCGACCTAGTTGAAACCGACAACTTACAAAGCTGATCCCGAGACGCGACCAAATCACTTTACGGTCTGTATACTTGTAAGTGGTGGTACTACCCCGGATCGGCAGACTGGGTACCACTGCCTACCACTGTTAAAATAATAATATTTTAAAATTTATACACATTCGTAAAACGAAGACAGTGAAACAAAACTAGTTACTTTTTTGAAACAAAAAAGTTTACTTTTAGCTTGAGTGCCAGCTCTCATTTTATCTGCCGGGATCTATACGAACCCTGGAAATCCTTGTTTCGGGGTCAGGTTTGGGCACATAAATGGAAAGGATGAGTGAAAATAGATTGACGAAAAGAATTTATAAATCTCATGTGAATGGATGCGTTAAACAAGGCAGGCCCAGGAGGGTGTTTTTCGATCAAATCGGAGACATCCTCAAAAAAGCTAGGTTGCCTTGTGCCCATAACCATAGAGCTTGTATGAAGAGAACTGTGAATGTAAAGAAAGCGAGGGAGTTGTCAGGATCTTGGCAAGTGGCGCTCCATTGTCTGTGCCTATCCCTGTGGGAGGAAGGCGTGAAAATTTGATTGATTGATTGGTTGTCCTGTTTTAATGATCCAAACACTTTAGTAGCTTAGTATAACTTACCTAAATCAATGACGTAAGGTCTGACACGTCGCCCCTGAGTACCATCATCTCTTTCAAACGGCACAGCCCTGAATTGCAATGCAGCATGCTGTTTGCTCACAGATGGATGCTCCAAATGTATGTCAACGACTTTCTTCTCACGGCCCATGAGGAAACATGACTGCCGGTGTATGTAGAGAATCGGAAGAGCCTTGTCACCTTTGAAGGGGTAGAATCTGTGGATGTTAATTTCCTGAATTAAAAAAGGACATTATTTATTTTGTATGGGGACTTGGGCTTAATTGCATTAACAGTTGCATATACATTTTAAAATAGTTTGATGTACGAGATGGCAATGTAATTGGAATATATCTTTTATTTTGCATATTTTAGGTGTACAAAATGATCAAACTATAATTATGAAAGTTCAAAGCAGAACTGTTAATATGGCGTATTTTTGTGATTGACAGACGATACAAAATGCATATCTTATTTTCCAAATAACTCAATTGCACGGCAATTAAAAGCACAATTGTTACAAGTATCGAAACTACCATTTATTTATTTTTTATCATTAATCATTACAAAAGTAGTACATTAAAGTCCAAAATGAATTATGTCCTTATGGGGCTTACTATCGAGTTTATTTTTGGTTAGTGAATTGCAGCCATCTCGGTCACGGAAAGACTGAGGTGTAGGTCGTCCTATTGGTTGATGCCGTCCAAACTACACCGTTTCATGTTTTGATTTTTTTTATGTATCTGGTTCAACCAAAAATAAACGCGATAGTAAGCCGCATAAAATTTGATTAATTAATTAATCAATGGTTGCGTAAAATCTAAGAAATTACTGTTTATTTCCTATTTGTAAAATGTTAAATCTTGTAAAAACATGTGTTCTATTTTATGTAGTAGTGGTAGTGCAAACAGAGAGCACGGGTTCAATACTACTTGCTGGTACCAATGTATCTTTGATATAATATGTACTTTGATCGTCCTGTTTCTATAATACAAGCACTTTAGTAGCTTAATATACCCGTAGAAATATAAAGAATAATTTTAAGAAATGCCGCCTTTCAATAAATTTAAATATATATCTTACCTCCATCGTCTCTTTGGTTGTTTGGCATCATCAGGCTCTGTGTATTTTATGACAACACCATTGACAGTGTTAGCATCAGCTGTCAACTTCCCTGACAGACCAAAGTTAGGTTTCTCCTTCTCGTTGGGGTCCACCTTCTCTTGTTTCACTTCAGTCTTGCCCCAAGTGTAGTCTTTGTTACTGGAATTCTCAAATCTGAAAATGTATACGATTGTAGTTTTGACGGGCAACTGCAATTGACAACACGCGCAATTTTAAATTACTTGAAAGGCTAGGCGTGGACGTACGGTTAGTGATTGGTTTGTTGCGCGTAAAGTCCCGGGTTCGATACCCGGTAATACCTTTTATTTATAATATTTATATTAAATATTGCAAATATTTGTTAATTAAAAAAAAGAGGTGGATATTTGCTTCGGGTCTGGCTATCCAAAAGTGGTAGGCAGTGGTACCCAGTCTGCCGATCTGAGGTAGTACCACTTACAAGTATACAGACCGTGAAGTGATTTGGTGGCGTTTCGGGATCAGCTTGTAAGTTGCCGATTCCATCTAGTAGCAAATGTGACTTCTACTTAGTTATTTAATTGTAGTAGCAGTCACCTCATTCATGGATTGCACTCCAGCTTAACACTAGGCGGGGTACTGTCATATGTACGGGGTACATTCAAAACAACCTAATTTTAATAATTAAGTATTGTAGTCTTACAGCCGGTTGTACCAAAAAGTTTCAATTTACGAATTTAGTTTTACTTTACACTTATTATATTACGAAATCGTGAATTGAGTTGTTATTAATTTTATATCAAAACTACCATTTATATATGTTTTTATCATTAGAAATAAAATAAAAATTACATAGAAACCCAAAATGAATGATGTCCTTTAGCTCTGTATAAAATATCTGTTAAACGTAAATGTCAAAAGTGAAGTTAAAGAGTGGTGCAACCCGTTTTTCTTTTACTTTTACGATACTTTTTACAAATTCGTTAATTATAATTTTTGGTACAACCGGCTGTTAGTTTTGAATTGTGAATTTTAATTTATTACTTGTGTTTAAATTATTATTTCTTGTGTATTATTTCTATTGTTAACCTTGTAATGTTTTTTTGTGCGTATATATTCTAGGGTCGCAAACCAGCATAAATCTTGTTTTTTTATTTTTTTTTATTTTAAGGTATGTTTAGTTTGCGAACTGTCGTATATACCGAATTAAATAACTAAATAAATAAGTCGAGAAACAATAAAAAATAAATATTACCTAGACTTTCGCATTTTACTAGGACTAGGCGCCTTTGAGCGTTCGTTGGAACCATCGGATCTGTCATTCTTTCGCTCTCTACTTCTGCCATTTCTCTCGTGTCTTTCCTCTCTCTCCCTTGGCCTATCCAATGGTTTTGGCTCTCTATCCCTGTTGTGATCTCTGCGGTCCCTATAGTCAGTCCTTTCTTCCTTGACTCTGTCTTCATATCCATCACGTCTATTTCCTTGGTCCCTTTCTCTCTCTTTCGGGTGTCTTGGTGGGCTTTGATGAACACTGTAATTGAAGAATATGGCTTTTTTATTGTCAAAAAATAATCAATCAATCAAATTGTCACGCCTTTTTCCCATGGGGATAGGCAGAGACAATGGAGCGCCACTTGCCACGATCCTGACACAACTCCCTCGCCTTCTTCACATCCACAATTCTAACAAAAGTGAACTAAACCAAATTAACATTTCTATACTAAGCTACTAAAAATCATAGAAACAAGCGTGTCCAAAGTACATATTTATAATTATATTTGCTAAGGAAACATTGCTACCGGCAAGTGGTTTTGAACCAGAGGCTCTCGGTTTGCTCTGCTTTGCGGGTCTGGTTGTCATGGAGTAATAAACAGTGGTGCCCAGTCTCCCGATCCAGACTAGTACAACCACTTATAAGTTTACAGATCATAATGTGACTCACTTACACTTAGTCGCGTTTTAGTTACAGCTTGTAAGTTGCCGGTTCCAACTAGGCCGGTAGTGGATGTGACTGTTACTTACAGTTATTTAGCTGTAGTAGCAATCACTTCTATTTTAGGACCGAACTCCAGCTTAACATCAGGCAGGGTGTGTCATATGTCGAGTCACGCCTTAAAATAAACGATACAAATTTTGTTTTTTATATCGTATATATTTTTCGTATGTAATTAATTTAAGACGACCGTGGTGTAGTGGCAGTGCAATGGTTACGCAAACGGAAGAGCACGGGTTCGAATCCACTCACCGGTACCAATGTGTCTTTGATATATATATTTTGGTTGTCCTGTTTCTATGATACAAGCACTTTAGTAGCTTAGTATAGAATGTATAATAAAAAAAGTGTTACCGTGGTGGTGGTGATGGTCTTGCATGTCTCTCTTGTCGTTCACGGCGCATATCACGATTCCTAAACAATACAACATAATTAATAATTATAAAGAAAACACCATTTAACTTCATGATACAAATTTCAATTAATACGAATCAAAGAAACTTTTATATTGTATTTTATTCACTTTTAATTAAGTTTTAAATTGCAATGAATATTTAGGATTACAATTGTATTTTTTTTAAAAGAGCATCAACTTTGAACTACTTAAATCCTGCTTCCAATATTGTAAAAGGCTGTAAAATATTTAATATTCGTCATATATATAAAATATTTATTATGAACAAGATTTGAGGATTGTTTTACGTTGTTAATTTTAATTTAATGTTACTATTGTTATTTTCAAAAGATGTTGATACCAGGTAATCCTTGCCTTGCCTTGAGTTATTAAAAAAAAACATATTAAAGGTGCGTTGCCAACATGACATGATTTTTTTTTGCTATGAAACCATGCACATACATTTTAAGACACTTGGATCTCCTCTTGCTGATCATCAGGCGGGTCGAGGTCAAATGTCGAAAAGAATGTCACAAACCAAAAATAAATAAATAAATATTTTCTTAGATTTTGCGCGAACATTGATTAATGAATTAAATAAGCCGCATAAAATAAATTTTATGCGGGTTACTTTCGCGTTTATTATTTGATTTTGATTTTACAATTTTATCTTATTTTATTATTCCGACGTTTCGAGAGCTTTCCCACCAAAAAAACTTGTTAATTTACGCGTTATATTACACGTTTTGGAAGCTAATTAGTCTCCACACGGCGACTGAAGCAATCGAATTCTAAAACGATTTTATAGCGGTTGTCGCTCTTAAACTTCCCTTCGCTTTAAGTCACACAAGACGAGGTCATATGTCTAGTGTTAAGGTAAAAAAAATTAGCAGTTTTGATGTTTTACAGCTCATTAGTTGTAATAGTGATGTGCCTAAAATCATTATTATAGAAAACTATTTTTTGTCGACAATAATTAGAAAATTGTCACCTCACTTTTGTTAGTTGTCTCAACGAGCCTGTAATGAGCTAGTTGAACTATTTATGACGAATATTAAATACATATATCAAAGAAATGCTTTACAAATGATCTAATAGCTTTTTATTCTGCTATTTATTCACGTTAGTGGGCTATATGTTTTAGCTAACAAAATATCTCTATGAAGTCAAAGTCATACATCGTCGCGTCATAGTGACTGCAAACTAGTGATGCCTAACACTCATGTAACTTAGGTGGGCTCATTGTCTATATATATTTTTTCATACTTATTCTTCATAATTTAAGACATATCTCTAATCACAAAGAGCGTACAGTCTTTATTTGTTTATGAAACACATGACAAACACTTATAAAATTTCGATAAATAAAGAACGTTTTATTTTCTTTATTTCAATGAAAAAAATTCACTCCAACATATTCTCGTACCATACCACTTACCATAACTTTCATTAGGATTAAACTTAATTTGAAGAAAACACCTGTTTTTCGTTAACAAACAGCTAAATACATTCTGTGTGTACGCCTAATGTTTTAACCATTCTGGTATTATTTGTATAACCTTACATTTAATTCTATTTCAGAAAGTTGATTTAATTTTCGTTCCCAAAGACCTCTTGTTCTTGTCTCTCCATATTACATTTATCTTGTCTATGGATATATGTTTTTCTAATTATAGCAAAAATATTATAACAAAATTTTCATATTTGACGAATTTATTCCTCGTATTTTCTTAATATTCCTACTGTCGTATTTACAATCTAAGTGTATGTTCTTACAGCTCCACATGTATATTTTGTGATGATGTATTTCTATAAATAAATATCCAATTTCTCCTTAAGTTTGTAGTTATGTTTATTTTCCTTAAATCAATATTTTCAAATAAAATCCCAAAGAGTGGTCCAATCTTTTAAATAAAATCAAATCAGTGATGAATTTTTTTCTTTAGACTTATGTCGACTCCATCTTTCTTTCCTTTTAATTCTGTCGCAGTTTTTGTATTATTTCATTATTGTTTTCTTTTATTATTATTCTCTAACATCAATTGAAGAAATATGTTTTCGAATAAAAATTAATTAAAACAAATAAATCAATAAACTATTACCATCGGTCTAATCATATTGATTTCCAATTTTTTTCCAAACAAGTTTCCAGCTAGAACAAAAATCTTTTTAGCTCCTTAAAATCTCTTTAGCTCCTTGAAATCTCTTTATCTCCTTCAAATATTTTTCTTCTTTATTATAGCCAACAAGTCTTGCATAATCTACAAGTCTTGCTTTCTCTAGAAGTGCAATCCTCAAGCTTGAGCAACAGAAATTGCAACACCAATCTTGGTCTCCATCCAATCAACATCCATCCAATTAACATCTAATCAAGACGCAATATAGTGATCATATAATATAAAATGATTCGATTATATTCGTTATATTTCGAATGTATCCCCTAGTCTCATTTAATATGCAAAATGCGACACTGCTTACGTATTCATAAATATATCCTGTTGTGTTGGCACTGTAAAAACAAATATATATTTTTTTAAATTCAAAAACATGTGTATCGACAGAAGAAACGCAACAACATCTGATATATCCTGGTAATATATTAAATTACGGACATTTTTTAGTCTTTTTGCATATAGTGACATGAGGTTTCAGGTCATGAGGCGGTACAAAAACAGAAAGCCTAACACCAACTTTAAGAAAGTAATACTATTTAATTTTTTCTATACTAAGCTACTAAAGTGCTTGTATTATAGAAACAGGACAACAAAAGTACATATATCAAAGATACATTCAAATTGATTTTGTATAAATGTTTTCATAAAAGTGGATACTTCCAAAAACGCCCGTTTTTACGATGTTTTTTTAGCTTATTTCATCTAACAAGAGAATCAAAAATGCTTCTTTGCCTGAACTCTGCATTTTACATCCACCTTTTAACATAAACATTTACAGAGTCATTTGTTTTTTGTAAATATGCAGAGAGCATGCACTAGAATATGCACTTGTAAGTACCTGGATTGGTGGACTGAGCACCATGGCTTACCACTCTTAGAAACTTAGGCCAAAATTGCCAATGATAGTTTTAAATTGTGATTACACTAACAAATTTTCAAATATCTGCAATAATAATTATTATTGTCAATCAATCAAATTGGCACGTCTCCTTCCTACGGGGATAGGCAGACACAATTGAGCGCCACTTGCCACGATCCTGAAACAGCCCCCTCGCTTCCTTCACATCCACAATTCTCCTCATACAAGCTCTACGGTTATGGCCACTAGGCAACCCAGCTTTCTTGAGGATGTCTTCGATTTGATCGGAAAACACCCTCCTGGGTCTGCCTTATTTAAAGCATCCATCCACATCAGATTTATAAATTGCTTTCGTCAATCTACTTTCACTCATCTTTTCTATGTGCCCTAACCATCGCAGCATCCCTTCGTCAATCCTTATCACTACATCTATCGCGCACTGTGTTATTCCTCATTCTATCCGCTATCGTCACTCCACATACACTCCTTAACAACCGCATTTCTACAGTATTAATCTACTCTCATGCTTCTTCTGCCACACCCAACATTCACTTCCATACATCAATGTAGGAACGAGTACCGCATTATGAAATGTGAATTGTCAAATAGTTATAGTTCCAGCCCCTTACCACTATATCACCATATGCAATATTGACTATAAAAATATAAATGTCCTTATAGATAATTTCTAATAGATAAATAAATATGTTGCAATAAATTCTCTGTTGATACTATTGAAATTGTTATTGAAAAATCCCTTTTTTATTAATATCATAAAAACTATAATAGCTTGAATTAAAATGTACATACTTCATTTGGTTGTCGTGGTATCTCCTTTCTTGATACTCCCTTTCACGGTAGTGCTGGGCTTGATCTCTTCTGGAATAGATTTACAAAATTGTACCAAGGTAGTAAATTTAGTTATCCCAACAATATTATTTGGATCCTATACCATCATTCATTGTTTTTTTTTATTGTGACTCGACATATGACAGCACCCCACTTGATGTTAAGCCGAAGTGTGGTCCATGAATGAATGTCACTGCCACTACAATTCAATAACTGTGAGTAGCAATCACATCCACTATGCCGGCCTAGATGGAACCGGCAACTAACAAGCTGATCCCAAAACGTGACCAAATCACTTCACGGTCTGTATACTTGTAAGTGGTTGTACTACCCCAGATTGGCAGACTGGGTACCACTGCTGTTTTTTATTAACAAATATTCGCAATATTCAAATAATATTAAATATTACAAATAAAAGCTATGAAACAAATATTTGCTCCGACTCGAACCCGGGTCTTTACGCGCAACAAACCAATCACTAAACCGTTCGTCCACGCCTGTCGTTTGTATGGGGACTTGGGCTAAATTGTTTTAACAGTTGCATATACATTTATAAATAGTTTAATGTACAAAGATTACAATGCAATTGGAATATATCCATAATTATGCATAGTTTTGGTGTGCAAAATGATTTAACTATAATTATGATAGTTCAAAGCAGAACTATTAACATGACAGATGATAAAAAATCCATATCTTTTTTCCAAATAACTCAATTGCACAGCAATTAAAAGCAAAATTGTTATTAGTTTTATGAATACAAGTATCGAAACTACCATTTATATATTTTTTGATCATAGGGCATTGTTCAATTTTGTAAGGTTTGATTCCTAGTTGAGCTATTTTTACGACGAATGTTATGCAGTCATGGTATCAGTCATCTTTACACATGAACCAACTTAACATCAAGGCTGTTGTCATATGTCATGTTGTTTTAAATTTTGTTAGCACTGTTATAAATCTGATGTGGATGGATGCCTAAACAAGGCAGGCCCAGGAGGGTATTTTTCGATCAAATCGAAGATATCCTCAAGAAAGCTGGGTTGCCTAGTGCCCATAACCGTAGAGCTTGTATGAGGAGAATTGTAAATGTGAAGGAAGCAAGGAAGTTGTGTCAGGATCGCGGCAAGTGGCGCTCCGTTATCTCTGACTATCCCCGTTGGAAATAGGCGTGACAATTTGATTGATTGATTATTAGCACTGTTAACACACTGTATTTTCTACAAACCTTGGTTGATATTCTCTGCCACCCCCATCTTGTCTTCTCACATCTCTGTGTTCACCACCATGTTGAAATCCTATAAACACATTATTTTTTTATAAATCTATTTTAAGCTACCTGTTTGTATCATAGAAACAATCTTAGTCCTTAACCTTAGAAAGCCACTCTGTCTGTTGCTTCCACTGGTTGTTTGTGACTCTTACTATGTTGTCAGTCCACCTAGTGGTCTTCACTTAAGAAACTTTCTTCCCTATTGGTTATTGGGTCTTATTATCAGGCAAGTTGACACCTGACCTTGACCTGCCTGATGGTAAGCAAGGGTAGGTCCAAGAATGCCAACCACTGCAAAAACCGACTCATGAAAACCATTCTCAGTAGCCTCAGTCGCCGTCTCTATGAAGGCAAAAGACTTGGACCTACCCTTAAAAGAACTCTTGTCATTTACCTCTAGAACGGTTGTCATCATAATTTCTCCATGGGCCATCTCCATGGTGTTCTCGTCTTTGGTATTCACCAGCATTTTCTTTTCTTCTATCATCATAGTGTTCTGGCCTGAAAATTTTAAAACAACTTTTGAAGTATACTTTGTCAGAATTATTTCTAGCAGTGCCAATTAGACTTGGACCAATAGTGTCAAACGCCAGGTTTTGTTTGCTAGTAGGCGGTAGGCATATCGCTTGAAGAACCGACAACCGATGGGGAAGAAAGGTTCTAGAGTGGAGACCACGAACCGGATGACGGAGTGTAGGCAGGCCTCCCACTAGGTGGACTGACAACATAGTGAAAGTCACGAATAACCGGTGGATATTGTCGTTCAAAATGGCGTTCTAAGGGGGAGGCCTATGTTCAGCAGTGGACGCATTCTGGCTGATGATGATGAGGCGGTATTAGAGGGCAGGGAGAGGGAGAAAATGTCTGCAGGCAACATGTATTGTTTGTGGGTTCCTTGGCAACTTGTTTGGCAAGACGCAAATATATTTTTCACTGTTGTCAAATGAGGAGGAGCCAGAAAACACAGCATGTGCTCAGATGCAGTAGTGTGGCCGAAGCAAGAACAGAAGTATCTTGGAAATGCAAGGACGCTTTTAGAGGTCTGCACAAACAAGGATTTCCTGGAGGAGAAGGCTTCCACTGAAAAAGAAAACACAAAGAAGCTGCAAAGGGCTCAAGTACGGAAACAAGCCCGTTAACAGTATAACAGAGTTCTAGCAGTAAATTACATTATAGAATTTACCTTCTTTGTTCCCTTTCTCTATAGTTTTGTTGTTGATGATGATGATTCTGATGTCCTCTGTCTCTGCTGGAGCCACGGTAAAACTTTTGAATCTCATATGTCCTGCGTTCTTCAAAGTTATCATGGGATGGGGCTCTTTTATATTCTTTCCTGTTAATATATTTAAATATTCATTATAATCACAAATTTTACTTCTACGTCTTCATGGTAATGGGCACTAGGCAACCTAGCTTTCTTGAGGATGTCTCCAATTTGGTCAGAAAACACCCCCCCTGGACCTGCCTTGTTTAATGCATCCATACACATCAGATTTATAAATTCCGTCGGTTCGTTGACTTTCATTCACTCCCGATTTTCGTAGCTCTGTCAGAGTTGGAACTCTTTTCCCTTGCTACTTGTGAGTTCAATAATGAAAAATATAAAAATACTAAAATTTCTTACTGATAATAAGTTTGCAAGGGTTGTCTTTCATCTATGGACACATGATGTTCTCTCTTAATGCTGTCTCTGTGGTGATGATCTTCATTCTCTGTAATAATGAACAAATTGTAAGATTGTACCACAACATATCAAGACAAAATCCAAAATAATTTGACCATCCACATGTTTAGATACAAAATAATAAATAAATCTAGACTTTTGTTCTACATGAATAGCAGAAACAATACATTGATTATCTAAAATTACTTTACAATTTTTTTTTTATTTACTTCAGATAAGCAATGCCAGCGACATACATATATCTGTTATTACCTGACTCATTATCTGTTGACTGATGGCGCCGCTTGTGTGACTTATGCTTGTGTTTTCGTTTCTTAGAAACAATCTCACCATCACTAATAGATTCATCGCCGGTACCACTCTCTTCGCCAGAATCAACACGACGCTTCTTTTTGTGATGGCGCTTCTTCTTTTTCTTGTGCTTCCTCTTTTTAGACTTCTTATAATGCTCCTCTGAATCGCTTCCAGAATCTGAAGATTGAGCACGTCGGCGTTTCTTTTTAGATTTATGTTTATCTGCGCCTGATGAACCGTCACTTTCACTGTCAGAAGAACTTATCGTTTCCACACTATTATTAGATTCTTCCGATTCATCAGATGTAGATTCACGACGAGATTTCTTGGATTTCATTATTAACGTCGAGATAACACTTTAGCAAATGAACAAAATATTATTACAAAACGAGCACGCTATCAGACAGCTTGCAGAAATTTACAACCTTTTGAACGAATGATAATCAGACTGAACAATCTTGAGTACAAAGTTCCTTGATGAACAATGGCACAAAATGAAAGTTTTTTTCTTAAATGAAATTGACTTCGATACAATTCCCACAACAAAGTCTATAAATGAATGTTAGGGATAAAACTCGTTTGTTTCATCCATTATATTATTATATTGGAGTAAAAATGATGATGACGTTTAGATAAAGCGGGGAAAGAATTTGCTGGAACCCTGCAAGTGAGTCCTGAAGAAAATATGAAATTCTAATACAGTTCTTTATATTAATTTTATCATATTATATATGAATAGTAAAAAAAATACTAGTTTTATAAACAAATTATAACAGACGTACTCTCAGAAGCAGTTGGCCGCCAAATTGCCGCTAAATACGTTTGCATTGAACGAATGATATAATGTTTTAAGATCTAAAAATAAGTATATTGAAAAAATAATAATAATTTTATAGGAAAAAGTTAATTTATTCTAAATTAATAAATTTATGCTTAAGATTAATAAATTGTGACAAAAAGATAACGATTTTAAAAACCTTTGCTTCTTCATCCCCAACCAACTTGTCAATCATCTTGACATTTCGTTTGAGTTTTGGCGGGCAACTGCAAGTGACAGGACACGCAATTTTGAATTATTTGGAAAGCTTGTGTTATTCATAAATATTAATGTGTAATAATGGTGGAATTGTTATGCAGTAATGATTTTTAAGTTAATCAAGTATAAACAAGTAATTTAAAACTGTGATACGTGTTTCTTCGTGTTCCCTCCAAGACTCCTTCCGAAGTTTTGGTAAAGGCTTTCCGCCACTTTACTAAAACGACCATCATCAACCTCACTATCATCGTCATCATTTGATGAATCACTCGCGTGGTTCATCTTCATATTTACTTGACAATGTTTTAACATTGAACCATATATTTTTACTTTGACACTGGCAAGTTAAATACTAAAGCCATAAACAAGAAGAAAGAAAAAAAAAGAAAAGACATTTCGTTTTTCGTTTATCAGTGGACTTGTGGAGTATTTATAATTGGGCTTTTAAAATTTAGTTTATTGTGCGTTTTAATTAATAAACATGGCAATGCGAAAGCGAAGTGGGTCAGGATCGAAGCGGCAATTGAAAGAAAAAGTAGTACAGATATATGAGTTATATTTTGCAGGAGAAGACTTAACAAGTGATAATCCAAGTTTTTGGGACGAATTCTTTCTCCTAAAGCCCAATATAATGCAACTGAATGCAGAAATAATTAAACTTACCTCTGAACAGTTAAAAAACATGAAAGATAATATAAATTTATTAATATTTCAATGTATCGAAATGTTAGGACAAGAGCATCATATCAGGTAAAAAATAGTGATTCATACTTTTTGTAAACATTTACCCTAATCTTAACGAATTATCTCATTATGCCTGCTTATCAACAAAGCCAATCGAGATATAAGAATACTAAATGCCAGATTCGATATTTTTTGGTTGAGATTCATTTTGCCAGATGGTAAGCATGGCAAGTTCTAAAAATGCAAACTGAAAAAATCCAACTCAGTTTACTGTTGCCTTGGTCATTATGCTGTGTGTTCAGGGGGTAGTAATTATGTAAACTTAAAGTTTTTTTTATTTAAAAATGCATTGATTTTTCAGGCTTGTATATGCACTTCAAACATTAAGTGCTATTTTAATTACAATGTACAATGTAAAAAAAAGTCTTCAGGATTCAAGCTTGAATCTCATAACAATATTATTTGGAGATGAGAATGCTAATTCAAGAATGCAAAAACTATTAGAACACTGTGATCATATTTTATCAGGTAACTAACTATAAGTAGTATTTTCTTAGATTTTGCATCAACATTAATTAATGAATTTAACAAAGGACATCATTTATTTTGGGATTTTCTGTACTATTGTAATGTATGATTATGAAAAAATATATTAATGGTAGTTTTGATACTTGTGTTGATAAAACTAATAACAATTTTGCTTTTAATTGCTATGCAATTTAGTTATTTGAAAAACAAGATATGAATTTTGAATCATCTGTCAATCAACACTATATTTCTTCTGCCTTGAACTGTCATAATTATAGTTTGAATATTTCGCACACCCAAACTATGCAAATTAAAGGATATATTCCAATTACATTGCAATCTTCATACATCAAACTATTTTAAGATGCATATTAAACTGTTAATACAATTAAGCCCAGGTCCCCATACAAAATGAATGATGTCCTTTATGCAGCTTACCATAATCATTAAAAAATAAATTAAATAACACATATCATGATGATAAAAGAAAATAATAATAATAATGTCTATTTCAGCTGATGTCACTGATGGTCTTAAATCGAAGGTCCTGACCCTTTTACTAATAATAGTAACCGGCACTGACTGTATAGATGACAACCCATTGGTTGAATATTTAATGACAAATTGTGTATTTGAGTCTCTAGTACAATTATTATGTACTACAACAGAGAGGCAGAAACATGGTAAAGTATTTTTTTTATGTGACTTGACATATGACAGCACCCTGCCTGATGTTAAACTGGAGTGTGGTCTATGAATGGAGGTGACTACTACAGTTAAATAATTGTAAGTCGCCATCACATCCACTATGCTGGCCTAGTAAGTTACAAGCCATGCCATGAAACTCAACTAAGTCAATTCACGGTCTGTATACTTGTACTACCCCAGATCGGCAGACTGGGCACCAATACCTACCACTCTTTAATTACCATTCAGTAATTTTGACCTAAAATAATTTCAAGTATAAATTTTCTTTAAAATAACTCTAATCATGACATTTTTGATAAGAAACCTGAGTATTTTTATTGGCTTTCTTATCAACAGTGTCATAACATAAGTATTAAATCCTGTTGTATATTATATAACTATGTTTATGCTCACCTGCTTCAAGCAAAGCGTGAATAAGCAACTTTGGCTGGCATAGTGACTGTGACTGAGGCAACTGTAAGTTTATCCGTTTTTTCAGTCATCGGCGCTCTGACATTTCCCATTTCCATTCTCCATGTCAGGCAAGATCAGATGTATAAGCCCTAGGCATAAGTTAGATATATTAAAACGAATCTAAAATCTGATTTCAGTTACGATTTGTATTGATTTCCCAAACTATCAAATACACACTACACAGAGGATGTAGTAATGATCCAAATGTTTTTAGTGAATTTTAAAAAGCAAGAAACGGCAAATCCTTATCATATTTTTATTTTTTATTGTGACTTAACATATGACTACACCCACTAAGCTGGAGTGCGGTCCATGAATGGAGGTGACTGCCACTACAGTTCAATAACTGTAAATAGTATAAACATCCACTATGCCGGCCTAGTTGAAACAAGCAACTTACAAGCTGATCCCGAAACACGACTAAGTAATTTCACGATCTGTATACTTGTAAGTGGCGGTAAAACCCCGGATCGGCAGACTGGGCTCTGGGGCCTATCACTCTTTGAAAATGTTTATGTTACTTTACACCAGAGGTTTCCAAACTTTTATTCTCATAGTCCACCCTGGTTCTGGTGGACCCCCTGCATCTACGTTTCCACCATATTCCCAAAACTCGACAAAAATCTATACTAATATAATAAAACGGAAGAGTTTGTTTGTTTGTTTGTTTGTTTAAACGCGCTAATCTCAGGAACTACTGATTCGAATTGAAAAATTCTTTTTGTGTTGGATAGATCAATTATCGAGGAAGGCTTTAGGCTATAAAACATTACGTTGCGACTTATAGAAGCGAAGAAACAGTCGAAAATGTGGAAAAAAACGGGGAATATTATTCGTCTTTGAGGGTTTCCGTTGCGTGCGCTGCGAAAACCGTTCGAGATACCCAAAAAATATGTATGAAAGAATTATTCCTATTTAAATTATCTAAAAAAATGTCCGCGACGGTATATGTCTATCTTTTAAGATTAACTCACAATAACCGTTTTTATGATCAAATTTCAATATGGTCAGTCAAATTTGGTCTAAATTAATGCATTATTACAAATTATTTGTCAGAGTTGTATTAACATAATAATATTATTCTTTATCGAAATAAATGTGTTATTAATTAAGAGTATTTAAATGTGAACAAAATTGTCATTGACATCACCTAATTTCAATAAACATCTTATAAGATAATACAATTTTAAAATAACTCTGAAACAAAATTCACACGCGTCGCATGATGAGTAGCGCTCACCGGCGGGTGAGGAGAGGCGGTGCTTGCGGGTGAGGCGGAGGGGGGTGTAGCTCTACGAGGTATAGTCAGTCTAAGCCGAAATGACGCGCCCCTCCACTGCATTTACGCATACGAGCAAATATAAAATATGGATAAAACACACCGAAAATGCAGTAATTGGTTAGTCAGTTGCTGGTTAGACACAAAGGAGGAACGAACGTGATTAAGGTTAATAGTATAGTTAGTAATATTTGCATTCACACATTTAAATAAACTAATAAAGTGGAGGGGCGCGTCATTTATAGACAGACAAGCATACTATGCGGTCGGCTCCCTACTGATCGGTTGAATGCAGCGTTAATTTGTTTTTACGATATAATATCATCGTGCAAAATCTTTTTTTATACAATTTCATTTTGTAGTAGTTTTCTCTATAGTAGGTAGTGTTTGTTTTAGGTATAGTATTTTGTTTCTAATATTTTCACAATAACACTTTTTTTTGTTTTGTTGTAAATAATACCTGTAGGTGTCATCTACATTATTTTAAGGTTAGGTTTTACAATTCTTATTAGGTTAGGTTTTAGTTTAAGCATACAGTTAGTTTCGTTAAGTTTTCATTTCCATCGTTCTTTCTTCGTCACTGTAATGCCTAGAAAAGGACTCAGCGTTCTCGGCAGACGCAAAGCGGCTGCGAGTTTTGCGCACAAGAAAATAAAACTGAAAATATAATTTACGCAGAAGTACTTTAAAATATATTCTTTTTAAAACTACTTTAAAATATATTCTATTAGTTACGTAATTTAATCGTCTAAAATAAGTCGCGAGTAACAGCTATAGGTAATTTATAATAAAGCTGAGCAGGTAGGTAAACAAAAAATTAATATGATTCCCAAAATAACTATTCCACGCGGACGCAGTCGCGGGCACAGCTAGTGTAAGATAAGATCTAATGAACATTTTGCGGTGCTTTGCAAGTCTCAACACGTTGTACTAAATATGGAATATGCAGGTTTACAAGAGTAACAGTCCCTGAGCTTCTTAAAATATTAAGTCAAGCCAACATTTTAGTTCTTCAGTATTGATATTTTTATACACCCCCGCTTACGAATTGTAAACCCCCATTTTTTGTCACGCTAATGTGGAGTCTCACTTGGACCCATGGGGGTCCACCTGGACCACTTTGGGAATCAATGCTTTACAACGAGGATAATGACATTTTGTATTGCAGGTTATGATGTAGTAATGATTCTAATGTTCTTAGTAAATTATAAAAAGCAAGAAACAGCAAATCCCTATGTTGTTAAACTATCAATATTAGATGATGAATTGGCACTTAACGGGTAAGAAACTACTATTCTACTTAAAAATGTAATGGAATAAGCTTGAAGACTGGCGTGGTCAATTGGTTAACCAGTTTATTACGCCCCGGATTCGGGATGTTTCATAGCTTTTATTTGCAATATTTAATAATAATAATAATTATTATTAAAAAATCAACCAAATCAATCGGGTCTGGTTATCAAAAGTGCCCAGTCTGCCGACCACTTACAAGCATACAGATAGTGAAGTGATCTAGTTGCTATGTTGCCGGTTTCAACAAGGCTGGCATAGTGGATGTGACTGCTATTGAATTGTGTTAGCAGAGTAGCTGCAGTTGCAATTGGAATCGCACCTTTAGGTCATATATCGAGTCCTAATATTAAAAAATATAATAACTTAAACACTAAATTAATTTATTATAATATGTTCTTAGATTTTGCGCGAATTTTTGCGAACAAATTTTATGTGGCTAACTATCGCGTTTATTTTTGTTTTTATTTTATTATTCCGACGTTTCAAAAGCTTTGCAGCCATCGTGGTCACGGAGAGAAATCAAATGTAATTCGTAAAATCAAATAAAATCAAAACTAAAATAAATGCGATAGTAAGCTGCATACAATTTGTTTAATTCATTATTTTATTATGTTTAGATATGGCCAAGTAATAACAGCGACATTGAATGACTATGTGCTATCAACATTTGGGAGGATCCAAGGGAATAATAATGGTGGGGGTGGGTGGCTTTCCTCCCTCACAAGTATGGTGGGAGGAATGTTTCTTAGCAATGATGATACACAACCAGTTAGAGGGTAAGGATGGTTGAACTATATGGATATCCATTATGTTAATTGACCCGTCTAGTGCATTGGTTACGCGTAAGTAGATATATTATACGCGCTCCAAACGAGGCACAATAAAACTATGCTATACTGTGTTTTTACTTGCTTGGCGGAAGTAGTAAACAAAAATGAAAATCACCATTTCCCATGCCCTTTGTCTAAGAAAACTGTTTACTACTGTTTTATTCTATAGAATAAACATACATAATGTGACAAAAGTACAAAGTTATTAAAATTACACACATAATTTACTCGTACATTATTTTTTATCAAAGACCTTTTATATGGAAAACCATTATTAGGAGACGTATTTAGAGTCAGTCTAAGCCGAAATGGCGCCCCTCCACTGAATGCAGTGGAGGGGCGCCATTCGGCTTAAATGTAAGCGCACTGCTAATATAAAATATGAATGCAACACACCGAAAATGCAATTGTAATTGGTTGTAGGATCCTTTCATACATCCTCACATACACACACATACATACAAACATACTTATATTCACACATCATATATTTACACCTAATTATATTTAAACATTTATTTACAATTCTTACATTAAATAATATTCGCATATTTAACTTAACCAAATTCGTGCGCGCAGTGGAAACACGACTCCCGCGCCGTCGCACACAACCGGTTACGCCAGTGAAAGACCGCTCGCGTACCGAGGAACACTGCTCCGCCGACTGTCTCAGTAATATTTGTATTTGTGAATATTTTTGTATCTTGTATCTTAAACCTTAATCTATCATTTCATATACTCTCCTTCTTTCTATTTAATATGGACTGTGTGTTATGTATTTTATTATATTTGTGAAATTGAATATTAAATTACTTTGAACTATAATATTCGGACTAATAATTCAAACACCACACACTACCCCATATGGTCATTAAGTTGCTGGTTAGACACAAAAGGAGGAGCACGCTGATAAAGTATAGTTGGACAAGCTCAAAGAATTTGGAAAGAATAGAATCTTTACTAAAATAAGAACTAATTCATTGTTATTTGTCTTATTTATATTATGTTTATTCCACATGTGACTGAACGAGACAACTACTTGTACTTCAAATTCTTTATTTTAAAGGTTGGCACTACTTTTTTGCAAATATTTATCATCTTCTGACTTCTTTTTAATGCCATAAGTGAAAATAGTATAAACGGTTGTATTTTGTCGCTATTTTAGGACTCCTTCTATTTCTTAAGTACAAATTCTTTAGACAGGCTATACCTTATTTTACTTAATATCATTAAATAACGCATTGCTTTTTACAACAGGAGTGAGGAAGGAATGTTGTTAGCACTCTACGAGGCGTCGCATCTCAACAGAAACTTCATGACAACACTCGCACATTCCTCATCAACCACATCCTCGGCACCACCATCTCCACCAGCAACATTGCCACCACATCAGGTAAAATTATCAAGTCTTCAAGACTATAACCCGCTTCTAGACGCGCAGGCTATTCGTGTAAAACTGGCGACGCTTGAATTTTTTTATATATTGTGACTCAACATATGACAGCACCCTGCTTGATGTTAAGCTGGAGTGTGGTCCATAAAAGAATGTTACTGCCACTACAATAACTGTAAGCAGCAATCACATCCACTGTGCCGGCCTAGTTGGAACCGGCATTTTACAAGCTAATCCCGAAACGCGACAAAATCACTTCACGGTCTGTATACTTGTAAGTGGTGGTACTACCCCAGGTCAGCAGACTGGGTATCACTGCCTACCACTCTTTGACAACCATCCCCGAAGCAAATATCTATCTTTTTTTTTATTAACAAATATGAAAAGTTATGAAAAAAATATTTGCTATGACCGGGAATCGAACCAGGGTCTTTACGCGCAACAAACCAATCGCTAACCGTTCGTCCAAGCCTGTCGTCAGATGTAGGTGACAAGAATTGACAAAGGAAAACTTCGATGGTTTGGGCACATGGAAAGGATGAGTGAAAGTAGATTGACAAAAGGAATTTATAAATCTGATGTAGCCCTCCATGTGGCGGTAAACCAGCTAGACTGAGGAGGGTGTTTTCCAACCAAATCGGAGACATCCTTTAAAAAAAGCCGGGTTGCCTAGTGCCGATAAATGAAGAGCTTGTATAAAAATAATAGTGGATGTAAGGGAAGCGAGCGAGTTGTGTCGGGATCGTGGCAATTGGCGCTTCTATGTCCCTGCCTATCCCTGTGGGAAAAGGCGTGACAATTGGATTGATTGTTATGTAGCGACCGCAACTACCAGGCCGGCATAGTGGATGCAACTGCTCCTTGCAATTATTTACCCGTAGTAGCAGTTACCTATTCATGGAACGCACTCCAGTTCAGCGTCAGGCTAGGTGCTGCCATATGTTGGGCTGCCTTAGGAAAAAAAAGTTAATTGATTGGTTGGTTTTTTTTTTATTTATTTTTTATTGTTACACGACTTCTGACCTTGACCTGCCTGATAATAAGCAAGAGGAGGTTCAAGAGTAACGACGACTGAGAAAACCGAGTTCGTTCACGACTGCATCAGTCGCCCTCACTATGCTGGTCAAAGGTAAGGTCACGCCTTTACGCATCGCTTGAAGGATCCAAGGTCATAGGATGGAGAGAACACATGGGCAGGCAAAGCATTCCACTTGTTGATTGTTCTACAAAGAAAATTTGATTGATTGATTGATTTTATAGACTCCGCCCAATGCAGCCCAAGTCGATGCTTTAGCACTATATAACGAACAGCCCACAAATCTATTGGTTACTTTCTTTCGACATTGGTGAGTTTTTTTAATACATGATTTTTTATTGTTACTCTATACCTGACCAAGACTTGCCTAATGGTGAAAGTAAAGTTCGAGGAGTGCCAACGACTGAAAAAACTGTAAGTTTACGACAGTAAATAAAATAAATCATAGTGAATATAGTTTTAAATATCAATAAAGGAATATCGACGGTCCGAGTGGGTGTAGTAGTTACCACGCCTGGCCGCCACTTGGTAAGTATCGGGTTCGATCCCTGGTCATAACAAAAAAAAATTGTAATATTTCAAAAATCAAATTGTCACGCCTTTTCCCTATAGGGATAGGCAGAGACAATGGAGCGCCACTTGCCACGATCCTGACACAACTCCCTCGCTTCCTTCACATTCAGAATTCTCTTCATACAAGCTCTATGATTATGGTCATCATTAATCAATGTTTGCGCAATATTTAATACGGCGTTCTCACGAGGCGAAATTAGTTGTTCGTTTAGCGAAAAAATGAAAGCTAATATTGACAGTTGCGTTCTCACGGTTCAATAATAATCGACTCAATATTACACGTGTTATTACACTATCTGTCCATTTTAGCATTTTTCTTGTGGGTGCGGACGCCATAATTTACATTTAATCACATTTCATTTTACAAACAAACAAAAAATTGGTGACAGATAAATGCAATAAACAATACATAGGTACTCAATCGCGCTGATTGAACTGATTATCCAATGCAAGTTGAACGAACAAGTTCAGACGAGTCGATTCGCTGTCAGCTATTAATTGAATCAATAAAAGTTGAAAGGTCTTTAACTTTTGTTGAACTGATATTTTTTGCTTAAACTTGATTGAAAGTCTGTTCAGACGGTTCAAATCGCGAACGATTTCGCAGTTGATCAACTAAATTCGCCCCGTTCTAACTTTTGTTTTATTTTTCTTTCAGTTCCAAAGTAATGGCTGACGTGCGTTCAGACGAAATCAGTATGAACAAATGCAAACTTTGTTTCATAACATTAACGTGTATAGCTGAGGAGCAATTCGCTAATTTAATTATGCATGATCCTAATTTATCATTCAAGGTTTGTTTATTACAGTTATTTAAGTGAAATTAGATTGACGAAAGGAATTTATAAATCTAATGTGAATAGAAGCGTTAAACAAGGCAGACCTAGGGGGGTAAAACATCAAATCGAAGACGGAGACAAGGAAAGCTAGTACACTCCAAGTAACGTTAGAATTTCATCATTATCATCAGCCAGAAGACGTCCACTGCTGAACATAGGCCTCCGCCTTAGAACGCCATTTCGAACTAAGAGATGCCAGTTGCATCCACTGGTTAGCTGTGACTTTCACTATGTCGTCAGTCCACCTAGTAGGAGGCCTACCTACGCTGTGTCTTTCGGTTCGTGGTTTCCACTCTAGAACCTTTCTTCCCCATCGGTTGTCGGTTCTTCGAGCTTTAGAACTTATATGACGAGAATTGTGGATGGTGTTTGGATCGTGGCAGATGACGCTCCATTGTCTCTGTCTATCTCTATAGGAAAAGAAGTGAAGATTTTGTAAAATTCATTTTAATACTAAGTTACTAAATATGCTTGTATCATAGAAGATGGACCTCTGCAGAAAAATATGTTTTTTCTTTTTGTGGTTTGATATATCTCGCAACCCGAGATATGTCGGGTTGTGATATTAAGCTGGAGTGCGGTCAATGAATAAAGAAGAAACCTATTACAATAAAATAACTGTAATTAGCAGTCGCATCCACTATGCCGGCCTAATTGAAACCGGCAACTTACAAGCTGATCGCGAAACACTACTAAGTTACTTCACGGTCTGTATACTTGTAAGTGGTGGTACAACCTGGATCGGCAGACTGGGCACGACTGCCTACCACTCTTTGAATTTTTAATATTTTTAAAATCATTACAGGTACAATTATATAAACAACCAATGAGACATAGAAAAATAGCTCCCAAAGAACCACCATCACAACCGCTCGCATCAACATTAATAGGTAAATTTTTCAACATACTAAACATGCTTGTATCATAGAAACAGGACGACTAAAGTACAAGGGCTGGCGTATTGGATGCGACTGCTATTTGCAGTTATTCCGTACTGGCAGTCGCTACTTTTCTTGGACTGCACTCCCACCAAACATCAGGCAGAGTCCTGTCATATGTAGTCATAAAAATCTAAGGCATTAAGCTTGTCAATGTACAAACTTAGTTTTATGTTATGTGCAATATTTTTTTAATTATTAACATTAATAATAAAACAGATCCTAGTTTCGACTGGGAAGATAACCGGAGACTAGTTTGTTATAGTCTGTCTAAGCCGAAATGTCGCGACCCTCCACCGCATTTGCGCACACGAGAAAACATAAAATATGAATGCAACACACCGAAATTGCAATTGTAATTGGTCATTCGGTTGCTGGTTGGACACAAAAGGAGGTGCACGCTGCTAGTATAGTAGTGTAGTTAGTAATATTTGCATTCACACATTTAAATAAACCAATAAAGTGGAGGGGCGCGTCATTTATTGTTAGACAAGCTATAACAATATTTTGGGTTACTGTTGCTTGACAAATGACAGCACCCTGCCTTATGTTAAGGCACGTGACTGCTACTTACAGTTAAATAACTACGTAGCAGTCATACTTATGACGGCCTAGTTGGAAGTTGGTCCCGAAATGCTACCAAGTCACTTCACGGTCTGTATACTTCTAAGTGGTGGTACTACCTCGGTTGGCAAACTGTAGTAGTCACGTCTACTATGCCGGCCTAGTTGAAACCGGCAACTTACAA
The DNA here is from genome assembly GCA_905220615.1 of Tinea trinotella. Lineage (NCBI taxonomy): Eukaryota > Metazoa > Arthropoda > Insecta > Lepidoptera > Tineidae > Tinea > Tinea trinotella. Next base: position 7,328,075 of record HG992314.1, read on the forward strand.
GCTGATCCTGAAACGCTACTAAGTCACTTCACGGTCTGTATACTTGTAACGTACCCCAAATCGTCAGATTGGGTACAACTGCCTACCACTCTAAACTATACCTAAGGACATCATTAATTTTGTATGGGGACTTGGGCTTAATTCTATTAACAGTTGCATATACATTTTAAATTAGTTTAATGTACGAAGATAACAATGTAATTGGAATATATCCTTTATTATGCATAGTTTAGGTGTGCAAAATGATCAAACTATAATTATGACAGTTCAAAGCAGAACTGTTAATTTGGCGTGTCTTTGTGATTTACAGACGATTGATAATTGAACAGCAATTAAAAGCAAAATTGTTATAAGTTTTATCAATACAAGTATCGAAACTACCATTTATATAATTTTTCATCATTGGACATTACAAAAGTAGTACATTAAAACCCAAAATGAATGATGTCCTTTAACTAAATCTATATCTTTAACAAACGTCTCTCAACAGATCTACTGGTGGAATTCATGATATGTCATTTTCGCAAGGAATTCCCTGGGGAATTATATTCGTTATGTGTGGGCGTGTTACAACGGTTGCTAAGCTATCAGAAACGATGTCGTGTTAGACTTTTGAGGGATTGGAAGCCATTGTGGGAGGCGCTCGTGGCTGTCATTAAGTTTATTGTTGACAATGAACAAACAATATTAAAGAATCATAATATATTTGTTTTTTCACAACAGGTGAGTTTTTTTAAATTCACTCTTGATTTTTAGCCCAGATTTTACTACTTAATGGTGCTTGTTCCGGCATTAATGTATGGAAGTGAATTTTGGGTGTGGCAGAAGGGGGGGGGCAAAAGAAGCATGAGAGTAGAGTTAACGCTGTAGAAATGCGGTCGTTAAGGAGTGTATGTGGAGTGACGATAGCGGATAGAATAAGGAATAGCACAGTGCGCGATAGATGTGGTTTAAAAGAGGATGTAGTGACAAGGATTGACAAAGTAATGCTTCGATAGTTTGGGCACATGGAAAGGATGAGTGAAAGTAGATTGACGAAAATAATTTATAAATCTCATGTGAATGGATGCGTTAAACAAGGCAAGCCCAGGAGGGTGTTTGCCGACCAAATCGGAGACATCCTCAAGAAAGCTAGGTTGCCTCGTGCTCATAACCATAGAGCTTGTGTGAAGAGAATTGTGAATTGAAGTAAGCGCAGGAGTTGTGTCAGCATCGTGGCAAGTGGTTATGACTGCCTATCCCCGTAGGAAAAAGGCGTGACAATTTGATTGATTGATTGAAGTTACTTAATCGGTCCTGACACAACTCCCTCGCTTCCTTTACATTCACAATTCTCTAGGTATTATCTACCGTAAGGCTGGTAGGCTCAAGTTTAATTATTAAATTTACAGATTGTGAATATATTTAATTTATTTATAACGTTTGGAGACACGTTCCTACCAACGCCAGCAGCATATGACCAACTTTACTATGAACTGATACGATTTAGCACTGAATTTCATAAATTATTCCATTTAGGTAAGTCACTTTCATAATCATATTTCATACAGTGGCCGGCATAGTGCTACTACTTTCAGTTATTCCACTGTAGTTTTTATGCGCTCTTTCTTTCTGCTTTTCCTTATGCTTTGTAAGCCGAGTGGCACGGGTTCGAAACCACTCACAGGTGCCAATGTATCTTTGATATATGTACTTTGGTTGTCCTGTTTCTATGATACAAGCAGTTTAGTAGCTTAGTATAGAATTGTATAATTTAAAAAATTCTGCTCAGCTCTAAATGCCGGGATCAGAAGAGATACAAAATTAGTGAAGGCGAATGAGGCGCTCTTGGACTTCCTTTTGCTTATCATCATGCAAGTCGGGGTTAGATTTTGAGTCACAATACGACGGTGGTGTAGTGGCAGTGCACTGGTTACGCAAACCGAGAGCACGGGTTCAAAACCACTTGCCATCTTTGATATATGTATAGCTTGTCTAACTATAAATGACACTCCCCTCCAATTTATTGGTTTATTTAAATGTGTGAATACAAATATTACTAACTATACTACTATACTTTATCCACATGTTCCTCCTTTTGTGTCTAACCAGCAACTGAATGACCAATTACAATTGCATTTTCGATGTGTTTTATCCATATTTGCTCGTGTGCGTAAATGCAGTGAAGAGGCACGTCATTTCGGCTTAGACATACTATACTTTGGTTGTTCTGTTTCTCTGATACAAGCACTTTAATAGCTTAGTGTAGAAATGTAATTATTTTTTTAATAAAATCATTTTTTTGTAGCTCTTCGCTATTCGACTGGTGATAGCGAATACAAGGCGGATGCATTACGGCTGGGCAATTGTCTTGTTAATATCAAAGCTATAACGCAACATTTTTCTATTAAAATTGAAAAGTTGTTAGAGGAACTTAAGCAACCATCGCTCACAGAAGAACAGGTACGAAGAACTATACATTTTATGCTTTATGTGTTCCCCTCTGCTGGCATATCACCATTTCATATAGCATTAATGTTTGCATCGTCAAATGACAGTTCGATTACTATTGTCAGTTTTTTTTTTATTGTGACTCGACACATGACAGCACCCCGCTTGATGTTAAGCCAAAGTGTGGTCCATGAATGAATGTCACTGCTACTACAATTCAATAACTGTGAGTAGCAATCACATCCACTATGCCGGCCTAGATGGAACCGGAAACTTACAAGCTGATCCCGAAACGTGACCAAATCACTTCACGGTCTGTATACTTGTAAGTGGTGGTACTACCCCGGATCGGCAGACAGGGTACCACTGCCTACCACATTTATATGAATAGTGAATGTGACGTCACATTCACTATTCATTCATTCAGGAACTCTTTATATTTGTTATAATGTATTTATCCTACATATTATATAAATAATTAATTATCAAAATTTTAAAAATAACGCCATTAGTGATTGAAGAAAATTCGTTCAGAAATCAAGTGCAAATTTGATATGAAAGATTCAAAGATGCTCTTTTCCGATAAATTTGTTGCGTCACAGTTATTTTTCTTTTTTCAGATATACGAAGTTTTAAGACAAAACTATGATAATTTAATATTAAAATTACAAGATGGCTTAGAAGTATACGAGCGATATTCAGAAACACAATACAAACCTATATTGGCGAAATTGAGAGTTAACACTACCGCTGCGACGCGGCAACAAATCAAGAGGCTCGTTACATCAGAAGATCAAGAGAAGAAATAAGTTTAAAGTACATTTAAGGTTTAAATTGACGACAGGCGTGGCGTAGTGAAAAGTCCCGGGTCCGATTCCCGGTCGGAGTAAATTTTTGTATTTGTAATATTTAATCTAATTAATTACATTACAAATATTAGTTTATTAAAAAAAAAGACATGGATAATTGCTCCGGGTCTGGTTATTAGAGTGGCAGGCAGTGGTGCCCAGTCTGCTGATCCGTGGTAGTACCACCACTTACAAGTATATAGACATGAAGTGACTTCGTCGCGTTTTGGGATCAGCTTGTAAGTTGCCGGTTTTTATTCAGTCGTCGTTCTTGGTCCATTTGCTTACCAGAAGGCAAGTCGGGGTCAGAGGTCGCGTCCTAATAAACAAACCCTTTTATTTGCATGATAACCCCCTACACTTATATTCTACCCCCTTTCAATTCGAAATACTACTCACAACAAATTGTAATTTTAAATTTGACCATATTTTAGATGGCTATCACTTGCGAAATAAACATCAAACAAAAAATATATTTTGTTTTCAACTTTATATCTACTAGAAGTACAATTAGCCCGAATATGAACGAATTTGAGAACATCACTTTTTTATTCCTGTCCGCTTCACGTGAAATGCATCGGGGGTTATATGAGTTTTAACAATTGGCATAAATCGTTGCCATGCTAAATTCATCTTTAAGTAATGATTTTTTCATTGGATTTTCAACCTTAGGTGGGTCCATCAGTGCTTTTATATTCCTAAAAGCTCTGACTTTATTTGTGTGGAAGATGATTTGACTTCGGTTTTTTGTTAATCGATTTATAACTCGTTTATGTCATTAGACTGACAGTTTATATCTTTTAGATGGATTTAAAGTTTACCGTGTGCCAAAAGAATCGACGCCACTAAAGCCATTAGCAAAACAACAATAAAAATAATGTGGGCTTTGTTAATTTTATATAGTCTTTAATTTAAAAAAGAAAAACATTTATATAGTATTTGATTTATTATGCCCAGTGCCTACGTGTTCTACGGTTGCCTAGTGCCCACTAAAGCTTGTATGAAGAGAATCGTGGATGTGAGGGAAGCGAGGGAATTGTGCTGGTCGTGGCAAGTGGCGCTCTATTGTATCTACCTATCCCTGTGGGAAAAATGCATTACAATTTGACTGATTCATTCATTATTTTGATGTATGCTGGAAACTTATTATAATTGTTTAATTATATGTATATACATTCATATTTTAATAGATTAAAAATAAACGCGATAGTGTAGCCGCATAAAATTTGTTTAAATCCTTAATCAATATGGTTGCCAATCTATGATTAGATTTTTTTATTTTACGTATTTTTTTTACTTCAAAACAAGTATCGTCTATTGTTTTTAATGAGGGGAAGGGGCCCTGGGCTGTATCCCAAGAAGACTTAAGGTAGATTCGCCTCTTCCCCATGCTTAAACCCCTATATCTAGTTTGGTCGCTTGGAGATCGCTTAACCGCCAAATTTAAAACATGTTTTTTTCATTGCGTTTCTATGTATTCTGTTTTGTGTAATAAAAACATTTGGCTGGAAATAGTATGTGAATTGTTGTGCGTATTTTTATATCCTAAGAGGTTTAATAAATGGATCTCATTCTTAGAAATGGTCCTCAAATAAAAGATATGTATGTATATGTATTAACAAAATATTACCATTTATTCATAGACAATAAGTACATAAATTTAATATAATGACTATAATATAAAATAATTATGAATATTAGGAGAAATATAATAAATTATTTTACCAAAATACAATGTTTTTATTTAAAGTTACCCACTACAAAGTCCCGTTTATCCGGAAACATTCTATTTATAGTGTAAGATATCCGCGACTTCAATTTAAGATTATAGCTTGTCTAACTATAAATGACGCCTCCACTTTATTAGTTTATTTAAATGTGTGAATACAAATATTACTAACTATACTATTATACTTTATTAACGTGCTCCTTCTCCTTTTGTGTCTAATCAGCAACTGATTGACCATTTACAATTGCATTTTCGGTGTGTTGCATTCATTTTTTATATTCACACGTGTGCTTAAATGCAGTGAAGGGGCGCGTCATTTCGGCTTAGACAGACTTTGCTGTCTTCAAATTAATCTTTTTTTAAATATTGTGGCCTGACACATGACAGCACCCCGCTTGATGTTAAGCTAGAGTGCTGTCCATGAATGCATGCGTACACGAGGGTAAAATTGCATCTACACATAAAAGAATATGGCCGTTACTGGGTTAGAAAACCGGCGTCGAAAGCATCGAAATTGATGGTTATTGAATTTTATTTTTATTGTGACTTGACATATGACAGCACCCCGCTTGATGTTAAGCTGGAGTGTGGTCCATGAATGAATGCCACTGCTACTACAATTCAATAACTGTGAGTAGCAATCACATCCACTATGCCGGCCTAGTTGGAACCGGCAACTTACAAGCTGATCCTGAAACGTGACCAAATCTCTTCACGGTCTGTATGCTGGTAAGTGGTGGTACTACCCCGAATCGGCAGACTGGCCAAATAGATTACATTTATCTTTTTAGATCCAATTAATCCGGACGTTGGGATAAACGGAACTCTGTATTAATTTATTTGAACTTCACATCCTTATTGCCAGCGCATCAAAAATGGCGGACAAAAACATTTGCTCCGCCATTTTGAAGTAGATGAGTTTATTGGAGTATCTACATACGACGAATCACTGAATGCTTGTGTACACAATACTTATAGCGTCTCGTGACGGGGACTTCGCGATTGTTGATTATGGAAGAATAACTATATATTAATTAATACCTATGTAGTACTTTCTGAAAAAATAAGTAAAAAATACAAAGCGTAGTATAGAAGCACGACATTTATTTGATGCATTAACAAACAAATTTAACTATTATATAAAAACATAAGCAAAAAACTTTAAGAAAATAATATTACTGTAAGCTCTTTAAGAAATCATACATTAGTGTTTTTTTATTGTGGCTGGACATACGACAGCATCGCGCCTGATGTAAAGCTGATGTTCCGCATGGGCGGAAGCGTATGGTAAGCCGCCATACTTGATTAATTCATTAATTTAGTGTCTCTTTCACCAGCATTATACACGTACGAATGCATATACCTACGTACAAAGCCTTCGGAAACTAGAAATAAGTTCTTTATTGATAACAGGAGCACGATTACATTCATTTCAGATAAGGACATCAATTAAAACACATACTTATAAACTAAGCTATAACTAGAATATATTAAAACGGGTTTAAAAAAAAATATTTACCTTGACGCTCTGTTACAAGAGTTGTGGGTTAGTTAGTAGTTAGTGAATGTTGGGTGTGGCAGAAGAAGCATGAAAGTAGAATTAACACTGTAGAAATGCGGTCATTAAGGTGTGTATGTTGAGTGACGATAACGGATAGGATGAGAAATAGCACAGTGCGCGATAGTTGTGTTTAGAGCCGTTAGAGGTCTTGCGTTGGAGCTAGTATTAACACGTTCACTGCCACTACGATTTGCGTGAAGTTACCTCAGGTGCCACATACATTTCATAGTGGACTCGCTAGGCGAGTCGGTGGCACTGGAGTAAGAAAACACTGGACTCGCCTAGCGTTTAAGTGGATATAGTGGAGTAATATATGTAGTGGATAGTCCCGCGGTAATAGTGTCTGCACACATCTGTAGTGATATGGGTAAAGCCTGTGATATTTTAAAATACGATGTGCAGAACTTCTTGGTATTCCCGTAGCTGCTTCTATGGCACGTACTGAGGTAGTTGAATCCATTTCTATTTCATGCAGAACTTCTTCATCTCGATCCGATCTAGGTCTTCCAGCATTTCTCCTATTAGATGGTAAACGACCTTCCGAAAACGCTTCATGTACATTTATAAATACTCTATAATCAGGGTATCTTTGAGCATTTGGGTACCTTTCCCGATACAATCTGCTAGCATAGTTTGCATTGCCTCGGCATTCACCATAAATTAAGTGCATATTGGCGTATTCCAATGGCGTGTATGGTAGCGGCATGATAAATACAAAAAAGTCCACTAGGTCAAAAGTCCAACTCACAAACTTCACAATCACAGTCCAAAATAATGCCAGGTCAGTCCAGTTTGCAGATCACTTAATCGAGTCCAAAAGCTAATCCAAAAGTCGTCAGTACGAGAGCCAATTTAATGCGAAAGGGTGCACAGTAGACAAAGGAACAGAGCATACTGACTGATAACAGCATCTTCTCTACTTGCCCCATTGTTATATTCAAAAATTAACATCTGTCTATCTCGCTCTAATGTAAAATCTTTCTCTCTCTACTTCTAAAATGATATTGACTAACAAAAACCTGTTTTGATCCCGTAGTAAAAGTGATTAATTTAAACAACAATTTTATGAAATTTTATGTGGCTAGTTTTCCTAGAGTATTATACCATTTTAGAATCTTGATTAGTTCCGTAATTTTTTGATAAAACTTGCCATAGTAGTATTCATACTTTTTTTTACACCACGATGAGTGGAAGTCTACTAAAAGTAAAAATCTGTCAACATTTTAAGCAAAAAATGTAATATAAATTATTTTTATGTAAAAACTATATGTTTTCTGAGGTTTTCAAGGATTGTGATAAATAGCAGATATATTCAGCTTACCGATACAAAAAATAAATCAAAAATATTTAAAAAATTGTTTTCATGGTAGTTAAAAATGTCAGATGAGATGTAAATTTTTAAAATAATTACATTTTTTTCGTAACTTAAAAAAAACAATGGATATTTTTCAATTATTTTTTTCTCGACTAGTCAGGACCAGGGCCACCCTCTTTTGCAGTTTTATCGTTGAATTTTGGGACACATTGTATACGTGCCTATATATATATATATATATATATATATATATATATATTTTAAATATACTGTTTTTGTTCGCCATCTGTTACTTATTTGTGTTATAAATATCGCATTAACAAAATGTTTGAGAAACTCTGGCAGTGAACTCGCCTAGCGAGTTCATGGCACTGGAGAATAACTTTTTTTCTTAAAAAAATAAAGTAAGTCTTTACACCCGGGCCACCTCATAAATTTATAAATTAGCGTATATTTAGTCTACACTGTGATTTTGAGAAGAAAATACGCATACGTTTTCGAAATAATACAGAAAAACACTGGACTCGCCTAGCGAGTCGCTGGCACCTGAGTGAACATTTAGGTGGACTCGCTAGGCGAGTCGCTGGCACTGAACGTGTTAATGCTACGTTCTCTTCATCGAGATAAGAAAGGCTTAACGCTATCTAGCCTCCGGCACAGACACTATCCCAGCATGTAGCTGCGGTCGCTACAAATTGAATACTACCTGTACCTTAAAAAATATATGAATTCGAACCGTTTTATTATATTCTAATTATAAATATAAATCGCGCAAGTTTAAACCAATTTAAGCTGTAACTAGATTTATTTCCATTTGTAATTAATATAAATGTATGGCACAAAGAATATATAACCTACCATATTATTAAAAGAGATCAAATATATAAATTCGTATATTAATACATTTATAAACACCTACCTACCTATATATTTCTATGTACATATACATAATTGTACAACAGATATTACTTATGTGGACAACATTAAATTATTAAGAATTACCACATGTATTGGTAAATGTGATAAATATTTATATTAATTTCTTACATTACTATAAAAGTTACCTAACGTGCTTGAATCAACAATAATTCGTTTGCAAGATAAAATTCGCCATAAATTGTGTTAGGTTATGTTTTTTATAATTTTAGTGCTTTCCAAATCGCACATTGTACACTTTTTTAAAAATAGTAATGTGTGTAAAATCAAAATAATTAGTATAAGTTATGATTGATTCAATCCTAATTCATGATTAATGCATGAAAACTAATAACATGTCACTATTTTCTATTTAGGAACAGAGTTTTATTACATTTACCATACATGAAGAATTATTATTATATGTTATTTTATCACATTTACCGTAACCTACTAAATATGCACATAAAAGACATACACAAAATTGCACATTATAAAAATTATAACCATTCGCCTGACCTGTGGTTTCACTAGATACATAATAATAAATTATTTACATTTAAATACAACTTACACATCAGTTCAAAGCAATCTGTACTGTCATCCAGGAACAAAATACAAATATAAGATGAACTGTGAAGCAATACAAGAAGTGACATGAAACCATCGTGAACCAAAAAGATCTATTTGACTCATAAATAAAGCAATTTGATTTGATAGCGCTGTTTAAATTTCCACACAAGGTCGATTAAGGAAAATAACGACATTTGTTATTGCAAAAAAACCATTGTAAACTATTAACTTTAATTAACCAAAAATCTGCTTTTCATAAATTTCCTATAAAAACAGTAAATCATATTAATTCTACAAAAGTGTACCTACTTTAACATAGACAGCGCGTATTACGCTTACGTTAGTAGGGTGACTATGATTTCCAATGCACGGGAATCCAATCCACATTTATTTTATAATTCTAGAAAATTAAGTAGGTACACTTTTCCCATTAATGGTTTATAGTTCAAATACTAAGTATGTCATATTTTTTTTGCAGAATAAAATATTACCCAGTATATAGTGACGGCGACTGAATCAAAATTTTCAAGTCGTCGGCGCTCAGATTGGTCAGACGAATCACCCTAAGACGACTAATCACATGCCGTAATCGCATTGTCATCAAAAAAAAATTATAACATATACAATTCTTCACTCAGCATATTGACAACGAATAATAAAACCTTAAATCAAGTCGTTTTTTCAGTTGTCATGGATCTTGGACCTTTCCTTGTTTCATATAAGGCAAGTCGAGGTCACAATAAATAAAAATGCTAAAGGACTTTTATTCATATCTAAGACATTACATTCAGTGCAGGCCAAAGGAGATTAATATTGGCCAACTACCTACCTACTATAAATAAATACACAATATATATTATAATTTAGGTTATAATATGGAGCCACGAATTATTGTGGTTCGACATATGACAGCACCCCGTCCGACATTAGGCTGATCCACAGTTGAAGGCGACTGTTTCTATAGATGGGGAACGAGTTCAATGGATTAGGGGGCTGAGGTGCGGTGAGGCGTCAAACAACCCCCACCCGTATCTTAGTGGCCGCTATTAGTAATACTCATAGCTCAGTGATGTGATTTAATATCGATAAAAACGTGTCCATGTTGGATTATTGAAAAATTTGTGAGTTAATTGAATAAAAGATTCTAGCCGAGTTAATTCTATAAATCATTCTAGCCGTAGTCAGGCTAGAATCATTATTAGAAACGTGAATGAAATGTGTGAAAAAGATAAAAAACATGCAGTCACTATTCTCAAAATTAAATTAATATAAAATTCATTAAAAAATGTTGCTGTCTAATGTTTATACTTCAATTTAATACACATTTATAATTTTTAACAACGAAATATATTTGCGTTTTGTGGAGTGTGTGTTTATCGTTATCGACATTTTGCATTTTACTTCACTATTCATATTAGACATTCCTAATATGAATAGTGACGCTTTTATTTATAGCGCGTTTATTTAGCTCGTTCCCTTACTATATTCCCCTCCACTGTGAATATTTATCTCACCAGACCGTCGCTAGTGAACACACCTACTGCCGGCTCAGAACTCTGTCCGTGGCAGCATTGTCCTCAGTAAAGGACAGTTCTTAACATTAGGCAAGGCATTGTCATATTGAATTTGATGTCATATGGCATTGACGACCTTAATAATAATAAATATTCGTTTAATAAATTTACGCAAAACTTAACAATAAAAGCATAAATAAAAAATATATTTAAAAATTAACATTTTTACCACCTATACAGCAGCAATATCACAAGTTTTTAAGAAACTAAAAAAGTGTGGAAAAAATATATAAATAAATGCTAACAAAATTATAAATTAGCCAACTTATATGACCAGTTTAGTGATGAGCAGGGAATAGTAATTATTTTGTAGTAGGATAGTATGAATAGTATATTATAGCTTGTCTAACTATAAATGACGCGCCCCTCCACTTAATTCGTTTATTTAAACTAACTATATTACTACACTTCATTAGCGTACTCCTCCTTCGGTGTCTAACCAGGAACTGAATGACCAATTAAACTTGCATTTTCGGAGTGTTGCATTCATATTTTATAGTGGCACGTGTGCTTAAATGCAGTGGAGGGGCGCGTCATTTTGGCTTGGACAGACTCTACAAAGACTCCTACCATTTATTTTTAACTTTTTCCAGTGGTCGTGCGAACGGGGTCTTTTTGGTACAAGTATAAGGTCGTTCTTTTATAGTCGTAAATACTCGTAGGGCATTTGTCCACCGCCACCGTCATCCCGTCCGCCGAAGTATCGTATAGTTCGGCGCTACCACTAGAATTCAGCCCGAGATAGTGACAGGCCGAAGTGCTGACAATTGCCTATCTATTCCGGGGCGCCGTGACGTCATACCGCTTTTTATTTATCTGCATTGCTTTGATTATGTAAATTAAAATATATTGTAATAGACAACAAACTGATCGTTAAAAAACGAAACCGTCGCGGTGAACAAATAATCGCCGTCACGAGATTATCTCTGATCGGGATCAAAAAGTGATCCTGATCAGAGATAATCTCGTTCTCGGTGACGACACGGTAACTGTGGCGGTAGACAAGCGCCTTTACTACTACTATCGAGTCATAATAAATTATTAAAGTATTATCTAGTTTTGTAATTTGCACATCACTAAACAGGCAAGCAAATATATATAAAAAATAGATTCTAATTAATCTTCTGCATAGACTTTAACTCAGCAAGCGCTTCCTTTACCAGCTCTTCTAACTCATGAGGTAGTACAATTTTATTATTAGATTTCACATCACTAGAATCCTCAGTTCTTACTTTCTCCTCGTCACTGTCTTGCATTTCGTGGTTGTCAGGAAATTGGGTAACTTCCTGCTTGATGGGTTCGCAGTCAGGTAATATGTCGTCGAGTAGCATTTGTGAGGGGAATATAGGCACGTATCTCTCTCCGTTGCACCAGCTCTCTAGAGTCTTCTCCAGCTCAGTTATTCTGTTTGCCAGTATCCTGCAATATGATATATAAATATTAACAATCACTAGATACGACAGCATTTATACTATTGTTGTTTTTGGAACCAGTAAAGTAATCGGCCAAATTAGGGCGACCGTGGTATAGTGGCAGTGCAATGGTTACACAAACCGAGAGCACGAGTTCGAAACCACCAGTACTTTGATATTTGTACTTTGGTTGTCCTGTTTTTTTTTTTTAAAATTAAAAAATCACCAATATATTTTTTTGTGTAGTTTTCCTAAAACTGGAGTGCGATCCATGAATAAAGGCGACTGCCACTACAGTTAAATAACCGCAAGTAGCAGTCTTATCTGCTATGCTAGCTATATCCTAGTTGGAATAGGCAACTAACAAGCTGGTCCCGAAACGGGACTTAGTCACTTTATAGTCTGTAAGTGGTTCTACTCAGGAACGGCGGTACTACTCTTAAACAACAGTCCGTCACTTGTTTTATTAAAAACTATTTGTAACACCGTAGAGCTTGTATGAAGAGAACTGTGCATGTGAGGGAAGCGAGTTAGTTGTGTCAGGATCGTGGCAAGTGGCGCTCCTTTGTCTCTGTCTATCCCTGTGAGAAAAAATCGTGACAATTTGATCGATATTTCTGAAACAAATATTTGTTTCGACCGGGAATCGAACCCGGGACATTACGCGTTAAAATGAGATAAAATAAATATTTTTTAATTTTGCATTTAACTATATACTATAACCATATATGTAGTTATGAGATATTCTTACTGGTTAGTCTTCCGTTGGTGTTGCAATGCTGTTGACTTATCATTGAGTGACTCAAACAAGCCCATGCATAGCGATTGCAGCTCAGCAGCCGATGACCTCTTGAAACCAGTTTTGCAATTCGCGTCGAAAAATTCACGCACTAAAATTATAAGAAATTATTCTATAGCGGAAGGAATAGCACAGTGCGCGATAGATGTGGTTTGAAAGAGGATGTAATGACAAGGATTGGCAAAGGAATGCCTTGATGGTTGGAAAGGATGAGTGACAGTAGATTGACGAAAGGAATTTATAAATCTTATTTGAATGGACGCGTTAAACAAGGCAGGCCCAGGAGGGTGTTTTTCGACCATATCGGAGACATCCTTAAGAAAGCTAAGTTGCCTAGTGCCCATAACCATAGAGCTTGTATGAAGAGAATTGTGAATGTGAAGGAAGCGAGGGAATTGTGTCAGGATCGTGGCAAGTGGCGCTTTATTGTCTCTGCCTATCTCTGTGGGAAAAAAGGCGTGACAATTTGATCGATTGATACATTGGTACGACTTGCCTGTACCAATGTATCTTTGATATGTGTCATTTGGTCGTCCTGTTTCCAACCAAACGTGATCAAAAGGTCGGCATCAATCAGATTGATTTTTTTTGTGACATCTAACCATGACTTGCCTAATGTTAAGCAAGGACCTTCTCTTACTTACCATCAGGCAAACAGTGCCAACGACTACGCCAACTAAAAGTGCTTCTTCACATGGGGAGAAGACATGTTCAAAGTTACGCGATTAAATTGATATTTAGAATATGTAAATTAAAATGGGCGTGAACGCAAGTTACGTACGATAAATATATCAGTTTCAGGAAATAAGAATATCTATTTCCTTGTTTTGTAAATTTATCTCTTAGGTTAAATTTGTTTTTTTTTAATTGTGACTACATATGACAGCACCCCCCTGATGTTAAACTGGAGTACAGTTGAGTGACTGTAGTGGCATTCACATTCACTATGCCATCCTAGTTGAAACCGGCAATTTACAAGCTGATCCCGAAACGCGACTATATCACTTCACTGTCTGAATACTTGTAATATGTAGCACTACCCAGGATCAACAGACCCTTCGATATCCAGACCCAGGGCAAATATCCCCCTATCTAATTTTTAAATATTACAAATAAAAGCTTTAAAATAAATGAAGGCGACCGTGGCGTAGTGGCAGTGCAATGGTTACACAAACCGAGAGCACGAGTTCGAAACCACTCACCGGTACCAATGTATTTTTGATATATGTACTTTGGTTGTCCTGTTTCTATAAGCCACTTTAGTAGCTTAGTATAGAAATGCAAATGAAAAATATTTGCTCCAACCGGGAATCGAACCCGGGCTTTACGCGTAACGAACTGGTGTGCCACCAATGCGCCACGCCAGCAGTCACAATAAAAATATATACATATTTAAAACACCCAATAAAAATGTACAAACCCTGTTTTTGCGTCATGATATCCAAAGGACCCTTTCTGTGAGCATCATTCTTATTCTTGTGCTCTAGCAAACTCTGAAAGAATTTACAAATTATTTATTTTTTATTTATTTAAAACTTAATTGCACTATGTACAAAGGCGGACCTAATGCCGTTAGACATTCTCTAAAAGCCAAACCTTTAGGACATTAAGATAGTATTAAGAACAAATGCATAATAATAATACACTATATTATGCAGTGGCGTAGCGTGGCGGGGGCGGAGGGGGCGGCCCGCCCCAGTCGGCACATTTAGGGGGCGGCAAAATTTATAAAAACTAAAATAAATCGTTAAAATTTTAACCAGAAATTCATATTTTTGTTGCACCTATGATTGAAACTGCTAAATAAGGGGGCGGCAAAATTTTTTTCCGCCCCGGGCGGCTGACTTCCACGCTACGCCACTGATATTATGCATTTGGTTTAATACACATAAGTACATAAATAAGTTATATATATTTTTAACAAAATAATACACATGAAATAAAATAAATTGTACACATAACTCTTGAATATTGCACGATTAGGAGCTTGTCTAATAGCGGATAGTAGCGGATGCGACAGACGTTGTCCTGTCTGAAGACTGCAGCGCCACCTACCGGATCTAATTGTAAATCTAAACCACAGAATCACAGAACCCGACCATACCCCATACCTAACTGTAGAACCTGTATGAATGTGAGGATCAGCAAAATATTAGCTACGACTGGAAATTGAACCCGGGCACTTTACGCCTAACAAACTAATTTGCTAATCAATGCGCCACGCCTGTCTACCATATAAATAAATACTCTGTACAAATTAAGCGGCCGTGGTGTAGTTGTAGTGCAATGTTTACGCAAACCGCGAGCATGGGTTCAAAACCACTTGCCAGCACCAAAGTGTCTTTGATATATGTATTTTGGTTCTCATGTTTCTATGATACAAGCACTTCAGTAGCATAATATAGAAATTCATATAAAATAAGTTTTATTTATTTATTGTGACTCGACAACTGACCTCGACCCCCTGCAAGCAAGAGGAGGTCCAAGAGTAGCGACAACTGAAAAAACCGCGTCTTCTTTGCCGACCGGGTTGCCCCAGTCGCTAATATGCCAGCCAAAGGCATCGCTTAAAGGATCCAAGGCTATAAGATGTAGAGAACACATAAGTACCTTATACTTAGTCAAGTTCCTTGTTATAATATCCTTTTCCACTTGGAGTTGTGCCACCCTTTCTTGCAGGTACTTGTTCTCCGCGAGCATCAAATCTATATCTACTAGTGGTTTTGGTGAATTCGGCTCATCTCTATTGGTACGGCTGTTCAATGTGAAACTGATCTGGTGGTTAAGTCTTGCCACTTTGTTCTTGTAGTAATCCCTATCGGATACTAGTTCCTCTTTCTCGTCCAGAGTTGCTCGGTAGTCTAACTGAAGTTGCTGGTACTGTGAAAATAATTATGATACAGAACAACCAAGGTACATATATCCAAGATACATTGGTACCGGCAAGTGGTTTTTTAACCTGTGCTTTCAGTTTGTCTTTTTTTCCATTTTTATACTAAGCTACTAAAGTGCTTGTATCATAGAAACAGGACAACCAAAGATACATTGGTATCGGCAAGAGGTTTTGAACCTGTGCTCTCAGTTTGTGTAACCATCGCACTGCCACTACATCACAGTGGCCTAAATTACATACTAGTTCTACTTCTAAAAGTGGCTTGCATCAGTGATCAGTCTGCAGATCCGGTATAGTCTTCATGGTCTTTTACAAGACCATGAAGTCTTTTTGGGATCAGCTTGTAAGTTGCCGGTTCCAACTAGGCCAGCATAGTGGATGTGACTGCTACTTGCAGTTGTTTAACTGTAGTAGGAGTGGCCTCCATTCATTCAGACCGCACCCCAGCTTAACATCAGGCGGAGTACTGTCACAAGTCGAGTCACAATAATAAATTAATTACCTTTTTCTGTATATTTTCCAACTGCATCACGAGTTCCTCATAATTCTTGTTAGAGTCACCAAAAAGTGATCCTTTGTGCATATGGCTGGTTTCAAATAGATGCAATTGTTTCCGGAGAGCATTTACATCACCTTTCGCTTCATCTAAATTGCTTCTCAGATTTTCAACCTGTTGATAATATAATACCTTCCTATTTATTATGCTTGACTATTTACTTATTATTAGCACAACACCAGTTTGTTATGCGTGAAGTTCCGGTTTCGATTCCCGGTTAAAACAAATATTTGTTTTATAGCTTTTATTTGTAATATTTAAAAATTAGATTAAATATAGAGCTTGTATGAAGAGAATTGTGGATGTGAAGGAAGCGAGGGAATTGTGTCAGGATCGTGGCAAGTAGCGCCCCATTGTCTCTGCCTATCCCCATGGGAAAAAGGCGTGACAATTTGATTGATTAATTAATTGATTAAATATTACAAATATTTATTGATTAAAAAAAAAGAGGTGGTTATTGGGTCTGGGTCTGCTTATCAAAAGTACCCAGTCTGCGGGTCCGGGGTAGTATAATACTAATAATTTTTAAACTAAAATTATATCCCTAGCCTTTTATATTAGTTTTAAGTGTTAGTGGGATGGTACTTATTTGATTTGGGTGGAGTATGTTATATATATCTCATGTTATGTACCAAGGTTATGCTGGATTTGCACCGACTTAAAGTAATCCCCTTTATCAGAATAGCTAGCGATTAGGTGCCAAGGTACATTCATCCTACATCTCTATTGGTATACTACAGTTACAGGCTTCTTTCTCGCAAATCATAATATATATGCATGATTCTAAAAAAATAACATCCGATCTTGTATTAATTTTTGATATGAATTAAAGATGCCGAGCTTATTTTATTGAATATTTAATTTTTAAAAATTATTCAAATAGTTATGCCTCAATTCCCACAGGAAAAGAAAGAGTACCAATTTCCACAATCCTGGCCCTCTCACACAGGGGTCTACAGTGTCTATAATAAGAGAGCTTATAGGAAAATAATATTTTTCTTGTCCACAAAATGTTTATCTAAGTATAGGCTTCAAGAACTAAGTACCTACAAAATACTGGACGAATGAACTAAAATGCATTAATCACCTCTAGTCTCAAAAAACTATTTTGCTCCCTTGTCTTAGCCAACATTTCTCCACCACTCATAGAATTATGATGAGACTGCTTGAACATATTAAAATTAAAACAATCAAGGGGTGGAACTATGTTTTTGTTCTTCATTTGTTCGAGAAGCACCCTGTATCTGTCCTTCTCCATATGGCATTTGTCTAATTCTTTGCCCATAATAGTTAGAGCTTCAATTTTACTTTGCAGTTTGCTTTGCAATACAGATACCTATAACAAATATAGACAATGTATATATAATTCTTTATTTTTTACAGATAAAATTGTATTTTTTACATATTTAATCCTGTAGGTAAATTAATAATTGTATCTTTATATATAATTATGATGACATAAAAATCATTATAGAGCTTAACAATTTTTTTATATTGATTATAGTGCCTAATACATTAAATTAAAGTATTTATTTTTTCAACTGTCAGAAACAGTGCACTTTTGCATTATAACTACTTGTTTCTTTTTATTCTACCCTCAAACAAAACGATGTTTTTATTTTGCATTTTACACATACCTCCAGAACATAATCATCCAGTTGTTGGTCTTGAAACTTAACTTTGGATTTCGGAAACATTGTCATAATAATTTGATTCACAAAATCAGCTTTATAAAATAACTGCAGTCATTTAAATTATTTACAAGAACCTCCGGTGCAAGGAAAAATCGATTATTTTGACAAACTAATTTAGTCTGACAACACTTAAAATGACCGAATGATTTAGGAGTTTTGGCGGACACTACTTTTGACAGATAGTGCTAATTGTAAAACTTGTGTTTTCTTAAATATTAATGTGTAATAATATTAAAATTAATAATAAATTTTAAGTTTTTGTGATGGATAAATAAATGGAATATGCAAGTATTGAGAAAGATTATAATAGATTAAATAACAAGACAACAATATATTTTAGTGTTACATTAATGACAGTTTGTGACAGACAAGAATAACAGTTTTGTACGTATCCGTAGCAACCATTACTAAAGACTATGAAGATCGTCATAGAGTATCTTCACACCCTCTGAACTTTTAAGAATTTTGATTTCTATTTGGAAATTCTTTTTAGTCCAATTCTTTCGCTTAATTCTTCCAATCTTGGACCAAAAAGCGGCTTGGTAAGCATATCTGCCAGTTGATTTGAGGATGAAACTTGTTTCACTAGCAGTTCTCCATTGGTGACACACTCACGTACAAAAAGATGCTTGAGTTTAATATGTTTAGTACGTTTGTGGTATTCATATTTTGGATTATGAGATAGCTTTACAGCTGACTCGTTGTCCAAGTATAGCTCAGGTTTTTCTAAGGTGATTAAACCTTTAAATAGGCCATTCAACCACAATATTTCTTGTGCAGCTTCGCTAGCAGCGATAATCTCTGCTTCGGTGGATGAAATCGACACAGTTGTCTGTCTTTGACTTCTCCAGCTAATAGCAGCTCCTGAGAATAGGCAGACCATCCCAGACGTTGATCGTCCTGTTTGTTGATCTCCTGCATAATCTGAGTCAGAGAAACAGAGTAAGTTTCTGGATGAATCATTTCTGTGATAAATCAGACCTTTATCTGCGGTTCCTTTTAAATAACGGAGAATCCGTTTGACTAGCATGACGTCATTTGCTGTAGGTGTCTCCAGGTTTCTTGACGCTTTGCTAACAGCATATGCAATATCAGGTCTTGTACCCACTGCCAAGTATGTAAGGGCTCCAACAGCTTGTCTGTAAGGAAAGACTGTGGTGTCTTGTTTACTCGGTTCTGTATCGTTGATACTTTCTTTAGTTATGGGTGTCGGTGTTGGTTTACTATTCAGCATAAAGAACTTTCCAAGGACCTTCTTTGTGTAACTCTGTTGATTGAGTGTTATTTCTTTATTTTCAGTTTTAATCTCCATGCCCAGAAAATAAGAGGCAGATTTAAGAGTTATCTTGAATCTTGCTTTCAGTTCCTCGATAAACTCGTCAGCAGCAGCAGTCGTATTTGACGCTACAAGTCCATCGTCGACATATAGTCCAATTAAGACTTTGGATTGGCCTCTGATTCTTATGTATAGGCAAGGATCTGCTTCACTTTGTTGAAAGCCGGCAGTTTGTAAAAATTGGGCTATGCACGAATTCCAACATCTCGGTGCTTGTTTCAGTCCATATAAACTGCGCTTGAGTCTGCAAACGCGATTGGTTCCGTCGTGAAAGCCTTCTGGCTGTTTGACGTAAATTTCTTCATCGACAGATCCGTTAAGAAAGGCTGTTGCTACATCAAACTGTCGTAGTTTGAGATTTTCTTTAGCTGCAATTGCTATAATTGCCCGTATTGTACTAAGGCGAGCCACAGGACTAAAAGTCTTATCATAGTCTACACCTTGTTGTTGTGAGTAACCTTTAACGACTACCCTAGCCTTAAATTTATCAACAGATCCATCTGGATTCATTTTCAGTTTGTAAACCCATTTGCATGGTAATGCTTTTCTTTCTTTAGGCAAATTCACTAAGTCCCAAGTTTGGTTTTCATGTAGTGAATTTATCTCGCTCAGCATGGCTTCGAGCCATTTTTCTTTGTAAATTGATTCCATTGCTTCTTTGTAAGTTTCTGGATCTTTCGGTAAATTTTCTATTTCAGCTACAGCAGCCAGTACGAAGTCATCATACCGTTGCGGTCGCTGTATTGCTGATCTGTCTCTGAAATTATATCGCTCCAGTTGAGGTTCAGTTTGAGCATCTGGATCATGTTGATGTTGAATCAATCCATCGTTTTCATTTAAATTCAAATCCGGTTCAGATTCGAAAACGTCATCATGATAATCAGGAACATCGTTAAATCCTTGTTGTTCGTCATCCGTATCAGATTCTTGATCAATAGTTGCGACTTGTTTTGTAGAATATAGACCGCTTGGAATTGGAATCTGCTTTGAATCTTCAACATTTATTTGTATTTTTGGAGTCGAGATTGAAACAGTAATATTGTCATTCAAATCAGAATAGTAATTTGTCTGACAAATCCTTACATCTTTAGAAATAAATGTCTTGCGTTTGTTTGGAATATACACCCTAAATGCCTTGCTGGTGTCAGAGTATCCGACAAACACTCCCGGAATTGCCTTAGGTGCGAATTTGGAATCCTTGGCACGACCTTTAAGAAGCACAAATGCTTTAGATCCAAATGTGTGGAGATGATGGATACATGGTTTTCTTCCTACCCATTTCTCAAAAGGTGTTTTGTTTCCTATGGCGCTGTTTATGCTTCTATTGGAAAGATAGTTTGCCGTGTTAATGGCTTCTGCCCATAGATGCAATGGTGCCTTTGCGTCAATCAGCATCGCTCTTGCTTTTTCTAATAATGTACGATTTTTCCGTTCAGCTAGACCATTCTGGTGTGGCGTGTAGGGTGCGGATAAGCGTCTTGCAATCCCATGTTCCTGAAGATAGGCTTGAAACTTACTGTTCACGTATTCTGTGCCGTTATCTGTTTGCAAGTGCTTAATCTTATTTCCGGTAAAGTTTTCCATTTCTTTTTTAAAGACTTTAAAGTGTTCTAAAGCTTCAGATTTATTTTTCATTAAGTAGACACATCCATATCTACTGTAATCGTCAATAAATGTGACGAAGTATCGGTTCTTGCCGTAGGACGATGTGATAGGACCACACACGTCACTGTGTATAATCTCCAGGCGTTTAGTTGTACGAGGAGTTGTTCTTTGCGGAGGGCTTGGTACATGTGTCATTTTCGCTTGAATACATGGGTCACAGTCCGACAGAATTTCATTTTTATCGAAATTTAGTCCAATTAAAGACTCGTTGTTAAGTGCTTGATGGAGGTCTTTGTCGTTCATATGTCCAAGCTTCCTATGCCAATCCAACAAGGAACCTTTCTTTGTGTTTGTTGATGTTGTTTCAGGCGTTGCTGAATAATTTCGTTCAACGTTTTGTGTTTTGACGTAAAAGAGGCCACTGCTTTTAGACTTTTCTGCAGTCATAACCACATGTCCTGCTTTATTACGTACGAGCGCTTTGTTTTCAACGAAAGTGACAGTAGCTCCATGTTGAGTTATTTTAGCCACTGATAGTAAATTTTTGGAAAGTGATGGTACATACAGAGTATTTTCAAGATTAATTATACCAGATTTGTTTTTCAGTGTTACTCTGCCTTCACCTTTGATTTCAGTAGAGTGTTGTTCCGAAGCGAAGTTAAGTTTTCTTGAAACAACAGTCATGTTTTTGAAATATTCACGTTGAAACGTCATATGTGAGGTGCAGCCGCTGTCCAGTACCCAATCGTTCTGGTTGTTTTGGTTCGAAGTGAGGAAGCACTCTTCAGCATAGTAGGAACTTTTGGAATTATTAGTATGTTTGTTTTTCTTCCAGCAGTTAGAGCAAATCTTGTGCGTCTTTTTCTGAAATATTTTTCGTCCCGATTTCTTACAAATTTTGCAAGATGCGTAGAGCACATTTTCATCTTCATATTGATGTGGACTGACCTCAACTTCCCGATGTCGAGCATCGCTCTCTTCAATAATCTTTATTTTAAGTTCTTCAGGTTGTGGTAGAACGTCACGTGACTCTATAGCAACACGAAAGTTGTCGTATTTAGAGGAAAGGCTATAAAGCATGAGGATAGTAAGTAAATCCTCGTTTATGTTAACGTCCATATCTGATAACTTGTCAACAGTGTCCATAAATTTGTTCAAGTGTTCTCGAACGTTGTTGTCTTCGAGTTTTGTAAGTATTAACCGCTTTAGGAGAGTAGCCTTTCTCGCGGGGCCTTTACTTGCATGTATTTCCTTCAGCTTGTCCCATAAGGCTTTAGCAGACGTGCATTTTTTAATGTCCTTCAGTTGCGAGGGAGCAATCAGGAGTATAAGTTCTGATTTTGCCTGTTTGTCGCCGTAAAGCTCAGCAGCACTTGGAGATGAAGGTAATGAATTTTCAACATACTTCCATAGATTGTTTTTGATTAGCACAGCTTCGGCTTGAATCGCCCAGGTGTCATAATTATCCTTATCCAAAAATTCGATGTGATATGTTGTTTTCGGCATCGTCGTATGTTGCACGAGTTTAACACTTCACTTCAAAAATATAGTATGGAACCACGTTCTGCTACCATTTTAAGTTTTTGTGATGGATAAATAAATGGAATATGCAAGTATTGAGAAAGATTATAATAGATTAAATAACAAGACAACAATATATTTTAGTGTTACATTAATGACAGTTTGTGACAGACAAGAATAACAGTTTTGTACGTATCCGTAGCAACCATTACTAAAGACTATGAAGATCGTCATAGAGTATCTTCACAATAAATGACATCGAATAGTGTATTTAATCATAGACAATTGATTTCTAGTACTGTGAATCGTGTTATTTTGTTTTTGCGACTTTATAGTAATGCTATTCGGGCTTTACATAAAAACCTCACCCTCAAGTAATAGTTAAATACTAGCGTGTTTAATCTTCTGAATACACAAAATATAGTTTACGGAAGACTGCACTAGACTTGCATTCCGAACCAATCTAAATTATTTAAAAAAAAACGCTTATCAAAACGCGCGATGTATAATTCGACAGTTTTGGCGGGCAACTGCAACTGACAGGACGCGCAATTTTGAATTATTTGAAAAGCTGGTGTTTTTTATAAATATTAATGTGTAATAATGGTGGAATTGTTATTCAGTAATAGTTTTTAAGTTGATCAAGTATAAACAAGTAATTTAAAGTTGTGAAACGTGTTTCTTCATGTTCCCTCCAAGACTTCTTCTGAAGTTTTAGTAAAGGCTTTCCGCCGCTTTACTAAAACGATCATCATTAACCTCATTATCATCATTTGATGAATCACTCGCGTGGTTCATCTTCATCTTTACTTGACAATGTTTTAACATTGAAACATATATTTTTACTTTGACACGGGCAAGTTAAATACTAAAGCCATAAACAAGACGAAAGAAAAGATGTATAATTCCTTGCTATAGCTTGTCTAACTATAAATGCGGCGCCCCTGCACTTTATTAGTTTATTTAAATGTGTGAATACAAATATGACTAACTATACTTTATTAACGTGCTCCTGTTTTTTATTCAACCAGCAACTGAATGACCAATTGCATTTTCGGCGTGTTGCATTTATATTCGCACGTGTTACATTTATATTCGCACGTGTGTTAAATGCAGTGGAGGGGCGCGTCATTTCGGCTGAGACAGATTCTACGTCAAAATTTGCTACAACTTCAATGAAACAAATAAGTTTTAAAACATATTTATTTTTACATTACATGAGCAATAATTAATCTAATGCAAACAAATTTTACATGATAATTCAGATTCTGTAAGCTCAGAAACCACTTTAATTAAATTACTATTGGACATAAGGTTTCTCGGCTGATATCCAGCTTTAACCCAACCATCTAACACATTAGAGCTAGGTAAAATAGTCCTTAGTGTGTTTCGTATATAAACATAAGATTGAGGCGAATATTTGTATATACTTAAGGCAAAATTTTTAAGGTCATCAGTATACTTGGTAGGTGCTGATAGAATCAAATCATTTCTCTCTTCCCGAATTTTCTCCAACATTGGAATATCAATATTTAACATTTTCTTCCTTTTATGTTTCAATAATGATTCTTTTGTTGCAATAATTTCTTTTAATCTCTGTAGATATTTTTTTTGTCTTGTATAAAGTCTTTTACTGTATTTGAGTCTGTCTTTAATTCCTACTGCTTGTCTCTGCATCTTTTGCACTTGGCTAAACAGCCTTATAAGTTCAATGTTTTCTTCTGTCGTTCTGTGACCTAATTGTGGTACGTGACCATTTATTCGTGATTTACTATTCACTGCATTGTCACAGCTTCCTTCTGAATCTGATTCACTTTCTTCAATATATTCAGTCTGAAAATGAAGTTATACAGTATGTGGGGGGATAATACGACAATAAATTAAAACCCGGATAGCTAATGATGTTCTCAAACCACATTAAAAAAATCATTCAAAAATATCCATTACTTTAGCCACAAGACATTATTTTTATTTTGCAATTTTTCTACATGCTGTATTTGTTACTGACCCATATGATACAGGTGAATGACCCTGACTGCATCGCTATTTTAATTAAAACTACCTATGCAGTTTAAAATAATGCAAACTGAAGAAATTACTTTACACTTTACACTTTGTTCATCATTATTGGCGGATGCCGCCAAAAGTCCCTGAGGAGTACGTTACGTAGGTACGATGACAAGTGCGCTGTTGCCGCTCTTATCACAGGTCAGTGATCTTAGGTACATTAATGGTGTTTTATTGTTTTTATATTTTGAAGGTATTAAGTTTGTTTGAAAAAATTATTTTTTAAATTTTGATGTTAGAATTTAATTTATATTTTTTAAAGTATCCTATGAAGTAATATTGACACTGTTTTAATTTATTGTCGTAAAGTCCCCCAACACATTGTATTTTAACAAGGCTATAACTATATCTTCATTAACTATTCTGGAGATGGCCCAGGAGACTGTTCCTTGGAGCATGTATTGAGAGAAAAGTGGATGTGAAGGAAGCAAGAGAGATAGGTCAGTAAGGATTGTCTATTGCATTGTCTGTCTATGTGTGGAAATTGAAGTGTAAAATTGATAATGATGTACTTATATGTATACTCTATATACTACCAACTAAAATGGTTTTAAACGGGTTTAAGGGGATTGTGGTGTAGTGGCAGTGCAATGGTTACACAAACTGGAGAGCACGAGTTCGAGACCACCCACCTGTACCAATGTATCTTTGATATATGTACTTTGGTTGTCCTGTTTCTATGATACAAGCACTTTAGTAGCTTAGTATAGAAATGTAAAATAAATAAATTAAAAAAATAAATAAAAAAAAACAGAGATCACAACTTCATACCTCTAAAACATGACTGGGCAGTCTTAAAGATGGAATGGCTGAGCTTAATAATATCATTTCATTGTCCTTATTGCAAGTGAAAGAATCAACAGAGAAATGTGTTACACAAATATAAGAGTCCTCATTTGGTGTCCAATCACTTCTGCCAGTTAAACTTGTCCATACTTCTCTTATACTTAGATCTTCTGGAAACCTGTTAAGAATAATATATATATTTTTTATTAGCAAACCATGGACTGGTAGACATGCAATATGACATTTAAAAAGTAATTTGAACATAATATTTAATTTTTTTATTAGGACTTAACATCTGACCTGACTTGCCTGATGGTAAGCAAAAAGACATCCAAAAGCTCCAATGACTGAAAATAACAGCTGACTTAGTCACTGTCACTATGCTAGCTACTTTAATTGCAGATGCAATTAACATAAAGCACACATTTAGGCAAGCAAATAAAAGATAATTATTATTCTATAATCTTACTTATAAAATAGTTCAGACTCCAGATTTTTGGATTCTTCACAACCCAAAACAGAACATTCCTTTTTCCTTGTTAAGTTCGTACTAATATTTTTACAAACTTCCATACGAGACTCCGCAGTATCTGTAAGTATATTATTTATAGAAAATAAGTTACTATAAAAATTAGTATCTTCTAACAATTTTTAATAAAGATTACAGACCGTCTGAAGTATTGAGTCCAGAAGAGAATTTATCAATTTCTTTTGCCTCTACACTATCTAAGTGATTTTCTAGTTGGTCCATTTTCATTGCCTGTAATAAACGAAAAACAGCCTCGAACAGTTTTTTTGTATATTCAGTTATGACATACATTTGTGGGTTATGTATGTCGTGCTATATAACTATATATGATGTTTAGTAAGAAAATTAATTAAATAACAATTACTATTTATCATAGTATTCATAATTATTAAAGATGAGACACAAACTACAATTTCTAAATTACATTGGTGGAAGTAAAGGCAAGTTCAGTTAGGATACAATAAAATAGTTACACGATGTAATAAACAGTACCAAAGTATGTAAATAACCTCACAATAATACTATTCTGTTATTTAACCTTCATTTATATAAAATAATTATGAAATTAACACGATCGTAAAGATGCTATGCCGCGGTCGCGGTTTTTGACATTTGATTTCTTAAATGTATGAAAACTTTGGTTTTGGTAATATCTCTAGTATTGCCCATGAAAAAAAAACATTTGAGAAATACATTAATTTACTATTCTTAAATAATTATAAATCTGTTCTTAAATAATAATCATTAGTCAGAAGACGCGCACTTCTGGCTGATAATGTAAGTTTTACTTGACAATATAAAACATGATTGTTTAACATAAATTATTATTTTGACACCTACAACTTAAAAACTAAGCCAAACAAAACATATAAAAAATCAAGGTGGCAAGAAAACTAATTTTAATATTTATGATTTTATTATTATTTGTTCGATCTTGTGTGTATAAAGATTATAAAATATGTAAATAATTGTTTACGTGTATGTACCACATATAATAAAATATACCACAATGTCTTCCGGTCGCGCAAAATCATCAATTCTGGATAAACCTTTGAGTAAAGGCAAAGGGGAGGTTTCTTTAGCATTCTACTCTTTATTATTTTCTGAAATGGTTCAGTATTGCCAGAATAGATCACAGTCAATACCTGAATTACAAAATAAGTAAGTACATTTTCTTTATTTTTTTTATGGGTTTAATGTGGTTTAAATTTAAAATGTGAACCACAAAAATTTTAACATGAACCTATAAGTTTTCTGACTTTCCTAAAGTGAAATAACATAATTGAACCTTAATGCTTATATTTTTTCATAGATTATCAGACATAGGACAAGATGTTGGCACTAGATTACTAGATCTCTATTTTGTTAGAGAACGCAATAGCAAAAGGGAAATTAAGTTGCTTAATATGTTGCTCTTTGTAAAGTCTACTCTTTGGAAGGTAATTTTCTAAATCATACATAATGGTGCCTACAGATTTGCCTAATTTTGTTGAGAGACCTACAATCAAGCTATTATTAACTAGCAGCAGTAATGATCTATAAAATTAGTGAAATGCGGAGGCACCTTAATAAGTAATCATGATATGACTATAGTATAGACATTAGCAGCAGTTTGGGCCAGATGTGTAACTTTGTTGTCAATAAACACACATGCATATGTGACACATCACATTATACATCAGGCATACTCAATAGGTAGACCTTGTGTTTGTTCATCATTGCATTCACTTTTTTATTGTTGCTTGATTGTCAGATGATAAGCAAGGGGAGGTCCAAGAGCGCCAAAAACTGTAAAACCCGACTTATAATGCGATTAAAATAAGAATAGGACGGAATCGGCCCCATTATGTGATGTCTAACTCTCCAACCAACTTCACTTTTGTATGGTGTCTTTTTCTTTATGGACCGTCAAGAAAAAGACACTTTTGAATCAGTTAAAGTGAAGTTAGTCAACAGCCCGCCCTATACTTATTCTAATAGCATATCAATTATATTTGCCTCAGTTGCTTTTATTATGCTTGCCAAAACTAAAGTAGATCTTGCAATCATTCCTAGGACTTTAGATTGGTTGGTTGGGTTATTCTCTAAACTTTTGTTTAGTTAGAGTCTAAAGTAACCCAACATTAGTACAACATTATAAGCTTAGCCAGTGTAAGTGTTATATTGATTTATTAAATTATGATTTTTCCATTGGCAATGATGTTATAAAAAATATAAAAATGTAATATGTGGGTAACTGATATTTTAGTTAGTAGATTTTGATTGTGAAATAATACACGTTTTAAAACAATAGTTTGTGTTCTTAATACATAACAGTGGCGACGAGCAATAAACATGGCGTTAACAAGCGTGGCAAATATAATATTTCCTGGAAAATTCGAGCCAAAAGTGGACAGTTGGGAAAACTATCGATCTCAACTTTTCTTTGCATTGGAGGCAACAGGAGTAACTGATAAAAAACAGAAAAGAGCATTATTTCTATCACAATGCGGGAAAACTACATTCTCATTAATTACATCATTGTTGACACCTAAAAAACCAGGCGAAGTCGAACTATGTGAAATAATTGCGTTATTAGATAAATTCTTTTTGCCCAAGCCTCACCCAATCCTAGAAACAGAGAAATTTTATAAAAGGATTCAACGTCTGTTATAGCTGAACTCCTTAGTCTCATTATTCTTTGGCATTTATTATGTCAAACCAATTTCAATTATGTCAGTAGTTCTTATTGTCATGTACATATAAAATAATATATAAAAATATAAAGTATAAATGACTTTATTTTATTGGCGACGAAATGGACGCCGAACAATTCGCAAAATTCCTGAGCGTTCAACAAGCGCAACAGGAACAAATTTTAACATTACTTAGCGTGGCACTCGCAAAGAACACAACACAAGTGACAGCGGGCACCACGGAAACGGACATCAGCGTGACGAGCGCTAGCACCACACGACAACAACAGCCTAACAGGATGGCCACACTCAAGGCATTCGACATGGAAAGGTTCAACCCTGACAACTACCGGGTGAGCGACTACATCGATTTTTTTGAAACCAAGTGCCGAATACACGGCGTAGACAACGACGACACAATTAAGAAAGACCTCCTGTTGAATTCTATGACACCAGACATCTTCCGGGAGCTAAAGACAGCCCTTACACCTAACTTCGAAACCAGCACGTACAAAGACATATGTACAAAACTTTTGGACCTATACCGTATTAAGAAAACACGGTACCGTGCTCTGACAGAATTTTGGACCTGTGTGAGAGACGACAACGAGTCGATGGAACACTATGCAAACCGATTGAAAGGATTAAGTATCGACTGCGGCTACGATGACAAATTTTTAGAACGCCAACTACGAGACAGATTTGCCACAGGCCTCAATCACACGGAACTCGAAACTGATTTAAAGCAAAAATGGCCTGACCTTACAGAAACAATTAATGATCAAGTCACAGAGGTAACATTTATTCAATTATTTGCAATCGCACAGTCACGAGAACAAGCTGAAAATGACACACCATCGACGAGTATTAAACGAATTAAAAAGAAAACCAACTCTAACCACAAGCAACGTTCAACTAGTCACAGAAGCCCCCGCAAAATACGCTCCAACCAGTGTATTCGCTGTGGAAAAAGCGACAAACATGCCGTGTCCGACTGCCCGGCGAAGGATCACACATGCGATGAATGTGACATAAAGGGACACTACGAAAGTTGCTGCATAAAAACCGGAAGAGCTTATTTAGTCAAAGAGAAAAGCAAAACACCTAGACACAAACTACAACGCATAAGAAATACTTCAGACAACAGATCATTTTCTTCCACAAATACAAATCTTCCATCCTGTTATGTAGAAGACGTGCTTCTACTCGGTGTACTGCTAGTTCGATATTTGACGCTTCCGTTTCACAGTTGGGTAATCTGGAGAGGCAGTCTGCTAGTACGTTGTTTTCTCCCTTTTGGTAACATATGTCATAGTTGTAACTGCCAATTATTAGTGCCCACCTTACAAGTCTGTTATTAGCTACTTTAGGGAGGTTGCGTTGAGAGCCCAATATATGTATCAGTGGTTTGTGGTCTGTGATTAAGGTAAATTTAGTACCGCGTAAGTATTGGTCAATTTTTTTAATTCCAAATAAAATAGCAAGAGCTTCCCGATCAATCACGGAGTATTTTGTTTCAGCTGGCCGAAGTTTTCTTGATGCGAATGCTATAGGATGTTCCTTGCATCCGTTCTTATGATATAATACAGCGCCAATGCCTTTTTCTGAAGCGTCACAAGCAAGAAAAATAGGTTTATTCTCGTCAAACGCAGCTAACGGTTTTGATTGAGCTATGCAGTGTTTTGTGGCTTCAAAAATGTGTGTTTCGTGTTCTGTCCAGCGCCAGGGTTGTCTGCTACCGGTCAAGTCATGGAGGTCAGCACAGATTCCATGTAAATGTGGAATAAATCGTTCGTAAAAGTTGACGAGTCCGAGGAACGATCTCAGTTCCTTGGGATTGGCAGGCATAGCAGCTTTAGAGATGGCTTCAATTTTTTTTTTTGTAGGACGTATGCCATCTTTGTCAATTATATGTCCAAGATATTCTATTTCATTCTTTAAGAATGAACATTTTTTTAAATTAACTTTTAGACCAGCTTTCTTTAATCGTTCGAAAATTAGGCATAGGGTATGTAGGTGGTCATTCATATCGATTCCTGCCACTGCGATGTCATCGAAGTAAACAGCTGTGTTAGGTATGTCACTGAGTAATTCATCTAAATAGTGTTGGAAAATAGAGTAGAAGCACGTCTTCTACATAACAGGATGGAAGATTTGTATTTAACGGAAGAACTTTTGAAGGAGAAAACTATACAAGATCTTACACTATCAGATGTCTGCAAGTATATGAAAACAGGATGGAGAGATCTACAGTATACAAATAAAGTCAAACATTTTGTTAAAAAGCGCAATGAACTTTCTTTAGAAAACAACATTATCATGTGGCAAGGCAGAATAGTTATCCCTGAGAGTTTACAGCTCAAAATACTAACTTATCTTCATCGAGGTCATCCTGGTATTTCGGCCATGAAGGCACTGGCTCGGTTCTATGTGTGGTGGCCTTACATTGATGAAGATATCGATAATTATGTTAAGAAATGCCATAGATGCCAGCAAAATAGACCCCATAATCACGAACTACCGATATATTCTTGGTCTATTCCAGAACAGGTATGGGAAAGAATACACATTGACTTCGCTGGACCTTTTGAAGATACTTACTGGCTAGTTTTAAGTGATGCATTATCTAAATGGATAGAAGTGAAACCTATGAGAAAAATTACTACATCAACACTGTGTGATACCTTAGATGATATATTCAGTACATTCGGACTTCCAGAAATTATAGTGTCTGACAACGGCCCACAGTTCACGTCATCAGGTTTCAAGCACTATTGCAAAAGTCAAGGGATCTTGCACATCACATCATCACCTTACCACCCACGTACTAATGGTCTTGCAGAACGACTGGTGAGAACGTTTAAGTCAAGATTTACGTCTTCCTCAGAACCTCAACAAAAGCGTTTACGTGAATTCCTTTTCACCTACAGAATTACACCACATAACACCACTGGCAAAGCACCAGCTGAACTAATGTTTGGACGGCAATTAAACACTGTTCTGTCCAATATTAGACCAAATAGAAGAAGAACTTTACAATTTAAACAAGTCCAGGCCAATATTGAGGGAGCCACCAACAAAGCGAATTTCCTACCAGGTAGTCCTATATATCACAGGACACGGCTTGAGAAAACCTGGAAACCGGGAACAATAGCTGAACGGAAGCATCTCTACTCATATACCATCACAACACCAGATGGGAACATTATCCGACGACATGCAGATCACATTAGACCTCGAGCAACATCACCTACCAAATCTCCAAAAGCTATAGAAACTCCGCAACCAAAAATTCCTACAAGCTTAGAAGTAGCAACACCGTTATTATCACATGATACTACGCAAGCAGCCTCACAAGACTTGTCAGATACATCAGGAGTGTCATCACAGCCACAAGTAGAATCGAGCCCGTTATCTTCTGACCCCATTGCTGTACCCTTACTTCGCCGTAGTCAGCGCACAACGAGACCACCTCGACGACTCCTCGAAGAAATGTGACCAAGGGTGGAAAGGGACGAATGTTATAGCTGAACTCCTTAGTCTCATTATTCTTTGGCATTTATTATGTCAAACCAATTTCAATTATGTCAGTAGTTCTTATTGTCATGTACATATAAAATAATATATAAAAATATAAAGTATAAATGACTTTATTTTAACGTCCAAATGAATCAATTACGAATTTTGTTGCTGCTTTACATGACATCAGTACAAAATGTGAATTTGGTGAATTATCTAGGCGATTAACAGAACAAATATTTTTTGGGGTGAGAGAAAAAAAGTTAAAGAAGGAATTATTAAGAATAAAAACAGAAGATTTAACATATGACAAGGTTATACAACATGCTTTAAATTTTGAAGGTATGTCAGATAATATGTGTATAGTGGAAACCCATCAGGAGACTAACGAGTTAGAACCGATGGAGGTAAACGCAATCAATATCGAGAAATGCAAACATTGTGCGAAACGACACGGGAACATTAGATGTCGGTTTCGGAATGCAATATGTTACAAATGTCAAAACAAAGGGCACACGAAAGCGGCGTGCACGAGTAACGCGAAGTATTCAACGAAGAATAATTCAAGAGTAAATGAAGTTGGCGAGTGCTCACAGTCCTTTACACAAATGGAGAATAGTCAAGAAGATGTTTTTGGGCTATATTCAGTTGCCGGCAATTCTCGGATACCACCAATAAAAGTCGAAGTTTTATTGAACAATGTGCGTGTCATTATGGAAATAGATTCAGGTTCTGCCAGATCTATTATGCCGAGTTATCTTTATGAGCAAAATATAAGAGCATTTTCGGGACAATTAATACCGTTTAAGAATAAACTGGTAACATGGACTAGTGAAGTATTGGAGATCAAGGGGGAACTATTAGTGAATGTGTCTTATAATAACAAAGAGAGTAAGCTACCTATATTGGTTAGTGCTGGCAAAGGACCCGCTTTATTAGGACGATCGTGGTTTAGTGAATTGGGGATAACAGTGCAAGGGGTTAATAGTGTTGAAGAACAGTGCATTGACTTTGTGACACAGTTTCCCAAACTGTTTAATGAAAAAATGGACTCTTATTGTGGACCTTTAGTGCATATTGAGGTTCCGGAGGGTGTTGCACCCTGTTTTCAAAGGAGTCGACCAGTTCCATTTCCACTTAGACAAAGAGTCAATGAGGAGATTGAGAGGATGATCCAAAATGGCATATTTACCCCAGTGAAGTATTCAAAATGGGCGACACCCTTACGTATAGTACATAAACCAGATGGTACTCTAAGATTATGTGGTGACTATCGTTCAACTGTAAATGCAGTGTGTCTTGCGGATAGCTATCCATTACCAACAGCTAATGAAGCTTTTTTCGCTCTAGCGGGAGGTATATATTTCACGAAGCTTGATCTAAAACATGCATATAATCAATTAAAAGTTGATGATATGACAGCACACTTGTTGACACTAAATACCCCATTAGGTTTAATGAAAATGAATAGACTCGCATTTGGTGTCAATGCCGCAACAGCAATATTTCAAAGATTGATGGTGACAATATTGGCTGGTGTTGAAGGAGTGGCAGTGTTGTTGGACGACATAGTGGTCAGTGGTATCTCATTAAATGACCATAACATTAAAGTAAACATAGTATTAGAGAGATTAAATGACTTAGGTCTTAAACTAAACAAACAAAAGTGTATTTTTACTGCAAAAAGAGTTACATTTTTGGGGTATGACATTGATGAGACTGGGATTCACCCATCTGAGGAAAAGGTCAAGGAGATAGCAAATAAACCTACCCCAACATGTAAACGGGATCTAAAGGCATTTTTGGGACTCTATAATTTCTATGAACGTTTCATTAAAGATAAAGCTGGGCTGTTGGAACCGATGTACAAATTGTTAAAAGACAAGACTGAATGGTATTGGGGGTCAGAACAGGAACAGGCATTCAAAAATGCTAAAAAGCTTCTATCATCTGAAATCACATTAATCCATTATAGTTTAGAAAAAGAACTCATCATGATCTGTGATGCTAGTGAGTATGGGGTTGGTGCCGTACTGGTGCACAAGGTAGAGAATGGAACAGAGAGGCCTGTTATCATGAGTTCCAGAACAATGCAACCTCACGAACGAAGGTACGCACAAATTGATAAAGAGGCTTTGGCCATTATGTTTGGCTTAACCAAATTCCGACAATTTTTGCTTGGTCGGAAGTTTAGCATAATGACAGACCACAAGCCCCTTTTAGGAATATTTGGTAGAAATAAACCAATTCCAGATTTACTATCTAATAGAATGCTTAGATGGGCATTAATAATGAACACCTTTGATTATCATCTACAATATCGTCCAGGAAGACTAATGGGAAACGCAAACAGCTTAAGTAGATGGCCTACTGTATGCAGTGAAGAAGATAGTAACACAGAGGAAGAAGTGTTGTTAATAGAGCAAAGTGATATGAAAGTGAACTCTGTTGAGATAGCAAAAGAAACAGAGAAAGATGCTGTTTTGCGAAAGGTTAAGTTTTTTACACTAAATGGATGGCCAGAGAATGTTGATGAGAGTGAACTAAAACCCTACTATCGTAGGAAGGACAGTTTGTCCTTAAACAAAGACTGTTTGCTTTTCGGTGATAGAGTTATAATACCGAATAAATTACGTTCAGCAGTGTTACAGATGTTACATGCACCACATAGTGGAATAGTTCAAACTAAGATGTATGCCAGAGCATATGTGTGGTACCCATCATTGGATGCAGACATTGACAAGATGGTCAGCCAATGTGAAACTTGTCAAAAAACACGAAATAACCCTTCGGCTAAAACGGGTAAGTGGCCTGATGCACATAAACCGTGGTCACGGATACATATAGATTTTATGGGGCCCATATTAGGAAAATCGTTTTTTGTAGCTGTGGATGCATACAGCAAATGGCCCATCGTAAAGAACATATCATCTATGTCGTCAGGGACGGTCATAGATCTATTAAGAGCGATTTTTGCAGACCATGGCCTTCCTGACATAATTGTGTCAGACAATGGGGCAGCATTTATGTCCCAGGAGTTTTCGATTTTCATAAAAAAAAATGGTATACAACATTTAACGGGTGCCCCTTATCACCCAGAAACAAATGGCCAAGTAGAGAGGACCATACAAACATTAAAAACTAAATTTAAAAAGTATTCCAATATACCTTGGGCTGAGAGAATATCAAAGGTACTTTTTTATATGAGAACTGTTCCAAGTACAATAACTGGGAAAACTCCAGCAGAATTACTAAATGGTAGAGCATATAGAACGGCATTAACCCAAGTTCACCCAGACTTGAATAGAAATATAAAAATAAATAAAACAGCCCAAAAAGATTTTAAGGTTGGTGATGTTATATTACTTAGATTGTACAATATGGACGAGAAGTGGAGAAAAGGAGTGATTACAAAAGAATGCGAGAAAGGAGTGTACCAAGTACAAACAAGTGATGGAAAAATCCACAGACGACATTGTGATCAAATGTTGCTTGTGAGACACACAGAAGAAGAAGGAAACACTGCTGATAATACTGAGGATGAAGTCACAGAGCATGAGATCATCATTCCACCACCTGATCAATGGCGCGAAATAATCGGGGTTTGATTATGTAACAGGGGTTGTAATGTAATGATGACTAGGGGGAAAGGTGTTATATTGATTTATTAAATTATGATTTTTCCATTGGCAATGATGTTATAAAAAATATAAAAATGTAATATGTGGGTAACTGATATTTTAGTTAGTAGATTTTGATTGTGAAATAATACACGTTTTAAAACAATAGTTTGTGTTCTTAATACATAACAGTAAGTATGAGGTCGGATTTGGTATGGTGCTACGGATCTGACATCCATTGCATACTACCTCAGAGTTATTATCTAATTTATGAGTTATTATATCAAGGTGACCGCGGTGTAGTGGCAGTGCAATGGCTATGTAAACCGAGTGGCACGGGTTCGAAACCACTCACCGGTATCAAAGTATTCTTGATATATATACTTTGGTTGTCCTGTTTCTATGATACAAGCACTTTAGTAGCTTAGTATAGAAATGTATAAAAAAATTTAAAAAAATTACTTTGAAATTATAAATGTATGAGTTGATATTAATTTCAAACCTTCCATATTAACATAACATTATATTTACAGACATTATTTGGAAGGGAGGCTGATAAATTGGAACATGCAAATGATGATGAGAGGACCTATTATATTATTGAGAAGGATGCTTTGGTAAGATGAAGTTTTAAATAGGTTACATTAGAAGATTAGGCTACAATTAAAAATGTTCCTTGCCTCCTTTTTCTTTCAAATAATTGTTTGAAGTGAAGGATGTAAAGGTAACAAGGAAGAGATTGGTAGCCAGTGGTACCCAGTCTGCCGATCCTGGATAGTACCACCACTTACATGTATACAGACCGTGAAGTGATTTAGTCATGTTTTCGGGATTAGCTTGTAAATTGCCGGTTCCAACTAGGCTTGCATAGTGGATGCGACTGCTACTTACAGATATTGAATTGTAGTAGCAGTGACGTCCATTCATGTACCACACTTCAGTTTAATATCAAGCTGTCATATGTCACAAAAAAAAGTAGATTCAGGATTGTAAAAATTGATTGTCTTATAAGGGATCTATTAATTTTAAATCCATTTTCTTAGCAGTTGTTTAATAAATTTTGTGTTTATTTCTTTGCTAGGTAAATAAGTTTATAAGTGTACCAAAGGATAAAGGCTCACTCAATTGTGCAATATTTAATGCTGGTATCATTGAAGCTGTTCTAGTTAAGAGTGGTTTTGTAAGTTCTATTTTATTTATTATAAAAACTATTGAGGTTTAGATCTACCTAAAACTAATTTAGGTGGCTTTGTGCGTCCTCTATCGCCTATACCACGAAGAATGCTCTGAAGAGCTCCTCTTTAAGCGTTCCTGCCTTGTCCTTCCACACCCATAATACCCGCACAGGTCTAGGAAAGCATCCGCATTTTGTCGACCGAATCGGCAGTCGAACTAAAAAGTTCGGTGCGTCTTTTCTCTGTAGAACAATTGACAAGTGAAATGCTTTGCCAGCCCATGTGTTCTCTCCATCCTATGACCCTGGATCCTTCAAGCGATGTGTGAAGAAGCATCTTAGGCCGGCATAGTGGCGGCGGCTGGGGCAGCCGGCAACTGACTCGTCTATTACAGTCGTCGTCACTTGGACCTCCTCTTGCTCATCATCAGGCGGGTCGAGGTCAGATGTCGTATCACAATAAAAAATAAATATATTTCCTGTCTAATAACATAGGCAGTTATATATGTTGAACATAAGCACTTTTTATTTACATATAATTTATTTTGCGATTCTATTCATTTTTGTGTATCTCACTGTTTACTATGGTCTCTATAACTGAATTATTTAATTCTACATTTTTTCCAAATCTTCAGAAAATTAGTTACTAGAGATTGCCAGTAATGACTTTTTATTCTTTCTAAATAGGCAATAAAAAGTAACATATTTACATAATGTTGTCAATTGTTCAGCAAATATACACACAAAATTTTAACAGCAGTGAGGTAACAAAAACCCATACAGAAGAATTATGTATAATAAGATCATTTTTGGTGCTAATTCTTACACATTGAAATTCAAAGGTTTAATCATATATTCTGCATTTACAGCCTGCAAAAGTAACTGCTCATTGGCACAAAGGGACCACCTACATGGTGAAGTTTGATGATTCTGTCATTGCAAGAGACAAAGTACTGGATGATCGATAAAATTAAGTTTAAGTTTTTTATTTATTACCATTATTTGTCAGTGTTTAATCATTATAGGTGTAATATATTAACATAGTTGTTTTATTTCAACTTATAAAACTTCCAAAGCGACTTAGCAAAGAATATTTAAGGGATATCTTATATAACAGATATCTGTTTTATTATTTTATTAAACTCTGTTGAATAGGTCAAATAGTTTGTTAATAGCCTATATGCATCAAAGGCGTGGTGCATTGGTGAGCACAACAGTTCGTTACGGGTAGAGTCTCAGGTTTGATTACCGGTTGGATCAAATATTTGTTTCATAGTTTTTATTTGTAATCTACCTGTATAATAATGCTGAAAAGTTTTTTGTTTGTTTAAAGATTGTTAGCGCTAATCTCTAAAACCACTGGTTGGATTAGAAAAATCCTTTTGTATATGAGAAATTGCATATAAAAAAGTAATTTCTAATAAAAAGATTCAAAGAGAATAGTTAAAGCTATCTAATACTAGGCTAGCCTTATGCTTAACTACTGATTTTTGTTAGGTAAATCGTAAAACTTATCAGCGCACCCTGGCACATGATAGGAATATCATTATACCGTTAGGGATAGGATTAATTATGAAATTGAAAAAGTACTCATTGGCATCAGCAGATCCAGAGTAGTACCACCACTTTCAAGTGTGATAAATTGCAAGTTTCAACTAGGCTGCCATAGTGGATGTGACTCCTACTTAGTTATTTAACTGTAGTAGAATGGAGGTATTCATGGACCACACTTCAGCCTATCAGAAGGAACATCAGTTGAAAAAAAAACACCTTTTAATTTATTCATCCATTGTGTAATAAGACATTAAAACATAAACTACATAAATATATGAAAATACAATTTCACTGGAATTTGAATAGTCTATCCTTGTACAAAAGTTCCCCACATCTTATTTGTCGTTCTCTTTCATTTCTATGATTCCAAATGAGACATCCATAAGCAAGCATAGGTATAACAATAGTACAAAAACCGAAGATACCGGTCCTTGTATTAGCCTGGAATTGATCCAGTTGACGGACCTTCATTGACATGAATTTCTGAAGGTTCGGGTCAAACTGAAAATACACAATTTATTAAGCTTTTGACACTAAAAAAGTATAATTTACGTTTATGTTAAAATTACGTTTATTTCACTGTATTTATTAAAAATAACAAAATTACGTAATTTATACTCACAACATAGTATGCTTGATTAGCGTGTTTCCATGGATTGGTCTTTTGCTTTAGGAATTCATTCCTGAGCTGAGCTCTGCGTGCAGCTTGCTCTTTAATCAATTTAAGCTCCTTCTCAGATACTCCGAATTCAGTCATTTCTGCAGATTTCAGAGATCATGCAGAAATCGATAACATTATATTTCGCCAAAACTTAGTTAGAATCAGGCTACTGTCTTTTTTCTTTCTTTCTTCTTGTTTATGGCTTTAGTATTTAACTTGCCAATGTCAAAGTAAAAATATATGGTTCAATGTTAAAACATTGTCAAGTAAAGATGAAGGGATCAAATGATGATGATAATAGTGAGGTTGATGATGATTGTTTTAGTAAAGCGGCGGAAAGCCTTTACTAAAACTTCAGAAGGAGTCTTGGAGGGAACATGAAGAAACACGTTTCACAACTTTAAATTACTTGTTTATACTTGATCAACTTAAAAATGATTACTGGATAACAATTCCACCATTATTACACATTAATATTCCAGAACACACAAGTTTTCCAACTAATTTATAATTGCACGACCTGTCAGTTGCAGTTGCCCGCCAAAACTCTCCAGGCTACTGTCAGGCAGGAATGACAGTCGACTGACAATTATTTATTCATTTAATTAAAGGCAAAGAAAACAGCCCATACAGCCTAATCTTCGGTAAAAATAATTATTTCTGGGGCCGCATTCTGTTTCTCTTACGTGAGTGTTAAGTTGTCAAATATAAAGGATTCCATTATATAACGTAACATGGCATTCTATTTCTAAGAATTCGTACGTTATTAATGAAATGAAATGTCAATATAACGGAATCCTATAAAATGACAACCTAACGATTCCGGCCGTTATTTCGCATTCTGTTTTAGAGGAAACCTTTATTTAGCGGAGATTTTTGACAATCTTACGACAATAAATAACACTCGCTTCTGAGGTCCCGTTAAATAAAGAAAAGATCAATATTTTGTGAAAACTGCATTATGGAATGTAAGTTTATTTATCATTGTCTTCTAAATACTATATAAATACATTTAAATACAGTGTGTACCTTTATAAGTATGTAAATTCTAATAAATACTGTTTTGTGTTTCAGTTATATTTTCATTCGATTCGATTTGTCTGCCACCATTTAAAGAAGTGAGTAGAGCTGCATTGAAGTAGAATAACAAGAAGACATTAATAGAATTAACAAACCCCTTTAAAAAAAGGGTAAAAAGAGCCTTTGGTGTACTGTATATGTTTTGGATATGCGTCTAAGTAACTAAAGAGTGTTGCATTATAATACAGAGGTAACAATAGTTTAACAATAACAATAGTTGCTGTTTATGTGCTTAATATTCAATATGAAGTATACCAAGGGACAATACATTTGTCTGATGAACAAGCATTATGATATAAGTTAGTTGTACCTTAACTATATAAACTATATTTGGGCTAAACAGTGTTCTATCAGTGTAATAATTCACAATGATTAAATTTATATACACAAAACACTGCTTATAAGGAGTTTATGTAATGTCTTTTTAATGAGTAAGAATCACTAATCAATGTGAATTACTAATTGAAATATTAACATTTATTTCAGAGAAAATAAACCTAAGAGAATTCATCTAGTTGATCATTAGTACCTAACAAACAATAACCTGCTGAAGGGATAAATTTGCAAGATAATATGTTACGACACTTCCAGTAATATCAAATTTTATTCATTATTTTAATATTATGTTTATTATTCTTTTATTAAATTATAAAGATCTACTGAACTCGTTTTATTTTTAGCTTTTTTTATAATAGATTTTAATGGGTTTTTGTCCACAGAGCCTTTCCATGATAAATTAAATGATTCTCGTATGCCTATGAACAAACTATCCTTGCATCTTCGGCGTATGAGTTACAGGGATACTATTATGAATGTGGAATTACAAAACAGAGGTATGAAAGTGATTGTAAGTGAAACTTAAGTAATGTTTTCGGAGAGAGAGAATGGAATAGCAGAATGTGAGATAATGATAGTTGGAAAGAAAGTTGGACTAACCAAACAATTTGTTTACTTGGAAAGTGTGTTTACATAGGATAGAAAGGTTAAAGAAGGGTAATGTAGTGAATGGTGCTATCCATAGTATAATGAACAGCCATATAATGTCAAAAAATCACAAGGCTGTTTATAATGTAGAGTTTGTTACTACATTATTGTATGGAAGCCAACATTGGATATGGCAGAAGCATGAAAAGTAGTCTGTTTGAATGATAAAGATGAAGCACATTCATTAAATGAGGGTGAAGCTTCTAACACACCGCTGCGTTTTTACTTGCGTTCTTGCATGCGTTTTTGCGATCTACCTTTTTAGTACAAAATGTACTGGGAAGTGGGACGGCTATGAAGTTACACACCGCTGCGATTAGAACGCAGCAAAACAAGTAGAACGCATGCGTTTTTGCGTTCTGCGGAATTCCGAGGTGAGGGGGGGGTACCTTACTCTAAGGCCGGGAATACAAATCCGATTTTGCTCTCCGATAGTCGGATCCGATTGTCTGATCAGACAATCGGAAGGCACTCGTGCCATACATTTGTTTGAATACTTAATAATAATAATAATAATAATAATACACGTCCGATTCGATAGTCGGCTGATGGTGTTGCCAGCCTCGCCTCGCCCTACTACCGTAATTGGTAATTATTTGTAAATAATATATTATTGTAAAATAAATATAGTGCGTATAATTTACGTTGTTTTACTTCAGAACAGTTTGCAAACTGTCGTTGCATTCGCAATATTTTTTATGTCGCCTTACTATAGACGAATGAATGACCGAACGAAATCAATATAACATTGAATGAACATTTTCGAGCCGCCATCTTTTTGGTTTCCGTGCTGTCGTTGTTGCTTCGGCGTAGGGGATAAAATAACGTAATCATGGGTCGTATGCACGCTCCTGGGTAAATAAAGTGTTAATTTTCAACAAGAAAATGCCTAAAAATAATTTAATACCTAAATTCCGTGTTATGTCAAACGTTTTGTGTATAACCTAAACTTGTATGTTGACCACACGTGTATGAAGTTTGAAAATGTTTTATTCATCGCAAACAATGTTTCAGCAAGGGTATATCCCAATCAGCGTTGCCATACCGTCGCAGCGTACCAACTTGGTTAAAATTGACCGCAGAGGATGTTAAGGAACAGATTTACAAGTTAGGCAAAAAAGGCCATTCACCTTCCCAAATCGGTAAGCTCTTTTTTAACTATGCCTAATAGTAGTAAATAATATGGATGGAATATTTGTCACAAAGACTGGGTAAAAATATGGCGAAATAAGTGAGACCATTTTCTTAGCATCTAAGGATTAGCCTCGTCCTTCGCATGGCAGGCGGAAAAGGAGGGCAGCGTTTCTGACAGGAAAGTAGGTTTAAGGCTTTTGCAACATATCACTGTTGACCTTCACTGCTCTCATTTTCCTCTCTAACAAATGTATCTTCGAATGTACCTTTGGTCAAAAATGTAATTGCAGAAGATGATTCTAGGTTTTTGCTGTGTAGAGCTGGATTATCCATTTATTGTCACCTTGTTTGTGAGATCATAATACTTACTTGACTCAATGTTGTGGTCAATCATGGACTAAAGTGTTGTTTTCCAGGACTGGTAGGCACAATAATGCAAAATAAATTCTCCATCAAAAAAATTACCATCAGGCGAGTTGAGGTCAGATGTTGAAACACAATAACAAAAATACTACTATTTATATCTTTAGGTATCTTATAGTGCTTCTCGAAGTATCCATGAGCATTTACCAGTCTGTTGTGTCGCACTGGAACTATTGTAATTTCCTGAGATGCCTCTTTCACAAAAGTAATGTCTTTTCCAGCTCTGGCAATGCTAAGACTTACTGCTGGTTGTATGTATTTAAAACACTGAGCTCAAGTCACTTTCATACAAGCGACAAATTAAGTCATAAATTTATTAGTTATTTTTACATGTTTTTTATTGAGACTCTATCTGACCTTAATTTGTAGCTAGAATTAAAATACAAATTCAGTTCATGGTAGTCACTATGCTGGGCAAACAGGCTTTTTCACTCTGCTTGAAAGGTTCAAGGTTAAAGGATGTTGAGAACACATAAGCTGGTTAATCATTTCACTTGTCCATTATTCTTCAAAGAAACAATATGCTTACTGAGCTACTAAATGTGCTTGTATCATAAAAACATGATGACCAAAGTAAATGTATCAATAATGCGTTGGTATGCCGAGTTTCAACCAGAGGTTCTTGGGCATTTCACAATTAATTGAGGGCACAGAACAATATAAAACACTGTTTGAATTCTCAGCACTATCTTAGCCAAATTTTGTCACAGATGGTTGCACCAAATAGGTAGGTGCAGACTCGTGGATGTGAGGGAAGCGAGGGAGTTGTCAGGATGTCAGGCAGTAGCGATATATTGTCTTTGCCTATCCCTATGGCAAAAAGCCATGACAATTTGTTATGAAGAATGAAGTTTAAATTCTACTAAAAGAGTAACCACTTAAGAAAATATTTGTTGTTGTTTTGCAGGTGTAATGCTCAGAGATTCACATGGAGTTGCCCAGGTACGATTTGTCACTGGCAAGAAGATTCTCCGCATCATGAAAGCTATGGGATTAGCTGCAGACCTTCCCGAAGATC
Source organism: Tinea trinotella (assembly GCA_905220615.1). Lineage (NCBI taxonomy): Eukaryota > Metazoa > Arthropoda > Insecta > Lepidoptera > Tineidae > Tinea > Tinea trinotella. Next base: position 7,372,060 of record HG992314.1, read on the forward strand.
TGTATTATCTGATTAAAAAGGCTGTTGCTATGAGGAAACATTTGGAGCGTAACAGGAAGGATAAGGATAGCAAATTCCGTCTTATTCTCGTTGAGTCAAGAATTCACAGGCTGGCCCGTTATTACAAGACCAAGAGTGTACTCCCACCCAACTGGAAATATGAGTCAAGCACAGCCTCTGCTTTAGTGGCATAAGTTCAATAAATCTTTAATAATTTACATCTTGTTTGATTTCAAAAATATTCCTACGACTTCTACGACTTTGCGTCCTTTAAGCAATGCTAGAGAAGCGCCATCGGTTGGCATAGTGATGGTGACTGAGACATTTTACAGGCAGACAATGGGGCACTACTTTCCATGATCCTGACCACTATCTCGCTTTCTTTTAAGTCTGTACTTCTTCATACAGGCCAGCCTAAGTAAAGATGGTTGTCTATTTGCTGGTACCTACTTGTGTTACCATGACTGACATATGCAATACACAAACTGAGCACAAGTTGAAACCACCCACTGGTACCAATGTATCTTTGATATATGTACTTTGGTTGTCCTGCTTCTATGATACAAGTAGCTTAGTATAGAAATGTAAAAAAATATGTATTAGTCACCAAAATATCAGTTTCCTCTGACAGCACACCAGTGCTTTTAGGTCTGTAAAGCAACTGTAAAAACTCAGTTTTATGAATGGCATTGGAGAAGGTATGTATATGAAACCAAGTTACCCTATAGTTGATCAGGGGCTAGCAGGTGATCAGCCAATGGTTTCCAGTTTCTGCGTAGCTCCGTGTCATCGTAGGTGCCATAACCGGACACTGCTTACTGTTATTTGCAGGCTCATTTCCACACTTAAGTCCTCTTCGGTTTTTTGTGTGTTCTTCAATGGAGCCACCCAATCTCCTTCAGGAAGGCCCAGAGATCCTTCTTATTCCTGCAGACCTCCAGAAGTAAACCAGACACTGCTTTTAACAAACAGCTTTACAATCTCAACATTTCAGATAGCCCCTTTTTTAGAGGCTGTCTAAAGGAGAAGTAAACAGCTGCTCTTGTAGCATGGCTAAACATAGGGACACTTTTGAAGAAGGGTCTCCTGGCCTTCCTGGCAGATATCAGGTGCGTCGACTGAGAGCAAACTGTTAAAGAAGTCGCAAAGAATGAGTTGTTGAGGACAATATTATCAGGCAATTAGGACATTTGCCAGAATTTACCACAATCATTCTCATTTGTAATTATAAAATTAAAGAAAAAAATCAACAATAGTTCTAATAAGAAATAAATTAAACAATCATTTGTAACAAATATTTTTATTTGTATAGAATAACTTAATATATAACAAATATTAGTCCCGAAGATTATATGATTTATATCTTAGAATAGTTTTACTTTACACATTAGGATTCCAGTTGCTCCCATCCTCAGGATGCAAACTGTTTGTTATTAATAGCACCACATCTACTATCCACCAGATCCCAAGTCCTCCAAATGTTAGTAATTTTCCCACTGCAGTTCCAGTCTGACCAAGGCAAAACCGATCCATACCCAAGAATCCTAACAATATGCTGTATATTAAAGTTGTAGTAAAATAATGTCCAGAATATCTCACACATGGAAAGCCATCTTTTAAGAAACTTCTGCTTCCAAAACATTCAATTCCATCTAGAGCTTTGCATTGGATTTTTGTTATTTCCACGTCTTCGTAACGTACGCCACCAAACTTCACACAGCCATGGCCTACAGATTCTTTAGCAGTATGGTTTCCTTTATGGTCCACGGGCTCATCGCAGTCCAAAAATTCTATAGGTAAGAAACTGCATTTTACTAAAGGTCCAAGTGGTCGATATGGTTCTTTGGAAAAGTCAGGGTCCAGTGCAGCGAAAGTAGTGTGTATTATTACAAATATTTTAAACGCAATTATAAATTTCATCGTAGCAATATTTATCTAATTAATCGCATTTTGCTTTCTATTTTGTACAAAATATTTACACCATATTTATTTCCCATTCCAACCCCCAAATTTGACGTACATTATGATGGGGTTGCTAGTCTAGTTACATAAATAATTCAAAACCAATAGATTGGTCAAGATTTTCTTCAATATTTAGATTAACAAAATTTTGATAAAGCCGCTTGTTTTTATTTAGATTTTGTTTAATATTCTATTGAATATTATTAAATGATTGTCCTTTTAAAAAAAACGTGAACATATTTTTCTTTGTAAACGTCATTTTGACAATTATGTTTTGTGGTTGTGTACGCGAGTTGGTTCTGTATTATTATATTATTTAAAATGGAAGTATTTAATAAGTTTTATTCATCTGTGAGCAATACTGTATCTCAATTATCTGGTGTATTACCAGGAAATCCGGTAACGCGTGAGTTTGAAGCGACACAATACATTGCAAGTGCTGGAGCTGGTAAGTCTGCAATTGTTAATGACTAAAGAGGTTTTAACTGTTAATTAACCATTCAATGAAATCGTACAGGTTTACAATGGAAAATTTATAAGGGGTACAAAAAATCTACTAAACAAGAGGCTTCAATTTTTGTTTTCGAGAAAAAGTGTTTAGAAAGATGGAACAAAGGCGACAGAGAAGTTATGTTGGACGTTTTGAGGCGAGGCATTGTTCAGTTAACAAAATTGCGACACCCACAGATTTTGACAGTCCAACACAGTCTGGAAGAGAGTAGAGAAAGTTTAGCATTCGCTACAGAGCCCGTATTTGCGAGTTTGGCTAACATATTAGGTGACACAAATAATATGCCTCAACCAATACCTACACACTTACAAAACTATAAGTTGTACGAACTTGAAATCAAATATGGTTTAATGCAAATAGTAGAAGGGCTGGCATTCCTCCACAATGATGTGAAGCTACTACATCACAATGTATGCCCTGAATCAATAATTGTGAATCAACAGGGCGCTTGGAAAATATTTGGATTTGATTTTTGTATTGCCAATCAGAATGGGCCAGGTGCTGCACCATTTTGGCCTTTTACAGAGTATTGCCAAGCGATGCATCCATTGACGCAGCCTTCTCTTGATTATTTGGCACCAGAGTATGTTTTGTCAGCCACACATTCACCCGCAAGTGATATTTACTCTTTAGGCATGTTGATATACAGTTTGCACAGTAGCAATCATCAGCCATTGGGTAATATTGGAAGTGACTATCTGAAATTTAAGAGATTTGTAAATGAGTGTAAGCAGTTGCCTGCATCTCGTATATCATGTGTTGCGGAAGGGTTGAGGGAATTTGTCAAATTAATGTTGAATACAACACCTGAATTGAGGCCTGACCCACATCAGTTTCTAAAGGTTTTTATTTTAATTGTTTATTAATATATATTATGAATTAAACAAATTTTATGCAGCTTACTGTCACATTTATTTTGGTTTTGATTTTACAATTTTATTTTATTTTATTATTCCATGATCATGATGGCTGCTCTCGAAACGTCAGAATAATAAAATCAATAAATTTGTAAAATCAAAACTAAAATAAACACGACAGTAAGCTGTGTTTACGCATAAAATTTGTTTAATTCATTTTTCAATGTTTGCTCAAAATCTAAGAAAATCTAATAGTATCATTCATCTCAGTCACCATCACTATGCTGGCTAAGGGAAAAGTTTAAAGTTTCCTGTCCTTGGAAGAAATTGGGTGGCTCCACTAAGAGTACTGTTGAAGAACGAAAAAATAAGCCACAAAGGTCTTAAGTGCGGACACAAGCACTTGTGACAAACATACACAACAATAAAATGCCTATTATTATGTATTAGTTATACAACATTAAACTATATATTTTTTATAGATTTGTTTTTAGTAAACATTTTTGTATGTGAAATAGTTTGACTTAATTAAAAAAACTTTTTCAGATACCATATTTTGAAGATGTTGGAGTAAAAACACTTAACTATTTGGACTCTCTATTCCAATGGGACAATTTGCAGAAATCACAATTTTACAAAGGGCTTCCGCAAATAATACACAAAATGCCTCACAGAATCTGTATTTATCGAATACTTCCATGCTTGACTAAGGAATTTGTAAATGCACCTATGGTCCCATTTGTCCTTCCCAATGTTCTATTAATAGCCGAAAATTCTACTAAAGAAGAATATGTGAAATACATTCTACCGGCTTTGAAACCTGTTATGGTCATACAGGATCCAATACAAATATTGTTAATTTTCATGCAGAAGATGGAGTTATTGTTAAAGCTAACTCCGGGAGAGGAGGTTAAATCTGATATTTTGCCAATGTTATATAGGGCATTAGAATCTGACGCCCAACAAATACAAGAGTTGTGTCTTTCTGTTTTACCTACCTTTGCCTCGTTGATAGATTATCCAGCTATGAAGAATGCCCTACTGCCTCGGATTAAAAAACTCTGTTTAAGTACAAATTATATATCAGTAAGAGTGAATTGTTTGTTGTGTATTGGCAAGTTGTTGGAGCACTTAGATAAATGGTTGGTCTTAGATGAGATTATACCATTTCTACCACAAATACCATCAAGAGAACCAGCCGTTTTGATGGGGATACTGGGTAAGATATGTTTCTAAAATCATTTCAGGCATTTTAACTAGTAATATAAACCAATAATGGTGGAATAAAATGGTGGATAAATTTTTCATAAAAAATACATCAAGACATTATTAAAAAAGGCCAGTATAGTGTATGCGATATTGTTATTATACTGTATCTCATTCATAGACCATACCACTTAAGTCACTTCAGTTTCAAAACAAATTGTCACGCCTTTTTCCCACAATGAAGCGCCACTTGCCATGATCCTTACACAAGTTCATACAGGCTCTGTGGTTATGGGCACTAGGCAACCCAGCTTTTTTGAGGATGTCTCGATTTGGTCGGAAAATACTACACCTCGAATTGTATACTTGAAAAACTTACCTATTTGACAACCTTCCACCCCTTTTTTTACAGTGATGCACCAACATATTTTTTCTATATTAATTATTCATTTACAGGCATATATAAATTAGCATTAAGTCACCAAAAACTTGGCATTACAAAGGAGGTGATGGCAACGAAAGTTTTGCCATTCCTAATTCCATTATGTGTTGAGAATGGGCTGACATTGAATCAGTTTAATGCTCTGATAAGTTTAGTCAAACAAATGATGGCCAAAGTGGAAACTGAACACAGGGCGAAATTGGAGCAACTTAATTCAATACAAAATGAATCCAAGTATGTTTGTTTATATTAGAACTTTTTGGAAAACATAAACTTTTGGGAAAAGTTCCATAATCTCGTTTCCTTCAAGTTCACAATTCTTTTCATACAAGCTCTATGCTTACTGTTTACACCTATGCCTACTATACAGCTGTTTTTTTATAAATGTCCCCGATTTATTAATGAATAATATCTGAGTCGTCTTCATTATAGACTATTATTAATCTTGATAATTTTAAAATCCCAATAATATATTTCAGTACCTATTTACTATTATTTTATTATAATTTTAGTAGTTTATTATTTGAACATTAGTAGAAGAAAAAAATAGGATTAAGTAAAATGGTATTCTAATAAGAATCTACGAAGTGCTTAATTTTCTTAAGAGTCCACTGCAGCGGAACAATTAAATGGGCTAATAATAATAAACCTATCATTGGTTAGCACTTTGTTACACGCTAATAGCGTATCTGTGATACACGCTATTCGCGCGTAACGACATTGTGTTCCTTATTTTTCTTATATGAAAAATAGATTATTATGATTAAAAATTGTTCATAAACAATTTTTTTTATTTCTCTACTTTATTAGACATTTTGCCAGTATTATGATACAGGAAATTGCACAATTTCAAACATATATGTATATATTTTATTTTTATTTCGTATTTTACGTCACTTAATAGCTGAAAACTGTAGGAATATTTCCTTTTACATGTATATATGTTCAATATTCTAGAACTATGGTATTCAATATTCTAGAAGTATGTGACATTTATTTTATATAAATAGATAATTTATTAAAAATTGTAGAATGATGGAACAGAATTTCCCACCATCTGGTGACACCTTGATTGCAACGGCGGCGCCACAAAATGACATTGATAAAATGTTCTCCGGTCTTGGCATAGACAATTTTTCCTCAAATACTTCTGTTACACAAGAAAAACCAACTGTACCTAATATGACCGATACATCAACTACTTCTTTGTCCATTGAAGATAAACAAAGGTATAATTTTATTTATTTATTGGTGATACGGGAACATAAAAACGTTTAGAGCTTTAGTGCTTTAGTCACGTTTCGGGATCAGCTTGTAAGTTGCCAGCTAGGCCGGTATGGTGGATGCTATTTACTGTTATTTAACTGTGGTCATGTCCATTCATGACCAGCTCCAGCTTGACATTAGGCAGGCAGGCTGTTTTATGTTGTCACAAAAATAAATATTGATGCAGAAATCTATGCTAAGCTACTTAACGTGCTTATATCATAGAAACAGAACGACCAAATACATATTTATAGATACATCACGGTTTTGAACCGTGAGTACTTGTACTCAATTACCTAAGGTGTATTTTTTTATTGCGAGATTGTTTACCAGCCCATGTGTTCTCCACCAAGGATTATACTTTAAGCAAAGCGTGAATAAGCATATTTGGCCAACATAGTGACAGCGACTGAGGTAGCCGTAAAATGGAACGCTTTTGTCAGTCGTTGGCGCTGTTAGAACTCAGTCAGATGCCATGACCCAATGAAATAAGGTTATTGTTTTGAAAGAGCCAAACGTAGGTGAAGAGAAATATTCATTCAATGCATTCATTAAATAAAAAATGGGCCAAAATGGTACACTTCCATGATGCGACTTTAATCACATGTCGCGTCACAATAGGGCAACCTAGGTATAGTCGTACCGCAATGGTTACGCAAATCGAGAGCACGGGTACAAAACCATTTGCCGATACCAATGTATCTTTGATATATGTACTTTGGGCGTCTTGTTTCAATGACTATAACACAAGCACTTTGGTATAACTTGTCTAACTATAAATGACGCGCCTCTCCACCTTATTAGTTTATTTAAATGTGTGAATGCTATTTATACTTTACTTTAGCAGCGTGCTCCTGCTTTTGTGTCCAATCAGCAACTGAATAACCAATTACAATTGCATTTTCGGTGTGATTTATATCATATTTTATATTTGCTCGTGTGCGTAAATGCAGTGGAGAGGCGCGTCATTTCGGCTTAGACAGACTATAGCTTAATATAGTAATGTAAATATATATAAATAAACATAACCTTTACCTGTACTTTATATGTACTTCTCTTATCATAAAATGAGCGGACAGCTATGATTCTGATTCTAAGTATTGATAAAATAATCAATAGACAATATAACGTTGTTTTCCCTTTTCTTATATTTTGCGCGAACATTGATTATTGAATTAAACAAATTTTATGCGGCTTACTATCGCGTTTATTTTAGTTTTGATTTTTATTATTCCGACGTTTCGAGAGCTTTGCAGCCATCGTGGTCACAGAGTGACCGAGGCGTTGGTCATCCTATTGCTTGATATTGTTATTGTTTCCAAAATTACCCCGTTTGATGTTTTGATTTTCTTTTCTTTTCCCGGTTCAAAATCGAATCAAAACCAAAATAAACGCGATAGTAAGCCGCATAAAATTTGTTAAATTGTTATCCCTTGTTAATTTTGACATGATTTTCTAAACAACATATGATAGTGCGCCATCTGTGGATAAACTGGAGTGTGGTCCATTGAGGAGACGACTACTACTACTACTATAGTTAAATAACTTAAAGCAGCAGTCGTATTTACAATGCCGGCCTAGGTGAAACCGGCAACTTTTAAACGCAACTGAGTTATTTCACTGTCTGTATCTTAAAAGTGGTGGTACTACAGATCGGCAGACTGGACAAATGATTAAATAATCAAATTGTCACGCCTTTTTCCACAGGGATAGGCAGAGACAAAGGACCGCCACCTGCCACGATCCTGGCACAACTCCATCGCTTCCCTCACATCCACAATTCTATTCATACATGCTCTATGGTTAAGAACACTTGCCCAGCTTTCATGAGGATGTCTCCGATTTGATCAGAAGACACCCTCCTAATATTAATGTCTGATTTAATCTTACAGGATAGCACAACAACAGGAATCAGCACTAAGAATGTCAAAACAGGTCCCTATGAAGACAATGCCCAAACCGCCTCCGAAACAAAACCCAAAACCCGTCGACCTCACTAGCTCATTACTACAATCGAATCTAAATCAACTTAGTATGCAGTCGAAACCATTGACTCCTGTTAGCTCACAATTTCAAAGTCCAGGCCAGTCCATGAATTTGAACTACAGTTACAGCTCTCCGCAACAAAATATGGGCTTTGGTGGTCAGTTGGCTTTACCACCAAGTACAAGTTGGTCCAATGACGTAAGCAATGGTAATTTTAATAATAAATGGTCAACTCAAAATACTAAACAAGACTGGTCAGCATTCGAATCACTTTTACCAGAGAATGCTCAAAAGAAAAGTGACTCAAGTACGACGAGTGTTAAAAAGTTAACAGAAAATGAAATGATGGATTTACTTAGTTAGGGCGACCGTCTAGTGGTAGACAAATGGGCACGCAAACCATGAGCTCCAGGTTCAAAACCTTTCGAAGATACCAATGTACCTTCTATGATTCAAGCACGTTTATTAGCTTAGTATAGAGTTATAAATAAATTATTAATAAATGTAAGGCTGCAGGAAATTGTTGTAATCAATCAATCAATCAATCAAATTGTCACGTCTTTTTCCCACAGGGATAGGCAGAGACAATGGAGCGCCACTTGCCACGATCCTGATACGACTCCCTCGCTTCCCTCACATCCACAATTCTTTTCAACAGCTCTACGGTTATGTTATGGGCACTAGGCAACCCAGTTTTCTTGAGGATGTCTCCAATTTGGTCAGATCTTGAACTAATTCAGGACATAAAAAACATGTGTATACAGTGCCTATACCAATAGATTCTGTGAAGAACGTGTTGTAAAATTGTGGATGTGAAGGAATTGAGAGATTCTTGAAAAGAGGCATTCTATGCCAATCCATATGGGAATTGAGGCGTGTTAATTTATAATGATAATAAAAAACTTTTTCTATCCAAGTTTCCTGGTATAAGAAACTTGGATAAACTTTATGGAATTAGTCTTGGAAATAAATAGTACCTTGGCTATAGTTTTTAGTAAATAAATTTTGCACGCTTATTTATAATTGTTAGCCATCGTTTATTTGTGATATTTAAGCTTTTTGCTTTTTATATAGTATCAATTTTATGTAAGTTTGTAAAATGTTACTTTATGTGTATTTAAAAATTAATTTGATATATGAGTTTATTATATTTAATTTATATTAAATGTGCTTTTTATGAATATGTTTATTGGCTTGATCTCAGTTTGCCAAAATTAATATTATTGTTTGAAACATTCCATTAATTTTTACATTATTTATGTTTGCTTATTAACCCTTTCAACACGACGCTCAACAACGCAGATTATACCCGCGTACGGCCCGCTATTATCGCTGGCACGCGTATTGGCGTGCGCCGATCGTAGGTAAAGATTTTATTTACGCCATAGATGGTAAACATTTTGTCAATTTACCATCTATGGTAAATTATATTTAAATAATTTTGGGTATAAATTTAAATTGTTTAATTTAATATTTTAGTTTTTTTTAAACAAATTGTGTAATTTAATACATCATTCCGCGAACCTCTCGCGTCGCGTCGGTCCTCAATTTGATAACGGCCCAGCTAAAAGCTCATAGTAAGTAAACGTTTTAGTTAAAGCACAATAGTTCTATCTCTTGTTGATTTACTCATCTCCTACCTCCGAGCTTTATCATCAGAGTAGCTCAGTGGTACCAGTTAAAACACACATATATTCATATACATCGGTGTGTCAAACGTGAGGTCACAGATATGTTGAAAAGTAAATACCGAACTGATGACCTTCAAAACCCTCATCAATTTTAGCTATGAACCGTCTCGATCACGTCAGCTTTCAAACTAACAAAACCGCAATGTAATCGGTCCATTCGTTTAGGAGCTATGATGCCACAGACAGACACACAGATACACATACGCGCTAAACTTATAACACCCCTCTTTTGGGTCGGGGGTTAAAAAGAAGCGGCAATGACGTTCACAGTCACAAGTTCAAGCCAAGACCTTTAGAGAAGTTACGTTAATAAAAGGTAAGCTCAAAATCTTAAACCCGAGTACTGGAAAATCACGCTCTAAAACAAAAATCAAGAAAATATTCTCATCTGATATTGTTATGTGCAAACTATTCGATATTTATTGTGTAATAAATAAACAACTTACATTTTTTTCGGGGTTATAATTTTGTGGAAAAAAAAGGTTTACAGATCCGCTTTAAAAAAATATCACTTGTTAAGATTTTAACCTACCGCCTTTAATATGTAGAGGTTCCATCTTATGTCATTGTGTTACACACGTAAATATAATTTGAACAAGTGTATTATAGTTTGTAATGAAATACGTATTTCAAGTAGTTTTGGATAAAAATTATGTTTGAATCATTCCCCATTATCGGGTGCTTCGCCGTATTCGGGTAAAAATAAGCGGTGCTTTATTTGTTGTCTTTTTTCATTTTTATAACCAGCAGTAATAAAAAAAGTAATTGTTTTCACCAAACAACCATGTTTATCTAAAGAAAGCGTTTCTATAATTTCATTAGTAAATTTATCGAGAAATGGCGCAAGTAACAAAAAGAATTCATATTCAAAAGAGTTGCCTTTGTTACACTATCAGAGTCACCGACAAAAAAAATCTGTAGCAATAAATTATTTAACAAAACAACTTTTAACATTATTTATAATATATTATGTTATTATAAACATAACAATGAAATTCTTAGAGGAATTATATTTAGTTATTTAAGGTATCAGCCTGAATTAATAAATTTTACAACATTAAATTACTTGTTTAATTATGTGACCAAGCTATTCATGTCCGTTTGATAATAACTATTTGACCACGAAAATAGCAAAAACTTAAATTTATCTTTTCTTAATGCTTAGCGAGTCCTTTGATTTTAAAGTCCATTGTGAAATGTTTGCGGTACCCGAGGTAACTTCATGCAAATCGTAGTGGCATTGAACTTGATGTCGGTATGATGTAAGGCACTACCACAGGAATCCCCCAAAGTATATAATACCGTGACGGTATACTAATATACATTAAATTGCATAAATACAATATTATTCAATAATAACGACTTTGTATAAGATCCCTGGCAAAAAAATATATCATCTCCAAACAAATTCGGACATGTTATGATTTATCTGCCATTATATTTATCTATCAATAAATGCGACCGATATTTATGAGGAACATAAATATGTTTTATTTTAATTATATTATTTCATTATCATGTTCAGACAAAATGTTGTCAATTTCTGATTTACCTTCGCCGTATGTGGATAAAAAAGATCATATTTTTAAATATCGTGATTTACAAAACGAAGGCTAGTATATTATTAAGAACATTGTATATAAGCTTGTATAGAAAGGACATTATCAACAAAACTTGTTTCGCGAAGATATCATCATTTTAGTTCGCACGCCAATTGGCGTGCGCCGTACGGTAAATAGGAAAAAATTTACGCCAATTGGCGTGCGCCGTACGGAAAGGGTTAATGTTCCCATCACGAGAAACTATAAATTGTGTGTTAATAAATATTCAGGGATTTGCAACATTTGTATAACAAAAGCAATCAATCGATGCGTAAAGAAGCACCTTTGGCTGGCGACGGCGACTGAGGCAGCCGTGAACTGAGACGGTTTTTTTAGTCGTCGGCACTCTTGGAGGACCGCCATTTTGTTTACCATCAGACAGGCCGAGGTCAGACGGCTTGCTTTCATAATGTCAAGCCACAATAAAATAATAATAATTGTATTCTGTCAACCTTGAAGGACCACTTATCACAGTAATATTTTTTAGGATAGGACATAGAGAAATGTAAATGAATAGAAAAATGTATTAATATTTATTATTTATATAAAACTTAATTTCTAAATAAAAATGTATTATAAGTAATAAATTATCTTTTTCTTTTAAACGACGACGCCACGAATAACATTCCTGTTAAACCTAATAATATGCTGGTTGTAAAGAAACACGTTTTATATTCGTAACTGAACGATATAGTCCAAATCATAATAAATATGGCGACGAAGGTATTTGCAGTTGTTATTGTCGCTGTTGTGTCAAATTCATTAAGCACACTATTGTAGATTGGCTGCAAGATCATAGTGGATGTAGAAGTTGAGAAACTTGCAAATAATCCCCACAAGACCATGAAAGTTCTGGCTGAGGCTAATGTTATACCTAAAACAGATATAAATAAATAAATATTATACCTACGTGGGTATGTAAACTTAGGTACCTAAAAAATCTATTATATTTTATTTATTTTTAACTAAAGAAAAAATCTGCACTGACTCGATACCTTTGCCTCTAATAGACAAAAAAGGCATAGAGGGCATAAAGAAATAGACGTTTTCAAATTTAAAAAACGCGCCTTTTCCTTTAAAATAATAGACCGATATTTTTAAAATAGTGTATCGAATATTAAAAAAGATTAATAAAAAGTTCTCACCATAAAATCCTAACGCTCCAATGAAACAAACTACGGAACACAACTTATGTTTTTCATGAATATTTTTTGGTAGCAATGCACAAATTATTACAAGACAAAATGCAGCTGCATACGTAATTGCAATAGTTGTGCTTACTTTCCATATATTCAAAGTCGGCGTTTCTTCCCATATTAACGAAGGAAATAATACGCCAAATACCAAAAGTCCAAACGTAGTGCTTAGGTGTAAGAAAGTGTATAAGTAAAAATCTATATCCTTCAACATTATCATGATACTAAAGAAATTCTTCTTCAACGATGCCGTGCGCCTTATTGAACCAGCTGTCATATTTGGGTCGGCTGCAAAGCTGTCATTTATGGAATAATTAACTGTAGTTTCTCTGTACAAAGGCTGAGGGTTCTGCGTAATTCTGTCTATAGTTTCTAATTCCTGATAACGATTAGTGTCTTCGAAATTTTGATTTAAATTCAGATTTCCAAAATCAGAAGAGAATCTGTTACTAGTTCCTTCATCATTATAAATAGTTGCGAAATCTGACGAAAACCTATTCACATTAACACTCTCGTTTCTTTCGCGTTGTTGCACAGAAGGATCTATTATTTCTTTAGCATTAGCTTTCGAATTGAATACTACTATATGGTCATCACCATCGTCAATATTACTTGTTACTGGTGGGGTAGTTGTACTTGGTTCACTTGCACTATGTGGTAGATTCGTTGTGTTTGCTGTAGTACCGCGGTTGTTATTGCTAAATATAACATCCTCATCGTCACCTGGATCTACTATCATTCTATACGTATTCCTAATAACTCTCTCAATATAAACAGGTCTAGTATATGTTGCTAAAAATAGAGTGTTCTGCATCAATATTGCGGCGTATATCATGATCACTATGTCGCCTGTGTAATTTGAGCACAATAAGCCAATAATAATTGGTATAAGACAATTTCCTATGGCTGGAGCTACACGTATTAATCGCTGGGCATCAGATAGTTTTTCTCTAAAATAGTGCGTTATTATTACTTCGGTTTGCTGGCCCGTTAGAGCACAACCAGCGCCTGTAAATGAAGAAAAACATAATGTAATGTTATTTCACCTTGCGATATACGAGTATATTGGTTAGAACGTTATTTATTAAGTATAAAATGTAAATTCTCACAAATAAATCTATAGAATATTTAGATCATTCCAAAGGGATATAACGGGTCGTAACGCATTCTTAAGCATACCTAATAACGCGCCGAAATTTGAGGAAAATAATATTATTGAAAACGATACTACATAATAAATCAATATTATTCATTGTAAATATTAAATGAAATATTTTTGATAATGAATTAAGGAAGACCCGTTCTTTTTAGTAAGAAGCGATTTCGGACTTGCCTGATGTCAGTAAGGGAAAGTCCAAGAGCGTCGTAGACTGCAATACCGATGCAATTAACTATTGCCTAAGTCGCCGTCACTATATGCCGGCCAAGGATGCTTTTTTACGCTTCACGTGAAGAATCAAAAGTTATAAGGATGGGAAACACATGGCCTGGTAAACTGGTGAAGCATTCCATAAGCGATTGTTCTACAAATAAAGTTTTAGTTCCTTTGACGATTCAGTCGATGAATGCGGATGCTTCCCCCGACTTGTGCAAAGTAAAAAGACGAGGTGGGAACAAGGAAAGTGATTATCAGAACATTCGCCGTTTAAACATATTTTGATCGTTATACTTTAATCGTATAAGGTTAAAAAAAATATAATACTCTAATTTGTTCGTTTAAAAATTATTAAAACATCATTAGGTTTTTAGTATAAAATTTTTGTCATGTCCCTTTGTATTTGGAATACAGTAACATTAGAAATTAATTACCTTTTTACTATCACCATCTCTTTATCTAAATTATTATTTTTCGGATTAACTCGGTAGGATTTATACGATAGCATAAATATTTGTTTGCTCAAGTGTGTTAACCTACAAACGCAACCCATTTCATTTGATGTCATACAAAATGATAAGTCATTGATAATCCACGCCTATAGTACCTATCTACATTAGGGAATGTTATATTCAAAGTACTTGGTCACTTGCCTATGTTTATTTAAGTTATCAAATGTTGCCTAACTAAAAACCAACTACGCTACATGCGATTTACACGGCAAGTGATAAGTAAGTGTAGGTGTTTAGTAAATATTCTTATTTTTATTATTATTGCGACTGCTACTATAGTTGCAGTTATTTGCAAGCATCAGTCGTATGCCGACTGGCAGCTAATCCGGAAACGCGACTGAGTCACTTCACGGCCTAAACACTTGAATGTTAGTGGACAAAAAACTATTTGAAAAATACAGTATACAGTCTAATTACAATATTACAAATAAATGCTATGAAACAAATACAGACCAGTAATCGAAACCGGGACTATACGCATAGCATTTAACATCACGAGTGTTGTCAAATGCTGCCTGAGAGATTAGAAGCAGGGAATCTACTCAACAGTGATGGTGAAAATTGGTCGAGAATATTATCGAATGACGTTTTTTTTATTGTGACTCGACATCTGACCTCAACCTGCCTGTTTGTAGGCATTATGGAGGTCCAAGAGTGCCGACGAATAAAAAAGCCGCGACATCATTTGATTAAAAATACGCTGCAAGTTCGATTGTACTTGTTAGATCGGCGTGTTTTTAACACGCTTTTTTACATCTCATGTCGCGTCATTAGACCGGCCTATTCACTTTTATATTTTTCAATTTCTAACTTGTACTTAAATTAAACAGAAGGCATTTCGTATTGTTTACTAAACACTAACACTTATCACGTGCAAAGTTCTTGCTTAGTAAGGTGTAAATCAGCGAAACTAACACAGATTAAAAATATATTTACCAGCAAACAGTCCAGCGAACAAGTTAACAATATGATTATTGCTATCTGCATCTGTACTATAGCTAGACAAAAGAACCCCGGCCACTGTGAGACACAGGCCCGAAAGAGCCATAAACCTCGGCATATTGAACATTTTCACAATCATACGACACCATGATTCCAATAGTAAACGTATCACCACCATAACCACAGGCACTAAAGCTATATCCACGTCCCATACTCTCAATTTATTGTCACCGTCATGGTCTTCGCCTCTAATTGACTGTAATATTATAAAACCATACATTATGAATAAACCAGGTACGGTGATGTAGTATATTAGGGCGGATAAAACCACCAGCCACCCATATCCGCCATCAGGTGGGGTCGGACCAATTTCAGGTTGTGATGCCACTACATAGTCTAAATGTAAGTTGTCGTCTATCCTCGGCGGTGCTCGTCCACCATTTTCCACTTGCGGATCCCTTGGGATATCCATTTTTTCACTTTCACCGTAAACAAAGCATCACGAATAAATGACACACACACAATAAATGTTATCAACCTGTGTCTCGATTTATTATCTTATCAATATCACTAAGTACATAAAACATTGTTCTAATTTCTTCGAATTTTGCCGCGTAATTTATGTGTTGTTGAATCAAAAAACCGTATGAACCATTATTCGTTCCATTTGATAAATAACATTCAATACCTACAAAAACTATTTTAATCATAATGTAACAACAAAGTTATTAACTTTTATGTTTACAGTGGTTTTAAAAATTCAAAAACACCTGTAATATTTTTTTCGCTGGTCACAAACAAAAACTATAATCCGATTAAATTGCATTGACGTGTCAAATAATAATTACAGTGTATGAGGCAGACAAAATATACTAGGAAATCTTTGGAGTGAGAGAGATACAAGATTTAACGTCTTCTTTCAATTTACTGTTCCAATCGGACCGGTTCTAAATTGGAACGGATGGGAATTTTATTGGAAAATTAGACGCTGCATAAAGAATTTTAATAATATACTCGTTTAATAAATGAAATGGTGAATTATTTTATTTGTGAAAGTAATATATGAGATATTCAATGCATTTAGTATCAATTATGCGTTTTAAAATTATTGTATAGTGTTCTAATTTAATGATCCACGCACGCCGTTAATTTACATTTTTGTGACCGTGTTTTGTTTATGTTAAATCTTGATTTACCGCTTGCATTTTAGGCTAAAAGAAGTGTCGTCCATGGAGATCTTTAAAGAATTAAAACTGAATTCAACAATATTACAATGGAAAACGAGTCGGTAAGATCGGAATTAAGCAGTAGATCTCGGCGCTCCTCTAGGCATAAGCAGCACTCCCATAGAAGTACACGGTAAACTATTCTATTAACTTAATATAAATAAATTTAAATATGTTTTATTTTTTAAATATTGCCGACGAAATTGGAGACACCCTCAAGAAAGCTAGGTTGCCTAGTGGCCATAACCATAGAGCTTGTATGAAGAGAATTGTGAATGTGAAGGAAGCGAGGTAGTTGTGTCAGGATCGTGGCAAGTGGCGCTCCATTGTCTCTGCCTATTCCTGTGGGAAAAAGGCGTGACGATTTGATTGATTGATTATTTTATGTTATGGCTCGTCATATGACCTGCTTAATCGCTGGAGTTTGGTCCTTGAGATGACTGCTACTACAGTTAAATAGTAATTGGAGTCACATCCACTATGCCGGCCTATCAATATCAATATGAGTATTAATAAAAAAACAATTATTTTTACAGAAGCTCAAAATCTCAAAGAAAAGAGGGTTTGGACCACACAATGGCACCATTTCAGACAAGTGTGAATATTAACCCAGAAATTGGTAGAGACGGTCAAGAAGTTATTGAAGTACAAATATTACCTCAGGATGAAAATTGGGGAGAAACTACAACAGCCATAACAGGAAATACATCTGAGGGCTCACAATCCTTAGAAGACATAAGTAGTTGGCCAAATGAATTTGATAATAGCATAACATCTATATGCGCTAGATATTTTGGCACAACTGTAGCTTTAGGATTATGTTTCATATCATTTGTGAGTCCGTTAGCAATGGTTGTATTACCAAAAATAGGTTTCTTCCCTGGTTTAACGGATAACATTGCTCTGCAACCAAGTCAGAAACTACAATTGCTTTCATGTGCTGCGGAATGTAAAGGAATACTGTTATCTTTAGCTTTCAAACTTGTTTTATTGGCCATAGGTGTATGGGCAGTATTCCTGAGACCTCGTAATGCTATATTACCAAGGATATTTGTATTCCGAGCTGTCACCATGGTTATTTTAGCCGTATGCACATTTTCGTATTGGTTATTCTATATAGTGCAGATTACGGAAGCTTCAAAGGCTCTAGCTGTTGGAGAGGAAGCCGTAGACTACAATGCTCTAGTGTCATATGTCTCGAGTTTCTCTGACACTTTACTTTTTATTCATTATACGGCAGTGGTGTTAATGGAATTAAGACATTTAGAACCAATGTATTATATTAAAATTGTAAGAAGTCCTGATGGGGAAAGCAGGTCTTATGCCATTGGACAATTAAGTCTACAGAGAGCAGCTGTTTGGGTGTTACAAAAGTATTACACTGAATTTCCTATTTATAACCCATATTTGGAAAAGCTACCAATATCAAAGTCTCAAAGGAAAGGCCAGTCCAGTATCAAGTTTTATGAGGTTGATGGGTCAAGTACAAATCCTACTTCAGGGCAAACTAGGTAATTATTTATTTATTATTCTATGACTTGGCCTGAAATCTAGCCAAGTCTGAAAACTGCCATGTTATAATTTTATGTCTAACCGTGTTGTGGATTCATAAAACAGTTTGCCATCTGATGTTATCTATATATCGGATGTGTATATATCGGATATATCGGAGTGGAGACAGTTAACCAATTTAAAAATAGACATGAAGCACAAGACTAATAAGTAAACCACAAGTCTTAATAATAGACGCTGCTAGCTAGTCTACCTAATATGAATAAAATATAGCATGGGAAGTGCGTCGAATTCTGCTGAGAACCTCTAGTTGCATAAATACGCCAACGTCGGTACAGGTTACGAATTTGCGCCGTTTAGGGTCGAGACGATGGGCCCTTCAGCTAAGTGACTGGCCAAGGAGTTGTTCAAGCGGCTGACAAAGAAGTCTGGAATTATTTCTGGCAACGCTATATAAAGGGGAAATGTTTCTAGTTTCCTTGAGGACTATCTCTGATGTGACGTCATTAGATATTTTTTATTTATGATTTAATTATAGTTAAAAGATAGTTAAAACTATTAAAATTTCAAATAAAAGTAATTATATAATTCCAGATCAACTGGTGGTTCAGCTGCGGGCAGTGTAAGTGGTCGTCGTCGTGACTCAGCATCAGCTCATAATGAGCGTTACTATGAAGAGGCAGAGCGTGAACGTCGTGTTAGAAAACGACGCGCAAGACTACTCACCGCAGCCGAAGATGCGTTCGCGCATGTACGACGTGTTAGGGTCTCTAGTGCTAATGGTATTTTTTTATTATTTATTATTGTGGCTCGACATATGACAGCACCCCACCTGAAGTAAAGCTGGAGTACTGTCCATGAATGGAGGTGACAGCTACTACAGTTAAATAGCACATCCATAATAAATCACATCCCCTATGCTGGCCTGGTTGGAATCGGCAATTTACAAACTGATCACGAAATGCGACTATGTATTTCACGGTCTGTATTTATACTTGTAAGTGGTGGTACAACTGTGGATCGGCAGACTGGGCACCACTGCCTACCACCCTGACAATCAGATCTGGAGCAAATATCTACCTAAAGGACATGATTCATTTATGGCTATTTTTGTGATTTTGTAATGCCCAATGATGAAAAAATATATAAATGGTATTTTCGATACTTATATTGATAAAACTAATGACAATTTTAAGATTTTGTACCGTCTCCCAATTACGAAGACACGCCATATTAACTGTTCTGCTTTGAACTTTCATAATTATAATTTGATCATTTTGCACACGTAAACTATGCAAAATAAAGGATATTTTCCAATCACATTGTAATCTTTGTACATTGAACTATTTTAAAATAAATATGCAACTGTTAATACAATTTAGCTCAAGTCCACATACAAATTGAATGATGTCCTTTCTACTAATTCAATAAAGTTTACTATAATTATAAACCCTGAACAGGTGGAGCTCTTGGTCCTCGTGAAGCAGCACAGGCAGTATTTCCATCACTTGCACGCGCTCTACAGAAATATTTGAGAGCTACGAGACAGCAACCAAGGCATTCTGCAGATTCTGTAAGTTTTATTGTCCGCTTAACAATAAAAATAAACAAGTATCCATATATAGCTTGTATAAGCAGCTAAGCCTAAGCTAAGCTAAGTGTTGTGACTTTTTTATTGTGACTCGACATATGACAGCACCCCGCTTGATGTTAAGCTGGAGTGTGGTCCATGAATTGATGTCACTGCTACTACAATTCAATAACTGTAGGTAGTAATCATATCTTCTATGCCGGTCTAGTTGAAACCGGCAACTTACACGCTGATTGCAACCAAATCATTTCACGGTCTGTAAGTGGTGGTACTACCCCGGATCGGCAGACCGGGTACCACTGCCTCTGCTCTTTGATAACCAGACCCTATAAAATATTACAAATAAAAGCTATGAAACAAATATTTGCTCCAGTTGGGAATCGAACCCGGGACTTTGTACACTTTTAAATGTATATTTGAAGGCAGACTGGATTAGCAGACTGGGTCAAAGACCACCAACCAACTCTGCCTGCCTGTTAAAATCTTAATCTATAGCATCATGGATCAACGGAGATCCTAAATCCCCAAAAATGGGTTAATTCTTGTGCTGATATAGTCAGAAAAAAAAAACTAATTAATATTACAATTAATATTCAATAATCTTTTTTTTTACTAGGTGTTAGCTCATCTAGGCAAATGCCTATCGCAAGATGCATCACCTCGGACATTTCTGGAGCCATTCCTTGTTGAAGGACCTGTGTTATCAGCTGAACAGGAAACCAGGTCCTTGCAGCGCTGGTCACTTGTGTCTGATGAGTTATTAGCCAGACCGTTAGCTGATGATGTGGAATTCCAGCTTAGACAAGGTGACATATCATTAATTTGTTCAATAAAGCAATTGCCAAAGTTTAGTTTGAGTGAAGAAGTAGTGGATCCGAAGAGTAACCGTTTCGTTTTACGTCTCAACTCAGAGACGTCTGTCTGACAGGAGGAGTTATTTCTCGAAAGAGAAGGCCATAGACTTGTTTGATGTTTCAAAAAGTGTTTAAAGACATTAACAAATAAGTGTTTTAACTTTTTTTATTTTGATGAGAAGAGGGTAGTTCAACACGTATAGACCGTTTGCTCAGTATTGAAGCTTAAAATGGTGTTATAGAGGAAACAAATTATGCTGTAGTGTATGAGGGATATACATACACACATATATATATATATATATATATACGTACTATTACTAGATGTGCGTGACATAGTCTCGAGCGTATCGCCAGTACACGACTGCCCTCCGACGAGGGTAGACGCGTGGCATAATACGTTGGCGAGCCTGTGATTACAGTAATGCTACATATGCTATATTGTATTTTTTGAAGATTCGCGGGACAATTTTTTTTTTTATTTCTTTGAATCCGAATTTAATTTAATTTATTTTGAAAACTTTGCAGCCATCTTGTTGCAGGGAGACAAGTGTTTGTTGTCTCATTTAACATTTTTGTATAACTTTCTAATACAAAGAAGAGACCACGATAGTTGCAAAGCTTTTGAAATGTCGCTATAATATAAAAAATAAACGCTATTGTTAGTCGATTTTTTCATTTACTTCAGAAAATGTGTGTCTTCTTACTCGTGTAATCTTTACAAAATATTCATTAATAAAAGTAATACAAGTTACAGAAGCAAAAGAGAAGCAATCTTTTTGTGAAAATGTTTTAAAAGTGATTGGTTAGGAAAATTTTGTCGTGCAATTAGTTTGTAAGTTTAAAACTTAGATCAGAATAGATTAAAACGATCCTAACGAAGTTGACCCAAAGACTCGTGACCACGGCTGTTGCTATGGAGCCGAAACGTTAAGTATTTTTTTATTGTGACTTGACATCTGACCTCGACCCGCCTGATGATAAGCAAGAGCAGGTCCAAGAGTGACGACGATTGAAAAAACCGACGACTGAAAAAGTTCACGGTTGCCTCAGTCGCCGTCACTATGCCGGCCAAAGGTGCTTCTTCTCGCATCGCTTGAATGATCCAAGGTTATAGGATTGAGAGCACATCGACTGGCAAAGCATTCCACTTGTTGAGTGTTCTACAAATAATAGACGCACCGAACTTTTTAGTTCGACTGCCGATTCAGTCGACTAAATGCAACAAATCTATAATAAAGCGTTAAGATTCGTTTATAATCTATTCTATGAATTTAAATAACGTAAGTTTAAAACAATTTAGATAAGTAAGTTAGTAAAATAATAAGTTATTTTTTTCATTATAGCATGCTTAAGTACTGGGTGCATTTTGTAAATATGTTTTTTAGTTAATATACCAAATTAAATGTACTATCATCGTAATTTATCGTAATAGGCTTAACGCTTATGCTAAAAAAAATGTAAATGACCTTGATAGTACAATAGATAAATTAATTACAATGAGACCAATTGAATAAACAAAGGAAATAATTAATTTTGGGCTTTTATGTACTACTTTTGTAATGTCCAATGATAAAAAAATATATAAATGGTAGTTTTAATACTTGTATTAATAAAACTAATAACAATTTTGCTTTTATTTGCTGTGCAATTGAGTTATTTGGAAAATAAGATATGGGCTTTGTATCGTCTGTCAATCACAAAGACACGCCATATTAACAGTTCTGCTCTGAACTGTCATAATTATAGTTTGATCATTTTGCACACCTAAACTACGCATAATAAAGGATATATTCCAATTACATTGTAATCTTCGTACGTCAAACTATTTTAAAATGTATATGCAACTGTTAATACAGTTAAGCCCAATCCCCCATACAAAATGAATGATGTTCTTTATCTATATAGTATGCATATTTTCTTTTCTTTAATTTTTTATGATATTGATTTTCTGTTGATATTTGACATCATAACGTTCACTGCCACTACGATTTGCGTAAAGTTACTTTGGGTGCCGCAAACATTTCACAGTGTACTCGCTAGGTGAGTCAGTGGCACTGGAGTAAGAAATCACTGAACTCGCCTTATGTATTTATAAATAAGCGCATATTTAGTCTACAGTGTAATTTTCAGAAATAAAACAGAAAAACAAGATTTCTGTATTATTTTGATTTCGGCACCTGAGTAAACATTTAGATAAACTCGCTAGGCGAGTCGACGGCACTGAACGTGTTAGGCGGATCGAGGCCACTTTTTTCTTTACAATTTTCCTTACTTATTTATACAAGTATTATGTCATTTAAAAAAATTAGCTATTATGATTATGTATTGTACTTAATTACAATTAATGCAAATATGATAAGTAGTTATTTTATATTAAGATATTATTTAGTTAATAATGCCTTTATTGGGCTATTTGTATATTGCCTCAGTCAGTACCATTTTTGTAACATTTCTAAGTCATAAGAAACCCTATTTTATCCTTAGTTCTTATTTTTGCTTTGAAAATAATAAATCTGCAATTACAAAGTTTTCTTTGAAAAATATTGCAAGTCCAGCGGTTGTTTTATATATTGTGACTTAAGTTGGATGATGGAGGCGACTGCTACTGATTTAATTTAGTAGGTAGTGGCAGTCTCTTCTAATTTCTAAATTCTAATCAGGCATCATCAGGCAGGTGCATATAGGAAATATGGACTATAGGATTCACACATAAATGGGACTGACTTATTTGTAAGTGCATTTACAATTCCAGACTGCTGTATGACTGCTATTTATGTATAAGTATTGTATATACACAATTTTATAAAGTTATTGGCCATAGAAATTATAAGCAACACCAAAGCAGACTGATTTATCTATACTATTGTAATAATGTACTTTTTATATTTATATACAGTAATCCCTCATATAACGCGGTAGACCGTTTTCGCGTTATACGGGAATTCCCCGATAACGCGGAACCAGTCCTCGTATAACGCGTTACGTATAAATGATTCATACGTAACGCATTAAACGTATCTCGCTGCAGGGGGTTTAAAACGAATATTAGGAAAAAACTATGTTATGAACGAAATATGTAAGTTTCATTAAAATCAAACTAAACTAGAAACATTTCAAATAAAAAAAACTTATGCATATGAACTAAAAGAAGTTAATTTCAAATAAATTAATAGTTTTATTTATTGTTTATTCACTGTCAGAACTATCTAAAATAATGTTCCACCATACGATATGTGGGAAATCCCCACGTTATTTGGGGGAATGCCCGTATTATAAAGCGGATTGAAATCGCATTATAGGGGGATTAATGTATTTCTTTATATGATCATGTTTAGTAGAACTTTTATATGTTACGCCAATCTACGTCCAGAATATTATATTTGGCGCGTAACTACCTCAGCTAATTATAGGGCGTCACATGTATGGGCAAATGTATGTGCGTCCGCTATTGGATGTTGCGTAGGTGCAATGCTCTAAGCTATGATAAGAGATCATCATTATCATCAGCCAGAAGGCGTCCACTGCTGAACATAGGCCTCCCCCTTAGAACGCCAAGATGCCAGTTGCATCCACCGGTTATTCGTGACTTTTACTATGTCGTCAGTCTACCTAATGGGAGGCCTACCTACGCTGCGTCTGCTGGTTTATCTTAACATATCAATATGACATATTTAATCATGAAAGCTCAATTATTGTGCATATGCTTGTGTCTGATTGTAAAATAATGTGTTTGTGTGCGTGGGTGTGTGCCTTGCAGCGAATATATTTTAGGAAAAATGTCTCGTAAAGAAAAGTAAATCCACTTTGAAATAATGTATGTACCATGCCAATTCATAAGCCACTGATTCCTTTGGTAACACAAAACGCTAAGGCAAGTTGAAGAGTTACGCGGACGGTCTGCGCGGATTTTCTGCATCATTAATAATATGTATGTGTTCTCCCCTCCCCCTATGATGATGTCTTCTGGCTAATGATCTCTACGTAGTTCACATTATTGCGCGGACGACAGAATAGATTTGTAACGATGTATAGAAAATATATGTATTTTATTCATGACAATCCCCGCGGACCGGCCGCGTAACTCTAAACCGCGTAAACACTGGCCTAAAGGAAACTTTGTAATTTGATAGTGCCTGTCGATCGTGTCTGAAATTTAGTATTTTTTGTGACGTGACTCAACTCTCCTGATGGTAGAGCAAGAGTTCAAGAGAGCCGTAGATTAGGAAAACCGTTTCAGTTTACACTTGCCAGGTGCTTTTTTCACTTGAAGGATCCAAGATTATCGCATGGGCTTTGTAAAGCATTTCGCTTCTCGATTGTTCTACAATGAAACGTTTAATAAGTTACAGCCCCCCTAAGCACGGCAATCCAAGAAGCAAGATAAAAACCCTGCAAAGATCATTGCAACTCATTTTAAATAACTTACAAGAACAGAATGTCCAAAAAAATATATTTAAAGGTTCCATAAAACTTTACACAAAACAACGTCGAAAACTTTAATCATATTGTTTTAACATTTTAATTTACCAGCCTATTAAGTTATTTAAAATGAGTTATAATAATATTCCTTGCAGGTCTTTATCTCGCTTTATGCATTGCCGTGCTAGGGGGGCAGTTCTTTTCATCAACGATAAAGTAATTTTAGTTCACTACTATCAGAGTAAAGTTTGCCTACTATAAAATAATGGAGATTAGAGACGCAGGTGTGGTATTGAAATAAAAATTAACTTTAAAATTATTTAATTATTATTTTTAAATGTGTATAATGTACCCAAATGAAGACGTATAATTTATTTGTAATTATTTTAAGTTAAAATTAATTCATAAGTGAATTGCATTATCTAATTTTAACGGTAGCAAAAGCCAGGCGAACGGAGGCAGTGGTGTACTGAGTGTATTTATATATTGCTAGTATAAGGCAATATATAAATAGCTTACCATCAGGCAATTCGAGGTCATTGAATTAAACAAATAATAATAAAATGTTAATCAAAACCAAAATAAACGCGATAGTAAGCCGCATAAAATTTGTTTAATTCAATAATCAATGTTTGCGCAAAATTTAAGAACATACTAATTCGAGGTCAGAAGTTGTTACAGAAAAAAAATTAAATGTCTATTCAATTAATGACGTTGCATCGGTAACAGTTATAATTAGATCATGCAATTACAACATAACAAATAAATTTACATCTCGTAAGCCTTTTTCCACAGGGATAGGCCGAGACAATAGAGTGCCACTTGCCACGATCCTGACACAACTACCTCGATTCCCTCACTTCACAATTCTCCTCATATAAGCTCTACGCTTTAGCTTTTTTTAAACGTAAGCCACTAACGATAGATATATTCCATTGTCTATTACGGACAGTTGAATATATCTGGATCAAATTTAAAGTAATTATAAGAATTAAAAGTCGCTCATTGTCTATGGTTTACAAGTTGTTAATCTATTGACTACTATATTTAATAAATACTCATATAAGGAATCTCATTTATTGCACAGAGCATTTTGTTCCTTATGGTTAGTGACTGATAAGCACAAAGCTATTTTATTCCATATCAATGCATTTTTGATACGTATTTGTAAAATTTTGTATCGAATATATCTTTGCAAAAATTCTTATTGTTTTATTTTATTGTGCCTTGACATTATTGTAAAAAAATTACAAAGTTTTCTTTGAAAAATATTGCAAGTCCAGCGGTTGTTTTATGTATTGTGACTTAAGTTGGATGATGGAGGCGACTGCTACTGATTTAATTTAGTAGGTAGTAGCAGTCTCTTCTAATTTCTAAATTCTAATCAGGCATCATCAGGCAGGTGCATATAGGAAATGTGGACTATAGGATTCACACATAAATGGGACTGACTTATTTGTAAGTGCATTTACAATTCCAGACTGCTGTATGACTGCTATTTATGTATAAGTATTGTATATAGGTACACAATTTTATAAAGTTATTGGCTATAGAAATTATAAGCAACACCAAAGCAGACTGATTTATCTATACTATTGTAATAATGTACTTTTTATATTTATATACAGTAATCCCTCATATAACGCGGTAGACTGCTTTCGCGTTATACGGGAATTCCCCGATAACGCGGAACCAGTCCTCGTATAACGCGTTACGTATAAATGATTCATACGTAACGCATTAAACTTATCTCGCTGCAGGGGGTTTAAAACGAATATTAGGAAAAAACTATGTTATGAACGAAATATGTAAGTTTCATTAAAATCAAACTAAACTAGAAACATTTCAAATAAAAAAAACTTATGCATATGAACTAAAAGAAGTTAATTTCAAATAAATTAATAGTTTTATTTATTGTTTATTCACTGTCAGAACTATCTAAAATAATGTTCCACCATACGATATGTGGGAAATCCCCACGTTATTTGGGGGAATGCCCGTATTATAAAGCGGATTGAAATCGCATTATAGGGGGATTAATGTATTTCTTTATATGATCATGTTTAGTAGAACTTTTATATGTTACGCCAATCTACGTCCAGAATATTATATTTGGCGCGTAACTACCTCAGCTAATTATAGGGCGTCACATGTATGGGCAAATGTATGTGCGTCCGCTATTGGATGTTGCGTAGGTGCAATGCTCTAAGCTATGATAAGAGATCATCATTATCATCAGCCAGAAGGCGTCCACTGCTGAACATAGGCCTCCCCCTTAGAACGCCAAGATGCCAGTTGCATCCACCGGTTATTCGTGACTTTTACTATGTCGTCAGTCTACCTAATGGGAGGCCTACCTACGCTGCGTCTGCTGGTTTATCTTAACATATCAATATGACATATTTAATCATGAAAGCTCAATTATTGTGCATATGCTTGTGTCTGATTGTAAAATAATGTGTTTGTGTGCGTGGGTGTGTGCCTTGCAGCGAATATATTTTAGGAAAAATGTCTCGTAAAGAAAAGTAAATCCACTTTGAAATAATGTATGTACCATGCCAATTCATAAGCCACTGATTCCTTTGGTAACACAAAACGCTAAGGCAAGTTGAAGAGTTACGCGGACGGTCTGCGCGGATTTTCTGCATCATTAATAATATGTATGTGTTCTCCCCTCCCCCTATGATGATGTCTTCTGGCTAATGATCTCTACGTAGTTCACATTATTGCGCGGACGACAGAATAGATTTGTAACGATGTATAGAAAATATATGTATTTTATTCATGACAATCCCCGCGGACCGGCCGCGTAACTCTAAACCGCGTAAACACTGGCCTAAAGGAAACTTTGTAATTTGATAGTGCCTGTCGATCGTGTCTGAAATTTAGTATTTTTTGTGACGTGACTCAACTCTCCTGATGGTAGAGCAAGAGTTCAAGAGAGCCGTAGATTAGGAAAACCGTTTCAGTTTACACTTGCCAGGTGCTTTTTTCACTTGAAGGATCCAAGATTATCGCATGGGCTTTGTAAAGCATTTCGCTTCTCGATTGTTCTACAATGAAACGTTTAATAAGTTACAGCCCCCCTAAGCACGGCAATCCAAGAAGCAAGATAAAAACCCTGCAAAGATCATTGCAACTCATTTTAAATAACTTACAAGAACAGAATGTCCAAAAAAATATATTTAAAGGTTCCATAAAACTTTACACAAAACAACGTCGAAAACTTTAATCATATTGTTTTAACATTTTAATTTACCAGCCTATTAAGTTATTTAAAATGAGTTATAATAATATTCCTTGCAGGTCTTTATCTCGCTTTATGCATTGCCGTGCTAGGGGGGCAGTTCTTTTCATCAACGATAAAGTAATTTTAGTTCACTACTATCAGAGTAAAGTTTGCCTACTATAAAATAATGGAGATTAGAGACGCAGGTGTGGTATTGAAATTAAATTAAATTTAAAATTATTTAATTATTATTTTTAAATGTGTATAATGTACCAAAATGAAGACGTATAATTTATTTGTAATTATTTTAAGTTAAAATTAATTCATAAGTGAATTGCATTATCTAATTTTAACGGTAGCAAAAGCCAGGCGAACGGAGGCAGTGGTGTACTGAGTGTATTTATATATTGCTAGTATAAGGCAATATATAAATAGCTTACCATCAGGCAATTCGAGGTCATTGAATTAAACAAATAATAATAAAATGTTAATCAAAACCAAAATAAACGCGATAGTAAGCCGCATAAAATTTGTTTAATTCAATAATCAATGTTTGCGCAAAATTTAAGAACATACTAATTCGAGGTCAGAAGTTGTTACAGAAAAAAAATTAAATGTCTATTCAATTAATGACGTTGCATCGGTAACAGTTATAATTAGATCATGCAATTACAACATAACAAATAAATTTACATCTCGTAAGCCTTTTTCCACAGGGATAGGCCGAGACAATAGAGTGCCACTTGCCACGATCCTGACACAACTACCTCGATTCCCTCACTTCACAATTCTCCTCATATAAGCTCTACGCTTTAGCTTTTTTTAAACGTAAGCCACTAACGATAGATATATTCCATTGTCTATTACGGACAGTTGAATATATCTGGATCAAATTTAAAGTAATTATAAGAATTAAAAGTCGCTCATTGTCTATGGTTTACAAGTTGTTAATCTATTGACTACTATATTTAATAAATACTCATATAAGGAATCTCATTTATTGCACAGAGCATTTTGTTCCTTATGGTTAGTGACTGATAAGCACAAAGCTATTTTATTCCATATCAATGCATTTTTGATACGTATTTGTAAAATTTTGTATCGAATATATCTTTGCAAAAATTCTTATTGTTTTATTTTATTGTGCCTTGACATTATTGCGGCGATCGCTACTACAGTTAACTGAAAGTAGTAGTCGCAACCACTGTGACGGCGTAGTTGGAACCGGCAACTATCAACATGTACCCGGAACACGACTGTGTCGCTTTACGATATGTACGTACACATCAAAATTTAATTTTAGTCCTATTTTAAAATTAGGTCCTTCCCACACTTACTAGCTCAAATGGCCGTAAATAACTATCTGTTTTGGTTTTCAATACTACTTTGATTAAGGGGAATCCCCAGTCATGACAGTGTTGCTAGTAATAATATTACAGCACACGTTAATAAAAAAAAATAGGTTCCCACTTTTCTTATATACCTACAGTCTATGCTTAAATGCGGCGCTGATTTCCACTATCATATTCAGACTATTTATTTACTAACTGCAACTTTAAAAGCCTTCTTTTTACCTTTTAAAACCATTTAGGAATTTGTATTTACGAGTATGTCACAATAAAAATAAAAATTATATATTTAAAAATTTATTTTATTGTTGGCTATATTTATTTTAATTACATTTCTATAGTACGTTAGTTAAAGTGCTTTTATCATAGAAACTGGATGACTAAATTACATAATATATCAAAATACATTGGTAAGAGGTTTTGAACTAGGCGTTCTCAGCGTGTCTGTTACAATACTGCCAGACCACGGTCATCTACTAAAAGCTGATTACTTAATCCTAAATCCTTATTAAATATACTATAATACAAATAACTAAATATATTTACATAGATTTTACACTGTGATTGTGAGGCATTGTAAGATCAAACTACAATGCCTCTTAATGTCTTAAGTAAAATTAAGCATTTTAAATTAATTCATATTAAATATTTTATCGCACAATATTATAAGTAGGCGAGATTAATGCTTAGGCATTATCTACCAGCTAACGTTTGTTGTTTTAAATATACAAAAATACAAAAAATAAATTTTATTAAAAAGATCAATTATATTATTATGACTAAATCATACAGAAGTCATAATAATAAAAAATACTTAAAGAAAACTATGATACAAATAAAACAATATTGTAAAAAAATATATGTACAATGATTAGTGAGTAGTTGTTTGAAAATGAGGATAGAAAATGAGCTAGCCTTATATACTCAGTGTGTTCAAGCGATGCGTGAAGAAGCACCTTTGGCCGGCATAGTGACGGCGACCGAGGCAGCTCTAAACTAACTAGGTTTTTTCAGTCGTCACTCTTGGACCTTCTCTTGCTTATCATCAGGCGGGTCGAGGTCAAATAGACTTAAAAATAGAGGCGCCAAATGATGCCTCATAGAGTGTAATCTCTATCTCTATCTCGATCATTATTTACAATATAAGTTCAGTCGGATCTTAATTTTGAAATTACAATTACTTATTATCTAACAATATAAACAATCAATCAATCAATCAAATTTTCACGCCTTTTTCCCACAGGGATAGGCAGAGACATTGGAGCGCCACTTACCACGATCCATACACAACTCACTTACTTCCCTCACATCCATAATTCTCTTCATACAGGCTCTGTAGTTGAGGAGAGTGTTTTCTGACCAAATCGGAGACATCCTCAAGAAAGCTAGGGTGTCTAGTGCCCATAACCACAATATAAACATTTAATAAGAAATACTACAAGAAATCTATTAGTTAAATTAGTAGAAAAATAAATGACGAAAATTTGACGACAGGCGTGGACGAACGGTTTAGCGACTGGTTTGTTGCGCGTAAAGTCCCGGGTTCGATCCCCGGTCGGAGCAAACATTTGTTTCATAGCTTTTATTTGTAATATTTAATAGTATTAAATATTGCAAATATTTGTTAATAAAAAAAAAAGAGATGGATATTTGCTTCGGGTCTGGTTATCAAAGAGTGGTAGGCAGTGGTACCCAGTCTGCCGATCCGGGGTAGTACCACCACTTACAAGTATACAGACCGTGAAGTGATTTGGTCACGTTTCGGGATCAGCTTGTAAGTTGCCGGTTCCATCTAGGCCTGCATAGTGGATGTGATTGCTACTCACAGTTATTAAATTGTAGTAGCAGTGACATTCATTCATGGACCACACTTTGGCTTAACATCAAGCGGGGTGCTGTCATATGTCGAGTCACAATAAAAAAAAAAAAAAAAAAAAAAAAAACAGCAATTGGCAGGTGGTGACATATATTTTTTATATTAGCAAACCCGATTTGCGTTATCCTGTCCGAAAGTGAAAAAAAAAATTACAGCTCCACCGGGTCCAATTGTGAATCTAAACCATCCAGAGACCACAAACATTTGCAATAAAATAAGTCCAGCCTTTTAGAAGGAATTTAATTACATACATACAGAGAAACGAAATATATATTTTTTAATAATATAATATCTCTTGTCTCAATGGCGGAGAATGCCCAAGAGTATAAAGTTCCCCATAATAATTTATTTTATAAATATGTGTACTGTTGGCGGTCCATATATGAAAGTGACTGTTACTAGAGTTATATAACTGGAAGCAGAAGTCACATCCACTATGCCGGCCTAGTTGATACCGACAACTTACAAGCTGATCCCGAAACGCGAATAAGTCACATTACGGTCTGTATACTCGTAAGTGGTGATACTACTCCGGTTCGGCAGACTGGGCACCACTGCTACCACTCTTTCACAACCAGACCCGGAGCAAATATCTGCCTCTTTTTTATTAACAAATATTTGTAAATTTAATGAAATTATTAAACATTACAAATGAAAGCTATGAAACAAAAAATTGCTCCGACCGGAAATCGAAATCGAGACTTCAATGGACTGGTGTGCGAACCCAAAGAATTTGGACTTAATTCTTTCCAAATTCTTAGTGCGAACCAATATGCCATGCCTGTCGTTATAATTACGCAGCTAGGACGAAGTACGAGAAGTACTATTGAAATATGCTTTGACGTTCAGTCGATACAGGACTATACACCGCTGAAGGAAAGAAATAATGCTGAATGTTGTATCCTCGACTTTGGTATTTCGGTATGAATACAAAGAACCAAACAGTCATAGCGCTAAATATAACACAGAATGCTATTACAGCGACTGTCGCCAGTGGAAAGTTCTTTTCCCCGCATATAAATCTTTCTTTATCTAAACTAAACATTTTTATATTGTAAAGATTCACTGGGAGGTAGCACCTGGAAAGATATAGAGAAAAATAGTTACAAAACTATTAAGTTTCATTAGAACTAAACAAATTTTATGGGGCTTACTTTCACGTTTATTTTTGGTTATTGATTTTACAGAAAATTGTAAAACCAATAACCAAAATAAACCCGATAGTAAGCCCTATAAAATTTGTTAAATTCATTAATCAATGTTCGCACAAAATCTAAGAATTAGAAAAAATATTTTCCAACTACATTGTAATCTTTGTACTAACACAATATATTATTCTTTGCCATATTTCCTATACGCTTGAAAGTAAGTTTTCTCTCACCTCAAATATTCAGTATCCTCAGGCGGAAGTTGCATATATCTCAGCCATAAAATATTGCAATCACATTTCCATCTATTGCCTTGTAAATCTATTCTATGTAAATGTCCGAATGGTATTTCCAATTTATCAGATAAAGTTGTTAGTCTTGAACCGTGTAGCGATAGTTCTTCTAAAGCAAAATCGTCAGCATCATCTAGAACCTCTTTCCCAAACGCCAAAGGACTGAATTTAGTCAAATTAGCATTCCTACCAAGTCCTAGTATCTTTAAAGCTTTTAATGGCTCAAAAACAAAATCATCGACTTCTCTAATCTTTAAATTGTTTAACTGTAACTCTTTTAATGCGAGTAAATTTGAAAAATCTTCGAAATATAAATTTGTTATTGGATTGTCAGAAAAATCGAGGTATTCTAAAGTAAACGGTAGTTCTGGGAGAGTCGTTATGTTATTGTTTGAAATTTTGAGATATCTAATATGATATCCAGTAAGAAGATTATCGTGTATTATATTCAAATTTATATCTGCTATACTTATTTTTTTAATGCCATCATGAATTGCGAGTCCATTACGACTGAATAGACTTTTCCTTTTCAACACATCACCAATATCATTTCCACTAAGTACGATTTCTTCTAAAATACCTAAATGGTGGAATGGCATATCAGCAAATGTAGTTATTTTATTATAAGCTAAATTCAAATATTTCAACTTCTTCACATTTCTAAAAATCTCTGGATCGAAATGTTCTAGTGCATTTTCACTCAAGTCCAAATGTTCTAAATTTGGTAGGTTTAAAGCATTAACATCAATTGTACTTATATTATTTTTGTTCAGTAACAAATTTTTCATTGTTATCGAATTCAATGTTTCACTTTCCTTTATTTGTTCTATGTTACTCGATGTTGCGATTAACGTGTTTACAGTCTTCGGTAGGGTATAATTGTTTTGCAAAATATTCACATGACTCAACGAACAATCAACGTGAAGTAATGATAAATCTTCTCCGTCTTTATGTTCATACCTACAAACACAGACTTTCACTTCATTTTCACACAAAACTTCTTTAGCTGATATATTTGTCAAATTTAATATAATTAAAAAAACACCGAATGTTTTGCACAGTTCCTCCATGTTTGGTCTACGAATGACTAAATACCTAATTCGTTATCACACAAATATAGCCCGCCAGATAACACTATCATTATCAATAACTTATCGCATTTCTTTTAAAATCCTTTGTTGTTGTTCAAATAAACATTTACATAGGTAGCTACTATAATTAGAACAAATATTTTCGTTTGTTTATAGATAAATGTGATATTTTCATTGGATTGAGTTCAAATTATTTTCTTTGCTTAGTTTTTACTTAGCGAAATAGATTTGCATTTATCTGTTTTTACCTGATTTCAGACAGTTTAGTACGTAATTTAAATCATCATTATCATCATCAATTTCACACCTTAATTCCCACAGTGATAGGTAGATACGACGGAGTGCCACTTTCCGAAGCCAATGCTTACGCTAATAAATTGATTTCATTACTAAAACGTATATAATATAGGTGACAATTTGATTGATTGACTAATACTTAATCGTTATTGCAAGGTTTATTATATTTATTAAAGATTTTTTCCAAATTAAAAATGAAGTCGCAATGACTGTTATAATTTCAGACGATTCATTTCTCGTTCACTCGGATCGAAAGTAAAAGATACGAATGCAAATATCCAACATTGTTGGGTCGATTCATTAATGAATTCATTTGGCACTTTTATGTTTATTTATGTTCAGCGGTTTCATTTTGAGTGAAAGGCATAAGAATAGAAAAAGTTTCATTGAAAAAATGAACGAAAAATAACCTGTCTGATATCAGCATATTTCAGTAGTGAGTTGAATCTACTTCCCCGTCCGATGACCATATGGTGTGTTTCATTTGTATTTGCATCGCTTTCTTTAGATATTTCCATGCTTATTATAAGGCAGTTGAGGGTAGGGTCCTAGTTAATTTTTTTGTGTGAAAAAAAAATGAGTTTAAAAAATATTTAATTGTATAAATCTTTATTAATTTATATACATTAAATTAAAACTATTGTATAATACATCGCCTTTACATTTTTTTATAATTTTTTATTTCAATACTAAGCTACTACAGTGCTTGTATCATAGAAACAGGACAACCAAAGTACATATATTACACCGCCACTAAACTGCTTTTAATTGCTTATTACCAAATTGTGCTAACTCCATTCAAACAATGAGTTGTTATTATGACTGGGTAACCATCAAAACCTTCCGCGCGTTGTCTGCGAATTGCTCTTGCCGGACGAGTCCTCGTGGGCCTGCAATTAAATTGTTTAGTATAAAACAAGTCCAGGTGATAAATTCACAACTTTTTTTAAAATCTTTGTTGTTGGGCTCGAAGCATTTTCTGCTTATGCCAGCCTTATAGTCACTTAAACCTTAATGAACAATTTAGACTGTCTAACTCTACAAATAATGACGCTCAATCTTTGCCTAAAATAAATCTTTACGCCTCCTTTATGCCTCACATAAGAGGATCCACTGTAGACATACAACACACATTTGAAAACACATGAAAAGCAAGAGAAGGTCAAAGTTTTTTTTTTGTGACTCGACATATGATAGCAATGGATGTCAGGATGGACAGGAATGGATGTCACTGCAACTACAATTCAATAACTGTAAGTAGCAGTCACATCCACTATGCCGGCCTACTTGGGACCGGCAACTTACAAGCTGGTCCCGAAACGCGACCAAATCACTTCACGGTCTGTATACTTGTAAGTGGTGGTACTACCCCGGATCGGCAGACTGCGTACCACTGCCTACCACTCTTTGAAATATAAAAATATTTGAGTGATATTATTTTGTGATTTTTGTCCCATAAACACAACCTTAAGCAGTAAAGAAGCAACGCAAGAAGAATACCGATTACAAAGTCCACTTAACGCTAAAAATGTTCGAAGATAACATAAATCAATCAATCAAATTGTCACGCCTTTTTCCCACAGGGATAGACTGAGACAATGGAGCGCCACTTGCCACGGTCCTGACACAACTCCCTCGCTTCCTTCACATCCACAATTCTACTATACTATCAATGCATACCTTAATAATAATCGAAGTCCTGGGTCCAGTGTTCCACAGTTCATCCTTCTGATCAACAAATGCGGCTTCGACAGCTACAGTGTATAGACCAGGGGTAGGCACAGATATAAGTTGTTGAGCAGAGAAGAAATCTCGTACAGGTGTAACAGTTTGCACAGCTGTCAAAACTGGTGGTATATTGTTTAATTCCACATTCTGTAAGAAATGAATAAATAAAAATAGTTTAAAAAACAAGGCGTTTAAGGCGACCGTGGTGTAGTGGCAGTGCAATCGTTACACAAACCGAGAACACGAGTTCGAGACCACCGTACCAAGTACATATATCACCGGTACCATTTTGATACATGTACTTTGATTGTTCTGTTTCTATGATACAAGCACTTTAGTAGTTTAGTATAGATATGTAAAAAAATGTGTCAATGTTATACGACAATGTGAACTAGAGTGTACTTTATGGGAGTTGATATTAAATGGGAGGATTAAACTGCTTTAATGGGAGTTGTTGACATCTGAACTTGACCCGCCTGATAGTAAGTAAGCAAAGGGAGGTCCAAGAATGCCAATGACTAAAAAAACTGAGTTAGTTCATGGTTGCCTTAGTCGCCGTCACTATGCCGGCCAAATAATATTTTATGATATTATTGTATTGTCATCAGTGTAATACGTGTACAAATTTTCAATTTTGATTTTACATTTTTTTATTATTCCGACGTTTCGAGAGCTTTGCAGCTATCGTGGTCACAGAGAGACTGAGATGTTGGTCGTCCTATTGGTTGATGCTGTTATTGTTTCCAAAACTACCCCCTTTGATGTATTGATTTTGTTTTTCTGTTCCCGGTTTAATTCAATTTGTTGCAAAAATAACTAACGGTGTCATCTGGTTTGGCAGTTTGCTGGACTTGGGACTTGAGTTTGTGTATTATGGGGTCCCAGGTGTTAGATAACCAATAGGACCACCTCAGTCTCTCCGTGGCCACGATGGCTGCAAAGCTCTCGAAACGTCGGAATAATACAAAAATGTAAAATCAAAGCTAAAATAAACGCGATAGTAAGCCGCATATTTGTTAAAATTTTTATTGTGACACGACATTTGACCACGACCCGCCTGATAATAAGCAAGAGGTCTAAGAGTGACGACGACTGAAAAAAAGAGTTAGTCACGGCTGCCCCAGTCGCCGTCACTATGCCGGCCAATTTGTTTAACTCAGCTTACCTTTTCATTGTTACGCAGATGTGGTGTTGCAGTTACAGTCAATTGAACTCCTTTCACTTGACGAGTCTCACGTTTCAAAGACACCTTTTTCCTGTAAAATATTCAGATATTGAAATTTTGCAAGTCGCATGGTGATGGCGACCCGGAATCGAACCTGGGACTTCAAGTATCCGGCAAGTATCTTGCAATCTGATCCCGAGACGCGACTAAGTCACTCTACGGTCTGTATACTTGTAAGCGGTGGTACTGCGCCGGATCGACAGACTGGACAAATAACCACCAAATGTGCTTAAAAAATTAAATAAAAATATATGTTTTTAGGAGTGGTAGGCAGTAGTGCCCAGTCAGGTGTAGTACCAACACTTATAAGTTGCAGACCTTGAAGTGACTCAGTCGCGTTTCGAGATCAGCTTGTAAGTTGCTGGTTCCAACTAGGCCAGCCTAGTGAACTTGCAGTTATTAAGTTGACTGACTCGGTTTATTCAGTTATACTCAACATCAGGCGAGTCGACGTCGGATGGCGTGTCACATAAAATAAACTGAACATACCTATTAGGGGGTAACAATACACCCTCAACGCTCAGTGACAAGTGGTGTGACAATGGCAATGCTGCATGCTCCTGTTGCAGTCCTCTCAATCCAGGAGACAGGGAAACTCTGCACCTAGCTCCACCCACGCTCCCATTGTAATTGCCACGAGACCAAACAGCACCCTTGGTACATGCTCTCACTGCAGCCAATATTGCTTCCAAATGCTGTGATGATTATGAAGATTAAGAACAATCAGTAATCAAGGTAGATTTTGAAATATTAGGACTACCAGCACCTCAGTGTCTCCGTGACCACAATGGTTGCAAAGCTCTCAAAACGTCGGAATAATAAAATTGTAAAATCCAAACCAAATTAAACGCATAAAATTTGTTTAACTCATTTCACTATGTCGTCAGTCCACCTGGTGGGAGGCCTACCTACGCTGTGTCTGCCGGTTCGTGGTCTCCAATCTAGAACCCTTATCTACTTACTCTATGCGTAATTCCTGGCTTCGTAGTAGGATTATCAAAGAGTTTAGTGGAAATGTCTTCAATTCTTTTGCAAACGTTTATCATGATTTTTTCTTCCAAATTATGGGGTGTGAGTTCTTTTCCCGAGAACGTGAGCTCAATTGCTTGCCTCTCTTGGGGGTTGGAGCTGCAAATCCTCTCTAGAAACTGCGACATCAAGTTACATGTGTGCTGTAATCTGAATATGCCATTAAGGAATTATCAATATTAATAATTATCTAAATAGTTTACGAAGCTATCGGATTTGTTCCTTTAGTCAGATCGAATTAGCTTTTTAGTCAAAGAAATTTCTATTGGAGCAAAAATAATTTTTAAATGTAGATTCAACTATCAGGAATTGATTGCAAGTAAAATTATAGCATGATATTGTCAGGCAAGCTGTCAAAAAAATTACAAAAATAGTAAAAACATGTTTTTTGCTTCTTACGAGTTTTAAGAAAACAAAAACAAAAAGAATAAGTCCTGGTTTTTTTTTCGCTAATTGGATCTGACAACTTAGTATAAACGTAAACCAGAGGTTGGAAAACTTTTTTTTGATAGATTACTTTTAAAATTTTGTGGTCCCCCCGCAGCTACATTTCTACTATATTCTAAAAACTCGATAAAACCTCCTTTGCAAGTCTCGACACGTACTAAATATGGAATATGCAAGTTTTAACAAGTAACAGTCACTGAGCTTCTTAAAATATTAATCTGTCTACATTGTTAGATATCAAGTCAAGCTAACATTTTAGTTCTTCACTATCGAATCAGATAAATTTTCGTGGACCCCCCCACTTACGAATCAAATTTCATGCGGCTTTGTTTGCAGTAATCGTAATCACGGTTTGTTTAATTCCTTAAATACTCTCAGTAATTGTTCATATAAGCTATTTTAAAAGGATACATATTTAAATGTCTCAATGTGGATTCATCAGCATGGAAAGCAGTCTTGGCAATGTGTGCATGTTTTGATGCAACATTCGCTAATGCAGCGGCTGCCCGTCTCAAAGCACCAGCGCAAGCACCAGCACGGGCGGCTGCTGATCGAGTCACCTGGATTAAAAAACAGTGGTACCGACAAGTGGTTTTTGAACTAGGGACTCTAGGTTTGCGTGACACATTTACTACCACTACATCACAGTCACTATAAAACCTATGAGGCACCTGGGATGAAATAATTATTAATAAATTAATTCCTCTGTGTCAGTGGCGCACCATTGTCTCTGCCTACCCCTGTGGGGAAAAGGCGTGACAAATTGATTCCTCTAAAATTTGTTGGCGTCTATTAATCGAAATGTTTGCAGTTGCACCAAAATAAAAGCTTAAAAGTGTAAACGCGTGTTTTTTTTTCGAAATTTGACAGCACTCTGCTACTACTGTTATCGTATCGATAATTGTATCGAGCTAAAATGAAGTGTCACAACAATAAAAAAGTACACTCACTACACCGGTGTGAGATTACGGAAGCATAAATAGCTCTGAAATAGCCCTGAGTTTTTGCGCTGGTCTTAATTAGAGAAATAACCAACTCACCTTAGGTCTCTTCGCCTTCAGCCACCACATACAAGTTCCACTCGTTATGCCTTGACTTTTATATGGTTGTTATAATAAACGGTTAATTTGTAATTTTAGTATATTAATTTCAATTGCACGGACCGTTGCAGCCGTTGCAATATGGCACTCTGACGTACCGCGTTCGTGGTCTTGACAACTTGACATGCGCCAAGCCACGCGATTGGTGAGTAAGCGTGATGCAGCGATGCGATTGGCCGAAATTAAATCGACCACCGGTCAATAGATTACTCACCAATCAGAGCGGACTTAAGTACCCAACAACCGTTGAATGCGACTGCTACTAAAAAGGTTAAAAATGGGCTTACCTGATGATGTACATGAGCGACGGCTGGTGGTGGTTGCGTGCATAATGCTCGTGCTGCATGTGCAGTACGTGCCAACGCTGCTAGCATTGCAGCCCGAGCACACATCCATGAGGCACCTGTGGTTAAATGAACATTAATAAAAAAGTGAACTATCATGGGATTCTTGACAGATATAAAACATAAATAAATCAAAACTTTTTAGTATAGAAGGTAATTAGTATGAACCATGAACCTTGACCTCTACTTTCACCACGATGGCCTTGACCTTTACTTTCACCACGTTGGTCTTGACCTTTACTTTCACCACGTTGGTCTTGACCTTTACTTTCATCACAATGGCCTTGACCTTTACTTTCACCACGATGGCCTTGACTTTTACTTTCACCACATTGGCCTTGACG
Source organism: Tinea trinotella (assembly GCA_905220615.1). Taxonomy (NCBI): domain Eukaryota; kingdom Metazoa; phylum Arthropoda; class Insecta; order Lepidoptera; family Tineidae; genus Tinea; species Tinea trinotella. Next base: position 7,412,712 of record HG992314.1, read on the forward strand.
TTTACTTTCACCACGTTGGCCTTGACTTTTACTTTAACCACGTTGGCCTTGACCTTTACTTCAATGGTAGCTTCTTGATACTTATGAATGCTACTACCACTACCATTATACTGTGTGCCAATAGATGTTTTGCATTAATAATGAAATCTGTCACTCAGATTGCTATGGAGAGGTATAAAACCCTATGTACAAAGAATGTTCCAGTTGCCGGTTCCAATTAGGCCGGGCTAGTGGATGTGATTGCTACTTACAGTTATTGAATTGTAGCAGTGACTGACATCCATTCATAGACCACATTCCAGATTACATCAAGCGGGGAACTGTCATATGTCGAGTCATAATAAAAAAATCATCACAATATGGCGATTTTCTTATAATAGCTATAATTTAAAAAATAAACGACTAATTTTTTTGTTATTTTTCTGATAACTGTCACTACCTTGACTATCACCAGTTCCCGGCTTAACTATGATTAATGGGACACGGTGTACACACCTAACAATGAGCATGCACCACACCCCGCACATCCAGCCGCACATGCCCCACTGCCCCTTGCCCCAGCGCCACCAGGACCACCTGCACGTTCCCATTCGCTACTCGCCAATTCTAAACCGCTTATACCTGGAAAATATTCACCTATATTAATAATACAGCGTAGGTAGGCCTCCCACTAAGTGGACTGACGACATAGTAAAAGTCACGGGTAACCGGTGGATGCAACTGGCATCTTGTCGTTCGGAATGGCGCCCTAAGGGGGAGGCATATGTTCAACAGTGGTCGTCTTCTGGCTGATGATGATGATGATTAATAATGTGTTTTACCCATCCTATAATCTGGGATCCTTTAAACGAAGCGTGAAAAGCGCCTTAGGACGCCACAAAGGCGGCGACTGAGGCAACCGTGAATTGAAACGAGTTTTTCAGTCGTGAGTGCTTTTGGAACCCACTTGCTTACCACCAGTCAAGTCGAAGTCAGGTGTCGCGTGTCAATTGAAAAAAGTACTTCACATTTAGCGAGATAGAACTTCCCCTTAGAACGCCATTCCGACTGACAAGATGCCAGTTGCACCCACTGGTTATTCGTGACTTTCACTATTTCGTCAGTCCACCTAGTGGGAGGCCTACTTACGTTGCGTCTTCCGGTTCGTGGAATAAAAATTATAAAGGGATAATAATACAGAAATGTGTAGTAGTGAAAAGTGGTAAACTCATCACTCAGTCACAATTTATTCCTTGAAATATTTTTTTGGAAGTTTTCCTTCCTATTATGGGCTTAATTTGACTAGACCAGAGGGTAAGTTAACATAGTATAATACCTTGAACGACCACTATCCTTATTCCAGTCCCGCGGGTCGACCGCGTAACTCAATGACAATGAGAATTCGTTTTGACAGTTTAACTTCATTAATGAGCTTTAAAATTAAAATTGCGACCGCGCAACACTTTAAGGACCGATGTTCATTTTCATTAACAGCTCAAGATTATTGAAACTCATTGTCATTGTCTGAATGAATATGTTGTTTTTGACACTAACAGCGACCGCGTAACTTTTTGACATGCCCATAAGTTAAGTGCAGATCTGAGAGCCGCGCAACTTCAATGGGAATGAAAATGAAATTCATTCCCATTGAAGTTTCGCGGTCGGACCTCAATGTGGACTTAAGTTATGGGCATTGAAACTGATAAAGACCTGCAAAGATCATTGCAACTCATTTAAAATAACTTTCCAAATGCCTCAAAATGCCAAAAAATATATTTAAACGTTCTGTAAAACTTTACACAAAACAATGTTGAAACTTTAATAAATATTGTTTTAAACATTATGATGTGCCGGAAAAAATTGTCACGGCTTTTTCCCACGGGAATAGGCAGAGACTATGGAGCGCCACTTACCACGATCCCTACACAACTCCCTTGCTTCCATCCCATCCACAATTCTCTTCATACAGGCTCTGTGGTTATGGGCACTAGGCAACCTAGCTTTCTTGAGGATGTCTCCGATTTGGTCGGAAAACACTCTCTTGGGCCTGCCTTGTTTAACACATTCCACATCAGATATATAAATTCCTTTCGTCAATCTACTTTCACTCATCCTTTCCATGTGCCCAAACCATCCAAGTATTCCTATCGTCACTGCACATACACTCTTTAACGACCGCATTTCTACAGCGTTAATAAAAATGAGTTACAATAATATTCCTTGTTCTTTATCTTGCTTCTTTGATTGCCGTGCTAGGGGGCTAAACATGAAAAGGTAAATAAATCTAGATAAAAAAAATCATATATTTCAACAGTTTCCACTACCCAATACCCACCTTGTTCACCTAACGCAGCATCAGCTGAAGCAGAACGATGTAAAGCAGTCAACCATCTTTGTGCGGCTTCACTCGGCGAGGCTTCTTCCAGTACTTTAAGAATATGGGCTGCTAGATGTTGATGGCCATACCTAAGAAAAATATATTTTAATCATTTGACTTGATCATCGATTTCACGCATGATTTCCCACAGGGACATGCCACAGACATGAGTGCCAATTTTCACGATCCTAATACAGCTCTCTCGCTTCCTTCATATCCATATCCACAATCCACAAAAAAACTATGAATAAAAAATTAAACAAATTTTATGCGGCTTACTATCGCGTTTATTTTAGTTTTAATTTTACAAGCCATCGTGGTCACGGAGAGACTCAGAAGAAAATCAAAACCAAAATAAACGCTATAGTGAGCTGCATAAAATTTGTTTAATTCATTATTCAATGTTCACGCAAAATTTAAGAAAAAACTATCAATAAAGTTGTTATAAATACCTTAACGCAGCCCTGGCAACCCTATAGCAAGTCCAACCGTTGGCTGTCATAAGAGCTCTTAATATCATAGTTTCCCATTCGCCAGTGATGGTCTGTGTAAGAGCGGAGCCAGCTCTTTCTTGACATGCAATAGTGCAGAGTAAAACTAGTGCTGTGCCATTGTCAATCTTTTTGGTCTGGCCTTCAGGACAGTAATTATCTACTTCCCTGTTGGAAATAAATAAATTTTAGCGGAGCATTATTCTGCATGTTAGAAAAGGAAAGGAGTACTTCCAGCTGTACGCGTGTTGCGTACAGGGCTCAATTTAGCCGGGTAACGTCTCTGCGTAGGCGCGTATATTTAACGATTACTTTGTCGGTAAATCGTTTACGAGATAATGGACACATGCAACGCCATCTAGCGGTAGCATGTAGCAGTTGCTACAAAATAACTATATCCGGAGTAATAAATAATTATTACTCCGGATATAGTTTTATTATAAACACACTAGGATTGCCGGTTAGAGTATAGATTTCTTTCATATCATTTATTTGTAATATTTATTTTTAGATTGGATATAAAAAATATTTGTTACGGGTCTGCTTGTTTAAAGCCCGTTTTCAATATCCTGTCGGAGTTTATGGATAACTAATCTGGATATTCTTGTAAAAACTCTTCTAATTTAAAAATCCTTGTGCAATTGAGTTATTTGGAAAAGAAGACATGAATTTTGTCTCACAATCACGAAGACAAGCTATGGCTAAACAGTTCTGCTTTGAACTGTCATAATTATAGTTTGATCATTTCGCACACCTAAACTATGCAAAATAAAGGATATATTCCAATTACATTGTTATCTTTGTACCCTAAATTATGATAGGATTATACTAAAATAATACGCACATAGACACAGCCGCAGCATCTTTGGCTTTCTTGTAATTATCCCCAATTTCCTTCAGCTTCTCAATAACGGCCGGCATTGCGGGTTTTATCGAATGAGGACTGAACGTCATCCCACCCAATGCTCCGAGGCCTTCCAAAATAGATTCCAATCTCCTATAATTAGCTTCCGACTGGTCATCCCAATTTAATACTTGCAATTGTTGACCGAGCATCGTAGCTGTTCTTGCTGCGTAAAGCGTTGGCTCCGCGTTACATAGGCGCATCTAAAATGTTTTTATTATTTTTAATGAAACAATTTCTTAGCATCTTTGGATTCTCCGTGCGGGTGCGTTCCGGACTTGTGACCAAAATGTAGGTTTCAAAGCTTTTTGTGACATGTCTACACTCACTTTCCCTGCCTTCACTATCCCCTCTGCCCAACCAAATATTGTAGGACCCCACCAATGCCGTCCTTATTTATTTATTAACTAATCTGCGTAACCCAGTGTTGCCTGGTAACATTTTATTACCTTGGATTATGTTATGTTGTTCCAATTTAGGTAGGGATCTCTAATTTATATAATATAGCATAACCCACCGAGCAGCACCCACCGAAGATGTAGCTTTCTAACGGTCAAAGAATTTAAAAAATCGGTCTTGTAGTTTTTAAGTTCAATCATAACAAACAAACAAAAAATCAAATCTTTCCTTTTTTATATATTGGTATAGATTATAAATCTGATGTGGATAGATGCGTTAAACGATAAAGGAGCACCCTCCTGGATATCCTGGGAACTCTCCGACAAAATCAGAGACATCCACATAAAAGCTGGGTTGCCTAGTAGAGTTTGTTTGAAGAGAATTGTGGATGTGAGGGAAGTTATATCAGGATCGTGGCAACCGGCGCTCCATTGCGCTCATCCATATGTTACAAATAAACGGTGGATGCAATTGGCATCTTGTTGTTCGGAATGGCGTTCCAAGGGGGAAGCCGATGTATCCTAAGCACAGCAGTGGATGTCTTCTGGCTAATGATGATAATTTTTACTGGCACAGTGACAGCCGTAAACTATACGTCACTTAGTTTCCTAAATCATCGGCGGACTTGGACTTTCCCTTGCGGCGACAATATATAAAAGGTAGTTTAGATACTTGTATTGGTAAAACTAATAACAATTTTGCATTTAATTGCTGTGCAATTAAGTTATTTGGAAAATAAGATTTTGTATCATCTGTCAATCAACGCCATATTTGTTTTGCTTTGAACTGTCATAATTATAGTTTGATCCTTTTGCACACCTAAACTATGCAAAATAAAGGATATATTCCAATTACATTGTAATCTTCGTACATTAAACTATTTTAAAATGAATATGTAACTGTTAATACAATTAAGCCCAAGTCACCATACAAAATGAATGAAGTGCTTTCCATATTAAGCTACCAAAGTGAATAGAAACAGGACGACCAAAGTACATATATCAAAGTAGGCCGGCGTAGTGGATGTGAATGAAACTTACAGTTAATTGACTGTAGTAGCAACACTCCAGCTTAAAATCAGGCGGAGTGCTGTCATATGTCGAGTCACAATAAATTAAAGAGAGCGCCTTTTATAAAAATTGCATTTCTTCAATTAACTTACCAAACAGCGCAAAATAATTCTAAATGGTTTTATGTTACTTTGTGCTGGAACTGCTGGTAGTCCTGTTGCCACAACCAGAGCTTCCAATGACAACATGATATCTGCACCTTCAACTGGCAAATTTTCTTGATAACTAAAAATTAATATCATATTCATAATAACCCATAGCAGTTGAGCTATATAAGAAAAGAAATTCAATATCGAGACTCAAACGAGGACAGATTCTTTAGCTGGGAGGATGGCGCGCTGGCCCATCCCCTACACAACTTCACCGCCATTCAACTAATATGCTCATAGGCAACCGCCTGATTGTGATAAAAAATTACAATAAAATAAAAAATATTCATAATAACCTATCAGTAGCATTCCCATAAAGCAGTATTAGCAGTCGCCTCCGTTCATTGACTGTACTCTAGAGACACAATAAAAATATTTTTGAAAACATTTCTATACTAACCAAAATGGCTGTATCAAAGAATCACGACAAAAAAATACGTTAATCAAAGATACATTCGTACCAGCACTTGGTTTTGAAACGGAGGCTCTTGGTTTGCGAGGGCATTCCACACCCACTAGGCGACAGTCGCCTGTCAGCGAATACTAAAGGAGACCGTGGTGTAGTGGCAGTGCAATGATTACACAAACTAATAATAAAAAAAAACTAATGAGATATTTCATGCGTCAAATTAGAAAAAATAATTATAGGTCGCAATCGGCGCTATTTTGTCACGTCTAATCCTCCAACTTCACTTTAGTATGTTTGTTTTTATTTGTGGACCGTCAAGAAAAAGACACCTTTAAATCAGTCAAGTGAAGTTAGTCAACAGCTTAATCTATTCTTATTCTAATAGCATTATACACTGGTTGTAAGTGGTTGTACTACCCCAGCGGGGTTAGGTTGGCAAGTTAAAACGATTATCGCCTCTCGTCGGCGATTGTCAAAATAATAAAAGCTAGGCTAAATCCAATAAAACGAAACTAATAATTGTTGTGACGAATGCCGTCTGTGCGACGACGCGTTTTATCATTATCATCAATAGTCTCATTTTGGTGGATTTAGCCTAGCTTTTATTATTTTGCCAATCGTCGACTAGAGACGATAATCGTTTTAACTTGCCCAACCTAACCCTGCTGATGGTCAGTCTAAGCCCTAAGCCCTAAATTACCACCAACTGTCTGCCTACACCTCTTAAAATAATAAACATACTTACCAATAAACAACAATCATGGTAAGCACATCAGCTGCAGTTGATGCGACGCGAAGATTAACAGACAAGGTTCCTTCACTACAATACTTCCGAAGCAAACTTGGCTCAATAATGCCTTTAGTTGCAGTTTGGATGCAACCGGCTGATGCACAAACGGCTGGACATTGTACTAGAATCTTAACATTATAATAACAATTATTTATTTATTAAATCTGATGTGGATGGATGCGCCAATATGTCCCAAATAATGTCCCAAAAGTCACGGATGGCTGTTCATAATGCGGTGCTTGTTCCTACATTAATGTATGGAAGTGAAGGTTGGGTATGGCAGAAGAAGCATGAGAGTAGAATTAACGCTGTAGAACACGCTGTTTGACGACAGGCGTGGACGAACGGTTTAGCGACTGGTTTGTTGCGCGTAAAGTCCCGGGTTCGATCCCCGGTCGGAGCAAATATTTGTTTCATAGCTTTTATTTGTAATATTTAATAGTATTAAATATTGCAAATATTTGTTAATAAAAAAAAGAGATGGATATTTGCTTCGGGTCTGGTTATCAAAGAGTGGTAGGCAGTGGTACCCAGTCTGCCGATCCGGGGTAGTACTTACAAGTATACAGACCGTGAAGTGATTTGGTCACGTTTCGGGATCAGCTTGTAAGTAGCCGGTTCCATCTAGGCCGGCATAGTGGATGTGATTGCTACTCACAGTTATTGAATTGTAGTAGCAGTGACATTTATTCATGGACCACACTTTGGCTTAACATCAAGCGGAGTGCTGTCATATGTCGAGTCACAATATAAAAAAGAAAAAAAAAGAAATGCGGTGTGGAGTGACGATAGCGGATAGAATAAGGAATAGCACACTGCGTGATAGATGTGTTTGAAAGAAGATGTAGTGACAAGGATTGACAAAGGAATGCTTCGATGGTTTGGGCACACGGAAAGGATGAGTGAAAGTAGATTGACGAAAGGAATTTATAAATCTGATGTGGATGGATGCGTAAAACGAGGCAGGCCCAGGAGGGTGTTTTTCGATCAAATCGGAGACATCCTCAAGAAAGCTGGGTCGCCTAGTGCCCATAACCGTAGAGCTTGTATGAGGAGAATTGTGGATGTGAAGGAAGCGAGGGAGTTGTGTCAGGATCGTGGCCAACCGGAGACGATATGAAATGTAAAAATCTAACCTGCATAACCTCCAAGCACAACAAAGTATGTGTAATATCATCACTTCTAGCATTTGCAGTTGTTACAAGTGATTGTATACAATGCATTGGCCATAGAGCTGCATGCTTGGCCAGTCTCTTCAAACTCTGCAATGCTGTACGTCTTATGGCTTGGCGGGGATCATTCACAGCTAAACCAAGTAGTAGTTCAACCTGAAAAAGGTAGTAGATACTTAGTGTAATTTATAAATCCTCGTTCCTACCTCGTCCTTTTACACCCGTAATACCCGCACAGGTCGGGAAAAGCATCCGCATTCTATAGATCGAATCGGCATTCGAACTAAAAAGTTCGGTGCGTCTTTTCTTTGTAGAACAATCAACAAGTGGAATGCTTTGTCAGCCCATGTGTTCTCTCCATCCTATGACCTTGGATCCTTCAAGCGATGCGTGAAGAAGCACCTTTGGCCGGCATAGTGACGGCAACTGAGGCAGCTGTAAACTAGCTCGGATTTTTCAATTGTCGTCACTTTTAGACCTATTGCTTATCATCAGGCGGGTCGAGGTCAGATGTCGTGTCACATTAAAAAAAATAAACAAACTGCTACCATATATAAATAACTAATGTAACATAAAATGCCAATGGTACTTAAAAGTAAATACATATATACATTTTTGGGATGAGATGGCCATTTTATTTCTTTAATGTTATGTTTATATTTTCACTACCCATACCTAAATATCACATCCTCGTCGCCACTAATATGTAAAACACATGGGTATGGTTTTTGTAAAGTGTTTATTGTGTGCCTACCCACAGCTGTGTTATTTTTCTTCATAAAAAAATTTAAGTATGGGTAGTGAAAATATAAACATAACAATAAAAAAAAAACATATACCTGATCAGGAACATGCACGACAGTATCATTAGCTATAGCAGTAACAGCAAATATGGCCGCACGGACTGTACTAGAGGCAGGATATTTTTGTAGTACTGAACTAAGTAATTTTAACACACCATGTGCACGGACAGCTGAAACATAGAACTTAATTATTCTTTGTGTCTGTAGTAATTTTACAGGCATAAATTACACTTTTTTCCTAATTTTGGATTGATTAAAATATGGCCCAATGCCTCAATAAAAACAATAATAATATAACATATTATATTGTAAGCTAAAATCACAAAACTCCATTCAACCAGGAAAGTTGTTTAATTTTTCATTATACTTTTCAATACTAAGCTACTAACATGCTTGTATCATAGAAACAGGACAACCAAAGTACATATATCAAAGAAACATTGGTACCGATGAGTAGTTTCAACAGGTTCTCAGCTTGCGTAACCATTGCACTGCCACTATACCACGGTTGCCTTTTCTTTTAAGTTGTTTTTTTTAAGTATTTATTAGTTAGGTAGAAGATGCATTTAATCAACAAGTTTATTTAAGGAAGAAAAGGAGTTTTAAGAAAGAAACTTCAGCAAGCAAAAATTTGCTAAAAAAATAACTAGCTGCATAACCCAGCATTGCCCAGGTCAAAATACATCGCACACTTAATGGTTAAATAATCAGTTTTTCTCTATGTATGTACTTGTATACATAATCTTTGTACCTACCTTTAAACGAATGTTATTGTATATAGTGTATACATAAAATTGATTCATTAATTCACTTATCAAAATAAATATAAATAAAATTCGAATGTAGTGTGTTATTTTTTAAAATAAGTTTTATTGCATATTTACAGTTTTATAAACAATTATCATCAATAGTTTTCGCAGCGTACTTGAACTTTATGAGTAAAATTCTACCTTGGGTTACATTATTCGAGATTCCGCACAAAACCCTAAACTTTTTGAAAATTCAATATAGCCTATGTTACTCACGAAGAAAGTTCTTTCTAATGGTGAAAGAATTTTTAAAATCGGGCCAGCACTTTCTGAGCCTATTCATTACAAACAAACTTACAAATCTTTCCTCTTTATAATATTAGTATAGATTTAGGAGTTTAAGCTTAACATTTGCTTTTACTTAAATAACAAAATAGGTAATTACCTCCTCCATGCACAGTTTGTAAAGCCTGTACAAGTTTAGCTCTTCTCGAGGCACCAGTGTTTTCACATTCCACCATATCTGATAACTTGTTACACATGGACATAGCAAAGGCACTAAAATACAAATATTAATCAATCAATAAAATTGTCACGCCTTTTCCCATGGGGGTAGGCAGAGACAATGGAGCGCCACTTGCCACGATCCTGACACAACTCCCTCGCTTCCTTCACATCCACAATTCTCTTCATACAAGCTCTAGGACAATATATAAGACAATTGAAAAATATTAGGTTAATTCCATTAAGTTTTAATGATAAAGAACTAACTGTATTGTTTAATTATTTATTCTGAGCTTTATTATTAGGTTAACTAATTATTTCCACACGCTTGACCTTTGCCTTGTCAAGCCCTAGTCTAATTCCCGCTGCCAAGTATTCTTCTGAAGTGCAAACTGACTTCCAAACCATGCTAACTCATATGAAATGGACTTCAAAAAGCTCAACCATGATAAGCAGTAATCATAAGTTATCCTTATACAAATAATCTTATTTAATTTGAAAATAAAATACAGACCGTTACAAGTATACAGACCGTGAAGTGATTTAGTCACATTTCGGGATCAGCTTGTAAGTTGCCGGTTCCAACTAGGGCAGCAGAGTGGATGTGATTGCTACTCATTGAATTGTAGTAGCAGTGACATTCATTTATGGACCACACTTCGGCTTACATCAAGCGGAGTGCTGTCATATGTCGGGTCACAATAAATAAAAATAAAAAAATGTAAATAATCTTACTTAGAGTGTGCAGCAAATTGAGTAGTAGCATAAATAGCAGCTTCAACTTCGACATTGTCATGGCTGTCCAGACCTCGTCTAATAGCATGGTGTACGTTTTGCCTTTCGGGTATTATTCCAGCGACAGCGCCCAATGTTCGAAGGGCAAGGGCCCTCGCAACAGGATCATTTGAATGCAAAACGCTAAAGACTCGTCTTAGAAACTCATCCACGTTCAATATCTTATCCAAATGCTTCTCACTCTGTTGGCACACGCGTAATACCCATAGCCTCAAGAAGTTGTTGCCCACACGAAAAATATCAGCAAGTTTCAGAAATGATGAATTGATAAGAATAGGGAATGGGTATTTCTCAAAAAGGCGGGGGAAACGTACTATTGCTTCACATTGTTCGCCAACTTTACCAGATCTTAAGCCTAAAAATATGTTTTTGTTAGAATTTGTTAGTTATTGTTTACTAAATGTTGAGAGGTTAACTTGCCTTTATCTAACTCTGTTAAGGCAGAATTGGCATCCTGCTCGGGTTCACCAACGGTACTATCATTAAAATTACTTATTCTAACGCCGATCATTGTTTATTTTATGTAAAATTTATACGAATTGTACAAAAAACGCCGCAACGCCAGGTTCTGTCTACATATTCCAAATGTCAATGTCAAAATTTTGTCTTTAATCGATAATACTTTTTATGGCTTCAACTTTACAACTGTTTTCATCCATAATAACAAAATATATTATTTTTTATTTGAAATAAATAAATAATATCATATCTCAGTAAATCACAGCAAAGGAGATCTGTTTAGCATTAAACTTCAAACAATAAACGTAAACAAATAATAATATCATGATGAAAAGAGTACATCAAACGCTGGTATAGTAAACGTTAATTTATGGCTGTTTGTAGTTTGTTATTGTACCATAAGATGGAGCTACACAATTACGAGCCGAAGCTGTTCAGTATGGTAGTATTTGATACTATCATCATAGTAATGATAACTTATATACTAACATACAAAGATCCAAAATGGCGCCAAAAGGTATTTAGCACAATACACCATTGACAAATTAAATAGAAGATAACCTTGTACCTAAAACCATAGGTTTAGAATGCACGTATTCTAAAGTTAATGTATTTTAGGTCTGTGCCTAAATCAACGTACCTAGGTATTACTCCAGCCAGTTGCTAATGCGCTAGAACCTTGTCAAAGTAAGAAGTATTGACTTCATCAAGGGATTGTTTTGCTAATAGCATTGGCCAATGCCAATACAGTTTTACGACAACTATAACTATATTATCCTATCGTATGACGTCGCGATCCCAGCGCATTAGCAACTGCTGAGGATAGTTTGTATAATCATCATCATAAGCCAGATGGCTGAACATACGACATTCCGAACGACACGATGCCAGTTGCATCCACCGGTTACCCGTAACTTTCACTATGTCGTCAGTTCATCTGGTGGGAGGCCTACTACCTACGCTGCGTCTTCCGGTTCGTGGTCTCCACTCTAGAACCTTTCTTCCCCATCGGTTGTCGGTTCTTCGAGCGATGTGGTCAGCCCATTGCTACTTCAGCTTGAGAATCCTACGGGCTATATCGGTACCTTTGGTTCTTTGGCGAATATCCTCGTTCCGGATTCTATCGAAAAACCAAACATAGCTCTCTCCATTGCCCGCTGAGCGTCAACTCTGAGCTTTTCCAACAGGCCAACATTTAGGCAAGTACTAACTATGTATAATACATGCCTAAAAATCAATTTCTAGACAAAAATCTTGCATAATCAGTGCTTTAAGTTATCCAATTAAACTAACATAGTTTCATGAACTTCCATGACTTTGTGTTAAGGTAGGTGACAAAGTTGTAGCCGTGTCATGTCTCAAAGGCAAACTAATTACAATGGCTAGAGTAACATTATCCAGCGGCAAGCTCGTTAGCTCTACCATTACTGGCAAATGACAGGAAAACGAGCCACGATAATTATCAACATGAGACTATTAGATATACTTACCTGCTTTTAGTTTTGTTTGGTGCATAATTATGACACATACAGACTATTTAGGTATTATTAAAATGTAAGTTTTGACGACAGTGGTATATTCGTTAGCGAGACAATGGAGCGCCACTTGCCGCGATCCTTACACAACTCCCTTGCTTCCTTCACATCCATAATTCTCTTCGTACAGGCTCTGTGGTTATGGACACTAGGCAACCCAGCTTCTTGAGGATGTCTTCGATTTGGTCTCGTTTTTTATTTGCATATATTTTTTTACTAGTTTTATATATAATATCTTACTAGAATGTAATGTAAACATACTTAAAATCCAAAGGGTCTGTATAAAGAGAATGGTGGGTGTGAAGGAAGAAGGAAAGATGTGTCAGGATCGTGGAAAGAGGCGCTCCAATGTATCTGCCTAACCCTATGGGAATTAAAGCGAGATATTGATGAAAAAATATTACCGATAAAAGCTAAAAAACAAATATTTGCTCTGACCGGGAATCGAACCTAACAACAAGCTTAACAAACTGGTGTGTGCATACCAATTTGCCACGCCTGTCGTCAAATTAAATCAACGATTACTTCAATCACCGACAAAAAAAAACTGGCGCCAAAAATCTACATTTGTCTTGGCTTACCCAACGATAAACAGTAGCATTTTAGATAATTAGGATTTACTCCATTGTCCATCCTTACCCGGTAGTAGCTAAACCATCTTCCGGTTTATGACAATTCTTTTATTCACCGAAATCCTCTATTTGTTTCGAATGCGCAAGTAATCGATGCCGGACGTGCAATATGACAATAGTTTTTAGGTATAAGTAAACTATTAACCAGATCCTAACAAAGGATACTTCGAAGAACGCCATTGTGCAGGACAAACCTCATGATAATGAGGATTTTATAAACGTCAGTGGTTTAGTTGATGCAGGCGTCACACCGTACCCCTAAATCCGAGCCCATTCATAACTCCACCATTGTCTGCGAGCGGATTAGTAACTATTACCTATTTAAGCAGATTTTTTATTTGCTTAATCCCAGCATTTGATGATAACATTAAAATGGGCCCTGGAGCTTCCTTCTTTGAGTAGATGTGGATGGAGATAGAGACCTGTAGGTAATCCATTAAGTCAACACACCTTCATGATCTAATGTTTTTATATATAATAAGTATAATAGTATTTTCTTAGATTTTGCGCGAACAATGAATTTAAACAAATTTTATGCGGCATAAAAAAATGTACAATCTCTAACCAAAAATAAACGCGATAGTAAGCCGCATAAAATATGTAATTGATCAATGTTTATATTTTAATATACATGTTTATTTCTATTGAAACAATAAAAATACAAGTTTTTGTATTTTTGGAGAGCCGAAACATAGGTATGCGATTTCTCCGCGGAGCGATGTGGTTCCGTGATGTTTTCTATCCAATTTTTATCAGGTCGTATTTTATATAGTAATATTACATTGTTAAAAGTATCTAGTTTATATATAACAAAAAAGTATCTACAAAAGATCTCGTGATCCACTAACATATCCACTTAGATAAGCATTAATCCAAATTTTGAATCACGATCATTATCACCCACTATAAAAACAATTTCACAACATTTCCATCAACATCACGAAGCTGTAACCGTAGCTAAGTGACCCACATCAATTGTAACAATGAATACAATTATCTTCAAGAAACCACGAAACATTCAAACGCATATTTTTCGGCCATTATCATCGTGTGCGTTGAAAGGCGCATGCAAAATATAATAATTACTCACTCACCGGTTACGCTTTTGCTTTTAAAAATGAGAAAAACGTCTCTTTTGTGATGTTGCGTGAACTCGTGCACACAAAGGGATCCAAAATGTTTTGTCAGTAAGAATACTGTGATTGAAAGAACTCTTGGGAAACTATATTATTAGGCAATGGTAATGGCGTTAACGAATTATCATTTCCACATGTCTTTATATAATAAAAGAAAATAGAAATCTGATTGTTATACCTAGTTTAGATATAGAGATAAGTACTTATTATTTTAATCAACTCAAAGCGAAATATCTGAGACTAGCTGTGCGACTAAAATCCTTGTCTTTTCATTCCTTAAATGGTTCGGCGCGTGTCGTTTCTTTGTAGGCAAGTGAAATGTTTTCTGCCTATCCTTTGACATAGTGAAGGCGACTAAAGTAGCCGTAGGTATACTGAATCGGGTTGTTCAGTCGTCTGTGTTCTTGGAATTTCCCTTAATTAACATTAGGAAAGCCAATGTCAGATGTCGAGTCTCAAGTAGGTACTAAAACACACTATAGTTTAACTTGTATACACATTTTAGTGGGTTAAAGTTTTTCCGAACTAAGAGGGTCAATCATTAGGTTATTCAGATCTAGGAATTTTATATAGCTTACAACCTTCCTCAATGAATGGCCTATGAAATTTAAAAAGATTATTTAAATTGGACTAGTAGGTCCAGATATTAGTGCATCCAAACAAACAATCCCTCTAGCTTTGTAATATTAAGTATAGATATTTTTAAGTAGTGAAAAACATACACGCATCGTCGACTTTCAAACAAATTGTTGTGGGTATATTAAATAAATGTTATCCGTTAACATCACACCTTCGTGGTATCGTATGAAAGGCACTACTGTAATCAAAACATCGTGAACTAATCTGCTTTGTGTATCCTTTTCGAGGTCTGACAAATGGCGGAGACGATAATGCATTGTCACATCTGAGGATCGTCCTGCCAGATCAATATCTGTTCATAATCCCGACCCTTTCAGCTTGACAGCTCACGAGGGTTTTCATCGTTTTAAAACTTTAATAACAATTTCGTTAAGAATGGAGTTATTTGTTTTTGTTGTCTGTATATACTTACTAAGAAAATTAAAAATATACCAGCCATTGCAAGTCGGTTGAGAATATGTTTAGAGTTCGATCGATGTATACCTTGTCTAACTATAAATAACTAATAAAGTGGAGGCTTTATTAGTTTATTTAAATGTGTGAATTTTAATATCACTAACTATATTACTATACTTCTATCAGCGTGCTCCTCCTTTTGTGTCTAACCAGCAACTGAATGACCAATTGCAGTTGCATTTTCGGTGTGTTACATCCATAGCGTCACTTCGTCTTAGACAGACTCTACATAATGTTAAAGTTTAATGTTACTTAGCATAAAATAAAGACAAACTGTATTATTTGTTCCATAGCTTTTATTTGTAATATTTAATAATTAGATATATTAAATATTGCAAATATTTGTTATTAATAAAAAGATGTGGATATTGGCTTCGGGTCTGGTTATCAAAGAGTGGTAGGCAGTGGTACCCAGTCTGCCGATTCGGGGTAGTACCACAACCTACAAGTATACAGACCGTGAAGTGATTTGGTCATGTTTCGGGATCAGCTTGTAAGTTGCCAGTTCTCACTAGGCCGGCATAGTGGATGTGATTGCTACTCACAGTTATTGAATTGTAGTAGCAGTGACATTCATGACAGTAGAAGAAACAAAAACACACAATTAACTTCCGCATTAACCATTGCATTGCAACTTATCATTCTTCATAAGCAACCTGGAAACTATGAAGAATTATAGACAACAGAACGAAACTAACAACTTATTAAAATGTTAAAAGAGGCGACCTCCCTCTCACTCCCTGCGATTGCAATGGTTGCAAAGCTTTCACGTCGGATTAAACGCGATAGTACCAAAGCCTAAAAAATATTTTATTTCGTATTAGTAGGTAGGTACTTCTGGGTCCAAAAATGCACTAAAAAGTTGAGGTGTGAATTGTTACAGCTTGTATTAATATTAAGTAACGGCTGCTGGGTGAAAAAAGTATTTATTATTTGTATATTATGTCTGTAAATAAATAGACGGTGGCAGACGATTGTGCTCGTGGTATTGTGTCGCGGTGTCATTGTCGTGAGTGCATTATGTGGGGATTTTGATAATGTTTTTATGCGAAGAGCTGTCTTCTGCCATTCGGATTATTCGCAAATCGGCTCGGATGATTGCTTAGGACAAATATTTGTGCAGATACTTGGCGCAGGACCCCAATCGGCTATTGTCACACGCATTCTATTTTTATTATTACCATATCAATTTATTCAATATTTAAATTAAAGAGCTTGAATTGTTATATGATTTTAATATCCTAATTTAAACAACATGAATTTTTATACCTATGAAATAAATAGGTAGGCCTCCCATTAAGTGGACTGACGACATAGTGAAAGTCACGAATAACCGGTGGATGTAACTGGTATCTTGTCGTTCATTTTCAGTGGTCTATTTTCAGCAGTGGACGCCTTCTGGCTGATGATGATGATGATGAAATGAATGTGACATGTTATTTATTTACTTATTAAGACGCGACATCTGACTTCGACTTGCCTAATGTGCTATGTCACGGGTGAAGCATTTTTATTTTAAATAATGTGAAATTAAGAAATAAATAATATATTTTTTAGTAGTTTTTTTATTATTATATATTACCTATTTTAGTACGAGTAGTACCACCACTTACAAGTAGGTAGGACTGTTAATGATTTAATCGCGTTTCAGGAACAGCTAGTTACCATCAGTTGCCGGTTCCAACTAGGCCGACATAGTGGATGTTTCTGCTATGTACAGTTATTGAATTGTAGCAGTGAATAAAACCTTTTATTTTTTTAACCTTTTAAAGTTGATATGGCGACGGTTATCACAGTCGCCGTCGCTATCCTGGGCAGAGATGTTTTTTTACTTTTCGCTCCAACTATTTAATACAAACATAACTTGAGTATAAGCATGAATAACCAGTAATAATTTTAAAATAAAACTAGGTATGTGCATTTATAATATTCGCATCCATAATTATAATCATCAGCTAGAAGACGTCCACTGCTGAACCTAGGCCTCCCCCTTAGAACTCCGAAACAAAAAGACGACCGAACGACAAGAAAACAAAATTCGCAGCCATATTTAAACAAAATTCGCAGCCATATTTAAACAAAATTATTTACGAGTATGTAGCCAGCGGGTGTATTCTCGCCCATCATGGTGTGAGATACATTGTAATAGGCGTTATTTGTCGCACGGCTGCTACTGACGGCTTTGTAACGAATATTATTCAGGACCGATATTTCAATACTCTCTAATCTTTCGCGTATACTTAACAACGTTACTAAACATCAATCAATCAATCAAATTAACACGCAATTTTACCACAGGGATAGGCAGAGAAAAAGGAAACTCTGTCTCTGCTCATCCTAAAAAAACTCACTCGCTTCCCTCACATCTACAATTCTCTTTATACAAGCTCTACGGTTATGGGCACCAGGCAACCCAGCTTTCCTGAGGGTGTCTCCGATTTGATCGGAAAACCCTTATCACTTAACGTGGTTTAGTGATAACATCCATTTACGAAATTGATACTTATATTTAAATAATGAATTCAGTTATGAAATAATATAGTTTCTTTTTAGTTATTTTAAGCAGCCGTTTGAAAAGATTTGCAGCGATCGTCGTTGGTCGCAGGGTGCTGAGCTTTTGAAACTGATTAAAATATTCAAAATAAACGCGATAGTTAGCCGTAAAAATCTTTAATTTCAATGACGTCGCATCAGAGATAGTCTCAAGGAGACTAGCAACATTTCCCTTTTGTATAGCAAGAGTAATACGTTGGCAGAAATAATTGCCAGCCTTCCTGTCTCCAGACTTTTCCGTCAGCCGTTTAGACAACTCCTTGGTCAGGCGTTTGGCTAAAGTTCTCTAAAGGCCCATCGTCTCGATTCCAAACGGTGCAAGCTCCTAACCTGTCCCGAGGTTACGAGTAGACAAAAATACATTCATCCCGCACCGATCCACTAGGTACTGCAGGAACCTACTTAGTTAACTATTAGTTGTATGGTTAGTATGAACACATAAGTATAGTAAGGTTTGAATCACCGACCCTTAGTATTGTGTCGACGCTTTTGTTAAAGGATAATTATGGAGAAAACGGAGTTAGATATTCATTGACGCTTATGTATACATTTTTATATATGTAATGTAACCATGAGGGGTTGACTTTGGTTGAAATGTATTTCTATAATGACATATTTCTATCTCAGTTGTTGTGTGGAGAACACAATAGGCTATCTCGTTTATTTTTGATTTATTAATCTACTAGAAATGGAGGCGTTAATTTTACAATATGTCGTTTCGTTATGCGACACTATAATCTGTCGCGTGATTTCACTTTACCTAATGTAGGTATTGATTTATAGATTATAATTTAGGTCGTTATTTCTATTTATTTGAAAAACTTTATTTAAGTAGATATATAGATAGCAAGTAGCAGTCCCATCCACAACCTATGACGGCCTAGTTGGAACTGACAACTTACAAGCTCTCTGAGATCTGTATATTGTAAGTGGTGGTACTATCCCTTATCGGCAGAATGGGCACCACTGCCTACCATTCTTTGACAACCAGACCCCGAGCAAATCTCCATCTTTATAAATATTTTTTTATTAACAAATATTTGTATTCAATTTATTCATTAAACATTATGAATAAAAATGAAACAAATCTTTGTTTCGACCGGGAATGAAACCCGGGACTTTATTTATATGTTGTTAAAGTAGTTATTTCATTTGTGTTAATGAATTAAATAAATTTTATGTGGCTTACTATCGCGTTTATTTTGGTTTTGATTTTACATTTTTTTATTATTCCGACGTTTTGAGAGCTTTGCAGCCATCGTGATCATAGTATTTGGTTGTAAAATCAAAACCAAAATAAACGCGATAGTAAGCCGCATAAAAAATGTTCATTTATGTTTTTAAATTTAGGTAGGTATATACTGCATAAACTTATCCACTTTTTTGTTAATCTTTATTAAACCTTTCTCCGCTAAAACAACTAAGAAAATTTGAATATATATATATATATATATATATTCTGAAGGTTTTGGTGGTTATTTTCTAGCGTCATTAGGACTGTTCTTAGCATGTACTAAGAACAGTCCTCCATTCTAATAGTACAACAAAGCATATTTAAGAAAACATTTACCTTTTTATAAATTTATTTTTCTTGTGACATCGATATCTGACCTCGACCCGCCTGATGGTAAGCAAGAAGAGATCCAAGAGTGCCGATGACTACAAAACCGAGTCTTCACGGCTGCCCCAGTCGCTGTCACTATGCCAGCCAAAGGTGCTTCTTCACGCATCGCTTGAAGGATCCAAGGCAGAACACATGGGCTGGTGAAGCATTCCACTTGTCGATTGTTCTGCAAAGAAACGACGAACTGAACTATTTAGTTCGACTGCCGATTCGGTCGACAAAATTCGGATGCTTCCCTGTGCGGGTATAACGGGAGTGAAAAGACTATATAAGAACTTAATAATAAAGATAACCTTGTAAAGTCACCAAGTAGTAACCGCTCACCAGTAACCCGATACGCAGATTCAAAGTGAATTATCTGGTAATGGGAAGTAATTGGGCGGAATAACCATATTAACAAGTAACACGAACCTCCCTCACTCACTCGTTACTGGCCCTCATCTCTAACATTATTCATTCATTACCCCATTATGATCTACTGTTTAAATTATTTGTGTTGTTATCTTCAAAATTTGATTCTATAGTCGGTTTGCCATTTTTATTTTACATTTCTATACCTAGGTACTAACAGCCGGTTGTACCAAAAGAGTTTCAATTTACGAGTTTTGTTTTACTTTGTACTTATTCTATTAGGTACGTTTATTATTACGAAATCGTGTATTAGGTTGTTGATATAATTAATTAATAATATCGAAACTACCATTTATATTTGTTTTTATCATTAGAAATAACAAAAGTAGTACATAGACCCCAAAATGAATGATGTCCTTTAGCTCTGTATAAAATATCCGTTAAACGTAAATGTTAAATGTGAAGTTAAAGAGTGGTGCAACTCATTTTTTCTTTTATTTATACGATACTTTTTACAAATTGGTAAATTATTACATAATTTTTGGTACAACCAGCTGTAAGTTTCTATAGAATGAATTAAACAACATTTTACTACCGCGTTTATTTTGGTTTTGAATGTACATTTTTTTATTATTTCGACGTTTAATCTAACACCTGGGACCCCATAATACACAAACTCAAGTCCCAAATCTAGCAAACTGCCAAACCAGATGACATCGTCAGAAAAACAAAATGAAACATCAAACGGGGTTGTTTTAGAAACAATAACAGCATCAACCAATAGGATGACCAACACCTCAGTCTCTCCGTGACCACGATGGCTGCAAAGCGTCGGAATAATAAAAAAATGTAAAATCCAAACCAAAATAAAAGCGATAGTAGGCCGCAATTTTTTTTAAATTTATTAATAATGTTTGCGCAAAATCTAAAAAAAGACATGTATTTTAATAGAAATGTGAAAATATGTACTTCCTATAGAATGATCCGAGGAGCTCTTTAAACTTGTTCTTACATACCTCGTATTCGTGGGCAAGCATTCAAATTCTGTCGACCGAATCGGCAGTCGAACTCAAAGGTTTGGTGCGTCGTTTCTTTGTAGAACAATCGACATATGGAATGCTTTGCCAGCCCATGTGTTCTCTACATCCTATAACCTTGGTTCCTTCAAGCAATGCTTCACTAGGCCGGCATAGCGCCAGCGACCATAGACATAGTGACCATAGTAAAAACTAACGTAAAAGCTAAAAACTAAAAAGTCATGCTTACCATCGAGGCCAGGTCGAGGTTCGATATCGAGTCACAATAAAAAAAGCTACTAAAAGTGCTTATTTGTACATCGGCAAGTGGTTTTAAACTGAAGATTTTTTGGTGAAGAGATCTCATCATTACCACTATACCACGGTCGTGTTTAGATTACTACAAAAATAACAATCCTAAATATTCGATAGGTGTCCAGACAGATGGTTTATCAATTAGAACACAATTATACATAACGTTAACAACAAGAATCTGGTGTTGTATCTTTGTCACGTGGGTGGAGGGTTTTACAGATTACAAGATTGTCACAATAGCCCCAGGGGCTTAAGGAGGTGTCAGCCGCGATGTAGATAATGGCCGGACAAACGGGAATCCGCTTATCGTTGAATAATGTCCGAACTTGAGCACAGGTCACACGATTCTATCAATCCAAAGAAGAAATTGTAAAATAGAAAATTGAAGATCGCATGTTTAATTGTTTATTATCACTTATTAATAGACAATCTACAATAAAAACTGTCACACTATATTATTAAATATAAATTTAAGTAAGTACGATCGAATAAAATTTACGGGTAGGTACACATAGGTGCGGGGTGCGAATTTAATTTTATCAAGTTTTCATTACTCATAATATTAGAATGGAATATAACAAAAATTATTAAAGAAATACCTACTAAAATTGGACCATGTTAACTACAAAGTGGAGTTTGCAATCATTTCTTATGGAATTATTAATCAATCAATCAAATTGTTACGCCTTTTTCCCACAGGAATAGGCAGAGACAATGGAGCGCCTTGCCACGATCCTCACATCCACAATTCTCTTCATACAAGCTCTACTATTATAGGTATATTTATGGAATTAACCCAGTGCCTAAGATTTGACGTGGACCCAAAAGTAGAAAAAATTGCATAATAAAAAACATAGGATAAAAGGAACTTCGACGCAAATACGTTAAGCATGTATTTTCTATCTATCTAAATAAGCGTGTTTTTTCTATCCAATTTTAAATATTTTGATTTATCTGATGTGGATGGTAGGCTCAGAAGGGTGTTTTCTGACCAAATCGGAGACTTTCACAAGTAAGCTGGGTTGCCCAGTGCCCGGATGTGATGGAGTTGTGTCAGGATTTAGCGCTTCTTCAAGTGGCGCTTCTTTGTCTCTGCCTATCCATGTGGAAAAAAAGGCGTGACAATATGATTGATTTATATCAGTCACAGCCATTCATGATTGATGCGATATAAGCAACCATGCTCGTGAACGTGTTACCACTCCTTATCGATGTGGTGTCAAGCATGTAAGCTTCTACGAACGTATAGAGTTTGTACTTATTGTTCTTTTTTTCATAATAAAAGACTGCTTTTATTCTATTTGAGCATCGATTAAGCTGTTTAAAGTTGGAGGTGTAAAACCTTGCGGCTTGTTTTTTGTACCTATTTGTAGATAACAATATCTCCTCGCGTTTAGTTTTATTTAGCAGGTTTTAACATCTCTATAGGTAGGTACTAAGCTACTACAAGTGTATTATAGAAACTGGACGACCAAAGTGACCGAAGTGCTCGGTTAAGGTAACCAATTGACTACTTCCTACTACACCAGCCACGGTCGCCTTGGTTTTAGCATAAATATTAAATATTATTATTTTTTAGATTCGTCTAGAGATGAGTCGTATAGACATGCGTCTTTTTCGAAAGCATTGTGAGATAAAGCACCTCGGCCCAGAGTTTTCAGTCTTCGGCGCTCTTGGATCTCCCCTTTCTATATAAAGTAAGGCTCAGCCAACGCAAAAAAAATTATTATGTTTGTTTACGAGATTCAACTTACAAATACATTTAAATTGCAAATACATTCCCATTTGCAAGAAGAAACGACTCGTCTCCTGAGGAATAATATAGACAATGTCGATATTTTTCTTTTTGTTTTTTTAAGACTAAAAAATGAATGAATGATTAACTGTTTATAGTTAAACTACCAATTAAATAAATCATTAGTTTACATCAAAACATCGAGCAGACGAGGCTTACTTTCGTCATTCAGTTCAGCCTACACCACAAACTATATTAATAAAACATAATAATCAGCTTAAAAACAACAAAGGGTGTGACCGACAATATTAATTCCTCATACGCTAGCTAAATATAAAGTCTTGTACAAATACAAACATTATTTTAGTAACACGATAAGTTTAGTATAAAAAGCTCCCACAAGCGATTAGCAATGCCCCCTCGCTCGGATTTAATCCCCCTCCATACAACTGGGACTTCATTTTGTTGCTGATTAATTTGTAAAAACTTTGCACGCGTCCCACTGGGAAAACAAATAGATCAACAAATTTATTCCTTTTTGCATTTTGCGTTAAACGTAACGCACAAATAAACGACTTTAAGAACTAATTCAGTTTAAGGTTGCTTTTGTTGTCAATAACTTTTGTTAAACCGATATTTATTGCTTCAACTTGATTGAAAGTCTGTTCAGACGGTTCAAATCGCGAACGTATTCGCAGTTGATCAACTAAATTCGCTTCGTGTGAATGCCGTCTTTATTACAGTGAAATTTATTCCTTCGTTTAAAGCATACAATGCAATACGCATATTACTTAAGTCTTTTCTTAAAATATCATTAAGGTAATAAAATAAAGATAACAACACTATCAAAGTATCCCAGTGGAAAATATTATTTGTAGATTGTTTAATAAAGAATCGATGCACAGAACCTTTTAATTGAATGGCGAAATCTTATGTAGTTTAAAAACGTAAAACAAACTTTAAATCATTTGAATTACATGATCCATAATATAATCATATGCATAAAAAGATAAGACCAAGTTCTAGTGAAATCACCATACCTACATGATTTCATTCTAACCAATTCTACTACACGAACGTTTCTGTACATGTAAAAAAGAAAACGAAAAAAACAACCAGACCCGGAGTAAATATTCGTTTCTTTTTATTCACATTTTTGTAAATATCAATCTAATTAATCAATATAATATCAATCTACTAATTATAAAATGAAAGCTATGAAACTATATGGCAGCCAAAAACTCAAAAACTATATGGCAGCCAAAAACTCAAAAACTATATGGCAGCCAAAAACTCAAAAACTATATGGCAGCCAAAAACTCAAAAACTATATGGCAGCCAAAAACTCAAAAACTATATGGCAGCCAAAAACTCAAAAACTATATGGCAGCCAAAAACTCAAAAACTATATGGCACTCAACTTCAGTTTTTTTAGTCGTCGGCACTTGAACCTCTACCATGCTTACCATGGTGGTAAGATTAAAAAAATCGAGTCACAGTAAAAAAATCTTCACCTAGGAATAGAACCAGGGACTTTACGCGTAACAAACTGGTGTCCTAGCCAATGCGCCATGCCTGTTATCATTTACTTTCATTGTATTAAATTTATAATACTTCTATAATATTAACAATGTTTTTAGGCCATGAGATCCATAGCTATAGGTTATATTATGATGTATAATCCACCCAAAATATACCTACCCTAAAAGTAAGGGTGATTATTTGCGCGGCTTGATTGACAGCGAGGGTGTTAAATAGCAGCCACAACGGAGCCTTCATAATACGGACAAAATGAAATATTTTATTACAATTCAAGAGAAAATTTATTATTTAAAAGCTTTTTTGGTCTGATTTTAATAGAAGCTGCACTACTGGTTTGTATGAGATTTATTCCGTGCAAGGCGAGACACGTCTGCAGCCGCCGCAATACGCATTAATAGTTTCCAAACATCCTATTAATTAATCTATAACTTAGCACGGAATCAATCTCATACAAACCAGTAGTGCAGTCTGCAGTCGCCGACGGAATCACACCTTTATCTTGGTAGCTTTAATGAAAACTGACACCTTGGTTTACCTACAATAGTAAAACAGTGAGTCCTTTACAGCCGGTTGTACCTACAATAGTTTCAATTTACGAATTTAGTTTTACTTTATACCTTTTCTATTACTCGTACGCTTACTATACCGAAACTACCATTTATATATGTTTTTATCATAAAATATCTGTTAAACGTAAATGTAAAATGTGAAGTTAAAGAATGGTGCAACCCATTTTACTTTTTTTCATTTACTTATACGATATTCGTAAATAATAAATTTTGGTACAACTGGCTGTTAAAGTGTAACCAGCTTTTTTAAGAGTGGTAGGCAGAGTTGGTGATCACTTGCCCAGTTTGCTGAAGTGATATAGTCGCGTTTCGGGATTAGGTTGAAAGTTGCCGGTTCCAAATAGGCCGTGGATGTGACAGCAACTTTGCAGTTATTTAATACTGTTAGAATTAATACTGTTACTATGCAAAAAAGGAAAAAACATGAAATTTTAAGGCTTAGATGTAGAGTGGTAGGCAGATCATTTTTAGTCGGTGATCATTTTGTTGATTCGGGTGTGTATAGACCGTAAGTGACATGTTGCATGTTGCAAAGTGACTCAGTTGCATCTCAGTATCAGCTTAAAAGTTGCCGAAATGCCGCAGCATAATAAAATAGCGGTGGATGCAACTGGTATCTTGTCGTTTAGAATGGCGTTTTAAGGGGAAGGCCTATGTTCAGCAGTGAACGTTTTATGGCTGATGATGATAAAAACTTTCGCTTAACAGCAGGCGATATTCATGTTAATATACAAAAGGATTATGAAACGTTGCGCATATTTCCTTCCAATATTATGTTGTTATGAGTCCTCATTTAATGTTAATGAAGATGGGTCATGTGGGGAGAACGAGAGGGTGCTATGTTCAATCTCGGATGAAGAATAATATTCCATCTTTTGTGAGGGAACGTTTCTATTGAATTGCACGATACGATTTGTATTTTCTTTAAGCTTTTAATTTTATTAATGAATTGAACAAATTTAATGCGGCTTACTATCGCGATTATTTTGGTTTAGACTTTGCAATTTTTATTATTCCGATGTCTCGAGAACTTTGCAGCCATCGGTCAACCATCAGTCTCTCCGTGGCCACGATCGCTGCGAATCTCTCAAAACGTGGGAATAATAAAAATTGTAAAATCTAAACCAAAATAAACGCGATAGTAAGCCCTATAAAATTTGTTTAATTCATTAATCAATTATCGCGGAAAATCTAAGAAACTTTTAATTTTATTGACAAATATTTGTAACATCCATTAAATATTACAAAGAAATGCTTTGTCTCGACCGGGAATCGTACCCGGGTCCTACGCGTAGCAGAGGGATGTAATACCAAAACACCACGCGGATCGTTAGAGTATCTAGTACATACCTACGAGTAGCAGCTGTCATCCGAAACATTTCTATAACATAACATTATTTTTAATTTAATTATGTAAAGGCGACCGTGGTGTAGTGGCAGTGCAATGGTTACACAAACCGGGAGCACGAGTTCGAAACCACCCACCTGTACCAATGTTTCTTTGATATATGTACTTTGGTTGTCCTGTTTCTATGATAACAAGCACTTTAGTAGCATAGTTTAGAAATGTAATTAAATAAAAATCATGGTAATAAAAACTAGATTAAATATATTTGTCACCCTACATGTTGGTTATAGTTAACTAATTAAACAAAATTTATTTTTTATCCTGATTGTAGCCTGTTGAATCTACTATTAATCAACATACTATGAACTGAAATCTTTTTGAAATATAATATGAAATTAATCAAAATAAATGCGATAGTAAACCGTATTTCATATTTTCCAAACAATGGTTGCGCGTTAAAATTTACATTTACATTTAAATTGGAGACATCCTCCAGAAAGCTAGGTTGCCTAGTGCCGATAACCATAGAGCTTGTGTAAAGAGAATTGTGAATGTGAAGGAAGCGAGGGAGTTGTGTCAGGATTGTGGCAAGTGGCGCTCTGCCTATCTCCGTGGAAAAAAGGCGTGACAATTTGATTGATTGATTGATTATTGCGCAAAACATATCAAGTAATGTGTTTCGTATGATCGTGTACAATGGAACTGTTTATAAAGGATTAACATTGGTCGCGTCAAATAGCATGTGGGGCTGTTTATTTACTGCATGCTAATGCACTTAGCTAATGCGATGAGGCGTCTCTAATGCTGTCAAACCACAACACTATCTAACTATCATCGTACAATATTTACTTATCTGTTTATTATTTTATTGGGGCTTTAAATCATCGGCCGTTTGTTTTACGTTTCGATGCTTACCGAGTATTTGATGAGAAATGACATTTTGATTTAAATTTTAAATGCACCTAGAAAATATTATTCTCGAGTAATAAGTTTGACTTAATTTTTAGTTGTGATTCGACTTGCTTAATGTTATGCAAGGGACGACTGAAAAGAACCGATTTAATAATCGGTTGGCTCAGTCGCCGTTACTATCAAGGCCAAATACGAGTGAAACCGATTAATAAAACTTTTTATTTAATAAATAATTTATTGTAAGGTAACTGTAGAGCTAGTATGAAAAGAATTGTGGATGTCAAAGAGTGGTATGCAGTGGTACCCAGTCTGCCGATTCGGGGTAGTACCAACACTTACAAGTATGCAGACCGTGAAGTGATTTGGTCGCGTTTCAGGATCAGCTTGTAAGTTGCCGGTTACAACTAGGCTGGTATAGTGGATGTGATACTTATAGTTATTAAAATTGTAATAGCAGTGACATCCATTCACAGACCACACTCGAGGTCTCAATCAAAATCAAATAAATTGTCACGCTTTTTTCCCACAGGGAAAAGTAGAGTCATATGTCGAGTCACAATAAAAAAAATGTGTCAGCAGCGTGGGAGTCAAGACCGTGGCAAGTCTTTGCCTATCCCTGTGAGAAAAAGGCGTGACTTATTCCCACAGGGTTGATGGAGAAGAGTTTGATATTATAGAAGCCCAGTTCTATTACTTCGTTGATATTGGATATGGACCGACTCTAGGTTACCACTTAGGTAGGATCAGGCGGGGTGCTGATATGTGCCAAATCACAAAAAAAATACTTACACATATATGAAAGTTGCTTTATGATGTATGGGTAGATATCCTCAGTTAGCAATACCTACTTAAATTAACATCCATAACACAGGCAGCTCAAGAACAAAAGGTGATTTAGGTGGAATTTTAGTGCTTCTCGTGAGCTTGTTGTCGGCGTATATCATGTCTTGATTAGTTTATGTGACTTTAACCACACTCAATATGTGGGAATGTGAAGCAGAACCATAGAAAATATATTAATAGACATCGCTTTAATGAATTAAACGAATTTTATGCGGCTAGTGTCGCTCGAAGAACCAACAACCGATGGGGAAGGAAGGTTCTAGAGTGGAGACCACAAACCGGAAGACGCCTCCCACTAGGTGGACTGACGACATAGTGAAAGTCACGAATAACCGGTGGAAGCAACCGGGGGATGCCTATGTTCTAGCTGTTGATGATGAGTATCGCGTTTATTTTGGTTAGTGATTCCCTCCGTGACCACGATGGCGGCAAAGCTCTTGAAACATCGAAATGATAATAAATTGTAAAATCCATAACCAAAAATAAACACGATAGTACGGTTCGAGAGCTTTGCAGCCATCGTGGTCACGGAGAGACTGAGGTGTTGGTCGTCCCATTGGTCGATGCTGTTATATTTTCCAATAGTTTTAAATAGTACCCAAGCCGCATAAAATTAGTTTAATTAATTATTTAATGTTCGCGCAAAATCTAAGAATATTCTATTAAGCTTTAACAGTTACGCGCGAAGGTCTCAAGTGCGGTAGCGATCCCGTATTTAACAATATCACAACATAAGCTTTATAGTTGCTTCTCTTCACAGGCTGCTTTTTATGTCTATCAATATATGATCTGTGGGTGTATGAACCAGGCTATTCAATGTCAGAATGATTGCTGGTTGCAATTAGGCTAAAATCCGTTTTAACTAATTAAAGGGTTATTATTATTACCGGCCCATTTATGTGTTCTCTATAATTTTCAAGCGATCCGTGAAAAAGCACCTCTTCCTGCTTTTCGAAAAACTGAGTCGTATTTTTTAGTCATCAGCGATCTTGGACCTTGCCTTAGTTATCAACAGTATCTTTAAAAAAAAATTGAGTATGTTTTCTAAAACACAAGTTTATTTTATTAACACGCTTTTATTAGCTTAATTGTGTCAGGATCGTGGCAAGTGGCGCTCCATTGTCTCTGTCTATCCTTGTTGGAAAAAGGCGTTACAATTTGATTGATTGATTGTTTTTTGATTATTAACTTAACTTGTATGTATGTAACTATGTAACGGAATCTTTTAAATTAATTTTCACCCACACAGAGGTCTTGAAATAATTTGAACATTTGTACACGTATTAAAAACCGATGACAATACAATATTATTATTTTTTGGCCAGCATAGTGACGGCGACTGAGGCAACCGTGAACTGACTCGTTATTTTCAGTCGTCGCCATTATTGGACCTCCTCTTGCTTACCATTAGGCGGATCAAGGTCAGATGTTAAATCACAATAAAAAAAAGGACATATTTTTTTTGTTTTTTGTGTCACAGATGTCAAGTTAAAATAAAAAATAAGTCACAAACTTTTTTGTTGTTTAAACTATACCTATATATATTTTTTAATTATTTAAATAAAAATACGATTTTATGTTAAGCTATTAAACTGAACAATACAGTAAATGATTCTATACTATCATAGAAACAGGACGATCAAATTACGTTTATCAAAGATACATTGGTATCGGCAAGTGGTTTCGAACCCATGCACTCGGTTTGCGTGACCATTGCACAGCCACTACACTACGATCGTCTTATACAGGCTTCCAAGTTTAGCATTTAAGAGATAGGCACTAAAACTGTTTATTTGCATGACATGGAAACGCTGCCTTTTATCGTTTATGTTTTGTATGGGGTCGACTTCCGCTGTTACGTCGTATTTTATTTTACAACTCGTATAAAGTTTTACGTCTGTACATCTTTGGTGAACATTCGATGCTACTTTTGTGAAAACAATTGCATGGTGATAAGTGATTCTAGAAATTATATGTTTTCTATTTTGAATTGTGGATGTGAGGAGAGCGAGGAGATTGAATTGAATTTTATTTCTATACTAAGCAAAAGAGTAGCGTGCCTTGGTGGGGCCCCGTATAAAAAAAATTCTTTGGGGGCCCTTAGGAAGGATAAAGATTTCTCACAAAAGAAAAAAATTGCATAAAATTAAAAGAAATATTTATTGCTTTTTTTGCCGAAAAAAAATTAAATTATTAAATAAAAGCTATGAAATAAATATTTCTCCAACCGGGAATCGAACTCGGGACTTTACGCGAAAAAAACTGTAGTGCTAACCAATTGGCCACGCCTGTCGTCATAAAATAAGTTGAAAGCAATTAAGTTTCTCTTATAGGGTGATTAAAGAAGTGTAAAACGATAACGATACCTCGTGTGTGTGAATCCACTAGTCATCGTCATAAAGAAAGTGTTGCGTGCGGTTCATAGCTACTACAATTGACGTATTGCTTATTGTCATACTATGTTGCAGCGACAGTAGCTACTTGCCAATGTTACTTTCAAATTTACAAATGCAAAATAGCGTATTGTATTCGCCTCTCTTATGCTTTGTTAGGTGTCGGCTTTAAAAACACGCAAGAGAATTTTAAAAAATATTATCTTTAGCGTGGCGCGACATTAAGGCGACCGTGGTGTAGTGGCAGTGTAATGGTTACACAAACCGAGAGCACGAGTTCGAAACCACCCACCGGTATTTGATATATGTGCTTAGGTTGTTTCTATGATACAAGCACTTTAGTAGCTTAGTTTAGAAACGTAAAAGAAGTGCACTGCCACTACACCACGGTCGCCTTGAAGTAGCTGTGTAGAAATGTAAATAAAAAATGCTATAAGGCTTTTTAAGGAAATATCAAAAATGTTAGTCGACATCACAGGAGACCGAAGAGTTGGCAGCTACCTCGGACAAAGAATTAGTCTAGCTATTCAAAGGGGGAACGCTGCCAGTATCTACGGAACCTTGCCTAAAGGGACTCCTTTTAATAATGTATTTTAGTTATTTTTTATCAATATATGTATTAAATAAAGAAATTATACAAGTTTAGTTAATAAAAAATATATATGACAACATTCTGCAGGACAAACTTATATCAATTAATCAAATAATCTTAAAATTTATACTATTTTTATTAATTACAATAAAATCTAAACATTAGCATTACCTAATTTTTATAACATCTAACTCTGTAACAGATCGTTTTCATTTCTGCCATATTTTCAAATATATTTCATTACTTTTGAATAGCAATCTGTCAGTAGTAAGTAGAAGTGGGGGCTGGTCTCAGTGTTCAAATTCACAGTTATCCCAATTTTCTCATTAATACTTTTTTCACATTTCTATACAAAGCTATGACAGAAACATGCGTGTCACAAAGACCGGCAAGTGGAGTTTACCACTTACGAGTATACAGACCTTGAAGTGATTTAGTAAAGTTTCGGGATTAGCTTGTAAGTCAGTTCCAACTAGGCCGGCATAGTGGACGTGACTGCTACTTACAGATATTGAATTGTAGTGTCAGTGACATCCATTCATGGACCTCACTTCAGCTTAAAATCTAGCTGGGTGTTGTCATATGTCGAGTCTCAATAAAATAAAATAATAAGAATAATGTATCCGTTATTTTAAAGTAGACAACAGACAGTCCCTTGAATATTTTTATGATTTCCAAAGCTAAATGTATGCGGTCGATTGGAGAAATATCCCATTGTATATAAATGGCGACGTGGGTGCTTCTGTGCTATTGAATGTCTGTAATGCTATCTTTTCTTATTCACTGTGTGGCATACCTATTGGTTGACACTGGTTGACACACGAGTCTAGGGGCTCGAGTCCCGGACGGAGCTAAGATTTGTTAATAATAAAAAAAGAGATAGATATTTGCTTCGGGTCTGGTTATAAAAGAGCGGTAGATAGGTAGTTTCAGAATCAGCTTGTAAGTTGCCGCTTTCAACTAGGCCGGCATGGTGGATGTGACTGCTACTTACAGTTATTGAATTGTAGTAGCAGTGACATCCATTCATGGACCACACTCCAGCCTAACATCAAGAGGGATGCTGTTATATGACGAGTCACAATAAAAAAAATACTAGACTAGGTAGAGCTGACGGCCTCCAGGCGGGACGCTGTAATATGGCAGGCCACAATAAAATATGATGAATTTCAGTTACGGATTGATAAACAAAACAGATCGAATGTTACATAATGTTTTAAAAAAACTTAGTAATCTACGATATGTTTTTATTTAGATATTTAAAAACTTTATTGTTTTATACAAAAGGTGGATTTCATGCCTCTAGCATTCTTTGCCGGCCAAACCTTTATGGTGAACCTTAAGATGATGGTGGGTAGTGCAACAAAGTTAAAAATATGGCTATACTTATAAAATAGGTTAAAAAATAAAACTGTACTATATCATGATCACATTATACATAAGTAATTAAATATATATACTTATATAAAATAAATACAAAAATACATAAAACATTCCACGCGAAAGAAATTATTCAGAAATATAAAGATTTCAGGAGTCCTCTTTGCAATCACGAGATGGCATTTCTACTCCTCTCTTTACGTAGACCACACCCACTAACTGAAGATTTTATATCAAACATCTTATATCCAAACAAAGATAGGAGCCTTTCGGAAAAGAGTTCACACTGTTCTCCCCACGGATATTGATCGGGAGGTTCACCCCTGACTCTCCCGCAGGAGTTTGGGCGGAAGGGGGGTGGGTTGGTTGAACTGAACATAAGGCTTTCGCGGGCGAGTGCGCGATACGAACATTATACGGAAAGCGGTACCTACTGGGATTATGTGGGCCACTTGCTTTTACCGCGCGCGGAGATTGCTATGGATAGCCGATATTATATATGTAGCTTATGTCATATTATTTTATTTAAAAAAATAAAAATATCTCCTAATGACGTCACATCAGAGATAGTCCCAAAGAGACTGGCAACATAGTTATAGTTTAATTATACTTAATATACCTACTTTTATATTTATCTGTTTATCTTTTAAGTGGAGCTTCATTGTCTCTGCCTATCCCTGTGGGAAAAAGGCGTGACAATTTGATTGTTTGATTGACTGTTTCTCAATAAAGGATTATTTTATTTTTACAATATAAATGTTTTTTTATTATTATGACGCGACATCTGATCTCGACTTGGCTGATCAGTAAGTCAGTTGCCATGGGAGGATTAGGAGCGCTAACGATTGAAAAAACTGAAAGAGTTTACGGTTGAGTCAATCGCTTTCGCTGTGCCGGTCACATCTCTTTATTATTTTAGTTAAAATAATAATAAATATATTTTTTACTAAACCGAATTATTATATATAGGTAACATATTTTTTGCTTTTCTTAATCTTAATTGTACTTTAACTCATAACGATGACAATAATGATAAAAATCATATTTGATCGTTAGATAGTGCTTAGTGGCATTAAGACAGCCTTTTATAATTATGTAATAAGGTTTATAACCTAAAGTCGACTACTAAACGAATACGTATGCAAAAAGACTTGACTTAGGGCTACCACAGCCGCCGTCACTATGCCGGCAGGGGTGTCAATGTACGTTTCGTTTTATATAAGTTACATAGATGGAAAGAACACGGGCAAAGTATTGTCTTTTCAACAAAAATGATGCGCGATAACGACTTATCGGATGTCGATTTGGACAACAGAATGTGGATGCTTTTTTCGACCTGAGCATCATGATAAAAGACGACCTATTAAAAAGGCACATATGGTTAAAGAGGACGTCGGAACACTTCGTATTATAGGCGATCAAACCCGTCATGTCTATGATTTTGTAACATTTGTGGGATAAGAGGCTTAAATAAACTCAATATGTAAGTATAAGCTAAGTATAAAATGTAAGTTATAAATTTGCAAGTGATGTTTTTCGCCTTCAAAAACATTGTCTGCAGAGAGTTAATTCAGAGTTGTAAGTAGATTTAGAAGAACAACAATTTATGTTAATCCAATCGAAAGCTCTTTACAATCTTCGGGAGTTACGGATCAAAAAATGCAAATTGCGCGCAAATCCATTGAAACACAACACAATCTCTATGGGATATAGGAGGTAGGTAGAGACGGCGGCAATCCGCAGCCGTGGGACGAGGCAGGGGGGCCGGCTGTTACAGCTGCCTGGGTGTGGTTTGCCGTTCAATAACTTAATACTCTCGAAAGGCTCTCACTCTGAAATCTCTCTCGTGTATAGTTAGACTTCAGCTACTTGATGATTTATTTTTCATTGAAATATTTCTTTATAGACATATTTCTTCGGTACTTAAATTATGTTTTAAATTGTAAACTAAAAACCTAGGAACTGGGTATTTTTTATCTGAATATTATAAGTATTTTTTAATCTGGCTAAGGTATTGCAACTATCAATCAAATTGTAACGCCTTTTTCCCACAGGAGACAGACAGAGACAATAAAGCGCCACTTGCCATGATCGTAAAAGGACTCCATAGCAACTACATGATCATTATTACCTAGACAATGTGTAATTTGTTCCGCATTTTGATATGACTGAAAGTTTGATATGACTGAAATGTTTCCTTCTATCAAAGGACTTCGCTGTGTGTTATAGAATCTCAATTCATTAGTATCCCTAAGTATATTTAAAACACATAATTGGCCCACAATTCTCACCTCTTTGTAATGTTTACTGTTCAAATAGGTCGT
The DNA here is from genome assembly GCA_905220615.1 of Tinea trinotella. Lineage (NCBI taxonomy): Eukaryota > Metazoa > Arthropoda > Insecta > Lepidoptera > Tineidae > Tinea > Tinea trinotella. The sequence continues at coordinate 7,447,657 of HG992314.1, forward strand.
TGAAGGTAGGGATAATGTCGTGTTGGTATTGCTGGCAGCGGCGACGAGCGGAGCGGTGTGCGTGACGGATCATGGCGGCGCGGGGCGGCGGCCGGCGGGAGCGGCGTCATTAAACGCACCCGCCGGATACGTGATACGCGGCGGTCGACAGCCATCCGGCCCCCCGAGCCGCCGCCTAGCGCGATTGGCCACGGCCGAGCGGGTGCCGTAACCGATAGCCAATCGCGCACGGGGGGCTGCGAACCGCCCCGTCGGTGTTTCGCCGACGGCATCGGCAGAACTCGCGCGACCGCGGCGCGCACTCCTCGTTCCGATGCGCGGCTCTTGGGACGAGAGCACCACGGCGGCGCTGCACGCGCGCATCTTGGAGGCGCAGCGTGGCGGCGACCCTGCTACGTGTGGCGCCGATACCACACCAGCATTGGAGTTAGCTGCACCCACTCCGTTGCTCCCGTTGCCAACTTTATCGTTCAGCGCCGCGCAAGTGGCCACCGTCTGCGAAACTCTGGAGGAAAGTGGGGATGTGGAGCGCCTGGCGCGTTTCCTTTGGTCCTTACCCGTGGCCCATCCCAATGTGGCCGAACTGGAACGTTGTGAGGCTGTGCTTCGTGCTCGGGCAGTGGTGGCCTTTCATGCTGGACGACACCGTGAACTGTATGCTATACTAGAACGGCATCGTTTCCAGAGGTCCAGTCACGCCAAGTTACAAGCATTGTGGTTAGAGGCGCATTATCAAGAAGCGGAACGGCTGAGGGGAAGACCATTAGGTCCCGTTGACAAATACAGAGTGCGGAAGAAGTTCCCGTTACCTAGAACAATATGGGACGGTGAACAGAAAACGCATTGCTTTAAGGAAAGAACGAGATCATTACTCAGAGAATGGTATTTGCAAGATCCATATCCGAATCCGACCAAGAAGAGAGAATTAGCAGCGGCGACGGGTTTGACACCGACGCAAGTAGGAAATTGGTTTAAGAACCGACGGCAAAGAGATCGAGCAGCCGCTGCGAAGAATAGATCAGCTCTGCTGGGCAGAAGTTTTGCCGGCGGTTCCAGTACCTATGATGAAGATTCAGCGGACTCGGAAATCAACGTCGACGAAGAATAGCATACGGCCCGCGATCTTTTGTGATAAAACTGTGAGCAACAATGTAGATAAAACTGCATTAAGTGCTAACAAGGTGTATATTGCATTAGTGAGCATGCCCAGGCAATAACAATAATAAACAGACTGATGTTTTGTACTTTGTTATAACTACGAACAATGAACGTCAGCGTGATGTGATACGAACATATTAAAATTAAAGTAAATAATTTATAGTGTATATATACTCGTATAATAAGTATAATTTTATCAACAAATGTTAAGTAGATATTGGTTTTGAAGTGCACTAAAGTTAGACAAGCCCGTGAAGCTAATAACGTCACTGCAACCACAAAATTAAGGTACGTGGTTCTACTTTATATCCATAAATGACAAAGTTATTATAAATCCGTAGATTTTGGATACATAAGTTACAGTGAATACCTACTTATATATTTTAATATGTAAAGAAAAGCATTTAGTAAAAATTATTATGGAATTTATTTATCTTCAAATCAAAATTGTTTTATTAGCGAAAGTTGTAATTAGATATGGAATAGAAAATGAATAGGTTTGTACCTGAAGGTTATGCTTAACTAAAAAAATATAAAACAAATATAGGGATTATTTATTATTTTAGTTATTTAGATAAAAGACGTTTTAAAGTATAAAAATAATGTGCAATTTAATATTATAATTAAAAAATAAAATCGATAAGATTTATTAAATATGCTAATAGGAAAAGCCTTTTTAAATATGAGTTAAATGAACATTGCATTATTAATTTTACAAACACTTTTATTAGCTTGAATTTTATGTATGTAATTGTGTAATGGAATCTTTTAAATAAATTTTCACCTAGTTCTAAAGGTCTGAATAATTTGAAAATTTCTACACGTATTAAAATCCGATGACAATACAATAATATCACTAAATATTTTTTATGGCCGGCATAGTGACGGCGACTGAGGCAACTGTAAACTGACTTGATTATTTCAGTCGTCGGCACTCCTGGATCTCGTCCTGCTTACCTTCAGGCGGGTCGAGTTTACAATATTTTTTACATTGTGACATAAGTTAGTTTAGTTTACATTGTCAGTCACATAAGCGTGTTTATTAGTTTTTTTTTTTTAACTATAGTTTTATTATTTTTAATACATAAAGTTATAAAAGAACATAAGATACAATAAATTAATTTGTCATTTTTTTAATTATTCACTATAAATAATGTGTTATTCGTGAGGTTATATTAAATTTTTATACATGTTACAAGCCGTGGTAGATAAATGGTCACGCAAAGCAAGAGCTCCCGGTTCAAAAGCACTTGCCGGTATTTTGGTTTACTTTAATAATTTGGTAGAATTAACACTATTAAAACACTATTAGAATAAAAATATAAAATATTAAAAAATAGTGTTGATTACCCTGTTTTATCGGCAGCGATAATAAAGCAGTAATTTTATTAAAAAATGCACATTATTTTTTGCTCTTTTATACCTAATTTGTTAACAAAATCCTAAACCAAGTTGTATTGATATTAATAACTTAATTATTATTGTGATTGTGAAAACAGAGACATCCTATTTAACATATTTTTACGTTACCTAACCTTTTCAAATCTGATCATAATATAGAATCTCAAAATATATCAATAAAAAATAAGTTAAAACGCGTCTTAACACGCAATTAAATATATTTATTCACTACGATGTTTTCTCTTAAATTATCTTTAAAACAGGTCCGAAACGTCGATGTAAATTCAAAATATTTTATTTACTTCGATGTTTTCTCTTAAATTCTCTTTGAAACAGGGCCGAAACGTCGATATAAATTAAATATATTTCCTCACTTCGATGTTTTCTCCTAAATTCTATTTAAAACAGGCCCGAAACGTCGATGTAAATTCAATATATTTTATTCACTTCGACGTTTTCTCTTGAATTCTTTTTAAAACAGGGCTTAAACGTCGATGTAAATTCAATATATTTTATTCACTTCGATGTTTCTCTTGAATTCTCTTTAAGACAGGACCGAAACGTCGATGTAAATTCAATAAATTTTGTTCACTTCGATGTTTTTTTTTGAAACGTCGATATAAATTAAATATATTTTATTCACTTCGATGTTTACTCTTAATATTTTTTAAAACAGGGCCAAAACGTAGATGTAATTAAAATATATTTAATAACGCGTAAAGACCTATTTTAACCTATACCAATTATGAATAGAAATAGCGTTAGTTTAATACAAAGTCTATTATAAAACAAATGGTCCAGGGATGGTGAACAATCGAGGCTAGATCTCGTAATGATTATGTGTAAATAAATGTAGATTTATTAATAGTTATTTTATAAGAAACAAATGTATAAATGTAACATAAAATCAAAGTGTAAATACAATATCGACTTTACAATACAGTCATTAAATTAATATTGTTAATAAAATTATATTCGCAAACATACCTACATCTTGTATTATTTCACTATCTGTATACTAATAGGTATATAATATATATTTATATATGTCCCTTAAAAATTATAATAACAGAAAAAATACAATACAACGTTGATTTTTTTTATTGTGTATGAATTTTTATAACTTAATTTAAATAGTTGTTAGGTAATAGGTATAATGTATTTAAATGTAATTGCAAATGAGCTTGTAGTCAAATAAACGACTTTTACCTAATAAATATTTAAAAAAATCTTTATCATCCTGAACGTTGAGTTTAGTAGAAAAGTACAATATTATGAACAAAACAAACAAATTATTAAATAATCAAATACATTCTATATAATCATAAATAAGTAAATGCTAAACACTGCTGAACAGCTATTAATTCTAAGCTAAGCTAACTAATTCTTTAAGCTATTATATACAAATCGTTTTACCTCTAATTAGAGTTGCCAGTTCCAAATATGAAAGACGTAGATACTGAATTAGCTAAACATTAAACTAATTTCTTTAAAAGGTAATTTTGTTATATTAATGGTAATTTTTCTTTAAAGAATTAATTTAATTAAACAAATGTTATGCGGTTTACTATCACATTTATTTTTGGTTATTAATTTTTTTTATTATTCCGACGTTTCGAAAGCTTTGCAGCCATCGTGGCCACGTAAATTTTTTCTTTGTTTAAAATGTGCTAGAACAAAGAAGCAGTGCTGGATTTATATTTTTTATGAGTGTAGGCCACCTCCGCCGCCCTATGTACCTTTCTAAAATAATAGATTTCCATTTGTAGTAAGAAATGCACTAACGTTAAATAAAGGAATAAATTATTCAATAAGAAATAGCTTAAAAAATAACCAATTATTACAATTTTTACAGGGCCTTTTAATAGCAAAACCACCTATAATATTATAATTTATGGTGTTCATTACTTAAATGAAGTAAAAAATATTTTTTTCTGGAGACAATAAAGACCTTAATATTTCACGCGTTCAGTTTTGAACGTGTTTACTTTTATCCTCTGAAATCGAGTGAGCGTCCTCTGATATCTGCCGCCCCTAGGCCGCGGCCTATACAGCCTATCGACAATTCCAGGACAGCAAAGAAGGCAATCAGTAAAAACTTTATAAGTTTGCCGTTAATAAAAGTCGAAATACCTATGTATTTATTTCACGGACACAGCCGTGAAAAGGACGACATGTCCGTTCGAATCCGGACATCCGGCAACCCTAAACAATTGAACAGTTTTTATCTAACGTTAAACGCTAAGCAATCAATCAATCAAATTGTCACGTCTTTTCCCACAGGGATAGGCATAGAGAATGGAGCGCTTGCCACGATCATTTTCCTTCCTTCCTCTTCCTCTTCCTCTTCAACTTCCTCGCTTCCTTTACAATTGAATTCCTTCACAATTCTTCACAAAAACTGTCCAAACAATTGAACAGTTTTTAATGAAACAATTTCAAGTTATTTAATTTGAATTATTATTCATAGAGCTTGTTGTGTGTATGGAATAGTTAAACGTTGCCTAAACGATTTAGTGAATTAGTGGAGCTGTCAAACTGGATGAAGCCGTTAGGTGATTTTTTGTTAGATTAGTTCGACAAAAACGTTGGGCCGTCGAACTTGGTCGACATGTTAATTGCAATCCAAACAAATTAACGGTCATATCGCTGACTAATGAGCCTCAAGCAGACAGACAGCTCGTCTATATCTACTAACTATTTATATCTACATTTTTGTTGTTGATATGCGATTACTTATAACAATATCCTAAATAAGTGGGTACCTGTAGCGGGACTGAACCGGGTTCTTGATCGTATTACCCACTGGGGCGACAAGAACCTAGTTCAGTTCAATGCAGACAAGACTCAGGTATGCGCGTTCTCGACGAAAAAATCCTCGTTTTCTCCCCTTCCTTCTCTTTGCAACATCTCCCTTAGTACTTCGGACAGACTAGACATTCTTGGAATGTCCCTTCGCTGCGACTTGAATCACAGGGACCACATCGAGCGGGCCATTAAGACCACCTCCCGCAAACTTGGCATCCTGAACAAGGTGCGGCGGTTCTTCGCGCCAGAGCTTCGCCTGATATTATACAAGGCTCAGATTCGCTCTTGCGCGGAGTACTGTTCGCACCTCTGGGACGGCTCTGCCAAGTATCTTCTCAATGCCCTGGATCCATTGCAGCGCCGAGCTGTCCGAATTATAGGTGATGCAGAGGTCACGCGAACTCTGGAGCCCATGCAACTACGCAGAGACATGGCGGCTTTGTGCGTCCTCTATCGCCTATACCACAGCCGGGAACTGACTTGGTTGCTCCAGTCGTCGTCACTCTTGGACCTCCTCTTGCTTATCATCAGGCGAGTCGAGGTCAGATGTCGTGTCACAATAAAAAAAAAAAACCTACATAAATTTGTTATCTTAAGTTTTTTTTTAATATTGTTAATATTTGTGGCGTAGCGTGGCGGGGGCGGAGGGGGCGGCCCGCCCCGGGCGGTACATTTAGGGGGCGGCAAAATTTAAATAAACTATATTAAATCGTTAAAATTTGTACCTGAAATTCACATTTATGTTCTATCTATGATTGAAACTCCTAAATAAGGGGGGCGGCAAAAATTTTTTCCGCCCCGGGTGACTGACTTCCATGCTACGCCACTGATGCTTATTTCACTGTGAGTGATCTAGAGTTTAGTGTGTTTATGATACTTTTTTTTTGGGCTCGACACATGATAGCAATTCTAGCTTAATATCAGCAAACCTGATGTTAAGCTAGAGTGCTGTACATAAATGGAGGCGACTGCTACTACTGTTATATAACTAGTAGTGGCATTCACTATGCCAGCCTAGATGAGACCGGGAACTTACAAGCTGATCCCGAAACGCGACTACCTACGTCCAGTGCCGGATTAAGCCAGCGCGTGGCCTGTAGCAAATTCTGTCCCTTGGTTTGTTTAGGTTTTCAAGTTAAGGGTATTAAATAAAACAAAACTGTTACAAATAAACTTTTCTGGATTTATTATGGGCAAATTTGGAGATAACACTTTCAATATCGACTTAAATTTTCAAGTGGAACTGAAGCATAGCCTAATCTCTTCGCGTTTAAGGCATGCAAGATATTTTACGCTCCAATCTAATTTAATATTTTTAATTACGTTTTTTATTAATATCAGACATGCGTTGGAGCGCAGGGCCCCTAAATTCGCGGGGCGCGTAGCATTTGCTACTCTCGCTAAATGGCTAATCCGGCACTGCCTACGTCACTTCACGGTCTGTATCAATTGCCTACCTGTACTTGTAGATACTTAGACAAATAGTTATCTACAGAGATCTAAATAATACCTGTAGTCAATGATATTAAAATAAAGATAAGTTACCTTCATACTGCGTGGTTCAAATTTTGTTCCGCTATGACATTATGGGCGGTAACAACAATGCGATAGCTAATACGGAACCAATGACACAGAAAGAGACAACTAAATTAAATTACAACAATTGGATTGACTTTACTGCCTCAGTGATTACGCGCTAGTGACTTATCTTCTTTTTTTTATTGTGACTCGACATATGTCAGCACCACGCTTGATGTTAAGCCGAAGTGTGGTCCATGAATGAATGTCACTGCTACTACAATTCAATAGCTGTGAGTAGCAATCACATCCACTATGCCGGCCTAGATGGAACCGGCAACTTACAAGCTGATCCCGAAACGCGACCAAATCACTTCACGGTCTGTATACTTGTAAGTGGTGGTACTACCCCGGATTGGCAGACTGGGTACCACTGCCTACCACTCTTTGATAACCAGACCCGAAGCAAATATCCACCTCTTTTTTTATTAACAAATATTTACAATATTTAATAATAATAAATATTACAAATAAAAGCTATGAAACAAATATTTGCTCCGGCCGGGAATCGAACCCGTGACTTTACACGCAACAAACCAATCGCTAAACCGTTCGTCCACGCCTGTCGTCCACGTTTGGTTAAGCCTGGGAATTTTTAATTTAAAAGTCTTGCTACTTTTTGATCACAGTAGTATTATATCTAAATGTGTTCTAGCAGCAGTCACATCCGCCTTGCCGGCATCGCTGAACACCATTCACAGGGACGTTATTAAAATAACTTTATAATATGGGTTCATTATTACAGCAAATATTATTATAAGCAATAACAAGGAGCGGAAATAATACGTGTTACAAAAGGGGATATGTTAAAATTTTCAACTCTGATGGCCCAAATAAACACTAGGCTGTAATTTTTGTAGCTTATAGCACCCCGTTTGAAGTTAAGCTGGAGTGCGTTCCATAAATGGAGTCCATTGCTACTACAGTTACATAACTGCGAATAGTAGTCGCACATCCATTACTCCGGCCTAGTTGGAATCGACAAAAATTGCTTTTTAAATATTTCATATAACATCCTGAGAAATTTTGTTTTCGTAATTTGCCTTCGCACTGTAAGATAAGTAGATATATCTTTGAACCTTGTATACCTATACTTATATTAATGAATTAAACAAAAGAAAGTCGACTGATACCCAGTATGGTACGCGAGGCTATTGAGATTAAAAAACATCCTAATTTCAATAGAGAAGGTGGTTGGCGATTATCTAACATCTGGGATTTCATAGTATTCAACTCAAGTCCCAAGTCCAGCAAACTGCCAAACCAGATGAAACCGCCAGTTATTTTTGCAAAAAATTTAATTAAACCGGGAACAGAAAAACAAAATCAAAACTCAAACGCAATAGTTTTGGAAACAATAACAGCATCAAGTGCCGTTCTCTATCGCCCACGGAGAATGTTCCGAGGAGCTAAAGAGCTCTTGTTCCTACCTCGTCTTTTCACACCCATATTACCCGCACAAGTCGGGAAAAACATCCGCATTCTATTGACTGAATCGACAGTCGGACTAAAAAGTTCGACTGCCAATTCAGTCTAGCAAACCAAGAGGATCCTCTATTTTTCATAAATTAAAATGTAAAGAAAATAAAACGTCCCGGTATAGTTATATTTACAAATTACCGTTACAAAATAATGATATTTATTTAATTTTCAAAAAATTTTCAAGTTATATATAATAATGTTCTAAGGTCCAAAGGGAACCTACCCTATAGCCATCGAATAGCCGTTACAATTTTACGTTTGTTATCATAAGAAACACTTGTGTTCGACACCCCATTCCTTTTGAACTTCCCTTTGAGTATTCTGTAACCGTTTTCATTAATTAGATTGTTTAATATTGAACTTAAGTATTTGTAAATACGTTTAAATGTAATATAAACAAAACTAATTATAGATATTTAAATATAATGACCTTATCTCTTTTTTCTATGTCGCTCGATTTATGACAGAATTCCGTCTGATCTTAAGTTGATGTTCGGTCCATGAATTGAGATTGGCAGTCACACATACCCCGGATCTAAAGGGGGGTCTAATTGTAATTAAAAAACTCGATCCACAAAATACGGAAAGGTCGTAATTTATTTCAAACGCTGGAGAGAAGGGCACCAATATCAGGTTTTTGTCCCGGTTCAAGAAAATCGTAGATCCGCAGCTGACATATAGATAAATAACTGTAAGTAACAGTCACCACTATAACAGCATTCACTATGCCGGCCAAGATGATCCCGAAATGCGAATGTTTCGCCTTACAGACCGTGACATTTAAACTTTTATACTAATACCATTTAAGTATTTCTACCATTTAAGGCGACGCGACTGTAGTGTAGTGACTTAGTACGGGTTCAAAACCACTTGCCGGTACTAATGTATCTTTGATAAATGTAGGTACGACTACTTTGGTTGTCCTATTTGTATGATACTAGCAAGCACTTTAGTAGCTTAGTATAGATATGTAAATAAGAAAAAAATATATAATTATCATAATTTTGTTAACAAAAAGTTTTTCAGTAACATTAACTAGTATTGAGTAACTCGTAGGGTAAGCCCCTGGTCATGATATAAAATTCTCGCATTTAATCTTTAATAAATAAGTCGTGACAAGGATTAACAAAGGAACGCTACGATGGTTTGGGCACACAGAAGAGATGAGTGAAAGTAGATTGACAAAATGAATTTACAAATCTAATGTATTACTGATGAGTGCGTTATTCGAGGCAGACCCACCAGAAACACCCTCATGAAAACTGAATTGCCTAGTTCCCATAACCGTAGAGCTTGTAGAGAGAATTGTAGATGTAAGGGAAGCGAGAGAGTTGTTTTAGGATCGTGGCAAGTGGCGCTCCATTGTCTCTGCCTATCATTGTGGAAAAAGGCGTTACAATTTGGATAATAATTGATAAATACCCAAATACAGCATAGCTACGTATAGTTATAGAATTTATTTTATTATAGGTAATAAATAATACGAGTATTACGATACTAAGTACGAGCTATGTAGAAAAATTTTACACCTTGCAAGAAATGAGCATCAACAGACAGCTTGGCTACCTAACTCACAGACAGCTTGTTTTATTTAATCACATTATAAACACTTTCAGCCGGTTGTACCAAAAATTGTAATTTACGAATTCGTAAAAAGTTACGAATAAGTAGAAGAAAAAATTAAAAAATGGGTTGCAACACTCTCTCGTGTATGTCGTGTATGTTGTCTGAAAACACACACACAACATACACGAGAGAGTGTTGCAACACATTTTTGCATTTACTTCTACTTATTCGTAACTTTTTACGAATTCGTAAATTACAATTTTTGGTACAACCGGCTGTTAGAATGGAATAACTTCTAAGAAACGAAGCATCAATTCATCGAATTAGGCAACTTAATCGCTAACAACAATTACATCGTACAAGTTATTGTGTAATGCTTAAGTAATTAAATATTTATGACGTTACTTTGTAATGAACTCGCTTTAATATTAAAGTGCTAGAACTTTTACACATTACCTTTATTAATATAACCTAATATATTTATTTAAATCCTTGATTGCAACAAAATAAACTTAATAAAACCAAAGTTTAAATTAAACCCCAGATTTGAACACATAAAAAACTTTAGTCATAGTAACATAGTTATATCTTGCATCCCTTGTATCCTCATAGTTCATCATAAGGTACTCCAAGTCTTTAATTTGATAACAGTCCAGCTAAAGGCTTATAGTGAGTAACATTTTTAGTTAAAGCACTATAGTTCTATCTCTTGTTGATTTGCTGATCTAAGAGAATCCATGATGGTGCATTAACAAATACTCTAGGTCTTTAAATTGATAACAGCCCAGTTAAGCCTTATAGTAAAAAACAACTTTAGTCATAGCACCATAGTTATATCTCTTAAATATCCCTTGCATCTTGATGGTCCATCATCAAGTAGGCTTTAGGTCTTCAATTTGATAACAGCCCAGCTAAAGGCCTTTAGTGAGTAACATTTTTAGTTAAAGCACTATAGTTCTATCACTTGTTGATTTGCGAAAAAATACTTCTTCCTACAATTTCTTATTACTTCTTACTAAAAATACCACTGCATCTGTTTTAATAAAACATTGTGACAAAACTTTCTTAACCAGAAGCAATATTTCACGTCGAAATTATAATTCCAGAAAACCACGAACGCGGGCGTAAAGCCATCGTTTGTTGAAACGATGTGTAAAATATTTTACGACTGATCCGCGGTGACCACACAAGAGTTCTTACTAACCGCAACATGACAAAATGTTTCTGAAAAGCCTTTTTAGTTTTGTTCGATGATTTATTCATTTTTACAGGTACGTACTATTTTGTAATGTCCTTTTTTATTGTGACTCGACATATGCCAGTTGGACGCTATGTGGTCAATGACGTGAAAATGAAACGATCTCATCATCAAGAAGAAGGCTGCATTTATTTTATTTTGCCAAAAATATAATAAAAAATAAATGAATGAATAATGTTTGTAAATGCCAAAAATGACATTTTTTATGAAAAAAAAGCTTGAAATGAAAATGAATTATAACAATTTTAATGCGAACTTAGAAAAGGTCGGCACAAAAGCATCCGCCTGAGTTAAGCTGCTACTAAAATTAAATAACTTTTAGTAGCAGTCACTCCACTATGCCGGCCTAGTTGAAAGCATAAGGTTCTTAAAGATGTCTTTGGTGCTTTGCTAAAGAAAAGGGGAAAACTGTGATGCAAACACAACTAAATAATATCAATCGATCAATCAAATTGTCACGCCTTTTTCCTACAAGGATAGGCAGAGACAATGGAGCGCCACTTGCCACGATCCTTACACAACTTCACAGCAAATAACTAAATTATATAATTTAATATATATAGTATCGATCAGAATATATTTAAAAAGCAATATTTATTGCAAACAATCGTGAACTGAGTCGGGTTTTGGAGTTGCTGATAAGCTTGACCTCCCCTTGCTTACCATCAGGCAAGCCGAGGTCAGCGGGCTTAGGTTAGCCAAGTTAAAACGATAATCGTCACTCGTCGACGATTGACAAAAAATAAAAGTCGAGTCACAATAAAAACATGTCATGCTCGTAATAATAAAGGTTTTATGCAGAGATTTAAATCCTTGCACCAAAATAATAGGTCCATAGGCGAGTTTAATGCCTATTAGGCGTTCTCTAACAACTAACCTTTGGGATGATGAGAAATTATGGGCAGGGTGCAAATATACTACAAACTACAATTACATAAACTACATACAGAGATTAAATTATTGTATTGTATTGATTTACTTTTATCAGCCAAAATGGAAAATATAAATGTCCTAAAAATAATAACAAAAACACATGTAAGGAACCTCATACCTGTACCAATTAAAGTACAAATGAAACATTTATTTAGTAACAAGTCTCCCTATATTGTCTCTTCGTATTATCCTAAAGCAATTTTCGTAAGTGGAGGGAGTGCAAATTCAAAAGAAAACTCAATAAAAGTCCATTGCGGGGCACTCGCTCGGCTGCCCACCCCAAACACGACGGAGACACGCAGAAAACATGAAGTCACTAAAAAGATCTCACAACAATAAACCATACGTAATCTTTCAGTGAAAAAAAACTACATGGAACGGAAGTGAAACGGAATTGTTTTAACACATTGAATTTTATTTTATATAATTGAAATCAAATCAAATTTTAACGTTTTTACCCATGGGGATAGGCAGAGACAATGGAGCGCCACATGCCACGATCTTGAGACAACTGCCTAGCTTCCTTCACATATACAATTCTCTTCATACAAGCTCTAAGGTTATGAGCACTAGGCAACCTAGCTTTCTTGAGGATGTCTCCGATTTGATCGGAAAACATAATATATAATACATCATAATATAATTATTACTAAAATAATAATAATTAATCATCATCATCAGCCAGAAAGCGTCCACTGCTGAACATCCCCCTTAGAACGCCATGTGGTAACCTATGCGTCACGCCTGTCGTAAACTATTTCAAATTGATTGATTTAAAATCAATCTAAAAATAAAGCGCCACATTCCAGGATCCTGATTCAAGAATAAGGTAAGCTGGCAGATGGCTATGACATCAAACTCGTCTATTACAGACCGTAAAGTGACTTAGTGTACGGGTAGTTTTGGAAACAATAACAGCATCAACCAATAGGACGACCAACACCTGTCTCTCCGTGACCACGATGGCTGCAAAACTTTCGAAACGTCGGAATAATAAAAAAATGTAAAATCAAAACCAATATAAACGCGATAGTAAGTCGCATAAAATTTGGTTAATTCATTATTTAAAATCTCTTGTACCAAAACATGAGTCCACACTTCCTTCTGTAGTACGAGTATGTTCTCCTGATACTTTTAATACTGGCACTGATCGCACCGACTGATATGAAGTTCGAGTGTTGTGATCCATGAAGTGGCGACTGCTACTATCCACAAGTGTCGTTTGGCAACTTTCAAGCAACGCGATCATCATCTGGCAAATCATAAACCAACTGCAAAATAAAAATTGATTTTATTTTATGTGAATTGGCATCTGACCTTGACTTTATTTATGGTAAGCAAGGATAGGTCGAAGAGCGAAGACGACTTAAAAAACCTTTGCCTCAGTCAATTCCCTACGACGCGACGTATGGAGTTAGGGCAATCCCTATTTTAAATTGTTCCCTATTTTTAATTGTTCTACCAATGTAGAACAATTAAAAATAGTTCCATTCAGTTCAGTTCCATTCCAGTTTAGTTCCACTCCATTCCATTCCACTTCAAATACCTACTTACTTCCAGTTATACCGAACTTCAAATAGTAAAAAGTTTAAAAGTGAATGTACCCTACGTAGAGTTTTAGAAATCTGGATATTTTTCCCCTTTGTTAAATGTAGCTTTGTATGTCTGTACGAGGTGACATTTATCGACTGTATGCGAATGGTTTAGTGGCCCACAGCCTGCGGGCATTTTGCGGGCTGCTCGTATTATGATCCCTACCAGGTATAGTCCAATAATTCCCATTGAACAATTCCCATTGATGGGGATTATTACACATTTGATAAATTGTTGCCCAATTTTCCCGTAGTGTTTAATGGGGAAAATTAGACATTAGTATGCGCCTAGCTATAATAGTATGCGCTTTTACTTAGCGCAACACTATGTTCGTTTGAACATCCCATATGGGAAAACTACTTTTAGAGCTTTTCTTAGCTCAATTATGTGGAAAAACATAGAAGCTCGATACGTAAAAACCCGATTACAGAAGTATACGATAAATGATAAAAATATCAAGATTAAGGTATGTAAGACAAATTAATCACTAATAAAACTAATATAACATAGTTAATTAGCCTTTGTGTAGGACCGTGTAGAAGCACGGCGCTACATCATCATCAAACATAGATGCTTTCTTGTTTAAGGTTTTGCGTTTTTACCGTAGTCTAATAATCCCCATCAATGGGGATTTCTCAATGGGCGACCCATACGTACCTCTCTACGCACGCATATTGTTTTGTGAAATATGAAAGCTTTGTCATCAATCAAACTTTGTAATAACGCATCTGTTATAAATTACAATATAAATATTTTTTGGAATATACCTAGTTATAACTTTACTAATGAAAATCAAAGAGAAAGAAATTGGCGTATATCATCGGTAGGCTAAGACTAGAAAATTAATTCGGCTTCTGTAGATTAGCGTGAATTTTTAAATATGCCAAATGTCACTTTACGAGTCGAACTTTTAAGGATGTTGATCCGACGATGCAGAGAAGGAGTACCTAAACCGATTCATATGGAACAAATCCAGTAAATTACTGGATTTGTTCGAAACATAAAAAAAAATTTTCGAACAAAAATTAGGTAGATTTTAGAAAATTAGAATAAGAATGGCGTTTATTAGTTTAATCAAATTAAAGTCAAAATTAGGGCCAGAATTAGCCACAAGTTAAATTAGCATTATTAGAGATAACTCAAAAAAGTGGTCCAGATCTGATCAATATTTGACCAGTAGGTCAAATATTGATCAGATCTGGACCACTTGGAAAGTACGAGCTTTCAAATAAAAGTGAATCTTTAAAATCGGTTCACTCAGAAAACACACATAAAAACATACGGCCGTATTGTATACCTCCTCCTTTTTGAGAAGTCAGTTAAAAAAGTAATGGATTATACGAATTTCTCAAGAATCGTCCATAACTAGGTACTATAGCTAGTTTTCGAGCGATATATTAAAGGGGACTCATATCCTACATTCGAGCTCGCAGCCGGATGAGTTAGGCGAGGCAGGAAATCTGGGAGATTGGGGAAAAATTGCCAACCATTTTGATGGCAGGCGACTTTGTTACAAATGCGACTATCAGACTCGAGTCTGGTACTGTGAAATTGAAAAACACGTGGGAAACGATATTATCTGTCTTTTCTTTTTTGTTTGTTTTATCGTTTAAGAACGTTTAGTGCCCCTGATTTGATCATTATCTAGGATTTTATTTTAAAAATAAATAAAAATTGAGTTTGAAAAGATTTTAAAATGAATTAAACAAATTCTATGCGGCCTAGAATCGCGATTATTTTGGTTTTGATTTTCCATTTTTTTATTATTCCGACGTTTCGAGAGCTTTACAGCCATCGTGATCATCGTGGGCGATAGTAAGTTAAGCCGCATAAAATTTGTTCAATTCATTAATCAATGTTCGCATAAAATCTAAGAATATTTTAAAGTTTTTAAAAATTCAAGAAAGATTGTTTTCTTTTTTTATTTTGGACAGCGACTGCGCCAACCGTATAACGAATCGTTTTTTTCAGTCGTCAGCGCTCTTGGTCCTCTAACATTTGAAGTTACATTATAATTTTAAAAAATACTCACCTCGAGTGCCAAAAAGCGCTTGTGACTGAAAAAAACTTGATACGGTTGTTTCAATCATCGCGTTCTTTCCTTCAGCAGCAAGTCAAGGTCAGATGCCGCGTCACAATTTAAAAAAATAGTGGTCATTATAAAGTCTTTGTGTCACTACGTCTATAACCTTGTTCTTATGAAATTCTGCGGTGGAACTGAAGCACGCTTTTCTCATTAGGCAGTGTTTATTTGGTATTTTTTTTCACATATCTATTTGCGGTCTACTAATTTCCATGTCCAAGGTCACTGGTAATGTGCTATACGCTAATGTAGCATTGACGCGGTGAGTTTTGCTAAAAAAAAATTACCTCATTATACACACATAATCAGTATCGTCTGACAAATGACTTGGAGACCTCGCTTTGTTTATTTTAAGAACTTAGTTTTATTCAAACGTATAGCTTGTATGAAGAGAATTTTGATGTGAAGCGAGTTGTGTTAGGATCGTGGCAAGTTGCACTCCATTATCTCTGCCTATCCCTGTGGGAAAAAGGCGTGACAATTTGATTGATTGATTGATGTTATTTATTTCTTTATTTTAAAAATTATACAAAAGGCGAATTTAAAGACTTTCTCTGTTAATTAACCCTAGAGTTGTGCAAAGAACAAAATAAGTAGCTACCTACTTTAAAAAGCACTGCCCATGAGATGGATCCATAGAGATAGGCCCGTTGCATATTTTTTTGAATGGTGGCCCAAATTGGACACAAAAGAGAACTATACACTTACGAAATTATCTTTTTATTCCATGAAGTTTCCTATAAAATTACATTTTCAGTTTGGAGGTTACCTTTTACCTATTAGGAAAACTACTGTTGCCTGACTTATCCAAGAGCGTAAAATGTTTACACATGGCTTCCGTTGTCTCTCCTACTTCATGACAGTGTGACTTCCTGAGGAAAATTTTAAAGGATCCACGCATCGAAGACTCTGATTTTAATAGGTATGTAATTTTAGTTTTTCTTTAAATATAAAATCCTAAGCCGGTAGAGTGGATGGGAATACTACTACCTGTTAAATAATTGTACTATTGGGGCCTCCATTCATAGACCGGACTCCAGCTTATCATCAGGTAAGGTACTGTTAAATGACGAGTTAAATGATGATTTTTAATTTTAAGGCGACCGTGGTGTAGCCGTGCAATGGTTACGCAAACCGAAGAGCACAAGTTCGAGACCACCCACCGGAACCAATGTAATTTTGATATATGACTATTGTTGTCCTGTTTCTATGATACAAGCACTTTAGTAGCTTAGTATAGAAATGTAAATTAAATAAAAGTTTATTTTGTTAAATAAAAATAACTAAAAAGTGATTTAGTGAATTAAGCTTTTATGTAAGTATTCGAATAGCCAAAAATATTCTAAATCGAGATTATATTTTAAGTTATTCATAAATACTTAGATGTTATATTAAAATCGAGCGGGAGTCGACAATGTCAAAGTTTGGTGGCGAGAAATTGAAACAATAACAGGGGTTGAAGAGTGAAATCCTGAGAGATTGACGCGCCCTCGTTCATCCCCTGAGACCCCCTCACACCTTCACCAATCCCCTCCATTCCACATCTCACCTATATTGATTCGATTTACTATACTTGATGTAGTTTCGGCAACTCCAATAAGCGTGAAGTGATAAAATAATCACCAAAGAAGTTTTTTTTATTTTTTATTGTTACTCGACATCTGACCTCGACCCGCCTGATGATAAGCAAGAGGAGGTCCAAAAGTGTACTTGTAAGAAGTTAGGATTTCTTAAAGCTTATGTTCAGCAAGAAAGCTGGGTGGCCTAGTGCCCATAACCATAGAGCTTGTATGATTGTGGATATGAGGGAAGCGAGGGAGTTATGCCAGGATCGTGACAAGTGGCGCTTCATTGTCTCTGCCTATCCCCGTGGGGAAAAAGGCGTGACAATTTGATTGATTTATTAAAAAGTGACATCGCTCGAAGAACCGACAACCGATGGGGAAGAAAGGTTCTAGAGTGGAGACCTAGAGAGATTTTTATGCGGCACGATGGCTGCAAAGCGCTTGAAACGTCGGAATAATAAAAATATTTAAAATCAAAACCAAAATAAAAGCGATAGTAAGCCGCATATTTTTTAAAATTCATGTTTTCTTTATTTACATTATTGGTGCATTTACAATGAATTAAACAAATTGTATTGTACGTTTTACGTCATTTGACTAAAAGAATTGTTTATTAACGGTTTCCATTATCAGTTACATGACTAATGGAATTAAAATTATGTTTGTTGTTTTTTATTAATGGAAAATTGTGAAAATAACAAATACATCATTAAGTTAATGGAGTAGCTAAAAGGTGTAATACTAGTTTTGTATAATAAACACAGAATTTGCACTTATATTGTTTGAAACAAGATCCAGAGCTGCATAGACGACAGGCGTGGACGAACGGTTTAGCGACTGGTTTGTTGCGCGTAAAGTCCCGGGTTCGATCCCCGGTCGGAGCAAATATTTGTTTCATAGCTTTTATTTGTAATATTTGATAGTATTAAATATTGCAAATATTTGTTAATAAAAAAAAAGAGATGGATATTTGCTTCGGGTCTGGTTATCAAAGAGTGGTAGGCAGTGGTACCCAATCTGCCGATCCGGGGTAGTACCACCACTTACAAGTATACAGACCGTGAAGTGATTTGGTCACGTTTCGGGATCAGCTTGTAAGTTGCCGGTTCCACCTAGGCCGGCATAGTGGATGTGATTGCTACTCACAGTTATTGAATTGTGTAGTAGCAGTGACATTCATTCATGGACCACACTTTGGCTTAACATCAAGCGGGGTGCTGTCATATGTCGAGTCACAATAAAAATAAAAAAAAAATTAAACATAGGCCAAAGAGCCTCCACTACAAATAGCCGGCTATTTTGGCCGGCATAGTGACGGCGACTGATGCAGCCGTGAATAAACTCGGTTTTCTCAGTCGTCGTAACTCTTGGACCTCCTCTAGCTTATCGCCAGGCTAGTCAAGTCACTTGTCGTGTCACAATAAAAAAGTAGACTCTTGCTACAAATAGACAGAATTGATTAAACAAAATAGTAATTTTTCTATCAATGTTCTACAACCTATTAAATTTTAAATGGAGAAAATTAAGAATTTATGTTTGTTTATTACTTCTGCCAATTAAGGGAAAATACGGTTTAGATATATTACGGTAGAGCTTGTATGAAGAGAAATGTGGATGTGAGAGAAGCGAGGGAATTGTGTCAGGATCGCGGCAAGTGGCGCTTCATTGTCTCTGCCTATCCGGAAAAAGGCATGACAATTCAATTGATTGATATATTACAATATTTTTAAACTTATTAAAAGACAGACCCCAATGCCTTTCAATGCTCCTCAATACTTTCTTAATAAGCTAAGCATATACATACCTAAGCTGTAACATCTAACAATAGTTATTAAATCAAATCAAGTTAAGTTCTGTTTTGTAAAAAGTTTAAACACGGTTCATTAAAATTGTAAAAGGTTGTGTAAAAAGTTTGTAGAGTAAAAAGTCTCTGACCATTATACGGAAGCACTCTCGTTCACAACCCCCTCATTATGTTGTTGAATCGGCGATGGACGGGCGCGGACGGACCGCTCTCCCAACACTCAATACTTTAACTACATCGTCACAAAATGTTGAACGACCGTATTCCGATTTTTTATTTGTATTTATTTATTTATTTAGATTTCCATACTAAGCTAATAAAGTGCTTGTGTATCATAGAAAGAGGAACCAAAGTACTATCAAAGATACATTGGTACCGGAAAGTGGTTTTGAACCCGTGCTCTCCGGATAGGTTTACGTAACCATTGCACTGCCACTACACCACGGTCGTAATATTTCTTAAGCTTTTTTAAAGCTTGACATATAACTACACCCTCCTGATGTGTTAGAGTGTGGTCCATGATTGAAGGCAAACGTACGTAAAGCCAAAGTACCGGTTTCAACTACGCCGGCTTAGTTGGAATTGGCAACTTTCAAGCTGTTCCAAAATTGCAGATGTTCTAAAGACAAATGGCAAATCCGTAGATTTTAATAAATAAATATGGTTGAAATTTAGTATTTATATTATTTTGTCTACCTGTATGTAAGTATACAGGTAGGTAGAAGTATATAAGTATATAATCTTCGTACATCAAACTATTTTAAAATGCATATTAAATTTTAAATACAATGAAGCCCAAGTCCCCTTACAAAATGAATGATGTCCTTTTATGATGACTTTTTTCTATTGCATTTAATTTTGTACAATCGTCGAAATATTTTTTTTTTGTAAAATCATTAACCAAAAATAAACGTGATAGTAAGCCGCATATTTATTTAATCCATCTCCTGTATACCTATAATTAGGTACTACAAACTATATATAGTTTTAAAGAGTGGTAGGCAGTGGTACCCAGTCTGCCGATCCGGGGTAGTACCACCACCTTGTTGTATACAGACCGTGAAGTGATTCGGTCACGTTTCGGGATCAGCTTGTAAGTTGCCGGTTCCATCTAGGCCGGCATAGTGGATGTGATTGCTACTCACAGTTATTGAATTGTAGTAGCAGTGACATTCATTCATGGACCACACTTCGGCCTTACATCAAGCGGGGTGCTGTCATATGTCGAGTCATAATAAAATAATAAAAAAGTACCTACTAATAAAGTTTAATAGGGTGTTTAATTTAGTTGTTAACCAACATACAATGACTAGTTAAGGTGCGAAATACATATAGGTTCGAAGTTGCACATAAAATTCTAGTACCATTAATATATTTTCTTGTCTCATCATCATGGCATTTATGTCCTATGGTTACTGTTTATGTGAGTGCTGGTACCTTTGAGTCAATAATTATATAGAGTGCACTGGAGGAAATATGAACTGAGTGTTCATGTATGAACAATGAGTTATAATGACTACTTATATAAAACTTAGGAGATCCTTAAATAATTATTTATTTACATTTAGCGAATCTTATTTAAGAAACTTTAAACGTTTTATACACTTTTATTATTTTTAATAAATGAATATAAATGAATATCATGAATATAGCTGTCATGGATATGTAGTTACGACACTTATTAGCGTGTAATGATATATGTAAGGCGACCGTGGTGTAGTGGCAATGCAATTATTACGCAAGCCGAGTGCACGGATTTGAAACCACTCACCGGTACCAATGTATCTGATATATGTACTTTGGTTGTCCTGTTTCTAAGATACAAGAAGCACTTTAGTAGCTTCGTATAGAAATGTATATTAAAAAATAAATAAATATAATATCCCGTATATCGATGAATGTGAATTCTTGGTATAGTTGATCTGTAGCAAAAATATCAATAAGAAGTTTTCGCTAGTAAGAAACTGAGTATGATGGAACCAATGATTATATAGTCTTTTCATCGTACATTATTTTCTTAGAGTTAAATAAATCAAGTAGGATTAAATTTAGCCGCTGCACGATTGAAAAAGTATTAGTTTTTTAATTAAAAAAGCTAAATAGCACTAGATTTTGGTTATATTGTTAATTTTATATAGTAGCTTAGTACCATAATCGCATTAGATTAAGCAATATTCAAGAATAAAGTAAATTCTAAGTAATTTTGCCAGCCTGTTCGTTTTTAATTCGTAGTATATTTACTGATCTTATACCAGTATTTTGATCTTAATTAACTACTTTATAAGAACCTTTAATTTGAAGAATACATCCGTGGCACAGCTGCTTTCACTCGACACGATGAAAGAAGAGAGATACGCGCTCTCTATTAGATCTTAACACTACGGTACACATTCAACTGCGTTCGTCATTAATCAAGTTTCTTTTTTTGGTGTAAATGCGATTTTTATTGTCGGAGTGCGATTTGTGAATCCATTTGAGTTAATGAGAGCCGCAAGGTGGCCTTACTGATTAATTCAATGTCATTTTATAACACAGTTGCTACCTATAATACGAGACATATTATTTTTTACACTGAATAGGTGATTGTTTATTGATGGCTCAAATGATTGCACCTTTTCATACGCTACAAAAATATATATGGTTTATTCATTTATTTGTTAAGCCTTTAATTGATAGTACTCGTATATTAGTTTCAATACAAACTTTTTCTTATTATTGTGACTTGACATATGACAGCACCCCGCTTGATGTAAGGCTGGAATGTGGTCTATGAATGGATGTCACTGCTACTACAATTCAATAACTGTGAGCAGCAATCACATCTACTATGCCGGCCTAATTGAAACCACTGCCTATTACTCTTTGATAACCAGACCCGAAGCAAATATTCACCACTGTTTTCATTTACAAATATTTGCAATATTTAATATAATTATTAAATATTACAAATAAAAGCTATGAAATAAATATTTACTCCGACCGGGAATCGAACCCGGGACTTTACTCGCAACAAACCAATCGCTAACCGTTCGTCTACGCCTGTCGTCAGTTATACACACTTTTTGTTTATTGTGGCTCCACATATGATAGCATTAGGATTCTGGTTGGTTGGCTGAAGTGCGGTCCATTAATGGAGATGACTGCTACTACATTCATATAACTCCTAGTAAAACTGGCAACTTACAAGCTGATCCCGAAACGCGACTAATTGACGTCAAGGTTGTAATTAGTGTAACTACCCCGGATCAACAGTGGTAGGCGGGCCTAGCCTACTCTACTCTGACTACTAGACCCGGACCAAATATCCGCCTCCTTTTTTACAAATATTTGTAATAGTCAATCTAATAATTAAACATTACAAATAAAAGTTTCGAAAAGAATCAATCAATCAATCAAATTGTCACGCCTCTTTTCCACAGGGATAGGCAGAGACAATAGAGCGCCACTTGCCACGATCCTGACACTTTACATTCGCTTCCTTCACATTTACAATTCTCTTCATACATGCTCTATGATTATGGGCCACCTAGCTTTCTTGAGGATGTATCCGATTTGGTCGGCAAACACCCTCCTGGGACTGCCTCGTTTAACGTATCCATTCACATGAGATTTATTGTAGTATTATTTATTCGAAAAGAATATTACAATAAAATATCTTAAAATATCTTAGGCCGGCATAGTGGCGGCGGCTGGGGCAGCCGGGAACTGACTCGGTTGTTCCAGTCGTCGTCACTCTTGGACCTCCTCTTGCTTATCATCAGGCGAGTCGAGGTCAGATGTCGTGTCACAATAAAAAAAATAAAAGCTCGTATGAAACAAATATTTGCTCCATCCGAGAATCGAATCCGGGACTTTACGCGGAACAGACTAGTGTGCTAATAGGCCTGTCGTCAAAATCTTAGAAATTGACTTTAAATAACATTGGATAAAAGTTTATTAAAAGATTTTTCACACGGCTGGAACTCTTATAATGGGTAATCGGACAACGAGGTATAGATAATGCATGTATGCTGTAGTTTGGTGTGTAAGTGGGTGACGATGGCGAGACAGTGACGCTGCAGATCATGGCCGGCGCCGGCGCACAGGGCTGCCGAGTCATCGAGCCCTGCCGCCACATCGCTGTTATGGGAATCATATAAAATAACTATGATACACTTTATCAAATGAACGGGAGTAATCAAGTTGGCAAAGTTGCTCGTTAACGATTTTAAATAAGATGTTTTCTTAGATTTTGCGCGAACATTGATCAATGAATTAAACAAATTTATGCGACTTACTATCGCGTTTATTTTTGGTTATTGATTTTACTCCGTGACCACGATGGCTGCAAAGCTCTCGAAACGTCGGAAGAATAAAAAATTGTAAAATCAATAACCAAAATAAACGCGATAGTTAGCCGCATTTTGTTAAATTCAAGATAAATCTATACAGTAGAAGCAATGATATTTTAAGATAATACGTAGATATGTCATAGGCGCTCCGAACAAGTTAAAACTATGCTAATAAGTGAAACCGAACTCAGTGCCGCGATGCAGAGCAACATATATTTGTCTCTTTTTCGCTCTCAATAACTATCATTCCGTACTACTTCCATTTGTTGTATCTACTTCATTTAATATCATTGAGTAGAAGCGTTTATAAAACTGTATAGATATATCAGTTTATAAAATTATTAATACAAAAAGTTACGCATGCTTATCGGTCAACTGCGACCGCGAATCGAACCCGTCGTGTGTCGCGGGCCCAGCAGTTTAGATAGCAGCAGGATAGCAGAATATTGACGCCAGCACGTAAGCACATTTGTTTAGTGGTAAGAAGGTTCGATTTCCGGTTTCAGTTGATCTTTATGCGCTAAAAGACCTATGAATAAATGGAAAATAAGTACGAATGTTTAATTATTTTTTTTATTGCATTATTTATTTACTATTTAGGTAAGTATTACTAACTATTAAGTATTCCTTATTTATATACATATAAGGCGGCCGTGGTCTAGTGGTACCACGGTAAAACGGTCTCATAAACCAAGAGACCTCAAAACGAAACAACTTGCCGGTATCAATCAATATATCTCAATATGTAGGGCACTTTTGGGTGCCCTGCTCTGCTTCTATTATACAAACTATATTTGAGTAGTTTAAAATGTAGAATATAGTATAGAAATTTAGACACTTTTCTAAGTTTCTAGATACTAATGAATCTATCCAGATTATAAATCTATTGGTTATTTTTTCGCATTAAAAAAACTAAGGTCAGTGAGATATAATCGAGAGAATGATACGGCACATTCAGGCGTCACAGTTAGAATGAAATCTACAACATTTCAATTACTCGAGCGAGGCTCTCACGTCTCGGGAATATCTTTTTTTTATTTTGACACAAACAAATCTCTACATTGATACGCCTAAAAAAGAAAGGCGAGCTCGATCGTCTCACGGGGCGAGCTTGATTTCTAATAACGTATCGTTCGATCTGTATTTACATTAAGCGTCATCGTTCTTATTGACCAGAAATCGGCGCTGATCGACATGCGCGGCGAGCGGTCGGCGCAGGCGCAGGGTGCCTGTCAGATGATACTACACTACATCTTCATCACGGACAGGGATTTTATTAGACCATGACAGACGCTAAAAGCCATAACGCTTTTTACATTTTAAATATATCCCAACACGTTGATAAAGATAAACAAGTGTCACGGTTTTAAAGAGATTTAAGATAACACTAGAATTATGTTTTGTAAAACGACATCTGATGAAAAGAAAGACTTATTCATAAGCCCTGACGATCGGATCTGCAGCACACACAATTCAAGATAACCAAAGCTATATAAAGATTAATATTTTCTTAGATTTTGCGAACATTAATGAATTTAACAAATTTTATGCGGCTTACTATCGCTTTTACTTTTGGTTATTGATATTACATTTTTTATTATTCCGACGTTTCGAGAGCTTTGCAGCCACCGTGGTCACGGAGAAATAAAATAATAAAAAATATAATTATTTTTAGTACACGGAATAATAAAAAAATTAAATATTAATAATTAAAATAAACGAGATTGTAAGCCGCATAAAATTTGTTCAATTCGATATAAATGTTTTTACTGGTTTTAATTAGTTACTAGTAATGAATTACTTACTTGGTTTGAATTTTCTTTAAACATCCTAAAGTAACATTATTTTATGGCCAAATTCCTAAACAATTTAAAGTTAAATACGGTAAAAAACTATATCTAAAATAGAAACTAAAATAAAACTATATCTATTTAGTAACATGGCTCTAAAGTTAGATGATACTAAAGTTAAACAATAAAAAAAGAAGTAAAATACTTTATCTATACTATATCATACTAACTTTGATATAGTATAGGTAATTCTAAAATAGAAATCTAACTTTAGAATCATTGTATGGTGATCTGATTTTTTTCTTAATCGAAACAACAATTCGGTGAAGATATAATAAGTAATCGCAGCGTGCTATAATTAAGTTGGTAATAAGTACAAAGACGATCTCGAACCTCGATTGGAATCAATCGGCCATCATTTGCTTGACGTTTCAATCAACATCGCATTGTTTGTATTGTATTTTAATTTCTAAAGATTGTGTTACCGATATACTGTTTTTTATTGCGTCCGCATTGTAAGAAGACGGGCGTGAGTGACGCATCTTTTTATATAAAGGTGCGATTCCGATGGCGACTGCACACCGCAGACTGCAGACCACAATACTGGTTTGTATGAATCTGTATGTTTTTTTTTTATTGTTTTTTATTGTCACGACAATTGACCTCGCCTTATGATAAGCAAGAGGAGGTCCAAGAATGACGACTACTAAAAAATACTGAGTTAGTTTCCGGCTGCCTCAGCCCCGTCATTATGCCGGCCCAAGGTGCTTTTTCACGCATCGCTTGAAGGATCCAAGGTCATAGGATGGAGAGAACACATGGGCTGGCAAAGCATTCCACTTGTCAATTGTTCTTCAAAGAAAAGACGCACCGAACTTTTTAGTTGCGACACTGAAGTCTGTGGCCGCACCATACAGATTCATACAAACCATTAATGCGGTCTGCAGTCGCAGTATGCAGTTTGCGGTCGCCATTGCAATCTCACCTTTAGTATGTTCGACATTAAGAACGTTTTCACATTAGTCGAACCGATTTTGGTTATTGCAACCGATTTTTATTATTATCACACGATAACTGACCACGACCTGCCTGATGGTAAGCATGATGGAAGCCCAAGGGTACAAATGACTGAAAACCCTGAATTAGTTCACGGTTACCTTAGTCGCCGTCACTACATAGTGAAGGCGACATAGACGTCGGCCAAATAATGAATGTGACAGATATAGATTCGATTTTTTAGTGCGGTCGGCAGTTCGTGGTTATTTGCCAAGTCTGCCAACACATAGAATGATACATCTATATAAAAAATACTACCCTAGTTGTCTTACTGTATACGTTGTACAGGAGCGCCGACGACTGGAAAAAATCGTTTCATAATTGACTTTTCAGTTCGATTGTCGATTCGGTTGACAGAATTTCAAGTGTACAAACCGTAAAGTGTCTCAGTCGCTTTTCAGGATTTACTTGAGAGTTGCCGGTTCTTGACCGGCATGGTGGATGCGCTGTGTTTTTTATTAAAGTATCTATGTATAAAATTTTAAAGAGTGGTAGGCAGTGGTACCCAGTCTGCCGATCCGGGGTAGTACCACCACTTAGAAGTATACAGACCGTGAAGTGATTTGGTCACGTTTCGGGATCAGCTTGTAAGTTGCCGGTTCCATCTAGGCCGGCATAGTGGATGTTTTTGCTACTCACAGTTATTGAATTGTGTTCATTGACATTCATTCATGGACCACACTTCGGCTTAACATCAAGTGGGGTGCTGTCATATGTCGAGTCACAATAATAAAAAAAAATAACTTAGTTAATATTCGTAGGTACCCAATATTCCGTGGCTTAAGTAATAGGTATTTTTCAAATTACATTTCTGTAATATTACAGTTATTTTTATCTAAGCGATATCGGATAAATGACATCACGCCGCGATATTCAATATCGAATCACATCATCCGATTCGATATTCAATAATATCGAATCGGACGATGTGAATGAGCCCTTATGTAGAATAAACTACTAACAAATTCTGAATGTCAGCTTTTGTTTAAAAGCTTACAAATAATTATATGTTTTAAATTTAATTTATGTGTATTAAGCTGGTCTCTTATGCGTGTTTATAATAATGGGAATGGATTCCCAATGGAAAATGGTTATGATTTTCACTGGTAGGCAAGGATATTAATTTAAAGAGTGGTAGGCAGTGGTACCCAGTCTGCCGATCCGGGGTGTACTACCACTTACAAGTATACAGACCGTCAAGTGACTTAGTGATTGCTACTTATATTTATTAAATTGTAGTAGCAGTCACTTCCACTCATGGACCGAACTCCAGCTTAACATCAGACAGGGTGCTGTCATGTGTCGAGTCACAATAAAAAAAACTATTATTATTTTACTTTTTTGTACTAAGCTACTAAACCTGCTTGTATCATAGAAACTGAGCGAACAAAAAACTCTATGAAAGATTGGTACTGGCCAGTGGTTTTGAACCGGGAGTTTATGGTTTGCGTGACCATATCGCTATCATTAAACCACGGTCGTCTTTATTCAATTTATATATTACATTTTATTTCTTTTTGTGTATTGGAAGTGCAAAATCAAGAAAGCTAGGTTGCCTAGTGCCATAACCATAGATCAAATCAAATCAAATTCATTTTATTGTGAAAGCAGGTTACAAAATAGATCTTTTTTTATTTAAATTCGTTAGTTCTCTACTTTCTGCTCTGTACTAGGCGTACAATATTACATTACATTACATATTATGTTAATTAAAATAAATTATTGTCAAGATTATTTACATATTATATATGTCTGTTCACAACCTTCCTATCTTTAATGAAATCCTCTACGGAATAATAACATTTCTCCAGTAGAATGTTTTTTATTTTTATTTTGAACAATGCAATTGGTAATTCCTTTAGTTCCTCAGATTCATAGAGCTTGTATGAAGAGAATTGTGAATGTGAAGGAAGCGAGGGAGTTGTGCCAGGATCGTAGCAAGTAGTGCTCCTACAGGGATGTCTCTGCCCATCCCTGTGGGAAAAAAGCGTGACAATATGATTTATTAATTGATTACTGATTACTTATTAACTGAAGTGCTGATTTATTATTGAAATTTTAAAAAAGTAAATGTGAAATTAAAAAAACATTTAATACAGCAATGTTTTTTCAGGCAGGACGACGCCTTCCCAGTCCGCTAGTCAAATATATTTTTTTAATTTGAAACTAAAAGAATATTAATTAAAACGGGCAGATTGCACCTGACGTGTGTATTTAGCCTTAAGGCATGGAGACAAAAAAATTGACCGTTATGAATTACAATCTAATGACTCCTTCGATTCGGCGAATAAAAAAATAAACGCATCAACCTGCGTTTCAATTTCGAAGTGGGCACATGTCGACAATGACTTGCGGAATAATGCCAAGGAAAGGCCAACACTGATGACTTACAAATCACTCAATTTAAATATTAATATTGTTTATTTATTTAAAACTTAATTGCACTATATATTTTCGTAGATTTTGCGCAAATATTGATTATTGAATTAAACATTTTTTTTGCGGCTTACTATCGCGTTTATTTAAGTTTTGATTTTACAATTTTATTTTATTTTATTATTCCGACGATTCGAGAGATTTGCAGCCATCGTGGTCATGGAGAGACTGACTTGACCGCGATGGCTGCAAAGCTCTCGAAACGTCTAAATAATAAAATAAAATTGTAAAATCAAAACCAAAATAAACGCGATAGTAGGCCGCATAAAATTTGTTTAATTCATTAATAGCACTATGTACAAAGGAGGACCTAATGCCGTTAGACATTCTCTGACAGCCAAACCTTTAAAACATTAGGACAGTATTCAGGGCCGTCTTTACCCGGGGGTTCAAGGGGTGCGGTGCACCCGGGCGCAGAGTCTTAGGGGGCGCATGCCGACCGCCATAAACTTCGATAGGTACCTACTACACTGAGGCCATGCGAGCGGAGCCTTGACTTTCGCACCCCGGCGCTGAATATGCTTAAGACGGCCCTGACAGTATTAATGGTAAGTATGTGCAATATAATGATTATAATTTGTAAGAATAAAACAACAAATACATAATAATAATACTTAATAATTACATTTTAATACACATAAGTACATTAATAAGAAATATATTTATAACATAATAATACACATAAAATAAAATAAAACTACTCATGTCATGAAAGATGTGGAAAAGAGGAAAGGTACATATTACTCTTGAATATAGCACGATTAGGAGCTTGTCTAATACTTTGACGTAGTTCATTCCATAGATTTGCAGCGACGTCAGAAAAAAATTTAGAGGCGATAGAGGAGTGGTGAGAGGGAATGGAAAGAGTGAAATTGGAAGAAGAGCGCAGGGTCTTAACATGATGTGAATTCAGGTACTTAATGTTATCTTTAAGATACCTGGGCGCATCAGATTTATTTAGAAGATTGTATAACAAGCACAGAACTCTGCGATTTCTCCGTTTACGGATAGGCAGCCATTTTAGCTGATCTCGTGACGACGAAATGTGGTCATATTTCCACAAAACAAACATGAACCCTATACATGCGTTGTGTAATCTATCCAGTTTATTAAGATATTCCTGAGAATTAAATATATAAATACTATTGTTTATTTTACAACCGTTATTAATATGGACACTAGGCTACTCAGCTTTCTTCAAACACAAGGCTACTCAGAAATCTTCGATTTGATCGGAAAACACCCTCCTGGGCCTGCCTTGTTTAGTGTCCATAACCGTAGAGCTTGTATGAGGAGAATTGTGGATGTGAAGGAAGCGACGGAGTTGTGTCAGAATCGCAGCAAGTGGCGCTTCATTGTCTCTGCCTATCCCCGTAGGAAAAAGGCGTGACAATTTATTGTATGATTGATTGAAAATGGGCATTGTCAACTAACATATTTACTTACTAAAATTTAATAAAGTCCACGTTCTTTTGTCAGTTAAGTACTTATCCAATGTGTATGAATTATGACTGTTGTAAACATTATTTAGTTACAAAAAACCCACCCGACTTTATTATCGTGAGTTATAATACAATAAGAAAAACAACAATAACAATATTAATGTTTATAAATAATAAATGATAATGTGCTTTTATATTCTTAAGGACTTCAGTTCATTTTGAAGTACGAATACAAAGTTGTTTAGTATATAAATATGTTTTTGTAAAGAAGGCTCCAATAAAGGCAAAGAAATAACCGTCAGGCCTTTTAAAAAGAGTATCAACTCTTTTATATTTTCCCTAATGATCCACTCAACCCTTTGAGTTGCTTTTATTCAAAACCACGAAAAGACCGAAGCCTTTTGTCGGTTTGATGCTCTCGATGCGCCCTGTCCATTGGCATCGCAAAATAAACCGCCTATTGGCAAGGAGCGCGCTCCACCATGCTATCCTACTAAAGAAACAAAAAGCTACTAGTCTATTATTTCATAGGGTTGGCGCAATACAATATTTCTTGATATTTTTACTGTGAGCGACGTCTGAGTTTGTCTTTCTTGCCTGGACGATTAAACAAAACCGAATTACGTTAACCTTAGTAGTTGTCCTATGCGGCCAGAGGTTACGTTTTAACCGACCGACGAAATTAGGCGACCGTGGTGTAGTGGCGGTGCAATGGTCACACAAACCGAGAGCCGTTCAAAAGCAATTACCGGTACCAATATATCTTTGAATATGTGTACTTTGGTCGTCCTGTTTTTTATGATACAAGCACTTTAGTAGTTTAGTATAGAAATGTAAAATAAAATAATAAAAATAACTTAACTATATAGTAAATCAGTGTTAACGAATAGGCACCCCTGCAGAATAGTTGGCCGCGCGGAACTAACGCGGTATGACGTGTAAATGCACGCCGACAACCAAATATTGCGCTTCTTCTATTCAACGTTAAATGTTCTATCCCATTCAGTGCTCCCGGAGGATTTCAACCGCTTTTAGCCGCAGCTCGTGTGGGCTTCACGGGGTTTTGACTTTTACTTTTACAAGAACTTAATCGGCATCGCATTTCACGGCACATTTTGCAAGGTTATTATTAATATTAAATTTGTAATGTGTGCAGTCCATTAGCTAACTAAATATAGATAAAGTGGTAAAATAAAAGCATTTATTAAGTAATAATTTAATGTTGTTGTGAGTAACGAGGGCTGTCTACTTCAATTGTAAAATACAAATAGCTCAATTGGAGGAGAACATGCATTAATCTCTCGCCTTGGACAAACTAATTAAATAAACGACCATCGAGAGCCGTAACACAAACAGTCGTTTGTTTACATTGACAGATTGAGATGCGTACTGCGTATCCCCCTGCGCTTGGGACGACCCACAAATTGTGTTTTAATTTTTTAAACTGTCAACACTTAGAGTGGCGCGCGTCGTGATTGGTTTAGAGGGCGTCGAGTTTGTGCGCGTCATTTATTTTAATTTGTCTCCATTGCTACCGAGATCTTACATACATGTCAGCGCAAATGATGCTCAACCTAAGAATATGGAAAGAATAGAAGCTGTGCTAAAATAAGAACTAATTCAGTGTTATTTATCTCATTTATACTATATTTATACCACGTATGACTGAAAGAGACAACTACTTGAATTTTAATTCCTTTCTTTCAATGGTTGTCACTACTTTTTGCAAACAAAGGTTGACTTTTAATACTCCTTAATTAAAAGTCACGTAGTAGCAAGAGTAGCGGCATAATTGTTCCATCATCCTTTTTGAAGTATTTTAATGTCATTTGTTATTGTGTCAAATTAGGTTGTCAAATGATCATCAAAACTAGTGACAACCTTCTAAATTACGAATGTAAAAATGTATATTTACCCCCTTTTGACTTATTTTTAATGCACTAAGTAAAAATAGTATAAACGGTTGTAATTTGTAGCTATTTAGGGCTCCTTCTATTTCTTAAGTCCAAATTCTTTGATTGCTACCGAGAGCCTGCTTACATGTCATCGCAAATGATGCTCAACGTTGTCCCCCCAACACCTCTTAAGTTGGCGTTAGACATATCATTGTGTTTGATAGTCAAAAGATTATCTTCGTTACAAAATATTTAACATAAACAATACACGTAGAATACAACAAGTCACTGCTTTGATAAAAAAATATGTTCTAACGTTTAGGTATACCGATCTAGCTACTGTTCATTTCAGACAACAGATCTATTTCTTAGTAAAACAAAAAAACCATGAAAAAAATATTAGGATTATATTAGGAGATAAGTGCGATCTAATATAATTATAAGAACGTACAATAATCTGTGATCAGATTACAAAATTCTGAAAAGGGCAGACAATACGCATGCCATCTCGCGGTGAGACGTGTTTATAATACGGGGGCAGGCAGCAGGAGTGAAACGCGATACATCCTAGCTTTGTGCGGAATCGCGGTTTTGTACTTTAGCCAACCCTAATTTTATGCCTCATTAATTAATTTGTTGTGCTTTTTGCAAAGATCGCAAAGGTGATATTTGAGTAGTACCCACGTCCGCATAATGAGGTATCGATTTCATTTGTTCCAGTGAAAGAATTAAAGTTCCACCATGCGAAGATGTTCATTGAACACGACGCAAATGTACAGTGACATAACTTAAGACTCGCCACTTTCAAAATAAATATAATAGAGACAAAAACTCTTTAGATAAAATGTGCTTTGTAGTATTTTCTTAGATTTTGCGCGAACATTGATTAATGAATTAAACAAATTCTATGCGGCTTACTATCGCGTTTATTTAATTATATCTATAAGATACTCTTTATGCAATAAATCTTATTTATTTAAATGCTCTACAATACCATTTTGCTATTTGTAGTAAGTAGCATAAGCATAATAAGTTAATTCATAGGAATAAACTGTAGACAGTCACGATTTTAGATCTAATTTATTTTAAAAACTATTGTAACCGAGCAGCAAAATGCAAGACAGAGCAAGTAAAATGTATGAAATGTTTAAATCAATTTAAATTCACAGTAAATAAACTCCTAATGGAAACCTAACTATTTAACTAATTACTTAATACTTTGTCACTGTATTAATACTAACACAAAACCTAACAATACTCATATAAGCGAATATTGTACTTTGTTCTTTTGAGTTAATAAAGTTTCTATAAACCTAACCGCAGAACGTACAGAGGGAAGCAAGGGAGGTTAGAATCGTGGCAAGTTGGGCTCCATTGTTTCTGTCTATCCCTGTAGGAAAAAGGGGTGACAATTTGATTGATTGATATTGTACTATAATTACAAAAGATGATTTGATGCCTATCCACTAGCTAAACCTTCAGCTTAATTATAAACGTTGAGTTAGAGAGGAATATGGAATGGAGATAAGGAACAAAACTAAAAAACTAAACAAAACAATTTATTTTTAT
This sequence comes from Tinea trinotella, assembly GCA_905220615.1. Lineage (NCBI taxonomy): Eukaryota > Metazoa > Arthropoda > Insecta > Lepidoptera > Tineidae > Tinea > Tinea trinotella. Next base: position 7,481,405 of record HG992314.1, read on the forward strand.
TTAATTGTGGCTCAACATGTCAGAAACCCTGTCCGGAAAAGCAGCGCTACTTTAATTAATGTGATATTTAAATTTACCATTTACATAATATTATTAAGTTTCCAATTCCATAATTATATACTTCTAAAGAAGGCTCTATGGAGCTGACATGTCTTAATAGACAAAAGCTCCCAATAAATATAGATTTAAAAAAAACTTCTAAAGAGTCTACGGTTGAGTCATCCTTTTTGCACACCTCACTGTTGTTACTCTTTGTGTAAATTATTAAATTCTTCATTTTCTTCCAAATATTCTATGATCGAAGTATGGCCAGTAACCATAGATATATATAATTTTTCATTTTTTATTAAATCTATGCCGGTAACTTATAATTTTCTATTCTTTCTAGCTAGATAATAAAAAGTACCGCTGAAATTTATGTAATGTAGTCAATTGTTCATCAAATTTGGTAACATATAGACAGCATACGTGTCCAATTGTGTTTTCAAACTATCCAGGAACTCATTGAAATAAACACACAAAATTTCATCCAAATCGGTCCAGCCGTTTGAGAGGAGTTAGATGACAGACACACATACCTACAGAAGAATTATATATATTATATTAATATAATTCTCCTAATTATAGGCAATAAATAACAAACCGACCGTTATAGAAAAGATGTGTGTTTTTATAAGTTTTCTAAATAGCTTAACACTCTTATACCTAAGTTAATTATTCTGTGTGACCCGCCGTACATTGCTTAGTGGTTCTTGTTGGGGTTATTTTCCTGTCAGTGCTACAGCTCGTTAACATTGCTATATACAATTACCGAGCTTGTACGAGCCGGGGTAATCGACTCACTTCTGCCGAATGAGAACGTGCACTCATTGGCTTTTGCTGTTAACGAAACTATATATTTTTTATTATTAATTTTACACATCTATGCAAGTGATTGTATCATAGAAATAGAATGATCTGTACCTACATACATCAAGGATACCTATTACATTGGTACCGGCAAGTGGTTTGAACCGGTGGCTTTCGGATTGCGTGACTATTTCAATACCTACCAATACACCACAGTCGCCTTAAATTGTAAGTAGATATATATTGCATTCTATAGGAAATTAATAACTTAAAGATTGTGTGTATAAATACTTCAAGCTAATTTTTGAATTTTACTTAAATGTCAGTTTTTTTAAATATAAAAGTTATTTAATTGTTGTGGTTGAACATGTGTCAACACTCCGCCTGATGTTAAACTGTAAATTCATCAAAGGAGGTGGTGACTGCTACTACAGGTACTAGTAACAGTCGCATCCACTATCCCAAAACATGACTAAGATATTTTACGGTCTGTAACTTGAAAGTGGTGGTACTGCCCCGGATCAGGAAACTAGGCAACTGTCTACTTACTGATCTTTACACTAGTGTATTTCATCATTAAAGACCAGACAGGATGTATGAAGTACGATTCCTTTCCCTTTAATTGAATAACATAGAAAAGTATCTACAATTATCGGAACATTCCTAAGAAATTAAGCAATTATAGTATCAGCTATTTGCAAGTAAAAAACAACTGTAGAAGCCGGCAGATAAAAAGAGCGCTGGCATACAAACTACGCAGTAACTTTTTCGTTTTATGAATGTGTATAAATATTAAAATATTATCAACTAGCTGACCAGGTGAACTTCATACCGCCTAACATCCAATGAATACCGTGTTACAGATTAGCTGAAATGAAGTTGTTGTGAATTGAGAAAATTAATATAATCGTTTCTCTTTATATATAATACAACATAGGTTTTTAAGCAATATAATTTTACTGATTTACCAAAATTGACAATTTGTTTTTAATTCTCAAGATCAAGTAGCTTAACATGTTTCCTCTTAGTAGACACAAAATAAATTTTCTGAACGCACGCATATGTTTTGTATGAGAAAATGTTTTTTTTATTCTATTTATTATTCATACAATATGTTTATAAATTATAGCCTATGTGTTATTCTGATGTATAAGCTATATTATTGCAAGTAAATATAGTAAGCGAAGTAAAATCCATTCAATAGTTTCTGCGTGAAAGAGTAACAAACATCCATCATAAAGTATACACATACTCACAAAGTATCGCGTTTATAATATAAGTAAGGGTAAGGGTTTCGCGCAAGATTATATAAGTGCGGACTTGCTTCCACTGCAGTCGTCCAGAGCTCTTCTAATTTTTGGATTCTTATACTGCGCAGCTCAAAAGTCAGAGCACTTTTTATCTGCCGGTATATATACCTATAATAAATAGCGTGTCCACTTTAAGCGAGATCTTAGTAGGAAAAGACCTTATTAGGGATGATGAAGTTATCAGATTGCCGAATTACATGTAACTTGAGAGCATCGTTAACCTGCCCCATGTCGGCCAGATGTTCAAAAACGCTCGGACATCAGGGTAACAATACCTTCTTTAAAATATCACTTACATTTTCGGACTTTAGTTGTATATTTATTTTCTTTAGGTTGTTTTAACAATTTGTAATTGTATTTTTTTAGATTTGCGCGAACATTGATTAATGAATTAAACAAATTTTATGCGGCCCACTATCGCGTTAATGTTGGTTTTAATTTTACAATTTTATTTCACTTTAATTCCGACGTTTCGAGAGCTTTGCAGCCATCGTGTGGCGCTCTATTTTGTCTCTCCGTGACCACGATGGCTGCAAAGCTCTCGAAACGTCCGAATAATATAAAGATAAAATAAAAATTGTAAAATTAAAACCAAAATAAACGCGATAGTAAGTCGCATAAAACTTGTTTAATTCATTATTTTCTTTAGGTTGTTTTAACAATTCATAATAGAGAAATCTTTAAAATACTTCATACGTGGACTAAATTGCAAGTCTCCCAGTTTCTATGATACAAGCACGTTTAGTAACATAGTAGTAAAGAAATATATAACTAGGCCGGCATAGTGGATGTGACTGCTACTTGCGTTGTAGTAGCCGTCACATCCATTTATGGACCGCACTTCAGTTTTTCAGCAGACAGGGTGCTGGCATATATAGTCATAATGATTTTTATTTATTATGACATTTTTTATTTTATGACAAACATTTTTTATTTATTATGACTCATAATAAATAAAAATATTTTACTGAATGAAGATAATTTGAGAATTTCACCGTCAAATCGGAGACTGCTGGGTTGCTTAGTTCCCATAACCGTAGGGCTTATATGAAAAGAACTATGAATGCTAGGGAAGCGAGAATGTTGTGTCAGGATCGTGGCAAGTCTCTCTATTGTCTCTGCCTATCCCTGTAGGAAAAAGGCGTGTCATTTATTTTATTTATTTATTTCATTGAAGACAATTAAATATATATATTTTGGCTACCTAACATCCAATACATTCGTTATAAAAGGACTAAATTAGGTCGCCTATTTTCTATGACACAAAAACACGTTAAGTAGCTTTGTATGTGAATAGAAAATGTGCCAATTAGAAATACAAAAACTAAAATAGGCAATTTTAATATAGTCAGAATAAGTTTACTCATGCGAGATAACTCGGTAATTAGGCAGAGAACGTGTCTGTCGGTTGTAACAGATACCAGCCGAAACTTAATACCAGGGATATTTGACAATTTGGCAACCCTGGATGACCACAGTTTAAAACTTTAATATTTTTTTTCCTGAACGCAACATCGACTTCAACTTCCTCTGTAAGTAAAGAGAGGTCTAAGATCGCCGACGACTCAAAAATAACGATTCAGTTTACGGTTGCCTCAGACGCCTTTACTATGCCAGCCAGTAGTGGCTTTATAAACTTTGTTTACTTACATACTGGTTTATTATAAAGTATATTAGAATTAGTAGTAGCTAATTGACGACAGGCGTGGACGAACGGTTTAGCGACTGGTTTGTTGCGCGTAAAGTCCCGGGTTCGATCCCTGGTCGGAGCAAATATTTGTTTCATAGCTTTTATTCGTAATATTTAATAGTATTAAATATTGCAAATATTTGTTAATAAAAAAAAGAGATGGATATTTTCTTCGAGTCTGGTTATCAAAGAGTGGTAGGCAGTGGTACCCAGACTGCCGATCCGGGGTAGTACCACCACTTACAAGACCGTAAGACTTAGTAAGACCGTGAAGTGATTTGGTCACGTTTCGGGATCAGCTTGTAAGTTGCCGGTTCCATCTAGGCCGGCATAGTGGATGTGATTGCTACTCATAGTTATTGAATTGTAGTAGCAGTGACATTCATTCATGGACCACACTTTGGCTTATAACATCAAGCGGGGATCTGTCATATGTTGAGTCACAATAAAAAAAAAAAGCTTCATACTAATTGCTTCTATTTTATTTTGCACCTACCTCACACAAAAAAGTGCGTTAAATTGCTCCTAGGGTTCCTAAGGCAGCATTAATTCCACCTTTGAACATAGTGCATAAAGTTTTAATTTAAATTAATAAATAAAATACCTCTTCTAATGACACTTCTTGCTTCAGGTACTCAATCCTTGATTGATTGATTGATTGATACTCAATTCATTGGGATGCTTGTTGCCTTACGGTGAGAAAGAAGAAGTCTACAGACCATGAATTGACTAAGTCACGTTTCAGGATCAGCTTGTAAGTTGCCGGTTCCAAGTAGATCGACATAGCGAAAGCGATCGCTACTACAGCAAAATAACTGCAAGAACTGCGGTTCTTAAATTGCGATTTAGTTTAACATCCGGCGGTGGCTGTCATATGTCGAACCTCAATGAAAAATATTCTTTGTAGAATAATCGACAAGTGGAATGCTTTGCCAGCCCATGTGTTCTCTTTATCATATGGCCTTAGATCCTTCAAGCGATGCGTGGAGAAGCACCTCTAGCCGGCATAGTGACGGCGATTGGGGCAGCCCTAACGCGGTTTTTTCACTCGTCTTCACTCTTGGACCTCCTCTTGCTTATCATCAGGCGATTCGAGGTCAGATGTCGTGTCGCAAAAAAAGTCATCCTCACTGTGCTGACTGGAATATATTCCCAGTGTATCACTATGTTACTAGGACACACACGAGCTATTTAAGTGTAGGTAGCTGTCTAGACAGGATAGTTTACACCACCCATGTCATGTTACGTATAAAAAATACGACCTATATAAATTTCCTCTCGGTCAGATGAGCTGTTAATAATTATTATTCGCTAGCGTACATTAAACAACATAATAAGTAGAGGCAATAAGAAAGAAATAAAATAAGACGTAGATATGTTATACGCGCTCTGAAGGTGCATGTTAAAACTATGCTAATAAGCAATCTGAACTCAGTGTAGCCATGCAGAGCAACATATATTTGTCACTTTTTCGCTCTCAATAACCATCATTCCGTCCTATTTCTACTTCGTCGACGTTAACCGTTCAAACTCGTGCCATTTGTGAACACTTAAATGATGTATCATAATACGACTGCTACTTGTAGTTATTTACCTGTAGTAGCAGTCACCTCCATTTATGGACCGCACTCCAGCTTCAATTTAAAACTAAAAACCAACAAAAATATTGCAGCGTCCGCTACACGCTACCCCTAGATGGCGTTGCATGTGTCCAATATCTCGCAAACGATTTACCGACAAAGAAATCAGTATAAATATACGCTCCAACGAGGAGACGTCACCGGCTAAGTTGAGCCCTGTACGCGACACGCGTACAGTTGGGAGTACTCCTTTCCTTTTCTGACATGCGGAATAATGCTCCGCTAAAATATTAAAGGATATCATTCATTTTAAATGGGGACGTTGCATATACATTTTATAATAGCTTTAATGTACGAAGATTATAATGCAATTGAAAAATATCCCTTATTATGCATAGTTTAGTTGTGCGAAATGATAAAACTACAATTATGACAGTTCAAAGCAGAACTGTTAAAATGGCGGGTCTTTGTAATTGCCAGACGATATTAAATCCATATCTTATTTTCATAATAACTTCATTGCACAGCAATTATAACCAAATTGTTATTAGTTTCATCTATACAAGTATGTAAACTACCATTTATATATTTTTTTATCATTGGACATTACAAAGGTAGTACATAAAATTAAAAATTAACATATTTTGTAGCCGACTGTACATGTAAATGTTGCCAAAATGGCGTGCGTTCGTAAGCCGTGTAGCGTAAACCATTCTGTATCGCTGTGCTTTTGCCAAGTATCGCATTGCAGGCACTGAGCCATGCGACTGATCCCTGATCCCCCACCGAATGGCCACCGAGAAACTTGCAGCTGGGTGGATTTAGCCTTATAAAAACAATGTTTTTTTACACATTCCGAAGGTGTATCTATAGATTTATTTATTTAGAATACGAGTATCAAAGTCGACATATTTGCCTAATGTTAAGCTGAAATGCGGTCTATGAATAAAGGTGACTGCTACTAGAGTCAAATAATCACATCCACTATGCCGGCCCGGCAAATTACAAGCTGATTCCAAAACGAATCGAATCATTTTTATATAATATAAAATATTAAAATATGAGACAAATATTTATTCTAACCAGGAATCGAACCCGGGACTTTACGCGTAACAAACTGGTGTGCTAACCAATGCGCCACGCCTGTCGTCAAATTGCATCATACTGTCGGTAATTGTCAATTCTATATTATTCATGTAATTTAATCTACTATAGACGTTGGCATTACAAAACCTTTGTGATCTGTAGTCGCCGACAATGTAGACGATGTAGACCTCTGTTGATTAAGAGATCAGCTTAATTAATGAAGATCAGGAGAAATGCCTCCTGCGGCGCGCTACGTCGTCGATAGGCGGCATTATGTTGATTATGAAACACTAACACTAACAATACAATATGATTTATTAATAATTGTGACATAAATGCAATAGACAGATTTAATTATCAAAATGTGTAGGAAATCTTGTAGATATTGCATTTTTAATTAGATTTTATAAATACTTTTGCATACTTATATTTTACTAGCTGCGTAACCCGGCGTTGCCCGGGTCAATATACATCGTACGCTTAATGGTTGAATAATCAGGTTGTGCAAATATAATTTTATTAAAGATTATTTTGTAATGGTAGGTACAAAATAATCTTTGTACCTACCATTAAACGTGTTGTTGTATATAGTGTTTAAACACAAGCATAATCAGCCTTAATTATTATCAAAGCATTTTAGGCATATATGTACCATGGCAGACTTTTTTGTGAGTAATGACAATTAATAATTGTATAGAACACTATTTTATATATCGTCAATAGTTTTTGCAGCGTACGCGATGTAAGGAATTTTATTAGTATTTTTTACACCTTGGGTTACATTATGCGAAATTTCGTACGGAACCCTAAACTTTTTGAAAATTCAATATAGCCTATGTTACTCACGAAGAATGTAGCTTTTTATGGTGAAAGAATTTTTAAAATCGGCCCAGTAGTTGCTGAGCCTATTCATTACAAACAAACTTACAAATCTTTCCTCTTTATAATATTAGTATAGATTGTGGCGCGACATATGACAGCAATCCTCCTGATGGTAAGTTGGAGTGCGGTTCATGAATGGAGGTGACTGCGACTACAGTTATCCAACTGTAGTCGCAGTACATCCGGCAACCTACTGATCCCGAAACGCGACTATCTACTCATAAGTCACTTCACGTTCTGTATACTTACGTGTAAGTAGTGGTACTACCCCGAATCGGCAGAATGGGTACCATGATAAGTACAAGCATTTAAGTAGCTTAGTATAAAAATTTAATGTAAACTAAAGATTTATTACAATGTTAATAAGCGCATAAGCTACAGTGTTCAAATCCTGGTCATAATTAACCGTTGTGTATTTGCGAAATTCTTTTATCCAGTTTTCATTTCTTATTCATACGAAACATTATAATATGAAACATTCGTTGCCTTACTTTCACACAATCGAGTACAGTCGATCGAAGTACATTCTTCATAGACGAATTACTAGTTCTTTATTTGAACTAGAATAAATATATTTTGTCTATGCGGAACACTTGTTGTAAATCTAAGTTTTAAAACTCTTTAAACTATTCTATGTGATAACTTACCAACCGACCTCACAAGCCTCATAAACCAACCGAAAAAGGTTATTTACTCAACTCGTAATAGGACATTAAAATAGTAAAATTATTTAGATATAGATACGAGTAGATGGGATGTCCCTATATAAATTAAACTAATTTAAATAAACAGTAAACTGATACATACTCATAGATTTTACTGTACCCTAAGCTTTTACTAAAATTAGTACCTACACATTTTTTACTGACTTTTATAAATAAAAAATGAATACGCGACTTTTGATGTTGACTTGTCTCGGATAAAAAAGGTGAAGTGCAAGAGCGGTCGAGACGACTGAAACAAAATCGACTCGATTTACGGCTTAACCAGACGACGACCGCGCCAAATTTATTATAATTAAAAATATTAATTAACTTGTCGTTAGAGGTGAGATTATGTGTCAATAAACGCACGTAAATAATAAAAATCTTTTTGTATTATTGTCCGTAATGATAGCTAGGTGTGTCGACCTCCGCGGAGAGCGACATTCTTCCCTCGCCATCATTTACTTCTTAACATCAAAACTCATTACTGTATGCGTCACTTCACATTGTACGAACAGCGTGTATTGTTCAATGATTTACTTCAATGTCATTTTACCGCCGTAACGAATAAGTCAACCTTCCCATGGCAACCTCTACGTAAACGTTTTTCCCAAAGTCGTCATTAAGCGAGGAGTAGCTGTCAAATTGTTAAGTTTTTTGCCCTAACGACCAGCGACCTCTGTAACAAATTTGATATATCGGTGTCGCGACCGCGTTAGGTGCATTCCCCATACATTCCGACGCGACCTCTCATGATACTAAAGAACAAAGAACTAATCGACCGATCATAATTTTTAGATGATATCTCTTGATGCATAACATGAATTCTTCTCGAGTTTTGTGAAGGCTCTCAATCGTTGATTTTATTATTGCTCTTTTTGCTGTATTTCATTGCGGACATTTAGTGTAAGAATCAAGGTTTTAGGTGGATTATCCATTAGAAAATTGAAATGGAAACTAAAGTCGTGTGATGCAGGGAATGTGAGTTGAGGTCTTAAGGACTTTAAAATAGTGTTAGATACTATCCCGGATAGGCAGACTGGGCAAATGATCTACAACTGCCTGTTTACCAACATTTTTTAAATTAACTTTGAAATGAGAGATTTATGAATCGGAGGTGAGTAAAAAGATAAAACGGTATTTTGTTAATAAAGCAGGGGCCGTTGTGCCTTTCACCAATAACCAAAAGCAGTGCCCTAAACTAATGCATAAAGAGAATTGTGGATGTAAAGGTAACCAAAGTGTCAGGATCGTAGAACATGGCGCTGTCTTTGCCTATCCCTTTAGAAATTAAGGTTTAAAATTGATGATAATAATTTGTAATATCCAATCAAACTATTAAACATTACAAATAAATGCTATGAAATAAATCTGTGCTCCGACCAGGAATCGAACCCGGGACGCGTAGCAAACTGGTAAGTTAATCAGTGCGTCACTTAAATCTTAATTATTATACTAATACTCGTCCTCGTCCTAAGCGCTATAGATCAAACTGACAAATGATATGAGATTACCAAAAGCGGCTTTTTTGGACAGCTTTGGTCTTTAATGTTATTAAATGTTGGTATCATGCAGGTGTCAAAACTTTCTTGAAATATAACAAAAACACTCATCAGTGGTCGAACAAAAAAGTGTAGATTGAGAGTTGGCACATTAGCGCGTGCGGAGAGCGGCCTGCCCCTTCCTGCCGGCAAAATATACCTTTTTAAATTTATTTTTATTATGACTCGACATATGACAGTGCGATTCATTAGTGGAAGTGACTGCAACTACAGCTTAAAAATTAGCTTCAAGTTTATCCTGAAACGCGACTGGGTCACTTCACGGCTTGTACGCTTGTACGTGGTAGTACCACGAATCGAAAGACTGGGGAAATGATCACCAACTTTCTGCCTACACCACCTGTAGTATTACGTGTACGTATAGATACGTTTTAGGTATGCGTGAGGAAATTTTCTTCTACACGCATTACGGCAATGATAGACGTAGATAGAGTATTTTCTTAGATTTTGCGCGATCGTTGATTAATGAATTAAATGAATTTAAGCGGCTCTCCTTAACCACGATAACTGCAAAGCTCACGAAACGTCGAAATAATAAAAAATGTTAAATCAAAAACCAAAATAAACGCTAAAGTAAGCCGCATAATTTTTTTTAAATTCATTAGACGTAGATATGTTAAACGCGCTCTGAACGTGGCACGTCAAAACTATACTAACATTCTTATTAGCATGAACTCAGTGTCGCGATGCAAATATGTGTCTCTTTTTCGCTCTCAATAACTATCATTCCGTCCTGCTTCGACTTGTATGTATGCCAAGTCGTGGTTAATTGTTCAAACTTGCGAACACCAAAACTTGCGTAAGTTTTTTTTATTGTGACACGACATTTGACCTCGACCTGCCTGATGTTAAGCAAGAGGTGACGACGACTGAAGAATCCAAGTTAGTTCCCGGCTGCCTCAGTCGCCGTCATTATGCCGGCTTAAGTTAAGTTAAAACGTATGTACCTCATTGCGTTACGGTATATCAAGTTAACATTTTCTTCTCACAGGGCGGTACTATTGGTACGAGCAAATGAGCTTCTCGCGTTGATGTGATGAATTGATGCCACACTCATTATCATGATTCCTTATTTTACTCACTTTATAGGCACTGAGAAAGGTGTGGAGTCGTATGTATAAACAAAAATATTTTGTTTCAATTTAAGTTTTTTTAATAAGAGATGTGAAGGAAGCGAGGCAGTTGTGTCAGGATTCAAAGATCAAGATTTGTTATTATTAATATTATATCCACTATGCCGGCCTGGTTAAAATTAATAACTTTTAAGCAGATTCCGAAACGTGACTAAGTCACTTCACTGTATGTACATTTAAAAGTTGTGGTATTACAACTTTCTGCTTCCACTCTTAAACAACCAGTCTATACAAATTTATTAATTTATTGTATATTTTTTATTATAAATTTCTATACCAAGCTACTAAAGTGCTTGTATCATAGAAACAGAACAACAATAGTGATTGAGGCGTGACAATTTGATTTAACTCCTATGAGCAGTATCACTACATAGTGTAAAACAAAGTCGCTTTTTCTGTCCCTATATCCCTACGCTTAAATCTTTAAAACTACGCAACGGATTTTGATGCGGTTTTTTTTAATAGATAGATTGATTCAAGAGGAAGGTTTATATGTATAATAACATCCATTAAATAGTGGAGAAATACCGTTATTTTTGAGGTTTTTAATGTGATGTGAAATAATTTCATTTTTTCCGCTTACATTGGAAACGCAAGCTGAACCCTACGAGATTTATTAAAATAATGTACTAAGTATTGTACACATTGAAAAGGTCTACAGAAAACTCCGCGATGGTATATGTCTATCTCTTATGGATATCCCACAATAACATTTTTTTGTCATTTACTTTTTACGACAAATAATGGCTAATTTTCGAAGCGATTTTAACCAATACAGCATTAATTCTTATCCAACACATTCTTTTTACCTTATTTACCTTAAACACATTGTTGATTTAATATAGATCTATATGGCCCGTTACAGCATATGATTTAAATGAATATTTTCGAAGATATTACAGATTAAAAAAATGCGGGACGTAGCGTTTCTCTTTTGTTGTTGATTATCTTTTGTTTTTAGTCGCACGAATAGCAAATTATTTTTTAAGTATTTTAAATTGATCTCTGTCTATATCCAAGATATTACTTCGCGTATTTTTGAAATCCCACAATTATATAAATAATTAGCTATTGTAAATATATTTATGTATATTATTAACACAAAACAAGGTTAGGATTAATTAGGTAAATAATAAACGTAAGCTTTAATTTGATATTGAATTACGTTTTTGTAATATAGGTATACAATTGAACAGGCTTTTGTGAATGCGAGAGAGTTGTGTCAGGATCATGGAAAGTGGCGCCACGTTGTTCCTGCCTATCCTCGAGGGAATTGAGGCGTAAGGATCTTTCTAGGGATCTTTGTTTTTCCAGCATCGCTAGCTACTCGACTTTTGACCTTGACCTATAATTCTATGGACAAATTTTGAACTTTCAGGCCTATTGCCTATTTATTAAAATCTAAATATAAAAAAATATCGCGCTTTGCAGGGCTCTATAAATTTAAGCTAATTAGTGAAAAGTTATTACCTACTAAACGATACCAAAGTAAAGTAAACCTTATGATTATTAAGCTATACGCTCTAAATTCATTTGTAATTTGTATTAATATTTCCTAATTGTTTACCCGCGCTGATGATGCTTTACGCTCATTTCAATAAATTTATAGGCATTAGTAAATTTTAAAAATATTGTTAAAATTAAATAAATATTTCTGACGGCAGTAATGATTAAATCAAAATCGATTTAATCGTTTTTTCAGTGCGTGACATAAGCTATATATTCTATACCCGTGCGAAGCCGGAGCGGGCCGCTAGTTATTATATATAATAAAAACAGCTCCTTTCATTTCTATATTAAAGCAAATTAAATTAGTAATAAAAAACGTATCTTGAAGAGATCGAGTGTTGGGTAGCAGATTCGCCACCCATCTAATTGACACTTTTCGTATTAAATATCTAATAAAATACTTCAGTAGCTAATCTAATCTTTTATATTTTAATTACTCTTTGCAAAATTCTCTGAAAGTCATCTTAGGTATATTTATAGATGCTTTAATGTTTTAAAAAGTGCCAAGAACAAATTTCAGAGTCCTTGGGGTTTTCCGGAATCACAAACGTATCTATATTTTTTAAAATTTTTATTTCATTTCTATATTAAGCTACTAAAGTGCTTGTATCATAGAAATAGGACAACCAAAGTACATATATCAAAAATACATTGGTTGCATAACCATTGCACTACCACTACACCACGGTCGCCTATTGTTTTATTGTAGCTTATTTTTTTGTAGCTAATAGACGCGTTATTTTTGAATACAAGTAAGTATATGGATTATAAGTGATAACACACTGAATTTGTTTAATTTCTAATACAAAGAATTTTAAAATAAATCATATTAGTTAAATCGATTCTTTTGTCATATTAGACCTGCTGAATTCAGTATCCAGAAGGAACCCGGAACCCACAAATCTGAAACTAAAAAAATATTTTTTCAAATTAAAACCTAATACTTTTTTGGTTATACATTTCTATTAATAATAGAAACTGGACGACCAAAAACTTATATGCAAGATTAATACCGGCAAGTAGTTTTGAACTTGAGTCTTTAGGTTTGCGAGACCATTTCACTACTACTAGACTATAGTCGCCTTAACATCACAACGTTATATAAAAAAGAAAATATAATAGTTTCGCTGCAAATTGGTAGTATGGAATCGAATATGAGACAATAGAAATGTATGTCTATGCCAAAACAACACAAAGCTTTGATTTCTCGCCCAATTAACGAGAATAACAGCAGGCGCTATCATCCAAACACAACATCGACAATAACATATTATTTCGATTTAGCGCCAAAATAATAGGGAAATAATCTCTATAGTTTTATTTAATATTTTCTTCACAACTAAAATATCAAATTAACGTAACATCTAAGCACCATCAACCTTAATTTACACCTATAAATTATAGACCTTAGAGTTCGAATTCGTTTAATGTATAATTGACTTGTGTTCTTTTTAAAATGTAGAAAGAAGATGGCAAAGCTGTGGGTGTCCGATTATTGGGCGCGGATTGCTTTGTCCTCTGAGAACTGCAGCGTGCGTCTGACAAATAGAGCGGACTCGGACGATTCTCCATCATACACCAGGTGACAGAACACATAATTTAAGTTAATTATTCTATCGAGTGTGGATAATATTTTCAGACATTATTCCATTTAAATGTTAGTACTACAAACTGTCATAAACTTAATAAAGCATATAATAGAAAGAGGAACAACAACTGAAGAAACCGAAGAATCACATTAGCGGCCTAATGTGATTCTTTACGCATCGCTTGGAGGATGCGATCTTTTTTCCTTTGGGTGACGCTGCGACTTACTTCATTCTAATTATTATTATGTTTGTTTAGATCAGTCATTGGAACGTACAAATATGTCTTCTTATTTATTATCTGTTCTAGTATAAAACAATCTTCTTCCAACTTAATTACAACTAGTGCATATTTTTTACATTTTATCAATAAATATTATTTGGTTTGTTAAAAATGTTAATTGCTTCTGCATTTATAAAAAAAATCGCATAAAACCTAAACTTAAACGCAAACAAAAATAATATCATAATTAAATAAATAACAGAAGAAATAACATCGTAGTAAGCTCTTAGACTACAATACTATTGTCCAGCTCTGAGTGATGAGGTTGGTTGCTTCTGAGAGGTTGTGACAGTGCCCCTTTATAAATCATCTGTGGCTCGTTCCATTCAGGAGGCGACGTAACACGAAGACTTCATATTATTAGGTCCTTTGTGAAGATCTTGATGGCAATTTACAGACGAGACACGGAAATGTTACATCAATAATCATCACTTGTTTAGCGCTAGTATTAGATACGTGTAACGGTTCATGTTCTATCTTTTCATTACATGACTCATTTATAATTGAATTTAATTATTTTTTTAAATTTATTTATTAGGGCATTGACCAAAGGCCATCAGCCAAACATTATATCAATAACTTAAATCTAAAACTATATTATTATTAACATACTAATTTAAAATAACATTTCTATTAAAATAAAATAAAAACAAATAAACTTAACTAACAATATACTCATTTGCTCAACAACTCTATAAACTAAAAACACATTTTATTATTGGACATTACAATTAATAGTAAAAAAAACATAATTTTTCTAATATAATTGTGTTTATTTGTGGATGTGAGGGAAGCGTGGTTGAGGCAGGGTCGTGGCAGGTGGCGCTGCAATGTCTCTGCCTAGATTTGTGGGAAAAAGGCATGACGAATTGAATAGATTTATTTGTTAGCGAATTAAAATCTTACGCTTTATTCCTGCAAGAGGATGGCAAAACTTAAATTATTCGATTCAATTTGTCGAACTAAAAAGTTCGGTGCGTCTTTTCTTTGTAGTACAATCGACAAGTGGAATGCTTTGCCAGCCCATGTGTTCTCTCCCTTCTATAACCTTGGATCCTTTAAGCCATGCGTGCATAGTTTCGGCGGCTGAGGCAGCCGTGAACTAACTCGGTTATTTTAGTCGTCGTCACTTTTGGATCTCCTCTTGCTTATCATCACGAGGGTTGAGGTCAAATGTCGTGTCACAATAAAAAAATGTTTAAACATTTTAGCTCAAATCCACAATTCTTTCCATACAACACAAACTTAATATATATATTTAAGGCGACCATGGTGTAGTGGCAGTGCAATGGCTACGTAAGCGCAGGGGCACGGGTTCGAAACCACTCACCGGTACCAATGTATCTTTGATATATGTACTTTGGTTGTTTTGTTTCTATGATACAAGCACTTTAGTAGCTTAGTATAAAAATGTATAATAAAAAATACATACATGAATATAACACACACGCACGCAAAACAATACGCCGAAAATAACGTTCCCTCTCCTATGACTCGCACACACAACTAAGTCAATAGAAATCAAATAAAGTGCAAGATGTATTTGTTCCCTATTTGTGATTAGATTGTATCAAACATTGTGGTCGGGGTTTTGTGATGTAAGCAAACAAATAAGAGGTTAGTAGGTGGCGAGTACGAGGGCAAACACTCACCAAATCAATATTAACACTCAATCGAACTAAACGGTTCGGCGTGACGCGTCTTTGGCGAACAATCGTTGTGTTCTTTGGCCGGAATAGGAACGGCAACTGAGGCAAACGTAAATTGAATCGGTTTTTCAGCCGTACACGCTCTTACCTTTACGTACCATCAGGTAAGTCAAGATCGGATATCGCGTCACATTCACCTTAGCTTCACATCCTATATGTCTCCGCATCCGAACCTCTGCAAGAACTCTTCAAGCAAAAGTTGTTTCTCCAGTTTATCGACAGGCGTGGACGAACGGTTTAGCGATTGGTTTGTAGCGCGTAAAGTCCCGGGTTCGATTCCCGATCGGAGCAAATATTTGTTTCATAGCTTTTATTTGTAATATTTAATATCTATATTAAATATTGCAAATATTTGTTAATAAAAAAAGAGGTGGATAGTTGCTTCGGGTCTGGATATTAAAGAGTGGTAGGCAGTGGTACTCAGTCTGCCGATCCGGGGTAGTACCACCACTTACAAGTATACAGACCGTGAAGTCACGTTCCGGGATCAGCTTGTAAGTTGCCGGTTCCAACTAGACCGGCATAGTGAATGTGATTGCTACTCATAGTTATTGAATTGTAGTAGCAGTGACATTCATTCATGGACCACACTTCGGCTTAACATCAAGCGGGGTATATTAGATTGGTAAGAATTGTTTTCTAAATACAATTTGATTCTGAATTTTACCAGATTAAAGATCACATACAAAAATAATTAGTCTTCGTGATAAATCGTTTATTATAAATACCACACAGATATACATATTATATAACAAGCCTTAACTTTTATTTAAAAACGAGAATATAGTTTAGGCGCTGAGGAACATTTATTTTTATTGTGGCTCGACATATGACTGCATCCTGTTTCATAATTAGGCTGAAGTTCGGTCCATGAATCGGAGAATGCTCAAAAAAGCTGGGTTGCCTAGTACTCATAACCGTAGAGCTTGTATGAAGACAATTGTGGATGTGAGGGAAGCGAGGGAGGGGTTTCATCTATACATGCGCAAAACGCTTCCATCAAATGATACGGAGTGATATGTATATTTTTTCCATCGGAACTAGTTCACTCATCTAGTTCACTAGCTCATTTAGTTCACTAGCTCATTTAGTTTAAGGAAGCGCATTCGGTTAGTTCATTCGGTAAAGAAAAGCTCCAGTTGTTCTGAAAAATCAAGATATCCTTTCTATAGAATTATTTTAGATCATATACTTCACAAATGTACACAGAAACTATAATTATAAACAATAATTATAATCACAATTACCAATTCGCATAATTTAAAACTGCAAATATTCGTTAGAAAAATACGTTATAAAAAGACGACGAGTTGCTGCTCTCTTCAACATACTTTCCCACCATTACTGGTAATGCACGCGGTGTAAATATTTTCTTGTGCACGCGGAGAGCAATGGATATATAAAATATACTTTCACGGTATTACGCGAAAATACTAGGTACGAGTAACGAACGAGGTACGATTCCGTACGAGAATGTACGATGTGTTTATATCTCGTTCCACCATAGGAGTGGTGAGTGAGTGGATATGCGATGCATGACTCGGAACGAAATGAACTAGAGACACATTTGAATTTGCAGTGAACTAGTGAGTGGTGTAGTACCAGGATCGGAAGTATATCATTTTAGTGACTCGTTCCGGAACTACCCAAGTCTAGTTTCATCGATTGAGGTGTCATTAGTTTCGTTCTACTTTACCGTAAGAAGTCAATTTAAACGTCTGCCAATTATAGCATTTAAAAGGGGGTAAGGGGCCGTTTAAGTATTACGTTGGCAGATTTATTACAATTATTAAGCCCCCACTCCCCTTGTCAGCAAAAAAAGGCAAAGAAAGGAATCTCCGCGCGCTGCCTGCTTCCTATGAGGCGCAGACAATTAGTATCATGTGAATGAATTAAGTAAAAGTCTAGGAATAGCCTCTCTGACTATAAAAGCCCAGCAGTTTCCACTAACAAGGCAGTAAAGACTATCAAATTACATTCAACAAGATTTACTTTGATTGATGCATTTTTTATTGATGATCTGGTCTTAATTTGAGTTATCATTATATTCTAATTATTAATATGTTTGGGTTTTATATTCAATAGTTATATTAAAAGTAACGCTATATTTTACAGTCTCTTGCTAGATGGAGAAGCAAAAAGATGGTTCATTAAACTTTTTTTATGTAGCCTCTACATCTGTCCCAGATTTGCCTGATGCGCCGACGATTGAAAAAAATATATTTATCAATCAATCAATCAAATTGTCACGACTCTTTCACACAGGGATAGGCAGAGACAATAAAGCGCCACTTACCACGATCCTTACACAACTCCCTTGATCCTTCGCATCCACAATTCTCCAAATACAGGTTCTGTGGTTATGGGCACTAGGCAACCCAGCTTTCTTTAGGATGTCTCCGATTTGGTATATAGTTTATAAAAAAATATAATATTATTAAATTATTTATTTAGTTTAAAGCTGCCTCAATCTCTGTCCTTATGCCGGCCAAAATGCCTTGTTATGCGGTTTGAACAATACACAAACATATGAAACAATACTCAAAAACTTATCACAGTCAAATTACATTTTTTTACATACTGTCTTATTCCAAGGTTTTTTCTTTAAACGTAAAGTCTTTTAATCGCGTTTCGGGATCAGCTTGTAAGTTGCCGGTTCCAACTAAGCCGGCATAGTGACTGCAACTGTAGTTATTTAACTGTAGTAGCAGTCGCCTTTAATAAAAAAAACTTTAATATGTATTTTCTTGTCATTGATGTTTTTTGTAAAACAAAATACCTATACAATATTGATGTCATTAAAATACTACAGCGTTCAATTAATGAAATCCGCGAATGCAATTACAGCCAACATAATGTAATTTACTCCATTAATCATAGTTTGTTGCTAATGACATTAACAGATTATAACCTACTAAATATTGCACACATTTACCTGTGTGCACCATACAGATTTGTGAATAGGAGACCTAAATACTTTGGTTTATAACTATTTGCCGGTACCACTGTATCTTTGACATATGTATAACCAAATCGTACTTTTTCTATTATACGAGCACGTTTAGTAGCTTAGTAGGTATATATAAATGTAAAAAATATAGAAAAAAAAATGCCACAATCCTGACACAACTTCCTCGCTTCCCTCACATCCACAATTCTGTACATGTTATGATTGAAGTTATGGGCCATGTGCACTAGGCAACCTAGCTTTCTTGAGGATGTCTCCGATTTGGTCAAAAAACCTTGTTTAACGCATCCATCCACATCAGATTTATAAATTCCTAAAAACAAAGATATATTGAGATATGGCGGGATCGTAAAAAACGCTTGTATGTCTCTACCTATTTGGGAATTAAAACATAACAATTTGATTGATTGATTAATAACCTACTAAACATTACACACAAATCATATATGCAGACACCAGGTTACTATGGCCGCCTGGCTGAATTCCTCAGTCACTTTACAGTCTGTACTACTCTGGATCGTCAGACTAGGCAAATAACTACAGACCGTCTGCCAACCACATCAATTAAATTCTAAAGCATTAAAACGCACGCCAATACGATATTAATACAAAGTTTAATTCCTCAATATATTAGAGAACAGTCGAACATGTTGTTATTAACACTTAGAAGACGGCCAGTGAACAATAGAGTCATTTGTATTTTTTATACTAAGGTAAAGTGTGTTCTTTATTAAGAAACAGATCAAATTAAAAGTATAAAAACTATAATTATAAAATATGACTAAATAAAAGATATCATCTATGACGTTTATTTTTTTAACATGCGGTACTGCCAAAGTATGACGTTAGGGGTCGAAACGATGAGCCCCTGGGAACCGCCCCCCTGGGACCCTGGGAGCCAAGCGCCTGAGTTGTCCAAGCGGCTGACGGAGAAGTCTGGCGATAGGAATGCTGGCAATTATTTCTACCATCGTATTAGTCTCGCTAAAATGAAAATGTTGCCAGTCTCCTTGGGACTTTGTTTGATGGGACGTCTTTTATATAATTAGAAAACATTGATTTGGAAATTTTATTTAATTTTGAAGTAAAATAATATTTAAAAACCTAGTATTACAGTTTTTTTATCATTAAATTTTCTTGAAGCATCGAGCTCGCATAAAAATGGTATGGCAGTAGAAGCATGGAAGTAGGAACTACGATATATGTATGTGGTCATTACGGAGTGCACGATTGCGAATTGAGAGAAAAAATACAGTTGTGGGTGATAAATGTGACAAAGATTAGGAAAATTATGTTGCGTTCGTCTGGACGAATTAAAAAGATAAAAAAAAGGAGATTGACATAAGAGATTTATAAATCAAAGCTTAAATGAAATCATAAAACAGAGACGACCCCGAAATTAATGTTAAAGAAACAGGAGCCCGCAATGTTTATAACTATAACGTTTGTATCAAGTGAATAGTAGATATGAAGAAAGAGAAAGAGTTGAGCCATGTCAATTTTGATAATTATGAATTTTATTTAAAAATAAATAATTTCTATTTGATTTTTTATTATACTTTTCTATACTAAGCTACTAAAGTGCTTGTATCATAGAAAAAGGACAACTAAAGTACATATATCAAAGATACATTGGTACCGGTGAGTGGTGTCGAACCCGGCTTACGTAGTCATTGCACTGCCACTACACCACGGTCGCCTTAGGTTTTCTTTTTTAATTTATTTTTAACTCTCCATTTTTTTTTCATTATTTGCAAAACAAATGAAACACAAAAAGACAGACGCGCACATTGCATGTGCATCAAAGTAACTCCGTCATTCGAGTATTAAGTGTAAATATCGCGATGTCGGTGACATTTAAGAGCGTACTCCATTATTTTAAGAGGGCAGTTGAGTTAAAACAATGTGACTTAAGGGCACTATAGTCACTCCCCCATTTTGATGTCATTACAAACAACTTTATTAAAAACAACAGTTTCGATACGAGTTTGTTTTACTGTTTGGATGAAACAAAAGACTTTTACAGAATTTTTTGCAGCCACTGTGGTAAATATATCTATTATTAGAAAGAACAACTCTTTTTTTTAAATAAATTAGTCAGTAAGAATAAATAACATTTAAATAATAGTTTTTCTAACGTTTATTGATTTGATTGTAAATAAATTATTGAGAGGAATTGGCAGTGCAATGGTTACGCAAACTAAGAGCACGGTTCACAACTATTTGCCGGTACCAATGTATCATTGATATATGTACTTAAGTTGTCCTGTTTCTATGATACTTCAGTAGCTTAGTTTAGAAGTGTAAATGAAAAAATAAAATATCAATAAATCAATCAAATTGTCACGCCTTTTTCCTTCGGGGATAAGCAGAGACAACGGAGCGCCACTTGCCATGATCCTGACACAACTCCCTCGCTTCCTTCACATCCACAATTCTCCTCATTGCTCTCCGGTGATGGGCACTAGGCAACCCAGCTTTTTTGAGGATGTCTTCGATTTGATCGAAAACCACCCTTCTGGGTCTGCCAAAATAAATTACAAAATTAAAAGCGAAATAGTTTTAGATTAAGTTTAACCTGTGAACACCCTCTTATAGAGTGTTGTTGATATACCTCGCGCGTGTTTGCACAACTTAAATGCTTTGCCTCCTTGTTTTCACTCCCCTAACGCGGCCTTTTAGCTCTTAATATTGTTTAGATTTGTACCTACCCCTGGAGTGAGCCGTAAGTGCTATTAAAAACTTGAATTTTCACATCTCTTTTTAGTAAATATTATTTTATTTAATTTCTTACTTACAGTACTCGTAATTAATAAAGGCGATCATGGTGTAGTGCTAGTGAAACAGTCACGCAAGGAGCTGTCGGTTCAAAACCACTTTTAGGTAGTAACTTAGTATAGAAATGTAAAAAATAAAAATACTTTCTTACGAGAATACAATACCTGGATTTTAACATTATATTACGTTATTAATTACCTGAGAGTAAAAGTAGATTGACGAAAGGAATTTATAAATGTGATGTGGATGGATACGTTAAACAAGGCAGAGACATCCTTAAGAAAGCTGGGTTACCTAGTGCCCATAACTGTAGAGAATGAAAGTATGAGAATTGTGGATGTGAGAGAAGCAAGAGAGTTGTGTTAGGATCTTGGTAAGTGTCCTTTGTAAGGCAGAGAGAAAGGATCTCGCTCCTTTTTCTCTCTGCCTATCCCTGTGGGAAAAAGGCGTGACACATTTGATTGATTGATTATTTTAATAAGACGCAACATCTGTCCTTAATATTGCTTGCGTGGAAGACCAAGAGCGGTAACGACTCTTTTCAAATTTAATTTTCTTTCAACTCAGCAATTTAAACCTTCTTGGAATGGTTAAAGTGTACAGATTATAATAGATTAACATAAATTTAGAATTCAAATAGACTAATTACGTTCACAGAAGTCCGTTTATTACTAATTAATGTAATTTGAACCTTGTCTTCATACTAAATCTTTATAAGTCCACCGTTCATATTTTACAAGTCCAGCTCATCCCATTTCAATGTTTACGTCGACCAGAATAATATCCTATTTCCATCTCTCTCTACAGCAAACGTTGAAAAGAGACAAACCGATATATCTCATGAAAATTTAATATAGTTTGCTAGAAGCGTTGCTTTGTAAATAAAATTGAATATTCAGAGCGGAGTCGGCAAATCACAGTAATTCCGGCGATCTCACTGTGTCCGGGATGTAGGATTATATACCTTTAGACCCCACATAACTTAGTAAAGAACAACGCGCTGTCGGGTTTTCGGTTTGCACTCCCTTCGTTCTATGGAATTTTTATCGTTATTGCATCTAGTGATTTATGGTCTGTGGTTCAGGATAAAGGGAGAGTTCCCCGAACAATCCCGGTCATCCCCGCGTCAGGTGTACTAAATTAAATTGCTTTTATGCGACTTTGGATATGACAGGTTTTGATTTTTCAATCTTCGGTCAGCGTGGGGTGATTTTCTTTCTTTTGATGAATTCAGCTCGAGCCCAAGTGGTTTTATATTGAATAAGTGTTTTTATGATTTTAGAAAAAAGTTATTTTATTTAATATGTAGGTATAGATATTGCTCTCTCTGTATAGAGTTGTGTCAGGATCGTGGAAAGTAGGATTGTACAAAGTTATTTACGTTATTATTGTATTTAACATTTTCTGTATTTAGTCCCACATGGATGGTCAGAGACAATGGATCGCCTCTTGCCGCGATCCTGACACAATTTCCCCTCTTCTCTCACATCTACAGTTTCTTTCATACAAGCTCTATGGTTATGGGCCCCAGGCAACCTAGTTTTCTTGTAGATGTCTCCGATTTGGTCGGAAAACACCCTCCTGGGTCTGCCTCGTTTAATCCATCCATCCACATCGGATTTTTAAATTTCTTTTGTCAATCTAATTTCACTCATCTTTTCCATGTGACCTAACCATACAGTTTAAGAGTGGTAGGTAGACAGTTGGTAGTATTTTGCCCTGTCTTCCGATCCGAGACAGTAGGAGCACTTTCAAGTATACCTACATACTTTGAAGTGACCTAGTCGTGTTTGGGATAAGCTTCAGGTTCCAACTAGGTTGGCATAGTGGATTTCTCCATTCATTGACCGCACTCCAATAATAAGCACTCCCTAACATCAAGCGGAGTGCTGTCAAATGTCGAGCCTCAATAAAAAAGAGTATAATAATACAAATGTGTCATTTAATAAAAGAACCGCTGTCTCGCTAACATCTGCGATCAATTCCAATGAAACAATTAGAAAATCAATGAATATAGTACAAGACATAGTCCGCGCAAGAAACACAACGGTTAACCACTCCTAACAACAAACGACAATCTCGATACTACAATTAAATTTGTGAATAAAAAATACTCGTATGTTCTCACGGCAGGCGACGCGACGCGTACTCAATGCTCACTAAAGAGAAATAACTGAATATTTGTTTTATTGTAACAATAGCTCTATTATGGAAGATAACAGAGATATACAAGTATACAGACCGTGAAGTGATTTGGTCACGTTTCAGGATCAGCTTGTAAGTTGCCGGTTCCATCTAGGCCGGCATAGTGGATGTGATTGCTACTCACTGTTATTGAATTGTAGTAGCAGTGACATTCATTCATGGACCACACTTCGGCTTAACATCAAGCGAGGTGCTGTCATATGTCGAGTCACAATAAAAAAATATATAAAAAAAGACATGCAGACTACTTACAAGTATACGAGTATAGACCGTAAAGTGACTTAGTCGCGTCTCGGGATCAGCTTGTAAGTTGGTAATTCAACTAGGCTGGCATCATCCACTATGTTTTTATTTATTGTGACTCGACATATGACAGCACCCCGCTTGATGGTAAGCTGGAGTGCGGCCCATGAATAGATGTCACTGCTATTACAATTTTAATAACTGTGAGCAGCAATCTCATCCACTATGCCGGCCTAGTTGGAACCGGCAACATACAAGCTGATCCCGAAACGCGACCAAATTTTGTAAGTGGTGGTTCTACCCCGGTTCGGCAGACTGGGTACCACTGCCTACCACTCTTTGATAACCAGACCGGAAGCAAATATATGCCTCTTTTTTATTAACAAATATTTGCAATATTTAATATAATTGTTGAGCCTGCTTCTGAGCAAGCCAAAATGTTATACAAATTCGTCGTGTTGTACTTAAAGGAGAGAGCAAATGTGGCATGATGCTTTGGGGACCCTAACCCCAATGCATCATAGGTTTAATAACTTATTTTTGTTCGTTGTATTCTATTTTCGTGTGAATTGTTTCTTATGATTTGTATTACTAGCCTTATCCACATTATATCTATATGAGCTTGTATTTGTAAATAGTCTAGGTTTAGTTTATAATGGGAATGGCATCGCTATATTATGTGCGTAATTCCCCTAATAAAATTTATAAAAAATATATATAATTATTAAATATTACAAATAAAAGCTATGAAACAAATATTTGCTCCGACCGGGACCTTACGCGCAACAAACCAATAGCTAACCATTCAGTTACGTCTGTTGTCAAAAGTATTGTCTACGTTAATAATTATAACTCATAATAGCGTTGCGTAATGCGTGCTGTTATGTGACGGATTCCGTAATAATCGTATCGATTTTATTATTGATTGTTATGTCTTACAATGAACAATTAACAGATAGGGCATATAACTTACATATTCATTCTCTCATACACGATTAACATAACCATTGCCATTTTGTATAACATTATTGTTAGCAGTTTTGTTTAATTAACTTATTGCATTTTAGATATTCGCTTTATAAAGAAGCGATAATTAAAGAAGCGATAAAATAAAATAACAATTTTATGCGGCTTACTATTAAAACATCAAACGTTTTCATACCAAAGAGTGGTAGTGATTTGGTCACGTTTAGGGATCAGCTTGTAAGTTGCCGGTTCCATTTAGGCCGGCATAGTGGATGTGATTGCTACTTGAATTGTAGTAGCAGTGGCATTCATTCATGGACCACACTTCGGCTTAACATCAAGCGGAGTGCTGTCATATGTCGAGTCACAATAAAAAATATATATATAAAAAAACGAGGTAATTTGGGAAACAATAACAGCATCAACCAATAGGACGACCAACACCTCAGTCTCTCCATGGCCACGATGGCTGCAAAGCTCTCGAAACGTCGGAATAATAAAAAAATGTAAAATCAAAACCAATATAAACGCGATAGTAAGCCGCTAAAAATTTGTTTATTTCAATAATCAATGTTCGCGCAAAATCTAAGAAAATACTATATCACCGATAATTAAATGTTAATCTATCAATCGGAGACATCCTCAAGAAAGCTGGGTTGTCTAGTGCCCATAACCATAGAGCGTGTATGAGGAGAATTGTGAATGTGAGGGTAGCGATATAGTTGTGTCGGGATCTTGGCAAGTGGCGCTCCATTGTATCTGCCTATCCCTGTGGGAACTAGGCGTGACAATTTAAATGATCGATTGAAAATGCAAAATAGTTTGTAACAATAATACGATCTAATACGATGAATACAGTTGATAATTTTTCATTAATCTGTAAATAATTTGTTCTTTGATTATAGATTTTGCCATTATAGGCATTTTCTAACAGCTAAACATAGTGAAAGTTACAAATATCCGATGGATGCAACTGGCATCTTTTCGTTCGGAATTCAAATCAAATCAAATCAAATTGTCACGGCCCTGACACAACTCCCTCGCTTCCTTCACATCCACAATTCTCTTCATACAAGCTCTACGGCTCAAGCTAGTGCCCATCACTAGGCAACTCAGCTTTCTCTCTTTATTTTGCATTTTAAAAACAATAATAATAAAATAGACCACCGTGAGTAAAAATAATAAAAGTCCAAATGCATTAATTTAATTACAAATATAAATAATAACTTATCTATATATTCTTAAAACGCACGAGTCATTAAAAACAAACTATCTTTGTAATCTTCACATTCGCCGATTAAAAACAAATGTAAGGTGCTTATTAAGAGTTAATGTTCAATTATCTATTATATTAACTTCATTGGGGATGTTATAGATATGAAGTTACGGATACAGATATGGATACGGTTACGGATATAGGAATAATATTATACAGGTTTAAGATACGGATACGGATATAGGAATAATATTATACCGGTTTAAGATACGGTTACGGATATGTAATTATTTCGGATCATCCAATAGTTTCGGTTACAGGTATTAGATTTTTAAGGAAGTTTTTTTTATTGTGACAAGCACAGCACCCCGTTTGATGTTAAGCTGGAATGTGGTTCATGAATGGATGTAACTGCTACTACAATTTAATAACTGTAACTAGCAATCACAACCACTATGCCGGCCTAGTTGAAACCGGAAACTTACGGATCCCGAAACGCGACCAATCACTTCACGGTCTGTATACTTGTAAGTTAAGAGTAAAATATTTGGTATTACAATCAGTTATATAAGTTATTATAGCCACCTTCTAGTGTGT
Organism: Tinea trinotella; assembly: GCA_905220615.1. NCBI lineage: Eukaryota > Metazoa > Arthropoda > Insecta > Lepidoptera > Tineidae > Tinea > Tinea trinotella. The sequence continues at coordinate 7,508,261 of HG992314.1, forward strand.
CGGCTCGGCCGGGAAGAAACAAAAGCCTGTCACATGTTCATTTAGGCTCCGCCCCTATCCGAAACTTTCATAACGGATCCGGTTACGGATAGGTTTTAATATTTTTTTATTATAAGTACATTTCTACACTAAGCTACTAAAGTGCTTGAAACATGGAAACAGGACAACCAAAGTACATATATCAAAGATACATTGGTACCGGTGAGTGGTTTCGAATGCCACTCAGCTTACGTAGGTAGCCATTGCACCGCCACTACATCACGGTCGCCTTTAAATTCCGGTTTTAATTCACACATATAACACAAATTCAAACCCTACAGAATAAATTAATAAAATCAATATTTAGCTATAATTATAGAACACCAACATCCATTATTTACAAAGAAACCAAATTAATGAATATTAGACAACACTACAATTATAACATCTGCTTACTAATACATAAGATCATACATAAGCATATACATTCGGAAATTATTCTAACTACAAGGGAAGGCACATCTAAATATAACACACGCAGCACTAGAAATATAAAAACCAGTACGTTTAGAACTAATATTGGTCGTGGTAGTGTATTGTACGACGGGGTGTCTCATTATAATAAACTCCCAATACATGTTAGAGAAGATAGCAATTTAATAACATTCAAAAAATTCTTATTAATATTTGTTATGAATAACTGAAAATTAATTTGTATTCTCCACATTCTCATTGGACGCCCTAATAGGGCCACTGGCATTGCAAATAACATATTATAAACATTGTAAAATCCAAAACAAGCGAATTTGAAATGTTCTTTTTGGTATTAATAAAGTTTCTTAAACCTCAATTCCGGATATCCGATAGTTTGGGTTACGGTTACAAAGCTCCATAACATCCCTAATATAAACATTGTTCATTATGCTAGCGGTAAACTGCTAGTTAATATGTATTTTTAATTGAATGATTGACGTGTCTTTTACCTACATTCGCCACGTCAATGAACACGTCGAATTTAGTTTTCACTTGAGTAACACGACGATGGGTTAAATTGTCGCACGAACAATTGTATCCGCACAGACGTGGCGCATTGGTTAGCAAACCAGTCCGTTACGCGGAAAGTATAGGGTTCGATTCCCGGTCGGAGTTGCAAACATTTGTTAATAAAAAAGGTGGAAATTTGCTAAGGCTCGGATCGGTGTCTAGTCTGCCGATCCGGAGTTGTAAGTGGTACAAGTACACGGATCGTGAAGAGACTTGGTAGGGTATCGGTATTAGCTTGTGAATTGTCGGTTTCAACTAGGCCGGCATAGTGGATATAACTGCTAAAAGAGAGCTTCTATGAAGAAAATGATGGATGTTAAAAAGCGAAAGAGTTATATCTAGAGTATATCATAGGCGAGGTGGCCGTTGTCTAGTGGTTATAAAATAGTCTCATAAACTAAGAAAACCGAGAGACAATGGAGCGCCACTTACCACGATCCTGACACAACTCACTCGCTTCCTTCACATCCACAATTCTCTTCATACAAGCTCTAAGGTTATGGGCACAAGGCAACCTAGCTTTTATAAGGATGCCTCTGATTTGATCAGAAAACACCCTCCTGGGCCTGCCTTGTTTAACACATCCATCCACATCAGATTTATAAATTCCTTTCGTCAATCTACGTAAGTTATTAAACTGCAAAATACTTAACATAAATATTTCGTACTCTGTTATAATAATAACATTAACGGAGTAAATGTAATGGAAACTTGTGTTTAATAAACAAAACCTTACTTTATTTAATCGAATTATGAAAATTTATACAGAACAAGAGTATAATTGCTAAGAAAACTGCGCAATCGTTAAGAAAAAAATGTTATGTACTTATTAGTTATGATAATGCCTTGATTAAGGCTCTGTGCACATTTAGGGCGTCACGACACGACAGCTACTTTTCTAACGTTCACTAGAAATTTATGGGATATCAATGACCCACTATTATATCTAAATATACAAAAAAATAAGTAAAAATTGTAATGACCTTACACTACAAACTACAAATTAAATTAAACATTTTGTAATTAAAAATAATTTAATAAAAGGACTTACTCATTAGTTACTTACCCCTTAGATTAAATTTGCGACTCAAAATCTGACCCAGGCTTGCCATAAAAATGCGGTTGAAAAAAAAGTGCGCTTGAAAATTAGAAGGCTTATTTTGAATAAATAAATACTAGAATTTAAATGCAATGCCGAGTATAAACTAAAAAAAATGGTATAGCTTCTATTTGTGGTAAATTGTAATTAATAATTTTATTTTATTTACTTTTCTATACTAAGCTACTAAAGTGCTTATCATAGAAACAGGACTACCAAAGTACATATCAAAGATACATTTGTACCGGCAAGTGGTTTTGAACTCGTGCTCTCGGTTTGCGGTTTGCGTAACCATTGATTTCACTGCCACTACACCACGGTCGTCTTTAATATATTATTGCAAGTTAAGACACAATGGGCTAATAAATTAACTTATAAATAGATATTTTGTAATATAAGTAAATTAGCTGTAAGTCAACTAAATAAAAGAAAATACACACAATACAATCAAATATCAAAAGAACATCATTCATTTTGTATGGGGACTTGGGCTTAATTGTATTAGCATATACATTTTAAAATAGTTTGATGTACGAAGAATACAATGTAATTGGAATATATCCTTTGTTTTGCATAGTTTAAGTGTGCAGTATGATCAAACTATAATTATGACAGTTCAAAGCAGAACTTTTAATATGGCGTGTTTTCTTCTTGTTTATTTTATGGCTTTAGCATTTAACTTGCCAGTGTCAAAGTAACAATATATGGTTCAATGTTAAAATATTGTCAAGTAAATATGAAGATGAACCACGCGAGTGATTCATCAAATGATGACGATGATAGTGAGGTTGATGATGATCGTTTTAGTAAAGCGGCGGAAAGCCTTTACTAAAACTTTGGAAGGAGTCTTGGAGGGAACACGAAGAAACACGTTTCACAGCTTTAAATTACTTGTTTATACTTTATCAACTTAAAAATGATTACTGGATAACAATTCCACCATTATTACACATTAATATATATGAAAAACACAAGCTTTTCAAATAATTCAAAATCGCGCGTCCTGTCACTTGCAGTTGCCCGCCAAAACTCCCAATATGGCGTGTCTTTGTGATTAACAGACTATCTTTTTTTTTCAAATAACTCACTCAATCGCACAGCAATTAAAAGCAAAATTGTTATTAGTTTTATCAAAACTGCCATTTATATATTTTTTCATTATTGGACATTACAAAAGTAGTACATAAAAGCCCAAAATGAATGATGTCCTTTATCAAACACATAACTTCAATATAACTTGTGCTCATCGTGTCGTGTTTCTTAATGTGTACAGGGCCTTATAGTACCTCGGTCATCATTAACCTTACTAGTTAACTGTTTGTATTAGAAAACTGTAATCTGTCTGTATTATTAATATTAACATTGTATAGCGGTCTATTGAAGGGTGCTTAGGGCCTAACACTGGAACCTAATGATGCAGCAAAAATATGTTAATAACTGGTGCAGGGCGACCGTGGTGTAGTGGCAGTGCAATGGTTACACAAACCGAGATCACGGGTTCAAAACCACTTGCCGGTACCAATGTATCTTTGATATTATTTACTTTGGTTGTGTTTCTATGATACAAGCACTTAAGTAGCTTAGTATAGTAAAGTGATTTAAAATAATAATCAATCAAATTGTCACGCCTCTTTTCCACGGGGATAGGCAGAGACAATGGAGCGCCACTTGCCACGTTCCTGACACAACTCTCTCGCTTCCTTCACATCCACAATTCTCCTCGTACAAGCTCTATGGTTATGGGCACTAGGCAACCCAGCTTTCTTGAGGATGTCTTCGATTTGATCGGAATACACCAATAAATAATAATAATAACTTCACTTTGTTTTTACTGTGGGTCGACATATAACAACACCCAGCTACTTACAATTAAACAACTGTAAGTAGCAGTCGCATCCACAATGCCGGCCTAGTTGGAACCGGCAACTTACAAGCTGTTTCTAAAAGGCGTCTTTACTCAGTCGTCAGTCGGTCTGTACACTGACTACCAATTTTAAACTTGCCTATCAATTTCCTTTTTTTATATAAGAAAAAATCTTATATAAAAAAAGGAAATTCAAGGCCTAGTGACAACGTCTAAGGCAACTATTAAGTGAGTCGGTTATTTAAGTCGTCGACACTTACCATTACCATTAGACAAGTTAAGTCAGTTTCAATAAAAAAGTTCCCGGCGGCTAGTTGCGGCTTTATAATTTCGACAACTGAAAAAAGTGTATCAGTTTACGATTCGTCAGTCGGCCTCACTATGCCGGTCTATGAAAAAGCTCTAATTAGGTGAACTAAAACAAAAAACCATAAGGCAAAATTATCTTTTTACATCTTTTTATACATAAACCCTATATAGAAATAGAAAGGTTGCAATTCCCTTCTACTTGAAAGGCACCTACGACTTAAAAGGGACCGCTAGCACGTTGTAATTAAGTTCTCCTACCATATTAGACTCTGAATGTGCATGCGCAGGCGCGTCATATAGATTCCGGCAGATAAAAAGAGCGCTGGTAATAAAGCTGTGTAACTTGTTTTGTTATTTTCTTATTTTCATGAATTAAACAAATTTTATGCGGTGGTCACGGAGAGACCACGATGGCAGCAAAACTCTCGAACCGTCGGAATAATTAAAAAAAAAATTATAAAAGGCCGCATAAAATTTGTTTAATCTAAGAAAATTCTACTTATTTTCAATTTTATGGAATGTGCTTAAATTTTGAAATATTATCAATTGCCGTCACTAGGCAATCCAGCTTTCTTGAGGATGTCTTCGATTTGCTTAACCGCAGAGCTTGTATATAGAGAATAGTGACATCGTAGTCCTTTGGCACCACGACCTGGTGCTACTAACCAGTCACCGTTGCTGGACATCAGCTTTTGTCCTCAGGCAAGCTAAACGCCCTCTCCTATCACTAAAGGAATCCTTGTGGCTGAATTATTTTAACTATATCACTTTTTTATTTTTTATTATTTAATCATATTATATTTCGTATTCGCACTTACATATATAGCTATCGAAAAGAAATCTAAAAGACGATATCGCAATTTCGACAATACGAGCGTCCGCCCCGAGACGCTCTGAGCCGAATGACTTTTCGACGTTTATTTCTTTTGACAACAATATTTTAAAAAGTCCGATTCAAATTTCACAAAATAGAGGATTACTCCTGGTCTCTTCCAAGAGCCACAGTCCTGCAGTCCTGCATTTCACTAAGTGATAGATGGCTATAATATATTGTAGGTCTAGGTTATGGAACCTACAATAAAGCCTCATTAGCACAAGCAAAGAAAAAATATTAAACCTATAGTTAAACAAATCTAATTAAGAAACTTTATTGCGATAATAAATTATAATGAAGACATGACAAAGCCGTTACACTTTAAATAACACACTTAAGGGCTGTCAGGTTGGGATAGTCAATTGCTACTAAGTAAATATATTACTTCACTTAGGAGATAAATATTTATTATATAATTTAAATCGATTAAGTTTAAATCAGTGAACTTCAAGACAATTCGGATTCTAATAAACCTTATTTTTAATACTTTTCCTTCCAAAGTACATATATCAAAGATACATTGGTACCGGTGAGCGGTTTCGAACCCGTGCCACTCGGCTTACGTAGCCATTGAACTGCAACTTGTAATTACTTGCTTGACTATCTGTCTCTATTGTTTTTAATGAGAAATATCTACCTATAAAATTCCAACATTATGAAGTTCATTTTTTTTATTATTATTAAAATTCATTAGCTTATTGCACATTTTTTAAATTATTATTTTTTATACATTTCTATACTAATTGTAAGCCACTAAAGTCTTGTATCAAAGAAACAGGACAATCAAAGTACATATATCAAATGGTGGTGGTGGGTGGTCTCGAACTCGAACATTTCTATTACTTATTTTTTATATTATTTGTAAAATAATTTATACCTTTTAATTGCCAACATAATTTACAGTCTTCTATACTAAGTTATTTCTTTATACCTTCACACTCTTGGCTAGGAAATGTCAAATACCTATACCATAAGAGAAACCAACATCTTCAATGAATTAAACTAATTTTATGCGGTTTACTATCGCTTTTATTTTAACGTCGGATAAAAAAGATGTAAAATCAAAACCAAAATAAACGCGATAGTAAGCCGCATAACATTTGTTGTATACATTAATCAAACAACATCTTCAAGTTGAGAAATAAAATATAATTGCGTTCTTTATCGTACTAATTTCAATTCTTAACAATGCTAAGTCTTCTTTAAGTAACAATTAAAATACCAGCCTTTTAAGTGAATAGATGTGAGTTGAGAACAATAATTCTTCCAATAAGGTCACGGAACTATTTATTAAGCCCTCATTTAAATTATTAACTCCCAACGCTTCAGTCAATAAGTTTTTCTTAATATAATAGTTGACAATGTTTATCAAACATTTACATAATTAAATGTGTCTGGATAATAAACAGAATCGACTCGGACATTCTTATTTTAAAAGAATGTAACCGATAAAAATATTTGACGCTACGTGGTCAAGGACGTTGTAAAATGAAAAGCACCCGTTGAACTTGTGAAGAAGACCGAATAATTTTTATTGTGCCAAATAGAATACAAAATCAAAAGAATTAATGATTTATGATTTTTAATGTAAATGAATTAAAACAATTTTAGTGAGAACTTTTTAAGGTCTCGGCACAAATATGAATAATTCGAAATAAATACAAAGTAACTGTTTATGTAATATTATTTTATTATAATTGTAGAGAGTGTATGAAGAGAGTTGTGGATGTAAGGGAAGGGAGGGAGTTGTTTCAAGATCGCGGCAAGTGGCGCTTCTTTGTCTCTGCCTAACCCTGTGGAAAAATGGCATGACAATTTAATTTGAATGAATGTTTTATCATTTTTATTAATCAATTATTATTAAACAAATTAGGAATGTTATAAAGCTCCTTAACCGTAACCGAAACTATCAGATATCCGAAATAAAAACCTATCCGTCACCGCAACCAAATCCGTTTCAGATAATTTCGCATAGGAGCGGAAACTAATTGAATATGACAGGCTTTTACTCTTAAAATTCTTATATCTGTAACCGAAATTATCCAAAACTATCGGATGTTCCGAAATAATTACATGTCCGTAACCGTATCTGAAACCGGTATAATATTATTCCTGTATCCGTATCTGTATCCATATCCGAAATTTCATATCCATAACATTCTCAATACAAACGTATATACTAAGATTTTCATCAATCTTGATTGATTTAACTTAATAATAAGTGACTGCAACTGAGGTAACTGTAAATAAATCGCTTTTCTAATCGTCAACTCTCTTGAGGTCAAGATATATATAAAAAATAAACAGTGTAGACGAAAAATAAATAAATAAAAGGTGACTTCGTATAAACGTTTACCATAATGATATTTAATGAGTTAAATAAATTTTATGTGGCTCACTGTCGCGTTTATTTTGAGTTTACTATCTCTCCGTGACCATGATAGCTGCAAAGCTCTCAAAACGTCGGAATTCTCAGAATAATAAATTGTAATATCAAAACCAAAATAAACGCGATAGTAAGCCACATAAAATTTGTTTAATTTAATAATCAATGTTTGCTCAAATTCTACGTAAATGCTATAATGATATTTACATAATGAATTGTTGGTCGCTGGTGTTCTTTAAAGATCGTTGTTTAATTATTGTGCAGCGATCTTAATCGCGACTTCATGGGCGCCGATTGAGCGTATATTTAATTACTCTTTAAAAAATATATATTTATAGATACTAATATTATAAAGCTAGGTAAAGAGACTTTTCGTCATATGCCGAGACCTAATAAATAAAAAAGTTTCGCCGTACATCGGCGAAATTCATTATTTTCCTAGTTTTTTCTTAATATTGAACGTAACAAATTAGTACCTATATATTTATAATAATTATATACATATTGTATAATTTTATAACTATATTTTATAATTATACTGAATAAATATTAAATCTTGTTATTTGTTTTATTAGTTTAACAAAGTCGTACTGTATTAACATGAAAACTTCGTCTTAATTTTAGCAGAGAGCTGCAGTACATGAACTACAGTCAAAAAACTGCTTGCAGTAGTCGTATCCAATATGCCGGCCTATTTAGAATCACAGTCTGTAATACCCCGGATGGCAGACTTGGCAAATGACCACCAAATGTCTACTACTCTTTTCGCTTGTATCACAACCAAGCAAATGAGTTGTCAGCCAAAAAAGTAAAAGTAAATAAAAACGTAATGGAAGCAAATGGAAATTATTAATTCAATCAACAACAAAACACTCTCATGCACACATACTCGTACAATAGAGGAAAAAACTACAAAATGACATAACGGCTTGGTGTTACTTTCAACTATTTGCATATACTGATTTCAATAGGTACATATACAGATAGACAACATTCTTATTAGACGCCATATTGCGTAAGAGACGACTATGATTCGGCAGTTGAACTAAAAGATACGGTGACTTCTTTTTAGAACAATCGACAAATGATTGATTTACAAGCTCACGTGTTCTTCCCACCCTATAACCTTGGATTATTTAAACGATGCGTGAAAATGCTTTTTTGGCCGGCATAGTGGCGACGACTGAGGCAGCCGTGAATGCTTTTTTTTAGTTGTCGGCTCTCTTGGATCCCTTTGATCATGCTTTGATCATCAGGTTAAAAAACCTCTATACACCATTCTAATGATGAAAGCCTGCTAAAAACTCATTTCGTTAGGTTACGTGATAGCGTACGTTGTTGTTATGGCCCTCACTTAACAGCGAGTGGGTACAAAGAATGAGATATGTCAGTGTTAAAATAATTCAAATAACATTAAGTATGTCCAGAGTAGTTTAGCTAGGTTGCCTAGTGCCAATAACTATAGAGCTTGCTTGTATGAAGAGAATTGTGAATGTGAAGGAAGCGAGGGAGTTGTGTCAGGATCGTGGCAAGTGGCGCTCCATTGTCTCTTCCAATCCCTGTGGGGAAAAGGCGTGACAATTTGATTGATTGATTGATAATATGTATGTTTAATGTGTTTAAAATAGGGCTACGCTGCGAATTTTTCGCTAAGTTTAACTTGTCATCTAAGAGAATTCTGCATTAAATATTTTGTCATTAGTGGTAGTATAAAAGCAATGACTCAGAGTCTAGTGGTATCTGTTCTGTGTAACAATATGAACAAAAACGTAACGAAGCGGTAGCGTATCGCAAACACGAATAGCGACTCCGTAAAGATTATTATCAGTTAGAAATGTAGCTACACGTATTATAATTTACTATTGGTAGGACAAAATAGGTAAATAAACACTAGGTTATATAAATTTTATGCGGCTTACTATTGCGTTTATTTTTAGGTAATGGTTGTAAAATATTCAGTCTGACGTTTCGAGAGCAATGGATGTTTTTAACTCATTATTCAATGTTCGTGCGAATTTTAAGAAAATTTTAGATTTTACAAGTTATTTTTTGGCATATGCCAATGCTATTACTGTATAAATTAGTAATGAAAATTAAATGGAAAAAATCACGATCAACAGCGGGTTCGATCCTCGGTTACAGTCGATCGATGTTCATAAGTGATTTTTTTATTCAAACAAGACTAATAGGTTATATAATATAAATAAAATAAATAAAGCTATGGTTATGGCTATTTAATTAGTATACTAAACATTTAATTTAATTAAGTAAACAAACATTATACTATATTATATTATACATACAGGGCCGTCTTTACCCGGGGGTTCAAGGGGTGCGGTGCACCCGGGCGCAAAGTCCTAGGGGGCGCATGCCGACCGCCATAAACTTCGATAGGTACCTACTACACTGAGACCACGCGAGCGGAGCCTTGACTTTCGCACCCCGGCGCTGAATATGCTTAAGACGGCCCTGTATACATACCTAGTAAAAAATCATTGGTTCGTACATGTGACGCGAAACTTCGACTTGCCTAATGGTGAGCAAGGGGAAGTCCAAGAGCGCCGACGACTGACAAAACGGTTTCAATTATGCGGTTGGCTCAATCACTGTTACTATGCCAGCCACAAAAGTCAGAGTGCCGTCATGAAGCTGAAAAAATAAGTATAGTTTGTCTAAACCGAAATGACGCGCCCCTCCATCGTATTTGCGCACATAAGAAAACATAAAATATGAATGCAACACACCGAAAATGCAATTGTAATTGGTCATTCAGTTGTTGGTTGGACACAAAATCAGGAGCACGCTGATGAAGTTTAATAGTATAGTTAGTAATATTTGCATTCACACATTTAAATAAACTAATAAAGTGGAGGGGCGCGTCATTTTTAGTTAGACAAGCTATAATATAGACTGGATGCTGTCATATGTTGATAATAAAAAAACCGTGCGCTATAAATTTGTGTGCGCGCAAACGCAAAGTAAACGTTCGTGTAATGAAAGCTCAGTGGAAGTGGTTTAATTTCATTTAGTGCTTGTGTAGAATGTAAACGGCCGTCATATATCATGCGTGTGCAAGTTGTAGGCTTCAACATGGGAGTGGGCGAGGCGCCTCATCGTTGCGCTTTGCGGCCGCCACCGATTTATTGCACTCGTAATGTTTAATTCCGACATAATTTAATTTGAACACGCCACCGTGCGACTTAATTATGATATCTTTCCGATACGTGTACGGAGCTGTCAATTTTATAGGATACGTTTTTTAGTCCCACTCGTTATTGGCTCATCCGGTTAAAAGTTACGGCAATGGATTGCTTTCAAGTTTATTTATAATTCAATTATTATTTCTTAAATATTTGTTTCCAATTTACTAAGGCGGAATTGGTTAATTAAAGCATAAATAATGCTAAATAGATTTATCTATTATAATCAACTAATTCAGCTTGTATCATGGAAACAGGACGACCAAAGTTGATATCTAAACTTTATGATATAGATACATTGGGATCGGCAAGTGGTTTTGAATCAGGGGATCTCAGTTACCACTACACCACAGTTACCACAGTCGCCTTAACTTTATTGTAGCAATGACTGAAGACAATATTACAATATATTATGTAAATTATATTACATATATTAATAATTTACATTTATAGTCACACTTAATTACCAATAACGCAATGTTTTAAGTGAGTGCACGCCAAAAGGAATTCATAATTAAGTTTTTGATGTTCCGATCGCATCGGCTGACAAGAAAAACTCAATATACCCCGCCATTCGATGGCAGAAGATAGCATTAAAACAAATTAGTGAAAGAAATAAACAAATATAAGAGAACATTCGAGGCTGGCCTGTCTGAATTATGGCTCGTAATTAAAGCCTGCACCGTATCCATGCGAACCAGTTCCTACTGCGCAAATAACTTCATTCCGGCACCGATGTGTTTCGAGAACTCGATTGAGAAATATATAGATATCTATTGATAGGCGTATTTATCTTAAATCGGCACGCGTGAATTGAGCTGTACATCGATTAGAAATGCGATATTAATTACCCATGTGGTTAACAGTTTTAACAACATTATATTTACTCTTTATTTTGTGGTTAAACATCATCTTGGTTGGACCACATCGGTCAGAGTGTTCTGCCTTGATTAAAACATCCATCCACATCAGATTTATAAATTTCTTTCGTCAATCTACTTTCACTCATCCTTTCCACGTGCCCAAACCATAGAGCTTGTATGAAGAAAATTGTGAATGTGAAGGAAGCAAGGGAATTGTTTCAGGACGGAGGTGAGGCGAGCTGTCACATGGATAGGTAGAGCTATTGGCTCTGCCTATCCCTGTGGGTAAAAGGAATTTGATTGACATAATCGTAGCTCTAATTCTCCGATATGTATTTGGTTTGTTGCCCTGTGGAGTGACCCAGTGAACTCGGAAGGGTCAATGACCTTTAAAAAAATAAAACAAACTATGTATGGTAGGTAGACAGATCATTAGCCAAGTCTGCCGATCCGGGGTAGTACCACCACATACAAGTGTACGCATTCAAAAGTAGCCAGCTTCCCTTGCAACTTTCGGTATTGTTGATGCAACTGCTACTCGCATCCACTTCATAATTAAACTGTAGTAGTAGGTGGAACGGCAGCTTAACATCATGCGGGGTACTGTCATAACATGTCGAGCTACAATAAAACAAAAATATGAATCCCTTTAAATTATAACTATAAAGTACAAACATGGCTAAATACGTAAATGAATTGCAAATTAGTAAATTAATTTATTATTGCATTTTATTATACGATTACCAATTAACAGAGTTTGTTTATTGTTACAGCTAAATTATAATAGACGTCAAAATTGATTTGATTTGAACAAGGAGTTAGAAAACCTTAACAAAAAAGTAGTAATTAATTTGCGGCTATTTATCTCGTCTGTGGTAATCTGAAGGGAATTTCGCGTGTCGCTTTTCTTAACACCGCTCATTGTTATCAGTGGCGATCGCAAAAAGCGTATCTCGCCGACAAAAGCCGATACAGTAACACATAGCTTCAGAGGAATCCGACGGAACCCTCGCTCATTAACGCTGCCACTGCGCATCTTGCAATCTCCACCAAAAAAGTCCTAGGAAATGCAAACACAATTAACACAAAATCAATTTTATTGCAACCCCTTAAAGTACAATTTAGAATAATTAGTTACTTTCTACTGTATAGTACAAAACCTATATTGTTAAAAATAACTAAACACCTTAAGTTCTAGGTTTACTTTTGAATTTATCTCGTGAGGTGGTTAAGACATTATGCTTTTAAAAGACCTTTAGTTCGTAGTCTAGCGAAGGCAATATCACTATCAAAAATTAATTAACTTCAAACTTAAAGCAGGGTTATATAGGGTTGTATTTCGTTTGTTTGTTTGTTTATTGATGATCTTCTTGATGTGTGGTGAGGTGGTACGAGTCGCGATTAGTGTTTTTGCGTCGGTGGCGTAATTAGGGGCTATCGGCGGTGCGTATGAAGACATAAATAAACGGTGAACGCTTGAATTAGCGAGACTACGCCAGCGCCCATGATCTCGATAACATTTTTCTTATAGAAATTGAACGATTAAATGACCTTTACACTTAATTTAATGCCGCATTGTCATTTTATAAACTTTTAGTTTGTTTTGTAGTTACTATTATAATTAATATTATTTTTATAAATTCATGTGGCTAATTAAACTTACTTTGTACCAAATCTTTCTGAAATCCTTTACTTAGTATTTGACAGAATATTATAATTAGATTTATTATAATTTGCTTATATTAACTGCCGTCCATGGATGATGGACAGTCTGTAGCTCAGTATAGACTGTCCATCGTTCAGATTTATAAATTCCTTTCATCAATCTACTTTTACTCATCCTTTCCATGTGCCCAAACCATCAAAGCATTCCTCTGCCAATTTTTGTCACAACATCTTCTTTAAAACCACATCTATCACGCATTTTGCTATTCCTTATGCTATCCGCTATCATCACTCCAATGACCATGAACAGCCATCAATGACTTTTGGGACCTATGGCGCCGTTTGCACTCTTCTCTATATCTTCATCATTTTTCCCATACCTTCTAATCCTTTCTAAGTAAATAAATTGTTTGACTTGTTCGACTTTATTTTCGTCTATCATAATCTCGTATTCTATAATTTCTTCATAAATCAATAAACATGAAACTTGCAACAGTGATACCTTTGTGTAATTCCCACAATAAATTTTACTAAATGACCGGCAGGTGTTCCGCACGACCAATTTTCACGCCAATTCATATTAATTTCAAAATACAGTCAACATAATCAATATGCAAATAAGGTACAATATCAATACTAAGCACCGACATACACGAGGCTATGAAATCGCTCAACACCTCATAGTTTTTGACGACAGACGCGGGTATTAAGACGCGGAAATTCCTGGACTTAATACCCGATCGGAGCAAATGTTTGTTTCATAGCTTTTATTATATTCATTTAATTTAATTTAATATTATTATTAATATTTCAAATATTTGTTATAATTTGCTCCAGTTCTGGATATGAAAGAACGGTAGGCAGTGGTGCCTAGTTTGCCGATCCGGGGTAGTATCACAACTTACAACAAGGTATACAGACCGTGAAGTGACTTATTCGCGTTTCGGGATCAACTTATAAGTTGCCGGTTTCAACTAGGCCGGCATAGATTATGTGACTGCTATTGAATTGTAGTAGCCTCTACTCATGGACCTCTATTCATGGAGCGCAATCCCACCAGGCGGGGTTCTGTCATATATCAAGTCACAACAAAAAAGCGGCCAAGTGCGAGTCGGACTCGCCCATGAAGGGTTCCGTAGCAGCAATTAACATAAAATAAAAGTTTTTGTAGTTCGTTGATCGGTTTTTATATTTGAGTTGATTGAATGAAAGGTAAATTGCGGTTTACGATTTATTTATTTTATTTATTTATAAACTCTTTATTGCACAAAATAAGGTACATAGGCGAGCTTAATGCCTTAGACATTATCTACCAGCTAATTTATGACGTTATAAAACCATATCTCACACGTATGGGTTTGAGAAAATATATAATTTTAAGTTTCAGTTCTAAGTATGGGGACCCCCAAAATTTATTGTTTTTTTTATATTTTTGTGTAAAAATCTTAATGCGGTTAACAGAATACACCTATTTACCAAGTTTAGCCTTATAGTTTTAAAATAAAGTAGCTGTGACATACGGACGGACAGACAGACACACAGACGATTCTATAAGGGTTCCGTTTTTTACTACGGAACCCTAAAAAGCTTCATAATTTTTTACTAAGACTCAACATCAAGCCTCAACTTGCCTTATGGTTAGTACGGAGAATTCCTCAGTCGCCGTCACTATGCCGGCCAATGTGAACATATTCTTACTTAGTGTACGTATAGGTTTACATTGCGCAATAGTAATTAGTGTAGGAACGATTGTTCGTCGGAGCGGAGTGCATTGGCTAGTACATCTGCATACCCCAACATGCAAATAAGGTGCAATAGCGGAACACACACTTTCAACAACTTACTTACTTTAATATAACATTAACATTATATATAATTAAATAGTCGTACGTTTTTTTTTATTGTGACACGACATCTGACCTCGTCCCGCCTGATGATAAACAAGAGGAGGTCCATGAGTGACGACGACTGAGATAACCGATTTTTTTCCAGATTGCCTCAGTCGCCGTCACTATGCCGGCCAAAGGTGATTCTTCACGCATTGCTTGAAAGATCCATGGTCATAGGATGGAGAGAACACATAGGCTGGCAATGTCGATTGTTCTACAAAGAAAAGACGTACCGAACTTTTTAGTTCGACTGCCGATTCGGTCGATAGAATGCCGGTCGGGGAAGGCATCCTCCCCGACCTGTGCGGGTATTACGGGTGTAAAAAGACGAGGTAGGAACAAGGTTAAAGAGCTCTGCGTAGTTGCAGGGGCTCCAGAGTTTGCGTGACCTCTGCATCACCTATAATTCGGACAACTCGGCGCTGCAATGAATCCAGGGCATAAAGATAATTAAGAAGATATTTGGCAGAGCCGTCCCAGAGGTGCGAGCAGTAATCCGCGCAAGAGCTCTTTACTTTTTTTTATATAAATTTTTACACTAAGCTACTAGGCGATAAGGCGGCCTGAAGAACTCCTGGTTTAAAACCCACTGATGATACCAATGTATCTTTTTTTTAAATTAATTTATTTAGATTTTTCTATTAAGCTACTAAAGTGCTTGTGTCATAGAAACAGGACAACCAAAGTACATAATATAATATTAAAGATACATAGGTACCGGCAAGTGGTTTTGATCCCGTGCTCTCGGTTTGCGTAACAATTGCACTGCCACTATAACATGCCTTGATATTAGGGGTTAAAGTTTAAAATTGCCGATTTGAACTGAAAAATTAAAACTAGTTTTTTTTTAAATGTAACATATTCATTTATACAATATATTTACTTATTAACCCTTATTAATTATTATCTATGCATGGATGCCATCTAATCCGAAGTTCATTTATGTCTTTGCGGTAGAACTCTGGGGATCTAGATTCGACAAACTGTGTCAAAGCATTTTGTACTGCCTTTTGGGAAGAAAACTTTACCACGTAGAAAATTGTCCAAATTACGAATAAAATGGTAGTCCATTACAGCAACTTTGGTTGTCATGTTTCTATGATACAATCACTTTTGTAGCTTAGTATAGAAATATATAATGAAAAATATAATATATTATTAAACAAAATACTAAGATTTTTGTTATCCAATTTTAAATAAAATACACATGGTGGTAGGTAGACAGGTGGCTATTTGCCTGGCCTGCCTATCCGGGATTGTACTAATTTTAAGTCTAAAGACCGTAAAGTGATGCCGTCGGGTTTTAAGATCAACTTTAAATTTGGGGCCATTCCTAAAACAAAACCGGAGTTCATAGAGCTTGTATGAATAGAGTTGTGCACAGACTACATGTCAGGATCGTAAAAAGTGGCACTCAGTCATGTCTGCCCATCCATTATGACGATTTGATTGATTGATTTATAAATAACAAAAGATAAAGTTCATTAACATGAAAACCACAAAATAACGAACTTTGCAATCGATATAATCAAACAATTAACAATAATTATAAAGACCAGTGAGAAATAGATCACGTACAATGTTATTTATGTACGTTTAATAAATGTGGTGACGACGTGCCAACCCTACGACTAAGGGCTGGTGCACATTCACGACAAAATTGTCCGACGACTTTTAGGTGACTAGTACAGACGTTTAGGTACTCTATCGCGATTTGGGATCAGCTTGAATGTAGCTGCTTAAAGTTATTTACCAGTAAGATTTGTAGACTTTACTCCAGCTTAACATCAGTTGGGATGCTGTCATATTATATGACGAGCCACAATAATTAAATAAATCTAACATAAAATAATAATTTCTCAAACATGAACTGTTATATTGTCAGATACTGGCGATATTGAAACAAATTATTCATGAATAAATTTAATAATATTAAATGTAAATAAGAGAATTGATTAAAAATCATTTTTTTTTTTTTTTTTTATTGTGACTCGACATATGACAGCACCCCGCTTGATATTAAGCCAAAGTGTGGTCCATGAATGAATGTCACTGCTACTACAATTTAATAACTGTGAGTAGCAATCACATCCACTATGCCGGCCTAGATGGAACCGGCAACTTACAAGCTGATCCCGAAACGTGACCAAATCACTTCACGGTCTGTATACTTGTAAGTGGTGGTACTACCCCGGATCGGCAGACTGGGTACCACTGCCTACCACTCTTTGATAACCAGACCCGAAGCAAATATCCATCTCTTTTTTTTTTATTAACAAATATTTGCAATATTTAATACCATTAAATATTACAAATAAAAGCTATGAAACAAATGTTTGCTCCGACCGGGGATCGAACCCGGGACTTTACGCGCAACAAACCAGTCGCTAAACCGTTCGTCCACGCCTGTCGTTAAATTTGTATTGCATAAGAATCGTTTTAGGTTGAGCGTCCCTTTTGCTACGTGTCACTGGTCGCCATTTTATTGTGCTCATTAAACTGACGTTCGTCTAGAAAAATACTTTGACAGCGATTTTCTTTGTAAGATTTGTTAATTGTTATATTGAATTTACTTTTAGATCAACAGATATGTCTTAGGATTGTCTGGCTACAATAAAATGTCGTAAAACAATCGTGTCTCTAGTGCGTACATTCCTTAACATTAGTCTACAATTACAAAGAAACGTGTATAACTATGTGAAATATTATTAATAGACAAGGAAAATCTACATATGCCGACCACCCCTGATGTCGCGATCAATTCCTGTCTTTTATTAACGTATTATTCAAATGTTCCCATAGCAAATTAATAAGTAAATTGCACCGCTATTAATTAATTTTATTATAATTACATATAATAATTAGATATTTGTTTAATTAAATGTCTTTATAAATTCCATTAACTACCACGTTGATTGGGAGGTTACCTTTTATGATAATTTTATAGCTGTTAATAGTAGCTAAAAGGTATTTTTTTTACTGTGAGTCGACATCTGACCTCGAATTACCTGATGGTAAGCAAGGGGAGGTCAAGAGCCCTGACGAATAGATAAACCCACTCGGTTCACGGCTACTTCAATGGCCTTTATTATGACGGCTGGGAAGAACATTCTAGTTTCTAATTGTTTGACAAAGATAGGACTAAATAAATATTAAGTTATAAATGACGGGTAGGTTTACGTGGTTTAGTTGGAGGACATTACTAGCTTAATAATTAACCTAATTAAAAAAAACATGAGAAAATAATGATAATAAGGACGATAATAAGAAAACAGTGATAATAATAAGGAACAGTGATAAAACAGATGAAACAGTGACGATAATAAGAAAACAGTAATAATAAGGAACAGTGATAAAACAGATGAAACAGTGACGATAATGAGAAAACAGTGATAATAAGGAACAGTGATAAAACAGATGGAACAGTGACGATAATAAGAAAACAGTGATAATAAAGAAACAGTGATGAAACAGATGAAACAGTGATGGTAATAAGAAAATAGTGATAATAAGGAACTGTGATAAAACAGATGGAACAGTCATGATAATGAGAAAACAGTGATAATAAAGAAACAGTGATGAAACAGATGGAACAGTGATGATAATGAGAAAACAATGATCATAAAAAAACAGATGGAACAGTAATGATAATAAGAAAACAGTGATAATCATAATTCGCATTATTCTTAAGATTTGGCTGATAGAGGATTTATTGTTTATCGTTTCTCTAGTAAACGATAAACAATAAAATAAATACTAGTTTTAATTGTAAATGCATTACCTTAAATACAGGTATGTGACATTATCGCAATTAAAGCTACCCTCACTATTTTTAACTTGAATATCCATACAATAGTATGTATAGGTCAATAAATAACTATTCTATGCACGTCGACGCCTCGTCTATGTCGTTGAGGAAAGCCTGTACAAGCTGTTCATCTTTAATGATGAAATGACGTTTAAGTGAAAATTAATTGAATTGTAAATATTACTTAAATAAGTTTTGAAAAAATTAAATAGGAAAAATCACCAGGATGTTGAACCGATAACCTGCGACCGTTTTGACCATTTAGCTATGAAGCAAATGCACCCTGATTTAAAACTGTGTAAACTACAAAATTGAGCTTGCATTTATTGCATATAGTGACCCGGAAACATGTGACATGGACCCAGGAACAATTGCACGACCAAGGGAAAGTCCAAACGAAACAGCTGAAAACACCGACCTCTGTCGCTGTCACTATGCCGTCAGTAGTAGTATATAAAGAATTAATAGACTTTTATCTCCTTATTTATACATTGTAGACATGTTGGATTGATATGACAAGCACATGTTATCTTAAAACTACCTATTTATCTTTAGTTATTAGAAAAAGCATTATTTACAACATAAAAGCGTGCGTTGCAGAAATAAAGTTTAAATTGACTTTAACTATAAAATGTAACGCGATTGTTTCATTTGAAATAAATAAGAAACATAGTTTAATAAGTAATTAAACAATAATTTAGTGCGTTTTGCCACGTGAAGGCTACGGTTAGTCGCGGTGGCAGCCGTGGCCCATTGAGCCGTGACGTGCACCAGGTATAATTGCTAATTATGAATCATAACTCAACAATATAGCAATTAATACTATGCCGGTGCAGTAGCTCAGCGCACTGCTTATTTAACTAATTGCTGCTGATTTTAATAAAAATCGCCATTTTGCAACAACTTTTCATAATTCCATTCATATAGAGCTGTTACTTCCAAATAGTGGAGAGTTCCAAAATCTCATTTTAGGACAATTACTACAGTTATACTGACCGATATAATGATGGCTACTGAGACAACTGTGAATTGAGTCGGTGAAATATCAGACGAGGTGAAGTCAGATGTCGAGTCACAATAAAAAAAGTTCCCAGATTTTACCCAATATGGGTAGATTGAGTAGCGTTTGGGAACAATGAATAAGGTATAGAGTACTTTGCAGCTTCTAAAAGCAATTTCCAATGCAGACGAACCTATATATTATAGTCGACGCTTATTGACCTCCAAATCATTAAATCTATACAAATTGGAAATTAATGAGAATCCAATTCAAATTCCAAAACACAATATTAACAAAGGTAGTTATACATTAGTTCCCAAATTATTTGCACTGTTGCCCAGGAATAAATTTAACGTAAGACAAAAATATGAAACTTATACGAGGATGTAAACTTTCCTTCTTATAGGACGAAAAATAAAATATTTTTAACATCCGATCTAGATCTATATTTTATAACAAACATTGAAAACACTGATTAAACCCAGAACACTTACAAATAAATTATTGTAGTATCTAATAATCCTTTGATATTGAACAGCGACAATAAAAAAATCCCCTATATCTATCTACAATTGTTTAAATAAAATAACACTTGAAAAGTTGTCTAAAATAAACATGATAACCACTCTATATAGATCATTAATGAATTCTAAAACGTGTATTAGAAAGAACCGGTGGAGATCACCCCTCTGCCGTTGCAACAGGTCCGGCAAGTTTTTGTCTCCTCATGGAAATATTAATTGCGGTAACTCATTGTCGCAAAGCGGAACCAGGCCATTGCATTGTATGCCACGGTGGACTCCTTCCGATATCGATACATTGCCGATTACCAATAAATTGTGTTTTATTTAATTATTACTTTATATTTCGTTTTAAGTGATGCAATGGCTACGTAAGCTGAGTTCGAAACCACTCACCGGTACCAATGTATCTTTGATATATGTACTTTGGTTGTCCTGTTTCTATGATACAAGCAAGCACTTTAGTAACTTAGTATAGAATGGTAAAATTAAAAAAACTGTCAAAAAAATCTGGAATTCATGTCTAAAAAGACATGTATTTTTTTAAAGTAACGACTTTAATAAGACTTTTTATCTGAGTAAGATTAACGAGTAGGTATTTTATTTTTATAAAGCTAGTTAATGTACTTTTTAATAGTTCTTTAATATAAATAGTAACTATCCACTGAACCGTTAATTGAAACCTAACTTCATTTCAATCAACCAATTAAATTGTCACGCCTATTTTTCACAGGGATAGGCAGAGAAAATGGAGCGTCACTTGCCGCGATCCTGACATAACTCCCTAACTTCCCTCACATCCGCAATTATTTTCATACAAGCTCTACGGTTATGGGCAGAGTTTACAAAAAGGCTCATAAGTACATTTTACAAATTATTACTTTAAAAATGGTTGTTGGCATATAGACGACAATTACATAGGTGAATAAATCACGTAGACTTAAGGTGTGATTCTGCTGGCGACTGCAACCGCAGACTGCACTACTTGTTTGTATGAGATTGATTCTGTGCAAGGCGACACTAGTCTGCAGATGCCGCATTAATATTTTTACCTAACATCATATTTATAATCTATGACTTAGCAAATGCTGATTGACGCAACAGTGCATGGAATCAATCTCATACTAACTAGTAGTGCAGTCTGAGGTCTTGAACGGAATCACACCTTTATGCCCGCTTTGCCTAGACAGTGTTGCGTCGTTCACTTCATTGATTTATTAACTTTCCAGCGTCTGTAAAGAATCTTAATGACACATTCATGAGAGCACGACGCATGCGTCTGTCTATCCACCGTACCATCGTCAGTTTTAATGTCTTCCCTGTGCAAAAAGCACACCTTATTAGGATAAACTAACGCTCATTGTTTTATATTGAAATGATCGCGAGAAAGGCATCTTAGTAACATTCAAGATGCTATTACTTATTATTGTTTGCGAGGAATTCCATTTGGAGAACATTAACGATACATTTACATGTTTTTGCCGGCGTTCCGCTGTTATGGTAGATTTATTGATGATTGTCCAATGCAGTTTCAGCTAATTAAACAGCGGCGGGCGTATGTTAAGAAATAAAAATACAAATATGGCATGGGTGTTAATCATTTGTCATAATTTCAATTTTTCAATGTACTTACTCACTACTCGTATAGAGAAACGTTAACTCTTTTTATTTGAAATTCAAATTTATAACGTCTCACAATCCACCTGTCTTAACTTTCAAATAATAATAAATTTTCTTTTTGCAACACGCCATGTTAACAAATTACGCACCATTGATGGTTGCAAAAACACTCGCCAATAACTCTATATCTATAATTTTCTCAAAATAGCCTTAACAGCCGAATTAAAATACCAATAGTACCGAAGGGACATTAACAGCGGCTACAAGCAAAGAGTCCAGGCGTCGATATTTGGGCTATGCGATCGGGACTTGTTGAGTCTTGGCCACAAATACTTTACTCCTCGTTAATTGCACTGTATCATCGCATACTAAAATGCCCTGAGGCTTTTTACATGGTGCTCTGCAACCGGAGGCCTTAATAACATAATCGCACGCTCCTACGGATGTCGAGTGACGTTTTTTGAATTAAACATCTGCAAATACCATTTTACTTGACCCTGGAGATTTCACTTTTGTATTGGATAAGTTTTTGTCGACGATAACTTCTTATACATATGTATACATATAGAATAACCCATATAAAATTGTAATTCATTATTAAGTTCCAATTATGTAGATACTAATTTTCATTGAATTAAACAAATTTTATGCGGTTTACTATCGCGTTTATTTTTGGGTATTGATTTTACATTTTTTGTACATTTAAACGTTTCGAGAGCTTTGCAGCCATCGTGATCACGAAATAATAATAAAAATATATAAAATCAAAAACCAAAAATAAACGCGATTGCAAGAGCATATAATTTATTTAAATTATCAATCAATTTTCAAGAATACCAATACTAAAATACCTATCTATATCTAAGAAAATACCAAACTTCATTATTAATTTATATTGTAAATTCACGTAAGTTTAATAAATAAATAATTTTAATTGTGGGCTATATGAAACTGGAATTTCATAGCTAAATCCGATTATCTGTGTAGGTATCATTTATCAATCAATCAATCAAGTTGTCACGCCTCTCCCCGAGACAATACTTGTCACTAAATATATAATTAAATAATACTAAATAAAGATACTTGTTTGTACTTTTTATTATTGAGACTCGACATCTAACCTAATTGTAAGCAAGGAAAATCCAAAGAGCGCCGACGACTAAAAAACTTATTCAGTTTACAGTTGCCTCAGTCGGCGTCACTATACCGACTTAAGTTATATATCGGTAAAAGATTAAATAATAAAAAGATCAATAACAAAACAAGTATTTATTTTTTAAATTGACTTTGGGTAATAATTTTCTACAAAAAAGAGTTAACAAGTTCCGTTTATGGTGTTAAAGTTGTTCTGTTGTCAACGTCCCAAAACACAGGGAGCACAAAAACCAAAGCAAGCGGGTCAATTTCACGATGATACTCCTTTTAAGGAATAAGGGTCCTGGACTCAAATCAACTCCATATATGACGACAATATAATGGTAGTACAGAACATATCATACACCATCGACAATCGGAATATAATCAATAACAAAAAGATGTTTTATTATCGCATGATTTCTTATTTTTTCTTTATTGTTTTTCTATCATTTACTAAACTTTACTGGGGCGTAGCATAGCAGACTGACGTGTTAACTAGAGCGTTACCTGGCTCCTAAAAGTGCTGAAGACTGTAAACCAACTCATCAGTCGCTATCACTATGCCAGTCAGAAAACATCGGAATACTAAACGCTTTAAACATGACCATTGCACATCCACATATGGTTAATTATATCCTACACTTACTTAAGTTAAACGTCTCATAAATCATAGTAATTTATAGTTATAAAAGAGACATTTTTTTCGTAAATGCCACTACTCGAATGAGGCATATAGGTCGTTGGCGAATGATGCCGCTATGGGCGTGGTAGAACGCGGTGTCGCTGGCGGATCCAAACAATTATCTGCACTATATCTTCATATTGAAATATAGCAGCGCTCTCTCAATGTGCTGTTACTGTACAACAGATAACATCTTCAATGTACCAATGAAGATCTATATAGAGCGGGTAACTTAATACGGAAATCATGTTTTGTTATTCAGGTTAAATACCTACTGATTCATTCGAAAGTCACCTAGGTCAAGGCACCTCTTGTTATCTTTTACTGAATAAATGTTAATAATGTAATTGATATTAACATACCAACTCCAATACAGTAGTGAATATGAAAAAATTTCACACAAATAATGAAGAATACGGTGTTTTGTCCAGTCTACCCAGCTCAAAAATTGTCATCCCAACTAGGCCGACCTGGCCGTGGCGAATGCTGCAGTAAATCAACAGTCTCCTCCCATTCATAAACTACATAACATAGGCCCTTGTTAAGCTAAGTATCTTTTTATTGTGACTTTTTCAAAAAAAAATCAATTCACAATAAAAAGATACTTAGCTTAACATGTAAAAACACAAGATATTGTATTTCTGTGGTTACTGAACCCGCAACGTTTATTGTCATCTTTCTACTAAAGGTCAGCTGGTAGAAAATATTTTAGGCATTAAGCTTGTCAATTGTATTGTATTTTACTGTACAATTAATTTTGTTTTTGTTGTTATTGTTTGTATTACCCGCTCTATATGAATATCGTATTTCGATAAAATCATCAAGGGAGTGTTCGCATTCGGCACAGCACAAGTCGGATATTTAAATACCAGCCGCGATATTACCTCAAGCCACGGCCGCCGACGATGATCACAGCATTACTTACCAGGGATGTGACTGCAAATATATTGCAATACAAATATGTACAACTATTACTGTATCAAGAAAAAGCTTCACAACTAATCGAGTATGGCGGAAAATATCAAATACAATAGTGACCAAATCGAAGACATCCTCAAAAAGCTGTGTTGCCTAATGCCCATAACCGTAGAGCTTGTATAAAGAGAATTGTGGATGTGAGGAAAGCTGGGGAGTTGTGATAGGATCATGTCAAGTGTCGCTCCATTGTGGGAACCAGGGGGGGAAAGATGACAATTTGATTAAATTGATTGTTACAATTTAATTTAAAAAAAAAAACATTAATTTCTAATAGTAAAGATAAGGTTGCAGCTCATTTAAAGATGATTTAATCAGATTGAAATTAAAACAGAGAGTATGGAGTGCCACTTTTCAAAATTCTGACTCAACTCGCTTCCTACACTTCACAAGTCTTTTCATACAGGATTTACTATACAGGATTACTATTAGTTAGGGCGCATTGAAAAGATTGATGAAAAATAGATTTTGAGATTTATAAATCAGAGGTAAACGGGAGGATAAAATGGGGACGACACAAAAGTTTGTTTCCTGATCAAATCGGACACATCTATTTAAAAAGCAAGTTTATGCAGTGACCGTGACCTTCAAAATTTATATTCCTAATTATATTATATATAAATATTTATTATATTCCTAATTATATTATATATAAATATTTATTATATTCCTAATTATTAAATAACAATATCTAACTGTGTATACCCTAAAGTTGTAACAAAATGAGTTGGAATCGGTCGTTCGAGGTGATATAAATAGTCGGTTTGATTTCAATCTGGGCGTATGGTGCGATTTATGCTCGCCCGCCCCCGACACCTCGAGAGTCGGGTCCTACGCGCCGCTGAACTCCGCAATGCTTCGACATAATATATCACTCTTAACCACCTACCAGTCCTTATCTAGATACCGACACAGCTTGAGAAAGAGACCCTAAGGCTAAACCGAAAATACCTTTTAACTTTTAAATGTGGTCTTAATTTACTTGGTATCGATAGATTGATATCGATCCCACGATCTGATCGACTTTCCTTTCTCGTGTAGGTGATAGTCGTTTTTTGTGCCGTTGACATTTTTACTCTTAATAATACATAATACACAATATCTATAACGGTTTTTGATCTTAACATAACATGTTTTATATTATTAAATATGTATCTTGGTATGTATGGGTAATTACAATAAAATAAAAATGTAGATAAATCAATATAACGTCCGGCACGTTTGTAAATCCATAGTTCAACCAAGGTACAATGAAAACAGCTCAATCCTTTTCCTCACGAACAAAATACAGTAGAACCTCTATAACACAGATACTTTTCATTTTGTATAAATCCGTGTTCTATGACTCACTTAGATTATACAATAACAATTCACAGACCAAACTTACTTGTTAATATTAAAAATAACATTATTTAATATTAGGTTTAGAACACAGATTCTACCATTTATACATTTTTATGGCCCTTAAACATTGTATAAATAAATTATGAGCAATTACTTTGGCCGGCATAGTGACAGCAACTGAGGCAGCCGTGAAAAAACTCGGTTTTATCAGTTGTCGTTACTCTTAGACCTCCTCTTGCTTATCATCAGGCGGGACGAGTTCAGATGTCGTGTCACAATAAAATAAAATGTATAATCTGACAAATTTTGTTTAAACAACTTATTCGATTTGGCTAATTGTATAAGACAATCTCTTTTCACATCCTATTATATTCTATTACTCCAAGTAGTATCTATTTAATGTTGGTGTGTACATTTTTATCTTTGTGTGTGAATTTGTTGATGAGTAGTAAATGGTAGACATATAGATAAGAGTGCATATTATAATATATTTTTTTATTCTTGCACCTACCTAAAGAAAACAATTTAATTTTATGTGAAAAATAAATAAATAATCAGTATTAGGAGGTCCTACTGTAATGCGTCATAACATAAAACTACGAAAAACAATAAAACGCGAAACTGAATAACAACGTAATCATTATTTTATTACGTGTCCAAATACGAGTTTAATGTTGGAGTGACCTCATAATTCATGGAGGGACCAAAGGGCGGGACCACTAATTGTTGGTTTGGCCCATACGATTGAGACGTCTCAGACACACGGTTCTGTTCTTGCCGCAGGGTGACACTCACAGCTGTTTAATTGTAGGTGATACAATCGGAATCATTTTCGTTAGAAGTAATCCAATATTAGTATCGGAAAACAATCGATAAGGATGGTAGGCAGTGGTGCCCAGTCAGCCGATCCAGGGTCTTAGAGAGTTTTGGACTTGTTTCCTATAGGCATATGAATAAACTATAAATAGTTTATTGAGCAGTGGTGGTACTGTAACACCTCACCGTGCGTTATCTGGGGGCACGGCCGTGCCCCCACCAAGTCGAGCAAACCGTCACGGCCGTACCAATTAGCCATCCTTTTCTCGAAGCAATTCAGACCATTTTCGACCCCCTGTAACTTCGTTGTGGATAAAACTAGAAGACTTAAATTTTGAGTAACCACATGCAGGCATTGTAAAGACACGTATATTTCAAATTTCATTCAATTTGAACCAGTATTTTAAGAATTATAACGGGTCAAATTTCCTAAATTTTGTCACACACTGACTCACCGATCATCCAAATTCTAAGGCACTTCTAGCAGACCTAGAAGCTTCAAATTTGGAATATAAGTAGTGTTTGGTGTATGAATCAAGGAAAAACTAAAAAATCTAGAAAAGACCGCGAAGAAAATTAAGCCCATACAGCCAAGTCTTCAGTTAAATTTTTCAATATTGGCTTTATTCGTAACGATGTTTTAAGAATTTATTTATTTTACGGCAATTATTATTATTGCTAGCGCGAGGGCGCGGGGCGGGGACAGTGGCGGGGTGCGCGGAAAGGTGAATGTCGCCGAGCGAGCAGCAGCCGCGCTCATACGCGCGAGCGACCCAATGTTGTTCGGATGTGCCCAGAATTCTTACCTATAAGTTTGCGATTTTCATTGATAATTTCGATTGCTATATTAGTTTGACGACTAAAGGCTACTCTCATTGGTTTACTGATATTATTTGCTTACAATTTGGACGTTGTTCGGATAAATAATTTAAATTAAATATTGATACTTTAAGTACCTAAGTATTTATAAATTTCTTATTACCTAATCGTATTTCTGCATAAAAATAATTTTGCAATCTAACTTGTAGGTAGTCGCAATGGATTTAGTAATACTGTATGTGAATGATCAGCCTTGTCCACACTGGGTTATTCCTATACCTGGTGATGGTTCGTGTTTATTTCATTCTTTGTCATTCTCTATGTATGGGAATATTGAGTCGTCGTATGATATTAGACTTGCTATAATCGAGTATGTGGTAGCGCATTACAAAATAACCGTCTACAAAATACAAAAAGAAATAAGATCCCATCAAAAACAATACTTGTCATAAAAACCAAGTCTCGCAACTCAGTTGTTCTGCGGTAAAAAGTTGTGAGATCCATGTAATACCAAGTCGGTTATTAATTTATTCAGTCTCTACTTAAGCGACTCTGAATATATGAATAATATGTTCTGTATTAAGTGTTTTAAACTAATGCCTAGTGCCCATAACCGTAGAGCTTGTATGACGAGAATTATGGATGTGAAGGAAGCGAGGGAGTTGTGTCAGGATCGTGGTAAGTGGCGATCCATTGTCTCTTCCTATCCCTGTGGGAAAAAGAATTGGTTGATATTTTAAACTAAATCTTACTAAAAAATATGGTAAGCAAAAGGAAGTCCAAGAGGGCCTACGACTGAAAAAAGCGCCTCAGTTCACAATTATCTCAGTCGCCGACACTATGCGAAGAGGTGGTACTTTACGCCTTGCTTGAAGCATCCACGGTATAGTACAGACCGTAGTGTCTTAGTCGTGTTTCGGGTTTAGCTTTTAAGTCAGGCAGAGTTCTGTAAATATGGAGCCCTAATAAAATAAGTTATAAGTAAATACTGGATTAAATAAGACATAAACAAAGAACTGAATGCTCTCTTGATCAATAAATTAAAGTGCTGGGAATAATTACAATCAATTGAGAGAGACGTTCGTGTCAATTCGTCGCCTATGACATAACTTATTAACATACAAGTTTTTGTAACTCTATTTTCTTAAACTGTTTCCGTTGACAATAAATGCTCAATTGATTTTAAAAAAATGATCTAATTGCTAAGCTAGATATCGATTAGTTTTATATGACTTTTTCATATTTATTTCTCGAAACAGCTGGCTTGGCTATTGCCCAATCGTAGAGTTTGTTTGAAGAGGATTGTGATTGCCATCATCAGGCAAGGCAAGTCGAGGTGAGACGTCACAATAAATAAATATATATATTTAATTAACTTTTTTTTATTGAGACGTAACATTGATCGCAAGGGAAAGATTTTTTTCTTGTACTCGACATATGACAGCACCCCGCTTGATGTTAAGGCGAAGTGTGGTCCATGAATGAAATTTTTTTTAAATGTATTTTTTATTGTGACTCGACATTTGACATCGACCTGCCTGATGATAAGCAAGAGGAGATCCAAAAGTGCAGACGATTGAAACAACCGAGTCAGTACACGGCTGTCTCAGCCGCCGTCACTATGCCGGCCAAAGGTGCTTCTTCACGCATCGCTTGAAGGATCCAAGGTTATAGGAGGGAGAAAACACATGGGCTGGCAAAGCATTCCACTTGTCGATTGTTCTACAAAGAAAAGATGCACCGAACTTTTTAGTTCGACTACCGATTCTGTCGACAAAATGTGAATGCTTCCCCCGACCAGTGCGGGTGTTACGGGGCCATCGCCTGAAAACACGTGTAAATTCAATCGCCTGAAAACACATGTAAATTCAATTATTTAGTGCGATGGCCAAGTCTCAATATATTTATATAAAACATTAAAGAATTTTAATATTGATATGCGTCACTATAAGATGCTGTTAATTATTACGTAACAACTTAATGCTTCGAGTACGGAGACTCCAGACACAATTGATTTTCAATTGTTATGGACCACGATCGTGGTCTTAGAGACTGGACGTATTAAGACAGAAAGTCGCTTAAGTAGAGACTGAATAAATTAATAACCGACTTGGTATTACATGGATCTCACAACTTTTTACCGCAGAACAACTGAGTTGCGAGACTTGGTTTTTATGACAAGTATTGTTTTTGATGGGATCTCATTTCTTTTTGTATTTTGTAGACGGTTATTTTGTAATGCGCTACCACATACTCGATTATAGCAAGTCTAATATCATACGACGACTCAATATTCCCATACATAGAGAATGACAAAGAATGAAATAAACACGAACCATCACCAGGTATAGGAATAACCCAGTGTGGACAAGGCTGATCATTCACATACAGTATTACTAAATCCATTGCGACTACCTACAAGTTAGATTGCAAAATTATTTTTATGCAGAAATACGATTAGGTAATAAGAAATTTATAAATACTTAGGTACTTAAAGTATCAATATTTAATTTAAATTATTTATCCGAACAACGTCCAAATTGTAAGCAAATAATATCAGTAAACCAATGAGAGTAGCCTTTAGTCGTCAAACTAATATAGCAATCGAAATTATCAATGAAAATCGCAAACTTATAGGTAAGAATTCTGGGCACATCCGAACAACATTGGGTCGCTCGCGCGTATGAGCGCGGCTGCTGCTCGCTCGGCGACATTCACCTTTCCGCGCACCCCGCCACTGTCCCCGCCCCGCGCCCTCGCGCTAGCAATAATAATAATTGCCGTAAAATAAATAAATTCTTAAAACATCGTTACGAATAAAGCCAATATTGAAAAATTTAACTGAAGACTTGGCTGTATGGGCTTAATTTTCTTCGCGGTCTTTTCTAGATTTTTTAGTTTTTCCTTGATTCATACACCAAACACTACTTATATTCCAAATTTGAAGCTTCTAGGTCTGCTAGAAGTGCCTTAGAATTTGGATGATCGGTGAGTCAGTGTGTGACAAAATTTAGGAAATTTGACCCGTTATAATTCTTAAAATACTGGTTCAAATTGAATGAAATTTGAAATATACGTGTCTTTACAATGCCTGCATGTGGTTACTCAAAATTTAAGTCTTCTAGTTTTATCCACAACGAAGTTACAGGGGGTCGAAAATGGTCTGAATTGCTTCGAGAAAAGGATGG
Source organism: Tinea trinotella (assembly GCA_905220615.1). Lineage (NCBI taxonomy): Eukaryota > Metazoa > Arthropoda > Insecta > Lepidoptera > Tineidae > Tinea > Tinea trinotella. The sequence continues at coordinate 7,539,343 of HG992314.1, forward strand.
CCCATTGGTACGGCCGTGACGGTTTGCTCGACTTGGTGGGGGCACGGCCGTGCCCCCAGATAACGCACGGTGAGGTGTTACAGTACCACCACTGCTCAATAAACTATTTATAGTTTATTCATATGCCTATAGGAAACAAGTCCAGTACCATTTATACATTTTTATGGCCCTTAAACATTGTATAAATAAATTATGAGCAATTACTTTGGCCGGCATAGTGACAGCAACTGAGGCAGCCGTGAAAAAACTCGGTTTTATCAGTTGTCGTTACTCTTAGACCTCCTCTTGCTTATCATCAGGCGGGACGAGTTCAGATGTCGTGTCACAATAAAATAAAATGTATAATCTGACAAATTTTGTTTAAACAACTTATTCGATTTGGCTAATTGTATAAGACAATCTCTTTTCACATCCTATTATATTCTATTACTCCAAGTAGTATCTATTTAATGTTGGTGTGTACATTTTTATCTTTGTGTGTGAATTTGTTGATGAGTAGTAAATGGTAGACATATAGATAAGAGTGCATATTATAATATATTTTTTTATTCTTGCACCTACCTAAAGAAAACAATTTAATTTTATGTGAAAAATAAATAAATAATCAGTATTAGGAGGTCCTACTGTAATGCGTCATAACATAAAACTACGAAAAACAATAAAACGCGAAACTGAATAACAACGTAATCATTATTTTATTACGTGTCCAAATACGAGTTTAATGTTGGAGTGACCTCATAATTCATGGAGGGACCAAAGGGCGGGACCACTAATTGTTGGTTTGGCCCATACGATTGAGACGTCTCAGACACACGGTTCTGTTCTTGCCGCAGGGTGACACTCACAGCTGTTTAATTGTAGGTGATACAATCGGAATCATTTTCGTTAGAAGTAATCCAATATTAGTATCGGAAAACAATCGATAAGGATGGTAGGCAGTGGTGCCCAGTCAGCCGATCCAGGGTCTTAGAGAGTTTTGGACTTGTTTCCTATAGGCATATGAATAAACTATAAATAGTTTATTGAGCAGTGGTGGTACTGTAACACCTCACCGTGCGTTATCTGGGGGCACGGCCGTGCCCCCACCAAGTCGAGCAAACCGTCACGGCCGTACCAATGGGCCATCCTTTTCTCGAAGCAATTCAGACCATTTTCGACCCCCTGTAACTTCGTTGTGGATAAAACTAGAAGACTTAAATTTTGAGTAACCACATGCAGGCATTGTAAAGACACGTATATTTCAAATTTCATTCAATTTGAACCAGTATTTTAAGAATTATAACGGGTCAAATTTCCTAAATTTTGTCACACACTGACTCACCGATCATCCAAATTCTAAGGCACTTCTAGCAGACCTAGAAGCTTCAAATTTGGAATATAAGTAGTGTTTGGTGTATGAATCAAGGAAAAACTAAAAAATCTAGAAAAGACCGCGAAGAAAATTAAGCCCATACAGCCAAGTCTTCAGTTAAATTTTTCAATATTGGCTTTATTCGTAACGATGTTTTAAGAATTTATTTATTTTACGGCAATTATTATTATTGCTAGCGCGAGGGCGCAGGGCGGGGACAGTGGCGGGGTGCGCGGAAAGGTGAATGTCGCCGAGCGAGCAGCAGCCGCGCTCATACGCGCGAGCGACCCAATGTTGTTCGGATGTGCCCAGAATTCTTACCTATAAGTTTGCGATTTTCATTGATAATTTCGATTGCTATATTAGTTTGACGACTAAAGGCTACTCTCATTGGTTTACTGATATTATTTGCTTACAATTTGGACGTTGTTGGGATAAATAATTTAAATTAAATATTGATACTTTAAGTACCTAAGTATTTATAAATTTCTTATTACCTAATCGTATTTCTGCATAAAAATAATTTTGCAATCTAACTTGTAGGTAGTCGCAATGGATTTAGTAATACTGTATGTGAATGATCAGCCTTGTCCACACTGGGTTATTCCTATACCTGGTGATGGTTCGTGTTTATTTCATTCTTTGTCATTCTCTATGTATGGGAATATTGAGTCGTCGTATGATATTAGACTTGCTATAATCGAGTATGTGGTAGCGCATTACAAAATAACCGTCTACAAAATACAAAAAGAAATGAGATCCCATCAAAAACAATACTTGTCATAAAAACCAAGTCTCGCAACTCAGTTGTTCTGCGGTAAAAAGTTGTGAGATCCATGTAATACCAAGTCGGTTATTAATTTATTCAGTCTCTACTTAAGCGACTTTCTGTCTTAATACGTCCAGTCTCTAAGACCACGATCGTGGTCCATAACAATTGAAAATCAATTGTGTCTGGAGTCTCCGTACTCGAAGCATTAAGTTGTTACGTAATAATTAACAGCATCTTATAGTGACGCATATCAATATTAAAATTCTTTAATGTTTTATATAAATATATTGAGACTTGGCCATCGCACTAAATAATTGAATTTACATGTGTTTTCAGGCGATTGAATTTACACGTGTTTTCAGGCGATGGCCCCGTAACACCCGCACTGGTCGGGGGAAGCATTCACATTTTGTCGACAGAATCGGTAGTCGAACTAAAAAGTTCGGTGCATCTTTTCTTTGTAGAACAATCGACAAGTGGAATGCTTTGCCAGCCCATGTGTTTTCTCCCTCCTATAACCTTGGATCCTTCAAGCGATGCGTGAAGAAGCACCTTTGGCCGGCATAGTGACGGCGGCTGAGACAGCCGTGTACTGACTCGGTTGTTTCAATCGTCTGCACTTTTGGATCTCCTCTTGCTTATCATCAGGCAGGTCGATGTCAAATGTCGAGTCACAATAAAAAATACATTTAAAAAAAATTTCATTCATGGACCACACTTCGCCTTAACATCAAGCGGGGTGCTGTCATATGTCGAGTACAAGAAAAAAATCCTTCCCTTGCGATCAATGTTACGTCTCAATAAAAAAAAGTTAATTAAATATATATATTTATTTATTGTGACGTCTCACCTCGACTTGCCTTGCCTGATGATGGCAATCACAATCCTCTTCAAACAAACTCTACGATTGGGCAATAGCCAAGCCAGCTGTTTCGAGAAATAAATATGAAAAAGTCATATAAAACTAATCGATATCTAGCTTAGCAATTAGATCATTTTTTTAAAATCAATTGAGCATTTATTGTCAACGGAAACAGTTTAAGAAAATAGAGTTACAAAAACTTGTATGTTAATAAGTTATGTCATAGGCGACGAATTGACACGAACGTCTCTCTCAATTGATTGTAATTATTCCCAGCACTTCAATTTATTAATCAAGAGAGCATGCAGTTCTTTGTTTATGTCTTTTTTAATCCAGTATTTACTTATAACTTTTTTTTATTAGGACTCCATATATTACAGAACTCGTCCTGACTTACAAGCTAAACCCGAAACACTACTAAGACACTACGGTCTGTACCATAGCGTGGATGCTTCAAGCAAGCGTAAAGTACCACCTCTTCGCATAGTGTCGGCGACTGAGATAATTGTGAACTGAGACGCTTTTTTCAGTCGTAGGCCCTCATGGACTTCCTTTTGCTTACTATATTTTTTAGTAAGATTTAGTTTAAAATATCAACCAATCAATCAAATTGTCACGTCTTTTTCCCACAGGGATAGGCAGAGACAATGGATCGCCACTTACCACGATCCTTACACAACTCCCTTGCTTCCTTCACATCCACAATTCTCTTCATACAGGCTCTGAATATATGAATAATATGTTCTGTATTAAGTGTTTTAAACTAATGCCTAGTGCCCATAACCGTAGAGCTTGTATGACGACAATTATGGATGTGAAGGAAGCGAGGGAGTTGTGTCAGGATCGTGGCAAATGGTGCTCCATTGGCTCTGCTTATCCCCGTGGGGAAAAGGCGTGACAATTTGATTGATTGATTGATTGATATTTTAAACTAAATCTTTAAATATTTCCCTAATATATATCTTCTAAGAAAGTATAAAAGTAAAAATAATGCAAAGGAAAGTTCTTAAAGATTGTGTGACGCACCATTACCCCGTCCAGTCACGAACCCTCGAATCTCCTATGATAATTTTGTTCGCTATATTTGATCGAAGCGAAGCAGTCGAGACACAACCCGTACAGAATTTTTATTTCGCAACCCCTCTGCAAGAACGAAGGTAGTTTTTCTGTTGAATTTATTTATTGTTTGCTGTTTATTCTTACAATCTTAGATCCCTCTTTATTAGGAAAACAAAAAAAACCATGCTACTTATTATAAGTTGCCAGACATTAAGGGAATTAACTAAACACAGTTTAAAAACAAAATAAACAATTTCCTTTTCATCATTCTCATCAGCCAAGACGTCCATTGCTGAACATAGGCCTCCCCCTTAGAACGCCATTTCGAACGACATGATGCCGAACGGTGCATCCACCGGTTATTCGTGACCGTTATTATGTCGTCGGTCCACCTAGTGGGAGGCCTACCTACGCTTCGTCTTCCGGTTCGTGGTCTCAACCTTTCTTCCCTATCCTTTTTTACGAGTTTATCGTAGTTTAAATGAATTAATGGATATGAAAATAACAAAGTCCTCATTCAAATAGTATCTGACTTCTCATGTGTATAATATTTTGATTAATTTATTCTGACATTTTATATAATTTATATTGACATTTGTTATTGAATAATACTTTACATTGTATTAGTTATAGTGACATTCCAAATAATTATATGGCGAATAATTATTATAATAATATCAGAAATCTTCTAGAAAGCAGCCGTGGTCTAGTGGAAGAGGTAAGAGAAACCAAAGACTTCAAGGTTTATAACCACTTGTCGGTTTTATATATGTAATTACTTTGGTTGTTCTGTTTCTTTGATACAAGCACGTGTAGTAGCTTAGTGTAGAAATGTAAAATTTTCTCATTTGTATGTGAAGAAAATGAAAACAAATTTTTATTCATTCGCTTTCTGTCGACCGAATTGGCTGTCAAACTAAATGTATCGGTGGGTCGTTTCGATGTTAAACAATCGACTAGTAGATTGCTTTACCAGCCCATGAGAACTGACACGGTTTCTTCAGTCGTTGACACTTTTAGACCTTCTCTTGGTTACCATCACGCAAGTCGAGGTCAGATGTCACAATGAAAATTCATGTAAAAGCAATGTACAGTGAACAAAAAAAGTGTTTATAAAAGGCAATCAAAAGGTTTTATAGTCGAGAGTCCTGGATTGAATAACAATACAATAATATAGACAAAGGGTCCACACAAAGAAAGATGTTACCTAATAAAACTCATGCAACATTGTCCCTCACATTAGGGTTACCAAAAGTCTCAAATTAACATTAATTTAGGTTGTATTTTCTTAGATTTTACACGAACATTGATTAATAAATTTAAAAAAAAATATGCGGCTTAATATCACGTTTATTTTGGTTTCGATTTTACATTTTTTATTATTCCGACGTTTCGAGAGCTTTGCAGCCATCGTCATCACAGAGAGACTTAATCGAAGGTAACCAGATCGAAACGTCTGAATAATAAAAAAAATGTAAAATCAAAACCATAATAAACGCGATAGTGAGCCGCATAAAATTTATTTAGTTCATTTAACTTAGGTTGTTTTTTTTACTGTGGCTTGACACATAACAACACCCCAAGCTACCAAAGTTCTTTTAGATTACCGTCACTATGCCAGCCAAAGAATTTAGCCCAATACCTCTTTGAAGCGTCACAGTACCTTTCTACTTTAACAATATCTTAAAGAGTGGTAGGCAGTGGTACCCAGTCTGCCGATCCGGGGTAGTACCACCACTTACAAGTATACAGACAAGTTACAAGTACACTTACAAGTATTACAAGTAAATGTTGCCGGTTCCAACTAGGCCGACATAGTGGATGTGATTGCTACTCACAGTTATTGAATTGTAGTAGCAGTGGCATCCATTCATGGACCACACTTCAGCTTAACATTAAGCAGGATGCTGTCAAATGTCGAATTACAATATAAAAAAAAATAATTAAAAAAATATCATTTGGTAACCCTAAACAATGTAGAAAGAGCAAGCGCGTGCAACAGACGAAATAAAAAAGTGTAGAGACCTCCTTTGACACAACAAAGTCATTTTTCAACAAAAAACTTTATTACACTTTATTTGCTAATACGATTATAAGTATCCGCTAAATAAGTTATGTAATTTAAAAACTCATTTCACTCTTAATAAACCAGGCAGATGTGTTCGCATATGGCTAAGCGTGAAATTTACGCAAAAGTATAGTTTAATGTTCTTTTTATTATTATCAATCAAATTGCCACGCCTTTCTCCCACAGGGATAGGCAGAGACAATGGAGCGCCACTTACCACGATCCTTACACAACTCCCTTGCTTCCTTCACATCCACAATTCTCCTCATACAGGCCCTGTGGTTATGGGCACTAGGCAACCTAGCTTTCTTAAGGATGTCTTTGATTTGGTCGGAAAACACTCTCCTGGGCCTTGTTTAACGCATCCATCTACATTATTATTATAATATTATATTATAATTTTTAATATTATATTATAAATAATAAAAAAAGAAACGATTTAATAGAAATATAATTTTCTTAAATATCACTCGTTTTTTTTTAAATATGCGGATTACTATGACGTTTAGTTTTGGTTATTGAATTTACAATTCTCTCTCCGTGACTACGATGGCTGCAAAGCTTTCGAAACGTCGGAATATTAAAAAAATGTAAATTCAATAACCAAAAATTGTATAAAGATTTTTTTTTCTATAAATTGAAATTTAGGTTTGTAATTATACCTAATTGATAAAACATTCGTATTGAAAATCAAGCTACTTTTAGGAATATGATATATTTATACCTACAATATAATAATTTAAAATATCACTAGTAGACCGGGAAAAGAAGTCGACTTGAAGGGTGTTTCAAAAAATATATGGCAACCGAGATATTCTGACGTATATTGGGATCTCAATTTATCAATCAAATTGTCACGCCTTTTTCCATGGCAGATAATAGAGCGCCTCTTGCCACGATCCTGACACAACTCTTTTGCTTCCCTTACATCCATATTCTTTTTATACAAGCTCTACGATTATGTGCAGTAGGCAACCCAGCTTTCTTAAGAATGTCTTCGATTTGGTCGGAAAACACCCTACTGTATATTGAGACGTCTACGTTAAAATTGTTTAGTTATAAAGATTATTTAAAAAAAAACGGTAATTTTTAGCAGGTTTTGGTTCGTTAAAGAAAACAATAAATCGAAAGTTCTAACATCACTCGCCGCATTCCATCTTAACATAAGGCGGGGGGCTGTCATATTTCGGGCCACAATAAAATAATAATTTTAAAAAAGGTTTACCATATAACATGACCAACAGTACCCTAAATATTTTCTCATTAAAACAATGACATAAGTTGAACACTAAAACGGAATGACTTTACGGGCACGTTGTAAATGTGAGGGTAGTACAGGGTTGATACTGTATGATAAATGGCTCTACCACACGGAAATGGGACGAAACCTCAAGTCAGGCTTATAATAACTTACTTAATGACTCAAACTATAGACTAGGTAACTATTAAAAACGGAAATATAACTGTTTATATTGGTATATTGTGTCTAAAAAGGGTTATTGAGATTTTAGCATACATATAATAGTTATAAAAATTTCCTAAAAAGGGATTTTTATTCTCATTATTTTTTGCGTGCAAGATAGCAGGAAGAAAACTACTAACTAATATTATTAGTATCCTTGCTGAGATACATATAAAGTTAAGAATAGAATTCTGCATCATTCTATTCCTGCACTAATCAATCAATCAATTAAATTGTCACGCCTCTTTCCCACGGGGATAGGCAGAGACAATGAAGCGCCACTTGCCACGATCCTGACACAACTCCCTCGCTTCCTGCACTAATATATATTTAAAATTATAGTGACTCGATAAATGACGACATCCCGCCTTATGTTAAGCTGGAGTGCGGTCTTAAGACGACTAAGTTACTCTACGGTCTATACACTTGAAAGTGCTGGTAATATTTACCTCGGATCGGCAGACTGGGCAAATTACCATCAACCGTTTGCCTAGAATTAAACACCTAGATCCGGATCAAATATCTGGCTCATTTTTTAATAACAATTTATTGGTTATGAAACAAATCTTTACTTCGATTGTATATCAAACATAACGCAGCGTTTATACGTTTTCAGATACTTTTACATTCCAACAAATTATATTATCTGTTTGATAATATTGTCTGTATGTATTTCTAGTATGGATTAAACTCCAGAATCTATTTAATATAGAAACGGGTGGATGTAATTTTACGACTAAATTCTAATATCAAGTAAATGAAACTCCTCTTTGAGAGCGGTATGCGTCCATGAAACGGTTAAATTACACTTATTCAAGCAGCACTAAAACAAAATACACTCACGAATAAACCATAAAAAAGGAGAATAGATACTCGTATGATAGAATTATTTGTGGCCAATAATCTGGGATATATGAAAATTCAACATCACTGGAAATAGAAAACACTTTAAGTCCTTTAATTAAGTAGTTCTATGATACAAGCACAGGGCCATCTTTACCCGGGGGTTCAAGGGGTGCGGTGCACCCGGGCGCAGAGTCCTAGGGGGCGCATGCCGACCGCCATAAACTTCGATAGGTACCTACTACACTGAGACCACGCGAGCGGAGCCTTGACTTTCGCACCCCGGCGCTGAATATGCTTACGACGGCCCTGTACAAGCACTTTAGTAGCTTAGTATAGAAATGTAAAATAAAAAATATATAAAAAAATTAAGTAGTTGAGGGAATAATTAATATTGTGGGTGTAAGACTTCGTTTGGAAGAAGATGTAGTGATAAGGATTGACAAAGGAATGCTTCAATGGTTTAGGCACATGGAAAGAATGAGTGAAAGTAGACAGATGTAAGAAATTTATAAATCTGATAGATGTGTTGAACAAAGCAGACCCAGGAGGGTGTCCTGGGTCTGCTTCGTTCCGACCAAATATAAGACATCCTTAAAAAAGCTGGGTTGCCCAGTGCCCATAACCGTAGAGAATTATGGATGTAAGGGAAGCGAGGAAGTTTTGTCAGGTTCGTGGCAAGGCGGTTCATTGTCTCTGACTATCCCTGTCTCTGCCTATAATCTTTTAATTTAAACGATATTTGTTTTGCACAATACCATAAGTGTTTATATTTATTTAATCTTAATCTTTAGTACTATTATTTCATGCTGTATTTATACTTATGGCGGCAGTAGTATCTGCGGGCTATGAGATGAGGTTGAGAAACAATTTGTGAGTCCTCGAGGCAGGGTGGGACAATTAGTCGCACAAAGGGACTCTATATCGGCACTTCCTGAAAACGAAACACTTCTAATCACATTTTCAGACACTGTGCTTGTATCGTTGTACAAGGATTAATGTCTTTTTGGATAACAATACTTCTTTGATGGTTTATAATGCCTAGGTTGTTAAATATATATATATTAATAAAACTTTCATTACAAGCCGAGTGGCACGAGTTCCAAACCACTCACCGGTACCAATGTATCTTTGATACTTTGGTCGTCCTGTTCCTATGATACAAGCACTTTAGTAGGTAAGTATAGAAATGTATAATAAAAAAATAAATAAATAAATTAAGGTCACATACAAATTAAATATTTTTTTAGCGGTGGCTCTACAGACGACAGCACCTTGGTGTTAAGCTGGAGTGCGGTCCATGAGTGGAGGCAACTCATACTACAGTTGAATAACTGCCAGTAGCATTCGCATCTATTAAGCCAGCCGAATTGAAACAGGGAATTTTGTAGTTCATACTCTGTAGCCATTGATTCCCAAAGTAGTCCAGATGGACACTCTCCTTAACCACTTCGGACCCCCAGGACCATGAGACTAGACGGGAGTCTACGTTAGCGTGACAAAAAAAAATGGGGTTTAACAATTTGTAAGCGGGGTCCACGATAATTTATCTGGTTTCGATAGTGAAGAACTAAAATATTGGTGGGCTTGACTTGATCTATCAATGTAGACAGATTAATATTTTAAGAAGCTAAGCGACTGGGAATTGTAAAAACTTGCATATTTCATATTCAGTTCAACGTGTCGAGTTGAATTGAATAGAGTCGTTGTAGTGAATGTGGAATATGACTGTAGCTGCAGGAATTTATCGACCGAATCGGCAGTCGAACTAAAAAGTTTGGTGCGTCTTTTCTTTGTAGATCAATCGACAAGTGGAATGCTTTGCCTGCCCATGTTTTCTCTCCATCCTATGACCTTGGATCCTTCAAGCGATGCGTGAAGAAGCACCTTAGGCCGGCATAGTGGCGGCGGCTGGGACAGCCGGGAACTGACTCGGTTGTACCAGTCGTCGTCACTCTTGGACCTCCTCTTGTTTATCATCAGGCGGGTCGAGGTCAGATGTCGTGTCACAATAAAAAAAAAGGAAATCCACCGAAAAAAACAAATTTTTGAAAGTGATCTATGAGAATAAAAATTTGGAAACCTCTGCTCTATACACTTAAAAGTAGTAGAGCTACCCTGGATTGCCTACCGCTTTCTAAATACCTTATTTGGCTACTATACCTTCTTTAAATTTAATTATTTTTTATTTACACTAAAACTAATATAAAAAGAATACAATTTAATTTCCATCGCAAACATAATCAAATAACATCAAAAAACAAATATTTATTAATATAATTAAAAATCAAGAAAGTATAATGAACTTGAAACAAAAAATTAGTATTCTTTATTGTTTCGTTTTTAAAAATTTCGTACCAGATTTGCTGGAGTTCATTTTCTGTGAGAGGGTTCTTATAATAGGATCAGAGTACGCTCTGTCGACGCACAATATTGAAGTAGGTGCCTCGGGGCATCAGCTCTATATCTATTCACTACGTACAAGATTTACAAATGTATCATAGTACAATTTATTAATTTTATTATTAATGTATTATATTTAAATTTTAAGTTATTTTTTTTTATTATACATGTCTATACTAAGCTACTAACGTGCTTGTATCATAGAAACAGGACGACCAAAGCACATATATCAATATGGTTTGCGTGACCATTGCACTGTCATTACACCACGGTCGCCTTATTATGAATAGTGCTAAATTAATTAAACCTAGATGTGGTTTGTTTATTGATATAGTTTGATGACACAATTCGCGACATCCACTTCGCCTTGTCTGGTAGTAAAAAAGGCGGTCTGATGACTGAAAAAAAACGACTTAATTTACCTTACAATTTTACGTTTACGTTAAATTTATTTTTTTAATTTTATTTTATTTAAATTTACGTTACAATGCGAAAAAGTTTTAGGCAATTCGTGTTATAAAATATTTTTTTTGTAAAGAAAACCATTGGTTACATACAATATCACTACAATATCAAAAATATCACTTTATACATTCGACGGTTTGGTCCAGATTAAAGGAACACATGGACGAGTAAAACATTCTTTTCGACAAAGAAACATAACAACGATTTATCAACAGCATCGGTACCTACCAATAGAGTGAAAATACGAAGTAGGAACAAGGTTAAAGAGTTCCTCGGAACATGCTTCATGATATATTTTTCACAAGTAACATGTTCTAGTAGTTCTGTAACCTTGTAATGAAAATAAAGAAGTATTACAAACTGTTTGATAAAACCAATGTAATTAATTAACTAAAATTGAAACCAATTACAAATTAATGAAACAATAATTATTCGTTTGTATTTTAAATTACTTTTTGAATGTTATTACATAACTATAAAATTTTAAAACCGCTGTTCCAGTGCTGTGCATGTACGCATACGGAGGCTATGCATCAAGTCATACTGACACTCAGAATAACACATTTGTGCACGAGAATTAAGATTGATTTTTGAATAAAGTAACGCTGACGAATTCGGACATTATTGTCTTTTAGATTTAAAACCAACTGACTATAACTATGACAAGTTAAAACAAGTGAGATTCTTTTATTCCATCATGTCCTCTCTCTCTCTTTACCTTATTCTATTTATATTATTATATAAATAAAATTTATATTATTATTATGTGGTTGTGAAGGAAGGCAGAGAGTAGTGTCATTATAGTGAAAAGTAGCGCTCCATTGTCTCTGCCTGTTCCTTTGTGAATTGAGTCGTGAAATTTATAATGTAGAATTTATTATTTTCCTTTAATTATAAATTATAACGTCAATTTTGCCAGTCGTCCCGTGACGGTTATAAAGTTAGTATCACGTGCGCAGCATTTGCGTGGGTGTGAGTGGTTTAGCGTCCTAAAATTGATAAAATGCTAACATTGATCCCCATATCCTTTGCAGAACAAAATTATTCAATTTCGTATCTAGTAAATGAGAATATAACAGAATCTTGCATGCCTCAGTTATAGGGGTAACGACACAATGTAACAAGTCAACTCGCTTATTTTGTTTATTGAAAAATTCTATTCTATAGGAACAAACGAACTTTTGCGTCGGAATTGTATATGTTAGGCTATTTGCGAGGTGTTTTGTTTCTTTTAATGACAAGTTGGTCTACGTCAAAAAAAATGCAAACTCTATTAAGTCTGCATTTTTTTTGTCGGAACTGAGTCGGTTTTTTTGTCGTTGGCACTCTGGGACTTTCCCTTGCTAATAAAAGCCAAGTCCCCTATATAAATAAAAATAAGACATGGTCAGCTCCACGAAAAGAAAGAAAATATGTTGACGCGATTAAGTAGGCGCTGTGTAGCTCATTTATAAATCTCATGTGAATGGATGCGTTAAACAAGGCAGGCCCAGGAGGGTGTTCGCCGATCAAATTGGAGATATCTTCAAGAAAGCTAGGTTGCCCAGTGCCAATAACCATATGATAACGAATAACTCTTGTATGAAGAGAATCGTGAATGTGAAGGAAGCGAGGGAGTTGTGTCAGGACCGTGTCAAGTGGCGCTCCATTGTCTCTGCCTATTTCTGTGGAAAAAAGGCGTGACAATTTGATTGCTTGATTGTGTAGCTCAATGGACAAAGTTTGCGCTAAACGATAGCAGTTGAATTTTGTGCGGGTTATTTTTTATTATATTTTTATTACTAAATTATCAATCACTCAATTAATCAAATTGTCACGCCTTTTCCCCACATGGACATGCAGAGACAATGTAGCGCTACTTGCCACGATCCTGACACAACTCCCACAGTAATAATATCTACTAGTATTGGAATATACGAGTAAGTAACAAAAATTATTACCGAGTAACAAGTATTCTTTATATTATTAAATCGTATTTATGAGTATATTATTTTCTACTACATATCTACTAAAATAACAATCGCAATCTAGTCGGAATCATCTGCCTTATCTAGTAAACATTATTAACACAGAATCCATGCTAAATCTACTAAATTGAAACCACTACATCGCCGTAACTTAACTCAGTTAGGGCAATCTGAGAGATTCATCCACTGAGGGGTGGATAGCGAAATGAAAATAAAATTGACTGCCAGACAAAGAGTTATACGTTTGTAGGAAAAATTGTTTAGGTTTTCGTTCAAGTTAATTTTAACGGTTTGTTTGCTGTTCTCTTTTTGATTATAATTTGAAGTTTGAAGCTTCAAAGCGAGTGGTAGACAGTCAATGTTTATTTAAGGCTACCGTGGTGTAGTGGCAGGGCAATGGTTACGCAAACCGAGAGCACGGTTGTCCTGTTTCTATGGTACAAACTCTTTAGTAGCTTAGTACAGAAATGTAAATGAAAATTTAAAAAATAATAATAATTTAACCAGTCCGTTGATTTCAAGTGTACAGACCGTGCAGTGACTGAGTAGCGTTTCCAACTATGCTGACATAGTGGACGCGATTGCAGTTGGTTAACTGTAATAGCAGTGGACTCTATTGACGCACTCTTAACATCACAGCTTAACATCAGGCGAGTTGCTGTCGTATGTCGAGATACAATTTAAAAAAATACCCACCCAGTTGGTACTACATACACTTTCAATCTAATAGGAAATGTATCCTGGACATTTCCTCTTGCTTACTGTAGTAGATGACCGCTATCAGTCGCATACACTATGCCGGCCTAGTTACCGGCAACTTACAAGCAGATCCTGAAACGCGACTAAGTCACAGTCTGTATACTACCCGGATCGGCAGGCTGGGTACCACTCTTTGACAACCAGAACCGGAGCAAATATCCGCCTATTTTTTTAATAACAAAAATTTGTAATATTCAATCTAATTATTAAATAATACAAATTGTGATCGTAGGATGTTAAATTATCCTAAATAGAAATGTAAACAATTAAAATTAAAAACAATAAAGTCTATAAAACAATACGCTTGAAGGCTAGGGAGCCCAGACAAGTGCGGGGTAGCTCTTTTGGTTCAGGAAACTGGAATTTATTTGATAATAGCGACTCATAGATTACAAATTATTAGACTCCATTACATTTGAAAATCAAATAAAAAAAGAATAATTTATTAAGGCTATCGTAGTTTACGCGTAGTTACGCACACAAACCGAGATCACAGGTTTAAAGTTTTTTATATTTGTAATTTGATCGTCCTTTTTCTAGGACATGTAAAATAATAATAAATATAATCATCTAGTAAGAATCAGTTATTTACAAGTACTTAGTAACTATTTGTTAAAAATGTGTTAGGCACGGAGAAAATATTTAGATAACTTTCTTTCTTTCTTCTTGTTTATGGCTTTAGTATTTAACTTGCCAGTGTCAAAGTAAAAATATATGGTTCAATGTTAAAACATTGTCAAGTAAAGATGAAGATGAACCACGCGAGTGATTCATCAAATGATGATGATGAGAATGAGGTTGATGATGATCGTTTTAGTAAAGCGGCGCAAAGCCTTTACTAAAACTTCATAAGAAGTCTTGGAGGGAACATGAAGAAACACGTTTCACAACTTTAAATTACTTGTTTATACTTGATCAACTTAAAAACTATTACTGGATAACAATTCCACCATTATTACACATTAATATTTATGAAAAACACAAGCTTTTCAAATAATTCAAAATCGCGCGTCCTGTCACTTGCAGTTGCCCGCCAAAACTCCATTTAGATAACTAACACATATGACAGGTATGTCGAATGTCTTGTAGCTTAAACTTGACAGAGAATGTCCGAAACAAAGGTAAATCGAATGGCGCCGACGGCTAAACATACAGACTAAGTTTACGTTTGCTTTCGTTACTTCTCTATATCGGCCAGAGGTGCTTTTTTTACTCTTCGCTTCAATAAACCAAGGTTATAGGTTGGAAAGAACACGTGGACTGGAAAGCATTCCACTGGTCGATTTACCTACAAGAACAGAACAACGCGTGGCTATAACCGTTTTAAGTTCGATTGCCGATTCTCTTAACAGAATACGGATGCATTCCCTGAGGTATCACGGGTATAAAGCCATTACAAATAATCAAATACACAAGTATTATTTTATCGTTATTAAACCCTCGAAATGATAATGAATGTCATTTGGTTGTAGCTTTATGAAGTCCGAGCTGGACTTCTACTCGTATGTGCCGTCTACTAGGTATATAGTCTGTAGAGCGCCTCCACTCTATCAACAATCGCAATTAAAATTAGTCATATTTTTGACGAGCGACTTTTTACAGCAATAACGGATCACTGAATAGAATTATTAACATCTCTTATTGTGTTGTACATATTTTTACTCATTTTAAATAACAAAACTCCGTGCCAAAATCCTTGCATTATTTATTTATTTTTATTTTATTTCCCAATTTCCATTTCTATACTAAGCTACTAAAGTTCTTGTATAATACAAAGACAACCAAAGTATATCAAAGATACATTGGTACCGGTGGGTGGTTTCGGACTCGTGCCCTCGGTTTGTGTTACCATTGCACTGCCACTACACCACGGTCGCCTTATATAAAAATTATAATTAATGTTGACAAGGATTGACAAAGGAATGCTTCAATAGTTTAGGCACATGGAAAGGATGAGTGAAAGTAGATTGTCGAAAGGAATTTATAAATCTGATGTGGATGGATGAGTTTAACGAGGGGGTTTTTCGGACCAAATCGGAGACATCCTCAAGAAAGCTGGGTCGTGAGACATCGTGGCAAGTGGCGCTCTATTGTCTCTGCGCGGGCAAAAGTTTGATTGATTGATTAATAATTAATAGTTTAAACAAGATATCCCTTACCAATGTTTATTGTACATCTTTGATATATGTACAATATTCGTCCTGTTTCTATGATACAAACACTTTAGTACCCATAGAGATATATGTTATCACTAGAGACGCTGCGGCGAACAAAATTTGCGAGCCGAAAATTCCCCTCCATCGGCTTGACGTTGACACATTCTATCACAGAGTATGTAGAACGTAAAGTAATGGGTGTTACACAAGGAATTGTAATATGTGCACGACTGTAGCGCCATCTAGCATGCGTGATCACTTGGGGTTTTTAAAATTATAACACACATTTTTTTATTAAATAAGTAATAATGTAATTTAAAAGATACATATAGTATGACGAATTGTGTTCTCAGAGGAGTATGTTAAATCAGTACGTAGAAAAATGTAGATCCTACTATTTATAAATGTGAATGTGAGTTTGTTTGTTACGTTTTCACGCAACTATTTAACCGATCATCATGAAACTTTGTACACATTTTTTTGGAGGTAAGATAGGATACATTTATATATAAAAAAAAATCTTTACTATAGTTTCCAATTGACTATAGTTTCAGCTGTTTAAGATTTTTCTATAATTAATTTCCGTCTTATTCAATTATTTAATGCACAAATAGGAAATGACCTCAATAAAAGGGCTCAAAAAACGTTGCAGACATTCTTTACTATATACTGCACCAATGCGAAAGTTTGCATTAACCTTGCACTATTATTCTCCAGATGCCTATAAATATATTAGAGAAACATATAATAAAGCACTTCCGCATACAATAACAATCTGCCGTTGGTACTCAACAGTGGACGCAGAACCGGGCTTTACCGACGAAGCTTTTAAAGTTTTAAAAAAGAAAAGCCAGTTGTGTGAAAAACCTGTGCTATGTTCTTTGGTATTCGATGAGTTCGCAATCAGGAATCAAAAATTAATCAATAAAGATCGAAAACTTGGTACAGTCAACTTTGGCGCAGGTCCAGTAATAGGTGAAGACGAGGACGCTACAGCAACTCGAGCTTTAGTGTTCATGCTAGTTTCCATGAATGAAAGTTGGAATTTGCCAGTTAGGTATTTTTGCCAGTTAGTGTAAATGCGAAAATAGATACAAAATATATGTAGGCAAAAAACGAGAAAAATTGATTGTATGATTGTATGATTGATTGTGTTATTAGTATTTGTTTTTATAAATTTATTATCATTAATAAATAGTAGAAAATTGTCAAATAAAAAGTAATATTGCCAAAAACTTTATAAAAAAACAAACTATAATGACCATTTAAATTGTGAAAATAATTTGACAAGTTTGAATTTTAACTACTGCGCTATTAAATACTCTTTGATAACGTCACACTGCGGCTAGTGGAGCAGGGTCGGGCCACCTTTGTGTATCGTTTTGCTTCTTAGCAATGTCAACTCTAGTAATATATCTCTATGTTAGTACCTTAGTAAATATAGAAATGTTAAATAACAGATAATAAATATTTAAAAAGAAAGAATAGATTAGTGGTCGCTTGCCCAATCTGTCGATTTAGGGTACCACCACCTTAAGGCGTACAGACTGTGAAGTCACTTAGTCGCGTTTCCAGAATCAGCTTTATTCTGTTTCTTTATTGATAGACCGCACTCTAGCTTAACAACGGAGAAAAGACATCATTCATTTTGTTTGGGGACTTGGGTTTAATTGTATTAACAGTTGCATATACAATTTAAAATAGTTTATTGTACGAAGATTACAATGTAATTGGAATATATTCTAATTATGCATAGTTTATGTGTGCAAAATAATCAAACTATAATTATGACAGTTCAAAGCTATGGCGTGTCTCCGTGATTGACAGACGTCACAAAATCCACATCTTATTTTCCAAATAACTCAATTGCACAGCAATTAGAAGCAAAACTGTTATTAGTTTTATCAATACAAGTATCAAAACTACCATTTATATATTTTACATCATTGGGCATTACAAAAGTAGTATAAAGAACCCCAAAATAAATGATGTCTTTTAAACCACAAGAAATTACAGTTATAATAATTTTAAAAATCTCACACGAGAATTTAATATTGTAAAACGTTTAATGAAAAGACGAATTAATTGAAAAGGTTTTCGAATATTAATCAGCAATGGGGGTATAATGAAACAGTTAGTTAGTTATTGTAGGGCGTTACTAAACGATGCTTGACTCCGATTTTAACTTATGAAGTAGTGAACGCTGCTTTGCCCTAAAGCGGTCGAGTGAAGGGCTCTCCGCTAACAAAACAAAGGAACCACCATTTTCAACTTCATTTAATTCTATTTTGCAAACAGCTACTCAAACAAAACTACCTCTTGACTAAAGGCAAGTCGAAAACTTTTACAAGTTATAATTTTATATTTATTTAAGTGTTGATTGTCTTAACTTTTTCTCATGTGAATTTTATGGCTTGCAATGTTACCTTGTGTAACGGTCTCAGAAATAAATCTCACATTTTTTATTGGGGTTCAACAATATGGCCTGGATGATATTAAGCTGCAGTGCGGTCCATAAAGTGCAACTACGGTTAAATAACTACGGTTAATGTAACAGTCGAATCCACTATGCCGGCCTAGTTAAAACTAGCATCTTGGAAACTGATCCCAAAACGCGACTAAGTCACTTCACAGTCTGTAAACTTGTAAGTAGTGTTACTTCCTCGATCGGCAGACACTCTTTTCTTTGACAACCAGACTCAAAGCAAATATCCGCCTCTATTATGAAACAAATATTTGTAATGTACAATTTAATAAGACAACCGAGGTGTAGTGGCAGAGGAATGGCTATGTAAGCCGAGTGGTACATATTTAATATACCAATGTATATTAAATATTTATTATTATGTTTTATAAAAAATAAAATAAATATTTTATATTACAAATAAATGATATTTGCTTCGACCGGGAATCGAACCCAGAACTTTACGCGTCTTAGTCATGCTAACCAATGCGCCACGCGTGTCCTTAACGGTAACAGAGAAATAAATCTGAGATTTGAAATAGGGAAATATTGTAGGAAGGCCGCAATTTGGTAAGTTCATTACCATCGGCGGGTGAAGAATCATGTTAACCGTTCATGGAGGGTTACTCGTGCGAGGGTGTTCACTTTACTTCTATTTGTATGAACTCTAGTAACACGATGTTTTATGCACCATCGGGCATCGGCTGCGATCCGACGAATTCACTTCTTTATTTATCCAATCAGTAAGGGCGAGGGTGAAATCGCTTTAAGCTCATACAACTAAAGGTGTCAAGTTTGCATAATGCAAATGAGGATACGAGCAGTATTTGTAGAAGTCAACAAACCCTTAAGTGACTTAGTCGCGTTTCGGGATCTGCTTGTAAGTTGCCGGTTAAACTAGACCAGCATAGTGGATGTGACTGCTACTTGCAGCTATTAAACTGTAATAGCATACATCTTCGTTCGTGGACCGCACTCCAGCTTAACATCCAGCAGGATGCTGTCATATGTTAAGTCACATTTTTTATTTCAATCAATCAACTTGTCACGCCTTTTTCCCACAGGGATAGGCAGAGACAATGGAGCGCCACTTACCACGATCCTTACACAACTCCCTTGCTTCCTTTACATCCACAATTCCAATGCTAATCTTACAATTATTGTTAAAAGAACTGCGCGATGAAAAGATAGGATAGAAGAATTACAATTCCTGGCCTGTAGGGAATAGGACTGTGTAACTTAGTGGTCGAAGCGGTCGCGCCTTATGCGACCGACACCGGATTTAAACTCCGGTCACAGCTGACCGACAAATTGATACAGTAAAATTGATACATTTCTATACTAAGCTACTAAAGTGATCATATTAGAAACAGGACAACCAAAGTACATATATCAAAGATACATTGGTACCGATGAGTGGTTTCGAACCCGTGCAACTCGGCTTACGTAACCATTGCACTGCCACTACACCACGGTTGCCATTACAATGTATATTAATGTTTGTATCAATATTATTTTCAAAGGGAACTAAATGTAATTCATTAGACATAGAGTTGCATTACAGAGCTAAAACCAAACGCATTAGTTCATATTACTAAAACACACACATTAGAACACTGAATCTGTATCAAAGAAAAATCTAAAGACTTTTATTACACAAATTAGAGAAAAAAAAAGATAAAATGTAAATGCATTTCCCGGCCGAGCCCGTCTTGAAACTCAGAGCTCGTGTTGCTATTCAAAATAAGAACGTATTACAGCGCCAGTGAAAAGAACTGTCTCAAATTACGTTCTAATGCCATCTCTTTTCTATTTACACACACTCGTATTTCCCTCTCGTTTCTATACTGTACAAACTCAGATAAATAAACACAAAGGGCCTAATTGAGTAACTAGTAAACGTTGAGCGACGTCGCGGCCCCAAAGTCCCTGCATACAATTTTCGAATCTCCAATTTCGAAATGGTTGGGGAGTCGTGACCGACGGGGATCTTAATTTGTCAACAATTTTAGATATTTGAATACGCTTTGTTACTTCTTAAACTTCTGTTTGTCATGATTGGTTTTTTATCTACAGACATATTTTAATAATCATTAAACTTCAATCAATCAGATTGTCACGCCTTTCTGCCAAAGGGATAGGCAGAGTCAATGGAGCGCCACTTGCCACGATCTTGACACAAATTCCTCGCTTCTTTCACATCAACAATTCTCTTTATACAAGCTCTATGACTATGGGTACTAGGCAACCTAGCTTGAGGATGTCTCCGATTTGGTCGGCAAACACCCTCCTTGGCCTGCCTTGTTTAACGCATCCATTCACATGAGATTTATAAATTCTTTTCGTTAATTTACTTTCACCCATCCTTTCCATGTGCCCAAAAAATTAAAGCATTACTTTGTCAATCCTTGTAACTACATCCTCTCACAAAGCACATGTATCGCGCACTGTGCTATTCCTTATTCTGTCTGCTATCGTCACTTAACGACCGCATTTCTACAGCGTTAACTCTACTCTCATGCTTCTTCTGCCACACCCAAAATTCACTTTCATACCATAATGTAGGATCAAGCATCGCATTATGAACAGCCATCCGTGACTTTTGGGACAGCCATCCGTCATTAAACTTCATTAATACATAATACATTAATACAGGGTAACCTTAATTAATAATCATTTGGACAGCACAGTGACGGTGACTGTAAACTGAATCGTATTTTTTAGTCGTCGGTGCTCTTGGACCTTCCCTTGCTTACTATAAGGCAAGTCAAGATCACATGTCGCGTCTTTATTAAATAAAAGTATTTTGGAGTTTTAAAAATTAAAACCTAAGTAACTAAGTCGCGTTTCGGGATTAGTTTGAATGTTGCCGCTTTAAACTAGGCCAGTATAGTGGATTTGACTGCTATTTACATTTATTTAAAGGCGGGGTGCTGTCATATTATGTCGAGCCACAATACCATCAAAAACTACGCCATAATTGACCGGTTGGTAATTTTACAATTGTACAAATCCAAACATGGCCATAATTAGATAATAGATGGGTGCCCAGGAGAGTCGTAACCAGCAATCAGCGCATCCTCATTGGCCAACAGGATGGTAGTAATTCTTTCTTAACAGTTGCATTGGCTAAAGCTGATTTCTCAATTAAACTAATGACATCCAACCACCATTACCTTCGCATCCGTTCTGTTTATAGCTCGTTCTGTTATGGACTATCAGATTGTTTCTTACATTAATAATTCTTTAATAAAACTTTTCTATTTACATGTAGGTGCATATAATAAAAAATCTAAATTATTACCTATAGTATTTACTAAGGTAATTTTCATAATTAAATATTTTTCCAGATTTTGCATTTATTTTGATTATTTTGATCCGACGTCACACATCTCGTCTCAAAACTATAAAGAATAAAAAATATTGAAGATCTTTTTTGAGTAATATGGAATTATGTAAAAAAAATTTTGAAAATGTTTACCTAAAAAACAAATGAGACGTTAAACAGTTCAGTATCGATAAAGATGACTGTATCTATTTGATGAATTAAAACAGTACAATATATTGTATTGTATTGTACATTATATTGTATTGTACGTTATATCTAATTTGCACAAATGTTATACAAATTGAACTTTATAGTAGTAGTCGCTTCCATTAATAAACAGCACTCCAATTAAACATTAGAGGTGATCACAATAAAATCACATGAAGAATAAAAAAATATATTTAAAATATTATTTTTTTATTGTTGTTGTGATGTGTGCATTCATACTATCAATTCCATTTAACTTGTCTAAGTCATCTTCTTATAAGTCTCAAGGGATAATAAAACCCCAAATTACCAAACCAATTAAATACATATGCATGGCATACCATGCATATGTAACTTCAACCTTAAGATACAATATAATATTTTGGGGTAATTCAGTAAATAAGGATTCGGTTTTCAGGGCTCAAAAGCGTTGTTTGAGAGCTATGTGTGGACTCAAGTGGGACGAAAGCTGTAGAGACACCTTTATAAGACTCAAGCTTTTGACGTTCCCATGTTTGTACATTTACGAGACTGCTATTTTTGTAAAAAAAAACATTAATTTATTTGACATTAAATTAGCACCAAAAAAAATATTACGCCCAAGGCCACGACACCAATTAGTGACTCTGTCAGCTAAAAAAATGTTATTACATAAAAACATTTTTGGAATGGCTCCTAAGATATTTAATAAATTGCCAGATTGCCTAAAAGATCTCAATTTTAATTTATTTAAGTATAAGTTAAAATTATTGTTAATTAAAAAATGCTATTACCGAATTGACGATTTTTTAAATGATAACAATGACCTTATTATTATATGACATTAATATTTTGAATTATTTTGACATTGAATTATTTTTCTATTTATTATTTGCAATTATTTTAACGTTATTTTTTTCCCTATTTGAATGTTATTATGTTATTAAATTATTATTTGTTAATGACTGTTTGTTAAGTATTATAGTAATTTTTAATATTTTGTAAACACCATATATTTATACACCCAAATGGGTAGTTATGGAGGAACACTAATATAGAAATAAGACCAATGTATTTACTAACCCATAACAATAAATAAATTATTTGAATTTGAATTTGAATTTGAATTTGAAATTAAATATCAATGTTTGTTTATTTATATTCCCGAAGGTTCTGAATAATATTCTATAGGCGCACATAAGCGTCTAATTATAATTTAATCTCTGTGGTACCGAAACGGCTTCGTAATCATCGCGCTGAACCGAATGAATAATAAAAATAATAGTCGAGGCACAGTAGCGGGCCGCACAATAAACATCGTCATTGTGTATGTGTCAAAGTTTTTTTAAAGTACTAACGACCGTTGGTGTTTAGAAAACAATTTAAGAAGCTTCCGTTTTTATGGTATTCTTGTTTATATAGCCGATTGTTGCGGGTGGAGTCATTGCCGCCTAATTGTTGAATGCGGACAGACAGACAGACAAACAAATGGGCCGTTAGAGCGACCGGTGGGAAAGCCATGGACGCGCCATATATTATCTATTATAATAATACGATCATCGTCGGGGTATTTTTTATAAAAACAATTCCAATTGGATTAATTAATTGGACAAAGGACTCCTCGACATAACAGTACTTGGCAACCACAAAACCTTATTAAAATATAATAAATAATACCATATTTTAGACTTTTTAAAATATAATAGGTTATTACTTTAAAAACATATATAAAGATATTATTTGAAGTTTTGGCGGACAATTATCGTGACAATTTAGTTATTTCTAATAGTTATGTTTTCTTAAATAATATTTATTACTGTGTAGTAGCGGAAGTAGGTTATCCAGTAACAATTTTAGCGCGTCGAGAGTAGACAAGTAATTCATTATATAACTAGTATATCTGCTAATTCGAATTCTCTTCAACATTTGCGCCACTTTGAAAACTACTAATCATCATCCACATTCTCATCCTCATCATCATATTTAATTTTACTTATTATCAGGCCCAGGAGGGCGCTCGCCGACCAAATCAGAGACATCCTCAAGAAAGCTGGGTTGCCTAGTGCCCATAACCACAAATGTATGAAGAGAATTGCGAATGTAAAGGAAGCGAGGGAGTTGTCTCAGGATCGTGGCAACTGGCGCTCCATTGTCTCTGCCTATCCCTGTGAGAAAAAGGCGTGACAATTTGATTGATTTGATATTACTTTAATACTGCAACTTAACTAGAAATAATAATATAAGGAACTAAAACATAAACACATTTCTTCACTCAAAGATTTATTGTTATTTCAAGAAGACAGCATTTGATCCATTAAAGTAACTAATTTCTAAAGCAAATATTTTCAGAGTTTTCCTTGTATTGAGAGTCACCCCCGGGGTGGAGATGACGCGAAAGCCGGAGGGTGACACACGCATTACCGTGTAATTGTGCGCGAAACTTATCACATTATCAAAAAGCTACAAATCGCTCAATCCTTTGATCCTTTCGCCTCCCTAATTTGACAATTACACCGACCCACTGCAACTTTGATACTCGCTGACGGCATTCGAAATTCAATATGTTTTCGATTAAATTTGAAGGAATGTTTTTCCCTCCAATATAACAATTATATTAATATTTAAATAGACAACTTTATGTGTATAAAAATTGACATTCAAAAGATGTAGTGACAAGGAATAAATGCTTGCAGTACCCTTGAATGCGAGAGGATGAGCTGTGGCAAGTGCGCTCCATTGTCTCTGCCTATCCCTATGGGAAAAAGGCGTGACAATTTGATTGATTGATTGAAGTAGATATAAATTAAGTAATGAATGAATAGAGGTACTTAAATAATATAAATTTGCTTTTTTAGTTTATTTTAAGAATCACATTTAAAGCTATTTGTTTTCTATGTGATTTTCATTCTTTCCCGTGATTTTTGTTTGCGTTCATGTCATCGAGGGCTTCAACTAGCGAGTGAGTGCGTACATGCGCGAACAAAAGCTGCTGATGAGACGGGTGAGGTTGACACGTGTCGGATCCCGTTACTAAATTACAACTCATTTGTATTCTATAAATATTAAATAGAAAATGATATTACACTTGAATAAATTAAACTTTAAACTGCTAAAACTAATGTTTAAACGACACAACAGTCAGTTATGAGTCGAGTAAGCCTCAAGTTTGATTCCCCGTTGAAGTAAAGATTTGTATCATAGCTTTTATTTGTAATATCTAAGTTACACTAGATATCAATCAAATCAAATCAAATTGTCTCGTCTTTTTCCACAGGGATAGGCAGAGACAATGGAGCGCCACTTGCAACGATCCTGACACAACTCCCTCGCTTTTTTCACATTCACAATTTACAACTCTTCATACAAGCTCTATGGTTATGGGCACTAGGCAACCTAGCTTTCTTGAGGATGTCTCCGATTTGGTCGGCGTACACCCTCCTGAGCCTGCCTTGTTTAACGCATCCATTCACATGAGATTTTAAATTCTTTTCGTCAATCTATTATACTTTCACTTATCCTTTCCATGTGCCCAATCTATCGAAGTATTCCTTTGTCAATCCACTACATCACTACACTAGATATAAGGTAATAATATTTGTTAATAAAATAATAAGGCAGATATTTCTTCAAGTCCAGGCTCCCACCACACCACCTGGGGTGTTAGAGTGGGTAGACAGAAAGTTGGTGGTCATTTGCCTAGTTCACCGTTTCGGGGTAGTACCACCACTTACAACTGCATTTGGGATTAGTACCTATGATATTTGCCGGTTTTAACTAGATCGGCATATTGGATGCGACATGCGACTGCTAATTGCAGTTATTAAACTGTGCTATATATGAACGCAGCGTAGGTATGCCTCCCATTAGGTGGACTGACGACATAGTGAAAGTCACAGGTAACCGGTGGGTGCAACTGGCATCTTGTCGTTCGGAATGGCGTTCTAAGGGGGAGGCCTATGTTCAGCAGTGGACGCCTTCTGGCTGATGATGATGATGATATATGAATTAAACAAATTGAATGCAGCTTACTATCGCGTTTATTTTTGGTTATTGATTTTACAAATTTAATTATACCGACGCATAAAATTTGTTTAATTCAAATGTGCTATATATATTATTCTAATCAAAAATACTTTGTTTGATTTGAGAACAAGCGGAATGACTGAGAGAGTGCAATAGCGTCCTATAGACTGTCGGCGAGTGCATCGTGGAGAATGAGTACAAGAGCGGCTCATTGTTCAATGCAAACAGCTAATTGATCGAGCGTGGCCGGAAGCCCGAAGTGTCACCGTACTTGAAAAGAGCACGCTCTGAATGAGCCCTTAAATGAGCATATAATGGAGCTGGTGATTTTTCAAATGAGCGCTTTATAGTTGAAATAAAAGCGCTATTGTCGAGAGGAAACGGAGCAGAGGAAATGCCATATTGTGCGGCCGCAAAGGGTACCGATTTGTATGCAAGAATTTCGCTGCACTGCGCTCGTGAGAGACAACTGCGAAACCCGAGCCGCGAATTCCATCAATAAAAATTAGTTGGAGTGTTTCTTCTATTGAGCTATTATTGTAGTAGATATCGTGTTTCATGTATTGTTAATTTTTAATGCCTTAATTACATACAACAATTGTTTACCTTCTAATTGATCTGTTGTAATATTTTTTGTCGTCGCAGCAGCAGGTATCTTTGATCATGGTAATTGTGAGTTTGCTTTTGTGGATCGACAGGCGTCGGCATATCGCGCGATGATTGACAGTCGATTCCCAGCCGAGTAATAAGTGCGCCCTTTTACGCGAAGTTGGAAAATGAGTTTTCTTCGAGGCTGAGGTGGCGGGGGCGGTAATTGGCGCGAGATCAAAGCGGCGGCGCGTCAGATCTGCGGCGCCCTTTGATTGTTTTTCGCGTGCGATCGAAGCGTTGCTTTTTTGCTCGCCCACCTGTAAGGCCGGAGTGGTAATGGCGTAATAGCGCTGAGGAGTTGGCGAATTATTTACGAGGTCGCATGCCACTCGCAGCAACGAGACGAACGTCTGTTATGTCAGTATGTGTCGAAGATCGGACTCAGCCATCTTGATTGAATTAATGACCGGCTGCTATCAGAGTGTATGTCGACAGAATATCAACTTTATGCACAGTGGTTCACGCCTTTTGTCTTGTTAAACAAGCACGCCACTCGCTGTAATTAAATTAATTTATATGAAATGTTCATAGGTAGTGCTTTTGAGTTTTTCTTTTGTAAATAGCTAAATGAGTGTGAAGTAAACCAACAACTACAAAAGTACTTAAAACAAAAAAAAAGCACTTTACAGTATGAATAATTGCTTGTACAGTAATTAAGACTTGCTGATAGGTAACTAAATAAGGGTTTGAACAAACAAGGAATTGTTTCAATGTTATTGGTGGATGTTTTTCATAGACAACAATAGAATCATGTCCATTAATTCTGAAGTAGGCACAATTTTTTCCAAGAGATAAATCTCGAGTGAGCGAGGCTTGACATGTTTGTCCGGAGGCGCCTCGCTATTACAGAAAAAGAAAAGAATATTGTTTTAAAATCGATCCCGAAACTTGAGATTTCTAATATTTACATAGTTTAAAAGACACGTCAACAAGATTTTTGTTATTAGGGTTGTCAAATAAATGTTATTTCTCAAACGAAGATGTTTTTTACGCATCTAGTAAAACATCAGAACACTACGCATAAAGTCCTGGGTTTGATTCCCAGTCGGAGCAAGATTGTGCAGTGCACAGAAGCAACTGAGTTGCGTTTCGAGATCAGCTTGTAAGTTGCCGGTTCTAACTTGGCCTGAGCAGGGGTTGCGGTTGCTGCAAGTAGCAATCGCCTTAATTCATGGACAGACATATGTAGAGCCTCAATAAAAACATAATGAATTAATGTAGGTACGTACTATAAAATAAAGCATTGTGACAAAGCTTTCCCGTCTTTTACCATTGTGGTGGCACCATGACTGAGATGTTTATCGTCTTGCCTAATATTTTCGTAAAATATTCCCAATTACCCAAAAGCGGTACATATATATCATCATCATTAGCCAGAAGACATCTACTGCTGAACATAGGCCTTCCCCTTAGAACGCCATTTCGAACGACAAAATGCCAGTTGCATTTACTGGTTATTCGTGACATTCACTATGTCGTCAGTCCACCTAGTGGCAGGCCTACCTACGCCGCGTCTTCCGGTTCGTGGTCTCCACTCCACTCTCCACTTTCTTCCCCATCGGATGTCGGTTCTGCGAGCGATGGGCGAACTGTGTCTTTCAGTCTTGAAGTTCTCTATTAAAAATGCAACTTCGGTTGGCATACTAACAAAAACTTAGACAGCTGTAGGTAAACTATTTTTATTTTTCAGTCATCGGCATTTTTGGACTTCCCTTTTGTTACCACCAGGCAAGACGAAAACAGATGTCGCGTCTCAATTAAAAAAATATACAAAAAGCGTACTTTATCAACTTATATAATTTTGTAAAATCAGCAGTCGTGAACCCTAACTGAAGGAAACATGATACTGAGTGAAGTATATAGTTGGAGGTTTGTTTAAAAACAACTTCTAAATATCGTCGTACAAGGAAGCAAACACAGCACTTGGACGACCACTGAACATCTCTTCCCACGTTCATATCCAAGTAACTACGCCCTATATTGACAAGCCATAACAGACACTTGGCTTTATTTACAATACTCAATAATAGTTTGAATTTTTGACATTTACCTGAGTGAAGAACAATAAAGGGGATGTACCTGTGTAGGTAATCAAAATGAGTGTAATGTAATGTAAATAATTAATCAATTATTTTGACGACAGGCCTGGACGAACGGTTTAGCGATTGGTTTGTTGCGCGTAAAGTCCCGGGTTTGATTCCCAGTCGGAGCAAATATATGTTTCATATCTTTAATTTGTAATATTAAATAACATTAAATATTGCAAATTTTTGTTAAAAACATAGAGATGGATGGATATTTGCTTCGGGTCTGGTTATCAAAGGTAGTACCACCACTTACAAGTATACAGACCTTGACCGTGATTTGGTCACGTTTCGGGATCAGCTTGTAAGTTGCCGGTTTCATCTAGGCCGGCATAGTGGATGTGATTGCTCCTCACAGTTATTGAATTGTAGTAGCAGTGACATTCATTAATGGACCACACTTCGGCTTAACATCAAGCGGGATGCTGTCATATATGTCGAGTCACAATAACAGAAAAAATAAAAATCAAATCAAATCGTCACGCCTTTTCACACAGAGATAGGCAGAGACAAAAGAGCAAGACTTGACACGATCTTAACAAAACTCCCTCGCTTCCCTCACATCCACAATTCTCTTCATACAAGCTCTTTTATGGGCACTAGGCAACCCAGCTTTCTTGAGAGTGTCTCGAAAAACACCCTCCTGGACCTGCCTTGGTTAACGCATCCATTGACATCAGATAAATATGATCTGGTAATTTCATATTAGCAATGTTGTTATAATTTTGAATGAAATTAAATACGAGTTGGTCCGATGAAAATTATAAAAATAAATTACAATATTAAATTAAAAACCTATTTACTTTATAGCTTTTATTTTTAATAATTAAATATTAGTTAATAAAAAAGATGTGTATATTTTCTCCGGGTCTGTTTGTTAAAGAGTGGTAGGCAGTGGTGCCCAGACTGGGGTACTACAACCACTTACAAGTATACAGAATGTGAAGTGACTTACTCGCGTTTCGGGATCCGCTTGTAACTTGCGGTTCCAACTAGACCGGCATAGTGGATGTGACTACTACTTGCAATTGTGTGTTCCGGGTGGGCTGTCACGGGTTGCGGGGTGTTGTCATGTTCCAGGCCACAATAATAAAATAAATAAAAAATAATTATTGTCTGAACGTGTAAAATTATTACGCCTTTTTTCAACAGGGATAGGCAGAGACAAAAGACTGCCATTGCCACGATCCTGACACAATTCCCTCGCTTCCTTGACATCCACAATTCTCTGTATAGAAAATATTTATAATATAATAAACTCAATACTATCTGATGTTCTATAAATACTCTCAACATCTTGAAACCGAGAAACAATAACAAAAAATAACAAATAAAAACAAAATGAAATAATAATTTTATTTATAAAACAGGCTTCCTTAATAAGTGATAGAAGTGGTCGGTTGTCTCGAGTCAAAAATCATTATGGCTTTTATTGTTTTACATTTATATATTAAGCTGCTAAAACGCTTGTATCATAGAAACAGCACAATCAAAGTACAAATATCGTAGATACATTCTTACAGGCAAGTTGTTTTGATCCAAGCAATTTCGGTTTGCTTAACCATTGCTCTACCACGACACTACACAACTCTGTCGTATAAATTATTAAATATCGGTTATTATTTATAATTTGTTTTTAGACATTTATTTTAAAATATAGACATTGTTTAATTATTGTTA
Source organism: Tinea trinotella (assembly GCA_905220615.1). Lineage (NCBI taxonomy): Eukaryota > Metazoa > Arthropoda > Insecta > Lepidoptera > Tineidae > Tinea > Tinea trinotella. The sequence goes on from HG992314.1 coordinate 7,569,926, forward strand.
AACCAAAGAAATGGTTCATACAAGTCCTATTTCGGTTGCTTGTACGCACGGTATGTAATACAGAATACAGGAGCGTGATGGACTCACGTGCAGAATAGATTCGTGGATTCCTCTTCTTCAAATTCCAACAATCCTAGTGGAGCCACTTCTTCAGGGTGAACCTTTGTAAGAGGTTTCGGGAAGGACACTTGTCCAAAATATAAGAATGCACCTGCTTTGTTACTTGCTAATTAATATTTAGTTTGATGACACATTTACAGTCTACAGAGACGTTATTACAGTAAAATATTACAGCAAATTTACTACAGCACTTACTACAGTAAAGTATTACAGTTGTTACAGTTAACAATACGTAACCTCGACTTTAATATTCGTGTGCACTTCGCAACTGGACTAAAACATAAATAAAATATGTTTAATTTTAACGCCAGTTTTAATCTATTCTAATTATGGATTTATTATTATATTTTTACAATTTAGTTAAAGTAACCGATAATTTTTTTACATTTCTATACTAAGCTACTAACAGTATATCATGAAAAATGATGACCAAAGATACATAGGTACCGGCAAGTGGTTATTGATACAGGGGCTCTCGGTTTGCGTGACGATTGGCCCTACCACTACACCACGGTCGCTTTAAGTGGTGAGCTATTTTGCAAAGTATTTTGTTTTAGGAGTAATCGTGTGTTTTTATTTGATGCGGCTAACAATTGATCGTGTCCTGCCTCATTCACAAAAGGCCGAGTCACTATACTAAATGATTATTTTCATCTTGGCACAGTAAAAGCTTCTTAAAATTAGGACTGGACATTCGACCACCAGGATACCCACTCAATACGGCCTCGAGAATTCCGATCATTTTCGTAATTATTAAAGATGACTTTATTTGATCGAAAGCCTCTTAAAAAAGGTCCTAATTGCATACTAGAAAAAATATGCACGTCCCTGGGCTAATATTAGAAGTTTTTTTTTTCATTGATACCTCATTTAATTTAATTTGGAGATTCTAATTGAGTTGTATTTTTATTGATTGTGTCTTCAATTCATAATAATGCTACTACTGCTACACAATTCAATAACTGTAAGTAGCAGTCACATCCACTATGCCGGCCTAGTTGGGACCGACAACATGCAAGCTGATCTTTTGCAGAATTCTACGTCGTCGTATTTCGATTGTCAGATATTTGCTGACACCATTATGTAGGAATCTCCTTGCAACGCCATCTAGTTGCAGCTTGTGGCATCGTCAGAAGTTTAGACCATATAAATCTAGGATTGAGTGATAATTTGCGTAAGTAATTCAACCATTTGATACTTTTCTACCAAAGTTCTCGAATAAAATAAAAGGGTGAAATTAAAATAGGTAATCTATAAGGCTTGGTTAAAAGATAATAAACCTATCTAATCAGTCACGCATTTATTGAGTAGGTATATTAATTTGGATTTTGGATGGAATTTAATGGAATTTGGATTTCTTAGATTTTGCACAAACATTGATTAATGAATTAAACAAATTTTATGCGGCTTTTGGATACTTCTATAAATTTCTCGAAGAAAATCGTTATGGGTTAAATTAAAATAATCAGTCAAAATAATCATTTATTATATAATCATAATATTTTCTTAGATTTTGCGCGAACATTGAATAATGAATTAAACAAATTTTATGCGGCTTACTATCGCGTTTATTTTGGTTTTGATTTTGCTATTTTATTTTATTATTCCGACGCGACGTTTGACTGATTATATAATCAGTCAAACTTTTTCGAGTATTAATTTGAGCAAATTTGATTTGATTGAGCAAATGAACCCTTCAATACTATTCTACCTAAATTCCCCTATTAAATATTTAAGGGTGCAATTAAAATATTTAAAGAATGACACATGTTTAAGTAAGAAATATTTATTTTGGAAACAAAAAATCTGTCAGTTTAACAGACAGGCCAAGTTGAAGCGGATGCGCTGGCGCCGGCGTCATGGCAACTGACAGTTGGATCACATCATGCTGTAACCCGAGATGGATTTTGAGGTTATGAGGTGATCGCATGACTTCTGTTAGGAAGCGTCGACGCGTGATGCCTAATGAACTGCGTCATTAAGTGACACCCCTGCTGATGAACAAATTATGGTGACGGAATGGTGTTGCGTTTTTATTGAATTTTTAAATTTAAATAAAAGATTATGATTTAAATAAAAGATTAATATAATATGTATTTTTTTTAAATTGAGATTCGACATCTGACTTCGACTTGCCTGTTGGTAAGCATAGAGAAAGTCCAAGAGAGCCGACAACTGAAAAAAAAATGATTTAGCCTACGCAACTACTACTCAGTGGATTTACTATGCCGGCTAAAAAACGTTATAATTTCAAAGTAGAAAGAATTTGACAAGTAGACATGCTGAATTTTAAAATTAAAAATACTTGTAAGTTTTATTATAATTTATTAGTTTGATACTTAAAACTAACGTGGGAAAATGCGTGACAATTTGATTAATTAATTGATGAATGCTGTTCGTTGTTTCCACGTCTTTTTACTCTCGTAATGCCTACCTCGCATAAGCTGGAGAAGCATGCTCATTCTATCGGCCAAATCGATAGTCGAACTAAACGATTTGGAGTGTCGCTTCTTTGTCGAACAATCAATAGAATTCTATGCTAGCCCATGTGTTCTCGCTACTCTAAAACCTTGAAACCTGCAAGTAAGGCGTGAAAAAGCACCTCACTTAGAAATATTATCACTATTAGCCGGCATAGAAACTGATGCAGAGGCAGCCGTAAACTAACTCGATTTATTTTCGTTGTCAGCACTATGGGACCTCCAGTTGCTTACTATCAGGCAAATCAAGGTCAAGTCACAATAAAAATATATATCTAATTCCTATTTTGTGTTTAGAGCATTATAAACACTAATTACAAATCCAGTAATATACAATATCAAAGACCATTGCAAAGCTCAGCCGCAGCCCGTAGTTTGTCCTAATACTGGTATTCAAATGTTAGTTAATTACAGCTAAAATGTAAACTTTGGATTCGTGGGCCGAACTAAATTAGTAGGCCACTAATTCCAGCAAACAGCCGACCAAGTCCACTGGTCACTGTTGCGACAATCAACCCTTCGGTGTTTACGTCGTACGCCCGCACCCACCCGCGCCCCACACCTATGAATTATTCATTCGCAGTGACAGCTAATTGTAATGAAATTTACGCCCCCCACACACCTCTTTACCCCCCTGCCCTCCGAAGCGGTTTGGGTTACATGGAGATATTTCAATTAATGTTAAAAATTATGATTAATTTTGGGTATTGGTTAAATGGCATCATCATCATCAAACTATAATTATGACAGTTCAAAGCAGAACAAATATTTTATTTATTTATTTATTTTAGGGAAACTTACAGCTATTTTATAAATCTAGATACAAACTGTAATAAAACTAAGCCTAATTAGTTCCCACCTATATATAATACAAAGGAAAAATCAACCTAAAACACTACAAAACAACTAACTACTACAATAAAAATATCTTGGCATTAACATAAAATTTAATTTAAGGCATATATTCATTGAGTAATACAACGGACAAGTGTTTTCTTATCTGATCAATATTGCTACAGTACAGGTCCATAAACAGATCCATTGACAGATGATACAAAATCCATATCTTCTTTTCCAAATAACTCAATTGCACAGCAATTAAAAGCAAAATTGTTATAAGTTTTATTAATACAAGTATCTAAACCACCATTTATATATTTTTTTAATCATTGGACACTACAAAAGTAGTACATAAAATAGTATATATATCAATAAAAGTAGTACATATATCTTAGGTACTCGACCCGCTTGATGGTTGCTTACCAGGTCGGTTCCAACTAGGCCGGCCTAGTGGATGTGACTACTACTTACAGTTATTGAATTGTTGTAGCAGTGATATCCATTCATGGATTACAATCCAGCTTAAAATCAAGCTGGGTGCTATCTTATGTCAAATCAAATCAAATCAAATTGTCACGCCTTTTTCCCACAGGGATAGGCAGAGACAATCTCATGACATCTTATGTCAAGTCACAATAAAAAAACAGAAGCCCCAGTCGCCGTCACTATGCTAGGCAAAGGTGCTTCTGGACGCATAGCGCTAAACTGAGTAGGTTCCTTTGGAAGTGTAGCGGTGTGGAAGGGGTGTGCTTAAGTTCACACGTGACTGTATTGTTAAGCACTATACCCTAGGATATACCTACATGTAATAAATCAACAAAAACGAAAGAAGATAAAAGGCATTGGCAGTGCAATGGCTACGTAAGCCGAGTGGCACGGGTTCGAAACCACTCACCGGTACCAATGTATCTTTGATATATGTACTTTCGTTGTCCTGTTTCTATGATAAAAGCACTTTAGTAGCTTAGTTTAGAAATGTATAATAAAATAAAATAAAATCATGAAAGTAATTGCTACATGTAGACCCGAAAACAATACTTTTTTGAAATTTTGTCTGGGTATATTCTTTTCGTCAAAAACTGTTCTATTCACTATGCCGGCCTCAATGTATTATAATATAATAAAAATGTTATCTATTATCGATATTTATTGATATATTATATTATAAGTTCAATATAAACCCAGCACAGCGTGAAGCGCTAGAGCTACAGACTCTTATTATTTTATTAGTTCACGCGCGATTTAATCACGATTGTTGGTTTTGGTAAGTTAATAAGCGGGAACGGGTTGGGGATTATTCCCGCTTACTGATGTGTAACTGAATTTCTGCGACTGACTGACATCTCTCTTTGCGGTGAGCGTTCGAGGGTTAACTATATTAACGTATAATTTGGATTGATTGCAATACGCTTTAATAGCTGTGTTGTATGTTGATTTTGGGCTTAGTTAAAAAGGCTCACACTATCAAGATGTCAACCACAGGGATAGGCAAAGACCGTGGCACACTTGCCACGATCCTGACATAATTTACTCGCTTCCCTCGCATCCTCAATTCTCTTCATACAAGCTCTACGGTTATTGGCACTAGCTTTCTTGAAGATGTCCCCGATTTGATCTAAAAAAAGACTGTCTAATGAAATTAAAATAAGATATATTGATTTATTGATAAGTGTACAAACAGTAAGTATCTACTTACCTATATTATTCTAAGCCAATTTGTGACGACAGGCGTGGCGCTTTGGTTAGCACCCCAGTTTGTTACGCGTAAAGTCCCGGGTTTGATCCCCGGTCAGAGCAAATGTTTGTTTCATAGCTTTTATTTGTTTAAAAATATATGTATTATATATCTTTTTTATATTCTTATAAAAAAGATACCACTGATCTATATTTTATTGTTGATTATTCACTTTCGTATCACAATTCATTGTTATTAGACATGTTTAAACCACAACAAAATATATAACAATATTTCGAGACTACTTTTGAGTCATTACTTAAAGGAAAAAAAAACGAGTTTAAATAATTCATTGTTAAGAAGCGATAACAATAAAGCATTCATCTTAACTTTGCATATGGAACCGGAAATCTTATAATTCTTACAACATACAAAATGTTGCTAAAAAAGTTTTATTATTTGGAGAAAAGGTTTTGTTGGAGCTTATCAATGATATTTAAGAAAAGACGTAGATATGTTATATGCGCTCTAAACAAGGCACGTTTTGGTGTTATTTTTTACTTTTATATATTCCAAAATATATCCAACTCATTTAATATCATGTGTTTCTCATGATTGTTACAAAAAATCTTCCAAATTAATTGCCCAATCCCTTCAGTTACCATTTGTGATAAATATTAAAAGATAACCTTTAACAATAGGGGGTGGGTAGGTACGTAGGGGTTAATGTATCTTAGTATTGGACCCACAATATTAAACCTCTTTAAGTTTTATTTAAGATTAAAACGTATATATTTTTCTGATATTGACAGATTACAAGATATATCATAAATTGATGAAATAAAGTGCATAGAATAATAAATAAATACATATCACGGTCCGTGGTCTACCTATCCCCATAAAAATGAAGGCGTGAGTTTCAATAGTTCCACGTTTACGAACCTCTATATAGGGGGATCACCCGGAGTCGCCCAACGTAACCGTTATTGTGCCCATCTATTTACTAATGACTTCCGGCGTCAGGTGCGGTAGGGGAGACCACTCTAATGTTTTTTTTTATATTAAAAACCACAGAATGAGGTATTAACTTGAGAAAAAAACGTTTTAGTGTATTTGGGTGTAGGTTTTATTCTAAGTAAGTGCCTTACGTTTATTTCTTTGTTTAAATTAAGGCGACCGTGGTGTAGTGGCAGTGTAATGGTTACTCAAACCAAAGAGCACGAGTTCGAGACCACCCACCGGTACCAATGTATCTTTGATATTTGTACTTTGGTTGTCCTGTTTCTATGATACAAGCACTTTAGTAGCTTAGTATAGAAATTTAAATAAAAAATTAAAAAATATTAGAAATTAAGCTTTATATTGCTAGAAATATTATGTTTAATTATTTATTAGGTACAATACAAATTGTGCTCATGCTTCAATTATATTTCCACTTTTAATGATACTTAACTACACAACTCTCTCGCTTCTCTGACAACACGACTCTCTCTTTATAAAGCTCTAGTATTATGGGCATTGTGAATAGCTTAGCTTTTTAAAGAATGTCCCTTTGATCTGGATAAAAGTAAACCTCTGTTGTATTTTTTAAATAAATTATTACTTATTTTAAAATTATCTAGATTTTAAAGCTTTATATTTTTATAAATAATTTTAGGTCAAATATAAAATATATTTATGATAAGCCGATTATACCTACTTATAAGTGGTGGTACTAGGAGTGGTAGGCATTACTGCCTACCACTCTTAAAGGGTTCATCATCATCATCAGTCCACTGCTGAACATAGGCCTTTCCCTTAGAACGCCATTTCGAACGACAAGATGCCAGTTGCATCCACAGGTTATTCGTGACTTTCACTATGTATCTAGTCCACCTAGTGGGAGCCCTACCTACGCTGCGTCTTCCGGTTCGTGATCTCCACTCTAGAACCTTACTTCCGCATCAGTTGTCGGTTCTTCGAGCGATGTGTTAAAGGGTTATAAACCATAAAAGGGTTAGTGGTTCAACCGTAATGTAATATCAACAAATACAATCTTGCTTGTTATACAAATAACACAAATTGAACACCAACAAAGCAGTTCATTTGTTATCGTTTTCTACTAAAACTCATTTGTCATTAACGTTGCTAACATTTTGGTTGTTATTTAGAAATACATACCTACATAGATACGCATATCTATACTTATAGTGCACATCTATCAGCCCATGTGTTTCTTGGGCCCTTCCCTTCATGCAATGCGAAGCGTGAAAAACCTGATCGCACACAGGTTAAGTTAGTTATGCCTAGTTAGCGCAGATTTTATTTCACAATTTTTCAATACCTTTCAAAAATTGTCAAATACCTAATTGTAAGTCATATATTGTTATCAGTTTAGGCTTATTGGTTCAATAAAGACAATTTTTTACTAGGTAAACTCCTTCCAAGAGACATTCTTAAGAAAGCTGTGTTGCCTAGTGCCCATAACCGCAGAGCTCGTATAAAGAGAATTGTGGATGTGAGGGAAGCGAGTGAGTTGTGTGAGTATCGTGAAAAGTGGCGCTCCATTGTCTCTGCCTATCCCTATGATTGACTTTTTTATATAAATAAAAGTAATTATGATATTATTTTGTTATTATTTTTATTATATATGAAACAACTAGACTTCTATATTAATCATAACCTAACTTAATGCTGTAAACAAGTAAACGAGTAAGATTTTCAACTCTAAACCTTTACTTTAGGGAGCATATTGATTGTGCGTAGTCAATAAAGGAAATGTTGAAAGAGGGTATCAGTTACAGGATTGGTGGCCATGGAGCGCAGGCGGAGCGGCGATGGGCCAACGACCGCCCTACTACTTGGCCCCTATCCGTTACACTCGCGCCTAAGCAACAACGGCAACACCTCCGCACATTACAATAACTCTATAATTGTACTCGCAATACAAGGAACACTTAATGGGCTCTAAGTAATCCACGATTGTCGCTAAATTTACATACAGAAATATAATTAGGTAAATTTTATGCGGCATACTATCGCGTTTAGTTTTTGTTATTGATTCTCTCTGTGACCGTGACCACGATGGCTGCAAAGAAAATAATAAAAAAATGTAAAATCAATTACAAAAAACGCGATAGTAAGCCGCATAAAATTTGTTAAATTCATTAATTAATGTTTCCGCAAAATCCAAGAATATACTATAATAACTAAATATAAATATAATACTAGGAATAACTAAATCTATACTAATATAATAAATGCGAACACAGGTGTTTCTAAACTGATCTTGATTAAATTTGGTACATAGATAGATAGATTCTTGTCAAGAATTGGACATAGGCTATTATTTATACCGGAAACATGTTCTTTATTTAATTAATTAATTAAATGATTTTTCATGAGTTAGTTAATTATCATACTACCTACCGCTGAGCGGTTCCCCACCACTCCCCGCTTCCTACCTCCCGTAGTAGGACTCAAAATTAATAGTAGGAAAAAGTAAAGAAAGACCCTGATGATGGATATGTAAAAGAAAAACTTCACTTTGGTGCTTTGACTAAAATTGTTTCTCACTATAAGCCTTTAGCTAGACTGTTATCAAATTAAAGACCTGGAGTACCCGATGATAGCCTATTAGAATGCAAGGGATATCAGATATTACATTTTATTCAAATTATATTTTTAACATATTTCAATGCTTATTGCTGTATAATTTTAAAGCGACGACCTTGGTGTAGTGGTATTACAATGGACAAACAAACCGAGATTTAGTTATTTAACTGTAGTAGCAGTCACCTCCATTCATGGACCGCACTCCAACTTAATATTAGTCGTGGTGCTGTCATATGTCGATTTACAATAATAATAAAAAAACTGTATAAAATTGTAATAACGACATTTTTAATTCGGTTTCAAAACAGAAAGTCTAATTTATATTTTTCACATAACAAGAGTTTTTTTAACTTATAGTTCACAACGAGTAAATGACTACGTGAATTAGAAAATAATCTAAGTTTTAATCTACAACGGGAGGTGAGGTGAATTATAATAGTCGACACCTATTCTTACTATCATTAAGTAATGCAATGGCCGCCGCGATGACGTCACACAACACTATTTCATACAAGACTAGCAAACCCGGCGAACTCCGTTTCGCCACCAGATGGCATTGTTTTATGTAACATTTCGTTTGGTGATTAAAAGATGAAAAAAAAAATTTTTTGTTTTATATTTGAAAAGATTTTTTTTATTTCATTTCACAACAGTAATGAATTAATTTCGATTACAAAAATGAAGTGTTATTTAGTTGAACTTCTCTAAGTATTGAAAGTGAATCCAAAGTAAATACTGAATCGAAGCGTTATACGTGTCCGCAAATTATCCGTTTCATTGAAGTGCTCTTTGGTAAACCACATTTTTTGTTTTTTGGTCTGACGTTAACACAAACAAAGCGGATGGTTTTCCAACTCGTGAACACGCAACATATAACTGCCCATGTGAAAAACAATGATTTTCTAAATTTATCCCGCAAACACTAAGCGATTCGCCTTGCGACTTGTTAATTGTCATTGCGAACGCAAGGCGAACTGGAAATGTTAATTGTTTGAAGTCAAACGGAAGATCAGTCGGAATCATTGGTATTCGAGGAATACATACATTTTCACCTGCGTACTTTCCGTTAATAATGGTTGCCTCAATTAAATTCGGCATAAGTATTTTTAACGGAAGTCGAGTACTGTTGCAAAGTCGCGGTGGATTCAAATTACGCAATATCATAATAACTGTACCAACTTTGAGTTGCAAGTTATGTGGTGGAAATCCTGCTAACTCCAGAGAGTTCAAAAACTCCGTTGGATAATTTACTACATCATCGGGATTTGTTATGGAATCAACGGATTTGTATGTCACCAAATCGCCAGCAATTTTTAATTGAATGGTGAAATTCAGTGCGTGTACATCATTATTCTTTGCGGCAAGAATTGCTCGTTGACTTAACCAAGCATAATTCTAATAATTCTCACTAATGTTTGGGAAAACATTTTCAATAAGAGCTAATTGAGAGTCTACAAATCGGCAAAAGTCATTGGTAAGAGTAATTAATCCAGATATCGCATCAACTGGGACTTTTCCATTTCCAACAGCTAACAATTGTTTGGAAAATTGTGCAGCACTTTGATCATTTTGAAGTTGAACTCTCATATTAGTGGTTAGCGATAATGTTTTTACATTATTCCATAAAGGTGATGCCTTCAGGCAAGCATTCAATTCATCTGCAGGCGTTCCGCGGGGAATTACTGGCAACGTCTGCCTGAAATCGCCTGCCAAAAATATCATCAAACCGCCAAAGATGTTGTTATTTCGCCGAAGATCCTTCAGTGTGAAGTTAAGTGCTTCAAGTGATTTCTTATGTGCCATTGTGCACTCATCCCAAACAATGAGCTTGCATTGCATCAACAATTTTCCCATTGCACTGGATCGGGAAATATTGCATGTTGGAGTATCAATTGTGTTTAAATTGAGTGGCAACTTAAGCGCAGAATGTGCAGTACGACCGCCATCTAGAAGAGTCGCCGCAATTCCAGATGATGCTAACGCCAAATCTATGTCACATCTTGATCGAATAGTGGCCAAAATCAATGAAATGACAAATGTTTTCCCTGTTCCTCCAGGTGCGTCCAGGAAGAATAGACCACCAGTATTATTGTCCACCGCTTGCATTAATGTTTTGTATATACAAAATAAAAATACACGTGATTGATTTGATGGTTTCCAATTGAAATGTTAGGAAATGAATAACTTATTTTTTTACTTTTTTTGACAATTTCACAGTGAACACAATACCGGTTTGTCACATGAAATTAACTGAACAGAGAACAATGAGTAGCTGTCAAACAATGTATCACGCACCGGCGCCATCTGCTTAAAATATTGGTTTGTAGTACATGCTATCTATCAGAGATGGCGCTGATAAAAAAAGATGAAAAAAGATTTTCCCGCTTTTCTTTTCAAATTTTCCAGAATTTTCTTTGCTATAAACCTCAAGGAGCCCGAGACCTTTCCAACGAATGCAAAACCGTGGAAATCGGTTCGTGCGTTCTGGAGTTATAGCGTCAGGAAGGAAAACCCGACTTATTTTTATATAGTAGATAAACATCTCCCCAGGAACACGCTAAATTAAACACCGCCGTTTCTAAAACTCACTTCGTTGTGTAAGTATATCGTATAGATATTCATAATAATTATCATAGTATTTTCTTAAATTTTGCGCGAACATTTATTATTGAATTAAGCTTATTGAATGATTGATTCTAATGAATTGAATGATTATTAGTAAGCCGCATAAAAGTTGTTTAATTCAATAATAATTATCATATTTTAGTTTTAAACATGCAGGTTGCAGAGTTGCTCATTTAAGTTTTGGATTCAGAGTCTGGATTTTTGGGCATGGCGCTTCTCCTTCAACGTTTTCGTCAATTACGTCACACTGAATAAATGAAGCATATTCGGGGTACCTATATTTGTGTTTTTTACAGTTCTATACTATAGTACCTAAGCTACTTAAGCGCTTATATCATAGAAACAGGACAACCAAAGTACATGTCTATATTAAACATACATTGGTACCGGTGAGTGGTTTTAAGCCCGTTGCACTGACACTATACCACGGTCGCCTCCCACAATATATTTTTAACTAAGAGTTACCAATAAATAGGAGCTTAGTCATAAATGTCAAAATAAAATACTTTCTCGATATCTAAGCATTGAATTCTTCTATTGATAGATAAACTTATACATTTTGATATTTATTTAGATTTTGCGCGAACATTGATTATTGAATTAAACAATTTTTATGCGGTTTATTATCGCGTTTATTTTGGTTTTGATTTTACAATTTTATTTTATTATTCCGACGTTTTGAGAGCTTTGCAGCCATCGTGGTCACGGAGACCACGATGGTAAGCCGCGATAGTACTCGTATAGTATAGTAATACTCGTATATTTGTTTAATTCATTATACATTTTGGTTTGGGCTTATAGATTTTACAATAATTTACTTTACATACTTTGGTTAAAGTGTAGGTAAGTTTTAAAAACATTCTAGGTACTGCCATAAGTCCTTCTACTAAGGGTGCTAAGATTAGTTCGTAGATAAGATTGTCTGGTAGGAAGCGTTGTTACTTCCTCAGGCCGGGGCGGAAACTCTCATAAACCGTCACTTCGCGTCGTTTATAAATGTAACCATTTCCTTATTGAACATTCTGGAATGAAAACATAAATTACTTGTTATTCAGTTCCTCTTTGTGCCTTGTTTTTCATTTATTTAAAAGGATATTAGCTTTGTTTCTTTGTCATTCTCATTGTTATTTTTCCTTCCGGGCCTCAAATTAGGAAAGCAATGGTAATTTGAAGTAAATGTGTATCTTTAATAATGTAGATACTATCAAAATAATGTATTGCGCCCTTACTCTACAAAACCCCAATTTAAATAAATACTAAAATAGATTGACTGTAGAAAGGACATCATTCATTTTGTATGGGGACTTGGGCTTAACAGTTGCATATACAGTATTAAAACTACCATAAATATATAAATATTTTCATCATTGGACATTACAAAAGTAGTACATAAAAGCCCAAAATGAATGATGTCCTTTGGTAACACACCAGTCCGCTACGCGTGAAGTCCAGGGTTCCCGGTCGGAGTAAAGATTTGTTTTAGGTACAGCATTAGTTTAAATCTTTTTTTATTGTGACTGATAGTAAGCAAGAATGAGATCCAGAAGCGCCGACGACTAAAAAAAGTCACAATTCACGGCTGCCTCCGTCGTCGCCACTATGCCGGCTAAATCATAAAATTGTATTAGCCTATAAAGGTAACTGTCAGAGAAATAAAATAAAATAGGAGTTGTCCAAGCGGCTGACGGAGAAATCTGGAGACAGGAAGGCTGGCAATTATTTCTGCCAACGTATTAGCCTTCAGTTCAGTCTCCTTGAGACTATCTTTCATGCGACGTCATTAGATGATATTTTTTATTTATGGTTTAATTATTTTTGTTACTCAACATATGACAGCACCCCGCTTGATGTTAAGCTGGAGTGTGGGCCATGAATTTATGTCACTAATACTACAATTCAATAACTGTAACCTACAAATCACAAAGCTGATCCCGAAACGCGATCAAATCACTTCACGGTCTGTATACTTTAAGTGGTGGTACTACCCCGGATCGGCAGGTACCCACTGCCTACTACTCTTTGATAACCAGACCCGAAGCAAATATCCGCCTATTTTTTTTATTAAAAAATATTTGCAATTGTTAAATATTACAAAAAAAGCTACGAAACAAATATTTGCTTCGACCGGGAATCGAACCTGGGACTACGCGCAACAAACCAATCGCAAACCGTTCAACCACGCCTGTCATCAAAATCTTTTTATTAAATAAATAATTTAAATAAAATAATCTTAATCTAAAACTCTACCAAAAGAATAATAACAAACTAATCAATTTATGTCACGCATTGAAGCCAGTTGAAATAACACAGCATCCGAACGCACACATATTATGATAAGCGCAGCGTGGAGTGTCACAAACAGGTCCAGAGAACATCCACAAAATCTATAATGAGCGAGCGTGACCACAAACAATGGCGCTAAATATTGTCCACTACTGGTTACCAATAAACCCCTTTCTACACTATATTGGGTGATGCGCATTATTATTCATACTTTAAATAAATCGACGACAATCATTTTTGGGATTAGGTACTTTTTTTTTTGTTTTCATTTTTATTTTTATTTTTATTTTTTTATTGTGACACGACATTTGACTTCGTCCCGCCTGATGATAAGCAAGAGGAGATCCAAGAGTGACGACGACTGAGAAAACCGAGTTTGTTCTCGGCCGCCTCAGCCGCCGTCACTATGCCGGCCAAATTTATTTATTTCTATACTAAGCTACTAAGAGTGCTTTAATCATAGAACACGACCAAACCACATAATCAAAGATATATTATGATGTTATTTTTTTAATATTTTTTATTTCTATACTAAACTACTAAACTGTTTGGATCATAGAAACAGGACAACTAAAGTACATATATCAAAGATACATTGGTACCAGTGAGTGGTTTTGAATCCGTGCTCTTGGTTTGCGTAACCATTGCACTACCACGGTCATTGCACGGTCATTGCACCACGGTCGCCGTGTTATGTGTTTTGGAACTGACCATTTTTTTGCTTGACCATTTCATTTATTTTTATTGTGGCTCGACATATTGTATGACAGCACCCCGCTTAATGTTAAGCTGGAGTGCGGACTATTAATGGAGGTGACTGCAAGAAGCGGCCTCACCTACTAGAACCGTCACAACCACTACATGGTTACAAATATATAATACATAAATATTTCTAGTAAGAAATAGGTCTGTATTAAAAGAAATTTAAATGTGAAGAAAACGAAAATGTTGTGTCTGGGTCGTAGAAAGTGTCGCCTATTTCCTGTGAGAATTTAGGCGTTACCATTTTGCATGTACTATGCTAAACTAGTTGAAACCTTTAAGTTGATCCCGAATCGATCAAGCTGACTGTGAAAATCTCTCTAAATTCACTATGCGCCATAGAATTAGCCATAGAATTTATAGCATAGAAGTTAAATATGTATAAGAGATCTTAAAATCCATTTGGTTCCTCTGTGTACAAACAGCTTAACACTCGAAACGACCATAAATAAAGCAATACTCTATCTATTATGCATTTATTTTTATTTAGTTTAGTCAGCTGCTCTTGCATCAGAGATGTGTATGAAATAATAAATAATTTAAGTGGCCTGTAATATAATTAAAATATTTATTTAATATATATTTTTTTTATTATACTTAAACGAGTAAAACAAGAATTAGATAAATCTCGCAGTGTCTAGCTTATGTAAGTAGGTAACAATTTGTAAATAAATATACTATCATCATCTTTATTAATTCTCGCCTTAATTTCCACAGGGACAGGCAGAGACCACCAACAGAACGCCATTTTTCCCGTACCTCTGTTTTCAGTTATACAATTCTCTTCATACAGAAAGTCGCAGATTTGATCAAGAAACAATCTTCTTGGTTGTCACCGTTTAATCTTTCCATACGCCTTCCATATATACCTAAATCTCTTTCGTTAATTTTATTTCATCTATACTTTCAATATTTCCAAATCATCGCAAAATGCCTTTCCCAATCTTTGTCACTACATTTTCTTTCAAATCATATTTATCACAAAAAAAAACCTTCTTACTTCTTCTGCATTATACCCAACAATCCATTTAAACCTTCATACCAACATCATTTATCGACAATCTAAATATTATCTTCACATAAATTGATGAGTAAACTTCAAAACAACCGGTAGGCATATTGTGTGAAGTGTTGGAATGGGGGGGATGAGTAGGAGTGACAGGTGCCTGTCGTTGGATTAGGTTCGTTAGCAAGTCGCGCGTGCCGAGCCCGGTCATCTAGGATCGACTTCGCTTTGTTGAGAGTGAGCAGGTACGGATTGCAACGACGCCTCATATTGGTATCCATTATTTATATTAAGGTGTAAGTTGATTTATTATGAGTTTCCTATCCATATTTATTGGCAGGGTTTAAAGTTGTATTTTATCGCTTTTTTATTGTGTGCCGAAAAACATACAGCACCCCGCCTGATGTTAAGCTGAAATGTGGTCCATGAATGGAAAGGTAACTGCTAATTACAGTTAAATAACTTTAAGTGGCAGTCACATTCACTAGGCCGGCCTAGTTGGAACCGGCAACTTACAAGCTGATCTCGAAACGCGACTAAGTCACTTTACAGCCTGTATACTTGTAAGTTAGGCTCTTGCCAACATCTTTCAAATATAATTGAAAATATTTGACGATGGTTAATTTGTCGCATCTGAGAATAACACAGATTTAAGTTAGATTTTAATTTCGATTCTTCAGACACAAGCAATCCTCATCCAGTTAACGCATTTGAGGTTGATAAGGATGATGTGTTCTACTCATAAATTTGTTTAACTAAGTAGCATGTAGTTGGTTAACTCCTCGCTTTTGGTTTGCAAGTTTTAGTCATGAAATAATGAACTAAAAATTAATAAAAGATTAGATACCTTGATTGTAAAATTTGTATCATTTATTTGATATGAAGGTAATATCAGTTAAAAAAGGATTGTTAGGCTATATTTCTGTTCGATAATTATCGCGATAATATAAAATATAATGCAAAGAAAAAACATCTTGAAAGGACATCATTCATTTTGTATGGGGGGACTTGGGCTTAATTGTATTAACAGTTGCATATACATTTTAAATTAACTTGATGTACGAATAATACAATCTAATCGTAATATATCCTTTATTTTGCATAGTTTAGGTGCATCATCAAACTATAATTATGACAGTTCAAAACAGAACAAATTTAGCGTTGATTGACAGATGGTACAAAATACATTAATTTTCTTATTTTCCAAATAACTCAATTGCACAGCAATTAAAAGCAAAATTGTTATTAGTTTTATCAAAACAAGTATCAAAACTACCATTTATATATTTTTTCATCATCGGACAATACAAAAGTAGTACATAGAAGCTCAAAATGAATGATGTCCTTTTTTCGCGTACGAGTATTAAGGACGTAGTTATAGGTTAGTTATAAGTTCGCAGGCAGGCTCAAAAAAGGCTTGTTACGACTCTACGTAAATCAGAACCTATATTTAATGAATATATTTATTTATTTTATAAAATAGTATGCTGACGCTACTGCACAACACGAGTACCTATGTATAACATAAGTATATTATCTTGGCATTGTGGAATACGTGACGTAACTGAGCCTGAGGAAGCTCAGATCTGCTGCCAAATTGTTACATGACGACACCCCAAACTACCATACGCTGGCAAAGAATATAACAACCTACATATCTATACTTATGTAACTTATTTACTTTTAGGTACAGGGCCGTCTTTACCCGGGGGTTCAAGGGGTGCAGTGCACCCGGGCGCAGAGTCCTAGGGGGCGCATGCCGACCGCCATAAATTTCGATAGGTACCTACTACACCGAGACCACGCGAGCGGAGCCTTAACTTTCGCACCCCGGCGCTGAATATGCTTAAGACGGCCCTGTTTAGGTAGGTATATGATTTAGGTACCCAATATTACTATTAAGTATAAGGGATCTGCTTATGGGATATTATCTATCCCTACAAATTAAGGAATCTCTGTTTTCTGTTTCTTAAAACTTATGAGGATATATTTGATACTATAAACCACCTATTCCACCTATTCTTGTGGGAATTTAGGGCATGACAGTTTGTTATTTTTTGTTATTATTTATTTATTTATATTTATATACTAAGCTACTAAAGTGCGTGTATCATAGAAACAGGATACATATATCAAAGATACATTGGTACCGGTGGGTCGTTTTAAACCCGTGCTCTCGGTTTGCGTAACCATTGCACTGCCACTATACCACGGTCGCCACTGTTATTGCCAATACCTATGTATAATTTCAACAAATAAAATACTACAAATTCTAAAACTATTATACTATTTTTTTAAAACAGTTTATAGTCTGCTGATCAGGGGTAGTAGCACCACTATCAAGTGAACAGACCGTGAAGTAATCCAGACGCTTTTCAGGATCGACTTGTAATTTTCTGGTTCCTAGGCATAGATGATGCGACTGCTACTTGCAGTTATTTTACTGTTGACCAGCCTGTATTCATGGACCACACTTAATTACTTAACATCAAACTAAAACTGCATCAAGGATTCTTATTTCAAAAATATATAATCGAAGATTTCTATTTTAAAATTTTATTTTTTAGAGTATCCCATTCCATTCTCAAAACAAGAAAGTTATTCCAAATCTATTACAAGGGCTTATAAAATAGCCAATAACAATGACAAAGCACAATACACATTTGAATCAAATTAAAACTCGTATTATTTTTAAAATAACTCCGTGCAGAGCTCTCCAAGCACACTAATATAATAATGAATGTCACTCTCCCCGAACAAAACATATCGGGACAAAATGGCGTCCTATACAATTACATTACACAATAAATATACAGTTGCAATGAGTCGGGAGTACATAAAGTTACTAGTCGGTGTAAAATAACATTTTAAATAAATCGTTTTTGTAGGGGAGACATAATATTATAAAGAACATTCACAGTGGCAACTGGCAACGCGCCCCACGGAGGAAATCACTACGAGACTTTTTGCAATTGCATTTAGGAGTTAATTGGACACCTTTAGGGTGCTTTCCGACCAAATCGGAGACATCCTGTGGCCTAGTGCCCATAATCGTAGAGCTTGTATGAAAAGAAATGTAGATGTGAGGGAGTTGTTTTAGGATCGTGGCAAGTGGCGCTCCTTTGTCTCTGCCTATTTCTGTGGGAAAAAGGCGTAACAATTTGATTGATGCTTCAAAACGAGTTTTTCACGAATCTTTCACTTAAAAATGATGGATGACACATTTTTAAATCAGTTTTGTGAATTTCTTTTTCTTTTTTTTTGAGACGCGACATCTGAGCTCGACTTGCCTGATGAGTTCCAAGAGAGCCGATGACTGAAAAAACCATCACATCTTACGGTCAAGGAAATTTCGTCAAACCTTTTAATAGCCCATCGCAAAATATTATTTATTTTACCGTGAATTTATTGGTTTAGAACTACAGTTATAGGCTATAGTGCTTCAATAAATAAAATACGAAGCGTCGTGTCGTGTCGTGTCGCGTTCGTCGCTAGATAATGGATAAACACTAAAGTATACATGAAATCAAAAGTTTTTTTCATCAAATAGTATTCTGTAATTTTATTTCATACCTGAAAAACGCAATTTTCCGCCTTAAATACTACTTCTTTTCTAGATATGGCGATAAAACTCATATACAAGGCTCCGTACCTCCACAAGGGAGAGCACCCGTCACAAACGAAGTTATACAGTCAAGTAGGTAACGAGTGGCCCTCGGGTTGAGCCGTCAGTATAACGCAGTTATCGCCCGCCAGCCGCTACCGACGCCACTTCTGCCGCATGCTAATGCAAAAATCCCCCACAACTCGTGAAAACGTGAGGATAAAAGAACAAAAAACCCTGCATGCCTATGATGCCTGGACAGAATGTCTACTTCTCTAAATGCAGAACACGCTCTCTTCCTCTTTTTTATATTACCCATTCGGAAAGATTATGCAGGTACTAAGTTAGTTTTTAAGTAAACTTTTATTTTTAGATTTGGTCACTTAGAAAATTATTTTATCTTACAAATCAATTATTTAGCTATAGGTAAGACAACATTAAAAAATCTTGAAAATCAGCGCTGTGAATTAGGTATTACGCAGCTTTATGCTGAGTTTATTTCCATTTTGCCATATCTCTTTTTTATCATAGATATTGTTACTTAAACATATTTACCAAATTATGTTTCAAGATTTGCCTTGTTTTGAGGGAGTTGTGTCAGAATCATGGCAAGTGGGGCTCCATTGTCTCTCCTGTGGGAAAAAGAGGTGATTTTGTTTGATTGATAGAAAACATCGGCGAAGAAAACTCTACAGCTACAAGTTGCATGAGCATACCAGCAGAGCAGGTGATAGGATGAACGATCTTAAAGATACGAGATACGAGATCTTAAAGATTTATTTCTCTGTAGTTCTATTTAAAAATTTAAACACGTCTTTTCTCTGTTCTGTCATGAATCCTTGGAGCGCAATGTGCTATAGTAGACACGGCTGCTAGTGAGAATGCTGTCGTGGTACAATAGTCTTCGCTCATAGACTGTTTTCTAGTTTAACATCAGGAGGGGCGTTGTCATGTGACAACCCAAATATAGGTATATCAAGAATACCCATCAAATTCATCAAACGTAAAAAAACACTGAACACGTTTTCTTTTTAGCTTTTAACAAACATCCATTATGTTTGGCATTCAAAGAATTATATCAACGTAAACCACAAAAAAATATAATTTTAAGATGATATCTCTTGAAAAAGGAAATTAAATAATCGGATTTGCGGTCAAACGACACCCTCAACGTCTACGTCTACATTAATAACAATAAACCGCTGTTTAGAAATGTTCCTGCATAGCCACATCTTTGAATTGGAGTCATGTTACTTAAGGATTTCATTGCAACACGATACCACACTTACCTGGGCCATTATATCAAATAATTCGATCAATGACATATTGTATCGTTACACATTTTAAAAGGTGTTTATTCTATAATTTAATAATATATACAATGAACTTAATTTAAATATTTATTTAATTTAATTAATTAATTAAAGTATAAATAAAAATATATCATCTAAATACGTAATATTTCCCCTTTGTATAGCAAGGCGTTGGCCGAAATAATTGCCAGCCTTCCTGTCTCCAGACTTCTCCGTCAGCCGCTAGGACAAATCCTTGGCCAGGCGCTTGGTTGAAGGTGCCCATTTTTTTTGTTTTTTTTGTAATAAGAGGTTTTTTTTTCTGGTTATCAAAAAGTGGTAGGCCCGATCCGGGGTAGTAGCACCACTTACAAGTATACAGACCGTGAAGTGATTTGGTCACGTTTCGGGATTAGCTTGTAAGTTGCCGGTTCTAACTAGGCCGGCAAAGTGGACTACTACTTACAGATATTGAATTGTAGTAGCAGTGACATCCATTCATGTACCACACTTCAGCTTAACACCAAGCTGGGTGCTGTCATATGTCGAGCCACAATAAATTTAAAAAAAATGAAAATAATAAAAAAAGTCAGCCATTATAATTGCAACAGTACTCAAGTAGTACATCCCCACAGAGCTGTAATAATTCATCAGTGCATTGCCAAATTAATCCTGGGGTTGTAACAGTGGTGCCGCCTCCCTGCCGTTGCTCCCTGGGTGATCATCCTATTCACATTTACATCACAATTGTGCACGACCCGTCCCTCCAGACCCTTATGTAAGCTCCCATGTACGGGGGTAATAGCTACGTGACAATTGACAATGTGCGACCATTAGGGAAGTGCCGGCGAAATGTTAGCAATGTTACTAATAGAAATTTTGGGTTTATTTCATTAAATAAAATAATAATTTATATATAGTTTTTTATTTATTCATTGTGACCTCGATCCAAAAGTAAGGTCCAAGAGTGACGATGACTAAAAAAACTGAGTTAGTTCACGGATGCCCCAGTCGAAGTCAATATGCCAACCAAAGGTGCTTCTTCACGCATCGCCACAGTTATAGAATGAAGAGAACACACAGGCTGACAAATCATTCCACTTGTGGAACAATCTACAAAGATAAGACGCACCGAACTTCTTAGTTCGACTGTCGATTCAGTCGACAAAATGCGTTTATATATAAGTAGATTGTTTTTGAGGGATTACGTGAAGTTATGGTCTAGCTAGGGACATTGCATTGCCAGCTTGTGTTGGCGACTGGCGAACGTATATAAGAATACGATAAGTTAGGTCATTAGTGCATTGGTCAACTTTAGGCAAACTCGAGATTAGCTCGATGTCAACGTATTCTTAATCGATCACCTGACTGGAGCTCAATCTTGGTTTGATAGATCTGCAATTTATATAGTGTCTTTCAAACTATGTCAACCTTAAAATTTGTTCGGTTTATTTTGGTATTCTTAGTTAACTTAGTTATTAAAACTATTTTACATAAATAAGTTTTTTTTGTTGTGACTCGACCCGTCTGATGGTAAGTAAGCAAGCAAGAAAGGGTCCAAGAGTGCCAACTTATTCAGGCATTGGATCCAAGGTTATAGGATGGAGAGAACACATAGGCTGGTAAAGCATTCCACACTAATCTTTTAGTTCGACTGCCGATTCGGTCGACAAATACGGATTTTTGCCCTATTTTTTTCAATCAATCAATCAAATTGTCACGCCTTTTTCCCACAGGGATAGGCAGAGACAATGAAGCGCCACTTACCACGATCCTTACACAACTCCCTTGCTTCCTTCACATCCACAATACTCCTAATTTTTTTACATACTATACTAATTAGAAACGACTGCCACTAATACGAGTACCTACCTACAGTTAAATAACTGCAAATACGTAAGTCAAAAACCACTTTTATCAAAGTGATTTGTTTGACAATATTTTTTTATATTCTAAACTAAGTTATTAAAAGTGCATGTATCATAGAAACAGGACGACCAAAGACTACACTACTCTTTCCGTCATACATCGTCCTTCCTATTGATACGAAGTATGTATGTATGTATACTTAGTATCGTATACCTACCTACACTTATATGTACTTATGAACTTGACGTGATACAATCTCAATTGTGTTTGAAGGGAGCTCCTATCTCTTGAGCCTACATCGTAGTGATCGTACGTGTCTGTCCATAATTAATTAGGTTGAGGTAGGTGTAACAAAGAATTATTTAAAATCATAAAGCGACTCATCTAGTTATTACTAGATAATAAATTTGTTTAATTACAATTGTTAAAAGATCTCCTTCCCTCAATAGCTACCACTAAGACATAAATCATAATTTGGTAAAATTAAAATTAAAACGGAATACATTTTTTTTTCTATATTTATCTACTAAGCTACTAACAGCACTTTTATTATAAAGTATATCTACCCAAATGCCTACAATCTACAAGCTATATTTTTATTCATTTGTCGTTTCGTATAGGTATGTATCCCGGCAGAATAAAAGAGCGTCGTCTCTTGAGCTGCGCAGCTGTGCAGATTAGAAGAGTGCTGGACGACTGCGATGGGAACAAGTCCGAGCATCTATTCTGTTGTACACATAATGAATATTTTTAAATTTATACACATTCGTAAAACGAAAAGTAAGTAAACAACAAAACAAGTTACTGCGTCAGCACTCTTTTTATTTGCCGGGGTCGCTGCTGTGTCATATTCTACATAACCCATTAAACCTATCGTTAATCGAAGTGACTGGCATTTCTTTTAATCTCCCCCTAATGTCACTCCTTAGAGGTGCAGTAAATGAATGTTTTGACAAGGCTGCCTGTATAAATTTAAAACATATGTACATCTATTTTTTTATAACAGTAACCTTCCTTCGGCTGCTTAAAAGTAGATACCTACATATCGGAATCCTTATTCCTATTACTAAGAAGACTAGTTAAAACAATATTTTTTTCTTTAGTTAAGTTCTTTTATTCTGGGAAGGCCTAGGCCTGTTTTACGGAAGCTTAGATAAAGTGGTAGAAAAACTTAACTAAAACTTTTGCGACGGATAGCTTTAAATCACTGTCTATACTTGATCACCTTTAAAATTATTACTGGATAATAATTCCACCATTATTACAGATTAATATTAAATAAATACAAGCTTTTGGGATGTTTAAAAATTGCGCGTTCTATCACTTGCAATCGCTCTCAAAAACTCCGCAAAGACGACTTTAAATAGTTTTTTCGGTTTCGCGCCATTTCACAGGAACTTATGTATAACCCGACAATCATAAAATGTTATTAAGCTTGGTACTAATAACCATTACTTTCGAATACATTCATTTTTACATTCTTATCATTCATTAGTGGAAACAATAAGTTCGGAACGCAATTATCATATTCGATGACAGCATTGACATTGATCATTCGTTTACTTCGAACAAAAAGATAAGTTGATAAGAAATGTATAGAGAAAAATGTTGAAATGTACGATTAAGGACCTTTGAGTTTATCGTGGTGAGTCCGGGATTGTTCTGTGAGCGCCAATGTGTATAGTTTCCATATATTTTTGTGTTAAAAATGAGTGCAAAGTCACGCCGAACTTTGCAATTAGTATCGGGATGGGAAGCGGTTGAACTAATAATTCAATGTGTGTTCTTGGGTGCATGGCAGCTTATGAAAATTGCTTTTTCAAGGTTATGGAAAGGACATCGCAGAAAGTTCTCAAAAAATTCGCCTCAACTTACTGTTGACTCTTCTATAGGAACTCATTGTTATATTAAAATTTTAGTAAGTACTTTCAATCATTATAATTATTTTTTTATTAATTTCTAAATTTAATTATAATTAATTATTTTCAAATAATTAACCGATGCATTATAATTTCAATTAAATATGAAACCAAATTAAAAGAACATATTGTTTTTTTAAATAATAAATTCATTAAGTACATTTTCCGGCCGGCATGGTGATGGCCACTGAGGCAGCCGTAAAGCCAAGTCGGCTTTTTAGTCATCTGCACTTTAAGTTCTTGCTTACCATCCAGGCACGACAATCTTAGTAAAAAAAATAATTCTAGAATTAATCCAGATAATTTAATTTAAATAATCAATAATAATAATAATTTAATTAATATAAACAATAATAATTAAATTAGTTGACCATTTATGATATTTTTTATTGCTGGAATTAAATAATAATATTATTACAATGAATAAATACTCTCCCAATCAGTATGTACTCAATAATTGCTTAGTATATTTGCATCCTGCCATATTTTCTTTGCCTGCCCATAATTTCTTACCATCCCAAAGATTAGTTGTAAGAAAATGCCTAACAGACATTAAACTTGCCTATGTCTCACCTTGAAAGTTTATTGCTGGATTTATATTAATAAAATAAATCAGTAGTCCTGGTAACCAAATGATATACATTTTTATTAGTCCGATAGTTGATTTAATTGTTAAAAAATAATTATAATGTATAAGTTAATCATTTCATAGTTGCCTTAGTCACCATAACTAACCAAGGTTATAGGATAAAGAGGACACAGTGGCTAGTAAAGAATTTTACTTGTCAATTATTCTACTAAGAAAAGACGCACTGAACCTTTTAGCTCGACTGCCGTTTGGAAGAGTAAATATTGTTATAATTCTAACAAGGACTCAAGTGCAGAATTTTTATTCAGACCAAGTTAGGTTGATTTAAAAATATGGATAATCTGATCGCAAACCAAATTGATGAATTTGATTCAAACTGGTCTACACACGGAGTTGATAATTCAGTCTGAGAATCCAAATTTCCTGATACACAGTATGGTTTACTATAGAATTTCGGATGTGTATTGTATGACTAAATAAATTTGATGTCTGAACTAAATGTATATATATAATAGTTTAAACCAGTTTATTGTAGATGTTAACCGACTCAACTCGGTTTAACCCGGGTTAAAAAGTTGAGTCGTTACATCTCTAATAATTTAGTTATCTGTTTAAATTATAATATCAAAAATCATTTATTTCATTGTTATTTATCTAGTAATCACTTCTAAAAAAAGTCAGTAAACTGTATGCAATAAAGAATTTTAAATATTACATTTTAACAGGGTGTCAAATACCATTATGTAGAAACTGGGCCCAAAGATGGTGAAGTAATTTTAGTTTTGGGAGATGCACCTGATGCTAGTTCAGTATGGTGCAGTGGGTGGATACAAGTTGTCAAAAAACTTGCTGAATCTGGCCACAGAGTAGTCTCCCTTGATTTACGAGGTACAGGAGGCAGCGAGGGTGGTAATAGTATAGACTTATCACCTCCGAGAGCTGTTGAAGAGTTGAATGCACTCCTGGAAGCATTTGGAGTATCAGAAAACAATCCAGCTGTTGTCATTGGACATGGCATTGGTGGAATGCTGACGTGGTATGTCATTTATTATTAAATTATCCAAATAAGTTAATATAGAACTTAAGAAACACATGTTATTGTAAAATTACTATTTCAAATAATTTTAGTGAAAGAAGTTACTATTTATTTGTTTGTGGCTTGATGATAGCACCTTGCCTGATGTTAAGCTGGAGTGCGGTCTATGAATGGAGGTAACTGCTCCTACAGGTAAATAATCTAATTGAAAACGAAAACTTACAAGCTGATTCCAAAACGCGAATAATACACGGTCTGTATACTTGTACTTACAAGTATACAGACCGTGTATTATATGTGGTCGCAGTACCCTGGATCGGCAGACTGGGCACTACTACCTACTACTTTTTGATAATCAGGCCCTTTGACTTTTTTATACTTTTAATATTTAATTCAAATATAAGAAAAAGCTGTGAAACAAGTATTTGCTCTGACCGGGAATTGATCTCGGGGCTTTACACGTAATTAACTGATTTGCTAGTGTTCGTTCAAGCATTCAGGGCGCAAGGTGCGTTCCATCGCATTCAAGTTCGATACCAGTTCACAATTTGACGATTTGACATGGATAGATTATAAACTATCGAGAAGTTACAATATACGTTATATTGTAAGTAGTATGGACAGTTCACAATTTATCGACAGTTTACAAACTCGCGAATAGATTCTTAGGCCGGCATAATGACAGCGACTGAGGAACTGACCCGGTTTTTTTCCATTTTTAGTCGTCGTCACTCTTAGACCTCCTCTTGCTTATCATCAGGCGGGTCAAAGTCGTGACATATACACACAAATAGTCAAACTCAGTACAATTGAAGTGCAAAAAAATTATCATACATCATAAAAAAGATACAATTAAAATCCCTGCCTTTTAGAGGCCTTTGACCTTTAAAAATAATAATGCACGTTTATTTATTTATTTTAAACTTAATTGCATTATTCATAAAAGGCAAACTTAATGCCGTTAGACCTCTAGCCAAACCTCTAGGACATTAAGATAGTATTAATGGTGAGTAGGTGCAATATATTGATAACAATTTGTAAGAGACTAAAACATTAAATCCATAATAATACTTAATAATTAATTAATGTTAATGTTTTTTTATGAATTTATGTTTATAAAAACAGGCAAAACAAATTATTATCATAAAAATAAATGACAAACACCTACATAACGATAGTTTTAATATAATCATGAAGTATGCTTTGTTTTTAAATAATTCCATTGTTTACAATTGTTTTTAAATAATGGAACAAAGATATGAAATCAATTATTTTTTAATTTATTGCTTTCACCCAAGAAGAGTTTATTAAAAACAATATAAAGTATAAATTTATCTATCTATACATTTAGTTCATCAGGATTTATCATATAGATAAGATACTCTTTGACCTCACTTTAAATATACATAATCATGGTATGTGCATCTACTATGATTCGTAACCCCTAGTTTTAAGAGTGGATGGTAGTAATTTGTCCAGTCTGTTTCAGTGGGCCAAAAAGTTGCCTGTTTCAACTAGGCCAGCATAGTAAATGTGTTTGCTACTTGCAGTTTTTTAAACTGATAGTCCTACATTCAATGCTTCGATGGCTTAGGCACATGGATAGGATGAGTGAAAGTAGATTGACGAAAGGCATTTATAAATTTATAAAAATCCATGTGAGAAAAGGCGTGACAATTTGATTATTTGATTGGTAGTCCTACATTTGTGGATCGGACTCCAGAATTAGGAGGGATCTTGTCACAATTATCGCAGCTAGCTTTAAAAATGCAAAGATAAAATGTTTTTGTTTTTTTAAATTAAATTATTGTGATAATGACAATTTTTGATTACTTAATAACTATTAACGTATGCTGTATGGTTTACAGAACGTTGCAACTTAATAAGGCAGCTTCAAACTTGTACAAACTAAAACTAGACCATAAATATTCCGAGGTTTACTTGGGTTTACTATACGTGGTCACAACTTAAGGTTACTAAAATAGTAATGTTTAATGAAATAAACAAACTTTATGCGGCTTACTATCGCGTTTATTTTAGTTTCGATTTTACAATTTTTTATTATTCCGACGTATCGAGAGCTTTGCAGCTATCGTGGACACGGAGAAATTGTAAAATGAAAACCAAAATCAACGCGTTAGTAGCCGCATAAAATTTGTTTAATTAAAATTGTATTACATAAGTTGGACTTAATAAACTGAATAGAGTCATCGTGATTATCATCCTAGAATCAATTACAATCACGCCATGACTAATATAATCAATATGTTATCATTGCGACTTCATTTATCAAAATAAACGTAACATCTCTTTACTTACGAGCACATTGCATTTAAGTCTTAAGGCAGCCTGCAGACCGCATTACTGGTTTGTATGAAGTCATTGAAATTGATTCCGGGCAAGGCGACACGGCATTCTGCAGCCGCGCCATACAGATTCATACAAACTATTAGTGCAGTCCAATTTAGTTTAAAAAAAAATTAATTGTTCAATAATTATTATCGTTCAACAAAAAATTGAAAGCTAATATTGAATGTAGTGTTCTCACGGTGCAATAAATAATCGACTCAATATTACATTATCTGTACTTTTTAGCTTTTTTCTCGTAGATGCGGACGCCATAATTTATATTTTGTTACAAACAAAAAACTGCAATAAAATACATAATCAATCGCGCTAATTGACTGACTGATTGGACTTATTATTCAATGCGAGTTAAACGAACCAGTTCAGACGAGTCGATTCGCTATCAACTATTAATTGAATCAATAAAAGTTAAAAGATGTTTATCTTTTGTTGAACCAGTTCTTCTTTGTTGAACTTGCTTCGCAGTTAATCAACTAAATTCGCCTCTTGTAAACCACATAGCGTCAAAAAAGAAATGATCTCTACTATCCCGCTAGATGTAATAATACTATAGCATTAATTAAGTAAAAACGAAACTATCGAAATATGAATTAATAAAAAATAATCACTTTTTTACAAACATTATCTATCGTAAGTTTTTTGTATTATATAAATCATGGTCTTTTATCTGTGCTATTGAGTCATACATTATCTAGGATGATTAGTAGATCCTGTCTATTTAGTTGATACAATACAATGACATTGTTATGAAATTCATATATTTTTTAAATAAACCAAACCTAGTAAAAGACACTACTATACCAGCCGCACGCTATGATGACAGTTTTAAAGTTTAACCGTTCATGAAGTTTCGTATAAAATAATCACGTTTGAAGGAGAAAATTGCATTATTTATTGTCACTATAAATCAATTTGCTCCTTCAAATGTAATTACTAATTAACTTCATTAGCGGACAAACTTCAAAACGGTCATTATAGCGTTAATAGTAGACACAAAAACCGAATTAATACTGCACTGCAGAACATAGGCCTTCCCAGCGACATTTACATTTAAAGTTGTGTCAGGATCGTAGCAAATGGCGCTCCATTGTCTCTGCCTATCCTCATGGGAGAAAGGCATGACAATTTGATTGATTGATAAAACAAATAAGTACTTATAGGAAAACAAATTTATCAGTTATGAAAAATGTCTGGTTCACTGCGTCACAGGTCTACCTAATGTGACAAGTAACCAACCTATATTTCCTCTCCATTACTTTTATAGATTCTACTTTCCTCTCCATTAATTTCCTATAAGTTGGAATAATAAGTTTCATCATCATCAGCCAGAACGCGTCCACTGCTGAACATAGGCCTCACCCTTAGAACGCCATTTCGAACGACAAGATGCCAGTTGCTTCCACCGGTTATTCTTCCGGTTCGTGGTCTCCACTCTAGAACTTTTCTTCCCCATCGGTTGTCGCTTCTTCGAGCGATGTATAATAAATTTACTTCAGTGTTTTTCTTGTGTTTTGCGTAAATGATTTAGGAGTGATTTAGCATGGCAGTGGAGCCCTGCCTACCGATTCGGGCTAGTACCACAAGTATACGTGAAATAACTTAATCACCTTTCGGGATCAGCTTGTAAGTTGTCAGTTTTAACTAGGCCGGCATGGATGCGTCTGCTACTTTTTTTTATTTTTATTGTGACTCGACATATGACAGCACCCCGCTTGATGTTAAGCCGAAGTGTGGTCCATGAATGAATGTCACTGCTACTCCATTCAATAACTGTGAGTAGCAATCACATCCACTATGCCGGCCTAGATGGAACCGGCAACTTACAAGTTCGAAACGTGACCAAATCACTTCACGGTCTGTATACTTGTAAGTGGTGGTACTACCCCGGATCGGCAGGCTGGGTACCACTGCCTACCACTTTTTAAAAACAGTCATCTCCAATCATAAACCGTATTCCAGGTTAACATCAGGCTGTCATATGTCGAGCCACAATAAAAAAACCTTGCGGTCTATGTACTTGTAAGTGGTGGTACAGATTGGCAGATTGGGTACCACTGCCTATCACTGAAGATAACCATACTCGGAGCATATAAACTTTTTTATTAACAAATCTTTGCTGCGACCGAGAATAAACGCGGAACTTAACGCGTAACAAACTGGTTGTGCTAACCAATGCACCACGCCTGTCATTAGGATATTAATTTTCATATATTTTGTTTTCTTTATTCTAGGTTCCTAGTGCATAATCATCCCTCGTTAGTAAGAAAATTCGTAGTAATAGGCGCTCCTCACCCCAATCTGTATTGGCAGTATCCCGTGGCGCCGTTTTGTCAAGACGTCTTACATTTCATACAGGTGATATAATATTTACAATAACCACAGAGCGCCTTTTTTATTGTGACTTGACATCTGACCTCGACCCGCCTGATGGTAATCAAGACGAGGTCCATGAGTGCCGGCGACGGAAAAAAACGAGTCAGTTTACGGCTGCCCGAGTCGCTGTCACTATCCAATCACTATCAGGATCCAATGTTATAAACAAAAAGTCGCATTAAAAAATATACATAAAACTATCTTAATAACTAACTTATTAAGATAGTTTAAATTTCAGTGCCCATAACCATAAAGCTTGTATGAAGGAAGCGAGGGAGTTATGTTAGGATCGTGGCAAGTGGCGCTCCAATGTGTCTGCCTATCCCTGTGGGAAAAAGGCGTGACAATTTGATTGATTGAAATTTCAGAAAAAATCGTAATGTGCAGTTTTTTTATTATTTTCTGTTATTTATGTATCGCTAACCGTATAAAGCGAGAGATCGTAAGAAAAGAATAATTGTAAACGTGAAGGAAGCATGAGAATTCTGTCAGGATCGTGTAAAGCTCAGAGACCCACTGCTGAGTGCCTAACCAATAAATAAATAATTTTACAGTGGCCATTTTTACCCGAGCGATGGCTTGCTGAAAGTGAACTAAGTGCAGACGGCACCCCATCATCAAATGAAAGATGGAGCTCACGTGCTTGCGATTGGAGTGGCGCTTTAAATTATATACGAGGTAATATTACACTAGAATGTACATTAAAGCAACGGTCTTTTCTTATTTAAATTAAAATGCTCGAAGAACCGACAACCGATGGGGAAGAAAGGTTCTAGAGTGGAGACCACGAATCGGAAGACGCAGCATAGGTAGGCGACCATAGCATAGTGGGAGCACTAGGTGGACTGACGACATAGTGAAAGTCACGAATAGCCGGTAGATGCAACTGACATCTTGTCGTTCGGAATGGCGTTCTAAGGCTTTCCGAATGTCCTATGTTCAGTAGTGGACGTCTGGCTGATGATAAATTTATTTAATTCATTTTGATGTTTTTTTTATTGTGATTCGACATATGACAGCACCCCGCTTGATGTTAAGCCAAAGTGTGGTCCATGAATGAATGTCACTTCTACTATAATTCAATAACTGTGAGTAGCAATCACATCCACTATGCCGGCCTAGATGGAACCGGCAACTTACAAGCTGGTCCCGAAACGTGACCAAATCACTTCACGGTCTGTATACTTGTAAGTGGTGGTACTACCTACCACTCTTTAAAATTTGATAATATAAAATAATTAACAATATTCGATAAAAGCACTATATTTATTTGTATAGGTGCTGCATGGTGGCGTATAAAAGCAGGTCATCAAGTGACTTGCCCTGGGTTATTGGTGGGTGCGCGGGGTCATGGGGCAGCTCAGTTGGTCGCAAGTGCACAACATTGTGTTTCGCCAACACTTCGTCTTGTGAACACGGCACATGCCAGCTCAGCTGATCTCCCGCGTATATTGATACATTATCTTATAGGTTAGTATTCTCCGAGTCTTTTATTTTAAATATACTTATGATGTCAATTATTCCTTAGCGATCGTAGATGAGTGGTCCGCGTTTTGATGTTTGCGTTCAAAACTCGGCACTGCCGGTTCCAATGTACTATCTAATATACTTTTCTTCTAGAAAAACGAAAGCAGTAGTAATATCTGCTATACAAAGGCGTGAATTTTTGCGATCATAAAACTTTAGTTCCTGTCAGTTTCCGCCCTGAATTATCATTAATATACAAAAGCCGTGAAATATGCTAATCAATTACATCCGTTTAATATTACCCTTAGGAGAAAAACTCTTTATAAACAACCTAATTATATTGTTACAGATTCAGACATCGGTTTGGATTCAGGATCGGAGAAAGAGCGCGGTATATCTGGTGGAGGGTTGATGACTCGCGTTTTCGGTGCAGTAGCTGGACGAGGAAGGGAATTATCAGCGGCTGTCTCCCGAGCAAGACTTGTTCTGCCATCTAACGCTCCAGTACTTTCTTAAATTAAATAGTTATCATTTATTCACTAAGATTACTTCCTTAGGGTTACAGTCCTTATTAGAATAGCGATAAAAATAGTTTTAGTTTCACCTGTTTATAAAAGATGGCGTGGGAATTCCTGTCATTAAACACTGCAATTGTGACAGACGTTCCCACTTGGTGGCGCCACCTATTAAGGACAGTTGAAAATATAATAGACTACTCCAACAGTCGTGTGTGCACGTACTATCTTTGGCTGTTGATAATTCGCTTGGATCGTGATGTCACACGACGGGGTGACGTATCACTGCACTGGCATTTGCCAATACCACCAGCAAAACAATGCTACGTCACATTGTTACAGCTCATTAACAACTGCTTTCCTATGCGAATCGTAGAAAAACGCCAAAGCCTGATATAAAAAAAAAATAAGTATACCAGCGGTACGCTATGATGGCCGTTTTGACGTTTGGCCCGTTCATGAAGTTTCGTATAAATTAATAATTACGTTAGAAGGAGTAAATTGCTGTTCTTTATTGTCACTATAAAAGAACAACAATTGTTCCTTTAATTATCAATTTATACGAATCTTCATGAACGGGCCAAACATCAAAACGGCCATAATATCTTCTTCTTCTTCAGTTCAATTCTCCCATTCTGGGAAGGCAATGGAAACTTTGTCCATACAGCCTAGTCATCCGTAAAATAGTTATAATGTCTTCAGTGGATGAGATGAAACACTTCAGTTTAAATGAGGATGAAGATGATGGTGATGGTTTTAGTAAAGCGGTTGAAAAACATTAACAAAACTTTTTCGACGGAGTCTTTGAGGGAACACACGAAGATACACGTTAAACGGCTTTTAATCACTTGTCTATACTCAATTAACTTAAAAATGATTACTGGGTAACAATTCCACCATTATCATACAATAATATTCAAGAAACACAAGCTTTACAAATAATTAAAAATCGCACGACCTGTCACTTGCAGTTTCCCGCCAAAACTCGGCCATCATATCGTGCTTCTGGTATAGAAAAATAATAATTTAATTGTTTTAAAAATTTTCTTAGATTTTCGATGTTCAGATATTTGCAAATCATTTTATTATATGACATGTAAATTGTTAGAATCTCGTATAAATTCAAATTCATATGTTGTATTTTCATAGGTAGAATAATTTTTATTATAAGTATAAATAATGTAATGGGTATATTTATTTCATATTTATATGGTTCCTAAATTATATTTTAAGAACATTATTGTTATTATTAAAAATCGATTATATTTGTTGATTATTTCTTATTAATGAATTTTATTGTTTTTTATTTGGATTGATTTTATTTTATAAAGTATCTATCATAAGGAGTCTATTGTTTAATATTTTCTAAATAAAACATACAAAATACAGTGCAATAAATCTTTTATTTTACAAAATGCTCACAAAAAGCTAACTAATATAAAATATAGCCAATATTCACAAAAAAAAATGTGTAAAAACAGTACTTTTAAAGATGTCTCAATATAATATATGAAACTATTTTAAGTTGGAGTACGGTCTATTAATGAAGGCGACTGCTACTACAGTTGCAGTCGCACCCACTATCCGACCTGAAATTATTTTTAAAATGTTATTTTATTTTCATATACTTTTTGAGTAAAAATAGAGAGAAATATTTGCTTTTATCGCAGCAACTTTACAATTAATACTTGTTGCTGAGGACACTAATTTTCATTATAACTTGTCCTTGTTTAATTATCTGTGTACGGACACAGAAACGCTAATCATTAATTAATGCGACCGTGGTGTAGTGGCAGTGCAATGGCTACGTAAGCCGAATGGCACGGGTTCGAAACCACTCACCGGTACCAATGTATCTTTGATATATGTACTTTGGTTGTCCTGTTTCCATTGTACAAGCGCTTTAGTAGCTTATACTTTGTAAAATTTAGCTTGGGTCCTATGACATATGCCAAAATGACTACTAGTCCCATTACTAGTATAGTACTCGTATTTTTGTTAACAGATGTAACCTTGACGGAGCGACCAGATTTCTTTTTGTTACATGATTTATTTGATTTATTGTTGTTTGTTTTAAAAATTATTGTGTTATTATTGTATTATATTATTGTATGATAAATATTATTGGTAAGCTATGGTTGTAACTACGAAAATAAATAACTTTGAAATGAACGATCGAAGAGAGACGCTGCTACAATGTTAAGTCGTCCGAAAATTTCTCATGTGTCACAGGACCCAAGCTACATTTTACAAAGCTTAGTATATTTTAGATTATAGATTAGTTTAGATTTGACAGTCCCACGTCAGAGCTTTATCTCTATAACAGCGGTGGTATAGATGGTCATTTTGAAGTTTGAGCCGATCATGAAGTTTCGTATTTTTTAACATGCTTTTATTTGCTTGACTTGTATGTATGTAACGAAATCTTTCAAATTAATTTTTACCCACGTCTAGAGGTCTGAATAATTTTAAAATTTGTATAAGTATTAGAAAGAGATGACAATACAACAATTTTATAAAATATTTATCTTGACCGGCATTGTGATGGCAACTGAGGCAAGTGTGAACTAACTCGGTTCTTTCAGTCGTAGGCATTCTCAAACCTCCTCCTGCGTTTTTTTAGTTTTATTAACTATAGTTTTTTTATTAATAATAAAGTTTCAAGGAGCAAATTTTATAGTGCCGTTCCTTTATAGTGACATTAAAGAACTGCAATTTGCTCCTTCAAACGTGAATGTAAAGGAGACTGGGCAGAAGTGGTCTACGAACCAACAGAGATGATGTAATCATTTTTGTAAAGTACATATATACCCGATAATTAATTTTATTTGTACATGGTAAAAATCTATGAAGACGCCTATCAAAAAAACTCAACTGGCGAATTACATTAAAAAATAAAAAAATGTAACTGACGAATTACATTAAAAATAAAAAATGTAACTGACGAATTACATTAAAAATAAAAAATGTAACTGACGAATTACATTAAAAAATAAAAAATGTAACTGACGAATTACATTAAAAAATAAAGAATGTAACTGACGAATTACATTACCTAACTGGCTGGAGTCACGAAGAGTTTTTAAGAATAGTACAAGGTACAACATGAGTGTAATACGCCAAATACAGCTTTGGCTATTTTATTAACAAAGTTTAGGACTGGAGACTAATGAAAGATTTAGATTGATGTTTCACATAAGCCGCCGTAAGCTAGAGCGTCTTATGAATGTAGCAAGAAATGCCATGACAAACAACTTTGTTCCTATGCATTTGGGCTGGGACCATATAGCAAGAGAAAATGTTGTACTAAAATATCTTTCTTTGCCTGCTTGTTTATTTGGTAACCCAGATGCGGCACCTGAACAAAGAAAGGCTATACTAATATTGGATGGAAGATATGTGTACATACAGTCATTTATATTTAGATTTAAGTAAATACGTATTTATCGATATTCTTTTAAATCCGCATCCGCAAAGTATTCATTTAAAAGTGAATCTCGCGAGCGCCACTAGATGGCGCCTGTTGTATATTTTGTACCGCACAGATGTCTAAAATCCAAGATGTCTGAGAGACGTTTTTACACCGCAAAACAATGAGTACCTCTTCCATTTTCTCCTATCGACAAATGCATTTTGCCTATGTGTAATTAATTTAAATTCGTCCTTATCACCCAGCCAATACAGTCCACGAAAATACCGCACATACAGAAAAGCTCTAGTTTACACAAGTACACTAACTTATTCATACCTTTTTTTTTGTGTGCAGTGATGGATATATTTTAGAAGTAACAGGGCCACATGCAGCAACTACGTCAGATGCGGTTATATTGAAAAATATTTTAAATGAAACTGAACATCCATTTCACATATTTTTTAATCCGGGAGATGTATTTATACTGGACAGAGGATTCAGAGACGTCATTAACGATCTGAATTCTTTGGGCTATGAAGCTCATATGCCTGAAAATATTACTAGAGGGCAAACTCAATACAACACTGTTCAGACAAATAAAGCGCGAAAAATTAAGATGGGTCGTGGAAGAAGTTGACGTTTGAAGCGCGACTATTAACTTTTTTGACAAGATTATTTTAATTGTGCCATGGAGCATATGTTTGAAGATTTTAGAATAGCTGCTGCATTAATTAATGCTTATTACCAGCCTATTGCAAATAATATTAATGTGCCTCTTTTTATAAATAGAATTAATGATATGGTTAACATAGACAATATATTAGGCAGAATCGTAATTCAAAATAGTCTAAATAGGCAACAAGTCGCCTTTTAAAATTTGTTAGGCGAGTTGCCAGAAATAAACTACTGCATGCAACTACATGAAAATTAACTGATTTTGTTTGCACTTGGCACGCATTAATTAAAATTGACCCGTAGTTATGATAGTGAACACAGAAGAAACGGATTATACGCCATTGAACTATATATTGATAACCAACGTGTGGAGTCTGTCTTCAATGACCACGGTCTTATGGGGGATCTGTGGTTATTAAGAGGCAGAATTCAGTCTAGACATACGCGTGCAAGAATACACAACTGCTATTTTTTTGTAAATAGAGACGAGTATGGTTTAAACGCCTTTAAATCTTTTTATTGTACATGCAAAACTGACATTCGCACGTTGGGATGCTGCGGTCATATTATGACCATTGTTTGGTACTTATCTTGGGCAAGGTATAAAGATAGAATTTAGCCCTCTGCTGAATTTTTGGATATGATTATAATAGATGAATAAAATAATACAATATATTTTATGCGCGAACTGATAATGCAAGATTGTCATGTTACATAGATCGTCATCGCAAAATAGAGGCATCCCTGAGCATAAGTTAGATGAGCATATATAAGATGGCTGTAAAAAACTGTTTGCATTGGATCCCACAAAACTTGATCAAAAACATGCTCGTGTCGAAAGTGCGAAAAAAAAAACAACCGTGGTGCGTCAAAAGCTGTTTATAATATCTACACAGGTGATAAATCTTGGATCTATGCGTATAACCCTGAAAAGAAATAACAGTCGACGGTGTAGGTGTTCTAAAATGAACCGAACCCAACAAAAGTTGTTTGTGCATAAAGCACTTCGAAGTTGATGGCACTTTGGAGCCTTTTTTGTATAAATGGACATGAGGCTACAATGCCACTAGAGGATCTTAAAACGGTTAATTCTGAATGGTACACGACAATTTGTTTGTCAAAAATGTATACTAGTTAGTACTCAGCATAACAAAAGTATATGTATTATAATGTTATTTTTCTCAAAACTCCCGGGTCAGATTTTGATGCCCCTTTGCACAATGATGTATTTGAAGGCCCTCTATATGAATACTACCACCGTTCCTCTGTTGATCCATAGACCACTCTCCATACTTTTTTTACCCAGTCTCCTTTATACGAAATTTCATGTACGGTCAAACGTCAAAATAGGCGTGCCGCTGGTATGGTTAATTTATACATTCATTAACTACAAAATATTTCATGGCTCAGTTATGTCATTTTGACATTTGGTTATATTTTAAGCCCTATAAAATGTACATAAAAATCATAGTTATAAACCCAAAATGGTTAAAAGTTAAGTCACCGTTAAGAATCTCTCTGTTATAATGCAAAGTGAATAGAAAAAATCAAGCTTGCATATTGGTCAAATGCGACATTGAGTTCGAGCTCCAATCGCACTTTGTAATTTAACAGGCCTTTATGTAAACGTCAGAAAATCATTAAATGATGATTAGCGAGTAGTCTGTTAATGACGCGCCTCTCCACCGCATTTGCGCACAAGAGAAAACATAAAATATGAATGCAACACACCGAAATTGCAATTGTACTTGGTCATTCAGTTGCTGGTTGGCCACAAAAGGAGGAGCACGCTGATAAAGTATAATAGTATAGTTAGAAATATGTATTTGCATCCACACATTTAAATAAACTAATACAGTGGAGGGGCGCGTCATTTATAGTTAGACGAGCTATACGTTAGTTTCTAATGAAGATGTGCACCAAAAGAAAGAGGTTCTTTAAGATTTTCTCAATGGATACTATAGACATTAGTTTTTTTGCTATTAGGACGGACTGTTGACTAACTTCACTTGAATCAGTACAGTAACTATTTTTAAACATTTTAATTTTTTTATTACGTTTAATAGTTTTTTATTTTACTAAATTTATTGTTTTGCACACCATACTAAAGTGAAGTTGGTTGGAGAGTTAGATGTCACAAATGGCGCCGATCCCGTCCTATTATCCTATTATTTTAATCGCATTATACAAGCTATGGTTTATGACACTACAATCATTCTTTTTTTTACTCTATTGACATTGTTAAAATAACAGTAATTTTATAAATCCAAGTTTTATTACTTAATTAGAAGTAATATTAGAATATGTCAAAAAAATATTTTTCTATAAAAATTAAACATCGTTCAAAATTCTCAATTATAATCTTTAGCACTATAGCGACTGCATACAAAACTACATTAAGCATTTTATATTTACTCCAATAAAATATGCATTGACGTTTTGACGACTTTATTTAAGTACAAACCAATCTTGCAACAACAAAACATTTAATACAGTTAGTTCTAAACTTTATGACGTAGTATCCGAAGTTAGCTGCGAGCTAGGGGAATTCATTCCAATTTGT
This sequence comes from Tinea trinotella, assembly GCA_905220615.1. NCBI lineage: Eukaryota > Metazoa > Arthropoda > Insecta > Lepidoptera > Tineidae > Tinea > Tinea trinotella. Next base: position 7,608,992 of record HG992314.1, read on the forward strand.
CACAAAAGGTTACGCGGTCGGATAATTAGCTTGAACTGTTAATGAGAATGAACATTGATTAATGACTATAAACTGTCAAAACGAAACTCATTCTCATTGTCATTGAGTTACGAGGTCGGCCTGCTGACTGTCAAGATAAAAAGCTTACTTCAAGCTCCGCTATACCGTATCTTATTTATCACATAAACTTGCGCCTGCCTAACTTTGGAGCTGCCATCAAGTTTAAGTTTAATTATACTTTTTTTTACAACGAAAACTATCTACTCGTATGTACTAAACTATTGCATTGTATCAAAAAGAAAACTATATTTTAAAATTCGTAGAAAATCTTGAAAATGGAAGATACAAAACAATTAGCCCCATACATTGGAAAAATGAGGCATTCCCCAACTAAATTACTTTTTTTCATTTATTTATACTTATTTTCATTTATTTACTCGACATATGACAGCACCCCGCTTGATGTTAAGCCGAATGAATGTTATTGCTACTACAATTCAATAACTGTGAGCAGCAATCACATCTACTATGCCGGCCTTGATGGAACCGGCAACTTACAAGGTGATCCCGAAACGTGACCAAATGTTTTTGGTCACGTTTTGGTCTGTATACTTGTAAGTGGTGGTACTACCCCGGATCGGCAGACTGGGTACCACTGCTTACCACTCTTAAAAGTATACAAATGATAAGCCTTTTACGCTAATATATATGAACCAGAAAAAAAAGGTATTGTATTTTTATTGTAAAATTTACTTTAAAAAAAAAACAATTATTTAATAATGATTTTACGGAAAACCCAGTATATTCTCACTTTGTTAGGTTGGACAATCATACAGAATCATCTTAAATCGGCAATCGAGGAATGACTCAGCTTCCCAATGGATGACGGGCTTTATCGATAGTTAAGACTAGAGAAAAAGGCGGTCTTATTCATTCAGTCGTGATACACATTTTTATGGCAAGCTCATTGTACTAACATTAGATTAATTAACTATTAAACAAATGCATTTTAGTAAAATGTACACTAAGAAAATTATTTCCTATATAACTTTCATTTACTTACTACTAAGGCCGATCGTGTATTAGGCGACGCAAAATGCCAAAACATACTAGTTTTCAATCTTGTTCGAAATATAAGAATTCACTGGTTTTGATGCTAAGGTATATATCCCGGCAGATTAGAAGAGCGCTGAATGACTGTTGAGGGAGCAAGCCGCGCATATATAGAATCGTGCATATAATTGATAATATTTTAGAATTTATACACATTCGTAAAACAAAAAGTAAGTAGTTAACGAAACAAGTTAAACCAAATAGCTATCAAAGGACATCATTCATTTTGGCTTACTTGGGCTTAATTATATTAACAGTTTAATATACATTTTAAAATAGTTTGATGTACGAAGATTACAATGTAATTGGAATATATCCTTTATTTGCATAGTTTAGGTGTGCAAACTGATCAAACTATAATTATGACAGTTCAAAGCAGAACAAATGTGGCGTTGATTGACAGATGATATAATACAAAATTGTTATTAGTTTCATCAATACAAGTATCGAAACTACCATTTATATATTTTTTCATCATTGGACATTACAAAAGTAGTACCATAGAAGCCCAAAATGAATAACGTCCTTTTAGCCATTTCTTTTTAAATCTCGAAAAATGGGGATAGTTATTTTTGATCTATATATATGTAAGATTATAGTCGGATAGAATTATGTATGAATCTGGTCAAAATACGGTTTAATGTAATTTGCAAAGAAAAAAGACCTGTCGGTAGTCAATAGGTATTATTTTGTTAAGTTTTTATTGCGTATTTTTATACGTGACGATTTTTCTTTCTACGGTGCGAAGTTTTTTTATTAAACGCATCAAAGCGTTCTTGGGACATATTGACAATATTTGTTAACAAGCACACGTCAACGTACACGCAAATAAACTTAATGTGTTATACTGACACAAATTTAACAACAAAAAAAAAGAATATTTGTAAAAAGCTAATTCTATCCGAGTATAACTTAATAATACTATCCCATACGTGTACTGCAAATGGGATCGCCAGGCCGCCGGCATTTTCCATCACCCTATAGTCTATCGGCCTAAATGTACTATTTAAATTACCTAAAGTTTAAAGCCAAAATAAAAAGCGGCCTTATTTTAAAATTCCTAAGACTAAAATGTATATTTAGAATCATAACAATTGGTAAAATTTGGCACAAAACAAAACATCCATAATAGCTCTTCACATACACCTTGCGTTTGCGTTCCAACATTCACAATATAGCATCCATACCATAACGTGCCGATCAGATCATTAAAACTCGTCAACATCAACAGTTTCTTAAACATAATAAATAAATTACATATTTATACAACTAATATTAACTAGTTCAATTATATATCTTATTCATAGGTACTATACGGTTGTTTCACCTTTAACTTCAACATCGGACACCGCTTCACTCACACAACTATCGCTGTCACACGGTTTCAACGTAACATCACTATTCACTGTGACATCCAAACTTGGATCCACTTTGCGCTGAGTTCTATCTTTATCTCTACTCGTTATTTGTGTATAAAGTTCATCTAATTCACTCACAAATGACACTGGACTACTATCGCGATTCACATCCGGACAACTGAATGCGGGACTTGGCGCGAATTTGCCAGATTTCGGATCCCTCTTTATAGTTTTCCTCCAGCCAGGATCATAGTTCACATACTGGCTTTCAACATTCGAAACATCTTCGTTACTAAAACTTATCTCGTTTGGACACATGGATGATGGCGAAGGAGCATAAAGACCGTGGCTTCGTATACTAACTTCTGACATTTGATAGTTAGGGCAATAAATATCACTTTCATTTTCAAAGCCTTGTTCGCTCGCATTTGTGCTACAAGTCTCAAAATCATAAGTTGTTTTCGCCATAAAGTACGCATCCTTATCATCTGGTTTATCGCAATTACCGCCTCCTTTCTCTTGATCTTCTACATCATTTTCTTGTAATAAATTATCTAACTCCCCAATTTCCTCTTCTAAATTTTGTGGTGAACTAGATTTATTTAACTCGTCACTGTTCATAGTACACTCTTCAGAAATATCTTGCAAAGATTTGTCAATTACATTATCTTTCTCTTTAACGTCTTGTGTTTTCGCTGGTTGTAAATAATCGATATATTGTCCAAAACTTTCTGTATCTGTTATATCATTTGTAGAACATAAGGGACTATGCGTTTCTTGTAGTGATGTAAACTCTGAATGAGTGTTTAAGGTTTGATCTGAACATGTATGTGGAAGAGCTATTTCTGATGCTGAACTATACTCCAAACTGCATTGTTGAGATATAGTCCTCATTTCTGGCGGTTCATTCTCTTGACTTTGCAAACATTCCTCAGAAACACTACTTCTATTTTTAAATCCTTTCCCCTGATTAGCTGAAGATGTGATAACTTGATGTTGGGGCACTTGGGTCTCGGGGACATTCGTATAAATATTCATAACTGCATTTTGTCTATTTTTAGTGTCATCAGTATTCCATGGCTTGAACACATCTGCGTAATAATAATTCTTATATGGCACATTATCTTTTAAGTCATCCTCTAAAATATTTGGATTTAGAACATGTCTTGTTTCTTTAATACCATTGTTAGACCTATCCACATGTAAATTAGTATTATTAACTTTTGAACCAGAGTTAATTATGTTTGCCATTCCATTGTAAGCTTCTTTACTTGGTAATGGTAATGAAACATGTGAATCTGTATCACAATCTCTACGGGATGGTAATTCGAGGCAATTTCGTTTCATATGTTGTCTCTGTTTTTTAAAGAACTTCTTAGCAACGTTCATTTGATTTGGATTATAAAAAACATCTGGTCCTACGTTACTGTTTTCTGGATAAGTCATCATGGAATTATTTGATCTGTATTGCTGTCTATGTAAAACTACAAGGTTAATATTTGGATTCTTTCCATTGTTAGTATTTTTCAATTCTTTTTGTAATATTTGGCCATTTAGTTGTTCTGCGGCAGCTTTGAACGTACCACTGTTGTTTGTCTTAGTATTAGTTCTATTAGAACTTCTGCTCTCAGACCTCGATCTATTATCATTAGGAATACTATTTGCTGTCAATGTATTAGTCTGATTAGCAGGTGGCAAAGTTTGTTGATTAGCATCGAAAATACTACGATTCCTGCAACACTGCTTGCTCTTTTTAAAATAACAATTTATTAGCGACCATTGAGATCTTACATCACTCCTTGCTATGCCATAGAAAAATAGTATGAATGTACCAAGTACTGTAGCGCAGACCGCGTAAATTATACTACATATATCTTCCTGGTATGGTAGGTAAGCAGGCAGAGGGCGGTAAACTGCTATAGCTCCACAAGTCCATACTGACATATACAAGCATAATACAATGACTTGAGCACGAAGTTGTATAATAGGCGTATGCTCTACGTCAACAATTTCACTTTCTGTTGTAGATTTGATACTCCGCCTTTCAGCACTATCGTTATTAGTTTGATTCGTTTCCCACATCTCTAAATCTACATTCTCAGTTGCTTGAGTCCCTTCTGATAATTGTACATTCATATTTCTAATAGTACATCGTATTAGGAGATATAGGATTAAAATAAAAATCAATAATATTGCTCCAGGAACAAATAATGCAGTCAAAGCTGGTGCAGTGCTCAGGAAGCATTGTGAGTAACCAGCATAATCTTTTAAGTTGACAGCGCCAGATATACCACACACAATTAGGGAAATCCCCCAACCAACAAGATATAAACCTAATATAGGTTTTTGGACTGGCACATCCGGAGGTATTTCATCTTCTGGCGTTTGTACTGGATTGTGGGTCTTTGTGACCCATTTATACATATTACTTGCAGAAACAACCATCCATAGTAAACATGACAATGATAAGTAATGGATGAGTAGTCCAACTATTTGACACAACTTGACGTCTTCCGTTTGATATATGCCCAAAGTGTACATGAAGCAGAGAGCCCCGATAGCAATCCACGTGTTTATTAATGCATGTTTTGCTTTCTTGGCCATTTGTATGTTAGAGAAGCACATTATATAGGTAAGTGTTGCACAACTGACGCATCCAATGAGTATTAAACTTCCAACGTAAACGGCTGGATGTGACACTTTGAACCGAGCACCATCAGTCCGAGCCCCATATATACCAGTTTCGACGTACTGCAGTAATCCGACGTATGACAAACGGTTGCAACTGATGACAACCATGTCGCCGACCACGTGTGATACTTTGCAATCTGCGGAACAAGAATTAATGCTCAAAAAAATCATAAAAGCCTTAAGAAGAACATTTAGTCCCTTTTTTCTACAATTAGTCCATTCTTTAGCTAACGAAACAAAAGATTTTATAAGATTATGTGAATGGATGCGTTAAACGAGGCAGGCCCAGAAGGGTGTTTGCCGACCAAATCGGAGACATTCTCAAGAAAGCTAGGTTGCCTAGTGCCCGTAACCATAGAGCTTGTATGAAGAGATTTGTGGATGTGAAGGAAGCGAGGGAGTTGTGTCAGGATCGTAGGAAGTGGCGCTCCATTGTCTCTGCCTACCCCATGGGAAAAGGCGTGACAATTTGATTGTTTGATTGATTGATTTATCAAAAATTAACGTAAGCTAATTATTAGTAAATTAGGAGTGCTCTTCAGGGTCATTTTGAAAGTTTCCGGTCTCAACCAGACCGGCATAGTGGAGATAACTGATATTTCCAGTTATTTCACTACAAGTATTAGTCGCCTCTATTTATGGATCGCACTCCAGCTTAACATCAGGCAGATTGCAACCATATGCAGTAAAAAGGTAAATTTAAATAGTGGTAAGCAGTGGTATCCAGTTTGCCGATCTAACTAGGCCAGCATAGTGGATGAGACTGATTTATTTTTTACATTCCTATACTAATCTAGTAAAGTACTTGTATAATAGAAACAGGACAACCAAAGTACATGTATCAAAATACATAGGTACCGGAAAGTGGTTTTGAACTTGTCTCTCTGTTTATGTAACCATTGCCCTGCCACTACACCAAGGTCGCCTTGATTACTTTGTATTTATTCGTTGTAGTAATTCCCTCCATTCATGGACCACACTCCAGCTTAACATCATACAGAGTGTTGTCATATGGTGTCAGGGCACAATAAAAAAAAACATACCTGTAGAATTGTCTTGCCATCTTCTAGTTGTTGAATCCCAGACAGCAACCCGACTATCACCAGCAGCTGTGCCAGCTCTCACCATCGCAATAATAGGCTCCAATAACTCACCACGTACATTTGCGTCCACTGGAAAAAGATAATAAAAATTATGACCTCGACTTGCCTGAGCCAATCCAAGAGCGCCGATGACTGAAAAAAAACAACGATTGTCTCAGTCGCCGCCACTATCATAGTTGTGGCTCGACATATCACGTAGGCCAGGAGTACGGTCTATGAATCGAGGCTACCGCTAATACCCTTAGATAACTACTAGGAAATAACTAAACTATCTTAATCTACGAGATGAACACGAAACGCGACTAAATCACTTCACCGTCTGTGACACTTGAAAGTGGTGGTACTACCCCGGGTCGGCAGCTGGGTACCACTGCCAAATCCATATAAAATGATCACTTCTGGTGTACCACGCCAGGGTGCTACTTCCTAGCCTAACATCTAACAGATTTGACCACGTGCGGTCAAATAGTAAATATTAAGAGTGGTAGGCAGTGTGCCAAGTATGCCGATCCGGGGTAGTCCTATCACTTACAAGTATAAAAAACCATGAAGTAACTTGGTCGCGTTTCGGGATCAGCTTGTAAGTTGCCGGTTCCAACTAGGATGGCATAGTAAAAGTACCTGCTACTGTACCGAACCGACAACCGATGGGAAAAAAAGGTTCTAGAGAGGAGACCACGAACCGGAAGACGCAGCGTAGGTATGCCTCCCACTAGGTGGACTGACGACATAGTGAAAGTCACGTATAACCGATGGATGCAACTGGCATCTTGTCGTTCGGAATGGCTTCTAAGGGGGCGGCCTATGTCAGCAGTGGACGCCTTCTGGCTGATGATGATAATGATGATGAATAGCAGTCACTGTACTCCAACTTAATATCAGGGGAGGTGCTGTCATATTGTTAATTGGTTAGTTGTCCTGTTTCTATAATACAAGCGCTTTAGTAGCTTAGTATAAAAATGTAAATTAATAAATAAAAAAAAATATATCGAGCCATGATATATCAATACCTACTCAATTTAAAACCAACAACAGGTGATGTGATCTCCATATTCATATCCTCCCTTTTGGTACTCCTTCCATAGTAATCCTTTTGTCTATGACCCCTCAACTGATCCTCGTTGTCAACTTGAGGGAATAATGGGAATAAGGATGCTTGCTCATACATTGACACAACTAAATTATGCAATTTATTCTGTGCTAATAAAACACCATTTTCTGTTGTACTGTAAAGTAATGATTGAGGTATCTGGAAAAATATAAATTAATATTTATTATTAAAAGCCATATTTCGACAGTTCAATTTTTTTTTCATTTCTATACTAAGCTACAAAGTGCTTGTATCATAGAAACAGGACAACCTAAGTATCAACAAAGTATCAAAGATACATTGGTACCGGTGAGTGGTTTCGAACCCGTGCCACTCGGCATACATACCCACTGCACTGCCACTACACAATGGTCGCCTCAATTTACACAAGATGGCATTGCAAACTTATTAGCTGTCAAATCATACTTCATACCGGGGGCCCGATTCTCTTAATACATTATGACTGCGTAAAGAAAGTGGCCGCGGTCGCAAGTGTCCAATCAACGTAGTTCACCAATTATTACTACGGGTCTTCCTGACCGACGGGTTCTCACCGGAATACGAAAGGTCAGCTGGAGTTCGAGACAACCCACCCAATGTATCTTTGATATATGTACTTTGGTTGTCCTGTTTCTATGATACAAGCACTTTAGTAGCTTAGCATATAAATAAATATATATATGCTCACCTGTACACTGGCATGTATAAGAGCATCGCTGACAGTGGGCAATGGCGACACAGTCCTGTTCGTTGTTGTGCAATGTAACATGCGTCGTGTCAAATGCATGGCAGTGTACCAAACGCAGAACACACCACTGAAACCATCGCGCACAGGAAAGCTTTCAATTGCGAAGTTTGGCTGAAATTATAAAGATATATTAAACAAATTTTATGCGGCTTATTATAGTTTGATCATTTTGCTATCCAAAATAAAGAATAAGATTAGGATAAGAGTGGTAGGTAGTGGTACCCAGTTTGCCGATCCGGGGTAGTACCACCACTTACAAGTATACAGACCGTGAACTGATTTGGTCACGTTTCGGGATCAGCTTGTAAGTGGATGTGATTGCTACTCACAGTTATTGAATTGTAGTAGCAGTGACATTCATTCATGGACCACTCTTCGGCTTACCATCAAGAGGGGTGCAGTCATATGTCACTATAAAAATAAATATTTTAGAATTACATTGTAATTTTCGTATATGAAACGATTTTTTAATATGCTATATGCTACTGTTAATACAATTTAGCCCAAGTCCCCATACAAAATGAATGCTTGTCCTTTGTTTTAATAATACATTTCTACTATACTAAACTTGGGCAACTATAAAAAAAACTGGGCAACCAAAGTACATGTTTTAATTTTTTTTTATTGTGACATCTGTACTCTACCCGTCTGATGATAAGCAGGAGGAGGCCCAAGAGTGACGACGACTGAGAAAACCAAGTTTGTCAGCTGCCTCAGTCGCCGTCACTATGCCGACCAAAATCATAAGGATAATATATATAATAGATAAAATAGACTGGTACCAGCTAGTAGTTTAAACCGGGACTTTTCGATTAGCATGACCATTTGACGACCACTAGACCACACCTATACAACACTTAAAACCTACCTTTTGCCCTTGTACATTTTTAGTGTACAAAGATAACTCTTCAGCTGCATGCATTAAATTTGTACATGAATGGTATTGTGTCTCCGCTGACACCATTACTGAGGGTGTTATGTTCATAGCAGCACTTATTACATTCAGTAAAGATGAGCCTGCAACAGAATGTTACACCATTAATAATACTTGCTTAAGGACAAGTATACAGACTGTGAAGTGATTTGGTCACGTTTCAGGATCAGCTTGTAAGTTGCCGGTTTTATACAGGCCAGCAAAGTGGATGTGATTGCTACTCACAGTTATTGAATTGTTGTAGCAGTGACATTCATTTATAGACCACACTTCGGCTTAACATCAAGTGGGGTGCTGTCATATGTTGAGTCACAATAAAAAAATTAAAAAAATAATTTAATAATGTACCCAGAGTCGTACAGTAATTATTTTCCATACAAGGATAGAATAAGGAATAGCACAGTGCGTGATAGATAGATAAATCTGATATGGCTAAACAAGGCAGGCCCAGGAGGGTGTTTTTCGATCCAATCGGAGACATTCTTTTTCTTGAAAGGTAGGTTGCCTAGTGCCCATAGCCATAGCCATTGTATGAGGAAAATTGTGGATGTGAAGAAAGCGAGTTGTGTCAGGATCGTGGCAAGTGGCGCTTCATTGTCTCTTCATTGCCTATCCCTGTGGGAAAAAGGCGTGACAAATTGATTGATTGATATTATTGTCTGTCTTAGTTATTTTATTTAACACAATCGCAATCAGTACGTAAACAAAATTCCTTCAGGATTCTCTGCTAGTTGATGTTTGGGACAAATATACAATTACAGTAATAGTACTTTTATTATATAACTAAGTACATACACTCCTTTAAGACAATGAATGTTGATAAAAAATAAAGTAAAATCAATAATGATATAAACAGGGAGTAGCAGATTCTTATTACTACAGCTGTATACTATAGCTGTAAATACAAAATAAAATATTTGGAGAGATTTCCGGGTGCCACGATGGCTGCAAAGTCACATCAAATAAACATCGGAATAAAATAATCAAAATAAATGCATTAGTAAGTCGCAAATACTTGCTTGAATTTCATAAACAATGTTAGTGCAAAACCTCAGAAAATCTATAGCTATCTATACATACCTAAATCTCTCTCCTCTTCAATATACTGCATATAATTCCTAACAGCATGCACAATAAACTTCACATCATCAGGATCAGTGATCTCCGCTAATGGATAAGTCTTCTCTTGTATCAACATAGCCAACCTTTCTGTTGCATTATGTGCGGAAAACTGCACCAAACTAACATTTAACAACGCAAATTGTTGTAACAATTTCGTTATATTACTCATATAGGAACATTCACTTGTATTCGCAACACCCCAAGTTCCATTATTATTGCAAAATCTGTACGCATAACCTTCACCGCTTCGACAAGGTATTGAAGCTGTTCGATTCACTAATAACTGCGGCCAAGCATATAACCCCTTGTTATCTACACTCTCATCTGTCATACAATATTGAGTCTTATTTGAAAGTACAAGAACTTCAACTGTATAGTTGTATTTCACACCAAATTGGTCACTGTAGATACAAATCCAACTTCCCATATGATGTTGAGTTATGTTTGGAAAATGTATTGTAGTTTCTGCTATACCTTCTTCTTGCATATCAGTATTAGTAATGTTAACCACACAGACTTCTAACATAGGATGTATCCAACGTAACTCATACTTGGCTAGGATTGAAGCAAAAGGAGCATTACAGCTTAATGTTAATGTATCACCCTCAAAAACAACTTGGTCATGTGCCGGTTTCACTAGCAATGAATTTAGCTGAACTAAGGTCCCGCAAGCAGAGAGGTCAAGAAAGATTTTTAACTTTCGGATAGTTTTTGTTGCCATGCTCTCTGGAGATGCACATTTTGGATTGCCAACAAGTTTTACTCCTGATTCTCTTGACCAATCGCTGATCCATAAAAGGTCACAATCGCAATGGAGAAAATTTTCTGTAATATCCCTGTAAATAAACAATCAATCAATGTCATTTCTCCAATGGTAAAATGATAATGATCCTAACATTTATCAGTGTGGATCCTGACACTGAATTAGTATATTTTGTGGCTCGACACATAACGGTACTCTACTGGATGTTATGGATGATGTTAGGCTGAACCAAGTGACAACCAAACTGTTAGCCTACCACTCTTAAACATCCTAGGCTAATTTCTTTTATTGACAAATATTTACCTTTATTTCTATCAGAATAAAGATTAAATTGATAATACAAAAACTATTTAGCTTGATCAAAAATAATGTATCGATACCTTAATTCGCAAACCGGCTAACTCCATTTTTACCGAATTTTAGTTTTTGATGCAGGATTTAAGACTGACATAATCCGCACATTTTAAAATAAATAATAACTCTCTAAACTTTAAACTTCTTGAATAAATCACCACAAGAAAACCGAACAACTCCAAGCAATACGTAAAGTCACGATTATAACGGCTAACTCCAACAATTCAATTTTGTTTGGCGTATTACACGTGTGCATACAGTGATATTTAATCAAAAATCAGCAGAGACAATGGAGCGCCACTTGCCTCGATCCTTACATAACTTTCTTGCTTCTTTCATATCCCCAATTCTCGTCATATAGGCTCTGTGGTTATGGGCACTAGGCAACCCAGATTTCTTGACCTTGTTTAACGCATCCACCTACATCAGGTTTATAAATTTCTTTTGTCGATCTACTTTCACTCATCCTTTCCATGTGCTCAAGCCATCGAAGCATTCCTTTGTCAATCCTTGTCACTAGATCTTCTTTCAAACCACATCTATCGCGCACTGTGCTATTCCTTATTCTATCCGCTAACGTCACTCCACATACACTCCTTAATGACCGCATTTCTACAGCGTTAATTCTACTCTCATGCTTCTTCTGCCATACCCAACCTTAACTTCCTTACATTAATGTAAGAACAAGCACCGCATTATGAACAGCCATCCGTGACTTTTGGGACATTATTTGTCTGTTCCTTATACTATGGATGGCACCGTTCACTACGTTACCCTTTTGCACTCTTCTCTTAATATCTTTATCACACTTTTCATCCCTAGTAAACATACTTCCCAATTAAACAAATTGTTTGACTCGTTCCACTTTCTTGGTGAAGCTACACAACCATTGGCAACCCTAAAGGTGTCTTACACTTTTAGAGATGCCAAACCAGTCAGATAGCGCCTCATTAATTTGAACACATGCACTGGAATCCTCATAGAGAGATTTCAGTGCACGGACCAAACGCTCCCTTAACCCAAACCCGGACAGCTGCCGCCACAATTCATTCCTGTTCACTCTACCATAGACATTCTCAAGGTCAACAAAAGCACAAAACACCTTATGGTATTTTGCCAACATTTTTCGCTGACTCATCTTAAAGAGAAGATTTGATCAATACATCCCATCCCTTTTTGAAATCCCGCTTGCGCATCCTAAATTTCATCATCTGTTTCATGCATCACCCTTTCAATCAATTCTTTTGCATACATCTTGCCAACAATACTAAGAAGGCTGATTTTTAGGTTCCTGATGTGACAATATCTTACGATAATTTGCCGCATGACAGCTTAACTTTACAGCCAGCATAAATACAGCTTCCTCGAGCAACAGAATGTTATTTAGCGTGATCATGTATGTTTCACAAATGAACAACAAAGTATTAGTTTACATTCAACTAGAGGTAATGATTTATGTTCTATGCCTTTTACTTCATGTACTAACACAATGTTGATGTCTGACTATGAAATAGTTGAGAATATTGTATTGGAAAAAATATCTGAAACTGAAATGAACACTTCATATTCTCCAAGTTTATTGAGCCACAATCAAGCTATAACTCATTTGGACATAACTAACAGTGAATGCATCCAAACACATGTTTTAGATAATTGCATATCAAACAATTCCTTAACATTAGATAGCAACATGCCTCAAGAGCTCTTTTCCCAACAGATTTTTAACCAGATGTCTTTACTTCATTTTAGAAATAAACTACACACACCGGCAAAATTAGAGGAACATAACAAAATTCTCAATATTTTTGAAAATAATTTATTGCCTATGTACTTTTAGCACATTTATTTAATTATTTATATATGAGAAGCTAAAATAACACAAAATTAGGTTATAAAAACTTGTAACATAAAAAAAAACAGCAAAAAGTATAAATAAACAAAATCTTTGAAATATGAGTAACAAGAGTTGAAGTAAAATTATTAACATTTATAAAAGAAATGCAAAGTTAATAGCGTGTACTGCCTTCTCTGGCTCTTATAAGAGCCTGGATACGCCTTCCCATACTCTCAAATGTAGCGCAAACTTAAGCTCCTGGACATTTCTTGGAGCTGGAGTTTTAGCTCGTACCCTTCATCCAATGATGTCCCACACATGCTCTATCGGATTCATATCCGGGGATCGCGCTGGCCAATCCATCTGGGCAATACCAACATTATTAAGTTATTTTTGTACGATGTTTGCGGTATATGGCCGCGCATTATCGTGCATAAAAATGAAATTTTGGCTACAAATAAGACAAAAGGCACACCATGGGGTTCTAAAATGTCTGTTATGTATCTCTGTACTGTTAAAGAACCACCGTCAACGATCACAAGCTCTGTGCGGGCTCCCAAACATATGCCACCCCAAACCATGACGGAGCCTCCACCATAAGCCACTGTTTCCGTAAAATTTGTTGGGTTATAACGTTCTCTGCGAAATCTCCACATTCTTTCTCGCCCATCAACAAAGTTTACACAAAATCGAGTCTCTTCACTGAACAAAACTCGACTCCACTCACTTGTCCAATTTTGGTGTTATGTGCAAATAATAATCTGGCTCTCCGATGTCCTGCCTCCAGTTTCGGTGCTTTTGCTGGCAGTGAGTCTTCTTCTCACTGTACGTTCGCTTACACGCACATCTTGGACCTCCTCCAACAGATTTTGGGTCTGCACAGCTGTTTGACGGCGATTTCTTAAGGTTCGTCTCTTATAAAACGGTCATTCTCTATCGTTTTCGCCCGATGTCTGCCTTGTCCTCGTCTGCGAACGTAAGATCCAGTCTGCCTGTAACGTTAAACATCGCGATGGACCACAGAAACCGATACACCTAAGGCCTGACTGACCGAACGGTAGGTGTGATCATGGTTACAGCCCTGGCGAGTGTAGTTGCTGGCAAGTCACTCATTTTGTATTAAAACGATGTGTTCTTTTCAAAATCAAACGATGAAATGAGCTAAACTTACATTGCACTACACAAAACACCGTTTTTATCAAAAACACTTATAACGTCAATCATCGACAAACACTTATAGGGGTAGGATTTCAATTTTTAAAAAAACTAACTTGCCCATTAAATATTTTATTTCTTAAATGCGTCGGAAACTATAAAAAATAATTACACGTCGCTCGACCCACTTGAATTCAAGATATGGACCTTTTTACAAATGTTCCTCTAATTTTGCTGGTGCGTTTAGTTGATTATAGTAGCTCTGATAGTAAATCATATGAGTATCAACTTAACGGAAATAACGATGTGAAGTAAATAAGGAGAAATAGTCAAGTGAAAAAATAAAAAATGGAAAGAGAGGAAAAAAATACTGCGGCAAAAATAAAATTGATGGTACATGGAAGAAAGATATAAAGAAGTTTCAAAGATATCAAATTTTATAAGTCCGTAAGACCAGGCAAAATAAAAAAAGATTCAAAGGCCAAAGGTATGTGCAATTTTAATATTGTCTTTTTAGAAGAATTAATTGCTTACGCAAAGACGACATTCTTAAGTTACTGCTATAAAATAAATATTTGGATCTTCAACAACTCAAAACATGCCCATAGATTATGAAACCAACTATAAGAACTTACCTCATGAGAATTGAATAAAATTTAAGTAAAATATACTATTATTTTCATTAAATTGCCAGTTTTATTTTTCCCTATAAAAACATACAACTCCCTCTTCATTCGTACTTTGAATTTAAAAATCCGGCCAACTCCTAAATCAACTCATTTAATAAGAATAATAAAAATGTTTACCTGTCTATTAATAAAAAAAATGTGTATTTACTTATTATCTACCAACGGGATTTTCATTTTTTCTAGATTCCTCATAGTTTAGATATAAATATGTTTTTAGTGTCTCCTGTAAAATTCACTAAAATGGAGTTGGCCGGATTGCGAATTAAGGTATCGGTATGTTATCATATTAAAATTAATATTTATATATTTTAGTTTAACAAATCAATGTTATAGATACTTACAATTGCTTCAAACCAACGAGATAATCAAATGTATTAGGCGTTATTGTTCTTATGTGATTATGAGCTAACACAAGCCTTTCTAGGTTACCCAAGCTCTTGAACATTTCCTTGTAAACATTACTTATTTGATTATCCGATAAATCAAGCCGTTGCAAATTTGTTAAATTGTAAAATGCATCAGACTCTATGAGAGATATTTGGTTATTGCTTAGATCCCTGCAAATGGTACGATTTCATGTTTAAATATTGTACATGATTTAAACAAAAAGATTATAACTGTGTACATCTGTAATTAAAATCGAAAAGAATAAAATCCTCTAGTCACAGTTTACATGTGATTGAGTAATAAAGATAGGATTTTCTTCTATGGAATCTTTATTACTAATTTTGTCCAGCATAGTGACAGCGACAGAGGTAACTGTAAAATAAGATTTTTTCAGTCCTCAATGCTCCCTTGCTTACCATCAAGCAAGTTGAACTCAGATGGCATCTCAATTTTTAAAAATCATATGACAAAAAATTATAAAATTACTTTAAACTAAACTAAAGTTATAAGATTGAGTTCATAGCTGCCGGGCATTTTTATTATTAGACCCTTTTACATGATTATTGATGTTGGCTAAACATTAAGAAACAGAAGATAATTAAAAACATATCAATTTTTGTTTGAAAACTTACAATTTTTGTAAATTAGGTAAATGTAGATCTCTTGATAAAGTTGAAATGGCATTTCCAGATAGATTTCTATAAAGAAACAAGATAATATTTACTATAGGATTCTTTAAACAATTTTAATTGATAAACAGAGGGCAGTTGCCATAAGCTAGAACTACATAGTGTTAAGCTGAAGTGCGGCCCATGAATGAATGTGACTGCTACTACTGTTTAATAACTGTAAGAAGCAGTCATATCCACTATGCCGGCCTAGTTGGAACCAGCAACTAATCTCGGAACTAGACTTTGTCACTTCACAGTATGTGTACTTGTAAGTGGTAGTCTACCACAGATTGGCAGACTAGGCACCACTGCTCTAGATAGCCAGACTTAGAGCAAAATTCCACCTCTTTTTTTTTTTAATTAGTAAATATTTGTAATATTTATTCTAATTCTAATTTCCATTCAAAGCTGTCAATGAATATTTGAGAAAACAGAGCATAAATACCAAGAACAACCCAAGACAGTAAGTCTAGTGATAGTGTGCAGCAAAAGATCTTGCTTTTCGAATCTCTAATGCATATAAAACTGTTTTTAGTTTTGTATACAAACAATTGTACAAGTTAATCCTATAAAACTTTATACTAAACTAGCTACAGTACATTCAACTTTATTTACTCATGAGCATCTATCCTGTATTAACAGATAATTTAAAAATTAATATTGAAAATTCAACTTCATTTAAATTAATCAATTACATTACTTACAAGCTTACAACAGTAGCCACAAATTTATTGAAATCTATCTCCTTAATTTCAGTTATCTGACTTCCACTACTGCCACATTTGATCTTCAAGAACTCTGTTTCAACACCAGACCCAATCTCAGTTCCTTTGATGCCCTTACAAATGCATAATGATGGGCATGTTCCACTACATTCCCAAACGATCAGAAAGAAGGAAAAAGCAGCCAAAAACAGCTTCATTGTTAAAAATTATCAAGTTTAATGGAAGTGGCACAAAGCCAAATACAAAATACTATCTCATTCTCATATTCTCGAGAAATTAAACACAAACACACAAAATGAGATAAGCGTCAACACATCACTGTAATATATTATTCTAGGAATTGAAAATCTCATACACTTTATGTTTGGAAATATAAAAGAAATACAGACATTTAACAAACATTTGACTATGCAAAAGTTTATTACATTGAAAAGATAAACATTCCCCAATCTGTCCAAATTTTTGACTGACTGATAGGTAATTTGATTGATTGAGATTGAATAAAAATCTGCAAATGAACGAACGAATCTTTCATAGACAATTTTACCGCTTTTCTCTCTCGTCATTTAGGCAAAGAAATTAATTAGGTTATATACTTTTCATACTAGGCTATGGTCGTCTTACATGTCTACCAACAGTACATAAATGAATGACCCTGTCAAATTCAAATTTTGCCCGTTGAATTGGACTTGATGAATTCGCGTCGAAGGATTCATGTTACGTGATTCTTATTATATTATTATTTTGTAAGATATTTGTGAACAATGGATTTTCGTTTTTCAAGATTTTCTGAAGACGAACCTCCTCATAGATCGAAACTAGGAAACAGAGCAAACCCTAATCTTAAAAAAAACTTATTCGAGGTATCAGAAAGTGAAGAACTTGTTCAAGTTTATTTGAGAGTGAAGCCGACAAATACTCCTAATTCTCTATATTCAATTATTGATAATCGTTCGTTCGTAACTAATGTGGACACAACATCTGCTGGACATGGACGTCGTACACAGAACAATGTTTCCAAACTTTATACTTTTTCACATATATTTGGTGCAGATGTTTCTCAGAAGGTAAGTCATTTAACATTTATAATAACTATTACTTTAAGGTATAATTTTTCATATCAAAGTTTTGACAGGATTGTGGCAAGTGAGTTGTGTCGTCTGCCTATACCTGTCGAAATTACAATTATTATAAGCTGGGTTATTTATACTCATAAGGGTAGATCTTAGGTAAAAAACTTACAAAAACCATACTAAACTTATAAATATATTAGCAAAATATATTATAAAATATACTATGTTTAAGAAAATAAAATTGTTGCAGGAAATATTTGATCATGTAGTGAAAAATAATTTAAGAGAGTTAACAGCAGAAGGGCGGAGTTATACATTACTGACTTATGGTGCTTCTGGATCTGGAAAGACTTACACATTAATGGGAACTGAAGCCTCTCCTGGGCTAGTACCTAGATCATTAGAATATTTATTTAAATTGGTGGATGCAGCTCAATATCCTGTTTATAAACCAATAGATGGACATGCTGATAGATTAAGTTATGAACAACAAAGTCATGAATTACAGGTATTATATATTTTTCATTTTGACATTGATTTAGCCATGGAGCCATGGAGAGCAGTAAGATGAGTGTAAAACTTACAAATAAAATACCATACTGTGCTCCAAAACACAAATTTCTGATGTAGCTGAAAAATCCGCCAAATTGAAGTGAAACTGGGTGGGTCATGTCTGATGCATTATGGGCAATTTCCACTACTGAGTGGACTCCAGATTGCAAAGGACATAGCGGTAGGCTCAAACGCCGATGGCAAGACTCCTACAATAATTTGTGGCAAGAGAGGGATGTTTTTGCCCAGCAGTGGGACATAGGCTAATAATAATAATATATACTTTATTGGTGTAATTTTTGTTTTAATTATTTTCCAGTGGGTATCTAAACTTCGCAATGTATCAGCTCCTCACCGTGATAAGTACAAGAGGATGAGTGTACGTCTCACCACAGACTTTGCACAAAGCACATTTGACTTAACAGAGACAACAAAATATTATGTTTGGGTAAATTGATTATTTTTTTATACTCTTCTACATCTGATTTCAACTTGGTAAGGAAGGAGAAGTCCAAGAGCACCAACCATTGAAATAACCATTATATATTTTCCTCAGTCGCCCTTACTATATTATATATCTCCCTTTCTGAGAATTGATATCTTGGTCGAGATAGCTTTTGATCAAATGAGATATAAATGCTATGGTTATAATCATCAAGTTTTTTATAACTGGAGAATGGCGTTAGTCTTTGTTACTTACTGTTAGGCTCTGCTAAGTTTACCATTAAGCTCTGCTGAGATTACCTTTAAGCTCTACTGAGATTACCATTAGTTTCTGTTGGGTTTACCATTAGGCTGCACTACTATCACAATATATCTACATCCCATGAACGGACGGACGAACGGTTTAGCGACTGGTTTGTTGCGCGTAAAGTCCCGGGTTCGATCACCGGTCGGAACAAATATTTGTTTCATAGATTTTATTTGTAATATTTAATAATATTGAATGTTGCAAATATTTGTTAATAAAAAAAAAAGAGATCGATATTCGCTTCGGGTCTGGTTATCAAAAAGTGGTAGGCAGTGGTTCCCAGTCTGCCGATCCGGGGTAGTACCACCACTTACAAGTATACAGACCGTGAAGTGATTTGGTCACGTTTCGGGATCAGCTTGTAAGTTGCCGGTTCCATCTAGGCCGGCATAGTGGATGTGATTGCTACTCACAGTTATTGAATTGTAGTAGCAGTGGCATTCATTCATGGACCACACTTTGGCTTAACATCAAGCGGGGTGCTGTCATATGTCGAGTCACAATTAAAAAATAAAAAATAATAAAAAAAACATAATTAATGATACTCAAATGAGATTGGCCTTCTTCTAATATAAGTCTGATAATTAAACTTATTTGTTTATATTATCTGCCTTAGACTGCTTGATGTTAAGTTGGAGTGTGGTCCATGAATTACTGCTTGAGTGCAATCAGCAATAGCATAAGCATTCACATTAAAAAAACTAAGCAGTCTAAGCAAAAACTAAACTAAACTAAAAAAAAACTAAGCAGCTTAGGTATTCTGGCAATTTTCCCTGATTGATAGTGTACAGACAGTATAGAGATCATAAGAAAGCCTTTCATTTGTCTCTTTCCTTTACTACTTATTTTAAAATTTTACTCTGCAGTTATGTCAGGATCGTGGCAAGTGGCGCTTCTTTGTCTCTTCCTAGCCTTTTGGGATAAAGGTGTTACAATATGATTGATTGATTGATTTCTCTGCAGGTATCCTTTGTAGAAATATACAATGAAGCTATATATGACTTATTAGTGCCTGGGGATAGGAAGACAGCACCAAAACTCATTATAAGAGAGGATACCAATGGAAATGTTCATGTTAAGGTAATTTATTGAACAGCCTTCCTCTCATTTTCTATGACACTTGATACTTTGCAGTCTCTGGCTACCCTACATAAGTTCCGTACAAAATTCCTTTCATCTAGCCTTCTTCTTTTGAGCCTACCGCGATCTCGTACAATCTAGCTGTAGTGTATAGATGGGGAACGTGTTAAATGGATTCGGGGGCTGAGGTGCAGCGGGGCGTCAAACAACCCCCACCCGTAACTTAGTGGCCGCCATTAGTGACGCGAATAGCTCGGCGATGTCACTTAATATCGATAAAAACGTGTCCGTATTGTCTTTGATTATTATAAAATTAGTGAATTAATTGAATAAAAGAGAGTCGTCATCCCTAGTCAGGCTAGAATCATTATAAGAAACGTGATTAAAATGTGTGAAAAAGAAAAAAAACATGCAGTCACTATTCCCAAAACAACGCCGCGCCAATAACTTTGAATTTTTACTCATGAAAACTTCCTTTTAATGACTTATTTTTGAACAATTTGTGTTGCATTTTTATTGAAAAATTTGTGTTTTTTTTTAAATCTAAAGCTTGATAAAACTAGTGTAATATTTAATAATTATTTTATACAGGGTGCTCGGCATGCTTTCGTGCGTTCAGGCGCCGAAGCATATGACGTAATGGTAGCAGGCAAACAAAACTTGCAAGTCGCAGCCACTGGTGTTCACGCACACTCATCAAGATCACACTGCATATTTACTATTACATTGCTTACAGATACACCAAGTAAGTCTAATTATTTATTTATTGCTTATATTATTCGAAGAACCGACAACCGATGTGGAAGAAAGGTTCTAGAGTGGAGACCACGAACCGGAAGATGCAGAGTAGGTAGGCCTCCCACTGGGTGGACTGACGACATAGTGAAAGTCACGAATAACCGGTGGATGCAACTGGCATCTTGTCGTTCAAAATGGCGTTCTATGGGGGAGGCCTATGTTCAGCAGTGGACGCGTTCTAAATGATGATATTACTGCGAATAAGCATTAATATCAAGGCTCCTCTCAGGCCTCTACCGCTACTCCGACGGCGAATTTTCTACAGGAGGTCCATAATATCATTTTATTGAAATGAAATAAAAATCATTTACTCATCGTCTATTTTTGTAACTTGACAACTGACCTCGACCAGCCTCAATTGCTATCACTATGCGGACCAACATGGTTTCTGAGGCTAGAGTCACAAAAAAGTCACAGAAAACTTAATTCCTGTACATTTAACATTAGGTAATACTTAAAAAATATCAAAATATATATTGTAGCTCGACATATATGTATACGGTGTACAATATAATATACATATATGTACGGCACATCCCTGATGTTAAGCTAGAGTTCTGTCCATAAATAGAGCCAACTGCTACTTTGGTCAAGTAACTGCAATTGACAGTCTGCTTCAGTGTCGCCTCCAGGAAGGCGAGGAGACCCTTCTCGTTCCTGCAGACCTCTGGAAGCGTCCTTGTGTTGCCAAGGAACTTGTGTCTAGCTTTGAACACTCCTGCAACTCAAGAGCGCAGCTGTCTTCTCCTTCAGACAGCCCCTACAAAGAGGGCTGTCCAATATGTTGAGATTATACTTGAAACCGGCTACTTTTAAGCTGATACCAAAAATAGTAATACACTTCACACTCTGTACAATAAAAGTTTACAGAGTACAGACTTTAAAAGTGGTATAGATCCCGGTAGAAAAAGAGCGCTGACTTTTGAACTGCGTAGCATAAGGATCGGCTGATAAAAAGAACGTTGGTCAAGTGCGGTAGGATTATATAATTGAAGAATATATCATTGATAAGAGTCCACGGATATAGTTGTATAATAAATTGTATTATACGTAAACTATAAGTTTCACAATCATTGTTTCTATCACAAGTTGATAATGCATTTGTTTATTTAATATTTGTTGTTTAATATACATATATATTATTATATATATCATTATTCTATAAGTTGACAATGCCCTTTTACAGCAGCTTCGATTATACTACTAAACATGAATATATATTTAATTTATCAATTATTTAATGTTATTATTTTTTACTATTTTTATGTAGACGTACAAAAGTGCTGTATTGCAGCCTACTTGTAATAAATAAATTTAAATTTTTGAATATTGAGGAGCAAGTTCTCTATTCTGTCGTGCTTATAATTGATAAAATTCTAATATTAACGAAATTAATAAAGTAAGTAGGTGACAAAACAAGTTACCGCGCAGCTTTATAGCCAGTGCTCTTTTTCTCTGCCGTGATTTATAGTACGGGGCAAACAACCACCAACTGTCTACCTACCATTATTGAATTTTAAAGTTAAATTAAAGAAGATTCTATAAAACTGAAGGCGTCCACTGCTGAACATAGGCCTCCCCAACGCCATTCCGAACGACAAGAAGCCAGTTGCATTCACCGGTTACCCGCGACCTTCACTATGTAAGTCTACCTAGTGGGAGGCCTACCTACGCTGCGTCTTCCGGTTGTCGGTTCTTCGAGCGATGTGGCATTAATGGCATTATCTATTTTAATTTCTATTAAACAGATGGGATAAAGATATCGTCTGTCAAGTTGTGCGATCTGGCTGGTTCCGAGCGTATGAACCGCACGCATAATACTGGAGCTCGCATGACAGAATCCAGATCTATTAACACATCACTACATGTATTAGAACGATGTCTACATGCTTTAAGACGAAACCAGCCTAATATTATGGTGCCTTATAGGTAATTATTATTATTTATTTAAAAAGTAAGCCGCAAAACTGGAGTGGGACTGGGCAGGTCATCTCTGTCGCATGTCCGATGCATTATGGGCCAAGTCCACTACTGAGTGGACTCCAGATTGCAGAAGACATTGCGATAGGCCCAAACGGAGATGGCAAGATGAGATGGACTCCTACAATAGTTCGTAGCGAGAGATCGCCAAATGTCATGAGTCATGGAAAAACGAGAGGAAGGCCTTTGCCCACCAGTGGGACAAATAAATAGGCTAATAATAATAAAAATATTTATTTAGTAATATTTTCGCATAATAAATAAGCTTTGGAAGAGAATGTAGTGACCAAGATTGAGAAAGATCACCTTTAATATCTGACGACAAGCGTAGCCGAACGGTTAGCGATTAGTTTGTTGCGCGTAAAGTCCCGGGTTCGATTCCCGGTCGGAGCAAATATTTGTATCATAGCTTTTATTTGTAATATTTAATAATTATAATAAATGTTGCGAATATTTGTTAATTAAAAAAAGACAACTTACAAGCTGACCCCGAAACGCTACTGAGTAACTTTACGTTCTGTATACTTGTAAGTGGTGGATCGGCATCAGACTGGGCGCCACCGCCTATAGCTTGTCTAACTATAAATGACACGCCCCTCCATAGTGTTCTTAAGATGAATGCAAATATTCCTAACTATATTACTATACTTCATCAGCGTGCTCCTCCTTTTGTGTCTAACCAGCAACTGAATGACCAATTACAATTAAATTTTCAGTGTGTTGCATCCATATTTTATATTCGGCGAAGGGCCGCGTTCTTTCGGCGGACTCTACCACTTTTTAATTTGTACTATGATTTTAGGGAATCAAAGCTGACTCGTCTCCTGGGCAGTGGTCTTTCTGGTGCCCGTGGTGAGCCTGTCACTATGTTAGTAACAGTGAACACATCCCCGCATTATATTAATGAAACAAGACATGTATTGCAATTAGCAACAGTCGCTAAAGAAATACGTATGTGTTAAATTTTATTTATTAAAAGAATTTATAAATCTCATGTGAATGGATACATTAAACAAGGCAGGCCGAGGAGGGTGTTTTCTTCTCAAATCGGGGACATTCTCAAGAAAGCTAGGTTGCCTATCGCCATAAATATGAAGAGAATTGTGAATGTGAAGGAAGCGAGAGAGTTGTGTCAGGATGGTGACAAGTGGCGCTCCATTGGCTCTGCCTATCCCTGTGGGAAAAAGGCGTGACAATTTGAAGCTACTGTTTTATTTTTATTATTGTAAATTGTTCTTATTTTGTGCGAATGTTCCAGAAATAAACAACACAATATTTGAACAAAATTCAACATCAAGTAGTGTTGAAGACATGAGTTCTTCATTGAATTCTGAAATATTGAAACTGCGCGTTGACAACGAACGATTGGAATTTGAATTTATGCAGTAAGTCTTTTTTTTATTATTTACTAGCTGAGCCCACGGTTTCACCCGCGTATACTAAGGTTTAAAACAGTCATAAAAAAGGAGGAAGTTCTCAATTCGACTGTATATACCTTTTTTGTCAATTGGAAACTTTAGTAAAAAATATATATTTTTTAAATTAAAAGTATCCTATGTAACTTTTAGTACCTTCAAAAATTTGTGTACAAAGTTTCATGATGATCGGTTAAGTTGTTAACTACCGCTTAATGTTCAGCTGGAGTGTGGTCCATGAATGGATGTCACTGCCACTACAATTCAATACCTGTAGCAGTCACATTCACTATGCCTGCCTAGTTGGAACAGGCAACTTACAAGCTGATCCCGAAACATGACCAAATCACTTCACTCCATTTGAAATGAGTTACAATAATATTCCTTGCAGTCCTTTATCTTGCTTCTTGGAAGCAAAGCTTATTTTTATCTTAATTTTGTAGATTAGTGGAAACTAATAAAAAGTTGCTAGCGTCAATTGAAGAAGAAAGAGCACTGACTGCTAAGAATACAAAAGAAATAGTTCAAGAAGTTAAAGATATGAGCAGGCAATATTATGAAGCTCAGTTGGAGTCTATGAAGGAACATTATAAGGCTGAGGTTTGTCTATTTTAAATTTTTTCATTTACATATCTATACTAAGCTAGTAAAGTGCTTGTATCATAGAAACAAGACAACTAAAGTACATGTATCAAAAACCTGCAAATGGTTTTTGAACCCGTGCTTTCGGTTTGCGTAAAAATTGCACTGCCAATACACCATGGTCGTCCTAAACATAACTACTATAGCTTGTCTAACTACAAATGACGCGCCCCTCCACTTTATTAGTCTATAGCTTTTTAAAAATACTTACAAAAGTACCTATACAACAAATGTACTTAATACTATAGTAAACTAGCTGTACCCGCGTAATATTAGGTTTATAACACAGTCATAAAAAAAAGAGGAGGTTCTCAATTCGACCTATTTTTGTATTTATAACTTATCTAAAAATGACAAACGGAAATGAAAATAAAAATAGAAAAATTTCAAACAGTTGAAACTATTGTCAATCGGAAACTATAGTAAAAATAATAATTATTTTTTAAATAAAAGTATCCTACGTTACTTCTAGTACCTCCAAAAATACGTGTACAAAGTTTCATGATGATCGGTTAAGTAGTTGTTGCGTGAAAACGTAACAAACAAACTCACATTCACATTTATAATATAATATAGTGGGATTAAAATGTGTGAATGGAATGACCAATTACAATTGCATTTTCGGTGTATTCGTAATTCGTAAATGCAGTAGAGAGGAGAGTTTCCTCTCGTATGGAAATGGAGTAGGAGAGGAGTAATTTCGGCTTAGACAGACTCGACCTAGCTATAATAATTTTTGAGCTATGATGCTCTCTTTTTACTTTCCCGCGAGCCCAAATTATTAAATAATATTTATAATTTCAGATGAATGAAGTTTTAAAAGAGTTACAAGCTGCAAAAAACAACAATACAATTAATAAGGTAAAATTGTCAAAATATGCTTTTTTCTTGAAGTCATTTTAATTCGTTATGTTCCTGTGGTTTGAAAGAAGATGTAATGACAAGGATTGACAAAGGAATGCTTCGATGGTTAGGCACATGGAAAGGATAAGTGAAAGTAGATTGACGAAAGGAAATTATAAATCTGATGTGGATGGATACCTTAAACGAGGGTGAGGAGGCTACGTGGATGGATACGTCAGGAGGGTGATTTGAGGCAAATCGGAGACATAGTCGAGAAAGTTCAGTTGCCAATTTGATTTTGACTGCGGCCGGCATAGTGACAGCGACTGGGGCAACCGTAAAGAATTTTGTTTTTACAGTCGTCTGCACTCTTGGATCTCTTCTTGCTTACCATCAGGTGGGTCGAGGTCAGATGTGGAGTCTTGATGAACTTTATTCATTGTGTGTATGCTCAGTCTATTCTTTGACTTTAAGCCGCCATCGACATGTGACAGCACCACGCCTAATGTTAAGCTTTCTTTTTATTGTGACTCGACATCAGGCCTCGACCCGCCTGATGGTAAGCAAAAGGAGATCCAAGATTGCAGACGGCTATAAAAACCGAGTTTCACGGTTGCCCCAGTCGCCGTCACTATGCCGGCCAAAGTAGCTTCTTCACGCATTCCATGAACAGAGACGACTACTACTATAGTTGAATTACTGCAAGTAGTAGTCGCATACACTATGCCAGCCTAGTTGGTATCGGCAACTTTTAAGCTTATTCCGAAACGCGACTGGGTGAATCACCTTATAGTTTAGAGCAGTGTTTCCCAATCTTTTTTAGGCCATGCCCCACCTTAATATTTCTAAAATTTTAAGGCCCCCTATACATAATTTTTATTTTTTTAAAATTGTTTTGTTCCCTTGTGAAATGTAAATTACAGCATTTTTTAAGAAATTGTCTTTTTTGTTAAATTTGTCACCGATTTCTAAGATTGCATTTAAATAACTCAAAGCGAAAGGGTTAAAGTCGTGTCGAGTCCATTTGATAATTGCCCCCCTTAACTATCAAATTGACCCCTGTGGGGCGTGGGCCTCACGTTGGGAAACACTGGTCTAGAGATAAACTATCGATTGTTTGCCTACTTTCTACTCTCCTACTCTCAAAGCTGGAGCTTATAGCTTATTTTACCCATGCATATTTAATTTACAAATATTTTCTTTTATTTACAGGAACATTTATTGAAAATTGTTTCTGCCCTTGAGGTAAGCTAAATAAATAATCGTCTTATTCAAAAGTGTGTATTCTACACCACTATTATAATTAATATGTGTGCCTAATATAATTATTTGAAGTATTTTTTTTAATTCTAGACCACTGACGATAAATTAGAAGAAAGAAAATTAATTAAACAATTGCGACTTCATTTAGAAGATGGAGGTTTGTATTTTTGTTATATTTAAAAATTCTTTTTCTTAATACGCAAAACATCGTACGCGGATTTTCCAACAAAACGTATTATGTCTAGTCAAATATAACTTTAATGTCGCTCGAACGTGGTGTAGTGGCACTGCAATGGTTACGCAAACCGAGAGCACGAGTTCAAAACCACTTGCCGGTACCAATGTATCTTTGATATATGTACTTTGGTTCTCCTGTTCTTATGATACAAGCACTTTAGTGGCTTAGTATATAAATCGCACGAATCAATCCACGAATGAAAGCAACTGCTAGTACATGTAAAACCTGTTACATCCGCTATGCGAGCCTAGTTCAAGCTGATCCTGATACGCGACTGAGTCACTTCACGTCTGTATGCTTGATAGTGGTGTAGTCTGTCTAAGCCGAAATGAGGCGCCCCTCCATCGCATTTGCGCACACGAGAAAACATAAAATATGAATGCAACACACCGAAAAGACAATAAATTGTAATTGGGTCATTCAGTTGCTGGTTGGACACAAAGGAGGAACACGCTAATGAAGTATAGTTAGAATTATTTGCATTCACACATTTAAATAAATTAATAAAGTGGAGGGGCGCTCATGAAGGGCGTCATTTATAGTTAGACAAGCTATAGTAATATTAAACTTGAAATAAATCGTGTTTACTTATTATAATTATTGTTTATCACCCATTTCAGATGATGAAATACAGATTATCGAACAAGAACCAACAGATTTTGTTCAAAATCACAAACAATCAGACGAACATGACTATAGACGGGAAACATATAATACTAGTGATGTATCAGTTCGTGAAAGTAGTTATTTAGAGAACGATATAACAGTACACTCTATAAAAGATGATCATCGTAAAAGTTCAAACTCTACTTACGACGATAAGGAATTATATGACTCTGTTATAAATGAATCTACTAATAAAAGCACAAATTCGACTATTGATGATAGTATAATGTTTAATGGCACTAGTTTGGCTAATTCAATCGATGATCAAAGTAAGAGAGGTACTTATTTTATTAGACATTCTATTCCAAAAAAAGTCAGTCCTAATTGTATACAATTAGCTGAAGAAGTAATTGAGGAAATTGAAACGGATAACAAAGACGTATCTTTTGAAGATACTAGACAAAGTTATGTATCTGAAAAATCACGGAATTCTACGAATTATAGTTTGAATGTGGATCCAGATACCGAAAGTGAAAAAATTGATGAGGGAGTTTATTGTATTGGATCTCCAAAAGGTGTGCCAACCGTGATATCTGACACGAAATCGCAGGCTACTGATAAGCAAGATTTAATTAAAACTACTGATATTGTCAAGGATAATGTAACTAATGTAATTTCCATTGATTTAATTATGGATAGTGATTCAAAATCACCTCTAGAAAGCAAGGAAATAAAAACGAATGCAAGTAATTTTGTGAAAGATTCAATAGTGCGAGGTTCCAGTGTAAATGGTTCTTTAACATTATTTGAAAATTATGAAGAAGCAATAAAGAAAGAAATTGAGGCACAACATGAAACTGTAAAGGAAGGCTCAATTTTACACCATAAAGAGAAAACCTCATACTTCGGTAATTTAACTAAAGAAGTAATTAGCGAGGAAAACGAACATGATGAAGATTTCAAGGATGAAAAACATACTCCAAAACCAGAAGATTTCAACAGTGTAGCTTCTATATCTCCATGTAAATCAGTTCCAAAATACAAATTACCTAAATTGATGTCACTAGATATATTTGAATCGCCACAATTAGAAAAAAAAGAACATATTAGTATAATTGATGAATGTGTGGAAAAAATAGATAGATCTCTTATGGATCTATCTCTAGTACACAACCATAAGCTTAATACTAATAAAGAATTCTTTAATTATAACCAAAATAAAACTGAAGACAACGTACTTTTCAAGATAGAAACCGTTAAAGAATGTGAAAATATTTCCCATGTTGTAGCAAAAAAGGTAAAGTCATTTGGTAGCAAATCTACAAATATAGAAGGTAATCAAATTCTGGACAACTATATAGAACCAATTGAAGACAATGCATCGCCTGATAAAAATAATGACCGCGAGAATACTGATCACGAATCACATATTAAAGTAGAACCTTTTGCGGTACCGGGTGCTGCAGTTGACGAAGAACAAGATCAATCCCTGCTAAAAGCAGTAAACATTACTAAAGCCAGTGATAACGATACATTAAATGAATTTGAAAAATTATATAAACAGCTGGATGCTTCGACAGCCTGTGAAGACATAAAGGACTCTGAATTTGTTTTTAAAACGGACGATACAATAAATAACAAAAATACAAAATATAATTTCCGAAACAAAAAGACTACAGAAACAAGTGCAAATGTAGATGTAGAAATGAAAAATGAGGATAAAAATGATGAAAATAAAATAAGAACTAAACGTGCGTTAAGACTGCGTAAATGCAAGAATGTTGACGAAAATGAAGAGTTTATATTAAAAAATATTGAGAATTTAAAAGAAGAGTATTGTGACGTGATATCAAATAAGCCCGAGCTGCCTAAGGTAGCAAGAGAACCGTCACCATCACCAGAAAAGGTTGCAGGAGATGAAGAAAATAAACCTCCTAATGAATTACAAAGCTGCCCTGCTAAAAGGTATCTATAGAACATTTAGTTACTAATGTTATATCTTTATCTGTAATCTGCTTACAATACCGGGCGTAAAAAGACATAAAGCGATTATGTGAACCAGAGTAGTACACGTAGGACATTGGACCCGGTTTTGAAAGACCCGCTTAAAATCTCATTTTTAATTCGTATTTTTAATTGAGTCTCGACATATATGACATGATGTTAAGCTAGAGTGTGGTCCATGAATGGAGACGACTACAGTTTAATAACTGTAAGTTAATTAAAATGTTATCAGCATGCCCAATGCCCATGCTACTAGCAGTCTTGCTAGTACGATTACTATGCGATCATCCGCTATGCCGGCCTAGTTGGATTTACTTCAAATTTATTAATCAAGTATGTGATGTTTTTTAATTGTCTTTAATTGGATGTTGAACTTTGTTTTTAGAGGGTCATTTTAATTATTTTGACCGGCAAGTGACGGTGACCGAGGATCCGTGGATCGTTTTTTTTTTTCAGTCGTCGGTACTCTTTAATGTCCATTACCATTAGACAGCTCTAGGTCAGATGTCAAACCACAATAAAAAGCTCGCCGTAAGCCAGGGGACATATTGCAACTTCTATGCTCTTTGAGTTATAATTTTTTATTTATTGTGACTCGACATCTGACGGCACCCATTTTGATGTTAAGCTGGAGTATGGTTCATGAATGAATGCCACTGCAACTACAATTCAATAACTGTAAGTAGCAATCACATCCACTATGCCGGCCTAGTTGGAACCGGCAACTTACAAGCTGGTCCCGAAACGCGGTCAAATCAATCTACGGTCTGTATACTTGTAAGTGGTGGTACTACCCCGGATCGGCAGACTGGGTATCACTGCCTAGCACTCTTTAAAAATCAAAATCTTTCGTTTAAATGTCTGTTATTAAATTTATTTATTTTTTTGTAGCACAGCTCGAAGCCGTCGCAAATTATTTACCCCCCGCGCGGAACCGTTGGAACAGTCACCGGGGGACAGCGGCGGTCGACTACGAGTACCTCGTCCCTCGTATACCCGAAGCAGAGTACGACGTCGCCTCTAATACCAATTTATTATTGCGCTATAACTATAGTAATTATTTTGTTAGTTAAGAAATCTATTGGATATTGTAAAAGATAGTATTATATAACTTAAATCATGTAAATTGTATTTTTATTATTTTTTTTTATTGGGGCTCATGTGCTGATGTTAATCTCGAGTGCGGTCCTTGAATGAAAGCGACTTGTTACATACTGCACGTAACCGCAGTTATTGAACTGTAGTATCGCAAACTCAATGTAATCCCAAGAAGCTACTGAGTTACTTTACGGTCCGTACACTTGTAAGTGATGGTACTACCCCAGACAGACTGGGCACCACTCTTACTCTTGGTGTGTTTCAGTATTTTCTCCCCGGCAGTTGCAAATGCACTGTCACTTTGTCAAAGTAACAAAACTTTTTTCTATTGTGACTGAATCGACATATGGCAGCACTTCGCTTGATGTTAAGCTGGAGTGTGGTCCATGAATAGATGTCACTGTTACTACAATTCAATAACTGTCAGTAGAAGTCACATCCACTATGCTGGGCTAGTTGGAACCGGCAACTGACAAGCTGTTCCCGAAACGCGACCAAATCACTACACGGTCTGTATACTTGTAAGTGGTGGTACTACTCCGGACTAGGTACCACTGCCTACTACTACTCTTTGATAACCAGACCAATTTTCTATTAACAAATACATAATATAATTATTAAATATTACAAATAAAAGCTACGAAACAAATATTTGTTCCGACCGGGAATCGAACATGGGACTTTACGTGCAACAAACCAATCGCTGGCCGTTCGTCCACGCCTGTCGTTTTGGTATGTGCTAGTATTTTCTCCCCGGCAGTTGCAAATTTTTAAAGATTTGTATTGCTGATTGTATTGACCAATGCAAATACGTCACCACGCAAATCCAAATCTGCTTCAAATTTATACATTAAACAATGTGGAGGTCTTTATGAAGTCGCTTTCAGCAGTCATCCAGCGACATTATCTTTAAATGATTGATGACTTAAGGAGAATCAATATTCCAATCATCATTGGCTATAAGTACCTAAGTACAATAACTTTGACGCGACCTCTGACCTTGATTTGCCTGATAGTAAGCGAGAGCGCCGACAACTAGAAAAAACATTTTATTTTACGGTTGCCCTAGTCGCCATTTTTGATGTGAAACATCTATTGGTAATCAAATGCCGTGACACCAAACAGTATGACGTTGCTTGCCGTGATGCCCCTACTACGCTGCCACATAGTAATTATTATTGTATATTAGTGGTGTTGGTAGTATTCATAAGTCCTCAAGAATCTACATTTCAACTTAAGGTCATGGCGAAAGTAGTGCAGGTTCATTTCCTTTAATATTTCATGCATATTTTCTTTACTAAAAAGTTTTGGAGCTATTCCGGAGTCTTGTCATAAGATGTTCTGGAAAGCTCCTTAAACAGGTTTTTTACCTGGTATACAGGTCGGGGAAAGCATCCGCATTCTTCCGAGCGAATCATGTTGCTACCAAAAGATTTGTAGAAAAAAAGTGGAATTCTTAAACAGTCCACATGGGTCTTTTGGACCATGCTATTTATACTGGACTGTCTTCCTTAACTATCCACGAAGATAATACATTATTAAATAAAACAGTTAATTCTTATATTTACAATAAAACTCCTTATAATTTTTAAAACATTTAACTCATAAATTGTGCCATAGGGTCGTCCTCCCTTCGTCGTTTCATTTGATAGGCTTCCAATTCTTCCTCAGTTGGTGCCTTAACCTCTGTCATACTGTTGTATGGACGCTTTTTCTCATCGACACTTAATAAATATGATGCATGCTTCTGTTTCCTCACTTCATCTTCAAGAGCCTATAACAAAGATCAAATTATTTTAGACATAAAAATGTAATGAAGTGGAAAGTATTGAGAATAGTATATTTTGGGCAACGGAATTAGATGGTCGAAAGATTTGATTGATTTTTTTAAATTGTGACTTGACATATGACAGCGCCCTGCTTGATGTTAGGCTTGGAGTGCGACTTCTGTAGTCATAGCCACTAAATTAAATATTAGGTCGATAGACTAGCTTGTTGTATCAAACTATATGTCTAAAAATTCCCATAACCGCAGAGCTTATATGAGATGTAAGGGAAGCGAGGGAGTTGTGTCAGGATCGTGGCAAGTGGCGCTCCATTGTCTGAATAGTCGAATAAAAAATACCTTTTTCAATTTATCTTCCTTTTTTGAGTTGCGTTTCTTCTTACTTTTCTTTGATTTCTTCTTTTTCCTTGTTTTTTCACTTTTACTTCTAACATCCTCTTCTGACTCTGATGAACTGCTGTCTGAACTACTTGATGATGATGATGATGAAGATGATTTAGTTTTTACTGGAAAACATTGAATATTTATTAATTTCGTGATTTAATTTGCATTTTATTAATTTAATTTGCAATAGCAAACGAAATGCTGTGTATTAACCCAAAATCAACCAAATTGTGGCCCTTTTTGATGGTAAGCAAGGGAAGGTTCAAGAGCGCCGACGACTGAAAAAAACCGTTTACGGTTGCCTTAGTCGCCGTCGCTTTGCTGGCCAATTTACACAATAAGGCGCAAAGATAACGAAACGCCATTGTTCACGATCTCGACCTTTCGATTTTTTATGAAACCGTGGTCTGCAGTGCTCATAACCATAGAGAGTGTATGAAGAGAATTATAGATGTAAAGGAATTTATAAATCTGATGTGGATGGATGCGTTAAACAAGGCAGGCCAAACAAGTTTATTAACAAATATTTACATATTTGATATAATTATTAAATATTATAAATAAAAGCTATGAAACAAATATTTGCTCCGACCGGGAATCGAATCCGAGACTTTACGCACAACAGATCAATCATTGGACAATCGGCCACGCCTGTCGTCAGATCAAATAATAAAAGTTAAGTGCATACCTTTTCCTATTTTAGATTTACTTGCAACCATGTGTTTAGAAGTGGAAGCACCATCGTTTTGGGATGATTTACCAGCCTCACCCACACAATATGATTTCTGTAATTCATAAAAATTACAATATTAATAATATCAATCAATCAAATTGTCACTCCTTTTTCCCACAGGGATAGGCAGAGACAATGAAGCGCCACTTGCTACGATCCTTACACAACTCCCATAACCACAGAGCCTGTATAAAGAGAATTGTGGATGTGAAGGAAGCAAATTTTAAGTGGGATTAGACATCTGATATCTGTGTTCAGCAGTGGACGTCTCCTGGCTGATGATAATGATGAAGTAAACAACCAAGTTCTTCTTTCGTTGTTTGTTGAGTTCTTTATCTCATTTACTTGAAAGTAGTGGTACTACAGAGTTGTGTCAGTGGATCCTAGAAAGCGGCGCTCCGTTGTCTCTGCCTATCCCTGTGAGAATTAAGGCGTGATAATGATGATAATTACCTTAATAAATGAATGGCAGCATTTGTATCCCCAATTGCCGTCCTTCCAATATGAGCCCCATACGCTCGTGTGATTGTTTATTAATACATCCTCCTCGTATTGACTCCTGAAATACAAATTAATATAATCAATCAATCAATCAAAATGTCACGCCTCCTTCCCACAGGGATAGGCAAAGACAATGGAGCGCCATTTGCCGCGATCCTTACTTGCTTCTTAGCTTGCTTCCTTCACATCCACAATTCTCTTCATACAGGCTCTGTGGTTATGGGCACTAGGCAATCCAGATTATATAACTTATACAAATTAATATAATTTATAATATAAATGCGTTTCCTTTACTTTTAATTTATTTCAAAATGCATACAGTACTAAAATTTAGCTCTTTTCTTAAAATACTTAATGTCATGTTCCCTTTTTTTTTAAACTTATGCGGTCCCAATTGATTCGAATAATTGTTAATTATTAAATATTAGATTAAGGTCCTATTATTGGATAAAAGTCCTATATCGGATAAAAGTCCGTACCCGCAAATGAGCGGCGCTGCACGTCAAAATATTTTCTCGGGGGCAACAACGCAGCAACGTTTACTGCAGCGCTGCCCTGACACGACATATATCACAGAAAATGACATAAACAATATTTTGACGCAGAAAATAAATAGATGAGTCATGACATAGGGGAAATATATCAATCAATCAATCAAATTGTCACGCCTTTTCCCCACAGGGATGGGCGGAAATAAAAGAGCGCCACTTGCCACGATCCTGACACAACTGCCTCGCTTCCCTCACATCCACACATTTTTTACATTTCTATACTAAGTTACTAAAGTGCTTGTATCAAAAGAACAGGACAACCAAAGTACATATATCAAAGATACATTAGTACCGGCAAGTTGTTTTGAACCCGTGCTCTCGGCTTCCACTGCACCACAATCTCCTTAACACATTTCTCTTCATACAAGTTCTACTATTATAGATAACCTGAATAAGCTAAAGGGGAAATAATATACTCTAAATAAATAGAAAACAATAGGAATTATTATTAATAGCTTTTTTTTATTGTGACTCGACATATGACAGCACCCCGCTTGATGTTAAGCCAAAGTGTGGTCCATGAATGAATGTCACTGATACTACAATTCAATAACTGTGAGTAGCAATCACATCCACTATGCCGGCCTAAATGGAACCAGCAACTTACATGTTGATCCCGAAACGTGACCAAATAACTTCACGGTCTGTATACTTGTAAGTGGTGGTACTACCCCGGATCGGCAGACTGGGTACCACTGCCACAGCTTTTAATAGTTTTACCTTGTCACTTGTTTCTCGCTTCCTTGTGCCAGTGTACCATCTCTATTGTACTGGGTGAACACTTCAGTTTGCGCCAATAGTAACGCTTTCGGCGGCACCTTCAAATGCTCCTCGCCGCCATACTTCTCCAACACTGATTCTTTTACCTACAAATATTTATTTAAAAACTTAATGCACTATAGTACAAAGGCGGACTTAATGCCAAAGGCTTTCTCTACCAGTCAAACCTTAGGATGTTGATCCGGCAATGTAGATGAGAGGTAAGGTGCAAAATAAAAGTAACTAAATATATATACATAAATATACTTATAGATATATAGATACATAAATAACACGTATTTTATAATTGCATATTCTGTCAATTAAACTGATTTAATTTGTTTATTATACTTTTTTAAATCAAAATTAAATCAATTATTTCGCACAGAACTTCCGGCTCTTACGCATTGTCAGACGCATTTTGATAATTCGTGTATTATTGGTCAAATGAATTACCTGTTTATGAATTGGATTAATTAACAATGGGATTTCTTAAAATTATTAAAAGTATAAAATGCTTGAAATCGTTATATTACATATTTTTTCGAATGGAAAGAATGTAACCAAAATATGAAAATGGCATTGTCTACTTTATAAAAGTACATAAAGGACATCATTGATTTTGTATGTGGACTTGTATTTACAATTGCATATAAATTTCAAATAATAATTGGAATATGTCATTTATTATGCATGCTCATAACGTTCGATGGATCAAATTGTCGTATTTTATTGTCAC
The DNA here is from genome assembly GCA_905220615.1 of Tinea trinotella. Classification (NCBI taxonomy): domain Eukaryota; kingdom Metazoa; phylum Arthropoda; class Insecta; order Lepidoptera; family Tineidae; genus Tinea; species Tinea trinotella. The sequence continues at coordinate 7,645,525 of HG992314.1, forward strand.
TATAAGGAACACCAAGTTGCTCCTTCAATACACAAACACACACTCTCATACACACACACACATGCAAACACACACACATCCAAACACACGCACACACCTGTGATTTGAACTGTTCCTTCTTCAATTGATATTCTTGCTGTAGCATTTGCAATTTCGTGGGCTCTGCCAACAAATGCACGTCCACACCCCTCTCGTGCGCCTCCCACGCGAACATTTGCGCGACCGCATGCCGTTGGGTGTCACCTGTGAACCTTACGAAGTTCTCACCAGCATAGTCTGATCTGTGGATACATAGTTTTCTATTAGTATTCGTTCGGCAAATAAGTAGTCTGATTGGAGGGCATACAGTTTTCATACAGTGACACGACATAGGACAGCACCCGCTTGATGTTAAGCTGGAGTGTGGTCCATGAATGGATGTCACTGCTACTACAATTCAAAACTGTGAGTAGCAATCACATCCACTATGCCGGTCTAGTTGGAACCGCCAACTTACAAGCTGATACAAGCTAGTAGTGCAACCCCAGAACCGACACAGTGGCGTAGCGTGGCTAGGGCGGAGGGGGCGACACAATAAATCGTTAAAATTTGTACCAAAAATTCACATTTTTGTTGTACCTATGATTGAAACTCCTAAATAAGAGGGCGGCAAAAATTCAAAAAAAATTCAGATTTAAGTTTCAGATTTAAAGTTCAAATAAGTTTTTTTATTGTGGCTTTTATGCGTGCGATATTTGCTATTAACTTGCCTGATGATAAACAAGGGAAAATTCAAAAGCGCCAGCGACTAAAAACCGCCTCAGTTGACAGCTATATGCCGGCAACATTTTTTAATTTTAAAAATATGACTTGTCATCTGCCAAGTCGGCGACACAATGCTAGCAGAACTTTTAATTTTGCTTTGTTACATAGCATATATTAGTACTTCATCGTACATAAACAATAACTTACTCTGATGCGCTAGGATGAGGGTTGTCCCTCATAGACCGTGTCTTAGGATCATAGTACGCCGAGTTAGGATCCAAATTTCTCAGGTACTTGGCTGTATCTTCACGAATACGCAGATTTCTTACTGTGATACGTTGTTTCGAATCCACCTGTGTATAAAACATTAATATTGAAATTTTCTGGTAATAATCAGATTGTCAATTCCTAGAGGGATAGGCATAGACAATGGAACGCAATTCTTTTGAGACTTGCTATCCATTTACAAAAGTTTTATTTTTATTGTGACTTGACATTACAAAATTTTTGATCTTCAAATTAAATTGCCTTCTCATAGTCCTTGGCGAGCGGGCTTAAGAATTGACTGTAATTTGTTGAGAACAGCTTTTAGAGTGCGGTCGGGAGATATGCCTCTTAATAAATTTTATAATTTGATGGAGAAGAGTGACAGTCCGAATTGTGATTAGTGTGGAAAATTAGAGGACTGTCATCATTTATTAGAGGAATGTGTCCGGAACGATGCCGAAAGAGATAATTTAATTGCTGTATGTCACATCAATAGATTGGACTTGGGTATCATGTCCGACTTCAGTGGAAGCATTTGAGTTATATCGATTTGTAAGAGGTTCTATGATTAAGTTACATAATCAAGCTTAATCATATAACTGTTCTAGTGTAGTTAGTTGTTAAGATCGGACTGGCATAGTCACCATTGACTAAAGTCCCCTGAAAAAAATTAAAGTGATGGTGACAGACTGCTGTTATTATGGTGCTTATGGTACTTAAATGCGGACATCCACACCCGTAATACCCGCACAGGTCGGGGAAAGCATCCACATTTTATGGACCGAATCGGCAGTCGAACTAAAAAGTTCGGTGCGTCTTTTCTTTGTAGAACAATTGACAAGTGGAATGCTTTGCCAGCCCATGTGTTCTCTCCATCTTATGACCTTGGATCCTTCAAGCGATGCGTAAAGAAGCACCTTAGGCCGGCATAGTGGCGGCGGCTGGGGCAGCCGGGAACTGACTCGGTTATTTCAGTCGTCGTCACTCTTGGACCTCCTCTTGCTTATCATCAAGCAAGTCGAGGTCTGATGTCGTGTCACAATAAAAAAAAAACATTTCTGCGGTAGTGGAGCGGTGATATGTGAAACACCCCATCTTTTCCGCCCCACTACTAATAATAATTCTAGTAGCTGCCAAAAGTTCTCTATTCCAATATTCCATCCTGTATATTTAACTTAAACTTACCTTTGTACCAGGCATATCAACTTCATCCACATATTTATCCTCATCCTCTTCATTATCATCCTCTTCAACTGCCGTGGGATCTGCAAATATAGATAAGTTTATTATTAAGACTATGTCTGACCACGACTTGCCTGATGTTAGTAAGCTAAGCGAGGTCCAAGCTGAGTGGCAACGACAAAAAAAACGATTCAGCGACCGTATCGACGACTGATTATTTATTGAATGCGAGTTGAACAAACAAGTTCAGACGAGTCAATAGCGTTCGACTATTAATTGATTCAATAAAAGTTGAAAGGTCTTTTAACTTTTGTTGGACTGATATTTATTGCTTCAACTTGATTGAAAGTCTTTTTAAACGGTTTAATTCGCGAACGATTACGCAGTTGATCAACTAAATTCGCCTCGTGTGAACGCCGCGTTACACAGTGCCCAAGTGCTCACATTAATAGATCAATGTAATAAATACCTTGCTCCAATTTCTTAGCCCTCAATTCTCTCTTAGCCTCTTCAATCTTCTGATATTCCTCAATAATGGCTTTATGGTCCGATGCATCATAACCATTCCACCTGTCTCTTTTACCATCATAACTGAGGTTCAAATGAGGCTGGGCAAATTCATCCGCTGCAATACCCACATTTGTATATTTTGCACCAATCTGTTAGGGAAAAATATATACATATAATGTAAAACCATTGTTTTTTATTTTTTATTGTGACTCGACATATGACAGCACCCCGGATAGTACCCCGGTGGTACTACCCCGGATCGGCAGACTGGGTACCACTGCCTACCACTCTTTATAGGCCTCAGGCTAGCATAGTGATGGCGATGGGGCAACCGTACGTCGGCGTTCTTGAACGTCATCTTGCGAATCTGATGACGGTTTCAGTCGTCGGCGCTCTTAGACCTCCTCTTAATTACCATCAGGCAAGTCAAGGTCAGATGTCAGTCATGATAAAATATCCCCCATTTCAAAACTCGCGCAGAACCTCTTTATTGATTATGTAGGACCTCATTCTTCCACATCTTAGGTTTATATGCTTAAAGACTACTATACTAATAAAATCTCTACCTTGAATTTATCAAATTTTATAATTTTATTTAAGGCTGACTATCGCGTTTATTTTGGTTATTGATGTTTTATTACTTTGACATTTCGATAGCTTTGCAGCCATCAATCAATGTTCAAACAAAATCTAAAAAAATACTATGTCTACCTTGATTTCAATTTAATGTCAGCAACTGCAACTACTAGCACTTAACTGAGGAGGTTCCTTGTAGTGGAGCCGGGGCCGTCTTTACCCAGGGGTTCAAGGGGTGCGGTGCACCCGGGCGCAGAGTCCTAGGGGGCGCATGCCGACCGCCATAAATTTCGATAGGTACCTACTACACTGAGACCACGCGAGCGGCGCCTTGACTTTCGCACCCCGGCGCTGAATATGCTTAAGACGGCCCTGAGTGGAGCGGTGTGGCATATAGGCATTTATGGTTCTACTACCGCAGAAATTACTATATCACTAATTCAATAACAGATATTATTTAATTTCATCATCATCAGCCAAAACGCGTCCTGCTGAGCAAGGGGGAGGCCCTTAGAACGCCATTTCGGACGACAAGATTTAATTTAATTTAAACGGTTTTAAAACTCAGCTCTACGCAGTGGAAGTTGGCGCAAGGGGATTACCAGCAAAAACCTTGCATCATCTTTTAAAAAATCTTGGCCTCCCAAGGTCCGCCGTAACCACATTTTTGAATCGTATGTCGAAGGCGGCATTGGTGGGGTCTTACAATATTTGGTTGGGTAGAGGGGATTGTGAAGGCAGGGAAGGTGAGTGTTGACATGTCACAAAAAGCCTTGAAACCTACATTTCGGTCACAAGTCCGAAACGCTGCCTTCATTCTCCCGCCTGCCACGCGATGGACCCGGCACCCGCACGGTGAATCCATGGATGCTAAGAAATTGTTTTAGCTATTATGATCTGGACAATATATTGGTTTAGAACTCTAGACAAGATGAAACAATTTCTTAGCATTTATCCATGGATTCTCCTAGCGGATAATACAAGTACGTTTAGTATAGAAATGTAAAACAAACTAATTTTATACCTTCCTTGGTCTCTCTAAGCAATCCTTTTTCTGATGTGTCATAGCACCGCAATTTTGACATGCTCCTTTTCTGTATTTTGTTACTACTTTAGACTGAAAAGATCATTCAATCAATCAATCAAATTGTCACCCCTCTTTCCCATGGGGATAGATATACAATTAAATGTAAAGATTAGTGTTGGTAGCGCATTAGTTACGTGTAACCAGTCTGTTACGCGTAAAGTCCCGGGTATGAATACCGGTTGGAGAATATTTATTAATTAGATTGAATATTACAAATATTTGTTAATAAAATAGAGACCAATATTTGCTCTGGGTGTTGTTGTCTAAAAGTGGCCAGTGTGCACATCTGGTGTAAAAGTATACTGGGGGTGAACTAAGTTGCATTTCAGGATCAACTTGTAAGTTGTCGGCCCCAACTAGGCCAGCATAGTGGATTCAACTTGTGGTTATATAAACTGTAGTAGCAATTGCCATCATTTGTAAGTGCATCCAGATTAACATCAAAAGGGTATGTTCATATGTCAAGTCAGAATAAAAATTTATATGGTTTTATTATCTGTGTGCTTTCAAAGATTGGTCCTAAACTTTTTAACAAATTAATAATACTCTGGATCTGGAATATTATTTTTGTTCAGCAGTGGTTAGAGATGTTATGGGGCACCACCACCATGACTCTCTCCACAACTCTCCTACTTCCTTTACATCCACAATTTTCTTTATGCATGCTCTTTGGTTATGGGGCAGAATTCTATTGTTTTTTTAAATGTCCCTGACTTGGAACGCACAAAGAATCCGCAGAAGACTCAAGTGTGGAAACAAGCCCGTGTGGAACAATAACAGTCCCCGACTTGTATGTGAAACAATGGTGTTTTATCTTTTGACTTATTATTTATACAGATTCAGATTGTCATGCCTCTTTCCACTTGCCACGATCCTGACACAACACCCTCGCCTCCTTCACATCCACAATGCTCCTCATACAAGCTCTACGGTTATGGGCACTAGGCAACCCAGCTTTCTTGAGGATGTCTTCAATTTGATCGGAAAACACCCTTCTGGGCCTGCCTTGTTTAACGCACATCAGATTTATAAATTGCTTTAGTCAATCTACTTTCACTCATCCTTTCTATGTGCCCAAACCATCGCAGCATCTCTTTGTCAATTCTTGTCACTACATCTCCTTTCAAACCACATCTTTCACGCACTGTGCTATTCCTTATTCTATCTGCCGTAGTTATTAAATAATTGTTAACGATGATTTATTAATGCTTTATATACTTACAGAATCAACACCTTTATGGTAATAAGTGTCAAGTTTGGTGAATTGTCCCTCTCTATCTTCTTGTGGCCTTTGATGTTTAAGTGTTGGCCCAGCTGTACCATAATACCATGGTGCTGATGATATGTACTGCGGAATGTGAGGGTTAATATCTTTGCCTGAAAATTATTTAAATATTATAAAATCAGTCAATAATCAAAGTTTCATGTCTGACTACACAGGGATAGGCAAAGCTCCAGTTAAGAACCACTTGCTAGTTCCAATGTATCTTTTATATTTCTTTTTTATCCAAGAGTGCCGAAATCTTATACATTGGTTGTCCTGTTTCTATGATACAAGTATGTTTAGTAGCTTAGTATTATAGAAATATAACAAGAAATATCATGATTTTAATATAATATACATTTTTTTGCATAATTGTGGTTGTAAATAATTATGAATACCAAAAGTAAGTAATTTTAAAAGTTTAAGTTTTTAATAATAAGCTTTAATATCTTTACAAAATTGTGTACATCTACGGATCAACATCCTAAATGTTTTATTTGCACCTTTGTCATAAAGTTTATAAATAAATAAATCTTTAAAACAAAAAGTGAATGCCTATTTTAAAACTTTATAAAGTATATTTTTGAGGTTATTGGTAATTTTACCTGTTTCATCAACAGCAGCAGGAGCTGTACCAGCTTTACGTGCTTCTTCTAACTCTTTTGCTTTCCTCCAATCCTCGCGAGATTTCTTTTTTGGCTCATCATCAGCCTCTTCTGTTACACCACTTTCTTTAGTGCGCAATATTTGCGAAACAGGAGCCTTTGTAGCGGCTGACATTTTACAATACTATTTTATTATGTTTAAAGATAAAATTTTTTAGTTACTGAATGCTTAAAAATATTTACACTAATGTAATTCGATGACAAAAAATATCACGAAAAATAAAAACAACAATGACGTCTATCATAGGGTTGCCAACCATACTTTATAATAACGTATCTTACGTTATTTTTGGTAATTATACTTTATACTTTAACATACAAATAAAGTATGTGAAAATACTTTATTTTGATTGCGTAAAAAACGAATTGCTTATTTAAGTAAATAATGGACATCATTCATTTTGTATGGAGACTTGGGCTTAAATGTATCAACAGTTGCATATACATTTTAAAATAATTTGATGTACGAAGATTACAATGTAGTTGGGAAATATCCTTTATTTTGCATAGTATAGGTGTGCGAAATCATCAAACTATAATTATGACAGTTCAAAGCAGAACAAATGTGGCGTTGATTGACAGATAATACAAAATCCATATCTTATTTTCCAAATAACTCAATTGCCCAGCAATTAAAAGCAAAATTGTTATTAGTTTTATCAATACAAGTATCGAAACTACTATTTATATATTTTTTCATTATCGGACATTACAAAAGTAGTACATAGAAACCCAAAATGATTGATGTCCTTTAAATGATAATTGTCAAACAAGCTTTGAAATATTTAAAAATAGCAAAAACTTGTTAGCAAATGCTAAAAGCACACAAAATACGTTTTTAAGGCATAAAATTTGAAAAATACTTTATTTTTCTTCCATATACTTTATTTTTATCCTATTCAAACAATTGTATACGTTTTTTTTTTGTCAAAAAAGTTGGCAACCCTAGTCTATCAATAACTCATTACTCATTCGGTCATTTAATCAATCATTAGTTTTGTTTTGTGGAACGCTTAAGTGCATATCAAAACTTATTTTTTCAATATCTATTACTGTAAAAGAATTACAGTAAACATATGCATCATTTTGCTTAAGCGTAATTAATAGTAAAAATATATTAATATTTGAATTGGCAACTAGAAGACCGAACGAAATGATTTTTTTATAAAAGTCGTTCGTAAATGTCAGCGCGTCAAATTCCATTTGTGGGCCGTCTGATTAAAATAGTTGTTGTTATTTAATTAGATAAAAAGTAATATGATGGCTGAAGATACAACGGCCGACGCAACAAGGCGTCTAAACGTTAAGAAACAAACTTTAGATGATGCGTATGCAGCACCTGCAAATTTCTTGGAAATTGACGTGGTAAATCCAGTGACGACTTTGGGGGTCGCAAAGAAACGCTACACGGATTATGAAGTTCGTATGAGGGTAAGTACTTTATAATTATGTCTATCTTCATCACAAAATATATATCTAAATATTCACAAAACCATATTTTTGATATTAGGAGTATTATTGCGTTACAGTGCCAATAAACTATGATTCATCTCTGACAATCTATTACTTATCCGGTAATTTAATAATATCCTTTTTATTGCAGACAAATCTTCCCGTCTTTAAAGTAAAAGATTCAAGTGTTAGGAGACGATACAGTGATTTTGAATGGCTTAGAAACGAACTTGAAAGAGATAGCAAGGTAAGCTGGGTGAAATATTTTTTGTTGTTGATAATAGTTGTATTTGTGTGTGTTATCATTAGCATGAAAATAATATGCCTAATTTTAAAATTGGTTTCATTTTGTTTCCATCTGAGTATAATTGATAATGAATCACTGTTGTTTTTATCGTTAATTATTAATTTTTATTAGCTTGGAAACTAGATTTTTATCAATATAAAACACAATGTTTTTTTTTCGATGGGGCGGCGACTGAGGCAACGGTAAACTGAAACGATTTTATTAGTTGTTGGTGCTTTTAGATCTCCCCTTACCAACTGTTAAGGGCAGATAAAATTAAACTTAGATATAAAAATAATATTCCAATTGTTTTAGATTGTAGTCCCTCCGTTGCCAGGTAAAGCCTTAAAACGTCAACTGCCCTTCCGCAGTGATGATGGTATATTTGAAGAAGAATTTATTGAAGATCGTAGAAAAGGTAAATAATGATAACTTTAAGTCAAAACTATATTACAATAGTATTTAATGCCTGATGGTAAGCAAGGGAAGGTCCAAGAGTGGCAACGACAGAAGGAAATATTTAGTTTATGGTTAACACAGTCACCGTCACTATGCCAGTCACAGGTGCTTTTTCATACTGCTCTTATAGGAATCGAAAATATAGGATAGAGAAATCTATGGTTTTGTGAATATTAAAAATGCCTATTTACAAAGAAATCTACAAATGGATGTACAATTGGAGGTCAACAGCTTTGCTTTATATTTAGTAAAAAAAATTGTTTTCAAATCATAAATGAAGCGAAGAAATTTTTCAAATTATATAACTAAAAAGTAATCAACTCTTTTGCTTTCTTAACATTTGTTCAAAGACCATTCTTGTGAGTTTATTTTCTCTCGCCTCTGATTAAATCTCCTGCCTGCCACGGGATAGACAGAGAATGTGTGGATGCTGAGAAATTGTTATATTATGTTAATCTTCTCTCATCTATCCTTTCAATGGTTACACAAACCGAGAGCATAAGTTCGAGACCACCATGATACAAGCACTTTATTAGCTTAGTAAAGATATGTAAATAATAATAATAAAAAATCTTTGTTATTATAATTTATTTACTTTTAGGTTTGGAAATATTCATAAATAAAATAGCTGGACATCCATTGGCTCAAAATGAGAGGTGTCTTCACATGTTCCTACAAGAGCAGACAATTGACAAGAACTATGTACCAGGAAAAATAAGAAACACATAATAATAAGCACATTAATAACCAAAATGAGCTTTACGGAACTGCAATACCATTACATTTTGGTGATGTCATACAAATTAATTTTTATATTTATTTGAGCAAGTGTTGGAACAAGTTAGGTTTGTAATGAAGTATTTATTTTATCACATAAGGTAAGTCTTTTTAGTTTGTAACAGACAAAAAAATGAATGTAAAATATTCATGATATTTTTATCGGAGAATATTAAAATAGTAGTATTTAAAACAAAAATATGAAAAAATATATACTTAAAAGGAAAAGTTATTTTTATATAGGTAATTTAGTTATCCAAATAGGTTTTAACAGGTTAATCGGGTAGGTCGAGGTCAGATGTCGAGTCACAAAAAAGTTTTAAAGCAAGTTTTAAAGAAGAGAATGAAAAAGATAGGGTAGAGGAATTTAGACATGAAAGCATAGGCCCAACTGTGTAGTTCAGTGGTTTTGGTGAGCATATGCTAAATGGCAGAGGCGATTAAGCCCATCAGAGGCCTGGTGTAAAGCTGTAACTCCAAACTAAGTAGGTACTGAGCAAATTTTAAAGCTTAGTTTAGGATTTGATCAAGAAAACTATTTGACATTTGGAGAACCCCCCCCCCCCCCCCCCCCTTGGACCACTTTTTGTGCTGCAGGGAACCAATGAATTGTTACTAATTACAAGATTTTATTTGTTCCTACACTCCTTGCTAATTTAAAAAACTTAATGACCATTGGTTAATGTAATGGTTGTAGTTTCTATTGATGCTTAAACATTTTGATAAGGGACAACTTTAACAGTTCAGTGTATATCCAACTAGATTGGGTAAGTAAAAACTAGATAATTGTGGCTACGCCCTAAGAATTAGTGTATTGATCATCTAGTATGCGAAATTTTATTTAAAAAACACTATACTTTTAAAAATTCTGTACAATGAATGTAAGAAGTGATAAAATAAGTTGTAAATCCATTTCAAGTTGATTGTGTAATGCTCTTCCATACAATGTTACTTGTTGGGAGAGCACACATATAAGGCATTATACCAGCGGCATGCTGTGATGGCGGTTTTGACGTTTGACCTGTTCATAAAGTTTCGTATAAATTAATAATTACGTTTAAAGGAACAATTGTAGTGCTTTATATTGACAATAAAGAATGACAATTTGCTTCTTTAAATGTAAATAGATGTGGTTTAAAAGAAGATGTAGTGGCAAGGATTGACAAAGGGATACTTCAATGGTTTGGGCACATGGAAAGGATAAGTGAAAGTAGATTGACGAAAGCAATTTATAAATCTAATGTGAATGGATGCGTTAAACAAGGCAGGCCCAGGAGGGTGTTTTCCGATCAAATCGGAGACATTCTCAAGAAAGCTAGGTTGCCTAGTGCCCATAACCTTAGAGCTTGTATGAAGAGAATTGTGGATATGAAGGAAGCGAGGGAGTTGTGTCAGGATTGAGGCAAGTGGCGATCCATTGTCTGCCTATCCCCATGGGAGAAAGGCGTGACGATTTGATTGATTAATAATAAATTACATGAAACTTCATAAGCGGGTCGAACGTCAAAACTGCCATCATAGCATGCTGCTGATATAATCCTTTTATTTACTAGTTAGTAGTTATTTTGTGCAATAAAACAATATTTATTATTATTACTTTATTGAATTACAGAGTACTCAACTTATCTTCCCACTATACCTCTTCTTTTTGTGTATTTTACTTTTGACAGCTCGAGTGTCACAACTTTCCACTTTATACAAACAGTCAACTGATTTACATATTTCTAGTATTATTGGACTAAATAATTTGATTGTTGCAGACTTTTTTCTTTCCGTTCAAAGTAAATGTTAATTTTAAATTAATTTAGGAGTTAAAAGCATTTCAAGCACTTTATACTTATGTTTAATAATTATAAGATAATTTTAAAGTTATTCCTATTAATTAAATAATTATTTAATCCAAGAATAGTATGAATAGGTTGACCAATAATACTTAAGCTGTCACAAGTAAATTAAACAAATGGAAATAGTATATAGTATATTTGAGTTGTAGCAGGCAAATTGTAACCTTATAAAAATGTTTAAAAGCATTGTAAAGAATTGAAGATGTAATTAAAGCCACTGTAATGTAATTTTACATCATTCCACATACTGTTAAACAGTTGACATGTAAAAAGAAAACGAATACATAACATTATTTTTAATTGAAAAGTCTGACATTTGGGAATAGTCGGTGTATAGCTAATTAGGGCCAAGACAGTTAGTGGCCGAGTGAACTGGGCCCAGATTCTCATAGTACATTATTCCGACGAAAAACCAGTGGTGTCGCTGTCGACCAATCAACGTAGTTCACATATTGTTATCCGCTGATTGGTTACGAAGATGTCAAATATCAGTGAGACTCAATTTTATTGCTTTTTTGACGTTAAGAGAATCGAGACCCTGCTGACTCAGGATGGTACTGACTCATCACTTTATAGAGTCAGGTTGAAAGTTATCTAAATTAGCATTGATATTGTAATGAAAATTGGATAGAAATATTTCCACGTACATATCGGTCTGCTGAGACCGTGGTCGACCTGGTGTCTGACGCTTGACGCGTGACCACTAGGCTACGCAGAACCTAAGTGCCGGCGTCGAAATTCTTCTATCTTTTTATTGTGCAGTTTAATCAACCGCACGTCGCATTTATCTGGGTTAAATGCAGTAATACTGAGATGCAGTAATAATGCGGGCCGACCGCGTAACTCAATGACAATGAGAATGGGCTTCGTTATGACAGATGAACTCCATTAATGACCTTTAAAATGGCGATTGCGCAACACTGAGATTTTATATTAACAGTTCAAGCTTTTTAAAACTTATTGTCCGAATGAATAAAAGTTGTTTTCGACACTAACAGCGACTAAAGGCACACTAAAGTGTAACACACTAAAGGCGACCGTGGTGTAGTGGCAGTGCAATGGTTACACAAACCGGAGAGCACAAGTTCGAGACCACCCACCGGTACCAATGTATCTTTGATATATGTACTTTGGTTGTCATGTTTCTATGATACAAGCACTTTAGTAGCTTAGTATAGAAATGTTAATAATAAAATAAACTTTTTGACAAATGGGAATGAATTTTATTGTCATTATCATTGAAATTACGCGGTCTGTCCCCTGGGGCGATTTACACAGATGAAATTCACTCATTATATTAAGGGTCATTATTTAAATAAATTGGCTATTTATCTGGGTAAAGTGCCTTGCATCATTAAATATCATACTAGTACATTAGCTATTCCTAAAGTTATGCTTACCCCGTCCGGGAATAGGGGCTTGAAGATATCACATTTATTTATCGTTTAGATACATTTGGCTTTATTGTAATATTTTTAAGTTATCAGTGGTTCATTATTGTTTAATAACTCTGTACTCAGTGACTTTAATATTTAATTAACTAATGATTAGTTTAGCCCAGTCAACAGAGTATTACTCCAGTTTGGCCTTAGAAAGTTGGTGGTTTCGGTGCACAATTATAGTGGTATATGGATTATAGAGGGATTATACAAACAAAAAATATCTAGTAATATGGGAGTCCTAAGTATCACATTCCTGAGGTATTTGGGGGTAAAGCTCGCCATATGAGGACAAAGACTATAATTGAAAATGAAGTAATTCGCATTTGCCGTAGTGGCTAATAATTTTATTCAAACTATCACTCTAGGCTCCTCAGGGGGCCAATAATTTTCGTAGACTAACAGACTAACTTATTTTAAATGCAAACAGTATTATATCAAAGATACATTTTAACTGGCAACTGACAAGCTGATCTCTTTGTTTGCGAGTTCTCCGTGTATATACCACTACACCACGAATGCCTTACTACGTTAAACCTAAGTTAGGCCTCGATCTTTCTCTGCCCTTAAAAATGGCAGTCAACGGCGACTGTCATTTTCCGGGAGGGTTGGCAACCCTACTAACAGAAGATTAAATTGAATATTAAAGTCTCTAGTTACTGCAGTTAGTTTAGATGTTAGTTATATTTTTAATAAAATTAATGCATATGTTAAACTCGCGGTCAGTTTGAAAAAAATGTTACAAATGCATCACTAATTATATTTTGTTGACAATGAAATACTTATATTTTTTTATATTTGAATCTTGGTTTTATTTTACTATTTATTTGGTTTAGTGTCGCGATAATTCATCGTCAAAAATTATGTAAAGTTAGTTTGTAGTAACTAACTTTACATAATTATCTGTATTATATTCGATTAAGTGGTTGGCAGCTGTTCGTCATTTACCCTCCGCCGATCACTCTCAAGTATACAGACAGTAAATTGATTTAATCGCGTTTCGGAATCAGCCTAAAAGTTGTATACACAGTTATTTAACTGTAGTAGCAGTTGCCTTCACTTATGCACCGCACTCCAGCTTAACATCAGGCGGGGTGTTGTCATGTCGAGCCATTATAAAAATGGCGTAGCAATAATAGATGTAATAAGTTGTTTTAATGTCACAAATATATATTAACAAGATATTGTTATTTATGAGGTACATAAGTGTTGATATATATTTTGTGTACTTGTAGGTAGATTAAATAATTCGAACGAAAATGGGATTTGTTCTCGTTTGTTCTGTGAATTGTGACGTCACAGGAAAATCATTCGTGTATGAAAAATCACGTGGAAAAAAGATGTAAAATATGAAAGATAAGGGGGGATGTTTGCAGAATAGAATAAATAGTGGCAGTGCAATGGCTACGTAAGCCGAGTGGCACGGGTTCGAAACCACTACCGGTACCAATGTATCTTTGATATATGTACTTTGGTTGTCCCGTTTCCATGATACAATCACTTTAATAGCTTAGTATAGAAATGTATAATTGCAACTGTGTGGCCAAAGTACAAATATCAAAGATACATTGTTACCGGCATTTAGCTTTATACTGAGAGTTTAGTTTGGACAATTTCACGACTACTGGTTCATGGTCGCTTTAAATCGAGAAGCACTAATTATAAAGTTTTATTTAATTTTATTAGATAAACTATTTTATGGCGTCATATGTCCATAAAGCAAACGAGATGCAAATCTTAAATACAGTAAAAATGTAATATATTTTTAAAAATTAATTTACAACTAAATTAAATTATTATCTAAATTACATAGTTTAATTTGCATATAGCGGAATATGTATTCAATATTGTAAATATTCTATGGGAGACTTGTTGAGTGAGGGTCAACTTAGCTTTGCCTGGTTAGCTCATCAGAAATTGACCAATCACGGTAAAGTACGATTGTCAAAGAGCTATAATCGCGGCTACTTTTTTTATAAAGGCCTCGACGTTGCCAGTTCCAACTAGGCCAGCATAGTGGATGTGATTGCTACTTAGTTATTGAATTGTAGTAGCAGTCACCTCTATTCGTGGACCGCACTTTAATTTAATATCAGGCGGGATGCTGTCATATGTCGAGTCGAAAAAAAACTTAAGCGAGGGGAAGTCCCAAGAGCGCTTTTTAACGTTTGCCTAAATCGCCGTCGGTATGCGAAAAAGTCGAATAGTAGATATATTTTATTTCTTGAACACTATACACAACCAAATCAAATAGTCTTGTTTTAATTCTCACAGGGATAGGCAGAGAAAATGGAACGCAATTTTTCCACGATCCTCTATTCTTTTACATACGCAATTATATTCACACAAGCTATATAAGGCTATGGTTTTGGGTACTGTGGACTCCTAAATATCAGAACTTTATATCAAGTTCCCCTATTTGATCAGGGAACAATGAAGACTATTAGACTAACAGAACTTTGCGACATTACCAAAGGCTGTGACGGCGACTGAGGCAACCATAAACTCAATTTTCAGTCGTCTGCGCTTTTGGACTTACCTTTGCTTTCATTCAGGCAAGCTAACATACATAATTTAAAAAAATATTTTTTTTTTATCCGGGTAAGGCTAGAGTTACCTATCATTCCGACATTATCCATAACAAAAGTACCTATTAAGATGGTTGATAGTGTCACACAGAATGTTCTAGAATCTAGAGCATGATTGTTGATGTCTAAGGAATCTGGTTATAGATATACATTAATGTTATTTTGTATGTATATGTTATGTCGATCATAAGTTATATAATAAAGCTATTATTGCATTATCATTGTTTTATTTCAATCAATCAATCAAATTGTCACGACTTTTTCCCACAGAGATAGGCAGACAATGGAGCGCCACTTGCCACAATCCTGACACAACTCCTTCGCTTCCTTCACATTCACAATTCTCTTCTTACAAGCTCTATGGTTATGGGCTCTTAATCCAAACTTTACTGCTTGTTTACAAACTTTTGGTCCCATGTTAAAAAAATACAGTCGTGTAGAAAAAAAAGAATATGAGTGTCTGTGTGGAGCAACTTGCGCCGGAATGGCGAACCTAACCTAAAAAAGATCCGAAAGTTCAAAAAAACGTTTTTTTTTTAATAATAAAAAAACATTGTCTCCGATCAGAAAAAGTTGTACGTATTAAAAAAACGTTTAAGTTTAATTCGGTGCATAACTTTTCGAGTGACCATTTTTTGTTTTTGTAATAACATTTTTTTAATTCACTAAAAAGGTAGGTATTTACTAGGCAAATAAGCTCGTTTTTGTAAAAAAAAATTTTTTACCGTGATACATCGATTTTTTGAAAAAAAAGGTACCATCGAAAAAGCTACTTTCATGCTAAAAAAATTGTTTTTTTAATTTTAACGTCACTAAAATGACTGAAAAAATCCTTTTTTTACTATGACGTTTTTGGACCATATATTTTTCTTTTTTTTAAATGTCGGCAGTGTCTTACCAAATATTAGTAGAAGCTGGGTAAATAAAAATGCCATTTATTTCCAATAAAAATATCTATAATAACATTAAAAGAACACCAAAAATGTAAAGCCCTGCTAGGATCTTTTGACTAGTCTACCAGTGACTAGCAAGCAGTACTGGATTTGAATTTACTACGCACAAGAGTTGTCGAATCGTCTTGGCGCCATAACTTTTGCCCTCTTATGTCAATTTCCTCATGCCACGAATCCAATGTTTTACTAAAACATGTTAATTTTTTACAGCAGCTATATAAGATATACAATTTCCATTCGTTTATTTTATTTGTGAATGGATACGGTAAACAAAGCAGGCCCAGGAGCACCCTTGCCGACCAAATCGGAGACATCCTCAAGAAAGCTAAGTTGCCTAGTGCCCAAAACCATAGAGCTATGAGGAGAATTGTAAATGTGAAGGAAGCGAGGGAGTTGTGTTAGGATCGTGGCAAGTGGCGCTCCATTGTCTCCGCCTATCCATGTGGGAAAAAGACGTGACAATTTGATTGATTGAATTTTTTATTTTGACAGATCGAGTATTATTGGTGAACTGGTTTACCTATTTCTGGTATTATTGGAGTATTATAGAAATAGCTTTAAAATTTTTCTTATAATTGTTAAAAGTATAGTAATATTATTTACTTTTTCGAATGTATAGGTATTATTGGATAATGATTTAATCCAATAATACCATAAACAGGTTGATCAATAATTCTCGAGCTGTCAAAAGTAAATTAAACAAATGGAAATGCTATTAATCAACTTGCAAGAGTAGTGCGCTGGACACACAGTCAAGTCTCCTTTTTAATTAATTGAAATCTCTTTTTTTAGAAGTGCACAGACCGAGAAGTGACTTAGTCGCGTTTTGGAATCAGCTTGTAAGTTGTCGATTTTAACTAGGCCGGCATGCGATCGCTACTTGCAGTTGTTTTACTGTAGTAGCAGTCGCCTCCACTCCATGTTAACATCAGGATGGGTGTTATATGTGAAGCCACAATACAAAAGGAATAAAATGGAAGTTAACTTATTGATCGTAAAAGACATTTCAAACGCGAAAACAAAAGTAGTAAATTGCAAAAACAAAAACATCCACATAATTAGCATTCAATAGGCACCCAGTATGATAATTAGCGAAACTGGTATTTAGTATTTATTTACTTGATTACCTATATTATTCAAGATCGTGACCGCTTCATCTCATAATATTTTACTTTATATAATACGTACATACCTAACTTAGTATTTTAATAATATAGGTAAAGAGCGAAAAATTGAGGCGTCTTAATATTTTAAACCCAAAATTATATATAATACATTTTTTTCTTATTTGGCGAGAGTCTATTAGCGCACCCAACGGGTAGTCGCAGCTTTTGGAGTCTCGCCAAGACTGTAGAATCTAACTTCTGTCGTTCTGTACTGCCACCGCTGAGACAGCCTGATGGCTCACTGGCGCATACGGCGAAGGCTAAGGCCGATCTACTGGCCCAGGCCGCACCTCTGGGACGGCTCTGCCAAGTATCTTCTCAATGCCCTGGATTCATTGCAGCGCCGAGCTGTCCGAATTATAGGTGATGCAGAGGTCACGCGAACTCTGGAGCCCATGCAACTACGCAGAGACATGGCGGCTTTGTGCGTCCTCTATCGCCTATACCACGGAGAATGTTCCGAAGAGCTCTTTAACCTTATTCCTGCCTCGACCTTCCACACCCGTAATACCCGCACAGGTCGGGGAAAGCATCCACATTTTATCGACCGAATCGGCAGTCGAACTAAAACGTAGTAAACGCAGAATGAGCTTGCTTCAGCATTGGAAGTTAGTTCTACCCGCCAAGCCACTTCCAAGCGATTGCATGCGTTGGGTATCATTCAAAAACAAAGAACTTGGGTTCCTTAAGATTTGAAGTCAATCATGAAACTGCCCGATCATGCTTCCTTAGATAAAGGAAACTGATTTTTTTTTATTATTTATTATTTTGACACGACATCCGACCTCGATCCGCCTTGTGATTTTCATGTTTACTGCGTGATAGATGTCGTTTGAAAGAAGATGTATTGACAAGGATTGACAAAGGAATGCTTTGATGGTTTGGGCACATGGAAAGGATGAGTGATAGTAGATTGACGAAAGGAATTTAAAAATCTGATGTGGATGGATGCGTTAAACAAGGCAGGCCCAGGAGAGTGTTTTCCGACCAAATCGGAGACATCCTCAAGAAAGCTAGGTTGCCTAGTGCCCATAACCACAGAGCCTGTATAAAGAGAATTGTGGATGTGAAGGAAGCAAGGGAGTTGTGTAAGGATCGTGGTAAGTGGCGCTTCATTGACTCTGCTTATCCCCGTGGGAAAAAGGCGTGACAATTTGATTGATTGATTGATTACTACATGTGTTAAGTAATAACAAACACAGTATACTAACGTGCTATTTTCAAGAAGTGGTAAAATATTGGGCAGCACCGATTGACATAGCACCAGGCATGGGATCACCACAACAGTTACAAATTGTATTTGTTCAGCTGGCTGGTGGCCGCGACGACGTCGGTCCATCATACTCAGTGGAACATAACCCATTTCACGTTCCATATCGCCCTGTGTGATTAAGGACAGAATGATTTACCAACTCATGTGTTCTCACCATCCTATAACCCTGGATCCTTCAAGAGAAGCTTGAAAAGTGGCGGCGACTAAGCCAACTATAAAATAATTAAGTTTTTTTAGTCGACGGCGCTCTTGGATCTCTCTTGTGTACCATCAGTCAAGTTGAGGTCATATAAGTAATTTAAAAAAAATATCACTTACTTAAACTCCTTTATAATTCTAGATTATTAAATTATTGGGTGTTTGGCGATCAAATCCAAGACATCCTCAAGAAAGCTGGGTTGCCTAGTGCCCATAACCACAGAGATTGAATAAAGAGAATTGTGGATGTGAGGGAATCGAGGTAGTTTGGTCAGGATCGTGGCAAGTAGCGCTCTATTGTCTCTGTCTATTCCTGTGGGAAACAGGCGAGACAATCTGATTGGAACGCACGCTTGACAACCAGATCCGGAGCAAATATCCGTCTCTTTTTTAATTACCAAATATTTATAATATTTAATCTAATAAATAAATATTACAAATAAACGCTATAAAAACAAATATTCGTCCTGACGGGGAATCAAACCCGGGACTTGACGCGTAATGGACTGGTTAATGGTGGTTAATTTATGCGCCAAGATCGTCCTTCATTCTTCAACCATATATTCGCTGGATTATAAATAACTTAGTGACAAAGAATAACAAAGGAATGCTAAGTTGGTTTGGGCACATTTAAGTAGGATTTTTTAAATTTGATGTGTTGAACGAGGCAGACGCAGGAGGGGGTTTTCTGACTAAATCGGAGACATCCTCAAGAAAGACGAAGAGAATTGTGGATGTGAGGGAAGCGAGTTAGTTGTGTCAGAATCGTGGCAAGTGGCGCTCCATTGCCTTTGCCTATCCCGTGGGAAAAAGGTGTGACAAATTTGATATTGAATGAAAGAATAATAATTTACAAACTTGTCTGTAGAATTCGTCATAAACTCGTGAAGCAATTTTTTTTGAGACTCCAAATGGCTTACACGTTCCAGATAAGTCACTCGTTGTCATTAATATTGCCTGCGGATGAAAAAAAAACATATATAGGATGTCCGGTGAACAATGAATAATCTTATTACTAAACACAAAAAAATGTAAGCAGTGGTGCCCAGGCTGTTTCGGGGTAGTACCACGACTTACGAGTATACAGACCGTGAAGTGACATAGTCGCGTTTAAGGTTCAGCTTGTAATTTGTCGATTCCAGTTAGGCCGGCATAGCAAGTAGCATTGCAGTTATCGCCTCCATTTATGGACCGTACTCCAGCTTTATTAACATCAGGCGGGGGCGAAGTACTCACTCGGATTTTGACAGAAAGTAAAGGCACCTAACTCTACGGCATCTAACCCTACGGCCACACACTCGACGAGTGGCGAGAGAAATGGGCAGAGACATAGTGTGGCTGCGTTATTCGTCCTGCTGCTCGTCATGCCCGGCGATCCATTTTTTGTCGGTTTTTTAATGCGAGTCAAAGTTACAATGTTGTCGTCCATCGGAGCAACGCAATAAACATCGCAAGTAGGGGGAGTGTGTGGTTGTTAGGGCAATATTCACGGCAGCACGAGGAGCAGTGCGAAGAGCATAGTGTGGCTGTAGCATATGGGATTCACAAATCATTTGCCGGCCAAAATCATTATTATTTTACCATATGTTATATATGTTCATTGCAACAAATTATCATTTTCAAGCAATTATAACAAATCAAAAAACAATAGTGTTTTCATTTTTTTTAAACTACTGCAACCCAATCCCTCTAATCTATTTGTATATCGACATAATGGTGCTGGCTGTCATATTATTGAGCCTTAGAAACTAAGTCCTTTGATCATTATAGAGGTAGTGCTTCAAATTACCTTTAGCATATTTCTATGCGATTGTGTTCTCCAATCGAACAAATGATTAGCGATGATTGGCGCAAGTTGCGCTCGTATTTGAAAGTAAATTGCTAAATCCGTACAAAGGATATTATACTTCATTTCTTCCAGTAAACGCGCTTGGTCGCAAGGCGCCAAATTACGTAGAAGTTTCTTATCCTAAAACAAATACAAATAAGTTGTGGCAGACTAGAATAAACCGCAACTTTATAGGCATGGCGTGGCGAGTGCCTGTGGCGAAGGTTTTTTTTGTGAGAAGAATTACTGTATTCCATTTTGGTTTTGGCGGTGGTGGAAGTGTGTTTGTGTCGTGTGACCGAGTGCAGGCTGCAGCAATCACCCTATTATTGTGAATCTTCCCTGATGTTAGGAAAGATTCCCTAAAGTCGGTGATAGTGTCAGTTAGAGTCGGTATGTCTAAGTCCCTGTGCAGATCAACGTTCCTGAGGTACCAGGGGGCGGAGGCTATTTGGCGTTGAACATCTTATATCTCGCAATCGTTATTCGGCAAAGCTTTAGGATACGTACGAGACCACTAAAGCTGGTAGTGGGCACATGCGTGCAGCGGAAAGATCTTCCTTTTCTTTTCACTTCCCACATTGGTGACCCCGCCACAAAATATTCTTCATTGCACCAAACAACTAACTTGGGAGATGTCATCATGGCAGTAAATATAAAAAAATATACTTCATATACACTAATGATGTATATAATTAAGGCGACCGTGTTGTAGTGGCTGTGCAATGGTTACGCAAACCGAGAGCGATACCACCCACCGGTACCAATGTATCTTTAATATGTGTACTTTGGTTGTCCTGTTTCTACGATACAAACACTTTAGTAGCTTAGTATGAAAATGTAAAAATTTAAAAATTAGATTAATACAGACACACATAGTTGGACGGCATCTGAGGCAACCAAAAGTAGCATTAGTAGATAAAATAGATTTGACTATACTTTGACAGCGAAATTTTGATCTAATTGACAAATTGTAGGTATAATTTGTTTCCGCTCCGATGTAGTACCACCACTTTCAAATGTAGGTACAGACCGGGCTGTGACTCAGTTGCGTTTTGGTATAAACTTGAAAGTTGCCTGTTCCAACTAGGCCGCCACAGTAAATGTGACTGCTATTTGCAGGTATGAACTGTAGTAGCAATCGCTAGCATCCATGGATCGAATTCCAGCTTGACGGCAATATGCTGTCATATGTTATTCTTATCAATTAATCAAATTGTCACACCTTCCCAAAGGGATAGGCAGAGACAATGGAGCGCCACTTGCCACGATCCTGACACAACTCGCTTCCCTCATATTCACAATTCTCTTCATACAAGCTCTATGGTTATGTGCACTAGGCAACCTAGCTTTCTTGAGGATGTCTCCTTATCTATATTATAATTTATTATATTATAGATACAAGGCGGCCGTGGTGTAGTTGTAATAAAATAGAAACCAAACCAAGAGACTCCGGTTCGAAACCACTTGCATGTACTTTA
This sequence comes from Tinea trinotella, assembly GCA_905220615.1. Classification (NCBI taxonomy): domain Eukaryota; kingdom Metazoa; phylum Arthropoda; class Insecta; order Lepidoptera; family Tineidae; genus Tinea; species Tinea trinotella. The sequence continues at coordinate 7,667,564 of HG992314.1, forward strand.
TTCGCCCAGTTTCTTTGATACAATGCTTAGTAGCTTAGTATAGAAATATAAAAAAAAAACATCAAACTGCAAAGATACTAACTTCAATAAGTTTTTTCCCCATATAATAATGGTGGTATTCAAGTGTGGATGTTTTATACATTTTGGATAAAGGATGTTTAGCCAGAGTGAGGAAATTGTTATTGTATCCAGGATGATCCAAATCATGGCACAATCCACCCAACATCAATGCTAAAGACTGGCAGGATAATTAAATGAAAAAGAATTATTATTAAGTATTTATTTTTTATTGTGTCTCGACATATGACGACACCTTGTCTGTTAAAACTGGAGTGCGCTCCATAAGTCCATTTATTCAACTCACTATTTTTGGATATTATTATATTATAATAAGTATACACATAACGCTTGCAAACATTTTAGCGTTTATTTTGGTTAATAATTGTACAATTTTTTTTTATTCCGATGTTTTAAGAGCTTAGCAGCCATCGTGGTCATGGCGACACTTTCATGGCTGCAAAGCTCTCAAAGCGCCCGTTTCATAAAAATATTGTACATAAAAAAATGTACAATCTTTAACTAAAAATAAACGCGATAGTAAGCCGCATAAAATTTGTTTAATCATTAACGCTTGTATGAAATTCATTCCTCATAAAATTTGCATACCGGGAGCCTTATATTTATATGAAATACGATTCCTAAAGGGCTAAACTCCTTAAAAATAGAAACCATATCTGACGGTATTCAACACGCTAGATGTCTGTTAATCCTAAAAATATTATAAATTGTAAATTTTGGCATATCAATAAAAATATATTACTCAAAAACCTATGGTGTATTATTTATAAAGAGAAACGATTATATGTCGAGTCATAATATAAAAAAACCTAATTCACAACAAAGATTTGAATCGATTTAAATTTTTAATTCACCCAACTTAAGTTTAGCTAATCTGTAACACAACATTAATTGACTTTTAAGCGGTATGAAGTTCGCCGGGTCAGCCTTTCCCAACCTTTTCCAAGGTCGGACCCCCTAGCGCCAGCTTACCATGATCCGCGGACCCCTAAGAAAACTTATTTGCAGTACTCACATAGGTCAATCTATTTTATTCTCAATATCTTAATTAAACTCTATTGCAGTGTTTTTGTATGTAAAAGGGTAGCCTGGCCACCTACCACTTGACGCATTATTCCTTCTTGAAATTGAAAAATGCAAATTGGTCTGACTAAATTCGGCTGCACCTTGCACCACTATGCTTTCGTACCACAATTTTCTTGTTTTGTCCGCGGACCCCAGCTTGGGAAAGGAAACGTATCGCAGTTATTTAAAAAGGCTTACCTCAACAAAACCAAAAGTGTCTCTGTTATTCGTCAATATAAGAAACATTGTGTGTGTAAAACAATAAGCATGTTCTGAGTTATGATAAGAGTTGTTCCTATAGCTTGCTATCACGGTCAGGAGGAATTCCATGAGGGAATGCCGATCGAAAGTTTGTTCATCAAAAAGATTTGTAAACATATAATATAAAAGGCCAGCCATCTCGTCTTTCCCATCTTCGGCTAAATAATAGTCGTAACTGAAATTTGATTTTACAAGTTTTTATTATTCCGACGTTTTGAAAGCTTTGCAGCCATCATGGTCACTTGCCGGTACCAATGTATCTATGTATGTACTTTGGTCGTCCTATTTATGTGATACAAGGCACTTTGGTAGCTTACTATAGAAATGTAAATAATAATACAAGAAATATTTCATGAAAAAATATCCTTACCTAATAGTAAAAAGTACCTTGAAGTGGACCTTTACTAATGCTTATCGAATATGCTACTGCTTCGAACTGTATTTTTTTATTGTGACTTGATATCTGACCTCGACCTGCCTGATCTTCATCATATATGTGTACCTCCGTTTAAGAGTTCCAAAGACTGAGAAAACCGAGTCAGTTCTCGGCTGCCACAGTCGCTATCACTATGCCAATCAAAATTGAAACTTTAACACTGGAACGGTGGGTACCATAAACATAGCCTTACCTTGTAAAATTATTTGGTGGATAAAACATTGCGGTATCCATCAATTCTTCAAGGTCATGTCTGCATGGCTTTAGATGCAGTGACATTAATTCTTCAAACACTAAGTTGAAATTCGCCTAAAAGAAAACCATTTGGATTGAGGGCTTTTTTTAAATTGTAATTCGACATATGACAGCATCCTGCTTCATGTTAAGCTGGGGTAAGGTCCATGAATGGATTCATTGCTACTACAATTCGATAACTGTAAGTATCAATCACATCCACTATGCCGGCCTAGTTGGAACCGGCAACTTACAAGCTGATCCCGAAACGCGACCAAATCACTTTCGGTCTGTATTCACTTGTAAGTGGTGGTATTACCCCGGATCGGCAGACTGGGTACCACTGTCTACCACTATTTAAAATTTCCATCAATCAACAGGATTTCTCAGTATCTTATTGCTTGATATTCTCTTATTCAATGATAACTTCAAATTACAGAGTAGTAGCTATCCGTGACGTACAAGACAGGCAAAATGCTAGGGGCCCAAACCAAAAGAGGCCCCGAACTAATAATTTAGGTAATGCTCCCAAAATAGTTATTATATTTTACTTATATTCTGATGCTTGACCTTCTATAAGTTTTAGATATTTTAAAACTATATTTGATTAGTCAGACAATTTCGGAAGGCGAAACTAACATCTAAAAACATTTAGCCGTGAGTGTGGGCTTTTTTAGATATAATTCTAACTATACTTTGCAATTCTAATTATACTAACTATAACCTTTGAACTTAGAGAAGTAACTCGACTTTTCAACCCAGGTTAAACCGAGTTAGGTCGGATAACATCTACAACAAACCGGTTTGAACTATTATATACTTAAGTATATATAATTTTAGATCAGACATCAAACTTATTTTGTCATATTTGACATCCGAAATTCTATAGCAAACCATGCTGTGTATTAGGGAGGCAATTTAGATTGTTGGACCGAATTGTTAACTCGGTTTGTAAACCGGTTTGAATCGAATTCATCAATAATTTTTAAACTCGGTTTAAAAAAGTTCGAGATCGTCCCACCTTTACCCTACGGCCACACACTCGACGAGTGGCGAGTGAAACTATGTAAACAATTTCTGTCTTAGATTTCTTGGAGTTAAAGAAATCATTGCGTGTTTTTATATTATTGTGACATCTGATGATAAGTAAGGGCAGGTCTAAGAGCGCCGGCGACTGAAAAAACTCATTCATACTAAGTATGCCTCAGCCATAACTATGCCAGCCAGAGGTACATTTCCACGCTTCACGGATCTTTTAAGTCTATAAGATGGGAAGAACACATATTTACATGCAACTCTTTCTTCTGAAATATATTATTAAAATGAACAACAAGTGCACAGTAATTCATGAATACATCGAACACTGTCTCATCTTCGCTGTCGAATGGTTTCTTGTCACTTCTATTACATAGTTGTACCACACCTGCAAAAAAAGGCAAAACAAAATGGCGATTATTACAGCCCCTATATCAATAAAATTACAGCTCCTGTATCTCCCGTGGATGTGAAGGAAGCGAGGCCCGTGGAAAGAGAGGCGCATTGTAGAACAATCGCAGTGCCGGATTAAGCTATTGATGGCGACTGAGGCAACTATAATGAAACAATTTTGTCAGTCGTCGGAGCTCTTCGACCTCCTATTGCTCACCATCCGGCAAAGTGTCGTACGTCATAGGAAAAACAGAGAGAAGGCTCAGCAGTGAGTCAATTAAATCTATCAAATTAAAGACCTGGAGTACCTGATGATGGACCATGAGGATGCAAGGGATACTGGGCCGCCATAGTGTATGTGACTGCTACTTACAGTTAATTGACTGTAGTAGCAGTTACCTCCATTTTAGACAGCACTACAGCATCAGGCAGAATGCTGTCATATGTCGAGTCAAAATAAAAAAGTAAGGGATATAACGACGCTGCTTTGATTTACAGTGTTTTTTACTATGTGCCTTTAACTGGGCTGTTATCAAATTAAAGACCTGGAGTACTTGATGTTGGAAAAGCTCAGAGTCGCTCAGCGGGCAATGGAGAGCTATGCTTGGTGTTTCTTAGCGCGATAGAATCCGGAACGAGGATATTCGCCAAAGAACCAAAGTTACCAACATAGCCCGTAGGATTCTCAAGCTGAAGTGGCAATGGGCTGGCCACATCGCTCGAAGAACCGACAACCGATGGGGAAGAAAGGTTCTAGAGTAGACCACGAACCGGAAGATGCAGCGTAGGTAGGCCTCCCACCAGGTTGACTGACGACATAGTGAAAGTCACGGGTAAACGGTGGATGCAGTGTAGCTGGCATCTTGTCGTTCGGAATGACGTTCTAAGAGGGAGGCCTATGTTCAGCAGTGGACGCCTTCTGGCCGATTATGATGAGTAACTACTGATGATGATCATGAGTATATGTAATATGGTGATTTAACTAAAATTGTTTCTTACATTATACCTGGGCTGATATGACATTAACACTCTGGAGTACCTAATGATGGACCACAGGGACGCAACGCAAGGTTATGCCTATTATGTATTTAAGAGTAACGGTTTATATCCGCGGGCACAGAGATCCCATTATATTATTCCTCTGAGTCTGCGGGCTTTACCGCGATGATCAGCTAGCAGCTAGTAATAACAACATACCGATGACACCATGCTTATCCATTATAGATGATACGATAACGTGTCTGACTATGGTTCCAGTGACAGGATCCAAATCACGTACATATTTTTGGTCCTTGTACACGTTGACTAAGTTTAGTTTACCACCATTGCGTGCTACGTGGCCAGCTGGTGTTTGCTCCTCAGACAAACTGCGGGGAAAACATGAGCTGTTAAGCGACGTCTGTTCAATACAGAGAAGAAAGAGATCTTTGCTCACAATAAATACTGAAAACGGTGTGCATTAGCTCCGACATACGATTGAACCTACGGAGGATTCTCTTAATGTTTTTTTTACATTTCTATACTAAGCTACTAAAGGACAACAATCATACAAACAGGACAACCAAAGATACATTGGTACCGGCAAGTGGTTTTGAAGCCGTGCTCTCGGTTTGCGTGACCATTGCACTGCCACTACACCACTCAAGTACGTCATTTCGCTGTCGTGTATTAAAAGAATTGTTGAGGTCGTCATAAAGTTAGTGGCCGCTCTAGTCCTTACCCTCATATAATAAAGAAGAACATTAGCGTTTTCGTATTGTACCACTATGCCGGCCTAGTTGGAACCGACAACTTACAAGCTGATTCCGAAATGCAACTTAGTCACTTCACGCTCTATACGCTTTTATGTAAATGGAGGTAAGGCCTCGGATCGGCAGACTGGGCACCCCTCGGTTTACCACTATTAAATGACAATACTTCTTTTCTTTCTTTATATTGTTTATGGCTTTAGTATTTAACTTGCCTGTGTCAAAGTAAAAATATATGGTTCAACGTTAAAACATTGTCAAGTAAATATGAAGATAAACCACGCGAGTGATTATCACAAGATGACATGATAGTGAGGTTGATGATAATCATTTTAGTGAAGCGGCGGAAAGCCTTTACTAAAACTTCGGAAGGAGTCTTGGAGGGAACACGAAGAAACACTTTTCACAGCTTTAAATTACTTGTTTATACTCGATCAACATTTTGATTACTGGATAACAAATCCACTATTATTACAATACTTACTTCACTTTGACGCTTCTCTTCGTTGTAGTTGGACCTAAATTATTCCACCCATCATCCCACATAACGGCCTTTATCGCGTCATCTAGAGGATTATCTACTATTATGTAAAAAGTACTCCTCATTGCTTTCATATATGATTTTATTAAACACTGTAAATATAGTTACATCTGCTAAATACTGCAACGATCAAGCTGGAGCAATTTTTTTATCCGGAGTAGCTAGTACCACCACTTAAAAAAGTACAGACCATGAAGTGACTCGCGTGTCGGGATCAGCTTGTAAGTTGCTGGTTCCAACTAGGCCAGCATAGTGAATACAACTGCTGCAGTTATTTACCTATAGTAGCAGTCGCCTGCATTCCAGCTTAACATTAGACAGGGTATATATTATATCTTATGTCGAAAAAAAGCAATGCTGATTCCAGAATAATAATTTATTTGGTCGGCATTGTGCCGGCGACTGAGGCAGCCGTGAACTAACTCGGTTTTTTCAGTCATCGTCACTCTTGGACCTCCTCTTGCTTATCATCAGGCAGGTCGAAGTCAGATGTCGTTCACAAAAGAAAAAACACCAATATATAAAATAAAATTGGCTGACTATTTGTACACTTATGAATGGATAGGAGGGCCCACAGGCGTGGATTGCTTAGTGCTTAATCAGGTACTGCTTAAGCTTTCATGGAGGCGTAATAACTTGTTAATTCAAATAACTGTTCCCACGGGCAGAGACAACGAAAATAAAATAACGCTTGGAACTAAAAAGGAAGTAGGAGTTTAAAATTTTAACATACCAGCATGTCAGTTATCATAACATCCAATGAGGTCAACTCAGAGAAATAATGATTCATTAATTTCAACAATTCATCGTTTAGATATGATGTTTTTTGTATTGTCAGTTTTGCTATTGCCTGGTGACATGCTTCGCCCGCCCACCAGGCTATACGCGATACATTGACTAATGTTTGCTAGAACAACATATGATGTGATTAGATAAAAGTCCACTCAAGAACCTTTTAACCCCAACTGACCGACCCATTTTAAAATGGCTTATTCCCGTTTCCGTTATAAAACAGTTTTCCCATTCTCCTATAGTTCCCAGTGTCCAGTGATATCAGTGTCAAAATAAAAAAAGCAAATTCTTAAAAAAGTGCTGTAATCATTTATATTTCTTTAGGGGAACAAAACAATTTTTAAAGGTTAATAATTATGTATGGGGGCATAAAAATTTTAGAAATGTTAAGCTGGGGCATGGCCTAAAAAGGTTGGAAAACACTGGTCTAAAATCTAAAGGAAGGCGGGAGGCCAATGTTTAGTAGTGGACGTCTTCTGGCTATGATGATGATGGTCAAAGAGATGACGACAGATGTACCTATAGGAGCACGGTTCGACATGGATAGACAATAACCAAACGCGCAACTTTAAGGGGAATTAAAATAAAATAAAATTCATTCCCATTTGTCAAAAAGTTACGCGGTCGCTGTTAGTTTTAATGAGCTTGAACTGTCAATGAAAATTAACATCGATTCTGAGAGTTTTGGCGGGTAACTGCAACTGACAGGACGCGCAATTTTGAATTATTTGAAAAGCTTGTGTTTTTCATAAATATTAATGTGTAATAATGGTGGAATTGTTATCCAGTAATAGTTTTTAAGTTGATCAAGTATAAACAAGTAATTTAAAGTTGCGAAACGTGTTTCTTCATGTTCCCTCCAAGACTTCATCTGAAGTTTTAGTAAAGGCTTTCCGCCGCTTTACTAAAACGATCATCATCAACCTCATTCTCATCATCATCATTTGATGAATCACTCGCGTGGTTCATCTTCATCTTTACTTGACAATGTTTTAACATTGAACCATATATTTTTACTTTGACACTGGCAAGTTAAATACTAAAGCCATAAACAAGAAGAAAGAAAGAACATCGATTCTCAGTGAATTTTAATTTTGAAGCTCATTAATGGAGTTTAAATGTCAAAACGAAGCTCACTCTCATTGACATTAAAGTTACGCGGTCGTTATCTTTTGTTGTTTGTAACTCAATCAAGAGGTTACTAGAGTAATGTAGATAATAAAAGTTACCTCGTCATATGGTTCAGGAAAAGTTCTATAAAATTCAATAACACCAGCACAATCTCCATTTGGTTTTACAACAGGCACACACATGGCGACCTCAGCATCAATCCATTTGAGTCCTTCAGCAAAACGATTGTCACGTGGTACATCCTCTATGTTCAAAAATTCCTTGGTTGCCGCTACGTGCGCTGCTAACACCTTGCCCTTGCCTTTTGTTACGATAAAAATTATATATATTTATTGTGACTCGACATATGACCCCGCTTGATGAAAAGCCAAAGTGTGGCCCATGAATGAATGTCACTGCTGCTACAATTCAATAACTGTGAATAGCAATCACATCCACTATACCGGCTTAGTTGGAACCGGCAACTTATAAGCTGATCCCGACCAAATTATTTTTTGTAAGTAAATTATTGTAAGTGGTGGTACTACCCCGGATCGGTAGACTGGGTACCACTGCCTACCACTCTTTGAGAAATTATTTCATCATCATCAGTTTTACCCCTTTATTGCAGGAATAGATAGAGGCAACGGAACGCCACTTTCTGCCGCCCTGACACAACTCTCTCGCCTCCTTTATATGACAGTATCCTGCCCGATGTTAAGCTGGAGTGTGATAAATTTTTCTTTTTATTGTGACACGACATTTGACCTCGACTCGCCTGATGATAAGCAGGAGGAGATCCAGAGTGACGATGACTGAAACAACCAAGTCAGTTCATGGCTGCCTCAGCCGCCGTCACTACAATGCCGGCCAAAGGTGCTTCTTCATCCATGAATGGATGTGCCTGCTACTTCACTTAAATCACTGCAAGTAGCAGTTACATCTACTATGCCTTCATACCTACCCAATTTAGTAGGTATGTAGGTATTAAAAGTACATACGAACTTAACATAACCTAAATTTTATCCTTCAGAAAATAAGTTGTGTCTTGGGGCTCTGGGATTTTGGACAATAACTGAACTGTCGATCGATTAAAACTCGAGTGTATGCGCTCTTTTACGCGCTAATAATAAATAAAGACCACATCGCTCAAAGAACCGGAAGACGCAGCGTAGGTAGGCCTTCCCTTAGGTGGACTGAAGACATAGTGAAACTCACGAATAACCGGTGGATGCAACTGGAATCTTGTCGTTCTAATGGGGAGGCCTATGTTCAGCAGTGGATGTTTTCTGGCTGATGATAAATAAAAACTAGTAAAAACGTGTTGTCCGAACATACATACCAATAGGAATATTAACTTCATGTCGAGTGTGATCAATTCCGCTATTTGTTATCAGCACAATTTCATTCTTTCCTTTGTTTACTTTGTAAACGAAAACACCTTAAAGATATAAATGCCTATAATACATGTTTTTTTTTTATTGTGACACGACATCTGACCTCGACCCGCCTGATGATGAGCAAGAGGAGGTCCAAGAGTGACGACGACTGGAATAACCGAGTCAGTTCCCGGCTGCCCCAGCCGCCGCCACTATGCCGGCCTAAAATGATAGATAAAAACAAATATATAAGCGTAAATTATTAAATATATTAAATGTAAATAGAATAAACTTACACTCACACGCACGCACGCACACATGTACACTTTAATACTCGTAAGTTGGATCTCTTGAGGACGTCTCCAATACATAAAATTATAAATACATACCTGAGCTTTTAGAGACATCCTTGAAAATAATAGCAGTGTCATACAACAGAGACTCCATGTCGAATTCATCTTCCAGAAAGATCTTGAACTTGGACAAGTCTATAAAAGAGTCCACTTTAAGTTCTTCTTCGCCTTTTACACTACGCCGTTCTATTTTAGCGTATGGTGCTACTACGCGTTTTGTAGCTTTATCAAGACGAAGAGTTTCCAAATGTGTAGCCAGGAGGCCAGCTTTTGGGTCCCCATCAGTTCCTACATCCACTCTACTCTTATGTCTCACACTCTTCGTTGTACCTTCCATTTTATTTCAATTATTTTCAATGTTATAAGGATTTACCAAGCTGTTCACATAAGTATTGTCACATTGACATTATTGCCATTTAACTTTTATTTTTATTGTAACTTGACATATGACAACACCCAGCCTAATATCAAACTGGAGTGCTGTCCATGATAAAAAGTGACTGCTACTACTGTTAAATATCTGTAAGCAACAGTTACATACACTATGTCGGCTTAGTTAGAAACGGCAACTTACAAGCTGATCCCGAAACGCGTTCAAAAATCACTTCACGGTCTGTATACTTGTAAGTGGTAGTACTACCCCGGATCAAAATTCAAATTCAAAATTCCTTTATTACAAGTAGGCTGCAAAACAGCACTTTTGTACGTCTACATAATAATAGAAAAAAATATATAATGACATTAAAATAATTGATGGTATAAATATATAACAATATATATATATTTAATCCATAGTAGTATAGTAGCTGCTGTAAAAGGGCATAGTCAAGTTATATCACTAAACAAAAATATTATCGGCAAACTGGGTACCACTGCCTACCACTCTTTGATAACCAGACCCGAAGCAAATATCAACCTCTTTTTTTCATTAACAAATATCTACAATAGTCCGCTACAATAAACGCTGAGTCCGATCAGCCCTGAGTCGGCCGACAGGGCACCATCCAGTGGCGGATTTACCAGCAGGCTGAAGCCTAGGGCGGTTTTAATTCATTTTTTTATTATTTACAAAATTAAATAATATAGCTTTATGGGCACCAGGCAACCTAGCTTTCTTGAGAATATCTCCCATTTTGTCGGCGAAAACCCACCTAGGCCTGTCTAGTGGCCATAACACACAACCGGCGTGAACGAACGGTTTAGCGATTGGTTTGTTGCGCGTAAAGTCCCGGGTTCGATTCCCGGTCGGAGCAAATATTTGTTTCATATAATATATTTAATATTTATAAATATTTGTTAATGAAAGAAGAGGTGGATAATGGATATTTGCTTCGGGTCTGGTTGTCGTCGCGCTGACGATATTCGTCACAATTAATAAAACACTTTAGTTCTGCAAGTAACAGTTGCATTCAATATGTCGACTTAGCAAACTCCAGCAATTTATAAGCCGAGCCCGATACAACTGAGTCACTTTATGTCCTGTACACCAGAAATGACTTAAAGGTTCAATAAGGGATTACTAGTAAAATAACAATATTTAAAAAAATCACATTTATTTTGAAATTAATTAATTGTGTGTTTTAACTATCAATAAAATTGATTTTTAGATATGTAAAAAATACGACAAAATTATCACGACAAATACATTTAACAAATCTAATACAAAAAATATAATTAAGTCTGAATTATACATTGATGTCTTTGCTTAAAAAAAAAGAATAGACCGATTGTCCTGCGTAAGCGACGAACGCGACATAATACTTCACCGACTAGTGTCGCCTACTACATAGGCCGCCAACAGAAATGCAGTTGTTTTGATCACGTTAGACGCGCACGCAGGTTACCGCCCTAAAGAAACATATAAGTAGTAGTATCTTCCAACACTTTTATAAGTTATGCCAATGTATGTGCTTTTGAAGGACGTATCGGCAGTTGGAGTTGAATTCATTTACGTTCGGTTTTAATCGGCGCGGCGTTATGTAGCTTTTATGCGCAAATGAATTTTGCCAATTCTGCTTATGAAAGTGGTTGTACTATACTTATCACATTCATTGATAATCGTGATGAGCTTTATAAATGACAAACCTTATTGATAAATTAAATTATTTAATCAACTTGTTACGCCTTTTTTCCACAGGTATAGGCAGAGACAATGGTGCGCCACTTGCAACGAACCACACAACTCTCTCGCTTCCCCTACATCAACAATAATTATTATTATACAAGCTACGATTATGGGCACTGGGCAACCCAGCTTTCTTGAGGATGCCTCGGAATAGGTCGGAAAAAACCCTCCTGGATCTGCCTAGTTTAACGCATCTTTCCACATTATATAAATTCTTTTCATCAATCTACTTTCACTCATCCCTTGCATGAGCCCAAACCATCGACATTCCTTTCTCAGTTCTTGTGTCACTACACCTTCTTTCAAACCACATCAATCGCGCACTGTGCTATTCCATATTCTATCCGCTATCGTCACTAATAAATTCGATTAGTTGAATTTGTAAGCGGGATGCATAATCCCGTTTATTTCCATTACGCCCACCCGTAAGGATATATGGAGCCGAAACACTATGCTTTTCCACAAACTTGGGTCGCACAGCGAGCTATCCTAAGCGAAAAGCCACACGGTGCGGGGTCCTGCATATAAAAACAATGATATGCCACGCGGTGCCTTCCGGCGCCGTACCGCAGGCACACCGCACTTCGATTGAGCGAGACGCGAGGGGGGAGGAAGTGTTCTTTTTCCATTTTGCACTGGGAGGCTGGGGCTACGGCGTCGCATACCACGTGTGTACAGTGATGCGGCAAAATGTTTGCGATGCGACGCCGCACTGCACCGTGTGGTTTCACGCTAAGATCTGCAATCTGAGGTGACAGTAACTGTTAGAACAGACTAGACGGGTTAGAGCACAGTTGGTTTCACATAGTGTAGGACGCCTCGCTGTTACGTGACTTGACATCCTTGGGGTGGCAGGTAAAAATTGTTCAAAGCTCAATGCAGACCCAGAAAGCATGCCATAGGGCAAGCCTACATTAGCAAAAGACTGCTATAGGCTGATGATAAATGAAGAACAAAGGGGAGAGATTTATATTTGACGTGTAATGCCCTTTGATTGGCTAATGTCTGTCGACTTTTGGATATAGGCAGGCCAATGGAGAGGGGGGTGCCTTATTAACTCAATGCTAAGTGATACCCTGGTGACCGCAGCTGTCGATGTCATAGTAACCGCCGTCATTCGGTCGCTAGAGCCTCGTTCGTTCAGTGTGTTGTTCGAATCCTGCATAATTCGTTACCAATAAACGGATGCGTCGCTGGGACGCTGGTAGCTCTAGTTGCGTTATTATTTGTTATCGCCTTTTTACAGCTACACATAACACTAGAGCCCCATTAAGATCTGCAATTGCGAGCGAGAAGCGGACGTCCATAAATTACGTGAGATGTTTAAGGGGGGAGTGGGTCGAGTTAAATCTCATCTAATCTTACGTTGGAGAGAGTCTCGGCAAATATCACGCATTTTTTTCTGATGGATACAAAAAAAAACTATTTTGGTTTAATTAATCCGGATTGTAGATTTATTCTTAAGCGTAATCGTAATACGATTAAGATCATTCACTAATTCGTTCAAAAGAAAATAATTTAATTCATTTCAATTCAACAATCCAACGCGTTTACGTAAGAAGCCCACATTTTGAAAAATCTCACGTGAGATTGGGCAATGGGGGAGGGGGTTGAATAAAATCTCACGACAACTCACCGGGGGGGTTGGAAGAGAGGGACAGAAAATTTACAAAAACACCGCACGTAATTTATGGATGCCCCCGAAGACCTATAAAAATTAATAGGGTCATGTGTCGTCTTTTACATCAAAATGAGATGTTTTTGGTTTTGACAGATTTCACAACACCTATCTACGATCACGTATACTCGTATTAATAAAAACACATTCCTATAGAATATAGACAATATTTATCAGCTTCTTTGTGACTCCATAAAATATCTATAATATAATTACAAAACATTTATATAATAATAAGCCTTTAACCAAGCTACTTTGTTTAAAGTAATAGTAAACTTTAAAGAAGTTTAAATCAAGATATATAATTCCAAAGAAGGAAGCTGCTATCTCACTTTTGAGCGCCAACACATATTGCAATGCCCATTGTTAATGGGATTCATACTGACAGATGAACAACCTCATTGGCATTGGTTTATTTTTTATATCAATCTCAGTGGTTTGAGATCTATGGCTAAGAGAGCAGGCTATTTTATTTTACGACATAGTGAAAGTCACGAATATCCTGTGGATGCAACTGGCATCTTGTCGTTCGAAATGGCGCTGATAATCTGATCAAACCATACTGTAAGCCTCTTATACATCGTGTATCGTGTATGTACTCGTGTATCTCAGAGTGGCCCCAGGAGTCCTATCACTCAATTTTATTGGTAATTCTATATAATCTCGTATTTAGACGTATTCATACAATGAAGGCGAGTAGCTGCTTCATTCTTTGGATTGTTTAAGATAACCTGTCGCGGGGCGAGTCTGTTTATACAATAAAAGTCATAACATATACAAAGTTATTCTCCTTAAGAAAATAGTAAAACAATAAATCTACAAAAAAAAGCAACATTTCAAAAAACAAAATTCATCACTGAACACAATCGAATCGAATTGTGTATATGTTGCCTAATGTGTATGTATTTCTTTTATTTTTCATTACAAATATCATTTTAAATAATATTAAATCTTTTAATAAATAGTTCGCACCCAGCCAATCACAGCACAACACCACAAAAGTTAGCTGGTAGATAATGCCTAACGCATTAAGCTCGCCTATGTACCTTATTTTGTGCAATAAAGTGTTTATAAATAAATAAATATTCTTGTAAATATAAACTATAAATTGTCCTATGGCTATGCCACACTGATGAAAAGAAACCTTAAATCAGGAGCTACCATAGCCAAAGTGAATGGACTGAACAACAGCCTCACAAAATTAACCGCTCTCTAGAAAGAGACAACGCAACTGTGTCTATGGTGCAGCCACCTCGATTAATAGACTTTTTAATTTAATTTGATATTTTTAATGAATATAATTTAAAATAATAAATAATAATTATTATTTAATACATTATGCATACAACTATAACCTATAGATAAGACAACTATTGACGGCACGATTGTTTTGTCTCTCTCACCCGTATTTACTTCGTACCTGGATAGGGAATGCTCAGTCCATTTTCTATGTCTATGGGAGCAACCATAGAGAAATGACCCAGTAAGTCTACATTAGTATCTATGTTTTGAAAATAAACTTGCACGGTATTACCAATTGTCTAGCCTAGCTTAAACATGTAAAAAGTGAAATTAATAATTTAATGCAACAGTATAATAATAACTTAAATCAATAACAAAGTGCTAACTACAATGCAATAATTCTAAAAATTAATAATAAAGGAGATCGGACAAAGTCGGTCCATGGTGGATACTGATCACATGATTTGATGACAGGCGTGGCGTGGCGGTCGGAGCAAATATTTGTTTTATAGCTTTTATTTGTAACATTTATTAATTTGACTTATATTTGTTAATAATAAAAAAAGAGGCAGATATTTGCTCGGGTCTGTTTGTCAGAGTAGTGCCCAGTCTACCGATCCGGGATAGTACCACCACTCACAGGTATACAGTTCGTGAAATGCCTTAGTCGAGTTTTGGGATCAGTTTGTAATCAGCCGGTTCCAACTAGGCCGGCATAGTGAATGTGACTGCTGCTTAAAGTAGCAGTCACTATACTCATGGACCTCACCCCAGCTTACCATTAGGCGGGATGCTATTATTGTCGAGTCAAAAAAAAAAAAAAAAAAAAAAAAAAAAAAAAAAAAAAAAAAGTTAATAAATAAACTATTTTATTTCTACTACTATTTTAAAACCAAAACGGCCTATTTTCTTAAACCTTGTTTAGAGCGACTCATTAAAGCCTGCGAGCCGCACATATGGTACATGTCTGATATTTTACGTGTTTATTTTAACAGCGCAGAAAGAGTGAAAATTCATATTTTTTACTTCATTAGACATTCATTTATCGATTGCACAAGGAACAAAGATGTAAAGTTTTGTCAGGTAAATTATAATTATTAAGTAGATTTTAACTATAGTCCATTTTTCCTTACTTGGAAAAAGTAGTAAACAAACTTTGGCATAATGACGGATTAATGAAAAAAAAAAACAATTAGTACCGACGCGATTCAATCTTGAAAATGCTTTCCGCTGTTATTTCATATTATTAGCCGCCACCTACTCAGCCAGATTATTTGGTATATTTTCGCTACATTTAATCCTCTGGATAATCTGGTTCCCATATATGCATTTCTGCGAAGGTATATGAAAAGCATGCAACAGCGCTGCAGCTATTTTAAAATTCGGGTTTAAATAATTCAGTGAGATGTTAAAATATTCTTGCCCAAGTCGCTCTAAAAGCATCCAAGCCAGTAGACCATGGTTACTTTTCTAGATTAGTTCACCTGCATGGTCGTTAATTGTTTTTCACCTGGGAATAATGATTGACATATGGGTTTGGTAGCCTTAACTTCTAAAATAGGGCAAGGCATCCCTAAATCCTCTGTCCAAGATATGTATATCCTTCTTAAAAAAAGACTTCTTCTTTGCTTCTGTGAATATTTTTCATTATTTTTGCATGATTTGATTGCATCATAAAGTCCATAACTATTTATAATATAGCGATCCGTACATACCAGTACCAGAGGCTTTACAAGTATTCTGTACACATGATGGCTGTATGTATCCCTTTGAATACATTATCTTTAGGAACAGAGCAAGATTACCTTTTCAGTCTTAGAACAATAGAAAACTTAGAAGTTCAAGGCCAAGAAATAAGTTTTTTTTCCTTCTTAATTGGTGGACTACCTAGGGCTGCCTCCATCTGAAATACAAATAGAAATCAAATCAATCAAAGGCCAGCATAGTGGATGTGACTGTAACTTACAGTTATTTAACTGTAGTAGCAGTCTCTTCCATTCATAGACCGCACTCCAGCTTATTTTTTATTTATTTCCAAACCAAGCTACTCAAGAAACAGGACAATTAAACTACATATATCAAAGATACATTCATACCAGTAAGTGGTTTCGAACCCGTGCTCTCGGTTTGCATGACCATTGCACTACACCACGGTCGCCTTAGTCAGGGGTGCTGCCATATGTCAATACACAATTTAAAAAATTTTACTCGTACTCACATTATTATCAGGCGCTCTTCTCTTTATGGCAACAATATCACATGGCATACCATTTTCAGTTTCCAAATTGTACTTCATATTTTTATTATGACAACCAATGACTTTTGGACTCCTATCTATGTTACGGCACTTGCTTTTCAATACACCCTCATGATGATAGACAATATCAAATGTTACCAGCGTAGAAGAATTTTCAATTTTAGTTTTTATTTTATTTCTGTTGATATCCCTCCGTCGTTGACTAAATGGTACACAGTAATTATTGAATACTTGTAGCAGGGATTCTCGGGGCATCACTTCTAAAAATGGTATTTTTAAATGTCTCTGTAATTCAATTAAATATTTATTTGTATTATTAACTTGCTATGGTACCTGAACAGAATTGGCTTCATAAGGAGCCTACTTGAGGAGGTGACATTTTTCATAAAGATTACTACTGTGGCTTCGACATAATATAGCACCCCACCTGATGTTAAGCTGGAATGCAGTTTACAAATGGGGGCGACTTCTACAACAGGTAAAATACTGCAAGTAGATATGCCAGCAGATAAAAAGAGCGCTGACTTTTACGCCGCATAAGGATCAACTGATAAGAAAAGCACTGGATGAGTGTGGTAGAAGTTAGTCCATATATCTATTTTCTCTTGCTCATAATTGATGATATTTATACACATGAATTATAAACCACCGCAGCCGCTTTGCAGCCACCGTGACCATATTGGCTGCAAAGCTCTCGTAACGTCGGAATAATAAAAAAATGTAAAATCAAAACCAAAATAAAGGCTGATAGTAAGCTGCATTATTTTAGTAAAATTTATTAATCAATGTTCATACAAAATCTAAGAAAATACTACATATATTTATACACATTTGAAAAACTAATAGTAAGTATGTAATAAAATCTTGAATGCCAGCACTCTTTGTATTTGGCGGGATTTATAGCAGTCAATTTGTCTATTTTCATTATTTATGTGGTTTTACTGATAACTATGTGTTCCATTGTAAAAAGCTATCCCTGATGATTTCAAAGATTACCAATATCATAGCTTATTTTGAATTGTGATTCACCATATGACAACACCTTCCCTAATGTTAAGCTGGAGTGCCAGTCCATGAATAGAAGCAACTACTACAACAATTAACTTTAAGCATCGGCAACTTTGAAGCTCATCCTGAAACGCTTTAATGTCAATTCACAGTCTGTACACTATCCCGGAGAGGCAGCCTGGACAAATCACTAACAACTATCTGCTTACCACTCCTAAACTCAAGCATATAAAAAGCTACATAAATTATAAATTTACCTCAAGCATAATAGTTATAAGTTGCTCATTAGAAAGAAGCTCTGGATGCATTAACATTTCACAGGTTGTGTTTGACATGGTTCCAGATTAAATTCCACTTATGTTTATTTAGCTAAATATTCTCTTCCCGGCATCGTAATCCATTATAATTGTGCACCAGTTAACTATGAACACGCCTAAAATAATGAAATAAAACAATTTTTTCACTATAATTTTACTTTGTTTGTAAACAAGTTTTGCTATTCTAATTACGTTGTATTACTGTGAATATATCATGATTTATATGCACGAATGAAGAGATAAACACTTTCACATTATCAGTACATTTGTATAAATGATATGCATTTGTTATACAAATCGATATTTTCCTCGGTGAAATAACCATTAGTATATAAGATTAGTGACATATGTACCCTTGAAATTTGGACATCACTTTTAATAACTGATAAAGACTTAGATACCATAGTTAATTATGTTATAGTACACATTCAAAATAGTATAATTTGCAGATTAAGTTATTATTTACAATAAGTCACCGCGTTTTTCGACAAACCAACCGCTAAAACGTCAAAGTCAAATCAAACCCAATAAAAAAAATAGATGGCCCCGGAATCAAATTTTCGTACCCAATCTTTTCAGCGCCCTTTTCAAATATTAATCACCCGCTCCATGATAATAATGATTTGAATTCATCAATACTTTTATTATATGGGAATATATAAAAGTATTTGAAAATGGGCATCTTGAGTGCTTCACGCCACTAGTGCTCAAATTAGCTCTTTCGCAGAGCACTGTTGGCACCTCTAGAAAGGCTCTGCCAAATATCTTCTAGATACATTGCAACTCCCCGAGCTATAAGAGAAGCTCTCTTACTCCCGTGGGTACTACAGGTTAAGCATTTTGTCGACCCTTTCGGCAGTCGAACTAAAAGGATCGACGCGCCGTTTTTTATAGAACAATCGACAAGACGAATGCTTTACCACCCTATGTGTTCTCCAGAGATTATAGATCCTTCAAGCTATACATGAAAACACTTTCAGCCGACATAGCGACGATTTTTAATACTTAGAAATTTTCCTTTCAATAAAAAGATACAGTTGGATATCTTTATATCCAACTGTATCTTTATTTATATAAGATATTAGGAAATAATAAAAACACCGTTTAATAACAAAATTTTATTTAAAAGAAGCAACGTTTAGCATGGAACAACAAAAATAATATCCTATCATTATTCCTCGCAGCTGAAAATCACTCATGATTTTAAATCCTCTCTAAAACGTTTACACAAAACTTAGGCACAGAAACTAAGTAAAATACCGTGCCTAGATAAATTAAATATAAATATATGGGCACCCAAATTCTAAGAGACTTACTTAAAATAATATATTAACGCTCTTTTACCTAAATCCGACCAGTTGTGTGATTCGTAATTGTGGCAAGACGCAGAATTAATATATTTGTTATATCGGCAGACAAAAAGAGTGCTGGCTTTTAGGCTGCGCAGTATAAGGATCGGCGAAATAAGAGGGCTGGACGACTGCAGTGGGAGCAAATCCGCGCATCTGTATAGTGGTGCACATTATTTTAATAATTATTCACATTCGAAAAACAAAAAGTAGATAACGAAACAAGTTACTGCGCAGATTCGGTTTCAGCGCTCTTTTTATCTGCCGGGTCCAATCGGTCACGCCTGTCATCTCATGGAAATGGAGGCCTGACATATCACAAGATAAGACAAACCCTTCGGCACAATTATCAATATGAATAGACCACCATGTAAGGCTGTTTTCACACAATCGTCACGTTTAAGTAACGCATACGCAACGTTTCTACAATTCAAAAAGAGCAGGAAAATCGTTGCATTTTACGTTGTCTCTGAGTACTTGCAAAAACAACTTGTTCTGCCCCCCTAGCACGGCAATCCAAGAAGCAAGATAAAGAACTGCAAGGAATATAATTGTAACTCATTTGAAAAAACGGCGACACATCAAAATGTTTAAAAAATATTTATTAAAGTTTTCGACGTTGTTTTGTGGAAAGTTTTACATAACGTTCAAATATCTTTTTTGATACACTGTTCTAGTAAGTTATTTAAAATGAGTTGGAATGAAATTTATTGCTTATCTTGCTTCGTGGATTGCCGTGCTAGGGGGGCTGTTCTCGTCTGTAACAGTTCATTGTACACTTACATCTGAGTAAAATGTAGCGTACGTGCACGTTGCGTATGCGTTACTTAAACGTAAACGAAGCGCAGAGGCTCGTATAAAAACAGCTTATGACCGTAACAAATTTTGTTCAAATAATATATATTTTTAATACATAACTAAATAGAATTTCTTACAAAGAAAAGGACTAGAAAGCCACATAATTCAAGACATTGCAGATAAATAATTTGTAAAAGCATTTCAATTTATGAAACATATGATTTGATTAAACTATAATAATGTAGTGCTTTGATTATTGGAGAATATACTTAAAATTAACGCTTAAAACCCATATTAAAGTTACGTCCCTTAAACAGTACAAGTAAAAGGAACAGTAATACATCTCGGCAGCGTCACTGAAATAATTACTTACGCTTGATGTTCAATAGCGATTAAATATTCTGTATGTAGTTATAAACAGTAAGAAGTATAAAATGATGGTGCTATTAATTAAAAAAATAATTAATTATGATTCGACATATGACCTCGAGTTGCCTTAATAATGATTATAAAGAAAAATAATTAAATTCATTATTTATGTGATACGATAGAAAATTAAAAATATTTAGCGATAAAGAGGAGGGTTAAATAGAGGGCAGTTAAATAGATATGTAGAACTAGGATAACGATTACAGCTTTTATATAAGCGTTGTAAGAGAGCATGCTGCATGGCCACTCTTATGTAATTGCAGAGCACACGCAGCTTTCAGCCGTTTGTATGAAGACGTACTACTGTTCCTTTCCTATATTGTGACACTTACGACGAAATGACTCACGTAATAAATAAGATCATAATAGCAATTTAAAACAGTAAATACACAAATTATTTTTGATTGTATTGTTAATTATTTGCCTAATTTAATTTGTAGGTGAGTTATGACGTCCGTTCTGGTAGTAGCAAATAATTGGCTCCAGATGGTCTAGATCAGTGTTTCCCAACCTGTTTTAGGCCATACCCCACCTTAACATTTCTAAATTTTTTATGTCCCCATACATAATTAACCTTTAAAAATTGTTTTGTTCCCTCAAAAAATATAAATGATTACGTACAGCATTTTTTTTAAAGAATTTGCTTTATTTTGTCACCGATATCTACCACCGTATTTAAATAACCCAAAGCGAAAATTGCCCCCTTGTGGGGCGTGGGCCCTACGTTAGCTCTAGATAGTTTATTAATTGAACTAATAATAATAGCGTATATTAACTGCGAACATTATTTTTGCGAAACATCTTTCGACTGTCTTTACTTGTTGAATACATCTAGTTACATAGAATAGGTCTAGTTGTAGTGAATCGGTTCCGCAAACTAAGAGTCCTTGGTTCAAAATCAAGTAAAGTAGCTTGTATCTGTTTATTTTAATAGACTAGTTTCTACGATACAAACACGTTTATCACCTTAGAATAGAAATGTAAAATAGCTTTTAATTATTTTTATTGTGGCTGCACATATGACTGCACCCTGCCTGATACTAAGCTTGAGTGCAGTCGATGAATGAAGGCAACTGCTCCTACCGTTAAATAACATAGCATGCACTATGCCGGCCTATTTTAAAGTAGAAAATATTTTAAATTGAATAAGTGATTATTTATTACATGAGTCGGTCAGATTAATAAATTGTTATAATATATGAAATAAATAATTATTTTTTTTATTTAAAACATGTAACAAACTTAATTATTTGGTAATGTGTGGCAGGTACGAGTTATATTTATAATTAAAAACAATGTTAACCCATCAGCAGTCACTGTACTAAATTGAAACCAGCTGGAGGTGTGATGAAGTGTCATATGTGGATCGAGATTATTTGTGTATAAGTATCGGGCATAGTTTTGATCTATTTTTTGTTATTTTTTTGATTATACTAGTTGAATACATTGGAATATACTGGTCTAGTAAAACAGTTCAGCTCACCAACAGCCCCTGGTTCAAAAACACTTTCCAGTATCAATGCTTTAATTTTGTATTTTGGTTGCATAGTTTCTATAATATAAGCATAGTTGCTTAGAATAGAAATGTAAAATATGTGTTAATTTTTTTATTGTGGCTGGACATGTCTTCACCCCTACTGATGTTAAGCTAGAGTGCCGTCCATGAATGGAGGCGACTGCTCCTACAGTTTACAAATCGCTACTACAGTAGTCAGATCAACTAGTTGGAATCGGCAACTTTTAAGCTGATCCCGAAACGCGACTAAATCGCTTCACGATCTGTCCACCAACTTTTAATATACAGGATAAATTACTTAGGGTAGATAATAAACCATAAGCATACAAGTATCCTTGTTGGTACTCAATCATATACAGTGCTTCTAACGGGTCAAAAAAATGTAAATAATAGCTTAGGTACTATTTAGTGTAAGTCTAGGTGGGTTAGTGATAGACTGGTCCCGAAGAAATTGGCCCCATATAACAAAAAGTGGCCCAATTTCGTGGGATCAGCTACATCTAACCTGCCTAGTTTCATCCTAATAAAATTGTGTCTATGAGGTGCACAAACTCATCAAAGATTATGTTGCGTACGTTCTACGTTCACGTCTGCATTGGTTAAGACATTGCAACTAAGGCAGCAGTCGTCGGTAGTATTGTACATGTACCTCCTCTTGCTTACTGAATCTAATTATGTGAATGTTGTTCCAGGTACAATCACCAATCAGATTAGTTTCATTAATTCATTTAAATCATTAATTAAAAAGAATTTGTACCAAATAGTACCAGGCCAGATTCAATTGCTGCTTATGAAGAGGCTACGGCAGAATGCTCTGATGCTTGAAAAACACTTGAAAGAGGCACTTCACAGCAGACTGGGCTAACAACCACCAACTGACCGCCTACTATTATTTTAAACACCCAGATGAAGAGCAACTATCTGCTTTTATTATATACTATGTATTAAATATGAATCTAATTACAAACACATTAATTTGTAAGCTACAATCACAAATACAAAGTGTAAGCTATTTATTACAATAATGCCAGGAAACAAATTTTTGCTCTTCCGGGTTCATATAACTACTGGCAGATAAAAAGAGCGCTGACTTATGAGCTGCGCAGTATAGCACTGGACGACTGCGGTAGGAGAAAATCCGCTCATCATTTACAGTCGTGCACATATTATTATTATGATTATTTTAAAGGACATCATTCATTTTAGGATTTTATGTACTACTTTTGTAATATCTAATGATGAAAAAATATAAAAATGGTAGTTTCGATATTTGTGTTTATAAAACTAATAACAATTTTGCTTTTACTTGCTGTGCAATTGAGTTATTTGGAAAATAAGATAATGGATTTTGTATCGTCTGTCATTCACGAAGACACGCCTTATTAACAGTTCTGCTTTGAACTGTCATAATTATAGTTGGATCATTTTGCACACTTAAACTATGCAAAAAAGAGTATATTTCAATTGCATTGTAAGCTTCGTGCATCAAACTATTTTAAAATGTATATACAACTTTTAATACAATAAAGCCCAAGTCCGTATACAAAATAAATGATGTCTTTATAGTCATTCGCAAAACTCAAAGTAGTTAACAAAACAAGTTACTAGCTAGAGTGGCAGCGCTTCTTTTATCTGCTGGCATCTTTACTAAGAGAGCAGCGGATTGACATCCTAACTACAAATGCCATTCAGTTGTATAAGGTTGTCGGTATCTTAATCTTTGTCCATTTCTTGAGCATCAGAGTCACATACATAGCTTTTATACGCGCAACCACGGGGGGCTACCACGTGATAACAATGGCAACTAAAACAAGTGCATATGATTGGCTAAATTCCAAATCGCGCTAAAATAATCAACCAATAGTTGATCAATGACCTTCATCTGTCAATATCACCCGCATTACGATTGTCATTGCAGCCCCCTTGGCTTTGAAAGCCAAATAAATTTTGTAAATGTCAGATTTGTTATCAAAATAGTCAAATATTATATAAAATTAAAATTGAGCATTCCTTTTACATTTTAAATGACCAACAAATAAACCAATTTTATTACATTTACAAAAAAAAAGTTATTTTTCGATTTTGTAAATGACTTATGTGCTAATAAATAATTTAATTATCTAAGGATTACTGGACTGTTAGAAAACTATACAACCCGCCTTATAATAGGCGAATCGTTGCGACGACGACTGACCCACTACGCAGGATTAGTTAAAACCAGCTAACTTTCAAGCTGATTCCAAAACGTGACTAAGTCAATGAACCTACCATCGGCAGCTGCCAACTGCTTTATTAATTAAAAATATATTTATATTTATTATTGCATGATTTTTGGTGTGAGATTGTAAGAAGATGGACTAATAATAATAAAATATCTCTCAGTAGCAATGGAGAAAAAACCTAGCACCTCTTTCCTACTGGGCACTCCAGGTCAATGTCTAGGGCCCCGCGATCGGCAGGCTCCTCGTAATTTTGCCAGATTAAAAAAATCAAAACGTTAATCCCGATGTGTCCAGGGTCCCAAATAGGTTAAAGATGGCACTGCCTATTACTCTACCTATTCCTGTAGCATTAGGAATAAAGTGTTGACAATATATTTAATAAAAAGATACCTAGTAATCCTTAGTCAATAAAATTACACTTATACATAATATGAGTTAATTATATAAGTTTTTGAATGAATCTGATCGAAACGAAAACTTGTTCATGAAGCTGGGATCCACAGCAAGAATCATAGAGCTCGCATGAAGCAAAAGTTGTCAGGTTTATGGAAAATAGCGCTCTTTCGTCTCTGCCAGAACAAAGGCGTGAAAAGGGTTTTGAGTTAGTTGACTCAAAAAACCGATTAGGTTTACGTTTGTCTATGTCATCGTTACTTTGCTGGCCTAATTCTCAAGTTAAGGCCAGATGCTGCGTTTTAATAAAATATATTGTCTATGATGGTAGATTGACTGTGTTTTAACATAGCCAACAGGGTAGTAAGCTGCCGTTCTTAT
Source organism: Tinea trinotella (assembly GCA_905220615.1). NCBI lineage: Eukaryota > Metazoa > Arthropoda > Insecta > Lepidoptera > Tineidae > Tinea > Tinea trinotella. The sequence continues at coordinate 7,692,704 of HG992314.1, forward strand.
TCTTGCCTAATGTTTAACATATTCCAAACTCATAGCTGTTCCAAGTTCATAGCTTCATTTTTTCCTGAATTAAACAAATTTTATGTGGCTTACTACTGCATTACTTTTGTTTATAATTATACATTTTTTTATTCCCACGTTTCGAGAGCTTTGCAGCCATCGTGGTCACGAAGAGAAAGGTTATCATTAACCAAAAATAAACGCGATAGTAAGCTGCATAAAATTTGTTTACTTCATTAATCAATGTTCACGATTCTAAGAAAATATTATTTTTTGCTTTTCATAACCAAGATGGAAACAATATTATTCTGCTTGCTAATGCAAACTAGCTATGAGAACTAATTAAAAATATAGACAACTAATTATGAACATAGACAAAACTACAAAACACTCAAAAACTTTTATAATTACCTCCCAACATCAACTCTAACTTAAACAATATAAATATAAAATGAGTTATATACATGTTAAAATATATAAAATCTAACAGCATGTAGATTGTACAGTCTCAGCTTCTAATAAATTAAAGTCCAATCCATTGGGCCGGTTAAATCCTGTCTTTATACCATCCCAGCCATCTTCAACTTTATACTCTCCAGTTTGTATGCGATGGTATATTTCTTCAACAACTAATATGAAGGCTTCTTCTACGTTCAAGCCAGTCTTCGCTGATGTTTCTATGTGATGAAGACCTGGAATAAAAATATTGTTTTTGATATCCATTTTCCAGAAGAATGTTCTATTCATAAAATAGCAGGGGTCTGTAGGGTCCATGACCACAAAAGAAGCGAGTATGTCAGCATTATGGAAAGAGGATTTCCAATGTATCTCCCTGCCCCTGTATGAAGGAGGCATAAAAGCTTGATTGATTCATATCTAATTGCTGATGCACAGGCCATAACAATCATCCTTTTTTGGATTACATTTCTTTACTAAGCTACCATAGTGCTTGTATTACAGAAACAGGACAACCAAGTTACATACATCAAAGATATATTGGTACTGGTGGTTCTCATGCTCTCAGTTTGTGTAACAATTGCACTGCCACTACACCACGGTCACCTTTTATCAGCTATAATTATTTTGTGTAATTTGAATTAGACAATTTCTAAGTAACTAGTGTTTAATAAAAAATTGTCTACCTACAAAAGTCTGTTGGTTACCTTTTGCCAACACTAAATAACATACTTGCAGTCATTCGAGAATTGTTTCACAAAACACTAGAAAGTGGGCGGTTATATTAAATTATTTTCACATTTCGGGATCAGCTTGTAAGTTGCCGGTACCATCTAGGCCGGCATAGTGAATGTGATTGCCAATCACAGTTATTGAATTGTATTAGCAGTGACATTCTTTCATGGACCACACTTTGGCTAAACATCAAGCAGGGTGCTGTCATATGTCGAGTCACTATAAAAAATAAAAATTAAAAGCAAAAACTAGAACTAAATTAGTGGAGAGTTAGGCTTAGAATTTGAGAAGCAGTCTACACCAGATGCTTAATTATTATAATATTGTTTACAATAAAGATATCAACCTACAAAATTGTTTATAGAGTAATTATCATTAACACTAATAAACAATGATAATCTCCAAGATTATGTAAATGTGACTCATTAACTATACTATTAATAAAGAAACTAATTACCATTTTGCTCTGCAAACATTCTTGCTTCTTCACAAGAAACTTCTCTCCGGGCACCATTATTGCTGTCATTGCCTAGGAGATCAATCTTGCAGCCAACCAAAGCAAACACTGGCCGGTGTGGCTCAATATGCCTTTTAGCTTCCATCATCCATAGAGGAATGTGCTCGAAGCTGGCCCTATTACACACATCGTACACAAGCAAAGCCCCAACTGAATTCCTGTAGTATGACTTTGTTATGGACCTAAACCGCTCCTGTCCTGCTGTATCCCAAAGTTGCAATTTAATCCTTGTACCATCTTGCACTTCAATTATACGAGCAAAGAAATCTACACCCACAGTAGGATCTGAAAGCTATACGAAAACAAAATTACGCGCAATTCTATATCACAGGAACAAAGTAACAATCAAAACAAAAAGATGATTTTTCTTACCTCAGCAAATTTTCCATCCGTAAAGTACTTTAGCAGGGAACTCTTACCCACCGTGCTGTCCCCAATCAAAATTAGTCTAAATTGATAGTCAAAAATCGGGTCAACCATTTTTAAATTAATATTATCGAGAACATAAGAAGACCTTGCACGATTTTCACAAATGATCACAGTTCTCAATGACGATAACCCTACTACAATAAAAATATTACTAAATTCAGTGACAGTGGCGCTAGCTTGTATGTTATGTAATACATATTTTTTCTATAATTCATGTAGAAATAGAAAATAAGAGGATTTTAAAATTAGTCGTATATAATGTCATTTTTTTTACTGGCACCGATTTTATTATTTAATATATTTTTTGAACTTATTTAATTAAATTGAATTGTTATTTTGATTTTAAAAATTTTAAAGGAGAAAAAGAAGAACTATTTTCACCAGTGTTTTTATTAAATTTCATCACTATCTGTAAAGTTGGGGCGAAGAGGAGAGGGGGAGGGGAACGATTTTGACATTAGTTCATTCAATAATTTTACTATCATTCTCTATCATTCGTTCCATTCATTCTCATTTTTGGTTCGCTGCAGTAACGTCTCGTTTGTTTGTATTTATTGCTTATTTTTTATTTTGTGTATAAATATAATATCGACAGTGCATAGTTGTTAGTAAAAAACAATATAAACCCCGCAAGTGAAAATTTGAATTGCACTTATTTATTATTCGAAAATAATTCATAGGATTCAATTAAAATAAAAAACCAATAAAATAATATATCTTTATAATCGTCGTAAAATAATATCAAATGCCAAATCAGTGTGTTAAGAGATCCATGAAAAGACTTTATCGAACTGCAGTGAAAACGCGGGACTATGTTGTTTTTCAGTGCCTTAGCGATTGGGATGATTACTGGTTTCCAGAATGTGACATTGAGTCCAGACGAAGCCGCCACTGTGGCTACGACCGCTGACATCGCGGCTACAACACCAGCAGTAGAGATGGGGTTATTGGAGACCACAAAGCTCTCTGCAGCAGCTGTGAATGACTTGGTGAATGTTACTATTAACGAGGGACCTTCCATGTGGGATATGTACCGGAATAACTGTCCTAATTGGCGACCTTTGAACCATGTGTTCTTCCAAGCTGCTAATATATGTTTCCTGCTATCATTTCTAGCCCCTCCCACTCCGGCAGGATTTATGTGGTTGAGGGTTTGTTTAATACTAGGCTGTACAATCTCCGGGGTGTGGGCATGGACAATAGAGTGTTACCTGGATGCATTACTGTGGAATGGTGCATTTATAGTTATTAACTTTATATATTTTTGTGTACATTTCTATAATATCAGACCTATAAAGTTTCATAAAGAAATTGAAGAGGTGAGTTTTGTTTATATTGTTTTTTAATCTACTATGTGAATTTTACAGGATAAATACTCTTATACTAACCTAGAAGATATTTTAAAGAAAAATTACATCTAAAATTAAAGCATAACTTTAGCTGCAATACATAGTTTGTCAGAAATGCACTTCTTCTTAATGCTTGTAGCACCCTAGGGATCCCAGCATTTTTCGCTACATATTCTTACAAAAAACCATAAATATTTATTTAAAACCAAAAAGTAAACTTAAAACTATGGTTCATTCCTAACACCTGGGCCTCGAATCTCTTAATACATTATGATGGCGAAAAATCAGTAAAATTGCAAGGCATTCACAAGTGACGAATCAACATAGGTAATTTACCTAATAATAAAACAATTTCTTAGCATCTATGGATTCTCGTAGCAGGAAGGAGAGTGAAAGAAATATAGGAAATATGACCGAAATATAGGTTTCAAAGCTTTTTGTGACATGTCAACACTCACCTTCCCTGCCTTCCCTATCCCCTTTACTCAACCAAATATTGTAAGACCTCACCAATGCCGCCTTCGACATACAATCTAAAAGGCCAAGATTCAATAAAAGATGATGCAAGGTTTTTGCTACTATTCCTCTTGCACCATCTCTTACTTATAGAGCTGGGTTTTGAAACCATTTTTCGTCACCTTGTTCGTAAGATCATAATATTTATTGGACTTGATGTTGTGGTCCTTGATTTGTGGACAAACGTTTCGTAGCTCTGCCAATGCTAAGACTTACATTATTATACGCCGATTGGTTAGAAGATGTCAAATATCAATGCAACACAATTTTACTGCTTTTTTGATGCCAAATGTATTAAGAAAAGGCTCCCTGTACTATATTGACCTCTATATTACAGATGTCAATGCTCTTCCAAAGTGTTAACATATCATCATCATCAGCCAGAAGGCGTCCACTGCTAAACATAGGCCTCCCCCCTAGACCGCCTTTCCGAACGACAAGATGCCAGTTGCATCCACTGGTTACCCGTAACTTTCACTATGTCATCAGTCCATCTAGTGGGAGGCCTACCTATGCTGAGTCTTCTGGTTTGTGGTCTCCACTCTAGAACCTTTCTTCCTCATCTGTTGTCGGTTCTTCAAGTGATGTGGCTATATAATTAACATTTTTTTTTTTAAAGTTAACATATAGTTATACAACATATAACATAACTCGAAAGTGTTAACATATAGTTTTTAGTGTTAAACCTCTCTTTGTGTAACATGAAAGGATGTTATAAGGGTGTGTGAGGTTGTCTCCTCGTTTAACGCATCCATTCACACCAGATTTATAAATTCCTTTTATTAATATTTATTTTCTTTTGTTTATTCATATAGATCTTCTGTTTATTTTCATTTTGATAGAGGTATTCAGCAATATTTTTACCAGCCAATATGTTCATGTCATTCTATAACCTTGGATCCCTCAGTGAAACTGAAAACTAAAAAAATACCGTTGGCCAGCCGTAAATTAAAACGGTTTTATCCGTCGTCGGCCTCCTTGCTTAACATTAGACAAATCAAGGTCAGATGTCGCGTCTCAATAAAAAATAAAACGTGACGTCTTCAAGGAATCAAAGGACTACGTCACTATGTAATCATCCCGTCGTGTGACGTCACTGTTCAAGCATTTACAACTACCGGGGATAGTATTATAAAAGTTTAAGCCTATGTGTAATTGAAATACTGGTAGGCTTCTCAGTCTGTCAATCCTGGGTAGTACCACCATCTACAAGTGTACAGACCGTAAAGTGACTTAGTCGCGTTTCGGGATCATCATTTAAATTGCCGGTGCAACTAGGCCATCATATTGGATGCGACAACTACTTATAGTTATTTAACTGTAGTAGCAGTCGCATCCATACACCGCACTACAGCTTAACATCAGACGGGGTGCTGTCCTATATATCAATCAATCAATCAAATTGTCACGCCTTCTTTCCACAGGGATAGGCAGAGACAATGGAGCGCCACTTGCCACGATCCTGACACAACTCCCTCGCTTCCTTCACATTAACAATTCACTTTAAACAAGCTCTATTGTTATAGGCACAAGGCAACCTAGCTTTCTTGAGGATGTCTCCGATTTGATGCCTTGTTTAACGCATCCATTCACATGAGATTTATAAATTCTTTTCGTCAATCTACTTCACTCATCTTTTCTATGTGCCCAAACCATTGAAGCATTCCTATATCAAGCCGAGCATAATCGCCATATTGGCAAATTCCTTGACTATTAAAAAATAACCACCATTACGGCTCAATAGTTAACTAGTTGTAGTGATTTATTGTTTGTTGTCCTTTTAAGCAACATCGGGTTAGTGGGGCAACTTGGTGTGAACGACCTACTGGTCGGGTGACGTCACACTCATTGTTACTGCAAAACCTGAAACTGGAACACCATTAGGGATCACGAACATAATCTCGGTTTGCATTCGAATAGCGCGAATATAGCGCTTGCGATTTCATGACTCATTAAAATGAGTTTTTTTATTGTTTCCCAAGTCCCGACATCTCCGCTCGATGTTTTTTTATTATTATTTTATTGTGACTCGACATATGACAGCACCCAGCTTGATGTTAAGCTGGAGTGTGGCCTTTGTGAGTATTTTTTAAAATAAAAGTATATTAGTACCTCCAACATATATGTACAAAGTTTCATGATGATCGGTTAAGTAGTTGTTGCGTGAAAACGTAACAAACAAACTCACATTCACATTTATGATAATAAGTAGGATTATTATTAGCTTATTAATGCGTCCCACTGCTGGGCAAAGGCCTCCCTTTCCTTTATCCATGACTCACGACATTTTGCAGTCCTCGCCACGAACTATGGTAGGAGTCTATCTCATCTCGCCATCTCCGATTGGGCCTGCCGCGATTCTGCAATCTGGATCCACTCAGTAGTGGTCTTTGCCCATAATGCATCAGACATGCGATAGAGGTGACCTGCCCAGTTCAGACTTTTATGGCTACATCGACAATTTGTGTTTTGGGGTGCAGTACGGTGTTACGAATTTTATTTGTAAGTTTTACTCCCAAAATAATGCGCTCCGTGGCTCTTTATTTTGTAAGGGACAAACCTCTTATTATATAGATATATATTGTGGTTACCGTTTGTGCTCGTACCTGCAATAGCATGCCTGCGATGAATAAATTGTTGAATAAGTTGAATTTACTATTTGGAGAGTACAATGAACAACCTTCATGTTTTTTCCACGAGTCATGCCTTTGTGAATATGGAGGTTCGCAGATTATGCTAGACAATAAATATTTTTGTCTGTATAATGAAAATTAAAAATGAAACAGTAAACACCTTGCATACCACAAGGCGACCGTGGTGTAGTGGTAGTATTTTTGCATGAAATGGTCGAGCATAGTCCCTAGTTTAAAACCACTTACCGGTACTAATGTTTCTTTGATATATGTACTTTGGTCGTCATGTTTCTGTGCTACAACTTTTGGTAGCTCAGTATGGATAGGTAAATTAAAATAATAATAAAAAATATATATTCAAATCAAATTGTCACGCGGATAGGACGATGAAGCGCCACTTGCCACGACAGACAGGACATCCTAGTTTGTTTTCTTTTTTATAAACTACCAGAAGAATATTATAATTGCATTCATTCACACGTCTCTGCCTATCCCTGTGGGAAAAAGGCGTGACAATTTGATTGATTGATTGATTGACGTTCCTTATATATACACAGATTAAAGAAGTCTTCTTTCGAAAATAATATTTATATTGACACATCTAATTATATCTTATATCATTATAATTATGTTTCTAGTTATATAATAATAATCCTCTAAAAATATAATCGAGGAAAATGCAACTGCCAGAAATTGGAAAAATGGTTAATGCATAATTTAACACGTTCAATGCCACTACGATTTGCGTGAAATTACCTCGGGTGCCGCATACATTCCACAATGGACTCGCTAGGTGAGTCGGCGGCACTACAGAATGAAAACCGGCATTGTGTGACTCGACATCTGACCCCGACCCGCCTGATGGTAAGCAAGAAGAAAGCCCAAGAGTAAACCTATATGACGTCTGAAAAACCGAGTCAGTTCATGGCCTTAATCGCCGTCACTATGCTGGCCAAAGATTTTACGCATAGCTTAAAGGATCCAAGATTAAGGAGTACACATGGATTAGTAAAGCATTCCACCTGTCGATTGTTCTACAAAAAAACGACGCACCGAAAATTTTAGTTCAACTGCCGATTCAGTCGACGATCGAACTTTAAAACTGTAACTTTAATATCGCCTCTTACAGTAATGTTATTAAAGTAATATAACATCTATCACATACTATAAATTACAGTTCTCACCACTACATTATTTCTCATCAAAAACACTGTTAGAACAATTCTATTCAATGTATATGATGTGTTTACCATGAAGAACAAGCAGGGCTGTTCGAAGTAATAATATAGGTACAGTAATCAGGGCTCTAAAACTATCATGTATACATACAAAATGTGGATGCATTATGATCATTTTGATTGAACTTTTTATTTAATTTAAGACCATCATTTGACCTGACTTTTTTAAGGTAAGCATGGGGAGGTCCAAGAGTTTTAGTTTACAGTTGCATCAGTTGTTAGACTCGTTCGTTTTTGAATTCGATTGTATAATAAAATTGTAATAATTGACATAATATTTACACGCCCAAATGGGCAGTTATGGAGTACAACTAATTTAGATATAAGACATTACTAACCCATGACATGTAAATAAATGAATAAATAAATAAATAAATTAGCAACGAGTTGTAACATTTTAAATTTTTGTAAAGATATATATTTCAATAGTTTTGTCTATTTAATAAAAAAAAAACAAAATGGATATTTTAAAAACCTCTGTAGTAGTACAGCTAGTTCCAAACTCTATGGCGTCTCAAAAGTTAGCTGCAAGCGCGATTTCGCAATAATAAGCTCTCATTTACTTCGAGACTCCGCTTTACGTAGAGCTTGTATGAAAAGAATTGTGGATGTGAGGGAAACGAGTTGTGTCAGGGTCGTGGCAAGTAGCGCTCCATTGTCTCTGCTTATCCTTCCCCTTTAATGAGTGTTGATTCCGCTTGATTCCGCTCAACTAATATGAATGTATTCTTTGAACTTAACGGTTATACACTGCATGAACACGAGGCATGTAAATAGAGGTGGTATAAAAATCAATTAAATGTTCCCACACGTAAGAATTAGGGTTGCCAACTCAGTTGATCATTATTCCGGGAGGTGAAAAACGGAATAATAATAAAAAGTTGTAAAATTTGTTTAATTCATTAATGTTCGCGCGAAATCTAAGAAAATACTATGTATTTCAGACTTTTTTCCAGAAGAATCCCGGAATTCCTGGAGGGTTGGCAACCCTAGACTTAGAATGTGTTACAGTTTAATTAATTTATCTTTATACATTGTTGTTGTTGTTAGTTAATCCATGCGCTTCTCGGAATTGTTTTTTTTTTTTACTCTCGATATAACAGCACCCCGCCTGATGTTAAACTGCAGGTGACTGCTACTATTAAAATAACTGCAAGTAGCAGTTGCATCCATCATGCCGGCCTAGTTCGAACCGGTAACTTACCGGTAAGCTAATCTCCAAACGCGGCTGTTCACTTGTAAGTGGTGGTCTACTTCGGATCGGCAGGCTGGGCGACACTGCCTACCACGACCAGACTCGAAAAATATATGCCTCTTTTTATAACAAAAATATTAATGAATTAAACAAATTACTATAAACGCGATAGGAAGCCGCATAAAATCTAAGAAATTTTAAATATTACAAATAAATGCTATACTAATGTTTGATCGGGAATCGAAACCTGGACTTTACGCGTAACGGCCTGGTGTGTTATCAAGTGACGTGTGGTGTGCATCTTTTTTTTTTAATAGATGTCTTTGTTTCACAATATCTTAATTAATTAAAATGGATTAACTGACTTTACTAATTGAATTTCAAAGGCCAGTAACTTGGGAGGAGAGGTCAATCAAATTAGACTGTTATGTCCCAAATGTCTACCTTCCAAATCCCTACCTGGTTTCAGCTGTTCGCTCTATATAATATTCATATAAATTCTAGTTTTATTAAGCTAATGTAATTAAATTCACAAGCTTTGCTGGTTTCCAAGTTTGTCCTTAATGGGCGCCCTTTGAGCGTTTGCGATATAATCCTGAATTATTAAATTCCTACTGAATTTTGTTTATTAAATTAAATATAAATACATATATTAAATAGGAATTTATTAACCTAATGTGGATGGCAGACCCAGGAGGGTGTTTTCCGACCAAATCGAAGACATCCTCAAGAAAGCTGGATTGCCTAGTGCCCATAACCGTAGAGCTTGTATGAAGAGAATTGTGAATGTGAGGGAAGCAAGGAAGTTGTGTCAGGATCGTGGCAAGCGGCACTCCAATGGAATCTCCGTGGATAAAAACTCCGTATGATATAAGCACGTTTTAATAAAAATATAAAAAAAGTACTAATAGCGATTGTTAGTTCGTTCGTTAGCTGTGATAACAAAATATGTTCGCGTAAGTGTTTAGCTTGAATTGTTCTATTTGGTATTGTCTATACCAAATAGAACAATTAAAAAAAGTAGTATTTTCTTAGATTTTGCGCGAACATTGATTAATGAATTAAACAAATTTTATGCGGCTTACTATCGCGTTTATTTTGGTTTTGATTTTACAATTTTTTTTTTTATTATTCCGACGTTTCGAGAGCTTTGCAGCCATCGTGGTCACGGAGAGACTGAGGTGTTGGTCGTCCTATTGGTTGATGCTGTTATTGTTTCCAAAACTACCCCGTTTCATATTTTGTTTTTCTGTTCCCGGTTTATTTTAAATTTTTGCAAAAATAACTGACGGTGTCATCTGGTTTGGCAGTTTGCTGGACTTGGGACTTGAGTTTGTGAATTATGGGGTCCCAGGTGTTAGATAATCGCCAACCACCTTCTCTATTGAAATTAGGATGCTTTTTAATCTCAATAGCCTCGCGTACCATCCTGGGTATCAGTCGACTTTCCTTTGCGAGGATCTTCGGTTTGTCGAAACGGATGTAGTGATTGGCGCCAAATAGCACGCCAACGTATATTACATATTTATAAAAACAAATTTAAAAAATGTATACTTTCTGATATGTGTTCCGCAGCATTGAGCAAGCAAAATGATACAGAAAGAAAAGGATTCAGTAGTGAAGATAGATTCTTCACTACTGAAAAGAGGTCATTATTCAAAAAATCTGTATGCCTATAAATGATTTATAGGTTTTGTAACGGGTAAATTAAGTTAACATAGAAACAATACCAAGGAATATAATTTGGTTATATTTCCCCGGGCACATTGCCATGTTCACGAAGGAATAATAAAAAGCCTCAGGTTACTCAATGAAATTCAGGCTGCACTGCGGTAACCAGATTTTTCAAAATAATATTTAACATGTAACTTCATAGGTTAATTTATCTTCCTACGATTCAAACAGAAATGACCTCTTTCCAAGGCCCTGGGGTCTCGATTCTCTTAATACGAGTACATTTGGCGTCAAAAAAAACATTGAAATGTCGTCTCACTAATATTTGACATCTTCGTAACCAATCAGCGAATAACAAATCAATAGGTGAACTACGTTGATTGGTTACTTGCGACCGTGACACAATTTTAATGCTTTCTCGTCGCCATCATGGATTAGGAGAATCGGGGCCCTGGAAGCTTAAGGCTACTCAAATTACTTAAAATTATATAAACGTTATCGACAATGAGGAGTTTTAAAAACAATAATTATTCCTTTTATAGTGACGAATAAAATAATTGGGAGACAATGTCTTCACCAAAAGTTCAGTAAGAATCAAGTACTAACTCTAACGTGACTCTGTTTTCTTTCACCAATTTTGTAAAATAAAATTTATCTCCCAAAGACAAATTTTCGAACCCGTGCTATCGGTTCGCGTGACCATTGCACTACCACTAGACCACGGTCGCTTTATTATTGTAATATCCAATCAAATTCCAATACTTCCGTGGGTTGTCACAGGTTGTGTACCTTACCAAATTATTATTCAATTAAGGTTATTATTATAATGAGCTTAGCATTTTATTGTGGAAGCTTAACTTAAGCTGACCTAAATTGGATTAGTTCTTTTAACTAGACTAATCGTAGTTTAATTTATATTAAGTACCACATAAACAAGGCAGGCCAAGGAGGGTGTTTTTTCGATCAAATCGGAGACATCCTCAAGAAAGCTAGGTTGCCTAGTGCCCATAACCATAGAGCTTGTATGAAGAGAATTGTGAATGTGAAGGAAGCGAGGGAGTTGTGTCAGGATCATGGCAAGTGGCGCTCCATTGTCTCTGTGGAAAGAAAGCGTGACAATTTGATTGATTGATACCACATAATTATCTTGCTTGCAGTTACTTAACTGTTGTAGTAGCAGTCGCCTCCAAACATGGATCCAGCTTAACGTCAGCTGTCGTAATATTTCTTCCATGTTATAATGTAAGCTTCAATTGCATCAAGATATTTTTTTTATTTTTCGCATTACATTTTCCATACTTTACCATTACATATCTAAAACATAATTACATAATTTTCCTTTACATTTACTTAGTCATTATTTTTGTAGGTTTATATGTGTGTATGTATGTGTTTATCTATTTGTCTCTTTTCTCTAAATTACCCTCTTCCTTTTGCTCACATACGGCAAGGCAACTAAGAGGCAACTAAAAGGTTTTTGGTTAAAATAGATTATTCGAATACAAATGAGTCACTAATTGTCGCAGATACCGACCAAGTTTATTGTAGTCTAGTCCGCTGAGTTTAACGACTCAATCTGAGCTAATTTATCAAGCACTTAGATTTTATGATAGCATACTGCCATCAAGTACCATTTTAGTAGTGTCTTTTTACGGATGGGGAATTTAGATAAACTATTCGGCCTTGTCTTCGATTTATTTGATATACATTCCTTATACGTATTAGACTCGAGAATAATTGATCTATTTTTGGAGTTGTTTACGCCAAAAACCTTTTAAAGTTTACGACTTCAAATGTTTATTGCGATCGGCTTAAAATTTAGACATGGTACATGCGCAGTTCTTGTTCATTACATTTACAAGATTATTAGTTATATTTCATTAATGCCAAAAAAACAAAAGGAAATCCATATGACAGAGGTAACCGTATATGGTTCCTCGGATATCAAAATATTTTTAAATAGAATATTTGGATTTTGGGGGTTCTGTGGTTCTTAATATTCGTATTTTTCATGCAAATATAGAAAGAGGGAAGGGGTTCCATATGAAGCATATTGATTCGAAAATGTTTTTAGTACGATTGTAAAAACAAGTCTGTCTTGTCAGTAAGATTACAACTGTTATCTGAAGGTTACATTTGCAATTTTAGATGACAATATTAAAAATAAATATTGATAAAAATATATTTTATAGTGTCTTTTAAGATCCCAATGGGTTCGACTCGACCCCTATCGGCTATCGCTACGATTAAAGGATGTAGGCACTGATGACTACTTTTATTTTAAAATTTACAAAAAGCACGCAACAAAGAAATAATGGATCTCAAGTATTTCTGGGTAGTTGATGGGGAAGATGTATTCAGCATGCATTGCATTTCAAATCTACATACATCGTATACAAATACGATGTATGTAGATTTGAAATCTTGGATAATATTGTTTTGCTGTGGTATTCTTTGTAATACTTTCTTATATCTACTTACCTACATCCAACCTAAGCCTGTAGCCTGTACATACAGTGTTTGACAGACTGCTTAATAGTTTTGCATAAACCTGTCAAATCTCACTTCCTTCTCGTCCATCTTCTTTCAAACTCTACGGTAAAGATCATTAGAGACCAAACCCTAAATAAAATTTCTAATGTAATATCTAAATACTAAGAATAATAATATTATTAAAGGTATATAGGAGCAAAATCACAATTCTATTATAATCCATCAACAACCTCTGACCTTTTCCGAGTTCTTTATGTAATTTGGGAAATCTCTCTTCGAGGAAATTATACCCTTATGTTAGAGATGTGAGTGCTCCAGATATTATAAATTTAATTCCCTTGACATCTATCCGACATCTGCCGAGTGCTGACATTAATCAAATTCAACTTCATATTGATCCATATGAAATTGTTCTAAAATTTATACAATGCGGAAAGAACTATTATCTCAATTAAATATGGTGGCCTCATTTTCTATTAGATTTTCATCATTATATCTTATATTAAATATTTTTATATATAATTTTAATATGTTGCCTATCCCTGTGGGAAAAAAGCGTGACAATTTGATTGTTTCTAGAAAATTATTTTTATTAATTTCTTTGTCTCCTTCTATTATGTCTGTAATATTTGTTCATATAGTTAAGTTTTACTTATAAATACCATTTTATGTATTTTTGGCCGGCTTAGTGATGGAGACTTAGGCAACAGTGAACTGACATGGTTTTTTTTCAGTCGTTGGCACTCATGGGCTTATGTCTTTTATCTGCCAAATCGAGGTCAGATGTCGAGTCACAATAAAAAAAAAACATACTGTTACTAGTTCTCGTAGCGGAAGGAAAAACAACTGTCCCTAGAAAACAAACCTTTTACGAAATTAATCCGGACAAAGACGTATTCTTCAATAATGTAATGGACTTTATATCCACAGGTGTACGTAGCTCTATTCAAACCTCTTCGAGTGTCAAGAAGACAATTCCGACGGGTGCTGTTATGTATGCGGAATGTTCGTCACTTGAAGTGTCACGAGTTATATGCACACGAGAAAGTAACCAAGGTTGACAGCCTCTCCCTTGTGCTGTCTGGCAAGTAAGTCCCTTAACCATTTATGGCAAAGAAACGCGTTGATTTATATTCAAGTAATATATTTATTACCACTTATTATTATATTATAAATAGAGTTTATTTCTTTACTTATATTACTTAACAGATGTAATCAGATTTGTTATCTGCCGTAGCTAACCATGTGCTCAATTTTATTTTTTAAATAATAATGAATAACATTACATATTACTTAAATGTTTATTTTTTATTATTTGCGCTTTATTATACATTTTTTATAAGTTCGTAATTCAATAGTCACAAATAGAAGAGTGGTAGGCAGTGGTACCCAGTCTGCCAATCCGGGGTAGCCAATCCACTTAAAAGTATACAGACCGTGAAGTGATTTGGTCGCGTTTCGGGATCAGCTTGTAAGTCGCCGGTTTCAACTAGGCCGGCATATTGGATGTGATTCCTACTCACAGTTATTGAATTGTAGTAGCAGTGACATACATTCATGGACCACACTCCAGCTTAACATCAAGCGGGGTGCTGTCATATGTCGAGTCACAATACAAAGAAACGATAAATGTACTTTAATTATGTAACCTAACATATTGTAATTATAGTACATTTACGATTACGATGGTACTATAGCTTTGCATACAAATTTATGGCTCGCTTTAATCAGACAAAGAAATAAACATTCCTAAAATTATGTCATTGTTACGATCTGTATAAAATAATTAAAGACTCCATAAATGTCTTAAATAAATTGCCTTAATTTAAAACATGACTTGCATAATTAAAGTGTAAACAATATCCGAGACAAAATAGCACGCAGATGTTGCCGCTCATTAAATTGCATAACAAGCAGAAGTGGTAAGCGACAAGTGACCCCATTTCTGGACAGTTCGCACTGTACTGACCACTACATAATGGAGACTGGACAGATAAAGTTACTTTATAAAGATAACTACGAAAGTACATTATCATCGCTCAGTTATCGCTGTTTTTTTTTTGTAACAAAAATCCTCACATTTTTCCAAATAAATTATCTTCTAGTGTGAGAAAAGTGAACTTCACTTTAGCAAATTTACCAAAATTCAACTTAAGAACATAATTGAAAAACTCAGATAGTACGGCGGCCAGGATCTACTACGATATAAGTAAGACAACACCGGACGATCTGCGCACCCCTTCCAGTTTATTGTTTAAATTAAAATAAAACAGTAACTTATTGAATTTGATCTGGGGAGTATTTTATTTTTGAAATTTCCATTTGAGCTTTAGGTTATTTTGTCAATTACGCTGAAATTCGATTATAGATATCAAATATAAAAAAAACTACACTAAGCGTTTTATTGTTGTTAAAGGCATTTTTAATATCAAAGATGATTTAACATGCCGTCTACATTTTTGTTCATTTTTATATTAATCCTAAAGGGCAAACCCACAGTTTAGTGAATATAGGGTATTGATCAAAGGTCGAACCTACAGAATAGAGAATATAGAATATCATACCCATCGGGATATAAAGCCATGACATTTTATTATGACAAGAATGTCTAAATTGTGTTTGAGTATCTGACAGCAAGAAGGAAATGTACGAAATATCCAAAGAATTTGGAAAGAATAGAATCTGTGCTAAAATAAGAACTAATTCATTGTTATTTGTCTCGTTTATATTATGTTTATACCACGTGTGACTGAAAGAGACAACTACTTGTACTTCAATTCCTTTATTTTAAAGGTTGGAACTACTTTTTTTGCAAATACAACCCTTGTAATTGTGGTTGACTTTTAATACTGCTTAATTAAAAGTCACGTGGTAGTAAGAGTAGCGGCATAATTGTTCCCTCATCCTTTTTAAGGTATTTTAATGTCATTTGTTATTCTGTCAAATTAGGTTGTCAAATGACCATCAAAACTAGTGACAACCTTCTAAATTAAGAATGTAAAAATGTATATTAATCTATCCCCTTTTGACTTCGTTTTAATGCCATAAGTGAAAATAGTATAAACGGTTGTATTTTAGGGCTCCTTCTATGTCTCAAGTCCAATTTCTTTGGAAATATCTGACGAAATGTTTGTTCTCAGTTTCTTTTACATCCATGCGTTAATTTTATTTAGCTACACTCCAAAATAGTTTATTAGGATTCGTAAATATTTTCTCTTTATTTTTGAGAATGACTACTAACTAAAGTTGGACCCTTTGAGCGAAATATGGAAAGGAACCTTGGCTGGTATAGTAACATGACTAAGGCAATCGTAAGTTGAATCGTTTTGTTTCAGTCTTCGGCCTTATTGGGCTTTCCCTTGCTTACCATTAGGCATACCAGGTCGAATATAAAGCATATCACAGCAATCTGACGAACGTTAATCTAAAGTGCAGTGTGCTTCTGCCAAGGATAGAGTGGGTGGCAGCAATTCGTCTACTGGGCCGGTGTGATTTTATTATATACGTCTTCACAGTATACACAAGTTATTATGATATAGCTTGTCTAACTATAAATCACGCGCCCCTCCACTTTATTAGTTTATTTAAATGTGTGAATGCAAATATTTTAAACTATACTACTATACTTTATCAGCGTGCTCTTCCTTTTGTGTCCAACCAGCAACTGAATGACCACTTACAATTGCATTTTTAGTGTGTTGCATTCATATTTTATGTTTTCTCGTATGCGCAAATGCGGTGGAGGAGCGCGTTATTTCGGCTTAGACAGACTATACTTCATTAGGACTCCTGTACCTACTTATACTATACTTCATTAAAGTAAGTACGTACTTACAAGGATATCAAATGCACAATAGTGAAACCTCATTATCAAGAGGTCAAACTATTTGCATGAAGTTCTGAGGAAGAAAGACGACATTTGAACTAAGATAAATATTTTATTATCGTATTTATTAAATATATAATGAAATCTGAACTATACTGGATACCGGAGTAGGGTTCGTCCTTGGCAGTAGCCGCCATTACCCTGGATTGCACTCTAGCTTAACAAGTGGAGTGCACAATAGATGGTACCCAAAACCGCAGAATAGTCATTTGTTCAAATCTATTACTAGGCATTATATCCGACCCGCCTAAAAAAATATTTTTTACATTTTTAATTTAAGGAATGCTTCGATGGTTTGGGCACAAGGAAAGGATGAGTGAAAGTAGATTGACGAAAAGAATTTATAAATTTTATGTGAATGGATGCGTAAAACGAGGCTAGCCCTGGAGGGTGTTGTGAATGAAGAGAATTGTGAATGTGTAGGAAGCTAGGGAGTTGTGTCAGGATCGTGGCAAGTGGCGCTCCATTGTCTCTGCCCATCCCTGTGGCGTAGGCAGAGACAATAGCGTGGTGACAATTTGATTGATTGATTGAATTTAAGGCAGGTCAAATATTGATCCGACAATTGACGTTGACTTATCCGATGGTAAGCAAGGGGACCCCAAGAGCTCCGACGACTGAAAAAAAAACGATTCAGTTCACGGTTGCCTCAGTCGAGTTTCTGTGTTCGTCTTTGTGACGTTACTAATTTACTCAATTCCTTTACAAAATGCTTTTAAAAGCAAAGAAACGCTTATCGTCTTAACGTTTAGTAATTTTAAAAGGAATCTTAAATGTACTATAGAGAGTAATTTGGCCTTTGCGTTACCTACTTATGAGGGGCTATTGGATAATGCTTTTAGAAATGTCAACATGTTCTACTTCGTTGGCTCCTTGTCCTAATTTAGGTACTTTTTATATGGATTTTTCTTTGATTTTGCGCGAACATTTTATGCGGCTTATTATCGCGTTTATCTTTGTTTAGTGATTTTACATTCGGCCATCGTGGTCACGGTGGCCACAAATATGTTTAAATCATTAGTTTTTATATGATTTTTTTTTGTGACTCGACATATGACAGCACCCCGCTTGATGTTATGCTGGAGTGTGGTCCATGAATGGATGTCACTGCTACTACAATTCAATAACTGTGAGTAGCAGCCACATCCACTATGTTGGAACCGGCAATTACAAGCTGATTCCGAAACGTGACCAAATCACTTCACGGTCTGTATACTTGTAAGTGGTGGTACTACCCCGGATCGGCAGACTGGGTATCACTGCCGATCCCTCTTTGATAACCAGACCCGAAGCAAATATCTACCTCTTTTTTTATTAACAAATATTTACAATATTTAATATAATTATTAAATATTGCAAATAAATGCTATGAAACAAATATTTGCTCCGACCGGGAATCGAACCCGGGACTTTACGCGCAACAAAACAATCGCTAAACCGTATGTATTCTGAAGATACATTGGTACCGGTATCGGTGTAAGTGGTGGTACTACACCAGATCGACAAACTAAGCACCACTTTCTACCACTCTTAGACAACCAGAGCCGAAGCAAATTTCCGTATTTTTTTATTTATAAATATTTGCATTGCTATTAAATATTGAAAATAAAAGTTATGAAACAATTATTTGCTCCGACCGGAAATCGAACTCGAGACTACGCGTACGAACTGATGGGCTAACCAATGCACCACGCGTGTCGTCATATTACGCGTGTACGAGTAATTTGAGAAATTAGTTTCCGTATACGTGAAGTAAGGAATAAACAGCTAGCAGTTAAAGTAGCTAAGTGCATAATTAGAAAGAACTGTTTTAGAACCGCCGCCGTAGTCTGCCATTTATGTTACCGTGATCGTATAAATATTTAATGGTTCAGGATTTTCGAGTTGCAGCTGTGGTACCGTATGCTCATATATTTTATAGTTATCTTTGCGACTATTAAAGTGTCTTTAGTGTTAGATAAATACGCTTTAGAGTTTTCTTTGCTCCAAATACAATGTTAAGAGTCTTTTAAGTATTTTGTATTTGTTGTATATCAATCAATAAAATTGTCACGCCACTTGCCACGGTCCAGACACAACTCCCTCGCTTCCCCCACAATTCTCCTCATACAAGCTTTACGGTTATGGGCACTAGGCAACCCAGCTTTCTTGAGGATGTCTTCGATTTGATTGGAAAACATCCTCCAGGGCCTACCTTGTTTAACGCATCCATCCACATGAGATATAATATGTACTTTTATTTAAATTGTGACTCGGAAATAAAAATAAAAAAACTTAAAAAAAGTCTCGGCTTGCCTGATGGTAGTCCAAGAGTTCAGATGAATGAAAACTCGACTCAGTTCACAGTCGCATCAGTAGCCGACACTACGACGGCCAGAGCAGTTCCAAGGTAGGTGTAAAGATGGGATAGGAGGATAGGAAGAACTGGTAAAGCATAAAAAAGCTCAAGGTGGAATATTTCGAGCACACGATATATCTATACACAATAGATATCCCATGCTGAAGAGAAATCCTGTCTAAGAAACATTCGCGAGTCTATTGGCGATTTTTTTAAGGAGCTGTTCTGCTTTGAGCTCGCTGTTGAGAAGTAGAAGAAACTGACAATGATCAGTAAGCCCTCGCCAGATTTGCGCTGGAAACTATTTGATCATGTTCAAATAATAAAGAATATTTAGATCAAGTAGAATAATTGCTTTCCCAATATTAAAAGGAAATTATTCAAGCACTTCGTAAGAGTACTTTTGTTTTAGAATATTCTTAGAAGTTAAATTTTAACAAGCAATTACTTTTCCTTTACAACACGAAAATCAATAATACCAAGTTGTGTTTTGTTGTCTTTTAATGCTAAAAGCGTTAATTGTTTTGTAGGAATACTTCTTAACGACTTCCTAAACTTACGTTACAAAAAGTACATTAAGAAAGGTATTATTTAATGATTTAAAAATATGCGTTTTACAAATCTACTTCCTAAAGTCCATTAAGAACGACCTATTTCGGAGTTATTGCACTACTCCTTTGGTTGCTTGGAAAGCCACCATTTATATAATATGTTATTACATCTACATATCAAAACTTTAAAGCTATAATTTGCACAATAAATAGTATATATATCTAAATGTGTGTATTAAAAATTTAATGGGTAAGAGCTCACGAATGAAATAAATAATATTAATTAGGTTTTAATTTAAAAGATATATTTTAAGTTCAAAGGATCGTAATTTGTATAAAATTCAAATGAGTTTCCCGCGAGGTGGATGATCTTTTATAAACCCGTGACCCGTATAATAAAGTTCACAAATTTGTAACAATGGTTCGTTTTTACTTGGGGATTAATCTATAATTAATATTACATACTTATTATTTATTTATTTATTTTATTTAAAAACTTTATTACAATTTGTGTAAAGGCGAACTTAATGCCGCTAGACATTATCTGCCAGTTAACCTTCGGGACAGTCGAAAAGTTAAATGGGAGTACTAGATATAAAACTGATAACTTAAGATAACACAATATAGTACAATATAACACAATACAATACAATATAATATAATATAATATAATATAATATAATATAATATAATATAATATAATATAATATAATATAATATAATATAATATAATATAATATAATATAATATAATATAATATAATATAATATAATATAATACAATACAATACAATATAATATAATACAATACAACATAATATTACAATAAAGTAAAATACAACCGTTACGTTTTATAAAGGTGTGCATAAACCAGTTTTTTAAAAACATATCTATTCGGTGCTTGCCTAATTGAGACAGGTAGATTGTTCCAGAGAGAGGTTGCAACAACTGAAAAGGATTTTGATACAAAGTTAGTGCGATGAACAGGAGTGGAGAGAAGGGAGTTTTCCGATGACCTTAGGGTTCTGTCATGGAATGAGGAAAGGAAGGAAAATTGTTCTTTTATTATCTTCGTAGCTAAGCAATAGTTACATAATGGTACAAGTATTACACCAGCCCACCCACACAATATTGTTTCGGGAAGCAATATTGTAGTTGGTATAATAAAACATGCTTACTGCGTGGTTTTACACCTACTCATTATTACCTCTGCGGTATTCTTCCACATATTGCAGTTCTCAGCAATTTATTGTGAACCAGGTTTAAGCTGAAACTACGAGTAAAAGCAACTCCTAAAATACAAGCAAGATAGCGCTAGACGGAGACAATGAGTTGTTCCAGAAAAAAATGGGCCGTTTGTGTGGGATTTGTTATTCAACTTGAAAGCCTGCTTTAATATTCTAAGATTTTGCTTTTTGTGTTTATTAAAAGATTAGTAAAGGTTGGATGGATGGGTTTTTAAGATATTGCTTTTCAAGTTTATAATAGTAATAATTTATGTTATAATGTATTTTCAGGTTTTACCTTAAACTCAAAAATAAAGCTTTGTGACGTAACTAATTAACTTTTTCATTGCAGTACTTTTTGCAGCATTTTAACTATGATTTAACTGTGTATTCGAAATATGTATTTCGGAATCGTATTTACGTTAATAACTTCATCTTTATCTTCTTGGCAACCAAATAATAATTCCATTAATAAAGTAAATCTATCCACGCGATTAATAGACTCGTACAAACTTATTATTAATGTTCAATTTCGTTCGTTTATGTCGTCATTAGGCAAGTGTATAAAGATACTATTAAATATTTGCTGAGTCAGACCCCTTCAAAATAATAACCCCTTTTGTACAATGTACAGATTGGCGGTAAAACGTTGTTTTAGTGCTGTTAAGGCCGGCGTCATTGTTATTTTTCGAGGGACGATCGAGTGTTCCCATACTTTTGATGACTAATGAATATTATTTGGTATTCACTGACAATTTGTTGCTTAAATAATGAGTTGTTATTTGTTTTACAACGTAATGTAGAAATTATATGTTTTTAATATAATTGGAGATATCCTTAAGAAAGCTAGGTTGCCTAGTGCCCATAACGGTAGAGCTTGTATGAGGATGTGAGGGAAGTGTCAGGATCGTGGCAAGTAGTGCTCAATCCCTATGGGATAATTTGATTGACATAACGATTTTTATGTGTTTTCTGTATTCAAAACATGATTATTTCAACCATGTAGAATTTAACCACAGACCCTTCGATGATTATTAAGCGTACGGTACGCGGCGTACCCTTTTTTTGTTTACCTTTCAAGGGATTGATTGGCACAGGTACCTACAAAATAGAAACTTTTGGCCCATTTTTACTTAACTTTAGCGTGATTCACTCCTTTGGTGATTTCTCTATACTCCGATCCCCAAACGAAACTGAATCACTTCACGGTTTGTACACTTGGTTTTTTACACTTTTCTTCAATGCTTATTGATCTTTGGGATTACACTTCGGATTTATTCATAAAAATACACCCTTTTCATTATAACTTACTGCACTGATTTTGCACTTATTAATAAAAGAGTTTATACAATAATAAATATAATAAGAGAATTTTACGTACATTTAGATAAAACATAACACTATCCGGTTTAATGGACTTTGTCAGGATCCTTTCGAACGACACACAATTCAAATATGTCGTCAGTATAACGTTCTTAGACACACTAAAATAGTTTTTTCTCAAACCTAGAGAAATCAGGCCCTGGGCCTCTGTACTACCCCGGATACTACAGACAGGCTAAATTATCAATAACTGCCCACCACTCTTGAAATTCTAATTTCGCGTTCTGTCGTAAATAATTTTAATTCGATCAATATTTGTTATGATATGTTGAAACATAATAATGTCAGTCAATAAATCACTCCTTTTTTCACAGGGATAGGCAATAACAACGTAGCGCTACTTACCACGATCCTGGCACAACTCCCTCACTTCCCTTACATCCACAAAAGTATAATATATAAAGCGAGGTGATTGTGTCAGAATCGTGTAAAGTGGCACTCAGCCAATCCCTGTGGGAATAGAGGCGAGATATTTTGAAAAATACGTAACAATTTGATTGATTAATTGAAATTCGTATGCCTAAATATTAAGTAAAAACGTTCTTATTTCAGACTAGTTGTGTCGCAAAACTTGAGAGCGCTGCATATTGTATTCCCTCATCATTTCCTCGATTCACCGGAGTGGTTCGGCGTATCAACTGATGAATATTTTCAGGTAATAATAATTTACATTGGTTTAATTTAAAAAAAAAACTATTAGGGCCATGTACAACAAAATACGAGGCGATATATAAAGAAGCCATTTTTTTATTGTGACTCGACATGTAACCACACCCTGCTTGATGTTAAGTGTGGTCCATGAATAGATGCTACTGCTGCTACAATTGTAATCAGCAATCACATCTACTATGCCGGCTTGAACCGGCAACTTTCAAGCTGACCCCGAAACGCGATTAAATCACTTCACGGTCTGTAATCTGTATACTTGTAACTTGTAAGTGGTGGCACTACCTCAGATCGGCAGATTGATCCTGATACGCGACTGAGTCACTTGACGGCCTGTACACTTGAGAGGTGGCGCTGCCCCGGTCGGCAGCTGGGCAAACTAAAACTAAAAGCTCTTTGTTATTTCATAATGTAAACAAACGATGAATCAACAAACATTTCTCATAGCTGTTACAAACAATGGCGAAATGTTATTTAAACTCCCTAATCGCCCGAGTGGCTTTAGACCGGTTTTAGGGTTCCGTAGCAAAAACGGAACCCTTAGATTCGTCATGTCTGTCTGTCCATCCGTATGTCACAGCCACTTGGTAAATAGATGTATTCTGTAACCGCATTAAGATTTTCACCCAAAAATAAAATAAAATTTTTTTTGGGGGTACCCCATACTTAGAACTGAAACTCAAAAATTGTTTTTTATCAAACCCATACGGGGTATCTATGGATAGGTCTTAAAAAATATATTGAGGTTTCTAATGTATTTTTTTTCTAAACTAAATAGTTTGCGCGAGAGACACTTCGAAAGTGGTAAAATGTGTCCCCCCACCCCATAACTTCTAAAATAAGAGAATAATAAAACTAAAAAATATATATGATGTACATTACCATGCAAACTTCTACCGAAAATTGGTTTGAATGAGATCTAGTAAGTAGTTTTTTTTAATACGTCATAAATCGTAAACCGAAATTTACCTTACATTCAATCAACTCAAATATAAAAATCGATCAAAATTACAACGAACTACAAGAACTTTTATATTATATTACTTGTTGCTACGGAACCCTTCATGGGCGAGTCCGACTCGCACTTGGTCGCTTTTTTTAAGGAGACAGACCACTTACGAAGTCATTTGATATGCATATGAGTCATAGGTATTAGGGAACTAAGTATTGTGTTACGTACTATGTTTTCGCATTAAGAAATAAGACACTATACCAGCGGCCCGCTATGATGGCCGTTTTGACTTTTGACCCGCTCATGAAGTTTCATGTAAATTAATAATTTCGTTTGAAGAAGCAAATTGCTGTTCCTTATAGTGACAATAAAAAAAAATTAAAGTTGAATTTTACGAATTAATATTTTCTTAGATTTTGCGCGAACATTGATTAATGAATTGAACTAATTTTATGCGGCTTACTATCGCGTTTATTTTGGTTTTGATTTACAATTTTATTTTATTTAAAATAAAAACATCGGAATAATAAAATAAAATTGTAAAATCAAAACCAAAATAAACGCGATAGTAAGCCGCATAAAATTTGTTTAATTCATCAATTTTATGAAACTTTATAGGCGGTCCAAACGTCAAAACAGCCATTATAGCGTGACGCTCTGGTATGAATACACCAACACCTAGGCTTTAAGCGGTGATCAAAATAACTCGAAGTGTGCAATTTTGCAGAGCATGGTGGTGGTTCTTTGCCTATATCAAGGAAAATGTTTCGTGGAGTCTTTTTTTGACGCATCCTCATTCTGACTATCGCCGTTTCTTTGTCAACAAATGGGATAACAGCCTACGTATTCTTTCTCTTCAAGGTTAATCCTTGGATCCTTAAAGCAAAACGTACAATATTCTATTAAACTTATTCAATTTTGGCAATTTTGACCGAAATGCTTGAATTATAAATTCCCACAAGGATAGGCAGGGACAATGGAGAGCCACTTGCTACGATCCTGACACAACTCCCTCGCTTCCTTTACAATCACAAATTATATTAATTGGATAGAAAAAACTCCTCAACTGCGCCTGAAGAAGGTCGAGCCGTGTCTGTCGTTAATCTCTCTCTATATTTAAATATCCAATGTCTATAGATTTTTAATATAAGGACCGTGGTGTATTGGCAGTGGTTACGTAAGCCGAGAGCACGGGTTCAAAACCACTTGCCGGTGCCAATGTATCTTTTATATATGTAGGTACGACTACTTTGGTTGTCCTATTTCTATGATACAAGTAGCTTAGTATCATAGTATCACTTTAGTAGCTTAGTATAGAAATGTAAATAATAAAAAAATCTAAAAAAACTTTTGGAATAAATCAAGGTTATAAGAATGCTCTCGTCTTTCCACGAAATGTTTGCAAATAAAATATTATTTCTCATAATAATAAAATAATAATACATTATTCATAATGGTAAACATCGAATACACATGTTTAGATAATATAATGCGACGTTATATTTCACGTGGGTGTCTGCTCGATTATGATAAACACTTTCACTGTTACGATTTACAATGACACCCGTTGACGTTGGAAAGTCGGGAGCAGTCATTTGGACACGGTTGCTAAGGATTGACCAAAGATAATAAAAAGAATAGAGTGGGCATGTTGGTAATTTTTATACAAAATCTTTGTCACATTAATTTACCTCGATAATAAAAGGTTTTTTTATTGTGACACGACATCTGACCTCGTCTCGCCTGATGATAAGCAAGAGGAGGTTTAAGAGTGACGACGACTGAGAAAACCGAGTTTGTTCACGGCTGCCTCAGTCGAACAACACATTGAAGGGTCACGTCAACATCGAGCAACGCATTATCATACATTCTGAGCCAATTGGGCTCGTTTATACACAATTCTGTCGCTTCCCTCACATCCACAATTCTTTTTATATGCGCTCTACGATTACGAGCACTAGGCGAACCAGCTTTCTTGAAGATGTCTTCGATTTGGTCGAAAAAACAAAGATTTGCCACCCCTTTTGGGATTAAGGCGTGAGTGATTTTTATTCAAGAAAAGTTTATATATACTACTTATCTACAGTAACTAGTAAATATAAAACCTATATGAATTATTATTATTATCCTATTTATTTGTCCCACTGCTGGGCAAAGGCCTCCCTCTCTTTTTTCCATGACTCACGACATTTTGCGATCTCTCGCCACGAACTATCGTAGGAGTCCATCTCATCTCGCCATCTCCGTTTGGGCCTGCCGCGATGTCTTTTGCTATCTGGAGCCCACTACTGAGTAGACTCCAGATAGCATCAGACATGCGACAGAGATGACCTGCCCAGTCCCACTTTAGTTTGGCGGCTTGTACAGCTACATCGGCAATTTGTGTTTTGGGGCGCAGTATGGTGTTACGAATTTTATCTGTAAGTTTTACGCCCAGAATACTGCGCTCCAATATAAATAAAACAAACAAAAGAAATCTGTTTTCATTTAACATAAATTTTAAATAATTAGTATTGGACTCAGTTATTCTTTCAAGCATTGCATATTAATTACATTTGACATACTTTCTGAGTTGTAGACCTTCGTACTCCAGCCTGATTTCATTTCATAGCTTTATTTAGCGTTGTTTTGTAATCAAGTTTTCTTTATTGTGGCTCGACTTGGTGACATCTAAAGTGGAAGTCAATGGAAAAGACCCGATTTAAATTATGGTTGACTTAGTTGTTCTCATTTTCCTGTCACCGTGAAATTGCTCCTTCCTTCCTTGCTTCTCCATAGATTTCTCTGATGGATTCTTCGTGCGGGTGCCGGGTCCACCGCGTTCCCTGCCTTCACTTCACTTCTACCCAACCAAATATTGTAAGACCCCACCACGGCGGAACTTGGGATGCCAAGATTTTTTAAAAAGATGATGCATGGTTCTTGCTGGTATTCCCCTTGCACCAACTTCTACTGCGTAGAGCTGAGATAATAACTAACAATACTCGTAAATCGGAGACATCCTCAAAAAAGCTAGGTTGCCTAGTGCCCATACCCTTAGAGGTTGTATGAAGAAAATTGTGGGTGTGAAAGAAGCGAGGGAGTTGTGTTAGGATCATGGCAAGTGGCGCTCTACTGTCTCTGCCTATCCCCCATGGGGAAAGGCGTGACAATTTAATTTTGTTGATTGATTCGTAAATAATCGTCAAATTCTGACAAAAAATCGAAAATGCTTTACCAGCCCTATGTGTTCTCTTCATCTTATAACCGTGGATCCCTCAAGCGGTGCGTGAAGTAGCCGGCATAGTGACGGCGACAGGGGCAGCCGTGAATTGTCTCTGTTTTTCAGAATTTGGCACTCTTCGACCTCCTCTTGCTTATCAGGCGGGTCAGGGTCAGTCACAATAAAAAATAAAATAATGTCAATACCTAGTATTTTCTTAGATTTTGCGCAAACATTGATTAATGAAATAAACAAATTTTATGCGGCTTACTATCGCGTTTATTTTGGTTTTGATTTTACAATTTTTTTATTATTCCGACGTTTCGACGGCGTAAGCCGCATAAAATTTGTTTAATTCATTAATGTTAATACGTTTTCACATGTTACAGGTATCAATAATGGCGATGGAGGAGTCGCGTGTTTTAGTCTGGCATAGGGATAAATTGAAATTATCCATTATGTCGGACGCTTTCCTGCAAGCGGTGTTCGATCATATACTAGGCAGAGATGTAGTACATAAACTTATGCAAGTGAGTATATTCATTATAATGCGAGTGTGTTTTATTATTGTGACTCGACATATGACCGCATCCCGCTTGAGTGCGGTCCGAGAATGGACGTAACTGCTTCTTACAGTTAAATAACCTCCACTTTGCCTGCTTAGTTGGAACCGTTAACTTATAAGCTGGTCCCGAAAAGCGACTAATTCACTTAACGGTCTGTATACTTGTATGTGGTGGTACTACCCCGGATCGGCAGACTGGACACCACTGCCTACCACTCTTTAAGAATCAGACCCGGAGCAATTATCAGCTTTTTATTTATTAACAAATATTTGTAAATTTATTTTTAAATATTACAAATAAAAGCTTTAAAAACAAATATTTGCTCCGACCGGGAATCGCACCCGGGTCTTTCGCGTGACGGACCGGTGTGCTACCACTACGCCAAGCGTATCGCGTGTATTGGATAAATAGTTTATTTATGTATTTATTGATGATTATGGACGATGCCACATGCTGCAACTAGATGGCGTTGCAAAAAGAGATTGTCTAATCACGTTGAGCATTTAACGGTTGACGGCCCTACACGAGACATGCGTGCAGCGGGAAGATCTTTCTCTCTCTTTTCCACAATTCAATCGATCAATCAATTTGTCACGCCTCTTTCCCACGGGGATAGGTAAAGACAATGGAGCGCCACTTGCCACGATCCTTACACAACCCTCCTTCTTCATCCTTTACATCCACAATTCTCCTCATACAAGCTCTACGATTATGGGTACTAGGCAACCCAGCTTTCTTGAGGATGTCTTCGATTTGATCGGAAAACACCCTCCTGGACCTGCCTTGTTTAACGCATCCATTCACATCAGATTTATAAATTGATTTCGTCGATCTACTTTCACTGCTACGATCCTGACACAACTCCCTCGCTTCCTTCACATCCACAATTCTCCTCATACAAGCTCTACGGTTATGGGCACTAGGCAACCCAGCTTTCTTGAGGATGTCTTCGATTTGTTCGGGAAACACCCTCCTGGGCCCGCCTTGTTTAACGCATCCTTCCACATCAGATTTATAAATTGCTTTCGTCAATCTACTTTCACTCATCCTTTCTATGTGCCCAAACCATCGCAGCATCCCTTTGTTAAATATATAACATTTATCCAATTATATAATATTTATTTATTTGTGGTTAAAAAAAAATATTTACAACAATATATCTTCAAGATCATTTATTATCTCACTGAAGACCAACAAACTTTTTTTTTCTTAAATTATTCCAGGTAAGTGAAACTATGGCAGTGAGTAACGGTCACCTGCCAAACAGCTTTGAGGAGGGGGAGGATAAGCCAATGTTAGTTGTGAAGAAAGCTGGTGATGGGCCAGGCATCACAGCATTACTTAATAGGCAATTACAAGGTAAATAATTATTTTCTAAATTGTGCTAAGTGGCAGAAGCTTTCGATTCCAGGGCCTTCACTTAATAGACAAGAGCAAAATGACATGTCAAACGTTGGTTGGTTACCTACTATCATCGCAATATAACTGAAATTCTGTCTTGTTTTGGCGGGAAACTGCGACTGTGTTTCTTGAATATTAATGTGTAATTGTGGAATTGTTATCTAGTAATCATTTATAAGTTCATCGAGTATAGACAAGTGATTTGAAGCTGTGTAACGTGTCTCTTTGTGTTCCCTTTCAAGTCTCGTCGGAAGAGTTTTAGTAACGTTTTTCCACCGCTTTACTAAAACCATCTTCATCGTAATGGATGGAAGTGTTTTATCTTCATCCATTGAAGACATTATAACTATATTACGGAAGACTAGGCTGTATGGACAAAGTTTCTTTTGCCTATCCAGGATAGGAGAATTAATCTGATGATGATGATGAAATTCCGTCATTATTGTGTCACATAAAGCAGTTGTCAAGTTCGTACAAGTTCGTGGATAAGTCATTTCGCTGTTGTGTATTTAAAAAAATTAGGCCCAGGTGTCAGCTGGGTACTCACATTCTTCAGCGAATAAAACTTAACGTGTGGATAGCAAAACTCACAGCTCCAACGCTTGTCGACATTAAATAAATGTAATTTCTTTCTCACCTACTCGGAGTGAGGAGTTCAGTCTGCCATTATTAATTTAATTTAAGTAATGCATTATATACCGTTGAAATGTTTGTTGTCAAAATGCAGCGACTGTCCAATTGAACAACTCAACGATAGATTAATATAATGAATAAAGACGTAGAGTCCAAGCTAGAGTATACTAGAGATGTAACGACTCGACTTTTTAACCCGGGTTAAACCGAGTTAAGACCTAAACCGAGTTGAATCGGTTAATATCTACAATAAACCGGTTTGAACTATTATATATATTTAGTTCAGACACCTAATTTATTAGGTCATACGGTACACATCCGAAATTCTATAGCAAACCATACACATATTAGGCAATTTGGATTGTCGGACCGAATTGTCAACTCGGTTTGTAAACCGGTTTGAATCGAATTGATCAATATATTACTGCACGTCTTTGCTTAAGAGTAAAACCGTATGTGAGTACGCAGCTGCCGCCATACATTTCATGTTTATTATAAGTAAAAAAAATTATTAATAAGTTATAAGTAAATAGAATCTAACGCGTCTTTTGGTCTGATTTACTCAAAAAATCCATATTACTTTTTAATTTATAAATATTAAATTTGTTATAACTGGAGTTAACCATGAAGTTTTTATTTTCATGGTTAATATTTACATGACAGCACCCCGCCTGATGAGATGTTTAAGTTAGTTTTTTTTCTTAAATGTAGTTAGGCTGTAGCTTGTCTATATTATTTCATTTAAATTTTTGAATAAACTAAAACTAATTGATATTTAAATAAGACCGTGCATGACTGTAGTATTATTCGTGTTAAATATTTATTAAATAAAATTCTCATCAATATTTTTCTTAAATAAATATTTTTAAACAAAGTAAAAATATAATATTTGTTTAAGTAATACAGACAAATTGATGTTTTTGTGTATGTTTATATTGTGTATTATAAATATACCATATGTATTTATTACACTTTTATAATTATTATTATTTAATTGGCAATACTCTTGAATTGTGCTGTATCCTTTAACAGACCTGCTAAGTCCTAAAATATTGATTTTTACATGGGCCTTTATTAAAAAAATGTTTAAATACATATGTGTATATATATTAGATGTAATGCATATAATGTGTTGTGCTTGTAATTCGCTCCATATTGTGTTTTTATTTTTGTTTCCTCGCGGTGCAGACGAACACGCGCCCTTACTTCGTGGCTCCGTCGCCGGTCCGAGGCCTAGCCCTTGCTGAGATATTCATATTGACCAGACTCCCAACACCCTAAAATCCTAACCCATAACACTATTATATATCACATTGATATCACTGTTCTATTGGCCACATCACATTGTGTTTTTATTAAAGCGCAGAATAATAGTAAAACTTAATGTAAAAAGATTACTTTCGTTTGTTTAAATTATTAAATGGTTTAATTCTACTGGTATTATAGTTTATAGCCATCGTTGTATTTTCTTGTTAAAAAATAATGTGATAAAGGCTTTAAAATTAATTAACAAATCACTTATACACTTTCTCTTAACCAACACATTTGTGAAGTTTAGCACTAATTGGAGTAAATTTTTGTGTTTGTTAAATTATTGATAATTTTGTTATTAGAATTAAGAAATTAAAAACGACCAGTATACTAGACCTACAAAGTATTTTTTTTGCGAATATCTTTTTATAATAAATTAAAATAGTTTAAAGGGGGATTTATCAGTTTTTTTTATTTGACTTTTTAATTTCACTCATTTATTGTTCTCTTAATTTTTTATGAGTTTAGGAACCGTTACACATAAAATTTAACTGACTCAGTATACGGTTAACTCAGTATACGGTTGCCTCAGTCGCCGTACTACGCTGCCCAGGGGTTCTTATTGCGCCTCGCTTGAAGAATATAAGTTTATAGGACTTTTAGGAATATAATGACTATTCAAAACATGTAGCTAACAATTTGAATTGATGTAATTAGCTACGCAGATTGTCTTCATTCGTAGTATGTATTATTTTAAATTTGAAACTCCAAACTTAAATTCGAATCAGTAAATTGACATTAGCAGTGATACCAGTCTTGTCATCTATAAATAGTGATGTGCCATAATTGACTGTCTTTGTGATAAGTCTAATGATATGTTTTTAAGGCTCTATTTGCCAACGTAGACTGTATTATTATTCTGAGGTATTTTTCACTGTTCATAATATAATCAACATCACAGCAGCAAACTATACCTGGATATTAGTATTAAGAAAATATATTTTTAAACAAATTTTTAACTGGTAACCCGATTATCTGACGTTTGTAATTGTCATTTTATTAGCTGTTGTATATTGAGTGGCAACACTAAAAAAACTGACTTGCAATGTGTCAAATACGGTGTCGAAAATGTGAGCATCGAAAACGTATATTTTGTAAATTAATAACAATTAAGTACAGTGAGTGCGGTTTACTTAAAGATCCACTATAGCACCCACATAAGACATTTTGTGTATTTATGTTAAATACACAAAATTGACTCGTATTAAAATTTCAAGTAAAGATAATAATTTTATCAAATAATTTAACAAACCTTAGGCCAACCAAATTAATAACTCTAAAAATATATTTACAACCTATATTATTGCAATGTGATATTATATATGTGCATTATTATTCCTAGTCATATAGTCACTTTCACCTATGTGCTTTTCATACAAAATTTAGTTTTAGTACTTTGCACGTTACACACGTTTTCGTAATATCTGCACACTAAATGTACCTCTAGTTAAAACTATAGCTCTAGAAGTTAACATAGAGCCTGGGCAAGCAGGCTGTACGCAGGGATCCAGTTGCCCCTATTCTCTTAATACTTTATGTCGACTAAAAAGCAGTGAAATTGCGTCGCAGTCGCAAGTGACCAATCAACGTAGTTTACCTATTGATTTGTCATTCGCTGATTGGTTACCAAGATGTCAAGTATCAGTGCAATGAAATTTCACTGCATTTTCGACGACATATAAATTAAAAGAATCGAGGCCCAGTCTAAATGCTTTGGCATTTTTGAAATCAGAAGGATGACAATGTACCAAAAATACAATTAATTTATTTTGTTAAATAGTAATAAAGTTTATTTACCTTTGGTTATTTAGTTACATATTTTATTTTTTTAAACCTTTGAAGCCGTAAATTACAATTATAATAATTTTGTTCTGAATAACACAGCTTCATCTGGCGCAATCTATTTGGTTTCAATTTTGTATAATTGTCAAACTTCTGATATTCAAAGGACCTGGACGGTCATCGGGTGTAGCGTTTCGCATTTTTTCACACCCTGTTTAGCTACCCCCTCGTACACTGCTAACAACATTTACTTACATCTTTGTTGCCTTATATTTTCACTGGAGGTACAGATATATCTTTGGTTGAACTGTAACTGATATG
The DNA here is from genome assembly GCA_905220615.1 of Tinea trinotella. NCBI lineage: Eukaryota > Metazoa > Arthropoda > Insecta > Lepidoptera > Tineidae > Tinea > Tinea trinotella. The sequence continues at coordinate 7,726,156 of HG992314.1, forward strand.
CATTTGTACAAGTTATGTATTATACATTATATTCTATATACACTCTATCCTCTTGCACCGGCAAAGTGACTGCGACTGATGCAAATGTGACAGCGTCTTATTTTTTGACGGCGGTGCTTTGGACCGTTCCTAGCTTTGCCATATGCCATTTGCCATTAGTATATCCTGTCAATAGGGCATTCCCGTTTTGCTTCCTGTCCGCCGAACACGTCCATCCAAGAAGCAAGATAAAGATCTACAAAGAATATCATTGCAACTTATTTTAAATAACTTACCCGATCAGTGCAAGAAAATATCCAAAAAAATATTTAAAGAAATTATAAAACTTCACACAAAACAACGTTGAAAAATTTATTAGTTCTTTTTTTAACTTTTTTATGGGCCGGCCTATTAAGTTATTTGAAAAGAGTTACAATAATATTCCTTGCAGGCCTTTCTCTTGCTTCTTGGATTGCCGTGCTTGGAGGGCTGGTTCGAGCAAATATTTGTTAATTAAAAAATGAGGTTGTGGTAATTTTCTCAGTCGATTATGGGTAGTTCTACCACTTACAAGTGAACAGACCTTTAAATAACTTAGTCGCAAACTAACGGTTTCAATGTCTAAGTTAGGTAGTAGTGGACGATCGTACTCAGTTGATTCTATCCCTTATTCATCTTAGTCCAAGAAGGTATCTAAAAAGACAATTGTCAGTAGCTGTTCGGCCAAAGTGAGTGCACCTTTAAATGCTTTTACTTGTTGCTTATAATATTTATTAATTCTTTTTTTTAATATTGCTTTATAAATTATATTATTATTCCCATTTCCCTCCCTGGATCCTACTAGATGTTTTTTTAAGTTTGAAGATATCATCAAATCGAGGTAATTAGTTTTTTTTTTCGTTTCTAATTATTTTGTGCCATTGTTTGTAATGTCCCAGATTTGGCTTTACATTTGGAATTTCTAATTGAATTCATATTAGAGAGAGATAGCTTTGATGCCGCCGAGTTGTGGTTATTGTAAATGCATGTAAAATAGATATTAAATTAGATTTTTATATTTTAAATGTTATCCATTTATTCTACTAAATAATATTTAAAATCATATATAGGAAAAGTTAAAAATACTGGTTCGCAGTGTTTATAGATATATAGCGTAGAGAATTGTTAATGTGAGAGAAATAAGAGAGTTTGTCAGGATCGTGGAAAGTGGCGCTCCATTGTCTCTGTATATCCCTGTGGGAATTGTGAGACGATTTACCTAACTTAAAAATGGGTAATATTTAGTTTGAATAATAATAAATATTGGACCTCCCAAGTAACTCAACCGGTATAGTCATGGCGACTGAGGCAGCTGTAAAGTGTTAGTTGTCTCAGTCGTCGGCACTGCTGGACTTTCCCTTGCTTACTATCAGGCAAGGCCAGTTAACCTTTAATAGTTTTCTTTTAACTCAAGATTAATAATAATTAATACTGACAATATCGGAAAAAAACGCGGCATCTAACTTCGACTTGTCTGATGGTAAGCAAAGGGAGGTCCAGAAGCGCCGACGACTGAAAATAACATCTCATATTACAGTTTCATCTGTCGCCGTCACTATGTCGGTCGTCACTATTAATTTATAAATTAAAAATGTCAAAGAATAATTATATTTAAACAACACAGCAGCAGATCCGAATGCGTGGAGGCTTGGTCGGATAGAGGAGAACGAACACGAGACACCAGTCTGAGGACGCGCCAACCAAGGAGATGGGGATACTGCCCGCCTCCTTCCAAGGTCATATAAACGAAAGCGAAGATTACATTGAATACATTATTAAGTTGGTGAACATCATAACTATTTCTGCTTTTATATTAAGATAATACTTTCACTGTGTATATCAATTTAATTTTATATAAAAGTATAGAACTATACCAGCGGCATGCTACGATGAGCGTTTTGACGTTTGCATCGTTCATGAAGTTTCGTATAAAGGACATCATTCATTTTGTATGGGGACTTGGGCTTAAATGTATTAACAGTTGCATATACATTTTAAAATAGTTTAATGTACGAAAATTACAATGTAATTAGAATATATCCTTTATTTTCCATAGTTTATGTGTGCAAAATGTCAAACTATAATTTATGACAGTTCAAAGCTATGGCGTGTCTTCGTGATTGAAAGACAGTACAAAATCCATATCTTATTTTCCAAACAACTCAATTGCACAGCAATTCAAATCAAAACTGTTATTAGTCTTATTAATACAAGTATCGAAAATTTATATATTTTTTCATCATTGGACATTACAAGTAGTACAAAGATGCCCAAAATGAATGATGTCCTTTATAATTATGTTTAAAGGAACTATTGTTGTTCTATATAGTGACAAATAAGAACAGCAATTTGCTCCTTCAAATGTAATTATTAAATTATACGTAACTTCATGAAAAATGCAAACGTCAAATAGCCGCCGTAGTGTACCGCTGCTGGTGTCAAAGAAGCTGGACTTAAGAGATAGAAGGAGCTCTAAAATAGCTACAAAATACAACCGTTTATACTATTTTCACTTATGGCATTAAAAACAAGTCGGTAGGGGATGAATATACATTTTTACATTCGTAATTTAGAAGGTTGTCACTAGTTTTGATGATCATTTGACACAACAACAAATGACATTAAAATACTTCAAAAGAGGATGACAGAACAATTATGCCCCTATTTTGCTACCACGTGACTTTTAATTAAGCAGTATTACAAGTCAACCAAGTGGTTGTAATTGCAAAAAGTAGTGACAACCCTTGAAAGAAATGTATTTAAGTACAAGTAGTTATCTTTTTCAGTCACACGTGGTATAAACATAGTATAAATGTGATAAATAACACTGAATTAGTTCTTATTTTAGCATAGCTTCTATTCTTTCCATATTCTTAGGCTGGTATAATGGGGATATAAACTGTCAATTGTTCACGATAGAGGGAGCATCGTCGACACGATAGATGACTGTCACTTTCATATTAAATATAACCTAATGTCTTATTTTGTAGTTGCTCTTGGACCTCCTCTTGCTTACCATGAAGCGAGTCAGTCATATGTCGTGTCTCAATAAAACTTCAAAATAGCTACTAATTTCAATTTGAACTTTTCTTTAATAAATCAATATGTTATTATTTCAATATAAAACAGAAATAAAACTAACATAGTTGTTTTTGAAGGCTGTATTAAAAAAGCCTGGAAGTTGGTGCTAATAAAGAAACTAATGTTAGTAAATGATGTTTGCTTTTATTATATTTGGATACAAGTCTAGAATGGAAAATATTTTTCTATTCTGTCATCACTTGCTTGCGGGGGTGACACCTAATTAACTACATAAATATTTTATTTTAATATTGTGATCCATATTCTTGGTTTAGCCATAGTACAAGTATAAAAAACAGGCCGGCACAGTGAATGCGACTGCAGTTATTTAAATACTCTGGAACTTAACATCAGGCTAAACTCAAACATCAGGCTTGTTATGTTTACGCGCTACGTTCCACTTAAGAGAACTCGCAGCTGACATGTGCTGAGATCTACTTTGTTCTAACCTTATATTGTGGTTGAGCCAAAATAATTATTATAATAATAATTCACACGTAAGGAGACTATTTTAGCTGCCATAGACTTGAAATATTAAATGAATAATTTAAAGGATTCTTTGATTGAATATGAATAATAATTTCGAAATCTAGACTAATACCAAATATAACATGACTAGTCATACCCAGTGAATTGACAATGTCGTTTTGTGAACCAGTGATAGACTTTGTTGCAATGCAATATCACGACTCAATATTTATAGATACAATAGATATATTTAAAATGTTGTTAACATAATTAGCAGTTTATGTATATAATAATATAATTAAACCGGATGTAAATGAACACATAGGATTTCCTTTGACTACATGTTAAAATACTAAAACGTTATTATTTTTATCAAACTGCAATGCACGAGCGTAACATTTCACCCGTCTGTCAGCCGTGAGTTGATTGACCGCTAGCAATATGCGAGGTCATTGATCAAACTTGTGTTGGCATTACTTGCTTTTGATGTTTTAGTGGTGTGTTTTACAAATAATAAAACCATTGGTTACTATAATAATTATAAATACTAAACCATTCTACCAAAAATATTTTTATTAAACATGAGAAAAATTAAGGTTACATTATACTCTGTATCGCTTCAGTATAATGTACAACCTCTGGTAAACAGGATTGCTTTGTCTTTTTAAATTCTGTATATTATAATAGATAATATGTAATAATCATTTTATTTAGTTTTACTGAATGTGTTCTGCGTCTGTCAAATTCTCTTGTCTTGGTCAAATTCCCATCGTTAACCAATTCGAAAAAGACATGAATGGCGTCCGGATTTGATGGTTCAAACTAATAATTTGATTCGATTAATGACAGCGTTTGTCTATAGCACCTATCAACGCTAGTTTACTACGGAACTTCTCATAAGCCTTTCGTAATATACAAAATCGAAACGACGTTCCCCCGAGCTGCCAATGCTTTATCTAAGTGACTTTGATACTGATCGGTATTGCTCTAAATAATAGTGTTTATGGCGACAAAAAGCCAGCCGATGATAAACCAGTATCAGCGCGTGGACACGTCATTTTGCTATTGTGTATTACGTGACTACGGGCCCCTGGTTCTGTAGTTTAGTTAAAGTAGCCCGACCTCTCAATGCGGACTATTGAGAGGGTGTTTTTCCTATTAAAACATAGTTAATGATGGTGAAGTCTTTGTTAATACTTGTTTTTACTTTCGTTTTTTTTTTGTGACATATTGCATTTTGACTTTATTACAAGATGCTGGGTGAATACTATTATTATTTTACCTATTTCTTTTTTATTTACTTTTTTCTATATTTTACATTAGTTATACGCACAAATTGGTGTTTTAACTTAATAGTCCTTTTGGTTTTCAAATGAAAATGGCCAAATATTTTATTTGTAAATGTCGTTTGAATGACATTGTTGTTAAATCGATGTATTTGCATTTAAATTGTATCTAAATTAAAGTCAGTAAATAAATTGACTTGGCTATTATTTAGCTATATTGCCAAAATATTTGGAATAGAAGTGTATTTGATGAAAGAGATATTAAAAAAGTTGTTTATTTTACACAGGGTTATATTGTTTTAATTCTATGTTCGGTATTATTCATAATATGATGTGAGGGAAATGACGTCTTTTCTAATGTTCTGTTCTAATATTTTTGAAGCTCATTATCGCGTTCATTTTAATTATATTACATCAAATTTAAAAACATTGCTATAATATAGACTTGGGTAGTTCCGGAACGAGTCACTAAAATGATATACTTCCGATCCTGGTACTACACCACTCACTAGTTCACTGCAAATTTAAACGTGTCTCTAGTTCCTTTAGTTCCGAGTCATGCATCGCATATCCACTCACTCACCACTCCTATGATGGAACGAGATATAAACACATCGTACATTCGTACGGAATCGTACCTCGTTCGTTACTCGTACCTAGTATTTTCGCGTAATACCGTGAAATTATATTTTATATATCCATTGCTCTCCGCGTGCACAAGAAAATATTTACACCGCGTGCATTACGAGTAATGGTATGAAAGTATGTTGAAGAGAGCAGCAACTCGTCGTCTTTTTATAACGTATTTTTCTAACGAATATTTGCAGTTTTAAATTATGCGAATTGGTAATTGTGATTATAATTATTGTTTATTATAGTTTCTGTGTACATTTGTGAAGTGTATGATCTAAAATAATTCTATAGAAAGGATATCTTGATTTCTCAGAACAACTGCAGCTTTTCTTTACCGAATGAACTAACCGAATGCGCTTCCTTGAACTAAATGAACTAGTGAACTAGATGAACTAGTGAACTAGTTCCGATGGAAAAAATATACATATCACTCCGTATCATTTGATGGAAGCGTTTTGCGCATGTATACTATAATATAATCAAAATGAACGCGCTAGTACGTACTAGCGGGTGTACGTACACCCGCGAAAATATTTTACTTTATATGGTGCAAACTATGGACTTATGAAGCATTCCGATTTAATAACTTTTATCTTTCCAATTATTTTTCTCAACGTTCACAAAACCTTAAAATTATAGTATTAATACTTGTATATTTTTTAACGTAAAAACCAAATAATGTATAAATAATATACTTAATTATAATTATAGATAGAAATATAATTTTAATTGTTTAAAGTATGTTAAAATCGTATCTAAAATTGTTCTAAATGAAAACTTATGATAACAGAATAAATCATAATGAAATATTATTAATTATTTTTATAGAATTTTATATATGTTGATAATGCAATATATTATCGAGAATGTAATGCAATAATTATATTAATTATAAATAAATAGGTATTTGAATTATTCGACCGATTTTTTGTCCCCGCGGTAATTTTGAAAGTACTATAGAGTTTAGGTGTACTGCATAACGAACAAAAATAACGCGGTGACAACAATTCTGTAACCAAGCCGGATAATATTAATTAGTTATTTTTAATAAACAAGATAATTTTATGACGGCCACAAATATAAAATATTATATAAGTTGATGTGTGCTGTTATCTATGTTCTTGATTATTTCCGAAATATTGTTTTGATTGAACGAAGATGTTGATATCACAGAGCAGGGAAATAGGATTTCAATAAAAATATAAACAATTCAATGGTTTTATTATTAAGTTTTCTTGCATATTCCAATGCTCGTACTACTTTATAAAATAGTAATAAAAGTGGACAGATAAAAATACGCCCATACATTTGGCTGCTATGTATGCCGTGGTCCTAGCAGTTAAAAAAACTGCACTATAAAAAAGATTTTAATAGTAAGATACGATAGAATAACGTTGAGTACGTAGGCGGTGTCTAACTCGGTGGTTAGAACAATCGCGCCGGGTTCATTTCACGGTCGCAGTCGACCGATTTGCACACGTATTTTTTTATCTATTGAACTCACGCTCAAATGTATGCCTTACAGTTTCCTATTTTCTCTGTGCTGTGATGAAGGTACTACAGGCAGGGCCGTCTTAAGCATATTCAGCGCCGGGGTGCGAAAGTCAAGGCTCCGCTCGCGTGGTATCAGTGTAGTAGGTACCTATCGAAATTTATGGCGGTCGCCATGCGCCCCCTAGGACTCTGCGCCCGGGTGCACTGCACCCCTTGAACCCCCGGGTAAAGACGGCCCTGACTACAGGCATAGCGCTTAACAGAGTAGGTTCCGAAAGAGGCACGTTAAAACTATGCTAATAAGCAAACCTTATAACTCAGTGTCGCGATGCAGAGCAACATATATTTTTGCTCAATAACTATCATTCCATCCTACTTCCACTTACGCATCTAACTCATTTTACTTAATATCATGGCCTTCCCTACTCTTCTGCCGCAGGAACCTACCAGTGAAGCGCTAATAGTATAAATAGTAGTATATAGATATTAATGCCTCAAATTAAAAATTCTCCTATTATTTTAATTAACCTCTTAAACTATTATTTGAGGCGTATGAAAACCAACGCTTAAAATTATATACGAATCATTAACATATTTAAATGCACTGCCACTTTAAAGTAACTTGACGAAATTATAATTAAGGACTGAGTTGAGACATTGAAAAGTCTTTTAATCAGAGTTAACGTCAGATTTTTAAAATTAATTATGACGTTAACATTGGTTAAAGAATAACACGCTGGTTAAACATTGTCTGTTAGCTCGGTGCTATAAAATGATGAGAATAATTGACTATAAAAGTAATGTTTTAAGGATCTCATGAGTATATTTTGTTAATGGACATAATTTTTACTTGCCTTGTGAAATTGTGAGCGCTGATGTGTGGAATTAGAATGCCTTATCGCCATTTGTGATGAATGTGAATTAATGTAGAAAACATTTAATATAGAAATGGTATTATAAACAAATAATAAATTGTGTATAAAAATATTTTGGCTTTTATTTCTTAAGTTTGCCTTCACTTCTTAGGTGTTTTAACTATACACTGACGCGTCGTGTAATACTAGAATTTTCATAATATTTTTATTTACACCAGCTTTCTTTAACTTTATTAACACCAGGCAGGGTGCTGTCATGTATCGAGTCACAATAAAAAAATTAGTAAATTTAGTTTTAAAGCGTTTGGTATTAAAAAACATATTGTATAACACACCAGTATTGGCCTGGGTTTAATTCTCGGTCGGAACAATTATTTGTAACATCAGGCTGATTTCTGTCATTTGTCGAACTGCGAGAAAATAAAAGTGCGTTTTCCCGCACGAACTTGCATACCAAAAGCGAATACACGTGGTGCTATAAGCGCGTTTAAAAGTCATACCTATACCAACTTAGTAAACTCACTTTTTATTTTGGTAACGACTGTCGGAATAAAAGGTTCAGCGCGTCGTCTCTCTGTCGAACAATCGACAAGTGAAATGCTTTACCAGCCCATGTGTTCTCCCCCTCCTATACCTTTGGATCCTTGGTCAGATGAAAGGCAGGCAGTCATTATAAAAAAAATACAGTAGATAATTTTTTCAGCGTTAACTTTATTTCTAAGGTTCGTTTTAATCGTTTACCGGAAAATATAGGGCAACTGTACCCAGAGGTCTGCAGGAACGTGAAGGGTCTCCTAGACTTCCTGGAGAACATAGAATGGTTGCAGTAACTAAGAGCAGACCACTTCATGCAAAAAGAGCGAACCTTTGCCTCTATTTACGTAAAGCGAACCCGCGTATATATACCTAGCTTATTGCAACTGTAGTTCAGATTTTTTTATTGTGACTCGACATATGGCAATGCCCCGCTTAATGTTAAGCTGGAGTGTGGTCCATGAATGCGAGCGCTACTACAATTTAATAACTGTAAGTAGGAACCACTATGCCTAGTTGGAACCGGCAACTTACAAGCTGATCCTGAAACGCGACTAAATTACTTCACGGTCTGTATAATTGTAAGTGGTATTCAGACCGTGAATTGTACAATAACCTACGACGCAACTAGTAGCTAAATTCGGATAATGGCGCAAGCAAAAATAATAATCATTCCAATAACTATCATTCCATCCTACTTCCACTTACGCATCTAACTCAATATCATGGCCTTCCCTACTCTACTGCCGCAGGAACCTACCAGTGAAGCGCTAATAGTATAAATAGTAGTATATAGATATGAATGCCTCAAATTAAAAATTCTCCTATTATTTTAATTAACCTCTTAAACTATTATTTGAGGCGTATGAAAACCAACGCTTAAAATTATATACGAATCATTAACATATTTAAATGCACTGCCACTTTAAAGTAACTTGACGAAATTATAATTAAGGACTGAGTTAAGACATTGAAAAGTCTTTTAATCAGTGTTAACGTCAGATTTTTAAAATTAATTATGACGTTAACATTGGTTAAAGAATAACACGCTGGTTAAACATTGTCTGTTAGCTCGGTGCTATAAAATGATGAGAATAATTGACTATAAAAGTAATGTTTTAAGGATCTCATGAGTATATTTTGTTAATGGACATAATTTTTACTTGCCTTGTGAAATTGTGAGCGCTGATGTGTGGAATTAGAATGCCTTATCGCCATTTGTGATGAATGTGAATTAATGTAGAAAACATTTAATATAGAAATGGTATTATAAACAAATAATAAATTGTGTATAAAAATATTTTGGCTTTTATTTCTTAAGTTTGCCTTCACTTCTTAGGTGTTTTAACTATACACTGACGCGTCGTGTAATACTAGAATTTTCATAATATTTTTATTTACACCAGCTTTCTTTAACTTTATTAACACCAGGCAGGGTGCTGTCATGTATCGAGTCACAATAAAAAAATTAGTAAATTTAGTTTTAAAGCGTTTGGTATTAAAAAACATATTGTATAACACACCAGTATTGGCCTGGGTTTAATTCTCGGTCGGAACAATTATTTGTAACATCAGGCTGATTTCTGTCATTTGTCGAACTGCGAGAAAATAAAAGTGCGTTTTCCCGCAAGAACTTGCATACCAAAAGCGAATACACGTGGTGCTATAAGCGCGTTTAAAAGTCATACCTATGCCAACTTAGTAAACTCACTTTTTATTTTGGTAACGACTGTCGGAATAAAAGGTTCAGCGCGTCGTCTCTCTGTCGAACAATCGACAAGTGAAATGCTTTACCAGCCCATGTGTTCTCCCCCTCCTATACCTTTGGATCCTTGGTCAGATGAAAGGCAGGCAGTCATTATAAAAGAAATACAGTAGATAATTTTTTCAGCGATAACTTTATTTCTAAGGTTCGTTTTAATCGTTTACCGGAAAATATAGGGCAACTGTACCCAGAGGTCTGCAGGAACGTGAAGGGTCTCCTAGACTTCCTGGAGAACATAGAATGGTTGCAGTAACTAAGAGCAGACCACTTCATGCAAAAAGAGCGAACCTTTGCCTCTATTTACGTAAAGCGAACCCGCGTATATATACCTAGCTTATTGCAACTGTAGTTCAGATTTTTTTATTGTGACTCGACATATGGCAATGCCCCGCTTAATGTTAAGCTGGAGTGTGGTCCATGAATGCGAGCGCTACTACAATTTAATAACTGTAAGTAAAAACCACTATGCCTAGTTGGAACCGGCAACTTACAAGCTGATCCTGAAACGCGACTGAATTACTTCACGGTCTGTAAACTTGTAAGTGGTATTCAGACCGTGAATTGTACAATAACCTACGACGCAACTAGTAGCTAAATTCGGATAATGGCGCAAGCAAAAATAAACCATGTTCTTTTATCGATTTGTAACGGTTTCTTGAGACACTATTAACTTGATGTTACGCCATCTGCGACGGTGAAAGTAAGAGACGTAAAAGGAAGAAAAAACACCTAAAAATACAACAATTTAAAACATTTTATTGAACTATAAAAAATAAATACAGAGGTTACTTTGGTTTAATGTTCTCTTGGATATGTTATCCTAAAATTGGAGAACAATTTCTTTACCTCTACTGGAATATTTTTATAAAATAAACACATTTTATTTACATTAGTTCTACTGATATGTTCCATTACAAAAATGCCCAATAGTTTTACTATTAACACATTTTATTATCACTGGGAAAAGTACAGTCCCCCTAGCACCATCTAAGAATCAAGATAAAGAGCTGCAAGGTATATCATAGTAACTTGTTTAAAATAACGTAATAGGCCGGCACATTAAAATATTCAAAAAAAGTGTTGAACATTGTTTTGTGTGAAGTTGTACAGAACCTTACATATATTTTTTTGGACATTTTGATGCACTGTTCTGGTTAAAATGAGCTGCATGGATATTCTTTGCAGGTATTTATCTTGCTTCTTGGATTAACATGCTAGGGGGGCTGATCTGTCTAAGAACATGATAGGAATTCATGTCTTGAAATAAATAGAGACTGTTTGAACAGTCTGATGGATCTAAAGGATGCATGATAATTATGACAGAATCACGGAAAGTGAAGCTCAATCAATTAATAAAAATCGTCACTTTTCTTCCCTACAGGGATAGGCAGAGACAATGAAGCGCAACTTGCTACGATCCTGACACAACTCCAACACTTCCTACCCAGTTTTTACCCAGCAGAACTAGGTGTACTAATAATATTCAAGAAAATAATATGTTCTTAATATGTATACTAAATTGCATTGCTATATATATGTACTAAAATAATAGAACAATCAGTAAAACTATTAAAAACAGGACAAACACAACACAAAGAGGAACAATATTACTAATATTATGAGTCATCAAATGTCATTCTTCCAATACCATGTTGTTTAATATATCTCCTATATTGTTTATGTTTATTATTTTCTGCTAGAGCTTTCTTAGTCTCCTCGTCTTTTATCTCTTTCCATTCCAAAAAGTTATCCTTGATCCATAGTTCTTGGTCAAGGAAATCTTGCTTTTCACTATCATCAAAGGAGTTAAATTGATGTGTACCTAATTTCATATATTTTCTGATTAAATAGAGCTTCTCTTCTTCCCCGTAGGGTTGCTTAAAGATAATAAATTTAAATAACCATCTGATGTACCAATAGGCATTTTTTGATATTGTGTAGGGTAGGATTATTATTTGTACCCATAAAATATCTGTTATTTCAGGTTTAGCATATGATCCTTTAATATCCATATTCTCTTCAATCACCCTCCTAACTATTTTATCTAATTCTTCTTTTTGCTCTGCTTTGGATTTCTTATTTTTACCCTTACCTTTGAACTCAACCGTCTCTGCCTTTGCAATTTCCATAGCTTTGTATCTATATTTTGGCACATTCATGAAGTACTTGATGGCAGTATCATATTTCTGCCAAGCGCTGTAATATTGTATTATAGAAACTATCGAAATAGCGACTGCAACTACGATTCTGACATCGACTTTCGGTGCCATGCGACGGCGATAGTACCGGTAATAATGAGCATAGTACTCATCAGGGTTATCAAGCATGTAATCATAATCAGTCCTCTCTTCCTCATCCCTTAGAATCTCGTAAGCAGTCGCTATTTTTTTAAACTGCTCCTCTGCTACGATCTTAGCTTCAGGATCTCGGTGTAAATCAGGATGGAACTTTTTGGCCAGTTGCCGATACTTTTTAGCAATCTCATTCTTGGCCGCTTCTCTCGTAACACCCAAAATATCATAACAATTCTCTTTTCCACAATAAATACCTTCTAGCAGATGAGATTCCGATGGTACAAGACTTAGAACCCATATTGCGGCAAATAAAGTAATTTTTCTATGATAAAGTCCCATTTTTCTTAACTAGCATATTAATAGCCACGACTTTTAATTGAATGCACTCTCCAATTTCTTCTTTTTATTCGATTTTTTACATAAAAAATAGAATCACTGACTTTCGGAAACCAACAAATTTAAACGTCAATATTGAGAAACGTCAGCTAATTCCACGTTCCATTACCTAAAGTATTTTAATTTAAACGTCAGCACTTGGCTACTCCACGTTCCTTTAGCAAATATTAGCACAAGTGTTAATTATTATTTTATTAAGAAATTTATGAACAATAGACGAAATAGTAGTTGAATATCAACAAAGATTATATTATTTTATATTATTAAAGAAATAGTATACATTTTTTATTGATTTTATTGAAATTTTGGCGGGCTTACTTCATTTTTTGCGATATATTTTTCTTAACAATCAATCAAATTGTCACGTTCTTTTCCCACAGGGATAGGCAGAGACAATGGAGAGCCACTTGCTACGATCCTGAAACAACTCCCTCGCTTTTTCTTAACACCTGTATTAATTTTCTTCCTTTATTTATACATATTTTTAACTTACTTCCATAATGGAAGAGGTTTACAATTTGGCTGTATATATTTTTTTGTTTGTTACCTCAGAACTATTTTATTTTTGCTTCCACTAAAATCTTTTAAAAAGTAATAGAAGACTAGGCTGCATGGACTACGATTCCTTTACCTTTAATTAAAAACAAACCTAACGATTGTCAAATACATAACCTAAAAAAACACATTTGACAATCAGCTGGGCATCGTTCATTCAGCGTGCCTCTTCTTGTCATGTTTTTACATTAACGCTGTTATTCAAAATGTTAAAAGATCTGGAAAAAAGTTTTAACGATTCTCTTTTTCAATTTATAACTGGTAATATAAACAGTCGTACTATAATAAAAAAACACAGCGAAAATTTGAAGAAAAATGGGGACTTCAGTTTACCAAATTCCTTAAAATGCTGGCGAGAGGGAGAACTAGAAACTTACAGTAAGATATCAGAAAAAAATACTCTTTTAGAATGTGTTAAGAAAGATATTAAAGACTTTATAACGCAGAGTGAAAACTGGTGTTTACAAATATCTGAAATAAATTTGAAATTAGACCGTTTGCACATATATCTTGATAGAAGAAAAGCAATAGAACGTTCTTTATTCAATGGTGAAACTAACTGTAAATTGGTAATGGAAAGAATTAAAAAACCTACAAAGAATATTATTTGCGATAACAATTGTAAAGAAAGTAATGATTTATTATCTTTAAGAGTTAAAGTAGTTGCAGATGCTATAGAAAATATATGCAACACAGTAGATAATATCTCAAACAATGTATATGTCACTGGAAAGTCCTCTAATAATGGTCCAGAAGGTTGTTACTATATATTATGTGGTTCTGTGCTGAATGCTAAAACAGGTCACAAGGAAGCAACCATCTCTGCTGATGATTATGTCAAGTAGGTAATAATAAGTATTTAAAGTAGCGGATGCAGGTTAAGCATTGAAGCAGTTAGATTTGTGAAGTTGGTGACTGCTTGTAGTAATAATGCGACCCTACCAATTTTTAAGATGGCATTTAAAACTGTAGTTTCCGGTCATTGTTAATAGATGGTAGTTGCCAGCATACCTTAAAACTGTCTCACTATAACTTCCATAGCAAGTAATATTCTAGGACTAATCCATTTATGCAAACATACAATCCACTATTTATAGGCATTAGGGAATTGGTTTTACTCCAAATTTAATGAGTGCGGACTACTGGCAGTAATGAATAAATCAAAACTACTGGATTGATTTTAATCATTTTTTCAGTGAATGACATAGGCTATATAGTTTATACCCGTGCGAAGCCGGAGCGGGCCGCTAGTAATATTACCAATTATAATTAATGTGAAAATCCAATTATGATCAAATGTTTTAAATTCACATTTCACATAACTATGTGAAATATGTCCAGATGGGAGAAGCCTAATCCTATCATGTTTTAATTAAGGCTCAAAATATGATAGCACCCCCTTGAAGTACTGCCCCTTACCACTATTGGCACTTATTTTGAGCCTTAATAAAAACATGATAGGATTAGTCTTCTCCTATCTGGGCATATTTAGCCCACAGATCATCAAACTGGGCGAATGACCATGAACTGTCTGCCTACCACTCTTAACAACCAGACTCAAAGCAATATTTGCCTCTTCAATTAACAAATATTTCATTAATTAATCAATCAAATTATCACACCTTTTTTCTTTTTATAGGCAGAGACAATGGGAGCACTTGCCACGATCCTGACATAACTCCCTCGCTTCCTTTACATCCACAATTCTCTTCATACTCATATTACAAATAAATGAAAACAGTTCTGCTTTGAACGGGAGTCTTACTTGGGACTTTACTTGTAGCAGATTGGTGTCCTAACCAATGTGTATCATCATACTCTTGCTGGTACATTATCACAAAATGATGTATATTTCAGGATCCGCCATACAGAAATGACCCTAATAGCTCAACACAAATATGGTCTAAGAGTATCATCAGATTGTAAATGGAGGGATTACTTGGCACATCTCGGAAATTCTGCAGTCACCTTTGAATTATTACAAATAAAGCCATCTACTTGTATTAAAGTTAATTTTGAATGCTCTTCTGGATCTAGTAAAGGTATAATTAAACAATACATTTCTTTGACTGGCATTGACGATAACTGAGGTAAACCTGGAACTAAATTGTTTTTTTCAGTCATTGCCCCTCTTGGACCTTCCCTTGGTTACCATCAGGCAAGTCGATGTCAGATGTTGAGACACAATAAAAAAATTAAAATATGATCCATTGATGTAAAATAAGAGAGGAATGTCTTGCTATTATACAAACAAGGGCAAGTCTTCATTGTGTCTGCCTATTCAATCAAATTACTACACCTTTTTCCCACAGGGATAGGCAGAGACAATGGAGCGCAACTTGCCATGGTTCTGACCCAACTCCCTCGCTGTCTTCATCTGCCTATTCCTGTAGAGATAAAGGCTTATTTTGAGTAATTGATCACAAAACTACACAAAGAAATTGCCAAATTTTAATGCTGAGCTATATATTAACATTCTAAGGATGAGGCCTATATTCAGCAGTAGAGGTCTTCTGGCTAATGATGATATATTATCAATCAATCAAATTGTCACGCCTTTTTCCCACAAGGATAGGCAGAGACAATAGAGTGCCACTTACCATGGTCCTTACGCAACTCCCATGCTTCCTTCACATCCACAATTCTCTTCATACAGGCTCTGTGGTTATGGGCACTAGGCAACCCAGCTTTCTTGAGGGTGTCTCCAATTGGTCATATATTAACACTAGCATTACAGCAGTCATACGTTAATCTACAAACACCGTGTTTGATTCCCGGTAGAGGCAGACTATCAAATGTGAATTTTAATTCCATTATTGCCAAGTCCATCACATGGCAGGTGAGTTAGTGGAGGCAGAATTCCCGACTTGTGACCAGAA
Organism: Tinea trinotella; assembly: GCA_905220615.1. Taxonomy (NCBI): domain Eukaryota; kingdom Metazoa; phylum Arthropoda; class Insecta; order Lepidoptera; family Tineidae; genus Tinea; species Tinea trinotella. The sequence continues at coordinate 7,742,434 of HG992314.1, forward strand.
AGTGGGTTGAAGTCAACAACACCTTCAATGCCCTACCAATGCTAAGTGACACCAAGGTGACCGTGTAGTGACAGTGCAATGGTTACAACCGAGAGCACGGGTTTAAAACCACTTACCAGTTCCAATGTATCTTTGATATATGTATTTTGGTCATCTTTAGTATCTTAGTATAGAAATGTACCAAAAATAGTATTTTTAATGCCGCCTTCGACATTTAGTCTAAAAACGTACTTACGACTGATCTTGAGAGGCAAAGAGAGATGCAAGGTATTTGCTAGTATTCCTCTTGAACTTTTATAGTAAATGAAAATGTTTGTAATTATATGAAGATTTCTATAAAGTATCTTATATTATAGCTCTATTGCCTCTGCCTATCCCAGTGGGAAAAAGGCGTAACAATTTAATATGATATCTTATATGAATTTCACTTTTTTTTCGCTTACAGGAGCGCCTTTCGTTCTATACAATTGTGCAAGACTTGAATCTATTTTACGGACATACAATGAAAAGGTAGAGGATGGCTCCTATCCACCCTTGCCGTCAATAAATGAAGTGGATTTCTCATTATTAACACATGAGGTAGATATTAGGCCCAGACGGGTGTTTTTCGACCGCAAATCGGAGAATTCCCTAAGAAAGTTAGGTTGCCTAGTAAAGCTTGTAAGAAGAGAATTGTGGATGTGAGAGGGAAGCGAGGGAGTTGTGTCAGAATCGTGGCAAGCGGCGCTCCATTGTCTCTGCCTATCCCTGCGGGAAAATGGCGTGGCAAATTATTTTTTTATTAGTAACAGTACCACGTACATAAACAAGTAGAGTCTGTCTAGGCCAAACGCGTCCCTCTACTGCATTTACGCACACGAGCAAATATAAAATATAGATGCAACACATCGAAAATGTAATTGTTCATTCAGTTGCTGGTTTGACACAAAAGAAGGGGCACGCTGATAAAGTATAGTCTCTCCGTGACCACGATGGCTGCAAAGCTCTCGAAACATCGGAATAATAAAAAATTGTAAAATCAAAACCAAAATAAACGTGATAGTAAGCCGCATAAAATTTGTTTATTTCAATAATCAATGTTCGCGCAATATTTAAGAAAACACTATATAGTAATACAGTTAGTATTCGCATTCACACATTTAAATAAACTAATAAAGTGGAGGGGCGCGTCATTTATAGTTAGACAAGCTATACTTGCTTTGTTCATCGAATTGTGATTGAAAAGAAAGTTAGAGAGTCATGTGTCATGTCATGCAAGGCGACCGTGGTGTAGTGGCAGTGCAATGGCTACGTAAGCCGAGTGGCACGGGTTCGAAACCACTTACCAGTACCAATGTATCTTTCATTAGACGACAGGCGTGGACGAACGGTTTAGCGATTGGTTTGTTGCGCGTATAGTCCCGGGTTCGATCCCCGGTCGGAGCAAATATTTGTTTCATAGCTTTTATTTGTAATATTTAATAATATTAAATATTGCTAATATTTGTTAATAAAAAAAAGAGATGGATATTTGCTTCGGCTCTGGTTATCAAAGAGTGGTAGGCAGAGGTACCCAGTCTGCCGATCCGGGGTAGTACCACCACTTACAAGTATACAGACCGTGAAGTGATTTGGTCACGTTTCGGGATCAGCTTGTAAGTTGCCGGTTCCATCTAGGCCGACATAGTGGATGTGATTGCTACTCACAGATATTTGAATTGTAGTAGCAGTGACATTTATTCATGGACCACACTTCAGCTTAACATCAAGCGGGGTGCTGTCATATGTCGAGTCACAATAAAAAAAAAATGTACTCACATCCACAATTGGGGACATTCCCAAGAACGCTGCCCCCCTAGCACGGCCATCCAAGAAACAAGATAAAGACTTGCGACAAATATCATTGCAACTCGTTTTAAGTAACTTAGTAGAACAGTACATCAAAATGTCCAAAAAATATATATAAAGGTTCTGTAAAACTTCAAAAAAAACAACGTTGAAAAATTTAATAAATATATTTTTTTAACATTTTGATGATCTAGTCTATTAAGTTATTTAAAATGAGTTACAATAATATTCCTTGCAATTCTTTATCTTGCTTCTTGGCTTGCTGTGCCAAGGGGGCTGGATGCACATAACGTAGAATTTATTACAAAGCATTATAAATAAAATTATTGCTCCTCTCGCGGATAGTTTATTAAATAATTTTATTATTTGTAGGATGAATGGACATTATTATTCAATTATATATTTGGATTTCCGTCATTAATAAATGGATGCGTCGTTATTAATGAGAAACAATGTGAATTTAGACCACATAACATATGCAATTTTCTATCCTCCATGGTCAGAGTATTTAGTCAGTATTATAGAAAAATAAGGATATTAACAGTAAGTGGAGCCTTTACCAGCCTTACTATAATCATGAATTCTTTAAGGGAAGCGTGACTGGTATTCACTATGCCTCTGGCTGGCATAGTGAATACCAGTACCAGAATACAGTAATATAACGTAACATAAAACTTTTGTTAGTTACTTGCACTCATCGACCTCATCGACTCAAGTGCCACTGTTGCATCTTAGTAAAAGCAGAGTATGGAGAAAGCTTAGTAATGGCACCTGAGGCTAAGTCATCTAACTAACTAAGTCTAGCTAACTAAGTCATCTCACTTTTCTAGATGCACATGTTAACTTTATTACAATATATATATTTATTGTGACTCGACATATGACTGCACCCCGCTTGATGTTAAGCCGAAGTGTGGTCCATGAATGAATGTCACTGCTACTACAATTCAATAACTGTGAGTAGCAATCACATCCACTATGCCGGCCTAGATAGAACCGGCAACTTATAAGCTGATCCTGAAACGTGACCAAATCACTTCACGGTCTGTATACTTGTAAGTGGTGGTACTACCCCGGATCAGCAGACTGGGTACCACTGCCTACCACTCTTTGATAACCAGACCTGAAGCAAATATCCATCTCCTTTTTTTTTATAAATATATATTTGCAATATTTAATGTTATTAAATATGACAAATAAAAGCTTTGAAACAAATATTTGCTCCGACCGGGAATCGAACCCGGGACTTTACGCGCAACAAACCAATCGCTAAAACGTTCGTTCACGCCTGTCGTCATATATCCAAGTTTCCTGACCCGGAGAAGCATTCATTAAGTCAACTTGTGCTGCTTGCAACATGATGAATATAAAATACTGATCAAAAGCAGAATTTTCTAATTAAACTAAAACGGTATTTTATTTAATATTGAATGCCCAAGTGGGTTCTACAATATTTGGTTGGGTAGCGGTAAAAGTGAGGCAGCGTTGGGCGTTAATATATCACAAAAGCCTGGGGCTATTTGGCTGCAAGTCCAGAGTGTTGACTTCACATGCCTTGCAGTGGACCTAGCACCCGCACATAGGTCCATGATAAGAAAATTGTCTCCCATCTGCTTTAAAGTATTCTTCATTGGCACCAATACTCTTATTCTAACGCTTTTTACAGACCTTAAATTGATCCGAAAACTGGACACATAAAGTTACAATTTGCTTCTTTAATTTTTTTGTAGAATCAATTTCTTCAGAGTTAAAATGGATTTTTGTTTACTATCCTTGCATCTAGTATATTTTTAATACATATATGTACCTATTAATTTTTGTTTATTTGTTTACAGGAACCAAGAATCCATTTACAACCTGTGATGTTTGCCCGACTGCACTTATTGAAAATACTAAATGAAACATTAAAAACATGCCTTGCTATTATTAATATTAAAAGTGTAACACAAATGTATAACGGCTTTTCATTTTATTCTTGACTTTTGGAACACTCCCTTACTTTCCCGTCTGCACAGCGATGGATCTGGCGATGTATGCTAAGATGATTATCTCATACAGATCACAGACTTAATTTACTCCCAATTAATATGAATATGTTGAATTCATTGTTGCTAGAATGTAACTAAGAACCAAACTAATTTAGTTACATTTATACCTGATTCGGTATTTATTAGTGAACTGAGTAATACTTTATATTAAGTAATGCATATATGAGTGATAAATTAATGCTGTTTAAAGTAGTATAAAAATTATAAAGCAATTACAGTATTGCCCACCGTTAGTACATTGTCATGAGTAGCATAATAAATAATTCTAAAGTAACTTTCGACAAGTTTCATCACCTACAGCTTAAGAATAGCATAGTTAAAACTACAACAAAAAAAGACAAAAGTAGTAAAATGACAGTCCCGAATGAAATATAACATAATTACACTAAAACCAAGTTTAGGTAACATCATTATCTAGTTACCTACGTGCATAAAAGTGTACATAATTAGGCTAATGATGTAATTAGCTACTTACTCGTTTAATAATTCTATACAAAGTGCGATAAAGCCGAATTGAATCCTATTAGTTACTTTTTTATAAAACTGATAACTTTACATAACTTAATTTGATGAAAGCAAAATCACTAATTGGGAATATCTTATTAGACAGAGCAAGGCAGCCGCCAATGTCGGAGAGTACCACAAAAAATGTTTTGTTTGGAAACATGAAGTTCACGTGATTGACCAAGGTATTGTATTGTTAATAAACGCCGCTTCTGATTGGCCGCCCGATTGGCGCACGAACATGGCCGACGAATCACGAAGCGTTACAACAGCCGAGCGTCCCTAGTCCTTCAGTGTGTTTTTGACATCGGTGAACACGGACGTGGCTGTCGGAACGAGAAGCAAAATTTTATTTATAGTTTAATCGCTTAAAGTCGTGTCGCGTTCTAGAATACCTGTGTGAACTCAGGGAAAAACATTAAATATGAGTATTGCTGCGCTACTCCAAGCTGCTGAATTTTTAGAAAGGCGCGAAAGAGGTGAGTTGAAATTTCTTTGTTTGAATTGTCAATCGTGTGCACTACTCGCACACGTCAACATGGCTCCCGTCTATTTTTGCCGAGCGATAATCAGCTGATTTTGACAAAATTGCAGTTTTCTTTGTTCCAGAAGCTGAACACGGATACGCATCGAGTTTACCGGTGTACGAAGAGATCCGCAACGGTGGTAGAAGGCCAAAGACGAAAAAATCACAAGGCAGCAGGTGAGTGGAACAGTCCAAGTGATAAAGTGCAGTGAATACGTGACTAAACAAGTGAACAGTTGTTTGTGAAACCGTGTTATCTACGCGGCCGGTTACAATTTGTTTGTTTTCTGTTCCAGGACCACTCATAACGAGTTGGAAAAGAACAGGTGAGCTCATCATTATTTTTAAAGTATTATAATGCTTGTAAACATTGGCTGAGTGAGTGAGAACGGCCGGGGAGCCGGCGCGGCGCAGCGCGTGATCCATGCTGCACACTGTGACCTTGGCAGCGTTTTGTCGCCAAGGGAATGAGAGTGCATATAATATAATGAGTCGCCGGACGGGGTGGGGCGTGTGACGCTCGAGTAACCTATTTGGCAGCTCCACGGCCACGGTCGGTGGCCAGAGTAGTGTTTGGGGTGACGTCAGGAACGACCCCACGATTTTACAATAATAAAAAAACAAAGATCTAAGTTATGGCAAAGATAACTAATCTTTCACCTTAAATTGTTACATCACCCTTTGTTTGAATTTCTAGAGGCTTCCATTCGATTAGGTAGTGTGGTGACGATGACTAATAAAGAGTTAGGTTTAATAGTTAAACGCGCACACACTTGACCATAACTATCGGGCCTGTAGATAACGCAGAGCTGCATTACAAAATGACTGGATAGCTATATGTATGTAGGTCTCGTCATTGTGACGCTAGGCTGTCTCGTTCCCTCGCTGATGGCTGACGAATACCACGTAATTATCGCTGTTGCCGAGCGATGTTTATACGATGTATATTGGATTTACATAAAACACAATTAGAATCTGCGCCATTGCACCGTTGTGCCACGTAAAGGACAACATTTCGAACGATCTTTTAAAAACATACCGGTCCTTAATAAAATTTCGATTTTATTACGAGTTTGTATGCATTTGCTTGCATAGAAATTAATTTTAATGGCAATCGATAGTGTTTCGGTTGTTTTAGCGTACCTACACACGTAAAACACTTTATCATCAGCCAGAAGACGTCTACCTTAGAACGTAAAATCATGTGAAAATTAGTGAGTCGAACAATTGCAAGAGAGCCTATTGCTTTGTAAAAGTTTTCGTTTGTCTGCATAGTCGTGTATGTTCCAGCCAGTAACCACACTGATGAAAGTGTTGTGTATGACCGCATTGCCACACGCACGCTAATAAAGTACCTAACGTCACCACAAACTGAAACCCAATTTTTTATACTGTAACCCTTTTTTTTTACATTTTTATACTAAGTTTGTACTATTTTTTTGTATCATAGAAACAGTACGATCCAAGTACATATTATATCAAAGATACAGTAGTACCGGCAAGTGATTTGGGAACTCTTAGTTTGCTAGACTATCTTTCACTAAATTACGAATAATTTTAACAATATCCTTAACATCTAGACAGACATACAGTCTTATAGTCCAAGATACATTTTAATTCGATAAAAACCTAAAAACGAATTTTCAAAATTGTACAAAATATCTCTCAAAAAACTTTTTGTTATTGCTGTATAGAAAAAATACCTCACGGGCGCACCCACACGCTCGTCTAGCCGTGTATCATCACAAAGAACAACCTACGACATTCCTTTTTTAGACCTCAAAATTCCTGCTTATCTTAAGCAGATTCACTGACACACAATTTCATACATAACTATTCACTTCTAATATAACTAAAATAATTTCTAATATAATTATTTAATAATTATATTGTTTATTATAAATATTTAAGAATTATATTATTATAAACTTTCTCCTGGTCTGGTTGTTTTAAACTGACAGGTTGTTTAAAATTTGGTGGTCTGTTGCCGAGTTCGCCTATCTACAGACCGTGAAGTGACTTAGTGGCCTTTCAGGATCAGCTTGTAAGTTATCAGTTCCAACTAGGCTGGAGTGGTAAATGCGACTACAACTTGCAGTTATTAAACTGTAGTAGTAGTCACCCTATTACATCTTTAATCAGGCAGGGAGATGTCGATTCATAATAACGTTTAAGGCGACCGTGGTGTAGTGGCAGTGCAATGGTTACGCAAACCGAGAGCTTGGGTTAAAAACCACTCGCCGGTAACAAACAACAATGTATCTTTGATATATATATATACTTAGGTTATCCTGTTTCTATGATACAAGCACTTTAGAAGCTTAGTATAGAAATGTAAATCCTTATATTATAAACGCGAAAGTTTGTGAGTATGGATGGATGTTTGTTACATTTTTACGAAAAAACTACTCAAAGGGGTTTTAATAAAACTTTACAATAATATAGCTTATACATCAGAATAACACATAGGCTATAATTAATAAACATATTGTGTGAATAATATATAAAAGGAAAGAAAAAACATTTTCCCATACAAAATTGCGTGCGTTCAGACATTTATTTTGGGTTAACTAAGGAAAATATATCAAACTGTTCAAAATATATCAAAATAAATTGTCAATTTTGCCATATCAGTAAAAATATATTTCTCAAAAACATATGTTGTATTATTATATTATATATTCAGCTAATCTGTTACACAATATTCATTGACTCTTAGGCGGTATGAAGTTCGCCGGGTCAGCTAGTACAAAATAAATTAAAAACTAGTAATATATTTAAAATAGAACCTTTGTTGTATAACATAATAAGGTAAAAGTAGATAATTGCAATATGCCTACTTTCGCTTGACATGTAATATGCAAGAATATGAACGTGTGGTTTACCACTTGGAATACATCAAGTGCAACGTAATCATAGTTTTATGATTAAATACATTAATAATGTTGGGAAAGCTGTAATTTTATATATTATGTACGTTCAATTTAAAGCGACCGTGGTGTAGTGGCAGTACAATGGATACGTAAGCTGAGTGGCACGGGTTCGAAACCACTCACCGGTACTTGGATATATGTACTTTGGTTGTCCTGTTTTTATAATACAAGCACTTTAGTAGCTTAGTATAGAAATGTATAATAATAAAAAAAAATACCTACATTGATTTTAAGGTTATGTTCCTATGTTCTTTCTATTATGTAGGTATATTACTTTTTCTTATGTCGATGTGAAGGAAGCGAGAGAGTTGTGTCAGGATCGTGGTAAGTAGCGCTTCATTGTCTCTGCCTATCCCTGTGTAAAACAGGCGTAACAATTTGATTGATTGAATAATATTGTGGTTGTGACTTGTGAGGGAAGCGAGGGAGTTGCGTCAGGACAGTGCCAAGTGGCGCTCCTTTGTCTCTGCCTATCCCTGTGGGAAATAGGCGTGACAATTTGATTGATTGATTGAGCTATACATAAAAGCGTAATTGGAGTATAGAATTGTTGTTTATCATAGATTGTATACACAATAAATGCACATATAAGATCTAACCTGATAGGTTGCGCTCACTTGCGCGCGTGTGTATACCCGTTCACCTTGAAGCCCGGTGCCCGCACTCTGCACCCGCCCGCTTATATGATCGTCGTGTTTTTGTTTCTCCATCCCAAGTGACGATCGGACGAAATCGTAAGTGAACGGATTGCACCGAGGATCGGCCTTGGTGCTTTTTTTTACTTCTAAATATTCGCTACCGGTGACGCAATCGAATTAATTGTACGTGTTTTTAAATCGACCTTACTGTCGTTTTAGTTGCATGATCTAAATATTGATAAATCAATTATATTTACTTGTCGCTGGAATACAGCTAATAAGATTTTCCTCAATTAAAGCATGGTATCTTTGGCCGGCATAGTGACGGCCACTAAGGTAACCGTAAAATTATAAAAAATAAAATAAAACATAGTGGATGCGACTGCTACTTGCAGTTGTTTAACTGTAGTTGCAGTCGTCTCTATTCATTGAGAGGTTAGTTTAATGATGTGTATGTAGTTCTATTAAAGTATGTAGGAGTGCAATTCACACGCCATCATTATACGCATTGTTTTGTAAGAAACAACTTATTGTTAACAGGCCACTGGTCGACAATGTAATCATCAAATAAATTCTTACAGCCGGTTGTACCAAAAAAGTTTCAATATAGTTTTTCAATTTCAGTTTCAAATCGTGAATTGGGTTGTTAATAATTTTATATCGAAACTACCATTTATATATGTTTTTATCATTAGAAATAACAAAAGTATAAATAGCTCTGTATAAAATATCTGTTAAACGTAAATGTAAAATGTGAAGTTAAAGAGTGGTGCAACTTATACGATACTTTTTACAAATTCGTAAATAATAATTTTTGGTACAACCGGCTGTTAGAATACAGAATTAAACAATTTGTATGCGGCTTACTAATGCGTTTATTTTGGTCATTGATTTTACTATTAAACGCACGCATAAGATTTAATTCATTAATCAATGTTCGCAAAATCTAAGAAAATACTTTTCTATTTGAGTGCCAAATAACAATATTAACAACAATTAAAACAAATATTTAATACGATACGAAGGGGTCTATATAATAGGCAGAGACAATGGAGCGCCACTTGCTACGATCCTGACACAACTCCCTCGCTTCCTTCACATCCACAATTCTCTTCAAAAAGCCTAGTTTTCTTGAGAATTTCTCCGATTTGATCGGAAAACACCCTCCTTGTTAAACACATCCATCCACATGAGATTTATAAACTGCAACTTGTCAAACTGTTACTCATCCTTTCCATGTGCCCAAACCATCAAAGCATTCCTTTGTCAATCCTTGTCACTACATCTTCTTTTAAACCACATCTATCGCGCTCTGTGCTATTCCTTATTCTATCCGTTACCGTCACGTAGATTACCTATTTAACTGTAAATAAATCATTGTTATTAACTATTATCTGAATTTACTAGACACATTTATTTAATGGATTCATTTTGTATAGAGTTCAATTAATTATAAGCTATAGCTTTTGTTTTTGAGTCAAAACCTTTTATAATCCTCGCCTAAGGTTGTCATTTCGTATTTGATGATTAATACTCGTACGCTGAGTTATTCTTTGTTTCTTTCTTGTTTGATTGTCAAGTATTGTCGACACTGCTTGTACAGTTAAATCCACGCAACTAGGCCGGCCTAATTGGAACCGGCAACTTTCAAGCTGATCCGAAACTCGACTGAGTCACTACACTTGTGGTGGTGGTACTACCCTGGATTGACAGACTGGGCAAATGACCACCAATTGCTTGCTTACCACTCTTAAACATATAAACCCGGAGCATATACTGCCTTATTATTTTTCCTAACAAATATTTACAATATTCAAACTAATAATTAAAATTGAAAAATATTTTTTTATTTCTTTACTAAGCTACTAAAGCTACTGTTGTATCATAGAAACAGGACAACCAAAGTACATATATCAAAGGTAATTGGTACTGGCAAGTGGTTTTAAATTATTAAAATTATAAAAGAAATCTTTGCTCGGGCTAGGATTTTACCCGTAGCGGAATGATGGATTTATTTTGTATAGAGTTCAATTAATTATAAGCATATAGTTTGTTTTTGATTACAAACCTTTTATAATCCTCGTCTTAGGCACGTTGACATTTCTTATTTCATGATTAATACGCTTAGCCGTCTCATTCTTTGTGTTTTTCTTGTCTAATTGTAGAGTAAGATGGTTGTATAACAAATTCTCTTAAAGCTGGCGACTGACTGGAGCGTTTTATTACGTTTTTTATTTTTTATATATCTATACTAAGATACTAAAGTTCCTGTATCATAGAAACAGGACAACCAAAGTACATATATCAAAAATACATTGGTACTGGTGAGTGTTTTCGAACCCGTGCCACTCCACTCGGCTTACGTAGCCATTTCAGTGTCACTACACCTCGGTCGCCTTAGAATATGTTTTGTTTAGGGTATATTTTTTAACCATAACCGTACAGCTTGTTACCTTTTACCGGTACCAATGTATTTTTGATATATGTAATTTGGTTGTCCTGTTTCTATGATACAAGCACTTTAGTAGCTTAGTATAAAAATGTATATTAAAGAAAAAAAAAACAAGAGAATTATATTATAAATGTGTACGATTTACATAAGTATTATGTCCACGACAGGCGTGGACGAACGGTTTAGCGACTGGTTTGTTGCGCGTAAGTCCCGGGTTCGATCCCCGGTCGGAGCAAATATTTGTTTCATGGGCTTTTATTTGTAATATTTAATAATATTTAATATTGCAAATAAATGTTAATAAAAAAAAAGAGATGGATATTTGCTTCGGGTCTGGTTATCAAAGAGTGGTAGGCAGTGGTACCCAGTCTGCCGATCCGGGGTAGTACCACCACTTACAAGTATACAGAACGTGAAGTGATTTGGTCACGTTTCGGGATCAGCTTGTAAGTTGCCGGTTCCATCTAGGCCGGCATAGTGGATGTGATTGCTACTCACAGTTATTGAATTGTAGTAGCAGTGGCATTCATTCATGGACCTCACTCTAGCTTAACATCAAGCGGGGGGCTGTCATATGTCCGGGCACATTAAAAAAATAATAATTGAACGTTACCTCTTCGGCTACTACGTTTGCAGTATTAATAACAAAAGTTAATTCCGATAAGATAACATGTTTGTTATGATGCCTATTCTTACTCACACATCACGCATCAAAAGACAAACATCCTCGCTAACTATACATCATCTTAATTGTGTTCATAATTAAACGTACATTGTAATAGGCCTGTATTTTTAGACATACTATAGGTAGGACATAAATTTGGTTCTAGTTTCTAAATTTTTATTGTGACTCGATATATCACTGCTGGATTTCCTGAAGTGTGGTCTATAAATGGAGTTGATTGTTGTAGTGCTCACATCCACTATGCCGGCCTAGTTGGGACCGGTACAACCTGAAACACGACTAAGCCACTTTACAGTCTGTATGCTTGTAAGTGGTGGTACTACCCCGGATCGGCAGACTGGGCACCACTGCCTATCACTCTTCAATCAACCTAAATGTCTGTCGACAGTCGAGGTCTGTACAACAGACCGTAATATGACTTAGTTGCAGTTCAGGATCAGCTTTAATTAGGTTGGTAGAAAGGGTCCAACCGTTATTTTTAGTTATTAACTGTGGTAGTAGTCGCATACATTCGTCGACCGCACTCCAGCTTAACATCAGGCGGGATGCTGTAATAAAAAATAATGAGTGATAGGCGACCGTTGTGTAGTGGCAGTGCAATCAATGGTTACGCAAACCGAGAGAACGGGTTCACAATGTATCTTTGATTTTATGTACTTTGGTTGTCCTGTTGCTATGATACGAGCTCTTGAATAGCTTAGTATAGTAAATAAAATAAAATATGTTTTTCTTTATAAATAAAATTGAGGACTAGACGTGTCCAGTCATATGTTCGTAATCAATAGTTAAGATTGAAAGGACTCATTGATTTTGGGCATGTACTACTTTTGTAATGTCCAATGGTATTTACGATACTTGTATTGATAAAACTATTAACAAATTTGCTTTTAATTGCTGTGCAATTTAGTTATTCGGAAAATGAAATATGGATTTTGTATCGTCTGTCAATCACGAAGACACGCCATATTAACTTTGAACTGCCATAATTATAGTTTGATCAGTTTGCATTGTAATCTTTGTACACCAAACTATTTTTAAATGCATATGCATCTGGTAATACAATTAAGCCCAAGTCCCCTTACAAAATGAATGATGTCCTTTAAATGTAGTTAGTTATAGATGAGTTGATATGGAATGGTTGTTCGCTTCGCAGCTAAATAGCAGCTAGCTTTCATTGACATGAAGGATGCAGGCATTTCTATAGGGGCATCCGTCGCCGGCGGAGTCGAGAGAAACTTTGTTGAATTTATAATTGTTTCAGTACCCGCCCGCAGCGACGACGCTCGTCTTGGTGAGCCTTCAAGTCTTTACAAAGCGAGCTGTGACTGACTTTGCTTGTAATTAGGCATCTACGTTCCGCTATCTTCTGCCTGTCTAGCTCTCCCTATTAAGCAAGAGCACTTAGTAACCGAATCTTTATGAATGGCGCGTTCTGTTTGTACTTTATGATCTTACTCATTTTATATAATTACTGTTATTTATTTAAACTTTAGATGCGTCCGTGTTTTTTACTATATGTGCTTGTATCATAGAAACAGGACGATCAATGTACATATATGAAAATTATGGGTACCGGCAAGTGGTTTTGAATGAGGGTTCTCGGCTTACGTGACCATATTGCATTACCTCTACACCACGTTACTGTCGCCTTAATATTGTTATTAACTTTACAACGTGTAGTAGGCGAGAGAAGCTAGGTTCGGTTCTCGGTCGCAGCACGGTCTATCCAATTTCGTTTCTGATTTATATAGTATACTTGCATTGGACGTTGCCAACATTTTTATGGCCGGAATAGCGTCGGTGACTGAGGCGACGGTATAATAAAACGGTTCTTCAGACGGCGGCGCTTTTGGACCTCTACTTTTGCCAATAGGTAAGTCGAGGTCAAACATCGCGACTCAATATAAAAAATGTTATTGTTATCAGGATGGCCAGTTGCGTGTACTCGTTACTCAATTAATTAGTAGTAATTAATGGTTGTTAACGTTCATTTAATTTCTTTGTTAAACAATATTAACGTGTTTGTATCATAGAAACAGGACTCGTCGTCTATCAAATATACATTTGTACCAGTGAGTAGTTTAGAACCATATCCATTTGTTTATTTTATTTTTGACTATATTGGTCAACGAATTACTTGCTTAAAGTATTTTAAATTATGAAAATTAATCAATCAAATTGTCACGGCCTTTTTCCCACAGAGATAGGCAGAGACAATGAAACGCTTCCTCCACTCCCTCCCGAAAGACTGCTTCGCTTCCTTCACACCAACAAAATTGTTGGTGTGAAATTTCCTTTAAAATTGTCTTATAGCTAAAAAAGTTCAGTACGACATCCTTAAAACCCCTTTAATTCATAAATTAATTAAAATTTTACATTATTTTTCGAACGGAAATGAAGTTTTGGTTACATACATATACTTACGAGTAGGTTACGTTCTGTAAATAAGTTTATTTTATTTTCTTAGAATGTTCTAAGGATATGTCAAAAGTAAAATCAAACACTCATTAAAATTGTCACGCCTCTTTCCCACGGGGATAGGCAGAGACAAAATGTAAGAGAGTAAAATGTAAATAGTATATATATATATATATATATATATGTGTGTGTGTACTGTCTCAACTTAACCACAAAATAATTACAAATGGCCACATTAATATTCTAACGAAGAACACGATTCTTGATTTGCTCATGGAATAATCCGCCTTCGCAGTTGTTAGTTGTCTTCAAATGACTTTATAATAGCCGAGTCGACGCCATCGACATTATTTGTCGATTACGGCAGCGGGCAGAACGCGACAATGGAGAGCCTGTCCCAGTCGAGTTGACGTTGGCCACCCGTTTTGCTTCACTATATGGTTGTTTCCAAACGCTCCAACGCGTAAAACTACTAGTACATATATATATATGTTGTGACTCGACATATGACAGCACCCCGCTTGATGTTAAGCTGGAGTGTGGTCCATGAATAATTCAATAACTCTTAGTAGCAATCACATCCACTATGTCGGCCTAGTTGGAACCGGCAACTTACAAGCTGATCCCGAAACGCGACCAAATCACTTCACGGTCTGTATACTTGTAAGTGGTGGTACTACCCCGGATCGGCAGACTTAGTACCACTGCCTACTATTCTTTAAAATATATATCTCATTCACGTTATATGTTTTGTAATGGCTAGGCTACATCTCTACACGGTTTATACTATTATTAGAATTGTTTCCAAGGAACTGGTTTTTGCCCGCGGCACCGATTTGAACTTTGTCGTTCTGTTTGCCTTTTCTTACGACTATGAAGACAGAGTTCGCTTTAAAGGTCTATCTAAACAACTACATGATATTCATGAACTTAAAGTAACATATACATTTATACAAATACACGCATTGCGCATGTTTAGCACACCAGGCAGTTCGCGTAAATTCCCGGGTTCGATTCCTGGCCGGAGCAAAGATTTGTTTAATAGCTTTTATTGTAAAATTAAATAATTACAAATAATTACATTAAATGTTGTTTGCTTGATTGAAAGTAGATTAACAAAAGGAATTTATAAATCTGATGTGGATGGATGCGTTAAACAAGGCAGGCCCAGGATAGTATTTTGCTGGGCAGTGCGTGGCTTAGACGTGTGCCGCCCGGGGCGGAAAAAAAGTTGCCGCCCCCTTATTTAGGAATTTCAATAATAGGTACAACAAAAATATAAATTTCAGGTTCAAATTAAAGATTTTTTTTATTTGCCACCCGGGGCAGGCCGCCCCCTGAGCTCCCGCCACGCTACGCCACTGTTGCTGGGTTGCCTGTGCCCATAACCGTAAAGCTTGTATGAAATAAAATGTTGGTATGAGGGAAGCGAGGGAGTTGATTCAGGATCGTGGCAAATGGCGTTCCATTGTCTCTGTCTATCCCTGTGGGGAGGATCTTTACTTATAATATTCTCACTCACTCCACTTGAGTATATTCAGTAAAATGTGTTAGCAAATATAAAATATGTGAGCCTATGTCGCTGTAATAGTTTTTCTTTGCGTAGAGTTCACGCTAACGGTCCACGGCACACCGGTACCAGCATTTCAAATTGCTATGCTTGCTGTCTTGTGTCTTTCACCGTCTTTGTCACAAATCTATTCATTCTTTCTATTATTATTTATGACTTCAATGAAACACACGTTATATGTGAAACGTGTCATGCGTTCTTAGATGCTTCTAAAAAAAGTACGCTTTGTTTACGGAACTTTAGAGAAATATTTATATAAATTTGTTGTTATTGACTTTGGCCGACATAGTAAGGCAGTATGTTTTTGTCGTCGTCACTCATGGACCTCCATCATACTTGCTCCATCGTCTATAATGTGCTTCTATAGTGGATGTGCGTGATTCGTCAATATCACTCACATCCACTATGCTTGCCTACTTGAAACCGGTAACATTTAATCTGATCCCATAGTATTTACATAGTCTATATAAAAACTATTAGAGATATTCCTGTTTAAATGATACTAGATATCGGTATTTGTTTGTATATTACATTGTATTGTATATTTTGTTTGTATCGGTTATTTGGCCAATAAGTACCCACAACTTACCAGTGTTCACACAGATCGTATAGTGACTCAGTCGCGTTTCGGTATCAGCTTGTTACCAGTTGCAACCAGGTTAGCAGTACTACAGTAGTAACTATAGTATAGATCCCGGGAGATAAAAAGAGCACCTACTTACTTTTAAAATATACTTAAATATGTGCACGACTGTTTATATAGGCAGACTTGCTTCCACCAGAGTCGTTTAGAGCTTATGTAATCTGCCGATCCTTATACTGCGTAGCTTACCGCGCTCTTTTTTCTGCCTGTATATATAACAGTCCATTCATGAGCCGCACTGAAGCGAGGTGCTGACTGTCATATGTCAAGCCACAATAAAAAAACATCCTAATAAAAATAAAATAATATAAATAATAAATAAATAAAATAAAATTAGTATAGTAATAGTTTGTTTAAAGCTTTGGGGTATGTCTGGACGCATGTAGCATGCCGTCATTGTGGACGTGAAGCGCCGTACGTGACTCTAAGGTGACCGAGGAGACTCGTGGACTATTTGCATAATAAGCCCGTCCGGTGCTCTGGGAGATTAAACTTCAGCGTATGATGTTCTGGCTGCAGCCTCTCGTATAATTCAATAGTAGCAAACTGATTTCAAAGTCCCCCCTCTTCGCATTTCTCGTCGCTGTGATTGGATGTCGGTATTTATATTGGTATTTATACATCGCTGGAAAAACCGACAACCGATGGGCGAGAAAGGTTCTAGAGTGGAGACCACGAGCCGGCAGATGCAGCTTAGGTAGGCCTCGCACTAGGTGGACTGACGACATAGTGAAAGTCACGAATAACCAGTGGATGAAACTGGCATCTTGTCATTCGAAATGGCGTTCTAAGGGGGAGGCCTATGATGATAATTTATATTGTATCTTCGTTTCTACAATATAAACAGACGTAATAACTAGTTGCGTAATAGATACATGCTTATAAAAAGGACATAGAGAATTATATTGCACGTGTTTAATTCAGTAACCGGACTATATATATGAGAGAGAGGTAACAAATGAGAGCGATAAGGTAGATGGGTGCCCTGTCACGTACACTCTTTACACATTTCGTTATTAATTCCGGGCTAACGAGCGACGTATCCGGAGCGGATAATGCGTGCGGCGTAGGTCCAGCGCGCGGTGCGGATCTACTGGTAATAAATGCGGAGCCATTGTAGCGTTTCACTTTTCTCAATTTCGTTGACCCCATTAGCGGAGATGCGCTTCGTTTGACGATTCCACCCTCAATTCTCATTAGATCTCGAAGGAATACAGTTTCTCAATTAATAAAAGCCTCCTCTCCGTTGGACGTGTTCGCTTCCGTAATAGAGTGTACCGGTTCATTAGATCGGCACCTTAACGAGTTGATAAACCGCCATGCTGTTATCGATTATACAGTTAGAGGAACAACCGTAAGTAGGGTGGGCGAGGAAAGCAGCATCCAGATCCTCATCTCAGGGGAGGCGCGCCGGCGGGAACAAAGAGTGGCTCGCTTCTTAATTACTTGTGACGCTTGCTACAGATATCTTCGCTTGACTGTGGCAAAAGGGTGACGGGTGACTGGCAGAGGTCGGGCGGTAAACTTGCGTCCTTGTTATTTGAGCGACGAGAGAGACCCTCGCTCGTGTCTCATGAAATTGATATTAGTCTGCTGGGGTCTTGTTTCGCCACCTCCGCAATAATTTGACGTTTGAGTGGCTAATATCAAGGATTATGAATGCCTTTGTGCCGAAAATTATTGTTTATATTTGAAGCTATTATAATATTTTTATTTAATAGTATTAAGTCTATTGCAGGTGTGTTTTGTTAGACATTTTTGCGCATTCAGAAATTTTTGTAATATTCTTTTAAAAGACTAGGCGCGAAGCCAATGATGTTATACTGCATCAGCTAGTGAGCGGCGATCTCGGCGGTGTACTTATGTCTAAAGTTATGAGCAGAGTTTTGAATATTGCTCAGAGAACATAAAAATTGTTTCATGTGCCCGAGGCCAATTACATCATCACATAATAATTAAATTATTTATTAAACACCAACAAGATTAAAATCAACACCTGTGCTATAATTTTTTATATAATTCGAATATGAATCCGTATTGTAGGTGAATACTATTATCCAATATTATCACAATACTCGTATATGTACAGATGTCAAGTTACAATAAAAAATTATATAAGCAAAAAAAAAAAACTTTTAATAACCCCCTAAGGTTAACCAACAGAAAAATTAGAATAAAGGATAAGGTGATAAAATCAAAATTAAAATTTTAAAGGAACCCCCGAAACGCCTGGAACCACTTTGGTCATATCATCAGCTTTATAGTAATAAACAACATTAGTCATGGCTCAATAGTTATATCCCTTTAATATCCCTTGGATCCTTATGGTGCATCATCAGATAACTACTCCAGGTCTTCAATTTGATAATGCCCCAGCTAATGGCTCATAGAGAGTAATAATTTTAGTTAAAGCACTATGATATTATCTGTTATTGATTTGCTGATCTGAGAGGATTCATAATCAGATACTCCCGATCTTCAATTTGATAACGGCCCAGCTAAAGGCCTAGTTAAAGCACTACAGTTCTATCTCTTTTTTTGCTGATCAATTGATATCAATTTGCTGATCTGAGAGGATTCATAATGGTGCATCATCAGATTGCCAGGTCTTCAATTTGATGACGGTCCAGCTAAATGCTCTTAGTGAGTAACAAATTTAGTGAAAGCACTATAGTTCTATCCCTTGTTGATTTGCTGATCTGAGAGGATTCATGATGGTGCCTCATCAGATACTCTCGGTCTTTAATTTGATAACGGTCCAGCTAATGGCTCATAGTGAGTAACAATTTTAGTTAAAGCACTACAGGTCCATTTCTTGTTGATTTGCTGATCTGAGAGGATCCATGATCAGATTTTTTAGATCCGGAATGTTTTATTTTATCGCACTAACTTTTCTACACTTAGTTTCCTACCTTCAAGACAAATCTAATAAGTCCAAACTTAGTATACCAAAAAAAAGTTTGAACACATCCAGGATTTCGTCTCCTACCTTCGAGTTCCATCATCAGAGTAACTCAGTGGTACCAGTTAAAACACACATGTATTTGTATACGTTTTTATTTCAAATGTTAAGTCACAGATATGTTTAAAAGTAAATACCTATAAGGCTGGGAATACAAGTCCGATTTTCCTCTCCGATAGTCCGATCCGATTGTCTGATCAGACAATCGGAAGGCACTCGTGCCATACATTTGTTTGAATACTTAATACACGTCAGATCCGATAGTCGGATCGGATGTCAGAATCGGAATCAACGCCAAGGCGCTTACGATTTTATGGCCGATCCGATTGTCTGAAGTTTTCATACAAAATACAGAAACAAAATAGACGTCCGATTCCTACTTCCGATTTGTAAATAATTTGCTCAGCAATATCGGACGTGTATTCCCAGCCTTATGCGTGTTTAGAACGGGCAACCCTTGTACGTCGCTATGCGACGAAGATTGTTATTTTATGTCAAATAAATATGCCAATGTAAATACACGTAAAAAATGTTATAATTTTTCCTTAAAATATTCATATGGCGAGGTTGGTTTGCAGTTTAGATCGATTACCTTGATTGAATATTTTAGGGGAAAAATTATAACATTTTTTACGTGTATTTACATTGGCATATTTATTTGACATAAAATAACAATCTTCGTCGCATAGCGACGTACAAGGGTTGCCCGTCCTAAACAGCGCGTCTAAGATCGCTACCGCAGCTAACAAATCGAGCTGATGACCTTGAAACCCCTGATCAGATCTTCATCAATTGTAGCTAAGAACCATCTCGATCACGTCAGCTTTCAAATGAAACAAACCGCATCGTAATCGGTCCATTCGTTTAGGAGCTACGATGCCACAGACAGACACACAGATACACAGAGCCACAGATACACAGACAAGTCAAACTTATAACACCCCTCTTTTTGGGTCGGGGGTTAAAAAATAAAAATAAAAAAATAAAATAAATTAATATAATATAGGCATTAATAATAATAATATATAATAAATTCAATCAATCATTCAATCAAATTGTCACGCCCAGGGATAGGCAGAGACAAATAAATTCAATTGGTTATAATAATGATATCTTTAACGCCTCATTGCGTACTTTAAAGCGTTATTCAAAAATTAAAACATCTTAATTTAATCAGTTACCTATATTGCAATAATATATTTTAAGTGTTGATTCTTGTTAGTGTGCCTTAAATAAACGAATATATTAGAGTATTTTAAATAATAGACCATGAAAACTCATTAAATTATTAATTCCTCAAGAACGAGTGATATCTCTAACTTGAGTAAAACATTATTTTAACTACTCTGTGTTTAGTTTTAGTGCCTGTCATTATTGCATTGTAGTTATGTTTATGGTTTATATAATTATATGGACTTATATAGAGAACTGTATTATTCGACTTCCTCTTATGGAGATGCGTTATTGTGTGAGACGATTGCATGAGACATGTCAAAGTTTTTGTTAGAACGTAACGTGTTAACAGGCACTAATGAAACCTTGAATATGATGAGACAAAATGTAACGATGATTATAAAGAGAAGACGTGGAGCGGCAGTAGGTACCTATTGTGAAGTAACATCTCTAAACAATGGTGTGTAATCACGAGCTATGATGCGGCGTGGGCAGCTATGCACGCGTTATAGCCCCGTCACGAGGCAACTGAACCTGCCCGCTCACATCTACGCATCTATCGCACATAGAGTATGCTATTACTAGCCATTCTTGCCTTATTACAGCCACACAGTTCCAGGTAAGCAACGAATATCTTATGAATTGTACTTTTGATGATGAGATTTGTGTGCGCTGCCTCGTCTGCCCGTTGCCGATAGAGATCTCGTTGTTCGTGAAGGCACACTTTGTGGTCTGTCTATTATTGCTGTGAGTCGGCCGCATATACGAGCCCGTGTTTATATATAAACTGTCGAGTGTTCCGTTGAATAAATAGGGGAGATTAGGACATTTACTCATCCCCAGTGACTTCGGAAAGTGCTTAGCTATTACAGAATAGGGTCTCGTCTCTCCCAGGCTGGGAGGGAGGAGGGCGCTTATCGACACATGAAAGTTATTGATAAAGTAAGCGATTTCTATTCATGGCGTTCCTCGCCGCGCACCGCACGCATATTGCTCACTACTACCTCTGTGCCACTTTCTAAACATTCGCCATTCGCTTGCCAATGGACTCCCGTATAAATTAGATTGGTGTTACACGAGCCACGGTCGTGTTCGCTCTGTAACGTGGAATCGGCCTCCTGTGACTATTGTTTTTGTTAGATAGAGCGCCACTGATGATGCTACGGCCGCGGCGAGTGAATCACGTCTTTATGCAAATTATATGGCATTACGCTCGCCGGAGTGCGTGAGTGGCGATTTGGTAAACACCTATCAGGGTTTGTCGAGTTGGCTGTCAGTGGCGGGCGAGCGGGGTCGTCGCCCGCATCGCGCGGAACAATGCTATCGTAATTGTTTACTTTGAAGTCACCCGTTAACTCCTTCGCATGCGGCTCTGATAAGCGAGTCCATTGCCGGAGCACATCAGCTCTGTGTAATGCAACGATCCGATAGCACCCGTATGATATCTTTGTACGATAAAAAGTAATATTAATCCAGGTACAAGGACACAGAATAGAAATAAAGTAGTTATTAAAAAACTGTTACATAACCTAAATAAGCTATTAATATTAATCATATTAAAAACGGAATACATAGTTATTATTTACACATGTAACTATCTACCTACATTGTAAAGCAAAGAAAATGGTCTAACAGTTAATTTTGAAAGAACTTTCTTCCAAATAAATGTATCGCTAAGGTTGACATCTCAATAGGATGAACAATTACAATGCAGTACAAATGTACAACAAAATAAATGGTAAAAAAGCATTACTGAGTAATTGTCAAATTTCCTGTTCAATTGTCAAAAGGCTGTTCATAATGCGGTGCTTGTTCCTACATTAATGTATGGAAGTGAAGGTTGGGTATGGCAGAAGAAGCATGAGAGTAGAATTAACGCCGTAGAAATGCGGTCGTTAAGGAGTATATGTGGAGTGACGATAGCGGATAGAATAAGGAATAGCACACTGCGTGATAGATGTGGTTTGAAAGAAGATGTAGTGACAAGGATTGACAAAGGAATGCTTCGATGGTTTGGGCACATGGAAAGGATGAGTGAAAGTAGATTGACGAAAGGAATTTATAAATCGGATGTAGATGGATGCGTTAAACAAGGCAGGCCCAGGAGAGTGTTTTCCGACCAAATCGGAGACATCCTTAAGAAAGCTAAATTGCCTAGTGCCCATAACCACAGGGCCTGTATGAGGAGAATTGTGGATGTGAAGGAAGCAAGGGAGTTGTGTAAGGATCGTGGTAAGTGGCGCTCCATTGTCTCTGCCTATCCCTGTGGGAAAAGGGCGTGACAATTTGATTTGATTGATTTTGTCAAATTTATTTTGATAGCGAAATTAAACCTTATTGTTTTATGTGCAAAGTGATTTTATTTGACTTAAGGGTGGCAGATTTTTTGAGGAGAATTAAAATACAAACTGGGATCCATGCTTCTAGAATTTACAATGTATTTTTAGACTTTTTTTTAATATTTTAAACAAATAATAAATGTATTTATACGACATGTACTCGTATAAAGATCAAAAAGGGACATTCCTAAAAATCTGTTGCCCTATTCATAGAAACCGTATGAAAAAAATTGTTATTAGAATTCTGTCTGGTTCGAGAGAAGTAGAGCTTTCCGTCTCTGCCTATCCCCGTAGTCTCACAAACCAACAGACCCGGTTTAAAACAACTTGCCGGTACCAATGTTTCTTTGATGGCATATCGGGTCGTCTCGTTTATATGTTAGTACTATTACTTAGTAGCTAAGTGTAGAAAAAAAAATCAAGGCTCAAAGTAATAATATACAATATACAAAGTAACTATATACATTGTGTATTCGCATAAACATAATGTGAATTTATCTCGAGAGTAAAACGCGAGTAAAAAGCTTGTAATTTCAAATGAGTATACTGAGGGCTCTCAGCTGTTTGGCCGGGTGTCAACGACCTGAGGGCAAGTGACGTCACAACGATATCGCGCCCACGTCCAGCCTCCTAGGATCACGCCTTCGTGTTAGCCGTATAGCCAAGCCAAAAACATTTTATATTAATTGTTTTTAATACTTTTATTTTATTGTGACACGACATTTGACCTCGTCCCGCCTGATAATAAGCATGAGGAGGTCCAACAGTGACGACGACTGAGAAAACCGAGTTTGTTCTCGCCTGCCTCAGCCGCCGTCACTATGCCGGCCAAAGGTGCTTCTTCTTAAAGGATCCAAGGTCATAGAATGGAGAGAACACATGGGCAGGCAAAGCATTCCTCTCGCCGATTGATCTACAAAGAAAAGACGCACCGAACCTTTTCGAACTGGTTCGACTGCCGATTCGGTCGATAAAATGCGGATGCTTTCCCTGACCTGTGCGGGTATTACGGAAGTGAAAAGACAAGGTAGGAACAAGGTTAAAGAGCTCCTCGGAACATTCCCCGTGGTATAGGCGATAGAGGACGTACAGAGCCGCAATGTCTCATTTTTGTTACAATTAAAGGCATTTTTTTTATTTGTTTGGCTCGATATATGATAGCTTGTAGTAAGCTGGCATGCGGTCGATGAATAACTTCTAGCTGCATTTATTAATTAATTAATTCTATGTCCTTTCATAGAATTAATCGATTAAAAATTTTTAGCCTTTTTCCCATAGTGATAGGCATAGATAGTCTTCAGTGAATGGCTGATGAAGATGGCTAGTGTTTCTCATCTTTATCGCAGAATCACAGCGAGCTGCTAATTTTTTTTTAAATGTCGAGTCGATCGAGGAATAAGAAGAGTACCTATATGGAACAAAAAAATAATAATTTTTCAACCTAATTATTATCTAGTACAAAAATAAACAAGTTAACCTAAGTGATACCGTGAAGTTTTTTAT
The DNA here is from genome assembly GCA_905220615.1 of Tinea trinotella. Taxonomy (NCBI): domain Eukaryota; kingdom Metazoa; phylum Arthropoda; class Insecta; order Lepidoptera; family Tineidae; genus Tinea; species Tinea trinotella. Next base: position 7,766,655 of record HG992314.1, read on the forward strand.
GCAATTTTTATTACCATTTATTTTTTATTATGTCTCGAACTCGCCCGAAATTATACTTGTAGGACAGACAAATAAATAAGCATACCCCTCGTATATGTCGAGCCACTATAAAAAAAAACTAACAAATTTGTTGTATTTTTCATCACATTATCTATTTTACATGTAACAAAATCGTAAAGAGAAACTTACATATTATACGCAATGATGTATGTTACGCGTGAATGTTATCGCTGTTCTGGTGAACACACTTTAAATTAATGGCAATTTTATACATTAAATTAAGTATTTTAATGTATAAAAGACCATTGGTCTTAAGCGCCACTATTAACAATAAGTAGACATTAAGGCGATAATGGTGTAGTGGCAGTGCAATGGTTACACAAACCGAGAGCACGAGTTCGAGACCACTCCTACCGGTACCAATGTATCTTTGATATATGTACTTTGGTTGTACTGTTTCTATGATACAAACACTGTTTCAATGATACTAGCTTAGTATAGAAATGAAAATAATAAATCTAATCTATTATTGCAATGATTTAAAAAAACCGTAGATAATATTTTATTAGATTTTGCGCGAACATTGATTAATGAATCAAGCTGCAAAGCTCTCGAAACGTCGGAATAATAAAAAATTGTAAAATCAAAATAAACGCGATAGTAAGCCGCATAAAATTTGTTTAATTCATTAACCGTAGATAAGTTATAAGCGCTCCAAAAGAGGCACGTTAAAATTATGCTAATAAGCAAACCTGGACTCAGTGTCGCGTCGCGATGCAGAGCAACATTTATTTCGCTCTCAATAACTATCATTCCGTCCTACTTTCGTGTGTAAAATGGTTGATCGTTCAAACTCGTGCCATTTGCGAACACTAAAACTCGTGTAGTTGACGTATCTACTCATTTTACTTATTAAAATTATAATATAATTTTAATGGTAAATTTTAATGGTAGGTACCTACATAGATAGCTGGGTGATCCATTTGCGTAGTCTGCCGATCCGAGGTAGTGCCAATCACGTCCTCACTTGGAACTCCTACCACTTCTAAGTGAGGACGTGAAATTATTTAGTCATGTCTTGTAAATGCGAATGCTACTTTTTTTTTTATTTTTTATTGTGACACGACATCTGACTTCGTCCCGCCTGATGATAAGCAAGAGGAGATCCAAGAGTGACGACGACTGAGAAAACCGAGTTTAAATACTTATAGTTATTTAACTGTAATAGCAGTCGCCTCCATTAATGGACGTGTGCCAGCTATTAGGCTGGCTTGCCTGAGGTCAGGGTGCTGTCTTGTCATTAGTAGAGCCACAAAAAATTGTAATCAGCTCGTCTAGACGTTTCTAATTTGGTTATTTTTATATCATATTCGTAGGTTCAATTCAATGTTTTTTTTTTAATTTTTATTGTGACTCGACAAATGACAGAACTTCGCATGATGGGCTGGAGTGCGAATAGAAGTGACTGATACTATAGTTAAATGACTAAGTATAAATCACACCCACTACGCCGGTCTAGTTGGAACCGGCAGCTTACAAGCTGATTCCGAAACGCGACTGTCACTTCACGGTCTGTATACTTGTAAGTGGTGGTACTACCCCGGAACGCGAGACTGGGCAGTGCTGCCTACCACTCTTTGGAACCTAAATAGCCTTTTTGTCGTTAATACATTTAGAAATGTTACAATTTAATTAAGGTTGAATAAACAATAAAAAAATAAAACCAGTTGTCAGTGGTCCATAACCATATGGCTTGGATGAAGAGAAGCTTGTGGATGTGAGGGATGCCTGAGAGTCATGTCGGGATTGTGGAAAGCGGTGCTTCATTATCTCTGCCTATCCCTCTCTACGTATACCCAAAATTTTATTACCAGATGTGTCATACAAAATTAGGTCAAGATTAATGAGTTTATGGAATTTAAAATTAGATATAGTACAAATATGATAAGCATTCCTATAATTAGATAGGAAGTAAAAAATAATCAATATACTATGTTTAATTTTTAGGAAATAATAACAGTATTTAATGTTGCCGGCATAGTGACGGCGACTGAGGCAATCGTAAACTGAATCTGTTATTTCAGTCGTCAGCGCTCTTGGTCTTGATTACCATCAGGCAGTTTCTAATGCAAAATCTTTCAATAAAGTTTTCCAATTATTTATTATTGCAGACTACAATTTAAAGTCAATTAACTTGGGTCTTAGATAGAAATTCCTATTAAAATGTGAGGCATTTTACAATCAATCAAATTGTCACCCCCAAGAGCGCCACTTTCCACGATCCTGACACAGGTCTGATTGAACAAATCGGCAGCCGTACTAACAGGTTCGGTGCGTCGTTTCTTTGTAGAATAATCGACAAGTGGAATGCTTTGCCAGACAATGTGTTCTATATCTCATTCTATATATCCTTCAAGCAATGTGTGAAGGAGCACCTTTGGCCGGCATAGGCTACTGAGGTAGTCGTGAACTGAGATTATTTCATCTGTTGCCGGAACTTTTACACCTTCATCGTGTAAAGACCTTCATATTATCAGGCAGGTCGAGGTCAGATGTTAATAACTAACAATTAAAAAATTAACTTATTTGTTACTGGATCATTAACCCCGTAATTATGTCTTTGCCGTGCAGCAATATTGGAGACTAACACTTCTGAAACGTCTTCCGCTGCATCTACTCGACCTCCTACATGTAATAGCAAACCATAATTAAGCATATTGGGTGATAAAGTGATGAGCAACAATTATTAATAATATTAAATTCCTAATACTCGCAATTCGATCAGTGGCTTATTATCATTGTGTAAAATAGAGCGTTCTCTAAGTGCTGGTTGTTGTGACCCGAGGCACTTTTCGCGTAACCTTGTGTTCTGTGATAAACAGACAACGTCACAGTCTATATTTAACCACGTTTGTGTGAAGCTATCGAAGAACTGAACAGCCTCGGAGAGAGCGTGCGCGACTGCGCGTGCGCCTCTGGGTCATCGACCCGCATACGCGCCAATCTGAACGAATCTGAAAGTAGACCCGCGGACGCACCTTGCCACGAATACACTAAACAGACACAAAATACTACACCTATACGTCTACGAATAGGCAAAACCATCCCTAAACTAAAAACAAAGCAATAATGTGAACACTGAAACGTTTTTAATCAACATGAAACAAGGTGAAGGCGTGGCGCTTAGATTAGCACAACAGTCTGTTACGCGTAAAGTCCCGGGTTTGGTTCCGGTCAGGGCAAAGGTTTGTTTCATATCATTTATTTGTAATATGTATTACTAATATTTGTTAACATGAAAGAGGTGGATATTTGCTCCGGGTAAGGTTTTCATGGAGTGGTAGGCAGTGGTGCCTAGTCTGCCGATCCGTGGTAGTCCGTAGTACCAACACCTACAAGTATTATTATCAATTCTCTATTGAATTATAATTATGTCGATAGAGCGGCCAGTGAGAGCTCACGTCGCCGGAGCTCATTGTTGGGCCGTTATCTAACTGCACAGTGATGGCCGTAGTTCGTGAAAGGGCGCAATGCGTTGTCAGTAGTTCCAACAAAGGGCGTTTTAATACGATCTCCGCGTTCCTGGGAGCTCAGCCTTTACACTATACGCTGACCGCTCAGCTGGAACGCTTTCAATTTGTTGGGATTTAGTGAATTCCCATTGTACTCCACTTGCACAAAGGCTACCCAATCGGGCACACTTACGAGTGCCCTGTACCGTATACGATTCAAATTTCCCAAGCCTTTCGACAGGGTATTGATTATATACGTAATATATAGGTAATTATACAAATACATATAAAGGCAAGATGTATAAGAAACTTGTTGCTCAACTTTTCATTTTATGTTTCGTGCGGTTTGTATGAAATTGTAAAACATTGAAATTACTGAAGATTGGGTACTTGGGTAACAAATTTCTATTTGCATTTTTAATGATAAATCATGTGAGCTTTTTAATTATATTAACGAAAATAAACACGCGTGTTGTCTTATCAATTTGCACATAAAACATGTGTGTTGCGTAAGAGCTGTATTTTGTAAATAACTACATTGTGTGGACGCGTGAATCGCAAATTATGTCTCCGGTTATTGAACTTTCACATCCAAAGATATACCAATAAAAGCCGACTACGGCGACGTTTAAAGATCATAAAGTTAACGGTAACTCGGTGTCCTTGTTAGCAGAAATGATGATAGTACAGCCCGGGCGCCCTCTAACAATCTAGATATATAATACACATCTGAACATGGCGCATGATCTATTTAAGAGCCTAATAATAAATCACTCGTATTACATGGTATTACGTTGCCTATAAAAATGACTTTCACACATATAATCTTTGACCTTGAGTGTTTTTAATTTGTTTGGCGTGTGGCGCTGTCCGCTGTCACGCGTTACAGCCACGGAGACAAGAACGATATGACAGATGTTGTAACATTGCTGCTTCATATTCTTGGAATTAGTACAAGCACGCTATTATTAGAAGCTCCAGAATTTGGCAGGTGTTTAGTGTAGTTATGTAATGGTTGTTTTCGCCGGCGAAGATGTACGCGCGACTTTCTCGATTCGCCAAAGACGAGTTTGGAAATTTTAAACATTAACATCGTGTAAATGAAGGGCGAGCCCGGAAAGGCTTAGGAAGGATGTAACCGCTTTATATCTTAAGGCCCTGATAAGTAGTCGCACGTAACAAGGCCTGAGTAGGGTTAACTCGTGTGAGACTTGCCTGCTTAAAGTTGTTACGGCTGCCTCGGGCTTACATAGTAAATTATTTATGTTCCTCCAAAGTACCTGCACGTATGTTGCTCTACTGCTATTGCTAATGTATCGGTGACATTGTGCGACGCGTATTGATTTCGTCCTCCTTGTGTCGATGCACTTCAATGCCTCCAAACCGCTCACAGCTTATTTTTTTTTTATTCCTCTATAAGCTACTAAGAGTACCTGTATCATAGAAACGGGACGACCGATATATATTTAAGATACAATATACTGGTCAGTGGTTTTGAACTGGGGGCTTTTAGTTTGCGTGACTAAAAGCCACCACGACACCATTTTCAAGTATCAAACCTTCTTTATATAATAATCCTTATTTCTATTTTAAGCATTAAACCTTCAAAGATGAAACCATCAAACCTTCAAAGAGACGAATCCAAACAAGGAAAAATAATAGCAAAAAATTTACAAGTTTTTCGTACTTGACCTGTTTTATTTTCACATTGTATTTCGCATTAAATTGGGTCGAATTTTCAATATGGATACCTACCCATTTTACCCTAAGCTTTACAATGTTTTACTATTTATATATACCTTTGCATTAACCTGACTTTTGACTAGAGATGCATCGATACGCACTTCTGTCGATACGATACCGATAATTATAAGAAGTCTCGATGATACGGTACCGATGCGTATAGTGAAAAGGTGCAAATATAGAAAACATAGAAACAAACCACAATTCCTGCAAAATTGTTCAAAATATTAACTAAGGCATCGTAAGTCCGATAGAACGAGACCTGTCATAGTTAAATCTCTTTAGATGCAATACAACTCATTTAAAAATTGAAATATATTCGTGTGCTTTTTTAAATTGTCACGTTTACATGAACGAATAGAAGATTTGTTTTATAAACCCTAGCAGATAGACCCTAGAAGATAGATTCGGTGAAAACCAATATTGTTTGGACTTAATATAGATGGGATATTAATTAATCAATCAAATTGTCACGGCTTTTCCCCACAGGGATGCGCAGAGACAATAGAGCGCCACTTGCCACGATCCTGACACAACTCCCTCTCTTTCCTCGCATCCACAATTCTCTTCATATAAACTCTACGGTTATGGGCACTAGGCATGCCAACATTTTTGAGAATGTCTCAGATTTGGTCGGAAACACCCTTGGCCTTGTTTAACGCATCCATCTACATTATATTTATAAATTCCTTTCGGATATTATTATATAGAAATAATAATGAAATTGTTGTTGTTGCGTTGATAGATAAGTAGTTTGTTGTTTTTGAAATTAGGTCAATTTAAATCAACACATGCAGTGGGCGTCCAGAGTGCCGTTCGTCAATTCCATTTTGAATTTTCACATTCTGATAATTTATATATTTAAACAAAAGTATAATTTATTATATTATACAAATTTTATGTGGCTTAGTATCGCGTGGTATCTTCGTGGCCACGATGACTGCAAAGCTCACAAAACGTCGGATTTATAAACATTGAAAAATCAATAACCAAAATTAAACGCGATAGTAAGCCGCATAAAATTTGTTTAATTCAATAATCAATGTTTGCGCAAGATCTAAGAAAATACTAAAAGTATATGTTAACAAAATTATTTAGGAACATTCACACGCATACAACTCACACACCCGTACACCCGTAAGTGACATACTCAAGTTTGCTTTTTATTCAATGAACGCTTGTCTTATTCTAAGGTTCTTTCTTCATAATGTTTGATAAAAAGAAACGATTGATCTTTGAGTTAAAAAGTAGAGTTAATGAAATCAGTCGCATCCACTATGCCGGCCTAGTTGGAACCGACAACTTACATGCCAAGACGGCGACTAAGGCAATTACGGTCTGTATACTTGTTTGTGGTAGTACTACCCCGGTTCAGTAGACCACTGTCCAGCTACCACTCTTTAAAAACACGGACAGAGAAATAATATACTAGTATATTATTACTCCAGTATATTATTTTTATATAAATATTAAATACGAGTAGGTATGTAAAATATGTATATTTAAAAAGTCTGGCCAATCGACCTTTACAGCCGGTTGTATCAAAAATTATAATTTACGAATTTGTAAAAAGTATCGTATAAGTAAAAGAAAAAAGAAAAATGGGTTGCATAACTCTAACTTTACATTTTACTATATAATATATAGGTATATATATAGGTATATATATAGGTATATATATATATAATATATAGGTAATATATAGGTAATTATACAAATACATATAAAGGCAAGATGTATAAGAAACTTGTTGCTCAACTTTTCATTTTATGTTTCGTGCGGTTTGTATGAAATTGTAAAACATTGAAATTACTGAAGATTGGGTACTTGGGTAACAAATTTCTATTTGCATTTTTAATGATAAATCATGTGAGCTTTTTAATTATATTAACGAAAATAAACACGCGTGTTGTCTTATCAATTTGCACATAAAACATGTGTGTTGCGTAAGAGCTGTATTTTGTAAATAACTACATTGTGTGGACGCGTGAATCGCAAATTATGTCTCCGGTTATTGAACTTTCACATCCAAAGATATACCAATAAAAGCCGACTACGGCGACGTTTAAAGATCATAAAGTTAACGGTAACTCGGTGTCCTTGTTAGCAGAAATGATGATAGTACAGCCCGGGCGCCCTCTAACAATCTAGATATATAATACACATCTGAACATGGCGCATGATCTATTTAAGAGCCTAATAATAAATCACTCGTATTACATGGTATTACGTTGCCTATAAAAATGACTTTCACACATATAATCTTTGACCTTGAGTGTTTTTAATTTGTTTGGCGTGTGGCGCTGTCCGCTGTCACGCGTTACAGCCACGGAGACAAGAACGATATGACAGATGTTGTAACATTGCTGCTTCATATTCTTGGAATTAGTACAAGCACGCTATTATTAGAAGCTCCAGAATTTGGCAGGTGTTTAGTGTAGTTATGTAATGGTTGTTTTCGCCGGCGAAGATGTACGCGCGACTTTCTCGATTCGCCAAAGACGAGTTTGGAAATTTTAAACATTAACATCGTGTAAATGAAGGGCGAGCCCGGAAAGGCTTAGGAAGGATGTAACCGCTTTATATCTTAAGGCCCTGATAAGTAGTCGCACGTAACAAGGCCTGAGTAGGGTTAACTCGTGTGAGACTTGCCTGCTTAAAGTTGTTACGGCTGCCTCGGGCTTACATAGTAAATTATTTATGTTCCTCCAAAGTACCTGCACGTATGTTGCTCTACTGCTATTGCTAATGTATCGGTGACATTGTGCGACGCGTATTGATTTCGTCCTCCTTGTGTCGATGCACTTCAATGCCTCCAAACCGCTCACAGCTTATTTTTTTTTTATTCCTCTATAAGCTACTAAGAGTACCTGTATCATAGAAACGGGACGACCGATATATATTTAAGATACAATATACTGGTCAGTGGTTTTGAACTGGGGGCTTTTAGTTTGCGTGACTAAAAGCCACCACGACACCATTTTCAAGTATCAAACCTTCTTTATATAATAATCCTTATTTCTATTTTAAGCATTAAACCTTCAAAGATGAAACCATCAAACCTTCAAAGAGACGAATCCAAACAAGGAAAAATAATAGCAAAAAATTTACAAGTTTTTCGTACTTGACCTGTTTTATTTTCACATTGTATTTCGCATTAAATTGGGTCGAATTTTCAATATGGATACCTACCCATTTTACCCTAAGCTTTACAATGTTTTACTATTTATATATACCTTTGCATTAACCTGACTTTTGACTAGAGATGCATCGATACGCACTTCTGTCGATACGATACCGATAATTATAAGAAGTCTCGATGATACGGTACCGATGCGTATAGTGAAAAGGTGCAAATATAGAAAACATAGAAACAAACCACAATTCCTGCAAAATTGTTCAAAATATTAACTAAGGCATCGTAAGTCCGATAGAACGAGACCTGTCATAGTTAAATCTCTTTAGATGCAATACAACTCATTTAAAAATTGAAATATAGTCGTGTGCTTTTTTAAATTGTCACGTTTACATGAACGAATAGAAGATTTGTTTTATAAACCCTAGCAGATAGACCCTAGAAGATAGATTCGGTGAAAACCAATATTGTTTGGACTTAATATAGATGGGATATTAATTAATCAATCAAATTGTCACGGCTTTTCCCCACAGGGATGCGCAGAGACAATAGAGCGCCACTTGCCACGATCCTGACACAACTCCCTCTCTTTCCTCGCATCCACAATTCTCTTCATATAAACTCTACGGTTATGGGCACTAGGCATGCCAACATTTTTGAGAATGTCTCAGATTTGGTCGGAAACACCCTTGGCCTTGTTTAACGCATCCATCTACATTATATTTATAAATTCCTTTCGGATATTATTATATAGAAATAATAATGAAATTGTTGTTGTTGCGTTGATAGATAAGTAGTTTGTTGTTTTTGAAATTAGGTCAATTTAAATCAACACATGCAGTGGGCGTCCAGAGTGCCGTTCGTCAATTCCATTTTGAATTTTCACATTCTGATAATTTATATATTTAAACAAAAGTATAATTTATTATATTATACAAATTTTATGTGGCTTAGTATCGCGTGGTATCTTCGTGGCCACGATGACTGCAAAGCTCACAAAACGTCGGATTTATAAACATTGAAAAATCAATAACCAAAATTAAACGCGATAGTAAGCCGCATAAAATTTGTTTAATTCAATAATCAATGTTTGCGCAAGATCTAAGAAAATACTAAAAGTATATGTTAACAAAATTATTTAGGAACATTCACACGCATACAACTCACACACCCGTACACCCGTAAGTGACATACTCAAGTTTGCTTTTTATTCAATGAACGCTTGTCTTATTCTAAGGTTCTTTCTTCATAATGTTTGATAAAAAGAAACGATTGATCTTTGAGTTAAAAAGTAGAGTTAATGAAATCAGTCGCATCCACTATGCCGGCCTAGTTGGAACCGACAACTTACATGCCAAGACGGCGACTAAGGCAATTACGGTCTGTATACTTGTTTGTGGTAGTACTACCCCGGTTCAGTAGACCACTGTCCAGCTACCACTCTTTAAAAACACGGACAGAGAAATAATATACTAGTATATTATTACTCCAGTATATTATTTTTATATAAATATTAAATACGAGTAGGTATGTAAAATATGTATATTTAAAAAGTCTGGCCAATCGACCTTTACAGCCGGTTGTATCAAAAATTATAATTTACGAATTTGTAAAAAGTATCGTATAAGTAAAAGAAAAAAGAAAAATGGGTTGCATAACTCTAACTTTACATTTTACATTTACGTTTAACGGATATTTTATACATAGACTTTTGCGTTTCTATGTACTACTTTTGTTATTTCTAACGATAAAAACATATATAAATGGTAGTTTCGATATAAAATGATCTTTTACGTAATAGAATAAGTATAAAGTAAAACTAAATTCGTAAACTTAAACTTTTTTGGTACAACAGGCTGTCAATGTCTATTTGTTACATTTACCCATTTCCAATTCATACGTTTGTCAGTATAATTAATTTAAATCTACATCTACATCGGGCTCTTGAGTCGTCGCCAATGACAATGGCCTCGGGTAGTCGACTGAATAATGTGTGTCGGGAGGTAACGAGAATCTCGAGGCTCTTTCAACAAATGTTTTAGCTAAATTAATTCACTTGACTGACTGACTACCTACTATGTAATATATTTTTTCAATCAACCAATTAAATTGTCACGCCTTTTTCCCATGGAGATAGGCAGCGCCACTTGCCACGATCCTGACATATCTTTCTTGCATCCCTCACATGCACGATTTCCTTCATACAAGCTCTATGGTTTATTTTAATCAACCAAATTGCCACACTTTTGCCCATGGGGATAGGCAGAGACAATGGAGCGCCACTTGCCACGATCCTGACAACTCTCTCGCTTCCTTCACATCCACGATTCTCTTCATATAAGCTCTAGGGCACTGGGCAACCTAACTTTTTTGAGGATGTCTGCGATTTGGTCGGAAAACAACCTTCTGGGCCTGCCTTGTTTAACGCATCCATACACATCAGATTTATAAATTCCTTTCGTCTATCTCTATATTCATCCTTTTCATGTGCCCGGTTTTCGAAGCATTCCTTTGTCAATCCTTGTCACTACATCTTGTTTCAAACCACATCTATCGCGCACTGTGCTATTCCTATATTAATTTTAATATAATGTGTAATACCTAAAACATATAACGTAGCTTTGACTTTCTATATTATGACTCGACTTCAACAGCATACCACTTGATGTATGTCCATGAATAGATGCGACTGCTACTAGAGTTAATAGCTGCAATTGACATCTGCAATAGCTGCAAGTCACATCCGCTATGCTGAAACGCTTTTGAGTCACTTCACTGTCTGTACTACTCTTCCAACTAACACCAACTCCTTTTTTTATACTGTGCTATAAAAATACTAAACGTTCTTGTATCATAAAAACAGGACAACCAAAGTACATATATCAACAATACATTGATACCGACAAATGGTCTTGAACTCTCGTTTTGCGTGACAATTTCACTAATATTATACCACGGCCTTTGTGCCTACTATTCTTAAAATTACTGTAAAATCCTTTACTTAATAATAAGGCGAATTTGCGTAACCTGTTCGTTGTGGTAATAAATTTACATTCAATTGGCTATTAATATTATTTATAATTAGGGACGTGTCTTTACTAAAAAGTGCTTAACTGTTAGGGATAAGTTTGAGCTGCGAGAACAAAGAGTGTTTCGGCAAGCCGCGGCGTGGAGCGCACGTGAGCTGTATCGATCGCTCCTTAGCCCTGCGCCCTGCGTGCCACCGCCACGCTTTACCGGCCCACGCGGGACAAAGCGCTATTACCCACAGATTGTAGGTTAACTCTTCACGGGGCATCAACAACCTCTATACACTACGCTACTTACGACTATGCCTACCGTGTTTAGCCGTACTGTATTTAAAGTTGCACTTAAGCCGGTTTCGACGGCCGCGTTGAATACATTTTCTCGTATTACGATCCATGCACTTTGTTTACAACAAACACATCGTTGTTTATTTTGATTCGTACAAGCTTTTATCCGAGGGATTATGGGCGCCGCACATGTTCCAGACACTAATTCTGTTCCATTACATCGTATGTCCATTGTTATACAATAACAGTATTCTTAACTAAAAATATAAATATTAAAGTTTGTACATACATGTATGTATAAACAGATTTAAAAGTTGTGAACAGATAGCATTTGTATTCTTTGTGTTGAGCTAAGACGCATTGTGTCCAGAGAAGTATTTGAGTAAAGGCGAGCATCGGTGCAGGCGTTTGCAGGAGGTGTTTGCACATAGTAGGTTGATATTTTATTTAGAGGCAAGCAACGTCGGAGCGGGCTTTGTTCTGCCGGTGAAAGGATTTGCTGTTGAGCCGACGCGACGGGCGGCGACTGCTCCCTGCACACAAAACATTCCCTCGCCCTGTAGTGCCCTGTGCGAGAGCTTCTTTCTCGCCTGGCGCATTTTCTGAATAGCTACCTACTTCTTGTAATGTAGGGGATAAAATACGAAATCCTGGGGATGCCGAAAGATACTCGATGTGGTGATTAAAATAAGAGACCGCGGTTCCGAACCGCTTATCTCGGTCCTCTAGGGTCCATTAGGAGCAGCGTGGCAATAAAATGTATTTGCAGAGGGCGTGGTGTTTGCCTGTGGTAGGGTGCTCCGGGTGTGCGGAGGTGGCCGCCCATTAATATTGCCTGGTTTAGCGACTCGCGCGCCACTGATTTACGATTCTCCATGGCCCTCGGCTTTCAGCCACCGGACGTCCTTGATTTCCTTTACGGGGATGCTAAAACACACGAATCCCAAGGTCTACGTTACTTTTTTATTATTTAAATATTTCCTATTAATATATACGTAAAAGAAGTGTTTAATAAGACATGATAAATCGAGTTAGTACTTTATTTATTGTAACGACATCTGACCTCAACCCGCCTGATGGTAAGCAAGAAAAGGTCCAAGAGTGACGGCGACTGCAAAAACCGAGTCTTCACGGTTGCCCCAGTCGCCGTCACTACGTTGGCCTAAGGTGCTTCTTCACGCATCGCTTGAAGGATCCAAGGGCACATGGGCTGGTAAAGAGTTCCACTTATCGATTGTTCTACAAAGAAGCGACGCGACGCACCGATCTTTTTAGTTCGACTGACTTTAAAGTTTAACTTTTTTTTATGTTGTGACTCGACGTATGACTGCTTAACATCAAGCACCCCGTTTCATGTTAAGCTGCCTACCACTCTTCGATAACCAGACCCGAAGCAAATAGGTATCCGCCTCTTTTATTTATTACCAAATATTTGCTCGGACCGGGAATCGAACCCGGGACATTACGCGCAACAAAGCAATCGCTTACCGTTCGGTCACGCCTGTCGTCTTGTATTGTGAATCTCCCATAGTTTATAATACGTGAAGGTGACGCAGATATGTCGTTTTCCTGTGTTCAGTAATTACTCAGTCAGCAGCCACCCCACTTGGAAATATGATTCCCGGTTATTGTCCCTCATATGAGTGCCGCCTATTTTCTATTTTGTCACCATGCTTTTGCTCTAAATAGTTTCCTACCCTATATTGTATTCGTGATTGAGTTGTTTTGTTTCCTTCTTTAAAAGAACTCATTACGTTAACTGAACGGGTCATAGTGCACTAATGAGAGCATTGACCTAACATACAATGGCTGCCATTATATAAAATAAAGAGTTACTATCGTTTGTTTCATCTGTTTTATATTTGTTATTTAAATTAGGCTAGGATATATTTTTTGGTGATTTTTTACTTATTTTAATTGTATCATAGAAACTAAACGACTAAAGCATCAAAGATACATTGGTACTGGAAGTGATTTTGAATCAAGGGTTCTCGATTTGCAATACCACTACACCACGCCCACGCCTTTTATAATTGCCTGTCGGTTATATTTTTCGTTTTATTTCTATACTAAGCTACTAAACGTGCTTGTATCATAGAAACTAAGCGACTAAAGTATCAAAGAGGGTTCTCGGTTTGCATTGCCACTACACCACACCCCACAGTTGTCTTTGTTAGTTGCCTATCGGATGTATTTTTGTTTTCATTTCTATACTAAGCTACTAAATGTGCTTGTATCATAAAAACCAGACGACCAACGTACATATGAAAGACCACTGTCGCATATATATTTAACCTACGTTATTCATATGTGTATTTTAGCATTGCCGTCATAAATATAAATGGAGTTTTATAAAGTTTAAATCGTTCCAAAAAGAGATACTTTATCTCGTATATAAGAAAGACGCAACCGTAGATAAAAGAGTATAAGGTAAATGATTCAATTTACAGTCAATATTGGATGGTGGGTAGGCGAGGGTTTGGCTACATACACGTGGTAACGCTCACCCGCTGTTTGCTCAACTCCTTTGCGGATATGGGCTCCGAGTACCGGCTGAGGATTTGCGAAAAATTACACGCTTCCTCTTATTAAGCCGTCGGCAAATAATAGTTTCATCTCGGATACTTTACGCTGAATAGAGTGGGACGCTAATAGACACATGTATACAGATCGTGAAGTGATTTAGTCGCGCTTCGGGATCAGCTTGTAAGTTGCCCGTTCCAACTAGGCCGGCATAGTGTATGTGACTACTACTCAACATAATTATAAATAATGTTTTTGTAGGAAAGTTTATTTTATTGTTGTTCGACATGTGACAGCGCCCCGCCTGATGTTATTCTGGGGTCGGTCCATGAATGGAGGCGACTTCTACTACAATAAAAAAACAGCAAGTAGCAGTCGCATTCAATATGCTGGCCAAGATTTTTTTTTTATTTTTTTATTGTGACTCGACATATGACAGCACCCCGCTTGATGTTAAGCCAAAGTGTGGTCCATGAATGAATGTCACTGCTACTACAATTCAATAACTATGAGTAGCAATCACATCCACTATGCCGGCCTAGATGGAACCGGCAACTTACAAGCTGATCCCGAAACGTGACCAAATCACTTCACGGTCTGTATTATCCTGAAACGCGACTTTACGGTCTGTAAACTTGTAAGTGGTGTCACGCTTTCAATCAAATTGTTACGCCACAGGGATAGGCAGAGACAATGGAGCGACACTTGCCACGATCCTGACACAACTCCCACGCTTCCTTCACATTTACTATTCTCTTCATACAAGCTCTATGGTTATGGGCACTAGGCAACCCTTGAGGATGTTTCCATTTTATCGGCGAACACCCTGCCCCAAACTGTTATGTTATATATTAACTCTTAGGTTATATATTATTAAATCATAGAGGAAAGTATGAAATATTCGACCGGCTACTAAATTGGATCACCCCGTATCTTTAAAAATTGTTGATAAAGCCTAATATTTTATTTATTAATTTCATATACTAACAATTTGTATAAATTTTTAGAATATACACTTAAAACGCATTTGAATAAAAAATAGTCTAAATTAGCAGACTTTCCAATATACAATAAATAAGCACATAAAGTACGTATGATTAACATCACAGCTTATTAGGATAGCGTTAGATTTGCAAATTGTGAAATATTGCGCTCGGTTGGAGGTAATAATTAAGCAGTTGCGTAGGCAGTAGGAGAATACGTTTATTTGCATACGTGTTCGCCACATATTTGCAAAATGTTTGAAACATTTCTAAGGCTGCCGTTCTGCGTCGAGAGCTATAGGAGTTAGAAGGAACATTAAAAACCGCGCGCCTCGCCTCGCCAACATTTCCCTCATTTGTCATTCACCTCTCAGTCTACATTTAATTTTCTCTCCGATCCGCTACCACTTGCTTGCTACTCCATAATATTGTTGGCATGTTACGGAGCCAACTCCCCCACGCGAGGGTGAAGTGTATTTACATGAAGAATTAAGAATCAATGTGAGGCTCTCCAACAGATTTATCCACCTATATTTTACAAAGTGCTCTCTTGTTTTTTACCCGGTTGCGCGACGCAAAGGAGGGTTATGTGTTTATCAACCTATGTATACATAGATACGTGTTTTGTTTCCTTGTGTAGTTCTAGAGACCAAACACGTGGGCAGATTTTGATGATTCCTCGAATTTGTCTTTTTTAATCTTGCTTTTTTATTGTCGACGTTAAGCTGTGAATGAAGGTGATTGCTACTACAGTTAAATAACAGTAATAGCAGTTCTATCCATTATGCCGGTTGAAACTTACAAGCTGATCCTAAGCCACTTCACGGTCTGTATCCAGATCGGTAGACATGGCACCATTGCCTACCAGTCTTCACTAATGTAGAGTTTGTAGAGTCTGTCCAATCCGAAGCAACGCGCCCCTTCACACCATAAAGCACACGTGTGAATAAGGTAGAGGGGCGCGTCATTTATAGA
This sequence comes from Tinea trinotella, assembly GCA_905220615.1. Classification (NCBI taxonomy): domain Eukaryota; kingdom Metazoa; phylum Arthropoda; class Insecta; order Lepidoptera; family Tineidae; genus Tinea; species Tinea trinotella. Next base: position 7,782,841 of record HG992314.1, read on the forward strand.
CAAGCTAGATCCTAGTTTCTTTGTGGCGCTCTATATGCAAAAGGCGTAGGCCGATTTTGATTATTCTTACGATATATCTTAATCTTGCGAGTGCGATTAAAGACTATTTATTTATTTAAATCTATATTGTTATTATACAAATGGCCGACATAATTTCACTTGGCATTATCTACCAACCAAACCTTGAAAATATTGCGGGGCTATAAAGACATGTATGCGTGAAGATTGCGTCAATAAAGAATCACCTATTAAAAATCGAGACCGACTCAAATCTTCCCCAATAATGAATTCAGACTGTTAAAGTCGCTATAACGCATTAGAATTTATTGTATCTTTTATGTGTGTCTGTCTATCGATCATGAAACTATTTTAATGGTTATTATTAGCACAGTGCGCGATAGATGTGGTTTGAAAGAGGATGTAGTGACAAGGATTGACAAAGGAGTGCTTCGATGGTTTGGGCACATGGAAAGGATGAGTGAATGGATACGTTAAACAAGGCAGGCCCTGGAGGGTGTTTTACGATAAAATCGGAGACACTTCAAGAAAGCTAGGTTGCCTAGTGCCCATAACCATAGAACTTGTGAATGTGAAGGAATCGAGGGAGTTGTGTGTAAGGCGTAACATTTTGATTGATTGATATTCAATATTACTTAACAGAATTCTGAACTACTGGACTTCTTTTCTAAAGTAATATAATAATTAAGACGTGATATTTATTTGTTTTGTATTTAAATGGTGCAATGGTTCACGCAAAGCGAGAACCCCGTTTACAATCACTTGCTTGTACTAATGTATCTTGGATATACAATATGTACTTTGGTCGTTCTGTTTCTATGTTAAAAGCTTAGTATAGGAATGTAAAAAATAAAATTACATTTTATAAACGATTTTTGAATTTACTTCTTTTATTGTCTCAATTTGTTCACCCTAATTTATAGAAAGTATTACAATGCAGAAGATGTTGCAATATTAAATAAATAATATAAACAAACGTTGAATACATCCTCGCGGTGTGATTACAAAATTAGTTTTTGTTATGCGAGTGTTGTGTGTATGGATGAGTGGGTGTCATCAACTAAACTAATGTTTAATGTTTAAACACACACGTGTACTTACAAATTATGCAACACAATTAATTAATTCAAGCGATGCGTGAAGAAGCATCTTAGGCCGGCATAGTGGCGGCGGCTGGGACAGCTGGGAACTGACTCGGTTGTCCCAGTCGTCGTCACTCTTGGATCTCCTCTTGCTTATCATCAGGCGGGTCGAGGTCAGATGTCGTGTCACAATAAAAAAAAATTTACTTCGTCATTATGACCCATAAATGAAAGCGACTGCTACTACAGGTAAATAACTGAAAGTCTACCACACAAAGTGCCGGCTTAGTTGAAACTTACAAGCTGATCCCGAAACGCGACTAAATGTCATCAAGTATACAGCTTGTAAGTGGTGGTACTATTCCGGATCGGCAGACTGGGTACCACTGCCTACCACTCTTTAATAACCAGACCCGAAGCAAATATCCACCTCTTTTTTTAATAACATTTAATGTAAATTGTAATTATTAAAATTTATAATTAATGTTTTTTTACCCTCTGTTGTTTTTTTTTCCGAATAAATAACTAAATTATTTTCTTAGATTTTGCGCGAAAATAATTAATGAATTAAACAAATTTTAGTGGGCTTAACTTACAGAGAGACCACGATGGCTGCAAAGCTCTCGAAACGTCGGAAACCAAATACCAAATAAATCAAAACCAAAATAAACGCGATAGTAAGCTGCATAAAATTATTAAATATGACAAATAATTGCTATGAAACAAATTCTTTGCTCCGATTGGGAATTGAACCTGTAACGGACTGTTGTGTTAACCGAGCGCCCGCGTCAATTACAATTGTTCTATTTAATTTGGCATCTGTTATAATTAATATAATTTATATGATACTCCGAAGCAGCAACGTGGAATAGGCGAGCTGAGGTTATTGGCCTGTCCAGTGCCTCTACCGTTATCTTGAACTGCACCTACCAGCCAGTACCACACGGACTAGAAAAACTCAATGTCACCAAGCCTTTAAAGGGACACTTTTGTGTTCTTTTTCCGCACATTACGACCGCTAATCCGCTTGGCTTAGATAGATAACTGTTTGCACAATCTAAGTACGCTCGTCTCATAATAGGGACAAATGTTCTTACACGATGTAAACTAAAATATAACGTCAAACTATAACATTAATAGATATATCTTTTAAACTATCAATCAATCAATCAAATTGTCACGCCTTTTTCCCACAGGAATAGGCAGAGACAATGGAGCGCCACTTACCACGATCCTTACACAGCTCCCTTGCTTCCTTCACATCCACAATTCTCTTCATACAGGCTCTGTGGTTATGGGCACTAGGCAACCTAGCTTTCTTGAGGATGTCTCCGATTTGGTCGGATAACACCCCGTTTAACGCATCCTTCCACATCATATTTATAAATTCCTTTCGTCAGTCTACTTTCACTAACTATAATATAGGTAGATATCTTTTACTCGAACGTAGCATAGTAACGACGTCTGAGGCAACTGTGAACTAAATTGGATTATTCAGTTATTGGCGCTCCTGGCTTACCATCAGACAGTCGAGGTCAGATGCCAGTTCTCTAAAAACAAACTAAAAAACATAGTGAAGACTACTAAGATAACCGTTAACTAAGTCGGTTTTTTCAGTCGTTAACTCCTTGCTTTATTAACAAATCGAGATTTTCAAGGATAAAAGATAACATATATCGGGATAAGTTCTAGTAATTCTTCATTTAGTATTTTCTTAGATTTTGCGCGAACATTGATTAATGAATTAAACGAATTTTATGCGGCTTACTATTGCGTTTATCTTGGTTTAGATTTGACAATTAGGACGACCAACAACTCAGTCTCTCCGTGACCACGATGGCTGCAAAGCTCTCGAAACGTCGGAATAATAAAAAAAAGTAAAATCTAAACCAAAATAAACGTGATAGTAAGCCGCATAAAATTTGTTTAATTTATTAATTCTTCATTTATTTATAACATAAAAATTGTTATTTGTGAAATAAAAATCGAGTGTCAAATAAGCCATAGTAGTGAATCATAACTTCGGCGGCGGCCACGGAATATACCAAATCAAGATGTTATCCGGTTAGGAGTAAACATTTTACGAGGCAATGAAATCTTCATTATGCGTACGTAAAAAGCAGTAAATAACAAGTAGATATTGAATCCAGACTACTTGCGTGGCTCACGCTTCGTTGCGCACTAAAAAGAGAAACTAAAATGTAATAAGAGATTGTATCTATTGAACTCGTCACGCGCCCCCTCTGTCATCACTGAGGAGGAAGGAGGCTTTTGCTGAAACCGCCTTCCTCCTATTTTTTTATTGGGGATCCATATATGACAGCACCCCGCCTAATGTTAAGTTGGGATGCGGTCCTAAATAGAGTGAACTAAATAACCACAACTTACAAAAATGGAATGTATGCGTTAAACGAGGCAGGCCCAGGAGGGCGTTTGCCGACCAAATCCTCAACAAAACTAGGTTGCCTAGTGTCGACAACCATGAAGCTTGTATGAAGAGAATTGTGAATGTGAAGGAAGCGAGGGAGTTGTGTCAAGATCGTGGTAAGTGGCGCTCCATTGTCTCTGCCTATCCCTGTGGGAAAAATGCGTGACAATTTGATTAAACTTACAAAAGACTAGACATCGCTAGACACAATGCCTAACACTCTTAGACAACCAATTTTTTTAACAAATATTTGTCATATTCAATTTAATTAATAAATATTACAAATAAAAGCTATCAAACAATTATTTACTCCGACCGGGAATCGAACCGGTGACTTTACGCGTAATGGACTGGAGTGCTAACCAATGCGCCACGTGTACGATACAAAGCAGTTTAGATAGGCAGCGACTACTATACTTTTTTATTGCCCCCCTTCCCCTTCTAATAATGCTTACATGCTTCCACAGCCTTTTGAGAAGAGGCTCTCGCACATCCACATGCTTATTCTGTCCACATAGCACACATTCCTTCATACTTTCATAACATTTGTGTCAAGAAAGTATACCCAAGTTTTCCGAAACATTTCGACTCAACTTCTGAATATACTTGGAATGTAATATGCTGGCGGCGTACTCGTCCTTATGTGTGAACAACTTTACAAGTTTCCAATTTTAACGGACTAAAATAGAACGTATTTTCGAATTTGATAAAAACGTACTTTAAGTTGATAATAGGAGTGGTAGACGGATAGTAATGGGTAGTCATTTGCCCGGTCTACCGACTCGGGGTATTAGTGTTCAAGTAGCAGATCTTTCTAGATCAGCTGTAAGTTGTTGGTTCCACCTAGGCGGGTATAGTGGATTTTTAAGGCTGGTACGCAGTAGTATTCAGTCTGCTGATCTGGAGTAGTATATATACACTTACAAGTGAAGTGATTTGGTTGCGATTCGGGATCAGCTTGTAACTGGCAGTTCCAACTAGGCCGGCATAGTGGATGTGACTGCTAATTACAATTATTGAATTGTAGTAGCAGTGACATTCATTCATGAACCGCACTCCAAGCTTATAACAATAGGCGGGGGACATGTCGAGCAACAACAAATAAAAAATAAAGTCATTACTTTAAAATTACAATATAAATAGAAAATTGCATCAGACTCAACTGTACACGTGCATATCGTCACATCCATTTATGTTATAGTATGACTAATTAACCTATTAAACAAAATAATAATTTAATTGAACATTTATCCTGTTTTCTAATATGACCTGGATAAAAGCGTTTTATCTTTGGTAGTATTTTTATCTGTTGTAATTTAGAAACGTCATTTTTTCATTTACATTTCTATACTAAGCTACTAAAGTGCTTGTTTCATAGAAACAGGACAACCAAAGTACATATATGAAAGATACATTGATACTAGTGGGTGGTTACGAATCCGTGCTCTCGGTTTGTGTAACCATCCCACTGCCACTACACCACGGTCGCCATTAAAGTGTGTGTTTTAGTTGATACACACCTATTTCTGGCACAGTCTGATAAAACAAACATTGTTACGTTAATAATTAAATGAACTGGAAAACAAAGTTTGTGTCTACATTTATAAATGACTAGCAGATCCGACAGATGTTGCCCTGCCCGCAAGTAAAAAAAAAACGATTGTAGTGCCACCTACCAGATCCAATTGTAATCTAAACCATCCAGGAACACACTATAACACACATGTTTAAAAAAATAAAATCGATCTAGACTAGACCGTTAGTTAGAGCCGTATACCGTTAGTTAAGTCACAGATGTATTCAGGTCTAGAGGAATTATAATGATTACAAATTTTAATTTGTCTGGTATAAATGTCCTATTCCAGACTATAATCTATCTCTGTACCGGATTTCATCCAGATACGTTGTGTCGTGATTGAGTAACAAACGAACATCCATACAAACTTTCGCATTTATAATATTAGTATAGATGTTACCGATAGGTTGCTAGGGATTGGTGAACAAAAAAACGTGAGACGGCCTTGACATTGGAGCGCGGTCGCGGTTGGCCTCGCTCGCGTCACGCTCCGTCGATTCTAATCCGCGTTGTCCACAGATGCCTGCTCCACTCACTCTTGCGCACCAATCTCGATACATCTATCCAATACACGTTTATCAATCAGTTACTTACAAACAACTTCTCGGGCGTACATCTTTGTATTAGTCACCGCACTTTAACAATAAATTCTTATTATTAATACAATAGTTAATAAGATTACTATCACAGGACTCGTAATACATTATTATTAAATTTAGAGGTTCATATAATATTAGAATTTTGTTACTAATTGTCGGCATTAAACATTCAAATGCCGACGAAACCTTATTTTTTAAACCACATAAAATTGAAACAGATTTAATAAAATTGATCTAAATTGAATCTTTAGATCAGGCAGTTTTAATTTAGATCAACATATCGTACTTGCATGAAACAAATATTTTACATATTATATCAGCTTACCTTAAAAAAAAAACAATCTTATTTAGGTTAACTGCCTAACTACTAAAACCTACTAAAGTTATTAAATGAACATCAATACTTTTTTTCATTGCATATTTTATATCCTTAATTTAATATTATTTACTGCGTAAAAGATATGCATGATTCTTTTTCTTTTATCTGTTTTGCTATTTTACAGCCGTATTTTGCAGTTTCCAGACAACATACACGAAAGCGTGTTGCAACCCATTTTTGCTTTTTTCTTCTACTTATTCGTAACTTTTTACGAATTCGTAAATTACAATTTTCGGTACAACCGGCTGTTAGTATTTTGTACATTTTTTGTTTATGTATGTTCGATAACTCAGTATGTGTCATAGCGAAACAATATTTGAATGCCGAGCAGTAAGGAGGCAACTTGTATGTATTTCTTTTCATTATATTCAAAGAGTATATGATTGACGCTTTTTATTTTATTGGCAAATATTTGTAATATTCAATATAAAACAAATATTTAGGCGTAACGAACTGGCTAACTAATGCGCCACGCTTGTCGTCAATATTGTGCAGTGAGCATTATCTGCAATTAGTTTGAGGAAGGTATTGCATTGAAAATATTTCTATGGCTTCTTATTGTGCGTTATTTAATGACACAATTCGCTTCTAATGTTTCACAGTAAATATTAAGAGTGGTAGGCAGACAGTCAATTCGGGGTAGTACCATCACTTACAAGTGTACAGACGTGGACGACAGGCGTGGACGAACGGTTTAGCGACTGGTTTGTTGCGCGTAAAGTCCCGGGTTCGATCCCCGGTCGGAGCAAATATTTGTTTCATAGCTTTTATTTGTAATATTTAATAGTATTAAATATTGCAAATATTTGTTAATAAAAAAAAAGAGATGATATTTGCTTCGGGTCTGGTTATCAAAGAGTGGTAGGCAGTGGTACCCAGTCTGCCGATCCGGGGTAGTACCACCACTTACAAGTATACAGACCGTGAAGTGATTTGGTTACGTTTCGGGATCAGCTTGTAAGTTGCCGGTTCCATCTAGGCCGGCATAGTGGATGTGATTGCTACTCACAGTTATTGAATTGTAGTAGCAGTGACATTCATTCATGGACCACACTTTGGCTTAACATCAAGCAGGGTGCTGTCATATGTCGAGTCACAATAAAAAAAAAATAAAAAAAAATGCAATATTAAATTAAAAATTCCATCTATAATAGCTTGGTGTTTGTATAAGTGCAAGCTGCAAGGTTACCACCGCCCGCACATAAAACACACCGCTCTATCTACGTCGCGCATTCTTTAGATTATAAGCAAAAATAGGACGCTGTTCTCATAACCCACCCACAATCATATCAGATGGCGATATGACTACAGGGCCTGTATGAGGAGAATTGTGGATGTGAAGGAAGCAAGGGAGTTGTGTAAGGATCGTGGTAAGTGGCGCTCCATTGTCTCTGCCTATCCCTGTGGGAAAAAGGCGTGACAATATGATTGATTGATTGTTATAAACCTTTATTTAATATAAACTTTAATCCTTGCTCCTATTTCTAATGGCTTCAAGGTTTAAAATGAAGCATAAATTATTTTTGCATAATATCTAGACTATTAAGAATGGAAATTTTAATGAACTTAATGGAGTAATGAAATATGAATAAATAATATTATAATTTAATTTTTAAAATGTACATTTTATATTAATATGCATAAGTAAAGCCTGTATGAAGAGAATTGTGGATGTGAAGGAATCAAGGGAGTTGTGTATTGCTCCATTTTTTCTGCCTATCCCTGTGAGATGAAGGCGTGACAATTTGATTGATTGATTGATTGATATAAAGAATTTAACGACGAGTAGCGCATTGGCTAATTGGCATAACCCACTTCGCGTGATGCACGAGTTCGATTCTCGATTAGAGCAAATATATGTTTCATAGTATTTAATAAATAAAAGCTTTTAGTAGCTTGCTAGTGTATCATAGAAATTGGGTGATCAAAACACGTATATCAAAGATATACATTGATACCGAAAAGGTTTTTTTTTATAATTGGATATTACAATATTGTTATTAAAACATTGTGTCAGGATCTTGGCAAGTGGCGCTCCATGGTCTCTGCCTATCCCTGTCGAAAAAGGCAAAACGATTTTATTGATATTTGCACCGGCTATGACTGTTTCAAGTTCGATAGGGCAGACGTTAGCGGTTAATCGCCCAGTCTGCCGAAACATGGTAGTACCACAAGTGTCACAGACCGAGAAGTGACTCAGTCGCGTTTCGAAATCAACTTGAAAGTTGCAGGTTAAAACTAGGCCGGCACTGTGAATGCAACTGCTACTTAATTTAACTGTAGTTGCAGTCGCCTCTATGCTTTCATTAAAAATATTATATTGCTTTACTACATTGTGTTTTATTGAATCGAATCAATCGGACCATGATAATAATAATGTAGAAATTCAATAGGAAATATACTGGGCCGGCATAGTGGATGTGACTGCTACTTACAGTTATTAAAATGTAGTTGCAGTCACCCTCCATTCATGGGCCGCACTCCAGCTGCGGACAGGTGGAATGCTTTGCTCTATCCTATGACCTTGGATCCTTGAAGCAACTTTGGCCGGCATAGTGACTGCGACTGAGGCAATCGTAACCTAACACGGTTTTTTCAGTCGTCGTCACTCTTGGACCTCCTCTTGCTTATCATCAGGCGGCTTAATATCAGACAGGGTGCTGTCATATGTCGAGTTACAAAAAAAAGGAAAAATATGACGTATTACAATATACGCGTAAGTAAAATAACTTATGTCGCCATACTGTCTGTTAGAAAATAAGCACACGTGTTTGTAAAATTACATTCGTATAAGCAAATTTTGTTTTGTTTACAAATTTTTGAGGACAGGTGTGGCTTGGTATCACACCTGTCCGCTACGCGTAAAGTCTCGATTTGATTCCGGGTCGGAGATTTGTTCATTTAATTTGTCAATCAATCAATCAATCAAATTGTTACGCTTTTTTCCACAGGGATAGGCAGAGACAATGGAGTGCCATGTCATGATCCTGAAACAACTCCCTCGCTTCCTTCACATCCACAATTCTCTTCATACAAGCTCTATGGTTAATAGCTCTGTGATACAATTACGTTTAACAACTTTTTATAGAAAATGTAATAAAAAGTAAATCTGATGGAAGAGGGTGTAAAGTGTACATTAACATTTCATCCACCCCAGTCATGTTTCCTGATTGGAGTGCACATCGTTCAATAATAGCATTTGACTGGCAACAGCATTCCCCACACGTGATGCGAAGTAATAGGATCTGTAACCTGTCTGTTCGCCGTGCTTGCTCTCGACTATTTCAACAAATTTTCTCTAATGCACGTCATAAATGTGGTAGACGCGACCACAAATTTCCTGCATGTAATGCAATTTACTACCATCTATTACTGACATTGTTCATTTTATACATACAATATTAATGAATATTAATAGTTACGATAAAAATATTGATTTATTATATAACTATAATAAAATATTGAACTATCTAGAACCCTTGCTTGCTTAACTAATAAATGCTAAGCTAGGAGTCAAATAGCACTGGCCAGGGTGTCTGAAAAACCCTTTTAAAACTTGGTTTAAGGTTGTTTTCTGCACTTACGGAATTACCCAATATACTTCCCAAAGGTTTACAGCAAAAACGCCTAAAGGTAATTATTAAGTTCACCTTCTGTTAAGTAGTTTGTAATTATTTCGTGTAATAAATCATATTACTTTATTATATTTTCATAAATACAAAGTTGTTCCACGTGACCCCTACGCCTCTCCTCATCGCGAATGCAAAACAACACACTTATTTAAATAGCGTTTATAGTCAGTGCATAGACTAGTTGATACCTAAATGGAGTTGACTCGTTTCACCTTGAGAGCGGCGAGTGCCGTATACGTGCCTAGTTATAGGTTTAATCTAGCCGGGCGCATGGTAACTAAATCACTTCGCTTCAGATATTCGAAAGCGCAGCGCGTGCCGCTGCACGCCCGATGACGTCACCAGCCGCATCGCAGTTTGTTCGGCCTTGTACTCTAACTAAACTACCCTCAGCTTGCGGTTCCCCAACATAGCTTCTGTTTACGTAGGTTGGCTTTAATAGTATCTCAAATAGTTATGCTAACTCTGATTAATAAATGTATAGTTGTAGGTGTAAGGCGAAGAACAGTTATGTTGGATACCTCGTTCGTTAACTTCACTGTGAATGTTGTTCCTAATTTAGGTGTTGTATATTGTTGTCATTATGTAAAACCTGCGTGGAGTTATTACAAGGCAACTGCAAGTAAAAGGTCGAGCTAATTTAAATCATTCGTAAATAATTAACTTATATGTTTCTTGAATATTAATGTGCAATAATGGTGAAATTATCCAGTAATCTTTTAATGTCTTTTAATAGGTCATCAATTTATTTTTCGTGTTCCTTCGGAAGTCGCTTTACTAAAACTATCATCATCAACCTCAGCTTATAATGAAATGTCGGCGTGTTCTATCTCTGACTTGTTTAGCTTGACTTGTATCTATGTAACGAAATTTTTTAAATTAATTTTCACCCACTTTGCGGTTTGAATAATTTGAAAATTTATACACGTATTGAAAATAATTGACAATACACATTATCACATACGCGTGATGAAATAAACATTTTTTTGTGCCTTACTATCGCGTTTATTTTGGTTTTGAGTCTACAATTTTATTTAATTTTATTATTCCGACGTTTGAAAGCTCTCGAAACGTCGGAATAATAAAATAAAATTGTAAAATGAAATCCAAAATAAACACGATAGTAGGCTGCAGATTTTTTTATTTATTTATTAATCAACGTTCGAGCAAAAATAATGTTGAAAATCATGCTGCGCTAAATGTGTTTCATGATTCAATTCGATGACAATTATATAATAATGTTGTTTAGATGACTTTGATGTCATATATTTGTGTATGCATCTTATCATTGCTTAATCAATCAAGCTTATCTTGTATGATATGTGATTTTACTTATTACTTTCACCAAGTCGCATTTGTTATCAGCACAATGATAAACCGATAACTAACTATCAGCACTTCCACAGGGACTTCACAAAGTTGTTGTTGCCAACAATTCCTTATTATATTCGCATTGATTTATATTATTTTGAGGGTGTTTGCTGACCAAATCGGAGACACCTTTAGAAAGCTAGGTTGCCTAGTGCCCATAACAATAGAGCTTGTATGAAGAATTGTGAATGTGAAGGAAGCAAGGGAGTTGTGTCAGGATCGTGGCAAGTGGCGATATAGATATATGATATATTATGACTTTTTATATTTTGGCTAGACATAATTATGACCTTGACTTGAACGTTACGACTAAAAAAACAGACTCAGTTCACAGTAGCCTTAAGGTTGTAATAATATGTCATATGTTATTATTATTAGCCTATTTAATTGTCCCACTGCTGGGCAAAGGTCTCCTCTCCCTCTCTTTTTTCCATAACTCACTACATTTGGCGATCTCTCGCCACGAACTATTTTAAGAGTCCAACTCATTTCGCCATCTCCGTTTGGGCCTGCCGCGATGTCTTCTGCAATTTGGAGTCCACTCAGTAGTGGACTTTGCCCATAATGCATCAGATATGTAACAGAGATGACCTACCCAGCCCATTTCAGTTTTGACATATGTATCCAAACTAAAGTCATATATTATACTCTAATTTAATTGTTATCGTTAGCATACCAAATGAACATAATCGCCAAACGCTAAAAATAACTTTATACTCTTGACATTGACATTGAAACTGTTGGGTGTTATTTTTGGTCCACTACGTATGTGATAGAAGCAATCCACGATCTAAATCACCTACAGAGGAATTTCTCGCGAGCAAAATAAACTAATATATCAAATACTTTAATGTTTACTCGTATTTATGTTCGTGTAGGATCGAGGGGAGGGGTGTTACGTTTGCGAATAGAGTAATGAATACAGAGTTGTGCGTGATAAATGTGTTTTGATTTCTTGTTCTTGAAGGACCACGAACCAGAAGACGCAGCGTGGACTGACGACATAGTGAGAGTCACGAATAACTAGTGAATGCAACTGGCATCTTTTCGTTCTGAATGGCGTTCTAAGGGGGAGGCCTATGTTCAGCAGAGGAAGTCTTCTGGCTGATGATGATGTAAGGACGGCGACTGAAACGGTTTTTTAGTCGTCAATGCTCTTGGACCTCTTACAATGAGGCAAGTCGATGTCAGATGTCGCGTTTCATTACCAAAATTTCAAGAAAGGTATGCAGCGTTGATTTAAGCACATTAAAAGAATAGGTCAAAGGAGGTTGCTTAAAGAGATTTATAATTCCAAGGCGGGTGGAATGAGTTGAGTGCAGTTTGTATGAGGAGAATTGTGGATGTGAAGGAAGCGAAAGAGTGCGTCAGGATGTGGATAGTGAATCGGTTATAGTGAATCGCATTCACTATAACCGGATTAATTCTATTAACTATTACAAGCTAATTCAGAAATACTATTAGGCCACTACAGCGGTTGGCAGGCTCGGCAAATGACCAACTGTCTGCCTACCACTCTTATAACACCTTTTTATAATATGTCCCTGCGAATCACTTTAGAAAATACATGTCAAACACATTTTTAAATACATAGAAATACAATTTAAACAAAAACAAATTCTCTTTATAAAGCATAAATAGGGCTACATCTAATATGCACAAAGATAGTCTAAATTATAGTTGAGCTGACAAAACGCGATAAAATTACAGGAACACAATGTATGTTATGCAAATAACATACTATTCAAACACATTTCATTATCCGTTGTTATCTTTTTTTTATTGTGACTCGACATATGACATCACTGATGTTAACCTGAATAAAGCCGACTGCCTCTATAGTTAACTGCATTTAGTAGTTGAAACTGGCAACTAACAAGTTGATCCCCAAACACGATTAAGTCACTTCACTGTCTATACACTTGCAAGTGGTGGCACTACCCCGGGGCTGCAACCAGACCTGGAGCAAATATCCTTTTGTCTTAGTTGCATTAATCTTATTGTTAAGTATTACAAATTAATGCTATGAAACAAATCTTTGGTCCGACCGGGAAGCGAACCCGGAACTTCACGCATAACAGAGTGGTGTGCCTGCCAATGCGCCAAGAGTGAATGCTCAAACCAAGTTTATATTGATTGGCTTTGAAGCCGTATAAACAATTAGATGATGTGTGACTGGATGTAATTACCATAGCAATGGTTTCGATTGAAGCATGTTTTATGACGAAATTTAGTAGTTTTGCAATGGTTGCATGAGTTGAAGTGAAGATCTGCAGGCCTTGACAGATCGTTGCGCGCGGTATCGAGCCGATTACGAGGTCGTGCTCGACCGGACACCGACCTCGGCCTAACGCACTTGCCACCTTACAGCTCTACGTACACACCGATAATATGCCTGGGGATTGAAATTACTCCTGTAAATGGATACATAAACCTCCAAGAAAGTAATTCATACAAAATACAAAGTTTACGCCATTCAAAAGTAGGAAAGGAAATGAAAGAAAGGTTTCGTTCCCATTTGAAATTTGCAAAGTCACTGAACTCTCATGTTAGCACAGCTAGTTTGTTTTCCACATCCTTACGCAAACGCCTCGGCCGTCGGAGTTTTGGACAAGCAGTCGATAACACTGCCCACATATATTTATTATCGCCTGTATAATAAGGTGTTCAGGGGAGCCGAGGAACGGGAGTTTTGACAGGTTGGCCAGGACGAGGGTGCTGTCCGGCCCAGACCGATCGTCCGAGATAATTTCTACCGCGAGGGGACATGAGCGCATTAACACGTTACGCGATTAAATATAATCAATTATAATATAATGTGCGTTTTATAAATTTCTTGTCAACTCAAAATTAATTCACATATTATATTTTTCTGTATTATTAATTAAATATATTTAAAAAAATGTTTTTTATTAAGATATAAGTACATTGTGTACTATTCTTTCATATTTTGCAGTGGCGTAGCGTGGAAGTCAGCCGCCCGGGGCGGAAAAAAAATTGCCGCCCCTTATTTAGGAGTTTCAATCATAGGTACAACAAAAATGTGAATTTCAGGTTCAAATTTTAACGAATTATTATAGTTTTTTTTAAATTTTGCCGCCCCCTAAATATTCCGCCCGGGGCGGGCCGCCCCCACAACGCTACGCCACTGATATTTTGGTTTCCTTTACACCCAAAGGTTACCTGGAAAAGATTGGTGTTTAGTAATAAGGTCACGTTTAGTGTTAATATGCTTGTATATTTAGGTTCGATTGAAAATCATGTTGCACAATAAAGAAACAGAATAAAACATTAGTTTATAAGTACGCTTAAATAAGAACGCTTAGTTTTTGAATATAAAACAGTGCGGCGCAGTCATAAGGAATGAATAAGGGCTTGTAATGATCCATGAATAGCGACATTGTTAGCCGACGACGAATATATAGCCACAATGTTAGTAATGTTTTTAAATCAAATTTAGTGCAAGAGGCAGAGGTGCGACGCAGATGTGGCCGGGAGCGAGCTTACGAGGAGGACGGCCTCACCAAATTAATTTGCCCCTAATAAATTTTACCGTTGTATTGGAATTATGAAGTTATAAATTTAACCATAGCGAACGTACAATGAATTTATTGCAGCTCACCGTAAAGATTTCTTAACTTATTGCTGTGGGATTACTCCATTAATAATTTTGAATATATAATTATAATACTTATACTATATTTCTCACTGGTAGCTTGCTTAGCATTATGTAACAATTATTAAATTGGAGTACGACTTGTTTGCTCGAACGTGTAGCTATTTTATGTTGATAACAAAATTCAAAACAATACAAATAACGTGTTATATTGATAAGTTGTTTATATACTCCATTTATATCTTATGTGTAAGTAAACATATATAATATAGCTAATACTAAACGTCAACAGCAGTCAGGTGATATAACAAATAGTCGAGGGGTGAAGTTTGATCGAAGCACATCGGCAGCGCTAAGCCGCATCGACTCGCACTCACCGGGACAACAGGCAAATAAACGTATTAAATACACGTTCATCAACATTTTTCCAACGGCCACTTATCACATCACTACATATCGGTTATTGTTTTATAATTTATTTTAGTACCATAAACAAATAAACGAGTAATATTAAAGTTATATTGGCTAAAGTTACATTATAGTTTATAGTTTTAGTCGTATTGTTTAAATTACTTGTATTTATTTCGCTTTTGTTGGAATTGTTTTCAATGGAACACTTTGTAATGTAGTAGACAGTAAGAGGTCTAAAGTGCTGCTATTATCAGTGTTTCTGTTCGTGATTTCTTTCGTAAAAGATCGCTCGTCCCCCGGCTTGACGGTACATGCGACTGTTGACTCAAGCATTACTTGGGTAAACGTGTTCCATCCTCCACTTTTTTACTATTCCAACACGAGAGCTGAGACTGGGAATCCGCCACGAGTGAGCCTACTTACGGCCGCAATATCAGATTAAATGTTTGCTCACCACTTGTGTATCAAACACCAATCATACGCACTCACAATAACAAAAGTGTTCGTTGTAAATTTCCACTGAAAAAGGTCAACAAACTCGCATTTCACATAGCTATTTACGAATAAATTAAGGATGCGATAAATATCTAACGCGTGTTCTGTCATTACTAGATTAGTCATTTTATATTATTATTAAATATATATATATTAAATATAAAGCATTTTTTTATCATACTGCGTAATGAGAATTTTGACATATAAGTCGATAACGTTTCTGGTTCATAAAAAAGGGATTTATTTTGGGCGGGTGCGCGATGCCGAGCCAGCCGAAGGTAAAATGTCGACAGGGATCGATCGTACTCGATCACTTTTTACAATTTATAAATATATTATATTATACATCTTTTAATAATATTGGTTTAAGTGTTTAAGTAAAAATAAATATTTGCTAAGTCCATGAAATATGGTGAAATATTCTTTTAATTTTTCAACGGTTTCGTTCCTAATATGCGTTGGTTTGAATCGCTCAAATACTCTGTCACAGCTTGACCCCACTCGGGTTCATTGTAATTTGCATATTCCACGAGCGCCATTCATATTTCTCTCGATATCAAAACCAACAGTCCATCTAATAAGCTTACTTAATATTATAAGTTGGATTAATATAAGTCCTTTCATTATAATCTTAGATTAGAATAAATATTAACTCTCCATTTGAATGGGAACGTTATCCGTTTTCGTGCCAGCTGCAATTATAGAATTATTATCGTCGTGCTAATGATTACTTAGGTACAATGTTAATTAAACGTTCGCCGTGGAAGCACACCGTGAGCTAAGCATTGAACTGCTATAAACAGCAATTAAACTATGGTGGCGATAGTGCTGGGGGCGCCTGGTGACGGGCGGTGGGCGAAGGGAGACTGCAGCTAAAGCGCACCCTTCCCTAATGACGGCCGATATCGCGCCACTTGTATTAGAAACCCGACAAACTAACAAACTACATGCAGCCGTTCGCAAGTTACGTAAATTGTAACCTCTTTGCACACTTACATCGCGGCCGGACTGCAATTTCGAATAATCTGCTTTTGCAATATCAATTTGTTAGATAAAATAAATTATGCGGTCAAACAACAGGGTAAAAATAAGGGTAATTTGTAAAAATCAAAGCAAATAATATTAAAATAACAATGAACACAAAATAGTATATTACAAAATGTACTTAATAAGCCGTTTGAACTTCTTTTCGAGTTCGTTTATTATTTATAACGCACGCCCGAATGCATGTTGTAATCATATCATCGTGTTCGCAAACCGTTATATTGGTTGCATCTTGCATAATCAATAATTACAGCTCTTTCGTGTTTATACGATTAAATATGATTAACGTGGGCCAGAGACAGTCGCAATTATTGTAGAACAATTGCATTTGAACAAACATCTCGCATTTGAACATGAAACAATGCATTGAAATATTAAAACTCTTGATGCAGAAACGTGACGACGAATATGTGAAAATGATTGCACCAAACATATATTCCGTGTGAATGGAAAACGCTTTCAATGTAATTTCGATCAGCAATCCGAGCGGTGAATATTTAATGCAAATTGGCAAGAACGCGCGACGAGGCGATACGCGGCGGGCGGTCGGGGACGAAGGCGGGCGGCAGCATTACATCGGTTCGTTTCATAATGTATCCGCTCCCGTGAGGAGCGATTGCGTCATGTAACCGCGGAATTTGATGAATTCACCTATCCTCGACAATATTTTACATAAAATGAAATATGCTCACTCCACGTGCCTTATTACAGTCATGTAACACTTAGCTATCTTTGTAAAACAACTTACATCATTCGACGCAAACATTTGAGAAACAACAAAGAACAAAATAAATGACAAATTACATAATATGACGTTTACTTAAGTGTTCGAGAAAACAAGCTTCTTTTGTGAACAAAACATATATCATCGTAAAAGATGTTTGTGGATTGTTATTGCGTTTATTTTTTTATTATTTAAATCTGACGTTTTGAAAGCTGCAGCCACCGTGGCCGTGAGGTGTTTAACAATCAAAGAATCAAATTATCACGTCATTTTCCCACAGGGATAGGCAGAGACAATAAAGCTCCACTTGCTACGATCCTGACATAACTTCCTCGCTTCCTTCACATCCTTTCAATTCTCTCAGACAAGCTCTATGGTTATGGGCACTAGGCAACCCAGCTTTCTTGAGAATGTCTCCGATTTGGACGGAAATCACCCTTCTGGGTATATATAATGTGTTTAACAAATATCATTTAAAATATACATAATAAATACATTACATTACTTTATTTAACTTTTTTTATTGATTGCCAGACAGACATCTTAGTTTATAATTAGTATTAAAAATCACGTGTTTTGCTCTAAATTAGCACTTAAGATATTGGGTCAAAAAAAAAACATAGTTAACTCTGTGTACAAACTTGTAAAATAATAAAAAAACACACAAAGGCAAATGTACTATGTTCGAATATGCTGAATGCGACAAACTACTTACATAGGTATTCAGTACTAATCTAATTTTGTTGGATTATAAAGTGTACGGGTAGCTCGCATATAGATTGTCAATTACACGGCATTTGTTTTGAATGAAAAACACGGAGAGGTTGCGACGGCTAATGCAATCTGTAGATAATGGAAAGAAAACGGGTCGGCAAGTCCAGTAAATATGATGAGCATGGGCAACGTAGCTCCGTGCTATCATACCCTGCATCTCATACTGTTTATGTTAATAATTTGGCAACGAGCGACACTCGCGCTGCCAGTCGCTTTTACGTGTACACGTGATATTATCGTAGTTTAGAAGACTCGATGTGTTTTACTGTCACCGCGCTCTTGTGCGCCTTTGTTACGTTGCACCCGTACCGATCTGCTTATTAAAATTTTCATTGTATCTCTTGCATAAACAAGCGCAACTGTTTTGTGAATAGATTAGGTTTTTTAAGTTAGAGGTATTGCACTATTGAATTATTCATCAACATAGTCTTCCACTGCGGGACGACCAGTAATTTTCAGCAGGCTTGTCCGTGTTTTGTAGGTTTTCCTATACTTCATTCAACACCATTTTAGTTATGTATATGTACCTTATTATTATTACAAGATACATTATAATAAGAGTGGTAGGCAGTGGTACCCAGTCTGCCGATCCGGGGTAGTACCACCACTTACAAGTATACAGACCGTGAAATGATTTGGTAGCGTTTCAGGATCAGCTTGTTAGTTGCCGGGTAAAACTAGGCCAGCATAGTGGATGCGACTGCTACTTACAGTTATTAAAATTGTAATAGCAGTGATACCCATTCATGGACCACACTCGTGCTAAGAATCGAGCTAGGTGCTATCAATGTCGAGTCACAATAAAAAAAATGTAATTTCATATAGAGTATGCAACTAACTAAGAATGGTAATTATTAATGAAAATTTAATAGACAGAATTACGCGCGCAAATGTCGTTATTTGGACAGCACGGTGACGGCGACTGAGCCAACCGAGAACTGACTCAGTTATTTTAGTCATAGACACTCTCCAATGAATATGCCAAAAATATGCTGAACATAGACCTCCCCCTTAGAACGCCATCCCGAACGAAGATGCCAATTGCATCCAAAAATATATATGTAATACCTACTATTGTCAATAGGGTTCAAATAAATATATATAGGTACATAGCATATCGTAGGTGTATGCTCGACTCGTAATATATAGCGGGGTATATGTTGACGCACGAGTTTAAGGGACTGAGTGCGGTTGACATACCGCAGCCCGGCGACCTGCCACCGCTGCCGGATGCTTTCCGATTTGTCACCGAGGAGTGTTGCCAAGACTCGGATCAGGCTAACTTTGCGAGATTAATTGCCCACTCACAACTTTATCTCGTCGCGGTGTCACTGCAATTCGCTTCCATTCATCTTTTGAGTTGTATTCACAGCTACCAAGTATATATAGGTACTATGACTCCCCACCCTATTAATTTCGAGAAACGTATTTTTCCAAACGCTCCTACTTTATGTGTTCATTTTTTGTTGCAGGTATGTTGACTGAAGATAGATTGCTGTATTCCAGTTTGGTAATGTCTCAAAGAAATTGTACAGCTTTTTTTACCTTACACGTTAAAACTTGTCAAAGTTACACAAGTATGGCAAAAATACGGGCTACGTATGCACAATCACATACATATTCGCTTCACATATCTAAAATGTATCTCCTCCGCACCATTTCACGATTTGCCCTTCCCATTTACAATGGAGTTTTTCTTCAGAGCGCATATATTGAGATCGATTTTCCAGTCGTAAGTTTTTCCATCCAATATTCTGCGAGGTAACGCGCGGGAAGTTAATTTGGGGAAGGTTTTCATTTCCGTGTCATTAAGTTGTGTAATACTTTATCGGAGCGGAAGGAGCGGGGCAGCCACCTCGCCAAAGGAGCAGGACGATGTCGAAGCGGCTCGCGGCGATGGAGATAAGAGTATGTCCGTCGAGCGCCGCGGCCGCCATTGTCGGATTTATCGCTACCCTTTTGCTGCAACGTTCTCTGACTGCTCTTTGATAAATTGATGCGATTTAGACATGATTAATGCCTCCAGCTGTTCGAGTCTCGCGTGCGATAAGGACCGGGCCGTCCTGGACCTTATGGACTTCGCTTCGTTA
This sequence comes from Tinea trinotella, assembly GCA_905220615.1. NCBI lineage: Eukaryota > Metazoa > Arthropoda > Insecta > Lepidoptera > Tineidae > Tinea > Tinea trinotella. The sequence continues at coordinate 7,803,080 of HG992314.1, forward strand.
ATTTTCTCCTATAGTAAGCTCCACATTTTTCCTCCGAAGTAGAAATCGGTCCCTTACCTTTTATTAAGCTTCACATTGAACGAGAATAGAATGAAACCTATTTGTGCCACTGTCATGATAAATTTATTTATGAAACTGTAATGGAAAATAATGAAATGTTATATCAAAATATGTGAGATATTATTTATTGTTTTTAGTTATGAACGTATCACAGGTGTTTCGTTTTACTCACTGATATTCATGCCAAGATATTTAGTGGATTGGCAAATGGCATTGATAGGAATATATTGAATGTTGCAATAATGACTGTCTGTGAATGTACGATTATTGTATTCATAGTCTGCGTAAATCGATGTTCGGTCGTCTCGTCCGCTTCGACATCGAGCCGTTCATTATTCATTGGCGACTGTTTATCATGCGGGCGACAACCGCGGGACGATTGCGATCACAACACCCGACTCGATGTGGGTCATACGCATCACGTTGTTGCGAAACGTCCCAAATACACATCCACTATTATTCAATTATCATCTTTAAACACTTGACAGATAAGGTCACGTTTCACATAAACTAGCCTGAGCTACTTCGTACCGTAATAGTTATAGGCGGCTTTAACCGCACCATGCTTATGGGTTGCCACCTGCAACTGTCTACACGCGTGCTGCCTCCGTGTCTATGCGAACTCAAATCGGGACAAGGCTTTGTAGACAGACTTATTAAACATGCATTTGTATAATTCTAAAGCGGAGACATCTTCAAGAAAGCTGTGTTCCCTAGTGCCCATAATCGTAGAGCTTGTATAAAGAATTGTTGGTGTAAGGGAAGCGGGGGTGTTGTGTCAGGATCGTGGCAAGTGGCGTTTCATTGTCTCTGACTATTCCTGTTGAAAAAAGGCGTGACAATTTGATTGATTGTATACTTTGTTTTATTATAATGCGATTAAAATAGGAATAGGACGGAATCGGCGCCATTATGTGACGTCTAACTCTCCAACCAACTTCACTTTAGTATGGTGTGTTTTTCTTTGCGGACCGTCAAGAAAAAGACACCTTTGAATCAGTCAAGTGAAGTTAGTCAACAGTCCACCCTAATCTTATTTTAAAAGCATAGTACAAAAAACGTATTTATAAACGTAGAGAGTTGATTTGAAACGCAATGAAAAGTACTTTTATAGAATAATGTCAAGTGTATCCACGTAATGAAGTAGTTGTAGGCTCATAGGCCGCAGTCACGTCCTACCGTTACGAGCCACGTGCTACGATATATTCAGCTGTATCATGAAACACGCTCGTCGCATCGCATCCACTCCTGAATTCAACTGAGCATTTCATTTGATCGATCTACGTTTGCCGTGTTACTTGCACAATGTCTGCACGAGTAGTTTACTTTTAGTAAATCTCAAATTCAACACATTCGATATTTAGTATTTTCTTAGTATTTGAACTTCGATTAATGTATCAAACAAATTTTATGCGGCTTACTATAATAGCGTTTATTTTGGTTTTGATTTAACAATTTTATTTTATTATTCTGATGTTTCGAGAGCGTTACAGCCATCGTGGTTACGGAGAGTCTCCGGAAGAATAAAATAAAATTGTAAAATCAAAACCAAAATAAACGTGATGGTAGCTTACTTTTTTTTTATAAATTTGTTTAATTCATAAATCAATGTTCGCGCAAAATCTAAGAAAATATTTTTTTTAATACACATTCGATATTGTTTTATATTGAGCTAAACACATCGTGTAATTCAACCGGAAACGAAATTTGCATAGTTTCTGATGTAGATGAACGAAATGAGTTTTCCATTACTCGGCAATATAAAGTTATTCTGGATCTCGTTTATTAGTTAACATTCGCGGCGCCGCAAAAGTTAATACCCCATTTTACTTTCAAACAAATGGACCGTACTTGCAAGTCATTACAGAAAAATTACTTATAGGGAGCTTTGGGGTAGTCAATGGTAGGCGATACTTAAACAGCTCCTGTCTTAATCTTAAATAGCATTAACTGCGAACCCTTTTTTAATTATTGTTATTGACTTGAACCCCTTTATTATTATGTCGCTCGGCACCGTTCTAATATTACATTGGATTTATCATTGAACACCCTCAGAGCTTGTTAAGCGCAAATATATACATGTGTCAGACCGCAGCTCCACTAATACGAACACTTTCTCCGGCTATACGCGCGTATTCACAAAACATGTACCCACTTCCCGAACTAAAGAGCCACTTAAATCTGCGAAAAGCACGGCCCGAGTGAGGTATTGTGTCCATCTGACATTTATGGCGCAATTTATATTTACACCCGGGCCCTGAACAAAGAGTCGCTCTCCCTTATCTCGACTGCTGGGACACAACGGCTTCCGACCTACATCCATACTTTCTGTCACGATCATTAAACTCGGCGAAACTTTCTACTCACGTTTCCTTGTGCACTTCTTTCAAATCGTACACAATATACACTTATTTGTTTAATAAAGTGACTTCTTTATTGGCAACTTTTATCGCCGCGGCCATAACTAGGCTCGAACGCGGCCGATTGTGATGTGGTATTTGCGATCATAAAGTTAGCGCTTTGCAAACCCCACTGATTCCCCTCTGTCGACATTTTTCGGCGCATTAGAGCGATGACTATAAAACTTTATTTACGAGCGGCATATGAATGTGCCCTTTTTATTATGTTAATTCTGCGGCAACGTTGGAACGGCTGCGGGTGAGCATTGTGCACACACACGGGAGGCTCTAATTTACGAGCGGCGCGGTTGACACCGGCCCGGCTTGCTGCTTGTCCCATTGTCCTGCGGGATAACGGACGGTTCAGTTCCTGGATACGGCTTCCAATCCCCACTCCCATTAGAATGCGTCATCGTCACCCCTTTCGCAATTAACCTCTTCATATCCAACAATAGGTCAACATTTAATTTGCTTTACAAAGAAACAGTTCTTTGTGAACGCGAGATTCAAGATTAACTTGTCCTGCATTTTAAACGTTACAAAAATAAATTACGGCCACGACTCTCTGTAACAATTTTGCTACTAATACTTTTTCACAATATGCATTTTTGAATATTTATAAGCCTCAGTATAACGTATGAATAGGATCTCATATAATGGCACATCGGATTAGTCTCCTGGCTTGAACATGACAGGAACATATTGGATAGACTTTGAGAACTTTGGACTTGAGATAACGAGCTCCGGAGTTAGCAGACACGATTAGCTCTTTGTGTTGAATAAATTCATTGAGATTATATTATGTTTTCAAAAAGCACTATTACATCGCATATAATAAATTAAACTGTAGTAGAAAATAAATGTTATTCCAAAAGGAGGTAACGTTTTCAAATGTATATCAACGAACGTCTATTATTACATATTCATGTTCCTTACATTGAAGTCAATTAAGTCATTTCATTCCCTTTGTCACAAAGAAATATAACTGCAGACGATTGCAAAAGAAAGGACGTCATCATTTTCATAATTGCGCCTAGAGTGGGGTAAGGGCGAATAAATTGAGCTCGCGTTAAGACAGGGGCGCGCCGATCGATGATAGAGTGCGATCAGCGCGCAAGAGCGGCCTGTTGTGACAGCACATGCGGTTCATAAGTGACATACGGCGAAATGTTTGTGGAACGTGCCCCACGCTGTGCGGCCAACGTTGCACAGCTCGGGGCTTCGTCGCAGCGCGTAACCGTCGTAACTCTCGCGCGGGTGTAATTGCGAGCGTGAACAACTAATGGCTGCGAGCCGGAGCCCGGGCCGACCCGTGGCTTAATGGTCCGTGCGAGTTTCATTACGAACCGCTTTTCCCGACGCCAAATTTTAATCTGAAAAAGTTCTTGGAGGCGGAATATTCTGCCTACAACTATTAGTAGTGTTCAGAGCTCGACGTATACGAAATTAATGCCTTCGGTAATGGATTTGTAATTCTGTTTATGTGATGTCTAATAGTCCATGTCAATATTGGTTTTAATGTCGATAATTTCCTTAACAAAGATTGAGTTGAAATAGATATGAATTTATAAATGCAATAATAGGTATAACAGGGTAAATCGTATAGAACGATATAGCATTTAATATCGCGTTAGCAACACGCGACCTTTGCCGATAAGTGCACTATCCAGCTGCTTAACTAGATGTGGCGATATTAAACTAACGCCATATGTCACATTTGCCACATACATATTCATTAAGCACGCTATTGATTTTCCTACGCCAATTATATTAATATCGGCCATTGCATTTCTCAGGTACACTAATTGATAGTATTATTGTATAATTACTACAGCAATTAAATGTTTAACCAGTAGTTTTAGATTTTGACGACAGGCGTAGGTTCGGCCAGCGATTGGTTTGTTGCGCGTTAAGTCCCGGATTCGATTTCCGCTCGGAGCTAATATTTGTTTCATAGCTTTTATTTGTAATATTTAATAATTATATTGCATATATCTGTTAATAAAAACGGTGCGGATATTTGCTGTGGGGGTCTGGTCATCAAAGAGTAGTAGGCAGTGGTATCCAATCTGCCGATCCGGAGTAGTACTACCCACTCACAAGTATACAGGCAATGTATAATGATTTGGTCGCGTTTCGGGATCAGCTTGTAAGTTGCCAGTTCGAACTAAGCCGGCATAGTGGACGTGGTTGCTACTTACAGTTATTGAATTGTAGTAGCAGTGACATCCATTCCTGGACCACACACCAGCTTTTATTAGAATTAGAGCATCTATATTATGAGGTTGTTTTTTTTATTTTTATCATCGCATTTATTGATCTTTCATATCTCGCGACCTCGACTGATGTGCCATCTAATTCTAATGCTTCACGTGGAAACAAACCTGAAAAAACATTTCGTAATAAAATCAATAAACGAAACGGAATTCTATATAAAAACATTCAGTAAGTTTTAATGGTTACCAAGAAAGTCAACTGGGACTTTATCAAAGATTATTATATAAATAAAGAACATTTTCCTTTTCAAATTAAAAGGGAATACTTTTATGTTGGAAACCCAGCGCCAGTGACCCTTGGGCATTAAGTGAACCCATCATAAGCACTCATCGAACCGGAAGTACGTAAAGAGAGTCATTGTAGCTGACCTTAACAACAAGGACTTCCGAGAAACAATAAACGGTCTGAACAATTAAGAGCTAGCTGGGACGTAGCTGTAATTCTTCTACTTTGTTTCAAGTCTTATAGCACTCTTGCTCTGAAGAATGTAAGTACATGGTCATTATGTGGGATAACTTCCTACAGGAATAGTACTAGACGTTAGTACTTCCTAACATATGTACTAAAGAATTTTCATGTGGCTATTTCACTCGTGCACTAAACGAGTTTACTTGGATAGTGCTATCATTAAAAATAGATGTTTCGTCTCTAATTAAAGTCAACATCGTTAATTCTGTAATGAGTGGAGCGTACTCGTCACTGAAACGTTTTGGTTTATAATGTATTATATTTTATTAAACTGATATTGTCTTTTAATAGACATGGCAGGATGTGAGCAGTGGTAGAGAGAACCATCGTATCTCGGGTTCACGCGTCATTACCCAACTCGTCTATCGACGTGCATCCTCTAAGTATTCCATTTCCAAGCTTTTCTTATATTCACGTGTTTTTGCACATTATTATCTTCGCTACAGTTACGATTTTCGTCAGTAATGAAAGCCCATCTTTTTATCCCCGGTGGGGTTTATATTGCTCGTTAATTTGGGACATCTTTTGTCAATAGGTTCGGTTGTTTCAATACGGGCTCTTTTATGGGCTTTTAATCGTTGCAGTGAATAGGGGCGGATGGACAAGGAGTACTGTTTTTTATGGTCGTCTCGCCGATTTGATTTAATGCCTTCTCGTCTCGTGTCATTATCTGTCATCCGGTATTCTAATTGGCCGCGATGTACTACACTATATCACATCCTAGTTTACTTAATAGTCCTTTCCCTTGCGTTTTGTCGCTACTCGGCTCTTTAATAATATATAATTTTAATTTATAAATTTAATAATAAGTAAATTATTCAATAGTATGTGAAGTCCGCACAAGTTAAAATCAATACAAAGTTGATGCGAACATACGTAACAGTAGTATTATGATTGTTCGAGTAAATAAACATTGTCTAGCATATATTGTATGTGCCTATTGATTTTGTTTGCGCAATTTCCTTTAATACATTCTATGTATCGTAACAAGTATTCGTATGTGGTCGTCTTCGTGTACAGTTCGGTGCTCGTACAAAGCGACCACATAATAAGACACTTCATCAAAGTAGATATTTCTTGATTGAAGCTTCTATGTTCCAGCTTTAACGTATTCATATAGAGTCCGTAGTATAAAATAGAGTTTGCAAGTAGTTGTGCCATAGTTAAGAGATAGCATTACAATGGTCATGGAACAAGAAATATTATATCTATAGTGACAGCGACTAATGCAACCGTAAACTATTATAATAATGATTTATTTTCCGTCAGTACAATTAACTTATATGTTAGTTTAATATAGTGTACTGTCGTCCGGGAATGGCAGTGGACCTGCGGGGGTTAGGTTGGGCAAGTTAAAACGATTATCGTCACCCGTCGGCGAATGTCAAAATAATAAAAGCTAAGCTAAATCCAATAAAGCGAGACTATTAATCGTTGTGACGAATATCGTCTGTGCGACGGCACATTTGATCATTATCATCAATAGTCCCAATTTGGTGGATTTAGCCTAACTTTATTATTTTGCCAACCGTCGACGAGAGACGAATATCGTTTTAAATTGCCCAACCTAACCCCGCTGGTTCATAGGGCTGAAACTGAATCGATTTTTTTGCTCCCCAGCGCTTTTTTACTTTTACATGCTTCTCATCAGGCAAGTTGCTCGTAATGTCAGATGTTGCGTATTTAAAAGCTATGATATTTACTTTGTTGTGGCTCGACGTCTCCTCGCTGTTATCTATGATTCCGGTCTAGTTGGTATCGGCAACTTTCAAGCTGATCCCGTCACGCGAAAAAGAAAGAAAGAAGTCAACATAGTCACTAAAGTTGTTCACACTTATGTTTCTTACTTTACTCTCATACTTGTCTTTCATTCGCACTCTATTTACTTATAATCTAAGGTTCGAACTTATTGCTCGTAGCGGCGACCGCACTAACTTGTGTGTAAGCTTCGATTGTTCAACAGAACCGAATAAGGGACGCATTTTTGGTGCTTCCTTTATTGAATTACATGAGGGAATTTTACGACTTTGCTCGCTGATTAATATCTGCTTAATCTAACATTAATACGTATTAATAATAAATATTATTTAATTACATTAATGGTACGGCATATCAATTATTTTAATTATACTTACATAAAATATAGGCTTTTATAACCTACAGGCGCCCCGGCTGATATTATGCTAAAGTGCGTTCCAGTCGCCTCTCTAGTTAGAACTGGCACCTTAGAGTTGATCTCGAAACATGACTAAGTCACTTCACGGTCTGTACATTTGTAAGTGATAGTACTACCTCAGATCGGCAGACTAACCACCACTGGCAATACCTATTTAAACCTTATACTATGTAAACCTCTACACAGTGGAAACTATTAACGTTTCCATGTGTACAAAAAGTTGCTAAATTTCTTCTGGCAGATATCTAAATGTGTAAACTTTTATTCCATTTGTCTGTTTGCAATAGCTTGAGCGGCTGAGCTCTCGGGGCGAAGCACGTACGCAAATAGCCTCCGTGTTTGAAGCTTGTTTGCACTGGCTGCTCGAGCCGCACTGTTACAAGCGTTCCTCTAACAACCGATCCCACTTTCAGTAAGCGCGGCACCTCCTCGAAATTGTTCTTGCATTACATTACATACGCTTTATAATAATAATAAATACATTCAACGTAAATGTCTTAAATTGATAAACTAGGATACCGAGTCGTTTGCCCACTCTGTCGACCCGGGGTTGTAAGATTGTAAAGTGACTTATCTGATTTTCGGCGTTCAGCCGGGACTTTCTTTTTTTAACTTTCCGTATTGTATGCTACCGAAGTTTAGCTGATGTGATGTAAAAAAGTTATCCTTTGAAATCCCTTTCAAAGGATAACTTTTTTTTAGATTATATGTGATTATCACTTAATAGTTAGATTCCCATCTAACTATTAAGTGATAATCACATATAATCTAAAGTACAATATGTGCTAAGGATGCGTAGGTGTTTATAAATGAGGGTACTTTGTAATATATTGTGTTACTCGTATTGTATGTCAAAGATCTAAAATGTTCTATTGAATTCTCATAATGCCCCTTTATGTAACTCTTCCTATTCACAAATGAATGTAAAGCTATAGATTATAATTCATTATATAATATGTTTCCTAAGTTATTAATATATATAATAATCGTTTCACCTCGAAGAATCGAATCCAAACTATCACGCTTTTTGTTCGCTCCTGCAAGAGAGCGTCAATTTACAAGATTATCTGAACTGACCTGTCACGCTTTTGTTTCCACGCGCAGGGTGTGCCAATTTATAAGACGAATCTTAACTAATATCTCACTTTCTGTCACTATTCATATAGGCAGAGACAAAAAAGCGCCGATCTACGAGACGAATCTAAATTAAACTGTCACTTTCTGTTCACATTTGAATAGGTAGAAAAAAGAGAGCTCAATTTACAGTCACTTTCTGTTTACATTTGCATAGGTAGAGACAAGAGAGCGCCAATCAACAATACGAATCTAAACTAAACAGTCAGTTTCTTTTCTCATTTGTATAGGCAGAGACAAGAGAGTGCCAATCAACAAGACGAATCTAAACTAAACAGTCACTTTCTGTTCTCATTTTTATAGGCAGAGACAAGAGATCGCCAATTTACAAGACAAATTGACTGCATTTAATTTCGTTAAAACATAAGTACAAATAAATTTGTTTTAGTAAGTTTAGTTTGTATCTTAGCTTGTACTCGTAAAAGCTCGTGCCTTCTCCCCCTATTTCGTCAACAAGATTGTGGTGAAGTGTAAATAAACGAGAAGTTATAATAAACATTTTCTATTTATTTAATAGTTTACTTGTATTTGTTGACGACTTTGTAAGTTCTTAGAGTTTATATTTGTGAGGCTTAAATTAAGTTGGCAAATTCCATTAGTTTTGTGTTCGTAAATGTATGTTACATAACAAAGCCTATATCTCATTGTAGGTACAATTCTTATTTGATGCGGTTTGTTCTACTCCAATCCGTAGATAACATGATATAGGTTAACGAAATCCGTCGTAAAAGGTAAACAGCTTCGGGAACCGCTCCATTGTCAAACTTGTATTGGAAGTCCTTCTAAATGAGATTGCGGTTTCCCGGACTCTATATGTCCCTCGCTGGAAAATAAATCAGCCTGCGAGCACAAAAAGTTCTTTTATACTTTCGATTCCGACTTCTTTTTTGTGGCTCGACATATGACAGCACTCCGCCTGATAAAATGGAGTTCGGTTGATTGATGCGACTCCTACTACAGTTAAATAGCTGCAAGTCGCAGTCGTATCCACTATGTCGTTCTAGTTGGAACTGGCAATTATTAAGCTGATTCTGAAACGCAACTAAGTCGTCACTTTACCGTCTGTACACTTAAAAGTGATGATACTATTCCAGATTGGCAGACTGAGCAAATAACCACTAACTTAATGTATCAGTATAATGTTAAATAAAGTGTTAAATGCTATGAAACAAATTTTCGCTCCGACCGGGAATTAAATCCGAAACTCACGTTTAGCGGACTGGTGTCTTACCAATGCGTCACGCGGTTATATATTCTAATGAAATGAAAACCATTTTATAAATTGATAAAACACAATACACCACCGTTAACATTTGTGCACACAGTGATTATTTATAGATGTAGTATGCGAGTGCTTCGCCTGAAGGGTAGGTAGTGTGCAAATCATTAGCAGTGCAATGCGGAGTGAGTCAAGCGCGGGCTAATTGAGCTCCCACCCTCCTGCGAGCACAGAGCATCAATTTCGACATTCACGTGCCTTCATTGTCTTTGATATTTCAACCATAAACTTATTCGTATGTATTTTTATTTTGGCCTGATATACGACTGAGTGCCTGATGTCAAGCTGGAATGCAGTCCGTAAATATGGAGACAATATTTCCCATAAGGATAGACAGAGACAATCCTCTCCATACAAGCTCTACAGTTTTGGGCAGGGTTGCCAACCCTCCCGGAATTCCAGGATTCAGGAATAAAGGATTTGGAAATGCGTGCACAAACTTCAATGATTACAAGAATTTTATAATTACATCGTTTGTATTACCTGCTGACAGTGTAATAAAATATATTTCATTATCATTTTTTTTTCGCTTCCTGGATTATTGATCAACTGAGTTGAAAATCCTATAGGCAACCCAGCCCCTCTAGCACGGCAATCCAAGAAGCAAGATAAAGACTTGCAAGGAATATCATTTCAACTCATTTTAAATAAATTACTAGTCAAAATTGATATTTAAACGTTCTGTAAAACACACAAAACAACGTTGAATACTTAATTATATTTCAAACATTTTAATGTGCCGGCCTAATACGTTATTTAAAATAAGTTACAATGATATTCCTTACAGTTCTTTATCTTGCTTCTTGGATTGCCGTGTTAGGGGGGCAGGTTTCTTGAGGATCTATATTATTTATATATATAAATAATACATGTAAATGATATACAAGTAGTAAATAAATGCATTTATTATAATGAGCAGGCAAATACAGTACGAACAATTTAAAGAGAATAAAAAAGGAAGCGGCGGAGGCGGACTGAATAGCTTTTTCACCTGCATTTAATTGTAGTAGTGTACATTAGGCGGGCGGCGTGCTACGAGGCGTCTCGTCGTCTGCGGATGCGGCGTACAGCTGTGTATCCCCGAGTGACGCGGGGGGCATCCTCGTTACAAGATGACACTACGCTGCATTCCGCCCGCGCCTTTGTTTCGTCGCTCTTCCATTTAAATTCATCTCAACATTTCGCTCGCTTTATTTCTGTGCAGTCGTCGCGATTTTAATCACTTAAACGTAGCGCACCGAGCTCGTCTCTGCCGGGTGGAGGGCGGCGCGATGATGCCTCTTCAAATAAACTCGTAAAAGTTGTAATAAAACAGGATTTTATGGATGATGCTTAGCGTCTGGACATCGACCGAGGAAATTGTTCAATGCGGAAACTTGACCCTTCAATTACTGCACTCGTAAATTAAAGACTTTAAATTGGCACACGGTTATAAAATATATTTCCTGGATATCAAATAATTCACTACTAGTACGTTGAATTGAGAATTACGGTTGACTAACTCCATGATGACAGAAGCAAATGTTCGTATTAGCACTCAAACATTTCAATTAACCTAGTAATTAAATTTAATATTCTAATTAATTATATTATAAATTGGCATTAATTTCGGTAATACGAAGCGCTGCAAGGATTTTCTTAATTGAAAGTGAAGTTACTAAGTCGCGTTTCGGGATCAGATTGTAAGTTGCCGGTTCTGACTAGACCGGCATAGTGGATGTGACTGCTACTTGAAGTTATCTGAAGTAGCAGTCACCCCCATTCATAGACCGCACTCCAGCTTAACATCAGGCGGGGTGTGTAATTAGTCGAGTCAAAAAATTAAGACTAAAGCAAATGTTCGTATCATTTCTCGAACAATTCAATTTAAATCCTAATTAATTTTCACATAAATCAGCATTGAATTTGTGTAATATGGAACGCTGCAATCATTTTTATTTTATTGTAAGCACTATATCGGTTGTGCACAGATGGCCAGCCTGCACTGCCTGCTTAGATTGATGGCAGTTTCGCGTTCACTCTGATTATGCATGCATATTTCACGTGGCTTGCCTCCACCCTCATGCACCTCGTGCTTTGATTAACACAACATGAAGAAAAAAAACCAGGGAAATGCATGTTAAATTATTCACATTAATGTATTTATTAAGAGCTAGCACGCCACGGACTCGAGCACCAACGATATTTTCGTTTATGCTAAATAATTCCGTTTGGAGCAAAATAATAAACAGCTCAGTTGGGATTATTACGTTGAAACTTTAAAAATAAATATTTTATATTTATTGGGTAAATTTAATTTTACCTCGTAGCTTGTAAATATTAGCACTTTGTAGACATCTACGTCCGTTAAAACTATCCTCAACTATTCAAGAGAGTCGTTTCAGGATCGTGGAAAGCGACGCTGTATTTTCCCACAAGGATCAGCCTATCCTTGTGGGAATTTAGGCGTGACAATTGTTTTTTTTAGTATCAACATTAACTATGTACTTTATCAATCAATCAAATTGTCACGCCTTTTTCCTACAGGGATAGGCAGAGACAATGGAGCGCCACTTACCACGATCCTTACACAACTCCCTTGCTTCCTTCACATCCACAATTCTCTTCATACAGGTTTTGTGGTTATGGGCACTAGGCAACCTAGCTTTCTCTGTCTCCGATTTGTTCGGAAAACACCCTTCTACGTACTTTAATCACGCATAAATAGATAAAGTTATATTTCTTCTTATATAAAAGTAAAAAAATAAGTCCTAGCAAATTGTATTGGGCATAACAATATGAATTTTAAATTGTAACGATCATCTGTAGTAATATGATATTCCGTATAATCCAAGGACAGGCTGCTCAGACGATTGCAATCACGTCGCGTGGCTCCTCATGCCAACGGGGTAGGCTAATTCCATTAGTTATTCGCTGACCCGGGCGACCGCTTCTGCCCTCCCGCTGACACCGTGGGACGGCCCTCCGCACTGATTACTTCGCTTATTACTTGAAAATAGCGTTTGTGTCCACTCGACAAAGTTTTACATCACTTTTAATTACATCTAGGAAAATTAATCCCCGCTCCGCTTTTTTCCGCAGCGAACTGCAATGTGTACAAAGTTCTTGACATTTTTTGTAATTTAACGCTCTAAAGTTATGCGGAGTGTCTTTGTGACGTGACACAACAACGGCACCCTATTACCACTTAACATCTGTTACAAAATACCAAGCTTTAATAAAATTTAATTATAGTTAGAAATGTATTTTATTGAGTGGTTTTTTTAAAGTGATCATTGCGATGCTTTTATCGATCATCAAGTTTTGTGTGTCGCTCGCGCGCGGTTGTAAACGTTATGAGAGTTACGGCTTTTTCTCGTTGACATTAATATTGCAGACTGTACTCAAATAAACTGATGTAGAAAATTTTAAGGAGTTTTTTTTATTATTTACAACATTGTATATCATAAACATATGTTATGTGTATATCATGCCTTTGTCCTACAGTACTTTCTCTTAATACATTAAGGCGTCTAAAGCATTCGTAACTAATCTGCGAATAACAAATCAATCAGTAAATTACGTTGATTGGTCATTTGGTGTATTAGAAGAATCGATGCCCAGGATTGCTGTCATCGACTTTATTACTGTCTTTTCTTTATTTTTTAAATATTATTATTATACATTTCTATACTTAGCTTAAAGTGCTTGTATCATTGAAACAGGACAACCAAAGTACATATATCAAAGATACATTGGTACCGGTGAGTGGTTTCGAACCCGTGCCACTCGGCTTACGTAGCCATTGCACTGCCACTACACCACGATCGGTTGACAGCAGTTGTTCTACCTATGGACTGCATTTTAGCTTAACATCTTACAGACTACGGTCATATGCCGAAGTTAATATAAAAAAGTTTCTACTCGTATGTATCAAGTAAAGTAAATCATTAGTAGCAGGTAGCGCGGCCCGCCATCATAAAGTTCCTTAACATTCACTTGTGGCATGTTCTAAGTTTGTTAGTAGCCTAGCAAGTGGTCGTTACTAGTCGTTAGACATGAAATGTGCGGTCACATACGAACGTGACTAAACCGCCGTAGAGTAAGGTCGCCGGAACACTTCGCTGTGTCCACTCACCCAGGTAACATCTGTTAACGAACACCAATTCCCAGGAGTGCTCCAATACACGTTCCACTTGTCCACTGCTTATTGGAGAGGAATGCGCAGTTAATAGAAAAGTAAAACGATCCTACTAACTCACTATTTTCTTCTACGTATTATGAAATATGTTTCAGTATTATTACTAAGCTCTTCAAGATATAACAATTTATATTACAAAATATTTTCTTTCATAGCTCATCGTCTAACTCTTCTCTTCTTTAGACATCTTATTAATCTCTTTTTTATTCATTTAAATTTTATTCATGTTTATCCCAGAGTTTGCATTACAATGAAAATTATTGAATGCATAATGTTTGTTGTGTTTGTCTTCGAACATAATCGTATGTTCATATTGTTAGTGTGTATTTATAACAATGAGGCAAATCTCATCGCAAACCGGCTCGTTTACTAAACGGAACAGCTGAGTCACAGGCAAAAGCAATTTGATGGCGTATAGTAATAGTTGAGGTAGTTAATAGTAACAGAATTTCGCCTGCACAGCGGTGCCATTGAAGTGCGATATTTTGGCGACATCCGGCGCTGCGGTGCTAAATGTAGCGGACGCGGGCGCGGGTGCGGGCGCGGACGGCGTTATCACAGAGAGCAGGGCGTTCGCCACCGCAGCCGTCCTATCTTTACTGCTCCCGTTTATACCACTGTAAAAAGTTACGAGCCCACATGTGCTCGCTTTTAGTGGACTTATCTTTTGTTCTCTTTTTGCCATGCAAATGAAATCCGATGGCAGAACGCCACTGCCCATTTCGTTCTCTTTATTTTTGTTGATTTAATTAATTGAATCTTTTTGAGGTCCGAATTTATTCTACCGAAGCTGAGTTATTCCATTAGTATTCGTTTTCAACCACTACTAGTATTTTATAGTTTTAAATTTTTTCTCGTATCTGAGTAAAATCCTGCTTGTTGTACGACAGTAAGTGGCTATAATGCGTACAACATTTTGTGGGGAAGTGTGCAGTAGTGGTCGGGCAAATTATTAGGCGCTGCTGTTACATCAGTCGTCCTTAGCGAACCGTGCAGATGCTACTCGCTCGTACTTGACAACTGGCTGCACAAAGCGTAAATCCAAACTGATATAATAACCACTGCGCTTGTATTGTAAGCCAGATGTTACAATGTACTAAGAGGTTTATTTGAATACAATAGATATTAAAGGCGTCATAAAATACGCTTTACTGAGTGAAAAATAATACAATTTTCCTCTTGCCGGAATCGATCTTGTCGAGACAAAATTGCTGTCTCGCGTCTATCATAACCTGTTTCATGCTCACGGGTAAAGAATAAATTTTCTAAATAGGTTTCACCTTTCAATGAACTTTTATCATTCCTACACCAAAACATATATCTAAGAGTAATAATGTCTATTCATAATAATATGAATAGATCGTTTTAGTTATTGTTTATTGACAATGAAAAGCAAGTAAACCTTATATGAATTGTAATGTGGAGTGTTTTGCATGGATATGCCACGCCTTTTATACGGAACATGAAATGACACTTGACAGGTCCCATTATTTTTGATATTTGCGAGCAATTGAGTGGAAATCTCCCTAATGTATTTGAAGCTCACGAAGCCAACTCATTGTTTGAAGCATTCGAACCATTCGTGCAAAAGCGAAAGCACTTTTCGTCCTCATAAGAAAATTGTATTGAACGTCAATCACAATTTACATATTTCTTGGATTCTACTTATAATACAAAATTCATTCTACCATAGAACGCGAACGAATAACGGCTAAAGCAGAAAATAATCTTCCCAAGTCTTAGCTGTGAAATAAGTTGCCAATGCACTCAGAAAGTAAAAAAGTAAGCGCTCGCTTAACTCTTAGGATAAGGTGCAAGACTGCGGCGTCTCAAAGTTGTCGGTCGAAGCCACTCCGATGACTCTCTCTTTATCTATCTTCACTTTTTGCAGCCACCAAGTTTAAATTCAATTTTCTACGTTAGAAATTTCTCAGCAAACAAACACTGTTAACGCGCAGGTCGTCGGTAACTCCACGGAGATCCACTTTGCAACTTCTGTCGAAACACTATACGTATAACGATCATATTCTCGCAATGATGTTGTAAAATTTAGCAAGTTTCCGCGCTCTCGCTGCTAATATTTTCATTGTTTATAATTTACTTTATTATTGAAAACTAATATTTAATTTTTTCACATTAATATGAAATTCTCAATCTTCACATGTTTTGCCTGTTATAGTAACGGTCACAAAGGCGACCTTATATTCAAACGGTTTTTTCAGTCACCAGTGCTCTTGAAGATGAAGCCCCGTTTACCATCAGGCAAGTCAGGATCAGATAACGTATCTCAATAAAAGAAAACTTATTGGCAGTTTATTAAACTACTTCGTGGCTTTTAATATAAAATTATTATTGTGTTTATAATATAATAATAGATTGCTTTATAATAAACTTAATACCTAACAAAGTGAAGGTAATAAAAATCAATATATAACATTTGAATATAATAGTCTAGACTGAAATGTCCTCGAGTAATTTATAAGTAGAAAAGCGAGCACATTGATTACAATGGGTGACGTAGAGTGGCGAACCTTGGTGGAGTCATGCTCGTCGTATGATAAACAACGAATGCCGAGCGGGGCTCACAGAGACAGCATACTCCATCATTTTAATATATTAGAACTATGAAGTATACCGACTAGAGTCTAGAGTCTAGATATTACATAACTGACTAACGATACTGTTATGTGCGGGCTCGTTTCCGTACTTCAGTATTCTTCGGTTTCTTTGTGCATTCTTCAACGGTTCTCCTTCAGTGGAGCCAGCCGATCTCCTCCAGGAAGGCCAGGAGACCGTTTTCGTTCCTGCATACCTCCGGAAGCGTCCTCGCGTTGCCAAGGAACTTCTGTCTTGCTTCGGATATACTCCTGCAATTTAAGATGCGCGCTGTCTTCTCCTCATTCAGGCAGTCCTTACTACAGAGGGGGCTATCCGAAATGTTAAGGTTGTACAGGTGTTTACTAACTAACGAAATGGTGTAAACCATATCCACTTACAGACCACGAAGTGATGCGTTTCGGGATGCTTGTAAGTTGCCGGTTCCAACTAGGCCTGCATAGTGCATGTAGTTGATTCTTACAGTTATTTAACTCTAATATCAATCAGTTCTATTAATGGACCGCACTCCAGCTTTATATCAAGCTGTGACTACCAACAACTAGACCCGGAGCAAACATCAGGGCCTCGATATTTGACATCTTCTCAACCAATCAGCGAATAACAAATGAAGCTGAACTACGTTGATTGGTCACTTGCGAACGCGACTCAATTTCACTGCATTTTCGTCGCCATAAAATATTAAGATAATCGTGGCCTTGTTTTTATCTGTTATTAACGTTTATTTAGTGTTTAAATGTATTGCTATGTGCAAAGTTGGATTGATTTGGACAAAGTGGTAGGAGCCGGTCGCAGCGGATATAGAAAGCTCATTTCCTGATCGCGCCCTCCCTTCCTTTCTTTGGCAGGGCTTCGTGTTGTTAAACTGAGTTGCCAACTTAACTAATTTACTACAATCTTTATGGCGAA
Source organism: Tinea trinotella (assembly GCA_905220615.1). Taxonomy (NCBI): domain Eukaryota; kingdom Metazoa; phylum Arthropoda; class Insecta; order Lepidoptera; family Tineidae; genus Tinea; species Tinea trinotella. Next base: position 7,820,578 of record HG992314.1, read on the forward strand.
AATAACTTAATGCTATATTATTATCTTTTCCAATTCTTTTTTTATTACCTTTATGTCACATTTTATGTTTTAGTACCTAATTTGCTAGTGAAAGCTGGATTGCCTAGTGCCAATAACCGTAGAGCTTGTATGAAGACATTTGTAGATGTGAGGGAAGTTGTGTCAGGATCGTGGCAAGTGGCGCTCCATTGTCTGCCTATCCCTGTGGGAAAAAGGCGTGATCCGGGTTAGTACCACCACTTTTAAGTATGCGTACATACCGTGAAGTGACTTAGTCTCGTTTCGCGATCAGCTTGTGAGTTATTGTTTCAACTAGGCCGGCATTGTGGATACGACTACTAGTTCTAATAGTAGCAGTCGCCTTCATTCTTAGACCGCACTCTAGCTTATCAGGAGGGGCGTTGGCGTTCTGTCAGTGTCATAATAAAAAGGAGCAAAAGTTGTTAAAACTACCTTCAAGTTGAAACGGCTCGGCTTGTTCAATATCCGGCTTTTACTATACGAAACTATCATATGACAAACTGCTACTGACGTTTTCTATTCTATAATTAATTATATTATAGTTCATTTATTTATTGTAACATATCTAATAAATTTAAGTGGAAATACAAAAAATATACAAGCTTAATAACACAAAAGGCGACCTTATTACTAAATAGCAATCTTTTCCAGGCACCCATTGAACAGGAAACCGATATAATAAATAATATGAAGGATAGTACACAATGGTACTTTATCATAATTAATAAATAAACCTACCTACATCTATTATTAAATATAATACAAATAAAAATATACTATTACTAACGTAGTCTAAGCCGAAATGACGCGCCCCTCCACTGCATTTAAGCACACGTGCGAATATAAAATATAAATGCAACCGACAAAATGTAATTGGTCATTCAGTTGCTGGTTAGACACAAAGGAGGAGCACGCTGATAAAGTATACTCGTAGTAGTATAGTTAGTAATATTTGTATTCACACATTTAAGGGGCGCGTCATTTATAGTTAGACAAGCTATTATATTTGTATTATGATAAATTACAGAGTAAAGGTTTTTATTCAACAAAGCTGCCATAAATGATGCGATTTCGACTGAAGTTTGTCTGACCCGGTCAGAACACCAGTCCGTTACGCATAATGTTTCAAAGCTTTCAATTAATCAATCAAATTGTCACGCCAATGGAGCGCCACTTGCCACGATCCTGAAACAACTCGGTATTCCCAGTCGTCGTCACTCTTGGACCTCCTCTTGTTATCCTCAGGCGGGTCGAGGTCAGATGTTGTGTCACAATAAAAAAATGTTTTCATATTTGTATTATTTAATAATTGGATGAAATATTGCAAATATTTGTCTATAAAAAAAATAAGGCAGATATTTGCTCCAGGTCTGGTTATTTTACAGTGTTATGCGATTCGGGTTAGTACAACTACTTCAAGACTGTGAAGTGACTCAGTCACTTTAATGTTGCTGGTTTTAACTAGGCCAGAATAGTGAATATGTCTTCTACTTGCAGATATATTTAACTGTAAAAGTACCCTAATCAGGTAGGATGTTAAAATATGTCCATAATAAAAAGTCGAGTCACTATTTATCCATTTAAAGAAGTTAAAATATATTTTTACAAATATAATATATTGTTGGACAAAGCCAACGACGACAGCGTTAGCGAATACCTCTTAGACAAAATACAAAATCTAAATGTTGATTTATCAATCAATTACTCACGCGCAACTATAGTGCTTATATATTTGAAATCAACTTTTTTTAAAAATAATACATTAAATATGTTCTAATATATAAATAATAATTCTAGCCAGGGGCAGGTCATAGCAATCATATCAATATATTTTTGTTTTAACAACCTATATACCATGAATAAATAATTTCATTTCATTTATTAAAATACATGATTGTGTAATACCCGCCTTACCGACCTAACGTGACCACAGTAAACCTCGTGATGGACGCAAATGAAAGGCCAATATATCGGAGAGAGGAACTTTGTATTATTGAATACATATGCGAGGTTTAGTGTTAATGGGGATCCCAAAATTGTCCCCAAATCCTCACTGGGCCAACCGGTGGGAGGGATCAAAATGTAATATGAACTTCTCATTAGGGCCGCTTCCGTGTTCACTTTCTATATTACGAATGTATATGTTATTTCATACATTTATTTACTAAGCTACAAAACGTGCTTGTATCATAGAAACTGGGCGACCAAAGTACATATATCAATGACACATTGGTACCGGCAAGTGGTTTTTAACCGATATATATATATATTTATTTATTTATTTAAGATTAATAGGACAACTTACGGCTAGAAAGTCAAATAGAACTAACAAATATATAATAACAGGGCCACTTAGAAGTTGTCACAAATAAAAAAAATTAAAAATTAAACACTTATATAGTTAAAAAGGAAGATAAAAAAAAAAAAAAACAATAACAGAAACAAAGCAAACAGTAACACAACATAAACATACAAACAACCCAACACCTCATAACAAAAAATAAAAAAGTAAAAATTAAAAAAAATCAGCAACAATCGACCCATCCGCCACATCAATACCCGTTACAATATAAATCTGTCAGATAGCGTCGCGCGCGATATATATATATAATGATACTTTTCTTTTGGGACTATTAAAATAAAGACTGAAATACGTTTTTCTGTGGAAAACAAAATTTATTTACAATACATTCTTTTTATATTTAACATTATTTTATATACAAAAGATACACTCACCTGTGGAAAACAAAAAAAACAACATTTAAAGCCTTTATTTTAGGTCTTTAAGGTATTATAAAATAATATGTTTCTTATTATTAATTTATATAAGAAATTTTTAAATGTCACAAAATGACAGCCGTGACATCACGACGCGGCGCATTCGAATTAAAGAAAATCAACATACAGGTGTGATATTCTTTACATCTCCCCCCATATAGAGACACAATTACAAGTGTTTATGCACGTAATTGTTCATTTACTGACCTATGCTGGAGACAATTTGGTAATATGATAGAAGTTTGATTCTATTTTCTTATGTCCGGTATCAATTTCATAGATTGAATTTGAAATTTTCTGTATAATTACGTAGGGTCCAATTCTCAACTCATCCATTTTCTTTCTATTTAGTCGATTTCCATTTTCGACATACACTCTATCTCCTACTTCAAATTTATATTCTTTCCTATGTAGGTCGAATATTTTTTTATTCTGTTTGTGAGATTCTATTGTGTGTTTAAAAGCTAGTTTTCTATCTCTTTTCATATCTTCTTTTGTACATTTTGGTTTCAATTCAGGTGGTAAAATATTTACATTTTCGCCTTCCAAGAGATATTTTGGAGCGAATTTTGTTACTGTGTGTTCTGTTTCGTTGTATTTTTCCACGCATTTGTGTGCAATAGTTGTCCATGCTATTTTCTTATCACTTTCATGTATTTTGCATCTTATCTTATTAATTAAAGTTTGGTTTAGCCTTTCATTAAGCCCATTTGAAAATGGTGTATCAACAGCAGTGAAAACCATTCTTATACTATTCTTCTTCAGAAATTCTTTAAATTCCTTGCAATTTATACCAGGGTATTGGTCCGTTAGTATCATATCAATATTGTAACTTTGGATCACATTTGTTATAAGTTTAATAAAATCACTGGAGTTTTGAGTTTTTGATGTAAAAATATAAGCATACCTAGTAAAGTGATCAACAAGAAGGTGAAGAAATTTTTTTGTTGATCGTGATCCTCCAAATCCTCCAATGGTATCAATAGATACAATTTCAAATGGGTGTCTTGCTGGGCCTAAATGTGACATTAAGCCATATTTTGACTTCCTTCTTGATTTGTTCATTATACAAATTTCACATTCATCACAAATTTGTTTAATGTTTGCAATCATATTCTTTGCTGTGTATAATCGTGTTATTTTATTTGACAATTGTGTTCTTCCAAGATGACAGTAGGTATAATGGACATCTTTTATTAGGGTTTTGCTAAATTCTTCCGATAGTATTATTTTTTTGCATCTTTTATTTTTTATATAGTATATTTCATTCTCCAATAGAAGTTTGTTTTTGTTATTTTGCACATTTATATTTATCTTTTGATCATTTTTTATATCTTGTAGGTTTATTAAATTTACTACTTTTAAGAAATCATCAACATTGTCATGTGGATCTAAAACTGGATTTCTGCTTAAACAGTCTGCTTCTTGATTTGTTTTTCCTGGGTTATATTTTATTTTAAAATTATATTGGGATAAATAATATGTCAAATCACCAAGTTCCTCATCAGTTCTAGCCTTGATGTTCATATTTTCCAAAGGTTTATGATCTGAATATACAGTAAATTCTTTTCCCATAAGCCAGTGCTGCCAGTATTTCACAGCTTCTTTTATTGCGAGACATTCTAGATATATTGCCTTCTTTTTTTTCTGTGCTTCAGTTAATTTTTTTGAAAAATAAGCAACAGGCTTTCTCTCTTCGTTTTTATGTTCTTGTTTCAACACCGCTCCCACTCCTTTTATACTTGCATCCGTGTAAATTTCTATGGGTAGCTCTGGATCAAAAATCTTTAAAATTGGTTCTGAACATAGCAACGCTTTTATTTTATCAAATGATTTCTGACATTCTGCAGTCCATGTGAATTTCACATCTTTTCGTAATAAATTGTGTAGTGGGTCCAGGATAATTGCACGGTGTGGTACAAACTTATTATGAAAATTAATTTTTCCAAGGAATTGTCGTACATTTTTTTTAGTTTGTGGAACTGGAAAGTTTTTGACAGCGGTTAAATAATCTTTCAGAGGTCTGACTGAATTATTTTCTATTATGTGGCCTAAATATTTCGCATTTTTATTTGCAAAACTACATTTGGTAAATTTTAATCTAAAGCCTTCTGTAAGTATTGCCTCTAATAATCTTGATAAATGTATTATATGTTCATCAAAAGTGTTCGAAAAAATTAATATGTCGTCTATAAAATTTACCGCAAAACTAGTGAGTTTGTATTTTCTTATGATATTGCTTAATATTCTTTGGAAAATAGCTGGTGCAGTTTTTAATCCAAACGGAAGGCATGTCCATTGGAAATGGCCTTCTTGTGTAACAAATGCAGCTTTATATCTATCTTCAATTTTTAAAGGAATTGACCAAAATGCAGAATTTATGTCTAAGGTAGAAAAATAGTTACAATTTACAGTTTTTACCATTAAATCTTCAATCAACGGAAATGGTTGTGATTGAGGGACCACAATTTTGTTTAATTCTCTGAAATCTATACATAACCTAGTTTTTTTTTCATCTTCTTTTTTATATGCCAAAGTTACTGGAGCAGCAAATGGACTATAAGATTCCTCAATCAAATTTTTCTGTAATAATTTTGATATTTGATTTTCTATTTCTCTTTTATCTTCAGTTGTGCATCTGTATGGACGTTTGTAACAGTACTTATCCACTATTAAATCAATGTGAGCTTCATAATCTTGTACAGTGCCGACATCATATTTATCTTTAGCAAATACTGGGTTGTATTTTTCTATCAATTTATTTATTTCTGATTGTTGATATAAATCTAAATGGTATACTGACATTTCAAATTCATCCGAGTTTATATTTTCATTAAAATTTATTTCACACTTGTTTATTGGTTTATTTTTAAGTTTTAATACCTTAGAGTACATCAAAAAATCTTCATCTTTGTCACCTAGTACATCAGGAATTTTGACATTTGTTATATTATATTTTTCTAAGTTATTGTCTTTCATGTCCTCTTCAGTATATGAATTATCTTCTTTGGTTATCTTCTTTTCTTTTGGATTGTTACATTGTAGGATCCTTAATTCTTCATTTTGAATTAATTTGAATTTTTTAATGCAATCTAAACCTATTAGAAAATCGTAATTAAAATTTTCATTATCTATTACAAAAATATCCATTATTTTTTCAATATTATAGATTTTAATTTTAATTGTTACCATGCCTTTTGTTTTCTTTTCACCATTAATAGTCTTTAAATTTACCATTTGTTTATCACTTGTTTCTTTTTTTTCTTGTATCTTCAATAATTTTGCATTGATTAATGACACATTTGAACCTGAATCATAAATTCCAGAAACTTGTAGAGTGTCATTTAGTAGTAAATTTACTTTTATTAATGGTGGCACTTCTAGTTTTTTGGATTCTTCTCGTTTAATTCAATTTCTAATTCTGAATTATTTACAGTTTTTACGACTGCTTTTTGATTGCTCCCTTTAAACCAGCAGTTTGCCTCTGGGTGGTAACGTTTCCCTTTTTTCTCAATAATACAAATTTGACAAGGTTGTTTCTCCTCATTTTTGTTTGATTTAATGTCAGAATTTGTATATGTTTTTTTATCATATTTATTTTTTCCAACAAGATGATCTAATTTTCCTAATTCATTGCAAAGATTTTCCGTCGTTTGTAAAGTTTCTCTGTCAATTTTATCTGCCACATAATTTGGTAAACCAAATGCTATCAGATCAATTAGCGTACCAGTATCAATAGATTTTCTCACTTCTAATAACAATTTTTCTTTTTTTAAAGCATAATCAAGTAATGAACCTGCTTGATATTTAAAAGCAAGAGCATATCTAATGGGTGACCATCCTTTATTCACAAACGTCTCGCAGAAATTTTCCTCCCATTTGTTCCATTCTGATTCTACTGTATATTTAATTAGCATGCAGCTGTACCAATTTGCACTGGCAGATTCCAAGAAATTTTTTAAGATTTCAATTTTCTTCTTATCATCTTTTATTTTAAAACGTTTACATTCTTTATTAAATTCTTCAATCCATTGGCTGGCATTTGAGTTTTTACCAGTAAATTTTTCAATCATAAAATCCTTTGCCATTTGTCCTAAATTTTGAGATTCAGATTTGTTTTCTTTTTCTTCAAGTAATTTTGCTAACAATTTTTCCAGTGTCTGATTTGAGCCACTAGATATAGATTCAGCGTCATTAGTCTTTTCCAAAATCTCTTCTAGGTAAAAATCATTAAATTGCAAGTTTTGTTCCTCGTCTAAATATATTTTTGAAATATCATCTGTTATAGTTATCCATACTTTCCTTGTTTGATGTCTTTTATTTAGTGATTTTTTCACTTTTGCATAATTGGAAGTATTTGTAATTGCTTGATGTAAATTTACAGGTTGGTACTCAGTTGGTATTCCGAAAACCTGTCCATTAGGTGTCGCTATTGAGGTTATATGTATATTGTTTGATTTTCCATCCGTGGATGGTTTCACAACAAAATCAAACCTTAACTTTTCCATCTTTCTTGAAATATTTGCAAAAAATGTTGTTTTATAATGATACTTTTCTTTTGGGACTATTAAAATAAAGACTGAAATACGTTTTTCTGTGGAAAACAAAATTTATTTACAATACATTCTTTTTATATTTAACATTATTTTATATACAAAAGATACACTCACCTGTGGAAAACAAAAAAAACAACATTTAAAGCCTTTATTTTAGGTCTTTAAGGTATTATAAAATAATATGTTTCTTATTATTAATTTATATAAGAAATTTTTAAATGTCACAAAATGACAGCCGTGACATCACGACGCGGCGCATTCGAATTAAAGAAAATCAACATACAGGTGTGATATTCTTTACATATATATATATCGGACCCAACGGTAAAAAAAACCTAAAACCCAACTCCAGCTCCACTTACAAACTGTGAATCTAAACCATCCAGGGATTCACTTTAATACAAATAGAAATGTCATCAAAATCAGTTCAGCCGTTTAAGAGGACATACACTTTAACAAAAGAAATATAAAGAAGGTTATTAAATGTGACAGGAGAAATAGACAATTAAAATAGTTCGCGTAGTAAGTTCACAAGTCATATTATGCTGTCTTTCATACACAAAGACAGCTTTGTTCATTTTTAAAAATCTCTCTGTGAATAAAGGAGTGTACTATACATTTTCTTTTATAGCGCCGTACGGTTTCACAATCGGCTGTGTCGCTCTTGTCAAACGGTAGTTTGTTACGTCTGATAGCATCACGAATGAGGACTGCGAAAATTCTCAAAGGGTAAAGTCGATTTTTCCGCCTCCACAGAACGCCTCCAGCCTCGACATATAGAACAGAAATCCCTTTGCTTTTTTATCTACGATAAAAAGAAAGTGTATCTTTATCTACAACTATTACTGTAAATTTGACTGATTTATTTATTAAATCTTTTGTCGCAGACCCTTTCTAAATTTTGAAGCTCACCCATGCCACGATTTTTTGTTACCCGATACCTTTTCAAATACATAGGTTGCGACGCGCGGAGGTGGAAATGCTTCATTAGATAAATAAGTAATCTTAAACCAATTAAGGCAGACGTCTCGATGTTTTAAATTGGTGCTTGTAAAAGCTTCCGTATTGATTTAATCTTTATTTTTGTTATTGTTAAACTTCGGTTACGCTAATGTGAAAAGTTTAATTTGAATAATAATTGCTTCAATTCGCCGAGCGCGAGTAGCTCTAAAAGTTTCTATAGCGTGCGATTATCGTCCAAACGATTTGTTAAATCGTTTCTTAATTAGTCAAAAATGTGCTATTATTTAAGAATTCAATTTACTAGGGTGAATGTAAAAATAGTTCATTTATTTGCGAGTGAAATCGTTTCAATGTCCATGAATAGCCATCGCTGCGGGGTTCGGTCAGTCACAGTAGTGAAGGGCCGTGGGCCGAGTGCCTTGGGCGGGCGCGGGGTCGGAGGAAATGAGATCCACGCCCGGGGGACGCTTTGCATACAGATTGCGTCCGAGTGGCCAGGCCGAGCCGCCGGCCGCCCCGACACGTTTGACACTTCAATACACATAACCTCTATTCAAAAACCATAATACTCCATTTAGAAATGTAGTCCATTTATATCCAAAGTTAACAATATTCATTTCATTTACTCACTACTCGACTTCGTTCTAATTGAGTGGAAATAAAAAGAGTGAATTTGTCCACGGCTTGGCAAATAACAATGGGGGCGAACAAAAGAGTCCGCTTTGATTGATTACGTATCAGTACGGCCGGTTGTATGTAGATAGAGGACAGGTCGGCGATTCGATTACGAGGGGCACATAAACCGGTTGTCGCTCGCTACGTACAACATGCAGCTACGATGAATGCTCGCGTAGCTATGAACTTACTTTATATTAAAAAAGTTATTTATTTATTGTGACTTCACATATGGCAGCACCCTGCTTGATGTTAAGCTGGAGTGTGGTCCATGAATGAATGCCACTGCAACTACAATTCAATTTACCTGAGAGCACGAGTTCGAGACTACCCATCGGTACCAATGTATATCAATTATATGTAAAGTCGACAAAACGCTCGCTGCACCACCTTAAGGGTTACAATGGTATGAACTACTCTCGCGCACGTAATACGCCCATTCTTGGCTGCTTCGACGTTAGCCTATTGAATGGGAGTATTTTTCTATAATCCATTTTTTTTGTTTTATGATCTGCAGGTAACAAACGTTTTCTATTGTTTTTTTTGTTACCAAAATATTGGCATTAGAAGAAAGTTATTTTTTGTTTGGTCTATTAGTTGAAGGTAAAAGAGGCGTGGCTTATGCTCCTGTCAGGCGCAAGGGAATATTTTGTTAAATGATGTTGCACAGATTTGGTGTATAGTACATTGGTAGTCCTGTTTCTATGATACAAGCACTTTAGTAGCTTAGTATAGACATGTAAATAAATAAATAAAAAAAAAAAATAAACATTATTCACAACATGACGACATGCGTGGCGCATTGGTTAGCACACTAGTTCGTTACGGTTCAATTCCCGGTCGGAGCATGTATTTGTAATATTAAATGATTAAATATTGAATTAAACAAATTTTATGCGGCTTACTATAAAATATGTTTAATTTAATGATCAATGTTCGCGCAAAATATAGGAAAAATATTAAATATTATATACATTTTTTTTAATAAAAAAAGAGGCGGATATAAACAACCGGGTCTGGTCAAAGTCAAAGGTATGCATATCGTGAAGTGGTTTAGTTGCGTTTTGGGATCAACTTGTTAGTTTCCGGTTCCAACTGGACTGGCATAGTGGAGATTATTACTACTTACAGTTATTTAACTGTAATAGCAGTGTCCTCCATTCATGGACTACACTCCAGCTTAACATCAGGCGGGGTGCTGTATATATAAAAAAATAAAAAAACATCATATAAAAAAAAACATACTAAGTTGAGTTTTCGAATAATATACGAGTATAATAATAACGTTTCTTTTATTTCATTTATAAAGAATGTTTGCATATGAATTTCATTTGTTAGCATATGGAAGGGGGAAATGTCTTACGCAACCTTAAATCAACAAAGGCACTCTTACTCCTTGATAGTTGTACACAGTTGTTATTATTCTTATTATACATAAGTTTGATGACTAGGTATTTGTGTGGCGTACGAACAAGTTTTATTGTAGTCGGAGCGTCTGTCTGGCCGCCTGCTCGGCTGCGGGAAGTACAACCAGCGGGTGTGCCATCATTTCTTATAGCATTATTGTTTTAATTGTCAAATGCCAATTCGTACATTATTTGAATAAAATTACTATTGGCAGTTTTGTGACGTCACATCAATATTCATTCCTATATTGTGTATAGGAGTGAATATCCTATAGTACGGTAATTACAAAAGATAATTAGGTTTTAATACATTGCGTATTGCAGCAGAAATACCATCGATGAGAAATACGTTTCTGAACGTAAAATCTATGCGAATGTAGGTATGAATTTGAAGGAATAAAACAAAATTGCAAATAAGAGATGGTGGTACGAAATTAAGTAATATTGTTTTATACATCAAACAGTATTACTGGCTTGAAATATGCTTGTTTTTAAATGTAGGCCCCCAGGACTGACGAGCGATTGCGACAATCGTGGGCGTCGACGTTACTTATTTAGCTACATATGATTTAACAGAAACGGAGGAAAACTCTCAACCCGCTACTGATTCGCATCCCGAAACGACCTCTTCATATTTCATGTTCGTTCTCCGCTCCTTCGTTCATACATCTTCAGTTGGATGTTATTTGTGTCGGCGGCTTATTGAAAGCCTTCATTATTATGATTGCCGCGTTGTCTCATGCCAATGTACTTTATGTCGCGACCTACAATAATTTCTTTGTGCTATTCGTTATTTGACAACGGCTGTGTTATGTATGTTGGGGTTGTTTATTCTGAACGACGGCGATCGTACGAATAAAAACCCGAGTCATTAATGAAGCGGCTTATGTAACTAATTGAATTAGTCATATATGTACATATATAGTTGTGTTTATATACATAATAATGCGTCGTTTAAGGTTTAGATGGAAAGGGCCATAAATTAAATAGTTGATTGTATCCGCACCGTTGAGCCGCAGTTATAGGCTTGGCATAATTATGGTGATTGTCCGCCGCATTATCATAGTAGAGTGTGCCCAATTTTGCGTTGATGACTTTTTTACGAGTTTTGTAGTCGTCCTCCGGAAAGCCTTCGTGGATTTTACGTGGCCCGATAATACCTAATTTACGATGTCGTAAACCCGCGCCAGTGTTCAACTCCCGGCTGATAACATTGTCCCGCTCCCTGCACTAAATTAAGCCGCTTTACAAACTATCTGTATGCGTGCTTTATGGCGCATGATGCTTGCCGACAGCCGCACGCACTCCCAAGCCCCCCGTCCCTAGTACACCTCCGAAGAAATAGAGCAATGCACATAAATTGTCGTAAGTAATTTCCTGCACGGGTCGCAGTTCGCTCGGAACAGCAATAATGGTTTGGGCAGCGGCGTAGTTATAATGGATGGCATTGGACATGGGAATGCAGGTGCACCGGCTGCGGCGTTCAATATGACAACAGCTCGGAGACAATATCCGGAGTGGCAGCGAGCCGCCTCCGGTCTTCCACTTCGCCGCAATGTCTACGCGAGTTGAATTAATTTGCATACGACATCCCCGACCACATCACTATGCATGAATCTACAATGTAGCACATTTAGTCTTTGCTTTTCACTTAGAATGAACCATCAAATGAAATTAAATGAAAATAATTAATTAGCATGTTATTAGCATGCACTTGTTCTTTGTCTGATTCTACCATGGCTTCGGAAAGGCATATGACTGGAAGAAGGATACAAGAAACTCGTCAATAGTAGCCTGTACTATCAAGATATACAAATAAATAAATAAAATAAAAAATGTATTCTTTGCTATCATAAAATACATACTTTGATATATCGCCTAATGGTCTAGTGGTTGATAAGTGGACTCGCGAACCAACAGCTTCCGGTTTAAAACCACTTGCCAGAGTTACTTTCAAAGACAAAGGTTGGCAAACAACTGACGATTTTATTGGCTCCCCATACAATATTGGTTCAAAAATTAAAACTACCTTCTATAATATCTAACAGCCAGTACCAATGTACTTTAGTTGACCTTTTTCTATGATACACGCTTATTTAGTGGCTTAGTAGAGTAATGTAAAAACTAGTTAGTGTAAATGTTACTTGCGTTTGTTAATTGCTTGCACAGTTTGGGATATTGATTATAATGTTTACTTAAACTTTAACTAACTGATTCCTTATTAAGCATACATTTACGCTTTGATTTAGTAAGCACTTTGATTTAGTAAGGGAAGATAATTTATCTTGTTAAAGTACACAAACATTTTACGCATAATATTACCTCTATTTCAAATTTGGCAAATATTATTTCACTTTATTGTATACCTTTTTTTCATTTCTTTACTTAGCCACCATAAGTGCCTGTATCATAGAAACAGGACGCCCAAAGTACATATATGAAATATACTAGCATTAAACAACAAAACATTTTTAAGAGTGGTAGGCAGTGGTGTCCAGTCTACTCCGTGGTAGCACGAGTACCATCACTTACCGTAAGTGACCTATGCCCGTTTTGGGATTAACTTCGTGTTCTGGTTCCAACTAGGCTGGCATATTGGATGTGACTGCTGTTTCAGTAATTTAACTGTAGTTGCAGTAATCTCTATTTATGAACTACACTCCAGCTTAACATCAGTAAAAAAATAACATCAGACATCTGCTTTTAGTGTTGTTATTAAAATCACGAAAGTGTTTCAGTTTTAGTGGTTGTTTATTTTCCTTAGGTATAGGCTAGGGCAGTTTTCCTTGAGATGCCGCTATAAACGCCGACCCCCGTTATACCTTCCCTATAAATTAGTTTCGTTTCCTTTTTTGAATTATTATTTTTCAGCGTTATGTCGCTGAAACGTAACTCTGAATAACATCCTAATAAATTACACAGAGGTGGGATCGTTTATTGCTGAATTTCCAATGAAAAGTATATTTTAGGTTATTTTTGTGAAGCCTAATTACAAGACAGCTAGGAGCCGACAAAGCTGAGTTCGTTTTATGAATTTATTATGAAGCGTAATGACTTAATCTGCGTAACGCCCATCTACTGTGACTGGCACGTGCTACTTATGCATGGTGGTGAAATTATTGGTGGTCTGTTCGAGTGATGGCTTAAACACCTTTTTAATAAATTATTACACAGCTGCGGTTCGATTGAGAGACGTGGCTTTTTCTCACTTTTATTAAGAGCTTCCCTTTATTAATAAATCAATCAATCAAATTGTCACGCCTGTTTCCCACGGGGATAGGCAGAGACAATGGTGCGCCACTTACCACGATTCTTACACAACTCCCTTGCTTCCTTCACATCCACAATTCTCTTCATACAGGCTCTGTGGTTATGGGCACTAGGCAACCTTGCTTTCTTGAGGATTCTCCGATTTAATAAAACAACTAATACATATCGTCTTTTCACTCCCGTAATACCCGCACAGGTCGGGGGAAGCATGTCGACCGAATCGGCAGTCGAACTAAAAAGTTTGGAGCGTCATTTCTTTGTAGAACAATTGATAAATGAAATTCTTTACCAGCCCATGTGTTCTCCATCCTATAGCCTTGGATCCTTCAAGCGATGCGTGAAGAAGCACCTTTCGCCGGCATAGTGACGGCTGGGGCAGCCCTAGTTTTTTATAGAATCGGAAGAACACATGAGTTGGTAAAGCTAGTAGATATCTAAATTAATATCATTCAATCAAATTGTCACGCCTTTGCCCACAGGCGTGACAATTTGATTGATCATGGAACAACACCCTCGTTTTCATCACGTCCAAAATTCTCTGCATACATGCCCTACGGTTATGGGCACTGGGCAACCCAGCTTTTTTGACCCGAAACACCGTTCAACGCATCCATCCACATCAGATTAATAAATTCTTTTTGTTAATCTACTTTCATTTATATTTTCCAAATGCCCAAATTATTATAAACTTCATATTTGTTTCAATACCTTCCCCATCTTATTAATATTTAATATTTTGTTCCGACCTGGGGAAAGGGAGGCATTATTAATTACAATGTAAAAGTTTTTTTCTTCTCTTTAATTAATAATAGTAGTTGTAATACATACTCGTACAATAAATTGTGTTGTATCCAAATTATTACTCGTTGTATCCAAAAATATAAAGAATTATTCATTAAAAAATCTATTTAGTTTTTTTTAACATATCGATACTAAGCTAATAGACGTGCTTATATTATAGAAACTAAGCAACCAAAATACATATTATATTAAAATTACATTGGTACTGGCTAGTGGTTTTGAACCGAGAGTTCTTGTTTTGTGGATGGATACGTTAAATAAGGCAGGCGCAGGAGGATGTTTTCTGATTAAATTGAAGACAAGAAAGCTAGGTTGCCTAGTGCCCATAACCTTAGAGCTTGTATGAGGAGAATTGTGTCAGAACCGTGGCAAGTGGCGCTCCATTGTCTCTGCCTATCCTCGTGAGAAAAAGGCACGACAATTTGTTTTTTATTTATTTAAGTTCTTGTTTTGAGTGCCCATTTTATTACCACTAAAGCACGGTCACTTTTAAAAGAATAAGTATATTTAAAAAAAAAACCTTTAAAAGTAAACTCTCATTCCTGAAAAGAAAAAGTGTAATGCAACTTAATGAGCAATTGCCCGGGGTGTGCATGTTATAGGGGCACATCGGTTGCCAAAAGTGGTCGCGTAGCTGCCGGCTACAACAGAGTTGTGTTGTACGCTCGCATCGCTAACAAAGCTTATTTGAACTTCGTCAAAGCGACTACACAAATTACTGCGAAACCAATGTTCTCCGGATGCCGCGTCCTCTACACGTGAATATATCGATATCACACACCTCACTAACGACCGAACTGCGACTACGTGATTATTTCCTAGTTGGCTTATTACGCCTCGCCTTGGACACTTCGTTAACTGCGCAAATTGAAGATATGTGTATGTGCTTGTGTGAACAGTAATGAAGCTGTGCGGTGCTAATTAGTGCATTAGGTGCATGCATATGCCAGTTTCAATGCATATCCGGACACAATTATTATTATGTTTACTAAATTATATATTTGACGAGTGGAATTCATAAATCTAATGTAGATGGATGCGTTAAACAAGGCAGGCCCAGGAGGAGAATGTTTTCCTCAAGAAAGCTAGTGCTGATAACCGTAGAGCTTAATAATTGTGGATGTAAGGGAGCGAGGAAGTTGTGTCAGGATCGTGGCAAATTGCGCTCCATTGTCTCTGCCTATTCCTGTGGATAAAGAGCGTGACAATTTGACTTATTTAATTTAAAATTATATATTGTTGCTCGTCATTTGACAGAACCCCGCCTAAGGTTAAGCTGGAGCTGTTACATCCACTATGCTGGACTAGTTGGACCCGGGAATTTCAAGCTGATTCCGAAACGCGACTATATCGCTTTACGGTCTGTAAGTGGTAGCTCTACTCCGAATCGGCAGATGACACCACTGCTTCCAACTCCTAAAAACATTTCACACGGCTAATTAATTATTACTTACGCATGGCTTGAGAACACACGTGAGGACTCCCGGGTTCGATTCACAGTCGGAGCGGAGATGTGTTTCATAGCATTTATTTGTAATTTTTATTAATAATAAAATCAAAATTAAAATTTTAAAGGAACCCCCGAAACGCCTGGAACCACTTTGGTCATATCAGCTTTATAGTAATAAACAACATTAGTCATGGCTCAATAGTTATACCCCTTTAATATCCCTTGGATCCTTATGGTGCATCATCAGATAACTACTCCAGGTCTTCAATTTGATAATGGCCCAGCTAATGGCTCATAGAGAGTAACAATTTTAGTTAAAGCACTATGATATTATCTGTTATTGATTTGCTGATCTGAGAGGATTCATAATCAGATACTCCCGATCTTCAATTTGATAACGGCCCAGCTAAAGGTCTAGTTAAAGCACTACAGTTCTATCTCTTTTTTTGCTGATCAATTGATATCAATTTGCTGATCTGAGAGGATTCATAATGGTGCATCATCAGATTGCCCGGTCTTCAATTTGATGACGGTCCAGCTAAATGCTCTTAGTGAGTAACAAATTTAGTGAAAGCACTATAGTTCTATCTCTTGTTGATTTGCTGATCTGAGAGGATTCATGATGGTGCCTCATCAGATACTCTCGGTCTTTAATTTGATAACGGTCCAGCTAATGGCTCATAGTGAGTAACAATTTTAGTTAAAGCACTACAGGTCCATTTCTTGTTGATTTGCTGATCTGAGAGGATCCATGATCAGATTTTTTAGATCCGGAATGTTTTATTTTATCGCACTAACTTTTCTACACTTAGTTTCCTACCTTCAAGACAAATCTAATAAGTCCAAACTTAGTATACCAAAAAAAAGTTTGAACACATCCAGGATTTCGTCTCCTACCTTCGAGTTCCATCATCAGAGTAACTCAGTGGTACCAGTTAAAACACACATGTATTTGTATACGTTTTTATTTCAAATGTTAAGTCACAGATATGTTTAAAAGTAAATACCTATAAGGCTGGGAATACAAGTCCGATTTTCCTCTCCGATAGTCCGATCCGATAGTCACTCGTGCCATACATTTGTTTGAATACTTAATACACGTCAGATCCGATAGTCGGATCGGATGTCAGAATCGGAAACAACGCCAAGGCGCTTACGATTTTATGGCCGATCCGATTGTCTGAAGGTGCAGTTTTCATACAAAATACAGAAACAAAATAGACGTCCGATTCCTACTTCCGATTTGTAAATAATTTGCTCAGCAAAATCGGACGTGTATTCCCAGCCTTATGCGTGTTTAGAACGGGCAACCCTTGTACGTCGCTATGCGACGAAGATTGTTGTTTTATGTCAAATAAATATGCCATTGTTAAAACACGTAAAAAATGTTATAATTTTTCCCCTAAAATATTCAATCAAGGTAATCTATCTAAACTGCAAACCAACCTCGCCATATGAATATTTTAAGGGAAAAATTATAACATTTTTTACGTGTTTTAACAATGGCATATTTATTTGACATAAAATAACAATCTTTGTCGCATAGCGACGTACAAGGGTTGCCATCCTAAACAGCGCGTCTAATATCGCTACCGCAGCTAACAAATCGAGCTGATGACCTTGAAACCCCTGATCAGATCTTCATCAATTGTAGCTAAGAACCATCTCGATCACGTCAGCTTTCAAATGAAACAAACCGCATCGTAATCGGTCCATTCGTTTAGGAGCTACGATGCCACAGACAGACACACAGATACACAGAGCCACAGATACACAGATACACAGAGCCACAGATACACAGATACACAGACAAGTCAAACTTATAACACCCCTCTTTTTTGGTCGGGGGTTAATTAAATGGTAGAAAGACATTTAATGGCCATTTCTCTATTCTATCGATCCTGTACTATACCACTTTACAGACCGTAAAGTGACTAAGTCAGCTTAAAAGTTGCCGGTTGCAACTAGGCCGGCATAGTGGATGCGACCACTACTTGCAGTTAATTAAGTAGCAGATAATAAATAGAACGTCCTTCAGCTCAACATTCGGCCTTCGATTCTCTCAACACATTATAGCGTCGAAAAGCATTGGAATTGCATCGCACTATATTTGACGTCTTCTTAACCAATCAGCGGGCAAATCAATAGGCAAACTACGTTGATTGGTCACTTGCGACCGCGACGCTATGTTACTGCTTTTTCGTCGGCATAATGTATTAAGAGAATCGGGGCCCAGGCGGGGGGATGCTGTCATACGAGAATGTCGAGTCACAATGAAATAAATACAAGTCTTTTGTTGTATATATAATACAATCATATTACGCAAGAGGCTAATGTTGTTATTTTCTTTGTTTTCAGGAGAGCACACTTAAGAAGTTGCTTGGAAAAATTGAAGGATATGGTTCCCTTAGGCCCCGAAGCATCACGACACACAACATTAGGATTATTAACAAAAGCCAAAAGGTTTATAAAGGTAAAAATATATACATTTTATTCCCATATTTGCCATGTCATACAAACGCCACAAAAATTCCCAGTTATATTTCATGAATATCTACGAATATTCGTTTCCTTTGACAAGTTTCGCATTGAAGTCCCAGCAACATTTTATCCGTCACGAAAAGAAATAACCGCATTTAAAAACGTAACAGCTGACTTTCACACATTTCCTCTCGCTCAGTGTAAGATGTAATTAAAATTTTCAGTGTTTACTTTTACAGCGGCTCTCAAATTGTCCTGCAGCTAGTATCCGTTTCCCGTTCGCGTAATATCTAGTAGTGAGAAAACTCTCTATAAACAAAGGGCGCGGCAAAGGGTTCACGGGCTTCCGGCCGGCGTCGTTTCCGGCCCGCCGCTTCCGTTTCCTCCGCCTGCCTCCACACTTTCTCTCTCTCCAGCCACTGCTCACAGACGACGGGCATTTTTCACGGAGACGTATGCTTTTAGCAGCAGCGAGCGGCGAGATTTGTTCCTTATTTAAAACCAGTGAATCCGCGAATAGGTGCCACAATAGTTCCCCTTTTGAAATATACACGCATTCACAGCAAAATTGAATAATACAAAGTGCACAGCTCCACCGAGAACAAAGTAGTTTTTATAAGATCTACTTGCTCAATATTACTCTATATCGAGCGGTCGTTATGTGAAGGGATTTTCTCTGCGCAGCGATTATATGGCGATTAGAATTCATAAATTTACGTAACTGTCGTGTTATCTGGAGCGAGTATATTTTTATAGGTTCTTGCTATGGTGCGATTAGGTAGGTTCGTCAGTAATAGCTACGGGCGAATGGTATGGGGCGAGGGGTGCCTGATAGCTAGATGAGCGATGAGTGTGTCCAGCTCGCCGGCGACCGGCCGGAAGTGAGTCGCATTCGTCATGCCGCCGCGAACAATTGTCACAGTCTGCACGGCGTCGTCTCTACGCTCAACTAATATATTTTACACATCACATTAACCACATCTACGAACGTACATTCACAAAAACACTATTCACAACTTTCGCACGAGCTCCTATTATGGAGATTTTTATCTATGGCGAACACTTAGATACGCATTACTATATACTGAGATCTCTATTCATTGTCTATCGTCGATTTTATATGTTGATTACGACTTTATTTTAATTTTATATATATACGTAAATAAACGATGGAACGATATAAAATTGGAATTCCTATTAAGAGCATTTGCAGAGGTTGCAGGTCCTTTTTAATATAAAAATAAATCGGGGAGGAGTAATGAAAAGAGCAAAAAGCATTTAAATTAAAAACACTCGCAAAACAATGGTCGATGTTAATGATTTTTATCTCTTATTTACTGGATTTTCAGCTTAGAATTCCATTAACTCTGATTCTGATTGGATTTACTTTTACAATCATGTCTGTTTGTCAAACATTAACTTATGATTTTTTTTGATTACGTGGAATAAATTATTTGTTTTGACGCTGTTTCATATACATATCTCACTCTTTTATTTTATTTTAATTTTTTCTAAGATTTTGCGCGAACATTGATTAATGAATTAAACAAACAATAACAGTAATAACGGACGACCAACACCTTAGTCTCTCCGTGACCACGATAGCTGCAAAGCTCTCGAAACGTCGGAATATAATAAAATATAATAAAATTGTAAAATCAATACCAAAATAAACGCGATAGTAAGCCGCATAAAATTTGTTTAATTCATTAGTCAATGTTCGCGCAAAATCTAAGAAAATATTAATTACTAGCTGTGCCCGCGGTTTCACCCGCGTATATTAGGTTTATATCACAGTCAAAAAAAAAGGAGGAGGTTCTCAATTCGACTGTTTATCCCTTTTTTGTATTTACAACTGGATAAGTCCCAAAATATAACAGATGGAAATAAACTATAGTCAATATACATATATATATATTTAATTAAAAGCATCCTATGTTACTTGTAGTACCTCCAAAAATATGTTTACAAATTTCATGATGATCGGTTAAGTAGTCGTTGCGTGAAAACATAACAAACTCACATTCACATTTATAATAATAGTAGGATATGCATGCATATAGTGACCGGAGAAAATATCAATAATAAAAAACAAACAGCTGAAAGTATAGTCTATGGAAAGTATAGTGTATAGTCTCCAAAGTATAGTTAATTGGATTGGATGTTGACGTGACTGTCGGTAATACCACTGTATTACCGACAGTCAATACAGTGGTATTACAATCGCACTGATGGTATTATAGTACTCAGGGTTTGAACCGACGCCTTGTACCTATTTTATAATAGGAAAAACATTTTTATTAACATTTATTTTTTATTTTTCGTTTTTTTTTCCTATGTTACTTCTGATACCTCCAAGAATATGTGTACAAAGTTTCATGATGATCGGTTGAGTAGTTTTCGCGTGAAAGCGTAACAAACAAACGGACATTCACAATAATAGTAGGATAATAATAATAAAATGTTTTAAATTCTCAACAGGTTGATATATTTTCATTAGTTTACCTAAAATTATTTTCTGAACGCAAACAATTTTGTATGAAAAAATGTATTTATTTTATTTTAAAATATTTTTTCTAAAATAAACATAGCCTAAGTTACTCCTTATTACATCAGCTACCTGCCAATAAAAGTCCCGTCAAAATCGGTCCAGCCGTTCAAGAGATTAGCCGGAACAAACAGACAGACAGACAGACAGACAAAAATTCTAAAAAATGTTATTTTGGTATATGTACCGTATTTATATTCATATACATGTATTAAAAAACGGTTATTTCAATATTACAAACAGACACTCCAATTTTATTTATATGTATAGATATAGATGAGTCACTTTGGTATACTATGCAATTAATAGTATTATTAAATAATGGCTTAGTTGTAACATAACCTCACATAAATCCGTAGGTGTAATTGCCGATTGATACCGCAGCCGTAAGACTCGATCGAATTACACTCGCCGAGATAGCAATCGCATTCTCGACTTTTATTTGTCTCTGTATTTACGACGGAATAAAACACGATCTTCTTTTAAACCTTCAGATTAATTCAATCCCTTTAAAACCTGTCACTTTTATTGTTACTCGATTGGCTTCAGATATTTGAGAATGATGACCATGTGCAAATTACAAATTGGTTAAATTGTAAGCCTTGTTTTGTAGTGGTAGTGAAACGGTCACGAGTCCCTGGTTCAAATTACTTACCGGTACCAATGTAGCTTTGATTTTTTTATTGTGTTTTAATATCTGACCTCGCCTAGCCTGATGGTAAGTAAGGGGAGGTGCAAGAGTGCCAGCGACTGAAAAAACCGCCTCAGTTCGCTACTGCTTCAGTCATCGTCACTATTCCGGTGCTTCTTGTAATTCGTCCAGTTTCGATTATATACATACACTTTTAGTAGCTTAGTATAAAAAAATTAACGTCAAACTTGAAAATATACAATTTCTATTGATTGAATCGGCCGAACTATAGACGGCGCGTCGTTTTTGTAGAACAATCGGCAAGTGAAATTCCATCATGTCAACATGTGACCAGATCATGTGTTTTTTCCCATTCTGTAACCTTAGATCAAGCGAAGCGTGAAAAAGCGCCTTTGACCGGCATAGTACTGTATACTGGATCCGTTTTCAATCGGCGATCTTGATCTTTCACTTGCTTACTATGAGGCGAGTCGAAATCAGTTGTCGAGTCACAATAAAAAAAAACTGTATTAATTGTCTCGCAGGCAGATAATTATCATGGGGGTTGACATAATGTTCTGATATATAGAATGTATTTTCGCAATGGAGGAGAATGTAATTCTGCCTGACTAGACATTAACAAGCTAGCGAGGGGGCAAAACTGCTATTCCTGTTTGTCGTTCCAAGTGACAAAAGTGTAATAAGGAAATTTATCCATGAATGGTTGTCACTGCTACTACAATTCAATAACTGTAAGTAGCAATGACATCCACTATGCCTTAGTTGGAACCGGCAACTTACAAGCTGATCCCGAAACGTGACCAAATTACTTTACGGTCTGTATACTTGTAAGTTTATAACCCTGGATAACCAAACCCGAAGCAAATATCCACTTCTTTTTTTATTAATAAATATTCGCAATATTTAATATAATTAATTAATATTACAAATAAAAGCTATGAAACAAATATTTGTTCTCCTATTAAATATTTATTTTTTATTTATTATATTTATTTACATTTCTATACTAGCTACTAAAGTGTTTGTATCATAGAAACAGGACAACCAAAGTACTTTTATTAAAGATAAATTGGTATCAGCAAGTGGTTTTGAACCTGTGCTCTGGGTATGCTTGACCATTGCACTACCACTATACCACGATCGGTTTTATAAATCTCCTCATACGTTTTAAATCTAAGTAATGTATCCAATCTAAAATTGAGTATATATCCTAACTACTGTAAAACAAATCACAAGTTCAATACGTTATCGCAACATTTGGAATCACGTCTCACTCACCTATCAAGGTTATTTATCTCAACTATTTCCCATTTACGGCTACATGTTTGTAGCTAGGTATAAGAGGACACGGCCCGTATCGTCGGAACGATAACTCGATAGAATTCCCCTGGTGATATCAGACGGGCTAATCGCCAGTGTCGAGTCGGCAAGCATGAGTTTGCTAATCGATATCAGCGTTACGAAGGTGAGGACGAAGAAAACATTCTCACAGTCTATAAATTACAAGTTACTTTTTATCACAAATTACAATCTAGACGGCCTAATGAGAAAGTTTGGAATCCATACATTAAATAGACGGAGTTCCATTCGGATTGGCCCTTAAATTATATGTTCTAATCTAGCGCTCTTCCTCACCCGTAACGTGTTCGAATTACGATCGAACCGTTTACGCTTCGGAAACGAGCAATTTGCAATACCAAAATCGATTATAGACATTTTCGCATTTTGTGACAAGGATTGACAAAGGAATGCTTCGATGGTTTGGGCACATGGAAAGGATGAGCCAAGACAAGTCACATTACATCACATACTATTTTTATTAATTACGATTGAATCTAAACATTAGCATATTTTTAATTACTCAATTTCTATAACATCTAACTCTGTAACAGACTGTTTTTACTTCTGCCGGGGGTGTCGAGAGACACACAGCCTTTTCTTTTCGTGGCCTGACATATTACACTACCCCGCTTTAATCCATTATGTGGCTTAGTTGGAACCGGCAACTTACAGGCTGATCCCGAAATGCAACTAAGTCACTTCATGGTATGTACATTTTTAAGTAGTATTACTATCTCTACCTTTTTAACTGTTTTTTATGTATCTCTCCATAAAAACATACGCCATAGCAGTAGTGGCAGTGGAATTATAATTGCAATTTCACATTAGTAATTATGTTTCGCGCGGAGATGAATAAGGGGTTGTTTGTTTTAGCGCGTATGTGATCTCGAGTCGTTCTCGAGCAATCTACTCCGGAGCGGCATCGCTGCGCTTTCCCGCGGAAATTATAAATCTCTTCGCGTTACTACTTACTGTAATTTATTAAGCGACTCACCCCTAGCGGCCCTGAGCAATACATTTCACTTTTATTAATCTATCCTGAAATATGCCTCTTGGCGTTGGTAATATTTGGCCTTTTTGGTTACGGCTGCTTTAATATCTTTACATAATAAATGGTCCAAGTGCTTGTTTGCTTCTACTTGGCTCATAATTATTCATTAAGAGCTCTTTCTATACAATATAGAGACAAGGGGTGCTCAAGCTAAAATAGACAATTGGTTTTGTTTATTATAAATTTTGTGTAATATTAAATTATAAATTTCAATAAGTCTTTGTGAATAAAATACTTATTCTGGTAACTATACAAACTGAGATAGGCAGAGACAATAGAAAGTAGAAAATATAAAGAGAAAACTTTCTGGTAAATGGATAAAACAAACAACGGTTTATTTTATGTTGCTTTGCTAGTTCCTGCGTTTTCTCTGCCTTGGATCCTTTAATCAAATCGTGGAAGAGCACCGCTGGTCGGTGACAGAAACTGGGTCGGTTTTGTTCAGTTGTCAGCACTCTTGGGTTTTCACTAGCTTATCATCAAGTTGGGGAGGTCAGATGTTGCGCCACATTAAATTTATAAAATAGTTTTTGCATCCCGTCCAAATATGGCACTCCATAAAAAGTTTATTGACCTCATATTAGACGGACTTATGGTTATAATAAAATTAATATAATTGCAAAATAACGCTATGCAACAATATACTGTGTGGGTGGTCCCTTCCATACATAACTTATTTATTATATATAAATATATAACTTATTTAATAGACTTAAAAATTATAGTTAAGTAATATGGGTGAATTGAAGATTGTGAATGTGAAGGAAGCTAGTTGTGTCAGGATCATGGCAAGTGGCGCTGCATTGTATCTGCCTATCCCTGTGGAAAAAAGGCCTGATAATTTGATTGATTGATTAATATGGGTAAAACTATATTTTATTCAAAGTAACTTGTAGATTAACAAAACATTAAAACTGCTAAACTACATAAAATTCACTAAACGACACAATATTTAGAAAATACGACCATCAGTAATGATTTCTCAATTAAAAATCTATAATTTGTTTTAAAACATTCTTTATGGCGAATATTTTCAATTGATATTGATATTAAAATTTTCAGAAGAAAATATTATATTATAAAATATCAAAAACTAAAACCCGACGACTGAAAAATAACCCCCTAAAATGTTTGAAACTTGAGAATATTCTTATCTGAAATTGTTACGTATAACCTATTTCATATCTAAATAAATAACTCACAAATTTGAAACAATCGGCTTTAAAATGAAAAATACGTAAGTATAATTAATTTTTGTAGGCAGTGGTACCCAGTCTGCCGATCCGGGGTAGTACCACCACTTACATGTATACAGACCGTGAAGTGATTTGGTCACGTTTCGGGATCAGCTTGACAAGTATACAGACCGTGAAGTGATTTGGTTGCCGGTTCCATCTAGGCTGGCATAGTGGATGTGATTGCTACTCACAGTTATTTAAATTGTAGTAGCAGTGACATTCATTCATGGACCACACTTCAGCTTAACATCAAGCGGGGTGCTGTCATATATCGAGTCACAATAAAAAAAAACTTCCGCCTATTTGCGAAAGTACATAATGACTTTTTTTAATTAGATACTGCTGGAATATTGTGTGTTGGCAAAAATTAGAGAAGCACAGTATTGCGGGGCAGGTGTTTTTCTCATGTAGCTGAGTGATATTTATATGTAGTTGAGTGTGGAGCGAGTGCACGTGTGGCTCAGTTACATGCCACGTGATTCGCTAACAAATACATTGTTGCTTACTTGCAACAATGTTTATGCAAGCAAACAAATAAACGTTACTTTGTAACAATTGCGTAACTGTTACGGTGGGTTATTTTAGAACAATAACATGTGGTGAATTTAAAGAGACGTAGGCAGACCTAGTTGGTAGTTATTTGCCCAGTCTGCCGATTTGGGGTAGTATCAGGTGTATCGGATCGGATTTATCTTGCACAACTTCCATGTTTCCTTTGCCATACCCATCATTCACTTGGTATGTATCATAGGACGAGCTTGTATATGTATCATAGAAACTGGACGACTAAAGTATATATCAAACATACATAGGTATCGCCAAGTTGTTTTTAACCTGGGACTCGTGACTATTTCACTACCACTACACATTGAAAATGATGAAAATAATTGCGATTTTAATAAATCGATCTGTTGTTCAGTAAAAATTGTGAAAAAGATATATTAAAATATTAACAGCTTTTCACTTGAGGTAAAATTTTCAAGGTCACTAAGAAAGAAATTAGGGTTTGAGCCGCAACTGAATCTGACAGCTAGGCCGTTTCAGATTATTTATAAAACTTGTGTTTTCTTCAATATTAATGCGTGGATTTATTATAAATAAAAATACAGTACGCTTAACTATGGGCAAATGATATCAAAGACTGTAAACTTGCGTGTTTCAACTTCATAATTTATCCACTGAAGACATTAGAATCACTGAAAATTAGGTTATGTAGACTAAGATTTCTTTGCCTTTAAATAAAAAACTACAACAATAATTAATAATATATAATAAAACGATTAGTTTCTAGCAACTCTGAACGCATATCAAAACTTCTTGCCGGTGGTAGCAAGGTATCTTTTAGATGTGTACTTTGGTCGTACAGTTTCTATGATACACGCACGTTTAGTAGTTTCGTATATGAATTAAAAAATATCAAATATATTCAAAAGCAAAATAATTGTACATAGTGTTTAAGCAACGTTATAATCTTATATATAAAAAATAGTTATATGTAATTTTTTTACTGTTCCGGTCCCTCTAATTAACCTTGTCGAGCTCCTCTTGCGGTCTTCGGTTATTTATTGCTTAGCAAAGGTCCTGACCTCAACTTAACATCTAGATACCCCAAGTTGTATAACATGCAGCCTCATGAGTTTCCTAATTAAATCTCCAGGCATTGTATTTGCTGAATACAGTTAAACTGATAATAGACACGTAACTAATTAACTATACTACTTAAATTATAAACGGGAAAGTTTGTAATAATGTTTGTTACTCTGTTAAACTGTAACTGGTGGATGGATTTGGATATTTGGAATGAAGATAGCTTATAGTGGTGATGGTGTAGTAGCAGTGCAATAGTCACGCAAACCAAGAGCACGGGTTCAAAAACTACTTACCGGTATCAATGTATCTTTGATATATGTACTTTGGTTGTCCTGTTTCTATGATACAAGCACTTTAGTAGCTTAGTATAGTAGCATTAAAATACATGTATAAGAAGAGTGTTTTCTGATAAGTTGGAGACATCCTCAAGAAAACTGGGTTGCGCAGTACCCAAACCGTAGAGCTTGTATGAAGAGGATTGTAGATGTGAGGGAGTTGTTTCAGGATCGTTGCAAGTAACGCTCCATTATCTGTGCCTACCCCTGTGGGAATTTGATTGAATGACAATTTGATTGATCTAAATTCTTAATGTTAATTTTTTATAACATTACGCTTCTTGTTGTTTATAAACAGTTTGAGATTATTTAAAAAGTATAAACAGGCGTAAAGTAACGATAGTGGATATAAATGTCACATTGAAATATACAAACTACGAATGATACGTTTATCTGTGTATAAATAGTTGTTAATTATAAACAATATTATGTTTTATCGAAGTGCGCAATATTATTGTTGAGAATGTTATGAATTGTTATGCGGGGGTCGACAATCGCAGGAACCACTTATCTCAATTGCATGCGAGTGTTAGCGATGTGTTACTAATGCGTTTGTAGTTTAATGTGGCCCCTTGAGACAAAAAATGCAATAAATATATGTATGACCTATGATATTTTAATAAGAAAACACGTAGATATGTTATGGGCGCTCCGAAAGGCGAACATTAAAACCGGTGTATATAACGTATCTACCTCATTTCACTTAATATCATTTCAAGGCGATCGTGGTGTAGTGGCAGTGCAATGGTTACGCAAAACCTTATTTGTACTTTGATATATGTACTTTGGTTGTCCTGTTTCTATGATACAAGAACTTTAGTAGCTTAGTATAGAAATGTTAATAAATAAATAAATGTGTATGACAGCTTGTGTATTTAAGTATTTCCAGCAGTTTAAAAAGTTCGCTCGCTGTTAGTTAATGTGGCATAAGCTGCAGGAAACTTAGCTGGTGGAGTGCAGCTTCCGGTCGGCATGAATTATTAAACAGATAGAAGTCGTTTTAAAACGAGATACTCCGTCTGTATCATAAGTCGCAGAATTCGCACCTCGGTGGAGCATGTTTACGAGGCATGCGACCGACCGCCGTACATTACAGTCCGCACACACAACAACTCGCACCTCGGTGGAGCATGTTTACGAGGCATGCGACCGACCGCCGTACATTACAGTCCGCACACACAACAACTCGCACCTCGGTGGAGCATGTTTACGAGGCATGCGACCGACCGCCGTACATTACAGTCCGCACACACAACAATTCGCACCTCGGTGGAGCATGTTTACGAGGCATGCGACCGACCGCCGTACATTACAGTCCGCACACACAACAACTCGCACCTCGGTGGAGCATGTTTACGAGGCATGCGACCGACCGCCGTACATTACAGTCCGCACACACAACAACTCGCACCATGCGTGCCACACTTCCGTCCGCTCGCACGCGAACCTCTCTCCTGCTGATATTTGTAACCTTTGAATGATGATAACTATTCCACGTCGTCAAAGTTTATTTTTATGTTACTCTAGTGGCGGCGAGTCGTCCTTAATGTTCTCGGTTAGTTTTACGACACGCCACCCTCTAACGGATAGGGGTTTATATTCGTTCTCCGCCCTAATATGGGTAAAAATATAATAAATTCGGGAAAATGAATGTGATTTTACGAACAATGGCGGCCCAGTGACTTAGTGGCGGGTCCTTTTTGGTGCGTTATGTAAAGTGCGTTGTTAAGATGCGGACGATTGTGTGCGGGCGCGCAACCGCTGCTGCCGTGAGGGACGCCGCGCCGACACATATTAATTTCTCCACAAAGGAAACATCGTCATTAATGGCGGAAACTTTTCTCCCTGGTGCCCCATATCTTCGCTTTATTGCCACGAATTTTCTTTATTGCTCAACTTATGAATGGTGAGATCTTTGCACCCGCATTTCATACATTTTGATGAATTCCTGACACTTAAACATACCATTTTATGTTATTATCCACATTTGAATATTTTAAATTGAAACCAAACTTCTATTGGCTTTCATAAAGATTATATCGTATATGCCAGTCCGTTATTGGATCCTTCAAACGAAACGTAATAAAAGCTAGATGTGGCCGGCATTGTGACGGTGACTGAGACAGGCGGCACTCTTGTACCTCCCCTTGCTTATCATCAGGCAACTCGAGGCAATATGTCGTGTCATAATAATAATGAAAAACATTAAATATGTAGCTATAAATGCGTGTTATTATATTATTGCAATTAGGCATTTATGCGCTGGATGATGGAACACGATAAAATATCCGCAGATAAGCGAAAACATGATTGGTATGAGGATTGATGCATGCATGTCGAGGCGAGGTGTCGGATGTCGTCGTAATTGCGGCGCAGGGCGGCACCCGCACCCCCGACTCGGCATGTCCCCAAATTGAATACCCCGCGGGGCAACATTCGCGCTCCGCCATTCAAATTGAGCTCGCTTATTAAATTTCCCGCAGTGAAAAACTGCCTCGCGGAGAAATTGGGACGATGAAAAACTATTCGCACCGAGCCTTCAAGACGGATTATTAAGAAATATGGATGGGTGGGGATGAACCGGATAACCGGCACCCGCTGTCAGCCGCACACTGCCGTCAGGGCTCAATCGTCTCAGTACCTTCGCCGAGTGCACCGGCCGGAAGACACATCACCCTTATACAAACCCACTTACGCACGAAACATAAACTCCGCTCCAATACCATTTATATATCAGAGGAATTTATCTAAAATACGCGATACTGCGGGCTATATAGAGGTGGGTGGGCTCTTTGAAAATAATGATTTCCTCTCAAGTTCTTATAAACCTCTTCGTAAGGGACTTATATTGTGTTCGGAGGAACTCGATAATTGGCTTAATCTAATTATTGTTTGTAATTGGCAATTTGCTTCGCGTCGGTGCCGATTTACCTTCTATTGAAAATTGACGAAACAATTAATATTTATTACAATAGACAACATCAACCTAAAGTGTACCTAAACTTGACGT
The DNA here is from genome assembly GCA_905220615.1 of Tinea trinotella. Taxonomy (NCBI): domain Eukaryota; kingdom Metazoa; phylum Arthropoda; class Insecta; order Lepidoptera; family Tineidae; genus Tinea; species Tinea trinotella. The sequence goes on from HG992314.1 coordinate 7,850,744, forward strand.
AAACAAAAGAATACAATCAAGAATTCATATCACGAGAGAGGCGACCGCGTAATGTTGAAGGCTACGTCACGATACGACCCCCTTGCCAGTTCTTATAGTGAATTTAGAGATTTGTTTTCACCAGGTGGAGCAGCCAGTGGTGAAATAACTCCAAATTATAGACCTGTATAAGTTTATTAGCCATAAAATTAATGATATCCCGCACCGCGCGTATCCAACCGAACAACACGCGCACCCATTACAGGACTTGCGTACCTACTACACCTTCGTTGGCTCGTGTTCGTATCCCATTCCGATGTAATCTCATTAAATCACAATTTGTAAATGCCCAAATATATTTGACATTTGAAGGAGTAGCGCGATAAAATAGCATGTAAGCCATTGTTCTCAAAAAGTCATCCGTGCACTTAGTCACGTTCGGGAACGATACGAAAGAAAAAGCACGCTATCTGGAATTTAAATATCTCAGTGAGACATTTGAAGAGGACGATACCATTATAGTCAATATTTTCCACTGGGGCTGCGAAACAATGAGGCGGCAACTGCAGACAAGTGCTCGCCAGCTCTTATCTCAGCATCGGCACACAATGCGCCGCACACACAAACACTGCTGATTGTGAACACCTACCCTGCTACAATTATCCCCTACGAATCTTGAGGAAAGCCTGCTAAGTCTACGGATTACGGAACTTGCCGCGCCCGGTCGTGCTCTATAACGATACTGTACATTTTTTCTTACTTGGCAAAAGTAGTAAACAAACTTTCGGCATATAGACAGATTAACAACAATTACTACTGACGCAAATCAATACGAATATATAAAAATATTTATGAATTACTATATAAATGTTTATTATTATTATTATTGGAGAACAACATTTGTATATGTTAATGGAGCGCCACTTGCCACGATCCTGACACAACTCCCTCGCTTCCTTCACATTCACAATTCTCCTCATACAAGCTCTAAGGTTATGGGCACTAGGCAACCTAGCTTGAGGGTGTATATAATGTGTGTGATTTTAATAACTTTTGTGCATCTGTTACATTGTCTATGTTTATTCTTTAGAATAAAACAGTAGTAGACAGTTTCCTTAGATGAGGAGTATTGTCCCAAGTAAGAAAAACACAGTATAAAATAACGTCGTGTTTATAATTTTTAAGATATTACTTGTAACATGACGCATAATGAACAGAGATAAGAGAAAGTTAGCGAGAATGTAATTTAATAAATAAAGTGTACTTACAAGTTTGCTAAATATAAATCGATATCGGCCAAATTGTCAAGGAGAAGACGCATAGCGAGCGGTTGCGGAACATTAATTTACCTGAACAAACAAGCAAGTCTGCTGACAATAGTGGGATGGGGTGAATGTCGGCATCACGTGTGTCGCTTCGCTAATTGAGTGTATAATAAACCTCTCATTAACTTGCCTCAACGTCTCTAACTTTGAAGTTTTCTCATTTCTGAAGCCTTCGCTTTGTTAAAGCCATTTGTAATTTAATGCAGAGTTGTGAGTAATAGCGTTGCCGCGTATATCTGAGCAAATAATATTGTTTCTACATTAAAGTATGATGAATGTCTGTATTTGATAATGTTGCCTAATGCCAACGAATAATAAAATTAAGGCAGCGTTCTCCTTTGTTTGTTGCTAATACTAAAAGCTTCTCTAATAGATTGCACATCCCATTTTATTATATATGTTACAATGTACTCTCCTACCATCCTAATTTAATAATTGGAGTACATTTATTATACAACACAAAAGTGCACATTTTTATATATTTTTTTTTTATATTAATTTTCTTATGCCTGTATTTAAATTTTCATTGATTTATTTATTTATTCGGAGAAAATAACAACAGAAGATACCAAAAATAACAATAATTAAGAATTTTTCAAACATTAACATAACCTAGTGTTATAATATTTCTCACTATAAGATCTACTACTCTGATGTCGAGCGCTCGTTTTAAGAGTATAACTGATTAATTTGCTTTGTTTAAAATTAATGGAAAGATTGGTAGTGTCAGTCGGTACAGTGACAGCGACTGAGACAATCGTAAACTTCATCAGTTTTTTCAGTCGCCCTTGCTTACACCACAGGCAAGTGGAACCCAAATGTTGCGTCTCGATAAAAAAAAAACAATATAATATTATCTTCTATATTGTTTCAAAATACTATTGTTAAATGTTAAATATGTTTTTATTTTTAGGCAATATAAAACAGATGTGTATGTATGAATGGAACATACGTTCAAAACAACACACCATTTTCACCATTCATATTTAGTTAATAACCATTATGATAAGGTGATAATTTTATAAGTTACGACACAAATTTAGTTTTAGATTAATGCGATAATGTAGCTTATAATATACACGGCAGATCAAAAGAGCGCTGACTCTGAGCTGCGCGGTATAAGGATAGGCAGATTGGATGAACTGACGACAATGGTGAAAGAAAGGCCGCCTATCTACACAGTGGTGCATATATATAATATTATAAATTCGTAAAACTAAAATTAAGTAGGTAACACAACAAGTTACTGCGCAGCTTTAATGCCAGCGCTCCTTTTATATGCCGGTATCTATATGTAATAAATGTAGACGGGGGGCTTAAACGTTAAAGCCATTTACGTGTCATCTGCTAGTCCAGCGTCTGCGCCGGAGATTAGTGCCGCTGTCGATACTGTTCTTGTTTACACAACATTTGCAATCATTTGCATTTTTGCTACGTTCGCCGCTCTTGGCCTGGCTTCTGTTCGGCCCGCCTCGCTCGTCAGCTTCAATGGGATCAATTAGGGATTCATCGTCGGCGAGCCTTCACCCGCTCTCCAATGTTCCTGCCGAGGCAAATAGACGTCTCCGTCTCCCGCGACAACCGCGCCGCTATTACTAATGCAGATTGGAAAACTTCTCATAATGAATTAACTATCGATTTTTATTGCGTATTTATGTTAATGCCGCGCCGCATAACTGTAGTTATCTGCTTCGTTTGCTTCGTGATACATTGCGTTGAATACACAACACCTTTATGCGGACAATTAAAACAAATAACACCTATTAAAGAACAAAGTTGTCGTTAACAAATATACTTTAATAGTAGATATACGATTTGGCGTAAAAAATGGGTAATAAATAGAGATGCGCAGTGAAAGGCGTATAGAATGGGTGGGTCGCCTCGGAACGAGTCCAATGTGACAGATTTATGAGGAAATATTTCATGTGTGGCCGCGACCGCTGCGACGAACGGCGACACTGTCCGCCTGATACCGTCCCGCTGTTACACTAATATGAATCTAGAGATAGATATAATATATCGTATCGATTTTATCACTGTTTGCAATCGCCTCTCTATTATAATATATAATATATTACGAATGTGTTGTGAGTTGTGTGGTCTGGTTGCAGAGCCTGGAGGAACGGGAGAAGCGGCATTCTTCGCACAAGGAGCAGTTGTCGCGGGAGCACCGATACCTGCGGCGGCGGCTGGCGCAGCTGCGGGCGTCACCAGCTGCGCGAGGGTTGGCGGACTGCGCTGTGGTGCAGGCCACGCGCGCCGACTCGCTCTCAAGCCTCGAGTCCTCCTCGGGCGTCTCCACCGCAGATCGCTCGCCCTCCTCAGTCTCCGAGAGCGGTCAGTACCATTGCACATGTTACCTTTCACGAGCCCTCGGCTAAAACTTTTATGAATTAAGAACTAATCTCAATAGGCCGGGCGTGTGAAAGGTGCGGATAGGCGCGACGCACCGAAAGCCGCCCGCCCGCCTTGCGCCTATATTGTTACCTTATATTTATGAATTAACTTTTGCAATTTAACTGTCAGAGGCACACTTATTCCGGAGGTCGGCCGGCGTACATAAATTGCTAATCCATTGTTCGGTGTCGGTTTTGTGCCGCATGAGAAACTTTCCCTTTTCGCTGGCCGCGGCTTCTATTCGCTTCTTTTACGACTTTTTTATTTCTATCCGATTGATATGGAAAACGGACTGCTGTCGGCTGTTCTATTTTATTAGCAATAGTTGTTGGCGGCGATTAACCGTCTCATTAGGTTCCCTTATTGCGCTCAATGTATCTCCAACAATGAGATCACACGCCCCTCCTCGCATCGCGTCATAAACGTGCGACATTTACGCAGATATATTGTTAAATATTGCGCGATATTTGTGCTATAAGGGGTGTGAGACGGGGTGGTCGTGTCGGTTTTAATTTGAGCCGGTGCGCTGCACTCAATCGCATTACCTTAATCGCGTCTGCGTGTCCTGCATCATAGCCGCGCACCTACATGTCTGCGCCCCTGCCTGTCACTCAATATATAACGATATTAATTCATATCCGAAAACCCTTGCCTTCGGGTGACCTTTTTATATATGTCATTACATTTATTAATAAGGTTATTGTGTAATGTTCCATCAATCAGTCAAATTGTCACGCCTTTTTCCCACATCGATAGGATAGGCAGAGACAATGGAGCGCCACTTGCCACGATCCTGTCACAAGTCCCTCGCTTCCCTTACATCCACAATTCTCTTCATACAAGCTCAACGGTTATGGGCACTAGGATGTCCCCTTCAGGGCCTGCTTTGTTTAACGCATCCATCAACATCTGTTTTTTAAATTCCTTTCGTCAATCTACTTAAGTATGTAAATTTTATTTTTAATGTAAACCTAATATAGCGTCTGACGTATCAATCGGGGCGTGAGTAATTATGTTTGATTGCTTGGGTTTAGTGAATTAGTCTATCTGACTTTTAGTGTTATGTTCTATATAGCAATGTTTCATTATATGAATGTTTGTTTGACACGCGATCACATCGCCATATTCTATAACACCTGTGCAATTCACCCTACATAATAAACGCCCGCTCCACTATCTCTATACGAAAATAGAAAAGTTGTTAGCGATACGATCACGCGTTATTTGCTACCTTTCAACGTTTTTTTATGTAAAATACATTTACTTTAGTTATTTGTTAATTTTGCTTATAAATTAAAATAGTATCTCGTATTGTCATAATTTTTTTTACATTAATTTAGATCGAAAGGGGTAGATAGAGTTTTAAGCGTGTGAAACTGTGGCTATTTAGGAAAATTATTAATAGAGATATTGGTTAAAATGACATGAGTATTTTTTTATGTTAAGTAAGTTGGTGATCAAAATTTCCTATTTCAATTAAGCCAGAATAGTGAATGCGACTGTTGTTTGTAACTGTAGTAGCAGGCGCTTCCATTCATGGGCCGCCCTACAGCTTAACTTTTAACTTAACTTTGTAGTATGTCGAGCCACAATAAAAAATATTGGTTTTAGAAAGACTCCTCCAAAAAGAGAAATCAACAGAAACATCCTTTTCTGTCCAAATTGTTAGGGCTTAGTAATTAAGGCAACCGTGGTGTAGTGGCAGGCAAACATCCACCGGTACCAATGTACCAATATCTTTGATATTTATACTTTGGTTGTCCTGTATTTGTGATACAAGCACTTTAATAGCTTAGTATAGAAATGTAAAAAAATACATTTACTTAAAAATAAAAGAAGGTGTATGTACTCGCGCTCGAGATACTGTGATCTTTCTGCAACGTAATTTGTGATAGTGGTTTAGTGTTAAATACAAAAACAAAAAGGTTCAAGCAGTGTTAATTGTGTAAATAAATATATATTGGTTGCCTAGAGCTTGTATGATGAGAATTGTGGATGTGAGGGAACAGAAAGAGAGTTGTATCAGGATCGTGGAAAATGGCGCTCTATTGTTTCTGCCTATCCCTGTGGGGAAGAGGCTTGACAATATTATTGATTTTATTTTAGTTGTCATTATATAATTAAACAAACTCATAATTACGACGCATTTATTTTTAATGTTTTTCATTATATTATTATTATACATTTTTATACTAAACTACTAAAGTATCATAAAGTGTTTACCGGCTGCATTCACTCGCGCGCGTACTGTAAAATGCAAAGCTTTTAGATTCAATTAATTAAAATGTATGAGTAAAATGCATAATAAATAAGTCAATTAATCAATCAAATTGTCATGCCTTTTTCCCACAGGGATAGGTAGAGACAATGAAGCGCCACTTGCCACGATCCTCGCACAACTAAACAATTGAATTAAACGAGACAGACTCAGGAGGGTGTTTTCCGACCAAACCGGAGACATCCTCAAGCAATCTGGGTTGCCTAGTGCCCAACGTGAAGCTTGTAAGAAGAGAATTGTAGTTGTGAGGGAAGCAAACAGAAATACATCTGACTGTAATAATGTTCAATGTTCGCAAAGAGAAACATCAAGTTGTACGAACATTAGTAAACATTGTATTAAATTAAATTGTTATTTTGTAAGTCAAACATTCCAAGTTATTGATTCGCTTGTGCAATGTGTAGACAGGATACTCACTAAGGGTTGGTAGTATAAAGGTTACTAAGTGGCTTACTAAACAATTGCTAATAATAATTTTCTTTTTTTACATTTCTATACTAAGCTACTAAAGTGCTTGTATCATAGAAACAGGACAACCAAAGCCAAAGTACATATATACAAAGATACATTGGTACTGGTGGGTGGTCTCGAACTCGTGCTCTCTGGTTTGTGTAACCATTGCACTGCCACTACACCACGGTCGCCTTAATAATTGACTCGTTTATTGTGGTCTTCTTCTCGTCATACGCCTTTCCGAAGCCATGGTAGTTTTTATCATTATTATTTTCATTTCTATACAAAGCTACTAAAGTGCTTGTTTCATATAAACAGGACAACCAACAAACAATCAACCAAAGTACATATATTAAAGATACATTGGTACCGGCAAGTGGTTTAGAACCCGTGCTCTCGATTTGGGGAACCATTTCACATCCTAGTGGCAATGGTGTAGTACCACGGTCGTCTTAATTGATGCACAGATAACTACTGTATCTAAACCATCCAGGGGGTCCACATGCACAAAAAATTATTTAAATCGGTCTAGTCGTTTAGGACGAGTTCAATCACATATACGCGGACAAAAGAAATATATGTATAAAGATTACAGTACATGGGCCCACGTTAGTCATTTAAAACTTTTGCAATTGGCAATCGTAACTCGACATCTGACCTCGACCTACCTGCTAGAAAGCATGATGGAGGTCTAAGAGTGCCGGCGACTAAAAAATAATCGTCACAGTTCACGGCTACTTCAGCCGCCGATATGCCTTACCAAAAAAACTTGCCGGTATCAATGTATCTGTGTACAGTATCTTCGAGATATACGAGTATGTACAAAATAAAATAGAAAGAGTTTTTTTTAATAATAAATAAAAAATTGGCTACCATTACTTAAATGAAAAGTTTGATTCGATTGCATAACGTTATTGCGAACGTCAATTTGCCACAATTGTTAATAATGAAAGTAGAACAGCCTTAGTACATAAGTAAGCATTATTTCACCGGGCCCAAGGGTTGTTTGTGTTGATCGCTCGTATCGCTGCTCCGGGGTACGCGGGATCAGCTCCCACGAGAAAGGGAAATGGGGAACACTGTACAAAAAATAACCATTAAAATAAATTTCAGATGATATAATCTCATAACAACGACATAATATTTCGTACATTTTATGAATCTATAATACTTTTAGGTCGTATGTAATATCGCAAAATGTTTTGCACAAAACAAAACTGAATGTTTTTAATTAAAAAACTCTACGTACATTTATCGTCAATTCTCCGTGACAATTCGCAATTAAAAAGTCATGTATAGTACGAGTATAGCATTCAATATGTTGACAAGCAGCGCAGCTTTCATACTCGAGTTTCGCGTAAGAGGGGGTCCTTGTGGGGTAGCTTGTAGCAGCTAGAGTCGTCATTAGGCAGTGATTTACGAGAGGAGAGCCGGGCAAGCCGCGCAGACACCGGCTTATCGGTACACGCTCGAGCCCGCTACACCCTTTATTAATTACATCTCTAATGCGAATGCCTACTCTACCAGCAACTACTGAAGCAACGATATATTTTAGTTATACAACGCCTGTTTGCACCCGTTTGCTTTGGCTGCCGCCCGTTCCTCTTGGCGTACGGAGAGTTCCTTTGTTAAGCTATCTATACTATTTAATGGCACAAGTATTATCTATATTTAACACATATTATTCTCTCGTTGATCTTTGTATTAAAGAAATTCAGCCCTAATTTAACATTAAGAAAGAACAACAACCATAAGGCCGACCTAAAAATATTTAATTCTTTAATTAGACAATCTCCTTGTTTAATGAAATCTCCTAACGAGGCGGGAGAAAATTTTACGACCAATTTAAAAGTGTAATCTAAAATTCTAGGTTTATCTGGAGAAAGATAATTCAGGACTAACGCAGACTTGGAAGGAAGCTAGGAGGGTGTTAAAAGCGCGCCCACTAATTACGTGCACTATCCAAGTTTAATTAGGTCGGGCCCTCGCCGCCTTCTGTTTATTTAATGCCAATTCACATGGATCACGGAACCCAAGAGCGACCACCACCTCTGGCCAACATGATAATAAGATAATAGTATCGCTCCGGCCTTAATGTGTATTAATCACGCGTCGCAGGACATTCTAGCATAGAGTTCATACCGTTCAAAATATTTAAATTACGCGATATAGATCTTAACGAGACAACAACCACAAATTGTGTGTCAGCTGTGTTCATTTTGTGTTCGTGAATTAATAGTTTGTTACACTTTTGAATTAATAAATTAGCCATAAATAATATTATGATGTAAATGTATGCATGCGCCGTTAGAAATTCATTGGATATGAGCTTGCGAGCGGTGCGCGGGTTAAACCAGAGCGGCCTGTATATATCTCTGTCAGGCGTCAGGCATAGTGCCATCAGCGGCTTCCGACATGAACGCAGTAAAAACGTGATGAATGGCGGCGACAATTTTGAAGCCAAGTTTATTCACAAAGCTTATTCGCCGTCTACCGCACCCACCCCGCTACAGAAAAAGGGCTAATTATTAAAACGTCGCAAAGCCAGCCCGTGTCCCGGATGTGTACCGCTCGCATCGGGTACCGAATCTAATTTCGAGCCAATCCAATTTGCGACACTACCCTGTTCCCGACGAGCCGAATGTCTTTATCCAACTTATGAGATACGTATTTACGGCAAGCAAATGGGTTTCGTTTTTGTTATTTTCGTCGTCGCTTCTACCGGATCTGTCGGGAAGCGGCGGAGGGGGCGACGGGGAGAGGTTGGAATTGATGACCCCGAAGTTTGCAGTTACCTGTTTGCTTCTACACGGTCTCCTACTAAACTAGGAACCCTCTACCTCCATTGACAAACTTCGTTATGTTTACTTAGGTAATTCATTTTTATGTTCAAAAGGAAATTGGTAAAAATACAAGTTGTAAAGGAACTGTTTACAAGCGAGCTTCGACTGCGATTTTACTGCATTTTCCAGTTGACGTTCAACTTATAACATTATTTGTTCCGAGGTACAACGTCTCTCAATATTCTTACGATATTATTTTGTACGATTTAGAGCACAATATATTGTGGAGAAAATAACAACAAAAAGATGTAAGACGTTAATCATCCTCAATAGTCGATTCACATAGAGTCGGTCGCATTTGTCTCCACACAAAGTGACAGCCAAAAAAGTGATTCTTTCGAGATTTATTGCAACACGAAACAAAGAAACTGTAAATTATCGAGAGGGAGATTTATCCGCGCGCAGCCCCGACCTTTTCGACCTTCAGTATCGTCGAACAGGAAAGAACCTCCGTCGATGTCTTCGCTACAAACGACACACTTGCAACATTTATTGTATCTTAAGGGGCATAAAACATTGCTCGTTACTTTCACATCAATATTTAATTTTAACTATTACAAAGGATTTTTTGTCCAGTACTCACTCCCTTTTAGTGTTCTAGCAAAAAATCCTTTGTGAATTTCTGCACCATGTTGGCAGAGGCATGCGCTACACTTTTATTGGGCGATCCTTTATTTTTACCTTTCGTTGCAGCTATTTGTTTTATAATAAATTCTAGCACGGTTCAATTCTTTATTAAGACAATATGTTCGACACATACATTCATACAATGAGATCGACAATAAATAACTTTGTATGAACGCGCTCGTAGTTCATCGTAAATCGCTTAAAGAACTCAACTATAAAGTGAAAACTTTACTTTATACGAAAACGGCTAAAGGTAAATCATAAGTTGAAACATTTTTTACTTTATAACCGTGTACTGGAAGGGGTTGGCACCGAGCGAGCGAGCGAGCGGGGCGGGCGTCGGAAGAGCGCGATTACTCAGAAAGTCGCTTACCGCCGTCGCCCTCGCTCGCCATTCAACATGCATTGCAGGAAATTGATATCGGAGCTGGCTACGGCTTCGAGCTTACACCTAACATAAATAAACTATTTGTCCGTTTCCAAATGACGTCTATTATGTACACGATACAGTTTGTTTGTATACTAATAACTGCGAACTTTGTTATGCCTTGTGACTTAACTAGTCAAATAACTTTGCTTTTGATGGATTTTGGCATAGATTTCGTGTGGGTTCTTTGCAATTTAATTTTACTTTGATTACAACCTATCTATTAATCCGTTTGAAATGTTATATTGTATCAATTATATATTCTGTATTTAGTAATGGCTTTAAAACTTGACTAGTGCAGATCGGTCAGCTGCAACCGGGGACCGAACCCCGGTCGCAGCTATGGAGATTTAACTAAAATGGATTATTACTATGAGCTAACGGAGTGATATGACATTAAAGATCTGGAGGGGTCCTGTCATGTACTCACGTTACGAGTCACAGTTTATAAAAGCGTGTGATACCACGGGGAACAACTAGTGGAACATAAATAAGTTTTGATTATAATTCACAAAATATAGTGTCAGTATATTAATTAAAGTTTGTGATGTGGATAGATATTGCTTAACGGTGTGGATGTGAATTACAGCTTCCGTACGTGTGTGTGTATGTATGTGTTTGATGGCCATACATGCCTGCCTATATGTGTTTTAGTAGACTTGAATTAAAATTTGTTTTATGTATAGTCAGGATATCAAACACAGTTGTACAAAGACCACATTAAATTTTAATGGGAGTATTTTTTTTTTACGTATATTCATTCTTTTTATGAGTGTGCTTCACTTTAGGCAATACCGTGACAGTCATATGTCGTGCAAATATATATAAAATATGTATATATTAAAAGTGGTAGGCAGGCAGTTTGTATACATTTACCCAGTCTGCCAATCCAGCTTAGTACCACCACCTATAATACAGATGGCTCAGTCGCGTTTTGGGGTTACCGATTCTATGTAGGCCGGCATAGTGGATGCGACTATTACTTTTTTTGCAGTTATTTAACAGCAGTCGCCTCCATTCATGAACCTCACTTTTGAGTAGGCGGGTTCTGTATAATGTCGATCCACAATAAAACTAAATAATTACATGCACTTACTCCGTTTAATACATGAAAAAGTATCGCAAAATATACATAAAGTCGCTTACAAAGCTGTTTATTACTAGTCATAAAGTACAATATAAGCTAAATATCGTAAACGGTAACATTTGTGATTTTATAAGTACTCAAATTCCAGGTGGCAGTGCGATAATGAGGAGATTTTTATTACATCGCGACATGCACCGACGGACGCCTTTTAAATGCACACTTAACTATTATGTTATACTAAGGTGCACTAACAATGCTAATCTCAATGTGAAATGTCAAAACTAATAAAAACGACACGAGTGAAGTTAAATTCATGAATCTCGGATTTAACGATTTTGGTTTGTTTAGCCGCAATCGTAAAACATGTCTATAGAATTACGTGCACACCGCAAACTGTATTGATTGAACTTGTCGGTTAAATAGTCAAAGCGCGCGATTGTAATTTTAGAAATTGTTTTTTATTAATTTAAATATTTTTGAGGTTTTTTTTTTAAATTTTTATATTAACCTACGATTACAAAATAAAATTTATCTGGGCCATGAAATATTTGCGTTCCTGTCATTCACATCAATGGCCGGATTATGAATATCTCGAATATCATCTTACTATGGCACAATATGGTGGCCGTTTTGACGTTCATGAAGATTCGTATAAATTGGTAATTACGTTGGAAGGAACAATTGTTGTTCTTTATAGTAACAATGAAGAACAACAATTTGCTACTTCAAATGTAATTATTTAATTATACGAAACTTCATGAACGGTCATGTTACACTGCACAGGACATGTTACATTATTGTTTACAAATCTTTAAAAAAATAGTTTATTCTTCGTTTGAGAGTATTTTGATGCTCTCAAATGAATTGAAGTATTATAAGGAGTTATCTTCAACAACATTAAATTATCCAACAATTGGCGGTTGGAACCTATTACGCAAAGAATCGCAGCTGTTCTAAAATGTTGCAAACGGTGACAAAACCTTCTTAATAATAATAGGTCTTTAATTTTCTACATCACCTATACGTTTAGATTAATATTTCGTTTGTTTTTGATTGCCTTAAAACGACAAATTTTGATAATTTCCTCTTAGTATGGTTTGATATACCAGCCCAAATGCTTCAGTGTATACCTAATGTGTTTTGCAATCTTTGATGTATAACCCAGACGACAATTTTCATTCGCGGAAACAATAAATTTTTAGGTTTTTCTTTAAATTCATGGAATACGTATTCACTACACGGAACACCGATATGTGCTATGGATTCAGCAATTTATGTTTTGGCTTTTAAATATATGCTAATTGTATCATTTTTATTATAAAGTTTATTTAATGAATGTTAGTTGTCATGCCTAGTTTTTTTTATTGTAAATAGCAAAGTAAGGCTACAATTTATTTTCTTTGTAGAACAATCGACAAGTGGAATGCTTTGCCAGTCCATGTGTTCCCATTTGACCTTGGATTCTTCAAGCGATGCGTGAAGAAGTACCTTTGGCCGGCATAATGATGGCGGCTGGGGCAGCCATGAAATAACTTGTTTTTTTCAGTCATCACTCTTGGACCTCCTCTTGCTTATCATTAGACTTTAAATATAGCCTAAAAGTTTCCAGTTCCAAATAAGCCGGCATAACCTCCATTTATAGCGGCCCAGCACTTTAACATAACATCAGGATGTATATCCTGTGTCCTATGTATCCTGTAATATGCTAAGCCACAGTAAATAAAAGATAGTAGCAATAGGAAATATCTAATAATACTTTAATAATTTCAGATGAGGTGGACGTGATAGGTTATACGTCGAATCAAAGCGATAGTGAATCGCTGGGTTCTGGCAGCGGTGACAGCGGTGTTGGTAGACACTCACGATCTGAGCGCCGCCATGCAGCACGCCCACGTAGCACTCGCGCTAATACTCATCTCCATGTCTAGGTGAGTACAATAATTTTACATACTAAGCTACTAAAGTGCTTGTATCATAGAAACAGGACAACCAAAGTACATATATCAAAGTTGCATTGGTACCGGTGGGAGGTCTCGAACTCGTGCTCTCGGTTTGCGTAACCATTGCACTGACCTACATCACGGTCGCTTAATACACATATATTGTGACGGTGACTGAGACAACTGTGAACTGAGTCGGTTTTTTAAGTCGTTGGCGCTATTGGTACTCAGGTAAAACAAAGTCAGATGTCGAGTCACAATTAAAAAAATAACAGAAGCTTGGCCTACCGTGGGTAGGCTATCTAGCCATCTGGATTGACGACATAGTAAGTCACGAATAACCGGTGGATACAATTCCAGAGCCTATGTTTAGCAGTGGACGCTTCTGGCTGATGATGATGATGATTCATACCAGTGACAAATAATTATAGGCAGAGTCAAACGCACGGCTTAAACTCTGCCTATAACTTTCACATCTACAATTCTCTTCATAATTTAGTTATTAAAACGCGACACCTAACGTTGACTTGCCTGATGGGTAAGGAAAGGGTAGTCCAAGAGGTAGAACGAATGAATGAATGAATCTGACATCTGACCTCAAATTGCCTGATAGTTTTAATGAATTTTCTAAATTATGTTTTTATTTTATTTTATTGTTACAAAGGAAAATGCGTTTATTACTGATATTGATTATATTTACTAGATCATGGCCGAATATTGTACGTGATTTATATTATTTATTTATTGCTTATGTTTTCCTTTTTGTTGCTTGCGTGACATACTTATGCAATATTTAGTTTCGTGTGAAATTATGTCAGTAGTAATGTCCTTGCCCTTCTAATACATTCCATTGAGTAATAAATAATTCACATAAATACATTAAAATCAATGAATTAAACAAATTTTATGCGGATTACTATCGCGTTTATTTTGGTTTTGATTTATTATTCCAACGTTTCGAGACCTTTGCAGCCACCGTGGTCACGGAAATCAATTGTAAAATCAAAACCGAAATAAACGCAATAATAATAGTAATTCATTCAAAGTTCGCGCAAAATCTAAGAAAATACTACTTTAAAATCTCTATGAAGTTTTACTGTGATACTGTGATACTTGACTTGTATGGTAACCAAGGTCATCGCCGACGTCTAAATAACTCAGTTTACAATTGCCTTAGTCGAGCTTTTTACGCTTCGCTTGAATGGCCCAAGGTTATAGGATGAGGAGAACACATAGGCGAACACAGCGCCGAATCGTTTATTTCTGCTTTCGATTCGGTCAACCGAGTGCTTACTCCGGTCCTGTGGGATTAAAAACACGAGGTAGATAAAAGGCTAAAGAGTTTCTCGAAATATTCTTAGTATCTCTATAGGTTATTAAGAACGCATCGCAATGGTTACGCAAACCGAGAGCACGAGTTCGAGACCACTTTGGTTGTCCTGTTTCTATAATACGAGCACTTTAGTAGCTTAGTATAGAAATGTAAATTTTAAAAAATACTGTCTGTTTCTATATTGAATATTTATTTAATTAGGGCGCGACATTTGACCTTGATTTCAAAGAGAATCTTTGACTTCGACTGTAAACGACTGATTTAGTTGCTTCAGTCGTGAGTGCTGGTTTTGAACAGTGTGTTAATGTGTGTTTTGTTTCAGATGGGCGGCGGGCGAGGGCGCGGTGGTGCGGGGCGCGGCCTCTGTAACATAAGTTTATAAACAAATTGTAGAACATTTTGTTGATATATTGTATTAAGGCGTTATCTCCGTGGATGTGTGCTCGGGGGAACGCAGCCGTGCCACTCTCTCCTCATGCTGTACCTGAACTCCGTCGGTTTCATATTCTCCATTTTATTCGTGGACATTTTTTTGTTGAGTTATATTATTGGCTCGCAAACGAGACGTTTCCTTAACATTATGACCCATCACCGAGTACAAAATTGCCAAAAAAAAATTATTTATATTCAAATTTTATTTCTTATCAGAATTGTATTTACTCTTATTATTTTATATTTAACTAACAATTATCTATGTTATATACATTTATTTGATTTAGAGCGTAGCTCGCGTTGACCAAAATCTTGCAATATCACAAAACATTATTTATTGTCTTAATTAATTAAACTTAATTTCAATTCATAATTGTAATAGATTAAAATGGCTCTGAGGTCATATTAATATGTTATTAATGCATTTTAACCTATCACATTTATTGATTGCCATCTTATATAGGTGTTTGTTAACTTCAGCAATAATCATATCAAAGATGAAACATTACCTCATACACAATTAATTAAATTTGCTACTTTTAGTACATGATTTCAGGACATTATTACTACTTTCAGTACATGATTTTGCTGATTTTAGTACATGAATCATTAGTAGATAATTTCAGTACATTATTACTACTATCAGTACATGATTTTGCTACTTTTTAGTACATCATTTAGTAAATGACTGCTACTTTTGTGTACATGATTTAGTAAATGATTTTGCTACTTTCAGTACATGATTAAGTAAATGACTTTGCTACTTTCAGTACATAATTTAGTAAATGATTTTGCTACTTTTAGTACATGATTTAGTAAATGAAATAGTACCTAGTTGAATGTTCGGCCATGTTGTTATAGTTGATTGTTACATGTTACGCTTATAATGCCATCGCTTGTACTACATTCAGCGGTCACTGACATTAAACATGATTTCACCAATCAATTAGCTAATTTGTATAGATAATATTCAAATATATATGTATATAGATATTAGTATGTTATGCGACCGCTGTAACTGCATGTTGTGCGGTCGTGTTGTTTGTTTTTAATATAATGTGATATACACGCCAGGCACTCATTCAATATGATTGCATTGGTACGTCCACCTTTGGCTATGATACACCGTTCTGTTTATTTAAATCACACACGCAATATTGTCGGAAACATGAACTTCTTCTCTTGTTATGTTAAGTATTGAAATTGAATATCATTTGATCTCACATCCTTGTCACATAAACGATGCACTCGCTCATCCTCGAGTATTTGCCACGAGAAAATTGAATCTATTTATAAAATGTAGAATTTATTTATTTTAATTTTATCTTCAAAATTGTATATATTTTTTTATATCTTCTGTGCTGATTGGTGGTTTAAATTCAACGGTTGAACGAGTGCGTGTTCGCCTCACCCCTCAAGGGGTCGAGGAGGTTTTTTAGTAAGAGCAGCAATTTAGGTGAATAAATCTTTTGTTTTATAGTAACCATGTGACAATGTGGAGTAACTTTTAATTCTTGAGTCAATTTTGTACACAAACATTTTATATCTATTATTATTATTATTTTTATGAAGGAGGCCCATTTGTCGTCACATTTGGCTTTTTTATTCTTATTTTCTTTAAGCTTATTGTAAATTTTTTTTTAGATATATTTTACGTAAGGATAGGTTTTAATATTATTATCATTTGTAATTAAAATAAATTGTAATGTTTGTTTTTAGAAATGACAGTCTGATCTCTTAAGATAATAATGATGTGTGTGTCGTTATGTGCGCGGAAGTCCATTTTGTGACGGCACCCAACATGGCTGCCCATCCCAGAGGCACTCTTTAATATTACCACTTTCTATCACAAATAATTATATATTCATTTATAGTTTTATGACATTTTCTTTTATTTGATTCTTTTTATATATATAACATATGTATAATATGAACGCGTCCAGTAATATGTGTGCGCCCCGCGTTGTCGCATGTTTTACGTCGCGACTGTGTCTTGTGCGATGTGAGGTCAGTTCATTATTTGAAAGAAGCACGCCTGCACGTCTGGGGAACGCAATTTTGGTGTGAATTCCAAAATTATTGTAAGACTGAACGCTGAGCTGACTGAACTTTCAGTCGAGACTTAAATTATGCGTTTTCTCAACGACAAATAAGTTTCATTTTAGCTCCCGTTTCACCATTTTCCAACAACTAAATTATTTTCTTATTTGTAATGGCGGCGAGAATATATAAGTTTGGAATATTTACAAAATTATCCGTCTTTTATTACCGAGAACATGGGAATGTGGTGAAACGCGACCGCGACACGCATCAGTGTGGCGCAAATATATATATTCAGTTAGTTTGGACGCAGTGTGGCACCCTCACTCAGGTGCAAGCGGCGCGGCGGGGAATGCTTTAAGAGTACAAATTCTGTGTAAGCCCTATTTGAGTGTTAACGCTAAGTGTTAATATTAAACACGAAACAGGGAGAATATTAAAGTTAAGTAGTGCGGAGCGAGTAACGCGGCTGCGCTCCCGGTAGTTCTGCCTTCGATGTTGTATCTCTCCTTGTGGTGCGCCCACTCGCCGCGGCGGCGCTGTCAATTGCGAGCTGTCCATTGTTGTTAGCGATGCCGCTGCGGTGCGATGGGCGGCTGTAGATTGTGCGTCGCAGGCGCAACTTTCATTAGATATGATAATGTGTTATTAGAAAATGAAACTGTAATAAAGAGCGGCCGACGATGGACGCCGCGGACGGGCGACGCGCGCACGTCCTTCTCTTTTTACATAATTATCAACTTAGTCTAGAAATTTTAGTCGGAATTTGTAATTTGATAACCAAAAAATTGTATTGTAAATATTTGGAGCGAAAATTTTTTATACAAAATTTCCTATCTGCCATGGACCAAGTTGGACTGACGAGGCGCGCCCGTCCGCGGTCTTTCATGTTGTCGTAGAGGCAAAGTACCCACTGTCGTTTGGCAGCGTTATTGAATGTACTTGACGAAATGTGGCACATACAGTTTTGCATCAGAGTGTATACATAGAGGCACGCGATTGTCGGCACATCTCGACGACGACCATTTTATAAATTCGAGTCTCAACTCTAGGCAAATAGTTAAGTTAGATTTTGTGATGAAATATTTTAAATTACGTATGCCGTTCATATTCGTGTACTGTATTATACATTCTGTGTAAAAAAAAGATATAGAACTAATTAATAAATTTATGAATAAATGTGGGAAGTGTATTATTTTATATTTGTTTTCTTGTTCTATCCCTCGTAACTCTTACCTTTTTATATTCCTAAATTAAGCAGAAGTTGGCCCATTCCATAACCAATCCTTTGGCCGGCATAGTGACGGCGACTGAGGCAGCTGTGAACAATCCGGTTTTTTCAGTCGCCACTCTTGGACCTCCTCTTGCTTAACTTCAGGCGGTTCGGCACACTGCCAGTGGCGTAAAGGGGCGGGGGCGGCGAAATTTAATAAAAACTTAAATAAAAAGTTAAAATTTGAACCTGAAATTCATAATTTTGTTGTACCTATGATTGGAATTCCTAAATAAGTGGGCGGCAATTTTTTTTCCACCCCGGGCGGCTGACTCCCACGTTACGCCACTGCAATGCAAATAAATTTATTAGAAAGAAAAGATTGGCAGACTGCTATCCGGGATCCATGCTATCCCCTCTTGAATCCCCGATAGCAAAAAGATAGCAAGAAAGAAAAAAAAACGACTCAGTTTAAGGCTGCTTCAGTTTACATCACAATGCCGGCCGGAGATGCTTTATCAGGCTCGATTGAAGGATTCACATGCCGATTGTTCATATTTACATGTCTTATGTCCAAGTTATGAAGTAGGAGTTATGGACACTGTTTCTTAGCATTCTAGTAAGTAAAACTGACATACATTTTTTAGGAATAGAATTTAGTGCAGACAATATTTAAGTCGCAGAATGTAATTCTGGAAGATTATATCTAATAAGTTTGGTGGAGGATGAATTTTTGGGCACACTAAAATTATTTCCAATTAGAAAACATATGCTGTTACCAAAATATATCGTAACAGCACTTACCTAGTCGCCTTTTCCTTAGAACGATGAGCAGAAAAAGAGCGCTGAATTGAGCCGTGCAGTATAAGGGTAAGAGGAGCACTGGAGGACAGTTAGTCTTAGCTTGAGATCATATAAGTATATTATATGATCTAAGGTCTCAGTTCACGACGTGAACTATACTTTACTATTTTTAAATTCGTACGGCTGCAACCTAGTTTTATTTGAAATAAACTTTTTTTGTGTTTAATATGATTTAATTTGTTGATATTTTTACTCAAATCGGTTATAATTAGCAATTTTCTTGTAATTTATTTCGTCAAATGCCTTTCCGAATTAAATCAATCAAATTGTGACGCCTTTTTCCCACAGGGATAGGCAGAGACAATGGAGCACCACTTACCACGATCCTTACATAACTCCATTGCTTCCTTAACAACCACAATTCTCTTCATACAGGCTCTGTGGTTATGGGCACTAGGCAACTTAACTTTCTTGAGGATGTCTCCGATTTGGTCGATTGCGAAATAAATGAAAATATTTTGATTTACTGAGGTACGGTACGGTACGGGAATCTCAACCGTTTAATTGACGACAGGCGTGGACGAACGGTTTAGCGACTGGTTTGTTGCGCGTAAAGTCCCGGGTTCGATCCCCGGTCGGAGCAAATATTTGTTTCATAGCTTTTATTTGTAATATTTAATAGTATTAAATATTGCAAATATTTGTTAATAAAAAAAAAAGAGATGGATATTTGCTTCGGGTCTGGTTTACAAAGAGTGGTAGGCAGTGGTACCCAGTCTGCCGATCCGGGGTAGTACCACCACTTACAAGTATACAGACCGTGAAGTGATTTGGTCACGTTTCGGGATCAGCTTGTAAGTTGCCGGTTCCATCTAGGCCGGCATAGTGGATGTGATTGCTATTCACAGTTATTGAATTGTAGTAGCAGTGACATTCATTCATGGACCACACTTTGGCTTAACATCAATCGGGGTGCTGTCATAATGTCGAGTCACAATAAAAAATTAAAAAAAAAATATGGTCGGCGTCGGCACACTGTGCTTACCGACCGAGTAAGCCAATTTTATTTTCCCCACCATTAGCTCGTTTAGACCGACAATTCGGGCGCGGAAAAGTCTAATCTAAAATAAATAAAATTCTGTGATAATTTTGTAAACTTTATTTATAAATTGAATAAACAGCAAACAATATGGCACCACATACAGCCGACACACCTTTTAACAGTAAAATTTCGGGGATTGCAAATAAAAACTTTGGCATAAATCCTGACGCCCATCTAAGGGCGTTTATTTATCTGAAATAAACCCCAATAAGGGTTTTAAGAATAGAGCAAAATCAAGCACACAACTCCGTATCATGTTGCCTAGGTGGGCTCCGGACTTAAAGGAACATATTTTTTAGAGCAAACGTTTTACTAAAATATTATTTACAATAATTTGTGACTATCTTAATCAATACATTTTTTTAAACCAATCGATATCATTGTCCTGCAAGTAAAAATCTAGTTTTTGTTTTATATTTCAAATGCGATTGGACGAAGGCGATTTTATAGCATGTTAATATATTTTTTTATAAACAACAAATATCCTTGTAACGTATAAATACAGAGGGGAAGTGCGTTTACAAACCTGGGCCTCGATTCTCTTAATCTCGATTCTCTCATTTAGGGTCGAAAAAGCAGTGAAATTGCATCGCACTGATATTTGACATCTTCGTAACCAATCAGCGAATAAGAAATCAAAAGGTAAACTACGTTTATCGGCGGTGCGGTGATTTTCGTCAGCCCATGCTTATTAAGAGAACCGGGGCCAAAGCGTATTTTCGCCTCGTATAGGCTCGTTTTCATAAAGTTTTAAGGCACATATGGCTCTACGTGAATGCGCTTCTGGTACGCACGCACGCCCGTGTAGGCTCGTACAATAAAAACCGCCTGGGTTGTAAACGCGCTTACCTATGGTCAAGGAATTGCTATGTGTCTATTATTATTTACGTCATGCATAAAATCTATCAACTTTAAAACATAAAGTTGATAGATTACCGGCATAAAGTCTGACATGTACAAATAACAAAGACGTAATGCCGCCAGACATTATGTTTGTGTTTAACTCTTAGAATAATACACAATATAAATTGAACGTTCTAATTCATAAAATATAACATAATATGGTCAAATCCCTCTAAAAAGTTTTGCATCTATATATTAATTTACAAATTTTAACCAAATAAATTATATTTAAATTTTATTATGACATATATAATCGATATTTAACAAAAACTAAACCAAACACGTTTATTTTATATTAATTTAATACACAAAAACTAAACACAAATTATCCTTATATAATAAAAAAGTATTGTGATCAAAAAGTAGTAAGACTTTTCAAAGACGACAGGCGTGGACGAACGGTTTAGCGACTGGTTTGTTGCGCGTAAAGTCCCGGGTTCGATCCCCGGTCGGAGCAAATATTTGTTTCATAGCTTTTATTTGTAATATTTAATAGTATTAAATATTGCAAATATTTGTTAATAAAAAAAAAAGAGATGGATATTTGCTTCGGGTCTGGTTATCAGAGTGGTAGGCAGTGGTACCCAATCTGCCGATCCGGGGTAGTACCACCACTTACAAGTATACAGACCGTGAAGTGATTTGATCACGTTTCGGGATCAGCTTGTAAGTTGCCGGTTTCACCTAGGCCGGCATAGTGGATGTGATTGCTGCTCACAGTTATTGAATTGTAGTAGCAGTGACATTCATTCATGGACCACACTTTGGCTTAACATCAAGCGGGGTGCTGTCATATGTCGAGTCACAATAAAAAATAAAAAAAAATTGAAATTCCCGGGCCTATCCCAATTATGCAAATGCAAAACCTCCGCAATTTTCCAAAGTTTCCATTTTTTCTAATCCAGTATATAATAGCTAATATGAAAATAAAACATAATACATAAACGAAATAGATTGTTACCGGCACGTGGTTTCGAACCCGTAGATCTTGGTTTGCGTGACCAATTCACCACTACTAGATCATGATCGCCTTGACTTACCTAATGGTAAGCAAGATGAGGTCTAATCTAAAAGCTTCGACGACTGAATAAGTCGTTGACTGTTTATTTTTATATGACGGCCTTAATTGCCGTCCCTATGCCGGCCAATCAATCGTTCAAATGTCTTGCAATACAAAAGACTCAATGGCACCAGTTTAATACAGAAAACTACATATCTAATTATCCTAGCGAAGGCCGATTATATATGCCATAAAAACTAACAACCAAAGTTAAACTTTACTATCATATAATTTTTATTAAGACAATTTATATGAAGCTCGAATCAATTAAGGCTCCCTACAACATAAATGGAGTAGAAATTAAATTTATAAACTCTATATATACTAATTTATGTCAAAGTAAAATATTACAATTAAATAATTATTAAATTTTATCATTATCATTAATATTTTTACATAATTATAGACTCTGTAGCCTTTGCCTAAAAAAATAAGAAAACAAATGAGAGATTGTGACGTGTTAAATGCGCGCTTCTTTGCGGCTACCGACAATTTTACGATTTACCTGTATTTTTGAGTATTTAGATTAGATGTCGAGATAAACACAATTAATTCTCGTGTTTCTTATAAAATCCTATCCATTACAATACATAATTATGATTAATTTATGAATTATTAATGAGAATTGGATAGAAAAATTCACGTGTCCACATCGATCTATTGCGACCGAGTGTCGAACCCAATATCTGTCGCTTAACGCACGTTCGCTCTGACTAGCTAAAGCTACACAGCGGCGTCGGAATACTTCCGAGTTAACTTTTTTATCGTATTTCAATGCTTGTTTTCATAATATTTAACTTTAATATTCGAGAATTTTATTCACATTTAACTTTTTAAATTGTAATGATCTATTTATATGCAAAAATAAAAAATAATAACAATTTTTAAAGAAGACTCGACTACGCTGCTTAAACTGGATTGCAGTCCATTAATGGAGGACCACACTCCATGGAGGCGATTGCTACTACAGTTAAATAGCTGCAAGTAGTAGTCGCATCTACTATGCCTGTTTCGGGATTACAAGTTGATAACGAAACGCAGCTAAGTCACTTTACGGTCTGTACAATTGTTGTAGTACCCCGGTTCCGCAGTCTCAGACTGAGCAAACGACTGCCGCTCTTTAATAACCAGACTCAGAGGACGACGACAGGCGTGGACGAACGGTCAGAGCTTGGTTTGTTGCGCGTAAACTCCCGGGTTCGATTCCAAGTCAGAGCAAATATTTGTTTCATAGCTATTATTTGTAATATTTAATAATTATATTAAATATTGCAAATATTTGTTAATAAAAAATAGAGATATATTTGCTTCGGGTCTGGTTATAAAAGACTGGTAGGCAGTGGTACCCAGTCTGACGATCCGGGGTAGTACCATCACTTACAAGTATACAGAGGGTGAAATGATTTGGTCGCGTTTCGGGATCAGCTTGTAAGTTGCCGGTTCCATCTAGGCCGGCATAGTGGATGTGTGACTGCTACTCACAGTTATTGAATTGTAGTAGCAGTGACATCCGTTCATGGACCACACTCCAGCCCAACATCAAACGGGGTGCTGTCATATGTCGAGTTACAATAAAAAAAAGGAAATATCTGCCTGTTCTTAATAACAAAAATGATATACTAACATATTCATTCATACAACCTATGTCGACTATAAAGACCAAATTCCATAGCTACGAATGTGATACGTGTTTTTTTTTATATCTTGCAACCGCATCAATGGAATTCGGCCTTTAATTTCTCATAATTCCAATTGACATTTCAAAAGCAATGAAGCAATTGGATTTCATTTCTATAAACAAGCCAAAGTAAACTGCATAAAATACTTTATTGTTTAATATTTATATACAAAAATATAAGAAACTAATATTTGTGTCGTTAAAATTCAAACGTGGCCATATCCACCTCACTTTCGATTTTCACATTTTACATTTATTAAATAGATAAAAGTACATAAAAGGACTGTATGAATTCAAAATTGTTTAAATCCATCCAAAAATGGTACAAAATGCAAACGTTTCATCTTATTTTGGTTCAAATGTGGCCATATCCCTAGAACATAACGCGCTATATCAATTTCGACCAATCATAACGCAGGGTTTATGTTGATGTGATTTTAAAATGTCATTTTTTACATTAATTAATAGGTACTCCGTAAAGATTTTATAATATTTAAATAGGAAAAATGCATAGTAAAAAAGTAATATTACCTTCTGGACAAACTAGAAAGAAAACAATAACGAATAAAATCATAAAACGGAAATTAAATACTAATAAATTATAAGTAATTATGTTTTTATTTCTTCATTTGATCCTTTTCGTATGTTAGTTTAGATATCACCAGGGTTGTCAAATATATAATTGTTGGATTGCAAATTAAAATGGTTGTGGGTGTTGCAAGATGGCTTTATAGTACATCTGCTTTTATTATCAGTATAAAACGGAATTATTTTTATAAATAAAAGTATACAAGTAATCTAACTTAAGTAAAAAAAACAATGAACTAAATAATGTTCGCGCAAAATCTAAGAAAATTCTATGAGCCAAAACAAGAAAAAAATATAAATCCGCAAACTGTAACATTGGCTAAGAACTCATGGTAAGATTTGGTGTCGGGCCCGCGGCGGTTTTGGGCTATCGGGCTCGTGAATTTTTTTTTTATTGTGACACGACTATTGACCACAATCCGTCTGATAATAGGCAATAGGAGGTCCAAAAGTGACGACAACTGAAAAATAAAACGGCTGCCCCAGTAGCCGTCACTATGCCGGCCAAAGGTGCTTCTTCACGCATCGCTTGAAGGATCCAAGGCTATAGGATAGAGAGAATACATGCGCTGGCAAAGCATTCTATGACTTCCGTAGAATGTAAAAATGTATGTTCAAATTACTATTTTAAAACTCACGACACGATTTCGGTCCCTGCGATTGTCGTAGCCGCGCTGACGAACTACATGAATCGCCCGACAATCGTACGTTCTCCAATTGTAGATCGCAGGGTTTGCGGGAGCTGGCCGCGACTGGTCGTCGTGCTATACATTGTGTGACTGTTTGTTGACTTACAAACAGGTATTAAAACGATTTTGATACGTTCGAATAAATAAAATGAGTTTGAAGTTGACCAAATAAATAATAAACAATCAATTTAATTGTATAGATATATTTTTCTATGGACAAGACTGAGAAAATAAATATGAGCATTTGAATTTTCATATCGACGGTTTCCGGGCTATTTGTTTTAAGCGACATTTTGACCGATATTGACTTATATACATATTCGGAATCAGCGATTTTTTTTGCGTCGACTGAGTCGACTTTGGTGACGATCAGAGTACTTTTTTGGCGCTTCAAACAATGCCATTTTTTGGGGCGATCCGAAATTTCATTGTATGAACCGACGCGAAATATGTCCTTTTATATAGAAAGTGTACTTGAGCCACAAAAGTTTTTATTGGTTATTTACTTAAGCGTTTTTGTCTTACACACAAATCATCCAAACGGGTCATTTAAAGCGTTTTTCCTGAAGTTACATTCTATAGGTGATGTTTGTTAAAGCATTACACCTTCCCCAAAAAAGATATAGTCATGTCGCTTAAAACATTTAGCCTGAATCCCAAATTGGTATGCAATGTCGCTTAAATCATTTCGCTTGCATCTGTTTTTAGTAAAAAAAAGGCTATTAAAACATTTTGCCCTGTAGTTGAAACAGTCTTTAAATGGCAAATCAACCTTTATTCCTAAATCGGTTAATTTTTGATTGGTCGCTTCAAACAAATTAAATCTACAAGTACTATAACTTCATTCATTTTTCCTATACCGATTACATCGAAAACTTGACACTGCAAATTTTGTATGAATCGTTGTACCAAATGTCGGTTAAAACAAAACATTTTCGCCGCTCGCGTCCATTAAACAAGCAAGTTTTTATTCTATATCCCCCTGAACGGGCGCTTCAGTCTACACCACATCGTGCCATGTACAATGTGTCCCAAAATTCAACGATAAAACTGCAACAGAGGGTGGCCCTGGTCATGACTAGACGAGAAAAGAAATTAAAAAATTGTTTTTTTTAAGTTACGAAAAAAATGTATTTTTTAAAAAAATTAAATTTTTTGTATCAGTAAGCTGAATATATCTGCTATTTATCACAATCCTTGAAAACCCCAGAAAACATATAGTTTTTACATAAAAATGATTTATATTACATTTTTTGATTAAAATGTTAAAAAAAAATACTTTTAGTACACTTTCACTCATCGTGGTGTAAAAAAAGTATGAATACTACTATGGCAAGTTTTATCAAAAAATGACGCAACTAATCAAGATTCTAAAATGGTATAATACTCTAGGAAAACTAGCCAAATAAAAAAATACAAGTGGTATTTCTAAACAAGAACCAAATTTCATAAAATTGTTGTTTAAATTATTCACTTTTACTATGGGATCAAAACAGGTTTTTGTTAGTCAATATTATTTTAAAACTAGAGAAAGAGAGATTTTACGTTAGAGCGAAATAGACAGATGTTAATTTTTGAATATAACAATGGGGCAAGTAGAGAAGTTGCTGTTATCAGTCAGTATGCTCTGTTCCTTTGTTTACTGTGCGCCGTTCCGCATTAAATTGGCTCTCGTACTGACGACTTTTGGGTTGGCTTTTGGACTCGATTAAGTGATCTGCAAACTGGACTGACCTGGCATTATTTTGGACTGTGATTGTGAGTTTTGTGAATTGGACTTTTGACCTAGTGGACTGTTTTGTATTTATCATGCCGCTACCATACACACCATGGGAATACGCTAATATGCACTTAATTTATGGTGAATGCCGAAGCAATGCAAACTCTGCTAGCAGATTGTATCGGGAAAGTACCCAAATGCTCAAAGATTTTAGAGTATTTATAAATGTACATTAAGCGTTTTCGGAGGATCGTTTACCATCTAATAGGAGAAACGCTGGAAGACCAAGATCGGATCGAGATGAAGAAGTTCTGCATGAAATAGAAATGGATTCAACTACTTCGGAAGCAGCTACGGGAATACCAAGAAGTTCTGCTCATCGTATTTTAAAATATCACAGGCTTTGCCCATATAATTACAGACGTGTGCAGACGCTATTACTGCCGCTACAAAAGCACAGGGAAGATTCTCAATTCTTAGATAAAGTTTTATGGTCGAATGAATCAACCTGCAAGAAAGATGGCTATTTAAATTTTCACAATCTACATAGCTGGAATTATATAAATCCACACCTGGTGAGACAAGATAAATCCCAATACCAATTCAACCTTAACCTTTGGACGGGCATATTAAATGGAAAAGTGATTGGGCCTTTTGAGTTACACGGAAACTTAGATGGCAATAGTTATTTGAACTTCTTACAAAATAACATGTCAGAATTATTAGAAGACGTGCCTGTAAGTGATTTACGATACTTATGGTATGGCTCACTATGCCCGTCCTGTGCGAGATTACTTGAACAATGAGTTTCCAGGGCGTTGGATCGGGCGACTTGGTCCTATTTCATGGCCACCCCGTTCACCTGACCTATACCCCCTGGATTTCTTCTATTGGGGTTGTCTCAAAGACAGGGTCTACTCAAAACCCATTACAACATTGGACGAACTTCGCCAAAAAATCACTCAGGCTGCGGATCACATAAATGCTGGAAGTTATGCAAGACGAATAAAACGATCATTTTTAAGGCGATGTCGTGCTTGTATTAATGCAGGTGGCAAACAATTCGAACATTTATTGTAATTAAATTCAATAAAAAATTAAATGTTTTATTGTTTAAACTAGTTGTTTTATTTCATTTTATATCCATAAACCCATTTTGGATACAAAGTAAAAGTAGGTAATTACTATAATATTCAAAAATTAACATCTGTCTATCTCGCTCTAAGGTAAAATCTCTCGCTCTCTACTTTAAAATGATATTGACTAACAAAAACCTGTTTTGATCCCATAGAAAAAGTTATTAATTTAAACAGTTTTATGAAATTTGATTCTTGTTTAGAAATACCACTCGTATTTTTTTATGTGGCTAGTTTTTCTAGAGTATTATACCATTTTAGAATCTTGATTAGTAGCGTCATTTTTTGATAAAACTTGTCATAAAAATCTTTCAACATTTTAAGCAAAAAATCAATCAAATTGTCACGCCCTTTTCCCACAGGGATAGGCAGAGACAATGGAGCGCCACTTACCACGATCCTTATACAACTCACTTGCTTCCCTCACATCCACAATTCTCTTCATACAGGCTCTGTGGTTATGGGCACTAGGCACCCTAGCTTTCTTGAGGATGTCTCCGATTTGGTCGGAAAACACTCTCCTGGGCCTGCCTTGTTTAACGCATCCACCCACATCAGATTTATAAATTCCTTTCGTCAATCTACTTTCACTCATCCTTTCCATGTGCCCAAACCATCGAAGCATTCCTTTGTCAATCCTTGTCACTACATCTTCTTTCAAACCACATCTATCACGCAGTATCTATCCACATACACTCCTTAACGACCGCATTTCAACAGCGTTAATTCTACTCTCATGCTTCTTCTCATATCCAACCTTCACTTCCATACATTAATGTAGAAACAAGCACCGCATTTGGAACAGCCATCCGTGACTTTTGGGACATTATTTTGCTGTTCATGATACTATGGATGGCACCATTCACTACGTTACCCTTTTGCACTCTTCTCTCAATATCTTCATCACACTTCCCATCCCTAGTAAACATACTTTCCAAGTAAACAAATTTTGAAAAAAATTTATTTTTTTTCGTCACTTAAAAAAAACAATGGATATTTTTCAATTATTTTTTTTCTTGACTAGTCATGTCCAGGGCTACCATCTGTTGCAGTTTTATCGCTGAATTTTGGGACACATTATATGCCAAAGTGATTCTTATTGAGTACAACACGATATTTAAGTAACATTATGTTAATAAATAAAAAATGGTAATTATTAATAGTTTTGTTTTATTAGTTTTAATTTTATTATTGAAACAACAAAGAGTTATTTCCCTTCTAACCAAAGTATTATTATGTTTTAACCGACTTTTATTTTAAAATTTACTAATTTATTGTCATTTCAAACAATTACTTTTTAAACACTATTTGCCTCTTTAGTCATTTATCCTGTATCTCAACTGTGTTTTACTAGTCGTATAAACTAATTTGCCTTTTTCTGTTTTATTCTTCACGTTGTAATTGATACAATTAGCCTTACTCTAAAAAATACAAAAGTTATACTTAAAGCGTTTTGCTTGAATCTATTACTTGCAACATTTGGTGCTTAAATCATTTAGCCTGATTCTACAAATTGATTAAGTATGGGCGTCTTGTATTAAGCGACACATATATCTGCTAATAGCGCTTTTTTAAAAGAAGTATCTTAATCAAATTATGGGGGATATAATATGAAAATAGAAAAACTTTACTTTTTTGAAAACAAACCAGGTTTCAAAAAGTTATGAATTTTTTTCTCGAAATCAAAACTTTAAATCGCTCTCCTGTAAAGTTTTAAAAATGTCGCTTAAAACAAATAGCCCGGAAACCGTCGATATATATCTGTGTTGAACCTAGCATAATAACAAACCTACAGAAGAAGTTTGAAATTTCGTTTTTTTCTCTTAATTTACCTATACATAAATTAATAATTTTAAGTCTGAAAATAGTGTTATTTATTCTTTTATTGTAACGCAACATGTGACCTTGACTTAATTGATGGTAAACAAGGGAAAGTTCACCAGTGTTGACGGCTGAAAAGACCGAGGCAGTACTACGTTCGTGTGAGTCGCCTTCACTATACCGGCCTAAGGTGTTTCTTTATGGTCCGCTTGAACAATCCAAGGGTATAGGAAGAGGTGTAAAATGAGCGCGTAAAACATTCTACATGACGATAATTCCATAAAAAAACGACGCGCCAAACAATCTAGTTTGGCTAACAATGTACTTTAATAAAATAGGTATTTAAATACCTATTTTATTAAAGTACACCTTTAGCCATTATTCCTACCTACTTTTACTTGTGTCAACCCTGATTACGTCATCACTGCTTTTTCGTTTCAAATTTGTCCATGTCCACTGTCAGTTAAATCAAAACTAGTCAAATTCTTTAGGTTCAAATCAAATCTTGCCATCTCCAAAAATAATATCAATAATTTACTAAAACTAGAGCTCATATAACTACTGAGGTTGTTTAAATATTAATTATACATTAAACTATTATATTAAATGTCAAAAAAAAGAGGATTAGGTCTTTCGACATGTACAATAAAGAAAAAGCATGATTTCTACAGTTTAATTTATTGTGGATTTGGCCACGTATGAATTTTAACGACAGATTTGTTAATTATAATCTAAATAATAACAAAAAATAATTATATTACTCCTCACACACTCTTTAACGCTAATAAAAGTGAGCATTAAATATTAAAAACTTATAATAATACTCGTAATTTAATAACCATAATTAAGTTCCGTTAACGAAAATAAAAACTAATTAAATTACTCTCAAAAAAACAAAATTAAAGATGCTATTCAAAATATAAAGGGCATACTAACCATATAATATACATTATGTAATCGTTGGCGCCTAATAAAATTAAAATACAGTTGCACCCATTATGCTGGTTGTAAGTACAATGGATGCGACTGAGTCACTTTACGGTCTGTAATTGGGATGCATCGAAACCTACTTTTGCCGATACGATACTGGTATTTATGAATAAAAGAATCGACGATACCGATAGGCTTCAAAATGTGCAAAAGAAATAGAAATTTAAAAACAAAACAAATATACTTATGATATTTGAAAAGTAATTAATATTGTAAAAGTAATTAAATTAAATATTAATTCAATAAACATAGTTTAATTTGAAATTAATAATTAATGTTAACATATATGAGTTTTTTTTGTTTAGTAAACACATTATCTTGAATTATTAGGTAAAAGAAAAGGAAAATCGTTTACACGAACGTACGAATCAAGGGGATGGCGCTTCTACACGATGGATGGTTTTAGGGCGGAATCAAAAATGCATCAATGTATCGGCAAACTAATATCGCCTAATCCGATATAACGGAAAACGATCGATATATCGATATCGGATGCATCCCTAGTCTGTAACACTTGAAGTGGTGGTACTACCCTGAATCGCAGACTGGCAGACGACCACCAACTGTCTGCCTTCTACTTTACCTAAACCTGGTTTCCAAATCTAGACTGATTTTAAAAATATAAATATTATCATTTTTATATCTATTTTGTTCGGAATAAAGGTGCATCTAAAAGATAAAAGTACAGGAAAATTATATCTACTTTATTATTATATTAAATTATAATAATATTCAAAGTAGAATAAAATATTGCACAAATAATGCATCCATAATGCAGCCCTAATTTTGAATAGCCATTAATTCCCTAAAGCAATGGCACATTTCAAACCATTATAAATAACCCGTCCGTTTTAAAATTCCCTCTTACCCACTTCAAGAACAATGAAAAGTGAATAGCATTTTAAATTAGACGATCAATAAAAGACCAAGTGGTCAAACATATATTTCTCTTTTTCGCACATACCAGTTTTCCAATCAGTTGTCACAGTGCGGAACTAGTTGCAAATGGTCGTCTTCCCCTCGACGTCTTTGTGGTCTGGGATTTTGTAAAAGCGAAAACCTTTGTTCGTTTTGGTTGTTCTGCTTCTTTGCGAGCGCGTTACGAAAATGACTTTCACCTGTAAATAGAAATATTGTAATAATCTTTGGCTGACCATACTCAGGCAGTTACAGTTTGAAGAGGTCAATCCTCTTCAAACTGTAACTGCATAGTTATAGATAACAGCTGAAGTAACATGTTTTGTTACCTACTTACTATACGTTTTGCGCATGTGTATAAAATTGCTTCAATTTGATTAAAAGTTTGTTTAGACGGTTCAAATCGCAAACGATTTCGCAGTTGATAAACTAAATTCGCCTCGTGTAAACGCCGTGTAAGTTGCTCAATGGCTAACTGCTTGAGCTGCCCGTGTATGTCAGCTCTTAGTTTCTTTTATAGTAGTTATCTGCGAGTTAATTAAAAATATACCTGGTAAGGAAAGTGGACGACCACATATGGAAAAATCATGAGATCTTGGCGAAGCTGACCGCGATGATCTCGCACGTGAGCTGCTATTATTATTCACGTTTAAACGGCGAGGTGATCTACCAGTACCCTAGAACATGAGACAATTATTTGTTAGTATTCATTTAATTAAGTTTTTTTTCATATAAATTTGCATAGAATGAAAGTTGCATAGAATAAAAATACACATCGGTCAGTACATACATATATTTTGGTCCTTCGAGCCGGATATGAACCAGAGACCTATGGATTGTTTTAACATACATTTCACTACATATTATTATTTACTTTATTGTTTACATGTATTTACTGTTTGTTCATACAATCTTCATCAATTGTCACGCCTCTATTCCTACTAGTATAGGCAGAAACAATAGTGCCATCTGTCATACAGGCCCTATGGTTATGGTCGATGCGGACCCCTGTTTTTTACACAAATACACTAGGAAAGCAATTAAAAAAATATATATAAACAACAAAAAATATAAATAAATACATATACATATATATGCAACAATACATTCACATCCAAAAAGAATAACAATAATTACAGCACAAAGTGAAATGCCCTTATATTGGTATAGTACTATTATAAATATCATCCGAATATATTCAAAAGTGCCGACTAAAACCAATTGTGAATAAATACAACCAACTCCAAAGACGCGGACTTAAAACATGGCGCCTAAGCAACAGCCAATAGCGGACGGACATGTATCACGCGCTATGATTGGTTGAAACCAAATCTCTCACGCAATCTGCTACTTCTTATTCTATCTGTTATCGTCACTCCACAAACACATACGTGTCAATTCTACTCTCATGCTTCTTCTGCCACATCCAATATTCACTTCCATACATTTTTAGCATTATCACATTTTTATGATGCATGTTTTTTTTAAAGAGTATCTTTACATTTCTGAGTATAAAAAATAAATACATTTTACTTTATTTGTATCATAGAAACTGGACGACCTAATTACATATTTTAAAGACCATGGTCGACGACACACACATAAATCAATTAACATATTAGATTACCTTTTCTTGGTGTGAATTAACAGAATATGTACTGTAACACACAGGACTATCAGCGCCGAAATCAAATGCACTAGACGCACGAAAGGACATTGAGTCTTCAAATCCAGATGCAAGCATTTAAAGCATTAATTAGATTGTTAGTTCATTAATTGCAGATATCAAATTTTAAAAATAAATAGAGCTCGTTTATTAGGTTCGCATAATTAGCTTAATTACCGTTAGTTTATAGTCGCGAGTTAGTAAACTGTCGATAAATTGTGAACTGTACCATTTCCATTATACTTACATTATAATGTAAATAATATGATAGTTTATAATCTATCCATGTTAGATTATAATAGTAATACATAGTTTAACATGGATAAATTATGAACTATCGTAATACGTTATATTGTAGGCAGTATGGTTCAGTTCACAATTCACGGTATTTACATGTTGACATGTGATTTTAAGAGTGGTAGGCAGTACCAGTCTGCCGATCCAGGGTAGTACCACCATTTACAAGTATACAGACCGTAATGTGATTAAGTCGCGTTTCGCCGGTATAGTGGATGTGACTGCTACTTATAGATATGGAATTGTAGTAGCAGTAACATCCATTCATGGTACACACTCCAGCTTAACATCAAGCTGGGTGCTGTTATATGACGAGTCACAGTAAAAAAAAATGTTACTCAATATAATTAGCTGGACCGTTATCATATCAAGACCTGGAGTATCTGATGATGTACCATGAGGAATATTAAAGGAAATACTAACTATGGAACCATGACTAATATTGTTTCTTACTATAAGGCTAGTGATATGCTAAAGTGGTTTCAGGCGTTTCGGGGGTTTCTTTAAAATTTACTTTTATTTATATCATTAATAATAATAATAGAATTCATTATTGCACGATTAATTACAAAATATTACAAGTGGTGAATTTAATGCGTTAAGGCATTTCTACCAGTTAGCCATTGGGAGATGTATCCAGTGAATTATCATAGAGATAGGCTGAGAGTAATCCCAAGTGGCGACACTTCCGACTAAATCACTTCACAGTTTGTACACTTGGTGGTACTTTAATAAATTACTAAAAAATATATTTAAAAGAATTTAAGATAAAATATATATTGAAGGAAAATATAAATTAATAAGTTTAAAATAAATGAATAGAAAAAATATATTATTAATAAAATATAAACTATTATGTGAATTTAAATTTTATGTGTAATTAAATAAGATGTAATTTAATATGGCTGTTCATAATGCGGTGCTTGTTCCTACATTAATGTATGGAAGTGAAGGTTGGGTATGGCAGAAGAGGCATGAGAGTAGAATTAACGCTGTAGAAATGCGGTCGTTAAGGAGTGTATGTGGAGTGACGATAGCGGATAGAATAAGGAATAGCACACTGCGTGATAGATGTGGTTTGAAAGAAGATGTAGTGACAAGGATTGACAAAGGAATGCTTCGATGGTTTGGGCACATTGAAAGGATGAGTGAAAGTAGATTGACGAAAGGAATTTATAAATCTGATGTGGATGGATGCGTTAAACAAGGCAGGCCCAGGAGAGTGTTTTCCGACCAAATCGGAGACATCCTCAAGAAAGCCAGGTTGCCTAGTGCCCATAACCACAGAGCTTGTATGAAGAGAATTGTGGATGTGAAGGAAGCAAGGGAGTTGTGTAAGGATCGTGGTAAGTGGCGCTCCATTGTCTCTGCCTATCCCTGTGGGAAAAAGGCGTGACATTTTGATTGATTGATTGATTAATATAAACTAATTAGGATAACTAACAAATATTAAATGAATTGTTTTTATAAGCAAGCTCTATTTAATTTTATTAGCTTACTTACTAAATTATTATATTAAATATCAATAATAATTATTAAAGAAAATCTTGCTTACCATGTGGCCAACAGGAAGTTGGTGGTGGTGACCTAATCATATGTTCATGTATCTCCTTCAGTGTTACAGGGTCTTCCTCAACAAAATCCAGTGATGAACCTGCAAATTCCTGTGAAATTATGAAAATTTAAATCTTACAACAACAACAAATTGGCACGATTTTTTCCCATAGGGATAGGCAAAGACAATGGAGCGCCACTTGTCATGATCCTGACACAACTCCCTCGCTTTCCTCACATCCACAATTCTCTTTATAGCTTGTAGTAATTTTTATGAGGATAATAAAATGTAAATAACCTGTGAATAGAACTAGAATAATAAAAATTGTGCCTTTTTTTATATTTCTATACAAAGCTACTAAAGGGCTTGCATCTTAGAAACAGGATGACTAAAGTACATGAATGTCAAAGATTCATTGGTACCACTACACCATGGTCGCCTTAATGATGTTTATCATTATTGGTTCCCTGGCCAGAGTTCATACAACCAACATGATCTAGCACAGGCTGAGGGAAAGTACCTGCATTCTTAACTGTTGAAACAAAACTAGGGCATTTATGTATTTAGTATTTAGGCTACATGTATACAGACGCTTTTCGGGATCTGCTTATAGGTTGCGGGTTCCAACTAGGCCGGCATAGTGGATGTAACTGCTACTTAGAATTATTGAACTGTAGTAGCAGTCTCCTCCATTCATGGACTGCACTCCCGTTTAACATGAGGCGGGGTGCTGTCGTATGAGTCACAATAAAAAATCTATTAACCAAATGGCCTGTCAAACTAAATGGTTCAGCATATCATTTGCAAATAAAACACAGACAGCATACATTTTCATCATCAATTTTACGCCATAACTCCCACAGTGATAGACAGAGACAATGGAGTGCCCTCTATTATTTATTATTTCAATATGCCCAAACCATTGCCGCACACCTTTCTTAATCTTTGTCACTACATCTCATCTATCCTATGCTACATACAAAGGGTTAATATAATTATAGTTCATTATACACACCTGTGACATGAGTATTGTATCATCAGCTTCACTTTCAACAATGTGACTCTCTATTAAACTTTCCCTACTTGCCATTACTTGCTGAAATTTTAAACAAAATTCATAAATATCTTAATTCTAAAATCATGATATTTATGAATTTGAATATTGAATCCAAAATCATATGCGCAAGAGCCTATGCAAAAGAAAGTCTTTTATAAGTATAAGTGTTTTATACCCTGGTATGTATACGGGAAAGTTTCAATGAGGGGTGGACAGCCTTTTTGAGAAAAGTGACACAATTAAAATATATACACAAAACAAGCATGCAAGCCACTTTCAAATTTTCCACCATACATACATATTTATTAATTTATTTAATATAAGACTGCTTGCCTCAATCTGCCAAACATGCTTTAGATAGGCCACAGCTGCCACCTTATTTAAAAATAAATGTAATAAGAAAATATTATAAAATAGGATCTTTTTCTTAGAAATTTTGTTGTATTATTTAATAGGTTAAATCTTAACTGCTTTACTATACGTTTTTTACTTGCCTGTATATATGGGTTATCTTGTCGTGATAATCTTAACGCCTCCATATCCTGAGCTATATTCCTCGTACGGCCTGGGGTCAACATTACGGCAGAACCACTTACGGGAGGTGACAATACTAAAAAATGTATTTTATTTTAAATAACGCTTTTTACATTTTTTTGTTACTAAATATGACGAGAAATCTATTACGTACCGGACAATGAGTCGCTACTTCCATCCATTTCGATGTAAATCGTAATTTCGTGTTATTAACTAGTTATCCAAAATAATAAACGAACCTAGTCGCAATAGATCACAAATTTTATCGATTTCTTATATAACAACCAAAATATTTTACTCCTACAATGATTTTAAACAATTAATACATAAGTTGTACAGGAAAACAATAGTTATTTTAATATTTTCTAAGATATTTTTCACATTTTGCAAAATAATGATAAGGAAAGATCGAACACAAATGAATTGTCAAACCTGTTTCGATTTTTTAGTGAAACTAACAAGTGTTATGCGACCAATGACAGCACGTCATTATTATACGACTACGAAAGGTAAACGATGAAGTAGAAATTGACTTATTATGAAGGTCATTTATCGCGAGGTCAAGGTACACACAATTTTCTAAACCCTAAATCACTGCAAATTCCGCTAAAACAGAATTACTCTTCTCAAAAAGGCAAAATATTTAAACACGTCGATGTACTACTGCGCATGTCAACCATAGCGTCACGCCTTTTTCCCACAGGGTTAGGCAGAGCAATGGAGCGCCACTTGCCACAACTCCTTCACATCCACAGTTCTCTTCATACAAACTCTATGGTTATGGTTACTAGGCAACCCAGCTTTCTTGAGGATGTCTCCAATTTGGTCGGAACACACCCACCCAAACTGGTTATATTTACCCGGCATAGTGACGGCGACTGTGCTCTAAGTTAAAGTTCCACCACTAGGCAAGTCTCAACGTGAAGTGAAATAAACGATTTCTTAGCATGAACTTGCTCGTCTTTCTACCATGGCTTCAGAAAAGCGTATTGCGCAAGGTCACTAGAAACTCGTCTATTCTTAAGATGAAGGAGAGTTGCATGCTCGCACCCCAGTTAAGGGATTCAAGGCCACAGGACAGAAAAAACAGGCGGATAAAGCATACGCACTTTAAAATGGACGTGTGAGTTACATAAGTAATAAAACAAGAAATGTGTGCAAAATAATTTTCTGTATTTATTTAGTCTGAACAAAGGCACTACCCTGACCTCAAAGGCACCTTTAACCTGATATTTATCTATATTGTTCACTAAATTATAAGCATACATTATATTCTCTAAATTTAATACAGTCATTAAGCAATTTATATTTACAATATAATTTATATTATCATTTGCAAAGTTTGTAATTTGGTAACAATCGCAAGAAATGCTTGTGAGTTCCATTATGTAATGTCAATTATCATTGAGAAATTAATTTAAAATTTACTTATGATATATTACAAATATAAATTACAATGTGCAAACTACATAGTTTGTTTTAATATTCGTTGTCAGTAAGTACAAATTGTACAGCACTATCGTAGTTGAGGATTCTATTCTTGAGTCCCTTCAGCTTGGCGATATACTGCTTGTGTATCTTAGTGTTTGTCCTTTTGTAGCGAAGAGCTGTAATCATCTTATCTACGGTATAATGCAACCATAGAATATTCGTGGATGGCTCAAAGTTCTTCCAATCGTTTCTGTAACAATATAAAACACAAATTTAGGTACAATCCAATATGCTTAAAGACAATAGGACATGCCCGATGTAAACAAATATACTATACACAAAAATTTCTACCATTTATTCTTTTTATTATTATTGTGGCTTAACATATGACAGTGCATCAGTGCAGTCAGGCAACTGCTACTACAGTGAAAAACAGCAAGTAGTAGTCGCATTCATCCAGTGTTTTAACAGTCATATTTGGTCACATACTTGGCAAAATCATAAACTCAATATTTTTATTTTTTTTTTGCAATAAAGAAGGAAGTGTAATAGAGATCCTTCTTCAAAACCCATTAAAAGAAATTGTACTCAATTGTGTACCTGGATAAGTTAGGGATTATATTTACTGAATTTGATCGCATGTTATCCTAGTAACAATTTGATTACTATGAATAGGTTAAAAATGAAGTATTCATATCCAATATGAACTCATTGTAAGGTCATTAAAATTCAATAACATCATAACACAATTTATCTAATTAATTAAACTACGTAATTAATCACGTTATTTTAAATAAACACAAGTGCACAACGACCTCTATTTCTTTTTATCAGGCCCACTTAAATCATCTGACATAAGCAATTGACCTATCTTTCACATTCATAATTCCCTTATTGTTTTTCTTAAATAAACTAAACATTAAGTTCATAAAACACATAGGTGCATTCAGGGCCGTCTTTACCCGGGGGTTCAAGGGGTGCGGTGCACCCGGGCGCAGAGTCCTAGGGGGCGCATGCCGACCGCTTTAAATGTCGATAGGTACCTACTACACTGAGACCACGCGAGCGGAGCCTTGACTTTCGCACCCCGGCGCTGAATATGCTTAAGACGGCCCTGGGTGCATTAATGTAAGGTATAATTCAATTCAAACTTGATAGGAGGTCTGAAGTTAGGCGCAAGTCTGTACACCCTAAATAATATACGGCATACGAGACATAGCAGTGCTTGAAGTATCTGTGAGAGCTTATTAATGTGACTGTACCCGCACAAAGTTGCGCTAAATTTGGAGACGCTATAAAGTTTGAAACTAAATAAACATCATCGAAAGCATGTTGAATCTTCGTTGAATGAAAGTTCGCCAAAAATAAAATAAAAATTAATCAATTAACTTGTCACGCCCACAGGGGAAGGGCAAAAGACAATGGAGGGCCACTTTCCATAATAAAAAAGAACACAAACTCACCCCAACTTATCTCTCATAAGTCTGTATACTTGAAACTGATAATCGCCAACTGCGTCGAACAGGCCGTCGTCCTGCGCGAGGTCGTTGTACAGAGCAGCCGAGTCTTCCGTATGCTCGTCTGAACCCAACGGCAGTGATAAGCGCGACAACGAATAGTCAATTATTGTGGCACGAACGCCGCAACGTGGCACGCGATGCGCTGAGCCTCTCAGTACGAATGTGCCAAACTGCAAAATAAAAGAAAAAATTGTCTCAATAACACATAAAACAGCTTGTTATATGAAAGTAACCCGCCCGATGTTAAGCTAAAGTGCGGTCCATATTTTATTGTGACTCGACATATAGCATCCGCCTGATGTTAAGCTGGATTGTGGGTATATGAATTGAGGTGACTGCTACTACAGTTAACTATAGTAATAAAAATAACTGTAACTAGTAGTTACATCCACTATGCCGGCCTAGATGAAACCGCAACCTACAATACCCCGAAACGCTACTAAATCACTTCATGACCTGTACATTTAAAAGTGGTAGTACTACCTCCTAGATCAACAGACTGGCCAAAAGACTACAAATTGTCTGCCTTACTAGTATTACAAGATGTTTTGTTATTAAATTAATATTATTTTCTTAAATTTCGCGCGTACATTGATAAACGAATTAAACAAATTGTGCAGCTGACTATCGCGTTTATTTTTTATTATTGTTTTTACTTTTTGTTTATTATTCCGACGTTTTAAGAGCTTTATTATTTAATGATGAAATGAAAATAATTTATTAGCATGAGCATGTTCCCAGCCTGACTTGCTCATCGTCAGATTCTACGATGGCTTAGGAAAGGCATCATTGACGACAGGCAGACGAATTGGTTTGTTGCGCATAAAGTCCCAGGTCGAAGCAAATATTTGTTTCATTGCTAATAAAAAAAAGATATGGATATTTGCTTCGGGTCTGGTTAACCAACAGTGGTACCCAGTCTGCCACAGACAGACCATGAAGTGATTTGGTCACGTTTCGGGATCAGCTTGTAAGTTGCCGGTTCCAACTAGGCCGGCATAGTGAATGTGATTACTACTCAGTTATTGAATTGTAGTAGCAGTGACATTCATTCATGGACCACACTTCAGCCTAACATCAAGCGGGGTGTTGACATATGTCGTGACACAATAATAAAATCAAAAAGTGGGTATTTTCCTCTCTATGTTTTCCATATGGCTTTTATGACAAGAGTTTATTCACAGTTAACAGTATTAAATGTAAGGGCGTCATCACTTGACGTCACAATGATAATGAGAAGAAGCAGTTCTTTGTAAAAACAATACTTGTTTTCATAGTAATGTTTCAACAATAATGTTTAAGTTGTATTATTTATTTATTTACGAATTAGATTGTTAGAATAACATCTGCCGATCGGGGTAGTACCACCACTTACAAGTATACAGACCGTGAAGTGATTTGCTCACGTTTCGGGATCAGCTTGTAAGTTGCCGGTTCCATCTAGGCCGGCATAGTGGATGTGATTGCTACTCACAATTATTGAATTGTAGTAGCAGTGACATTCATTAATGGACCACACTTTGGCTTAACATCAAGCGGGGTGCTGTCATATGTCGAGTCACAATAAAAATAAAATCTGTATGGAAAATTGAGTACTTTTTATTTATTTACAGAACATAGACGTGACCTTTGCAGCCATCTACAAGAGTTCCACAAACTTTAACGAAAACATATAGTCTGTTTCATTGGTTTTCATTTTGTTTCATTCATAAAAAAACCTTATGCTTTGTGAATTAAACAATTTTATGTGGCTTACTATGGCGTTTATTTAACCACGATGGCTCGAAACGTCGGAATAATAAAAAAATATTATACATTTCTATACTGAGAGTTGAATCATAGAAACAGGAAAACCAAAGTACATATATCAAAAATACATTGGTACCGGTGAGTGGTTTTAAACCTGTGCTACTCGGCTTACGTAGCCATTGCACTGCCACTACACCATGGTCGCCTTAAAATAAATGCGCAAAATCTAAGAAAATACATTGTGCTTTATTGTGACACTTTACATGATATAATAATTAAAGCGCACAAAGGTCTGTTATGGGAATCGAACCCGGCCTATACCGTTATCGCGTGCCATTGTAATTACCTTCTGTTCTGTAGGCGATATCAACACATTGCCCCAGTGCAAATCGCGATGTTCAAACTGGAACGCCTCCTCGCCAACAGCTAATGCAAACGCCACCTGTTCATATCAATTTACATCAGTTAAACAACTATTGCATCATTGTTTTTTTAATATTAGAACTCGACATGTGACAGTATCCTGCCTGATGTTAAACTGGAGTGTGGTCCATGAATCTGAGACGACTGCTACTACTGTATGTTTTTTATTACTGTGACTTAACATAAATGACAGCAGCCTGATGTTAGGCTGGACTGTGGTCTATGAATGAAGTGACTGCTACAATTCAATAAGCGGCAATCCAAGCCATCAACTTACAAGCTAATCCCGAAACGCGACTAAGTCACTTCACGGTATACATAATGCGATTAAAATAAGAATAGAACGGAATCGGCGCCATTTTGTGACGTCTAACTCTCCAACCACCTTCACTTTAGTATGGTGTCTT
Organism: Tinea trinotella; assembly: GCA_905220615.1. Lineage (NCBI taxonomy): Eukaryota > Metazoa > Arthropoda > Insecta > Lepidoptera > Tineidae > Tinea > Tinea trinotella. The sequence goes on from HG992314.1 coordinate 7,893,166, forward strand.
TTTCTTTGCGGACTGTCAAGAAAAAGATACCTTTAAATCAGTCAAGTGAAGTTAGTCAACAGCCCGTCCTATTCCTATTTTAATAGCAAGTGTACACTTGTAAGTGGTGGTACTACCTTAGATCGGTGAGTGGTTTTGAACCCGGAGGCTCTCTGTTCGAGTGACCATTATTTCACCACCACTACGCCATTGTCACATAAAGTATATTTTGTATTATTAAAATGAAATGTTTTCAAATACACGTCCTATATCTTTCACATATCCCCTTTTTATACACAAATTGTAACTTTGCCTGATTTGGGATGTTTAATATGTGATAGTTTTCCTAGTATACACTCTTATAAACAATTCTGTTAACTATAGTAAAAGCGGAAAAGTACAAGAACGGAGAGAACAATGTATGAAAATTTCGATATGTGATGTCAAACATATTAAGGGATTTATTAAATATAAAAAAATAATTTTATTATTATTTACATTTCTATACTAAGCTACTAAAGTGCTTGTATCGTAGTAACAGGACAACCAAAGTACATATAACAAAGATACTTTGGTACCGGTGGGTAGTTTCGAACTCGTGCTCTCGGTTTGTGTAACCATTGCACTGCCACTACACCACGGTCGCCTTTTAAATTAAAAATTTGCAAAAAACTCAAAACGCACCAACCACTTACAGTCAATTGTTTTACAAAGTAGATGGTATGCAAACTTACAAATTAAATTAATAAAAACAAAAAGATAAAACAAATTACGTCATAAAGAAAGCAGCAACCTGTCTCCGCAAAGGATGAGTGAAAATCTAGTCACGATAATAAAAAAAACATGCTCTAGAAAATCACACATCTTCTGAGAAAACAAACAACACTGATGCCATGCGCTAAAACACTGAAAAGAAAAACAATAAAACAAAAACAATAAAAACAATGCATTTTTCTATTGTGACTCGACATATGACAGCACCCTGCCTGATGTTAAACTGAAGAGCGTTCCACGAATTGTGGTGACTGCTACTACTGTCATACCACTACGCCAGCTTAGTTGAAACTGGCAACTTTGGCAATCCAGAACATGACTATGTCACTTCATGGTCTGGAACCACCCAAACTGGGCACCACTGCCTACCACTCTTGAGACTCTTTTATCTTTACTTTAGTCTAATTAACATTTGATATATCTTTAAAACGTACGCAACAATGCACTTCCGATCTAAAATTAGTTAAATTCTAAAATAATGAATTTATAGGATTTCAAGCACTTTCTCCTTACTTAGAAACAGGATAACCAAAGTACATATATCAATAAACATTGATACAGGCAACATATTTCTTAATTTATTATTAGTCAACCATTAGTATCAAATCAAAATTTGTTGTTAGGAAAGTTATATTTTGACAATTGTACCAAATAAATGTTTACCTGTATAAACAATGCATATGCTTGCTCAGCGCTGTTGAACTGATAGCTCTCGAGGTCTTGCCCAGCATTAGCCAACTCCAGCACTATATATTGTTGATCTGGCGGCAGAATTGCCGGGTTGTCATTCTCTGAACCCTTACACTCGTCATAGAGGTCCCACAAGTCCAACAAACGGGATGGATAGCTTCCAAACACGCATTTCACTGCCAATACCTATAACAAAACAGTAAATTTAAAAATTGAGAAATTTTGTTTTCAAAATTAATAAAAAAGAGGGAGTAGTTTGATCGCATATATATATTTTTTTTGTTGTTTTTTGGCCGGCATATCGACGGTGACTGAGGCAACCGTGGACTAAGTCATGCAAGTTGAGGTATATGTCATGTCATAGTAAAAAATATATAAAATAAATATACACTTTTACAAAAAGAAAGTAATGACCCATTCATTGTCTCTGACTGTCCCTGTGTAAGTGGAAGTAGCTTTATCTACATAAAAATACTATAGTATTGTTATGTAGTTACAAAACAATAGTATAACCAAAAAAATCCCTACACATAACGCTTGTTAAAAAGATCAAAGGAAACAATTTATTATTTCAATATGGATTACAATAATTATTATTACTCATTGGAAACAAATTATTTTTGTTGGTCAACAAAAACAATTTATTAATTAGTCATCAATATGATTCATATCAATTGATTCATACCAGACTGATATCGGGACAGGGGAGGCAAAGAACTCTTTTTGTTGGAAGAATCTAATAAATAGTTTCTCATGATATATCATAGAATTATAATATTTTAAATAAACCTATAATTAAAAAAACAGGAATCGACAGAAAAATATTTAAAAGCTATTAAGTGTATTGGGATCATCACTATCGATGATGAAAATTTGTGCCTTTGACAATTTTATTCGTCAAAGGCAGGAATTCAAAAGTGGGGTCCATGGATTTATGAAGAGGTTTAGTTGTACTACAGATAAATAGGATGCATCCTTTGTTGATCATTAAAATGGAAGAACCTTTTCAAACATGTCTTATAAAGCAACATGTCTTAGCCAGATAACCAGGCCTCCAGTGCACTGGCACTTCAGCTTAACTACAGACAGAGTGTTGTTATATATCGTACCAACAGAGAAAGGTCAGGGGAAGCATCCACATTCTGTTGACCAAATCGGCAATGGAACAAAAAATTTGGTGCATTTTATCTACAAGTGGAATGCTTTACCAGCCTATGTGTTCCTTTATTTTTGGTCGCAGACAGTCCCGGAAAGCTCTTTCTTTTATGGATAGATGCTTGACTGCTAAATCTTAGCAGAGCTAAACTCCGCATTATGGTAGGTGCCATTACGAGACATTGTGCTTTTAAAAAACACCTGCACAACCTTAACATTTCAGATAGCCCCCTTTGTAGGAGCTGCCTGAATGTGCTCTTAAGTTGCAGGAGTGTAGCCGAAGCAAGACAAGTTCCTTGGCAACGCAAGGACGCTTCCGGAGGTCTGCAGAAATGAGAAGGGTCTCCCTGGCCTTCCTGGAGGAGATTAGGTGGCTCCACTGAGGGAGAATCGTTGAAGAACGCACAAAGAAACCGCAGAGGACTCAAGTGCGAAAACGAGCTCACACATAACATTGAACATCTGGCAAGGTAAGGTCAAAATTTTGTAAGTTGCCAAAATGCTTGCAAAGTAGCTCTGCACTAAGATTGCCAGGACACAAGCAGTTTATGTCACCTTGTAGGCAAAGAGCCCAACTCAAAGACGCAGATAGCACAAATACTTGTCCTACATTCTTATCTTTCAAACAAAATGGTTACACAGACTGCTTATGTAAACCTTAATAAATAAAATTATTGTTCATTAAATGTTTTATGTTTAATAATTCTTTATAAACACATTAACATATTTGCACTACAATTTTCCTCATTTACGAATTCATAAAAGAAAGTACTAATTAGGTTTTTTATAAACATATTAGTAATTATTTAATAAAAAATAATTACCATAAACTGATAAATTACTGTTATCTTTGTCTAATTATTTAAAATGCTTTATTTGTTTATATAAGTACAACTATCATTGATATAAAAGGTACCTTTTTATGTATAATGGTAGGCAGCAGTGCTCAGTCTGCCAATCCTAGGAAGTACCACCACTTACACAGAATGTTAAGTGACCAGCTTGTAATTTTCCGGTTTCAACTAGGCTGGCATAGTGGATGTGGATCGTAACTTGCCTGATGGTTCAACAGAAGCACAAACGACTGACAAAACAGTTTCATTTGTCGCCATTTCATTTAACGAAACATTGTGCTTTTAATAAACACCTAGACAACCTCAACATCTCGGATAGCCCCTTTGTAGGAGTGCCTGAATGAGGAGGGTACTTGCTTTTGAGTTGCAGGAGTGTAGCTAAAGAAATATAGAAGCATCCTTGGCAATGTGAAGCTGCTTCTGGAGGTCTGGAGAAATGAGAAGGGTCCCATGGCCTACCTGGAGGAAATCTGGTGGCTCCACTGAGGGAGAACCTTTGAAGACAAAGAAACTGCGATGAACTCAAGTGCGGATACGAGCCCGCACATAACAGTAACACACTTAAATTTCTGCAGGGATGGGCAGAAATAATCCAGCACCACCATTCATAATTCCTTACACATGCATACAATTCTCTTCATACGGCCTCTATTTTAATATAAAGATATATTATAACTGTATTAAACTTGCTATAAAGAATCTCAAAATTCTAAATCAACACAACAATGGTATTTTTTTACCTCATTAAAGGCGTCAGTGGCGTTCTGGATAGAGTCCAAATCCAATGCATGTATGTCTTTTCCTTCATCAAAGTGTCTATTGATATCTGCTATAGGAGCGCGCAATGCACTCAATTCCCTACAAAACAAGCATCATGTTTAACAATGTCATTATTTATTATTGATATTACATTCACAACTTCAAGTTGATAAACTTACATAGCAATCACAATCTCAGAGATGATTTCGTGGAAGTCCTTTTGTTGTTCCCCATTAACTCTGATGCTACCAGCTATAGGGACTACTTTCAAAACCCTAACACCACCATCTCCGGAGCGCCACAAAAACACTTCTCCATACACACCTTCACCTATCTTGTGACAGTTCTTCAGCAACCTAAACAAAAAATATTTAAATAACAAAAATTCATGCGAAAACTAGACTTAACTGTGACCTAAAAAATTGACATATGCCACACACATTATGTATTTATTTGATCCAATATCATGCTATAGGTTAAGACAGAGTTATCTCAATGTCCAGAGTTCAAGTAGAAAGAGATTAAAGAGCCCCATTGTATTTTGTATAGACATACCCACATATTTACAAACACATGTTAATTTAAAAGTACACTCACCTATCTGGATAGCATTCATCAAACAACACAGCGTCTGTTTGATTGCAGCGTCTTAGTACGTAATCACGAGCGGTAAAGTTGCGCGTGGGCTGAGTCTTTTCTAACACCGTTACTTCATGATCCGAATCGGCGAGAGATAATTTCGATAACTCGACAAGAGTCTCATCACAATCTTCGCTCAAAAATTCTGTAAAACGTGAATACATAAGTCGAGGCCGCGATACTATGACACACACGAGGAAGTGAATGACGACTTTCCCTTGACTAATGCGTAATCAAATTACGTGCTCACAAACTATCTGCTTTATCTGAATTCCGAGAATATAGCTGATGACTAACCTGTGTGTTGCAGATAAAAATGCATGCACTTGCTTTTCAACACTTTTATATGAACAAAGACGCGAGAAGCTATTATCCCGTTAGGAATAATGGCAGACGTTTGATTAAAAAATGTAGACTATTTAAATTTAACACTTAATCTAGGACTACTATAATTGTTATAGTATATATAAACAAATTGTTAAATAACTTTTAACGTGGAAGAAAACAAAAAACTCAAAAATTTAATTAAAGAGACCAACGACCGCGTCCCTCCCTTTGTGCCGTTTTGTCCCCAATGTCGATGTTGCCAGATTATAATAACACGCGTTCTTGTTTGTCAATGACATGACAACATGAAGCAATTTTTTTTTTAAATATATACGCACTAGAACCAAAGAAAGCACAAAACATATCCGCGAAAATTGAAGCACCAATTCATTAAACTATTATTGAGGTATAAAAAAAATCACTTACCACTGAGATCGTCATATTTTGTTGAACAAATACTTAATCTTGAGGAATTTGGTTGCTGAAAATAAGAAAAAATGTGAGGATCATGAGATTATAAGATTGTGCCACAGATTACCAATTGCTAAAATACATACTTTTGCAAGTTTCACAGAAGGCCTGTAAGATTTTGGGATAATGCTACTTTTGCGTTGTATCTGGAGGTCATTGTAAACGGGTCCTGCAAGAAAATCATAATTAATTCAAACAGCACCAAAATAAATTTAAATATTATTTAACATTTTAAACTAACCTGACATAACTTTTGATGGATGGATGTGACACTAGCTTTTTTTTAAATAATAAGACAAAACAAACCTCTATGATCCTGCAACTCCATAGTATTTATAACACTTTGCCGATATTTCCTTCCTTTTGCTGATAAATGTTCCTCATCTAGCATAGATGTATCAAAATTGTCATTGATAGTCATCCTTCTATAAATACTTAGAGATCGCTCCCATTTCTTTCCGGGCTGGAGAACTATGGAGGGTCTGCATATTTCTGATACTTTTGTATTAATTGGTTCTACCATATCTTTTTCCTCATCTGCACTTTCCTCATCAAGAGATTGATTGGCAATAATATTTATATTCAAGGGCTTTGGTTCAGATAAACCTTTAACTGAAAAATCATTATCACAGTTTTTTATGCGTTTACCTTCGTTTAGTGTCTTGGAACTGGATTCATCCATAATATCTACTTCCTCGATACCTTTAAAATGTGTCTCAGGGCTTGCCTTAGGTTCAACATTCACAGTATAATTCGCATCTTCATAGCTAAAATCGGAATTATTTAGTAAAAACATAACTGAATTATTAGTTATTTCATTTCTTCTTCTAGTTGTTACAAAACTTATACATCTATCCTCTTTGTCATCACTTATATTGGTTAAGTTATGTTCAGTTGTAATGTCGGAATAGCTAATATTTATATTATCAGTCTTAATTGAATTGTTACTTATATCTACAGTAACAGAATCTATATTTGAACTATCAGAAGTTTCACTATGAATTTCATCAAACATATCATCAGTTATTTGTATTCTCTCTACTTGAATAACTGGTTGATTCTTAATACATTGTTCCTTTATATAAGTTGAGTTAACGCTACAAGCATCATAAAATTGGTCACTCATAGAACAATTACCACCATCTGAAGTAAAAGATTCATCTATATCTTTTTTGCTAGTTTCTGATACTAATGAATTACTTTCTTCACCAATGCTATTAAATAAGTCTTCACTAGTATTAAGATTTGAAATTGCAGCAAGTTTAGAAAATTCACGAAAAGGTATATATTGAGAACAAATAGGTGATTTTGCAGCATCAAACAATTCAAGTGAACTGTTTGTTACATCAGTAGATTTCTGCAATATTATTGATTTATTTGATTTTATAGAGAATCCTAAGAAAGGTATTTCAATTAATGAATTGTTAGATTCTGTTATGTTCTTAGAAGAACAAATAATAGGACTATTTATTTCTATTGGTGTCTTATTTCTGTTACTAACATATGATATTGCATTGTCATCTACAATAGCCTCTTGATCACTACTTAAAACATTTGTTGTGTCATTAATACTTAAATTATCTGATATGTTTGTTTCATTTTCATCTGGTATTCCAGCCAGTTCAGGTTTTGCATCTTCATTCTGTTTATAACCCACACAAGAATGTGTTATTAGGCTTTGTTCATTTAAGTCCTTAATCTGTTTAAAATTTTCACAATGCCTATCAAAATTGTAAGAAGGTAAGCTTTCTTTTGGAGACTGAAAATTTGAAGATTGATTTTTTAAAGTACATCTTTTTTCATTGAATTTTGTCATGTTATTTATGTCATCTCTTATGTCAGTTACAACACGCTCAGTTACTTGATGCACAGCATCATTCTGATTGGCTACATCATCATCAAGATCAATTTTGATTGGTGAATATTTGTAAATAGATCCATTATTATATCTTTTCAAAAATGGTGTACTGGTTAACGGAGAGCCACTTTTATGTGCAATTGCATTTACAGTCAATCTGTTATTTTTGAATTTATTTTTTGGAGTACCTAAATATTTATTGGTTGTGTTGTTAAAGTTAAGTTTTTGTATTAAGGATTTATCCAAAATTATATTTTTGATAGAATTTTCTTTATTTGCATCTTCTATTGGGTATTGTTCTACGATTAAATCAAAATCATTTATATTAGTTTCATTAATTGGTGCTCTATTGTCTCCGCTTATGCTTATTGTAGCATGACAATGTGATTTTGATGTTTGAATGGGCTTAAGAGGTTTTTTATGTGATCTATATTGTTTCTTTTTAGCTCTGACTCTCTTTTTGTTCTCCTCTGTAATAAATAATTTAATTTATAAATATATTCTATTCATTAAAAGGTAACAAAAGTTGAATTAATTTATATAAACTACAGTGGTGAAGCGTGGCGGGGGCGGAGGGGGCGGCCCGCCCCGGGCGGCACAATTAGGGGGCGGCAAAATTTATTAAAACTATAATAAATCATCAAAATTTGTACCTGTAATTCACATTTTTGTTGTACCTATGATTGAAACTCCTAAATAAGGGAGTGGCAATTTTTTTTCTCGCCCCGGGCGCCTGACTTCCACGCTATGCCACTGATAAACAATTTTTTTTATAATATTTACCTTCGGAAGTGGTTGAATGATTAATATTTTCAATCTCATGTTTGGATGGAGATTCAGGTGTAGAACTTAAATTCTGCTCACTAAAACATTTGGATAATCAGTATAAGATAAATATGTAATTTTTTAAAAATAAAGCAATAATAAATGATCACTTACACATTTGCAATTAATTTATCAAACGAGTATTCTTTACATTTTGGAGAATAACTGGAATTTAATAATAAATCAAACGGATCTGGTGTTTTATTAACATGAATTGATTTGTCTGGAGTTAAACACGTAGACCTAGGTTCGTTACTAAAAGAATCTTCAATATCAAGTTCTTTAATTATTCTTTTGACGAATTTCCTTTTCCTGGTTTTCTTTATTGACAAATATTGTTGGTTTGTTGAACCATAACAGGACAACTCACGTCTAGTTTGTTTAATATTTTTAATATAAAACGCATCAAAGGCGGATGTTTTTTCGTCGCCGGCAAATATAATTTCTTTAGGGTCAAGTGCATCACAAGTTTCCTTTTTGGATTTATAAGTTCGGCGCATTATTTATTAGAAGGCTTTAAAACACTTCAATATAAGAATTATTAATACATAAATTCAAGACATAAACGCAATTTTTAAATCGAACTAAACGTCAACACAAAACCATAAACAAGATTTTTACTCATCAAAGCTTGTACCGTTTAAAGGTTTTTTTAATTTTTTTATTGTTTCTCGACATCTGACCTCATCCTGCCTGATGATAAGCAAGAAGAGGTCCAAGAGTGACGACGACTGAGAAAACCGAGTTTGTTCACAGCTGCCTCAGTCGCCGTCACTATGCCGGGCACTATGCTTCCTACTTAGAAGAAAAATCAAAATAAATCTTTTTTCCATATAGGCACAAAGATTTATTTTATTAATACAATGAAAACAGACTGAACCAAACCATGATTCATGTTTTAAACGATCACAAAATTAAAATAATAATTAGATTGATTATCTGTGTATAATATAAACACATTAAAAACAAATGTCAAATTCTATTACGTTTCCTCGGAGTTTTGGCGGGCAACTGCAACTGACAGGACGCGCAATTTTGAATTATTTGAAAAGCTTGTGTTTTTCATAAATATTAATGTGTAATAATGGTGGAATTGTTATCCAGTAATAGTTTTTAAGTTGATCAAGTATAAACAAGTAATTTAAAGTTGTGAAACGTGTTTCTTCATGTTCCCTCCAAGACTTCTTATGAAGTTTTAGTAAAGGCTTTGCGCCGCTTTACTAAAACGATCATCATCAACCTCATTCTCATCATCATCATTTGATGAATCACTCGCGTGGTTCATCTTCATCTTTACTTGACAATGTTTTAACATTGAACCATATATTTTTACTTTGACACTGGCAAGTTAAATACTAAAGCCATAAACAAGAAGAAAGAAAAGAATACGTTTCCTCGTTTATGGTCTGTTATTGCCGGTCAGGCGTTTGTTCGCTGTTTTTGCGTTAAAAATGTTGTTTTATTCATTTTTCAAATCACTCGTCAGCAAAGACGTAGTTGTAGAATTAAAAAATGATCTTAGCATATGTGGTACGTTACATTCGGTTGACCAATATTTGAACATAAAGCTTTCAGACATAAGCGTCATCGAGCAAGAAAGATATCCTCACATGCTCTCTGTGAAAAATTGTTTTATTCGTGGATCTGTGGTGCGATATGTTCAACTTCCAGCAGATGAAATTGATACCCAATTATTACAAGATGCCGCAAGGAAAGAAGCTATGACTACCAGATAGTGGCGAAGTTATTTTGTAAGCTTATGTTTAGGTGATGTGTGTTGTTTTCTTTGTGATTCTCTTCTGTACATTTTCTTATCCTACCAGGTTGTTGCCCTATACTGATGAATTTTAATTCTGAAAAATGTATGTAATGTAGGGAAGGTTAAATATTTGCTATACAAACATTTTTCATAACATTAAATTAGCTGTTAAGGTTATACATTTTTACAAAGTACAGTAAATATTGACCTACTATATCATTGACCATGAATGATATAGTGGGCCTGATCTATGAATAAAGGTGATAGCTATAACTTCTACTATGGTGGTCTAGTTGAAAGTGGCAACTTAAAGGCTTGTATATAATTTGCCTTTCGGAATAAAAAATCACTTATATTTTATAGGAAATGCTCTGTAAAATTATGATCTTAAAACTTTAATTGAACGTTTTATACTTTTTAATGATCATTTGTAGAGAACTAAAACAATAATAGGACTTAATTCTGTACCACATCAGAAGTTTGTGTTAAGTGCATTTTTTCCCCTATCTAGATTTTGTATAAGGGTACACCTATAGACACAGATCTATTAAATGAGATATTTTTATTGTGGCCCTGTCTGATGTTAAAGTGGAGTTCGGCCTATTAATGGTGGTGACTGCTACTACTGTTAAATAGCTAAGTTGCAGTCACATCAACTTTCCCGGCCTAGTGGATTGACTTAACACTATTACTCTGTGTCCATCTCTGCTTGTTAATTACAATTAGCAATTCAGGTTAATGACAAATGAAAGTATAATATTTGTATTTACAAAGTATCAAATTCGTCAACATAATTCCTAAAATTAAGTCTTAAATTGTTATTTAGCGCAACCTACCTCGATGGTACATAATTATTGATTAATCTTTGCACAAAACAATAAATAAATGTATAAAAATAGTATATTTTGTTTACATTAAATTTGTATTCCTACCATTCTTATATGCTCCTTGAACAAAGGTTAGGCCACTCCAGATGGAGTATGGTGCCTGATGGTAAACTGGAGTGTGGTCATTGAATTAATATTACTAACACACGCTAGTAATATTAATTCAATTGGTATGGTCCAATAATCCAGGTGACTGCAACCTGTTTGGGACTGGCATCTTTCAAGCTGCTCCTATTAATTTAAACAAGTATTTAATTCTTTATATTGGATTTTATGGAAGAACCCAACAAAAAAATCAATTATAATCTAACATCAGACCTTGATCCGCCTGATGGTAAGCAAGAGGAGGTCCAAGAGTGCAGACAACTGAAAAAAAACAGTCATTCACGGTTGCTCCAGTGGCTGTCACTATGCCGGCCGGCTTCTTCACGCATCGCTTGAAGGGTCCAAGGTTATAGGATGAAGAAAACACTTGGGCTGGTAAAGCATTTCACTTGATGATTCTTCTACAGGGATGACGCACCGAACTTTTTAGTTTGAGCGCATGCTGACGCATGTTGAGCTTTAATAATAAAATGTCTTTCAGTCATCGGCGCTTTGGACCTCCTTTTGCTACGGTAAGTAGTAAATACTGGATCAGGTAAATAGAGGTCTGATGTAGCAATTCTATAAAAAAAAACTCAAGCTTGGGTAGTATCACTTTCAGTTGGAAGACATCCATCCAATCATCCTAATATATTAAAAAACGTCATATTCTACCCTAGGGTAAAGTCACTAAATTGAACAGATCTTGGAAGACTCACTAACATTGAGGTCTTATGTACGATAGTCAATGGTTTCTAAAGGCCCAATCAGACGGTTCATTTTCACCTTTCACTCGAAATTAAACGTCTGAACATAAAATGAAAGAAAAGTGCTGAATGAATTCATTTTCGATTTTTGAACAAGAAATGAATCGTCTGAACTCAAAATGAACGTTCGCTCCCATTCTGTCTCGATGCCTGTTGAAGACTCTTGAGTACAATGTTCCTTGAGACCCGGTTGTCTAGAGAGACCACTTGCTGGTACCAACTTATCTTTAATATCATTCCTTATCCACATTATATCTGTATGAGCTTGTATTTGTAAATAGTCTAGGTTTAGTTTATAATGGGAATGGCATCGCCATTTTATGTGCGTAATTCCCCTAATAAAATTGATTAAAAAAAAAAATCTTTAATATATGAATTTTGGTCGCCCAGGTAAATACCTGTTACGTTGAACAAATGTTCAACGTAACTGAGTTACTTCTCTGTCTCTACAATAGAAAGTAATACTACGGTGAATCGGAAGACTGGGCAAGTGACAACCAAATCTGCTTACCAGCTCAATTCGTGACCGTTCTGAAGCTTGCGTTGAAATTCCTCTATTATTTTCATTGTGTAGTTATTTTAGTAGTTACCACTTGGTCCATCCACTCTTTTTATTGTTACACGTCTGACCTCGACCCGACTGATGATACCCAAGAGGAGCTCCAAGAGTAACGACGACTGAAAAAAAACAGTTTCCCGGGTGCCCCAGCCGCCGTCACTATGCCGGCCTAAGGTGCTTCTTCACGCATCACTTGAAGGATCCAAGGTCATAGGATTGAGAGAACACATGGGACAGCAAAGCATTCCACTTGTCAATTATTACTTCGTATATTACTGGGCTAATAGAGCAAGCTATGTTTCCTAGCAATTTTCATTACTAACCTATACTTCATAAGGTATTAAAAAAAGGTTATAATAAAAACAATCCTAATAGACATTGATACTGTATTTATTTTCCCAATAAGAGATATGCAACATCAAATTTGCGCTACAATTAACATTTCAGCTGCCTATTGATAAAACACTTTTAGTCAAAATAATAACCAGTGCCGGAATAGCCACGTAACAAGAGTAGCAAAAAAAATTTAGATAGGAGCGTAAAATATATTGCATGCCTTAAACGCTTAGGTTATCCCTCACTTCCACTTGAAAATTTAAGTCGAAATTAAAGTGTTTGCCTCTAAATTTTCCCATATTAAATCCAGAAAAGTTTATTTGTAACAGTTTTGTTTTATTTAATACCCTAAACTTGAGAACCTAAAGCAAACCAACGGCCCATATTTGCTACAGACCCCGCACTGGCTTAATCTAGCACTGATAATAACCTGTAGGTTTTAAACAGACAGTGAGCAATCCTGTGAACCAAAGGTTGTACACGTTACACTAATGCAGTGCAAGGATAATTATTTATGATATTTATTGATATTATATGAATCACATTATAATAAACGACAAAGACTGCGTCCCGAACAGGGGCGTCGCTACCGCCGTATCAATTATACGGGGCCTCCAACATTAATAAAAACTTCCCAAAAAGAAACTAGAAAAACTAATCATCAGCTATAAATGATTTAATAAATCAGTTTGCCGAAAAAAGGCAGGGAGAGTATATATTTAATTTGAATTGTTTGTAAAAATGTTGGAATAAGTGACATAATTATTATGAATAAATATTTATTTTAATTTTATACAAGCATTTTTTTCTTTTGTGAGAAAATTTTATCCTTCCTAAGAGCCCCCAAACACCCAAACAAATTTTTATACAGGCCCCCGCCAAGGCGCGCTACTCTTCTGGTCCAGAAATCAGGGAGATCGCGTAAAAGTACCACACGCTGGTGAGGCAAATCAGGTTAGTACACTAACCTAATTCGATGAGTAGGCAAACCAAAAAAATTAATTGGTCAAGTAACACTGGTTCTGCTATTTTGAAGTCAGTCATAGCAAGTACCTCCCAAACACGAGCATCGTATAGGATGCTTCGCAGTCTTCGCACTGCATAGTAAGGACCCACAAACTCACTCTCAAGACTATTGTGGTCTACAATATATTGATATTTAATGGTATATATCAATATTAAGCAATGCAAATATCATGGTTATTAAACCTACCAATGTGCGTATGGCTTGCAGTCATTCAACTCACAGATAGACGGACGAGAGCAATGAACGAGCGTCCATAGCAGTTTAAAAATAGGTACATTCAATTTACAAACTCTAAATAATAATAACCTTGCAATATTAGTAGTGTAGCACATGATTAACGAGATTGCTAACTATCTATTGAAACAAAGAATTTATTTAACAATTGTTTTGATTAGCTAGACTGTCTAAATCAGTGTTTCCCAACTTTTTTAGGCCATGCCCCACCTTACCATTTCTAAAATTTTTATTCCCTGCATACGTAATTTATAACCTTTAAAAATAGTTTTGTTCCCTTAAGAAATATGAATGATTACAGAATTTTTATTAGGAATTTTCCCTTTTGTTAAATTTGTCACCGATATCTAGTATTGCATTTAAATAACCAAAAGCGAAAGGGTTAAAGTCGTGTCGAGTCCAATTTTAAATTGCTCCCCTTAACTATCAAATTGCCCCCCTGTGAGGCCTGGGCCTTACGTTCGGAAACACTGGTCTAAATGGTAGTAAGAAATTATTAAAGCTGTGAAAATTCTACCAATGAGTAAATCAATATAAGGAGATGAAACAATGCCTGAGGTGGCAATAAATAATGTTTTTGAGCCAAAGACAATATTTATACCGTTTTAGAGGCGGCTGAAACCTACGTTATATACCACGTCTGTACAATACAAACACGTACAACTTATTTCTACCATATAGAGGTTATATGAAATTAAGAATATATTTTATCTGAAATTTTTTTTCTTTGTATAATTTAATTTTTAATGCTACCCTCCCTCCCTATTTTACTTATATTTTTATTAAAGTTTTTTCACAAAAATATCTCACTTTTCTATATTTATTTATAGGAAAATATTAACTATGAACAGTTTTAAGCCTAGAAAGATAACCTACGTCGAATCGATGTACATAATTCGCTACTGTACTCGCCGTTCCTGCCCACTCAATTAACCTGCACAGAGCTAATGAATTAAATTTTATGCGGCTTACATACATTTTTTTTTCCGACGTTTCGAAAGATTTGCAGCCATCGTGTTATTAACCAAAAATAAACGCGATAGTAAGCCGCATAAAATTTGTTTAATTCATTAATCAATGTTTGCGCAAAATCTAAGAAAATTTATTTTATCCATAACACAATGGAATATATAATACCACTTACAAAAACATAAGATATACACAACCCAAAATATAATGCACTAAAACTTATACACGTCTAATCGACGTATGGTTATCTTAGCGTACTAAAAAATATGGTTATCTTAATAGAAAGAGAAAATTCAAAATCTATTTTCTTTGGACGCATTTTATATACGTTATATGGAAGTAGGTACTCTTAAGGACTTTAATAAATTAAAACCTAATTATACCATATTTTAAAATGCCAGACGATTTCAAATTATTACTTTGCAACAGGTCCCACTAAAAACTGGGCCTACTTTTCTTTTCATGATGATTTACAAAGTTTTCATAAATTCCTTTATCATAAGGTAATTTTATTATTTTAACTTTAAATAATGACTAAGTTATTTTATACAAAAAAAGTAAATAAGGTCTTAGTCAGTTTAAAATTATAAACTACCCTCAGTATTCTCAACTCTACATTTAATCAAGGAATGTCTGTCTTTTTTCACCAAATTTCAAATCGAGGAATATAAATCGAGACAGCCGTTCCTTGAGTATAAAGCGAACTTGAGAATATGACAGAATTCGTTACCCATTGTGTATATCAACCAATCAAATTAAAACGCCTTTTCAGAGATACGTACAGTCCGCGAGGCCTAAACTAAGCATGCGTGAGCCCGCATAGATAATGTATAGTTGGGGAACGAGTTAAATGAATTCGGGGGCTGGGGTGCGTGATCTTAGTGGCCGCTATTAGTGACGCTCACAGCTCGGCGATGTCATTTAATATCGATAAAAACGTGTCCATATTTTTTTTGTTTGTTTATTGAATAATTAGTGAGTTAACTAAATAAAAGAAATTCGTCATCCGTAGTTAGGCTAGAATAATTATTAGAAACGTGATTAAAATGTGAAAAAAAAAAACATGCAGTCACTATTCTCAAAATTAAATCAGTATATAATTTATTAAAAATTGTTGCTATCTAATGTTTATACTTTGTTATACTATATTTTTAATAACTAAATCTATTTGCATTTTAAGGAAAGTGTGTGTTTATTGTTATTGACATTTTGCATTTTACTTCACTATTCATAATAGACACGTGACCATGACGTCACAACTACATTCCTAGCCCGTTCATTTAGCTCGTTCCCTTACTATAGGTGTAACGGCCTAGAGCCGACGCGTCTTTTGCTTAGTTTAAACCGGGTTATACTGCTTCCTGACTTTACTTCTGTTAATGAATTAAGCAAATATTATGCGGCTTACTATCGCGTTTACTTTGGTTAAGATTTTTAAATTTAATTCCGACGGCCTTTCCGTGACCACGATGTCTGCAAAGCTCTCGAAACGTCGGAATAATAAAACGAAATTGTAAAATCAAAACCAAAATAAACGCGATAGTAAGCCGCATAAAATTTGTTTAGTTCATTAATCAAAATCTAAGGAAATAAGGTTAGTTTAGTTTATATTTTCTTAAGCCGGTATAGTGACGGCCTAAAGAAATATAAACTAAAATAGATCCAATTATTGTAAGACTAGTTGCAGACATTTAACCTAAATAAAATAAGTAAACATTTTTTTAGGTAAAAAAATGTGACTTGCTTTTTAATGGTTGTTAAACTTCAGCTAGGAAGGTAGTCAGCATAGTGACGGCGACTGAGGCAACCGTGAACTGAATCGGATTTTTCAGTCGTCAGCGCTATTCGACTTAGCTTACCATCAGCCAAGTCGAAGTCAGATGACGAGTCCTGATTTTTCCTCGTATAAGCTAGTTCGAAACTTTATAGCGTTTATATAAAAATAACTGTAAATGTATTTAATGTAAGAGTAGGTTGAGTAGGTGAGAGAGTAATAATTGCATTTGAACCTTAGCAAAGTCGCGGTCGCAGCTAACTTCGAAGACGCAATAAAGTTTCGAACTAAAACGGCAGAGCGTCTGACATCTGACAAACCAGAGTTAATAACGAGGGAACGTTGAAAGAACTTAGAATTATTTTGGAAGGTGGCTCGCCGTATATAGACGGTCACTAACTAAACCTATGCTACAATAATCACTTTACACAATACTTGAAATTTAATATCTACAATAAATTACAGTCCAGTTGAACAAAGATCAAACTTTGGTCAAATTCATTGAAACTCAAATGTCTTCGAAGATTGTCCTTAGTTCAACCGATCTGTACCTGATTTGGTTAAAACATATTTAAAATAAAAAAAGCTAATGTAGATTTCAAAATACAGGTACAAGTTAAAAACAATGATAAACAATTAACATTGGCTGCAAAATTACAACATAAAATATACACTAAAACATAAAAAAATATATTTTTAAAAGAAAATAATATCTTAAATAATAAATAACAATAGAAACAACAGCACGCTCCTCATTTTAGAGTTTCTCACGGTACACTGAAGCTCACAAGAACTATTTAACTTAAGGCTTCGACGATATCCTATTTAGAGGTACTTTTGACGATCAAATAACTATTCTTAAAATGTTATTAACTAAAAAAATATATGTGTATAGAAGAAATGCTTAAAAAAACACAATCGAACCGACTTTACAAATACTATACATCATTTTAAAAAAAAATTATGCAACTTTAACACCAAATAGTTTTTGATTTCAAAGTTCTCGGTTTTTTAAGTGATAACCATTAGATTTTTTTTGTAAATATGAATAGTCAATTACAAAGTTAGACACTTAATCGGCTAGATATTAAATTTAGTACACGGTTTAAAACGTAAAATGTTATAAAAGGTAAATTATTTATGATGTGCAAATCTCAACCATATTTCGCTTATATATAAACGCAGAGATACCTTGCCTTAAACTATACTCATTTCAAGACCAATCAGCTAAACTCTACGTCTTAGCTTGACGGGCTATCATGCAAGTATTTTTTCATCGTGACTCATCTAACTTTGACTTGCCTGGTGGTAGCAAGGGAAGGTCCGGGAGCGCCTGAAATGACCGAGTCAGTTCCCGGTTGGCTCAGTCGCCGTCTATGTCTTAAAGTTTTACTTTTTGCACTAAATAATTCCACCCATCCCTCTTAGTCTTACGTAGCGTTAGTACTATCTATTTTGTTATTCAATTAAGAGAGCAGCACACAAATTGGGGCGCTAGATAGAGTCAGGGTGTCATAACATCCACAGACATTTCTGTTTGTCTAATTGTAAGGTTATACCATTAAGGCCAATCAATCGATCGCTCGATACCATGAGAGTCGATTCGTTCAATTTGTCTGACAGAAAGCGTTCATTTCATTCGTTGGGTCTGGTAATGAAAAAAAAAACGTCGAAACGGCCGGTAGCGAGCATTCAAGACTATTTTCTAATATCAATCAATTAAAATGTCAGGCCTTAATCCCCAAAAAGACAACGCAGTCGAAAAGTGGGCTTGTGCGGGACAGCTCTGTTACCAGCAGGAAGAGATATGGAGCAGATGCGTTTTATAGTAGAGACTGCGAATAGGAGGTAAAGGAAGACCTGGGAGATGGGCTGACGATATTAAAGACACTGCTATACCATTCTGGAGCAGGCTGGCTCTGTTGTTCTTTATTGTGACAATAAACAACAATTTGCTCTTTTAAACGTTATTATTATACGAAACTTCATGAAGGATGCTAACGTCAAAACGGCCATCATATATCTGGTATAGTTTTTTTTTTATTGTGACACGACATCTGACCTCGACCTGCCTGATGATAAGCAGGAGGAGGTCCAAGAGTGACGACGAATGGAATAACCAAGTCAGTTCCCAGCTGCCCCAGCCGCCGCCACTATGCCGGCCTAAGATGCTTCTTCACGCATCGCTTGAAGGATCCAAGGTCATAGGATGGAAAGAACACATGGGCCGGCAAAGCATTCCACTTGTCAATTATTCTACAAAGAATAGACGCACCGAACTTTTTAGTTCGACTGCCGATTCGGTCGACAAAATGCGGATGCTGTGTTGTCTGTGGTATAGTTTGTGTTTTTTTTGTATACTATTGAACAAACTTTCCTTTAACTTATTGCTTAATCGTCGGGTGCCAAAAATATTCTTATAACAATAAAATATATCACAGAATTATTTCGGAGTATATTTTGTAGTTATCTAAAATTAGGAGCACGCCATTGGGGAATGGCTTTTTGAAAGATATAAACTAATATATGCACAATACACGTTTTTGAAAACACAGCTGTTTATATAGGGAAATATTACACGATCAGCCATGACTTTAATAAATTTTTTTGCCAAATCTTGACTGTCGAGATATTGGAATGATCATGTAACATCTCCAAATTATTTTCACATCTATTAATTGTATTGTAATATAATAACACACACAAGAAAAGACCACCCACGTTGCCTGTCTCTTTTATGTACTACTTATGTAATGTCCAATAATGAAAAATATATATAGTTGGTATCGATACTTGTGTTAATAATACTAATAACCATTTTGCTTTTGATTACTGTGCAATCGATTTTGTATCGTCTGTCAATCACAAGGACACGCCATATTAACAGTTTTGCTTTGAACTGTTATAATTATAGTTTGATCATTTTACACACCTAAACTATGCAAAATAAAGGATATATTTAATTACATTGTGATCTTTGTACATCAAACTATTTTAAAATGTTATTGCAACTGTTAATACTATTAAGTCCAAGTCGACACACAAAATGAATGATATTCTTTGTAGCGATTTCAGTAAACTCTGCTATATCATTAGGACAATCATTTAATATGGACTGTCTTATACCACGTTTACACTTCGCCCGAGTAGCGAGGGAAGTATTCAGCGCAAGTTCGCAAACACCCACTTGCTCTGTAGTTGCCCTACGAGGTCTATTCACCTTAATAGGACATTATTAACCGCCATTTTCTATTTAATATAGACAATAAAGGTGGGTGGCCCTTTAAAACTTATTACTTTTAATTATAATACTAAATGTTGTGCAAACGTACCAAAAATATTGGATTAACTAATACATATCACAAGTTTCAAAATAATAATTCGGATGTAGAGACGCAACTACATCACAGTTGTAAATTAAATGACTTCTATTTACTTGCAAGTTCTTTTGCCTGGTCGTGGTGGTAAACAAGAGCGCTGACGACTGACAAACCAATTTCTATATACGGTTGCCCCGGAATTTTAAGTCTCGATTACCACAGGGATAAGCAGAGACAATGGAGAGCCATTTATCACGAATCCTGATATTGTTTCTTATATCCATAATTTGATTTTGACATAGCAGACGCCTGATTATTTAACAATGTTCCATTTTTAAACCCGTATGAAAAGAGATTCATAAACCTACAGGGATTTATAAATGAGAGGTCAAGGTTGAAATGAGGATGACAAGATTGATCCTCATTCACATTAATTCGAAAAGAATAAGTTGAATTGTGAATGTGGAGGTAGAGGGCGATTGAATTAAAGGTGACCCAAGCTTCAATTCAAGAGCAGCTGCGACAAAAAAACTGACTCAGTTTACGGATGCCAGTCTACGTTTTTTTTTTGTAGAGAATATAATTTTTATATCTATTTATACTTTTTTCTTAAAAAAAAAGCTATTGTAATAAAAATATATCTCTTGGAAGTTGTTACATTTATGACATCCTTATCAATCAAAATTAGTCATGACGCAATCTAATTTATATTTTATTAAACGTATGACGACGATCAACGTCATTAAAATATTAGCTTAATGGCCAGCCTACTATTTAATGACAATTTAAATTAATTTATAACCATTATTTGTGACAATCATATTTTTACATACATAATAAATGACTTTATAAATGCTGAAGGTCAAATTCTATGGACGCATAAAATTCCGATTAAAAACGCTTGAATCATTCATAATTCTACATTTATTGCATTTTTTTATTGTGACTGACCTTAACCCACCTGATGGTAAGCATGATGATGGTCCAAGAAGGCCGAAGACTGTAAACTTTGCCAGCCAAATGTGCTTCTTCACGCGACGCTTGATGGAACCAAGCTTATAATCTTGGTATAGGATGGCGAGAATACATGGGCTGACAAAGCATTACTCTTGTAGATTATCCTACAAAGAAACGACGCACACAACCTTTTAGTGCAACTGCCGATTCTATGTCTCCATGAAGTTGCAGGGGCTCCAGAGTTCGCGCGACCTCTGCATCTGCTGTAACTCGGATCTAGGACATCGAGATGACAGATGATACTTGGAAGAGTACTCCGTGCAAGAGTGAATGCAAATTCTAGATAGCTCGCTTTGTAAAGGCTTTGGAACGAGGAGGAAACAACTGCAGCAGTTGCAGCAGCGTGACCGAAGCGAGACAGAAGTTCCTTGCGAGGACGATTCCGGAGGTCTGCTGGAACGAGAACTGTCTCCTGGCCTTTCTGGAGGAGATCGGGTGTCTGCGGGTGCAAACCGTTAAAGAATGCACAAAGAAGCCGCAAAGAAGTCAAGTGCGGAAACGAACCCCTACATAACAATAAGTGATGACCACTTAGGCAACCAGCAACTGTAACCTCCAGTCAGTCAGTTTCTTAAGTAGTCAGCGCTATTGGAGTTTCTACCCTTTCTTAAGATCTGACAAATCAAATTCCTAATAAGAAAAGCAAGTAAATACATGTCTTTTAAGAGAACACATTGATAGGCCTAGGTGACATTGTTGGAAGTGTATGAGTGGGACTTGCCAATGGATCTTGCATGTGAGATTCCTTGTTAGCTTCCAGCGTCGCTAATTTCACAGCCTCCTTGTACGGACCTTTGTTTTTCTTGTTGAATCGTAACTGAAATTTAAAGGTATTAAATTTATTGACACCATCAACTGAGGATTTTTAATATTTCTTTACTAAGCTACTAAATTGCTTGTATCATAGAAATAGGAAAACCAAATTATAAATATCTAAGATACATTGGTACCAGTGAGTGGTTTCAAACCCGCACTCTCAGTTTGCACTGCCACTACACCACGGTCGCCTTAGTAGTACCTATTGGGTACTACTTAAAGGACATATTTTAATAGACAGCAAAAAATTGAAGGACTAGTTAATGTACCATTAAAAAAAGCCCATCAGTATTAACAAACATCAAATGAAATGCTAGAAAACAAATTCTAAATATAAAAACTAATAATTTTTATGGTGGTGTAGTGGTGCGTCCACTGCAGCGAATGGGTTAACATTAGGTAGGGTGCTGTCTTATGTAGCTGTTACTCTTTACTTCCAACAAATAGAAGTAAAACATAAAACAATCAATCCCACAACCATAGCTTGCATGAAGAGAATTGAGGATGTGAAGAAAACAAGACAGTTGTCAGGACCGTGAAAAATGGCATTTAATTACCTATCCCTATGGGAATTGATAATTTGATTGATTGATTTCACAATACATAATATGAGTAAGTGTAAATTGAAATAAGGTGAATTAAACAATTTTTATCTGGCTTACTATCCCATTTATTTTGGTTTTGATTTTACAATTTTTTATTATTCCGACGTTTAGAGAGCTTTGCACTCATCGTGGTCACGGAGACTGGCAAAGCTCTTGAAATAATAAAAAATTGTAATATTAAAACCAAAATAAACGCGATAGTAAACTGCATAAATTTTTTTTAGTTCAATAATAAATGTTCACACAATATCTAAGAAAATACTATGAAATAAGGTGATTAAATATTTCTTTGAAATATTTATAACAATTAGTCAGATAGCTATAGATTGTTGATAAAGCATGTGTGATGTATAATCATATATTTTAATCTCATTGTTTCTGCCTATCACTGGTGACAATTTTATTGATTAACTGATATATTTTATGAATTATTCAATTATTATATCAAGCTACTGGATGTGCTTGTATCATAGAAACAGAATGTCCAAAGTGCATAAACCATATTTCACATAGATATGGAATAGCTGTCATTTTAGTCCATGGAATAAAAAATCATAGGTATTGCAAATAATCTTCTTGTACTATCCAAAATATTTAAAAAATATATAGATTTAAAACAAAATAATACCTTATATTCTTCCAAAAATGGACTAAGATTATCACATGGCATCAATGAAGTTAGAGAAGAAGCATACCATGATATATGAACATGGGATGTTGAAGCCACCTTAAGTACTCTCCCAGGCCACCATGGAAACCCAACCACCTTACCCCACACCACATCTCCAGGCGAAACCTGCATGGGCTTATTACCTATACCCTCATTACTTGATGGAGGAAATTCTGGAACAAATTCATTCTCCCAAACCTCTGGACTGTCCGACTTATCTTCACGTTTTTCATAAGCATTGCTACTCAACCTCCTCAAACTAATAGACAACTTTTTAATACCACTAAAGTAATTGATTGATTCACCATCTCCAGTCTTACTTGTATTCTCATCTCCTTCCTCTGTCTTTGGTTTACATTTACGCTTATGTTTCAATTTGTGTTTGTGCTTCTTTTGTAAATCAATGTTCGGTTGGTTGTCTGTTACATTGTTGCGGGGTGACAGTGCCCCTATGTGCTTTGGTGAGAGACTTTGGTATATTTGTGTATCTTTCTTTTTTTGTCTCTTTGCTCGCTTCAGTGCCCTTTTCACAGCTTTGTCATCCAGTTTATTAGCTATATCACAAGAGACCCCAGAATCATCATTGTAATCGCCAATTGGTGGTATCTTAACAACAGTGCCTTCCCCCTCACCAAAACAAATCTTCAATGTTCTTGCACTTGAGTAAATGGCATTAAATTCTTTATCTCCCTGATCTTTATAAGATTCAATGTTATCAGTCTTTGCATTGTGTAATGTATCATCAAAATTGTCAGCCACACTCACAAATGTGAGCTCCTCTCTTACCCTGTCCTCTTTATCTTTAAGCGTTTTATCACTAGCCTTACTTGCTGCCAGCCTACTTTTGGAATTTCCTTTTATGGCACTTGAAATTTCTTGGGGATCTAACCTAGATAACTTTGGAATTAGAGTATTTCTCATTAGAAATTTCTTCCTAATCTCATTATTGGAATCGTAGCCAGTGTTGGTCTCAGTGGCGCACTCGTCCACAGGCCCCGTCTTGCGTTTCCTACTTAGATCTACGTTTTCACTATTTTCATTACAAATTCCTTGACAATTCGAACACAGCACTTTCCTGGGTCTTAAGCGTACGGTCATCTTTTGTGGCTTAGCTTTAGGGACATTTTTCTTTGCAGTATATTCTGCGTTGGAGGTAGGTTCATCTTGATATGTAAACCTCTGCGTCACGGAATAAAGACTATCACCTTTGTTTTCAGTCGCACTCTTGGCGTTGCCAAATGCGGGGTGAAGGTTATAAACGCCATATGGTAAATTACTGAAAAATAGGGAAAAATTTCAGGTAGAATACCTATTCCTGAATTAAATAAATCAATCGATAGAGTTGCTGCAAGGTTTTTGTATTTAAAACACCTACCTTTTCTGTGTCTCTAAGAGGACTCCTTCGTATTTTTTACCCTCTTCAATATAAGACACCACAATTAAATCAGCTAAAGCCTGTTCAACTTTTACTAAAATTGATGAATCTTTTTGAACCATATCGCTGGTAAGAAAGTCAAACGCCATATTGTGACTGAAGGAATTATATTAAAATCCATTCACTCATTTATAATTGTCCATTCGTTCAATAATGTATGAAACGAAAATGATATATGAATGAATAGATTTGTTGTCTCTGCCGTCTGCCGGCAGTTGTCAATTATAATTTCAGTGGAGGTGGTCGTTTAGGTTGATAATTAAAATATATATCGGAATTAATAAATTGTCCTCTGTGATTTGTTACAATGAGCGTAAGTATTTGATAAATATAATATGAATTGCATATTGTTTTGTATAGTAGAACGTTTATTAGCAATTATATAACAACTTGGCTAATTTGCAAAATAGCTTGTTATCCTTGGATTTTTTTTGGTAGGAAGAATGGAATAATTTTATGGTTTGTAGTAACAGACTATTTGATCACTACTTCCTCATCTAAGACAAATAAAGTATAGAATAGTTAGTTTAAACACTAATATTTATATATAATATTTTTAAACTATGGACACTATGGTATCATATTTCATGTACAATTAAATATCTAATCAAATCAGATTGTCAAGCCTCAATTCCAGACAAGGATGGGCAGAGACATAGGAGTACTTAACACCATGATCCTGTACACGGCTCTCTTGCTTCCCTCACTACAACAATTATTGGGGTATTGAATCAAAAGATTAATTATAAAATATGACAGAACCTTGCCTGATGTTAGGCAGGAGTGTGTACCATGGATGGTACACACTTTTCCTACAAGCTCTATGGTTATGGACACTAGGCAATCCACCTTTCTTGAGGATGTATCAAATTTGGTCAGAAAACACCCTGCCTCGTTTAACGTATCCATCCACATCAGATTTATAAATTATAGTTAGCTCTCAAAATTAGGGTTTCTTGCCAAAACCCTAGATTGTATGAAAATAATTATGTATGTGAATTAAATGAGAAAGTTGTCAGGATCGTGGAAAGTGACACATCATTGTCTCTTATCTGTCAATTATTTATTATTATTATTATTTTACATTTCTATACTAAGTTACTAAAGGGCTTGTATCATAGAAATAGGACAACCAAAGTACATATTTCAAAGATATTTGGTACCAGTGAGTGGTTTCGAACCCGTGCCACTAGGCTTACTTAGCCATTGCACTGCCACTACACGGTCGCCTTCTATATGTGAAAGTGTGATAATGTTTAACAAATTTTTGTCTACAGCCAGAAAGGATAGACATAACTCAGCCACTATGGGACCAGAAGACATTTTATGGCCGCTTCAGACATTTTGCCTTTATCACCAACCCACTGCTCTCATTAAAGACTGAGAAAGATCTTTATGATGCAAAAGAACTGTACTTCCAATACAAGTAAGTTATTGTTATCATTATTTTATTGTGCCATGACATGTCACTTTAACTCCTGATGTTTTTATTTATTGTGACTCGACATCAGACCTTAATTTGCCTGATAATAAGCATGATAGAGGAACAAGAGTGCCCAAGACTGAAAAGAAAACAAGTCTGTTGACGATTCCCTCAACCGCCGTCACTTCGCCGGTTCAAGGTGCTTCTTCACGCATTGTTTGAAAGTATCAAGATTATAGGATGGGGAGAACACATGGGCTATTAAAAAATTCCACTTGTCGATTGACCCACAGAGAAACGATGTACCAAACTTTTTGTTTCGATTGCCGATTCGCTTTACTGAATGCAGGTGCTTCCCCCGAACTGTATGAGCACCACATTATGTGAAAAAATAAGGTAGGAACAAGGTTAGAGAGCTCCTCGGAACATTCTCGGAACAGGGGATATATGATGTGGTATAGGCAAAATTTCAGGAGCTTAAGAGTTGCAGAGTTTGTGTTAGCGTCCAAGCCACACCTGAATTTTTCTAAACATTTTTATTTTTTAATAAACATTTTTATACTAAGCTATTCTTTAGTGCTTGTATCATAGAAACAGGATTGGTGCACAAGTTCGAAACTACTCACCAGTGGTTTCGAACCCGTGCACTCGGCTTGCGTAACTATTGCACTGCCACTATTGCACACCATGGTCTCCATGTTTTATTGAACTAGCATTGGCATATCTAAGAATTAAAAATGTAATAATATTAATTTGGAATGTAAGACGGAGAAAGGGTAATATTTCCTTTATTAATAGTTACATAATGAGTTGATTATATTAACTTTATGTTGTAAACACTGCATGAGCTAGTTAGTAAATAATGTTACTCGTCAGGTTATTATCTGATAACGCATAATATGCCATTCTTGTGTGTTTGTACAGGATTTTAGTGCTCATTATTATTATTTTCATTATACATTTCTATACTAAGCTACTAAAGTTCTTGTATCATGGGTACCGGTGAGTGGTTTAGAACCCGTGCCACTCGGCTTACATAGCCATTGCACAGCCACTACACCACGGTCGCCATCATTATGGTTTCTAAAAATTAATTAACTTGTTTTATTTGGGCTCGAAATATGACAGCACCCCACCTTATGTTAAGCTTGAGTGCGATCCATGAATGGAAACGGCTGCTACTACTAAGTAGCAGTCGCACTTACTATGCGGATTTAGTTGGTACCGGCAACTTACAAGATGTACGACTTAGTCCCGAAACGTGACTAAGTCACTTCACGGTCTTTTAAGGTGGTACTACCCCCGACTAGCAGACAGGGTACCATGTCTGCTCTTTTTAATAAAAGAATATTTGTAATATGTATTTAATGAATTAAACAAATTTTATGCGGCTTACTATCGCGTTTATTTTGGTTTTGATTTTTCATATTTTTATTATGCCGACGTTTCGAGAGCTTTGCAGCCATCGTGGTCACTGAAAGACTGATATTTACGCATAAAATTTGTTTAATTCATTAATCTATGTTCGTGCAAAATCTAAGAAAATATTAATGTCTTTAATTTTATTATTATATATAAAGCTTTAAAATAAATATTTGCACCGACCGGGAGTTGAACCCGGGACTTTACGTATAACAAAATGGTGTGCTGACCGATATTATATATAGGTGTATTTTTGTTTGAAGAGCAGGCAAGGAGCCGAAGACCACGACATACGCCCAAGTCGTGTCAGCCAAGCAGTTGTATGAGTCAGCATTTCACCCTGACAGTGGTGAACTGCAAAATGTATTTGGCAGAATGTCATTTCAAATGCCAGGCGGTTGCATCGTCACTGGTGCTATGTTGCAGTGGTATAGGTGAGTTTGTTGTTTTCAATGTTTTGTTCTAAATACGTGAATATTTATGAGTTTAACGACCTTTTCAATTTAAATAGATTTACTGTAATGGATTTTACTAAAAAGATATAAGTATTGAATTTGATTTTACTAATATACAACGGTAATATACAATGTCAGTATGAATAATATAATAAATATATAATACAACAGGTAACAATTATATTTAACTAATAATATAATAAATAGTTAGTAAATTTGTTGTGCGGTTTAGATTATTACCCTTAACGATTTGAATTAAACAAATTTATGCGGATTACTATCGCGTTTATTTGGTTTTGGTGTCCACGATGGCTGCAAAGCTCTCGAAACGTCGGAATATTAAAAAATTGTAAAATCAAAACCAAAATAAACGCGATAGTAAGCCGCATAAAATTTGTTTAATTCATTAATCCATATTCGCGCATAATCTAAGAGTATACAATGTGTTTTTGAAAGCGAAAAAACACATTAATTTGTTTTGTACTCGTAGACATTGTTTTATATCCTAAATAAAGTTGATTAATAATATATGATTATGATGAAATAAATTATGATTAATACCTTAAAACTGATTTATAAAATAAAGCAACATAAAAACTTGAATCGAAATCAGTTGGTCCAGGGTCTCGATTCTCTTAATATATGACAGCGAAATGACTTGGCAACGAATTAGCACTGATATTTGGCATTCTCGTAGGTATCAACGAATAAAAAATCAATAGGTAACTACGTTAATAAGGTACCTACGAGAATGCCAAGTATCAGTGCAAGCACGTTGCCAATTTAGTTCGCTGACGTGCATTAAGAGAATCGAGGCCCTGGACAACAAATAAAATGCACTATAGACTAGTGTCTATCTACAAATGGTTACACTGAAAAGAGGCCTGCATGCCGCGACTTCCCTTGACGAGAGCCGCACTGAACGTGCTCAAAGAATAAATAATTTCAGACATGACCTAATTTTTACTTTGAATAGTCTCTTAAAAGATTAGCTTAACTTGAACACGACAGATGACATGCCTGATAGTAAGCAAGGGAAGTCCAGAAGCACGCAAAAACCTGAGTACATATCCATTCTTCGGGTTGTCTCAGTCGACGTCACTATACCGTAAAAAATAATACATAGGCCTCCCCCTTAGAACGCCATTTCTAAGGGGGTATAAAAATAATACATAATAATATTAATAACAATTTAAAGTTTTACAAGAAGCGATGTTATCACTAAATTAAAAGCGATTTCTTCCATCAAACCATTTTTTATTTATTTACTATTCTAAGCTAATAAAATGCTTGTACCATAGAAACAAGACAACCAAAGTACATATATAAAAGATACATTGGTACCGGTAAGTGGTTTTCAACCCGTGCTCTCGGTTTGCGTAACCATTGCATTGCCACTACACCACGGTGGCCTTAAAACAAAACTTTATTGTACTGTTTTTCAATTTTCTTTTAGGACCAACGCCGGTGTAGTTTTTTGGCAATGGGTGAATCAGTCATTCAATGCTCTTGTCAATTACACCAATCGCAATGCCAACTCACCGTTGACCACCAAACAAATGGGCGTGGCATACATATCCGCCATGTCCGCAGCTATGGCGACCGCACTCTCATTCAAATTCATTGTTCAGAAGAGGACAACGAATCCTATTTTTGCTGTAAGTATAGTAGTTTTTTTCTTATTGTAGCTCGAAATATGGCCCTCGTCTGGATTGCGGAGTGTAAGTAGCAGTCACATCCACTATGCCGACCTAGTTGGTACCGGTCACTTACAAGCTGATCCCGAAACAAGTAACTTCACGGTCTCTATAAGAAATAATAAGTGGTGGTACCACCCCAGATTTGTGCACTACTGCCTGAACCACTGTTTGAAAACCAGTCTCTAAGCAAGCAAATCTCTAGCTCTTTTTTATTAACAAATATTCGTAATATATAATCTAATTATCAAATATTACAAATAAAAGCTATGAAAAAAATATTTGCTCCGACCGCGAATCGAACCCGGGACTTTAACAAACATATGTGTTAATCAAGGCGCCATTCTTGTCGTCCAAATCTATCTGGTTTTAATATTGTATTTAAAATTAGTTGTTTGTTGCCAAAATTAAATAAATAAAGACGAGGGTTTTAAAAATGTCAGAGGTTTATTCTAGAAGATAGATTGATCCTATCAGGGACATTTAAAAACAACAGGAGTCTGTAATGCCCACCATAGAGCTTGTATAGAGAGAATTGTGGACGTGAGGGAAGCGAGACAGTATCAGGATCGTTGTAAGTAGCGCTACAGAAGATGTAGTGACAAGCTGAGTTGCCTAGTCCCCATAACCGTAAAGCTTGTATGAAGACAATTATGGATGTGAGGGAAGTGAGGAAGTCGTGTCAGGATCGTGGCAATTGGAGACAATTTGATTAATTGATTGATAATTTCCCACAGAGATTTGTGCCATTTGTAGCTGTCGCGGCCGCTAACTGCGTCAACATACCACTGATGAGGCAAAATGAAATTAGATTAGGTAAATATTTGTAATAATGTTTTTTTTAAATTATAGCTCGACATCAGGGTGCAATATGCTATTAAATTAGACTATAAGATGAATTAAACGGCTTTTATGCGGCTTACTATCGCGTTTATTTTGGTTTTGATTTTACATTTTTTATTATTCTGACGTTTTTGAGAGCTTTGAACCCATCGTGGTCACGAAGAGACTGGGGTGTTGGTCGTCCTATTGGTTGATGCTGTATTGTTTCCAAAACTACCCCGATTGATGTTTTGATTTTGTTTTTCTGTTCCCGGTTTAATTCAATTTTTTGAAAAAATAACTGACGGTGTCACCTGGTTTGGCAGTTTGCTGGACGCGGGACAACCACCTTCTCTATTGAAATTAAGATGTTTTTAATCTCAATAGCCTCCGCGTACCATCCTGGGTATCAGTCGACTTTCTTTTGTGAGGATCTTCGGTTTGTGGAAACGGATGTAGTGGTTAGCGCCATTCATAATGTCGCCCACTTTTTGTGATAAAGAACGTGAATCAAATAAGAAAATTTATTTTTTTTATTTGGCGCCTTATTCTTTAAACCTGTGTATAGCCCACAGGTTACCAAACTTTTTTTTCTCATGGCCCCTTTTAAAAGTTGCTGGTTTCGGTACATTTCTATCATATTCCCAAAACTCGACAAAAACCGTCTTTGCAAGTCTCGACACGTTGTACTAAATATGGAATATGCAAGTTTTTACAAATAACAGTCGCTGAGCTTCTTAAAATATGATCTGCTTACATTGATAGGTAACGTCAAGCCAATATTTTAGTTCTTCAAATTTTCGTGGACCCCCGTTTACGAATTGTTAATCCCCATTTTTTCTCTCTTCATTGGTCTCTCGGGGACACCTGGGGTCCACCTGGACCACTTTGGGAGAATCAATTGTCTAGCCGCATTAAGTTCGCCTTTGTACATAGTGCATAAAGTTTTAAAATAAATAAATCGACTTTATTTTTATAATTTTTACTATGTTAATCTTGCAATCGGTCCAAGAACTTTGAACAGATTGTTTAGTTGGATTCATGGCGTGTTAAGTGTATTCCCCATCGGGAAGTACGCAGGACTGTTTATTAATGTTTTTTTAAATTATTTGCAGGCTTAGATGTAACAGATGAAAATGGTAACATAATTGGTAAATCCAAAGTTGCACCAATCAAAGGGATATCACAAGTTATTACATCAAGGCAAGTTTTTTTTAATATCCCGTATCGGCATGGTGGGCAAATATTCTGCAACTCACTGCTTTTTACTTAAAAAAAAGTAAAATAAATAAGCTTAATAATAGGCGACCGTGGTGTAGTGGTAGTGCAATGGTTACGCAAACCGAGAGCACGGATTCGAAACCACTTGCCGTTACCAATGTATCTTTGATATATGTACTTTGGTTGTCCTATAGAAAGGTAGGACCATAACCATAGAGCTTGTATGAAGAGAATTGTGAATGTGAAGGAAGCGAGGGAGTTGTGTCAGGATTGTGGCAGGTGGCGCTCCATTGTCTGTCTATCCCTGTGGGAAAAAGGCGTGACAATTTGTTGATTGATTGATTGTCTGTTTCTGTGAATAATATATACAAATTATTGCATAAGTGTCAACATGAATTAACAAATACATTCTATTTAAGTAAATTTGTAGACCAAATGTCGAAGGGGCCATTGGTAGGGCTATACAATGTATGTTTGGGAAGAGGGGAAAGTGAGGGCAGTAAAATTAAGTGTTGATATATTATAAAGGCCTTAAACCTATTTTCCGGTCACGTGAAGGACTCTGCACTCGCTCGGTGTATCCACGAAAGCTATGAAAATTGTATGTCATGAATAAATACATAAACTTGTATAAATTCATAAATAATGTATTTGTATTTATTTGTATGACACGCATTAAAATCTACAAATAATAATACTTTGTACAAAACAGCAAATAATTTAAATGTTATAATGCGATTAAAATAAGAATAGGTCGGAATCGGCGCCATTTTGTGACGTCTAACTTTCCAACCAACTTCACTTTAGTATGGTGTCTTTTTCTTTGCGGATAAAGACACATTTGAATCAGTCAAGTGAAGTTAGTCAACAGCCCGTCCTATTCTTGATCTAATAGCATAGACCTACTATTTGCCTACTATAAATGTCTAAATAAATAACAGTTTATATTTGGATGTAGTACATAGATACATACATAACTCTTTACATAAAGATACAATTTCGCATTAAATAAAAAATAATGGCAAACAGCCAAACATATCTGTTGCTGAGAGGTAAATAGTTGCTGGTGCATTATTTTTATAAATCTAGTGATCAAAGTATTAATAATCTAAAAACGCCACTTATAAAAAACATCTATTATTTACCACTCAACTACAGATACTATGTATTACAGATATTATATGCTTTACTTTTATAAAACATGTCCGAACCAATATTTTCAAAGTAGGTAGACAAAGGTAAAGATAGGTTCGTCTTTTCTTTGTAGAACAATCGACAAATGGAATGTGTCTGCTTTATCCTATAACCTTGGATCCTTCAAGCTAGAAAAAAATACTAGAAAAATCTAAGATTTTTTTGTTTAATTAACAAAATTTCACATAAGTTTTATTTACAAAAACATTAAAAATAAATAACTAGGAAGGGCTTAGTTATCTTAACATGTAAACAATGTTAGACATGACGGGTTTTTTGGTTGTAAATATTACACAACTCTAATTATATGCAGCCTTGACTTTGACAGATACATGTAGTTGGATATACCTTTCAATTTACAAGGTTATATAGTTTTACATAGGTTTTTTGATACCTATATGTACTGTTTATTTGCATTTTGATGTTTAGTATTTTTTTTACTATGCTAAGCTATGACCGACATAAAACAAAAACAATCATGTTGGATGAGCCCTTTTTATATAAACTTTTAATAATGAATTGCGTTTATTTTTAGTTATTGATTTAACAATTTATTATGAATCTCCGTGAAAACGATAGCTCATCAAAGTGCTTGTATCATAGAAACAGGATAACCAAAGTACATGTATCATTGGTACCGGTGGGTGGTTTCGAACTCGTGCTACCGGTTTGCGTGACCATTGCACTGCCACTACACTGCGGTCGCCTTAAATTAAACGGATTGATTAAAAATAATAACAAAATTTATATTATTTCAGAATAATAATGTGCTCCCCTGGTATGTTATTATTACCTTTTATAATGGAGAGTATTGAAAAGAAGCCATGGATGCAACGTATGAAGGGCGGCCATGTTATCGTCCAGACGGCCATTGTTGGACTGTTGTAAGTAAAAATATAACATCATTTGTTTTATTTCAAGGTTTAAATATTGTTTACATCTGACTTCGAGCTGCCTGATAGTATCCTATAACCTTGGACCCTTCAAGCGATGCGTGAAGAAGCACCTTTGGCCGGCATAGTGACGGCGACTGAGGCAGCCATGAACTAACTTGGTTGTTTCAGTCGTCATCACTCTTGGATCTCCTCTTGCCTATCACCAGGCGGGTCGAGGTCAGATGTCGTGCCAAAAAAAGAAGCATAATAGAGGTACACAAGTGCCGACGACTGAAGCTGCCCCAGTTGCCGTCAATATGCCGAAAAATTTTGTTTTATAACATCAGAGTACTGTCATAATATGACGAGTCAAAATGAAAACAAAAATTGCTGTCAAAATATTGTTTTTTTTTAAATTATTATTGTGACTCGACATCTGACCTTCTGACTAATGGTAAGCAAGAGGGGGTCCAGACTGAGATGGCAGACTGGGCACCACTGCCTACCACAGTTTAAAATAATGTTTTTTAATACAATTTTCAGTTTAACGTTTATGGTGCCTGTAGCTTGTGCTGTTTTCCCTCAACAATGGTAAGACTTATTCTGTAGAAAATAGTAAAATAACTCTCACATTTTGACGACAGGCGTGGACGAACGCTTAGTCATTGGTTTGTTGCGCGTAAAGTCCCGGGTTCGATTCCCGGTCACAGCAACAATTTGATTTAAAGCTTTTATTTGTAATATTTAATAATAAAGGTGAATATCACAAAATATATTTGTCAATAAAAAAAGAGGCAGATAACTATTTGCTCCGGGTCTAGTTGTTCAAGAGAGGTAGGCAGTAGTAAAGACCGTGAAGTGACTCAGTCGCGTATCGGAACCAGCTTGGTTTCAACTAGGCCGGCATAGTAGATAAATAAGTGCAAGTCACTTATTTAGCTTACATTAGGCTGGGTGCTGTCTTAAGCCCAATAAAAAAAGTTAATAGTCTCCTAATAATAATAAAATCCAAATAAGAGACATCCTCATGAAAGCTGGGTTGCCTTGTGCCCATAACCGTAGAGCTTGTATGAGGAGAATTGTGGATGTGAGGAAAGCGAGGGAGTTGTGTCAGTAAATGGCGCTCCATTGTCTCTGTGGGGACAATGGATTTTCCTTTTTTTTTCTTGTGGGGAAAAGACGTGACAATTTGATTGATTGATAATAATAAAAATTATTTGACATTTCAGCAAACTGTCAACAAGCACAATGAAACGTTTCGAGCCTAAAAGATATGAGGAGTTATTGCAAAATACAAAAAATAAGCCACCGCAGTACGTTTATTTCAATAAGGGCCTGTGAAATGTATTGAAAAATACCTTGGCGACCGTGGTTTAAAACCGGTATCAATGTATATTTGATATGTGTACTTTCGTCGCTCAGTTTCTATGATACAAAAATGTTCAGTAGCGTAGTTTACAGTTTTAGATGTATTGCATAATTGAGGATATGTTTTTACTAGTTCATTGTGATAAGCTTAATAAATAAGTCGAGCGTGGTATTGTGGTAGTAAAATAGTCACGCAAACCGTGAGCCACCGTGCACCAGTTCGAAACCACTTATCAAATATGTCTTTGATATTGAGTTTGTTCGTCCTGTTTCTATGATACAAGGACTCTTAGTAGTATACCGGTAGTGGTCATTACCAATTGAAAAATGGCGTTTGTCTTTATTTTATTTTATTTTATTTACGTCTGAATTATTGTTTGACTAGTGAAAATATATCATATTAAGAATCTCGATAGTTTATTATGTGTTTTTTTATATAATTTTATATTTGAATAGTAAGTTTTTTTTTTCTACGCGTACATGAAACGGCCGGTAATCGAAACTTCCAGGTTCTATTCCCGGCCGAATCAAAGATTTGTATAGTTTCTATTTGTATTATTTAATAATTAAATTACTATTACATACGGTGTATTGACTTAGTCGCGTTTCAGGGCTATTTTTTTTTTATTGTGACACGACTTCTGACCACGACCCGCCTGGTGATAAGCAAAATGAGGTCCTAAGAGTGACGACTGAAAAACCGAGTTAGTTCACGGCTTCCCCAGTCGCCGTCACTATGCCGGCATATTAGATTCACACATAGCACGGTACAGTTATTTCACTGTATGGCCTCCATTTATAGACCACCTACAGCTTAACATCAGGTAAGGTGCTGCCATATGTCGGGTCATAATAAAAAAAAGCCATATATATATATATATATATATATATCTAAATATATAGAATGAAAAATGTATAATCTCTAATTTTCTCAAATAAATATGGTGTCAATTATTAGTTCGTGTAAATCTAAATTAGACAAATCGTTGTTTTTTTAATAAATTAGGTATTCATTGAAGGGGCTGCTTATACCAATGTTCTAATCAATTGTTTAAATTTAAATTTTATTTGTTAGTTTTTTAATGGAGATTTGAGACCCTATTTCATTGCTGCACGCTAAGTAGGTAGATAGTACAAAAACAAAAGTAGACAACAAAGCGCTTGGTTAGGTCGGCAACTTTTTCTCGCCACGCATAGTTAGGTTTGCGCGCTGTGGAGTTGTCATAAGACAATTCGACTGTCAGAGCTATGTAGTTCACAACTGACAGATAATAGATACACTTATTTTGTGTCATTCGCCATTTACATGAATTAAATTCAATACCACGATTAATAACTAATTTACACACAGTGGTAGGCAATGCTACACAGTCTGCCGATCCGGGATAGTAGTGGTGGCACTTATACAGACCGTGAGGTGATTTAGTCGCGTTTCTGGATCGGCTTGTAAGTTGCTGGTTCCAATTAGGCTGGAGTTGCAGTTATTGAATTGTAGTAGCAGTGACATCCATTCATGAACCGCTTATATATATATGTCATATGTCAAGTCACAAAAAAACACGCGCGCGCGCTCTAAAGTCATTCTGTATTTTGATTGAGTTTTTTTGCTTTGTTTTGACTTTAATTATTTTTTTTATAAAAAAGAAAAACCTTAGATCTTCTGTAACACTAGTTTTCTTTTTATGAAGTGTTGTAATGAAAGAGCGTGTTTTATCCATATGTGCAGTAATGGAATTACGGTCGTATTTCTTAATTGTTAAACCATGTTTAAATAAATATAAATCGAGATTTAAACAGGCGGTGCAAGTCGCCCTTACAGATCTGTTTAACGTATGTATTCGAAATAATAAGTTATATCAAACTTTATTGTAAATTATGTTCAATAATGTTCTAAAATTATTAGCTTTAGTAAAACTCGAATATATATTAGATGCATTCTTAAAATTGTATTGTACTGGAGTATTATTAGAAGTATTAAAAATTTGTAATGAAAATTGGATGAAAAATTCATCGGTTAATTGCGACAGGGGAACAAACCCAGCGTCTGTAGCTATTGCCGCTTCGACATAGATACATAGCATAGCGTCTAAGTGCTCGCTAGTATTCTTCTATCTTGTATTATGATAACATCGTGCAGTTTTTTCAACTGCTGGCTCTAGTATATGCAAGCTCCACTTTGCAGCTGCGATTGTTGCAAACTAACGTGTTTCATATTTATATATTTTTTTAAGAAATAATGATGCGTAAAATAGACGTGACAATTTGATTGATTGATTGATTGATATTTTATTATACAATTTTCGTTATATTAATTTATAAATATTATGTATAAATTATATTCTTTTATATTTTGTAAATAATTCAAACTAACAATTATGTTAAAAGATTGTACTGGGATTTTTTTTTCTGCATTTACTAACTTATTTTTGGCTATTAATAATAACGATTTTTTTTGTATATTTCTAATTAAATATTAACTTGCGACAATAAAATTATATTTACATTCCAATTGTAAATACAATTACGGGGTTTTAAATATTATTAAACTTTATTTTTTATATATATTTATTATTTTTTAATTTAGTAATTGGATTGTTTTCACATTGTTTTCTTAACGAATTATTGTTTTATCATAAGTAACTCAGTTTTTTAAAGTTATTAAATTAGAAAATGCCCCTTACCAATTATATTACGAAGAATATTCTGATACACTTTCACTCTGTTCCTACCTCGTCTTTTGACAGTCGATTCTGTAGAGCGAATCGACTGTCAAACAATCGACTAATGGAATACCCTCTCATTGTTGATCCAATCCCATAACCTTGGACGACAGCATTTTTAAAATTGTTTTTAACCGCACTAGTCAATAGTACTTAACAATTATTTGGTATTAAAATTATCCATTTTTTTGAATTTTTTTTATTTATGCAATTTTTGTAAAGTAGTTTGGCTTTAAGACAATAAATATAGATTTAAATAAATATATAGATTTTGTTTTATTACATTTAATAATCATACTTCCTTTCTTTTTAACCCCCGAGTCAAAAA
Organism: Tinea trinotella; assembly: GCA_905220615.1. Lineage (NCBI taxonomy): Eukaryota > Metazoa > Arthropoda > Insecta > Lepidoptera > Tineidae > Tinea > Tinea trinotella. The sequence continues at coordinate 7,931,281 of HG992314.1, forward strand.
GAGGGGTGTTATAAGTTTAGCGTGTCTGTGTATCTGTCTGTGGCATCGTAGCTCCCAAACGACTGGACCGATTACAATGCGGTTTTGTTTGTTTGACGTGATCGATATAGTTCTTAGCTACAATTGATGAAGATCTGATTAGGGGTTTCAAGGTCATCAGTTCGTTTTGTTAGCTGCGGTAGGGATCTTAGACGCATAATTTGTATTTACTTTACTTTTAAACATATCTGTGACCTAGAATTTGACACACCCATGGGTGTTTCAACTAGTAACACAGAGCTACTCTGATGATGAAGCTCGGAGTTATTGTGCTTTAACTAAAATTGTTATCAAATTAAAGACCTAGAGTATCTGATGTTGTAACATGAGGATGCAAGGGATATTTAAGAGATATAACTGTGGAGCTATGAATAAAGTTTGTTCAGCTGTTTTTTTTAAGAAACCCTAAAAAATAATTTTAATTTCATTGATTGCTCCATCATAGGTTGAACACGTCCTTGTTCCTATTTTTACACCCGTAATACCCTTGAAAGGTTCGGTGCGTCGTTTCTCGACAATCGACAAGTGCAACGCCTTATCAGCCCATGTGTTCTATCATCCTATAACCTTGGATCCTTCAAGTAATGCGTTAAGAAGCAAGAGTTTCTGTCATATAGCGAGCCACTAAAAAAACACAATAAGCTTCTACTCAAAACTCTATTGGTTAAAAAATAAAACAAGATCTAAATATAATGCAATAGTCTTTATTCGTAAATAAAAATAGACTTTACTTAATTGATTTGAACTTACAATTAACAATAATAAACAATAACAGTAATATAAATACAATGAATAAAATGTACAGTGCATCTATATAATAAGGCACCGGCAGGATTAACCAAATACTTCTTCAGCAATATTATTGACAACCTTAAGAAAGCTAGGTTGCCTGGTGCCCATAACCACAGGGCCTGTATGAGGAGAATTGTGGATGTGAAGAAAGCAAGGGAGTTGTGTAAGGATCTCGGTAAGTGGCGCTCCATTGTCTCTGTCTATCCCTGTGGGAAAAAGGCGTGACAATTTGATTGATTGATTGATTATTTGCCAATTTATAACAACATTTAATACTATGCTATAAGAATAGGACTGACTAACTTCACTTGACTGATTCAAAGGTGTCTTTTTCTTGACAGTCCGCAAAGAAAGACACCATACTTAAGTGAAGTTGGTTGTAGAGTTAGACGTCACAAAATGGCGCCGATTTCATCGTATTAATATTTTAATCGCATTATAACTAATCTACTAGCGCTTAATGCTTCCTCCACATGCTTGTTATTTGCCGCAAACATACAAACGAAGTTCCAAACATTAGCCACAAACAGGCATCTACAAGCTTGGCGAACATTCTAGTATATTCCGGATAAACAAACATGGCGGTGATCAAAATTCACAGAAATCGTAATCGTGCCTTAATTCACACAGGGGCGATCAGAGAGTCTTCCTTCACAATTCCTTTCATACAAATAGGTTGGCATACATGGTTTTCAAAGCTTTAGTTACAATTCTCGACTTTAAAGTTGTAACAATAAGGTTGATATTTCAATTGTATTAACTAAAGGAGTAGATGGTTTAAGCCTAGGAAATAAAATCTTAAAGAGTATATTAAAGAGTAAATAAGTAATAATATTGGCACCAAATATATTTACAAAAGTATATCTCGAAATACGCAAAGGACTTCTTATAATTAAGTTAATAAAGCTACGAGTATGCACTAATGGAGTTAATTTTAGATTGTCTCTTGTTTTAATCACAAATAATAAAATAAGATGGCTGCCGGGATTGGTTGAGAACTGTCCAGGATGGCAGCAACTGGGTTGCAATAAAAGCAGGGCCAGATCCAACTCCTAATCAATGTAAATCTCATGGCCCTTCTCCCCTTTAGGTAGGTAGGTAGCATTTACCTTCTTTTAAAATATAATCTCGCCATGCCTGGTGGTAAGCAAGGGGAAGTCCAAGAGTGCCGTCGACTGAATAAACCTACACAAATTACGTTTGCCTAAGTAACAGCACCTGATGTTAAGCTGTAAAAAGCAGTCTATGCCGGCCTGGTTGGCAACATACAAGTTGATCCCGGATCGGTAGACTGGGCACCATTTTAAATTATCATCATTAAAACAAAGTGCTAAAAATAACTACACAAGTGACAATCAATAGACATTGGCTTTCTCTAAGAGCACGGAGGCATCGCACATAGCTTTTGCACTCGACCGGACTAAGAACATTAAATGCAATTGTTCGAACACATTCAACTGTATCCTTGTTCGGACTAAGCCATGTAAAACTGTCGCCCTTTCAAGGTCTAACCATCTCTGTAGTGATAACTCCCTATCCCCGACTGGAACACCTTGGGCCACGTCTAAAGGACCCCACAACATAAACTCCAATACACTTTTAGCTTGATTAAGAGAGACAGCTCGTTCCTCTGTTAATAGTTCCCGAAGTAATGGTGTTAGCTTTTCCCCTGGTAGAAGGATTTCGGCAGCCTTAATAGCGCATTTACATAAAGAGTTGAGATGCTCGTCTTCACTTGACTTGCTGTTTATTTCTTCACTCAATCTGGAATTTTAATAGGAAAATGTGAATATAGTAAGGGAACTAGCTAAATGAACGCGCTAGGAATGCAGTTGTGACTCATGGTCACGTGTCTATTATGAATAGTGAAGTAAAATGCCAAATGTCGATAACAATAAACACACACTTTCCTTAAAACGCAAATAGATTTAGTTATTAAAAATTATAAATGTGTATTAAATTGAAGTATAAATATTAGACAGCAACAATTTTTAATGAATTATATATTAATTTAATTTTGAGAATATTGACTGCATATTTTATTTCTTTTTCACACATTTTAATCACGTTTCTAATAATGATTCTAGCCTGACTACGGATTACGACTCTCTTTTATTCAATTAACTCACAAATTTTTCAATTATCAAACAAAGAAAATATGGACACGTTTTTATCGATATTAAATGACATCGCCGAGCTATAAACGTCACTAAAAGCGGCCCCTGAATTCATTTAACTCGTTCCCCAACTATAGGTATATTCGTGAAATCAATATAGTGATGGCCGGCATATTCAGGCGTTGGCGCTATTAGACTTTGACTTGCTTGAAGTCGTGGCCCTCTTTAGTTTTATTTAAAAAAAACTGTACTGGTTGGCACTTTTACGAGTATATACCCGTACACTGTATCTTTAACGTGCCTATTATAGGGCAACCTGTCTTTCCTCGTCAACTGGCAGAAAATGACTGACGGCATTAATATCTTTGAAATTGCAGTAAACTTTAAAAAATTAAATATATTCTAATAATGAATTTGTAGGCACAGAAAAGCACTTTTTTCTGATAAGAGTAATAATTATAGAAAATCTTAATACGAAGAAAGAAAGATTGATTATTTTGTTCTCATAGAATAAAATAATCAATCTGTACTAGAATTAATTTTCTAATAAATCATTGGTATGATTTGAAAGCAACTTACCCTTGTAAAATGCACAATCTTCCATAAGCATTTGTCTTAGGTGCTGACAAAGAATTTAATCTATCATCAGAAGGTAGATTCATTGTACTGCCATGTATATTAACCATGGGTTGACTCTCTTTGAGCGCAACGAAAGACGTTAAATTTTCTGAGATTTCTTCAACTCCCCGAGCTTGTAAGCATTTTAATCCATTAATAAGTTGTAACATAATGAAAATGGCTTCATGGGTTTGTTCTGTCTGAATTAACTGATATTCCTTTGTGCTTAACCCCTCAGAATTGTAAAGGTTCTCGCCGTACGATTGTATTGTGTCTACTTGAGCATGTGCTAATACGACAATTGTTGCTGAAATTAATAATGTAATTAAATTAATATACATCTTATGATTCGTTCTTCCTTCTATCTCAAAGAATCCGCTTTCTATTGACTGAATCTAGTCAAACTAAACGATTCGCCACGTCCTATCTTTACGAAAATTCGATGGAATGCTTTACCCACTCATGTGTTCTTCCCATCCTATAACCTTGGACTTTTATAGCGAAGCGTGAAAAAGCTCCTTCGGCTGAATTAGTGAAGACGACTGAGATAACCGTGACCTAAGTCGACCTTTTTAATCGTCAGCACTCTTAGACCTCCCTATTGCTTACTATTAGGCAAGTAAAGGTCAGATGAAGTACAATAAAAAAACAGTTTAAATGTCAAGGATAACTATACAAAAAAATATGAAACGGCTGTTGATGCATGCAAAATGGATTGACCATAATTACAACTTAATTGCTATGATATAAATGGACTATGAATAAATAATACCTTGCACTAAGTCTTCACTCTCTTCTCCGAACTGCTGTAGTGGAACCAAGTCGGAGAACTCCGTAATTGCATTTAGGCTTAATGTTTGTGGCTGCACGGACTGTTGGCATACCATCTGTGATGCCATTTGTTCCTTATGCAACATTAAAGTCACATTCACTGGTCCTTGATTCGAGTTCCATACAGCAGGATAAAATATTCTTTTACCAGCTTTCATTGCGTTTTTACCGCTTTGTGAATGTTGTATGCAGAAATCGCTCCATCGTAAATTTGTGCATGCTTTTAAGCCTCGTAAAGAAGGCTGCATTGACGCACTTTGTTGTACCTGTAATTTGAAATTTAAATAAACATTAAACGTTTATTTCAGTGAATGTTATAGCTTTGTTCTTAGTAATTTTTGTTGTCTAAGTAAAGTCATTATGTTGAATTACCTGTTCCAAGACTTGCGCAAGCGCTTCGTGGTTGGCAATAACGACTGCACCGTAATTGTCTTCCAAGTTCTTATGTACGACACTTCGCCCTTTGCGCACTCGTAATTTGTTTGTAGTTTTGGAGGCCATATCGTTCTGGTGGTAGTCATCATTACATTCGGGGCTGTCCATGGCATCAGTGGAACTGTAAAAACTGTATGGAGAGTATATTTCAGATTCGGTCTCACTGCCGCAATATGGGAGCGATGACCTATTGAACATTCCATTGCTATATTTTTGGAAAGTTGTATGGCTCAAGTGTTCATTCTTTCTCAAAGCTATATCTTTCGCTTCGTATGAGATTCTATGCGTTCTGTCAATATCGCTCTTTAAAACTGAGTCACATTCCGGTGAACTAGAGCGAGCGTGATTGACATATTCGTAATCACTGTCGCTGTTCTTAGCGGAGTCACAGTTGCTGTCGTCGGTGCAGTGGCTATTGTCATATTTAGCAGAATTATATACGTCGTCATAAGTGTTAATTACCGTTTCATTTTTAGCTTGCACCAACTCTTGTGGACCAGTATCTTCCGCGTCTTCCTTATCATCATTTATTGAATTACGTCGTTTTGGGAGTTCTAAATGTGCTTCTCGTTCCCGCATACTAGCTGTTCTCTCTGGTTTACGTGGTGCTAATGCTGATCGTACTTCTCCTAAGTTTGCATAAATATTATTGTCATTTTTGCTTTGACTTGGCGTCCATGTTTGCTGTTTTTGCTTTTTTTGTAACGATATCGATTTTGGTGGCGGTGGTCGAGCTGGTTTAGGTACATTAGTGTTAATACTTTTATTTTCTTCGCTTGAGTGCCTTGGAGGAGGCGGAGGTTTGTTTGTTATTTTCGGTGATTCAGTGTCCGTAACAGAGCTGCTCGTACTATAAATTGAAGTTGCTTCATCGCTCATTTTACGAAAATTACCAACATTTTCAAAATTTGTTTTCACGACTTCTACATTGGACCCATTAATGTCTAAAGGGTGAATTATAACTAATCGGGGCTTAGGTTTAGGGGTTAGGTCATATATTTCTTCAGTCTTACATGTTACTTTGGACACAGTGGCAACACTTAGTTCCTTTTTGTCCAAGTCCTTAGATGAACCGATTCTCAATAGTTTTTTAATAGAGAATTTTAATTTTCCTTTGCGTTTTTCGTCAAATAAATTATCATGTGATAGTGATATATTACGCCTTGGTGCCGGCTCAGGCGTCACATCGTTTGTTGACTTATTATTAAATGTATCATCTGTCGGTTTGTTTCTTGTGGCAGTTACATTAATATTGGCTCTTTCTCTCTTTTCTTTTTCTCTTACAACTGGTGAATCAGATTTCAAAGAAGCTGTTGGATTTCTTTGGTACATATTATTGGGAAAATCTTCAATTGATGGCGACAATGGAGGCGTCGGCGCTTTTCGCTTATTCAGTCCGTTAAGTGATGTATCGCTGTCTTGTTTAGTTAATACAGGTTTCGCGTAATAAATAGATTCTGGTGTTTCGCCATCTACTTCTGTAATTTCATTGTTTTTTTCTTCACATAATATCCCTATTTTAGTATTATCACGTTTTATATCAGATGGACAACTGGTCTGGGTTAGTTGCAATTGATTTATAACATGTTGGTGGTTTGAATTATTGGAGTTTTTTTTACTTGTACATTGTTTGATTATAGCTAATGGCTTTATAGGTAGTTTTGGTTTTTCAGGTAGAGCTGGCTTAGAACATGGCGGATCTAATATCATACCATGAAGGAATGAAGGCCGCGGATCCATACTCGGTATAGGGCTTTTGGGTAAAGCAGGTGGTTCTGTAGTATCATCAGGATCAGCACGCCCATCGGGTTCACCGGCCAGCTCTCTGCTCGCTTGAATTGAAAATACATTATCCATTTTTGGGATAATAGGTGGCATGTCTAAAATCGGACTTTGAAATGTAGAATACATTGAGAGAGGATTTTGTTGTCCATCCAATATTCTTAAATGATCCATCTGTTTTATGTTGTCATCTTTATCATTAAAAACTTTTATTTGTACAGTTTCCTCACTTTTTTGTGTTTCGGAGAAATTACCACTATCATCGTTATCGGAATCTGTACGACCACTGAAACTGTCATCATCGGAAGTAAGAGAATTGCCATTAGAATTTAAAGTACTTACAGCAGAGTCCACACTACTGCTATCTACATTAATTTTACAAAATTTAAATTCAGAACGACTAGATAGATTCACTTTTGGCCTCTCTTGATTTTTTATTATTGGTGAATTTCTTACGAGACTATTTTTTCTGGTTTCCATTGAATCTTTTTTTTCATTCTCGTCGTTTTTTAAAATATGGTCCTTAATTTTTTCGTCGACCACGGTGGGTTTTTTTAAACAATCAGCTTCTGTTAGGTTAAGTTCTGCACCACCGGCAATCCTATTTCTCTGAAATGTCTCTGAAATTTCTTCAAGTAATGACTTCTCGGAACATATTCCTTCAATATGTCTTTCGGGGGCGGGGCTGGATGTTTCCTTGTATGACGTTAAAATTATGTTTGTTGTGTAGTTGTTTGAAGCCTCATCGTTTGGGGGATTAGACAAATGAATAACAGCTGGTTTACGATTATGTGATTTAACATTGCTGCTTTTTCCAGCTTCTTGTCCAAAAGGAGTCACAGAGACAAGCAAGGTTTTCTTTTTACCAGCTGAATCTGTTTGTACTTTGCCTAATAGAAGCGAAGTGTATGGTTTACCATCAACTTTATCGTTTAATAGGTTAGCTTTTACTGTATTGAAATCTGTGTTGGATTTAGTTATTTTATGAAGTTCTCTTTCTTCTTCTGTATCTGGGAATGGATCATCATCATCATCATTGTCTTCGGATATTTGAAATTCCTCTTCATCAGACCAGCCATCTCCTCCATAACCTATGACACTGCATACCTCCTCTGGAAAACGTACATTTCTCTTTGATTTCTTCTTAGTACTGACTTTTAGTATTCCATTCGGTGATTTCTGAAGTATCTGTTTAGTTTGAAGTGGGGTTACCATAAATTTGCTCCCGTCTGAAGTTTTGTCCTGTTTGACATGTTCGTCGCGTGATTTGAAGCAATTTGAGCAGAAATCCTTCTTCCAAGCATTTTGTACGAAGTTGTGGCATACTGGTGACATTTTGCCCCGGGAATACCACTTGTTAATCACACAACCGGCATTCTGAAATAGACAAGAAAAAACCATATTAATTTTGTTTAAATAGACATTAATTACCGGATATAATTTCTATAACGTAAGTAAACGTATTCTTTCAATAAAATAGAAATATCAAAATTATGAGTAGCTAGCTTTTTATCGTTTTTTTTATAAACAATATTACTGTCTCCAGTGTTTAAATGTATAAATGTTAAGATATAAATTTATAACAAACATTAGTATTTTTTTATTATTGTGACTCGACATATGACAGCACTCCGCTTGATGTTAAGCCAAAGTGTGGTCCATGAATGAATGTCACTGCTACTACAATTCAATAACTGTGAGTATCAATCACATCCACTATGCCGGCCTACATGGAACCGGCAACTTACAAGCTGATCCCGAAACGTGACCAAATCACTTCACGGTCTGTATATTGTATTTATGCTGTGTATGTGTTCAATTTATTAAATAAAAGGTTGGCAAAACTCTAATACGAGTAAACATAGAACTTCGTGCAAATTGTTGACGTAAACATGCTGTAACACATAGTTTATACATTGGTTGACTACTTTCTCTGCAACTATTTTCATAAAAGATGTCGCCATACAATTTGCATATCTAATAGAAAACGTTTGTTTGATAACTTCATTATTATTTAATTTCATTGTAAAAGTCTGCATAATTTAAAATTTTGTTTTAAGTTGGTAAGTCATAATAACCACAGTCACTAGTAATAATTTGAAATTATTTTTTTTACACATCAGTCACATTTACTTTTTCGTAGTAAAACCAAAGATTGAATATAAGTAATAATTAAAATTGAGTAAAAATATACGATTTATTGTTGTAAAATAAGTTTGACGCAAGTAGTCGAAAGTGTGAGTTAATTAAAAGGTTACATAACCAATTATTTTATGTTAATATATGGTAAATAATATCTAATAGGTTTTTCGTTTAATTCTAATAATGAACAATATAAAGATATTACGAAAAACACTCATTTATATATGCTATATACAACTATCCCATGACAGATTGTGTTTTAAATTATAGTTAAATAAGTGTCTATTAGTTGTCGAATCATCGTGTTCTCATTAGTTTTTTGGTGTTCGTGTTTATTGGTTATTGTTATACAATTCCATCCGGCTGCCGAAATGTTACGCGTTGTGCGAATAATTCTATCAAATATTATAAAATTACATCACGATAGAAATATATAATTTAGCAAGTTATAAGACATGTTTATTAGCACCAATTTATCATTTATCTACTTTTTCTAACCTTTCTATACTAAGCTACATATATAAAAGAAACATTAGTATCTTTAAATTGTTTTGAACTGGAGGCTTTTGCTTTGCGAAGCCATTCCACAACCAAATACAGTTTAAAACTCTTACTTAAAACTGTTTCTATGGCCCCAAACACAATACAAAATCTATCATTACACGGTGTAATAAAGTTTTTTTTGTGTGTGTACAGGCCCTAATTGTACATTTTTATTCTCCTATGTATTCAGTTTAGTGCAATAAATAATTGTGTTTGTCTGTCTGTACACTGAACCAACTTAGTCATACAGTTTTCGCAATGCCAAAGATGAGAGTGAGGACAAGAAATGAGGCCAGAGCGAAGTGCATTCGACAATATCCTTGATAATATTGCAGTACTAAATGGACCTACAAGAAACAGTATATAGATGCCATACTAACATATTTATTTATTTACTAATACATTTAATTGCTCCGTAAAACAAGTGAAATGCGTTCTCCCATGTGTTCTCATTATAATTTTGAATCCTTCCATTAAAGCGAGAAAAACACCTTTGGCCAGCATAGTGACGACAACTCAAACGTTATTTTTTAGACAGCGCTCACTGCTCTTGAGTTCCTTGCAGGCAATCGAGATCTGATGTCGCGTCGCAAATAAACTTAATATGGCGTATAATCTATGAGATCATACCTGGCCATAATGCAATAAGCAGTTTTGCTTTCAATAAAATAGTTATACTTGTCTTTTTACCTACTAATACAAAACAGTTTTTTTTATTTTTTTTATTAGCATATGTGACATGATGATGATAAATCAGCAGTCGCGTCCACCATGCAACCTAGTTGGACACTGCAATTTAAAAGCTGATTCCGAAACGCGACTAAGTCACTTCACGGTTTGTACACTTTAAAGTGGTGGTACTATCCTGGTTCGGCAGACTAGGTAAATAACCACCGACTGTCTGCCTATCACTCCTAAAATAGGTACCAATTAAGTCATTTACGTATCTAGTATCTATCTACTAATGATGTTTTATGGTTATGGGTACTAGGAAACTCAGATTTCTTAAGGAAGTGTGGTGAGAGAAGCGAGGGAGTTGTGTCAGGACCGTGGCAAGTAGCGCTCTATTATCTCTGCCTATCTCTGTGGGAAAGAGGCGTGACAATTTAATTGATTGATTAACGATGGCATAATGCGTTCGAATACTTGTTTTACGATCTCACCTGCCTCTAATTAGATGCTTACAAATAAGTAATGCGTGTTAATAAAACGCATGTTTTTACTTGATTTTTTTCGACAATTATAGATTACATATTAATACGCTAGCAAAGTCTTTTAGTTTTAAGTTTCGTGCCATTGAAAATTATGAAATACAAATGAAATTAGTAGTAAGTAATCGATCTTATGGGATATACTAATACTATATGATAGTCTACCTCTCTGACATTGCCGTTATGCAATAAAATAAATAATGATACATTCAAATAATCAATCAATCAAATGGTCGCGCTCCAATTCTCCTGGGCCCCGCGATTAATACACGACAGCGAAATGACATGACATAGTCTCCGTTTAATCCTTCTAATCAGCTTTGATTTAAAAATGTGCATTATACTTTCTTTATCTGGGAGCATTCGGAAAGTCTAGACAAAAAAGAAACAAACAAAACAATCTTTAAGAAAACCAACTTAACGTATCATAAAATAATAATTATCAGAACAAATGACTTGATAATCGTACGATACAACATGTAATTGTAAGACATTCTCTACTAATAAAAAGTGGTCCACACAATGTGGCAGCGGTATTTGGGTTACTTTTGAACAGCTGCCGTCCAAACCCGGCCAATGCCGCGAGGGAAGTGAAATTGAGGCTTCGCGCGCATTAAAAAGTGTATATTATAAAATAAACGACGCATGTGGATACTTTACACATAAATTAAATAGACTGTATATACATACTTGCACTATTTATTTATTTATTTTAAGTTAAATGTACTATAAGGTAGACTTTGGCAGAGTCTAACAGGCAGAGACAATGGAGCGCCACTTGCAACGATCCTGGCACAACTACCTCGCTTCCCTCACATCCACAATTCTCTTCATACAAGCTCTACAACCTAGTGCCTATAACCAGGCACTAGGTTACACAGTTTTCTTGAGGATATTAACTAAGTCTTAATTTTCCTTGTATGTCTATTTGTTGCCAATATAAAAATTAATTAATTAATTAAAATAAACATAATGTATTCAATAAGCATACTTACTAATATTATAAACTCAAAAGATCCTGAGGATGTACAGACGTTTGTTACTCTTTCACGCAAAAACCAATGAACGGATTTCGTAAGAATAACATTTAACCTATAAATATTTTTTTCTTCTATTTATTGACATTTCTATACTAAGCTACTAAAGTGCTTGTATCATAGAAACAGGACAACCAAAGTACATATATCAAAGATACATTAGTACCGGTGAGTGGTTTCGAACACTGCCACGTCACCACGAACGCATTTATTTACGCCTTTATATTAAGACGCGACATTGGACCTTGCCTTTTCTAGACTACGAATTTGCCTTTATAAATCTGACGATATCCTATTTTGAGGTACTTTTGACGATCAAATAACTATATTTCTTGAAATGTTATCAACTCAAAAAAATATACGTGTAAAGAAGAAATGCTCTAAAACCACTAAATCGAACAGAATTTACAAATACTTTATATTGTTTAAGAAAAAAATTATGCAACTTTATCACAAAAATAGTTTTTGATTACCACGTTCTCGATTTTTTAAGCGATAACCATTAGATTTTTTTTCGTAAATATGAATAGTCAATTACTAAATTTGACAATCGGTAGGATATTTAATTTAGTACACGGTTTTCTGAAAATTAACAAAATGTTATAAAAGGTAAATTATTCGCAGGAAAAATATCGCACGCTCAAAAGTGATGTGCAAATCTTAACCTTATTTCGCCTAAAACACGTTTTGTACACAACGCAGACATATACTAAGACTTCTGATTTGCTGAGAGACTCAGCATTGCATAAAAAAATACTTGGTCATTCGTTGAATAAACAAAGAACTCATGTAAAACAAAAAATACATCGGAGTAAATTACCGTGAAAACGTTTTGCTACTAAACTGGGCAACATAATGCACGGGCTTGCTTTCTCTAAATCTAGCTACACAGGTTTAAAAACAGGTGATTTAAGGCTCAACAGGGTTAGTACCTATTACAACACTGGATGGTTATATATATAACATTGTTATACCTATATTTATTTTATAATATATGTCAATCAATCAATGAGATTGTCACGCCTTTTTCCCGCAGGTATAGGCAGAGACAATGGAGCGCTACGTGCCACGGTCTTGACACAACTCCATCGCTTCCCTCACATCCACAATCCTGTTCATACACGCTCTACGGTTATGGGTACTAGCCAATAGATTCAATTAATAAACAGGGATAGGCAGAGACAACGGAGAGTCACCTTCGACTTGAAACAACTCTCACGCTTCCCTCGCATCCAGTTCCTTTTAGTTATGGTATAACGTTACAAACAGGAATGTAACTAATCTTTTTTTAAGGCGAATTCCGTCACGATTTTTAGATGGAAACGAGTTTCTGATAATTGGTTGTAGTTCAGGCTACATTATTTCTTGCCAGTTTAGTAGTGGCTACATCCAACTTGTAATTATTTTAAGTAGTGTTTTTTTTAAATCGGCTTGTCATATGATAGAACCCCTGATGGTGTTAACCTAAGTACAGTCCATTATTCAAGGCAACTGCTACTACCGTTAAATAACTGCAAGTAACTTTTAAGCCGATCTCGAAACGCACTGTTATAAAGGTCGCAATTAGAGATGTAACGACTCGATTTTTCAACCCGGGTTTCTCGGCCAAAAGGCCGAGAAGCAAAAAAAAAATAGCCAACCACACTGTGTATTAGGCAGTTTAGATTGTCGGACCGAATTGTCAACTTGGTTTGTAAACTGGTTTGAATCAAATTCATTAATTCGGTTTGCGAATCGGGTTGTCTATATTTTTAAACCGACCTAACTCGGTTTAAAAAAATTCGAGTACGTCCTCTTTTAGCAACACTTATTATTACGCAAATATAAAGGTCTGTACACTTAAATTAAAGTACTTCCCTGGATTGTCAGACTGGTCCAATTACAAACACCCAGTTAAGTCCATTTTCACATATACGAGTGTCACATATATATGTAAGTCGTTATTGCTATGGAGTTAAGTTTTCTCTAAATTTCTTTCAAGCTTGGTTTCGTATTAGAAAATAACTACAAACATGGAGATGAAATCACATCGGAAACCAGTCGCTTGATTTTTTTCCAACATCGTCCATACAAACTGAATGGCTATAAAAATATTTTAAACCTGTCTAGGGAATAGAAATCTGTATAGAGAGAACATTTTGCTACATTTATAGCGAGTTGAATAACAAGGTTTTAGTCCATACTTACACTAATAGTTTTTCGATTGGAGGTTAACTTTAGTGTTTGATGGCAGATTTATAAAAAAAGACTAATAATTAAGTTGAGTTATGTTTAAATTATCCATTAATCACCGGATATTGTAAGTTAAAATAAAAGAGTTTTTATAGTTGTTCAGTGGACATACAACCTAATGCCGTCTCGTCCACAAACATGTTACGTGACTTACATACTAATGTTTGCAATTTTATAGGATTTATTTCTTGCTTTCAAACGTTAACATATTCAGTTTCTTTAAGGTGAGGCTTATAGATAAATCTATAAAGAGCAAGGTTCTATAAACACGTTTTAGATAAAAATTATGGTGTGCTAGGATTTTATAAAAAAAAATATAAGATCATATATTATCATAACGTTTAATTCAATTATTTATATCCGACGCTTCGAAGCCTTTACAGCCGAGAGACGATGAACGGGATAAATTAAATGTGTTACTAATAGTCGTAAGTTAACTCTATAAAATTAATTTGATAATCATCATTATTATCAATTGTCAGGCCTTAATTCCACAGGGATAGGCCAGACAACTCCTCACAATCCTGACACAGTTATCTCGCTTCCTTCACGTCCAAAAATCACAATTCTCTTCACACAAACTCTATGGTTAAGGGAACTGCTAACTCTTGCTTTGCAAAGAAACCCAGGATGAATTAAGAAACGATTTGTAATTTGTTTCTAATTTACAACAAATACTGCTAAAGATATAATTAATACATTAAACTTTACCTTAAAAACAGAAAACAAACTCCGTAGAAAAACTTGCAGCCACATTAGAACGAAGAATACTTTTTTAAACATTAATGAAATTTAAAGCCTTAAAAATACGTTTAGTTACGTTAAAAGACTCCGACATAAGGTTGCGATGTTATGATTCATTTAGTCCATGTGACTGACTCATTCTAGACTTATATAAGGTGTGTACGTTATCATTATGTTGGACCAATTAAAGACAAACCCCTTTGCCGTGAAAATGTTTTTTATAAGACATTATCTTTAGATAAGTAACATTAAACATACATTTGGATTTCCTTGTTATGATTTTGTTTGTACTTTTGTTGTCTGCTAATAGATCAAAGATAGGGAGACGTGGAAGAGAGTGGTAAGGGTTATCAACGGGAGTCACTGTCTTCAACATTTTACGACTATATATATAGAGAGAGAAATAATAAGATAGCCTAGAACAAAAGAGAGAGAGAATGAGAGAGCACAGATCAAAAAAAGTGATCAAACAGTTTTGTAAGAACAATGACAATAACAATATTATACATTTCACTGAGTGCGACCGTGGTGTAGTGGCAGTGCAATGGTTAGACAAACCGAGAGCACGAGTTCGAAACCACCCACCGGTACCAAATTGCCACGCCTTTTTCCCACAGGGATAGGTAGAGACAATGGAGCGCCACTTGCCACGATCCTGACACAACTCCATAATATAAATAATAATAATATCAATTGCAAATAATTGCATGTAAATAGTGCCTTAAAATATAGGACACAAACCTTAAAAAGCATTCGACCACAACTGCCTTATAATACCTTCACAATTACTAGTAAATAAATTACCGGTTTTCAATAAATACCCAATAATTACCCATTGAGTAGGAATGATAAATTAGCGGTTATAGACTAACGGTATTAGATTATATTAATAAATAAATAAAAAATATATAAATTAGTAATAAAAATTGGGTAAGAAATCATTACTAAATTTATAACTTATAAAGTAATAATAATATAATTATAATTTACCTTAAAAATCAATCAATCAAATTGTCACGCCTTTTTTCCACGGGGAGAGGCAGAGACAATGGGACTTTAAAATATACAGTAATAATGTTATTATAATTTAAAATTTTAGATTTGCATTGTAAAAATATAAATTAAAAGCAATACGCAACTTATGGAATAAAAGCAGCTTAATTTTGCGGTTTGCTTTCGCATTTGATTTGTGTTATTTAAATAGGCAGTGGAAGGCAGTGGTACCCAGTCTGCCGATCCGGGGTAGTGCCACCACTTACAAGTATACAGACCGTGAAGTGATTTGGTTACATTTCGGGATCAGCTTGTAAGTTGCCGGTTCCATCTAGGCCGGCATAGTGGATGTGATTGCTACTTACAGTTATTGAATTGTATTAGCAGTGACATTTATTCATGGACCACACTTTGGCTTAACATCAAGCGGGGTGCTGTCATATGTCGAGTCACAATAAAAAAAAGGCGGCTAGCCACGTTTCTAAACCTTTGCGTATCACGAGGAGTTAATAAATAGCATAAGCAAAGCATAGACATTTCAGATATACTATATTTCCTTTCCGCACAATAAGCATTTAATTTTGATTGTTTTTACCGTCGATCGAATATGTAAATGGAGGTGTGGCCTAACAAGTCACTGTACGCGTTACTATTACTTATTTAGATTAACAAAACATTACACAAGTTTTTTATTGTATTTACTATTTTGTTATTGCACAACTATAATTCCTGTGTTGGTTGATAACCCATAGTCTAGGAGAGGGTCAATCCAAGCTGAAGTTAAAATATCACAGCCGTTCAGATAAACGAGTGGTAAGCAGTGGTTTCCAGTCTGCCGATCCGGGTAGTTCCACCACTTACAAGTATATAGACCGTGAAGTGACTTAGTCGCGATCGAAATCAGCATGTAGGCCGGCATAGTGGATTTCAGTTTGTAGAAGCACACTGAAAAACCGTTTCATTTTACGGTTGCCCCATTCGCTGCCACGCCTCTAAAGGTTCGGTTATTATTTTTGCGTGCGCATAGGCATTTTACCCGGACTTGTTTAAATTTAGCCCACGTCCTTTTAGCTATATACAACTGTAGATATTTGTGTATTTTTTCAAACTGTATTGATAGTGATTCATTCTCATTAAAATGCAGTTGTCTCTGGCCATGTGTGGGCAGTTATCATCAATCAGTCTAATTCTACGAGGATGTTACAAGTATATTACGGACTTAATTACCATATTAATTACAAATGAATTATAATTCGTATTGTGTTAAACATAAGGTTGTTTTTTCGAGCGTGTTTTATAACGTTGGGACATAGGAGAGAAAGTGTTAGTTTGGGTTCGTAACAGCACTCAGAATTTCGTCCAGTAATATGTGTCGGCACAGAAAAGATGGTTCTCTATTATCATAGTATCTTTATTCATACTGAGTAGTTTTGAGTACTGCTACAATAAAGTATCTGCTGTAAATGGTGCTTTTACCAATTTTTTTTTATTGTGATTCGACATATGACAGCACCCCTCTTGATGTTAAGCCGAAGTGTGGTCCATGAATGAATGTCACTGCTACTACAATTCAATAACTGTAAGTAGCAATCACATCCACTATGCCGGCCTAGTTGGAATTCCCATTTACCAAAATTAAAAAATAATAACGTCATCATCATCATCAATTTCACGTCTTAGTTCCCACAGGGATAGCCAGAGAGCACCACGAAGCGCCACTTTCCGCGACCCTGACACAAATCTCTTACTTCCTTTACATCTATAATTAAAATTTAAAAGTCAATAAAATTTAATAATAAACAACACAAAGTCTTCTACTGATGTCAAGCAGCCTTTCTTCTATTGTAGGTCTAATGACGTGAGAAAGTCTATTGAGAATACACTGAGAGTTTGATAAAAATAATAAACAATTACCAATTGGAATGCTTTAATGTTCTTTTCATTCCAAAACCATGGATTTTTAGGCGAAAAGTGTAAAAAGAACTTAAAGAACCTTTAACCGGAATAGTGAGGCAACTGTAAACTGAGTCGGATTTTTTAGTCGTTGTCGCTTTAAACCACTCTTGATTACCATTAGGCAATCGAGGTTAGATGCTACTAAATAAAAATGTCAAAGTAACAATGTTTGTATGGAACAAGTACTTTGGCGTGTTTTCGATAGACTTTAAATCTATTTACAACTTTATATGTTATAGCATTCGACCGGCTGCGATCAAAGTAATATAAAATATAGCTAAAACATATTTTAAAAGACGTAAATAAAAAAAAATGATTACACAATCCTAAATTAAAATTTAATATCAAGAATTGATTCAGAGAGTTTCTTTAACTGCTTATTACATATATTTTTTACATAATACGTGTTATATGTATATATTTAAATTGTCTACTTAATAATATAGTTATGTATCTATACAACATATATTAACATGAGTAATTATGTTGTAAATACTTCTGGAAAATAAATTTCAATTATTTTAATTTACTACAAGAATAGACTTAATGCCGCTAGGCCGTTCACAATAAGGTTTAATCTACCAGTTAGACCTTATTGTGAACCTTAGCAAGGGAGAGTGCAATAAAGATGAAGATTAAAAAATAAAACATAAATAGAAGTGCAAAGAAAATATAATGTAGTATACTTATCCATAAAAAAGAGATGGATATTTGCTTCGGGTCTGGTTATCTAAGAGTGGTAGGCAGTGGTACCTAGTCTGCCGATCCGGGGTAGTACCACCACTTACAAGTATACAGACCGTGAAGTGATATGGTCACGTTTCGGCTTCGGATTGTAAGTTGCCGGTTCCATCTAGGCCGGCATAGTGGATGTGATTGCTACTCACAGTTATTGAATTGTATTAGCAGTGACATTCATTCATGGACCACACTTTGGCCTAACATCAAGCGGGGTGCTGTCATATGTCGAGTCACAATAAAAAAATTTTTTTTGGATAAATGTACACTACATAAACAAATACATTGTACCTGGATATAATAATTAAATATTTATTTATAAATTTAATGCACAATAGTACAAAGGCGGACTCGTACTATTGTACTACAAATAATAAATATTGTATGATACATACTAAAATCGATAAATACTATTTTTAATTCTTATGATAACTAAATATGTATTAAATGCCAACTATTTTATTGTCTTTTGTATAGACACAAATAAGTAAACGAATCATGTATTTATAAGTGTTTAACTCAATTATACATACATATGTTTCAATTTGTGTGCAAGTACTGTCAATCAAGCATAATAAGAAGGTGAATTGTGGATCCATACAGCGGGAAGAAGAAGGCAACTTTCAAGTTGATCCTGGAACGCGACATGTCACTTCACGGTCTATACACCTGAAAGTGGTGGTATAGATTCCGGCAGATGGCATTAAAGCTGCGCAGTAACTTGTTTCGTTATCTACTTACTTTTCGAATGTGTATAAATAAAATATTATCAATTACAATGTCCAAGACTGTTTAGATGCGCGGAATCGCACCCACCGCAGTCGTCCAGCGCTCTGGACGACTGCGGACGATGGATATCAAAAGGTATAAAAAAATGTAGTAAAAAGAAAAGAGAACTTCTTTGGCAATATCGTTTACATTCAAATTCAGTTAATAAAATCAAGTTTAAAACTTATTCAAAACGACTAAAAAAGATAATTAATCTAACAAAAAAAGCACAGAATAATTATTATATTAACATAGCAAATAATAAAACGAAAGCGGTATGGAGAATTATCAATGACTCGAAAGTCAAATTTCCTAAAGAAAATATAACAAAAATAAAAGTTAATGATAAAATAATAAATGATCCACAACAAATAGCACAATTATTTAATGACTTTTTCATTGATCAAATAATAATTCCCCAAAATAAGATGACGTATAATAAAAATATATCTAGTAAAAATATTAGTACCTCCTGTAATTCTCTTTTTATGAACCCAGTATCAACAAATGACATTAAATTAATAATTAAAAACCTTAAAAACACAAACAGCACTGGTTACGATGACATTAATACTAAAGTAATTAAATATGTATCTGATATAATTTCGCCGATACTTGCTCATATAATAAATCTATCTATCTCAGATGGAACATTTCCTGATAAATTAAAATTAACTGTTATTAAACCCCTTTTTAAGAAAAATGAAAAATATATTTTGAATAATTATAGACCTATAGCGCTGATACCAATATTCTCTAAAGTTTTTGAAAAGGTTATTTACAACTGTATCTACACATACTTTGAAAAAAATGATCTATTTAGTCAAGAACAAAAGGGTTTTAGGAAAAATAAAAGTATTAATATGGCAGTATATGAATTTTTACATAATATTATGGTTAAGATAGACAAACGAATACCTGTTTCTGCTCTATATATGGACATGAGCAAAGCTTTTGACTATGTTGACCATGAAATACTACTTGCTAAATTAAATAAATATGGGATACGAGGTAATATATTAAACCTTATTAAGTCATACGTTACTAATAGAGAACAAATCACTCAAATAGCTCATATATCAAATAGAACAGAGGTTCAATATATTTCTAAAGCCAGAAAAGTACGCTATGGAGTACCACAGGGTAGTGTCCTAGGCCCTCTTTTATTTCTTATATATATCAATGACTTTCCCAAATCTATCGACCAACCGATGGTACTGTTTGCTGATGACAGCACTGTAATATTTAGTAGCGAAAATATGCAATTAACTGACTACGAAAGACAGATTAACGATACTTTATGCAAATTAATTGACTGGCTGAAATATAATAATTTAAAAATTAATATTGATAAAACTAATATAATGACATTTAATAACAGGACGGAAAATACAGATTTAAATATAAACTACTTAGGAGAAAAAATAGTACAGTCAGAGACGACAAAGTTCTTAGGTTTAAAGATTGATAAAAAATTGGCATGGAAAGAACAAATTAATACAATATGCAACAAATTATCGAAATTTTCATACGCTTTATACAGATTGTCAAAAATAGTTAACCAACAGGCTGTCTTGGCAGCATATCATGGTTATGTTGGTTCCACACTTCGGTATGGGATAATGTTCTGGGGAAACTCGACTGATCGAGACTTGGCATTTAAGGCACAAAAGAAATGCATAAGAGCAATTTGCAATATAAAAAGAACTGATAGCTGCAAACCTCATTTTAAAAAATTAAAAGTTCTGACATTACCATGCCTGTACATTAGTGAAATTGCCGTTTTTGTAAAAGCTCATGTAAACACTATTTTTACTCTATACAATAGTGATAGAAACGGAGTAAAAATAAATCCAATGGCATGTAGTACAGCTCTTCTGGATAAGAGTGCACTCGGTATGTGTCCTCGTATATTTAATAGTCTTCCCAGGAGTATCAGAGATATTGAAAATATTGGATTGTATAAAAGGAATCTTAATTCATTTTTAATATATAAGACATATTATACAATTAAGGAATTTTTAAATGACAAATTGTGAATTATTATTTTGACATTATATTCATTAGCTATAAATTTTTAAAATATTTGACATTATTGAATAAGTTATTTTATATTTTAATTTGTATGCCTTTTTAGGCGCATCATAGAGAATTTATTTTATTTACCAATCTTAATGTACCTATGTTTGACAAATAAATGATTTTTGATTTTGATTTTGATTTTGATCTGGACGACTGCCCTATTTGCCTATTCCTATTGTGCGCAGTTCAAAAGTCAGCCCTATTTTTATCTGCCAGGACCTATAGTACCCCGGATCGAGATCACCAACTGTCTGTCTACCACCCTTAAAATGGATTTAGATGCTGTACACCATTTCAAAATAACAACAATTTTACTTTTTATTCATTATTACATTACATCATATTTATTTGTTATAAAGTTTTGTACGTGAGAAATATAATCTATCATTCAGATCAGCGTTCTACTTTACGAATGATGTTGTCAATCTATAATAGAGATTTATCTAATCAAATTTTGACTCGACAATGTTGCATAGATATCTTAAGAGTTATCTTAGCATACACTTTCTTGGATAAAAATATGTTTTTATTATTGTGACTCGAAGTCTGACCTCGACTTGCCTAATGGTAAGCAAGGGGAGGTCAAAGAGTACTGATGACTGAAGGAACCGACTCAACTTACAGTTTTCACGCCTTAATTAAAGAATCCAATGGTATAAGATGTGGCGAACACACAAGCTGGTAAAGCATTTATCTACAGACTTAGTCGACAAATGAGGCTTCTCCCGCCCTGTGCTGGTGTCAGGAGAGTGAAAAGACCATGTAGGAACACAAGGTTAAGCTCCTCAGAACATTCTCCGCGGTATAGGCGATAAAGGCGAGAAAATTTAAGACATTAGGAACGTAAAAATGTGGATATCATATAAGAGAGTTGGGTAAGCATCGTGTAAGGGTCAACCCCTTGACTTGACAATTGATATTTCATTATGCTTTCTCCACATGATGAAAACATCCGCATACACCGAACAATGTCCCAAACATTGACCACGGTCACCCAATACAAACAGGCATCTACAAGCTTGGCGAACATTCTAGGATAAACAAACATGCTGGTGATCAAAATTTATTGAAATCGTATAATTTACTTCATATACTACCAAGCATTTAGAGACATCACAAATTATTTGCCGAATATCCTTTGATTGTTGAAGAAAAACACAGGCGACAAACTCGAACAGGCAAACATAAACAAACACCTATCCACATGTTCGTGTTTGGTGTTTGCTATGTGCCAAACACGTGGACGCGGCTTTAATGCTAGTGATCCAAAAACGCAACTGAATCTCTTTACGGTCTTTGTATATGGAATCTATTGACAATGTTCATTAATTGCGCATGTAGTGGTTTTTATGTCAAGTTCAACAGATAATTGTCTGCGAGTGACGGACAAGTTGACAAAGAAACAATGGATTTTGGACTAATCGACCTCGAAACCTTAAATTGTACTTTTTTTATTGACAAAGTTACGGATATAGTTTTAATCCGTTTTTTATGGTGTAAAACATTCTACAATAAAATAGGTGAAACGGACCTATATAATTATCTAATTGGAATATCTATTCCAACGGCGTTATTTTTTTAAATTGCGTTTTATGCTTACAGAAATAATATGTCGACCTAAATTACAATTGTAATTTAACTTTAATTTACCTCTCATTTTTCCTTAAACAATGACAAAAATGACCTGTTTTGTGGGTAATTTAAGATTGAGTGCTTTGAAAGATCATTTTAATAATAATATACGCTTTTCAGTTTTTTTTACCTAAGTTTTACGTGGTTTATGTCCAGCAGTGAATAACTGAGGACTGATAATTAACGTGATAAGGCAGTAGAGACGTCGGCAGATACAAAGAGCGCTGCGACAAGTGACTTGTTGTGTTAACAACTTACTTTTCGTTTCTCGAATAACCATAAATTTGAAAGTATTAATATTTATGTGCACGACTGTACACGATGCCCAAATTAGCATCTACCGCAGTCGTTCAGTGCTCTTCTTATATGCCTATCTTTATACTGCGCTGCTCAAAAGTCAGCGCCCTTTTTATCTTCCGGTAGTTATATTTTCAAGTTTAAATAAATGTATAATACCATTTAAAATAAATTAACAATCAAATATTAAACATATTTTTAAAGGACTACTGGTTTACTTTTAATTTTGGATCGACATATAACCCACGCTTGACCACGCGAGATATAAAGGTGGAGTGCGTTCCATTGAGGCGACTGCTACTATATTCAAATAACTGAAATTAGTGGATGCTATGCCGGCTTGATTGTCACCGACAACTTTTAAGCTGATCCCGAAACGTAACAAAGTCGTCACGGTCTGTACACTTAAAAGTGACAGCTACAAACATTAGCGCGTATGAACGCAATTTCTTCAGTTTTATGTGAGTAACATTAGTATTTAGTACATTGATAATAATGGCGTATGAAAGGACGTTTAAATATAGAATTTTAATATAAATTTCATCCGTTAAAGAATTGAAAAGTATACAGTATTCAAGGACTTAGCATTTTGCGATAGTGAATGCTTCAACGCATATTAAACAGGTTTCTTATATGCCTCCTATACACAGGCTACATTGAGCTAGACTCTGCATCATTGGTTCGTATGTAAAATACATTTACTTTGGTTAAATTTACATGGGAACTAAGACTTGAAAGTTCAGAATTAAGTGGTTTTAAAATGAAAATTGATAACTACTTAGTTTAGCAGATAACCATCAACTGTCTGCCTTCTCTTACCCATACTCAGAGCAAAAGAGTGGTAGGCAGTGGTACCCAGTCTGCCGATCCGGGGTAGTACCACCACTTACAAGTATACAGACCGTGAAGTGATTTGGTCACGTTTCGGGATCAACTTGTAAGTTGCCGGTTCCAACTAGGCCGGCATAGTGGATGTGATTGCTACTCACAGTTATTAAATTGTAGTAGCAGTGGCATTCATTCATGGACCATACTTACTCTTAACATCAAGCGGGGTGCTGTCATATGTCGAGTCACAATAAGAATAAAACTATTTTCTATATTAATTTATATATAATATCAATCAATCAATCAAATTGTAACGCTTTTTTCCCACAAGGATAGGTATAGACAACGAAGCACCACTTGCCATGATCCTAACACAACTCCCTCGCTTCCTTCACATTTATAATTCTCTTCATACAACCTCTATGGTTATGTGCACTAGACAACCTAGCTTTAATATCTAAATGATAAATATTACGGATATATTACACTATATTAAATTTACTCTTTTGCTACTTGATCTCTATTGATTCTCAAACAGTGAGTATTCTCTACCTATTTTACTGGCATCTGGAACTACGGATGCACCTGTTGTCCGACTACGTCATCGATAAGGAAGTTGCCCTTTCATCAATGTAGCATGCGATATGTCTTTGGTCTGTGTTTCTAGATCAACAGCTAAGTATAGATCGTCCATTCTCTTTTGTCATTCGCGACCAAAAGTAAAACCCACGTTTCTTGTATAATTTTTATAAAATTTATTTGCCTATGACCAATATTGTTTCTACCTACATAATTATATTCTATTTCCTTATTGTTATATATATAAAGATAGTGAAGAGATTTAATAATCAGTCGCATTTCGGGATCAGGGGGCTGACCGTGATGGGAATAAAAATAAAATTCATTCACCTTTGTCAAAAAGTTACTCGGTCGATGTTAGTGTCAAAAATAACTTTTATTGATTGGGATAATAAGCTCGAACTGAAACATGAAACATTGAATGAACATTGATTTTCAGTGTGTTGCGCGGTCTCAAATTTAATTTTGAAGCTAATTATTAGAGTTTAACCATCGATAGTTCAAATGTCAAAACGAATCATATCTCATTGAGTTACGCGGTCGGTCCGCAGCTTGAAAGTTAAAAGTCAGACTAGGCCGGCATAGTGGATTCGACACCTTGTAGTTATTTAACTGGGGTATCAGTCGCCTCTATTCATAAATCGCAGCTTAAATCAGGCAGGGTTCTGTCAAGCTACAATGACAATATTCTTTAGCTTCCTTCACATTTACAATTCTCTTCATACAAGCTCTGTGGTTATAGGTAATTATCCCTGCCTTTAGAGTCCCTGTATACCGCAGTCATCTATTTTACATTTCGAACACACAAAAGTTTACGTAAGAAATTCAAAACTTGTGAAAACATTTGGATGCAGTTTTAGTTAACACAACACGTCCAGCGACAGGTGTCCAAATGTGCCACGAATTTTAAATAACTAATGGCTGTTTGCTACATGTAAAAATAACAGACTATTTTTAATTTATAACATAGATACTTAAAATAATGATTAATCATTTTTGAATATATTTTTTTATTCAAATAAGAAATATATGTAGAGAACAACCATTCACCGGTACCAATGAATCTTTGATATGTATTTTGGTTGTCCTGTTTAGGCAACTAAAGTGCTTAGTTTAGGCAATGATTCGGCAAATATTAAATAATAGTAAAAAACAATTGTGGATGTGAGAGAAGCGAATAGAGAAGCGCATAGAGAAGAGAGTTAAATAACAGTGCAAGTAGTAGATTACATCCACTAAAACGGCATAAATAATCGGCATGAACCCGAAACGCGACTAAGTCACTTTACAGTCTGTATACTTACAAGTGGTGGTACTACCAACTGTCTGCCTACCACACTTAACTGACACTAACACATCTAATTTAATTAAAATTATCTACTTACGATTATTTGAAAACAGGTTAATAAGTAATATTAGATCAATTAATACAAATATTTTCGACAAATTAATGATAAAATAATTAATGTATTTATTAGACTAGTGAATAATGTATGTTTATTTACGTGTGGTTTGGCGTACTGTTTCTTTGTCGAATAATGCTGGAATGCTTTTCCAGCCTACGTGTACTACCTATCCTATATAATTGAAGCGAAGTGACGACGACTGAGGTAACCGTATTCAAGTCGTTAGCGCTCTTAGATCTCTCCTTACTATCAGGATTTAAATTCGAAACCTATTCACAAATATAATAAAGATTCCAATCGACGATTTTTCAGTCCACGAACTTGCTTTTAACTACTTTTTATGAATTATATTATTATTAATAATAGGATAGAAAATAAGGGAGTGTCAGCCCCGACTCACGTCTGTAGTTTATTTTTATTCACTTCACTGTATATGAATATTATTATTATCTATTATATTATTATTAATAATAATTATAACAATACGACAATAACATTAACAACAACAACATTAATAAAAGTATACACATAATAACGCTTGTATTAATTTTACTTCTAAAAAAATTACTTACCGAGAGCCTTATATGAAATTCAATTTCAGACGAAAACGAGTCGATTTCGATAGAGAATCGAACATGGCTGACAACAATAATAATAATAAGTATAAACATAACACCGCTTGTATTAATTTCACTCCTCACAAAATTTGCATACCGAGAGCCTTATTTGACACAACTCCCTCTCTTCCTTCACATCCAGAATTCTCTTCATACAAGCTCTATCGTTATGGGCACTAGGCAACTCAGCTTTCTTGAGGAGGATCCTCAAGGATTTTCTTGAATATTTCTTTCAATTTCTAGAATTTTAATTATATTTACTCTATTAATTATTAATGATAATTAGATAGGGGGAATCGAACATGGCGTCTTTCACTGAATTCGTGAGCGCTAATTCCTTTTTGTGACGATGTAAAAGAAATATATGTAAAGCAATACACAACAAAATATCTTAACACTAGTCTAATTTGAACTTAACAACAATATACTATATTTAACTATAATAATATAATACGACAGGATGAAACATTTGAATGTAACAAAAAGGGGAACCACAATTGTTTATTCTTTTGTTGAAATTGTTATTGTTATTTATGTTACTGCAGGTATTCGTTTACTGCAACAGAATGAACACGGATAAAGTAAATTAGTAAATCATTCATTTTTAGTCTTTTTTTTAGAAGTGGTAGGCAGTGGTGCCCCGTCTGCCTATGCGGGTAGTACCGTGAGTTACTTAATCGCATTTCGGGATCAGCTTGTAAGTTGCCGGTTCCAACTAGGCCGGCATAGTGGATTAACAAAAAAAACAGTGGGCGTAAATTTAAACATTGTGGCGACCCTTATTAAAAATAAGAACCGTAGGAGAAGTACGCAGGCTAAACAAATCAAAATTATACCAAAAAAATAAGGAAAGTTCAAAAACATCCTGATCATACAAAACACATAACCTATACCTATAAAACTTCACTGTCCATTAAACAAACGCAAGATTTATTATATTGTATTAATAATTTATTAAATATCCTTTACAATAAATAACATATAAGTAGCCGAATTCCTTTATTTAATACCAGTCAGTCAATGTACTTGCACGTTACACAACAGCGGAATGACTTCTCCACGAACTGCCACTGCTTTATAAACGTAACTTTTATACTATCAATTATAACATTAATGGCGACGGGATATTCAAATTATTGAGTTGATATTTGTCGTCATAAATATTATTATTTAATATTTTCTTAAATTTTGCGCGAACATTGATTAATGAATTTAACAAATTTTATGCGACTTACTATCGCGTTTATATTGGTTTTTTATTTTTCAATTTGTTACATTTTTTATTATTATTCCGACGTAAATACATAAACATATCCCAAGTCCAGCAAACTGCCAAACCAGATGGCACCGTCAGTTATTTTTGCAAAAAAAAAATAATTAAACCGGGAACAATAAAGATTGCCTCAGTCTCTACGTGACCACGATGGCTGCAAAGCTCTCGAAACTTCGGTATAATAATTTAAAAATGTAAAATCAAATATCATTATAAACTCGATAGTAAGCCGCATAAAATTTGTTTATTTTTTATTATTTAGATTATTAGTCCGTAGGTGTGAATCGTGTGTATGCAAATTTAACAATTTTTAAATGTGTGTGTGGGTGTGTGTTTGTGAGTGTGAGTGTGTGTATACGTGTGTTTATGTGTTTTAATCAAAAGTAAATAAATCTTAGTGGGAAATGTTTAGAAAATTAAGTTATACATGTACAATACAGTAAAATAAAATCTATTTTATATATTATTAGTCATACCCGTAACGTAAGTACTTAATTTTGTATTTTCTCCTTAAATAAATAAAATAAAAGACGTTAATAAAGCAATTGAAGTTTGTAGATACGCTGTTGTGTATCTGGTTGAGAATCTAGGCCCAGGTATAGCGATTGGTTAATGTAAATCAGCAATCAGTACAGTTTCACTGATGCAACTATAACTATAGTGGCATACGTAAAAAAAAAACGCTCATTGTTCATTGTTTAGCTTTTGTCCGCGCACGACTTAATTTCACCTGTTATTCAAGAAAATTATGTGCCATACAGTTAGGCGAAAAATTGTTTTGCCTCGAAAACTAGGTCGTGTATTGTACGTACAAAGAAATGTACAAAAATACGTCTTATAATTATTCTAATACGCTAATATAACAAAAGCATTTTTCAAGATTTTATAAATACCTAAATACTTAATGGCATTCTATTATTTAGTTTTTTAAATGGATTTTATAAGGTTTTTATAAGGGAAGCGAAGTTGTGTCAGGGTCGTGGCAAGTGGCGCTCTATTGTCTCTCCCTATTCCTGTGAGAAGAAGGCGTGACAATTTGCTTAAATAGGTTCTATACTTAACTTACATCTAGTTAACTTACGTATAGTTTACTTGATTGATCTGAGGTTCTATAGGCACAGAAGACCACGGATTTTTCAAGAATGTATCCGATTTGGTCGAGGAACAATCTTCTGAATAGACCTCGTTTCAGTTTGACTCCTCTCTGTATCTTTCTTTAATGTGCTCAAATAACATACATTTTTTACTCTTTGTCACCACATCTTCTTTTAAATCATATTTATCACGTACAACTGTATCTGTATTTTGTGCGCAATCTTTCTCGTTATCGAGAGAGTTATGTCAGAATCGTGAAGCGTGTTGTTCACTTGTGGGAATTGAGATTGACTGATTGTCTTTTTTTGTACTAATCTAACAATGACATTAGTAATTACTAATTTTATACGTATGAAATTAGCATTTTGTAGATAAAAAGTGGTAGGCAGTGGTACCTAGTCTGCCGATCAAGCCGATAGTGACTTAGTCGCGTTTCGAAATCAGCTTGTAAGTTGCCGGTTCCAACTAGGCAGGCATAGTAGATGTGACTATATATACCGCATTTCAGCTGGACATAAGGCGGGGTGCTGTCATATGTCGAGCCACAATAAATAAAAGATAATGAATGTTTTATCGTCAGCATACATTTTTACGCCTTAGGCAGAGACAAAAGCGTGGTGGTGTAGTGGTAGTGCAATGGTTACGCAAACTGAGAGCACGGGTTCAAAAGCATTTGCCGGTACCAATGTATCTGATATATGTACTTTGGTTGTTCTGTTTCTATGATACAAGCACTATAGTAGCTTGGTATAGAAATGTAAATATATAAAAAAACGCGAGAGAAACGCGACTTAGTCACTTCACGGTTACCATTGCCATTAACCACTTTTTGATGTATACAAAATTATATTATACCAAAAAAGGCAATATGCAGATGCGACATTATTGTGGTCAATTGACTGAATCGAATAAAAAAAACCTTTGTATAGAAATCTGTTAAATTATTCACGCGGTAGTAACATCGATGAATAAGAAACTAGTGATCTGTCACTTTACAAGGTCTCTTATACGGCGTGTTTTTTTTAATCACAAATAGGTGCTGAATAGGTTTAAGAACGATATTTGGAGGTCATGATATCACTGCTTTAAAAAGGTGATTTATTTTTACAAAAATAGGTTTTATATTCTTTTTGAGACGTGAAATCTGACTTGACTAAAAGTAAGCATAGGGAGTACAAGCGCACCGCGACGACTGAAAAACTAGTTTCAGTTTACGGGATCAGTCGCCGTCACTATGCAGTTATAGATACCGACAGATAAAAGGAGCGCTGACTTTTGAGCTGATAAGCTGATAAGGATCGGCACATTATAAAAGCTCTGGACGACTGCGGAGTAAGCATATCCGCCTATCTGTCCTACACATATTTATTAACATTTAACATTTTTGACGACAGGCGTGGACGAACGGTTTAGCGATTGGTTTGTTGCGCGTAAAGTCCCGGGTTTGATTCCCGGTCGGAGCAACTATTTGTTTCATAGCTTTTATTTGTAATATTTAATAATATTAGATATTGCAAATGTTTGTTAAAATAAAAAAAATGAGATGGATATTGCTTCTGGTCTGGTTATCAATTAGGCAGTGGTACCCAGTCTGCCAATCCGGAGTAGTACCACCACTTACAAGTATACAGACCGTGAAGTGATTTGGTCACATTTTGGGATCAGCTTGTAAGTTGCCGGTTCTATCTAGGCCGGCATAGTGGATGAGATTGCTACTCACAGTTATTGAATTGTAGTGTGCAGTTGTAAATTGATACAAAATCCCAGCGCTCTTTTTTCTCCCGTGTATAATAAAATCGCCTGTTTTTATTAACTGCACAATTTTCTGCCTTACATATGGATTTTCTTTAATCTAGTATTTCTTTAATGTTGGTTACGCCCTATTGATTTTAAAGCACCTATATTTAGATGTAATATTTAAAAGATATGTAAGTAAAGAACCGTATTTTCGTTATCTTGTTATTGATAAACATCTTTATCAATGCTTGAGAACAATAGGTGCCTTCTTTTGTTTCTTATAACTGTCCAATGTCGAATTTTATATCTTATTTATTATAAATCATCTTTAAAATTAAAATAGCTTGTACGAAAAAAAATGTGAATGTAAGGGAAGCGAGGGAGTTGTCTCATAGCCGTGGCAAGTAGCGTTCCATTGTCTCTTCCTATCCCTATGCGAATAAGGCGTGACAATTTGATTGATTGATTGAGATTGACTAAAATCTGACGGCGGTTTTATAAATATGAATTGCATTTTAACTGTTAACTTGTAATATTTCATTTCATAGGTCAAAATTTCGTTGTATTTTTTTTGTGACAAATAATAATTACAGTTAGATAACTGATTTACTGTACAGGACGCTAAATACCAAACAAAGTGATGGAGAAATAAACAAAATTCAACCTTGATCGTAAAAGGTAAACGCAAGAATATCCGGATATTTTCTATTAACTGTCAGTTTTATTAGGAGACGTAATAGAATGTCGAACTTTTATCACAAGATCTATAAAATTAGCAAAGACATAGTTATCTT
This sequence comes from Tinea trinotella, assembly GCA_905220615.1. NCBI lineage: Eukaryota > Metazoa > Arthropoda > Insecta > Lepidoptera > Tineidae > Tinea > Tinea trinotella. The sequence continues at coordinate 7,962,599 of HG992314.1, forward strand.
TTGACGTTGAAGCGGAATGTTTATAGTCAAGTAAGGTTTATAAATAAACGTCTTTGATAAAATGAAATAGCTTATTTGCTTACTTATATCTTTTGCTTGTTTGTTTATTAAATTTTCCTGGATTTACTGTTACTTTTATTATTATTTAATATATATTATAACTTTAATAATAAAAAGTTGTTATTTATAATTAACAAAATCTTCAAGCATAACTAAAAGACCTAGCACGTCGTACAATTAGCAAGTGGGATGCTTTACTCGCCCATATATGTTCCTATAAAAGAAAATTAAAATAATTGTCGGCCTACTGAAGACCACTAAGCCAATGGTAAGTGGGATTCTTCAGTCGTCCTTTTTTTTAACATAGTTTCAGGGCTAACCCCGTAGTAAATTTTACGAAGTTTTTTTTAGACCGGAATAACAAGGTATCCAAACGTACTCGTATCGCAGATAAATAAGAAACTAATCTAACTCAACTTCCCGCACATTCAGATATAAGTTTTCATAGCCATTACTTTTTTTTATTGTGATTCAACATCTGACCTCGACTTGCCTGATGGTAGGCAAGAAGAGGTCTAAGAGTGCCGACGACTGCGAACTTCACGGCTGCCCCAGTCGCCGTCACTATGCCGGCTAAAAGTCCTTCTTCACGCATCGCTTGAAGAATCCAAGGTTGGCAAAGCATTCCAATTGTCGATTGTTCTACTGACGCCAGCGTACTTTAGTATAGTGCGATTAAAATAAGAATAGGACGGAACCGGCACCATTTTGTGACGTCTAACTCTCCAACCAACTTCACTTTAGTATGGTGTCTTTTTCTTTGCCGTCACGAAAAAGACCTTTGAATCAGTCAAGTGAAGTTAGTCAACAGCCCGTCCTATTCTTGTTCTAATAGCATTATAACGCAGATGACTTAAGTCACCCATATGCATTTATTATTAAATAAGTGTCCTGTCAGTCATAACCTATGTTTATATTGCAACAAACGATTGGACAAAATATCGGTTACATGTAAAACGAGGTAACAAATAAACAGTAATGTTGTAAGTGGGTAAGCGAGCGACTTGACTCGTTATTGGAGTTAAACCGCATAACACTGTTTTGCAGTTAGGAGATCGTTCATGGTCCATTAAGAAACATTTATTTAACGATATTTGAACGAGAAATATGATAATATGCCATTTAGATATATTAAAAAGTGTGTCATGAATGCAACGCAAGAAAATTCTTGGATTAACTGTGAAGAAAAACATCGTGAAGATAACTGGAGATAGAATATGACAAGGAGCCACTCCTTGCTCATTTTCGAAAAGCCGAGGCAGCCATTTGAATGAAATTATTTTCCATCATTAACCAAAAGGATTGTACTTTCAAATAAAAAAGAAATATGAAAAAAAAAATCTGTTTTTTTTTATATAGCATTTTCAAAAAAAAAGTTTTTTGGCGGACCCGATACTTGCACATGATTTACATTAATCACCAATCTTAAATAGTATAAAATGATTGGTGTACGGTGTGTTTGGTTTCGTACAATTGGATATGAAGAATTAAATGCAATTTTATTATACGGTAATAATTGTAGTATTATTTATTTATACTATATTTATTACAGACTCGAAGCTTAATTACATTTCTATTATATTTACATAATAAACAATCTGTATTTTACGTTACTTAAGTCATATGCAGTCCAACACAAATTACAATTGGGTAATACAAATTACAATTAGGTAATAACTAATAAAAAGGATAGTAGGTATTGAAAGGTAGATCTATATATAAATTTAAAATTAGATTACCTCTAGCCGGCATAGTGACGACGACTGAGGCGTTCTCTTTCATACCATTAGGCAAGTTTAAAATAAAATCACGTTTATTTATATTTACCTATGAGCATATTTGTAAGTTGAAATATTTAAATTTCAAAAAAAAAATAATTAGGACAACAAAATTTTCGTCATGTCTTCGTTATTCAGACATTGATTCATTTTCGAGTTTACAAATGTAAGGAAATATATAATTTCTTCAAATAATGATTCATCATGATTGGAAAATACTTCAGTTTTAAACAAATATTGTCTTAGAAAAGTTACGTACTTCAGATTGGGATTATCAGATTGGGAGAGTGGTTTTTCAAGTGCATTTGTAAACATCTTGCGTCACTCAACTAACAGATAATCTTTAATCTGAAGCGAACAGGAAATATAATGTAGGTTTTATGACAAACAAATTTTATGCGATACCTTTTGCACTACTTTATGTTTCTATATCTATTATTACGGTTTTTGATCAAATATCTACTTCAGAATTTAGGTCCTTACTTTTTACAAAGACTATTTCGTATTATGATGATACATAATAGTCTTTGTTAAAAATACAAAACTAGGACGAATATTATTTACATGGCCTATTTGGATTTAGCTAATATCGAAAGTAAATAAGTTGATATAAAATCTAAGTTACAAGCTGATGACTAAATATGGAATGAGTTGGCTGACCCCATTAAGATTGGCCTACCACTTAAAAGAGCCAATGAAAATACCATTGTGGATTTACGATTCCCTTCCGCTGTGAACAAATACTATTGTAATTCGAGCATGCTGCAGTTGTTGGGGGAGTATTGTTGACATTTCAATTAATGTAAACTTAACTATAGCTACCGTGGCCGGGTGTTGCATAAAAAAACATTTTATCAACCTTTTGAACAAGAATTTAGAATCTAAGTTCGCACCAAGGATTGACAAAGAAATACTTCGATGGTTTGGGCACATGGAAAGGATGAGTGAAAGTAGGTTGACGAAAGGAATTCATAAATCTGATGTGGATGGATACGTTAAACAAGGCAGGCGCAGGTTGCCCAGTGCCCATAACCTTAGAGCTTGTATGAAGAGAATAGTGGATGTGAAGGAAGCGAGGGAGTTGTGTCAGGTTCGTGGAAGGTGGCCATTGTCTCTCCCTATGGGAAAAATTTGATTGATTGAATGAAGTTCGCATCAATTAATATTCTTAATACAATTTGGAAGCTAATAATTATGGACAATCGAGAGTGATATCAATTTACAATATTATTAAAACTCAACCTTTGTTCTTTGACTTGTTGTTTTATAAAACATATGGCATGAATTCCTAAAGTTTACGCGCAGTTCATAATATGGTTAAAGGTTTTTTAAACATACTCAAATGAGTTGGGTTGATGAAAGATTAATGTTTTTTAAGAGAAACTGTCTGTTTTGAATGACGTATCCTGACGACTGCTTCCGTATAGCGGTATTGATGTACTGTAAATACCCATATACGTACCATTATATCAACTTTCATATATTTATATATAGTTTTATGTATCTATCTAATAAATCGTGCACTTCTATCTTTAGACACCAGTCGTCTCTTTTATCAATAAATTCCTAGAACTGATAACATTTCGATCCCTATAAGGTGAAATGATCTTCAAATAGTAGTGCCGAATGTCGATAGCAGCACAAATGAATGCTTTCGTGACTTGACCGCTGATGCACCCACTTCCGCAAGTGTGGTAATAGTAGTAACGATTACTGTAAACCTATAATAAATTATGTGGAATGCGTATATTTGCATTGCTACTGTGAATAAATTATACTTTCACATTTTAAAGAAAGGTAGCGAATTCAATACGACACGGAGATACCTACGAGTATTACGCGATCGTCCATGTAACTTTGTCTCATTTACAATTTTAACATCCTGGTATTTTGTACGTTTGTGGAAATTTAAGAGGAATTTCTCATTAGCTAATAATACTTAATATTCAAGTTTGTATGCGTTAAGTGTTAATTAAATATTGTACGTGCATTTTGGTGGCTTTATTAGTGGTTTGTCGCCAATTAAAACAATGTGTTGTTGATAATAAGCTTACCAATGACAGGTTCGTTTTCATTTCCTTGTAGGTGCATGTTTGTAAATACCTACTTGTTAATTATTAATTCTGTTTAATATTGACATTATTATTAAATTGGTATATTTAATATTCGATCTTTTATTGTACATTTTGTAGCTACTGTTGTGGTTCAGTGTGACCCAAGATAAAAGGTTACTTATTTACCTCTTCCTGTTGCAGCCTCCACAAAGAGCCTAAGAAATGTTCCGAAAGAATGTATCACACTTTCAGTCCAGTGAAAGTATCCTCGGTATTTCTTCTCCTTTACAGTCTGCTGCCCCGGCAAGTAGCACAACGATTGGGTACACTTTGGAAGTCACTTTTCCACTTAATTAGTTAAAAAAAAACACAACCAAAAAACCGAACTCGTGCTTCTATGAGATCACAGTTACGACTGGTGTTACAAAATCCGCAGTTATCTCAAAATATCGAGAGTTGTCACGAGAATGAATGATAACCGTTTGAAAAGCTTTTTGTCGATGTCGGGGCGCGCTCAGAGACAGGCGTGCGGCACGTGCGTGTCGGGGCGCTGCACGTCGGGCAGTGAGCGGCGCGGCGAGGAGGTAGGGAGACGGGTGCGCCGGCGCAGCGAGAGGACCCACATTGTTCCCGCACGAGGAATGCAATCTCGCTGGCTCTCTCAGGCATGCGTTTTCTCCAGCCAGACTGTTGTCTCGTTTCCTCGTGACATGAATGGCAACGTTATGCAGTTGTGCACAATATGTTAAGTCGTTATCGTCAGTTGCATTTTTTGCTTTTTGTTTGTTATCTTGTAATAAAAATAGCATTGCTTATTTAACAGTAAAACTTTTCTTCTCACCACTAATGGTGTATTGTAATGGGGACAAGAGAGGACGATGGGGCGTCTTATCTTAATTATACGTTTATTTTTATTTGAAAATTTAGATAAATTTTATTTATATAAACTTTTTGTGTGGCAAGTCGTGAGAGTAACAACTTAAACGTTTATCCAAAAGGGGATAAGGCTTCGGAGTGCGTTAATACAGAAAGCAGAAACATATTTTAATGAACCTTTACATTAAGTGCTTCTGATTTTCTATTGTATTTTATAATTTAATTGATATTTACAAGATACGATCAGAACTCTTTCTACAACTCCGAGTCTTCTAAAATTTCATAGTGTCAAAAGGGTCAACCAACAATTTGTCTCAAGCCCTTAACCACAATTATTCAATTAGAAGATGCTTGCCGGTTGAATGCCCTTCTTATTGATGACTGGACGTTTCAACATTTGCTTCCATTTCTATGCAATGTTTATAAGCTGGTATACATAGTAAATCTAGTGACATGCATTGTTAAACTGGTTTATATGTTTTGTAGGATGTCAAAATGTCAAATGAAATGACTGCAAATTTGTTACCGCATTTATTTCCCAAATTCTCGGAGCCCCATAAGTGCTGATGTGCGCTGTAGACTTTTAACGATATAACAATACCAATACTGCAAGTTAGTTATTGTGGTTCATAATTTGTGGATAATAATAATTATACTTTTCATTTTCTTAATTACCATTCAGTTTTTTCTTTTAAATGTGTTTTTTGTGGTCTTCTTATTGTCATACGTCTTTCCGAAGGCATGCCATGGTAGAACCTGACAATGAGCCCATGCCCATATTGCCCATACTAATAATTTATTATCATTTAATATCAAACGTATTTTTAAAATGGACTCAGGGCAGTACTTTTATTTCAATTTCAATATACTTATCAGGGCATCAAAGAAAAATTAATACCAATGAAGGGATCACGTTTGGAATGTGAATCCGTATTCATTACTACCTAAAGGTTCATTAGGTTCAATTCCTAGTATTTCACTCCGAAGTTCTTATTCATCATCATCATCGTTTATTGACAGGCCTTAATACTCATAGGAATATTTTTCAGGATCCTGACACAACTCTCTCGCTTCTTTTTCTATGGTTATGCGTACTTGGCCTCGGAAACAGTTTTGTGTAATTCCTGTTGTTTATAAGCTTGATAAAATCTTCATTTGTCCATTCTTTCAATGTGCATAAGGCAACGAAATATTTGTCACTACATCTTCTTGCAAATTACATTTATCACGAACAACTGTATTCCTTTCTTTATTTGCATTTCAACAGAAATTATTCCTATTTTCGTAATTGTAAATCTGCTTTGCATTACATTTTATAGCTCCATAGACACATGTTACTGAACATCCTATTTCCTTTGAAAAGTTCTAGGAAATTTTAAATGATTAAGATTTATTCCTTTAATGTAAAAAAATGTACAAAAAGCGGACTTTAAGGGTGTCATCTTCCAGTAAATTATTAATACGAGTACTAGTACTATTATGTCTTTATAGAAAAGAAAATGTAAGTCTTTAAAATTGTGGGTTCTATAATTTATCTTTTTTTCGAGACGCGACATTAGACCTTGGACCAAGGGAAAGTTTGGGAGCGCCGATAACTAAAAACGTTCTTCTTCTTGAAGGAAACAAGGCTATTGGATGGAGAGAAGCATTTCCTTTGTCCATTGTTCTACAAAGAAACGATCGCCGATTTTACTTCGACTGTCGATTTGGTAGACAGAATGCGGATGCTGAGTAAAGACGGGTAGCACAAGGTTAAAGAGCTTCTCAGAACATTCTCCTTTACTTAGTGCCTATACTTAGTGCCGCATATGTTTGTTTCTGCTTTGTTTATTGCCTTCTCAGAATTGCGGATGTTTAGCCACTTTTATTATTTCACTTTGATAAAAACACATGTTGTTTATTGCTTTCAAAAGTTTTTTTATGTAACTCTTCTTTTTATTCCTTTTTTGGTACTAATAAATCCCGGTCATTATCCGAAAGTAATGGGTTAAAAATACCAACATAAGTGTAATTTAACTGATCAAAATAATTTATTTCAAAACATGTTTCTATGTTTTATTTTTAATTAACCACAAAGTTTCGAACTATAATACATCCTAATTTTATTAGTAACATTAATAAATTGATGATGATAAAGCCTGAGACATATTTATGTCTATTCTAATTATTTAACCATCTTTTTTTGACCTTGACCCGCCTGATAGTAAGCAAGAGGAGATCTAAGAGTGACAACGACTGAAAAAACCGAGTTAGGTTCAGCGAGGAGTCACGGCTGCCCCAGTCCCCGTCACTATGCCGGCCAAAGGTGCTTCTTCACGCATCTAGTCCAACGTAGGATATTATCTTAAAAACATAAGTAGTAAATGAATTGTATCCATGCAAATTGTAATTGTATAGTAACATCTAGGGTATGCCTATTTTACATAACTTTAAAAAAAGCGCATTTGCGCACACGAGAAAACATAAAATATGAATGCAACACACCGAAAATAAATTGTAATTAGTCATTCAGTTGCTGGTTGGACACAAGAGGAGGAGCACGCTGATGTAGTATAATAGTATTGTTAGAAATAATTGCATTCACACATTTAAATAAACTAATAAAGTGGAGGGGCATGTCATTTATAGTTAGACAAGCTATACGCAGCTACGGATTTGTCGTTTGTTATGCTTGACATGAGCCAGAACCCCACCTCACCGGATGCTAAACTGGAGTGCGATCCATGAATTGAGGCGACTGCTTCCACAGTTAAGTAACTGCAGATAGCAATCGATAGCAACTAGTTGAATTCGGGTAATTTTAAAGCTTTTGAGTCACTTCACGGTCTGTACTTGAAAGTAGGGAAGTGACAATCAATCTATGTTTGTTTTTAATAAAATCGCAAGCGAAGTAGTGACGGATCAAGTTTATAACTGTATCTCTAGCTCTACAGATACGTCAACGAGTGTCAAAATATTGTACAAACATAACACTAAGAACTGGGTCAAATTTAATTTTCATACCGTTACACAAGTGAATTCGTGATGCTCAATTTTGTCATCGTACCATCACGAGACATCAATAGAGGAGAGTGAGTGCGCATGTGAGGTGCGCTTATTTTTGGGTAACTTACATAGATAAACGCACCGTCGGATAAAGTCGCAAAAAAACGGCTAAAGACCGTGGTGTAAGCCGAATGACACGGGTTCGAAACCACTCACCGGTACCAATGTATCTTTGATATTGTACTTTGGTTGTCCTGTTTCTATGATACAAGCACTTTAGTAGCTTAGTATAGAAATGTATAATAAAAAAAATTACGACAAGCGTGGGACATTGCACACATTGGGACGTTAGCACACCAGTTTGTTACGCGTAAAGTTCCGGGTTCGATTCCTAGTCGGCCAACCCTATGCCGGCCAGAGGTATTTTTCACGCTTCGCTTAAAGGATACAGCCAGGGTTATCGGATGCGGAGAACACATTCTATTTGTCGATTGTTGTACAAAGAAACGACAACTGTCAATTCGGACAGTTGTTTTATTGAGACTCGACATGGTTCAGGAGTTGGTTCACGGCTGCCACAATCCTAGTCACTATGCCGGCCTGCGGGTATCATGGAAGTGAGAATTCGAAGACTACAAAGCGAGACAAGCTAAATAGATATGACTGCAGCAATCGTCTACAATCATGGTTCGCACTCCAGTTTATCATCGGGTGGTGTGTAGTTTATAGGCCGCGGCGATATCGAAAACAATACATTAGATTTTCATAAATTTTCAAATAAAGTATTAGGTATTATAGCCTTAGGTATTAAATAGCCCATAACCTTCTGAGCTTGTATGAAGAGAATTGTGGATGTGAAGGAAGCGAGGGAGTTGTGTCAGGATCGTGGCAAGTGACGCTTTATTGTCTCTGCCTATCGCCATGGCAAAAGGCGTGTCAATTTAATTGATAGATTAAGTATTAAATAAAACGTAAAGATTTGTAATAAAATATATAGTGTTAGACAGTAAAGTCGAGTTCAAGAACCGGTGTTTGTATATTTAGCGGCAAAGTCATCCTTCTGGTTAGTAAGAGAACTGAGTCGATGGCGCCACACTTCACATTATTTGTAAGGCAATATTTTAATATGTTTTCTATTTGTTACAAAGGAATATAAGTAAGTTATATAGTATATAAGAGGGTAGTTTGAAAATAACTGCCATTTTTATAAACAGATTTTTTAATTTTAGTTATCGTTTTTTAGTTATCGCGACGTATGATGCCTGATGTTAAGCTGGAATATAATTTACGTTTATGCCTTTAAATAGCTGTCGCCAATATTATGCCGGCCAAGCTGAATTCCGGTGTTAATTGTTAAAAAAACAGTCTATTTGGAGATAAACATAGACATATTGACATGGTAAGTAAGACAAGGTCCAAGACAGGCCTAAAACATGTTGTTTTTAAAAGCTTTAGATTAGAGGTTTAGAAAGATTAGAGGTTTAATAAAAACGAGTTCGCGTAAAAGCCCCATGATCGATTTTTTTAAAACATTTTTTATACTAAGCTACTAATACTAAACGTGCTCATATCATGGAAACAGGACGACCAAAAACAAAGATTGATACTGGCAAGTGGATCCGAACCAGGGGCTTCTGGTGGCGTGACCATTTCACTACCATTAAGCCACGTTCGCCATCGTCGAATTTGTTGAGAAAAATACATTATTTTTAGAACTATCCACTTTTAGACAAAAAAAAAAAATGAAAAAAAAGGTAAATGAAGAGCATAAATAGGCTAATACTGACTCATTATAAAAGACGTTGTCCAATATTCTGGTGAATGGGAGCACACGTCATGCTTTCTTGGCAAAATTTCAAAATATTACTCACTACGAGCTCATAGGTCTTCGGAGTCATCAGAGTTCAAGCCGGACATCTACACGAATGACACAACGTGAAAAAAACGATGTTAAGGTCAACTATAAACAAATAGTAGATAGCAAGGAAGAAGATAAATATAAGCATAGAGGATATATTATATTAAACTTTGATCATCCGCTTGGCGCATTGGTTCGATTCCCGGCTGCAGTTTTGTTTCAAAACATTTGTAATATCTGTTATTAAAAAAAAGAGACGCTCCACGTATGATTGTTTAAGAGTGGTGTTTGTCATTTGACCTGCAGTATACCAAACCGGGTTAGCATCACTCAAGAGTACAGACCGTTAAGTAACTCAGTCGCATTTTGTAAAATGCGACGAAATGCGACGGTTAGTTGCAATTATTTAGATGCAGTATAGTCACCAATTACGAAGCGCAATGCAATTTAACATCAGGCGGGGTGCTGTCATAATTCGAGTCACAATAAAAACAAGGTCTTTTCGCGACATTTGTTGATATAATCAATGTCTATATTATTTTCCACTAAACACTCACAATTTAAGAAACCGATTGCAATAAAAAACTTTCTTTTGTCAATTTCAAGATCGATCTATCAAGTTTGATACATGATAGTCATGAGTAAAGGTCCAAGGGCATCGACGATTGACGAAACCAACTCAGATTTTGGTTTATGGTGATTTTTCACCATTCGCGTTAAGGACCCAAAGTAAAGTACTCCATTTGTCGATTGTTCGACGACAACAAAACCATTAAATTCGACTGTAGATTATTTATTTTAAGTTTTCATTTTAAGAGTTCATACTTCAAGCAAATGCACAATTTTATTGAATAGGTACTGCAAACATTTAAAGTATAATTCTATATACATCTTTAATAAGGAAGATTAAGCAAAGTACGTATTTTTCAACATTTCTATACTAAGCTTCTAAACGTGTTTGTATCATAGAAACAGGACGACCAAAGTACTTATCAAAGACAAACCGGCAAATGGTTTGCGTGACCATTGCACAACCATCACACCACGGTCGCCTTACTATTGTTAGCGGCCAGTGGTTTTGAAACGAAGTCTTTTTGTTTGCTAAAACATTTCATTACCACAAGACCACGGTCACCGTAAACGGGGTCAGATCTCGCGTCTTAATAAAAAAAACATAGGTTGTCAGGCATTTTAGAAGGGATCAATCTCCTGACAACCGTGTCTAATACAAACGCGCGATGGGCTGATAAAAACTCATTTCTTGCGTGATCTCGAGCATTCACATTGTTTAGTACCTTACTGACGAGCTTTTAATGATCGTTTAAGAGAAGGTTGCCATCATCATAGTTTATGAATCCTATGTGGAACAGAGAAAGTGGAGTTACGTCATAAGCCGTATAAACAAGTGTTGGTGTTATTTTGTATTTATTTTAAGCCCATGAATGTAATGAAAGCGTAAGATTATTTTGTTATTGAGTCGCAACATGTGACCTCGACTGCAGGGAGTAATCCTAAAGAGCTGACGACTGAAAAACTGTTTCAGTTTACGCTCTCAGTCGCCGTCGCTATCCTTTTAAAGTTCTGTTAAACAAAAGAAACCTGTTTTGACAGCACCCCGCTTGATGTTAAGCTGTAGTGTGGTCGATGAATAGATGTCACTGCACTACAATTCAATAACTGTGAGTAGCAATCACATCCACTATGCCGGCCTAGTTGGAACCGGCCACTTACAGGCTCATCCCGAAACGCGACCAAATCACTTCACGGTCTGTATACTTGTAAGTGGTGGTACTACTCCGGATCGGCAGACTGGGCACCACTGCCTACCACTCTTTGATAACCAGACCCGAAGCAAATATCCGCCTCTTTTTTTTATTACTAAGTATTTGCAATATTTAATATAATTATTAAATATTACAAATAAAAGCTATGAAACAAATATTTGCTCCGACCGGGAATCGAACCCGGGACTTTACGCGCAATAAACCAATCGCTAGCCGTTCGTCCACGCCTGTCGTCTTTTTTTTATTATGCGAAAGACCCATCGTTATGAGAACCATGTGTTATAATTATTAGTTATTATGAATATATAAAGGCATATAATTTGATAACAGTGACATACACTTTCTAAATATTAGTAATAATTTGACAGGCGAACGTGTTGAATGTGATTAAGTCAATTAGGTAACAATCATTATTGAGTTGAAATTCAACAGCTTCAAGTTCTCAAAACATTGGAAGCGTCCTTAGCAGATACGAGTATTATTTTCTCTTTTCTAAACCAAGCTACTATGCTATGACAGATGCCAAAATGACTACTAGTTCCATCACTATTATAGTACTCGTATTTTTGTTAACAGATGTAACCTTGACGGAGCGGCAAGATATCTTTTTGATTTATTTGATTAATTGTTGCTGGTTTTAAAAAATATTGTGTTATTATTGTATGATAAATATTATTGGTAAGCTATGGTTGTAACTACGAAAATAAATAACTTTGAAATGAACGATCGAAGAGAGACGCTGCTACAATGTTAAGTCGTCCGAAAATTTCTCATGTGTCACAGGACCCAAGCTACATTTTACAAAGCTTAAACGTAACTGTATTATAAAAAATAGGATGACCAAAGTACACACATCTCGTCTTGCCTGAGGGTTAGCAAAGGGACTAAATAAACCGATGCAGTTTCACGGCTGTTTTAGGCGATCGATGGTGGAATGAATTAGTTAACGAGATTTAGTAGCTTACTATAGAATTGTAAATAAAATAAAAATTCAAAAGCTAGAATAAAGAGTAAAAAATGTACACTTACGTAATGCGAAAGTTAGGTTTGTTAATTGCTTATCATTAAATTTAGATTATGTTTTATTTAAACCTTCTTTCGTCGCTCGATCACTTTCACTTTTTTTTATTGTTATTAATATTAAATTATTGTTTATTGAAGATTGTTTATTAACATAATCAATAGAAATAAATAAATATAATTAGTATATCGTTGTGGTTTAGTGGATCACGCAAACTGAGAGTCAATCAATCAATCGAATTATCACGCCTTTTTCCCACATGGATAGGCAGAGACAATGGAGCGCCACTTGTCACGATCCTGACACAACTACCTCGCTTCCTTCACATTCACAATTGTCTTCATACAAGCTCTATGGCTAGGGCACTAGGCAACCTAGCTTTCTTGAGGATGTCTCCGATTTGGTCGGCGAACACCCTCCTAGGCCTGCCTTATTTAACTCATCCATTCACATGAGATTTATAAATTCTTATAAACTGAGAGTCTCCGGTTCAAAACCACTTGCTTGCCACTTTTAGCGGCTTAGTATAGAAATGTAAAAATAATATTTGAGAGCTGTATTAACTAAGTTCTATATTAGGATCATGGATTCAAATTATTGGCTGCCATTGTTATTGACAGTTTTTTTTTATTGACGAGTCTTCTGACTTCACTTGTTTGTAAGTAAGGGAAGGTCTTAGAGCGTAGACGACTAAAAAAATTTACTAAGTCGTCTCTAATCCGAACTTCCGATTTTTTATTTTCTTATTGTGAATCGACATATGACATCACCCCGCTCGATGTTAAGTTAGAGTGTGGTCCATGAATGGATGTCACTGCTACTACAATTTAATAACTGCAAGTAGAAGTCCTATCGTCTACGCCGGCCTAGTTGGAACTGGCAACTTACAAGCTATCTGTAATATAATTATCTATATTTAAACAGTTGGTCAGCAGACATTGTTTGTCTTTTGCCCAGTCTGCCCACCAGTGTAAGTACCCCCACTTTCATTTGTACAGACCGTGATGTGACTCTATCGAGTTTCGGGATTAGCTTGAAAGGCCAATCACAACTTGCAGTTATTCAACTGTAGTAGCATTCGCATCCATTCATGGACTGCAATCCAGCTTAACATATACAGACCGTGAAGTGATTTGGTCACGTTTCGGGATCAGCTTGTAAGTTGCCGGTTCCATCTAGGCCGGCATAGTGGATGTGATTGCTACTGACAGTTATGGAATTGTAGTAGCAGTGACATTCATTCATGGACCACACTTTGGCTTAACATCAAGCGGGGTGCTGTCATATGTGCTGACATATGTTAAACCATAATAAAAAAACTTAATTGTCTCTTTTATTTGTTACTCTTATATACTCTGAAATTTATATTTTGATGATAGGTATGCTGTTAATAGTAAAGGTATTTCAATTGGCTATTAAAATTGAGGTCGCTATAAACCAAATTGATCGTGAGTTATGAATCAGATAAGCAAATACGCTTTTTATTCCAAAAATAGTGACGGTGCTTTCAATAAACTAGTTCACGCTAACTACTCGATAAGTAGGTAGAATAATGATAATTTAAATAGGAACTATCGAATGAATCACTTCCCTAACTAATTGTGCTCCAATAAAACGTTTTTTTAAATTGTGGCACGACATTACTAGCCTCTGGTCTAGTGGAAGTAAAATGGTCACGCAGACCTAGAACTCCCGGTTCAAAACCACTGTATAGTATGTACTGGGGAACTGTATAGTATGTATGTATGGGCGGGGGAAGCATCCGCATTTTGTCGACCGAATCGGCAGTGGAACTAAAAAGTTCGGTGCGTCTTTTCTTTGTAGAATAATCGACAAGTGGAATGCTTTGCCAGCCCATGTGTTCTCCTATAACCTTGGATCCTTCAAGCGATGCGTGAAGAAGCACCTTTGGCCGGGATAGTGACGGCAACTGTGACAGCCGTGAACTGCTTCGGTTTTTTTAGTCGTCGTCATTCTTGGAACTTTAACGCCCACTTTTTAAAAGCTTAGTATAGAAATAAATGTATTTAAAATTACTGTACTAGACTCCAGTGGTACATTTTATATTGGCACGACACCACATGTTTGAACTGGAGTGCGATCCATTATTTAATACCAACAACGTTCAATCTGATCCTGAAACGCGATTGAGTCACATTACGGTCTTGACAAAACAATATTCCATATTTTTGTAATTTATGAACTAAAATCATACCATAAATGACTTTTTTTGCTATCATTTTGGCTTGATAAATAATCGCATATACTAATACGGTGGATGCAACTGGCATCTTGTCGTTCGGAATGGCGTTCTAAGGGGGAGGCCTATGTTCAGCAGTGGACGCCTTCTGGCTGATGATGATAATGATGATGATGATGATGATGACTAATACTTTTTGTTACTCGTTTGACGAATTGATAAGCAAGTTGTGTAATTGTATGTCAACAAAATCTTTTAGCAAATAGGCCAAAAATTGTATCAAACAAGTTTCTTATGTTCTTACCAGTTTTTTATATAATTCAATGTAAAAGTTGTAATGTTAGTACATGTCTCGATTCATATGGATAATGATCACAATCGACTTTCTCACTTCTTGAGTTCTCAGATTTACTTAGAATTCTTTGTTAATTAACTGCATACAATAGTTAAATTTCCCACGTTAATAATTTCGGCGCTTCTGTTCAAGATTCCGAATGTTGGCATTTGAATTTTGTTCATCACATTATATGAATAAACATAACAGACGCACTTTCGCGGAATGTTTTTTATTTAAAGTTGTTTTTCATTAATAATAAAAGTAGCATAAACAAACAATTGTTTATTTTACGTCTTAGACATTGGAAAAAAATAAAATGTACTGTAGCAATATTGATCAGATAAGAAAACACTTGTCCGTTGTATTACTCAATGAATATATGCCTTAAATTATATTTTATGTTAATGCCAAGATATTTTTTTTGTAGTAGTTAGTGGTTTTGTAGTGTTTTAGGTTGATTTTTCGTTTGTATTATATATAGGTGGGAACTAATTAGGCTTAGTTTTATTACAGTTTGTATCTAGATTTATAAAATAGCTGTAAGTTTCCCTAAAATAAATAAATAAATAAAATATTTATATTGATTAAATTGGTAAGCGGTTTGAAAGAGGATGTAGTGACAAGGGTTGATAAAGTAATGCTTCGACGGTTTGGGCACATGGAAAGGATAAGTGAAAGTAGATTGACAAAAAGAGTTTATAAATCTCATGTGAATGGATGCGTTATACGAGGCAGGCCCAGGAGGGTGTTTGCCGACCAAATCGGAGACATCCTCAAGAAAGCTGGGTAGCCTAATGCCCATAACCATAAAGCTTGTATGAAGAGAATTGTGAATGTGAGGGTAGCGAGGAAGTCTTGTCGCTGCCTATCCCTGTGGAAAGAAGGCGTGACAGATTGATTAATTGATAAATTGCTAAGTAATAGTTGTATAGAAAAAAAATATAGCTAAACGAAGTGCATGCGTGGGATTTTCTATCCCATTTTCATTAGATTATAGAATCATAGTACTCAAAGCTTTCGAATATGCCAATATTAATAATATTTTATCAATAAATATTTATTCATTAAGTATTTATTTTCATATGTTTTAATTCTCTAAAAACATATGAATTCAATAATAATTACAAAAACATAATTTTTCAGAAGTTTCCTGTTCACTGATATTGAAGTTGTATTGATATTGAACTATCCTGTAGTTTGAATAATTTAATAAGTTATTAAATTAAGCTATGGTGTAAGACAAAATGCAAATATAACCTAATATATAAACTATATAAAATATGTATATATCTATGACCGACGCATATACTTACTCGTAATGATAATTTGCAGAGGGTCAGGGAGGTAGTCAAACTTTGAGCTTTGAGTCATACTTTGCCATTAAGACTTCAAAATTTCAACATAATTATATTTTATAGTCCATTGAGTAGCGCCGGTTGTGCAGGTTCTACGAGAAGTCGACGAACCCGTGATAATCTTGGTTTAACACTAGATGGACGGGAGAACATATTTTAATTAAAAGCATGCTAGGTGTTACGAGGTGTTATGTATTGTTTTGTTTTATAATTACGGTTGCCTAAAAAACGATCTATCCGAAAAGTTTGTTTAATTTACATATTAAATTAAATTGAAAAACAAGGTCGAGACGATGGGCCTTGTAGGACTATCTCTGATGCGACGTCATTAGATGATATTTTTTATTGATAGTTTAATTATAGTTAATATAGTTTAAATTTTATCTGTTTCTCAATAAAGAATTGATATTGACAATGTTATTTTCTAGTTACTATAAAGCGTCAATCAATTAAATTGTCACACCTTTTTCCACAGAGATGGTCAGAGATGTCCAGTTTGTATTATATCATAACCAGAAAACAGCCTGCACCTATTTTTACTAGGTTGTTTTCTTGTTCTATATACCTTTATAATTAAGGAGTGTTATGTGACCTCATCTTACAAACCCATTGTAAAATTAGATGATGAGTAAGTGCCCTGCTAATCTCATGCCCATGCTAATAAATTAGTTTCTTTTTCATTTATAAGACAGGCAGAATGCAAAAACTAAACTAACATAAATAATCTATTCATAATATACTTTCATATATAAAATACAAAATGGTAAGCAGTGGTACCCTGTCTGTCGATTCAAGGCAGTACCACCCCTTACAAGTAAGTGTACAGACCGTAAAGTGATTTGGTCGCGTTTTGGAAGCATCTTCTAGGTTGCTGCTTCAAACTAGGTCGGCATAGTAGACTTTTAATACAGACTTTAATACCGTTTAACACAGTTAAATAGCTTCTTGCAGCTATTTAACTGTGTTAGAAGTCGCCTTCATTCATGTACCGTACTTCGACTTAACATCAGAAAGGTTGCTGGCAGCATATGTCGGGTCACAATAAAAAAGATAACGTTTTCAAGATATCCAGTCATATTAGTGTTAGAAGCTTTAAGTCCATTGTTTTGCTTTCGGAGGTTTAATAACTTGTTTCTGTTAGTACTGCAATAGCGACCGGATGAGATAGAAAGTTTACGTGGAAGTGAATGCGTTATTTTTATTATAACATTTAATTATACTAATTAATTATACAGTGATTATGAGATTACATTAAAATTTTAATTTCATCACTTGCTTTCATACTTGCAAGTTATGATACAGAAAGTTTTCTAGAATAACTTACTAAATACTTTACACTTATTTAAATGACAAAAAAGTTGCTTGAACCCCATTTTTGAAAACCATTGAACATTTTCAACGATGACTGCTTCGGTAGTCACCGCTTGCGTTTGAAGTTTATTGGGTTCGATCATAGTATTGTAGAAAAACAAATACTTATATACGGTACGAAAAAAAAAAACATTTTAATAATAACAACCAACAATGAATTTTTAACTTTAACAAACAATTAAGTGTTGTACTTTAATAATGCACTATACAGAGTAGTAAACTATGATACTGTATATATTTTTATCACAATACCCAACATGCAAGTAGCTTTTTTATACAACAAAGAAGGCCTATAATATTTCTCAGAGTGGCATCAAATGACTTACTGTAGCTTCCTGCAAACCCTTGTGGTCATGGGAATATTCCGAATGAATGGCGTTCCGCAAGGTTGCACTTTGGGCACTCCTGAGCTTTTTGTTCTACTTGGCTGTGCATGTAACTGGGTGTGGGCCATTTAATAAGTTATTTCTTATGTCCGTTCACAAATAATTAAACAACGTTTAACTAATATTTTAATATTTATGAACGAAATATTATTGATTTGAAAATATAATTTATATATAACACTTTAATTTAATCATCGGATTTAAAACGCATATTCATGCATAATTGATATATGGTGATTGTATATAGATTTTATAATATGTAAGTACATATTATAATTGCTTTTTCTTGTTTTCCTATTAGAACTAAATATTTGTTATGTGTGTGTTTATTTAGGTATGACACTAGATATAAATTCACGTCCGAACTGCGAATATTCAATAAATATACGAGTATATGTATGTGTTTTACATATAATTAAGTTTAAGATGACAAGTGAGATATTTATGCCATTATAAGTATAATATGCAATATTTCAAACTTTTTTGAGGTCAAGTACCCTATTTTGCCCCTTGGGAGGTCTAAAAGCGCTGACGACTGAAAAAGACCGTCTTATTATACGGTTGCCTATACGGTCACAATGCTCCCGTCACTAAAATACGTCTAATATTATTATTTTCTTTAGATTATAACAATTTAAAACAATGTATATTAGAAACTGTTAAAACAAATTGTTATCTACAATAGTATTTTTTATAAAATAAAATATATGTCATTCTTAAAAAAAAAAACATTTTTTCTCTTTTTAGATGGGAATTGTGGCTTTATTACTACTTTATCATTAGCTATCAGTTAGAATACACAACTTAGATCGAAAATTAGAAGGTAGTATGTCGTAGATTCAGATTTGGAGTGATGGTGCCGTGAGCGTAATAAATAAACTGTTAAACTATTCCTGGTTCGCCACCCTAATTTAATACTAAAATTAGAAAACTTTAGGGATAATATTTATGTACTCAACGGTGTCATAAATTTGTCTAAACTCTGTGGTTAACTAAATATACTTGTACTTTTCTTTGGTTTTTAGAATTGTGGAGTCTTAGTTTAAAGAAATTCATTTGTCCACTGGCAAGCAGTTGTCACAGTAAAGAAGTCTGAGTAGAGGCTTTATTATTTTAATACCTTACACTGCTTCGTTAAAAATGCCTCGGATGTTTGTCACTTTTATACGCAAAAACTACTAAATGAATTTTAAAAAATAATATAGCCTATGTGTTATCAGAATAACATATAGGCTATAATTTATAAACATATTGTGTGAATAAGAAATAAAATAAAAGAAAAAACATTGTCCCATACAAAATTGCGTGCGTTCAGAAATTTATTTTGGGTAAACTAAGGAAAATATATCAAGCTGGTTAGAATTGAAAACAAATAGTCAATTTTCGCATATCAGTAAAAATATATTGCTGAAAAATCTATGTTGTACTCGTATTATTTATAAAGAGAAACGATTTTATGTCGAGTCACAATAAAAAAAGTCAATTCACAACAAAGATTTAAATCGATTAAAATTTTTGATTCACCCAACTTAAGTTGGGCTAATCTGTAACACAACATTCGCCGGGTCAGCTGGTAACACATAGGCAAACATATTGTGTGATTTGTCCAAAATGTAACGTAAGGTATTTTAGCATGCGCTGAAAAAACGAATACAGCTACACATATATTGTATGATGAAAATGTTTATTTTAAATAGTCCTACAAAAAAGCCCGCGACAGCATATATCTATCTTTTATGTGTAAGCTGTGCTGAATATCTGACATCTCAATATCAGACACTATTAACTAATTTCACCGCTAATTTAACTAATTTCAATGAAACCGCGGGCACAGCTAGTAAATTATTTTGGTCCTATTATTTTGGCTATTAAATTATTTCCATCTAGGCCGGCATAGTGGATGTGATTGCTACTTACAGTTATTGAATTGTAGTAGCAGTGAGATTCATTCATAGACAACACTTCGGCTTAACATCAAGTCGAGTCACAATAAAAAATAAAAAAAAGAATATACTATTGTGATATTGGGACAATAGTCAATCTATCTAACAAAGGTAGTTAAAGTCAAAAACATTCTTGAGTGATTCCTGAGGGAAACCAGATGGCCGAAGGGAGAGAGGAAGCAACTAATTAAGCACTCGCATACCAAAGCTAAGTTTATTTACGGTATAATAATAGATAGTGTAAACGTTATAAGGTAAGTTATATTACGTTTTTTAACTATTAAAGATGTATTTTTAGTTATGGCTTATTATTATTTAAAATCTTTGTTAATTAAAAAAAAAATGCGCTGATCCAGGGAATACTAGCACTTCAAGTGTCGGGGATCAGCTTATAAGTTGCTGGTTCCAATTAGGCCGGCATAGTAAATGCGACTTATTTTTACAAGACATAACTTATGGTCCCTAACAGTAAGATCTTGTTAGAAAATGACAGATGAAGGACAGACAAGAGAGAAGGAAGTCCAAGAGGGACGATAATTAAATTTAGCTTGGGTATTCTCACTATCCTATAACCTTGGATTCTTTAGGCAACACGAGAAAAAGCACCGTTGGCTGGCGTAATCTTTTTTTTTATTTTTTATTGTGACACGACATCTGACCTCGTCCCGCCTGATGATAAGCAAGAGGATGTCCAAGAGTGACGACGACTGAGAAAACCGGGTTTGTTCACGGCTGCCCCAGTCGCCGTCACTATGCCGGCCAAAGGTGCTTGAAGGATCCAAGGTCATAGGATGGAGAGAACACATGGGCAGGCAAAGCATTCCACTTATCAATTGATCTACAAAGAAAAGACGCACCGAACTTTTTAGTTCGACTGCCGATTCGGTCGATAAAATGCGGATGCTTTCCCCGACCTGTGCGGGTATTACGGGAGTGAAAAGATGAGGTAGGAACAAGGTGAATCTGCTTTTATAGTCTTCGGCGCTGCCATCAGTCTTGGACTTAACCTTTCTTTCCTTTACCTTCCTGAACCTTTCTTTCAGTCAAGTCGTGGTAATATTTAAACTCTTAATAAAAAATGGTGGCTTTACGGTGGCACAGTCGTCGATACTATACCGGCTTAAACTTATAATACAAATTACCTAGAAATAAAACGCTGAAGAATGTCTAAAATCAGCAGCAAATTTCCAGTTAATTGATGACAATATAATGTAATTCCCGCTATGGTGTGTCTGATAATAGCATAGGTACAAATATGTATATGTTTTTTATTATTAACGATACATTGTTGTCGTGTATGGTAGCAATTGATGTACCTACCTATCTATTGTGTACCCACGTGTCGCTTTTTGGGTCACGGACTAATGTATTCTTTGGGTTTTGTTTTGTTATGTACTTTTGAATACAAGATGTGTTTTTATTTTTATAAATAAATCTAATTGGAAAAAAATATTAATGAATTTTATATTATTATTATTATATTTTAAATTTTAAAGAAAATACCTAAGAAATTGGACTTAAGAAATAGAAGGAGCTCGAAAATAGCTACAAAATAAAACCGTTTATACTATTTTCAATTATGGCATTAAAAAGAAGTCAGAAGGAGATAAATATACATTTTTACATTTGTAATTTAGAAGGTTGTCGCTAGTTTTAATGATCATTTGACAACCTTTTTTGACAGAATAACAAATGACATTAAAATACTTCAAAAAAGGATGACGGAACAATTATGCCGCTACTCAATTGCACAGCAATTAAAAGCAAAATTGTTATTAGTTTTATCAAAACAAGTATCAAATCTACTATTCATCATTGGGCATTACAAAAGTAGTACATGAAAGCCTTAAATTAATGATTTCCTCTGCCGCCCCTAAAATCTGCCGCCTTAGGATTTACCTGATTAGACCAAAGCCTTAATTAAAATAACAAAAGCAGTGTTAAACAGAGATTAACAGCGTACTGGTAGCGCCACCTACTTATATAAGAACAATTAAAACACGAATTTTATGAAAATAATATGGTAAAACTCGTGACCTTCGTATACCATTTGTGTAAAATAAAATATATACTTTTATGTACAGGTTGCTCTATAGGTATTTTGGAAAATGGTGAATAACTTTATCAATAATTATGTTAGAATTTTTAAAGGTTTCTAAACGCTATAATGCTAGTACGTACCTACTACCTACATGTTGTGTGTTGATCACGCTTTATATTTAATTCCTGGTCGTTTAGGCACTGTATTTTGAGACTTCCCGAAATGGAAGAACTAAATAAACAAATATATATATGCCTAATACACAAAATAAGATTTGTTTTTAGGAAAATTGCTCTTTTAAATGCCTTCTTAATCTTGATGATAATTTCAACCAATACCATCAACATAAATATGCAATCGTGCAATTACAGATTCATGTAAACATCAGTTATAACTTATAAGTGTCACCACAAACAGTAGGTAAATCGTCAACCATTGCCAGTGACCATGGCAAAACTATTACCTTTAGCTGTTGAATAGAAAAATGAAAGTAACAAAATTAAAAACGTTTACAAATAAACGCCTAGAAATTAAAGTATGCTATGTTAAACAATCAAATCAGGCGCTTTTTCTATTTTCTTTTAATATAAATTATAAACATGATTTATCTTTTTACATTTTATCACGTACTTTATGTAGCTATAACAAAACGAAGTTTATCGAGTATAATTGTGATATTATTATTTATAATAAAATGTATATTATGTACAATAATTAAGTAAAATAATTGGAAATAATACAAAGAAAAAATCAACCTTTTGAATTACCGAGATATTATATTGTATCTACAAGAAAAACAAAGTTTTCCGAGTGTAAAAAAGAAAGTTTTCACTGTATTTAAATACATTTATAGTACTAAAGAATTATAATTACTAAAGATAGTATAGTTGTTATTAAAAAAAAACTGTAGAAAACCAAAATAAAGTTGTTTTATTGTCGCTTGCACAACATGTGATAACACTCTGCCTATATTTAGCTGGACTAGAGTGCGGTCCATGAATGAAGGCGACTAGTAACTCTAGCAGTCCTATCCACTATGCCTCTTAAACAGACCTCAACCCAGACCCGGAGCAAATATCTGCCTCATTTCTTTATTAACAAATATTTGTGACTTTGGATTTCGAGAATTCCAACTGAAAATCAAATCCGGAACTTATACTTCTTTCTTATTTACGCTTCGCTAGAAAGATCAAAGATTTTAGGATGGGGAGAAACATGGGCTGGCAAAAGGCTCCACTTGTCGATTGTTCTACTAAGAAACGACGCATTTAGTTCGACTGCTGTTTATGAGCTCGATATGATCGCATTTTTTTCGGATTATTTTTAATAAGGGATGTTTTTTTTTTTTTTTTTTTTTTTTTTTTTTTTTTTTTTTTATTGTGACTCGACATATGACAGCACCCAGCTTGATGTTAAGCCAAAGTGTGGTCCATGAATGAATGTCACTGCTACTACAATTCAATAACTGTGAGTAGCAATCACATCCACTATGCCGGCCTAGGTGGAACCGGCAACTTACAAGCTGATCCCGAAACGTGACCAAATCACTTCACGGTCTGTATACTTGTAAGTGGTGGTACTACCCCGGATCGGCAGATTGGGTACCACTGCCTACCACTCTTGCCAGACTCATTCCTTATAATTGCCAATTAAATATTAATATTTTACTAGAAGGCGACGATAATGTCTTTAATATTTATGCAGCTACCTTAACAAATAAAGACAGATATAACTTTCTAAATGGATATATTATAGACAACAATTTGATTGATGTGTGAATGTAAACATATAGGTATAATAGTTATTAATTGCTTTCGAACAAAAACGCTATCTTACACTTACATGCCATATAGCAGCCAGGCAATGTTGCAACAATACTATAAAGTAGATATTAAAAAAAGTTTAAGCCAAACTACTTTTTATAGATTTATAATTTAAAGAAAGTTATAATACAAATCTTAGCACTATAAATCTTTGATCAGGTTCACGGTTTTATTGCTCTCATACAATATACATAATATAGATTATAATATAGTTTGGAGATATATGTATAATAATAAATTCGACTGAAAATACGTGCAATTATAAATCTCATGTGAATGGATACGTTAAACAAGGAGAACAAAGGTAGGTTGCCTAGTGCCCATAACCATAGAGCTTGTATGAAGAGAATTGTGAATGTGAAGGAAGCTAGGGAGTTGTGTTAGGGTGGTGCACAATTTTCTCTACATATCCCTGTGAAAATAAGGCATGACAATTTGATTGATTAATTGAATACTTGCAAATGATGGTATTGGCGCATTTATATTTTTTGTATAGGTAGGTCGTTGTTTAAAAGTGGTATACAGATAGTTGGCGGTACTAACCAGTCTGCCGATCCCCGGATACCCTGGTACAAACCTGGATAACCACCACTTTTAAGTGTACAAACCGTAAATAACTTAGTACAAATCAGGATCAGCTTGAAAGTTGGCGGTTCCAATTAGCACCTGTCTAGTAGTCGCCTCCATTCATGGAACGCACTCCAGATTAACATCAAGCAAGGTGCTTTTGTATGTTGAAACACATAACGGATATGCTTTCCCCTTACTTTATTCAAAGACAGGTAGCTGTATTAGTTTAAATTCCCACGATTTTGACACTAGAAGACAATACTACTTGACGCCCCGGTTATGGCCAAACAATCTCTAATCCTATTATTCTCACACAATGAACAAGAACATTACATACAGTTTTGTTTTATATGTCATTTTACTTACCTTCAACTTTCTAAATAAATGTTTAAACTGCCTGTAAGTGACATTTACGAGTAAAATAGTTTTTTATATCGGTTCCGACATAGAAGTTTGCGGTAATAAAATCTTTATATTTATTTAAAGTAGAATTTAGGAGTATCAATCAATCCTTGTCACTACATTTTCTTTCAAACCACATCTATCACGCAGTGTCCTATTCTATCTGCTATTGTCGCTCCACATACACTTCTTAACGACCGCATTTCTACAACGTTAATTCTACTCTTATGCTTCTTCTGCCATACCCAACCTTCACTTCCATACATTAATGTAGGAACAAGCACCGCATTATGAACAGCCATCCGTGACTTTTGGGACATTATTTGGCTGTTCATTATACTATGGATGGTACCGTTCACTACGTTACCCTTTTGCACTCTTCTCTCAATATCTTCATCACACTTTATAAAATATTATAAAATAAATAGCGAGTTTTTATAATTTACAAGTACTTGCTTTAAACGTTCACTTAGACGTATTGAGAACTTGGCGCCAATTTTTTTTATTGAGACTCGACATCCATGGAAGTCCAAGTGCGCCCCAGTTGCCGTCATTATGCCGGCCAATTCTTCTTTGGGTATGTTTATATCTGCGTACAATTTTTCCTAGTTTAACTATACCATAAACAATCATAAATTCATATTTGATTTATTTTAACATGACAACAACAGACCTAGAATACATAAACTAGTGCATTCTAAATCTATGATGACAACACACCCCACCTAGTGTGAAACTGGATTGCTGTCTATAAATGGAGGTGATTGGTAGTACAAGACAGCCGTGAACTAAGGCGGTTTCAGTCGACGGCACCCTTGGACCTACAAGATGCTTACCATCAGACTGGTTAAAGTTAATGTCGAGTCACAAAAAAAATATTAATGAAATCAATTATCATATTTTTTTGAAATATGATAAATTCTATAGAGACATAAGATATATAATGCGATTAAAATAAGAATAGGACGGAATCGGCGCCATTTTGTGTCGTCTAACTCTCCAACCAACTTTACTTTCGTATGGTGTCTTTTTCTTTGCAGACTGTCAAGAAAAAGACACCTTTGAATCAGTCAAGTAAAGTTAGTCAAGACATTAAATCAGACTAGTTAATGTCAATGTCGGGTCACAAGAAAAAATTAAAACAAATAAACATATTTTTTTGTAATATGATAAATTCTATAGAGACATAAGATATCAGTAATCAAATCTGTCGCTGCAAACAGAAGTGTACCTAAAGGCGATATGTAGTAACGTAACATGTGTTGTCATCTAAGATTTTAATCTACAACGTAACTGTTCCTGTCGTGATTCCGTGTTAATACGGCGACAATGTTAATACGTGAGAACAACAAAAGATTATGACTCTGTTGCCGCTGATCAAAATGAGTCAGATTGCAGTTGACGCATATACTCGACAAAATATTTGTATACATTGTTTTTTAAACATTTCTATACTAAGCTATGGGTAACAGTTTTGTTTTATTTAATATCCTAAGCATAAGAACGTGAAGCAAACCGAGGGCCCCTTGACATAATTTGCTATAGGCCCCGCGCTGGCTTAATTCGGCACTGACACTACTATGTAATTAGTAACCATAAAGAGATGTGTGCAAATAAATGATAACTTATTAATGTCACGCGGCGTTCTCACGGGGCGAATTTAGTTGTTCAATATTTATCGTTTAACAAAAAAATCCGTTTCTCACTGTTCAATAATAATCGACTCAATATTACACGTGTCATTACACTATCTGTCTATTTTAGCATTTTTCTCGTGGATGCGGACGCCATAATTTACAGTTTATTCACATTTTATTTTACAAACAAACAAAAAACTGGTGACAGAGGAATGCAATATACATGCGCTGATTGACTGACTGATTGGACTGATTATTCAATGCAAGTTGAACGAACAAGTTCAGACGAGTCTATTCCCTGTCAGCTATTAATTAAATCAATAAAAGTTGAAATATCTTTAACTTTTGTTAAACCGATATTTCTTGCTTCAACTTGATTGAAATTCTGTTCAGACGCTTCAAATCGCGATCGATTTTGCAGTTGAACAACTAAATTCGCCTCGTGAGTACGCCGTATTAAAGGTTACATCAATAGTTGATGATTATATGTGTCAATTAGCGGAAGTTCGCATGTAAGAAACAATTGCTTATATCGATCGTGCATAATAATACCTTCCTGGTTTCTCATATAATCTATTGCTTTGACGCCAATTATCCACATTGACACCGCGAGTTTGTCCCCGGGTGTTTTCCCATGAATGGTTTGGGCACATGGAAAGGATGAGTGAAAGTAGATTGACGAAAGAAATTTATAAAGCTCATGTGAATGGATACGTTAAACAAGGCAGGCCCAAGAGGGTGTTTGCCGACCGAATTGGAGACATCCTCAAGAAAGCAAGGTTCCTAGTGCCCATCCCCATAGGGCTTGTATGAAGAGAATTGTGAATGTGAAAGAAGCGAGGAAGTTGTGTCAGGATCGTGGCAAGTGGCGCTCCATGGTCTTTGCCTATCCCTGTGGGGAAAAGGCGTGACAATTTTATTTGATTTGATTTGTTTTCCCGTGGCCGAATAATTTAATTCAACCGATTCATCTTTTACTCGTCTCTTTCTTATTCTCTCGTCTTTTTACTCCTATGGTCTCCTATGGTGCCCGCACAAACCAGAAGAAGATATCCGCTTTTTGTTGATCGAATCGACAGTCGATCTAAAAGGTACAAACCTTGATTTTGTAACACGTGTAATGCTTTACTTTTCCGTGTTGTTAGCTTGTGTGTTCTTGCTATCCCATAGCTTTGGATCCTTTATGCGAAGCGTGAAAAAGTATCTATGCCTAGCATAGTGGTTCAACCGTAAACCGTAAACTGTAAAGGTGTTAAAAGTTGTTGGGGCTCTTTAGTGCCGGATTAAGCCAGCGCGGGGCAATTTAGCAAATTCTGTCAAGGTATTAAATAAAACAAAACTGTTACAAATAAACTTTTCTGGATTTATTATGGGCAAATTTGGAGATAACAATTTCAATATCGACTTAAATTTTCAAGTGGAACTGAAGCATAGCTTAAGCGCTTCGCGTTTAAGGCATGCACTATATTTTTTACGCTACCATCTAAATTGGAGCGCGGGGCCTCCAAATTCGCCAGGCCCGTAGCCTCTTGCATCTTGGCTTACCATTAGGCAACTGGAAACCAACTGTTTGCTAGGTATTATTTCTTTATGATTTGTATGATTATGGGTGATTGATGGATATGTGGACATACAATGTTCGAGGGGACTAAGTACACTATTTAAGAGGGACGAACACGCAGTGCGCAAGTGGAATAAACCAATTTCACATATAACCTATTACACCGGAAGGAGGCTACTGTGTCATCTGCTTTCTATAACATTGCGTCTGAACAGATTTGTGTTTACAAACCTTTTATGAGTATTATATTAGTAATTGGATATAGAACATTTGTTTCTTTTATACAAACTCTATGGTTATCGGCACTAGGCAACCCAGCTCTCTTGAGGATGTCTCCGATTTGGTTGGAATACACCCTTTTGGGTTTGACTTGTTAAATTTCTTAGGTAAGATGTGCATATGGACAGCTCACAGGTCTGCTTTCTTCTTTAAGCGTCAACTTGCAAGCTGATCCCGAAACGCGACTCACAGGGCCGTCTTTACCCGGGGGTTCAAGGGGTGCGGTGCACCCGGGCGCAGAGTCCTAGGGGGCGCATGCCGACCGCCATAAACGATAGGTACCTACTACACTGAGACCACGCGAGAGGAGCCTTGACTTTCGCACCCCGGCGCTGAATATGCTTAAGACGGCCCTGGCGACTCAGTCCTTACTGTGTTTACATCTGTTAGTGGTGTTGTCAGAGTGGACAAACGACTAATAACTGCCAACTGTTCTTAGTAAATGAGCATAATAACTGTTATTTTAAAAGCAACTTGAATGCGCTAGTTCGTGAGAAACGACTTTTTCTTATTAAACCACAAAATGGCGAATGTCACAAATGATGTTAGCAAAATGGTCATTTATGTGAGAGATTTAATTGAGTTTACACCGTTGTAGACACGACTTTGAATCGTATCTTAGAAGTTCTTGAACTTTTTCTGCTCCTTTTTAAAAGAAATCACCTACTGTGTAAATCCGTAATGAAATGCTTTAGAAAAAATCATTGTTGGTTGGTAACGTAGTAAACGCGACCGGAGATCGAACCCGGTATCTGTTAATCAACGCACGACATCTAAGTTATGTATAGTAATAATAATTAAACTAAAATGTAATATATTTACTAAAATTGATTCGAAAGTAAAAATGGAAATTGTCTAGTAATAAATTTATAAGTGAAATAATATTTATTTAATTATTTCATATTACAAACAATTATTAAATATTACAAATAAAAGCTATGAAACAAATATTTGCTCCGACCGGGAATCGAATCCGGGACTTTACGCGCAACAAACCGTTCAAACCGAACAAATAGTTCATTAACCATTTTTTAAAGCAACTCTCCCCTCTAGCCTTTGTCCGTGTGACGCGATTGTGTCTGTTGCATTAATTGACAGTTTTTGAGTTAAAATTAATTAAATGTTTTACTCGAAGACACCACGCCTAAATATTTTTTTATTATTTTTTCTTGTGACTCGACATATGACAGCACCCTGCTTGATGTTAAGCGGAAGTGTGGTCCATGAATGAATGTCACTGCTACTACAAATTCAATAACTGTGAGTAGCAATCCCATCCACTATGCTGGCCTAGATGGAACCGGCAACTTACAAGCTGATCCCGAAACGTGACCAAATCACTTCACGGTCTGTATACTTGTAAGTGGTGGTACTACCCCGGATCGGCAGACTGGGTACCACTGCCTACCACTCTTTGATAACCAGACCCGAAGCAAATATCCATCTCTTTTTTTTTATTAACAAATATTTGCAATATATTTGCAAATAAAAGCTATGAAACAAATATTTGCTCCGACCGGGGATCGAACCCGGGACTTTACGCGCAACAAACCAATCGCTAAACCGTTCGTCCACGCCTGTCGTCAAAACATAGGTAGGAAGATATAGCAAATTAATGACTCAGACGAGTTAATGACTATGATCTAAATTTTAAGCGTACAAATCTTGTTAGACGATTAACAGAAATGTTACGAAACAATTGTAAGTATATTAAGAAGTAGTAGCCACATCCGATGACCTCAGCCGTTATAATAGGAGGCCCATACGTGTAGTTTATGTTACTAATTAGTAATTACGCCGTATAGGAAATCAATGGCTATGACGAAATACGGTAAAAGGCATAGAAAAACATGTTTTTTTATTGTGACTCGACATGACCTCGACCTGCCTGATAGTAAGCAAGAGTGCCGACGAATGAAAAAACCGAGTCAGTTCACGACTGCCCCAGTCGCCGTCACTTAGCCCACCAAAGGTGCTTCTTCACGCATCGCCCAAAGGTTCAAAGGCTAAAGGATGGAGAGAACACATGGGCTGGTAAAGCATTTCACTTGGCTTCTACAAAGAAACGACGCACTGAACATTTTAGTTCGACTGCCAATTCGGTCGACAGGATGAGGTTGCTTTCCCCGACCTGTCCGGATATTAGGGGTGTTAAAGAAGGTTAACATTCTCCGTGGTATAGGCGATAGAGGACGCACAAAGCCGCCAAGTCTCTGCGTAGTTGCAGGGGCTTCAGAATTAGTATGACCTTTGCATCACCTAGAATGATTATATTGCATCACCTCTGTTAATGGAGGCGACTGCTACTAAATTTAAACAACAGGAAGTAGGAATCTATTGCGGACTAAATAGGACCGGCAACTTTCAAGCTTATCCTAAAACGCGACTAAGTCACTTCATAACACTTCAATAACGTCTATAATTGTTCTCGCGGTTCTTCTGGAATTCGCTTTTACCCAAACTTTTACCTGTTTCTCACAAAGAAATTACGTTAATATTATGATTATATTCCTCAAAGATTTTAAAATTAATAATGTAATTTGCAGAAACACTAAACCATGCCGTCCTATATTATTATAACAATTGGTTCACAAGGGCCGACTAAAGTGATATTGGCATGAAAACGTTTGTTGCTAAACGTCCATATTTACCACAACATGCACAACTTGGGTTTTACCAAAATATTCATAATTACCTATATTGTTTTTTTTATTATTATTACGCGACATATTTACTCGGCTTGCTTATGCTAAGCAAGAAAGAGCGCAGAAGATACTTAAAAATAAACAGTAGGAGTTCAGTCACACAAACCGGAGAGCACGAGTTCGAGACCACCCACCGGTACCAATGTATCTTTGATATATGTACTTTGGTTGTCCTGTTTCTATGATACAAGCACTTAATAGCTTAGTATAGAAATTTAATAATAACTAATAATAATAATAATAACTTAAATCCAGCTACAAATAAAGAGTAAGTACATTTTTTTATTTTTTTTATTGTGTCATGACATCTGACCTTGATCCGCCTGATGATAAGCAAGAGGAGGTCCAAGAGTGACGACGACTAAAAAAACCGAGTTAGTTCCCGGCTACCTCAGCCGCCGTCATTATGCCGGCCTAATGTACATACTTCGTAATCAATATTGTAAATATCTATTTGATAACAACACAATAAATTAACATAGCACAATAAATTCTATTTATTATATACAAAAAATAATAATATAAAAAATATCATTAAGTTCATCATCCATCAGTTCAAAGCATCCTGGGCCTCCTTTGTTTAACGTATCCATTCACATGAGATTTATAAATTCCTTTAGCCAATCAACTTTCACTCATCCTTTCCATGTGCCCAAACCATCGAAGCATTCCTTTGTCAATCCTTGTCACTACATCCTCATTCAAACCACATCTATCGCGCACTGTGCTATTCCTTATTCTATCCGCTATTAACAATTAATTAACTTGATATATAATTTAATAATGAAATCAGTATAACTTCGAAGTAAGAGTAAATTAGCATCACTAATTTAATTAAACAAAACGTATATATGATTGTACTCACCCGCACCTGATGTGGCCAATACGACCACATTTGGGCGAAGAGCAACTTACAATTGAATATATTTATGTGCAAACAATAACTATTATTCATTGTAACTTTTAATTGAATACAATTGATATTATGATTGTTAAACATATTCAAAATATAATAATGCATGAGCGAATAATTCGGTCATCAAGTAATGCAAAGGAATAAGATTTAGTAACCCCCCGTACAGAGAGTCTAAATGTCCGCGCCTTATGGCTGCCATATAGACACATTGAGGCTTTAAACTATTAATGCAACGAATACTATTTTAACCAATATAAGCATCTAGCTGACCTGGCAAATTTTATACCGCCTAAACGTCAATGAATGTTGTGTTACAGATTAGCCGAACAGATTATATGTTTATAAATTATAGTCTTTGTGCTATTCTGATGTATAAGCTATATTATTGTATCAGTAGTTTTTCCGTGAAAGAGTAACAAACATCCATCCATACTCACAAACTTTCGCGTTTATAATATAAGTAAGGATTATTCGGCGAATGAAAATATTTCAACAACTACTAGGAATAAAATGATAATAAAACTATACGTAGTTTAAAAAAAACTAAATTAAACACCCTTGTATGACAATGTGAACTAGAGTGTACTATTTTTATTGTGACTCGACATCTGACCTTGACCCGCCTGATGGTAAGCAAGAAGAGATCCAAGAATACCGACGACTGAAAGAACCTCAGTCGCCGTCACTATGTCGGCCAAAATTATTGTATTTTTTAGGATTACAAATTTTAGAAAATTATGAAATTATTGTATTTAATAGGTGTACAAATTTTCAAATTATTCATACCTCTAAAAGTAGATGAAAATTGTTTTGAAAGATTCCGTTACATACAATATAATACAGTCAAGCTAATAAAAGCGTGTTAAAAATGACATTCAAAAATAAATGCCGTCGTTGATTGGTTGAGTTTGAATTGTGTTGTCAATATTTCAACCAATGAGATTTATTTATGATCAACTGTCATTTGTAAGCAAGCTAATTACGTTGTTGTATTAGCTAATTGAAGTGCGTGGGGGCTGGTAGAGGAAATTAAAAGAGAAACTTATTAAAGACCGTATAGTGGCCCACATAGTGACGGCGACCGTAAGATGAGACGGTTTTTAATTCTTTTGCAGAAGTCCTTGTTTACCATCACGTCAAAGTCAGATGTCGCGTTTTAATAATGAAAAATCGTGACTAATACGATAAGGAACGTGATAATACGATAAGGAACTTCAAAAAGCTTCATTGAAATAAAACGTAAACTTATAATATCAATCAATCAATCAAATAGTCACGCCCTTCTGCCACAGGGGTAGAGACAATGGGGCGCCATGTAAAATACAAGTTACAACATATTAAGCAGCTAAATGAAGCAGAAAATGTGACAAACAAAATTCCTCTTAATTATTATACAGATTAGAGTTATAATCCAATGTTGTTAGAGCAATTTCTATAAGACAACCATGAAGGTAAATAGCCTTTTAATAGATTATGCAGTATTAGAATGGAACAGGTTTCCAAGTCCCGTTCGCTCACGATCGTCTGGCCTAGCTATTTGTAAATTATAGCTGTCTATTATGTCTATGTCTATATCGTTAAAGCTATATCGAATGGCCTCATGGGCAAAGTGGACCTAACAACGCAATTCTACTAGCTTCGAGGCTTTGGAAAATTCTTGACGACAGCCGTAGCGCATCGGTTTGCACAACAGTTCGTTACGCGTAAAGTCCCGGGTCCGATTCCCGATCGGTGCAAACCTTTGTTTCATGACGATTATTTGTTAAAGATTTGATGAAATATTCAAATAAATTGTTAATGTCACTTACCCTATGCCGACCTAGTTAGAACCAACAACTTACAAGCTTATCCCGTACATTTTCAAAGTGTGGTAGGCAGTGGTACCCAGTCTGCCGATCCGGGGTAGTACCACCACTTACAAGTATACAGACCGTGAAGTGATTTGGTCACGTTTCGGGATCAGCTTGTAAGTTGCCGGTTCCATCTAGGCCGGCATAGTGGATGTGATTGCTACTCACAGTTATTGAATTGTATTAGCAGTGACATTCATTCATGGACCACACTTTGGCTTAACATCAAGCGGGGTGCTGTCATATGTCGAGTCACAATAAAAAAAAACCTATTTAGTACCTACTTTTAAATTTATATATTTTATTGAGACTCCAAATCTCATCTCCAATTAAGATGGTAAGCAAGGAGAGCTATCCAATAGTGCCAACTTAACTCGTCGACAAAAGGTGACTTTCCACTTCTCGCTTAAAAGTTCCAAGTTTATAGCATAGGTAGGATACACGGACAGGCAAATAATTCTACTTGTGGATGTAGGGTACGCCCAACCGTTTAGTTTGACTGACGATTCGGTTGATAAAATGCGGAAGCGACGGCTGTAAAATGATTAGATAGGAAAAAGGTTAATATCATCATCATCAATTTCACGCCATATTACCACAGAGACAACAGAGCGCCACTTCAAGGCAAGGGCATGACATAATGGCAGAGGTGAACTCGGTCCTTATGCTTAAAACATTTGGCTTAATAGACTCAGAGTAACACACCTCCACCACCGCCAAAACCACCCAAGGCCATTCGCAAATCGCCCCACTCTATAATCTCTTCCTACAGGTAGACTTGAGGGAAGAGGCCTCGGCCACCCTCCTTAGCCAACCAGTTCCCCAGCATACCTCACATTCATTGACCTAAAGTCGAGCTTCACTCGACTTTGGATTCAATTCTATTTCTCATGGATCATCCGCTTTACGGGCGGGGGGTCCACTACTTAATCGCGCTGATATATCCAAATGGAATACAGCAATTCTCACAAAAAAGGTCTTAGAGTATTGACGGCGACTGATTTTTTTGGCCGGCAACTAAGGCAATTGTATACTGATCGTTTCTTTCAGTTGTAAGCGCTCTTGAACTTGCTTTGGTTTAATGAATTAAACAAATTTTATGCGGCTTACTATCCGATTATTTGTGTTTATTTTACAATTTTATATTCCGACGTTTTGTGAGCTTTGCAACAATTGTTGCAAGGGGAGACGATATTACTTAGCGCAATAGTAAGCCGCATAAAAGGACTTCATTAATTTTGGGCTTTTATGTACTACGTCGTCTAATGATGAAAACATATATAAATGGTAGTTTCGATACTTATATTAATAAAATTAATAACAATTGCTGTGCAATTAAGTTATTTGGAAAATAAGATATGGATTTTGTATCGTCTATCAATCACAAAGACACACCATATTAACAGTTCTGCTTTGAACTGTCATAATTATAGTTTGACAATTTTGCACACCTAAACTATTCAAAATAAAGGATATATTCCAATTTCATCGTAATCTTCGTACATTTATTTTAAAATGTATATGCAACTGTTAATACAATTAAGCCCAAGTCCCCATACAAAATGAATGATGTCCTTTGTTTAATTCATTAATCAATGTTTGCACAAAATCTAAGAACATTGCCAGCTTACCATCAATTAGCCATGTCAAGGTTGACATAAAAAAAAGAGAATATTGATAATAGGAATCACAGCTGGGTGGTTAACTTCTAGATTAAAAAGTTGTATCAAAAACACATCCTTATTATGGCCATTAGATTATTCATTCACAGCTAAAGTAGCACGAGTAGTTGAACAATTGATTACTTCTGTTGAAGACACGTCATTTCAAATAGATCTTCATGTATGATTTCATGTTAAGATTGCCTTGTTGATTGTTTTTGCGGTTTGTATGCATCTTTTTTTACATTTATTTTTAAATTTACTAATCTTCATTACGCTACTAAATTTCTTGTATCATAGGAACAGGACATCCAAAGTACACATATCAAAGATACATTAGTACCGGCAAGTAGTTTTTTGAACCGAAGTCTCTCGGTTTGCATGACCATTTTACTACCACTCTCGCTTTATGTCAGTCGCTTTATGTAGTTATTGTTTTTTTTTGTAATTTATACAATTAACCTTGTGTGGTTTTGCGGTAAGTGGATATCAATATGGTCCACCCAGAGCTTTAGTTTCAACTTGTTCTCAATCTATCAGATTGTCACGCGTTTATCGTGCAGAGATAGGCAGAGACAATGGAGCGCTACTTGCCACGATCCTGACATAACTCCCTCGCTTCTCTCACTGTAATGTTTTCCTTCTACTCGTATATTTATTATTAAAGGTTTTTTGCCGTTCTATAAAAACAGCACCTCGCTTGTTGTTAGGCGTACGTTGAAGTACGTTCCAAGAATGGAGGTTACTGCTACGGTTAAATAAACGCGAATAGCATTCGCGTCTACTATGCCGGCCTAGCTGGAACCGGAAACTTAAAAGCTGATTACGAAATGCGACTAAGTCACTTCACGGTATTTATACTTGACCGTGGTAGCAGGTAACATCCCGGATCGGCAAATGATATAATTAAGACTTGTTTTAGCAGATAAAATCTTTAGGCCGGAATAGTGACGGTGACTGAATTAACTGTATAATAATGCAGATTTTGTTTACAGTTGTCGGCGCTCTTGCACCACCCTCTGCTTACAAACAAGCTAGTGGAGGTTAGGTGTCGCGTCTCAAAGGAAATAAAAATATAAGGTATTTGCAGAATAGTTGCAACTAGTTATGGACCTTCGGAAGTAATCCTCCTCTCGCTCATTGAAATTAAATAAACGAAACTATTTATTCGTTGTATAATACGTAGGTTGTTACAGGTTGTTAAAACAAAAAATATATCAATATGATCGCTATGATCTGCCTTTGGGCTTACAAATATTAAAGATAGTGTCAAATATTATTTTAAAAGCACTATGCATAATTTGCGCATTAGTAAAGTATATTATAATATCAATCAAAGTTCAGATTTTGTCTTTAGGAGATATTCGCTAACAGTGTAGTAGGCTTTGTACAACAATAAATTTGTAAAAATATTTTGAAACTTCTAATGGATAAGAGAAGAGTTTTTAATAAAAATGCAGACAAAAACCTTAACCCAAAATTGTAATTGCGAAAATATAATAAGACTAACCGAATAATAAAAGTTAAACACTCGCTTACCTGCCAATTTGAAAGACCTTGATTGCTCGTACATCCACAATAATAATAAGAAAACCCAAACAGAAAGTGTCACAGTTATGAATAAATCTTCACGTACACACAACCACACATACACAAATAAACTTGTAAACTTGCGCACAGAAACACGTCTCAAATGGTTGGCGAACGGTTTACCACTGACTGCCTTATTGTAGCTGGGTCGTCATCGTAAATCTTTTAAGTTTTTTTATATTAATTGTTTGGTTGACTATAAATAAAAGTGTAATAAACAAATTTTATGCGGCTTACTATCGTTTTTTTTATTGTGACACGACATCTGACCTCGTCCCGCCTGATTAAGAAGAGACCACGATGACTCCGTCAGCACGAAGACTGAAAGACTGAAGGTATTGTAAAATCAAAACCAAAATAAACGCGATAGAAAGCCGCATAAAATTTGTTTAACACACTTTAATTTATTTGTTTAATACACTTTAATAGTAAGCCGTATAAAATTTGTTTAATTCATTAATTAATGTTCGCGCAAAATAAAAAAAAAGTGTGTTTAATTTAATACATTTTTTTTATTAAAAGGCACTCCTTCTGATGTTGAGCTACAGTGGAGCCATGAATAGGAGTAACTGCTACTGAAGTTAGATAACAACAAGTGAGGACAGGTGTGGCCGATTCTGTGATTGTGATTAGTATGATTTAGGCAGTGGTAAAGCCAAAATCTATGATTTATCATACATGATACATTTTTAGGATTTTCAACTATACTAGGATTGTTATTAAGCTAGGATAATTTGTTTTAAAACAATTATTTGTAACATTTACTTAAAAAAGAGGCAGTTATTTGCTTCGAGTCTGGTTGTTTAAGAGTGCTCGGTCGGTTCCAGCTATGCCGCCATAATGGATGCGAATGGTACTCGCCTATGTTTAGCGACTACTATTATATAACTATAATAGTAGTCGCCTCCATTCAAGGATCGCACTTCAGCCTAACATTAAGCATTAGGTGCTGCTGTAAATATCAAACCAAAAGAAATTTAAAAAATGCTTGATCATAAAATTTGTCGCTGAAACAAAACTGTTTCTAATAATTTTGTCTATTCCATGCAAGTATTCACATATCTAGTACTTTTTAATGCTACAGTTCACATGAACAAAGAGGTTTGTAGGAAACATACATCAAGGTCTGCAGGGTACAAATCGTGATCGGCTATCGGTCATCGAATTTGACATACAATGCTTGCTAACTTTAATAACTTTAAAATATATTTTCCAATAGGCCAGCAATGTATATTATGTTTTGTATCGAAATGTCAATTACATCTCAATAGCCTGTTTATTGCCGTGCATAGAGTACATGCCATTAGACAGCGCATGCTTTATTGGCATGCATTATTAATAAGGATCATGTTATAAATATTTTAAATAGAGGTTTTTCAGACATTACTAAACGTCTCGTAAAAGAAACCGAATCGTAAAAGAAAATAACAATATATAACCTGAAATCCTTTATGTGCAGTGTGAAAGAAAAACCTCGGGCCGTTATAGTGAAAGTCATTGAGACAACTGTAATGTCAGTCGAACCTCCTCTTGCCTAAAAAAAATTATTGTAAAATACCTTCATATAGTGACGGCTACTGGCATCCGTAAAATGAAACAGTTTTTACAGTCGTTAGCACTCTTGAATTTCCCCTAGCTTACCTTATGCAAGTCGAGATTAAATGCGGAGTCTCAATAAAAAATACGGAATGGCTATGATCAGGGTTATCCATCAAGTTCGGAATCAAATGTTGTAGGCCCAAAAATAATTTTTTTTTGAGATCATATTTTTGACAAAATAAATAAACTTGCTTTTCTTGGGGGGAGGAGGGCATATTTGGTCTTTTTATTTATATATATGACCACACACCATTGTATTTAAACATTTTAACAAATTAAAGAGTGTATGATTTATGTTGTATAAAAGACCAAGTTGAAGTATTATGCAGAATGCCGTTCACTCTTTCTAGTTACTGAATGTATCCTTGTAGTATGACGAAAATACAGTAAATTAGTAAATACTTTTTAGTTATGCACTTTTAATGCTAGTGAGAGAAATTCGTAAAGGAATCAGCCCATAGGTTGTAATAAACTGTAATTTTATATTTGAAAAACTCTATTCCAAATACAAAGATGATTAGCAAACTTGCTCTACAAAGCGCCTAGCATACTATATACAGCCTGGCTCACCGGCTCACTTGTGAGAAAAAGGCGCCAAACAGGCCACACTACGAGTGAACTTTATATGTTTGTGAGTTTTTTAACTAATTTATCTCGAACTCTGAAGAGAGGGGCGCTACTATCGAAATACTGTCCCCGTTCGAAATAGTGGTAGATCTGTAACTGGGTGTAGATAGTCCTGATGAAATTCATTAAGCGGTTCTAACTTAACAGAAAAAAACAAACCGAGTTTTGAAGACCATTTTCAAGCTATTTGATCAACAGCTTATTCGTTAAAATCTTTTCAACAACAATTTGACGCCCTGCCTAACCTAGAAGTGAAAGGTATCGACGGATGGACAATGGCACCATGCCATAATGCATATTCTGTCAATATCTACCAGGTAGAAGCACAAATTTCATGGAGCCTTACTATTGCGTTTGTTTTTGTTTTGATTTTACTATTTTATTTTATTATTCAGACGTTTCGAGAGCTTTGCAGGTCTCTCCGTGACCACGATGGCTAATTGTAAAATCAAAACCAAAATAAACGCGATAGTAAGCCGCATAAAATTTGTTTAATTCAATAATTAATGTTCGCGCAAAATCTAAGAAAATATTAGAAGCATAAAATTTAGTTTTTTTTATTAAGACTATTCATCTGACCTGTTGGTGAGCAAGAATAAGACTAAGAGCGCCGGCGACTGAAGACCCGAGTTAAGTAGCTAGAGACCGTGAATCGTGGAAGCGAAATAACTAATAATATTTAACCGCAATCATAGATTTTAATCCATTAGATCAATATTATTATAGCCGTTTCGACCAAACAGTTAGTCGAGATTAAAATTGCTTACAGTTAAACCAATTATGAAGATAAGTAAACATAAGAAGTTGGTAGTGAAGCATCAACACGGATTAGCAATATCGCAATGTCAGCAAACGGTTCTTAATGAACCCGTAGAATGCACCGTAATAGACAAAGATAGAAATATAACTTATTATAAGATAAAAAGAGAGAAAATATAAAACAGTATAGACTATCAGGTTGGCGATTAATTTAAACTTTTACATGTACTTTCACTTGCTTCATTATTATTTAAATTTATTCTAATTTATTAAAAAGCAAATACTTATTGTTTTTTTATTGTGACACGACATATGACATGTTAATAACTGCAAGTAGCAGTTGCTTCCATTATGCCCTAGGCACATTCTTCACACACACATTCTTTTTGTACAACCTCTAAAGCATTTCTTTTTCAAAGATCGTCTCTTTATCGTCTCTTAACTTAATTCGTTTAGATTGTATTTTATATTGTATTTTTTGAAGCATGAGAGTAGAATTAACGCTGTAGAAATGCGGTCGTTAAGGAGTGTATGTGGAGTGACGATAACGGAAAGAATAAGGAATAGCACAGTGCGCGATAGATGTGATTTGAAAGAGGATGTGGTGACAAGGATTGATAATGGAATGCTTCGATGGTTTGGGCACATGGAAAAGATGAGTGAAAGTAGATTGACGAAAAGAATTTATAAATCTCATATGAATGGATGCGTTAAACGAGACAGGCCCAGAAGAGTGTTTGCCGACCAAATCGGAGACATCCTCAAGAAAGATAGGTTGTCTAGTGCCCATAACCATAGAGAATTGTGAATGTGAAGGAAGCGAGAGAGTTGTGTCAGGATCGTGGCAAGTGGCGCTCCATTGTCTCTGGCTATCCCTGTGGGAAAAAGGCGTGACAATTTGAATGATTGTATTTTATTAAATTTACTCACAGAACGGAGCATTCATATACACCAATTCCCTGTTCTAACACACGTATCCATTATGCCGGTCCCACTGTATCTGCCATTAGTCGACAAAGTAACTTCACTCGTCAGACTGGAGATCACTACCTACCATTTTTATAAATGCTGGTCTAGCTGAATCTGCCATTAGTTAATATCGATTGTATTTGAATACCAAAAGTTATAGTCATCTCATGACTAAATACTTTTTTATTTATATAACATATACTTGTAAATTAT
The DNA here is from genome assembly GCA_905220615.1 of Tinea trinotella. Classification (NCBI taxonomy): domain Eukaryota; kingdom Metazoa; phylum Arthropoda; class Insecta; order Lepidoptera; family Tineidae; genus Tinea; species Tinea trinotella. The sequence continues at coordinate 8,003,809 of HG992314.1, forward strand.
AATACATACCTATATTGATTTATTTTGTATATTTTAGTTTTAAAACTACATAGGTACGTAATAATTATATAAATGAATTATTGTTGATTTTAACAATGCTTTCACATTACATGTTTGACTTTCTGAGGTGCTATTATTAAAAGTAAATAGAAAACTTATAGTTTTGACAAAAAAAAGGCTTGGAGTTGACGAGTTTTGATAGGTAACTGCATCTGAATGCCGTTTAGATTATTGAAAAACCTATGTTTTTTTAATTTGACCTCGACTTGCCTGGTGCTAATTAAGGGTGCCTATGACTGAAAAACCGACTCAGGCGCGCCGGCTAAAGGCAAATTAATATATTATTATGTAAGAAATAAAAACGAGTTATGAAGGCAAGTATAGGAAAAAAAACATGTAAGTACTTGGGTCGTCCTGTTTCTATAATATAAGCACGTATAGTAGGTAGCTTAGTATATAATTGTAAAAAAAAACTTAGGAGCATTTTTTATTACTAACGGACACCATCGGTGGCTGTGGCGTGCGTCCGTCAGCGGACACAAAATATAATAATTGTTTTTTTATTTATTTAAAATGCATTATTCTATATATACTTATATACAGTATTATTATTTCATTATATTTGTTCGATTTTCGATAAAACATTGCTAATATCCCGTCATGTTGTTTCGCAACGCCATCAGCGTAAACGAATCTTGGATGTTACCATTGTGTTTTCGTTTTGCAATATCACTTATTACAAATAATCAACAATAGCACGAATTATTGCAAGAACTATATTAGCTTTGTTTTGAAGAAATTGAAAGAAATATTCATCTTCTTTTATTATTGTTATCGACATGTTAAGCTAGAGTGCGGTCCATGATTAGAAGCGATTGCTACTACAATTTAATATCGCAAGTAGCAGTCACCTAAGGCCCCAACAACTTTAACAGCCGGTTGTACTAAAAATTATAATTAACGAATTTGTAAAAAGTATCGTATAAGTAAAAGAAAAAAGAAAAAAGGGTTGCACCACTCTTTAACTTCACATTTTACATTTACGTTTAACGGATACTTTATACAGAACTAAAGGACATCATTCATTTTGGGTTTCTATGTACTACTTTTATTATTTTTATTAATAAAAACATATATAAATGGTAGTTTCGATATAAAATTATTAACTATCCAATTCACGATTTCGTAATAGTAAACGTAATAAAATAAGTATAAAGTAAAACTAATTCGTAAATTGAAACTTTTTGGTACAACCGGCTGTTAAGCTGATCTCATGCTATTCCGGATCAGGAGACTGAGTTAATAACCACTATGTATCCCACTCTCTAAGAATAAATATGTAGGCTAATCTCTTACATTATGCTAAAATGTAACTGAAAACTATTAGTTACATAAAAATAAAACGACAAATTAAATTAATGTACTAAAAAAAATTATTTATTGATGTTTTAATTTATAAATTCCAAGCATGTATGTTTGTACCACTATTTTACTCTAAACACCGTGAATTGGCTGAGCTGGCATAGCGGTACGGTTACCAATCACAGACAGCACGGCACTTCTTTATTTTTGGTTTCGGAAGGGACAACAGGTTTCCGTCTAAATTGTGGGCTTGCACTGTTTGAAAACCATCGCAGCATATCTCTTTCGAAAGACCCCTTTTTTATTGTGACTCGACATATGACAGCACCCCGCTAGATGTTAAGCTGGAATGTGGTCCATGAATGGATGTCACTGCTACTACAATTTAATAACTGTGAGTCACATCCACTATGCCGGCCTAGTTGAAACCGGCAACTTACAAGCTGATCCCGAAACGCGACCAAATCACTTCACGGTGTATATACTTGTAAGTGGTGGTACTACCCCGGATCGGCAGACCGGGCACCACTGCCTACCATTCTTTGATAACTAGACCCGAAGCAAATATATATATATCTATTTTTTTATTAACAAATAATTGCAATATTTACTGCACATCAGTTTAACATCAGACAGGGTGCAGTCATATGTCGAGTCACAATACAAATATATATTCATAGAGTGCGGTAGTGTTATAGGTTTTATTATTTCACGCTGCATAGACCGCCATGCACCGATTACTTCATTCATAATTTACTGTACTAAATGAAAGTATGATAATAATAAAATAATTATAATATTATAAAATAATTATAATATTATAAAATAATAATGAATTAGGAGATCCGTTTTTACGTCCTTGTATAATATTTTGATTATTCAAAATATATATTTATTTTATTTTGAATTATAATTAATTTTTATTTTACCATAGGTCGGGCAGGGAAAGCGGGTGTATTCTGCCGCACAAATAGGTAGTCCTTCAACAGAACATTATTAAAATGAATGCGTATTTTTTGATGAAAAAGTTAATATATATAATTTAATAGTTAATTCATTATTTCACCAGAGTAGGCTGTCTTAATGACTGTTTTTACTGCCTGTTACTTGTGGTAGATAATGCCTAACTGTATTAAGTTCGCTTTTTGTTTTCCTAGCACATCAAAGTTATGATAAATAAATATTTTAGTAATTTATTTAAAAAAAAGTGTAGTAATTTATTAATATCATGATTAGGTGCCCCTAAAAGGAAAGGTTGTGAGAAAGGTGCATAAATTACGCAACATCGAACCTCGGACGTCAACTTTAAATCCCCGCACGTACAAACAGTCCAAACAAAGATGAGCTAGGGGTCAGTATTTAAATCCTAACTAAGTATCTCACTAAACTTAGGTCAATGCTAAATATGATGCTCTAATTATTTATTAACTTGTAAGTAACAAAACAACTAACTCATCCACAATATTCATGCAAATTAATATTTTATATTTAAAATTAATATTTTTTTATTGGGACGCGACTTCTAAGACTCTCAAGACTTAGCAAGACTTTCCTAGAGCGCCGACGCTTGAACCTACCGATTCAGTTCACGGCTATGAACTCAAACGTACCACCCCTACTTAAATGAAATTACTAAAACATTTAGTTATAAGGCAACCGTAGTGTAGTGGCAGTGCAATGGTTACGCAAACCGAGAGCACGAGTTCAAAACCACGAACCCATCTTTGATATATGTACTTTGGTTGTCTTATTTCTATGATTAGTAGCTTAGTATAGAAAAGTAAAAAAAATACAAGTATTGACATATTTAATACCTCTTTAAATAGATTTAAATCACTGGTTCTTTAGTGTTTGCGAAATACTAATTGAGGAATGACTAAGTAATGATGATATATTGCTAACAAATGTTTATAAACATATTGTTATAATATATGTGTATGTATGTAAATATGAATAATAATCATTGTATTATATTTTATTGTTTTATTTAATGTTATAATATATATATATATATATATATTTTAAGTTAAACGTTTAGGTACGCATATTTTTATTACATTTTAATTAGTTTAAACTTCGGCACTATTAGGTCTTCTTTTAGTTTTATTAAATTAGTAATCTTGTTTTTTGTATGACTATTTATTGCCAATTTTTTTTATTGTGACACGACATTTGACCTCGAGCAGCAAGAGGAGGTCCAAGAGTGGCGACGACTGAAAAAACCGAGTTAGTTCCCGGCTACCTCAGTCGCCGTCATTATGCCGACCTAGGATGCTTCTTCACGCATCGCTTAAATGATCCGAGGTCATAGGATGGCTGGGTGGAACACATGGGCTGGCAAAGCATTCCACTTGTCAATTGTTCTACAAAGAAAAGACGCACCGAACTTTTTAGTTCGACTGTCGATACGGTCGATAGAATGCGGATTATTTCCCCTGTGCGGTTATGGGTGTGAAAGGACGAGATAGGAACAAGGTAAATAAATAAAGGTTTCCTTAGTGTGATGATAGTACCTACTACCTACTACTTAAGTGAGCATTGAAGTAGCATCCATAAGATTTCACTTTCGACCATGACTAAACGTTACTTTTGTCAAATAAATTTCTTATAGTAAATGACATAACACAAATCTCATTCATAATATTTTGGGCCGTTTGCTTCAATTCAACATTACGCAACAGGTCAGCGGACTGTCAATAACTCACATTTCTCTCTATGCAAGTACTCGTAACTAGTAAGTGTACGCTTTCTTTTATGCTATGAAACAAATATTTGCTCCAACCAGGAATCGAATCCGGCGTAACGAACGGCGTAAAGAAATATTTATTCATCATAATTATCTATCATTTATAGCTGATGATGACTTTAGTTTTTCTAAAATTTCTATTTGAGAAGTTTTTATAAATTTTTGCCCACGCACGTTGGGGGCCCCCGTGACCCGAGGTCCCCGTATAATTGATACGGCAGATACGGCGGTAGCTACGCCCCTGGATAGGTCATAATTAACTTAAAATTAATATTTCTAAATGAAGGCGTTAAATATGGATATAAAATATATAATTATAATGAGGAGAAGGCGTAGAAGTTTTATTCATTTATTATTTTAAGCAAAAAGGGAAGTCGTAGGCTCAAGGCTCACATGATGAATGAACTTATTCTTTTCTTTAATGGGTAAATTGCATATGACGCACATTTAACTACTTAACTACTATTTATAAGGTCACAACTAAAACAATTAGATTTTGTTACACCCGCAATAAATTAATACAAACTCGATGATTTTTGATGGTTATGACGACAGGCGAGGCGCATTGGTTAACACACCATTGTGTTACGCGTAAAGACCCAGATTCGATTCCCGGTTAGAGTAAATTTTGTTTGATAGCTTCATAATAAACAAGAAGGTGAAAAGAAAATAAATGGTGAAGCTGAAAAATCCGAATCAATTCACGATTGTCTCAGTCAGTGTCATATGCCGACCATGCATCTTCACCCAACGCTTAAAATAGGTGGCTCGATGTGGTCACTGTGATTTAAGTTGCTGCAAAGGGACATCCCTAACATATCTAGTCTGTCCGAGGTACCGAGGAAGCTTCACAACTGTCTTGTTTGCGTTAAACTGCCGTACACCAGCGCAACGATATGTGTCCGTTTTGACGTTTGTCTGTTTATGAAGTTTTGTATAAATTAATAGTTACGTTTAAAGGAACAAATTGACGTTTTTTATTGTCACTATGAAGAACAAAAATTGCTCCTTCAAAGGTAATTATTATTTTTTAAGAAACTTCATGATTTGTCAAACGTCAAAACTGCCATTATAGTGTGCCGCTGGTTTAATGTAATTATTAAAAATTACAAATAAATGTTATTACAAGAAAAAAACGGAAATTACACGTAAATAATGCGCCATGGGTCGTCAGAGCATAATATACTCTTATTTGCAAAGTGAAGTTCGTACAGTATGTATGACCTTATTGTTTCGAGTCCATGTATGCACTTATGGCGCCAGCTGTCAGTGCACAATGACGTCACAACGTCGCGCCACACATTCGTTTCGCTCCCAGTCAAATAAATCAATTTGTTTTTATTTATTTAGCATTACTGTCGCAACAGAGATTGTTCATTCGTTCTATATTTATTGATTCCCGTTTTAAATACTTTTGTCTGTCATCTACAAGGGGCATTCTCGCGTTGGAAGTACGACTCATGCGACTTGGCAATAAATTATTGCAAGGATTTTGACAGCTATTCTATAATGCCCTTTGAACTTTTGAACTCTGTCAATTAATTAAATTGGCTGTCCTAATTTCATAATAGGCAGGGATAATGGAGCGCCACTTTCCACGATCTTTTAATTAACTGTAAGCAGCAGTCACATGCACTATGCCGGCCTAGTTGGAGCCGGCAACTTACAAGTTGACCTTGAAACGCGACTAAATCACATTACGGTCTGTATACTTGTAAGTGGTGGTAACTACCCATGATCGGCAGACTGGGCACTACAGCCCACTTCCCCCACATCCACCAAATTGCCCCCCATCTCTTTGGAATAGGAAAGATCGCGAGTTTTGTAGTTAAAAAATACTTTGGTAAGAAATATCACCGTGAATTTCAAAGACGAATTTTACCGATGTATTAATTTGTGTTCTACAGATTGTACTCTTTGTACATAGGGTGCATATAGTGATCGGCGCTCTTGGCTTCCCCTTGCTTTCCATAAGTCAAGTCGAAGTCAGATGTCCAGTCTTAATACCTAAAATAAATCTCGCAAAAAACAGAAACGAAACTTAATCAATCAGTTCATATATTTGTGACTTTGCAGATTAAACAACGTCAAATAACGTCTATAAAACTATACAAATATTGACATTTGCCTTGGTTAAAGATAATTACCTAATTCTCATTAAACTACAACTCGGTTAACTAAAGAAAACGTAAAATAAATGTGAACAGTGTACCTCAATAGAATAGAGGTATTTATTCTTACTCATTTATGGTGCCTTATTTTACATTTGGACCAATAATGAAGAACTGAAGTGATCTACCGGATAAGCAAGCTGAAGAGCACATAGCTAATAGATAAGCTGTTAGGGCTTAGAGCGAAAAGTTTAAGAACGCACAAAGAAGCCGCTACGGATCTAAAGTGCAAAACAAATTCGTATGTATTTAACAAGGGATGATAATAATAACAATAATATGGGACTAAAAAATACTTGAATACGGAATACGCAGCGTAGGACGTCTTTGAAGATGGACTTACGATTTGATGAAGGTATCAAGAAACTTGAGCCCCTGCATTGCAACTTTTTAGAGACATGGCGGCTTTGTGCGTCCTCTATCGCCTATACCATGAAGAATGTTCTGAGGAGCTCTTTAACATTGATCCGACCTCGTTTTTCACATCCGTGATTCCTGCATAAGTCTGGGGAAGCACTCGCATTCTGTCGACTGAATCGGCAGTCATTCTAAAAGGTTTGGTTCGTCGTTTTTTTGTAGAACAATTGCCAAGTGGAATGCTTTACCAGCCCACGTGTTTCCCTCATCCTATATCCTTGGATTCTTTAAACGATGCATAAAAAAAAGCACCTCTGCCGGCATAGTGACAGCGAATGGGGCTTCTATCGTCGATCTCCTTTTTCAGGCGAGTCGAAGCCAGATGTCGAGTCACAATAAAATAAAACTTTTTTATTATTTTAATTTCTCATAATGTCTATGTCTGAGCTGCATTAGGAAATATGGGAAACACTAGCCTAAAATTAAAAATAAGACTACTTTCGGTGGCTTCATAACATCTTGAGCTAAAACATTTCCGTACAAATATTAATTTTCAATAACAATAAAATTATTAGATATTTCTATTACACAATTACTTTAAAACCTTCGACGTCAATAAAACGTTGATTGCTTTGTTCAAATATGTGTTGAAGGTCATCCACTACATTGTTTCTCCCATATCAATGGATTCAATTAAAATGAAATGAAGAAAGAAATGTTTTTTTTTTTTAATTAACCATGATTGATAGACATTAATAACGGTAGATGGTCACCAAATAAGTCTATATACTAGATAGATTTTTAAGAGCGGTAGTAGGTATTGGTAGTCAGTTTGCTGATCTGGATCAGGATGCCGTTCTGGACTGTGTACGACTGTAAAAAAGGCCGGCATAATAAATGCGACTGCTACTTGCAGATTTTAAATTGGAATCGTCACGCCGCCGCGTCAATACATATATTACATTTTTTATTGTGTCACCCCTGATCTGAAATCATTTTCACCCCTGATCTGATCTGAAGTTAGAGTGCAGTCCATGCATGGAAACGAATTGCTATAGTTAAATAACAGCAACTGTCAGTCGCATCTTTTATGACAGTCTAGATGAAACCGGCAAACAAAAAAGCGACAGGGTCACTTGATGGTGTGTACGAGACCATCAAGTGACGTCTCGTACACCAGAAAGTGGTGGAGCCCGGATAGGATGACTGGGCAAAAGACCACCAACTGTCTGACTATCACTCTTAAAAAAATACGAAGTTGAATTATATCTATAAGCAACATCTTTGTATAAAATACTGTGATTCTATTTATAAAAACCTACTGAACTACGGAGATTAACTTTTTGTATTCAATGCTGCCCTGATTCGCTTCACTGAAATTCATGCGTGACCAATCGCATTATATCTATATCTACTGAAGTATATAATTATATCCATGCTTTTTTGTACATTTAATGAATGTCTATAGAGACAAGATGACCAAAATCTAATCAACTGGTCACAGGGACTTGTGAAGCCAAACAATAATAATAAATATTAACAAAAGCTGTACTCAATGTCAGTTTCCCACCAGTATAGTATAGGATTTGATTCCCGGTCGGAGGATGTTTCATAGTATTTTGATTATTTAAAAATAGGATTGGACATTACAAATATTGTTTATTAACATATTTGCTTCAGGTTGTTTAAGAGTGCAGGCTTTTTTTTTCATGTCAGTCACGTTTCGGGATCAGCTTGTTTGTTGCCGGATCTAACTAGGCTGGCATAATGGACGCGTCTACTATTTGCAGTTTTTTTTAACTACAGTAGCAGTCGCCTAGATTTATAGCTCGCCCGCTCATAAGCATGTTGAGCACCAATAAAAAAATCACGAAAAAATCATTAAAGGTGACCTCAAACAAAACAGCTAACAAATTGTTTAGGTGCTTTATGATTAACACTTATTGTGTTAAAACCATTTATCATAATAAATATATGCAGTTAAATATAACACAAAACCTCTTTTATATATTTCGACTATCACAATAGACTTTGGTATTTATTGAGACGAGATAAGGTTATTAATTGCACTTCGTTTTATTGGCTTTACTTGCATCCTGCGTACTGCATCGAAAAGTGAAAGTAACTCACCTCGAAGTCCGCACGGTCTCGCACCACCATTACTTTTTTAAAGAAAATCTGGGGCATATTGGATACCTTCGACCTCTCACTATACAATGTTTTTTATTGTTATATATTTAACATAATACTACACAAATTTTGTTGTAAAGATTTTTAAATGCTGTTTTTTTTTATTAAAACACAATAAAATGCAGTTTCTAAATTTGGGTGCTCCTCAGGGTTCGGTATTAGGTACACTTCTTTTTCACTAATTAATACTTAAATTCACTGAATTTTATTTGATATTTGTAAAGGTATTGTTTTTTTTATTTTACGCACAGAACCTTTCCCTTCTAATACTAGGCCGGTAACTAAAAGCTCTCGGTAAGCATAATGTTTATAAGTATGAAATAATGTTGGTGTAGGTCCGTGGTAATGTTGCAACTTTTGCATGATATGTGCTTCTATCACGAGGTAATAATACCAAATGTTATTTATTTTCATGTTAAAATAAATAACAGTTTTAACGCATACTTCGGACGTGAAAAAGAAGTGTCAATTGGAAAGTGGAAAGTCTCTTTCTATCTCAGTGAGAATAGAGGACAATTCGATTGATTATGATGCTTTGGTCGCCCAGTGTGAAGACAATGTATAGGAAATAAATACATTTAAAAGCTAAACTAATTTTACTAAGCATTTAAATTAATTAACAAGCATCGAGGGAGGACATTTTTACGATAGTATAACTATAGCTAAATATATAATGTTTGCCTAATATTAAATCACATGTCAAATTTTTTAATGCGTGTTTTCAGTTTAAGAAACTCAGAGTTCAGATCTATGCATAACATATCAATTAATACAAAATCAAAACTCCATTAAACTAATATATTACTAGCGTAGTGTCTACTATTAGTTCATAGAAAAACTAAACGATCCGGCCACTTTGAAAAGTCGACCGAAAAAAACGCTTGTCTTCATTAAACTAAATGGTATTATTTGAAATAGGAACATCTTCACGTGACCAAGCTTTTTAAATGTCAGATAATAATTGAAAAAACGCGATAGTAAATATTTGATGTAAATTATTTAGGATGAAATACAATATTCCCTGCTAGTGTCGATCTAACTTTTTAGATGTCGTGTAGCCCCTCTGTAGTGTAGTCTGAGTAGTGTAGAAAATTCATAATAGAATCACTGTTGATAGACCTGTGATTATATTGCATAGTGCAGTGATAAAATTATTCGATTTAAGATAATTCTAGTACGCAACTTTGTTTTTCCTTTATTAAGAAGTTATTTTCTAAGAGTATAAACATATTCCCAGTTATAAGAGTGGTAGGCAGAGTTGGTGGTCATTTGCCTAGTCTAATTCCAATTCCACTTCCACCACCACCACTTCGACTATTCGATTGCGCTTTTAAAAACGAACAATTAAAAAATTACATCCCATATCGTGAAGTGACTCAGTCGTGTTTCGGGATCAGTTTTCAAAGTTTCCGGTGCCAGGCCGGCATAGTGGATGCGACTGCTAACTGCAGTAATTTACTGTGGAAGCAGATGCCCCCATTCATGGACCGCTCTCCAGCTCCATCAGGCTAAACGCTGTCATATGTCAAACCACAATAATAATAAAAAACATTTTCTGATTGCGAGTCTAATCCTATTTGACTGCATTGAGTTAAACCTATACATGTATACATTGGAGTTTTGTCTGTCTGTGTGTTTTTAAAGCTCTTTATAAACATCTAAAGAAAGTATATTAATTTGAAACTTATCTGTACGCTCTAGTTACAAATATAACGTTATAAATATTTATACTGACCTCCAATATGTTAATTAGAACGAGCAAAAAATGTTGAGAGGTATTGTGTTATAGATATGTATAGACGATTGTTTTGTCATTTCTATGGTACGTTTTTTGCGTATCCATTGATTGAGAATAATTAATTCGGCCAGCGTAGTGACGGCAACTGTATAATGAATTGGCGGTGCTCTTATATTACGTATATAATATCTTTATTACATTTCTTATAAATAAATATAAAGACATCATTCCTTTTGTATAGGGACTTGGGCTTAATTGTATTAACAGTTGCATATTATATTTTAAAATTGTTTGATGTACGAAGATTACAATGTAATTGGAATATAATCTTTATTTTGCATAGTTTAAGTGTGCAAAATGATCAAACTATAATTATGACAGTTCAAAGTAGAACAAATATGGCGTTGATTGACAGATGATACAAAATCCATATCTTATTTTCCAACTAACTCAATTGTACAGCAATTAAAAGAAAAAATGTTATTACTTTTATCAATACAAGTATAGAAACTACCATTTATATCTATATGACATAATCACAAGAACGTAGTATCATATGGGACTTTATCAATTAGATCGATTACAAAATAGTTTCTAGAGCCTTAATCAATTCATTAAGAAAGTGAGCAGTTAATTCGTTTACAAGGCACGTCTGCGTTAGGCTTTGTATCCACTATACAGATCAGTTTGTTTCGCCGGAAACTGTTAGCTGATTGCATAGACCGGTTCCGGCAAAAAAACCGAAGACTTGAGCCGACTGAGTGAACGAGTACCCGGTGAAAGTTTGCCAATCCTATACAGAGTTAAAACGCAAAAATGCCGGACTCGGATTTGGATTTTCGGGATCGGGAAAAATTTAAACTTGTTCTTCCATTACTTTTTTTATAGTGCCTCTTCATTGATAAGGTTTGACCGTCGTTTTCTTATCCGAACACGAGGTTGAATTTCAGCTAAACAGAGGTATACAATACTCGCGGTTATTTCTTAGACAAGTTTTCTTTTTGCGTGAGCAGGTTCATAGCACTTCTTTTATTGCCCAGCATAACAGTATAACAGAGTGGTAGGCAGTGGTACCCAGTCTGCCGATCCGGGGTAGTACTACCACTTACAGGTATACAGACCGTGAAGTGATTTAGTCACGTTTCGGGATGTAAGTTGCCGGTTCTATCTAGGCCGGCATAGTGGATGTGATTGCTACTCACAGTTATTGAATTGTAGTAGCAGTGACATTCATTCATGGACCACACTTCGGCTTAACATCAAGCGGGGTGCCGTCATATGTCGAGTCACAATAAAAAAAAAAGCCGGTGCAGCGTAATGTGAACAGGTCCCCTAATGTTTATGCGATACAAACAGATGGTTCATTTATTGCGATTGACTATTATCATCAGCTATTAAGGTGACCGTGGTATTGTGGTTGTGAAATAGCCCAGCGAACAAAGAACCTCTGGTTTAAAACTATACATAATATCAAAGGTACCAGTGTATCTTTGATATTATGTACTTTAGTCGTCCTGCTTCTATAATACAAGAACGTTCAGTAGCTTAATATAGATGAGAGTATGTCAATAAAAAAACATAAAGGTAATTAGTATTCCATGTCTAGAGTTTAGAGCAAACCACGTCTAATTTGGTCTCCTTAAAATATATCAACGGGGATAGTTAAATAAAATAAAAAGTGATTCAATAGATTTGTAACACCATCTTTGGAGACCTACGCGGCGCATTAACTCACCAGACCGAAAGTCCTGGTTGACCAGGTTCGATTCCCGGTCAAAACAAAATATTTTCGTAAATATGTAATAATTTTTAATAACAATAAAATATATTTGTGAGTAAATAAAGTATATTTATTTTGTCTGGGTTTTTATGAGTGGTAGGCAGAGTTTGCCATTTTCCCAGATCATAATCCGCTGTAGTACCACATCTTTCATACCTTCTTTTAATTATTATATATTGAGACGCGATATCTGACCTCAACTTGGCTTGGCTGGGAAGTCAAAGAGACTGGCGAATGAAAAAAACAGTCATTAGCATAGATTGCTTGAAGTATCGAATCTTATAGGATGGAGAGGACACATAAGACTTCAAGTATCCTTCAGATTATATGAATTCAAATGTGTACAATAATAAACCCGAAACTCGTGTGATAGTTCGTGGTGGTCACCTATTATACATAACTATGTCTCAAGTGTACGACCGCAATTAGCTTAGACGCACTAGAGTTATGACATTGTGGTTTACAATTAAATATATAGCTATGTAATGTATATCTATATACTACATATAAACGCAAATATTGAGAGAAAAAAACGGATGTAGGTTATGATTGTGACGGATGTCATTATTTAATAACATACTCGTATGAACATATTTGAAAAATAAACAATTTAATGACCATTGAGAGGGAGCTGATTGCCTAAAAAATCGGTTTGGCTGTGTTTTTTAGGTAAAAAAATCGCACGAAAAAATCAATCGGAAATTTTCGGAAACGTGAAAGAAATCAGGAACTCGACAACTGAACAAGCACAAAAAACCATACAAGCCTATTAGGGTTATAGTTATGAAGTACTTTTTATTTAAAAGTACTAAAATACTATTATATATCCAAACTTTTGTGGATTTGAGTAAAATACTGCTGACTAATAATTTTGTAAAAATATATATTTTAGTAATAAGTAGAGTAGTATAAAATCTTTATATTGGTTACTAATTGTGCCATAATTAATAAAACAGTTGCGTACCCAAATATAGTTCTGAATATTAGATAGGAACAAGGAAGAGATTCTGATCACGTAAAATTGCACATGTCTGATGCACCGAATTACCTATAGAGAAAGTACACGCTGCTTATTTGCATATCTACTCTATTTATTTTTTTTTTATTTTTATTTTTTACATTTCTATACTAAACTACTATAAGTGCTTGTATTATAGAAACAGGACAACCAAAGTACATATATCAAAAATACATTGGTACCGGTGGGTGGTCTCGAACTAGTGCTCTTGGTTTGCGTAACCATTGTACTGCCACTACACCACGGTCACCTATGATAAGTAGGTATAGCTTGTCTAGCTATAAATGACGTGCCCCTCCACTGAATTAGTTTATTTAAATGTGTAAATACAAATACTCGTATTACTAACTATACTACTATACTTCATCAGCGTGCTCCTCCTTTTGTGTCTAACCAGCAACTGAATGACCAATTACAATTGCATTTTCGGTGTGTTTTATCCATATTTTATATTTGCTCGTGGGCGTAAATGCAGTGGAGGGGCGCGTCATTTCGACTTAGACAGACTATTGTTCGTTTTTTTTTGTTTTGGGGCTTGATATTATTGTTAAATTGTCCATGAATAGAGGCAACTGCTACCTATTACAGTTAAATAACTGCTAGATGCAATTGCATTCACTATGCCATGCTGATCCCAAAACGCGACTAAGTCACTTCACGGTCTGTATACCAAGGGTCCAGGAATTAAATAGCGACAAATAAAACAAGATTATATCTAATTACTATTTTCATATTTTGTTGTTTTGTCGCCAGTTTAGGCAACGACTGCTGTAAGCGATATCCAAACGATTTTTTAGGCTGTTTGCCGATATTTGTATTTTTTAAAACCTATAGCCTAGAATAACCAATGATATACCCACCGATCACCCAAAATTGCAAATGGCCAGAAGCGTAGCGTGCCGGGTAAAGTTTTCTCACAAAAGAAAAAAATGTTTGCATAAAATCAAAAGATTAATCATAATTATCTGTCACTTTTTCCAAATGTTTTACAAATAATTTAAATTAAATATACAAATCTCCTTGCTTTTTTTCAGCAAACTGATTTATTAAATCATTTATGGCTGATGATTAGTTTTCTAAAGTTTCTGCCTCTATGGACAAGGGGGCCCAAGTGGCCCGGGGTCGTATTGATACAATTGATATGGCAGATACGGCGGTAGCTACGCCCCTGCAAATGGCATATTGTATACCTACCTAAAGGAGGAACAGTAGAGGTTAAAAATAAGACTACAATATAAACAAAAAAAAAAATCGTTTATATTTTTGTTTATTAAAAAACGTGCGTGGTAAAACAAATTAAGTTTTTGGAAAATTTAATATTTGTCGTAAAAAGTGATTTGCAATTGTAAATTCAATTATCGTTTTTACACATAAATTTTTAAATTAGTGATTATATCGTGTTACTTTAGTAGTATTAAAAAACTCGTATGTGAATTATCTTTCAATTATATTAAATAGATAAATGAACTATTATATTATTTTATACAAAATGGAAATATACATTATAATCAGTGCTCCAGCACTAAACCCCGTGGTCCAGGATCTTTTATGAATTCGAGAGTACTTTCCGTACTGACCAGAGACAGGTATTGGAGGATGTAATAAGGTATATAGGATTCATAGGGAGCGCGGGTTAAATCAATGCTACAAATTTAACGATTTGACAGCTGTTTTATAGATTTATGCAAATGGAAGTAAGATGTCGCGACAAAAATTAAACCTGAAAACGTCACATTGTCAAAGTTATATTTTACAAATTATAAATATTGAGACAGTAATAATAAATAGTGAATTAAATTTGGTTACCAATTCCCCAGCGAAATATAAATAATAAGACAGAAAATATAAAAATCAAAACTCACATTAACCTCGTAGTCCGTAGTTATCCAACAACGCCGATAAAATAGTCCTGTAGGATACTTTTGTCTCCATCTATTTAATAGTCCACTGTGATTTTTCTTCTTCTTAGAATGCCTTGTCACTGTATATCTGTCCATTTTCACTTCAAAAAACAATTTCAAACGAAAAAAAATGCACAAAAAAATTAATAAGATAAAAGACGATGGAAAACGTCTACGACCGTGATAAAACTAAAAGTTTAACAAACAAACCGACATGGCACACTATAATATTATATAAATACTAACGAAGCGCACGGAATTAATTTAAGATTTTTACTCTAGATTGGTGTAAACGCGGTCATTACACGTCCGCGTATTTTAATCTTGTACATTTTTATTGTAATAATGCGCTAGAAAGTGCAATTATAACTTTATTTTACATGATTTTTAAAATATTTTATTTACATAAAATAAATTTAATTTACTGTTAATATTTGTACACTAAATAAATACACTGTTCACACCTCCTAAGGCCAACTAACTATGAAATTTTGCAGATAAATTATTTCTTTCTTATTATTGTCGTCATTTACTTATGTATTGCAAGATAATTATTTGTCAACAAAAAACGTCGTCTCGATACGAGAAGTGGTATCAAAATAGTTTTTAAACAAGGTAAGGTATTGTGCCTTATGTGGTACAGTATGTTGGCTACGTGATGAGCATTATATTCTTATTAATAATGTTACAGCTGCCCAAAGACAAAACGCAGTAGAACAATTGTTTCGAGATATTTTTATTATATTTATTTCTGCACTAAGCAACAAAAAGTGCTCGTACAATAGAAACTAGACTTTCAAAGTACATATTGTATAATATATGTACTTTGTACAATGTAAAAATACATTGGTACTGGAAACATATTTTAAAATCTTACGTAATTAATCTGGGAGATATCACTAATCCAACGGACCGCTATATTTCACGATCTGATATTCTGTTCCTTCCGTCGATTCCTTAATATCGAAAATCTTTCCCATACCTTATAGTTTTAGCCATTCCGAACCTCAGCCTCTAAACAATCAATCAATCTAATTGTCAGGCCTTTTCCCACAGGGATAGGCAAAGAAAATGGACTTGCCACGATCTTGACATAACTCCCTCGCTTCCCTCAAATCCACAATTCAAATCATACAAGCTCTACGGTTATGGGCGCTAGGCAACACCCTCCTGGGTCTGTCTTGTTTAACGCATCCATTCACATCAGATTTATAAATTCCTTTCGTCTATCTACTTTAACTGTATACTTATTTATTGCCCTAAAAACGTGCTTTTAGCTATTCAGATAAAATTAGAGGTTATTAAGGTAAAATTTCTTTTGTGTAGTCTCTCCTCAACTGTATGTGAGAAGTCCTGCAAATTAGTCCTGATTTTGGTTGATCGGTGACTTTTCAAAGGATTATTTCCACCTTTTTTCTACAAATCTTACTGCATTTATATATACGACTTTCCGCCTTATTGATACCATTATTGAACAAAGTATCTGGACAATGGCCACTTAATATGCGATGTGTTGGTTGTCCTCAGTGTTAGTAGGTAATTTGGTTAACCTAAATTCAATCTGATAGGATCTGACAGGTAGTGTGTGAATCAGGCTGCTTTTACATGGTTAACATTGTATTATGTGGTTCGACTATGACAGAACTCTGCCTGATGTTAGGTTGGAGTGCGGTCCATAAATGGAGGCGATTGCTACTACAGTGAAACAACTGCAAATAGTGTAGCAGTCAAGTCCATCATGCCGGCCTGTGGAAACCGGCAACTTAAATCAGATCTCTAGAAGCGACTAAGTACTTCATGGTCTCGGCAGACTGGGCACCACTGCCTGCCAGTCTGTAAAAAGCAATGATATAAAGTAAAATAAGTAGATACGTCGTTTTACACGAGATTTGGTGTTCCTAAATGGCACGAGTTTGAACGATCAATGCATACACAAAAGTTGAAGTAGGATGGAATGATAGTTATTGAGAGCGAAAAAAAGACAAATAATATAAGTTCTGCATCGCATCGCGACACTGAGTTCAGGTTTGCTTATTAGCATGGTTTCAACGTGCCTCTTTTGGAGCGCGTATAACATATCTACGTCGTTTCTTCTTAAAATATCATTGGTAAAAAGGGTCATCTCCTAGGCCTGACCTGATGATCGATATACAAAAATAAAATAAGCTTGTAACAACGTTTTAGTATTGGTATGTTAACACGTGGTGAAAGTATAATGAATATGTTAATTATGATTTAAATAAAGAAAACAAATAATTATGAATTAAACAAATTTTATGCGGCTTACTATCGCGTTTATTTTGGTTTGATTTTACAATTTTTTATTATTCCGACGTTTCGAGAGCTTTGCAGCCATCGTGGTCACGGAGAGACCCGATAGAGAGCGATAGTAAGCCGCATAAAATTTGTTTAATTCATTAATCAATGTTCGCGCAAAATCTAAGAACAAATAATTATATCAAGAAAAACATTATAATAATAGTAAAAAAATTCAGTAAAATACATTTCACCTATACGTTAATACATAATTAAAAATTAAAGCTACCTTAATGCCAATAAACATTCTCTTAGAACTAATATTACTGGCTTTGACAGCACACCAGACCGCGTATGATTTCCGGTAGGAGCAATCAAACATTACAAATATTTGTTAAAAAAAGTGTTATATTTGTTAATATTTGTTAAAAAAGAGGTGACTGCTACTACCGTTAAATAATTATAAGTAGCAGTCACATCCGCTATGCCGGCCTTATTGTAACCGGCAACTTACAAGCTCATTCCGAAACGGTCTATACACTTGTAACTATCCAGGGTAGTAATCTATTTTATTTCTCAATGGATACCAGGAAATAAAAACAATTCACCAATAATCTTAAGTAATTTGTAGGTTTGTAGTAAAGTTGTTTGAATAATCTAGTTTCGTAATTTTATTGAATGACATTAACACATAAATCTGATTTTAAGATTTTTATACTAATGGTTTATGTCATAGGTAGTACCGGAAGCAAAAATTATGCAATATGTTTGATTTATTGTTTTATGTTATTCGTAAACTGCAAACGAATTTCCTTATTATCGATATTATTTAATTTTTATACATCATTTTAATGTACGCAAGGCAGTGGCGTAAATAATAACGTTACGATAGTTTGTTAATTGTTTTTTTTTGCTGAAAAGTTCTTTGGAATGACTCCATTAAAATTGAAATTCCGAAATAATAGATGATTTAACTGTCTAATTTTTTTTATTGTGACACAACATCTGATCTCGACCCGCCTGATGAAAAGCAGGAGAAGGTCCAAGAGTGACGACGACTGAAAAACGAGTTAGTTCACGGCTGCCCCAGTCGCCGTTACTATGCCGGCTAAATTTTCTAAGTAAATTATCTCAGGCCTAAATAAGGGGCGGCGAAGTTTTTATTTCCACCACTGAGGTTAAAGTTTCTTTAATATAAATATTTTTAAATATTAATAGCGAGATGTTTATATTGAATCCATCTGGATTTAAGACTGGTCATTTGTAGCACATTTCAGTGAGTTATTATTTTTTTCTCTGTTCTGTGGATATGTTGCTAATAATATTTGCCGTAAGTATGTTTACTAATTTTATTACATTCATTTAGGTAGGTATTCAACAATAAAAAAACTGCCCTTCAAATACCTCTTAAGTTTTTTTTATTAAATCATATTATTTTATTTACTTCATTGATTATATTAAAATAAAGAATCCATGCCAACATATTTCTTGCATAACTTTAAAAAACAAAATGTCAAAAGTGTTCGAAGATCCCGATGGTTTCGTAACAGTGTCGAAAAAGAAATCATTTAAAGGCAGTGCGAAGACAACAAATATTCCGAATAAACTTGCTTTCACTGATAGGAAAGATCTGCCTATTGATATTAATAAGGCAAGGGCGTAAGTAATTTTGTTTACAAATATTTTGAGGTTATTTTACAATATAAACTTTAAAATTAATTGTTTTGTTTTAGCTGCATACTTACATGCCTTCAAGATATATATTCTCCTTATTTTGAAACAGTTTTTAAGTCGATAAATATTTCTTTTCCACCACCAAGACGAAAGGTAGATCTTGTCAGTTTTGGACTAGGTCATATAGGAGATTGTATCGCTTCTAGATATCAGTTAGCATTTCTAATATTCTTAAGAGACGCGTTCAACGCCACAAGAGTAAGTGTCCACGATCCTTTGTTTTTTAAAGACGAGATTACAATATTAAAGGAATTTAATTTGAATGTAATTGAAGAGAACACTGAAGGTTGTTATCCAATTGAAGAGGATTGTGATTTAACTATTATCTACTTACCCCATTGCCCTATTGCATTAACAAACAATTTTCTCTGGAGCAACTGGAGTTCTAATTTAAATAAGTGTGTCTTAATTTGCAATAGTTTCTCATCTGTCTTAGATTCTCACCTTACCAAAGATCTCATATCTACCTACCCATATTTTCACAAAATCTCCCAATACACAGACGAATTTGTACCAGAAAACAATTTTAGATTTAACGACATATTTAACAATATCTCTATACATACTTTTCCTATAAATAAACTGAAGAAATTGCCTGAAGAGTTTTGGCAAAAGGAATGTGAGAGACCCAAATACAGAACAGCTCACGAGGACTTCATAACAGCTGAATTGATTGATAAGTTACATATTACTTAATATTAAAAAAAATGGCAACACTAAGAATGAAACCAGCTATAGTGACACTTCGTCAATTGCTCTCCGAAATAAGGAAGCATAGCTCTACAAAGAAAATAGCTGAAAATCAAATGGTGCAGTATGTACTTGCTCAGTACAGATTATATCAAACTACGGACCAGCAACTGTGTAAAGCAAGTGAGGAAATGCTTTTCAAGGCAGATGCTTATGTTAGCTACTTGAAGAGTTCTAGACTATTTAAAGAAATTAATTCAGAGTATAAAGGACAGGGAGAACGGTCTATTGAAGATACTGCAAAAATGGTCGGCTTCAAATTGCCTCATGATCCTAAACCTTAGATAATATTTCATTGTGGCCATAATTTGACACTTCAAATAGCTGGCAAGTCTATAGACCCTAGGCCAGCATAGTGGATGCTACTGTTACTTATAGCTATTTAATGTTAAAGAAACACACTTCAGCTTATCATCATAGCCAAATATTTACACAAAACGATTATCTTGAGTAGAGAAAACCAAATTAGTTATTAATAAAAAAATGAGCTTGAATTCTTTTCAATAATATCTTTTAGGAATGTTTTAGTTATTTAGTATGTAGATTTTGTTTATATTAATTAGAGTTTTTAATTGTAGTTTGTAATAAAGGTTTGCAGTTATTTTGATTTCTATTCTAAAATTGTATTTTTTACAATTATAATTGTTTATGTATTTATTAAAAAAACATTGTTGGCACTAGTTCAAAATTATATTCTGAAAGAAATTAACACTGGGTTAATAAAATAGTTTTTATTGTAATTTGTTTGTTTCTATTGTTAATTATTTTATTGAGGTACTTTACTTTTTTGTTATTTTTTTATTGTGACGTATTCAATCGTCCGTTGTGACGACGACTGAAAAAAAAACGAGTTTGTTCCCGGTCGCCGTCATTATGCCGGCCTTACTTGCTTCTTCACGCATCGCTTGAAGGTTCCAAGGTCATAAGATTTTTATTGTGACTTGACATTGATGTTGTCCTGCCTGATGTTAATGGTCCAAGAGTGCTGGCGACTGAAAAAAAACGAGTCAGTTCTCAGTCGCCATCACTATGCCGGCTATTCAAATTATCATTTAGGTAAACCTTATTCCCTAACTGAAGGCAGAAATTCAAATATGTGTCCTCTCTGCTTCTATCCAATAACTTTGAATCCTTAAAGCCAGGTATAGTTATGCCGACTGAGACGACCGTAAATTGCGTTGCCTCTTTTTAGTCGTCTGCCCTTTTAGATTTACTCTTGCTTACCATCAGGTGATTTAAGGTCAGACAGATTTCGCAATTAATAACAAATAAAACTCATTCAAGGCCGACATAGTGGATGGGACTGCTACTTGTAGTTAATTACTATAGTAAACGACTAGTAAAAAAAGATTTACCAGAGTCTGCATGTCATAAAAAAAGGGGCCTTAATCCGCATTGGGGGTGGTTAAAATTCTGTCTGGATAGCCCACACTTCGGATAGGGCCTTAATAGTGCGACGTTATACAGTCTGATGATGATGAACTACGACCTTCAGTGCGCAGAGACATGTGATCAAGATTAAATAAACTTAATTAATAAAGGAGTTGTTTATAAAAATATTTTATTTGAAAACAAAAATATCACATAAAATAATAGGTTAAAACAATTTAAATTATTTATTGTGCGTATTGCTTCTCTAAGATTTTCGCAATGGTCTGCAGTTGCATATTACTCGTGCCCTCATAAATGGTACCAATTTTACTATCTCGGAAGAATTTCTCTTGAGGGAAATCTCTTGTGAAGCCAACGCCTCCCATGAAGTCAATGCATTTCGATGTCAGAGTTTGCGCGATTTCTAAAATAAAGAATAGTTATAAACGTTAGTCGTGGCGGCTTGGTTATCAAACGCGATTGTTACGCGTCCCGGGTTCGATACCTGGTCAGAGCAGATATTTGTTTTATAGCTTTTATTTGTAATATTTGTTAGGCGTCCGATTATAGATAGGCAGTCGTACCCAGTCTGCCTCTTACAATACAAAAATAAAGACGGTAAAGTCTGTATACGTGAATTTGCACCTGATTATTAGAAGAAGAACCAAGAGGGAGACTATGCGTTTCTAATAAAAATTCAAATCGGGATTTGAGGTAAGGAGTTGAACGAGAATTGTTCAGGATACCATACAAAAATACAAGTGGATGGGCTGATCTGCGAAAACGGATATTGAACCGACAATGATAATGGTAAGTATTAGAAAAGAAGGGAATAATGTTTCATGCAGGTGTCGAACTTGGTTATTGGATTACCGTATTAGGGGGCAGCAGTTAGGGAGCAAATAAACACGTCTTTACCTGAGGCATAATATTTGGCCATAGCAGCTTCTTTGACGTACTCTTGTCCCCATTCCTTAAGCCTGGCAGCGTTGTATGTGAGCAAGCGTGCGGCTTCCAACTGTGTCTGAAGATGTGCGATTTGATAGTTCACGCCCTGCAATTTATAATTTGGTTTATTGATTAAAACGGTGACATTATTTTTGCAGTGCTTTTTTATTTTTATTGTGACTCGACATCTGACCTCGACCCGCCTGATGGTCGAGTCTATGTAAAGAGAATTGTGGATGTGAAGGAAGCGAGAGAGTTGTTTCAGAATCGTGAAAAGTGGCGCTCTGTTGTCTCCGCTTTTCTCCGTGGGAATTGAGGCATGATAATTGATGATGTAACAAATTGACTATAAAACTTTATTTTATTTACATTTCTATTTAAGCTACTAAAGTGTTTGTATCATAGAAACAGGACAAACAAAGTACATATTATATTTCAAAGATACATTGGTACCGGTGGGTGGTCTCGAACTCGTGCTCTCGGTTTGTGTAACCATTGCACTGCCACTACACCACGATCGCCTTGCACTAAAATCGTATCGATCAAACAAGAAAAATATTTGGTACAGAGAATCTGGCTTTGTGTTGAACAGGTCTGTGTAAACACGCTCACTGATTTCACCATAACTTTACTCAATAGCAAAGCCACAATTGGCTTGACATGACAGCACCCTGTCTGATGTTAAGCTGGAGTGCGCCCTACGAATGGAGACGACTGCTATTACAGTTGAATAATAGTAACGGCGACTGATGCAGCCGTGAACAAACTCGGTTCAACAAACATCAGGCGGGTCGAGGTCAGATGTCGTGTAAACAATAAAAAAAGTAACATTCGCATGGCATCCAGCATGGCCTAGTTAAAACCGAAACGTGACTAAGTCATTTCACGGTCTGTTTACTTGACTATGTTACTTCACGGTCTATACACTTCAAAGTATTGCTACTACCCCAGACCAGCAGCCAACAGTGCATAGTCTTAACATCCAGACTCTAAGTAAATACCTATCTGCTTCATATTTGTAATATAGTTTATTACCTGGAAAGTATAAATGGGTTTGCCGAACTGTTTCCTCTCGAGTGTGTAAGGAATGGTGGCGTCCATGCAACCCTGGCAGATGCCAATCATCTGAGCACCAATACCAATGCGTGCTTCATTCAGGAAACCAGCTGCGTATTTGTAACTGTAAAAAATGTTCTTATGTTGATTGATATAAGGTTGCAATTGAATCAATTCAAATTGTTACGCCTCGAGTCTCACAGAGACAATGGGCAGATAATTTTTCACAATCCTGACAGAGTTTTGGCTGGCATAGTGACTGCGACTGATGCCAGGTAATCGGAATCGTTTGTTTCAGTGCTTGAACCTCCTCTTGCTTACCATCAGGCAAGTCTGTTGCTACTTGCAGTTATAAAACTTTTTAAGTTAAGGTTAGCAAAATAAATAAAATTGTTAATACAGCGAGCCTGTAATACAAAATTCTTATTTACATTATGATAACATAAATAAATAAAACTATATAAGTAATTGTATGCTTGGAGTATCTTTGCGCGATAGAATCCGGAACGAGGAAGAACCAGAATTACTGATATAGCTCGTAGGATTTGCAAACTGAAGTGGCAATGGGCTGGTTACATCGCTCGAAGAACAATGGGGACAACCAATGGGGAAGAAATTGGAGTTCTTCAGTGAACACCGCGAACCGGAAGACGCAGCAAAGGTAGGCCTCCCACTAGGTGGACTGACGACATAGTGAAAGTCACAAAAAACGAATGGATGTTAATGAAATCTTGTCGTTCGGAATGGCGTTCTAAAGGGGTGGCCTATGTTTAACAGTAGACGTCTTCTGACTGATGATGAATTGTAAATTTTTAAATGTATTATAAGTAATACAAATAAAACTGTATGTTTATTTAGTAACATATACTTATAAGATGTACTACCCTTCATATATTTATTAAATTGGATTCCTTTTCACCCAAAGATTACTTGGAAGTTTGGAAGAGATTAGGTACTATTTAATAAGGTCGCCTTTTGTTGTAACTCGAATAATAATAAATAAATAATATTCTAGTGAAGGATAATAACACAATCAAATCCATACCCTTTTCCATATTCTCCCAAAATGTCACCCTCGGACACTTTGACATTATCGAAGTGAACCATACAAGTTCCAGACGCGCGGATACCAAGTTTGTTCTCTGGTTTAGCTACAGTGAGTCCTGGGGTGTTACGTTCCACAATGAAGCATGTGATTCCTTTGTAACCCTAAAAATAAACAAAGATTCTTACTTTATTTTGTTTTGGGACAAGCCTGATAGTTTGCCGGCATTCCAAATGCGACTGCTTGCAGATAAATGAGGCCGGCATAGTGACAGCGACTAAGGTAGCCGTGAACTAAGGCTGACTTATCATCAGGCAAGTCAAGAGCAGATCTCGAGTCACATTTAGAAAAATAAGTTTTTACATGTCAGGGTCGTAGCTATAGCTACTGTAGCTATAGGGCCAGTCTAAAGCAATGGCTATAGCTTGGGGGCCATAGGGTACTAGCACACAAAATTAGTATTGTAGATGCAAATATAAATATTTTTATAAGCCCCAGAAACCTGGAGAGTGCTTGGTTTTTTATTGCTTGTCACAATAATCAGGTCTTCCAGGTTCTAATATATATGTTCGTTTCTTTGTCGACCAACCGACGCTTTCATTTGTCTGTGTCTTGTCCACCTGCTTTACGAATCCCTGAAGCGAAGCCGTAGACAGATTTGGTTCTTTTAATGGTCGGCGCTCTTGGACCTCTCCTTGCTTACCATCCATCAGGCAAGGTCTGTGGGCCTACAACCAACTTCAAAAAGTAATATTATTTAAAAAAATGTACGAAAAAGTGATACATTGCATTGTTAGATTATAATAATATTACTCTAAGAGATGGTGGTACGCAGGTATCGCGTAGGGTCGTATTAAAAAACAAGCTTAATTGAATAAAATTCACAATGACCTTAAATTTTATCAAAATGATATACCGCATTGTGAATGGTTTTCATTACATAATTATGACGACTGTAAACATGATAAGATAAAATATGTTTATAATTTTTTGGTATATTCCAATGCTCTAGTATAATTATTGCATTAATCTGACCTCGCCTGATGCTAAGCCGGATAAAATTAGTTGAAGAACGAACTGCGGGGTTAGGTTGGGTAAGTTAAAACGATTATCGTCTCTCGTCGACGATTGGCAAAATAATAAAAGCTAGGCTAAATCCACTAAAATGAGACTATTGAAGATAATGATAACATTGCATTTAACTTGCCAACCTAACCCCGCTGGTGTCAGACGGTTAACGCGCGGCCGCCCGACTGACCACTAAGCTGTGTCATGTGTTCGCGTCGAAAAAACTCCATCCTATCTTTTCAGCGTGCAGTTCTTTCAAATATTTGTCTTATAATCGTTTCGCAACTAAATTTCAGGTTTGTTATGTTAAGTTATATAAAATATGGACCATAAATGATTAGATAACCTAAATAATAAGATTTACCTTGGAAGGGTCAGCATTAGCCATAACGAGGAACACTCCAGCGACGTCAGAATTAGAAATCCACATCTTAGAGCCATTGATGATGAAGTTACTGCCTTCTTTCTTGGCAACAGTCTTTAGGGCGAAGGCATCTGATCCAGAAGTTGGCTCTGTGAGACAGAAGCTACCTGCCTGATAAAATAACATTTTAGTAAGTATTCGTTAACCAAAATAAAGAATTGTAGGCAGATAGTTGGTAGCCATTTGCCCAGTCTGCTTTGAAAAGTACAGACCCTTAGGTGACTTATAATAAAAGTTTAGGTGATTTTATAAATAAAATAGAATATGATGACGAGTTTCTTTTTGGTTTATTCTTGACGAAGCGTTTCCGAAGCCATAGTGGTAGGTACCCCAAAAAGGGCTACCATTATTTTTTATTTCAGTAAAAAGTGATATAATTGCGATTTTTACATTAAAGTTTTGGCATTGCAAAATTAATGCCACTTAATGTGCAGACTAAGAAAAGCAAATAGAAAGCCTCACAATTTGTATCAATTCCTCATTCTAATTTCTAATGAGCGGAGAGGTTATGCAAACTCCTAAATAATCAGTATTTTATAATCTTTGTTATTATATTAATAATCTTTAGGTTTTGGAAGGAAACTAATTTAGGAATCTAATTTTGCCATCTTCAGTTTAACAATTCACAAGATCATAAGCAGCCTAAATTCAAAATTTAATTTTTGGTATCTCGATGATGGCACGATTGCAGGAAATGCAGATACAGTTTTTGGCGATTTAAAAAAAAATATAAACGATTTTAGGACCAGGGCCGTCTTTACCCGGGGGTTCAAGGGGTGCAGTGCACCCGGGCGCAGAGTCCTAGGGGGCGCATGCCGACCGCCATAAATTTCTATAGGTACCTACTACACTGAGACCACGCGAGCGGAGCCTTGACTTTCGCACCCCGGCGCTGAATATGCTTAAGACGGCCCTGTTTAGGACCATTGGTTTAGAGCTAAATTTTACGAAATGCGAACTGTATCTTTCTAATTTATTAACACCTGGCGAACAATCTAAAATTATTTCCATTTTTAATAGTCTGGCACCCAATATAAAAATTTTAAACGACGAAACCCTTCGACTTCTAGGATCACCAATCCTTGATGAATCGATTCAAATTTACGTTCAGGAACAATTAACAAAATTTAACTCAACTTCAGAACGCTTATTCCAAATTCAACCACACATGACACTTTTTATCAACCGATTTTGTTTGTTTGCCCCCAAATTTACATATGTACTCCGATGCTCCCAACTTTGGAAATTTCCCGATGAACTACTATTACTAGACAAACTTTTACAAAATACACTAACAGAAATACTAAATTGTCCAATGAACGACCGTACATGGGCCCAGGCCTCACTGCCAATTCGGTTTGGAGGTCTGGGAACTCGCAAAATTTCTAGTGTAGCACTGCCAGCGTTTCTGTCGTCAGTATATAGTACTGTCGAGCTCTACGGGAGCATCACAAACCCATCTTTGGGTTCCGTGGAGCCGGCGTACATGTCGGATGCCAGAGATGCCTGGTCAGTTGCGTGCCCCAATATTTCGCTACCAATTTCACCTAAATTTCAACGACTATGGGACGAGCCGCTCTGCAAAATGGTAATGGAAGATATATTATCTTCCAGTAACATGAGAGAGCGGGCTCGCCTCATAGCCGTCTCTACTAGGGAGTCGGGTTTCTGGTTGCAGGCTTTTCCGTCTGCATCGGTTGGGACACTCCTTGACAGAAATACCCTGACCCTGGCGGTATGTCTTCGTCTCGGAGCCCGGACTGTCCATCAACACCAGTGTCGGTGCGGAGAACCGGTGGATAATCTTGGACACCACGGGCTTTCTTGTGCCAGAAGTGCCAGTCGCATTCCCCGTCACGCGGCACTCAACGATATCATCCGAAGGGCTCTTGTCACTGTTGGAGTGCCCGCAATTTTAGAACCCTGTGGTATTGCGCGGAGCGATGGCAAGAGACCTGACGGAATGACTGTTGGGCCATGGAAGCTTGGCAGGTCTTTGGTGTGGGATGCGACTTGTGTAGACACATTAGCCCCATCTCACATCCAAGCGACTTCGTTAAGCGCGGGAAGTGCGGCGATTTCTGCGTTACGAATTTGCGCCGTTTGGGGTCGAGACGATGGGCCCTTGGGGACCATCAGCTAAGCGCCTGGCCAGGGAGTTGTCCAGGCGGCTGACGGAGACAGGAAGGCTGGCAATTATTTCTGCCAACGTATAAGCCTTGCTATACAAAGGGGAAATGTTGCCAGTCTCCTTGGGACTATCTCTGATGCGACGTCATTGGATGATATTTTTTATTTATAGTTTAATTATTACTTTTAATGAAATTTTATTGTAAATATTTATTTTGTTTCTTAACTATATGTATGGACTTTATTATTTTACTTTAAATGGGAATTAAAAAAAATAAAAGGAATTTATCACATATTACATTATTTAAAGGCGACCGTGGTGTCAAGAGCCGAAAGCACGGGTTCAAAACCACTTGCCGGCTTGCCGGTACCAATATGTATCTTTGATATACATATGTACTTTGGTTATCCAATTTCTATGATACTTTGGTAGCTTAGTATAGAAATGTACAAACAATAAACATTGATTGTATTTCTATATTATATATGTAGACAGCGCTTTTTGCTTTTGTGAGCGAAATTAAGATGGAATATTTAAATGAATATTTTTATTTAATAGCTGATAATAACGTTTGATAAGCTATCTGCAAGTATTACATATTTGACATGATATATGAAATATTTTTAGTTAAACATACGATATAAAATATTGTTTGTTTTTGTTAAAGATTACCTATCTACCATAATATAATTATTTTTCACGTAGTTTTGTTATAATAGAAGGTAAAATTGTTATAATACTTGAGACTTTATTTTAAAAATCGCATGTAATTTTGTAGATTAGATTTCTACGAAATTATCTCTTTAAGAATGGTTGTCAGTGAAACCTGGAGAAGCAGGAAACAGGAAAAATTAAAAGCAACTGGGGAAAGTTGGACCACTACAACATAGTGAATGCGACTACTTCTTGTAGATAACCGTAAATTAAGTAAGTTTTTTCAGTCGTTGGTACTCTTGGACCTCCATCGTTATTACCATCACCATCAGGCAGGTCGAGGTCAGATGTCAAGTCACAATAAAAAAGGTCGGAGGAGAAATTCGCATTCTGTCGACCGAATCGGCAGTCGAACTAGAAGATACGGCGCGTCGTCTATTTGTAGAATAATCGACAAGTGGAATGCTTTGCCAGCCAATGTGTTCTTCCCATCCTATACTCTTAAATCTTTTAAGTGATACTTGAAGAAGCACCTTTGGTCGGCATAGTGACGGCGACTGAGGTAGCCGTAAACTGTCACTGTCACCCTTATGCATACCATCAGGCAAGTCGAAGTCACACTAAAAAATAAAATAAATAACTCCAAGAAACTTAAAATTATCTAAGTATTCAAAACTTACATATTCAGTACAAAGTTTCGTTAAATACTTTTTCTTTTGTTCCTCAGTGCCAAGTTTCATGAAGAGTGAGTTGACTAGTGTATTATGGATGTCCACGTAGGCTGCGACTGATGCATCCACTCGAGCTAACTCTTCCACGACCAGCATCATTGTGAGGAAACTGCAGCCAGAACCGCTGTATTCTGTCGGGGTTTCTATGCCCATTAACTGGAAAGAAATCGCAATTATGGTCAGATTTTGGGGAGTTCTAAGGCTACCGTGGTACCTTGCAGTACCACTAGTATTGCAGGGCCCCAGAGCCCCGATTCTCTTAATACATTATGGAGTCGAAAAAGTCGACATCTTTGTAACCAATAAGCGAATAAAAAACTACGTTGATTGGTCACTTGCGACCGCGACGCAGTTTCACTGCTTTTTCGTCGACATAATGGATAAGAGAATCAGGGCCCAGGCCCGGAGTAAATTAATATCCATCTCTTTTTTTTTAATAATAAATATTTGTAATATTTAATCTAATCGTGAAATATTATAAATTATTGCTGTGGAAAATGTTTGCTCCGACCGGGAATCAAACCCAGAACGTTATGCGTTATATGTGTTATATATACGCCTGTCGTCAAATGTCACGAAAGCCGAGAATCTCAAAACCAGTGTTTCTTAGTTTTCTTTTCATTCCGTTTTAATGTTGGAAGGCCTTTGCCCAGCAGTGGGGCATTTCAAAAATAAAAATTCAAATTTTTTCCTCTTTCCCACAGGGATAGGCAGAGACAATGGGGCATTTAAACGGGCTAAATTTTATAAGTAAAGATTTAGATAAAAATAAATTGAAATTCAATGAAATTTAGTCTTATGAAAGAGCGCATCGAGTTTTATTTATGAAAAAATTAAAAAAAATATATGGTGGTGTTAATAACATCTCCGTTATATTTACGAAGTCAAATTTAATCAGTGGGCACAGCTGATTAAATATAACTAGAACTAAAGATCTAAGTATGTACCGTACGAGTAAAATCGATATGTATGTATAGGTACGAGTATGCACAGTTCATATTTTCTGTATTGTTCATTATAGTCATGACATAGATTACTGTATCTACAAATTATGGCAATTATTTTGAGAGACAGTCCAATAGATCAGTCCTGGACAAAGGCCCAGACAAGACAAATTTCACTAAATGTTTTGAATAATATGATTACCGATTTCGAGTTAATGTAAATCCGTATTTATACAATTCGGCTAAATTTTGTTTTATAACTTAGAATCTTATTTGATAGTAACAGTACTTTATTTGAAGGAAACGGTTAGGAGTTTGAATCACCACGAGAAAAATAGAGTTTTGACCAAAGAGGAGAGAGGCTCAACTTTGGTAAAAATGGATCTGAGATGAATGCCCAAATGCCAGTCAAACGAGTTTATACTGAACTTCTGAAAATCGTTTGCGTAGAGTTAGTTATGCGGCACCAACTAGTTGCGCCTCGCCAAACTAGCAACAAAATTGAAGCTACATATTGCAACGGAATTGTCACTACGTGTATGATTGCTAATAGTACCTACATACATCCTCTTACAGACCTAAGACTTAAGAACATTGTAAATATTCGTATTGTCTCATACTTACTCCATTATCGAATAACATTTGCCTGATTCCATCATCTATTTTGTGTTCGTCGTCCATCTTGCGAACAAGCGGTTGGATTTGCTCGGCAGCCAATTTTCTAACTGTAAAAAATAAGGAGACGAAATCAACTATATAATTATTTTATTTTAATTTTGAACTTATTCAAAATTTAGTTGTTTTATTTCTTCAAAATTCTTTATTGCACATAACAGGGGTTATACAGGGCTTCAAAGTTTATATGTTTTTTAATAATTTAGTCAAAGGTTCATGCTGGTGAAATTATTCTTCAAGTGTGTTGAAAAGATCTGCGCGCGTGATTTTTTTTCTTACTTTTCGTTATTTCTATCATTTATTAATGATAAATAATTTTACCATTAAGATATACTAAATATTTATAAAAAATACATAGATATCTAGAATTATTCACAAAATCTCTTTTTTTATTATTATAATATATACAATAAAGGTAATTAACAAAATATATGAGAACAATATAAATATATTTATTTATTTACAAAATGCTTTTTCCCATGGAGACAGGCAGAGATAAAAATACATTTCAATGCCTGGAACTCTCTCGCTTCTTTCATCCACAACTCTCCTCATAAGAGAAGTAAACGCTAAGACCACTTTTTTAAAATTCTAATGGAAGACCCATAGAAGACTTCTGATTTATAAATCCTTTTTGTAAATTTATAAATCTTCTTCCATTCATCCTTTCAGTGTGCCCAAACCATCACAACATTCATTTCACTTTCTTTGTCCGTAAATGTAGGGACAAAGAAAGTGAAACCTACTTAATTTTCCTATTAAGTAGGTATTAAATAGTTTGTAATTGTTACTTGGTAACAAATAAACAATTCCATAACTAGTAGGTATGTTATTTTAATATTAAAGGACGTGTTTTTGATAAGAGCAAACGAAAATACAAATTGTTATCTCAACGAAATAAGATAAATTGTTAAGTACTCTGTTGTACTTGATATCGCTTTGACTTGTGTAAATATTGTATATTTTAAAACCAAAAAACTGGAATTTAAACTACCAATTAACGAAATGTTTCTTAAGGTTTAATTTAGCCCCAAGGATAAAGCAAAGCCATATCTAACAAGACTGCAGTCCTAAAACCTTGTACACGGATATCAAAGACAAAGTTTACATATTTTTGGCCGGCATAGTGACGGCGACTGATAATCACGATTAAAGAGAACTGTGATTTAATTCATTCGTCTTTTTTCTGTAAAGTTTTCTCTGGTTAAATATTTTTTTTTGTAAAATCTGATATTAGTTTTATATTTTTTCAATCTGTCAATTTATATGTATAATTTTATACATATTGTTGAATACAAATGTATGTATGTATATCATAAATGTATATGCATTTATGGTAAGGCGAATAAGTCTTGATCATATTAATGGAATATTAATATTGAACCTAAATAAAAATAACACCTATTCTGCTACACCTAAATAAACATAAAAATTGATAACACTAAACATCAAATTGTTTTAATAACGGAATTGTTTGACAAAAATAAGTATCTGCTTTTCAGTCATCGAATTGGCCTTGACCATTGCTTATGGGGAGTGGTGCGTCATAGATTCGATTGAGGCATATCTTCAACAAAAACACATGTGTTTTGTTTTGAAAACACTTCCGAGGTCTGCTTCGTTTTTAATTTAATCTAAAAAACCGATTTTTTGGATTAATTATTTATTATTTAAGATATCGTTAATCAGAAATCATTGTAACATTAAACAAAGAATAGGTTTATGGTGTAACATTAAACAAAGAATTATGGTGACTATTTAGAGGTAATGGTCCTTTTGTTTTTTGTAGAATTTAAATAAATTTTATTCCAGTACTTTTACTTATACTTCAGAACTTAAATTACAGAATCTTATGTTTCTACCTTATCGTTAATATAACAAAAAAATCTAGTAAGTACTTTCTTATATAAGTAATTTATTTTTTTATTCTAATTTATTTATGTACATGTTACAATACTTTAATTTATTTGTTTTAAACAATAAATTTATTATTCAAAACATTAAAAATATTCAAAACATTTAGGTATTGCAAATTAGTCTTCTCGAGATGATCCCACAAGATTGTCTCTGCCCATCCCTGTGGGAAAAAGGCGTGACAATTTGATAGATTGATTGATTGATCCCACAACTACTATGAAAAGTCTCAGTGGCGTCGGCGTCGTAAGAGATCATGGTCTAGTTGACACCAGTGTTTCCATATTGTTTTACCCAAAGTGATTATTTAGTAACACAATTTACAGTACAATGTTAACTGTAATCACTTTTTTTTTGTAGGACATGATCCTTTTTTTTAATTATTATTATTGTGGCTCCACATTTATTACAGAACCCGCCTGATGTTAAGCTGAAGTGCAGTCCATTCTACAACAGTTAATTAACTACAAGTAGCAGTAGCATCAATATGCCGGCTTAGTTGGAACCGGTAAGTTATTCCCGAAACGCGACTAAATCACTATACTTTTGTAAATGGTGGTATTACCGCGGATGGGCAAACTAGGCTTATAACCACCAACTGACTGCCTACCACTCTTTAATACCTTTTTATGGGAGTTCACTTAAATAACAATTTAATAACTAATTATTAAGTAAGCGCACAATTATTATGCAACATTCTAATAAAATAAATAATTATGTTGGACGTATTTTAGTTACTCGTTTGACTAATTAAAACAATAATAGAATAATAATTTACTTCTTTTCCTTCATAAATGCAAAAAAATAGTTAATAATTCTATTTTTATTCAACGGCATTATGTTTTGTAGGAAATAGTTAAGTTCCTATAAGCTCTTAAGTGTCTCCAAGGATTCATTGCTATTAAAAATAAAGCAATACATACTGGTTTCCTTCATGGCCAATTCATCTTCAGTTAAAAGAGTTAACGGACGAGGTGTAGTTATTTCTGATGAATAACTCTTTGGAATATTTGCTGCTGCTACAGCCGGTCCACGCCACTGCTCCAGAATCTACAAATAAATCTTAAAATAGATACCTATAAGAGTAAATCTTTGTATAAACAATAGATATTTACTTACTTTATTTCCAACTATACGCCGTAAAGGGAACATTTTGAACTATTATTTATTCTTGAACGATTTATTACAAGAGCGGCGCGCGCGCAAGTCGCGTGTACGCGTTTTTAGACCGGAATTACAACTGGTTACTGTAGTTTTGTAGTCGCAGCCACTCTGGTCCGATAGCACCAATGTATAAACCACGTTTAATCGAAGTAAACATCAGCTGCTAACGACTCGAGAACTAGACCGCGTTATAAAGGTTTAGCCAAAGTTTTATAGCTATCAAACAGAGTCTTTGGTGTAGCAGGTATTTGGTATGATGCATGTTGTTATCTAGTAGTAGTAGTTTTTTTAAACACAGATTAAGTTTTTTGATGTCTCCGCCTCAAACCACATTAAACCAGCGGCACATTGGACGGGTCCGAAATTGAGATGTGCGTACACGATGCGTATTAGTAATACGTACATGTACGTACGTATGTGTAAGCAATCCCGTATGAACACAGACCATAAAAAATATTCTTGTCGTTGCTAAACGGCCTTTATATAATATGAAATAGCACTTTAATATGAAAAATTTTAATTTTTTATATATGTATAGTTATTGTTATTGTCCTTGTCGTGGTTGCTGTCTTTGTTTGTTTTGTTTGTTTTTTTTTGTTACCGTCAATTGCAACTGTTGATGCCATGGACGAATAATCATTGTGATTATTCGTCCATGGTTGATGCTGTTTGTATGCAGTAATGGGATACAACCTTGATTTTTAAATTCTGTTCAAATAAATTCAGGTAAAGGTTGTGTTCTATCGTGTACACCTTTAATAAATAAATAAATAAAAATCGATGCAGCAGTCATTTCTTTTTTG
This sequence comes from Tinea trinotella, assembly GCA_905220615.1. Lineage (NCBI taxonomy): Eukaryota > Metazoa > Arthropoda > Insecta > Lepidoptera > Tineidae > Tinea > Tinea trinotella. Next base: position 8,038,740 of record HG992314.1, read on the forward strand.
ACTGGCATAGTGACGGAGATTAAGGCAGTCGTGACGGTCATACTCGTAGAACAACGATGACGTTACCGAACTCAGATTTGGGGCCCGATTCTAGTAAATCTAAACAGAGAATCAGCCACTGATTTGTCAATATGACATTTTTACGCTTTGTTCCAGTAAATAATATTTGCGGCTATAGAAAGTCAGTGGCCTCGTGGCCCCTCGGCGAGAGACGTTGCGACGTCAACACGAGGAAACGTGAAGTTCGTGTTTCAACCTATAATCATGGCGACGTTTGTGTTAGTAGACTAGCAAAACAACATACATTGTCAATGGAATCCCAAGAGTTCGGGCTTCAAGGCGATGCTTGTTAATTAGCAAAAAGGGCTCCGATTCTCTTAATACACGACAGCGAAATAACTAACCAATCAGTGAATAACAAATCTATACGTAAACTACGTTGTAAATAACTTACGTCCGCGGCGCAATTTCACTGCATTTTCGTCGCCAAAATGTATTAATTAGAATCGGAGCTCTGATGTTATTGTGTGCACGTATGTACAAATCCGTAACCAATGTGCGCCTGACCTAAGAATGTTTATTACCTAACTGACGACAAGGACGAATTTAACATTGATAATGGCTATGGATATTTAGTTTGTACTACAGCGAACGTGATTATTATATTTATTTGCAGCGTGTCGATGTTCTGTTCTGTGGCGTTCGAATATAATCTATTTTTGTAATAATTCGGTGTATAAAAATAATTCTCTCATTCACTTCCTGGCTCTGATTCTCTTAATATTTCGCATTCTCTTAGGTTACTAATCAAAGATTAACAAATCAACAAGCAACTACGTTGATTGGTTACCTAAGAGAATGCGAAATATCAACAAAATATCACTGACATTTCATCGCCATAATTATTATTAATTAGATTAGTATAAGCGGATGTATGAAGACAAAAGGGTCTTCAACCAGTGTGTATTGCCAGTGATGACAAATAGTCCTTAACTTTTGCCTGTTAAAAAAGCTCAGAGTCGCTCAGCGGGCAACGGAGAGAGCTATGCTATGGAGAATGTTTGCGCGATAGAATCCGGAACGAGGATATTCACCGAAGCAAGGTTCTACCACCAGAACCATCAGACCACGGGTCAGACCACGAACCAGAAGACGCAGCGTAGGAGGCCCATCCCACTAGGTGAACTGACGACATAGTGAAAGTCACTCATAACTAGTGGATGCAACTGGCATCTTGTCGTTCGGAATGGCATTCTATGTTCATCAGTAGAGGTCTTCTCGCTGGTGATGATGATAATGATGTGGAATAATCGTTTCGGTGTTGTGCATTAAGAGAATCGTAGCCCTGTATTTTGTAAATAGTTCTGGTGAATTTCACCTGAGGAGTAAGGAGAAGCGCCGACAACTGTAAATACATTTGGTTAATAGCCAGAGAAATCTCATCACAGTTTTACCAATATAACTAAATACATATTAAAATTGAGTGGAAGGAATGCAATCAAGAAACAAGCCTTTACTTTATCCAGACGTGATTCGTCCACTTTATAAGCCATGCTAATTTTCAAATAAATAATTTACATTTTATTTAATTGTACAAGGGTTTTTTATTATCACTAGACACAATATGATAGCACCCCGCCTAATGTTAAGCTGAAGTGCGAGGCGACTGCTACTTAAAGTTAAATAACCATGAGTAGCAGTCACATTCACTGTGCTGGACTAGTTAAAATCTGCCACTTTCAAGCTGATCCCAAAACGCGATCTTGAAATGCACTTCACGATCTGTATACGTACTACCCCGGATCGGCAAACTGATCAGAGACGTAGCAAATATGCACCTCCTTTTTATTCATAAATAGCCACGGGAAGCTCTTCCTCATATAAACAGACGCTTGCTAAATCTTAGCAGAGCTAAGTTCCGCATTATATGTAGGTGCATTGTGATATTAATAAGCACCTGTATAACCTCAACATATCAGATCGTCCCCTCTGTAAGTGCTGCCTGAATGAGGAGGAGACAGCTGCGCATCTGCTATTGAGTTGCAGGAGTGCAAGAGTGGTCGAAGCAAGACAGAAGTTCCTTAGCAACGCGAGGACGCTTCCGGAGGTCTGCAGGAACGAGAAGGGTCTCCTGGCCTTCCTGGAGAAGATCTGGTGGCTCCACTAAAGGAGAACCGTCGAAGAACGCACAAAGAAACTATGGAGGACTTCAAGTGCGGAAACTGTATACACAGATATTTGTGATTTTAATAATTAATTTAAATAGGTCTGCATCGCGGATGCGCAAATGCGGATGGATCCAACAACTCTCAAGCTGATCTTGAAGCGATAGAAGTGAACTGCGAGACTTGGAGATTTTTTTATATTTTATGTTTTTGGTGGGATTATAATACCAGTTTAGTAACTGTCAGTAGAAGCCGTATCCACTACCAAGACGGACCCGGCAATTTCTAGCTGATCCTGTAACGCGACTACTCCTCTAGGAGTATTAGTGTTCTGTGAGTTCACTTCACCATTTCTAGGTCTGTGGTCAGTCGGCAGACTGATAACCAACTGTCTTCCTAACACTCTTGAACACCCAGGCCCGAAAAAATATCTCATTTTTAAACAAATATATTTTATTAATCATTATTTTGTAATAATTTTATATTATTTGTATGTCTATTTGTAATAAATAGTTTGCCGGTATAGTTACGACAACTGAGGCAACCGTGTACTAACTCAGCTCGATTCAAGTCGCTGCAAAGTTCCTAAAAATGTCGTTCAAAAAATGTCTAGTCTGTCCGAAGTACCGAGGGAGATGCCACAAAGAAAAGGAAGGGAAGTAAACGGTCGGGAACAGTTCCAGAACTTTGTCTGTCGCCCGGCTAGGAGAATCGAAGAGCCGAGCGATATAATCAAATCCTCTTCTGAATCAAAATCCTTTTCTTAAATTCTTTCTCATTGCAAATTCCACAGACTACAGAGAGTGGGTAAATTAGTCATAGAATAAAAATAGAAATAATGTTGCTAGATTAAAAAAAATGGCTAAAAAGAATCGAATTTACTACGCAAATGTGTAAAAATTAAAAAGATATGTATCGTATTTATAATAAGTTCATAATTTGTAATTTAGCTGGTTCTTTACATTATTATATAATATTTAATAATAAAAAAGTGTGAGAATGTTAAAAGTTAGTCTGGCAATAACCAATCCAAGCTGTCAGCAGTATGTCACTATGGAACTTGCGTGATTTTTCTAGAAATAGCGATATTGAAGATCTCATTTCTCGTTTTTCTATACGTGTTTAATTCGGTAGAATAACTTAAACGTGCGTTTTACTTGTCTGCAAATAATAGTGTCTTTATTGTTGTGTGATTCTTCAGTTTTGTGATTTTATATTTGTAAGGGAAAGTCATTTTCAGCTGTTTTGTTTAACCTAAGTGTGCATTTTTTCCTATTTGAATTAATCAAAATAGTGTTATATTAAACAATGGCTAAATGGGGAGAAGGAGATCCCAGATGGATTGTGGAGGAACGCCCTGACGCAACAAATGTTAACAATTGGCATTGGACGGAGAAAAATGCGAGCCCATGGTCTATTGAACGCCTAAAGGAATTGTTAAACAACTTGAAAATAGAAAACAATGGTGTAGATTGTAAAATAACTGAGGTTACAGTCAAAGGGGATGCTTCAGCTAATAATAGAAAAGGAAAACTTATATTTTTCTATGAATGGAACATTGTTTTAAAGTGGGTTGGTAAACTGGCTGGTGGTACTGCAGAAATCAATGGAGAGGTCGAAATACCAAACTTATCTGAAGAAAATGAAATAAGTGAAATAGATGTAAGTAAAACTAAAATGACTAAAGGATTTATAAATGAACTTATTACAGCATACTTTAGAGTAATGTTGAGTTTACTTTTAAATGTTATAAATCAATCAATTAATCAAATTCCCACAGGGATTGTAATAAGAGACAATGAAGCTCCACTTGCCTGTATACATTCCTCTACATACAAGCTCTATGGTTTATGGGCACCTAGCTTTCTTGAGGATGACTCTGATTTGGTTGGAAAGTAACCTACAAATGCCTCATTCAACACATCCATACAAATCAATTTAAAAATTTCGATTCCTATAAAACCTCAATATATAAAAAAACTGTACAATTTCAGATAACAGTAACAATAAAATCTAGCGGAGAAGAAGCCCAACGTGTAAAATCCTTCATGCATAATGTTGGCCGAGAGCAAATCCGAAAGCAACTAGCTGAATATGTCCGTAGTCTTAAGGAACAATTCTCTAAAGGCCTAATCCTCCCCAAGAAAGGTGAAACAGTACCTAAAACTGACAATGTTTCTACAATAACCAGTGGATTCAATAAAAATATAGATCTTGCACCAATAGAGTCTAAACCGACTGCAGTTGGTTGTAAACTTGATACAAAAACTATAAGTCTCTCGGAGAAGTTCCAATGTCGAGCGAACGAATTTTACGATGCCATGACAAGAATAGAAATGGTGACAGCTTTCACTCAAGGTCATGTTAAGATGAATGCGGAAAAAGGTGGAAAGTTCTCACTATTTGGTGGTAATGTTACTGGGGAATTCAAAGAATTGGTTCCAGGAAAGAAAATTGTACAATATTGGAGGTATAAGCAATGGCCTGATCAACATTTCTCTGAAGTTACAATTAATATCATTGAAAAGGTTAGTTATTGAGCATGGAAATATAAAATATATCCCAAAATATTGAATATAGCAAGTTTTCTTTGAAGCAGGCAAACAAATAATCAATGCAATTGTCACACCTTGATTCCCACAGAAATTGGGAAATAATAAATTTCTAAGAGTTGTCGTAACCCGTTTAGCCCCAACTCCATTTAGTCTGCTGTTCCATGGTAATACCAACAAGGTACTTTCTACTACTAGGCCGCCATAGTGAACGCAACTGTTACTTGCAGTTATTGTATTGGCCTTTACTTCTATCTAGCCTTTACATCCCACCAAATGTAAAGCAGTCCATAAGCTTTACATCTGGTGGGATCCTGTCATATTTCAAACCACAACAAAAAAAAATAGGTTTAATGATATAATGTAGCAATAAAGTTTATCTAGTAATTTTGCAATCCTTTTACCATTTTAAATAGGTATGAAAGATTTACTATGAGGATGATAAAGTATGAATAATATTGCAACAAAGTTTATCTAGTAATTTTGCAATCCTTTTACTATTTTAAATAGGTATGAAAGATATACTATGAGGATGATAAAGTATGAATAATATTGCAACAAAGTTTATCTAGTAATTTTGCAACCTTTGTACCAAATTAAATATGATAGGTATGAAAGATGATTAAGTGTATGTATTATATTTATATTTGAATTTTCAGGATGATCATACATTGGTGAATGTTGAACAGAGTTCGGTACCAAGTACAGAAGTTGAAAAAACTGAAGAGAACTGGCACCGATATTACTTCCAGAGTATTAAGAGAGCGTTCGGATTTGGAGCTTTCTTGTGATCATGTTTCTCATAATTCACAAATTAGGTTGGTATATTTTACATTGCTCGAAAAACCGATAACAGTTGGAGAGGTTCTAGTGTGGAGACCACGAACCAGAAGACGCAGTGTAGGTAGGCCTCCCACTAGGTGCACTGACGACATAGTGAAAGTCACGGGTAACCGGTGGATGCAACTGGCATTTTATCGCTCGGAATGGCGTTTTAGGGGGCGGGCATTGTTCAGCATATGTTCAGCAGTGGACGCCTTCTGGCTGATGATGATTTTATATTGTGACATTTATTATGATCCACTGTTAGGTGACCTAAGAAAGAAACCGAAGAGGACTTCAAGTGCGGAAACGAGCCCGCAAATAACTACAACTACAACTAGGTGACCTAAGTTAATTTGAATAAAGTATAGCTATTTATTTATATTTGAATAAATAAATAAATAGGGTGAAAAAGCTCCTGTAACAGGCATAAGTGACGCAACTGACTTATGACTGAGGTGCCTTTTCACACTTCTCTTAATGGATTCAAAGTTATAGAATAGGAAGAACACATGGGATGGTAACATGTCAATTGTACAACAAAGTACCACCAGGCATGTTGAGTCACAAGAACAAACAGATTTCTTGTTTGTCATACCTCACAATCATTGGCTACAAAGTCTGACATTCGAGTCAATTCTATTTCTCATGGATCACACGTTTCACTGGGGGTCCACTACTTAATCACGCTGAATTGTCCAAATGAAATCCAGCAATTCTCACAAAAAAATCTTGTTTGTGTATGGAGTTGTATAGTGCTTTCTTGTGAAGTCGATTTATTGCTACTAAGTCCTACCTCTGGTCCATAGTGCTTTTTACTGAATATTTCTTTCTAAAGTTTTCCTTCGATTTTTCCTTTATTATTAAATAGTGTTTCTTTATTTGCAGAATCAGTTTTGTTTAACGGAAGAAGTTTAAATGTCGGTTGGTGAAGAATTTTAATCCCAGGTAATTATGGCGGTGATGATGAAACCTTAATTATGCTTACAGAACTCGCTTCGCTTTAAACCAATTTGTTAGTGTGAATTTTTACGAATTGATTACATTTTTTGTAGTTTATATTACATTCAATAAATTTAATTAGACACACATATTGTTTGGTTTTATTTTAACTCTATTTATTGTTAACTCAGAGTTATAAGGAATAAAGGCGACCGTGGTTTCGTCACACAAACCAGAAACTCCCGATTAAAAACCACTTGCAAAAGTATCTTTGACAATAATTCCTATTATTGGGATGATACTGTTATGTGTTCCTGGACAGTATTCCAGCCTAACATCGGCAGAGGTGTTTTCAAATGTCAAGCCAAAAGTAAAAAAAACAACGTATAAGTGAGAATAACAGTCGCATTAACTATGCCGGCCTAGCTAGAACTGGCAACTTGTAAGTTGATCCCGAAATGCGATTGAGTACCAGACACTACAGTGTTGAAAGTGATGGTGATCCTAGTTTATAAAAAACTTCCTTATTAAAAAAAAAGCATTCTGAAAGTATATTTTAGTTATAATGTATCTTGTTTATTTTACGCATATATTTTTTTATATACTTACATTTCTATACTAACCAAGTCCTGAAGTACAGGACAACCAAAGTAGGATGGTACACATTGGTGCCTGACTATTGCGACGGTCGCCTTATTTTTTTAATAATGCGCAGAAGAGAACACTAAAATACACTACTTCTAGAACGCTACTTTGTCGACAGGCGTGGATGAACGGTTAGCGATTGGTTTGTTGCGCGTAGTCCGGGTTCGATTCCCGGTCGGAGCAAACATTTGTTTCATAGCTTTTATTTGTAATAATTATATTAAATATTGCAAATATTTGTTAATAAAAAAAGTGTTGGATATTTGCTTCGGGTCTGGTTATCAAAGAGTGGTAGGCAGTGGTACACAGTCTGCCAATCCGGGGTACCATACAAACCGTGAAGTCATTTGGTCACGTTTCGGGATCAGCTTGTAAGTTGCCGGTTCCAACTAGGGCGGCATAGTGGATGTGATTACTACTCACAGTTATTGAATTATAGTAGCAGTGACATCCATTCATGGACCACACTCCAGCTTAACATCAAGCGGGGTGTTGTCATATGTCAAGTCACAATAAAAAAAAACTTTTCAATAAGGTCCGAACAGTACGATACTATAAATACGATACATGTTTTAAAATCAACTTGCATCTGGACACACTATGCTCTTTGTATGCAATCAATGCCTAAGTAGGTAGGAATATAAAAATTGGTTGCCACCCGTAATCGAACCGTGTACTCGAACCACCCAGTCAGGGTCGATCTTATTATATATTGTAATGCGTAATTAAGAATAAATATTCTATATTACTCACACACAGGCAAAGTACCAATAGACGGCGCACAATAGGGTTACCTTAACAAAAATCCCATTTAGGATTATTTATGTTTCAGACACTTTCCTAGTTTAATATAATGTATATACAGTGTGTGGGGGGATTTTACGACAATAAATTAAAACCCGGATAGCTAATAATGTTCTCAAACCACATTTAAAAAATCATTCAAAAATATCCATTACTTTAGCCACAAGACATAATTTTTATTTTGCAATTTTTCTACATGCTGTATTTGTTACTGACCCATATGACACAGGTGAAGGACCCTGGCATCGTTATTTTTATTAAAACTACCTATGCAGTTTAAAATAATGCAAACTGAAGAAACTCCCTATTACACACTCATGTCTATTGAAAATTAAGTATGTGCGAAAGGGATAAAAATATTGTTTTATTTCTATGTTAGTCGCTTTTTGTTTAAACTTTATTTAAGTAGGTCAGTGTCAGTCAGTGCATCACCGGCTTCCTGTGACGTTGTGCGTCCTTACGTATAGTAGTGAATTAATTGTGCGAAACTGGCCATTTTCTATTATTATGACAATTATAATAAACATTAGATTTATTGTGTAGTGAATTAATTGTGAGAAACTGGACGCTTTATAATTATTGTGACGATCTAGAAGAGACACTTACTTTGGGTTATATACATACTACTTATAGTTTTTTAAAATGTATCGCATAAATACATGAATGAATACACAGGAGTTCGCAGATATGAAGAATGTCATTGATTGTGTTTTGTATTTTGAGAAAAAAATGTGAGTACTTTAGTGTGATTAGTTTTGTTCATTATTACCGCCAAAAGTCCCCGAGGAGTACGTTACGTAGGTACGATGACAAGTGCGCTGTTGCCGCTCTTATCACAGGTCGGTGACCATAGGTACACTAATGGTGTTTTATTATTTTTATATTTTTATGGTATTAAGTTTGTTTAAAAAATTTTTTTTAAATTTTGATGTTAGAATTTATTTGATATTTTTTAAAGTATCCTATGAAGTAATATGGACGCTGTTTTAATTTATTGTCGCAAAGTCCCCCCACACACTGTATATAAAAAATCTGGACTATTCCTTTTCTTTACTACGAAATTTTATGACTTAAACTACCAATTCAAGGCGTCGCGTCGCCGTCTCTATGCTAGCCAGGCCAGTGTTGCTTTTCACGTCTTACTTAAAGGAATCAATATTGAAGCCACACGCGGCGAATCTTTTAATTGGATGGCCGACAATGCGAATGTTTTCCCCGACTTATCACGGGAGTTAAAAGACGAGGAAGGTAAAGAGCTCCTTAGAACATTGGTTTAACAACAAAGAAAGATACGGTACGAACTCTGTCTATCTGACGCACTTGAATCCAAAGCTAGGCCTACTGCCGTTAGAACACACCCAATCTCATGCATTCTGTCTCGCTCGCGTCCCACTGTGACAAGATGTTCTATCTCTTTCGTTAAATTTCTCGTTAACGAAATAGGAGATGCAACTGTGGGGGTATCGGTTCCACATTTTGTAGTGAACATTAAAGCGTATGCCGTATCTATATTACACTATGCCAGCGTCACGGCAATATATTCCACTGCGAATTGGAACAGGAACACTTCATATAATAACTAATTTTTAGTAAAATCAAAGAAATCTTGGTCCATACAGCCTAATCTTCAGTTAAATAATTATCCTGTCTTCAGTGGATAAAAGATGAAGTTGAAACACCCTAGTGCCATTAAATGAAGATGATTATGATGGTTTAACAAAGCGGCGGAATATTCTTTACTAAAATTCTTTGGACGGAGTCTTGGATTCAGATTACCTAAACAATCACCATCATCTTTACTCTCATGTTATGTGTTTCATCTCCACCATTCTTTCACTGAAAATATAATAACAAAATATAAAAATTTACGAAAGACTAGGCTGTATGAATTAAGTTTCCTTTGCCTTTCCAGAATAGGAGAACTTAATTAGAAAAAATCGAACCATGTTATTAAGTGCTTATGGTGGAGTCTTATCAACTATTTGTATTTGGTCTGTGCACATGTAGAATTGATAATAGGGAGTTGATATGGTGACCTACGGACCTATCACATTATTAACGGACAGTTACCGGATAATGTTTGTGACAAAATGAAGTATTTGTGGGCGAGCTTCATATTTTGTATAGTAAGTTATGGTTTGATTTATTTATTAAACGTTTTATTTTTAAGATATGAAAATAAAGGCTCCAAAAATATTTACACTCAATTAGGTGATAGATACTACCTACCTATACTTAACTTTTTAATATGATCCAATTTAAGTAAATAATTTAAGTATTTAAGAATGGTAGGCAGTGGTACCCAGTCTGCCGATCCTCGGTAGTACCACCACTTACAAGTATACAGACTGTGAAGTCTGTTTCGAATTTAGTCGCGTTTCGGGATCTGGTTCCAAGTAGGCCAGCATAGTGGATGTGACTGCTACTTAGAGTAATTGAATTGTAGTAGCAGTGACCTTCAATAATGGACCACACTCCAGGTTAACATCAGGCGGGATGTTAAGCTGCCCTGGTTGGCCCCCTCCCCCTTATATCTGACAGCCCTATTTAAGGCAACCAAACTTACAAGTATTATACCGACATTATTTAGTCTATATTTATATTAACTAGTTAAAAAGTACGCCAGTTACAATGTACGTATGCCGGGCCTAACATATAGATTCCACATTAATTAAAATTTATTATGAAAATATTAATTAAATTACGTTATACATAAACAAGATAATAATAAAGCGATAATATTTACCAAACCTAGTTAAAAAATGTTAAAAACACTCGTTACTTGACTAAATGGGTGATATATGGATCAATTGTGTCAAAGGCAAGTTTTATTTAAATGATAATATAACCAACAAAACTTTCTTTAAACCTGAAACCTCTAAATTGGAAAGTCAGTAACAATTCACTTTCCTGAAAGAGTTTCGTCCTAAGTAATTGATTTGTTTAAAAATTGACCCTACAAATATTGAATTAAGTACAGTAAAAGCTCCTTATTCGCGCTTCCTTCATTCGCCTTTTCACTATTCTGGGAATAACAAAAAAACCTATATTCGCGGCTAAAGATTTCTTTATTCGCGGATCTAATCAGTACAAACATTTTAATAAAAAAGGATTCAAATAGGTATCCAACCCAATATCCTTTGTAAATGTATCGTCAAGTGGACTAATAAAAAAGTAAAATAGACCTTATTACAACAACTCGTAAGCCTAAAGTATGTTGTTAAATGATATCGCCGCTGTATTGGTTTCTTTAAACAATTGCCTAATCTTAAAAATAATTGAACTTCATTTTGTTTTCATTTTATACCCCGCAAATAAAGAGTTTTTACTGTACATAAAAATAAGTAGTTAGTCTACGTAATCCTGCCATACCCACCATACTTACCAGACTTTGCGCCCACTGGCTATTATACTCGTACTTCTTTAAACATTTCGACTACTTCTCCTCATTTCTTTTCAACGAGTCAATAAACGCACAAAACAACAAAGGTTAGCTGATTGATAATGCCTAAGACATTGAGCTCATCTACTCGTATTATCGTGTTACTTCTGTAAGTTCGTGCAAATAGGAGTTTATTGTTATTATTAAAGAAATTATATACGATTACTCCAAAAATACTTTTAATAATTTCATCTCTTTCCAGAATTTTACATACTTGTTTAAACAAACTTGTTGGTCAGTGTTGTTTTTATTTTTAACTAGGTGTGTCCGCGAGGTTCTAGGTTTCAACCGCGAAAAATTAGGTTTATAAAAAGGGAAGAGGTTCTCAATTTGATGGTATATCCCTTTTTTTGTATTTATAATTCGATAACTCATATAAAAATGACAGATGGAAATAAAAATAAATATAGAAACTATAGTCAATTGGAAACTATGGTAAAAAAAATAATTAAAATTATCCTATGTTACTTCTAGTGCCTACAGAAATATATGTACAAAGTTTCATGATGATCGGTTAAGTAGTTGTTGCGTGAAAACGTAACAAACAAACCTACATTCACATTTATAATAATCCATCCTGATCTCAACTTAATTGCTTCAGAAAATATCAAGTAAATACAAATAAATATCAAGTAAATACAAATAAATATCAAGTAAATACAAATAAATATCAAGTAAATACAAATAAATATCAAGTAAATACAAATAAATATCCTGTTACAGCGACTGCTACTACAGTTGAATAAATGCGATCCAATGTCTACTGCGCCGGCCTAGTTAGAACAAGCTGATTCCAAAACGCAACTATGTCGCTTCACGGTCCGTGCATTTAATTGATTGGATCTTATTTTGATTAAAATCTCATTTAGATTAATAGTTTTGTTATACATACTTGAAATATATATAAAAGTTTAAGGTTAAATACCGCTATTTTATAAACAGCCTATAAGCGCTATTTTATAAGCGATAATGTAAGTATGTATTGTACTATCATTGATTTGGTTAGAACAATATCGTAAACAAAAATATTTTTATTCTAGATTTTACACGTTTCGACGGCATTTCACGTGAATTTACCCCATTCTGTAAGTATATGTTGCTTTATAAGAGATTATTTGTGAGTTATTGTTTAAGATTAAAAATGTTTCTTTAAATTCCTTAAAATATTTATAAATAAATAAATCAAATTATCACTTTTTACTCAGAGAGATAGGCAGAGACAATGGAGCGCCACTTGCTATGATCCTGACAAAACCACAACTATGACACATCCACAATTCTCTTTATACAATGTTATTTTTTTTATTGTAACTCGACATATGACAGCACCCCGCTTGATGTTAAGCCAAAGTGTGTTCCATGAATGAATGTCACCGCTAATACAATTCAATAACTGTAAGTAGCAATCACATCCACTATGCCGGCCTAGATGGAACCGGCAACTTACAAGCTGATCCCGAAACGTGACCAAATCACTTCACGGTCTGTATACTTGTAAGTGGTGGTACTCTGGTACTACCCCGGATCGGCAGACTGGGTACCACTGTCTACCTTATATACAATATACTAAATGTTCTCTGTTACTTTATTTACAGGAATCAGTGTTAGAATGCTGCGATTTAAATGGCTTTATAGACGATAGTTTTGGTGAAGAATGCGACTTTGAATTAGCATGGACGGGTGAATCTCGATTGGTAATTTCTAACAACAAAAGCGATCAGCCATCAACATCGACCGCCTCACCAAACCTACTTCCAGATGCGTTGAGATTTGATTTGCAAGTACTACCACAAAGTGTAAGTACCCTCTGCGTCTGTAGTTGTAGTGGCCGAAGTTTTTTTTTTATTGTGGCACGACATCTGGTTTCGAACCGTCTGATGGTAAGCCGAGAGGTCCAAGAGTGCCGACGACAAAAAACCGAGTCAGTTCACGGCTGTCCCAGTCGCTGTCACTGTGCCGGCATCCATAATGCCGGCCTAAAGAGTTGGAATCAAAAATTTTCAATCTGTTTCTGAAACGCGATTAAATCGCTTCACGGTTTGCAATGGTTGTATGATATTTATACTATCTGGCAAATAAATTCTGACTGTATAGGTTCCTAATAGATCGAAATTATTGATTTATTGCAGTTTAACATAATATGACACTAGCCTGATGTTAAGCCGGAACTCAGTCTATGAATAGAGGTGACTGCTACCCATTATGCCAGTCTGGTTGAAAAAAGCAGTCGTTTCACTAGGCCGGCCCAGATGATTAACTCAACTGTGCATGTAGTTATTTAACTGAACTAGCAGGATGGATGGAGGGATCCATTGACCGCACTCCAGCCTAACAACAGGCGGGGTGCTGTTACACAATATGTTGAGCCACGATAAAAAACAAATGGGTTGTGAGTGACGTCATGAGACAAATACGAAATACAGCTATATAATGCGAATAAAATAAGAATAGGACGGAATCGGCGCCATTTTGTGACGTCTAACTCTTTAACCAACTTCACTTTAGGATGGTGTCTTTTTCTCTGCGGACCGTCAAGAAAATGACAGCTTTGGATCAGTCAAGTGAAGTTTGACAACAGACCGTCCTATTCTTATTCTAATAGCCAATAGCATAGACCCGCGAAGTTTTGTGTAATTTAATAATTTAGTATTGTTGTTCTTTATAGTGACAATGAAGAACAGCAATTTGCACCTTCAAACGTAATTATTAAATTATACGGAACTTCATGAGCGGTCAAACGTCAAAACGGCTATTATAGCATGTCGCTGGTATAGTTAAGCTTAAAATCAAGTTTTTTTTCCTTATAGTGCGAAATAGAAGAATGCATATTTAAAGAGCTGCAAATAGTTTCTAATACTGGTGTAGTAGATAGCGATGCATTTACAAAATTATTAGACAACTTAACCAGGGATTACCCTGACTGGTCCAGTGCTAAAGCCAGGGTTCTTACAACATGTCTACCACCATCCTCCACTATTGGTTACGAAGCAGATTGTGAAATTAACCAACTCTTAGCTTGCACTTTTGATGTCCTTTCTGAGGTTAGTTTTTTTATATTACATACTCGTATATGAGGGAGTTGTGTCAGGATCGTGGCAAGTGGCGCTTCATTGTTTGTTCATTGTCGCTCATAAACCTATATAAAAATATTTATAATAATTAGAATAATGAAATTTTTTAAATCTTAGTAGCTGGTAAGCCTTAGGCATTAAGCTTGCCATGTACAAACTTTATGTTTTGTGAAATAAAGATTTTAAATTTTGACGATAGGCGTGGCACAACAGTTATTTACGCCTAAAGTCTCGGGTTCGATTCCCGGCCGGAGCAAATATTTGTTTAAAACCTTTTATTTGTAAAATTTAATCGTAACCTTTTATTTGTAATAATTATTAAATATTATAAATAAAAGTATTGAAACAAATATTTGTTATTAAAACAAGAGGTGAGTAGATGTTTTTTCTGGGTCTCTGGTTATCAGAGTGGTAAGCAGTGAAGTAAATTAGATGCGTTTCAGGATCAATTGTAGGTTGTAAGTTGCCGTTTTTAACGATTGGTTGTGACTGCTACTTACAGTTATTTTCTGTAGTAGGAGTCAAGTCACCTCATTCTAGACCGCACTTCAGGTAAATGCCAGGTGATGCCTTTCATATGTTACTTTTGAAAAAAATACTTTTATCCGTCCTATTTTTCAGAACTGTCCTCATCATAAAGAGAAAATTGATAATTGCAAGTAAGTGTATTTTTTTACATTAATATACTAAGCTACTAAACATGCTTATATCATAGAAACTGTGCCATTACTTAATTATAAAATTTAAAATATCTACTACTTAGTAGTAATTGTGAATTTGAAGGAAGCAAGGGAGTTATGTCAGGATCGTGGCAAGTGGCGCTCCATTGTCTTTGCCTATCCCTGTGGGAAAAAGGCGTGACAATTTGATTGATTAATAGTAATAAGTACGTTCATGCGTTCATGAACATGAATTACCTTTTTCATTTTAGACTGCCCCATTGCTTTAATTATTCTATTGTCACAACTCTCTCGTTTCCTTCACATCCACAATTCTCTTCATACAGACTCTATGGTTACAGTGCCGTAACAAGCTTTTATTGAGCGAAAAATTTGATAAACGTAAGAGAAATGTGCGGACCCCTCGTCGTATGACTCTATAAATAATTGGTACTATGATATTATATTAGAATAAGAATAGGACGGGCTGTTGACTAACTTCACTTGACTGATTCAAAGGTGTCTTTTTCTTGATGGTCCGCAAAGAAAAAGATACCATACTAAAGTGAAGTTGGTTGAAAAGTTAGACGTCACAAAATGGCGCCGATTCCGTCCTATTCTTATTTTAATCGCATTATATTGTTTGTGGTCCTTGTGTCCAGGGCCTGTGCATCGCTGGCACTAGTTAGTTAGTTGTCACGCATTTTTCTCACGTTATAATCTTTTTGTTACAGACATAAAAATGAAACTAGTCCCAATGTCTGTCAAATAAGTACATCCAAAATACGGCCGGTAAGTAGTATGTTACTTTAAAATATATATACTTATCTATATACGTAGAAGATATCTATATTATTTATTACTAGCAGCTTGTACTCAGAAGGCAGAAAGAAACAAAAAAGATCACACAGAGAGACATTTGTCTGTCTGTGTGTGTTTTATCTGCGATATTATCTTCGCCTATATATGTGGAAAATGGAGGCGTTACAGGATAGTAGATTAGCGAGTAAATCTTGACAACAGCGTCTATACCAAGGAAATTGTAGGTAAAGCTTTACCTACAATTTCCTTGGCCTATACCTATTACGTATACGCCTATAACTATTTGGTTCAAAACTATCCTATAACTTCGCGCAATTGTCAGTAATACCAAGGTTTATCGCAATGGCAGCGCATATAATAGTTTTTTTTTAATTTATAATGTTGCTCATGAGCGGTAAGGTCTGTTACCACGTACGAGTAGAAATGTCTACAATATATTCCGTCTCTTTTTGGCAACTTTTTATTTATTTCATTACGATACTAAGCTTTTATCATAGAAACTGGGGGACCAACATAAATGTCGTCGTCACTATGCTGGCCAGATATGTTGACCATACAATGCGATCGAGTTACGTCACTTTACACTTGAACAAAAAATATTATCTTCAAATCTATATAAATATCTTTGAAATTAGAATACAAATAGTTGCACAAAGACCTGTTAATTTTTTAAAAGAGAGATCGTTAGAAAAGAATTCCGTAACGTAAATTTCAAAATCATGTAATAAGTTTTACCAAAACACCATACAGACACTTCTTTTCTTTCAGAAAAAGCGCCGCACCTTCTGTGAATTACCACAATTGGTGAATAGTTCAATATTGGAGAAATGTGGTGCAAATTCAATTAGTTACTTAATGTACAAGCAACGCCCGAAGGCATCAATTAAATCCATTAAGCAATTTATTCGGAAGCCCAACTTTTCTTGGTTGAATTATAAACCATCGGTTAGTATAGAGTTTTCTTTTATTTGATGAACCGTTGATAAAAGGTTTGGTTTTCGCAAGTAGTTTGTTCATTTATAATATATTTTATTGTGACATATGACAGCCTCTTGCCTGATGTTACGGTGATGTGATCGCCTCGTGACTGCTACTATAGTTTAAAAACTGAAACTATAGTTTAAAAACTGCAACTATAGTCCAAAACGCGCGTAACGTAGGTACTCGAAGGTTACTGCAATGTGGATATGACTGCTACTTGCAGTAACCTACGAGTACCTACGTTACGCGCGTTTAGTAACAGACACCGATAGCAGTTGACCGAGTCGCGCGAGTTGGTCTATTCAACCTTCATT
Organism: Tinea trinotella; assembly: GCA_905220615.1. Lineage (NCBI taxonomy): Eukaryota > Metazoa > Arthropoda > Insecta > Lepidoptera > Tineidae > Tinea > Tinea trinotella. The sequence continues at coordinate 8,055,959 of HG992314.1, forward strand.
ACTATATAAATTATACTGTAATGATAGTATTGACATATGCCAAAAAGTATTGAGTCAACCTAGAGTGTAATCATGCGTAAGACTGTCTACATGCAACAGTCGAATTCAACATGCAGGCCTTGTTGAACTCCAGCCACGTAAACTGAACCCTAAATGTGGTAGTATAGAACTAAAGCACTTTACTGAGGAGGTTCCGCGATGGTGGAGCGGTGCAGGAGAGGTGTGTTTTTATTCACATTATACTCTTCGCGTACACACTCGGTCACATGACAGACAGACACACGACTTAAACACACCTACACCACCGCCAAAACCACCCAGGGCTGTTCGCAAATCGCCCCACTCCAAATTCTCTTCCCACAAAAAAATTCGAGGGAAGAGGCCTCGCCCACCAGAGGTCCCCTTTCCCTCTCTTAGCCAACTAGTTCCCCTAGCATACCTCACATTCATTGACTCCAAAGTCGGGCTTCACTCGACTTTGGAGTCAATTCTATTTCTCATGGATCACCCGCTTCACAGGGGGGTCCACCACTTAATCGCGCTAATATATCCGAATGTAATAAAGCACTACGCGGTGGTGGCTCCACCACCACCGCGTACAGTGGTGGTGGAGCGCTGTACAACAGAAACCTATTCTATTTATGAATAGGTTTCTGTTCATCTGTAGATTTCAAAAGGTTTAGTCTCACTCTGTCTTCATCTATCTTCTTACAGTGCATAACAACGGCGGAATCTTCCAAATGCGTCATGAACAAAATGGGTGTACTTAATAAATATGGATTTGTGGATTACTTTAAAATGAAGAACAAAATAAGAAATTTTACAACAGGAAACAGTGAATGGAATGAGCTAAAAGAAACACTTCTCAATATTTTCACTAGCTCCCAATTTTATGGTGAACATTGCACATCACAAAGGAAGCTTTTAAATGTCATCGATACTTTACTATCTGTAAGTCTTTTGTTTTCATTTTAAAATATTACATTTTTGTTGCTTGTCTTAAACCTCTTGATGTTAAACAAGAAACTATATAAATGATGATTATACAAGCGGCACGTTTTGACGTTTGGTCCGCTCATGAAGTTTCGTATAAATTAGTAATTACGTTTGAAAGAGCAAATTGCTGTTCTTTATAGTGACAATAAAAAAACAGCAATTTGCTCCTACAAACGTAATTAATAATTTATACGGAACTTCATGAGCGGACCAAACGTCAAAACTTATCCTACGGTCTATGTCGGTCACTTTAGTTCCTCTACAAATCGTTTCTGATTCACGTGCTGAAACTCTTTTGCTGAGGCTCGACATATGTTAGACGCCTGATGTTAGACTGGAATCGACTGCTACTATAGTTATAGTTTGTAAAACAATCGACAAGTGGAATGCCTTGCCAGCCCATGTGTTCTCTCCATTCTATAACCTTGGATCCTTCAAGCGATGCGTAAAGAAGCTCTTTTGACCGGCATAGTGACGGCGGCTGGGGCAGCTGTGAACTAACTCAGTTTTTTCAGTTGTCGTCACTCTTGGACCTCCACTTGCTTATCATCAGGCGGGTCGAGGTCAAATGTCGTGTCACAATAAAAAAAAGTAGTAGTCACATAATATATACCGGCCTAGTTGGACATATCTCTCTTTTCTTTATAGCGATACCGCTTAAGTAGCCTTAGTATACACTAAGGCTACTTAAGCTATATATAAGCTTTTTAGCACTATATACTACTGATTAGCTATACACTATATACTAGCTAAAGGAATTATTAATATTTTTAATGATCACTAAAGGATATCATTCATTTTGTATGGGGACTTGGGCTTAATTGTATTAACAGTTTAATATGCATTTTAAAATAGTTTGATGTACGAAGATTACAATGTAATTGTAATCTTTATTTGCATTTTTATTTTGCATAGTTTAGGTGTGCAAAAAGATCAAACTATAAATATGACAGTTTAAAGCAGAACAAATATGGCATTGACAGATGATACAAAATTCATATTTTATTGTCCAAATAACTCAATTGCACAGCAATTAAAGGCAAAATTGTTATTAGTTTTATCAATACATGTATCGAAACTACCATTTATATGTTTTTTCATCATCGGACATTACAAATGTAGAAGCCCAAAAGAATGATGTCCTTAACTTTTCAATAATCACGTTTTGATACGTTATCCCCCTAAAATTAAACTAAGGTGCGGTCCAGCAGTGGAGAAAACTATTGCCACGGACAAAAGATCGGTAGTAGGAGTTTGATTTTTTTATTGCGACTCCACATATGACTGCACTCTGCTTGATGTTAAGCTGGAGTGTGGTCCATGAATGGATGTCACTGCCGCTACAATTCAATAAGTGTAAGTAGCAATCACATCCACTATTCCGGCCTAGTTTGAACGGCAACTTATAAAAATACCTATGCACAAAACACATTGATTATAACAGCAGTTTTGTTTTTTCCACAGACCTGTCCGTCATCAAAACGCAAGAACAGCCTAGTTTGCGACAATTTCTTCACAGCAGTCGGAAGTGAACCTCAAATAACAGAATCTCAGAAGAGGCTAAATTACATTTTGGCTAATTTAAGAAAATCATACCATCCCAGACCTTTTCTAGGTTCGCCATTCCGCTATAGTCCCTTCAAAGCGACAACTCAGTCACAACCACAATCAACGTCCAGGGCGTATTCTTACTACATCCATAACATTACCAATCCGAATCACTTATACAGTCATAAACGTACGCTGATTTTGATCCCGGTGTATAAACGTTCAGAAATAGAAAATAGACATTATGAATAATATCTCATTATAAAATTAAATTTAATACTTAGAAAGTAATTATTGTTTTTAAAATAAAATAATTTTGTGGCTTATTGTCTTATTTCAATTCAATTTTTTAAATGATTTGCAGCCATCTTAGTTGCGGAGAGGATGATAATGTCATATTCAATATAGCGAGGAGGTCGCAAAAGTGCATTATTTCATGCACTATTCATGCATTATTTCATGAATAATGGTCGTTTTGCACGAAAAAAAGTAAAAATTATAAATTTGAATTCACCTAATAGTGTATTTTGGAATGATGTCTGAGTTAGGAATGAAGTACTGAAAATAATACAAATTTGTATACTGTATTTATTTTCATTATTGTAAGTAAATTTTATACAGTACATTTTTCAAATTTTGGCAATATAGTGCCTACACTCATATCCTTTATCGTGTCGTAAATAAGCACCCTAAACTAAGTAGGTTTTTTTAGTCATCCGCGCTCATCGACCTTCTAGTGCTCTTTTATTCAACAAGTAGAGGCAATAAATAAGATTAGGCAATAACTTTTTCTTACACATACCGGGTGTAAAAATACACGCAGCAATACCTTTTACCACGTGCATCATTATTAATACTAAAATTCTAACGCGTTTTTTATATAATATTTTCAAGATATTTATGTAAATTATTTTTCTAAAGCCGCAATAGATAAAAATAATATACACTACCGCGATAAAATAATTTATATGATTCAATGACCGCGAGCTCTATTGCGAGGTCAAAATACTTAATGGTAACTAATTACCAACCGTTGCATTTGAATTGACGTTTTAAGTTGATAAAATAAATGTAGGCATATAATTTGATTGTATGAAGAGAATTGTGAATGTGAGTGAAGCGAGGGAGTTGTGTCAGGACCGTTGTAAATGGCGCTCCATTGTCAATGCCAATTCCTGTGAAAAAGGGCGTGACAATTTGATTGATTAAGAAAGTTTGCTTGTGCTTGCCTGAGCATAATGCATACATTTCTGTTTCATTGGATTGCTTTTTATCAATTTACACCCGGTAATAATTTTAAATTCATAATTTAGTTATTAAACTTTGTTTGTAAATAAAACACAATTTAAGCGAAATGGACAATTTTATTACAGTTGTACAGTTGCATAAATTACAGTTAATTTTTGTCATGCTGAAAATAATGTTTCTAATTGTCACAATTATCAGTCTCAAATATTTTCGCTGAATTCATAGTATAATTCAATAGTTTGAGTTAATTTTCAACTCGGCTCACAAAAAGCTTCGCTTGAAGGGTATAAGTACTTAAAAAAGTTTTCGTTATGTAAAAGCCTACGTAGCCCGAGTTTTTGCGGACCGAGTTGCAGACTAACTCTATATTTTATATAATTTATAAATGCACGAATTATAATATACTATAATAAATTTAATTTTAAAAACGAATTTATAATTTTATTTTAATTAAATTTCCAAAAATAAATAAATTGACGATTATATAATGATCACACTTTATAGGTTAAAATCGTGTCTTAATAATAAAATTGAAGAATTAAAACAATAATAAATTAAAAAGTAAATTAGGATTTCGAGTTTTACTCGTTATTGCATTTATATAACAAAATATAGGATTTAAAATAACTTGAAAGGCACCCAATCTACTTTAAATTTTGTAAATAAAATTCATAAAAAAAAGATATAAAGTTTGTGATATATTCCAATTTGCCCCATAATTTTGAGCCGTTTTGAAACGACAACAAAATATGGTGGGTTTATACAAAATAAAAATAAGAAAATTTTTCCCTAAAATTAAATGTCATAAATCCAATGTTTAGCGAAGAAGATAAAATCGGAATCACAATCACAAAGAAAAAACACAATTGATAAAATAACTTTACAACTCTTGTCATATTTATTTACATTGTAATGAATCTCGAATCTTATAAACTATGGCATATTAAGACTTATAGTATCAAAATTTCTTATCGATCTATTATCTGAACTATTTATGGAACCATTATTTATTCGAGTCAGAATTTCTTGTTGTAAAGACTTAAGGGTTCTGACAGCTGCGGAATCTTGTGTTGGTACTAAAAGTAAGGCTCTCCTTGCGTGTGGTAGGGCTTCTGAAGGTTTATTGGCCGCTAACATAGCCCTCGCCATTGCGTAGGCGCATTCGAATGCATTTGGCCGTAAAACTGCAGCACGAGCAGCTAGCTCTAAGGCTTCTGCTGGTTCCTGAAAAAAATTAGAACGTTATTAAATTACTCAGAATTGATAAAATCATACAAATGAAAATATCAAAGAGTGGTAGTGGTCTGCTGATCCGGGGTAGACCTTGAAGTGATTTAGTTCCGTTTCGGGATCAGCATGTAAGTTGCCTGTTCCAATTAGGCCGGCCGGAATGTGACCGCTACCTACAGTTATTAAATAGTAGTGACATCCACCAAGAGGGTGCTGTCATATGTTAATGAGTTGTGTCAGGATCGTGGCAGGATCGGCGTTCCATTGTCTCTGCCTATCCCTGTGGGAAAAGGGCTTGACAATTTGATTGATTGATTGATAATAATAATAATTTAGTAACTACTCACATTTAACCTTCTTTTACATCGTGACATATTCAACAGCAAATTCGTCTTCAATTGAACAAAAGAAGACACATGCTCATGTGGCACAGGTTGCTGTGAAGTTGGAGTCGTGAATCCTTCATCATTAATCAGTGGATTGATCTTCTTCAAAGCATATTGATATCTATGTGCAGCTTCCGTAGGTCGAGATTTGCGATACAGCAAATTTCCATCTTCTAATAGTTTGTTTAGCAGGATTAACCTGTATTAGAAAGAAATTGAAAATTAATTTCTGTCCATCTCTATGTATAACCTAGATTTAACAAGAACGAAACTCCGAAGTCCTGTTATTCTAGATTATAAGAGTGGTAGGCAGAGTAGTAAATTGTCAAGTCTGCCGAACCACTTTCAAATGCACAGACTGAAGAGAAGTAAGAAGCTTCGGGATTATCAGTTCCAACTAGGCCGGAATAGTGGATATGACTGCTACTAGCAGTTATTAAAATAAAATAGCAGTCGCCTGCATCTATGGACCAGACATATTTCGAGCCATAAAAAATAAAAAGTGTGTACTAACATGAATTCCGGTTTGCCTGAAGCCATTACCCATGTCGTTGGTCCTAATTTAGCTCCTCTTTTAAGGAAACAGTTCACAACCTGTAAAGTAATTAAATATTATGTTTTATTTATACTTCTTTATAAAGCTTCTGAAGTGCGTGTATCATAGAAACAGGACGACCAAAGTGCACATATTAAAGAAAGGTTGGTACCGGCAAGTGGTTTTGAATCTGTGATCTCAGTTTTCGTAACCATTGCACAACCACTACACCGCGGTCGCCTGATTAGAATTTAAAAATCAACAAATATTTTATACCTGGCGGTATCTTAGTAAAATATTCTTGTGGATCATAAAAAAATATTTAATTTAGTCAACTTATACAGTCAACTTAACTGAATTAACAATAGAAATAAAAAAAAAACTAAAAAGCGGGTGATTAAAAACCACCTTGTAAGTGTCTATCAAAAACCAATGTGTTCACACTTCACTTCGTTCGTTCAGTGTCTGCGGTATTTATTATACTACGGTATACTAATCTGTTAAGTAGCTTATACGTTTAGTGATCCAGATTATGGGAGATAAAGATATATTTCCTCTAACCTTACAATGACTTGAATCATAAATATGATTAAGTAGGTACTTACAGGAACATTACGCTGTCCTATAGCTCGGTCTAAAGGTCTCAATCCGCTGTGATCCACACGTTCCAAAGATGCACCTCGCTCCAATAATATTTCCGAAAGTTCTGCTGAGCCACCACAAGCGAGTCCAAGCGGTGTACGGCCACTATTATCAGGTTGATCTGTTAAGAAAAATTAGATGAATAACGCATGTAAAATGACATAGGATACTTTATGGATTCTTCAAGAGATACATGAAGCACTGGGGTCAAATCTAAAACATACACCTCGCCTAATGTTTAGCTGGAGAGCGGTTTATGAACGGAGGCAGCTACAGTTAATTATTGCAGTTATTTAACTGTTTATATATTTAAATGGAAATATATAAGAATGAAAGTGGGATGAATAATCTGATGTGATTTATAAATCCGATGTGGATGCGTTAAACAACCAGGAGGGTGTTTTTTTTCGATCAAATCGAAGACATCCTCAAGAAAGCTGAGGTTGCCTAGTGCCCATAACCGTAGAGTGTGTATGAGGAGAATTGTGGATGTGAAGGAACCGAGGGATTTGTGTCACGCCTATATCCCCGTGGGAAATAGGCGTGACAATTTGATTGATTGATCGATATATTTAAATGTATATTAACTGCAACAGCCACATCCACTATGCTTAGTCTAGCAAATTCCAACTAATCCCTCGCGATTGAGTGAAGTGTCTTCGCGGTCTTCACACTTAAAAGTGGTGGCAGACTCGGCATATGACCACCAACTACCTTTTACACTACTCTTGCACGATGACTGATAATGACGGTTAATAATAATTACAGGTTTACCTATAGTAGCGCCTTTATCAATTAATAAAGCGATGATATTGATCCTTGATCTCAGACATGCCCATCCTAGGGCTGAAATACCATCAGCGTCCACTGCATCCGGATCGGCACCTGGGAAAACGAAGGAAACAATATAAATAAAGTTATTAATAAGATATGCACAGATATTTGGGTTTTGCACGCCATTAATTAAAAAAGGAAGAAGAGGACATTAGTTCGAAAAAACTCTCCGCGTGTTTTCATAATAGAATTAAATATCTATTGACAAATAGATTCTTTAATACACAATGTGGATAACGCATTAATTTTTAATTTAAGTAATGAAAATAAATCATTATTATATTAATAAAAACTAATCGAGTTATCTTGTTATGTACATATTTTATTAAATATGTGAAAATTTGAAATGGATACTTAAAGCAATGTAAATATAAGTAGATAAAATTCATTTGTACATACTGTAATTTTTCTTATTATTAAATATACCAAACAAATTCCCACCTTGAGACAACAACATTTCGACTACATCAGCATGACCTTCAGCAGCAGCCAAAATAATTGGTATTTTACCATTAGATCCCATCACATCTGCCCCAGAATCAATGAGCCTCATAACTAATGTAGTTCTCCCATTTTTCGCTGCCAAAGCTAGTGGGGACATGTCCCTAGCATTCAAGGAATATGGTAATGCTCCTCTAATGAGCAAGGCATCAGCAATAGCGGCGTTACCAGTTGAACATGCCGCTGTTAGAGCTGTTTCCCCAGTAACTGGACATACTCCCTCAGGCTAAAAGTAAAATAATAAAAAAAAACATTAAATTTGAGTGGTTACCACGACGGTAAGTCTTACCAAGTCTTAAGTTCGATCCCTAGTTGGAATTAAATTCTTTAATATAATTAATATGATTATATAAAGATATGAGAGAATTAGTCTAGTCAACATGTGCTTTTTAGGTCAAAACGTTTTCGTATTCTTCGAAAATTATGATGGACCCCAATTCTCTTAACATTATGACGGTGAAAAATCAGAGAAATTGTGCCGCGGTCGCTGATTGGTTACGAAGATAACCACATCAACTGTTTATCTACGAGTGAAACAGATATACTAATATAGAGCAAATTTATATTAGTATATCTTTAGTATTTAGTCTAGTCAACATGTGCTTACTGCTATGGTAGCCATGCCGTGTATGTGTCTGACTTATTATATTTAATTTAGGTATTTACTATTAACTCCGCAGTATCTAAAGATTTAGTCTAGTCAACATGTGCTTACTGCTATGGTAGCCATGCCGTGTATGCGTCTGACTTATTATATTTAATTTAGGTACTTACTATTAACTCCGCAGTATCTAAAAGATATTCCACTATATCAAGATGTCCATTTTGGGCAGCGGCTATTAAAGCATGCCTCGAACCTGGGACCATTTGTTCAATACTCTCCTCATCTAAATCAATGGAGTTCCTATCATCACGCCCCGTATGGCATCCCAGTAAATATATCACAGTGTCTCGGTGGCCATTTTTAGCAGCATGTACTAGCGGGGTTTGTTCTGCTGTGTCTGTATGTCGTAATGATGCTCCTAAAATTAAAATAAATTATATTATTACATTATTATTGTATCGTGCATGTGGTATGTACAACAAGTTATTCTGTAATATTGATCCTTTTAATCAAGGTTTGGCCGGATTTAAAAAGCAGGTACGAGAAACAATTCAGATTAAATTTATTAATGAATGAAATGACTTTGCAACACTATTTCCTTTTTTTCTTCTTTTACTTTTTTTTTGATAGTTTAAGTAATTGGAATACTTTTTTGTTAGTGTAATTTTTTAGGTTTCTTTTTTACCATATAGTTTTGAATTCCTTTTTTGTGTAAATTGCTATCTCTTTGTATGTTTTATAATTATTTGGAAACTTTGCTGATTTGTGTACTATATTTTATGTTATATTTTTTGCATTGTACAATTGTATGTTTCCTTAAAAAAGTTAAATAAATAAATAAATAAATAATGACGGTTTTAAAAACAAGCGCGGCTTGTTGGTGAGCACACCAGTTTGATTCATAAAGTCCTGAGTTCGATTCCCGGTCGGAGTAAATATTTGTATTAAAGATTTCATTGTAAATCCTATTAATTAGATTTAAAATTACAAATCTTTGTTTTATAAAAAAGGCGGTTATTCGCTCCTGGTCTGGTTGTCGAAGAATGGTTGGCAGTGGTGATAAAACATGAACTGACTTAATCGCGTTTCGGGATTAGCTTGTAAGTGTTTCGGTTCCAACTAGGCCAACTAGGCATGGCCTAGTCCATAGTTATTGTGGCTATTCATTTACCTCACTCCAGATTAACATTAAGCGGGGTGCTGTAATATGTAGAACAGACATAATAAAAAAATGTAGTATCAGGAAATCATACCTGCAGCAATTAACCTTCTAGCGACGTCGGTATGTCCTTTCTGGCATGCCAAAGATAGTGCACTGCATCCTTGCGAATTAGTCATCTCTAAATCGGCTCCGAACTCCAGTAACAACGCCACCATTGACAATATTCCTTGGTAAGCAAACATACATAATAACGGTGCATTCCCTAAGCTATCAGTAATTTGATTTGCGGAACCACCAGCTAGAAGCATTAGTCTTGATACTTTAACATTAGGTGTATAAATATTTCTTAGATTAGCAATAGCTTCTCCAACATTACACGAACTTGATGCGACAAGAGCAGCCTGCAAGTCTCTTGGACAAAATCCAAGTTGTGCTGGGCCCAAGTTTCTGTACATATGTGCCTTTAAAATGTGGTGCCCCAACTCCATAGTCTTCTCTGGATCTAAAGGAGCCTGAACTCTGGAGAGTCTGAACGCAATGCCACAATGTCCCGCTCTCAAATCACATAAGAATTTAGGACTTTCATTGTCATCTCTCCTTATTAACCATTCCCTGAACGATGGATGGAAGAACATATATGTATTGTCCATTCTTTTGACTAGGAAATCTGATAATGTATCAAATCTTTGACGGAACTCATCCCAAGGAAGGAATGTATCAACTAATAAGGAATTCACTGAATAATAAATCTCCACCAAAGTAAGGGGATATAATGCAGCTAAACATACGCTCAGTATATGTGTGACTTTCTCAAAAGATTGGACAGTTGGGAACTTTAAGTTAAACTGCAACAGGAATATTTGAGCCAGAGATATTGGAACCACTTTATAGTTCGTAGATTTAACAACAATATGACTTCTCTCCAATAAATCTAAAATTAATTTTAGGAACAGGAAAGAGCCTTGACTTAGGTGAAGAATATATTGTGCGAATTTTGTAATCGAATTGTGATTTCCGTCTTGTTTCCCTGCGGAACATTTTATATTAGTTTCGATAATAGGTGCAGCGTCGATCCTTGTGTGGAAATATTCCATTAGGTCTTTGTGAACATTATCAGATTCATCTAAACTTAGTCTGGTGTAGGGCAGCTGCTTTGCTAATTCGGAGAATTCTGTTCTTACTGTGGCTACTATTTTTAGCCACGAAGGTGTTTCGGCGATATAACGCGCAAGGAAAGATGCAATCGTATAGCCGTGGTCTGGCCTGTGATATTCAGCTTCGCAAAGACTGTCAATCAAGATAATACTGTTTTGAAGGTCAATGCTGTTACTTTTGCGTAAAAATACAAGTGGCTCGATTATTCCTCTCATGAAAGCTAAATCTGGATCAGCGATGCATTCTTTTAATGATAGACAAGCTAAGAGATGTGGTTCGCTTAACAGGTATTCTCTATAAGCTTGTAGTCTTGGTGCTTGACAGAGTTGTGCGGCCAATGAGTGAACAAATTCGCCGACCAAACACGTGCTGTTATTGTCCGCCTGTAAGAAAATTATTTTTTAAATATATTTCATAACTTAAAATAAGATGTCGAAACATGTTACATCGGAATGCTAGACGTACTTGACAGAAGTGATACGCGACTACGTGGGATGCTAAGTGTGTAAACATGCCAGCAAGTAATTCTTCAGGTAGAATTTCTCTGATATCTGATTGTTCTCTAAGTTCCTCGTAATCATAATTCCTTTTTCTTCCAAAGCATGAATATTCTACAAGTTGTAGAATCAATGCAGTTTTTCCTGTTCCAGGTGAGCCGGATATCAATATACCTAGAATCGAAAGAACATTCATATAATTTCTTGTTCTACGGAATTTATTAACACATGTTTTTCTATTATTATAATAATATTGATAATATTTACCTCCTGAACTAGATTCTAATGCTTTCTCCATATCTCTGATTAGCCATTGTCGTCCAGAGAAGAAATTCTTGTTGTCTGTTGAGGGTACTTCGAAGAAAAGAGGTTTTAAGGTTAATTGCGGCGATGGGTGTACTGTAACAATAATTTTATTGGTTAGTACTGATCTATTTTGTAAGTAAAATGGTAATGCACTAGTATTTAGTGCATTTAGGTTCTGTTGAATAATAAAATTACCATACGACTATATTTGTAATTACTGTAAAGAAGGTAACTTTTTACCACATGAAAACCATATGAAATTCTATATTCTTTTTTATTCGTCTTCACTTAAAGATTGAAACTAACCCTTTTTAAATTCATTTGAAGAGCAAGATTGCTTACTACTACTACTTCGGGCTGATCGTCTTGCTGCTGTTTTTCGATTTTTAAAGAAACCACTTGACATTCGTGTTAGTTCTTCAGATTTTGCATTTTGTAAAGCTGGAATAGCAAGAATTACTTATAGAAAAATGAATCTATTAGTGGGAGTCGAAAAGTATTTATATTGTGGCTCAACATATGTCTGCACCACGCCTGATAGTAAGGCATTCCATGAATCGTGGAACTCCGACTGCCACTACAGTTAAATAACTTCAAATTGCAGTCGCATACACTAATCCGGCCTAGTTGGAACAGCCGGTTCAAGCTAATTCTAAAATGCGACTGAGTCACTTCACAGTATTTTTAAAGTAGCAGTGAAGTAGATTAGCATTCTAGGAAACGGTTATTTAATGTCAGCGTTGACATAAAATTTAGTCATTTTAATAGCAATACCTAATATTTGAAGAAAAAACAGTTTATTACCATTAACTGAATGTCGTCTACTACCAGGACTTGAAGAGGAGCAATTACTAGCTGCAGATAAGGACATAGACGCAAGAGATCCCAAAGAATCCCTGCCTAATGGTGTCGCTACTTCTACTTCTGATGATCCCGTGAGAGTGGATACCTGAGGATTAAAATAAAAGTATATCTTTGAATTAATTTTACATAGGACCTTGGAAAGACCTTGGTAGAGCTCCGTGAACATTACTACTAAGTATTATAATTACCATCAACAGGTAGGATCATCGTATTGATAACCTAGATTTCCTTACACTAGGTGTGCTGCAAGGCATTAGTCTGGCTCCTTGCCAATACTTAATATTTGATGATAGATAAAAGATCACATTATAAACAATAATAAGCGGATACGAATTAATTTTTCAAATGTCAAAATAAGGTAAATTTTGATATTTGAGTAACTGTTATAGTAATTCAGCTTCCACGTGGGGACAAAGACAGGTGTATGAAATCGTAACAAAAAAAGATCGTCATAACGATTACGCTGGGAACAAATTGTACAAGTAATTCACAACAGATTTCTAGGCACGATAAAAAAATTGTTAGTAAAGATGTGTTCACGGTTTTTAGGTCTACCTCCTTTTCAGCTGATGTAAACAGTACATTGCATTCAACGTTCAACGTTTTGTGTGATTTATATTATTTTTTATTCAATACAAAACTAAATACGTATTTAGATTAAACTAAACCAGATTTTAATAGTAGACAGAACAATTATAAGAGCAAACACGTTGTTATTCACATACTAGATTCACCCATTATTGCATTTAATTAATTCGTCCTCTGCACGTTTAATTACATTACTCATTCAATTGGCGCTATTTATCACCATTTAAGGATTTTACATGTCTAGCATATTTCATTAAAGACTAAAATTAGCTAAATGTATACCAATAGGCGGCCCGTGGTTGAGTTCGGTTATAATTTGCATTTAAAAGTTTTCTAGTTTAATTTAAACCTTACCTTTACATATATTCTTAAGAAGGTATCCAAATTTTATTACTCTAAAAACGTCCTCGCTACTAGATGTGAATTAAAAATGAAAATTTTCTACACAACATTTATTTTACTATTTCCCTCTCTATCTATGATTAATTATATTTTGTTAGTTTTATTTATATTATTACTTGTTTTTTTTTCTAATTAAGCGAGGTACATTTTAAGAATAGTAATGTAAATATTGTATTAAGGTTGAATTAACATCCCAAACGGGAGAATAGGGTCGGAGATTTTGGGAACATAGAAATGACTTACTTTTGCAATTCCCAAAAAGGCCCATGTGGGATGTTTTTCGCGCAATATTATGGAAATATTTGGTTTTACATAAGTTCCGCTACGTTGTTTAAATGAATAACTGCATTTAATGTATTATTTTATACTAACCGGACTAGTGTTATGTGAGGCAAGCGTGTGCGCGTCCAACGATGCAAGAGAACCGCAGCTGTCGCGTGTTTTGTTACGCGACGATCGCCTCTCGCCAAGAAGTAAGCCCAATCGCATGTATAGGTCATTCTGTCTTCTTGACTCGCCATAACCAGTTGGCTTTATGTGACCACCTTCGTCATCTAAAAGGGGAAAATTATATAAATTTAATAGCGTTAATAAAAAAATTAATTACAATCATTTGGCATCTGAGATTTTGGTCTAAATATTGCATAGCTGAACTATTGTGGTATAGCTCCATACAACGTCCTTCTGTATATGATTTCTTATGGTAATTCCTTGTAGCAGGTGCCAACTGATTGTAACTGTATAGGACATATTAACATTAAAACACACGAATAGCATTCATAAACGACACGACTCGCTTTAAAATATGTTTTGATTTGTATAAAATCTCGATCTAAAATCATGCACTTGTCTTTTGAAACTTTATTTGCAATTCATGCGGCAAATTTGTAGCAAAAATAGCTTTGCAATTCTTTTCTGGATTTCATGCGAACAAGATGAAAAAACACAAAATAACTTCGATACAATCTAGAAATCTATTCTATGTGACCTTACTTGTTAATACCATTATAATCTTTGTTAATCCATTTCCTACTTCCCATATTTGGTTTCAATTAACTATTGTGCCTACAAGAAGCTCACTCAGCCAATTAATTCTTAATGTCATGTGAATCTACGAGTAATATCATTTGAACTTGGTTCTCTAATTTTCTCGGTAAATACTAAATATTTACTTCGTTTTACAAACAATAGTACATCACAAAAAAGTCTAGAGAACAGTTACAGTTCTTTCGTTCTAAAAAATACAGTTTATTTCTTTAATAATTTATCTTATTTTATTAACTGAAGGTTGCAAAAATTAAATTAAAAATGTATAATGTAAGACTATCATATTATGTAACCCAAGTGAGCAACAGAAAAAATGGTCAAAGTCGGTAAGTTGTGGTGTAAAATGAGATGCACCCCGCACCTGCGAACAAAAGTGCGGAAACTATAGCCACAGATGGATTGGGCGTGGGAACAGTAACACAAAAATGACCCCTCTTTTTTTGTATTTATTTTTTATTATGGCTTGTAAGACAGCACCCTCCTGTAGGCGACTGTAGGGGTACCATCTACTTCGCTGATACTAATAGGAACCGGCAACTATCAAGCTGATACTGAAACGCGACTATGTCACTTTACGGTCTGTACATGATTCGACAGACTGAGTAAATGACCAACTGTCTGCTTACCACATTGAAAACCCAGAATTTTCAAAAATGGCACGCTCAATTGCTCAATGTTATATAAGTTTTAAAATTATTAGATATTGATTACATCAAATTTAATATTTATTTTATCGTGATATTTATTATTGGTAGAAATTTCCAATTAAAACTCAATATTTTATTAACGGTTCGAAAAGACATTTTAGCGTGAAGATAGGTTTAGAGAAAGCTACTTGTATGAAGAGAATTCTATCGCCCATTAAGCGGATGTGGGAATCCATACAAAACGTGAGTATAATCGTTCGTGTAGATAAGGGGTGGGTATTGTAAATTAATTATATTGAAACAACATCTTCCGCGGTATATGATCAGGATCAGAGATAGATAAAAAGTAGGCTCTCCCACGCTTCTAGAAAGCAGGTTCGCCTGCGTCTGCGCATGTCCCTGGTGTCATTGCCGTCTCGTAAACAGGGATACGTTGTTAGACATTCCTGTTACAGATTCATTGAACTTTTATTACTATTATAGCCCTTTTGAATTAATGTAAATTATTTAAGTATTTGAATGAAGTTAATAGTTAAATTATAATTTTAAAAATGTTCAATGGGACCCACATCCGTTGAATGTTTTTATGCTCTATTTGTTGCCACTTTACAATAATAATGATGGTTTTGAATGTTCCTAGTACTGTCCGGAAATAATTGCTTTGTCATCGATTTAATGAATGGTTTTCGAAGCACTTTATCGGAGGTATAAAGTGTTAAAGCAAGATTCTTTGATGTTGAAACAATGACATCATTCTTGTCAAGTGTCGAATCCAATTAGGTACGCTTGCGTGAATTGACATTATTCTTTGGAACTGTACCGATTAAGTATTGTTAACGTAGATGATCCTGCAAGGTTTATGGAGTATGTAACCGAAAGTGGAAGGTTCAATGTAAACTGCTTGTCTACGATAGATGTAGATTAGAATCAAATTGTCTCTGCGAATACCTGTTCACGTAGAGCAAGTTAAATGAGTAGAAATCTACTACATATTGGGTCAATAGTTTAATTAGGTATAATACACGAGGTGGGTGGGCAGATTTCAAAGCATAATTGTTAAATATTAATTTTGAATTGCAAATTCTATAAGTTTTTTTTTGGGCGAAATTATACTTGCACCTCATAAGCTTTAAGATTTTATGGAACATATCATGTGACAGTAGGATCCACCTACGTGTTGAAAATGAACCAATATGGATGTCACCATTTTTGGGGTTATCTCGATGCCAATCTAAAATGAAATTTATATTCATAATATTATGTTTCGTTTTTCTTCTTGTTTAGGTTTCCATAAATACTAAGCTACTAAACGTGCTTGTTATCATAGAAACTGGGCGACCAAAGTACACATATCAAAGATACATTGGTATTGGCAAGTGGTTTTCAACTGGGAGTTCTTGGTTTTACTACTACTCGACCACGGTCCCCTTCATATTGTTTTCATTTATAAGTCAGTTAAAAGTGTGTTTCAAAAGCGAACAAAAACTTAGAAAGCAAGACTTGATCCTTTCACTTGATCATATCAATAGGTTGTAGATATTTGCATACACAACTTGAAAGGCTTATTTAATCTCTATGATCTTTATCAATACGATGCTGCGACTTGCGACGCTACTCTTACTATCATCACTGAAGATCAATATTGTCGCCCACCAGGGGCAAAACTTTGTCACCGATGTCCTACGATAAAGAACAGTGTATTGTATTCATAATACTATTACATCAAGCTTATCTTGTAATGCCAAATAAATAAAAATCAGATAAACATAACAACTTAATTGCTATAAATCAATAAGCAAAGAAAAACAAAAACTGACGTGCACGAGCTCAAGACACGAAAAAGTTTTGACAATCCACAAAAAAAAAAACTCAAAGCAAATAAATCACGCGAAGTGCAAAGATCTGGAAAAAGTCGGTGCGGCACTAGCAAACGTAGAGAGATAACGGGATAAAATACCAATGCGATTTTGCCTGTTTCTAATGAAAGCATAAAATTGGGATTTCATCCACGTTTCTACAAAGAAAACACAAAGGTGAGAAATTATTCGTCGTGCCTGCCAGCTGGTTGAGTCCCTGCGGCGCCGACGATTGCGCCGACCATAGCGAGCGAATCTTATTGAACACCAGACTCGGCCAGGCCGCGGTTCGAGGTCCTTCTTCCGGCAACCCTGCAGGCAGTTACCCAATATCCATGATTACATTTACTAACATAATTAATATCACTATTTAATGATAATTGAAAGCGACCAGTTGAATTAAATAACATGTTTCCAATATTAATTTGCCCAATTATTTATTATAACAAATGTAATGCGAAATAGAAATGTTATTTCAATTGACATTTCGAATGCACCTATAAGGGCCGTGGCAAATTAGAATTAATAGTTTATTAAGAAACTTCTACAGCTTACAGCAGATTGTATATTTCAATTAAGTTTAAACGGAATTGGGTGAACCGGTGTGACATAATTAATGGATTAGAAGTATAACAGATAGTAGATAATGTTAGTAGCAGCCGGCCTGACGCCTGCGCGGGCGGCGGTAACTAGTTGCAAAAGCATTAAGGACCCAGCTACAGACTTAATGGATAGCAGTAGATACACACTAGCCAGACAACTATTCCTTTGCGGAACCCCTACGTACATCCGGCGGAGGCGAGGATCGACGTGGGAGCGACGCGGTGCATGTCGCAATAGTCACGTACGGATGACGATAAACTTCGTCATCGCCAATAAGTTCCTACTATATTTATATAATTATTTGCCTTTTTAGCCTTAGATTACTTAATCCCTTTCTCGGACGTAAGTGGCAGAACGTTTAGTGAATGAGAATCGAGAATGTCCGTAGAAGGCGTCAATGAAGTAAATAGCCTCGCTTGTTTGCGAATGCATTGCGTGCGTATACTGTGGGTCGATGCTTACGCAACTGAGATGCAAATCAGCGGCTACCACGCGCGGGCCTACAGATATGCAAATGCGAACGAGATGTCATGCTACAATGCAAAACTCACCAGATAAAGGCACGTGGTTCTCGTGTGAATGACGGCCGGCGCGATGCCCAAATGGACTTCTTAATGATTTTGGACTTAAAAAGAATCTTCTTCTGGTATGTGGTGGGGTGGGGCAACTTTGCGCGAGTGTTTGTTTTGGTGGTTTCGGTAACCTGTTCGGAGAATGCCAATCTTGGTCATAGATTTGTTCTCTGTGTCTTTGTGGCGAAGGAGTGTATCTATCTGTCATTTGTTTGGCTCTGGCCTGACTGCTTCTGGTGCAGAGAGGGCAGATTTCGTTGCGAAACATGCAGGAGTAGCATCTTTCATGTCCACAGGTGTCGATAAGTTTTCGTTTTTTGCCCTTGTCGAAAGGCATACTGCAACTTGGACATGTAGTGCCGCCGGTTTCACTTTCCAGTAACTGCCTAATAGCAGCTAAATCTGTAACAAAATAATAAAAAAACTGTTATTTCTCTGCTAGCTTTTTATGATAGAAAAGTGTTAATATGTTATTAATGACTCTGTCAACAGGATAAGAGCAGGTGTAGTTATGATGTATTTAGCATTTAGTATGCAAAGGCGACCGCTCTCGCACCGCCATGCATGGCAATCGATTTGCACTTTAACGACCCTTGAGGTATTTCTAGCAGATTAGAACCAAGGATAATGATACTGTATACGTTCAATAAGGATAGTAGTCCCAACAAATTATTACAATGTAAATTAACTTGGGTTGCACTTATTTCTGACGACCGACGTAGATGAGCAATGAGCGATAAGTTGTCCGCCTGTCAGCGTAGCCAGCGTTGCGGTGATTTACTTAAACGCGGACAATGTAAACAATACTTCGTAATAAAACATATTGTAAATTAACGCAGCCATAAATTAACATTCTGTAAACGAAGTAATTAAATACGAGCTTTACCTTTCCAAAAAGCAAGGTGCATTAATCTTTCGTCTCAGTTGGACAATTTAAACACGCAGTGGCGGCAAGATGGCGTCCAGGCGATTATGGCCGAGGACTAATGACATTACGAGAAGATTGACCGGCGCACACACATGAGTTCGTCGGATTACGAGTGCAAGGCGGCTGCGTCGGCGCCGGTGCCCTGTCGCTTTCCTTTTTTGACCTTTCCGAAAGTCTACTTACTTCCTTCCATTGAGTATTGATTTTTGCGGTTGCAAGGAGAAAACTCGTTATGCTCGTGATCGTCATCTTTATAGTATACCTAGCTAGTTTATATATCCACCAAACCACACTTCGCGAATTATTGAATTTCACATAATTCAACCTACGGGTAAGATTGTGGTGCGTCGAAATTGTAAATACCTAATTATAATGAAGATTTCTTTAAATTTAGTGTTGATGGCCGAACGGTCGTAAAGTGGGTTATTTAATATTTAAGTATACTTATTTTGTAAACACATAAGACCCGCTCGATTTCCGATAAATCAAGCTATGTTCAGTCTTGTAATGAGCGAGAGACGCTCCCAAAAAAGAAATTTCATATTAATGGCAGTTGATAGCTGTAATTTTGTCGTATTAAAATTTTGTAAGTCGTAATTAACTAGGTTTCTCGTAAAAAGGCTTTTTATTAAGTTATCAAATTACTCGGTGCAATAATTTCGTCATAACATGCTGCCCCAGCTTAAATGGCGGAGAATGAAAAGTCGAGCATAGGTATTAAAAGTCAATTGTTTTTTTAAGGACGGCTGGCAGGCAGAGAAGCCCTCAGTCGACTAGTTCAGTAACCCATAGGGCTTACTCGCATTTGTCGGCCACCATATACTCATTGAAAGGTGCCGGTTCCAAGTAGGCCGACATAGTTCTTGCGACCTGGAGTGGATTAGCATTTATGGACCGCACTTCAGTGTAATGCTTGATGCAGTTAATAAAAAAAATATATGAAAGTCAAGATAGACTAACAAAGGATGACGATTGGAAGATATATTTCCAACTCTAACAGCCGGTTTACCAAAAATTATAATTTAGGAATTTGTAAAAAGTATCGTATAAGTAAAAGAAAAAAAGAAAAATGGGTTGCACCACTCTTTAACTGTACATTTTACATTTACGTTTAACGGATATTTTATACAGAGGTAAAGGACATCATTCATTTTTGTTATTTCTTTTGTTATTGTTATTGTTGTTATTCTTTCTTCAGGGTTTACTTTTGTTATTTCTAATGATAAAAACATATATAATGGTAGTTTCGATATAAAATTATTAACAACTTAATTCACGATTTCGTAATAGTAAACGTAATATTATAAGTATAAAGTAAAACTAAATTCGTAAATTGAGACTTTTTTGGTACAACCGGCTGTTAATATTTGCCCTTTCATTGTAAATACAAAATAACAAATATGAATGTTTTTGTTGAAACACAATGTAAACAATAATCGTAAATATTTCATGAGTCGTTTTCTCCACGAATGCTTACAAATAACTGTTCAATTGTTTTCTTCAATAGATATTGATCGAATCAATTTTTATTTAAAGCGAGGGTCACCGTAACGGCTCAAAACCACTTGGTGGTACCAATGTATTTTTGATATATGTACTTTGGTCGTCCTGTTTCTGTGATACAAGCACATTATAGCATGGCATAGATATTTAACAAAAATAGATATTTACTAAAGCTAACAATCTTTATTTTATATTTTTTCCATAAATTCTGTTTTGACACATGACAAACAGGAGTGCGGGCATGCATGGAGGCAAATGCTACTAAAATTATGCAGGTCATAATTTTAGGGTCAAGGTCAGATGTCGTGTCAGAATAAAAAAAAAATGTGCAATATGCATTCGCAACAACTATGCCGGCCTCTTTTTGCCGACAAGTTTAATTGATTTATGCTTAAACGGTTCAAAAGCGCATTTTTGGCCTAATAGATTTACTCAGAATATCACCTAGCTACCATAGTGGGATAACATAATCTAAATATATTATTAAAAAAACACTTTTTGTTCATTAAACACTAGACATGCGTTAAAAATAATTGTATCTCCAGTAGAGTACAACTTGATATGAGTCACTATGTAAAAAAAACTTCGGTAGTACATACTGTGTTACAATTAAGGTTAATTTTTAGTCTGTCTAGCACAAAACAGTGAGTCATAATGATACGGTCCACGGGGGATCATTATCTCATCCGCCGACCAAAAAATAAATAAAAAACTGCCAAAAACGTTAACACTATAAAATCGTTTTTTTTGTTTACCGCGGGTATATAGGCCGCTTGTACACTAAACTCAACCTTACACTCGACTATCTTTATTTATATACATTATATTTTTTCTGTCCGTGACTGTACAGTGTACAGTAACTCCTCCTAAGCGGCTGGTCGATTAAAAAATGTGTGTTAAATAGAATAAAAGCTAGAGGGTTTTGTACATGAATAACAACTAAAAAAAAAATTAAAACGATCGCCTAATGAAATAATAATAATAAATTCTTTTTATATCATGTAATATCGCTAAAATAAACAATATTACAAACACCGTACATCCACGAGGCCAATAAATCGCTCGTACACAGATTTACGGTATTTTCTTAGAATTTGCGCGAACATTGATTATTGAATTAAACAAATTTTATGCGGCTTACTATCGCATTTATTTTGGTTTTTTATTTTACAATTTTTAATTATTACTTCGACGTTTCTCTTTCACGACCACAATTACAAAAAAATTGTAAAATAAAAACCAAAATAAACGCAATAGTAAGCAGCATAAAAATCAATTCATTAATCAATGTTCGCGCAAAATCTAATAAAATAATGTAAATCTGTTCACGAGCGATTTAGTTGCCTCGTGGATGTAGATCCTTACACTGAAAGAGTTGATGAAATGAGTCACTATAGAAGTATTCGACTAATGCTTTTGTAGGGAAATTCATTTTAAATCGCTTTTTAATGTTTTTATTAGGGCTCAAGAAAAGGTATCAACGTATGGATGTCGTGTGCATCAGGATGGTTGGTTGCCTAACCTCTTTTGCGATAAAATGTTTTAATAGTCTACAACTCAAGTGCAAAGGTCATGAAGTGACTAAGTCGTTTGAAAACACCTGAAATATTAATGGAATTCAGTAGTAGATGTTACTAGTGCTTGCAGACATTTGTCCATGAAAACAGAAGCTTATAATCCTCGATTACATAATATATCAATAAATCAATCAAATTGTCAAATCATTTTCCCACAGGGAGCGGCACTTGCCACGATCATGACAAAACTCCCTCGCTTCCCTCACATCCACAATTCTTTTCATATTATGGGCATTAGGAAACTCAGCTTTCTTCAGGACGTCTCTAATTTGGTCGGATAAAAACCCTCCTGGGTCTGCCTCATTTAACGCATCCGTTCACAACATTATAAACACTTTTTACGAGTATTACTTTAAGTTACTACATAAGTAGATATTTATAAGTTGGTAGTTAGAATTTAGAGATAATATATTATTATCTAAAACAATTTACAACATCCAGGTATCCTAGTCCAGAAGGAGAAGAATGGCTGGATGCCTTTTTTTAAATATAGATTTGTTATAGCAAATAGGTATAGCCATCCTCATGCACAATGTAGACTTCATTCTTTTGTTTTCAACACAAACGATAGTCATTAATTAAAAGATATTTAATGTGAGTAGGGCCTGAACTAGTTTGTGATAAAAAGAAGACTTAATATAAGAATGGAAGCGTGAATGATTAAGTTAGGAAGATACGATCTATTAAAACATTAATTGAATAGCTGCCAAATTAAAACGCCTTGATGTAGAGTTGTAGGCAGTAGTTCCCACTGTTCCCAGTGTGCCGATTCGGGGTGGTACTACAATTTACAAGTGTACAGACCGTGAAGTGACTTAGTTGGGTTTCGGAATCAGCTTGTAAGATGCCGGCGTCAACTAGGCCGGCATAGTGAATGTGACTGTTACTTATAGTTAAATAACTATAGAAGCAGTATAGAAAGCAGGGTTTATAATTGTAGATTGTAGAGCTTGTATGAAAAGAATTGTGGATGTGAGGGAAGCGAGGGAGAATTTTGTATAATAATACAGTCTAACAATTCAATATAAAGACTAAAGAATTTGTATTATCAATGAAAAAAAAAATACACTAAAAATATGTGGTATATATGTATCAAATTGCTATCAAATTGATATATGTATATATGTATCAAATTGATAGCAATTTGATACATATATTATGCAATTGCAAAATTCTCCCTCGCTTCCCTCATCACATCCACAATTCTTTCCATACAAGCTCTACGATTATAAGCCAAGCTTTCTATACTGCTTCTATAGTTATTTAACTATAAGTAGCAGTCACATTCACTATGCCGGCCTAGTTGACGCCGGCATCTTACAAGCTGATTCCGAAACCCAACTAAGTCACTTCACGGTCTGTACACTTGTAAATTGTAGTACCACCTCGAATCGGCACACTGGGAACTACTGCCTACAACTCTACATCAAGGCGTTTTAATTTGGCAGCTTTTCAATTAATGTTTTAATACATATCTTCAATACATTAAAATGTATTTTAGGTATATTTTCCTTTTTTTTAAAATAAATATCTTATAAAAAGTACATATTTTAGTCGATTCCACTTAAAGTGAAGTTTAAACCGATTATTATAATATTCGTATGAGAGTAAAGACGTCAAAATTTTCATTGCTATAAGTTTTTGTACTATTATTTAAATCTATATATAAGTAGCTACATATAATAGCACTGATGATGACCGTCGTGACAAAACCCGTGCAGGTGGTTCAAGATTACCATTTCTTAATTATGCGTTATGGTTATGGCTGGTTTCACCAAACTTAAGCCCTACACGTAAACTACCAAATTGCCGATTATTATTATTATTATCCTTCAACCGATGCGTGAAGAACGGCGACTGAGGCAGCTGTGAATAATCTCGAATTTTTTCAGTTGTCGTCACTCTTGGACCTCCTCTTGCTTATCATCAGGCGGGTAGGAGTCAGATGTTGTGTCACAATAAAAAAAATGTAGCTTGCCATATATTGTAAGTATACTGCATTTCCGGCAACTTTCAAGTTGCTCCCGAAACGCAACTGAGTTAGTTTATGGTCTGTACACTACCTGGGTGTACGTACATAATAGGTAAACTTAGCTATAATGAGGTATACGTTTTCTTTTAATCTTCGGTAATACTTTGGTGAACACGGTCATTAGTGTTTTTACTTTTACACGTTTAGATGCCGATAGTTAACTTAATGGCACTGAATTAGTTTTTTAAAACTATTTTATTAACTACTTCATACAATAGTAATCTAGAGATGTTCTAGAATCTCCTTGTATATAATTATGGAGACACTAGTTTATTCAATGGCTGGATTAGTGATGTACCATAAGATAGTGATGTACCAGAAGAAATTTAATGTAAATTATTGTAACGCGGCGTACAATTAATTAGATACGACTTGCCCCCCTAGTATTTTAGCATAGATTCTATTCTTTCCAAATTCTTTGGTATTTAGAAATGTGATGTCAATAAATATATTTTTTATTACGTTTCAATGAATATTTTCTTGCTATCTAAAAGTTTCGTTAGATTTAAATCATTAAATTATTAACTGCATCATTTAATTACTCATAATTAATTACAACTTACTGTTGATAGCAACATAAATGCAATCGTAATCATTTTACACAATAATTACGATTATTATTAATAATTAAAATATTACTAAACAGTCCCATATTTAATGTTATAAATTTCAATTTATAATTTATTGAAATTTAATGTATTAGGTAAGTATAAATATAATTTTAATATCAGTGATTTTAATATGATATTCGAGATAAAACTTGTTAATTTTATTATGAGATATCAATAAAATATAATTAGTGAAACTAAAATTTATATTTAGATCGTACGATAATGCATCGCTTGATGTTGAGCTACTATAGAGCACGGTATAGCTTGTCCAACTATAAATGAACCCTCCACTTCATTAGTTTATTTAAATGTTTGAATACAAATATTACTAACTATAGTACTACGAGTATAATTTATCAGCGTGCTCCTCCTTTTGTGTCTAACCAGCAACTGAATGACCTTGCATTTTCGGTGTGTTGCATCTTTATTTTGTATTTGCTTGTGTGCCTAAATGCAGTAGAGGGGCGCGACATTTTGGCTTGGCAGACTCTACATGAGTAAATACGTCTGCTGCAACGCACAGAGGCCAGATCTGGCAGCAGCTTGATGCTTTGCTTTAAGGGACCAGGATCTAGACACTGGTCAACTAAAAGTATTATTATAAATGATACGTATTCAGGGAGGTTTAGTTGCTCTCTTTTGTATTGCAATTCTACATTCGTCGTGGGCTTTAGAAAACGAACACTATTAATAAATTACTATTTCTTTGTAACTATAGAGGCTTTCTCTAGTCGTTGATGGAAGCAAATCATCAAAGACAACCATGGCTTCCTTCAATAGCATGCTGTCCTGTCAGAATGATATATAGAACTCGCAATAGATTTAGGCCCGGTTATTCAATACATACTTACCTGCCAAGAAAACTGCCACTATTTTTATAAGAGATTTGATTGGGCAATAAAATTGTCAAGTCTTAATTATTTATATTCACGTCTACTATTCTCTTCACCCAAGCTCTAAAGTTGAGCACACTGCGGATACTTAAGAATGCTCTCAATTAAAGTGGATTTAAAAAGAATAGGAGGATAGACAAAGGAGCGCCACTTACCACGATCCTAACACAATTCCCTCACTTCTTTCACATCCACAATTCTCTTCATACAAGCTCTACGGTTATGGGCACTGGGCCACCCAGCTTTATTGACGATATCTCAAAAAATAAATCACTTAGTGTAGATTGAAATAGCAAGCCATTTAACTATTCACCTGGCATTTGCGCGCGCTTCAATGACAATGGTTAATAGAAACCTGCAAGCTCTGTAAGCTTATAATCAAGCCTTAATATATTCATGTTCGCACTATTATTAATAGTTGTTCAAAAGTAATGACCTAAGAGTTCAGTGTTTATGATTTGCTACTATATTTATACCATAATATACATATATATAATCGAATCGTTCTGTCCGTGTGTATGTCTCTAAACTCCTCAAAACGATTGGACTGATTTTAATTTAAAAAAAATGTGTGTTGGGCTTAGGTTCACAATTATACTTGGTAGGTGGCGTTGCAATAATTTCCTTTTATTTTCGGCAGAAAAACGTCAGCTGATTTTATATATTTTTAAAAATTATATTTATGATTCCAAGTTTTTTTTAAGGTCAATCTTTATACACGCGAAAGTTTGTAAGTATTTTAGTTACTATTTTACCAAAAACTACCTTTTTTTTAGACCTGCCTGTAGGTAAAGGAGAAGCCAGAGAGCGCCGATAAAAACGACAAAAACGACCGTTTATGAATTAAACAAGTTTTATGCGGCTTACTATCGCGTTTATTTTGGTTTTGATTTTACATCTCTGTGACCGCGATGGCTGCAAAGCTCTCGAAACATCGGAAAAATAAAATAAAATTGTAAAAACAAAACCAAAATAAATGCGATAGTAAGCCGCATAAAATTTGTTTAATTCATTAAATAGTTCGCGCAAACTTTTTATTAAAAAAAAATTGTTTAATCATTAATTGTTTAGTTCGCGCAAAATCTAAGAAAATATTAAGACCGTTTATATTGCAAAAGTACTTTTTCACGCTTCGCTTAAAGCATCCAACGTTATAGGATAGGAAGAACGACAATTAAAGTTACTAACAATATGCAAAAATATAGAAAGGATATGGAACTATAATACCAGTTAGTGTATAGAGACCGTAATCAGAAATAATTTATGTTTAGATAAATTAGAGTTAAAAGGTACATTTTGTAAGCGAATGCAAATATATTGTAATTATTATATGAAACTGAATAGTTGTTATATTTAAATTTCTGATGTTTGGTATCTGGGCCAGCCGACCGCCAATGTCAACTGGACGGGTGCTGAGGCAGGTGCGCACTGAACTATTGACCTACAGTTAACACTAAAGACCTTTAAAGAAAGAACCTTTTACTTGTAATCGAATTTACTTTAAAATAGTTCAATTCGATTTGGTGATATATAATGCGAATAATAGTTAAGTACTAATGTATTTGAGTTGTAGTTACATCAATTTCTTTTTATTGTGACGCGATATATTATGACAGCACCCCGCTTGATGTTAAGCTGGAGTGTGGTCCATGAATGGATGTCACTGCTACTACAAGTCAATAACTGTAGGTAGCAGTTACACTTACTATGCCGGCCTAGTTGGAACCAGTAACTTACAAGCTAATCCCGAAACGCGACTAAATCACTTCACGGTCTGTATACTTGTAAGTGGTGGTACTACCCCGGATTGGCAGACTAGGTACCACTGCCTACCACTCTTTAAATAATAACGATTTTTTTATAAATAAAAAAAAGTGTTATCAAGATGTGCTGCGAGTTACCGGAACAAATATTTGCTGTATTATCGGTATTGAATACAGCAGTTGGAAGAATTGTACGATGATTCCCGGTTGGAGTAAATCAGAGGAAATTCATCACTCGCTGGGTAACTTAGTAGTCAGAGCTATCGCGCGTTAATCAACAGAGATCGTTTCGATTCCCAGTCGCAGTTGACCGTTGTTCGTGAATCTTTCTTTCCACCTTTCATTATTTATTCATGCTTTTATTACTATACTAAGCTACCAAAGTGCTCGTATCATAGAAACAGGACAACAAAAGTGTCTAAGATACATTGGTACCAGTGAGTGCATTCGAACACGTGACTCTCGGTTTGCGTAACCAGTGCACTGCCACTACACCACGGTCGCCTTATCATTACTAATTTATTTAAAAGCAAACCATATTAATAGAGTATATCTAGATAAATCTTTTTATACAGCGTAAATTCCATTAGTCAGAAAAACAAGGTCGCCTAGTGCCCATAAGCATAGAGCTTGTATGAAGAGAATTGTGAATGTAAAGGAAGCGAGGGAGTTGTGTCATAATCGTGGCAAATGGCGCTTCATTGTCTCTGCCTAGCCCTGTGGGGAAAAGGAGTGACAATTTGATTGAATGATTGATTATCTAGGTAATCTTATTTACTTTTAATTATATTATTATACTATATAAATTTTTGAAAGCTGTCCCAATTATAAACTCAACAAATGCAATAAATTAATTCATGAAAGTATAAATAAGTACTAATATATATCATAAATAATAAATGTATCGTAAATCTTACAATGTAAGTTAAAATACATACATAATTAGCATATATTTGCACTTTGAGAGAGCGAGTAGTGAATGGTGTTCTTAGGGAGGCTACTACGAAGTACGAACTCTCAAAGCAATATTATTTTATTTAAAACCGATTCTATCGATAGTTTTTTTTTTACTGTGACATGACATTTGTTCTGGACCCGCATGTTAATAAGCAAGGGAAGGTCCAAGAGTGACGACGACTGAAAAAACGGAGTTAGTTCACGGCTGCCTCAGTCGCCGTCACTATGCCGGCTAAAGGTGCTTCTTTAGACATCGTTTAAAGGATTCAATGTTATAGGATAGAGAAAACACATGGGCTGGCAAATCATTCCACTTGTCGATTGTTTGAACCGTTTAGTTCGACGAACAATCGACAAGTTAAATGCTTTGCCAGCCTATGTGTTCATCCCTTTCTATAACCTTGGATCCTTCAAGCGAAGCTATACGTGCCATTCTTCATGCCTCTGACATAGTGACGGCGACTGAGGCAACCGCAATCGTGTCGGTTTTTTCAGTCGTTGGCACTATTAGACCCCGCCTTGCTTACTAGTCGAGGTCAAGTCAAGTCATTCTTTTTAGTCGCATAATATATGACTGCAAGTAGCGTTCATATTAGCTAGCTGAATTTCAAAAACTTACATTTTGATTCCGAAACGCAACTGAGTCACTTTACGGTCTTTATGCTTTAAAGTGATTGCACCATTATAAGACAGCGAACTGTTCAAATTGCCATCAAATATAATTATTATATATTTACCCTATAATTATATTAACCAAAGAGTATGAAGAGAATTGTAGATTTGAAGGAAGCGAGAGAGTTGTGTCAGGATCGTGGAAAGTGGCGCTCCATTGTCTCTGCTTATTCATGCGGGAATTAAGGCGTGATAATGAAAAGGTAATCGAGCTTTAAAAGTTGCTAGTAGACCACAACTTGTAAATAGGTACTTATCTCGGTCACGATTATTTTGATCGACATTATTTTCAAATTCGAAACATTACTGGCTTATTATACCGATTCAGTTTAATGTTGAATTATTTTAAATTGACCCATTTGACAAGATTTGTTAGTAAAAATAAGAAGCGGATATTTGCTCCGGGCCTGGTTGTTAAAAAGTGTTGGGCAGTGGTGCCCAATCTGCCAATCCAGAGTAGTACAGACCATGAAGTAAATTAGTCGCATTTGGGGATCAGCTTGTAGGTTGTAACTAGGCCGGCATAGAGAATGTGAATGCTTTTTGCAGTTATTTAACTGTAGGGGGCAGTTGCCTTATTCATGGACCGCACTTCAGCTTCACATCAGACGGGATGCTGTTATAAATATAGAGCCCCTAACAAAAGAGTTATTAGTGAATATTAAAAGATGGCTCTAGTATTTTATTGTAGAATACGTAATTATATTGAAATTTATCAATCAAATTCCTCCTGGCTCGTCCATGGTATTAGTTATTAACATATTATTTAACACATTAATCATTTAATTATAAATATAGAGTAACGAGCGGATAGAATAAGGAATAGCACAGTGCGTGATAGATGTGGTTTGAAAGAAGATGTTTGGGCACATGGAAAGCATGAGTGAAAGTAGATTGAAGATTTAGTGTTTTCGGACCAAATCGGACACATTTAAAAAAAAGCTAGATTGCCTAGTGCCCATAACCTTAGACCTTGTATGAAGAAAATTGTGGATGTGAAGGAAGCGAGGGAGTTGTGTCAAGTGGTAAGTGGCGCTTCATTGTCTATGCCTATACCAGATGGCACCAAATAGGCACAATTATGTATTCACACTACTTTCACGACCTTTAGTCAATTATAATTTTGTGTAAGTATAACAAAGTGTATTGTATATGTGATGATTTTCCACATGTATTTAGTTACTTTTATTTTGACACCCTACCACTCATCTACATCGTCCGATCAACATCCTAAAGGTATGACTGATAGAGAAATGCCTTTGGCATTAAGTCCGCCTTTGTACTATTGTCCATTAGGTTTTTTAAAATAAATATAGCCATAGTGATTACCCATAAACTATATTAAGCAAGAAATGAGGGAGTAAACCTATCAGGGCTTAGACTATTTGTAAAAAAGGTGAAATTCCATATAAGGAAAGCTGATGACCAGGTGTTATACAGCATGTTCCTGTTTTATGAAGATCCGCTTTTACTGTAATCGTTACTGGGAAATGTCAATTAAAATAACTAGTTATTATAAAAAAACAATTTCTGACTCTAATATTAGTTTTAATTCTTAGAACGATTATAGGGCTTTAAAACTCGCATTTTTTACCGAATTACTATGAACTATGAAAATTAACCTTTTACCCATGGTGTAGATATTGTTTTACTACTCGTTACGCCTCAACTCCCAGGGGGATAGGCAGAGACATGTGTCACAACTTTTAAATATGTTGCAAAAAAGAAATTAATATGTATTTACGTGTGATACTTTCATACTTGTTTTTATTCGTGTTGAATTAATTTGTTTTGTAACAATTAATTATAGATAAAATAAAATTATTAAGAGCTACAAATTAATGAGCCATTTTATATACGAGTAGTACATAAAAACACATAAGACTGCTGATGCCTGTAAAAATCAACTCACATTACGGTTGTCACTATGCTGGATTTCACTCTTGCTAGCCATCAGGCGGATCGGGGTCAGATGTTAAGTCACAATTAAAAAAAAATATCATCAAAATTTTTTTTTATCGTGACTCGATATCTGTCCTCGACCCGTCTGATAGTAATCAAGAGAAAGTCCAAGAATACTGACGACTGAAATCAAAGAATGAACGACAGAGTTGCCTAAGTCACTGTATTTTAATAATATTCAAAAGTCATTACATACAATTTGTAATTTTAATATAAGATTAGCGTCGAGTACATTTTATTGGTGAATGCACTTAAAATAATAAGTCGTTATAATGTAGACTAATATTGCAATGGATTAAATTATAATATTTAACTGCTTATGGAATATTTAAAGTCTACTTTGAGTTATCTACTTCATTAAACTAAATAACTGCTGAGGCACAACTGGTGTAGTGGCAGTGCAATGGCTACGTAAGCCGAGTGGCACGGGTTCGAAACCAGTCACCGGTACCAATGTATCTTTAATATATCTATGTACTTTGATTGTCCTGTTTCTGTAAATGATACAAGGACTTTAGTAGCTTAGTGTATAATAGAAATTAGTGTATATATAGAAATGTATAATAAAATAAATAAATATGTATATGTATATATATTATAAAGTTTATTATTTATGTATAAAAGTAGATTGACAAAAGGAATTTATAAATTAGGTGTGGATGGATGGATGGATGCATTAAACAACCAGGAGGTAATCTAAAAATAGTTATTCTTGTTTTTAAATTAACTAATACGAAGCTTAGTAATTAGTAATGTTTATGTAAATGTAATTATTCAAAGCAAAACAGATGTCTTGTAAAACCTAATAACTTAATAAACTGAAGCCGAGGCGTTTGTAATTATGAGTGGCATCTGCTTTCGTGAGCTTGCTATTTTTATTTGTGCTTAAGTTGTAATTTTCTACGATTAAATATCGTTCAACAGCTACTGGCGCTTGATGGGTTATGATGATGGATAAACTAGGCAAACAGAACCTAGAATATGAACGTGTTGTAAATTATACAAGAAATTTTGAATCTAAAGCTCATGAGAATAAAGTTGATATTCATAATCTAAGCCCAGTTCGAAGAGAAAATTCGGTTTGGTGATTTATTTCTCATTTTACGTGTGAATAGTTATTAAGACAGCTTTCTGTTTGGTGGTAATTTTCGAACGGTGATCGTTAGATGTTAAGATTCATTTTGTGTTGCTATCAAATTGCTGATTAGAAACAAGACAGATTAGTATGGAAGGAATTTTCTCATATTTACAGGTATTATCATCATAATTATCACTTATAACGTCGTTATTTCCGCAGGGATAGGCAGAGACAACGAAGCGCCACGATTCCACAGTGCTGTAACAGCTCTCTCGTTTCTTTTACATCCACAATTCTCTTATACTTCAAAGTTATGGTCACTGCGAAACCCTGTTTTTTTTAGAAAGATCCCAATTTGATCAAGGAATACCAAAATCCGATCGGCTGCAAATAAGTGATTTTTTCAACCATAAGTACAATAATATAATAAGTCGTGAACGAACCCTAATATTTTGAGTTATGTTGAATTGAGCCCCTTATTTCAGGCAATTGTATACACGAAAACAATCATGTAAGAAGCTATACTTAAAGGCCTGGAACAAAAACAAGGAAGCACTATCGAAATAGCCTCGCACTGGGACACGTGAAAGGCGGGAAAGCGCCGCTCACTGGAGGTCCATACTAAGGACACTTGCATCATTCAGATGGTATATCTAAAACTGTATCTACGCTCGTTCCGTGTAGAAACTTCTAGGTGGCCTGTCGCTCATTAGTGCTAGATTGTGCTCAGGAAGAATAGCCACCTGTCTACTATAACCAATTCCTATCGAATCATAAATAAGCAAGAGTATAAATAGACATTCATGTCTTAAGTTTCATAATAGCACGTGCGTGTCCAATATAATTCCTATTAAGTTAGAAGATAGGTAACAAGACGACAGCTGCTTAGAATGTGACATTTGAAGTGGTCGTGTATATTTTGTTCGTATTTTGCGCTGATCGTGCGAACTCGGCCGCTAGGGTCGTGTGAGCGCGCTAATGATCCTCTAACTCACCTCTGGACGGGTACAATTGTCTAATTGGATCGGATCGAAATACGATCGATTTCTCTCTTTTAAAGTTTAAATGATACTTTCCTAACTCGCAATTAAGTAATTTATATCTACGAGGCTAATTAGGGCCTAGGGTTGAATTTCAATTAGATCTTTGTAATTTATGTAACTTTATCTTCGTAATAAATTTGATTGTTTATTGTAATTGTTTGATTCATTTATTGCAAAATCGAGTCGAGTTAGAATAGTGTTTATAACTGTACAACAGGCAGCTGGGATCGAACGTGAGCCGTTATAGAAACGCGAAAGTTCACGCAGCCCTGAAGCCTCTTTGTTTAAATTTCCAATACATTTAGAGAGGATACTAATATTTATTGACTTGTTGAAACAGTTAAAGCTAAGAGCTAGATCTGAGAAAGCTATCCATGCAGGATTTATCTGTCACGAACTTTTTGTGACCGTTTAATTTTATTAATTGTATTATAAAACCGTTATTAATAAATGGCTTTGTAATAAACCTTTAAATATCTACAATACATCGTTATCTTTATTATAAGAGAAAGAATAATATATGTTATATTATTTATACTTAAGATGTGAATCTATCAAATAAACATTATAATTTAGTTGAGACTTATCTTTAAACTGGATAGCCTCTTGTTAAATACTTTTTTTAAATGAAACGACATTTGACCTCCAATTCTCTGATGATAAGCGGCCTGGTTATCAAAAAAACGTGGTGCCCAGTCTGCCGAAGGTAGTACCACTACTAATAAGTATACATATGTCGAGGGTGCTGTCATATGTCGAGTCACAATAAAATACAAATACGAGTATATGTTAATATTTGTTTAGATTTTGCGCGAACATTGATTAATGAATTAAACAAATTTTATGCGGCTTACTATCGCGTTTGTTTTGGTTTTGATTTTACAAATTGATTTTATTTTATTATTCCGACGTTTCGAAAGCTTTGCAGCCATCATGGCGCGTTTCCGTGACGCGATAGTAAGCCGTATAAAATTTGTTTAATAAAATATATTTTGTTTTGCACTATAATACTCAGACAACTTCTTTTACACGGTTGGATGTCTGTCTTCGTTATAACTTATGTTTAACTCCCACACAGGCGTAAGACAAACTACAAACAACGTAATTGAAAATGGTCGTAGTAGCAAACGGCTATTGTCTATAGCGGTACAAAGCCATTTCTGCATTTTATGTGCACCTGGTGAGGTCGTCTGCCTTACGAGTCTTGATATTACATTTGGTAGATATTTTCTAGTATTTATATTAGGGGATATAGTGGGGGGGCCTTACTAGAAAATAAAACTATAGTTATAAAAAAAAACTAAAAAAGCACGCTTATGTGACGGTTTCACAGTTTCCCTATAAACCGTCAAAAACTATTGTATTGTATTGTATCGGTTTTTAATACGTGTAGATTCGTGGATAACCTTGAAAGACGAACACTTGTAAGTTGCCGGTTCCATCTAGGCCGGCATAGTGGATGTGATTGCTACTCACAGTGATTGAATTGTATTAGCAGTGACATTCATTCATGGACCACACTTTGGCTTAACATCAAGCGGGTGCCATATGTCGAGTCACAATAAATAAAAAAACTTCCACCGTGACGCTATTCGAGCTCTGCCAGAAAGATGGAAAAAAGTTATCGCTAGCGACAGGAAATATTTTAAATGATTCGTTTGTAACCATTTTTTCACAATAAAGTGGCATTTTCTTCAACAAAAAAAACCCAGTGAGAACTTATTATAGTTGCGCACCTAATAACTAGATAATTAAGGATAATTAATATTAAAATTATCGTCTAAGCAGTCAATTTAAATATTATGGAACTAATGATTATATTCCTATACATATTTACTGCGCACTGGTAATTGTATGCTATGGTAGTATCTAATTCAATTAAAATGTCTACTGCACAGAGAGAAGTGAAAGCGTTATGATACTGACCATTGTGAATACTGACCGGAGATTAGCAACTGATAGCGATCGAGCGATTGTATTGCCACCTCAATATCTCCTGATCTCCGACACCTCGAAGATAATACTTGAAACTGATAACATCTTAACGTTAAACAAGATTTAGATATTAATATAGATCACTACTTTCGTAAATTGTTCATGTTAGCTATGTTTTTGTGAGCTTTTGCGCGAAACTCTTTTGGCGCAAAACTTCGCAAAACAAACCTGTCAAAGATACATTGGAACCGGTAAGTGGATTTGAGCAGAGGGCTCGCGGTTAGCCTGACAATTACAACCATGCCTTTTAATCATTTTATTAGATAAAATATTTTTTCATCTTAGGATTTTTTTCATTTTGATCCGACGTTTCGAAGACTTTTCGAAGAGCGTGTTTGTTGTCTTATTGACCCTTACAAAAATGCCAAAAGTGGTAGTGCAATGTTAGTGATATTTATAACATCATCATCATGAACCAAAAGGCGTCCACTGCTGCCCTTAGAACGCCATTTCGAACGACAAGATGCCAGTTGCATCCACTGATTATTCGCGATTTTCATTATGTCGTCATTCCACCTAGTTTAATACCATATAAATGATAACAGTAAAAATATCAGCAAAAAATATAATATCGTAACAACAAGTCGCTACTTCACCATGTCGAAACATTCCGTGCGAAATGTTAGAATTTGTCGTCACGATCGCTCTACGATTAAATCTTCAGTTCGCGCCGGAACGTCTGATAGCCGAGTTTGTAAGAATATTAGAAACAAACTTGCTTAAATTGAGTCACGACCAACGTTGTTGTATCAAGACTGAATTATTTGCTTTGTACATTTTACAGTTCAATTTCCAATTTATAACGTTCAGGATTTTGTAACTGAAGATTATTATCGTATCGGGCAGACACTACAAGGTGGTCAGTATTGATAGTGTTTGGATAGCAATCAGGCTTACTGCAAACAAAATACTATAAATATCACATAAAACTGATGTCTTTTCTTTGTAGAACAATCGACAAGTGGAATGCTTTGCCAGCCCATGTGTTCTCTCCATCCTATGACCTTGGTCCTTCAAGCGATGCGTGAAGTAGCACCTTTGACCGGCATAGTGACGGCGACTGAAGCAGCCGTGAATAAACTTGGTTTTTTCAGTTGTCGTCACTTATGGACCTCCTCTTGCTTATCATCAGGCGGGCCGGAGTCAGATATCGTGTCACAATAAAAAAAAAATATATTTTTTAGAGCATTCCGATATCCAATTAAATCGGATATCGGAATAAATATCCAAATAAAAAGTTGTTGTCTAGGAAGTTTAGAGACATAAATATTATATTATAATATAAATAAAACATGTTTAAGTCACGCCTCTACCGCTAAATGGAGAAACAGTGAAATGATTTCAACATTTTTAAAAACGATATCTATTGCATCGCCTTCTTAATTTTCTATTCCAACTCCAATGTTTCTTTTTGGATTAATTTACATGTACTATGAACGAGATTCATTGAAGAAATTGGTTTATGGTTCGAGCTCTAAAAGCAATTAAAATTCAAACCAACACAAGTACATTTCCCACGCCATTCGAACATCTTAATAACTTTAGGTTAATAACCAAAGTGTATTTACAGTGGTCGATGCATTTGGATGCGTTAAGTGAGTTTGTCAACCTGCCCACGCCATGTCAATTTTTCTATATGACACTCTAGTGTTGTGCAGACTCTTCAGATGCCCTATTGGATACTGTGAAGGCGTTAAGGGTTTGGATAATCAAAGTTTTTGAATTTTCGAAATATTAAAACAAATTAATGTACGATTTAGTATTAAAATCAGAGGTATAAGATTCAAAAGCCAATTTATTAAAAGATATTGCTCCGAAAGAAGATATCTTTATCGCATTTTAATCGTTAGGATTAAGATATGGGTAACATGGATAGTCGATTCAATGCAAAAATGTGTACCTACATGTACTGGCGGCGGCTATTGAAGTACGCACAATGCATACTTAATTGATTTTTCTCTTGAAAGTACCAGTAAGCGTCTCAAATGAAGGTTTTAAATAAGAATTTTTATTCCAAGGTTGAATTTTGATGTATTATTGGTCACAATGAAAGACTATATGTTGCGAATAAATTACTTTTTGTTTTTTAGAACAATATTTCAATACGTGATCGCAAAGAGCGGTTTTGCAAACACCTGTCTTTATATTCGGTGATTAAATCAAGATCGGGTTTGGGAACACGATTTTGTTTTTTCTTTATTGTTTTTATCTCGATGGGAATAATGCAAATTTTAAAGAAACCAGACAAATCGCAACATCATCTCGTCAGCGCTCTACATTCGATACCCTTTAAGTTTTTTTCCACCTACAAAATATAAATTCTGGAAACTCTTTTAATATTAATAATCGAACATTGTGTTACGTAAACATTTTGTCTAATCCTCGATCCTTTTTAGTTCATTTCCATTAACATTTCTTACAAAATGCCAATTGTGGATCGAATGGCTTGTGCAAGTCGCGTCGTCTAATCTAACGACTAAGCCATAAACAGTGTTGCTTCAATGTTAGATATCCATGTATTTCGTGATTTCACACTTCATGACATTTTAATTTGGCAAGCTTTATGCAAAAGTGAATTATTGTTTTGTAATAAATCAGCAATGTTTAAGTACATAAACGGGTAATAAGTAGACGGGTAGTGAATGCCTTTGGCATTAATTACTCATTTGTACCATTGTGCATTAAATATATTAAATAAATAAATTTTATATATTTAATTTTTACGTTTAATGACAATGTTTTTGTACATTAATTCATATCATCATATAATTATATCAAAATATAAAACCTTTTGATATAAAACGTTGGCCAATTTGGAGATTTTCTCATGTCTACGAGTAACACTATATCATGCAATAAGCCAATTTGCTTTTCAACTAATTGCCATTTTAAAATGAACTTCAAGTGAGATACCGGCATTGTAAAGCAATAAAGTAATTAAAAGAAAACAATTGAAAGTATAAATTCCATGCATTCGAAAAGTGATTGCAACTTTCTTAAGATGTTTTTGTTCAGACCAAAGTTGTTAGTAGTTAATACAAAATAATTTAAGAATTTATAAACAACGCATTAAATAAACCCAAGACCCACTACGTATATTAGATTATTCATTTTATGTCAAATGGCATAGTAATGAACTATTAGTTTATAAAGTTTTATTTGGCATATTATATTTTCTTGGCATATATTCATATTGTAATAGGTACTATTACATTATGAATACACAGAATGATTCACATTCCTTGGCAGGCGGCTTGGGGATCGCAGTATACTCACCGCACGTTAAGAGTCTGGATCGTCCCCTTTTTGTCTTTCTCCATTCGCCTCCGATTTACACCCATACAACACAATAGGTGAAATACACATACAATATTACGTAAGTGTAAACAACAAAAACAAATACAGGAATTATATAATAAAATGAACTTGAGGTGGGATTAAAAAAATGTTAATGAGTAAAAAAAGCTGCGAAAATATTTAAAATTTGCCAAAATTCTCTCTTTAACAATCTTAAAAAGTTTATCATTAATGTTATCTCAATACTTGTCCATTACTCACCAATTACTGACCGCCGTGTCGCAAGTGCTTATGCAGATATTTTTAGCCCAGATTTATTTAGTTTTTGTTGCTTTTCCACTGGCGGGAATGCCGTCGGAGTAATGCCCTGGCAGATTAACGACTCGGCGTCATTAAACCATTGTTGTGAACTTCCATGGCATGCTGATGGTATTCCAGTTTGCACTTTAACACTAGCACAACTATTTTATTTATATTTTATATATTATTGAATATATGCACATTATTTTATTATGGCTCGAATAACCGCCTGATGTTAAGCTAAAGTGTGATCTATGAATGAAATAACTTCAAGTAGCTGTCGCATTTACTATGCCGGCCTAGTTGAAACCAGCAGCTTTCAAGTTTATTCTAAAAAGCGACAAAGTCACTTTACGGTACAATACATCGATCTAAAAAGTGTTAAAAGTCACGACATTAAAGTTTATTTCTATGAAAAAACAACAAATTTATATTCCTAACTATATATTTATATGCTTTTATTTAAATTGTAGTTATGAATGACAGGAAAAGTTGTGAGAATAAATATTGAAAATATTGACACTAATCGCGTATTTTATGTGTTTGATAGAATGTTGATATTCATAGTTAATTAGAAAGTTTGTGCTCTTTTGGGTGACTGATGGCATATAAATTAATATTGTATCTTCATTAAGGCTGTTTTATAAATTATCTTCTAATAACCCAAGTTAAAGGTTGTGAACCACTAAATTTGTTATACATATTATTATATTTATTGATATACACCCTTATGTAATTGTGTAAATAGAAAAGGGAATGGTTTAAAAATGTTACACGATTTTTTTATTGTGGCTTTAGTGCGGTCTATGAACTTTATGTAAAGTGACTTAGTCGTGTTTTGGGAACAGCTTGTAAGTTGCCGGTTTCAACTAGGCCGGCATAGTGGACGTGACTGCTACTTACTGTTATTTAATTATAGTAACAGTTACATCTATTCATGGACCGCACTCCGGTCTAACATCAGCAGGGGTTCTGTCATATGTCGAGTCACAATAAAAAAAGTACTACTTAACCATTTACCTATTCTTATTATACCTATTCGTAGCATGATGTAAAATATTGGACATAAAATCTTTGTTGTTCACTGCACCTGAGTAGGTGAAGAAACTTAAATGCATTGTTAATCTCATACTTAATTACTTAGATGATGTAGAGAGCTTTAGTCTTCATTGGTTAAGCGAAAGATACTATTACTTACTAAAAATAGGTTATCTGATAAAGAATGTTGTGAAGAAATTCCTTGTGACCAATCCATAGTTAACTTCTGATTTACTGAATGGACCAACTTTGTGGGCGGTTTATTAGTTAGTGATAAACTGAGATAGGGATTAGGGTTATAAAATAGATCCGGCGACAATCTCACAATCAATCTAGATCGATAAGTATGTTTTCTCATCGGTAGCTTTCAGTTGAGTAGCCGCCTACGCTAATAGATGTCGTATTTCATTCTAGATTGACATAGAACAAGCGCTGGGACCTCATAACTGCATCGCAACTAACTTTCCTATAAGGCCCTATGCCCACTATACTATACATATATATCAAGTAAATGTTTTGGATTATTGAGGGCATATTTTTAACTTATTGTGTATTTAATAAGTTAGGTTGTTTTATGAATTAGCTTTTAATAACCCGAATAAAAGATTAAGGACCAATAAAACTCCTAGTGTATGAATGACCTAAGAGTAATAGCCGGGTGCTGTGTAAGGGCGGTTTAACATTGACAGTAAGTTTATATTTACGTGTTCTAATTGTAACACGGTTTGTTGAAAGCACAGACTTTCTAATTATGAGTAATTATTTTGTTGAACAGTTTGTTGATAAATTAAACAGTTACTACTGTATGAAATAGTAATAAAAATTGGATAGAATTTGAAATATTTAGGAAAATTTTTGAATTCATAAAGTATAAAACGAATAGGAATTCTTCGATGGTTAGGGCACATGGAAAGGA
Source organism: Tinea trinotella (assembly GCA_905220615.1). NCBI lineage: Eukaryota > Metazoa > Arthropoda > Insecta > Lepidoptera > Tineidae > Tinea > Tinea trinotella. Next base: position 8,096,747 of record HG992314.1, read on the forward strand.
TGAGTGAAAATAGATTGACGAAAGAAATTTATAAATCTTATGTGGATGGATGTGTTAAACAAGGCACGCCCAGGAGAGTGTTTTCCGACCAGATCGGAGACATCCTCAAGAAAGCCAGGTTGCCTAGTGCCCATAACCACAGAGCCTGTATGAAGAGAATTGTGGATGTTAAGGAAGCAAGGGAATAGTGGATGTGATTTCTACTCACAGTTATTGAATTATAGTAGCAGTGACATTCATTCATGGACCACACTTTGGCTTAACATCAAGCGGGGTGCTGTCATGTGTCGAGTCACAATAAAAAAAAAATTTAAGGAGCGTGGTAAGTGGCGCTCCATTGTCTCTGCCTATCCCTGTGGAAAAATGGCTGAACAATTTGATTGATTGATAAAACGAAAAGATTAAACAAACTAAGTTCAAGTCTTGACAAAACTAATTATGAAAAATTATGAAATTAAAAAAAAATTCGGACAAGTCTTTTTGGTTTTAGTTATTATTTAGTTAAATTTAATTCTCTTTGGTTTCTATTAGTTATTATATATTTATATTGATTACCTCAAAAAGATTTGTAACTGATAATATTTTGTATTCTCACGCAAGTGAATGTTATGTTCTTGTGAGTAATAAATGTCTTTAAACCTAATATTTACGCGTGCAAATCGGTTTACTGAGATGTGTTAACTAAGTAAGCTACATAAACTTGCAGCAGACTTGCTGTGTTTCGATAATTCCAAGATAATTTTGACAACTTAATTTTGCCGATTTTAACTAGTAGATGCGGATGCCGATGTAGTGGATGCGACTGGTACTTCCAGTTATTCAACTGTAGTAGCAGTAGCCTCCATTCATGGACCGCCTTTAGCTTAACATCAGGCGATCTTTATATTGAGCCATATTAATAACATTTAAGGCGACCGTGGTGTCGTGACAGTGGAATGGTAACGCAAACCGAGGCACGGTTCAAAACCACTTGCCAGTACCAATGTATATTTGATATATGTACTTTGGTTGTCCTGTTTCTATGATACAAGCACTTTAGTAGCTTAGTATAGTAATGTAAATAAAAATATAAAAAGGTTTCTTTACATCCTTATTAGGATTAAATATCAAACTGCTAATTCTAAAGTTCTTTTAAAAAATATTAAAAAGATTTCCAAATAATAATATGAATACACGATGACAGGGGTTTTAAATATTAAAATTATAAATAATACCTTCGAATATGATTACTGTAACAAATGTCAGGATTAAACCTTTTTTAGTAGACTGTATTAATAAGTAATGAGACAGATTATAATGAAACTATACTAACAGTTATTTGAACTTAAAATAACGTAGGTGTTGGCAAATATTGGTGTAAGTAAATATTCGTATCAGCCCAGGTATAAGCTATAGTATTTTTTATTGTGACGACATTTGACCTCGACCCGCCTGATGATAAGCAAGAGGAGGTCCAAGAGTGACGACGACTGAAAAAACCGAGTTATTTCCCGGCTGCCTCAGTCGCCGTCATTATGCCGGCCTAAGGTGCTTCTTCACGCATCGCTTGAAGGATCCAAGGTCATAGAATGGAGAGAACACATAAAACAATTTTAGTTTATGAATTTGAGTTCCCCAGGTCATAATTTGATATACCTAGCCTAGGCCCTAGGCCTAGGCCGGTATAATGACAGCGACTAAGGTAACTGTGAAAGGCGTCGGATTTTCTCCAATAAAAAAATATCATATAATTTTTGATCTCAATTTGTATGGCGATAAAAATGCACAGAAGCCAGACATACAGATAAGATAGACGAGTTAAATTGAACATTGATATTTTTTTCGTCAATTTGTTAGGTTATACAGAATGTATTAATTTAAAGAGTGATTTATGTTTGGCGACCGTGGTCTGGTGGTATGCATGGTCACTCTAACCTTCAGTTCCGGTTCAAAGCCACTTGCCGGTAATAATGTATCTTTGGTTGTCCAGTTTTTATGATATACTTTTAGTAGCTTAGTATAAACATATTATTAAGAAGGAAAAGAAGAAAGTATTAAAAAAAATACTTTCTTGTTTTTATACAAGCTTTATGGTTATGGCTGGCGTAGTAAAATTCTAATTGTGTCCAATTTGATAAAGGATCAATCTTCTCAATTCGTAAACATTCTTGTAGCCATAATTTATTATTTTTGTTACATCTTATACACACATAGTATTACGGTTTATTTTACAACCGTCTCAAAACAGTTATTCGCTAACTCATCGAAAGAAAAGACCGGGAATTGCAATTTAAACACATTAGTGTGAAAACTTAGTACATTCATCCGAAACCTTTTCCATTTACAATTACATTCGACACATAACGTATGTCTTCGGCATAAAAGGAAACAAGCTCGAACGAAGTCCATATGTGCGATTTCACCTGCCTGATGATTCTACGTATGTGAACATGTCGCTAAAAACCGTATCCATGCCACAAGCTAAAAATAGTTGGCGTTGCTAAGAGATTTTCCTAAAATGCAATCAGCCAATATATAGCGCGATATGTGACAAAGGCTTAAGTGTAAATACCCGAACCGACAATGTTCGTGTGGCAGAAAATCGTCCTTTCGACCAATCCTTTACTAACTTTAATAATCAATAGCTTTCGAACCACTTAACCTAATTTCTTAATGGCATCGGCTTCGAACTTTTCAACGAGACAAATATTGATATCGAAGATGTGCCGTGTCAAAATTATAAACGCATATTTAAATGGTTTCTGAAACATAATACTATGGAACAAATGTCTTGAAGTAACTTTATGAATAAACTAACGTGATTAAAACATGGTAGTCACATAATAGCAATAATTTTTGATGAAAGACAAATTTAAATTTATTGAGTCCTTATCCAAGAGTTCAATATAATCTTATTACTTTTTGGAATTAAAGTGAGTAAGTATAAAAGGGGATGTGATAAAGTATTCCCTTACAAATTAAGTAATGACCTATGACTGGGTAAAGTATCTACATTTAATAAATGACATAACAAATAGAATAAAAACGACAAGTGGCATTAGTATAGGCTTTAATATTAATAAATAAATAAAAACATATTGTCACACCTATTTCCCACGGGGATAGGCAGAGACAATGGAGCGCCACTTACCAATATCAACAAAAGTCAATAATACGAGTAGTTATTTGCACGTATATTGCTTAATTAAATTAAATAATTCTTTCCATGGTCCTTTCCTTTTTTTAAATTTAAATATTTCAATAAACATGATTTGCAATAATATTATATTTTAATAAATCTATGTAATTGCTTGTAGGAAGTAGAAACAGTAGTTTTAATCAGAGCGTATTAAGTGGACTGTGCGATAACAATATTTTATGAAATGTCACATCGTAAATCTATTTGACATTCTGACCCATTGTTATAAATTTTAGCCTCTCCGCCCCCATATCGGTTTCAATCCACACACCGAGTCACGTGTCAACCCTCATGACTTTTATCATTATCATCTACTAATCCCAATTCTAATGTTCGTCTCACGAAGGACCAATTTAACCAGGCTTCTGATCCATTGACAATTATGCCCTCTTCGAGAGCCTAATAAAATTTAAAGACTATAAAAAAAAAACTCGAGTGCGGATGCAAATATTGTTTCTTTATTGCAAATGTTATTCTCAAAAGAGAAATTGAAAACAGGATAGTACTACTGAATTTGACAAAAGTTGTAGACTATTGTCTGTTTCTAAATAGCACATATGTGTGTATACGTTATATTCGCTTTCTATTGTAAACATTATTGATTAATGACAACACCATATAAGTTGGTTCTAAAACAATAATAGTTTTGTCACAGATCTGTTTTATTGCCTCGATTTGTGGGCGGTTAAGGTGCTGACTATTAGGTTTATTTTCTTTTTCCATTTTAATACCTGCTTTATGTTCATATGAAGTTAGCAGCACCATCGCCTCTGGTTAAACTGAACCCGGCTTAACATTAAGACCTCCATTTAAGGACGTCCGAACCATTTCTTGTTTCAAACAATGCGCCCTCGACGAGTTTTGTACGGTTGAGTAAGTTTGTTGCTTAAGAGGGGAATCTTCAAATGCGACACAGAGGGTACGATAACGACAGGTGTGTGAACGGTTAACAGAAAAAACATTTTTGTTTGCAATAAAGGTATCAAGTGTATCCCTAATCGTTTTCGAAAACCTTGAACAGAGTGAAGATAAAAACTGTTAATACAATGCTTTAAGAACATAAGATAACATCTATTATTTAAAGAATCGACATAAAATATTTAGGAGAATTTTGTATCTGTAAGCTATAATTTGTTTGTCCTCGTACAAATTCCAGCCAGTCTGAGCGGCAGACACAATGATATTTGGGTAACGAGTAGGTCGCTACGTGCGTGCACGCAATTGGGACGCTGTCCTGGGAGAGGCGCGTGTGAGCAAAGGGGCATTCCGGGACGTGCACCGACGGCACGCATCCTTAATGAGGACCCATTTTTATGCCACACTGTAGTAGTATTTTAATGCCAGCGTAACTTAAAATAAAATTGGCCTTTTGAAGATGTCAATAAACTTTATAATAATAGTTGTATAAGTAAATATAGACAATATCCAGTAGTTAGTTAGCAGAAATCTGTGAAAAATTGTTCGGAAGGCTCCTAGATAAGGTTATTGACCGTATCATAGTTGACAATAATATGATCGTAAGATTTGTTAATGTCAATATTGTGATTTATACATAAAGATTACGTCTCCGTTCAAGCATGCTGTCGGCCTGTCGTGATCACATTAACAAACGAGAACCCTAAACTATCGGCTACTAAATCATTTGCATCGTCGTGTACTAGCATCTGAGACAGAGTTGACGCAACTGTGGGCCTATCTATAACCGTGTTTCTTACTTCGGCTAAACCCATAAAAGGCTGCAAGAAATTGTTATGTAGGTTCGCCTCACCTGCAACTGGAGGCAACGTTTGAAAATGACGCCGTAATCAGTGTGATTTGAATCTGTATCGCGTGGTTACTGTTATGGCTTCATGCGTCATACTTGCCTGTCCCACATTTATGTTAGAGATTAATTTAATTACCCTGCTTACTTTATATGCTGCAACCTACATGTACTCAGAGCTCTCATTTCACAGTCTGAAGTTTCCGTCAATTAAGTACATTTGAAGCATTTAAATCACTACCACTCCGCAATTATCCATGTTACACTAAGAATTAGAACTTGATTTAAACCAAGTTCTTCATGTAGCAATTGCAGGCAATGAGCAATGCATAGCTCATAGCAACTCGTCACATTACGTTCATTCAACTGGTAGGCATTGGAGCAAGGAAGATAGTGTTCCGCCCATATGTCAACAACTATTGCAGGGCAACATGACATTAGAAACTTCAATATAAATCTTTATGTCTTTGGTAGTAGTGTTTAAATTACTTTGTAGGGTTGTCGATGTAGAGTTCAGGGTAGTACTGGCGCTTGACAACTTTTTTTTTTTTTTTTGTTATCGCAGGAGAATCCCTTCGGATACCCCGCCACCAAAAGGGGAGTGACGGGGTTATGTGGTGCGCACTAAACTCCTGCGGCGACCATCTCGGCGCGTATACAAAGGGGGGCCCGGGAGTACCTGTAAGGCTTTCTACGGATCACCCCCTCCACGCCAGCTATTAAGCTCCGCCTACTTAAGAGAAGGAAAACCGCCTGTTTTCCTTCTCTTTTACGGCAACGCTATGATCGCACTGCGCTGCCGTCCTCTCGGGGCCGTGTGTCCGGGTGTGCAGTGCCCCTACACGTACACACCCACGACCCCAAGGCACACTAGCTACTCCACACAGTGCCCTCTGCTCTCAGAGGGACACGTGGAGCAGCGCCACACGTCAGACTTTTAGCCATCAGCCAACAAGAACCCCCTTAAGGGAAGTTATTGACTGATGCCCAGGATGCACCGGCCCATCTGCTTTCCGCATCACCGGAGCGATACGGCAAACAGACAGACACACGAGGAGGTAGTCTGACTTAGCACCCCTTGACAACTTGTCGCAACGACTTCTAACAATAGAGATGCATAACTTTGTAGGGACATTAATATTTAGACAGCCGGTGTCTTTGTATGTACGAGTATGACAATAACGTTCGCATGAACATAATGTAGGAAGCAATGTTTGAGTAATATGTTACAGTATGCAATTTATTCATTACAAAGAATATGCTTGATTTAGTAAATAACATTTTCAGTGTTAAAATGTTTAAAATTTAAAAAGTTCTAGGTGTACTTTTTATGTAAAGTAATAGTACAATAAAAGTTTGCAACAAGATATTATTACACGCCGAGCATTCAAAGATGAAACTTTATACTTGGCTAAGCAAAAACCAGGAAGAAATGTGATCAGGTAACTTAGATCTAGGGGGCATAATATGGAAGAAGGATTTTCGTTATTTTTATTATTAACGTATTTCTGGGAAAGAACTATGTCCAGCATTGGTTAACAAAGGATCGATGTAGTATTTCTAAACATAATCATGGTAATAACTTAGTTATTTTATAAACATAATAATATGAATGGTCTAATTTGGTACTAACAATGACAAGTTGTCCATAGATCAGCAAAGTCAGATGCAATTACAAGAGAGTTGCAACAATTGTCATAATAAATAAATGTCAGGGAGATCTCTGGCCGGCGAGTGTCGAGAATTGAAATCGTAATTTTCATGTCCGCACTTTCAAACCCGCAGGGTCTGAATCCGTGCCCTAACTAACGCTTATCCGCTGAGCTTATATGTAGCAACGCTTTCTAATACAAATGTAATAACTTTAACCCAACTTAACTCTAATCTTGTTCTGTTTTCTTCAACTAATCAGACAGTACCGCTTTTACAAATGTTAACCTCTTTTCATATTAATTATGTTTACATATACTCGTACTTAACATCAATACTATAGAATGACTTTACTAAAATAAGTTTAACTTAGCCTAATTATTATTTATCTGCAATAATCTTTTGTCGCTTGCCTATAATAAGCAGAGTAATGTTAAAATCTAGACTAAACAAGGCTTAAATTTCATGTTGTACAAACAATAAAATGCCATTCTTGGTCATTAGCTGCGCAAGGTTGGCTGCGATTTGAGTAGCAATGAAACAGTGTCGGGGTTAATTTTCCAGCTGCCACCGATGACATAACGCTTCGTGACTCAGATTATTATCCGGTGTCAGAAATTATTGTTGTCATAATTTAATCAAGTGCTTAGTGCTTCTGTAACACCGAATCATACTAGTAATTTGAAATACATTTGGTTAGTATCTGAGTATTTTTGTTAAAATTTACGTTGTTGTTTACGGTTTATTTTAGGAGATATACTTACAGGACACTGTTATATTTTATAGCATTAAATAAAACATCCAAATACCGATCTACTTTTGATTTGTACCCGAACCAAGTTGATGTGTTTCACTGTTTGGAAATCTCACTGATGGCAGAATCTAATTAGATAGATGATATCATATTTTATTTATGCGAACTGGTCTTATATACTATTGGAATTAGAGTTTATTTTTTGGTACAATCTAACCGTTATTTTTTCCTTTTTGTAAACGTTTCACTTGATAGCGTAAGAGGCACGAGAGAAGCCTTACAAGGGCCTGATTCGCTCGATATAGATTTGCGAAACGAGCTGTAAACCATGCCCTTAGGGTTGTTGAATATGCCAAAAACATCGAGGTACGATTTAATAAAATCTGACTAAATAAATAATTTTTGACACTGTTTCAAAATGAGCGATACCGGTTGTGTTCTTAAAGTTTTAAGTGTCTATTCCTTGTAGAAACAGTTATTTAAATAGCTACTAAAAACTCGAACATATGAGAAAGCGTAACGTAGTAGCTGCGACAACAGTATTTTCGAGTATGACATGCAAAAAGTTTACTTGAAAATTTTATCGATGTTTTTTTAAGTCACTAGTGGTCAGACAAGTATTATTAGGTCTTCCCAGCTAGTGATCTCGTTTCATACTCTCTAACAGGACAATTGACTGTCATTTCATTCTCGGGTAAAGTGATAGTTTGTTAACGATCGACTAAAGTGGAACAAGCTTTAATAAGTTGAAATATTTTACGTACTTTCATCTAATAAATTTTCTTTAATTTTACATTTTAATTTTATAATTTATGTACCAAAATATTCTAGATTTTATTAAAATATTATTATGTACCTCCAACTCAATTAATTGACGTAGTTATAAATGATTTTCGGCTTATAGGTAAAGTTTGTATCATATTAAAATGTATCCTCGAATAGAATAAAATGGTTGTTTGGTATACAAAGGAAGAGGACATTAAAGCTAATTCTTTTATCTAATAACTTAGGGTCACCCCCCAAGCTAACAATTGTATGGCTTGCACATGCAGTAGGTAGTAATGTGCGAAACAGATTTTCATTGTGTTCATGTTATAATTTGTTTAGCTTCTATTTTAGTTATAATTTTACTGGATTTTGTCTTTCTTAATGCTTTTAAAAATTGTAACGCTTGAATATTTATTTGGTATGAACATTTATCCTTCTATGCTAACATACTAAACATGCTTGTAAGATGAAAAAACTGGGCAATCAAAGTGCATATACAATACATCAAAAATACATTGGTACCGGCTAATGGTTTTAAACCGAGCGTTCTTAGTTTGCGTGACTATTTTGCTACCACTAGACCATGGACGCCGTTTTTTAGATTGAAGTTAGTAGATGGGTCATGTCGAGACTGACTTAAAGCACTTAGTTCTTTGCAGGGCACGGATATAGTTAAAACTTATAATAAATAAAATATTGCTTCTCGAATTTGTTTCTCGTTCTCGTCACCTCGACTCTTTAAAATAAAGTAAATTACGTTAAAAATGCATTCTTCATTCTTTATTTTATTTGTTTTCTTCACTTACAAAACAACGTGTTCTTTACTTTACAAAGAACAGAAAATGGCCGCCCATTTGTCATGTCAATAATGCATCCACGAGATGTTTTTCCAGTATTATATTACTCTAGTTGCGTTTCCTCTATTCCTTTCACTGTTTTTTAACCGTTCACTATTTATGTAAGTTGTCAGTACGCCATATAGGAACTCATTATTTTGTCCATTTTAGATCTAAATCCTTGTATGCGAAAAATGACACTAGTTACCGTTAATAGAGTTGTCATAATATAGTTTTTGTGTTGCATAGTGACGGCGAATGAGGAGACGGTTTTTTCATTTGTTGGCACTCTTGCTTGCTTGCTTTGCCCTCTTCACAATCATGCCAGTCGAGTTAAAATTACATAATTCCTGGTCCGTCTGATTTGGATCAATGATGCTCGATGCTCAAACAACTCTTGGTTGAGCAGGAAGAATAAGACGGGGCCGACCCAGAAGATTGTTCTATTATCAAATTGGATCATGGAACAATTATGGCTTATAGTTATTAAAGGACTTAATAAAGTGCTCTTTCGATGTTGTTACAGCTCCTGGCGGAACGTCATCGGCTAGTCTCGGATTTGTAATACTGACGAGCCAGACTCAAAACTTCACAAAAGGTTCTGAGCTTGGAGTATACATTAGACAAGGTTTCTTAATGTATACTCAAAAGTTCTGAGTGACAGAGACGAGGCTCTACAAAGCTAAAACTGATCACAGTCCATCATTTGTTAGTTGTTTGCCTTAAAACATTTATTTCGTTTAACTGGAATTATTTATTATCAGTCCAAGTCACGTTTGTTATACGAGTAGTGCAATAAAGTAACACTTAATTAGCCCTTTATGTGTGTATATTTTATTCACAAGTCATCTTAGTCGGACCTCACCGAGACGTGACAACAAGTTAAGTATACTTGTGTTATGTCAAAAGTATCAACGCAGGAAGCGTATGTTAACACAATTAACATTATGTAGAGTGACTTTTAAACATAGACCTTATTAAACTAGATACTTCAATTGAAATTCGTGTGATCTTGTCATAAATTGGTGAGATAGAAATACCTATATTATGGTTAATTTAGTCTTTGCATGTATTATCTTTTAACGGAAATGTACTCCTATGGGCCGTCTAGTGGTATATAGCATGTGCTTTTAAAGAATCATTTATTACTAATGAGTTGTTTAAAAGGAAGGAAAAGTTGTACAAATGAAAATTAAAGGAAGTGCCTGACAAAAATATGTGGTAAAAGTTGTAGAATATTCAGAATGTCGAGCATCTTTTTATATATTTTCTTGCATATATTACTTAATTAAATATATTGGTAGGAAGTGAATGGAAAATCAAGGCATGTATTTTTTAATGATGAGCTTTTAAAATAATATAATAAAATAATTTATCCCTAGTGTTGATAGCCTAACATTAAAGAAGCCGTGTATACTATGCCGGCCTAGTAAAATGACTCTTTATCTGTGTTTTATCTTTTAAGTGATCCTCGATTTAGAATATCGTATAAGACGGATTTTTCAGTCTCCGGCGCTCTTAGATCTCCTCTTGCTTACCTTGGCAAGTCAAGTTTAGATGTGGCATCTAATTAAAAATATAATCGAGTATAAATAATTGCCAAACACCGATTGATAAAATTCTAACTTATTTCATTCCACGATTAAAAACTATAGTTTATTACATTTTAAGTACCAATCAATCATAAAAAACAATTTTATATTACAGCCTTGTAAATTGATTTAATGAATCACACAAGTTCTTATTTGCTCAGATATTAAATACAGTTTTCTTATCAGTACAGGTATTGTTTATAAGCTTTCCATGGCGCTAGGCGGTGGTCGGTCTAGTTATCAAGTTATCGCGACTTCGATTACACTTATTAACATTACGATACCATAGTTTCTATAAAGTTACATACAGTAACTTTCATACAATCTTCACCCTTAAACACAACCAGCACAAGGTGGCTTATTCTGTGAGGGTATAGTTTCTTAAAGGCGGGGTTTATCGGGTATACTAAAGTATAGAGGATCGTGGCTAGAGGTCTATCACGACAAGACTTGTACGTCTATTTTATGCGTGTACTGTAAATAGTGAGTTTAGAAAAATCCACGAACAAGATTTATTAATAATAAATAACATTATGAAAAATCCTACCGTGGTTTAGTGGTAGTGCAATAGCTACGCGAACTGAGAGTCCTCGATTCGAGACCACTTTCCAGTATAAATGTATGTTTGATATATAATACGTACGTTGGTCGTTCTGTTTTTATGATACAAAACCTTTTTGTAGCTTAGTTTATGTATAAAAAAAGTACGAAATTTAGTCAATACTGTCTACACAGGGATATCGTTCTGGCCGGCATAGTAATGTATAGATAGACTGACGCATCCTTGAACTGAGTTGGTTCTTTCAGTCATCAGTACTCTATGAGCTCCCTTTGCTTACCATCAGGCAAGTCTAGGTAAGATGTAAAGTCAAAATAATAAAAAAATAAAAAATAGCTTATTAATTTCTTGAATGAATATGAATTAATTAAAAAAAAATAAACACAATCCCGGCTCTCCGGCGAAACGGATCCCTTTTATACATAAATTAATGAAATAATCCCGTGAGTAATCTTTGTAATTACAAAACTAAAATGTCAATTAATCAATCAGTCGAATTGTTACAGGCACCAAAAACAGAGCGGTACTTGCCACGATTCTGACACAACTCCCTCGCCTTCCTCATATCCACAATTCTTTTCATACAAGCTCTACGATAAAATGTTTCTTAAATGATACGTAAAATGGGTAATTTATGAAGTGAAATGATAATTTATAAAGACATATAAGTTTAGGTCGACTTGTTTTTTGTCTCGTAAACATAATAACATTATTTTATTACTCTTTTCCTTTCTGATGGGTCACGTATAATTTATGTTCAGAATGACAGGACCAGTTATATTAATTAAATATTCTGCCGCCCGAAACCAAAAAGCATTAAATCAAGGCGACTGTGGTGTAGGGGTTATGGGATGGACTCACAAACGGCCTTAGGTACAAAACCATTTACTGGTACCAGTGTGTCTTTGGTATATTTACTTTGGTTGTGTATCTATAATACAAGCACGTTTAGTTGATATAGGAAAGGAAAAAAATCTGACATTTACTGGAGATAATAATAACAAATAAGTAGGTTAGGTTTTAACTATAAGAATTAAAACAAATTTACGCATGCACACATTAAATTATTATTACTAGCGTACGTTAGTAATATTAATTCAGTGCAAGCACATCGGTTAACAGCGACCACAGAACAACACGAAAACTATAGGATCTAGTAACTTTAAGAAAACTTTAAGTCACATTGCGTACATGGTTCGAGGAGTTACACAATTTTCTTTTGCAACTGTTACGGATTAGTTTTCTATATCCGATATCATGTGTGTTTATTGTTATTGATATGTTTCTGTGTTTCTATTTTTAACAGCTATTAATATTTTAGAAAATCGAGATCTGAATATTATGCTAATATGTTTTAAATCCGAACGAGTTTTAAATTTTCTGTCAACAGCTAAACATTAATGTCAGATATTGTAAACTACCGATTTATAAATTATATTTTAATTTTCATAATTAATTGTTTATAGTATTATTAGTGGAGTCTTTTTGGGATATATAGAGGTTATTTATGAGATTATTCCATATAAATTAAAAAATATTATTGCTAACAGACCCACCACGAACAACAACTTACGATACACGTAGCTTGGTCTAATAACGCGAAGAAGACGATTAAAAGTAGGCTGAGAGTTCGATTAAGCTAATGTTAAATTGACATCGTTTGTATGTAAACTCGAGCTCTCATTTCTTTATAACTTCTTTTCTCTATTAGACGGGATGATAAATTGACGATTCTGGCGTAAAATTAATTGCCTAAAATAAATGCAATTTTATTAAAAAGGTTACTTAATTTAAAAGCTAACGCAAACTGACAATTTGGCATAATTTGTGATCATTTGCCCATTCTGCCCACTTCAAAGTTGTACAGATTACGTGACTACGAACGAGTATATAGTCTCAGCTGCATTTTAGGATCAGCTTGAAAGGTTGTCGGTTCCAACTAGACTATGCCATAGTGGATTCGACTTGCCAACTGCAATAATCCTATGCCTGGCCCGCATTTCAGCTTTACAGCAGGCGGGAAATAAACAATTAATTGATTTTATAATTATTTTTTCGTGTAAACAAATTAGTTGTTTTAAAAAATACGTTTGTAAAATGAAGTGATTAAGTAATTTAAACGTTTTATATTGACAAAGTTGTTCAACTAACGAACATTTAACAGTTTGTTTAACCTACAAAACACACATTCATTTTGGTAATACAAATATTTGATTTAAAAGTAAATGATATTTTAATTGAATTTCAAATCGTTATGCTAATTATATTACTTAATATAAGACAATAATTCCTATTATTTTTTTTGCAATAAAAGGTCACATGGTGCAGTAGTAGTAAAATGGTCACTAAAATCGTAAATTCCCGATACAAATGTATCTTAGTTTGATACATGCATGTTGGTCGTGTTGTTTCTATAATATAAGCACTTGTATGGAATAGAAAAACAAATTCATACAAAAAAAGAATTCGTACTAAAACAGCCTTGACAATAATGTTTCATTTCAACCTTGGTCTAATATAATACGTAAAGGACATTAAGATAAAATTATACACGTTACATGTGGCAAATTGCATTTGTGAAAATTTTCTATTAAATTACGTCATTACGCAATCTTTTAACATAAAACAAAGAGTAACATGTAATATTTTTCAACAAGCTACTAAACGTGCTTAGTAACAGAATAGAAAATGACGATCAAGTATTGTGGGAAACGAAAAGGAATGGATGATCTTCCCGCCGCACTAATGTCGCGTAAGGGGCCCACCACCGGCCTTAGAGGTCTCGCGTCGGTCCGGATATATAATATGCTAGAGCTTTGCCGAATATCGAACGCGAGATGGCCAAAACCATCTAGCCTCCGCCACAGCCACTTTATTTGCAACGCCATTTAGTTACAGATTGTGGCGGCGTTCGATAGCTATTGTGGCTAGACATATGACAGCACCCCGCCTAATATTAAGCTGGACAACAGTCCCGGAGCAATTATTAAATATTACAAATAAAAGCTATAAAATAAATATTTGCTGCGACCGGGAATCGTCTGCTCACGCCTGTTTCATACTACTAAAGATTAATTAGTTTCTCAAGTCACAAAGAAGACATATACATAATAATCAAATAATAAAATGATCAATTATTACAAATATTGTTAGAAAATGACATGGCTATCTGTTATATCTCTCTTAAAAGCAACGAATAAGGCGGTTTATGCACAAAAGCCTACAGCGTATTAGGCGTTCGGCGACATGTGTTGCGAATGGCTCATATGCCGATCCCATCAGATGCGGTGTCCAATCGAAAATTATGCACTTTCTATAGGGTGTTTGTAAATAATATTAAAATAAATAAATAAAATAATATTTTAATTCCTATTTATGTGTTTTTAAGAGTGGTATTCAAAAAAATTGTGAATATTTTGTCCAGCCTGCCGATCCGGAATAATACTGCAACTTTCAAGTGACTTGTGACTGTAAACTGTGAAGTGACTTAGTCGCGTTTCGGTGTTGTTTACCAACTTATGTCTTATCCCATCCTATACATTGGATCCTTGGATGGAGCCAATCGTAAAATGAGTTTAGTTTTCAGTTGTCGGTGAGTTTCAGTTATTCTGTTATTAAAATTGACAGAAAAAGGCGTATTCGAAATCAGCTAGGTATTAAAAAAATATTTATAAAACACTGATCAGCATGGTGATGGCGACATAGGCAACCATAGGGGGAAAATATTTCAGTCGAGTTACTGGCAGGGTCACATGGTAGCGGCACAATAAAAATATAATAAAAAAATCAATGTCATATTTAGCATTAAAGTAATTTAAACTGAATTATGTTAAACGTAATCCGAATACCGTTATACAATCCAAATCTTAGGGTCAATTACTTTAATGTCCCTACAGGTGGGCGTTGACTTTATCAAGAAGCTATCCTGATCACATTTTAAACGTACTTAAAGTTTAAGTACGTTTTAATGACTATAATGTATATTGCTTTCATTTTAGCAATATTACAATTATTAAATTACTTAGGAGGTTATAAAATCATTTTATTGGTAATAAAAGACAGTCCCTGGGTTAAAGCCTCGGGTGTTCAGTATGTAGATACGTTTGTTATCAAAACGTTGTTCTTGCGATATGTATTAGTTTTTTTTATTTATTTCTAATAAAACTAAATTAAAAATTGGTCTTTTTATTGTGGCTCGGCTGTGACAGCTCTTCGCGTTATGTTAGACTGGAAGGCGGTTAATCAATGCTACTACAAGTACATTTTTTTTTACATTTCTATACTAAGCTACCAAAGTGCTAGGTATCATAGAAAATGGACAACCAAAGTACATATATCAAAGATGCATTGGTACCGGTAAGTGGTTTTGAACCCGTGCTCTCAGCTTGCGTAACCATTGCACTGCCACTACACCACGGTCACCTTAATTAAATAACTGCAAGTAGCATATATTTTTCTTGACTGTTATCTTAAATACTATCAATACAAAGCACCTACTAGGTAATAATGATAGTGGTTACCATGATCAAAATTTATAAATGTATAAAAAGAACGAACTTAATTAAATATTTAAAATAAAGCACATACTTTATAGTATTTTGTTATTATAATCCTCTGCTGTAAAATGAGCTAAGTTGACTGGAAAATGAGGTTCAACCCAACAACAACGCAATCCCTTTCATTAAGCCCTAAGTTTACGATCAATGTAATATCTATGAATATAGTGATGTGCAGTTTCTTGGAAGCATTCGAATGCAACGAATTCTTTACAATGTGAACTCGAGCACTCGATTCATCGAACGAAATAAAAAGTCTTACAATTCTTTATATTTTTTTTATTGGCCAAACACAGATTATTAGTTAGTATTTTTCGTTCTTTTTCTAGATGTCAGTATTATTACAGTATAAATTAGTAATAAAAATTAAATGGAATATTATTAAAACAATGGAAAAATGGAAAAATAAAAATATTCACGTATTTACGGGATCGAATCCTGTGTCTGTAGCTTAACGCACAATAAAGTTGCTGACATATTTGCTTCTGTACGGCTATTCTAAAATTTAGTCGGAATGCATTCGAATTACCAAAGACATTCAAAAGTAATCGATTTTTCACTCGAATGCATGCCCATCTCTATATGAAGGTTACATTGTAAATAATGTAGGATATTTGTGTTTCTTGATCGAATAGAAACGAGGTTACTGAATTAAGTAACTCCAGTGAAGTTAAAGAGAATTCTAAATTGGTTTTTGAGTTAATAAAACCTAAAATACGACTTATAGCAAGCATTCTTAATCCTATAAAGACTGGATACACTAATAGAGTATGATATTACGAGTATATTCAATATGAAATATTTTTAGGTAATATTGAGTATTATTATTAATGTAGACTAAAGATATTTGTGGATGTGAAAAGACAGAGGTTTGTGTTAGGATTTCTTGTTGATTGGCACTGAAGTTATTTTTGGAGAGACTCATTCATAAAGAGTGGAAGGCAGTGGTACCCAGTCTGCCGATCCGGGGTAGTACCACCACTTACAAGTATACAGACCGTGAAGTGATTTGGTCACGTTTCGGGATCAGCTTGTAAGTTGCCGGTTCCATCTAGGCCGGCATAGTGGATGTGATTGCTACTCACAGTTATTGAATTGTAGTAGTAGTGACATTCATTCATGGACCACACTTTGGCTTAACATCTAGCGGGGTGCTGTCATATGTCGAGTCACAATAAAAATAAAAATAAATTCTTTGTCTTTATGTTACATATTAGAAATACCTACAACAAATTGGTACTTACTTATTAGTTCTAACATTTTAAAAAGTGATATAGTTAAACTGACCGTGGTTTAGTGGTAATGGACTGGTCTCGCACAACGAGAGCCCCCAGTTCGAAAATCGCTTGCCTGTACCAATTTGTGTATCTTTGATTTACTTTAGTCGCCTAGTTTTTATGATACAGGCATAGCATAGGATAGCGAAGTAAACAGCTTAATATAGAAGTGTCAATAATAAAAATAGAAGTTCAGGTGGTGATCACCACGAACAATCTATATTACATCCAATAATATCGATAAAAACCTTTGTAATAATGTAAATAATTAACATTTATTGTTCAGGAGGCTCTTTATGTATGGATATAACGTAACTACAAAAAAAAACAAGTAAATAAGTCGAATTATTTACATTTAATAGTAGAAATCACTTCTTATGTAAGCATAAGATATTGAGTGTAGGACAATGGTCGGTTTTAGGCAGCTCGATGAAAATATAGCTCAAAAACATGAATATATTATTAAGTTGTGTAAGAATCGTAAAAGCCTTAATGGTAACATTCCATTGTCGTGCACGGTACGCACGGTATACGAATGGCTGTCAGGGCAGGTTAAATCGCAGTCAAATTTCGGGATTAGCTTGAAATTTTACTGCAGCGTATATTACTGTTAATATCTATGAGTTAAAATACCTATAATAATGTATAAGTAGCTATTTAATAAACCCTATAATAGTACATATACATTACCTTTAAAAATACTTACTTGAAAATTATCCATAGGCATTTAAATTATAGACATCTAAAGATTTATTTGTTTTCAATTTTAGAATTACAAATATATAACAATTTTGAACTTCATTATCCTTAATTTAAGGTTTAAAATTGTAATAAAGAAGGAAAGTGTACACATTAGAAAGTAACATAAGTTTAGGGGTAATATAAATAAAGTTTAAAATTGATAAACATTGTAAATATATGTGTCGCCGGCAGCGACGTCCCTAATAGGTTGGCTGGATTATTCAATTACCTAGACGAGATGGGAGCGGCCAGTGTCGGCACCAGCTACTGTCTACATCGTATGACAAGTAGACAAAGAGAAATTGTATCATAATTGAGATTTCAATTTAAAAACTTACATACGTAATATATACGTATCTACATAATACATACGTATCTATGTTTGTAATAGAATTAATACATATAAAATTAGATGATGGTTTTTTTATTGTGACTTTTTATAATATAAAAGCGTTTTGTCCACAGATTTGATAAATTTTATTTATGTGTTCTGTGGTCCTGCCTAACGAAATAAACAAATTTTAGCTGCAAAGCTCTCGAAACGTCGGAATATTAAAAAAAAAACAATAACTAAAAATAAACGCGATTGCGAAGCAGCATAATTAATTAATGTTCGCGCAAAGTCTAAGAAAACTCTCTATCCTGCCTTATGTTTAGATAGAGCTGGAGTAATATTAAGCTCATTCTAACCTATAATCTTGAGTTGAGGCGAGTATCTTCAAAAGTTAAATAACTGCAAGAAGCAGTCAAATACTGCTGGCCTAGTTGGAACCAGTAACTTCCAAGCAAATCCCGAAACTCGACTCAGAAACTTAAAAAGCGTGTAAGATCTGCCTACCTACCACTCTTTAAAATAAACGATAATTTCAAAATTTTATAAATATTTTTCGGTAATAAGCGGAAAATATTGAAATTATGATTAACATTCGCCCAAAACTAAACAAAAAAACTCTCTTGCGTGTTACCCAATTACGTAAATGAGCAATAAGGGACCAAAACATAGGTTTTAAACTTAGTTTTTGGGAACCGCATACTTATAATTTTTGTACCTTTACAAGAATATTTCGTAACTTCGTGAGACATCATATCGCCAAAAGGTATAGTTAAAGTAACTATCTACTCGCAACATTAATTGCCGGACCACAGCGCTAAGGATAATAAACTGAGCAATTAACAAGGAACTGGTTTCCATGTTATTTTTTATTCATTCACAGATTATATCCCATTAGACTTTACACACCTAGAAGAATAGAAATGTTTTCTGGTTTTGAAACCTTTTTGATTATCCCGACAATGTCCCAAGGATAGAAGCGCCTACTATATAAGTTTTTCTTTTACATTTCTATACTCGTACTAAGATACTATTTAATATTATGCTTTAGTATTAATTAATTTAATATTTTAGAAGTAGGACGACAAAAGTACCGGTGATTTAGATTCGAATGCTTTTGGTTTTCGAAACAATTTATCTACTACTAGAACACGGTTGTCTTATATACTATGTATTATATATACTATGTCTTATATACTATTATGTACTAGTATATAGTAAGGTAAACAGTAATAAAAAACAAGAAAATAGCTCGTTGCGATCTGCTATTTATTTTGTACAACGTTCTAAGGTGTCCATTGCTATATTAGTCTGTGTTGTCGCTAAATATGCGAATATTAATCCAAGTTTTAATAGTGTACAAGATTAATCGTAAAGTTTTAAATATAATTCTAAATGTGTCCCTAGGAATGTAATTTTATGTTGTTTTACACTTTTCATTTCATTTGCTAATTAAATTAAAAACGCGTTTACGGGTATAAAAGTTCCCTACACTCATAAAAAATTAAATTTCATGAGCGTAGTTACTTGTTACATAGTGAAATATGAAAGTACTTTATTCAATAATTTTATGTAGATCCACAGATTAGTTCATTGCGTTAAAAGCTCCAGTTTTAATCCATGGCTTAAGTATTACTACCTATACCTATAATTAAATTATTAAAAGTAAATCAGCAATTATTTATGTTAAAAAACTTTTTTTATTTACCTGAAAGATATTTAAAGAAATATATAAAAATAATGTCTATGAAGTGTTTAACAAGTCATATTGGCTTGTAATATTATCATAAACTTGATAAATATACCTTCCTGTAAGGACATTAAAGTACTTTTAAAAGGTGTCATATTTAACAGCCTATTAGAGCCTTATAAAGAAATTCTACCTTAGAAAATGTCCGCCTTGAGCTGTGTTATTGACAAGCCGAGAAAAGCACGAATTAAAAACTAATTATGGACCATAAAAGTTCGCTTTTTAAACCTGATTTCTGTAATTTAGACAAATTAGTGTCTAGAAACGTAAAATACATGAAGTGAAAAACACTTTTAATTTTAGAGTCTTCACATAAAACACTTTAGGGACTGAAAAGGCTTAAAGGCAAAATTTACGCTATATACGATCTACATACCCACAATCCCTGCTCACTATCCCAAAGGTTAGCTGGTAGAAAATGTCATTAGACATTAAGCTCGCCTATGTACATGTTTATACTGTGTATACTGTACATTTTATTATACTGTGTAATAAAGAATTTTATTACATTTTTAATGGCAAGGAAGGAGGACCAAGAGTGCTGCCAACTGAAAGCACCAATAAAATCAGTCGTTGTCGCTGTGCCATGCAACAAATAATTTATAATGCGAGTATAAGAATCAATAAACAATTCAGCAATTAATTAAATCTATAAATTGTGTATAAATTATTGTTTTCGTTATAAGAAACAATAATTTAAATTATTAAACGTAATTCTAAGGCACTTTGTCCACAGCACCATTAAATAAAACTTATATGTCGTCTAGTACATTGTTAAGTAATTTATGTTGCATTTACTATAGTGTACGAATAGGTTAACATTACAACATATAATAAATTACGTGCAATTTTATGAGTTTAAATACTAAACGTGTTCATACATACTCATTGCATTCTTGTTTTGAGCAATAATCAATACGCCATAATTACCTGTAACAAATTTACAAATAAATTTAAAATTTATAAAGTTTAAATGTAATTGCAATAAATATACTGCATAGATTAATCATTGGTCTTCGCTCTGGGTTGGGTCGTAGCGCCGGTGAAAACATATATTATTCTAAGATATACTAAAAAAAACTATAAAGTTTGGTGCGTCTTTTCTTTGTAGAACAATCGACAAGGGGAATGCCATCCCATATTTTCTCCATCCTATGACCTTGGATCCTTCAAACGATACGTAAAGAAGCATCTGAAGCCGTGAACTAATTCGGTTTTTTCAGTCGTCGTCACTCTTGGACCTCCTCTTGCTTATCATCAGGTGGGTCGAGGTCAAATTTCGTGTCACAATAATAAAAAAACTGTTAATCTTGATTACTTTTTTTATAATGTGACACATCTGCGATATACCTGATGGTAAGCAAGAGAGCCGACGACTGAAAAAACTGAGTCACGGTTCCTTACCCCAGTCGCCATCACTATGCCCGCCAAAAAATACAATTCAAATAACACTTATATCTAAAGACTCAATGGATCGTAAACAAAATAAATTTGACGACACCAGTAGGCTACGCACTTGGTCCGCTATAAGTCCTGGATTCGGTTCTCGGTCGAAGCAAAGATTTGTTTCATAGTTATTTAACAATAGTAGCAATCCATTATGTTAGCTGCGACTTTTAGTTGCAGGTAATTAACTACAGTAGCAATCGCCCTTATTCATAGACCGCACTTCAGCTAAACATCAGGGGGTGTTCTATAATAAATATTCATAAATATAACTCATATTATAGAAAGTTATTTCTCATCCTAATAAAACAAGGCGACTATATAAACAACGAATCAAATAAACTGTTAAATTCAATATTTACTAACAGAAACTCGATATGTGTATTGATATATGACTTATGACCAACAATGATTGAAGTTTAATATTGAAAACAAATCGATTTGAAAGTCGATTTCTCCTATGAAAGTACAACAATCAAATAGTAGCTGCGTCGAGACATAAAATAGTTATAAATCTATAATAATAATTTGCAATTGACTGTATCATATTTATTATTCAAGTAAATAAATTAGCACCTCCTTTGTAAATTAATAAATAAATGTTATTCAAGAATTTTATAACAGACAGAGATTGTATGGTTAGAATTATGTCTGTGTAGGTAGGAAGGTTGTAGCGAGATATATGGATACAGAAAAGCGAAAGTTTCAAAACTTGTAAAATACTTTCAATATACAAATTATACAGTTTATACAAACTGTCGCGCCTTTTTCCACGATCCTGACATAACACCCTCGCTTTCCTCACATCCACAATCCTCTTCATACTAGCTGTACTAAATATACAATATGCTATTTATTTATGTATTTATTTTGCTTTTATTATAGTGTGTTTATTATTACTATTTTACGCCTTATTCTTTACCTTTCTTCTGGTTGCTAAGGTTAACTAGCAGATAATATCTAGCAAGCGGCTATAGGCATGCAGTTGTACATAGTGCATTAGGTTTTAAAATAAAAAATAAAAATTAAAGTTCTATCATCATCATTTTACGCTAATATACACACATAATGCGGCAGAGGACATTCTGCATCGCAGGACTTTTCTCGATCCTAACAAAACTTTTTTTATTTATAATCCTCTTCATACGTGCTTTTGAAATTCGATAAGCTAGTTATTAACGAGGTAGTTTAATAATATCGTTCAACCATAATTTAGTATCACTTTAACGCAACGTTGCGTTGTCATTAGCCGTCACTAACGTATAAAGATGTGATTTTGCCGGCGACTGCAGACCGCAAACTGCACTACTTAATTGTATGAGATCGATTCTGTGCAAGGCGACACCAGTCTGCAGCCGCCACATTAATATTATTTCCAAACATCATGACTTGGCAAATTCTGATTTGTCGCAATAGTGTCGCCTAGCACGGAATCAATTTTATATAATCCAGAAGTGCAGTCTGCAGTCGGCAGTGGAATCACACCTTAACTTGGTATAACTAACAGACAGCCAGATAGACAGCAAGTAATTATAATAACAAACGAAAGAGCAGAGCTGCCGTTTCCGCCGCCCACTAATGGTAGTAAACTTAAAACAACTGGGCAATGTTAGACAACTCAACACTGTGGGACAAGTACTGGTTTTTGCTATTTATAACAAAATAACAACATTAAAACTCTGCGCTATAAAGTTTAATAAGTTAGCGGGTAATAGAAGTTGTGGGGTAACAGAAGTAAAAAGTTGTTGTGTCTTATAAAATTAACATTGTTACTTTAATAAAAAAAGATGCCTGCCGAAATGCATACAATCGTGGTACAGTGGTAGTAAAATGGTGTCACAAACCAAGGAACCTGGTTTAAAACTACTCGCCAGTACTTTGTTTTGTTCTACTACTATGATACAAGCAGGTTTAATAGTTTAGTATAGAAATATAAAAAATAAATTAGTTAGCGCTTCATTGTCTCTGCCTATCCCAGTAAGAAAAAGGCGTGATAATTTGATTGATTCATTGATAATTATCGATCTCCATTTGTCTCTGTTTCCTTTTATATATTTTCTGTTTAGAGTTAATAAAAGGTAATAAAAGAACATCATGAAACATTTGATGAGATAACGAAAACCAAATGTCAGAAAAATAGAGGAAGCCTATCATAAAGATTATAATAAAATATATTTCCTGTTCATACTGAATACGTATACAAAGAACTAAAATAGCTTCTTTTACTATGTTAGAAGAAAGTTTAAAATTACTTTTATCAAAGGGCAGATGGCTCGATGCAATAAACGAATAAATGCATGGGAGCGTGGGTCGTCTCACAAGATTTATATCACCAGTAAACACCAGCCTGATTCAATGACCACCTTAGTACATGTTACCAAGAAAGAGCTAATCAAGCAAGCAGAAGTAAATAAACGAAACGCTGTCAAAATATTTACATCTGATCCCAACACCGAAGATATTCTAAACACTAATATATCTTAAAGTCACAAAAACTCAGCAGACACGCAAAAAATACAAATAACTATAGTTTAAAATACGAAAGATGTGTTTAATAATATTAGTGATTCATATTGCAAGAGCCTTTTTCAAAGCAAACCAGTTTCGTTAACATGATATTATTACTGAAAAGTCTAAAAAGATAATTTATATCAGTTCATTGTTAAATGATTTATAATGAAATTTATTCGCCGTTGGTACGAGGTTCTAAATATTGAATACTGATTTCGAGTTAATCCCCAATAAAGAAGTATTCGAATCGAGTTTGCCCTTGGTAAAGTTTATTCTTCCTAAAAGGAGAACTTCTCGGTAACTAAGCACGATTATTTTTGACGATGTAGTACTAAGTGCATACAATGGTATTGTGTTCGAACATTATCATCAAGTTACTTCAAATAAAGAAACCTCAGAGACGAAGCCTCAGCTGTACAAACACTGCACCTGCCAACAGAATAACCCATGTCGTTTCTAACAAGGATCTCTAACTACATATTAAATTAGAATCGATTTATATACACTATAATTATTTTATACCCGTTTATAATTATGACCAACATACAAATGTTTATTCAAGGTTTATCCCTTAATCTGAACCCACAAATTTAAAGTAACAAATCAATTTAATAATTGTGAAGAATGTTTCTTTGATGAATCAATTTGTAAAATAATTTTCTCAAAACTCATCAAAAATTGATTCTCGGCAGTAAAATACAGACACGCCGACTGCTCGGGTACGACGAATACATCTATCAGAGCAAATAACCTCTCAATAGTGGTATGGACTTTGCCCCAGGCATGAACTCTCAGACCACCGCAGATACTCAGTCATTTTCTGCTAGCTCTTGTTTTTCTTATTATGGTGTTTTTTTGCATAGTTTAAATATAATCATCTTAACAGTGTGTTGGGCGGTTATTTTCGTGAGAGTTTTTGTGGGAACGGTATGCCTCGAAGCGATTTACGTTCGGAAAGAAAAAATGGGATACAAGTTTGCAAAACCGACAGTTTCTGTGTTGCTTCTATTGGTATTAATTTACCCAATTCACTTATGTGTTGTGTTTTTAATTTGGCAATAAATCAATCAAGATCAATCTCTTAAAAAACGGGTCAAACGAAAACGAAAAGTAAAGATTGAAACAAGGCGTCGCGGGGTTGCCTCCCACGTTCGTGAATTAGGTAGTTATTGTTCCAATTTAGACAAGGCGCCACAAGTTGTATGTAATGGCTAACTACGCATATGGATAGCACACGCGTGAGCGTTATAGTGAGCGAAAATTAACATTTCCGAGCGAGTAGTGAAATATAGAACATTTCGTGATGTAGGCTGCGGTTGGAGGTAAAACAGTGACTCATAGCATGCAGGCGCGACGCAAGGCTTTTGTTCAATTTATTATTGTCACTATTTAAGGTCAGTTTTCAATAAAGTATCTACATGCAGTCAAATGTGTCATGCCAAATTAATATATGAATTCAATTTCTCACGGATGTTAATAATTGCGGCTAATCTAGAATTTACCTAATATGGCCTGGTAATGATAAAATGGAATGACAAGTGTGTCTAGTAGTTAATCACACATACATCACAGAGGGCAATTTGTCCGTCATGTAAATACACAGTTAAATATGTATGGCCCATTCGTAAAATAACTGACACGTGCAATTACTTAACGACTTTTGATATTTAAAAAATTACAGAAGCTACTTTAATTTAATATTTCTTCGAGGTCAATTTTGCAATAAGTACTCTGAAATGATTTATCAAGATGATTTATAGAATTATAAGAAAAAAATATGTGTTTACCTAGCAAGTTGCTCATGTTATCGATGAATAACAGGAGTGCTAAGTAAAACAACAATGAACGTTCGTCATGACGAACTCCACTCTGAAATAAATTACCCGTAAAGGTTTAACGAACGCAAAATTTTTTGATGGAATACTTTACAGGCCATTGTTATAAGCAATGTCTGTGATGTCAGACAACATTGTATGCGATGAATATGCTGAATGTTCCAATATATTGTTGAGCGTTGAGCGTTTTCTATTGGACTACTCACGCCCCTCGCTGGATTTGCTCGATTCATAATAACCTTTATGAAAGAGAGTGTGTAATAATTTTCTTATGGTATTACTAAACAGTAAATCTTGTATCATAGTATGAAACAGAAAAAAGACTACAAATTAAAGAATAATGAATCAAACAGCAAAACAATTTGAAATGAGTACTGGATAGAATAAAGTAGGAAATAAAATAATGTTGTTATACCTTCGGTTTGATCAAGGGACCTATGGTGTTGGTGATGTTTACTGAGTTGAAGCAAATAAGAGGGTACGCGAAAGTTTGCTCTAACAATAACATGCTTTTAAAAGCACGAAGTCAAAGTTCAGGGATCTAAGTGCCGTTAAGTGAGACATGTAGACAAAGTACAAGACGTAATGATGGAGGTGTGAGAGGCAACCAAACACTGGCCATTCAACCATCACTCAGTATATGGAGTTTATTGCCTCAAGAGATTTTGCGAATGTTATCAATACTTGCCGCATCATCTTTATAAATAATCCTTAATTTGACATTAATTGGTAAATTTCTTTCGGCTAAATTCAAGTCGAAGTATTATATGCATGTGTATTATAAGTTTCGAGTGTCAAGAGCCATATCAATGACGAAGGCGTTCATTTCTATTACTGCACTTCATTGTTACTTATTGTTACGACCTGAATATTGTGGGTCACATTTTATAGATGGTATGCCATTTGATTATTCCTCGTATTCCTCGATAAACTAGTTTAATATTGTAATTTTAGATATTATAAAGACATGAGTACCTAAGATTTTAATCAATATAGAATGCGTAGATGTAGTCTTTCTGGCAAATGTAATAAGTGTTCTCGTTCAAGATGCAATTTTATTAACATGAAATATGGATAATAATCATTCACTTTAAGTGATTGGTTTTGCGCGTGCACATTGCGTACTTAATCTTTGTGCGAGAAATCCCGAGGCAACTTCACCTCATGCGTTTCTATGACATTCATGATATTTCATAACAGAATTGAATATATTTTAACTTAATTACTACGCGGGCTGATATCAATAAAATAATCTAAGCTTATTTATAATAATATGTATATATAGTTAACATATAATCTCATATATACGTTCTCTGATGTATTTTTAATAAATCACATATTAAAAGTGTGATGATACTATCGATCTTACGCCTACTGTTTGATCAAATCATTATATCAGTGGACCTCTCAAATATATTAGCGTTAAATGATTTATGGTTGTGCTTCCGAATTTAAATATGAAAGTATAAGCTGTCGTACCAACGCATTACAATGTAGGTTGATGTAATTACACTAAAACTTGCCACGATTTGTTGGGAAACACAAGTATTTACCGTTTTGATAAATATGTCTGTCATCCCAACATATTCCGTTCACAAGTCACGTATTCTTTTAATGAGAAAGATAATGAAATTGCCGCCTTCATTACCGTTCGTATTTTAAAAATAATCAAACAAACTCAAAGTACAAATTGCTTACATGAACATGGGTGCAAAGTAAACATAGGTATTAAAGAAACAAACTTCTCTGAAGAACCGGTACAAAGACATCTATTTACCTGTGGACCCTTAAACAAGCGGGCTCTCTATGAGTCTGTCAAGCGTCATTAGACCATGAAGGTGATGACACCGCTTTGTAACCTGTAATTACCTTCAACATCACACACCAAGGGCTTCAAAGAGGCTGGTTGTCAAAATGTTTCAATGCAAATTATGAAGGGAAGTGAAAAGCTTAGAAATGAAAGTCAGCGACACAGAATGGCTTTCATTCAGGTTACATACCTTGAGTGGGAAGGTTTTTGTGTTAGATCTAGAATAAGATATTGTATAAACGGTAAATGCGTCAGTAATCTAGCAGTCAGAACTATTGCCCAATGCCAGCCACGTCCGAGCAATTCTTGTGCACATCACGATTGCTAGCAGAATTGTCCATAATATCCGTGGACTTATCCCGAGATAGATCTACCAGAATGACTAGACAAGCTCCGTATTCATGACCCGTCATTTTGATCGTTGTTGTGTCAGCTGCATAATAGGCAAGAGTGAAAGGTCTTTATCATAATTGAAGTTAGTATAATAGAGAAATGATATCAAACTGCACTTTGATCGATAATACAGACATTAAAATAAGCTTCTGATTATATTTACCATTTACTACAAGAAATTGGGATTTTAAACATACATTATTTCATAATTGGTATTAATATGTAGGTGAAACAAAGAAGGTTCCTATTAACTATAATAAAAATAAAGACGATTAGTAAGCAAAAAATAGTAACACATCATCGTGTAATTAAGGTCATAAATTCTAGGCGAAGATGTTATTAATGTATCTTACTCGTATTAATATTATATGTAATGTTGTGGTTCGCATCGGATACAAGAACAAGTGCTCACGTTTGTATACGTGTAGGTTGTAAAAATAACACCAATCATAATGGCATAATGAGAACACGCACGCGACGATAGACCGTAGTTGTCTAGTTATAAAATAGGCCGGTCGGTTACAACTAATGATTGTTATAAAAGTGTTTTTCAATAGCCCCAATAAAACAGCGCTAGTTTCCATAAAGAAACTGTTATGATTATAATATTGTGTAATACGAGTATAGGAAGAGATAAGTAATAACAATAAGAAACAGCCCGTTTTACAGCTGGGAATCTCATCAGATTATTCGTAAACATTCAAGTGGTGTTATAAAATTTAAGCTTTTAACAGCACAGTAATAAATGTAGAATATTTAAAAGATTATGTGAACATTTTTATACATATTTAGTTTATAGTTATACATATTTACATAAACACATCACCAGAAACTGTGTGGTCGCCGTGAATAGTTAAAACAAATCAGGGCGACTTGTAACACTGTCTATCTATTAATGATTCATACTATGTACTATCGATAATGAGTGTTTTATATGCCAATATAATATATAGTTAAACTATCACTAAAAATCTTAGTTCAAGTATTTCATTTAAAAAAAGCTGTATGTCGAATAAGTTTTGCAGTATATGTATGGGGTATATAAAATATAATTGTTTTAAAGGAGCCTTCTAATAAAATCACGTGCTGTCTGTGGTGTGCCGCCCCAGGCCTGCCGCGTTGCTCCAATTCACACCTAATACACGCCTACACCACAATTAATTGCAAACCTGGAAACTAACGCAATTCTGCCTGATCGTAGATTATCAATATTAATACGAGGAACGGCTGTCCTTAATAACGAACTAATATTAGAAAATCTATTACAATTTCCTGCAATTTGATCGCTTCCCCGTCTCAACGTAAGTAAAATTTTAGTTACGAGTAGATAGCGGAACAGAGTCTGTTTAAAGTTACAAATCACGTTATTGCCCTTCAATAAAAAGTTAAGCGGATATCGGTCAAAGTGCCGCTTCACAAACATTCTGATACGTATGTTAGTGAATGTCGACTACCTATCTGAGAAGCATTACCTCGAATTATGATTAGATATAGTATGCACATATGTTTGATTTTCTACTGAATTATTTGAATTTACTGACATTAAACATTAACAAACAATCCTTCGTTATTATGAACGTAAATTGTAATATTGTAAGATTTCAATAGGATTAGATTTTACGTGCCTAGTGAAGAATGTAGGTTCGAGTGTATAATGATCGCCGCCTGTTTAATCTCTAGCTTAGGTTAATATTTCTCACATTTAAGTGTTTGTGTAAAATTACGATAACGCTTTATGAAACTGTATTCGTGCAACTGCACTATAATCTTCCTAAATGTTATAAGCAAATGAAGCAGTTTCCATAGGCGAGAAAATGAAACTGTTCTCATAAATCTTCTCACGAAAGGAGTTTAACACAATTCGTGACCATAATGGCGTCTCCAGTGACCCGCGCCGCCGCTGAGATAATTTATTATAGTATCGCTTTGCGTTATAATTGCAACGTAATGATTTTTCGCGCTTAGACTGTTGAAAAGTGGAAGACTATATCAATCATCATCATCGTGAGCGCAAAATGAATTGCTTTTGTATATTAAATAAACGTTTTCAAGTTTCTAATGTTGTAAACTAAATTAGAATTCAAAGAGTGGTGAAAGTAGACAACGGATTAAAAGGAAGAGATTAAATAAAACAATAAAATGACATAGTACACCTTGACTCCGAACGAAACCGAGAGCAAAGTCAACACCGTTGCACGAATATCAGAGCAGGAAACGTCTCGATCGCAAAACGTGACTAATCCGTCAGTGACCGTTAAACAGATATCTAAATTATACATTGTAATGGGTCTGTACAACAAAATGGTTGGATGTTTTTCGATTTCTCCGGACCTCCGCGACGACCACGCCTGTTGGTGCTCAATGCGTCCGATGACATTTACCATGGGCTGATATTGTTTGAGCCCCGCCATTTGCGCATTGACATCCTTTGATCAGATGGAGTTTCCAATTGCCCGAGCCGATGCCAATGTTGTACAAGATTTATTTGAAATCATGTAATCATCGTCGTTATTGTCTTATGAGAGATGCTTGACATATTAAAAAATAATAAGCAATTTTTTATGGCCACGTTAATAATAACGACAATAGAAATATTGTACAATAATTTTATTTATTAAGTCATATAGAAAAGGTTCTGCTTTTGGTAATGTCTACTAGAAAGGGAATGTGCTAGATTGTATATGGTCTAGTCAAGGCAATGTAAGAACATAATTTTGCCATATAAAATATAGTGTTACATTAAATGTTATAAATAACAGTTACGTAAGTACGAGTAAGTGACAATTATTTATATTCTAATTAAGTATTATATACAATATTATACACTCGTATGTTTTTAAACCCATTTACTTTATACATAGATTGCTTTCTCGATAAAACTAAATGCAGAATTCAATCTTGTCTTTAATTAAAACCTTTTACGCGTTGAAGGACCGTTACAGAGATGTCTCATCAAGCGACTAATGGATGGCCATCATGATCTCACTTGGCTCCACTGATTGAAAACCAGTAGTTGTCCTGAAAATGGTAACTACATGTTTAAAGTAGTTATAAAGTCCTTCTTTTTATAAAATTTTACGTATACATTTGATATATATATTCTATCATTAATATTTTAACTCTTGAATACCGCATTAGTCTAACAAGTGTTTGCAAAACTAAATATCAATTACTAATGTTCATAACATTGGACATGGACAAGTAGTCGTAAGTTATGTGTGGTTTACACAGGCAATGAATTATTAGTATCAGTAACAAGTTTTATCTGGGTTTCCGCTACTCAACACCTGCCCGAATCTGAATGAACGAAGCTCATTGAATCTGTCACATGTTTTTATTTACTTCGGAGATGGCACAAGCTTTTTTCTGTAGTTCACTCCTGAGACAGCTGCTGTACCGTTCATGGTGGCCGCATTGACTTTGTATGGTTCTTGTACACGACACTTGCAATGTGGTTTCCGGTAACACGCTTCATGTATGGTAACAAGTCCAAGGCGCTAGCTTGGTCTGATGTACTAAGAGATGCGAGAGCAAACTGATTCAGAAAATAATGCCAACGCAATGTGATGGTTATTTGTTTAGAATTAGGATTTCGTTTGACAAAAATTGCAATACAAATCCAAAATAGACAAGGAAAAAGTTCAGACCAATTTACGTTTAAAGAGTTACGTATGTACAAAAAAAGCCAAACATCTTCCTGACAAACAAATGCGTCGGTCTAAGGCTACAAAGAAAATATTTACTTTGGGTGCGCCGCGTGGTTTTTGTAGCCTTGAGCGTTAAGGTGAATACTGCAGTTCTGGTATAGGGAAACCAAAAGCGTATACAATATTATCACGAGAAACTGTCTATGAAAAGTTTCAAATAAAGATAATGTTCTTTTTGACCCCATGAGTTTATTGTCATCTAAATTTTTCTGAACATGTAATGGCAGGTAAATTACATCTCTAATGTTGTTTTAAGATAAGGAAGCTCGTAAATCTAGTACGCGTCGAGTTTTATCAGGTTCAGTAACACGTTTAAGAAGTACCAATGAAGTTAACGACACAAAAATACAGTGTGGCAGAGATAAATTTTAATACACTCAAACACTCCTCAAACACACATGTTATCGACAATGCAACAAGATGTATTTGATAAGGAAACGAGAAGAAACAGATTAATAGTGCATGGAGTCATGTAGAGTGACAAATAAGAAAAAGTTTTCTACACATAGCAAGTCCTATCGATTAGTGACTTAAAAAGGTTAAATAATATGTTATGCGCTTATCTCTAAATTAGATCTAGTAGTAAAAACTTGTGGAATGTCAAAAAGACTATAAATAATGTCAGTAAAAGTAGTTAGAGACCTCGGTAATCAATCACGAGAATTGAAGAAATTACTTGTCATTATTATGGTTAGCCGGGATCATTTGATTATATAGACGTAGGTAGTAATAAATTTGATAGAAATTTCCTCCGTAATGAGCGTGTCCAGAGATTTTAAAACTAAATTACTGAGATGTAATGCATTGGAAGGGTGCGTTTGTTACTCCGGCTGCACTTTAATGGTCAATCAAAGTATACGTTTGAGAAGAGGGATTTTATTATCGCCACAATTTCTATCAATCTTGCTTACCATTTTAACATACCAATAAAGTAGAGTTTATCGAGCAATACATACCTGTAACAAAATAAGAAATGGATTAGTCATTTGAAGTAATTGTTGCCGTAATTGTTAGGCACTACAATTAAACACTGTTCGAGTTTATAAAAATAAAAACTAGCAAATCAGATTTCAATGAATTTGTTTATAAGTATTAATAAGCATGTAATAGGTATACTTGAATACACTAAAACAATGTTTACTTTTTAAGTCTACTAAGTTTTACGAAACATGATCTTATATTTTCGCGATCGGCAAACTAAAACGTTTCATTATTGTAAACTCGAACAAAGAACTCATTTAGGATTCGTTCAAGCATTACGCACTGCAAATATGAGTGTTTTAAATTATACTAATTTACAGTATTATACCAACAGCACATTTTATTTATTAATGTCTATTTAAGGTTCGATTTACTACCGAACTCTGAATCAATCAATCATATTGTCACGTTTTCAATTCCAACAAGGATAGGCAGAGACAATGGAGCTGTTTTTTTGTTATGACAGGTCACTGTCTGATGTTAAGCTGGAAGTGAGGTCCATGAATGGAGACTATACTAAACTACCAAAGTGCTAGGAACAGCATAGAAACAGCATAGAATCATAGAAACAGGACAACCACAGTACATATATCAAAGATACATTGGTACCGGTGAGTGGGATCGAACCCGTGCCACTCAGCTTACGTAGCCATTGCACTGCCACTACACCACGGTCGACTTAAGTTAGAAGTTACAAGCTGATACAAGCTACAACTTACAATCTCATCCCGAAACGCAAGCACGCCTGCACACTTAACGGTCAGTACACTTGTATAACCCTGGATCGGCAGACTGGCATCATAGCCTACTACTCTTAGACAACCAGTCCAAAGCAAATATTATAAAATATTACAAACGAAGGCTATGAAACAAGTCTTTGCTCCTATCGGGAATCGAACCCTGTCCCGGTTGTAACCAATGCGCCACGCGGATCGCCCTTAAATACTGTTCAAGGTAAACAGTATTTAAATACTGTTTTGTTTAAAAGCCTAGACACGAGCTACGATAAGTGAACAATCGAATAAAAGATTAGACAGGTTTTAAACAAATTGAAACATAAATAACGAATGTTATTATTTGATAAAGGCGTTTTAGATAATTAGTTATCTTATATTAAATATATTTAATAAATTAATACATAGTTACTTAACCCAGAAAATTGTTCATTAATTAATTTCTTTAGGCCTTTCCACATTAAGCTTCTAAACGTGTTTGTATTATAGAAACAGGACAACCAAAGTACATTTCGTAGTACAAAATAAATACATATTAGTATATCAAAGATACTTGATATAATTTGATAAGAGGCTTTTGGTTTGTGAGGCTATTCAAAAATTACTAAACCACGGTCGCCTTTAAAATGGAGACATTCTTTAAAAAAGCAGGGGTCCCATAATAGTCCTTCAAATGTAAGAATGTGGGGTAACTCAGTCGCGTTACAGGATCAGCTTAAAAGTTGCTAGTTCCAAATAGGTCAGTATAGTAGAATTTTTTATACATTTCTTTTTTTATATTTTTTTTTTATTGTGACTCGACATATGACAGCACCCCGCTTGATGTTAAGCCGAAGTGTGGTCCATGAATGAATGTCACTGCTAATACAAATTAAATAACTGTGAGTAGCAATCACATCCTCTATGCCGCCCTAGATGGAACCGGCAACTTACAAGCTGATCCCGAAACGTGACTAAATCACTTTACGGTCTGTATACTTGTAAGTGGTGGTACTACCCTGGATACTCTTTGATAACCAGATCCGAAGCAAATATCCATCTCTTTTTTTTAATTAACATATATTTGTAATATATAATATTATTAAATATTACAAATAAAAGCGATGAAACAAATATTTGCTCCGACCGGGGATCGAACCCGGGACTTTACGCGCAACAAACTAATCGCTAAACCGTTCGTCAATAACAAACGTTCTATACTAAGCTACTAAAGTGCTTGTATCATAGAAACAAATTCAAGATACAGATGCGACTACTATGTATAGTTATTTAATTGTAGTAGCAGTCACCGCCCTTATGGAACATTCACGGACTCATTGTACGCTGGGTATTATAATACGTCGATTTACAAAAAGCCGTATGAAGAGATATACTTTAAGATCAGTCCTCGACTTGTCTAATGATAAGTAAGGGGAGGTCCAAGAACGCCGACGAATGAAATAACCGACTTACTTATTATGTGCAATATAATGCCATATTTCAATCGACGGTTTTTTCTACTATTATGAGATAAGAGTTTCTATAGGAATGCTACTTATGTATACTTTATAATATTACAATTTTTCATAAAAGTAAATAACAGTTTTGATAGAAGTTTTATTAAAATATACCTATTTGTTAAATAAAAATTGTCATAGTTTTTATGAGTTAGAATTAGCTTGAAAATTGCTGGTACCAACCAGGGGGCCTACCACCATTTAAAAACAAGCATGTTTTAAGACAGTACTGTTTGATGTACATAACAAGATTAATCAATTTCGTACCACCATCCCTTATTTGCAATTTTGTTTTATTACTTCAAATTCATTCATACATTCGCATAGATTTTACGTTTAGAAACGTATTGCCAGTCCCGAAGCAAATATTCGCTTCTTTTTTATTTTAATACTTAATAAATATTACAAATATAAGCTATATGAAACAAATATTCGCTGCGACCAGGAATCGAACCCGGGACTGTACGCGTAAGAAACTGGTGTGCTAAGCAATAGGCCACGCCTGTCGTCGAATATATTATTTATTAACTATTTGGAGTAGTCATATTTAGTGAGATGATGATACTGATACTACATAGATTGTTCGAATGTTTGTTAGAGATTTTGGTAAAATTGGTCTATGAACGCGTCAGGTGTACTATTTATTATTATTATTCTAGTCTGTGGTCTATAGTGCATTTACACGTACGAGTATTTGATATGTCTTAACCGGCATTGATCAGTAAAACACAGAAGATTCGATAAATCTAATTGATTAAAGTTTTTTTTTGTAAAGTATTAATAGCCACATTTGTTTATCTTCAGAGAATATTGTATTGACATAAAGTATACATGCCTTACTTGGGCTCGAGATATGCATGCCTATCCTATTTATGGCATTGAATACATATAGGCTCCGCAATCAAACCTAAATGGAATTTAAACCTTATTTCAGTACTCATTATGTTCAAAATCGTTCGTGTGTGTTTAAAATGGGGTATTTATATAAGAAAACAAATTAATCGCATGCCTTAGGCAATCAGTTTGGACTGATTCGTATTTAACGTTTAATGTTTCAAGATGGATTGATTTTTCTTAAAACAGATGTAGACATGTAATTGATATGTATTTGTTTAATTACTCTAAATATATTTGCCATATATAAAATTACACACATGACTGATTATGTTTATGGTATCTTGTTTTAATACGATATAAAAATAGACTATGTTTGCACTTGTATAAATTAGTTGACGACAGGCGTGGACGAACGGTTTAGCAATTGGTTTGTTACGCGTAAAGTCCCGGGTTCGATCCCCGGTCGGAGCAAATATTTGTTTCATAGCTTTTATTTGTAATATTTCATAAAAAAAGAGATTTAAAAAAAAGAGTTATTTGATTCGGGTCTGGTTATCAAAGAGTGATAGGCAGTGGTAACCAGTCTGCCGATCCGAGGTAGTACCACCACTTACAAGTATACAGACCGTAAAGTGATTTGGTCACGTTTCGGGATCAGCTTGTAAGATGCCGGTTCCATCTAGGCCGGCATAGTAAATGTGATTGCTACTCACAGTTGTTGAATTGTATTAGTAGTGACATTCATTCATGGACCACACTTCGGCTTAACATCAAGCGGGGTGCTGTCATATGTCCAGTCACAATAAAAAATAAAAATAAATAATTTAAAAAAGTATTTAAAATATTGGGGAGAAAAAAATACCGCGTGCACATCGGCAAACTGCGGCATATAATGTTCAACAGCTGTTTTACTCGCGTTTAAAAACTGTTTTACATCCTCCTTCCATCCATCCTGCAACATATCAGCATTCTAGAGTTTTCTTAGATTTTGTGCGAACATTGATTAATGAATTAAACAAATTTGATGCGGCGTACTATCGCGTTATATTTTGGTTACTGATTTTACAATGGAACTCCGTACCCACGATGGCTGCAAAGCTTTCGAAACGTCAGGCTTTAAAAGAAGTTAAATCAATAACCAAAAATAAACGATAGTAAGTCGCATAAAATTTGTTTAATTCATATCAGCATCCCTTGCATACTGGGGGTCCATCTTTAGTTCTTTACTTTCGTATAACCTCGGGTATAGAATCAAGGTTAGAGGTTATAGATTCGTCTCATAGGGATAGTCAGGGTCAACGATATATTTATTGTGTTAGATATGACACAGCCCCGATGTTAAGTTAAAAATCGGTTCATGAATGGAGGCAACTGCTACTGTAGTTAAATAACAATTGCAACCGCAATGCTGTTCCAGGTAAAACAGTCAACGTTCAAGCTGACCCCGAAGCGCGATGGATCACTTTACGGTCTATAGACCAAATACCAATACAATAATAAAGAATAATACCTACCTATAGGTACACATTTATTTTCCTTTTGTTTGTCTACATAAGCCCGAAGTAGCACCAATTACTCGTCAATGACATTACGATATGATTTAAGACAATAATAATAATATTATCAGTATTGTTTATGTGATATATCTATGTATATATATAAAGTAGGCGCCGTCCAGTCGTCGATTAATGGACGCCTTGATAACGTAACATCAAATATATTATCATTTTTTGCTTATCAATAAGATATCGATGATATTGCAATGTCTATTACAACACTAAAATGAGGCCAACGTACTTACTAATTTCGGAATATATAGCGATAATAAGTTATATATTTTTATGTTTCTTTAAGTAAGATGTTTTTTTCCTAATTTAGATTGTTTTAGTCGTTTCCACTCTTTTGCTTACCTACGGGCAAGTCGAGGTCAGATGTCGAATCACAATTATTAATGAATTAAACAAATCTAACACCTGGGACCCCAACAACTCAAGGCCCAAGTCCAGCAAACTGCCAAACCCGATGACACCGTCAGTTATTTTTGCAAAAAATGAAATAAACGGGAACAGAAAAAACAAAATCAAAACATCAAACGGGGTAGTTTTGGAAACAATAACAGCATCAACCAATAGGACGACCAACACCTCAGTCTCTCCGTGACCACGAAAGCTGCAAAGCTCTCGAAACGTCGGAATAATACAAAAATAGTAAAATCAAAACCAAAATAAACGCGATAGTACGCCGCAAAAAAAAAAGTTTAATTCATTAATCAATGTTCGCGCAAAATCTAAGAAAACTCTAGTATGCTGATATGTTGCAGGATGGATGAAAGCAGGATGTTAATCAAATCAATCAATCAAATTAAATCAAATCAATCAATCAATCAAAACAAATACTTTTTTGAACATGTTTTTTTTCTGTTGCTACTTATTATATTTTAAGTAACTTTAGTGTCATAATATTAATTTAATGAAATAATTTAATTTAAGTGAGGATTGAAAATTCGGTCCTTAATGTTTAACTTTCTGAGAACACATCAGACAACATCACTTTCCATATATAATTAGAATGGCACCAGCCAGTAAACAACATTAACTTTAATGAACTGCATTATTTACTTCATTTTTCGCCACTCTTTCTTTACGCATTTACAGTAAGAAGTCGGTTATTCAACAACTTTTATAGACTGAAGAAAACTCAAATAGACTTTTGGCATGATGTTTTGGGTCCCCAAAGTAACCACAAGTAACATGCTAAATAATAAGTATTTATGTATTGTTTTTTTATTAGTTAATATGATAAATTTATATTTTATTTTCATGCAAGTTCTTTATCTCTTTTTTTTATTACTAACCTATTATATCTGCATGAGCTTGTTTTTGTAAATAGAATAGGTTTAGTTTATATTGGAAATGACATCGCCATTTTATGAGCGTAATTTCTCTAATAAAAATTTATAAAAAAAGACTTGTAACTTTGTTAAATACTTGTTCGTTAATATCATACACTCTTTAACTGTGCCTTTTTCCTAACCCGTCTACTCGTTCAAGTCGGGAATCAGTATTCTGTTTATAAATGATAATTTCATGCGTTCTCTTTATCTTAAAACTATATTTTAGAATATAGATCTTTCAAGCGGAGCATGAAAAAGCGCCAAACAGATTTAGCGTCTTAATAAAATAAAAAAACAAATTAAGAGAACCTTAATGAGATCGACAAAAAAGTCTTATTACTTAATAAATTAATGTACAATCCGTATCATTTAATTAATCAGTGTAAAGTAAAGACTGTTGGCGCTATCGAATAGTGATATATATACAACCTTACAAATTGTAATTACTCAGTACATTATCGTGATTGGGCCTTTTCCGCGCTGCCCTTATCTCTACAAACAACAGTAAGAAAATTATACAAGGATTTCTGAATCTTATGTCAACTATGTAGATAATATAATTGCACAAATCCATTTGTACGATTTTTGTTCCGTTGTTAACAGTAACTTTATGATCTTGGCTTATATTGTGTTACAACTTCAATGTTATTGTTTTCAATTGATTTAGTTCGTGATTCACAAATTAGTATCACGCTATCATTATTTGCTATAGTTACTTGTTTAGTATAAGTGGGATAATTTTCTACAGACATACCTACAGTTTATTGCCTTTTTTGTGGCTAGACATATGTTATCACCTCGCCTGATGTTAAGCTGGATTGCGGTCCATTAATGAATGCGATTATTTTTTTTATATAGTAATATTATTATGACGTGCAAAAGTGCTGAAACCAGCCTACTTGTAATAACATTAGATTTGATTAGATTTGAATGCTACCACAGTTAAATAACTGCAAGTAGCCGCCCTGCCTGATTGAAAGCGTCAACTTTCTATATTAATAGCGACATTATTACCTAAATGGCGATCTCTTCCAGGCAACCAAAGGAGAACAACATTTTTTAAAATAATTACAGGGAACAAACGGTATATAACTTAAAATATATACTTAAATAATATTATTTTAATTAAATACAGTAATGTTATGATTTACATATAAGTAAACAAATTATTATCTGAATAGATTAAAACGGGTTCTAATCGCGTTATTAACCCTTTCAACACGACGCTCATCAACGCAGATTATACCCGCGTACGGCACGCTATTATCGCTGGCACGCGTATTGGCGTGCGCCGATCGTAGGTAAAGATTTTATTTACGCCATAGATGGTAAACATTTTGTCAATTTATCATCTATGGTAAATTATATTTAAATAATTTTGGTTATAAATTTAAATTGTTTAATTTAATAATATTTTAGTTTTTTTTTAAACAATTTGTGTAATTTAATACGTCATTCCGCGGACCTCTCGCGTCGCGTCGGTCCTCAATTTGAT
Organism: Tinea trinotella; assembly: GCA_905220615.1. Classification (NCBI taxonomy): domain Eukaryota; kingdom Metazoa; phylum Arthropoda; class Insecta; order Lepidoptera; family Tineidae; genus Tinea; species Tinea trinotella. The sequence goes on from HG992314.1 coordinate 8,136,639, forward strand.
AACGGCCCAGCTAAAAGCTCATAGCTAGTAAACGTTTTAGTTAAAGCACAATAGTTCTATCTCTTGTTGATTTACTCATCTCCTACCTTCGAGCTTTATCATCAGAGTAGCTCAGTGGTACCAGTTAAAGCACACATATATTCATATACATGGGTGTGTCAAACGTGAGGTCTCAGATATGTTGAAAAGTAAAAACCGAACTGATGACCTTCAAAACCCTCATCAATTTTAGCTATGAACCGTCTCGATCACGTCAGCTTTCAAACTAACAAAACCGCAATGTAATCGGTCTATTCGTTTAGGAGCTATGATGCCACAGACAGACACACAGATACACATACGCGCTAAACTTATAACACCCCTCTTTTGGGTCGGGGGTTAAAAAGAAGTGGCAATGACGTTCACAGTCACAAGTTCAAGCCAAGACCTTTAGAGAAGTTACGTTAATAAAAAGTAAGCTCAAAATCTTAAACCCGAGTACTGGAAAATCACGCTCTAAAACAAAAATCAAGAAAATATTCTCATCTGATATTGTTATGTGCAAACTATTCGATATTTATTGTGTAATAAATAAACAACTTACATTTTTTTCGGGGTTATAATTTTGTGAAAAAAAAAGGTTTGCAGATCCGCTTTAAAAAAAAATTCACTTGTTAAGATTTTAACCTACCGCCTTTAATATGTAGAGGTTCCATCTTATGTCATTGTGTTACACACGTAAATATAATTTGAACAAGTGTATTATAGTTTATAATGAAATACGTATTTCAAGTAGTTTTGGATAAATATTATGTTTGAATCATTCCCCATTATCGGGTGCTTCGCCGTATTCGGGTAAAAAGAAGCGGTGCTTTATTTGTTGTCTTTTTTCATTTTTATAACCAAGCAGTAATAAAAAAAGTAATTGTTTTCACCAAACAACCATGTTTATCTAAAGAAAGCGTTTCTATAATTTCATTAGTAAATTTATCGCGAAATGGCGCAAGTAACAAAAAGAATTCATATTCAAAAGAGTTGCCTTTGTTACACTATCAGAGTCATCGACAAAAAAAACCTGTAGCAATAAATTATTTAACAAAAAACGACCACAGGAATCCCCCAAAGTATATAATACCGTGACGGTATACTAATATACATTAAATTGCATAAATACAAAGTCATTATTATTTAATAATAACGACTTTGTATAAGATCCCTGGCAAAAAAAATATATCATCTCCAAACAAATTCGGACATGTTATGATTTATCTGCCATTATATTTATCTATCAATAAATGCGACCGATATTTATGAGGAACATAAATATGTTTTATTTTAATTATATTATTTCATTATCATGTTCAGACAAAATGTTGTCAATTTCTGATTTACCATTGCCGTATGTGGATAAAAAAGATCATATTTTTAAATATCGTGATTTACAAAACGAAGGCTAGTATATTATTAAGAACATTGTATATAAGCTTGTATAGAAAGGACATTATCAACAAAACTTGTTTCGCGAAGATATCATCATTTTAGTTCGCACGCCAATTGGCGTGCGCCGTACGGTAAAAAGGAAAAAATTTACGCCAATTGGCGTGCGCCGTACGGAAAGGGTTAAGTATATTGTATTTACCTCTGGTTAGGCCTTAGGTAAAGAAAAGACAACGAATAGGTGCTAAAGTGTAATTTCAAACTGGACTTAGACTACAGTTTTTGTGAAATCTTGATATACCGCACTGGCAGTCTCCCAATGACAGTGCGAAAGTTTCTAAGACGTAAATTTGTCGCTTTAAGACTCTTTGAAATATATTTTAACTAGAAATTTAATTACGTATATTTAAAATAAATGAAGTTATTGTCAAATGTCAATATATCACTTTAATATCAATATGTATTATGTGTGAACCTTTAATTAAACGAACAAAAATTCACGAAAAGTGGGCTGTCCCATCCATTTGTTATCGATGAACAAACGGTATTGTTTAATAACCTTTGACTCGTTGTAATTACATATCGTGGTACAAATTATTGCAACGCGTTAAAAATAAATTCCTATGTACACCGACACGAGTTGAAATCAAACTAATCGAAACACTTCCTTCATAAGATTAATGGCCGCGTTAAAGAAGCAAACTTCTATGTTATTAAGCAACGATTTTATCAACTATCAATTCGATCGGTGCGTGCAGAAACGCCAATGAGATCACTGTGACGAGTTGCTTTAGTTCCATATCAGAACGGAGCTATCAGCGATCAAACAACTTTACGCCTTATTACCCGTACTATTTAACATCAAGCCAATTATTGGAGGAAGTTAAGCAGAAATGAACGCGAATCTCGCCAATATTTATATGTGATGCTGTAGCTATAAATGTGGAAATGGAAGCGACGACGGCGCCGACTTTCTTATCAGTACCGTTGCCTCTAGCGCCGATATACTTGTTGCATTAGCGCATAACTTCGATCATTTTAGCGATATCAACGCTCCAGATGTAAATTATAAGGAAACTAAAGAAAACCACGAAGTAAAAGCTGAATTAAGCGGAGTTGTCTTCAATAAACTGCTTACCCTTCTCGTCGACCTCTTTGGTATGCTTAAACGATGTAATCTTATCAGCGTAACCCGGCGATAAAGTGAGCCCGGCTTCGTGTACCGTATTTCAAATGTAAGCGATCGGAACTACTATAGAATGGAGCAGTGCGACAAACAAATGTCTCGGAATGCCACATTGTCTGCACATTCAATTATGGTCGGAGCAGTGCCCGTTATTGAAAAAGGAGGCAATTATTAAACTGCTCATTATGCAAAAAAATACCATAGCATTTGCCACACGAAAATAAACCCTAATCCGATTTATATTAATAATAAAATTGCGTATATTATTTCGTGTTAAGTTCAACTGATGTATGTAGGGAGTCCGACGGGTGGATCTGATATGGGACATAGTACTAAATCACCCAATTGTTGGTGGGATTTTTTCGCATATGAATGCGTGCTCGGTGGGTTAATTAAATGTATTTTGCGCACAGGATGCTTTGTGTCACGGGAATGTTACTTCCTATGGCATGACCATTGTCCTTACAATGGAGCTTTGTAATGTAGAGGTTATAGTTTGACCAACAGAATGATATCATACTATGATGTCGTTTATGTTAATTATCGTACACGTATACGAACATAAATATGAAAATGAATAATTTACATGAACTTACGAGTATCGAATGGATTTAAAATTGTTATTATTGAAATTATTCATGCATTTACTATTATATAGTGTTATTATCTTTTTAATGTGCTCGTTCAAGACCATTTATTGAAAAACTGCTTTTATATTCAAATTTCTATCTAAGGTTCTTTAGTTAAACTTCAATAGAAATAAATCGAAGATAAAAATGGTTATTATCACTCCTTTATGAGTGGCGCCGCTGTTATTCGAAGTGATATCAGTAAATGCTGGTTATAAAGTGTGCTATATCAACTTTATTATTATTTTACCTCTAGTAATACAGCGTGAAACTATCAATTGACATCATTATAACTTAGACAAGGTTATTCAATAAGTCGTCTTATACATTAATCTCGTATTAAACTACTTAGAAACATTAAAACTGATATTATTATTTAATAAATAGGTATCGTTATCGAATGTGTCCATCATGACGATAGCCATTTGAAGTGGGATTTAAAGGTATTAAAATGTCAAAGTATGAATAAGGAGTACTCGTAGGCTCGAAGCACTTCAGGGTTAGGTACCTCTACCAATTGACTAATAAATTGATCGAACACAGTACAGCTATTGAGGCGGGCTGCCAGCTCGTGGATCGCGATTGGAATCTCACACAATGCAGCGGCGCGTACGTGCCCAGGCTCAGTTTCTTCCAAGTGCATGGCCAACCCACAAATCATGCCTCCTCTATGCCTCGAAGAACAAAGCGCCTACATCTATTAAAGCTTTTATCACACTTCCTATTTGTGGTTTGTTGTTGCACTATAGCTAGGTACATTGTACCACTATAGCTAGGTACATTATACCACTATAGCTAGGTACATTATACCACTATAGCTAGGTACATTGTACCACTATAGCTAGGCACTATTTGAATGAAATATATGAAAATACAGAAAACGTCAAGTTCAACCTCATAATAGACATTAAGTCCTTTCAGTTGTCAAGTGAAATAACAACCGTAATAGGAAATGTATTCACTTAAATTATTAAGCTTCATTTATTCTAGATCAAACACGAGCACAATCGGCCTGGGTTTGTTTCTAACATAACTGGCACGAAACCAGTTAATGAAGTTGCGGGGTTAGAAGGGTCGGTGATATTTGACGGCGATTTAACTCAACACTTAATTGAAATTTTAATTGGAAGTCGCGAAAGTAGTAGTAGATATATCGGCGATGAGCTAAGAGAACGTACGGTTATGAACATTATCTTTGTTAGCGATTTAAGACTGCAAAGCTGTTAAATTATTAACTGCAAATTACGAGTTGGACGAAGGTTCCGTCTTTTTTATGTGTCGAACAGCAGTCATAAACAGAAAACACTGTTTGTAGTGGGCGTTCGGACGCCAATTTTGGCATGCAGTCAATTGTTGGTGATGACTTTACTTGAGTTAAATGGTTAAGAAGTGGAGCCAACAAACACGGCAGTCTCAATGGCGTGTGTCGTAAGCCATGTTCGCAGACTTGATGGCGTATTTCTACACGAGTTTCATTGAGCTTGTCGTGGGCGGACTAGAGTCCGACTGGTCCATTCATGAATTGGGCAAGCAGCACCCACGCGACTAACGGATCACACGACGCGGATTAAAGTTTCGATGCATTCAGGAAATTACCCACGTTAATTAATATAAATTTGTTGTAATAGTGTTTACCGTAAATTTTGAGACTAGGGAAGCTGTTAATCATTTTTATGGGACGTTTGGTGCCGCGTCTATGCTCACATCCGTACTGTATTTTCATACGCTCACTGAGTTCACAATGATCGATTGTAAATGCAAACTAGTTTTGTGTCAAAGGTGACGGTGATAATACGCTATTCATCTAAATTAAATTGACATATTTTGAAATAATTATAGATATATTTTTAAAGCTGCTTGTATGAACGGTACTGGTCAGAAGGGATTGCAAACAAGTAACGGTATACAATGATCGTATTAGCGGTGTGTCCGACGGCCGTATATTGTCTGCGTGGTTTTCTCGAGTTTACGACAAGCCGGCAAATAGGGCATTGTGTGTGTGAATCGAAATCTCGTTGTCCTCGCTCCGCTTTGAGATCTTAATCCACTTGCTCTCTTCGATATCGGACATACCATTATATTCTTATATATAGTTGTCTACATTTCATATAATAAGGCAGGTTGGGGAATTGGCAGTTGTATGTAAAATAAGCGGCACCCAAGATGCATGTAGGTATACTACGAAAGTAATTTGGTTTGTGACTTTCATCTCAAACAGCATGTCATCCTTTGACAGCCGTTTCTTGTTGTCATTAAAATAGTGTCCCGTGTAATATAAACCGTATTATATAATAACGGTTAATTTTTATCCCAATATCAGTAACATGAAACGTTTAAGTTAATGTCGTTAACCAATTATCACGCTTTTAAGCTAAAGGAACTTGTTCTCCTCGTCTCATGCTGTTTGCCAGTGAAGTAGGAACAGGTAGCTTTAATAAAAGTAGAGACATAAGCGCAGGTTTAAACTCAGTTAAATAACAATTGACATTTAAACAAGGCTCACGAGAATTTCGAAATTTGGTTTCACCCGAAGTTATGTTTTTACGTCGTGTATGGTAATTTCGTATATTTCGATTACATTGAAAGTTACAAATACTTGTAACCTCGTTAAGGTTATTATTAATTAAAGAATATAAGGTAATTTATAATTATTATTATTTATATAATATTTTATTGTTAGTCATAATAACAGCTAAGTAAATTTTACAACTATAAAAAGTACAAATATATAAAGAAGCTATTTTAGAAAAAGAAAACACTTCTAGAATTCACGAAATATAAGTAAATTTGTGAATAGCAGTTTTATAAGTATAATGAACTTTTATTATACTTAAGTATGTATAAAAAGTAAAAAAAAAATGTCAGTGGCAGGCGCCATGCTGGGTACGAACACGTGGCACTGTTTCATTTTTAAAATGGCAAGGAGGAAGGAAGTTTTAACTTAATAAGAGCCGACAGGAATTATGAGAAAAAAAATCGACATATGTTTGAAAGCAGTTATTGTAATTTGAATAAATGAATGGTCGCCTGATTCAGAAACAAATTGTGTAACGTTCGATTATTAAAACACTATTAATATTAGCAACATGTTACAACTTGATTGACATTTACTATCGCATAAAAATAATTCAATGAAAAACGTTCTAGTAGGTATAGAATCGTCAATGACCTCAATTTTGAAGATAAGTTCATTCATAAGTATTGATGATAAAAGTTAAAAGCTATGTCTATTTTGTGTTGATATGGACACCGGTAGTGAAGTTAATAGTTGGGTCATCATCACTAGTGAGCAATGATTAGATATAATAACAAAATAGACTAACTCTTAGCGAAATACTAGAGAACGATTTGCATAATTTTCTCTCACTTTCGCCTTCGAAGCTTTTGCTTTTACAAAACAAACTATCGTGTTTTTCCCCCTAATAGCTGTAATTTTGTTCAAATAAAATATACCTGTAAAGTAGTAGAACAGTATATTGTAACATTTCAAGTATTTCGACCAATTAAGCAACAATCACTCTATAAGCGAAATTAAATGGATTAAATAAAATTAATTACATTTACAATTTCAAAGCGAAACCGATTATAAGAGACGAACGATTGACGAGGTAAAATAATTTACCAATGTGGATAATTCATGAGGCATTCAATTCCAAAAATGGATGTTACCTTTTCAAACTAACCCCGAAAACGTGGACCAGTTCAGACACCAAAAACGGATGCAATCTGATCGCTCGATCCATTTATTATTTACTTCCCTTTAGGACCTTTGGAATGTTTATAAATCCACTGTGTATTATATATTTTTTTTTAAATCCATTACACTTATTTATAATTTAATGGCACCAACATTAGTAGTGTTGGTGGTCATTTGCCATTTGCCCAGTCTGCTGATCAGGGGTAGTACCTTTACCTACACTTCACGGTATGTACTTTTAAATGTACATACCGTGAATTGACTTAGTAGCATTTCGGTTCCAACTAACTTGAAAGTTGCCGGTTCCAACTAGGCCTACATAGTGGATGCAACTGTTACATACAGTTATTTAACTAGCATTGCCTCCATTCATATGTCAAGACATAATTTTAAAAAAAATCTTATTCCTTCACGCTACTCGTATAACAAATCTACTTCTAACTATTGTGATTATAATAAACACGCAAATAGCGTGGAAATATATCGTTAGCAGCACTATACTTTACAAAGTAAATAAAACTTGATCGGTTGTTAATCCTTAGACCAGTAGCAGTTATAGGGGACCTGTCCATTAATATTAATGGAACAATTGAATATTACATAAACTAGCCACCTGGTGTTTGCATCACGATGTAATTGAGAGCCTTGATTGATATAACCTGTCATTGCTGGGCTCGTGTCATGTACACTGGCATATTTTATGTGAACGCGTTTAATTATTTGCGTAACATAAGGAGTTATATTTCAACGTTTAAATGTACTAATAGTGTCCGTGTTTATCCACTTTTATTGCTGATGGTTGATAGAAAAAAATGACTAAATAGAACATACATAGAAATATTATTATTTATTATAGGTTCAAATGAATGTAAACTAAACTTATACACTCGTTAAATTAAAAGATTGTCAACTTTCAACACAGCACCTATTGTTTACAACTGTGATTCAAATTATATTATGATAATAGTATTGTTTGAAAATATCTGTTGGAAAATTAACTTCAGAATCCCACATTTAGGTGAAATTTTCCATTGTATGGAAATGATCAGCAAAGTCGTGTTAGAATATCATTTCACTCATGTTTTCTCTTGCACAATGTTGTGGTAAGAAAGCTATTCAAAATATTTCGCGAAATTTATGTTGTTTACAATGTATCACAATTTCAGTTCCATATTATTATAGAACTACAATAAATAGAACTGCGGTTGTGAAGGAAGTGAGTGAGTTGTATCAGAGTTGGAAAGTAGAGCTCCGTTGCATCCAATTGCACTATAGGAATTGAGTCGTAACTATTTGAATGATTGATCAATAAAAAATGTTAGATTCAAATACAATATTAGATTATTATTAAAGTTCTATCAATTCTTGGTAATTACACAAAAAGGCGCACCCATTTATAATATTAATACCGATCAACGTTTAAAATAAACATAGGTGACGTATAATTTAATAACGATCAGCACGTTTCAACAATTAATAACGTTAATAATATGCCTAATAAATATTTATTAGAAGTATCTCACGTCACCGGACTAGAACTGTTTAAGTAGAAGGCAAAAAATATCGACACGAAGCTGGCTAAGTACTCGTATATTGAGCAATGTTCATTTTGAACTGAACGTAATAATAGATAACATCTCAAGTAAGAATTAAGATAAATGACCCTTTTGCAATGAAAATACTTGTTTTAGGGCTTTGAAGGTTTACTTGATGCAATAATTAGATGATTATACAGTAACTTAGCTGTACACAATATTTCATACATTTATCGATTTAAATTCTCATGGTCAAAAGTGTTCAACATTATCCGAATTTTGTTTCCAAATAGTATATTTGCAAGATTACATTGTTACATATTAGTATTTTTTATTTTTATTGACGATACATACTCGTGCATATGACAGTGTGCCCGGGAAAAGGGTTTATATCCGATACAATCAATGTATTATTAGTATTAGTGATAATTATGTATAATAGAACAATAAAACAAAATAACAACTCATTAAATATAACTGTATAATGCGAATATTTAATTCTGATTTGAATAGACATTCCATTCTCGCCGTATAATGTAAAACAATCAAAACGGTTCTACTATATTGCCCTAACTTTACTATAACAACTTAATTCCCACGGAGACTGTTCTTATCTTTAGCATCGCTGAACGTTGTTCAATCTAATTAAGTTGCCCACAATTAAATCAGCTTCTACCGAGCTTATAATTTTGCGGCCACGAACGAGCATTTCTCATCGGACGTCCTCAGCTAAAGAACTTTAATTGGATTGTGTAAAGACTAGAAAGTCATGAAGAATGTATAAAATTGCCGCAAGTTGTTTAGATGGAGTGATGGGTTTAATATTTAAAGCTATTTCCGAAACAATATACGTTTACCGTTGGAGCTATTGGGAAGAAGCAAATAAAAAGCAAATTGACATCACTCAAATGTACATACAAAGACATGACCTAAAAAGATGGCGCGCCCAGCTAAGAACGCCCTAAAGATAACTAAAGGAAATAAAACTTCAAAGTGTACAGCGTACGTATAGATAAGAGAGAGCCCTTCACATTATATTGGTAATGGAATCTATTTGTAGATAGCCCACAGTCGATCGGAACCCTGCCGAGCATGTCGAAACATGCGCTACTCTTGACTTTTTGTAGTAGCCCTACGTGTTTATGTTACCTATGACTTACGCTGAGCTAATTACACGACTTTTGCATTAAGTAGCCATTGATTTTTATCGGAAAGCCTAGCTAACACTCAATCTTGTTTTTTTACGTTATTTGTATCGCAAAAAATAAACTTATAATAAAATCTATAAAAACAAACATTAAAACTAAGATAAAATTTTAGATTTTTACAGTAAATTAAATAATAGTGATCTATAGTGGCAAACTATATGAGAGATTTTCGAACCTCAACAGAATAACAATCGCTCATAATACTTTGTTTAATTTGATAGAAATGAAGAGTTTTATTATGAATTAGTGTTTTATGTGCAACATAAAGACGAAGTGAAAGCAGAAAACTTCAAATTGTGGGGTCTGAACAAACTTAATAATTTACACTTGTTATGTCCAAACGTAGATTTCTCTTGCAAAGGGCTGACCGAATATAATTTATTTCAAAGCGCACTTAATCCAACACTGGAATGACGGTGTTTCAGGCTATGCTTTCCCCATTACTCGTTAACGGTACAGGCATTGAAACGACGAGTCGACGGGTACAGAGCCAATTTATTACAAGCTGCTATCGGTACCTTGATCTGTGAATTGGAAACGAAGCAAATGCATTGATACAAATGGCGGTTGGAAGATGCACTCCATACAACCGGGTCAGACAGGCCGCAAAACTCATCTCTTTGGTTACACTCTGATTCTTGTTAGGGTTATCTAAACTTGAAAGCATGATATCTATATTTATTAAGTATTGCACATATATCATATTTTATTGATAATGACATGACTTTAGATGCAAAATAATACGTCACGTCTGTATGCTAAGAAAAGATAGTATTTAAGGAGCTTTTAAATGGAAAATAATATCAGGATATTTGCTATGGTTTATACTCATCTATTTTAACGAACATTTTGCAAAGTGAAGTAACGCATTAGAAATGATGAGTTGTTTCGTAGAGAACATCGTTTCTCAAATGGGAAATGCAACAACTTTTACTTCTTGTAGTGATGTGAAATTTATATGCAGCAAGATCGCAGTGCATACAACCGCTAGGGTACTTATGGAAATGAAATAATGGGCATGAGCACGCATTTGCCACAGTTAACATCGCGAAAGGAGCCCGCGGCGTAACGGCTTGTGGAAAACCTTTGCACAGTTCAATGCCAGCTCCGACAATGGTTTAGGAAATAAACGCATCACCATTAATATCCGTTGAAATCTAATTAAAGCTATACTAAAACAGTAAAGAATTCCATCGCGAGAAAAGCTGTAATATTAACAAACTTCATAAACTATAATCAATTATAAATCAATTAAATGAATATAGGTAATCAAGGGTCGAAAGTAATCGCAATAATACGTAAGTCGTAATAATATACGACTTGTAATATATTGGAACATGTCCGGCCTCATTCGAAGCACCTTTCTTCTCACCTCGGCACGTATACTCCGAGTGTAATGTCAAAAGTGACTTGCGTAACAAAATAATTACTCTGAACCTTTCTTCGGGACATGATAAGTGCAACTCCTTGCATAATGCCCTATATTGTAGTGTCGTATTAAATATTGTGGCGTAGCTTGGCCAATTTTAAATGGGCGTGCCCGTTGTTGATGATAATAATGTTTTTTGTTTAGGTCGGTGGACTTTATTATTCTGATGTAAGAAATAACTACACCGGAGGTTGTATGAATAAATAACAGATTTATTATAATATTAAAATATGTAGATTTTGAACCGAACAAGAAACATTAAACCATGTACAAGAATAAAATTAAACATTCTACTGTTATTCTAATCCATTAGAGATTTCCTAATTACTGTGATCCCAACGAATTCCTGTTGAACAAATCTTCCTGCTGAGAACCTCTATTAAGCGGAAACTTAATAATTGGATGTTGATATAGTGAACAAGGAGAATAAATTGAGTTTGGTTATTAATCGCCCCTTTAAACGCGAGGTACTTGCTTGGTAATTGCAAGTTAATTGTCTTCGTCTGTAATAAATCAGTATTCCGAAGCATGGTCAAATCTTTCTGGACTTATAGCTTCATAACCCTTAAGATCATAGGTTAGGAACAATTTGTTATATCTTTAACTATTTAATGAGTTATACATATATTAACAATTACTATTGTGTATTCAAGCATTACTTAATTATGATTACACCGTTGACAATAATAAGGTAATCGCATTTTACTTCCGCATCTCCATCCTGTTAACCAAACGATATCCGAATTAAACGATTCCTCATGTTCTTGTCCAATTATTGGACAAAAACAATTATTGGAAGACAATTATTGGAAGAAGGATGGAGGAGAACATGTGGAACTCTTTACCATAGGTTCTCCCCATTTTATCACCTTAAATCTTTCAAGCGACGCATAAAATATCACTTTTTGCCGACATAGTGAAGGCGAGGGAGGCAACCGCAAACTGGGTCGGGTTTTCAACGTTGACGCTCCTGGACCTCTCCTTACTTATCATCAGGCAAGTCTAGTTTAGATATCGCGTCACAATATATAAAATATATAATAATAAATTGGACACATGTAACCGTAACTTATCAATCCCCCGTGAAATAAATAACTACCATACGCAGATATTAAATCACCATGCCAAATGAAATTCTTGTTATGCGATATCTGCCTTAAATAAGGTTATAAAAAGTGTATAAGTTTAAAAATTTAGTATAAAGAAAGAAAACTATTTAAACTTTCATTGTGGTATAAAATGACTATAAGAGAATAATAAAAATATAATGCATCATGTTATCAGGTGATAAATGTTTCTGGCCAAAAGAGTAGTTGAAGTTTGGATCCCTATTCAATTAGCGTTCGTCCGAAACATAACACTAGACAACAGATGCGAGGTCCTAATAAAAATATTGTTTTTTTTTTTTGGTTGCACGAAAGGTAAGACTTTTTCTCCTAAACCTTTTTTGTTTAGTATCAGCAGGTAGATGCGGTGAATCTTTATAAACGTAAGCTAAAGTATCCTGCGGCCCTTCGGACGATCCAATTAATGAAGATCTTTCATATTTTTAGACATAATAAGTTTTCAATAGAATCGATTTATCTCCAGCATCAACATTGTGTTCATATAGTATAATTCATTGTTTAGCTAATTGATAAATGTTTGTTTTCAAATTTGGCATCGAATTCTGCAGAGATTTTCTTATAGATTGAATTCTAGTTAGTTTGTTCATATTCTAACAGTTGTAACTAATTATGCTAACGTTTTGTGTACACTTTTTACGAGTTTACGTCTAAAATACAATGTTTACTATTTAAGCAACGTGTATTTCAAATTGAATGTAAACATTACCGAATATTATGCACGTGTCTAGCATATGAACTTTTGTTTAACGGTCAATTTTATTTTCTAAAACTTTATCCATATCGGTCAATCCATTACAGTAAGCGCCATTTTATTGCGTTATGACGTTTGCTTTAACGGTCAAGAGGATGGCTACCTGCTCTCTCAAACCTGTGATTACCGGGAAGTCGTCATAATATTACAATGAACTTTCTTCCAAAACATTAGACCACACTGAGTAGTCTTTAACAAAAGACATCTTTACACTATATTAGCAGCCTGTTGAAATTGTTCGGAGATAAGGAGATAAATTGTTGCTTGAATGAACACAAACAGTGTTTAGTTGAATAACTTTACCGCCACCGGGAATTTCAGCTTCAATCCTCATTCATTAAGTTATTGTTACCATTATTACATTGAAGTTTAAAATTAAAATGAATGTCGAATCAGCTTAAAGTGATTTAGAAAGCAGTGAAAGCTCATTATAGTAGTTTACTAAAGCAATGGCTACAATTTTCCTATATTGTCTGCCTTGTACAATGAACATTACATTAATATTTTTATTGCTGTCGACGTAAAGGAAGAGATGCGGTTAGCGGTTAGAATGAGATTTTATTAATATTTCTTTATAAGTGCAAAGGAACATTTTTAACTAAAAATCGAAGAAGAGATAGACAAGAATAGGTTCGGGAAAATTGGGAGTTTCTTTTTTCTAACACGTAAGCTACATATTTCAGTAATCTTTTTATAAAGAATTCAGAACAACATTAAAATTTAGTAGATCATTTGTTGAATAAAACCAGTCATTGATATAAAAAAATAAACTTGTTTGTAACGAACCGGGTGTGCGAGACGGCCGACGCCACTATTCTGAGGTTATCGAATCGGTTGAGATTTATGCAAAAAAATAAACATCACATTTCCATATCAGAGCTTCCTCATTGATGTTTATATTTTAAGCACGTTAAGGACAGTCTTCTTAATAGGTCATAATTTCTTGGTTAATTGGTAAAATTATTTTTAAATTATGACAAAGTTTGAAATGTGTGGGTGAAATATACATTCATCCGAATCTTACTGTGACTCAGTAATGTTGCATGATCTTTTGCAACCTTGCCTGAATCAGCTTTTAAACTTTTAGTACTTTATTTAGTACCTTAATCCATTTTAATTACCTAAAGATAATTAAAGTTCAAGACCGTGTCGGATGTTTTAATTTCAAAAAGAAAATACCTACCCAGGTAACTAATTTAAAATTCTTTTGTGCATTGCATTGGAATGATAGGAACCCGTTTGAATTTGACATCATGATGAAGCTGTCATGATTACAGGGAAGCTATTAATACATGTCTAATAAAAAGTATTAAAGTTGTTATCAAAATATTTAAGTAAGCATTGAAATTCTTATGTTATTATTGTACAAAGTAGCTTGTTTTGAATGAAAATCGTGTTTATTTTGTGTAAACAATAAAATAACTCGGCTTTTAAAATATAAAGTTTGTAATTTACTTTTATAGTGATCTTCGTGACATTTCGGAAGTTTTAAACGTAATCACATTTGGAGACTTACCTTGGAAACTGAGACTTAACTTCTCATCGACAGAATCATCATCTTTAAAATATTCCATCCTTTTAGAATTCATTTTATGAATATCCATTTATTACAGTTTCATTTTAATTAAAATATTTGTGAGGTCACCACTTACACTTGTCCCTCAACTTTTGCAGCTAGTAATCAACACACGTTTTATCACTACACTTCCACACATGTCTTCAGTACAGTTTTAATAGTAAGCCAGTTTATAATAAACTATAACTTCATTAATTCATCTCAAACGTTCTACTGTTATGACAGTTTAATTCAAAATATATACGAAAAGTTTATAAACGGCGCGCGCAATCAAACACGACCGGTGCACCACGCTTTACCGACGCGAATGAGTAGTTAGGGTCCGTCTGAGAGACGCTCAACATAGTTTCATGTGATTTCATGCTGCACAGTGCGAACTGACCTGTGCATACAGTGTCTAATCAGATTATGTACAGAGTTGTGATAGAAATTCCATAATATTTTATGCCATCGACAGCAGTTTTACCTTCGTATTAAATTTCGCTGATAATGCTTCTTGTGTAAAATAAAAAAATAAATGTAATCAGGTTTTGTAAAATCTATATTTATAAATGGGACATTCTCTGTTATAGTATTTTGCACAGCACGCATGCTCCACCCAAAAGCTAACAATGCACCAACCCCTTTAATACAAACCCCAATGCAAAGCACAATACAATTAACGCGGGGGTTCTAATTGAAGCAAAAAGTTAAAATAAATTTAATGCATTTTCAAATGGTGTTATTGTGCGGGTTTTTATAAGTCGGTAGTAAAATATTGAGCTAATCGTAACAAGCGTCCTTCCTTAGATCGATAGATGATGGTTAAAAAATAAAAATATTCAATTTTGAAGTGGCGTCGAGAGATGGTTCCCACACGCCCGACCTGTTTTTATGACGACCAAAATGGTCCTTGAATTTGATTTGAAGCCAATTTAGTTGAAGGCAAGCCTAGAACCTTATAATTTCCAGTACATCCATCATGTTCAGTACGTGTCTGCTGTAATGACAAATAAAATATTGACCATAAAAGACTGCTAATAATATAATGATTTGATTGAAAATATGTACATGTGAAAAATAATAAAGAATCACAATTCATATTTTTAAATAAAAATATAATAATGCAAATATACTTTATATTAAATGAATGAATTATATAAGATATCTAAAGAAGCTTTGTAATTGCTAATTTATCAACGATTTCCGAAGCTTATTTTGCGCTTAGTTATCGAATAATTTTTACATGATTTATTTCATTATCAAACCTATACTAAACAATTCTAAACAATACAAGTATAGCTAAAATACATACGGGTTATTTAACATTATATTTACATAAATGTATGTAATATAAGAAATATGCCAAGATAGTGATGACAAATTGCAATGCCTTATTAACCTGGTTCTGATAAAAGAACCAGACTTTTATGAAAGGATGTGTATTCAACAATTTAAAAGAAAACATTACATTTTAGCGACAATCAATAATGGTTTTCCAATATTTTGTATTAATATTTGTTTATGGTGACTCATAAATATGTAGGTTTGTTCATAAGCGAACGAAATTGTAATTTCTTAGTACTTCGCTTACGGACTTATGGAATTTAAATTATTAACCAAAGAAATGATAAGTTCCTTCTAACCATTTCTAATTCTAACAATATAAATTTAATACTAATATTAATTTAATAATAAACGTTTAGTATTTAATATAGTTTTTTACTAAACGTATTAATGTCCTATAAACAGGACGTCCAAAGTATATCTATCAATGACACAATGGCGGCAAGTGGTAGTTGCAAGTGGTTTTGAAGGTTCATGACCGTGGTAGTGCAATGGTCTTGGTCGGTTTGCGTAACCAAGCCCATTCCACTACCAAAATACCATGGGCGCCTTAATTTATATAGTTTTTTACTGTGAAACCATGGGTTTTGTATATCATCCAAAAGCAAACCAACCTACCTAATATTGTTGATATCACAATTTATTTATTTATTAGTTAAGGATAATAATAAATAAACACCTTTACAATTAACTGTTAATTTAATATAAAACGAATAATGTTCTCATTATTTAAAGTTTATAGAAGAAATCGAAATTCGAAAGTTACGAGTCCATTTTAAGATAAATCGTAAAAAAGTGTGAATAATTAACTGTTGTAAAATATCTCTATGAGATATTACTTCCAAGTTCGGGCTTTTTAATTGATATAAAAAAACAGAGAAATTTTATTGTTAATTCTTATATCCGAAAATCCACTTTCGCGTTAAAATTGAGTGCAGTCACAGTAAGAACCAGAGACATGATTATTTATGCGAATTTTTACAATCGTAAAAAACTAGATCGTTGTAAAATTCGATCGTAAATGTTTACTTGTATTGTAATTTAACGGTCGCTCTTGACTTGTCTTTTTATGTGTTATTTAAATAATGACCTATTCTTTCACTAAATTGGACGTATCTTTTTTCTACTTTAAATTTTACAAATAAATCTGGGTAATTATAATATGTTTTCGAACGCTTTAATACATAAATTATACAGTTTTTTTAAAGAAAATGATCTGCTTTTATTCAATCTACCGAGTTTTACAATTTTTTGGTACTTCCTCTTATTTAAGGTTTAAGGTTACATAATCAATAGTTTAATTGGTATTTTTAACTTAAATTTACAGGTTTAATTTCAAAGTTGTATCTACTTTTTAAAATCTTAATGACTGTGATAACATTATTTTATTTAAAAAAATCTTTTGTAAAATTGTTTTGAAGGTCAAAAGACTCTGAGATCACGATTTGGAAAATTTAGTTTTTGATCCCGATGTTCCATGCGAAGCTTTATAAGGGACCTGTTTAAAATTCCGTTCCCGTAGCAAGAGGGCGCGCTCCTAACATATTTAGGCGTCCGAGATGCTCCCATACGTTTTTGGGGGTCCTAAATAAAGCTTTTTTCAAGTTAAAAAAAGGGAAACCGTCAACAAAAGTATTTGTTATTTGTGAAGATGCAGGGTATAATTAATGATAGAATCAACTTCAGGTATATTATGAAGAATTGCTGTAGGCTCTACATTGTTTAAAAGGGCTTATCTCCAACAATTGATTTACACGTTATTGTTTACACGTCAAAGGGTAACACGTTTGGCCCTCGACTTGCCTGGTATAAGCAAGAAGAGATCCAAGAGCGCCAACGACTAAAAAACTCAGTTTATATTTATTTTCGCTTGATTTGAATGTCAAATGTAAATAACTCATCTTGACCTAATTCATAAGTGAAGCGTAAGATGCATGTATGTATGTTACACCAAAACACCACAATTAGAAGAACCGGTGTCAGTAACATTCATTTGGGTTGTCAATTCGATCTAATCATATAAACTGTGTGAAACGAACCATAACGACTTTAGGCAGGTGTAAAATATGATGCAATAAAAGTTTTTGAGATCTCTATCAAAATTCGACCACAAAAGGGACAAATGCGTGTGAAGTTATAAATATATCGAATACAGTTTCAAAGCA
Source organism: Tinea trinotella (assembly GCA_905220615.1). Taxonomy (NCBI): domain Eukaryota; kingdom Metazoa; phylum Arthropoda; class Insecta; order Lepidoptera; family Tineidae; genus Tinea; species Tinea trinotella. The sequence continues at coordinate 8,154,684 of HG992314.1, forward strand.
TACAGTACAATTTATAGTGCTTCGTGAGTGGAAATTATAATTGATATAAAATCGTGCCGAGAACCCTTTACAACAGATGAAATGAAATACAAATCCATTCCAACAAAATTAATTTATACCAATAATTAGTACAATATAAAACATTATAAAAATTATAGTTATATATATATACATTAAAATTGATAGATGTATATATATATACATCTATTTTTGTACATTGGCCTACTTGTCTCTTTTCTATGGTTAAATGATTTACTTTATAAAAAAAAAATATTATCCAGTAACCTAAATAAAAACGCATATTTGATGTATACTTTAGGTTCAAATTCTGGGGCCTGCGTCAGGGCTATCGATATCAGCATTGCTACAGAAAAACGTTTTTAACTAAAAAGGCCCATCAAAGGTAACATGGTCGTGCAGCATGTACATATTCCGCGTACGTTGACTCGTGAGTCACCATCGCAGCTCGCAAAAACTCGTCAATACAACTTATTTTTCTTCTTCTAATAAGTAAATTGTTTCCTTTAAAAGGAAAGACGATTGGCTCGTTCCCATTGTCATTCTCACTGGCGAGGCGACGAAGTAATTGTAAATAAAAATTCAACTTTTCTATATGATTGTGTGAAACAAGCACGTAGGTATTGTGGTTTAATAAAGTAGGTTTATTTTCAGATCGTAATTGTTGTGGTAGAAGATTGCGCTGATATGCTTACTTTATTGCAAGCATAACTGCGGTTCAAATGTATTCAGGTTTGATACAACAGTCGTTAAAAATATTGGTAAGTTTTATTTAAAGCACCCCTGCAGCCATTTTAATATTCCGAATATCGTAAAACTTATATTTTGCAATAAGAATATTAATATTGCATATAAAATATAAAGGCTGACTTAAACTGAGATAATTCAGTAAACCCGTTCATTTTAGCAGCTAAGGGATATTTACCGTTTTCTGATCAAATGTTTAGATCCGTGAATATTAATTGAACTACTGACAAACGTTCCATCTATCGTAGCTTTCTCATCGCGTCATAACCACCAAGTAAATGCTATGCAGATTTTATTAGATACGTATTAATACCCAGCTTGTAATGCTAGCCGCTCTAAGAGCATTATAAATGATAAAAAGATCTAATATTCTCAAACAAGATTTAGTTCTTATGACTTCATTTCTAAGTAACTTTCAGTGGCTTATAGAGAAAATAGGAAAATTATGTTTCCGTTGTCTTCTATGGAGCAATTACTTTGATAGTCTGCGATAGAGATAATAAAAGATGTAAATGAATAGAAAGTAGTTTACATAAAGACTATGTATGGTGATAAAATCTTTGTTTTTAGACGTGTTGAGTTGCTATTGTTAATATCCGTCATCATCCTTGCGATAATGATTAATGCAATGTTGTCGACAATAGCTGATGGTCTTTGAAAAGAAGTGATAAAATATATTACTTAATATTACTACAACTCAAATGTAAATGATGATTAAGAAGATAACAGTGACATAAACATTAATCACGCAAAAGAAAGTGTTGTATAAGTAAATTGAATTACATAAACAACACCAAATTGTAAGCTGAAATTAAAGAGACAAAAAATGCAATAATGGCGGTGGAGGCAGATTTTTTAATTAAATTAAATTGTTCAGTGAACTTGTCTTAAATCGAAATCAACGTGACGACATTTGGGGCGACTCCATAAAAAGTTAGATTTAAACAAAATTGACAGTTCCAATGGATTGTACCTAATTGTCTGTGATTTTGATGAGATTTATTAAAGACGTATTACGCAAAATGTGCCTTTTTAATTTAGTTAATAAATTAAAGGTTCAACGATTCGAGACATACAAGCCTACTTTGTTTTCATTCGTTTTTATCTCGCGAAGCCTAAAGAAGGGTTCTTTTTGTTTATTTTGTACATTCTCCTTCTAACTCCTCAAACGATACCGGCCCGATTTGTTTTGTTTAAAAATAGTTTAAAAACTCATGTTGTTTTTATATTTTTAAGCTCTAAGTATTTGTTTGGTAAATACTCGTATTTGTTAACAACTTGAAATAAACGGAAGATTACACTATTTAAGTTTTAGCCGACAGTGGCGGCGACTGAGGAAACCGTAAATATATATTTTTAAAGTCGTCCGCGCTCTTGGACCTCCCCCCGCTCCAGCGTTCTTGCATAACATTCAGCAAGTCAAGGTCTCGCGTTGTCGTATCTCAATAAAAAAAGGTAAATAAATACATAATACACATATTAAATTAAAAACGGATATTTAATCTTTACCACTATCATCATCACATTTTTTTCTCTCTTATTTTTTTGTTTTCACACATGTTTACATAATATTTGTCTATAAAAACCTATTAACTACTTATTTACTGGGCGTCGAATTTACATGTTTGGTTAGTGATTACTTATTTTTATAATTAGGACTAGACATCTTACCTCGACTTCCCAGTAATCACTAGGCAAGATGAGGTAAGATGTCTAGTCCAAATCACTGAATACTCAAAAATCCGATACAACTTACGGTTGACGCAGTCGCCGTTGCTATGCCAGCCAAAGGTCTCGCTTCGCTTCAAGGATCAAGGTTATATAAAATATAAAGAACACAAAAGCTGGTGAAGCATTTCATTTGTCGATTGTTTTACTAAAAACTACGAGCCGAACCTTTTAGTGCTACTGCAAGTGGACAGAATGCAGATGCTTTCTCTGACCAGTATGTATTACAAACAGGTCGGAACAAAGTAGGAACAAAGGTAAAAAGCTCCTCAGAGCATTCTCAGTGGTAAAGGGCGATAAATTCATAGGGAAATCGAATAACTCTATTTATATAAGCGTCACATGATTCGATTATAAAAATAAATCGTTATAATAATTTGAACAATTTTCTTATTACGCAACCGCCTTTTGTTGCAGGTTAAATAAAGCGTGAATCCTATTCTACTTACGATTGATCTATTGTTTTAAAGACAGATAGATAGTTTTTATTAGTTATAACATTTTATAAAAATTAGATATAGCTACGAGATAAGTTACTTGTATTATTATAAACTGTAGTTGTATTAGAATCTTGGAAAATGGCGCTCTGTTGTCCCTGCTTGTGGGAATTAATACGTGAAATCAATTAATGATACTGATATTACTACGAAGTGGTTTCAATTTCATGCAATGTTTGTTTAGCAGAGTATTTTATTTGAACCGGAATCAGAGATATGTTATAAATTTTACAATATTATTTCTTCCCTTCAGCGGCGACGTCCTCCCAAATAGACTTAAGATGAATTTGATGTTATGTTTTAGGCTCTATGGAGCTGACATGTCTTTATTATCGTTTTTGAACCGAAAAGACTGCTACTTTAGTTAATTAATTACAAGTAGCTGGCGTATCCACTATGCCGTCTAAGTTAGAACGGAAAACTTTCAAGCTGATACGAGCACATGACTAATTTACTTCACGGTCCGCACACTTAAAACTGGCGGATTGGCAGACTGGCCATATGGCTGCCAACTTTCTGCATACCACCACTTCCATTTTAAATGACGATAGGCGTAGGCGAACGGTGAGTGATTGGTCTGTTGCACGTAAAGTCCCGGGTTGGATTCCCGGTCGAAGCAAATATTTGTTTCATAGCTTTTATTTGTGATATTTAATAATTATATTAAATATTGCAAATATTTGTTAATAAAAAAGTGGTGGGATTAATGGTAGGTAGGCAGTAAGTGGTACCCATTCTGCCGATCCGGGGTAGTACTACCACTTACAAGCAAGTATACAGATAGACCGTGAAGTGATTTGATTTGATTACGTTTCGGGATCAGCTTGTAAGTTGCCGGTTCCAACTAGGCCGGCATGGTGGATGTGATTGCTACTCACAGTTATTGAATAGTAGCAGTGACATCCATTCATAGGCCACACTCCGGCTTAACATCAAGCGGGGTGCTGACATATGTCGAGTCACAATAAAAAAAAAACTAGAATATTAAAATATGATTATCTGATTGAAGTAAAAGGCGATGTTCATGATATCCATTCTTAACTGTTTCAATTCGTATATTATTATAAATATAAAGTTATATTAAAATAAAATGTATATTAAAGATATTGGTCTGCGACCGGATGTTGTTTAAGACTGCAATAAGTTTCTTAAAATCTTGTTAATTTATTGTGTCGGTTTACTTAGTTTTAGCATCTGTTTTTGCAGTTGGAATGTCGGATGGTAGAGATTAATTAATTGATATTTTTTAATGAGTTGTAAGAATTCCAATTGCTTGATATCGTATGAGTGGTATTAAGTAATAATGATATCGTATGGTACCTTTCATAAAGTTCTCTGATTAGAATTTCATTTGAAGTAAGTTTTCGTCTGTTATTTATGCCTATTTTAGATGCCTACTTAGCTAGTAAATATGATTGTTCTAGTATCTTATACTAAATTATTTTTCTTAAAATAAAGTTTACAGAATTGTCTACCGTGGGGGCCACTGTATTATTGTTTGATATTAAGACGCGATATCTGACCTAAACTTGCCTAGTGGTAAAAACTCCAAGAGCGCCGACGACTGAAAAAATACATTTCATAATAAGGCTGCCTCAGTCGCTATACTGGCCAAAGTTTCATGATGTTATTCGATACATTGCAGCTTTATCGTACTTGACTATACCTAGTAAGAATAAGGTAAAATCTGTTAGTTTCAAGTTTTGCTGCAATTGATTTATACATCTGACACTCCGACACACACCGGGAGTCGAACTTAGAACTTACCGTTGTCAATAACGATCTATGTCCTTTAAATTATAGCTTTTAAATCTCTCTAACGCGGTAGTTACTTATTTATTATGGAATGTTTATTTTATTATTTATTTTATGCATAATATTATAAAAAACCTTGGATTCTTCAAACGCAATGTCGAGAAGCACATTTGGCCGGCATAGTGATGGCGCCTGAGGCAACCATGAGTTGCATCTGTCTTTCAGTCCTTTCAGTGTCACATTTGAACGATCGCTTGCTTACTATCAGGCAAGTCAGGGCAAACTAGAAAAGGACCACTCTGCCTACTCATTGTTTAATTAATTGTTTAATATAAATCATTGTTTAAAGCGTGGTGTAGTGGTAGTCCAATGGTTACACAAACCGAGAGCACAGGTTTAAAAACACTTGCCAATACCAATGTATCTTTGATATATGTACTTTGGTTGTCCTGTTTCTATGATACAAGAAGCACCTTAGTAGCTTAGTATAGAAATGTAAAAAGTGCATCAATTGTTGTTATTAACTTGTGACTGCCTTGTATAACTACATAGTTAATAAGTGCTTTTTTGTGTCAATTAAAAGTGTATGTAAACATAAATAAATTAATCAAAAACCTGATCAAATATTAAAGTTTAATTAATTAATTTTAAATCCATATAGACGTAGTATCTTAATCGAAACTTTACTTCAGTGAAAGTTGACGAAAGCCATCATCGAAATTGTTGTCCATAAAGCATCAAAAGCGGTCTTTTATTTGTATTATTTCTTAATTAAGTTGCTCCGATTGAATCAGGTGATTTGTCTTGTATGACATGCGTATTTTTAATTCTGCAATGTAACGGTTACATTGCTAAAGCGGCCGTGGTGTAGTGATGTAGTGAAATGGTCACCCAAACCGAGAATCCCTTGCAGGTGTAACTGTATCTTTGAGCTTTTAGTAGTTTATTATATAAATGTAAAAACGTAAATTCGAGGTAATTATTATATTTTTATATTCGACAATTAATGACAGCCTTTGTGATACTGTAATATTGAATCTTTCAAGGGTGGCGTAAAAAAGCACCTCTAGCCGGTATAGTGACGGCGATTAATTAGGCGGGGCGATGTCACATTACGAGCCACAATAAAATGATAATAATAATAAATAAAATCATAGTGCTCATAAAGAATTTATAAGATTGGTTTTTAATCATTTTATAATTGTAGATTGAAAAAAATACATAAATAATTACTTTATACCTACAAATTGTCCTACGGATGAAATATATACGTGAAGCAAAGAAATACTTTAAAAAAGTCTAAATACGATTTAAATAAAAAAAATATATCTGAGGATCCAGTTGAAAATTCTAAAGATTTTAACACTAGTTACTGTTAACTGGTTAAAACAGACCTGCCAGCTTATAAAATAGATTTACTTTATAAACCAATAAGTATATGGATATAAAGTTTTAGCATAACAAAAACTAGTTCTACACACATTATAATTACATAGGTATCCGAACAGTTAGTTGGCGACAATTATTACGGTCTCATTTGCAGAAAAGTAATGAGTTTTCTATAATTTTCATGCAAACTACATGACGATTTGCCGCAGGCGTTGGCAGGAGAGGCAACGGGAAAGCTGCTTTGATACGTATTTATTTAAATACATGTAGCATGTGAACATTATTATTTACAGCGGTGGGAGTTCGAAAGTGGTGAGGAAAGTAAGGCTACCGGTCTGAGAACATTTAGCCGTAGACCCTAGCTGACCGTAAGCCTAACTAGATAACTGCTTAGATTTATACACCTTACTATACTGACAATTTTCTTGTACGTACAACATATACTTTGAATGCTATCATACAAAGTAATTAAGTTACATTTTTTAACAGTGGTTTAAGTTAGTTTAGTAGTTTAAAAGTAGTTTAAGTTGTTTCTTTAATGTGATCGTGGTAAAATGGCCTCACAAACTAGAAGCTCCCGGTTCAAAACTACTTGCCGGTAACAATGTATCTTTAATGTTATATGTAGGTAATGTAGGTAGGCACTGCCTATGATACGAACACTTTTAATAGTTTAGTATAGAAATGTAAAAAAGTAAAAAACACAAAATATGTATTTTTATGTGAAGAAAAATAAAGTGAAGAACAAGTTTGTTAAGACAAGAAAAAAATAGAAAATAATACGGTAGAGTAGACATACTGAAAAATGTTTCGTACAAATGGATAATAATATTAAATTTACGTTAAAACATGCGTTAAGCATTAAACACGGGTTCTAACCCTGGTCGCAGTGAAGTGCACGCTTCAGTATTTGCTATTTAGTTTTGACTACAAAATGCAGTAATAGTAGCTAGTAGCATTGAAATATAGCAAAGGTTTATAAAAAACCGTCAATTTAAAAAAAAATATATTTAGAGCGGTAACATTATATTATTTAAATTATTATAAATAACATTATATTATTTTTTCATTTTTTTTTGTCTTATGAATACTTTTTCTGATTATTGTGCTGGTATTATGTTTGATCTACATTTATCAATCAATCAAATTGTCACGCCTTTTTCCCACAGGGATAGGCAGAGACAATCTACATTTAATCTACATTTAATGTAGTAATAATGTTTTTTTTTTTAATAAATTTTTAGTAATAATGTAATGTAAACATTTTAATGTTTAATATTATAATTTTTATACAAAGAAAAAAACTTCCAAGGGTAATTTTCTTTGGAATGAATCATATGCAATTATTTATATAAAAAAATGAAAAGTATCCATCGTTAAAAAGGTGTGTTTCTTACGTTAACGATTATATAATTAATTAGGTTAGGTGTAATATTTCTGATTTATATTTAATCGTTTTTATTGATATCAACTCGTATCAAATGTCATGAGTAAATGACGAGTCCAAAAGTAGCTCAAGGACTATTCTTAGCTTCTGATTCCACAATAGTCTAGACTGGATGCTAAGCGCCAGACGCCATCCATTGCAAGTAACCATAAAGATAGCAGGCCCATTGTGTTTATCATAAAATTTACATTATAATGTAGAGAATTATGAATATATAAGAAAGTGGTTTTGCAAAGAAGCTTGTGAAAATTTACAGCTTATTTTAATGCCTACCTTTACCACATGTACATAATACAATTAAGTAGGTACTGTATTTATACTTTCACGCCTAAACTCCTACTATTTTTTTTTATTTTTTATTTTGACACGACATATGACAGCACCCCGCTTGATGTTAAGCCGAAGTGTGGTCCATGAATGAATGTCACTGCTACTACAATTTAATAACTGTGAGTAGCAATCACATCCACTATGCCGGCCTAGATGGAACCGGCAACTTACAAGCTGATCCCGAAACGTGACCAAAACTAGAATGGGCAGTTACAATTAGCATTCGACAATTCTATTTCTCCTATTTTCTTTCTCCCATCTTTAACAACCACATTCCGCAAGCTATAACTTTTCGTTAATGTAAAACATAATTCAGTAATTTAAATCACAATATAAAACAGCAAAAATAAGCCTATTAACAAGGCCTATTTTGATTCAACGTTACTTACAGTCGGTTGCACAAAGAGCTGTTAAAATGAGGGGACTTTAATAATTTTATACCTATATTTAACTAGCTTTTCGTAAATAAAATAAAAATAACTTTAAGTAAAAAGTTCTTAGTGCAACGGTTATTTCTAATGTATTTTTAAATTATCATATTATTTTATTTATGGTAAAAATTATGACTAAAATATGTCATCATCATCAGCCAGAAGACGTCCACTGCTGATCATAGGCCTCCCACTTAGAACGCCATTCCCAACGACATGATGCCAGTTGCATCGACCGGTTATTCCTGACTTTCACTACTATAATATGTAAATATGTTTAATTAGGTAGTAAAAAGTAAATTATAATGTTTCTTTAATAGTAAAAGTATTTGTATGATTGTATAGTAATAGTTATGTAGAGGTATTAAATTACTGTTTTCAAGTAATAATAATATCAAGTAATAATATTGAATAATGGAATGGAAAACTAAGTTCAGGAGTCAGATAAACATACATTTTATTATATTAAATGCTAACATAGTCCTTACAAACGATTAACGGTTAACAAAAAGTTAAAAATGCAATGTTTAATAATGATTCTTATTATATATTATAATTTTGATCATATCAATTAATTTTAAGTATCTAAGTATAATATAATAAATAAATTGGTTATATTATAATATTATTGGACTTTTAACATAAGTTGTAAAATAAACCTTAGTCCCGCTAATTTAACGTTTAAAATATGAAAATTCTACACTCTATATGCAAATAGGGAGAAAATGAGGACGATAATCTGTCCACTAGTTAATAACCAGGTGTGATTAAGTTATATAGAATCATTAATTTACTACTCATTAATAGTTAAGACAAATAAAACGTGTCTAAAAGTTGTAAGAAAATTATATTAATGTTAATGTGTATTAATTTTATTTACTGTTTTGCATTATTTATATAAATACTAAAGATATTTATAAGGATTCTGTTGCCCTAGACCATCAGTGGATGTTCGCGGTCTTAAGGTCAAATTGTTTTAGAAGCTGAAATATATTACTTTGAAAAAATCTGTGTATCTATCTATCTATGTGCAGATATAATTCAAAAATCTAACTAAGTACTATTGTAAGTAGCAGTCACATCCACTATCCCGGCTTTACCCGTGACGAACTGGTGTGCTGACCAATGCGATCATCAACTATTTTGACCTACACAGTAACGCCGACTGAGGCAATGGGAAACTGAGTAAGATTTTTAAGTCATTAGCACTCTTAGACGTTTCCATCCTTACCATTAAGTGTATGTCAGATATCAAGTCACATTAAAAAATAAAAGAATTTGTCAGCCAAGTGGTAGCCTATCAAAGTACTTAAGTATACCAAAGATATATTTATTAGGGGCAAAGATATAGAGGTGAAATGGTCCAGCGCCGTACTTTGCAGTAGCGCGACGAAGGTCATAATTTCACATCAAAACGAAATTATATTACTACTAGCTTTAACTTAATCATCATCATCATCATCAGCCAGAAGGCGTCCACTGCTGAACATAGGCCTTCCCCTTAAAACGCCATTCCGAACGCCAAGATACCAGCTTTTAAAGCTTTACCTAAATTATGATGAATAACTGTTGCATTAAAGAACCAGTGCTGTAATACAATTAAAAAGTAGAGTGAGTTAAAATTGTTACATTCAGAAAAATAATTTTGTCTCATTAAAATATATATTTTATTACTAAGTGTATTTAACGATCATGTAAACGAAAAAAGAAAGGTAACAACCAAAAAAGTGTTGATTTGCTTCACAGATTACATACTACTAGACAGAAACATAACAGCGAATTAGGCTAAAATTGTTAAAAATCAATTGCTGAATTGCTAAAGCCCATAATTTCTGAACAGCTATTTGTCTAATTATTTTTTATTAAGTTTTTGATTCTTAGAACAAGTTTGTATGAAAGCAAACTTGAGCGTTTACTTGGGCTGTTATCGAATTGAAGACCCGGAGTACCCAAGATAATCCAAGGGACATGTAATACATATGAGAATTATGGTGCTTAAATTTTGTTTCTTACTACGAGTTCATACCTGAACTGATACGAAATTAAAGATGCTTTCATTTACTCACGTTACGGGATACTGTTTTTAAATGCAGGTGAGACCGCATGGAACCGATAGTTTAATAATAAATAAGATTTTTTACCACACCACCCCGTGTCAATTAGATTCCCGTTCGGAACCATTTTGGAGAAATTTGATCAATCAAGCAATTACACAAGCACCTGTTAATTGTGCTAAAAATACAGCTGAAATTTAAAAAAGATTTCATTAAAACGTTTGGCGCTTTCATTTTTTTCGTTTCTCCATTATATTCTAGTGATGTCTAGACGTACTTAAGCTGTGTATCACTATGAAATACTCGTAAATCACAAATTTTCTGATCTCGACAATTTATTTCCAAAAAAGCGGCGTCTTTTCGAGAGATATCTTTTAATCAGTCTCCTTAAAGTACCGTAATGTAATTAAAGTACTTAACCGCGATTAATATTAAAAGACATCAAGTAAATGCACTGTCTTCAACAAGATTGAAAGAGTATGCCTCCACTGAGATCAAAATTTAAATTTTTTATTTTATTTTTGGCATATTTTGGTCCGCCTAGTGTCTGCAACTGAGGCTAAGCATTTTTTTATTATACATTTCTATACTAATATAATAGTGTCTCGTACTAAAGTGCTTGTATCATAAAAACAGGACAACCAAAGTACATATATCAAAGATACATTGGTACCGGTGAGTGGTTTCGAACCCGTGCCCTTGGCCTACGTAGCCATTGCACTGCCACTACACCACGGTCGTCTTGATGAAATAAAACGGTTTTTTCTTTCAGTAGTCGACACTCCCTTTGGTTATTAGCCATCTAGATGCACATTGCCAAAGCCCCTAAAGATGGATAGACACATTACTTAAAATCAAACTATTATTTGACGTTTAAAAGTTTATGACGATGTTGTTGGTAATATCATTTAACTATAGATACTTACGAATTTATTATTATTAAACATATTTTTAATATCTACTATAAAATTAAAAGTTAATTTCTCAAACTTAAGTTTACTCGCACATATTACAACACATCTTGGAGGTATCTAAGTTAAATTCATAAACTCATCAGAAACTCGACATAAATTAATAAATTGTTTTGCAAATGTCTAGAAAACTATTAAGATTTAAAACCACCAATTACTAAGAAATAATCGTTGTAATTATGAGGTAAATGCACCAGTTAACTACTTGTTTCATAAACGTTCATTTTATTTATTTAACATTTTTATTAAACAAACTTAAAGCTACCTAATTGTTTAAACAGGCAAGCCTTAGGCATTATCTTTTTTTATTGTGACACGACATCTGACTACGACCCACCTGATGATATGCAAGAAGAGGTCCAAGAGTGACGACGACTAAAAAAACCGAGTTAGTTCACGGCTGACCCAGTCGCCGTCACTATGCCGGCCAAAGGTGCTTCTTCACGCATCGCTTGAATGATCCAAGGTTATAGGATGGAGAGAACACATGGGCTGGCAAGGCATTCCACTTATCTGCTAACTAAGCTTTAGTTAAGTGTGAAATAATTTTAGGACTTACTTAGATTATTTATTAATCAATGCCCACCAAGTTAGACAAAATAATAGAGCGCCACTTTCCACGATCCGGTCAAAACTTTCTTGCATTCTTCATATTCACAATTCTCTTTATACAAGATCTTTACCTCTTAAATTTTGCAATGAATTTCATATATTAACTCATTCTTTAAATATGAGTGATGGTATAGTAATAGTGTGATGATCGTGGAAAATAGTCCACCATAGTTTTAACTCAAACCTATTAATGATATATGGAAACACAGACACATGCTTATTTAAAACAATTATGTACTATTTTTACTTTTACTGTTATAGTGTGTAATTTAAATTTGAGTAATTTATTGTATTTTTCACATAATTTTGAAATTAAAGATGTGTACATGTCAACCTTGGATGATGGAAAATCGAAGGTTGTTTTCAAACATCCTTTTGTTGGGTTCCATAAGACAGGCGCTCTGCCTCCCGTGGTCGTCACAGACTATGTCTGTGGCGACAGCAATCACGCGCAGGTGATTGCTGGAGTTTTGCTGTTCTCCCATCGGGCGCGTTCCCGGGTGGCGGATAGGGAGCCGCGACGGTGTACTCCGTCGCGGTATCGGGACCCGGGCGTAGTGCACCCGGGTTCCGACGCGGACCAAAAACAGCGTGTGGGCGCCCCGGCCTAACGGCCAGCGTGGCGCAACCCGAGGGCGGTGAACTTGACACCGCCCTCACCCCGTCCTCTTCCTGTTAGCCTCTGGCTACCAGAGGCGCATCGGGAAGAGGACACGAGAGGATTGTCCCAGCTGGGTGCCTAGGCGCCTGGCTGGGACGGAGAAGCGAGTGCGTCGCCCGGGCAATGACCGAACATTGCCTGAGCGGCGCACTACTAAGAGGTGGCGCTGCCTTGAGCGGTTGCTCGGCAGCGCCAAACTCGGTGCTCCCTCGGGCAGTGCTTTTTAGCATAGCCCGAGGTTGAGCGATTGGTGGATGCCGCTGCCCATGCCGGGCAGTGGCAGTAAGGGAGAGGCGTGCAGCCGTTTCTGCACGTCTCTCCCAGAAAGAGGGGCCCGCTCGTCGTGTCAGCAATGTCGCGACTGAGCGGGCCACATTGTTTGTTGGGGCCCGAAAGGGCCAACGTCGGCGGAGTTACGCGGGTTTGCTAACGCGATACCAGTGCTCCGCCGATGACGGTCTGTGGAAACGGCGTGGGAGGTTTTAGCCGGTGAGAGCCCGGCACTTCGGCTGGTAGAGCTTTCCTCCCACGTTAATAAAAAAAAGGCGCTCTGCCTAGTATGGGTCCACAGTCCACCCCATTCAGATTTTTAAAATGTTCCTAAAATTTAAATTACAATAAACTTGTCTTATTTTTAATTTGTATGATGCCTAGGTATAAAGTGTTTTAATTGTATTTCAAAATTTTTATATTGGTACATGTTTTATAAGGAACTTCGAATAAATATTTATTATTATTATTATTATAGTCTCTCTCTCTATTTTGATTGATTGATCTTTGAAAATTAAGAAAAGGATTTATTCAAAACACTCCATTACTATATATTGTATAAGTCCTAGGCAAAGGGCAATCAAACATTCTACAATAGTTTTCTTTTTTGCTTGAAAGTGGTCATAAGCAACCGTGTTACCTTCTAAATTTATCTGTCAGTATAAAGAAGTGTGGCGTCAAGACTGGATGTTCCAATTAGTTTTTCTGTGTCAATGCTGGAACAATTTCTGTAAGGTACTATGTATTTAGCGGTCATAACTTCACATTAAAGCAGGGATATTTTTAAGGGTTGATTCAGACCTGGTCGATTTGGTTCGCGCTTTTCATTAACTTAAACTTCTATATAGAAGAATGAAAGGTTTTTTTTTGTTTGAGATAATGGATCCATGCTAGGCAGGGCGCCAGCTTATAGGACCCAACAAAAACATTTTCAAACACCGGAGGTAGACGTACACATATTGGTGGCTCTATAGTATTTATTTTTTCATTTTGACTTCTCACGTAAAGTATAAGCAATTTTTTTATTTATTGAGACGAGACAGCTGACTTGGGCTTGATTATTCAAGGAAACGTTAAAGAGCATTGATGACTGAGAAAACCGTTTCATGACTTTTCATACATGCGCGGATCCTGAAGGTTATAGGATAGGGAGAACACATGGGCGGGTAAAGCATTCCACTCTTTTTTTATTTATTTTTTATTGTGACACGACATCTGACCTCGTCCCGCCTGATGATAAGCAAGAGGATGTCCAAGAGTGACGACGACTGAGAAAACCGGGTTTGTTCACGGCTGCCCCAGTCGCCGTCACTATGCCGGCCAAAGGTGCTTCTTCACGCATCGCTTGAAGGATCCAAGGTCATAGGATGGAGAGAACACATGGGCAGGCAAAGCATTCCACTTGTCAATTGATCTACAAAGAAAAGACGCACCGAACTTTTTAGTTCGACTGCCGATTCGGTCGATAAAATGCGGATGCTTTCCCCGACCTGTGCGGGTATTACGGGAGTGAAAAGATGAGGTAGGAACAAGGTTAAAGAGCTCTTCGGAACATTCCCCGTGGTATAGGCGATAGAGGACGCACAGAGCCGCCATGTCTCTTCGTAGTTGTAGGGGCTCCAGAGTTCGCGTGACCTCTGCATCACCTATGATCCGGACAGCTCGGCGCTGCAATGAATCCAGGGCATTAAGAAGATACTTGGCAGAGCCGTCCCAGAGGTGCGAACAGTACTCCGCGCAAGAGCGAATCTGTGCCTTGTAAAGTAGCAGGCGAAGCTCTGGCGCGAAGAACCGCCGCACCTTGTTCAGGATGCCAAGTTTGCGGGAGGTGGTCTTAATGGCCCGCTCAATGTGGTCCCTGTGATTCAGGTCGCAGCGAAGGGACATTCCAAGAATGTCCAGTCTGTCCGAAGCACTGAGGGAGATGTTACAAAGAGAGGGAAGGGGAGTAAACGGGGATTTTTTCGTCGAGAACGCGCATACCTGAGTCTTGTCTGCGTTGAACCGAACCAGGTTCTTGTCGCCCCAGTGGGTAATACGATCAAGAACCCGGTTCAGTCCCGCTACAACAGACTCTCTCATATCGGCTATCTCCTGTTTGCCGGCTGCGGGGCGGGCAGTGTAGCGTCCATGCACCGTGCTGTCGTCCGCATAGCAATGAATGCCGGATCCGAGGTCCATCATGTCATTGATATGCAGAAGGAACAAAGTCGGCGACAGCACGGAGCCCTGAGGGACACCGGCATTCACCGACATCCTGCGCGACGCGCTTCCATCCACAACGACGCATATGGAGCGGCCACGCAGGAAGTCAGCTATCCAGCCCAGCAGACGGTCAGGTAAACCGTATGCCTCGAGCTTGGATAAAAGGCCCCTGTGCCAGACCCTGTCAAACGCTTTGGAGATGTCCAAGCCAACAGCAAGGGCTTCTCCATTACCATCCAACGCTTCACCCCAGACGTGCGTGGTGTACGCTAGAAGATCACCAGTTGACCGTTTCGGCCTGAAGCCATATTGACGGTCATTGATCAGCTGGTGACCCTCCAGGTAGGCCATGAGGCGAATATTAATTATTCGCTCCATAACCTTGCACAGTACTGAGGTTACAGCTATTGGACGGTAGTTTGCCGGGTCCGAGCGGTCGCCCTTCTTTGGGACCGGTTGCACATTGGCCCCCTTCCAAGCCCGAGGCACGCAGCCCGATGCGTACGAGAGCCGGTATAGCCTCGTCAAGACGGGAGTCAACTCCGCTGCACAAGTTTTAAGCACAAGCGCTGGGACACCATCGGGACCACTGGACTTCCGGATATCAAGCGATCGTAGCTCCATGCGGACATCGCGTTGTCTGATACGAATCTCAGGCATCGTATGTCCGTATGGACGCAGAGTGGGTGGCCCTGCACCACGATCGTCAATATGCGAATTTGAGGCAAAGACTTCGGCCAGTAGATCGGCCTTCGCCTTCGCCGTATGCGCCAGTGAGCCATCAGGCTGTCTCAGCGGTGGCAGTACAGAACGACAGAAGTTAGATTCTACAGTCTTGGCGAGACTCCAAAAGCTGCGACTACCCGTTGGGTGCGCTAATAGACTCTCGCCAATCCTGGAAACGCGCTGTGCCTCCGCCCCTTTAAAGACCTTTCTGCAAGACTTGGTGGCACGATTGTAGGCTGCTTTCAACTCATCCACGTGAGGGTCATGATGTTTTCGACCCCATGACTCTTCGATTCAACTACGACGCGACTCTCATTTAAACCCTTTTCTTAGAATAACTAATAAATAACTTATCCCTTGAATCATATTTTCTATAAGGAATTAAATAAAATTAATATTTCTATTGTATCAGGTGTATTTGTTCGAGTAGTTTTCGCCTGATTGAAAAAGACCGAACGAGATATAATTTTATTATAGTCTGTCATTTGATTGTAAAAACTTTACAGCCGTTTTTACTATTAACGGATGCAAATTGAATATGATTATTCAGTTTTTATCTTTGCGCTGTGGCTTTCTATTAATTGTACATTTTATAATTAATACTGTTGTTGTATGTAATTTGTTCATTAATTTAATTGAAGCTTTTTATATCGAAACAACTATAGTAGGTATATGATTTGTATTTTCTTTTTTTTTTGTGATTCTCTCTCTTATCGATCTTAGCTTGCCGAAGGTCATGAGCGCCGTCGATTAAAAAAGTTTACGGTTGGTTCAGTTGTTGTTACTATGCCGGCCAGAGACTTTTATATATATTTGTTTATCTATTTCTTGTATAATTAATTAGGGCGGTCGTGCTCTAGTAGTAGTTAAATAGTGTTGCAAATGAAAAGCTTCTTTAAAATGACTTGTTGGTTCTAATGTATCTTTGGTAGTATATGTAATTTGGCCGCCCTGTTTCTATGATACAAGCACGTTGTATAGAAATGTTGTGGAACTGCTTGTATGTGTAGGAATATGTTAAAATAATAGTTTTAAATTTATACGTTTTACAATTTCGAGTTCAATAACCACAAAAGAGCATAAAATCGCTCTATAAACTAACACAAGAATTCCTTTAACTGCAACATTAATCAAGATATCATCAAAGGTTCAAGATTTGCGTGTAAGTTTGAGGCGAGGAACAACGATATTCCTGTTACTGATAAAATTGTTCTTGTAATTAAGATCGAGGGGCATTGGGAGGAGTTATCGACCATCATGATACGTATAATCAAAATTTTGCGTGACCTCCAAAACGTCCCAATCAAATCTGATCATAAAGATATAATTTTCAAGATTTTTGCAAAAGAATAGTGATTTCATTAAAAATATGGCTTAGTACCCGTCGTTCATCCAGTTGGTCCCTTAAGTGGACTAGGTCTGCTGGAATACCTCTTTGTTCAAAACTAATGCAAAGAGCACGTCAATATTTTTTTGATCTTAGATTTTGCGCGTACATTGATTAATGAATTAAACAAATTTTATGCGGCTTACTATCGCGTTTATTTTGGTTTAGATTTTACATTTTTTTATTATTCCGACGTTTCGAGAGCTTTGCAGCCATCGTGGTCACGGAGATAATAAAAATAATATTAAAAAATTGTAAAATCTAAAGCAAAATAAACGCGATATTAAGCCGCATAAAATTTGTTTCATTCATTACAATTTTGTAATTAAATATTAAAAAGCATATGGCTATATGACAGCACCTTACCTGATGTTAAGCTGGAGTGCGGTCGATGAATGGAGGCGATTGACAGTTCAATAGCACTAATTTTAGTTTACGGTTGCCTCAGTCGCCGTCACTGTGCTGGTACTTCATATTCATTGTCATTTGTGGCGGTAGTACACTTAAATGAACAAATCAGGAGGACCAGTGGGTACCAAACCGATTATTTATGTAATCACTATTTTTCGGTTTTTGTTGTTTTGCATTTACATTAAACGAGTCGATAAATTGTAATTATACTCGTCTTTAAATAATATTAAGTTTCTTTAAATAGAAATAATTGTTGATGGATAAGTGGAGGTTGTATTAATTATAAGTTCGTGGGACAAGGGTCATCTTTCTAGAACGATTTTAAACTTATATGACATACTTTATTAATTAAATTATTTCCAAATTTGTAGCTTTCCCTTTTACCTAGATGCCTGGAAAAAAATGTAATAAGGTCGCCTTTTGTGTCACTTTTTGTATTTATTTTTGTATTAGTTTCATTTCAGTTTATATGTTGCACAATCAATAAATTAATCAATCATCAAAAGGAGGTTTCAGCTGACAAATAAAAAACCAATTCAGTTTATACATGCCTCAGATTCCATGATTCGCTTGAAGGTTCCAAGGTTATAGAATGTGAAAAACACCTGGACGGGTAAAGCATTAGACTTCTCAATCAGTCGATAAAGAAATGAGACGCGCCGAATCATTTAGTTCGACTGTTTATTTGATTAACAGGAAGCGAACGATCTGCTACCGGTGCAGGTATCACAGGAGTAAATATACGTAATAGGAACATGGTTAGAGGATTCCTCAGGAAATTCTCTGTGTTACAGCATTATTTCGTGTTCATTTGCTTAGTTTTCTAATTCTAGACTGAAAGTTTTATAATCACATTATACAATTGGCTTAAAAAATTACCAAAATTTACCTCGGCGTAAATGCGAAAATTGCTTGGAGACATTGGAAACAGTTGTTTTATTTATTTATTATGGAGAATTTAAATGGCATTCTAAGGGGCCTATGTATAGCAGTGGACGTCTTCTGGCTATTGATCGATGTTGATGATGAATGGAGTATATTATGGAGTATGGAATGGAGTATTTAGGGTATTAATTTACTTCTTTATATTTAATTACATAACTTCTCTTTGTAGGTTACTCAGATTTTACCCAATTAAAAAATAAAATCTTTTATAGTCACGGAGAATGGTACCAATTAAAATATTTCGATACATTAAACAATACACATATTCACAGATTGTTCTGGTTGCAAAAAGCTACCAATCAAATTGTTTTGTAATAATGTACGATTGTCAGAAAATGATTGAGACATGTATGGTTGAGGTGCCATCAGAGACGAAAGAGGCCATTGTGGTTACAAAAACTATTGAAATATAACCTTTATTTATTTAAAGGTAAGGTACAAAATAAGTTAGACGATTGGAGTTTAAGTGCTGATTTGCGGTTTCCAGTAAAACTAATTGGAATTACTTTTTTTGACGCGAAATTCAGGTTTATAGTGACAAGAAATAGTCTTTTGTCAATAAAGAAATTGTTTGTTTTCGAAGCAAAATGATTAATTATATTGATCACAATAAAACGATCCCGTGGAAATGTAATTGGTCCCTTTTGAGTTTCACTTATTCCTTATTTGAATTCACCAAATTTAAGTCAACGTTTTTTACCTAAATAATTGGACAATATTTGGTAAAAACGTCTTTAAGAGCTCATTGTCTTGTTTTATTTTGGTTTTAAATTGGATAAACTAGGGGAAACGAGTCGTCTTTTTGTTTATTGTTAATATAGCATTGACATGAATAAATTGCATTTAGGGTGTCTCGCATGTTTCCAAACTTTGCCTTATAAAAAGGAAAATATGACTTATAAATGGGTATTTATAATCAATGAACACAAATCTACAAAAAACACGCGCAAAAGACATAAAGTAAATGTCAATATTAAAAATCGAAAATATTGATTCGATCTTATTTACATAAAGAATTGAATCTTGACATTAAAAACTACATAATATTATTTATTAGTGCAGGTTCGTCATAAGTTGACGACGCATAAAACCCTTCCGAAGCGTGCGTATGCGCAGCGGGGGCTGGACTTAAACACAACCTCAATAGAACTTGCAAATAATAAAAACAAATGACAACATTTTAATATAAATCAATCAAATTGTCATGCCTTTTTCTACATGGATAGGCAGAGACAATGGAGCACCACTAAAACCTATTATCATGTTGCTGTTCTATACATAGTTATGTATAGTTAATGTTTTAAAAGTATTTAATACAATTTTCCGTTCGTTTTTTCGTTTGTAATATATAATGTTGCACATACAATTAATAATATTTATTTATTTATTTTTATTATAATATACTTATATAAAAAAAAAACAATTTAAAATAATCAACCAAAGTGCTTGTATCATAGAAACAAAACCGGTACCGGTAAGTGAAAATAATAAATGGTAAAAATGATGGTATACTTAGAGGAATAATATAATGGGAACTCTGTGATGGTATACTATTTAATAGCATTTTATACCTACTTAATATAAGTAGGTATAAAACACTGTTAAATAGTTTCCGTTGTGCATATAATATGCAATTTCTTTTAGTACAAATAATAATATTTTATGGTAGACATTTATCACATGGAAAGTGCGACAGACTACGACCGGTCGAGCTCAATCAGTAACTTTTTGATCGCATGCAATTACATTGTATGGTGTATGCCAATGTTAGTAACGATCTTTTATTCTTCTTATCGAAAACCTTTAATTTAAAGCTTTGTATATTATTTTTGCAGTTAAAGATAAACAAATTGCATAATTCAACAATTAAATGGTTATGCTGGCATACAAAGAGATTAAAACGAATAGAGCGGGCATGTTGGCAATTTACATACTAAATCTTTGTCACATTAAATTAGGGTCACGTCAATATCAAGCAACGCACAGTCATCCATTCTGAGCCAATTGGTCTCGCTTTTAGACGAAAAATTTTGAGGTCTTGTCAGGTCTACTTCATATATATATTTAATGCCTTTGATGGCATATTTATTTTTGAAAACCTACTTATATATTCAATTATATGGATAGTAATTTGTTTAAAACAATCCACCGTGGTGTAGCGGTTGTAGAATGGCTACGCAAACTAGGAGCCTCCGGTTCAAAACCACTTGCTGATACCAAGCTTGGATATAATTATTGTATGTACTTTGGTCGTCCTATTTCTATGATACAAGCACTTTTAGTAGCTTAGTATAAAAATGTAAATATGTATGAAGAAAAATAAAAATAAACACAATGACAACGATAGGCTACAAATGTTTCACTATGGAATAATAAAAAATAGCAAAATTTAAATACGTTTAAGTTTTTGCCATCTACAATTTTTTTGTCCTAAAATATCGACAATACGTATTATATTCTGTGAATGAAATAGCAAATTTTCTGAAATGTATTTGATTAAATAAAATATGTTAGTACCAAAATAAAATTCTCACCTTGATTCCACGCCGATGTAATATTTTCATGGTAGAAGTATTCATTTTCTTCTTCATCGGACCACAAAACCCCTTCAATACTAGACGTAAAAGGGCCTTCAGTTGGCCCTTCAATTAACGACCTTCTTGACAACTTATCATAACTTGGAGGCCTAGATAAGTTACTCTGACTTGTATACGAAGAAATATCAACTAAGGACGATCTATGATGTTTAACGTTTCGACTATCCATGGGCCGATAGGACCTCGTTGACCTAGTATCTTCGGAATAAGATTTAAAAGAACGTAATGATCTACAATCAAAGTTATTATCAGAAACATTGGTAATATCTCCAAGTGATACTTTAAAATTAGCGGAAGAAATATCCCCTAATGGGACTTCGCAAGATC
Source organism: Tinea trinotella (assembly GCA_905220615.1). Classification (NCBI taxonomy): domain Eukaryota; kingdom Metazoa; phylum Arthropoda; class Insecta; order Lepidoptera; family Tineidae; genus Tinea; species Tinea trinotella. The sequence continues at coordinate 8,176,192 of HG992314.1, forward strand.
GTCGTTTCATGCTTGCTTTTTGTGACGGAGCTTCCCCAGTCGCTTGCATATGGCGGCTGACTCCGGCACTATGGAGGAATTCACTCGAATCGTACATTTCTAAATCTATTAATTAACAGCCATTTTCTAAGTCAATTATTAGGAACTCTATTAGACTATTTTTCGTGGAATTATTCGTTTGGTGTCGCACGGTGGATGGTGAAGACGCTTTTTATCTGAAACAAAGAAAAATTGTTTATTAAAAATTGTTTAGATGTATATCTTGGTAATAGGTAATTTTTCATGTGTCATGATTGGGTAAAATCATCGTCTCTCCTAAAAAGCTTATAGGAGATACATTTAAAATAAACGTAAATAGTGAAATTAATACATAAAAATACATTTGTGACTTGAAAGGAAACGCAAGAGCCAGGGCCGTCTTAAGAATGTTCAGCGCCGGGGTGCGAAAGTCAAGGCTCCGCTCGCGTGGTCTCAGTGTAGTAGGTACCTATCGAAATTTTTGGCGGTCGGCATGCGCCCCCTAGGACTCTGCGCCCGGGTGCACTGCACCCCTTGAACCCCCGGGTAAAGACGGCCCTGGCAAGAGCAATAGTTAGCTTTTACCCTGTGAACCTTATTTTACCTACATAAAATAAACGAGTTGTATCAGGATCGTGGCAAGTGGCGCTCCATTGTCTCTGCCTATCCCCGTTTTCGGGAAAAAGGCGTGACAATTTGATTGATTTATTGAAAATGAATGAATTTAATCTATTTGCATGTGGTATTTTCGTGTATATTGCAAATATTGATGACTTTTTTAAGAAATAATAAAAGTACCTCTTTTATTATTTAATAGCCTATGTAACGACATCTATAAGTTTTATTTGCAGTTAAAAATAAAGCCTAAACCTGAGTACTGCCACCTAGCGGTAAAAAGATGAAATAAATCAACGTTTACTATTCATTGAACTTAACATTAACAAATAGTTACACTACAAAAGAACAGATGGCGCTACTCGTTCAAAAAATGTACAAACATCGGTTATTTTTTTTAATTTTTTTTTTCGTTTACTTTATCTGTGAAAAGGTTGAATTTAATATTTTCTAATTAATTACTAAGTTAAGTTCTTTTAGGTAGAAAGGCTGGTATGGATGGGGTGCCGTCTTTTATCAAAGGTTTGCAATCATAGGGCTCTGTCGCGAATTGCGAATAATATATCAATAAATAAATGATAAAAATGATATTTTATTTCTGGCAACCCTTTAGAGATTTTTTATGCCTGGCAAGGATATAAGAGTCATGGGAGGGGTGCATCGGTAGGAGAGGACTTTACGCCTGGCAAGGGGGGAGTGAGGAGTGGCGTGCTTCGGGGGTGTGCATCGGAAGGGTAAGAAAACCTTTGTACATCCATTGACAATATGACGAAATAAGTAATAACAAAAGCTAAAGTTTGTAATGAAAGAATGATGTTAAACATGTGTGGTATGGGTCGGCTATAAGGGGTGTTGGGAGGCCGTACTTGGGCTTATGCCTGTAAAACATTTCGTCATCTTGGTAATGTGAATGCCTAATCATCGTCCCAGTGTTACAGGTTGTTGTTGCAGTAAGTGACGACAAATATAAAACTATAGCGAAGCAGGTATGAGAGAATTCTACATTAGATGAACGAATCAACGTTCATAGAGTTGTTTGGTTGTTTGTTCCCATTGTGTATAGGCATTTTAGCATAAGTTTAAGCAAGAATAATTCAACTTCATTCCAAGGATGACGACATGGTGGAGATGCCGGGATTTGAGAAAAAAAAAAATGTTTAGAGGAATTTGAGGTAGGAAGAACAAAAATTTAAATAAAGAAGTTGTAAAATAACGTTTCGATTGACGGTTCGCGTCTGTCGGATAGTGATGTGCACACATTTAATGAGATCAACTGATATCATCGATTATTACTTTTATGATTCAATTGGTCTTAGTGTAATGTTGGTAGGTACAATGTTTGAATATGTTTGTATTATTGTTTTAATAATATTGCCTTTAATTAGAAGGAGTTAACCGTAATGTTAACTGATTAAATGCCATAAATTGGTGTATTAAAATGGTTATCAAGGATTAAATTTACTGTGTTTTATGATGTATGGATAGCATAGTTGAGAAAATATGGTATTAAACTTATAGTCATAGAAGACATATAGTCAGACTTATAGTCATAGAAGACATATAGTCAGACTTATAGTCATAAAAGACATATAGTCAGACTTATAGTCATAGAAGACATATAGTCAGACTTATAGTAATAGAAGACATATAGTCATAAAAGACTTGTTGTAATTGTTGTCATAATTGACATTTGTAATGTCGTTGGCAAAAGTCTAGCAGAGTCATAAAAGACCAAGGCGAAGTTATGTTTTGATAAAGAACGGTTGTGATGTTAATGGTACGATTCAAACCGTAGTCATAAAAGACTAATGTTATGTTGAGATGTTATATTATGGTCATAGAAGACTAATGTCTTGTTGAGATGTTATATTATGGTCATAGAAGACTAATGTCAATGGCATGAAAGATGCGAAATGCTAGTCACAAAAGACTACGTATTATTCTGTGTCTGTATTAGATATACAGAGTGTTAAAAGGCGTTATAAACTCACGTCAAAATTGTCATAAAAGACAACAGTACAGAAAATTGTGTCTCATAAAAGAGCAGTCTTTTTCTTCGTGACACCTGTCCTACATTCATAGAAGAGTAGGAGAATATAATAATTTGTTCGATATACGAAATCCTTTCCATAATAAGTTATTTACATAACTTTGATTTGGTAGGAGGTATTTATGAAAAGGATTTTATGAGCCGCTAATGATTACAATGTTATAATTTGTATTCAAATATGTATGCTAAAGCTTTTCTTTCTAAACATCAAAATTATGCAGACTTACAAGACATGTATTACTTGTACAAATAGGTATTCTTGTTGATACCGTTATAATATAAAAAATAAAAATTATAATAATTGAATTATGTTCGAATTAGTTAATTGAATTTGTTTCTGTCACATCACTACGAGACGCGTTCCTTTGTTTGGCGTCCGTTTCGATTGCGTCGGCGCAAAGCGCGTGTTATTTTCCCTTTGTTTTCTTTATAATTTCTGCGTTGTTGTAATCGATATAACTACAATATATTTACTTAAGATTGAAGAGTGAATTAATTATCACCTGGCGATTAATCTCAAATCTGAAAAAGAAAATGGAGCAAGCTTTAAGAGCACGGATTGATCTGATCAAAACTCAACTAAATGACATCCTTTCTGAGTGCCAAGAAAATGAAAATGAGTTGAATCTCAGTCGACTTAAAACAAGAGTAGCCACATTTGCGTCTGAGATTCACGTGTATATTCAGAGATCCACGGTGGTCGAACAGGAATACGTGACTGAGCTCACGCAATTTCAGATGGATTGTGAGGATGTACTCTCTGCGATTGAAGTAAGAAGAAGTGAGAAAAGGAATCAGCCAAATACATCAAGTCGTCTACCAAAGATTGAGCTGTTGAAGTTTGATGGTGACGTGCTGCGATGGCATGAATTTTACGACGTCTTCTGCTCAAATGTGCATAACAAGCAGGTAAATGATGTTGACAAGTTACTGTATTTAAAATCCGTCTTAAAGGGGGAAGCAAAGCAATACATAGATGGGTTGGAGGTCACGAACAAGAATTATGAAATTGCAATGGAAACATTAAAAAGTAGATACGGAAGAAACCATATAATTGTAGATGCACATTACGATGCCTTATATAAAATGGAGAAAGCAGGCTCTGATGTAAGTTCGTGCAGGGCTTCATATAATGAAATAGAGAGACATCTTCGAATTCTGCAGTCGCTAGGAGAAGATACAAATAATAATCATCTACGAGTTACAATTATGAGCAAATTCCCTGAAGACATATTATATGAGCTTCGGTTAAAGTCAGATGAAGAAGTACAAAGTGTAACGGACATAAGAAAGCACATAGGACATGTGATTTCTGCACGTGAGGCATCAAATTATGTACCAAAATCCTACTACACCACAGAAGCACTCCATATCAACACAAGAGAAAAGATATTTAGAAAAACTCCCATGGCGAAGAATTCAAGAAACTTAAAACGCCAAAACGAAATGAGGAATATGAATGTGCCCATGAAGAGGCCAAAGTTAAAATGCATTTTTTGTAACCAAGAACACTACAACGACAATTGTCCTACTGTTAAAACTATAGAAGAGAGAAAATCAAAACTTAGGAATAGATGTTACAATTGTTTTCGGCCTGGTCACTCTGCAAGGGCCTGTAAAACAAAGAGGAAATGTGCACATTGCCAAAAGATGGGCCACAATAGAGCCTTATGTCATCAGCCACCAGAAAAAGCGACTCAAGCTTTGGTGAGTAACACTGATCACACCATTACTGTTCTTCAAACAGCATTAGCTAAAATTAAGCTAAGCAGTGATGATAAAGAATCCATGACTTGTAGAATTTTGTTAGACAGTGGAAGTCAGAGAAGCTATGTGACCTCAGAAATATTTAAAAAATTAAAGTTAAAAGTAGTTGAAAATAATTGTCTTACAATATACACTTTTGGCTCAAACACACCAAGAAGGATTGATAGTGCACTAGTAAAACTATTTATTGAAACAAAGACTGGGGTCACCCGAACAATTGAGGCTAATGTAGTTCCTCACATTACAGATCGAGTCACCACGGCCTTCCAGGTCTTAAAGCAGGTTCCAAAAAACCTAATAATGAACATAACCATAGCAGATGATGGTTCCTGTGGACATTGCATTGATTTATTGATTGGTAACAATTATTATTTTTCATTTATATCTGAAGAAAAGATAAGATTAGAAGAAGATCTGTATTTGGTTAACTCTCAGTTAGGGTGGATTATATCAGGAAAATGTTCAAATTCAAAATGGAATAGACAGGAGTTAAGCATGATGACATATGCAGAAGAGATTTCACAAGTGCAGTTGAATAATTTTGTTCCTCCTGATCCCCCATTGCAAGAAGACAACATTAAATTAATATGGGAACTAGAAGCTATAGGAATCACTGACAGCCCAAAGACTAAGCGGGATGAGGAAGCCGTTGTCAGCTTTAATAAGACCGTCCAGTTTTTAAATAATAGATATTACATAAAATGGCCTTGGACAGAATTTCCACCGTCCAATTTACCCAGCAACCTTGGTCTTGCTTACGGTAGACTAAAGAGTATAATTAAGAGAATGACTCCTGAAATAATTGGAAAATATGACAATATTATCAAAGAACAACTATGTTTGGGTATCATCGAGGAAGTGCCATCAGAGACGAGTAAAAACAACATAGTCCACTATTTACCACACCACTGCATCATACAAAATGAAAATAAAATCAGAATAGTGTATGACGCGTCTGCTAAAGTCAAGCATGAAAGCAGTCTAAATGAATGCTTGTTCAAAGGGCCCTTGATGCTAGAGGATTTAACATCTATTATTTTGAGATTTAGAAGATATATGTATGGAGTCATCGCAGATGTGGAAAAAGCATTTCTACAAATAGGTCTACAACAGGAAGACCGTGATGTAACAAGATTTTTATGGGTCAAAAATATCAGCAAAGATATAACAGATGATAATATTGTTCATCTTCGATTTTGTAGAGTTCCTTTTGGGGTTATCTCAAGTCCTTTCATCTTGGCCGCTACCATCAAATATCACTTAAACCAACAAGCATCAACCCTTTGCAGACAGGTAGCAGATGACATATATGTGGATAATTTAGTAACCAGCGTGAATACAAGAGAAGAAGTGACAAATCTGTACAAGGATGTGAAGGGAACTTTTGAGACGTTGTCAATGAATATGAGAGAATGGTGTACAAATTACAAAGATTTTAATAAAATCATACAGGAAAAGGATATGAAGAAAGACGATAATATAGTTAATGTATTAGGACTAAATTGGCAACCAAAGAATGATTCATTATCACTAAAAACAGACATAGATAAATTACAAAATATTCCTGTGAGATCTAAGAGAGACATATTGCGAGTTATTGCATCAGTATATGATCCATGTGGCTTTGTAGCGCCCCTATTACTTGAAGCCAAGCTCTTCCTGAATTATGGCTATTGAAGTTTAAATGGGATGTGAATTTACCAAGAGAGTTAATAGAGAGATGGAACATAATTTTCACAAGACTTATTGGCATAAAATACTTTAAAATACCAAGATACCTTACAGCTAATTTACAACCCAATAATACAATTAGATATGACCTTCACTGTTTTACTGATGCTTCAAAATCTGCTTACTGTGCGGTAGTATACTTGCGAGCAGCATGCAAAGAGAAGACCGTGGTAAATTTTGTAATGTCTAAGACACGCTTGAAACCACTGAAAGACCAAAAACATTTACAAATACCTAAATTAGAATTATTAGGGGTATTGATTGGCAGCAGGTTGTTACATTATGTGTACACAGCTTTACGATTAAATATCAATAGCCAGACTCTGTGGACTGACAGCCAAATCGTATTAAGCTGGCTAAAGTCTGAAAAGCTGCTACCCCCATTTGTGCATAAGAGAATCAGTGAAATTAAGCAAAATAAAGTACTACAATTTAGATATGTACCAACAAAAGAAAACTCTGCTGATATAGGAACTCGTCCATACAAGGAAACTTCAAATTTACATTTATGGTTATCAGGACCCTTATTTTTAAAGGGCACAGAAATTACATGGCCAGATACAACAATAAATGTTCAGGAAACCGAAGAGGCAACTTTCTGTGTTTTTGGGGAGAGTCTATCGGACAATAGTAGTGTCCAACAGAATTCACCGAGTAATGATCAAAATATTACTACACAGAATATTCCATCAAATCACAGTACATTGGATGACAAGAATACTGGAAACACAACAGAGGAATTTATAAATAGCAAGGAGCAACAGGAATTAAATGAATTAAGAGATTTGCAGAAGATGCACTTCTCACAAGAGTATGAAGGTAAAATGACAGATTTATCAAGGTCATTGCAAGTGTACAGAGATGAGAAAGGGATATTACGTTGTAAGGGAAGGTTTGAGAATACAGACTGGTCCCTTGATAAGAAATTTCCTATTTTATTACCAAGGAATACAGGTTTCACATATGAGGTGATCGATAATATCCATCGTACAAACTATCATGTAGGCGTTTCACATACCTTAGCCTTAGTAAGGAACAAATATTGGATACCACAAGGAAGGTCTAAAGTACAAAAAGTATTAAGAGGATGCAAGCAATGTATAAAGTACGGAGGAGGTCCGTTTAAACTGCCTCCAATGCCACCACTGCCCGCAGAGCGAGTGACATGCTGCTCAGCATTCACTTACACTGGAATGGATTACATGGGACCCGTCACTGTGACAAACAGTAAAAAGCGCTGGATATGTCTGTTTACATGCTTGTCAGTAAGGGCTGTGCACTTGGAAATTGTACACAGTTTAAATGCTGATGAATGCCACTTAGCGTTAAGAAGATTTATTTGTTCAAGAGGATTACCCCTACTCATTACATCTGATAATGCATCACAATTTAAATTAATGGCAGAAGTGATGACAAGCGAATATTGTATCAAAAATAAAGTAAAGTGGAAGTTCATTCCCGAGTTGGCTCCATGGTTTGGAGGATTTTACGAGAGGCTAGTTGGTCTAGTAAAGCACTGTATGAAGAGAACAATTGAGAAACATTTATTAGGTGATCAACAATTGCTCACAGTTGTAAAAGAAATTGAGACAGTAGTCAACACTAGGCCTTTGACATATGTTGGAGGTGATATAGAACACATCCTGGCTCCAATAGATTTCCTCAGTCTTGGTGGTTCTGTAGTGACCTCTCCATCTGATGTAGAGTTTGTAGAGCCTGCGACAGAAACGAAAGTAAAACTCATTGAAGAATGGAAGCGTGGTCAGAAAATATTAGACGAATTTAGAAAAATGTTTGTGAACCAGTACTTACCACAGTTAAGGGAGAAATCATTGAGACACAAAGAACCTCGTATTCGTTGCCAGAGAAGTGCAAAGGTGGGCGAAGTAGTACAAATCAAGGCCGAAGGAAATAGAGCAGGATGGAAGGTGGGCAAGATCAAAGAATTAATAGAAGGGAGAGATGGCCACATCAGAGTGGCGAAAGTGACGTTACCATCTGGTGATAGTCTAACTAGATCCATCAGCCATCTCTACCCTCTTGAGCTTGAGGAGAGAGATGAACATCATGGCGATGATTCAGCAAGCAAAGTGATTCATAAAAGAATCAATCCCAATAGTAGCACAACTGTTGAACCTAGTTCTGAGTGTGATCATTCAAAAAGACCCCAAAGACGGTCTGCTGAAAAGGCCAACCAATTATTGAAAATATGGACTGCACAGCTGCTAGTCAGGCAGTTCTGATTTGATTATATGAGTTCTTTTATGTATAGTTTACATGTCTAGATGCTAATTTCTTGTCGCGGGAGTGTCGCGAATTGCGAATAATATATCAATAAATAAATGATAAAAATGATATTTTATTTCTGGCAACCCTTTAGAGATTTTTTATGCCTGGCAAGGATATAAGAGTCATGGGAGGGGTGCATCGGTAGGAGAGGACTTTACGCCTGGCAAGGGGGGAGTGAGGAGTGGCGTGCTTCGGGGGTGTGCATCGGAAGGGTAAGAAAACCTTTGTACATCCATTGACAATATGACGAAATAAGTAATAACAAAAGCTAAAGTTTGTAATGAAAGAATGATGTTAAACATGTGTGGTATGGGTCGGCTATAAGGGGTGTTGGGAGGCCGTACTTGGGCTTATGCCTGTAAAACATTTCGTCATCTTGGTAATGTGAATGCCTAATCATCGTCCCAGTGTTACAGGTTGTTGTTGCAGTAAGTGACGACAAATATAAAACTATAGCGAAGCAGGTATGAGAGAATTCTACATTAGATGAACGAATCAACGTTCATAGAGTTGTTTGGTTGTTTGTTCCCATTGTGTATAGGCATTTTAGCATAAGTTTAAGCAAGAATAATTCAACTTCATTCCAAGGATGACGACAGGCTCGATATCTTTACTTATTCGTGGCAAGTAACGCTCCATTGTCTCGAAAAATAAGATGTGATAATTTGATTGATTAATTTGTTAATAACAATAATAAATATTTACAAATATTTGACCTGGGTTTGGTTGTTTAAGAATGGTAGGCAAACAGTTGATGGTCATTTGCCTAGTCAACCGATTAGGGGTAGTAGGTTCCACCAGCACCCGTGGTCCCACAGACTGTGTTCTGTGGTGACGACAATCATGCGCAGGTGATTGCTGGAGTTGCTGGTCTCCTATCGGGCGCGTCCCCAGGTGGCGGATAGGGCGGATAGGGCGCGGACCAAAACCAGCGTGTGGGCGCCCCGGACTTACGGCCAGCGTGGCGCAACCCAAGGGCGGTGATCTTCACACCGCCCTCACTTCGGCCTCTTCCTGTTAGCCTCTGGCTACCAGAGACGCATCGGGAAGAGGACACGAGAGGAGTGCAGTGCTTTTTTAGCAAAGCCCGAGGTGGAGCGATTGGTGGATGCCGCTGCTCAGAAAGGCAAAAAGGGAGAGGCGTTCAGCCGTTTCCGCACGTCTCTTCCAGACACATTGTTAGTTGGGGCCCGAAAGGGCCAACTTCGGCGGTGTTACGCGGGTTTGGTAAGCCCAGTACTCCGCCGATGACGGTTTGTGAAAACGGCGTGGGTGGTTTTAGCCGGTGAGAGCCCGGCACTCCGGCTGGAAGAGCTTTAAGCCCACTTTAAAAAAAAGTAGGTTCCACCACTTATAAATGTACAGAGTGTGATGGGACTTAGTTGCGTTTCGAGATCTGCTTGTAAGTTGCCGGTTTCAACTAGGCTGGTATAGTAAATGTGACTGCTAAATACATGTAGTTATTTAACTGCTTCAGTCATAAAATATGTCGGTGTGCAACTATCAGTATCATAATCTAGTACTGACAATATGACTGTCAGTATCAGTCCTATCAGTAGCAGTTATATGTCAATCAAATATGTAGAGTCTGAATAAGAATAATTGCCGTGGTATAGGCTGTATTTCGATTGTTATAAATCATTGAACTAATTATACAGGTAAGGGAAACATCGTTTACAAGTTTGCCCCTTATTCCGCATTAGAACGCAAACTTTCGCATAACTTAAGAGAATCTAAGTATTACAAAGTTTGGAATTTGTCCAAATGAAATAGGAATTGATTTATTTTGAATTGAAATTCGCATCATGCATATTTGGAGTTTCTGGTTTAAATTATTTATTGATTTTCCTTATATTTTTCTAAAACAATACCTGTGGTCTCTATAATTATCGTGTGTTTATAATTGTCTATAATTTTAGAAGAGTCTATTACATAGACGCGTGCATTGTCTGAATGTTATTTTTCCTAATTAAAAATAAACTATTTTAAATTTGATCTGAAAGAAAATGTAGTGATAAGGCATTACAGAGGAATGCCGCCGATGTTTTGGGAAAGGATAAGTGAAAGTAGATTGACGAAAGAAATTTTTAAATGTGATGTGGATGGATGCGTTGAACGAGGCAGACCCAGAAGTGGGGGAGGATGTTTTCCGACCAAATCGGAGACATCCTTAAGAAAGCTGGGCTGTCTAGTGCACATAATCGTAAAGCTTGTATGAAGAGAACTGTGATTGTGAGGGAAGTGATGGAGTTGTGTCAGAAATGTGGCAAGTGGCGCTTCTTTGTCTCTGCTCATATTTCCTGTGGGATAAATGCGCGAGAATATGAGTTTTAGATTGATATTTAAAATAATATTGTATGCATAAAAATACATGGTATATTATTTATAATTTAAATATATCTATGTATTTATTTCAAACTTAATTGCACTATCCTAATGAAACTTAATTACACACATTGCGATTATGGGTGTAACGGAAGTGAGAGAATTGTGTCAGAATCATAAAAAGTGGCGCTCCGTTGTCTCTGCTTATCTTTGTAGGAATCAACGAGACAATTTATTGTGATGATGAAATACATAAATATCTACATCTAATTTTATAATAGCTACTAATGATCAAAAGTATGTATAGTAATTAATATTAATAAATAGTATTTGGTAAACAGCCATGCGTAAATTACCGACATTTGTTGGAAGTAGCGAGTGCTTTGACGGCAACCATAGCTTGATTAATTATTTGCCACAGTTTCCGCCGCTATTGTTTATTGGCCTAGATGCTAACTTGCACCACGTTTGATATATCAAATTAGAATATAATTTGTTCATTAACTAACAATTATTTTAGGAAAATACCTAATGAAAAGACAAATTTTATGCGACTTACTATCGCGTTTATTTTGGTTTTATTTTATTATTTTATTTCGATGGCTTGATGATTTTATTTTGGTGGTCACGTAGAGACTGAGTTGTTGGTCGTCCTATTGGTTGATGCTGTTATTGTTTCCAAAACAAATCTGTTTGATGTTATGATTTTGTTTTTCTGTTCTGGAAAAGACGTAGATATGTTATAGGTACGCGCTCCGAACGAAGCACGTTAAAACTATGATAATAAGCAAACCTGAACTCAGTGTCGCGAAGCAGAGCAACATATATTTGTTTTTATTTGCTCTCAAGAACTATAATTCTTTTCTACTTTTACTTGTCTGTATGCCTAGTCGTGGTTTTTCGTCCAAATTCGTGCCATTTGCGAACACCAAAACTCATGTAGAGGACGTATTTACCTCATTTTATTTAATATCATTAATTAGTAATTTCATCACCTTTCGCATGAGGTAAAATGTTGATAAGTTTTGTTGTATTGATTTTCTAATCTCTGGCCGGTATAGTGATGGCTACTGAGATAGACGTGAACTATGTCGTTAGCACTCTTGGCAACATTGGACCTGCTATTGTTTTTTTTATGTGCCTCGACATATTATAGCACCCTGCCTGACGTTAAACTGGATGAGCGGCGGAACACCAGGCAAGTTGAAGTAAGATGTCGAATCACATTTAAAATATTAACATGATATAATGTGCCTCCACATACATATATTCTGTGTGATGTATAAAATATATCTTTGTAAGACTAAAGATAATGTTTTTGATCTTTATCATCATTTTGCACAAAACATTCCATTTCCTTTTCTATCATATAAAGAAATCGGAAAGATGATTCTTCCGGAAATGATATCTGCGGATAGGGGTGTTCAACGAATTGGCATTTAATTTCCTGCGTGGTCATCTGTACGATATAATATACTTACTATTTCATCATCACAATAAATTGTCCCGTTGATTCGTACAGAGATAAGCACCACTTGCCACGATTCTGACACAACTCCCTCGCTTCCCTCACATTCACAATTACAAAAAGAGATGTATGTTACTTGCATGCGGTAGTACTACCTAGATCGGCAGTCTGGGTACTACTTCGCTGAAGACACAATAACTATTTTATCTGAGGATTAGGCTGTTCATTTGCCTTTAATTGAACGAAAATTAATAAATTAAAATAAACGAAAACAAACATAATATGAATACAATACAGGTAATACAGTTATTAAAACGTCAGACGGAAAATTGGTCACGTTTGCTGCCACAATATAATCGATTGTACAAACAACAATCAGCCGATGTTTATTTTGGAGCTCAGTGCAATTGGGTTTTATATCCAAGTGGGAGATTGCACATTTTTGCTACTGTTCTGTTACAGTTTTGTAAACAGTTTTTTTTATTATTATTTTGGCCTGATGTTAGGCAGGAGTGCGGTCAATAAATGAATCCGAATGCTACTACAGTTAAATGACAGCAAGTCCAGCCAAGTTGCACATGAGTAAGAAGTCGTAAGTCAAGTATACAGCAAGTTAGAACCTATGTCGGCCTAATAAGAACCTTTTAAGCTTAACCCGATTTACGAAAATAACCAACCACTAACCGCCTGATGACCACATAAAAGGATTCTAAGTAGGCCGGCATAGTGACTGCTACTTATATATATATATATATATATATATATATATATATATATATATATATATATATATATATATATATATATATATATATATATATATATATATATATATATAAGTAGCAGTCACTATGCCGGCTAGATATATATATACTATATATATATTAATATTGTGACTCGACATATGACAGCACTCCGCTTGATGTTAAACCGAAGTGTGGTCCAAGAATGAATTTCACTGCTACTACAAGTCAATAACTGTGGGTAGCAATCACATCCACTATGCCTTGCAAGTGGTGGTACTACCCCGGATCGGCAGGCTGGGTACCACTGCCTACCACTCTTTATTTGCAACTATTTGATAGTTGTAGTAAGAGTTGCCTCTATTCATGGGCCGCACTTAAGCTTATAATCAGGCGTAGTGCTGTCTAGGGATGTTATGGACATCGATGTTTATAAACATGGATATGGATATGAAATTTCGGATATGGATACGGATACGGTTATAGGAATAATATTATACCGATTTCAGATACGGTTACGGATATGTAATTATTTCGGAACATCCGATAGTTTCAGATAATTTCGGTTACGGATATTAGATTTTTAAGAAATTTGGTCTCTGTGTTTTTGGTCTCAGATACTAAATGTTTAATTTAGTCTCTGCCCCTATCTGAAACTTTTTTAACGCATTCGGCTACGGTTACGGATAGGTTTTGATTTCGGATATCCGATAGTTTTGGTTACGGTTAAGTAGCTCCATACATCGCTAGTGCTGTCAAATACAAACCCCAAACAAATAAAAACAAATATACTCGTATACTCATAGTTTTCCAACTGTGTCTTTTTCTTGGCCATACTCCACCTAATGCCATGCTAAATAATGTCACTAAAACGGTCGTCTAAGTAACCTAATCTTAGACGTGTTTGCAGGGGGTAATCCATAAATAGAAATAAATGAAGGGTGTGATTTAAGGCAAACATAAAAATGGATTACTAACAAGATCCTATTATAGAAACTTACATTCATTTTTAGTGAGCATTTGAATTTGATGGTCTATATTTCTACAATACAAGCATATTTAGTACAAGCTAAATATAGAAATGTAAAAAAAAGGTTCTACTATCTACTATTATCCTACCAAACAATAGGAGTCACTTTTCACCTTATTGACACAACTTTCTAACTTCCTTTGCATCTACTATGCTGGACTAGATGGAACCGTAATTCACAAACCGATCCCGAAACGCGACCAAGTCACTTGACGGTGTGTATACTTGTAAATGGTGGTACATACTACCAGGTAGTACATACCATTTCTTGATAACAAGACCTATGAATATTTCTAACATTTAATCCTAATTAATAAATATTACAAATAAAAGCTAATACACAAATCTTTGCTCCGACAGAAATCGAACCCGGGACGCGTACGCGTAATGTACTAGTGTGCTAACCAATCCGAACCTGTCGCCAAATCATCCACAATTTTCGACATACATCCGTAAAACATGTTAATTTAAACTTCAGAACTAATGTTAAATAGTAAAATATTTAATATATAAATTTAAATAATATGTATGGATAGTTCAAAGGAAAAGTTTTGCTGAAAATGGCGAATGATAGTATAGTAGTATTAAAAGTTATTAATGCTTTCGTGACCCATTCTGATGCTATTTAAGCTATTTTAATGAACCTGCAAGTATTTGTATGAATATTCGATATACATTTTTAAATTAACTTTTATTATATTATATTAACATGTAGTCATGTGTCAATTTCATATAATTATAAACTTCCTTGTATTAAAAAAGCAGGGGTCCGCAGCAGCGCCGTATTTAGGGGCTGTGGGTCTCCAGGCTACAGGGCTCCATTTTACGTATAAAATAAAATTTTATATTTAAAGATTTACCTTAGAATTACTAATTAATTTTGTATCATTATTTTATTATTTGGGTCACAGAAAATTAGGTTATCACTATTTCATGTGCCTAATTTTCTAACAAATTCTGCCCATTTGTGGCAAGAGTCTTGGCCCAGTTTGTTGTGGTCCTTTGTGGTAGAGCCCCCTAGGCATAGCCCCTATGTAGCTTATGCTTAATGCACTGGTTCGCAATGCAAACTTGTATGAAGAGAATCGTAAATGTGAGGGAAACGAGAGAGTTGCGTCTGGATAGTGAAAAGTGACGTTCCATTCTTTGGTTATGAGAAATAAGATATAAAGATATATTGGCTCCGACCGGACATCGAACCCGGGATCCAGACACAGCGCGTGACAAACTGGTGTGCTAACTAATGCGCCAAGACTGTCGTCAATTCTCTTCACACAAGTTTTGTGGTTGAGTGCATTACGGCACCAAAACAAAAACTTAGCAAAATAACCTGCGGTAATAAACAGTTTTGTTTTAATAATTTCCCCCTTTTTACTGAAAAAGAATCATCTGCGTCGTCCCTGTCCTTTAACTAATTATTTTATAATAGAATACTTATAATTACTGAATATTTATGGTAGAATTACTTATAAATTACATACATATTGTAAATGTCAACTCCAGTCAGGATACCAGATGGTCCTGAAACTAACTTGGAATTGCATTAAGTTTTAGAATTTGTATCTGCCTCTATTATGGATATCTAGACGTTTATGGTATTTAATTTTATTCTGCCTAATCTTCGGTGGACTTCCCTACGACTACATCAGTTAGGGTCGGATGACGCGATCGAAAAATGGAGGTTCATAATAAATAAGAGAATACTAGAGAATGTAAGTAAATCAAAATATTAATTTAATAAATAATTTTAAATAAGAATTTGTTAATTGTCTTCTGAATAACAAATTTTTTTTGTTATTTGGAATATAAAAAAAATATTTAAAACAGAATTGACGCATTTATTTCCTGTTCAAAGCGCGTTTATTTATTTTTAGGGTTACGTGGCAAAAAAACTTTATAGAAAAATAGAACACGAAAATTGAAAAAAAAAAACATAAAACTTTGGGGGTTCCCCATACCCATATTTTTTCATCAAACCCATACATGTCTGTGGATAGGTCTTCAAAAATGATATTGAGGTTTTTAATATCATTTTTTTCTAAACTGAATAGTTTGCGCGAGAAACACTTCCAAAGTGGTAAAATCTGTCCCCCCCCTGTAACTTCTGTAAAATAAATAAAATAAATATTTGATGTACTGGTTCAAACCGAAAACTAGTTTGAACGAGATCTAGTATTACGTCATAAATCGTAAACCGCAATTTATGAATATAAAAATCGATCAAAATTAGAACGAACTACAAGAACTTTTAATATTATGTTACTTGTTACTGCGGAATGGGCGAGTCCGACTCGCACTTGGCCGCTTTTTTGTGGTAACGGATAGCGTCTATATTTTAGGTCGATTTTTGATATTTATATGTTTTATTGTGGCTCGACGTAGGACAGCACCCTGCCTGATGTTAGGCTGGAGTGCGGTTTATGAATGGAGGCGAGCGCTGGTACAATTAAATAGCAAGTAGCAGCCGCTATGCCGGTTCGCTAGTTGGAACCTGCTAATTTTAATCTGATCCCTAAACTCGACTAAGTCCACCACTCTTAAACACCCACACAAATCAGTTTTCATTTGTATGACACACTTGAAAAGACGAAGATCGTGATAGAAGTAACTTTAGAACTTATTATGCAATCAGAAATGTATAGAATTATATTACTGAAATTTAGTCAAAGTTTCAATCTGATAAAGTAATTAATGATTATTAATTCACTTTGAAATTAATTAGTCCGATAATTTCAAAATACGCGGTTACGAGTCCGTGCGCTTAAATATATTAATTTAGTTGAAGCATTATACTACTATGTATTATTATATAACCTTGTTCCTACTTTAACTGTTACATTCTGTCGACCGATTCGGCAGTCGAAATAAAAGGTTCGGCGCGTCGTTTCTTTGTAAAACAATCTACAATTGTAAAGCTTTGCCAACTTATGCGGTTTTCTTATCCAATAACCGTGGATCCTTCATCAAGTTAAGCGTAAAAAAGCATCTTTGGCTGAAAAAGTGGCGTCAAATGAGGTCGCCTTAAATAAATAAGTCTACAATTAATTTGAGAAATATGAAATATTTTTCATGAGGTTATCCTTAATACTAATATAGTTATTAGTTCTACTGTTCCAAAACCTACTTACTCAATTTTATAGATTAAAACGTGTTTCAAAGGATAATTTACGACAATTTTAGCAAAATTAGTTTCAATTAAAAAATGTAAACCGCGATTGAGGCAACCTGAACATTGAGGCAAACTAAAAGTATATTTTTAGACGTCGGCGTTCTTGAACTTTTATTACCAGGCAAGTCGAGGACAGAAGTCGCGTTGCATTAAAATATATCAGTGCATAAGGAAAATAGGACTGACATCTGTCGGTAAGTCGGTAAGCCAAAGGCATTCTCTATCAGTCAAACCTTTAGGATGTTATTTCGGCGTTATGGATGAGAGGTAGGGTGAAAATAAGACAATCAATCAATTAATGAATCAAATTATTACGCCTTTTTTCTGACTGTAATAGGCAGAGAACATAGCGCGCCACTTGCCACGATCCTGACACAACTCTCTTGCTACCCTCACATCCACGATTCTCTTTATAGAAGCCCTAAGTTCATGGGCACTAGGCAACCCAGCTTTCTTGAGGATGTCTTCGACTTATTAGACAAACTACATACTATTCAACACAAATTACATACTATACTATATTTAAATACTTGATTGCTTTCCATTGTCTCTACCTATCCCTGAGCAAAAAAGGCGTGATAATTTGTAGATTGATTGATTAAATAACACATACAAATAATCAATACCACAATAATATTTATAATAGGTATAGACAGGAATATTTTGGGAATACTTTGGAAATAGGAAAGTAAAGTTAAAAGCTATTTTCGTCGAAAAAGAAAACTTGAGCATTTTATTTTGTATTTTTTACACAGAAAAGTAGGTCCGTTGCGTTATTTACATAAACTGGGTTATCGAATCCTTTTTATAGCTTCTGGTCACGCGCTTATTACAATTACCATTTCAAATATTGCAATTTAGGCGGTATCAAGTAAATATATTTTGATAACAATTTTCAAATGGCTTTCATCATTATACACGAACACTTTCTTATCTTGCTTTTATTTTCATAACGTAAACACACCAATTCGTTGCCCCAGTTCTGTGAATTGGTATTGTGTAAACTTTGGGTAGAGAAAATTTAGTCTACGCTTTAGAATAACGTACTTAATGCAACAATTATTGTAGATAGATTTAAATATTATATGTATTTTAAATTTAAACATCGGTAGAAAACTGCATTAATTTTTTAACTGT
Organism: Tinea trinotella; assembly: GCA_905220615.1. Classification (NCBI taxonomy): domain Eukaryota; kingdom Metazoa; phylum Arthropoda; class Insecta; order Lepidoptera; family Tineidae; genus Tinea; species Tinea trinotella. The sequence goes on from HG992314.1 coordinate 8,194,534, forward strand.
TTCGGCATCAATCAATCAAATAGTCGCCTCAATTCGTACTGGGATAGACAGCTTTAATAGAGTGACTCCTTCCATAATCATACGACAATTATGAATTAAAGAGTGGTAGGCAGTGGTACCCAGTTTGCTGATCCCGGGTAGCCACCACTTACAAGCCAATAGACCGTGAAGTCTGAAACGACTTAGTCGGTTTTGGGATCAGCCGGTTTCAACTAGGATGAAATATTGGATGCGAATGCTACTTACAGTTATTGAATTGTACTAGCAGTCGTCTCCATTAATAGACTGCACTCCAGCTTAACATCATGCTGGGTGCTGTCATATGTCGAGTCACAATAAAAAATATCTCTCGTTTTCTTCATATTCACAAAATGCAAAGTATGAATAAAATTGATCAGGCAATCCATTTTATAAATTAGAAAGTTATGTCGTAGAATGAATAAGGAAAATATGTAAATAAAGGTAAGCTTTATTCACTTATAATGAAACGAACTTAATTTTGACGTTGAATTCAAATGAATTACCTTTTTTTAAAACATTTATTTACATTAATATAAACTTACTAAAGTGCTTGTATTATGGAAACAAGACGACCAAAGTACATATATCGAAGATACATTGATACCGGCTAGTGGTTTTGAACCCGTGCTTTCAGTTTGCGTGACCATTGCACAACCATTACCCATAAAGACCATTGCCGCCTTTAACTAATCAAAAGAACTTTTTGTAAATACAATGAATTTCATCATTAATTTAATTAAAATTGCCTGTTAGTTATATCGTGTTATGTTTTAATCCTAATTTATGATTATTCCAAACTTTTCTACCATTAACTGCAGTAAAGTTGGAGCCAATCGCGAGCAAATGGAAAGTTTTAGTAATCTAAGAGCTTAGGAATGTCTTTCGCATGTCAAAATAAGTTGGACGCGTTCCACGAAGCCAAAAGCTGCCTTTCCATGACATAAACGTAGCCGAACATTTCTCGACCAATCAAGGCGTCGGAATTTCATAGACGTCTCCCACATTGAAAGCATTAAATAGGATTCAAAGTGAAAACTTTACGATACGTTTTATCCGTATAAATTCATTACATGGAGGTAAAATAGTGTGGGTATTTAATATTGCTGCAAAATTGCCAAAGTTTATTAAACAGCAAAATAGTTTGTACTTTATAAACTAGATGTACAAATACTTTTAAACTCAAGTGTCAATCTCAAACGATACTTTTTAAAACAATTTGATTTGATTATTTATTGTGTTTTATTAACATAAGCTTTATTGTACTATAATAACAAGATGCAGACTCAATTATCGACCCCCAAACCTTTCGTATTGTTATAAACTTATGAAGGGTGAGTCAGTGGGGGAAGAGCAATAAAGATTAGACCAAACCAAAAAATGAAATGAAGGTAAAGTTATAAAGTTTTTTGTTACATAATATATCCTAATTATAAAACAAGTACCTACCTATAAACTTTATAAATAATCAATATAACATAACAAATCATAAGACATATACCCAATACAATAATAATCAAATACATAAACAAAATAACTAGTTATACAAATCGAAAAATCAAATTGCCACGCCTTTTTCCCACGCCTTACTTTAATTTAAAGTACTTACATGTATTTCATAGACTTTTGGTATGTTTATAATTATTTTTAATAAAGCGGAAAGCATTTATTACAAAGCAAAACTATGCAATGTAATTTTATTATGACTCCAGTAAATGTCATTAAAAATTATTAACCCAGTAAAACTTGCTAACTATATAGACACACACACACACACATGTCCAACTATCTCATAAACTAGATTATTGCCAATTTCTACCTATAATCAAGAAGATATAAACGTTAAATTCAAATGTAGGTAAAGATTGGAGTCTTTTGCCTGCGACATAATTAAGTGCAAATGGGTCGGCTGTATACGGGTCCTATCGGCCATCACTTTGCTTTTGCAGTGTTGATGACAACAAAACTAATAGAAAGGTTCTCAGTGCAATATCGATATAGCTACTGAGATGGGAAATAGAACGAGACAACGACATTTCGATGTCACTCCAAATATTTTAACCTAAATTTTTAGTTGATAAGATTGAATTTAAATTGGTAAATTACAAAGATCTTGTAATTCGGTCGAAGAAACTTCGTTACATAAATCAACCCTTTCAGGTATGTTAGGCATTCTGAGTACTTAAATTGCGAAGTTCTATAAATTAAAAGCAAGGCAACCGTACAAATAATGAAGTAGGACCGAAAAGTTTCTGGAAAACGCCCTGACTTATTGGAGCACATAAATTACCCTAAGTTTTGACAATAAATTTTGTTGGGTTAAGTACGGCAACAATCGGGAACGTTTCCATGTGAAACTCACAAATTTCTATGTAAAATATGCTCATAATAAATTAACGATCATCAAAGTTCAAATATCATGTTTGATTTGTCAAATTTTTGTTCAAGGAATTTCAAAGAGAAATCAAAGTGAGGCTGATTGACATTTATTCCCTTTGACGTTTATGAGAAAGCCTATAAAGATTTCGAGGAAAGCTGTCATCTCGAAATCAGAAAGGGGCTAAAATAATATAAAGGTTCGTTCGTAGTTATCCAGCGCTAATGAAGTGGGAGAAATCTAATTTATCGTGGCAACGTTCCGCTCGCTCGCACTTTTATTATAAGTCCTCTGAGCTCGAGTCCGACGAGGAAACGCGGATAAATTATAATGATTCGAATAATTTGCTTTGCAAGTGGTTATTTAGTTAGGATTTGAGTTATCATTAAATTTGTTGAAAGTGCAGATAATTTGTGACGTAACGAGGAGCTAAGTCATCAATCGTGCGCCTTCATTAGTGTTGTTTGCTTTACTGATTGTCATTGAAACCTTGTTGGTTAAATGTTGTTTTAATAATGCATTGAGTATTCATCAAGTAATGTTTACTTTAAAGGGTGAATTTAGTGGACATTGACCAAGATTGCTGCAACTAGAATTTGGAATGAAGAAAGTTCCTGTTTGTCCACCACCGCAAGATCTTCAGAAACTAAGTTCCTGCAAAACTAACCAAGACCAAGCGTAACCATGACAATTTTTTGGTCTTAATAAATAAGTAATTGATTTTTATTATAAAAATAAGCGAAGACTTTATAGCAGTTGGGACAGCTAATGGATTGCGGTCATGATAATTGCGTACAATATATTAATAAAAAATATTCAAATAAAAAAACAATTATGAAATCAATTGACCAGCATAGTGACGGCGACGTCTCTGTATAAAAATAATGGCATTACTGAATTCTCACGAATATACAAAATACAAAAATAAAAGCGTCACTTTCCACGATCCTAATATAACTTACTCGCTTACCCTTGATCTTTATACAGACTCTATCGTTGTCAAAATTGCAGTTCCTCCGCTTTTTAAAAAATGTAACTGATTTAATTAGGTTACAATCTATTAGATCGTTCCTGTTGAAAACTTTTCACTCACCGCTGATTTTTAAATCTTTTACGCTTATAATTTTTTTTTATCTTTCATATTAATGTGCTCAAAACTAGAGCAATATACGCTTTTTAATCCCCTATAAAATCAACACCATAAAAATAGGTACACCTTATAATCAAATTGAATTTATACGATTTAAAACAGGGCCAAAATATGTTATTGTTGATCCCTAAGCATATAACGAAAATACTAAACTTAAAGTTTATAGCACTTTAGTCAATCACAATTTATTATAAAGATAGGGCGATATTGAACAATTAGTACTAAATTGAACAATTCAGAATAGGACTTTCACAGTGATATATTAAAGCAAATTACTCAGTAGGTAAATGGTCTGGCAGGTACGGAATTGTCATGTCGGGATTGCCTTGTATTGCATAATTGTATCCTTCATTATTCAGATGGTTGATTGCTATGACATTGGGCGACTAATTAGCTAGTAGTAGAGACAAAAGACCCGCAATTAATCGTATAAATAACTTAAATACGATGCGATGGATTATCAATTGGCATCTAATTAATATTTGAAATTTAATTTTTATATTGTGGTCAAATTGTTAAAATCAAAATTATAAATAAATAAATTATAATTTTTTAAAAAGATTTATTTTTATTTTTATTGCCACACGACATCTGACCTCTGACCATGAAATTTGACCCGCCTGATGATAAGCAAGAGGAGGTCCAAGAGTGAGGACGACTGAAAAAACCGAGTTAGTTTACGGCTGCCTTAGTCGCCTACACCATGCCGGCCAAAGCAAAGGCAATCACATCATTACTTACCTACTTATTTATTATAGTCAGATTTCTTATAATGATTATTATAATAATAATATTTATCAATATAGAAAAAAAAGTTTCTTTTTTTATGAAACTAATGACATGTTTCCTTATAACATTATTTTTATCTTGTTCATCGAAGGACCTCATACAGCGTCTTTTCAATGTATCAATTTATATATTTGCAATATATACAATTTATAAAGATTCCTTAAATTATCATTTATTTTAAATAAAATAATGCTAATTAATAAATTCATATTTTAAATGTATGTAAGAAACATAAAATAAAATCACAAATTTTACTATAAATGACCTTTCTAAGCCTACTCATTTAATTAAATTAAACAAATATTGAATTCACCAATATTTTAAAAGAGGCATTCAATTCAATTGGATTTTTATCGCGCCTACACGTTTTCTGTTTTCATAATCCTATGTCACACGAGTTTTCTATTAAATTCTATTCACACAAATCGAGTTGAGAGTTGTCTCTACTTAGCCAGCTTTCTAGTTAATTGCGACTTAACTTCGTTATTATTATGTGTCTCATTTTCTGTGTATTGTCATATTCTGTCTCATTTTCTTCTAATGCAACCGTGACAGAGTTTTAATCATATACCTTTTTTGTATATTGTTACAACACATGAACTAACACCGCCATGATTCGGAAGCGACTGCTATTTAGATAACATGTCAGATAAACATCATGGCATAGAAAACACTTTTTAGCTTATTTATAAAAATCATCATCATTATCAGCCAGAAGGCGTCCACTACTGAACATAGGCCTCCCCCTTAAAACGCCATTTCGAACGACAAGATGCCACTTGCATCTACTAGACACGTTCGGGATTCTGTCGCGCAGATACTCCAACCATTGCCCGCTGAGCGACTCTAAGCTTTTCCAACAGGCCAACATTGAAGGGCCACGTCTCAGTGCCATATGTCATCACTGGCAACACACATTGGTTGAAGACCTTGGTCTTCAGGCACTGCGGTATGTTTGACGAGAAGATATGAATTTACTAAAATACCTACCTATTTTTAGGTTAGCGTCCTAATTCGCATAGCAAAATATCCTTTACAATCCTGTCATCACTCCCTAGCTTATTCCTCATTTATGAATTGGTTTGTACAAGCTCTATGGTTTTGGGTAACCATTCACGGACGCTTTTTGTAATATTATGATATTGAATATGCCCATGTATTATTACGAGTACTCTACAACCATAGCAAATATCCTTTTCATTAAAAGTACGTCTATGGACATATAAATAGGTTATTTAAAGGTGAACGTAGTGTAGTGGTTACGCAAACCGAAATCATGGGTTTAAAACCACTTGCCGGTACCAATGTATTTATAATATATGTACGTTGGTTTTCCTATTTCTATGATATTAGCACTTTAGTTACTTAGTATACGAGTAAAAATGTGAAATAAAAAATAATTAAAAAAATACATAGAAGCTAGTTTGATAGTTCTTTTTTCAAAGTAACTTTTGTGCTCTCTCTAGAAACGAGCGATAGCATGAAAGTCGCCGCTTTAATCACTAAATGACCGTCCTCGTTAAGCCAAGTCAGAATCTAGATGCAGTTGCAACTACTTTAGAAATTACTTAGAATTATTTCACTATTATTTAAGAGTGTTTGCGTAATGACTTTTGAATTATAATTTAGACAAACACCCCATAAATATAAAATAGGGTAAGTCTAGGAAAGATGGCCGTACAGGAGAGATGGCCAATACGAAAAAGTTCAGGACAGAATTGATAGATTGCGCTACTTATTACTTAGTTCGCCTAGCGGCTCGAACACGATCATCGGTTGATGGGTGATTTTACGAAAAAAAAAACAAAAGTAAGTAAAATCGTTCTAATTTCTTTGTAATGCTCAATTATTTTGTGACCTGAATCACTATGCATGTGGTGTAGTAGTTGTTTCGTTATGAAAGCGATTTATTTTGTGTTTAGTTCTCAGTTTAGGTACAAACTTGATTCTAACCTCTAAATTGCTTGTGAAAAGTTCTTTTTTTACAGTACTCGTATGGTCATTCCACCATCTAAACATCTAAAACACAAATAAAAACTTTTAAAAATTGTTAAATCAAAATGTAACAATATGATAATCTCTCCTTTTATTTGTGTTTTAGATGTCAAACGTTTACCAAAGAAAGGCTGTAATTGGACTTAGGAAACATTGCAAGCGGCTATGTGTGCTGTGCAAAATAATGGTGCCCCGGAATACCCCAAAAAACCTCAGAGAGAAGATTAAAAACGCAAAATAACAAAAAAGGACCAATGGGACCATCATGTGCCTTTGGTCCTGAGAGTGAAAAAAATTCCTCTACTCATATAAAGGAAATGAAAAGAAGTGGTTTTCCACTGACAATCGATGACCCCAGGAAAATTGCGTATCAGCTTGCAGAAGAATTAAAAATATATCACAAACTTGATAAAACTTCTGAAAATGCTGGCTATGTTTGACTTCAATCATTTTTGCGAAGAAATCCTGAAATTATACTCCTAAAATCTGAAGCAGTTTCCTTTGCTAGATCACAAGCTATCAATCGATTAGAAGTAAAATGGTATTTTGAGCTCCTCGAGAAAACTTTGTGTGAAAATAATCTCATGAATAAACCAAATCAAAAGCTCTATTTGTGAAAATGATAAAAAAAAACTGATAAAAGGAGACGAAGAAAGAGGGAAGCAGAAAAGACGATAGTAAAACACCGGCCATCTCACCTCTATACCAATGGCCATCTCTCCTATACAGTCTAGGAGAGATGGCCAATTGTCTTTTTTGTTCTTTTATATTTTTTAATATGTTCTTTTAATTATATGTCTAATTCTTGTTAATTTTCGTTTGAAGAAATAATTAAAGTATATGATAAAAAATATCTGGATATTTTATTCACCGTAGTTTTTTTTCTGCCAAGCCATAAAAAAACTGACTATCTTTCCTATACTTCCCTTACTAGCTGTGCCCGCGGTTTCAACCGCGTAAAATTAGGTTTATAACACAGTCATAAGAAAGGAGGAGGTTCTCAATTCGACTGTATATCCATTTTATTGTATTTATAACTCAATAACTCATGTAAAAATGACAGACAGAAATAAAAATAAATATATAAAAAATCCAAACAGATGAAACTATAGTAAAAAAACTTTTTTTTAGATTAAAAGTATCCTATGTTACTTCTAGTGCCTCCAAAAATATATGTAGAAAGTTTCATGATGATCGGTTAAGTAGTTGTTGCGTGAAAACGTAACAAACAAACTCACATTCACATTTAGAATAATAGTAGGATATACTGCCTACATTAAAAATGGCAACAAGTTGATTGAACATTCTTAAAAAAGCAAGAATACGCAGTCTACATAAAGGTCATAACCATAGAGTCTATATTAAGAAAAAGTATAAATTAAGTAGGCGAGAGAGCGGTGAGAGAATCTTGGAAAGTAGCGCTTTGACGTTTTTGCCTATCCCTGTAGGAATAAAGATATGTTGTTGGTGGCTATTTGCCCAGTCTGCCAATCCCGGGAAGTACCACCCACCACTTTTAAGTCTTATACTCAGTCGTGCTTCGGAATTGGCTTGAAAGTTTTCGATTCCAACGATTCCATTCGCGGCGGCGGCGGCGGCGACTAATGGCAATTATTTGACTGTTTTAGCAGTTGCCTCGATTCACAGACCACACCCCAGCTTAATAACCGACGGGGTGCTGGGATATGTCGAGTGAGAATTACAAAAAATATATTTGTTTGTAATTGTATTTCTTTTTTTTTACATTTCTATACTAAGTTACTAAAGTGCTTGTTTCATAGAAACAGGACAACCAAAGTACATATATCAAAGATACATTTTTTTATTTTTATTTTTTTTATTGAGACTCGACATATGACAGCACCCCGCTTGATGTTAAGCTGGAGTGTGGTCCATGAATGAATGCCACTGCTACTACAATTCAATAACTGTGAGTAGCAATCACATCCACTATGCCGGCCTAGATGGAACCGGCAACTTACAAGCTGATCCCGAAACGTGACCAAATCACTTCACGGTCTGTATACTTGTAAGTGGTGGTACTACCCCGGATCGGCAGACTGGGTACCACTGCCTACCACTCTTTGATAACCAGACCCGAAGCAAATATCCATCTCTTTTTTTTTTATTAACAAATATTTGCAATATTTAATATTATTAAATATTACAAATAAAAGCTATGAAACAAATATTTGCTCCGACCGGGGATCGAACCCGGAACTTTACGCGCAACAAACCAGTCGCTAAACCGTTCGTCCACGCCTGTCGTCAAAATTGGTACTGGTGGGTTTTCTCGAACTCGTGCTCTCGGTTTGCGTAACCATTGCACATTGCCACTGAGTAGTGGCCACCGTGGTGTCACGATCGCCTAATTACACCTCGGATTACAGATTAATACTCTTAATAATGATCTTTAACAATAGCTTAATAACCTTGAAAGCACCAGTTTATCAAGTGTCTTAATGTCGCCTCAAAGCTCTAATTTTAATCGCAACATTAAGGATGTCCTCTAAGGAAGCGGACCGCAATTAAGGAAGGAGAGGGCGAACGGTGCGGCTCCTAAATGAATTCGTTTAGACCTTGGATTTGCTGACAGAGAAACACAGTCTTCATTAGATCACCGTAAACAACTTGCTGTTATATTTAAAGTTGTATTTAATTTTAATGTTTCAAAATGATTATTAGTGTTTTGAAAATGCTTTTTGCTAATAGGCTCCTATTTAGTCAACAACTCATAATTCACATTATTTACGAGTAGCATATGATTTACTAATTTTAAATTCTTTATTGGTCATTTCTCAGGCATTTTCTACACTTTCGGATTGTGTCACAGATTAGGCACTAGGCAGGATACAAAAACAAAAGTAGATTATAAATTAGGTTTTTAGGTTATTATTTTTATTTTAATATTTTGTAAACTGGGTATGTGTTGCCTAGTTATACAGAAGCCCAATTATAGCATAGCTATTTATGCAAACTTTGTTTTTAATATAATTTATTTTAATTTTGTGATTTCTCCATAAAAATAATTTCATAGACGATATTATATAGATAATTTACATACTATAATATGATATTAAAAATGCCAATTTAAAACTTTTTATTTTATTTAGGAATAGTGGGGCGAGAAGGAATGATCCACCATTTTAAATATTTATTATATACATCTAAAAAAAAATATTTTACGATAATGAATATTGATAACAGTAGAAATTACTTAATCTCACTGTAATCTGCAATACGACGATTTTTCAGAAGATTTCAAAACGGAGGCGGCTGGTTCTTACAGGTGTTAAAAACAGCCCTTTCCTCTAATTGCCAAGGAAATCTCAAAATCAAAATATTTGTTCTCAGTGTAGTAAAAGATGTATTACAAAATGTCTACCTAGTTCTAAGGAAAAGGATTATAGAGGTAAATACAGGTACAAGGCAATAATACAATTAATGAAAATGCAAATCAAATTGCAGAATCACATGGAAACCATAAGCTTCTTAAATGTCTTAAGTAACACACGGCTGGTTGCTTTCTGCTAATGCACTGTAATTTGGTCTCTGATGGAAGCTCCGCCGAAATAGATGAGAAACAGCCTCTTAGAATAATAATGAAGCACTTTGCCGTCTACAGAAAACGTGTCTCGCGAATTTTAATCAAAGTAACTCCCCTTGATAATGGCAGCTAAGAAAGTAATACTGCAAACTAAAAAAAAGAAATTTCTTTTGAAATAAATAAAATATTTCACACTCTAAATATTCAAAGTCTGACCTTTATATTCGAAAATGTAAACCAAAAAAGACACAAATCAATTTCTGTACCGCGTCCATTCGATAAAGAAAAAATCATTTTCATTAGTACTACCACCGGTTCCATTACCAGTTGTAGGTAGTTAAAAGCAGTTGCCGATTTCAACTAGGACGACATATTGGATACGACAGCTACTTGTAGTTATTAAACTGTAGCAGCAGAGAAGCCTTCATTAATGGACCGCTATTATTACGCTAGCTAGCTTTTATGCACTGCATACGTGCAGCATCCAAGTATTTCAAAAGAAGTCCAAATATTGTATCATAAGGAAAGTAGTTTTTAATTGCCTGCTTTTAGTTTATTAGACCAATTCATTCATGCCCTAAAAATGCTAATAAACAGTATTAAAATTTTGAACTGAGATGAGTTATCATCATATGCGGTTAATGCCAAGGATTGCATATGTAACATCTATTGAATATGCATGGAATTACGTGCGTTGCAATAGCGGACAATGCGGTTTAATCAAAACTTTGCGGTGTCAGTGTCTGTCTGCTTCTAAACTTATATAATCTTAAGCCTATTATTGACTTGACTTTAATTCTACTATGGCTGCGGAAAAGCGGATGACGAGAAAAAGACCACAAGAAACTCGTCAATTAGTTTATTTCAGTTGTATATGTTTAAACATATACAAATATATTATAAACATACTATACATGTATATAGGTATCGTTATAAAGAAAGAAAAAAAGTTGTGGATGTTAAGTTAGTTAAAATAATAATATTATTTTAAATGTCTATACTAAGCTCCTAAACGTGCTTGTATCATAGAAGCTGGGCGTCCAATGTATATTATACAAAAGAAATTGGTATCGACAAGTGGTTTTAAACGACCATTAAATCAAGGTTATTAAATCACTTATTTGACAACGAATTGTGAATGTGAAACAAGCGATATACTGGCGCTAGGACTGTGGTAAGTAGCGTCCCGTGGTCTATGCCTATCTCTTTGGCCATAGAGATTTTACAATTAAGGCTAATTTGAATTTACTTAAGTATAACCTTTTTAAAGCGCTGTCTTAATAAGTTACTTATTAGTTACAATGATATGCAGGTGTCAATTTTGCTACTTTGATGGACGTAGTCAGAGGGCAGATTTTATGATCCTATTCATTATGCCACACATTGTTCACGTCCCAACCAAGCATGATGCATCAATTGACTGTGCAGCCTATTACCAAAAGAACCGAGAAGTTTCAGTTCTATCTTTGTGGTTCTTTTGAGAAATACGAGTACGAACAGAATAGTGGACTGGATTGCTGTTAGCGATTCCTCCTTCTTGCTGATTTGCTGCAAATGTGTATTATACTATAATGTGTATTATACAGTAAATAGTTTTTAGGTAGCTGTTTTGTTTTTGGCCGGCATAGTAGATGCGAATGCTAGTATTTGACTGTGGTAGCAGTCGCTTCCATTCGTTGGCCGCACTTCACCTCAACATAAAGAGAGCTGTTATATGTTGAGCTACATCAAAAAATAGCTATTCTAATTGGATTAAATTGTTCAAAGCGACGAGGAAATTATACTAAGAGGTCCTTTACACGGGTGACTATGTAAGTATTTTCTTGTAAGTTATAAGTTTAAATTGGAAACTTGTTTAATGGAGTATGAAGATAGATCGTAGTACCAGTATAGAATTGTCTTTGTATCCTTTTCAAAAGTTTCTGTTCTGCTAGCCTGGTGTTTTATTTTAAATAATAGGATTTTATGGAAAAAGATATTTCGTTTTGTAGGGATAAAAGTTTAATATATTTTTATTGGCCCTAACATAAACTTATATCAAAATAATTGTGGATATGCGGGAAGCGAGGAAGTTAGGTAAGGATAGTATAAGTGGTCTCTGCTAATCCTCATAGAAACTGAGGCGTGACAATTAGATACATAGTCTAAAGAGTTGTGTCAAAGTCGTGGAATGTTTATTTCCATTTTTATTTTATTTTTCTAGTAGCTTGACATATAACAGTACCTACCGCCTTATGTTAGGATGGAGTGCCGTCCATCCTAAAATACTAGTAGTAGTAGTCAACTATGCGAGTAGTAGTCACTTCAACTATGCCGGCCTAGTTGGAAACTTCTGTCATGGTCTGTATACTTGAAAACAACCACAGACTATCTACCTTTCACTTCTAAACACTCAGACCTGAAGCAAATATCTGTCTCATTTTTATTATTAACGAATATTTTATATATTCATAAGTATAAGTGCTTAGGAACAAATACATATAAGCTCTGGCTGGGAATCGAACCAAGAACTTATTGTTAGATACTTATCGGTTGGACTAGTAACCATGCGTTAGGCAGGTCGTCGACTAATTTTAGAGCTTACCTTGATTAGTTTTCTAATCAGCAATTTGTTTTCTTTGATATTGTTGTTAACTGAAACAAATTAAAATATATTAAAAACTGAAAAAAAAACTACTAATCATATTTAGTTTAACAAAAATTCCTAATAATAATAATAAGAAAACCACGTTGTAGTGGTCACTCAAACCGAGAGCACGGGTTTAAAACATTGGTCCCACTTGCCGGTACCAATGTATCTTTGATATATGATCATCATCATCAACAGCCATGAAACGTCCACTGCTGAACATAGGCCTCCCACTTAGAACTCAATTTCAAATGACAAGATGACAGTTGAATCCACTGGTTATTCGTGATACGAGTACATTAAAAAATATATGTTTTACTCCTATTTCATATACAATACAGTTTAACGCAATATATTAAAAAGTACGAATAGGTATAAGGGTTAATTGCCCATTAATATGATACATATATTTGTTGCATTTCGGAATACATTTATTTTACGTATTTTATATCTTTACAAATAAATGAATACGTTCTTGCACTTCAGCTTTTACTAGCAGCGTAAAATATGACAAAAAGGTTCGAAAATGGCAAGTTGGGCGAACGTCCAGCCAGCACTTTGAAAATGGGAAAATATATACGTGTTAACATAATTTTTTTATATTTATATAAAATTACATATTTAATTTTCATAATAGTTATTATCATTTATTAAACGAGCTAAGAAGGGTATTTTTCGACCAAATCAGAGACATCCTCAAGAAATCTGGGTTTCCCAGTAGCCATAACCGTAGAGCTATGAAGAGAATTGTAGATGTGAGGGAAAGTAAGGAAGTTGTGTCAAGATCGTGGCAAGCGGCGCTCCATTGTCTCCTCCTATCCTCGTGGAAAAAAGGCGTGATAATTTGATTGATTAATTTTATTAAAGTTTGTTTAAAATGAAATGAAATGAAATAATTTATTAGCATGGGCATGTCCTCAGCCTGTACTTGCATTCTACCATGGCTTCGGAAAAGCATATGACTAGAAGAAGGCCACGAGAAACTCGTTTATTATATTATGTTATATATGTTTAGAATTAGAATTAACGCTGTGGAAATGCGGTCGTTAAGGAGTGTGTGTGGAGTGACGATAGCGGATAGAATAAGGAATAGCATACTGCGTGATAGATGTGGCTTGAAAGAAGATGTAGTGACAAGGATTGACAAAGGAATGCTTTGATGGTTTGGGCACATGGAAAGGATGAGTGAAAGTAGATTGACGAAAGGAATTTATAAATCTGATGTGGGTGGATGCGTTAAACAAGGCAGGCCCAGGAGAGTGTTTTCCGACCAAATCGGAGACATCCTCAAGAAAGCTGGGGTGCCTAGTGCCTATCCCCACAGAGCCTGTATGAGGAGAATTGTGGATGTGAGGGAAGCAAGTGAGTTGTGTAAGGATCGTGGTAAGTGGCGCTCCATTGTCTCTGCCTATCCCTGTGGGAAGGAGGCGTGACAATTTGATTGATTGATTGATTGTTTAGAATGCTGTTAGAATTAAGCTGACCAATTGTGTTGTGTTTTATTACTGTGCACTATAGAATTTATAATATTATTTGCTTTGACAAACGAACAAAATTCTTTTTCACAGAATAACATACATACAAATTATTTACATTAAATTGATAAGGATAAGAGAACAATGGCGGCTTTATCACTTAAAACCGATCTCTACCAGGAAAACAACCAAATGGTGACCTTATATGTAAAAGTGACCTAAAATGTAAAGAAAAATATGAGACATATAGAAATATAAAATATCATAAAAAGCTCATAGAAAACTATTTGCTCAAAAGAAAATCCGCATAGTAACATTGTATCCTAATGTGAAAGCTTTTAGTGGATAATTTAATACGGAGAGTGGAACAAAATATATGCCAGGGGCTTATTTGTATGACCGTAGAGACGCGTGAATCTAAATTTGTATAACACCATGAGTTCATACAATAGAGTGCAATTACTAAGTTTTATTCAGATCACATAAAATTCTATTTACGTAGCATTCTTTTTACTATACATTTCTATACTAAGCTACTTAGGTGCTTGTATCATAGAAACAGGACAACCAAAGTACATATGTCAAAGATACATTGGTACCAGCGAGTGGTTTCGAACCCGTGCTCTCGGCTTGCGTAACCATTTTACTGCCACTACACTATTTACTGTCGTTATATCATATAGTGATATCATGTACCTATATTTAACATTTTAACACCAAGCTTGTACGTTTGTATCATAAAAATAGGAAAGTGAAATTACATATCAAATATACATTGGTTTTGAACCGGTACATATAGGCTTGCGTGACCAATTCTCCACCACTAGGCTACGGTGGCTTTGATGTACGACGTAAGAAAGCTAAAGCGCAACATGTATACGAGCTACTAAAATATATTATTGTATTTTTAAGAATTTCACCACAAAAAAAACGACTAGCCTGTAAAGCAAAGGGAAATTCTAGAGCGCCAACGGCAGAAAATAACGACTTGATATACTACTACCTCAGTCCCCGTCACTATGCCGGCCAGGTATGCTTTAAATAGCTTTATATCGTGTAAAAGCAGCCTAAACCTCGCGACATCAATTATAATGAATTCAACCACGTCAATACAACAATACATGCTCATAACAATAGAACTCTATTTAGAGATATTTCATAACAGAATTCCTATAATATTTCATAAAAGATATAAATATCAACAATCACTATGATAGCACGATGATAAAATTTATTATATTTCACAAGAATAATATATGAAATAATTAATAAAATATATATTTAATAGCACAGGTTTGCTTCTAGGTAAACGAACATCGTAAATTGTATTGTATAACAAGTTTAGATACATATAAAGACTTTATAAATATCTAAACATGTTCTATAGTAGAACGTCAGGTGTCGCGTCTCAATAAAAAAGTAGAGCTTGTCTAACTATAAATGACGCGCCCCTTCACTTTATTAGTTTATTTAAATGTGTGAATGCAAATATTTCTAACTATTCTATTATACTTTATCAGCGTGCTCCTCCTTTTGTGTCCAACCAGCAACTAAATGACCAATTACAATTGCATTTTCAGTGTGTTGCATTCATATTTTATCTTTTCTCGTGTGCGCAAATGCGGTGGAAGGACGCGGCATTTTGTCTTAGACAGACTTTATCATAAAAAATATTACGTGTCTTCAGAACGCAAACAACTAAATGTATATAAAGTCATGACTGTTTTTGAATTTCTCTCTAAGTGGATAATCATTTGAAATATGTCCAAAATAGTCGTAAAGCTCTAATAGCTTTGAGAGAGCTTGAGGCAGTGCTACGTTGAATACCTTGTTATTGTGTTTACGATTTTGGAAAACGATATTTACATTACAAACAAAATGTAGATATTAGGAAGACGAAGTAATTGAATAGCGTATATAAAACAAATTAAGATTGTTATTCATATTTTCTTTTGTAAAAGTGGGGTTGTTCTACAGTTGTCCTCATTTTCTTGTAGCATAGTTAGAAGTTCTACCCGGGCCTAATGTTTTTATAATACTTAAGTTAATCAATCTATATTATGAGTTCTAATAAATTTAAATTATATTAGTATCCATTATTTTAAAATTAGCAATATAATCGCTCGAAGAACCGACAACCGATGGGGAAGAAAGGTTCTAAAGTGAAGACCACAAACCGGAAGACGCAGCGTAGGTAGGCCTCCTACTAGGTGGAGTGATGACATAGTGAAAGTCAGGAATAACTGGTGGATGCAACTGGCATATTGTCTTTCGAAATGGCGTTCTAAGAGGAAGGCCCTATGTTCAACAGTGGACGCCTTCTGGCTGATGATGATGATAAATAATATCTTCGAAAAGGTTTAGCTTTCATTACAATAATAAAAAAATATTAAACTGTCCAATTAAATTAAATTTTGAAGATTTCCAAAGTAATAATTGAAATACACATTTTAAAAGCGATATTTAAATTATTTTTCAGAAGGGCGTTTTAGTATCTAGATATTTTACATCATAATTATCGTCATAAATTTTACGCCCTGATTCCCATAGGGATAGGCACATTAACACAACTTCAACACCATTTCACATATAAATATCGAATTATCCTCTTATATGTGTTCTTGCCAACCTTGGATCCTACAATTTTATTTGAGTGTTTTTTTTTTTAATTTGTCGCCGTTCCTAGACCTTCTCTTGCTTACCACGCAAGCAAAGTCAAATTTTAAGTCACAATAAAAAATGTGCCAATTAAAAAAAAAATATATCGATTTAAAATCGACCATGAACACGTCGATGATTGGTACAACTGTGGTTAATAAATAAAGAAATACTTAATACTGAGCACAGATGTCAGAATATTTTATTTAAAACTTACTTCGTTTTATTGAAACATTAATTATTTAAAACTTTATCGAGGACTCCCCACAGTTTTGAAACTTTGTATTTCCGTTTCGTTTCTGACGATGATAAATATTGTATTCGCGTAACTTTATAATCTTTGGCCTTTATTAGGATTTTTTTCCCCGATCCTGATCCCGAAACGCGAGTAAGTCACTTCACGGTCTGTACTTGTGAGTGGTAGTATTACCCCGGATCGGCAGATCGGCAGACTTATAAGTAGACTTGAAGCAAATATTAGCCCTTTTATTCATTAAAAAATATTTGTAATATTAAAAAATTAAGAAATATAAAAGCTACAAACCACGAACTGGAATCGAGACTTCGAATTTACTTGTAACAACACCTACAACAGTGAGCTCAATCTTAAAAAAAAGATAAATAAACAATAAAAATAACTAAAGTAAAAATAATAACTAAATAAAAAAAATCTCTTAATGGTAATTTGAAAAATGTGCCGAAAAAATATAGGTGAGCAAAATAATAAATAATCGATACTTTGTGAGATAATTTTAGCTCCTAACTTAAGTCGGGTTATAGTAGTCAGTTAAAGTCGGGTAAAATAACCCGAATTAATTTATTATTAATTATTTAAAATATTATAGTTAATACAAATAATTATGAAAGTAAAAACGCCTGCATACACAAATAATATTTTTGTGGGCGACATTTTACACGAAACTGACACAATGGTACTTGGTAACGAGTACATAACTCATAGTAGATACACACTACGTTTGAATTAATTATGAAGGTTACCGGTTGTACTAAAAATACTGTATGACTAAAATTAACTATCACATGTTTTCAATAATCCTAAATTAAACTACATTCCGAAATGGTATTAGCGCCATCTAGCCAACGTTACGCGCATTATGATTTTCAAATATTGCACATTACTTTATTATAGATTTTTTCATATTTTTTTCACATTTTTTTCATAATATATTCTATATGTGGCTTAATACATGACAGCACCCGCCTGATGTTAAGATGCAGTATGTAATAGTACGTGAATGAAGGTGACAGTTAGGTACTACAGTTAAATAACTACAACAGCAGTTTCTCTGGCCTAGTTAGAATCGCCAACATTTAATTTGATCCCGTAATGCGAGTGAGTTACTTTATTTATGGTCTGTACACTTTAAAGTGGTGTGGTACTAGACTTTAAGTGGTACTGTCTGCCACTTTTTTTTTGTAAAAATATACTTATATCTAATGTAAGTCAGAGATCAAAACTTTACGGGCCAATTTCGTAAAGTGTTTTTTTGTTTTGTTTTGATCTCTTATGATTTAATATCCATAAAGATTTAATTAATATATTTGTATTCTGAGTTTTCTTTAAATAATAATTAAAATTTATTCCTAGTATATTAATTTATTCTATTTTATAGATAATATAATAGTAAGCCTAACATGCCGAGTGACTTTTATGAGTAAATGATATCGTTCCTCCGCCCGCTCTAAACTTTTTACGCAAAATTAATGTTTACTTAAGGAAATTGGAAAAGCAGCTTAGTGTGTGGATATAATAGAAAATTATTTGCCTCGATAAACTGGGTCCCCTCATCACAAATTGATTCGCCGACGTAATGCCTCTGACACTCTCTCCATCACGGTCGCTTCCACATCTTAATACAGGATAATTTCTTCACCGGTTTAGCCAAGAAATAAATATAAATGAATTACGGAGTTTAAATTAGATTTACTTTTCGATACATTAAACTTCCCCCAAAAGTTAGATTTAAACGTGGAAAATGTTAAACGGTTTCTTCGTATACCTATGTGTGGCTTATGGTTCAGTTATTTTTATATTTAGAAAAACAACATGCTTTCTGTTTTGCGTTATGGATTGATTGATTTGTAAAGGGATTCGAGGGTCTAGGATCGCTGACCGCGCCACATTGGACAATGCCAAAAAACTTAAAAAATAAAGGCAATTTTTATTCTATTTTCAATGCATACAATGCAATCTTTTCACCCACTGAGGTAAGCATTTTATTATGTCACAATTAATTGACCTCAACTTGTCTGATGGTAAGTAAGAGGAGGTCCACGACTGAAAAACGATTCAGTTTACGGTTTCCTCAGTCATAGTCACTACGCCTGCAAGAGACGATAAGCGAATTTCTGGCCGGTATAGTGACGGTGACTGAGGTAGCCGTAAACTGAGTATTTTTTTCCAGTCGTCAGCTCTCTTGGACCTCTATCTTGCCATTAGGTAGATAGAGGTCAGATGTCGAATCACAATTTAAAAAAAGACGCTGCTTGACTCTGCCTATGGTACTATTCCTGCAGATGATAATTTTTAATTTTTTTAAACACTTCTTTACTAAGCTACTAAAGTACTTGTATCATAGAAACATGACAACCAAAGTACATATAATATATCAAAGATACATTGGTAACGGCAATTGGTTTTGAACCCGTGTCGCCACGGTCGCCTAGTCTTTGAACACGACATGTCGTTACCGAATATTTGCACCCATTGCTGCTAGATAATACCTTGGAAGTGTCACTCTCCCGCTCTAATTAGACTAAATCAGTCGACTTAAACCAATTATAATAGTTTATTATTAATTTAGTAAAGTTCTGAAGTGAAACGGGGCATGAGCTCTAAGTAATTACCAGACTCGGAGCATTGCATAATTCATTCATGACGCAGCATGTGACTTGACTGTACAAACACTCGTAATGCGACCACATAATACCAATCACTTGTGGCAAATCAACATATTTGACTATGTACTTAGCTAAAAGGACCAATATGCTAATGATATATATTTAACTCACGCCCAAAGTTACCAACATAGCTTGCTAAGTTTTATTTTATTTTAGCTCGACATAATATAATAACATTTTGCCTAATGTAAGGCTGGAGTGCGATCCATAATTGAAGGCGACAGTTAAATAATTGCAATTAGCAGTAACATCTAGTTAACTAGCTATACTAGGCTAGTTGAATTGACAACTTTCAGCCTGATCTTGAAACGCGACTTCACGGTCTGTACACACCGGATCTGCAGTCCTTCACAATAAGTACAAGTTTTTTTTGCAAGTAATTATCAAAGCAAAAGTAAAACCTTGGTATTATATGTATATATATGGATACTATTATGTAGTATGTCCAGTCGAAAAATTGATTCGAGAAAAACGTATAATAAAACTCAGGAAGGTCTGT
Source organism: Tinea trinotella (assembly GCA_905220615.1). Lineage (NCBI taxonomy): Eukaryota > Metazoa > Arthropoda > Insecta > Lepidoptera > Tineidae > Tinea > Tinea trinotella. The sequence goes on from HG992314.1 coordinate 8,214,593, forward strand.
CAGACTGGTTGTTAGTAAAGGATTACGCTTCATTGTTGCAAGGGGCAAGTTTCCAGAGGCTTACCACCTTAGACTATTAGGAGTGCGTTTGATAGAATATGAACCGTAGGCACATATATGAACATTTTTAAAACTTGACCTTTTTTATACATTGACACGACATACTCATAAAAGGCACTCCAACTTAAGGGAGTGTGAGTTATGAGAGGTAGAAACGGTTACTACAGATAAATGTCTTCAAGCACCACCATGCAAATATACGACAGCCTCGCTTGACTGTCACTTTATGGACTTTCATATTAATTTATTAATGACAATAATGTGAAAGAAATAAAAGTGTTGTGTCATCAACATTATCATCATCATCATCGTCAATTGTCACGCCTAAACTCTAAGAGGGATAGGAAAAGTCAACGACGCGACACTTTCCACGATCCTAACATTACTCTCTCGCTTCCTTCACATCCATAATTCTCTTCATACGGACTCTATAAAATAGTAAAATCAAAGGTCAATTAATACCGATGATTTAAGTACCACTTATGATATGAATTCATTATCACTCGGGCGATAATAAATACGCGCTCTACTACTATATCCACGACTATTCTACGCTCACCACCTACTGCCACGAGGCGACGAAATGAAATCCTTCAGAAAAATTTCCAACCACGACTTTTCAATGCACAAACGCTTTCATTCCCATGTGTTTGAAGAAATTTTTCTACTCGAGATGGGTTAAGCTGTAAATGGAAGCGGAAGTTGACGCATTCTCATGATTTTACAACTCCCAAAGTAGATTACGTAGAACCTTTTCACCATTTTTTAAGCGTAAAGTCCCAGAGCAAAGATTTGTTTCATAACTTTTATTTGTAATATTAAATAATAAGATTAAAATTTCAAATATTTGGTAATAAAAAAAAAAAGAATATTTGCTCTGTAGTGCCCAGTCTGCCGATCCCCTGCAAGTGTACAGACCGTGAAGTAACTTAGTCGCGTTTCGGCATGAGCTTGTAAGCTGCTGGGTTCCAACTAATCCGGCATAGTGAATGCCAAAGCTACTTGCAGTTTTTCAATATCATCAGTAATCAAAGTTCTTATCATTGGAATTCGGTCTTCACACTATAATCGACTCTGTGTAAATATCTATATACATAATAAATATATTTATAAATTGTGAATGTTGCGACTCAACTTTAGATTTGACGGGTGAAATTAGAAGTTTAGTCACAGTTGCAAGCATGATGCATCAGTATTAAATGTATGGCGCGCGCGACCCCCTGCGAACGGCGGATGTAGACGCTACGTTTCCGCTGAGGTTAAACTAAATATAGATTTACTAAAATAGCTCATTCCACGAGGAATGAACCCGCGCGTGCTTCTCTATTCCCCTCTTTACTTTATTGTTAATCTTCGAGCTATTTCAGCGAGAATATTGGTTGAGATAGGACCCAAAATGATCCGATAATCCTTTTTAACCGTCGTCGCCGTGTTACCTCATTAAGTGCTAAGAAGTAAAAGGAAAGCTTTTTGAGTGTAGGCGGTTGGGTGTCAATAGATAAAAGCCTATAAACAAACTTTATAATAATAATGAATTATATATTTACTTTAAGCATCTATTTATATTACTCAGTTTGTTGTTATAAATAATAATAGGTATTGTTTTTAGACTGGCATAGTGGCGGCGGCTGGGGCAGCCGGAAACTGACTCGGTTATTCCAGTCGTCGTTACTCTTGGACCTCTTATCATCAGGCGAGTCGAGGTCAGATGTCGTGTCAAATAAACACAAACCGAAAGCACAAGTTTGAGACCACCTACCGGTACCAATGTATCTTTGATATACTTTGGTTGTCCTGTTTCTATGATACATGGACTTTAGTAGCTTAGTATATAAATGTAAATTTAAAAAATATTTAAAAAAAAGTATGTATGAGTAAAAGTAGATTTTAAATCTGAAGCGAATAGATGCGTTAAACTAGGCAGATTCGCTTTAGATTTCAGATTCTGCCTAGACCCGGGAGGGTATTTTCCGACCAAATCGAAGACATCCTAAAGAAAGCTGGGTTTCCTAGTGCCCATAACTGTAGAGCTTACTTGTATGCTAAGAACTGTGGATTTGAGGGTTGTGTCAAGATCGTGGCAAGTGGCGCTCCATGAATGGACGTGACTGCTACTTACAGGTAAATAACTTTAAGTACTAGTCACATCCACTATGCTGGCCATTTGAAACTGGCAACGTACAAGCTACTTCCGGAACACGACTAACTTCACTCTCAAGAAATATGGTAAAGGACAAATGTGACAGAATATTTCTATTTGTATTAAAAGTTATTTTCTTTCTTTAAATATTGAATGTTGTTTTAACTCAGCAAGTGACATTATAAGTTAGGTTTATTGCCAAAAAAGTTACCGAGTGTAACGGAGAGCGAATATTTTTGGCACAAGATTGCATACATTTTGTGTCAATATCTTTATGACTTAAGTTGTGGGAGTCTATTTGCAATGAAATGTCGAGCAATGAAAGACAAAATAACCTTTCCGCTGAACCGGAAATAAAACCTCCTCTCAGTAAGTAGACGAAAATGAGTTTCATTTCCGTCTTAGTCTGCGTCTCCATCATCAATCGCAGTCAGGAATTAAAATAAGAAAAAGCATGTACTTTAGTAAAATAATTTATCAACGACAAGTCCTTGAATTAACTTTTTATGTCTACTTATTGGATTGACGAAATTTATTTTTATAACCAATCGAGATTTTAAAATTTCTTTTCTAAATGGATATTGATTTTCATAATGCTATCATAGTTATATATCCATGCTTGTAGTCAAATTAAAAATCCCTTTAAAACTTGATGTGTATAAATGTCATTCCGTATTAGCTAAAATCATGTAAAACAGAAACTAATTTGTTTTCCAATTTACACTTTACACGAGTGGACCAGACGTCTGTACTGTGGAGTGACATAAAAAAAGGATTGCTGATATGCAATGTGTTTTTTTTACCGCTACAAGTATTTATTAGGGCAAATATTAAGTTGGTGGACAACGTTTGCTACGTATTTTTGAAATATTAGGCTGTCACAGTGAATGTGACCGGTACATGTTGTTATTTACCTGTAGTAGCAGTCGTCCCGTATGGACCGCACTTCAGCTAAACATCAGAGTGTAGTCAAATGTCAAGCAACATTAAAAAAATAATAATCGGAAGAGTGAAACTTTTCCTTGCGCAACTGCTCAAATTTTAATAAATCTTAGCTCACTACATCTTGTAACGAGACAAATTGCTTGATAGAAAGAAAGGAGATATCCAAGAGCGCCGGTGACTGAATAACCTTATCAGTTTATGGTTGTCCCAGTCGTCGTCACCGGCAGAGGAGTTTTTTTATCCTTCTCTTATAGGATCCAAGTTTATACGATAGGGAGAACACACGGGCGGGTACAGTAAATTTGGGATTAGAAGCAAATCACCAAAAACACTTTTTTTTTTCTTTATGATATGTTAGTTTTATAGAGCCTAAAACATAACATAAAATTTATCTTAGGTATATTAGGGAAGATTGCCGCTGAAGGAAAAAAAATTTGCAAAATTTATAACATAATCTCTGATGCCGGTTTAAATAAAATTCACTGCGCTAATAATAATGCTCTGCCCATAATCATAGAGTTAGAGTATGAAGAGAATTATGGATGTGAAGGAAGCGAGGGAGTTGTGTCAGGATCGTAGCAAGTGGCGCTCCATTGCCTCTGCCTATCCCTGTGGAAAAAAGGCGTGACAATTTGATTGATGATTGACTCTGAGCTAAACCAACATTTTAAATTCGGTTTAAATTCCTACCAAAAACACTTACTTATACTTAAAAATATTTAGTAATTGGCAGTAAAATATAAAATCATTTGTATTCTCTTCTATTTCTGACTTAATAAATTTTCTTTTTCTCGTGTCGTATACGAATAAAAATGGAAATGCAGTCTTGTCACTAGCAAACCGACATGTGGCTGACTCCTCGCTTAATTAAACCACTCTAGGCGGATTGCGGGACAAACCATGCTGGCTGCTGCACGTATCAGATGAATCTTGACTGATGTGTCCCAGTAGAACTGTTAATCTTCTTGGTAATTACTTCACGTTTTTCATTTTACTGAACTTATTAGATATTATTTCTTATAGTCTGATTAGCTGAAAAACAATTCCTATTAGCGCAAAAAATATATTCGATTTATGAATGGAGGCGACTGCTACTACAATTCAGTAACTGTGCATCAAGCTGATCCCGAAACGCGACTGGGTCACTTCACGCTCTGTACACTTGTAAGTGGTGGAACTACCCCAGATTAGTAAATCTTTGATAACCAGACCCTGAGAAAATGTACGCATCTTTTTTTATTAACAAATATTTGTAAATTTAATATAAATAAATAAAACACATTATTCCACTGAAATTTTACGAGCATTCAAATAGCTTTTCAATTAGATTTGAGATCCGAGTTCAAATATTTACCAGTTTCATAAACAGGGTGGGAACTGACGGACGAGCGGGCGGAAACTGAGCGCATCCCACCGCGCGTCCGTTTCCGGAACGTCATTTCCGTTATGGCGTCAGCGCCATCTAACACTGCCAATACCGCTGTTATCTCAAATTATTCTACTCATGAAATATATTTCTCTTTTTTATTACTATGATTACTATGACTATTATTTAAAAAAAAGTGGAAATAAAAACTAAATGGTAGTCAGACAGTTGGTGGTCATTTGTCGAAGACCGTGTAGTGCCTCTGTGGCGTTTCGAAATCAGATAGAAAGTTGCCGGTTGTATCTAGGCCGGCACAGTAAATGCTTCCTACAGCTATTAAATCAAAAATTAAAAAAACTTTATTTTTTAAGATGTGATATTTATTCTCGCCTTGGCAAGGGGCGCCGTTTTTTTTATTTTACAGTTGCCTCAGTGGCTGTCACTATTCAGACCAAAGGAGTCGCTTCGCTTGAAGAACCCTAGGTCATAAGATAGGAAAAACACATGGGCTGGTAAAGCAATTTATTTGTCGATATTTTTCTTGATACATTTGTATGTCGACTCTGTAGCTGAAACGTCGAGGTATAAAATAATAAAGGTGATACCAGACTGTTCAGTTATTTTTCATTTTCAACTTTCTCACAAAATGAAACGTCTAAACATAAAATGAAACACACGTGCCAAATGAATTATGAATTTAAATCCCATAAGTTCAAGTAAAAATGAGCTGACATGTTAAAACAAAGAATAAAAGTTGTAGTAGAAAAATATTCAATTACAATGTTTAATTTTCTCATGTTAACATGACTAAAAGTTTTGGCACAACTTTAACTCGTTACAATAAATTACAATCCCACTTTTGTGAAATGTCCAACAAACCATCTTACTATTTCTTTTTTTATATTTTATTAAAAATACGTTTTAACTAAATTTTTATAATACAAACATTTTACATTTCATACCATTTTTTCTTATTGCGTCTCGACAATAAGATCGTCGCCTGATGTTAAGCTGGAGTGCCGTCCATGAATGGAGGTAATTGCTACTATAGGTAAATAACTGCAAGTAGCTGTTGCCTTCACTATCCAGCTGATCACGAAACGCGACAAATCACATCAGGGTCTGTACACTTGTAAGTGGTGGTACTACCCCGGATGGTCAGACTAGGCACCACTGCCTACCACTATTAGATTTCTTTTTGTTGAGAATTTTTTTTTGAAGGGTTTCGTCTTGGTAGTTTTGTAGATTTAAAGTTATAATCTTATTCATGACACTATTTCCGGGATAGACGTTTCATTTAAATTTTCGATAATCCGCTATGAGTTAGAGTCTACCAACGAAGTGAATGTCTGTTAGGTTCCTGTTACTTTTGATTTGTATCCAACATAAATTCACGTCCAGAACTCGCCGCATAGAATTTCAAAGGAAAAAAAAAAACGTTTGTCTAGTCGGCTGCAAATTTATGATCTAAGCGAAAAGGTTAGGCTAAGTTCGAAGCTATTGTTTTTCTTTTTCAATATTTTGTCAAGTATGCGACGTGTTATAAATGATAATACAATCAATGTACTTACGTACTTCACCTGATGTTAGGCTGGAGTTAAATAACTACAAATAGTGGCCCACTATGCCGGCCTATGTCGGAAACAACTTTGAAAGTAATAATATTATTATACAAAAAAGTTGTATTTTAATACTCGAAAATGCTCAATAGGTTTTGACTCCAATTATTTTTAAAATATGCAAAAATAGAACAATACGTTGCTCACATTCTTTTCCATTTTGTCAGCTAAAGCGATGCTTTTTCACGCCACAGTTCGAGGGCACTAGAGAAAATACTAGGATTGTTGAATACTTTTTCACATATGTCCGACTAAGCGGGAATAAACTAGGTTAAGTAGTTGCAACAATAAAAAAATAAAACTCAATATACTATTTATTAAAATATTGTTGGCATAGTGACGGCGGCTAGGGCAGGAACTGACTCGGTTTTTCCAGTCATCGTCACTCTTGGACCTCCTCTTGCTTATCATCGTGTCGAGGTCAGATGTCGTGTCACAATAAAAAAAATAAAGTTCTACTTTTAAGTGATGAAGAAAGTGGAATTATTATAAAGGCGAATAAATATAAAGGCAAGAGCATTAGAAGGGCCTAGAATGGGGTGAAGAGCGAGCCCAGAACCGGTCACAATGGCAAAATACTGTGGAGGGGTCTGAACCATCCAGGGGATGTTAAAATTAGGCAGAATAATAATAAATTGATTACTCCCTTAAAACTTTATATGACTTTCATTATTAAGCCAACAATACTATAAAGTTTGAAGTACCTAAAAAAAGGTTTGTCTCCATAATGCTCCTTTGTTTTGGAATCGTATTTTAATCCTAAACCCTTCTACATTAGCACAACAAAGAATTCGAATTACAAAGGTTTTTCATTTAATTTTATATCCCAACACATCGATTAGGCGGACCACTCTTTTCATCAAAGCAGATTTAATGAATGCCCCCAACCTTATTTTCCAATTGTGATTTAAAAAGCGAATTTCTCAAAAATAAAAAGTATTTTTACGCGTCGATTCCCAAAAAGAAACAGCAAGCAATTTGGGACATCAGTTGTTTTCCAAATTAATCTTATCAAAGCAATTTCATAATTGAATTTGAAATTGAAAAATACTCAAGTATTAAATAAGTGATTAAACGAATATTTTTGGGATTAATGAAATAATTTTAGATTACTGGTATAAAATGATTCATTACAAATCTGATGAGTCAAGCATTTTTTTAAATTGTTATTAAATTAGGCAGTGCAGATTGTTTATACACATCGGGCTTTAGAAAGAGATAGCTAGTTTCGGTTATGTAGAGCATCGTGTCTCTCGCATATTTGTAGCACGAGCATAGTATATCAATAGACAGCCGTCTTAAGCATATTCAGCGCCGGGGTGCAAAAGTCAAGGCTCCGCTCGCGTGGTCTCAGTGTAGTAGGTACCTATCGAAATTTATGGCGGTCGGCATGCGCCCCCTAGGACTCTGCGCCCGGATGCACCGCACCCCTTGAACCCCCGGGTAAAGACGGCCCTGTCATATGTGATATACTGATATATAAAATATATATTATTATTATTATTATTATTATTTATATGTTACATTTCCAGTCACAACACGTCACATATAAACTAATATCACCTGTATATTGTATATGCACTAGACAGAGACAACGTTCCAGATAGCCAAAACTATCGAACCAGAAAGCCAAATTAGGTACCATACACTGTACTAATAAAGTATAAGTTTCAGTAAACTTTTATAAACCAAACCTTTATGTAAAAATTAAATTATCTACCACCCACTAAACCCACTAATCTTATGCCGGAATTGTCCCGTCTCATTATGCCATTTAGCTAGAACCCGCAAACTCATGTAAAATCTTACTCCATATTAGAAATTTAATAAGTAACTTTAATATTAAGTTTGTGCAAGTTTCCTACAAAATAATAGATTTATAATTAAAATCTTCACAAGGATACATTTTAAATTAAATTTAAAACAGGATTGTATGCGAATCTAGAAAGGAATAGTAACCCGAATTAAAAGCCACTGAAATCAAGTATTTAACTCTAATTAGCCAATTCCGTCGCTTTGTTCACATTCAGGTAGAAATTTCGTTAGCTTCGAGCTTAGATGGCTTATCTAACAAAATACACGTAGTACGCGTATATACATATTCAACATATGGATAGACTTCGCTTCATTAGACATAGGTTACTAGACAATATGTTTTTCCTATTCTGAATCCTTTCTATAATACATTATTGGACACAGCATAGTGACGGCGACTGAGGCAATATCAGACGAGTCGCGTCTTAGTAATAATATTAAATTAAAAATATTGAATGGAGAAAAATGAAAAGCTTTGGAATTGAACAATTCTTTTTAATAATATGACACCGTCAAACGCACAAGGTAGACAGATGACCTGCTGAAAGTGACAGGAAACTGCTGAATGCAGGCCGCTTCCAGTAGTTCCACTGTGAAAATCGCAGCGGACGACTTATGCGAGTAGCTAACATAAAGCGCTCCGTAAGTTAACGCGCAAATTCTTATCTGCTAGCAGTAGTTGCATTATCTATGCTAGTCTGGATGAATTTCGAAAATTCACGATTACAAGTATCGAAACTACCATTTATATATTTTTTCATCATTGGGCATTACAAAAGTATAAAATGAATGATGTCCTTTTTATAGTATTTATTTAGATTCTCTCTTTACTTAATAGCGAGGAATTAAGACTGCACTGTTGTGTCGAGTGGTTAATGGTCTGTGACACATATACAATGATTGGGATAACCGTGTGAGAGGCGGATTCACGCTCGACGATTCTCTAATCTTGATTGAAATCTCCTCAAAAGGTGTAAATTTGCTACGTGTAGTCAAAACGTTTCACCGATGTTTTTAAAAGGGTTTTTTATATGTTCAATGAAAGGAAAACTTTGGATTAGATGTTTGGGATTTTCAATAAAAGTAATGTTTTCCTGGACGTAATCTGCTTTAGAAATTATTTTCCGTGTTCTTTTATGTGGATAAAAATATTCTGGAGATGAACATTTGTCCTTTATTGACCTCGGCCTAGTTTCTTAAATTCCATTAAAAAGAAAATATTTATTGCTTAAAAATAAACAGAACTCGAGTTACCACAAAAAAATAATTAAACGCGTTTTAGAGAGCCAATAAACACGAATCAACTAGTACTACAAAATGACGTTTGATTGTAAATACATATTTAAATACTGTATTATCTTAGATTTTAGGTGACCGTTGGATGCAAAGCTCTCAAAACGTCAAAGCTCAAAAAATGTAAAATCAGACCCAAAATAAACGCGATAGTAAGCCGTATAAAATTTGTTTAATTCATTTTTTGTACTAAGACCGTACGTATTTAGGACTTCCTTTTATTCTTTATATTTTTCTTCTAAACGTTCTGTTTTGATTTATAGAGATAACATCTGACCTTAACTTATCTGATGGTAGGCACAGAAGTCCTAAAGCACCAACGACCGAAATAACTATGATTCAGTTTAAGATTTTCATACCTATATTTTCTATATTTGTTCTAGTCGTTTCAATCACAATTTTATGTAGGTACTCGTATATTATTATTTGTTATTATTAGCCATTTCTCCCGCTGCTGTGAAAATGCCTCCCCCATTTTTCCATGAATTTTATCGTTCATAAAACAAAACTCATTTATTTCAACTGTATTTAAAAAATATTCATACTAGCCATTTATTACTAAAATAGAATTTATTAAAAATCTAATAACATAAGTTGTAAAGATTTATTACAATATTTTATTATTAATAGGAATATTTTAAATTTTAATTAAATTAATACTCTTAAAAAGTAATTTAGATAGCCAATTCTGAAAAGATACATTGAAAAATTTAATTTATATATATTTAGAAAAGAACTACCTATGTCATATAATTTGCATTCAAACTATTTATAATCAAAGTTTACAGTGAATAGCGCAAAGTCAAGTTATGTTAATTGGAATTTAACACGCTAAAGCTTCAAATTGACTATGAACCAATAAAGAGACCAAATAATTAAATGATAGTGAGCCAAAAATCCTTTGTTTTTTTTTTTTGTCAAAATAACTATTTTGTAATCTTATAATCTTGTTTCTAGCTCGCCTTCTGTTGGCCGAAACGGTAGTCGAACTAAAGGTTTGACAAAAGCAACGCATTACCAGCTCACGTATTTTCCCATAAATCTCTCAAGCGAACTATGCAAAAGCCTATTTTACCGGTATCATTATTATCATCATCATCAGCCAGAAGGCGTCCATTGCCGAACATAGCCCCTCCCCTCATTTAGAACGCCATTTCGAACAACAAGATTCCAGTTGCATCCACCGGTTATCCGTGACTTTCACTATGTCGTCAGCCCACCTAGTGGGAGGCCTACCTAGCCTGCGGCTTTCGGTTCGTGGTCTCTACTCTACCTCTACCTCTACTCTACTACTACCTTTCTTCCCCATCAGTTGTCGGTTTTTCGAGCTATGTAAACATAGTGATGGCGAATGAGGCAGCCGCAAGCTGAATCAGTTTTTTTAATAATGAACTTTTCCTTGCTTAATGTCGAGTTCCAATAAATGATTTTTGCAACTGACAATATTGTTGTTGACATTTGGTTACGCGATATATATACATTTGTATGTACGATATATGTACATTTGATTGAGGCAGTAAAAGTGTTACCAGTGTTATTTATTTATTCTCGTTGTAGCTTGACATAAGGTGTTAATTAATTTGACATTTATTTTTACCTATTTTTTAATGCTATCCTTATCATCATACCAGTACGCAAATCGAGCTCAAAAGATCTGTATAGTTGCCTGCTGGATACGATGTCTCCTACATTTAGCAAAAACAAAAATATACCTATTAATACTAAAACTTATAGCATTAAAACATTATATTAATTAACAAGCAATTATATTTATTATTAAACCCTGTCAACCTAAATATTTACGATTGGACATCTGTTCCCATGAGGACGAGCGATTGAGGTAAACTACATTCCCAAAAGGACAACACCGAACATTTTTGGACAATTTTAACATGGGCCCAAATTAATTAACAAGGTCACATTAAGTTGTCTCTAATATAATAATGTTTTCGTTTTAGAATATTCCTAAAAGTAAATTTAAATTTTCTCATTTATATTAGGTAACATACTAAAGTTCACTGGTAACCTACTAAAGTTATTTATTAAAAGCTTTTATTTGTTTAATAAACAATTTTAGCTCAGTTATTGAATGAAACCAATCAAATTAATTTAAATTAAATCAGAATGCCCTGCATCCATTTTCAATAATATGGGAACAAGTACCACATTGTGGACAATATATATTAAACAAAACTTCATCGTCTCTGTTTATCCCTGCGAATTGAGGCGTGTTATTTTATTGGTTAAAAAAATAGTATCGGTACCCGTGTGGGATGTAACCCCTTGAATTCGGATTCGGTTTTCACCTGAACCATCTTACAGCAGACTCACTTGCTCTAACGTGCCAAGTGCGAGTATTAGATAACTTTCTTCTAACGTTAAGTCTGTGCTTTCTGTTAATTAGACAATGTCAAATGTCGCTAGAAGTTAAAATATGTCGTGTCACAACAAAAAGAAAAAAATCTTATGTTAACTATCAAGTAAAATATTATTAAAATTAAGCAATCCTATTGGTGCTTTAAACTCACAAACACCCACCGGTGGTCGGGGATCGGTCTACTAGCATACAAGATTATTCTTTAATTTAATTTTCTTATGATTATATATTAATTTCTATATCAAATTACGTCTTTATCTCGTTAAAATAAAGTATTATAGGTTTTAATAAACGTTGAGTGTTGTTTAATATTAATGCATTATTCATGTTACAAAATTAATATAATCAGTGTCTCGTTTCATCGTACACTTATTTCGGTGTACATAGACTGTAATTAAGAGTTTTCAAGGAGCGACTAATATGTTATATAATATAATTATGGAGGCATTACAAAGAACCCACCCTTTAGATAATAACATTAATTTCAATTTTACTTTTGAAATTTAATAATATAAAAGACATCTTTACTGAATTTCATTTAGAATAGAATACGAGGCGCGTTCTTGGAGTTTAAGAGTGGTAGGCAGACGTAGAATACATAATTCGACTCAGTCGTATTTTGGAATCAGACTAAAAGTTGCCGCTCCCAAGTAGGATTTTTAGCTCAGGTTTTAAGCCTAGCGGTTGTTTTGTGCCGGTGGCGATGATAATACTTAATCATTATTTTCAACACATATCTTATTTTTAATTTAGTTGGGTTTTTTTTGCGTATCTGCTCTTATTAACAATAAAAAGTAATCAGTAAAGTAATTATTTTAAATAGAACCATCAAAATACTTCATTAGTCAAGGGTGAAATTTTACAACTGTCCAATCCATCAAGGGGTTTCATTCATTTTTCCTCTAAAAGTTCAAAATGAAAAAGTTAATGGAAAAGCGCTCAGTTAGTCAATGTCATTGAAAATATCTTCCGCTTAATCTTCTGAAAATCTTCAGATTGAAATCTTAGCTGAAAATCTTTATGAGAATTTTACAAAAATATAAATACGACGAAGATACTTTTGTTTTACTTTATATATTAGTTTGTACAAAACATACATGTATTATAGAAACATTACATTAAAATAGATAACATAAAATATAATCAGTCTTAAACATTTCTGAGGTTCAAGTAGTGGTAAAATTAAGAGCGTGTGGTCCAAAGCGCCATTACAGGTAAAACAAATTTGTTTTGGTCGGAAAGTATCCACCAAGATTGGAAGTAATAGTAGATTAGACCTGACATATATAAATAAAATTAAAAAAACCTTCATAATGCAACAATTTTTAAGGTTAAAATATTCAGAGTGCAACTTAGGCACATGTAAACTGATTAGGTTTTTTTCAGTCGCCGACGCTCTTGAACTTTTCCTTGTTTAATTTCAGCTAACCTAATCTGAGATATTCTGTAAACGTATTTATTTTTAATTATTTTAAACCTAAAAAATGTTTGCTATTTTTATCTTAGCAGCAAAAAATATTTAATTAAAAAAAGATGTAAAGCCAAAGTCAATCCCAAGTTAAACCTAATCCCCAAAAGTCGCCGAGGTCATTGGCCTATCCTAAGGGATATATCCTTAATGCATGTTTACTCACCCCTTGCTTAGTACATTAGTACAGATAAACATAGGGAACTTATTGATTTATGTTCTGTTTAAAGAATAATATTGTTTAACATTTGAGAAAATCTTTACCTTTATTTATCAGTACCGAGCTGTTTGGTATTACATAACGTTTGTTTAGGATTATTGTAAAATATATTATACTAGCTGTGCCCGCGGTTTCACCCGTGTAAAATTAGGTTTATAACACAGTCAAAAAAAAGGAGAATATTCTCAATTCGACTGTATATGACTGTAAATGACAGACGGAAATAATATATATATATATATTTATATATATATAAATTCCAAACAGCTGAAACTATAGTCAATTGGAATCTATAGTTTAAAATATATTTTTTTTTAATTAAAAGTAGTAAATGTTACTTCTTGTACCTCCAAAAAGATGTGTACAAAGATTCATGATGATCGGTTAAGTAGTTGTTGCGTGAAAACCTAACAAACACTCACATTCACTTTTATAATAATAGTAGGATATAAGCTTTCTTTAGTAAATTAAACAGAAACAAAGGTTTTTTTAAATAATATAATTTATTATTATTTGTATTTTTTTTATTAGGGCTCGACATTATACCGCCCCCAACTTATAGCTGGAGAGAATTCATCTACTATTACGGTTAAATAACTGAAAGTAGCAGTCGCATCCTAGCTAGAACCAACAACTTACAAGGTGATCCCGCCCAAGCTGGTCGCAAGTGACCACCAACTATCTGCATACCACTCCTAAACAGACCCTAGGCAAATAACGGCCCCCTATTTCAGTATAAGTAATGAAAATTGGATAGACACGGGTCTGTCGCCTAACGTTTAGATTATCAAGCGTAGGAGAAATAAATTTCTTTAATTTACGTTAATAGTAAAATTATTGTAAATGTAGTTGAGACGACCGTGGTATAGTGGCAGTGCAATGATTACACAAACCGAGAGCACGAGTTCGAAACTACCCACCGGTGCCAATGTATCTTTGGTTGTCCTGTTTCTATGATAAATACATTTCTTAGTATAGAAATGTAAAAAAAATGTTGATCTTCTTGCTATCTAAAAAAAAAGAGTCACTAAAAATGTTATAAAAAATATTACAAAAATTCCCATTTAAAGAACAAACATCAACATTTTTTGTTCTTAAAAGGCTGCCTTTTAAATAGGAAGCTGTATTTGAAATAATCGTCTTAACACAACAATGATAAAACCATTTTGCAACACATTTCGCTTTATTTCTTGTATTCTATTTATCAACTTGTCTTTTCCTTTGTTTAAATTTCTATTCAGTAAGTATAACGGAACAATGTCTTTTGAATTAAGAGCCGGAAGCGAATGTTTGTGTGCACATCTAGATGACTTTGGTCGTATGGTAAATACAGGGAGGTTGAGATTAATAAGTCATGGATTAGTATTTCATACAACAAGTCACGATTTGAACTAAATTCGACTGTATTTCAAAACTAGAGAGCGCATTTTACAATGATAAGAATATCGGTATTATGGTCCTGTGAGTAGGAAAATTTCAAGATTTTGTATTGTGTCATGATTGACGATGGAAAAACGACCTTTTTTGAAAGGAAATAGAGCTTAATTTATATGGATAAATGATTAGAGCGCACCATTTCGTTACGGATAAAGTCCTGGGTTCAATTCCCAGTCATAGCTTAACATCAGGCGGTGTGCTGTCATATGTAAAGTCATATTAATAATAATCCAAAGATCGTCATGTTGTAGGGAAAATGACTGTTGTCGCCATAGAAACTGGGCTTAGAACTCATTCTTAGGAAACTGGGCGACCAAATAACATACAATGTATATTTTATCAAAGATACATTGATACTGGCAAGTGGCACTGAACCGGAGGTTTGCAAATCCAATCCACTACCACTCGACTACGGTCTCAAGCAATAAACTATTAAACTATAGTGGAATTACTATCAGTTTGTTATGAATGAGAATTTCCAAATGCAAGTTTGAGTTATGAGTTACTAATGGAACAAACCATTAACAGCAACGTTTACTATTTCTCATTGTTCGCAAGACACACTGTTTATTGTACATAGACTGTTTGTACAATACTACAATCTGTATTTACAAACCGAATGCGTTAAACTTTTACGTTTTAAAATACTCGTATTTTTATTTTTTATTATACAGTTCTATACTAAGCTACTAAGTGCTTGTATCATAGAAACAGGACAAACAAAGTACATATATCAAAGATATATTGGTACCGGTGAGTGGTTTTGAACCCGTGCCACTCGGCTTACGTAGCTATTGCACTACCACTACACCACGGTCGCCTACACCACGGTATATATTATTTTATTACTTATTGGTTTTTAAGCTTTATCTATATTAATGAAAATCGCAACACAGAAATGCTTATTTAAAAAAAAGGTATATTTTTACAAGATAGCCAATCATTGACAATACTAACAAAATACAGTTTATCGTATATAAAACTCAGCACAAGTCGGGCATACAATCGCTTGTATAATCCATCTATGCAATACCCTAAAGTGCAACCGTATGAAATGTGCACAAACTAGAAAACTGCTGAATAGCTTCTCTATATAGAAATCGATCGCTGACAGCAGATTAGGTTTTTGTTACAAATAAACGTTGATTTATGGAGTATACGTATTATATTTTGTTAATTTCAGGTAGGTATATAGATTATATCTTTGTTAATGTAGGTTATGCAAGTTGTAGGTTTCGAATAGCGGCCTTATTAGCAACATTCTCTTCCAGACAACCAGACGAGAACAATAAAAAAAAATATAGAAGAGTTTGTAAAGTGCAAATATATATTTATTATTTATAGATTAGTTATAGTTTATATACTTATATATAGAACTATTTTATTTTTATTTTCAAGATATATCAAATTAGATAAGTATAGCAGATTAGATTAAGATTAAAGAGAGAGAAAGCGCATATACCTAATGGACAGCCTGTAGTTGTATGTATTGAACATGACACATCGCCTTATATAAACTGGAGAGTGATCCATCAGCCACATACTCCGAACTTTCAAGTTGGTTTCAATACGCGACCTTATTACTTCACAGTTTGTACATCTGATATTAGCCAGTCGGTAAACTGGACACCAAATGTCTTTTATTTGCAAGTATTATTAAATTTTCTTGAATATTTGTATAAATAAACGTAGTCTCTAATAAGATAAAAGCTTTGACCTTTGTCTAACCAAACAATATAATTCAAATAGTTTCATAATCCTAAAAGTAGACTAATTATTACTACATTTGTTTTAGTATTTTTAGTAGAGGTCCTATTATTCTCTCAGTATTGTACTGGCATAATTAACAATACGAGTACGTATAAATAACACCCACACATACAGCCGGTTGTATCAAAAAAGTTTCAATTTACTTTATACTTATTCTATTACGTTTACTATTACGAAATCGTGAATTGGGTTGTTAATAATTTTATATCGAAACTACCAATTATATTATTAGAAATAAGTAGTACATAGAAACCCAGAATGAATGATGTCCTTTAGCTCTCTATAAAATATCCGTTAAACGTAAATGCAAAATGTGAAGTTAAATAGTGGTGCAACCTATTTTTTTTCTTTTACTTATACGATACTTTTTACAAATTCGTAAATTATAATTTTTGGTACAACCGGCTGTTAGTCTGAAGTAATAATTAAGTTAGCAACAAACAAGGACCGTTATAAGGATGAATTAAGTAGGTACTTATGAAATAAGCTATTATAAGAACTTCTTACGTAATAGGGGGTTGTAGTCATAAGATTGATTCTTATCCCAAGAGAGCTAACCTATTTGCTGCATGTCTTTCGATATATATTTATAAGGAGCCATAACTTTAATACAAGTATATAACTTGAAAAAAAAATATAAAATAAGTATGCAAATATTATTATTTTAAATAGTAACAGTGTTTATCCTGTGAATAAATTAAATTTTATTTTTCAATGTGCTTGAATCATAGAAACTGGACAACCAAAGTACATATTATATCAAAGATACATTGGTACCGGCAAGTGGTTTTGAACCCGTGCTTTCAGTTTGCGTAACCATTACACTATCGCCCCCACGGTCGCCTTGAGGTAGTGATAGTGCAAACTAAATAATCATCTTAATTTATTTGATGAAATATTTATTATTTATTACTTTGATTCTAGTTTATGTAAATGTTTTAGCTATCTACAATTAAAAAAACACGTATGATAAAATTTCGTGATGTTAAGTCTAATTTGAATCAATTAATCAAATTGTCACGCCTTTTTCCTGACACAACTCCCTCACTTCTTTCACATCCACAATTCTCTAAGGTTATAGGCACTAGGCAACCTAGCTTTGAGGTTGCCTAGGATGTCTCTGATTTGATCAGTAAACACACTCCTGGGCCTGCCTTGTTTAATGCATCCACATCAGTTTTATAAATTTGAAAAACATAATAAACAAAACAATCAAAAAAAAAAAATTGTCACGCCTTTTTCTCACAGTGATTGACAGAGACAATGGAGCGCTAGAAAGAAATTGATAAAAAAACAGAAGTAAAAATAAGATAAGATGAATTTTAATTATAAAACATTTGTACGAATATTTTAATCAAATATTGCAGTTATAAAAGAGTTAGAGGTCTGAACTTTTAAATTGTTCTCAAGTTGCGGCCCGTGGTATTAGGATTCGATTTACAATCCCAGTTGCTAATTGAAAAACTTTCTCTACAGCTTACAATACCTATTTATACCTGTCTAACTTTATAAAAAGTTTTATTTTTCTTGAAAAAAAAATTGAGATAAATAGTTAGATTATTTTATTAAACCGATAAAGAATAAGTAAAAACTAGTATTTTTAAAAAAACTTCTTTTTTATTAGACTTGAGATAATGATAGCACCCCGTCAGATGTTAAGCTGTAGTGCGGTATATTGTGTCTATACAATATATATATGTATATATTTCACTTATACATTTGTTTATTTACTTGCTGTAGTATGGTGCACGCAGGTGGACCTAAAGCTAGTTAGCATTCTCTACCAGCCAAACTTTGGGACAAAATCAAATAGAGCAAGAAGAAGGTCAAATAGAGAAAGGTGACAAATAGATTTATTACACAAATACATACCTATACATATACAAACCCATATACATATACATACATACATATTTACACATAGTTTTAAACTAGTTTTTGAACGGTTAGCCTGTTGGGAGCTTTATAATAATGCTGTTTATATTTAACTAGCTGTGCCCGCGGTTTCACCCGCGTAAAGTTTGATTTATAACACAGTCATAAAAAAGGAGGAGGTTTTCAATTCGACTTTTTTGTATTTATAACTCGATAACTCATATAAAAATGACAGACGAAAATAAAAATAAATATATATTCCAAACAGTTAAAACTATAGTCAATTGAAAATTATAGTAAAATATATTTTATTTTAATTAAAAGAAACCGTGTTACTTCTTGTACCTCCAAAAATAAGAAAACGTAACAAACAAACTCACATTCACATTTATAACAATAGTAGCATATGCATATAGTAACAGAAGGAAATAATAATAAAGAAAAATTTCAAACAGCTGAATGTATAGTTCATATAAAGTATAGTGTATAGTCTCCATAGTACAGTAGATTGAATTAGATGTTGACGTGACTGTCGGTAATTCAGTGCGATGGTATTATAGTACTCAGGGTTTGAACCAACGCCTTTTTTATTTTTCGTTAAAAAAAAAAATATATAATGTATACTATGTTACTTCTGATACCTCCAAGAATATGTGTACAAAGGTTCATGATGATCGGTTGAGCAGTTTTTGCGTGAAAGCGTAACAAACAAACGCACATTCACATTTATAATAATAGTAGGATAATAATAATATTTATGTTAATATAATATAATAATTTGTTTTCAATTCTCAACAGCTTGATATATTTTCCTTAGTTTACCCAAAATAAATTTCTGAACGCACGCAATTTTGTATGGGAAAATGATTTTTCTTTTATTTTATTTTTTATAAAAGATTTTTTTTAAAATAAACGTAGCCTAAGTTACTCCTTGTTACATCAGCTACCTGTCAACAAAAGTCCCGTCAAAATCGGTCCAGCCATTCCAGAGATTAGCCGGAACAAACAGACAGACAGACAAAAATTGTAAAAAATGACATTTTGGTGTATGTACCGTATATATATTCATATACATGTATTAAAACACGGTTATTTTAATATTACAAACTCCAATTTTATTATATGTATAGATTAGGTTTATTATGTTGCACAATGAAGATTTAAATAAATATTTTAAATAGCAGACATTTGTACAATAAAGCCCTCCGTACATAAATAATATACAAAAGCAATCCGAAACTATGTTAGACCCACTAAAATATTTATAAAATAATGTTCTATATATAAGACGGAAGATAATACAAACAAAAATCTTTTGAAATGGACGGAGAAGATAATCTTCTGTCCTTAACGTAGATAAGAACAAAATACACAGAATAAATATTTCTGGACTTCGATTAAATTAAAATTTTTTTTTTTTACATATCTATAGTAAGATACTAAAAGTGATTGTATCATATAAACTGGGCTAACGAAGAACCTACATTAAAGAGCCATTGTACCGACAAGTGGTTTTGAACCGATGTCTTTTGGTTTGTAAGATAATATTAGAACCAAATATTAACAAAACTTTCTGAAGAAGTAATAACACATTTAAATAGATTAAAAATATGTGTAAAACGTAATCAGCTTTTATTATTACTTCGTTTGAGTCCTTTTACTCTCTTAGGCCCTTCTGGTGGTTTTGTTGTCTATGGTACAGAATAACAAAGACATTTTTATTTTGTAAAAGACACGAGCCTTTTTAGACTTGTCTTTGGATAACGTGGGTCAGCCAATTACGACGAACAATTTCAAGGAAGGTTCTAGATCTTGTTTATAAAGTGATTTGTAGTCATTTAGTTGCAAGATTGTGCGACACCTAAATAGTTTTTTCTTTGTTAATCTAATCCCCTTTAGCGGAAATTCTAGTTAGTGTTATTTATTTTATTGATTGTCTTTAGTTAACAAACTCCTAAATATAGTATTTTCTGAAGTTTTGCGCTAACATTGTTTTAAAAATAATATTAAGGCTTAATTTCGCATTTATTTTAATCCAACGTTTTGAGAGATTTTAAACCATCGTGGTCGCGAAGAAACTGTTTCATATACATCTACTACATCCTTTATTTCATATAAAGTATATTTGTTCTTATTAAGATATGTTTATACTACATTCTTTGCTGCAAAAGCGATATTTAGCGATCAACATTTAACGAAAGTTATTCATTCATTGGGACTATTTGAGCAATATAAAATATGTACTCGTATTATATTCGCGACCTCTAAGCCGTTATGGATAACCAGGGTCTAGCGTTTCCCTAGTTGTCAGCGCCAACGTCGCTAGTTATAACTTCATAGTTACAAAAATGTTCAAACCCCAAACCGTAACCGGATGTATTTTCATTTTATAAAGATATAAAAAGAAGTGAAATGGTAACGTGTTAAGAACATGTCACCAGATAACGTTATCTGCTTCTACGACATAAATCATAGACCCGCAGAGCTGTTTATCCTTTACAACATTACCACATGGCGACAGCTAAAGTAACAAACATTAATATTCTACTGGCGGGCTCGACCTGCCGACGTGCGTGGGGTGTCGAAAGGGGTAAAATTAACCGCTTTCCCCAAATTCAGCTTTCAGTTTTCAGCTCACTTATGATAAAAGTCTGTAATATACGTGTGTTGATTTCATTTAAATGCATTTATTTATTCTATTAAAGATAAGATCTCAAATGATTAAAAGTCGTTCTGGATTCAGATCCAATTCTTATTTCGTGATAGACAATGCTTATTATCTAAATAATAATATTGAATCAAATTAGACAACAATTATATTTATAAGAATAACCTTAATGGTTGGTGGCCACTTGTCAATCTGTCCGATTCGGGGTAGTACCCCTTTTAAGTGTACAGGCTGTGAAATGTCATAGGCGCGTTTCGGGATCGGCCTAAAAGTTGCCGGCAAAGTGGACGCGACAGCTTTTGTGGACCGCACTCCAACCTAACATCAGAACGAATCATAATTTAGTCGTTTGAAGAAAAATCAGTGCAATCCACATCACAATTCTTTAAGTCAATTTCTATTTATGGATTAGGGAAAATAAGTTAAGGAAATACGTCACAAAAATATCTGAGTATTAATATCTACGATGCTGTATTTTTTCTTTAAAAGAAGACGTAAGTAGGAATTATATTTCTTAAAATACAATAGATACGCAAAGTTTCTAAATATAGTTGGATTAAATCTTTTACCTATAAGTTTTATTGAACTATTATATATTTATTTATATATTTACTTGTACTATGTTTTATCATAATATTTTTGTTCGATATAGTGCGTACGTGTAAGTAATATGGCACGCTTTGCTATTGAACTAAAGACGATAATAACGAAAGCAACCGAGCGAAAACTTGTCTATGTATTTAGGAATCACTCGTTAGTGTTTCTTGGAAATTGTGGAACGCAATTAGGGAGATATAACTGAACACGTATGAAAAATAATTCTATTTCATGTAAATTGAATAGTGGTTTTGATAAGCGTTCAGAATTAAATATTTTGATAATAATTTTTCAATTAATAAACAAAAGGTTTTTGTGTGAATTTATGCTTCATTTAATGAACCACAGCCGATATCCGATTTCGAGACAAAATTGGAGTTTACATCGATTTTTAATATTATCAAACGAAATACAAGTAAATTGTCATTCATAAAATAATCTAAAAACAAAATAAATTATTCTATTTTCTTCAATCATTTTCTCGTTTAAGTATTTTTTTAAAACTTAAAAGTTTCTGAAGCTTGCAGTGTTTCATTAGAACTATACCTAAATAATTTATTTGATTTCCTTGTTGGCAGTTTCCAAAATATCTCGCCGTTGGCCACAGAGTTTTCGGTAGTACCAAAAACTTCTTCGTTAGAGTTGCAAAAGTGTGGTACCGTGTAGTTTAACCATTTCTCTTACTTCCTTGGAGTGGATGTTTTCTATAAATAATCTAACTAACTTACTATTGGTTAAAATAAAACTTTTAAACTCCTCATGTACCTCAAATTTTACCATAATTGCCTACCATAAGGACACGTCTGCAATTAGGAGTAATTTTATAAAAAAAAAATGACGTTTATATTACAGAAATAATTCAATCTTATTTTGCCGGCATTTAAATAACATTATAACAGAGACTGTGGCAACCCTTAAATGAAATAATTTTGTCAGTCATTAGTGCCTTCCCTTGCACCGACCTCCAAGTAGAGATCTTGGACCTCCTCTTTTTTTAACCAATTTTATTAGGGGAATTACGCACATAAAATGGCGTTGCCATTCCCATTATAAACTAAACTTAGACTATTTACAGATACAAGCTCATACAGATATAATGTGGATAAGGCTAGTAATACAAAACATAAGAAACAACAGGACCTCCCCTTTAAGTTTTTTACTAGTAAAATATGTCTTATTACCGAACACTATTGTTACAAATTCTACTCTAGTCTTGTATATCAATGGCTTAAAAACCTCATATTTTTTGATTAATAAACCTAATAAAGTATCGTGAGTTGCGAATATAACTTAAAAGTTAAAAGGCCGAATTTATGTTTAAAACAATTAATATCGAATTGGGAGATATAAAATTAAGATTTCTATAACGGTAAATCTAAATTTCAATGTTAAACAACATTGTTAAGAAAGTTTATTAACTTGACAAAATATCGTTTATAATTGAATCTCTGGTAAAGTTATATTTTGATTAAATTAATCTTAATTAAAACTGAGCATACTTTTAACTTTATAAAAGTATTAGTAACGAAGAAAACCGTTTTGTTCATCAAATTATTATATTTCACTTGAAAACAAAAATTCGTTAACTTTTAATTAAAAACTGAAATAAAATTAATACTTTAAAACTATGCCTTTAAGTAACAATTTTGTTAATTTATTATCAACTTTAATAAAACTTTGATATTCTATTTTCGTGATACAAATAACGAGAGGAAAATTATGTGAAACATGGGTAAATAATCATTTTTTCTCTTATATATGTATACATAATCGTTGTACGTAGGTACAACGGTAGAACACGAACGGTAGTTAAACGAATGATGTTGTAAATAGTTTATATATAACACAAAACTTTTTGGAAATCCAATATAGCCTATGTTACTCACGAAGAATGTAGCTTTCTAATGGTGAAAGAATTTTTGAAATCGGCTCAGTAATCTGTCTGAAAGATGCATTTATTTAGCTACGTAGTTGCGCGTACCACGAAGGGTACTTTTTACCCCAAGCATGCACTTTAAGACCTTGCACTCTGAGAAATTTGTAAAGCGAGACACATGTTGTTACCCTTTAACAAAAAGGTTTAGAATTAGAGTAAATGAGATAGCTTGCATCTTCATTATGTCTTTGTGGCTGCTGTTCATTATTCTCTAGTAGAGTTTAATGCATACGCATGCATGTTTTTAGATATTTTGTAGGATCATTTTAAATTGTATTCTTTGGCTCCGAGTATGATTTTGTCCCATTCGGTGTCTAGACCCTTGGTCCGTGGGGTCCTAGCGCTTTAAGGCTTTTTAAGGAAATATCAAAAAGGTTAGTCGACATCACAGGAGACCGAAGAGTTGGCAGCTACCTCGGACAAAGAATTAGTCTAGCTATTCAAAGGGGGAACGCTGCCAGTATCTTCGGAACCTTGCCTAAAGGGACTCCTTTTAATAATGTATTTTAGTTAATTTTCTTTTTTTTTTTTCTTATCAATGTGTTATATTTCTTTATATATGCATTAATTTAAATAATAAGATATTGTTATTCTTTTTTTTAATTTTAAATGTGGCAAAGAATATTTAGGATTTATTTATATTGATAAAAAATCTTATCAAATTGTGACGCTGATGATCCAAGCATTACACTAGACTAATAAACTTTTTCGTTTGAGATACTGGGTAAACTAAGTTATATCAATATTGATACGTTTTTAAAAAAGAATTGAATACAAAATAAATTGGGAATAAATAATATCAAATATTCATTTGACAAAGAAAGAAATACTGATTTAAATTTCTTTGTAACACAAGTGTTTATTAAATAAAACAATTGATACGTTTCTAAAAAGAATACAATTATATTTGAGAGAATAGAATCTAAATTTGTATCCACTTAAATACGCCTACATTTCCTTGTTACGAGTATTTCTCAAGGAACATTATTTAATGTTTCAGAGACATTTTCACATAGCAGCCTAATTCTGAATACTGCGACTTTAAATGCGACTAACATCAACACAAGTTTATCTTTGTATCTTTATCGTAAAGTGGATGTTTTTCGTTAGATACCATTTTATATGGTTTATGAAATAACTACATCGTGTATAAACTTTATGATACGTTTTTGCATTCAGAAATATCATAGAAAATTATAAACTATATGAAACATTGCAAAATAGAATTTAAAGGGTAATTAATAAATATTTAAATAACAATCTTTGCAAGCTTTTATCATAAATTTACGGTATATAATATATAAACCGTAAATGTATGATCACCGATCATGTGTTAAAATATATAATCGAATATTGCAAGATTGTTTTAATAAAAAGTTCCATTTTATTTTATTATTTATTTTTATTTTGTTCACTAACATGGGTTGTACCTAAACTATATTTATGACTTTTATTTGACATCAGTTTAACAAAATGTCATTATCTACCATCAAACCTCGACTTGCCTGATAATTATTAAGAAAAGGAAAATCTAAGTTTACCGACGACTGAAATTTGAAGACTGAAGATTACTGTATAATTTTTCTATACTATCTACTATTTATATTGTATAATTTGAAGTTTCTTGTTTCTTTATCGTTTCATGTTTGTCGTTAGAATCACAAGTGTGCCCAAAGTTACAAAATTATATGCATGTTGGGAATTAAACGACAAACATGACAACAAAAGGCACCGCGGCTCAACAATTCCTGTCCACATGCCAGACATTACGACAAAATTAAGCTATGCTAAGGATCTAGGCTAAAATGTTCATGTAGCCGTAGTTTTATTATTATTAGAAACTAAATCATTTAATCGTGCTTTAACCAAAGCTTTTATTAAAATAGTACAAACTTTGTAAACTAATTTTAAGACAATAAAAATAAAGCGTCTCTAACAATTCGAGAATAATGGAGATAAAATGAAAACTACGAGTATTTTATTTAATACGTTAAACACTTTAGCTTTTTTAAATAAAAATATTATTATTATACATTCATTTAGTATCACACGTGATTTCTGAACTTGCTTGATAATACCAACCGACGCGACGACCGAATAAACGGATTAAGTAAATTGGCATCACTGTGTAAAGTAAGTAATATACACTATTATAACCGTCAGTTTCCTCTCAGTGTAATGTGAAGCAATTAGAAATAACAGCATCTCACAACATACTTTTATATTACAGGTTATGCTTTGGTTGTATTAATTAAACAACTGGATTTACTATACACTTATAATCTGCAAACAAAGTAAACATAATATATAGTTCCATGTAGCAATCCTTCCTTATTAACATCTCCCAATAATCCTTTTAATGCAATCTGTTCTTGTATTTATTCTTCGCTAACAACCCTCTCTTCGCCACAACTGCCACGCGATCTATGCGTTCTCTCACGTTGTCCGTTTCAGAGTTGTCATAATATCGATAGTGCTGTGAGATTATCGTATATTTTAGTCGTACAAAACTCAGATGCCAACACTATGTAAAGTAAACTAATACCTCAGTCATCATCACTATTACGGCTAGAGTTACTTTACACGCTCTGCATAAAGACCCAAAACGCATGACCTAGTAAAGCATTGCAGATCGTTCTATAAAGAAACGACACGCGCGGAACCTTGTATTTTTACGATTTAACCTTGTATAGTTGGACTGCCGCGGATCGGACAACAGAATGCGGATGCTTTCTTCAACCTGTGACATTGCGGGCCTAAAAGTAGGAACAAGTTAGGAGCTTCTTAGAACATTTCCGTGGTATAGGTGATAAAGTATTCAAAGAACTGCCATTTAATTCCCAATGAAAAAATAATCAAATCATTAAATTATATTTAAGAGACATGTAAATTGTAATACGTAACACGTATCCTTTAGGGTCTTGTAATATAATTCAATTTCTCTTTGATAGCTAATTACTTTGTAATTTAGGTTCTACATTATACTTTATAATGCATATAGGTGGATTGTTTGTATTGTTAAGGGTAGTAACTTTGTGAAAACGCGATATAAACAGAGCCTCAGGTGCGCAGGTACAAAATTAAATACATCCTACATCTACGAATGGGTGCTGCCCTAACATAAATTATTCTGCTTTAATTTTGTTGTGCAAGTTGTTCATTAAAGTGTTATGTTTCATCTAGAAGATTCTTGTGATGGTTATAAACCTTCTCAAATACATAACGGTTTGAGGAAATGAAATAATATTCGGAGCGAATTCGGTGACTAGCCGCAGGGTATACGGGTAGTAACGCGTTACACCTGGCAATTTACACGTATATATTTCTGATGTAATATTCTACGCCAATTTCTTTTTATATTGCGACATAACATTTCATCTGGAGTTGCCTGATAGTTAGCAAGGAGTCGACTGAAAAATTTAACTTAGTCACGGTTGCCTCGGTCGCCATCACTATGCTGGCCAAAACTAATTATGATTTTATGTGAAGTTTATCTACGATTTATATTAAAAAAAAAATAAAAACATATGTTATAAATATTTT
Source organism: Tinea trinotella (assembly GCA_905220615.1). Lineage (NCBI taxonomy): Eukaryota > Metazoa > Arthropoda > Insecta > Lepidoptera > Tineidae > Tinea > Tinea trinotella. The sequence continues at coordinate 8,241,722 of HG992314.1, forward strand.
AATAATAATAAACAAACTAACACATCAATCGATTTTATCAGTCGGCTGCAATCTTGTACTGCTCCTTGCTTACCATAAGGTACGTTGAAGTTAGAGAAAACAATAAAAAGTATAGAAGCAAAGTATAAAGTAAATCGTTTATCGGTGCTTACGAATCACACATCTTTTAAATATTAGAGATTAAATCTAGATTTCAGAATTTTTATACAACAAGATTCCTTTAAGGTAATGCTACCAGGATGGTGGTGATACTACCCCGCATCGATAGATTTGACAAATTATTAAAACCTTAGAAACTTTATCAAACAATTCGTAAAAAGGCGTGACGGGTTTGACCTAGCAAATTTGAAATCATATTTTGATAGGTCATTTTTTAAATCCCGAAGCTGCACGTCTGAATAAACATAAAAGCAGAACCATATCTGGGTCATAAACAATAACTTTATTACCCTTTTAGCTGAAATAAAAAAACGTGACTTTTTCGCTCCAATTAAGCCATTTTCAGGGTACTCTAATAAAGTTTAGATTTACTGTATCGTTATTACTAAGGCATAACTTTTTGTCCGCCATTCATATTAAATTGAGCGGAGAATTTTCCAGGGTGCTAGTTAGATTCAATGACTTGAGAGTACGATGGGGATCAGCGATGAGCGACAATTATAGATTATCTTTATAGTCAAAATATATTGACGGTGAAGCGATTTAGAATTGTAAAATCAGTTTATGAGGGACGCTTTACGTGACTTGGTTACAGTTATTTTATTTTGTGACTCTTAACAAAGTTTGTTAAAAGAAATTTGTCTCATTTGGTTCGATATACGAGAATATAATATATAACAACTTTACTTAATAAGTCACTATTAATCAATTAATCTTTATAATAATTAATTATAATATTATAATAAACGCGATAGTAAGCCGTATGTACTTGTATGATTTCTTATTCATCGAAATCATGCAAGTACATACAAGTACATCGATAACGTAACAAGATAAGGTGACTGAAATAAAATAAACTACTTAAAAAACTCTTTTATCCTATCGATCCTTTATCCTGACCGATTTTTACCAAAAATGATATTGATTTGTCTTTACACCATCTATTTTCAGTACCAATATGTCTTTAATGTTCTTCATATGTACCAAATATTACATAAAATATTATCATTAATACATCGACTTGTAGAAATATGACGTTATTCGCCCACTCGCGAGTAAGAGAGACATGTCTAAAGTGGACAGTAGCTAATGAACCGGAAACGAACTGATAGAAAAATGAATTCGTAGTAAGAAAGTCTTTAGGCACTTGTTACACTATATTTTTTCTGTACCCTTCATTTAATTGCTAATTGTGGCTTCCTTATCAATTAAAAAGAAACTAACTGGAGAGTTTTAAACGATTTGTCTTCCTTTTAACACAATACAAAACTCGTATATTTACATTGAGAACGACCTAATCAAAAAGAAGGAAGGTGTTCAGGGTTGCCAAATATAGTAATATATGCAAAAATACAATTTATATAAGTATTAAATAAACATTTAAAATTATAAACAGTGTGAATATTATTACTATTAGGAGATATAATTTGGAAAAGTATTTTTCTTAGTTAAGAACATAGGGTTAAAAATGTCTATATCGGAATCACTACTCTCTCTGCTGTCAATGTCATTGAATGATAGCAGCTGCAGCAAGTCAATTGCTAAATGGATTAACTTGCGTAAATACAAAAGGTCATTGATATTTTGAGTGAAACGTGAATAAAGAAAAAGGTCTTTAAAAGTGCGAGCCTCTGTGGTGGCTTTTACATAGGTTTTATTATACAACGTTTTATTTCTGTCGTCTGTACATAGTAGTGTCGAGCTCTACAAGAGCATCACAAACCCATCTTTGGGTTCCGTGGAGACGGCATACATGTCGGATGCCAGATATGCCTGTTCAGTTGCGTGCCCCGATATTTCGCTACCAATTTCGACAAAATTTCAATGACTATGTAACGAGCCACTCTGCAAATGGTAATGAAAGATATTTTATCTTTTAGTAACATGAAATAGCGGGCTCGCCTCATATCCGTCTCCACTAGGAAGTTGGGTTTCTTTTTGCACACTCCTCAACAGAAATACCCTGATCCTGGCGATGTGCCGGCAAATTTTGGCCGGCATAGTAACGGCGTTTTAGGTTGCCGTAAACCGAGGCGGTTGTATCAGTCGCTCTGGAACTCTCCTTTTTTATCGTCGGTCAGAGGTTGAGTTAAACAATCTTATGTTTTAATCTTATAAATAAATTTAAGCAAAATGTCTGGTACTATTATTAATTCAGTGTTTTTATTAATAGGCGTGGTGGATGTGACTGCTACTTACGATTAATTCACCTCCATTAATGGAACCTACTCCAGCCTAACATCAGGCGGTGCTGTCACAATATGTTGAACACAATATAAAATGGTAAAACTAAATCCAAAAGCCACTAACTCCTAAGTTAAAAGAACTTAGTTACATTTAAATAATACAGAATTAACAATAAAACGGTATTAAAACTTGCCAAGATATACTATAAAATAACGACATTAATATTCTAATCCGCTAACTAAAAGTGCGCCGCCTGTGTTGGTCCTTATCAGGCAATTAACTTTAATTTGGATAATTTTCAGTTGTGATCGTTGTAACAGATGTCTTTTAAGGATCTTTGGGGATACCTATTTAATTTAGGACATAATTAAATCCTAATTTTATACTTGATTCAATTCGTATAATATTCGTAATGAATGAACTTGACTATTTTTCAATAATCATCACCGATAGAATAATGTATAGATATATACAGTTTATAATCAAACCACAATTTATAATTACTATTTGGCATATTATTACTGCATTATATAATTTTAAAATGATGGATAAAAATATCACGCGTGCCTCTTTTAGTAGTCACAGTACTACATATATAAAATTAAGATATTTTGTAAATGATTTATGCACTATATAACCATTCTTATATTTATGGTACTTATTTATATAGGTTTCGTATCTTAGTTTGTACATTTATGACGACGACAGGCGTGGACGAACGGTTTAGCGACTGGTTTGTTGCGCGTAAAGTCCCGGGTTCGATCCCCGGTCGGAGCAATTATTTGTTTCATAGCTTTTATTTTTAATATTTAATAATATTAAATATTGCAAGCATTTATTAATAAAAAAAATTAACGTTAAATATATTAGTTACCTCAAATAAATAATTAAATTCAATTTTAGGTGAAGTATTAAATTCCTATAAAAATTGTATAATTTTCGTGTATTTAATAATGGACACACATATATCAGTATCAAATATGTACGGAAACCTTTAATATTTAGAACACGAAAAGAAATGTCATATCTATAAGATATATTGACACTTACGTGTCGTTGAGTTTGTGACAACCGTTTTTATATGAAGTGAGAATAAGCTTTCTTTACTGCGAAGAAGCATGAATTTTTATTGTATCAAAACAATATCAGTCTTACTACAAAAGGTATCTAAAACAATATTTAATTATGTAGTTAGTTGAACATAAACTAAATATCTAAACAAAGTTGTAGCGGTTTTTTACGACAAAATCATGTTTATTTCTTGTTTAATAAGTATTTTAGTTAAAAAATAATAAAGGCACATCTGGGTGGCATCGTGACGGCAATTTAGGAAAACGAAAATAAACTCCGATTCTTTAATTAAATATGTTACATGGTATTGAGTGACAGACGCTCTACAATTTTCTCCATGTTATGACCTTGGATCCTTCAAGCGATGCGTGAAGATGCACCTTTGGCCGGCATAGTGACGGCGACTGAGGCAGCCGTGAACTCACTCGGTTTTTTCAGTTGTCGTCACTTTTGGACCTCCTCTTGCTTATCATCAGGCGGTCGAGGACAGATGTCGTGTCCTAATAAATAAGCTGATAAACGTGCTTGTATCATAGAAACAGGACGACCAAAGTAAATATACCAAAGATACATTGGTACCGGTAAGTGATTTTGAACCAGGCGTTCTCGGTTTGCGCATTTATTGTGCAACCACTATTCCACGATCGCCTTAATTTTATACATAAACAAAAATAAACACGCTTACAATGCAGACGTAGCAATTTTGTAATTCGCTTTTTGTGTAAATGAAAACCTATTGAAAAATACGAATATGTATCCAAGCATTGGACAGACCAAAATACTAGATAAAAATGCCGATAGTTCCCGCTTTCTCTGTTGATAGAGCTTCCACTCGGGTACAAATAGGGTTGATATAACGAAGACTGAATACAAACGGCTCGATTTGCTCGTGTCCTGCCCTTAGACTACATTCCAGGAGGGTAATGACCCGAAAATAGTAGGGTTTACCGAAATCAGATTTTTATCCGCAGGCTCTTTTATTTCGTTGCGTATGAAGTCCCCAATGTTTGGGATCTTATTTACATGCATTATATTATACTACATATTGTATTGTTGCTGGTGTAATTAATACGAGTATGTATTATGGATTTGTTTGTTTTCCAGTGATGCTACCTTTGAGTTAAAAAAAAAAAGTACAACATTTAACCAATGTTCTGAGATGTCTCTAAATAATTAATAAATCAACTTTATGCAGGACCTTTTAAACAAAGTTATTTAAAACTAGCAGTCGTATCTACTATGACCGGCAGTCGCAGCCTAGTTGGAACCGGCAACTTACAAGCTGATCCCGAAATGCGTCTCAGTGACTTCACAGTTGCTATGAAGTTAATACCCCAGATTGGCAGACTGGGCACCACTGCCTACTACTCTTAGACAAATAAATAAATAACCTAAAATACAGTCGATATAAATATACGTACGTATAATAAATACATAAGAAAGAAATCATTCATAAACAGTGTTATGTTCTGTCAAGATTTAACCCGCCTACACTACGACCGAGTTTACCGAATCTATGTCAATTGGTCTCTACAAGAAAAAAGTTGCTTTGGTTGCCAACTCGCTCTCTCCTCAAATTATATTTGTTTCTCATTTTCATAGCAATTGTACTACAAATCACTAGAGCAAAAAGAAAATACTCGGAATCCTACGATACAAATTGAAAATGAAAATACTAGTCTTGTGTGTCAAGATCGGAGTGTTTCTCTGAATATGTATCTACTTAAATATACTACGCTTCATTTGGATCGTTTTTATAGTTTATTAAATTAAATAGAATGGAATATCATATTTGTTTAATTGGGTACATTTTCTAATATTTATTACTTTTCCAACCTATAAATAATTTCCTTTTTACTTTTTTTTACTTTAAGTACATGTGACAGAACTTTGCTTAATGCTAAACTGAAATTCGGTCCATTAATGCTACAACAATTCATCATCATCAGAAGTGGAAGGCCTACCTACGCTGCGTCTGCCGGTTCGTGGTCTCCACTCAAGAACCTTTCTTCCCTATCGGTTGTCGGTTTATCGAGTGATTTGTCTTAAAGAACTGATAAATAAATATATTTAAATATGTCCAAATATCAGTGGCATCCACTATGCCGACCTTGTTGGAACCGGCGAGTATTTCGGAATCAATAGTGACAAAACCAACTTAATTCAATATCAAAAACCCATTCATCGTTTGACAAGTGGATCGTAGCTATAAAAACTAAGCTGAGTCATAAAAGAAAAGTGGGTATAACTCATTTTCGCGGCAACGTTCATGAGTAACAGGTCATAAAATTGGCAAAATCCGTACAAATGTAAAGGCCACTTTTGGTTATCAGAACTTTACATTGATATTTGTTTGAAGAATTTTAATGTATTGCTCTCAAGAATTACTGTTCTTGAGAGCATTATACCATATTTTAATTTATTTATATACAGTGCAATATGTAATTAATTTTTTATTGTAGCGCAACATATCACTCCACCTGGAGCACGGTCCATGAATGGAGATAGCTACTACACTTACATAATTGTAACTAGCGGTTACATCCACTATGCCGGCCTAGTTGGAACCGGAAACTTACATGCTGATTTCGAAACGCGATAAGTCACTTCACGGTCAGAATACAAGTAATGGTATAGATTCCGGCAGATATAAATAGCGCTGGCATTAAAGAACCTTGTTGTTTTACCTAATTACTTTCCGTTTAACGAATGTGTATAAACTTTTAAATATTATCAATTATTTTCACGACTGTTCAGATGCGAGGACTTGTCCCCACCGAAGTCCAGCGCCTTTCTAATCTGCCGTTCCTTATACTGCGCAACTCAAAATGCCTACAACTCTTTGGCAACCAGATCCGGAGCAAATCCGGAGGCCTCTTATTTATTAACAAATATTTGTTATAAAAACAACATTTTTGTTTAAAATAATATTTGATCGACCGGGTATCAAACCTGGGGCTTTACGCGTAACGAACTGGTGTACTAACTATGGTGCCCCGACTGTTGTCAAAAAAGTGGGTCGTTGCCAAGTGCTTTACGTGCAGATCATTTGTTAATGCATGCAAAGCAATGAAATCGCTGAATGTTGAATGCATCGCGTAGCTTTTCTTTTCCTACCTCTACACTTTGGTAAATGGTGGGCCAATGGTTAGAAAGGAATTTGTTACACTTTTATTAATTATTTATTATTTTGGTATACTGATTTCCTTTAACTACTAAATACAAGTTTTCTTATAATATATTTATTATAATATAAACCATCACCAACCATTAGGTACAAACTCAATGTACTAATGTTTTTTTATTGAGACGCGACCGTCGACCTAGACTGCCAGATGGTAGCCCAGAAAATGTCCAACAACTGTAAAACATTCAGTTTACGGTCGCCGTCACTACGCCAGCAAGAGCTTTTCCACGCTTTAAGGAGTGTATGGGGAAAACATATGGGCTGTTAAATTATTCCATTTGTAGATTGTTCGACAGAGGAACAAAGTGTCGAACCTTTTTATGCGTTTACCGAATCGGTCAATGCTTCCCCGAATGCGAATGCTTCCCCTGACCTGTGCGAGGCAGGTACTCGTATTATGGGAGTAAACGGACGTTGTAAAAATAAGGTTAAAGACGGTGTAGAAAATATGCTTCACATCTAAATTCAAAAAATAATTGACATTTACAAACAATAAAGGTACTTATGGCGGAGTAATTTAATACTAAAATTATTAATTTACCTTAACAGCAATAATCTTTATCAGCATAATATTATTAATTGAACATTATGACTTACATAGCGGATCTCACTGGTTTTGTATTACGGTTAGAATTAATTATGGTAGATTTATGGTGGTTGTCACGCATATCCTTCGGGACGTAGTTGCGGCTTCTGCTAGCCTCTAATGAATATAAATTATTGCCAAGGTGTCGTATTAGACTGGTAACTCTTAACGTTATCTATGCGCTATCTCAGTTAATAACTTTTTCTAATTATACTGCGATACGCGAGGCATTTGTTTTTGGTAATTTATTAGCAGGTTGTGTCTGGAAGAGTAGAGATGTGATTTGTTTTTATATTGGTGTAAACCCTCACAGAATGTGACTTGTTTAGAAACGCGACTAAGTCACTTTACGGTATGTACACTTGAAAGTGGTGGTACTACCCTGGATCGGCAGACTGGGAAAATGACCACCAACTGTCTGCCTAGCAATCTTTACCACCCAGAACCGGAACAAATACCGACCTCACTGCTACTGACAGTTTAATAACTGGCAACTTACTTATAATTGACCGCATTCGGAATTTGTGACATTACTGCAACATGTATTACGTTATTCCAACTTTCATCGCAATGTTCATCGCAACGTGAACCTAGTTAAAGTTCCTTATTTTCGATTCCCACTTCCACGTACGAACTAAGACCATTTAAATTATTACTAGGTACATACATCTTAGACCTGCCTTATCAATTACTTATACGAGTATAGTAAGTAATGAAATGTTCATAGGCGCCAACAACTTACATAACTAATTTTATTTTAAGATTTAAGGTTGCCGGCCTGAGACGTTTCACTTGGAGGATCCAAGGTTATAGAATGGAGAGAGTACATTCTATAACCTTGGATTGGTAAAGCATTCCACTTTCTAGTTTTTCGACAAAGAAAAGAAAAACGCGCCTCTTCGAATCTTTTCTAAACTGTTATTGATCCCTTATGAGAAAACTTTTTAAATTAAAATCTAACGAAAAAATAAAATCCTTAAGCGAAACAAAAGTGAAATAAATTCCTAACAAACAGTATTGAGGGCCGTCATTATTGGTAAAACTTTTATCAATCTATAAAGGTCGCTGAGACTACAAATGTACAGACTTGGTATAAACTATCGACGAGTCGAAGCCTCGATTGCAGTAGAAATGACTTTCGAATGCTTTGCCGAGTGTAAACGACCCTAAGGGGTTTATTGCTCAAGGAAACTACCGAAGCAACTTTAGCACTTACTAGTCCGACGTATTTACATTCTGAGCCCGATTTCATCACCCCTCCTACCCAAAGAGGCAATATAAGAAATTCACTCGCTCTATATACATAAACCAACAAGATATCGTGCAAACCAACCTCATAGATTGATTCGATGTCCTGGGAGGAAAACTTTTGTTACTGGTCATATTTTTTTACGGATTTCTCTTATGTTAAAACGACCGTAAAAATGTGCTTGTACGCTCCTTAGATTAGAATGAAATATTTCTGTGTTTTTGGGATTTAAGATTAAAGCTTTTCAGTTTATGGTAAACGGATACATATAAATAGGCATAAAAAAACATTCTTCGTTTAGCTGGTCGCCTTTTATATTTGTGTTATTTTCATGAAATTCTTAGATGAAAATGAGTGAGGGACTTGAGAGAGCAAAGATTAGTCACTTAGATTTTTTGTTGTATTTATTAATTACATTAGATACTAGAAATAATTGTAAATAAAAAATGGCAGATATTTACGCCGGGTTTGGGTGTTTGTAGTAGGCAGATAGTTGGTGGTCACTAAGTCACTTGCCCAGTTTGCCGAACTGTGGTAGTAGGTGGTACTACCACAGTTCGGCAAACTGGGCCGAATCAAGGTACAGAACGTGAAGTTATTTGATCGCGTGGTAGTTATAGAATAAAATCTATATTTATATAATATTTACTAAAATTGAAAATGTCCATAGTTAGACAAAATAACTCTTACAGATAAAGATATAAACATACAAACAAAATAATTTTAACTAATATTTCTAAGAAAATGTATGTAGGATAAACGAGGTTGCGTCTCTCGCTTATTACCGAAGATGTTACAAGAGTATTAAAGAAGACAAAAATTGAAAGATATTTTACCATGAAGAAACAATTTATTTTATTTCTTGTGGTTTAAAAATAATGTTTCATTTATATTAAAATATGTAAATTGTCTTATAAAAATATGATATATGATTATAGTGAAATATTCTTAAAGACGGTCTGGTGAAGCATTCGACTTGTCGATTGTTCTACAAAGAAACGACGTGACGCGCGATTCGAAACCTGTCGATTCGAATGTCGATTTTGACGACAGAATAAATAATTACTTAAAAAAATTAAGAAAGAGAAACTACGAATTTGCTAAATCTAACCTTAATATCGTAGTAACTTGTTCTTGCCTCCCGATCCAGGTCAGAGGAAGCTTCTTTATTCTGTCGTCAAAATCGGCAGTTGAATATCCAGGTACAGCGCGTCACGTCGTTCCTTTGTAGAACAATCGACAAGTCGAATGCTTCACCGGACCATATGTTATCCTCATGCTATATAATATATATAACCTTTCGATAAACCTTGATAGAGACGGCGACTGAGGTAACTGTAAACTGAGTCAGTTTTTTCAGTCGTCGCGTCGGAGCTTTTGAACTTTCCCTTGCTCCCTTGCTACTTAGATTTTGCTTAATGAATTAAACAAATTTTATGCGGCTTACTATAGCGTTTATTTTGATTTAGATTTAACATTTTTTATTAGTCTGACTTTTCGAGGGCTTTGCAGCCATCAAAACCTCAACCAAAATCAAAACCAAAATAAATGCGATAGTAAGCCGCATAAAATTCATTCAGTATATTAACTAAAAATCAATTAATACATTTTTTCCTTTTAAAACCCTCCGAAAATAAAATTTATCGATTTATACCAATAACACTATTTATAATTGTACTAAAATCAGTAAACGTGTAAAATCTAAACATCATTAAACTTTAAATGAAATATTCACTCAACGCGTACTACAAAGAAACTCGGTCGCGTGCGAGCTATTTCAACTATGGTTTGTTTCATGTAATTTCACCGATAAAGACATACATTATCAACGACTGCATTTTTAAACTACAGTGATCATTTTATTATGTTTTAATCTTAGCTACGAAACTTCCTTGTATGATAGAAACTACGAGTAGGCGAAAATTTTATTCATCATTAATTTTACGCACAGGTTTAGGCAGATGCAACGGAGTGTTACTCTCCGCGATCCCAACTCAACTCTCTTGCTATCGAGAATAACTGTAAAAGCAGTGACTCACACTCTAGTTTAATATCAGAACGACAGGCGTGGACGAACGGTTTAGCGACTGGTTTGTTGCGCGTAAAGTCCCGGGTTCGATCCCCGGTCGGAGAAAATATTTGTTTCATAGCTTTTATTTGTAATATTTAATAGTATTAAATATTGCAACTATTTGTTAATAAAAAAAAAAAGAGATGGATATTTGCTTCGGGTCTGGTTATCAAAGAGTGGTAGGCAGTGGTACCCAGTCTGCCGATCCGGGGTAGTACCACCACTTACAAGTATACAGACCATGAAGTGATTTGGTCACGTTTCGGGATCAGCTTGTAAGTTGCCGGTTCCATCTAGGCCGGCATAGTGGATGTGATTGCTACTCACAGTTATTGAATTGTAGAGTAGCAGTGACATTCATTCATGGACCACACTTTGGCTTAACATCAAGCGGGGTGCTGTCATATGTCGAGTCACAATAAAAAAATATATATAAAAAAAAACTTAAAAGAAATGTAGATACGAGTAAAATTTTTATTCGAAAATAAATTCAAGTAAATGAATATAGAAAAAGGTGTGTATATGTATATGCTGAGAGAGAAGTTGTTATAGGGAAATATTGCCATATTTAAAGTTTAGTACGTTACTAGAAACCTCATAAAATACAAGTAGCTTAGTAAAATATAGTAATATACTTAGAGGCTTATATTTAACAGCCTTGTACTGAAATTTCACATAAACTATATTGTTTATTACAAATGAAAATATTATTATTAATTTAATTGAATTTATTGACAATATTTAATAAAATTGTCACGCCCTGATTGTCACAAGGATATTTATATACATTTTTATTTTTGTGAGTTGATATATGACAGCATCCCGCCTGATATTAAGATGGAGTGCGGTCCATTAATAGGTTGTTACTACAGTTAAATAACTACAAGTAGCAGTTACATCCACTATACCGGCCTTGTTGGAACCAGAAACTTAAAGCTGATCCCAAAACGCGATTAACTTCATGGTCTGTATACTTGTAAGTGGTAGTACTAGCCCAGATCGGTACTACCGCTGCTTAAAACCATTGGTTTAGTAGTAGGCAGACAGTTGACGATCATTTGCTCCGTTAGCCAATCAAGGGAATGAACATCACTTTCAAATGTACAGACCGTGAAATAACTATTCACGGTCTTCTTCGCGTTTCGGTATCAGCTTGAATGGTTAATTATTTGTTATATTTTAGGTATTTCATCGGCAGTCGAACTAAAACCTTTGCCGCGTCGTTTGTTTGTAGAATAATCGACAAGTGGAATGGCTTGCCAGGTGTTCTCCCCATTCTATAATCTTAGATCCTTTAAGCGAAGCGTGAAAATGCGCCTTTGGACGGCACAGTGTTGGCGACTGAGGCAACTGTATGATGAAGCCATTCTTCCAGTCGTCGGCGCTCTTGTACCTCTTCTTGCTTACCATCAGGCAACTCGGTCAAATGTCTGGTCTCAATAAAAAAAGTAATTAAGATAATTATAACGGTCATTTTAATAAAATGTTAATGAAACTAATAAAGGCTGGAATATTAATCGAATTGGACGAAGCATCGATAAATATTACAAGCGAATTATCTGCGCCGCGGGCCATCCCCACAGACAGTCCAGTTGATTATTGGCAGATTAACAGTTCGCACACTGAACTGATATTTATTAGAGAATGTAAAACTATAAGTTTTATAGAAGTTACGTTTGTAATAAATAAATTATTAGAAATACAATCAATTACACAAAGATCTGTAATAATTGTGATAAGTGTTAAACTCTCATGGCGTAATGCACGTAAGTCACGTGTTCGATTCCCAGTCGGAGCACAGATGTGTTTCATTGTTATTCATAGTCATGGATTTACAGTCAAATATATTTGCTCCAGGCCGGAATGTTGAAGACTGGCAGGTAGACCGAGGGACTACTCTCAACCGTACAGTATGTGAAGTGACTTAGACACATTTCCCCAACAGAGGTAGTACAACTACTCTTAACCGTACAGTATATGAAGTGACTTAGTCACGTTTGCCCAACCAAGGTAGTACCACTTCTGAGTCAGATTTTTCAATCGTCGGCGCTCTTGAACTATAGTTTACCATAAGGCAAGTCGATATGATATGTCGAGTTTCAATAAAAAAAAGTTATAATTCAAATATCCCTAATAAGTACTTATGCCTAATTTAGCTAAGTGTTTAATTACCCTCGGTTTATGTTTACGGAGACAAAGTTATTAACTTGGTTAAAAAAAGGAAATACCTCTTTCGTATGTGTAAACGATACCAAGTTTTATTACTGACTTTAATTATGTGTGTCTGAAGTAGAAGCTAAAGAATTACGACTGTTTATATTTTGTTTAGTTTAATGGTTACTTTGGACTTTAACGTTCATGGCAATTATTAAATATTAACTCTTTAATTAAGACATAACATTTAAATAGTATTCACAATTGCAATATTAAATATTATATTCACAAAAAAGTATTAAATATTGCAAATATTTGTTAATAAAAAAAAAAAAAGAGATGGATATTTGCTTCGGGTCTGGTTATCAAAGAGTGGTAGGCAGTGGCACCCAGTCTGCCGATCCGGGGTAGTACCACCACTTACAAGTATACAGACCGTGAAGTGATTTAGTCACGTTTCGGGATCAGCTTGTAAGTTGCCGGTTCCATCTAGGCCGGCATAGTGGATGTGATTGCTACTCACAGTTATTGAAATGTAGTAGCAGTCACATTCATTCATGGACCACACTTTGGCTTAACATCAAGCGGGGTGCTGTCATATGTCGAGTCACAATAAAAAAAAAAAAATTATGTTAATGTATAAAATGTTACAATTAAAAGTTATAAAACAAATTATGCCCCGGCCAGGAATCGAACCCTGGACTTTACGTGTTAAGGACTGGTGTGCTAACCAATGTGCCGCAATAACTTTAGTATAACTTTTTGTATTTATTAACTTTTTCAGTTTTAAATATCAGTACTTCAAATATTATATCTACAAATACGTTTAGGACAATAATGTCATTTTTCCTAATTTACTGTATACATTAGCCATGAATTTTAATTTAAAAATAATTAAAGAACTGTTGACAGGTGAGATAACTGCACGATGTAAGGACAGGGCAAAAGCTCATAATCGACAGATAGTGGATTTTATCCCCGGTCGCAACTGACCGATGTTTATGAAATTTTTCTATACAAATTTTAATATAAATTTGTACAATATTGTTAATCTAAAAATTGTGTTATTCTAAAACTTAAAAAAATAATGGTATGCGGACAGTTTGTGGCCATTGCACAGTCTCACGGTCCGAGGTAGTACCACCACTTTTAAGTGTACAGACCTGGAAGGGAGTTAATCGTATCTCGGAATCGGCTTGAAAGGTGCCACTTTGATACCTATGGCAGCAAAGTGGATGCGACTAATAAAAAAAATTAAACAGACCGGCGTAGTGGCGGCGACTGAGCAACTGTGAAATGAGCTTGTTTTTTTAGTTGTTGGCACATACGACTTTCATGCAAAAAATGTCGAGTCACAATATATTAAAAAAACATTAAACTTTGTAGCTTAGTATATAAATATAAAAACATAGTTGCCGTGAAATGTTTACAGAAAACTATATTGTTTTTATGAAAATGTGTCGGAAATTTAAAAAGAACCAAGCTGTCAACTAGAAACCAACGCTTGCATAAAACCATGTAATTTCCAACCGCGCTGTTATGTCCCCAGTAAAAAATAATTTAATATTTTTAGTTTGTAAAGCCTTCTCTAAAAAAGCATGTTTTAAACTTCAAAAAATACGAGTTTTCTCACCTCTAAGGCCATGCCACATTCATATATTTTTTACTTTTTTTATTAATCAAAAAAACATTCAAACGTGGAGTTTTAATATTGATATTTTTTTATTGTAAATCGATATATGTCAACACCCCGCCTGATGTTAAGCTGGAGTGCGGTCCGTAAATTTCATTAACTGTTAGTAGCACTCACATGCACTATACCGCCCTAGTTGGAACCTGCAACTTAAGAGCTGATATCAAAACGCGACTATGTCATTTCACGGTCTTAATACTAGACTTACTTACACTAAGTAGTGGTACTTTATTATTATTTTTTTTAAATTTATATTCCTATACTAAGCTACTAAAGTGCTTGTATTATAGAAACAGGACAACCAAAGTACATATATCAAAGATACAATGGTACCGGTGGGTGGTCTTGAACTTGTGCTTTCCGGTTTACCATTGCACTGCCATTTCACTACGGTCGCCTCAATTAGTGGTACACTCAACTTAGTGGTACTACCCCGAATCGGCAGCTGGGCACTACTTTTTACTACTATTTGATAACAAGACCCTACCCATAAAACAAGTAAAAAGTTATGAAACAAATATTTGCTCCGACCGGGATTCAAACGTCCTGGGTTAACTAATACGATACACTTGTTTTTTTTTAAAGTAGAATTTTCCAATTGTTCAGGATAACTGGGCCAAACAATCGAACAGATCTGTTTTCCAATATTTATAATTTTACATAAATATGAAAAGCTCAGCTAGACCAGTGGTAAAAGTTATATCATAGAAATAAGGATAAAGCTGAAAGTTTTGCCTACACGGTATAGTTGCTATAGATAGCGACTTTATTGTACGCTTGTGTATCGACAATCGACAAACTTTGGCACTTAGAGATTGGATATATTTATGTTATTGGCTCTCGGATGGTCGTGCAGCGGTGAGACGATGTTAGAATGCATATACTCACATATTTTCGTAACAGCTTTTTGGATGTTATTTTAACATAAGTAATTCTAAATATAAAGTCTAAACTATAAAAATAGCGATCTTTTGAAACGTCATTTATACATATTTTTTAAATTGTTCCTACATTAAAAAGCGTTAATTCTACTCTTATGCAGAAGATGCATAAGAGTAGAATTAACGCTGTAAAAATGCAGTCATTCAGAAGTGTATGTGGAGTGCTGATAGCGGATAGAATAAGGAATTGCATTGACAAAGGAATGCTTTGATGGTTTAGGTACATGGAAAGGATAAATGTAGATTGACGAAAGGAATTTATAAATCTGATGTGAATGAATGCGTTAAACGAGACAGACCTGTTGAGAGGAGGCTGTTTTCCGACCATATCGGTGATATCCTTAAGAAAGCTTTGTGGCCTAGTGCCCATAACTGTAGAGCTTGTACGAGTATGTATGAAGAGAATTGTGGATGGAGGAAGTTGTGTCAGAATCGTGGCGCTCCATTTTCTCTGCCTATCCCTGTGGGAAAAAGGTATGACAATATGATTAATTGATTAAAATTTTGATTCGCAGCATTATAAAAAATAAGTCCTCTGCAGCAATAAAAAAAATCAATTAACAATATTGGAAACATTAAAGTACGGCGAATTACAGCGACTGTAATGCGATTTACGTGAAAAATTGTACGCGAACATTGCATAATGTTGTTTCATTTGTCACAAAAGCGCCAATTTTGTAGGCGAATTTCATTTATCAGAGGCAGAGATGTCCATCGAGTTGATTTTCGCGGATTAACTGTCCGAGCATGCCCGAACGGTGTCCCAAGAGAGAAGTTGTCGCGTGGTGTCACTGTTAGGCCACACAGTTCCGCTACATGCAAGGAATTTTTTACACCTATATTTTATTTAAACGATACAGATTTTATTTACAGCTTTAGTTTACAATATTGGTCACAAATTCAGAAAGTTTTTAAAACTATATTTTGGATAGCATATGGTTTTTCTCCGTCCGCTGGGAATCGCTTCGGTCCATATTCAACCAAAAATGATATTTATTGCTCATAATTAACCTTTAAATAAAATATATTGTTATACTATTAAATTTTAGTATTATATTAAAAAATGTATTAATTGAAAATATTACAAAAGCAATATACAGAATATAAGTTCTTTTTGGGAAGTTTTTTTTATTTACAATTATAATTATATATTCAGAAACACTCACAAACAATTTTCTAACATTCTATACAAATAGCAATTTACGAAATGCCTACACATCTACAATTACAAAGGAATTGCTAACAATACCTTCAAAACAACGAAATTGCTAGGGGAATGGTAAATTATTTTATATAGAAACGGCATACGAAGGTTTTTCCTCGTATTTTTTTCCTCCCTTTCATTTTCCACGGGAGAGGCATAACGGCTTAATAGTATGGAAATGAGCGCGCATCGACGACATTCAGTTTTCCGTATCCTATCCACAATAGAACGTCTTTCAGTCTAATCGAGTCGAAAACGTGATAAGAAAACGTTCCAATGAGAAATATGTTACATCTGTATTAAATCCGCGTGAATATCGTTTCTCGTTGACAATTGACGAGCGACACCTTTAAGAATTACACGTGAGAAAATGATATGGCAAGCGACAGGTACGCTATTTTTGTAACAAAACGCGAAAAAGGTAACCTTTCATTTCTTTATATGCAAGCTTATATTAAGTAGGTAGATAAGGTAACATACTTGTATCACAGAAACTAAGTACATAGTAGACTAAGTACATAATGTATCAAATTGTACTAAAGTATATAAGTATAAAATGTACAATTTATTTAAATTCTAGTTGACATAATCAAATTTTATTGATATAAATACAATACAAACTGTTACAAATAAATATATATTAATATTTTCCATTTATTGTATACAACTTTGGGCTTCACTCGACTTTATTTTCAACTTCAATTTTCTAATAGACCCCGCCCTATCTTAAGCTGAAGCGCGGTCCTTAAATAGAAGTGACTGCAACTACAGTTAAATAACTATAAGTAGCAGTCACATCCACTATGCCGGCCTAGTTGAAACCGGCAACTTACAAGCTGATTCCGAAATGCGACTAACTTATTTCAGGGTATGTTTACTTGTATAATGCTCGCAATGAAATATAGCAATGCTCTTACAAACACAAGATATTAAAGTGAAAATTTATCTGAAAGCTGTATACTCAAGAGGTCTCAACAAACAAACTAGGGCAGTTAAGTAGTCTTATTACGAATAAAGTAAATTTAATTTGCCAAAATAGCTAATACTTTATTTATTAATTATATAAAATATTGCAAATATTTGTTATTAAAAAAAAGAGGTGGATATTTGCTTCGGGTCTGGTTATCAAAGAGTGGTTGGCAGTGGTACCCAGTCTGCCGATCTGGCGTAGTACCACAAGTATACAGACCGTGAAGTGATTTAGTCACGTTTCGGGATCAGCTTGTAAGTTGCCGGTTCCAACTAGGCTGGCATTGTGGATGTGTTTGCTACTCACAGTTATTGAATTGTAGTAGCAGTGACATTCATTCATGGACCACACTTCGGCTTAACATCAAGCGGGGTGCTGTCAGATGTCGAGTCACAATAAAAAAAATATAAATACTAAGGATAAAATATAAAGGCTTAGATTTAATAATTAAGTGATAACCAACAAGCAGAAGTTTAATAAAATCTTATGAAAGGTTTTTACTGCTCGTTATTAAAGTATAATAAAGTTATATTACCAACATATAAGTTAGAATTATCGTTATGAATACAACAGAAATTTAATTAAAAGTATACGATATACGTTGTTAAAAATTAATTAGATGAAATATTATGAAAGGAGCGAATTAAAAAAAAACACGTGGTTTTTATTTCAAGAAATTCCCAGGTGAGTTGCAGATTCATATTGTAGCGTGAGAGGAAAGGTAAATGGACAGGTCTCGAAATGTTAATGTTTTTACAGAACGTTGCGAATGGCAGAGTTTTAATTCATTTCGGTGAAGAGAGAAATATTCATTGGCTGCGAGTTTGAATACCAGAAACTTATATATAATGAAGAAGTAGTTTTTTTTAACATATTATAGATAATTTAAAAACGTTTTTTAGTATTACTAGATATTTGTTCTTTTTTATAGTAGGTTTTTCTTATTGTGGCTCGATATCAAAACCCCGCCTAATAAGCTGAAGTGCAGTCAATAAACGGAGGCGACTTTTACCACAGTTACTAAGACTTTTACAAATAGCAGTTGCATCTACGATGCCGGCCTAGTTGAAACCGACCACTTATAACCTGTTTCCGAAACGCGGCTACAACAGACTTCACGGTCAATACACGTCCTTTAATTACTACCCCAGACCGCCAGACTGTGCACCTGCCTACCACACTTGGATAACCGAAACAAATATATATTTTTAATTAACAAATAAAAAAATTCTAACAAATATTTGTTCAGACCAGGAATCGAACCCTGGACTTTACGCATAACGGACGGTGTAATAACCAATACTCCATGTGTGTCGGCAAAATTATTTGTGGCCAAATTAATAATAAAATCGTTTGTGTCAATACATAATAAATCCTCTATTTCACCACATTTTGCAAATTTCGTTCAAGGTTGTTCTAAAACTATAGTACGGCTGATTACTATTTGTGTTCTCATAACCTCATATTTAGCTTAAATAAAGACCGACTCGCGCAAATTATTAACACTCGTCAGAACGCGGTCGACGCTCTGTGCGCATATTTAATTTTGTCGGACTCGAGTGGCCCCGAGTTTTAATGCAGGACAAACACTGTCACCAACAGTAGTCATAATTCGCAATGAACTGGAATATTTTCATACATATATTACCTTAATAACAAAAGAAGAATAGGGTTTTAGCACTAAAGAAAATAAACGCGAAACTCAATTATTGAGGATTGTTAACAATTTTACCACCATCAATTAAATTGTTACGCCTCACAGGGATAGGCAGAGGCAATGGAGCGCCCCTTGCCACGATCCTGACACAACTCACTCGCTTCCTTCACATCCACAATTCCCCTCATACAAGCTTTACGGTTATGGGCGCTAGGCAACCCTGCTTTCTTGAGGATGTCTTCGATTTTATCGGAAAACACCCTATGGAAAAGAGACGTGACAATTTGATTGATTAATATTGTAAAAGTATACAATATGAGCGCATACTTTGAAAAATAAAATTATATTCATATTTTATTAACCAGCCTTTTTTTACAAATTCATACTTGTCGATTACAAACAATCACGATGAATGAGTCATATTCATTTTGTGCTATCATATTTTATATACGTTGCTCGTATGTTTAATAAAATAATGCATTCTCGCAATAGATTAACTTCATTATCATTATAAAAAGTACTTACCGAGCAATAACTCCCTTCGGGCACTATCCCACTCACTTTTAATCAAAGAATTGCGAAGCACTTAAGTCACTGAACACCACGTTAACCGCTATGTTACTGTGCTCGTACAGCTTCAGCACTGGCAGGACAGGAGTCCAGGCCGGCATCGCGTGCGACACTGACTCATGCGCATCCGAAACACCCTCGTGCCTCTTAATCGCCGTTTCTATTTTTTGAATTTCAGAATAGGAACAAAAGAAGAGGGGAGGCGAGCGCCCTCAGTCTGTCGGCTTTATTTAGAACATCGGCGCATGCCGCGACTCGTCCCGCGTTCGTTCACTCAGGAAAGCCCACTAGAAAGGGATTCCGGCGCCCGATGCGATCCAAGCCATTTATTGCCTTGTTACAACTCGAAAGATAATGCACCCAAAAACTAAAAATAGACGTCCGGTTGGGTATTTAATAACGTTAATTCCGGTTGTGGCGTGATAAATAGTTCCCATTCTCGTTAGCGACGTCCTCTTCGATTATGATTGTTTTTAGGTGAAAGATAAATTTACGTGTCTTCCGGAAAAAAAGTAAATATTAAATCTCAAGTTCATTGCAACTGTTTGGACAGATACATCAAAAGAAAATGTGAAATTTATTTGTTATAATTTAGTTATATCGTTTGGCTTATCTTTTTATGTGGGTATTCTAGATGGCGCTTAAACAGTGATCCTTATTATAGTAAAGATTCTCGGCGTTGAGAGCGATGCCGTGTCGTATGTCACATACCGTCAAAGAGATTCAGCTGATGCAGGAATGCGTCTAGACTAAACTCAACCGGGGACGCTCACATGCCTATGAAATTAAGTCACAAGTGCCAAAATAATCTATTTGAATTCATCACGTGGGAGATATAAATGAGTTATAAATGTAACTTAGGTTTAAACATTCGTTTATAACTTAGTAACTTTCATGAAGGCAAATTGAGACTATCATGAATATGTTAACTTATTAGTAATTATTCATAATTCTATTTATAAAATTGTATTACTTATTAGTTAGTCCAGTTTTCCATACATAATAAGTTCTATAGTGTTATATGCGACCGTAGTATAGTGTTAGTGCAAAAGTCACTCAAATCAAGTGTCCTCGGTTCAAAATCACTTGCCGGTAATAATTTATTTTTGATATACATTCTATGATAGAGTACTATGATACAAGCACTCTATCATAGAATCTCTACCGATCCAGGGTAGTACCACTTCTTACAAGTATACAGACCGTGAAGTGAGCTAGTCGCGTTTCGGGATCAGTTTGTAAGTATCCGATTTCAACTAGGTCGGCATAGTGGATGAGACTTACATATATTCAACTAATGCAGCAGTCACCTCTATTCATGAACCACAATCCAGCTTAACATTAGGCGGGTGCTGTCATATGTAGAGTCACAATAATAAAATAAAAAGCTCTTAATAGCTGCTTATAGAGTTGTAAAAAAATATTTAAACCATGAGTTAGTTTTTTAGGAATAAATTTTAACCATTTTTTTTAAACCATTTTTAGGAATATATTTTTTTATCTACATTTCTATACTAAGCTACTAAAGTGCTTGTATCATAAAAACAGGACAACCAAAGTACATATATCAAAGAAACATTGGTACCGGTGGGTGGTTTCGAACTCGTGCTCTCAGTTTGTGTAACCATTTCACTGCCACTACACCACGGTCGAAACAGATTTAGGTATTAATTTAGATTTAAATAGATTTCGGCAAAATTAATAGTTTACACGGAAATTCAGTTAAAATATATATCTGTAGCCGTAGTTTTAATTATGTATGATTCTCTACCTAGTTTATGTAGCCTCTCTCATATCCATAATACAGATTTAGAATAGCTATCGAAGGGGACATCACCTTAAAACACTTCCCTAACTTATAGTTGCCGCCTACCGATACATTTTTTTTCAATACCCAATCTTTTTTTAGTCACGCCTTGGGTATTAAGTGTTTAATTTGTTTCCTCCTATGAGATTTAAGATAAATGGATGCATATTTGAGTGAGATCTCGGTGTTGATATTCCGACGCTCGTTTCTTTTGATGGATGGCGGTTTAGAGCGAAGGAACACTGATTGACATCTGGCGACTGATGTGTTTTTTTAAATATAGTAAATCTTTACTAATAAAAGTAAGTGATCGCGGCTGTCTTTTTACTTTGTTTTATGGATTCGTCTTTCAATATTGGAATTTAATTTAGTCGTACTTTACTCCATATTGAATGTTTAATAGCGTTTCGTTTTTATTAATGGTTATCGAGGACATTCTCAAGAAAGCTGGGTTGCCTAGAGCCCATAATCATAGAGCTTGTATGAAGAGAATTGTGGATGTGAGGGAAGTGAGGGAGTTGTGTCAGGATCGTTGCAAGTGACGATCCATTGTTTCTGTCTATCTCTGCAGACAAAAGACGTGACAATTTGATTCATAATGACCATCTCTATTACTAATACATAACAGATGTTTAATTGGTACTTCTAGATTTTAAAACAGAATCTACTCTCTAGCAAATAAAAAAAACTGTTAAAAAAAATCCCAAAAGGATAGGCTAAACCAATTAAGTGCCACTTTCCACGATAATGATACTTATCTTTTAGCTACCTTCACATCCACATTCAGGTGATCGCATTATAATTTGTCGCGATCTCCACAGCATAGTGACGGGGATTAAGGGATTAAGGTGAACTGACTCGGATGTTTCAGTCGTTAAGACTCTTGGGCCTCTCCTTGCTTACCATCAGGTACGTCGTCAGATGTTGAATCACAATAAAAAAGAATCCTTAAGTTGTTGTGTTTACCATTAATAAAATCCAGATGGTTATTTTATATGGAGCGTTACTTTCGTTTAGTTGTAGAGTATGTCTTCCAGTTTTGTTTTAGAGTAGACATTTTTCAGTCTATTTAAAACTTGCAACGTGATGGCGACAGTGATCGATCGACCAGATCTCAAATAAAAACAAGAGATACTTCAATTTGCGACTGCATTTTTCAATATAGTGGCGGCCATTTTGTTGTTTTTTTTTTGCAATTCGATTAACGAACGGTAAATAATTAAATAATTTAGGAGCGGTAGGCAGACAAACAATAAATATATAATATATTTATATAATAAAACGGCAAATAACGTAAAGACTTGATAATAATAGGCATTAATACAATACTCTAATATTTACCTATCGTGTTATTAAATTACAACTGTCCTTCGTCTTTTCTATATAAGTATGTATGTGTATATACAACATACTTGTTTTCATAATAAGAGCATAACTTTTTTATGAAAACAATAGCGTTCTTGATACTAGAAACCAAGTATTCATTTTCGGTGTAACAAGACAAAATTCGATTTGATGTCAGGTAGAGTCCTCAATACTTTTACGCAAACATTACCTTGAGAGGGTAAACACCTCCATTGTTTCCTGGAGGACTTTCTCCCCTTTTGAAGAAACATGCGTTTCAAGAGAAACGATATTTTGTTGATAAACGCGTGTTTTGTGAGATAATATTTAAAGGTGCTTGCTTAAATATATACTTGGTTTGTGATGTATTTTTTTACGAGAATTAGAATTCAAAGTTATTCACAAAATATTTAAAAATAAAAAAATAATGAGTGATAGTTAAAAAAAAATACGAGTAAATCAGTTAAACTGTCACGCCTTCTCCCACAGAGAGAGACAGAGACAATGGAGCGCCACTTGCCACGATCCTGACACAACTCCCTCGCTTCCCTCACATTCACAATTCTCTTTACACAAGCTCTATGATTATGGGCATTAGGCAACCTAGCTTTCTTGAGGATGTTTACATGTAAACAAACTGTGAAATAACTTAGTCGCGTTTCGGGATCACTTTGTAGGTTGCTGATTCCAACTAGGCCGGCATAACTAGACTGATTTACGGTTATTCAACTTTAGTAGCAGTCATCTCCATTTATGAACCGCTATCCAGTTTAACATCAGTCGGAACGCTGTAATATTTTAAGCCACAATAAAAATACCTTAATAGCGTATTTAAATTATATTATACCAGGAATTAAAAAAAAAATATTGTTCACAAATACAGTTAAAATTCTTCTCATTGGTTAAATAAAAAATGGGCTTGTTTCAATAATGTTTCCTTTATCAAATAAGACTCTTTACACAAAGGCTAAAACGTAAAAATGTTAAAGTATTTTCTCAGGGGTACAATGTTTTGGTTCGTTAAACAGCAATTGTAATTAATTAGGCGAGGGCTGGTCCGGTCCCTGCTCACCGAACCTGCGGATTTCTTACTGCCTAGCAATAAATATATTTTTTAAAATTTTACCCCTACCTTAACCTTTCTGTCGGTTGTCCCGTCGAGGAAATGGAGTCCTCAATAATTATAACTTCAGCGATTTGTGTCTCTTTCTTTCACTGTAAATTTATTTTTAATTATAAATTTGTAACTTTGGACAGTGAGTTTTGAGAAATTTAATTTAAATTGCTTTTGTATTTTGACTTTTTTTTATTAACACTATTAATTGAAATATTTATGAGGAATTAAACAAATTTTATGCGGCTTACTATCACGTTTATTTTGGTTAATGATTGTACAATTTTTTATTCCGGAGTTCACGTTCATAATGGTCAAGGAGAGACTGAGGTGTTGTGGTCTTCAATTAACGAAAAATAATTGCAATAGTAAGCTGAATAAAATTTGTTAATTCATTAATCAAAGTTTGCGCAAAATCTAGGAAAATTATTAGCTGAGACAGCCGTAACCTTAGTTAGTTTTTTTATCGCTGCATCAGCACTTTTGGAACTCTGTTTTTTTTTGTGACGACATATGACAGCATCCCGCTTGATGTTAAGCTGGACTGTGGTCCATGAATGGATGTCACTGCTACTACAATTCAATAACTGTGAGTAGCAATCAGATCCACTATGCTGGCCTAGTTGGAACCGGCAACTCACAAGCTGATCCCGAAACGCGACCAAATCACTTCATTGTCTGTATACTTGTAAGTGGTGGTGGTTACCATCAGGCAAGTCGAGGTCAGATGTCCGTCACAATAAATGTATTCCGAAGTTTATTTCATAAGATTATATCAGACTATTGGTATACAGACTATTGTCTGCCAATCCGGGGTAGTTACACCACTTTTAAGTGTACAGAACGTCTAGTGACTCAATTGCTTTTCGAGATCAGCTTAAAAGTTGCTGTTTCTAACTAGGCCAGAATAGTGGATGCGACTGTTATTTTCATGTAATTAACTGTAGCAGCAGTCACCTCTATTCAAAGACAAAACTCCAGGTTGACATTAGGCATTTCTACACATTTTTTATAATATTTTTATTGTGACACGACTCGTACATCTGACCTCGACCTGCCTGATGATAAGCAAGAAGAAGTCCAAGAGTAACGACGACTGAAAAAACCGGATTGTTCACGGCTGCCTTAATCGCCGTCACTATGCCGGCCAAAACAATTTTTAGCAACAACAAAAAATGTGTACAGTTAAAAGTGGTACGGGTGGAAAAGGTGGATTAGTGGACGGAGCAAATGACCACTAACTGTGAACCACAGAAGTAGTGAATCTTTTATTATAAAAATTGAGAAAGAGTATTACATTTATTATTTGCATATTTCCTATTCCGCAAGACGAAATATTCGCTTTCTAATTTCTCGCCCGATCGCTTTCGTAACAGAATCTGAATCCTATCTATTGAACAAATTGACATATCCATCGTCGGAAAATTCACGTGCCATTTAAACTTGGACATTTTTGCGGATATTTTCATCTTATTCAATCGTATAAAAAGTAATAATTGCAAAAATAAACCTATTTAATATTTCGGTGTTCAGTTTAGCTATTTATTTGTATTTGTGTTTTTATTGTGTATCGATATATAATAACTGTTACACTCCGCCTGATGTTAAGCTGGAGTGCTGTTCATGAATAGAGGTGACTGTTAGAACAAATCAATAACTGCAACTTTCAAGCTGATCCTGAAACGCAACTAAGTCATGTCACGGTCTGTATACTTGAAATTAGGGCACTACGCCGAATAGGCCGACCGGGCAAATGACCAGCAACTCTTAAACAACCAGAATATCTGCATTATTTTTGACCTACAATTTTTTTATATATATAATATTTTTTTCTAGTAATTAAATATAATGCTATATTACAAATAATATTCCATCTTTATATAAAATTGTACCCTATGTTTGTCAAATACGTCAATAATTTTGATTTTACTATAATATAATAATATAAAAAGACTAATAATATAAAATTGAATAATTTAATAATGATCAAGCAGCTTTAGCAGCTCACGTATTTTCCACATTCTTTCTCCTTTAAGAGAAGCGTAAAAAGCAACTCTGACTTCAGATTCAGATTTAGATTGTCACGCCTCTTTCCCACGGGGATAAGCAGAGACAACGGAGCGCCAATCGCCACGATCCTGACACAACTCCCTCGCTTCCTTCACATCCACAATTCTCCTCATACAAGCTCTACGGTTATGGGCACTAGGCAACCCAGCTTTTAATACTTAGTGTTAAAAAATTAGGTCCAAGACTGAGGAAATAAGCAGTTCTCAGGGTTTAAGGAAAAAGTTGATACGTCTAAGTTAGGTAGGACAATGAATT
Source organism: Tinea trinotella (assembly GCA_905220615.1). NCBI lineage: Eukaryota > Metazoa > Arthropoda > Insecta > Lepidoptera > Tineidae > Tinea > Tinea trinotella. Next base: position 8,268,011 of record HG992314.1, read on the forward strand.
AAACAAATTTTATGCGGCTTACTATCGCGTTTATTTTGGTTTTGATTTTACAATTTTTTTTATTATTCCGACGTTTCGAGAGCTTTGCAGCCATCGTGGTCACGGAGAGACTGAGGTGTTGGTCGTCCTATTGGTTGATGCTGTTATTGTTTCCAAAACTACCCCGTTTTATATTTTGTTTTTCTGTTCCCGGTTTATTTCAAATTTTTGCAAAAATAACTGACGGTGTCATCTGGTTTGGCAGTTTGCTGGACTTGAGACTTGAGTTTGTGAATTATGGAGTCCCAGGTGTTAGATAATCGCCAACCACCTTCTCTATTGAAATTAGGATGCTTTTTAATCTCAATAGCCTCGCGTACCATCCTGGGTATCAGTCGACTTTCTCACAAACTGCAGACTTTCCACTACGTTGGTGTTTTATATCCGCGATATGTTCCCGTACGCGTGTGCATATATTTCTCTCGAAACGTCGGAATAATAAAAAAATTGTAAAATCAAAACCAAAATAAACGCGATAGTAAGCCGCATAAAATTTGTTTAATTCATTAATCAATGTTCGCGCAAAATCTAAGAAAATACTAGGTAGGACAAGTTAAATTTATGTAAATATATAGGTATCTTCTGTGAAAAATGAAAACATGGCTGCTAAAGTTTGATTTTCTTACAAGTTTTACAGGCAACATTATTTTTATTAAAAATACATTCAACCTGAAAAAATTGTAAAAGATTTTTTTATCCATCAGTGTTTTCCATATTTAGTTTTGATGTTTCTAATTGACTAATGTAGTTTTTTGTTTGTTTTTTGCACTGTAATTGAAAAGCTGTAATGACATTAGACCTCGATATGTCTGATGGGGCAAGAGGAGGTCAAGGGTGCCAACAACTGAAAAAACCGACTCAGTTTACGGCTGCCTCAGTCGCCTTCACTATGCCGGTCAATTAAAAATTATAATAAATGACATAAGTTTGCGATGATATATTGGATTTTTTATATAAAGCTACTAGAAAAAGAAACAGGACGAGCAAAGTATATTGATACATTGATACCGGCAAGTGGTTTTTAACCCATGCTCTTGATTTGCGTGACCATTGCATTGCCACTACACTACCGTCACCTTAAATTATACGAGTAATTACTCGTATAAATTACTCGTATAATTACTCGTATCGAGTAAAGTACTCGTATAATTAGAATTACTGATGTCAACGCCAACGAGCTTTTGTCCTGTGTCCATTTGTATGCAACAAATTAGATTAAGATTTATTTATTAAGTAACTTATTAATTGGGACTGGGCAGGACATCTCTGTCGCATGTCCGATGCATTATGGGCCAAGTCCACTACTGAGTGGACTCCAGATTGCAAAAGACATCGCGGCAGGCCCAAACGGAGATGAGATGGACACCTACATGGCGAAAGATCGCTAAATGTCGTGAGTCATTAAAAATAGAGAGGGAGGCCTTTGCCCAGCATTGAGACAAATAAATAGGCTTATAAGAGTAATAAAATATTAAGTAAAAATATTAGGAGCCCCTAAGGAGCACTTTTACACGTCAAAATTACACAATAATAATTAATATAACATAATAATTACAATACAGTAAATAATTACGACAGCTTCAGATACCATTGTCAAGTTAATAATAATATATACTTAAGCTTTATTGGTAATATTATACACGTATATGATAGTAATTAAGGCGACCGTGGTGTAGTGGCAGTGAAATGGCTACGTAAACCGAGTGGCACGGGTTCGAAACCACTCACTGGTAGATACCAATGTATTTTTGATATATGTACTTTGGTTGTCCTGTTTCTATGATACAAGCACTTTAGTAGCTTAGTATAGAAATTTATAATACAATTAAAATTAAAATAACCCAAGAGCAATATTGCGTGACCTGCAGTCGATAACATTGTCATCTTTTATAATATTGAAAAAAAAATTTCAAATCTAAGTAAATTTACCTAATGTATTGTAAAAGTTAGCTGCTGTAGTTTATACATTATGTAAAGTTACTTAGGTTAGTTATTATTAGGTATTATAAGTTATAATGATTTCCCATTTAATCCCAATTCGTTAATATGAGAAAAGTTTAAACATTAATGTTTAATTTGTAACTTTGCTAATCGATTTCAATAAAACTTTGTTACAAAAGGTAATGTTTCATACTTTACTGTTGAGCCTTAAATTATACTTTAAGTATTTATAAAATCGATTCTTGATCATTTAAAATTTAACAATGAAACCTACGTAACAATAACGTAAAAATATTACCACAGAAATATATAGCTACAACTCTAAATCGATTATTTATTTTGAAAATAGTTTTTTATTTATCATTTTTATAGCACCTCGCTAGATATTAGACTGGAGTGAGTTCTATGATCAGATGCGACTGCTACTACAGTTAAATAACAGCACGTAGCAGTCGCATCCACTATGCCGACTCACACGACAACATTGATCCCCAAATGTTATACTGCTATAACATTGATACTGCTTTATTGCTCTTAGTGAGTAACAATTTTAGTTAAAGCACTATAGTTCTATCTCTTGTTGATTTGCTGATCTGAGAGGATTCATGATGGTGCCTCATCAGATACTCTCGGTCTTTAATTTGATAACGGTCCAGCTAATGGCTCATAGTGAGTAACAATTTTAGTTAAAGCACTATAGGTCCATTTCTTGTTGATTTGCTGATCTGAGAGGATCCATGATCAGATTTTTTAGATCCGGAATGTTTTATTTTATCGCACTAACTTTTCTACACTTAGTTTCCTACCTTCAAGACAAATCTAATAAGTCCAAACTTAGTATACCAAAAAAAGTTTGAACACATCCAGGATTTCGTCTCCTACCTTCGAGTTCCATCATCAGAGTAGCTCAGTGGTACCAGTTAAAACACACATGTATTTGTATACGTTTTTATTTCAAATGTTAAGTCACAGATTTGTTTAAAAGTAAAGTAAATACCTATAAGGCTGGGAATACAAGTCCTATTTTCCTCTCCGATAGTCCGATCCGATTGTCTGATCAGACAATCGGAAAGCACTCGTGCCATACATTTGTTTGAATACTTAATACACGTCAGATCCGATAGTCGGATCGGATGTCTAAATCGGAAACAACGCCAAGGCGCTTACGATTTTATGGCCGATCCGATTGTCTGAAGGTGCAGTTTTCATACAGAATACAGAAACAAAATAGACGTCCGATTCCTACTTCCGATTAGTAAATAATTTGCTCAGCAATATCGGACGTGTATTCCCAGCCTTATGCGTGTTTAGAACGGCAACCCTTGTACGTCGCTATGCGACGAAGATTGTTATTTTATGTCAAATAAATATGCCATTGTTAAAACACGTAAAAAATGTTATAATTTTTCCCCTAAAATATTCAATCAAGGTAATCGATCTAAACTGCAAACCAACCTCGCCATATGAATATTTTAAGGGAAAAATTATAACATTTTTTACGTGTTTTAACAATGGCATATTTATTTGACATAAAATAACAATCTTCGTCGCATAGCGACGTACAAGGGTTGTCGTCCTAACCAGCGCGTCTAAGATCGCTACCGCAGCTAACAAATCGAGCTGATGACCTTGAAACCCCTGATCAGATCTTCATCAATTGTAGCTAAGAACCATCTCGACCACGTCAGCTTTCAAATAAAACAAACCGCATCGTAATCGGTCCATTCGTTTAGGAGCTACGATGCCACAGACAGACACACAGATACACAGAGCCACAGATACACAGATACACAGACAAGTCAAACTTATAACACCCCTCTTTTTGGGTCGGGGGTTAATTAAAAATAGATATTACTTTAAAAGATTTTATATGTAACAGAACAGCTAACTTAGCTATATATATTATATGTACTACACATATAAGTTGTATGTGCTTAGAGTCATAGTGGAATCTAAACTACGTATGAAATGAAATTCCTAACATTTGCACCACTGAGTTATGGCAGCTCAATATTGCGAGCCTCGCACGACAGTTGTAAATGAAAATGTAGGTTATAGAAAACACAGTATAAAAGATCAAATAAATACAGACAACATAACTAAAAAACTATGAATTAAACAAATTTTGTGCGGTTTACTATCGCGTTTATTCTGATTTTACAATTTGTATAATTCATTAATCAATGTTCGCGCAAAATCTAAGAAAATACTATGAAAAACTATAATAATAGTGAACATGTGTTTGGCCGGCAGAACTCATAAAAACAACATTCACATTAAATTAAACAAATTTTACGCGGCTTACTATCGCGGTTAATAAAATCAAAATAAACGCGATAGTAAACCGCATAAAATTTGTTTAAATTAATAATCAATCAATCAATCAAATTGTCACGCCTTTTTCCCACAGGGATAGGCAGAGACAATGGAGCGCCACTTACCACGATCCTTACACAGCTCCCTTGCTTCCTTCACATCCACAATTCTCTTCATACAGGCTCTGTGGTTATGGGCACTAGGCAACCTAGCTTTTTTGAGGATGTCTCCGATTTGGTCGGAAAACACTCTCCTGGGCCTGCCTTGTTTAACGCATCCATCCACATCAGATTTATAAATTCCTTTCGTCAATCTACTTTCACTCATCCTTTCCATGTGCCCAAACCATCGAAGCATTCCTTTGTCAATCCTTGTCACTACATCTTCTTTCAAACCACATCTATCACGTAGTGTGCTATTCCTTATTCTATCCGCTATCGTCACTCCACATACACTCCTTAATGACCGCATTTCTACAGCGTTAATTCTACTCTCATGCTTCTTCTGCCATACCCAACTTTCACTCCCATACATTAATGTAGGAACAAGCACCGCATTATGAACAGCCATCCGTGACTTTTGGGACATTATTTGGCTGTTCATTATATTATGGATGGCACCGTTCACTACGTTACCCTTTTGCACTCTTCTCTCAATATCTTCATCACACTTTCCATCCCTAGTAAACATACTTCCCAAGTAAACAAATTGTTTGACTTGTTCCACTTTCTTTCCGTCTATCGTTATCTCACATTCTGTCATTTCATCCTCTCTCTCCAAAACCATTACTTTTGTTTTACTTACATTCACTTTCATACCTTTCTTTTCTAAATTCTTTTCTAAATTAATAATCAATGTTCGAAAATAATATATTCGCATGTTCCGTCGTGAGGACGACTTTGGCATTCATAAACTGCGTCTTCAGTCATCGACGCTTTTGGACATTAACTTGTTGACCAAGGTCAGTTATCGTGTTACAATAATAAAATAATACACTTAAATATTATTAGGTATCTATAACAAACATCCATATGAAAGAATTCATCAATGACTGGGAACCACTGCCTACCACTCTTAAACAATCAATGCGGGACAAGATCCGCCTCTTTTTAATCAAATTTTTAATATTATTATTATTATTATTCAATTAAATCAAATAACATTACAAACAAAAGCTATGAAAGAAATATTTGCTTCGACTGGGAATCGAACCCAGGACTTTATGCGTACCTAACGGACTGGTGTACTAACCAACGCACCACGCCTGTCTACGAAATTGATGATGATGATAATGACTTTTTTATTGTGATTCGACATATGACAGCACCCCGCTTGATGTTAAGCTGGAGTGTGGTCCATGAATGGTTGTCACTGATACTATAATTTAATGACTGTAACTAGCAATCAAATCCACTATGCCGGCCTAGTTGAAACCGGCAACTTACAAGCTGATCCCGAAACGCGACCAAATCACTTCACGGTCTGTATACTTGTAGGTGGTGGTACTACCCCAGATCGGCAGACTGGGTATCACTGCCTACCACCATATTTTTACTTTAGTTTTATTTTACCCTACCTATTACCTATTTATATTTACTATTACGAGTATATTATATTGAACCTAACATTTGTTGATGAATAATGCTTTGTATGCTTGTACAAAAGTAAGCTTATTTTAAGTAATATTACTTTCATAAAGTTAGGGGTAGGCCTACAGATATCGTATAATGTTCAATTTTATTATAAAAACTATAGGTTCGTATATGTTAAGATGTTCAAAAGCATTAGGTAAGCCTTATGTTTGTAGAAAGGGTGGTTATTGATTTTATGCCTAATTCAAGCTTATATGTCATGATAATCTAGATGAATGTCTGAGTGATACCTCTAAATAAACACTCGCATTTAATACGGATTATACTAATTAGACTTGTATATCATAAATCATCGCTAACCGCTTTGTATTAACAAATATTTGCATTTCAAACATGTTAATATATTCGGAAAGTGTTTCCGAAATTAATTTTTGCTTTTTTGACGTTAGTTATAACTGATAATTGATTTTGTAATTCATCTCTATTTTTTTTATTGTGACTCGACATATGACACCACCCCGCTTGATGTTAAGCCGAAGTGGGTCCATGAACGAATGTCACTGCTACTACAATTCAATAACTGTGAGTAGCAATCACATCCACCATGCCGGCAACTTACAAGCTTATCCCGAAACGTGACCAAATCACTTCACGGTCTGTATATTTGTAAGTGGTGGTACTACCCCGGATCGGCACACTGCCTACCACTCTTTGATAACCAGACATGAAGCAAATATTTACCTCTTTTTTTATTAACAAATATTTCCAATATTTAATATGATTATTAAATATTACAAATAAAAGCTATGGAACAAATATTTGCTCCGACTGGGAATCGAACCCGGGACTTTACGCGCAACAAACCAATCGCTAAACCGTTCATCCACGCCTGTCGCCTCTAGTAGTAATTTAATATTAGTTGTACTTAATGTTATTAGTCTGGAAATAAATGTTAGTAATCCGACTTTACGACTGTCATGGTTCCTATGCGGACGACAGAAAATTAAATTAAAAAGCAATATTTTTACAACAATAAGAAAATACTAGGTATATCTACTTATATCATTTGTACCTATGTATAATAATTTAAAGCAGAAAGCTTAGCAAAAATAATTCTAATTAAGTGCGCCCTACGTAACCAAAAGGGGTAATCAAAGAAGGAAGCAGAAAGAGTGCCGAAATTCTATTGTAAAAATTTCGACGTGGATTTCGTTAAGGGAAAATGAGTATCGTTCTTCAAGTCCAGCCATTGTACCCTTGACGGAAATAACATCTAAGGGCTGCTTCTACTAATAAATTAGATGCCCGCATGGACACCCTCTGAGATAGCGAAGCACGACCCAAACGGGGTTATGAATAATGAACCACGTCTTAAGGACACTTTGTCATCAATTCTCCGTTTTATTTATATAGTTAAGATATTTTGACATTGTTTAATGTTTATTTTATATAAACACCTAAAGTAAGTATCAAGGTTTTAAGGTTGTACCTATTTACACACCCTTTTTTACACAAGCTTTTTTCTTATTTCTTTCTGAGGACATACGGACATATTATGTCCTTATGTACGAACTTCAAGGATTTCTGCTTTGTTGATATGTCTAGATAGCAATATGATGTCTAGCCTAAGTTAAACTGAAACGCGATCCATAAGCGCAGGTAACTACAATAAGCTACAAGCTCCATAAGCTACAAAAAATATATATGCAGGCAGTATTTATTGGAGTCGCATACACTATGTAGGTCTGGTTTTGTATGAATGTGTAAATTTAGCTTTTCTAATAAATTAAACAAATTTTATGCGGCTTACTATCGCGTTTATTTTTTGTTAATGATTTTACATTTTTATTATTATTCGGACGTTTCGAGAGCTTTGCAGCCATCGTGGTCACGTATATCAGAGAATTTGTTATTTTAATTGATATTTAGGTTTCCTAATTAGAATATTGACCTTTTGTATGTATACATGTTCCAAATTAAGAGAATTCAACTAAAAATACAAGATCGCAAGTATACAGACCGTAAAGTGCCGGTTCCAACTAGACCGAGATAGTGGATGCAACTGACACTCACCACTACGGTTAATAACTAACTGTAGTAGCCGTCACCTCTATTCATGGATAACACTCCAGCTTAACATCAGGCGGTGTGCTGACATAAAACATGTCGATCAACAAACGCCTGATATTAGTAGATCAACAAATTCTCATTGTGTATTAAATTGTTCAGGCGTTTTTAGTTAACCATTTTTGTTTTATTATAAATTAGTACAGTTCTTTCCATTTTAATAGTTATAGTTTTTTTTGTATTTTTTTCTTCTCATTTTTATACTAAGCTACTAAACGTGCTTAGGAAACTGTTTTTAATGTTTCCGTTTTACTGAAATCATTCCTTTCTCTTTATATTTTGTTAGATTATAGTGTTTTCCAAAGTTTTGCGCGAATATTGTTATAAAATTTAATATTAAGGTTTGTAAAATTTTGCTTGGGTCCTATGACAGATGCCAAAATGACTTTACTAGTCCCATCACTAGTATAGTACTCGTATTTTTGTTAACAGATGTAACCTTGACGGAGCGGCAAGATTTCTTTTTGTTACATGATTTATTGTTGATTGTTTTAAAAATTGTTGTGTTATTATTGTATGATAAATATTATTGGTAAGCTATGGTTGTAATTACGAAAATAAATAACTTTGTAATGGACGATCGAAGAGAGACGCTGCTACAATGTTAAGTCGTCCGAAAATTTCTCATGTGTCACAGGACCCAAGCTACATTTTTAGCCGACTTCAAAAAAGGAGGGGGTTCTCAATTCGACCAGTATGTTTTTTTTTTTTATGTTTGTTACCTCAAAACTTTTGACTGGTTAAACCGATTTTAATGATTCTTTTTTTATTTGATAGCTGATGCTTCCCGTTTGGTCCCATTTTAATTTGGTCCAGTTCTGATAATGGCATCCATGAGAAAATCATATAAGTCTTAAATTTTCAACATTCTAATTTATGTTTGTTGGCGGATAACTTCGTTGTTTATGAACCGATTTTGATAATTCTTTTTTTGTTAAAAAGAAGATATTTCAAAGGTGGTCCCATGATAAAGAAATCAGGGTTTAACCGACCTCAAAAAAGGAGAAGGTTTCTAAAATGACTGTATATATCTTTTTTATGTTTGTTCGCGGATAACTTCGTTGTTTATGAACCGATTTTGATGATAAGGGAAGGGGAAGGGAAGGGAAGGGTTTAACCGACTTCAAAAAAAGAGGAAGTTTCTCAATTCAGCCGTTTATATTCGTTGTTAATGAACCGATTTTGATTATTCTTTTTTTGTTGGAAAGAAGATATTTCAAAGGTGGTCCCATGATAAGAAAATCAGGGTTTGATGATGGCAGACCAGAGAAATCGAGGGGATCTTCATCGTAGGGGCGACTAGTGCGTTTGTTAAGTTTTTTTTATTATGTCTAATCGTTTCCGTCTATCATTTTCCGTCTGAAGTAACCGTCTTCTCTTCATTCGAGAAGCATCTTTGCTCGGTCTAACCATCACTTAAAATAGTAAAATAAAATAATTTCTAACAAAAAAAAACCGACTTCAAATAGTAAACTAAAAAGCAAAAAATAAAATTTCTTCGCACAAAGTAATACGTATTTTCATTTAGTTAAATAGAAATGATTAAATAATTACTTTATAATTTTGGAGTCGGTGCCAAGTCAATGCTACAACAACCTTACTACTATATCAAATTACTAAGTACACACAATATTATTAAATATTCTTATAAAAATATAAGAATCGGTACCTACTAACTATCAAAGTACCTTTTTTAATATTATGTACCTAAATACTGGCTTACAAACTACTAGTAAATGAAAACGAATTATGAAAGGACACTGAATACAACTTAGACATATAGTAGCTATTTACATAACAAATGTACTCAAGATATCAATGTTGAAATAAATCAAAAGAATTTACTAAAATGAAATACTCAAAATGGAATCCAATGGCATTTAAATATGAATAACTATCCAATACTTATAATAATAGCATGAACGTATTAAATTTAAAAAAATCACAAAATCTGTTAGCAAAACCAAAACAAGGATAATAAGGAAGTACTGATAATTACCACAGAACAGATATTTCGTGATAATTACCTACTAATATTATCGTCAGTTGTTAGAAAGATGCATCTATACACAGTTATTGTTTTACTTGGCACCGACTTTAAAATTATAAAGTAATTATTTAATCATTTCTATTTAACTAAATGAAAATACGTATTACTTTGTGCGAAGAAAATTTATTTTTTGCTTTTTAGTTTACTATTTGAAGTCGGTTTTTTTTTGTTAGAAATTATTTTATACAAAGTATAGATATAATTTATTGTGATTATTTTAATATGAGGTTTTGAACGCTATGCATTTATTCGTTGTCGCGAAGAGAGTGACGACTATTATTAATAGAAAAAAAGATAAAAACAAAACGACGGCTACTACAGCTAAATAATCTCAAGAAGCTGTCGCATCCATGCCGGTCCAGTTAAAATCGTCTATTTTCAATTAGATTCCGAAACGTGAATCTACAGTCTATACATTTAAAAGTGGTGCCTACGGATCGGTAGACTGGACAAAAAAACTACCAACTGGCCCTAATATTTTATTACAATACTACAAATATTTGCTCCGACAGGTACTAGAACCCGTGACTTCGCGTAGCGTTAACCAATGTGCTACGCAGGACGTCAAATAAACGTTGTCTAAAAGGAATAAAATAGCTTCACAATATAGCCTAATATTAAGCAGATAAGATCCTTCAGTGATTCCGTCACGGCAGTAATATTATAAAAGAAAGTATGAAAAAGATGTTATATACTTAGTCTATTCATAAACTGTAACATATGAATGATACCATCCTTTTATGCAGATTAAAACTTGGTAAAATAATGTTAAAATGTTACATAATTTTACTTTAATACACTTCTGAAATGGGGTCGTTGCCGTGTAGGTAATACGCAGATAATTCCGACAGGCGAATCAAGGCCATAGGTACCGGTCAGTGGTTGGATGGGTGACCGCTAATAAAAAAATATCTCGACTACTGCACTCGAGTTTGAGATAGAAAGTTAAACTATAGGTCCCGGTCGTTGTCAATAGATGACGATCGTAAAGTGACCCAAATGACATAAAACTGTCGCACCCCAATTGGCAAGGGAGGAGAAGTTCGAACAGAGGGCTGTACACAGTAGTGGGACGTATAAGGCTGATTATAGTGATTATGGTAATATTTTTGAATATTGTTGCAAATCATTAAATGTTACCTTCCTCATTATTATATAATGAGGTAGGTAACATGAATTGTTCACTGCTGAACATAGGCCTCCCCCAAAGAATCCCACAATGATACCTTTAGTTGGTCATGGGTTGGCGCGTCGTTTCTTTCTAAAACAATTGACAAATGGGCTGCTTTACCAACCCATGTGTTCTCCAAATCCTATATATAACCTTAGATCCTTTAAGTGATGCGTGAAGAAGCACATTTGTCCGGCATAGTGACGACGATTGCGGCGGCCGTGAACTGACTCGGTTTTTCCAGTAGTCGGCGCTCTTATATCTCATCATACTTACCATTAGACAGGTTGAGTCGAGATTATGAAATAACTGGTTCTATCCAATATAAAATAGGTACATTTAGAAAATTATTCAATTAATATTCATCTGGTGCGGGCGTCTAAAATCAAAGGGTGAAAGCCCATTTAATTTCGCTTGAGCAAATTATCAAGTTTCTTAGAGGGATTTACACTCAATTAGCCACATTCCTCTGATGCCATTTGTGGGTACGTTTTATTTGTTAAGATTATTGCTAACGGTTGTCTATGCTATTTACCCTTTGCTTTATCTACACCTTTTAATGGTTTTAATTATAACATTATAAAAACTATTTTGTCTTCATGTAGTAATTTCTCTTAGTCTAAAATTTAATCCTGTAACTATATTTGCGACAGAGTTCAATTGTACTGCTTAAAATGTCACAGAGGGCTGAGTAAAGGCTTGTTACTTTATGTTGATCTAAATTATATTATAGGATACATTTAAAGACTACATTTAATTGAGGTTTGTTAAACGAGACAGAGGGAGGGAGTTGTGTCCGGATTACTCATAATTAGTTTCGTGGCAGCCGTGAACTAACTCGATCGTTTCAGTCGTCGTCATTCTTGGATCTCCTCTTGCTTATCATCAGGCGGGTCGAGGTCAAATATCGTGTCACAATAAAAAAAATTGTTGACCACTTGCCACGATCCTGACACACTTGACTCTCTCACTTCCCTCACCTCTACAATTCTTTTTTTTTTATTTTTATTTTTATTATTGTGTCAGCACAAGCTAGGCACTAGACAACCCAGATTTCTTGAGAATGTCTCTGATTTGGTCGAATAACATCCTCCTGGGTCTGCCCCGTTGCATCCATCCACACCAGGTTTATTTTATTTCGTAAATGTATTATCACTCATCCTTTCCATGTGCCCAAACCATCGAAGCATTCTTTGTCAATCTTTGTCACTACATCTTTTTTTTTTCAAACCATATCTTTCGCGCACTGTGCTATTCCTCATTCAATCCGCTATCGTCACTTCACATACTTTTAATATTATCACTTTATTTTTAATTAGGGCGACATAAGGAATGCTGGCTTTTCTACTAGCAGTTATTTATTTATTTTATTTATATTTCGATACTAAGATACTAAAGTGTTTGTATCATAGAAACAGGACAACCAAAGTACATATATCAAAGATACGTTGGTACCGGTGGGTGGCCACGAACTCGTGCCCTCTAGTTTGGGTAACCATTGCACTGCCACTACACCACGGTCGCCTATTGAACTGTCACCTTCATTAATGGCAGCGTGCTAGCATACTCATATATATAGGGCCACAATAAAAATGGGACAATTTGATTAAACTTTGTAAGAGGCGCATCATTGTGTATGAATACCGTTTAACTTACAGAACACGTATTCTATTCCACTCGGTGAGTACGATTTTAAATCTAGAGTAAAGTGATGTATAAAGTTGAGACGTGAGATTCGAGGCGGTAGAATTTATGGGAACATGCACTCGTGCCTCCACAGAAGAAGGCTTGGTCACAATTTTCTACCAGATATGTCAATTTGTTAGGGAATATTTTTCTATTTTTATCTTTTACTTTACTTTGTGAAAAAGTTCAAATAATATGGTGTCATTTCATTTATGATTTTGTTCCGCGTTAAGTGGCACACATCGGGTTCGATCCCCGGTTGCAAAAGACCGATGTGCAAACATGGATTTTTTCTATCCAATTTTCATTATTAATTTATACATGATATTTTAAAATTATTATTTTTTAAAATTTCACGAGAGTCCAATTAAAATTTTCTTCAACAGTAGATCATTAATTAAGGATTAATGATCTGAAGTCATAATTAAACGTCAATATTAGTTTAGGAATTTAAATAAACTAGAATCTATAGGTACCTACTTTATACTAGTTGTGTAAGTTCGAAAATATGTATAATCATTAATTTCACGCCATAAGTTCGTTGCAGAGTATGCTGTCATGTACTAAGAGAACCGGGGTTCAGATGTCGCGTTTAAACAAAAATAATTATTTAAGTGAAAACCATTGTTATATTGTTATTTAACAAAAATAAATCTATACAAAATGATTGCTATGCAAGACTGCGCAAACCTCAAAAATAACAAAAATAATCCCGCAGAGCTTAGCAGAGTTACTGTTACTGAGTTACTACAAGTCGAGCGCGGACAAATGCACTTGAACATGGCGGAGACAACTCAAATCCCAGATAACTTGGCTAGATAAGGACCTGCAAATGAAAATACGACATTTAATTACTTTTACCTAAAGTGCTAATGAGATTAACGATTAAAGTCTCCGACACTTATGCAGTAAGTCAAGGTAGCTAAAGACTGACTTTATTATTATTATTTATTATTGTGGCCCTACATATTCCGACCATATATCTACACCATTCCGCCTGATGTTAACCTGGAGTGCGGTCCATGAATGGGGACGAAAGTTAATACAGTTAAACAACTGTGGGTAGCAGTCACATCCACCCAGCTGAAACCGACAACTTTCAGCCTAAAACGAGACCAAACCACTACATAAGAAATTTAGTTTTTTTTTTATTGTGACACGACATCTGACCTCGTCTCGCCTGATGATAAGCAAGAGGAGGTCCAAGAGTGACGACGACTGAAAAAACCGGGTTTGTTCACGGCTGCCCCAGTCGCCGTCACTATGCCGGCCAAAGGTGCTTCTTCACGCATCGCTTGAAGGATCCAAGGTCATAGGATGGAGAGAACACATGGGCAGGCAAAGCATTCCACTTGTCAATTGATCTACAAAGAAAAGACGCACCGAACTTTTTAGTTCGACTGCCGATTCGGTCAATAAAATGCGGATGCTTTCCCCGACCTGTGCGGGTATTACGGGAGTGAAACGATGAGGTAGGAACAAGGTTAAAGAGCTCCTCGGAACATTCCCCGTGGTATAGGCGATAGAGGACGCACAGAGCCGCCATGTCTCTTCGTAGTTGTAGGGGCTCCAGAGTTCGCGTGACCTCTGCATCACCTATGATCCGGACAGCTCGGCGCTGCAATGAATCCAGGGCATTAAGAAGATACTTGGCAGAGCCGTCCCAGAGGTGCGAACAGTACTCCGCGCAAGAGCGAATCTGTGCCTTGTAAAGTAGCAGGCGAAGCTCTGGCGCGAAGAACCGCCGCACCTTGTTCAGGATGCCAAGTTTGCGGGAGGTGGTCTTAATGGCCCGCTCGATGTGGTCCCTGTGATTCAGGTCGCAGCGAAGGGACATTCCAAGAATGTCCAGTCTGTCCGAAGCACTGAGGGAGATGTTACAAAGAGAGGGAAGGGGAGTAAACGGGATTTTTTACTAAACATTCATAGTCGATAAAGCTATATAATATTTATAGTACGAGTATATCAATTATTATCTAAAATTGTTAAATCCATGGTTAATATCGTGATATTAAACAATACCATGGTATTAAATTTTGCAATACAATTTACTGCTCTTGCTTATCATATATATATATATATATATATATATATATATTGTATAAAATATATCATGAGAACAACTTTTTCAGACAAAAATTTTAATAAATATTTTAATAACTTAAATATCGTATAACATTCAAATTTAACTTTTTGAATGTTGTACGAATTATGTGCCTTAAATCAGCAGCTGAGTACTAAAATTTAATAACTGCAAGTCGACGTAGTTTAAATCAGGCAACTTTTTTTTCTTATTAACATTTCTATACTAAGCTACTAAAGTGCTTGTATCATAAAACTTTAAAACTGATCCCGTAACGAGACTGAGTCACCTGAGCATCTTTATACTTGAAAGTGGTGGTAGTACCATCGCGGTGCTACTCCGGCACGCAGACAAGGCAAGTGACCATGAATAGTCTGCCTACCACTCTTTTGTACGAACTAACAAGCAAAACTAAAACGTGACTCCAATTTATGTTACGTATTCAAAGTATATTTCTATATAAGCTTTTGCAACGAGAAACGGGTTTAAGATTGCATGTTAAGCTACTTATAAATTTCTTATTATAGAGAAAATTCAAGACATATGACACTTATCCTAATGCAAGATTCTGTACAATGGAATTTTTACTTATATTTTTTTGTAGGTAGGGAGATAAGTCACAAAAATAATAACAGTGGTGCATGCGATTATGCATTTATTAATTAGTAGGTACTAGGGGTGAAATGGTCTTTGATAAGGCGACCGTGGTGTAGTGGCAGTGCAATGACTACATAAGCCGAGTGGCACGGGTTCGAAACCACTCACCGTTTCTCACCGTTGTACTGTTTCTATGATACAAGCACTTTAGTAGCTTAGTATACCAGGGGTAGTCCAGGGGTGTAAGTTGAAATTTGCCGGTTTTTTCGATAAAGAAAACACTTAATTTTCAGAGGAATCTCAATTTTTTTTAATTCAAAGTATTGACCATTGGTTTCTACACATTTCGCCCATTTCTTGGTATCCATAATTCAGGCAAATTATGGATACCATCCCAAAAAAACTTTTTCTCTTTCGAGGCAAACCAATCGACAAACCATTTTTCGACTTCTTCAAAATTAGCGAAGCACTGCTCTGCAAGGAAGTGTCCCATCGATGCGAAAAGGTGATAGTCGGACGGGGCGAGGTCTGGAGAGTACGGCGATTGCGATAATATTTTCCAATTAAGTGTTTTTAATGTGTCTTTCACCAGTTTAGCGGTATGAGACTGCGCGTTGTCATGTTGCAAGATAACTTTGCCATGTCTTTGGGCCCATTCCGGCCGTTTTTCGATCAACACATGATTCAAATTGATCATTTGTTGTCGGTAGCGATCCGTGTTCACCGTTTCACCAGGTTTTAACAACTCGTAGTACACCACACCACACGTAGTACACCACACTGGCGATTTGGCCTTGCAGTCGATGGGCCGGCTTCACCAGGTGAAAGCCATGATTTTTTCGCTTCGGGTTCTCAAAATAAATCCACTCTTCGTCCCCCGTGACAATTCGATGCAGTAAAGATTTCCTTTCGAATCGTTGAAGCAGCATTTCACAAACGGTTTTTCGATTTTCCATTTGTCTATCGTACAGCTGGTGTGGCACCCATTTTCCATACTACTGTATCTTTCCCATCGCTTTTAAACGTTGGCAAATTGATCCTCGAGTCACATTTAGTGTTTCTGCCAATTTTTGTAGCGATTGGGTTGTATCAACATCCAATGACGCCTGCAATTTCTCGTCTTCGAACTTTTTCGCTGCACCAGGATGTTCATTGTCTGTCAAATCGAAATCTCCACTTTTAAATTGACAAAACCATGTCTCACATGTTCTAATCACTGGAGTATGTTCACCATAAGTTTCTACCAGCAACCGGTGAGCTTCAGCTGCTTTTTTCTTTTGATGAAATAAGAAAAGCAACGAATGCCGCAAATGCGATTTACTTGGAACGAAACTCGACATATTCACTGAGGTAAACAAATATGACGCTATTATTTTGGCGGAATGTGACTTACGTATTTTTGTAGGTTAATGTCAATAGAAAAAAATGACATACATGCCAAATCATAGAAGTTTATACATAATGCTAGCGACGTAAAACCGGCAAACTTCAACTAATACCCCTAGGTAGATATGTATAATAATAAAAAAATATATAATTTGGTTGTCCAGTTTCTATGATAGAAGTACCTTTACAATTCAAATAGCATAAGTTTAAGACATTATACGTTAGAGAAAGAGGTTTAATAGAAATAAAAAGAGAATAATACTTATTACAGGCACGTGTCTCGAAGGATTACGCGAAACGAAAGACGTTCTATACGAAGTAAAAAGAGTAAGTACGAATTTATGGATGTGAGATCCGCCGTGAAATTTATCACTTTGAACTGCAGCGCTGCGGAGACGCGTTACTGCAAAGGAAGCGCAAGTCTTGTAAGCGCAATTTAATTGTGTTCACTGGATTTAAAAAAAAACATGTTGCCTAATAACACATTTTATCGTTGTCAATTCTTTTGTTCATGTAAATAACTAAACATTAATTTTTACATATTTATGACCTACTAGCTACCCGGCGAACTTCATACCGCCGAAAAGTCAATGAATGTTGTGTTACAGATAATCTAAACTTAAATTGGGTGAATCAAACATTTAAATCGATTTAAATCTTTGTTGTGAATTGAGTTTTTTTTTATTGTTACTCGACATATAATCGTTTCTATTTATAAATAATACAACATAGGTTTTTGAGCAACATATTTTTACTAAAATGCCAAAATTGACAATTTGATTTCAATTCTCAACAGCTTGATATATTTTCCTTAGCTTACCCAAAATAAATTTCTGAATGCACGCAATTTTGTATGGGACAATGATTTTACTTTTATTTTATTTATTATTCACACAATATGTTTATAAATTATAGCCTATATGTTATTCTGATGTATAAGCTATACTATCGAAAGTTTCATTGAATCTATTTAGTAGTTTTTGCGTAACAAACATCTATCTATCTATCCATACTCACAAAGTTTCACGTTTATAATAATAAGTAAGGATATATTTTTTATTGACAGCATTCCGCCTGTTGCTAAGCTGGAGTGCGGTCCATTAATGGAGGCGACTGGTACTACAGGTCAATAACTGAAAGAAGTCTCAGTCGCATTTACTATGCCGGCCAAGACAATATAGTTATTACAAATATTAGTTTTAGACGTTCTAAAGTTTTGAATCTAATCCTGGTTGTTTATGGTTCGATATTTATCGGACTGTGTCGGATCAATATATTTGAACCGATTTGCTGTAGTAATTTATTTATGACGTATGAGAGCTTGTCCACTTAACGTCCAATTTCCGACCATTTAGCAAATCATATGAACAGTTATATCGAACCAATATTATATCTAGTATTTAGCCGAAGTTGCGGCAAAGCCGGTTGCCCGATCTAACATTTTACGTTTTTTAAATACAAATTGGTTACCGGGATCTGATATTTTTATGGACTATGGACAAAAGTAAGCTGTTGACTTTCTAACCACTAAATAAACCAGCTTATTGATAGTTCAAGAATAATCGTACCAGGGACAACCATCCTAAGCACATATAAAATACATAGAAATTCTTTAGTTTAGTATAATACAATGAGAAAGTACTAGACATCGAAATCTCTAAAGTCGCATGAATCCTACTAATTGCTTAGACTATTATACTTGTCAAACTTAGCCCATTCATCCCCACTTACTTAATGCTAACTTGCATATTTTATAACTATTTACGTCGCATGGATATTGTTAACTAGAGGTTTTTTTTTATTGTGACACGACATTTGATCTCGACACGCCTGATGATAAGCAAGAGTAGATCCAAGAATGACGACGACTGAAACAATCGAGTTAGTTCACGGCTGCCTCAGTCGCCGTCACTATGCCGGTTTTTTGTTAAAATAAGAATTATTTTTTCCTTTTTTTTTTAATGTGGCTGCATGGACGACATAAGATGGCCGAATAAGACGGAATATTAGAAGCGACTGTTACTTACAGTCGTTTAACTGTAGTAGCAATCGCCTCCATTCATGGATCGTAACATAAGGCGGATGATGTCATGACGAGCGACATTAATAATAATCATAAAAATAGTTATTTTTTATACTATAAGAAGTGGTGTAAACGTTTTGACTACACGAAAAATAGTGTGGAAGTTCGCGCTACAAATAGCGCCTCTGTAAACGCAGCACCAGCCCAGTCTGCCGTTCCGGGGTAGTATCATCACTTTGACGTGGTACTTCTCCGTGTAATTTGTGTACATATCGAGACGCGTTTCGGAATCAGCTTGTAAGTTGTCGGTTCCAAGTAGACCGGAGTAGTAAACGTGACTGCTGCTTGAAATTATTTAACTGTATTAGTCACCTTCATTCATTGATCGCATTTAGCTTGACATTGAGCTATTATGATAAGCTAATATAAGAAAAATATAGTTTATTCTTAAAAAAATATTTGCTATTAATTTGTTAGCGAATTTTATCTTCCTTTACAAATTCCAGTAGAAAATACAATGGACCAAATCTATCTATCAATATCGTGGGAACTGTTGCAAGTTGCCCAGTTTTTGTAGACTACTTATCTCTGACTATGCAGTTTTGCACTTTGAATCTAACACGAGGAAACTTTATCCCATTGGCAAAAGTATTTACGCTTGTGTTTAAGTTGGGTGGTGGACTTATTGGAAATGTGATGCACAATTTAAGTTTTTTTTATTGAAACGCAACTATTGACCTTAACCTGCCTGATAGAAAGCAAGGGCATGGCGAAGAGCGCTGACGACTAAAAAATCGTTTTATTATACAGTTGCCTGTGCCGCCGACAATATTATAATCGACGAGCCAAACAAGTTATTTATTTTCAGTTTTTTTTTTTTTTTTTTTTTAATTTTTGTCGAGGCCTTTTTCATTAAATCTGAATATGTCGGCCTCATTATATCCACACTAAACATAATACTGGCAACTTATATCTATATTATTTTCAGTTATCGACAGTAAAAGATATTTTCTGACGAGGATAGGCACAGGTGATAAATTCATTATTATTTTATTTTGTTGACGAAATGATTTTTTAGATAGAAAGATAATTTTAAATAATGGAATATGGTTATAAGTATGAACATAGACATTATTTAAAAGAAAAACCATTTATTAGTAACGCTAACAAATATATTTTTATTAAAGCTAATATAAGTTCTTATAAAAAGAATCTTGCGAAAATAATTATTTGTCGATTAATTTGATTAAATCAATTTGTCACGCCTTTTTCTCATAGGGATAGGCAAAGACATTGGAGCGCCACCTGCCACTATACATAACTCGCCCACATCCACAATTCACTTCATATAAGCTTATGGGCATTAGGCAACCCAGCTTCTATTCATAGTTATTTCAGGAATATATTTTATAAGAACCTGTATAATAATATAATTAACCTATAAGGGCGATAGCAAACCACGACGATGAATCAATTACATTTTAATAAAGATTGTGCTCAAAGAATCTAATAAAAAGCTATTCACGGTGGCTCTTTGACCAATATTCTTTATTGCTTTCCTCCGACCGCCTCAAGCCTCACATTAATTCTGTCGGTTTCTTATTACCTACTTTCATTTAAATCGGCTTTTCTATATTTGAAGATCACTCTAACCTTAAGGTTTATCCGCATTTACTTTTGAGACAATAGACAGAGTTTCATTATTCATTTTCATTTATTCTAATCACATTTACGATTTTATTAGGCTTTCTCTTTTACTTCTTTTCATTTATCTTTCATCGACTTTATGTCTCTATAGAGTGAGCTTAACCTTCGTTAATTTCATTTTCTTTAAATGACCTCTGGTGATTGCTACGAGAGATTACGAGGCTCGTAAAATGTGTCTGATGTCTTAAAGATGCTAAGGGACTGCTAAAAAAGCTGTAGGTAATCCGTTTTTCTATTGTGACTGAATTCTATATAGGCTGCAAAAAAGGACTAGTGGATGTCTTTGAACTTTCGGGTCGGCACTTCTCTTGTCAGATGGTCACATAAATAATATTTAATAATACATATATTATATGTACTACAAAAATGACATGTTGAAGTGATTATCCAGCTTAACGATAAATTATAAAAGCCTAAACTTAGTTGCCATGTATCTTTTAAATACATGGACCGCCTTAATGTATAGCACTTCAGCTTAAAATCAGGGGGGGTACTATTATACGTCGAGCAACAACAAAATCATAATATTAACAAATAATTTATTCATTTATATGTATATTATTCGACCAATTTATCATTTAAACTATTATCTTAACATAATTATTACGTTTTATTTGATTTATTTTCATAGTTAATTTTTTTAATGTTTGACCACGACCCGCCTGATCATAAGCAAGAGAAGGTCCAAGAGTGACGATGACTGAAAAACCGAGTTAGTTCACGGCTGCCCATGCCGGCTCTAGGTGCTTCTTCACGCATCGCTTGAAGGATCCAAGGTTATAGGATGGAGAGAACACATGGGCTGGCAAAGCATTCTACTTGTCGATTGTTCTACAAAGAAAAGACCCACCGAACTTTTTAGTTCGAGTACCGATTCGGTAGACAAAATATGGATGCGTCTTCCGCTCAGTGCGGGTATTACGGGTGTGAAAAGACAAGGTAGGAACAAGGTTAAAGAGCTCCTCGGAACATTCTCCGTGGTATAGGCGATAGAGGACGCACAGAGCCACCATGTCTTTGCGTAGTTGCAGGGGCTCCAGAGTTCGTGTAACCTCTGCACCTCCTATAATTCCGACAGCTCGAATTATAGGTACATAAATATACATATACATTGTGGTTACAACACTAATGTATGTAAGTGGCCTCTGGGTCCGGCTGAAGAAGCACGTTAGCAAGATTAATGCCACCGAAATGAGGTGCTTAGAAAAGATTTGTGGTGTGATTTTAGATCTTGGAATATGGTAATAGGAACCAGAAAGATTCTATTTAAATATTTTTAATTACTCGTAGTAAAAGAAATTTGTGTGTATTTGTTTATTTATTTGAATAATAAACTAAATTAAAGCTTAAATGTATAACTAAGCATATAAACACAAAAGAGGACCTTTTTACTAAACTTTTTTAAAATACAAACTTCAGTAAGTAGTGAACAAACTTTCAGTAAAATTAAAAGTATATTAACTCTAATTAAACTGCAAATAATAAAAAAATCATAATGAATTCGTATCAGAGATAGTCCCAAAGAGACTGGCAACATTTCCCCTTTGTATACTCATACTATTTATTTAAAAGTTATTTTTTTTAATTGTCGCGACCGATTTTGTCTTGTCGAACCTTAGTTAAATATTAGTAACTAATAAAAAAAATGTTTTTTCTAATTTAGATTTCCAAAGCCAAAGTCTTTAACAAAAGTTAGCGAGTATAAAATTAAAAAAAAAGTAAATGATCAGATACACCTCATTTACCCATTAAAATTATTGGAGTAAAGGGAAGTCAGTGAAATACTTTTAAAAACTCCGACAGTGTTGTCAGTTAATTCTATGTATTTATCATAGAAGATCGATCTTTAAATTTACTGGCCTAAGGGTGAATTTAAAATGTAAAAGGTCAACCAAGATTGTGTATGACTGCACAATTTAGTTTCAAATAACAATGGTTTTTGTAGAAATGAAAGTGTGCAAACGAATGAAAGCAATTGGAAGAAAAGGAATTCTTTAAGGTAGCCAACAATGCCTTTTTTTTACAAAATATTCTGTCTTAAAAATATGAACCTCTTTAGCATTCTAAAGAAAATCTCCCCTGTTTCATTATGGAAATGTGTCGACCAATCTTTGTTATGGAAGTGATTATAGCTGTTTTGGAGCACTTACTTTTTTCACAAGATAAACAACAAATCTCGTTTAGATTATATTGAAGGTTGGGAATGTTATGGATATGAAATTTCGGTTATGAATACGAATACGGATATAGGAAAAATATTATACCGGTTTCAGATACGGTTACGAATATGTAATTATTTCGGATCACCGATAGTTCCGGATAAATTGGGTTATTTTTTTTTATTGTGACACGACATCTGACCTCGTCCCGCCCGATCATAAGCAAGAGGAGGTCCAAGATTATTAGATTCTTAGGGAAGTTTAGGAGTAAAATAAAAATAGGTAATCATAATCATATAAGTTATTATTGCTACCTACTAGTTTGGCGGCTCGGCCGGAGAAAAACAAAAGCCTGTAACATGTTTCATTTAGGCTCTGCCTCTATCCAAAATTAGCCGAATCTTTTATAACGGATTCGGCTACGGTTACGAAAAGGTTTTTATTTCGGATATTCGATAGTTTCGGTTACGGAATTTGTGCACGACGCCTCAAATGTAAATATAGTTCATAAGTTATAATAGACGTCTAGACTTAAGTCGCGTCACGTGTAGCTTAAAATCACACATAATAGATAGATATCAATTCAATAGATAGCAATTTAGCCCGCCATAAACACCTAAATGTTCGTTAAATAGATTTCGCCTGCTTCAGGGAGATACAATAGTTGGTGTTAGGGCATAAATTTATAAGTTCGGTGCTTTAAGAGTACAAATTGTTTATTTATTATATTCTTTATTATATTCATAGAATAAAGAAACACCTGCAATGGTTCTTTTTAGTACAACGTGGTATTTTAGAGCCAATAGAAAAATACCACGCTAAGGTGCAATAACGGCGCGCTGCTTTCACGCCATTGGCGGATAATGTAAGCGCTGCCATTGGTCGGCACAATAGACTAGGATCCTTGCCATTGCAGTACCAATAGTTCTTATCGTATTACCTATTATTTTATGTGGAATAGCATAGTTTTAGGAATGATAGACGAAGTCTCATTTTATAGAAATACACTTAAATAAGAGGTATCATATGTATATCATAGTCAGCGTTAAGCATGCTAGTATGTTCGGACCTACTTATAGGGATAAAGTATTAACTTTTCTGCTTTAGGTCATAGTATTTATATAGATTATAGCTCCTACTACACTTATAGATAGTTACATCGGTAAAAGGGACCAATGTAAATTGTGTAGAGCTCCAATAGCACTCGGACGCGATTTAAGCCTAGGAATAGAACTTATAGATATTGTTAATAGTGGAATAGGATAGATTTAAGCTCTTTGCATAGATATAAGCACTTAGTTTATAAGATTGTATAGTAATAACCCGCTTAGAGCTTAGAATAGTCATATAGAATAGTTGGCTCTATACTACTAGATTTAAATGTAAAATAGATTGTATAATAGTTTTAGATCTAGTATTAATTGTAAATAGTGAAAGAAAATTGTATTATTTGTAAATAAATAGTATTTCGTGCAATTTTCTTGTCCCCGTTCTTGGTTGATCGGCGAATACTCGGCGCTCATTGGCTCTCGCGTCGCGGCATGCGAGAGTCACCGAGCGCCGGGAGGGGTGGCGTATAAATATAGGCGGCCTGGCACGTAGCGATCAGTCCGAAACATAAGTCCGCAAAACAAGTCCGCAAAACAAGTCCGAAATCAAGTTCGAAGATCACCACCGCCGCACACGCCACCTCATCGCCATCCGACCAAGACTGGGGACTATAGAAGAGGAACGAAGCCTGAACTCTGAAGATCTGGTGTTTCATTTCATCGCATCACCACCCATTGTGCACCCCGGCATTTCTTCGGTGCATCGGACCGTTCGTCGGCAAGCCCAAACTCACCGGTACTCTCCAGCTCTAGGCTAACGTACGTTGGTCCTCTGGAGAGACCACTGGTGAGCGCGGGAGTCAGCCTGCCGTAGAATTGGAAACCCGTAGATCGACTTTCGTCGTCACGGCTGAGCTCGTCTTTCGACGGCCGCGTTTCCAAGTTCTGCGGAGGTTCGATTTAGTCGACCCGGTCCCGCACAGAATTCCATAACATCTCTATTGAAGGTCAAATAATAATATTCGAATACGGATAAACCAAATGTTCACATTACTAAATTACTGGGTCTCTCATTGAAATGACATTTAAAATTTACTAAGTTTATTTGTTTTTTAACAACATGCTTAGCGCATTAGCTACTACACCAGTCCGTTACGCGTAGTCCCGGGTTCAATCCCCGGTCGGAGCAAAAATTTGTTTTTATAGCTTTTATTTGTAATATTACATAATTAGATTGAATTTTACAAATACTTGTTATTGAAAAAAGAGGTAGTCATTTTCTCTGGGTCTGTTGTCTAAGAGTGGTAGGCAGTGGAGCCTAGTCAGTCGATGCAGGGTAGTACCACCACTTATAAGTATACAGACGGTTCTAACTAGGCCGGCATAGTGGATGCCACTGCTACTTGCAGTTATTTAATTGTAGTAGCATTCGCCTCCATTCATAGACCGCACTCCAGCTTTACATCAAGCAGGGTGGCGTAATATGTAGAGCCACGAAAAAAAATCTAAAAGAAAAGTAATTTCTAATTATATACACAATTGAAAGCTAAATTCAATGTAGCTATACAATTCTACTGAATTTTATGAATACAACAGATGTAATTTAATTTAAACAATGGTTACTGATTGAGCTTTATCTTTATCATTCATTGTTATAAATTAGAGGGGGTTAGATTTCGGTAGGGATTGTAAACATTTGTAGACAATCCATTCGTAAAGTGACAGTTCGGTAGAGGCCGGATATTTATAGCTCTGTGGACATCGAGCACGCTGCCGACATGCCGTCCGTTAGCGAGTGATATGTGGTGTGGTTACACTACCCCGTTTTCATGTCGCCCTGGTAATTTGTATATGCAAGAGTACTATTTTGTTAATTTCACTGATAAAATGGAAATTATCCGAATGAGTAAATCAGGTTATTTTCATAGCTTTAACATGTAAGTGTTACGCTTTGTCGAATATTTCCGTTTTAATTTTGACAAAGGATATATTTAACATTATTTCCGCTATAATTTAAGCAGTAAGGAAATTGGTTTCATTTAGAAACGGTTGTATAAAATGTTTATATTACAAGATGTAATTATTAGATAAAGTCATTTCAAGGAGTATTTTTCTTTCTTAGTACTAAGAAAGAAATATTAGGAAATAAATATGTTATTCATTTGGGTTTGTAGAGGTGATCAATAGTCTGATCGCGTGCCTTATAAGAGCGATGAATGAGTCGACGTGACTCAGCTATTCTCTTCCGAATGGAAAAGGATTTTGTGCATTCTTTTGCTTTTATTGTTAAAAGTATTCCTTTTACACAAAACTACATAATACACACTTTTACTTGTATATATTCGAAAAGCGGAAAATTCTGGCTTGACATAAATATTTTCAGTTACATAATTTGGGATAAATTATGTTGTTATGAGATTTGGTGAGAAAGTCACAAACATATCACACCCATGACAAATCCTTGAAAATTTAATAGGTTTTTTTCCACTGGATTTTCCCTTCATATGCATGAAGAATTTTCTGGAAAGGAAGTTTATTGGAAGTATGATATTTATATATCTTTATTTACTGACTTTAATAAATTTTTCACAATTTATAAATACCGATTTTAGGATAGGTATTTGTATTTCCTACTTAGGTACTACTAGATACCTACTAGGTACTTGTATTATTTTTGTTGTATAATAATGTAGGAAATATAAATTCAATAAAGTCAGTAAATAAAGATTTATAAATATATTCGACGAGTCAACGAGTAACCATCCTAAGTCAAACTATTTGTTAATCAAATAATAAAATACCTACATGTTAAAACATCTTACTACGAGTATTTAATAATTATACAGTTTATAAATAACAATGCTATCGAACAACTGAATAATACGAGTACAATAATGTATAAATTTAATAGTAATATTCACAAAGGAAATGATAAGGGTTTAAACAAATATTAGTACCAATAACAATGACCTTAGGGTCAGAAATAATCAATTCAATAAAAGCAGAGGTTGTCACTAGATTCCGCTTTGATCATGCAAAAAAGATGTCTCAGTGAATTAGACGTTATTTTAGTTATAACTGCATTTTTTATGATGCACGAATCTAGGTCTCCTATATGTAAGGAGGCCCTAATTTATTTTTAGAGAGTCTGTGTGGTTTAAGACGATGAGTACTCTAATACAAAACCTCGGTGACAATCACTACTATTAAAATATAGTAAAGTAATGGTAAAATACCTTTATGAATTAGTAATGAAAATTAGTTAGGAATAAATCGACGCGGGCACATACGAGTATGTGCATTAGGCGTCAAACCCCGGCCGCAATTGACCGATTTTCACGCGTATTTTCTTACTGTCTAGTTTTCTCTACTAATTTATACAAGAGTGGTATTTCAAAAATGTTAAAATAAAACAGTAAAATATTTTCATATAAACAGCCCAAACGCGCGTTATACCTACTACATAAATCTAAATTTAGCAGACTTTACGCCTTACGCTAGTAGCGAGTGCAACGCGGAGTAACGGCTACGAAAGGCGGCGCATTGCACACTCGTAACACATTATACGACTACTAGTGGACAATCAACATCTCATTTCCTAAACGAGCAGGGCCCATTCTCCTAATACATTATAGCGTCGAAAATGCAGTGAAAATCGAGGCCCTGGCGTATATTACTTTTATTCTCAACAGTATCAAACGCAACCGAACGTGAATGATTTCAACCAATTGTTGGCTGCCGAGATGCGGACCCCGAACGACGTCTACGCAGCAACCATTAGCGGATAGACATACATTGCGCGCTATGATTGGCTGAGAAAGTCTCGCAATCAATCAATCAAATTGTCACGACTTTCCCACAGGAATTGGCGGAGATAGTTTCGCGCCATTCAAATATAAAACTTCTGCGTAGGTACATCAGCGTAACTTATAAAAGTGACTTAATACTGCCTTTAACTTGTACTGTCTTATTATTGACTTAAGAAATGTCATAGACGCTGCTACAGTCTACTTTCCTGTGCGCAGTCTATTGGTATGTGATCTGTATTGGTAATTGAATAAATTTTACATTCGATTATAGCTAGTAGGCATTAGGTTGTTGGCAGTATTAAACAATTATGGTTTTAACCAATATTCTTACGTATGTTAGTCAATATGTATACGTGGCGTACACATTAAGGCGATCGTGGTGTAGTGGCAGTGCAATGGCTACGTAAGCCTAGTGGCACGGGTTCTAAACTACTCACCGGTACCAATGTATCTTTGATATATTTACTTTGGTTGTTTTGTTTCCATGATACAAGCACTTTAGTCGATTAATATAGAAATGTATAATAAAAAAATAATAGTAATAAGCTATAGAACTAAAGGCCATGTAAAAATACTCGTAAGCATAGCGTTACCTTTTGATGGTCATATTGCCTTATTTTTGGCCGGCATAATGTTAGCATCTTGTCAACAAGTAGCAGTCACATCAACTATTCCAGCCTAGTTAGAACCAGCGACTTTTAATCGACTTTGTAGTGTAGATATGAATGGGCTAATGATTTTCAACGTCTGCCCACAACTCTGCACTAAATTTCTGTGGATAAAGCATATTTGCACACCTTATATATCCCATAATATAGTAAACCATTAAATCAAATCAAATTATCAATCCTTTTTCCCACAGGGATAAGCAGAGACAATGGAGCGCCACTTGCCACGATCCTAACACAGCTCCCTCGCTTCCACAAGTCTCTTCATACAAGATTTACGGTTATGGGCACTAGACAACCCAGATTCCTTGAGGATGCCGGTGAAAACCCTCCTGGCTCTGCGCTTCCATCTACATCAGATTTATAAATTTATTTCGTAATTTATAAAAAAACTATTGTAAATAAAGTATTGAATTAATATTTTACATTTTAATAAGTAACTGCATTGGATTCGTATCCGAGTAATAGAACAAGCACGCGGCTGAATCTCTTGAATAGTTTTGCTTTCATTAAAGTGCAACTATTACGGCGGAGAAAATGTTTCTTACATTTACGAGTACTTCCTGTTTGCAATTTTAAAAGCTTATTTCATTCTGTTTTTATACACAATTGTACAGTCTATTAACTCGGGTTAACTTATACTTTATATTTTTTTTATGTTTATTGCGTATTATTATAATTAATTATTTATAATTTATCTGATGTTTATGGACGCGTTAGGCAGACCCAGGAGGGTGTTTTCCGACCAAACAACTTTGGCCGGCATAGCGACGGCGACTGCGGCAGCCGTGAACTATTCGTTTTTTTTCAGTCGTCGCCACTCTTGGACCTCCTCTTGCTTATCATCAGGCGGGTCGAGGTCATTTGACACAATAAAAAATTAAATTTAAAAAAATAGGAGTTAAAAATAGAATAAACACTATAGAATAAAACAGTAGTAAACAGTTTTCTTAGATAAAGGGCATGGGAAATGGTAATTTTCATGTTTGTTTACTACTTGTGTTAATGAATTAAACAAATTTTATGCGGCTTACTATCGCGTTTATTTTGGTTTAGATTTTACAGTTTTTTATTATTACGACGTTTTAGTAAGCCCCATATAATTTGTTTAATTCATTAATCAATGTTCGCGCAAAATCTAAGAAAATACTACTTGTGTCAAGTAAGAAAAAAACGCAGTATACCAATCCTATTGTTTTACACTCATTAGTTAATTTGAGGTAGCAACTGTAATTAGTTAATTGCCAGTACATGATCAAAGGACAAGAGGTTACAATCTTGACGCTTACATGTAATAAAACCAGAGATACAAATAATCAAACTTTCGCCAAAGTATACACTTTAGGTAATTGACAGTCGTTCTAAATGTTTTCGCTTTGAAATATTTATTATAGTATGTACGTATACAAAGTTAACGAAGTCTTTATAAACAATTACAAAGACAATCGAAAACTTATATCATTATGTCTGTTACATTATATCATTAACTATACTAATACGACAAACTACTTAAAGAATAACTTCTTCTACCTTAGTTCATATAATGATAAGACCTTTCGCTCCATTTACTTTTCAATGTTTTCTATTCGTTCTCACCATCATTCCCACGTCTCCGATTCTCTTGCTGTCTCAGCCACTCTTAATAATAGTCTACCACTTTTATTCTACATGCCTTTAATCGTTTTTAAAGAGAGATTTCATGATTTGTTTTTAAAATTCACATTAGCACGTTTTTTTCTGTTTACATTATATCATTTTATTTATTTTATTATTGCACCACGGAAATTTGTCTCTTATACCTAAGGTAGACTGGCAAAAAAAACACTAAAAGCATTAACAATACAGTTTAAAATAAAAAAAGTGTGTGTCAGGTCCGATACACGAGGTCCGAGTATCTTTACTGTAGTTGAATATAATGATCATTATTATAATTAATAACAATAACAGTAATAATAGGTATACACGTAATTATTATGACATAAAACGTAATGTTTTTATGTTAACGCTTGAATAATTTCATTTGTCATAAAATTTAAATAATTTTATACCAGGGAATTCGAAAAATGAAAATCGATTCTTAAGGGTCCAAAATATAAATCAAACAATTATTTTTTAGTATTATGTTATTTAATGTCTTGGGACTCCTAAGAAATAGTAAAATAATTTATTTAAACAATCAATTTTAAACACGAGTAACATATACACATCATAAATGATAGAGCGAACACATCATAAAAAAGTCACATAGTAGCAGGAAGATTAAAGTGGTTATTCAGTAGAAATATTGCCACGTCAAGCTGAGAACCGCAGGCTGGCAGTTGAAATAGCTGAATAGTTTCGCAACTCGGGCGAAATGAACGATATCTTCGAAACGCATCGCCTGTGAGATATTACTGTAATACAACATGTGAAATTGTAAACTTACTCATATTACATAGACATACATTCTAGTGGTCGAAGGGAACATTTGTTCTCTTCTGGGTTTGATTGTTAGTCATTTTGATTTTAAACGGGAAATTAGCTTTTCAAATAATTATATATTTTTTTATTGTTGTAATCAATTGTACCTTCTTTATACTTATACCCTAAATAAATATTTAAAGAATACATTAAATCTACACAGTTTTAAATATTATATTATTTAAACAAATTTTATATGTCTATAAAACCTAAACCTCTAACTTAAGACATTAGACATGTTTTATGTCAATTTAGTACTAAAAATGACGTTTGACTGTACATTGTATAAATATTTAATTTGTACAATGTACATTGTACAATGTTTGTCGCCAGTTGATATGCGCTTTTGATATGCACGTTCTCGCTCGTATAATTCATGATTACCGAAAATACGCATGGTATGAATTAATTCGGTCATAATGAATCGATAGCTTCTAAATCGAAGGGATAAAAGGCATTTAGCATTATTCACTATCCAAAGGAAATTACATTCTTTAAGATGCGCCATTAAGATAAAATCCAAGCACTTATTCATTGAAAATAAAAATCAGGATATATTAAAGCTTACTGGTTTTTAATTTACCTGAAATATTTTTGTTTGTTTATTTAACTGTTTTTTTATTATTTTCGTATAATTTTTAGTCTATGCTTACCATTCCGTATTCAATGATAACAAATAAAGTAAATGCTAAGTTAGGTAAGTAAGTAAAGTAAACAGAGGTTGAGGTAACCGTAAACTAAGTCAGTTTTTTAGTCGTTGGCACTCTTGGACATCCCTTTGCTTACTATCAGTCAAGTCGAGGTCAGTCACAATAAAAGAAGTAAAGGACATCAATAATTTTGTATGGGGACTTGGGCTTAATTGTTTTAACAGTTGCGTATACATTTTAAAATAGTTTTATGTACGAAGATTACAATGTAATTGGAATATATCCTTTCTTTTGCATAGTTTAGGTGTGCAAAATAAACCAACTATAAATATGACAGTTCAAAGCTATGGCGTGTCTCCGTGATTGACAGACGTCCAAATAACTCAATTGCACAGCAATTAAAAGCAAAACTGTTATTAGTTTTATCAATACAAGTATCTAAACTACCATTTATATATTTTTTCATTATTGGACATTACAAAAGTAGTACAAAGAAGCCCAATATGAATGATGTCCGTTAGTGAGCTAAAGTTACTTTTCAACTAAAGCAATTTGAATATAATAAAGTTAGGCATATTTTATATTATTTACCTTGTCATTAGTATAACAGGACTATTACTTTTATTATAACTAGACATCTAATCTCGACTTGCCTGATGGTAAGCAAGGGGCCGTCCAAGAGTGCCAACGACTGATAAAACCGACTCAGTTCACATGCAGTACTATTACTGACTATTACATAGAACCACTAACTCTTGTATTTCTTTTTTTGCATTTCTAAACTAAGCTACTCAACGAGCTTTTATCACAAATAGTTTTTTTAGTCGTCAGCGGTCTTGCAGTTCCTCTTACTTACTATCAGGCATAGAACCTCGACAGATCACATGTCAAGTTTAAAAAAAAAAGTGTTGTATAAAAAAAAAAATATAAATATTTAAAAGGATAGTTATTCTAAAACAATACTCTTATTTCTATTAATATGATAATGTATTCAATGACTAAGGCAAATGGAAATTTAGATTGAAGCTAATGCTCAATTAAAATTCATTGATCGTCGTAAACCCTTATGATAAGAAAAAGCAACACAATTTATTTAATATTGTTCTCATATTCTTTTTCCGTACGAAAAATAATATAACGAATGATCTTTAATGGATTTTAATGTTAATATTTCTTTATTTATTAGGACGCGATTGTAATTAATAAAGGAATTCGCCACGATTCTGACACAACTTCCTCGCTTTCCTTACATCCACAATTCTCTTCATACTCGTACAACCTTTTTTATTGTTTTGACACGACCCGCCTGATGATAAGCAAGAGGAGGTCCAAGAGTGACGACGAATGAAAAAACCGAGTCAGTTCAGCCTCAGTCGCTGCCACTATGCTGGTGCGGGTATTACGGGCGTGAATGTCAATTCTTCTCACTACATCCTTTTTGAAATCCATCTATCGCGCACGTTCAAACAAAAGCTATAAAACAATGCTCTAATCTAGAATCGAGCTCAGGACTTTATTGAAGTGTTACCAGTGTGCCACGCATTTCATCAAAAATGTAATGAGGTATTTTTTAATTTACGTTAGATAAGTTAAAGTAAGATTTTACGGGACAGAGTGTATTTTTGTGTCAGGAACCTGAACAGTGCCGCTCCACTGTCTCTGACTGACCACTGACCTGTGGGATTTGATTGGTTGATTGGGTTTATTATAATATAAAAGGTATTTTTTTTATTGTGACTCGACATACGACAGCACCTCGCTTGGTGTTAAGCTGGAGTGTGGTCCATGAATGGATGCCACTGCTACTACAATTCAATAACTTTGAGTAGCAGTCACACCCACTATGCCGGCTTAATTAGAACCGACAACTTACAAGCTGATCCCGAAACGCGACCAAATCACTTCACGATCTGTAAACTTGTAAGTGGTGGTTCTACCCCGGATCGGCAGACTGGGTACCACTGCCTACCACTCTTTTATTACCAGACCCGAAGCAAATATCAATCTCTTTTTTTTATTAACAAATATTTGCAATATTTAATGTAATTATTAAATAATACAAATAAAAGCTATGAAACAAATATTTGCTCCGACCGGGAATCGAACCCAGGACTTTACGCACAACAAACCTATCTCTGACCGTTCGTCCACGTCGTCGTCTAAACTAAAAATAAATCAAAAGACTAAATACTCAACATGTTAGGTTACTTTTTTGTGTTAAAGTTTTTACACTTTTAGAGAATAAGACGCGATTTTTCACTTAACAATGCGAAAACTAAAATGTAATATTTTAAAAGAAAAAACTGAATCCGACAAAGCGTTAAAGTCACAAAAATGTAATTCCAGCATTTCATATAAATCCAGTAAAAACGAAATGAAAATATTAATAAAACTTCAATTTTCTCCCTCAAACCCTCAAGTTGCAACTTACCGTTGACTCAGTCGCCATAACTTATTTATTTATTATATTATTTATTTACATTTCTATACTAAGCTACTAAAGTGCTTGTATCATAGAAACAGGACAACCAAAGTACCTATATCAAAGATACATTGGTACCGGCAAGTGGTTTTGAACCCGTGCTATCAGTTTGCGTTACCATTGCACTGCCACTTAACCACGGTCGCCTTATAAAATGAATCGTCTGACATTAGGAATATGCACAGAGATTTAAAAACATAGTTTTTTTTTATTATTATACAAGTTTACAATCGTATGTCTAGTCATATTATTATTATTAAAAACTGCACCGTCTGATGTTAAGCTGGAGTATGGTTAAAGTTTGGAGGCGACTACTTGTAAAGAAAAATAACTGCTTATCATTTGATAAGTTAAATTAAATCATCTTAAGTTATATTTTTGTGTTTCTATTTGAAATTATTAGCCGTAAGTTGTCCTATACTATTATTTTTAATTTAATAAATTTTTTTATTTTTTTATTGTGACACGGCATCTGACCTCAACCCGCCTGATGATAAGCAAGAGGAGGTCCAAGAGTGATGACGACTGGAACAACCAAGTTAGCTCCCGGCTGCCCCAGCCGCCGCCACTATGCCGGCCTAAGGTGCTTCTTCACGCATCGCTTGAAGGATCCAAGGTCATAGGATGGAGAGAACACATGGGCTGGCAAAGCATTCCACTTGTCAATTGTTCTACAAAGAAAAGACGCACCGAACTTTTTAGTTCGACTGCCGATTCGGTCGATAAAATGTGGATGCTTTCCCCGACCTGTGCGGGTATTACGGGTGTGGAAGGACGAGGCAGGAACAAGGTTAAAGAGCTCTTCGGAACATTCTCCGTGGTATAGGCGATAGAGGACGCACAAAGCCGCCATGTCTCTGCGTAGTTGCATGGGCTCCAGAGTTCGCGTGACCTCTGCATCACCTATAATTCGGACAGCTCGGCGCTGCAATGAATCCAGGGCATTAAGAAGATACTTGGCAGAGCCGTCCCAGAGGTGCGAACAGTACTCCGCGCAAGAGCGAATCTGAGCCTTGTATAATATCAGGCGAAGCTCTGGCGCGAAGAACCGCCGCACCTTGTTCAGGATGCCAAGTTTGCGGGAGGTGGTCTTAATGGCCCGCTCAATGTGGTCCCTGTGATTCAGGTCGCAGCGAAGGGACATTCCTAGAATGTCCAGTCTGTCCGAAGCACTGAGGGAGATGTTACAGAGAGAGGGAAGGGGAGTAAACGGGGATTTTTTCGTCGAGAACGCGCATACCTGAGTCTTGTCTGCGTTGAACTGAACTAGGTTCTTGTCGCCCCAGTGGGTAATACGATCAAGAACCCGGTTCAGTCCCGCTACAACAGACTCTCTCATATCGGCTATCTCCTGTTTGCCAGCTGCGGGGCGGGCAGTGTAGCGTCCATGCACCGTGCTGTCGTCTGCATAGCAATGAATGCTGGATCCAAGGTCCAGCATGTCATTGATATGCAGAAGGAACAAAGTCGGCGACAGCACGGAGCCCTGGGGGACGCCGGCATTCACCGACATCCTGCGCGATGCGCTTCCATCCACAACGACGCGCATAGAGCGGTCGCGCAGGAAGTCAGCCATCCAACCCCGCAGACGGTCAGGTAAACCGTATGCCTCGAGCATTTAAGAAGAGGTACAGGATACAAATAATAAAGAAGAAAAACTGAAAAATATATTTTTAAATTAGGAAGATATTTCCTTACAAATTTTTAATTACATAATATTCTATTGTATATTTAATAAGAGTGGTAGGCAGTGGTACCTAGTCTGCCGATCCGGGGTAGTACCACCACTTACAAGAATACAGACCGTGAAGTGATTTGCTCACGTTTCGGGATCAGCTTGTAAGTTGCCGGTTCCATCTAGGCCGGCATAGTGGATGTGATTGCTACTCACAGTTATTGAATTGTATTAGCAGTGACATTCATTTATGGACCACACTTTAGCTTAACATCAAGCGGAGTACTGTCATATGTCGAGTCACAATAAAAAAAAATCGGCCTTAATCACGTTTTTAGGAATGTCCTGATTTAGTGAAGAATGATTCTTCTGGGAGCAGAATAAATATAATAATAACAAACAAATAAAAAATATCCATGCATGGAGTTGACTGCTAGTACAGTTAAAGTACTTTAGGCCTAGTTAATGCCGACCTAGTTAAAACCGGCAACTTGCAAGCAGATCCCGAATCGCGACTAAGTCACTTCACGGTCTGTATCTGCCATCTACTTTATTATGCTGCTAAGAATCATTTAGCTATGTACTTGTCGGTGGCGTGAGTTTTCCCTGTTTATTTTGCATTGAGGTGTTACCCGGATTTCCGCTCCACCCACTTTCATTTCCGCAACCTCCAGTATTGACATTCTGTACAAGTCGTTCTATTTGAATTTTTTACTATGTGCATATGTTCTATATATTAAAGTACACAGAATGCTTCTACATACTTAAATTCTTTTAGAATTTATAATAAACTACTCAAAATAGATTTTTTAAATTTAAATTTTATATAAATATGTTTATTAGGCTTCTAAAGTACTTGTATCATACAAACAGGAATATTAAAACATAATTAACATTGGTACGGGCAAGTGATTTTAAACCCGCGCTCTTGGTTTGCGTGACCATTGCACTATTATTACACCACGGCTACCTTAAATCATTATGAGTATTATTATTATTAGTAAACACAATCCACTCGTAAAATAATGATAAATATATAATCTAGACATTATTTTTTTTATATATTTAAATAAAACTAACAAGACATTAGGCGCACCTATATAGGTGTATAAGTAAGTGTTAAGTTTTATGAAATAATATAATAATCTTTTCAAAGAGTGGTAGGCAGTGGTACCCAGTCTGCCGATCCGGGGTAGTACCACCACTTACAAGTATACAGACTGTGAAGTGATTTGGTCACCTTTAGGGATCAGCTTGTAAGTTGCCGGTTCCATCTAGGCCGGCATAGTGGATGTGATTGCTACTCATAGTTATTGAATTGTAGTAGCAGTGACATTCATTCATGGACCACACTTTGGATTAACATCAAGCGGAGTGCTGTCATATGTCGAGTCACAATAAAAAAAAATTAAATATATTGTACATGATATATTTTTTTATAATTTTTATATATTTAATAGTGGATAGTACCAAAAGTAATAAAAAAGGAAATAGAAAAAATGGGATGACATAAAACACATAGATATTAAATAGATTATATATGTTTTTGTAATTATAAAAGGTAATAATCGATCTAATAATACTTCTAAAATTAATAATATAAATATACTAAGTTAATACAATATTAACATGTGAAATTATATTTTTATTATTGAATGGCTTTATTTTTATTATTATAGCTGCTAATTGCCATAAAGGAAAATTTTCCCTTTGATGTGACAATAATAAGATATTAAATTTTATGAGGTAAGTGAACTGCGACTGTCGACCTAGTTTATCGACTTTGCGTTAAGTTGCTACAAGTTGCGGCTCTTTTGCAAGTTCACTCGGAAAATAAGCTTGTCGAATAGTTGGGGTGGAGTTTTGAAACCAGCCACCGCCTCCTAGATTACAAGATAATATATTCATAAGCTCATATTCATTTTATTATTTTTTTAATAGACTAAAACTTAAGGTTTATTTGATGGCAAGTGGCCACTACATATAAATTACATGTATTCATATTATGTAGATGCATGTACTTTTAGATATAATGAAAATAAAGTGTAAGCAGTATCTTACGAATGCTTGTGATTAGACTTGTAATCATAGGTATGATCTAGCATTAAAATATCATAATATTATGTAATTTTGTATATAAAGGCTGGGCACCCATATCAAGAATATATTGGCACCATAAAAGAAAAAGATATGGAGCAAACTGTGTTAAAAAGCAAAGACCTCAAACGGGAAGGTGGAGAGTAGAAAGATGCAGATATTCGTTCATATAACCCCCAACTTAAGCATCTGGCAAGGTCCTGTCAAATGTTCTATTATCATTTTCCGCATTAGAACAATAATATTAAAATACAAAGTGACTTCAACTCTCCTAAACCGTAGTAGATAGGTTTGTTTTTTACTCGATCGATCTACGATTTACTAGGTCGATCCTAAATTAATTAAAGGGTCATTTGAATAAAATACAAGAAAAACACGAATATAGTTTTTTGTTTTTTAGGAAAACCAGAGGCAATTATTAATTCTTTCGTTGTTTAAACAATAAGGAATAATGCAAGGTAACAATTTTAATAAAAAAACAACGTATTTTTTTAAGATCTTTTAATTGGAATGTCTGAATATCATAGAAAATTTCTTCAGATCTTATATCTTTAGAAGGTAAAAATAAGTAAGAAATTAAGGAAAACAAAAGGTCAAGCTGTGGTAAAGATAAAGACTTTTTACGTCAGTTTCTTTAAGTTGTAATAAGAAAAAAATACCCAAAATAGAAGTTTTTATGTCTTGCCCCTTTTAAATTTATTTTAGTTTAATATATCTTTACCTTACCAGAAGTTTTTTTTAATACTTTGAAATCCTCTCTTAATGCAACTAATAAAGGCAATCAGTTGGTACATATACAATAACAATGTGAAATAAACCTGAGTACAGTTCAAGCGTCCTAAATATCGAGCCATTTTGCGCTCGAATTTTGTTAAATAATAGTGTCGTATTGGTTCGCTTTTTGCCTCGTGGACTCTAGTTGCAGTACCAAAGCGTGTGGAGCATCGTTTTATGTCGAATGAAATGGAAAACTCATTCGTATGTAAAGTGAAACGAACTGCATTTTGCATTTTGCACCACCATGTGGTTTGCAGGTTTCCATGCATAACAAAATATCGCTGAACTTTTTAAAAACTTTATCATGTATTGACTGTTTGAATTGGTTGTTTGATTGTCTGATGAAATTTTCATTGGAAATTCGTGTTATATTTTGTATTTTTATCATATAAAATTGCATTTTTAAAACAACTTTTATTTTACTACTAAATAAAACTAGTTTCTAATAACTTTATTGTGTGTGTTCACTAATACATTTAAAAACAGCGTAAATACAAGGGTAAAAACGCCAATTCATTCGCATTTCTCGTAACAATTTATTTACCAACTACATGGGTTTCCACAAAACGCAGAGTTCGATGTTCATACATAACTCAGTTAGTTGTTATCAGACTTTCGTTCACGGACTGTCTAAGAGAAAATATAGATGTTCAGTTGCTACAGAAGTTGAAGACAACGTGCAAACTCAATTAAACCAGTTCCTAAGTGATGCGCAAAAGGTCTAATCCATTAATGAAATTCCTCAAGCGACGGTGTGCTGCAGCTCTGAATACTAAAGATGACAACCACCAAGATGCCAGATAAGCCGCTTATTTATTATCTATTGTTTGATAAAAGCGTTTCACCGACCTTCGTTAGCTACGTTTATCGAATGTTGATTACTGGAACGCTTTTCAGTAGATTATGTTGACATGCGTTGAATAGAATTGAAAGATCAGTCATGCGTAACTACGTGTCTAGTTGAAGCAATATAAATGCGCATATAGTTATCTAAATAGGTATGCAAAGTTATAAATGTAAACAATTTTTTCAATAATAAGGTAATCTATAATATTTAAATTGATTTTCTAATAAAATACGCAGTCTTCACCGTGTTTACATTTTTTCCTCAGGCTTCTCAGATCACTGAATTTTAAATTTACAGCGGGATTCAATCTGCACCCTATTTGCCTTCGCTATACTTGGATTATTGAATAAATTACCAAGTTCTATGCATAGAAAAACATCTATTGGAAAATTTATGAATTGAAATTCTGCAACTTTTTTAAAACCGATATAAATAAACAACTTGAAACCAATTACGTTAATAAGATATAAAATTCTGAATCAATATTTATTTTACAAATTGAAAATTTTAAACAAAAAGAACTCCTACCTCAAACATAAAATGAAAACACTTGAAAATGTTCTAAATGAGACATCGTTTTAGCATTTAAGTGTTCGATTTGCCTGAGTTGAGTTATTGAAACGCGGAAAGGGCGTCTCCTGAACGCCATCATTTCGAATGATCGGCTTCTTAACAGTGCCTCTACCACGACAAACGTAGGCAAAGATAACCTGACGAATCACTTGCGTGATAAACAATAATAAATTTAATAATAAAAGTGAGAAAATAAAATATGTTGTTGAAACAAAAGCACATTTTATTCTAACATCTGACTAGACCTATTAATCATCACATTAAATCAAACTAAAGCTGAAAATACACTTTATGGTATTCTCAATTTTATTTGATTTTTAATTGCTACTCGTATAAAACACACAAAGAATGTAAACAAACAAAAATCAAATCAAATTTTTACTCCTTTTCCCACAGGGATAGGCAGAGACAATGGAGAGCCACTTGGCACGATCCTAAAACAATTCCCTCGCTTCCTTCACATTCACGATTCTTTTCATACAAGCTCTATGGTTATAAGCACTAGGCAACCTAGCTTTCTTGCCCTCCTGGGCCTGCCTCATTTAACATAAATTTGTTTAATTAAATTTAAAATATACATAAGAGTAAACACTGTTTTTGTTTAATAAACAGCCACCTGTTCAATAAATAGCCGGTTAAAATAAGACTATTATATAATACTAGCTGTTCCCCGCGGCCCCACGTTTATAAACTGTAATCGCAATGTGAGTACATGACTGGAAAGGAGTCCGCATGGTCCATCATCAGGTACTCCTGGTTTTTAATATTATATTATATCAACCCAGATGGACGAACGGTTAGCGATTGCGCGTCCCGAGTTTGATTTTCGGTTGGAGCAAATATTTGTTTCATATCTTTTATTTGTAATAAAATATTTTTTCCAAAACAAACGTAGCCTAAGTTACTCCTTATTACATCAGCTACCTGCCAATAAAAGTCTCGACAAAATCGGTCCAGCCATTTCAGAGATTAGCCGGAACAAACAGACAAAAATTGTAAAAAATGTTATTTTGGTGTATGTACCGTATATATATTCATATACATGTAGTATAAAACGGTTATTTCAATATTACAAACAGACACTCCAATTTTATTTATATGTATAGATTTACTGTGTATTAAGAAATGATATATTTACTAAAATAGCCGTTATAATTTTGTTACTAACAAACATTTTGATTTGATTATTTTACCTCGTGGTAGAGTAAATAACTCAATGCACACACAAAGATTGCCTCTCCTTTCACTAATGTGACTTACCATATTCCATTTTCACTTGAATGAAACTTCCAGCGAGGAAAATGAATTTCAAGGTAGATTTAAAATTACAAAAGTGACATATAACAGGACTCCGCCATATTACTTTCGGGTGCGGTCCATGAATGAAGGCGGCTTATTGGCCGGCCTAGTTGAAATCGGCAACTTTCGAGCTGATCTCTATACCCAACTTTACGATCTGTACACTTGAAATCTGTACTACTCCGAATCGACAGATTAGGCAAATGACCACAAATTGTCTTCGTACTACTTTTAAATACCCAGATCTGAGGCAAGCATCGGTCTTTTTATTAACAATCAATCAATCAAATTTAGATTTATAAATTACTTTCATCAACCTACTTTACAAATTTAAAGAAAATATATAAGTAAATAAACATGGATTGCAATAATAATAAAAACCTAAAAAAAGTCGAGCTCTGCATTCATTCAAATAATATAAGTTCTTACAGCTATTACTGTTGAAACAGATTTTTTATAAAATTGCTTTATATAAATTTAAGGCACTTAAAGGCACTTAACCCTTTGCAAAAAGTTGTAGTTTTTAAGTTTTAATAACAATGACTAAAGTGAGCCTTGTTTTTTATCCATTTTAAGCGTGGCAAGTAGCGCTTCATTATCTCTGCCTTTCCTTATGTAAAAAAGCGTGACTATTTGATTGATTGATTGATTAATCTTTAATTATGCCTTAACATTATGATTGTGGACATTGTTCCACAGAATTTAGTGACAAGAAAAACGATAGAAAATTTGATTTTTTATCGCCAAATCTCAGATTTAAAATATTTGTCCGTAAGAATATCCCACCCATCAATCTGTTTTGAAGGAGAACGTGTCCAACAAGCTTTAAATCTAGCTCTTATGACATTTGAACCAGATTAAAACTGTAGCTTCGAGAGGCACTCTACAAAATTGAATTATTTTCGCAACGTAGCCCTACATTTTTAGATTTAAAACAAATCGTTATATTAATATAGTAATTCTTTGATCCAAGTAGCTAATTAATATGTAATGATTTTATCATTTCAAACCTTGATTTACTTATATTGATTTATTGAGACGCAATTCCAAGAGTGTCGGCGACTAAAATGATCGATTGGTCATTGTAGCCAATCGATCATTTTAGTGATCATTTAGATGTAGGTTATCCTAACATCTTGTCGTTTGGAATAGCGTTCTAAAGGGAAGCATATATTCAGCAGTGGAAGTATTCTGGTTAATGATGAAGATACTGATCCTATTAACGCCATCATACATAAAAAATACATACATATATATAAAAAACGTTTTCCTGGTAACAATATTTATAGCAAAATTAGATATAATACTCATATACGTAGTTAATGTACAATATATTATTGTATTAACGCATTACAAAGCTTAAACTAGTAGTTTACCACTGTACACATACATATATTATACATAATACAATACATATGCATATACATAAATTAAACATAAAAATTGAGAATATATAGAAAAATATATTCTATTGAATTATTTATTACAATCACCTATAAGCTTAAAATCAACGAGTATAGGTAATTTGAAAGCAATTTCAAATTACGTGTCAGCATTAATTAGATCAAAGATAGATTAGACGAAATTTCAAAGTGAATTAATTAAACGCCGATGTTAATACTTTGGTTGAATACTGTAATTAAACTTTTAAGTCTGTAAATTATTTTCTAAGTGGCAAAATTCCAAGGAAAACGACCAAAGTCTTTGCACTCTTATGCTATATATTGTGTTTGCATATTTCATTATTAATAATAATAAATATGAAAATATTTTTCTTACAATTTCATTCAAGAGTTTTTTAAATTAACTATATACAGTTGAAATTTATTTCAGAAAGGCTACATATGCATAAATTCAATAAATATCTAGGCCGTCCAATACGAATTGAATTGGCGGAATAAATACCAATTTGAAATATAATACAAGTGATGAATATGTAACTCCTTAAAAAACAGATTGACGAAAGGAATTTATAAATCTGATGTGGATGGATGCGTTAAACAAGGCAGGCCCAGGAGAGTGTTTTCCGACCAAATCGGAGACATCCTCAAAAAAGCTAGGTTGCCTAGTGCCCATAACCACAGAGCCTGTATGAAGAGAATTGTGGATGTGAAGGAAGCAAGGGAGCTGTGTAAGGATCGTGGTAAGTGGCGCTCCATTTGTCTCTGCCTATCCCTGTGGGAAAAAGGCGTGACAATTTGATTTTGATTGATTAAAAAACAGAAGCCCCCATTAGTAATTATTCTGCCTAGTTATCATAAATAACGTTAAAGTATGCACTACAGAAACAAAGTGGTAAATAAGGTAAAAAAATAAAACTATCTAACACAAAACCTAATTGCATTTTGTACCAATGAAATAGCAATGTCAGTGAGCGTAACTGTTCCTGTTATACCTTGTTACCCAGCACCTAGTACTAATATCTGCGTCCACAATGTGAGGTTTAGTGCTTACTTGTCCAATACCAGTCGCCTGCCCAGGACCTACCAAAAATGAATGGAACACGGACATTGAAAATGTTTTAGACTGTTTTCTTTACATTATTACTTTATATAATAAATACTTGCCTGGGTATAATAATAGTGATTTT
Source organism: Tinea trinotella (assembly GCA_905220615.1). NCBI lineage: Eukaryota > Metazoa > Arthropoda > Insecta > Lepidoptera > Tineidae > Tinea > Tinea trinotella. Next base: position 8,311,864 of record HG992314.1, read on the forward strand.
AAAGAACTAAGAATAATAAATACTTTTTTTTTTCGGGGCAATGACTACCTCATAGTAGTCACAGTAGTCTGATGAGAAGAGTGGCCCACGGGCGGAGTTTAACAATATAAAAATCAAGACAAATAAAAATATTATTTAGCGCATTTTCAAAATGACTTTTCGACATCACTAATAGAAGAATCAATCAATCAGTCAATCAAATTGTCACGTCGTTTTCCCACAGGGATAGGCAGAGACAGGGGAGCGCCATTTGCCACGATCCTGACACAACTCCCTCGCTTTCTTCACATTCACGATTCTTTTCATACAAGCTCTATGGTTAAAAGAATGTGCATCAGATTAATAATTGTACACGTACAAAGACAATGCCGCTAGACATGTTAACCAGTTAACCAGATGTGAATTCTCAATATAAAGCCTTTGGAACTGTTTACTTCCAAGTAAGAAAGTTGAGAAAGTTTTTTTTTTTCACAACAAATAAATTATTGTGATTTATCATACAAATAAGTATGTATAATATATAAAAATAGATATATTTTATCATTAAAATAAATACTTCCTAATAAAACAATTATAAGTATTTTTCTTAATTATGAAACACGGTATGCCGATATGAGAGAGTCTGTTGTAGCGGTACTAAACCGGGTTCTTGATCGTATTACCTACTGGGGTGACAAGAACCTACGAGTTCAGTTTAACGCAGACAAGACTCAGGTTTGCGCGTTCTTTACGAAAAAATCCCCGTTTACTTCCCTTCCCTCTCTTTATAACATCTCTCTCAGTGCTTCGGTTCCAAGAATGTTCCTTCGCTGCGACTTGAATTACAGGGACCACATCGAGCGGGCCATTAAGACCACCTCCCGCAAACTTGGCATCCTGAACAAGGTGCGGCGGTTCTTCGCGCCAGAGCTTCGCCTGATATTATACAAGGCTCAGATTCGCTCTTGCGCGGAGTACTGTTCGCACCTCTGGGACGGCTCTGCCAAGTATCTTCTAATGCCCTGGATTCATTGCAGCGCCGAGCTGTCCAAATCATAAGGTCACGCGAACTCTGGAGCCCCTGCAACTACGCAGAGACATGGCGGCTCTATGCGTACTCTTTCGCCTATACCACGGGGAATGTCCCGAGGAGCTCTTTAACCTTATTCCTACCTCGTCTTTTCACTCCCGTAATACCCGAACAGGTCGGGGAAAGCATCCGCATTCTATCGACCGAATCGGCAGGCGCAAAATAAAGTTTGGTGCGTCTTTTCTTTGTAAAAGAATCGACAAGTAGAATGCTTCACCTGCCCATGTGTTCTCTCCATCCTATGACCTTGGATCCTTCAAGCGATGCGTGAAGAAGCACGTTTGGCCAGCATCCGAGGCAGCCGTGAACAAACTCGGTTTTCTCAGTAGGCGTCACTCTTGGACCTCCTCTTGCTTATCATCAGGCGGGACGGGGTCAGATGTCGTGACACAATAAAAAAACGGTGCCTGACGGGGAAACTGTCCTAGAGCGAAGACATAACGGCTGCATATGGTTTAGATAATTATTAGTGTTTTGAGTAAGGTTAGATAGGACGCAGTTTTGTAAGGATCAAAAGCGTGGAAAACTAATAAAATAAAAACAATTTAACTAATAAATCCTTAGTATTTATTCCCTTCGTAGGTGGACGAAATGAATAAAGAGAAATTGAACAAATGCACAGACCCCGCTATAAATAATTTACTTTTACGAAAGCTTTCAATTTACGATACATTTTGTTTACACTTCTCACTGAATTTTTAATTGTTATTTAATTGGTGTACAAAATCCATTAGTGAATCGGCAGTACAATACAGTACGAGAATGCATTTTTTTTTAATTTATTAGGTTTTTTGACTCTATAAAGCTTACTTCGATTCGGCGTATTCAATCAATCAAATTGTCACGCCTTTTTTCCACAGGGAGAGGTAGAGACAATGGAGGGCCACTTGCCACGATCCTAACACAACTTCCTTCCCCTTACAGCCACAACTTTTTTCATACAAGCTCTTAGGTTACTAGAATGTGTGAATAAACTAATAAATAAAAATATGTGAGTATAAAAAGATATTATGGTATGATATATAGTTCTGGTAAAATCATATGATATGAGCGATAGGGTGGTAAGTAGTTAATTATTATTTTGAATTAAATGCCAAACTAGTTCTATGCCAAAATATTAGTGTAAAAGCCCAAATTTTCAATTTTAATTTTCAAAAACATCCTTCTTCCAAAAACTGTATACTCCTCATACAATCAATATAGGTACTATTATGAAACGTTTGTTCCTTATTCATCAGGGAGATAAGACATTACTCGTCTTCTTTGTTGATGAAATAATTAAAGTTAATAAAGTCTTTCTTTTGAGCATCCCACGTCAATTAAATATCTTTGGGATCAAATTTTAATTGAGTAACAAATTAATAAATTTTCGTTTTAATAATTTTCTCAAGGTTGCATGAAATAAGATAGTATATCGTTAAATTTTAATTTTTTATCAGTATTTATTTTAAAACCTAATTTATAATATGGATATAAAATAGTAGTTTTAAAAAATGAATGCATTTAATTGTTAGGACTAATTTTTTCCTTAAATATTTAAAGGTGGTCTAGCAAATAGTATATGTATAGTTATCAGAAAACAGCTGGATTCAGGCTGCTTTCATTTGAGTTTTTGGAGACCTTCGGGGTAGCCTACTGCTATGTCCAGCAGTAGTCGACCAATGTACAAGAGGGACAATCAAACTAAATCATTAACGTATGTAATATAAAATGATATGTCAATTAATTCTACTAATCTTGGACTTGGACTTTAATCTCGTCATAGACCTGTTTGACTAATCGTAGACTTCGTCGATATATCGATGTTATATACATCTGTCTATATAATTTTAATTATGTATATAATAAATAATAATATGGTTGATTATTTGATCTATTCTGCAAGCGTTGAGAATAGATCAAATAATTGGAATTACAAACATATATTGACTTAACGTTATTATGTTTAGCAATATATATATACTAAATATATATTTACTTAGGTATACTAAGTACACACACAAGTACTATCTATGTCTTTAGAAATGTGCATTATGTGAAGACACACATTAACACTTCTCGTTCCTATTCACAAGGTTCACTGTTGAACGCAGTTTTTTTATTAAGACGCGATACTTAACCTTGCTTTTAAGTAAAGAAAGGTCCAAACCGCCAACTCCTGACAAAACCCTCCCATTTTACGGTTGTCTTAGTCGCCGTCACTAAGCCGGCCAAAATTGCTCTATTATTAACAAAGATGTGCGCATCGTATTCAAAGAAGATATCACGAGCTGCCATCTCTATATTTTTGAAAGTCATTGGGTAAATCTGTATATCTCAATTTTATTCGATTCGATCACATGAAGAGGGTAGATTGAAACGATGAACTAGCTGTAACTTAACAATACAATATTTTTTTACCTAAATAATTTATATTCCATTTGTATTAGGAAAACTAAGAACTTAAAATAAATTAATAAACAATTTTTATAGTATTTTATAAAATATGTAATTCTATTTTGCAATATGGCAGCGAAATAACTTGCCATTAAGTGAATTCGTAAATAGAACTAAACATAGTTATTACTCTTTATTTTCTAATGCGATGGCGAAACAGAACCTCAGATGGCAGGGCCGTCTTAAGCATATTCAGCGCCGGGGTGCGAAGGTCAGGGCTCCGCTCGCGTGGTCTCAGTATAGTATCTATCGAAATTTATGGCGGTCGGCATGCGCCCTCTAGGACTCTGCGCCCGGGTGCACTGCACCCCTTGAACCCCCGGGTAAAGACGGCCCTGTCAGATGGCATAGTGACGGCTTTTAGTCGTCGGTGTTCTTGAACTCCCCTTCCTTACCGTCAGACTAGTCAAGGTCAGATGTAACGTCACAATAAAATAGGAGACTAATTAACCATACCACTTTCTTTATCCAATACCATATTAAACTATAAAACCCAACATAATAGGATTATAACTAATTATCAACGTACACTCAAGGGATAATAAATTTGTACTAATCTCTTTACGAAACACAGAAACGTTTTGCTAATCCGAAATAATTATCGTTGTATATACCCCTTTCTTTCTTGAACCGTAAATTATATTTTCTGTACGGCTATACAAATCCTCTAGGCTTTATATGTCTAAAAGTAATCTCCAGGGACACGCTCAAATATTAACAAGAGCTCCTTTCTGTTCTTCACGATCCACCGTCCGTCGCAATAAATAGACCAGCCTTAATACTCGTATAAAGCTCGCTACATACCTACGGTGTTTAACGGATAAAATACGTTGATATTTATTCAGACACCTACGCCACAATTTAAAAATACTTTAAAATAATTACTTTAACTGTATAAAAATTTCCACTAACTTTATTTTATTTTTTCTATAAAATAAAGTAACTAAATACGATTATTTCGAATAAAACTAAATCATGCAAAATAGTATCTTTTAAAAAAAAACGCGCCTGCACATCGGTCTACTGCGACCCGGATGGAACCCGGTGTCTGTCGCCTAATCGTCTCTTAAGGTGCACGATGACCTCTGTCTATTAACTTTTAGGTACTTACCCATATGAATGAAATTTTTATGCGGCTTATTATCGCGTTTATTTTGGTTTTGATTTTACATTTTATTATTGTGACACGACATTTGACCGACGTTTCGAGAGCTTTGCAGCCATCGTGGTCAGGGAGAGACTGAGGTGTTGGTCGTCCTATTGGTTGATGCTGTTATTGTTTCCAAAACTACCCTGTTTGATGTTTTAATTTTGTTTTTCTGTTCCCGGTTTAATTCACTAATCAATGTTCGCGCAAAATCTAAGAAAATATTACTTATCCATATATTACCCTGTATGTAAAACAAACTTATATTCTTTTTTTTTTTTTTTTTTTTTTTTTTTTTATTGTGACTCGACATATGACAGCACCCCGCTTGATGTTAAGCCGAAGTGTGGTCCATGAATGAATGTCACTGCTACTACAATTCAATAACTGTGAGCAGCAATCACATCCACTATGCCGGCCTAGATGGAACCGGCAACTTACAAGCTGATCCCGAAACGTGACCAAATCACTTCACGGTCTGTATACTTGTAAGTGGTGGTACTACCCCGGATCGGCAGACTGGGTACCACTGCCTACCACTCTTTGATAACCAGACCCGAAGCAAATATCCATCTCTTTTTTTTTTTTATTAACAAATATTTGCAATACTTAATATTATTAAATATTACAAATAAAAGCTATGAAACAAATATTTGCTCCGACCGGGGATCGAACCCGGGACTTTACGCGCAACAAACCAATCGCTAAACCGTTCGTCCACGCCTGTCTACATGAAACTGGTAAATGTAACCCAATTCCAATATCACATTTAAAACAGCTATTCGTGAGAGTATTAATGGTAGGCTTAAAAACTAATCAAAGTTCGTTCACGTTGAGCCAGTTAGTGGAACTCGGTAATTAGTGTAAGCGTCCCCGTTGTAATCCGTTTAAAATAAAAAATAGTTTATTGTTACGTACATGTTCCTTTTTTACATTAAAAATGAGAAAGTAGAGATTTTTTATTCATATTTTTTTTATTGTAACCCGTCATATGTTAATATTTAGTAGCGACCATGGTTTAGGGGTTGTGCAATGGTCGTACAAACCGAAAGTAGGGGTTCAAAACCACTTGCCGGTACCAATTTACTTTGGTAGTCCTGCATCTATCACACACGCACTTTAGTAGCCTAATATATAAATGTATATAAATATATATAAATATACACTCGTATATATATAAATGATCTCGATGGCAAGCAAGGAAAGGTCCAAGAATGACGACAGCTTAAAAAAACGATTCGATTAACGATTGCCCCAGTCGCCCCCGAATGGAAAGGATGAGTGAAAGTAGATTGAGGAAAGGACTTTAAAAATATGATATGGATGGATGCGTTAAACGAGGCAGACTCAGGAAGGGTTTTCCGGCTAAATCGAAGACATGCTCAAGAAAGCTGGGTTGCCTAGCGCCCTTAACAGTAGAGCTTGTATAAAAAGAATTGTGGATGTGAGAAAGCGAAGGAGGTGTCAGGTTCATGGCAAGTGGCGCTCCATAGTCTCTGCCTATCCCTTTCGAAAAAAACAGTGATAATTTGATTAATTGATTCACTATGTATATACCCAAATTAAAAAAAAGTCAGTACAAAATCTCTATGCTTTATACCTTTCTAACCGATGCTAACACTGAAATACTTCCTTACAAGTACATTTTCCCTTGGGCAATAAAGGTGTTTATTTTATTCTTTACATTTATATACTAAGCTACTTAAGTACTCATAGAATCAGGACAACCAAAGTACATATATCAAAGATACACTGGAACCGGTGAGTGATTTTGAACCTGTGCTCTCGGTTTGTGTAACCATTGCACTGCCATTACACCACGGCCGCCTTTAAGGTGTATTTACATAAATAAAACCTTGATTGATTTGACAGTATTTACGTTTAATTATAATAATATTTGCATATTTGATTGCATGTAAAATTAATCAATTATTTGGAGTCAAAGCGTATTGTGTAATTTCGTCAATATGCATATCAAATTACTTTTAATAATAAAGGAGGTGAATTAATTGTGACCTATATTTAGTATAGGTCATAGATAGTTATAAATATGTTTGTGGTTTATTAATATATGAATTAACATATATAATTACTATTATTGTATAGATTTCTATATTAAGCAATAAACGACGCATAGAGCATAGAATTCTATAGAACAAAACCTATAGAATTCTATTAAATGCAGGTGGTAAAACATCGAACGGCGAACTAAAATAAAACAATTTAGAATACATTTCAGTTGGCAACCGTCTCTATACAGACGTTTATTAAGTAAACTTTGTTGAAAAGGGATTCGACATTTAGTACTTGTCGACACATCGGGCCAAGTGTTATTGGGCAAAAGACATATTCAAATGTATAATTAGATTTTAATGAAGGAACTTGTAACACGTAATATAGAGGAAAATGTTGAAACTTTCTTCTTTGTAATCTAATTTTAATTAAATTTGAAGCAAGATTGTGAATTAATTACTATTTCGCTTCATTCTTATTAAGAAACTTAATAGGAACTTAGTCATTTTAATAAAAGTTAATTCTGTTTGTATATTGTACTCTCTTCGAAGGTTGTCAATTCACTTATTTATTATTTATTCTTCAGTTATATATAGTTTGATCGTGGTAAGTGGCGCTCCATTGTCTCTGCCTATCCCTGTGGGAAAAAGGCGTGACAACTTGTGAATTAAAATCTCCGTGACGACGATGGCTGCGAAGCTCTCTAAACGTCTCTAAATCTCTCTAAAGACTGGAAAAATATAAAAATGTAAAATCAATAACCAAAATAAACGCGATAGTAAGCCGCATAAAGGACATCATTCATTTTGTATGGGGACTTGGGCTTAATTGTACTAAAAGTGGGAAATGTACAATAAAATAGTTCGATACAACAATATTTTAATGTGCTTGGTAAATATCCTATATTTTGCATAGTTTAGATGTACGAAATGATCAAATTATAATCATGACAGTTCAATGTAGAAACCATTAAGTTCACTGCCAGCCCAAAAAAAAGTCGTCAATCACTTTTTAATTAAAAAAAAAAACATCAGGCAGTCGATCCATCGGGTCTCGACTCTCATTCAAGGTTATGGCGTGATAGCGTTTATTCCGGTTTGATCTTCCCACCAAATGTTTAGGCATCGCAAACGTCATCAATATAATACTGTCGTTAAACATTTTGAAACTAGTAAAAAATAGAGTAAAAGTATAAATTAAATTTTTAAAAATTATCTCCTGTTGTGCTAGTAATTAGCATACATATTTTTAGTGATACTATTGTCTTAAAAAGTAAGTTGGAATTAAATAAAAAAGATAATGTTTTATAAAAAGTCGTTTTATTCATCTAATTAGATTATTTCCTGCTGAGTAAGGTTCACTTTCACCAACATCCCAACATTTTAGTTCGCATGATATTCCATCGTGGCGTCTCTAATTGCCACTTGTTGTCTATGGCAGTCGAGCTTCTTCTCTTGAGTACAATGTTCCTTGGTCAACTGTGTGTGACATTTATTTTTTAATATGTCTTTTCCGCGTGGTTTAGAAACTAAAAATAATCATTTTTTTTCCAAATAACTCAATCGTACAGCAATTAAAAGCAAAATTGCTATTAGTTTTGTCAATACGAGTATCAAACCTACCATTTATATATATTTTTATCATCGGCCGTGACAAAAGTGTTACAATAAAAGTCCAAAATGAATGATGTCCTTTGTTTATTTCATTAATCAACGTTCGCGTAAAATCTACAAAAATACAGCTCTCTTGCTTCCTTTTCATACACAATTCTCTTCATACAGATTCTTGGTTTCGGGTCATTAAAAGGATTATTACAATAAGATTTAAGTAAGCCAAAGGATAAAATGAGGACATCCCAGAAGGTAGTTTCTTGGCCAAATCGGGGACATACCTAAAAAATCAGGGGTCCACAGTCCCCATACCACAAAACTGTTATAATTTTATAGTGGCTCGACATATGACTTCACCTCGCCTCGTGTTAGGCTAGAGTGCGTTCTATTAACGAAGGCGACTGCAAGTAACACCGGCCTAGTTTGTACTGACAAACTGACAACTTACAAGCTGTTCCTCAAACGCAACTATGTCACTTTCCGGTCTGCACGTTCACATGTGGTACTACCCTGAATCGGTAGAATGTGCCTACTACTCTTGAATACTAAGCGGCACAATGGCTACGTGAGCCGAGTGGCACGGGTTCAAAACCATTTACCGGTACCAATATATCTTTGATATATGTACTTTGGTTGTCCTCTTTTTAGGCACTTTAGTAGCTTAGTATAGAAATGTATCATAAAAAATAAATAAATAAAATAAAAACCTAATTAAATACAAATTATTACCGGTATAAATCATTGTAATTAATATAATTAATGCTATTTGGTCATGTAATTTAGTTGGAATTAGAGCTACTTTTGATAATAAATCTGAAACTAATATCTCAATACTATTCAATATTCGATTTAACATTAAACAATATTCAAATCCCACAGAAAACACATAAACACGAATGTGAAATGTGATTGACGTATTTTCCTTATTAATCACACGAATGGTGCAACATTGTTGCCGAATTTGATCTACAATCGGAAGGTGAGTTAGCAACTTGTCATTATTTCATGTTTCAATGGTTTAGATAGACGCATTAGTGTGTCTGTATTATTAATTATATGATATATTTATTGACAGTTTTAGTATATTCAATAGGGCGGTTTCTATTATACTCGATTTATCATAATTTATTATTATTATTATAAGATTTTTTATTTGACATTTAGTTCTAGTTTTGTTTAATTATTGTTATTATTATAAGAAATTGATTGATGAATTTTCTCATTTAATTTTTTTATATTACTTAATTTATTACAAAGTGTTCTTCGATCAAATCGGAGACATCCTCAAGAAAGCTAACCCATAACCGTAGAACTTGCGTAGATGCAGGTTCCGATTTGGTGGATAATTTTTTTATGTTGTGATTATTGTTTTTATGTCACAATTTGTACAATAAAAAAATCCTCATAGTGTAGTGGCAGTGAAATAGTGGAAAACCGAGAACCTCATCAGTTTAAAACCACTTGACGGTACCAATGTAACCTTGATATATTATGTATTTTGATCGTCCTGTTTCTATTATACAACTCTTCTTAGCTTAATATAGAAATGTACATATTATGATATAGTGCATTTAGATACCGTTATGTTTTACTGAAAGAAAACATAAACGAAATACTGTTTATTTGTTCTAATTTGTTTAGCGTCGAAGATATGTTAGAAAGCTCCTTTATAAATTATTGGGAAAGAAACAAAGCTGTTCGGCGTTTGTAGCAGGATAAGCAACAAATCTTTTTGTTTTAAAAAGAACTTTTACGTAAGCGAAGAAGGAAGGAAGGCATTTATTGCGCTAAAAGCTCTACTGGAACTAACTTTAAAATGGATTCAACTTTGTCCGTTGCATTTAAGAAGAGATTTCACGTAGTCCTCTGAAAGAAGTGGCACCGTTAATCTTATTGTTTTTTATATTTCTTTGGTAGGACTTAATAAAGTAGCTTAAATACTACTCGTACAATAACTATGTTCTTTTAAAAATACTTTAGTTGTAATGACATTTTTTTTGTGTAGCAATGACCATTTTAAACAAAGAAGATTGAAACAAAATTTACTATAAAATACTTTTTTAGACGTCTCCTTGCTTGCCATTAGGTAAGTAATGGCATGTGGCAGATGTTGAGTTGCAGTCGAAAAGACTAGAGGCGTAATAATACGTTAAAAATAAAAAGTTAAGCGTTTTTAAAGAATTGTATATTTTAGTTATTTTCATTATCAGCCGAAAGACTGAACATGGAGATCGCAGTATTAAGAGAACGCTGCTGCCCTCCTCCGATAAGGCTGGTCAAGTTTTAGGATTTTATTATAGTTATTGTTATGACTTGCTTATGATGGTAAGCAAGAGGAGGTCCAAGAGCCCGTCGACCAATTTATGGTTGCCTCGTCGTCACTATGCTGGCCAGAGATGCATAAATTAACCCTAATTTTAATTTAACTAGCCAGATAGAGAATCAGAATGTAATCGCCCCGACTTAGCCAAAAATTTAAATGCTTAATTATGTATGTAAATATTGCATTAAAGATTACCAAACTTAATATTCATGCGGGTATCGTTAATTAATAGATTTATGATTAATTTTAATCGAAATGGGATTGAGTTAATTTGATCGGAATTAATTCCATAAAAGTTTGAATCGTAGTTTTGAATAGATCGTGATTACGCATAAATGCTTTAATATTAATAAACAAATGAGCAAAATTTAAATCTTCCATTTCCATTTTCCCATAACCATAGAGCTTGTCTGAAGAGAATTGTGAATGTGAAGGAAGCGAGAGAGTTGTGTCAGGATCGTGGCAAGAAAATAGATGTCTCTGCCTATCCCTGTGTGGAAATTTGACTGACTTGATGAGCAAAATTTAATTAATATTTAATTTATAATATTAATTAAAATTCCTTTTTAATAACTAATAAATAACTAATTTATTATTGTGGTTCCATCTAGGCCGGCATAGTGGATGTGATTGCTACTCACAGTTATTGAATTGTATTAGCAGTGACATTCGTTCATGGACCACACTTTGGCTTAACATCAAGTGGGGTGCTGTCATATGTCGAGTCACTATAAAAAAAAAATGTAAATACATGACACAGTTCTTATAGTGTGGTTACAGAACAACTTATACTCAAAAGTAACAATTCCCAGTATTCTAATTCCATTAAGGCGAATGGTCAAGTCGTAGTTTTATGTAAACCAAGAAATCTTGGTTCATAACCACTTACTAATCCCAATATATATTTGATATATTACCAATATGTATGTACTTTGGTTGTCCTTATGATACAAGCATGTTTAGTAGCCCAGTATAGAAATGAACAAAAAACTATTACAAATTAATGATTCATTATTAGACATTAAAATTATTTGCTGTTGACATTATCGTTGATTTAGATAGCATAGCAAAATCATTTTTATGCATAGCAACACTTTACTTGACCGGGTTCTTAAAGGATTTATAAGCTATTCTTATAAAATGGAATCGTTGGCACGTATTTTATCTCTTTTTTACGAGAAAGCTCTTACTGCGCCATACGTAAATTATAGGGAAAAAGGCGAAACTTAATGGATGTCTTCGGATTAAAAATATTACATAAGTGCCTGATATTTATGTTCAGCGAGGTGTGTTTATTATATGATAGGCTATTAATCATATTTACATGTGGGGAAGATATTTTCTTGTTGGGTTTTCAGGAAATTTATTGAAACATTAAAGTCATGAAGGTGTTTTCAACTGGCTACAGGATGGTTTTAAACCCGTGTTGCTGCCACTACACCACGGTCGCCCATGTGAGATTAGCTGCTGTATTATGGTTCATAATACAGCCTACCGCGATATCTTTTGCAATCTGGAGTCTACTCAATAGTAAAATTGTTATATATTTTTACATATATATTATATTTACTCGATATCTGACGGCTTGATGTTAATCTAGAGTGCGGTCCATAAATGGAGGGGACTTCTTTGCTATTTTTTTTATTTTTTATTATGACACGACATCTGACCTCGACCCGCCTGATGATAAGCAAGAGGAGGTCCAAGAGTGACGACGACTGGAATAACCGAGTCAGTTCCCGGCTGCCCCAGCCGCCGCCACTATGCCCGCCTAAAATGCTTCTTCACGCATCGCTTGAAGGATCCAATAGGATGGAGAGAATCCAAGTAACAGTCACATCCACTATGACGACCTAGTTGGTACTGGCAACTTACAAGCCAGTACCCACTAGGTTTACTAGTGCTATAAGTATAAAGTACCATAAGACTTTATACTTATGGTACTACCCCGGATCGGCAGACTGGGCACCACTGCCTACCGATCTTTTTCATATACCATATCGATTATCATATATTATACAAAGAAATTGAATACCTTATCATGAAAACCATAAACTTAGTAATAATTAATCTACCTATATAAAGTTATATACAGTTAATACAAAAGTTTGTTTAGAATGACTATAGAATACATTAGGACTCGGGTGTTATGTTGAACGTTGTCAACTTAGAACTAAAAGACAATGTAAATCCTAGACACATTGTTGCTGACTTAGCTATAAGAGTTTCTATTTGTTTAACAAACAAAAATAAAACAGTTTACATAGTAGATTTTTTATGTCCAGTTCGTTATAGAAAATCCGCTATCAGTCCGTTTTGCCAACTATTAATAAGTCTGGGCTAGTATTGATAATAAAGATACATTAGGCGAGTTGATGATACGCTTAAAATCCCGGGTTTGATTTGTTTCTACAATATATTTGTTAATACAAAAAAAGAGGCACACTGCTTACAAGTGTGCTATATTCTTAATTTATTTAAATAAATAAATATCCCTCCCTTCCTTCTCTCGGTAACATCTCCCTCGGTACTTCGGACAGACTGGACATCTTAGAAATGTCCCTTCGCAGCGATATGAATCACAGCGGCCGATATCATCGAGCGGACCATTAAGACCACCTCCCGCAAACTTGGCATCCTGAACAAGGTGCGGCGGTTCTTTGCGCCAGAGCTTCGTCTACTTTTATACAAGGCACAAATTCGCTCTTGCGCGGAGTACTGTTCGCACTTGTGGGACGGCTCTGCCAAGTATATTCTCAATGCCCTGGATTCATTGCAGCGCCGAGCTGTCCGAATTATAGGAGATTCTAAGGTCACGCGTACTCTGGATCCCCTGCAACTACGCAGAGACATGGCGGTTTTGTGCCTCCTCTATCGCCTATACCACGGAGAATGTTACGATGAGCTCTTTAACCTTGTTCCTACCTCGTCCTTTCACACCCGTAATACCCGCACAGGTAGGGGAAAGCATCCGCATTCTATCGATCGAATCGGCAGCCGAACTAAAAAGTTCGGTGCGTCTTTTCTTTGTAGAACAATCGACAAGTGGAATGCTTTGCCAGCCCACGTGTTCTCTCCATCCTATGACCTTGGATCCTTCAAGCGATGCGTGAAGAAGCACCTTTGGCTGGCATAGTGACGGTGTGAATAAACTCGGTTTTTTCAGTTGTCGTCACTTTTGGACCTCCTCTTGCTTATCATCAGGCGGGTCGAGGTCAGATGTCGCGTCAGAATAAAAAAATAAATAAAAAATCAATCAATCATAATGTCACGCCTTTTCCTCCACCGAAATAGGCAGAGACAACGGAGCGCCCAAGCCACGAACCTGACACAACTCCCTTGCTTCCCTTACATCCACAATTTGTTCAAGCTGTACCGTTATGGGCACTAGGCAACCCATAGTGTTAATTCTACACTTAATCTAAGAATATTACAATACAAAATAATCCTTCAGTACAGTTTTTTTTTAATTTTATTGTGACACGACATCTGACCTCGACCTGCCTGATAATAAGCAAGAGGAGGTCCAAGAGTGACGACGAGTGAGAAAACCGAGTTGTTTCACGGCTGCCCCAGTCGCCGTCACTATGCCGGCCAAAGGTGCTTCTTCACGCATCGCTTAAAGGATCCAAGGTCATAGATGACCTGGGAAATTAGTTTCAAAGAAGGGCAAAGATTTAGGGCTACTTATTAATTATTAAAATTTAATAACCGTCGCAGGGTTAATTAAAGTTTTAAATTGCTGCGCCGGATGGTCACAAAAGGCGCTAAAGTATACAAGTACTAAATTAGAAATTTTAACGACAGGCATAGCGAGTTGGTCAGCACACCAGTCCGTTACTCAGTCCCGGGTTCGATTCCAGTACAAATAATTGTTTTATAGCTTTTGGTAATATTTAATAATTTGATAAAATTTTACAAATATTTATATAAATATCTGGTTGTTAAAGATTGGTAGGCAGTGGTGCCCATTCTACCGATCCGGGGTTGTTCCACCACTTACAAGTAAACAGGCCGTGAAATGACTTAGTCGCTTTTCGGATTTAGCCTGTAAATTTTCGGTTTTAACTAGGCTGACATAGTACCTACCTGTACAAAGCTATGAAACAAACATTTTCTCTGACCGGGTATTGAACCCGGGACTTTACGCGTAACAAACAGGTGTGCTAACTAATACGCCACGACTGTCGCTAAAACCTCGACTTTCTTAAGTTGATGTCGTAATTTATTAATTTTCTTTTAATATAGTTCTATAATCTTTATTGAGAAACAGATAAAATTAAAAGTATATTAACTATAAATAAAAAATATCATCTAATGACGTCGCATCAGAGATATTAAATTCAATTTAATTCACCTTGAATATTTTGAAAATTCAAGCTTGCCTTTGACTGTATAAAACAGACTTAGTTTATGGCTGCCTTAGTCGCCATCACTAAAATTCAAAGACTATTAATGAACTATTATAAAATGCGTGAAACGTACACTAATATTTGCATATGAAGTCATCAGTAACTACGTATAACAAAGCAATATCAGGGGTTGAGCTCAATCGAAAAAAAAAAAAGTATTGTTGAAAAATATTCATCACCTAGGTAGTCACGTCTAGGCACTCATAGCGGGCCGTTCGCCACGGCTATCGAGGGCGTGAGCGGACTGAAAACGGCCATAGAATATCATCCCTACCCGTTATCTGGTACACTCAACTTCAAAAGAATAATGAATAGTGATTTTTAAAAGTAGTTATCATAGACGAAGCAATTCGTTTGATATGAAATTTTATGTTGGATAATATGTTCTTTCATTTTGTTGAAGTTAATTTATTTTCCCTAATTCAACATTGAGCCAATCTCTTTTATATTCACAATACGTTTTTTGTCAAAACATTTTTGTTTATTTTTTACAAATCAATCAATCAAATTATCGAGCATTTTTTCCACAGGGATAGACAAAAACAATGGAGCGCCACACAACTCCTCGCTCCCCTTACATCCACAATTCTCTTCATACAAGCCCTACGGTTATGGCAATAGGCAACCCTACTGCGATTTGGTTGCAGACATCCTCCTAGGTCTGCTTCGTATAACAATATAAAATATATTAGTAACATGCTAAAATAATAATTATGATTAAAAGTACTAAAAGAAACAATACAAAGTAACAAAGCCTTTTAAAATACAAAAAATAGCGTAATATAAAAACGCAAACACACCCTCCATCAATTGTACCCCAAGACCTAAACAAATATGCCGCGAAAAATAATATAGACGTAAGATAAATATAACGTCTAAAATATTAACGTCATATTACTTTGTGTTTTCATGAATAATTTATTACATATTATCACATGAAGGCAATGCGGTATAGCTTTTCATAAAGAGACAATGAATGTATCTTTCGAGTTAGGAGTTATTGCCATTGACAGTGAAATGACATGGGTCCTTTCTATACGATGTTTGTGGCATTTTGACATTCTGTAAGTCATAGTCGCATTATAGTTTAGTACTTTTAGTAATGTCTGGAATTTTTGTTTGTTCCATTTCTATAAAGAAGCCTTTATTCCCTTGACATACTTACTCGTATTGTCTCCCATTTAACTGGAATGTTATTGATGGCTTTAAAGATTTTGTGTAATTTAATTCTTATGTTATTGTTATGAACAGCGTAGATGACCTATGTATCTTTTGTATGTATGTTTGAAACTTACTATTACGAGAAACCAGTGTCCATAGGCATTGGTTTCTTATTGAACAAAAACTACAGTACATCGCATCGCAAACTACAGCAACCAATTGACATGTACCTAAAATATGCTTTAATTCCATAAAACGGTTGCCAGAATCGTGTCACAACTTTTTTTATTCCGACTCGACATCTGAGCTCTTTTCTTAACGCAAGAACGCCAACTACTGAAAACAAAATACAGACTCAGTTTACGGTTACCTCAGTCACTGTAACTATGCCAGCCAAAAAATACTCCGATACTTCCTTTACATCCACAATTCCATTTTAGATATATATTTTTCTAAAATCGCTTTATTTATGTAAAGGTGAAATATGCAAGTGTCCACTTCCACTTCAAAAATGTATATTATCGTTAATAAAATAAATTGCAGATATATTTTGTTGCTATAAGTGAAATTGTTGTAGGTAAAACAAATTTCCTACCAACAAGTAGCCATTAGTGAAAAGTAGTTACAAAACTTTTTATTACTGCTATCAGAGCTTTTATGGGCTTTCCAGGTAATCCTGTATTTACGCTTTTTACAATGTAGATAAGAAAATGTATACAAATCGAAATTGGATTCAATAAGTTTAATCCTTTTACACAGATAACCAACTTTTGTACATATCTATAGATCTACATATTGGGTTTTATCTGCTTGACGTAAAATTTTATAAATTAAATTGAAAGATATGTATTATAAGTATAGGTTTAGCACGTATCATCAAATTTAGTTGGCAGACACAGAAGGGTGTGAGGGTGTTCTCAAGAAAGCTTGGTTGTGAATGTGGGGGAAGCGAGGGAGTTGTGTCGGGATCGTGGCAAGTGGCGCTCCATTGTCTCTGCCTATCCCTGTGGGAAAAAGGCGTGACAATTTGATTGATTGATAGAGCACGGTAATTTGCCAAGCCTGGCGACACTCAAGGTACTTTCACTTTAGAACTGATTCAGTCGTGTGTCGTCATTGAAATTTTGTCGGTTACAACTAAGCCCACACTGTGGATGGGACTGCTACTTGCACCTTGCACATATTTAAATGTAGTCATATAGTCGGTTATTTAATAAATCATATTTATTAAATAACCGTACTCCAGCTTAACATCAGGCGGGGTGTTGTCATGTCGAGTAAAAAGGAATATAACTATAAATTATAATTCTCAGACCACTAAAAGTATTACCTAATTTTCTTAAATGTCGTTAATTTATTTAAATTGATATTTAGGTAAATTAACGATTATAAAAATATAACCATAATACCAATAAAATATAAATATTTAGTGCAAATATAATAAAAGCATAGGCTACATCGTACATTGTAAGTATAGGCTATCAAATCATGAACAAAAGCAACTACTTACTCGTACATAGTAAACCAAAATAACACTAGACTTATAAAAGATCCGTCGAAGCATAACTTCCACGTGTTCCCATGAAATGTTAGTTTGAAGGCAATGAAACGTGCTCACTCGTCCCAGAAACCTTATAAAATGAGGCACCATCTGGCGATACAGGCTTCGTTAACACATTCGATTCTTTTTATAACCTACTGCCAGGGAGGTGTGTTGACGGAAAAATTGATAGCTTTCCAATTTTTATTTCATTGTAAATAATTTGATGAAGTTTAGCTTTATAAAATTATATACAATGAATGTCTTAGCTTTGCTATGGTTAGATGTTTTTGGACGTAACGCGTGGCCATTGGTTTATGCTCCAGTCTGTTAGGAGTCAAATTGCGGGTTCGATCCCTTTAGGTCACTCGTTTAGGTCAAAAATTTGTTTCATATTTTTCTATTTGCACCGGGTCTGATGGTTAAAGACTGGTAGAAAGACAGACAAAGACACTTCCAATTGTCGCCTTTCGTGATTAGCTTGAAAGTTGCCGGTTCCAACTAGGCTGGCATAGTGGATGTAACTGATACTTACAGTTACATAACTGTAACATTGCCAAACTCCAGCTTAACATCAGGCGGGATGTTGTCATATGTCGAGTCAAAATAAAATAATAACAAAACAAATAAATAAATAGCACTAAATATGTAAATAACCTCATATCAATATACATAAATAATTAATGACAAACACTTTGTATATATAAAAGTATAAAATAATTTTACATAAGTTATACTTTATGTAAAAATACTATATATCTCAAACAAACTAAGAAATACGACGTATTATTTTACTCACAGATCACATTTCACTAGACTCTGGTTTAAGAGTATTTGTGGTGGGTCAGGCGATCTTTATTTCTAATCCAAATAGCGATATTGACATATCAGTGTCTACGTCTGCTTACTGTCTACCAGTGATTCTCAGTCGATCTTACAAGCATGCCGACTGTGAAGTGACTTAGTTCCGTTTTGGAATCAGTTTGTAAGTTGCCGGTCCATAATAACAAAGGAACAGGCTTCTTAGACCACATATTTTCTTGGAGAAAGCGAGAGAGTTGTGTCAGTTTCGATCGTGAAAACTTCGTTGTTTAACTGTAGTAACTGTTATCTCCATTCATAGACCGCACTCCAGCTTAACATCAGGGGGGGTGTTAAAATATAATGAATAATAAAAATGACTCCTACATGCGTTGTCTAGCAGTAAATATTCTATCATTTTATTCCATGTTATTTATACAAGAATCCATCTATAGATTTAGTGTTATCGTTCCTCTTTCTATCCCTGCTTGCGTTTCTTACTTTTCTTATATAAAATTTTATTGTGACACCATAAATAAAAGCGTCGTTACTACTATTTTGTGTTAATCAAACGTCATTGACAAACACTAGTAGCTTTATATATAACTATAGTTGAAAAAGGCCACGAGAATGCGACTTTAGGTGTCCTTTGTCGCCTATAACACTCCTTTCGATGGTTTAGGCTCATGAAAAGGATGAGTGAGAGTACATTAACGAAAGGAACTCGGTACTCTTGGACTTTCCCTTGCTTACCATATGGCCAGTCGAGGTCAGGCGTCGAGTCATAATAATAATAATAAATGTTGTATGAGACAGATCTTTTCCGGGTATGGTTGGATATTTAAAAGTCGATGGCAGACCAGCTGACTGTTAAGTAATATTTCAGATGATCTCAGGAACAGGCACGCCATACTAAATTCGATACTTCTATCATGTATGAGCACTACAGCTCATACACCAGTCCGTTACGCCTTATACCTAATGCGATTAAAATAAGAATAGGACGGAACTTTAGTATGGTGTCTTTTTCTTTGCGGACCGTCAAGAAAAAGACACCTATTCTTATTTTAATAGCATAGTAAGTCCCGTTCGATTCCCGGTGTGAGCAAATATTTGTTTTATAGCTTTTATTTGTAATATTTATTAAATTAACTAAATGTTGTTAATTATGTTTGTTAATAAAAAAGAGGCGTATATTTGCTCCGGGTCTCGTTCTCAAAGGATAGTAGGAAGGGCTGCCAAGACTGTGAAGTGACTTAATCAAGTTTCGGAATTAGCTTGTGGGTCGTTCTGGTTTAAACTAACCCGGTAAAGTGGATAAGACTGCTACTTACAATTATTAGACTGTAGTAGCAGTCACATCCATTCATGGACATTATCAGGCGGCGTGTTGTCATATGTTAAGTAACATTGAAAAAAATCAACAGTTTACCAACTAATATTTTCAGTCTCTCCGTGACCACGATAAAGCTCTCGAATCGTCGTAATAATAAAATAAAATTGTAAAATTAAAACCAAAATAAACGCGACAGTAAGCCGCATAAAATGTGTTTAATTCATTAAAATTTTGAAAATAACAAAAATCTGTTACCTTAATGTTCGAAAGTAATTGAAACAAACCTTTTTATTTTATATATACATACGTATTTATAAATATAAATTTATATATTAACAGACCATAAAGTATTTTATTATACGTAATAGATATTAGGAGCTTACTGGAATTCAGTATATGTGATTTATGTGTGCAACGCCTGTGTGATACACAGGCCATCAACGGAAGCTGTCGTGTGGGAGATTTATAATAGCACCAGCCTCCGGAAAAAGGTAAGAAAAAATCTAATTCCCGGCTCTATATTGCACTCTAATATAATTGATGTGCTCTGTGCGCTTAATGATAATAACACATAATTGTATTAAGGTATATTGCGTGCTAATTCAATATAAAAATACTTTTAGTGATATAAAACATACAAAAAAATATTGCACCTATTTTTTTTTTCTTTTCGATTTTAAGCTACTAAGGTCTTGTATCATAGAAACAGGTGAACAAACGTACAATATATTAAAGATATATTGGTGGTTATACAATAGATTTAAAAATTATATAAGTGGTTCTACCTATCCTTGTAGGAAAAAGGCGTGACAATTTAATTTAATATGATTTTTTATACAATAATGGTACTTTTAATAGTATCTCCGTACGCGTACATATCTCTGGAAAATATACTGGGAGCATTCTGATTTGATTAAAATGTAATTTTGTTATTATTGTAATGTTGAATTATTTATGATTTCATAGAGTAGGTAAGCTTTAACTCTTTAGTAGGGCATTTTTTTTTTTTTTAGATTGATCATTTATTATACTTCCGAATATTTGTTGTGAGCGGAACTTTATTTTTGCTTTTCTTGTGACTCAACATATGACAGCGCCACGCTTGTTGTTAAGCTAGAGTGCGGTCCATGAATGGATCTGTATACAATTCCATAACTGTAAGTAGTAGTCATACACTATACCAGCATAGTTCGAACCGACAACTTACAAGCTGTTCCCGAAACGCCACTAAATCACTTCACGGTCTGTATACTTTTAAGTGGTGGTAAGTGGTGGTACCCCGGATAGGCAGACTGGGTACCACTGCCTACCACTCTTTGATAACAAGACCCAAAGCAAATATCCGTCTCTTTTTTTAATAACATATATTCGGAGCATATTAAATATTAATAAATATTACAAAAAAGCTATTAAACATTAAAGTTAAAAATATTATAAACTTGCCAATTATATTTATTATATGTATGTACATACTACTCGTATATGAAATATGTGTTACACTTCATGCGAATACAATTGAAACTAACAAACGAATCATTGAAAATTGCATTTTTGCAGTGCGCTCCTGCAGAGTGCCACTTCTTTTCAATATTTATTATTTTATTGAATATTTTTTCAAGTAGCACTTTTATTAAGAGTGGTCGGTAGTGGTGCCCAGTCGTCCGATCCAGGGTAGCACCACCACTATTACAAAATAGAATTATATTTTAAGAATTAACAAAACATTTTTTGTTACCATAAAAAATTAAAGTATTTTAATGATCTATTTTTATACTATCAATTGAAGACATCCGTAGGAAAGCTGGGTGGCCCAGTGCCCATAACTGTACAGCTTGTAAGAAGAGAATTGTGGAAATGAGGTAAGCGAGAGAATTGTGTCAGGATCGTGGCAATTGGCGCTCCTTTGTCTATGCCTATCCCTGCGGGAATAATGCGTGATAATTTGATTCATTGATTGACTGATAAACTATCAAAGAAATATCAATCAATCAATCAAATTGTCACGCCTTTTTCCCACAGGGATAGGCAGAGACAATGGAGCGCCACTTACCACGATCCTTACACAACTCACTTTGGAAAAATGGTAATTTATTTCTAAAATCAACATTCATATTTTTAATCTTAGTTATTACGCTGTAAAGGTATAATTATGTTGTCATAATGTCTTACACATGCAATATCTTGAGATAATCTAAGTTAGGTCATGAAACCTTCCTTCCCCAAGCGAATGTGCCTGAAACGTGACAGGATTACGGAAACACTGAATTTCATATTCAGTTCGAAAATTCAGTCTGAGTTGTTTTGGCAACAAACAAAAACTCAAAAACATTGAGTGAGATAAATATTGTGTACCTATTTATATTTAATATAAATTTTACAACTTAAGCTTTTACTATTTACGAAATCTATATCAAAATATTTTTATAATTATTTATTCATAATAATTCAATAGCTCATTTATTCTCATGTCATTCTCATTTATTTATTTATTTCATATAATACGAGTAATAACTACAGACAAACACCAGGGCCTCGATTCTCTTAATACATCATAGCGTCGAAAAAACAGTGAAATTGCCAAAGAATTTGTACTTAAGACACAGAAGGAGCCCTAAAATAGCTACAAAATACAACCGTTTATACTATTTTCACTTATGGCATTAAAAATAAGTCAGAAGGGGATGAATATACATTTTTACATTTGTAATTTAGAAGGTTGTCACTAGTTTTGATGGTCATTTGACAACCTAATTTGACAGAATAACAAATGACATTAAAATGCTTAAAAAAAGGATGATGGAACAATTATGCCGCTACTCTTACTACCACGTGACTTTTAATTAAGCAGTATTAAAAGTCAACCACAATTACAAGTGATTGTATTTGCAAAAAAGTAGTGCCAACCTTTGAAATAAAGTACAAGTAGTTGTCTCTTTCAGTCACATGTGGTATAAAGATAATACAAATGAGACAAATAATAATAAATTAGTTCTTATTTTAGCACAGATTCTATTCTTTCCTAAATCTTTGGAAATTGCATCGCACTGATATTTGACATCTTCATAACCAATCAGCGAATAACAAATCAATAGGTAACCTACGTTGATTGTCACTTGCGACCGCGGTGCAATTTCACTGCTTTTTCTCACATCAAGCGACCTCGTTAAACGCAGGAAGTGCGGCTGCTCAACCTTAAGCTGCCCAAAATACGCTAACCTCGGTACTGGTTACGAATTTGCGCCGTTTGGGGTCAAGACGATGGGCTCTTGGGGAGCTTCAGCTAAGCGCCTGGCCAAGGAGTTGTCCAAGCAGCTGACGGAAAAGTCTGGAGATAAGGAGGCTGGCAATTATTTCTGTCAACGTATTAGCCTTGATATACAAAGGGGAAATGTTGCCACTCTCCTTGGGACTAACTATCTCTGATGCGACGCCATTAGATGTTTTTTTTTTATTTATTGTTTAATTATAGTTAATATACTTTGAATTTTATCTGTTTCTCAATAAATATTATTATTTTTTTTTTTTTTTTTTTTTTCAAAATTTTTGTCGAGGCCTTTTTCATTAAATCTGAATATGTCGGCCTCATTATATCCACACTAAACATAATACTGGCAACTTATATTTATAGTAATGTAATAATAAATCTAACTTATTCTATGTTTAATATATACATTTACGTAATCAAATAACATTCTAGCGGAATCAGAAGTTGGTTCAGCCAGAATGCCATTTAAGACGCCTACATTAAGTAAATTAATATTAAGATGACTAATTAAACTAGTGCGCTCAGACCGACACAAGTCACAATCCCACAAAATATGCATGACATCTTCAACATGACCACAATGTGGACAATTGGGTGAATCGGTTCTTTTCATAAGAAATGCAAAACTATTAAAAGGAATATGGCCCGTCCTAAGTCTGAACGCATTTATCAAAGTACTTCTATCAAATTTTCCATCTATAAACCAAGGCAGACACAGTGGCTCACTCTGAATTGTTTTGTACCATAAACCCTTCTTTATTGATATGCTTTCGTAGTATATCTTCCATAGTTCATAGCATCTTGCTTTATACTTTGGTAAGATTTCAGAATAAGCAGGGAGTGTTTGAATTTGTGTGCCTATTAGGCATCCACTTTTAAATATTATTACTTTAATAATACAAATAGTTGGCAGTAAAAAAACAGTTGTTAAATTGTGGTAGGCTCACTCACGGTAAAAGAACTGTAGTAAAAGTCGCCTCTATTTATAGTTGCACTCCTGCTTAACATCAGGCGGGGAGGTGACACAATTCTAAAAAAAATACCACGTCAAGTTTTAAATAAAATAGTTGTTAAAAAACAACTTACATAATATATAATAAAGTCATCCTTTCAACGTTGTAAGAGAGATTATCTCGACAAGACTGCGACTTTGCGCTTACCCTTAAACCTTCATTTTAAACCTCAGAAAACAACAAAGCTGATTGCATCTACAAATTTTCCAGCTCTAACGCACAGATGGCAACAAAGTGCAGTTCCATTTAGCTTTTCGTAATTGTTAGCTTAATCGTCTGGCCCGGGGGAGACAATTATACTGTATGAAAACAACTCCAGAGTAGTGCTCCTCTGCGCAATGAAATTACCTTCATTCGAGTAGATGTCCTTTGCAACGTTAGTAGTTTTGAATTAACTTTTTTTAAGGTTCTTTACGTGATCTCGCTTTAAACATGCTGTGTCATGAGTCCTGTTAAAAAATTGTCGAGATCGTCTTACTCGTACTTTGCTTTTTTAGGTCGACGACTTATTGTTAGTGTCGTAGCTAGCGCCTTTAATGTTTACTACCCATACCAGCAAGGTTTCGTGTTCTTTTCGTGTTTCGTGTTTCACTTCGTGTTTTTTATATAATATTTTTCCCGCCTAATATTATTATTTGAATTTTTAAAAATCGTTAATTCTTTCCTACCAATCCTGTAAACTGTATAAAGTCAAAAAGTGGTATTAATAGCCGTAAAGAATAGATAAAAAGTATCTTCTGCTAAGAAACGTCTGTCAAGAAAAATTTACACGAAAGTCATCTACTAAAATTAGTCATACAAGTAGCAATAATGACACGGTGCAGTGGTTTTTTGCCTTCTTAATTATTTTCCAAGTATTAAAATATTAGCAAGCAAAAAGTATTGAACTGCTTATTCGTAATACTAGGTATAAATAAGATCTTTCCACCAGATCAATTCTCCATTTTCCAAAGCTCAGAATTGACATCTATATATGCATATTGCAAAATACTACTGGCACTAAATCTGTTACGGCGAGACAAACTCTAGCTATATAGTTCACTGAACGATTTCATATTTGCTCAGCCATCTGATTCACTGACCATGTTTTATAATATTTCGCTTCTGTCTTAACAAGAAATATTTTATATGGGGTAAATATAAGAGCAGTTTTGCAGTACCTATAAGTAAAAATCATGTCTATATGAGAAGAGAATAAATTAGCAAAAGAAAGTAAAGACATGAAGAGAGCAAAGAAGCTAGAGAAATCGCATGATTTTGGAAAGTAGCGCTTCGTTGTCTCTGCCTATGCCTGTGAAAATTAGGGTGTATTTTTATTGTGCTTTTTGGGTTATGTACTATTATGTAAAATAAAATACACTTGAAAATAGAGAAAATTAAGGGTGGTCTCGTACTACTGCTAATCCAGTTTTTTTTCTGATTTTGATCAGATTTTTTTTTATTGTGACTCGATATAATGACGGCACCTTGCCTTATATGAAGCTGGAGTGCGGTTCATTAAAGCAAGTGACTACTACTACAGTTAAATAACTGTAAGCAGCACATCCAATGCCGGCCTAGTTAGAACCGGCAACTTACAAGCAGATCCCGAAACGCGACTTTTTTTTATTTTTATTGTGATACCACATCTGACCTCGCCTGATGATAAGCAAGAGGAGGTCCAAAAGTGATGACGACTAAAAAAACCGAGTTAGTTCACGGCTGCCTCAGTCACACTTGGGCTGGCAAAGCATCCACTTTGTCACTTTACGGTATGTATACTTGTAAGTGGTGTACCGACTGGGCAGGCTGTATCGGCAGACTGGGCACACACTTAAAACTACTACTACTACCATTTTAACGTGTACAGATCGTGATATACTCAGTCACGTTTTTTTTAAAATTGTGGCTCGATATGTGACAGTACCCCGTCTGATAATAGACTGAAGTGTAGTGCCTAAATGAAGGCGACTGCCACTACAGTAAAATCCATTATGCCAGCCTTGTTGGTACTGGCAATATTCTTTATTAATACTAATTTAAAGCGTCGTGCATAAAACAAAATAACGTGTATACTCGAAAGCGTTGCTAACAGTACAATTTGACAGTTTATTCTCAAGGTCAAGCGTGTTATCATTTGACGGGGGCTATACCAATGAATGTACTTTGGTTACCCAATTTTTATGATACGTTTAGTACTTTAGTACAGAAATATAAAGTAATATTTTAAAAAAGGCCGTAAAACTTTACAAATTTGCAATTACTATCTGTCGCCACTTTATAAGCAGCTACTGTAAGTCTTTGGGTATTTTGAAGCTTATAAAAGTAAGTGAAAACTTTTAAATCGTCAAACTTTTCCATCGAGAAAGGGAACAAAGAAGGTCAGGTTCACTGTACTGTAACAAAAGGACTTTCTTTTTTAAAGTTCACAAAGATATTCGTTCCTGAAGAGTGACGAGAGAAATTGGCAGCGAGTATATGAAACTTTGATGATTAGCGCTTTTAAGACTCAAAGATTTCAAATCTTTATAACTCTTGTACTTATAAAGTAACTACATTCTTCGTTCTCTCATAATAATTCTAAAAGAACAATCGAAAATTATATTTAAGAATATATTTTATAGCTTTGCCCTGCGGTTTCATCCTAGTTTAAAACTATATCGCGCTACATGACAGCATGAGCATAAGTAAATTTGATAAAAGCCCATTTAATGGCTCTTAATAAGAATGAATTTAGTTAAAGCACCATAGTTGTAGTGGGAGATACTTACTACAACTATGGTTGTAGAGATAGAGTATTTTATATACGGCGGTACGACAGAGACAATAGAGCGCCACTTGCCACAATCCTGACACAACTCCTTCGCTTCTCTCACATCAACAGTTCTTTTCATACAAGCTCTACGGTTATTGACAATAAGTAACCCAGTTTTCTGTCGAAACACCCTTCTAGGTCTGTCTCGTTTAACACATTCACATCAGATTTCTTTTCCATGTGCCAAACCTTTCCTTTGTCAATCCTTGTCACTACATTTTCTTTCAAACCACATCTATCGCGCACTGTAATATTCCTCATTCTATCCTCTATATCACTCTACATACACTCCTTAATGACCGCATTTTTACAGCGTTAATTCTACTTTCATGTTTCTTCTGCCACACCCAGACATTACTTTACTATTACTTCCATACATTAATGTAGGAACAAGTTATGAATTATGAACGCATTATGAACAGTCATCTGGTACTTTTCGGACATTATTTAACAATCCCGGTCTCCTTGTTATTATTTTCTATACAAAAGTTTTTCTTATTATATTTCTTATAATTATTTTCCAGAAAGTTCGACGATTACTTATAAAAGACCTTACTAATGGAAAAATAAAACTTATAGATACTCAAACTTTTACATAAGCAGACTTTGCTAATCAAAATATTGTCCTAATAAAAACTATAGTAAACTTATATAAGTATTGCGAACTTTTATCTACAACTCACCTAATATAACCTAATATTTATTTAGTTATGATTAATACATATAACAGGTTATATTAAATAAAATATTTACAGAACAAAATTATCTTAATGCCTTGGATTTATTGCAGCGCCGAGCTGTCCGAATTATAGGTGATGCAGAGGTCACAAGAACTCTGGAGCCCCTGCAACTACGCAGAGACATGGCGGCTCTGTGCGTCTTCTATCGCCTCAAGAATATTCCGAGGAGCTCTTTATCTTTGTTCCTACCTTGTCTTTTTACCTGTATTACGCGCACAGGTATGCGACGCCATTAGATGTTTTTTTTTTATTTATTGTTTAATTATAGTTAATATACTTTGAATTTTATCTGTTTCTCAATAAATATTATTATTTTTTTTTTTTTTTTTTTTTTCAAAATTTTTGTCGAGGCCTTTTTCATTAAATCTGAATATGTCGGCCTCATTATATCCACACTAAACATAATACTGGCAACTTATATTTATAGTAATGTAATAATAAATCTAACTTATTCTATGTTTAATATATACATTTACGTAATCAAATAACATTCTAGCGGAATCAGAAGTTGGTTCAGCCAGAATGCCATTTAAGACGCCTACATTAAGTAAATTAATATTAAGATGACTAATTAAACTAGTGCGCTCAGACCGACACAAGTCACAATCCCACAAAATATGCATGACATCTTCAACATGACCACAATGTGGACAATTGGGTGAATCGGTTCTTTTCATAAGAAATGCAAAACTATTAAAAGGAATATGGCCCGTCCTAAGTCTGAACGCATTTATCAAAGTACTTCTATCAAATTTTCCATCTATAAACCAAGGCAGACACAGTGGCTCACTCTGAATTGTTTTGTACCATAAACCCTTCTTTATTGATATGCTTTCGTAGTATATCTTCCATAGTTCATAGCATCTTGCTTTATACTTTGGTAAGATTTCAGAATAAGCAGGGAGTGTTTGAATTTGTGTGCCTATTAGGCATCCACTTTTAAATATTATTACTTTAATAATACAAATAGTTGGCAGTAAAAAAACAGTTGTTAAATTGTGGTAGGCTCACTCACGGTAAAAGAACTGTAGTAAAAGTCGCCTCTATTTATAGTTGCACTCCTGCTTAACATCAGGCGGGGAGGTGACACAATTCTAAAAAAAATACCACGTCAAGTTTTAAATAAAATAGTTGTTAAAAAACAACTTACATAATATATAATAAAGTCATCCTTTCAACGTTGTAAGAGAGATTATCTCGACAAGACTGCGACTTTGCGCTTACCCTTAAACCTTCATTTTAAACCTCAGAAAACAACAAAGCTGATTGCATCTACAAATTTTCCAGCTCTAACGCACAGATGGCAACAAAGTGCAGTTCCATTTAGCTTTTCGTAATTGTTAGCTTAATCGTCTGGCCCGGGGGAGACAATTATACTGTATGAAAACAACTCCAGAGTAGTGCTCCTCTGCGCAATGAAATTACCTTCATTCGAGTAGATGTCCTTTGCAACGTTAGTAGTTTTGAATTAACTTTTTTTAAGGTTCTTTACGTGATCTCGCTTTAAACATGCTGTGTCATGAGTCCTGTTAAAAAAATGTCGAGATCGTCTTACTCGTACTTTGCTTTTTTAGGTCGACGACTTATTGTTAGTGTCGTAGCTAGCGCCTTTAATGTTTACTACCCATACCAGCAAGGTTTCGTGTTCTTTTCGTGTTTCGTGTTTCACTTCGTGTTTTTTATATAATATTTTTCCCGCCTAATATTATTATTTGAATTTTTAAAAATCGTTAATTCTTTCCTACCAATCCTGTAAACTGTATAAAGTCAAAAAGTGGTATTAATAGCCGTAAAGAATAGATAAAAAGTATCTTCTGCTAAGAAACGTCTGTCAAGAAAAATTTACACGAAAGTCATCTACTAAAATTAGTCATACAAGTAGCAATAATGACACGGTGCAGTGGTTTTTTGCCTTCTTAATTATTTTCCAAGTATTAAAATATTAGCAAGCAAAAAGTATTGAACTGCTTATTCGTAATACTAGGTATAAATAAGATCTTTCCACCAGATCAATTCTCCATTTTCCAAAGCTCAGAATTGACATCTATATATGCATATTGCAAAATACTACTGGCACTAAATCTGTTACGGCGAGACAAACTCTAGCTATATAGTTCACTGAACGATTTCATATTTGCTCAGCCATCTGATTCACTGACCATGTTTTATAATATTTCGCTTCTGTCTTAACAAGAAATATTTTATATGGGGTAAATATAAGAGCAGTTTTGCAGTACCTATAAGTAAAAATCATGTCTATATGAGAAGAGAATAAATTAGCAAAAGAAAGTAAAGACATGAAGAGAGCAAAGAAGCTAGAGAAATCGCATGATTTTGGAAAGTAGCGCTTCGTTGTCTCTGCCTATGCCTGTGAAAATTAGGGTGTATTTTTATTGTGCTTTTTGGGTTATGTACTATTATGTAAAATAAAATACACTTGAAAATAGAGAAAATTAAGGGTGGTCTCGTACTACTGCTAATCCAGTTTTTTTTCTGATTTTGATCAGATTTTTTTTTATTGTGACTCGATATAATGACGGCACCTTGCCTTATATGAAGCTGGAGTGCGGTTCATTAAAGCAAGTGACTACTACTACAGTTAAATAACTGTAAGCAGCACATCCAATGCCGGCCTAGTTAGAACCGGCAACTTACAAGCAGATCCCGAAACGCGACTTTTTTTTATTTTTATTGTGATACCACATCTGACCTCGCCTGATGATAAGCAAGAGGAGGTCCAAAAGTGATGACGACTAAAAAAACCGAGTTAGTTCACGGCTGCCTCAGTCACACTTGGGCTGGCAAAGCATCCACTTTGTCACTTTACGGTATGTATACTTGTAAGTGGTGTACCGACTGGGCAGGCTGTATCGGCAGACTGGGCACACACTTAAAACTACTACTACTACCATTTTAACGTGTACAGATCGTGATATACTCAGTCACGTTTTTTTTAAAATTGTGGCTCGATATGTGACAGTACCCCGTCTGATAATAGACTGAAGTGTAGTGCCTAAATGAAGGCGACTGCCACTACAGTAAAATCCATTATGCCAGCCTTGTTGGTACTGGCAATATTCTTTATTAATACTAATTTAAAGCGTCGTGCATAAAACAAAATAACGTGTATACTCGAAAGCGTTGCTAACAGTACAATTTGACAGTTTATTCTCAAGGTCAAGCGTGTTATCATTTGACGGGGGCTATACCAATGAATGTACTTTGGTTACCCAATTTTTATGATACGTTTAGTACTTTAGTACAGAAATATAAAGTAATATTTTAAAAAAGGCCGTAAAACTTTACAAATTTGCAATTACTATCTGTCGCCACTTTATAAGCAGCTACTGTAAGTCTTTGGGTATTTTGAAGCTTATAAAAGTAAGTGAAAACTTTTAAATCGTCAAACTTTTCCATCGAGAAAGGGAACAAAGAAGGTCAGGTTCACTGTACTGTAACAAAAGGACTTTCTTTTTTAAAGTTCACAAAGATATTCGTTCCTGAAGAGTGACGAGAGAAATTGGCAGCGAGTATATGAAACTTTGATGATTAGCGCTTTTAAGACTCAAAGATTTCAAATCTTTATAACTCTTGTACTTATAAAGTAACTACATTCTTCGTTCTCTCATAATAATTCTAAAAGAACAATCGATAATTATATTTAAGAATATATTTTATAGCTTTGCCCTGCGGTTTCATCCTAGTTTAAAACTATATCGCGCTACATGACAGCATGAGCATAAGTAAATTTGATAAAAGCCCATTTAATGGCTCTTAATAAGAATGAATTTAGTTAAAGCACCATAGTTGTAGTGGGAGATACTTACTACAACTATGGTTGTAGAGATAGAGTATTTTATATACGGCGGTACGACAGAGACAATAGAGCGCCACTTGCCACAATCCTGACACAACTCCTTCGCTTCTCTCACATCAACAGTTCTTTTCATACAAGCTCTACGGTTATTGACAATAAGTAACCCAGTTTTCTGTCGAAACACCCTTCTAGGTCTGTCTCGTTTAACACATTCACATCAGATTTCTTTTCCATGTGCCAAACCTTTCCTTTGTCAATCCTTGTCACTACATTTTCTTTCAAACCACATCTATCGCGCACTGTAATATTCCTCATTCTATCCTCTATATCACTCTACATACACTCCTTAATGACCGCATTTTTACAGCGTTAATTCTACTTTCATGTTTCTTCTGCCACACCCAGACATTACTTTACTATTACTTCCATACATTAATGTAGGAACAAGTTATGAATTATGAACGCATTATGAACAGTCATCTGGTACTTTTCGGACATTATTTAACAATCCCGGTCTCCTTGTTATTATTTTCTATACAAAAGTTTTTCTTATTATATTTCTTATAATTATTTTCCAGAAAGTTCGACGATTACTTATAAAAGACCTTACTAATGGAAAAATAAAACTTATAGATACTCAAACTTTTACATAAGCAGACTTTGCTAATCAAAATATTGTCCTAATAAAAACTATAGTAAACTTATATAAGTATTGCGAACTTTTATCTACAACTCACCTAATATAACCTAATATTTATTTAGTTATGATTAATACATATAACAGGTTATATTAAATAAAATATTTACAGAACAAAATTATCTTAATGCCTTGGATTTATTGCAGCGCCGAGCTGTCCGAATTATAGGTGATGCAGAGGTCACAAGAACTCTGGAGCCCCTGCAACTACGCAGAGACATGGCGGCTCTGTGCGTCTTCTATCGCCTCAAGAATATTCCGAGGAGCTCTTTATCTTTGTTCCTACCTTGTCTTTTTACCTGTATTACGCGCACAGGTCGAGGAAAGCATCCGCATTCTGTCGACCGAATCGGCAGTCGAACTAAGAAGTTCGGTGCGTCTTTTCTTTGTAGAACAACTGACAAGTGGAATGCTTTGCCTGCCCATGTGTTCTCTCCATCCTATCTTTGATCCTTCAAGCGATGCGTGGTCTTTGGCCGCCGTAGTGACGGCGACTGAGACAGCTGTGAACAAACTCGGTTTTCTCAGTCGTCGTCACTTTTGGACCTTCTCTTGTTTATTATCAGGTAGGTCGAGGTCAGATGCGTGTCACAATAAAAAAATGTATGGAATATTATTAAATTATAACAAAATATGATTTCATATCGGTACGAAATATTACTCGTATGTCAAGATGGAGGGCGATCCATGTACAGAAGTGATTACCCCCACAAATGTCTGCTTAGCAGTCGCATTAGCAATGCGATTCAAGCGAATTCTATTTCAATTTAGAGGGAATCATGCATTACAAGTTAAATTTTTAGCAGTCGTAAAAGCTCTCTATGATGCCGAAACGCGACTAAGTAACTACACTACACGACAAACACTACGTATAAGTTATGAACTTTTATTTTTAATTTGCATACAGACTATACGAACCCCCAAGTAAAACTATAAAGGTCATGTTCAAACATTACTAACCAAATAGATAGGGTAAGTTGGGTCTTTAGACTCACATCTTCTGCGACAAAACATTGAGTGTATACACTTGTGATCACAATTATTAGTATTTTACATTTACATTACTATTTTATATTTATTGCAGTTTATTCTATAGTTTAATATTCATTAGTTTTACAAATCTAAGACATCCAAAGCGGGTAGCAAATTGTATAGACATGCTTTGCTTAACTTTTGAGGTAACAATAGCTAGTAGGGCTTAAAATTATTATGAGAATATTATTGAAATGCATCATATTTATCTCATTATTGCGTTAAAGTATTGCCGTTTCTTTGTTGGCGTAATTAACAACTTTATTGATGTTTAACCTCCCCCAAAATGGTTAATTCATGTTTTATTTTACATTTAACAAACTTTCCTTTATTACTTTATTAGAATTAAGGTTAATATACGTGAAAATATACTTTAAAGTAGCTGATATTTTACTACAAATGGTAGTGGACATGTATCAAATCTGGTAGCAAAACATAAGAGCAAAAGCAAAAGACACATTTAAGGTGCTGACTTCTTCATTCCCATAAATAGGCGTGGCCGATTGTCTAACGATTGGTTTGTTGCGCGTAAAGTCCCGGGTTTTATTCCCGGTCGGAGCAAATATTTGTTTCATAGCTTATATTTGTAATATTGAATAATTATATTAATATATTGTTAATATAATTATTATTAATTATATTAATAAAAATGTGTTAATAAAAAAGAGGCGGATATTTGCTTGACCCTGACCTAGGTAAGAGAGGTAGTCTGCCTATCAGGGGTAATACCACCACTTACAAGTGTACAGACCGTAAAGTGATTTATTCGCGTTTCGGGATCAGCTCGTAATTTGCCGGTTCTAATAGGCCGGCATAGTGGTTGTGGCTGTTACTTAAAGTTATTAAATGACATCCATTCATAGACCGCACTCTAGCTTAACATTAAGTGGGGTGCTGTCATATGTCAAATCACAATAAAATAAAATTAAAAATAGAATGTCACCAAATAGTTATGATCTGTAGTGTATAAACGAACGAGCGACAAAGTTTGTTTAGGCTTTCACCACTTGAGTTGTTAAAGGGTTAGCTATATAATATATAATCCTAAGATCATTAACCGACGTTTTACTCGAATTTAAGTTAGTATCGCACTTGACCATTTCGATAGCCCCTGAAGTGAGTATTGAAATTGAATTGCCAATAAACTTTTGGATCGTTAAACGGAAATTGTTTGCTTTAAATTTAAATTTATTAAACCTTTGTTTACGTTTATAAAGTTTTTTTTAAATTGATTGCAGTTTTCGTTTTGACTTCAATATTCTTTATTGTTTTATTATGGTAATTTATTTATTATTTAATCAAGTTTCTCATTGATAAACGACTCTTTCATCTACTGAACTAATTTAAAGCAGCAGTAATTATTTACGAATATTTATATGTTATTGATTAAGTTATACTATTTTTTTTGTATTATATTTAAATTAATTTCGGCCCTGATCCAATTTATTTATTTATTTAGACTATAGAATCCACAGGATCACTCAGCCAAGTCAGAATTACAGTTTTCATATTCATTTAAAAAAAAACTTAATTCTAATGAATCAATGTAAATTTGAATAGATCACAAATTCCGGATACAAAAAATTAATAAACGAAGCTACAGTTATAGCAAGTAAACAATAACAGTTATTAGTTAAAGAATAAACATATAAAAAAAATGAAAATTATTTATAGTAATTAGTGTGCAGCTGTATAGGGGCTTTGTCATAAATAATATTAACAGACAAAAGAAAAACGGGACGACACAGGGACGATCTACGATTTTTTTTGATAAAATCAAAGACATTCCTAATAAAGCAGGGGCCGCAGTCTATAAGGGGCCGTACTCTATAGTCTGTATGGTAAGAATTGTAGATATGATGGAAGCGAGAGGGAAGATACATTTTATTTTCTCTGCTATTGCTTTTAGAAATTGAGGCGTGAAATTATCATTTTAATGCTATAGAATGATAATGGCAGATACAATGAAATGTCAGATAGAACGAATAATGTGACTATATAATTATAAACGTAAGTTGTTACGTTAATATATTAAATTTAATGCAATTACACCATTTTATTATCTCGCTATAATAAAGTCTACCAGGGATATAATTAAAATTCTGCATTCTCAGCGAAATATTACAAATTTCACGACAAAAACCGTCCTGTAAGGCAACTGACATCATTATTAATATTCGCGAAGGATTTCCTACAAGTATTTCTAAAAAATATATATGTGTTTATCATCGATGTGTTTTATTGTTAAATCATTGTTTTGAGTATTTATATGTATTTACATAGCCCAATCAATATGTATAAACAAGAGTTTTTTTTTTCACTTAAAATACGTTCCACTTTCTTCGCCTTTTCCTATTAAAATGGTGCCGTGATGGTTTGTTTGATTAATTGGTTATATTAGACAAGAGCTGTAATACTGAGTTTGAATAAATGTTAATATTATTATGTTATCATACACAACAAAATATATTAGGAAATATTATTTAAAATGTTTTGTGCAATAATAAAATATCTAATTTTTATTCTGAGACAAAATCGGCCTAATTATTGTCAAGCCGATTTATTATGACTTGACGTATTACGACAGCACCCTTCCTGATGTTAAGCAATTTGTGAATGGAGACGACTGCTACTAGAGTAACATAACAGCAATTAAAGTCGCGTTCACTACGCCGGCCTAGTTTAACCGACTTGAGACCATTGTGGTCCCTCCGTGACCACAATGGCTGCAAAGCTCTCGAAACGTCGGAATAATAAAATAAAATAGTAAGCCGCATAAAATTTGTTTAATTCATTAAGTTAAATAAAATAACCGCAAGTATCTTACTTCTGTATCTTTTCCACCCCACCACTTGTCAAAGTAAACTCTTTTCTAAATAACCCGATAAACTACAATCTCTTAAGCAAACTCCTTAATCCAGAACCAATCTATTTTATCAACATTGCTCGTCTATAATGTAATTAGCTGGTCCTATCTAAAGCGATAAAGAAACAAGGCTCTACTGATTTCAATCACCTGGCTGACTGATTTCAAAAGATGGTAAAGATTTTATCTTTCTTAAGGCGCTACATATGACCTAGACGACGAACCTTGTATTAAGATTCAAAAGCACCGATGACTACAAGCACGTTTCATTACGAGTATATGTAGTTACCTCCGCCGCCACAACTATACCGACTAAAGTTTTTTTATTGTGACTTGACATATGACAGCACCCTGCTTAAAGTGTAGTGTGATCCACGAATGGATGTCACTGCTACAACAATTCAGTAACTGTAAGTAGCAGTCACATGCATTATGCCGGCCTAGTTGGAACCGGAAACTTACAAGCTGATCTGGAATCGCGACTAAATCACTTCATACTTGTATACTTGTAAGTGGTGGTACAGACTGGGTACCACTGCCTATCACTCTTTGACGACCAGACCCGAATTAAATATCCGCCCCATTCTTTTACTAAGAAATATTTGCAACATTTAATTTATCTTTTAAATATTGCAAATAAAAGCTATGAAACACATATTTGTACCGACCGGGAATCGAATCCGGGATTTTACGCGTAACAAACTAGTATGCTAACCAGTCGGCCTATGCCGCCTTTCGTCAAAATTTCAAAATGATTAAAGGTTTGTCCATAACTTAAATATTTTTTATGTAATTGTGCTTTTAATGACCGTGGTGAATTATGCCCTTTTGAATGTAAAAAAGTAATCATTATATCTACTCGTCAATTATAGTACTTTAGTTTCCTGCAGCAAACTGCTAATTCACTGATAATCTCCACCTTATTACCTGAAACCAATAAATCTTTAGGGCGTAAGGTTAAGATGTGAATGATAACACACGCACTGTCCCCCACTTTGCAAAGGCTCGTAAATCATGAAGAAAAATACTTGTCTACGTGTCGATAAAATTGAACGATTATTAGCCGTGGTTGTCGTGATGCGATCGATAACTTTTACCTTTTTTCAATATAAGCCTTATTGATTTTCAATTGCTTTCATAATATTATATTCGACTTTGTAATTTATTACTAAAATATGAAAACGAAATAAATTATTTAAACATAGGTTTGGGCTGGGCACATGGAAGCATCCGCATTCTGTCGAGCAAATCGAGTCGAACTAAAAGGTTCGGTCCGGCGTCGTTTCTTTGTAGAATAATCGTCAAGTTGAATTCTTTGCCAGCTCATGTGTTCTTCTCATCTTAAAATCTTGGATCTTTTAGGCGATGCGCGAAAAAGCACCTTTGGACGGCATAGTAGCGGTGACTGAGGTAACAGTGAACTGTGACGGTTATTCTTCAGTCGTCAGCACTTTTGGCCTTCCATCATGTAGGTCGAGGTCAGATGGCGAGTCACAATAAAAAAATGGGGAAAAGTAGATTTATTAATAAGATTTATATATAAGAAGTAAGTGGAAAGATAAAACACCTAGGTAGTCCAGACGATTGTTTCTTCTATTGAATTATGTAATTTTTTTAGGTTTGGAGCGAAAAACTTTGGCCGGCATAGTCACGACGACTGAGGCAGCCGGCCGTGAACTAACTTAGTTGTTTCAGTCGTCGTCACTCTTGGATCTCCTCTTGCTTATCATCAGGCGGGTCGAGGTCAAATGTCGTGTCGCAATAAAATAAAATAAAAACGTTTACAAAATAAATTTATTGTCGCGTTTGTTTTGTGCTGTTGTAAACAGGAATATGCAGAGACAATGGAGCGCCTCTTTCCATATATATTATAATTTAATCGTTTATTATTTATATGAAAAATTAACGATTAAATATTTGTTTTAAAGCTTTTATTTGTAATATTTAATAACATTAAATATTGCAAATATTTGTTAATAAAAAAAAGAGATAGATATTTGCTTCGGGTCTGGTTATCAAAGAGTGGTAGGCAGTCTGCCGATCCGGGGTAGTACCACCACTTATAAGTATACAGACCGTGAATTGATTTGGTCACGTTTCGGGATCAGCTTGTAAGTTGCCGGATTCATCTAGGCCGGCATAGTGGATGTGATTGCTACTGACAGTTATTGAATTGTAGTAGCAGTTACATTCATTCATGGACCACACTTCGGCTTAACAACAAGAGGGGTGCTGTCATATGTCGAGTCACAATAAAAAAAAGAACAATTGACATGTTTCTAATAACTACTCGTAAATATAATCAAAATCATTTTAAATAGATTGTTGAACATAATATTGTCTTTGTTACTATAACAACATTAGTTAAGAAGTTATCATTTACTTATCATAAACTCTAACATTAGCGGTTACTTAATTTCAAACTTCTGACCACTTTGTTGATTGCTTGTCAGAAACTCCCCGTTACTATAGATTTAGGTTAAGTAATGTTATGTTATAAGTTGTTATAAGTAAGTACATTATTATCATCATTATTTTTATAGAGAGTTGTGTCAGGATAGTGGCAAGTGGCGCTCTATTGTCTCTGACTATACCTGTGGGAAAAAGGCGTGCAAATTTGATTGTTTAATTTTTTTTTAATTCACGACATCTGACTTCCATTTGTAGTATGCTTGGAACATGGAGTTGTCCAAGATCTAATAGTAACCATGGAGATGTACAAAATCAGCGACGACTGAAGAAAACATTTCAGTTTACGGTTATCTCAGTCGTCATTACTATGCTCGGCATAGAGGCTTTTCAACGCTTCGCTTGAAGTATTTAAGGTGAAAATATATCAATGTAACCAGGGCCGTCTTTACCCGGGGGTTCAAAGGGTGCGGTGCACCCGGGCGCAGAGTCCTAGGGGGCGCATGCCGACCGCCATAAACTTCGATAGGTACCTACTACACTGAGAACACGCGAGCAGAGCCTTGACTTTCGCACCCCGGCGCTGAATATGCTTAAGACGGCCCTGAATGTAACATATGAACGAACTTGGAGAGCATATGGGCTGGTAAAGCAATCCACTTGGCGACTGTTCAACAACAAAATAGAATTGCCCTACCTTTTTGTTCGACTGCAGATTCGGTCGACAGAATATTTACGGAGACCCTGTTTCATTTGTCTATTATCATTAACATCGTAGAGCTTACCGTTCCGTGGGAAACAAACATTCCAAAGGACCACAACATTAAGTCCAATAAATATTATGATCTCACGAACGAGATGACGAAAAACAGTTTTAAAACTCAGCTCTACGCAGTGGAAGTTGGCGCAAGGGGATTGCCAGCAAAAACCTAGTATCATCTTTTAAAAAATCTTGGCCTCCCAAGTTTTGCCGTAATCACATTTTTGGATCGTATGTCGAAGGCGGCATTGGTGGGGTCTTAAAATATTTGGTTGGGTAGAGGGAATAGTAAAGGCAGGGAAGGTGAGTGTTGACATGTCACAAAAAGCTTTGAACCTACATTTCGGTCACAAGTCCGAAACTCTGCCTTGATTCTCCCGCCTGCCACGCGATGGACCCGGCACCCGCACGGTGAACCCATGGATGCTATAATAGATTTCGCTTAATTTATATTTTTTTGCGATCTGTCCTCGACCTGCCTGATACCATCAGCATGATGGAAGTCCAAGAGTGCCGACGACTGAAAAAAACCGAGTCAGTTCACGGCTGCCACAGTCGCCGTCACTATGCCGGCTTTAAGTGCTTTTTCACGCATTTCTTTAAGGATCTAAGATTATAGGATGTTAAGAACGCGAAAGAACAAATTGCGATGGAAATTTTAATTTATAATGGAGTAAACTAATTATTTGGAAGTCGCTTTGTTAATTTGACTGTTTTAATGGCTTCGGTTTAGTGTGTAGTCTGTATGTATGTGACCCAGTTTAAAAGGTTTATAAAACGTGACTTGGAGAAGTCTCCCGTCACTTGTAGACTCGTAGACCCATTCACAACCTCTCGACTTTTAAGACGTGCTATCGTGCATGCCTCTAAACCACGGCTTCGTTTTCTTAACATTAACTTTAACATTATTTAAATTAATTGCTTTATTTATGTAATATTTGTGCCCGTAATTTTTTATCAGGCGATAACTGCTACAGACTCATACACTTTGCCAGCTGGTTCAATTCCGGCAACGATTTATTAACAATCATTAATTACATCATCATCATTAATTGTTACACCTCAATTCCCATAGAGATAGGCAAAGACAATGAAACGCAATTTTTTATTATTCACTGACAGAAGTCTCTTCCAAATCATATCCACAATTCTCTTTATACATATCCAATGGTTGTGTAGTTGCGTAACCCTGTTGTTTCTAGATTGTCCCCGATTTGATCAAGAAATAATCTTCGGGTTATTTATAAAATCTGATTAATAAATATTACATAAAAATGTCTTTGAACATTTTCTTCTCCGATCCCCGGTACTAAATCAAGGAACAAGAGTAACAATCTTTATCTTTTCAGTAATTTTTCACCTTAGCCTCTTCTTTCAATGTTTCTGTTTAGTCCCTAGAATTAACTCGCAGAGAAAGTCTGGCAATAATTTTGCTTTTGTTGAATAGTTCAATTAAGTTATTAAAAATAAATATTTTACAAGAAACAATTATGTTTTATCGTATTTTTTTTCGTCTCAAATCGGTGACATCCTCAAAAAAGCTAGGTGTCTATGTGTGCCATATGTGTGCCTATGTGCCATTACACCTAGTGCCCATATCCTTAGAGCTTGTATGAAGAGAATTGTAAATGTGAAGGAAGCGAGGAAGTTGTGTCAGGATAGTGACAAGTGGCGCTCCATTGTCTCTGCCTATCCGCGTGAAAAAAAGGCGTGACAATTTGATTGATTGTTTGTATTTTTTAAATTTACCTTTCTATTTTAAACTACTGAAGTGACTCTACAGTCTCTACAGACTGGACTACCAAAGCCTCATATCGAAGATACATTCTACCAGCAAGTGGTTTGGAGCCCGTGCTCTCGGTTTACGTGACCATTACACTACCACTACTCCACGGTCGCCCTAACCACATTCCGAGTGGGAGAGAACACTTCCGGTTTATTAAGTGTTCTCAGCTGGTTGCAATTACCACCCTACACAGATGCAAATCCCCCCATAGTGACTACGTCGCGTTCGGGGACTAGTTTGTGTAGCACCAGTTGCGTTGGGGGTTGTGGATGCGGTTAGGGACAGTAGCATACTGCTGACCTGCTGTATTCCGGTGAGAGTTTGCTGAACCGTCGGCCAGGGAGACCCGTAGCAACGGCTAACCGCTGGCCGCCCGCCGCACAGTACAGGGGCCTGAGCCCACCGCTAACCACGGAGGGAGGCTGCCCCACCATGCGGCGCATAATCCCGGGGTGAGTCGTCTAGCCGATTGGTGATCGGATATGGGGTCCAGGCGATCACTTCCGGGAGGGTACGGGGGCCCTTCCGTCCGACGGATCAGCAGACTCACACCGCCGGGTTACACGTGGCGAAGCGGATTGCTGCACTTTCGTCCCTGCCGAATAAACAACCCCCAACATCTTCACGCCCCACCCCCACCCCCTCCAATATGAAAATAAACAAAAAAAAGAAATACGTATGCTCAGCGGCCGTTAAAAACCCCATAACAAATGAGCTTGGAGTGGATTTCACGAATATTCGTGGAATCCACGCCAATCTCAGTGCCGTCCACCACCACCTTGAGACGGCACGGCCTGCATTGCTCTTCCTGACGGAGACACAGATAAAGGACCCGGTGGACACTTCATATCTACAATACCCTGGCTACACGCTTGAGGAAAGGTTCCTAGCGAAAGCCGGGGTATGCGTGTTCATCCGGTCCGATATCTGTTGTCGCCGTCTGCTTTACTTGGAGGATCCTTCCCTGTCCCTCCTATGGGTACACGTGGACCTGGGTTCTCAAGCCAAGATCTACGGGTGCCTTTACCGTTCCCACCACGGGGATTCGGAGACAACCCGGCTCTTCGAATTTTTAAGCCGGGCGACAGACGAAGCGCTGGAGCGGTTCCCGACCGCTGAGGTTGTAGTCTTGGGGGACTTCAACGCACACAACGAGGTGTGGTTGAGGTCCCAAAGGACTGACCACGCAGGAAGGGCCGCTCATGCTTTCGCTCTTCTGCATGACCTGACACAGCTGGTGACCCAGCCCACCCGGGTACCAGATATTGTCGGTCATGCCCCCTCTCTTCTAGACCTTCTGCTGACCAATCGTCCGACCGGTCAAGGCCCCCCTAGGAAATTCTGACCACTGCCTGGTCGTGACGACTGTGCCGCGCGCTGTGCCTCTTCCTGCCAGGAATGAGGTGCGACGTCTGTGGCACTACCGGTCAGCGGATTGGGAGGGAATGCGAGATTATTTCGCTTCGCTCCCTTGGTGGCAGCGCTGCTTCAGCTCCGAGGATCTATCCACGTGTGCCTCGGCCGTTGTTGATGAGATTGAACTGGGGATGGAATATTACGTTCCATCCAACTGTGCATCTCGCAACGACCGGAGCAGGCCCTGGTACAACGGTGAGTGCGCGGTTGCTGTTTCGGCAAAAAACGCGGCTCATAGTGCCTGGGTCAAGGGTCGAAGAAACCATGACCCTCGCGTGGACGAGTTGAAAGCAGCTTTTAATCGTGCCACCAAGTCTTGTAAGAAAGTCTTTAAAAGAGCGGAGGCACAGCGCGTTTCCAGGATTGGCGAGAGTCTATTGGCGCACCCAACGGGTAGTCGCAGCTTTTGGAGTCTCGCCAAAACTGTGGAATCTAACTTCTGTCGTTCCTTACTGCCACCGCTGAGACAGCCTGATGGCTCACTGGCGCATACGGCAAAAGCGAAGGCCGATCTCTTGGCTGAGCTCTTTGCCGTTAATTCACGGATCGACGATCGTGGTGCAAGGCCACCCACCTTGCGTCCATGCGGGCATACGATGCCTGATATCCGTATCAGACAACGCGATGTCCGCATGGAACTACGATCGCTCGATATCCGGAAGTCCAGTGGGCCTGATGGTATCCCAGAGCTTGTTCTTAAAATGTGTGCAGCGGAATTGACTCCCGTCTTGACGAGGCTGTACCGGCTCTCATACTCGGCGGGCTGTGTGCCTCGGGCTTGGAAGGGGGCCAATGTGCAACCGGTCCCAAAGAAAGGTGACCGTTCAAACCCGGCTAACTACCGTCCAATAGCTGTAACCTCAGTACTGTGCAAGGTCATGGAGCGAATAATTAATGTTCGCCTCATGGCCTACCTGGAGGGTCACCAGCTGATCAATAACCGTCAATATGGCTTTAGGCCGAAACGGTCAACTGGTAATCTTCTGGCGTACACCACGCACGTCTGGGGTGAAGCGTTGGATGGTAATGGAGAAGCCCTTGCCGTAGGCTTGGACATCTCCAAAGCATTCGACAGGGTCTGGCACAAGGGCCTTTTGTCCAAGCTCGAGGCATACGGTTTACCTGACCGTCTGCGGGGTTGGATAGCTGAATTCCTGCGCGACCGCTCCATACGCGTCGTTGTGGATGGATGCATCGCGCAGGATGTCGGTGAATGCCGGCGTCCCTCAGGGCTCCGTGCTGTCGCCGACATTGTTCCTACTGCATATCAATGACATGTTGGACCTTGGATCCAACATTCATTGCTATGCAGACGACAGCGCGGTGCATGGACGCTACACTGCCCGCCCCGCAGCCGGAAAACAGGAGATAGGCGATATGAGAGAGTCTGTTGTAGCGGGGCTGAACCGGGTTCTTGATTGTATTACCCTTTGGGGCGACGAGAACCTGGTTCAGTTCAACGCAGACAAGACTCAGGTATGCGCGTTCTCGAGGAAAAAATCCCCGTTTATCCCCCTTCCTTCTCTTCGTAACATTTCCCTTGGTACTTCGGACAGACTGGATATCTTAGGGATGTCCCTTCGCAGCGACCTGAATCACAGGGATCACATTGAGCGGGCTATTAAGACCACGTCCCGCAAACTTGGCATCCTGAACAAGGTGCGGCGGTTCTTCGCGCCAGAGCTTCGCCTGCTTTTATACAAGGCTCAAATTCGCTCTTGCGCGGAGTATTGTTCGCATCTTTGGGACGGCTCTGCCAAGTATCTTCTCAATGCCCTGGATTCATTGCAGCGCCGAGCTGTCCGAATCATAGGAGATGTAGAGGTTACGCGAACTCTGGAGCCTTTGCAATTACGCAGAGACATGGCGGCTCTATGCGTCCTCTATCGCCTATACCACGGGGAATGTTCCGAGGAGCTCTTTAACCTTGTTCCTATCTCGTCTTTTCACACCCGTAACACCCGCACTGGTCGGGGGAAGCATTCACATTTTGTCGACAGAATCGGTAGTCGGACCAAAAAGTTTGGTGCATCTTTTCTCTGTAGAACAATCGACAAGTGGAATGCTTTGCCAGCCCATGTGTTCTCTCCCTCCTATAACCTTGGATCCTTCAAGCGATGCGTGAAGAAGCACCTTTGGCCGGCATAGTGACGGCGGCTGAGACAGCCGTGTACTGGCACGGTTGTTTCAGTCGTTGACACTTTTGGATCTCCTCTTGCTTATCATCAGGCAG
Source organism: Tinea trinotella (assembly GCA_905220615.1). Classification (NCBI taxonomy): domain Eukaryota; kingdom Metazoa; phylum Arthropoda; class Insecta; order Lepidoptera; family Tineidae; genus Tinea; species Tinea trinotella. Next base: position 8,356,540 of record HG992314.1, read on the forward strand.
GTCGATGTCAAATGTCATGTCACAATAAAAAAATAAAAATAAAAAAATATTTTTTTATTATGTTACAGAAACTAGTAGTAATATAATTTCTTAGTGTTGCAAGGCAAGTGTCGTTAATCCCTTGTGATATATTCCCCACTCCAGTTTCTTACAAAAATGTCTGTTTGACCTTTATGATTTGACCCTTGTCACTTTTGGACGAGAGAGACATGATGATTCGATTTATTTTTCAGGAGGAGTAAAGTTACTAAGCATCAGAAATTTTAATGTATTACTATTTATTTATCCACAGTTATTAAATAAAATTTAGGACTAGTACATATATATGTATATTTAAATAGCTCGACATAAGACCCGTGAATCGTGGACCGCATGAACGGTATACTACAGTTAAATAACTGCAAGTAGCAGTCGCAACCACCATGCCGGAACCGAAAAAGCTGAAGCTGAAACGTGACTAAGCCATTTTTTGGTATACACTCTTAAAAGACTAGACCCAGAGCAAAGATCTGCCTTATTTTTATTAATAACAAATGTTTTTATAAATTTTTTTTTTTTTATTGTGACTCGACATATGACAGCACCCCGCTTGATGTTAAGCCAAAGTGTGGTCCATGAATGAATGTCACTGCTACTACAATTCAATAATTGTGAGTAGCAATCACATCCACTATGCCGGCCTAGATGGAACCGGCAACTTACAAGCTGATCCCGAAACGTGACCAAATCACTTCACGTTTTGTATACTTGTAAGTGGTGGTACTACCCCGGATCGGCAGACTGGGTACCACTGCCTACCACTCTTTAAAAACCAGACCCGAAGCAAATATCCATCTCTTTTTTTTTTTATTAACAAATATTTGCAATATTTAATACTATTAAATATTACAAATAAAAGCTATGAAACAAATATTTGCTCCGACCGGGGATCGAACCCGGGACTACGCGCAACAAACCAGTCGCTATTTTTTTATTGTGACAATATATTTGACCTCGACACGTCTGAAAAAAAAACGAGTTAGTTCGCCGTCATTATGCCGATATTATAGTGGATAAGAGCAAGGGAACATAAAAAGTAGAGCTCTATTATCTCTGACTACCCCTGTAGGAGTTGAGGACACAATAAGATGAAGCAAACCATTTTATAGTATAAAAGGTTAAATTTTAAAGACGCGATAAGTAAAAAATCTTAACCCGCCTTTCGCCGCAGGCAACGTCCGTCGCTTCGACAAATTACTTCATTAATGTTTTCTTTCACGCTGGACCAGTTTCCTTTGCTTAGTTTATGACTTTACTCTTTTCACGAAAATGATACCCGTTTTGTTGATACAGAAAACAAATTTAAGACTAAGGCTTTAGATAATAGCTGTAATGTGTTTTAATAATTTAACCTTGTCTTACAATTACTTTTGTAATTTATTTAAATAGTGGTAGGCAGTCAAAATGCCCAGTCTGCCGATCCGGGTTAGTATCATTACTCTCAAGTGTACAACCGTGTAGTGACTCAGTTGCGTTTCAGGTTCTATCTAGGTCCGCATTTATTTAGGTACTTCATATAAAGATCTAAAGCACAATTGATTATGATTATTTTCAGAAAGGAGCGTCAAGTGTATTAAAAGGAATTTAATATTGTAGCGCAAACAATTGAAAAAAGAGGAACGATAAAATATTTTTAAAACAAAGAATGTAATAAACACGTATCACTTTAAGAGCATAAGGAAATATGTCCAAATTTGAAGAAAAAAAACTCCAAATTTTCCTAGGCGTCACTTTATAAACAGTCTGTCAGGGTGATTTTGCTCAAATCTCCATCACGAGTCGTAAGAATGAACGACATCTGTATAACAAATAAGCGTAGAGATAAGCGTTAAATATAATAAAAAAATCAATTTCAAAACTTTTTAAATTGGGGTTATATCTTTAAATATGATAAGCGATGCCTTGTAATAAATTATACTTACTTGTGACAGTTTTAAAGTACGTTTAAAACAAATCAGACCTAATAGTCACAAACAAAATCGTAGGCTAGATCAAAGACTAGATTTTGTTTAAATTTAATATAGTAACCGACAAATGATTAAAAAACATAAATAATTTCGATAATTCTTATAGAAAGAGGCAGGTCGATCCTGCCTCTTTCACAAATTAATATCTATACAACACTAAACATTTTCTTCAATCTAGTCTATTACTTTTCTTGAAATATAAATGTTTGGTGCCAAAAAGATTTAAAATGGCGGGTATATGTAAGAAAACATGGTTGGCTTAAAATCGCTAGCGTTTCTCGCTCCGCTTTCTCAGGGATTTATCAGATGAGCGACGACAGCAGCACTTTTATGTCTAATCCACATTAATACCTTCAACGCTGTGTCATCTTAGAAGTATTTGCTAAGAGGTTACAAGTACCTATAAATAAATTAGAAATATACTTATTTTAAGTATCCGAGAGAAAACCTTTTTGAGATGTTTGAAAGTGGTATCACTGATCTATGAACTGAAAATAGTATATAAAACTTTAACAATAGTTATACAAGCCTAAAAGAGGATAATAGATAATATAAGGGAAATTCTTTAGTATTATATTTTGTATATATAAATAATAATGAATAATAAAAATTATAAAAAAATACATTTCTTTACTAAGCTACTAAAGTGCTTGTATTATAGAAACAGGACAACCGAAGTACATCAAAGATACATTGGTACCGGCAAGTGGTATTGAACCCCCGTGGTCCCACAGACTTTGTTCTGTGGTAACGGCAATCACGCGCAGGTGATTGCTGCAGTTGCGGCGGAGTTACAAGGGTTTGCTAACGCGACAGCAGTGCTCCGCCGATGACGGTCTGTGGAAACGGCATGGGAAGTTTTAGCCGGTGAGAGCCCAGCACTTTGGCTGGTAGAGCTTTCCTCCCACATTATAAAAAAAAGTGGTATTAAACCCCTGCTCTCAGAACCCTACCCTGTACCACGGTCGTCTTGAATTCTGTTCAAAAATAGGCTTTAAAGACAAGTCATACTCTACTAGAGGGATACTCGGGGTTAAGTGACTTAGTCGGGTTTCGGGATATGTTTAAAAAAGTTTCCGGTTCATACTAGGCCAGAATAGTAGATACAACTGCTATCCAAAGTTATTTAACTATAGTAGTAGAGTATAGGCGCACTTAAAATCTGACAGTATATTCCCATATGTGTGCTACCCCGAATTGGCAATCTATACAAATGACCACCATGACACAATTTGAGGTAATTACGAGAAGTATTTCTTTTCATACAATAATAACTAAATTATCCAATTAATAATAAGAAAGAAACGTCTTGAAATAATGGTGGAGAAATATTTTACGTCCAAACGAGCTCATTACGCCAATGATACCTAATTTATTTTCATTTGTACGAAAATAACAAAGACACTGTATTTAGAATTAATCGAAATTGTAACAATGTATAAAAGTAATTATAAAATTCATTAAAATTTCTAAGTAGGCGAAAAAAAAAACAAATTGCCTTTTCCCACAGGGATAGGCAGAGACAATAGAGCGCCACTTGCCACGACCCTAAAACAACTTTCTTGCTTCCTTCACATCCACAATTCTCTTCATACAAGCTCTATGGTTACGGGTACTAGGCAAAATAGCTTTCTTATTAAGACATCTGACTTCGACTGGTGGTAAGCAAGGAATGGTGCAAGAGCATCGATGACTGGAAAAAAAGGTGCAGTTTACACATGTCGTTTCTACAAGAAAATGAATCGCCGAACCTTTATTTAGTAACGTTTTACAAGTTACCGTAAAGTATCTAAGTCGCGTTTCGTAATTCACTTCAGTTTTATTTTAAAAAAAATCACTTAAACCGTCACGTCAGATACCATAGCGCAAATTTTCACAATTCTTCTAATCAGGCTTTACGCTAAATACATTAAGAAACTGTTCCTAGAAACAGTAACTACAAAGGTTGGTCATTGGCCAACGTCATTGGCCAACGATATCAATGACGACTCTCCATGACTTTTTAATAGACAAAGGTTTCAAAAAAAACTAAGAAACTGACTATATTAAGTAGGTATTGACGACAGGCGTGGACGAACGGTTTAGCGATTGGTTTGTTGCGCGTACAGTCCCGGGTTTGATTCCCGGTCGGAGCAAATATTTGTTTCATAGCTTTTATTTGTAATATTTAATAATTATATTAAATATTGAAAATATTTGTTAATAAAAAAAAGAGATGGATATTTGCTTCGGGTCTGGTTAACAAAGAGTGGTAGGCAGTGGTACCCAGTCTGCCGATCCGGGGTAGTACCACCACTTACAAGTATACAGACCGTGAAGTGATTTGGTCGCGTTTTGGGATCAGCTTGTAAGTTGCCGGTTCCAACTAGGCCGGCATAGTGAATGTGATTGCTACTCACAGTTATTGAATTGTAGTAGCAGTGACATTCATTCATGGACCACACTTCGGTTTAACATCATCGGTTGCTGTCATATGTCGAGTCACAATAATAAAATAAAGGTATTTAAAATTTTAACCTTAACTAAAGAGATGTACATATAAACTTGTTACCAATGTAATGAGATTTTAGAGAAGGAGTTTTTCATTACAGCACTGATATTTGCTGAGACAATTATATTTTGATGAAAAGCGTGGGTTATTGGTAAGCATACCAGTCCGTTACGCGAAAGGCACCAGAAGATGCCTTCCTTATATAATAATAAACAATTAACAGTAAAAATAATTTGTTTAATATCGTAAGATGATAGTTTTATTCATTTCAACACGTATTTAATAGATAACTATATCAATAATTTACCGTTATGTCTGATGTCCTCATCGGGGTGTAAGTGGAGAAAATCCTGGCTTTCCTATGATATATTGCCGGTCAGAGGATTGTGGGCAGAGAAATAAATCTGATGATATTAATATCGACCCGTCCTACTGTTCTAGTGATATTATCCTTAAGGACTTATTTAGTTTATAAAACATGACCCGTTTTTTATCCATTTTTACCTATTTAACTTCTCATTTTTCATTAAAAAGTATTTAATAAGAGATGGAGTTTTAGTTTAAAATGAGTGTGAAAGAACATCATTCATTTTGGACTTCTATGTACTACTTTTGTAATGTTTAATGATGAAAAAATATATAAACACTATGTATGTACTACTTTTGTAATGTTTAATGATGAAAAAATATATAAACACTGAACTAATATTACTAACGTATTACTATTAGTTCAATGTATATAAATGGTAGTTTCGATACTTGTTTTGATAAAACAACTAATAACAATTTTAATTTTAATTGCTGTGCATTTGAGTTATTTGGATAATAAGATATGGATTTTGTATCTTCTGTCAATCTCAAAGACGCCATATTAACAGTTCTGATTTGAACCGTCATAATTATAGCACACCCAAACTATCATATTGCACACCCAAACTATGCAAAATAAAGGATATATTGCAATTACATTGTAATCTTCGTACATCAAACAATTTTAAAATGTTTATGCAACTGTTAATACAATTAAGTCCAAGTCCCCATACAAAATAAATGATGTCCTTTACCTAAGTATATGTTAAAAGTCTTATTGAGGAAATGGGAATTTAAAAATGATGTATTAATTAAACACTTATGCACACATTCTGACAGATTTATTGTCTAAAATAAAACTGTAATAACGGTTTATATATTATTTATTAGTATTTTTAGTACATCATATACACATTTATTCATACTAAAAGTTGAAAGAAGTATACATACTCAAACCTACTAGGATCTATATGCAAATTTTTAGTTAATATTCAAATATTTGTAGAGTAATTTTCGCGAATCAAACTTGATTTAACGACAGATAAGTAAAATATTTAAAGATATTTAAAATTAAGCGTTTTTGTTGGTACTAAAACTAACCTAGCGCGGCGAGAATGTTAACTAAACCTACACTTGACACACTAGTCTTAATTTCTAAACAAGAGGCTTGGTCTTTTTCAAATAAGAAAAACAAACTCTTATAAAGTTATTTTAATATAATAGATTTATTATAAGATCAAATTTTCAATCTTAACGTGTTGAAATATTTTCCTTCATCAGTAGGAAAGTCACATTTATTGACGACCGCTTACAAAGAGAATAATGACATAGTTTTATCATAAGCATTGAATGTTAAACAGATCTTTGTATACTAATTCGGATTATTGTACGACCTTTTTTAAATTTATTATGACTTAAGTTTAGAGTAGAGATCGATTTGCTGGATCACATACGTTTATTATTTGACAGTAACATCAATGATTATTGATTAATCAATCAATCAAATAGTCACGCCTTTTCTTACAGGGATAGGCAGAGACAAAGGAGCGTCACTTGGCACGAGCTTCAAATAATTCCCTTGCATCCCTCACATCCACAATTCTCTTCATACTAGCTCTACGGTAACATCCTTAAGAAGAGCTTTAGCAATAACAAATTATGATATTTATTCAATTAGATACTCTAATAGATAATCCATAGTGTACTAATAACTATAATTCACAAAAATAGAGTGTCTGTTGCTAGTACAGACACTCTTAAGTGTCATTATCATCAGCCGAAAGACGTCCACTACTGAACATTGGCCTCCCCTTTCCGTTCCCCCACGTCGTTCCGAACGACTAGATACCGGTGAATGCCCTGGCATTCACCGACGTTCATAATTTTGCCATATTCTCCACGCTTGGCAGTCACCTTGGGGATCGCAGTTTTCTCACCGCATGTTAAGAGGACGCAGCTTCCCATTCTCCGGTAAGGCTGGTCGAGTTTAAAGACATCCCGGGTCCTAAACGCGGATATCTTACGAGTAAGTGTACTGAACATAAAGTGTTACAGTTGCGTTTTGGGAACAGCCTGAAAATTAGAGGTTTTAACTAGACTGGTATCTATACCAGTAAGAAACAGTAGCATCTACTAAGATGATACTGTTTCTTACAGTAATTTACTATAATAACAACACTTTGATTTTCCTTTTTTTATATTTAGTTTCTGATATTGATGTTAATGAAAAGACAAATTAGTAACTTTCTGCTTTAATATTTTTATTTATGCCGCCATAATTTGTTTTCAAAACAATTAAAATTATAATTAGAATTATTATTAATTAACGTATTAATAAAAGAAACATATAACAGTTCTGTTTATAAAAATATAAACAGTTCGTGGTATTTATATACAATTAAATTTTGACGTCATTTTCTACATAAAAAAAACTTTTTAAACAAAAATGCTGCAGGTGTTTGCGTCACAAAGAACATGTAACAAGCCTTTGCAGGGGGTCTATTAATGTTATGAACTCAGAACAGAGAAGCATAGTATTACTTTCTATATCTTTATCTATAATTATATCCTTCTCTTTTCTGAGGTTATGAAGTACACTGCATGTGGACTGAGAACACGCCCACTTTATTTTCCAATAAAAAAGTTAATTTTATATCAGTTTGATTTCCCCTTCCTAGTGACGGTAAAATGTATAGATGTACCTATGTATATAAAATGTGTAAATGAAATGAGTATATGGAATGAACGGTGATTGGGACCATTCTTTCTAAAATACACTTTTCGAATTAAGAATGCCTATGTAAAATTCCGTAACAATAAGCACTCGTCGGTAAAATGATATTACAGCGGATGTAAAATTCTATCTAGAGACGACATTTGAAATATTGTCAGAAGCAAATTCTGTCTCACACGGCATGTGATATATTGAGTCATTTCCAACTTCAAGCGAGTACCAACGTTGGTTTTATTTCCGCTTTGCTACATACTTTATTGACACGATTTCTTATCAAAACTTATTGGAATTTATTCTTATTTACTATTTAAGAAATCACCTCATCCTCTTCACCTATATAAATTTCATCCATCCTATTTATAATCTTGGATCCTATATACGAAGCTTAAACAAGCATTGTGACGGCGACTGAGGCAACAGTAGATTGAGTCGTTTTCTTGCATTTGTTAGATATGGGGTTTTATGGTGGTTTATATGTATAAATATATATTAAAATGGATTGAGATGTGAAAATATCTATGGTTACATATAGTATCATGTTTAAATATAAACAAATCATTGTGTGGCAACACTTCTATTAAAAAGTTTTTACCCTAACTAATATTCTAATATTTTAACACATTCGTTAGCACTCATCTTCGTTAGCCTCCCCTCTCTTATCATGTTGCAAGTCAGGGTCCTTTTTTATCACATTTAAGAAAATTTCTATAACGTAAACGTATTTTTTTAACACTGTATTTTTTATTGTGACTTCACAATCGAGGTGACTGCTGTTTCGGTAAAATAGCTATAAGTAGCAGTTGCGTCCACACTGCCGGCCTAGTTGTATTGTAAACTGATCCCGAAATACGACTGAGTCGCTTCACAGTCTGTACTACAAGCTTTCTGCCTACCACTCTTATGAACCCTCTCTTAACAGGTGAGAATATTTATTAATTATTATAAGGTTATAATAAATATTATAAATAAATGCTATGATACAAATCTTTACTCCAATCAGGAATCGAACACGGGAGTTTGTGTGTAGCAGGCTGGTGTGTTACCCAATTCGCCACGCCATTCTATATTTTTTTTTCCAAAACTTCTATATGTCATCTACTGAAATATATCTTTCATAAGGCAATGATCAACTGTATATTAATTCTTCGGACTGTCCCAAATCGATCGGTAATACATATTTCGTATAGGAAGTAGCAAATGATGTATTGGCCCATTTCCAGTCTGACCCCCGGCGGGGTTGCGATATCGTTTGATTTCCGCATTGCCACCGCAAAAGGATTGGTGGGACTTCTGCTTACTACCTGACTGATATCAATAAGCCTTTTTTTTTCGATATAGAAGATCCTTTCTTATTATTTGGAATAGAAAAAAGATATATATATATTTTTTTAATTTAAAAAAATTAAATCTATTTATCTATACGACCACTATATATCATCATTGTTTTTATTGAGACTCGACATTATTGACTTGCCTCAACTTGTCTGATAGTAAACAAGGGGAGATTCAAGAGCACCGACGACTGAAAATATCATTTCATTATATGGTTGTCTCAGTCGCAGTCGCTATCACTATGCCGTCACAATTAAATTATCAATTACATGCCTTGATGTCCACAGCGATATGCAGATACAACGAAGTGTCAGTTTTTACGATTCTGACACAACTCTTACGCTTCTTACCCAAATACAAATCTCTTCATTCAGACAGTTTTTCTAAACATGTCCCCGATATCCCCGATTATATTATTTCACACCTTTATATTAAACCACTTTCCATGCCTATTCTATCGCAATACAACTTTTTCAACCTTTGTCCCTACATTACTTGCAACCTTTCATTTTGTTTCATTTTATTCGGGCTCGACATGTGACAACAACCCACCTTATGTCACCTTATGCACAAGGTGCTATCCATAAATAGAAGTGTGTAGTGGCAGTGCAATAGTTACAAACCGAGAGCACGAGTTCGATACCACCCACCGGTACCAATGTATCTTTGATATTTGTACTTTGGTTGTCCTGTTTCTATGATACAAGCAATTAAGTAGCTTAGTATAGAAATGTTAATAAAAATTAAAAAAAATAATAAGAATAATAAGTAGAAGCGACTGCTACTACAACTAAATGTCATCAAGTAGCAGTCGTATTCATTGTACCGGCCTAAAAAAACAATTATTTTGAATATACAATCAATTTGTACTTGAGCATTCTAATAATACATTTAAGGGTTTATACGCAATTTGACAAGTAAAATTACAATGAATTTACAATGAAGGAAAGTTTAGTAGAAAATAGCTTAAAATAAACATAATTTCCATTACAAACTTGATTAATAAATAAGAGACGTTGATTAGGTAAATTGTGCAATTACACGGTCGATTTGATTTTGTAAACATGTTTACGGACTTTCTTATAAAGGCAACCAATTTAGAAAGCAAACATGGTAATAAAAACAATGATTCGATTTTTATAAAATATTTAAAAGGTTCTTTTCATTACAGATTTATAATGTGTGTACACTCGTTTTTATTTATTTATTGTGTTTCACTCAGTTCAGAGTTGCCTCAGTCGACGCCACTATGCCGGCTAGAGAAAACACATGGGCTGGTAAAGCATTTCATTTACAACATCTAAGATGTTTTTAGGGATTGCACTCAATGATAAATGTCTACAATTAGTATTTTCGAAGATTTTGCGCAAACATTGCATTTAAATTAAACAAATTTTATGCAGCTTACTATCGCGTTTATTTTGATTTTGATTTTACAATCTTTTGATTTACAACGCGATAGTAAGCCGCATACAATCTGTCTTTAATGCCGGCCTCGCAATATACCGGACACATGTTCATGTTCGTAAATACATATCTAGTATTATACTATATATTAATTATGTTTTTTATTATTGTATAAATAAAATTATTATTGAGTAAATGAAAAATTCTTTCTCTACTTTAATTCTTGCTTTCGTTGCTGTTCATTAAAAGTTTATTACTTGTACTCGTAGACATCATTGTAGTTAAAGTTTACTATGATATTTTCTGGAGAGCTCTATAAAGTATAAAGATGAATAAATATCTATAATTTATTTTTAGAATTGTGTTTCCTAAACATACAACCACACATTAGCAGACATTTGTTTCAGTTCTGGTTGTTTAACAGCTGGTGATCATTTTGTCCAGTCTGCCAATCCGGAGTAGTACCACTATAATCAAAAACTGTTAGGTGACTCAGTCGCGTACTGGGATATGTCTAAAAGTTGCCGGTTCCAATTGGCCGACATAGTGAATGCGACTACTATTAGCTGTATTAAATGAAGTAGCAGTCACAGTCCATTCATGGACTGCACTCCAGATTAACATTAGGCTGGGTGCTGTCATATGTGAAACCACAATAAAATAACTGTTCTAAGCAATATAACATTAGGTATTTAATATAAACAGGGCCGTCTTTACCCGGGGGTTCAAGGGGTGCGGTGCACCCGGGCGCAAAGTCCTAGGGGGCGCATGCCGACCGCCATAAATTTCGATAGGTACCTACTACAATGAGACCATGCGAGCGGAGTCTTGACTTTCGCACCCCGGCGCTGAATATGCTTAAGACGGCCCTGGATATAAAGATATATTAAAGCATTCTTTATTGTTAAAATTGATATTTATAGTACACACACGCAACATTTTAATTACTTAATCTTCTACCAAGAACCTCCAAAGAAACAATTCACGTAAAGCAAGAATGCCGTGTTTTGGGCGTCTTTGTTAGCACGTTCGTATCATAAATACGCAGCTCTCAGATTTAGTAGGCTTTCGTAGTGGAATTCTTGGGAAATCCAATAATAAATATTAGTGAGAGAAGTCGTAAGAGGTTTCTGCCTTGAAATAAGTGTGGCTTGGAATTCTGATCACGCATGCAGCAAACGTAATTGGAATTCTCGAGAAGATTGTGATCTTCTAACGACAGATAGGCGTCACGACGGGGTAATGCCCAAGTTTTCCATTTATAATATTATCGAGTGTTTGTTTTCGCCTCGTTTGCAACATGATTTTGTTTTAATGAATTTATTTGTTGAATTAATATTAAGTTTAGTTATAGATGAATAAAAACTATTATAGGTAAGTACTTACAAGTATACATTACGGTTTGGTGTTCCTATGCCGGTGATTCGTCGTTTTTAATCTTTTGACAACTCTTGATAGGATTCTTAAGTATTAGTTAAGGATTGTGATTATGAGTATTGATCTTCTTTATCTACATCTTTTTTCCAAAATTTACAAGATAAAATATATTGTAAAAAAACTAAATCCTTGTTGACTGTTTTCTTATTTTATATAAAACTAGAATGCCGGACGTTTTTTTACGTTTAATTTCGTTACGGACGAAAGAAATTTAAAGAAATACATCCAATACAAAATTATAAAACAAGCGATAAATTAATTTTTTATTTCATTAGAGATTTAGACGTCGACACTGTCTTTGAAGAGCAAGTTTATATTTTTGATTAACATTTACCGCAGATTTAGTTTAATTGATCTTTTTATTGTAAGTTAACTATTTCTGGAATTTTATACCTGGCTTCAAGTTTTTAGTTTCAACAATAATTTATTTGAGTTAGCTGTAAGTTGTCAGAATATAAAAAAATGGTATAACTGATTTGGACTTCATAGCACAATGGTGGATAAATATACATGTTTAATAAATTAAAAACTTAATGCCAAAGGCATTCTTCTCTACCAGTCAATCCTTTAGGATGATGATCCGACAATGTAGATAAGAGGTAGGGTGCAAAATAAAAGTAGGTAACTAAAGACATATGAAAAATATATAAACTAATGCATATACACAATATTAAACATATAGATAGATACATACATAAATAACACGTATAACACATACATACATACTATAATAATATAAACAGGATTATCATCACATATAACATAAAATACACTTAAATTTATATGTGTATTAAATTCATATTTAAAATTCTTCATCAATCAATAAAATTTTCACGTCTTTTTTTCATGGGGATAGGCAGAGATAATGTAGCGCCACTTGCCACGATCCTTTACATCCACAATTCTCTTTATTTAATTTTTAATTACATATAATTAGATCTGAAATGAAGGATATAATAAAACGATGTTTTTCTTCAATAAATTGTGTATTTATTTAATACCGATCAATAAACAAACATTTAGATTATAAATTATTATTTTCAAATGTCAATATACATTGAGATGTTTTATCATAATAATAAAAAAAAACTAAGATTCACTTTTTAATAGCAATGATTACTAAATAATTACATGATTTCTACATTTTTATATACATTAGGCCTAAATTAAGGTTCTTATAGAAAGATCACTTTTCACTTAATTATCCTCTAAACATTTTTTTGTTACAATTTTCCAACAATTTTGAAGTCTTTCGAAAGTTTCGTTCCAATTACAACTTTATAACTACTTTTAGCGTAAAATTAAACATAAAAAGTGCTATTTTAGTATCTATAAGGTTATAAAAATAACAACAATAATAATGGGAATCTTATTGCGGCTTACTATTGCTTTAATCATGATTTGTACATATTTCTGCAATAATATCGTGCTCACGTTGTGTTATTCAGAAACAAACGCGATATCAAGCCGCAAAATACCAATATTCAATTAAACATTTTATGTTCGCACAAAATATACCCACCTATGTATTGTACAGAGCTGGTTAGTAGACCTATATAAATAAATTAAACCTATAGAGGCCGGCGTAGTGACGGCGATAGAGACAGCCGTAAACTGAGCTGATTTTTGCAGTCACCGGCGTTTCTCCCTGGTTACCAATCAGGCAAGTCTAGGTATAAAGAGTAAAAAATCTATAAATTTTGAAAAAAAAAAACTTGCACAAATCATAATAATTCTTAAACGAATTCTAATTAGGCTAGCACAGTGGATGCGACTGCTACTATGAATAAACTGCAGTAGTAATAGAGTCGCCTCTATTCATAAACCGCACTCCAGCTTAACATCAGGCGGGGTGCCTCTATTATTGTTGCATAGTCATAAATCCTCTAAGCCCACTGTAAAATTCCATCTGTAGTCTCCTCTGTCGTCACTAATAAACTTAGTTGTTAATGCGACTTTAAATGTAATTTAAAACAAGAGGCAGATCTTTCTGGCTCCGGGTCTAGGTGTTTAGATAGTTGGTGGGTATTTCCGATTCGGGTTAGTACTACCACTTTTACTACAAAGTGGCTATTCATTGTTTTTTTTTTAGTATCAACCTAAATATTTTGGTTCAAACCTAGCCAACATAGTGGATGCGACTGATATTATTATTTATTTGACTATAATAGTTAGCAGTCGCATCTATTCATGGATCGCACTCCAGCGCAGGTGCCGTCATAAAAAAATAAATCCAAAAATTAAATTACCTATAATAATTTTGTGAAAAATTTATTGAATTTGTAATATTAAGTTGGTGAGAATAGTTAATTATAAAAGAAATATTTAAGTATTAAATGTAAATTAATTTGTGTTTGAAAAAATTTTCGTTGAAATATTTAATAAAATGTTACTGTTGATGAAACGTCTATCAAAATATATAAGATAATTGATGGATGGTATAAGTACTGAAAACTTTTTAATAAAATTCAATAACTTTTCCTATCATAATATAATCCCATAGTGGTTTCCTTACCTCTGAACAGGGAACGAACATAAAAGATTTCGTGGAAATAATTTTACCACTCTTGTCTGTAAATCTTGTTGAAAACAATTTCTAAATAAACTAATATTTAACAATTAGAAGATAAAATAAAACAGTATATTAAATTATTTTACTTTATTGTGACTCTACTTGTGACATCACGCCGCCTGATGTTAAACTGGATTGCGGTCCGTAAATAGAGGTGACTGCCACTACAATTCAATAACTGTAAATAGCAGTCACATCAACTATGCCGGCCCAGTTAGAACCGGCAACTTTCAAGCTCATCCCAAAACGTTCCTGTTTTGATACAAAAAGTTATTTCATAGTATGTACATTTTAAATAGACATAAGAACTTATCGTTTAACAAATAAAAATTTTCTTTGGAACATTATATTTTCTAATAACAATACAAATGAAAATTCTTTAAATTAAAGATGTAACATAAGGTGTGGTTACGCCATACGTCTGACTGGAACATTGTTTCTGTGCTTGATCAGCCTCTGGTACAAGAACTAGTTGCTCCAAATCTCCCTAAAAACAGCAAAATAATTATCATCATTAATTTCACATCTCTTTCCACGATTCTGACATCCTTTATCACATCCACAATAATAAATAAACAATACAAAATAACTCATCTAGGCACAATCCTCTGTGATTGGGAGTGAAAATCCAGATAGGATTTGGCTACTCCCCACGCTTACCAATGAGGACAGGTTTAAGACATGTCGACGTCTTAACGACCATTATCTAGTCAAACGAAACGAGCAAGACCTGCAGTTAAACGTGACATCCAAAACACGAGTGGGATCTAGATATTATATCAACTAGCCGTCACCCATCTCAATACTGAATGCGACTTACAATGTTTACTTAACTCATGTAGAATGATCTACATGTTAACCACTCACTCGATCCCACTATAAGAAATAATAATACTTTTATATCTTCATCTGGTTTATAAATGATACTTTTTGTTTATAGAAATTCAATACTAAAAAATAGAAAAAAGAATGACTCAAATATATTAATGTTGCAAATAGTATATTTCAAAGTAGTCCAATGTTTTATTTACGAATCCTAGCAAAATGTTTATATAGTCCTTTTCACGCTCGGCTTGCGATTTTATTTAATAACATATCCACTTACAGAGAAGAGATAGCCTATAATAAGATCAGCGTCCCTTGGAGTATCGAGCGCGTCCCTCTCAAGGACATCAGTACGAAGCCACCGACAGTCCACGTACGCCCTTACCGTGTTGTCGTCATGAACACTAATCAACAAGAAAATGTAACAAAATTATTGGTCTTTCTACAGTATTAAAGGTAATCCACAAACTTACACAAAGACCTTAACGACGTATGACACGATAAAATATATTTCTCCTGAAATTAATCAACTTTTTTTTTCAAGCAAAATTTCTTAATAAAAACTAACTTTTTTCTTTATAATGAAAACATCTTAGCATTTATTGGTAGAAGATTTTTAAAATTGAAGTTACGAATACTAAGAAAAAGAAGTATTGGATTTTTTACGTTATATTATAGGTTAGTAAAATAATTTCATATTTTATTATATTATATTAAAATGAATTTACATTAGCTGGGCATGGTAGGAGTTCTAAATTAAACAAATTGCTTACCTAATAGCAATATGATGCCATCTAAAATCGTACAAAGGAACAGCGAGATATATCGAACGGGAGGATCCAGCTCCAGCATGTACCAATCTAGCAGCTCCACGACCAGCAAGTTCTAGTGATAAAAATGCACCAAGTCGACGTCGGGATCGTAGTGAAAATAAGGTCCCTTGACCATATCCGCCACTCTAAAAGAAAATAATTAAAATTATAATTCGTTCTTTTGTAAGTGTGAAGCCGCTTATAGAGGATAAGTTTCCGTAGGCAAACTTTGCATATAATAAAGGTCTGATATAATTTATTTTAAACATATTTTAATACTGTAAATTAATTGCATATTTAAAATTGATTTTAAAGGGCCTTAACGCGCGTAGTTAATCATATTTAATTTATGTCAACGGCCTGTGGCGGAGCACATACGTCAGAATATGCGGCTCACACCACCTGCGGGACAGTCTCACCGGAGCGACCCGATGGCTGTGCAGCGACTATGGTGGGGATACGACAGCGTGCACCGAGTACCCATGGGGCATGTCACCCGGGTATATAATCTGTCGGATTTTCAATAAAAGCATCTAGTCTGAGATCAAGCATTTCCTTTCACTCCTCACTAAAGGCCTAATTGCAAAAAACATTCGACCCGCATTATGTCTTTCTTATATTCAACACCAACAAGAATGAAAATAATACTTGTTCAATAATGTTTATTGTATTAGATTTGGTAATTTTTTTTAATTTTGAAGAAATCATCGCTTAATTTTTAAAGATATCGATTAAAATTTAAAAAGAATCATTTAAAAAATAAAAGATATGAATAATAAGGATGAGACAGAATGAGGAGACAGAATTAAAAATGACTTGCTGAACAACAACAAAGTATATCTTAAAATTAAATTAATTTATAATGTTTAACAACCTATCTTTTATCTATATAATAAATACAATTTTGAATTTAAGAAGCAAATGATTACAACCATCTGACTATAAAAATATAATTTTTAAATATTTACGATTTTAGTGGTCAAGATAAAACGATTTAGGCAAAGATATTATAAAAAAATATTTGCTTTTTAAAGTCCTTGAACATCAAAGTTATCGTGGCTTCCTTTGACTTAAAAGATGATTAAGAAAGAAAACAATAACAAAGCCCCGCGTAGAAAATGAAGAATTACAAATTGACTAATTAGAATAATGAGATGAAGGGGTTCTTAGTATTTATAATAATAATTACTAAGAACAATGTCAGTACTACAAACATCAAACGATTAATTATAGCAGACAAAAAAATAGGAACGAGAATCAGTTTCATTAGGTGGAAGTATCACTTTTATCACAACATTCCACACATAGATGTTTTTACTTTTACCCTGAAGACTGCGGCACGTTTAATTTAAACTAGGCTAGCAGAGAAAAAACTTAATTAACTCACCTCAGGGCGGAGTCTAAGTGAGACGAAAAGAGTAAATTCTCTTGGGAAATTTCGTCCCGGTGCGAATAGTTCAGATGACGCTATCCAAATATATGAATTTGGACGAAGACTGAATGCATGAGGTCGGTCAGTTACTTTTCCCCATCTCGCTTGTGCCGGGTGAAAATTACGCCGAGCACCCGGTGCTAATGGATTTATTGTGCCTGTCCAAAATATAAATAGCCATTAAAGAATTTGCATAATTTAATGCGACAACAAGATTAATTATATATTTTTTTAATAAAATTTTACCACAGGCGTGGCGAATTGGTTGCATACCAGTTTGTTACGCGTAAAGTCTCAGATTCGATTCCCAGTAGAGAAGTAAATATTTGTTTCATTGTTTTTATTTGTAATATTTATTAAATATTGCAAATATAATAAGAGGATATTTGCTCCGGGTCTGATTATCAAAGAGTGGTAGGCAGTGGTACCCGGTCTGCCGAGCCGGGGTAGTACGACTACTTTACGGATCTTGAAGTGACTTAGTTGCGTTTAGGAATCAGCTTCCAACTAGGCCAGCATAGTAGATGGCGTAGGCCGTCATGACCGCACTCTAGCTTAACATCAGGCGGGTGTAGTCACAATATAAAAAAAACGTGTTTATGTATTACATAAATATTCATAGCGTTAAGCAAGTAGCGTCAAGTATTTTAAAATACATTTTGATATTATAATGTATACTTAGTAATAAATTTTCTTTTTATAAATATAAAAAATGTTTCCGTGCTATAATGACTTGCCTTCACATTGGAAAGAGTTACAACTACGTCTTTGCTCTCCATAACCCTCACAGTTTGACTTTGAGCAGTATCGCCGCCGGCTTTGGGTGCCTCCACCACACGTTCGACTACAAGCACCCCATTCACCCCAACCAGCCCACCCTGAAAATAACACTCAATACTGTTATATCCTTAACAATTTGTTATTATGATAGTAAGCCGCATAAATATTGTTTAATTCAACGTTCGCGCAAAATCTAAGAAAATATTATGTTATTATGAATTCAACACATTTTATGCGTTTATTTTTGGTCAATATTTTTTTTTATTATTCCGACGATAGTAAGCCGCAAAAAATGTGTTTATTAACCAAAGTTCGCGCAAAATCTAAGAAAGTTTTAATATGTTATTATATTAGGACTTTATTTTAATTCGAGTACAAAAAATACCTCATTCATAATATTTCCCATCGCTTTTTACTACTTTCTGCCATCTTTCAGGCAAGAGACGGATACCGCGCTCGAAAAACTCCTTGTCTTTTAATGAAATCCATGAATTGACCCATTTTTGGCAATCTTCGTACGAAGTGAACTTCTGGTCAGTCAGGCCACGAGCTATCGATCGGAATAGGTGGTAATCTGAAGGTGCAATGTCTGGAGATTACGGCGGGTGAGGTAGAACGTCCCATTTCAGCGTTTCCAAATACTTTTTTACCGGTTTTGCGACGTGTGGACGAGCATTGTCGTGCAGCAAAATAACTTTGTCATGTCTTTTGCTGTATTCCGACTGTTTTTCTTTTAATGCACGGCTCAAACGTATCAACTGTAGTCGGTAGCGATCCCCAGTTATGGTTTCATTTGGTTTCAGGAGTTCGTAATAAATCACTCCCCTCTGATCCCACCAAATACAGAGCAGAAGCTTGGATCCATGAATGTTCTGCTTCGCCACTGATGTTGATGGCTGACCGGGCTTTACCCATGACTTTCTGCGCTTGGGATTATCATAATGGATCCATTTTTCATCACCAGTGACAATTCGGTGCAAAAAACCTTTTCGTTTTTGTAGTTCAAGCAGAAATTCACAGGTTAAAAAACGTCTCTCAATGTCTCTCAGTTTTAATTCATATGGCACCCAATAACCCTGCTTCTGGATCATTCCCATTGTTTTGAGGCGTTTTCCTACCGTTGATAAATCAACTGCCAATGATGTAGCCAATTCTTGAAGCGTTTGACATGAATCTTCGTCAAGCAAGCCCTGTAATTCTTCATCTTCAAGTTTTTTTGGCTGTCCAGGTCGTTCTTTGTCATCTAGCTCGAAATCACTACTTTTAAAACGCGCAAACCACTTCCTACACGTTTGCTCAGCTAGAGCATGTTCCACGTAAACTTCCACCAGAATCCGATGACTTTCGGCAGCGGTTTTACCCATATGAAAATAATGGAGCAAAACTCCCCGCAAAAACACTTTATTTGGCACAAATTTTGACATTTTTAATTAATCACAAAGTGTTGTTATTTACGTTTTTAAAATAATTATGGTTTACGATAAATAATTTACTGTCGGTACGAAAGGAATACAGTACTACCTACGCCATCTTTTATAAAACGCTACGAATTAATTCCAAGTCCTAATATTATTTAATTATTATATAAATAGCTACGTTGCCTAGTGCCCATAAACATAGAACTTGTATGGAAAGAATTTTGAATGTAAAGAAAGCGAGAGAGTTGTGTCAGGATCGTGGCAAGTGGCGTCCCATTGTCTCTGCCTAACTCTGTAGGAGGAAGGCGTGACAATTTGATTTATTGATTGAATTATATATACAAGGAAGGGCTAAATGTTAGTTGGTGACATACAGTTTGGTAAGAAGACATCATTTGCCCCGTCTCCGACTTTCAAGTAACCACACCCTAAGTGACTCGTTTATTATTGTTTTATTTGTATCATAGAAACAGGATACTAAAGTATCAAGAATAAACTGGTACCAGCAAGTGGTTTTAATTATTTGTTTGGGAGTCTACGGTATTTTTTTTACATTTCTATACTAAGCTACTAAAGTGCTTGTATCATAGAAACAGGACAACCAAAGTACATATATCAAAGATACATTAGTACTGGTGGGTGGTTTCGAACTCGTGCCCTTGGTTTGTGTAACCATTGCACTGCCACTACACCACGGTCGCCTCGTATTAAAGCCAGGTCATGTTTCGCAATTAGCTTGAAAGTTGCCGGCCCCAATTTGGCTGGTATAGCGGATGCTACAGCAACTTGCAGTTATTCGACTGTCAAATCGCCTCCATTGTTGTCATATCGCCTTCATTATTTTTTATTTCAAAAAATAACAATTTCGGTTGTATTATTCTAAAATGCAAAATTGAACTTACCAACGGCATTCCATATAGCAATATCAACACCTAAACTCCAAGGCACGGCTGAAGATGTAGCTTCTAACCAGGGCCCGTCAGGTGGAGTGGTCTCCAGATCTACTGCGGGTTCACTGACCCTAGCAAACACGACAAGCTCACTTTGTGATGGCGCCATACTCCAGTTGAAGCATCCCTCTATTTGTGACTTTATTTTTAGATTCACTTGCCTGTTGAAATAAACATAGATAGACATGCAACATAAATTAAATTTATAAATTCGTTTTATATACAATTTATATAAAAAAATATATAAAATTATAATTTATCTAAATAAAAATACTCGTAATCATGTAACTTTGTACCAAAATCCGGAATAGCGGATATGACTGATGCTCATAGACATTAATCTGTAGTAGTAGGTGACTGCCTCTACCCATAAGTTTTACGGTCATAAATTTATGATTGGTCTCGCTGACGCTTCGACTAGATGGAGCATTCAACCGTGTCAAACACGCATCGCAAACTACGCTGAATCAGCGTAGTTAATTATTAAGTTATTTAATTTGTAAATAACTTTTCCCTATTCTATTGGTTAATAGTTTATGTTAGCAACATTATTTCGTTCACGCACACAGGCATCGGCCACGTGGATACACGATTACGACGCACACATAAGAGTAAACTGGGAACGTTTATATCGAGACAGTTTGTATGAAAGGCTCTATCTAGTCGTAGTGCGACCAATCTTTAATCTATGTTTTACGGTCATATTTGTCGTGCAAAAATAGTATACCTTCTTAAAATAATTTAAAATAGTTTTAGAGTATTGAGTTATTATGTACTATCGTATTCAATGTTTAGATGTTTACTCTTTAACTCAATGTTTTAGAGAGACTCTTTAAAATATGTTGGTTTAATCAATCAATCAAATAAATTCTCACACTCTACAGCGATATACAAATACAATAGAGCGCTACATTCAACGGTCAGGACACAACTTTCTTGATTCCTTCACATACACAACTATTTTAAACTATCGTTCTTTATTTAGGTACACATATATTTACCTACCTATAAATATATTTTAAACACAGTCGATTCGGGATAGACAGAGACAATGGTGCGCTACTTTGTTCAAATTATCTTACCAAAATTATATTAAAAGAATAGTAGTATTCGTATATAAGACATTAAAGTAAATAGAATTCACTGGTCGATAATGTTTTTCGGTAATATTTGTGATTTGTTCTGAAAGGTTCTTACGCAAGGGTCGAGTACTACAGAAGGTTGAATGTCTACAATATTTACAAGTATGCTAAAAAAATACGAATGTTTTTCAAGAAATAAAATTGCACCTTTCTATACTTGTATATAACTAAAAATACTTAAAAGGCACTTAAAGAATCTCTATGAAGAGAATTGTGTAAATAGAGGTGCTCTATAGTCTCTGCCTATAGGGGTAAGAGCTATGGCGTGACAATTGATGATGACCAAAAATGACTTGTATAAGAATCACTAAATGAACTTTAAACTCGACCTGCCTGATGGTAAGCTAAGGAAGATCCAAGAGCACCGATGACGGTCTAACCGTTTACGTTACTTTTTAGCCACATATAGAATCTTATATCTCTTATAGACCGTGAAATGATTTCGTCGCGTTTCGGGATCAGCGTGTTAGTTGCCGGTTCCAACTAGGCCGGCATAGTGGATGTGAGTGCTACTTACAGTTATTGAATTGTAGTAGCAGTGACATCCATTCATAGATCACACTTCGGCTTAACATCAAGCGGAGTGCTGTCATATGTCGAGTCACAAAATAAAACATTTTATTAGAAAACTTATAACAACTATATAATATCTTTTATCATGATGTTAAAACATACTCGTTACACCCTTATATTAATTGGAATAATTATTATTCGAAATACGAACTTAGTTAAGAAAACTTGTCGAGTCAAAGCGAGTAGTGCTTAGGATATTTATTCAACATCTCGACCCACATCTGGGAGCTCAAACGTATTTTCATATACGATAGCGAATACGAGTAACATGTTTCGCCTAGATATTACATTCCGATCATGGAGCACTTTTCCTAGGAAAATTTAATTATACAGATCCCGATCTCTGCGAGCAAAGTTCGTGAGTGCTTTAATTGAGTTCTGCACTAATCTTTAACTTTGCCGCACCGCGTAAAAGTTCCGGAAATTCTCAGCTACCCCCAGCCCCTTCTATTTTCACCACGCTCCTTTCCAAAGTTCTTGGAGCATTCTCCGTTGTGCTGACGACGGCACTTTCTCCTTTTATTTCACTTTCAGCAGAATCGGTTTGCCGTGAGTGTTTTGTTGTGTTTATATGAAAAAAGTTTATTTCTAGTGGTGTTTCGTTTTGTGGCCGCGTTTACACGAATGAACAATAATTTAATGCCCTATCAAATTATAGAGATTTATTGACCTAATTAAAATAATATTAAATGGACAACTCACATACATAATACATAATATATATGTACATGTGTAGAATTATATATGATGTGATGAATGTGAAAATGACTGTGGGGAATTTAATTGTAGATAAAGACTGCGAAAAAGTTTTCTTTTAATTTCTATACTTACTAAAGTATACCTAAGTGCTTGCTTGTTTCATAAAAACAAGACAACCAAAGCACATATTTTAAAGATACATTGGTACCGGCAAGTGGTTTTAAACCTCAGAAAGCAACTCAGTTTGCGTAACCATTGCACTGCCACTATATCACAGTCGCCTTAACAAGTTGCATCAGGATTGTGGAAAGTTTTACCACGATCCATTGCTTTGCGTATCGCTGTGGAAATTTGAAAGTTCGTCTAAAACTATTTGTTATAAAAGGTGAACTATTTAACACGAGATATGATATATTACCGGGTACTGTCTGGTTTTAGGCTGGAGAGCGGTCTATCGGTGGAGTTCACTACCGCAGATAAATGTTTATAAGCACCAGTTGCCTCCACTATACCGGCCTTACTTGACTACACTTACAAACAAATTCATTTTAATGCATGCATGCAAACTTACCTGTCAGTCGTGTTGTAAGGTGACCCAGCATACTGACTCACTGACGCTAGTTCTACTCCACCTCGATATATTGACACTAAAGCTAGGTCTAGTGTCTTGCTCTGTAACAAAATAAAACAATTATTACTTGTTCATCTACGCAGCATAGACCCGTTAGGGTAAGAATAAGCTTTAGGTATGTGCGAGTTTAATGAAATTTAACTCAGTGGTAGTATTTATAGCTAACTGGATAATATGACTAAACAATGCACTAGTCCGTTACGCGAGATTTGAGTTTGATTCCCGGTCGGAGCAAAGATTTGTTTTAATATTTAATATTTACATCAGATATTATAAATATTGATGATTTTTTTTTTAATCTAACCTAAAATCTAACCTTGAAGGTTAGGCCAGGTGAGCTTTTTCACGCTTGAAGGATCCAAGGTTATGGGCTGGGGAGAACATAGAAGCGGATGCTTCCCCTGACTTGTGAGTTAAAATTCTATGTAGTAACAAGGTTAAAGAGATACACAAATACAAAAAAAATATGTGGATATCAGATTAATATCTTATCGACTATTTTAGAAATATTTATGTACAAATATTTACATGAAATAAACATTAATGTGAATATATATAAACCCGTTGTGGGTTGCTAAGTAAACCCCACAGCTCAATCTAGGAAATTGAAATTTCAGTTGGGAAATTATTCGAGTACGTGAGAAACCTGTGAGGAAAAATCGTTTTTCGTACCGCAACTTTATTAACCGAAAACGTGGGAAATGTGCTTTAAGAGAGATTAAAGTTTTTGATCAATCATAATAATTCCATATTTGAGTTGCTACGCGAGTCGGGACATCTAATCTGTCAAATCCCAAAAGGGTTTTCAATCATTGTGCCAAAAATATCACTTCAAAACTATTTGGAACGGGAAAATCGAATAGGTATGATTTTTCATGATTTCGTTACTAAATATGTAATTTATTATTATAGTTTAAGTGAAATTAACACAGCTTTACGCGGTAAAAGTTGGTGCAATAGGTATACCAGCAAAACCTTGCATAATCTTTTAAAGGATCTTAGCCTTCCAATGTCAGCCGTAAGTACCTTATATCGACCAAATATCGAAGTCGGCATTATTGGAGTTATACAATATTTGGATGGATAATTTGGAAAGTGAGGGCAGTGAAGGTGAGTTTTTAAATGTTGTAAAGGCTTTTAACCTACATTTCGGTCACAAGTCCGAAACACTACTCCCACTCTTCTGCCTGCCACGTGATGGACTAGGCGCCCTCACGGAGAATCCATGACAGCTAAGAAAATTGTAATGAGAAAAAGTAATGAAAATTGTAATTAAAGAGTAATGAAGCACGTTTGCTTTCTTTTTTTTGTTGTAATTTACTAGTTAGCCACCAAAATAATTAATCGAATACTGTCAATCAATCAATCAAAATGTCACGCCTTTTTCCCACAGGGATAGGCAGAGACAATGGAGCGCCACTTACCACGATCCTTACACAACTACCTTGCTTCCTTCACATCCACAATTCTCTTCATACAGGCTCTGTGGTTATGGGCACTAGGCAACCTGGCTTTCTTGAGGATGTCTCCGATTTGGTCGGAAAACACTCTCCTGGGCCTGCCTTGTTTAACGCATCCATCCACATCAGATTTATAAATTCCTTTCGTCAATCTACTTTCACTCATCCTTTCAATGTGCCCAAACCATCGAAGCATTCCTTTGTCAATCCTTGTCACTACATCTTCTTTCAAGCCACATCTATCACGCAATGTGCTATTCCTTATTCTATCCGCTATCGTCACTCCACATACACTCCTTAACGACCGCATTTCTACAGCGTTAATTCTACTCTCATGCCTCTTCTGCCATACCCAACCTTCACTTCCATACATTAATGTAGGAACAAGCACCGCATTATGAACAGCCATCCGTGACTTTTGGGACATTATTTGGCTGTTCATTATACTATGAATGGCACCGTTCACTACATTACCCTTTTGCACTCTTCTCTCAATATCTTCATCACACTTTCCATCCCTAGTAAACACACTTCCCAAGTAAACAAATTGTTTGACTTGTTCCACTTTCTTTCCGTCTATCATTATCTCACATTCTGTCATTTCATCCTCTTTCTCCAAAACCATTACTTTGGTTTTACTTACATTCACTTTCATACCCTTCTTTTCTAATTCCGCATTCATTATAGTAACCATTTCCTGTAACTCATACGCCGAAGATGCAAGGATAACTTGATCGTCGGCGTACAAGAGACATTTGATCACAAAGTCATTCATTCTTAAACCATACTTCCTTTCACGCAACTCTTTCAGACAACCGTCCATGAATAGATTGAAGAGCCATGGTGACGCTACACATCCCTGTCTGACACCTTTAGAGATGCCAAACCAGTCAGATAGCGCCCCGTTAATTCGAACACATGCACTGGAATCCTCCTAAAGAGATTTCAGTGCACGGACCAAACGCTCCCCCAACCCAAACCCAGACAGCTGCTGCCACAATTCACTCCTGTTCACTCGATCATAGGCCTTCTCAAGGTCAACAAAAGCACAAAACACCTTCTGGTGTTTTGCCAACACTTTTTCGCTGACGCATCTTAGAGAGAAGATCTGATCCATACATCCCATCCCTTTCCTAAATCCCGCTTGCGCATCCCAAATTTTATCATCAGTTTCATGCATCACCCTTGCAATCAATACTTTCGCATATAACTTGCCAACAATACTGAGAAGGCTAATGCCGCGGTAATTTTTGGGTTCCTGTTGCGACCCCTTCCCCTTGTACAGTGGTACTATGACAGCCTTGCGCCAGTCCCCTGGTACAAGACCGTTCACCCAGCACTTACCGAAAAGGAGACACAACCAGGAAGCTACCAGCTGACCACCGCCCTTCAGCATCTCGACAGTTATTCTGTCACACCCAGCCGCTTTTCCAACTTTCATTCTTTTCAATGCATTCAAAATCTCTTCCACATCTATATCACATTCAGATTCACTTTCATTCAGCGTGGAGGAAACATCAACACACTCTGGTGCTGTATTATCATCCTCCACAAATAAACTTTCAAAATACTCCTTCCATCGTCCTAATACTTTCTTCTCTTCAGTCACTAAATCACCATTCGAATCCCTAACCACATTCACTTTAGACTTCTCCATTCCTCCCCGGGCTATCTTAACCTGTTTCCGGAACAGTTTGATATTATCCCGGAAATTTCTGGAGAATTTCCTCTCAATATCCTCTTTCACCTCTTTCTTCTTCCGTTCTATACATTCTTTCACTTTAATTTTTATTTCTTTATATTCCTTCATTACCTTACATACATCCTCATCTTTCTTACCCGCGTTTGTTCGTCTACTAGCTTTAACTGCTAGTAGATCCTGCCATTTTTTCTTCTTCTCGCATACTAATACTTCCGTTTCCTTATCCCACCACATGTTGGGCCTCACATTCTTCCTCTTGCTCACTCCACACACTTCTTCTGCAGCTTCTGTCATACCATTCCTCAATTTCATCCAAACTTCCTCCACACTATCATTCTCATGATTACAGGCATCTCCTATTTTCTCTCGTAACTTACTTACAAACTCCTCTTTCACTTCTGCATCTTGCAACTTTTCTCCTTTTATTCTTGTCAACGGTGTTGTCGATTTACGACTGCGGTTTCTCCAACCCTTGAACAGACCATTTATTCTTGACATTACAAGAAAATGGTCCGTTCTGTATACTTATATATAACCTACTGTACTTATATATATATTACTTATATATAACCTTAATTCTACTATAAAATAAAATATTATAGTAATTAAAAGTTAAAAAACGCATGCACGCGGGTCAAATGAGACCGGAGATCGAACCCGGTGTCCATTGCTTAACATTAAACTAATTATAAGTAAAATAAAACGTGTACAAGTACGCTAAATAGATTAAATATGATAACATTTTATTAGTATCAGCTAAAGTGTTTGAACTTTGCCGCTAATTAATTGATTATAATAATATAATACAATAAATTGAAATTAGGTCGAAGTAATTAATTATTATCTATTATCGAACAAACACTTTCATCATTGGCACATTCCTCTAATCCTCAATAGAACGTGACCGCAAATTAGGGTGAACATTTTCTTGGCAAAGAGAGCCCATTTACCGTCCAGATCAGGCCATAAACTTCGCGAGGCAGTCGGGATCTAGTGCAAATGAAAAACAATAATGAGGCAATTTGTCTCGGGGGCCTCGTAAGGCAGTACGGGATCAAGCCGATTTGTAGCCTTATATTGTATTTGTATAAGCGAAAAGTTGAAGCAGTCCTTTGTCTCTAACAATAAATTAAATTAGAAAAATAGTTTTTTTTTAACTATATTTTAAACTGGTATAATATCTATGCGAACTAAAATAATGTGCCTGAAGACGATAGAAGAGTGGTCGGTTATTATAATCTTAATTAGTTTTGTCACTCTTGAACCTCCTCTTGCTTATCATCAGGCGAGACGAGGTGAGGTGTCGTGTCACAATATAAAAAAATATATGGGTTTCCTTCACATATTGAGTTTAAACATAACATTTTAGATACTCGTATCAATCACCTAATTGTTTATAATTTTTTTCGTATTTTTTTTTATTGTGACGCGACATATGACAGCACCCCGCTTGATGTTAAGCCAAAGTGTGGTCCATGAATAAATGTCACTGCTACTACAATTCAATAACTGTGAGTAGCAATCACATCCACTATGCCGGCCTAGATGGAACCGGCAACTTACAAGCTGATCCCGAAACGCGACCAAATCACTTCACGGTCTGTATACTTGTAAGTGGTGGTACTACCCCGGATCGGCAGACTGGGTACCACTGCCTACCACTCTTTGATAACCAGACCCGAAGCAAATATCCATCTCTTTTTTTTTATTAACAAATATTTGCAATATTTAATATTATTAAATATTACAAATAAAAGCTATGAAACAAATATTTGCTCTGACCGGGGGTCGAACCCGGGACTTTACGCTAACCAGTCGCTAAACCGTTCGTCCACGCCTGTCGTCAATTTTTCGTATTTGTTGGTTATTACTTGTATTTAATTAATTATTGATATAATGTATTGTAAAGTATCGTACTTTTATTGATTAGCTATTATTTATTATTTTTGTAAACTGTTTTATTATGATATTAATATGCTGTTGGTAATTCTAAAATGCAATGACAGTTAATATTAAATATTAATTTTAACATTTATTATAAAAAGTACGTAAACTTAACATATTTATTATACATACGTTTATTTACAACTATCTAGTAAAGCCATGTGAGGAAGCGAATGAGTTGTGTCAGGATCGTGGCTAGTAACTATCCATTGTCTCTGCCTATCCCTTTGGGAAAAAGGCGTGACTACTTTTTTAAAACTAATTTTGTACATTTGATTGTCAACTACGATAAAATTAAATAAAATCTTATTCGTTCAATGAAAGAACTACAATTATAATTATAAATAAGGTAAGATGTAAAAGTAATTATTTGAATATAAATTATAATAACACCGATTTGTTGTTTTGTAACAAAATTGTTTCTATTATTCAAGCGTTGTTCTGTGAACGACAGCATTTTTATGTTTTAAATCAACAGACAAAAGAAACCTTGAATTAAACAACAGTGCTTTTGTTTTTTCAAACCGCGCTACGGGCAACTCGTAGCTTGTAAAGCCTTTTT
This sequence comes from Tinea trinotella, assembly GCA_905220615.1. Classification (NCBI taxonomy): domain Eukaryota; kingdom Metazoa; phylum Arthropoda; class Insecta; order Lepidoptera; family Tineidae; genus Tinea; species Tinea trinotella. The sequence continues at coordinate 8,385,758 of HG992314.1, forward strand.
TTCTATCGCAATGTCAGGTACATATATTTAGGTAAAATTTGTTAACCACTTTACTTTGAACAAATGTTTTTGCATTTATTTTTCAAACCGCCATTTTGTTTGTGTTTATATCATTAACAATTCGGAGACTACACAAATAAATAAAAAATACTTTATACAACAAACAGTATCACGATAAGTTATTACAGTACATTATCTACAGTAAATAGAACCGTAAACACTAAAATAATATAATATTGACAAATAGAATTGTTTGTAAGAACCAAATCATGCTCTACGATCCCCAATAAGAGATACGCCTGAAAAAATATTGTCAAAGTAAATAGAAAATAGACTTACCGTAAAATGTGTCTGTACAACGACTGCCCTAAAAACTATAGAAGCTTCTTGAACCCGAGTCTCTAACGGCCTCTCCGCAAACTTGGGGCACAAACTGTCACAAACTATTGTTCTGCACAAAAAGAGTGTGAACAACAAGAGTTTTGTCGAAACTCTGTCCATCACTGGAGACCACACAGTTCGCGGCATCACACTCACTATACTCGAAATACGCATTATGTCTTTATTCTTTACATACTGTTAAACTATCTCACGACACTAATTTGTTTCGTTCTTCTTTTTTTCACTCCTTTTCTAGGCAGCATTTTGTTCTGGAACAATAAAATACATTTTTTAATAATTTTTAACATATTTCAACATATTAGTACTGTATAAAGTAGGAAAAATTGGACAGATAAATAAATCACCAAGTTCGATCCCTAGTCGCGGTTGACCAATGTGCACACGCGATTTTCTCTACATGGATATAAATAATATTTTATATCTTTATATGTATTTTATTTATATCTATGTTTCTCTAAATTAATTAATGATCCTACCAATTTATATTTTCTTTTACACTTCTATATTTAGCTACGTAGCATGTGAACGTATCATTGTGGATGCGACTTCTACTTACAGTTATCGGACTGTAGTATTAGAAGTCGCCTTTATCATGGGCCACACTCCAGCTTCACATCAGGCGGGGTGCTGTCATTAGTCGAGTTACAATAAAAAGATATATATAACCGAAGAAAATCGATATCAACAAGCTAAAAGCTTCTGATGTATTAAACTTGCAGCCCGTTGAAATCTGTCGTCATTTCCATTATCCTACATATAGCAAGGCCAGATTACCAGCGTATTTCCGTTGTAGGAACATAAAGATAGAGGGACCATAATTTTATTTATTTTAACTATTTATTTTATTGCGAACATTCTAAGAGGTGGCTATGGCGGTACCCGTGAGGTGGGTGGTCCCTTAAATAATTAGAATTAAAAAAGATTAGACCCCGCTTAATGTTAAGCTTAATGTGCTCCGTTGTTTATGCCTATCCCAGTGAGAATATACAATTAAATGATCGACAAGGAATCATGTATAAAAAGATAAGTGAAGCCTGACTTTGAAAAGTATTTTTATATTTCAATCCACACTGGATACATTGGCAGTAAAATGAAAAAGGGATTAAAAGAAAAATTAACAATTAATGGAACATTCTTCGTGGTCAGGCGATTAATGACGCACGCATAGGCAAAATTGCGGAGGCTCGTTTTTCGGCTTGAGTTTTTGTACTCCAGTATTACCTAATAGTACTCGAGCCGCTCGGCGTTGCAATGTACCAAGGGAATCGAAAATATCACAAAATTTAATTTAAAAATTGCAAATACGTATCCAATTATAACTACGTATGTGCATGAAAGTAACAGGAACGTGCGGATGACGTCACTATGCAACTAGCAACGCCGCCGCCCGTTACGTACAAGTACGTACGTACTTGAAGCCACACGGTGGGATGCGGCGTCGCATCGCAAACTTTTTGCCGTATCACTGTACACCGTTGCGGCGCCATAGTATGCGGAGCGGGGACCTAGAGCAACACTTCCTCCCCCCTCGCGTCTCGCTCATTCGAAGTGCGGTGTGCCTGCGGCGTGCCTGCGGTACGCCGCCGGAAGGCACCATATGGCATATCATTGTTTTTATATGCAGGACGCCGCAGCGACGCTGCTCAGGCGCCGCGCCGCACCGTCTGGCTTCACGCTAAGCTGTCGAGTGGCTACGAGTGTGCACCGAAAAAACGACGTAAGGCGTGGCGCAGTGGTAGGCAGTCTGCCGATCCGGGGTAGTACCACCACTTACAGGTACACAGACCGTGAAGTGATTTGGTCACGTTTCGGGATCAGCTTGTAAGTTGCAGGTTCCATCTAGGCCGGCATAGTGGATGTGATTGCTACTCACAGTTATTAAATTGTAGTAGCAGTGGCATTCATTCATGGACCACACTTCGGCTTAACATCAAGCGGGGTGCTATGTGCATATGACGAGTCACAATAAAAAAGAACACCAGTTCTAACCAATACGCGTAAAGTCTCGGGTTCCATATTTATTAATTAGAGTGAATATTCAAAATATTTGTTAATAAAAAAAGATGGAGTTTTTCTCCGGTTCTGCTTGTCAAGGAGTACCACTCTGTATGCTGACTGTGAAGGGACTTAGTCGCGTTTCGAGATCAGCTTGTAAGTTGTCCGATTCAATCAAGGCCGAAATAGTGTATGGGACTGCTACTTACAGTTATTTAACTCTAGGAGCAGTTGCTTTCATTCATGGACCGCACTTCAGCCTAACATCGGTCGGGGTGCTGCTGCCATATGTCGACACCCAATAAAAATATGTTTATATTCGTAAAAAGGTGCTTTATATCATATTATTTTACACATAATAAACACAAATAGTCCTGCTATGTATACGTGTAACTTGTAAGCCTGTCCAATCCACCTGAACTCACTACCGTATTACATTTAAAATTAATGAACAAGCTTTGTAATTGTAAACGCGTTTTAGTTAGCCTTATTCTTACTCTAAATACATGTAGAATAATATACATTTCATAATTAATTCTTTGGTCTTACGTAATTTATATTTTTTTAATACTAACAACCAAAAATATCGAACTACAGAGCGTAACGATAACCTACCCTGCGTTGGTTATTGAGATGCTACATTTAAGCCCGACTTGCCTGATGGAACGCAAGAAGAGGTCCAAGAGCGCCCACGTCGTTTGAAATAAACCATTTGTTTACGGTTTTATCAGTCGCTTCATTAGAACAACAAAAACACTTGGAGATCGCCCTAGAGAAGATACATAACTAGTTTTGGTCGATTAATGAAACGATGATGAAACTCTCATGCTTTTTTTGTGAGATAATTGTTGTATTCCATACAGATATTTCAGCGTTAAGACTCCGTGAGGCGGGTGATTCATCAGAACATTGGAGTTGAAACTAAAGTCAAGTGAAGCCCGACTCTTAAGTCAATGAGTATGAGGTGTGATCCTCTCATGCCTCTAATTTCTATTTGTATATAACCAGTCAAAAATATCTGACTGACACTGGCCACGATCTTAATACAATCCTCTTGAATACTTTACATTCACAATTTCTTCAGAAAAAACACTAACAGCCGGTTGTACCAAAAATGTTTCAATTTACGAATTTAGTTTTACTTTATACTTATTCTATTTTACTATTACGAAACCATCAATTGGTTTGTTAATAATTTTATATCGAAACTTCCATTTATATATTATAACATTAAAAATAACAAAAGTAGTACATAGAAACCCAAAATGAATAAAATAAAACCCAAATAAAATATTCGTTAAACGTAAATGTAAAATGTGGAGTTGAAGAGTGGTGCAACCTATTTTTTTTTCTTTTACTTATAAGATACTTTTTACAAATTCCTAAATTATAATTTTTGGTAAGACTGTAAGGTACATTTCAGTACTGTAAGGTCTTATAATATTTGATTGGGTAGAGGGGCAAGTGAGGCCAGTGAAGTTGAGCTTTGACATTCCGCATATGCTTTAAACCTACTTTCCGGTCGCAAGTCTGGAGCTTCTGCCTTCACTTTGCCCCAGCATGGACGCAATAGATCAGCACCCGCACGGAGAATCATTAGATGCTAACAAATGGATGGATGCTTAATAAAATTAAGCTACCAATCGTGCATATCACAGATACGCAACGACCAAAGTCACAGTAGTACAATAATGATACGAGTAACAGCACGAAATTGTGAAAATTCGTGGAAAATTATTGTTATAAAAAATATATTTTTAATTTAAAATCGTTTTTCTTTCATGTTGTTTACTGAACTTTTGTCCAATAAAAGTCATGTTTAATTTTAACAGAAAAACAATATTTACTGTTGATTTATCTCGATATTCTTTGCCTAGTGGCTATTGCCGTTATCGTGGACACGTTTTAATTTAAACAATTTTGTAAATTTAAATATATTCTATTATGGATGATGCAGTTTATTGCGTCAAAGATTATAAAGCAAATATGCCTAGGAATACTCATTTCAAATTTGGTGATATTACATTATAAATTCTCACAACAGAATAAAATAAATACGCACAAATTTACCTAGCAAGTTTTATTAGCGGCTTGACATCCATGTTAACATCCCGCCTGATGGACTTTGGTCCATTAACAGATGCGACTGCTACTACAGTAAAATAACTGCAAGTAGCATTCGTATCTTTTATTTAGTTAGAACAACTTTCAACTTTTAAGGCGAATCCCGAATCGCGACTGTTAAATTACGGTTTGTATACCGTGAACGAGGCAGACCCAGAAAGGTGTTTGCCAACCAAATCGGAGACATCCTCAAGAAAGCTAGGTTGCCTAGCGCCCATAACCATGAGCTTGTATGAAGAGAATTGTAAATGTGAAGGAAGCGAGGGAGTTGTGTCAGGATCGTGGCAAGAGGCGCTCTATTGTCTCTCCCTATCCCTGTGGGGAAAAGGCGTGTCAATTTGATTGATAGAAAGAATACTACCCCGGATCGGTAAACCATTTTTGTTTACCTAACATATTTAAATACTTAAAAAAAGCTTAATATTACTCTAATATTTTCTCAGATTCAATATATATTATATATATATATATATATATATATATATATATATATATATATATATTTAATATAAATATTTGTAATCTCCAATGTAAAAAATAAAATATTACAAACCGGGAATCATACCAGGGACATACGGACTGGTGTATTTAAATTTAATAGTATCCCATAACAGTTTACATGTAAATAAATTTGCATCATAATAACAATGAGCTCATTATTATGTCTAAGAATAGCTTTCATTATCTTAGCACGAACCAGAATCCTGTATAAACCGACTTCATATTACACATATTCACATTACAAACATAGACAATACACCATTAGACACTGTAAAACTGCTGATTTATTTTATTAACTTTCAATTATTTATTTCTAAACTAAGCTTGTAAGTACATACATTGGTACATTGTACATACATTGGTAAGTGGTTTCGAACCGTTGCTCTCGGTTTGTATGACTATTGCACTGCCACTACACCACCATTATGGCTGTGTGGCTAGATAGTAGCCACACACTCCATACATATTTTTACCTAGCAAAATATTTCGTGTAGGTCTACCTAGCCACACTTTTTATTTAGACCTTGACTGACATTGTAAAGCAAACTTGTTTATTATATATCTGTTTATTATATATGGATGGTACTACCACTTGCGAGTACAATTCAGTTATTTAACTGTTAATTTAACTGCCTCTTGGACCGCAATTTACTGATTATCTGTGTTACTACTGCATGAGGTACTATGCAAACACTACATCATGTATACAATATGTGTATATATTAAATATAGTAAAGTTTATATATATATATTATATATACTTGTATATTGATAAAGTGGTCATCATAATAAGTTGAGAAATTTGTTCCACAATTTCCTAATGAAGTCCAGTGGTATTTAGTTTACATGAGTTTACCTACAGTTACTAATTAGGCTAAATGGTGTAGGATTTAGGCTTGGAAATACAACGTGAACAATGTTCAGCTTAAACAATTACATGGCTTTGACAGTAAAGGTCTGCAGCAACATTGATAATTTGAGTGACACACAATGCATTAATCTGTTCGGAAATAATTCTGTTAAAGCCTAAATAGATTTAAATTAATTCGACGTAATAAACAAGTCGTCAGAACTCATTAAGGAGGGAGGAATGGTAGGAAGGGAGTGGCATCCGCTATGTATTTCTAATGAATTCTTCTGTACGTACCTCATATAAGTATTATATTATATATTTTGTGGCTTAAGCCTGTACAAAGATCCGCATTATGTCAGGCTGGAGCGCTGTGCTTGAGACACGGACTACATCCAGGGTTATAGAACATACATATAAAGCTGGGGAAATAATTATAAATAAATAATAAAGCTGGTAGAGAATGCCTTTGGCATTAAGTCCGCCTTTGTTCTATTGTGCATTAAGTTTTTAAATAAATAAAATCTTAGTTTACACATACATACAAACATTGATAAGGCAACCGTGGTGTAGTGGCAGTGCAATTAGTACGCAAACCGAAGAGCACAAGTTCGAGACTACTGTTTCTATGATACAAGCACTTTAGTAGCTTAGTATAGAAATATAAATAGTAAAAAAACGTAGGTACAAAACTATATTCTGTTTCCTCCTAAACATAGTAATTACGCTGCAATGTGACATGTCGTGAAGCGAGAATACTAAAGACGAAAGCTTAATGCTAACAGTGCGTTGCATTCCGAATGAATATTTAACTCGTGTTACGTCATGTTCAGTGTAGTTCTAATCGTTCATACTAATAATTTATAGTACACCGGATTTGTACTATATGTGTAGTGAATTCCTAATAATAAAGACCGCAATATGTCGCAGTCTGGGTGTAGGTGGATTGATTTTATTAGAATTAATTGCTATTTCTGAGTATGCGGAGAGATAGATGAGCTCTGATTGTGCACAATATTATATAATACAGGTGTGGGCATAGGTACCATAGATCTTGTATGAAGAGAATTGTGGTTGTGAGGAATGCGAGGGAGTTGTGTCAGAACCGTGGCAAGTGGCGCTCAATTGTTCCAGCAGCTACCAATTAAAGAAAAATTTGGACATATGGTTAAAGAAACTTGATTATAATGCAACTGAAGAGTTGCTTAAAGTTATATCGTAATTGAATTTTAAATACAACTGCTGTAATCTAGATAATAGTAAATTAATAGTGCCAAAACTTCTTTTTATCCTAAGGCTTATCTTCTAAGGCCTATACACACACTAACTGACAATCGCATCATCGAGACATACGCACGTAACCCAAACACACACACACACACACACACACACACACACACACTTCACACACACACACACACACACACACTAACACACACACACTTCACACACACACACACACACACACACACACACACACACACACTAACCCTCACGCACACTAACACACACCCTATAATTTTACTATATTTCATTTTATTATTATTATTTTTTAATACTTTTAAGTGTCATGCTTTATTGCAATTTATTGTTATTTCTTTTATATGCGTCTTATCAGAATGTATTGTATAGTTTTTGGTATGTAGTTTTAGGCTAGATTTTATTCTATTTTATGATTCATTTGTATTGAGCATGCGATTAAGTTAATATAAATGTAAATTATTGTTATAAATGTAACTCATTCTAATGTCTCATAATATGCGTTTTGAGTTTCATAGTAATAAGTTTAAATTGGTATATTTAAATAATACTAATTTTTTTTTTCTCTCTAAAATAATTTACTTATTTATGCGATGTTTTTGACGACGAGTTTTCTAGGGTTAACAGTGCGCGCAAACTAGATTTAAGTTAGTTTTATAATTTAATTTAGGAGTGTTAATATTTGCATTTTTATTGTTATTTTTTCTTTCTTGGCTATTTTTGTAAGTAGTTTTTAAGAGATTTATTTTGTGTCAAAAATCGGAATCTGCCTTCTGGAACTCAGATTATCTTTTCCAGAAGGCAGTGATCATTAAGTGCAATGATGTTCCTAACTATTATTAAACTATTAAACTAATTAAAATTGTTTCCGCCGAGATTAGATGATTTTGTAAAAATCTCTTAGCTCACATACATTTTAATACTACTTATTTGACGTATTTTATGTAACTTTAACCTTTAATGAACATAATAGGTTTTCTAAGAGTGATGGTAGTGGTTCCCGGCCTGCCGATCCAGGGGTAATATCCGACCGACCCACCACTTACTAGTGTACAAAAGTGTTAGTTGCGTTACAGTATCAGCTTGTAAGTTGCCGATTTGAACTAGACTAGCAAAGTTATTCAACAGTTATTTAACACTAGTAGTACTCGCCTCTATTCCTTGACCGCACTCCAACAAATATTTATTTTTATTTATTTATTTCGGCAACAAACAATCATACAAAATAAGAACTTATATAATAATATGCTAAATGTATACTTTTTATAAGTATATAATAATAATATTGTACTTATAATAAGTATAATATTGTATACTTATTATAAATACAATATTATTTGTTAGATTTTATATAATTAATTATGAATATATTATAACCTAAAATGAATCGTAAATAAATAATATAATTTAAAATGATATTATTAAACATATCTCGGTGCATTCGATTAAATCTTATATGTTCTTTGCGTGCTGTCCTTATATAAATATAGTTTTTATCATAGATATAAATAATAGACTCTATTATTATGCTCTTTTTATTTATACCAATGGTTTTTATCACGAAACCATAGATTAATGATTGGTCGCGCTACGACGTCAACTTACGTCGTAGCGTCAGCGAAACCAATCAGAAATATCTATGCACGACACATAATATATGAGGTTATATTTATGAGATTTTTTGTTTTCATTATTAATCAATAACAATAAATTAATAATAAAAACCGAAATAATAAGTTGCCCAATAAAGGTCTCCTTAATCATATATTTTTACGCCTTTTTCCCACAGGGATAGGCAGAGACAATGGAGCGCCACTTGCCACGATTCTGACACAACTCTCTCGCTTTCTTTACATTTACAATTCTCTTCATACAAGCTCTATGGTTATGGGCACTAGACAACCTATCTTGTGGATGTCTCCGACACCCTCCTGGTCCTGCCTCGTTTAACGGATGCGTTAAACGAGGCAGGCCCAGGAGGGTAATTCACATAAGATTTATAAATTCTTTTCGTCAATCTACTTTCACTCATCCTTTTCATGTGCCCAAACCATCGAAGCATTTCTTAATCAATTTTATAAAATATATAATATAATCTTTTCTAATTTTAGTAAATTTTAATTTGTATCGAATATAATCAAAGTATACGTACTTAAAATAATATTGTGATGAAAGAAAGTAAAGTAATAAAAAACAACGATTATTCATTATATTCCAGAAACAGATAATAATAGCTACTCAGCAGCTATTTTGTATTGATGTTTATTACATTGAACTCTATCAGCTATATCTTAATGGCTGCTGGTCACGACACCTCCTTCTGATTATACTATGATAATGACGTGAACAGGCTATAAGCTCAACAAATTTTATGCGGCTTACTATCACGTTTATTTTGATTTTGATTTTACATTTTTTTATTATTATTATTAGAGTCTCACCGTGACCACGATGGCTCTAAAGCTCTCAAAACGTCGTAATAATAACGTTGTAGAAAATGTAAAATCAAAACCAAAATGAACGCAATAGTAAGCCGCATAAAATTTGTTTATTTCATTAATCAGTGTTCTAAAATCTAATCTAAAAAAATACTAGGCTAAGAGCTATTTGTCATTTTCATAGAAATTTTTGCACTCCAATATATATTTTATTCAGTTATAGATATTTTAAATTAGTGCTTAACGCTACGATCAATCGATAACGCTTTACCAGACCATTCCACATCATATAGCCTTGGATCCTTCAAGCGATGCGTGAAGAAGCACCTTTGGCCGGCATAAAGAAAGTCACATCCACTATGCCGGCCTTGTAGAAACTTGATTGATTTATATATATAAAATTACAAATATTATAGTTTTTAGGTATTTGCAGTTAAATAACATTTATTGTTTATTTTTACCCGGAAATAAATGTAAGATAGAAAATTTCGTTATTATCATTTTCTTTTATCTGTACACGCCTGTAAATGGATTTCTTTAACAAAAGCGTTATTAAAATGGTGTTGCCAGTGAACAGCACGATGTTTTTTTTTTCCTTGGAAATAATCCATTTATCACAAAAATAAATCACAATATAACATCGAATCTATTCTGTACTATCCATAGACTAGCTCACGTTTGTCCAATTTGGTAAAATAATCAATTAAATAATTGTTACGCCTTTACCCACAGGGATAGGCAGAAACAATGGAACGCCACTTGCCACGATCCTGACACAACTCTCTTGCTTCTCTCACATATAAAATTCTCCTTGTACAAGCTCTACGGTTATGGGCACTAGGCAACAAAGAGGATGTCTTCGATTTAGTCCCGATGTCCCTCCTGCCTCATTCAACGCATCCTATTGGTAAAACAAATCATAAAATACCAATTATTCATACTTGACCTTTATTTTTTCTTAAAACTATTTTATTAATTTTTAATAACAATATTTTTATACACGATGCAATTTATAAAAATCAATAAAAAAAATGCAATGAAACAAACTGAGAATCGAACCCGGCACGTGAAGCAAACTGGCACGTGAACAAATGCGCCAAACGGACGTCTAATGCTCAAAGACGGAGTCTAATTAACATGGATGAAATACAACCTTCTATGAACCTTCCAAATTTAAATTGTATCTAATATTAACCAGCATACATTTCCACGCATTCCATTCGAAACAATCAACTCAGTAGTATTAAATATGAGCAATATGGTTGTTTGAATTTAATATAGTCTCGAGATCAACGCCCCTACTTGTACAAAGCGCGACATCTGCCCTTATTTTGCTTGTGGAGCAAGGAAATATTCAAGAGCACTAACGACTGAAAAAACCGTTTCAATAACAAGTCTTAGTCGCTGTTATTATGATAATATGCCGACTAGTAATGTTCTAAGTTTTTTTTTATCGTGACTCGACATATAACAGCACTCCGCCTGACGTGCGGTCCCTGAATGGAGGTTACTGCAACTTACAGTTAAATAACTGTAAGCTGATTCCAAAACGCGACTAAGTCACTTCAAGAACTTTATACTTGTAAATGGTGGTACTACTCAGGATCGGCAGTACTGCCTACCTATCTTTAAAGGATACAATATAAATGACCATGCATAAAAACATACATGATAAAGCCGTCCCAAAGGAGCATACTTCGCACAGGAGTATTGTTAAAAAAGAAAAAAAAGATCGTAAGAGTGGTCTTTGTTAAAAATGTAAGATTCTCTAAATGGCAACTAAAATGTTAGCTGTATCTCTTAAAATAATAATTATCCTGCAGTACTATGCCGAATGAAAAATGAAAAATACTACCACTACCAACAGTGAATAGATCTACCGAAGATAAAATACAAATGGTTAAATAAACTCTAGGCCCTGCAGCGCTGTGGAAATAAATTGAATTAGTTTAGTCTACATACGAGTAAAATATGTACGAGTATATTAAGGGAAAAAGAAAAATATAATATTATGACGCATCCTTTTTTTTCTCTTTGTTATTTCTAATTTTCAATACATTTTTATATACGAGTATTCCTAATTACGTTGTTATAGCTTTGATACTGACAGTATAAGTATAAGACTTACTTGTATATCAATGATATATTGGCACCGACACGTGAAATAAAACAGCTTGCTTTTGTATCTGGTGTTCATTTCTAACAAAGTCTTGGAAGTTGCTGCTTTAACTTAAAAATTATTAATAATACGGTCATTATCATTTTTATAATATAAACATTATTTCTACGTGAAATCTGCTATGTTCATAAACGACGAGCTACGCGGAATACTCGAATTTTTTGTGTATATTTTCTAGAATAATCTGTGAGCACAGATGCCTTATAAATAATTCATTTTCTATTACAGACTCTGCTTTATTATGAGAAGAAAAATAAAATACTTCTTGACAAAGTTGTATTAAATAATTAAAATAATGTGTAATCATTTATTTATCTTTGCCTTACTTTGTTTTAAATATTTATAACTACACAACCAAATCAACAACACAATCTATAACCAATCTCTTACTAACTGCGTACGAGAACCATTTGATATATGCAAAAATATTTGCAGTGGTCTATCGCGGGGTATTGACGTTAATAAGAAGATATTCAAGCGCTTCCAAAAGCAAATTTTGCATAAAAACAGACAATCTCGATGAAAAGAATAATATTTTATTTTATCGTTACTTAAATATAATAGAAAAAAAAACATGTCATTTTATAAACTTGTGACAATATGTACGAGTATGAGGCGGTAAATAGTTTAGGCAGGTAATTGAAACTGTCAGATCGTGCCGTAACAAGTTGTTTGCGAATTATTATGTTGACGATATTATGTTGAATATACGAGTATTACAATGGTGGATTAATATGTTACAATGGTGGATTTATTATATAAATTCCGGACAAACGTATTTATTATTATTATTATGACTCAACATCCGACTTTGACTTGCCAGATGGTAAGCAGGGAGAAATCCAAGACTGAAAAACGACTGAAAAAAACGGGTCAGACAGTTGCCTCAGTCGCCGTAAAAGATGCTTTACGCATTGCTTGAAGGATGATTCCAAGATAATCATTTCATAATAATCATGTGTAGATAATCATTTCCTCTCCGAAATATTAGTAACGCTTTATCGCCGCTTCACTAAGGCTATCTAGCGTGGCTATCACAAATAACTAAAGACTAGGCTGTATATACCTTTACATTTAATTAAAGAAAAGAAAGAAAAAAAAACACGTTTAACATTAATAATAATAAATGTATTCACAACATTTTTTTTATGAAAACAACCATAAATATAGCATAATGTAGTATATTGTAAAATATTTCTTATTATGAAATTTGTATAGAGTACATAAAAACATGACACTCATTTACTATGTAAACAAAGGTTATGGCACATGAAATTGAACTGCCACCTGCGTAGAATTAATACTATTAATACACTTATGAATTTAAGAGATAAATGAATCAGACGAATGAAACGGCCGTCCCAGAAAAATGATCTGCGATCGTTTATTTATTAACTACATTTATTATATACTAAGCTATAAAAATCATAGAAATTGTGCGACCAAAGTACATATCTCAAAGATATATTGGATATACCGGCAAGAGGTTTAAAACCGAGGGTTTTCGGTTCGTTTGAACATCTTACAATCTAGACCACGATCGTAAACGTTCTTAAAAAAATGTGGTTGCAGTGCTTCTAACTACAGATCTTCAAAGAAGAGAATTATAGATCAGAAATAATTATAGATAGAAAGAAAGCAATAATGTAGTGACAAGATTGTGAAAAGTGACGCTCCACCGGTCTATTAAAGTGAGTTTGAATTAAAATGAGGCAACCACCCGTTATCTTCGTCTATCCTTGAATAGATTTGGAAATTTTTAAAATCTGTTGGATTGGGTCGGTCTCCTACACAAATCACATTGTCTCTCCGGACGACCTCAATTTTCATTTTTCTTCTTCTCCAGTGCTTGATGATTTCACTAGAACAAGGACTTTGACTGAAATAAACTGCTTACCGACGCCTGATACGGAAACTTTCTTATTTGCCGATGTGTCTAATGATATGGTTCTCAAGGCAATTCGTTCGATCACCTCTAAAGCTATCGGGCATGACGGCATTGGTCGTGCTATGGTAATACCCATCCTTGACTCCATATTACCTCTTGTTACTCACCTTATTAACTTTTCCTTTTCTACAAGCCAATTCCCTACTTTATGGCGTAATGCTTTTATCATACCTTTGCCTAAAATCTCATCGCCCACACTTCCCACTCATTTCAGGCCAATCTCTATTCTCCCCTTTCTTTCCAAAGTTCTAGAATATATAGCCTTTAAACAACTTTTCTCTTTTCTCAATTCTTACAATCTTCTTACAATCTTCTTAACTCTTTTCAATCTGGTTTCCGCACCGGCCATAGTACGACCACAGCTTTACTCAAAGTTACCGAAGACATCAGACATGGTATGGATGAGTCGAAGGCTACAGTGCTCGTGCTGATCGACTTTACGAGCGCCTTCAATACAGTTGATCCCGACCTGCTAGTGGCATTGCTGTCTCGATACAACTTATCTTTAGAAACGCTAAAATGGTTCTCTAACTATCTTCATGGTCGAAGGCAAAGGGTACGAATAGGTGAGACATTGTCAGATTGGTGTGGTCTTAGCACTGGAGTTCCACAAGGCGGTATTCTATCTCCGTTATTATTTTCGTTATTTATTAACGCCATTACTGCCTCCTTACATTGTCAGTATCACCTCTACGCCGACGATTTGCAGCTTTATGTGAGGACGGATGTCACTGCAATCAATAGTGCCATTGCCTGGTTAAACGCAGATCTTTCTTATATTCACTCTTGGTCCAATCGCTACGGTATAGTGGTGAACCCTGTCAAGTGCCAGTCTATAATTATCACCAGCAGTATTCTTCGTAGCAAATTAAATCTTGCCAATGTGGATGCTGTTCGCTATAATGGCTTGGTTATACCATTTAGCGACAGTGTGAAGAATCTTGGCGTACACATGGATGCTAATTTGAGCTGGACCACACAGATAAGTGGCATAAATCGTAAAGTTTTTGCAAGTTTGCACTCCCTAAATGCATTGAAAAACTTTTTACCATTGAGTGCAAAAATCACACTAGCGCATAGTTTGCTTCTCCCCTTGATTGACTTCGGCGACATTTGTTGCGTGAACGTGACAGAAGCTCAGCTGGATAAGTTGGATCGTATCCTTAATTCCTGTATTAGGTTCATTTTTTCTCTTCGAAAGTACGACCACATTTCTGAACATCGCAAGAAACTAAAATGGCTTGACATTCGCTCCCGACGGAACCTCAGAACAGTGTGTCTTCTTTTTACCGTTCTTAATGAACCTAATACCCCTTCATATCTGAAAGAACAATTTTCCTTCCTTTCCTCATTTCATGACAGAACCCTAAGGTCATCGGAAAACTCCCTTCTCTCCACTCCTGTTCATCGCACTAACTTTGTATCAAAATCCTTTTCAGTTGTTGCAACCTCTCTCTGGAACAATCTACCTGTTTCAATTAGGCAAGCACCGAATAGATATGTTTTCAAAAAACTGGTTTATGCACACCTTTATAAAACGTAACGGTTGTATTTAACTTTATTGTAATATTATATTGTATTGTATTATATTATATTGTATTGTATTGTATTATATTATATTATATTATATTATATTATATTATATTATATTATATTATATTATATTATATTATATTATATTATATTATATTATATTATATTATATTATATTATATTATATTATATTATATTATATTATATTATATTATATTATATTATATTATATTATATTATATTATATTATATTATATTATATTATATTATATTATATTATATTATATTATATTATATTATATTATATTATATTGTATTGTATTGTATTGTATTATATTATATTATATTGTATTGTGTTATATTAAGTTATCAGTTTTATATCTAATACTCCCATTTAACTTTTCGACTGTCCCGAAGGTTAACTGGCAGATAATGTCTAGCGGCATTAAGTTCGCCTTTATACAAATTGTAATAAAGTTTTTAAATAAAAATAAATAAATATTATGAATATTGTTTATTACAGCTCAACATCGCCTGATGTTAAGCTAGAGTGCTGCTCTAGTTAAGTAACTGCAAGTAGCAGTCATATTACTATGGCGTCCTATTTGAAACCTAAAACTTTCAAGCTGATCCAAAAAGTCATTTAACGGTCTTTATACTAAGTGGTTATATAAGTGGTGGTACTGTACAAATAACCACCATATGTCGAGTCACATTTTTTTTATTGTGATTCGACATATGACAGGTCCCCGCTTGATGTTAAGCTGGAGTGTGGTCCATGAATGGATGTCACTGCAACTACAATTCAATAACTGTGAGTAGCAGTCACATCCACAACGCCGGCCTAGTTGGAACCGGCAACTTACAAGCTGAACCCAAAACGTGACCAAATTACTTGACGGTCCGTATTCTTGTAAGTGGTGGTACTACCCCGGATCGGCAGACTGGGTACCGCTGCGTACCACTCTGATAACCAGACCCAAAGCTAATATCCACCTCTTTTTTTATTAACAAATATGTGCAATATTTAATATAATTATTAAATATTACGAAAATAAGCTTTGAAACAAATATATGCTCCAACTGGGAATCGAACCCAGGACTTTACGCGCAACAAACCAATCGCTAACCGTTCGTCCACGCCTGTTGTTTGTTAGCACTTTTAAAAACTAACAAATTGAAAAACATATTTTATCATTCTATTTATTTTGAAATTGTATACACGTATTAGGTAGTTACGTAATAAATAATAGGGTAATAACTGCAAATATTTCCTTTGTAGCAGAACAAAGCATTCTGAGAATGCGAAGAAATGTGGAATTTCTTCTCAACGCAAAATAATAAAGCGAGTGCGCTTTCAGTTCGTTAGTTTAGCTATTATATTAGAAATCGCTAACAAATACATCTCTAGAATTCACAATAGTTGTTTCATATCTCAACCAAAAATTTAAGCGAATATTTTCGTAGAAATTATATTGTATTTAAAAATAAAGTAGAACGTATAAAAATATCAGTTCATATTATTTATTTAATGTTATAATAGTAATAATGTTAACTATAATAATAAACTATAAATTTACCCTTATCCACGTTAGGTATCTACATTGCCGGCATAGTGATGACGACTAAAGCAACTGTGAACTGACTGTTTTTTTCTTTTTTATTCGACTCCACTTTCGAACCACTTTTGACGACAGGCGTGGACGAACGGTTTAGCGATTGGTTTGTTGCGCGTTCGATCCCCGGTCGGAGCAAATTTTTGTTTCATAGCTTTTATTTTATTTTGTTAATAAAAAAAAGAGATGAATATTTGCTTCGGGTCTGGTTATCAAAGAGTGGTAGGCAGTGGTACCCAGTCTGCCGATCCGGGGTAGTACCACCACTTACAAGTATACAAACCGTGAAGTGATTTGGTCACGTTTCGGGATCAGCTTGTAAGTTGCCGGTTCCATCTAGGCCGGGATAGTGGATGTGATTGCTACTCACAGTTATTGAATTGTAGTAGCAGTGACATTCATTCATGGACCACACTTCGGCTTAACATCAAGCGAGGTGCTGTCATATGTCGAGTCACAATAAAAAAAAACCTTCCCTTGCTTACCATCAGGCAGGTAGAGGTTAGATGCCAAGTCAGATAAAAAAATACTTGGTTACACTAATTAAAAATTACTTTATATAATTTTTTCACAGGGATAGGCAGTGACAATCGAGCGCTACTATCTTTACTCAACTCCCTTGCTTCCTTCATATCCACAATTCTTTTCATACAAGCCTTAGGATGCAACCCAACTCTAGTGGCAATCCAGCTTTCTTGAGGATGTCTCTGTTTTGGTCGAAAAATATCCTCCTGGGTCTACCCTGTTTAACGAATCCATCCACATTACATTTACAAATTCCTTTCGTCCATCTACTTTAACTGATCCTTTCCATGTGCCCAAACCATCGAAGCATTTCTTTGTTATTCCTTGTAATTACAACAGACTCGGAACCACTGCCTACCACTCTTTGATAACCAGACCCGAAGCAGATATCCATCTCTTTTTTTTTATTAACAAATATTTGCAATATTAAAAGTTATTAAATATTACAAATAAAAGCTATGAAACAAATATTTGCTTCGACCGGGAATCGAACCCGGGACTTTTACGCTCAACAAACCAATCGCTAAACCGTTCGTCCACGCCTGTCGTCAAAACAGTCATTAACAGTTTAACATCAAGCGGGGTGCTGTCATAAATAAATAAACTTCTTTTAAACTACACCTATCGTGCATTATGCTATTTTTCATTCCATCCGCAATCGTCATCCACTTCGCAAACAACTTGTTACGCCACGATCTGACAGATGGAATTACCTGACAAAACTACCTTTATATACTTACCGCCCAATACTCGCACATGTTGTTACATCATCATCATCATCATCATCAGCCAGAAAGCGTCCACTGCTGATTACAGGCCTCCCTCTTACAATGTTGTTACAATCTATTTATTATTAGGTAAAATATAAGTAATAGTATCTAAATTATAACCAACGATCTATAATTACAATATATCGCTTCTAATAACCGTGCGTTGTTCGATATACGAGTAATTATGTAATAATAGCAGCGTGATAGACATCAATTAATTATAATTATTTTTATTTAATTTTATTACAACTGTACATTTCTGATTCTATTAGAATCATCATATTTTTTTTAATGATGATTCTAATAGAATCAGAAATGTACATCAAAAATGTAATAATAGCTCTACAAAATTTTATAATTTTAAATTATTAAAAATATATTTACCTTATGTACATTGTACAAGCGTCCCACTTTGGTACGATGAGATCTATTAGAAATAAGCATATATAGTTCAGTTAGAATGTTATTTTATGTAACTTTGCCAAAAATAATGCAATTCTATTAATAAATATATATTTTAATATTATTTGAAATATGCCGGACTAAGGAAAATATAAGCAGCGATGAAGTTCTACTTACGCACATATATCTACGAGTACGTATATGAGTCGACATATCCTCTTAGACTAAGCTTCTAAAATCCAGATTTACCAACCTATATTTACCTATGTGGTTTGCATTTTTTATGTATAAAGTACGCATTTCAAAGCGGAATTTCTTTGACGTGCTTTTAAAAGTCACCACCGTATTGGTTCAGATGCTTTTGATAGGTTGAAGTAGCATTTAGGTTCGTGAAACACGTTTAATACCTATTATTGAGTGTATTAAACGTGTTACCTTAGGTATGTCTTAACTTCGCATTCCTAAAAACTTATAGAAAATGTTGTTTAGCAATTTCATGGGAGTATTTTCTATAATGTCTTCCATAATCTTGCCATTGAAACTGCCAGATATATACTGGTGGGGTGTGTTACTATACTTGATCGGGGCTGTTAGTCGCGGCGACACGATAAAGTCCTAGAAGTTATCTTTGTAGCAGTAAGTTTTTTCACAAATTGTTTCATTTGTTCACAAATGATCGACAGATTACTTTTTTGAAAGAGTCACATAACAATGTGCATTTTTGCCTAAAATGCAATTGATTTACAAAAGCAATTCAAAATTGCTGATCACTTAACTTTAACCCTCGTTAATTACTGTAATAAGGTTGTTGACGTAATGATTTTTTGGAAACCGATATTTATGAAGTTTTGCTTGTCACCATCATGTTTAAGAAATTCCATAATGGATATTGTCTCGAAGGTTGTGCTATACGAAAGACTCGTAGAAGAAAATTTGTGCCTGATTAGATGTAATCAGATAATCCTAGCGGGGCCCTCGGGAGGAATGGTACCTACTATATTAGGGTAAAAAATATTTCAACCTAATAAAATCTACAGTAAGTAAACTAGAAAGAGTTATTACAAACCTTTTTAATGTCTAAATTTATGTGAAATGTTAGTTGTTTGTTTTATAGCACGCCTTTAGAGTGTGACAGCAATTTCCTCTACCTATATTTGCAATAACATTTATACGAGCGGGCATAAGAAAGCACTGTTACTATATGTAGGACGAGGTTCCTGAATGTACCTATTTTAGGAAACATAACCTACACGAATATGTGGATGAAATAAAAAAAAATCCATTTGAACTGTAAAAGAATCCAAAAGAAAGATAGAAATTAAATTAAGGTGAGAAGAAACATGGCGATCTCGAGAGGTTCCGAACAAATTTGTCACTCAGATGCCGCCTATAATTTATTTTTACCTTAAAAACTTGACGAAGCAATTCACGATTAATTCCGTTTGGTGTGCTGTAAATACAAATTTATTGTTAGAAATATTTGCATCGCCCGTCTTTCGGAAATTGTTATATAATTTTCAAAGTATACAGTCAGCTCTAGAATATAAAAATCATTTTGAACAAGGGAAGATTTACGTCAACGTCTTACTTAGTTATAATTAATTCTTCAATTTTGTTTTGTTTATAAATGAGTTAAGCATTAAGTTAGATAGGCAAAGTTTATTAATTTTAGTTTTCAAAAGAAATTTGCCTAGATTTTTATAGGATCCAAATTATAAAATAAATTTTCGAATATCAAAACATTATTTAACATTTCAACAAAGGATTAAAAGTAATTTGAAAAATCTACCATTTTAATTTTCAAACACAACGTCATAAATAAGGCACCAGGATTGCCATGAATTTCGGACGAACGGAAATTTCATACCCATTTTAATGATTAAAAAAGCCAAATATCTGATGAACCTTTTGAAGGGAACGTGAGATTGGCAGACGATTTATCATTATATTTCGTCGCTTCAACGCATCACAGTCCGTTGTATGCTACATTAACTACGCGAACGATGGACGAATAAATCCTAAACAAATGATCTGACAGACTCAATAAGAAACAATATTGTGGAAATAATTTGCTGTATAGTGATCGTAACAATCGATAAAGCACTCGAAATCAAAATACTCTGCGATACTTTGGTATTATTAATTTTATTTGAAAAGTAAAATACTTAAATAACATTTATTATTATGATAAAATTAAACGTATATTAAATATAATTAATACATAAACTATAAATAAAAAATATCATCCAATGACGTCGCATCAGAGATAGACCCAAGGAGACTGGCAACATTTCCCCTTTGTATAGCAAAGCTAATACGTTGGCAGAAATAATTGCCAGCCTTCCTGTCTCCAGACTTCTCCGTCAGCCGCCTGGACAACTCCTTGGCCGGGCTTTGGTATTATATTATATTACCAGTTAAGCCACTACATAACCTTGTATAACATATAGGAAATGTATTATACTCGTATGTAGACGATGACCAAAGTCGCTTCGAATTGATGTTCGATATTCTTTATATTATTTCATGTTATAAAAGCAAAATATCGCTATAATAACACTATTTTTATATGCGAGCGAACTTAGAAGAAACAAATCAAATTATAAAATATTATAAAGAATCAATTTTTTGCTAGAATTCGCAAGTTACTACGAAACAGTGAAAATTTTCAAAATAGATATGAATCTAGAAGATAAAAAATATATCATTTTACTGAATTATACGGAATAAAATAATATTTTTTTAACCTAAAATATATTAAGCCTACGAACCTCCAGGAATTTCACCCTACAGCATAAATTTTATATCATTATAGGGCAAAGTTTCTGTATTTGCCATTGATATTTTGACATTTGAAATGCTCGCTTTTATCTGTCCTTTCGCGGCGTCGTATAAGAAAATATATTACAGACCTTTCGAACCACATATTAAATTTGCTATATCTCTATACACATCAGATTTATAAATTCTTTCGTCTCTACTTTCACTCATATCTTTTCACATTTGTTAGCAATATTTATGAAACAAAATATTTTAAAAACTATATAACTAAAAGCTAGTTTATAAGAGTCTCAGACTGACAGTGGTAATTTGCCCAGTCTGACGAGTAGTAGTTGGGGTAGTACATGATCGTGAAATGGTTTGGTCGCGTTTCTAGGTCATCTTGAAAGTTGTCGATTTTAACTGCCTAGCATAGTGAAAGCAACTGCTACATGCAAATATTTATCAATCAATCAAATTGTCACGCCTTTTTTCTACAGGGATAGGCAGAACCAATAGAGCGCCACTTGCCACGGTCCTGACACAACTTCCTCGCTTCCTTCACATTCACAATTCTCTTCATATAAGCACTAAAGTTATAGGCACTAGGCAACCTAGCTTTCTTGAGGATGTCTCCGATTTAGTCGGCAAACACCCTCCTGGGCCTACCTCGTTTGACGCATCCATTCACATGAGATTTATAAATTATTTTCGGTAATCTACTTTCACTCATCCTTTCCATGTGCCCAAACCATCGAAGCATTCCTTTATCTGTAGTAAAATTATTTACCTCTAGCCTAAAATCAGTCGGGGTTTAGTTATATGTCTGCCACAATAGCAAAAATAATATTGAACAAGATCTCCATACATTAGAGCTTTTAAAACAAGTATGAATTGCGGTCGTTTCTAACCGAAACACTTCACTGTAACAATGGGTACCAACTAAGTGATTTTCGTATAATAAATTTGACTTCTGATTGTGAACAATAATAACTTTTGTTAGGGCTGTTAACTCGGTCGGCGCCATTGTCTTGCAAATAACTAGGCAATTCATTAATCTATAAATCTGCCGCTGGTTCTTTTGTATAGAACAACCCTTGGGTTTTAAGACTACGTTTTATATTTAATGAGTTGTTACATTTAGCTTTTAGATTATAAATATATTATATAAACACATAAGTCTAATGATATTTACTAAAGACTCTCTATTGGAAATTATAAAACGGAAATTGGAAATTAAATCAGTATTTTTCTTAATTATTTTAGGATTATAAATTAATTAAGAAAAAAATCTGATTTAATTAATACGGTTTTTATTACATTATCTTGCATGAAATATGCATTTCTAAGGAAATAATTTATTATTATTAATAATATCGTATTGTATAAACTTAAATGTATGTATTTATTTAATTATTTACATTTCTATACTAGCTTATATCATAGGAACAGGACAACCAAAATATAATATCAAAGATACATTGGTATCGGTGGGTGATTGTGAACTCGTGTTTGTGTAACCATTGCACTACCACTACACCACGGTCGGTCATGTATAGGGGAGCTTATTGCTTAAGTGCCTTTTTCGGTATCCCGGTTGTCGGACCACGCGTTTGTAAGTTCCGTACGTTTACCATACACTACTGTACCAGCTAATTAATATAGTTGGAAGCATGAATCACCAAGTTCATCAAAATTGCTATATAAAGGGTAATTTACCCATTATAAAATATACCAAACTTTGTATTTTCTATTTTTATTTCATAAGTATGATAAGTAATTTGGCACAAAATATAATTCTGTATGTTTATTTTTACCTACATATGTGTATATATATATATATTTGTGATACTTGTATATAGTTTATTTAATTGTAGTTTGTAGTATATTTGCGCCCTGCCCATAATTTCTCATCATTCCAAAGGTTAGTTGTTAGAGAATGCCTAATAGGCATTAAACTCGCCTATGTACCTTTTTTAGGTTTATTTTGGTGAAATAAAGGATTTAAATAAATAATGAAAATGTGGCTTGCACTCTTTTTATTTTGTGTGTATAACGTACTTTGTCTTACAGCAATGGCCACTCGCCGTTCGTCGTTGTTTTCACATTATTTTACCATGTCATACTAAACTACTAAAAGTATGTGGACATCCAGTGGTTCTGAACCAGGGCTCTCGGTTTGCGTGACCAGACTACCACTAAACCGCCTTATTAGGTTTTAGTAGGTTATGATGACCACTAAGTATTCTTAATACCAGGCAGGTGGAGATCTCTTTTACATAGAGTGGCTGCGATATATTAAAAATTTTAGGTTAAGCGGGACATAAAATGGTGTCGTCTAAATTAAGGCAAATTTAGTTTGACGTTTCTAATTTTACGCCTAAAAGTGGTACAACCGAATGGGGAAACTGCCTACAATTTTAAGTTACTTAACTAAACTGACATTTAGGTCTGTGAAAGCTTTAACAGATCTAAATTTAGACTAATATGGGACACACAGAACAGCGAAAGTCCTTTGACAAAATTAATTTTAGGAGGATTTTATTCTAATCGTGTCCTAAGAGAATTGACACCATTATATTCATAAATATAATAAAAATAGAATATTATAATTAGAAAAAGTAAAGTTTTAAACAACATAGAGCTTATTATATAATTAATTATTAGCAATATAATAGCTTATTGCTATTATATTGCTGTGGTATTATATAGAAAAGTTATATACTATTTTAAGTTATATATTATTTAAAGTTATATAGGAATTTTACATAAGTTACAATCAATATTGGTTTGTAATAGTTAAATTAATTATATAGAGGAAGGAGTAAGTAGGTATGTAAGTTATTGTTGAAAATAATTATGTATTTTATAAAGTAAGTAATTGGTTGCCATAAAAATAGAAATACCAATTTTAAATTTGTCAACGATTAAGAAGTAACCCATAATTTTATTATTATAATTACATATATGTAAGAATTCCCATTATGTTTTCCAATTTTTTTAAAGTAATTTTGAACGAAAACTTTCTTATTTTAGGATTTGTAATTTATACATTTAATAATTAATTATTCAATATTTAATTTTTGAAAATACTTACAAAAATAATATCAACTTCATATAAAACTTTAAAATGGTCTCACAAGAATAACACTTATTAATATTTTAATTTAAAATAAAGTTCGATTTACAACTCGGTAAAAGTTCCTCACTGTCACCTACGGGAATTTTCGCTTTACGAGACAAGCGCACACCCCTCACGAGAACCAAAGCTAGACTGTCAAATAAACGTAAGGCGCGCGCCATCCGGGAAACTCACCACCTAACTTTCAGCATCAAAACGTTGAAAACGAGATGTAAGATTTAGTATTTCAGAAAATTTATGGTTGATTCCTTTTTATGTATTATAATATAATTTTTTTGTTATTGTAATTCGATATAATTAGAAAGCTGGGTTGCCTAGTGCACATAACCGTAGAGCTTAAAAAATATGGAAATATGAAGAGAAATATGGATGTGAGGAAGCAAGGGAGTTCCTTAATCAATTGATTGATTGATAAGTCATTATTCGACACTATGAATAGAGACGACTGCTATGACAGTTAATTAACTGCATGTCGCATTCAGTATTATTGACTAGTATTGGAACTGGCGACTAGCAAGCTGTTTCCGAAACATGACGGAGTTACTTCATGGTCTGAAAGCTTAAATGTGATATGGGCTTCGAGTGGTATTACTCCAGGTCTTTCTACGACCTAGAATCTAAAATCCGTTCACAGTTAGAAATATCCTACTCAAAGCGATGTGACGCCACGTGACGCGACCCGACACTGTTAACATATTAGTAGGTAGCTAACAGTTGTTTTAATCGCGTTTGTCGCATGTATAGCATGTATAGCGTCGGGTCGCGTCCATCTCTCACGTAGGACACCGCCCAAGATTTCTTGCCGGTCTTGTTTATATTTACGTAATTCAATGTATAGACAAAACATCATTGCTATATTTACATTACTAGTCATAATATTATTAATAAATAATATATTTGCCTAGTGACAGTAAAATGGTACACACAATCTGTTTTTTCCCACATTGTATATGATAATGTAGTATATTCTAGTTCTTATTCTTATATTTGAGTGTTTAGTTATATAAACCATAGAGCTTGTATAAAAAGAATTGTGAATGTGAAGGAAACGAGGGAGTTGTGTCAGTATCTCGGCAATTGGCGCTCCATTGTCTCTGCCTTTCCCTGTGGGAAAAAAGGCGTGACAATTTGATTGATTGATTAGTTATATAAGAGTGGTAAGCTGTATTGGCGATAATTTGTCCAGTCTGCTAATCCATCAGCTATCAAATGTTAATACCATAAGGCGTGATAATATTAATTTATTGTACAATTTATGTAAAATTTCGATATTGGAAATCTTGAAAATTTAAAACATACTGTTCTGGCAATAGATATTTAAAAAAATATATAGGATACTAATTTATTTGGTTTTGGCTAGTTTTGATAGTATCTTTTGCTATGTATAATCTACTATTTAATAGTAAGGCATTATTACTTCCCACGATGTTAATCTAAGATAAGGAAAGGCTCATTTTTCTTAATAAGTTCCTTTTATTATTAACTTAAATATTTGTCACTCATTTAATCCCACGCGCCGACCTCCGACGAGTCACGTTCTAGGGCGGAAACTGCGGAGCTGCAAAAGGCTAATTACTTATTGTAAAGATGTTCACGATAAAATAAAGATATTTACATTTTTATTACTTGAAACATTAAAATGTATTACGCAATAACAATGGTTGTTCATTTATTACCACAACCTGATCGTAAGGAAGAGGAGGACTAAGAATGCCGATGACTGAAAAAGGGTAAGTTCACGGTCTCCGCAGTCGCCGTCACTATGCCGGCCAAAGGTGGCTTCTTCGCGCATCGCTTAAAGGATCCAAGATTGTTCTACAAAGAAACGACGCACCAAACTTTTTAGTTTGACTGCCGATTCGGTCAACCGAATGCGGACAGGTTTTGTTGTTGACAGAATTTTTGTCTCTGCCTTCCTTTGTGTGAATTGAGATGTAACGATTTCATTGATTGATTGATGTTTGAGTAGAATGTTTAGTGTATAAACGAATTGTTGATGCTTCTATCGTACCATATTAATGGAATATGCTTGTAATATGAAGGTTTATCTGCAATAACAATTAAATTGTTGTTTATCTATTCAAATTTGCATGAACTACATGAAATTACGTTTGCTATTCCATTCAGTATAAGCCTTATTGTATGTAAACTGTTATTAGAGGCGCCTAAAGGTTTTACATGCGTAGGGAATTTACATTTTCCGAGATAATTTAATCATCGTGCGTTTGGTGGAGAAGCTATAAAGTATAATGTTATGTTTCTAAATTAAGTGGTGTAGTTAAAGAGTTGAAGGCAGTGGTGCCCAGTCTGCCGATCCGGGGTAGTACTTACAAGTATACAGACCGTGATGCGACTTAGTCGCGTTTCGGGATCACCTTGTAAGTTGCCGGTTTCAAATAGGCCGGCATAGTGGATGTAACTGCTACTTACAGTTAATTGACTGTATTAGCAGTTACCTCCATTCATGGGCCGCACTCCAGCTTAACATTAAACGGGGTGCTGTCATATGCTGTGGGTGCTTAGGCTGGCATAATGACGGCGCAGTCGCGCAGGCGCACTCTGAGGTAGCCGGGAACTGACTCGGTTTTTTCAGTCGTAGTCACTCTTAGACCTCCTCTTGCTTATCATCAGGCGGGTCGGGGTCAAATGTCATGTCACAATGAAAAAAAAAATGACACCCCCGTAAAGTAAAACATATGACAGCATAATAAAAAAAGTATCATTTAATAGTATCCCTTATCATTTACAAGTAGAACTAAAGAACAAAGAGCTGAGTTGACAAAGTAGAAGATGCCGCTAAGCGCCAATCAGGAATTGAGATAGATTGATCAATTCGAGTCTTCCAGTAACCGAAGACGTCAAGGTGGTGCCATCAATCACCCGAACTTCAGCCAAGTCTGATTATACCTTAATAAGAGGACTACAGTGGGGTTAGATATTTCCCCAACGACATCGTTATATCCAAATAAAAAATGTATTTTAATTATTTATAATTATATAAGCTTTTGTTTCAATAAAAGTTTTATTCTGCAGTGGTGATAACCATAGAGTCTGTATGAAGAGAAGTGTGGACGTGAAGAAAGCGAGAGGGTTATTTTAGGATCAAGGAGGATCCTATATTTAGGATAGGAAAGTGGCGGTCTATTGTCTCTGCCGTTACAATGGATGATGATGTTACAATAAATTTGTTGCATTTTCATAACATATATGTGGTATTGTTAATGATAATTGTTACATTCTGAATGGGAAGGAAGCGAGAGTGTTATGTCATGATCTTGGAAATTGGCTAACTGGCCTGTTGAGCCAAAGGGCCTGATAAAAATTTAAAAATATACGTGTTGAGTAAGGTCCATTAGACAATTTGTAAAACATGGTCAATTCATGTGTGCATATTTTAGGCGACCGTAGAGTATTGGTAGTTAAATGGTCACTAAATCTGAGATTACGGGTCTAAAACTACTTACCGGTCAGCCTGTTTCTATAATTAAAGCACTTTAGTACTTTACCATAGAAATGTATAAAAAATATGCATATAGCTTAATATAATTTAATAGCAAATATAATATCTATATAATTAACCTCACAACTCTCAACCAAACCTTGTTAAAAAAACTATGAGTACATCAAAATTTAAAATAAATAATTAAATTAAAATAATTAAATGGTATCGGAATACACCAAGAATCTCATAATAAAGTGAAACCTAAAACCAAGAATGCAAACCTAATAAAATTTCTCCCACTCACAGTATCAAGTTAGTTAATTCCCTCAGAAAAAAGAAACGTTTGTTAAGAACAAATAAATAATATTTCAATATAACTTATTTCTAAAAAAATGTAAGATTTAGATTTTGGATGTCTATGGAAGCACTTGGGTCGTGTTTACGATTAATCACTGAGTAACTCTGATACAAAAAAAGGTTTGTTGAGATTATAGAAAGTAATAAAAATAAATGTTGGCTCTACAATCATCCAATAGGGATAAGCAGAGACAACGGAACTCCACGTTTAAACATAAACATAACCACAAACTTAATTAAATGAATCTATATTAACAAAAGGTAGGTTAAAAAAATCTCAGCTAAACAGGTAATAAAAGAGACTAAGAAAAAAGGTCAGCCCTCTTTTACTTCTTACAAAATAGCTTTCATCATCAGTCTTGGGATTTCCTTTTTCCCTTTTCACTAATAATGAAAATTATGACCTATCTATATATACTTACATACTTAGGTATTTATATGAAGAAATAAAAAATAATATTAGGTAATATTATATCCTGTTAGCACATCACACCGTCCCACGTTTATTTAAGGATTTAATGAAGGATCTAATTAGAGGTAAAATACGAGTACATTGAAAGACGATCTTAAGTGCTCTTTTATAAAAGTCAATTTGAGATTCTTAATCTACTTCTTGTTATTATCACTGGAATGTAAGATTATGTGTGACAAACTCACATTTATAATTTTTATTTTATTATTTACTATAGTTCTACATTATGACAGTACCAAGCCTGATGTTAAGCTGAAGTGCGGTCCATGAATATAGCCGACTGCTACTACAGTTAAATACAACAGTCGTATCTACTACTCCCTAGTCGGAACTTGCAACTTTGAAGCTAATCTCAAAACGCGTATACTCGTATAGCGTCTGACAAATAAAAAAATACTAAATATTTATACAAAAACATACATCCCAACCAATATTGTGAAGATCTTAATTGTACGCTCAAGGAAATGTAGCCAATCAATCACGATTTGATCCCAGAAACAAGAAACCGATACTTTTTACAAGGACCCCTCTTAGTAACAGCTTTTTAATCCTCCATTCTCCTTCGCTGCTATAATTGATTGTTAGTAAAATAAGCTAATACTTAATGAGTGATTTATTTTCGGTTAACTCGCTACTTAGATAGTTGGAGTTTTTTTTAAGATTGTAGTACTTATAATTAGTTAAACAATTTTTTTTATATCTTTTTTTCGTTCTACGTCGCATATAGGCGGGTAAAGTTCCAAAGGCTCCTCTTTGCAGTTAAGATAGTTTCTTCCACTCACAAATAACTCATAATTAGTATTTTCTTAATTATTTTTTGACATATTCCTATTAGCTAGTATTACATAATATTATTGTATATATAAGATCTTAAAATTGGTGAAAAAATGTGCATAAAGTTTCATAACAAGTATTATTTTGACGTAATTTATTTTAATTCTTTTTTAATTATAGCTTATTTCTAACATAGTTTGTAAGTTGACATACTCTGTTTCTAACATAATTTTTATTTATTTTTGTATGAGGTAAGTAAATTATGGGCCTAAATTAGTCCGAAATAAAGATTATTCTTATTTCGAAAAGTAAGTACATGTTTAAAATGCGGATCTTTGGTAAATAAGTTACTTTATTGTTTTTACTTTTATATAAAAGTTGGTAAAAGCAATGAAAATTTTTGATGTGCGTGAGGGAAAGATGTTGAAAAGGTTCTCAGAAAAATAAAAAATATTCTTTATTCTTTTGTTTTTGGTAAAGAAACTCGTTTTATATTTACACTTAATATTAAAGATACGAGTAGAAAAAGAAATACTCCCATGCCTTCTAAAAAAGTTTTTTTTAGTTTTTAGTTTAGTTTTTTTGTTGTTCCTGAAGTACCTTGTAAGTGTAAGTGAAGTATATTCATAACGCATTAAAGGTTTTACAGGTAAGACAGAAATTTTAAATTTAATAACATACCTGTGTAATATTTACTCGTTTATATTGTAGACATCCTTAAGAAAGCTAGGTTGCCTAGTGCCCATAACCATAAAACTTGTATGAAAAGAATTGTGAATGTAAAGGAAGCGAGGGAGTTGTGTCAGGATCGTGGCAAGTTGTGCTCCATTGTCTCGGTCTATCCCTGTAGGAAAAAGGCGTGACAATTTGATTTTATTGTTTATATTGTACTTATAATATGTACTCTTATATCTAAAATAAAATTTTAATTAGGAAATATCACACTAATAGAGAAGAATAAAAGAATTTTTATAATGTCTCTTTTTATTACTAACGACTTTCTGCGTTTACCTGATAAAAGCTGCAGTTGCCTTTTATATTATCGGAGGTACGCTTTAAATGAACGTCTTTATTTATATTTCTTTGCATTTCTTTGCAAATTACTACAAGATTAAATAAATTTAAAAAATGTTGTAGATTTAGATACAATTAGTTATTTTAAGACATAATTTATAACATTTTGATTATTATTAGCACAATAATTTAAAGCGACCGTGGTGTAGTGGCAGTGCAATGGTTACGCAAACCGAGAGCACGAGTTCTAGCCCACCCACCGGTACTAATGTATCTTTGATATCTGTACTTTGGTTGTCATGTTTCTATGATACAAGCACTTTAGTAGCTTAGTATAGAAAGAAATTGGCCCACTGATGAGCAGAGACCCCTCACTGCTCCTTTCATAACTTACAACACTTCTCTTATCACTAACTACTATTAAGTATATTACTATACTACATAATATACTATACGTTTCAATTCGCAGTCTGCTCCACTCCGTAGTAAGTTGACTTTGACGATATTGCATCAGACATTCGGCAAAGATAGCCTGCCCAGTTCCACTTCAGGTTGGGTGCTTTTATAGGTCATAATTATTACTGTAGTTTATTATTATTATAATATTACCCGTACTTTATTTAAATTTCAAAATAACTTTTGACTTAAAACTAAAACAAATACGTGAAAAGTAATTTTAAAATTTTAATAAAAATGGTGTTAACTCATTTAACAATAGTGTCATGTTCAGAAATTTATATGTCCTTACTAAAAGAACGCAGCCTACTTTCTATGCATTGTTCCGTCCATAAAATGTGAAAGATGAGTTATAGTCACTGGAGTCTCGTGAAACGCCAGCCTATATTAAAATGTTAAACAATAAATGGATAGTTTTACAATTTTGTGAAATTTTTTAATATTTCTTTAATATTATTATCCCAATCAATTATTTTTATTATTTTATTTTTTATTTTATTTTAGGCAGGTATACCTATGACATGTAACATTGGCTTCAATCAACCAATGAAATAACCGTAGAGCTTGTATCAAGAGAATGGTGGATGTGAGGGCAGCGAGGGAGTTGTGCCAGGATCATGGCTAGTGGCGCTCCATTGTCTCTGCCTATCCCTGTGTGAGATGGGTGTGACAATTTGATTGATTGAAGTCGCCTCCACTCATGGACCTCACTAAGGCTTAACATCAGGCGGAGTACTGTCAAATGTCAGGCCAAAATGAAATTTAAAAAAAAACCGGTGTCAATCTATGTATAGAATACTTTTTTACAGTTTATTAACAATGTCTGTTGTCTGTATCTTTATAACTCCAAATAAATTGAAAACATATTATGAACTTTCTAAAAATTGTTTGCAACACTTTACTAAAATATGTACCTTTTCTCTTTAACGAGTTATATGCGTACAATTCAGTATGAACACTCAAAGAGATGGCACGGTGACGAGTATTTGAATACTACACAAGTAACCCAGATTAAAACTGGGCGGGCGGGCGGCGCCACAAAGCTGCAGAGACAATAGCCCGCTGCGCTCTTGTCTTCTACTCTATACGATGACGAACATATAACAGTCACGTCATAATGAATTGATATGAAGGAAACGTTAGAAAAAAATAGAGCAGGGTACTAGACAACCTAGCTTACGCACTAGGTACACGCGTATCCAATTTTGATTAGGAGAATTGTGGATGTGATGGAAGCGATTATTAAAATGTTAAACAATAAATGGATAGTTTTACAATTTTGGGAAAATATTTATTATTATCACAATTAATTTTATTTTTTATTTATTTTTTTATTTTAGGCAGGTATATGTAACATTGGCTTCAATCAAACAATGAAATAAGCGTAGAGCTTGTATCAAGAGAATTGTGGATGTGAGGGCAGCGAGGGAGTTGTGTCAGGATCGTAGCAAGTGGCGCTCTATTGTTTCTGCCTATCCCTATGGGAAAAAGGCGTGACAATTTGATTGATTGATTGATTAAGTACCAAGAGTGGATCTAATTATTTACTGTTGTTACCTGTCATGTTTAATAGAATTTAGATAATACTGATGTGATGTTCTGGAGGTTCTGATAATTTAAGTGGACGTTACAATACAACAGATGTATCTAAAATATTGGTGTAAAGGCGGGAGTTACGGAAAAATTATAGATAATTAGAAGAAATAAATTTGACATCGACAGAACCTGTCAATCGTCGGCTTTACAAAAAGCATAAAAAATCATATTACCTTTTCTTAATATCTTAGTTTATTTTATTGTGATAATTATTGGTGCAAACATAATCTTCTTAAATCGTTGTATAATATATACCTTCTAAAAATTAATAGTGGATATTGTAATTAATCTCCAACAACCATCCCTATATAGATAATAAATAAATTTATTTACCGTTGCAAATTACAAACTTTAGAGTACAGATTTTCCATAAACTATACTGAAAATGTATTAAAATACAATATACATAAGTTAACAAGATTGTAGAAGGAAAGGAAATCAAAGTGTCTCGAAACATAATCCGTTTTATTGGACGTCGCGTCGTATGTAAACAGCCATTAAGGAAATTCTAACTGGTCCGGTATTCAAGACAAATTCCCTAACGGGCCTAATTGTGCTAACATTTACTTCGTTAATCACGTAGAACGTCCCTGGCGATAAATAAGTAGGGATCCACGCTAAAGATGTTCCTACAAAGCTGAATTATATCTACTGAATAAAATTTCCTCTTTCTTTCACGTAATTTGTTTAATAGAAATAGCTTAGTCAGAACAATATACTTGAAGGTATCTATGTATAGATATATCATATTGAAAACTTATTAAACCTTTTAAAAATGTTTAAAATTATAGCAAGGTGAATGTCGTTTATAGCACCCCATGGAGTTACTACTGTTAATAACAGCAAGTATTAGTCGCGTCCGGCATAGCGGACCAGTGCCTACCACCCTTAATCAACCAGATCCAGACTTAATATCTGCCTGTTTTTATTATTATTACAAATCATATGTAATATGCAATCAAATAATTAAATATTACCAATAACAGCTGTAAAGCAATTCAAGTCTGGTAATCAAATCCGAGACTTTACGTTGGACTTTAAGTCTGGTGTTTTAATCAGTGCGCTACTGTCTTCTTAAGTTAAATGAAAACAATAAAAAGTTCTAAGAAAAATATTGCATTAAAATACTGGTGTTAAAAAATCAATAAAACGTAATAAATGACATTCATAATAAGAATCAGATATCGAGCTTCAAGCAATAATATGGAGATTGTAGGACCACATTTAAATAGAGAAGTATGCGGTCTATCTCTATTCTGGTTTCGGCTGCGTAAACAAATTCAGTATGCATTTATTCCGAACTCCGTACCCGCTTCATTTAAATAACTTTCAAGGATTTGCTTTACGTACCTCGGCTATGCTTTTGGTTAGTTGTTAAAACTACCATATAAGTCATTCTTTCAGATTTCACATACAATAAGGA
The DNA here is from genome assembly GCA_905220615.1 of Tinea trinotella. NCBI lineage: Eukaryota > Metazoa > Arthropoda > Insecta > Lepidoptera > Tineidae > Tinea > Tinea trinotella. The sequence continues at coordinate 8,419,737 of HG992314.1, forward strand.
TGAACGCAGGCTGGTAGATAAGGCGCCATAGTTTCGTGTATAGTACAGAAGCCGGTCGTTGAAAAGGACATCAGTGATAAATGGCATGGCCGTAAAAGATCCGATGAACGAAAGGCTCTTAGATTAAGGCTTTGAGGATTAGTCTCCAGTGGAAAAGAAAGACTTTGTTAAACAATATTATTCAACACTTTTTTCGATCGCCATTATCTATTTTAATTAATATTTTTTTAATACAAAATAAAGTTATAACTAAATATAATAATAGTTTAAATATAATGTTATTACTAACCTGTATTATAAAAAATAAGTTTAGACGCAACCTAATCTTACAAGTAATAAAAATTGTAATTTAATTGTCAAGAAAAGAATGACTCATATTGCTAATTGCTCTTAGTAATTAGGTCGAAGACGAACTGCATTATGGAAACAATTTCAACATTAATTTAATCAAGCATTTAGTCTACGCTGATCAATATTGATTGCACGCTCGTAACATCTTTCATCTCGTATCTATATAAATAAATAATAATGTTTGGTATATTTGTCGTCTATGCATTTCTAAACCATTTGATCAGATTGTGATGCCCACGAGGATTTCTTTTTGGACCAAAAAATCAATACGAGTTTACAATTTAAAAATCCTATGTTTTCCTTTTTCCTGTAATACTTTTGTACATTAAAAGTAATTAAAAAGACGTCAATAATAATAAAATTAGTATTTGTAATATTTACTGTCAAATGTGTGATTGATTGATTGTGGCTTAGTAAACAAAATATTCCATACAGCCAAACACTTTTTTACTTTATGTGGCAATGCAATACATGCAGGGCACAGCTAGTATTGTATAAATTAGTAATAAAAATATTATACTGAAATTCACTTATGCACAAGGAATTTTCCTATTGAATTAAAAAAATGAGGAAGATATGAAGTTTTACCTTAATTATTAAAAAATAAATAAAAAATAAACCTACTTTATATGGATATTACACGAGTTCATGGTGCGGACCGGACACCCAACGTAAACGAAAATTCATGACTTGTTTCTCATAAACTTTATACTGTCCGTGTCATATTTCATGGCTGCCTTTGAAAATTTACCTCCTCACATACCTACCGATGTACTAGTATATAGGTATCTATTGTACTTACGAGTACACCTACATTTCACACATAAATATTTACACTGCGTTGGCAAAACATATGTTCTTTAATCAAGATATTTAATAACGAATCTAAGGACGTAGATGTCTAATGTACTATAATATAATAAACTATAATATAATATAGTACATTGTGTAACTATCCTTCATATTATCAATATATCGGTTTTTCTCTTTACGTAATAAGGTCGACTTTTGGTGTCGCAATGCTTATATATTCAAGTCTCATTCATTAGGAGAAATTACTTAGGAGAAATTACACTCGTAATGCTTATATCTATCGATCTCTAAGCACGTACAATAAGTTATTCGCAAATATTGACATATTTAATACCTCTTTAAATAAGTTTAAATCACTTGTTTTGCAGTCTTTGCAGAATAATGATTGAGACTATGTTTTGATGTATTTTTCGCAAATTGTCACGCCTTCTTTATATGTAGATGTATATATGTATGTGTATATATTATGTATATATGTATGTGTGTTTTAATATTTGTATGTATGTAGGTACCTATGTTTTTGTTATATTTGTATTAGTTTAATCTTCGGCACTATAAGGTCTTCATTTAGCATATTATTATATAAGTTCTTCTTTTGCATGACTGTTTGTTGCCTAAATAAATAAATAAATAAATTAATTAATTAATTAATGCAATGTTAAATATATTTTTCTTCTAAATGATAAGATGACATCGATAATCGTGAATCTTCAGACAATAAATTCTTAATAAAATTAAGACAAAAAATTTATTATCATAAAAATATTCAAATGACAAGATTTCATTTTACATTTTTCAATTTACGCATCGAATAAGATGTTCTTTTAGCGGTAGAGGTTGGCCGCAGGGCTTTACGAGATCATAAACTTGCAAGTCTATTCATTTTTATGAGTTGAATTTCATCACTGTTTTCCTCGAATTCTTACACAAGTTATCTTTATTCTTCTTTTACGACTTACACAGATGAGATTTGGAATACTTAATTAAATGAATTTGTGACCAATAATAATGGCTTCACCTTGATTTGAAACGTTTTTGGGTATCAAACTTAAATTTAAACCTAATTTTTTAGAATTGTGGATGTGAAGGAAGCGGAAGTTGTGTCAGGATCGTGGCAAGTGGCGCTCCATTGTCCCTGCCTATCTCCGTGGGAAAAAGGCATGACAATTTGATTAATTGATTGATTGATTCTTAAAAATTAAGTAAAAAGTTCTAAAACTAATTACATTTTTACATTTCTATACCAAGCTGCTAAACGAGCTTGTATCGGGAAAAATGAGCGACTAAAGTACGTATTTAGTTTAGTTTTTGAGACTATTCATTTACAAACAAACTTAAAAATCTTTCCTCTTTATAATATTAGTATAGATAAGTATAGTTATATAAACAAATAAATAATTACACATACTCAAGCGTTATATTTTAGTACTGTACTCGCATTCGCATTCGCAAAGAGGAAAATAACAAGTTTTTTAAATGTAAATTAGAAGTTTCTCAACTAGCAGTTATTTCCATTGTAACCAGGTGTACGTAGGTTATACTCCGATTGTGCAATCAAGAGAGGAAGCCACTCTCACGTTGCAGACCAAGCGAAATCAATGGCACGAGAAACTTCAACCTCAAAATTGTTATCTATAGACCGAACTAAGCTGCAGTGATAGGATATCATCTTCCCAATATGTGAGGAGTACGTCAATTCGTATAACACATATAAATGATAGCAGTATAGTGACGACGACTGAGGCAACCGTAAACTAAGATGGCTTTTCACAGTCGTATACGCTCTTAAACGTTTTCTTATTTGCAATGGGTCCTACCAGGTCAAATAAAAAATAATATAAATAATTGTCAAGGCATTTGTACAAGATATAAGATCTAAAGTAAGTTGGTTAAAAATACCAAGGTTTTCATTAACCGCACACTTCGACCCACACTTTATTTCCTAGAAGGAAACTCCCACATACAAAACTTTTGCTGTCACATATTTTTATTGTTTATTTAATTTTCAAAGGTAAGCCAATTCTCGGAACGGTTGGAACGGAATCGGTTTGCGATAGAGGTCGACTAGTAAAAAATGTCACGTAACGAAAATATAAACAAATATTAACAATCCAAATCGGATAACATTCGGAGTTGACGAAAAAATATAAGAAACTTCGTTAAGACACCTCTATAGATATTATCTTCTACGTTTCAATTTAAATAAACGATATACGTTGTTGATTTGGCACAAATATAATACCCTCTTTGAACCAAATATGATATCTTTATTAATACTCTCCAATATTTACATCAAAAATAATTAAATACTTCAAACGTTTGAATTTAGGATTGACAAAGGAATGCTCCGATGATATCGGCACATGGATAGAATGAGTGAAAGTACGTTGAAGAAAGAAATTTATAATCTGATGTGGATGAATGCGTTAAAAGAGGAGGGTAATTTTCGACGAAATCGGAGTGCCCATAACCGAAGAGCTTATATGAAGAGAATTGTGGATGTGAGGGAAGTGAGGTAGTTGTATCAAGATCGTGGCAAGTGGCGTTATAGAAATGCGTGCTTAAAGTAAATATTTGCGACACTTAAGATAACCCACTAATAAATTTTCTTGGTACTCATAATTTTCTATAGTGATCTAACCTTCATAACTATTTTTAACACATTTTTTATATTACTACTGAACATGCGATCACGCATTTTCATTTACTATCACAACTTTTCAAGATAGTACAGAAACATTATTTCCTTTGCTTTAATCTGAGTAATAATTTTTACTTTCGACAGGCTACGAGCTCGGACCAATTAGTGTGAAGCCGTTATCAAGTAATTTAGTGTTGCAATCAGCAAAGTGTTGGAACCATGAAGAAGGGAAAACAAGTTACTATAACTTCACATACGCCTGAAAACCACTCCTCAAGACGAGATACAACAATAAAGAAATGAAATTATTGTTTAAGATTTAATAAAATTATATACTTACATTTAATTTTGGTAATTTATTTCTACATTTTTAACACGCTTTTATTAATTTGACTTGTATGTATGTAACTATGTAACGGAATCTTTCGAAATAATTTTCGCCCACTTCCAGAAGTCTGAATAATTCGAAAATTTGTGCACGTGTTAAAAACCAATGACAATACAATAACTTCATTTTATTTTTGGCCGGTACAGTGACGGTAATTGAGGCAACCGTGACCCGTTTTAGTTCACATTGTCATATACTTAAGCGTATTTTTTTAGTTTTTTTATTATTATTCAAAGCTACTAATCGTGCTTGTATAGACCAACAAGCTTAGGACGACCGAAGTACATGTATCAATTGATGGTTGAACTTCGGTTTTCGGTTTGCGTAAGCTGGAGCGCTTGATATTAGCTGGTCCATCCAGTTAGTAGAGATAACTGCTTCTACAATTGAATAACCGCAAGTGGCAGTCACATCCACTATGCCGGCCTAGTTGGTACCGGCGACATAAAAGCTGATCCCGAAACGAGACTAAGTCACTTCACAGTCGTTCGAATACTCGGCAAACTAGTCACCACTGGCCCTTAATGTTAAGCGCCCTCAGTAAGAACACTGACCAAAGTAATTTAATATTTAATAAATTAATAAAAGTACTAAAAATTTATAAATCTGATGTGGATGGATGTTTTCCGACCAAATCGGAGACATCCTTAAAAAAGCTAGGTTGCCTAGTGCCCATAACCATAGGGCTTATTTGAGGAGAATTGTGATGTGAAGGAAGCAAGGGAGTTGTGTAAGGATCGTGGTAAGTGGCGCTCCATTGTCTCTGCCTATCCCTGTGGAAAAAAGGCGTGACAATTTGATTGATTGATTGAAGTAATAAAAGTACTTTAAAGTACATTATTAAGCCTAGACTAATAGTTATTTATTCCACAATCATAACCAAGATACGACATAATATCTATTTAATAACGGGAACTAAAGACCGCATAGTTTGTAAAACAAATAAATCAACACTATTCTATATCTAGATTTCGCTTTTGAAGCATATTTCATACATTGTAAGTGTACTTTTACTGTAACGTTATATTTAAAGATTATATGTTATTTTAAATCCTAAACTAAAAGTCATAAGGTTGAATTTAAAGTATAAAAAATTTGTATATCTAAAGGTTTTGATTATTCGGGAAATTGTAGCAAACTCGTGATTGCGAGGTTTTGCTCCAAAATAATAACAGTGTTCCCTTCAGCAATGCGAAGATTAAGATAATGATTTTGTGCTATAAATCACAATTTAAATTTTGGATACAGCTGGTCATTGGACCGTAGAAATGTCTTAAATTAACTCCCTGTAATAAATCTTAAACAAATATTCATTGTTGTATATATATTCTGTGGTATAATATCGTTATTATTTGGTGTCGTATTAACATTTGGCGTTGAACAAGTTGTAAAGTTATCAATTAATAAAATCAAATGGTCACGTCTTTAACCCAAAAGAATAGGTAGAGACAATGGAGCGCTCCCTCGTTTCTCTCACATCCACAATAAAGTTAGTAGAGTAGAGTATATATGCTTATTTATATTAGGACGTGAAACCCGATCTCGACTTGCCATGTTAAGCAAGGAGATATCCAAAAGTGCCGACGAATGATTAAACCGTCTCGTCTTACAAGTCTTTTTTTTATTGTGACTCGACATATGACAACACCCCGCCGATGTTAAGCCGAAGTGTGGTCCATGAATGAATGTCACTGCTACTACAATTCAATAACTGTGAGTACCAATCACATCCACTATGCCGGCCTTGTTGGAACCGGCAACTTACAAGCTGACCCCGAAACGTGACCAAATCACTTCACGGTCAGTATACTTGTAAGTGGTGGTACATCGCCGACACTATAAATAAATAAATACAAATACTCGTAAATGAGTCACTTCTATAAATGAATAAAATAAACACGCAAAATGTAAATCAATTACTAAAAATAGTATTCTATAATATAACACAGAATATATTACTTATTTAATTAACGTCTTCATCACTAAATAAATTTATTCTAAATTGCCAATATCGAAATATTCTACTAAAATACATAATATTATTAAAGATTGCTAGCTTTATTAATAAATACTGTAATAGGCTTATCAAATTTACTTTCGTTTGTAAATTCAAGATTAAAATGAACTTCTGTAAACAAAACTCCACAAGCAGTATCTTAATGAAAATCTCAGATTCACTTAGTATCGTTTTACAATTTTCATTTTCTCAAACAAATTAATACTAAACTAGAACAAAATATTTTCTTAATGAATTGAGATGAACTATAATACATTATAGAATAGATAAAAATAAACACTAAACACATAATATTATTCACCTTGACGATTTGACCCTTTTGTAAAAACCATGGAATCACGAGAAAATCGTGAAAGTAATTGAGATAAATAAAATAGACGTTAAGAAACAACAATCCATAGCTAGTATTTGCTAGGTAATATACCTTATTTCAACAACGAAGGACAGAGTTGATTGAGTGCCACTTTTTTTAAGAGACGCGTGGCGCTTGTTATGTGTAAAGTATCGGGATCGATTCCCTGTCATTGCAATTATTTGGTTAATAGCTTTTATTTGTAATATTTAGTAATAATAATGCCAGAAAATCGTGATATCGGTAGAGCTGTCTCAGACGTGTAAGCTTCTGTTAACAAGATTAAATTAAGGCAGTAATTGTTACTTCAAATAAATAAAAACTGTTCATATAGTCGAAAAATCGTCAAAAGCTACATAAATAAAATATACGTCAAAACGATAATCATAATGTTTGAAAAATCAACACGTATTGATTTTTGTACGAATAGAAATACAGATTTAATATAAATAATATGATGTGATATAACTTTTCTGATGATACCATTACTCGAAGAACCGAGAACAGATGGGAAAGAAAGGTTCTAGAATGGAGACCACAAACCGGAAGACGCAGCGTAGGTAGGCATCCTACTAGGTGGATGCAACTGGCATCTTGTCGTTCGAAATGGCGGCTTCTGGCTGATGGTGATGATAACTTTTTTTATTTCTGGAAGGTTTTGTTTGTTATAACACTATATAAAACCTGTTTTCACGCAAAATTGTATATGGAAAATTTAATTAACATTGTATACAAATTTATTAAAGAAAATATTATTAAAACCGCTACCAACATAATTTTAATAGCGACATTGTTTTTACTTGTTTTATATAATGTTTCCCTTTAATTTGCAAAAAGCAATTACTTTGCTATTAAATTAATTTTCCATTTTAGTTGTCTTTTGTATTTTAGCTTATGTTTTTGAACCAAATTTTGGCCCAAAGTGACGGTGATCGAAGCAACCGTGAAATGGGTCAGTTTTTGTTTTCAATCGTCGCCACTCTTAGACCTCCTCTTGCTAATCACTGGGCAAATACAAGTCGAATGTCGGTCGAGTCACAAGATAGAAATAAAAAAAATATGCTATTACCGTATGTGATTATTTGTAAAATTGTTAAATTGTACGCAACAAACGCTTCAAATAATAAAATATATAATCAATAAGTTATAATATTGACCTTAGCGACTGACGAAAATAGATAATTTAATGGTTTATAAATAAAAGCGATCTATATTTCAAAATTAACTGGCATTTAGAAGGTATCGAAATCAATATAATTTCTATTAAAATTATTTATTTATACTAATTTTACTTCCTCATACCAATTTTACTACACAATAATTTACAACAATACTTAATATTCGTACTAAATGACCAGAGTAAATTGTTCAAAAGCATTTTTTTATAATATTGTACAAAACTTTTAACCTCTTTTAACTGGTAATCAATCAATCAAATTGTCACTCTTTTTTCCTTTTCCCACGTTATTTATTATTATTTAGATTTCTTTAATTTTTTATGGATTTCAATAACATTTTATTATGTTAATTATCATTTTTGTTGTTTATATAATATGTATATTGTATTTAACCAATTAAGAAACCTAATTAATATTTACAAAATTACAACAAAGATGGTAATTAATATAATAAAATATTATTAAATATCAATATTCAATAAAATTTAAAATAAAATTAAATAATAATAAATAACGTGGGAAAGAAGAGAAAAGGAGTGACAATTTGAATAATTTATTAACAGACAAAGGGGTTAATAGTTAGTTAGTTAAATAGTTAAAATAGCTTTTGAACAATTAACTCTGGTCACTATGCAGTTCTTTGCAAAACAGTTCTTAGCTGAATGCATGCATTTAATTAGACAAATGATTACTCACTTCGCTAACCTTGCAAATTTCCGAGTTAGCTGCTAAGTCCCGTATGGTTTCAGTACGGTTCCCGGTATGGCTTTAGTTCTTAGCATTTATTTGTAATATTTAAATAATGATTGTATATATTGTATATAGAAATATAAAGCGTTATAAAAAAAAAGACGATATTTGCTCTGAGTCGTTTAAGACTATTTAGCAGTGGTAGACAGAACATTTTTCTGGGTCAGACTGCGGGGTAGTATTTCAAGTGTACATACCGTTAAGTGACTTACTCGCGTTTCGAAATCAGCGTGAAAGTTGCAATGTGGCATTTATTTACGTGTAAATGTTGTACTGGCAAGCAGCTGAGCTAGTCTTCGTAGAAGTAGTCTTATTCAAAAATTCACAGTAAAACCAGACATAGTTAAGTATAAAAAACTAAAGTGATTTTCTCTTGTATTTATTTTAAACAGAATCGTAGTAAAACGTTTTGCAACCGTATTTCTGGTACGTAGGAAAGCACTGCCACTGTTACAGCTCTAAAGTAATTCCGTAAAATGTACATATCGCATAGAAACCACAAGAAAGAATGCCACAAAAATGCAAAATAGCTTTTGCGCATTCTGCAAAACTCAAATGCTTCTCGGCTTTTTCCAAATTGGTTTCAGTACTTATTTTTTTAATAAATTACGTTTTGTTTTTTACCAATCACATATTATTACAGTTTTAACTTATAGTACAGTTTAAAGAATGGTAGACAGTCGGCGAATCTGGGGTAGAACCACCACTTACAATTGAAGTGACTTAGTAGCGTTTCGGGAGCAGCTGGTAAATTGCCAGTTGCAACTAGGGTGACATAGTGGATGTGACTGCTACTTTCAGTTATTTAACTTTATTTACAGTTTCATAAATGGACCGCACTTAACTTTACATCACATCAGGCGAAGTGCTGTCATATGTCGAGCACAATTTAAAACTATTTCCATAATATTATTTCTATATATTTTTTTTTTAGGATCGTGGCAAGTGGTGCTTTATTGTCTTTGCCTATCTCTGTGGGAAAAAGGCGTGACAATTTCTTTGATTGATGGATATTATTTTTATATATAGAAATCTCCTTTTTTTATAAATATAATACATATTTTTAAAAAAGTTTATTAATGTTTATGAAGTTACGATACAGAATTCAAACAACAACCTTAATCCACTACGAATGCAGATGTCATGGCTGAAGTTTCAGATGAATAATTCTGACGCAAAATGTCGGATTATGATAATAACGAAACACTGGTTGTTGTGACGCAGCTTGAACATTTACTGTATAAACAGCATCGATGTTCGCTACGATGGAGATGCCACTTAAACAACAAGGTGGTTGGTCCAAATGTTTCTTACAAACTTTCTACGTTTATTTATTTGATTTTAAATACCTTTTTGTCTAACACAGGCTTTAACTTTTTATATTATTTCCGTTAATTTATATAAAATTATAAACTTGACGGGTATTATTGGTCAACAGATTGACGAATGACGGATTTATTGCAGACTAGTTACGTGTAGGTTACGTTTTTTCCGTTTGGAATACGGTGTTTTTTTTTTAAATCAGGATTAAAATTTGCTCTAAAATTTTAATTGGTAAAATCACCATGACCTAAATAACTATAATATTTTAACCAATACTCAAGTCATTAAAAGAAAAATAAACTAATTCAAAACGTATAACACTGTATCTATACTTTAGTTAGTTAGTTTAGGGTAATAACGAGGTTGAATTGTCTTCCTATGAGCAAGAAGCTTTTAGAAGGCTTCTTCTAGTGGGTGAAGGGTAAGGATAGGCACTGAAAATTAGGTACTGGAATACAGTCTTATAGGACACAGTGATAATTTAGAGAAACGTAGATGTCCACGACATCCACAAATAAAAATGACCAAAGAGAGTGTAAGTATTATATTTTTTTATTATATATTCATTTTTCTAATTAAAACAATTTCCCTTAATATACACAACAATTAACCCGTTTTAAAATATTAACATAACTTTTTTACATTAATATTGTCCTTAAACCTTTCAAGTTCTTAGAATATCTAATCATGCTTGCTATTCTAGACTTGGGACATTGTTCCTTTCATCACGACGTCCACAATGCCGTTTTGAATCGGAATATGTTTGCTTCGGTCGTTGCTGTGCCCTGCAAACTGAATTCTGAGCAGTGGTATTCCGGGATCATATAACAATTTAACTATAAATACTTACCAGCATTGTTTGAACACTTCGTTCTATAAAACGTGTTTCTAAAATGTTTATTTAGTATTGAAATATGATTTGAGATAAATATTTAGTATTATTGTACGAGGAACAATGTTTTATTGTGATTTTAAATTTTTATAAACCATGTCAGTGCTGGTTTGTCCATTGAAATTTATTGCTCTTAAAATATAAGTGTTTGAATTTGAACACTACTTTGGACTACGTTTTACCTTGTTTATTTTAATAAAGTCGTGCCATCTGACCTCGACTTACCTAAGCGGCAAAGTACAAGATCGCCAACGACTGAAAAAAACTGATTCAGCTTACGGTTGTCTCAAACGCCTCTATTCCGGCCATTTTTTATAGATTATAACACAAAATTCGAATGAAACTCTTTAAATATTTGCTATTTTAATAATATATTAGTACAAAGTGCACTGCCCCTAATTTTTCCCTTTCACCTAATGATTGCCTGGAAGAGAGCTGTTTAATAATTCTGTGTCACCATGCGAATTTTTGTATTTAGGTTTTATTTAATTATTTATTGTATTGCACTATAAAGAAATTAATATTTCTCATCTAGTAATAACATACTAGATTAATTTTAATGAAAAATATAAAATAAAAAAGGAATAATATATAAAATTAATATTTGAAATACTTATACATTTTAGTAAAAAATCCGAAACTTCCATAAACTTTTCAAAGAAGCGTAGATACTATAAAATGTATAAAGTATATGGCTATTAGGTTTCTTTAAACACAAACACTTTTATAGTGTAAGATATTTTCCTGCATTTTATAGTAGCAAGTCGGAGAGCATAATTTATTCGGTACTTTGCGGTTTCCTGAAACACGTCGATGTTTCTGTAAGGAACGACTTCGCTATCGATTGTAGACTAGGAGTTGCATCTTCTTTTTACAAATTAGGTTTATATTGTTATTACTATCAAATATAAAAAAGATCGCCTATAGGAATTCCTTACCACAAAAAGGAACACTTAAATTTTGTGCTTAAAGTGTTCCAGCGCAGTCGAGGAAAACACCGAACTCTGTGGACGAATCGACAGCCGACCTAAACAATTTGTCGCATTCTTTCTTTGTCAAATAACCAGTAGGTGAAAACGAAGCGTAAATACATAGGTGTTGTATCATAAATAGTAATAGAAAAACTTATATAAAAGCCTAATTTCACATCGGTGAAATTGCAATAATTAATTTTTATTGTGTCTTGACATATATGACAGTACCCATCATAAAGTTAACCAGACGTATGGTCCTTGAATGGAACGACTACTACTATAGGTTAATGATTCTAAGTATTAGTTGCATCCATTATGCCGAGTGACTTGGAACCGGAAACTTTCAAGCTAAACCCAAAATGGACAAGTCTGTACACTTGATCGGCAGACCGGGCAAATGACCATTAACTGTCTGCCTGCCACTATAGTAATTATAAATAACAAATAAGTCAACTAAACTCTGCTCCTACAGGTTTATTACCAATATTAACATTGATAGTAAATAATCAATCAATTAAATTGTCACGCCCATGTCACGAGACAATGGAGCGCCGCTTGCCACGATCCTGATACAAGTTTATCGCTTTCTTTATATCCACAATCCTCTTCATACAAGCTCTATGGTTATGGGCACTAGGCAACCTAGCTGTCTTGAGAATGTCTCCGATTTAGTCGGAAAACGTCCTCTTGGGTCTGCCTCGTTTAACGCATCCATAAATTCTTTTTATCAATCTACTTTTACTCAACTTTTCCAAGTGCCCAAACCATCGAATTATTCCTTGTCGCGCACTGTTCTATTCCTCAAAACCGGCACTCCACATTCACTCATTGATAACCGCATTTTAAGAGCGTTAATTCTACTTTCACGCTTTTTCTGCCACACCCAACATTCACTTTCATACATTAATGTAGGAACAAGTATCTAGAATATTTTTAAAGAATTGTCAGTAAATAACACTCTCTCCATAAAACATTACATTTTTAATAATTGTTGCCGTATCCTGAACTATAATGGTTGCTCGCAGAGCTCACGCTCATTGAACTAGGGTATTTGCGAATTGCATTTGGTGACACTTATGCACACCTGCTGTAATTCAGAGGTTACCCTTAATTTGTGCATTTCACTAACCTCACTAGACTACCGCGTTAGTAAAGTAATTATATATTTCGAACCAAAATGAATAAAATACGTTTGAATTTTACACAAACTTAAACTATTAGGTATCATTTGCTAGTGTGAACAGTTAGCTACTTACCCACCCTTACTGAACTTTAGGTTTATTCAGATTTTTTTTATTTTATTGTGACACGACATATGACAGCACCCCGCTTGATGTAAAGCTGGAGTGTGGTCCATGAATGGATGTCACTGCTACCACAATTTAATAACTGTGAGTAGCAATCACATCCACTATGCCGGCGTAGTTGGAATCGGCAACTTACAAGCTGATCCCGAAACGCGACTTTTAATAATAATAATCACAATAGCCGTCTATTGTTATCGCGATCTTGAATTGCCTGAATGGAGCTAGCTACAGTTACGAGTTGTAGTTACGCAAATACTCACCTTTGACCATCCCAACTAGGTGCTAAAACTTCTAGCTGGGACATCCTTTTATCCTTCCTTTCCCGAGAAAGGAGACTAGCTAGAGACTAACATGAAAGGGATGAGTTTGTTAGAGTGGGACCAAGAATCAAACCAGGGAGTTTCCGCGTCACGGACTGGTGTGCTGACGAATACACCTCGCCTGTCGTCAAGAATACAATAAAATAAAATATTGTCTTTAGTTTAAGTTATTATGAGCTGATTTATTCATTACAAAACATAATTTTAGTGTAGATTAAAATTGGTTGACTAATATTCCCTTTCATTTTTAGATAGATACGTTGCAATTGTGAATTTGACATTTTGCAAACCAAAATGCTGTTCAGGAGTCCAAGGCTTATTTGCAATGCAACCCTGCGTGGTTTTAGATCTTAAGAGACAAAAGGTTTATTCTTGATTTGATTTGATTGACGCATTCACGACGAATTTCTTAGTTAGTTCTTTAGAGAATTTTGGTTATCTGCTGCAGTTAAAACTTTTAATTGTTTTTTAATTTTTGCAGGATTTTTTGTTTATCTAGCACACGACCGTTATGTTATATCGCCAGAATGTAATGTGACTGAGGTATTATGTTGTACAAAAGTCGTTATTTATAGTAAATCTTTAAGTTTTTTTTTTGTTACTTCAGAGGTTTTGTAAGAAATAGGATTTTTGATAACAGAATAAATATTTTGCTGCCCAAAACAAAAAGAAAACACTTTCTACTTTCAAAACTTTCATAGATCTAAATATAACTAGTATATAAACAAATATAACCCAAGTATTGGCTCTTAGAATTTGGGTCACTTTAAAATACATGGTTTCATGTCGAATTTCAAGAGTCACGGCTTTACAGTTTCCATATATTGCTGGGGGGACCGGTCCCGCTTGCGGTCACCTTGTGGTCGAATACAAGGAGCTCTCAGCAGCCTAAAATGAAAAGACGGTAAACGACCTTTTATAATATAATTGTATATTACCGTGGTCAAGTGGTAGTGAAATAGATACGCAAACCAAGAACTCCCGGATCAAAATCACTTGCAACGTATCTTGATTTATGTACTTTGTTCATCCAGTTTCCATAATACAAGCACAGCTGTAAAAAAGGCGAACATGTTGGTGATCATTTGGCAAGTCTGTCAGCTCGGAGTGGTACCACCACTTTTAAAGTTACATAGTTCAACGTTCCAACTAGGCCAGCATAGTTCAATAAATGTACTTGCAGGACGACTGAGACATAATGTGCATTTATTAGCCCTACTTTTTCTAGTACCTATTTTTAGTGTGAACTTTATTTCTTATCTGTCCTTAATTACTTTTCTGGACCTACTTTACTTTTCTTACCTACTTTATTTTTATTCAAATCGATCTGTAGATTTTACTTCTCCCCTAGTATGTTTTGATTTGGGGCAACCTACTTTGTCTCTAGTTTTGCCTTTACAATGTGCTCTTACTCAATTCACTGTGGGACAATACCACAAGCATGCTAATATTTGATGCTACTTTAACTTTGTGCTTTGCTTTTAGGGTATTTAATTGGATAATAGTACATTGGGGATAATTATATTACACAATTTAAAGACATTAGAGAAGTACACTATTATTTACTACTAGTGTACTCTGATCAAAACAGTTGACTGGTAGGCAGACAGTTGATGATAATTTGACAGAACTGGGGTACTACCACCACTTCAAAATTAGGTGACTCAGTCTCATTGTCTCATTTCAGATCAGCTTTAAAGTTTGCCTTTCATTTAAAGTTGAACTCCAGCTTAACATAAGGCCTTCTCTTGTCTATTATTAGGTAAGTCAAGGTCAGATTTTGCACCACAAATATTTATATATATATAGTGGTCGCATGCACTGTGCCTTCTTATTTGTAAACGGTAACTTACTAGCTCATCCCGAAACAGGACTAAGATATTATTATCTTATATAATTACTAGTTAAGTTCAGTCATATTTTTCTAAGAATAATAGACAGTGGTGCCCAGTCTCCCGATCCGGGGTAGTAGCACCACTTACAAATGTAGAGACCGTGAAGTGCCTTAGTCCTGTTTCGGGATGAGCTAGTAAGTTACCGTTTACAAATAAGACGGCACAGTGCATGCGACCGCAGTTATTTAACTGTAGTAGAAGTCACATCCATTCATGGACTTCACACCAGTTTGTTATCAGGCAGGGTATGCTGTCATATATTATATTAAAAAACTTAAAAACATTAATTTAAAACGTTTGTATTCAGATAACTTTTAAATAATAGTTATACAAGTTCTATGAAGAAAATATAATATCCAGGCATAACCGTGTAAAAAGTAATATGTTTTGCAATAGCTATTTCTCCACCATGAATGGCCAGCCACGATGTTCAATAAGAGTTTCTTATTTTGATTGTCGCGTCGGATAATTCAAAAAATTGTTGAGGCCTTTTTAATTTTTTTTTTTTTATTGTGACTCGACATATGACAGCACCCCGCTTGATGTTAAGCCGAAGTGTGGTCCATGAATGAATGTCACTGCTACTACAATTCAATAACTGTGAGTAGCAATCACATCCACTATGCCGGCCTAGATGGAACCGGCAACTTACAAGCTGATCCCGAAACGTGACCAAATCACTTCACGGTCTGTATACTTGTAAGTGGTGGTACTACCCCGGATCGGCAGACTGGGTACCACTGCCTACCACTCTTTGATAACCAGACCCGAAGCAAATATCCATCTCTTTTTTTTTTATTAACAAATATTTGCAATATTTCATATTATTAAATATTACAAATAAAAGCTATGAAACAAATATTTGCTCCGACCGGGGATCGAACCCGGGACATTACGCGCAACAAACCAGTCGCTAAACCGTTCGTCCACGCCTGTCGTCTAAATTAAATATAGAATATCTTTTCTTTAATAAAATTATTGATAAAGGAATGTTTCGATGGTTTGGGCACATGGAAAGGATTAGTGGATGAAAGTAATTTATAAATCTGATGTGGATACATTAAACGAGGCAGACCCAGAAGAGTGTTTTCCGACCAAATCGGAGACATCCTCAAAGAGATAGGTTGCCTGGTTCCATAATCGCAGAGCTTGTATGTAAAGAATTGTGGATGAGAGGGAAGCGAGGAAGTGGTATCAGGATCGTGGCAAGTGGCGCTCCTTTGTCTCTGCCTATCCCTGTGGGTAAAGGGCGTGGCAATTTAATTGATTGATTGATCTTTAATAAACTGAATACTAAAATCTTAGTATGGATTAGTAAGTAATCTAACTTATTCTAGCGGAACCAGAAGTTGCCAAACGATTAAATATAATAATAAAAAATATATATATTTTGTTAAAATAAATTATATTTCGCAATGGTTGCCTCGTGTAATATCGCCAAATTGGTTTTTACTTGTATCAAATATACTACAACTCCGTGAAACGTAGATTGTAGCCGCATTTTACATTATTGAGTCTGGCCATTCGTGAAATGACTGAGTCCATTTTAAAATATAATTTTATATTGTTCATTTTATGTTATTTATTATAAATATAAAAGTAATTCTGTCAAATTTTCACGTTGTAATTTCCTAAAAAAAAACTTGTTTTTTTATTTTTTTATTTTGACATTAGTGGTAAGCATCAGAATGTTCAAGAGCGTTGACGACTAAAAAACCCAATGCAGTTTTCAGTTACCTTAGTCGCCGTAAAGTAAACAAGATGAAGTGAAGAATTAGTGTTAGAATTCACAATAATAATCCATTGGTTAACAATATCTTGTTTTAAAATAAGTTATTTTAATGAAACATCGATGTTATGAAACATCGATGTTAATGAAATAAACAATATTGATATTTTTTCAAATTACACGATACGCACTTCAGGATTTTAATTACAAAATACGTGCGTTAGAACGTATTTTTTGGGCAAACTTTGAAAATACATTCAGCATAACCTTTTTTTCTTAAATAAATAAATAAAAAAATCTTAAACAATTAAATCCTTTTAAAATTGTTTATTTCAACGTTGCTGAAGGCTCGCAGACAATAATACAACCATTGTTCAAATAATGCAATTTGTATCATGTCTGCAAACAGAATGTGGAACGTCTCGTGTCGTCGCAGTCTGCCATTTACCTTTTTTGCTGTTTTACATGACGTTAGCGCTGACTGTTTTATGTTCCCTGGAAATTCGAATATACCAGACGTACCTTGTTATTAAATAATTGCTTTCTCCTTTCAAAATATCTGTTTTATATTTTTACATGTTTATTTATTTATAGTAGGTATACGAGTACATAACAAATTTTAGCGATTGTTTAAGATAGAATTTCAGCGAATCTAATTAAAATAACCGGAATTTAAATAAATATAACGACGTGCCTAATAGTGCCTTAAATAAGTAATTTATATTTTAATGGTATGTAAAACAAACTTATTACATGTAAACTATTCTAAAATTAACTAAATAATTAGTTTTCTGTTTGGGTTAATATTTACAGGAAACTTTAATAAGCGTGCCTAGGCGAACTGTATCGCTACACTCAGATACTTAAACAAAAGATAATAAGTTCCTAATTTTCGTTAAACTTTGCTTCTAAATACTTTACAGACAATTTATGTTAAGTTGCTCCGAGGAAGATAAATGAAGAAGAGGTCTCTTGTCGTGGTAGTGTAATAAATAAACTTATATTCTTCATGGTTACCTACGAAAGTTATAAGCAATGCCTTTAAGAAACATTGATTATTTTTGTTATAAGAGCTCTATCTTGTATATATAAAAAAGTAACAATTAAGCTAACAAAGCACAAACATATTTATCCGTAGGGCATTTGGTAACATACCAGTCCGCTATAGTAACGGGTTTGATTCCCGTTCGAAAAATAGACCGATTTATAGCGTTTGTTAATAAAATTTATATATTGAATAATATAACGAGATAGTTACTCCAGGTCTAGTTGTTTATTGCAGACAATTGGTTATTCGCCATCTGTAAGTAAAAAGACCGTGAAGTAACTGGACTGCATTCCAGCCTAACATCAGGCGGGGTAACATAGTAAAGGTAATACATCACTAAATGAAGCATGATAATATTATAGAATCACTTGGGTCAGATTGATGAATGGGGAGGCTTCGTAATTGCACGCAAAGTACTTTAACAAGTTTACTGCCTGTAAACTGTCACAATACCTAAAGATCCCATTAAACTTTAGCAATTTCTAACTTTTCCTATTAGATGTTCTGCACACATTTTGTCTTCTACATCTTATGCCTCTTTTGTAATCACGTGTTTAGGTTCATGCGGCATAGGACAAGCAAATGGCCATGAATTATTTATTAGACTTGCAACAAACTTTCTAGCCCAACGTATATATATACAAATTTCTGGCTCGAGTTAACAGCCACTTTAACTTTTTTGACATTTTAACATATGCACGGTATAAAGTTTTCCCCGAATGTTATAAAAGAGTTTGTTTACTATTAAATGGCTTGGCGCCAAACCGTCTCACTTTTCAAATAGATATATGAATCTTATCTGAAATGGTTGTAAAATTTTAAAGAGAAATTAAATATTATACTGTTTTTGATGCCCTAAAAGCCATTATTCTGTTGAATGTCTTAATATCAAACGTTCAATACGTTGTTCTTTCAACCATGAAATTACATATCGGTGAATCAGATACATTTCAATATAAATATTTTTAACTGAATCAAGCATATTATAGAATTCTTTACAAGCAAATTCCTTCGTTCAATAAAGAGATTCTTTGGCGCAATGCCATTCCGTGACAGTCGCGGGTCCTTCTCGTAGTAGCCTTATTGTTATTTGCAAAACTATTGCTGGAAAACGAAATATATTGAAATAAAACACACAAACAAAACTGGTTCATGTACAACGTACTATGCAACTTTTTATCTGGTTGCCAAACCAATATTGAAAGTAGTATTTTATTGTTTCACCAATTTCTTTAAACTTTTACCTTCTGCACCTCAACACAAAGACCTTTACTTTTTCCATTCCCCAGGAGTACAAACTTTGGAAAAATATAGTTTTAAAACTAAATCTTTGACATATTGTCCCTGGTCTAGATTGTACATAAGTTCTGTGGTTTATTTCACTTTTGTGTTACAATAATATTAATATTAATCAGATGTATTATACTTACTAAGACATCATACTAAACCATGAATATCATACTACTAATCATGTACTAAACCATATAAGTGCTAAACCTGAAGTCTGGCCAACGTACACAATATCAAAGAAACATTGCATTTAACATTATACTAGCAAGTGTTTTTAACCGGAGGCTCTTGGTTTAGGAGTCTATTTTTTTACCAACCCTATTGTTAAGATACCTCTTTAATGGATGGTACCTAAATAAAGAATAAGTACCTAACTACCAATATATTTCTTAAAATATTTGTGGAAAGTGTTATAAAACAAACCATGAATGCTTTGGTGATATAACTGATAAATCTACAACGTTAGCACGTAATTTTTAAAAACCTGTAACTTTGATAACTAACTTTCGTATTATCTTTGAATACATACAAGTTCTACTAATAAAATGATTTGATTAAATAATTGTGGACGTGAGAGAAACGAGGGAGTTGTGCCAGGAACAAGGCACGTTTCGCTCCATTGTCTCTGCCTATCCCTGTGGGATAACGGCGTTTCATTTGATTGATCTGATTGATAAAATACTACTATACATACTTGTATAGTATTTTTTTATTAAAAAAATAAGGCGTACAACCATTTTTTCAAACTCTTGTTATTGGTTAGATAAAATGCTAAAACCAACAAAAGCTTTTGAAATATCTAAAATACCTAAAAATTGTGAAAAGGTCACAACTGAGGAAGAGATTACCAACAGTTGATAAAAAATAGTTTTTTTGTGACTCGACATATGCCAACATCTCGCCTTATGGTATGGAGTGCGGCCCATGAATTAAGGCGACTGCTACTATAATTAAGTAACTGTAAGTAACATTCGCGTCCACTATGTAGGCCTAGATGTAACCTGTGATTTACAAGCTGATCCCAAAACGCGAGTAAGTCACTTCATGGTCTGTATAACTACCCCGAATCGACAGGCTGCGGGGCACCACTTTCTCTACTCTTTGACTTTTTCGGAGAAAATATCTGCCACTTATTTTTTTATTATCTAACAAATACTTGTAATATATTATATTCTTACTAGCTGTGCCCGCGACTGCGTCCGCGTGGAATAGTTATTTTGGGAATCATATTAATTTTTTGTTTACCTACCTGCTCAGCTTTATTATAAATTACCTATAGCTGTTACCCGCGACTTATTTTAGACGATTAAATTACGTAACTTATAGAATATATTTTAAAGTAGTTTTAAAAATAATATATTTTAAAGTACTTTTGCGTAAATTATATTTTCAGTTTTATTTTCTTGTGCGCAAATCTTGCAGCCGCTTTGCAGCAGCAGTCTGCCGAGAACGCTGAGTCCTTTTTCTAGGCATTACAGTGACGAAGAAAGAACGAAGGAAATGAAAACTTAACCAAACTAACTGTATGCTTAAACTAAAACCTAACCTAATAAGAAATGTAAAACCTAACCTTGAAAGAATGTAGATGACACCTACAGGTATTATTTACAACAAAACAAAAAAAGTGTTATTGTGAAAATATTAGAAACAAAATACTATACTTAAAACAAACACTACCTTCTATAGAGAAAACTACTACAAAATGAAATTGTATAAAAAAGGATTTTGCACGATGATATTATATCGTAAAAACAAATTAACGCTGCATTCAACCGATCAGTAGGGAGCCGACCGCAAAGTATGCTTGTCTGTCTATAAATGACGCGCCCCTCAACTTTATTAGTTTATTTAAATGTGTGAATGCAAATATTACTAACTATACTATTAAACTTCATCACGTTCGTTCCTCCTTTGTGTCTAACCAGCAACTGAATAACCAATTACTGCATTTTCGGTGTGTTTCATCCATATTTTATATTTGCTCGTATGCGTAAATGCAGTGGAGGGGCGCGTCATTTCGGCTTAGACAGACAATACCTCGTAGAGCTACACCCCCCTCCGCCTCGCCCGCAAGCACCGCCTCTCCTCGCCCGCCGGTTAGCGCTTATCATGCGACGCGTGTGAATTTTGTTTCAGAGTTATTTTAAAATTGTATTATCTTATAAGATGTTTATTGAAATTAGGTGATGTCAATGACAATTTTGTTCACAGTTAAATACTCCTAATTAATAACACATTTATTTCGATAAAGAATAATATTATTATGTTAATAAAACTCTGACAAATAATTTGTAATAATGCAATAATTTAGACGAAATTTGAGTATCATAAAAACGGTTATGGTGAGTTAATCTTAAAAGATAGACATATACGGTCGCGGACATTTTTTTAGATAATTTAAAGAGGAATAATTCTTTCATACATATTTTTTAGGTATCTCGAACGGTTTTCGCAGCGCACGCAACGGAAACCCTCAAAGACGAATAATATATTAAGGCTTGGGCCTTTTGTGACAATTAAAAAAAAAAAAACACGTGCTTTCACATCTGTCATACAATGTGCTCTTTAATAAAATATACCTTAAAATATAAACTGTTATTTTAAACCACGCTCTGCTACATAATATTCCCCGTTTTTTCCACATTTTCGACTGTTTCTTCGCTTCTATAAGTCGCAACGTAATGTTCTATAGCCTAAAGCCTTCCTCGATAATTGATCTATCCAACACAAAAAGATTTTTTTAATTCGAACCAGTAGTTCCTGAGATTAGCGCGTTTAAACAAACAAACAAACAAACTCTTCCGCTTTATTATATTAGTATAGATTGTTAAATATTACAAATAAAGCTATAAAACAAATAAATGTATTTCACTAAATTATAATAAAAATCATAATCTTTTCTGACACTTAATTACAGAGTAGGCAGCAGTGCCGATCCGGGGTAGTGCCACCACTTACAAGTATGCAGACCGTAAAGTAACTTAGTCGAGTTTTGGGATCAGTTTGTAAGTTGCCGGTTTCCACTGCGTCGGCATAGTGGATATGACTACTAAAAAACAATAAAAAAACATAATTTATTTACATCTCAATTTTCATATGAGAGCATGTGTTACTTATACTTCAACTAGGGCGGCTTTGTAAATATGACTGCTTCATGGACCGTATTCCAACTTAACATCATGTCTGGGTAATGTCTTGTATCGAACCACAATTTAAAGAATCCTTATGTTATTTTAAACACTCCTGAGCATTAGAAACAAATCTTTAAACAAAATACAGTTTTAAGTCAGTAAATCAACAGATCGAGTAAATTACCAACTTCGGTTTAATAATCAGTCTCTATCTTTAGCTCGACAAATTAATAAAAAGCCTATTTTATCAAGCTCTATTTTGTAATAGGCCTAATTGAAAGAGGTATATACGAGTAGCTACCTAAAATTAAAACACATTAAGTTAACGTTATCTATAGACATTAATTTTTATTGTGACGCCATAAATGACAACACCCCGCCTGATGTTAAGCTGGAGTGCCGTCTACAGGTGACTGCTACTACACTTAAATAGCTGTAAGTAGCAATCACATCCAATATGCTGCCCTAGTTAAAACCAGCAACTAAAAAGCTGATCCCGAAACAAAACAAAAATCTCATTAATGGCACTTTCTTAGATATTGCGCGATTTTTATGCGGCTTACTATCGTATTTATTTTGGTTTTGATTTTACAATTTTAATTATTCCGACGTTTTATTTTAATTATGGCGTTTAACTGTCAAAAAAAAAGCCATTGACTGTTGACTGTCCACTAACTGTCATTGAGTAACGCGGTCGGCCCGCAGATCGGCAGTCTGGGTAAAGTGTAGCATGTTAGTTTGAGTGTTTTTATTTTCGGCAGCTACATTACGGACGAACGGTTTCTCTTCTCAAACGACACTAACAACTCCATCTGCATATTTAAACTAAAATAGCTGTTGTCGACTTTCTACTCTGACTGGCTAATAATGGATCTTCCACTAGCTTTACTCTGGCTTCAAAATAAATTAAAATGACAAAAGAAATTAGTACCGGAAAATATGTAAATTTTGCATTTAAAGTTTTTAAAATTAAAATTTAAGTTACTCTTTTAATCAGTTACTTCGTAACTTGTTTAATTCGTTTACTAATTTACTTTATTTTGCATTTTACACCTGCACATTCTGTATGCAACATTAAATTTATTAATCCCGTATTTAGTCCATTTATTTCATACATTTGTCCACATCAAGATATTACATCGAATGAACCCGAACATGTTAGTCTCGTAGACAACTTTCTATAATTTCAGTTTTGGGTAGATCCTATTCTTACGTTAAGACGTATATTGAATTTTTTCAAACTCCTTAAGTTCGAGTTGCTTTTTGGTTGATTTCAAACTGTAATAAGATGTACCAATAATAAGAAAATATCCAAAAAATACTCATTATTATTTATTCACAAAATTAAAGCAAACCAAATTTTAATTTAGTATCCATGTATGTATTAGTTGAGTATCGGCTTTTGTCGCTCCCTATCGTCAGTGAAATTGAGACGAGAGAATTCGTTTGATTAATAGAACAATCATAATATATTTTACTCACAAGTATGCTACTTCTTTGGTTTCCATCGTTTTCTAATATAGGAATTTCTTCTAGTATTTCCTTTCTTTTGTTCGACAGACCTAATTCGTTTTATTTGATATGTTTGAACTCAATCCGTTTTTTCGGCAGGCGGCCCAAAGTCACGTGTTTGCGATCATAATTTATACGCTGGGCAAACCCCACATTTTGCACCTTATAAATCTCCACGGTGTCAAATAAAGACGATGAAACTTAGATTTATTTCTGACGATCGCAAAACTATTTACTTAAACTATCGACTATTAAATATACGTATAATACATAAGATTATTGATTATTTTATTTATATTTTGTGTATAATTATATTTATATTGTGTTGGACTAGGCAAATTAATTCCAACTGTCTAATACTTTTAATTACAAATTTCTCATTTTCTTAAATAAAATTTTGTAATTTGTAATATCTATTAAAATTATTAAAGGAATATAAATATTATGAAACACATTTTAATATTATTTTTTATTGTGACTCGACATATGACAGCACCCCGCTTGATGTTTAGTTGGAGTGTGGTCCATAAATGGATGCCACTGCTACTATAATTCAATAACTGTCGGTAGCAGTCACATATACTATGCCGGCCTAGTTGGAACCGGCATCCCAAAACGCGACCAAATCGTTTACCTGGGTACCGCTGCCTACCACTCTTTGATAACCATACCCGAAACAATTATCCGCCTCTTTTTTTCGAATCGAACCCGGGACTTATCGCGTAACAAACCAATTACTAACCATTCGGCTACGCCTGTCGTCAAAATCAATCAGAAGGTTATATATTATGTCCTTTATCGCCTTTACAACGAAGAATGTTCCGAGAAGCTCCTAAACCTTGTTTCTAACTCGCCTTTTCCCGTGACCCCACACAAATCGGCAGTTGAACTAAAAGGTTCGGTGCGTAGTTTCTTTGTAAAACAATTGACAAGTGGAATGCGTTGCCAGCCATGTTCTCCCCAACCTTAAATAGACAACCGTGAACTGACTCGGTTTTATCAGTTTTCAACACTCTCGGACCTCTATCATGCTTCATAACAAGCGGGTTAAGATTTAATATCGAGTCACAAAAAATAAATAAAATTAAATAAATTTCTTACGTTGCTTTTACGTTTAAATATTTTAGTTTTATTATAAACAAATATTTTTCTTTTTAAAACATGTAAATTGAATCGAAGAAACTGTCGCGTCTGCACTCAATGCAGTTCGGATTCTTGTATTATATAATGATGTTTACGTCTCGTTACTTACTGGTGCGTATTCGAGCAGAAGGCTGAGATGGTGCTCCTTTTCGGACACACACCATTCAGTTGGTAGATACGAAATAGAGCAATGGACTGTATATTTGATGACACGCCACGTAAAACTATTGTTGACGCATTCATCCACCCTCGACGTCAGGCCGAGTTCGGTTCCTGGCCGGCAGAGAGCTTCGAAACCCGCTGGGTGAAGGTGAATGCTACAGAATGATAAAAGGAAGGGACTTACCGAGGATGGCACCCGTCGACACTTAACACTCTGCAGAGCGAACTGTTTGATACGCGGGATATGTTAGTTTTCACAATCGTTCAATAATGTTGCTGATTTGGCAACTACGCGAGGTACATTGAGTGCCGCGTGAACTTCCAAGATCGCGGCTTCCGGGTTTCTTTACAACACGGCGCGCGACGACTTTTTGTTTGTCTGAAGGCTACGCGTTGACTTTTGGGACGTCACATTCGAATGACGACCGCTCTTGTTCACTGTTGAACGTGCACTTTTTTGACTCTTCTTACTGGTCGATGCAAAAACGAGTTGCGGGTGCAGGACTAGTGATGGGAAACGGGTCAAGGTAATGTCGATTAATTGGATAGGGATGTACCAAGCCGCAACATTTCCCCCCCTTTGAAACCAACGCGGGGTTTCACAAACGTCTGCCAACCCGATGACCAAAACATCGGTCTCTAGGATACATACTCAGATAATGCATTCAAACCAATACAGAGTTAAGATAATTTTATGGACACTAGGATACGTGCCCTAAAATCGAGTTAAGATAAAACAATTAATTCATAGGTGCTAGGATACAAGGTATGCACCTAAGAATATTTAAGATAAATAATCTATAGGTACTAGGATACAAGATGTGTACCTAAGATTGAGTTGATTACGCTAAGTACAAAGATATAAGATAATAAAGAATTCTATTTACGCTAGGTACGAAGATATAAGATAATAAAGAATTCTATTTACGCTAGGTACGAAGATATAAGATAATAAATAATTCTAATTACGCTAGGTACAAAGATTTAAGATTTAAAGAATTTTAATTACGCTAAGTTAATGCTAGGATATAGAATACTTAACTATGGTACTAAATTAAAATAAAACTATGCTAAATTTTGTTAAAAAGTTAAGATCATTCGTTTAAAGGCAAAGGACATACTTTGACCACAGGCCTAACTAAGTAAGCTCCGGTTGCTAGTCGTAAAGTAACAACACGGATTATGTTATCACGACCTGGATGAACCTTTTCGACTTTGCCTAATCTCCACTCTAAGGGTGGAAGATTTGCCTCTATTATGACTACTACGTCACCTACTTTTGGTTCCCGCCTATGTGCGGTGAACCATTTAACCCTCTGTTGCAGGGTGTGTAAATAATCTCTCTGCCAGGTGCGCCAGAAGGATTGCGTGAACCTCTGGAGCATCTGCCAGCGACACTTAAGAGATACGTTAGATTGGTCGAACTGCTGTTCTGGCAGTGACACTAACGGCCTGCCGACAAGAAAGTGACCGGCAGTAAGAACATCTACTTCTGACGGGTCTGAGGATAACACGCAGAGTGGTCGGGAGTTTAATATCGCTTCAACCTTAGTAAGTACGGTTACTAGTTCCTCAAACGTCAGTAACTGGGTCCCGATAACACGTTTTAGGTGATACTTTGTGGATTTAATGCCACTTTCAAAAATACCTCCAAAGTGAGGAGCACCTGGAGGGTTAAATTTCCATGTAATAGACCGTTCAGATAGTTTGCTGGATATGTATTCGTGATTATTTGCTAAAAGGATATTTAATTCAGATAAATGACGTTTCGCGCCTACAAAGTTTGTACCGCGGTCAGTGATGATCATGCTGCAGAGACCACGACGGGCGATGAATCTGTCTAGAGCCGCTAGAAATGCTTGAGTGCTGAGGTCGGTGACTAATTCCAGGTGCACCGCCTTCGTGGACAGACACACTATAAGGCACACGTACGCTTTGTATGATTTTGCGTTACGTCGCCTGCTTTCTTTAACGTAGAAGGGCCCACCGAAATCAATCCCTACGTTTTGGAAACAACTTCCCGACATAACCCTAGGAGCCGGCAAGTTGCTCATAATAGGTTGACTATGCGATGGCTTAACTCTAAAACAAGGTATACATTTTGATAATTGTGAACGAATAAGATTTCTTATGCCTAATATCCAGAAACGTCTTTGTATAAGTGATTGGAGTGTACGTGGACCGCAGTGAAGGTAAGTGATGTGAAAATGATTAATTAAATAATTGCTAAGTTTAGACTTCTTAGGTAACAAAATTGGATGCGTAGTGTTTAAAGATAAATTAGCATTTTTGATGCGTCCGCCTACTCTAATTATATTTTGTGAATCTAGAAAAGGTGAAAGTTTTTGTAAGGGACGGCTACATGGTTTTTTGTTCATAATTAATTTTATTTCGTTTGAGAAATAAAAGTTTTGTTCATGTTTAATTATTAGATTTAATGCGCAGTCTAACTCATTAGTAGTTAGTGCACTATAAACACGCATTTGAGGCGTAAGTTTACAATTGTTAATAAATCGAAGCCACCAGGCAACACCGCGCTGGAGCCGAGTTACGGTAGAATAATAATTAAAAAATTGAATTATTACCGATTCAATATTGATTGATTGAGATATAAAACAGGAAGATTTAAGTTCAGGCACTGGGTCTTGACTACTATTGATCATAGAAGACGGCCAGTCTGATTGAGGTTTGCTCAGCCAACTTGAACCGTGCCACCATTGACGTAATACGGCAAGTTGTGAGCATTTTAAACCGCGACTACAGTGGTCGGCTGGGTTTTCTTTTGCAGACACATGTCTCCAGCACGAGGGAGATACAAGGTCGTTAATACGCACTACACGATGAGCTTCGAAGGTCTTGAGTGTGTGCGGTTCGGTACGCAACCACGCAAGTACCGTACTGCTGTCCGTGAATGCTATAGTTTCGGATATATTTGTTTTATCGCTTAATAATTGTTGCATGTGATTTAAGACGCAGGCTAATAGCAGCGCACCACACAGCTCGAGTCGATTCACGGTGAGTACCTTTAAGGGTGCCACTTTTGATTTGGCAATAATTAAATTAGTTATTATGTGATTGTTTGTGACTGCTCGCAAATACACGGCACAGCCGTATGCTTTGGACGAACCGTCACAAAACCCAATCAGCTGACAAGTCGTGTTGACTCCAGAAGGGAGAACGTGACGATTTAATGAGATATGATTTAAATTGTTAAGTTCATTACAGAATTCATTCCATTTATTGGCTATCTCAGTTGGTACTGTTTCGTCCCAGCCCAACTGCAGACGCCACATATTTTGTAAAATTAATTTAGCTATAAGTATAACGGGGGTGAGCCATCCTAAAGGGTCGTATATACGAGCTACACTTGATAGGATGCCACGCTTAGTGTTAACTATGTTTATTTTAGATGAAGTATAAATAAATTTATCGATTTGCGGATCCCACTTGATGCCTAATATTGTGATTTTACAATTTTCACTTTGATCAGTGAAAGTCTTCGGAGTGATACAATACTCTTCAGGTATGTCTGCTAGAAGTTCAGGGCAATTACTACTCCACTTTCGTAATTGAAACTGACCCTGACTTAGCAGCTTTATTAAATCTTGTTTTAGTTCCATTGCTTCTGCGATAGAGGGCGCTCCGGTTGTTATATCGTCGACACAGATTTCTTCTTTCAGGACTTCAGAAGCACGTGGATAGTGGGCACCTTCGTCTTGTACGAGTTGATGCAGGGTGCGTATCGCCAAGAAGGGCGAGCTACTCACGCCGTACGTGATGGTGTCTAACTCGTATTCCGTTACTGGATGTGTAGGTGTATCACGCCACAACACGTGTTGCCATGGACGATCGGATGCGCGTATTAAAATTTGTCTATACATTTTAGATATATCGGCGGTGAATACAATGGGATGCAATCGAAATTTCGTTATAATATCTACTATATCTACTTGTAGTTTTGGCCCTTTGTAAACTATGTCATTGAGCGACATGCCGTTTGAACTCCGAGCGCTGGCATCGAAAACAACCCGAAGTCGTGTAGTTTTACTTTCAGGTCGAATGACGCAATGATGAGGGATAAAATATTTCCCTAAAGATGCGTTTACGCAATGCATATGTTTTAATTCTTCATATTCTGACATAAATTTTGTATATTCTATTTTTAAATCCTGTTGATGAGATAAACGTTTTTCTAAGTTCTTTAAGCGGGATAATGCTTGATTATAAGATTCTCCAAGCTCTGCTGCAGGCTTGAGGAGCATAGGTACGACATATCTGCCGTCCTTTTCGCGAGTTACATGTTCTTGATAAATGTGTTCACAGGCTTCATCTTCTGGAACTGTGATGTTCATGGATGGAGGTTCTTCAACTTCCCAGAAACGCTTGACCACCTGATCCAAGGTGCAGGTTGCAGCTAACAATGAAGATGTAGTCGATGGTGGACGACACGTTGAGTCGAGTCCGCCAGACAGAACCCATCCGAAGATGCTATGAAGCGCGACCGGGAGTCCACGTCCGGGCGCTATACGCTGACCGTCGTATATTTCGTGAAACAGCTCTGCACCCAATAATAGGTCGATCCTCGATGGTTTGTCGAAGTCTTGATCGGCTAAAACTAGGTGGCTAAAATGCTCGCGAATTGAGGGAGATAATTCAGTTACAGGCATATTTGAAGTTATTTTATCAATCACAATTGGATTGATGTTAAAGATTTTATTATTATTATTTAGTGGAGAAATTGTACATGACGTTTCGCCTTTTATATTCATTAAAGTATTCTGTCCGAGTCCAGCTACAGTTATATTACAACGTCGTAATGATAAACCAAGTCGGTTAGCGCAAGCGGTCGTTAAAAAACAATCCTGCGCGCCGCTGTCAATTAGCGCTCGGGCTATAATAGTGTTCCCGCGCGGCGATCGAAGACGCAAGCGGCATGTGCCTAAAAGTATATGCGCTCGACCGTTGCCGAAGCATGCACTGGTGCCGGCGTGCGACACGGCGGCTGCGGGCGTAGCGGACAGGGCTCCGCCGCTGTCGGTTGAAGCGGAGTCCTCGTGTAAAAGAGCATGGTGGCGAAGGCCACAAGTTCCACAATTAATATTTGATAAACATTGACTAACATTATGATTTGAACGCAAACAGTTCAGGCAAAGTCGCTTCGACTTAACTAAGTTAATTCTTTGTTGTGAATTGAAACTTAGAAAAGTGGGACACCTGTACAAACTGTGAGGTAAATCACAACAATAACATTTGAATTTAACATGACGAGATGAGTTATTATTATTTTGAAGTAAAGTTGAATGTTTTTGGTTATAGTTGTTTGCACGGAAACTCTGATAATTATTTTTATTATTATTTTTAGTATAAAGTAATTGACGAGATGTACTAGGTTTAGAAAATATTAAACTATGATCACTTGTTTCTAAGATTTTGATATAATCTTGAAGAAACTTAAGTAGGTCATTAAATGTTGGTATTTTGTTTATGTTCTGAGATTCAAATCTCTTACGAGTATCATTATCGAGTGCGCGTGCACCTAAATAAAAAAGTATAAATTCACCTAATTGTTCAATGTTCAAAGCCTTAAGGGCGTTTACAGACTCATATAGCACTCCTGTTAATTTCAACAATTCATTAAAATTAGGTTGTTTGAGTGGGGGAAAAGTACATATTTTTTCTAAATAATTTGACGCTAAAATTCTATTGTTATGATATCTCTCAATTAAAATGTTTAAAACTATTTCATAATTTTCTGAAGTTATAGGTAAGCCTTTTGCAATACAAAGTGCAGACCCGGATAAGCAAGAAATTAAATAATGGAATTTTTCTATATTAGACAAAGAATTATTTTTATGTATTAAAGATAAAAAGGTATCATAAAAAGTATGCCAGTTTTCAATATTGCTATCAAATTTAGGTAATTCTAATTTTGGCAATCTTGCACGAATTTGATTCTTATTACTATCAGGATAAGATTGATTATCGCATGGCAAATCTACAACATGCGCGGGAGGTTTAAGTATTTCGGCGACACTGATCACGTGATAATACAAATCGTCAAAAGCTGTTATATTTTGAAAGTTTATTTCTTTTTCAGGTTTCAATTGTAGTTTTAATGAATTTATTTCTCTGTTTAATTGTAAGAATCTATCTTTTAAAGTTTCGATACATTTAAATCTACTATTGAATAACGGTAATTTTCTTTTATTAGTAGTTACTTCATTAGATAAATCATATAAGATTTGTATTTCATTAAAGTTATAGTTCAACTCTGTAGTAAGAACTTTAATTTCATTTTCAATTGTTGTTCCTTCCGCCATTTTGATTACCCAAATTATAAAATGGCGTCTATGAAATAATGAATGAATGAACGAATGAATGAATGAACGAATGAATGAATGAATTTGAATAGACAACCGAAATATTATTTTTACAACAAATTTATTTTAAAAGTGGGTAGGTAGGGAGATTTTAAATTTGTTATGATTTGTATTTTATATTGATTTGAATGCAATAAATCGAGTATGTAAACGTTATCAAAGATAGATAAATGCATCAACAATGTCTTGAATGATTTTAAGTTGTTTTGAGGTATGTAAAATAGGTATATTTTTGGATATTTTTCGCTGGGAACAAAGATAAAATGGTAATAAGGTATTTCGCTAGGAACAATTAAATATGGTTTTTCGCTTGGAACAAAGGTAAAATAAGGATATGACCAAAAAGGTTAAAGGTCATCTGTTTTGAATGGAACAGAAAAAATAGGATTCGTCATCCGGCTCGATTGGAGCAGAAAAAAGGGGAATGGTGCGTATTCGAGCAGAAGGCTGAGATGGTGCTCCTTTTCGGACACACACCATTCAGTTGGTAGATACGAAATAGAGTAATGGACTGTATATTTGATGACACGCCACGTAAAACTATTGTTGACGCATTCATCCACCCTCGACGTCAGGCCGAGTTCGGTTCCTGGCCGGCAGAGAGCTTCGAAACCCGCTGGGTGAAGGTGAATGCTACAGAATGATAAAAGGAAGGGACTTACCGAGGATGGCACCCGTCGACACTTAACACTCTGCAGAGCGAACTGTTTGATACGCGGGATATGTTAGTTTTCACAATCGTTCAATAATGTTGCTGATTTGGCAACTACGCGAGGTACATTGAGTGCCGCGTGAACTTCCAAGATCGCGGCTTCCGGGTTTCTTTACAACACGGCGCGCGACGACTTTTTGTTTGTCTGAAGGCTACGCGTTGACTTTTGGGACGTCACATTCGAATGACGACCGCTCTTGTTCACTGTTGAACGTGCACTTTTTTGACTCTTCTTACTGGTCGATGCAAAAACGAGTTGCGGGTGCAGGACTAGTGATGGGAAACGGGTCAAGGTAATGTCGATTAATTGGATAGGGATGTACCAAGCCGCAACACTTACTATTAGGACTCTGATACACGGTGCATACAAATTGGAATTGGTGGCTTATTCTTGTGGAATTTAAAACTAAGGTAGACATCTTCAACCGTACTTGATAATTTTAAGCGAGTGTGCAATCTTTTGGCCATTATACTGAGCAACTAAAACAACAATTGTAGCATAATTGACAAGTGGAATGCTTTGCCAGCCCATGTGTTCTCTGCCTCCTATAACCTTGGATATAAGCGATACTATTCACTATTCCTTTGGCCGGAATAGTGACGGCGACTGAGGCAGCCGTTAACTAACTCGGTTGTATTAGTCATCGTCACTCTTGGACCTCCTCTTGCTTATTATCAGGCGGGTCGAGGTCAAATGTCGTGTCACAATTTAAAAAAACAATGAACACAATTTTCGACTCAATTAAACAATAAAAAGAAAACTGATTTTATAGCAATAATATATATTTATTGTGAAGACTGTACGTACAATGCTTTTAATTGGAGTACATCTTAATATATATAATTTTTCTATACCTGTGTTTGTCACCTTACTTCTCCTAAACAGTTGGACCCATTTGGATAAAATTTCGTGTGTGTATAGGGTTTCTGGAAAGTTTGAAAACACAATTGGACCCGGTAGGTGGCGCTGCTATAGGTAAGTCACTAAATTTGATTTGCGGAACAATTGATAACATTACATAAGTTTGAGTGGTATTTGTTATTGCATAGCTATAAAAAATAGAAAATTATAAAAAAGTTACCGGCATTTTAACCTTTACTTCCAACATAGAAGATTTGGAAGAAAATGAAGAATGAAATAATTTAGACATAGGACCATAGTAAACAACTATGGTCTATACATATTAGAGACAACTAGTAAATATTAAAGACTTAACCGTAGATTCGTTAGAAGTAATTATGGAATCGCAAAATAAATAAATAAATGTGAAAACGTGATGCTGCATTTGATGGCAGGACGACGTCTGCCGGGTTCGCTAGTATATATTGATAGGGATATTTTAAATTAAATTGTACCTTTCCTTGCTTACTATCATGCAAGTCGAGGTCAGATGTCGAGTTACAACAAAAACTAAGCTAATCCTAATAAAAATAATTACCTGAAAATATTTGCTAAACATATCATTAAATTATTATTTCCAGTGTGAAATATAGCCTTGTGGATAATAGGTTTTATTTTCAAATGTCACTTGTGATGTTTTAAAACAAAGTGAAAACTACAGTTGCTACTTAGCCAGCTTTCTGCTGTATTATGTTAAAATATGCTGAACAACTGTAGACGATTTAAAATGTTAACTTTTAAGAGGTAAGTCCGAATTTATTTTGAAACAGACATACTGAAAGAACAAAAGCTTTCTGTCGGTTGTTTATCACATGAGTGGCTTTGTACAGTTTGTCTAGTTTATGTACACAACTTTATTTATAATACTTTACCTCATTAACAAACATAGACAGCACGAGACTACGAGTATAAATATCATTTAGAATAACTGATTGGCGTCTTTTACTACAGGTAAATAACTGCAAGTAGCAGTCTCATTGACCGTAGCTATACTAGTTGAAACCGTAATTTTTTAGGCTGAATTTGATATGCAATTGAGGTTCTGTACGATCTGCAATTGAAAGTGGTGGTATTATTCCGGTAGAGAGACTGGATAAATAACCATCAATTCCTTACATACAACTCTTAAAAACCCAGACCAGGAACAAACGTTTCTCATATTTTAATTAACAAATATTAGAAATAGGCAATTCTATTTTCACTTTTTATATTTATTACAGCACCTCTCCTAATGTTAAGCTGGACAGTATTACAGTTAATTAACTATAGTAAGTACTGCTACTATAGGTAAATATAGTAGGTCACTGCTATTATAGTTAAATAACTGTAAGTAACACTCACGTCCACTATGCCGGCCCAGTTGGAACCGGCAACTTACAAGCTGGTTCAAACTAGTCTAATAATTAAATATTACAAATAAGTGCTACGAAACACTTTGTTTCGGGATTAGTACCACGCTGGTTGTTAAAATTGATCCTAAGAAAAGCTGAGAGGATCTTTTCTGTCAGTAAACCTTTAAGTTATGCAGAAAGCAAGAGCAGGTGGAAGCATGCGTCAAGCCCTTTCGGATTTCGACGGCCTTTAGGACAGTCAAGCTGCTTATTATAATTGCTATAAAGAACTCACTTTTAATTTTTTTTTTTTCAAAGTATTATTACGCAACTTGGCAATTCTTAAAAGAAGATGGAAAGTCAACAACAATATCAAATAACCTTCCGTATACTTGGCAGACATAAAAACAACTTTAAAAGTTGTAAAAACTTTTTCTTTTTTATCGACGCGTCTCCGGATGATTTAATTTTTTACACGTACCTATCTTCCTTAAATCTCGGAGGGCTGTCTAATATTTTATGCAAAGTCGGGGGCAATGCTGGCGACCGTGACAGAGTCCTGTTGTTTGCACGGGAGAGATCAAAAAGGGAATTGGCTCTAAATCCCCGCTCTCGTGTACTGAATAACAAACTAATTTATCTACTTCAATTCTAAATAAAACTTAATAGCAATTTTTCTAAGCATTTCCATTTTTCTTTGCGAATTAATTTTCTTTTTATAAAACATTCTTCTTTTGTAATCGTGTAAAGTAATTTCCATTTGTTTTTAGATCCCTCTTATGTTTTTTTTTATTTAACTATTACAGATTATTCAGATAAAATAAATGCCTGAAAGATGATTGCTTGTTTTGCGTATTTCAATTAAATTGTAAATTGTATCCTAACAATTTCAATTATTTCTTTTTGTATGTATTTTTTGGGTTATATGTATTATTATGTAGTCCAGTTTTTAAATTTAAACTTTAAATTAAAGCTCAATCAAATTATCACGCCCTAATTCCCATAGAGATAGGCAGAGACAACGGAGTGCAACTTTCATAACATCGTAAGCATATTTTTTTAAAATCCAAACTACTATAGGTTTGTTATCAAAATTCGCGTGCAATTATGTGAAGGTACATTGCAGGTACATTGTTATGGCAGTTGTTTCACACAAAGATAATGCGTTATTAGATTTTGATGTCACCCGCCATTCTAATGTCACAATGGCGGCTCAGTTACTTTTAGTGATAACTACGATTTAAAAGAGGTACATTTAATTTCATTCTAGGTACATTGCTTTCATACTTACTGCATGCACACAGAATTTCTTTAGAAGTATTATTTTGTTTTCCGTTCCCGTACCCTTTCCGTTCTATTACGCAATATAATATAAGTTTTATATACGTATTTAATTACCAAATATACCAACTTTAATAACATTTTATGATATCGCAAAACAAATATGAAATGAAACATTTGTCTCGACAATAAATCCTTCTGATATTAAATTGTAACAATATAGATATAAATATTTACTATACTAATAAAACTGGAAGAGCATCTATGAACAATAAAATGTGCCAAAAATTCCGAATGTCCTATAATACGTGTTTATTCATGGTCATAATACGCTGAGTGCTGTTAGCTGAACTTTATAGCTTGTTTTATGTTTTCACTGCTGTTTTGGGTTACTGACCAATAAAATACTACTGGCCACGATATTATTTACAAATTCTTCAAACAATGTTTGAAGGGAACTTTGGTACACAGTAAGGATATCAAATTGAACAAGTACGTAAAGCTAAGTGGGGACACCAGCCTTGTCAACATAGTAAGGTTATTTCTTCCTACTCTTGACCTAATTTTCTGGTTTTTGACATTCAATACTGATATAATCCCTAATTGTAAGGAGAATCCTATATTAATATGTAAAGAAATAATAAAAGTTCATTAAAAAGCAGCAGACGGCACGATGCACGAACGTCGAACACGGTGTTAGACTGTTTGCCCCAGCGCAGCCAAAAAACAGGAAATAGCCAGGATGAGATAAGCAGGATTTACACGCGCAGTTCGGACTGCAGGAAACACGACGCGTCGTTTCGGAACGGCGCGGGCGCGCGGTAGGCTACAGTTTGATCTGACATGCCAGCGTGTACGCATCTCTCCACAGTTTTATTCGTAGTTTACGTGTAAACGCAAAAACAAAAACATTGGAGCCCGGAGGAATAAACTAGGTAAGGACCCAGTTTTTGCCCCGAACATCTCTAATAGCAAGCAATAGGTCCCCCGCAATTTCTTAGAAACAAGGCGGTTTTAAGCGTCCTTTTTCACCTATTCCATGGACAATGTCGACAGGCGTGGCGAATTGGTTAACACGCCAGAGTTTGCGGGATTCCCGGTCGGAGCAAAGACTTGGAAAGTTGCCGGTTTTAACTAGGCCGGCCGGCGTACAAATCAATGCCGTGTAGTATCAGTCCTGTAGATTTATGGACCGCACTCCAGACTAACATGAAGCGAGATGCTGTCATATGATGAGGCAAAATTAAAAAAAAAACAATGTCATGAGAAGCTCTTTAATCTCGTCTTTTTACTACCGTGATACATGTCAGAGAAAGCATTCGCATTCTGCCGACCGAATCGGCAGTTGAGTATAGAAAATGGGCGCGTTTATCTTTATCGAATAATCGGTAAGTGGAATGCTTTACTTATCCTTTAACCTTGGATCTTTTAAGCGAAGGCAACTGTAAACTGAAATAGTTTTATTCAATCAAAAGCAGCTAGCTACTCAATAAAAATAATATAGTTTTAATTATAAAATTAAAATAATTTTAATAAAGTTAATACGCAATGTTCTTAATGTAGAATCTGAATTTAACTTGACAAGGTTAATGAAAGCAATGCTGAATAATTGAATGTAAAGAATTCAATTAATGTAAATGAAACGAGGCTTTAATAAAGTAAATTGAAAAACAAAACCTTCTTTAACAATAACTTTAGTAAAATATTCAAATATACTTTTATGTTCAGTACCCTTCAAATAAAAGATAAAGAAGTTTTAGCTTTTGGATATGTTTTCAAATTCGTAGCCAAGCGTCTACAAGCCGAAAATGGTTTGATAAAACTTTATTTTTGTCGTAATAAATCTTTAAAACATATTTCAATCCATATTCCAAAAGATTATCACTTCTAACTTCTGCACAACTTGTCTCGATAAAAAAAAAACTTATTTTTCTTTTACATCGTAGCATAAATAATTTTTACTTTGTATTTGATATTTTTCTAACAGTGATTTCTGTTAGAAAAATATCTCTAACAGAATACAGATTTAACTCTCCGTGATTAAAATTTGTAAAATCAAAACCAAAACAAACGCGATAGTAAGCCGCATAAAATTTGTTTAATTCAATAAACAATGTTCGAGCAAAATCTATGATGAATAAATTTGCTAAAACGATAATAATTTCACATAGAACTCACATTTTAATTTATAAGGAAATTCGGACACTGAATTCTGAGTGATCGTTTTCACGGTTTGTTAGCCTTAACGAAAGTAATATTGGATAATAAAATACAAAAAATGTTGAGGGGAAATTGTGTCATAAGCATCTGCTCCATCGATGGTTATAATTTGTTGGGCGACTCTTAACGAACTTTTATTGCGAATTTTAGTGTTATTTCGTTGCGTAGAGACGTATTGTCCAATAAAGTTGTCGCCAACAGTAATGTCTTGAATCTTTATCGTTTCACTTTCATTGGGCGTGCGTGATAGATAGGTTTTATTATTGCCACTGAACGATTTGCTAAATATCCTTTGTGTGAACACATGTAAAATAAATGGGACATTACTTACAGAAATACGAGAATTCAATGCAAGTATTCGTTAAATTTTTGGCCGGCATAGTGACGGCTACTGAGGCAACCGTTAACTAATTTGTTTTTTTTTTCATTCGTTGGCACTCTTGGACTTCTTTGACTGGCCTCTAAACAAGTCCACGTTGACGTCAGTCATGGACGAACGGTTGGCGATTGGTTTGTTGCTCGTAAAGTCCCGGGTTCGATTCCCGGTCAGAACAAATATTTGATTCATAGCTTTTATTTGTAATATTTAATAATTATATTAAATATTGCAAATATTAGGGTAGATATTTGCTTCAGGTCTGGTTATCAAAGAGTGGTAGACAGTCTGCAGTCTGGCGATCGGGGTATTACCACCACTTACAAGTATACAGACCGTGAAGTGATTTGGACGCGTTTCGGGATCAGCTTGTAAGTTGTTGGTTCCAACTAGGCCGGCATGGCCTAGCTAGTGGATGTGTTTGCTATTCACAGTTAATGAATTGTGGTAGCAGTTGCATCCATTCATAGACCACACTTCAGCTTAACATCAAGCGGGGTGTTGTCATATGTGGTATCACATTAAAAAAAAATTAAGTTGAATTCTCGTATATGAATGGAGCCTAATATACGAGTAGTGGAGTAAATTTATCAAAATGCACACTCTAGGGTATTTTTTTCTATTATAAAAGTCCTAAACTCTCTAACGATGCTACTGAGATGGTAATAACGCTCGTCAGCCTCCATTGTGAAGCTTTGAACAGGTACTACGGTGGGACCTATTTCAGTTTCGTGATTTTTTGTGAGAAAAATGTGTTATCATTTTTATGCTCAAAGTTTAGATTAAGGATCTGTTGGGGATCGTGCCGTTATAGTCGTAGTTGTATTGTCGCGTTTTTATTGGTCGTTTAATATAACCTAAATTTGCCATTGACCGTTCATAGGGTTTTATCTGAATAGGTTCAACAAAATATAATAATATTGCACTAAAGGACATCATTCATTTTGGGCTTTTTTGTACGACTTTTGTAATGCCTAATGATAAAAAATATATAAATGGTAGTTTCGATACTTATTTTGATACACTAATAATAATCTTGCTTTAAATTGCTGTGCGATTAAGTTATTTGGAAAAAAAATGGATTTTGTATCGTGTCCCAATCACGAAGACATGCCTTATTAACAGTTCTGCTTTGAACTGTCATAATTATACTTTTATTATTTTGCACACCTAAACTATGAACAATAAAGGATATTTTCTAATTACATTGAAATCTTCGTACAATAAACTATTTTAAAAAGTATAATGCAACTGTTTATACAATAATTTAGCTCAAGTCCCAATACGAAATGAATGATGTCCTTTTAGGCATTCTCTTACAGCTTAACATGGCTAGATGTAAACAGATAATGGGATGCATATTTTAAAATATAGAAAATGCGTTCTGAAAGTAATGCGCATTGTTTTATTGGGACGCGACTATCCATTTCACGCGACATTGTGGGAAATATGATGGCAAGTCTGCTCTTCCAAAAAAGCTGGTCCCCATTTTGCACCGAATAGTATAAGTTTAAGAGGAAGGACTTCTATTTGAAGTGTGTTTTACGACTTTGAATATAATAGAGATATGAGTAGTGAAGTTTCTGTCAAAATTTGATATTATAACTTCCAAAATATGTTACAGTCATAAAACTATAAACTCAGGTGCTTGTAGATGTAATATGCTGGCAAGCATAACAAACAAGAAGACGCTGCTTTATTCCAAAATAATCGCTAAAATTTATTTAATTGGACAAAAGGGAAACAAATAGCTTTATGAATATTATATTGGCTTTTTCTTAACCTCTTGTTAGCTCTATTTTTTTTGAACAAAAATAATTAAAACAAAAATCATGGTCTAAAAATCAACATAGTAGAAGTTAACAATACGCATTTTTGTGTGAAAATTAAATACAAATGCACTCTGCATTAGTATTTATCCAGGTTTGTCCTCTAATGCGGTGTCTAGATATTTGTGGTGTATTGGCTGGTTTAGAACTTGCAAGCTTTCCAACAACTTATTATCGTAGCATGTTGTATAACGAACAAAGAAATACTTAGTTGCGGTATGTGGTGCCTTATTTATTACGTAAAATTTATCAATTTACATTCGTGTATAAGTTTATTACATTATTCCTAGTTATAGTACCTATATTTTATAATAAATTATTATTTGATATTATTATTTGTTTTTGGAGTTTACTTCTTACGAATGGACTTTTATAAGAAGTAATTAATTACTTAATACAAATTATTTATAATCGTTAGTTTTATTCGTATACTTATTGTTTTTGTTTGGTATTGTTGATATTGTTTTAATAATTAATAATAATGATCATTATTATATTCATGTGTATAAAAGAAAACTCCAGACGTTCGTCGGACCTGACAGTACCTCGCCTAAAGTAAGGTTGGAGTCGGTCCATGAATAGAGGCGATGCTACCATAGCTGCATTTTTTTGATTAGCAGCTTTTAAGGTTATTCTGAAACGTGACTAATTCACTTTAGCAACTGTACTCTTGAAAATGTTGAAATCCAAAATGAGAGAGAGAAAAAACACGACTCTTTCATTGAGACCCGACATCTAACCTCGGCCCACCTGATGGCAAACAAGAGGCAATCCAAGAGTGCCGTCGACTGATTAAACCAATTTAGTTTACGGTGACATCAGTCCCCGTCACTATGTCAGCCAAATGTGATTTTTCATATTTCCCTTGAAGGATCCAAGGTTATAGGATGGGCTGGTGAAGCCTTATACTTGTCGATTGTTTTACCCAGAAACTACACATTTCGCTGTTAATTCGGTCGATTAGAGTTCTCGTAGATAGATCCAGAAAATATCAATCCATAATAATTTTGTGAGTATTATAAAGCATTACAAATAAAATTAATTAATTTTATTTTACATTACCTTAAATTTATATCACAAGTAGGGTGTGCTATCCGACTGCTATATAGAGTGTTCTTGTAATCTAAATAAGGCCGATTAATTAAACGCCTACTATAAATGAAAATAGACAGCATTCTATACCATTGTTAATAACGTTTCCATACTAAGCTATTCAACATGCTTGTATCATAGAAAGTGGGCGGCTAAATCGGTAAGTGGTTTAAAACTGGAAGTACTTGGGTTACGTAACCATTTCAGAACTAATTGAATCCTAATAAAAACGCTGACATCCGCTGGCATCCTATAATATCCTTTGAATTCTCAATATAATAATGTCAGAGGGGTGTATCAGAACTGTAATAAAAGGCGATCTTTTATTTTTGTTTATCCCTGAAGAGTGTAAAAAATCTAATTTTTACATTCTTTGGCACAAAAAATGTACTAAGAGTCCCGTGGCACCTTTTTTCTCTGGGTCATCGTTAGGCCGCCTATCTTCCTTGACGTTGACTTATTGGACAGCCTGTATATAGGTATTATTTACATACCGCCAACCCTTTTCACACTTGTACACAAAGCAAAATATTTTTCATTACATAATGATACTACCAGCTGTGTTCATAACACAGACCATGTGCGCAAGACGCCGCATTGTTTTACAAAGGACATCATTCATGTTGTATAGGGACTTGGGCTTAATTGTATTAACAGTTGCATATACATTTTTAAATAGTACAATGTACGAAGATTACAATGTAATTGAAAAATGACCTTTACTTTGCATAATTTAGGTATGCAAAATGGCCAAACTATAATTATGACAGTTCAAAGTAGTACTGTTAATATGACGTGTCTTCGTGATTGGGCAAAGATACAAAATCCATATTTTATTTTTCAAATAACTTATTAGTTTTATCAATACAAGTATCGAAACTACTATTTAAATATTTTTTCATCATTGGACGACCCCTAAAAGCCCTCGTACATAAAAGCCCAAAATGAACGATGTCCTTAAAATAAAGTACACAAAAATTACGGGTACTGTACTGTACGGCGTCTACGACGTATATTGTCTTAGCACATAATAATTATATTTAAATTACAATGTATTTAATTTTAATGTTTGTAATGTTAACAAGTAATTTAATGTGTTTCGGATTATTTTTGTTTATCTTATTTATACTCTTATTTTAGTTAAACAAATTTTATGCGGCTTACTATCGCGTTTATTTTATTATTAAAAATAAAATAAAATTGTTAAATCAAAACAAAAATAAACGCGATAGTAAGCCGCATAAAATTTGTTTAATTCATTAATCAATGTTTGCGCATAATCTAAGAAAATATTATTTACACACTGATCTTTTTTGCTTGTCGAATTTAAGTTACAATAAGTGGTCAAGAGGCTCTAGGTCTCCACTCGGGAAATCGCCTATTGATATACGATTGTGAGTTTCTAGACAGATTAGGCCAGCCCACTCCCTCTTCAGCGTGCATTTTTTATGTATGTTAACTCCTTTATGTATAAAAATCCTGAGCTCTGTGACTCGCTAAGTCACTTTTAGGATGTGGACTAGCATCAGTATCCAGGAATCAGCACCGTATGTCTCTTTATTTAAATTACATAAAAAAGAACGACCATAGTACATTGGCACTGGCAAATGGCTTTGAACCCCTTAATACTGGTATGACGCACTGATTGAAGACCTTCGGCTCTAAGCTTTGGTATGCGTGATGCAGTTTACCAAGCATTTGTTAAATTGTCAAAATAACGATTTCGGTAAATTTGATTGGTTTAAAAATTAACTAGAGCTTTTTTCCTAAAACTGGCTGTTTTTTTAACTATTTAGGACTAGTTTTAGCCGGCATAGTGACAGTGACTAAGGCAACCGTGAAATAGGACGTTTTTTTCAGTTTTCGTCACTATTGAACTTCATCATGCTTACCATCAGGCAGGTCGAAATCAAACATCGTCACAATGAAAAAAATCTTGAAAGTCGCCTCAAGGTTGAAATATTTAATGATTTTTAGTTCGACATCAAAAAATACGATAAAACAATTAAAAGTCAAATATAAACAAATAAAAAATCTAAATGCATAGTATTGAAGTCACGTACAAATGCAATAAAGTAAGAGAGAAAATTAATATTAACTTGCGTACACAAAGACGCCTTTAAATTAGATTAATTGTTGGCGCAAGAGTACAAGAACGCAGAGCTCATCAAAGGAGATAATTGGTTAAGAGAAGTAAGATAATAAGAAGCTGGCTAAATGGTTGCAGTGGTATTTATTTTATTTCTTTTGACTTATCTATATAAATTATTTCTATTGCATAATCTTTCTCTTTCTTTCCATTTATCTCTTGATTAAATACCAATAGGCTATTTTTTCTTGGCAATATGACGGCCCATCGTGGAGTGTTATCCATGAACGAATGTAACTTCACTAACAGATTATTGACTCATCCGCCATGCTGGCATCGCTAAATTTAGGCATTTTTCGAGATGATCTCAAAACGCGATTGAGTTGATGGTTTAACAAATATCAGCACCCCGCCTGATGTTAATAAGCTGGAGTGCCAAACATAGGTGCAGGCAACTGCTACTTCAATTTAATAACTGCAAATAGCAGTGGGATCCAATATATTAGATAAATTCAATTACGTCTAACGGTCATAAACTTTGGAAAGAGTGTTAATTAAAAAGTTGTTTGAAATGGTATATAAAATATCCTAAAACTTTTTTTATTGATTAGTCTCGGCATTAACTTGAGTAATGAGCAAGCAAATTCCAAGGGTACCCACGACTAAAAAGCCGATCCAGTTAAAGGTTGCCTTAGTCGCCGTCACTATGGGGGCCAAAGGTAGTTTGCTTGAAGGATCCAAGGTTGTAGGATGGAAAGAATTTAAAGAACGACGTTAACTACAAATTTATATTATTTATTATTAGTTTATATACAAAATAATATCTTTATGAAGTTAATATTTTTATTAAGTCGCGACAGTTCTGATGGTAAGTCTAAATAACATTTCAGTTCATGATCGCATCAGCCGCTGTCACCATGTAGGTGAAAAACTAATTCTAATGAAAAAATCACGACAAACAAGTAACAATATCATTACAACAATCCATTTACTCGTTACAAATGACCTTTATTTAACTAAGTCATAAATTGAACTATTCAGGCGCTATTAAATTATAATAGACAATTCTAGAATTCTAGATAAACTGATCTAAGAGACTAAAGGCGTAGATTTATGTAGAGCGAAAATTACTCGTAGTTCATTGTATGTTCATAAGAAATGTTTCAATGACCGGAATAGTGTCAGCATTAGTTTTTTTTAAATGTCGGCGCT
This sequence comes from Tinea trinotella, assembly GCA_905220615.1. Lineage (NCBI taxonomy): Eukaryota > Metazoa > Arthropoda > Insecta > Lepidoptera > Tineidae > Tinea > Tinea trinotella. The sequence continues at coordinate 8,464,376 of HG992314.1, forward strand.
CCTAAACATACCATGAACTAACTTGGTTGTTTCAGTCTACATCACTCTTGGATCTCCTCTTGCTTATCACCAGGCGGGTCGATGTCAAATGTCGTGTCACATTAAAAAAATACCCTTTTTTACCATCAGGTAGATATGTTGAGGTTCTATTTCCTAAGTTGAACATTTTTAATTACTATTACTCGTAAATAAATCTCAAATAAAATAACTTGTTAACTTTAGCTTACCACAAGAATGGTAGGCAATGGTGCCAAATCTGCTGATCCGGAATAGTACTGCCACTTACAAGTTTGCAGAGCGTGAAGTGACTTATTCGCGTTTCGGGATCAGCAAGTTTCAACTAGGCCAGCACAGTGGATGCGACTACTATTTAAAGTTGTATAACTGTAGTAAAAGTCGCCTCCAATCATGGATCGCACTCCAGCTTAACCTCAGACAGGGTGCCGAGCCATAAAAAAAGCTACTGATCATACATGTTTCTTTAGTGCATTGTCCGTCATACGGGCTCTTACGTATATACAGTCTGAGGGCTATATCAAAATGGACTGTCTATCTATGCTATCCCCAGCGGCGGAAATGTATTTAGTGCGAATAGCAAACTCTATTAAACAGTTTGCAAGGATCCAGAGAGAAGCTGCCACTCCGTTAACTACGCCTTTGACACTTGCTCCGTTAAATTCATCAAGGGAGTTACGTTCCAGGGTTCCCTGATGCTTGCACAATATATTATTTTGATTGTATAGACTGAAAGCAAATAAAGGTACATTCTATTAATATTTATTATTAAAAAAAAACGGTAAATCGCGTAACAATACGATGAATAAATTAGTAATGAAAGCAGGGTTGCCTAGTGCCCATAGGCGTAAAACTTGTATGAAGAAAATTGTGGATGTGAGGGAAGCAAATAAGTTATGTCCGGATCGTGACAAGTGGCGCTTTATTATCTCGGCTTATCCATGTGGGAAAAAGGTGTGACAATTTATTTGATTGATTGTAAGTAATGAAAATTGAATAAAAAAAAATTCGAATGCATATCGAGACGCCAAACCACTACACGGCTACACAGCGCTTATATGCTTGCGTTGAAATTATTATATCTATCTTTTTATCGTGCAGCTTTTCTAACTGCTGGGTCCATATCGCATTTTATCGGGTACATACAAGCTCTACATTGCAGTTGAGATCGTTACAAATGAATGGGCCTTATTATTACCAATTTTTTTTTACATCTTTAGTAACACTGTATATTGAATACCATCGGTCAACTGCATTGGAATATGCCAGACAATAAAAATAAAAAACTTTTTAAATTACCTAAATATTATATATTTAACATTTTTATATTAACATGACTTAAAAAAAGGCCGGCATACTAACTGGCAGCCGTGAACTGACTCAGTTTTTTAGTCGTCGGCACTCTTGGACCTCCATAATGAGGTCAGATGTCGAGTCACAATAATTTAAAAAATACATATGCGGAAACACAACCTGCTATTAAGTTGGTGTGCGATATCTATTATCCATAAACTACAAGTAGCAGTCAACCACTATAATAGCGCCCGTTTATTCGAAGTTTAAAATGTATAGTGTACATAAACTTATACAATAACCTTTTATAATGTGTATGTGGGTTTTTAAATCTGTTTTTATTAATACTAAATCCCTATTTTATCATTTCATACATAATACTTTCCTCTCAAAGAGAAATAATGGTTAGAAGTGGTTGTAACATAAAAGGCTGGCCAACCAATATCAAGTTTAATATCGCAATCTACACAGTAAAAGATATTTTACTTCTTAAGATTCATGACATTTTTCATAAAAAGAAACAAATCGCGAATGATAAATCTTTGACAATGCGCGTGTCGTATTGGTCAACACACCAGTTCACCACGGATAAGTACCGGGTTTAACTCCCAGTCCAGGCACAGATGTATGTATTTACGCTGGGTTCTGTTCGGAGATATCTTTAAGAAAGCTGGGTTGCCTAGTGCCCATAACCGTAGAGCTTGTACTATAAAGAGAATTGTTGATGTGAGGGAAGCGAAGGAGTCGTGTCAGGATTGTCGTGCTCCATTTTCTCTGCCGTTAGTGGGGAAAAGACGTGACAATTTGATTGATTGTTTGACTGTTCGTACCTTTGCACCGCCGAGCTTCATTGCAATTTGGTCACGGAGAGACACGATAGCTCGAAACGTCGGAATAATAAAATAAACTTGTAAAATCAAAACCAAAATAAACGCGATAGTAAGCCGCATAAAATATGTTTAATTCATTGTATTCTTATACTAAAAACTTTCATATGACAATCTTCTAACTACCCCAAAACAAGAAAGTCAAGAATACAAAAACTAGACTGTATTGTCCAACACTGCCACAAAGTTCAAATAGAGTTCCTTTTGTAAGGTAAATAAATAATACAGAAAGTCTTGATAATATTTTTGTGTTGAAAGTGTTGTTACGTGTCCGTGTCACACTTGCTTTTGCGGAAAACGACATATTTCCGATTTCTCAAGCAAATATTACACACTCAATGCTTTTCTTCTTACTTTTTAACTTTATATCAATAAAATTAGTACATCTCAAATACCACAGAGATACTCGTAAGTAAAGATAATGGAGCACGATTTTACACTTTTATTTTTTCCCTAAAATTGACGACATATCACATAGTGTGTAAGCTCTGTAGTGTGGACACGGCGGAGCCCTTCTTTTCCTTAAATGTTCTCAGATAACATAGTGGCACAGAGCAGACTTTTGTTTTTATTTTATTTAAGAACGCCTTCAATTTAGTTAAGAAACAATATTCATGTAGTGACAAGGCTTCGATCGTTTGATCACAGTAAAAGTAGATTGACTAAAGGAATTTAGTTGCGGAGGTCATAAATGTATCTTCTATACAAAGATCATGTTTTCCAGTACTAAACGAGTAAAAAGATTATATTTGGGAAATATATTTTACCATTGCGGGGTAAAAAGTGAACGGATAGATACCGCCAATCATTTGGGGTTGAAAACGCTTCACCGAGCACGTAATTCGTCCGTTCACTCGACCACAAAACGATGGTTAATCAAATTAAAAAAAAGCGACCCCTATTTACCTCCCTTATCTACATACCTTTGTTACATGTTTTTTTGTTCATTTTTTTCATTAGGCATTCTATTTTTGAATAATGCTATTGCTTTTCCATATTGATTTTTAACCGAAAAATAATAATGAACAAAATTAGGATTTGTCCCAGTATTTTGCGTATTTATAATAAAACTGAAACAACCTTAAGCCGAGTCGGCTTTTTCAGTCGTCAGCGCTTTTGGATCTCCCTATATATTAGGCAAGTCTACGGTTATGCCTAGTGCCCATAACCGTATAGCTAGGCATAAAGAAAATTGTGGATGTGAGGAAAGCGTGGGAGTTGTGTCAGGATCGGGTAAGTGGTGCTCTATTGTCTCTGGGAAAAGACGTGACAATTTGATTCATTAATATACTTAAACATTTTAGTAATATTAATATAAATATGTTTTTGATATAACGATTAAGTGATTTTAGCTTGATAACATATTTCTAAAAAATATCCAATGGAATTTTGTGGAAAATTTTCCGATATCCCAACTTATACGAATGTGCCAGAACCAACGTTTGCCGCTTTGACATTACAAAGTTTGAGGTAAGACGAGACTCACAGTTTTAGAAATTTCATATTCGTTCATTATAAATAATACCATTTTTAATTTTAAACTCACATAATGATTTTTTATCTACAAATAAAATTTCAATTAGGAAAGCAACTTAATGAAGCTCTTCATATTTTAAAAGTGATTTATATGAGTAACTTCTATTGAATGTTTGAACCTATCAATTATAATAAGAAAAGGAGAACATTTTTCATAAAAATAAATTACTTAGATGTAGTAAATATAAGTCCGACTTACCAGCTTTTATTAGTTTGTAAATCAATATTGCGACGCTATTTCTGTTCACGATTTGCCTGATGGAAAGTCTAAGAGTGCCGTTGACTAAAAAAAAAGTCTTAGTCTAAGGTTGCCTTAGTCGCTATTACTATTCCGGCTAAAAGTGCTTTATGACACTTCACTATAAGAATCCAATGTATAATAAATGTATTTTTTTGTCGTTAATTCGACAAAGAAACGACACACTGATCTGCATAGCTCGACTGTCTTGGAGGTTGTTATTTATTACCGGTGAAAAAGGCGTGACAATTTGATTGAATAATTTATAGTTTTATTAAACTACTGTAACTAGCTGAATGTTATATCTAAAAGTCAGTATGCGTAATTATTTTTCCCGTGTCCGGACAGCACGTCAGTATATTGACTTGCAAAAACAAATTTGGTTTTAAATGGACGGTCGAAGAGTGCCCTAAGAGTTGCCCACTTTTTAATGTGTATTGTAGTAACTGCGACTGTGTTTACCCTTCCAGTCCGATCAACTAACCAATTAAATTGCATTAACTATTATATTTTTCCAATCCGTTTTTTAAATTATTTTTTAATACAGTTGCTCAAAAAGTGGCGTATTGCAGGGACGTATAGCGTTCGGGATGTGGGCTATTACACACTCGTGCTTTTTTTTTACCTTTCCCGAACTCGTGCGTTTTCTTTCCCAACTGTCAAAATAATGTCTATTAAAAAGAAAAACCAACCATGAAGTTTTTACTAAAAAAAGTTTTTATGATTCATGCAAATACGTATATTTCTAAAAAGAAGCTACTAATTTGTTACAAATTTAATGATTTGATTTAATGAGTTAGGTTAGGTTTCATTTCATTTCATCTCATTAAATTTCATTTTCATTTCATATTAATAAAAAAATTCTACTGAAGACTTGGCTGTATGGGCATAGTTCCCTTTGCCTACAAGAATGGGTGAAGGAAAAAAAATCTCTGCCTATCTAAATCTCTGCCTATCCAATCTCAGAAATTTTCTTTGCGAGTTTAGTTGTTTGTTGCACAAAATGAGTAATTTCGACCCTAGTTTTTTTGAATTAAATTAAAACAGTAAATATGCAACCTAAAACTTCCCCAGTTAGTATAAAAAACTATACCAATTTCAATGTATATGTGAATTATAACTTTTATAAGAAATAAATAATTAGTTAAGTTTATTGTGTTTTTATTATTTTATTAAATTGCTTCATTTTTTCGCAACTGTATTAAAAATAGTCGTTCAGAACACGTGCGGAACCGTCATTGCAACTTGTTCCGACTGTCAACCCTCGCCTTCGGCTGCGCCTCGGCTCAGGTAGACATTTGTCGGAACTCTTTGCAATGACAGCCTTTCCGCACTTGTAATGAAATATACTATATTTATTGTGACTCGACACAATGACATGCTGTCATATATCTGATGTTATGCTGGAGTACGGTCCATGAAGTAACTGCTACATACTATAGTAAATTCCTGTAGCAGTATGATGGCTTAGTTGGAACCGGCAACTTACAAGCTGATCCCGAAACGTGACTAAGTCAATTCGCGGTCTGTATACATGTAAGTAGTAGTACTACTTCAGATCGGCAGACTGCCTACCACATTTTAAAATATTTTATTAAGTCAAATTTTTGGATGAGGCGATTTTGGTTATCTCCTTTTTAATGACGTCTATCATTATTTGACAATTTGGCAGAGGATATTTTCCTAAACCTTTAAGCCGCATTATAATACGTCAGTTTAGTTTTATTGTGCTATGCATTGGTTGTTATATAAAATAGTCTTATATGAAAATTTAACAAAATTAACAAATTTAGACCTAGATAATTAAGCTTCACAATAAAAGTATTGTCTTGCTTAATTATCTAGGTCTAATTTTGTTAATTTTTGTCGTAGAATAATAATAATAATCGGACATTTCATAGAATTAAATCCAAGTGAGGAAGTCCTGTGAAATTCTAAGTTATTCAAAAAGCGTACCATTGGAGTATCTCGCTCGTTATAATGTGTCACGTAAAACAATTTGAAAGCCCCTTATCCGGGACTTCACTTGAATACAATAAGAATCGCATACATAGGTACCAAAATTACATAGGTATGTGGAGACATTGTTGTCCGTAGCTTTTGTAAAGCTATTGTATAGTTAAATGTTAATCGATTTTTAGGTTTATGCATAGTATTAATAATACAAATTCACTCTTGCGCGGAGTACCGTTCGCATCTCTGGGACGGCTCTACCAAGTATCTTCTAAATGCCCTGGATTTATTGCAGCGCCGACTTGTCCAAATTATAAGAGATGCAAAAGTTACACAAACTCTGGAGCCCCTGCAACTACGCAGAGACATGGCGGCTCTGTGCGTCCTTTATCCTACAAAGAACAATGTTCCGAGGAGCTCTTTAACCTTGTTCTTACCTCGTCTGGTCAGGGGAAGCCGATTCAGTTGCATTTTGTCGACTGAATCGGCAGTCGAACTAAAAAGTTCGGTGCGTCTTTTCTTTGTAGAACAATCGACAAGTAATGCTTTACCCGCCTATGTGTTCTCGCCATCCTATAACCTTGGATCTTTCAAAGGATGTGTGAATTTGGCCAGCATAGTGACGGCGATAGAGGCAGCCGTAAACTAACTTGATTTTTTCAGTCTTCGTCACTCTTGAACCTCCTCTTGCTTATCATCAGGTGGGTCGGGGTGATAAATATCGTGTCACAATAAAAAAATACTTTGATAGGAATATTTAACCACATTTAATCTATAAGTATAAAATAATGTGGTCACATAATTGACGTTAGTTTTAGTATTTTCTTAAATACTAAACTAACGTCAGTTTTAGTTTTGTTTAGTATAGTTTATTCTAGAATTTTTATTTAAGAACTACGAAAATTTATTCATCAATTTGAATTTCTTATGCCGCTTTTAGTAACCGTTTTAGCCACCAGTCAAATCTTGGGAATATTAGTAAAAATGCGAACATTAATAAAAAATCGTGGGCTACAGCAATAAGCACTACAATGAACTATATGTATGTATTTATATACATACACACTCTAATCAGTATGTTTCAAAAGCACTGGTTTCATATCACAAGACTGAAATCATAGCTGAAATCTCTGATGAGAAACGTATAGCGTGCTGTAATTTCACCGTAATCATGAAAGTAAGGGGTGCGGCGGCAATGAGAGTGCAACGCTTGGATAAATTTGGCGTTCCGTAATAACAGTGGTTCCGTAGATTTTACATATAAGTAGATTTTCAAAATCAAAAGATTTATTTGTTTAATTAAAAATGGTTGTTATATATTATAAAAATAGTCAAAATAATCAAATTGTCACGCCTTTATCCCATAGGTATAGACTATGTAAAAATATATTTTATAATATTATAATTCGAGTAATAGAATATATCTGGTAGATAGAATATATTAGTGGTGTAGTAGTTGCCAAATAGCCTGGCAATCCAAAAGCCTTTGATTTAAAACCACTTGCCAGTTCGTCTAAAGAAAAAAAAAGAATAAACATTAAGCAAAAAAATGCCTTAGCACTGCAATGGAAGTTTTGGTTGCAGTGCTACATTTCTATATTTCTTCAAATCAATCGAATTGTCACGCCTTTTTTCCACAGGAATAGGCAAAGACAATGGAGCGCCACTTGCCACGATCCTGACACAACTCCCTATATTTCTTTTAATAATATATTGAAAGAAATATAGTTCGAAGATTTACTTTTTTAATTATAAAGTTAAAAAAGTAATGTGATTTTGTTCCAGACAACCAATTGACAGAGAAGATACTCTTTAGGAAAACCTACATGAATAATTAAAAATTATTTTTTGTAGTAATTAGAAACATCTTATTATAAATTTGTGTGGTAAAGAAACCAGCAGCTTACTGTTCTAATTACCACGCAAATAATTAACAACTTAATTATACCTGAGATAATTTGCATAGCTTTGAACAACTTTTGTCTGCCTCATTTTGAGCATAAAATTTTAAATTTAAAATTACATCTTTGTTAATTAAAAATTTGTTATCAAGTTATTCTACTTTATTTGTATATAAATACTAATTAATAATTTTAACTATTATAGTTTACTATGAGATATATTTTGACTAAATATGCAGACGGAAAAGCTTTGTTTAATGTTTTAAATAAAGTAGCAAGTGGCAGAATAATACGACTATTCATTTATTCATTTCCCTATTATGAATAATATACGCAAAAGGCTGAACTTCAAGTGAGGTTAGTGAGGTTTTCTCTGACAATCAACCAAGGTAGATAGTGAAAAGCGCGTATATTATTAATAATTTTAATACAATAAAAAGATAATCAAAACATTTACTATGATTAGATAATCTAAAGACGTTCCTTGAGGAAAAAAAAATAAAAGATCCAGGTACTTACCTCTGAAAATATTTTTGATAATAATTAAATAAAAATCTCAAATTTTGCACTTATGTCCATAGACATTACGGTGTATCCTGTGGTCTGTGCATTATAATCAGAAGTTACCTTGGAAAAACACTAGTCATTTTATTCCAATTTACTTCCCTTTGAGTAACGTCGAATAATATTTTTGCACTTTTAAAAATTTTCAAGCCAAAATAGAGGAAAAAGTCGAGATTGTTTAAACGGACTCTCCGTTACTGTTTAAAATACTGAAACGCTACGATTCATTGCATTTAAGTGAACGTACAACCTTACATTAAAATTTTAAATAGTCAATTCGACTCCTTTTACTTCGTTCTGAACATTCTAAATTATTTTAATGAGATGTATTTTGTTATAAATTTAATTTTTTATTTTATAACTGCTTTAAAACGAGTTTTATAGACAATTATATAAAATAAGGCAACTTTTCTTTATCAGTGATATCTGATGCAAAACAATGGACATTTTCGAATGCCACAATAGTTGTAGAATGACAAATATGTATATGTTAAAGATTAAAGAAACGTAAACGTAAACGTAAAGTCCTCCATGGGGTCCAAGATCGCCGACGACTAAATAAAGCATACTTAGTTTAAGGTTGCCTCAGCCATAGTTTAATATGTTGGCCAGAGGTTATTGTAAGAAAACGTTTTAGAACTCAAAAACAAATAATAATAATTAAAAAAGTAAAGTAATTTACACAAACGGATACAAATAACTCTCAGTATCCTTCATCAGGTGCGAATATTGAGATACTTGAAATACTTTTTATATTTCGCAGATGAGCTCAAGTATTTGGCAAAAAAACACATTAACACGCTAACGAGTTTCTCATCAAGACCCTCGTCAGGGAAGCTTTAACGATATTAAAGAAGAAACAATTAACATCTCTAAGACCGTACTTTTCGAAGTAATGAATGCATTAAACTGACATTTTTCTAGATCATTTTATTTACGCCCTAATATATTTTTTCACCAAACAAGACAGGCCTGATCTTTTCTAATGGCGGATGCAAAGTATTATTATGTTTTAAATCTACAGACCGAATCGGGGACATCCTCAAGAAAACTGGATGTCATGACCGTGAGTAGAGCATGTATGAGCATGTATGGTTGTGGATGTGAGGGAGTTGTATCAGGATCGTGGCATGTGGCGCTCCATTGTCTCTGCCTATTCCATTGAAAAAAAAAAGTTGTTGATCGACATTGATAAAGTAATGGATAGTATGGTATAAATCTTTTCACTCGCTGAACCCTTATTGTATTCAATTCGTTTACTCTTATGTAATATTTTTTTAGATTTTAATTTCAAAAATAATATGGTGAGGTATAGGATACCTAGAAAATCATTGTTAATACAAATATATGAATACCCCACACAGTTTCTAGAGAATAGCCAAAAAAGAAGACCTAGATAAATCTAACGAAATGTGTTAATGTTGGTGAAAAACAAAATGAAATTCTCTAAATGTGATGAAAACAGAGTGTGACAATATTTATTATACAATGTATTATATATTTTATTATACCTTTCAAATGAATGCAAAAATAAATAGCTTTATTTGTCCTCTCACATTTTATTGAAAATATTTAAGTTCAGGTAAATAATCACTCAAACAATAATATGAAAAATAAACAATTTGTTGTATTTAATTGTTCGTTTATTTTTTATTAATTTACATAAAGTTCCGTTTATTATTAATAATATTTTTACTTTCAGCTTTGTGCTTAACTGGAATGTAAAATGCACAAAATACTACCATTTGCACAAAGACATTTTAAAGAGGGGACATAATATTCAGTGTATTATTTTTTACATTTCTATACTAAGCTACTCTGCCCTATTAAGCGCAAAAGCGGTATCACAAAAAAAAAAATGATTTTTGTGGCATCGGATAGCTTAGAAAAATACGTGTATTGAACTAAGCCTTATAGCGGAATGTCACTTAAAAGGTATAAAAAAAACGTTATGAAAGATTTCTCTATCTCAGTTTTATTAAACCTTAAATTTCTAAGGATATTAGAGGTATATCAATAATACGTAGGCAATCAGCCGTATATTTGAATACCGCCAAATCTTTTATCGCCAAATCGCCAAAACATTTAATAACCAAAAATAACAATCGATAAATTAGGAAATAACCTAATTTTACAAAACATCAATTATCTCTAAACTAGCTTTCACTGAGATACCGCTTTTGTGCTTAGTAGGCAGTACTAGACATGCTTGTATAATATGATTTTAAAGAAACGTCATAAATGTCACGATTACATAACAAAACTTAAGCACGCAGGCGGACTCAACTTATTTATATTTCAAACAGTAATCAACAAACAAGCTACTTAAGTATAAAATAATAATTAAATTAATGAATACAATATGAATGCCAAAGAATTATCAATCAATCAATCAAATTATCACGCCTTTTTCCAACGGGGATAGGCAGAGAAAACGGAGCGCCACTTGCCACAAATCTGACACAACTCCCTCGCTTCGACATCCACAATTCTCCTCATACAAGCTTTACAATTATGTGCACTAGGCAACCAAATTATTATTTTTTAATCTTTATAGTATTGAACAGTGCCATCCATAGTATAATGAACAGCCAAATAATGTCCCAAAAGTCACGGATGGCTGTTCATAATGCGGTGCTTGTTCCTACATTAATGTATGGGAGTGAAGGTTGGGTATGGCAGAAGATGCATGAGAGTAGAATTAACGCTGTAGAAATGCGGTCGTTAAGGAGTGTATGTGGAGTGACGATAGCGGATAGAATAAGGAATAGCACACTGCGTGATAGATGTGGTTTGAAAGAAGATGTAGTGACAAGGATTGACAAAGGAATGCTTCGATGGTTTGGGCACATGGAAAGGATGAGTGAAAGTAGATTGACGAAAGGAATTTATAAATCTGATGTGGATGGATGCGTTAAACAAGGCAGGCCCAGGAGAGTGTTTTCCGACCAAATCGGAGACATCCTCAAAAGGTTGCCTAGGTTGCCTAGTGCCCATAACCACAGAGCCTGTATGAAGAGAATTGTGGATGTGAAGGAAGCAAGGGAGCTGTGTAAGGATCGTGGTAAGTGGTGCTCCATTGCCTCTGCCTATCCCTGTGGGAAAAAGGCGTGACAATTTGATTGATTGATTGATATAGTATTAAAACGATATTTACTTATAATATTTAAATGTATTATATTATAAAGCTACCATGGTCTAGTGGTAGTGAAATGGTCTCGCAAACCAATACTCCCAGGTTAAGTACCACTTTTCGGTACTAATGTACTTGTATCTATAGTCGCAATGTATTTCTACGATACGAGCACGTTTAATAATTTAGTGTGAAAACGTAATACTCGGATCCTTTTAGAGTAAATATTGTTTTATTTAGATACTTTTAAAATATATTTCAATTCATTACCTTGTTTTATATTCAAAGAGGTTGTCATGTTACCTTTTTCTTAGCACCAAATGAAAAATTACATTTAGTACTTACATGATATTTGTGTTGGAATTTGTTTATACTTGTATTTCTTCGTAACGACTCAAGTTTGGGCCATTAACAACACACTGGCTTGTGTTTTACGTATTTTCTACCTCGTTCCTTATTGCTTATTCGTTTTTTTCAATGTAGGTAATGATATGTTTTCTTTGCGTTGTATATTTATTAAAAGTATCAGATTTATTGTGAGGTTGCCTTATTCAGTACGAATATTTGATGATAAAAAAAGAGGCAGATATTTGCTCTAGGTCTGGTTATCAAAGAATGGTAAGCAGTCATGCCCAGTCTGCCACTTACAAGTCTGTGAAGTGACTTAGTCGCGTTTTGGGATTAGCCTGTAAGTTGCCGTTTACAACTAGGGCGGCATAGTGGATATGACTGCTACTTATAGTTATTTAACTGTAGTAGCAGTTATCTCCATTAATGGACAACACTCTTGCTTAACATCAGGTGGGGAGCTGTCATAATGTCGAGTCACAATAATAATAATATAAAATCAAAATTAAAATTTTAAAGGAACCCCCGAAACGCCTGGAACCACTTTGGTCATATCATCAGCTTTATAGTAATAAACAACATTAGTCATGGCTCAATAGTTATATCCCTTGGATCCTTATGGTGCATCATCAGATAACTACACTAGGTCTTCAATTTGATAATGGCCCAGCTAATGGCTCATAGAGAGTAACAATTTTAGTTAAAGCACTATGATATTATCTGTAATTGATTTGCTGATCTGAGAGGATTCATGATCAGATACTCCCGATCTTCAATTTGATAACGGCCCAGCTAATGGCTCATAGAGAGTAACAATTTTAGTTCAAGCACTATGATATTATCTGTAATTGATTTTCTGATCTGAGAGGATTCATGATCAGATACTCCCGATCTTCAATTTGATAACGGCCCAGCTAAAGGCTTAGTTAAAGCACTACAGTTCTATCTCTTTTTTTTGCTGATCAATTGATATCAATTTGCTGATCTGAGAGGATTCATAATGGTGCATCATCAGATTGCCCGGTCTTCAATTTGATGACGGTCCAGCTAAATGCTCTTAGTGAGTAACAATTTTAGTTAAAGCACTATAGTTCTATCTCTTGTTGATTTGCTGATCTGAGAGGATTCATGATGGTGCCTCATCAGATACTCTCGGTCTTTAATTTGATAACAGTCCAGCTAATGGCTGGTAGTGAGTAACAATTTTAGTTAAAGCACTATAGGTCCATTTCTTGTTGATTTGCTGATCAGATCTTCATCAATTGTAGCTAAGAACCATCTCGATCACGTCAGCTTTCAAATGAAACAAACCGCATCGTAATCGGTCCATTCGTTTAGGAGCTACGATGCCACAGACAGACACACAGATACACAGAGCCACAGATACACAGATACACAGACAAGTCAAACTTATAACACCCCTCTTTTTGGGTCGGGGGTTAAAAATAATAATATTTAGCAAAGATTTCCGTGAATGAAATAGTTTAAATTAATTAACATCAAATGTAAACTTCATTTTCATAGAAAATTATACTCAAGAGTATCATTGCAGAATGCGACAGACTCCTTATCTCCAGTAGAAAGGGGCAAAGCTTCTCTTATTACATGAAACGTTTAAGATAATAGTAAAACCAACTGTCAGACGTTCAAAGCATCTGTATGTTTTTGATTTACGTTTAGAAATTAATATAGCAAACTCAAATACTATTGTGGGTTTAGGTAAATTTTGATCTACGAGTAAGTAACTATTTTAAACTAATTATTTTCTGTAAATATTATATTTATCGACCGACAACAGATAAGGAAAAAAGGTTCTAGAGTGGAGGCCTCGAACTGGCAAACGCAGCGTGGGTAGGCGTCCAGTAGATGCAGCTGGCATCTTGTCGATAGAAACGCCTTCTGCTAATGATGATGGTAATGATGGATATTATTGCTTAAAATATTACGTTTCTTTAAGATAAGTTTTAGAAATTATATTAATATACTTATATAGTCGATTTTCACGGCCTACGATAATGGCTAAATGCTTCCGAAAATTGTTAGATTTGAAATAAGAAATAAAATTAGGTAGGTACCTAATTGTAAGCCGCATTTTGTGATTGTTAATATTTTACTACTTCACTACTACTACTGTGAAGAGAATTGTGAATGTGAAGACAGTGAGGGAGTTGTGTCAGGATCGTGGCAAGTGGCGCTCCACTGTCTCTGCCTATCCTTGTAGGAAAATGGCGTGACAATTTGATTCATTCATTGACTACTATTACCTCAATTTATTTTATACATTCTGTAAACTTTTAAAACGTATCTTATTATTTATTTGTGAAATATTTTTATACTTAATTTAAAACAGTCGTAAAATAATATATATTATTTTAATAGAAAATAGTTTAATTTCAATGTATATTTTCAATTTAAATAATACTGTTATGTTGATTCTAATGAAATATTAAAGGCTCACATTCCTCCGTAATTAGAAAATTTAATTACAAAAGTTGATAATATGTAGACGTACGTATGTCGTTTGAATGTAATAGGCTTTTAACAATGTGTTTATAGTCATGTGTTTTAAATGTGTTTTGATTTGATATTTTTTAATATAGCACATCATATTTTTTCGATGACAGTATCCTGCCTGATGTTATGCTGAAGTGCGTTCTACCAGAAGGCTAATTGTAGAGTTTTTTAATCGCAGATAGCAGTCGCATCCACTATGCCGGTTAAGTTTGAACCGGCCACATACAAGCTGATCTCGAAACGCGACTAAGTACCACTGTTTAATAACCAGACCCGGTTATTAAATATAATAGACGCCTCTTTTTTTCAATCAATCAAATTGTCAAGCTTTTTTCCCACAGGGATAGGCAGAGACAATGGTGCGCCACTTACCACTATCCTTACACAACTCCCTTTTTTCATTAACAAATATTTTCAATATTTATTATAATTAATAAAGAGACAGGGAGAATCGTGGCAAGTCTCTGCCTATCCCTGTGGGAAAAGGCGTGACAATTTCAGTTGATTGTTTAATTTGAATTATTAAATATTACAAATTAACAAATATTTGCTCCGACCGGGAATCGAACCCAGACTTTACACGCCACAAACAGGAGTGCTAGCCACGCCTGTCGCTAAATAATCATGCATACAACTCGTATTGTTGTACTCGTATGAATATTTGCAGTGTTCACTCATGTATATTTTTTCCTATGCCACGTTTCGATGGTGTAATAAAAAAGCTACCATTTTGGAATGTTTTGGACGTGTACAGAGAACGAATGATTGATGACGTTCCGTACATACATATATATAAAAGGTGAGATTATGTTTTATATTATAAAAAATCCTTTAAAATAGAATTTTACTTATGTTATTATTTATTTAAAACATCTTCGATTGCAAAATAACAATTTCAAAATAAGAGTAAAATAAATCGTATATTTTTAGCATGGAAACATTGTTTGACTGTATATGTTTTAAAAAGTTCTTTAAGACAATATCAAGGTTCCAGAGGGGTTCATCCAGTGGTTAAGTATCTGACAACTTGATGGATAGTTTCACAGAGCTTTAGACAAATGCAGATTGCTATCTTTAGAAAAGAAACACGCTAAACTTTATATAGGATTTATAAATATTCTAACCTAAAATTATGTTTCGATTATAAAAACAATTACAAGTCACACTATACGAATCCTTTTTTTACAAAGATTCTGAACCAATAAATAGCTAAATTATTTGTTAAATCATGTAGAAAAAATATAATTAAAGCATATTTTTCATGAAAACAATTAATATTTGGTAATATATTAGGCATTATATCTATTTACTTTCGTCGTGTTGTTTTTATAGTACGTTTAGTATAGAAGCTAGCTGTAGCATAGAAATCTAAAAAAAAACAAAGTCAATCGCCTTAAGTTTAGTACTCGCAGAAGCATTGTTGAATATATACAAAATGTACATATAAAATAAGGTATTAAAAACGGTATGGAAGGATTTGTAGATAGGTGACATGAATATTCTATTTTAATCCTCGAAATCCAGAGGCTAAACAATAGAATACTATTATGCCTGATAATATTAAATAGTTAACGTTAGAAGGATTAAGATAAAAGATGTTTGTGGCTTACTATAAGGTTTAATATGATTATTTAAATCTGGGGCGTTTCAAAAGCATTAAAGCCTTTTTCTGTTTCATTGAAAGATGTACCAATTTCTTAGCATCCATTGCTTCATCGTGCAGTCCGTCGCGTGGCAGATGAGAGTGGAGGCAGCGTTCTGCACCGGAAAGTGGTCTTAGTGCCTCTACGACATGTAACCCAACCAAATGTAAGACCTCACCAAATATTGTAAGACCCTATTAATGCCGCCTTCGACAAAACAATGTTCACGCAAAACCTCAAAAAGAAGTAGTAGGTCTACCAATAAGATTCGAGTATTACATACCAAAAAATATGATACTCAATCTGTCGGTAAACATTCAAAAATATTTTTGTAGTTGTAGAATAGACAACACATAATTTGCCCAGATCATTTTCACAATGAGAAAGACTCAAATTATCTGTCTGTAACGGAATTTAATCAATGTTTCAACTTCGTTCATTGTCTCTATTAGCAATTTTCAAGAAACGCGTCTCGATTGACTGATGTAAGGGAGTTTTTGGTACATAAAGCACAAGTAATATACAATATACACATATAATATACATAACACTGTGATAAAAAAGTAGTAAGACTTTTAATCACAGTAATATATCGACGGTTTCCGGGCTATTTGTTTAAACGACTAGCCGATATTGAGTGAATTTGGTGACGATCAGAGCACTTTTTTGGCGCTTTTTTTTACCTAAACATGCCATGTTTAGGGTAAACCGAAACTTCATTATATGAACCGACGCGATATTTGTCCTTTTTATAGAAAGTGTACCTGAGCCACGCGAGTTTATAATGATTTATACTTTAAGCGTTTTTGCCTTTCACACAAATCATCTAAATAACGAACTATATAACAAAAAAATTAGGAGTTAACAATATTTTTTATTGCATAACATGGAAACACCCTGCCAGATGTCCTAGAGGCGACTACCACTTTATTTATTATAGACATCCGATTTTACTCGTTTCAAATATCGTACATTTAATAGATAAGTAGATATTTATACTTTTTTTCATCTTTTAACATATAGGTATAAAATATACATTAGTATCAGCAGATTCAAGGACTGTCGGTTTGCGTGACCATTTCGATCCACTACACGACGGTCACATTTTTAAAAATCGACTTAGGTACTTTAAATTGACCTCTATCCCTTATATATACTCAAATTGATCGTCGGTGGCTGTTCGTTTATTTAATAATTCATGATAGGGTAACAGATCCCAACAAGTGAAAAGTAAATATTTGCTCTAATCAGTCACAAAAAGTTGTTTGTAACTCTCACAGCTACGTGCCCGAAACAAAACCCAGACATTTATTATTATACTTGTTGTTTTATTTATCTTTAATGTCTTTCAAACTCATTAGTAATTTTAACTGATACAAAATAATTTGAATCGGTTGGAAAGACTTTACAATAGTCTTGACATTTTATTTTATTATGACTATAAATTGTCTTTAACCCAGTAAGTTCTATGGCGGATGCGTAAGTTCCAGGTTCGATTTTCGGTAAAAGCAAATACCGGCAGCAGCTTTTACATAATAATAGTAAACAATTTTTGATTTATTTACTATTACAAATATCAAATTTCGATATGCTCAATATGTCGTTTAGAGGAAGTACCATCATATTCAAATAAACAGACCGTGAAGTTCGGGTTCCAACTATAGCGGGCCGGCATAGTGAATTAACTAATATTTGCGATTATTAAACTGTAGTAGCAGTTGCCTCCTTTGATGGACTGCACTGCAGCTTATCAATTAGGCGAGTTGCTGACATAAATGCAAGTCATAATAATAAAAAGTAACAAACAGTAAAATCTGCTTCCTAAACAAGCGCTACAATATTTTTTAAACAATAAATGCATACGTATTTTAATTTTAAAATCTAAATATCTACTATAGAACTATAGGATTTTGTATAGTAATTTTCTTGTTAAACTGCTAGATATCACGTTTGTTCGTGAAGCAGCAAGCAAACTACGTGTCAAAGTTGAATGAATCAAGTTTGTGGGAGTTGATGCCAATCATAGTAACTATGTCTTCTGCATCCGAGTTAAGTTTCCATGTCTCTACATTGTGCAATAACTAAAATTATTATTTCATATGCTTCAATATTATATGTATTATTATTTCATGTGATTACAACCGTGTGAATTATTGCAACCAATATTTGTTTCATTGCTTTTTGTTGTTAATAAAAAAGATATTTGCTCCAGGTCTGGTTATCAAATAATGGTAGGCAGTGGTGCCCAGTCTGTCGATCAGAGGCTTCTTCTGATCCGATCACTGAAATATGGGTTTGAAGTGACTTAGGCGGGATGCTGTTATATGTCGAGAAACAATTTAAACAAAAATAACTAATTAAATTGTATACAGGTCTTATCTTGAATACGATTTCCATTTCTTTGTTAAATCTGTAAAGGATTTAATATACATATTTTAATATTAATTATAATGAAATGTCATATAAGTAGGTGAAAATATCTATATTTATGTTTTCCATATAATTCAGAACATGCCTCGGTGAAAACATTCGAAATGTCGAGAGCGGAGCAAAGCGATGACAGAATATATCATCGTAAATGAGAAAAGTTTGATTGGAGCAAACCTTCAGAAATTCATTAGCGCACGCAGGCGAGCGGTAAAACGAAATTACCCCGACACGGCAACGAGTACCGTTAATAAAAACTTTAGAACCTGCGCCCGTCTTGGATCTCAGCCAGTCGAGTTTGTATCCCATACCGGGCTATTGGCAACATTAATTTTCTAAAGTAGGGAATATAAGTTGGCCGTATGTGTGTTGAAAACGAACGCGAAACCATCCACCAAACTTACCGAGAACAACTGAACAAAACCAAAAGATATGTTCCTCGTTAACGAGAAACGTAATTCTAAAATCTTCGCATTCAAACTCCAAACAACATGGTGCCAGATTAATATAAATTATTCTGTTGAAATTCATTATACTGAGGTGAACGTAACTTCCGACGCGAGACATAGAGCGTGGAGTGAGTTTACTCATGAACAGTTGCTTCGGGGTGTAGATTCTCTCAGCACAACTCTCACTAGGGTTTCCCTTCCGTTACAAAATTCTAGCAACATGAAGCCGTCGTTGAGGCTCAAGTTTCGCGTAATAACATTACAGTAATGACGTCATTATAGCTGTACTGGAGCTCGCAGTTGCAACGGTGCAATGAAAAGGCCGCAATGCAATTAAATTTAATGTGATACTCCATTTTCGCCTCGCTACATTTAGACTTTTAAGGTATCAAGTAGTTAACACCGCTTTTTTGTCTTTTAATTTTCCATGCTCTGATTTTCCCCTCGTAGACTTTTGAACTGAGTATTTCACGATATATAATCACATTGAATTGTTTTTACTTTGAGTTTTTAAAAGCAGACTCAAACATGATGTTTTTTTGTTCGTTCATTAATGAGTCTCAAAATCTTCTTTAAAAAAATTATGTTTTACTGATGCATAAAACACTGTTTAATTATTAAACTAGAGCGAACAATCACTCAACAAACTTCTGTCAAAACTAAAAAAAAAAACGAAATAATAAAAAATCACCAATCGGAATTACACGACCAAATGCACATAAAACAAGCAAGAAAACAAAAACAACAAGAAGCCTCTCAATTTGGTACTGTAATAAGACGGTGCCGATATTTCACGCACATTATAGGCACTTGTCTTAGGCGTTACACTAAGACAAGGAATTGCGTTAGTTGTTTTTAAATCTGTCTTTAATAGACGTTAAACATTTAATAAGCGCCGTCTATGAGTTATCGGGGGAACCTTTGCGCGTCGTAATGGATCTTATGGTCCGGCGTTAATTATTTTTGCAATCATATATCAATTGATATATTGAATTTATACTAATTGTGTATTATTTAGTAAGAAAATAAATAATACAGTTTGAGCATAATTTTTTTAGGGTCTTTATGCTTATTAAGACCGCATGCTACTGCCCATGCCTAATGATAAATAATCCGTCGAAGAACAAGTCTGGATTATTCAAGAGTGGTAGGCAGTGGTACCCAGTCTGCCGAACCAGGGTAGTACCACCACCTACAAGTATACAGACCGTGAAGAGATTTGGTCGCGTTTCGGGATCAGCTTGTAAGTTTCCGGTTCCAACTAGGCCGGCATAGTGGATGTATGACTGCTACTCACAGTTATTGAATTGTAGTAGCAGTGACATCCATTCATTCATGGACCACACTCCAGCTTATCATCAAGCGGGGTGCTGTCATATGTCGAGTCATAATGAAAAAATAATAAGAAAAAGGCTGTGCAGCACAGGTAACGATATAAAGAATATACCTTATTTTTGTATTATATATTTTTTAGTTAAGTAAAAATATTTATGATAATGTATAAAACAATAAAGGCATATAAGTGGTAATCTAAATTTAAATGTTGCAGAGAATTATCGATTGTAGATTGGCTATTATGTTCAATCTACAATCGAAAAGCTATTTGCCACAACTTGGAAATATTTCCTATTGCGACATTTGACGAGGAGAAGTAAAACCACTCACCGAAGGCAATTTCCCCTTTTTCGAGTTAAATGTCGTCGAAGCAAATGGTCGTATAAATTGGTTCTGGCAGTTCATATAGTAAAGGGATCGTGTTGACTGGGAAGGTCTACTTAATAGTTGTACCTGAGGAAAATATTTAAAAACGCACAAAGAGCAACTATTGAGGATTATTAGGTTTTAGCGTTCACTTCGTGATCGTTGTCAATTTTGTCCACCAATTTATTTATATGGAATTTAACCTTTATGTACATTTTTTTTATTATTTATATATTTTTTTGTACTAAATATAAACGAAATTACTTTATTATTGATTTTTATAAGAATATTAATGTGTAAATGGGTGATAAATAACTATTGTTCAAACTTAATATCTCGTGTGTATACAACTTTAATTAAAATTTAAATTGCTTTTTTTAATGTTTTTTTTTCCATTTCTATACTAAGCTACTAAATCTATTTGTGACATAGTAACCGACCAACCAAAGGATCGTAGTATCGCTAAGTAGTGTAGAGCAAAAGCCTACCACTGCCTACCACTAAAGAGTGGTAGGCAGTGGTACCCAGTCTGCCGACCCGGGGTAGTACCACCACTTACAAGTATACAGACCGTGAAGTGATTTGGTCACGTTTCAGAATCAGCTTGTAAGTTGCCGGTTCCAACTAGGCCGGCATAGTAGATGTGATTGCTACTCACAGTTATTGAATTGTAGTAGCAGTGACATTCATTCATGGACCACACTTTGGCTTAACATCAAGCGGGGTGCTGTCATATGTCGAGTCACAATAAAAAAAATAAAAAAAAGTTTACATTAAATGTGTCAAACAGTGATGCCACATGATGCCACGGATGTGTGGTGATGCCACATGGCTCTTCAATCTATTCATGGACAGTTGCCTAAAAAAGATTGCATGAAATCAAGTATGGTTTGAGAATGAATAACTTGGTGATCAAAAGTCTCTTGTACGCAGACGTTATTCTTGCATCTTTGGCGTATAAGTTACAGGAAATAGTTACTATCATGAATGTCGAATTATAGAAAAATGAATTAGAGAGAGAGAGGTTGAAATGACAGAATGTGAGACCAAAAAAAAGTGGAACAAGTCAATTTGTTTACTTGGGAAGTATGTTTACTAGGGATGAAAAATGTGATGAAGCTATTGAGGGAAGAGTAACGTAGTGAACGGCGCCATCCATATTATAATGAATAGCCAAATAAAGTCCGAAAAGTCAAGACTGAGTGAAAGTAGATGAACTAAAGAAATTTATAAATCTGATGTTGATGACCCAGAAGGGTGTTCACTGTTCATCGACCAAATCGGAGACATCCATAAGAAAGCTGAGTAGCCTATAACCATAAAATGCCCATAACCATAGAGCTTGTATGAAGAAAATTGTGGATGTGAAGAAAGGATGTGAAAAAATCAATCAAATTTGAAGGCTCTGCCAATTTGATTGATTGATTGATTGATAAGTTTAATTTTATTGATTTATTTACATTTTTACTAATTAAATAGTATGTATCTTATAAATAATTTATATGTTTAATATGTGTACATCAGGACGGCGGGTGTATTATAACGAATACGTATGCAGTAAGCATAAAAGCAATGTACCTTAACATAGTTAAAAGAAGTGACAGATCGAACTACTTTGGTTTTCCTGTTTCTATGATACAATCACTTTAGTAGCATAGAAGTGTAAATAAAATAAAAAGCCAAATTGTTCACGATTTAGTTTGAAATTGCTTTAGCTAACTAGGAAGAGAAAGAAAAAATTCATTTTTTTGGAATTAAACAATTTATATTTTTTCCTTGTCGATCTGTCACTTACAAGAATTATATTAAGGTACATTTGTATGACAGGTCACAAACAGTTTATGCGTTTTTAGTCAGGTTTAGTTGTCACTTGCCATTCTGATATCAGAATAACAAAATACCGCTCTGTTACTGACAGTCATATCAGTAACAAAATCCGTAATTTCGTATTTTCTCTTAACATAATCCATTATAATTTATTGGCGTACTATGTAAAACTGGGTAAAGGAGGTGTACTAGTTTTAATAAAGTTTATTTCTGTTATTTGTCTAAAACTTAAATTAATGCTAAAATGTTCATACATTCCCCCAAATGAACCACAATCACCTATCAAAGAAATTACCGATCGTTATTAAATGTAAAATCAAGCCTATATAAATTGGATAGGTTAAATGCGAAAGTCTCAAAGGATTTCAATATTGATAATCAGTTTGTAGCAAACATTTAACCGAATTAACCTTCTTTTGACTTTGATTGGATTAAATACTAATTGTATTTAAGTTGTTAATTTGTAACAAGATAATCGACCGTTCGAGAACTTCGTATATTTAAAGTTTCATCGCAGTGGTTTAATTTGACTACAGTTTAAAATTACGCAATTTAGCCCTACTAGTTTCCCTTTTGAAATGTTTATAGAACCTGATATTAGTAAAACAATTATTATTTTAACAAGATAAATATGATTTGATAGAAGATGTAGTGGCAAAAAATAAAAAAGGGTTGTTCCGATGTTTTGGGTACATTGAAAGAATGGATGAAAGGCAACGACAAAAGAGGAGAGCTAAATGGTAAAACTTGAGAAATTATTGTTTGATTAAATTAGGGACATTCTCAAAAAAGCAGAGGTCCGCAGTGCCTATAACCATAGAGTATGTACGAAAAGAATGGATGTGAAGAAAGCAATAAGATTGTGTCAGATTCGTGGAAAGTGGCGCTCTGTTGTCTCTGCGTATTTATGGGGGAATTAAGACGTGACAATTGATGGATTTATTTTTTATTTCATGTGCTCATTTCATTTACTTCTCGCCTAAAGATTTGTGTATCTACATTCTACACAAACATATGCCTCCCACGTTTTCTTCCCATCTTATAACCTCTAGCATAGTGACCGCGATGGAAGCAACACATTGGAGGTCAGATGTCACAATAAAAATATTAGTCAATCAACTTGTCACGCCTTTTTCCCACAGAGATAGGCAGAGACAATGAAGCGCCACATACTACGATCCTGACACAACTCCCTCGCTTCCTTCACATTTACGATTCTCTTCATACAAGCAAGCTCTATGGTTAAATAAATAAAGTAAATATTTTTTAATAGTTGTAAATAAATCGTTTTAGCCGCTCTTTTTGTTTGCATAAAATGTTGTATTTTATGCAAACAATATATACGATAATGATACCTTCTTACAATGTAATGTGGAATCAGTATTACATTCTTTTTTTTGTAAAAGAATTTCTTTTATTTTCCTCTTACTTCTTGTGAACAAAGGAAAGTCAATATACATTTTCTCCCTATATCAAATCATTTAGCTAATTCGTTCCTAACACTCCCTATTCCCTTTGAAATTTGTTATGACGAAAATTCTCTAAGATTTTTTAACAGCAAGCCTTGAAAAGAAACATCTGTCGGTAGGTACAACTGCTTTCTTTCTTTTGTTCAGTGCTGACACAGCCAATTTATATAAGCTACACGAATATAAGGCCCATCATTTATTCCATACCTCAAACGTCGAGTAATCAAGGATTAGGTAGCGGTTCGAAATATTTCGAGAAATTTTCTTTGTAAAAATATACTAATCATGAGAAACTAATGAAATTAAACCAAGATGTAATAGTGAAATTGAAACTAAAATAGTGATAGGGTATGATTAAGCAGGTTAATGCAAGCCTGTGACAAAAATATAATCTGACAATAGACCCGCTTAGAAAATAATACGGGATAAAATTTATGAAGGGTATAAAATCGTTTTTACCTTTTATTTTATCCGTCGAGTTCAATAGACAACAGGTAATGATTTAGTGTGTTATATTGCAAATATAAACCAAACCAATGTATCTTGTTTTAAGATACTTATAGGTATTTAAAATGAAGACTACTTGAATTTCCGTGCATAAGAGTACATAGTTTTTTTTTTATTGTGACTCCACATTTGACCTAGACTTACTTGACAATAAGCAGAGAAGTTGTGTCAGGATCTTGGCAAGTGATGCTCCATTGTCTCTGCCAATTTCTGTGGTAAAAAGGCGTAATGATTAGATATATATCAATCATAACTAATAGCCATTAATAATATTCATAAACTTTAAAATAAAATAAAAACGTAGCGTTTTAATTAAAGTAAATTTACTTCTGTTTCATCAAATCTCTCACAAAATTTAATTTGTAAGAACCGTCAACGCTCCAAGGTAGAAGACACAAAAAGGCTTTGCAAATTCCTTCCCAAAACAAATAACTGCAAGTGAATTCCCAATCCTGGTTTCGTCGCTGCTTCGACAAACTTCCAAGCCTCGAATCGTAAATTATAGAAATGTTACTGTTGGGACTTCTATTCGTGAAAATTCAGGACATTTTGACAAACAACCCGATATAGTCTAAATTATGCAAATAATTCAAAATATTGCTATCTTTTCAATATTTGCCCAGTATTTATTTTAAAGTTTTTATTACGCTTCAAACCACAGCGTAGTTATGCAAATTTTATGTATCAAAAATTATTGATAAATAACTATATAATAAGTAAATAATATAATATGAAAAGTTTCAACCAAACGTTGCCTGGAAGAGTTTTTTAGTAATAAGGTCGCCTTTAGTGTCACTATACTTTAGTAGCCACTATACAAGTATATTTAAGTTTTAAATAAGATTATTATGTTTTACAATAAAATAATTATATTATAATTATTATATTATAATTAAAATAATTATATTATAATTATTATATTATAATTAAAATAATTATATTATAATTATTTTTTATAAACGTACTCAAATATTGATTAATCACGTTTAATGTTCCCCATCTTATAACATTGGATACTTCAAGCAAAGCGTGATATAAAAAAGGCACATTTGCTTATTACCAGAAAGATGTGATTTTGAAATTATTTATGAGCCAAAAGGATATCAAGATTAAAACCTTTTTCCTAATAGTTCAGCTAGGCAAACAAATTTGAAGATATTTTATTTATATTTAGATATATATATTTGTCTGTGGTATCTATATTTTGCCTCCACTCATAGACCGCAAACCAGCACATAGCACTTTGACATTAGAGCGTTGCCTCCACTCATAGATTGTAATTTAGCTCAAAGCACTTCGACATTAGACGGTCATATGTCGAGATACAATAAAAAAATACATTCCAACTATACAAATTAAATTCATCACAGTTAGTAATTACTTTTTATAATAAGTCACAAACATCTTATAGTTAGTTTTAGATATCTGATATAATCTGATTTTATCTGAAGATAAAAACTGTATCTCATTCAAATGAGCAGTAACTTTTTGCTATCCTGATGGACTCATTGCCAGCAGAAGTTTAACAAAGCGTACCACAATCTCGCTGTAGTGAATCTGCTTTCTGTTGATACTGGTAAACTACGATCATAAACTCGTTGATACACTAAAACTGTTGTGACATCTAGAAATGACATCTACATGTTTAAATATTTATTTTTAGGTGTGTAATAGGTACGAGTATAAATATATAGTTCTCACTCTTTTGAGGTGATAAATAATATGTTTCACTGAATATATTTTATGCACAAAGGCGAACTTAATTTCCTTAAACATTCTCCGCCACGGTAGTCTAAGAAACCAATTGATAGATTAAAATAAACCGTAAAATAATAAATGAATTAATAATTATTATTTGAATAAATAATAACACAACTATTTCTAAGTTACTAAGCTTGGTACCGAAGTTCTAAAGGCCTATGTTTAGCAGTGGAAGTTTTCTGGCTGATGATGACGATAGTTGGTACCGGTAAGTGGTTTTGAACCGGAGGCAGTTGGTTTGCAAGGACATGTCACGACCAGCACACCACGGTCGCCTTTCGATTGTATTTTAATTCCATATTCAACACCACTCAAAGCATTGCACTGACGTCGCCCTAATAAAGAATATATAATTTTTCTAACTCAAGGAAATTATACTGATAATAAACTTTTTATTTAACTGCTATACTTTATTTAGGTCATGCATATAACCTTTACGATAAAAAAGAAACACGAAATTTTCCTCTTTGGAGACCTATTAAAATTCCTTAACCATAGGAAAATGTAGGAGAAATAACTTTTTTTTTCGAAATTATTTTGTCAAATAATTATACACGAGGTCGAAAGTACTTTCTATTGTTTTGGGGACTTGATACAAAATTTCAGAAGAAGCTGTTATCCTAATTGGAAAAGTTCATCGGACGTTTAAATTTGAAATCGTTTCTTGGAAATCTTGAAGGACTATGGAGTTATAAAACTTAGATGTTGTTTATATTGTGAAAACTTTACAAAATAAATTGTTTTTTTTTTTTAATGGGAAACAAATCGGTTTGCGTGCGGATGTTTGTTCTTTTAATTTACTTTGATTATTGTCTAATCCATTTTTTTTTATCCCTAATTAAAATTACTTTTTAATATTTTAAATACATTGGTAAGGGAAGCGAAGGAAATGTGGATCGTGGCAAGTGGCGCTCTATTGTCTCTGCCTATCCCTGTGGGCAAAAGAGTGACAGTTCAATTGATTTGATTTCTGTACTAAGACTAATGCATTAGTACCGGTCAGAGGTTTTAAACTACTACATTCTGTCGACCGCATAGATAGTCGAAGTAAAAAGTTCGGTACGATCTTTCAGGCAAAGTATGAAAATGCACCTCAGGCTAGCATAGTGGCAACGATTGAAGCAACTCTTAGACTTCCCCTTAGTCTAAGAGTAAGCCACCAGGCAATCGAAGTCAGTTTCAATAAAAATAAAGTAATATTATATGTTAATAATAAATTTAAAAAAAATAAATGCGTTATTTTAAATACAGAAATTCATAATAACAAAAATAATAATCTAAAACCGTTACATACAGACAGTGAAATAATTCAAACAAATACGCCAATCATGGTGATATCCAGAGAGGCGTGAAGTTTAAACCATGGTAATTAAGGCAATTGTTCAAGCTTTAAAATTGATTTCCTTTTCCCTTCAATGTCAATGTTGAAATTGATATGGGATAATTAAATTGAAGGCCAAATTTATATATTTTTTTAATTCTGACTTTCAACTGTTTTAGACTTTCTGATGGTAAGCAATAGGAGTTCAAAGAGCGCCGACAAAAAAAACTGAGTTTAGGGCTGCCACTAACGAACTCAGAACGCCTTTTAATTTCGCTGGCTGCCAAAGTCCCCATCATACAGAGGTCTCTGATCCCCATCACTTTGCTTACTGCAATTAATTTTATTTTTTATTTTACACAGAGCTACTAAACGTGCTTCCATCATAAATACAAGTACTACTACTGAGACTAGAGTACCTAATATTAATGATACATTGGTGCAGCTAAGTGGTTTTGAACCGGTAGTTCTTGTTTGTGTGACCATTTTAGTACCTATTGGTCTAGTGACTACGAAGTTACAAGGATTTACAAAGAAATGCTTTGATGGTTTGGGCACATGGAAATGAAAGTATAAGTAGATTGACGAAAGATATTTATAAATCTTAAATAGTTGGATGCTTTAATCGTGGCAGACCCAGAAGGGTGTAATCCGACCAAATCGAAGACATCCTCAAGAAAGCTAAGAGGATTGTGGGTGTGAGGGAAGCGAGGGAGTTGTGTCAGGGTCGGGGCAAGTAGCGCTCCATTGTCTTTTGTTGAGGAATGCTTTGCCAGCTCATGTGTTCTCTCCATCCTATCACCTTGGATCCTTCAAGCGATGCGCGAAGAAGCACATTTGGCCGGCACTCTTGGACCTCCTCTTGATTATCATCAGGCGGGTCGAGGTCAGATGTAGTGTCAGAATAAAATAAAATAAAACTATCCTTGTGGGAAAAAGGCGTGACGTTTCTTTTGATTAGTTGATACATAGGTAAGTATACATTAATAGACATGAAACATTAATAGACATGTCAGTTTTTATTTAACATTTGTCTAAACTTTAATTTGGTTCAATTGGCTAATTAGAGGTTATTTTAAATTATCTTGGAAGTTTTCGGGTGTTATATAACAATCGAAAAATTCCAATTCCAATGCGCTACATATTTAATTAATTATTAGTAATTAACACATTTCAAGGCTGAGCGAACCATACTGAATAAAATGCCAAAGTATAAAAATAAAATAACTATCGCTGCTGATACAAATATAAATAAAGGTTACCATATTAAAACGGATAAAATTCCTAACAAACACTCCTTGATTAACCACAAATCGATATGCGTCGAGGTCGAATAATTCTATAGCGGACTAAAGCCATGTTTATATTTGAACGATAACTGACAGCCGGCGCAGTGCCCGACTACGATACATAAGAGCCACACGTGTGTCATTAAAAAATAAATTTTAACGGAGTGAGATAATTGTGTGTGCTAAGTCATAATGTCAAAGCCTGTTGATTTGGAAACATTCTCAAATGAACAATTCAAACAGTTCTTTAATTCCTTTGATCACGTGTTTTCGGATTGCGATGGTGAGTCGAGTGTGATATCATCGTACGAGCAACATATTATGCGTGTGTGCGTGTGTTATCAGTGTGTATCAAATCAAACGTATGGTAGTATTTGTGCACGTGTATTTTTTTCCAAAGCAATCACTGGGCAGAGATTGTAATTAAATCCTTATCGTGAATTGTAATTATTAACAACCCATTGTTTAAGTAATGTAAAAAATTAGGTACAAGTTTTGTAATTACAACAAAATTTTGTTTTAAAATTAAACAGTCATTAATAGTAGATTCGCCAATATAGGAGTATTACATATTTATTTCCGTTATGATTACGTTTGATTTATTTATTGTTCCATGACCCGTTTAATAGGTCAATGGGACAAACATTTAATTGGTGTAAATTAAATAATAAGAATTAAACACTTTTTTTATGTGGATTCACAGACACACATTTTTTATTGAAATTATATTCTATGTAAACAAACAATCCCATATTTTTATAATTTTTTACATGTACCAAAGCTAAAACAATTCATTGTAAATTAGTCATGAAAATTGGGAAAAAAATATTCATGCGTCCATATAGCTCAACTACGACCGGGGATCGAACCTGGTCGCAGGTAGAAGAGATCAAACCCTCTTCCATAAATTTAGATATCTATCCCTTATCAGCTAGCAACTTGGTAAAGTCATCTTCGCAATTTTAACATAGTATTTATAATATTTTAGGTGTAGTATGGTCCAAAACTCCACTACCGAGAACTGGGGAATTCTTTAAACTAGTGAAAAGTTTGGGTAAGACCGTACACTTTGTATCAAACAATAGTTTGAGAACACGCGAAAACTACAAGGAAAAATTCGACGCGTGCGGAATTGAAAATGGAGTTGTAAGTGGTATATGAAAAGTACTACACTCGGGGACAAAGAAACCCACCTCTTTTCATTTTTCATTATTAAAACAAGTTTATATTTCAAACTCAAGTCTTAAGCCTTTACTTCGGTAAAATAACTAAGAATCACGATTTTTCTTTTACATTATATATTCTTTGTTTAATAACATATTTTTTGCAACGACTGAGGCAAATTAATACAGTTTTTTTTAGTCGTCGGAGTTCTTCGACTTCCCTTTGCTTTTCACGGGGCAAGTCGAGGTCACATGTCGAGTCTCGCTAAAAATATCTTAAGTTTTTATTCATTAACTGGTATTATTTTTTACTTAATTTCAGGAAAATCTCACATACCCGTCTATTGCAATAGCTGAATACTTGAAAAGCACAAATTTCAATAAGGTCGTATATTCCGTGAGCTGCACCGAAACGAATAAAATGATTGAATCATATGGAATTAAATGCAATTATGGGGTTAGTATGGATTATTTAAAAATCAGTGTCACGTAATATATTATAAAGGGGACGTTAAAAAAATATATAATTTGTCCAGGGCGTACTAACGGCGACTAAGGCAATAGTGTACTGCAATGGTTTCTTCAGTCATCAGCGCTCATGATTCGAAAATAAATCCTAATGTGTCATAATGATTTTATTAAGTAATCATTATTAAGTAAATTATTTTTTTTATTTTTATTATGACATCACCCCGCTTGATGTTAAGCCGAAGTGTGGTCCATGAATGAACGTCACTGCTACTACAATTCAATAACTGTGAGTAGCAATCACGTCCACTATGCCGGCCTAGTTGAAACCGGCAACTTACAAGCCGATCTCGAAGTGTGACCAAATCACTTCACGGACTGTATATTTGTAAGTGGTGGTACTACCCCGGATCGGCAGACTGGGTACCACTGCCTACCACTCTTTGATAACCAGACCCGAAGCAAATATCCATCTCTTTTTTTTTATTAACAAATATTTGCAATATTTAATTTTATTAAATATTACAAATAAAAGCTATGAAACAAATATTTGCTCCGACCGGGGATCGAACCTGGGACTTTACGCGCAACAAACCAATAGCTAAACCGTTCGTCCACGCCTGTCGTCAAACGCCTGTGAGTAATCATTTAGGAGTTTATTAAGTATACATAAGTGAATATGTTTGCTTCTCCGGCCTTTAAGCATAGCGCAGTCGACTGTGGCGGTCAAAACTCATACAAAAAGTCATCGTTTTTATTTAAGTACTTTTTTCATTTTACGAGTATTATTCTCATCCCCCACAATTATGGTTGGAAAAAGAAATGAAAATAATTTTTAAACTTCCCAACGTACACTTTAAAGTTTTTTTAAGTTGAAAAATTCCCCAAGTAGACTGTAGTTGGTAGCTACCTAATCATTGTTTATAACTTCGTGGCTTCAAGTGCTCCAGGAAACCGTTTTTACTGTTTTAAAATATAGGTATTTGAGACTGGTAAAAATATTCACAGTAGAAATAAAATCTTCTTTTAATCTTAATGCAAATTAAGGCGAATAAAGCAATTTATAGATCAATCAGAAGCAAGGTATAGATCTCGGCAGAAAAAAGCGATACTTTTGAGTACAAGGAACGGCCGATTAAAAGAGCGCTAGACGACTATAGTAGGAGCTAGTCCGCGAATCTGTACAGTCGTGCAAATAATTAATAATATTTTGAAATTTATACTTAATATTTTAAAATTTATATAATTAAATAAATTTAAGGACGCCATAATTAATTTAAAAAAAAGGTATGAATGAAGTTTTACTAATTTTTTCGATTAATTACACATAATGTTGCTTACTTACAAAACAGAGTTTTCCAAAAATACTGGCTATTTATAAGGTTTCAATTTGATATTGACAGACACACACAGTTATGATACAGTCTGTTAATCAATTTAAAGCTTTCTGATAAACTATATTCACCTTTTAAACCCTCTCTGGACTTCCGCAAATAATTCAAGACCAAAATTAGCCAAATCGGTCCAGCCGTTCTCGAGTTTTAGCGAGACTAACGAACAGCTATTCATTTTTATATACATAGATAGATTTAAAATTTATTCATATTAGTAAAACAAAAGTAAGTAGGTAACAAAACAAGGTTCTGCGCAGCTTCAATGCCAGCGCTATGGTTTTAATTAGTTTAACAAAACTAAATGTTTATAGTTTCATCATTCATAAATTTTATTTTTTATTGTGGGTGGAAAATGATCTTATATGAGGACATATAAATGGAGGTGATTGCTACTACAGTTGAATAACCGCAAGTAGCAGCCACATCCACTATCCCGGCCTAGTTGGATTCGGCTACTTACAAACTGATCGTTACTACTATACAGACGGTGGTCTCTTCACCGTCGCGTCGTAGTCAATTTACTTGACATCAAATGTTTTTAAAATATTTTATTTTATTTAGCCAGACATAGGAGCAGATTATTACGGTGACTACATCCAGTACCTCAAGGATGACCCAGAAATAGGTGCAGTGGTTTTCGACAGCGACTTCAAAGTTAACCTCCCCAAGCTGTACAAGGCCATTACGTATTTGAAGAGACCTGAAGTATTGTTTATAAATGGTGCTTCAGATAAGGTTGTGCCTTTGATCAAAGGATGTTTGGCTTTAGGTTTGTACACTCGCTTATTTGTTTAGTAAAGGGTGAATGTATATTTTTATAAGGATGTTGTATTTTTCTTTATTATTTGTTCTGTAATTTATCACCTTTTCTTATTGAGTGGCGCTGAAACTTTATAAATACCAAATAAGCATTAAATGGTAGTTGATGAGTACTGTAATGTTTTCTTGGATGATAAATGACAAAAATATATACAGTTATAAATAGAAAATATGTAGTAAAAACTTTATTGACATACCAGTATATTGCTTGGCGTTCTTTTTCAACCAAACCTTTTGAATAATATGTTAACATATATGCTTATGTGACGCGACGCCTGATCTGAACTTGCCTGATAGAAGTGTGGACGACTGAAAAACTGACTCAGTTTATGATTGGCTCAGTCGTCTTTACTATGCGGGGTAGTCACTTATTGACAACATCAATACATACGTAAGCAAGGGGAGGTGTAAGAGCACTAACGACTGACAAAAGCGGTTCATTTCACGTTTTATCATTTCTTACAGGAAAGTTTTTTTTATAAGTTTTTTTTCTTGTAGGAACGGGAATATTTACAGATATAGTTGAAACTGAAACGAAACGAAAGCCAATACTTTTAGGAAAACCTGGTAAAATGTTTGGGGAATTTGCAATGAAACGTGCGAATGTCACCAACCCATCCAGAGTACTGTTCATTGGAGATATGTGAGTTTAATTAAACATTTTAACAAAATGCTTTTTAACAAAAAGAAAACTATTTAAAATTATTTAAAAATTTTATGCGTCTAAAAACTTGCATAAAATCTCTTAGGAATAGAGGATTAAATTATCACACCTCAATTTCTATAGGATAGGCAGAGGATTCTATAAGGATATAAACAGAGCACCACTTTCTCGCTTCCTTCATGTCTAGCTAGTGATTTTTTTTTATTGAAACGCGACATTCGACTTTCACTTGCCTAATGGTAAGCAACGGGAGGTCCAAGGGTGAGAAACTTTGCTGAGTGTGTTCTAAGCAAAAACTTCATATTGGTATTTATAGTGGTATTTGTCTAAGCATACGCTAAGCTTAAACTCAGCGGAAACTCAGGTGATAGTTCCGTTTCAAGCATATTCAATAAAAAGATTTTAATTTTGGGCAATTTCACATCATAAAAACGGAACACTTTAATTACATTTTATTGTGTATATAAATAAATACGACTTAAAACAAAAAAATATAATTCAATAATGAGAAAAATATTCAAAAATGGCAAAATGTTTTATCCAGTGTTTCATATAAAGCTAGTCTGGATTGTTGAAACGGAACTTCAAAATCGAAACAATCTCTTTGCTACATACATACTTGTTATTTTGTTTATTATTATTTAATTACTTTGTTTTTTATTTATTTTTTATCTATTTTGACTTGTTTATTAGTACTTGGACTCTTTTCTGTAAAATACGTTTGACCCTGGCTTTGTACAACGGATTGTTTTTCTTTTGTTACCATCCATTATGGTTAAATCCGAGTCCGTGGTATACAAGCAGTGGTCAACAATGAAGGCAGGTACAAAGTCCGTTAGAAAATCCGGGGTCGTCGTAACAAAACTCAAATAGAACAAAGGAACATAGTCGCTCGGTGGTGTGGCAGCACGAATAATTTAAATAGTTGTTTAGCCAATAGTCTACCACTGTATATTAAATACATCTTGTTTTAGCCGGTTAATACCCAGAGTTTCTGGTAAGTCGCCGTTTACGTGGACTTACGATTTGCTTAGCCAATGCTAAGACCAAATCAAAGTCACGACTATAAGTTTCAATTTTGACTTATACCGTGAGCAAAGCTTGAGTAAAGTCAGAGCACGCTTTATAGATCTCAGCCCAAGAGTGCTGGCAAATACAAAATGACACTATATTCCTTACCAGCCGTTAAAGGAAGACTGTGTAATACAATATATTGAATTAAAAATTTCTTTATTTTGTTCCTTATATTTATATAAATTATACACCTTATAAAGAAAAATCACTTTTTTAACTAGTTATATAATTAGAATAGGACATTTTAAAAATATATACCTATTCTATTATAGATGTGTAGATTATATTTTTCAAGGCGACCGTGGTGTAGTGGCAGGTAGTGGCAGTGCAATGGCTACGTAAGCCGAGTGGCACGGGTTCGAAACCACTCACCGGTACCAATGTATCATTAATTTATGTACTTTGGTTCTCCTGTTTCTATGATAAAATCTAACCAAGAAAACCTTTTTACAGGTTGGAGCAAGATGTCGGTTTAGGAAAAGCGACAGGTTTTCAAACTTTACTGGTACTTACAAACACTACTAAAGAGCAAATGTTGTCGAGTGAAGTGAAGCCTGACTTCTATGCAAGAAGTTTAGGAGATATTGTACCTTTAGTTGAAAATTTAGTCTCTGGAAATATTTAAATAGAAATTTGTACGCAGGTTTTACTTTTTAAAATAATGTAAGAAAATAGTTAGGCATGTTAACGGTGATGTTCATATTCACATACAACTGTGCACAAACCGTGACTCAGTCGCGTTTCGATATCAGCTTAAAGTTATCGGTTCCGATTTGTTGACATATTGGATGCAACTGCTACTTGCAGTTAATTATTTATAATGGCAGTCGCCTCTTTATAGACCGCACTCCAGCTTAATATCAGTTTGTCATGTTTGTTTCGTACCACATTAAGCAAAAAGTTTACGTTTATTTTCTGTTACTTTTTATTATGCTATTCCTATAATGTATACTATCACCAAATTTCATTGGTGATAGTATACATTATAGGAATTTATTTATTTATTTATTTATTTATTTAGGCAACAAACAGTCATACAAAAGAAGAACTTATATAATAATATGCTAAATGAAGACCTTATAGTGCCGAAGATTAAACTAATACAAATATAACAAAAACATAAGTACCTACATACATACAAATATTTACACATACATACATATATACATAATATATACACATACATATATACATATATACATATAAAGAAGGCGTGACAATTTGCGAAAAATACATTAAAACATAGTCTCAATCATTATTGTGCAAAGACTGCAGAACAAGTGATTTAAACTTATTTAAAGAGGTATTAAATATGTCAATATTTGCGAATAACTTATTGTACGTGCTTAGAGATCGATAGATATAAGCATTACGAGTGTAATTTCTCCTAAGTGGGGGTGGTACGAAGATGTGTGAATTCATATCCTTGTGTACCAGACGTGAGGGCCGAACCAACATACGTGAACGGTTAATAAAAGATATTTTAGATAATAAGTAGGGACTGTCAATCTTGCTATTAATAATTTTATATAGTATTGCCATATCCATTAGAACACGACGATTTTTAAGAGAAGACATATTATATTTTTTAAGAGAGGTGTCGTAGTCGTGTTCTGTTACACCATTTCTAAAGTTCACGATTTTTATAAACTTTCTTTGTATTCGTTCTAGCCTTTCTATGTGGCAATTATAATTAGGAGACCAAACATTACAACCAAATTCCAAAATAGATCTGATGAATGCTGAGTACAAAACTTTTAGTGTTGCCGTTTTCTTGAAGGGCTTACTGGTGCGACTAATAAAACCCAAATTCCGGTAGGCCCTTTGTACTATGGAATCAATGTGTGCATTATAACTGACCTTCTCATCCATAATAATTCCTAGATCCCGGATTTCGTGAACGCGACTTATTAAAGTATTATTTAATTTATATTTATAATAAATAGGTTTAGTTTTGCGCGTGTAAATAATTACGTGGCATTTTTCAATATTTAAAGATAATTGATTTTCTGTACAATAGGTAAGAAGAGAATTCAAGTCGGTCTGAATCTTAGGACAGTCGTTAATGTCGTTTATTTTTAGAAAGATTTTAGTGTCGTCAGCGTATAATAATTTGTGAGTGTTTGGGAGATAGTCATTTAGGTCATCGATATATAATGAGAATAAAATGGGACCCAGATGTGAGCCCTGAGGGACACCAGATGGTATATTTAGGAAATGAGAACGATACCCCTTCAAGAAAACGGCTTGACTTCGATTTCTCAAGTAGGACTCTAGCCATCGAAGCAGATTACCGTGCACACCGTTCCTCCAAAGCTTTCGCAGTAGTAGATCATGACTAATTCTATCAAAAGCCTTGGAGAAATCAGTGTAAACAACATCAACCTGCGCATTTTCATCCATTGACGATAGTAGAAAATCAGTAAAATGCAACATATTGGTAATAACACCGCGTGATTTGAAAAATCCGTGTTGGTTTTCACTAATTGTATTACGAAAAGCATTTGACAGCTGAGAAGTTACCAACTTTTCAAATATTTTTCCCAGCACACAGAGCTTGGAAATAGGCCTGTATTCTGTAATTATATCTCGTTTAGTATTTTTCGGTATAGGTATAATAATGGCATTTTTCCAAATACTTGGAAATGTACCGGATTCAATTGATAATTTGAAAATGTGGGTAATTGGTTTAAGTAACTCTTTTGCGCATTTTGATATAAGTACAGGATGTATATCATCAGAACCACAGCCTTTGTTAATGTTAACATTCTGTAGTTCTCGAAATACTAGTTCAGAGCTAATAAATATTGAATTTAAGTTTATTGTTGATTCTGAGCACGATTCTTCATTATGAAATAAGTATTTGTCATTATTTGTACTTGTACTAGAAACAAACATTGAATTAAAATAACTATTAAAAGCAGAGCAGATCTCCCGACCATCCGAGATCGTCCTGCCCTGGTACATCATGTTTTGAGGAATATCATTGGAGGTAGTATTTTTAGACTTTATGAAGTTCCAAAAATACCCAGGGTTTTCTGTAATTTTATTTTCTGAATAGCTTAAGTAATTTGTGTAACAATGTTTCTCCATTTTTTTAAACCTTGTTCTTAGTAAAGAATAGGTAAGATAATCACCATAATTCTTATAACGCTTCCACTTTCTATGATACTTGCATTTTTCTTTAGATAACTTTATCAAGGGCACAGTGTACCAGGGAGGACACCTCCGAGTGTCAGAAAAACTGCGCATAGGTATATAAGTATTTATAAGACTATTTAGTATATTATAAAATCTATTGGTAATTTCATCCACGCAAGACAGAGACAAAAACTCCCTATCCCAGTCGACCGCACCGAGCTCTTTTCTCAATGATACATAGTCACCTTTGTGAAACATACGCTTGTGAATTTTCTCACTTATAAGAGACGGCGGGTATGTTATGGCAACATCGATTACAAGTGATTTGTGATGTGGATCTTCTGGTACCAGAGGGCCCTCGCAAGTATTCACCGTGCAAGATATGTTATTAAAAACTAAGTCTAGAAGCCTGTTATTATGGTTAAAATACGAATTAAACTGAAAGAAATTATGTATATTCATAAAATCGGCTGCAAGACACGCTAGTTTATTATTATTTGTGCATATGTTCATACTATCGTACTCGTCATCATAGTACCATTCCGCCTCAGTTATATTAAAATCACCTAGTACGAGATAGATGTCGCTGAGAGGAAGAGAAGCACGAAAGGTACCAACGATATCGAAGAAATCGGAAAGCGAGCCCTCGTGTCTCTCGCCGTGTGGAATATAAGTGCAAATGATATGCAGGTCGGTTGGCTGTGAAACGCTGCGGACGCTTGATGTTTCAGAGTTAGACTTAAGGGTTATGCTCACCCACAACATCTCAGCAGGTGGTGGCACGCATCGGTCGGAGTGTACAACGACACACAGTTCGCGTCGGATGGCTATCAGCACGCCACCGCCACGAGCATGACCGCTGGCTATTGAATCACGGTCACAACGAAAAACCCTATACCGGCTATCAAAGTATTCGCTGTCATAAAAATTTTTGTTTAACCATGTTTCCGTTAATACTAGAACATCATAGTCGGCATTAAGTACCTCACATAGAAATTCCTGGGATTTAGTTCGTAGACCTCTCACGTTCTGGTAGTAAACAGTTAAGTTATCAGGATGCATTGTAAGTATGGAACCCACACATAGTCGCACCACCTTTGTATTATCCTATAAGAAAAATAAACTTCAATACAAAGAAAGTTCTCCAAACACATACAATTCGCAAAGAAATATTTTGTAAAATAAGTATAAAAATAATTATCAAAAAGTAATTTCACAAGTAAGGGAATAGTCAAATAATGCACTGGAATTAAAATAATATAAGACAAGAAATATAAATACAGAATACATACAAAAACCTTACTAGTAAGCTTACCTTTTGAAGTTTTATAAAATTTAAGGTTATGTAATTTTAATATTAAAAAAGTATATACAAGTGACTGTACGGCCATTTCGTAGACCCTATCTTGAAACATAAATAAGTATAATATTAAAAAATTACATAAATAATTAAGCAAAATATATAATATGTAATATAATGTTAAAAATAAACTAAAAATAATATAAAGATAATAACACGTAATGATATTAATGAGTTTACAAATCCTAATAACCTGTTTCAATAAAGTCATGCAATAAGAATACAACTGGTTTATATGAAAACAAAACAAAAACAACTGGCAAAATAGAAAAGAGATAACAACATTTTGTATGAATGAAAAAAGCACAGATAGTCACATTATTTTAGTAAGATCTTTTTCATTAGATATCAAAATAGGTTTTGAGGTATCATTTTTACGAATAAAGATCTTGCATTCCTTTGTCCATATGTACTTAAATTCTTTATCCTTGCATAAATGACGTGCATGTTTAAGCAGTAATTTGTTTTGCGGTATTAGGTGTTCATTTATGTAAATGGACTTCAGAGCGCCATTCAATCCCAGATCAGCTGTGGAGAGACCGCGGCGCGCACGTACCGCTGCTAAGAAATCATGTTTACGCTGTCGTTGTGAAAACTTTACAATTATATTTGGTATAGATACCAGTTGTGTCTTGTCGCAATTATCCGGCAAGCTCTTGTCAAATCTCCTCACTCTGTGGATATTGTCCACGTCAGATGGCAGAAGAGTGAAACCAATTTTTGTGGATATATTATTAAGAATGGTGTGCAGATTCTCGCTTTTCGTCACCGGGATTCCTGTTATCTCCAAGTTATTAATTCGGCCATGTTGATCAATAGAATGCAGTTTAGTTGATAGGTCGGAAATGATGCCATTAGCCATTGTTAAATCATTTTTTAGTGAGATAATTTCCTTAGATGTTGAGGTCTGCACATTTGAAATATCAGATTTTAATTTATTAATTTCTTGTGAAAAGCTCTCATAACTTTGCTTTATATCACACAATTGATTTTTTACGATATGCATATCTTCGTGAAGTTTTGATATGTTGTTATTTTGTTCTTGTGCCATCTCTTTGAAACAGGACAATAATTCTTTTCGAAACTCAGCAAACGAGTCAGTGAAATCATTGTCTCGTAATTTACGTTTTCGTTTGGTGATAGCAGTAATTTCACTTGACTCACTGGGTTCGACCAACTTCGACAAGTCCGGCTGAGATCCAGTATAAAATCGCTGTGATGCGCTGGGAGGAGAACGCTGTACGTTCATTTTTATATAGTCCTGAATATTTCTGTAGCGTCGGAAGTATATAAGAATGCTGCAAAATTTCAATAACAATGAGACTGCTATGAATATTTGAAACACCAGCCGCGCTGCGCTATACACTTCAAAATCACTTAATCACGTAATTATTTCTTTGAGATAATAATTATTGTCACAAAACACTATTTTTTACTTTTGATTTGATACTTTTGAATATTACGAAATGGCTTTATTAATTAAAAAAAAGACAAAAGTAAGAGGAGCAAAATGTGTAAATCTTTGTGTAGGTACCCACATTACGTAAAAAAAGGAATATTTAATTTATATTGGATGTTACAGAATAAGCCATAAAAAATCTAATCAATTTTTAAACCGAATATATTGCCAACCCTAGTATCTGTCATGGCAGAAGGCAAAGATTATTATTACACAGGGATAAAAAATAATTTTACTTCCTTAATACCTCTAATAATTTTACTTTAACCATTTTTCCTTTATTTTTGTTCACAAAGGTTTACTATCTCAACCATCCTAATATGCTCAAAGTACTAGCTTCAAAATAAAATGTCTTGAAAATGAAAATAAAAATAATATGCTGTAAAATTCAAATTATCTTAGCAAAAGTTTTAAAATTTATTTATTTTCCAACTACTCGTATGTTCTAAAATTGTTGTTCCATGTAATGTACTCTTTGATTTCTCTGAAACAGGGTTGGCACATTATTAAAAAAATAATGAATGTTTTTGTGGCAGTAAGTTATACATGCATCAAAATACTGTAATTGGACTTTATAAGAGACCTTTTAACCCCCTTTCGGCTTTAGGGGGTATTTTGTAACATCCTGTATTAAGCTCAAAAGCGCAATTGTATCATAGAAAATGTTCTATGACAAGTAGACATGTTATTTTATGTATGATAGTATTTATTCATGTTAAATAAACATGATTGTGACTTTGCCTACCACCAACTTTTAAAAACAAGCATGGTTCAAAACAGTACTGTTTGATGTATTAAACAATTTCGTACCATCATATCTTATTTGCAATTTTGTTTTATTCCTTCAAACACATTCCTACATTTGCATAGATTTTACGTTTAGAAACGTATTGCTGCTGCATTTGAATATTTTGTAATTACGAATATATTGTAATTATTTGTAATTATGTAATTATTGAATATATTTGTAATTATCTACTGCGGTGGTACGCTTTGGAATAAATATTGATGTGACATCACAAAACTGCCAATAGTATAATAATTTTATTTAAATAAGCATATTTGACGTACGAATTAACATTTGACAATTAAAACAATATTGCTATAATAAATGGTGGTACGCCCCCTGATTGTGAGCTAGTTGAGGGCTACAAATTTAGAAAATTGCAGTTTTGTATATAGAAGTAACTATAGTAGTAAATTTATTAAAATAAAGTCCAACAGCGCTGACGACTGAAAAAACTGATTCATTTTATGGCTATCGCCGTCACTATGCCGGCCATAATTTATGCCAGAAATAAAATAATTAGTTACATTGAAGCTGTTGTACTCAATGATTTATAATTTTTTTTATATATCAAAGATACATTGGTAAATGGTACCATTTATTTCAACCAGGGGACTATTTATCTCCTACTAGACCACGGTCGCCTTCTTATTATTATATCATCTTAAAGAGACTAAGATCTGTTAGTTTATAATGAAATATTGTTATTTTTGAGTATGCAAACGAATGTTCGTACTTATCTCTACAACAGTTTAAATACGGTTTTCTGTAAAGGGTTCTTAAGTAAGTGTTATGATGTTAACGATTTTTTTTATATTAACAAATATTTGCAATATTTAATGTTATTAAATAAAAGCTATGAAACAAATATTTGCTCTGACCGGGAATCGAACCCGGGACTTTACGCGCAATAAACCAATCGTTAAACCGTTCATCCACGCCTGTCGTCGAAAATCTTGGAGATCTTGGAAATCTAATTCCATACAGTAATGGAAGGACTATGGACTATTTTTAATGGGAAACTAATTGTTTTACGAGCGGCTTGGATGTTTGTTCTTCAATTTACAGTTAATATTGTGTTATCGCCTATTGTCTCTGCCTATTTCTGCGGGCAAAGAAGTGACAGTTTTATTGATTTTATCTCTGTACTAAGATACTCGTAACTAAACACGCATAAAATTTGTTGAATTCATTAATCAATGTTCGCGCAATATCTAAGCAAATACTATGGTAAGCAAGATGAGGTCGAAGAGCGGCTACGACAGATTTTTTTATTATACATTTCTATACTAAGTATTTCTATACTTTAGTAGTCCGGTCAATTTAGACATAAAAATAGTGCTCAAATAACAAAAATTCCCGGAGAGCCAAATATTGGTGGAGAGCTGGGGTTTACCATTACAAATAAAGTTTTAAAAATCCCCATGGATCCCATGTGTGC
Organism: Tinea trinotella; assembly: GCA_905220615.1. Classification (NCBI taxonomy): domain Eukaryota; kingdom Metazoa; phylum Arthropoda; class Insecta; order Lepidoptera; family Tineidae; genus Tinea; species Tinea trinotella. The sequence goes on from HG992314.1 coordinate 8,506,922, forward strand.
TACAAAAGTTATTCGGTGTCATAGGTTTTGAGTTTTTTTTTTTTTTATTGTGACACGACATTTGACATCGACCTGCCTGATGATAAGCAAGAGGAGATCCAAAAGTCCCGACGACTGAAACAACCGAGTTAGTACATGGCTGTCTCAGCCGCCGTCACTATGCCGGCCAAAGGTGCTTCTTCACGCATATGTGTTATCTCACATATCTCACGCAGTTGAGCTTGCATCTTAAATACTGGGCGACTAGAGTACCTAATATCAAAGATACATTGGCAAATACATTGATTTGGCAAATACACACTGGCAAGTGGTTTTGTATCGGAAGTTCTTGGTTTGTGTGACCATAGAACTTTTACCGTTTAGTAATATCGTACTCTAGTGACTATGATATTTTACACCGACCCGTGCCCACTTCGTTGGGCGGTAAACATTTTCACTTATGATGAAATTATGACTGGTTCGGATAGTGCTATCATTTATTTCTTTGCCAAAATGAGGATTACATTGTTACTGCATATTTTAAATATAATAACTAGACATATGCTATCGCTGACTTTTATTTGGCTCTTTTATTCCTGTCATAACTCCATTTGTTGAGTATTAACAAATTTGTACTTTATTTATATTTTGACTGTTTTTCTGACATAAACTAGTTGTCAAATAAAAATCGTACCAAACGGATGTGATTTTGCTTTCAATTTATGTTCACAAAAATCTTCGTTACCAGGACCCTGACTATTTACAGTCCACTAAGTTTAGTTTATTTTTAAAACCATTGCTTCCCTTACATTCACAATTCTTTTCATACAAGCCCTACGGTCCCAGCGTTCTTGAGGATGTCTTCAACTTAATAAGCATGTCAGTTTTTTATTTACCATTTGTGTAAACATTAATTTGGTTTAATTGGCTAATTTGAGGTTATGACTATAAATGACTATTTATCTTGGAATTTTTTTGGGTGTTTATTGTATTTATAGTGTTTATTTAATTTTAGCGAATAAAATTTAAGATAATACCTAAATGGTTTCTGATGGTGCTAAAGGACATCATTCATTTTGGACTTTTATTGTAACACTTTTGTCACGGCCGATGATAAAAATATATATAAATGGTAGGTTTGATACTCGTATTGACAAAACTAATAGCAATTTTGCTTTTAATTGCTGTTCGATTGAGTTATTTGAAAAATAAAAATGATTATTTTTAGTTTCTAAACCACGCGGAAAAGACATATTAAAAAATAAATGTCACACACAGTTGACCAAGGAACATTGTACTCAAGAGAAGAAGCTCGACTGCCATAGACAACAAGTGGCAATTAGAGACGCCACGATGGAATATCACGCGAACTAAAATGTTGGGATGTTGGTGAAAGTGAACCTTACTCAGCAGGAAATAATCTAATTAGATGAATAAAACGACTTTTTATAAAACATTATCTTTTTTATTTAATTCCAACTTACTTTTTAAGACAATAGTATCACTAAAAATATGTATGCTAATTACTAGCACAACAGGAGATAATTTTTAAAAATTTAATTTATACTTTTACTCTAATTTATATTTTTCAAAATGTTTAACGACGGTATTATATTGATGACGTTTGCGATGCCTAAACATTTGGTGGAAGATCAAACCGGAAGAAACGCTATCACGCCATAACCTTGAATGAGAGTCGAGATCCGATGGATCGACTGCCTGATGTTTTTTTTTAATTAAAAAGTGATTGACTTTTTTTTTGGGCTGGCAGTGAACTTAATGGTTTCTGCATTGAACTGTCATGATTATAGTTTGATCATTTCGTACATCTAAACTATGCAAAATATAGGATACTTACCAAGCACATTAAAATATTGTTGTATCGAACTATTTTATTGTACATTTCCCACTTTTAGTACAATTAAGCCCAAGTCCCCATACAAAATGAATGATGTCCTTTACTACTATACAATTGATTGAGAATTAATTAATCCTAAAAATAACTATAATACTTAAAAAATAAACCGGCATTCACTTTGACTTAAAACAAAGCTAAAAATGTTACAATTAAAGTAAAAACGGATAAAATTCTTAATAAACAACAAATCTATATGCGTCGAGGTCAAATAGCGGACTAAAACAATGTTTATATTTAAACGATAACTTACAGCCAGCGCAGTAAACGACTACGATACATTACAAAAAGGCGTGTTTCATTTAAAATTAATTTTTAACGGAGTGAGAAGTGTGCAAAGTCATAATGTCAAAGCCTGTTGATTTAGAAACATTCTCAAATAAACAATTTAAACAGTTCTTTGATTCCTTTGATCACGTGTTTTCGGATTGCGATGGTGAGTCGAGTGTGATATCATCGTACGAGAAACATAACATCTATACAAATATTATAAAGAGGAAAGATTTGTACTTTTGTGTGTGTGTATGTTTATAATGAATAAACTCAAAAACTACTGTGCCGATTACAAAAATTCTTTCACCATTAGAAAGCTACATTCTTCGTGAGTAACATAGGATACATTGGATTTACAAAAAGTATAGGGTTCCGTACGAAACCTCGAATGATGTAACCCAAGGTGTAAAAAAATTACTCATAAATACCCTTACATCGCGTACGCTGCTAAAACTATTGACGATAGAACAAAATAATGTTTCCAAATTTTAAAGAAGACATTAAAATCTACAAAAAAAGTCTGCGATAGCATATATATAACTATAATACTTACTTCACTATAACTACTTTTTCATGTTACAAAATTATTAAAATCGGTACTAAATTTTCAGACCATGTTATTGGTACCTTAGTATTAATCCTTATTCAAATAAATAACTTTATTTTTCAAGTATGGTTAAGCACCTACAGAGAACTTATTAAATTTTAAAAATCGAATATGGAAGATCCGATTTAAGAGATATCACGAAATATCTAGATATATTAATATCTAGGCACATTAATAAATTATAATATTATAATTCATATGAAACTTTATATTCCGTTGAAAGGCTACTTAGAATATGTCATAAGAATTCTAATTTTAGTTAGAATCTCGATCTGTTTTGCGGAGTGAAGAGGAAGAAACTTCAAGTCTTCAGTTAGTACTTACCTGTTTCTTCTTACAAAGTCTTACTAAAATGTAAATATGAAATAAAACATAAACTACTTTTGGATTTTGTTATATGTTGTTAAGTTTATTGATGAATTAATTTTATATACACTGTATACAACAACATATGTTATTGGCAGGTATAAAGATTTAACATACATAATTTAAAAAAAAACAAATAGAAAAACTGATTATATAACAATTATGCGTGCGATGTATTTCGACCCGGGCAACGTCGCTAGTTAACCATACATTTAATGTAATATTCGTGTGTAAATGTACGGTAGCGTTTGTGCAAGTGTATTTTTTTCCAAAGCATTCACTAGACAGAGATTGTAATTAGATCCTTATTAGACCAGGAAAGTTGTCGAAATGGCCATACCAACCCCAAAGTGCCGTTTTTTTTTCTTAAATCCTTTAAAACATTGTTTCACATGATATATATGATTTAAAACAAAATCTAAGGACAAAAATTAATTATTGCAGTTTTTTTATTATTAATGAAAAAACTATCGATCGTGCAGCCAAATGTTTCAGATGAAAGTTGTAGCCTACTTAATTAGCTACAATTTAAAAAAAAGTTCGCTACGACCAATGGTTGAACTACAAATTCCAAAAAAAAACACGAAAATCGTCATTATCGTAATTGTATTAGGAAGCCTAAGATTTACCAAAATGAAATATAAGTTATGTTAAAGAAGTACACCAAAAATGTTCCGCCAGATAGTTATTCAATAATTGAATTTGAAACTAAAAAAAATTGCCAATTTCAATTTGTTATATTTTTTTTTGAGGGATCACACATTACCGTCCTTGATTTTACATGCTGTGGTTATCATTTATATTTTAATAATCAGTAATCAAATTTAAGATTTTTCAATAAAAAACGGCTATTCGTACCATAAAAAAAAGTAATACCAAACTTACATTAATAAATACAAAAACAGTTGTTTATGGTACGATGTTGGAGATATTGTAAAAAAACCTTGATATACAGCCCCATCCGACGACAGACGGATCTAACACTCTTGCATAAATTTAGATATACTTCAAGATCCCTTATCAGCTAGCAATTTTAATATAGTATTTATAATATTTTAGGTGTAGTATGGTCCAAAACTCAACTACCGAGAACTGGGGAATTCTTTAAACTAGTGAAAAGTTTGGGTAAGACTGTACACTTTGTATCAAACAATAGTATGAGAACACGCGAAAACTACGAGGAAAAATTCCACGCGTGCGGAATTAAAAATGGAGTTGTAAGTGTCATATGAAAAGTACTAACTACACTTTACAGTACTTTTTTTACATTATGTGTTCTTTTCTTAATAACATCTGTATCGCAACGACTAATAGAGTTGTTTTTTAGTCATCGGAATTTTTTGACTTCCCTTTGCTTTTCACGAGGCAAGTCGAGGTGACATGTCGAGTCTCGCTAAAATATCCTAAGTGTTCATTAATAACTGTTATTATGTTTTTCCTAACTTTAGGAAAATCTCACATACCCGTCTATTGCAATAGCTGAATACCTGAAAAGCATAAAATTCAATAAGGTCGTGTATTCCGTGAGCTGCACTCAAACGAATAAAATAATTGAATCATATGGAATTAAATGCAATTATGGGGTTAGTATGGATTATTTAAAATCAGTGTCACGTAATATATTATAAAGGGGACGTTAAAAAAATATATAATTTGTCCGGGGCGTACGGACGGCGACTGAAGCAATAGTAAACTGGAATGGTTTACTTCAGTCCTCGGCGCTCATGGGTCGAAAAGTCATCATGTTTTTATTTAGGTTAAATTAGGGCGACTCGTGCAATTTGAATTTTATACTTGGTATATATATCGGCAGAAAAGAACGCTACCTTTGAGCTGCACAGTACAAGGAACGGCCGATTAGAAGAGCGCTAGACCACTATGGTGATATATTTAAGATATTGATAATATTTTAAAATGTATGCACATTCGAAAAACAAAACAAGGTTATTCGCAGCTTTAATGTCAGAGCTCTGCCGGGATCTGTATGATTGTAATTTGTTTACCAAAATTAAATGTTTTGGTAAAACTAATTATTATTAATTAATTGTTTTCTTCATTCATAAGTATTATTTTTTATTGTGGGTGGACATATGACCCCGCCTGATTGTATGCTGGAGTCTATGAATAGAGGTGATTGCTATTACAGTTGAAAATTTGCAAGTAGCAGTCAAGTCCACTATGCAGGCCTAGTTGGAACCGGCAACTCACAAACTGATTGTTACTACTATAAAGACGGTGATCTCTTTACCGTCATCGTCAATTCTAAAATATGTTATTTTATTTAGCCAGACGTAGGACCAGATTATTACGGTGACTACGTCCAGTACCTCAAGGATGACCCAGAAATTGGTGCAGTGGTTTTAGACAGCGACTACAAAGTTAACCTCCCCAAGCTGTACAAGGCCATTACGTATTTGAAGAGACCTGAAGTATTGTTCATAAATGGTGCTTCAGATAAGGTTGTGCCTTTAATCGAAGGATGTTTGGTTTTAGGTTTGTACACTCGTATATGCTTATTTGTTTAGTAAAGGGTGAATGTATATTTTTGTAAGGATTTGTTTGTATTTTTCTTCATTATGTGTTCTGTATATTATCTGTAATTTATCACACCTTTTTTTATAGAGTGGCGGTGAAACTTTATAAATACTAAACAACCGTAAAATTATTAGTGGGTATTGTAATGTGATGGATGATAAATAACAAAAAAAAATATTTAAAACTTTATTGACATACGAGTCTAGTTGTACATATACATAATAGGTATAGTTATACATACATGTAACAGTATGTGTAGGTAATACATGTGTTTTCTTAGTTATATTGTTTATAAAAGTATATCAATTTAATTCTTACTACAAATATGTGTTATCTTTATGTTTCGACATATGTACTGGAAAGTTTTTTCTTTAATAACACGTGACGAGCAATCATTTTCTTGTGGCGCATCATGGGGCCCTTCCGGAGCCGTAGTAGCTGTAGAATTATTTAACCACGTTAATGAGTTAAATAGGCCAATTTTTATTTTATTTTTTATTATACATTTCTATACTCCATTGTCTCTGCCTCTCCCTGTGGGAAAAAGGCGTGACAATTTGATTGATTGATTGATTTCTATACTAAGCTACCAAAGTGCTTGTATCATAGAAACAGGACAACCAAAGTACATATATCAAAGATACATTGGTACCGGTGAGTGGTTTCAAACCCGTACCACTCGGCTTACGTAGCCATTGCACTGCCACTACACCACTTTATTCACAATAAATAATTTGAATACCGCAGAGCTTGTTTGAGGAGAATTTTGGATGTAAGGGAGGCGAGGTAGTTGTTTCAGGATTGTGGCAAGTGGCGCTTTTTTGTCTCTGCTTTTTTTGTTGAACATTTTGTTAGTACTATAATTGAATAATGTAAATATGTACGAAAGCAATATAAAAGTAGTAGGCAGACAATTGGTGGAAATTTTCCTAGTCTGTCGATCCGGGCTATTACGAGTACCACCACCTTCAACTGTACAGACCGTGGAATGACTCATTCATGTTTAGGGTCGGTTTAAAAGTTTCTGGTTTCAACTAGGCCACAGTATATGCGACTGTACTAGCAATTATTTAACTCTATTAGCAGTCGCCTCCCTTTATAGACCACACTTCGTCATAGACACAAAATAATAATAAGAATAGAGTTAAACAACATATTTTTATTTCATAAATAACATAGTACAATAAAAATAAAATAATCGAAATTCTTTTCTCCGATAAATTCTTGCTATTATTAAATTTATTTTTATCGTTTTTCCTTTTTACCCTTTGGCTCGTAAGGATAACAAAACGTGATTTTATTCCTCTATATAATACCTACATGAAAATAAAACTTAGAAAAATATTAAGAATTTATAGTTATACATGAAAAGTTATTTATTATTTAGAACGTTTTTAAATTAATAAATATATTTTCATATAATTTTTTTAAATTCGTAGTTTTGTAATTTTTTTTTTGAAAATTTTGTTTTTTAAAATTTAGATTTTTTGCATAATATTTTTTTATTTTGAAGTTTTTTTTTTCAAAAAATTCATTTTTTGAAGATTTTTTTGTGCGGGGTAGCCATTATTCTTGACTTTATGATTTTTTTATTAGGACGCGACATCTGACCTCGACTTGCCTAAACGTAAGCGGGGGTCCAAGAGTACTGACAACTGACAAAAGCTATTCATTTCACGTTATATCATTTCTTTTAGGAAAGTTTTTTAATAAGTTTTTTTTGTAGGAACGGGAGTATTTACAGAAATAGTTGAAACTGAAACAAAACGGAAGCCAATACTATTAGGAAAACCTGGTAAAATGTTTGGAGAATTCGCAATGAAACGTGCGAATGTCACCAACCCATCCAGAGTACTGTTCATGGGAGATATGTAAGTTTAAGGCTGGGAATACAAGTCCGATTTTGCTCTCCGATAGTCGGATCCGATTGTCTGATCAGACAATCGGAAGGCACTCGTGCCATACATTTGTTTGAATACTTAATACACGTCCGATCCGATAGTCGGATCGGATGTCAGAATCGGAAGCAACGCCAAGGCGCTTCCGATTTTATGGCCGATCCGATTGTCTGAAGGTGCAGTTTGCATACAAAATACAGAAACAAAATACACGTCCGATTTGTACTTCCGATTTGTACTTCCGATTTGTACTTCTGATTTGTACTTCCGATTTGTAAATAATTTGCCCAATAAATATGGTACGAAAGACTGTAATTCTGCTGCCACTCCGCTTGTACCTACATTAAGTTGGGTCCAAAAATTGTGGACTATTCATACTAGGAGATAATAGGCTCTATATTGTGCTTATCAATTTGTACACGTCCAGTCAGTTACTTGAGCCAATTCTATTCGCATTGGGAAGTGTGAACATAGCTGCGGTAAAAGGCTCTTAAGATATCTCAAAGGCACTAGCAACTATGTTTCAAGTAAACTTGTAAACCTATTACAATTTATGCTAGTGCAGATTGGGTCTTGAGTAGCAGTGATGATTACCATTCATATACTGGTCATGCTGTGATGTATATGCTGGCAATCTCGCAAAGATTTTTTAACGACAGACGTGGACGAACGGTTGGCGAATGGTTTGTTGCTCGTAAAGGGTAAAGGGTTTGATTCCCGGTCGGTAAAATAATTATTTATTTGTTATTAAATAAAAAGAGATGGATATTTGCTTCAGGTCTGCTTGTCAAAGAGTGGTAGGCAGTGGTACCCCGTCTGCCCATCTGGAGTAGTAATAATTATCCTTACTTCCTTACTTATATTATAAACGTGAAAGTTTGTGAGTATGGATGGATAGATGGATGGATGTATGTTTGTTACTCTTTCACGCCAAAACTATTGAATGGATTTTAATGAAAATAATATAGCTTATACATCAGAATAACACGTAGGCTACAATTTATCAAGATATTGTGTGAATTGTCAAAAATATGACAATAAGTGTCAAGTAAGTAGGATAAAAATCTACCATCTGCGAGCTATTCTGGCGTGCGCTGCCAAAACCGCTAGAGTTACATATATGTAATGTATGATGAATATGTATATCTTAAATAGACCTACAAAAAAGCTCGCGACAGTATATATCTAGATCTTATGTGTAAGCCATTATAGCCAAAATAGTGTAGCGTAAATCCTACGCACGGCGAGTGAAGTGGGAGAAGAAGTCGGAACGCGGGCAGGCAGATGCGTGAGGGCAGACGTCATTGACGGTTGTGTCCGTTTTGCGAATTTTCAAGTATATAGGTATATACTTAAGTATACTATATACTTAAAGTAATATTGGCCCAAGGTTAGTTATTGGCAGGTTTTTTTTTGGTTAGGTGTTACACGTACAAAATAATACTTCATTTTTATTTTATTTTAGTTTATTAATTTTTAATAGGTGCATGGTATTATAGAGTACTATAATACCATCGCACTATATTCCAATCCAATTAACTATACTGTGAAGACTATAAACTATACTTTTCATAGACTATACTTTCAGGTGTTTGGAATTTTTCTTTATTGTTATTACCTTCTGAATATGCATATCCTACTATTATTATAAATGTGAATGTGAGTTTGTTTGTTACGTTTTCACGCAACAACTACTTAACCGATCATCATGAAACTTTATACACATATTTTGGAAGTACTAGAAGTAACATAGGTTACTTTTAATAAAAATATTTTTTTACTATAGTTTCCAATTGACTATAGTTTCAGCTATTTAGAATTTTTCTATATTTATTTTTATTTTCGTCTGACATTTTTATATGAGTAATCGAGTTATAAATACAAAAAAGCATATACAGTCGAATTGAGAACCTCCTCCTTTGTTATGTCTGTTATAAACATAATTTTAGCGGGTGAAACCGCGGGCACAGCTAGTATGCAATAATTCGTCGTCCATCTTTTCTTTTCGCTCCGTAATTCTTGACAAGCAAGCACTCACAGCTCGGGAACAACTGACTTTAGAAAAAGTCTGAAGCAAGAATCGGATGTGTATTGTGTGCATCCGATCCGATAGTCTGATCAGACAATCGGAAGCGAAATCGGATTTGTATTCCCGGCCTAATTAAACATTTAAACAGAATGCTTTATAACAGAAAGAAACCTTTTAAATTTAGAATTATAAAAGTCTAAAACTTGGATAAAATCTCTAAAGAAAAGACCTTTCTAATTATTCAAATTATCAAGCCTCAATTTCAAACAAGGACTACAACAGAGTCATGCTTGAGTAAAGAGCACAATTCTTTTCAATTTTATTATCAATCAATATTTAATTATCAATATTAATAATAATAATAATTCTTACCAGCCGTTAAAGGAAGGCTTTTAAGGATATTCATTTAAAAATTACCTTATCACCTGATACGAGTATGAAAAAATAAGGTATAATTTTTTTTTCAATATAGGATTCGAAGACAGTTGTTGTGTCAGGATCGTGGCAAGTGGCGCTCCATTGTCTCTGCCTATCCCTGTGAGAGAAAGGCGTGAAAATTTGATTATTTTAAGATTATATTTTTCTAACCGATAAATAAAACCTTTTACAGGTTGGAGCAAGATGTCTGTTTAGGGAAAGCGACAGGTTTCCAAACTTTACTGGTACTTACAAACACTACTAAAGAGCAAATGTTGTCGAGTGAAGTGAAGCCTGACTTCTATGCAAGAAGTTTAGGAGATATTGTACCTTTAGTTGAAAATTTAGTCTCTGGAAATATTTAAATAGAAATTTGTACGCAGGTTTTACTTTTTAAAATAATGTATTAAAATAATTAGGCATGTTAATGGTAGAGAGTTGATTAAGAATAGGCAGCATCAGTTAATTTTCACATGCCACTGTGCACAGGCCGTGAAGTGACTCAGTCACGTTTCAAGATCAGCTTAAAAGGTATCAGCGGTGTTAGGTTGGGCAAGTTGAAACGATTATCGTCTCTCGTCGGCGATTGTCAAAATAATAAAACCTAGGCTAAATTCAATAAAACGAGACTATTAATCGTTGTGACGAATATCGTTTGTGCGTTTAATCATTATCATCAATAGTCTCATTTTGGTGGATTTAGCCTAACTTTTATTATTTTTCCAATCGTCGACGAGAGACGATTATCGTTTTAACTTGCCCAATCTAACCCCGCAGTTCCGATTTGTTGACATATTGGGTGCAACTGCTACTTGCAGTTATTTAACTGTACTGGCAGTCGCCTCATTATAGACCGTACTCCAGTTTAATATCAGCGTTAAAATAGAAAATGAAAAAAATATAAGTCCAGCAGCGCTGACGACTGAAAAAACTGATCCATTTTACGGCTCTCGCAGTCGCCGTTACTATGCGAGCCGTAATTTATATCATAAATAAAATAATTCGTTACAATGAAGCTGTTGTACTCAATGGTTTATAATTTATTTTTATATCAAAGATACATTGGCACCACTAGACGACGGTCACCTTCTTATTATTATATCATCTTTTTTTAATATGAGCCACGAAGGGAAGGAGATCTGTTAGTTTATGATAAAATATTGTTTGTGTATGCAGTTTGTCCAGTTAGGTACGAGTAGGTCCAACTTCGACAAAGTGGTCGCTCGAAGAATCCAACTCGGATCGGCGGCGTTCGGGAAATTGCGTTATATCTTCTCGTCAAACATTCCACAGTGCCTTCAACCAGTGTGTGTTGCCAGTGATGACATATGGCACTGAGACGTGGCCCCTAAATGTTGGCTTGTTGGAAAAGCTCAGAGTCACTCAGCGGGCAATGGAGAGAGCTATGCTTGGCTTGTCTCTGCACGATAGAATCCGGAACGAGGATTTTCGCCAAAGAACCAGAGTTACCGACATGGCTCGAAGGATTTGCGAGCTGAAGTGGCAATGGGCTGGCCACATCGCTCGAAGAACCGATAACCGATGTGGAAGAAAGATTCTAGAGTGGAGACCACGAACCGGAAGACGCAGCGTAGGTAGGCCTCCCACTAGGTGGACTGACGACATAGTAAAAGTCACGAATAACCGGTGGATGCAACTGGCATCTTGTCGTTCAAAATGGCGTTCTAAGGAGGAGGCCTATGTTCGGCAGTAGATGCGTTCTGGCTGATGATGATAATGTATGCGAACGAATGCTCCAATTTATCTTCGCAACAGTTGAACAGTTTAGATACGGTTTTCTGTAAGGGGTTTGTGATCTGTTCTTAGATAGATTTTATGGTGTTAACTCGCCAATAGGCGCTGCAGTAAATATACATTTTCTAGTATCATTCCATTAAAAATAGTTTTTTATGAAGTGCTTGGGATTGACATATCTCTAAATTGTGAATCATTGAGAATAACTTTATATTCATTAATATTTTATATATTTTAATGCTGGGTTTTTATGTAAGTTACTATGAAATTTTATTGACATTAAACTAATCTAGCTTTTATCTTGCAAGATATGGTAATAGGCAAGACCATGTAGGTCTATATTGTGCTTTTTAATTAGCAATGGGTGATTATAATTATAATGGGTAACTTCTCCAATAAAACATAATTATAAAAGATAATAAAAACTATTGGTTTTTATTTTAAATGTATATTTCCTTAATTGTATATTTTCGTGATTGTTTCTACCTCGTTAGGGTTTCGTCGCAATGACTCATTGCTATGATTAGAACATTAGATTTGTTGGAACACATTAAGAAGACACAAATGTTCCGTAATTATTAATATTAACTACAAAAACCCAAAGACTGAGGCATCGATTCTAAGTCGTTTTATTGAAAAATGGGACAGCCTCAACAAAAAAATCTGTTCTATGATTCTGGACTCCTCAAAGGCAGTGTGACGAGGCATCTCACTAGGTACATTGCTGTCTAGCCATGGCTGAGCTAAGATCTTTGTCCATAGCAGCAGTCATTCAGGGATCGCGCTCTAGTTTAATATCAAGCGAACCTAAATTTAAAAAAGATTCAAAATATAATTTTAAACAATATTAATATAACAAGTTCACGTTTAATAACAAACAAGTATAAAAATACATTTAAATAAATAAAAAAACTTTAATCCGCGCACGTTTTAAGATTTACTTTGTTCGTAGCAACTTTTCCTGCTTTGAAATTTGTTACGAATGCAGAAATTCCGAGTAGGTATTCCAAGGTAGCTTGAAGTCGCGCTACAATTTATATTGAAAAGGGGCAATAAATAAAATACTTTCCGCTTCACATAATCAATTTGGCCCTTTTACGAATGAGTGTGCACGTTTTGAGCAGAAGATGGTAAAAATATTCCCTTTTATTTTTTCTCGATACCCGTGACCTAAGGAATGAAGGTAAATTGTTTAGCTTTTTCTACGTAAATAAATAAAAATGTCTAAATTTTGTTATCTTATAAATTCATACATAGAATAATATAACACACGTTTATACATATCTTATACTGAGACGGTATAAAGACCACTCTTCGTGTGTAGTTAAGCTGAAGTGCCAACGGATGTCTGAAAACAGCAGTTGCTACTACTAATATCTTCCATTTTAATAAATAAAACATTATAAAATACTTTTAATGTAATTTAATAGTTTTACGTCAGCAACTATTGACGTTGCTAATTAATTAAACAGAGCTTAGTCTTCAATTATTCCTTAGGTATGTACCCTTATACATTATATTTCCTTTTCTTCCTCCCGTCAGCTATTTGAAGAACAATTCTTTATTATTATGAAGGACAATTAATTTCTTTACAATTCTTGAAGCGGGTAAATAAGATCTTACCGGTCAAAAGAAACCGAAATAAGTAAAACAAAACCCTCGTGCACGTAAAGGCGCCGGCGAATGAGTGGCTGGCACGATGCCGATCGGCACTCGACATAGATTAGATGTTGGCAGCAACACCATAAAATGTAACGAAAAAACAGTGCAAATGACACTAGAAAGAGCCGTGAGTGCTGACCGTACTGTCAAGCAACTGTTATAGAAGGTAGGAAGTAAACGAGCTAGTGATGTCAATGTCGGTACTCTAACAATTTTGACAGTTACACATTCTTCTTCTTCAGTTCAATTCTCCTATTCCGAAAAGGCAAAGGAAACTTGGTCCATACAGCCTAGTCTTTCGTACTATAGTTATAATGTCTTTGGTGTCGATTCTCTTGGCACATTCACTAACTTAACTTAAATTTAAATCTTCTTAAATATAACTTATTTTGGCGAAAACGCAATTCTCTTGTCTATTTCGAACTTAATTTACGCAAATGTAAATTTTTAGGATGACATGCCTAAATTATTGCTAACGTAAAATTTATATTTTTGAAAAAATATATGAAATAATAAGAAAGTTATATAATTATTATTAATAAGTAAGTAATAATGTACCATATTGAATTTTATAATAGTTTGAGTAAATAAAAACCTAATTGTACGTTAATAAAAATAGAAAAAAACTTTGTACTTTTGTAATAGTAACACAATTCATTTCCGAACGCAAAACTCATCTAGACAGATTTTAATTATTTGTAATACTCGTGTTTCATGAATGTAATTGTATAATGATGGTGAAATGGTTATTAAGTAAATGTTATACAGTATAATGACAAGTAATCTAATGCTGTGATACGTGTTTTTTTATGTTCCCTCCCAGACTTCTTCAGATAAACTTTAAATCGAAATAATTCAAGTTGCCAGTTGCCAAGTGCTACTTTCAGTTATTTAAAAGTAGTAGCAGTCGCCCCCATTCATAGATCGCACTCCAGTTTGATATCAGATTGAATGATATCGTATGGCGAGCTACTATAAATAAAAATACATAAATCACTTTATATTACCTTTCGGCATTTTCAGTTACAGCAATAACCACATAATTACTCATATTTCTTATTAAGAATTAAAATTTTTAGGTTAAGCGGGACCTAAAATGGTGTCGCTTAAAATTAAGCAAATTTAGTTTGACGTTTCTAATTTTACACCTAAAAGTGGTACAAAAGAATAGAAAAACTGACTAAAATTTTAAGTTAAGTAACTAAACTGACATTTAGGCCTGTCAAAGCTTTGACAGCTCTAAATTTAGACTAATATGGGACACCCAGAATAGCGAATGTCCTTTGACAGGTCTAAATTAATTAGGAGGATTTTAAGATAATCGTGTGCCAAGAGAATTGACACCTTTAGTGGATTAAGATTAGGATAAAATCAATGTTTTATCCATTAGATAAGGGTAAAGATGATGGTTTTAGTAAAGCGGTGGAAAAACTTTACTAGGGAATGACGACAGGCGTGGACGAACGGTTTAGCGATTGGTTTGTTGCGCGTAAAGTCCCGGGTTCGATTTCCGCTCGGAGCAAATATTTGTTTCATTGCTTTTATTTGTAATATTTAATAATTATATTAAATATTGCAAATATTTATTAATAAAAAAGGTGGATATTTGCTTCAGGTCTGGTTATCAAAGAGTGGTAGGCAGTGGTACCCAGTCTGCCGATCCGGGGTAGTACCACTGTGACCGTGACAAGTATACAGACCGTAAAGTGATTTGGTCACGTATCGGGATCAGCTTGTAAGTTGCGGGTTCCAACTAGGCCGGCATAGTGGATGTGATTGCTACTCACAGTCATTGAATTGTAGTAGCAGTGACATTCATTCATGGACCATACTTCGGCTTAACATCAAGCAGGGTGCTGTCATATGTCGAGTCACAATAAAAAAATTAAGAGACACGTTACAGAGCTTCTAAAGATCCTGATAAAACTCCTTATTCTAAAAAGCAATCATATACGGTACTTTCAGCGTTATTTTTCACAACCTAATTTTCAGTAATAATTTATAAGATCGGTATTTGAAAACAAAATGATCCCCCTTTATATTAGAATTAGGCAATTAACCTAAAACAAAGCTACGTTTAACCCATTCCAAAGGGAAAAACAATTCAGTGAAAGAACTTCTGCAATCACATTAATAACTTTTGAGATCACCTGATAAAAGTTGAGCAATATTTAGCTTAAAACACAGATCATATACTACTTTAATATAACTGAGATGTCTATTAAGTAGTAGGCATAGGAGTGCAGCGTATATAAAAAAAGGTAGGGAACCCAACCACAAGATGGATTGGATACGTGCTAAAGGTAGCTGGAAATTGCTTGATGCAAGCCGCTTGCAGCTGGTCAGTACGCAGGAGGAACGCTAAGGAGTTAGCTGAGGGAGGCTTACACGTATATTCGATATTCGACCTAAGGCTGATATGATGATATAGATTAAAGGTATTTTTTTTTAAGTATAATAATTATATCGGAGAACGTTTTAATTAAAAAATAGTTGAAGTTGAGATTGCTAGGCCCCAGAAAGCCACAATAGCAACGACAACCAGCTATCAGAAGGCTAATGTCACTAGCATAGGCCAAATTATATTAAACATTTATATGTAGGTATTGCCTTTTAATATGGACAGTCTAATGGTTTATAGTCTATGTTATGTATTTATACATTATTGTAGGTGCCTTTTTGTTTTTAAGTGCGGATTTACAACTTTAGTAAAAATATTTTGGCAAATATTTATAACAAACATTAATTTATACAATTACACATATTCAAACCATAATTTTGTTCCCTTTACAAGATATAGTGCGGGTCTGTCTAAAACCTGAACATAATAAATACAGAAAACCCTAATCGTGAGATCCAAAATAAACCTTTATGCTTATAATTATATTTGTTATTTACCCTTGAGATCACATATGAATATCAATAATATTCATAAACCTATACATATTTATATTTATAAATATATAAATGTACAGAAAATAAATTATAAAGCAGATTTTGGACAATATTTAGTACTTATATCTCTATTTTATTGTTTTTAGGCCTATACACTATACATTATTTCCCTAACGATATATATTTTTTATAGGAATCTTTTATCTCATTTTATAAATTCATTTTGTAGATAGTATAACTTACCTTCAACGGCATTATTTCGAAACGAAACTAAGTAGATATTTCCAGAGAAACAACAAGAAAATGTTCTTAAATGTAACGCAAAATAAAGGCATAACTCACATCGTTCTCACATAGTCGTTAGTAATTATGCATAACTGAGTATATAGGGTTATAACATGAAATAAATTCACGGCCATAGCCTTCTGAAACGGCAGCATCGCAATATTCATTATCATAAAACCCCCACAGGTGCTCATCCGACCGTACGCCTCGAAAACGACCACTCGATATAAAACTGCACTGTATCTAAAATAATGTTATTATTATTTCTATTGCGGATTATATACGAGTATTTTGTTAAATACATTGTTTTTGTTTCGTATTTAACCTTCACTTTCATTATAGAAAGCAAAGCAGACATGGGAGCCCTAATGAAGCGGTCCGTGCACAATGATAGAGAATTAATGTAAGTTAAGGTCAATCTCTAAACTCAACTAAACGAATATAAAAAAAATAGTTTGCCTAAGAACATAATAATTATCCTACATACATAAACGTTACTTTACATTCTACATACACTCTTTAATAACCTGATTTCTACAGAACTCCTACTTACATGCTTCTTCTACCATACTTAACTTTCAATTCATACAGTATTGTAGGAATAAGCACCGCATTGTGAACTACCGTTCGTGCCTTTTTTAACATAACATGGCTGCTCATTATATTACGAATAGCGACATTCTATTCTATATTCAAACTCATTTTAAAATGTATAAACTAAGGCAGAAATAAAATTAAAAGTGACCCATTAAAAGTTACAAAACTCAAGAATAAATCCTACATATTACGAGTACACAACCGTGTAACAGCATAGACTAACGAGTAAATGCACTTAACAGAGTATAACGAACAACAAACTAATCCTTTTAGGATAGTTGTAAAGACTTGCCCGTTTTTTTTAAATATGTTCCCATAAGACGTGATATTTTGCATTTCTGAAAGCCGCAATATTCATTATCGTAAAGCGTACAGGTGTTCGTGCTGAATTCTATTCGTTTCATGTGAATGTTTAAGAGTAGATATTATTTTTAACAAAGGCCGGCATAGTAGATGGGACTTGTTCAATGCAAAGTACGATTTACTCTAAGAGGTGGTGCCTCGCCTGCCCATCCGAATAAGTACCACTATTTGCAAGTGTGACCGTGAAATGACTTAGTCGCGTTTCGGGACTTGGTATATTAAATGTATACCAAATGTATACCAAGGTGCAACAAAGTTGAATAACTGTAAGCAGCAGTATTTAACATAAATTATGCCGGCCTAGTTGAAATCGGAAACTTACAAGCTGATCCCAAAACGCGGGTCACTTCACGGTATGTATACTTGTAAGTGGTAGTACCACTTCGGGTCAGCAGACTGAGCACCACTTTTTTTTAACAACAACCAGGCCCGGGGCAAATATCTGCCTCTTTTTTTTAAACAAATATTTATATTATCTTGTATATTACATAAATATTACAAACTAAAGCTATGAAACAAGTATTTGCTTCGACCAGAAATCCAACTCGGGACTTTCCGCGTAATGGACTGGTGTGCTAACCAACACGCCACGCCTGTCGTCAAAAATGTGGTTCCTTTCATAACTTAAATAGTATTAACAAATTATAAATAATTTATAACTAACTAATCAACTATTTTAATGAAATAACTACCTTCTCTATGCAAATAATTTTAGTAACTATCCTGAGTTGAAAAATTTCAACTTTGTTCCCGTTTTGTTCGTGTTTTATTCCTGAAAACCGTACTGCATTCACATTTTTACAAAACCTATAATCTGCGAGTTAAGTTAACCCTCAAATGTACAGTAAAAGCTCGTAAGTACAAAACCGACAATAAAATTAATGAAAAAATATCAAGGAAAGACTGACAATTTTAGAGGTAAAACAAATTCACTTCTCCACGAGGTTAATACCTCTAAACCTTTCATTTTATTTGCTCGCGTCTTTTTCTCGTTTCTCGTAAACATGTAAAGTAAAATATGTACTAAAGTTCACAATGTACGCTTTTGTAGACGCTTTCAAAGTCTGCGGTTTAAAACACTGTACACTGTTTGAAATCTATGTTGTACCAGTATTTACATCCAAATAGCTTGTAGATATATTTTTATTTCGTTATGCAAAACTATAAAACTTTTTTTATTAACGTTTCTAAGACAACATTATTTTACAGTAAAGAAAATACGATTAATTAAACAAATTTTATACGGCTTATTATCGCGTTTGTTTTGGTTTTGTTTTTACAATTTTATGTTATTACTAACACCTTAGTCTCTCCGTGACTACGATAGCTGCAAAGCTATAAACCAAACCAAAATAAACGCGATAGTTTGCCGCATAAAATTTGTTTAATTAATGTTCGCGCAAAATCTAAGAAAATACGATATTTATACTCACATAAAATATGTCGATTAGTTTATTATGTTCCGATTTTATTATTATTATTATTATTATTGTGTCTCGATGTATAACAACACCCCGCCCGAGTGCTATTATAGTTGAGCAACTGCTTCTTGGCCTAGATAGAACCGGCAATATTTAAGCCGATTACCAAACGCGACTGAGTCACTTAACGGTTGGATACTTGAATGCTGTGATACCCCGGATAACCAACTGTCTGCCACCACCAATCGCTGTGCTCTTAAACAATCGTAACCTTATCACAGTATTTCCTACACGACAAATCAATACTTTGTTCATAATTATAAAATCCTTAGTCAATCAATAAAACTGTAACGCCACCATAACCAAAGGAATAGATAATATAGCTTTTTATTTCTATTATCAATACAAATACTTTTTTTTTAAATCCAATTAAGGATTCTGCCGTGCCTATAACCACAGAGTCTGTATGAAGAGTATTGTGAATTCAAAGAAAGCGAGAGAATTGTGTCTGGAAAAAATTGGATTAAAATTATGCATACTTGACCACGTTACTCTCCTGCTGATAGAAGTTTGGTTTACACAGAGATACTTATAATATTTTCTCATTTTATAAACTTAAACATATTCTTTAAGCTCCAAGTAACAACTACAATAAATTACATGCTAGGTATTGCATCAGAATATGATGCACATCTACAACAGCTATGGTAACCCTTCAAAGAGCTCAACGACGCGTCGTCAAGGTAATGCATAGTCGACCCTATCACCACTCAACCCGGAAACTGTACAAAGAGGCAAATCTTCTCTTGATTTGTAATCTTTGTGTGTTAAGAGCTAACACTGCACTTGAATATCAAATAGACCAATACCCAGTCAAATCCTCCTTTGTACGCCACTTCCCAAAATGAATACACCTTATTGGACTGACTATTCGCCTCTGTGGCATAAACTCAGCACTATAAGACAACCAAAACTAAGCTTAAACAAGTAGCTACTTTAACTAGTAACAGAACATCTCCTGTAACAACAATCCTAATTTAATCTTTGTAGCATTCTTTACTTTTTAATTACCCTTTACTACAAAGCAAGTTTTGTTTGTATAGGTCAAATTTTGAAACTGAAGTTAAGAATAGTTGTCCCTGTTCACTAAATTTTGCATTGACGTTTATTTTCCCCTTAAGTTTTAGATTAAAATCAAAATTAAAATTTTAAAGGAACCCCCGAAACGCCTGGAACTACTTTGGTCATATCATCAGCTTTATAGTAATAAACAACATTAGTCATGGCTCAATAGTTATATCCCTTTAATATCCCTTGGATCCTTATGGTGCATCATTAGATAACTACTCTAGGTCTTCAATTTGATAATGGCCCAGCTAATGGCTCATAGAGAGTAACAATTTTAGTTAAAGCACTATAATATTATCTGTTATTGATTTGCTGATCCGAGAGGATTCATGATCAGATACTCCCGATATTCAATTTGATAACGACCCAGCTAAAGGCTTAGTTAAAGCACTACAGTTCTATCTCTTGTTAATTTGCTGATCTGAGAGGATTCATAATGGTGCATCATCAGATTGCCCGGTCTTCAATTTGATGACAATCCAGGCTAAATGCTCTTAGTGAGTAACAATTTTAGTTAAAGCACTATAGTTCTATCTCTTGTTGATTTGCTGATCTGAGAGGATTCATGATGGTGCCTCATCAAATACTCTCGGTCTTTAATTTGATAACGGTCCAGCTAATGGCTCATAGTGAATAACAATTTTAGTTAAAGCACTATAGGTCCATTTCTTGTTGATTTGCTAATCTGAGAGGACCCATGATCAGATTTTTTAGATCCGGAATGTTTTATTTTATCGCATTAACTTTTCTTCACTTAGTTTTCTACCTTTAAGACAAATCTAATGAGTCCAAACTTAGTATACCAAAAAAAAGTTAAAACCCATCCAGGATTTCGTCTCCTACCTTCGAGTTCCATCATCAGAGTAGCTCAGTGGTACCAGTTAAAACACACATGTATTTGTATACGTTTTTATTTCAAATGTTAAGTCACAGATATGTTTAATAGTAAAGTAAATACCTATAAGGCTGGGAATACAAGTCCGATTTTCCTCTCCGATAGTCCGATCCGATTGTCTGATCGGACAATCGGAAGGCACTCGTGACATACATTTGTTTGAATACTTAATACACGTCCGATCCGATAGTCGGATCGGATGTCAGAATCGGAAACAACGCCAAGGCGCTTACGATTTTATGGCCGATCCGATTGTCTGAAGGTGCAGTTTTCATACAGAATACAGAAACAAAATAGACGTCCGATTCCTACTTCCGATTTGTAAATAATTTACTCAACAATATCGGACGTGTATTCCCAGCCTTATGCGTATTTAGGACGGCAACCCTTGTACGTCGCTATGCGACGAAGATTGTTATTTTATGTCAAATAAATATGCCATTGTAAAAACACGTAGAAAATGTTATAATTTTTCCCCTAAAATATTCAATAAACTGCAAACCAACCTCGCCATATGAATATTTTAAGGGAAAAATTATAAATTTTTTTACGTATATTTACATTGGCATATTTATTTGACATAAAATAACAATCTTCGTCGCATAGCGACGTACAAGGGTTGCCGTCCTAAACAGCGCGTCTAAGATCGCTACCGCAGCTAACAAATCGAGCTGATGACCTTGAAACCCCTGATCAGATCTTCATTAATTGTAGCTAAGAACCATCTCGATCACGTCAGCTTTCAAACGTAAAAAACCGCATCGTAATCGGTCCATTCGCTTAGGAGCTACGATGCCACAGACAGACACACAGATACACAGACAAGTCAAACTTATAACACCCCTCTTTTTGAGTCGGGGGTTAAAAAATACTACATTCCACGTAAGAATTACTGTACTTGATATAATAAAATCAAAATTAAAATTTTAAAGGAACCCCCGAAACGCCTGGAACCACTTTGGTCATATCATCAGCTTTATATGTAGTAATAAACAACATTAGTCATGGCTCAATAGTTATATCCCTTTAATATCCCTTGGATCCTTATGGTGCATCATCAGATAACTACTCTAGGTCTTCAATTTGATAATGGCCCAGCTAATGGCTCATAGAGAGTAACAATTTGAGTTAAAGCACTATGATATTATCTGTTATTGCTGATCTGAGAGGATTCATGATCAGATACTCCCGATCTTCAATTTGATAACGGCCCAGCTAAAGGCTTAGTTAAAGCTCTACAGTTCTATCTCTTTTTTTGCTGATCAATTGATATCAATTTGCTGATCTGAGAGGATTCATAATGGTGCATCATCAGATTGCCCGGTCTTCAATTTGATGACGGTCCAGCTAAATGCTCTTAGTGAGTAACAATTTTAGTTAAAGCACTATAGTTCTATCTCTTGTTGATTTGCTGATCTGAGAGGATTCATAATGGTGCCTCATCAGATACTCTCGGTCTTTAATTTGATAACGGTCCAGCTAATGGCTCATAGTGAGTAACAATTTTAGTTAAAGCACTATAGGTCCATTTCTTGTTGATTTGCTGATCTGAGAGGATCCATGATCAGATTTTTTAGATCCGGAATGTTTTATTTTATCGCACTAACTTTTCTACAATTAGTTTCCTACCTTCAAGACAAATCTAATAAGTCCAAACTTAGTATACCAAAAAAAAGTTTGAACACATCCAGGATTTCGTCTCCTACCTTCGAGTTCCATCATCAGAGTAGCTCAGTGGTACCAGTTAAAACACACATGTATTTGTATATGTTTTTATTTCAAATGTTAAGTCACAGATTTGTTTAAAAGTAAAGTAAATACCTATAAGGCTGGGAATTCAAGTCCGATTTTCCTCTCCGTTAGTCCGATCCGATTGTCTGATCAGACAATCGGAGAGCACTCGTGCCATACATTTGTTTGAATACTTAATACACGTCAGATCCGATAGTCGGATCGGATGTCAGAATCGGAAACAACGCCAAGGCGCTTACGATTTTATGGCCGATCCGATTGTCTGAAGGTGCAGTTTTCATACAGAATACAGAAACAAAATAGACGTCCGATTCCTACTTCCGATTTGTAAATAATTTGCTCAGCAATATCGGACGTGTATTCCCAGCCTTATGCGTGTTTAGAACGACAACCCTTGTACGTCGCTATGCGACGAAGATTGTTATTTTATGTCAAATAAATATGCCATTGTTAAAACACGTAAAAAATGTTATAATTTTTCCCCTAAAATATTCAATCAAGGTAATCGATCTAAACTGCAAACCAACCTCGCCATATGAATATTTTAAGGGGAAAATTATAACATTTTTTACGTGTTTTAACAATGGCATATTTATTTGACATAAAATAACAATCTTCGTCGCATAGCGACGTACAAGGGTTGTCGTTCTAAACAGCGCGTCTAAGATCGCTACCGCAGCTAACAAATCGAGCTGATGACCTTGAAACCCCTGATCAGATCTTCATCAATTGTAGCTAAGAACCATCTCGATCACGTCAGCTTTCAAATGAAACAAACCGCATCGTAATCGGTCCATTCGTTTAGGAGCTACGATGCCACAGACAGACACACAGATACACAGATACACAGATACACAGAGCCACAGATACACAGATACACAGATACACAGATACACAGACAAGTCAAACTTATAACACCCCTCTTTTTTGGTCGGGGGTTAAAAAATCATAAGGGACGTACTGACGTAATTTTTTTTTAAAATAAATAGCCTGTCATTTTAAAATCACTATTGGAAAGTGTCAAACTAGCTATAATAGTGTGCTGTCACTATAGGATGGCAATTAACTAAGAATATGGAAAGAATAGAAGCTGTTCTAAAATAACAACTACTTGTACTTTAATTCCTTTCTTTCAAATGTTGTCACTACTTTTTGCTATTACAAACACTTGTAATTGTGGTTGACTTTTAACACTGCTTAATTAAAAGTGATGTGGTAGTAAGAGTAGCGGCATAATTGTTCGGTCACCCTTTTATAAGTATTTTAATATCATTTGTTATTCTGTCAAATTCGGTTATCAAATGATCATCAAAACTAGTGACAACCTTCTAAAATACGAATGTTAAAATGTATATTCATCCCCTTCTGACTTCTTTTTCATGCCATAAGTGAAAATAGTATAAACGATTGTATCATAAAGCAATTTTAGGGCTCCTTCTATTTCTTAAGTCCAAATTCTTTGGCAATTAATGCTTAACTAAGTGACGTCATTCTAAATCTAAAATAGTAAATTCCCAAAGATGGCGGTCCAGTTATTTTTGTGCAAATCGCGCGTTGGACAGCGACAGAAGTTGAATTCGATTTTCGTTTGTAGCTGACCTCTATATGTGCTACGATATGTGCACGGGTGTTTTTTTTTCTATTGCCATTACTATTTATATAATAAATAATTATTATTAAGCACAATTTAAACAACAATATATAATATAAAATAATATATAAAAATGCAGCCTCGTTAACTACAGGCCATTTATAGTTTTGTGTTTTACCACAAACTACTTTTCCACTTTTATTTTCGGTACTTAATCCCGCATATTACCTACAAACAGTGATTCAGTCCCGTTTTAATTACTTTAATTTTACGCTTGAAGCATTCTAGAAACTAAATTGATACTATTAGATCAACCTTCCAACCATTGTAATAAATACAATGTAAACCATTGTATTTATGTTTGGTAGGGAACTAAATAAATCGAGTTTTATACGAGTATGTTAATCATTTTTGGCCCTATAGACAATTCCTGCAATTTCTGATCTTTTCCTGGCATTATATGCCACAGAAGGCCTTAAAACTATAAAGCCTACAAACAGTTTTGACGACAGGCGTGGACGAACGGTTTAGCGACTGGTTTGTTGCGCGTAAAGTCCCGGGTTCGATCCCCGGTCGGAGCAACTATTTGTTTCATAGCTTTTATTTGTAATATTTAATAGTATTAAATATTGCAAATATTTGTTAATAAAAAAAAAAGAGATGGATATTTGCTTCGGGTCTGGTTATCAAAGAGTGGTAGGCAGTGGTACCCATTCTGCCGATCCGGGGTAGTACCACCACTTACAAGTATACAGACCGTGAAGTGATTTGGTCACGTTTCGGGATCAGCTTGTAAGTTGCCGGTTCCATCTAGGCCGGCATAGTGGATGTGATTGCTACTCACAGTTATTGAATTGTAGTAGCAGTGACATTCATTCATGGACCACACTTTGGCTTAACATCAAGCGGGGTGCTGTCATATGTCGAGTCACAATAAAAAAAAAAAAAAGTTCATTATAAAAATAATAATTTGTGCTTAAATTTAATGAAATAGGTAAACATTAACAGCTTTATATAAAGCCTACCTCAGTATTTACCTTAAACAATAATAATCCCGAATGTTCTAAGTAATTACTTTTCACAATTCTCACAATTTTTTTGGGGCGTAAATGTTAATTAATAGATTTGGTTGTCAAAATAATATAAATTTTCTTTTTTTTTTTCATTTTATCTAAGTAATATTACAGCTAAAGACATCCACTTACATACTAAATAGATAAGTAATATCTTTCTTAAAAAATCATCTTATTTACTTTAAAAATTACAGAATGTCTCAAGAAAGCTTCCGAAAATAAAATAGGGTAGTAGGGTTCTCAATCATATAACAAAGAGCTGCAATTAAGATAAAATTTGCCAATTTTACCCTTATCTTTTTGACTAATATGCACTAGTAATATGTAAATCTAAGGAATCTAAGTTTTCCATATTTCTAATAAAGGAACATAAAAACTAATCATATGTACACAATTATACAGTAATTCACCATTTACTAAACAGTTATACAGTGATGACAGAAATTTTCCAAAAAAAAAAAGGTAAACTTGGTGTCGATTCTCTTGGCACATTCACTAACTTATCCTAAATTTTAAGCTTGTCAATATTAAGTTTTTTTAGAGAAATCGCAATTCAGTGGTCGAAAATGAATTAAACATAAGAAATGTCTATATTTTAGGATGACACGCCTAAATTATTGCCAACGTAAAATTTATATTTTTGAAAAATAATATGAAGTAATAAGAAAGTCATGTAATTAATGTTAATAAATAAGTAATAATGTACCATATAGAATGTTGTAATGGTTTGAGTAAATAAAAACTTGATTTCACGTTAATAAAAATAGAAAAAACTTTGTACTTTTGTAATAGTAACACAATTAATTTCCGAACGCATCTTGTTGGATAGATGAGTTTTGGCGGTAATTACAGGAGACAGATTTTAATTATTTGTAATACTTGTGTTTCATGAATATAATTGTATAATGATGATAAATTTGTTATTAAGTAAATGTTATACAGTATAATGACAAGTAATCTAATGCTGTGATACGTGTTTTTTTATGTTCCCTCCCAGACTTCTTCAGATAAACTTGAAAATCGAAATAATTCAAGTTGCCGGTTTCAACTAGGCCGGCATAGTGGATTCGACTGCCACTTTTAGTTATTTAAAAGTAGTAGCAGTCGCCCCCATCCATAGATCGCACTCCAGTTTAATATCACATTGAATGATGTCGTATGGCGAGCTACTATAAATAAAAATACATAAATCACCTTATTTTACCTTTCGGCATATTCAGTTAGGGCATTAACCACATAATTACTCATATTTCTTATTAAGAATTAAAATTTTTAGGTTAAGCGGGACCTAAAATGGTGTCGTCTAATCTTAAACAAATTTAGTTTGACGTTTCTAATTTTACACCTATAATTGGTACAACAGAATAGGAAAACTGCCTAAAATATTAAGTTAAGTAACTAAACTGACATTTAAGCCTGTCAAAGCTTTGACAGCTCTAAATTAAGACTAATATGGGACAACCAGAATAGCGAAAGTCCTTTGACAGGTCTAAATTATTTTTAGAAGGATTTTAGGATAATCGTGTGCCAAGAGAATTAATTTTTATTGAAGACCTGCGGGCCGACGCGTAATTCAATGAGAATATTGACGGTTCAACTCCATTAATAAGATTTAAAATTATTAACACACTAAGAATCGATGTTTATTTTTAACAGTTCAAGCTCATTAAAACTCATTGTTTATTTGTATAAAAGTTGTTTTTGACGCTAACAGCGATCGCGTCACTTTTTGACAAATGGGAATGAATTTCATTTTCATTCCCATTGAAGTTACGCGGCCGGTACTACAGTCATACTAATCAAATATTAAATCATTTATAATTTAATATTATTTGGTTACAATTAACACCATAACCTTACCCTAAATCTTATCGTAGACTAAGACTTAATTACAAGTAAATAATTGTAGTAAACAATGTGTAATTCTGTAATATAATTAAGTTCTTACTTCTTAAGTTCTAACACATACGATACGCGGTAAGCTTTGCATTACTTAATAGAGATTTACACAGTTTACTCGTTAAGTTTATTATGGAGTCCCTTAATAGAACGCAATAGTGTCTAGTTTAAAATTAAAATCATAACAATTATCAATTAATTGATTAAATAGTAAAAAGGCGTTAGTATTTAAACAAAAGGGTGTTTGCCGACCCTTCAAAGCCTAGTGCCCAAAACCATAGAGCTTGTATGAAGAGAATTGTGAATGTGTGTGAAGGAAGCATCAATGTTTAAACATCGATGGAAGGAAGCGAGGGAGTGGCAAGTGTCGATCCATTGTCTCTGCCTATTTCTGTGGGAAAAAGGCGTGACAATTTGATTGATTTATTGATATTTAATTATTTTTTTTAAATCTATTGTATTTTTATATTTTTATTTATTGTGACTTGACATATGACAGCACCTTGCCTAATGTTAGGCCGAAGCGTGGTCTATGAATGAATGTCACTGCTACTATAATTCAATAACCGTGAGTAGTAATCACATCCACTATGCCGGCCTAGTTGGAACCGGCAACTTACAAGCTGATCCCGAAACGTGACCAAATCACTTCACGATCTGTATACTTGTAAGTGGTGGTACTACCCGGATCGGATAGACTAGGCAGCACTGCCTACCACTCTTTGTACTCTTTCATACTCCTTTATGAACTTCAAAGGCTTTTTTAAATCCCCTTATACTCTTTAAAATATTTTAAAAAGTATAGGACGGTAAACTATTTCACACTAGACATTACTTAGAAGCCAGACCTTTTGTTTATTACAATAATAAAACCTGATAGGTAGGTTTCATAAAGTATACCCAGTTTACTACTTAATTTAAGGCTAACCCTTTTTAAAGCGAAGCTCTAAATCTGATCAGTGTTAAAAGGACAGTGTCAACAAATTTGGTGCGTCGTTTCTTTGCAGAACAATCGACAAGTGGAATGGTTTGCCAACCCATGAGTTCTCTCCATCCTTGGATCCTTCAAGCGATGCGTGAAGAAGCACCTTTGGCCGGAATAGTGCAGCCGTAAAGACTCGGCACTCTTGGATCTCTTCTTGCTTGCCATCAGGCGGATCGAGGTCAGATCAAGTAAGAGTCAAAATAAAAAAAATTATATAAAAGAAACACATTACCTAAAAGATAGTGTTTAAGAATTAAGTTATTTTGCAAACAATTTTTTTAAGTATTAACTAGTGCTAAGTATTAACTATTATTCAAATTGGATTATTAGATATTAATAATTCTCAATATTAGACTATTGTAGTGCTCCATTGTCTCTTCTAATCCCTGTGGGAAAAACGCGTCACAATTTCATTAATTACTTGCCAGTTAAATATCACATCGAAGGCGACCGTGGTGTAGTGGCAGTGCAATGGTTACACAAGCTAAGTGCACGGTTTCGAAACCACTAACTGGTACCAATGTATCTTTGATGTTGTACTTGGGTTGTCCTGTTTCGCTAATACAAGCACTTTAGTAGCTTACAACCGGTTGAAACAAAAATTTTAATTTACGAATTCGTAAAAAGTTACGAATAAGTAGAAGAAAAAAGGCGATATGGGTTGCAACACTCTCTCGTGTATGTCGTGTTTTTGGTACAACCGGCTGTTAGTGTAGAAACGTATAATAAAAAAAAAACATTTAATACTTTACAATTTCATTACTATTGTGAAAGAAATAGTGGTAAATTCAATAGCTCCGTTTCACTGTTTAATAGAATTTACGATAATAGGCGTAATGTGATTAAGGGCTCAAGTTAATGGTTAACCAAGGGTCACAGGGCTTGGTGATTATGGCTTAATCTAAATAAGATTTAACGGGCTTCCACTTATCTCAAATTATTTATACTAAATTAAATTGTACTTAAGCTTGTAATAGATTATAATACTTATCTTCAAATAATATATTAATGGTAAATAATTATTTTTGTTAATTATTTAATTAAATACAAAATAAATATCAAAAATAAACACTGTATTTTGTAGTTAAATATTGCAAATTGTCGTTCGAATTTCGATATCCTTAGATTTTTTCAAGCAGAGATTACAAAGCATATCGCAGACTACACAGCACTAGTCGATCCATTGATTTTTTTACATATCATATAATAAAAACGAACATGGTCATTAAGGTATAAGTTTTGAAAAGACTCTAAAACCTATTATAATAATTAGAATGAAATGCGCAACAATGATCGTGGTTAAAAATAATGGCTGATTAACAAATGTAGAATTGCTCTATGTAGCAGAAAACAAATAGATAAATTGAGATAAATCTTGACGACAGGCGTGGACGAACGGTTTAGCGATTGGTTTGTTGCGCGTGAAGTCCCGGTCGGAGCAAATATTGGTTTCATAACTTTTATTTGTAATATTTATTGTAATATATTAATATTATTGTAATATTTAAAAATATTGTAAATATTTTTTAATAAACAAAAGAGATTGTTATTTGCTTGGGGTCTGGTTATCAAAGAGTGGTAGGCAGTGGTACCCAGTCTGCCAATCCGGGGTAGTACCACCGCTTACAAGTCTACAGACCGTGAAGTGATTTGGTCACGTTTCGGGATCAGCTTGTAAGTTGCCGGTTCCATCTAGGCCGGCATAATGGATGTGAATGCTACTCACAGTTATTGAAATCGGACTACCGCGGTGTCGTTTGCAATCTGCAATCCACTTAGTAATTCACTTTGTCCATAATGCATCAAACATAATGCAGTTTGGCGACTTTTTTGGCGTTTTAAAGCGCAGTATGATGTTTTGTATTTTATCTGTGAGTTTCATGCTGAGACTATAGGGACTTCATGCCTTTTAAAAAAACTTTCACCCAGGACTTCTCAATATTCAATCAATCAATAAAATTGTCACGCCTTTTTCCCACAAGGATAGGCTGAGACAATAGAACGTCACTCGCCACGATCCTGACACAACTCCCTTGCTTTTCTCACATCCTAAAATGTCTTTATAGAAGCTCTACGCTACCCAGCTAAAATGAAAATTCCAAATCAGAGACATCCTCAAGAAAGCTACCCAGCCACCCGACCTAGTGCCCATTACTATGATACATGTACTTCAGTAGCTTAGTATATAAATGTAAATAAAATAAATAATGAAAAAATCTGTAGAGCTTCTCAATAATTATTTTATAATTCACACCAAAATAAAATGATACGTTGATTTTTACTTTTACCTTTTTTTATTATTTATTATTTACATATCACGGCGAACAGAAAGCCTTCTTTGGAAGGGTCGTAAAAAAATCGTAAAAATTCTCAGACAGCAATATAAGGCTTTCGTGATGATATTGTTTCATTTAATATTTATATGACTTTAGTGTTATTATAGACGTTGTCTTAAAATTATTTTGATGTTATGATTTCAAAGAAAATACCTACGAAATGAAGCGTAAGTTGAGGTTTTGTAAAAACAAGGACAAGCTTAATCAATACAATAACTCATTTTAATAATGTTGTTTATTATTGTTTTAAAAGTAAAATTTAAATAAGTACTTTTTATAATTTACAATTTTTTTTTATTTTTCATGTTTAATAGTTTCATCTAAAAACCCGAAGATTTTTGTTATTGTGGCTTGATAGGAGTATAACGCCTGATGTTAAGCTAAACTGCAGTGCATTAATTATTGCTACTAAAATTATTTAACTGTAAGTAACTGTCGCATCCACTATGCCAGCCTAGTTGTAGCCAGCAACTTGATTCTGAAACTAAGTCACTACGGTCTGAACACGTGGTTGTACTACACCGGATTGGCAGATTGGGTACCACAGCTTACCACTCATGGAAAATAAATTTGACCGTGAAGTGATTCAGTCGCGTTTCGGGATGAGTTTGTAAGTGTCAACTCGGCCACCATAGTAGACGTGACAGCTACTTGCAGTTATTTAACTGTAGTACTAGTCGCCTCCATTCGTGGACTACACTCCTACTTAACTGTTGGACGGCGATCCACAATAAAATATTTATTATTTTTTACATTTAATCTTGTAGTATTAAAGCAAGTAGTAACCATGATAATACTTTTTTATTGCAAAAGTATTGAAATAAAAGTAATAAAAACGTTTTTCAAATATGAACATATTTTAGTAAAGCATTGAAATAACATTGTAATATGGGATAACAATCCATTTGTAAGAATATTAACAATGAAAAGTTTTGCTCTTAACGACAGACCAGATAGTAATAGACGCTTTATTAAAATAATATTTGGGTCAAATATTTTATTACGCATATTGAAAAATAAAACATGCCATATTATTATATCCAGTAATGAATTTTCTTCATAGGGGACAAGGAAGGGGAGAACTAAACAATTTTTATGCGGCTTACTATCGCGTTTATATTTGTTTTGATTTTAGAATTTTATTTTATATATTTTATTTTATAAACCAAATTAAACGCGATAGTAAGCCGCATAAAATTTGTTTAATTCATTAATCAATGTTCGCGCAAAATCTAAGAAAATATTAAGGAAGGGGAGGTTCAATAGCGTTGATAAATGAGAAAACTGCTTTAATTTACTATTGCCCCAGCTACCTTCACTATGCCGGCCAGAAAATAATCGAAGCCTTTTCACACTTCGATTAAGGGATCCAAGGTTATAGAATTTAAAAAAAACACACGGGCTGGTAAAGCATTCATCGGTAAAGAAACGACGCACCGAACCTTTTATTTCGACTGCTGATTGGGTTAAGAAAATTCGGATATGGATTATGAGAGCAAATAGAGGCAGGAAAGAGTTTTTATTTTAATATTCCATGAGCGCCAATGAATTGTTTTACCCCATGCAAGACAAAGAAAAAGATTTCGTAGTAACAGTCATAGGTCAACAATCAATAATTCGCAAACGAATTAGTGGGAGACGATGAAAATAAGTGAAAAAATATGCCATTGTTTAATCCGTTTCTGTTTGTTTAAAGCAGACAGTATTTGGTGCTCATTTGCCTAATTCGGCGTAGTACCAAGTGACTGAGTCGCGTTTCGAAATCAACTTTAAATTTACCGATCTCAACTAGTGGATGCAACTGATTTTTCAGTTATTTTCTTATAGTAACAGTCGCCTCCATCCGTGGGCCGCACTCCTGCATAACAACAGGCGAGGTGCTCTCATATATCGAGCCACAATGAAAAAATATGACTGTTATGTTGTTTCCTATGCGGTATTTAATGGGTAAGTTGTCTATGGTCGTAACGGAATTGAATGAAAAATGCATCACATTTGTTCAGTTACCAACTTTTTAGACTGTTTGCGGTTGAGATTTATGAAAATATATTATTTATACTTAACAATGAAATCTACGTACCATTCTGTAATTTATTTTCTTAGAATGAATGAACCGATGTGTTAACTTGATTAAATATGTTATTTGTGTTGAATTAATAATTACACAGTAGTGGTATGATCGTGGAAAGTGGAACCTTATTATCTTTGCTTATCCTTGTATACAATAACACAGTTAAAAGTATAATTTTAGCATTACAATTATTATTGTAATACGTGCCACATCGAAGGTAAATTTTAAATTAAATTATTTTACGTTTACATAATTACAAATATATTTTGTAAATTGTTTATTTTTCACGGGTGGACACCAAATAATTATATTTAGCCTAATAAACAAATCTTATACAAATGTATGTTAGTTTTGATTTTATCCATTGAGTACTTTACAGCTCAAAGTAGGTTATTTGTGTAAAAAAAGCGTCCCGCACTGAAATAAAGGTATGGCCTCAAGAGACTACTCTCAACTTATCTCAGTGACTTTTTCCATCAAATCGCTGCCCTTTTGTGAGTAACCAGCATAGAGTCAAAATTTAATAGAGCGCGCATTTCCCTCTATATTAAATTGTTTATTAGCTATTGAGCTCCAGATACCTAGTAGGGATAAGACTAAAATATAAAGACTTTGCTTAAGTTACGCGATCGCCGTCTTGTTCATGTCAACATTTTAGACTTGGACAAATCATAGCACTCAGTACTAACCGTACTGTAATAATTTCATCACAAGTAAAAATGTTTACCGCCCAACAAAGTGGGCACGGGTCAGCTAGTATCTTTTATAGTTATTGTAAAACTGGGTATTGCTTAACTTTTTCCAAGATGACCGATGTTTATTGCATTCTGGTATGAAGATCAGCTTTTCTACAATCTCCATTAGGCATGCACCGTTTTTTATGTAAAATATATAAGGTAATGATAATTTGCTATTGAATAGCTCTGGCTCATTATAGACAAGTTCAATTGGCTATCGTATCTGTTCGATTGTAAAATACGACATATCTTTCTTACATTACGTCACGAGCGCTCTACTTATTTACTATCTTAAGTAACCATCCTACTACCTAGAGGACAATAGGACTGAAATCTCACTACTGCGTTTTATTTTTGCCTGAATATCCTAAAATTGAGATAAACTTTTATTGATACTTTTACAAAGACAATGTTGTTATACTTTTTTGGAAATATTATTCGGAATTCCTGTTACGTTTTTCTTGTGTAGATTTCCGTGACCTGCTGTTTATAATATAAGTATATACCTTTCTTTAGTTCTTTTCAGTATTATGAATCGTGGCTTCTGAATGTCGGGTCCTTCTTTCTTTTTACGATTAGTCTTGGTCTAAATATTTCTTTGTTCTCTCTAAAACCATAAATAATATACTTGTTAGCGTGGTGTAGTGGCAGTGCAATGGTTACACAAACCGAGTGCACGAGTTCGACACCACCCATCAGTACCAATGTATCTTTGATATATGTACTTTGGTTGTCCTGTTTCTATGATACAAGCAATTTTGTAGCTTAGTATAGAAATGTAAAGAAAAAAATCTATATGAACAAAACGATTTATTTTATTTTTATTTATTTATTTAAAAACTTTATTACAATTTGTATAAAGGCGAACTTAATGCCGCTAGACATTATCTGCCAGTTAACCTTCGGGACAGTCGAAAAGTTAAATGGGAGTATTAGATATAAAACTGATAACTTAATATAACACAATATAGTACAATATAACATAACACAATACAATACAATACAATACAATATAATATAATATAATATAATATAATATAATATAATATAATATAATATAATATAATATAATATAATATAATATAATATAATATAATATAATATAATATAATATAATATAATATAATATAATATAATATAATATAATATAATATAATATAATATAATATAATATAATATAATATAATATAATATAATATAATATAATATAATATAATATAATATAATATAATATAATATAATATGATACAATACAACATAATATTACAATAAAGTAAAATACAACCGTTACGTTTTATAAAGGTGTGCATAAACCAGTTTTTTGAAAACATATCTATTCGGTGCTTGCCTAATTAAAACAGGTAGATTGTTCCAGAGAGAGGTTGCAACAACTGAAAAGGATTTTGATACAAAGTTAGTGCGATGAACAGGAGTGGAGAGAAGGGAGTTTTCCGATGACCTTAGGGTTCTGTCATGGAATGAGGAAAGGAAGGAAAATTGTTCTTTCAGATATGAAGGGGTATTAGGTTCATTAAGAACGGTAAAAAGAAGACACACTGTTCTGAGGTTCCGTCGGGAGCGAATGTCAAGCCATTTTAGTTTCTTGCGATGTTCAGAAATGTGGTCGTACTTTCGAAGAGAAAAAATGAACCTAATACAGGAATTAAGGATACGATCCAACTTATCCAGCTGAGCTTCTGTCACGTTCACGCAACAAATGTCGCCGTAGTCAATCAAGGGGAGAAGCAAACTATGCGCTATTGTGATTTTTGCACTCAATGGTAAAAAGTTTTTCAATGCATTTAGGGAGTGCAAACTTGCAAAAACTTTACGATTTATGCCACTTATCTGTGTGGTCCAGCTCAAATTAGCATCCATGTGTACGTCAAGATTCTTCACACTGTCGCTAAATGGTATAACCAAGCCATTATAGCGAACAGCATCCACATTAGTGATAATTATAGCCTGGGACTTGACAGGGTTCACCACTATACCGTAGCGATTGGACCAAGAGTGAATATAAGAAAGATCTGCATTGATTGCAGTGACATCCGTCCTCACATAAAGCTGCAAGTCGTCGGCGTAGAGGTGATACTGACAATGTAAGGAGGCAGTAATGGC
The DNA here is from genome assembly GCA_905220615.1 of Tinea trinotella. NCBI lineage: Eukaryota > Metazoa > Arthropoda > Insecta > Lepidoptera > Tineidae > Tinea > Tinea trinotella. The sequence goes on from HG992314.1 coordinate 8,542,507, forward strand.
GTTAATAAATAACGAAAATAATAACGGAGATAGAATACCGCCTTGTGGAACTCCAGTGCTAAGACCACACCAATCTGACAATTTCACACCTATTCGTACCCTTTGCCTTCGACCATGAAGATAGTTAGGGAACCATTTTAGCGTTTCTAAAGATAAGTTGTATCGAGACAGCAATGCCACTAGCAGTTCGGGATCAACTGTATTGAAGGCGCTCGTAAAGTCGATCAGCACGAGCACTGTAGCCTTCGACTCATCCATACCATGTCTGATGTCTTCGGTAACTTTGAGTAAAGCTGTAGTCGTACTATGGCCGGTGCGGAAACCAGATTGAAAAGGGTTAAGAAGATTGTAAGAATTGAGAAAAGAGAAAAGTTGTTTAAAGGCTATATATTCTAGAACTTTTATCTTTTATCTAAACGTATTTCATTTTGTCTTAATTTATTTTTATTATGAATCGACCGACATATGAGAGAACTTCTTCTGATATTAAGCTACAGATGCTACTTAAGTTTTTTTTGGTGAAATGACCTACATTTTCTAATTAGGTCGGCATAGTGGGTGCGATTCTTAAACTCCGATAGAATATTGAAAACAGGCGTTGGTGAAACTATCCCGAATCGGCAGATCAGGCATCAATTGCTGTCCACAGTAAGGCTTCTTCAATTTTCTTATAAAATATTTATTTTTAGGACCTATGTATAAAATGTATATTATACCTATATTTGATTGGCATAATGACGGCGATTGTGACAGCCGTGAACTGACTCGGTGTTTTAGTCGTCGGCACTCTTAGAACTTCATCATGTTTACCATCGGGCAGGTCGAGGTCAGATGTCGAGAAACAATATAAAAATATATAAGCCTAAAAGTGCAACTTAGGTGTATGTACAGTATAATCTATTTTATTTATCAGGTTGTTTAACATTTTGATATTAATATCTCGAGCCATTCAAAATGATATTTGAAAATGGAATTTGAATAGCTCCTCTTGAAATTAATTTGATAGGATTTTAGCTATAATTGATTATTTCGTTAACTGATTGCATTCATTTCCAGTATGTACATTTAAATTTAATTATATTACTAGTTAGTATTTTGTATGATATATTTGGGAAATTTTGGAAGTTTTTTTTTTGATGACGAGATGGCGAGATTAGATGGACTCCTACAATAGTTCGTGGCGAGAGATCGCCAAATGTCGTGAGTCATGGAAAAAAAGAGAGGGAGGCCTTTGCCCAGCAGTGAGAAAAAGAAATAGACTAATAATAATTATTATTTATTTATTTATTTATAACTTGCCGTACTATGGTGCACGCAGGCTAGTTAGCATTCTCTACCAGCCAAACTTCTGGAACAATAGAAGCAAGTCAAAAATTTGAGCAAAAGAAAGGAGGTGATTTAGAGAAAAGAGAATAATAGAAAACATATATTTGCTTCAGGTCTGGTTATCAAAGAGTGGTAGACAGTGGTACCCAGTCTGCCGATCCGGGGTAGTATACCACCACTTACAAGTATACAGACCGTGAAGTGGTTTGGTTGCGTTTCGGGATCAGCTTGTAAGTTGCCGGTTCTAACTAGGCCGGCATAGTGGATGTGATTGCACAAAGCAATTAAGAGTGGTTGACAGACAGTTGGTGGTTTTCGCCCAGTCTGCCAATCCGGGGTTGTAAGACTAATTTCAATTGTAGAGACCGTGAGGTGAATCAGTCGCGTTTCGATATAGTGAATGCGACAGTTTTTTGCAATCATTTTTCAGCACGTTAGCTTAACATCGTCATGCAATCAATCAATCAAATTTTCACGCTTTTTTTTCACAGGGATAGGCAGAGATACAAAATACACTGCTCCATTTTAAAATTAGTCGCATAAATGTATGGTGCATTTTGCAATAAAACAACTATTGCAGTTGTCCGTATAGGAATGTACGACGGTTTCGGTCGGTTTAAGAGAGCCCCAATAAAAGTTTTCTTTCGTAAATTTCTCAGTCCATTGCTCCTGTCGTTCCGCAACAATGGAATTGTTTCCTTGCAGACAAATAACATTATATACCCTATATATAGCAATGTTATCTGAGCAATGTACTACGAAGATTATGCTATTTTTAACAAATACTAAAATAATACATTATATGCAGGTCATTATTATATTTACTTATTATTTGTGTAAATTGACATTCAGAAAGTGTAGGGAACTTTCTTTTATCATTGTGACACGACATCTGACCACTACCCGCCTGATGGTAAGCAAGAAGAGATCCAATAGTGCCGATGACTGCAAATACCGAGTCTTCGCCGCCACTAACTCGATCAGTTTGGAAATAACTTGATTATTTAGTACTTTTATGTTTTTCTCTGATCGGCATAGTAAAGGTGATTTCAGTCGTTATCGCTCACACGTCAGTTTTTTTCAGTCGTTATCGCTCCTTGAAGAGTTACAAAAAACTTTCCTAAACTACCAGTGTTAGTAATTATTTTAAAATATTATTATATTAGACAAAAAACAACAACAATAAAACTTTATAATTTTTGTTATTGGTCATAATGTAAGTAAAGTTGACATTTTCACAGTTTAATTATAATCAATCAATCAATGAAATTGTCCCGCCTTTTTCCCACAGGGATAGGTAAAGCCAAAGGAGCAGGACTTGCCATGATTCTGACAATTCTGTTCATACAAGCTCTATGGTTATGGGCACTAAGCAACCTAGCTTTCTTGAGGATGTCTCCGAATTATAACAGTCCTTTTACAATTTTAAAAAACGACTGGGGTCTAGTGATAGATAAATGAACTCGCAAAACAAGAGCTCTCTGTTTAAGACCACTTCCCGGTACCAAAGTATATTTGATAACATATGCTTTACTCGGTTTTTTGTATGATACAATCACCTTTAGTACATGTTAGTATAGAAATATTTTAAAGAGTGGTAGGCAGTGGTACCCAGTTTGCCGATCCGGGGTAGTACTACCACTTACAAGTATACAGACCGCGAAGTGATTTGGTCGCATTTCGGGATCAGCTCGTATGTGGATATGATTGCTACACACAGTTATTAAATTGTAGTAGCAGTGGCATCCATTAATAGACCACACGCCTCACAATAGTACAATAAAAATTAAAAAATATAGTTTAAATTCTATACTATATAATATACTAAACGTATATGTGATACTATATGTATATGTATAACTTGTCTGTAGAGCGACCGAATAAATAATATAACTATAGTAGAGGTTTCATGTGGAATTTTATATGACCACAAGTAAAAAACGGGGTTGTATTTAATACAAATTCGTATGTCTGCGCTCGTATGTCATAAATCATCTTTATGACCATCTCATTCTGAAAACAACGATACCAAATATTTATATTGTTTTAGAACGCGTTTCACATATTTCCTGGATTTATGTCATGCCCTTTTCTATTAAGGATAAACGTTTGTCATAAATATAAATTGTAAAGTCGCGACGCCATAAAAAAGCTATTTTTCAAATTCCTAAAGCCTACATTGGGCAGTTGTGAAACAAAATAACCATTTAAATTAATGATACAACTTTTTGTTGTTGTAATAAAGCTCTTATTTACAAACACTGAATATTTATAATGGAATCCATTAATATTCCATTAGCTTTTTTTTAACTGTGCTCAACATATGACAGCGCCCTGCCTTATGTTAAGCTGCCATGCGGTTTATCAACGGACTGCTACTACAGTTTAATAATTAGTAGGAACCGGCAATTCAGAAGCTAATCCCGCAACGCGATTTAGTCACTTCACAGTCTGTACAGTTGTAAGTAGGAACCACTGCCTACCACTCTTAGACAACCAAACCCGGAGCAAATATCAGCCGGGGTTCTGCCATATGTCGAAAATATTAAGTTATCTCTGGTATGAATATCACAAAGGACTTGAATATATAATTATTATCATGAATTATAATTCTGTTAAAACTTAAGTCAGAAAGTCTTCATCCCGAAAGTGCTGTAAATATCACACACGAGCTAAAGTTATGAAAAGAAAGACTATTCTTGTGGATTTTTAAGTCCTAAATTGTTTTTTATTAGTTAGTAAAAATCATAATTTTTACACAAGCAAAAAGTACTTTTTTATATGACTCTAATTTAGTAACTCCTTAGTTATATTTTGCCTTTAAAAAGTATTTCGACTTATCAATAATACATCATAACGTTTAACAGTCGCTTGAAAAGACCGTTTAAATTTTAAATGTGGTTCATAATTAACTAAAAGTAATGTTAATTTTTTTTTGACAATTCATTAACTAGCAAAAAGTTAAAACGATACTTAAACAGACATAAGACTCTCCTAGACCTTACAAATGACAGATATGACAGAATGACAGATATTATATTCACATTTTTATTTCATTTTATATTACAGTTGACTTAGGCTATAAATAACAACTTTACAACAAATTACTACTTATAATATTTATCACAAATAAAGGCGACCGTGGTGGTGTAGTGGCAGTGCAATGGCTTCGTAAGCCGAGTGGCACGGGTGCGAAACCACTCACCGGTACAAATGTATCTTTGATATATGTACTTTGGTTGTGGTGTTTCTATAATACAAGCACTTTAGTATAGTATAGAAATGTAAATAATAAAAAATAATTGTAATTTTTATTAATATAACATTTATTAATCTTATTTAACCTTACCTTATTAAATTTAATACTAAAATACAAGGCGTAGATTTGTATTTAGTTTGAATATGTAAGGAATTTCCCCGTCTTAACTTACATCCACAGGGAGGCATCAAAGCGTTGTAAACTCTTGGCGTGAAATCCCTCTATTTGCACAAATAAATGTTCTAAACATTTAATAGTATTTTTGTTGATAAAATAGTTATACAGACTAAGACAGTCTCTCTATCTCTGTTTCTCTTTCTGCCTACTGATATACCTACAGACGCTGGAAATCGTGGAGTGGGAATCTTTTAGTCTATTCAACGTCAGTCGATTTTTAAGAGTAAGGTTGAAGTGCAAACAGGCCCAGCGTAAGAAGTTCTTCGATAATGTTTCATGGAACTACTATTAATATGAAACATATTTCTAAGCTTCCATGGATACTCTGTAAGGGTGCCAAATCCTTGGCGTGGCAGGCAGGAGAGTAGAGATAAAAGATTTTGTGACTTCGTACAAAAGTCTTCGTACCAAGATTCAATTTCGAATAGCTGGCCGGATAAATGTGATAAAAATAAACACGTTAATGGACTGCAAAAATATTTTTCTTAATTGCTATTACTATTACGTTTTATTTTATTGTAACTTGACATACATCTGACTCTGACTTGCCTGATGATAACTAAGAAGATGTAAAACTGCCAACAACTGAAAAAAAAGACTGAGTTCACAGTTGCTTTCCCGGCCAAAACAAGTGTAAAAATTGTAGGATGGTTTTTTTTTTATTGTGACACGACATCTTCCCGGCCAAAACAAGTGTAAAAATTTTAGGATGGTTTTTTTTTTTATTGTGACACGACATCTGACCTTGACCCGCCTGATGATAAGCAAGAGGAGCTCCAAGAGCGACGACGACTGAAAAAATCGGATTGATGACGGCTGCCTCAGTCGCCGTCACTATGCCTAAAACACTTTATTTAGTAGCTTAGTATAGAAATTTAAAAATTCAAAATTTCAACTAGCAGTACAAACGCTTTTAATTGCGACTTTAATTAAGTAGGTAATACAAGTTGTAATATTTCATAAGTAATGTTAATATATTGGTAAAGGTGTTAATAGCGATAGGCGAAGGCTTTGGGAATACAATACACGTTATCAGCAGGCTTCACGGATTATTAACCATGAACTATTACCATGTAGATATAATTTGGTGCGACGTGCATTTTCATTGCATCTATTTTATCAATAAAATATTCATGAAAATATTAATATTTTATTGTAGCTCTTTTTAAATAAAAAAGGAGTGGTAGGCAGTGTTGCCCAGTCTACCGATCCGGGGTAAGACCATCAACCGATCCGGGGTAGTTACAAGTATACAGACAGTGAAGTGACTTAGTCCCGTTTCAGGATCAGCTTGTAAGTTGCCGGTTACAATTAGGCCGGCATAGTGGATGGACTGCTACTTACAGTTATTTAACTGCAGTAGTAAATACCTCCATTTATGGACTGCACTCTAGCTTAACATCAGTTGCTGTCGAGTCACAAGAAAACTATTTTACAAATGAAAAATTTATAAATTATTACTATTATATTGAAACTATTTTAAATAAAAATGATATTAAGAGTGGTAGGCAGACAATCGCTCGAAGAACCGAAAACCGATGGGGAAGAAAGGTTTTAGAGTAGAGACCACGAACCGGAAGACGCAGCTTAGGTCCTCCCATTAGGTGGACTGACGACATAGTAATAGTCACGAATAACCGGTGGATGCAACTGGCATCTTGTCGTTCGAAATGGCGTTATAAGGGGGAGCCTATGTTCAGCAGTGGACGCGTTCTAGCTGATGATGATGATGAGGCAGACAATTGGTGAGCATTTGTCTGCAGATCTAGGGTAGTACCCACCACTTCTATACGAAGCACATAGTCACCTCAGGGACGGCTCACTATCGACCGAATCGGCAGTCGAATTAAAAAGTTCGGTGCCTCTTTTCTTTGCAGAACAATTGACAAGTGGAATGCTTTGCCATCCAATGCGTTCTCTCTCTTTGGTCGGCAGCCGTAAACTAACTCGGTTTTTTTCAGTCGTCGTCACTCTTGGACCTCCTATTGTTTATCATCAGGGATGTCGAGGTAAAAGATGTCACAATAAAAAAAATCTTAAGTGTACAGAACAAATGAGCAAATGACCTTGGCGTGGATTTCACGAGCATCCGTGGAACTCACGCCAATCTCAATGCCGTCCATCACCATCTTGAGAGAGTAAATTATAAATAAATATTTTATGATTTAACTAATTTTCGTGGTCAATAGAAAAAGTTCAATACAGTTTTCTTTTAGATATTTTCTAAAGAAGTTATATCAAGTTTCTTCTGGAGTTAGTTTTAGTGGAATAAGTTTCTGACAACCCTTCCACGGAGCTGACAGTCTTGAAGATAATAAATGGATATTTAAACTTAATATAAGTTTTGTGTGTGTTTGTTCACTATTTATTTACTTACTCGAAAATGTAAAGAACAGAACGTTTCCAGGGATTTTATATGTCAGTGGTCGACAAACTTGCAACTAGTTATCAATATAATTCAACATCGCTTAATTATCAAATTGTTTCTTTATTGTCACCACTGAGTTGTTAAATTTAGAAATATTAACACAATTTATGGGGGGATACAAACAAAAGGGGTGTAGATACAAGCTTAGGAAATAAATCTAACTGTAAACGATCTGTATTATACTCATATTCATAAGCTTCCTTTACATCCACAATTCTCTTCATACAGGCTCTGTGGTTACACGAGAGTTTTGTAAGGATCGTGGTAAGTGGCGCTCCACTGCCTATCCCTGTGGGAAAAAGGCGTGACAATTTGATTTGGTCTGATTTGAAATTAAACTTTATAAATAAAATAATTGCCTTTAATCTTTGAGTATACATCCTAAGCCTCTAATTGTTAATGGAAGGATAAAACAAAAACTAACCAGAAGATTATTCTTTAATAAAATCGGGACAATATTGAAGAAGCCAGTCATAAACTTCGAAACCTTAAATGAAAATAATTGTAACAATAACAATAAAGATATACGAGTATCAATAGTTTTTTTTTCGTTTTTAAATTACAATTTAGTTTTTTTATTATTTGATGTATAGAGGCCAATATGATGCTGAAAATATTATATTCATTTTGTTTTATTTAATATACTTGTTTGATTCGTAGAATTGTGGATGTGAGGGAAGTAAGGAAGTTATGTCAGGATCGTGGCAAGCGACGATCCATTGTCCCTGTGGGAAAAAGGCGTGACAGTTTGATTGATTGAATACATTTTTAAAATAACACGTAACTAGTTACAGAAAATTCTAACTATTGCTGTCAACTTGTACAGGCCTTCGAGTCATTATTTGGGCTCAGTTAACTAAATGTCTAATGAATTTTGTAAAAGAAAATTTTCTTTCTTCGACATTATATTTACCTAATTATAAAGATTTGTAAATTATAGGTAAAAAACTTAACTATCTTTAAAATTTTAACAGGCCTTTATGCAAATGACTATTAGTGTATGGTAGTTTAAAGATTTTTTATTTTATTGTGACACGACTTCTGACCTCGTCCCGCCTGATGATAAGCAAGAGGAGATCCAAGAGTGACGACGACTGAGAAAACCGAGTTTGTTCACGGCTGCCTCAGTCGCCGCCACTATGCCGGCCAAAGAAAATTATGTATTAGCTAAACTATAAGTGTTATACGTATTCGTATCATACATAATTGTGTATTGAAAGAAGGCACCTAATTATGGTTTAGTTTCATAAAGTTTACATTATTACGCATGTCAATCATAATTTCAGTAGTTCGAAAGTATTGAAAGCGGAGTTGTTAACTCAAAGTTTGTTGTTGGTTTCAATGAGATCGTGATGAACAATATTTTATAACTTTATTACGTAACGCGTTTTTTTTATATTTTGACTCGACATATTATGACAGCACCTCGCCTAATGTTAAGCAGAAGTGCTGTGCATGAATGGAGGTTATTAATATACAGGTAAATAACTGTAAGTAGCAGTCACATCTACTATGCCGGCCAAGTTGGAACCGGCAACTTACAAGCTGATCCCGAAACGCGACTAAATTACTTCAAAGTCTGTATACTTGTATGAACATACTACACTTTTAAAGTGGTAAATTTTAACGATTTCATAATAGATGGTAAGTCTGATCTTATTTTAAGTTAAGGATATTCCCGTTCACCCGGACGCGTGCGGTCACGGAAGCCAACTTCCCGGGCGAATTTTCAGTCAAACTTCATAGTAAAAGTTCCTTATTCACAAGATAAGAAGTGAGCAAAAACTTTTTACGTCAAAGGGTACCGCAAGTTTGCTACAATTCTTAGAAAAACGAAGTTAAAAGGTACTAGAATTATACAGTTTTTTATCCTTATTGTTCTGACATTTCTGAGCCAAAAATGTGAAGTTTTTTTTATTGTAATGCGACACGTGGTCTCGACTTGCCGACGACTGACTCAGTTCAAGGTTGCCTCAGTCGCCTTCACTATGCCGCCAAAGAATGCAGGTGTACAGAAATAACTTCTAGCAGGATTCCTTTACTTACTTATCTTTATTGATAAAATCGATTCCATCTTTTAGAGAATAGCTCCACATCCTTCTTCATCCTTCCCGTCCTATTATTATTCATCATCAGCCGAAAGACTTTCACTAATGATCATAAGCCTCGCCCTTATAACGCCATTCCTAACGACAAGTTGCTATTTGCATGCACCGGTATTTTGTCGTTCATAATAGGGTTCACCCGGGTTCTACTACCGGGTATATTTCCGAAAATTCAGTCTTTCATTCATTATCGTTTTAAACGCGCTTCGGTTTCAGCTGGAGAGTTACTATAGGCCGGCATAGTGGATGTGATTGCTACTCACAGTTGTTGAATTGTAGTTATTGAATTGTAGTAGACATTCATTTCTGGACCACACTTCGGCTTAACATCAAGCGGGGTGATGTCATGTGTCGAGTGACAATGAAAAAAAAACAAAAAAAAAATCACCTTTAAAAACAAATAAACATTATTTTTATCTAATTATGATAATAATAATATCTTAAAATATTTACAAATCTCTGTTGGGGATTTTTTTTGTATTTATATTCTAATATTAAAACATTCTCATTTTCAGTTATGAGAAATAATAACAAGACTCTTTAAGCCTTAATCATAATAATAAATACGGAACCCTTGTATATTTATCAAATAAAAAAACTCTAAAAAGAGTAAAATAAAACGTTACCTACTATTAAATAAAGTAGTTATTTTCCTTTTAGTAACAAAACACAGGTAGTGGAATCGTGTTTCCGGGAAACAGTTGAGCCGGTCAATTGTTACAAAGGGTTAAATCCCTCAAGGTTTTACAATTCGCCGAACAAACTATTTTACTTTCATTCGCAATTTTACTGTTATCACCTGCTGTTAAATTTTCTAACATAATTTGATTGTAAAATTACGATAATTGTAAACGGATTTAAGGCGACCGTGTTGTAGTGGTAGTGCAATGGTTACGCAAAACGAGAGAGTTCGAGACCACCGACCAGTACAAATGTATCTTTAATATATGTACTTTGGTTGCCCTGTTTCTATGATACCAGCACTTTAGTAGCTTAGTATAGAATGAAAAAAAATCTCTAATGGTCCAATGGAAATTACGGACGACGCTACATTTTTTTGTTGACGCGATATCTGACCTGACTAATTGCGAAAGGAAGTCCGACTACAAAAAAACCTACTGTTAAATGTTTAATTTAACAGAAGTGTAATTTTTTGTTTGTCAATAATATTGCGAAGGTAAGCTGTAGTGCGGTCCATGAATAGAGGCGCCTGATACCTCAGTGAAAAAACGGCAATTAGCAGTCGCTTCTCTCGTGTGGAGTTACTGGTCTCCAATCGAGCGTGTCCCCTGGGTAGCGGATAGGGGAACGCCGCAAGTATTCTATCGGTATCGGTTTTGCCGACGCGGACCATACCAGCATTGTTGTGAGGACCCATGGACCCCCCCTCCCCCCTCTCCGGTCGCAAGACGGAGCTCGATCGCAACCCGCTTGCCGGCCCTTCCTTTCCCCTCTCTTAACCACGCTGATAAATATCAGACCTATACGGAGTACAGCGAAATAAAAAAAAACACGAGCTTCCAATAAGGCACCCTAGCTGGAACCGGCAACTTTGAAGCTGATCCTAAAACCGTTACTACCCTGGGTCGGCAGACTGGGCAACTGTCTGCCTTCCACTCTTATTGCAAGGTTTTAGCATCAAAAGGTTATTATCTACAACTTAAATTAACCTAAGTTAAAGTACACAAATGTGTACTAAATTTATCGCTCTAATTAAGAACACAACTTCATTACTTTCTAACATCAAAGGTACAAATTCTAAACTAAATCTAATTTAATATTTAATTAATAATTAAAAAGTCTGTGGTATAACTTAAAATAAGATAATTTGTAGTAGAAGTTTTAATTATAGTACTTGATTTTGTTTAGATACTTTCTTAATAAGAAAAGTATAATATTTGTACATGACTATACCAAGTTACTAACCAAGCACTGTATAATAGTCACTAGACACCAAAGTGCTTTATATCAAAGACACGCTGGTACCACGAATCGCAAATGCTTCACGAAATGGATTCTGCTTCTAGATTTCAATTTCATATTCATATCAGAACCCGAATCACATTCGCCAATTATTTAAAAAGTTTATCTAGAGATTATCTAATATGACACTAATGTATGACAGTACTCAGAGATATCAATAATTTCTTACCATGAATCTAGAGACATATTATTGTATCGATCAAAATAATGACTACAACTATGTACTAGTGATTTAAATTCATTATTAAGTGATAAACCATTCTTATTTATAAATTCAAGCACCATTGGCCGGCATGGCACTATCGCTGTCACATCGAGGTCAGATGTCGAGTCTCTATAAAAAATATGACTATTATTTACAATAATGATTTTCTTAGATTTTGCGCAAATGAATGAATTCAAACAAACTTATGCGGATTACTATCGCGTTTATTTTGGTATTAATTTTACAATTTTTTTATTAGTGATCACGGAGAGACTGATGGCTGCGTGACCATCAGCAAAGCTCTCGAAACTTCGGAATAATAAAAATAAAAAGGAAAATCAAAATAAACGCTATGGTAAGCCGCATAAAGTTTGTTTAATTCATTAATGATAAATTTACTTCCCCTCTACATTCCTACCACATCTACCAGTATTCATGCGTACTAGAACAAAGGCATCAAATTCGTTTAAATTCTAAGAACTCAATTGTATAAAAACCTTTCTTGAAACACGTGGATTTCTTAACTCTTGCCTAATAAACTACCTGAGATCTTTTGACAATAATTCAATATCTAAGTAACTTATTGTTTTGAATAATTATTTAAACCTGTTGTATTTAGTTACCGACGTAAAATAATCATTGTGTGCATAGTTTAGCAGCCAGTCCATGTTCAACACTCGTAGGAGAAAGTTCTAATTATAAAGTTGTTATTCAAAAATAGTGTAGGTTTTACCCATAAGCAAAACATATAAGGTATGTTATTGTGAATAATTATAATTAGATTTTTTTGTGGAAATGTTGTGTTTAGGTAATTGTACTATAAAAATATTTTAAATCAATTAGTGTAAGATGTTTTCTTATATTGTGGCTTGACATGTGATTGCACCCTGACGGACATATGTTAAGCTGAAGTGCGCTTCATGAATGTAGACGACTGCCACTACAGTTAAAAGACTACAAATACCAGTCATATCTACCATGCCGGCTTAATTATGGCAACTTATGAGTACATTGGTTTTAATTCTAATCATAGGTTAAAGGTTATTTTCTTCTACATTATATATCTTTTTTTTCTATTATAGTTATATATTAATTTATATAATTAATATAAAACTATAATAGTGTTATGTAATGCGTAATACGCAAAGTCTATTTCTTACTTATTGTTTACATTAACGTATGCTAAAACATTCTATTGTACTAATCGTTCGCGTATCCTTTAATGTTGAATTATTCTAAATCATAATAAGTATATTTAAGTAAACATTCTAAGACTAATCTTTATTTCACCAGATTGCTACAGTTTATGATGTCTTCAAAGGAATCAATTTACCAACCGTCAACTTTACAAGAAGCAATTAACATAATTAAATTCCTCAACACCTCACACAAAGAAGAAATTTTAAAATGGAAAGAAGCTTATCAAAACCAAGCTGCAGTAATAAAAACGCTCGAGGCTAACAGAAAGAAGGAATTGGAGTTTCTATCTAATGAACTACGGAACTATGAAGTTGCCCTTGCCGTAAAGTCAGAAGCTGTTGCAAATGAATTGAAAACAAAGGAACAAATTATACAATCGCAATTACAAACTATAGAAGAATTAAATAAAGAAATAAAACTTCGTTCACCTCAACACTCGGTGCCTGATATAACAGTTCAAACTATAGATTCTAATTCTGATTCAGGAGTAGCGTTGGAACAAGAAGAAAGTCAAACGGAAGTAACAAAAGACGAAATTAAAACACGGAAATGTAGTCGTCGTTTTGCAGAGTCTATAAGATTTTTCCGACGAGTTGACTTTTCACCAAGAAAATACAAAGCTCGCGATGTTATTCCACAGAACGAGAAAGTGGAAGAATTGAAGAATATTCATTTAAATGTACCAATAGCTAGAAGAAATTTATTTGGTTCCGATGTGTCTCTTAGTGATGATAACCGCTCTGTGTCAACGGAATATTTATCTTTAGATGAGTCAATAGGGAGTCTAGTAATTAAACCAAATACTAAAAACGACAGTATGAATAATCATTTCTCAGACGACGGCAGTGAAGATACTAGCGAAGAAATATTTAATCGGGTTATGACAAGAAGCAGTTTAAGAAGATCAGTAAAAGCAAATCCGAAATATAAGAAAATTAGTAGAACTAAATCAAAACTTTTAGAACAAGTTAAGAATAATATTGTTAATTGAAAAGTAGGATTAATATTAATTACCTCCACCTAATGTGTCTAGTTTTAAAACTTTTTCAAGTGTAAATTTATTAAATGACATTTTAAAAACGAAATTGTGTATTATTAATAGCTTTATTACATAACTTTCATTAGAATCATTAGTTAATGATTTAGTAATAAATATTTTTTTAAGAAATACTTAACGTCAAGCTTAGTATCAAAAAGTATCTCTGACTGGGCAGCATAGTATCGGTGGCTGATTCAGCTGTAAACTGAGTCAGTTTTATCAGTCGTCGGCGCTTACTTCCCCCTCGCTTACTAGGCGTCACAATAAATAATAATGAGATATACGAGTATAAAATGCCACTGAAGTACCATTCTTGTAAAATTGCATTTAGCAATATATAAGGTAATGATATTTTTTGTGTTCTTATAGTCGAATAAGAAGAGTTACATCGGTTTTTGATAAATATTTAAGATATAATTTAGATATAATATATTTAAATTATTTGTTTATTTATCATATTATAAAGTAAGTGAAAAGTATATTGAATTTTAGTGTTATAAATTAGTGACGCGTTAAACGGAAGATATCGTATTCGATCTCCAGTTGTATTTAACCGTAGTATTCTAATAAGTGTAGGATAAGATGTTAAAATCTTAAAGGAGAGAAGCAAATTGAAAATACTGCATGATGAATAAAAAATGTGTGAGGAACAACTTTGGAATGAAAACATTTACTCGCACATTCTTGCGTTGAAAGGGTTTGTAATAAAAATGAATCATAGGTGTCTTGGGATGCATACAGGCTTGTATTTTAATACAAAACTTTTTCATATTATATTTGGTATATGTATTCCATATTAGCTACAAAAAGTATTACAAAATAAAACTATAGTGAACTAAAAAGTAAATAAATGGAAAACAAGGGGAGGTCCAAGAATACCGACGACTGAAAAAACTGACTCAGTTCATGGTTGCAACAGTTGCCGTCACTATGCCAGCCAAAAAATATGAAATTATTGTATTGTCATCGTTTTTTATTACGTGTACAAATTATTCAGACCTCTAGAAGTGGGTGAAAATTTATGTGAAAGATTCCGTTACAAAGTTACATGCATACAAGTCAAGCTAATAAAAGCGTGTTAATAAATAATTTACCAAATCTTATTGTTTAATAAACTTCAGGCGTTTTTCTTCAAAATCATAATAATTAGATTTAATATTACAAATATTGTTATTAAAAAAAGAGGTGTATATTTGCTCTGGTTATCAAAGAGTGGTGAGCAGTGGCACCCAATCTGCCTATCCGTGATACCACCACTTACCAGCACACAGACCGTGTAGTGACTTAGTTGCGTTTCGGGATCAGCTTGTAAATTGCCAGTTTCAACTAGGCCGGCATAGTGGGCATGACTGATAATCACAGTTATTTACTGTAGCAGCAATCACTTAGGTACTTCTTCAAGCCTGAATCTCTGCCTATCCCTCTGGGTAATAAACGGGTGACAATGATTATATTGATGTATGTTTGTAATTAAATTTAATATTTTATTCTTCTGAGTAAAGTAAGTTGCCCTGGTATCATAAAATAAATAAATAGGCATTGTACAAGTTAATAAGTACATATTGTTTCGTTTAATTCGGTCGAACCCTTTTTTAAGCATTATTTGAAGCCCACCTTCAATTTCCTGGGCCATTTTCTTCAAATATCTTATTTTCTTGAATGTGTCTCGTGTGCGTCTTTATTGCCATTTTGCTACGATTGGAAGTTAAAAAGGCACAATGGGTGACAAGGAAGTATATTTATATACATATACATATATTTTACATATATTACATATAGTATACTTTTACATATTTTTATATTTTTACATATATTATACATATATTTTTTTTTACATATAACATTAAACTGAAACTGGTCATAACATCTTCGTTAAATCGGTAAGACGAGGTAGTATCATTACTTTTTTTTTATTGTGACACGACATTTAACCACGATTCGCCTGATGATAAACAAGAGGAGGTCCAAGAGTGATGACGACTGAAAAAACCGAGTTCACGGCTGCCCCAGACGCCGTCACTATGCCGGCCAAAGTATACAGACTACTTATATACAGAGTAAGTATTCAGACAGTATACTCACTCTGTATATTAATTATTCAGACTGAAAAGTGCAACTCTACTCAATTTAGACCGTGGAGACAAACAGACCTGTCACATTCCAAATTTCCTAAATTCAATGTATATATATTATATATTTAAATAAAGTTTTTAATAATTTTTATAGTTATAAAGAAGATCTAACGATATTTTTTAGTTTAAAATTAAAAACAAACTTCTATTTTGAAATTTTATTGTAAACGTCAGGTGTGTCATCGTACAAAGTTTTATCACATAGAAAATATATGACAAAAGTATTCTCTAACATCGATGTCGTCACCAATGGCCTGTGAAATACAAGAGCCGACAACACAAGTGAGACTTCCAAACTTATATTCCCACGGGCAGGCGAACGGTTTCAACTTTTTACTCTTCCTAATATTCAAAATTCTTACATGAATACTCTTATTCAGTTCGAAGAATGCCATGTCTTTTTGTTATATAAAATGTTCAACATTGTTCTAGATATTTGGCAAACTTCTTTATCGTACAATTTCAATATCCGAAATGGACTTAGTGGAGTGGAAAATCTTCTTAACTTTTCCAAACTTTTCTAGTCGGAAGCTTTTTGTTTTATATGCTAACAAAAGAAAAAGCTTTTAATCAAATTATTGTATTCATTGATTACCTTTAATGGTATAGATTAGCTACCTTTATATAAAAAAAAAGGAATTGTTCTGTTTATCACAAATCACAAAGATTACACACAGAAAAGAATAAATAACCGCTTTCGTAATAAGACAGAGATTTTTTTCCTCAGAACAACAATTGTGATACAAGCTGAATATAATAAGTGCTACTTCCACCAACAAATGCCTGCTATCAGAAGAGATGACGTCAAAGATTTGTTCGTATTAGCGAAATGTGGAGCGGGTGGTCTCCAAGGGCCGCCTTTTCTGCGGACGCTGATAACATTTGGTAGAAAGGTCGACGGAAAGTATTGCAGAGGAGAATACATTATAAAAATATATTTATGTGATATAGCCGTGAGCGAATTAGGCGTCCATGCGAACGAAGATAGACGATGTTTTTTTTTATAAATCACTGCTAAGGGATTTGTTTAAGGATAAGTCCCACTAATATCCCACAAATATTTAATATTGTATGTGTTGTTTATTTTACAATTTAATTTATTTGTGGTTTCTTTCCTCATAATCATGAACAGTAACCACTATAAATCGTAATAAAGAGCTGTTAGTTCATTTTTATATTAAATTGATATACTAAGCTAATATACGTGCTTGTATCATAGAAACTGGACGACCAAAGTATATACTCGTATATCAAAGATGCATTGGTACTAACAAGTGGTTTAGACCTGGTGACTCTTGGTCGCCTTGTTTATAAGTTAACAATGCCAAATACAGCAAATTAATTACCACTGCTAGTACATTGTATTTCGTATTTTTTTGTATTTTTATATTTAGTAAGTAGGCAGATACACTGCACTTTTACACGTCGAATACATTGATGGTTAAAATTTTATTGCCGCCATTTTTATTGTCAATATAAACAATTATTCATAATTAAATATTATTCAATTGATAATAGCTGCAAAAACACATTGTCAATCTTATAAATATATTTAACAATTTTTAATTAGCATTGTCAACTTATTACTAACTAACTAGCTACAACAAAGAACAAATATGTTTATTTTCAAATTTTCTTTCCATCATTGCATTTGAAATCACTGTCTTGTTTCAAAATTATTATATTATATTATGTTAAATCTATAATTTACATTTAGTTCAGAAGTGTACAATGACCTTATACAGCAGCTAACTTCTACTGTTCATACATACATATAATATTTACATTTTTATAAGTTAATAATATACGTATCTAACAGCAGCTAACGCAACATTGCTATTGTTTTACGTACATACAGTGTCCCACCAGAACTTAAGTATAATTGTCTTTTTTTAATACTCCAATTATAAATTTGATACACCATTTCAGGTTACAAATTATTCAGAATTCACAAATTTTATGCGGCTTACTATCGCGTTTATTTTGGTTTTGATTTTACAATCGGTTTTATTTTGGTCTCTCTGTGACCACGATGGCTGCAAAACTCTCAAAAGATCGGAATAATAAAAATATGGAAAATCAAAACCAAAATAAACGCGATAAACTTAAATAAGCCGCATAAAATTTGTTTAATTCATTAACCAATGTTCGCGCAAAATCTAAGAAAATACTACAAATTATTTAACATGAATTTTGTCTTTAACTAAAATGAAATTACTTGTAACACTCAGATTTTAGATCTTGTAATGTTACTTTATTTTAGGATTAGTGCTTTTTTGTGGTTAACCCAAATAAATAAATAATTATGTTTCTATTAATTCACAATGATATCTACTCTTGTCCTTTTTTATTGTAATAATTACCTAATTTACTGTTCTATCGTTTTATTATTGTTGTCAGTGATATGAAGAAGTGCTTCTTTGAAGGTACCGGTAAATAATATGAATATACATATTTGACATTAAGACTGATTTTGTACCATTGTGCATTAAGTTTTTGAATTTTTTTTTAAATAGGATATTTATTTGTTTACTTTTTTATCTGTTAATAATTCTATTAGAAATTTTAAAAATAATCAAAAAATTCAATATAAATATAAACATATTAAAGTTATAATGATCATTATAAAACAACTACGAACCTACAACTACAAACTTCTACTAACTAACTAATCTAACAACAGTGATATGGGACTAATTACATTTTAAAACGCTAACTTTAATCCGCGTTTTAAACTTTATAATTGTAATTAACCTGGGAGTGTTATCATTGTTTTATCAACAAACTCCACTGCTTGCTTACGTACAACTACAACGATTTCTACCTCACTACATTTATACATTGCTCCTTTTGTGAAAATTTTTGAAAATACAATGGTAGCAAAACGAGCAATGTATACATAACTAAGTATTGTTATTTAATTTTTTTAATATTATTTTTATTTAGTTTTTATTTATAATAAAAATCTCTTGCATTTTTTTATTTACTCCCTCCAAAGTTAATTAAACAATTTATTAATTGTGTTCAAATCTTCTTTTGAAATGTTAATATTATTAAAGTTTTTTTCTCATTATTATATAATAAAGTCGCGATAGTTGTTGCAAATATTCCTGGGTAAGAGGCGTTACATAGAACATCCAGTTTAACGATATTGTTACTGCAACGCAGTTTTATTATGACCGCTCTGCTTAACTGTTTCAACTCCGTTTACTTGATTATTACGCTACAGTAAAATTTAATTTTTACTGTATTCCCCATTTTATTATTTGGTTTTATATCTTGTATGTTTTATTTTCATCGTAAACTCCTGTTTTACTATTAATATGTTTAATGTAACAAAAATCAAAATACTTGATATATAATTATGTAAATATATATATTTAATCTTTAATTTTTAAAATCTTTATTGTAGTAGTTACATAATAATTATGTTAAGGAGAGACAGTTCTCTTTCTACAATCCTGATATTACTCTCTCGCTTCCATCACATCTATTGTCGATTTCGCATCCATATTTTCATACATACTCCATGGTTGTGAGCAGGGATCCTTTTTTAAGAATGTAGATTGGGATAAGAAAAATTCTATTTTAATGATTAAAATTAAAACATGTCTTTTCTAAAATATACAACCGATTATTGAATTAAACAAATTTTATGCGGCTTACTATCGCGTTTGTTTTATTCAATAATTAAAATACTATACAACCGATTATGTTGTACTTCACATTATAAAATAATGGTAACTCGGAGTATTTTTTTATTGTGACTCGGCATAGCACTGCCTGATGTTAAGCTGGAGTGCGGTCCATGAATGGAAGTAAATAACTATAATTTGCAGTCGCGTCCACTTTGCCGGACTAGTAGAAACAGGCAACTTACAAGCTTACCCTGAAACGCGACTAAGTCACATCACGGTCTGTATACTTGTAACTGGTTGTACTATCTCGGATCGGCAGACTAGGCGTGGTGCCTAGTCTGCCTACCACTCTTTAACTGCAATATTGCTTGAAAAAATATATTAAATTCCATTGTTTCTGCCATTGTTCATGCTATTGCTTATTCTATCCGCTATCGTCACTCCACATACACTCCTTAACGACCGCATTTCTGCAGCGTTAATTCTACTCTCATGCTTCTTCTGTCATACCCAACCTTTACTTCCATACATTAATGTAGGAACAAGCACCGCATTATGAACAGCCATCCGTGACTTTTGGGACATTACTTGGCTGTTCATTATACTATGGATGGCACCGTTCACTACGTTACCCTTTTGCACTCTTCTCTCAATATCTTCATCACACTTTTCATCCCTAGTAAACACACTTCCCAAGTAAACAAATTGTTTGACTTGTTCCACTTTTTTTCCGTCTATCATTATCTCACATCCTGTTCATCCTCTCTCTCCAAAACCTTACTTTAGTTATACTTACATTCACTTCATACCTTTCTTTTCTAATTCCGCATTCATTATAGTAACCATTTCCTGTAACTCATACGCCGAAGATGCAAGGATAACTTGATCGTCCGTAAGAGACCTTCGATCACCAAGTCATTCATTCTTAAACCATACTTCCTTTCACGTAACTCTTTTAGACAACATTATTATATATATTAAAAATAAGGATGTCTATATTGCTGAGTTCAAAATTAAACCATCACCAAAGTTTTTAAGTACTTACAAGTTTAAAAAGAATAAATTACATTGAAAAAAGACAATAACGTGATTTAATGGAAAAAGTTTCTGAGAAGCACTTCTTTATCAACGCACTTGGCTCTTTTAATTATTATTAGTTGCCTAACTCTACTCCAACTTAAGATTATTTAATTTATTGCAAGTAATATTTAATCTCTAAGAATACAGTCTTATTTTGATAAATGTTAAAATGCAGAATAATCAATTCTAATCCTAATTTACTTACGAAAATAAAAAGTTATAAATTGTACCTTAAAACTTCAACACTTAGCGCGCAGTGTGCTAAAAAATTCTCGTCGTTTCTTTGTAGAACAATTGACATGTAGAATGTCTTACCAGTCCACTTGTTTTCAACCCTATAATCTTGTAGTATTCCTTCAAGTGAAGCGACTGCAAGCATAGTAGCCTACATAGAGGCTACTGGGGAAACCGTATAATAAAATGTGTTTTTATTTCAGTCGTTCGCGCTTCAACCTCTCAATTAGAAATCAGATATCTCAAATAATATGGATACATAATTCACAGTAAAAACGCTAAGTTTTTGATGTTGTACGATTTTTTTAGGTCAGATACCGAAAAGCTAAGATCTGTAATAAAAATAAAACCCACACATACTAAAATAAAAGCTGTCACTAACTTTTATATTTATCAATTCAGTCTTGAAGTTTCTCAATATACATTTTTATGTGCAAGAAAATCTTGTGGAAAAATACCTCACGTCTTAGAAATCGTTCCAAGTCGAACATGTCCAGGAGCAATTGCTTTGTGGCGCCATTGTCTTTGTGCCGCCACCTCTTTACTCTTCCGAAACAAATAAAACTCAAGTAAAATACACCAAAAAAGAACATTCTTTATAATATACGTATAAGTTTAAACTGCAGTGAGATGTGCGATTTTATACCAAATTTCAATTATATTTTAATTTTTACATTCAGATATTATGCGTTAAACAAGGCAGGTCCAGGAGAGTGACCAAATCGGAGACATCCTCAAGAAAGCTGGGTTGCCTAGTGCCCATAACCATAGAGCTTGTATGAAAAAAATTGTGGGTGTGAAGGAAGCGAGGGAGTTGTGTCAGGATCGTGGCAAGTGGCGATGCATTGTCTGCCTATCCCTGTGTGAAAAAAGCGTGACAATTTGATTGATTGATTAAAATTATTAAGATAAACGTTACATGTCTCATTAAAAATCAGACCTTTGTAACATTTTATGTCCAGGAGTATACATTTTATGCATTAAAACTACGAGTGAGTAATTTGTAGATGAAGAAATCATTTATACATGTAAGCTTTTTGTTTACATTTGTATACTTAAATATGCTTCTGTCATAGAAACTAGGCGACTAAATTATATATTATATCAAAGATTCTGTGGTACTAACAGTCAGGTGGTTGAAACATTTATTGAAAATACTTAAGCGAAGCGCAGTATCCTCTGTACTTCTGCCTCTTGAGAAAAATAAGTGAAAATGCTTAAAATAAAATATCTAACCAGAAAGGTCCAATTAAAGAAAAAAGGTCTAAATAAACTTGCAGTTATTTGCCTGTGGTAGCAGGTATTGGAGTGAGATCATGGACTACACTTGACTTCTTGTAGAGAGCTGGTCGATGAACAAAAAATAGAATAAAAATAATAATCTTAGTTGATTGGCGACGGGAACTAAAAATATTTTTCCTTTCTCCCTTGAGAGAAAAACTCTGGCGATCGTCGATATTTCATTTGACATTATTTGTCGTGGTTTACATTTTTTAAAATTAATATTACATTTCATCGTTCTTGCATTTTATTGATATTATTTTATATTTTATTTTGTGGTTTAATATTTCTTTTATTTAAAAAAAATATTTTTTAATTACATCTATAGTAGTGACAAGAATTGTCAAAGGAATGTTTCGATGGTTTAGGCACATGGAAAGTGAAAGTAGATTGACGAAAGGAATTTATAAATCTCATGTGGATGGATGCGTTAAACAATGCCGAGGAGGGTGTTCGCCGACCAAATCGGAGACATCCTCAAGAAAGGTAGGTTGCCTAGTGCCCATAGCCACAGAGCCTGTATGAAGAGGATTGCGAATGTGAAGGAAGCAAGGGAGTTATGTAAGGATCGTGGTAAGTGGCGCTCCATTGTCTCTGCCCATCCCTGTGGGAAAAAGCCGTGTCAATTTAATTGATTGATTGATATTTTTAATAATAAATATTGTTAATGTCAACTTCTTATGATTGATATTCGACATTTAAGAAGATTTGTCATAAAGAACAGAGGATTATATCTTATATCTCGTCATGTGACAGCACCTCGCCTGATGTGCGGTCTTGGTACGATACCGGATCGGCAAACTGAGATAATTGCCACCAACAGTCTGCCTACCACTCTTATATAAATATATATTTCTATTTAATAGTAATATTTATAATAGAATTTTATACAACGTTCAAGTTTTCTATCACATTATCGTTAAGACTTCTAATACGAGCCGCCATCGTCGTATAGCGTCGATACCCTCTTTAATACATTATAAAAACTCATGTACACAATACTACAACCAGTAAGAAATATGTTATTATTACGATTTTGTTAAAATAGTTTTAAATTGTTATTTATTTTAATTAGTTTAGCATTTGTTTTTTTTAGCATTAGCGTTCAAACACGCTTGAGAAGTGGGCGAAGCACGGCATATAAAAGAAGCAGGGCCGTCTTTTTACATTTAGAGTCTCCAAAGCTGGATTCACTCGATCTTAGTTCGATCGATCTTCTGATGGATCACCTGCCTTACGAGGAATTCGAAGATATGGACCAATAAAATGTTTAGTATGTTAGTGGATTATTTTCTGTCTGATCTGAATTATTTTGCGACCTACTAATAAAAGATTAGATTGGAAACAAACATTAGGAAGTTATCTGGACTTATTTGTTTCATTATTTTGGCGTATTTTCCTTCAGCGTATCTTTAAGTAAACGTAATGCGTCGGGTAAAAAAAATTTATTCGAATTAAGTATGATCTATTCTAATTAAGGCTAGTAGTTCTATCTAATGTACCTAACTCTTTTGCCTTTATGTAATTTTATTTATAAATTGACATCTTGACCCCGTATTTTGGTACACAATTTGTAAATAAATTTCTATTAATATTCTATTTTGTTATCCTAACTGAAATAATTCTAAAGTCAATCTAACTATAATTTGCAGTTAATTTTGCCTAGTATAAAAATAGTCCTATTTAAAGGTTAGGTTAGAATAAATAAAGCATCGTGTAAGAGGTCGCTTTAAGTTCTATTGTAAAATTCCTCAGGTGCCATCCACTCGTAGAAATAAATGTTCGCTGCGATCAAGGAACTTCAATAATATCTCTAAAGATTTCTTGTAACATTTAAAAGTTTAGCAACAAAAGCTGCACTTTCTGTTGATTTTTC
The DNA here is from genome assembly GCA_905220615.1 of Tinea trinotella. Classification (NCBI taxonomy): domain Eukaryota; kingdom Metazoa; phylum Arthropoda; class Insecta; order Lepidoptera; family Tineidae; genus Tinea; species Tinea trinotella. Next base: position 8,566,470 of record HG992314.1, read on the forward strand.
CTTTTGAATACTATTCCAGTTATAGCTAAGTATTAAAAACATTATTATTATCATCTTAGTCATTTGTCGTCTACAGCTGGACATATTATTATGTCTCCCCCAGCGATATCCACCGTGGGCTGCTCGAAGCGATTGCATCCACAGCGGTTTCCTGCTATCTTAATCTATCTTTTATGTGGACACCTACGATGTGTTTTCGTGTGCGTAGTCTTATATATATACATAAATTAGAATATAAAATTTTAGGTATATGAATTAAACAAATTTTATGCGGCCTACTATCGCGTTTATTTTAGTTTTCCGACAACGTTTCGAGAGCTTTCGTCCTTACGATGGCTGCAAAGTTCTCGAAACGTCGAAATAATAAAAAAAATGTAAAATCAAAACCAAAGTAAACGCGATAGAAAGCCGCATAAAATTTGTTTAATTCATTAATCAATGTTCGCGCAAAATCTAAAAAATTATTATATTAGGTATAAATAACAAACTAACCTTACCTAATCACTTTACTTTATACGACAAATTTTATGCTTCCAAATTAAAAAATAATCCCAAATGATAAATAACTTTAAATATTATTAAAAGCTACAATTATCTTTTTATTTATTGCCTAGCTACACGAGACAAAAGATTTCTATACACAATTTAACTTAATTAAAATAAACTTACCTAGAACTTTCGTACAAGTTCGATGTGTCGTCTTATTACGGTTATAGAGGTCAGAGGACAATCACTCTGCACAAAAAAGGCAATCTACGACCCTAGTCAAGGAAAGTTGTTCAAATTGTACGTCTTGGAAAGTTGAGCTGCATATTAGATTAGATATTCGAATTTTTTAGTCAAATTTCATTTCAAAGACAGAGTAATATTAGGTATCATATTCCTTAAAATTTATAAAAAGGCAAATATTTTTACATTTCTGTATAGTAGGCTAATAGTATTATACATTTAGATACATTAGTAATAAAACGGCAACTGATTTTTGTATCAAGAACTCTTTGTTTGTGTGACCATTTTACTACCAGTACAACAGTCGCATTTACAATTTTACTTAATTATATTTACTATTTAGGCAGTTCTTCCATTAATAAATGTAACGCCCTTCATAAACACGTCGTCCTAAGTTTAGAATTTCTGGATCATTCCAACGCAGAGACTTCACTCTTCAGCCTCTTCTGGATTAAAAGACTAGGCAAGTGTCTTTGATATGAAGTATGTAATACAATAAAAAACAGATATCAATAATTCATTATTTAATATTAACAAAAGGTATCGTGCGAACAAACAAAATGAAGTCAACGTTTCATAGACTATTCATACAAACAATAATATTTAACATTGGACATCACTTTCATTGTCCAATTATCCTAAATGCATTTCGCTATGACGTAACAATATCTGTTTTGGTAATTTATTGTCACAATCTTGTTTAAACAACTCCTTAACACTAAACTTTACAATCAAAAACAATTATATCAAAAATATATAAAAAGCATTTGTAAATTCTATACAAAACCTAATCTAAAATTTTATTCACATTTACAAAGAGGAACTCACTAACAATGCCTATTTAGAATACCTATTTACGGAAATATGCACAAAAAGCTATTAATAATTATTAAAGAAAACTGTGTCGGCAAATAATACTGCAATACAAATAAATTAATAATTAACACTTAAAGGCAAGATGTAAAAATAACACTAATATTTACAATTTACAATTATACAGTATTACAATGTCCATTTAATTTGTCTACGTTACGTACTTCGCAAATTAATTACAACACTTCCGAATTTAGTCGGATTATACGAACAAAAAATCATCGCACTTCTTAAATAGTTCTCGACCTTTAGCGGTTATATAAAACAGTCTTCATAGATGGTCGCAAAAACTATTTCTTTTCGACTCGAACGATGCAGTAAACTCCTCAGAAAACGTTGACATTCTATCAACATTTTTGAAGGTAACTTAATCACATAAACACAATATTACGTACATAATTTAATTCGTACTTGTACCCTTAACCTCGCGTACTCTTTTCTACGACCTTGCTGTAAGATACCTTGTGGCAAGTTTCTAAAGTCCTACTAATCTGTAATTTCTTGTTCTTCCAAAAACTTTAAATCAATATGTCGCCTTTTCGCAGGATAATACCGCTTCACGTTTTAATAAATCTTCTCATTTTTCTTGTTAGCAAAATACTTATAATAACTTTTCATCCATTGACTGTTTGTAATATCCAAGGTACAAATTTTGATATTCTTGTACATACGCCTGGTAGATTCGCTTCTCCACAACCGATCCCCCAACTTATGATCCCAGCCAAAAAGTAACGCTGATCTTTTCCCTTTACCTGGAAAAAGATGAAGAAAATTTCTAAGAAAGTATCCATATAGTAAGCAAACAAATAACTAAGGTTTGATTTTTCTAAGAACGGTCCTATGACACTTCAACAGTAGTGAGGTATATTTTGCATTCGGTTTGTTCATGAAGTAAAAAAAGTAGTATTCATTTAAACAATTAATTGATTTAATAAATGAGCAACTGAAATAAATTATAAATTTTAGCATAATATATTATATTGTTGACGATTGTAGAAGTAAGCTGTCACTGTCAATATTTTTATGTGAATAAAAACATGGTAAACAATAATTGCTCGTTTCAATAAATAATAATATAATTATAAATAATTTAACAATACATTTATATTTTAAACATATATTTTAATTATAATTAATTTTAAATTTTAAGATAATATATTATACAATTCATTAATTATAAATAATTCATTTAAATATTAAACATTTATTTTAAATTATAGACTAAATTATTATTATATTTAATTTTACATCTGACAACACTACACACAGAGGTTATCGACTCCAACCGCCATTTTTTTTTCAGTCGCTTTCCTTTTTTTATAGTGGGGAAATCCTAATGGCTACTCCCAGCGGTGCCGGCTGTTGTGGCCACTTCTCGTTACATGAAGCGACAGGCTAACCCTGAGCCTGATGTCCCTCCCTGGTATTTATAGGGGAAGGAGGCGGATATAATCGCGCCTTCTTCTCCCTATTTTAGGGCGCCGAATGAAGAGAGTAGAGGTTGCTTCTCTCTCTTTCCGCTACCTCTTTACGCAGGAGAATAATTCCCCAGAATTGTGAGACTGCTCTCCATGAACTCTCGCTTTCGACCATTGCTCAATTACAATTGAGGCGCTTAAGGCCTTTCTTTCTTGTGCCCAAGCAGGGCAGATCTCCAACGTATGTTGGGCGGTGTCCTCACGACTGTCACAGTGATGACAGGCTGCAGTTACTTCCCTCCTGGCTATGTGCCACAAGTACCTCCCAAAACAACCATGTCCCGAGAGGACCTGTGTCAGGTGAAAGGTTAGCACTCCCTATCTCCTATCTAACCCCTGCGACAAGATATACAGACATTATATACAGAGACTTGAACAATTATGTTACACATTATGAGAATCATACCTCAGAATTAGATATCAGTGTGTCGAATGACAATAGCAGTACAGAATGTAGCGATACAGAATAAAAACTTAATTATACTTTGACGCCACGTGGTCAAGGACGTGGTAAGATGAAACGCACCCGTGAAATCGTAAAGAAAACTAATTTATTTGACATAAAAATAGAATATAAAAACAAAAGAATAAATGTGTTGGAAAATGACTTTATTTTTTAATGAAAATGAATTATACAATGTGCGAACTTTGTCGAAGGTCGGCACAATACTATTTTTTATTATTTCACCCCATATCTCCGCATATTCTCAGAGTTTGATGTTTTTATTTAAAAAATTAATCATGTAGGAAAAATATTAAAAATAAAAACCTAATAATTGAATTTGTATTGATTCGAGCTACAACACTACGCAAAATGACATTAGGTTTAGTTTAGCACGTAACTACTACCACATGTTAGTGATTATTTTGTTTTACTTCTAAATGTAGATAATTCAAATAAACTTGTGATTTTTTAATTCTTTTATGTTAAAATAATTTTTTATTTTTAAATGGCAATTGAAATTTTGCGTTAAAACACTTATTATAAGATTTGAAAAAAATATTTTTTACTTAAAATCAAAAGGGTTACGTAGTAAAGAAAGTTTGACACCTGTCATAGGATCGTTCTTAGAAAAATTAAGATATAAGTAAAACTAATTTGGTCACCATAATGACGGCAGTAGTAGACAGAGTCAGCTTTTCAGTTGTTCGCACATATGACGTCGACTTGTCTGATGGTTCAGCAAGCAAGGAGAGGTCCAGGAGCGCCGCCGATTGATAATACCGTTTTTATTAACAAATGTTTTTTTATGTTTCGCTTAATAGATCCAAGATTATAAGTAGTCGATTGCAAGATTATAGTAAATGCTGATGCTTTACCTGACCCCAATATTTCCCCTAACCCGACGTATAAGAACGAGATAGGGATGAAGTAAAGGAGTTCCTTAAAACATTTTCCGTGGTATAGGCGATAAAGGACGTTAAAATGTTTTTTTATTGTGGCCTGACATATGTAGCACCTTGCTTGATGTTAAACTGAAGGTGAATGGAAGTGACTGCCACTATGGTTAAATCGCATCCATTTTACCGGACTAGTTGTGACGAAAACTCCCGAAACGCTACCATGTCATTTCAAAGACTGTAAAATTGAAAGTAGTAGAACTAATAACCACTATGTGCTTAACCACTAAAAACTTACATATCACCTAAACTCGCAAAACTTGAAAATTAACAAAAATCTAGTAATTATAAGTTATAATTTAAAGTAATACACAAAAATATAAAACTATAATATAATATTAAACTATTAATAAAAAATATCCTGTAGAGACGTCCCATCAGAGATAGCCCCAAGAAGACTGGCAACATTTCCCCTTTGTATAGCGAGGCTAATACAATACGTTGGCAGAAATAATTGCCAGCCTTCCTGTCTCCAGATTTCTCCGTCAGCCGCTTGGACAACTCCTTAGCCAGGTGCTTGTAAAATAATAAATTTGTATTTGTTTACGCAATATTGTTTACCTGAAGTGGTCCACCCGAATCACCCTGACAGGAGTCATGTCCGCCTCGCTCGTGACCAGCGCACAGGAATATGTCAGGTATAACCTCCTGCCGTCCTGCTCGAAGAAACATCGACTTGCACCGTTCATTTGATACTATTGGAACTTGCACCTATAACCGAGAAGTAAGGAAATATCAGAAACTTAGTCCATACAGAAACAAAATAAATATTGTAAATACCCCAATTTTTAGATATCCTTTAAATGTAAAAATCTATTTTAAGAGCGGTAGACAGTTGGGGACTGCGGACTCGTATTCCAATTTCAAGTTTACGTGTTGCCGATGAGTGAGTTGCCGATTCAACTAAGCCAGCATAGTTTTTTTTTTTTGTAACTCGATCACTGACCAACATGCTTGATGGTAAACAAGAGGAGGACAAAGAGTGCCAAAGACTTAAAATACCGTCACTATTCCGGCTATAAAAATGCTGCATGCAATTGCTGCTTGCAGTTATTTAACTGTTTTAGCAGTCGCTGTCATTTATGAACCGCAGTCCTGCTTAACATTAGACAGGGTGCTGTCAATATGCCTAGTCAGATTAACACCAAATATGTAAATACATGTAGAATTCCTCACGCTTACCATCCAAGTAAATCGAGGACAGGTGACAAGTCTCCATAAAAAGAAAACTAATGATAGAATAAACCTTACCTCTTGCAAAATCGAAGGCAGTATACCTCCCTCCGATAACCTGCCCCAACCAGTCACAGTGGCAGTTTCACCAACTAGCAAATCCTCAGTAGCTGGTAAACATATAGGCGATATGTGCGGTGCAAATTGTATTGCATCGTCTAACTTTACCAATGCCAAGTCATACTCGTAGGTGAAAAAATTATACTTTGGATGCAAGTCTTTTTTAGCAACGCCTCGCTCGACGAAGGGATATTGTTCGGATACAGATGAAAAATCATATTCCCCGACTCGAATTCGTATTTGTGATGTTAGAAGACTGAAAATAATATTTTAAATTAGTTTTGGCATATTCCAAGTCACATTAGTTAGAACCGGCAACATTATCACGACAAGCGTGGCCAAGCTGGCCATGCTTGTCGTGATAATGTTGTCGTCAAAATGTTAGGACACCTGTTTGTTACGCGTAAAGTCCTGGGTGCGGTTCCGAGCGTCAAGTGACTCAGGCGCATTTTGGAATCGGTTTCAAATTTTCTCAATTCAATAATTGTAAGTAACAGTCAAATCCACTATGTCGGCCCAGATGGAACCGGCAACTTACAGGCTGATCCCAAAACCCGACTTGAAAACGACGAAGCCACTTTACGTGTTGTATACTTGTAAGTGGTGGTACTACCCGGGATCAGACTGGGTGCGTGCATACCTCTCTTTAATAACCAGATCCGGAGCAAAAATATCCTCCTCTTTTTTATTTAACAAATATTTTTAATAGTAAATCTAATTATTTAATATTTACAATAAAATAAATCGTAAATGTATTTTATATCGTGCGTATTTCGATAATTATGTTTAAAATATACTGACTCGTCTACGCAATGTCCAGCAGTTGCGATCCACTCTTCATTAATAATAGCACCTCCACATCTATGAGTCGAGGAAAATCCAAAGAATGACGTTCTACGCACAGAAACTTGCCATGGCCACCTTCCAAAGCTGGAATCTTTTCCACCCATTATCCTTGTCTCAGGTCTTGGCCACATTGATGTTACTCCACATTCTGGAAATTTATGTAGTCAGTTAATAAATGTTAATTTTATCCATGATTTTTAATTTTATCCTGATAAAAGTGGAATTCAATCGGCCACGCCTGTCGTCATAGACTCTATGGTGATGTGTACGTAAATAAATAATACTAACCTACTGTGGATGTAGCAGCTGTCACACTTTGATTTGTATCTGTCTTATTAATCATATTCTGCGCCGGGTCTTTGGGTTTCAAATGATTTTTGTGAGATTTGGGCGTAGTTGTGGGGAATTTCTTCGATGGTTTTGGTTTACCCGAAGGCTTATCCCAATTTGATGGTCTCGGCTTCGTGATAAATGAAGGTTCCGTGGTGGCCTGCCAGTGAATTGTGTTTAGATTGCTCGGTCGGGACATCCACTGCGCTGAAAAGTAAGGTAGTTCCATTTTATTGTGTCTTATTTTTGCAATTGGTCAATATAAAGTTCAGCAAATCTTCTCACAAGTTAGTTGCGTAGCTACAGTAATATTTTATATTGGAAAATTACTTTCATATTAGAATGTGTAGAATGTATATAATTTCATGTATAGAATACTTGAATAACCGTGGTAGTGAAATAGTCTCGGGTCAATACCACCCGCCAAAAGCAATATTTTGGTCGTCCTGTTTCAATGATACAAGTATTTCTATTAGTATTGAAATACGCAGCGTAGGTAGGCCTCCAACTAGGTGGACTGACGACTTAGTGAAAGTCACGAATAACCGGTGGATGCAACTGGCATTTTGTCGTTCGAAATGGCGTTCTAACCCCCCCCCCCCCCCCCCCCCCTCCCTTAGAACGAAGTGGAATGTTCAGCAGTGGATGCCTTCTGGCTGATGATGATGATGGTTGAAATGTATAAAAAAAATACAGCCTTAAACTTAACGCCATCTATCTCAAGCCAAATGAACTACAGCAAAGCTACTCACCTGAAGAAATACTATTGTCCGAGTGTTGCTCCTGCACTGCCATGGGCCTCGCGCCCGCTACTAAGCTAGGACTAGACGAAATCTTATTGTGGGGACTAGTTTCCTGCAGAGGAGGTTTAGCCACCTCACCAGGCCTATTTAAATTATTATTTTGGTATTTATTTACACTGTTATAAGTAATTTTATGAGCTATATCACTGTTTTGTTCGCTATTTGCATCTAAATTTCCTAAGGAGGGTAAATTTAATTCTGGCGGCCTGTAACTGTACGAGGTTGGCCCGCCATCTATAGGCTTCGTCATGAACGACGGCCGCTGCGTTTGCCAGCTCGGCCGAGCGATTGTTTGAGTGGAGCTCTCAATGTGAGCTTGTGTTGTGCTATGGACATCGCTAGATGGCGCGTGGTAAGGCTTTTCAGTGATTGTAGTAGGACTCTGCGTCTCTGAAATAGAAATATATTTCTTGTAAATATATGACGCGGGAAACCATTTCCTTTGCCAAATGGGTTTTTAAATTGATGTCGTAAGTTGAGGTTTAATGTTGTTTACTGTTCACGTTTAGACATTTGCCGGAAGGGATTGGATACTCGTGTAAGGGAAAATTATTTCGGTACATAAATAACCACGCACATGGATGGGTTTCTTCTTCCAAACCACCGCTCTTCTCCACCGCATTTGCGCACACAGGAAAACATAAAATATGAATGCAACACATCGAAAATGCAATTGTAATTGGTCATTCAGTTGCTGGTTAGACACAAAAGGAGGAGCACGCTGATAAAGTATAACAGAATAGTTAATAATATTTGCATTCACACATTTAAATAAACTAATAAGGTGGAGGAGCGCCTTATTTATAGTTAGACAAGCTATAGCCTAGTTGAAACCGACAACTTACAAGCTGATCACGAAACACGACTAAGTACTTCTAACACTGTAGATTGTACTTCCCCCGATCATGACGGATATCTTTAGATTAGTTTACATTAATTTTATTCTTACATTTTCATCTATATGTTATTACTATACCTGTATGTGGAGGTTCCGGTAGTCTGCAGCAGGAGCCGAACATGAACCCGTCGACACAGACGCCTGCGTGTGTACCTCCAGCACGGTTGCACTCCTGGACCCACATGCAAGCGCCACGAGCACCGCCTACTGAACACGACTTGCGTGACATTTGGTAACCTGAAACAATGAAATAAAAATTATTACTAATCCCAAAGTAATGTAAATGAAAAAACAACAGTATAAGTATTTTTAAGGCTTTGTGAAAATATAATAAAGGCTTGGTATAGTAGTGCCGTGGTATAGTAGTAATTCATAGTTACGCAAATCGAGAGCCCCAGGATCAAAACCACCTGCCCGTACCAATATATCTTTGATATATATATATGTTCTTTAGTCGTCCTGTTTCTATTGTAATATGCACTTTTAGTAGTTTACTATAAATTAAATGTAAAAAAAAAGAAATAATAGATTGTCCAAGTCGGAACGTCAGAATTAAACATTAAAAATATACCCGATAGTAAAATACCCAAAACTTTTTAGAATAAGAATTTCTTTGAGTAAAGTTTTTTTATAAATGAAGATAGTTGGAGGTTGCAAATAAAAATATAGGCGCTAAAGTTTACGAGTAAAAAGGTGGGTTTACCCACTTAGAACGCCATTCCGAACGACAAGATGCCAGTAACATCCAGTTGCACATATTCATACAATAAAAATAACGTATGAAAGTTTTTTTTAAACAAGTGGGTTTCAGTGTCCTGTACGAGTTAATTTTAAATCTATACCTAAATGCAATTTTACATAAATCTTTAAAATTACATCATGTAATAATATGTTATTAAGAACATAATGTTCTATCTCTTATAGGTCCCTCCATACTCTTCATACCAATCTCAAAGTTACGCCCGATATAGTGTCAGTAATAAAATTATTAATAACTAAAGATTAATCGCCACCTTTTAAGAAGTTTGTAGTAAAGCTAAGACTTATAAAGGCTTACACTTTTACAGATCCTTGTAAAAAGTTGTTACGTAAGTATGTCTAACAACATTTAGTATAAAGAATCAGGGAGACAGGTACGCCCTATTAATCTCGCCTCCTGTTCCATCGTGATCCCGTGACAGCTAAAGGCTACGTGCTGAGCTTTACTCGCTTAAGCTTCACATGCAACTCTTTTTATATTTTCAAGCGATTATTTTACAATAAGGTTCAAAATCACTTAATGACTTCCCTAATTGTATAACCAGGATTGTGTTCACGTAATACCGTAATACCTAGTGCTAACTACAGACACCGGTTATCCTAAGTGATGTTGAATTAATGCTGTTCTCACCAAACCGGGAAAAACGAAACCCACCACCTGTCACTTCTGGTATTGATGACAGCTTGCTAACAAGCTACTTGTTTAGAAATTTAGATTTGAACTTACTGAAAAAAAGTATCTCATGTCTCATATGGAGGAAGAGTACAGTAATGTTGTGATTGATATGTGACTGGTGTAAAAAGTAGGGCAAGATAATTTGTAAGTTATAGTTGGTGTAAATACGAAGAATAAACACGTTTCATAAAACTAACGATATCTGTCAACGACTACGTGGAATAAGAGAGTTATTATAAAGAGTGGATGTAAATAATATAAATTATATATACCATTCCATAATAAAATATTTTACACGGATTACATTTAATTTTAATTAATGTTATTATAAACACATTGTTTTTCAAATTATTTTTTACTGGGACTCGACATATGACAGCACTTCGCTTGATGTTAAGCTGGAGTGAGGTCCATGAATGGATGTCACTGCTACTACAATTCAATAACTATAAGTAGCAATCACACTTACTATGCCGGCCTACTGGCAACTTACAAGTTGATCCCGAAACTGCGAACAAATCACTTCAAGGTCGACATACTTGTAAGTGGTGGCACTACCCGCCTCTTTTTTATTAACAATTATTTACAATATTCAATATAATTATAAAATAAAACAAATAAAAGCTATGAAAAAAATATTTGCTGCGACCGGGAATCGAACCCGGGACTTTACGCGCAAAAAACCAATCGCTAACTGTTGGACTACGCTTGTCGATTTAATTGTTACTATTGTTGATCGTTCGAATAAGTAAATAAACATTTTTAGTCACAATTGGCACAATAAAGAGTGGCACAATAAAATCTACGAGTATCTATAGTCTTTATTTAATATTTTACTTATTGCTTCAGTTTAAAATATCATGCAGTTATCAATCAAATCAAAATCAAATTGCTTCCCTCACATCATGGGCACTAGGCAACCCAGCTTTCTCGAGGATGCTCCGATTTCATCGGAAAACTCCCTCCTGGACCTGTCCCGATTAACGCATCCATCAACATCAGATTTATAAATGCCTTTCGTCAATCTAATTTGACTCATCCTTTGCATGTGCCCAAAACATCAAAGCATTCATTTGTCAATCCTTGTCACTACATCTACTTTTTAAACCACATAACTTGTAGTTATAAATGTTCGAATTTGCGTTTTAATCGAGTTATGAAATATCAATGCACGAGCTGTTTGATTAACACATCAATCAGCCTTCTACGCTTAAGTCCCAGGTTCAATTCTCGCCTCGTTCACACCACTAATTCTTTTCACAAACTTGTAACACAAGAGGGAGGAAATAAATAAATACATACTACATGTGTAAACTTCATAACTTAATCAACGCTTGACATAATGTGACCAAGAATTGTTAACTATTGAAAGGAGAGTTCTAGAGTTTTCCATAACTTTCCTAACAGAATTTCCTCCAAGTTTGTCAAAAGAGAAATACGTACAATACCTTTATTATACCTTCAAGCGATAACGAGTGATTCATATTTTGTTAGGTAACTTTACCTAATATGTTTTCGTATAATTATGGTTTCAGCAGAAAATTAATATCGTAAAATGTTCGTACTTAGGGATCGTATTTAAATTGTGTTTAAGGTGGCCGTGGTGTACTAATAGTACAAAAGTCACTCAAATCGAAAGCTCCCGGATCAAAACCAATTGCCAGTACCAATGTATCTTTGATAAATGTACTTTGGTCGTCCAAAGTACATTTATATGATACAAGTACGTTTGGTATCTTAGTATAGAAAAGTAAAAACAAAATTACAGAAAATATATTATATAAGACTAACCACAGAACAGAAAAATATTATAGTTTCTATATTTTTCTACTCTGTTGAATCTATCAAATCTTTAAATTAATTTACTTTATTGGGAGTCGAACTAAACGTCGTCGAACTCAGATGTCGCATACCAATAAACATAACTTAACTATAAGCGAATAACTAACTGTTACCACAAAGATAGTAGAGATAAGGAAGTGCCGCATAATTATAATTTTATACAAAAGTCATTAAAAATATAATATATATTTTATTACAACACTAAGCGAGGGAGTTGTATCAGAATCGTGGCAAGTAATGCTTTATTGTCTCTGCCTATTTGATTTGATTGACTGACGTCACTTTTTATTCAATTAAACCTCCAGTATTGACTTGGATTTGTCATACACAAAATAAAATGTCATACAATCTAAAATATTATGCAACCTAAATAGCACTGTCAAATTTATATAATACAACTTCTAATAGGTACAATAAAAGTAAAATAAAATATTTAAAGTCAATTCTTAAAGCAAAGGTGTAGTGGCAGTGCAATGGTTACACAAACCGAGAGCACGAGTTCGAAACCACCCATCGGTACCAACGTATCCTTGATCCCACCGGTGTCAATGTATCTTTGTCCTGTTTCTATACAATTATGATATATGATATTATGATACAAGCACTTTAGTAGCTTCGTATAGAAATGTAAAAAAATAATGCTATCAATAATCACAATTATCATCAATAATCAATCAAATTGTCACGCCTTTTTCCCACAGGGATAGACAGAGAAAATATACTTAATTTATTATCATTACCATCACGCATTATAAATTCAGTGCCCTCAGGAGCTTCTATATTCTAAGTAAGGCTATGCATATACCATATATTACTTTTGTTAGGTGTAAAAATAAAACATGGTAATCTCCAATTATAATAATAAATGAATAAAATAGTTAAAGCTATTTCTAGGAATGAATAAGTTAATCGATCTCAAACTTAACACCAACAAAGTTTAACAATTCGAGGTATAATTTGATACAATCGGAATTTCCTCGGAGCAATCGTAACCATTGGGCGAGTATTCCCGAAGCGAAATAATTTTCAATGGCAATAAATTGTCTAAGATCATAGAGCACATATGAATAGATGGCGCATAAAAAACGATAGAAAAAAACGAGGAATTCCGATCGCGATTGAAGCCTCTAAATAAACCGACACTGTTACCTTGACTTAGGCGATAATTACGTAAAGAAACTTAGAAAACTCACACGTCTACACGAAGACGAAAATGAATCTTCATAAAGTATCTAAAAAATATGTAAGTAATTAAAATCTTAAGGTAAATTATTGTATTCAATATCAGTTTGCACAAACCCCATCTGATGTCTCATGTTGAGCCGAAGTGTGATCTATGAGTGGATATAATCTGATGTATCTTTTAAGCTAATGTAGAAATACGACTAAGTCACGCACGGTCTTTAGGGGCTTGCTTGTATGTAGTCTGTGTCTAGGATACATTGTATGTAGCTCAGCGGTCAGCTACCGGTTCCAAGTTACTCTCTTCGACTTCAATGCTCGTATCGACAGAGGCACGCGATAACGGGGAAAGTTATTCAGATAACTTGCATTTAACAAATTAGGTAAAACTTTGTGATTTTAATCTCTGTAGTGAAAAAGGAATGCTAAAGACTTATTATTCCTCAAACGCCTTATAAAATTGAATTCCTAACTAAGTTATTTGCTGGTAAAGATATTTAAGGAACTCGAAACGCGTAACGACAAAAAAGTAAAGAATTAAATTAAATAAATATTTATATGAGCTTTCCGCTTGCAACTACTTTACTTTTCAGTATTATCCCTCATCTGGCTAAATGTGACTACTCGTAATATGTCAAGCTATTCCCAGCATAGTAGCTATTGCCACCTCATTTTGTTCTTCCATCTTTTGTTCTAGTCTTTATTAGTAATTTTCATGTTTAGAAACTCTAAAACAATCTTTAAAAACAAGTGACGTGATAACTAACCTTATATGAATAAGTTTTAATGATTTTTATATATATTTCATCTACTTGCGTTTGATTTATTAAATACTTTTTTAATTATTAGTCAATAAACCTACATTAAAAAGTATGTATAGTATGTAGATCTATTAGTATTTTGTTTTTTTGACAAATTTTAATCCCTTGATGTCTAGCACATAACAATAGACGCTCTATTGTCTACGAGTGTATAGATAACAGAGTTAATTTAATAGAGCACCTAATAAAATCCACTGTCCTTATATTAACTCTCTTCATACAAGCTCATCGTTCATGGACACTGCGGATCAATATACCAATTCGTCCATAAAGGTTTTAACCGCCTACTGTTAGCATAGCAGAGCTGTGCTTGTTAGCGGTCACGTGTACACAAAACACTACATAAAATGTAAATGCGACTAAATTTATCTATTCAAGTATATCAAATAAATTGTCATGCTTTTTTTCCACAGGAATAGGCAGAGACAATGGAGCGCCACTTGCCACGATCCTGACACAGCTCTCTCGCTTTCCTCACATCCACAATTATCACAATACAAGCGCTACAATTATGGGGACTAGGTAACCCAGCTTTCATAAGGATGTCTCCGATATGCTACTTATTTAATACTTTATAAGTTAGTATTTTCTTAAATTTTGCGCGAAAATTGTTATAAATTTAAAAAAATATATATGTGCGGCCATCGTGGTCTCTCCGTGACCACGATGGCTGCAAAGCTCTCGAAACGTCGGAATAACAAAAAAAATATAAAATCAAAACCAAAATAAACGCGATAGTAAGCCGCATAAAATTTGTTTCAACTTCAAATTCAACTGTATAAGTTGACAATGCTTTTTACAGCAGCTAGCACATTTTTATAGTTTTCCTTTTTTGTATAGTTTTATTATTATGACGTGCAAAAGTGCTGAAACCAGCGTACGTGTAATAAATTTGATATGATTTGTACTATTATAGTTGGAAAAAGTCCTTCTCCTTGGTCTGCATCTATACACAACAAATTTATAAATAATATAATGTATATAACCACTCTAATAAAATATATTACAAATATATATATTTGCAATAGGAAAACAGATCGTATAGGAAATGAACATCCCGGTAATGAGTACTCGTAAGATTTTATTGGAATACATATAAATTGCCTAGTACCTTAACATCCTGTGTATTGTATGAAGGAAGGATCGACATTGATTTACCACTAGGAAGGTGGCAATACGTATAATATATTGGTATTGCTGCCCGCCTACAAGATTTCGCACTCTTATTAGTAGTCATGATTTCAGACCTTTATCAAACTTCAATAAAGACCATTTAATAAAAATGTTTGACCGACATAGTTTTTATAAGTCGATGGCGCCTTGGATACCCTTTTATTACCAAGTAATAAATAAATAGAGTTCCAATAAATAAATAAATAAATAAAATGATCTAAAAGCACTATTACATTGCCAAATAATTCTATAGCATAAACCGACAACTTGTCATAAATGTTCATGATCAGTAAGTAATAAATCAAAACTTAAAAAAATATAAATTATATTCTAGATGTAAAAAGTGAAAACATCATGCAGCTAATTAACTAGTAACAGACTCACTTTCAGCCTGCACTCTATAATCACTAGCTTAAAATCAGGTGGAATCTCAGATCATATAAGTATATCCTTATATTATATGATCTGAGGGTGGAATGCTGTTAAATGTCGAGCCACGATATAAAAAAATATTAAATTTAAAACGTATTTCTATTAATTTTTTACATATTTTAATGCTAGTGTTAATAAATTCCAGAGGAAATTCGAGAAGTAATCAAAGGCTCTATTTAGTTTAGCGGACGGTCTCGCGACAAACAACGAGAAAAGCTAAAACTTATTTAAAGCTTTATTTTAGCTTATATTTATTTATTATTCATATTTATATTGTTTCTGAGGTTTTACACGAACATATAATACATGCAGTTTACGAAATAAAAGATTGCTATTTTAACCTGGATCAAAGTACATTAGGAACAAAGTAATTTTGGAACTTTAACAAAAATGACAAATGAGCTTTAAAGCCTTGTCAGGCTAAAATAATAAAAATAAACGCAACCATCGTTTATTTTTATTTAACAGTTTTTTTGTAAAATTTTATTATCGTTCGATATACGAGTATGACAGCACCCCGCCTTATGTTAGGCTGGAGTTCGGTCCACGAATGGAAGCGGCTACTAGTGCAGTAATTAACTAGCAAGTAGCAGCTTCCACCATACCAGTCTTTTAAAACCGGCTACTTTTAAATCCCAAAATACGTCTAAGTCACTTTACAGCCTGTACGAAGACATTTGAAGGTGGTCAGTCCAGTTTGCCCTGCGTCGGCAAACTGAGAAACTGACCTACCACCTACTATAGCAAATGTTCTATTTTAGTTGCCAATTTAAAATTAATCGGAGACATCCTCAAGAAAGCTGGGTTGCCTAGTGCCCATAACCATAGAGCTTGTATGAAGAGAATTGTGAATGTGAAGGAAACGAGGGAGTTGTGTCAGGATCGTGGCAAGTGGCGCTTCATTGTCTCTGCTTATCCCTGTAGGAAAAAGGCATGACAATTTGATTGATTGAATTTAAAATACTATTTCAAATCACGAAACATCCCCTTTTAATAATAAATAATTTCACAGTTTTTATAAATCGAACTGTCGGAAACTTATTAAAGAATTTACTTATGTCTTTAGGGTTACTGTTACTTAGGTTTCTTTAAGGTTATTTAAACGACGATCGCTTCCAAATATAGTCTATTCTTCCCAGCATTAAGCTAAGTCATTGTAATTTGTCATATCAAACAAGGCAGCTATACCATTAATCTTCGTTATTGAACATTACACACATCAAATATTACTTTATTTTACCTCGAATTCACTGTTCCATTTATTTTTCAATTTATTTTATTTCGTGAAGGTAAAGTTATTTTCATGTTGATGTCTTTAAATGACTTTTATTTAATCTTTATCATTATCATAAAGAGTGATAGACAACCAGTTGGTGGACATTTTCCCAGTCTGCCCATCCGGGGCAATACGTTCAAGTGTACAGCAGCGTCGTAGCCTCCACTTCAGGCGGTCCACTACGGTCTGTATACTTGTAAGTGGTGTTAATACCCCCGATCGGCAGACTAGGCACCACTGCCTAACACTCTTTAGAACTTATATTTTTAAATAGTAATAAAACACGAATGAAGCTTAACTTTAGACGGGGTGCTATCATAAGTCTAGCCACAATAAAAAATAAACCATCGAATTACCTTTTTATTACATCACGTATCTTAAAAATAAGTTACGTACGATTGTAATAATAAATTCTTATTCACGGGCACTTGCTTGATGTAATTGTTAAATAAACTATAAATAACGTAACAATAGAGGTAACGCCTGTATTAGTTATAAAGATGAAGGTTGACAAAAATATTGAGATTGGTTCAGATTAGATGCTTCTAACGCGCGTTTTTAAATCGCTACCTTATAATAGCACAATCCATAAGCGAAGGCCAATTCTGCCATTAATAAATGTCTGCAAGCAGCATAGCATTCACTATCTGATATCTTTTTATTTTATTGCGACGCGACATCTGACCTTTAATTCTCTGATGGTAAGCAATAGTTACCATCAGAGGGTTGCACTCCAAAAGCGCCGACCACAAAAAAAGTATTCCTCTGGCGCGCTGGTTTTTTTTATTTATTATTGTGACTCGACATATGACAGCACCCCGCTTGATGTTAAGCCAAAGTGTGGTCCATAAATGAATGTCACTGCTACTACAATTCAATAACTGTGAGTAGCAATCACATCCACTATGCCGGCCTAGATGGAACCGGCAACTTACAAGCTGATTCCGAAACGTGACCAAATCACTTCACGGTCTGTATACTTGTAAGTGGTGGTACTACCCTGGATCGGCAGACTGGGTACCACTGCCTACCACTCTTTGATAACCAGACCCGAACAAATATTTGCAATATTTAATATTATTAAATATTACAAATAAAAGCTATGAAACAAATATTTGCTCCGACCGGGGATCGAACCTGGGACTTTACGCGCAACAAACCAGTCGCTAAACCGTTCGTCCACGCCTGTCGTCAATTGTTTAATTCGAAGATGGAATAAAGTTAAGGAGTTATTAAGAGAATTCTTTAAGAACTCATAGATCCTCCATGTATCTGTGAAATTGTATGGCTCTAGTGTTCTTGTGGCCTCATCATCGCATTTTACTTTGACAGCTCGGTGCTGCAGCGAATCTGAGGCAACGAGGAGATACTGAGCAGAGACAACCCTATAAGATGTCCTGTTTGTATTTGAAAATACGAAAATAATATACGTACGTATACAAACGTTTTGACGCAATAAACACGGAAACAATTTCCAAATCGTAGACAAGCGATTAAAAACGCGAGTCATAGTGAGAGAAACGTGTATTTAATCTAAAACACACATTACAATATCATTCATAAGATGCGCCCAAGTTCTGTGACGAATTTACCATTGTTTTCATTGCACAACTATTACTATTGTTTTATAAACCGTAATAACGTGTTTTCATCAAATTTTTAAAAATTACTTTTAGAAGGATCGTGGCAAAAGGTTTGTTGCGTAAGGAAACAATTTGCTTTTTCTATGTAGGTCTGCAACGGTCTGTAGTTATGACCTTAATCTTTTAATAGAGCATTGTTTAGGCAGGACAATGTTACATTTTTGGACATTTTATTTTGATTGTGGTAAAAATTAAATTACGTGATGGTAGCTGAGAATTTTGCACGTAACCCATTACATTACATATTTTAAAGTATTATATTTGTTTATGGTTATTTAGAAAAGTACTGATATATTCATCAGAATCATTATGTGAGCCATTAGCAGTTCATTGCTCGACATGCGACAGAATTCGGCCTGATGTTGAGATGGAGTGCGTTCTATGAATTGATGAGAGTGCTACTACAGTTAAATAACTGCAAGTGGCAGGTATCATCTACCAGCCTATTTAGAAACGGCAAAATTCAAGATTATTAAGTTATGTAAATTCTACCCCGAATCGGCAGACTGGGCAATCTTCACCATGACCTGCTGTAATCAGACTGTATAACCAGCTATATTACCTTTTACAGGTCGTGAATCCATCTTGTCCAACGCTGCGTTTTCCTATACGTGGTCTTATAGGAAAACGCACCGCCCATAGGCACTACAGGCAGATAGCTCATATTATTATATCAAACTATGTACTTTAATTAAACTTAAATAAGATACCATTTAAAATAAGAGTAAGTTATAAGATACTTTTTTTTCTACCATCAAATCAAGAACAATAAAAAAATGGGAACCACAATTCTATCCCCAAGAATTTATGAAGAGAATTCTTTATGTGATTCCTTCACATAAACAATTGTATCAGAATCATTGAAAGCGTTCCGTTGTATCTGCCTATCGCTGTGGGAATTGAGGAGAGAAATTGAAATTATTAATGATTTTACGAGTCAATCTTAATAGCATTATATATAGGTCATTGCTATTGATAA
This sequence comes from Tinea trinotella, assembly GCA_905220615.1. Lineage (NCBI taxonomy): Eukaryota > Metazoa > Arthropoda > Insecta > Lepidoptera > Tineidae > Tinea > Tinea trinotella. The sequence continues at coordinate 8,585,904 of HG992314.1, forward strand.
ATATTTAATACGGGGAACAATAAATAAAAGAATGAATCAAAGAGCCTATAAAAGTAGCGACGTGTTTACATAAGTTCATTCATAAAGTATTCTAAACAGTTCACATAAATCTCTTGTGACTAATGAGGACACTTACCTATTATAGCAAAATGAAAGTGAATATAATTTCACTTACATAAGGTATAGTTAAATAATTTATATGTGCAAGCATTTATAAAAATGTTAAATGACTATTTTTTATTATTATTTACATTTCTATACTAAGCTATAAAACAGGACAACCAAGGTAAGTACATATATACTAAAAAATGGTATAGTCTGTCTAAGCCGAAATGACGAGCCCCTCCACCGCATTTGCGCACACGAGAAATCATAAAATATGCAACACACCGAAAATGCAATTGTAATTGGTCATTCAGTTGCTGGTTGAACACGAAAGGAGGAGCTCGCTGATAAAGTGTAATAGTATAGTTAGAAATATTTGCAGTCAAACATTTAAATAAACAAATGGAATGGAAATAAATAAATAATTGGAAATTAATAAATAAATAAATAAAGTGGAGGGGCGCGTCATTTATAGTTAGACAAGCTTTACGGGTGAGTGGTCTCGAACTTGTGCTCTCGGTTTGCGTAACCATTGCACTGCTACTACACCACGGTCGCCTTATGTCGAGATAGTCTAAATTTCACAAATAATTTCTAGACTTAATTCATGGATAAACTATGACTATGAACCAAAATATACATAATCGAACAATTATCTTTAAAATATCCAATTATATCCAATTATAATCCCTGTGGAAAAATCTTTGATAATTTGATTGATTGATTGACCTTTCAAATAACAATCAAACCTAAAACGCTCAATTCATAGTTATCAATTGCGCGCTTCAATTCCAACATAGATAGGCAGAGACAACGGAATGCCCTTTTAGTAGTACAATATTAAAATTAAGGCTCATCAGTACGATCTACGACATAATATCTCTCATCACTAATAAGCACTAGGCGGTTGCTTTCTTGAGGATGTCTCCGATTTGGTCGGAAAACACCCTCCTGGGCTAGAAAGCTAAGTTGCCTAGTGCCCATAACCATAAAGCTTGTATGAAGAGAATTGTGAATGTGTAGGAAGCGAGGGCAAAACAAATGTCAGGATCGTGGCAAGTGGCGCTCCATTGTCTCTGCCTATTCCTAAAGGCGGAAGGCGTGACAATTTAATTGATTTTATTATATTATAGCACCTTTATCAAATATTAAAATTACAAGGTTACAGTCTCCGTCACTATGGCCTTTGACCGGCATAGTGACGGTGACTGAGGCAGCCGTGTACTATACGGTTTTTTTAGTCGTCGTTACTCTTGGACCTCCTCCCGCTTATCATCGGGCGAGTCGAGGTCAGATGTCGTGTCACAAAAAAAAGGTCGGCTGTATAGTTTGTGTATTTACTTAAATAATAAGTTTTAAACACGCGTGTGAACTTTACCTACTTATGGAAAGAAAGTTATATTAGTAAATTTGTCGTCGAAAGCGAAAAAACAAACACAGATGTTCCGTGAGGTATCGTGTAATGTAATTTTGAGGTTATAGGCTTATTGTACAAGGTTATATGTCGAAAGTTTACGGGATTTTCCTTACAATTTGTCATAGTTGGTTTAACCTACTTTTGCGTTTTACATAAACTACATAATCGTTGAGACGCGAGTACATTTAGCAAACCAATGAAAGGCGATAAGAGTTAAAAAATACTAAGAAGAAAAAATCAAATTTTCACACCTCATGTGACTCTCTCGCAAGATACTATAGGACACATCTCTCTCGCTTCCCTCACATCCACAATTCTAAAAATAATATTAGCTAGATAAATTTGTAGGCGACCGTGGTACTTGTATCATAGAAACAGGACAACCAAAGTGCATATATCAAAGATACATTGGTACCGGTGAGTGGTTTCGAACCCGTGCCACTCGGCTTACGTTACCCATTGCACTACCACTACACCATGGTCGCCTACAAAATTATCCAGCAAATATTATTAGTAGAATTGGGCATGTGAAGGAAGCGAGAGAGTTGTGTCCTATAGTATCTTTCTTCCCTCGTACCCATATACAAATTGACAGTGGCATTCATTCATAGACCGCAATTCAGCTTAACATCAAGGGTCATATGTCGAGTTCCAATAAAAAAAACATCATTTGCCAATCTAGAGATAATGATAACTGAAAATCTTGTCATAATACAAAATCTTTATGTACAAATTCTATCATTTAATTGAGTTTACAATTTAACTCACGAAGCGTTTAAACCATATCCGCCATACAAAGGAAACAAACTAACCTATTCTTTCATCATTAACCGGAACGGTAACTAGCTTTCAAAACCCATATACGATCACGAGTATGTTTAAGAGCAATTGGCGTAAGGCTGCAGTATGCATAAGTGCAGAAACGTTACCAGGAAAGTCATTACTAAAGTGATGGAAGTTGGTAATAGAAGCTCTGTTTCCAGGCATTGTGTGGGGTAACTAGATGGGCAAATCTCGCCACCCACAAGGAAAACTACCATTCTTTTGTTTAACCGCGTCGTAACAACGCCTATGAGACGACCAGTTGGCCACTGTAATGAGATACACTTCCTCATGCTTGCAACATTATGTTTTATTAAAATTTTACGCATACTCCTAAGGCTGCGCAAAAGTTAAGTAATTCAAATTTTTAAAATATTTTTTGGTTATTTACATTTCTATTTTAAGCTACTAAAGTGCTTATTTCATAGAAACAGGACAATTAAAATCAAAGATACATTGGTACCGGCAAGTGGTTTTGAACCGGTGCTTTCGGTTTTCGTAACCATTCCACTGACACTTTTTTTTTATTGTGACTCGACGTATGACAGCACCCCGCTTGATGTTAGGAGTGTGGTCCATGAATGGATGTCACTGGCCAGTTGCAACCGGCAACTTACAAGCTGATCCCGAAACGCGACCAAATCACTTCACGTTCTGTATACTTGTAAGTGGTGGTACAACCCCGGAACAGCAGACAGGGTACCACTGTCTACCACTCTTTTATAACCAGACCCGAAGCAAATATCTATCTCTTTTTTTTATTAACAAATATTTGCAATATTTAATATAATTATTAAGTATTACAAATAAGTGTTATGAAACAAATATTTGCTCCGACCGGGAATCGAACCCGGGACTTTACGCGCAACAAACCAATCTCTGACCGTTTGGCCACGCCTGTCGTCACTACACCACGGTCGCCTTTGAAAATTTCACAAATACGTATCCATGTATCATGTTATGAATATTTACTATAGACACATTTGCGGAATCCGTGATCGTACCGACCGTACATCTACATAGTAGCTAACTATTAATGAATTCCGTTAAATTCCAAGGCCAGTAAGAGCGCACCCTTGGACTGGTTTACACAATCTGCACTTAATAAATGACTGCGACTACAAAATAGCATCTGAATTCATAATCAATATCATTTGCACCGAAGGTCCGTTAAGCATAAATCGAGGACCGCGGGCAAAGTGTCCCACCTTGCCATATTTCAAGCGGCTCGTGAGGTGGGCGTAGTTCGTGGACAGGCGGTAAAATAAATAATCTCTCTATCAGATTTGAATGGTTTCTATAAAAATACACGTGAGAGGCGAATAACTGGACTGTTTTTTTACAAAGGATCATTAAGACAATTGAGTGGTACAAGCTTTTTGTTACATTTGAGTCACACTCGTTAACACAATCTCGCTGTACGCGCCAACTGTAACCATAAAATATGATCATTGTCTCCATAATCTAGATGTAATCCTAGATACAGACACCATAGATAATCAACTTTAATAAATTGAATTACAACTTAAGCTATGGCAACAAAAAATATCTCACACTAACAAAACAATCCAAAAAAAAACGTTAAGAGAATATTAATTTATCTGGCCAACAAAAAGAAAATTTAATTACAAAGCGAATGTAATGAGAATAAAGCTAACAAAAACGCCGGTTCATATAATAAAAATCAATGTTTAAAACAGTAACGTAATGAGTAACGGAACTACGCTTTTATTTATTCGAGTATCAATTAATTTTAAAAATCGACGATCATCTTGAAAATGGAAGCAAAAAATCTGTACATGAAAGTATCAATTAAGCGAGAGGCATTGTTCGATGAAGGATGACTGCTGTAAGACGTGCGAGAACTTGCTCCGAATTGGTTACGCAAAAAATCGTCATGATTGACGATCCTGCAAATGAAAACATCCTTTTATTTCTGTGAGGGCTTCGTTGTGGAGACAAAGGCGATAATTTATGATATCTTGACTATAATAATTTATTAAATTACTAAAAGAAATTACATTCACCCGCGGAAAATTTAGTTTATAACACAGTCATAACAAAGGATGATGACCGACTTCTTCCCCCATCTCACTCGCAGTGCGTAGGATTTACGCTACACTATTTTGGTTATAGTGGCTTACACATAAGATATAGATATATATTAAGCTATATTATTGTAAAGTTTCATTAAAATCCATTCAGTAGTTTTTGCGTGAAAGAGTAACAAACATCCATCCATCCATACTCACATACATTCGCGTTTATAATATAAGTAAGGATGTTAATATTCGCTGCGAATCAAGTATTTCAATAACTAAAGAAAGTCTTGAATGGAATTACAATAAAACTTTTTACGAGTAAAAAATCGGGCTGCGGTTGAGTTTATGACGTCATTATTATTACAGCGGAAGATTTGAACAACATTACAGTTTAGTTTAATGATTTAATGTCAGATGTATTAACTATTTAACAGTTGTATGACTGGAGAGTGGTTCATTTATAAAACCACCATTGCAGTACGTAATGGTAAAAAGCATATTCTATTAAGTTTAAATAATTAATACGAAATACCCATAAGCAAAATATAATAGGAGTATACCGGACCGTGAAGTGATTAGGTCGCGTTTCCGGATCAGTTTGTAAGTTGCCGGTTCCAAGTAGGCCGGCATAGTAGGTGTGATTGCTACTCACAGTTATTGAATTGTAGCAGCAGTAACATCCATTCATGGAACACACTCCAGCTTAACATCAAGCGGGGTGCTGTCATATGTCGAGTCACAGTAAGAAAAAAAGGAGGCATAATTTAATTGACAACCAGAATTTCAATGGGAAATATTGTATTGTATAAATATGTTCTAAATAAAAACCTTAGGTATAATGTACTTCCGTTTATAAGAAATAAAAATATTTAGGTTAAATGAAAATATGAGGTTTTTTTCTGATATTTTTGAAAATAATCCAGATCCGACCCACAATTTCTCGCCGACCATTGTCCTAGAATATCGAATTTACTAGGCAAAGTAGTGTAGGAAGAGAATTGTGAATGCCGTGAATTGTGAATGGCACCCCGGATTCGTAGACGGGGTAGACAAATGACCACCAACGGTCTGCCTACAATTCTTAAATCGTACAGAAGCTGTTTTCTATTTCTACAATAAAAAAAGTATATTTCTATGTTTGTTCACTTAGTGCGGCAGACAGTTATGCTGAACGTAATGAGTGCGGTGAGGACAGCCGCTATGTCACTGAGAACTTTGTCCATTTCGTTGACTTCCCACTGTTTGCATAATCTGCTTATGAAACTTTAGTCTTCGTCATCAATTTAATTTTTATAATGTCATTGTTTTTTTTTGCATTTATTATATTTATTATTTATTTGGGTACAAGAACAGATTACAAGCTAGATTTATAAACTAGAAATGTAGGTTTTACATTTATTATAATAAGTATAAACTATAATCCTATTATAGTTATACATTACTTAAATACTCACAAATATTTATTTAGGTCATTAGTAGAAAACATATACATTTAAAGATAAAAGCATATTACAAAAACATAAAATAAAAAGTTAAAACACAAGATTAAAAATCAAAACATAAGATCAAAAATAAAAAATAGTCACATTTTAGTAAATTAATTGTTCATAACTAAATTTTATCCTTTTATTGTTATTAAATTTACTTTCTTTGTAAGTTTTGTAATATTATTGTGGCTCGATATATGACAGCATCCCGCCTGATATGGTATCAACCCAGCAATATGCGACGTGGATCTAGCAGTTAAAAAAAATTTTGTTTAATTTGTTAATATCGATACACATCGATGCTTAACCTTTTAAAATGTCAGTTTCAATGGAAAACTGCAAGTGACAGGTCGTGCAATTTTAATATTTTTTGAAATCTTTTGTTTCTTTAACATTAATGTATTATGATGGTGGAATTATTATCCAGTAATCATTTCATTCATCAAGTATAGCCATGTGATTTGAAACTAGTCTGTGTAACTAGTCTCTTCGTGTTCCCTTCAAGACTCCGTCGGAAGAGACTTAGTAAAGTTTTTCCACCGCTTTACTAAAACCATTACCATCATCTTCACTCTCATGTATGAATAAAACACTGAAGTGTATCATCTTGATTTACTGAAGACATTATACCTATTTAACAGTAAACTAGGCTGTATAGACTAAGTTTCCTTTCTTCCCAGAATGGAAGATATAACTAAAGATATTCTAAAATGTCAAACCACGGATGTCGGGTATAACATATCGATAAAAAGATGTTCCAAATAATCAATATCCTCTTACAACGGTTGTTCTTTGTTGCGCAAATATTAAATTGCACTTTGCCGAGACATCAAGATTAACGGCACCCAACCGCATTGAATGGAACTGACGTCTGATAACAAATTCGTTTTAAGGATTTTATTATGTCTCTACCAGAATTACTTATTTCAATCTGACAGATTTTTAATTGAAAATATGTTATTTGAAATTCTATCCCAAATGAAACTCTTTTTATATTCATATTGTACGCTACTAAACGTGCTTATATCATAGAAACAAAACGACTCAAGTACACATAAATATAAAATATAAATAGGCAGTGGCCTAATTCTTAATTCAAAAATTAAGTGTTTATTCCATTCAAATTATTCTGACTCAAATTATGTACAATTCAAAATATAATTGAATAACCCAAATACCAAAATACTCTGACTAAAATATTTCAAAATGATTCCGTCACGATATAGTGCGGTATAAAACCAAATATCTGAATTCGTGGCAAACAATAATTTATCCATTGAAAGTTAATTGTGAATACCGTAGTCGGAAAGGAATTCACGATGTATACAGGCTGTTAAAAAAAGAAACGGAATGAACATAAAATCTTTACACAATAATTTCTTTCTGAAAAATTAAATTCCGTTTTTAATTAGAATTGAAAATTATATAAACAAATGTTATGCGGCTTACTGTCGCGTTTATTATTGGTTATTAATTTTATTTTATTTTATTATTCCGACGTTTCGAGAGCTTAGCAGCCATCGTAACCACAAAAACTTTATTAATTAATGTTCGCGCAAAATCTAAGAAAAATTCTAGAATAAAAAAGTTATGTAACTTTAATTAAATAATTAACTTTTGAACAACAACCTGTTTATAAACTTTTTGCGACGACACAGTTATTTAATAAATTTAATATAGTGACTTGCAAACGTATGTACGAGTATGTAGAAATAAAGCTCCGCACAGACGTTGCTATAAAATATATCTCTATTTTTCATAAGTAAGAAGAGGTCTAATAGCGACAAATAAACCGACGCAGTTTACGGTTGCCTCAGTTGCAGTCGCTTTAATAACAAAAAAAGACGCGCTGTGACTGTTTGGTCGCATTGAGTCAACAAAATGCAGATGTATTCCCCGAACTGTGCGAGTAGCACGGAAGACGGAGTAAAAATGTCTATAGAATGACTGTCAAAGTAATCAAAACTATATTTTGATAGGATGATGGTAACAAGACCACCAATGATTTAGGCTTTAGATAAACAAAGATTACCTTCTTTGACGATTTATCCACTAACTAGAGACGATCTTAACTGCAAAGGAAAGCTTGCTTGAGGAATTTGCCCGGCGAATTGCGACGTGGACATGCAATTAATAACAGCATAGAGCAGGAATAAAAATATGAGATAGAGGTTTTTAGCGAGCTTTGTTGTCCTTTTTTCTGTCGCAAATACTATATAAACTGAAGTTAAATCGTCGAGCTAAGATATCACGTCTCAATAAAATAACATACAAATACATATCGTAAAATCGTAATATATAAAGGCGACCGGGACTATGGTGCAGTAGTTGTGGAATAGGCTTGCAAACCAAGAACCACTGGTTCGTAACCACTCATCGGTACCAACGTATATTTGATATATGTGGTCTTGTTTCTATGATAAAAGCAAAGTCTAAAAACGAAAAATATATTAATAAATGGCTACGTGTATGACAGGCCTTAATAAAGGGAACGCGAGCAATTTGGCGAAATTTAATGGTACGTATAATAGCATGCTCTGTTGTAATTGAGTTGTAATGTACAGTAATTGTTTTTTATATATTTTAACATTAATATTTATTATACAAAAATATCATATTCATTTCTCTGACATTAAAAGTATAAAGCTAAAATATGTTGTACTTATTCAAAATATGTAATACTTTACTTAAAGGTGAATAAAAGTAGATTGACGGAAGGAATTTATAAATCTGATGCGGATGAATGTGTTAAGGACAGACCCAGGTGGGGTTTGTCCGACCAAATCGAAGAGATCCTCAATAAAGCTTAGTTACCTAGTGCCCTTAGTAGATAGAGCTTGTATGAAAAGTACACCTGAAGGCGGTGGTACTACCACGGATGATGAATCGGGAAACTGTATCCAAAAAATATCCAACGCTTTTTATTTATAATAAAATTTATTAAATCAATAATTTTCTCAAAAAAATACAGCCTATATTTTATATCAATAAAAAAATTATAAAAGTTCTAAAATACGTTGAATTTTTTTTACAGTATCTTTACAAGATATAATATTAATATTAAAGATTCAAGATAATAAAATAATAATCTAATAAACTTTACTTCTAAAGTATGAAAATATCGTTTTATTTTTAACAAAAGAAGCCGGGCATGTCAGCTGTGACGTAATACTATGGTTAGTTGATAACACCGCAAACGAAAACTGTAGTAATATCTTCTTAAAAACTTATAGAAAAATAAACCTTTTCTCAACACAATAAAAACGAAAACAGCGTTAACATAAATAAAATACTTTTTGTCGTTCGTATGAACATGCGATCACATAAAATTTTATTTAACTTCTTTCTAATTGATTTTACCGTTTTTTCTCGTACAATTTACGTACAATCATGACAAATTTAATATAATTTTGTTGATATATCTTAACAAGTTCACGGTGAGACTTCGTAACTGTTAGTGCGTTTACGAACCATGCGTATTTTAGGCACGTATTCATACTATGATTCTAAACGCGCGTATGGATGGCATAGCGTTAGATCCCGGCAGATAAAAAGAGCGCTAGGATGGAAGCTGCAAAGTAACTTGTTTTATTACCTACTTACTTTTCGTTTTGCGCATGTGTACAAAATTAAAAATATTATTAATAATGTGCACCGCTTTTTACCTGCCGGGAACTATACCGTTTTTATTTTTTATTATTATACATTTCTATACTAAGCTACTAAAGTGCTTGTATCATAGAAACAGGACAAACGAGGTACATTGGTACCGGTGAATGGTTACGAACCCGTGCCACTCAACTAACGTAGCCATTGTACCGCCACTACACCACGGTCGTTTCATATATGCACATATAATTCATATATGCTCGTATAATTATAAACTTATGAAAAGGAGTTGATACACGCCAAAATTATGCCTAGTATGTAAATACACTCACGAACTGACCTAAGGCAGGTAAGCATGATGGAGGTCCAAGAGTGCCGACGATGGAAAAAAAGAATCAGGCTGCCTTAGTCGCCGTCACTATGACGGCCAAAGAAAGTAACAAATTTTGGAGTTTAAAAAATTATGAATATAGAAAGATTCTGCCAATGTTAAAATTCTAAACACGCATGCAAAATTAGATAAATTTACAAAAAATATATATTTACAGTTAAAATCTTGTATTAACAGCAAACCAAATTAATATTATAGAAAAAAAAGGCGATGATGACAATAATAATTTCCTCTTTAAAATTTACTTGACAGCTGATATTTAAACTGTTATTATATATACTCGTATTATAAATGTTGTAAACATTCAATCTATGGTAAGATGTTTTATAATTTATTTCATAGATTACTGAGTAAGAAAACACATGCTCTACTAAGTAAAAAAGGAAATGGGCATCATTTTACAACAAGTATGCATTAGTTATGGTGAAAACTCGAGTAGTGGGTTAAATACGACAATTCCGCTAAAGCCTTGATGGTGTATTAACAAGCACGTGCATAAACCTATTTAAATATATCCATTTAATATTCTCAGTAATTGCAAGCAAGAGTTACAGAATCTTAGAGACTTTAATAATATTTAAATTAGTTTGGCGAGGATTTAGGTTTATATTATTAAACTAATTTGTGCTTATTAATTATTCTTGTGTTAGTAGTCATTAACAATTTAATGTTTGAGTAGTTTCTCGTTTGTTGGGAACTGTGGTATGCAGACTGTGGTATTGGTGGTAAATGACATTTTTTATTTTATAATTGTAACTCGACATATGACTTTAATCTGCCTGTTGGAAGGCATAATGGAGGTCCAAGAGTGCCGACGACTAAAAAAGCCGCCTGAGTTCACGGCTGCCTCAGTCGCTATCACTATGCCGGCCCAGGGTCCTAATTCACGCATAGCTTGAAGGATCCAAGACTATAGGATAATGTGAAAGAGGCGTGTCAATTTAATTGATTGATTGATAAAATCTTTGCTCCGAACAGAATTCATACCGGACTAGTATGTTTTCAAAAAATATGTAACTTTTTTATATTCCAACAACAAATTATGACCTTCATTAAAATCTAATGCACTTTAATCTAATCTAAATCTAACCTTAATCTTCTAATTAAAATACCCAAAGCAATAACAGGAACGCAATAATAGACTAATAAAAGTTTTAATATTAGTTTTATTAGTTATATAATTTGGATTTAATGAGAAAACAATATAAATGAATACCGCTAAGATATATTCATCAGTTTCGGTTGAATATAAGTACTTGATCATATAATTCCGATGTTTATTCCTCATCGCGATCTTACTGATTTAAACTACAAAATGATTTTGATTACGTATATTAATGAAATGAATATACCTAATCGAAAATTACGGCTATATAACTTTTTTATTGTGACTCGACATCTCATCTGACCTCGACTTGCCTGATGCTGAGCAAAGGAAGGTCCAAAAGTTTTAACGACTAAAAAACCCAGGAGGGTGTTTTCCGATCAAATCGGAGACATCCTTAAGAAAGCTAGGTTGCCTAGTGCCCATAACCTTTGAGCTTGTATGAGAAAAATTGTGGATGTGAAGGAAGCGAGGGAGGGATCGTTGCAAAAGGCGTGACAGTTTGATTGATTGATTGGATGAAAACAATACTAAAAAATACTTTGCTCCGACCGTAAACTGAACCCGGGACTTTTGCATAGCAACGCGCCACGAATGTCGCCAATGTACCCGTAATCCTTAATGACTGTTTGTCGTTTCTATTCACGCAAAACTTGGTCACTGTTTTACTGAGTTATTTTAAAAGCAAATTAATCATTATTATTTGTAGGTACAACAACTTAATTGGAAAAGTTATAATCGCTCTCGTTATTGGAACGAGGAAAACTTTATTAAAAAAAAGATTTATTAAAAATGTTTTGGGAGTTTACTTATCGGCCTTAAACTTTTTAATATTTCTATTGGTAATATTCTCTTTATTAACGAGTTGGTAAACGTCAAACTCAGATTTTTTTTTTATTCTGACTGGACATCTGACCTTGACCCGCCTGATGGTAAGCAAGAAAAGGTCCAAGAGTGCCGACGACTACGAAAACCGAGCATTCACTGCTGCCAGTCGCCGTAACTATGCCGGCCAAAGGTGCTTCTTCACGCATCGCTGTTATGATAATACATATAATAAACGATGATATACTTTAAAATATCTGATAAATTTTATTAATTTAAGTTAATACTTATATGAATAATATAAGATTGTACAATGATTAAATAAATAGGCGACGTTTTTATTTAAAGTCCATAAAAGCGTCCATAAGCTTGTATCAAGAGAATTGTAAATGTTGGTCGTGACAGATTCGTGGAAATGACAGGATAGAGCTCTATTGCCTCTACATATCCATGCGGGAATTGACGCATTACAATTGGTATTATTTGTTAAGTATTTATATTATTTTTAAAAGGTTATCATACAAAATTAAAAAACGTAAACAAATTCTATTTCAGTGTACACACACAATTCACACACAAAGTTTTCAAATTCCCTAATAAGTTCATAAAACTAAATAATAAGACAAAATAATGAAGTCATACATACATATTGATAACAGTAAATAAAACTATTTAAAAATAATAAAACCTAAATAAAATAAATAATAATAATATTTGCATACACATGATATTAGGTTTATTATACCTACATATACATAAAAACAATATTGAAATCTAAAATATAGGCTTTAACTTGTCTAAACAATAATAAAGTAACATTTCTAGTAATAAAAAAAACTATTTCAAAAGATATGTATGTAAGATTAAAATAGAGTTAAGTATTGAAAGTACAGTATCATAACATCACACACTCGACTCTGCTTTCTAACTAACGTGTCACGATCCGCTCTTAGCTAATCTTTTATTAAGAAAACGTCCATCTTAACTTTCCACGGCTGCTTCAAATCGACACACAGTATTGGGCTTCGACTAAAAACTTTTTTTTTTAAATGTACATTTCTATACTAAGCTTTTAAGTGCTTCTATAATAGAAACAGGACAACCATATTATATATGAAAGATACATTGGTACCGGCATGTGGTTTTGTACCCGTGCTCTCGGTTTGCGTAACCATTGCACTACCGCTACACTACGGTCGCGTTAAATTATTATTAGGTTTTTTATTGTGTCGACATATGACAGCACCCCGCCTGAAGTAAAGCTGCTGTACTGTTAAGTACTGCTGTAAATAAAGGCGACTGCTGTTCATTAACTAAGTAGCAGTCAACACTACTATGCCGGCCTAATTGAAAGCGGCAACTTACAAAGTAATCTTGACGCTTCACGATCTTTATACATGTAACTGTTTTACTAGAACATTAAATTAATTATAATTATAAAGGCGGCTGTGGTGTATTGGTGTGGTGCATACTAGTAGTAACGTAAACCTCAATACCTCGGTTCAAAAACTTGCCGATACCAATGTATTATTAATATACGTATGTACTTTGGTCGTGCTGTGTCTATGATACACATTCTATCGTTTAGAAGCTAGTATAATATATAAATTTTATAAAAATAAACTAATTCATGAAAACTCTATGCTGTATTTGTACATTGTGCTGCCGTTTGCAGGTACTGCACGGGTATACATATTGCAGTTCACATAACAATTACTACATCGGATACTTAACGATTAGAATTGATTAATGCGCGGATCGTGACACAAGCTAATTATAACTAATTGTTCCATTAAATAATTAACACAACGTGTATCACACATATAAAACATTAATCAATATAAATCAAATCAAATCAAATCAAATTGTCATGCCTTCTTCCCATAGGGATAGGCAGAGACAATGGAGCGCCACATGCCACGATCCTGACAAAACCCCCTCGCTTCCTTCACATTCACAATTCCCCTAATTAATATCTTAAATATTAGATGATCATTAGAAATTCTTAAAGAACTTCGTATTTAGCTCAATCAAATTGTCATGCCTTCTTCCCATAGGGATAGGCAGAGGAGCGGACATGCCACGATCCTGACACAACCTCCTCGCTTCCTCCACATTCACAATTCTCCTAATTAATATCTTAATTATTAGATAATCATTAGAAGTTCTTAAAGAACTTCGTATTTAGATCAATCAAATTGTCATGCCTTTTCCAACAGGGATAGGCAGAGACAATTGAGCGCCACATGCCACGATCCTGACACAACTCCCTCGCTGCCTCCACATGTATAATTCTCCTAATAAATATCTTAAATATTAGATGATGATTAGAAATTTTTAAAGAACTTCGTATTTAGACCATTGTCTTAAATTTAAATCAAGCTTAATAAAATATATTTTTATGATGCTTACTATAAATTACTTTCTTGATATAAAACAAAAACTAATAAGCATTTTACATCGATTAATTTTATATCTAGTAAAGCACTAGTTTATTATCGCCTTAATTACTTTAAGCACATAAATCTTTGAACACAATTCATTTCTATATTATGTATAATTTACAATATCAGAACTCAAAAAGTCTGTAAGATAAACTTTTTAATCTCGAAGACTATTGGGTAGATCTCCCTAATATTGATTTTTGTAAATTTATTAACTTCCAATATGTGTTTGACTGTTTCTAACTGTAGTGAGTTGCATAGTAAAACCAATTCGATTTAAAATAAATAATATTAAAATTCAGCATGTATTTCAAAAGTTAGTATCCCCAATTCTATTATTCGCTAACATTAACTCCTTGTCGGTTGGTCCTTTTAGACTCCTATTACCATATCGATTTAAAGTTAATTTTATTTGGCGTTCTACCTGATGTCTGATGGCATTGTCCTATTACAGTCTTAAGTATCTACGAATAAATCAATCAATCAATCAAATTGTCACGCCTTTTCCCACAGGAATAGGCAGAGACAATGGAGCGCCACTTGCCACGAAGAAAACAATATGCAATTTGCCAACAAAACTATGATATGAAATACTAATCTTATTTTTCCATGTACTTTTATTGAATCCTGAAAATTCATGAGAAAGAGCTTATTGCTTACTTGTCTTATTGACCGGCATAGTCTGTCAGTATCAGCGACTACGCTACACACAGATCGTACTCTATTAAGCGGCGAATATCATAATCAATATAATCTGTGTCATAAAATATTTTTCCGTCGGGCATCACTCACTAATTACGTATGACGATACTACAAATATTAAATAAGCAATTAAAATCTGATTTCTATCAATATTTATCAGTCCTAAATCGTAAAGAAAGTGATCGTGAGGGCTTATTATATAATAATAATAATTACACAAGTAATTTCCTTCCTTAAACATAAAATAAAACTTAAATTAAATCGCCTATTTTACGACAAAGAAAGTTTTTCATTAACAGAAACCTTGATTACTTTCTACCATGCATTAATATAGTTTTATTCGATATTAAAACAAAAGTTAAACCAAAGTGAAAGTAAAGCATTACGTTAAGACACAATCCAATTTAATTTATTTATTGCCTCTATAAATCAAGTTTTAAAAATTAAGAGCGACGATTCGATGGAATACGACACAACGCGTTGCAACTATTCCCACGATTCTTTTTAATTAACATAATCCATTCGTTCCATTACAATATTTATTAGGCTGTTAATAATGTATTGGCGTTCAAATGAAGCAATGTACATCAATAATGGTTAAATGTTCAGTTACAGATGTAGATAGGGCTCGCCGCCACGTGCTTGGGGCCATACATAATGTCTTGTCGGTTATTGGCTCTGTGTCAGAAGCACTCAACAGTTGGCTTTATTAAGTTTCTTACTGAATGAAAGCGTAGGTTTTAGATAGCTGCAGGTGTTGTTATAACTAATTTGTTAGATACGATTTCAATCCTATCGATTATTTAGTTACATTGTCATTTAGCTTACAATACAATAAATAAATATATCATAAAATTATAAAATAAAATATATCATTAACATAGACTTTTTTAATGACTCACTAAAAGATTGTTAAAAAAAATTCTTTAGTTTATTGTGATTTAGTTTAATAATATTTAGATAGTTTAATTTGGTATGTAATTATAATTAATAGATTTAATATTTGTATGTTTTTGAATGTTGTGCATATTTGTAATTGGTTGCATATTAGCAAAAGAACATAAATATGCAATTATTGTCAATGTAAAATATGCTAACTGTTAATATGCCTAATAAATAAATAAATAAAAATGAAGATCATGAAAAATCATGAAAAAGTTTTACATGACTACATTTTAAAATCCAATTACAGCTGTTACGATGCTTCCCACGTATCCAGATACGCATGAAAGCATAACTTTATTTTTTAATTAACTAAGGGATTCACCATCTACAATTAATATTTTTTTGTTGTATTTATACACTAAGCTCCAAAACGTGCTTATATCATAAAAGACTGGGTACATTATATCAAAGGTACAATAGTACCGACAATGTAGTCTCTTTGTATATGAGACTATTTTAATACCAAGGCCGTCTTATAGTGAATCTTGTAAAATCACAAAGTTTTTAAGTAAATACAATAATTTTATTCAGAGAAATGGTTATTAGCACCTGCCTAGTATCTTAAAGCTAAACCACGTGTACGTGACAGTTTGGTGACTGAGTCGCCGAACAGTCTGCAACTCTCATCTATAAATATGAAGATAAGACCCCGGCCCAACTGGTTGCTGACCGCTCCGATGCTTTCTATTCATACTGACACATTTGCTCGTACCAAATTGAAAATTTATGTATTTGAGATAATGTAATGTTACAAAATATCGTCAATGTTGTAAGCTATGCTGAGACGTATACATGGAATTATAACTTCAGTAGTGGGCGGTTCAAAAACCACTTAACCGGTATGTACCTTGTTCTATATCATGATTTATTTTCATTGTCTTTTATAATAAAGAATTTTGTACATCTGTCTGTATAGAATACAATATATGTGTTTTTATATATATAAAAAAAACGTATACATGAATTATATGGAAAAACTCGTACTATAATTTGTTAATTCTATTGGCTATTTGATGGTTTGGGTAAGTAATTTGATTAAAAAAGGTGTTTCAAATAGTTTTGGTGAACATTTGTGAAAAAAATAAATTAATTTTAATGACTTAACAAAGCAATATGGCGACCGTGGTATAGTGGCAGTGCAATGGCAACATAAGCCGAGTGGCACGTTGGTTGTCCTATTTCTATGATACAAGCACTTTAGTAGCTTAGTATAGATATGTATAATATAAAGAAATAATAAAAATAAAAATATTATCTTTGTATAAAATGGTTTGAGCGCTCGGTTGTTATGGGGTCGGTGTTGCCTGTGGACGCTTAATATAGAGTATTGCAAAATGTAGAAGACATCATCTGTAGATATTGTCATTCTAAAGTAACACTACGACGACTTTTATTTATTTATAATATGTATAAGGTGAGACGTAGCATGCTGTCTCCGCATATTCCACTAAGATAACCCGTGCTGGAGTCATGTGGGGTTTATCATTTTGTCGGATAAAGATGGATAATTGATCCAGAATAATAATAATATCACAAAACCAATTTATCAAATTGTCACGTCTTAATTCTCATTTCCTTTACTTTCTACCATCCTGACATAAGTCACTCGTTTTTCTCACATTAAGAACATTCTTCATACAAGCTCTATGGTCACTGAGACTACATTACTTTGATTTCAATTAAAAGCTTCTATAATAACGAAAAAAGCTTAATCTCCAGTTAGCTTTATTAAATTTTGTAATCATAAACTAAATTAAAAAAGATTCCACGAACGCGCTATTTTTTTACCAATTTTTCGGTTTTATAATAAAAACACCTCGAGAAAATTGAAAAGCGTACAAATATAACAATATAAATATAACAATTAAATATAAACAAACAACACAATTGGCTGCGAAAGCTCAACTCCGGTATATTATTTTTCCCACAGAACACTTGTTGCTAGACTCCACTTTTGAATAGAGGCGTATATTTGCGTCGGGTCTGGTTATTAAAGAGCGGTAGGCAGTGGAACCCAGTCTGCCGATCCGGGGTAGTACCACTACTTACTAGTATACAGAGAGTGAAGTAATTTGGTCGCGTTTCGGGTTCCGCTTGTAAGTTGCCGGTTCCAACTAGGCCGGCATAGTGGATGTGATTGCTAATTTTAGTTCTTGAATTGTAGAAGCAGTGACATCCATTCATGGACCACACTCCAGCTTAATATCAAGCTGTCATTGTCGAGTTTATTGTCGAGTTACAATAAAATAAAAATATACAATATAATTCGTCAGGATTAATAATATCAACAACGTTCTATTGCAATATAAGAATACGTAACTTTTGAATATAACATATTTTTTGCTAAGCTTATAATATATTTGCATAAATTTAATTTATAACCTCATGATGAAGAGAATAATGGACGTGAGGAAAGCAAGGGAGATGTGTCAGAATCGAGGCAAGTGACGCTCCATTGTCTCTGCCTATTTAATTTAATATTGAATGTTACGTATTCCCCGTTACGCGGCTCTCAACGATATCATCCGAAGGGCACTTGTCACTGTTGAAATGCTCGCAATTTTAGAACCCTGTGGTATTGCGCGGAGCGATGGCAAAAGAACTGATGTCATGACGGGCAGTGGAAACTTGGCAGGTCTTTGTTGTGGGATGCGACTTGTGTAGACAGACACATTAGCCCCATCTCACATCCAAGCGACCTCATTAAGCGAGGGAAGTGCGGCGATTTCTGCTGAGAACCTCAAGTTGCGCAAATACGCTAACCTCGGTACTGGTTACGAATTTGCGCCGTTTGGAGTCGAGACGATGGGCTGTTGGGGACCTTCAGCTAAGCGCCTGGCCAAGGAGTTGTCCAAGCTGCTGATAGAGAAGTCTGGAGACAGGAAGGCTGGCAATTATTTCTGCCAACGTATTAGCCTTGCTATACAAAGGGGAAATGTCACCAGTCTCCTTGGGACTATCTCTGATGCGACGTCATTAGATGATATTTTTTATTTATGGTTTAATTACAGTTAATATACTTTTAATTTTATCTGTTTTTATTCATCATAATTATGTTACAAATATTTATCATATAAAAATAATATTAGCTCCGTGTCTGGGTTTTTAGGTAGGTAGGGTTTTTAGACACTGAAATTCGGGATTAGCTTGAACGGGTGCAGTTTCAACTAGACCAGCATAGTGGATGCGACTGCTTCTTGCAGTTATTTAACTGTGGTAGCAAGCCCTTCCAATCATAGACAGTACTCCAGCCTAACATCAGGCGGGGTATTGTCATATGTTTTTTTATCCATTGTCGTATTCGCTATCGTTTATTGTATCCGCTCAGTTCTAGTGGTCGTTAATGATGGCGTCTAGTGGTTATGTTATCTGGGAAATTTTAATCTAATTACTGACACAATAGTCGCGATTCAATGGATATTACGCAAATTTCTACCGTGTTCATCTATACTAATCTATACTAATATAATAAAGCGGAAGAGTTTGTTTGTTTGTTTGTTTGTTTGTTTAAACGCGCTAATCTCAGGAACTACTGGTTCGAGTTGAAAAATTCTTTTTGTGTTGGATAGATCAATTATCGAGGAAGGCTTTAGGCTATAAAACATTACGTTGCGACCTCTAGAAGCGAAGAAACAGTCGAAAATGTGGAAAAAACGGGGAATATTATTCGTCTTTGAGGGTTTCCGTTGCGTGCGCTGCGAAAACCGTTCGAGATACCCGAAAAATACGTATGAAAGAATTATTCCTCTTTAAATTATCTAAAAAAATGTCCGCGACCGTATATGTCTATCTTTTAAGATTAACTCACAATAACCGTTTTTATGATAGTCAAATTTGGTCTAAATTAATGCATTATTACAAATAATTTGTCAGAGTTGTATTAACATAATAATATTATTCTTTATCGAAATAAATGTGTTATTAATTAAGAGTATTTAACTGTGAACAAAATTGTCATTGACATCACCTAATTTCAAAAAACATCTTATAAGATAATACAATTTTAAAATAACTCTGAAACAAAATTCACACGCGTCGCATGATGAGCGCTAACCGGCAGGCGAGGAGAGGCGGTGCTTGCGGGCGAGGCGGAGGGGGTGTAGCTCTACGAGGTATAGTCTGTCTAAGCCGAAATGACGCGCCCCTCCACTGCATTTACGCATACGAGCAAATATAAAATATGGATAAAACACACCGAAAATGCAGTAATTGGTTATTCAGTTGCTGGTTAGACACAAAGGAGGAACGAACGTGATGAAGTTTAATAATATAGTTAGTAATATTTGCATTCACACATTTAAATAAACTAATAAAGTGGAGGGGCGCGTCATTTATAGACAGACAAGCATACTATGCGGTTGGCTCCCTACTGATCGGTTAAATGCAGCGTTAATTTGTTTTTACGATATAATATCATCGTGCAAAATCCTTTTTTATACAATTTCATTTTGTAGTAGTTTTCTCTATAGTAGGTAGTGTTTGTTTTAAGTATAGTATTTTGTTTCTAATATTTTCACAATAACACTTTTTTTGTTTTGTTGTAAATAATACCTGTAGGTGTCATCTATATTCTTTCAAGGTTAGGTTTTACAATTCTTATTAGGTTAGGTTTTAGTTTAAGCATACAGTTAGTTTGGTAAAGTTTTCATTTCCTTTGTTCTTTCTTCGTCACTGTAATGCCCAGAAAAAGGACTCAGCGTTCTCGGCAGACTGCTGCTGTAAAGCGGCTGCGAGTTTTGCGCACAAGAAAATAAATTTGAAAATAATATTTACGCAGAAGTACTTTAAAATATATTCTTTTAAAAACTACTTTAAAATATATTCTATTAGTTACGTAATTTAATCGTCTAAAATAAGTCGCGGGTAACAGCTATAGGTAATTTATAATAAATCTGAGCAGGTAGGTAAACAAAAAATTAATATGATTCCCAAAATAACTATTCCACGCGGACGCAGTCGCGGGCACAGCTAGTATCACAATAAGATTTAAAACAACTTTTTCAATAAAAGGTTGGCCCGGTATAAAGCAAGCGATTATGAACTTTATTCGCTTGAAGTTTGATTCCAATTAAGGTTGTACGTAACCACCAGGTTAAGTATTTAACTGACCAGGAGTGAATTTTTTACAAGCAATTTTGAACCGTATATACATATCGTAAGGTTGCACTATTAATTATTATAATTTCATATATTGGAAACAGCATACAATAGTAAATTTTCTCCTTTGCAAATGAACGAAACAATGGCGAGAGAAAAATGCACCTATTGAATTTGCATCATAATAAATCCGCTAATTAGTTCATTTTTCGCATTTTCTCTTACAATACCGTTCTTTAAAAATCAGGAAACAAGCAATAAATTAAATGACAAATAATGAGCAAATACTAACAAAAAACATAGATCATCGTGAAAATTAATGATAGATACTACCTTTTGTATTGATAATGATTTTGCAAGGATTTTTAACCCAGTAATTGTTGAACTCTATTTTCGAGAGTGGTAGGATAATAGTTAGTAGTCATTTTCACAGTCAAACCGTGAAATATACAAACCGTGAAGTGACTCAGTCGCATTGGCGTAGCGTGGAAGACAGCCGCCCGGGGCGGAAGTAAAATTTGCCGCCCGGGGCGGAATTAAAATTTGCCGCCCCCTTATTTAGGAGTTTCAATCATAGGTACAACAAAACTATGAATTTCAGGTTCAAATTTTAACGATTTATTTCAATTTTTATAAATTTTGCCGCCCCCTAAATGTGCCGCCGGGGGCGGGCCGCCCCCTCCGCCCCCGCCACGCTACGCCACTGCTCAGTCGCGTTTCGGGATCAGCTTAAAAGTTCAAGCAGTTAGGCGTAGTGAATGCAACTGCTACTTGCAGCAGTTGCTTGTGTTAGGCGGTATTCTATCAAATATCGAGCCACAAGTATACGCGGATAAAAGTAATATATTTATTTTGTATATCTTTGTGTACAAGGCAAAACAATACTTACAAATAACAAAAAAACTTTTATAAAAGTTATAACGGGAGTGTCTGTCAAAGTAAAAAGGATTTACGGATTGTTAACAATTTCGCTAACATTCCTATTTGTTACCTTTTCTAAGTTATATTACGATTTCGGGTAACCAAAGTGTAATAGAAAAAGTTTTGTGAAATATTCTGCAAGATTACCAGAAGTAATTTAAATCTCAAGAAAACGAAACTCAACAAATAATCAAATTATCACGCCTTTTTCCCACAGAAATATGCAGAGACAATGGATCGCCACTTGCCTCGATCCTGACACAACTCCCTCGCTTCCTTCACATTTATAATTTTCTTTATACCAGATCTATGATAAAAGGAAAATAACGAGAAAATTATCTTCAGTTGAAAGTAGATTAACGAAAAGAAAAGGCAGACCAAGATGTCAGGCAGATGAGACATCCTCAATGGGTAGCCTAGTGCCTATAACCGTAGAGCTTGTATGAAGAGACTTGTGGATGTGAGGGAAGCGAGGGAGTTCTGGCAGAATCGTGGTAAGTGGCGCTTCTTTGTCCCTATCCCTGTAGGAAAAGGGCGTGTCAATTTGATTTGATTTTCTTACAGTTACAAATTTTTATTGTGGCTCGATTTTTGACATCACCCTGGCTTATGTAAAACTGCACGTAATGTCAAGTAGCAGTCGCATACACTATGGTGGCCTATTGATCCTCAAACGTGGTTAAGTCACTTCATGGTCGGTATATATTTTTTTATTTGACACTTGGACGGTGCTAACGGAGAAGACCAAATGCGCCAACGGCGAAAAACCCCTATTTAATCTGGCAAAGTGACCGACCAGCATCAAAAGCTCACATGGGTACTGAGGGACTGAGACGACGCTTTACATAACCAATACTAGCCGAATAATATGCGACCGTGGTGTAGTGGCAGTGCAATGGTTACGCAAGCCGTGAGCACGGGTTCGAAACCACCCACCTGTACCAATGTATCTTTGATATGTATACTTTGGTTGTCCTGTTTCTATGATACAAGCACTTTAGTAGCTTAGTATAGAAATGTATAATAAATAAAATAAAAAATAAAAATATATCTTTATAAATCCCGATGTGCTTTACTTGCCCCCGGAAAATGTAAGATTGTGTACACTCTTACATATTTTTTATAGTTTGAACCCGTGCTCTCGATTTGCGTACCCATTCCACTGTCACTACACCACGATCGCCTCACACTTTCTGGAAGCATACTTATGTATTAGACCGGACGACAGCATTATGTTGTCTATAAGTTCTTTTTAGCACTCCAATAAATATAATAATATATTCCCAATATACTTTCCAATTTATCACACCCACCCCAAATAAATAGCGTCCCTTTTATGAAAACAAACGAATTTTGTGTCATATTGCAAGCTTACCCTGTTTCAATACATTAGTATTCCATTACATGCTTTTAACGGGAGAGCAAATATTTTTACACGAAATAAAGGTTTCTATAAAGAGATACAAGTACTACAGGTACTACTTATTCATACAGGTACTACAGGCGCGCTAAGATGGCTGTTTTGACATATATTATATGTCCACTTATTTTTATTATTATTATTTTTACAGCACGCCACCTAATGTGTGAAGGATCCAAGGTATTAGGATTGGGAAAACAGGCTGACAAAGTATTCTACTTTCTACAAAAAACTACGCATCGAACTTTTAGATCGACCGCCGATTCTGTCGACGTAATGCGGATGCGGATAAAAAGAGGGAGACCCGTGTAAAAAGACGAGGTAGCAACAAGGTATTACAGGTATCTATATTACAGAGCTCCTCGGAACAATTTCTGTGGTATATATTCGTGCTAAACATATGAATAAGAGATACTTTAGAGTGGTAGGCAGTGGTTCCGAGTCTGCCGATCCGGAGTAGTACCACCACTTACAAGTATACAGACCGTGAAGTGATTTAGTCACGTTTCGGGATCAGCTTGTAAGTTGCCGGTTCCATTAGGGCCGGCATAGTGGATGTGATTGCTACTCACAGTTATTGAATTGTAGTATCAGTGACATTCATTCATGGACCACACTTCGGCTTAACATCAAGCGGAGTGCTGTCATATGTCGAGTCACAATAAAAACACAATTCATTGTTAGATGGCTGTTTTGACATACTATGTCCACTTATGATGTTTTTTGTTATAAATTTATACAGCACGCCACCTAATGTGTGAAGGCTGGCAAAGCATTCCACTTGTCGATTGTTCTGGAAAACAACGCATCGAACCCTTTAGATCGACCGATTCTGCCGATGTGATGCAGATGCGGATATCACTGGTGTAAAAAATACGAGGTAGCAACAAGGTATTACAGGTAGCTTGTAACAGATTAAAAAGCTCCTCGGGACATTATCTGTGGTATATATTCGTGCTAAACATATGAATAAGAGATACTTATGAATTCATATCTATATGAATAAAATTATTCGCATTATTCTTATGGCATAGGTACAGGTGGAAATACTTTCATGCCTTTAAATATTTAATACGTCATAAAGCAGCAATCACAACATGACATTTATTTCAGAATCATATAATTGTATTATTTTTTACGGCTTACTATTGCGTTTATTTAAATAAACTCCTAAATAAACGCAATATTAAGCCGCATTTATTTAAGAGTTTATTCATGTTTTTAGCTTATCTATTTTTTTATATGACTCGACATCTGACTAGGTCTAAGAGTAATTCTACAATATTTGGAAAATTTTAAGTAAATAAAATTGGGTATTAGTAATTTCTAATAGTAGTTTATTTCTTAATAAACTATTTTTTTAATAGTAGTTTATTTCTTAATAAACTATTTTTTAATAGTAGTTTATTTCTAATAGTAAGTTATAGTACAAAGAAAATCTAATGCACGAATTAAACCTGCATATCTCTGTACAGTCACACCTGAGTATTGCTGCATAAAGTGGTCTCCGTATAATCCGATAGAATACTGTTCTCAAGAGTGTGATTTATATGCACCTGAGGGGTGATTACTGGCTTTTATGGGCACTTGTGACGAATGTTCAATTACTCAATTTATATACTATTATAAACTCCGTAGTCTTACAGCCGGTTGTACCAAAAATTATAATTTACAAATTTGTAAAAAGTATCGTATAAGTAAAAGAAAAAAAAGAAAAATGTGTTGCACCACTCTTTAACTTCATATTTTACATTTACGTTTAACGGATAATTTATACAGAGCCAAAGGGCATCAATCATTTTGGGTTTGTAAGTACTACTTTTGTTATTTCTAATGATAAAAACATATATAAATGGTAGTTTCGATATAAAATTAATAACAACCCAATTCACTATTTCGTAATAGTAAACGTAATAGGATAAGTATAAAGTAAAACTAAATTCGTAAATTGAAACTTTTTTGGCTGTTAGTATTGTGGAAGTAGTATGTAGATACTTATGAAACTAAAATTACATACCCAAAAAAGTCTAAGCAATATCTTACTTTACATAAATGAAAATGCCTTGTATAAGGAGAATTATGGATGTGAGGGAAGCGAGGGAGTTGTTTCAGAATGGTGGCAAGTGACGCTCCATTGTCTCTGCCTATCTATGTGAGACAAAGCATTCCACTTGTCCAGGTGACAATTACTGCTACAGAATTAATGCGCTCTATTTACAGTTTAAGGAATTTTATTAGCGATCTATTTTTTAAGTAATTCGTAATAAACTAACGTCTAATAGTTTGTAATCTGTGCCAGCGACTTTTCTAATTGGTATAATAAATATTTTATCTTTATTTAGATTGTTTTAAGTGGTTGTCACTTCAATTATTGTAATCGGAAATCCTAAATTAATAAAGCTATACTGTACTCGTATATACTATAGGTATATACTAAGTTTTATTGTGTATATTTGTCGTGAGAGTGTCCGCTAAGAAGGCCATGATGATATGCCACTTTATTCTGCGTTTAACGGATTCTGCATTATAGGACAGAGGAAAGACGTGTTTGAGAAACTAGGATACTTCTTGCATAACGATTAATTACAAAATTGCACCAGTTGTTACCAGTCGAAGAATATACCAAGACATCCTCCATCCTATAATCTTGGATCTATTAATGTATTAACCGATTAATTCTAATGATGTATTAATTAAAAAAAAACATTAACTATTAATGCATTAGATGTATTAACCAAGTCCCGAAAAGGCATCTTTGGCTGGCATAGTGATGGCGACTGAGGCAGCCGTAAACTGAGTCGTTTGTTTCAATTGACGGCACTCTTGGACCTCCCTTTGCAAACCGAGGTTAGATGTTAAGTCACAATAAAAACAGAATATTCAATTTACATTTATTAGGTATCACTTACACATAGGTAGGAATACGTGTTCATACTAGCAGCCCCGATAAAAGGTGTCTTGCCTTAAAGTAAAATAAAATAAATCATTCCCAAATCAACGTAAGCCACAACAAACCATATTAAAATGGGTCCTACCGTTCAGGAGGAATTCAGTCACATATACATGCACACAAGAAATATATATATATATATATAAAGATATATTTATACATGTAGATCTCTATTCTATGAACAATATTCATGTCAGTTTCTTGCTAACACACATGAAAGTATGCCATCACTTTCGATGGCCGCCGGGTAATGCGCGTAAGCATTTGCATGTGTTCGCACAGACGATAGGGCGTGGCGCATAAATATATTTTTAATATACCTGTGGATTGTAACAAAGAATTTGGAAAGAATAGAATCTGTGCTCAAATAAGAACTAATTTTGTCTCATTTATATTATGTTTATACCACGTGTGACTGAAAGAGACAACTACTTGTACTTTAATTCCTTTATTTCAAAGGTTGGCACTACTTTTTTGCAAATACTACCACTTGAAATAGTGGTTGACTTTTAATACTGCTTAATTAAAAGACACGTGGTAGTAAGAGTAGCGGCAGTCATCCTTTTTTGAAGTATTTTAATGTCATTTGTTATTCTGTCAAATTAGGTTGTCAAATGATCATCAAAACTAGTGACAACCTTCTAAATCACAAATATAAAAATGTATATTCATCCCCTTCTGACTTCTTTTTAATGCCATAAGTAAAAATAGTATAAAGGGCTTAGTTTATAGTATTAGGGCTCCTTCTACTTCTTAAGTCCTAATTCTTTGGATTGTGATAAATATACAGAATATGTTAACAATTAGGCTGCTGCAGATTCAACAATCATTTAATCTAAAGAAAATCAAGTTACGGTTGGTAACGTAACACAACAAAATGGCTCATTTCCATAATATGAAGCTTAGACACAGGACGATCATAGAACTTAATCATAAGAACAGGACGACCAAAGCACATTATATCAAAGATACATTTGCAATGAGACTTTGCCTTATTTAATATTTTTATAATATAAAATTAATCAAATTGTCACGCCTTTTTTCCACATGGATAAGCAAAGATAATGGAGCGCCACTTGCCACGATCCTGACACAACACCCTCGCTTCCTTCACATCCACAATTCTTTTTATATAAGACCATAGGTGATAGGCACTAGGCAGCTTATTTAGGGGCAATACAATACAATACAAATACAATACGCAATACGGCAATACAAAACTGTTAATTATACGTCATGTACTAAAATTGATAAACACTTTTAAAACCTTGACAATTCTTAAAGAGGGGAAGCATCTTTCTTTAGTCGTCAGCGCTCATAGACCGCCTCTACTAACCATCAATCCATATTCAAATAAATAAATAAAAACAATTTAAATAATAAATTAGTAATAGTATACAAAATATAAGTCGAACGTCTCGGTCGTGGTAGAGCAATCAGTGGTCACGCAAATTAGGGGCACGAGTTCAAAACCACTAGCCGGTATCAAGAAATGATAAAAAGCCACGCCACGACACGCCAATTTCCACGATCCTGGCGCAGCTCCCTTGCTTTCCACGTTTCCACAATTCTCTTTATAAAAAACCCTATCATTGCAGACCTTTTCTTTAATAATACAACAAACTTAATATTAAAATATGAGACCGCAGCGATTATTTTTAAAGATAAAGGAGTGGCACAAAATACACTTTTAATGGTAATACGAGTGCCTACTAAATAAAATTATGTATGTTTTCGCCGTATCGATTGAATGAAGTTTATTATAGCAATTTCATGAAAATATACGTGCGGCATAATTTGAACTTTTACGAGTTTAACTTTTACAGATATAAGAGATGTTTATCACACTTCCAGAACTGCAATATATTTTAAACGCTTATTCTGATATTTGTCGTATTATAAAATTAACTTTTAAATTGTACAGTTTTAGGGTATTAAAACTTATATTAATTTTTACCTTGTTTATCTTTTTTTTAATATTTATATTTTTTATTCACATTCCTATATTAAGCTACTAAAATGCTTGTATCATAGAAACAGGACAACCAAAGTACATATATCATTGGTACCGGCTAGTGGATTTGAACTCGGTTTGCGTGACCACCGCCAATGCACCACGGTCGCCCTAATTAAATAACAAATATAAAAAAACTACAATTATTATGCTCTTTTAGAAGATAATTTCTGTAATGCTTAATCAGCTTTTATCATTAGTTGCAATTTTCGCTCAACATAGAGCTACTATAACCGTAAAGCTTGTATGAAGAGAATTGCGGATGTGAAGGGAGGGAGTTGAGTCAGGAACGTGGCAAGTGGCGCTTCATTGTCTCTGCCTATCTATGTGGGGAAAAGGCGTAACATATTGATTGATTGATTAATATTGAAGTGCGATCCATGAATAGGGGCTGGTCCATGAATACTAATAAATTTTTAAATAGGTAAATAACTTTAAGCATCAGTCGCTTTTACTATACCGGCCAAGTTTTATAGGAATATTTTATCAATAAATCAAATTGTCACGCCTTTTTCCACGGGGATAGACATAGACAATGAAGCGCCACTTGCTAAGATCTTGACACAACTCACTCGTTTCTCCCACATTCGTCTCTACAGTTATAGGCACTAGGCATCCCAGAGCTTTCTTTAGGGTGGCTTCGATTTGATCGAAGAACACCCTCCCGGGTTTGCCTCTATTAATGCATCTATTTATCTTGTATACAGCCTTTAAATGTATAAAATAACTTATAGCATTCGCATATTGTAAAATAATGCCTCAAGAATATTCATGAACTATAAATTGAAATTAACCTCCAATGTATGAGAACTAGGTCTAAGAGCACATGTGCACAAATGCCCTGTATACAAACTTTCAACATAAGCAAATGTATTAATTAAGTTTGACCACAATGACCTCTGTCGTACATAATCTTACAGTTAATCTAGGGTTGCCATGTAATCAATAACATCGGGATATGCCGCCCTTATTGAATCCCGGGACTAATCAATTGTCAAGATTTTATCACTAGGTGTAAATATCGAAAAGAGACTCAGTAGCATTTTGGAATCAAACTAACATATTTCGAATTAATGTGTGAAGCTGTGAGGAGTGCGTGTTATTGTTATATATTACTCGTATAAACAAGCAATATCTGCCATAGACTATTTATTTATTGTAAAGTCTCAACTTCTCATAAACTGTACAGAAACAAACTTTAGTAGCTTAGTATACGAGTATATAGGGGGAAAATAGCTAAACAAAAGCCAAAACTA
This sequence comes from Tinea trinotella, assembly GCA_905220615.1. NCBI lineage: Eukaryota > Metazoa > Arthropoda > Insecta > Lepidoptera > Tineidae > Tinea > Tinea trinotella. Next base: position 8,615,456 of record HG992314.1, read on the forward strand.
CTTTCACATGTAAGATCAATGAAATCAAAAGTAAAACCAAAACAATAAAAATAAATTAAAGCTAAAAAAAATAATTATAAAATTGAAATAAGACATTTGAAGATACATTTCAATATCAAGGCGACCGTGGTGTAATTCGCCGTAACAGTGGCGGTTTCGCAAGCCGAGAGCACGGGTTGATGTATGTACTTTGGTTGTCTTGTTTTCTGTTGATACAAGCACTTAATAGCTTAGTATATAAATGTATATAAAAAAATTATACCACAACATCTGATAACACTAAGCTCTGCCATACCCAAATGTCCTAGGGCTGATCAGGACATTCAACTCGGAAATATTTAGGAAGACGTCTCATCATGTCATACAAAAAGTATCTATACACATTCCTAACTTGTCTTTTATGCAAGTTATATTTTATTTTTGAACGTTAAAAAGCTCGATCTTACCTAATTTTATCCTATAGATATTTTCTTGGATATTTTCTATTTCAATATAAATGTCCCGGTCAGCACCAGGATAATGGCAACCCTATATTAAGGTCACTGCAGGCCGGTCCAAGACGCCTGACTTACCTACTATTTACTATTAAATTCGATCTTTGCCTGTATAAATTCACACCCTTATTCTCTCTTGTGTTCCTAATACCGCAAGTCCTTTATTTTTATTTTATTGATAGCACCCCACCCGATGTTAGGCTGGAGTGCGGTTCACGAATGGAGGTGACTGCTACTACTAAGTAACTGTATAGTTAATTGTTAATTAACTGTAAGTTGCAGTTATATCCATTATCCCGGCCTAGTTGAAACCGGCAACCTACAAGTTAATCCCGAAACGTGACAAATTCACTTCACGGTCTGTATACTTGTTATTGACAAAATTGGACTACAAAATGCGAGCAAATATAGAAAAACTACCAGCTAGTAAAGCCGATGCCGCCAAAATATTAAAATTTCTAAAGTATAAATAATGACGCAATATACATTACAAAATACATGCAAGGAAATAAAGAGCGGTAGGCATCATTGTTGGTCATATGCCCAGTGTGCCGATTCCAGAACCAGCATTTTCAATTGTTAAATAAGCCGACCGTGGTCTGGTTGCAGTGCAATGGTCACGCAAACTGAAAGCATGGGTTTAAAACCACTGACCGGTACCAATGTATCTTTGACATATGTACTTTGGTTGTCCTGTTTCTATGATATTACAGAAAAGTTATTAGCACTTTAATAGCCTAGTATAGAAATGTAAAAAAAGAATTTTTAAAAATATTTTTTTACATAGTGATAGGCAGTAACAAATTCTACAAACAGTAAAGTTACTAAGTCGCGGTTTTTAGGATCATCTGAAAGTTCGCTGAGTATTTAGATTAAACATCACCAAATATTCTCTCATTCAACATCAAAATGTAAACAAGAACCCTTTTTCTGAAAAGACATTATTTAGGTTGACCCGAACTTGAGACTCCCTGACCCCATTTTTCTTTCTTATATTTTTACTATAAGCCATTTGGGTCCCGAGAATTGATCCTTTTTAGGATAAGATTTAGCTTACTAGACCACATTCTTCCTTTTTAGATCTCAAAATGACTAAAACCTTCGCTTCTTCACTTCACTTAAAGCGAAGGTTTTAAGAGCCTTGGTTTGTGTACTATAAATTTACCCTACATGTTGTCTTTTTTATTGCGGATCGATATATGACAGCACCCCGCCTAATGTTATTCTCGGGAGTAGTCCATGAATGGAGGCGACTGTAAGAGTCAGTCACATTTAGAATACTGTAGGCGGTAGTAGTACTATAGTCGGAACCGATGACAATCAAGCTTATCCTAAAAGCTCATAATGAACAATGCCCTTCCAATTCCACCATAAACACAGCATCACCTTATTACGAGTTAACCCAGATGAAGCTCTTGTCATACGTGATCCACTTTTTATCACAAGTTTTCAATCTCTTCAAAAACGGTTCAGTTTCATTACGTCTCAATAAAGAATCGCAAATGAGTAAACGGTTCATTAGGTTTCTTTCAGTGAGCTCGAAAAGTTTTGTAATAAAATTTTCAAATGAATCTCATTTATTCGTTCGATTTACTCATTTTGACAAAAAGAAAAACAAATGAAAAATAGCGGGAAACAAAATATATCCTAATTTGATTCTTGTTTTGAAATGTCACCTTTTAAAATGTCATGAAAACCAGACAGATACAAATAGTACAGCCCCAACACATACGAGCTATGTTCCCTCGTGAAATAGATGCACAAGTTATGGACACAAGAAATGTACTGTTACAATATAAAAAAAGTTTATTATGCTGTCCAATAAAATGTATGAATAATACGTGACCATCCTCAGGGATTCCTATTATAACCCTTCTCTTTTCTTATATAAAAGGTTGCAAAAAAGAAATTGAATAACACAAGGGACTATCGTCTAAGGGTTATTCTCAATAATACGAGTACTACACAATATAATAAAAAAACTTATTTTAAAATATAAGAATGACCAATTTTTGGCCGGCATAGTGACTTGGGTTGCCTTTTTTTGACTTGCTTTTTTAGTTATTGTCTCTATTTTATCTTGCTTACTTTCAGGCAAGTCAAGGTCAGATCGAATCACAATTAAAATAGGAATTTATAGAAACACATAAGATTTCTGGTACTTTAAAATAATACTTTTTAGTAACATTCATATATGTTTATTCAACTGTAGTAGCAGTCACCTCTATTCATGGACCGCACTCCAGTATAACGTCAGGCGTGTTGCTATATGATATATCGAACCACAATTTAAACAAATTTTTTGAAACTTTATATTAAAATATTCAAAATGAACGTGATAGTAAGCTGCAAATCCCTAGAATATACAAGACATTTTTTTTATAAAAACAAAAGTGTAATAAAAATTGTATTCTTCCTGACATTGTGTAAATTTTTGAGAATAAGCCTCTTTTATGCTAAGATTTTACCCAAAATATATTATATAGTTTGTACAAAAAGAATAGGTTATAGAACTTTCAAACCAATCAAAACCAATCATAACTTATTTAAATATGATAATACTTATATTTTTAGTATTTTATAATGTATTTACATGTCATAATAAATGTGAATTATAATACAATTTAGTTTAAACAAAAATAAAGGAAGGTAATTGAATAAAAAGTTGATGCAGACATTAAGTAGACAAGATTGCAACCTTTTGAACTCTAACTGTGCGTTGAATACGTCATAAGACTCATAAGAAGCAATAACGGTCATGACTAACCAGTTACAAAATTTTGCAATTAAGTAACTTAATCTATTGTAGTTTAAAATTAAGATAATATTTTTTATAATTTAAAGCATAAAACTATGATCTTATATAATCGAAGATAGTCTTTGATAATAAAACTAATAATAATAAGTAATAAGAAATATTTAAAAAAATCAATTTAATGACTGTCTATTCTCAATATATATATGAGAATTTGTTATACACTCGTAAGAACATTAATAATTTTCACAAAAACAGTGATCGTCATAATTTTAATTTAAGATACAAAGATAAACTCGCTGTGCCCACATATAGGCTCCACAAAATAAGTAATTCTTTCTCTGGCAACTGTATCCGTATGTATAATACGCTGCCAAGTAATGTGCCTGATCTTACAGTTAATAAATTTAAAAAATTCATTAAACTTAAATTGTGCCAAAAGGCTTACTATAGCATTAGAGATTTCTTTGACGACAAGGCTGCTTGGCAGTGAATGAATTGCTAGTTCCCAAGATAAAAAAGATGTAATAGAATATAAGACTAAGTTGAAAAAAGCCGGACTGGAGTTTCTTGAGTGTTCTTCTCAGTCTGTAGCCTTTCCGAACACTCGGTAGAGTCCCCTCAATCTTTTTAATGACGTTTCTAAGTGTTTGTAAAAACCAAATGAATAAATGACTTTGAATTTTGAATTTTTTGAATTTAAGCGAGGAGTGATAGAATTTAATAACAATTCAATTCTATCACTTCCCGTCTGATGATAGCTGGAGTGCGGTCCATAAATAGAGGTGACTGCAAATATACTTAGGTAACTGTAAACAAGTAGCAGTGGTATTCAGTTTTTTATTTTATTTTATTGTGCCTCGACATATGACAGCACCCCGCTTGATGTTAAGCCAAAGTGTGGTCCATGAATGAATGTCACTGCTACTACAATTCAATAACTGTGAGTAGCAATCACATCCACTATGCCGGCCTAGATGGAACCGGCAACTTCACGGTCTGTATACTTGTAAGTGGTGGTACTACCCCGGATCGGCAGACTGGGTACCACTGCCTACCACTCTTTGAAAACCAGACCCGAAGCATCAATATCCATCTCTTTTTTTTTATTAACAAATATTTGCAATATTTAATACTATTAAATATTACAAATAAAAGCTATAAAACAAATATTTGCTCCGACCGGGGATCGAACCCGGGACTTTACGCGCAACAAACCAGTCGCTAAACCGTTCGTCCACGCCTGTCGTCCTAAACCGTTCGTCCACGCCTGTCGTCAAGTTGAAACCGGCAACTTTTAATCTGAGTCCGACACGCGACTAAGTCATTTTATGGTTTGTACGTGATCGTGATCGTAAGTAAACATTTTATGTTTTTTTTTTTTGTTATATTTAATAATTAGATTGAATATTACAATTTAGTATTTTTTTATTGTGACTCGACCGACATATGACAGCACTCCGCTTGATGTTAAGCCGAAGTGTGGTCCATGAATGTCATTGCTACTACAATTCAATAACTGTGAGTAGCAAACACATCCACTATGCCGGCCTAGTTGGAACCTGCAACTTACAAGCTGATCCTGAAACGTGACCAAATCACTTCACGGTCTGTATACTTGTAAGTGGTGGTACTACCCCGGATCGGCTGACTGGGTACCACTGCCTACCACTCTGAAAAACCAGACCCGAAGCAAAAATCCACCTTATTACCTATTTTCTCCGGGTCTGGTTATCAAGAGAAGTCGTACCAAGAGGGGTCGTACCACCATCTACAAGTGTACAGACCGTTAAGTGAACGTGGTATCATTTGTGGTAAATTCAATCTGATAAATTCATTTAAATATTCATAAAAGATTTATCATAACTGTTGAGTCTGGTCACCATGACCTTTCGACATTTGTCATACACACAAGAGGAAAGCGAAACGTTTTCACTTTCGTTCAATTACCACCTGCTAGGTCGACAAAACACCTCTTTTATTATGTATCTGACATGTGGCCCTGAGGTTGTAGGGTCACCATTATTGTAGTTCTTTCTTTGAATTGTGAAATTGTTTCATAAATAACAATTTTGCATTTTAGTTTGGAATTTTAATAGTCGTTATTTTATCTAAGTTAGTGTTGATATATGAATTAAACAATTGTTATGCAGGTTACTATTGCGTTTATTTTTTGTTATTGATTTTACAATTTTCAATTATTCCGACGTTTCGAGAGCTTTGCAGCCATCGTGGTCACGGAGAGACTGAGGCGTTGGTCGTTCTATTGGTTGATACTGTCATTAGTGTAAAAGTGTTTATTTATTTATTAATTGAATTCGGTATATACGAGAAATTGCAAACTAAACATGGCAATAAAATTAACATCCCAAGACATCCCAAGGCTGGTTTGCAACCCAAAAATGTATACACAAAAAAAAAACATTTTAAAGTTGATATGTTTATTGTATTTTCCTTTAGTAAGAGAAGTAGGCAGTCAGTTGGTGGTTGTTTTCCCAGTCTGCTGATCCGGGGTAGTACCTACTAACACTTTCAAACATGCTTCACTATGTATGTACTTGTTCATCACCATTAAGTAACATAGTTGCATTTCAAGATCGACTTAAAAACTCCACTTTCAACAAGTCGAGCTACAATTAATGAAAAAGTATAGTAACTCTTAGTAGATAAATAAACACAAGACTAAATTGGAAAATATCTTATTTCAAAAACGATATTACTTTACTTGTAATAAATTAATTTTCTTTATAGTTTCCTTCATAAAATAATGTTCAAAATAATAATATTAAATAGCTGTGTCCATAGCAAGCCAAAGCTGTACAATTTATGAACATGACTTATTTCAAAGTTAAATTTATTCTACACGCCTTGATCAAAATCGTTGGCTTACTTTCGATTCGCAATTTACTGTTCCACAATATTGTGTCGGTAATGGCGACCCTACAGAGATTTTATTATGATTCGACACGCGTCACCGAACAGAATAGCCCCTTCGAGCTGTCTACAGAACCTCACTTTCGTTGGGCCTTCTATGTTATAACACTGTGTGTATATATATCTACAAATCCAAGTACAAATCTCCTTTTTTGTGATTCAAATAGGATATATAGATTTGTACTTATGTACCTATTATATATGTATATTAGATTATTATATAGATATATGTAGATTATATAAGTAGAGTGGTAGGCAGACAGTAGGTGGTCTTTGCCTATCAGGGGTAGTACCACCACTCACGGTTAAGTACAGACAGTGAAGTGACTTAGTCGCGTTTCGGGATTAGCTTGAAGGCTGCTGGCTTCAACTAGGTCGGCATAGTAGATGCGACTGCTACTTGCAGTTATTATAGCAGGGTGCTGTCAATTGGCATATGCCACAATAAATGCCATCTTCAAAGTAGATTTCCCATTACTCCATAACTTTGATCTCAAGGTAACCTTAAATATTTACCTGGGTTCAATTAAATAAAAAGGTAGTGAAAATAAGGCGACCATGGTGTAGCGGCAGTGCAATGGCTACGTAAGCCGAAACCACTCATCGGTACCAATGTATCTTTGATATGTGTACTTTGGTTGTCCTGTTTCTATGATACAAGCGCTTAGTATAGAAAAGTATAAAAATAAAAAAATATAAAAATAACTGGTAAAACATCCAGAGTTAATAATTGACATACGTCCTTTTACTCCAAAAATTACTGGATGAAAAAACAAAAATTTCATTAAAAAGGGGATTTAATTTATTAAGGTTGTATTATTTGAATTGACATGGATCCCTATAAAATGTTCAACCATAGACGATATGCCTTAAGATCCCGCTTCGGTACGAAAAACATTTAAAATTAGTTAGACACGCATTTATGTTCTTTTTTTTTATTGTGACTCGACATATGACAGCACCCCGCTTGATGTTAAGCCAAAGTGTGGTCCATGAATGAATGTCACTACTACTACAATTCAATAACTGTGAGTAGCAATCACATCCACTATGCCGGCCTAGATGGAACCGGCAACTTACAAGCTGATCCCGAAACGTGACCAAATCACTTCATGGTCTGTATACTTGTAAGTGGTGGTACTACCCCGGATCGGCAGACTGGGTACCACTGCCTACCACTCTTTGATAACCAGACCCGAAGCAAATATCCATCTCTTTTTTTTTAATAACAAATATTTGCAATATTTAATACTTTTATTATATATTTAATACAAATAAAAGCTATGAAACAAATATTTGCTCCGACCGGGGATCGAACCCGGGACTTTACGCGCAACAAACCAGTCGCTAAACCGTTCGTCCACGCCTGTCGTCTTAGTAGCACTAAACGGATTGTAGGTACTAGAAGCAGTGCTATCGTCCATCCGTGCGTGGACAATTTATTTCGCCTACTCTTATTTCATATATTATTTACTATATCATATTTCGCCTACATCGCCTACATAGGTAGGGTGTCAGAATAGAATGATCACAAAATCTCGAAAAATCTCAGTCTTTTTTGAAAGTAAGATGGTAAGTCAGTTGGTCCAAAAAACATTAACCATCAAAGTTAACAAAAGTTACGCAGTTAAAAAAAATATTTTTCTTTGTGTGTAAGCATTGGTAAGATGAGAATCACACAAAGTATTTTCACCCGGACTTGTGCATAGACACGACATCATTCGATATCAGGATATAATCTTCATAAATGTTTGTAAGTAGTAATCATATTTACTATGTTGGCCTTGCTGAACTGAAATTTCAAGCTGATCAGAAAACCTGAAATTATTTAGTTGATTATCTAATTGCTAATTCAATTCAAAAATATTAACTTTTGTGGTGTGCAACTCATTTTGTTTTAAACTCACACGTCTATTAGGCTACTTGTCTGTGGTTCCCAGCAAGTTATTGAATGTGATTGTTTTTCCCGTTCCAGTCAGTTAGATGTCCTAATGTATTTGGATGAAATCACGCGTAAAATTATACGGGCACAAAAAGGATACCAAATAAATTCAATTTGATTTTTAGGGTTTTCATTATTTTAAACAAATAAAATATGAAATGTAATATTTTATTGTATTGCCATAAGATGATAACTATAAGATTTCATTCTATAAATGTGATAGAATTAAATAAGAAGATGTTTTTCGTAAAGGACTTTTCTAAGATACCATTTGATACCATAGACATTTAAAAAACTTAGGTACTAGGTAAAACGTGAAAGATTCAAAAAAAATATTTTCGGATTAAATAATAATATTTAAAAACAAGGGTCGAACAATTTTTATCAAGTACAAATACTTTGTATTAAAAATATTTTTATTTATAGTATTTATTTTTAACTTAAAATGATTTATTTAAATTTATTTATAGAACTGGTATTTTCTTGAATTTAACTGTAATAATGGTATAATTGTTACCTAATAATCATCTAGGTCTAAATCATAAATTGCAAAATCAAGTGTAGATGCATGATATAAAGCCGTCGAACGTATTTCTTTGTATTTCCTTCAAGACTTCTTTAAAAGTATTACTGCCACTTTTCTCAAACTATTTTTATCATCCTAATCTCACCCTCATCTCATCGCATGTTTTATCTATATGTTCATTTTTACTTGACAATGTTTTACCATTAACTACAATTTATTACTTTGACACTAGAAATTTAATTACTAAGCCATAAAATAAACAAAAAAAATGTTTACAATTTTACAATTGCAATATCATACTCTTTTTACAATCCTGGCATACTTTATAAATATGGACACTGCGGATTGCTTTTTAAAGAATCAAACCAGGACAATGCTGAAACAATGTAATTATTTTGCCCAGTCTGCCGATCCAGAGTAACGCCACCACTTTCGTTCATATATAGCTATAAATATTAGAAAATATTTTAATATTTCCTTTGCTTAGTGACATTAATACTATATATTTACTTTTACTGAGACCACTTTCCACGACACGTCAAAAGCTACTCGTCAACCATGATGTCGCTTAGTGTATTATTAATCTAGATCCCGGATAACATTCAATATCACTCACAATTATTAATAGTAATTTACCCAATTATAACATCTTAAGCTGCTATTTAGCTTTGCATAAACCTTTGCTGATGTATTTATAAAGTTGATAGTTCGGTAAAAGAGTATGATTTGCAGTATAAATTAGTAATAAAAACTATATAGAAAACTCATGCGTTCAATGCGACCGGGGTAGATCTTGATTTTGATTCTTTCGTTTAGGATTCGCGACAGTAACCCGGGCAACTGACTAGGTACAACTCTGAAATCCCTAAACTCGGAGAAAATGTCTGCCTCGTTTCCAATAACAACATTATTTGTAACACAATTATTTGTAAATATCCAATCTGATTATTAAATATTACAAATGAGTGTCATGAATAAATGTTTGCCCCGACCGGGAATCGAGCTCTTGCTTGGAGTTACATAAAATTGGACAAATCTAGTTAATTAAGTTCATTCGCTGCTCGTTTTTAAAATAATTAATTCTATAATTCGAATGGATAAATAATGGTATTGATAGATATGTCTGTTTACTAGCTGTAAAAAATGTATTTCTTATGTATAATATAGAATCATGTTGACTAACGTATTATGTAGTGTTTTGTATATATGAAGTTGATATATAATACTTGATTAAAAAAATATAGATGATAGATTTTCATCAAATTATAATAAGGAAAATGACGAAACTATTATGAAAGTTTTATAGTATATAAAGCGCGCGTGCCTAAATCGTGTAAAGCGAAAGTAAAGATGTGCTTACTGTAATAAAGCTCACCGTTGCCCGCTCGGGGAGCAGCGCTGGCGCTTGCCGCCCACGCGACTAGCGCGAGCTTCAACCACCATGTCATCACAACCACACCTGAAATTATTAAACAAATACTATGTTATTATCATCATCATCAAATCTTAGTTATCTACTGCTGGATATAGAGTTCTTCCAGACTATTATATTATATATATACATTAGAGTATACATATAGAAATATATACTCTAATGTATATATATGCTACCCTAAAAAATAAATTTTGCAATTTGTAGCTTAAAAACTATACAGCTGTCTTATCACCAATATGGCGATATGTTCCAGGCAACCGAAGGAGAACAATATTAAAATAATTTAAATATTGTTTTAACTTAATAATTTAAGGTATTTTAAACATATTAATAAATATGCATATTAGATTAATATGAAAGGGAAAGAAAGTGATCCTTTGAAGTGAATAGTGAAACCAAGTCATTACCATAATGGTATATATAAGCCAAAACGATCTCTTGCCGTAAACTAAATAAAAAATGTCACGCCACAATTATGACAGCAATTTTCCACGATCCTGACACAACTTGCCTACATTCCGTCATCTCGCTTATCCTACAATTCTCTTCAGACAAGCTCTAATGGATTAAGCACAGCGAAACACTATTTTATCCATTATATTCACCATTAATATTACTAGTTAGACCCATAGTTAGAATTAATACCCCTATTTGGAGATGAAAATGCAATTATATAAACACCATATGAAGCTTCGCATCTTAATGAGTCAATTATAGACAAATTGTTAAGTACACCTCGTTTTTATTCCAAGTATAAATCTTCACAAAGTGTTTTAATGACAAATTAACTTGGCTGTCAAAATTCATAATACAGCATTAATTAAAGTTTTTTTTATTATAATTTAAAAGATAACATCTCATTAAAAAGATTAGTCAGCAATGTCGGCAGACTAATCCCATATACAAAATTAAATCGTACGAACACTTTTCTTACTTTTCTATTGGGCCAAATTGCAGACAAACAACTCATACCTCTGTTATTGGCTCGGCGAGCGTCATGGATTTTGGAGTAGCCGATCGTCCAAGCCACGCAAATCAATCTTAGGCCATCTTTAGCAAAATGGCCTCAGCCTTGTATAAGCGCACCAACATTTGAAATTTTGCAAACATGAACGGAAAATATCATAGTTTCTACATGGATAACGCACGTTCTGGACTTAATACGTAATAGCTCCTACGCAGGAATAAAAATCTCTAGGCGTCCTGTTATACCTTTAAATCCAGTTATCCAATTATGTAGATAAAACTTCGATTATTTACATATGCAAGTGACAGTTTGTGCCATTTCATATTTTTTATTTTATTTATTATACAGTAATATACTAAGCTACTAAAGTGCTTGTATCATAGAAACAGGACTACCAAAGTACATATATCATAGATACATTGGTACCGGTGAGTGGTTTCGAACCCGGCCACTCGGCTTACGTAGCCATTGATGTCGCCTTAGATGTATTTAAAAATAATAGTAGTAGTCTTTAGAAATATTGTAAATCTTGGTAGTTCTCCCTTACGTTAAATAATACGTCAGTACTGTGTTTATGTTTAGAGCAACCGATTGTAATTTATAATGAAGAAAACACGACAACTTTCATACCATATAAAGGTCTAAAGATATAATGTACAAATAATTATTAATTCAAACGCACATTGAGCTTTATACCTATGTGCAAAAGATACAAAATTCCTACAAAAACATAAATTTTTGAATATTGCCTCATAGGGCCTTCCCACATTGGTCACGCCACAATTCCTACAAGGATTCAATGGACAATCGAGACTTTCCACTATCCTAACAAAACTCCCATCGTTTTTCACATCCACAATGTATTATTGCCTGTGCACCCCTGCTTCTTCAAGAATGTCTTCGATTTAATCAAGTAACCTTTGATTTAAGAATCCCTTACGTTAATCTCTTTTTATCCATTCTTTTAATATAGGTATATAACATATTATTTAAAAAAAATTAAAGATGAGACAGACAAAGAAAGTGACTATGGAAGAACTAAGAAGGTATCCTAACATCCGGAGACGATCATTGCGATTTTGACAACTCTATCACCTTCTTCACATTTACAAGATCAATCAATCAATCAAATTGTCACGCCTTTTTCCCACAGGGATGAGCAGAGACAACGGAGCGCCACTTGCCACGATCCGGACACAACTCCCTCGCTTCCCTAACATTCACAATTCTCTTCATACAAGCTCTATGGTTATGCGCACTACAACATAGCTTTCTTGAGAATGTCAAGGCAATTATATAAAATAGCAATGTAATGTTAAAAATATATACAGTAAAAAAAGTATCTAAATTCACTCTCTATTCTTAACTACGTAATAATAATTACCTATACTTTTCGCTGACTTTTTCTTTAATAGAAATTTTCTAAATGAGATAAAGTGGTTACAGTAAATATTAATTATAGTAGTTCATCACTTACTGACCGTGTTGACAACATCACCGTGAATGTTAAGTCTATGTTCAAGTTATTTTCTCATCGGTGTGAAATTAGTGCTTTTATTCAATGTACTAACTATATTGTGTAGAGTCACCATCATTTGAGTTAACTAAGGACAACTTCAGACACATATTATATAGGGACAAAAGTTTGGACGCTAGCTAAAAGGATTAAAGATAGATTTTTTTATTACCCTACCTCAGATAAAAGTTTTCCTGACTTATGCCATTACGTGTTCGTTTGGGAGAATGAATTCGAAGCCTCTATATTTAAAATAAAGTTCAACTAATTTTCTTTTTTCAAGGATAATAAAAAGGATTATGCCATGGATAAATCTTAATTTTAGAACTAGCTCTTTTTACCATCATAAACTAATTTAACTATTACAAAATAACAATTTGCTCTTAAATAATAAAATAAGTACATATTTTACAATATGGGTTGCCTAGTGCCCATAACCACGAGAGTCTGTATGAAGAGAATTGTGGATGTAAAGGAAGCAAGGAAGTTACGTAAGGATCGTGGTAAGTGGCGCTCCATTGTCTCTGCCTATCCCCGTGGGAAAAAGGCGTGACAATTTGATAGATTGATTGATTTTACAATACACCTAATACAATAATTACATTAAAGCCATAATTTTAATTTTACAAATAGGATAGATCGTAACCGTAGATGGTTAGAAACTTGCTAACTAACAAACGCTCATCTACGCCGATTAATCCAATAGGAAGGCCGAACAAGCTTTTTCTGATGCTTACAAATAATTGATAGACTTTCGCAAATTAACTCTAGCATTTTTCCAAGAACAAATTACATAGAAAATTACACAGCACTTTACGCCGGGGTCTATATATATTGCCTTTTATGTGAAATACTTATAAAATTGTTCACGATTTAGTATTTTTTATAGTACATTAAAAGGCTTTCAATGTTGCCTTAAAATCAACGCATACCATTCATAAAAGGGTGCTAAAAGTGGAAATCAAACTCTTGTTGCCTTTAGGGTGCCTTTTATTTTAGCTGAAAATACTTTAGCAAGTTGAAAAGAACATTGAATGTTAACGAACTTTAGCTACCCAAATTAATTAATTAAAACTTCCGAATTCCTTAACTTGATGTTACGTTCCAAAGTCAACGAAAAAAATTGATTTTTGCAAAATTACATTAAGAACATTACTTTTAACTTAAGTATTTATTTACTGTGATAAATTAACTCTACGCGAATTCACGCAACAAGCAAAGGTCAAAACAATTAAATCTTAATGTCAGAGAAACACTTTCATTAATAACAAACATACTCATAAGACATAAAATATTACAAAAGAAAACTTTCTCATACGATAAAACACTTGGTAAAATAATATACGAGTAAGCGTGCTTCGGTATTTAGTACCACTGCATATACTCGTACATATAAAAAAACAACCTATCAAAAACTCATCAGTGCGCTCTTAAAATTCTCTTATCTTTTAAAACATTTTACGTAATAAGTGTTGCATACATATAGATAAGAAAACGAATTATTGGTGAAAGTAAGTTATACACGTATAAATTTTACGAGCTGTACTCGTATGCTATAGATTTGTGGAAGTATTTCCATGATTTTGTAATAAGATTCATTGGTACTTTAGGACGCTCGTAAAACTGCTTCGGTTTGCTGTCAACGGACCTTTTATTGAGAGAGAGAGAGAGAGGCAGATTGATAGCTCTGTTTTGATATTTTATAACCAATATCGTAAATATGCCTAGTAATTTTAAAGTCTAATAGCTTAAAGCAATTTAAAATAATCATATTTGTTTAATGATTGTTTTTGAATGGCTTGAGTACAATAACTAGAGTGCACTATGAGATAAACGATTTATTCAATATAGATTCAATAAAATTTCAAATTACATTACATTTATATGTAAAATCTAAATTACATAATTATTTCACAGAAGATATAGAAGAAAGGCGACCGTAGTGTAGTGGTAGTGCAATGGTTAGACTAACCGAGAGCTCGAGTTCGAAACCACCCACCGGTACCAATCTATCCTTAATAAATGTACTTTGGTTGTCCTGTTTCTATAATACAAGCGCTTTTGTAACTTAGTATAGAAATGTAAATTAAAAATTAAAAAATATATAGATTTTTCTTCTGTAAAATGATTATGAAATTTAGATTTTACATTTTACATAATATAAACGTAATATAATTTAAAATATAATCAAATAAGAGTCGGGTGATTGATATTATTTTTGTAAATGATGTTGGGATAATGTTGAAATAAATATTTTATTGCTTACATTAAACATATTAATGTAAAAAAATTAAAAACATATTCCTTTATTGTGTCACTTATTTCCTAGCTTTATACGCTGAGGAGTTATGGGCAACTTCTAGGAATATAATACGACCAAAATAAAAAATAATAAAATAAATAAAATAGACCAAAAATAGTTCACACCATTTCATTCCGTTTCACCGTTTATTTCAATTTTTCGTAGAAAACAATGAACAAACGAAATCTTAAACATTAAAAAAATATCATCTAACCAATAAAAACAACAATGTACAAGTACAATATTAATAAAATATCAAAAGCGTTAGTTCCAGTATATCTTATCGACAATAGACCTTAATGGATGACACAAAGGGCAGTCCATTTTCATAATTATGTCGAAGTAAAACCACTTACAAAGGAACACGCACGTACACACACATAAAGACTATCATATATACATTTATCATTCAAAATGGATTAATCAAACTAATGTAATTGTATTGTTATTTTGGGTATTCAATTAAGGCGACCGTGATGTAGTGGCAGTGCAATGGCTACGGGGTTTGAAACCACTCACCGGTACCAATGTATCTTTGATATAGATATGTACTTTGGTTGTCCTGTTTCTATGATACAAGCACTTTAGTAGTTTAGTATATAAATGTATAATAATAAAATAAAAAGACAATTTAGCTCTAAGGTATTTTAATTTATATGTTTTATTATTGTTTGTGTTCTATATTATTTCTTTTACAACCACTAGTCCTTTAAAATTTTGAATATTATATAATATGTCAATTTAATGTTCATTTCAAGTCACGTACTAAACAATAAGATAGAATTAATATCTAAAACAATGTTAACTCATGAATAACACAGAGATAAACTTAAGTATCCATTTCGTACACTGCCAATAACTATTGCTAATATATTTAGTACTAACAATGAATAATAACGTAATATATTTCTGCTTGAAGTAACAAACGCTTCCATTAAGCCACCAAGTTCATTTAATGTCTCATTTTACAGTATTTCATCACAATGTCGTCGTAACTGAGAAACTACGGGTTGTTTAACATTATATCGGCACACATGGCCGCTCACACAAGACTCAACGATAATATATAATTATATATTTTTCTCCGGTGATAGAGTGAAATTTTAAAATACTTTCGTTCAATGGAAAACACACCGCTCGAAATCGGAAGCGTTTTAAATTGAGCGTTTAAATACAAATTACCTGTGTCTATTATTGCATGACATTACAGACTACGCGTATTCCAACGAAATGTTGTAAACGCCTTCTCAATCTAGGCTGTATTATTAACAGTAATAATCTCTTTAATATTTGTTCCGCTAATTTGGTAAGCGATAACTGTGTAATTTAAATACGTCCATCTCGGGCCTACTAAGCGAGGCGCGTGCGGGAAAACGAAAGTAAAATGCTATGATGCTGTCATGAATTTACCATGGTTTGTCAAAATTAATTACTTGATTAAACAGTTAATTTTACGATTATTTATTTTTCCCTACTCTTTTCAATTGCGTTAGTTTTTATTTGAAAGGCTTGAGGACCAATAATAAAAGTAACTGCTAGTTAAATAACTGAAAGTAGCAGTCACATCCAATATGCCGGCCTACTTAGAACCGGCAACTTACAAGGTGATCCCGCAACGCGACTAAGTCACTTCACGGTCCACTTCCACTTACACTTATACTTGTAAGTGGTGGTACTACCCCGGATCAGCAGACTGGGCACCACTGCCACTCTTATAATGCAACAATTTTTAGTAAACTAAAGTAAACAAACTTTTTTTTAAAGTAGTAAACAATTTTTCGGCAATATGACGGATTACCGATTAAAAAACAATTCAAACTGACGCGAATCAATACGAATGTATAAAATATCTACAAATTACTGTGAAAATCTATTTATTATTATTATTTGGGCACAACATTTGTAATTTGTGAATTTACCGATTCCATATAAATGGTTTTTAATAAAAATAATGTGTTCGATTTTAATAACTTTTGTGCATTTGTTACATTGTGTATGTTTATTCTATAAAATGTAAACAGTTAATTTATTAGTTGTTAATTTAGTTGCCTTTTTATTTTTAATCTTGTCTTTAATTTTATGTTAAATATATATTTTTCTCTTTTATTGTATTGGATGCTCCTGTTTTGTTGGTTTTGTCTTTTGACCTTATTTTTGAGCTTTATCAATATATGCTAAGCTCTTTTTTTTGTGAAGTATTCTTACATTGCTTCAAGCTTGTTTAGCAAAAAGCTGTGTTGCATGATTTTGTCAGTGGCAATATTGTTACCTAAAGTGACAGAATGCCAAGCTTCAATATTAGATTAGATTAAATGTAAACAGTTTCCTTACATTAATGGCATGGGAAATGGTAATTTTCCTGTTTGTTTACTACTTGTGTCGAGTAAGAAAAAACACAGTATACATTGTTGAACTAACGCAGATTTTCTTGGAGCTTCATTTTCTCTGTTTGTATGTTGAAGGTCACTTGTGGATGGGCGCAACAAAGGGCTCTCTTCGCACATCAGTCATTGTGGGCTTTCTTCATATTTGTCATCGGCGACCGTTTGACAAGTAAATTTGCGCGTATATAACTATGAACACCCAACGCTTTCTAGTTGTGTTCGAGCCAGGTGATTGACGGCAACTACTCAACAAAACATTATTTGCTTTCACTGTGAAATGTTTGGAAGCATTGTAAATTTGACATATTATTGACCATACGAGTATATTATCTAAAAAAACTAAATTGAAAGTACTTTTTTTTTGTTGTTAAGCCGAAGTGTGGTCCATGAATGAATGTCACTGCTAATACAATTCAAAAACTGTGAGTAGCAATCACATCCACTATGCCGGCCTAGATAGAACCGGCAACTTACAAGCTAATCCCGAAACGTGACCAAATCACTTCACAGTCTGTATACTTGTAAGTGGTTGTACTACCCCGGATCGGCAGACTGGGTACCACTGCCTACCACTCTTTGATAACCAGACCCGATATGTAATGTCATATGTACATTATACCACAATAAAGGTAAACGTAAACTATAAAAGAGAAGTGTCATTACATAATACAAAATACCGAATTATCTGATAATTAACACGTTAAAGGAAACAACGACTACGGTAAATGGGTCTTGAATATTTGTTTTAGGTATTTACTTTTTGAGTTTTACTGTGTCAATTAACATCTTTTAAGTGAAAATATGTACTTGTAAGGTAAAAATTATTGCACAGCATTTAACGTAAGCAAAATCTTAATTAAATATAAGGCATTTCCATCAAATACTAAGCTTTTTATTTACTGCTTTATTAATAACTCAAATACTCGTAAAGTCGCAAAGAAAATGTAGGTCAGCTGTACAACGACCGATAAGCTAACATTTCTAGTCGGTGGGATTTATCGCGACATATGAGCATTACTAGTTGCCTTATTAAGTGAAAACCTAGGACATGTGATCGCAGTCGAGCGTCACTGTCCAGTGAAAATCGCATAAGTCGCTCAACAAAAACTAGTCGGTAAGTCGACGCCGGCGCATCGATGCACGATCATAACTCGTTTGTTCTCTCGAGTGAATTGCAATCGGAACCTCCATTCCGCACGGCAATTGGCAATTGAATTGAAAAATCTGATGAAAAACTTGTCGCCTTCCTTATTTAGTGAACGTCCGAGTGGATAAGACATTTCTTTTTATTAACAAGATTGACAGAACGAGTAACCGCAAAAACTTGAAGATGTTCAATAAATCAAATTCAATGGAGATCGTAATCATTTCGCGAATTTATACATTCTCTAAAAATGTTATTTTGTTATTGATCGTTTTGTTAAGTGAATTGGTTTTGAGAAAGTTCAATAGATTACTTTTCTTTGCCAGTTTTCTCAATTCCTTTATTAAATTAAATTTCAAAATAGTTCTAATTAATAAGAAACACAGCAAAATATCTTTAAATAATTAAATAGTCGACCTAATTTCCCTTGATAAGTATTTGTATCCGTTTGGCTTTCAAATTGAATAACCCTATTCATTTCTCTTGTCATTTGTTAGTCTGGTCGTTTAAGCATCGTGTTCCATCGGTGTCGTGTTATTGATGAAGGTAACCAATGTAGCATCTATCCTTACTTCTAACGAGCATCGGGAACCGCCCCGAGCATGTTCTATAAACTGGATCACTATACAACTTGTTCAACTTTCTGCTAAATCAGAGAAATTTGATTTTTCAAACTACTAGTCAACAAAAACACGTCGATTATCATCTGGCTCGATAACTTGGCTCTATTGGCCATTTAAAGGGTTGTTTATGGTTCAACGTGCACTCAATTTGTTTGGCCTTCTATAGTATAATAACTTAATTCTATATATACATTTTAGTACCAATATTTGACATTTTAAAATAATGTCAAATAATGGCATCAAAAATGTCAATCCACATCAGATTCAAGAGAAATTTTGATGTGGACGGATGGGTTAATCAAGGCAGACCCAGGAGGGTGTTTTCTGACCAAATCCTAAATAATGGCATCAAAAATGTCAATCCACATTAGATTCAAAAGAAATTTATAAATTTGATGTGGAAGGATGGGTTAATCGAGGCAGACTCAGGAGGGTGTTTTCCAACCAAATCTCCGTCTCCGACATCCTCAAGAAAGCTGATTTGCCTTAGAGCTTCTATAAAAAGAATTGTAGATGTGAGAGAAGCGATGGAATTGTGTCAAGATCATGGCAAGTGGCGCTCCATTATGTGGGGGAAAGACATGACAGTTTGATTAATATTTGACATTTTGTTGAATCTAATTAAGTTCATAGTAAACATTAAATTCAATTGAAGTGCCCTAGGTGACTATTATACGATTACTTAATCTATTTCCGGTATTTAGTTTCGATGCAAGATATACTTATTTGAATTGGTTTAATGATAAGTTTGAGTCTAGGTCTAGTGCATTTAGTAATAATAAAATATTGATTGAACTATTAATTTGAATGGAGCTTAATTCATTTTATGCGTATTTTATTTTCATCTAAATATATATTTATGTATAAACTTATCTTTATAGTATATAGTTGACTTTATTTTCTTTGCTATAAAATTTTAACACTGTGGTCTAGCGGCATTTGTAGAATCTATTTGTTACGAATTAGACTGTACTTAGTTTTTTTATTAGCATTATGGCGGTTTTGCTCAAACAAAGTCTATTTATGAATGTAATTTTTATGCTATAAACTAACATTGTATTTAATATACTTGCATGATTACATCAAATAGTCGCTTACGAGTTAGTATTGGCACTTAAAAAGAAAAAATAATATTCCTGTTATGTTTTTATTGTGGGTTGACATGTGACAGCACCCCGCCCAGCTTCGTCATCCACGAATAAGAGCGACTGCTAGTACAATTAAATAAGTCACTGCGACTATTTCGTGAGTCATTACTAAATAACTGTAGCCGGCTTAGTGACGGCGACTGAGACATCCGTGGACTGAGTCTATTATCAGTCGCAGGCACTCTTAGCCCTCCCCTTGCTTATTATCAGGCAAGGCGGGACTGATGTCGAGTTACAATCAAAAAAAAATGGGTACATGTCTCGGGCTTCATATTTGACAGCTTATTCCAAATAAAGTATAAATTATATATTTTTTTAAATTAAAGTGTGAATTTTGGTAGTAAAACGTTGCATGAGAAATGTTTCCATGTTTAATCTGTCACTAAGAATATTAACTTATTCAATAAAACATACTTTATTCGAGATATTACCGGAATGACAGGATTCCACTGTATTTAGAATGAAACGACTGTTGTATATAAAATATCTAGCAAGTCAGGCTAGCCCATAACCTTAGAGAAAATGAACAAAATACAGGTGCGCCTGTTTTCTAGATATCTGATAACATCGCTATCATCTATTGAGAGTAAACTTGTAGAAAGTTGTCGCGGACAAATTAATTATGAAGTCATTAAAATCCTATCAGTGTCTAAACCAGATGAAAGATGCCGTCGACGCATTTAAGAATTTGTATAATATAGCACCTACTTGTAGATCAACTATACATATGGTTTCATAGACACTTTACATCTGACCTCAACTGCCTTATGGTAAGCAAGGGAAAATTCAAGAGTCAATCAATCAATCAAATTGTCAGGAATAGGCAAAGACAATAGAGCGCCACTTACCACGATCCTAACATAACTCCCTTGCTTCCTTCACATCCACAATTCTCTTCATACAGGCTCTGTGGTTATGGGCACTAGGCAACCTGGCTTTCTTGAGGATGTCTCAGATTTGGCCGGAAAACACTATTCTGAGCCTGCCTTCTTTAACGCATTCATCCACATCAGATTTATAAATTCCTTTCGAGAATTTCCTTTTTATAATTCAAGAGTGCCTACTACTAAAAAAAACGAGTCTACGGTTAGTCTTCAGTTGCCTCAGAAGCCGTAACTAAACTGGCTAGAGGTTAACTGGAGTAAAAGATAAGGTAGGAACAAAGTTTTTTTAAAAGTTTTTATACGTGTAAATAGAGAAACTTTATTTCAAAATTTAATTCCTTATATAATAGTTTAAAATTCCTCATAATTATTAATTATAAAGGAATTTTTAATAATTGAAAATCTATACTAATATCCGTTTTAATAATTGAGATTAGTATTTTAAAATATGTTTTTTTTTATATAGTGTAAAAAAATTATATAGTGTAAAATTGCCGCCTAAAAATATTATATTAAAACGGTTTATATTAATTAACTGATTTTTATAACATCGCCAATTAAAATCAATCAACAATACACTATATATCAATCCATCAAATTGTCACACCTTTTCCCCACAGGGATAGGCAAAGACAATCGAGCGCTACTTGCCACTTCACAATTAAAACCTAATTCAAAATATTATACTGAAATACACAAGTAAAACAACATAGCCTTAAACCTTAAATTTTGTTAAAAAACGCAATTACAAATTTTGCCTAAAGTGGTGTGGTGCATCACTACTAGATACATAATGGTGGCGTTGAATTGATGGCTAATAGCTCACGGAGTATGAGGTTCTGGGTGACTAGTCTATAATAGCACCAAATTATAGATCGTTTAAGGAGTTAAGTATGATTAATACAAACTTTTTCGGTAAAAATAATGGATCTTGTAATTAAATAAGAAAGAGCGGGTCGGCAAAGAGAATTCTTTTTTTTTTTTTCAAAATATATTAAAGTTTTTTTCTATTGTACCATTCTATGAAGTAACTAGACCTGAGGAAGCCGTGAACTGTGACAGTTATTTTTCGATCGTCGGTACTTTTGGACCTCTATCATGCTTACTATCAGGCAAGTCGAGATTAGATGTCAAGGGGCAATAAAAAAATAGACGCCGACTTAGGCAATTTCGGCACAATAAGAAAAATCAATATCTAAGAATTAAATCCGGCCACATCGCTCGAGGAACCGACAACCAATGGGGAAGAAAGGTTCTAAAGTGGAGACCATGAACCAGAAGACGCAGCATAGGTAGGCCTCCCACTAGGTGGACTGACGACATTGTGAAAGTCACGAGCAACCGGTGGATGCCACTGACATCTTGTCGTTCGAAATAGCATTTTAAGGGGGAGGCCTATGTTCAACAGTGGACGCCTTCTGGCTTACGATGATGATAAAATTCCTTAAAAGGATTTAAACGTTTTTTTAATGGCTTCTGTCATAATTTGTCAAATTACCACTAATTTAAACTTTCACGGCTTACTTCCCGCAAAGCTTAAACATATAATATAATAATACATATAACCATAGGTCATGATTCCAACGCAACTATTTCTACTGCATCTATCACAAAAGTCTAGTATAGACACCAGTAAGAATAAATCGTATTATTGCGGCTCGGCATGGGAGCATTCCACTTGATGTAGCTAAAGTGCGGTCTATGAATGGGAGTGGCTGCTACTAAAGGTAAATAATTGTGAGTGGATGTGACTGCAGTCACATCCACTATGCCGGCCTATTTGAACTGACAACTTACAAGCTGATCCCAAATAGCGACCAAGTCACTTCACGGTCTATTTACTTGTAAGTTGTGGTCTGTATGCTACCCCTGATTATAAGGCTGGGGTAGTACTGCAAGCGTAGAGAAAAAAAAGATGTTATTAAATTATTTTTTAACATAATATTTACTGTATAGATCAGTGTTTCCCAATGTGGGGCTCACGCACAGGGGGTCAATTAGATAGTTAAGGGAGGCAATTTAAAAATGGACTCGACATGACTTTAACCCTTTCGCTTTGGGTTATTTAAATGCAATGCTAGATATCGGTTCCAAATTTACCAAAAAAGGCAAATTCTTAAAAAAATGCTGCAATCATTTTTATTTCTTAAAACAATAAAACAATTTTTAAAGCTTAAAAATTATGTATGAAGGGCATACAAATTTTACAAATGTTAAGGTGGGGCATGGCCTAAAAAAGATTGGGAAACACTGATATAGATAAAACCCGATGTCGTTAGCCGGGTTCGTTCCCCGATTGCAGTTGAACACTACACGCGTAAATTTTTATTATATACAATGTTCATTAATAATTCAATTATATACGAATAGATAGATTAAAAACCTGTATTAAAATCTAATATTAATTCAATAAAATATTAATTCAAATTATCACCTAATTATGAATAGTTAAACCATAAATTGGTGATTTTCACTTCACAAATTGATTTCATTTCATTCATCAGCGATGTATTTTGTGAAATAATTTAGCAAAATTATGCAGATACGGTGAGTTTACTCTCTCTTTTATTGACCTTTGGAAATTTGCAAATTAATTTTTAGATAGCACATTAAAAAAAAGCATATTAATGCCAATCGTATGCCAAAAGTGCATTTGGGTATTCAGAGTTATTAAGCTGCTTATAACTACACTTTTTTGTTACTACTTTGAAAGATGTGTCAGGAGCGTAGCTACCGTCGTATCTGGCGTATCAATTATACGGGCCCCCTGGGCTACGGGTGCCTCCAACGTGTGTAAGCAAAAATTAATAAAATTTTCAATTTTTTTATTTATTTCAGAAATGACAAAACTAAAAAAAAACTTTTTTTCCCGTAAATATTTCTTTTAATTTTACGCAAACAATTTTTTTACTTTGTGAGAAATCTTTACCCTTCCTACGGACCCCCAAACTTATTGGGATCAGCTTGAAAGGTACCGGTTCGTATTAGGCCGGCATAGTGGTTGCGATTACCATTTGCAGTTATGAAATTGTAGGAGTCGCGTTTTATTTACGGACCGCACTCAAGCCACTAAAATAAAGTTATAATATAGAGTGAACTTTACCTAAGGTAAGATATCATTTAAAATTGTGCAAATAGCTATTTCACTTGTCACTGTAAAGTATTTACGAAGTACAGTGACGAGTAGATATGTCAATTTACATGAGAAACTATGTTGATATTTATTAAAGAATAATTACAGAAAATTGATTATCAATTACAAGCAAACGTCTTAGGGTTAACAAGAACAAAGATACTAATAAAATTCACCGTGGTGTGGTGGCAGTGCAATGGCTACGTAAGGCGAGTGGCACGGGTTCGAAACCACTCATCGGTACCAATGTATCTTTGATATATGTACTTTGGTTGTCCTGTTTCTATGATACAAGCAAGCACTTTAGAAGCTTAGTATAGAAATTTATAATAAAAAATAAATAAAATAATAAAGAAAAATTTGTATTGAAATTACAATTTATGGGAAGTTATAAAAATGGAAGGCAGTAGTGCCCAGTCTGCCGATCCGGGGTAGTACACCACAAGTATACAGACCGTAAAGTGACTTTTCGGAGTAAGCTTCTAAGTTGCCGGTTCCAACTAAGCCGACATAGTGGATGCGACGGCTACTTGCAGTTATTTCACTGTAGTAGCAACCACCTTCAATTATGGGCCACGCTCCAGCTTGACAACAAGCGGGTTGCTGTCATATTTGGAGATACAATGGTGATTTATTCTTTATGAAGTGTTAAATAATTTAAATTCGGCAATAATTTGAATAGTTATATTAGTAATCCGTGTATTTTTGGTCGACTATTTTGGACCCCTTGGAAGCCTATGAAAACCAAAAACGACGACAAAAACGCTTTTGGACTTCCCCTTGCCTGCTATCAGGTAAGTCAAAGTCAGATGTTGAAACTAAATTTTTAATTATCTACATAGTATTTTCTTAGATTTTGCGCGAACATTAATTAATGATTAAACAAATTTTAATTCATTAATCAAACAAAATGTCTGTGTGATTACAATGGCTGCAAAGCTCTCGCTCGGAACGTCGGAATAATAAAAATATGTTATAATAATAACCAAAATAACCATTATTATAAACCCAATTATTTTTCTTTCTTTACATTTTATACTAAGCTACTAAACGTGCGTGTATCATAAATACAGATGACCAAAATACATTGGTACCGACAAGTTAGGGTGGACCGGGAGATCTCGGTTTGCGTAATCAAATTGCCACTCACGGCCGCAAAATATCTGTGAATATAAAATATGTTTTTTATGCACAGATGTAATCCGCTCAGTCTCCGTCAGTCGGGGTATTCTTTTATTTCAAGATATGTACGTGCCATGAATAAATTGGTGAACCAAACACGTGTCACATCGCATATACATGTATAAAAGGCTGCATGTAATCGCAGTATACAAGTACGACACAACGTTAAAATATTTAAAAGCTAATAAGAATACAACATAGCATAATGGCGACCATGGTGTAGTGGCAGTGCAATGGTTACGCAAACCGAGAGCACGGTTTCAAAACCACTTACCGGTACCAATGTATCTTGGATTTAATATGTACTTTGTTTGTCCTATTTCTATGATACAAGCACTTTAGTAGCTTAGTATACAAATGTAAATTTAAAAAAAAATCAATGTCAAAAAGAAATTTAGATGTCAAATTACGAAGATATTTCATACGGTAACCTTTTTCTATTTATTATATTATATTTAAACTTGTATAATCTTTTAACACTGCTGATGATAAATAATACGTCTATGGGGACGACAAAGTCACCAACAAAGATTCGTGCTGATTTCGTATTCATTACCATCCAATCAATGACCGACTTTATAGAAATATAACTTAAATTATGGAATTCATTAGAGAGTTTGCAGCTTCTGAATCTTCATCAATTCTCACGCCCTAATTATCCAAGAGATAGGCAGAGACAGCGTAACTATGTTACACGACCCTAACCTCAAATAGGTACCTCGAGAGTAGAAGTCAAAAAGTAGGTACTAAGATAACTTTGTGTCAGCCCTATATACTAAAAGAGTATGTAATTAAAATCGGCGATGATAGCTATGATGTCACAAACTTACTTGATTAGACCAATGTTAATGAATACCTTAAAGCCTACATGTTCCCACAACCGGTTACTTTTCATCACTACCGATTACTATTCCCTCTAAACAATTTTAGTCATTATTCTTCAGACCTTAAGGTTCAACTCATAATGACTACAAAACAGATGTTTATGCATAAACCTGTCTTCAATCATGTAGATCATACTAACATAGATCATTGGATCTCGTTATAAATTAGAGTTTGAAATTAATTTACGGGGACAGCATTAAGTGATTAATTTGAATTTGGGCAGATTAGAGAAGCGTGTAATAAAAGATTTATTACTATTTTGTGTGGGTAAAAATAGGAATGATATTAAATAGTAATGAAACTAGCCAATGAAAGTTTGGTCCTAAAATTAATGAGTATAAAATTAGCTTTAGTTTAAAATTTGTATAATGTTTTAGTCAACCAAGCAGTAATAATTTAGAGGTTATATATTATTTATTACCTTCTTTCATGGAACTCCAGCCTAACATCACTCTTTGATAAACTGACCTAGAGAAAAATTTGCACGAGCCAAAATTTACAAAGGAAAAGCAAGTAACAAAATTATGTTAAACGGCTTTGGCATAATTTATCTTTACTTAAGCAGCAGACTAACTTCATTTCGTAGTAAGTAAATAAGTAAAGGAATAAATGGGCCAATGGTGGTAAAATTTACCTCTAAAATGGGGTAATAACCACAGCACCTACGTATTGTAATGAGTTTCTTTTGCAATAATTTGCACAATGTGCCACATCTATTCCCGTTTACGAGAACCGTCTTAAATCAAGTATGTTTAATACAGTTTCTTTTTTATGGCGAGTTTCGACCCAGTTTTCGGGTATCCTCCTTCTCCATGCTTTATGGATCGATTGTTGAGGCATCGTTACCATACAAGATACTTCCACGAAATAATATATCAACATTTAACCGCACCCATCTGAATTCTTAAAAACCATATATTTCGTCTTATAAATATTTTCTTTATAGTGCCGACGATCACTTAAGTCATAACCTAACTAAAATTAAATTTTGAGTACATCATTTAATTACATATTTTTAGGCCAATGATATTTTATTGTATAAATATTCAATTGTTTACCTCGCGGTCAAGTTCTGTATAACACTTTCACTTTAATTTATTTAAATTGAAATCGTAAATGTTAAATCTGACGTTTAAAAATTTATTATAATATATTCTTGTCTGGTGCACATTTGCCGCAGTACAAGGCGATATGGCCAATAAGTAGGTCGTCTTACATTGTGCTTATGTGTTGCCAATTATAATGAATTCAACAAAAGAACATTATGAATTATAATATTATTAATTATATTATATGAATCACATTGGTGGATCTCTTTTATATTTCGTCAAAGAAGCATTGAGACAATCGATCGTATTTCTGCGCCACCCGGTCTGCGAGGAATTTATTGAAATCGAGAGAAATGCTCTGAATAGCTGAATACTTGATGCTATCGCGGCACGACTGAAAAAAATTTATTTAATTTCACCTCAAGCTGCGAATGCTATCAGCCTTTTGTCTATCGATCTTCGGCCACGAACCGACACAATATTTGGAAACATTGTCAATCCTTCAGAAATTCGGAGCGATTGCGTTTAGATAATCGACGTTCGTGACATTCCATTACAGGATCTCAACTTTCTCTGCCGAAACAAATGATCTGCGAAGAGTGTCCATTGAAAATTGCTCGAAAGTGTCGTTAGACAAAAACTGTCATCTCGATCAGAAAAAAACGACGATAAATTACTTAACAAAGATCAACGTCATGCTCCTAAGAGGCGTAAAACCGATTGCCTTTTAATAGAAGTTAACGTGCGCAAACAACTAAACAAATAGGTTAAGAAGGCAGTAGAATGTGCAGTCAATCGTCACGTTTAGAAAAAAAAGGCAGACAAGTGCGAGTTTGATTCGCACGACGAGGGTTTACTTACCTTATAAAGAGCACGCAATGCTCTTAAAGGTTAATCTACTCATAGTCCCGTGTGATACAATTCGACGACAGGCGTGGACGAACGGTTTAGCGATTAGTTTGTTGCACGTAAAGTCCCGGGTTCGATTCCCGGTCGGAGCAAATATTTGTTTCATAGCTTTTATTTGTAATATTTAATGTTACTAAATATTACAAATATTTGTTAATAAAAAATAAAAAAAGAGATGGATATTTGCTTCGGGTCTGGTTATCAAAGAGTGGTAGGCAGTGGTACCCAGTCTGCCGATCCGGGGTAGTACCACCACTTACAAGTATACAGACCGTGAAGTGATTTGGTCACGTTTTGGGGTATCAGCTTGTAAGTTGCCGGTTCCATCTAGGCCGGCATAGTGGATGTAATTGCTACTCACAGTTATTGAATTGTAGTAGCAGTGACAATCATTCATGGACCACACTTTGGCCTAACATCAAGCTGTCATATGTCGAGTCCCAATAAAAATAAAATTGTTTATTACATTCAGTTAACCATTAGAAATATTTATATATGTAGTACAACCTGGTTTTGTAGTTATACAAAATTGTATCGTAACTCTTGTAATAGAATATCTTACTACGGTACCCTTAATATTTAAATATAGAGCGGTAGTCGGCATTTCGACAAGATCATTTAATAAGAGCATTAATATATAAATCAAAATATAATATAAAGAGATATTTAAAAATAAAAACTTTCCATATGTTCTAATTTAGGATTAAACTTGTTTCTACTTCGTCTTTTTACCCTGGTGATAACTGCACAGATCGGAGAGAGGCATCAGAACTAAACGGTTTTAACGTCGTTTCTTTATAGAGCAATCGACAAGTTGAATGCTTCACTAGCCCAAGTGTTAACTTTAACCCAACCTCATTGCCAACCTGGCCGGCAATGTGACGGTGAATGACGCAACCAAAAACTGTATATATTTTTTCAATCGTTTACTCTCTTGTATTTTCCCTTATTAACCATTATTCTTAAGTTGAAGAGGTCATAATTAAAAAAATACAAAAAAAATTACAATAAAACACTAATTTTTACCCAAATATCTATTATTGCTATAAAAAAATGAAACAATTTCTTAGCATCCATGGATTCTCCGTGCTGGTGCCGGGTCATCGCGTGGCAGGCGGGAGAATAAAGGCAGCGTTCCGGACTTGTGACCGAAATAAAGGTATCAAAGCTTTTTGTGACATGTCAACACTCACCTTCCCTGCCTTTACTATCCCCTCTACCCAACCAAATATTGTAAGACCCCACCAATGCCGCCTTCGATATACGATCTAAAAATTATTAATAGTCTAGAAGAGTAATATGCCAAAAAGTAATAATGATAAAAATACATGAAATTTGTTAGTTTTAGCTTGACACAAAAATAACCAAACTGAATGACATAGAATAAAAGCAATGAGGTTATAATAAGAGCAGTCGTAAGTAAAGATAATAAGTACTCAGTGTTCGCTAGTCTGATTGTATCTATATGCATTGAATCAAATACGTGACGAATAAAGTGTTGAGACGAGGCGTTTCTCGCTGTGGTGTCACCTATTTAACAACTTTTTGTGCCTCCTATCCCAGACATTGACTATCAGAAGCCACAATGGAAATAACTTATACAAATCGTTACCATTTCTTAGACCGTTACAGATTTGTATTACAATACGTTTCTCTTCTAATAAGCAATTTCACATCAGTGTGAATCTACTCGGAACTAACTTGTTCACGGTTAAATTTGATCATTTGACAGAGTGGTGGTTGGTTTAGTTAATTTAATACAAACTACTAGAATGTTCTATTTATTTATTCTTTATTGCACAAAACTTAAAGCTATGTGGGTACTTAAACAAACTTAATGCATTTGTCGTTATCAACCAACCACGATTGATAGTATGAACGATGATAGCTTGGTGCAAATGGTATTTTACCAGTATGCCGATCCGGGATAGTACCACCACTAACAAGTAGACAGACCGTAAAGTGACTTAGTTTCGAAATCATCTTGTAAGTTTATTGTACTGTAGTAGCAATCACCTTCATTCATGGACCTCACTCCAGCTTAAAATCAGGCGGGTGCTGTCATATTATGTTGAATCACAATAAAATATTAAATAAAAAATGTCAAATCTATATAAATAAGCAGGTTTAGTAGGTCATAAGTGTATTCCAAAGTTTTGCGTCGATTATGTGTTAGATTTAAGATCAAAGTAATCCTTCAATGTTTTCTCTTATTTCCAATTTCAAAGTTAAGTTTCTTATATACAATCTCACTCGATCTGTTAGTGACAGTACAGCTTAAGCGATATTAGATAGCTTAACTTTATATGCTTGCTCCACGGTAGAGGCAGTGACAGTCTCAGATAACTTTGAGCCCAGTATCTTCTTAATCCATTCTCAGAGAGATTTGCATCCATTTTTGGAGTTTGCGGTAGCTTTAGCAAACAAGTTACTATCTAAAATTTAGAAAGTGGAAATACATCGTTTTTATTATACTTACAGAATAATCAAGATCTTTTTCGCTAAATAATTAACTTTGATTATTAATTCTATTTGAATATCATTACATTGTAAAGATTATAAGATCACTTATCTTTATTAAGGTTTTTTTGTTATTGATTTTACAATTTGTTTTTAACCTATTTCAGTCCCAAGGAGACTGGCAACATTTTCCCTTTGTATAGCGAGGCTAATACGTTGGCAGAAATAATTGCCAGCCTTCCTGTCTCCCGAAAGGAAGGCATTACTTTTCATTTTTATTTAACCACATCTTAAAATACTTTTATCATGATATAAATTTGTATATTAGTATAATTTAAACTCAGTTATTTTCGGTATATTAATATGTATTTAGTTAACAATGAATTAAACGAATATGCGGATTACTATCGCGTTTATTTTTAGTTAATGATTTTACCAGTTTTTATTATTCTCTGTGACCCCGATAAATGCAAAACGTTGGAATGTATTTTAAAAAATCAATACCCAAAAAAAACGCGATATTAAGCCGCATAAAATTTGTTTAATCCATTAATCAATGTTTGCGCAAAATCTAACTAATAAAAAATGCCTAGCGGATGCTAGAATGAACTTGTCTCCACTCTGTTTACTAATGTTTTATTATAATTTAGAAATATAATAAGTTGTCGATTACTAGTCTAATTTCATTCTTCAGTTTTATATAGTAAATGCGAATTCGTATTCGCAATTTTAATATCATCATAAATGTGTCGTTCGCGACGTATAAAGGACAATAAAGGTGTGCTTTTAAGTACCTATAACAATGTACGAGTATATTATGCACTAAAATCCCTCTTAAATCCTAGATTAAAGCCGGTAGTTTAAAGCTCACTTAAGTTATAACGCATTAAGAAGGGATCCTATTAAGATACCATAAAATAGCGAAATATAAAACAACATTTATAAACAATACAAAATATACAGACCGTGAAGTGATTTGGTTGCGTTTCGGGATCAGCTTGTAAGTTGCCGGTTCCAACCAGGTCGGCATAGTAGAAGTGACAGCTACTTACAGTTATTGAATTATAGTAGCAGTGACATCCATTCATGGACCACACTCCAGCCTAACACCAAGCGAGGTGCTGTCATATGTCAAGTCACAATAAAAAAAATGCAACTCTGCTAAATATGCGACTGCTACTACAGTTAAATAACTGAAAGTTTTTCCTAAGCCTGCATAGAACAGCAAATGAGGTATTCGTAAAATCAAATCAAACGGTTTTTGTCAGTCGTCGGACCTCCCCTTGCTTACCAACTGGCAAGTAAAGGTTCAAATGTCGTTTTTCAATATAATAAAAAGTAGCAGTCCCTTTCACTGTGCCATAGATGGTACTGGCAACTTTTAAGCTGATTCCAAAACGCGACTGAATCATTTCACGATCTGTATACACTTGAAAGTGAATTATCCTATATTGGAAAAAAACTAAAAATATACAAACAATTGAACATACAATTCAGTATTTCATGTCAATTCATCAGGATACTGTTATTAAAATAAAATAAAAGGAACTAAAAGACAAAATCAATCAATTAATTAAATTGTCACGCCTTCTCCCGCAGGTATAGGCTGAAACAAAGAAGCGCCACTTGCCACGATCCTGACACAACTCCTTCTCTTCCCTCACATTCACAATTTTCTTCATTCAAGCTCTTCGAATTTGGGCACTAGGAAACCCAGCTTTCTTGAGGATGTTTCCGATTCGGTCGGAAAACACCCTTCTGGGTCAGCCTCGTTTAACGCATCCATCCACATCAGATGTATAAATTCATGTTGACATATCTAAATATACATCATAAATTCAGAAGCAGTTTTGTTATCAGTTAGATGGTCTAAGCGACAGTTAACTACATCGCATTTGTGCGCCGACGAGGTGCGAATTTTGCATGGCCGGTCGGGCTTGTTTCTCACACGGCATAGTTCCCGATTTACCCTGTGTCTCAACTCGTTCTTGATAAAGAAGAATTTCGAATAATATTGATAAATGTATTGTCGCGTACACTTTATCCTTACTTCCTTACTTATATTATAAACGCGAAAGTTTGTGAGTATGGATGGATGTTTGTTACGCTTTCACGCAAAAACTACTGAATGAATTTTAATGAAACTTTAATAAAAAATATAACAAGATGTTGAGAATTAAAAACAAATTGTCAATTTTGGCATATCAGTAAAAATATATTGCTTTAAAACCTATGTTGTATTATTTATAAAGAGAAACGGTTATGTCGAGTCACAATAAAAAAAGATTTAAATCGATTTAAATTTTTATTCACCCAACTTAAGTTCGGCTAATCTGTAACACAACATTAATTGACTTTTAGGCGGTATGAAGTTCGCCGGGTCAGCTAGTAACGACAAAATATATAAATATAATTATTTTATATTATAATAGTTAATTTAATTTGGAAAGGCACGAGTATTTTGATTGAAGCCTGTTAACGAGTTAGGAGTAAAATTTTATGGTTTATGTTGCAGACTAAGAAACTACCGGGTTTTAATTGGGTTATAAATGAACCTTATTATATTATAGGGCAATAATTAAATTCTGAGAGTAGGTAGCCGCTTTTGGATTACGATTCCTTCTTTAATAACTCCATTGGGGTAATTCTGAAAATTAAGAGTTGGAAAGTTGTAGAAACTCTTATTTTTTTACATTTCTATACTACGCTCCTAAAGTGCTTGTTACATAGAAACAGGACAACTGAAGTACATAAATCAAAGATACATTAGTACCAGCGAGTGGTTTTGAACCCATGCTCTCGGTTTGCGTAACCATTGCACTGCCACTACACCACAGTCGCCTTAAATAAAATAAGAACATTTAATTTTTTCCGTGTTCAGTACAATACAGCAAATACTGTTAAGTGATTTAGTCGCTAAGCTGAAGTGCGGTCCAATAATGAAGACGACTTCTACTATAGTTAGGTAACTGCAAGTACCAGTCGCATCCACTATTTTTTTTACTTTTTCTATATTAAGCTACCATTGATTATGTTATAGTGTTTGTTTATATTATAGAAACAAGACAAACAAAGTACATATATCAAAGATATTTGACGCTACGTGGTCAATGACGTAATAAATGAAACGCTCAAGTTGAAATCGTAAAGAAGACTGTTTTATTTGACATAAATAGTTTTTTTATTTATTTATTAAGACATTGACCAAAGGCCATCAGCCAAACATTATATCAATACCTTAAATCTAACAAACTGTAATCTTAAATCTAGTTTATAAAATATAACTTAAATCTTGACATAAATAGAATATAAAAACAAAAGAATGAATGATGTTTGAAAATGACACTTCTTTTTTTATGAAAATGGATTGTGCGAACTACAAAAATGTCGGCATAGATACATACCGACAAGTGGTTTTGAACCACTACACCACGGCTATTCCGGTCTAGTTCGAACCAGCAACTTACAAGCTGATCCCGAAACGCAACTAAGTCTTTAATATAGGTATCACTATCTCCCATCTTTTGGAAATACCTAATTAATACATAACCACAAACATTACTCAGTTCTACCAATATTGACATATCTATTGGAAAGCTAATACCTCAAAGCCTCTGTCATTGAATACGACTCTAATGTCACAGACTACTCACGACCATCGTAGGAGATCGCAACCTATCTCCCATATACAAAACACTATTTTAACCTCTACAACCTAGGTAATAAATAACATTATTGCGTTTAAATTTATTTAATTGTGTAACCTCTTGTGTTGTTATTCATTCAAAAGTCAATTAACCGATTGAGATGGTGAGAGTGACTGGTGATGGTATTGATATAATGTTGTCTAAAGCTTTGAGTGAACTTGTTTAATTATATTATTGTTAGGCGAATTGACTGATGGTAAGCAGGGAGAGGCCTTAGAGCGCCGACGACTGAAAAGTTTCAGTTTACGGTTGCCTCAGTCATCGTCACTATCCCGGGTTCAGATGCTTTTTCAGGCTTCGCTAGGGGAGAACATACGGACGTGGCGTACATTGGTTAAATGCGTTATTATCCCGACATTATGGATCGTGTACTCAGTAGTAGAATAACTGCATGTTATAATACAGGAATAGGGGCCCAAACGACACCAATTCACGAACCCAAATCCGCACAAATGACATCACCAAGAATCATTTTATCCCTTAGGCGAAGCGTGAAAAAGCACCTTTGGCCAGCATAGTGACGGCGACTGAGACAAGCGAAAATCAGGTTTTTTCAGTCATCATCCCGCTTGGACTATCCTTGATTACCATCAGGCAAGTCGAGGTCCGATGTCGAGTCTCAACAAAAATGTATTCCTAGAGCTTCGACATTGACAAATACCGATCATAAACCATGTCACGTACAAATTTTGTCATTAATAAGGCGGTAAGTGAATGTAATAAAAGGTTAAGTAGCCGCTATCATTGTGTAAATACGATGTTCGTAGAATTTTAAAGTAAAAATGCTGTCATTTTCGGGAATTTCATTTATTGTTTTTAAAGCTATTCTTTTGGAACTTGGTACTTATTCTTTTTTTCATTTACTAAGCTACTATCATGGACAACCCACGATCCTGACACAACTCCCTCGATCCTGACTCCCTCGCTTCCCTCACATTCACAATTCTCTTCATACAAGCTCTATGGTTATGGGCACTAGGAAACCTAGCTATCTTGAGGATGTCTCCGAATATATATATAGACACCTAATAATGCGTTAAACAAGGCAGGCCCAGGAGGGTGATTTCCATCGAGGACATCCTCAAAAAAACTAGGTTTCCTAGTGCCCATACCACAGAGCCTGTATGAAGAGAATTGTTGATGTGAAGGAGCAAGAGAGTTGTGTATGGATCGTGGTTAGTGGCGCTCCATTGTCTCTGCCTATCCCTGTGGAAAAAAAGGCGTAAAAATTTGATTGATTGATACTTATTATATCAAAGAAACATTGGTACCAGCAATACCCAGCAAGTATTTGTGATATGAGGATTACTTCTGGTTAATAATAGATATAAAAATCGTACTATCATCGAGGACTACAGACGCAAAAGAATTCCAAACTTATGATTAATCTTCAAACTATTTATATGAAGTTGAAAATTTCTTCACCTAGAATGTTAGACCGGGAGCTATTTGAAGAATGGCTTTAATATTTAATCTATGCACAAAGCATAAATATAGGAGGTTAGCGGTATTTAGCAGGGCCGGACTAACGCGTCGCGTGCCTCCGTCCACAGTTAGAAACCTGGATGCCAACCCCGACCTCTCAAGTTATTTGATAATTACTAAATTACAATTTAATTAACAATTTTATGTCTTTATCTTGCCATAGTTTTTGTGCCATTTTAATTGTAAATTGTTTAACATTAACATCATTTGACTACATTACCTAGTTACCTATATAGGAAATGTTTTTCATTCATAGAAACTGGGCGGCCAAAGTACGTACTCATATAATAAAGATATATTGGTACCGAAAAGTGGTTATGAACCAGGAGTTCTTGGTTTGTGTGATCTTTTTTACTGCCACTAGACCACGGCTGCTAATAAAAAGTAATAAAAAAGTAACTTGTAATAAACGCTTATTAACTTTTATTGGGGATCAAACATCGTATTGTGTACAACTTGATATAAGAAGTACTGTAAAAACCATAAATACGTTCTGTCTGTGAGGTTATTCTTTACCAGCCCATGCGTTCTCCTCATTCTATAACCTTGGATCTTTTTAGTTAAGCACGAAGAACACCTTTGGCCGTCATAGTTACAGGCATTGTTACCGTAAACTGAACGGATTTTTTTTAGATGTTGGCAGTCTTGAACCTTCCCTTGCCATTACCATTAGGCTGAGGTTAGATGTCAAGTCACAATAAAAAAGAACAACCAGTAATAAAGCTTTATACTGATTCGTAATTATTAAGGTGGGATCTTTAGTATCCATAAAATAAGTACAAAAAACTTGTTGCATGTTGGAAGTAACAGTCTCTGAAGTCACTGAAAAATACAGGAATGATTACGTATTATATTTGTATGTAGTTTATGTAATTGTAGTTTATAGTATATTTGCCCCAGCCCATAATTTCTCAGCATCCCAAAGGTTAGTTGTTAGAGAATGCCTAATAGGCATTAAACTCGCCTATGGTACCTATTTTTAAATTTATTTTGGTGCAATAAAGGATTTAAATAAATAAATAAATATAACGCGAGATATTATCTTGTCTTGTCTAATGGTTAGCAAGAAGCAGTTCAAGAGCTTAGACTACTAAAAATACTTAGTTTGGCCGGCATAGTTACGGCGACTGAGGCACCGAAAACTGAGAGTTTTTTTAGTCAACGGCGCTCTTGGACTTCTCCTTGCTCACTATCAGGCCAGTCGAGGTTAGATGTAGTCTCAATAACAAAAAAAGCTGTCTCTGACCATTCCAGTCAGGAAAAATAGATTAAAAATATATATATATATATATATATTCAGTAATATAATTTCAATTACATAATTAATTATTTATGATACAATACTTTAAAAAAGATTGGTATCTTTTCCCTAAAACTTCACGCCATCTTTAATTCAATACAGCAGCTACTGAATCGATTCGAAAGATAAACGATTATTAGTTAGAGGCAATGTCGGTGTTCGATATCTCGGACCAGATAAAAATGGTCATAAACTTTATTATGAATGATTGTTTGTAATAGAACGCTTTCCGTGGTGTTTAATTAATGATTTTCGAAGATGATGAAC
The DNA here is from genome assembly GCA_905220615.1 of Tinea trinotella. Classification (NCBI taxonomy): domain Eukaryota; kingdom Metazoa; phylum Arthropoda; class Insecta; order Lepidoptera; family Tineidae; genus Tinea; species Tinea trinotella. The sequence continues at coordinate 8,652,887 of HG992314.1, forward strand.
GAATTACCTTCATCTTTAATTTTACGGCGTTTACTTCCACACGGATAGGCCTCTGACTCTGAAGTGGGACTGGGCAGTTAATATCTACCGTCTGATTCTTTATGGGCAAAATCCAATACTGAATATAAAGAAATAAAGAATACTTCTCTATATTGCAAAGAACATTACAGTAGGCCTATACTGAGGCCTACTGCCTACCGTCTCATGAACTATAGATTTCTACAATAGTTCATGAGACGGGTAAGGCGAGAGAAGCCAAGGTGTAATCATAATAAATCATAGAAAAAGAGACAATTAAATACGTTAATAATAATAAGAAATGATTCAGAAAGCGGTACTCCTGGACACGGCGCGTATTGTTATGGCTTGGATCCTGTTCCCGATGACGGTGGACAACTTTTTTTAAATTTTTAAACTATTTTTATTTTAAAAATATAAAAAATAAGAATTATATACAATATAAGGAATAATACAAATAAAGGGCCGTTACAGAACTAAAATCCGTATTGACGATTAAACCGCAGATCACGTAACTCATTCTTTTTTTATCGAACCAATGAAAGTAAAAGAATATTAAAAGTGATTCGAGATCAAACAAATTTGTATTGTGTACTTTCGTATTTGTTAACTTGGACGAAAGTGAAACAGGTCGAGGCGGCCTTAAAACGTGTATAAACAGCAGATTGTCTGGCGCAGTTGACAAAAACAAATATTAAACAGGGCAATAAGATAACTACAGCATAGAAAGCACCACTGAATTGGATATTCTTTTATATTTCTTTACCACGTAATTTTGGATCTATTGAATTTTGAACTTTGTACTAAACAACCAATAATATCTTTTGTATTTACCAATAAGGTTAGTAGAATGATTTGTTTGAAATAACAATTTGCGGTCATAGAAGTGATAGTAAATCTATTTTACTTATTGTGTTTTTTTATTGAAGATTGTTTTATATTGTCACGATATAGTTAAACCATAATTGGAAACAGGCATATTACAAGAGTGATAGACAGGTAGTTGGTGATCATTTGCCCAGTCTTTCATCCGGGGTAGTACCATCACTTTTAAGTGTATACACCGTGAAGTTGACGGTTTTAACTAGGCCAGCATATTGAATGCGACTCCTACTTCTAGTTATTTAACTGTAGTAGCATTCACCTTTAGGAGGGTGCCGTCATATGTTGAGACACAATTAAAAAGTCGGCAGTTGCCACAGTTAAATATCTTTTTTTTAATGTGACACGACATCTGTTCTCGACCCGACTGATGATAAGCAAGAGGAGGTCCAAAAGTGACGACAACTGAAAAAAAACCGAGTTAATTCACGGCTGCCTCAGTCGCCGTTACTATGCCGGCCAAAGGTGCTTCTTCAAGTATCGCTTGAATGATCCAAGGAGCAATCGCATCAACCTAACTTGCTATTATTTCTAGTAGAAATTCTTATTACTCGTATCGATATACAATTAAAATAATGCACATCTAAGCAGTTTATTTGTTAAATGAAGTTAATATATTCGGTGTATGTTAATTTTTTTTTTTTTAAGATAACCTCGTAAAAAGTGAAACGAGATACGTTTAGTACATTGCATTGCGGCCCGCGGGCCACCATGCGTGAGGAACTAATGACAAGCAAGAACAAAACCTACCTATTTGCTTACTAAAACATTCAGTGAAAGTATTACTGTCAATCTTTTCCCCTTTTAACGCTTTCGGATATGTTTTTGTGTATTTTTATGCAACTGGTGTTACGTAAAGGCCGCCATTGATTGCTTTTTGCATTTCTTAATGAAAGAATTAATTCAGATAGTAGCCGCTGAGCGTGACACCTCTCTTGAACGAGCTGCGATAATTTGAAGATTTTAAACTGCTTTTTTGCCATTTCATGCGCAACTGTCACAGTAATAAACGATCGGAATGTCTCCACGTTGTAGCGCAATTTATCTTTTCACGCGAGCACATTTATTTTACTCCAATAGGGTGGCAGAATTTCTCCTTTAAACTCCTATGTATCTTTGCAAACTAATTTAGTCAGGGATACTAAAGCTACTCGTAGTAGGCTAATAATAATTATTAGCCTACTAGTTTATTTTTTATAAGAAAGAGGAGGTCCAAGATCGCCGACGACTAAAAAAACGTTTCATAGGGTTGCCTCAGTCCGAAGATGCATTTTCGGGAGGATCCAAGATTATAGAATTTGGAGCAAATGGGCTAAAACACCGAACTTATAAATATGTTTTATTCGTATGTTCCGTGGGCTACGTCATAGCCAACAGAATCCCAAACAATATCTTGAACGCACTTCAAATTAAAAAAAAAAAGTATTTATTAAGTATTAATTTCAAATAAAGTCTAAGGCTATTTTTAAACACATTTTTATTTTAAGGTGACTGTGGTCTAGTAGTAAGGAAATGGTCACGCAAACCGAGAGCACGGAATTAAAACCACTAGCCAGTACCAATGTTTCTATGTTACAAGCACTTTAGAATCTTAATAGGGATAGAAATATTAAAAAAATATATGAACATAATAACCATTTTAATGCAAGTTCACACTACCGGGAAACATTCATTTTGAATTCGATTACTGGTTTAATTTATCGTGTTGCAGATAAAGAGGAGTCGTCAATAATAGTTGATGTATTGAACGCTGGCCAATACTGTAAACAATCTCGGGAAAGTAATGTAGTTAGTATGAAGGAGACTCGATTAATTTATCAATGCCGACCTACCTTGTACGAGCTTCATTATGGTAAGGTAAGGTTACCATCATTTTTGAATACTCCGTGTTATATGCGTATAGGTCAGAGAAAGCATTTGCATTCTGTCGCCCGAATCAATAGTCAAATTAAACAGCGTCCTTTCTTTAATAAAACTTCGCTTGAAGGATCCAAGGTCATAGGATGGAGAGAACACATGGGCTGGAAAAGCATTCCACTTGTCAATTGTTCTACAAAGAAAAGACGCACCGAACTTTTTAGTTCGACTGCCGATTCGGCACCCCATGCGCATAACTGTTTCACTACCTTAAGGTTGGTTGATAGGAAGATGTCGCTTTTTAGTGGTAAAGTCGCCAATTGTATACGGCATGTGTTATTTTATTATTTTTCATTTCTATACTAAGCTACTAAAGTGCTTGTATCATAGAAACAGTACAACCAAAGTACATATATCAAAGATACATTGGTACCGGTGGGTGGTCTCAAACTCGTGCTCTCGGTTTGCGTAACCATTGCACTGCCGCTACACGGTCGCCTCGCTATTTTATTGTCTTTCTATGTAAGTATTATTTTTTGTGAAATAAATAATTTTGTCTGTCTGTCTGTATACGGTCTAGAAGAGTCTAGTTTTATGTCCAAGCGCGCCAAAAACTCGAAACGCGACTAAGTAACTTCACAGTCTGTGCACTTCTACCACCCCGCATCAGCAAACTGGGCAATGGAACATCTGCCTACTTAAATTAAAATACTCAACATTGATATGTTTTAAATAGTATATTTAAGCAAATGAATAAGAAATCATAGTCACCATATTTACAGGTCGAGCTATAAGGAACCGCATTCAGAATGGTTCAGACGAATTAACAAGATAATGCCTTGCAGTAAAGTGTTGAACATTATACTGAATTTGTGTATTCTGCCTCATGATAATATCGTTTAAGGTATTAGCGTTAAACGTTTAAAGGCTCTGGTTGCAATGAAAATGGATGTAAGAAGAGAGATTTGATTTATTAAAACTAATTAAACACGTGATCACGTGACCGAATCGGCAGTCGAACTTAAAAGTTCGGTGCGTCTTTTCTTTGTAGAACAATTGACAAGTGGAATGCATTCTGTGATGTGATGACAAGTGGAATGACCTTTGATCCTTCAAGCGATGCGTGAAGAAGCACTTTAGGCCGGCATAATAAGGCGATTGAGGTAGCCGGGAACTAACTCGTTTTTTTCAGTCGTCGTCACTCTTGGACCTTCTCTTGCTTATCATCAGGCGGGTCGAAGTCAGATGTCGTGTCACACTAAAAAAAATTAAAGAAATCTTAAAACTGCTAACCTTATGACTTCAAAACCTTATATTCATATATTTATATTATATTACAGATAATATTTGGGGCCCATCTTCTATATTGAACCAAAAAATATCCCTGTAAATCTCTCGAATACGATCATCAATGACTTTTCGCAGAGAAGTAACTTCGAATTTTGAGCATACATTCGGAGCACAATGTGTTCTGTGCTCCGATTTACGAGTGTGCTCTTAAAATTAAATCCTTAAACAAGTTTGACGACAGGCGTGGACGAACGGTTTAGCGACTGGTTTGTTGCGCGTAAAGTCCCGGGTTCGATCCCCGGTCGGAGCAAATGTTTGTTTCATAGCTTTTATTTGTAACATTTAATAGTATTAAATATTGCAAATAATTGTTAATAAAAAAAAAAGAGATGGATATTTGCTTCGGGTCTGGTTATCAAAGAGTGGTAGGCAGTGGTACCCAGTCTGCCGATCCGGGGTAGTACCACCACTTACAAGTATAAGGACCGTGAAGTGATTTGGTCACGTTTCGGGATCAGCTTGTAAGTTGCCGGTTCCATCTAGGCCGGCATAGTGGATGTGATTGCTACTCACAGTTATTGAATTGTAGTAGCAGTGATATTCATTCATGGACCACACTTTGGCTTAACATCAAGCGGGGTGCTGTCAAATGTCGAGTCACAATAAAAAAAAAAAAAAGTATAATACTAGAGTTACCTTATTATATCCTGTAAAATTAATTAGAAGGTAAGTAAGACCTGTCCGTAATGAAACAAAATGCGAAAGTCACATCTATTACAGCAAATTAAATTGAAAGTAAACACTTTTTATCTTACGTAGTATGTTATTAAAATGTACAATATGTACATTATTTTGTAAACATGATATATTCTAAGAAAACATTCTTTTAAGATAATCTTTATTAATACATCTGACTTTAACTCGGACATCTGATTTTAACTTGGACATCTGACTTTAACTTGGACATCTGACGCAATTTCACTGCTTTTTCGATATTAATAGAATCGAAGCCCTGTTTAAAGGTACCACAGAACCCTGCTTTTTCAAAAAATGTCTCCGATTAGTTCGATAAACATTCATCTCCATTTTATCCTTCCATAAAAGCCAAAAATATGCAAAATATAAAGTAAAAGCTAATTAATTGTTTGAATTTAAAGTTTCAAAGTGAAACCGTTTTCGTTTTTAGTGGGTAATTAAAACATACGCACGTAATTAAAAAATGGGTGCGTAATTTTAATGTGATTCTTATTATACATTTTTTACATTTATAATTAAGCTACTAAACATGCTTGTATCATAGAAACAGGACGACCGAAGTGAATTTATCATATAATCAACCAAGAGCGAGACTATTTATCTGCAATTACATCAGACGTTTTTTTTAAGTTGAGTTTTGTAAAATTGAGTACAAATCGAACACAAAAAGTATTATGTTTTTTCACAAATATTTACAAATATGAATTTATATCGATTTTGCTATGTTTAACTCCCAGGGCACACAAATGTTGATAACATTTTTTTGTTACTCATGTTAGGCTGGTGTGCTGTCCATTAATAGAGACCACTGTTACTACAGATAACTGCAAGTAGCAGTACCATCCACTATGCCAGCCTACCACTCTTCGACCTTCCTACTACTACTAACATCCAAAACCGAAAGAAATATAACAACCATCTCTTTTTGAATAACAATTATTTGCAATATCAAGCAATCAATCGAATTTTCCTACAGGGATAGGCAGAGACAATGGAGCGCCACTTGCGACGATCCTGACACAATTCTCTCGCTTCACATTTACGATTTTCTTCATACAAGCTCTATGGTTATGGACACTATATTTGCAATATCCATATCTAATTATTAAATATTACAAATTAATGCTATTAAACAATTCCCTCCAAAGTTTGCCTTAAACCCATTTTTAATAACATAATAATGTTTAAGTAATTATAAATAATATATAGTTACATATAACTGCAAATTAAATTGAAAGCAAAACACTTTTCATTTGTAGTACGTAATTTATTATACATATTTTATAGCAAAAATTCTACACAGTTTGTGGACAAGCAGTGAATCGCTGACAGACGTCAAATATGCAACTGGAAAGCGTGCAGAAACGTGGTAGTTACCACAATAAAGAACGTTGTAAGATTATGTTTGTTGAGTCAAATTTGTTATACATTGCTTCTCATGGACTGTATGCATTTGTCTTTTCAGGATATTTAAGTTATATTACGAAGCTGTCTGGACTCCTATATGAACATCAAATGTCTTGGTCGAACCCGTTTTAACCATACCTCTTTATACCATTATCCGAAGTTTCGTCCTATAGATAGTGTCCCATGTTTATAAATACGTTTCGTTGCCTAGTAGATATGCCTAGTATTATGTTGGATTTTCTTAGAATTTGCGCTAACATTGATTAATGAATTTTTTTTTGGTTTTGATTTTACATTTTTTTATTATTCGAACGTTTCGAGAGCTTTGCAGCCATCGTGGTCAAGGAGATACTTAGGTGAAGGTTGATTGATCAAATCGAAACATTACACGGGGTAGTTTCGGAAACAATAACAGCATCAAACAAAAGGACGACCAGCACCTCAGCCTCTCTGTGACCACGATGGCTGCAAAGCTCTCGAAACGTCGAAATAATAAAAAATTGTGGAATCAAAACCAAAATAAACACTATAGTAAGCCGCATAAATTTATTTTATTTTATTTGTATTATGTTGTTTAATAATAAATAATTATGGAGTTGTTAATACGCCTAATTAAGTTTAGAGTTAATTAGTTTAAACGCAGCAATGTAAGTCGACCGTTATAATAATTGTCATTATGTTCAGTTCAAACTCATTCGTGATCGCTTGCGCATATTTAGATTATCTTCACTAATTTGTAGATTGTTAACAGTTGGTGTATTGTGACAGCAAAATAAGTACGCTTGTTAGTAGAATTAGTTTGTACTGATGAGGATTTAATAATTGTTTTAAATTGTGGCTCGACGTATGTCACGCTATAACTGATGTCCAACTGCAAGTGGATTTTACAAAATTTTGTGAATTATATCGTGGATTATTTAGTGGTTATTTTGTATTTAGCCAACCCGGAGTAGCACCAAATGTTTGCACAAGTCGAAGATCACGATAAGTCTAAGAATTAGTAACGGTAAGCTAAGTTGTTAGTTGCTTATGCATCAAATGAATAGGCGAAAATGTCTCCGATAGTACACTGCAAATTCAATGTTAAAGATTACTGTTTACGTGCTATTTTACTGTGTTCCACTTACAACTACCGTAATACTTAGTAGGTGATTTTTGCACATAAAATATACTTAAAAAATAATAGTTTGTTTACAAAAGCGTGGTCAATTTTGTAAACAGTTCAGTCCTAGCATTAATATTAAACATAGACGATTAGATCCACTGAGCATACATCGTTCCTTTGTGCTCTTGTGCATGTTATTTTAATTAGTCCGTAGTTTGTTGTTGCAGGGTAACATCAGTCATAGTCAAAAATATTGTTTATGTATTTATTTGGCTAGGGTGGTAGGCCCGGTCTGTCGATTCAATTTTACAAATACACTGCCTTACAAACTTACAGATCGTTAAGTGAATTAGTTCCATTTCGGGGCCAGCTTGTAAGTTTTCGGATTTAAGTAAGCTGTGATAGAGTCACCTCCATTTATGCACCGCACTTCAACTTAACATTAGGCGAGGTGCTGTCATAGGACGAGCCACAGTAATATATAGACTTCTAGCGAGTGAATACATATACCTAAATATAAACAACCAAGTATCTATAGTCTTACTCAACGTTATTTCACTGAACTCTTACTATTAAAGTTAACTCCCTAGAGGTGTACAATAATTGTATTTCTCCACAATTCAATTCCACTTAAAATAACTAGCAATTTTATTTTTGTATCATAAATTCTAAGTACGCAATTGTACTATTGTCAGCTCTAGAAGGAAATAAGTATGATTTCAATTAATTTATCACCTCGGGCGGGACGCCCACTGAAGCCTAGATTTATAGACTATAAAAATAACTATTAAACTTTGTTTATATTATCACCTGACTTTATCTCCTCCTTTATTCTATATAAATAAAATAAGCGATAATTTATATATGTATAGTCATGATAATTTATATATGTTAAGCTTCAATTACTACAGGGATTTCACGATCTTGGCACAACTGTCTCCCTTCTTTCCTCAACTTTTTATTAGCATTTTTCATTGCAACCCGCCATATATGAAACAATCGACAAATGGAATGGTTTAACAACCCATGTGTACTCTCCATCCTATAGCCTTGGATCCTTCAAGCGATGCGTGAAGAAGCACCTTTGGCCGGCATAGTGACGGCGACTGGGGCAGCCGTGAAGACTCGGTTTTCGCAGTCGTCGGCACTCTTGTGGTTCTTCTTGCTCACTATCAGGCGGGTCGAGGTCAGATGGGGAGTCACAATTAAAAAAAAATGTGCAGCTAGAAGGCAGTCCATAAATATAGACGAATACTTCTTCAGTTAAATAATTTCAAGTTGCAGTCGTATCAACTTTGCTGTTATAGCTAAATCCGATAACTTTCAAGCTGCAGGCCGACCGCGTAACTCGATGATAGTGGGCGTCATTTTGACAAATGTACTACATTAATGAGCTTTAAAATTAATATTGCGACCGAACAACACACTAAGAATCGATGTTTATTATGAATGAAACTCATTGTCCAAATGAATAAAATTTGTTTTTGACACTAACAGCGACCGCGTAACTTTTTAACGAATGAGAATGATTTTCATTATTAATACCATTGAAGTTGCGCGGTCTTGAAAGTGGTAAATAGACCCCGGTTCAGCAGACTGGGAACAAATTACCACTGCCTACCACATATTATCGACTGCTATAAATAAAATAAAAGGAAAGCCTAAGCATTTCTAAAGCTTCCGTTACTATTTTCAGATGTGAAATTCTTACCAGGTGCTCGGGCGGCATTCATGTGTTGCGTGGTTGCGCTCGCGGCGCATCCCAGCACGCGACGAGCGCTCCCAACTCGACCTGCCAACAATAAAACATAACAATAAGCGATTAATTTCACATTTATATACTAAGCTATTGTCGCCTTGCACAGAATCAATCTCATACAAACAGGCGACAGGCGTGGACGAACGGTTTAGCGACTGGTTTGTTGCGCGTAAAGTCCCGGGTTCGATTCCCGGTCGGAGCAAATATTTGTTTCATAGCTTTTATTTGTAATATTTAATAATATTAAATATTACAAATATTTGTTAATAAAAAAAAAGAGATGGATATTTGCTTCGGGTCTGGTTATCAAAGAGTGGTAGGCAGTGGTACCCAGTCTGCCGATCCGGGGTAGTACTACCACTTACAAGTATACAGACCGTGAAGTGATTTGGTCACGTTTCGGGATCAGCTTGTAAGTTGCCGATTCCATCTAGGCCGGCATAGTGGATGTGATTGCTACTCACAGTTATTGAATTGTATTAGCAGTGACATTAATTAATGGATCACACTTTGGCTTAACATCAAGCGGGGTGCTGTCATATGTCGAGTCACAATAAAAAAAAAGTAGTGTAGTCTGCAGTCGCCGGCGGAATCGCGCCTTAAAGCTACAGATACCTAATTAGATTGTCTGATATTTTTTGTCCAATTTTCATAACTATATCATACAGTAAATTATATTTAAACAGCTCTCTATTCAATATTATTTTAAAGAATAAACCAACAAATTGAGGATTTGGCATGAAAATGTCACTTCGTTAGTAAACAAAGTAAGAAAACTATTAATGAGTAATTCATGTCAACTAAGTTGAAACAGTAAGTACTGAACCGCTATACAAACATATTATAACAGTAATTGTTAACATTAACAGGATATTTAGAAAACTAATTTCACGCGTGGAGCTTCGTTAGCACACCAATCCGTTACGCGCAAAGTCCCAGGATTGATTCCCAGTCTGAGCAAAGATTGTTCTACTATAGTATGTAATATTTATTATAATAATTCGATTAGATATTTCAAATATTTTATGATAGAAGGTTCTATTTTCTAAATATATAAATGGTTTCGATACTTATATTGATAAAATTAATAACAATTTTGCTTTTAATTGCTGTGCAATTGAGTTATTTGTAAAATAAGATATGGATTTTGTATCGTCTGTCAATCACAAAGACACGCCATATTATCAGTTCTGCTTTGAACTGTCATAATTATAGTTTGATCATTTTGCACACCTAAACTTTGCAATGTAAAAGATAAATTCCAATTATATTGTAATCTTCGTACATTAAACTATTTTAAAATGTATATTATGCAGTTAAATATAATTAAGCCCAAGTACCCATACAAAATGAATGATTTTTTTAAAATTTTGACTTGACATCTGACCCCGACTCGTCGGATGGAAAGCAAGAGGAGGTCCAAGAGTGACGACGATTGCAAAAGCTTGCTTATCATCAGGCGAGTCAGATGTCGTGTCACAATAAAATAAATAAAAACATTTAACAATCCCTGAGTTTTCTTTCTAAGAGACTAGTTTCTATAAAATTATCTACTGCAATTTTTGCTAAGTGTTATGTATTTTAATTTCACTCGTAAAAGTGACGAAGCTAGTTCACTTTTTTATATGAAATCACGTAAAAAAGTTATTGGTTTTTTAATATTACTTTAATAGAAAGTGAATTTTAATCAAAATCTATTAGAAATCTTTTTTCTTGCTAAAGTAAAAGGTGTTATCAACCACACTGCTGCTTGCTTCACGTCTATAAGAAGACAATCAGCGCCGGTAGAAGTTTATGAGCGCTCACGGCTAAGTAACATATTAAATAAGAAGTATCTATAAGTGCGCGATAGATACGGTTTGAAAGAAGATGTTGTGACAAGAATTGACAAAGAGATGCTTCGGTTTGGGCACATTGAAAGAATGAGATTAGAAAGAATCGGCAAGTGAAATGCTTTGCCAGCCCGTGTGTTCTCTCCAACCTATGACCTTGGATCCTTCAAGCGATGCTTGAAGAAGCACCTTAGGCCGGCATAGTGACGGTGACTGAGGCAGTAGTGAACTAACTCGGTTTTTTAGTCGTCGTCACATTTGGACTATCAACAGGCCTATCAACAGGCGGATCGAGGTCAGAAATCGTGTCACAATGAAAAAATAAAAAAAAGGCCAAATCGAAAACATCCTTAAGAAAGCTGAGTTGCCTAGTGCCCATAACCGCAGAGCTTGTATAAAGAGAATTGTGGATGTGAGGGAAGCGAGGGAGTTGTGTCAGGATCGAGGTAAGTGGCACTCCAATGTGGGAGAAAGGCGTGACAATTTAATTGGTTTTATGTTATTGTATTATTATTAAAATATCCCAATGCTACATTTTATATTATTACCTACTGCATTTTTCGTAAAGAAATAAAAAACACATTAATGTTCAACTATCATAAAGATCTGTTTAAAATGTTTTACCAACCACAAATAACTTTTAATGTAAACGCATATCGAATAATGCAATTAATAAAAGACCGTTGCATTTAAACTCCGTAGTGCACCATTAAGGTAAAGTCTGTAAAGTATTGATGAAGAAACTTGTACATTCCGACTTTTTTTTTACATTTCTATACTAAGCTACTAAAGTGCTTGTATCATAGAAACAGGACAACCAAAGTACATATATCAAAGATACATTGGTACCGGTGTGTGATTACAAACTCGTGCTTTCGGTTTTTGCCACTAGACCACGGTCGCCTTTTTATATTATGTTAACCTTTTTTTATTGTGGCTCCATTCATGAATGAAGGCGACTGCTACTACAATTAAATAACTGCTAGTGATGCCGGCCTAGTAGGCACAATTAATATAACTCATAGAAAGGGTTATTGGGACCGAAAGGCTTTCGAATGGAGACTGCGTGATAAATGTAACTAGTAAACGTTTTTTTTTTATTGAGACGCGACATCTGATCTCGATTGCTTTGTGGTAAGGTCCAAGAGCGCCGACGACTGACAAAACCGTTTCCTTCAACGGCTGCCTTAGTCGCCGTTACTATTCCAGCCAAAAGCTTGTGGTTTTGTATGTAGTTTATAAATGTCAAAAAATATATGATGTTTTTATACATATTATTTTAGATATAAATTGAACATATCGATGAAAAAGCGATTATTACAACACTATTTAAGAAGCAATGTCTAATGGATTAAGTTCAGTAACGCGTGTGGTTATTACAACATAGACTATATACCCATTTGAAGGTTTTTTATATTGGGGCTTGACATATGGCAGCACACCGTCTGCTGTTAATATGACATAAATACCGTATCACCGGATTTGGTATCACAACGGTTTTTCCGCGATAAACTCCGAATGAAATCTTTCAATGGCATATCTGATGATGGATCCTCTCAGATCTGCAAATCTATAAAAATAAATTACCTCAAATTTTTTCACGCTTGCTGGACTGTTATATAATTATAGTCCTGGAGTACTTGATAATTGATCATAAGGATGGAGGGAATACCACTATGTACTCACGTAACATGACAGTTTATAAACGCGGATGATACCGCGGGGTATAACTTATAAATAGGTATCAATAATTACGCCACAATTCCCAAACGTGTAGGCACAGTCAACGGAGCGCCACAATGTTTAATGTTTCCTCATACAATTTTCACGTTCCTTATACAATTTTATCACTTTTCTCACATCTATCATTTTCTTCAAAAAGCTCTATGGTTAAAAGCACTGCGGATCCCAGCGGAGGCGCCGATTTGTTCGAGGATCAATCTTCTAAGTAACACCGTTATATTATTTTACTTTTAACTCTGATTTATAAATCTCATTGGCCAATCTTCATTAATCCATCCTTTTAACAAGTAAGGTAAATTATTTTACCTTCATTAGTTCCCATGGCTGCCGTCTACTTGTTTATGATCTGTGACTTTCCATTAATATTGCGTAAATATTTATTACTTTAATTATGAAAGTTATCTCTAGTAAATTTTGGTTTATATCCATAAATATCGAGTAATGTTCATATTAATGTCTTTATGAGTACATGTGATTACATAATGCACCAATTTGCATTTATATATTTTTTTACTATATATTTATATTTTACATTAGACCTCCCACTAGGTGGACTGACGACATAGTAAAAGTAACAGGCAACCGGTGGATGCAGCTAGCATCTTGTCGTTCGGAATGGCGTTCTAAGGGGGAGGCCTATGTTCAGCAGTGGACGCCTTCTGGCTGATGATGATTTGTTAAGTTATATGTGATGAGTTTATATGGCTATGATTGACTAGTTTTGATTGGCTATGATTCCTTTACGTCATACACCTTTTCGATGCCACTGACGATGAGTGCATGCTAAGAAATTAGTTTCATTTCATATACACTACCTAGTTGTTCGCGGCTTTGCTCGCGGTAAAGTAACAAGGTGGTCTAGGGATGGATCTGAAAACTATTGGCTTTTTGGCATGATATATGAGAGCACCCAGCCTTGATAGTAAGCTGGAAAAACATCAATTTCATTACAAGGCTACAAAGTATTTTCCAATCAACCAATCAAATTGTCACGCATTTTTTCCACTGGAATAAGAAGAGACAATGGAGTGCCACTTGCTACGATCCTTACACAACTCCCTTGCTCCCTTCACAACTATTGATCTTAATTAATTTATATTATAACACAATATTTCTATTCTATCTCACTTTATTGTGAACTATTCAAATAGAAAGAAACACATAGAAAAAACAATTATAGAATTAAACTAAATGGAATACATAAAAATCCAATGAAAATAATACATGAAACAATTGGTTATCTTATTACCAAAAAGCAATATTTTCCAAGCAACCAACTTCAATATAGTAAAAGAAATATCGGGGAAAATAGATATGGGCATGGAATGGGGTGCGACAAATACATACTTAGATTTGTAACATCAACCAGAAGAAAACACATTTCAACAATCTCTATTGTTACGCAATCAATAAGATTAGATAATATACAATTAAATATAGCAAAATGATTCTATAGCTACAACTTAGCGAGTCACTGTCTATTACATTTTCATATATTCATAGTACATACTTTAAAATATTAATAAAATCATATCATTATTACCATTGTTTACGAAAATACAAAGGTTTTGGTCTTATTTTCACATTGCATTCAAATTTTGAAGGAGACTGAATTATGTTTTTTTGTATCCTCGGCAATCTTGGACCTTACATTAGACAAATTATGGTCACAATTTGAAAAACATGACGAATATTTCGTTCTTCTGGTCCCACTTATCCGAACCAGGTTACGGTAAAAAAAGCGATCCAAAAAAATATATTTAAACAAACAATAATATTTAAAATACTAAAGATTGGGTTACACTAGCCCCCTAAGCTAAGAGGTTTCTGTGATACGAGTATATTGATTCAAGTTAACATCGTCTGCTATGCATTAGTTTCAGGTTCGATTTTTTGTCAATATTTAATAAAAGTTAGATAGTATGAATATTTATTACTAAACGAAACGAGACCAGATTGCTCCGGATCTGGGTAACCGGGATAGCCTTGACAGTAGCCGGTTCAGAACAAAGTTAGTGCGATAGCTACTTCATGTATTGCACTCCAATTTCGTTGTCAATGTCGAATCACAAAAAAAAATCCTCAAATAATCACCCATGTTTGCATGCATGTTTAGTAGCTAAATGTAATATGTACTCATATAAAGTAAACTTTTTTTAAATTTTAATGATTCGATAGTAAATACAACCTATAGATCTATATCCAAGACTGCAACTTTGCGATTTGCGTTATCGGCCGAGTCCATCGCCACCAGAACGCGTCAAGGCGGGTATTTATTTATTTATTTATGGAACAGGCCTCGGCTTTACTAAGGCACTCGATTAAGAAGGCGCGTTCAATGAGAATTTATTTCTTACTCTCCCATCTATAGGCACGCGAACTACCAACTAGACGTTTGACGTTTTGCTAATGTAATTAAAATGATGTATTACTTTGTGAGAAATTAGATTTCACGACTTTTTTTAAATTTTGATTTATTAAACTCTCGTATATTATACATAGATACCTTGTATTAAATAGTTTAAGACGTCACACTATAGATAAATTATTTTTATTTCTTTAAATATAATTACTTTCTTATTCTATCCAATTTCCTCAAATCATTAAAAAGGTTATACCCATTAAAAGTTCTTTAATAGGTTATACTGAATTTTAAAACTTTATTTTTTGTGGCTCGAGTAATTTGGCAGGACCCTGCCTGATGTTAAGCTGAAGTGCGGTCCTGTTAGCAATAAATACATTAAATATGTAAATAAAACAGCATTAAACATAATTTATTAAACGCTAGTTCTGTCAAACAAATTACTCAGAAATATTATACCGATTAAGAGGAGCATCCTTATAATTAATATTAATTAAATGACAATAATTATAAATGGTAATAAATTTACATTCATAGTCAGTGTGTTAAGACAGATCATTTAGTTAGTGTATTGACCTCAGTTTTTAGTTTTTACACATCTTGTTTCATAAATAACATGTTTTTTTACGTTTGTATACTAAGCTACTAAATATGCTTGTATCATGGAAACAGAAAGACCAATCATGATACATTATCAAAGATGCATTGGCACCGGCAAGTGGTTCTTAAATCGGGGACTCTCGGACCATTTGACCATTTCTCTACCGCTACCACCATCGCTGAATTTTAGTAGTTTTTATTTTCGTTTCAATGTATTTTAGTGTTTATGTTTAAATAAATCTTATCTAAATTTTACTTATTATATTTTTTACTAAGCTACTAAACGTATCTTAAACTCTAGACGACCAAAGGACATATAATTTATAGCATTAAATACATAATTTTATTAGAGTTTATTGAGCACTATTTTTCAATCCATCAGTGACGTCTTTTTACCCTCAGGGATAGGTAAAGAGACAAAGGAACACCATTTACCACGAACCTAACACAAACAAACTCCTCACATTCTCTTCATACAAGCTCTACGATTATGGGCACTAGGCAACCCAGCTTTCTTAAGAATATCCCCCATTTCCTCAGAAAACACTCTCCTGGATCTGCCTCGTTTAACGCATCCATTCACATCAGATTTAAAAAAGTTACTAGTAATTTAATATAGGATAAAATATATATTTATATATATAAAAGTATATATATTTACGTGTTGTGTGTACGCAATTATTATTCAAGTGTGTGACATTGAGATGGTGTTATTTTACGAGTAGTCAACATATAACTAATTTAGACACATTAAAGTTCATTTCGTGTTCGGTAACGAGTGGTTCAGATTGATGATATCCGTGGTGTGATAGCGCAAGCTGGCCGCGAGGTCGACGAACCTCATTATGCACATCGCAGCTCTTTATAAAAAAAAGTTCCCAGGCTCCATCTTTTAGCCACAACTAATCCCGACGGATGCTCTTACCGACATTAAACTAGTTCTTAGCAATAATTCCTTCTCGATCGGCATTACCGTCATGTAAGAGGACGTCCAGAATTTCCTGGCTTTTCCGCTTACGACCGGTTATCGACAGAAAATTGTCTTACAATTTATTAATTTCCTTAACGGGCGCTAATTCTCAGCCCGGTTCCAGGTCGCTGCTACACATTCTACAAACTCTCACTGCGCGCGCGCAACCCGCGGGCTACTAACATACTCTATGCTCTAATCGCCACCGCGCATGTCCACTATTTGTTACAATTCTGCGATAAAAGAAAAGTATCTTTGTCATGAATATGCATCACACGATATTCATTTACTTTTTGCACTTTTTATTTATTTTGCATGACAACTCATTTATTAATGTATCTCGTAATATTATATTATTTGTAATTTTTTTATTTTGAGTTAATTAGTATTTGTTATTTATTATTATTTTAGCAGTTTTTCATATTTATAGCATTTAATATAAAACTTAATTTAAAATATCTAATGAAAAAAAAACTTACGTCCGAACCGTAACACCTAAATCCAAATATCCAAACCACTAAACCATATCACTGTCACTATATTTTAACAATAATATGAAATTTAAAATTACGCGCGCAAATTGTAAATTTCGTACGCGTATACGTTTGCGCGGGAGTTTGTGACGTTGGCTACTTCGTGAAGTAGGACAACGCGTGTGAAACGAGAAAAGGCGCAGGCGCGACTGATCGCGTGTTCGGCGTATACTGCGTTGCTCCACCACCACGCGGGTGAAATGCTCCACAGCCACCAGACACGATGAAACGGAGGTAGCCAACCATGCAATGATCTTAGGACACTACTATACTTATACTAGTACATTATAAACTAGTATGTATGTTTGTTTCAGGGAGACAGACAATTTTTGATGCATTTCTATACTAAGCTACTAAACATGCTTGTATCATAGAAACTTGACAACCAAAACACATAATCAAAGACACATTGTACCACCAAGTTGGTTTGAACCGGAGTATGTGGTTTGAGTAACCATTTTACTGTCACTAGACCACGGTCGGCACAAGACTTTTTCATACTTTTAGCTTACATTCCGAGTTTATACCAGTATTAAAATCTACTACTTTTACTAGCCAAAATTAATTTTCTTTTAAATTGCGTGTATTTCTGAAATATTACACAATATGAACTATCAGACAGTTAGGTGTATTATAAATACATGATTGTCTACCTTTTTCAGTATTGAAAACTCATTGAATCGGTATCTTAAAAATAATAAAATATACTCGTTAAAATAAAAAAATATATATAATAGAGAATTGAGAATGTTATTTAAATAAACTTAATTTAGCACATGTTTAACTAAAACGGTTACAAAGTTTATTCACATATATAAATTTATATCAAATTTCAAATTAATGATTTGTGGTTTCTTTTACCGAAAACTTTGCAACTCTGTCAGTATAAATTAATATAAATAAAATATTTACATATTTAAATGTACAGATTAATAGTTAAATAATAACGTTACCATAATAACAATATATTTTGTTCAATATTTTTTCTTCTAATAAACAGTACTGCTGAATTTAGATGCTGAAACCTCTAAATTATTAAAGACATATTTTTGTTTAAGTATACTCTTTCTTTTTTCACGACAATTCACGACAAAATATTATTATTTACTTGTAAAAGCCCAGTTGTGGATGTGGGAAGAAAGGGGAAGGAAGGAATGGTGAAAGTTACAGTATGGATTGTGTTCCAACTTTGCTTTTGCCTATTGCTTTGAAAACAGAAGCGTAATACCTTATTTGAATCAAAAAAATAATTAATGACATGCACTTTTTGTCCGTTTTTCTTACCATGGTGAGGATTGATATATGACAGCATCATGTCTTTAGCAAGGCTGGAGTGCGGCCCATTAATGGAAGCTATCAATCAGCAACTGAAACCGCTTCTAAACAACCAGATCAAGAGCAGATACCTACCTATTTTTCATTATTAATTTTTTTTTGTATTTTTTAAATTTACATTCCTATAAAAAGCTACTAAAGTGCTTGTATAATAGAAACAGGACAACCAAAGTACATATATGAAAGATGCATTGGTACCGGCAAGTGGTTTTAAACACGTGATTTCTATTAAATATACACTGTAATTAAAAATAAATGATATGATACAAATCAAATCCGGGACTTTACGGGTAACGAGCGTAGTTCGAATTGTACCCAAACGTGTGGTCATTGCCGTTGAGACATATCAAATTATTTACGGACTCGCAGAAGGCTTCAGTGCATTAGAATGTGGCACACAGATTCGACATGCCGCGCAAACCTCCGCACTAATTCGCACTTGTCACTAACCAACTCTATCGTCTTATAATACTTGTGATGAAAAATGAGGCAGATATTCATCCCGGGTCTGGTACTCGACCGCACAACTTTGATGGGAATGACAATGAAATTCATTTCCATTTGTCAAAAAGTTACGCGGTCGCTGTTAGTATTTAATCTAAAACAACTTTTATTCATTCGGAAATGTGTGTTAATGAGCTTGAACTGTTAATGAAAAAGAACATTTATTCTCAGTGTGTTGCACGGTCGCAATTTTAATTTTGAAGCTCATTAATGGAGTTCAACTGTCAAAACTGTCAAAAGTTATTCACGTTGTCATTGAGTTACGCGGTCGGCCCGCTGGTTGTTCAGGAGTGATAGGTAGACAGTTGGTCGTCATTTGCAGTGTGCAGGTCAAAGTTAGTACAACCACTTTTAAGTACATAGACCGTCAAGTAATTCATTCGCGTTTTGGCATAAACTTGAAAGTTATCGGTTCCAATTAGGCTCTAGTTAGAATACCGGCAGAATACGACTGCTATTAGCTGTTTTTAACTGAGGTAGCAGTCACCTCCATTCATAGACCGCACTACGGCCTAACATTTGAAAGGGTGATTACACATGTTATATTGTATCTTATTACTTTTTTATTAAAAAACAAAAAATATAGCTGTGAAACAAAAGCATCATAAAATCTTCAGAAATAATAGTGTAAAATTAATTGGCATAACAACAGAGAAGACTTGAAGAAGGAATTGTTCTTTCGAGATTGTGGAAAATGGCGCTCAACCTGTCATTGGCGTTGATAAATTGTTATTGATAAATTAGTCGACCGGCTTAGATTTTATAGAGCGTCGTATCGTATTAGATCAAAATCTCACTCTTTTTTATTATGGCACATCTGATCATGATTTGCCTGATGGTAAGCAAGCAAAAGTCCAAGAGTGCCAACGACAGAAAAAAACGATTTAATTTTACAGGAATCCGTAATTCAGTATGCTGTTAACTAGTAAACACTATGAAGACCAGAGGAGCTTTTTCACTCCTCGCTTGAAGGATCTAAGGTTATGATCGTATGATAGGGAGAACACATAATCCAAAGCATTCCTATTGTCGATTGTTTGCAAACGAAACTATGACACGCCAAACTGTTTAGTTCGTCCTATGCTGGTATCATAGGGGTAAAATGACGAATTATAAAAAACCTGACTTGAGTGACAGTAACGACGCTCTAGTAAGCCTACATAGGGCATGTACTTTGTACATTACATACCGCCGAGAACTGTAAACTAATTGGTATCGATTTATTTAAATTATGACATTAAATGTTTCTATTCACACATAAATTTAAAACATTTTAGTTAACATATCATATTTTAGGAGATTATTATTTTGATATGATAATTTTGTAAGTTAAATATAAAAATTTCTTAATGTCGCGCAAATGTGTGTAGTTAATAAATTACTGCCAAACAAGTCGGGTAGGAAATCGAGATGAATGAATAAGATTACGCTTAGTGTCGTGTTGAAATAATATATTCAATCATTTGCGTGATTTTTCTGAATCGAATTACTCTTGTGTCCTATAATATAAATAAACGTCTTTGAACTCATTTTTCTAGTTCTTTTTAACTAACCATTCACTGTCATGCTATCAGCTTGCAAAAGGCAGATAGATAAACGCTGGTATTTTATACACAGTATACTGAGCGAATAAAGTTAAGGAAAATCACCCAAATGAATATTTATTTTTAAAATAATTATATTTTTATAACAATTGAACTCTCTAAATTCAAAGTAGAGTTAATGAAGTTGCTGTCCAGTGCAGCGGGGAGAACTCGATATTTGTATACACCTGTTAAGACCTTACTAAGTTTAGCCTAATGTTCTAAAATAACCAATTTAATCTATCTAGTTTTTTACCTATTATAATTAGAAACTTATTATACAAGCTCTCTCTTGTAAATGAAGAAAATTGTGAATGTGAAGGAAGCGAGGGAGTTGTGTCAGGATCATTGTCTCTGCCTATTCCTGTGGGAAAAAAGGCGTGAAAATTTGATTAATTGATTAAATTTATTATTATATTATTATAATATATATTATTATAATATATTAATATAATAATACTAAGAGAGATGTTTTTTATTTATTTAGTTTTTAGATCAAAATAATTCCAAGATTTATGTTATTAATTTATAGCTGGCATGGTCATAAGCACGCTTAGGCATACACTTACTTACCATCAGGAAAGTTAAAGTCAGATGGCGTGATTTAAAAATAAACTAACGTACTTTACTCGCATAAAACTTTTCAATAGCCCAAACCTCCGAGCCATAGCTCCAAGTGAAAGTAATATTCATCGAGTGATTAGCCAAGCTCAGCGCAATCACAGCATCATTAACTTATATTATCTTAGTAAGTAAAAGTCAGCGCTTTCCGCCTGTCATCTGTCAAATTAACAACTCCGCCAAATACGCCTTTTTATTATTACCCACTATAAAAAGGAAATTGGCTACAGTTGCCGACAGGTTGTAAATCTGTCCGGTATTTAAATACTATTATTTTTGTTTTTTACTTTTTATTTATACAACTTATGTGAGGATGTTATGTAGCATCCATTCACATGAGATTTTTAAATTCTTAAAGGCAGGCCCAGGAGGGTGTTTGCCGACCAAATAGGACACATCCTTAAGAAAGCTAGATTGCCTATTGCCTATAACCGTAAAGCTTGTATAAAGAGAATTGTGAATGTGAAGGAAGCGAGGGAGTTGTGTCAGGATCATGGCAAGTGGCGCTCCATTGTCTCTGCCTATCCCTGTGGGGAAAAGGCGTGACAATTTGTTAGCATTAAAGGCGGCGGGGTATAGTGGCAGTGCAATGGTCATGCAAACCGAGAGCACTTACTGGTACCAATGTATCTTTGATATATGTACTTTGGTCGTCCTGTTTCTATGATACAAGCACTTTGGTAGCTTAGTATAGAAATAGCTAAAAATAAAAAGATAATAAAATTACTCATTATCTCTCTGCCAAATATCCTTTGGATTCATTGCAGCGCCGAACTTTCCGTTGTAGGAGATACCATGGTTAGGTCTGAAGCTACTGCAATTTTACAGTGACAAAGTGGCTTTATGCGTTCTTTATAGCCTATACCATGGATAATGTTCTGAGGTGCTCTTTAACCTTGTTCCTACTACGTCTTTTTATACTCGTGCAGCAAAGGACAAGGAAAACATTCGCGTTCTGTTGACCGTATCGGCAGTTGGATATATGTGGGAGACGCACATACCTGTTGTATATCTAATTACAAACGATAAGAACAATAATTTATTTTAAGGTAAATCGACATCAGACCTCCACTTGCCTGATCGTAAGCAAGAGGATATCCAACATTAGGCAGGCAAGTGGTACCCAGTCTGCTGATCCGGGGTAGTACCACCACTTACAAGTATACAGACCGTAAAGTGATTTGGTCGCGTTTCGGGATCAGCTTGTTAGTTGCCGATTCCAACTAGGCCGGCATAGTGGATGTGACTGCTACTCACAGTTATTGAGTTGTAGTAGCAGTGACATCCATTCATGGACCACACTCCAGCTTAACATTAAGCGGGGTGCTGTCATATGTTGATTCACAATAATAAAAATAAAAAATTACCAGCTACTGAAAAGACCGCCTTAGTTCACGGTTGCCTCAGTCGCCGTCACTATGCCGGCCAAATGCTTAGTAGACTTACATATATGACAGAATAGAATGTATAAACTCTATGCATGAAACGGTATTACGTGTTAATAACTAGATGTGTACATAGTAGGTACATACATGTGACTTTGACCTAATTGTGGTATGTTTAATTTGTGGCAACACCCGCTGACTTCTGCGTATCTCAGAACACAGCCTCCATGAAACTAACGTAACAGTACGACGACCATGAGTTTGCCACCACATGGGGATAATACTAATTTAAACCCATGCAAGTACTTTGATATGTTATGTAATTATTGTTCCTACCTCATCTTTTCACTCCCGTAATACCCGCACAGGTCGGGGAAAGCATCCGCATTTTATCGACCGAATCGGCAGTCGAACTAAAAAGTTCGGTGCGTCTTTTCTTTGTAGATCAATCGACAAGTGGAATGCTTTGCCTGTCCATGTGTTCTCTCCATCCTATGACCTTGGATCCTTCAAGCGATGCGTGAAGAAGCATCTTAGGCCGGCATAGTGGCGGCGGCTGGGACAGCCGGGTACTGACTCGGTTGTCCCAGTCGTCGTCACTCTTGGACCTCCTCTTGCTTATCATCAGGCGGGTCGAGGTCAGATGTCGTGTCACAATAAAAAAAAAATATAATAATATATATATTATAACGCTTTTTTCATTTCCATAAAGAGAATAATGGTACAAACACTACCTTTCTTTTTTTGCACATCTTTCATGACATGAGTAGTTTTATTTTATTTTATGTGTATTATTGTGTTATAAATATATATGTATATTAAACTTATTTATCTACTGATGTGTATTGAAATGTCATAATAATGACTTATTAATAGTAAAGTATTATTATTATGTATTTGTTGTTTAATTCTTACAAATTGTCATCATAATATTGCACCTACTTACCATTAATACTGTCTTAATGTCCTAAAGATTTGGCTGTCAGAGAATGTCTAACGGCATTAAGTTCGCCTTTGTACATAGAGCAATTAAGTTTTAAATAAATAATACAAAGTACGAAACTTTCCACGATCCTTACACAACTGTCTTGCTTTCTTCACTCACACAATTTTCATCATGATGTTTTATATTCATGATGTTCAGCTGGAGTACTATAAGTATTAGTCATATCCATTATGCTGGCGTAGTTGCCACTTACATGCCGCTCCCGAAAAGCGATCACGGTCTTTATACTTGTAAGTAGTGTAGTGATACTACCCGAATCGGCGGACTAGGCACCACAACCTACCACTTTAGACAACCAGACCCGATGCAAACATCTACCTCTTTTTATTAGCAAATGTTTGTAATATTTAATATTTATTAAATATTTAATCTAAATATTTACTCAAACCGGAAATCGAACCCAGGACTTTACATGTAGCGGAATATCCCATACCCCAGAAAATTATTTTTAAACATTATAAAACATTCATCCATCACGACGCGACTCAACTGCCTCTCCACACATCCAAAATTTTCAGTAATATTCACTTAGAGTCGTCCTCTCTATTACTAATTTAAAAAAAAAATGATAATACATGTATTTTAAATTATATTGTCTTTATACACAAAGAATGGCGACCCTACATAGCTGTGTCGTTAAACCGCAATGTCCCTTATTCATAACGTTTGTGGTTATCTTATAATAAATAACATTACCTATATGATTCTATTGCAAACGTTAGCTTTACATTAAAATAGTTTTTTCCTGTTACAAAAAAATATATATTCACTGGTCTTACAAAAATATAAAAAAATGTTACTTATAAATAACAAGCCGTGAAGTGACTTATTAGCGTTTCAGGATCAGCTTGTAGGTTTTTGGTTCCAATTAGGCCGGGATATTGGATGATAACAGTTATTTACGCAGTCACCTTCATACGTGGACCCACTTCAGCCTATCAAGCGTGGCATATGACCAGCCACAATAATATAAAAAACAATAAAAATCGATAATCTAGTGTTAACCTAACGTAGTCTAAAATAACAAGCTATACCTACGTCTGTCTTAAACATCCAAGTCACTTTTTAAGTTTTTTCCATACTGTATGACGACGAGCAGACTCGAATACTACTTCAGATAAACGTAGGCAAGCTTGCGCTATACTGGCCGCATTAAACTTTTGATTAAATGCCTAATATTTTTATTTAATATTTACATAAATCATACTATTCCTACATAATTTAAATTCGCATAGAACTTTAATTAAGATGTGCAATAAATGTAAAATACTTAAGTAAGATTTTATAGGCACATTACACTGGGTCAAAGGCCATCTAATTTGAATGAAATGAGTTGTAATACTAAATATTTTATTGATCGACAGTTAAATGTAAATAAAACGTTGCTGTGAACCACAATACCGAGCTATGCTTGCATCTGAACATACTCGTAGTTACGTACGAAAAAGACAAGTAAAAAAAAACAAAGACGAATAAAAGACATCTATTGATCGAGAAGAGACTTTGTAAGCAGAGAAAAAAAGAGACGAGGGCCTTCGAAAAATATACTTATTTACACTTTCGAGCGTTAGATTAGAATGCTCGTTGTCTCCATATAAACGATCGCAGCCATACATTCTCTCATTTAGTTTTTAGCTCTAATCTTATCATGGGTCGCCCGCCTCACTGGAGTTCACCTCTTACCCATGCTAAAATGCAAGCTTGGTCAACAGCAATTTACTCACAAAAAGCGGCATTCAGTTCCGTTTTGAATACGAAACCAGCTATATGTCTCGGACAGCGAGACCTGCCGTCTACGATACGACTTCGAGGACGATAGAAGGATGACTTTGGATTAGTAAATTTTTCTCGAAGGCGCGCGCTCGTCTCTTTTATTCTTTGACTAGAAAGGCCCCTATCGATTATTTGATGCTTTGTACTGTCTCTTGTACTGGTCTTTTTTGTACATGTCCTTCCCAAAAACCATTATTCCTGTAAACCGCATTAAATCAAAAACTAGTAGGTCATGCCACCACAATAATTTCCTTCTATTTGAACGGCTCTATGTACTATCTTTCGCCTATATTACGAAGAATGTAAAGGTTTGTAAAAAGTGAGGTGAATGATAAACCTTACATTCTTGTGATACATTTTTATTTTGTACATTTTAAATTCGTTATATCCTTTTGTTATTATGGCTTGACAGCACCCCGCTTGATGTTAGGTTGAAATGCGGTCTATGAATGGAGGCGATTTCTACTACAATTATAGCTTTAATTGCTGCACTACTAACCGCCAACTTGGTTATTTAATCTCGAAAAAATATCGTTTAATGCATAAGTACATAAGTAAAATTGTTGTTAAAACAGGGCAACGGATTTCAAATTTATGCATCCATTATTTTATGGTCCAACTTAAAAGCAATTTATCTGACACTTTAAGTGAGTTTACAAAATTTACTTCCATCCACGTTCCTGCCATATTATCCTTAATTAGCTCATTTACCTCACAGAGCACCATTTCATAATTCAAGGCCTCAGGTAAATGCGGAAGTAAGTCCAACATTTTGTGTTTTTTAAGGTCATCTGAAAACTTATTGTTCATTTAAAGTACGGTAGATCAAATGTTAATAGATAATGGACGTTGAAAAAGACACAGGGATTTCACTTGGACCTGGATCTGGATGTGAAGGAAGCAAGAAAGTTGTGTCAGGATCATGGAAAGTGCCACTCCGTTGTCTCATTCCCTGTGGGAATTAGGGAGTGACAATTGATAATGGTTATGATGATTGTTCTATTGATAAATAAATAGTATAGTTATAGAAATAGTTTGTTGGACTAGATATCAAATTAAATGATTATTTAGAATGAGATCAAAGTAATGGTTTTGGAGAGAGAGGATGAAATGACAGAATGTGAGATAATGATAGACGGAAAGAAAGTGGAACAATTTGTTTACTTGGGAAGTATGTTTACTAGGGATGGAAAGTGTGATGAAGATATTGAGAGAAGAGTGCAAAAGGGTAATGTAGTGAACGGTGTCATCCATAGTATAATGAACAGCCAAATAATGTCCCAAAAGTCACGGATGGCTGTTCATAATGCGGTGCTTGTTCCTACATTAATGTATGGAAGTGAAGGTTGGGTATGGCAGAAGAGGCATGAGAGTAGAATTAACGCTGTAGATATGCGGTCGTTAAGGAGTGTATGTGGAGTGACGATAGCGGATAGAATAAGGAATAGCACATTGCGTGATAGATGTGACTTGAAAGAAGATGTAGTGACAAGGATTGACAAAGGAATGCTTCGATGGTTTGGGCACATTGAAAGGATGAGTGAAAGTAGATTGACGAAAGGAATTTATAAATCTGATGTGGATGGATGCGTTAAACAAGGCAGGCCCAGGAGAGTGTTTTCCGACCAAATCGAAAACATCCTCAAGAAAGCCAGGTTGCCTAGTGCCCATAACCACAGAGCTTGTATGAAGAGAATTGTGGATGTGAAGGAAGCAAGGGAGTTGTGTAAGGATCGTGGTAAGTGGCGCTCCATTGTGTCTGCCTATCCCTGTGGGAAAAAGGCGTGACATTTTGATTTGATTGATAGAGATTAAAATACCTTTGATGAATTTAATAAGTTGAATTTGTGTCTCATAACCAAAATTGAATCACATATAAACTTTAATTTTACTGGATGAGATCCCTTGACAAGATTGCCAACTCTAATCTTTTATGTAATATTGTTGTCCGTCTACTAATTTAATCAAGTGGCAAACTACATAAATATTTCTTAAAACATCTCATTACATCCAATTTTGAATAACAACGAGAGCATAAGAATTAAGTATCTCTTTTGAACGGCAATCCTCATTGGAACGTTTTGTGCACATATTCATTGACGTACACGAACATATTATTACGAACAGAACCTTTTTCCAAATAACAAAATATCAATCAATCAAATTGTCACGCCTTTCTCCCACAGGGATAGGCAGAAATAATAGAGCGCCACTAAATAACAAAATACTTTATAAGTATATTATATTGTATAATAGTAGAAAAAAATAAATGGTTGGCAGACAGGTGGTGATCATTTGTGCAGTCTGCTAGTCCACCTCTCTCAAGGGAAAAGACCGTGAAGAGACTTAATCGCGTTTCGAAATCAGTTTCAAAGTTGCTCCAGCTGCTGAAAAGTAGCAGCTTAATATTCTTTATTTGTAGAAGCAGTCGCCTCTGTTTATGGACCGCACGTTCATAGATGAGATCTCTTCCAGTTAAAGTTTATACTCCTAAATGATTTTTTGGTTGCGACATACAAATGAACAAAAAGTAGTAATACTTTTCAATTTGAAATTCTCGTCTTTATCTAAATCTAAATGCATAAAGTTATTTTTCTTATGTTGGCACCACCTTAACTGACGTTTCTATCTTTTCTTTCTTTCTTTTTGTTTATGGCTTTAGTATTTAACTTGCCAATGGTGTCGATTCTCTTGGCACATTCTAACTTATCCTAAATTTTAAACTTGTCAAACATAAGTTTTTTTAAAGAAAACGCAATTCTATTGTCGAAAATGAATTAAATATAAGAAATGTCTAAATTTTAAGATGAAAGGCCTAAATTATTGCCAACGTAAAATTTATATTTTTGAAAAATAATATGAAACAATAAGAAAGTTATATAATTATTAATAATAAATAAGTAATAATGTACCATATAAAAATGTTCTTAGTATATTGAACAATTTATTTATTCAAATCCTAATTATTATTATACATTAATCAAAATTAAAATTAAAATTAAACACAACATTGTTACTAACCAACTAATAATTAAATATAATTTAACTATAAGTAAAAAATATCATCCAATGACGTCGCATCAGAGATAGTCCCAAGGAGACTGGCAACATTTCCCCTTTGTATAGCAAGGCTAATACGTTGGCAGAAATAATTGCCAGCCTTCCTGTCTCCAGACTTCTCCGTCAGCCGCCTGGACAACTCCTTGGCCAGGCGCTTAGCTGATGGTCCCCAAGGGCCCATCGTCTCGACCCCAAACGGCGCAAATTCGTAACCAGTACCGAGGTTAGCGTATTTGCGCAACTTGAGGTTCTCAGCAGAAATCGCCGCACTTCCCGCGCTTAACGAAGTCGCTTGGATGTGAGATGGGGCTAATGTGTACACAAGTCGCATCCCACACCAAAGACCTGCCAAGCTTCCATGGGCCAACAGTCATTCCGTCAGGTCTCTTGCCATCGCTCCGCGCAATACCACAGGGTTCTAAAATTGCGGGCACTCCAACAGTGACAAGAGCCCTTCGGATGATATCATTGAGTGCCGCGTGACGGGGAATGCGACCGGCACTTCTGGCACAAGAAAGCCCGTGGTGTCCAAGATTATCCACCGGTTCTCCGCACCGACACTGGTGTTGATGGACAGTCCGGGCTCCGAGACGAAGACATACCGCCAGGGTCAGGGTATTTCTGTCAAGGAGTGTCCCAACCGATGCAGACGGAAAAGCCTGCAACCAGAAACCCGACTCCCTAGTAGAGACGGCTATGAGGCGAGCCCGCTCTCTCATGTTACTGGAAGATAATATATCTTCCATTACCATTTTGCAGAGCGGCTCGTCCCATAGTCGTTGAAATTTTGGTGAAATTGGTAGCGAAATATTGGGGCACGCAACTGACCAGGCATCTCTGGCATCCGACATGTACGCCGGCTCCACGGAACCCAAAGATGGGTTTGTGATGCTCCTGTAGATATGTACCATATTGAATGTTATAATGGTTTGAGTAAATAAAAACTTAATTTCACGTTAATAAGAATAGAAAAACTCTGTACTTTTGTAATAGTAACACAATTAATTTTTAAACGCATCTTGTTGGATAGATAAGTTTTGGCGGTAATTACAGGAGACAGATTTTAATTATTTGTAATACTTGTGGTTCATGAATATAATTGTATAATGATGGTAAAATTGTTATTAGGTAAATGTTATACAGTATAATGACAAGTAATCTAATGCTGTGATACGTGTTTTCGTTCGTTCGTTTTGTTCCCTCCCAGACTTCTTCAGATAAACTTTAAAATCGAAATAATTCAAGTTGCCGGATCCAACTAGGTCGGCATAGTGGATTCGACTGCTACTTTCAGTTATTATAAATAAAATAGATCACACTCCAGTTTATTTTATCAGGTTGAATGATGTCGTATGGCGAGCTACTATAAATAAAAATACATAAATCACCTTATTTTACCTTTCGGAATTTTCAGTTAGAGCATTAACCACATAATTACTAATATTTCTTATTGGGAATTACATTTTTTAGGTTAAGCGGGACCTAAAATGGTGTCTTCTAATCTTAAACGAATTTAGTTTGACGTTTCTAATTTTTACCTAAAATTGGTACAACAGAATAAGAAAACTGCCTAAAATTTTAAGTTAAGTAACTAAATTGACATTTAAGCCTGTCAAAGCTTTGACAGCTCTAAATTAAGACTAATATGGGACACACAGAATAGCGAAAGTCCTTTGACAGATCTAAATTATTTTTAGAAGGATTTTAGGATAATCGTGTGCCAAGAGAATTGACACCAGTGTCAAAGTAAAAATATATGGTTCAATGTTAAAACATTGTCAAGTAAATATGAAGATGAACCACGCGAGTGATTCATCACAAGATGACGATGATAGTGAGGTTGATGATGATCGTTTTAGTAAAGCGGCGGAAAGCCTTTACTAAAACTTAGGAAGGAGTCTTGGAGGGAACACGAAGAAACACGTTTCACAGCTTTAAATTACTTGTTTATACTTGATCAACTTAAAAATGATTACTGGATAACAATTCCACCATTATTACACATTAATTATTACACTTACATTATTACACAGTGGGAGAGAACACTTCCGGTTTATTAAGTGTTCTCAGCTGGTTGCAATTACCACCCTACACAGATGCAAATCCCCCCATAGTGACTACGTCGCGTTCGGGGACTAGTTTGTGTAGCACCAGTTGCGTTGGGGGTTGTGGATGCGGTTAGGGACAGTAGCATCCTGCTGACCTGCTGTATTCCGGTGAGAGTTTGCTGACCCGTCGGCCAGGGAGACCCGTAGCAACGGCTAACCGCTGGCCGCCCGCCGCACAGTACAGGGGCCTGAGCCCACCGCTAACCACGGAGGGAGGCTGCCCCACCATGCGGCGCATAATCCCGGGGTGAGTCGTCTAGCCGATTGGTGATCGGATATGGGGTCCAGGCGATCACTTCCGGGAGGGTACGGGGGCCCTTCCGTCCGACGGATCAGCAGACTCACACCGCCGGGTTACATGTGGCGAAGCGGATAGCTGCACTTTTGTCCCTGCCGAATAAACAACCCCCAACATCTTCACGCCCCCCCCCCCAAACCCCTCCAATATGAAAGTTTTTAAAAATATTAACGTTTGCTCAGCGGGCATTAAAATCCCCACCACTAATGAGCTTGGAGTGGATTTCACGAATATTCGTGGAATCCACGCCAATCTCAGTGCCGTCCACCACCACCTTGAGACGGCACGGCCTGCACTGCTGTTTCTGACGGAGACACAGATAAAGGACCCGGTGGACACTTCATATCTACAATACCCCGGCTACACGCTTGAGGAAAGGTTCCTAGCGAAAGCCGGGGTATGCGTGTTCATCCGGTCCGATATCTGTTGTCGCCGTCTGCTTTACTTGGAGGATCCTTCCCTGTCCCTCCTATGGGTACACGTGGACCTGGGTTCTCAAGCCAAGGTCTACGGGTGCCTTTACCGTTCCCACCACGGGGATTCGGAGACAACCCGGCTCTTCGAATTTTTAAGCCGGGCGACAGACGAAGCGCTGGAGCGGTTCCCGACCGCTGAGGTTGTAGTCTTGGGGGACTTCAACGCACACAACGAGGTGTGGTTGGGGTCCCAAAGGACTGACCACGCAGGAAGGGCCGCTCATGCTTTCGCTCTTCTGCATGACCTGACACAGCTGGTGACCCAGCCCACCCGGGTACCAGATATTGTCGGTCATGCCCCCTCTCTTCTAGACCTTCTGCTGACCAATCGTCCGACCGGGTATAAAATTTCGGTCAAGGCCCCCCTAGGAAATTCTGACCACTGCCTGGTCGAGACGACAGTGCCGCGCGCCGTGCCTCCTCCTGCCAGGAAGGAGGTGCGACGTTTGTGGCACTACCGGTCAGCGGATTGGGAGGGAATGCGAAATTACTTCGCTTCGCTCCCTTGGTGGCAGCGCTGCTTCAGCTCTGAGGACCTTTCTACGTGTGCCTCGGCCGTTGTTGATGAGATTGCACTGGGGATGGAATATTACATTCCATCCAACTGTGCATCTCGCAACGACCGGAGCAGGCCTTGGTACAATGGTGAGTGCGCGGTTGCTGTATCAGCAAAAAACGCGGCTCACAGTGCCTGGGTCAAGGGTCGAAGAAATCATGACCCTCGCGTGGATGAGCTGAAAGCAGCTTTTAATCGTGCCACCAAGTCTTGTAAGAAAGTCTTTAGAAGAGCGGAGGCACAGCGCGTTTCCAGGATTGGCGAGAGTCTATTAGCGCACCCAACGGGTAGTCGCAGCTTTTGGAGTCTCGCCAAAACTGTGGAATCTAATTTCTGTCGTTCCTTACTGCCACCGCTGAGACAGCCTGATGGCTCACTGGCGCATACGGCAAAAGCGAAGGCCGATCTCTTGGCTGAGCTCTTTGCCGTTAATTCACGGATCGACGATCGTGGTGCAAGGCCACCCACCTTGCGTCCATGCGGGCATACGATGCCTGATATCCGTATCAGACAACGCGATGTCCGCATGGAGCTACGATTGCTCGATATCCGGAAGTCCAGTGGGCCTGATGGTATCCCAGCGCTTGTGCTTAAAATGTGTGCAGCGGAATTGACTCCCGTCTTGACGAGGCTGTACCGACTCTCATACTCGTCGGGCTGTGTGCCTCGGGCTTGGAAGGGGGCCAATGTGCAACCGGTCCCGAAGAAAGGTGACCGTTCGGACCCTGCAAACTACCGTCCGATAGCTGTAACCTCAGTGTTGTGCAAGGTCATGGAGCGGATAATTAATAGCCGCCTCATGGCCTACCTGGAGGGTCATCAGCTGATCAATGACCGTCAATATGGCTTTAGGCCGAAACGGTCAACTGGTGACCTTCTGGCGTATACCACGCACGTCTGGGGTGAAGCGTTGGACGGTAACGGAGAGGCCCTTGCCATCGGCTTGGACATCTCCAAAGCGTTTGACAGGGTCTGGCACATGGCCCTTCTTTCCAAGCTCGAGGCATACGGTTTACCTGACCGTCTGCGTGGCTGGATAGCCGACTTCCTGCGTGGCCGCTCCATACGCGTTGTTGTGGATGGCAGCGCGTCACGTAGGGTGTCGGTGAATGCTGGCGTTCCTCAGGGCTCTGTGCTGTCGCCGACCTTGTTCCTACTGCATATCAATGACATGTTGGACCTTGGATCCAACATTCATTGCTATGCAGACGACAGCACGGTGCATGGACGCTACACTGCCCGCCCCGCAGCCGGAAAACAGGAGATAGCCGATATGAGAGAGTCTGTTGTAGCGGGGCTGAATCGGGTTCTTGATTGTATTACCCATTGGGGCGACGAGAACCTGGTACAGTTCAACGCAGACAAGACTCAGGTATGCGCGTTCTCGACGAAAAAATCCCCGTTTATCCCCCTTCCTTCTCTTCGCAACATTTCCCTTGGTACTTCGGACAGACTGGATATCTTAGGGATGTCCCTTCGCAGCGACCTGAATCACAGGGATCACATTGAGCGGGCTATTAAGACCACCTCCCGCAAACTTGGCATCCTGAACAAGGTGCGGCGGTTCTTCGCGCCAGAGCTTCGCCTGCTTTTATACAAGGCTCAAATTCGCTCTTGCGCGGAGTACTGTTCGCATCTTTGGGACGGCTCTGCCAAGTATCTTCTCAATGCCCTGGATTCATTGCAGCGCCGAGCTGTCCGGATCATAGGAGATGTAGAGGTTACGCGAACTCTGGAGCCTCTGCAATTACGCAGAGACATGGCGGCTCTTTGCGTCCTCTATCGCCTATACCACGGGGAATGTTCCGAGGAGCTCTTTAACCTTGTTCCTATCTCTTCTTTTCACACCCGTAACACCCGCACTGGTCGGGGGAAGCATTCACATTTTGTCGACAGAATCGGTAGTCGAACTAAAAAGTTTGGTGCATCTTTTCTTTGTAGAACAATCGACAAGTGGAATGCTTTGCCAGCCCATGTGTTCTCTCCCTCCTATAACCTTGGATCCTTCAAGCGATGCGTGAAGAAGCACCTTTGGCCGGCATAGTGACGGCGGGTGAGACAGCCGCGTACTAACTCGGTTGTTTCAGTCGTCGGCACTTTTGGATCTCCTCTTGCTTATCATCAGGCAAGTCGATGTCAAATGTCGTGTCACAAAAAAAAAAAAAAAAAAAAAAAAAAAAAAAAAAATTAATATTTATGAAAAACACAAGCTTTTCAAATAATTCAAAATCGCGCGTCCTGTTACTTGCAGTTGCCCCAACGTTTCTATCTAATTTACGTGACAGAAGGGTCAATTGTTGATGAGTTTTACTTCTTGGCGTTACCTTTAAAAAATATATTACGATTTTTAAAATTATTTGATTTTAACATTCAGCGAGAAGTTCTGTTATAACATTTTTTTCACTGTCGTTATAATTTTTTGTGAGATTAACGCCAACAAGCGCAACTTATAAACAACTGACCCTTATGTCACTTAAATTAAGCAGAGACGTAATGGTTGTGCCAACGTAAAAAAATGCGTTTAGATAAGCCCGTGAATTTTAAATTGAAAAGTCTAAAAAGTCTTACTACTTTTTGATCACAATAGTAATCTAAACCTCAACATTCTAAATTATCATATTCGTTTGATATCGAGAGCTCATTTAGAGGACAATAGAAATTATCAGAACGCGACTATAAATTAAAAAAGCACAATCTGCATAGTCGTAAGCCAAGCGTATACTTTGTACATGTTATCGTCTCTCCCTCATTTATTAACTGCTAGTGTAATTGGTCCTAATAGATCACAGGTAGAGCCAGCTGAAGATTTATAAACAGCTCCCTGCCGCATCGCAGCTTAAGAAAGAGAAATAGTGTACATTAATCGCGTTATCTAAATAACGAGTCGGTTCTCTTTGCAATCTGTCTCAAAGATATAATCGGATAAGAGTGCATATTCGACCCGCGGCCGCCGCTCTCGTCACGGTCCTTACAAACAACGCCGAAGGCATACACTTAATTGCACGTAATCGAGAACATTATCTAGATTCTTTCTCGGCTTGTTAGTATTAAGGATGAGTACGATGATGCCAAGATACACTTACTTTAGATGCTCTACACAAATATTCGTTCGACTATAGTGTCAACACAGGTTTAGATTCTGATAAACATTGACAACAAGATTGACGATGACGTGGCGCATCGGTTAGAACCCGAGACTTTACAGTTTGTTTTGTATAAAGTCTCGGGTTCGATGTTCGGTCGAAATATTTGGTTCATTTCATCCTCTCTGGAGAATGAAATAACATAATGTTAGATAATGATAGACGCTAATAAAGTGGAAGAATTCAAACCATTTGGGGAAGTATGTTTACAAGGGATGAAAAGTGTGATGAAGATATTGAGAGAAGAGTGCAAAAGGGTAAAGTAGTGAACGGTGCTATCCATAGTATAATGAACAGCCAAATAATGACCCAAAAGTCACGGATGGATGTTCATAATGCGGTGCTTGTTCCTATATGAATGTATGGAAGTGAATGTTGGGTGTGGCAGAAGAAGCATGAGAGTATAATTAACGCTGTAGAAATGCGGTCGTTAAGGAGTGTATATGGAGTGACGATAGCGGATAAGGAATAGCACAGTGCGCGATAGATGTGGTTCAAAAAGGATGTAGTGACAAGGATTGATAAAGGAATGCTTCGATGGTTTGGGCATATGGAAAGGATGAGTGAAAGTAGATTGACGAAAATAATTTATACATCTCATGTGATCCAAACGTTAAACAAGGCAGGCCCAGCTGGGTGTTCGCCGACCAAATCGGAGACAACCTCAAGAAAACTGGGTTGCCTAGTGACCATAACCATGGAGCTTGTATGAAGAGAATTGCGGGGGAAAAGCGCGGGAGTTGTGTCAGGATCGTGGCAAGTGGCGCTCCATTGTGTCTCTGCCTATCCCTGTGGGAAAAAGGCGTGACAATTTGGTCGAAGAACACTTTTCTAGGTCTGCCTCGTTTAACGCACCCACTCACATCAGATTTTTTAAACTATTATTAATGTTAATAATTTCTAATTATTTAAGTCAGGCAACAAGGCCCTAAATTACAATTTTACTTAGAAAGTACGAGTAATTACCACAGATTCCGTAGTACTTACTTACTTCTACTTCCCTGGTACTTGTTCCCTGATAGTTAACTAGTTTTTTATACTCGTAGTTATCTTCTGGGTAATTACTATTGATACTATAACCAAATTGTTTAGGATGTTGAATAGGATGTTTTTTATTTTTATTTACATTTCTTTATGAAGGTACTAAAGTGCTTGTGTAATAGGACAACCAAAGTTCATATATCAAAGATAAATTGGCAAGATAAAAACTCGACATATGACAGCACCCCGCCTGATGTTAAGCTGGAGGCGACTGCTACTACAATTAATTAACTGTAAACAGCAGCCACATCAGCTATGCCGGCCTAGTTAAAGCCGGTAACTTACAAGTTGATCCCGAAACGCGACTAAGTAACTTCAAGGTCTGTATACGTGTATACTTTGAGCCCGTGCACTCGGTTTGCGCTACAATTGAACTATCACTACACCACGGTATTTTGTCACCAAAATATTTTTTGACTCCTCTAATATTTTCAAAGTTAAGCTGCTGAAACAATTTGAAAAAAATTATGATTTTTTGTAGACACTATAAGTTATTTTAAGTATTGCCTTTTCATTTTTCTAATTTAAGTTTGTTACTTTTTTAATAGTCTCATTAGTATTTTTCGTTAATTATGTTTAAAGGATTCATGTTTAGTTTTAGTTTTGATTTGTTTTTGCTTTCTTGATTACAATTTTCGTAACGCTTGTCTAACTATAAATGACGCGCCCCGCCACTATTAGTTAATTATTTAAATGTGTGAATACAAATATAACTAACTATACTTCAACAGCGTGCTTCTCCTTTTGTGTCTAACTAGCAACTGAATGACGAATTACAATTACATTTTCGGTGTGTTGCATCCATGTTTTATATTTGCTCGTGTGCGTAAATGCAGTGGAGGGGCGCGTCATTTCGGCTTAGACAGACTATACCATTAATGTATATGTTATGCTGTAAGTGCACCTTTTAATAAATAAATAAATATTTCTCTAATCTTGTTGACGATGGTAGAAGTAAATTGTCACTGTCAATATTTTGATGCGAATAAAATATGGTAAAAAATAGTTGCTCGTTTCAATAAACAATATTTGGTGTCAGAAGAAATATAAAAAATGCTCACAAGGAATAAGACAAAAAAGGCAGAAGCATCTATGAATACCATGAAAAATATTTCACCTTCTACAAATCCAATTCAAGGACCATCGCATCAAGCTAAACCAAGGTTACATGATCAATCTCGTTCTAACGTATCGTCACGTTCGTCGACGTCGCGTTCGTCAGCGACTATTAGAGCCCAACAGTTAGCAGTTAAGGCACAACATGCTCGTCGTCTCGCAAATGCAGAGGCTGAACGTGAGCGCGTCGCTGCTGAACGTGAGCGCGCCGCTGCCGAACTCGAGCTGCAGGCAGAATTAGCTTCAATCGAAGCTGGTAGTTCTCGCCGCAGTCACGCTTCAAATGTCGAAATCTGGTTAGATGAAAATGCCGAGCATCAGTCCATCGACTGCAATATTAATAATAACTTGCACGTCCAGGTCGATCCGGCTCCCTTGGGAGGTTTTAACAACGCATCATTGACGGCAGAAACGACCGTCCACGAGTGTAATAATGCGTCACAACTTGCATCGGCCATGCCTGCCGCAGTAGCAGGCCATTTTGCCTCTGCAGGTCCTGCGATTGCCCACGACACTCATGCGTCACCTCCGCACTCTGTGAGGGTCACGCCTGCCACAGCAGCAGGCAACTTCACCACCACAGAAACATTACCCGAGGAACCTATCATTACTAAATTTCATACACATTCAGGTACACAAAATCAAAGTTTTTGTAACCATAATAAATATAATAATACACAAAACAATAATGACTTAAAAACGCTAGCACGGGTGATCGCGGACTTAGCAACTACACGTCCTAAGGTGAGTGAAGTTAAATTGCCTTTCTTTGATGGTCGTGTTGCCGACTGGTTAGCCTTTCGGCGTGCTTTTGATGATTCTAAACGTAGTTTTACGGTAAACGAGAATCTCTCTAGATTAAATTCTGCAATCCGTGGCGCAGCAAGGGACTCTGTTTCGACTCTTCTAGTTTCCGCAAGAGACCCAGAAGAAATTATGGTGGCGCTCGAGCTTGAATTTGCAAGACCCGAGCTTATTGTCTTACAAGAAATTGCGGCAGTGAGAGCGCTGCCTAGGCTCCCACATGAGGGATATCGGGAGTTAAATCTATTTGCCTGTCGTGTTCGCAGTTGTGTTGGAACAATAAAATTACTTGAACAAAACGAATATTTAGCATCCCCAGAATTGAATAATTCAATTCTTGGTAAGCTCACTCCACTTCTGAGAGCACGTTGGATTGATTTTGCCCATTCTAATGCTGGATCTAAATTCAAGCTCGAGCTTCTAGCTGAATTTCTAACACAGGAGTCAGAGAAGCAAATTAAATACGGGATAATTTCGGAATCAATTCATAACGACGGGTCACGTCAATTGTTAAATGTCAAAAGCAAAAATGTTCATAAAGTTCAAAGAGGCAGTGATCATTCATATGCGACGACGTCTACTTGCCAAACGTCGACGACTAGAACGCTACCATCTCAAAGCGTTTCTATAAAAAAGTTCGATAGTTCCCCAAAGTTATGCCAATATTGCAATGAAAATAATCATACTGTGAGTGACTGTAACAAATTTCGGTTATTGCAAGTTGACGCCAGGTGGCGCTGGGCTATCGAAAATAAAGTTTGTCATAAATGTTTGAAACGCGGTGAACACTCTTATAGGTCTTGCAAGAAGACCTGCGAGGTCGCTAATTGCAAGTATGCTCGTCGTCATCACAGTTTGTTGCATAAACCAGTTGAAGTGTCTGCTCATGTTGATACTGAATCCGTTCAACTTTTAAACGAGTCCTCTGAAATAATTATAGCACATAACTCGACCGAAAACAAGTCTGCAAGACCTTTATTAAAAGTCGTGGCTGTAACAATTTCAGGTCCAAATGGAAGTGTCAATACATATGCTTTGCTCGACGACGGATCCACTGCAACTCTTATTGACTCGGAAGTTACAGAAGCTATTGGTGTCTCAGGTACCAAATCTGCTATACGAGTAGACTGCATAGGTGGTTTGTTTAGGGAAGCCGAGGTTTCATTAGTTGATATTGAAATAAAGGGCAAACATAGTTCCGAAACTTATAAGTTGACTAATATCCGCTCAATTCCAAATCTAGGTGTCACTGAACAGACCCTTAAGGCAGATGACATTAAATCTTTTAATTATTTATCTGATTTAGCTGAGAACTTGTGTTATGAGAAAGCTAAGCCAATGATAATAATCGGTGCTGATAACTGGCATCTTACAATATCTCACCAAACTCGTAAAGGTACACGCCAACAACCAGTAGCTTCTCTAACAGCACTAGGTTGGGTTTTATACGGGTTTGCATCTAGTAAGACCGTTCCTATCCATTTTGTGAACCACGTTAATACTTCAGAAGAGTCTCGAGAGTATTTTGATTCTTTAGATACCCTTATAAAAGACTATTACAAGTTAGACTCTATTGGTATTTCTAAAAAGGATTATCGAAGTGTCAACGAAGAGCACGCATTGCGAATTTTAGATACTACAACGCGTCATTTGCCATCAGGTCATTATGAGGTAGGATTACTTTGGCGACCTGATAATAAAGATGTACCCAACAGTTATGATCTCGCTCTTTCACGTTTCCTTAATTTAGAGAAAAAGTTTTTAAAAGATAAGACTTATGCAAAGTCATACCGAGACAATATAAACGCTGCGATAGATAAAGGTTACGCAGAAATATGTACAGGGCCACCAAGTTCTACGAGTATTACCTGGTACCTGCCGCATTTCGGCGTCATTCATCCTCAAAAACGCAAACTACGTGTAGTTTTTGACGCGGCTGCTAAGACACGCGGAGTAAGTTTAAATTCATTACTTCTTCCCGGTCCTGATCTTCTTCAACCATTGTTGTCAATTCTGATGAGATTTAGGGAGAATCTTGTTGCTCTTTGCGGAGATATAAGAGAAATGTTCCCTCAGGTTAAAATTAAAGAATCTGATTGCGATGCACAACGTTTTTTGTGGCGCAATAACCATTCTCACCCTTTAGCCGAGTACAGAATGACAAGTATGATATTCGGAGCCACTTCTAGTCCGTGCACCGCAAATTACATAAAGAACAAAAATGCCTTGAATCATCAAGATCGTTTCCCAAATGCCGTTCGTTCAATATTAAATGATCATTATATGGACGATTTTCTCGGAAGTGTCAGCAGTGTTACAGAAGCTGCTCAATTGGCAGCTGATATTGTAAAAGTGCACAAAGCCGCGGGTTTTGATATGAGGGCATGGGTCTCAAATTGCAAAGAGGCACTCTCACTTCTTTCACCTGATATTTGTGCTGTCGGTACTACAGAGATCGGTTTAGGACCATCCAAAGATCATATTCGTGTTCTAGGTATAACTTGGGATTTTATTAGTGATACATTTCATTTCCTCAAAGATTTCTCAAGTAGTTTACCATCAAAACTAACCAAGCGTACAGTTCTTTCACAATTAATGAGAGTTTATGATCCTCTTGGATTCCTAACTCCTATAATTATCAGAGGTCGTATAATATTTCAAGAGACTTGGAGGTTAGGAATCGAATGGGACCAGGAACTCCCACGCACTTTTGTATCCAAATGGTTATCGTGGTTCGAAGACCTAAGAAAAACAAGTTCGTGGTCTATTCCTCGATGTTATATTTCTACCAACAACCCTTGTGAGAGTCAGCTTCACATTTTTGCTGATGCTAGTCAGCTTGCTTGTGCATGTGTAGCATATTGGCGTTTTCGTTACTCTGACGACTATGTGAAGGTTTCGCTCATAGGTGGAAAAGCTCGCGTAGCTCAAATAAAAGTAACCACAATACCCAGACTTGAACTGCAAGCCGCTCTTATAGCAACTCGATTTGCAGCGTATATTCAAGAAGCTCATAATATAAAACCTTTAAAATTATATATCTGGTCTGACAGCCTAACCGTTTTAAGATGGCTGCGTAGTGACACTCGCAACTTTAAGCCATTTGTAGCCCATCGTGTAGGTGAAATTTTAGAAACAACCAAGGTAGA
Organism: Tinea trinotella; assembly: GCA_905220615.1. Classification (NCBI taxonomy): domain Eukaryota; kingdom Metazoa; phylum Arthropoda; class Insecta; order Lepidoptera; family Tineidae; genus Tinea; species Tinea trinotella. The sequence continues at coordinate 8,693,959 of HG992314.1, forward strand.
TAATTGGAAATACGTACCTACATCGCTAAATGTAGCTGATGATGCTACACGGGCCGATCACAAATTTGAGAACTCATCACGTTGGTTCTGTGGACCACCTTTCCTGATGTTACCGGAACATAGTTGGCCAACAGAACCTACTACTGAAGTTCCCCAATTTCTCCCGGAATCAAAAATGACTGCTCATGAATCATTTTATCAAATTACATTATCGTCATTGCCCAAGCCACTTTCAGCTGATGCACGACGTTTCAGTTCGTGGTTAAGATTCATAAGGGCTACCGCGAGAGCCCACAAATTTTTAACTTTAATTAAACGAGGCGGGCCAAAAAATATCACCGCTGATGATATTTCTTTGGCGGAGGTACATGCATTGCGTCAAAGCCAGTTAGAGTCATTCCCAGAAGAAATTATCAACATTAAGAATAACAAGCCGCTGCTAAAGAAAAGCCGATTGTTTAACCTCTCTCCAGTCATTAATGAAGAGGATCAGTTGTTACACGTATCCGGAAGGATTGGTCGAGCTAACAACGTCAGTGAGAGCATGAAAAGACCTATTATATTAGATTCTAATCACCCTGCTGTCCGGCTTCTTTTAGATAGTTACCACAGAAAAGCGGCACATGGTAATACAGAAACCATTGTAAACGAGGTCCGTCAAATGTATTGGATTTTACATCTTCGGAGAGCACTTAAATCAATAACAAACAATTGTCAGTTATGTCGACTTCTACGAGCCAAACCGTGCCGACCACCAACAGCCGATTTACCTGCCGCCAGACTTGCTCATCATCAAAGACCGTTTTCATTTTCTGGCCTAGACTATTTTGGGCCAGTACAAGTAGTAGTGGGACGTCGACGTGAGAAACGATATGTCGGTCTGTTTACTTGCCTGGTCACACGAGCGCTGCATTTGGAAATAGTGCACAGTTTATCTGCAGATTCTGCAATAATGTGTCTACGAAGGTTCATCGCTAGAAGAGGAACACCTAATGAATTGTGGTCGGACAATGGGACTTCCTTCGTTGGAGCAAATCGTCAATTAAAGTCTTTATATAATGAAGCAATTAAAGATTTCGCTGCAAACGAAAAGATCAAATGGAAGTTCATCCCGCCAGCTTCTCCGTTCATGGGTGGCGCTTGGGAGCGCTTAGTGCGTAGTGTCAAGACGTCTTTAAGATATACGTTACGCGAACGCAGTCCAACCGATGAGGTTTTTTACACACTTTTGACAGAAGTGGAGGCGCTACTAAACGCTCGCCCACTTACCCACGTGTCAGATGACAACACACTTGAAGCATTGACACCATATCATTTTCTGTTTGGAGCATCTTCGGGCCGACCTATTCCTAGTGCTCTCAATGATTGTGCACTTAATGGAAGAACTGCATGGCGCAAGGCTGTACGCCTTGCAGACCATTTTTGGCAGCGATGGACAACCGAGTATCTTCCAACCCTCTTACCACGTGGAGGAGGTGGTGTTATACCCAAAATAGAAATCGGTGATATTGTACTAATTGTGGATGGTAATTTACCCAGAGGTGTCTGGCCTCGAGGACGAGTAACCCGGTTGTACCCAGGAAAGGATGGCATTGTTAGGGTAGCTGATGTTTGTACCTCCGCCGGTGTACTCAAGCGCCCATTAAAGAAATTAGTTATTCTCTAAATGTAAATAGTTTTTATACTTTATAAGAATATAATTTGTTTTCATACTTTATAAGAATATAATTTGTTTTTATAATTATACACATTTTACTTCTACTTATGTCGTCACCCCTAAATTGGTGTTCCATTTATTGTAGCTATTTTTTATGTAATGTTCACACCGGGGCCTGCTATGTTGACGATGGTAGAAGTAAATTGTCACTGTCAATATTTTGATGCGAATAAAATATGGTAAAAAATAGTTGCTCGTTTCAATAAACAATAAATCTAGTAATGGAAATTATTTGAGCAATTACTATGATTTACCTAAAATAATTCAGTTACAAATTGTAACAGATTGTTAATTTAGGAACACGCTTTCTGATCTCCGTATCGAGCTTGCTCAGCGAAAGTAGCCATTCGTATAATAAATACCACGTCGTTTTTTATTGTGATGACATATGACAGCACCCCGCTTGATGTTAAGCTGAAGTGTGGCCTATGACTGGATGTCACTGCTACTACAATCCAATAACTGTAAGTAGCAATCACATCCACTATGCTGGCCTAGTTGGAACGGGCAATTTACAAGCTGATCCCGAAACGCGACTGAATCACTTGTAAGTGGTGGTACTACCCTGGATCGGCAGTCTGGATCAATACTTATTAATTATTTAGCAGACGGAAGAGATAAAAATATATATATAAAAATGTCTTAAATAAGAATCAATAAAACATAAAATGTAATGTTGTCTGCGTTACTTTCACATGAGTATATATATTATGATCATAAACTGTATGCCAACTCGACCATTTAGTCATGCATAGCCAATAGTACTCCCCCGGCGACCAATTCCAATAACGAATGAAGTCGTACGATGAATTTATTCTGATTTTTAATTTCGTTTACTAAACTGACAGCCGCTTCATATCTGTATCTCACTTTATTATCTAAGCCAAAATGAGGTGCAAATAGGTCTATTCAATTTTGACCGGCGACTGAGGCAACTTTGAACGGACTCGTTTTTTTTTCAGTCGTCGGTATTCCTGAATCTTTTCTTGCTGACGATACACTAACCAATGTCACCTCAATTTTTAATTACTTAGAACCTTCATATGCACTATGCGCTACGCGTTAGTCCCGGGTCGATTCCATGTCGGAGCAAAAATTTTTAGCATTTTCATAGCATTTATTTTAAATGCATAGCAAAGTTTCATAGCATTTATTTTTAACGAATAAAAACATAAAAGTTTGAATAAATAAAAATAAGGGGCAGATATTAGTCTGGGTCTGAGTGGTATGCAGACCACTCCTAAATACCCAACCCAGTCTGCCGAACCGCCATTTGAGTCAGTTATTTTTTTTGTAATGTCGCAAATCGTTTTGCTTCGAGATATTTTCTTCATTAGTTAATTATTCGGAATCGGTGTGCATCTCGAATGCTTCAGAATTGTCCCCCGTGTTTTGTTTACGTGGGCTTTCTCATTCGCTGCCATAAACAAATGAACAAGTCATTAGACATTAATATAGGTCACTTTTGCAAAAATAATTATTAATCGCACCTAAACGATATTTTAAATAATAATTATTAATTGAAATATATTATATTTTATAAAAAAAAACTTTCTTATTAAATCTACCAATAAGTTTGACAATGTTAGATCATAGAATTTCTTTGTTGAAAACCTATTATTTTTGTAGATTTATGGACCACACTCCTTCTAGCATCGGTGCTGTCACATGTCGAGTCACAATAAAAAATAAAAAAAAGAATTTATTAATTTATTTAGTCAATCCATGGTTTAAAGCTAACTGGCCAAGTCAACCATATATAACGTCGGCCAAAGGCGCAAACCTTCAAACTTTGTAATACGAGTAGTAAACTTCTAAATGCATATAATAGCAAACCACCTAATAAATCGTTGCAATTTAAAAAAAAACTACCTATCGCCGTCAATTTGTTAACATTAGTCTTGACTATGTTTATAAAATTATTATTCCTTGTTTCTTTTTTGTTGTATTTGTTTATTTTTCAAATAAATAAATAAAGTTAAAGAAAAATAATAATATAATAAAAAAGGTCATAATAGTAAAGGCCATTATAGTAAACTGGTCTAATTTAAATACGTGTACAGTTAAAACAATGAAAGTTTCGAATAGTTAATTGGTTACGCTCATGCGGCGTGCAGTTTGTCCATCTGTGGCCAGGCGCAGCGGCGAATGCAGAAAGATAGCACCACAAAGTTTATGGCGGGGCTAAATGGCGCATGTGCACGGCATATCTACACCAAGTATCGGCAGGGTTTCGCGCTTACAACTTCAATTGCCATGCATATTCTGTTAACAAACTTGAATAGAATTTAGAAGAATCATTAGTTAATAATTTTGTGTAGTATAGTAGGTAATAATATAACCTACTATTGATAATTAGGAATTCATTAAAATTGTTAATGATTAACCAAATCGGAGACATCCTCAAGCAAGCTAGGTTGCCTAGTGCCCATAACCACAGAGCCTGTATGAAGAGAATTGTACATGTGAAGGAAGCAAGGGAGTTGTGTAAGGCTCGTGGTAATGCCTATCCCTGTGGGAAAAAGGCGTGATAATTTGATTTGATTTGATTGGTTAATGATAAAACAACAACTATTATTACCTAATTTAAAAAAAAATGTTACACACATTGAAAGTAAGAAACAATTTTTGACCGGTTGAAGCAGCTGTGAACAAACTCGGTTTTCTCAGTCGTCGTCATTTTTGGACCTCCTTTTGCTTATAATCAGGCGGGTCGAATTCAGATGTCGTGTCTCAATAAAAACAATCTTTTAATAATGTATGAAGGAATAAAACGTTACAATAATTTTCCTGAAAAGAAAGTTCGAAAAACAGTTAATAAAATATGTGTGTGACAATTTATTTTAGATTAAATTATTAATTTGAAAACATCTAAATATTGTATTTATTTAATACAAAATGTATTTTTTTAAAAGCACATATCGATTGGCCTTAAGAAAATAAAGATTTTTTAGGAAATTACAATAAGGCGACAGTGGTGTAGTGGCAGTGCAATGGCTACACAAACCGAGAGCACGAGTTCGAGATCACCCACCGGTACCAATGTATCTTTGATATATGTACTTTGGTTTTCTTGTTTCTAAGAAACAAGCACTTTAGTAGCTTAGTGTAGAAATGTGAAAAATACCAAAGATACATTGGTACCGGCAAGTGATTTTAAACTGGACGATCTCAATTTCCGTGACCATTTCACTACTACTAGACAACGGTCTTTTTACCTACCCAGGAATTCTCTCCATCATATAACCTTGTTTTTTGTTTTCTTCGTACTTATGCTCTAAGTCGTACCTCTTCTTTTTTTATTGTGACTCGACATAACCCTTTATGTTAAGCTGGAGTGTGGTCCATAAATGCCACTGCTACTACAATTCAATAACTGTGAGAAGCAATCACATCCACTATGCCTAGTTGGAACCGGCAACTTACAAGCTGATCCCAAAACACGACTAAATCACTTCACGGTCGGTATACTTGTAAGTGGTGGTATTACCCCGGATCGGCAGACTGGGTACCACTGCTTTCAACTTTTTTACCACACTTCTAGCTCAAGTTACCTCTACTTACTTACAATCAGACATGTCGATGAATCGTATTACAATAAATAGAATCAAGTTCGCATCGATATTGAATTAGAATTGTAATTTGTTGATTATGGCAAGAATATGGGTGCAGTGGTCGGCGGGCAACCAGAGCGTGAGCACGCGACTGGCTTCGCTAATTAAACAGATACTATACTATTCTTTTCATAAACGCAATGCTTTCTCCGCATAGGTCTGGATACATTGATATGCTGCCAAATATATTAGATACGCGACAACAGGCGTGGCGCATTGGTTACTTAGCACAACAGTTTGCTACGCGCAAAAGTCGCAAGCTTAATTCCCGGTCGGAGCAAATGTTTGTTTTATTGCTTTTATTTGTAGTAAGGACTTTGATTCTTAGAATGGACCTAGGATTTTTTTTTATTCATTTCTATACTAAGCTACTAAAGTGCTTGTATCATAGAAACAGGACAACCAAAGTACATATTTTCAAAGATATATTTGTCTCGTGCTATAATGAACTCGTGCTCTGGGTTTGCGTAACCATTGCACTCCCACTACACCACGGTCGCCTCTTAAAGTAATTTATGTTTTTTTATATATTTCCATACATTCCAATGTTCAATTCCTAGGTCCATTTTAATCTGTTTGTATAGTAGGTTGTTACAAATTAATGATATATTTTCATGTTTTATTGTTTTTTGAACCGGGGCCATTCAGTTTGCGTGACGATTTCACTACATGCCTGTATCAAACTTCTAGATCGACTTTTATTAAAAATCTGGGCGTTTAAAAAAAAATAATTTATTATAATATTTAATGGGCATAAAAACATATAAATTACTTTAATGAACTTCGTAATAAAAAATCGTATTTACAAGTATGAAAGCTCTAATATTAAACTACTAATTAATTTCATTACACTTTTATCGCAATTTTATTACATATTTAATTCTTGTCAGATCCTAAAAACTATCTAATAGCCATCTCTACCTGTTAATAAAACACTACATACAAACCGATTAAGTTAATAAGTACAGTCAGAATCGAAGAGCAGAAAATTACTCTTAAATTGTATTACCATAAAATTTTACCTATCGTTCGCAAAATATACAAATTTCTATTCCGAAGAGAAACCTCTGTATAGAATCACAGTTCATCTTAATAAAAAAAACATTTTTTTTTAAGGAAACCCCGATTTAAGTAACACTTATAGTAAGAAACAACTTTAGTCATAGCACCTTAGTTATATCCCTTTAATGTCTCTTGCATTCTCATGGTGAATCATCAGATACTCCAGGTCTTCAATTTTATAACGGCTTAGCTCAGCTAAAAGTGAGTAATAATTTTAGTTAAAACACTATAGTTCCTGATCTCAGAGAATTCATGATCCGGTTCTTCAGATCCAGGATCTTTCATCGTAATCAGACGCATCGTAAACGGTCTATTCGTTTAGGAGCACAGACTGACACAGATACACAGACACGTCAAACTTATAACACCCTTCTTTTTAAGTCAGGGGTTAATAAGATAAAAAGTCGGTATTCATCTCTGTGTGAATGTGGCCGGCATAGTGACGGCGTCTAAGGCAGCCGTGAGCTGAGACGTTTTTTTTTAGCGGTCGGCGCTCTTGACTCTATCATGCTTACCATCGGGCAGATCGAGGTCAGATGTCGAGTGACGGTAAAAAAGAATGGTAAGTAATTATTTATTTATTTAATAATTTATAATGTAATATAATAAACCTAAATGATGTTTAAACTGTTTAAATATTTATATACAATTTAACGTCATTTTGTCGTAGTAAATTGACTTAAAACGTGTTTAATGCCTGTCTAAAGCGCGTTAAAATTTTTGTGGTAACACAGTACTTGTTTCATAGACTGAAAAACCATCACATCATCAAGCAGTGTGCGGTCATACTATGGTATATTATGCCGTCAATGTCAAAAAACTGCAAGTGACAGATCGTGCAATTTTTAATTATTTGTAAAGCTTGTATTTCTTAAATATTAATATGTAATCATTTTTAAGTTCATCAAGTATAGACAAGCGTTTAAAAGCTGTTTAACGTGTCTCTTTGTGCACCCTCTACAAGACTCCGTCAGAAAAGTTTTAGTAAAGCTTTTCTACCGCTTTATTAAAATCATCATCATCTTCACCCTCATGTAGTGGATGAAGTGTTTCATCTTCATCCACTGAAGACATTATAACTATTTTACGGTAGACTAGGCTGTATAGACTAAGTTTCCTTTGCCTTCCCAGAAAGGGAGAATTGAACTGAAGAAGAAGAAAAAAGAATGTGACAAATAATATATATTTCTGTTTTGCCGACGGTACATAACTACGAAATAAAATACTTAAATAATAAACAAGGAAAGAACACGAAACAAATAAACGAGTTGTTGAATTTAACGAATCATAACTTAATAAAACACGACTCTTTCCTGAAATTCAAACCCCCAATGTTTATTCATGAGAATTTCGTCTCACTTTCCTAACATTTCTAAATATAATGCTAACATGAACGCAAACGCGTAACTCCATTGCAGCCGTGCCTCACAATAATCACAAATACATTCTCTCAACAATACTATTTGCTGCTGAATTTAAAAAAATACAATTTCTTTTTCATTAAGACTCGACATTTGACCTCGACTGATGGTGAGCGCCGACGATTGACAAAAACTGATTCAGTTTACGATTATCCATGCCGGCCAAAGGTCCTTGAAGGATCCAAGCAGAGGCGTAGCTACCGCCGTATCTGCCGTATCAATTATACGGGGCCCCCAACGAGACAAAGCAAAAATTAATGAAAACTTCGATGGGTCAGGAATGCCATCAGCTATAAATGATTTAATAAAACAGTTTGCCGAAAAAAAGGCATGAAGAGTGTATATTTAATTTAAATTGTTTGTAAAAAATTGGAAAATGTGAGATAATTATTATGAATGAATATTTCCTTTAAGTTCATGCACATTTTTTTGTGAGAAATCTTTACTCTTCCTATGGGCCCCCAATCAATTTTTTATAAGGGGCCCCGCCAATAATGCTACGCTTCTAGATCCAAGGTTATTGGATGGGGATTTCACATAAGCATTCCATTGATTGATTGTTTTACGATTATCGAAATATACGAAAATAAATAAAATAATTGTTTACCCAAGCGTTTACTTAACGTACGTTATTTACACAGTAGCATCAAGCGACGAGATTTATCTTATGGAGAAAGTTAATATTTCGGCAAAGAATGTGTTGCATCCACTAGAAAGCTAAAGGCTCTTCATTCATACGCAAAACGATCTTTAATATAATTTGACATGTAGAAATCCAAAAGCAACATTGAACAATAGTTCTGAATGAGAGAAAGGTCCTTATTTGCATACTTACAATAGCTATGAGGAGATATTACAAAACAACTTATAATAACAAATGTTACCGAATTATTATGATTAGACTTACGTAGATATTAAATCATAAACATAAATCAAAGTTGCGAATGTTATCATGATAATCTTATAATATATAAAATATCATCATCATAATAATTTACCTTGGACCGAGGCAACGATTAAGGGAAACCGTTTTTTAGTCATTGGCGCTCTTGAATCTTTCCTTTTTTCGTGTGACTTGACATCAGCGGGATTAGGATTAGTTAAAACGATTATCGTCTCTAGTTGGTGATTGTCAAAATAATAAAAGCTAGGGCAAATCCAATAAAACGAGACTATTATTCGTTGTGACGAATATCGTGTGTGCGACGACACGTTTGATCATTATCATCAATAGTCTTAATTTGGTGGATTTAGCCTAACTTTTATTATTTTGCCAATTGTCGACGAGAGACGATTTATCGTTTTAACTTGCCCAACCTAACTCCGCTGACCTTGACCTGCCTGGTGGTAACCAAGATTGGTTGTAGTTTTTAAATGAGTTAGAGCAGTTGGCGTTGACCCTAAGGCCTTTACTGCGTCATTTGAAGTGTAGCTACTAAGAGGGCCTTAGTTCGCCGAAAAAAGGTGATCAAGAGGACCTCCCCTTGCTTATATCAGGCAAGTTAAGGTCAGATGTCGAGTAATAAATTAAAAATAATATGTTAATTTGGTTTATTTAATTAAAATAGACTACTTATAACTGTCGTTTAAAAGATTCTTATTTCATTAGAAGAATTTCGAAAGAAAAATTCGAATAGATGAATATAATTTTTAAAACTATTAATTAAGTCTGTGCCTATTAATTAATTTTACGACAATAAAATCAGATAATTATTAATTAAGTATAATTTTGCAGTGTTTGAAAGTATGTTATAAAAATAAAATGCTACTTTGTAAAAAGCGTGAGGCGTGACATCTTTCTCAGCTTAATGGGTCGAAATTAAAAAGGTTATACTTGAAACAATGTTTCTCTAAATATATTACAATGTTCGCTCCGTTTAGTTTCTGTAATGAACAATTAAAAAGGCACAAGGTGAAAAACGCCTAAATATAAATAAAGGTTTCTTTGAAGTTTAAAAATTAACTCTGCTATTTTTGTACAGGCGTTTTTAGGATCAAATTAGACATTATAATTTTCTAAGGCGGGAAGACAATGGTTTTAAAAATTTCAATACGTAGCGTCGGATTAAAATATCAAAATAAACGCGAAAATATTTAGGGGTGATTGCTATTAAAGGACACTGCTAAACACAGGCCTCCTCCTTAGAACGCTGTTCCTAACGACAAGATGCCAGTTGCATCCACCGGTTATTCGTTACTCTTATTATGTCGTCATTCTACCTAGTAAGAGGCCTACCTACGCTGCACCTCATGATTCGTGGTCTCCACTCAAGAACCTTTCTTCCCCAACACATCTTCGAGCGATGTGTCTATTCTATTGCCACTTTAGCTGGCAAATCCTACGAGCTATATCGGTGATACTGATTCTTCGGCGAATATCCTCGTTTTGCATTCTATTGCACAAAGACACTTTAATCTAAGCATAGCTCTCTCACTCTATTGCCCGCTGAGCTTTTCCAACTGGCCAACAGTTCTATGAGTATATAAGTACTTAATTAATAACCTTACTTGTATTAGATTTCTAATTGACAAGGCAACGCATAAGCCATAGACAATAGTAACATAGTTTTTTCAATAAGTCAACCTCTTGTTAAGCCCTCGACATATATTTTGGGTATAAGAAAACAATGACGTGAAATCGGCTAATCTAAACCAAGGCTAAATCTATTAATATCAAAAGAAAATTAACCGCCTTATTAAAATATTGTGAAAATATAGCTCTTTAATTAAATAAATGGTGATAGCTAATTGTCTTATTTATTTAGACAAACAAATAGATCTTATCATTTAGATTAAATATAATACTAAACAATCATAATTTAACTGTTACTAAAGTCAATGACAGCAATCCTACCTAACTTAATAATTTAATCAAATGCAAAAGCTGGGTTACCTAGTCCCTAAACCCGTAGAGCTTATACGAAGAGAATGGTGGATGTAAGGGAAGCGAGGGAGTTGCGCCAGGATGCCCAAAATGGAAAATTTCAAAAAATATAGGCAAAGACAAAGCTTTCCAGTTTCCACGATTCTGACATAATTATTTACGGTTCTTTACATCCAAAATAACTATAACCCAAAATAACTAAACCTGTCTAAATAAATAATTAATAATGCGAATATTTAATACTACGACGAGGATCATTAAATATTTTTAAAAATGAAATGTGTGCATAAATAAATTCTTTCACACATTTTCCTGTATCACAAACTGCATAGGTATTGTTTCGAGAAAACGGGTCACTAATAGCGGTCATTGCGAAAACTAACTAAACTCCGGCAACAGAGCCAATGGACTGGAAAGCAAGGTCTGTCAGCGAGACCACCTCTTTGTATTATAATAGTAGCGTTCTCATTAGAACCAGTTGAAACAATACCACAGGAAGGAAACGACGGATGTCGAACACAACCGCGAGAAAACTATCACACTACGCTTGCAAACAAAAACCACTTCGTTCCACTGAATTTAACCTTACTATAAATAATCGTTGCAATACTGTAATGACATCAGTCGCAACACGGTAAGGGTCGCTCGTATCACCATGATGTTGGTCAAAAGTGTATTCGCGGTTATAACTCTAGTGTCATTCTCATCAGCCGTGTTACATACAGCAGTGTATCATAAAGAAGAGTTATCAGAAGAAAAAACACCATACGATTATGTCAGGGAACGTCTGGATGCAATCGGAACGGACAAGGCTTCTGGAACGCCATTAGCTGGTTCATATCAAGTGGAAGAAAGTGAGGATTATCCGGACCAAATAGAAGGCGCCGCATCCAGTGTTGTGCTGGGAAATGCCGTCGGAGGAATTGGTGGTTTAGGATTGGGACAAGGAATCGGGATTGGGGGAATCGGTGGTCTCGGTGGACTTGGACTTAATCAAGGAATCGGTCTTGGATATGGTGGAGTCGGTGGTGTTGGCGGTATTGGAGGTGTAGGAGGAGGAATCGGTGGTCTTGGAGGAATTGGTTTACAACAAGGTGGTGTTGGATTAATTAACCCAGCAATTAATGGTCTCGGAGTTGGTGGTTTGGGACTGGGTGGTGGCCTGCTTTACCATCCCATCGTCGGTGCTCAAGCCGGAGGCGGTTATGTGGATAAGAAAGCTTACGATGCCGCACAAAAGAAAGCTGGTGATGAAAATTTAGAGAAGTTTGAGAAGAAGGCAGAGGAACAAACAAAACACGGCGAAGAAGGATATCAGCAGGGTGCAGTTGTTGCCAAAGCTGCCAAAGGTGACTCCAGTTTTTACAAGGACGAGGAAGCCAAAAAGAAAGCCGCTGGGGATGAAAAAGAATATCATGGTGGACAAAAGTTTGATAAACATGGTGAGTTATAAATTTAGGTTTTTATACATTTCTATACTAAGCTACTAAAAGTGGCTGTTTCATAGAAACAGGACGCCCATAGTACATAGGTATATCAAAGATACATTTTTTTCTTACATTTTTATACTAAACTACTTTATATTGCTTGCATCGTGGAAACAGGACAACTATAGTACATATATCAAAGATAAAATTTAAATGGTATAAATTATTTGCTAAATATAATATATCATTAAACCTGCAATTACATACAGGTGCCAACGAGGAATTACATAAAACAGCAAAAAGTCACAAGAAAGGGCACGTGAGCAAAGGCTACAAATCTTCGAGCAGCAAGAATGAGGAGGAAAAAACCGAAAGCTTCTACGACGAGGCTCACGATGAAGGAGACCACAAGATTGCTGGACAAAATGCTGGATCGTTTGGAGAGAATGCTGCTTCTTCCTTTAAGGGTGCCCACGAGGAGAAGATTTTGGATGCCAATGCGCAAGGAAAAGAAGGGCATCATGTGTCAGAACATAAGGTCGATGACTCTTCTGCTAAGAAGGTTGGTAAACTGTTATTTACCTTTTATATACTTTATTGCAAAAAAAATATTATTTTTACAATCGTGACTAAATAACTAAATGGGCTCTGACTACATTTTGTGCAAGGAAAATTTACATTTAAAAAGAAAGACTTGTCAAAGGTACTTACAACAAAAGATGGTGGTCATATTAGCCTTTTTTGGTATAGTGACACATCTGACCTCCACCCACCTGATGGTAAGCAAGAAAAGTTTAAGGATGCCGGCGACTGCGAAAACCGATTCTTTGCGGTTGCCCCAGTCGCCATCACAATGCCGGCCAAATAGTCTGCCGACTCGAAATAGTACCACCAATTTCAAGGGTACAGACCACAATAATAATAAATAGGCAGACAATGGAGCGGCGCTAGCGATCCTGACAACTCCCACGCTGACCTCATTATTTTCAAACAAGCTCTACAAAATCATATCTACTATATTACTCGGATAATTATATTTCTATATCTAATTTTAACACAATCGTCTGATTAACAGGGTGAATTCTCCCAGCATGGCTACAAGGGTGGTGCTGAACAATTGGAGAAATTCAACAACCTTGGAGCGCACTCTGTCCATGGTCACCAAGAAGCCAGCGGTGGTTACCAGCAGAACAAAGGGATCCTGCCCATACATCACCGTTGATAGTCAATGAAGTCACCATTTTAATACACTTTTTCAATACATATTGCATAAAAATTGTGTTTTACTTTCGTTCGAAAAATAGAAAAAATACAAAATTTCGTTTAAATGGCTTTAAATAAAAGGTCAGGTGTTATACTAGAGTGGCACCCAGTCTGCCGATCCAAGGTAGTACCACCACTTACAAGTATACAGACCGTGAAGCGATTTGGTCGCGTTTCGGGATCCGCTTGTAAGTTGCCGGTTCCAACTAGGCCGGCATAGTGGATGTGATTGCTACTCACAGTTATTGAATTGTAGTAGCAGTGGCATCCATTCATAGACCACACTCCAGCTTAACATCAAGCGAGATGCTGTCATATTATGTCGATTCACAATAAAATAAAAACTTGACCAGCCCAAGTGTTCTCCCCGTTAAACGCGATAGTAAGCCGCATAAAATTTGTTTAATTAAATAATCAATGTTCGCGCAAAATCTAAATACTATATTCTCACTTTTAAAACTTCAAGCGAAACATGAAAAAGTACCTCTGTGCGGTAACCGTAAACTGAATGGGAGTTCTCAGTCGCTCTTATATCTTCCCTTGTTTATCAAGGTTAGAAGTCGCGTCTTAATAAATAAAAGTTTTAAAATTAAACACAAAAAAATGTTTTTAAGACATTTATTGAACAAATAAGTATTACATTTTTACCTAAATACAATTTTAGCATGCATTTTTAAAAAGAAATAACGAAAATATAATATCTGTATTTTATTTAAACGTATAGTTCAAAGGACGTAAGGAAATTTAAGGTGAGCACGCACTTGTTCGCGCCGAACGATCCAAACTCAAAGAAGTTTCTAATGTTTTCGCACACCTGGGGGCCGCGCCGACCGTTCGGTGACCGGGCAACTTCAATGGTAAAAAAATTAAATTCATTCCCATTTGTCAAAAAGTTACGCGGTCTTTGTTTGTTTTAATAACAACTTTGATTAATTTTTAATTTTAACTTTTATTCGTTACTGTCAAAACGAAGCCCATTGCCATTGTCACTTCACCAGGGCCGGACCATGAGTTTAGGGGGCCCTGGGCTAATACTACTTAGGGGCAAACCTAATTACTCAAAGTATAAGAAAAAAATAAGTCAGTTCGAAGTACCAACACCTGAACGTAGACTTGAATTAAATGATTAATCGCAGGTTTTACAGGGCTGCAAACTTTATGATCTGTTTAATTTTATAAAATTATGGATTTTTTCGCATTATCGTCTATTTTTGACTTTGACTTGACTTACGGGGCCCTGGGCTGAAGCCCAAAATGCCATATGGTAGATCCGGCCGGGCCTGGTGACTTGTTTTACTCGTATTTTTTTTACATTTTTTAAGTTTGTACACTTAAAATGTTTGTATTATGAAAACTAGACGACCAAGGAACCAAAGATAAATTGGTGCCAGCAAAAAAATTTGAACCAAGTCTCGGTTTGCGTGACCATTTCACTGCCACTAAACCACGGTCGCCCTATGATTTCATACAAAGACTTCTAAAATTCGGTTTGTTCGGTGCAGACAAGTGCGCGTTCATCTTTGTTACTATAAAACTAATCATGTATTTTAGTGTGAACACAGCCTAAAAATACATGCAGAAAAAATTAACTAAAAATTATTCCCACATTAAAAAAAAGTAACATTCTTTTCTTAGCTTATAGCTGTTTGAAAATAAAATTTAACGATTTTTGGTGAAGTTACACTTTTTGCCGAATCCATCACAATATACAAACCATGGTGTTGGTTGCGATTGTGGATTTGAATAATATCCTGATTCATCGCTGCTCTGTGATAGCCTACAATATAAAAATATATATAATTTTACTTTTGTAAATGTCTCTATGTTCAGCAGTGGACACCTTCTGGCTGATGATGATGATGAAATGTCTCTATTATAGTCTGTCCAAGCCGAAATGACGCGCTCCTCCACTACATTTAAGCACACGTGGGACTATAAAATATGGATGCAACACACCGAAATTGCAATTGTAATTGGTCATTTAGTTGCTGGTTAGACGCAAAAGGAGAAGCACGCTGATGAAGTATGGTTAGTAATATTTGTATTCACACATTTAAATAAACTAATAAAGTAGAGGGGCGCGTCATTTATTGTTAGACAAGCTATACCAATCAAGATGGGAACTTGATCGATTCAAATATCGACAGATTTCCATACTTGCCAGTTATTGTTATACAATACGATGAATGACGTTAACTGTGGACCTCACTAGAATGACGTCATAAGTGACGTCATGTTTTGTTACTTTGACAACGTTTCAGGACATTAGGACATTCAGGACGGCAGATAAAAAGAGCTGGGATTGAAGCTGCGCAGTAACTAGTTTTGTTACCCACTTGCTTTTTAATTTATTTTTTTACTGTGACTCGACATATGACAGCACCTTGCTAGATGTTAAGCTGGAGTGTGGTCCATGAATGGATGTCACTGCTACTTCAATTTAGTGAATAGCAGTCACGTCCACTATGCCGGTCTAGTTGGAACCGGCAACTTACAAGCTGATCCCGAAACGCGACCAAATTACTTCCGGAGCTCTTCTAATCTGCTGATCCTCATACTGTGCAGCTCAAAAGTCAGCACTCTTTTTATCTGCGGTATAATACTCACGAGTACCAACGAGCGAGTACTAACGAGTACCAACGAGTATGCAGTACTCGTTCTTACATTTATGTATAGAAGTGAATCTTGGGTGTGGCAGAATAAGCATGAAAGTAGTTTAACGCTGTAGAAATGCGGTCAATAAGGATTGTATGTAGAGTGCTGATAGCGGATAGAATAAGGAATAGCATTGACAAAGGAATGCTTTGATGGTTTAGGTACATGTAAAGGATGAATGAAAGTAGATTGACGAAAGCAATTTATAAATCTGATGTGAATGGATGCGTTAAACAAGGCAGGCCCAGGAGGGTGTTTTCCGATTAAATCGAAGACGTCCTCAAGAAAGCTGGGTTGCCTAGTGCCCATAACCGTAGAGCTTATATGCGGAGAATTGTGGATATGAAAGAAGCGAGGGAGTTGTGTCAGAACCGTGGCATTGTCTTTGCCTATCCCCGTAGGAAAAAGGCGTGACAATTTGATTGATTGATTTTTCATAATACTTACCACATTTAAATTGTTTTTAGTCACGAAATAAATAAATTTGTATATATAAAATCTACTCTACTTGTAGGTACCTAATTTGATTTCATAGTTTATTTTTAAAAGCATGATTTTAGAGATTCTTTAAAAAGTTGGAGTACCCTGGAGAGTCAGGAGCGGACGGTGGTGTGAATACTGTTGAGCTTATCCTATTGGATATGTTTGACCTCTGAAAATATTAAAAATTGTTAATAATAAAACAAGATATTACTAAAAGGTATTCCAGACCAACCGATGCTTCTACACAGCCTACGTAATTAAATCCAGACAAACTCATCACGATGTCTCCCTAACGACTGATTTTCTTATAAGAAAAGTGCACACATATACAAATTGTATATTATAGTACAGGTAACTGGTACTGATTAAAAATTATTTTTATTAAGGCCTAACATACAACAGCATCCCTAAGCTAAAGCCCTGAGCCCTTAAGCTGAAGAGCAGTCCGTGAATGGGGAAACTGCTACCTACAGTTAATTAATTGTATAATGCAAATAAAATAAGAATAAGACGAAATCGGCGCCATTTTGTGACGTCTAACTCTCCAACCAACTTCACTTTAGTATGGTGTCTTTTTCTTTGCAGACCGTCAAGAAATAGACACCTTTAAATCAGTCGAGTGAAGTTTTAAGCAGTCAAGTCAACAGACCGTCCTATTCTCATTCTAATAACATAGTAAGTAGCGTTGCTACAAACGCGGTTAGGCAGACTGGGCAAATGATTGTCTGCCTACCACTCCTAAAATTCTGTTCTATACTAATAGAATAAGTTTTTTAGGCGTTTTAAAATCATTATCGGAATAGGTTAAAGCAATACCTCTTTTAATGATAAAACTCACTCTCGGACATTTAAATAACAATTTCTACACTTAGCTACTAAAGTGCTTGTATTACAGAAACAGGACAACCAAAGTACATTGGTACCGGTAAGTGGTTTCGAGCTGCTACTACACCACGGTCACCATATATAAATTATGCATTAAACTATGTGAAAGATTTTTCAATACAGTAGTCTACGCTCTCGGACCTCCCCTTTTTTTTTTTTTATTGTGACTCGACATATGACAGCACCCCGCTTGATGTTAAGCCAAAGTGTGGTCCATGAATGAATGTCACTGCTACTACAATTCAATAACTGTGAATAGCAATCACATCCACTATGCCGGCCTAGATGGAACCGGCAACTTACAAGCTGATCCCGAAACGTGACCAAATCACTTCACGGTCTGTATACTTGTAAGTGGTGGTACTACCCCGGATCGGCAGACTGGGTACCACTGCCTACCACTCTTTGATAACCAGACCCGAAGCAAAAATCCATCTCTTTTTTTTTATTAACAAATATTTGCAATATTTAACATTATTAACATTATTAACAAATAAAAGCTATGAAACAAATATTTGCTCCGACCGGGGATCGAACCCGGGACTTTACGCGCAACAAACCAGTCGCTAAACCGTTCGTCCACGCCTGTCGTCAAGCATACTTAGCATCAAACATAGTAATAAGCATGATTGGTATACTTGAGGATGTAATATGAAGGAAGCTAGAGAATTGTGTCAGGATCGTGGAAGTTGCGCTCGGTGAGAATTGGGGCTAGACAATTTAATTGATTGATTAAAAACTTACTTGGCTGTGTATGCTGTAGTTAGATCTTTGTTTACTCATCCGTGATGGTGTGATCAAATTTGATTGATATGACTGTTTAAACATAAATTTAATTATTATTAATAGCTCATTTAATTGACTAACTGCTTGGCAAGGACCTTCCTCTCTTCCGTAACCCACGTGTCGACACTTCTCACCTTCGGCCGGCATAGTGACAGAAGTAAGTGGACCTTCCCTTGCATAGTTTTGGCCGGGATAGTGACGGCGATTGAGGCAGCCGTGAACTGACGCGGTTTTTCAGTCGTCGTCATTCTTGGACCTCCTCTTGCTTATCACCAGGCGGGTCGAGGTCAGATGTCGTGTCACAATAAAAAAAAGTAACATTAGACAAGTGGCGTGACATGTGACAGCACACATGTGTTAAGCTGAAGTGCAGTCCATGAATAGAGGCTATAGTAGAAGTCGTTAAATAACAGCAATTAGCAGTCGCATCTATTGACCTGCCTAACTAAAAACCTATGTAAATATTAAGAAGGGTAAAAGTTAACATACACAATATGGTGTAGATTTGGCTGGTCTCTTGTATGAGGGACTACCCTGGATCATATTTGGCGATAAACCATTCGAGCCCTGAGATAATGGTATGTGAAATGGTGACAAGGGTTCTGCGAAAAGAATAAAAAATATATATTTACTGTGTCTTGTCGATATATCACAAAACAAACTGAAGAGGACCTCAAGTGCGGAAACACTGTAACTGTATATCACAAAACTGTGCCTGATCTTAGGCTGGAGTGCGGTCCATTTATAACTACAGTTCAACAAAATCCACTATGACAGCCTAGTTGGAACTGGCAACTTACAAGTCGAGCTTCAATCAACGGATTGGGCACCACTGCCCTACACTCTTTTAATTATTAATAATTGTTGAATAATTTGAATTGTTTTTTTTATATTTAAGTATGATGTATTTTTCTAATCTGTGTCTGTTAATCTCATTAGGAAATAAGGTATTTCATAATTGCATATTTCACTGTAAGTTTTATTACTGTCGCATAAAGCACACATCTGTTTAAATTGCCAGTCGCAGTTAACTTATGTACACTGCATAATTTTTGGTAATCCATTATTTATTTTTACTAGATTATATTAGATAAAATACTTTTTTTATTAGAATTACTTAATAAATTTTAGTAATATTTTTTTAATGCGGCTCTCTGTGACCTTTGATGACTGCAAAGCTCTCGAAACGTCAGAATAATAAAATAAAATTTTTGAATCAAAACCAAACTTAATGCGATAGTAAGCCGCATAAACTTTGTTTAATTCATAAACTTTAGTAATTTTATTTCCAGTAAATTATTATAATTACTTAAAGTAAAATTACTAAAATTTATTTACTACATATTATTATTAGTAATAATTCTTACTTGTCTGATTAGAAAGTTCAAGTTTTAAATTCTTAATTATTTTTTTGTACTCTATTAGTTGGGCATTCTGCTTCTGACAAAGTTCAGAGACACGTCTTAATTCATTTCGAGCACTATAAAACTTCTTTGTCTACAAACATACAATATTTAGTAAATATTACAATGGCAGTATGCGAAATGGCCACAGTATTTGGATTTATGCTGTGAAAATAAGTGCAAGGATCATAGGATCATATCATAGGAACAAAGTCCTTACATCATATTTAAAAAGTTCTTGGGCTCCCAAGGTCTGGAATAAGTACTTTCAATGGATTAAATGCCCAAGGCGGTATGGGTGTGGTCTATATTTGTTTAAGTTGCGGTAAAAGTGTACATGTCACAATAGCCTTGCGACAGGAACTGCTTTCCTGACTTTCCTGGTTGCCACACAAAGTACCCAGCATCCACATGGAAAAACCATGAATGCTAAGAAAAATGACTCGGGTAAAATTATAATATAAATCATAATTATTTGTATGTAGACATAAGTCAACATAAATAAGGAAATTATATAAGTAGGAATATTTTTATACTACAACAAATATAGTCAGTATATTCTATTCTATGACATTTATTTTTTGTTATTTTGACATGACACCTCGTCTCGCCTGATGATAAGCAAGAGGAGGTCCAAGAGTGACAATGACCGAGAAAACCGAGTTTGTTCAAGGCTGCCTCAGTCGCCATCACTATGCCGGCCAAAGGTGCTTCTTCACGCAATTGCTTTAAGGATCCAAGGTCATAGGATGGAGAGAACACATGGGCAGGCAAAAAATTTCACTTGTCGATTGATCTACAAAGAAGCTCCGGCGCGAAATATAAGTATAAGAATTTATCAACTCACTGATTGCAAAAGGTAAGACAACAAACGACGCCTATGTTGCCTTTGAAATTGTAAAACTTCACAAGATTTCTTTATTATCTCTTCAGGCTCAGTAAAATAATCTTGTATCTCAGGTTTCATCTACAATTTATATATAAGATCATCTACAATTTATATCAACATATAATATTAATTTACAATAAATTCTTGATTTTCACTACTTACATCAGGAACTAACTTCATAATAGAGCAAGGAAGCTGGCAAACAATACAAACACTATCTCTAACATCTGGAAATAACAACCAACGTATAACCTTAACTCTTTGATTAAGAATACTGCTTGATATCATTTTTTTATCGAATCCAATTTTTTACTTATTTACTAGAAAAATGTAGTTTAACACAATACGAACCATTGTCCAAACAGGTATTACAAAACATATGACCACAAGAGGTTAAATGAAGTGTTATTCCCGGAGCCAGTTGGGCAAAACATTTATTACAGTGAATCCAATCCATATTTATTCATGCACATTAAATTATATAAGTAATCTAAATAAAATAAATGCGACCATCCAACGATTTTGCAAATTTCTCCATCGCGCCTTTTTTGACAGTTCACAACTCTTGAGTACAATGTTCCTTGGTTCACAAGTTATACCAACTGCTAGAAAATAATATCTAGCAAATAGGTCACCATTCACGCTTCGGTAAGTTAGTGTTGATAATTCTGTTCCTTTAAACCTACAAATATACTGTCAAATTCAGAATACATTAATCTGATCTTAAGGTAAAATGCAACTGACCGACAACAGTTCTACTCGTACACAGAAATCGGAACAAGAGTTATGAACGACCAGCGGTCGGTCGGTTTATCGGAACGTGAGTAGACCCCATTAGTTTAGTTTATTTTTCTTGTTGGTAAATTAAAGGCATTAAAGGCAATGGTCAAACGTTAATTGTATTTTTTTATATGTCAACAAAAACCTCGGCTTACCCTAAAATTGTAGTTACTTTAATACACATTACTGTATAAACTAGTAATCGAAATTGGATAGAAAATTCACGCGTGCATTCTGCGATCGGCCACGACCGGAAATAGAACCCAGTATCTATTGCTTAAGGCGCGAAAAGACTCGCACTAAGTACTCGCATTATAATTCCTCTGCACCTTTTATTCGAGCAGTTCTTTTAACTGCTGGGTCCTCGCGTACGTAGTCGCTATAACATAAGTAGATCATGCGACTCTTACCCAAAGTTATTTAGTTATTTACCTGTAGTAGCAGTCACCTCAATTCATGGACCGAGCTCCAGCTTAACATCAGGCTGCCATACGTCGAGCCGCAACTTAGTATGAGTAGTTACGCCTTAACTGACACCGACAGACGCTGGGTTAGATTAGCGGTTGTTTTCGACCAATATGCAGGCGAAAATTTGTTATTTCATTTTTAATTTACAAAGTAATGATATTGTGTACGTAGAAATATCAAAAAAATATATACTCTTAAGTACTTTATATACTTTGTAGGTATACCTTTGTTATCCATGGTCTAACCAGTATATATATTTTTTATTGTGACTCGACATATGATAGCACCCTGCTTGATGTTAAGCTGGAGTGTGGTCCATAAATGGATGCCACTGCTACTACAATTCAATAACTGTGAGTAGCAATCACATCCACTATGCCGGCCTAGTTGGAACCGGCAACTTACAAGCTGATATCGAAACGCGACTTCACGGTCTGTTTGTATACTTGTAATATAACAGGATTATAAGTATTATAACACGTCATCCAATTAGGTAAACCGTATACTCTTCTTCCTAAGTTTGAGGTATACGGTTTACCTGACTGAATGCATGGGTAGATAGCTGACATTCGGTGTGAGCGGCGGGCGCTACAAACGCAATCACATCCACTTTGCCGGCCTAGATGGAACCGGCAACTTACAAGCTGATCCCGAAACGTGACCAAATCACTTTACGGTCTGTATACTTGTAAGTGGTGGTACAACCCCTGAGATGTAGGCAGACTGGGTACCACTGCCTACATCTCTCTATCTAATCCAATTTATAAAAAAATATTTCATAATTAATAAGGAAATTTATTTCTTAATTTAATAATTTTTAGGGGGAAAACCTTATGGACACAAACAACAATTGATAAGATTACCTGACCCTCTGGCCTTTAAAAGAGTAAAGTTTATATAAATAAAATGTACACGGGGAGTTTGCTTATCTATCACAAGGTACCAATCTATAGAAACCACTAAAAACAATAGCACAGATTCAAATCAACAAGTGAAAATAATAATAGAAAGCTAAGTAGATGCACAAAATCTATAACTGAGTACTAAAACTTGTTATTAAAGTAGGTAGTTTAAAGAACAATGACTCTATAAGCAAATGCAGCCATATTATTCAATCAAAACATGCTTGGATAACGTGACGGGTTTGAGATGTCCGGCCGCCCCGCGACAATAATCAATTTTAAGAATGAATTTTAAAAGTATTAAAGGAAACAGAAGTGTCACATAAATGACTGACAGTTTGATGATGTGACTAATTTGATTGATAGTTCGATCGAGCTAATGTCAAACTAACATTGCTTTTGTATGGGAACTGATTCGAATTCTGATAGTGGGCCACCAATTTTTAGAAAGTTAATATAATTTTTAAATATTGATGACCCCAGTTAAAATCAGTTTTGAAATAATCCTACTATTATTATAAATGTAAATGTGAGTTTGTTTGTTACGTTTTCACGCAACAAATACTTAACCGATCATCATGAAACTTTGTACACATATTTTTGGAGGTACTAGAAGTAGGTACTAGAAGTATCCTATACTTTAATTTTTTTTTTAATTGCTTTATTTTCCAATTGACTATAATATTTTCAGCTGTTTGGATTTTTTTATATTTATTTTTATTTCCGTCTGTCATTTTTATATGAGTTATCGAGTTATAAATACAAAAAGGGATATACAGTCGAATTGGGAACCCTTTTCATGACTGTTATAAACCTAATTTTACGTGGATGAAACCACGGGCACAGCTAGGGCAGTATTATATTGGTACTTACACTTTTAGAGTATTTGACCAATAGAATAAATGCTCCGGTCTTACACAGATATATTCCTATACTAACATGTTTTTAATTGAGACGTGGCGTCTGAACTTGTCTGGTAAGCAACTAGAAATCAGTTTTCCAGTTGCTCGATTCGTTTGCCTCGATTATGTTTGCCTCAGTCGTTGTCACTATATCGGCTTAATAAGGTGCTTTTTACGATTCAATTAAAGTATCCGAGGTTATTTTTTTCAGTTGATGTCTTTACTTACTTACCACCGAGCAATAAAAATTGTGAAATCTAAATATAAAAGTAAAAATTAACACAGGGCTGGTAAAGCACAGGCTCGGGGTTAGCCTGTCACTTCATGTAGCTAAAAGTGGCCATAACAGCCGGCACCACTGTAGATGTCGGACGAATGTACCCCAGCTCCAGCGTTTGTGATGAAGGAGGCCACCATGGGGTTTTAGCTGGTACGAGTCCGGTATAACCCTGGTTAAGAAACCAGGAGTATCCAGAAGGGTTTCCTCACAAAAAAGGGCTGGTAAAGCAATTCCACTTGTCGATTGTTCTATAAAGGAACGACTCCCAACCTGGGTATCGCGGGAGTAAAAAGACGAGGTAGAAAGAAGGTTTTTTTTTATTGTGACTCGACATATGACAGCACCCCGCTTGATGTTAAGCCGAAGTGTGGTCCATGAATGAATGTCACTGCTACTACAATTCAATAACTGTGAATAGCAATCACATCCACTATGCCGGCCTAGATGGAACCGGTAACTTACAAGCTGATCCCGAAACGTGACCAAATTACTTCACGGTCTGTATACTTGTAAGTGGTGGTACTACCCCAGATCGGCAGACTGGGTACCACTGCCTACCACTCTTCAAAGCTTCTTGGGTTTTTTGTTCTGGTATTATTCTAATTGTCACTAGTTATTATTCATTCTGTGTAACAGTACCTAATAAAACAAGTTTACTACCTACTACAATGTCATTGATTTTTTTTATTGTGGCACCATTTTGTCCATCTTACTACAGTTACAAAACTAGTAGCATTCGCATCCACTATGCTGGCCTAGTTAGATCCGGCAACTTTCAAGTTGATCCTAAAACGTGACTGAGTCACTTTTCGGTATGTACACTTGAAATTGGTGGTACTGACGTGATTGATTTAAGATAAGGGATGAGGAATAACTGTGAATTCGGAATCCCATTGCGTTTTACGTTTTTTTTTTAACTTTGATGACAAAGGAATGATAAAGGAATGCTTCGATGCTTTGGGCACATGTAAAGGATGGGTGAAAGTAGATTGACAAAAGGAATTTATAAATCTCATTTGAATGGATGCGTTAAACGAGGCAGGCCCAGGAAGGTGTTTGCAGACCAAATCGGAGACATCCTTTAAAAAGCTAGGTTGCCTAGTGCCCATAACAATAGAGCTTGTATGAAGAGAATTGTGGATGTGAGAGAAGCGAGGGAGTTGTAGCAAGTGGCGCTCCATTGTCTCTGCCAATCCCTGTGGGAAAAGAGCGTGACAATTTGATTGATTTATTTATTTATTTGTTTATTTAGAAGAGGAAAAAATCGTAATTTAATCTTTGACAAAGCTTTAAAAACGTACCGAGTACTCGTACACTTATAAAAGATATACTAGTGTGAATAACCGGCAGTGTTCGCGTAACTATTGACCGGCGCGGGCGCACGTAACCGGCCATGACATTCAAAATAATAGCAATATTTGTGATAGCGGCATTTGTGTATAATATAGAAGCTAAATCAAATTGTATGTTTGCTTTTTTCTTATTTAATTTATTATTAAACACAGAATGCTTGCAGATTTTTCTAAATCAGCTTATAAGGCATAGTGGATGCGACCGCTTCTTGCAGTAGCTGTAGCAGTCGCCTTAATTCACAGACCCTACTCCAACTTAACATCAGACGGGGTGCTATTATATGTCGAGCTTCAAAAACACCAAAATTTATATTATTTATCTAACATCGGTTTTCTGAACAATCCGATGACTAAACTTAGGTCATTTATTGGCTTCGTAAATCAATATTCGCAATATTCTTAAGGTTTTGCTGGTAGCGAATGCCAAGCGGTATTAACCAGCCTTTTGTATATAACATAGAACACTATCCGTGGTACCACAAAAAAATAAACAAGCTTAAGTCAATTTAGTACCAAGAAATGACGATTTAAATATTTTTTGTAGTAAGACTGAGAATTAAACAAATTTATATATATTTTTTTTAGATAAAATATGCGTTCCCGCGCAATACTTGGGCGCCTGTAAGGAAATGCTTGAGATTGAAACCAAAAGCAAAGCGATCCTTGAATGTATTCCAGCACGGGACAGGTAAGTTTTGCCTAGAACTGGGTCAAAATACTCAAATACTTAATTTAATTCGATCCTAAATTTATTTTTCAGGCAAAATAATCAACTATAGTCTTCTATTCAATTATTTTATTAGATTTTGCGCGAGCACTGATTAATGAATTAAACAAATTTTATGCGGCTTACATCCCCCCTTCCCCTACCTGGCAAAAATCGTAATTTGAAAGTCTACCTTTTAGCGTCAAATGAAGCTTTGCCGTACACCCCAACATTAATTTAGTAAAATCGGCGGCATTTACCAGCTTTCATGGCATTGTAATGTGTGGGCACCCTTTTGCGTTATCTTGGCCTCCGGAAGCGTTCTCGCGTTGCCGAGAAATTTTCTCTTACTTTTACCACGCTGCCGCAATTTAAGAGCATAGGCGCTATTGATTCCCCTTCTTTCAGCCATCCTCTATAAAGGGGGTTTATAAAGGGTTTTTAAGGGTGTTTGCAAAGGTTTTTGTTAGTTATAAGCACTGTGTCCCGTTATGACACCATGATGCGGAGGTGTCAAGCGTCTATAAGGAAGAGTTTTTTTGGGCACTAGGAAACCCAGCAACTTCATTAAGGAGTGTATGTGAAGTAACGATAGCGGATAGAATAAGGAATAACACAGTGCGTGATAGATGTGGTTTGAAAGAAGATGTAAATAAAATGTAAATGTAATAAAATGTAATTGCGTTAAATAGGGGATAAGGGGCATCCAGCGAAGCAAAAGTTCTCGCGTGGGAGTCGTGCACGAAGATCACCACCCCGGTCAACGTAACTGTAACTAGCATTTACATCCACTATGCCGGCCTAGTTGAAACCGACAACTTATAAGTTGGTCCCGAAACGCGAATAGCCGCTACACCAATATTGTATATCAAATTCATTTTTTAGAGTAGAATGCCTAACATTCGTACAACAGCGGCAGGCAGACTTTGTTCCTGCTGATCCAGAAGACATGTATGTGGCATCCAAAATGCCTAATCAAGATTTCCTATTATTCCAGGAATACAGGACTAAGGACGAACCAAACGGTAGGTACAACTTGTTGAGATTTTACTAGACTTACAGCCGGTTGTACCAAAAAAGTTTCAATTTACCAATTTAGTATTACTTTATACTTATTCTATTACGTTTACTATTAAGAAATCGTGAATTGGGTTGTTAATAATATTATATCGAAACTACCATATGTTTTTATCATTAGAAATAACAAAAGTAGTACATAGAAACCCAAAATGAATGATGTCTTTTAGCTCTGTATAAAATATCCGTTAAACGTAAATGTAAAATGTGAAAGAGTGGTGCAACCCATTTTTCTTTAACTTATACTACTTACTTTTTATACTTTTTACTTTTACAAATTCGTAAATTATAATTTTTGGGACAACCGGCTGGTAATGTGTTTTTTATTATTATTTTAGCTGGATAAATGACAGAGCCTCTCCTAATGTTAAGCTGGAATGTAGTCCACGAATAGAGGTTACTGCTACTCCGGTTGAATAACTGCAAAGAGCAGTCGCACCCACTATGCCAGCATTCATTGAACTGAAGCTGATCTCTAAACGAAACCGAATGATTTCGGTCTGTAAGAATTGGTGTAATTAAAGAACAATTTATGCTCTAACCAAAATCAAAGTGAAATAGTGTTTAACTTAAACAATGGTTAAACAATGTCAACGTCAAGTTATTATGACGTTTACTTTGGTTAACCATTGTTTTAATCGTATTTTAAACGTTGTTTTTTTGTAACATTACAGCGGAATTCAGATACGAGGCAGTAATTTTGATTAATAAAGATCTCCCAATCAATAATCTTGACCAATTGAAGGGCCTAAAATCTTGCCATACGGGAGTGAACAGAAATGTTGGATACAAGGTTAGTAAGGGTCGTAGTCATAGTAGCAGTTACCTTCGTTCATGGACTGTCCTTTAGCTTACCATCAGGCGGGGTGCTGACATATGTCAAGTCACAATTTAAAAAAAACACAATGCATAGGTAAATGAATTTGATTTGGTTAATATTAAAATTTTCCTTGTTGGTCTAAATTTAATATGTATTTGTTACTTATCTTTGTGCATTTATATATGAAATTATACAACACAAGACTAGCATTACATTACTCGTAACTTTATAGTTATTTTGTCTTATTGTTATTCACGAAGCAAACAACAACCAGACACTATACATTATGTCTGAACATTATTTTTATTAAACTTTGTTAGACTACACCTTGAACCTTGTTGAATTACATAAATAATGCATTACATTGATCGGTTAAAATGGGTACTTAAACTCTTTTCTTTTACAAACGCAGACGTGTACATCCTTTATTACTTGTTTTTTACTTAGTTTATGGTTAGGACAAGAAATGAATATAAAATTATTCGCAAATATATGTGATAGTTTTTTTTATGTTTAGTGTTTACTTTGTATGAAACGTGTTTCGTGTTTCTGTACTTTTTTCTTATTGTTTTACATGGACAATGGATCGCGATTTGTAACGACCATTAAAGTTGTTAAGCTGTGGGTTTAAATATTTTGTTAGTCATGCCTATAGTACCTATATAATATCTAATAATAAAATAAACTAGCATTTATTTATAGCATGTATGTTTATTAGGTAACTTATTTTTGTATAATGTATTGTTAAAAATCTTAGTGCTTTTTACACCCCCATGCCCACGTCTGTTTCACTATCTTAGTTGCCAATGAGCGAGGCACCCAGGAGGGTTTTTTCCGACCAAATGGGAAACATCCTCAAGAAAGCTGCGTTGCCCAGTGCCCATAATCGTAGAGCTTGTATTGTATGAAAATAATTGTGGATGTGAAGGAAGCGAGGAAGTTTTGTCATTTCTACAACTTTAATTCTACTCTCATGCTTCTTCTGTCACACCCAACATTCACTTCTATCCAGTTTCCAAAATCTTAATATGCCCAAAATAATTCATTTGTAAAAGCGCCATTAAACCCCTTAGGCCTACATAAAATTATACAAAATTTTTAATTAGTTGTGTGAAATTTATGTGTATTTATACTTTAAAAAGTTTTTGTGTTGCCAGCATGTAGGTTAATTATTATTAATTAACTCGAGTATAATGCTTATTTTCTAGATGATATGAAATTTAATTAAGTCACTTGGCACATTTGTCAACCCTTGTTACAAACAAAATTAATTAAATGTCCCAAAAAGGTAGAAGTGAAAGTAAATTTCCAAAGTTTGTGTGGTTACATTTTTACTGTGGCCTAACAAATGACAGAACCCTGCCTGATATTTTCTTAGATTTTGCGCGAACATTGATTAATGAATTAAACAAATTTTATGCGGCTTACCATCGTGGTCACTCACGGAGAGACACGATGCTGGCTCTTGAAACGTCGCAACGCTCCAACCTCAGAGTAAAAATTAGCTACCTTTAATATATCCTCTAAGGCTCCAACTAAACGAAGAGATGTCACCGGCTAGTTGAGCCCTGTACGCAACACGCGTACAGCAGATCTCCTTTCCTTTTCTAACATGTGGAATAATGCTCCGCAATAATAGTAATCGATATAAATATAAACATAATTAAAGAGAAATATAAAGAATGTATCCAATATAATAAGCCTTGTTTTCAACTTATTATGTAGATTTAAATTCTATAATAAAATTTGCTTCTGTTATATCATGGTAGTTTATAATGAGGACACACTCCCTCAAAAAGTATAAGATTTTCTATACCTAGTATACATTCGAAAAATGACTTGAACTTAATTTGTTTGAATTTCTTAAAACATTAAATCCAACAGATTCCCTTAACAATGCTGATGAAACGAGATGTATTCCCAAAAATGAATGACCACAGCATTTCTCCAAAAGAGAATGAATTGAAGGCATTAGCTACATTCTTTAGTCAATCATGTATTGTTGGAGATTGGTCACCTGATAAGAAGACAACGTCACTCTGGAGTAAGTAAAGCTAATTTTATTATGACTCGATATATGACAGCACCTCAGAATTCACTTACACTGATATAAACTGTGTAAGTGAATTAAATGTGAATTGTAAACTAAACCTTACCACATTGTTTTAAAGTATAAACTTGTCACAAATGTAATGTCACATAACATCATTTTGGTCCAACATCAATTCGGACTTGCATTTCTATTGTCGCTTTTTGAGCGGCAATTGTGTATCTATATAATACTTGATCGAAGCTTAAAATCGTATCTATGTTTTAGAATCCCAATACCGCCAGCTATGTGCTCTATGCGAACATCCAGACATATGCCAATATCCTGACAATTACAGCGGTTATGATGGTGCTATACGTTGTCTAGCACACAATGGCGGACAGGTTGCTTTTACTAAAGTTATTTACGTGCGGAAATTCTTTGGTGTAAGTACATATACATAGACGCTTCTCATCCCCTTCTCGAATACAGAAACAAATGAAAATACTTAATTATCTTTGTCTCTGCCTATCCCTGTGGGAAAAAGACGTGACAATGTGATTCATTGATTGATCTTTAACAACAAATTCTCTTTAGAAACAAATTTTGGCAACAGGCGTGGCGCACCAGATTCTCTTCGTTCGCAAGTGACAGTCAACGTAGTTCCCCTATTGATTTGTTATTCGCTGATTGGTTACGAAGATGTTAAACATCATTGCGACGCAATTTCACTGCTTTTTTGAATCCATAATATATGAATAGAACCGTCCCGGTTCGATTCGCAGTCGAAGCAAAAAAATTATTGTGGCTCGAGATAAGACAGCACCCCGCCAGATTTCATTTGAAATATTTCAAATGAAAGCTATGAAGGTTACATATCGGTATTGCTCTGACCGATAATCAAACACTGGACTTACGCGTAACCAATGCGCCATGGCTGTTTTCTAATTATTTTTTGATACGAGTTTCACTAATATTTATTACTATTTTAGTTACCAGTAGGAACTATACCTGCTACTCAGTCTTCGGAAAATCCAGATAATTTCGCTTACCTATGTACTGATGGTAGTAAAGTACCCGTCAGAGAAAAGGCTTGTTCCTGGGCAGCTAGACCTTGGCAGGGTCTACTTGGACACCAAGACGTGCTAGCCAAAATATCACCTTTGAGAGAAAAGATGAAGCAGTTAGCTGAAATTGGTATGTTTTTGTTGAAACCTAACATATGACATGTGAATGGATGCGACTGCTACTAGTTTACGCGACAAGTCACTTCAAAGCATGGTTACAGAAGTATAATTGAAACAAGTTTGTTAAAGAGTTGAAGAGATTGTAGAAATAAGTAGTCGAAAAGATCTGACTGATCTATCGAGAGGATGTTCTGCTGACATTTTAATGAAATGTGGTTAGTGTAATGGTCCAAATGGCTAGTACTTGATCCAAACAGTATGACCAATAAAACAGGTGGTTCCAATAAAAGAAGAAGTAAGATGTTAAGCTGTAGGATCGGAGAATAGATTTTGTGATAGATTGAACTATTTGTTGATTGAATTTGTAAATATTTAATTGTCAAGACGACAAATAAGATTGGTTCGTAGTTTTTTGTACAGTTATTTAACTGTAGTAGCAGTCGCCTTCATTCATGGAGCGCACTCTAGCTTAATATCAGGCGAGGAGTTGACATATGTCGAGCCGCAAGCCACAATCGAAAAACATAAGACCTACCTCTACTTTGGAAAGTCTTGTGCACACATAGGTATTTCAATTCATATATTTTCATATAGGTTTCACGACAAAGCCAGTTTGGTTCACCAAAGTCCTTGGTTTAAGTGAAAAAATCTACCACGTAGCTGAAAATATTCCCATCAAGCCAACAGATTATTTGGACAAATCTAACTACACTGCAGTTATTGAACGAGGACATGGACCTCCTGAACAAGTCGTCAGGTAAAGGACATCATTTTTTTTGTATGGGGACTCGAGATTAGTTGTATTAACAGTTGCATATATGTACATGTTAAAATAGTTTAATGTACGAAGATTACAATGGTAATTGGAATATATCCTTTATTTTGCATAGTTGCATAGTTTAGATGCCACATTTGATCAAAGCAGATCAAATGTGGCGTTGATTGACAGATCCATATCTTATTTTGCTTTTAATTGCTGTGCAATTAATAGCAAAATTGTTATTAGTTTTATCAAGTATCGAAACTACCTTTTATATATTTTTTTCATCATTGGACATTACAAAAGTAGTACATAAAAGCCCAAAGTGAATAATTTGAACTTAAGGCTCTACAATTTTGTGGTCTATTCTTTTTGAAGAAACTCTGATTTTAATTGATTAAAATGTAAGTAGGTACTCTTCATAAATTTTACCTTAGTTTTTTCTATTGTGGGCTCTAAATATGATTTTGGAAAAGTGGAGGTCGTGGTCGCATCTACTATGCCGGCCAAGTTGGAACCGGCAACTTTCAAGCTAGACTATGTCACGTCACGATCTGTTTACTTATGAGTGGTGGTACTACCCCGGATCGGCAGACTGGGCACTACTGCCTACCACTGTAACCAGAATTGTTTTTAATTTCCATTTTACCCAAAGGTTGTCTCGAAAAGTTGGCTGTTTAGTGATAAGGTCGCCTATTGGGTCACCAATCACCATGCTTATACACATTTAGGTTTAATTTAATTTTATTGTGATGCACAGTAAATAATAAAATAAATGAATTAAACAGGTTATGTGTAACATCGAATGTAGCTCTATCAAAATGTCGAACAATGGCTGTTTTTGCGTTCAGTAGAGATATCCGGCCCAGACTTGATTGCATACTAGAATCTAACGAAGACAGTTGCTTGAAAAGTGTAAGTTTTGTTTTTTTATTCATGTTTTAAGTAAGCTATCAGTATAATAGGCAGTAAATATCAGAGAATGACTTACGCTTTATATAAAAGAAACATAGATAACGGCGAGTGATACAATTATGTATTTATTTATACTCGTATGTATAATATTTTCTTAGATTTTGCGCGAACATTGATTAATGAAGCTCTCGAAACGTCGGAATAATAAAATAAAATTGTAAAATCAAAACCAAAATAAACGCGATAGTAAGGAGCATAAAATTGGTATGGGCACATGGAAAGGATGATAAATCTCATATAAATGCGTTAAACGAGGCAGGCCCAGGAGGGCATTTGCCGGCGTTCAGAGACATCCTCAAGAAAGCTAGGTTGCCTAGTGCCCATAACCATAGAGCTTGTATAAAGAGAATCTTATTTATTATCGCTACCTTCCCGAACTGTCGACAGATTTCGATTTAACTATTGAACTTAGAACTTTTTTAAATGGTAACTTCTTTAGACGCGCCTTACTTATTATTTTGGATATTAAATGGCACTGGGCCGTAACGCTCGGGTAACGTCGGCTTGAGTCGATTAGGGGAGCGAGAGAGATACACCACGTCACTGCTATATTCGCTCATGTAATGATAATGTTATCTAATGAGACCTAGTAACTTGCTTGATGGTAAGCAAAGTCGACCTAGAGTCGACAAATAAAAAGATTAACTGTAGGTATTTATAATGGCCCCTGTAGCCGTCACGCAGCGCTCCGCTTGAGGACTCTGGATCTGGATTCTCCGTAATATATACTAATTAATTAATATTATAATTAGGTAATTGACAACGGATCTGACTTGGCATCTGTGGAGGGTATGAAAGTAGCATCAGCTATGAAGAAATACAATTTACATCCAGTTTTCCATGAAGTTTATGGTCCAAAGAAAACTGAAAAGTATGCCGTGGCAGTTGTTAAGAAAAATACACAATTTAATAAAATAGATGATCTTAAAGGAAAGAGGTGAGTATATTAAGTTACAATAAATCGTAATATTTTATTTATCATCATCATCAGCCAGAAGGCGTCCACTGCTGAACACAGGCCTCCCCCTTAGAACGACAAGATGCCAGTTGCATCCACCCGTTATTCGTGACTATTATTTTGTCGTCAGTCCACCTATTAGGAGGCCTACCTACGCTGCGTCTTCCGGTTCGTGGTATTTCATAATACCATATTTTATTTGCAACTAAACGTATCTTAATTTTTCAATACACTTTTTTTTATAGTGACTCGACTTAATATGACAGCTGCCCGTCTTCCCCCTAGCACGGCAATCCAAGAAGCAATATAAAGAACTGCAAGGAATATTATTGTAACTCATTTTAAATAACTTATTAGGCCGGCACATCAAAATGTTTTAAAAAATATTTATTAAAGTTTTCAACGTGAAGTTTTACAGAACTTGAAAATTTCTTTTTGGGGCATTTCGATGCAATGTTCTGATAAGTTATTTAAAATGTGTTGCAATGATATTCCTTGCAAGTCTTTATCTTGCTTCTTGGATTGCCGTGCAAGGGAGGCTGGTGTTAAACTGGAGTTTGGTCCACGAATGGAGGTGACTTCCACTAAAGTTAAATAAATGTAAGTAGCGGTCATATCCACTATGCCGGCCTAGTTGGAACAGGCGACTAACAAGCTGATCCAAAAAGCTAATAAGTCACTTTACGGTCTGTATACTTGTAAGTAGTGGTACCTACTACCCTGGATCGGCAAACTGGACACCACTGCCTACCACTCTTTAAAACATTATACTTTGCTCCAAACTTGCCGTTAATGCAGGGTTATTAGAGTCATGAAGCAGCATATTTTGACGACAGCCGTGGTCCATTGGTTAGCTCAATTCTCAATTGTTACGCGTAAATTCCCAGGATCGATTCCCAGCGGTCGGAGCAAATATTTGTTCCGTAATATTTAAAATAATTGAATATTACAAATATAAGTTAATAAAAAAAGAGGCGGATATTTGCTTCGGGTCTGGTTGCTTATAAGTGGTGCCCAGTCTGCCGATCCGGGATCAGACAGGTCAAGGTCAGATAGTCACAATAAAAAAAATACCACCACTTTCAAGTGACAGTGAAGTCAGATTTCGCGTCCTCTTTCCTTAGATCTTCCTCAGTAATACCTTTTTGTTTTTACAGATCGTGCCATAACTCATTTGGTAGCTTCAGCGGTTACTATGCACCTCTTTACTACTTAATCAACAAAAAACACATTCCTTCAGATAAGGTTATCTCATTTTCTTTTATCCTTACTTATATTATAAACGCGAAAGTTAGGGAGTATGCGTGTGTAGATGGATGGATGTTAATCTTTCACGCAAAAACTACTCATTGGATTTTAATGAAACTTTACAATAATATAGCTTATACATCAGAATAACATACAGGCTAAAATTTATAAACATTTAATGTGTGAATAATAAATAAAAGAAAAAACATTTTCTTATACAAAATTTATGCGTGCGTCCAGAAAATTATTTTGTGTAAACTAAGGAAAATATATTAAACAAATTGAGAATTAAAAATTAATTGTCCATTTTGGCATATCAGTAAAAATATATTGCCCAAAAACCTATGTTGTATTATTTATAAAAAGATATAATTATTTTTAAATTTTCTTAATTCAACATTCAGATTATCTGTAACACGACATTCATTGACTGTTTAGTTAGGCGGTATAAAGTTCGCCGGGTCAGCTGGCAATTATCCTATTGTAACGATTTCGTTATATCAAATTATTACTATGTATAATTATTATTTAGAAGGATGAAAGTAAAATAAATAATATAAGCACTAAATACATTATTAATAATGGTTTAAAAATGTTTTCTTTAAACACTCGAGTGTCCGGTCCTGTATTTCTCTTTGTAAAGAGGATCACAATTTTTCAAATGTTCACAAGTCTCAAGTATTGTCAAATGTATATTTATATGGTCATATCTTACTCAAATTACACATTTCCATTTCAGTGTATTAAGAATTTCAGCGATTTCTTCTCCGGTGGTTCTTGTTTGCCTAATGTTGATGCAACAGAAAATAATCCAACAGGTACGTAAAGGGAACTGAGTAGGCAGCCTTAAATAGGAGTGAATTGTGGATGTGAAGGAAGCGAGGGAGTTGTGTCAGGCTAGTGGCAATTGGCGCTCCGTTGTCTCTGCCTATCCCCGTGGGAAAGAGGCGTGACAATTTGATTGATTTATTGAAATAGGAGTTACTCGTAAATGTCGCGCTACAATAAAAATTGATACATAATTGTTTTAATACGTTTTATCACCTTCTTTTGTAGGCGAAGACGTAACAAATCTAAAGAAACAATGTGTTCAAGGTGTTAATGTTGCCACCAAATGTTTGCAAGATGGTCGCGCTGATGTTGCATTTGTATCAAGTAAGTTGAAAAAACTGCATGATGAAAAGATATTTATTTATCTACTTCTTTCGCTCTCTGCACAACCCAAAGGTTGGCTGCAGGAGAAAGCCTCCCGGCTATAAGTCCGCCTTTTATATGTGTTTTTTTATTTATATATATCTTCTTTTCTATCTTTATTTATTAAAGGTATAAAAAAAGATAGGATAGAAGACAGGCACCAAGTTACAAGTGGATCCCCGATGGCAGCACTCGAAAATTTATCTATTCAATTTTAATTACTTTATACAGTAATAATACTAGACATTGGAATATGG
The DNA here is from genome assembly GCA_905220615.1 of Tinea trinotella. Lineage (NCBI taxonomy): Eukaryota > Metazoa > Arthropoda > Insecta > Lepidoptera > Tineidae > Tinea > Tinea trinotella. The sequence goes on from HG992314.1 coordinate 8,730,343, forward strand.
TAAAAATAATACAAAGATATAAACGGGTTGGTTGCCTATAACCATAGAGCTTGCATGAAGAGAATTGTGAATTTGAGAGAAGCAATGAAGATTCGTGGCAACTGGCACTCCATTATCTGCCTATACCTGTGGAAAGAAGGCGTAACAATTTGATTGATAATACCAAAAATACAAATTATCCCCGGCAGTTGGCCGCTAAAACCTTGTCCAATTAACAAAACAAAATAGGAATATTAAAAAAAAAACGAAGCTGATAATATTAGCCAATGGCGGTACAGTGCTACGTCACTATGTCATCCCGTCGTATGACGTCACGATCCAAGCGCATTAGTAACTGCCGAGGATAAGATCTCTTAATTATTGAGGTATTATTCTAAATACTATGATTATTATAATACGAGTATATACTGCTCTATTATACTGTTTCATATATTTTTTATTATATGTTGAGGTTATTATATGTTGCAAATAAAAACCGCATTCACTATGCCGTCCTAGTCAGAACCGGCAACTTTTAGTCACTTCAAAGTTTGCACACTTAATATTTTATTAATATTCACAGGTTCAGACTTAGAAAACCTAGATTCATCTCAATTTGAACTGTTATGTCTAAACAAAGAAAATGGCGGTCGTGATGCCTTATCGAACTATGAAACTTGTAATATTATTGTGGAGCCTTCTAGAACTTGGCTTTCGGCTAAAGAGTTCGTCGACGACGTTGCCATAGCTCATACACCTTTAGCCTTGGCAGACCTCCTTGATGACAGCAAAGATTTATTTAATATTTATGGAGAATATTTGAAGAATAATGATGTTATATTCAATGTATGTATTCTTTTAATTTTCTAGGTTTCTAAAAACAATAGGGTTACCAAAATATACATAGATAATCCTACTTCGTCTTTTTACACACAGGCCGAGGAAAGCATCCACATTCTGTAGACTATTTCGACAATCGAACTAAACGGTTTGGTGCGCGACGTTTTTTTGAACACTCAATAAGTGGACGGCCTCTGCCTCTAAGACAATCGTAAACTGAGTCGTATTTCCAATCGTCGCCGCCTTTAAACCTCTTCTTGCTCTTACCATCAGGCAAGACGAGGTTAGATATCGCTTCAGAAAAAAAAATAGGTCACTACACCACAGGCCTCTTTTCACAATCATGACACTATCTAAACTTCTCTTTACAAACTATACTGTCACTACACCACAGGCCTCTTTTTACAATCATGACACTATCTAAACTTCTCTTTACAAACTATACTGTCACTACACCACAGGCCTCTTTTCACAATCATGGCACTATCTAAACTTCTATTTACAAACTATACTGTCACTACACCACAGGCCTCTTTTTACAATCATGACACTATCTAAACTTCTCTTTACAAACTATACTGTCACTACACCACAGGCCTCTTTTCACAATCATGGCACTATCTAAAATTCTCTTTACAAACTATACTATCACTACACCACAGGCCTCTTTTCACAATCATGGCACTATCTAAACTTCTCTTTACAAACTATACTATCACTACACCACAGGCCTCTTTTCACAATCATGGCACTATCTAAACTTCTCTTTACAAACTATACTGTCACTACACCATAGGCCTCTTTTCACAATCATGGCACTATCTAAACTTCTCTTTACAAACTATACTGTCACTACACCACAGGCCTCTTTTTACGATCATGACACTATCTAAACTTCTCTTTATAAACTATACTGTCACTACACCTACTATACTATCACCTATACTTCTACTTTACACCACGGCCTCAACAGAGCAACAAAGCGCTGCTGTACATGATCTTTACACAACTATCCACCCACACTTCTCTTTATGCAGACTCTGGTACTAGTGAAATTATTTTTCAGAATGCTGCAACTGGATTAAAAACACCCTCAGACAGAGTAAATAATGAGGAATTAAAAAGAATACATGATGTGATTTCTACTTGTGGAATAGCTGCGGTATAAAGTGGAATGAAAATGATACATTAACTTGTCATGAACTGAATAAACAGATCAATAAAATGATGTCAATAAATTATAGCTTTGATTAAAATGTTTTTTTTTTAAATATGACATACAGTTTTAGTCTAAATAAACCTATTATTTTTGTAGAATATAATATTTAAGGGCGCATTTTTCAACACAGCAGGCAACAGAGCAAAGATTTGCTTCATAGTAATTGTTTGTAGTATTCAATAATTAGATAAGATATTATAAATATTTGTTATTGGCATTTGCTTCGGGTTTTCACGTAAAGATTTGTATCAGTTTCAACATCCATACACACATTGATTTTTGACATATAGAATCCTTGAGTTTGAAGTAGTAAAAAGCTTAAATCCAACAGATAGCGACTATAGCGTCGTAGAATTCTTCCCTGGAAATTTTCTCACGGTGTTTCCCTTCACCTAGCAAGTGTCTTACTGTAACATTACAAATTATATAACCCTGTGTGGGTTTTGAACACGCTTACGACCCTTTGTCTTCATCGGCCTACTATATGCGTCCCAATACTGGGGACAAGCCTGTAAAGATCGTGGTTGAAGACATGATGTTTTTACCCCAAGCTTGATTGATGTTGATGTGGATGTGCGACGGTTGAGGGAAATGCCAACACCTGACGACCGCTATCTAGTGACAATGACCGGTACAGATAGCGGTCACCCATCGCGTTATGGAATCGCATTAACCACTTGGCTGTGATCCACTATTTGTACTCTTTTTTGGCCAAAATAGTGACACCTGCAGTCGTAAACTGTAGATTTTTTCAGTCGTCGGCGCTCTTGGACTTCCTCTTGCTTGCCATCAAGCAAGTTGAGGTCAGATGTCGAGTCTCAATAACAGACTAGTTTTTAATAAATAAAAAATTTAATACTTGATATAATAGCCGAAATTATAATAAAACTTTTCTATGACAACTCCAAAATTATTTAAACTTATAACATAGGCTTAAATTAATAACAGAGTTTGAACAAAGTATGAATACACAGATTATCACATCTTTCAAATTTCAATTCAATTTTATAAATAAAAAGTGATTATTGTAGCTAACATACCCACTAGACACCACAAAGGCGAGCTACACTTTTGACGATGTAAAGTGAAGCCACCACATTCTTATATAGACATAGCATAGCACACTGCAGGATGTTAAGTGTGGTGTGATTCATGGAGACAATTGCTACCACAGATAAATTACTGCAAGCAGCTGTCACATTCTCTATGCCGACCTAGCTGTGTAGCTATAAGCTTAAAATGAAACTTAGAGTTATCACATGTATACTATGCTACTAGCGCTTAATGGAGATGGTTCCTGCAGTAGTGAAACTGTGCAGAAGCAATGCCTTTTCGTTCGAATGCAGCATGTATTTTGGTCTGTTAGTTCAACTACTAATTTCAACTACCAAACATTCTGTGTTGAGTTTTAATTGATGTAAAAGTTTAATGTTTTATTCTTGCAATGGGCACATATCACATGCTTTTTAGGTAGAGAGCATCTCCTCCCACAATGCTTCACTACAGCAGGAACCTACTTAGTTAAGCGCTATGCATGTCTGCTCTCCAACTACAAACTTAAAGAGCTGCAAGCCCGATAGTAATGATAGCTGCAAAGCCTAACATAATGTAACCCGTTGAATACACTTCCTTCAATGATAGGCCTCTGCCTGTGTCCCAATACAGATGTCTTAGTCCATTAGCAAAGTGGAATCCGAATGGAGCAGCAAGTGCAAGTTTAGCACAGAAAATTGTGCCACTTGACAAGTTCATGCTTTCGATGATGGAAATGTAGTAGCCTATGTCATGTGGCAGTACTAGGGATGCAAGACCAAGTGTGCTGACGTAGGTGGCTAGAATCATACCTAAAACAAAAAGGTTTTTAAATTTTTTGATGAGACTCGACATATGAAAGAACTAAGCTGGTCTGCGGTCTATTAATGGAGGTGACGGCTACTACAGTTAAATAACTGTATATAGCAGTCTTTCAACCACGCTTGCCTGGAAAAGGATCCAAGCGTGTTGACAACTGAAAAAACATTTTACTTCATGATTGCCTCAGTCAGCCTTAGGTGCAATATAAAATACTTCAACCTACAATAAGTATTAGGTTACCCATGTAAGATATTTCATTCCATGTAAGACTATTATCTTCTTAATAGACTAATCCAATAACCTATAAAAATTAAACAAGATCCTTACCTCCAGTTCTATGAGTGAGGGACAACACACTTGTCAACTGTGGTGAATAAATAGTAAGATGAGGAGACATTGGCCTTTTAATACGTTCATTTTTGTCATCATAGCTCTCAACCGATGGTGCCACGAATGGTTTATAAGTTAGTTTAGGTGCAGCCTGAGCGTAATTTACACTAGCCAGAGTAGCAGGAAGCTTGTTCACAGCAGCAAACAACTGCTTATTAAGTATTCTGTAAGATAAACACCTATATAGCATGAATAAAAGTTATGTTGTTACATAATTAAAATTTATTTACCTGGTGCCGCAAAACAAAGCCATTTCTGTTTTCTTTAGTCCAATGTACGTTTGTAAAAATCTATAAGTTATTGTTTAATAACGGCAATCACTTTTTACGTTCTTCTAAACACTCGCTGAACAAAAACACTTGTAAGGATTTAAAATGCCAGAGGAATCTAGCCCCAAAGAAAAGTGACAGTTGTTTTTGGATTCAATCAAAGGCGTAGGAGCGTAGTCCAAACGGTCTTGTTTTCAGTTAAAAATCTTTTTATTTAAACTCTTATAAGGTTAGAAAAACACGCAATAATATGACTCACATCGTTTTAAATCACTTACCTATACTTTTAACCTGATTACTACTTAAACCTAACAACAGATCCGCACAACCAGTCTTGCAGTTGCCCGACAAAACTAGTCTATTTTTAGAGCAAAAACATTATTTTAATTGTTATTCTTACAAATGGAAGCAAAAACGGTGCAAAAAATGGGAACTCTAAAACTATAGATAAAATAAAAACCAAAACATTTTTACATTATTTTATTTACTTAATAAATTCCTTCTTCGAAAATAAACAAATCACTAACATTTTTGATTTTGATATTTAGAATAATATTAAAAAATAATTGGATATCAAAGTAAATCGTGAGTATCGTGAGGAATAGTGTAATATCATGTAGCTGATGAAATAAAAAAAATTATTCCTTGTCCTAATGGAAAAGGACAAGAGTCACATTTAGCGAACCATGAATCGAGTCATAGGTGATACTGTGGTCACGATCTCTAAAGTGCCTGCATGTTCGTAGAGACATGGCGGCTCTATATGTCTTCTATCGCCTATACCACGGAGATGTTCTAAGGTGCTCTTTAAATTTTTCTAACTCGTTTTTTTAGTCACGGTGATACAGTTCGGGGGAAGCATTTGCATTTTATTAACTGTATTGGCAGCGAACTACAAGATTCGTAACATCGCGTCGTTAATTTGTATAATAATCGACAATGTTTTATTAGTTAATGTTCTCTCTATTATCTCGCGAATTTTGCATTGGTATTGGCACCAATTCACAACACACATCATCATTAGGAATGACATCCTAAACTACCTGGGGCGACATTATGTTTCTTTCAAAGGAAACGTTAGCTAAAGAAATCCGTAATTGCATTGATTTCCGTAATAAACATTCGTATTCCATTATAAAGGAATCCTTTGCACTGGCCGTATTAACTGATAAAGGTATAAAGTGTGTTATATTGATAATTGCATCGGCCACTTCACTCGAACCGTCAACCGATGGGGAATAAAGGTTCTTGAATGTAGACTACGAACCAGAAGACGCAGCGTAGGTAAGCCTTCCACTAGGGGAACTGACGACATAGTGAAAGTCACAAATTACCGGTGGATGCAACTAGCGTCTTGTCGTTCGGAATTGCGTTCCATGGAGAATGCCTACGTTCAAATGTGATAATGAAGATAATACTGATTATTTATATCTTTACAACATAATTTTGGAAGAATTTATTTTTTCCAACTCCTGTAAAATTATGACGCGCTGTAGCTCTATAGCTAGTTCCATAATTTCAATAATAAGTTTCACGTGTACCCCAAACCTTGCTATACAGTATTTTTTGTGTATAGACTTACGACAAACGTTAGAGCCGCCATTAAAATCGAATTGAATTGTATAACTACCGGCAGATAATAAGAGCCCTTGACGACTGCGGTAGATCCACATAATTATTGTTATTTTCAAATTTATAGTCATTTAGTAAACGAAGAGTAAGTAGTTATCAAAACAAGTAATGTGCAACTTGTTTTGTTATGCCAGGGCTCATTTTTCTGCCGGCATCTCTACCATAATGTATTAGTTTTTGTTTTTGATGCCTTTTCAAAGATACAAAACTTGACGCTTCAGTAATAGTTTTGTTGATACATAGTATTGGCCAATGCCAGTACAGTGCTACCGAAGCACTGCTACGTCACCATGGTGACATCCCGTCGTGTGACGTCAAGAGTTAATGGCATTAGAAAGATCCGGAGATAATAGTTGAGCTTTATCTTATTATCCCTGATGAAATAGTACAGTGGAACCATATATTTTTATTACGAAACTAATTTATTTAATTTTTAAATAAATAGTATACAACCATTATAAGTTGCGGACAAACTAATAAATATAAGTGACACTAAATACCAAAATTTTCTGCATTCTTAAAGCGATGCAAGGCATACAGTAAATATAGCTGCAACAGTCATCATTAAATATCCCGTAGAATATACTTCTTTTAAAGATAGACCTCTGCCAGTATCCCAATACAGATGTCTTAGTCCATTAGAATAGTGATACGCCAATGGAAACCCAACGAGGAGTTTCGCTATAAAAATTGTAATGGACGAGAAGTTCATGCTTTCTATAATAGAGACGTAGTAACTCATGTCATGTGGCAATATAAGGGCAGAAAATCCAAGAAAGACAATGTAAACACCTAGAATCATACCTGTAACAATTAATTTACAATTATTTTAGGAAATAATCTATAATTTGTGTGTGTAAAAATAAAATAAAAACTAGTAAAAATAAGTTGAGGCTTACAAACAAGCGAGATGATTCATTGTGTAAAAGTCTTTTTGGATAAAGAGACGCGCTATTGGACGCTGTTAAATGGAGTAGAAACAAACATTCCAATTTAAAAAAACATCTATAACAATATTGTTGACAATATCTTTTTATAGAGACATGCGACACTTGGACAGGGTCTTGATTTACTTAATACACAACAGCTAAATGCCGTACTAAAAATTACGTTGATAAGTTTTAAAATACGTGGGATAAAGTATGTATTTTGTGGTTTGTCATTTCGTGAATGAATGGGTGAATCAGTACCCAGTTCTATAAGGCTGCCTTCACACGAGCGTCTGCGCTACGTTTGCATTTCACATACGCAACGCACACATTACATTTTTACAACGACTTAATCAGCGCAACAAAAACGTTGTTTTTTGTAAGAAGAATTGCTGTAGGTATTCCATTTGGATAATTCAACGCGATTAAGTGGTGCACCATGAGACTTGGATCCATGAGAAATAGAATTGGCTCCAATGTCGAGTGAAGCCCGACTTTGTGAGGTATGCTGGGAGAAACTAGTTGGCTAAGGAAGGGAGAGGGACCTCTGGTGGGCGAGGCCTCTTTCCTCGAGTCTTCCTGTGGAAAGAGATTTAGGAGATTTTAGAGTGGGGCGATTTGCGAATGGCCCTGGATGGTTTTGGTGGTAGTGGAGGTGTGTTTGAGTCAAAGAGATTAAAAAGAATAGAGCGGGCATGTTGGCAACTATCTTACAAAATCCTTGTCACCTTAATTTACAGCGAAAATAAAAGGATTTGAAGGGTCACGCCAAAATCGAGCAACACACTGTCATATGGCGCATACAATTTGAGGTCTTGTCCGGTCTACTTCATATATAATATATTTAATGTCTTTGGTTTGAGTCGTCTGTCTGTCTGTCATGTGACCGAGTGCAGGCTGCAAAAACGTTGTCGGCACTGAGCAAACACTCACCAGTGAACGTAGCGCTGACGTTTTTGCTGCGTTCCTAGATTCGTGGTAGAAACGCAACGTGTACGTTGCAACGTGTTTTATGTCTCAGTTCGCATATTTGCAATAGCTTGGATATAACATATTGAGAAGTAAGGTATGGTTAGGAGAGAGCCGATATTAGATAGGGATGAAGGGGTTATAAAGGAATGGAAAGGGTATCCCTTTATTACTTCCTTCGCAGTGATTCCTGCCTTCTGCTTGCCTTGCTACTTCTACACCATAAGGGGTCATATCACCCTGACCCCCAGCCGCAGGCATCACAATACGGCAGTGCCGGATTAAGATTTAGGCTACTTAATGCCCTAAGCAATGTTGGCTCCCCTATACATAAGTATTATAGTAAACCAGTATCGGTCTTTTAAAATAATTACGTAATTAATCCAACGCTTAAATACGTTATTGCTTAATTTGCTTATGGGCTAATTCAGTAATACGATACGGCAAAATTTGCTGCGTTAATTATCCAACTAGGCTTTGGAGGATTTTATTTATTAAATTTTAGCCTTTTACTAAAGGCTGGCCATATTATAGTAAAATGCACCATCGCTATCCTAATACAAACGCGTAATAAAACGAGTTAGAGTATCTGTAAATTATGAGAGCTTACCTGTAACTCTATGAGAGCCAGACAACAAACTAGTAAATTGTGGTGCATAAATGGTCAAATGAGGGGACATTGGCCTTTTAAAACGTGCACCTTTGTCATCATAGCCCTCAGCGGGCGGTGCCACATATGGTTTAATATTTAATTTGGCATAATTCATACTAGCTAGGGTAACGGGAAACCTGCTCACAACAGCAAATAACTGCTTGTTAAATATTCTGTAAAATTATTAATATGTTAATAATCACATAAAATAAACTATTTCTTTATTACGCCTATGTCAGATCTGATTATAATAGCCGCTACACACGACAACGATTTATCTGTGCAGCCCCTTTAGTCTGATTAATTAGCTATAAGGACCAAAAATATAAATATTACCTAGCGCAAAAATCATCTTTTTGTTTTGTAAAATCCATACAGACTAGTCTATAGTGAAATAGTTATTATATCTTCGGATCATAAATAATGAAGATAAAGATCATAGTGAAGCGAAAGGAAAACTTTACCGAAACTCTTCCAACGGAGTCTTGTAGGGAACATGAAGAAATGTGTTTCACAGCTTTATATCTCTGGCCTTTACTCGATTAACTTTTAAATGATTACTAGATAACAGTTTCGCCATTGTTGCACAATATGGTTTAAACATAATCTTACAAATATTAAAAAATAAATTATTTATTGCGGACAGATATCGATCCCGGCAGATAAAAGGGAAAAGTGGGCAACCTACTTACTCTTCGTTTTACGCATATGTATAAAATTTGAAATATTTTTTTTTTTTCTTCTTGTTTATGGCTTTAGTATTTAACTTGCCAGTGTCAAAGTAAAAATATATTATGGTTCAATGTTAAAACATTGTCAAGTAAAGATGAAGATGAACCACGCGAGTGATTCATCAAATGATGATGATGAGAATGAGGTTGATGATGATCGTTTTAGTAAAGCGGCGGAAAGCCTTTACTAAAACTTCAGAAGAAGTCTTGGAGGGCACATGAAGAAACACGTTTCACAACTTTAAATTACTTGTTTATACTTGATCAACTTAAAAACTATTACTGGATAACAATTCCACCATTATTACACATTAATATTTATGAAAAACTCAAGCTTTTCAAATAATTCAAAATTGCGCGTCCTGTCAGTTGCAGTTGCCCGCCAAAACTCATTTGAAATATTATTATTTATGTGCACGACTTTATAGATTTGAAGACTTGCTTCCACCGGGCCTTTCTAATCTGATGATTCTTATACTGCGCAGCTCAAAACTATATTGCCGGGGGCTATATTTGTTACGTGCGGAGACTACAGATCCGTCCGATTTTACTGTGTAATTTATAATCGGTACGATATATCGTTACGTGTGTAGCGGGCATAAGAAAATGTATTTCCCAGACATACCTGGTACCGCAAAATAAAGCCATTTCCTAATGGATAACTTAACGTATTCTGTAATCACAAACACAGGCTTCGCTGTCGCTATGTATATATATTTTTTTCTGGATAACAACACCGCCCGGCGCTAAACCAAGGAAAATTACAAATAAATTGACAAGGCTGACATTTATTGACGTTTAAAAAAGTAGCGGCGAATATAAACTCATTGTATACCATTTCAATCTTTTAACATACTAATTTCTTAGATAAAGTGCAAAATCGTTTATTGAATTGTAATAACTTGACTATAGAATTTTAAATATTCTATTTATATTGTACCAACATATCTTGTTTTTTTTTTTCGTGGAATCTTATTGATTATGGTAACATCTGTCAGTGGCACCGTCATCAGTCTCAGTCTTTGTAGTTTGAAAAATGTTCGATATATTTTAATAAGCTTTTTATTTATTTCACGTGCAATTGATTGTTGAATGTCTCGTTTACTGTTTATTTCCTCGCTTGTATTTGTTGGAAAGTATAATCTTAGTACGTCAGCGATGGTAATAAGGTCGGTTGACTTCGAAGTATTTGGAAGGGTGCAGGGAGTTTTCTTCCGAAAGGTAATCCTTTACTTAATTCTAGTCTAATATATAATTACTTCCTTAATTTAAATACAATATTGTGTAAAGTTTTAATCTATTAAACTTATTATAATTACCTACCAATAAATATGCAGTTTTTTGAATGGTTAAACTGTTTTGGTAATAGGTTGTTCAGTTTGCCGACCCACGATTGTTAGTGACCCTTTCAGGCAAAACCAGGCAGCAATGTATGCGTCTTCTATGTATCCAAAAGAATCAATAAGAAAAAGGTTAAGCCACCTAAGATCTAAATAAAACACGATAGAAAACAGATTATCAGCTCGAAACAATGTAACCAATCTTAATTGAACTTAATTAGGTTTAATAAACATAATCTGAAAATTTTATTTAATAAATCCTACCATGGGAAGGGCAAAAATAAAATGTGACCTAGACATGTAAAGAGGCACCTTCAGCTGACATAGTGGCCACTTCTAAGGCAACTGTAAAGTGTTGTTAGCACTCTTAGATCTCCTCTTGCTCAGGCAAGTAGAGGTCAGATGTCATGTCTAATAAGATACAAAAATGTATATAATTATCATTATAATTTATAAGGAATAGCACACTGTGCTAGTAGATTGATGATAAGAATTTATAAATCTCATGTGAATGAATACGTTAAACTAGGCAGGCCCAGGAGGGTGTTTGCCGACCAAATCAGAGACATCCTCAAGAAAGCCAAGTTGCCTAGTGCCCAAAACCATAGAGCTTGTAAAAAAAGAATTGTGAATGTGAAGGAAGCGAGGGAGTTGTATGAGGATCATGGCAAAAGGTGCTCTATTGTCTCTGCCTATTCCTGTGGAAAAAGTCGTGACAATTTGATTGATTGTAGTTTATTCAGCTTTAAGGCTAAAAAAATGTAATTGTTACATATATGCAATGTATAATAATGGATTTATATTTTAGTGTACCAAGGAACAAGCTGATAAATTGGGCCTTAAAGGTTGGTGTAAGAATACATCTCAAGGAACTGTTTTGGGAAAAATGGAGGGGCCTGTCAATCATGTTGAAACCATGTTAGTATAAACTTATAGAAGACATACTTACACATAGTGGCATTTTACCCAGTAATAATAAAAAAAGAGACAGGTATTTGCTTCATGTCAGGGGCGTAGCTACCGCCGTATCAATTATACAGGGCCCCCAACGTCACTATTGTTGACTAATATTGACCTGTCACTATTGTCCATAGGGGCAGAAACTTTGGAAAAACTAAAGTTGTCAGCTACAAATGATTTAATAAATTAGTTTTCCAAAAAATAAGGCAAGGAAAGTGTATATTATATGTATCTATATAATGTATAGTATATAAGTGTATATTTGAAAAATCATCATCATCATTTGAAACGTTTTTCGTCATACCATTCGTGATATCATAATAAATATAAAATAAATTGTTTGCGACTAAGCAATGATAATAACGAATGTTTTTTCTGTCATCGGCACTCTTGGATCAGGCAAGTCGAGGACAGATGTCTTAACAAAATATATCAATGTATGCTCTTCTTGGCTTAATTTGTGTAATTATAGAGCTTACCGTTCCGTGGTAAACAAACATTCCAAAGGACCACAACATAAAGTCCAATAAATATTATGATCTCACGAACAGGATGACAAAAAACGTTTCAAAACTCAGCTCTACGTAGTATAAGTTGGTGCAAGAGAAATACCAGCAAAAACTTTGCATCATCTTTTAAAGAATCTTGGCCTTTCAAGGTCAGCCGTAAGCACATTTTTAGATCGTATGTCGAAGGTGGCATTGGTGGGGTCCTACAATATTTGGTTGGGTAGAGGGGATAGTGAAGGCAAGGAAGGTGAGCTTTTTGTGACATGTTAACATGTCACAAAAAGCTTTGAAACCTACATTCGGTACAAGTCTGAAACGCTGCCTTCATTCTCCCGCCTGCCACACGATGGACCCGGCACCCTCACGGAGAATCCATAGATACTAAGAAATTGTTTCATTTTCATTTATTCCTGTATCCCTAATAAAAGTATATTCTTTGTTCGTAGGATGCAATGGCTGAAAAGTACAGGAAGTCCAAGCTCCAATATTGAGAAAGCTGAATTTAAAAATCAAAAAGATATAGAATCATACACATTTGATGATTTTAGTATTAGAAAGGATTAAGTTTTTATTGTCTACTGTCCTGACTTTTTGACTGTACTGAACTTTCACAGTTTCTTTCCCGCAGGTATAGGTAGAGATGATGGACCACCATTATGTGAGGACATTGTACATCTAGTATGTTAATTTAATACCCTAGTATTATTGTGATCTGACACTGCTTAAGTAAAATACATATAATAGGTAATTTAATAATGTGTTTTTTTTTAACCCAAACAGTCCACTCTGTCATTGTTAATTTCACGATTTGTTCTGGGTTTAATTTCCTTTCAGAGCAGATTTATTTCATAGCATTTCAATCAATCAAATTGTCACGCCTTGTTCCCACAGGGATAGGCAGAGACAATGGAGCGCCACTTACCACGATCCTTACACAACTCCTTGGCTTCCTTCAGATCCACAATTCTCTTCATAGAGGCTCTGTGGTTATGGGCACTATGCAACCTAGCTTTCTTGAGGATGTCTCCGATTTGATCGGAAAACACCCACCCTGGGCAGTTGTTTAACACATCCATCCACATGAGATTTATAAATTTCTTTCGTCAATCTACTTTTACTCATCCTTTCCATGTTGCCAAACCATAGCATTTGTAATATTAATAAAATTGAATAGGTAATACAAATATTTGTTACGAAAAAAACGTTAATTTGCTCCAGAGCCCGATTCTCTTAAAACATTATTATGGTGACTAAAAAGCCCCGCAGTCGCAAGTGACCAATCCACGTAGTTTGCCTATTAATAGGCGACCGTGGTGTAGTGGCAGTGCAATGGTCACGCAACCCGAAAACACGTGTTCAAAACCACTCGCCAGAACCAATGTTAGATATGTACTTTGGTCGTCCTGTTTCTATGATGCAAGCACTTTAAAAGCTTAGTAAAGAAATGTAGATTAATGAAAAGAAATGTTATTGATTGGTTACAAGGATGTCAAATATCAGTCCAACGTAAAAAAATATTAGGAGAGTCGAAGCCCAGGTCTGGGTGCTCAGCAAGTGGTACGCTGATGACAGTTGCCTAGTTTGTGAGTACCACTTTCAAGTGTACAGACTGTGTTTTGCGATCAGCTTTAAAGTTGAAACTAGACAAGCATAGCAAATCCTCCTGCTTCTTGCAGTTATTTAACTGTTACAGTAGTATTAATCGCCTACATTTATGGACTTAAAATCTGGGGAGGGGGGGGGTCTGTTATCAATTCTTAACAACCTAACAAAAACAGATCGTGGAGGTTCTAGTACCTATAATATATTATGTTCTACAAAAAAACACGCACCGAACCTTGCCGATTCGGTTGACGGAATGCAAATGCTTACCTCGGGGTAAGCTGTGCAGGTATTATGGGTCTAGGATGCCAATTTCTAAGGTGTTACAAATAGTCAAATAGAAGGAAGGAAATCTGAGGATATAATATATAGCTATCTAGTAAGCTATAAGTGCTATTCACGCTTCGCTTAAAGGTTTCAAAGCTAAAGGATGCTGAGCCTAATGGCTGGTAAAGTATTTCACTTGCCCATTGTACGACAAAGAAACGAGGCGCCAAACCGTTCAGTAAGTTGTCAATTCAGTCGACAGAATGCGGATGCTTTCTTCGACCTGTGACACGGGAGTACCACCACTAATTTATACAATAATAGTCTATTATGTATAATGAGACATTGGATTGGTTATAATTCGTACTGTGTTTTAAGCTTCATGAATAAATAATTATCCGTGATATACTGGGCATTATTAATTCAGCATTTAATAACTAAATAGGTAAAATTATTATGTTGCTTATACCTTCAAAGAGAAGCAATATTAATAATAGTGGTAGTTTATATATCAAGTTTGCGCAAAAAAGGTAATATTAACGATATGATTGTGTAAAAATAAATTTTGATATTGTATCGATAAATAGAATATGTCATCGGAAGAAAAAGGAAAATATCGCTAACAATAGACTTTGACCTTGAAGATTACCTTGGAACAGCAAAGATCTTTACCCACTTAGAAAGGGTGGGCACGAGAAATAATAACGCTCAAGTCAGTAACCCGGGCGTGCGTTATTGATGGGAGCCGGGCGCGCAGAATCTGGGTCACGGGGGAGGCAGGAGGCCGCTCTGTCCGCGCAACCGTCGCGTCACTGCGCTGCGCCGACCACACCATGGCGGACGCGCCGCCCGTTCTCGAGCTCAACGTTGGCGGCGTGCATTATGCCACCACACGCGATACCCTACTTCGGGAACCCAATTCCTTGCTCGCCCTCGCCGTTTCAGACCCCGATCATCCCAAAGATGCCAGAGGACGCATCTTCTTCGACCGCGACGGAGTCCTCTTCCGCTACGTCCTTGATTACCTTCGCGACGGAGGTTTAGTTCTGCCAGAGTGCTTCAGAGAACACAAACGTCTGGCTGGTGAGGCACAGCACTATAGGTTGCCTGGCTTGGAGAATGCCGTACGCGAAGCCGATCCTAGGCCAGCTAATCGCGAACGCGGGTGCATCGTCGTCGGATATCGTGGCAGTTTTCAGTTTGGCCGAGACGGCCTTGCGGATGTAAAGTTCAGGAAGTTGTCGCGAATTTTAGTTTGCGGTAAAGTTACTCTTTGCCGAGATGTGTTCGGTGAGACGCTGAACGAATCTCGTGATCCTGACCATGGTTTGGGCGACCGCTACACTTCAAGATTCTTCCTCAAGCATTCGTTCATCGAGCAGGCTTTCGACAATCTACAGGAGAACGGATTCAAGTTGGCTGCAAGTTGTGGCAGCGGCACCGCTAGTGGCGCGGGTGAGCTGAAACCTGGAGTTGACTCCGAGGAGAACCGTTGGAATCACTACAACGAATTTGTGTTTGTGCGTGATTAAGTTTTTAATATTGTAGCTGTTTGGTAGCTACTTCTCCTAGAATTATGGTAACATAATAAAATCCATTGAGGTCTGAAGCAACAGTGTTTATTTTGTACATGATATATGTTGACAAATATCAGGTCCAAAATAAACAAAGTACATTCCAATTCCTGGAACATGTAAACCTTACATAAGCATGGATTTTAAAGTTGACCTATTTCTTGATTAGTTATCAATGTGATAGTTATTCTTAAAGTAGGTCGCACATATTAACATGTAGAGATTATCTGTGTTTTACCTATTTGATTAATTAATATAAGTTTTATTGTAGAAACTCCTTAATACCGGGAGGCCCGGGTTCGATCCTCGGTCAATGCAAAGATTTGTTTCATAACATTTATTTGTAATATTTAATAAATATATATTACAAATATTTGGTAGTAAAAGACAGATATTTGCTCCGGATCTGGTTGTAAATGCTGAAGTACCACCACTTTCAAGTGTAAAGACTGAAAGACACTCTCAATGACTCAGTCGCGTTTATATATCAACTTGAAAGTCGCCGATACCAACTAGGCCGGCATAGCGAACGCGACTGCTACTCGCCATTGTTTAACTGCAGTAGCAATCGTCTTCACTCCAGCTTAATCTGGACCGCACTCCAGGTTAACCATCCGGCTGGGCTGTTTTAACCTAGAATTTAATACCCAGAATGAAACATTCTCGTAAAACATATTAAAAATACAGTATTTTTGAAAATAATGGACGAACTATTTAGGTATTTTATTCATTTATATTATTAAATTATTATTATTTATAAAAGAACTTTATTACACCCTAGGTATACAAAGGCGAACCTTTCGATTTAACCTAAGAGACTAAACAGACATATAAAAAGAAGAGGTGCAGAGTTAAAACAGACAAATAATTTAAAACAAAATACCAACAATAATAAGTCCAGCATTATTCAAAATACTGTATTTAAGTGTATTAAATAAATACCCATATTTTAAATTATGTAGTTAGTAAAATACGTGTTATATGAGAACATTATAATGTCTCTTATTCATTTAAAATGTACAAGTAATGTAGATAATACAATTTAAATGTATTTAAAAAAATTAGAATAAAATAAATGTATAAAGTAGAAAAATTGAAATCTCTAGGATTTATCGTGTACTGATACAGATTTTTTTGTTGAAATTAATTTAAAATTTGCGCCAAAAAAAGAACTGCTTTAATTTGCCTATTTAATGTAATCCCTAAGTATTATCTTGCATTTAATGATTTATTCATTTGATATTATTATTAGGTATTTACTAATAAATTTGTAAGTTTTTAGAGGATTTGTCTTCAAAGATATCTCCCATGAAGTGCCACAACAAATACTCATTTTATGTTTATTATATTTAATACCTATTTTAGTATATGGTTTTATGCTAACGTCTATGGATTGACGCGCCTAACCTATAGAGTTTTCTTTACCATATGAACTTATAATCCCACTTTATAAATTGAAAACACAAAAACACAAATTGTAAATCTGACTTATAGACCGTTTTTACAATGCTGTACGAAGGTGTTTTGATACTCAAAAGGCGTTGTTTTTCTGTAAAGTTGTCAATAAAATCCGTGGATAAACTCCGCGTGCACAGGCAGTGGATTGTCGGTTTTAACTAAGCACGAGGCCCATTCTTCTAACTTACAATTTTATTCGTAAAAGTTCAATAGATAAATATCTATTCATTTTAAATTAGGATGCCTTTTTGATGCATTTACACAATCTTTTCTATTAACCTATATTCTCTATTTTATTAATGTTAATATTTTCTAAAATTCAAATTACTATCTCAACCTACTCTATTGTTATATTTTTTTATAATTTTATTATATTATGAATTTACCTACATCGTGTTGTGATAGAATAACCGTTTATCGTTAACGCCGCCACCCCCGTAGTTATTGGAACTGTAGGAAGTTATTTGACGCGTGTCAAATTGCCAATACGAATGAGAGACCTATCGTGTGTGTATTATTGAAAGAAAAATACGAGTATTCTTTATAATCTAAGGCTTATTGTAGTCTATTTATGATGTGGTGTCGAGAACGATTAACGAATACTTAAAATGTATTTCTTTTCCTTTTGAATTATATGCAACTAGGCCGCCATAGTAGGTCCTACATCGAGTCACAATTAAAAAATTATAAAGGATAGTTCTCGGTTATAACAATGTTGGTAAAATCTTATTAAAACAAATTTTCCGTTTTACATGAATATCGTTATAGCTTTATTTTAATGGACGAATTCTATTAATGACTCTGATTTTGGTTGTAATTTTATTTAAATATTAATAATTATTTGATAGCCTAACAGTATAATGGTGGCATTATGCCGGCCAAAGGCTATTTATCAGGCTAGTCACCTCCGCTTAAGACGAATGTTGAACCACAATAAAAGAAAAACCATTCAATTAAATAATTAAGTACAAAATTGCCCCATTTATTTTTTTAAGTCAAGTTCTGAAACGACCATTATGAAAGATCTATTTAAAATTAACTATCAATATCATATCATTAGGAAAGAAGTTAGATAGTTTTTATTAAAAATGCGTCGGATTAAAATAGGAACGTTTTAAACTAAAGGAAATAATTAGTTTTTGCCTGTGATTTTAACTGTTTTCATTAACAATAAAACCTAAACCTTATAAATCAAATAAAAAACTTTTAATAAATCAAATCAAAAAATCAAATAACTAACTGGAAGACGTATTACATTAAACGATTAAAACGCGACGTAGCTTTAAGTCGTAGACGACAGCTGGTTATCATGTAAGTGTATCACTACGTTCAGCTTGATCGGGATCAGCTTGAAAGTTTCCGGTTCCAACTAGGCAGGCATAGTTGATACGGCTAATGCTTGCAGTTATTTAACTGTTCTAGAGGCGATTCTATTCATGGACCGCACTCCAGCTTAACATCAGGCGGGGTGTCACTCGAAAAAAGTCTAAAAAGCTTATTACATGAACATTTTTGCCACAAAAGCTTACAAATAAAGTTATTTGCAAACCTATGTTTAGACTGTTTAAAGTCTAGATTATTTTTAGAAACTATTTGATCGACCTTGTACATTCGACCGAGTATATTCGTTTTAATATACCTATATA
This sequence comes from Tinea trinotella, assembly GCA_905220615.1. Classification (NCBI taxonomy): domain Eukaryota; kingdom Metazoa; phylum Arthropoda; class Insecta; order Lepidoptera; family Tineidae; genus Tinea; species Tinea trinotella. Next base: position 8,749,163 of record HG992314.1, read on the forward strand.
GGTTTATACGTACAGATTTATTTTTATATTATACGCAAACTATTTCCTTGTGATTTTTATTAGCAATCATAACTATAAAACTGTTCTTAACTATTATTTCAATGGCTTCAATCAACATAAAATTTGCTTTTATATCAAAAAGTAATTTAAATATATCTAAGTATATCAAATAGGCATTTATTGGTTTACATGTCAGTCCGTTACGCCTAGAGTTCGATTCCCAGTCAGAGCAAAGATTTATTTTATAGTCTCTCCGTGACCACGATGGTAAGCAATGTTTAAGAGCGCCGACGACTGAAAAAACAAATGCCACGTATTTTTTTTTAATTTTCGTATAATAAGGTATAGGTTGTCTAACTATAAATGACACGCCCCTCCACTTTATTAGTTTATTTAAATGTGTGAATGCTACTCCCAATTGTTTTTGTCACGTTTAAATAAGAAAAATAAATTTATAAATTCATTATATACACAACTTAAATGCTACTGTATGCTTAATTTTAGTCACTACTTTTCTCTGCAACTACGTTGCAACTTTTTCGGGGTGTTTAACTTTTTAGGTGGGCCGTGTGTAGCGCCGCAGCTGGCCGTTCCTTGTATCACAGCTAGTATCTCAAATAACTCGTATGTGAGGCCAGTCGTATCTCGAGGTACCACATTGATTACCCAGGTTACATTGATAAAGCAGTGCAAGTTCGTAGACAAGCCATTTTGCTCTTGGACTTTCCCTTGCCAGTCAGGCCAGTCAAGATCAGATGTCGCATCAATAAAACAAAACGTCTTTGAAACTTAATTAGTCCCCTTGTGGACTGTTAAAATTAATTATCTGGCAAGGACAAAAATGTGTCGCTGGAATGTGAAAAGCATTCTAAATACTAACGTTTAATTAAATTCCGTGAGCGTAAACAAAATATCTTAAATTAGCATTCTCCGCTGTACAATGTTTATTTCGGCGTAATGGAAATCTCTACCGTAGCTAGGAAAATCTTTGAAGCTCGTATCATTTCTTTGATGTGTTCCCTTGTATTCTCTCGTTGGTTTTAATATCTAAGCCCATCTAGAAGTATAATTATATGGATGAACCAACTCTTTGAAGTTGGAACTGTATTATATGTATAATAAGTATAATTATTATGAATGTGCTAAATAGGGGAAATATTTTACTTTAGAATTTGTTCAAAGGGTAAAAAGCATTTCTAGTCAAAACAGAGAAGACGAACGACTGTTTTCAATAGTCGATGCTCTTGATTTTCCCTTTGGACTGGCAAGTCGAGATCAAAGTATAATTTAAAACTTTGTATTAAGTGGATCCCATTTCCGCTCATGGTCCTTCATTACCGCTCCAGATCTTTAGTTATTTATAAATTAGCAGTATTTTCTTAGATTTTGCGTGAGAATTGAATTAAACAAATTTTATGCGGCTTTCTTTTGCGCGTCTATTTTGGTATTTGATTTTTTTTTATTATTTCGACGTTTCGAGAGCTTTGCAGCCACGTGGTTACTGAGAGACTAGTGTGTTGGTAGTCCTATGCCGACACATAAAATTGAATTTATTTAATAACAGCTAAGATAAAGACTCATAATGAAAAAAAAAGTTAAAGCACCATAGTTTTATTTCTTCTAGTTTTGCTAATTTGAGAGGTTCAATCTTAGTTGTTTTTGCAGTAGAATTTGCAAATAAATAAAATAGGTGTAAAGGTAGATGTTTACTCGAATAGAGAAAATGTCGAAATAAAATAATAATTATTGACTGGCGGAATTGTAGTGCAGAATTGTCATGCTCAACTGCGGATCTACGATTTTTTTGATAGAAACTTGATAGTAGCGCCCCTCTCTCGTGAGTTTAGGATAAATTACTTACAAACTCACAATTATATAAAGTTCACTTGTGGTGTGGCGCCTTTTTCTTACAAGTCAACGGTGAGACAACCACCAAACAGGCTTGGAGCTGTAAAGCAGTTTTTTTTTCAAATTATATAGTAATTTTGGCGTCCCCTGAAACAGTGGCCCGAGGTGGCACCAGTAGTGCGGTCTGCAGTCTTCCGTCGCCATTAGAATCACACCTTAACGGGCGATTATTCATGTCGGGGCAATACGTCTAAAGAATTTGATTTAATTTTTTTTACATTTCTATACTAAAGTGCTTGTATCATAGAAACAGAATAACCAAAGTACATATATCAAAGATACATTGGTACCGGTGAGTGGTCTTGAACTCGTGCTCTCTGTTTGTGTAACCATCGCACTGCCACTACACCACGGTCGCCTTAATCACTTTATTTTTTTATTGAATACAGGTCCATCAACGCTTAATCCAAAAATAGCTTTAACGTGAATTATGCCTACGAATATGGCGGAAAGACATAATAAAAGAATGTAATAATGGTTGCTTTGACATTGAAATGATAGTTAAGAGAGAGAATAAAAGATAGTTATGGGTTGCGTAAAGCCTGTGAATCATAAACTTTTTATGTTATGTCTCCTTGCCAAATTAACGCCCGATTTCACCAACAATGTAAACTACGTTTAATACTTGACGTCACGAATAGCGCATTGGTTGGTATCGGGACGCGTACAGTCCCGGCTTCACTTCCTGGTCGGGGCAAATATTAATTTCATAGCTTTTATTTGTAATATTATTTAATTAGATTGAATATTACTAATATTTGTTATTGGAAAACAAAACCAGGTGTTTTGTTTCCATTTGCTCCGGGTCTGGTGGTCGAAGAGTGATAGGCAGTGATCTATCGATCCGGGGTAATACGACTTCTTACAAATGTACAGACTGTACCTTACAAGCTTATAAGTTACCGGTTCCAACTAGGCCGGCATAGTAAATGTAACTGCTACTTGCGGTTATTTAATAGTAGTAGCACTCGCATACATCAGCCGGTGTGCAATCAAATGTCGTGCCTAAAATTGACTTTACATACCTTTGGACGGCATAGTAGCGGCGACTAAGGCAACCTAAATCAGAAACGATTTTGCCGTTGCCTTCCGACCTTTGCTCAACATCAGGCAAGACAATTGTCGCGTCTCAAAACAAAATCCTAACTGACATTATTAATGAAACAGTAACAAGATAGCAATCTCGTCACCCTACAGCTATTATTTTTAATTAAATCAAAAATCAATTCATTTATTTCGCATAGGCCTTCCGGCATTTGCGCATTGCACGCCGCATATCATGATTTCAGAAAGGAATATGACCAGAAGTAATCATTAGAAACTCGTTAATTATAGCTCTCTACCCCTATGTATAATATAATACAACCTATAGCGGAGAAAACAATTTTGACGTTAACCTTGATTAGTCGTTGTTTTAATCGTAAAGGGCTAACTTCTGCAGCTACGTGTTGGTTAGGACGTTGGTGATCACATTATATGGATATGAAGAATATTTTTTTTATGTTACTTTTTTATTTTTGTGAAATGTTATCTTTGTTTGATGATCTATTAAAACTAACTTTAATAACTAATTAAGATGAATTTTATCTTCCTAAAACATGGTATCATCAAGGGTTAGTTGGTCCCACTAAAACTGAAGGATTTATTTGTATTAATAAGTAGGACAACTTTCTGTATTGCAGATTGACTCTGCAACATCTTTCCCATTTTCGTAGATTCGTTTATTTTTAATACTACTTATTGTTAAATAAAATTGTTTATCAAAATAAAATTACATAATATATTTGTAGAGTTTCCTAAGATAGATTGAATAAAATTTAGTTTAAAAAAATGTTTATTACAAATTGTTTATTTTTTTAGTTATAACCTTTTAGTGTTACTCCAAGAACTTACCTGTGGCTTGACATTAATCACCCTCCCTGGGCCCTCCTCCTTCTTATATATCATGGCGACGAAAAATCAGTGAAATTGGCCCTGTTCACAAGCGACCAATCAACGTAGTTTACCTATTCATTTGTAATTCGCTGATTGGTTACCAAGATGTCAAATATCAGGGCAAGATCGTCATTACGCTTTCTTGTATTAGGAGAATTGGGGTCCTGATGTTAGGCTGGAAGTGCAGCTCATGAATCAAGGCGACTGTTACAGTACAGCAATCGCATCGACTATGCCGGCCCAGTTGGGCTAAACTGAACTAGATACGCGACTGAGTCACTTTATTTTCCCTACCAAAACTAGGGATATTAAGAGCGTAAGTTATGTAATTACTACATCGCCTTGGGCTCCAATGATGCAATTAAATGGTAAAGTCTCTGAGCTAATCTCACAGACATTGTATTCGAAGCTACTCGAACTCGTAAAAGAATTCAATCGATTTTCCTATTAATTTTATTACGGCCAAAGTGATAACAGAACTAAGAAATCAAATAGCGAGATAAACCTAGCGAAGTAAAATAATAAAGACAAAGTGAATTAATTTAATGGAAGTTTCCTTGCTTTGACTTCCATTAACATCAGGTCGAAGTGTGACAATATGGCTGAATATTCGACTCAAAATGGCACCCATTTATAACTATAAGTACCTCGTAAACATATACACTAAAGTACAACATTAACTTCACAAACTAATAATAAAATTATAGCACATAACAAAAATGTTTTTTCCACATAATTTTGTTTATTGTGATTTTCAAGAGTGGTAAGAGGTGGGTGCCATTTGCCTAATCTGCGGATTCGGTGTAGTACCACCACTTTCAAGTGTACAAGCCAATTTTGTGACCAACTTGTAAGTTGCTGATTTCAACTAGGATCAATCAATCAATTAAATTGTCACGCCTTTTTCCCACAGTAATAGGCAGAGACAATGGAGCGCCACTTGCCATGATCCTGACATAACTCCCTCGCTTCCTTTACATTCACAATTCTCTTCATACAAGCTCTATGGTTATGGACACTAGGCAACCTAGCTTTCTTGAGGATGTATCCATTTAACTATAGTAGCATTATCCTCCATTCTTTGAATAAAGTTCAGCTTTGATGTTAAGCGGGGTCATGTGATCTGTACTCGACTTTCAATAGGTAAGTTTAAGAACACCAACGACTGAAAAAAACAATGCAGTTTACCGTTCCTCAGTGATATAAACTACGCCAGTACTTTTTACGTTTCGCTTTAGATCATTCAACCCTTTGTGGTGGTTTATTCGCATTTCGTAAGATTAATATTCGCAAATTATCAGAATTAGTCAATTAATCCAACATTGATTTCCCATTGATAGACTGACTTCCCAAAAAGAAGGAGGTATACAATTCGGCCCCTTTTTTATGTGTGTTACTTCATAACTTTTTTCTGGGTTAACCGATTTTGATGATTCTTTTTTATTCTAAATTAAAACGTTCCATTTAATTTTGATTAAGATCTGATGTAGTAGTTTTAAGGTTATCCCCAATAATGCGTATTTTTATTTTGTTTCGGACTTGGCACCGACTTCAAATCAATCAGTAAGCAGCACATATAATTAATATTTTATTAAAGTTGTAGTAGGGTACTAGGTAGGGCTATTATTTTTCGCTTTTTAGTGTAGTGTAGTGACTTGTTGTGGTTCTGGAAATCGGCGACATTTTTTTGTTAAAAGTTTATTGTTGCTTTTTACACAGGGTATTATTACTATGTTTTTTAATGAAATGAACATAATTTTATTAGCATTAGGGTATGTTCTGAGCAGACTACACCACATCGAAAGACTGGACAAATAAATGACTACCAAAATAGTGAGTTTATTTTACTTATAAACGAAAATGACGAGATACGAATATGCCTTAGATAATTTAATTGTAATTTATCAAAGGAATATTCCCAATAAATCGTTCGATAATGGACAATTAAATTAAGCTATAATAAAACACGTGAGCCGGATAGCCGAAACCAGCAAATTGCTGAATAGCCAGATTGAAGATACGAAATAATAAATAATGGATTATAGAGTTCATATATATTAGTAGTATCTCTGCAACTAATATCAGATCATAAAGCGGATTAGCGTACACATATACGAATGAAAGCAAGAAAATCAGCAATTATTGGACTAGTCGGAACGCCCAAATATCTGGTATACGAGTGATACAAATTGCATTCCTAAAAACTTTATATCCTTGCGTGCTTTGTTTTGAAGAGCTCTTTAACCTTGTTCCTACCTCGTGATTTTACACCCGTAATACCCGCACAGGTCGGGAAAAGCAACCGCATTCTATCGACCGAATCGGCAGTCAAACTAAAAATTTCGGTGCGTCTTTTCTTTGTAGAACAATTGACAAATGGAATGCTTTGCCAGCTCATGTGTTCTCTCCATATGACTCGGATCCGATGCGAGAAGAAGCACCTTTGGCCGACATAGTGACGGGAACTGAGGCAGCCGTGAACAATCCGGTTTTTTCAGTCGTCGTCACTCTTGTACTCTTGCTGATCGTCAGGCGGGTCGAGGTCAGATGTCGTGTTACAATAAAAAAAAAATAGAAAAAGTAATTCACAAAATATACTTGTATTAATAATCCCACGCATTTAGATAATTAATTATGAAAAATATTTATTTTGGTATCAGTAATTTTGCACGTTTGTGTAATAATACGACCGCGCGCCTATCTATTATTAGCTGGGTCGCTATGCCCTTCCCCAAGGGGTCTACTCTGACCAAGTAAAGTAACAAAATGTTAGCCTTCCTGTTTGTACACGGTCCTGTTAAAAAAATACGACACGATTTAATACATTGTTTTTCTATTAAAAATCAATTCATTTATTTTTCATATACTCTACCATGCGTACAGATCATTGCATACTTTACCATGATTTCGGAAAGGCATATGACGGACGGGAAGAAATCACAAGAATCTCGTGTGGGATAAAGGTGTGTGAAATCGGCTGGTGTGACTACGCACATCATATACTTACTTGAACAGCGGCGAACATAAACAATAACAGCCAAGCACACGCTATTATGACGTACCGCCCCGCGTGGTTGGGTAAAGGGTAGTGGATTCTTATTGGATACAATCAAATGCCAATTAGTTGAAGAGAAATTTTATATAGCCTATATCCTTCGCCAAGAATCAACATCATCTTGCCAAGTTAAATCGAAATCTGTTTAGTGGATTAGGCATGAAAAGGTAACAGAATAACTTTCGCATTTATAATATTAGTATGAATTGATATCCTTTATGTAAAAGAACCAGGTGAGGTGGCCACATCAACTATTGAATACAGATCTGAAGCATGGGTTAGCAGTAGCGTACCAAACGGATATGGCGCCCAGGGCAAGCATCGAGGATGCGCCCCTTCGTAAGTTACCTAAATGTATAATAAACATATACCTACACTTAATAACACATATTAGATCTTGCTTAAGATATTCTTCAACTAAGCTTTCATCGTCCTTTATCTAACTTGAACTGATTATTCCTTGATTTATTAATTTTTTTTAGTTGATTTATTTGCAAATCGCGCCCCTTCGGATCGCGCCACGTACTCTACCTGTCATTGGCGTAACTAGAGTAGTTACGCCAATGTTGGTTTTTTCTTTTCTTTCTTCTTGTTTATGGCTTTAGTATTTAACTTGCCAGTGTCAAAGTAAAAATATATGGTTCAATGTTAAAACATTGTCAAGTAAAGATGAAGATGAACCACGCGAGTGATTCATCAAATGATGATGATGAGAGTGAGGTTGATGATGATCGTTTTAGTAAAGCGGCGGAAAGCCTTTACTAAAACTTCAGAAGGAGTCTTGGAGGGAACATGAAGAAACACGTTTCACAACTTTAAATTACTTGTTTATACTTGATCAACTTAAAAATTATTACTGAATAACAATTCCACCATTATTACACATTAATATTTAAGAAAAACACAAGCTTTTCAAAAAATTCAAAATTGAGCGTCCTGTCAGTTGCAGTTGCCCGCCAAAACTCCCAATGTTGGTTAACAAATATTAAAAATAATTAAGAAAAGAGACGAATATTTACTCCGGGACTGGTTGTTAAAGAGTGGTAGACAATGGTACCCAGTCTGCCAATCCGTAGTGCCACCGCTTACAAGTATAGGTACAGATCATGAAGTGACTTAGTCTAATTTCGGGATCAGCTTGTAAGATGCCGGTTCCAACTAGGCCAGCGACTGCCTTTTACAGATATTTAACAGTAGTAGCAGTCACCTTTATTCATGGACCGCACTCAAGCACACGAGCAGCTTAACAGCAGACGAGGTGCTAACATATCGAGGCACAAAATAAAAACAACCAAGATGTTTATGTTATTTTATTTATATTGTATAATAGATAGGATTGGATTAAACCTACCATTATGACGGGAAGTGTACGCTGGAAGAGGCGCGCTTAGAGCTTTGTAGTTGTACCTCTGCTCCAATGAGCAATTACTAATTTATATTAGGGAGGCCTCTTCAAAATTACTATGTAGGTTAAACACTTTCCAGGCCGGTTGCTTGTAAAATGTTGAAAATCTCTGTAAAAACCTACTCTGATTTTTAAATCTCTTTCATCAATGTTGTTCTTCTCAATCCTTGTCACCAGGTATTTCGTTAAAAGTATCACGCGCAACTGTATTGTTGAAGGACCGAAAACCGATAGGGAAGAAAGGTTTTTGAGTGGAGACCCGATGGACTGACGACATAGTGAAAGTCACAAAAAACCGATGGATGCAACTGGCATCTTGTCGTTCGAAAGGGCATTCTAAGGGGCCTACCCCTATGCTATGTTTAGCAGTGGGCGTCTTCTGGCTTTTGATGGTGGTGAACCGTATTCTTCCCTAAAACCGCAATCGTTAAAATTACACTATAATACCTAACCTTCCTTTTGCAACATTATATTTTTATTGTGGCTAGACATATGACAGCCTTAAATAAACATGACACATTAATATCAATCTATGATTATTCTAGGAGCTTCATTCCACAACCTGGAGGCAGTAATAGTAATGAAGATAGAAAGGAAAGCAGTGTGATGAAGGAATCGGAAGAATAAGCTGTGACGAAGACGAGAAACGAAGAGATTTGTTAATGGAGAGAGATGAGAGTGTCGGGTTCAAAGAGAGTAAAAGAATGTAAGCGTACGGATATTCCTGTAAAGTCGAATCACCAACCATCTGAACTTGGTTCTAAATTCAGAAATATTTCCAAGATCTTAAAATTATAATTCAGTTTTTCTTAAATGTAAGTTTACATACAAGCTATGATTGGTTATGATTGCATACTTTGCCAATACTAATAAATTATTTTCAAAAAAAGGTAATATTTCGCACACCGCCCTCCACCTTTAAATTTTTTTTATTAGGGCTCCATTTATGAAACAAATATATGCCTCGACCGAAACGTTACGCGTAACGGACTGGTGTGCTAAGCAAAGTCATATAAAAAAGATAATTGTTACGTCACTTCTTTCTCTCTGAATATATCAACTACAAAAGCACGACGCATTTTTTCTCAAACCAATGAATATTTCAATTAATACATAACAAATAGTGGCGACGAGGATGGCGGAAGAAAAAAATACTCAAAACCTTGCATTGCAAGCACAATCGCAAGTATTAACTCAATTAGTAAAAAAACTTTGTATAGGCGACGCCAACGTGTCCGGAAATGAGAAGTTATCGAACCAGTTCGAGACCTTTTCCGAAGTAAAAGAATCTTTTAAATCATATCGAGAGCGTCATGAAAACTATTTGTCATTAAAAGACAATGATATGACAATGAATGACAAGGATAACGTTAATAACGAATCAATCAAAGCAAAAATATTAATCACAACACCCTTGGTGTGAAGTATTACGAATTGTTATCAAGCCTAACTACCCCAGAGTTACCATCAAACAAAATACAGTGAATTAATAAAAATATTAGAGAAAAATTTGTGCCCATTATCAAACGTCCACACAGAACGACTAATTTCTATCAAGGACACAACATCAAGATAAATCAGTGAATCAGTATGTATCTGTCTTAAAAAACTTGTCTAAAAGTTGTAAATGGTCGTGCGAAGGCTGTAATCAAACCATAAATTCAATTTAACAAGCACAATTCATTCGAGGTTTACAAAATACAGATATAAGAGAACAGATTCTACAACAAGGTGATGGCATTGATTTAGAAAAAGCTATAGAAATTTCTTTCGCTATAGAAGCAGCAAAAAAGCAAAATAAAATATATTATACACAACATACAAAAAACATCCAAATAAATAAATTAAAAAATATGCTAGAAAAACCAACAACGCAAAACAATTTTAAAATAAAAACAAAATACAAGAAATGGAAAGCAAAATATTCTGGTAACATCGCAATTGCTGAGCAATTCCCTACAAATTTGGACCCCAATAGACTTCACAGACATTGGAAATTATAAGCTATACATATTATATGTATATTTTCTAAACTTTGTAATGAAACGAATAAATTGAGGAAAGGTAATTTTCGATTTCTTAAACTAAAGAATTCCCTGTTGTAGTTTTATAATCGATTTGACAAAAGTCGTGCAAATGCAGGAAGAAAATAGTATAAAACTAAAAATACAAAGAAGTTATAATATGTTGGCTCCTATAAAGAAAATACTTGAAAAACTTATTTCTGAATGTGGGAAGGTTTCATAAGCACATTCAACATACTACTTCTATGTAAAAAGTATCGAAAATATGTCAATAAAAAGACCCGCGTAAACGAGGTCGTTTTAATTTTTTTACTGCATGTTGGTAGCACTGTACTGATTTACCGCGCAAAATTTGAGCGGGATCTGTCATTTAATTTGTTTAAACTGCACTTTTTGCTGGTCATGGTTTTGAGTCTTCGGTGATTTTTACAATAGAAAATATTGTTGAACAAAGAGTGTGCCTTAAAATTTGTGTTTCGAAATGTTGCAAAAAACCTACGGCGAATCGTGCATATCAAAAACAGGGGCATATAAATGGTATATGGCTATTAAAGAAGGCCGAGAACAGTAGTAGCCCACGTCCCACAGTGGGGCAAAAAAAAATAGTTAAGGGGGGCAATTTAAAAATGGGCTCAACGCGACTTTAACCCTTTCGCTTTGGGTTATTTAAATGCAACGCTAGGATATCGGAGACAAAGTTAACAAAAAAAGGCATATTAAAAAAAAATGCTGTAAGCATTTATGATTCTTAAAGGAACAAAACAATTTTTAAAAGTTAAAATTATGTATAATGTATGTTAGGCCGGCATAGTGGCGGCGGCTGGGACAGCCGGGAACTGACTCGGTTGTCCCAGTCGTCGTCACTCTTGGACCTCCTCTTGCTTATTATCAGGCGGGTCGAGGTCAGATGTCGTGTCACAATAAAAAAAAAATGTATGGGGGGCATAAAATTTTAGAAATGTTAAGGTGGGGTATGGCCTAAAAAAGGTTGGGAAACACTGGTTTAGAGAGTAATGTTTTGATGGAAACCGATTTCGACGATATTATCGATACATTTATTATTATGAAAGTCAGACGAAAAATAATTTGCCTTGTAGGTACTTAAGTTTAATTTTAAATAAATTTCATGTTAACTTATTCATTAACATGCCAACTTATTCAGTTGCTCTCTTCTTTACGTTGTTCATAATAGAAACTTTCGACAGTTAGCCACAAACGATTTAAGGGCCTCCACCACATTCCTTGCCTATGAGCCGCTGAAGTCTAAATAGCTGAATATAGAGACCCCCATAGAGTTTATAACTAGCTGTAATTCTCTAATCTTATAATACACTTTCAGTATCCTTATTTTTAAAAATAGTCTCCTTGTAATACTTCAACTCATTAATTGTATCTAAAATATCATCCAAGGCTCTATGGCTAAATTGTTTCATAGGCATGTCTTTATACTCCTTCAAATACCACCTCCTAGCTAATTCTTTAATAGAACTAACATCAATAATTCTATAATGTAAGTAATTATCAATTTTGGGCATATGTTTTCTAATAAAAGCACGGTCTACCCAAACACTGTTCCCTCCCAAAGGGCATCTCTTCTCTGGAACATGTGTTGAGATGAAATTTAATATGGTGTTCTCTGCTTGCTGTAATGAGATTTTCGATTTTAAACACGCTTCTGTTAGTCCACTCTGAAATAACAAAAATGTGTGTTAGAGAAAAAAAACAATAAATGGATCTTGATCAAATGTTTTGTATCAATAAAAACAATTTATTATAAATTATTTTTTATTTCGACACCTGAACTCTTCTTGGTGTAAAGAAAAATGCCTCAGTTCACAGCTGCCTTAGTCCCTATCACTATGCTGGCCAAAGATTTTCTTGATTAGTGCATGCTTGACTATGCATAGGGGCATATAGATTGTATTTCTTAGAATATAATGTATAATGGAGCTTAACAACTGCCTAGGCCAGCACAGTGGCTCTTACTTGTAACTATGGTAGGAGCAGTCACCTTCCAATCATGGGAGGTACTCCAGATTACCATAGCAAATGTCTATGTTCAGAAATCCATATCCATGAAACCAATTTTCAGTAGTTTTCAATAAATCTACACACTCATTACCTGACCATGTTGCGACACACACCAGGGGTGCATATTCTTTAAAATTTCATTTGGCTGATGAATGATTACATTAGGCCCTTTAGCAATCACATTGAGATCGGAATCAGTCACTAAGCAGGCTATTTCCATTATCTTATCCTTATCCACATCAAGCCCAGTCATTTCTAAGTCGACCCATACTATCCTGTTTGCGGCACCATTATTGGATACATTCGATTTAGACACTGGAAAATAGGTATATATTAGGAAAATATATAAAACTAAGTAATAGACAAGTTATAAATCAAATCTGTGTTTGAATTTAGAAAACTTTAAAATGTATATTATTTAAATTTAGAATAATCCAGTGTATTTTCAAAATATATTGCCAGTATACAGCTTACGTGTTGTGTGCTGTGAAATATAACGTTTTGATAAATTAATAAAAATAGGTAATTTAAAATTGCTTAATATATTCATGCTTAAAGACATTTGCTATTATTAGTTACTACTAAATGATAATATACTTTTTGTTCACTTCTTTTTTTTTTGGAATGTTATATGATTTATAATAAACGTTATGATTCTGTATTAATTATGATTATATAGAGATATTCCTATATTTTTATTTTAAAAACATTGGACAGAACTGCAAAATTGTCAAAAAAAATATTTGTTTTATAGGTTAGATTTGTTGTTGACATTTGACTTTTTAAATATGCGGGATAGGGGCACGGGCAATGCTTTTTATACACGCTCGAAATAACTTTTTTGTTTAACTAAAAATATTATACATAAAAGAATAATAATAAAAAATCATTTATTATAAATATAAATTTTCTAATGTCATGTTTAAAATTTTATAATACACGAACAAAATATAAAATGAATGCTTCGAAATCAAAAATACAAATGACCAATCTTTAGGCAATTTTATTATTGGTCTTATAAAAATTTTGAATGTTGTTTATTGGTCTAAAAAAAATCTCTATATCGGGATTGGCCACATGTAATGTTAATTCGGTAAAAACACCTTAATTTTGTGTTTCTTCTGTCATGGTGTCTAAAGGTTGAGTTTGTTTCCATTTTATTTATAAAAGTAATATATTTTAATATTGAAGTATTTCCGAAACATGAACAGAATAATTTTGACCCAATGTCACTGTATGAAAGTTTCCAGTAAGTTGTATTTTCATTATTTACAAACATTACTAACATAACCTCACCAGTGTCCAGAAAATAGACTGTATTATGTTATTAAAGGGCATATAATAAATATACTGATTTTAATTTAATTCATTAAAGATCTAAACAAGTTAACAATCACTTCTCTACATAACATGCAATGTTTTACGTTGTTCGTAGTTTACGCAATAGTTACTGCTGTTTGTTTATTGTTGGAACATTTTACTGTTAGTAATTTTAATAAATTTCTTATACGTATCGATTATCAACTGTATTCTTTAAACATTATATTAGGTAAATTTATTGTTTCAGAGATATTATGGGAAACAAATCAACACCAACGTGTACCATACATTAGCTTGTTAAGATCATCCTCATATTATACATCACACCCTTTATCACTTCAACATGACATCACGCAAAAGCCTATCTTACACCCAAAACCATATATGGACTTATCCTTGGCCAGGAATTTTTCCATATGTCATGAGAAAAAACCGTTAAAGTCATCTTCGAAAGTCAAAAATAATTTAGGAGTAGTCCAAAAGCCTCTCTTATATCCAAAACTACATATTGAATTAACCTTGGCTAAGCATTTTTCTGTATCAAAATATTATTATGAAAAAGAACCCTTAAAGCCATCTTCAAAGGTTGAAGCAACTTTAACAGTAATTAAAAAGGGCATTGAAGATAAAGAGAAGGATAAGGACAAAAATAAACCAGTGAAGAAAAAGCCTCTAAAAGAAAGAATAATGGATGAATTAAGACATTACTATCATGGATTTAGACTATTTTTCATTGAAATCCGTGTATCAAGCACACTGGTGTTCCGTATATTGAAAGGAGAAACACTAAACCGTAGAGAGCATAGGTTATTAGTAACAACCATAGGTGATATATTCAGAATGGTGCCATTTATAGTAATTATTGCAGTCCCTTTCCTTGAGTTTGCGTTGCCTGTAATTTTGAAATTGTTTCCTGGGATGCTCCCTTCTACATTTGAGAGTAAGTCCCAGAGAGAAGAAAAACTAAAGAAGCATTTGAAAGTTAAGTTAGAAATGGCTAAATTCTTCCAAGAGACACTGGATCAGATGGCTCCGCAAGCGAGTACTAGACATTCAGAGCTGGCAAAAGAATTTTCTGTGTTTTTCAACAAGATTAGGACAACTGGTGATGTTGCTACAAGTGAAGAGATAATGAAGTTTTCCAAGTTATTCGAAGATGAGATTACATTAGATTCACTACAACGGCCTCATTTAGTTGCTTTGTGTAAGGTTTTGAATGTATCTACAATTGGCACAAGTGCTATGTTAAGGTATAATCTTAGGATGAAACTGAGATCTTTAGCAGCTGATGACAAGATGATATCAAAGGAAGGTGTGGACAGTCTAAACTTTAATGAGTTACAGCAGGCTTGCAGAGCCCGAGGTATGAGGGCTTATGGTGTATCGGAGGAGAGGTTGCGGAAAGAATTAAGGAATTGGCTAGATTTGTCATTGAATGAGAAGGTTCCTCAATCACTGTTGCTGTTGTCAAGAGCTCTGATGGTACCAGAACATGTGCCTACAACATACAAGTTGAAGGCAACTATCTCGGCACTTCCGGAAGAAGTTGTCACACATACTTTTGCTGCAATTGGTGAAAAGGAAGGCAAGCTTGACTTTAAGGTTTGTATATTAGCTTATTTAAATAAATAAATAATTAACAATCATTGGAAAAATACTTTTAGATCTTGAATTGCCTGTTGGTAAGCAAGGGGAGATCAAAGAGAACTGAAATAATGATTGAAAAACTAATTCAGTTCATGGTTGAAGTAACCTACAGTTACACCATTTTAGTACAAATTACAGAAACACAATGAACCATGAAACACAAAAATATATTATGTGTTTTTTTATATCTGTGCACTTTTAGGTATCAAATTAAATTACATGTGTTTGACTTCAAAATCCTTTATAATATTGTATCTAAATCTAATAGAAAAAATGGGCAATGTAATTCAACAAATTACTAGGTATATAATAACATTTTCGTCAAGATGATGGTTAATAAAAACAAATAATTGCAGGCTAAAGCTGATGCAATTAAATTGGAAGTAGAAAAGATCTTACAAGACAAACAGGAGATGCAGGAAGCCGAAAGAGACAAAGAAATATTGGCAGCCAAAAAGAGAGAAAAGGAGGAACTCAAGGACAAGGCCATTATTCTCAATGTGGAATCTGAACCTGTTATGGTTGATCCTGCACCAGCAGTTGCAGTTGATGCTCCTAAGCCTGAAAAGGAGGAGAGCATTTCAGCTAAAGATATTGAAGTCATCGAGGATGCTCTAGAAAAATTAGGTATTTATTTTGTTAAAGAATTAGATATAAACTTCATAAATAAATAAAAAGTTTTGAATAACTTTAGTCATATCACCAGCCTTATAGTAAGGAACCATAGCATATAATCATAGCATCATGGTTATATCCCTTGCATCCTCATGGTGCATCATCAAGTACTCAGATCTTCATTTTGATAAAAGCTCAGCTAAAGCTAATTTTAGCCATAGCATCATAGTTATATCTTATACATATCCCTTGCATCCTGATGGTCCATCATTAAGTACTTTATTAGTAATGGCTCATACTAAGGAACAATTTTAGTCAAAGGACTATAGTTCTCTCTCTGGTTGTTTTTCTAATCTGAGAGGATCCATGATGTTGTTCTTGAGTTCCTGCACTTGTTTTTTTTTTAGATAAGATGGTCTTATTAGCCCAAACTTATTTGTGATTGCAGTTTGCAGATTTTTATCTGTAGTAGCAGTTGCTTTTTCTCGTGGATTGCACTTCAGCTTTTTATCAGGCGATGTGCAGTCCTATGTCATGAAAATATTGAAAATGTATAACCTTTTTGAATTATTGGAATATTTCCTAAAAGTAGATACTAAAAACTGTAAGAAGTTCAAGTTTATTTGCCATAGTTCACCATTTTTTTCGCAAAAATAACTAACAATGTAGGTCATACTTGAGCGATAGATAAGATGTGGCTTAACCTTGATAAAGTTTTTTTTATTATCTCTATTAATTGTGTTGTCAAAATATGTATGTATTTATAAATAACAATTTATCATCTACAATGTTTATTACATAACTTTGTATCTCTTCTGTGACATTTTAATCTTAAATTGATTGGAATTAATTTTACTTCTTCTTTTAATGAATGGCTCATATGTTGTTTGTATTAATTTGACACTACTATTTGGGCAGTGTTTCTGTAACACCCAACATTTACTTCCATACATTAATGTAGAAACAAGTACCGCATTATGAACAGCCATTCTATACTTTTGGATTATTTATTTGGCTGATCATTATACTATGGATGGCATCATTCACTATCACACTTCCCATTCAATCAATCAAATTGTCACGCCTTTCTTGAGGAGATCTCCTATTTGGTCGGCAAACACACTCCTAGGCCTGCCTCGTTTAACATGAGATCCATTTACATGAGATTTATAAATTCTTTTTGTCAATCTACTTTAACTCATCCTTCCCATGTGCCCAAACCATCGAGGCATTTCCTTTATTAAGCATTTCCTTTATCAAAATTTTATTAAACTATTAGGACTTGGAATTAATTCGTAGCGTTTTTTTAATTTAAAAAAAATGATTTATTTTAATTCGAGTACAAAAAATACCTCATTCAAAATATTTCCCATCGCTTTCTACTACTTTCTGCCATCTTTCAGGCAAGAGACGGATACCGCGCTTGAAAAACTCCTTGTCTTTTGATGAAATCCATGAATCGACCCATTTGTGGCAATCTTCGTACGAAGTGAACTTCTGGTCAGTCAGGCCATGAGCTATCGATCGGAATAGGTGGTAATCTGAAGGTGCAATATCTGTAGAGTACGGCGGGTGAGGTAGAACGTCCCATTTCAGCGTTTCCAAAAACTTTTTTACCGGTTTTGCGACGTGTGGACGAGCATTGTCGTGCAGCAAAATAACTTTGTCATGTCTTTCGCTGTATTCCGACCGTTTTTCTTTTAATGCACGGCTCAAACGTATCAACTGTAGTCGGTAGCGATCCCCAGTTGTGGTTTCATTTGGTTTCAGGAGTTCGTAATAAATCACTCCCCTCTGATCCCACCAAATACAGAGCAGAAGCTTGGATCCATGAATGTTCTGCTTCGCCACTGATGTTGATGGCTGACCGGGCTTTACCCATGACTTTCTGCGCTTGGGATTATCATAATGGATCCATTTTTCATCACCAGTGACAATTCGGTGCAAAAAACCTTTTCGTTTTTGTCGTTCAAGCAGCAATTCACAGGTTAAAAACGTCTCTCAATGTCTCTCAGTTTTAATTCATATGGCACCCAATAACCCTGCTTCTGGATCATTTCTATTGTTTTGAGGCGTTTTCCTACCGTTGATAAATCAACTGCCAATGATGTAGCCAATTCTTGAAGCGTTTGACATGAATCTTCGTCAAGCAAGCCCTGTAATTCTTCATTTTCAATTTTTTTTGGCTGTCCAGGTCGTTCTTTGTCATCTAGCTCGAAATCACCACTTTTAAAACGCGCAAACCACTTCCTACACGTTTGCTCAGCTAGAGCATGTTCCTCGTAAACTTCCACCAGAATCCGATGGCTTTCGGCAGCGGTTTTACCCATATGAAAATAATGGAGCAAAACTCCCCGCAAAAACACTTTATTTGGCACAAATTTTGACATTTTTAATTAATCACAAAGTGTTGTTGTTTACGTTTTTAAAATAAAATAATAATGGCGATGACCCCTGATATCAGCTGGTTTACGATAAATAATTTACTGTCGGTACGAAAAGAAAATAGTACTACCTACGCCATCTTTTATAAAACGCTACGAATTAATTCCAAGTCCTAATATTATAATATAAATCGTTAAAATGTAAACCTAAAATTCATATTTTTTTGTACCTATGATTGAAATTCCTAAATAAGGAGGCGGCAAATTTTTTTTTCCGCCCCGGGCGGCTGACTCCAACGCTACGCCACCGAATTCCCATCCCTTAATATATATAATTATATAATTAGTTAACATTGATGAATTAATTTTATTTTACATTTTTTTATTCTATTCTGACGTTTCGAGAGCATTGCAGGCATTGTGTATTATTAGATCCCCATTATGTATAACATGAATAACTATTATATGAAATTTCAGCCGAAAAGAAAAAAACATTACTTCTGGAGAAAGAAAGTATTCAAGAGTTGAAATCGGAGCTGTCAGAATACTCCGAGGATGTTGAGGAGATGCACGAAATGGTGAAAACGAAACAAACCGATCTTAAACTTACCAAGGGTGCTAGGAGGTATGTAATATGAATTTCGCTTTTTAATTTTAATAATTTGCATAAAATTTCCCTAACACTACAACTTAAATTATAAGCATAGTGCTTAAATAAGTAGCAAACTATTGTTATGTATGGGCTCGTTTCCGCACTTGACCCCCCTGCGGTTTCTTTATGGGTTTCTTTAATGGTTTGCTCTCAGCGGAGCAGAGCTTTTCTTTCCTTCAGACCTTCCAGCATCCTAGCATTGCCAAGGAACTTCTGTCTCGCTTTGGTCATGCTGCCACAACTCGAAAATTCATGCAGAACTGTTTCATTCATCATGCTATAATTGCGGCATAGTGGATCGCCTCCATTCAAGAACCACACTTCAGCTTAACACCACGTGAAGTGCTGTCATATGTCAAACCACAATAAAAAACATTATATTACAGATTATATCGCGCAGTAAACTCTATGATAAACAAACTGGACACAGTTCTTGTTGAACTAGAAAACAAAGAGAAGGCACTAAAGTCTACGCTAGAACAGAAGCAAGTTGAGCCTGAGAAGGCGAAGGAACAACTCATTCAAATTGATGAGCTCATGCATTCCATTAAGAGTCTCCAGAAAGTTCCAGATGACGCCAAACTCAAGTTGATTCAAGATATACTTGGAAGGCTCGATGACGACTTTGATGGGCAGCTCAAAGTTGATGATGTTTTGAAGGTATATTAAAGTTTTTTTATTGAGACGCGTCGTCGAGGTTACTTGCCTGATGTACTTGCCTTTTATTTCTTTAATCGGAGACATCCTCAAAGTAATAGCCGTAATAGTAGAGCTTGTATGGAAAGAATTGTGCATGCGAGGGAAGCAAAGGAAGTTGTCTCAGGATCGTGGCAAGTGACGATTGCTGTGGGAAAAGGCGTGACAATTTGATTAATTTAAGAGTAAGTTGTGAAGGAGGGGAATTAACTGTCCCGCTTCCATTCATGGACCGCATTCCAGCCTAACATCAGACAGGGTGCTGTCATATGGAAAGCCTATCCATAAATATATCAATGATCCTAAGATATATCAATTGAGGTGTGATTCTGATAGCGACTCGATACTGCATACTCAACCAACCATACTACTTAACCAAACATCTCTCATCATCATCGGTCAGAAGGTGTCCACTGCTAAACATAGGCCTCCCCTTTAGAACGCCATTTCGAACGACAAGATGCCAGTTGCATCCACTGGTTATTCGTGACTTTCACTCTGTTGTCAGTCCACCTATTGGGGGGCCTACCTACGCTGCGTCTGCCTGTTCATCTCTCATATAAGCAAAAACATATTTTTTCCAGATGATTGAGATAATAGGCAACGAGAATGTCCACTTATCTGAGAAGCAGATACAGGAACTAATTGAGTTGCTTGACAAGGAAGAGGTATTGGAAGTTGAAAATAAAATACAAAAAGCCCTGGAGAAAGCCGCTGCCAATGAGAACGCGAGAAATCAAACTGATGGAAAGGTAATTCTGAGTTAACAACATTTTTTAAATGATAAGGCCTTAATAAGAGATATATAATTAGGTGTGATATCAATTAAGGTGTGATCCTGATGACGACCACAGACTGCAGACTGCACTACTGGTATAATACAAGGACTTTTTTACATTGCTCCTAGTCTGATTGTCAACGTAGGGTAGGTGGTGGTATCCAGTCTGCTGATACGAAGTAGTCCCACCACTTAACAAGTATACAGACTACGTGAAGTGACTCAATTAAGCCGGCATATTGGAAGTGACTGCTACTCACAGTTATTTCACTGTATTAGCAGTCACCTGTATTCATGGGCTGCACTGTAGCTTAACATCAGATAGGGTGTTGTCATATGTTAAGCTACTTTGCCTGACATTAAGCTAAAGTGCAGTTTCATATTCACTATTTTATTACAGAACTTATTCGAAATAATACTTGAGACTCAAAGGAGAAGAGAAATGAAGAAATCTAGCGAGAAGTCTGGGGATAAGAGTGCATCAAAAAAAGATGATGTTTCGATAATATCTAAACGTGATGAACCTCCAGGAAAACGGACCGAGAATCAGTAGTATAGGAACATATTAAACGTTCGTGAAAGTGGCTGGTATTGAAAATGGTAATAAGTCATGTAATTTCTTGTGGCTGATTTATTTTCTTAGATGTACGGCGCAGAATTAGACGTTGTTTGCTATATACTCATTTAAGAGCAGACACTTGTTAATTCGATCTACGGATCAGTGTGACTTATACTTATACATCATGCGGTTACATGATCAGCTTGTTTTGTTTCTCTCGGACGTGTCTTCGATCATGTAACAGTTCTAAACAATGAGTAAAGTTTTATTTATATATATTTATATACGACGTGGTCATAGTTATTTTAAATAATACGACCTTTGAAGATGTTTACCAAGTGTCCAGTAATGAGCAATCATAGTCTTGGCATCAATAGCTTTTCGTGATACAGTCTAACAAAAAATATATTTATATATTATTATTTATTTTATGGGCACATGATTTTTATTTTTATTATGCGCTTGAATGTACAAAATAATTAACCAATTTGAAGTTATTATTTTATTTTATATGCATTTCTGTGATGGTGTTCTTGATCTATAAAATTATAATCAAATTCTAAATAATAACTATCATAAATAGTTGTAACCTGCTAATTGTGACAGACGACGGCGACGAAGTCAAAATCTTTAATCTGTCAACCCTATGTTTACTACGGAAAACAAAGCTTGATACTATCATTTCTATGTTTTTTTAACATTTTCCCCAAGTAAAAATTAATTGTATCACTTACTTTTATAGTAAGCTTTCTATGAAGAAGAACGAAATAATCCGTGTATCGAAAAGTCATAAAACTTTGGCAGAAGAGATAAATAAGAATGAAATTATTACGTATGTTGGAACATTGATTGTGGCAAAACAAATGATTTAAAATATTAAGTATCAAAATATTTATTTCATAATTATACTTTGACAGATACTGGTGTTGCCATATGAATATTTTCATTATTTTTCTTGTCACTACAACCGTTATTTTCCTTTTTATGTTGGGCTACAATGTAGCCTTACAATGCACAAAGTTTTGTTTCAACGTTATTGATCAATATTCTTTTTCAAAACAAATTTATTATTATACAATAAGTAGTAATTGCTTTGTCTACATTTATTTGTAATTAATTTTATGTATATAGGTGAAGTTGTTTTTAGTGAAAATTGTTGTCTCACGTTTATAGAATTTTAGATTATGAAAAAGTTATGTTTGTAAATAATTCAAATACAATATACCTATATTTGGTTCTAAATTGTTTATAACTTACAAGTTTAGTTAAACTACTTCTGAAAAATAAAAATGTAAATTGTTTTTCCTTGTTTCATTTATGCTTATATCCTGTTAACTTGCATGGACGACAGGCGTGGACAAACGGTTTAACGATTGGTTTGATGCGCGTAAAGTCCCGGGTTTGTTTCATAGCTTTTATTTGTAATATTTAATAACATTAAATATTTGTTAATAAAATAAAAAAAGAGATGGGTATTTGCTTCGGGTCTGGTTATCAAAGAGTGGTAGGCAGTGGTACCCAGACTGCCGATCCGGGGTAGTACCACCACTTGCAAGTATTCAGACCGTGAAGTGATTTGGTCACATTTCGGGATCAGCTTATAAGTTGCTAGGTTCCATCTAGGCCGGCATAGTGGATGTGATTGCTACTTACAGTTATTGAATTGTAGTAGCAGTGACATTTATTCATGGACCACACTTTAGCTTAACATCAAGGGGTGCTGTCATATGTCGAGTCACAATAAAAAAAAGCGCTTGTTCCCCGTGCGCTTGAGTCCTACGAGGCTTCTTTGTGCGTTCTTCAAAGTTTTCCTTTCATTGGAGCCAGCCAATCTTTTCCAGAAAGGTCAGAAGAGCGGTCTCGTTCCTGCAGCCCTCAAGAAGCGTCCTCGCGTTGCCATGACTTCTGTGTCGCTACGGCCACGCTGCAACTCAAGAGCACATTCGCAGCTATTTCCTTATTCAGGCAGCCTCTACAAATAGAGCTATGTCATATATTGTGGTTGTAAAGGTGTTTGTCCCTGTAAAAGCAGTGTCCCGTTATGGTACCATGATGTGGAGCTTAACTTTGTTAAGATTAAACAGTCGTCCGGTCAAACGTCTATCCTACGTCTTCTCGAAACATGTTTCTATCCTTTTTTTTAATTGAGACGCGACATGACGTGCCTTCGTCTTGCCTTACTTAACCCAAGAGTGCCGATAACTGAGAGATCTGTTTTATATGCCAAAAATGTAATTGGTATAATAACATTGTTGTCCTCAAGAGCAGTGCAGCTCAGGAGTAAAAGCAAGTGGGATTAAAAAATTAACAGAATCTTATCCTCGTCGCAAATATCATATTGACAACTCCCCAGTTCGCTATGCGCAAAGTCCTGGGTTGTATTCCTAGTATTATATTATTCCTAGTATAGTATTGTATTCCTAGAGCGAAAGATTTGTATCAACATTAATTCGTAATATTTAAATAATAAATTACTTATAATAGATTTTTGTTCCGTAATATGGTTATTTTTCCAGACCGCCGATCCGGGGTAGTACAATTAATTTAAATTGACTAAGTCGCGTTTCGGGATTAGCTTAAAAGTTATAAGTTCCAACTAGGCTAGCATCGTGGGTGTGACCGCTTCTTATAGTTATTTAACTGTACTAGTCATTGCCTCCATTCTGGAACCGCATACCAGCTTAACATAAGGCGGAGTACTGTCTACTACACCTATTTTTCTACTTCTGCAGCTTATCAATGAACAAAATGATATTGCGCTTTTAAGGCGACCGTGGTGTAGTGGTAGTGCTATGGTTACGCAAACCGAGAGCGCGGGTTCAAAACTACTTGCTGGTACAAATGTTTCTTTGATATATGTACTTTGGTTGTCCTGTCTCTATGATACAAGAACTTTAGTAGCTTAGTATAGGAAAGTAAATATTTAAAAATAAATGGGCCTCTGTCAAAATTTATACACGTGCAAAGAATTTGGACTTAAGACACAGAAGGAGCCCTAAAATAGCTAAATAATACAACCGTTTATACTATTTTCACTTATGGCATTAAAAAGAAGTCAGACGGGGATGAATATACGTTTTTACATTCGTAATTTAGAAGGTTGTCACTAGTTTTGATGATCATTTGACAGAATAACAAATGACGTTAAAATGCTTCAAAAAAGGATGACGGAACAATTATGCCGCTACTCTTACTACCACGTGACTTTTAATTTTGCAGTATTAAAAGTCAACCACAAATACAAGTGGTTGTATTTGCAAAAAGTAGTGCCAACCTTTGAAAAAAAGGAATTGAAGTACAAGTAGTTGTCACACGTGGTATAAACATAATATAAATGAGACAATGAATTTATTTTATGCTTTATTTAATGCTCTTATTTTAGCACATATTCTATTCTTTCCAAATTCTTTGTACACGTGTCATAAAGTCATAATATGTAGGATAGATGAGTCTGATAATACTGTGACCAAGCTAACCCTACAAAGGTAAGGTTTTTAAATTGTGACCTTGACATGCGTGATGGTAAGCAAGGGTAGGTTCAAGAGTACCAATGACTGAAAAAAAACTCGAATCAGTTCACTGTTGCCTCAGTCGCCGTCACTAGACCGGCAGAAGCAACCACATTCCAAAATAAAATAACATTTGCTAGTTTTTTCGTAGGGAAGCACCAAATTCACGTATAAATACAGTGAAAATCTTTTATCGTAAGCAATGAGGCTTAATAAAAAACAACTAAGTAACTAAATTTTAGTGTAAAGTATAAAACAATATTTATTATATGCATTTTTTTTAAATAAATATGGATCCAAAACTGGCATCTTATCGTTCGAAATGGTATTCTAAGGGGGAGTCCTATGTTCAGCAGTGGACGCCTTCTGGCTGATGATGTACAATGTGTCCCAAAATTCAACGATAAGTAGGCACCAGAGGGTAAACGTCCCCATGACTATTTATAAGACGTTATTTAAAAACTTTTTTGTTGGTATGAGTTGCTTTAGTTTATTTGTAGGCGTTTGTTAAAACTGGGTTGCCTAGTGCCGATAATGGGGCCCCATTCACGAAGAGATTTGTATCGCAACACGTATAAATGATTCTATACATTGTATATTTTGGGAGATATAGGCTTTTCAAAATATAAATAACTAAAAATATATTTATGATTAACATCGCGAAAAAAAGGGTGAATAATTTTAGTTTTCAATACTTAGAAGTGCAGTTTTTATTTTCCGATCGGTTATAGATTTCTATTGAAACTTTTGTATTTCTCCGGCTGGGGTGGTGTTGGTGTTTCTTCATTACATAATTATGTAGTTAAAATTACTTTTATCTAAGCATTTTATGATGCGATATCGAAACAATATGGATAAAATGTTAATATTGAAATATTAAATGTTACCTATTAATATTTATTTAAGCGCTACTTTAAAAAAATTAAATTAGAATTTATATTGTAATATGGCTTGTTCGAATTTATGTTGTTGTTGTTGTAATATTGTAATAGTTGTGGCATTACTGGGCATTTTGATTGGAAGAAATAAATGAGTCGTCCAATAATATGAAGAAATGCTAAAATTAACCAATCAGAAAGCAGAAATATGACATTAGAAAACAGTAATCTTGCCATATTTAATGAAATTTAAATTTCTGGCTTCCGATTGGCTACAAGAGAAACGTCACTTGACTGATGGTGCGCAAAAATTATTAAGATTTCGACTCTCACTCACTGATCGTGGCTGCCATGTTTTTTTAGTAAAGAGTGGCTCTTTTTTAGTTAACATGGTAGTTTAAGCCGCCTTTGAAGAGATAAAGGTAAGAAAAAAATATTCTGAATACATTTTGTTTGGTGCGAATAAGAAAACTAATTTAATAACAGTGAAAGTGCATCATGTAACACTGTCATTTTCTTGTGAAATATCCATGTTTCGTTGTTTGGTTTTTATCTTATGACTCAGTGCATAAATAGGGATGCAAGGTTATTGAGCTTGTAGCAATTTTCTTTGTTTATAACGTAAAGTCATGTTCGCGGATAAGCGCTCGACTCTTCCTACACACGCCCTCAGGTGACGTTTTGGCGCCATCGACCCAATTGGCGCGAGGTGTGCACAAGTACACTTCAGTGGCATCTTCGATGCGATTAGCAAACATAGTTGTTACAAAGTTGCATTAGTTGTGTTTTTGTTTTAGATCGTGGGGTGCACGAAGTGCGTCATTTGGTGTGCATAGCTACGATGCGATTGTAGGCGGAACATCGCATATACAGCCAAATAACACTTCTATATAAAGCCAAAGAATAGTACAATAATGTATTAGTCTAGAAGCAACCTTGAGATTGATCTACTTCACACGGCCCTTGGCATTGATAAAATGGACCTACGATATGCGACTATGACAATGTTTGATTGCGATAAAGACTACGAAAGGCAGTATGCGTAAACATAAAAAGGCTAACCAGGCTTTTGCCTGTCTACCTGGCACACTGATACAACTTCTTCAAACTACAAATTCCTTCATCTGATACAGCTAACACAGGTAAGTGTCATAAACAATGGAATGCAAACACTTTTACCTCATTTATGGTTAATGAGCTAATTAGTTTATGATTTTAATAAAAGTAGACAAGAGTCTGGACTAATAATTGACATTACATTACTTAATTGCACTTATAGTGATAATGAGGAGGTTCAATTTTACTTAGTCACGGTTGTGATGCATCCTGCATTCACTACTTGTGCCCTCGTTTACTCTGTTTAGAACACCATCTTGGTGAGATGTTTTTATATCTTAATAATGAGTGATTTTTTCTAAAGTAAGTGCAGTTAATATTTAAATTGTGTTTTCTTTTTGAACTCTTAGAGGAAATGAAGTGCTCTGTAATACAGCAAAGCCGTCACAACAACGGAAATAAAAATATGAAGATGATAAACAATAATAAGAATCCTTTCAATAAGGTCTGTTTTTAAAAGTTTTGCACAGTCCCATTTTAAATCATTTTCACCTGGTAGTTTAGATATCGGAATTTGGTTTTCAATACTGCTTTTATACAATATACAAGTCTTGGGTGACTCAAACTTTTGGTTTCATCTTATAATCACTAATGCTTTTATTTAAAAGTACTTTAAAGTACTTTAAAGATTAAAAATGCTAATATTTTTATAATCACACTTATTTTTTAATTTGTATTGTAAAATATTGGGGAATAATTAGTTTAACATTTTTCCGAGATCAGGATAATAGTTTTTATAAAATATATTTTTACAGTATTGAATTCCTTATAAAGATATAGTAAACGGTGGATAGTAATACCTTGGTTACATTTTTTTTTCAACTAATTATTTATACAGTAGGTCCTTGCTAATCCAAATTTAAGTGAACGATAAAGTGCTCTGAAATGTTCACACAAACCAAGAGTTTCTGGTTCAAAACAACTGCCCATACTTTGATATATTATGTATTTTGTTTAACCTATGAATCAACCTTTACTACCTTAGTATGGAAATGTAAAAATACTAAGGTTTTAACAAATGTTTAATATTTATGTTTTTTTAAAAGATAATAGATTATAATTTTACTTGGATATAATCTACTAAGGTCTTGTTTATTTGCCTATTCGGATTAGCAAGCCCATACTGTATATGTCTACTAAGTTACAAGTGTAAAATAGAAACATGTGATAATATAACAGTTTATCTTACTTTCTTTATTTAATTTTTGATAAAATACACTAAGATAATAATTTAAGAATTATTTAATGAATGTATGTATCCAGGGCGTTTGTTGTAAATTTGGTGATTTTAATTTTAAACATATTCCCAAATGTACTCTGGGTTGAATTAACAAATTATAAATATTTTGTGCTAACTTTAAATATTGAAAATATAACTAATATTTTAAAATTAAGTTGTTAAAGCTACCCATGATGATCATGTCATATTTGGGATATCTTTGTAGGATTTGATTAGGTGTTATGATAGCTTTTAGCACTCATGTATTCAGTAACATACAAAAAGTTAGCATTGAATCAATTGATTGAAATCAAGTTGTCACATTAATATCCATGATACTGATATAATTAAAGGCGACTGTGGTTTAGTGGTGGCAGACCGAGAGCACAGGTTCAAAACTCTTTTCCAGTGTATCTTTGATATATGTACTTCAGTCGTCCTCTTTCTATAATGCGAGCACTTTGATCCACAGCAGCCAGAAGGTATTCATTGCTGAACATAGGCCTCCCCCTTAAAACGCCATTCCGAATGACAAGATGACAATTGCATCCACCAGTTACTCATGACTTTTACTATGTCGTCAGTCCACTTAGTGGTACGCTCCCTCTTTCGGTTCCTGGTCTCTACTCTAGAACATTTCTTCCCCATCGCTTGTCAGTTCTTTCACATCGGTTGTCGGTTCTTCCCCATCGGTTGTTGGTTCTTCAAGCCCATCGGTTGTTGGTTCTTCAAGCCCATCGCTACTTCAGCTTGCAAATCCTACGAGCTATGTCGGCAACTCTGGTTCTTTGGTGACTATCCTCATTCTGGATACTATCGCGCAGAGGTAGACATTTAAAGGACACGTCTCAGTGCTAAATGTCATCACACACACGGTTTAAAGACCCTTGTCTCCAGGCACTTTAGTAGCTTAATATAGAAATGTGAATAAAAAATAATTAAAAACATCTCTCTTGGTTTAATTCTATTAAATCTATTAGAAGTAAATAGAATAATAGGGACATTCTTATGTAAGTAGGAATGCATGACCATCAAGCTCATATGAAGATATTTATTGTGATTGATTTTACATCCTAATTCCTATAGGGATAAGCAGACAACAGAGCACCACAATTTCCGTCACATCCACAATTCATACTCTACGCTTTTTGGCACAGATGTCACCATCTAACTATGTCAAAAGCCACATTTTCTGTGGCTGAGTTGTTTTTATTTTGTTCAAAAGCAATGTTCGTGATAATGACGCTTGAAAGAAGTTAATAAAATACTGAGTTCTTCTAGAATAGGTAAAGAGAATAGCTGGATAAATAATAAATTGAAAAGTAGTTTAATATAGTTCTTTGGCAAGCAAAAACTGCAACTGAGGCAACCTTGCTTACCATCTGGCAAGCTGAAGACAAATGTCAAGTCAAGATATATAATGTCCATCAGCATTTAGAATTTTATTTGGAATAATTTCTGAACGTTGGACTGCCTTAGTACAAAAACGTACCTTCTTGCATGTAATGTCTTCTTTTGTGTTGATTTGTTCATTTTTTAGTTTTAATTAATTTTTCCTTTATTTAGTGTTAATATGTCCCTTTTTTGTGTTGATGCATGCCCAGAAGGATTGTGACTTGTTTTTTTATATTTTAAAGTACTTTTTTGTATGCATATAGTTTTTGAATGAATAGGTCAGTCAATACCATCAATCATGAATTACGGTTGGAATTATTCGCATATTAATGGTATTAATAATTCTTGCCAACAACAGCTTTCATATGAAAGTGCCCCGCCCGATGTTAAGCTGGAGTACGGTCCATGAATGGAGGTGACTAGTACAAAAGTAAATCAACTGCAAGTAGCAGTCACTTCCACTATGCCGGCCTAGTTGCAACCGGTCTGTATACTTGTTTGTAAGTGGTGTACGGCAATAATTATATTACATATTATAAATATATGTTATTGAATAATTAAAAGATAAGGCAGATATTTGCTTTGGGTCTGGGATCAGCTTGAAATTTTCAAGTTCCAACTAGGCCGGCATAGTAAATGCGATTGCTACTTGCAGCTTATTAAATGTAGTAATAGTCCACTTAACATCAGGCAGGGTGTAATCATATGTTGTGCTACAAAAAAACATTAATACCTTTTGGTTAATGGCCGGCATAGTGACGGCGACTGGGGCAACCGAGAATTTTTTTTTATTTGTCAGCACTCTTGGACCTCCTTTGTTTACCATTAGGCGGGTCAAGGTCAGATATCGAGTCACAATAAAAACCAATTTGGATGCTACTGTTATTTTATAAACAGAAGCGTTGGAATCCTTTTTTTTCTGGAGAATTAACTAAATTATCACATTGTATCGATTGTATTGTATATTGTATTGTATTGATAGAAATACATAATTTGAAAATTGTAGATATATATAATTTAAAAAATACCACATTGTAGAAATACTTAATTCATAAATTACCACATTGTAGAAAGACATAATTTAAAAAATACCACGTTATAGAAATACATAATTTAAAAATTACCACATTGTAAAAAATATGTTTTGACAAAATACCTGTCATAGATTGTGAATGATTCATAGAGGTTTATTGTTGTTAAAAGAAAGCAAGTCCTTTTAGCAGAAAGGAGTTTATTGTTCTTTTGGGTATGATTTTTTTCTTGTAGTACAAATTTAAATAACATTGACGCCAGATGCGTCTGACTAACTATGTTAGGGTTGCTATCTACATTTTGAAAACCAGGATTTAAAGGTATAAATACCAGGACATTTCACTTTAAAATCAAGACGCTCAAGAGCAGTATAGTTCAATATAATACTCGCTTGAGACAGGGTCTATGAAACTTATAGTAGCAATCATAGTTAAATTTTTTATTTATTTTTTTATTGTGACACGACATCTGACCTCGACCCGCCTGATGATAAGCAAGAGGAGGTCCAAGAGTGACGACGACTGGGACAACCGAGTCAGTACCCGGCTGTCCCAGCCGCCGCCACTATGCCGGCCTAAGATGCTTCTTCACGCATCGCTTGAAGGATCCAAGGTCATAGGATGGAGAGAACACATGGGCAGGCAAAGCATTCCACTTGTCGATTGATCTACAAAGAAAAGACGCACCGAACTTTTTAGTTTAAATGATGGAATAATATTATTTCTATTAAAAACCCTATTAAAACTAACCTGGACACCTAAAAACCAGGACATGCGTGGCGATAGGATTTGTTGCGCCTAAAATCCCAGATTTGATGCCCGGTCGGAGCAAATATTTGTTTCATAGCTTTTATTTATAATATTTAATAGTTATATTAAATATTACATATGTTAAAGAAAAGTGGCGGATATTTGCCTGTCTGGTTATCAAAGAGTGGTAGGCAGTGGTACCCAGCCTCCGGGGTACTTACAGACCGTTAGGTGATTTAGTCGCGTTTCGAGATCAGCTTGTAAGTTGCAGGTTCCAACTTGTCCGACATAGTGGATGTGACTGCTACTTACAGTTAATTGAATTGTAGTAGCAGTGACATCCATTCATGGACCACACTCCAGCTTAACATTAAGCGTGGTGCTGTCATATGTCGAGTGACTTTCTTTTATTATAAATGTGACTCGACTCGAGTCACATTTATAATAAAAGAAAGTCCTGTGAAAATAGGACTGTTGCTAACCCTAACCTAAGTAGTCACTACCCTTTGTTCTCTATGTTCTAATGACAATTAATGTTTTGTTTAGCTATTTAATCAGTCAATTGCTTTATTTAGAGATATTAGTGCTTAACCTTTTGTATTATAGTTCTTATCTGAGATATTTTTGATCTCTGACACAAATAGGAGTGATATCTGTCCTGTCTTTCATTCAAAACTTTGGACCTTGAATAGTCTTTCTGTGCAGTCGACAGTAATGGTTAAAAGGAGATTGACGAAAGGGATTCATAAATCAGAGGCGAATGGAAAGGCAAAATAGGGACGGCCCAGAAGATTGTTTCTCAATCAAATCGAGGACATTCTTACAAAAAGAAAAGGCTGCAATTTTCTCCAGTACCATATAGTATGTATGAAGAGATTTGTGGATGTGAAGGAAGCTCTGTTTTCTGTCCATCCTTGTAGGTTATTAAGAAAGCAATTTATGGTTATATTATTTCTATTTAAATGTTTAATATAAAATATATTTGGCCGGCTTAGTGACGGAGACTGGGGCAGCAAAAAACTGACTCGGTTTTTTCATTCGTCGGCACTTTTGGACCTACTCTTGCTCATCAGGCGGGTCGAGGTAAGATGTCGTGTCACAATAAAAAAAAGACATCTAGCTGTGAATAGAAAATAATCGATTAAATATCGTAGTAAAAGTAACCTCATTGTTTGTATTGGCAAGGTCATTCAACGCCCACATAAATACTACGTAGTATTTCCATTTATCAAGAACAACTTTTGACGAGCGTGGTCTAGTGGTAGGGAAATGGTCTTAAAAACAAGAGACACCGGTTCAAAACCACTTTTTGGTACAAATTTATCTTTGATAATTGTACTTTGGTAACTCAGTTTCTACGATACATGCACGTTTGGTAGCTTAGTTTAGACATGTAAATAAAAATGATATAATTGACTTTTTTTTCTTATTTACGTAACGCTAAAACGTAAAATGCAATATTCACACACACACACACACACACACACATATATATATATATATATATATATATTTATAATCATTGCATTTTGAAAGAGTGGTAGGCAGTAGTGCCCAGTCTGATGATTCGGGGTAGTACCACCACGTACAAGTATACAGACCGTGAAGTGACTTGGCGTGTTTCGGAATCAGCTTGTAAGTTGCCAGTTTCACCTAGGCCGGCATAGTGGATGTGACAGTTATGCTACTTTAGTAGCAGTCGCCTTAGTAGACCGCACTCCAGCTTAACATCAGGAAGAGTGTTGTCATATGTCGATTTATAATAAAAAAAAAAACGTTAACTTAACATAACACTTGCTTGATAGTAAGAGTGCCAAAGACTGAAAAATAAACGACTCAGTCGCCGCCACTATGCCGGTCAAAGTATAACTTTGGTTTATAATGTCTTTTAACATTGATTAACGTCATTAGGAAATAACCTTGTATTTTATTATGAAATAAATATTGTAGGAAATATTGTGAATGCACATTTTATCAGTAATTAAGATAATGTTGGATAAATATGTGTTTATGATATCTTAAGTAGTTGTTATTGGTAATGATTTATTGATATATAATTTTAATAATAATGTATTCTTAACCTTTGCACTTCATTAGCTTTAATGGGAATAATGAGTAATTTGTTTTGTGTAATTAATATATGTATATTGAATTGTATACGTAATATAATATTGTATATTTATTGTATAAAAGTTTGTGGGTTGATTATTTCATTATGTATTTTTAAAATGATTTATTTAATGTTTGTTATGTTAATTTCAGGATCCTAACATCGACATCGTTGTGGACGAATTGTGCATGAAACTGCAAGATATCAAGAACCAGGAGCCTGCTGCTGGACGAATGCATAAGCATTGTCCCCAACATAGCGACGCTGCATTAAAATACTACGCAGCATTTCCAGCATTAAAGAAAGCAGAACATTCTCCATTGCAATATTACCTGCCTCCTCCTTCTTGGTGCCGCAAGGACATACACGACGGCAATAAAGAAAGCATGAACGCTGAGTTAATACAAGAGAACAACGATTGGAATAAAAAGAAGTTCGTATCAGGCAAGGAAAGGCGCTACTCGTATCATGGTCAAAGGAAACACAACAAGAAGAGATGCAACAGCTACAGCCGGTCGTTTGAGAGCAAGGAAGAGCTGCCCGAGTGGGTGAATTACGAGGGAGTCTGGGATATGGAAACACAGGATCCAGTTAGGGAGTTCATCAGAGCCATCGCTTTGGACGAGGGGTACGGCACCTGCGAGAATACTGTCACTGACGAGCTGCGCGAGATCAATTTGAAAATGAAAGAAGTTATGGTTCCGGATTGGGAGGTCAGCTTTGACTTGAACAAGGAGTGGATCATGAACGATGATCTTAAACCTGCTGTGAGGACTCCTATGGAAGAGGAGATGTACGCTAAGTTCGAGGCCAAATTTAATAGTAGCATTGAGGCCTTGTGGACCAAAGATCAAGCGAACACGCCAGACGATGATTATCAAGATCTACCCATCGATTTCCAAGATCTTCTCTCCTCTCCATCTGACCAACAATTCTACGAACCTCCTGAAAAATCTTTCCCATCTCTCACTGAAAGTATTTGGTCAAACGATGCCGCAGATTCTAATTTTTTTGGCATAAATAAACGAGCGAAATCACCAACGAGGAGTGTTCACAATTTACTTGATAAATTTAAGCCACTCAATTTGGATGATACGATTTTTAAGCAACCGAATCCCCCCCCATTCAAGCCAGAAGAACCGTTCTCCTTTTATAATTTCGATGGAATCTACGACGCTATCCCAGCGGTGACAGACATGATGCAGTCCTTGACCACTTTGAACCACAGCAAGACTCACAGCTCCTTCAAGGAGGTAGTGCCGCGGAAGTATACGGAGCGGGAGTTGTTCGAGAGAGCCATCGGTTACAATAACAGGGAGGCATCGCACAAGCCTTGCTTCTATGAGAACACCTCCGAGGACCTGCTCACCTCGTCTAGGACCCACTTCCGTCCCATCAGCAAAGAGGCCGAGACCGTCGAGCCAGCGAGCATCACGCGCTACATGGACGGCGCCTCGTTTGATATCTGCGGTGACCTCGACACCGTCGACTACCGCCGCAGCGACTCCGGCTTTATGGTGGTCGAAGCGAACGGCGAATCTACGCGCTACCTCGAATACCGCAGCGGCGAGGGCATCGACTACGGTCGTCTTAACCTAACCGCCGCGCAACGCGAGGCAAACGTGGGATTCATCGATCCGGACGAGTTTCGGCTAAAATTCGCCGTGCGCCAGGTCGAGAAAGGTGTGCAGACGGATGAGCTGGTGCGCGCGGTAATTGGGTGCGGACGGTGCAGGACGGCGGGTGCCAAGAAGATGCGTGCGAGCGGGGAAGACAACGAGGAGGCGCTCTGTGCGCGTTGTTTGGCGCGCGCGGACACTTCACCGGCCAGCACGGTGACGTGTGAGGAAGCGCCGACTCCGCCGGTGGAGCAGGCGGTTGAGTGGCCACGCCAAGAGCTCACGTCCGACCGTAAGCGCCGTCACAGTGCTGCACAACGTTGCCAGCGTCCAAGTGGGCCATGTTCACATCCTCATGCGCCATTCTTGCATTGCTGCGCGCTGGACCGGCCTCTCACGCGCTAGTCTTACGGCGGTCGGCCGCTACGTGTTTAGACAACGTGCGGCAATTCGAACGACGGAGGCATCTTATTTTCTGACTTGAAACAGTTTATAATAATTTGATTCTGACAAAGAAAATTAGCCATCGAAAATAATGTATAATTTAATATTTTTATTTACAATGAAAATGTATCGATTTGTTTCAAATTGAGAGTTGCGGTTTAGGGGTCGCATTATAATTTTTTACACTCGCACGTGAACCCTTTTTAATATTAATAATAAAACTGTTTCAAGGTAGGAGTATGCCTGCGCTCTTTCACATGGCTAGGAATGAACTCTGTGCGGGGCAGTCTTTATGGCTGCCAAGGAGGGTGAGTGCTTTGCAGTGGCTTGAGCACTGTCGGTCTTGAGTTGGGGATTCCCCTGACAGTGTCGAAGTTGCTTATTATATTTAAAAAATGCTAGATTTAACTCGTAACATATCTTATGATTGTAGATATTTGTGAAAGGGTGTTATATAATTTAGTTGAGTTTGATTTCTTTCATAATTTAAGGTTGCTTATGTGAAATGCTATTGTAGATTTATTTTTTGAAGTTTCATGCGTCCCACTGG
The DNA here is from genome assembly GCA_905220615.1 of Tinea trinotella. Taxonomy (NCBI): domain Eukaryota; kingdom Metazoa; phylum Arthropoda; class Insecta; order Lepidoptera; family Tineidae; genus Tinea; species Tinea trinotella. The sequence continues at coordinate 8,784,793 of HG992314.1, forward strand.
TCCAACAATAACTGGGCATGTTTTTATACTAAGTCGGCCCAGTTTTTGTGGGACCAGTGAAAGACTGCCCCTCAATTTTATTATATTCTGATACATATTGCGGTGTTTTTATAAGCAATTGTATATTGAAACTTTTGTTATGTATTATATGCATGTTTAAAATTGTTTTTTTATTATTTTTTAGACATTTATTGACAGTAGCATTTCACAGCAAGCAAATAGGACGATGCAATTATAATTCTTACCACGAAATCGTCCAGTTTTTAAATTTTGTTAAATGTAACTATTTAGATTAGGTCAGGTTAGATTTGTTTCATTTACTTTGGCTTTTATACTTCTTCTATGACGACAAAATTAATTGGAATTAATGAATAGTTAAATGTATCTATTAGGATTTATGTTTTAATAGAAGTGGATTGTTTTATGTGGTTAGGGATCGCTAATTAATTGTAGGGATTCGGGGATAACAGTGGTTTGTCAAAGCCCTGTTTATTGTCCAGGAGCCCTTTAGGATAGATTTACTGGGGACTTGAGTGACGGTTGCCTAGTGCGACCGTCGTGTGGGGGGGGAAGTACTGAAGTACTCTAATATTAATGATTAATATTAAAAACCGCCACAGTTTAAAATTTTATAGTCTAGGTGGTAGAGGATGCGATGTTAAAAATGCTCGGGTCACTGTATGTATGTATGAAAAATAAGAGATTTTTAGACATTGTGTAAGTTTGCCACAGTTGTTTCGTTTTTATTTTGTTTTGGAATAAATGTAAAGGTATCGTTGCCGCTTATAAAAGTTTAAACTGTGATGTCTAATTGTAAATTACAATTAAATATGAGTTATGATTAGGCCGAAATCCCACGTGACACTAACGTTTAAAGACGTGACACTGACGTGCGAATACGTGACACTAACGTTCAAAGATGTGACACTGACGTTCAGATACGTGAAACTAACATTCAAAGACGCGCCACTGACGTTCAAAGACGCGCCACTGACGTTCAAAGACGTGACACTGGCGCTTTAAGACGTAACACTACAGCGCTGATAACTTAATTTTACGGGCCCCCGGTTCGGCTGTTTCTTCTGATTTATGTCAGCTTCCTTCAAGATCGAAGAATTATCGTTTCTGTATATAAATTTATCATTCTTTCGGTCAATTCCCTGTCTGCCGAACCGGGGTTGTACAACCACTCAAGCGTACAAACCGTAAGGTAACTCAGTCGCGTTACGGGACCACCTTGAAAGTTGCCGGTACCATCAGGCTGGCTTACTGGATGCAACTGTTACTCGCAGTAGTTTTACTCAAGTAGCAGTCGCCTCCATTTATGGACAACACTGCAGCTTTTAGATGTGTTTTTGACCGTCATTGTCACATGCATAACCTCTGTCTGCGCGAGGAGAGTGGGATTATGGTCTGATTCATGTAGATGTAACTGTTATAGTATATTTAAACAATAAGACACGACGTTTTTATTTTCATATGTATTTTTTTAATGGAAAATTGTTTTGGATTCCTGCGTTTATTATGTTGTGTCACTCGATCGACACGTGGCTCGATTGCAAATTCTCTGACCGACATAGTGAAAACGACTGATTGCACTGAGGCAACCGATGCTGAGTCGGTTATTTCAGTCGTCGTCGCTCTTGGACCTCCCCTTGGTTGCTATAGGGCCGGAGGTCAAATGTCGCGTCGTAAAAAGTAGGAAATGAAGGTCGTTGATGTTTTGCATAAATTAGAGATATGCTTTTTGAGATTTACTATTAGCATTTCTTTTTGCAGTCGCATGTTTTTACTAGATTTTAAATAAAAATCAATCGAATTGATACTAGTGTCAATGTATCTTTGATATAAGGCACTTTGGTCTAATTGATATTATCTCAAAAATGAATGCAATAGTAAATCGCATATTTCAATTATGTATATGTATATTGTAAACCATACATTTATTGTAATAACATTTTTATTGAATTTAAAACAAAAAGAACAAAAAAATCTTTGTGTCGTGTTTGATATATAGTTTAGTTTACTTTTCTGTTGATTACTGATTTTTTATAAATTATAAAAAAAAAACAAAAAAAATACACAATCAGTTTATTTCTTCACTCGAATTACTTGAATGTATGTATATATTACGTAGTATTATTATATATATTTTTAATTAAGGCTTGGATACAAATCCTATAGCCAGTTATTATATTTTGTTACGCGGTGGTAAAGATTTATTAAATATTTTTTCAATAAAAAAAGTATTTAATAAATTGGCAACACTGTTAGTTTATTATTATTTTTATATTATTTGTTATATATCTGTAAAAGTAGAGTATTGGAAACTATTTGTTTTGTACTCTTTAAAAAGTCTTTCACCATGTGCCTCAATTTACATATATAAAAAAAATGTAACTTGTTGCTTGTATATCATTATTTTATAATTAGTGTGCTCTAAATAGGTCTGAATTTTGTATAAGGATACTCTTTATGAGTATCAACAAAAATCACACGCGTTTTACGTTTAAATTTGATTAAAAATATGTTTATATATTATTCCGCTAATATTTGATAAAAAAAGTAAAAAAAAAACAAAAAAAAAGTCGGGTTGCAATAAATATTATGTTTGATTAAGAAATAATCTTATATAATGTTTTTATGCGCTTGACAACGCATCTCTGTATATTAGGTCTTAGGAAATATCTAGATGTCTCCTAGACCTAATATTTTTATGAGATTGCTTGCCCATTTAAAAGTGGGTACAAAGGACTCGCATCGCGTTTTTGGGGTTAACAATTATTCAATTTATCAATACCAATCCTCGGAGTTTTTCTGTTTAACAGCACCGGATTTAGACTTCGGCGGCCCGTAGGCAACGCCCTCAAATCGTTTGTGGTTATTTTTTAAATGATAACTATACCCGCTCAAAAAAAATGGTTTTTCGTCTAACTATTTTCGTATATGTTTTTCGAGCCTTCGTTTTTTTTGTGGTGTGGTGGCGGCCCCCTTGTGGCCCAGTTGCCTATAGCTGCCTATGTTGCCTATGCTTAAATCCGGCACTGCTGTTTAATATCATCAATAGCTTTATTTACGTTCAATAAACTGGGTTTTAATAACGTTTCCCGCCATTGCGAGTTTGACATCTAGTCTATGGTCGTGTTCAAGCGGTGCCATTGGCTAAAAAATAACCCCTTTAATATCTTGTCACGCCACGTTATTAAGTGGCCTAATTTTATTTAACTTGTTATTCACTAGTAGATAAACGCAAATTATTATTTGAGGTTTATTGCGAATTGAACAAAATATCCAAATTATTGTATCATTTTTTTTTTTAATCCCTTGTATCAATAATTTTATTCTACTCATTCCAAAAATGTTAAGTTAGCAATATGGCTTTAAGAACGAAATACAAAAAAGAAGTTAAGTTCTTAAACCCAATTGCACTTAATATAGTCTCGTACTAAAATCTAAATAGAATGTTTAAAAATATTAAATAACATTTTTTAACTAACGACTCTTTGAGACGGAAGCAAAATATTTTAGTTATAATTTAATTAATCGGACGCTTAATGAGAAACCGCTATAAAATCACAAAATCCAAGTTTATTTTATCATATCTATTAGTTGAGAATTCAGATACTTGATATATTGTGATTTTATTTGATTCCTAACTTACAGACTAACGCCCGATTTCACTAATCACTTTGTAAAGAACCGATTAAAATCTGTCATTATGGATGACAGGTAACTTGGTCATCTGTCATCTTTTATGCACTAGGGCCAGGCCATTATTTGGTAAATAAGTGAAGTCTTGCCAACAAGATAGCGGTTTTCTTAAGCGTTCATAGTGTAACATCACAAACTACAATATTAGATGAAGTGCACGCTTTCTTATTAAACTTTTTGGTTTCGTCTCGACAGTTCTTGCTTGTAGCCGATAGCTTTGGTGCCTTGGTTACACGCACTCAGTTTTTGCTCTTATTGACTATCCAAAAAGCATTAGTAGTAGACCAGGGTAGGGGATTACGATTATAGGAATTGCTATTTACCATCAAATGTCTTGATTGAAGTTATCAGTTAAACAGTGTTTAATCATGCGTAATGTCAAAATCATGCAAAGGTTAAACGTAGGTTTGAGTTTGGTAACGCGTCTTTTATGATACTTTTCTATCCTTCCATTTTCCAACATACACATTAATTGATTTTTTTTCGGCATTGTTTAGTTTTAAAACAAATGGTCGATGGCTATTCCTGGAAATAGTTACCATATTCATTAGATTAATGCTCACCTACTCTGGTTCTTGCCATTTATGGAAAAATAAAAATTAATTATTCAGAAATTTTGTTTTATTTAATTTTACGTTTATCTAGAAACCTATACCTGGATGTTAAACAACTAGCTGCCTATATTAGACTGTTTTATGGTCCGATTTTTTTAAAATCTGTTCCTACGTGAACATATTATTTAGCCCACCCAACGAAGACCAAAAACTGCCTAATAGGGGAAATAATTCGTGTAAAAGCGATTTTTGGCATAGTTGTAGGGAATGGTGTTTTAAACGACATACTAAAAGTACTGATGGGTGGGGGTGAAGCTAACGGGTGGAGGGGGGTGTAAAGATACCTTTTTTTGGTTTGTCGTAAATAACTCGCAAACGGTGGCTCATAGCAAAAAATGTTCTTCAACTTAAGTAATCCTCATAAATTTCTCTACAAATAAGATTCTGTACACTTTTTTGCTAGGATCAATATTTAACAAGATTTGGAGGGAAGAAGATGGACAATAAAAAAAAACATATTTCTTTAAGTATGACATATATAATTTAAAAAAATATATTCCTATGTATATTCTAAATTTAAAATATTATCATTATATATCATTATCCTCGACGGTATCTTCAATGGGGGCTCCGTTAGTGCATGACCGGAGCATACACCACAAACACTGGAGTAGGCAATTCCTGCTTTCCGGCAACCATATACACTGAAAACAATTTGGTCTCCACCCTCCCACGGGTGGGCTAATATTTGTCCTATCTGCAAGATGCCGAAAAGCTTTAAATCTAATGATAAAAACTAAACTTGAAGATAAATAGGGTGCTTTGTCAAAGTTTTCACATCAAGTCGACAACCACCTTCCGCAAACGAATTTTCCTGACGCCTTCGCGACAATCCAAGTTCAGCAGAATCTTGCGTTTATTACAGAAAGCGCCAAAGAGTGTAGACCCGCTTTGTTTTGTGATAGTTTTCTGTATGTATTGACGATAGGCGTGGCACATTGGTTAGCACACTAGTATATTGCGCGTAAAGTACTGGGTTCGATTCCCAGTCCGAACAAATGTTTGTTTTATCGCTTTTACATTAGTTTTTGTAATAATTATATTATTAGTTAATAAAAAAGAGGCAAAAATTGACTTCGGGTCAGAGTGGTAGACACCTACTAGGCTAGCATGGATGCGACTGCTACTCGCATTTAGTTGTAGTAGCAGTCGCCTCCATTCATGGACCGCACACAAGCTTAACATTAGGCAGGGTGCTGTCATATGTCGAGCTACATTAAAAAAGTAAATTGCAATTGAAACTTAAGTCGAGTGAAGTCAGGCGCTTTGGTGTTAGTAAACTCACAGTGCTGAAGGATATAATAAATTATGATAAGGGATCCTGCGGATCTTCCTATGAGAAGAAATCATGGGGTCTGTGATTGGTGTTTGCGAGTTGTGTTTGTAGTGTCTGTTATGAGAACGAGTGCAAACTGCTTGTTTTTGTGGATATATTCTGGTTTTAAGAAGTATGGTAGACTTCGCTTTTTTATCGGGCCAGCATGCAAGCCAACTAGAGCTGGTGCAAACCAACCAAGATTGAATGCAATCCCTTACCGCTACATGCCAATCCCAGCATCTGTTATATTTAAAAATACTTATTTAGAAATAGGTACGTCTTCTAGAAGTTTTGAGATTTGAACTGTACTTTTTTATTTGAACTATAAATATGAACCGCAACCGCACCAACATTTTGACATGATGCCGCACATCTCAATATTTGAATTAGATTACCATTAAAATTGTGAACAAGTCAAAAGCGCGTGGACACGGCATCGCGTCACTCTTCTATCCATGCGGCCAAAACGAGAGAGGAATATACAAAAAGGTTGGATAAACTTTCATCCTCCGAACACGCGGAGCGACCGCGGCCGAGACACGCCGGTTCCCTGTTAAAAATAAGCAAAACTGTTCGTCCCGGACCTTATAGTTCACGTGAAAAGTTTATTTTAAACAAACTGAAAGTGATTTTAAGACTGGTTTGCATGTGCTCGAAATTGGCAGGTCACTGTTTTACCTACTTACAACACGATCGATAGTAAACAACATTTTATTTAACGATTGGTAAGCAACTTTTTGTTAACTTTTTTGCTGTTTATAAAATAAATTATATCAGAAATACATATTTTTATTTTAAATGTTCGTTTTAATATTATTTGGTAATACTTTTGTACAAGCCGTGCGCATGCGATGCTTTCGAGAGCTTTAACATTAGCACCATTAACATTAGCAACAAATAACAATAAAAGATTAACTAATTAAAAGGAATAATGTGATCTTAGGTTTACGTAACTCTTATGTTAATATTTAGAAATTTATTACTAAAAGAATGTAGATAAATATCTTATTAGGTAGCCTCGGCTAGATACTGTGATTTTGAAGTGGGATCGTGACTAGGTATCTAGTTTAGTACCTATTTTACATTTATAATCTTTGTATCATCTCACTCTCTGAAGCTCATTTAGTTAGTTTATTAAAATACAAGTAAGAATGAAGTACTAATGACTATCTATCTCTGCACCTAGACCACTAAAAAGAGTAATGCCTAAAGAGACGAAACACGTGCACCTATCCCAACGAAAACCGTTAGCTTATAAATAAAAACTAGTGTACGCAAGCACTTCTATCTTGATAAGCAGACCTGTAGCTTCTTATCTGCAAGTAAGCATAGAGTATTAAAGCGAGGGTGGCCTGCAGAGTTTTCTCACAAATCTACACAGCTCATTAGTGCTACTGGCCATAGATCGGACGATAGCTGCGCAAGTATTGAGAGATATAGCTTTAACAGGAGTAGGCCAATATTGTCACAAGACCAAACTATAACAACTCCTATAAGGTACCTATAGGAAAAGAAATCCAATTCCGTCACAGCTATCGACTTTTTATAAATAAGCCACTATTATTTTATTATATATTTAAATAAAAATCGCGGCGTTCTATTGCTTTACGATTAACGCGATACGATAACGTCGGACATTTTCTCAATCTCAATATGAAAATGTCTGACTATTACTTGAAAGCTCTGTGTATTGATTATTATTATTTACATTTTTACACTAAATTAGGTTATAAACATCCTTGCATCATAGAAGCAGGATGACCAAAGTAAATATATCAAATATACATTGGTTCTTCGTTTTTAATGTTTTGATACACTTTAAATAAGTACCTATACTTTTTGGTTCTATTCTCTGACTTATTATGCAGTTAGCATTTACAAATAAAGCAAAATAAATAATATAAATTAGTATTCTATCAATCAAATGGTCACGCCTTTTTCCCACAATGATAGGCAGAGACAATGGAGCGCCACTTACCACGATCCTTACACAGTAGTATTCTAGTTAGACTGATTCATCACGTTGGAATAAACCTACGTTTGTTAAAATCGAGAACTATTTTTTAAGATATTCGAAACGTTATTGATTCGGGGTAGTACCACCACATACAAGTGATTCGAGAAGTATCAGGATCAGCTTGTAAATTGTCGATTTCAACTAGGCCTGCATAGTAAAGACGACTGCAACTTGCAATTATTTAACTGTAGTAGCAGTCGCATTTCATCTTTAGGCAGGGTGCTGTCATAGTTATGTCGAGTCACAATAAAAATGAAACATATTTGTTGATAACAAAATTGTGACCTAATTGGATTCCGTGCCCGTACCAACACTGTGAGAATGTGACATTTTCGTAATATGATGAAATTGGAAGTTGCCTTTCTATGCTACTTCGCCCACGACTCCTATAATTACCTGCCCATTGTCCCCTGTGTCGCATAAACACTTGAATATGTGCTTCCTCAGCTACTTGAAACAACACAAACTATAAGTCAGATACGTATCTCACTTAAATTGGAAAAGATTCCTTTTAAACTTTAAAATACGACAATGGCTTTAAATTCTTCTTCTTATTGTAACTTGACATTTTTTTTTATTGCTTGATGTGGTCCGTAAATATTGTAACTAGCAATTACAACCACTATGCTGCCCTAATTGGAACCGGCAACTTAAAAGTTGATCCCAAAACGCGACTAAAGTCACTTCACAGTCTGTATACTTGTAAGTGGTACCACCACTTACAAGTATCCGCAGACTGGGTACCACAGCCTACCCACTCTTTAACGATCAGACCCTGGTCAAACCGCTTTTTTATTCTATTAACAAACACTTTAGCTTTAAAACAAAAATTTACTCCGACCGGGAATCAAACCCGGGGTCTTTTCGTGTAACGGACTGGTGTGCTAACAAATGTGCCTGTCGTATTTTACTTTTTCTTAAATAAGCTTTTTTTAATATAAAGCTGGGTTGCCTAGTGCTAATAACCATAGAGCTAACCATAGAGCTTGTATGAGGAGAATTGTGGATGTGAAGGAAGCGAGGGAGTTGTGTCAGGATCGTGGCAAGTGGCGCTCCGTTGTCTCTGTCTATCCCTGTGGGAAAAAGGCGTGACAATTTGATTTATGTATTTATAACATGTATATAAGATGTAGCAACAGAAGGGGTGTTTCTTGTGCAAGATTTTCGTGCTGCAGACATTAGTTTGTCTTCCTCTAACCACGCATTAAATATCCTTTCACTATCTCAGACCAACAAAAAATATAGACGGAGCGTTGCATACAACCATAGTGAAGACAGAGATTTTTTTGCACATAACATAATACATAGAAACACAATTAAATTATAAACATATTTTTTGGCCGGCATAGGGATGAATCAGTTTTCCAGTATGCGGCGTATTAGATTGGGCATCTCAATAAGAAAACAGATATAGGCATGGGGTTTAAAATGGATTAAGATTATCTAGTACTATTTTATCTACGAATGGGTGAATGTGACCGTGGTCAAGTGGCACATAGAAGGTCTCGCAAAACAAAAGCTCCCGGTTTAAAAACCACTTTCCTGCACCACGTGCCTATGTTGGATATATATACCAGGGATGTTACGGAGCTTCGACCCCGGTTCCGTTAAGTCGGAACTTCCGATTATTATTACACCTTCGGTTCCGACTTCGGCTCCGACACTTTTAAATCGAAGGTTTTAATCGGAGGTTTTTTAATAATATAGCGGCGGCGGAGGCCTGTTTCGACTGTAATGAACAGGTTCATACATGTCGCGCGGGCAATCCCCCCGACTCCCACTACGTGCACTCTATCGTCAATTATTTTTTCACTTGTTAATTTGTTACGCACACGAACGTTTATAGTATAGATATTTGTTTTGATTAGTGTGATTTATGTCACCACTTCTGATCCTGCCTCCGACTCCGATTCCGACTCCGATAAAGCAAATTTAAAAACTCCGATTCCGCCTTCGTTTCCGATAAAACTACCTCCGTTACATCCCTGATATATACTTAGGTTTTCACGGGCCGCCCATGCCACGGGCGCCTAGTTTGTTTTAAATATAACATTTTATATATTGTTTAATTTTTTTAAGTTGACTACCAAATAACATAAACATTAGTAAGAAAACAAAATCTCCCAATTTTAGAATCTCCGAAACGAAGACATAAAATCCTCGACACTTGTGGACTTTTAATTAAGAGTTAATAGAAAGTCATCTGAAAATGCACACAGTATCATTACCAATGCTTCGTACTTACTTTACGTACTTAGTCATGTATTCAAAAGAAATTACAACTTTTGCCTGAGTTCTTTACGTTAAAGAAGGGGCCCTATCCTATAGATTTGCCACGGGTCTTATAACCAGTGGCGATATTTTTACGCCACTGGTAGCTTAGTATAGAAATATAAATAATAATAATGACAGCCACTTATTCTTGTACTTGACGAATGACTCATGCGTCTTTGAGTTGTGTATCGTACGAGACTGGCAGGATCTCGTATGACTTAAGCAGAATGTTCCATCTTACGTTTTTTGTTGATCTGTGTTGACTAAAGAGAGGATTACGGCTTGCATCAATTCGAACAACGCGTAAGTACTAACTTAAACCAGTCCACAGTTATTTATTTTGCTTACGAACTTAAGACGGAGCTTGCATAAGATGTAGTTATAGACACGATATAAGCAGGAGTAGCTATAACCCTGTAGAAACCTAGTCTTTTTGCTCTCATGATACCCGTTCATCATCAGCCAGAAGACGTCCACAGCTGAACATAGGCCTAAATATCAAATTAATATATCTCTTAGGTTGACATCTCAATAAAATAATAATCACAATAAACTAAAAGAGTGCACAACTCTAAGGCGACCGTGGTGTAGTGGCAGTGCAATGGTTACGCAAGCCGAGAGCACAGGTTCGAAACCACTCTCTGGTACCAATGTTCTTTGATATATGTACTCCCCTTAAGAACCCGTTTAGGTCGGGGGAAACATTCACATTCTATCGACCGATTCGGCGCGTCCTTTTTCGTTAAACAATCAGCAGGTGCAATCCTTTATCCACCCATAAGTTCTCTCTATCCTATAACTTTGAATCTTTCAAGCGTGGAGTCAAGGGACTAGGGCCTCAGTCTCTTGACTCCATAGTCAGATATCGAGGTCACAATGAAAAAAGTATCAGAATTGTGTTAATTCTTTGTTTCTGCCTTTTATTCTGCCTGTTATTAAGCTGCTAAAGAGTTTGTATCATAAAATCAGGACCAAAGCAAAAAAAAGATACATTCGTACCGGCAATCGGTTTTGCAACCCGTGATCTTGCGTGTCTATTGCACTATTACTACACGTGAAACTACCACACCACTTTTTTTAGATTGGTGGATTTTCAAACTAGCGGAACATGTGTGTGAATAGTCGGGTTTTTAAAGGGCCGATATCATGTTCTTTGATAAATCTGATTCTCAGTGAAGTCGGTCTTACTACCCAGACGCATCAATAGATTCCCAATCAAAAAATAAACGTTACAACATTACGATATTGTAAAGGCGTCACGGTCTCGCAGCAAAGATACCGATTGCCTTCCCGCATCCTGTCCTAGATCGATAAACCTATACAATTACATAAATCACAAATGAAACTAAATACCACGGCCACCTCTACCGACGCTATTACCAGAAAGTACTACGTTACACGAAGATAATCTCCCAAGACAGATGAGTCACGAACGATGGAGAGATATTTCAAATTAAAGGCCGATACAACAACACGCACTAAGTGTTGTACAGCTATCTTGAGGCTGACAAATGATATCACAGCACCCCGCCTGATGTTAAGCTGGAGTGCGGTACATAAATAAAAGCGACTGTTACTACACTTAAGTAACTGCAAGAAGCAGTCGCATCCACAATTCCTGCCTTGTTAAACCGGCATATCCAAGCTGATTCCGAATAGCGTCACTTCACGGTCTGTATACATGAAAGTGGCGGTACTTCCCCGGATCGACAGACGGCAAATCCCCACCAACTGTCTGCTACGACTCTAAACGGTTGACTCTATCCCTAGATAAAAAGCGCGATAATTTTATTAATTATCAAATCAATTAAATCAAATTGTCACGCTTTTTTCTCACAGGGATAGGCAGAGACAATAGAGCGTCACTTGCCACGATCCTGACACAACTCCCTCGGTTCCTTCACATCCACAATTCTCCTTAAACAAGCTCTACGGTTATGGGCACTAGACAACCTAGCTTTCTTAATAATGTCTTCAAATTGATTGGAAAACACCCTGGGGCCTGCCTCGTTTAACGCATCCATCCACACCAGATTTATAAAGTGCTTTCGTCTTTCACTCATCCTTCTATGTGCTTAAACCATCGAAGCATCCCTTTGTTAATCCTTGTCCCTTTGTCGGTTCTTTGAGGGAACTAAATAAAATCAGACCTAAGTAAGCATCGAAATATTGATCCATAGAGTTCTTTGTGCTTCTTCTATATAGCCTCTCACATCATCATAACAACTCCCTTTGTTTGGAAACTGGCGCTTGGCTGTCAAATATCACACCAACTCATTGAAAACTATTTAAGCAATGGAATCGAACAGGAACACTTAAAATATGACAAAGAACACATTGTAATTTACGCCTTCGAACCACACCAACAACTAATAAAGGAATAAGTAACAATTTTTTTTTATGTGATACTGCAACGGGATTAGGAGGCCAATACTTTTATACAGTATTCGCGCCACAATTATACTAGTTTTTTTTTATTGTGACTCGACATATGACAGTACTCAGCTTGATGTTAAGCTGGAGTGTGGTCTATGAATAAATGTCACTGCTTCTACAGTTCTATATCTGTAAGTAGCAGTCACTTCCACTAACCGGCAACTTAGAAGCGTGACTAAATCACTTTACGATCTGTATACTTGTAAGTGGTTGTACTACCCCGGATCGGCAGACTAGGTACCAATGCCTACCAATCTTTGATTGACGTTAGTAATTAATAATAATCTTAGGTCTTTAAATATTCATAGAGATCCTTTCCTTTTTTTTCTCCAAACAACTAGATTTGTAAAATTTTATTATTATAAAATCATAAAAGGTCATCTCTTTATTTCGTACCATTAATCTTTCATTGATAAAAAATCTAGTCTATATTAGATCTTATCAAATTACCTTTTAAATCCGTGTCCACCAATATTTTAAACGATGCTTAAACATTGTAATACCAACAATACCATGTAAAAAAATAGTCTCAAATATGATTTAAGTTTACTTTTAGGCAGGCTGTTGGTAGTTATTTGCCCAATTTGCCAATCCGGGGTAGTACCACCACTTTCACCACCACTTTCAGTACCACTTTCAAGTGTACAGACCGTAAAGTTACTCAGTCGCGTTTCGAGATCGGCGGTTCCAACTAGGCCGACAAGTCTAGGATATCACTGCTACGAGTACTTGCAGTTATTTAACCGTAGTATTAATCCCCTCTATTCATGGACCGCACTCCAGCCTAAAAACAGGATAATTAAGAACACCACCAGAATCGCCTTCGGTTAAGTCCGACGGGGAAAAATAAATGGTCTGCCCCCCTTAATAAGTTACAATTATATTCCTTGCATGTCTTTATCTTGCTTCTTGGATTGCCGTGCTAGAGGGACTGTAAAGCATTCTACTTGTCGATAGTTCTTATCAGTTGTTTAAAGATTGGTGATTTCAGCCCTATGATGCGTGTATCAGAATTGTTCTTTAATAGTTTATTAAAGGTCAATGTTGAATTTGCTCTCATTATTAAAGCTACAAGGCACTCCTTTGTTATTAAAACTAGTTCATATTTCGTAAATGATTTTTGAACCTTTAAGGCGATCGTGCTCTAGTGGTGGTCAAATGGCCACACAACTAGGTACTGCCATTTCAAAACCTTACTTGTATCTTTGATATATAATGTATGTGAGCATATCGTTCTGTTTCTATGATCAAGCACGTTTAGAAGCTAAGTATAGGGAAATTTAAAAAATATATTACAATATAATTAAATTCGTTATGCCTTGCATAGATTTTTCAATCAATCTTATTGTCACGTCTTTAAAACCAACCAACTCAGCAAGCGATCGCCTGCAACTGAAGTAGTTATACAGTCGATTTTAGTCACCCGCCGCATGCGTCTCGTCGCCGCTCGGCAAAAGTCAGATGCTAGTCTACTCTGGAACTGGAAATTGCCATTTAGACAGTCGATCTTTGTTCAGTGCGGCTTTACCCACCCGTGTAAATCCCCCTTAAGCGCTGAACCGCAACTGCCTCTTGGCGCCTATACTCCGTCGCAATTGCAGAGGTCCCGGGTTTGTGTACACTTTCATTACCCACTATAATTGATAGGAACTAAGAGTGGTAGGCAGTGTTACCCAGTCTGCGGATCAGTACCACCACTTACAAGTATACAGACCGTGAAGTGATGTGGTCGCGTTTCGGGATCGGCTTGTAGTTGTCGGTTTCAACTAGGCCGGCATAATGGATGTGATTGCTACTCACAGTTATTTGATTGTAGCAGTGACATCCATTCATGGACCACACTCCAGCTTAACATCAAGCGGGGTGCTGTCATATGTCGAGTCACAATAAAATAAAACTTGATGGGGATGTGACTTACCACAGAAAATTATTGATTATCACGTATGCCACATCATGTGAGGAGACTTAGAAGATGGATAGAGCTGCTTCGCGTCGGACCTTCGACCAAACTAGTTCGTGAATAAATAAAATAAATATTTTGTGTTTTACAGCAAATAATTTGGAAAGAATAGAATCTGTGCTAAAATAAGAACTAATTCATTGTTATTTGTCTTATTTATATTATGTTTATACCACGTGTGACTGAAAGAGACAACTACTCGTACTTCAATTCTTTTATTTCAAAGGTTGCCAATACTTTTTTGCAAATACAACCACTTGTAATTGTGATTGACTTTTAATACTGCATAATTAAAAGTCACGTGGTAGTAAGAGTAGCGGCATAATTGTTCCGTCATCCTTTTTTGAACTATTTTAATGTCATTTGTTATTCTGTCAAATTAGGTTGTCAAATGATCATCAAAACTAGTGACAACCTTTACGAATTACGAATGTAAATAAAAATGTATATTCATCCCCTTCTGACTTCTTTTTAATGCCATAAGTGAAAATAGTATAAACGGTTGTATTTTGTCGCTATTTTAGGGCTTCTTCTATTTCTTGAGTCCAAATTCTTTGTTTTACAGTTATTGTATTTTATTGAAGTTTATTATTTTTTAAAGTATCATGTGAGCGTTTCTCACGGGCGCGCGCTCTTGGAGGGCGGTGTCAATGTCATGTCGTGTCGGACCTCACACGTCTTCATTGATCCCTTTCAGATTAAACGTCTTATTTATTACCACTCGTACTCACAAATCCTGTTGCTTTACTAGTAACATCTCCAATACGAGTAACTATATAAACTTTATAACAATTTTATAGCTTGTCTAGCTGTGCTCTGCGGTTGCAATGCGTTTAAAAACTGTCTTTTAACTACAGTCTGTGACTGCTACTTAGTTATTTAACTGTAAGTAGTAATTCGCCTCCAGCTTAACATTAGGCGGGGTGCTGCTATATGTCGAGTCACAACAAAAAAGTTATTGAATTAAACAAAGTTTATGCGGCTTACTATCGCGTTTATTTTTGGTTATTGATTTTTTATTATTATTTCGACGTTTCGAGAGTTTTGCAGCATTTAGTAAATTATTGTAAAATTTATAACCAAAAATAAACGCGATAGCAAGCCGCGTAAAGTTTGTTTAATTCATTAATCAATGTTTGCGCAAAATTAAAAAAAACGACTTCATTTATAAATATAATATCTAAAGCAGAACATTATTAATATTTTGTTTGTGGTACAATTTCTGTTATAAATAGCACCACTATATCAGTTTGCGTGCAATCACGTTTCCCACTCGCGCGGAGAAACAACTGCAGCCTATAGTTTTTATCGGTTCATTAATAATGTCCGACTCCAGAGTTGAATCTAATAGCCGTGTTCCGCTCAGTACTATAATAATGAAAAATAAAATAAAACCAACTGGAACAACTTCATGGATAAGGGGGCCTACTCTTACTACCTCTTATACCTCTTAAAGGATTATTGTTTCACTAACTTTACATTTTAGCCTTTAGAGTTTTGGCTGTCATAGTTGCGGCGACTAAAGCTACCAGGTTTTTTAGTTGCCTGTGCTCTTGAACCTCCTCTGCTTACTATCTAGCTTAATGAAGTCAGATGAACTTAATTCTTTTTGTTTTTCTTTTCTGGATTATTTTTAATTCGGCAGTGTCAAAGTAGTTCAGTCAAATCGTTACGCCTTATTCCCTTATATGATAGGCAGAGAGAATGGAGCGCTACTTGCCACGATGCTGACACAACTACCTTGCTTCTCTTACATCCACAATTCTCCTCATGAGTAAGCTATGAAATAATATAAGTATGAGATGTAGTTGTAGACCGTCTGCCCGAGCCATACACTGAGAGTTAACACAGTAACACACTGACTATAGTTATATATAGAAAATCCATTTCCAGTCTAGACTATTTTTTATATAATAGGTTTCTCTCTTGTGGCTATAACCGTGGAACTTGTATAAGAAGATTGTGGATGTAAAGGAAACAAGTTCGGATATGTATAAGGAGAGTAATTTTTTGTTTTTTCTTCTATATCGTTTTTTACGGTCTATACACTCGAAAGTGGTAGTACTACCCCGGATCGACAGACTGGGTATTTTGTTCTATACTAAGGAACTCTACTAAAGTGCTTGTATCATAGAAACAGTACAACCAAAGTCACAATAAAATATTTTATACTACTCGTAAGTATATAGCTACAATTCAGGTTCCATGAGAAACTGTACAACACCTACTATCTCAGGCCTGAACTTGAAAAACTAGTGTTCCACGGCAATCGTTTTGTTTTTTGTTTTGAATATATTTAAATTGTTAAACTATAGGCCAGTATTTTATGGCGTACTTTTTTTTGTGACTACATCTGACCCCGACTTGCCTGTTGGTAAGCCTGGTACTATACTATACTTATACTGGTACTATACTGATGGTACTATAGTTAAATTACTGCATGTATCAATCACATCCACTATGACACCTGGTTGAAAACGGCAACTTACAAGCTGATCCAGAAACGCCTAAGTCACTTCACGGTCTGTTAACTTGCAAGTTGTTAAACTACCCTACATCGGCAAACAATAAATATATATTATAGTTATTATGAATTAAAATCTTGTGAGTGTAAAATTGTCACTATGAACAATATATAGTGATACATATTTATTTATTAATTTTTTTATGGGCATACATGACAGGACACAATCGTTACAATAAATTTATTTACACAAAATGACAATTATGAACTAGAAAAACAAGAAATTAAAATCTCCTAATACATAAAATGAAAATTAGTAATAAAATTCTAAAAAATACATCCAAATAATTACAATGACTACATTTAAATAAACTAAAATAATGTCATATAAAATTCTAAATCTAAATTACAAATTAAGTTAATCCTAATCATTCTCGTTACTTAATTATTATCTATTTTAGTAGGCTTGAGGATATCAGTGATGTGTCTTTTGAAGATGCTAAAAGAGGGATTAAAAATATCTACTTTGTCCCTATTTTCGGATACAGTGTTGTTGTATTCACGACACATGCTAACAATGGGATTGTAATATGAGGTATTGTTTTTGTACACTTGCAAGTAAAATGTGTCTGGTGACCGACTAGCATATCTTGTGTTGTTTGTTCAATAAAGATGTAAGGGTAGGGGAATCAACAGACGAGTGCACTATTTTATTGATACATACGCGTCACTATGATCTTTGGCCGGCATAGTGACGGGGACTGAGGCAGCCGTGAACTAACTCGGTTTTTTCAGTCGTCGTCACTCTTGCTCAGGCGAGTCATGTCACAATTTTTTTTTATTTTATAATTTTAAATGTATTATTATTTATTTAATAAAATGTATTTTTTTATCTAAACCATTGCCTAAAGAACATCCTTATATTTTATTTTTTATGAGCTGAAATAAACTCTTTATAATAAAATATGATATTTATTACATTAACGTATCTTTTATTTTTAGACATAAAAAATAAAAATATTAATTTATGCTAAATTATGATGACCTGCAAAAACCAGTGGCTGATTTGCGACCGTTTAATTTTATTTAGTTAATAAAATTATTAGATATAATTTATTACTTCAATTTAATACTAAATCTGAGTTGCTTTCTTGCATTTTACATTCTTGAATATTTTTATATAGTATTTTGTTGGTATTAAATCGCTCGAAGAATCGATGTGGAAGAAAGGTTCTAGAGTGGAGACCACGAACCGGAAGTCCCAGCGTAGGTAGGCCCCAATAGGTGACGAATTGACGATACGAATAACAGGTAGATGCAACTGGCACCTTGTCGTTCGAAATGGCGTTCGTCTGGCAATGCAAAATTAATTTATATACTTAATAAAATAAAATGTGAAATAATAGTAGAATTGTTTTTCAGAAATTATTTGTAAAGATAGCTGTGAAACGTACCCAATTATTTATGTTCCCCAAAACTCATTCGGAAGTTTTAGTACAGTCTTTTCGCTGCTTCTTCATCATCTTCATCGTAAACCATATTTTCACCCTCATCCTATTACTACCGCATTCGCCTAAAAAAACAAAATAATGGAACTCGGTGCTTTCGTGCACACCGGGCGATGTTCTATATTGCCTAATTATTTTATATTTAATAATTATATTTATATTACCGCGGAATGGAATGGATGCTTCGATTTCGACTCATTGCGTGGAAAATAGGACGCGCAAACCCATGAGAAATATCGCCACTGCGCCTTAAGGCTGTAGCAGATGTTTAGTTGTTTAGTGTTGGCTGGTTGACTAGAAAATTGATTTTATTTCGCTTTTCTCTTTCTGTTCACACAATCCTCGAGAATTCCTCCGGAGATTCGCTTCCATTCTATTCCATTCCATTCCGCGGCAATGTAACATGAGGTTTAAAGAATGCGCCCGGGTCGTGTGTAACTGCGTGCGTTACTAAACATTGTATAGGAACCTTGTCTTATCATCATCAGCCAGAAGATGTCTACTGCTGAACATAGGCCTTTGAACGCCATTTCGAACGACAATATGCCAGTTGCATCCACATCGTCTTATAATGTTTAGTAATTTATTATACGTAACGGTTATAAAATAGTATGCGTTAACAGTCGAGCTAAAAGTTTCGGTACGTCGTTTCTTTGTAGAACAATCTATGCGAGAAAAAGCACCTTGGGCCGGCATAGTGACGGCGACTGAGGAAGCCTTGAACTGACTCGATATTTCCAGTAGTCGGCACTCTTAGACCTCCTCTTGCTTATCATCAGGCGTAAGCAAGAGGTCGAGATCAGATGTCGAGTAACAATATTAAAAAAAAAAACATTTCTATAAATTAATCTCGTAAGAATGGGGTTAACAAACGACCTTAAGCGAGTTATAAACATCTCGTTTTGGCAGTTTCTTAATCTGCATAACGTTATATATACATCCGTGAACAACTCGTTTTGTTACACCTACATGTTTGTACTATAACACTAGATTTAATTCATCATTGATAATAACAATCTATTGTGTCTAAACTAAATACCTAGATAGATATTAGTGAGTGGTGCCCAGTCTGCTGATTCGGGGTAGTACGACCACTTACAAGTATACAGACTGTGAAGTGACTTAGTCGCGATTCGTCCTCTTTAAGCGCGGTAAGTGCGGCGATTTCTGCTGAGAACCTCAAGCTGCAAAAATACGCTAACCTCGGTACTCGTTATAAATTTTCGCCGTTTGGGATCGAGACGATGGGCCCTCTGGGACCTTCAGCTAAGCGCCTGGCCAAGGAGTTGTCTAAGCGGCTAACAAAGAAGTCTGGAGACAGGGAGGCTGGCAATTATTTCTGCCAACGTTTAACCCTGCTATACAAAGAGAAAATGTTGCCAGTCACCTTGGGACTATCTCTGATGCAACGTCATTAGATAATATTTTTTATTCGTAGTTTAATTATAGTTAATATAGGTACTTTTAATTTTATCTGTTTCTTGTTAGATAGATAATTTCTAAATAAAAACACATTTAACATGTACATAGGCGAGCTTAATGTCTAGTGATATTTTCTACCAGCTAACCTTAATACTAATAAATATTTTTATCTTTAGTAGTTTGAATATTATTTCTTTATTTTATTAAGGGTTTTTGTTGTTTTCAAGAATAGGTGTAAAGATCAATCTTTTGTTTCAGATGAAAGCATGATTGTTAATGATGGGCGAAAGTAAAGAACCGCCCATCGATCGTGGATCCAGAAGCAGTCCCCGGCCAAAACTAAACTTGAAGACTTCATTTCCGCCACCCATACAACCATGTAGCGGGTTTCTTGGGAATGTGAGTAATTTTACGTGTTTGTATGGTTTGAGGAGCTACACATATTTTAGCCGTTTTTTTTAGAATTCTGAAATCTTTGGTTGTCAATGTGTCTGCGACAGAGGCAGCCGCGAACTGACTGTTTTTACAGTCGTTGGCACTCTTTGATCTCTCCTTGCCACCAGGCAAGTCGAGGTCATATGTCGAGTTATAGTAAAACAATATTTAAATACGTAAATTTTACAGGTTTTTTTTTAAATAAAATTGTTTATTATCAATCTTATTATTAGTGTTAAATTAAGTTTGCGTAAAAGACATAATATGACGGCGTTCCAATTCACACGACCGTTTTACTGGCCATTAACATAAAATGTAAGCAACGGCCGCGTCTGTGCCATCTGTCTTACTTTGCCGACTTTCCATCGACGACTTATCGAACGGCAGCCAGTTTAAAAGCTTTAACGGTAACATGCCACGAGAGGAAAGTGACACGTAAATCAAATTCGACTAAGAAGATGAGTACCGATGTCACTTTCGTATGACCGCCATTTATAAGTATGATGAATGAACGTAACTGCCGGAACAGCTGTAAGGCTGCGGACACGAAATCAGCGACGGACGAGCGGTGCAACGCTCTAGCTAGGTGGTCACGAAACTAGCGATCAATAGCGCGAGTGAGTGAGTGACAAGTTCCCGTCGCTTCTCTCCCGCCACCACAATCAATCGTCGCACCGGGCCACCCCCTCGCTCATTTCGTGTCCATTCTAAAGAGTCGCCGCCCGCTTTACTGACGCTCCGATGCCGCCCGCCCCGCTAAACTACCGCTGATTTCGTGTTCAAAGCCTAAAACTAATTAATTAAGCTCAACGTTATTATGTACTAGCTCTACGCGTTAAAAAACTGTGACTTTTTGTAACATGATGGATGATACATAAGCAACAATTAATTCATATTACTTGCTTCATCATGGTCCAGTATTGGGTACTCCAGTTCTATAATTTTACAAGATCCCAGAGTCTCAAATAAAGGCTCTTAGTAAGTAACAATTTTCAATTAAAAAAACATCTTGGACCTTGGTTCTATTTTTTACACTAGAATATCAATCAACCAATTAATCAAATTGACACGCTTTTTTCCCACATAGGCAGAGACTCCAATGGAGCGCCACTTGCCACGATTCTGACACAACACCCAGGGTGTATTCCGACCAAATCGGAGACATTATCAATTAAGTTGGGTTGCCTAGTGTCCATAACCGTAGAACTTGTATGAAGAGAACTGTGGACGTGAGAGAAGCTAAATCAGAATATGTTCTTCAAAAATTTATCTAAATAAAAACAGATAGACAGAGCTTATGTTTTTATTAATAATATTAGTAAATATGGCGTGTTACAAAGGAAAGGTAACGCACTTTAATGACTTACTATAGGATTTACTATAGTCGTAATTCTCGAGTTAACCGCTTAGCTCGTTTACAGCGTATAATCTGATTCTATAACGATTTGCTAAAATGCGAGTGCTCTTAGGCATCGCGGATGGTAACAATTTATGCGGCAGAGTCTCGGCGACGCGATGCCGCCGGGCGGCTCTGACCAACAGATTACGTTAAAGCGCAATCTTCTTATATCCATAAATTGTGTACATGGTGGGGATGTTATGGACACGGATATAGGAATAATATTATACCGTTTTCTTAGATTTTGCGCGAACATTGATTATTGAATTAAACAAATTTATGCGGCTTATTATCGCGTATATTTTGTTTGGTTTTGATTTTACAATTATTTATTATTCCGACGTTTCGAGAGCTTTGCAGCCATCGTGGTCACGGAGAGACTCATAAATAAAATAAATATAACTGTAAAATGAAAACCAAAATAAACGCGATAATAAGACTCATAAATTTGTTTAATTCAATATTATACCGGTTTCAGGTACGGTTACAGATATGTAATTATTTCGGATAATTTCCGAAACTATCGGAAAAGCCTGTCATAATATGTTTGTAAAAGCCTGTCATAATATGTTTGTACCTAAAACTTTTATAACGGATTCAGTAACGGTTACGGATAGGTTTTTATTTCGGTTATCCGATAGTTTTGGTTACGGTTCCGGGGCTCTATAACATCCCTAGTACATAGCTCCTCCTATTAGGTGTGCCGTACACGGGTTTACAGTTCCAACAATAAAGGGTAAAGTCACGAATCACGATTGCTTCTAATATAAACGATGTTTTCACCATATTTGTTGGGAAGTTACCGCTTAGCTGATAGTTTATCACGCATAACATGGTGTTCAGTTGGTTTGGGTTAATAGTGTCGTCATCCTTGGAATGAAGTTGAATTATTCTTGCTTAAACTTATGCTAAAATGCCTATACACAATGGGAACAAACAACTCTATGAACGTTGATTCGTTCATCTAATGTAGAATTCTCTCATACCTGCTTCGCTATAGTTTTATATTTGTCGTCACTTGCTGCAACAACAACCTGTAACACTGGGACGATGATTAGGCATTCACATTACCAAGATGACGAAATGTTTTACAGGCATAAGCCTGAGTACGGCCTCCCAACACCCCTTATAGCCGACCCATGCCACACATGTTTAACATCATTCTTTTATTACAAACTTTAGCTTTTGTTATTACTTATTTCGTCATATTGTCAATGGATGTACAAAGGTTTTCTTACCCTTCCGATGCACACCCCCGAAGCACGCCACTCCTCACTCCCCCCTTGCCAGGCGTAAAGTCCTCTCCTACCGATGCACCCCTCCCATAACTCTTATATCCTTGCCAGTCATAAAAAATCTCTAAAGGGTTGCCAGAAATAAAATAACATTTTTATCATTTATTTATTGATATATTATTCGCAATTCGCGACAAATAGCTTGTACAGCTTGTGCATCACCGCTACATTTAAATTATTAAGGTAGTTGTAGGCAGGGATGCATCGCGTTGCTCCTAAACCGTGATTGCAATTCAAGGCGACTGTGGTGTAGTGGCAATGCAATGGCTACGTAAGCCGAGTGGCACGGGTTCACATCCACTCACCGGTACCAATGTATCTTTGATTTATGTACTTCTTTGGTTGTCGCTTTTATTCGCTTTTATTCGTATTTATTCGAGGAGTGGGATGCTTTGCCCCCATATGTTCTCTAAGGCGGCCGTAAATAATATGTTTTTTTCAGTCGTCGTCACTCTCCTTGCTTATTATCAGGAGGGTCGAGGTCAGATGTCGTGTCACAATAAAAAAACGCCTCCAGCTTAACATCAGGCGGTGTACTGTTCATATATAAAATAAAAAAAATAAATAAAAAATAAGACCCACACTTTAAAATTGACATTTGATGACGTCCAACATATGATGATGGAGTGCTCTAAGAGCAAGAAGGGGAGGGAAGCGCTGGTGAAGGAATTTAAACTGAATGTAATTAATGTTGGTTTAGCGCAGAGTATTTTATCTGAACCAGCATCAGAGATATGTTATAAATTTTGCAATATTATTTCTTCCCTTCAGCGGCGACTTCCTCCCAAATAGACTTAAGATAAATTTGATGATATGTTTTAGGCTCTATGGAGCTGACATGTCTTAATAGACAAAAGCTCCCAAAAAATATAGATTAAAAAAAAAAAAAAAATTGACATTTAAAGTTATAGAGTAATAACCATAGAGCTTCTATGAAGAGAATTGTGAATGTGAAGGAAGCGAGAGAGTTTTGTCAGGATCGTGGCAAGTGCCGCTTCATTGTCTCTGCCTATCCCTGTGGAAAAAAATTGATTGATTGATTGATTTATATTTTCCTATAAACGGTCATCACCAAGTCTTATTTAGGATATAGTATTTATTATTCATTGACCCAATAATAATAAAAAAAAAGTAAAAACAAAACCTAAACAATGTTAACCGCAAGTTCAAATGTTGTCAACAGAAGTGTCCATATTTCATGCAGTCATGCGTGGGCCGTGAGAGTAACATCCATTTGGCTGTAGTAAATCAAAATCTAGTAAATGCAAATTAGAATAAAAAACAAATGGAGCAGCGAGCAGAGACAATGGAGCGCCACTTGTCACGTTTCTTACACAACTCCCTTGCTTCCCTCACATCCATAATTCTATTCATACAGGCTTTGTGGTTATGGGCAATAGGCAACCTAAAAATACAAAAATAGTGGATGTGTCCTATTCAAAATGGCAAAATAATTTTATATGCCATTTCGTAGAATAATAATCGAATCATTATTTATCCATCATCATCATCCGCCAGATCACCCACTGCTGATTACAGGCCTCCCCCTTAGAACGTCATTCGGTTCATTATGTATTATTTTTAATAATAGCTTAATTGATTTAAGAGTTGGTAGTTATTTGCCCAGTCTGCTGACACGGAATAGTACATACCGTTTTGCCTAGTTGTCGGCTATGTTCGACGAAGAGTTGGTGGAAAGCTATAAATAATAGAATTATATGTAAAGGTATAATTGATATATTTGAGTGAACTGCACAAGTGAAAGGTTGGCGAAAGAGTGCCTTAGAAATATACATGAAGATTACAAATTACATTGTTACCATATTAGTATTTAGCACATAGAACAAAGAAAAGATCATGTATCATAAATGGCATCTAGGCCATAGCGACAAATACAAAATTGTGAGTAATACATGAATTGGCACACCGTAAAGTGACGTTTCAGTATCGTTTCGGTTTCAACTTGAAAGATGTCGCTTCTAGGTAAGAACTGTTACAATACACTATTTGGACCTGCCGCGATGTCTTACAACCTGGAAACCTCTCAGTAGTGGACTTGGCCCATAATCCAGCAGACATGCAACAGGGATGCAACGTCTCTATATTTATTATGAAGCGTGTTAGTTACAAGAGTGTTTTTTTTTTGCATTTTAACCCTTTGTTTTGCCGGCATATTGAAATTGAAACGATTTTTTTTAGTCACTGGCGCGCTTTTACCTCCCTTTAATAACCATCAGGCAAGCCGAGTTCAAATGTCGCGTCTAAATAAAAAATAATATATTTTTGTTTCTATGTTTTGATTTGTAACAGCCGCACTGTGAACCGTTGTTTTATTATACGACTGTTACTTGTTACATTATAATAAAAGAAACTTATAACACGATAATAAGCCGTAAAAATATATTATTTTATTATAAAATATTCGCGCTAAGAAAACACTCACTATATACGAACCTATTAAAATAAGAATAGGACGGGCTGTTGACTAACTTCACTTGACTGATTTAAAGGTGTATTTTTCTTGACGGTCCAAAGAAAAAGACACCATACTAAAGTGAAGTCGGTTGGAGAATTAGGAGTCACAAAATGGCGCCGATTCCGTCCTATTCTTATTTTAATTGCATTATACCATTTACACACGAATAGAGCTATTTGCCCGTCCTTCCATGGACTCTTTGACATGTGGCTCAACATGTGATAGAGCCTGATGTTACGCTGCAGTGCGGTCAATGATTTAAAAGTTTCCGGTCCCATGACAACCTTTAAATTTATCCACAAACGCAAATGAGTCACTTTACAAGTCGAATGACTACTAACTCATCTTAGGTTTTAGGTTAGACGGGTAATCCAGTTATAACTTTGACATGGGTTTGACTGATCTCTCAGTCGTTTCCTTAATCGACTGACACGTCTTTTGGCAGACGGGCGCGCTAATATTTCAAACAGTTTAAAATAAAAGTAAAACCTATATTAATATTATTTTTAAGCCGAGCCTTAAAAATAATAACCCACAGCTGAGCCTTCCTCTCTTTAATCCATGACTCACAACTCTCTCGCAACGAAGTGTAGGAGTCTATCTCATCTCGCCATCTCCGTTTGGGCCTACCGCAATGTCTTTTGCAATCAGGGCTCACACAGTAGTGGGATTCGCCCATAATGCATGCGGATGCGGCAGAGATGACCAGGATGGATGGGTATTTCAGATTATTAAGCGCAGTATTCTAGGCGTGAAACTTGCATATTTATATACAAACAAAGAAAATTTAAAGCATTATTAATGTTAGATATAAAACGAAATGGACTTCTTAACAGCTTATAAACGCAACGACCACATTTAGGGCCGTCTTTACCAACATTTAACCGGGCGAAACATCATGTATGTACATTATTTGTGGACCATTCGGCAAAAAATAGGTCTCGTTTATTGAACGCGACCTTAGACCTCGACTTACCTTTGTCTAAGAGCGTCAACGACTGAAAATAAAAAGGATGCAGCTTACTGTTGTCTAAGCGAGAACGGAAATAGTCCCGGAAATGGAAATGGATTGGGTGGCTCCAAGAGGAGAACCGTTGAAGAACATATAAAGAACCGAAGAGGGTTTTAGTGAAAACGAACCTGCACATAACATTCAAAATACGGTTGTCTAAGTCGCCGTCACTGCCATAGCATCGGCATTTGGACTAATTTTGGCTCTATGTCATGGTTATCAAATGTGATTTTGAACCCAGCGGTAAGAGCGAGGATTTTAACAACGTGAACACGAAATCAAACTGAATTGAATTGACCGCTGCCGCCGCTCGCGTAGTGCTGTTCCGTTGCGTTCAAAGTCACTCGCTACTGCGGCCATATAATTGTTCTAGTCGCTGGCTTTCGCTCCGTTCTCATTGCTAGGCTCAGAATTGCAGCTTTAAACCCCTTTGATTAACCATCGTTTAAGTTGTTGGTACACCCGGCCTTAGTGTTCTAGGTTCTATTATACACGTTTCAAACCCGAGGGCTTTCACGTTATTCACCTGAGTAGTGAACATCATCTTGAAGTCTAATAATTGGTTCGCCCAAGACCTAGGGGCGTTCTGTTGACTGCCCTTTGACGGAACAATGAACGAATAAGCTTGGTCTTTAAATTTAAAAGTTGGCATAGAAT
Organism: Tinea trinotella; assembly: GCA_905220615.1. Lineage (NCBI taxonomy): Eukaryota > Metazoa > Arthropoda > Insecta > Lepidoptera > Tineidae > Tinea > Tinea trinotella. The sequence goes on from HG992314.1 coordinate 8,811,791, forward strand.
ATTTCGTTAAAAATTTGTTGCACTAAAGAATTCAAGGTGACCGTGGTGTAGTGGCAGTGCAATGGGTACGCAAACCGAAAAAAAAGTCCGTGACCACCCACCGGTACCAATGTATCTTTGATATATGTACTTTGGTTGTCTTGTTTCTATGATACAAGCACTTTGGTAGCTTATATAGAAATGTAAATAATAAATAAAAAAATCTTCAAGGCGACTTCGGTGTAGTGGATGATGTAAACCGAGATCCCCCGGTTCAAAACCACTTGCTGGTACCAATGTATCTTTGGTTTATGTACTATGTCCTGTTTCCATGATACGTGCACGTTTAGTAGCTCAGCATAAATATAATAAAAATAAAAATCTCATTGTGGAATGCTTTGCCAGCTCGTGTTCCTCCCATCGTTTAACCTTAGATCCTTCAAGCAATTCGTGAAAAAGCACCTCTGGACAGCATAGTGACGGCGACTGAGGCATGCGTAAACTAAGTCGGCACTTTTGTAGCCCTACTTGACCATCAACCATGTCACATCATAATAAAAAAAAAAGATTTTAACAAAATGATAAAACTACGTTTCATGCTACTCATCGTCCCTTAATTGGTCCTATAACTGTTTAAAGCAATCCTTACTAATTAAGCAATTAAAATGGGATCTGCACGAGAAAGACCCAGTACTGTCCAAGAGTGGGCGGTCGAACCCGGATATGGGCACAAATTCTCGATTCAATGTGTTTTAAACTTTTATGTCATTTATTTTTGAATACTGACTCGTACACAACTCTAATTTATTTTAATTCTATTTAAATTGTTAAGCATACATAAGTTATAAAAATTCACTTAAAATCGGTATTGAAAAAAATCGGTTGATACTGAAAAAGTCGGTATTGAAAAACTAGATTGGAATATGCCAAACAATAGAAACTTCATTTTTGTAATATGGTAACATGTTTTTCAATTATTTTTTTATTACATTTTTATTCTATATTAATCTACTAAAGTGCTTGTATCATAGAAACAGGACAACCAAAGTACCTATATCAAAGATACATTGGTACCGGCAAGTGGTATTGAACCCGTGCTCTCGGTTTGCGTGACCATTGGGCTGCTTACCTATTATTACGTTTATTGTTTATGAATATAACATACTGGGGACAAGTAATATCAATCAATTGTCACGCCCTTTTCCCACAGGGATGGGCAGACACAATGGAGCGCCACTTGCCACGATTCTGACACAACTCCCTCGCTTCCTTCACATTCACAATTGTCTTCATACAAGCTCTATGGTTAAGTGCACTAGGCAACCTAACTTTCTTGAGGATGTCTCCGAGTTGGTCGGCGAACACCCTCCTGGGCCTGCCTTGTTTAACGTATCCATTCACATAAGATTTTTATAAATTCCTTTCGTCAATCTTCTTTCACTCATCCTTTCCATGTGCCCAAACATTACTTTAAACCGAAGCATTACTTTATCAATCCTTGTCACTACATCCTCTTTTAAACCAATAAAGAAAAATTCCAAACAGCTGAAACTATAGTCAATTGGAAACTATAGTACCTAAAAAATACTTTTTTTTATTAAAAAGTATCCTATATTACTTCTAGTACGTCCTAAAATATGTGTACAAAGTTTCATGATGATCGGTTAGGAAGTTGTTTCGTGAAAACGTAACAAACAAACTCACATTCACATTTAAAAGAATTTATAGTAGGAAGGATAAATATAACATACTGGGGATAAGTAATATTCTTTAATTTATTATGAAAAATGTGTCGCTAACAAGAATAAGCATTGAGTTTATGCAAAACGCCAATTAGTTCCATCCACCTGCTTGCTCCGTTGGCTATCTATCAATGTCGCCTGGGTTTTCATTCATTGCGAATCACAGATCAAATAATACCAGACTTCACATATCCTTTCGATAAAAGCGTAAACTTAGCTTATTTCTTTATTTACCAAGATTAACAGATTTATGTTTCATAGCTTTTAATAAAAAGTAGTCTGATCCTACATAGTCTGTGTCACAACTACACTTTACGTCTGTTATATTGGCAATGTCTCTTTTTTTAAATTCTTGCCTCGTCACCCGTCAATTCCTTGATCAAACTTGGGACAGCTCCACCGATTCTCTGATTTAAAATAAAACAATTGAACCATTTTTTTTAAATGTTAACCCTCATTAAAATAATACTAAATATTTTACTTAATACTTTCAGAATTTTAAACGAGTAAAAAAGAATATTATTTTTTATTATTTTTCTATTTATAGGTACATAATAAAATATTTTTTTAAAATAATTGTGGTTTAAAAGAAAATGTAGTGAAAAGGATCAACAAAGGGATGCTTCGATGGTTTGGACACATAGAAAGGATGAGTGAAAGTAGATTGACGAAAGCAATTTATAAACCTGATGTGGATGGATGCGTTAAACAAGGCAGGCCCAGGAGGGTGTTTTATGATCAAATTGGAAACATCCTCAAGAAAGCTAGGTTGCCTAATGCCCATAACCGTAAAGCTTGTACGAGGAGAATTGTGGATGTGAAGGAAGCGAGAGAGTTGTGTCAGGATCGTGGCTAGTGGCGCTTAATGGCTGTGCCTATCCCCGTGGAAAAAAGGCGTGACAATTTGATTGATTAATTACTGTTTTTTTTTTAATTTTAACATAATATACAAGGGCCGAACCAAGAGCGCCGACGGCTGACGAAACCAACTAACATTACCGTTGCCTCAGTCACCGTCACTGTGCTGGCCAGGGGAAGTCTTAAAAGCGCATAACATACCGCGTAAAATAAGTTAAAGAACTAAGTGTTAAGTTGCATGTTATTGAAGGATAATAAAATATGAAATTAGTTACTAATTTAAATGTACTTTCAGAGTAAAAGTTAAATTCAATGAAATTTTATGTGACATAAAACTTTCCGGCAAAAATTGGAATGTGTGAATGCAAACACCATAAAATGTTAATAATTATGGATAAACACTGTAAACACTAAACAAATAGAAATTATGTTAATGACTTATTATGCCACGTTCCTATAATAAACTATCCGTCATCGGTAACAGTAACCGTTCGTTGTTCACTTCACAAATCACTGACGTTTGAAAATAATTTAAAAAAAAGATTTACTCTTTTTCATACTTTACACTAGTAGTCTTATCGCCTTGTCGGTTAACATGACTTACGAGGGGTATTTAATAAGAACGGCTTTAACGAAGCGAGGGAGTTGTGTCAGGATCGTGGCAAGTAGCGCTCTATTGTCTCTGCCTATCCCCATGGGAAAAAGTGTGACAATTTGATTGATTGATTGGTTTTGACCTACGGCTGGTAATGAATTTAACTGTTCGTATCAAAAACGATTAGTATGACAGGTTTAGAAACCGGACGTTAAAACATTTTTGTGGCTTACTATGGCGTTTTCATTTTGATTATATTCTGACGTTTGAGAGCTTTGCAGCCATCGCGGTCGCGGAAAGGACAAAGACGACGAATGAAGGAGGACAAGACGACGAATGAAGACGAGGAATGACGACAGGCGTGGACGAACGGTTTAGCGACTGGTTTGTTGCGCGTAAAGTCCCGGGTTCGATCCCCGGTCGGAGCAAATATTTATTTCATAGCTTTTATTTGTAATATTTAATAGTATTAAATATTGCAAATATTTGTTAATAAAAAAAAAAGAGATGGATATTTGCTTCGGGTCTAGTTTTCAAAAAGTGGTAGGCAGTGGTACCCACCGATCTGCCGATCCGGGGTAGTACCACCACTTACAAGTATACAGACCGTGAAGTGATTTGCTCACGTTTCGGGATCAGCTTGTAAGTTGCCGGTTCCATCTAGGCCGGCATAGTGGATGTGATTGCTATTCACAGTTATTGAATTGTAGTAGCAGTGACATTCATTCATGGACCACACTTTGGCTCAACATCAAGCGGGGTGCTGTCATATGTCGAGTCACAATAAAAAAATAAAAAAAGACGAACTTCAAAAAGCTTTGATTAAATTAATCAAAATTGCTGATCGTACGTCTCCTGACCTAGCATCGTACTGTGACGTATTTAACGACTAGGGTTGGCACGACAATTCTCGATCAGGATTTACAGGGAATCTAGAGATATTTTGTATTTTATAATAAACACGATACTTATTATTTTTAAATTTTGATTGATTACTAATTATACTAATAGATGAGATCAATTAAATTAAATTGTAAATTATTAGATAATCACAAAACAATAAATTAAACGTACTATACTCGGCTGGTCTATATAAAAAGTATAGAGTAGGATAGAACTTAACTTTTTTTTTAAATCATTGGGATCCTACTAGTTTCCAAATGGTTTGGAACATTGGGACCATGTAGAGTCTGTCCAAGCCGAAATGACGCGCTCCTCCACTGCATTAAAGCACACGTGCGACTATAAAATATAGATGAAACACACCGAAAATGCAATTGTAATTGGTCATTCAGTTGCTGGTTAGACACAGAAGAAGAAGCACTATGATAAAGTATAGTAATATATGTATTTAAGTGACACAACTAATAAAGTGAAGGAGCACGTCATTTATAGTTAGAAAAGCTATACAACGACGTTGCGCTTCAAATAGTCTTTTCGTGGTAGTTCCGGTGTCTAGATGTCTAGTACCAGTAAAGCCACCAATTTATTTTGCGTTTTTGAGCAAATTTTGTGAATATGTATTAGATTAACTCGGTGTTATTTTACCTCTTAATAAATAGTTATTTCGAACAACTAAAACATTGTTTGATCTAAAACAAAAACTGCGACAACACGCCTGAATATATGATAATATGTATATTAAAATACCGCAAACGTCTAGGTCTGCCTAATAATAGTTTATTTTAATCATAGATAAAATTTTATTCCGATTGTAAATATCAACTTCTAAAATAAATCATTTATTGTCAAAAATGATATGCCGCTTAAATGAAAAACAAATATAATAAACCCTAGTAACTATGAATTAAACAAATTTATGCGGCTTACTATCGCGTTTATTTTGGGTTTGTTTTCAGAAATTTATTTTATTTTTTATTCCTACCGTGATCACGATGGCTGCAAAGCTCTCGAAACGTCGGCATAATAAAATAAAATTGTTAAATCAAAACCAAAATAAACGCGATAGTGAGCCGCATAAAATTTGTTTAATTAATTTTTTAATCTTTGCGCTAAATCTAAGAAAATATTACGCTAGTAAGCAGAAAAAATCTCGAAACTTTGAAAATATTAAATTCTAATGGCATCTTAAGAGCCAAATTTAAAAGGTTTAACCGCAATAATATTGGGTAATACTTATTATTCTTTAAGTAATGCAAATGGTGACATTAAACGTACAAAAAGTATATTTATTTGTAATAATCGCATTAAAGATATATTGTGCAATGGACGTCTCTTTTTATTAACATATAACATCACCCCACCTGATGTTAACATAAGTATGGTTCATAAATGGAGGCGACCGATTCCGGCCTAGTTGGAACTGGCAACTTACTAGCTAGTCTCGAAACGCAACTAAGTCACTTCATGGTCTGTATCTGTACAGTTGTAAGTGGTGGTACAACCCCGGAGCAAACTGCCTTTTTGTATAAACAAATGTTTATAATATTCAATCTAGGTGTTGAATATTACAAATAAGTCTATTATATTATATAAGACTGGGATTTGAACCTGGGACTTACGGATATTTTAAATAATGAATAAAAAGTGAGTAACTTTCGCCATTCTTTAACAATGGTCTCTACCATCGCCGGTCACATGAAAGGTTCGGCAACGTTATAGCTTGCCATCAATCGAACAGATGACCGCGCCAGTGAAAGCGACGTTCGTGTATTACCAGTAAGAATAAGAACCATAATTTCGGGCACGACCAGCGCCCATTGTATGAGATGAAAGTGTACTTATGGTGGACAGCATGAGGGTCATCAACAGTGTTGCCAGACGAGGTTTTACAAATATTTTAAATGTTAAAGAAACAAAAAACTTAAAGCAATGCTTGGTAATATTGATTAATAATAAAAGAGCAAGATATTTGCTACGAGACGTACAGACCGTGAAGTGAATGAGTCGTGTTTCGGTATCAGCTTGATAGTTGCCGGCTCCGACTAGACAGGAAAAGTAGATGCGGCTGCTACTTTCTTTGTAGAACAATCCACAAGTGGAATGCTTTGCGTGCCCATGTGTTCTCTCCATCCTATGACCTTCGATCCTTCAAGCGATGCGTGAAGAAGCACCTTTGGCCGGCATAGTGACGGCGACTTAGGCAGCCGTGAACAAACTCGGCTCCTCAGTCGTCGATACTCTTGGACCTCCTTTTGCTTATCATCATGCGGGCGGAGGTTAAATGTCGTGTCACAATAATAAAAAAAACTCCATTCATGGATCAGATGAGGGGCTGTCATATGTCGAGCCACAACAAAAAAACATTTGTCGCTTGCTGTCGGCCGTAGGAAGTGAAATTTCTTCCTTCGCTGACGTTTTCAACTAAATTATTTAGAACAAATAGCGTGATGGTCTCGTCGTGATTTGAACCGACAACAAGATACCCATCATTTGGACCTTAAGCGTCTTTATAGGTCTGAAAAACTAAACGTGCCTGCTAAGAACATAAAATCTGGCATCACTACTCATCACAGAACACAACTAGAATTGGAAAACATTATATTTATTGCTATTGTTTGTAATAATAATGATGATATATCTGCTTTGTCTTGTAACATTTTTGTATCCTCCAATTGACGACTTTGTTCGTAAAAGAATAGACACATATTATTTCTTCATATTTTATTTTTATACTTCTAGTGTGGTTTTTTACACTAGGGGTATTTTTGGCGCATATAAGCTCGTTTTTATGCGGTAGTTTTATAATACACTAGCTGACCCGACGAACTTCATACCGCCTAAATGTCAATGAATGTTATGTTACAGATTAGCCGAACTTAAGTTGGGTGAATCAAAAATTTAAATCCATTTAAATCTTTATTGTGAATTAAGTTTTTTCTCTTTATAAATAAAACAACATAGGTTTTTTAGCAATATATTTTTACTGATTTGCCAAAATTGTCAATTTGTTTTCAATTTTCAACAGCTTGATATATTTTCCTTAGTTTACCCAAAATAAATTTCTGAACGCACGCAATTTCGCATGGGAAAAGTTTTTATTATTCACACAATATGTTTATGCCTATGTGTTATTCTGATGTATAAGCTATAATATTGTAAAGTTTCTTTAAAATCCATTCAATTGTTTTTGCGTGAAAGAGTAACAAACTTCCATCCATACTCACAAACTTTCGCGTTTGTAATATAAGTACACGTGGGTACTTGCATACCAGAAGCGCAAACACGCGCCTATACAAGCTTATTGGAATATAGTAACTTGGACTGCTTTTTGCATTACTAATATCAAAAAATATCATCGCCTACGATTTCTTTGCTTCTTGCGTTGATAGATTAACGGAAGTTGACGAAGAGGTGCAGACAAAGGATGTCGGCAATGTGAGTCGCCCTGTGCAAAACGAGCCAGTACGCGCCGAAAATACGCTTGGTGTAGTACTATGCTTTTAGACGTACTTACTTGTATTTTATTATTATTATTATAATAATTTATTATCATATATATTTGATTACGTATTAACGAAAATTAACTTAGATTACAGCAAGACAGCGAGTGCTCTCGCGCGAGAGTGTACAGCCGCTTTTTCTTAACGTGCTAAAATTCTTAACATAAACACATAATCAGACCAGACTACTGTCTGATTATGTGATCTAGTGTTAGTGAAGTGATCCTGCTAACTAAGGGACTTTGGTTTAAAACCACTTCACGGTTCCTATGATACAAAAACGGTTTTAACTACATAGTGGATGCAACTGCTACTTGCAGTTATTTAATTATGAGTATAATAGCAATCGCCTTCATTCATTGACCGCACTCCAGCTTAACATCAGGCTGGGTGCTGCCGTATGTCGATCGAGATACAATACTAAAAAAGGTAACTTAATAATTACTCTATATTGCCATGTGAGCAATAAAAATAAAAGCCAACTTGTTACTAAAAACTTTCGCTTAAGAATCTTTGTGGAATGCAAGTGCTTCCACTTGGGTGACCTTCATTCTGTTGTTTTCAAGTGGTGAGCAGCCGGTGCGGCACACTGAGCCATTGCCTCCGGCGATACCTTTCACACGACACAAGTAAAACACACCAATGTATCTATCTCTGTTTATGTACCTATATTAATATTTATGTGTATTTATTAAATTACATTTTCTTTAATTATTCCCAGTTATTTTTTCTGTAAACTTATTTTTAGTAGATATTTATATGTAATTTTAAAATTACATTATATTTACAATTTTCACTAATTTTTCGATAACACTTTTTCTAGCGCTTAGGAAAAATTAGACAGAACTTTGTGGAATTGAAAAAACCGTTTTATGTTTTTTTTGTATTTTATTTCTTTGTTACTATCTGTGTATTGTTATAAGCTACTGTAAAATAAATAAGTTAATTATTACATAAACCGAGTATAAAATATATAAAATTTGATACGTCCAATTTTCGATTTATTACTTTTTATACAATAATAAGATTAAATGAACTAAGCTAATTGGCTATGTATTTTAATTATAATTATAGATTAAAATCCTCGCAGTTTCACGTGGTCAGGGCTTCTGCAACATAGCCGAAACGTCAGACCCGTTTTAATCTATACTTTCCCATATACCAATAACTAATTACGGGCCACGTGAATAAGGATGTCGGTTCTTTTAAATTTAATTGGTATAATTGGCCAGAAATATTTTGGTGTGTCGTGTGCCAACCGGTTCCACATATTCCATGATGTTCCAATTAATAAGGTCCACCCGACTTACATTACTCAAGCCCACTGATCTAATCCAATACTGTGTCCCAACTGAAATTAGAAAAACAGTCTCAAGTAAATATATTTAACCGGTTTTTTCAGTCATTGGCGTTCTTAAAACCGTTGCTTACCATTAGGCAAGTACGGGGATAACAATCTAGGGGAGGTTCAAGAAAGTACTATCCAACTCGTATCAATAAACAAAAAAATTTCAGTATACTAGAGGACACACAAAAAAATCATTAAAGTCGGTTCAGCCGTTCAGGAGTTCAGACATACAAACAAAGACAAAAGAAATATATTTTAACTTTCTTCTGTACGTGTGATTATCATCTAACTCCTCCTAAACGGCTGGATCGATTTAAATAAAATTTTGTGCCTATATTTCAATGGGTTGAAAGAGAAAAAAATTACGTTATCATTAGTTACATCAATTGTCACGTCTTAATTCCCACAGGGTTTATTTTAACTTGTAGTAATTCCCACAGGGTTTATTCCAACTTGTAGTAATTCCCACAGGGTTTATTCCAACTTGTAGTAGTTCCCACAGGGTTTATTCCCACTTGTAGTAATTTCCACAGGGTTTATTCCAACTTGTAGTAATTCCCATAAGGTTTATTCCAACTTGTAGTAGTTCCCACAGGGTTTATTCCAACTTGTAGTAAGCTAGGGAAGGTCCAGGAGCGCCGACGACTGCACTGCAATAACCGTTTTATTTTCCGATTACCTTAGTGGCCGTTACTATTTACACTGGCGAAATAATTATTGAAAATCATTATACATAACAACATTATAACAAACAGGGAAATATTTTATGTATTGAAAAATAATGAGATTTTATGCGTTATCTGCAAAAAAATCTCATAATAACCTCGCACATAAAATTATAAATCAATATATATTTAATATTAAAATTCATACATGCTTTTATATACATTGAAGTGAACAATGAGTTATTGTGAAGCGCCTATGTCGGGGAAGCAGGCTGCACCACAGACCACGTTCCACTAGACTCTGCCTAATTTATAGCGGCTCTGTGCATTCTCTATCGTCTATACCACGGAGAATGTTCCGAGGAGCTCTTTATTGTTCCTACCTCGTCTTTTCACACCCGTAACATCCGCATTCTATCGACCGAATTAGCAGTCGAACTAAAAAGTTTGGTGCGTCTTTTCTTTGTAGAACAATCGACAAGTGGAATACTTTGTCAGCCCATCTGTTCTCTCTATCATATTTTTGAACTTTTTAGTTAGACTGCCGATTCGGTCGACAAAATGCGGATGTTTCCCCCGATCCGTGTGGGTATTACGGGTGTGAAAATACGAGGCAGGAACAAAGTTAAAGAGCTCCTTGGAACGTTCTTCAAGGTATAGGCGATAGAGGACGCACAAATTAATTAGTTAATAAGGGGAAACTATGGCCCTTAGCGCGGTGCAATAGCAATTTTAAAATGAGACGTTTGTAAAAAGTGTTTTTGAGTCGAGATTTATCTATTTAGATATATCGAGTTTACCAACTGCCCTATTTTATGAACTTCATAGGCAATGTAGTCTGTGTTACTGCAAAATTTTCCGCACTTGAAGCACCTCGTTGGGGTGATCGCGATCAGCTCGTAGGTAATGTATAATAGGTTCATAGGTGCAATGTTCTTTTATTTATGTTGCATCCAACTATACTATTGTAGCATTTTTTTTATAATAAATAATGCAAAATATTAATATTAATAACACGCGTGGAGCATTGATCGTTTACGCGTCCCGGTTTTTATTCTCAGTCGGAGCAAAGGTAAATTGCATTTTGTTTAATATACCAGTCCGCGTCGCTTAACTACGGTCGCCGATTCTCTTAATATCTCTCTCTTTCTATTACATATCGCATAGGAAAGGATTAACGAAAGGAATTTATAAAACTGAAGTAAATGGATACGTTAAACGAGCTTTCCAGGAGGGTTTTTTTCCGAGCATACCGGAGACATTATCAAGAAAGTTGGGTAACCTAGTGCCCATAACCGTAGTAGAGCTTTTATGGAGAGAATTGTGGATACGAGAGAAGCGAGTGAATTGTGTCAGGATCGTGGCATTGTCACTGACTTTCCCTGTGGGAAAAAGGCATGACAATTTGATTTTATTCATTAGATAAATTATTAAAGAATTTTATAATATTATATCTAACTAGCTGTGCCCGCGACTGCGTCCGCGTGGAATAGTTATTTTGGGAATCATATTAATTTTTTGTTTACCTACCTGCTCAGCTTTATTATAAATTACCTATAGCTGTTACCCGCGACTTATTTTAGACGATTATATTACGTAACTAATAGAATATATTTTAAAGTAGTTTTAAAAAGAATATATTTTAAAGTATTTCTGCGTAAATTATATTTTCAGTTTTATTTTCTTGTGCGCAAAACTCGCAGCAGCTTTGCAGCAGCAGTCTGCCGAGAACGCTGAGTCCTTTTTCTAGGCATTACAGTGACGAAGAAAGAACGAAGGAAATGAAAACTTAAATAAACTAACTGTATGCTTAAACTAAAACCTAACCTAATAAGAATTGTAAAACCTAACCTTGAAAGAATGTAGATGACACCTACAGGTATTATTTACAACAAAACAAAAAAAGTGTTATTGTGAAAATATTAGAAACAAAATACTATACTTAAAACAAACACTACCTACTATAGAGAAAACTACTACAAAATGAAATTGTATAAAAAAGGATTTTGCACGATGATATTATATCGTAAAAACAAATTAACGCTGCATTCAATCGATCAGTAGGGAGCCGACCGCATAGTATGCTTGTCTGTCTATAAATGACGCGCCCCTCCACTTTATTAGTTTATTTAAATGTGTGAATGCAAATATTACTAACTATACTATTAAACTTCATCACGTTCGTTCCTCCTTTGTGTCTAACCAGCAACTGAATAACCAATTTCTGCATTTTCGGTGTGTTTTATCCATATTTTATATTTGCTCGTATGTGTAAATGCAGTGGAGTGGCGCGTCATTTCGGCTTAGACAGACTATACCTCGTAGAGCTACACCCCCCTCCGTCTCGCCCGCAAGCACCGCCTCTCCTCGCCTGCCGGTTAGCGCTCATCATGCGACGCGTGTGAATTTTGTTTCAGAGTTATTTTAAAATTGTATTATCTTATAAGATGTTTATTGAAATTAGGTGATGTCAATGACAATTTTGTTCACAGTTAAGTACTCTTAATTATTAACACATTTATTTCGATAAAGAATAATATTATTATGTTAATACAACTCTGACAAATAATTTGTAATAATGCATTAATTTAGACCAAATTTGACTATCATAAAAACGGTTATTGTGAGTTAATCTTAAAAGATAGACATATACGGTCGCGGACATTTTTTTAGATAATTTAAAGAGGAATAATTCTTTCATACATATTTTTTGGGTATCTCGAACGGTTTTCGCAGCGCACGCAACGGAAACCCTCAAAGACGAATAATATTTCCCGTTTTTTCCACATTTTCGACTGTTTCTTCGCTTCTATAAGTCGCAACGTAATGTTTTATAGCCTAAAGCCTTCCTCGATAATTGATCTATCCAACACAAAAAGAATTTTTAAATTCGAACCAGTAGTTCCTGAGATTAGCGCGTTTAAACAAACAAACAAACAAACAAACAAACAAACTCTTCCGCTTTATTATATTAGTATAGATAAATAAAAAAAGAAAGTATAAATAATAATGTTTTAGGCTTTTTAAAATGTATTCATATGTATGAAAAGGTGTAATTTTTAAATTCTGTAATCCCACTGTTAAAATCTCCACTGAAACAAAATATCTACTGTAGTCCCAAAGGACCTTGTTGTTAGAGCGACTTTAAATAAATTACATAAAAAAAAAGTATAAATAATTTCATGTTATTTTTGACGCAATTTAACTCACATAATATGCAACAAAAATGTGAAATTCACAAGTGTTTACTTACATAATATTTAAACATGAAAGTTAAATTCTTTATTAATATTACGAGCACAAGGCGCTGCCAAAATTTAAAGGATTTGTGAAATTACACAAAAATTATATGAATTAACTCATACTTTAGAAAGGAGTGCTGCAACAAATACCTTTTTATTATTATTTTGACTCGACATAATGACAGCACCCTGCCTGGGCTTTGGTTCTCTTAATACACAACATCCAATTCAAATGACTTGTCAACGAACTTCCACTGCTATATCAACGTGAATTTTATACATTTTTTTTATTGTGACGCGACATATGACAGCACCCCGCTTGATGTTAAGCCGAAGTGTGGTCCATGAATGAATGTCACTGCTACTACAATTCAATAACTTTGAGTAGCAATCACATCCACTATGCCGGCCTAGATGGAACCGGCAACTTACAAGCTGATCCCGAAACGTGACCAAATCACTTCACGGTCTGTATACTTGTAAGTGGTGGTACTACCTCGGATCGGCAGACTGGGTACTACTGCCTACCAATCTTTGAAATCTTAATTATAATACTCATGACGTAGGAAACCAATCAACGTAGTTACCTATAGCTTTGTATAGGTAACTACGTTGATTCAATCAACGGGTAGTTGATTGGTTACCCACGAGAATCCCAAATACGAGTATCATCGCAACATCACTGATTTTTCATCGCCATAAATATTATTATTTAAAATAATCATCATCACCAGAAGACGTCCACTGCTGAACATAGGCCTCCCTCTTAGAACGCCATTTCGAACGACAAGATGCCAGTTACGTCCGCCGGTTATTCGTGACTTTCACTATGTCGTCAGTCCACCTAGTGGGAGGCCTACCTACGTTGCGTCTTCCGCTTCGTGTTCTCCACTCTAGAACCTTTCTTTTCTATCGGTTGTCCGTTCTTCTAGCGAGCGATTTATACACTTTGATAAAGCGGTGGCAACTCTGGACACGCTATTTCGCTGATGTGTGTTGCGAGGGGCCCTGGAGTGTGGTCACCTTGATGACACGCGTGGCGCATTGGTAATCACACCAGTCAGTTACGCGTAAAGTCTGTATACCACTTACAAGTATACAAACCGTGAAGTGACTTAGTCGCGTTTCGGGATTAGCTTGTAAGTTGCCGGTTCTAACTAGGCCGGCATGAGTCTGCTACTTGCAGTTATTCAACTGTAGTAGCAGTCTCCTCAATCAGGCGGAATGCTGTCATATGTCGAGCCACAATAAAATAAAATGATGGAGTTTTTAAATATAACAGTTTATTTTCCTATTTCCTTGAAAATCAAATCAAATCAAATTGTTACGCCTTTTTCCCACAGGGATAGGCAGAAACAATGGAGCGCCACTTGCCACGATCCTGATACAACTCTCTCGCTTCCTTCACATTCACAATTCTCTTCATACAAGCTCTATGGTTAACTAGCTTTCTTGAGGATGTCGCCGATTTGGTCGGGCAAACACTCTCCTGGGTCTGCCTCGTTTAACACATCCATTCACATGAGATTTATAAATTCTTTTCGTCAATCTACTTTCACTCATCCTTTCCATGTGTCCAAACCATCGAAGCCATCTTTATTCGTATTTCCTAGAAAATATGAGTATTATTCCTAGTGTAAAAACAGCTTAGAAGACAATGAGTTTGAAGAAGCGAGTAGTGATTTTTTACGCTTGAATATTTCACGTTTAGCTATCCGTTACTAACGATAGCATCTTGTAGGAAGTTCACACAATTTCATTGTTTCATATGGAATACTTCATTGTATTGTTTCAATTGTAGCTCTGTTATGTAAAGTTACAATAACCTTTGACTTTATTTAGCAGTTACTATATTTAGATTTTACGTTTAGTCGTATCTGTGCTAAAATTTGCGCTGTTACCAATATAAAGCGAATACACAAATAGGTACCTAATTTACCTATTCGAACTTCAAGATTTTTCTTGTCAGACATCAGCGGGCCGACCACGTAACTCAATGACAATGAGAATGAGCTTCGTTTTAACAACTGAAGTTCATTAATGAGCTTCGTTTTAACAACTGAAGTTCATTAATGAGCTTCGTTTTAACAACTGAAGTTCATTAATGAGCTTCAAATTTAAAATTGCGACCGCGTAACACACTGAGAATTAATGTTCATTTTCATTGACAGTTCAAGCTCATTGAAACTCATTTTTCCAATAAAAGTTGTGTTTGACTAAAAAGTGAAATACATTTACATTCCCATTGAAGTTGCGTGGTTGCTCTCCTACCTCAATTTGAGCAAAAACGGCCTTAGTTCACGACAGCCTCAGTCGTCGTGACTATGCCAGCTAATATTAAAATTAAAAAAAAAAATAGTTCGACAAAGTAAATTCTGTACAATAATTAACTAAAATAAACGCTATAGTAAGCCGCATAAAATTTATTGAATAATTTACTATGTTCGAGCAAAATCTAAGAAAATTCTATACTTAAATGAAATTCTATAGTATTTATATTATATCCCTGCTAGTATAGATATGGAACAACGCAAAAGAAATCAACTGCGTTGCCCTTCATAGACTAACAAAACAGTTTTGATTTGCAAAAGGAAATACTG
The DNA here is from genome assembly GCA_905220615.1 of Tinea trinotella. NCBI lineage: Eukaryota > Metazoa > Arthropoda > Insecta > Lepidoptera > Tineidae > Tinea > Tinea trinotella. The sequence goes on from HG992314.1 coordinate 8,827,223, forward strand.
TGTCCTACAAAATACTTATACCGTTAGATAATGTACATACGAGTATATGGCTAATGTGAACACTCAAGCCTTCGACTTAGGGCTGGATTGAGATAAAATAGGGCCTGTGAAACTAACCATATATTTTTTTAAATTAAATTTAATTTAAGTTGCCTGCAAGGGGAACTCCAAAAGCGTGGACGATAGAAAAACCGATTAATTTATGGATACCTAAGTCGCTGTCCATTTAGTTGGAGTGCGGTCCATGAACTACTATAGTAAAATAGCTGCGAGTAGTAGTGACATCCACTATGCCGGCGTAGTTGGATCAGCTCCCAAGCTGACCCAAAACAGTCTCTTTACGGTCTATTATTGAAATTGGTGGTACTAATCTGGATCAGCAGACTGGGCAAACTGGGCGAATCTTCCAACTAGGCCGGCATAGTAGATGGAACTGCTACTTACAGTTATTTATTTAATTAATTTATTAACAGTTAAGTCACTCTTGGACCTCCTCTTGCTTACTATTAGACGGGTCGAGGTCAGATGTCGAGTCACTATAACAAAAAGAGTAGCAATTACCTTCATTCATAAACAACACTTCAGCTTAACATCAGGCGGGTTGCTATCCTATGTCGAGTCACAATAAAAACATAAAACATATATATCGCCGTGCATGACACTCGTATCCTATATAGTTGCTCCAGCCCTGGTTTGACCGGTATCATACTCAATAGAGGCATAAGTCTAATCAACGGAGGCTAAAAGGTCGTGGGAAACATGTCTGTGTTGCTACGAGTCTACATGCAGAGTGAAAACGATATAAACCTATTGATTTTTCCTTGAAAATTCTATTAACATTATCGTCGTTAATTCCTACAAGGTTTAGGATATCCTATAGGGATAGGCAGAGACAATGAAGCGTCACTTTTCACGATCTTGACACAATTCTTTCACGTTCATAATTATACATACTATGGCTGTGCATTTTTAAGAATGTCTCCTATTTAATAATTTGATTTAGGAACTATCCTTTAAGGTGTTCCCGTTTTGTTTTTCCATTCGCCTCTAATTTATAAATCTAACTCGTCAATGTTCTCAAATTCATTCTTACAATATGACCAAACCGTCGCAACATATTATTAATTAAGAAAATAGTATATAAAGAAATATCTACAATAAAAAATACGGATATCTTAATTTTGAGAAAGAGGTGTGGTAGTGTCGACAGTTGTTGATTTTCCCAGCCTGCCTAACCGTAGTACTACCACTTTCCAAGTATACAGACCGTAAAGTTACTTAATCGCGTTTTGGGATTAATTTTAAAGTAGCCGGTTACAACTAGGCCAGCATAGTTGTAACCGTTTGCTTAGTATCCATGATCAGCTACAGTAAGCAAAAAAGGTTTCGGGGTGAGAAAATGTCAATGTTAAGTTTTTAATTCTAAATAAATAAAAGCAACAAAGTAAATTAATTAAAGCCTAGGTGGTAATGAACTTTCATGTAAAGTAAACTGCTTTAATTTAATGAACTCTACCATGAGTATTTAATCCTATTAGCTGCCTTTAGGCTTAATTGTCGCGGAACGGAAGCTTTGATTTAGCCTCGTTCCGTAAGAAGGCGCGCGATTTCGCGAGTATGATCGGGTATTCTCATGAGGTTGTTGTAGAGAATGTTAAGTTTTTTAGCTTAGATATTTTATGAGGCTTACTATTGCGTTTATTTTTGGTTATTGGTTTTATATTTATTTTATTATTCCGACGTTTCGAGAGTTTAGCAGCTGTCGTAGACACGGAGAGATAGTAAGCTGCAAAAATGTTGTTTATTCTATTAACCAATGTTCACACAAAACCGAAGAATTTAGATATTTTACTTGACAAGGGTAAGTTGACGCAGGAAGAAAACAAGGATTTTCATTTGCGATTTAGGATTATTAGCTTCACTTTCCGCGACTACTGCGATTTCCGAGAGTGCGCCAGAATTCCCCGAAAGAAGCTTAGTTTATACTATGTAAAAATATTAGCTTCCATTCCGTTCCGCAGCAATGTACTAATGTAAATTAATTTTAAAAATTATGTGAAATTTATGTAAAAAAAAGGTTTCCATTCCATTCCGCAGCAAGTACTAGTAAATTAATTTTTTTTAAAATGTTTCCATTCCGTTCCGCAGCAATGTATAATGTAAATTAACCCTTACAAGTCGTAATCGCACGTAATTGAACATGCGATTAAAAATAGAAAAGTGCGCGCGTAATACGTTTTTATAAAAGGGCATTTAGCTCCTCCGATGAGAAATCGGCACTCTTCAGTGTGATTAACGAGTTTGATCACCGGTGAAATGATTTGAGACTAAAGTCAAGTAGACAAATAGAAAATTTTTATTATGCTGTGGGAGGATGGACATCTGAAGTGCGACAATATAATCTTAAATTGTTATAATCTTTATATGCATAATATAGATATATATTTTCTTCTGTCCATTTGTACAAGTCAGTAACTGAAATTCTTCTAAACAACTAGTATTCTAATTGATTTGTTTGTATGTTTAGGTGATTCTCTGAATGGTTTAGAATTTTAGACTGAATTGGCCGTCGCCACTTACCAGGATGGCGCTGCAATCGTTTTTATTTCACTTTAGGGCAGTATAACGTTTGTCGAGTCCGCTATTAAGATTATCGCCTCGCTATTAAGAAGGTCGCCTTATAAAATAGTGCAGAAAATTCTTAATACAGGCATTAGAAATTTTCGAAGATAATTAGTCGCTATTTTATTGACATTAAAAACTGTAAATGTTGTCACGGGGTGTTGTAAGGTAGCGGTAGAGCTGGTAACGTTACGAGCTGTTCGAACATAAACCCACGAAGTACCTATCTATTTTACGCTACCACGGTACGGTACTTTAATTTTTATTATTTCTAAGTTGCTTCTTGATTAAGTTTACTGCAACTATTACATTAGTACATCATTTAGAAGACTATAAATCAAGAGACGTCGATTCGAAACCACTACGAAACTACGCCAGATACAATGTATTTTTGATATGTGTACTGTGGTCGCCTAGTTTTCTTCATATAAGCTCTTGAATATTATCTTATCTAATGTACCTATAATTATCCTAATAATTACTATTAATAACTGTGACGTCACAAAACTGCCAATAGTAATTTTCTTTAAATAAGCATCGAATTGTCATTTGACGATTAAAATAATAATGCTATAAGAAATGGTGGTACGCCTGCAGGAACATAATTAATTAGCTTACTGAAGGCATAAATTATGAATGAAATAGGAATAATTTTATCAGACATAAAACTTGTTAAGTAGTGGACAAGCCATCACCGCTCCTGCCAGCCCGAAGATAATCCGTTTAGTTCCGTCAAACGAGTATCATCTTTATAATAATTCACCGTGAAATTATCTAACTTCATTACCAGAAATCAACACTTGAGTGTTGGCGTTTTTTGCTTTTGCAAAAGTTCTTATTTTTTATTGTGGCTCGACATATGAAAGCACCCCGCTTGATGTTAAGCTGGAGGACTGGTCCCGAAACGCGACCAAATCACTTCACGGTCTGGTATTATTACCCCGGATCGGCAGACTGAGTACCACTGCCTACCACTCTTTATCTGTTTAAAATGTTGCAATTGCTCACGTTGATTTCGAAAATGAGTATTTCATCATACTAAGCTACTACCGTAGAAACAGGACGACTAAAGTACAATTAGTGTTTTTGAACCGGAGGCTCCTAGTTTGCGTGACCATTTATTTCACTACCTGTAATGTCGCCTTGGAATACATTATCATTATCAATGTTACATTTATAATAGAAATTAAATTTTACACATAATGTGATTTTTCTACTTGGTTTGATTTAACATAATTTGTGTATTTTATCTTTTAAAATTAGGCAGATATTTGCTCCGGCTCTGGATGTACCTGTGTTTAGGAGCCGTAGGCAGATAGGGCACTAAGTCTTTAAATACAATATGCCGACGTAAAAGCAGTGAAATTTCGCTGCGATCGCTAGTGACCAATCAACTTAGTTCGTCTATTGAAGGTTTTTCGCTGATAGGTTACGAAGATATTTCAAATATCAAGTTCGTCATAGTGGTTGCCTAGTGCCCACAACCACAGAGCATGTATGAAGAGAATTGTGGATGTGAAGACAGCAAGGGAGTTGTTTAAGGATTGTGGTAAGTAGCGCTCAATTGTCTCTGCCTATCCCTGTGGGAAAAAGGCGTGACATTTGATATATTGATTGATTGATTAATAAAGCTTGACCACGATGGCTGCAATGCTCTCGAAACGTCGGAATAATAAAAAAATGTAAAATCAAAACCAAAATAAACGCGATAGTAACCCGCTTAATTCAAAAACAATTTATTTCGAAAAAACAAAAATCCTTATCGAACATTCCATAAAAGTTGCTAACCGAAGATTTGCAATTAAATTCATTACATACCTATTATTACATAAACAAGTCTGGTGTATTTATTGCATTCCACCACAAATAACTTAAAATTACTTTTGTATTTTTCTAACAAATTACACATACAAATCACTACATTTTTATGTTTTAATAGTAGCTATTTCATTGAAGATCTATTACCTACATCCTTTAGGAATGCTGATGTTCTGCAAAGTTATTTTAATTGTAGACCTATTTTAAATAATTATACCTGTTGCTTAGGACATTTGTAAATATCTAGAACGCCTAATTGTATCTTAATTGCAAAGATATAAGAATAAATATTTTATTGATAAAAATAATGTAAATATAATAATTATTATGAAATAATTTAAAACATCTTAATATATCTAGATCATTCAAAGTTCTAATATTATCTAGATCATATTAGAACACTAAACATTCGAATACATTTTGGAGCTTTTCGGATTATTCTCGAAATTTCTAGAAAAACCCAGAACGTTTTAGATCATTCTGGAATGTTGTGAAATGCTTCTTAAAACCCTTCTTTAAAAAAAATGTTTTTCAAAGCGACGGAAGCTTCAAGGCCTTATTTAGTTTTAAAAGTAGCTTCGACAGGAAATCTAATCCGCGACTTAATAGGATTGGTGTGTAATTAACTTGTATGCTTACCCTAACATTTACTATTATACGTAATGTAATGTATATGTAATGCAAAACACTATCCAATGATTAAGAAATCTCACCACAAAAGATTGATCCTATTTAGTATCTGAAATAATGTCTTATACATTATCACAAACACTCATTATTAATGTTTTGCATTAAAGTGTCTATCTTTACCATTTCGCATGGAGACAACGTTAAGTAGAACAGTTCATTTTGTAGTTAAAACTGGGTGGCTTCATTCTATTGAATCACGTTTCTCAATTCGTGAATTTAAATCACATTTTTGCCATTGATTATTTTCTATGATAAAAGGATGAAAAAGGATATTCTATGGAAAAGGATATAATGTATTAACTTGGGCATTGGCTCATGCACTTCGTCAAACCATGCCATGGCTTTGCAAAGACATATGATGAGTAGATCACAAGGCACTAGTCAATATTAATTTGTTTTCTTTATTTATTTTGTAGAGAATTGTGGATGAGGGGAAAGCGAGGGAGTTGTCTCTCCCTGTCCTAGTAGGGAAAAGGCGTGACAAATTGATTGATTATTGAGGCCAGACATATGATTAAGCTGACGACTTTTACTACAGTTGCAGTTTGCACTCTTGCAGCCATCGCGTCTCTTCGTGACTACGATGGCGGCAAAGCTCTCGAAACGTCGAAATGATAAAAAAAATGTAAAATCAAACCTAAATAAACGCGATAGTAAGCCGCATAAAATTTGTTAAACTCATAAATGGAGTTCAACTGTCGAAACAAAGCTCATTCTCATTTACGCGGTTACAATTTACAGAAGCAAATTCTCAGTAAAATATATTTTTAAAGTTGTGTTCCAGTCTGGAGTGCATATCTGTATATTGATTGTCATGTGACAGGTTCTGAATGCGAACATGCGGCTCGTGAATGACAGTCACGAATTATTGGGATCACTGCTGCACTGATTATTTTTATTGCATTGGTAATTTATGTCATATGGGTGGATGTGGGTAAAAGGTTTCGTTTATGAGAGACAGTTTTAGGTAAATCAGTCATTGTGCTCATAATTTAAGGTCCAGAGGTTTAGGTAAAATGTTTTCTTATTGTGGCTCGACCTATTTCCTTTTTTTTTTTAAATTCCTTTATTGAGAAACAGATAAAATTAAAAGTATAATTAAACTATTAATAAAAATATCATCTAATGACGTCATATCAGAGATAGTCTCAAGGAGACTGGTAATACTTCCCCTTTATATTTGTAATACGTTGGCACAAATAATTGTCAGCCTTCCTGTCTCCAGACTTTTCTGTCAGCCGCTTGGATTCCTTGGTAAGGCGCTAAGCTAAAGGTCCCCAAGAGCCCATCGTCTCGACCCCAAACGGCTTCAAGATTCTTGGATGCTTGGAAGATTCTTGCAAAATTATCTTGGAAGATTTGGATCCTACAAGCGCGGTATAGAAAAGTACCTCTGGCCAACTAGTGACGGCGACAGAGGCAAACGTAAATAACTTACCATCAAACTAGTCTAGGTAATTAGCACTAGCCGGCTAAGTTCAGAAACTATATGAACGAATAAAACAAATTTAATGCCGGTTCTATCGCGTTTATTTTTGGTTATTGATTTTAAATCAAGCCATCGTGGTCATACGCGATAGTAGGCCGCATAAAATTTGTTTTATGCATTGATCAAAGTTTGCGCAAAATACAAACTATATAAACCTTTCACAAAACATTCACATCTATGACCTATTAATAGGTGATAGAATGCACCAGTTTACAACAACAGCCTATCATTATCAATTACATTTCTATACTAAAGTGCTTGTATCATAGAAACAGGACAACCAAAGTACACATATCAAAGATACATTGGTACCAGTGGGTGGTCTCAAACTAGTGCGTAACCATTGCACTGCCACTATACCACGGTCGCCTTAAGGTAAATTACTACATTGTCTAAATTTTTAAATATCTTTACTAAATCAGTATTGCATGTGCGACTTAAATTTTCTTTGTGATTAATCCCTACATTTAAAAGGTTGCATTTTTTGTTGAATAAAATGAACGCACGATAATATGAAACCGTATAATAATGTGCTGCTGAAATTTTAAGCCTATAAAATAAATTACACTTCATTAGATGGATAAAATATGTATTAAATATCACCAAGATTTATTATATTAGAGTTTTTTTTATATAGTTATAAAATTGTGTAAGTTTTTATTAAAATAAACTTAATTTTGACAATTCTGATTATACACAGCAAGAAAGGAAGAAATAGGCTCAGTAATTGGCCATTTAGCTAATTAAATTAGACACGTGAATTTTTGATACTGTCGTCTCAAAAATTGTCAGAAATTCCAATTTGATCTAAGTCAAGGGTGCTGTCTATAATGTACTACAGTCTTAGAGCCTAACTGAGGCGGTTTCTGTGGTAATGAAGCGGTGCGGGAGGGGTGACATGTGAACGAAAACATACCCCTCCCGCACCGCCCCACTACCACAGAAACCTCCTCAGTTAAGCGCTAGTTGGTTGCATAGAAATTATAAAATAACAAAATCATACGTCACCGTAGTCGTGTCTGAAGTAATTATTTTTTTTATTTTTAATATTATCTTGTGAAATCTTAGACAAAAGGGAATAGATATTAAATTACACATCCTTATCAATAATATGTAGGTAATTGATTATTTGAGGACATGTCCCTAGAAAACCGCCGCCATTCATTAATAACGAATTGCCATAGATAAAGGTAGGAATCTGTTTTTTTTTCTAAGTCGGAGATTTAGGATCGTCGCCGGCGCCATATTGCGCTTAGAGATTCACTGTCGATAAGATGCGCACGCGCAGCCCTTTGTTAGTGGTGTCCTATTACGATACAATAAATCGATAAAGAACTTATTTATTACGGCCATTTCAATGTCACTGATTTTTATTATTTTCCACCTGTCGTAGTGATTTTATAGGATTTTATCAGCCTGTCTTTAATTCGTGAGTCTACGTTTGTAACTATCGTGATCGCTCGTGTTGTGTTTTTTACTATATACTTAGCTACTAAACGTACCTTGTATCATAGAAACATGACGACCAATGTAAAGAGCATAGCTGTGCGGAAAGTTAGGTAAACATATCATTGTTTACATAACTGAGTAGCTCGGTCAGTTAGGCGCTATGAAAGCAGGTTTAATAAATAAAAATCTAATTTATTACATACTTGTATCATATAAACAGGACTGTCAAAGTATATACATATATATAAAAGATACATTGGTACCGGTAAATGGTTTTAAACCGGGAGATCTTGGTTTGGGTAGCAATTTAATAACCACTAGACCACGGTTGCCTTATTGCCATGTTTTTTTTAATTGTATAAACAACATTTAATAAGTTTAGGTTATTCAGTATGTCAATATGAATTCAAAGTGTTTGCCATTGTTTGCGTTTGCGAAACTCATCGATCGCGTGCATCGACGGTCGTATCACTAAATGGACGAGCAGGCAGCCGCCTTGACCATACCTATCTATCCATCAAGATTTCTGTCTAAAGGACATCATTCATTTTGTATAGGAATTGGGCTAAATTGTATTAACAGTTGTATATGCATTTTAAAATAGTTTAATGTACGAAAATTAAAATGTTATTAAAAAATATCCTTTATTTTGCATAGTTAAGGTGTGCAAAATGATCAAACCAATAACGTTCTATATATCTTTCTAATGTCATTGGATGAAACTATAATTATGACCGTTCAAAGCAGAACTGTTAATATGGCGTGACTTCGTGATTGAGAGACGATACAAAAGCTATATCTTATTTTACAAATAACTCAATCCTATGTTACTTCTTATACTTCCAAAAATATGTGTACAAAGTTTCATGATGATCGGTTAAGTAGTTGATGGGTGAAAACGTAACAAACAAACTCACATTCACATTTATAATAATATATAGTAGGATTTTATCATAGGGTGGTATAAACATCACAAAAGTGGTATAAAAATAGCCCAAAATGAATGATGTCCTTTAATAGGTTTAGGTTATTCAGTATTCCAATATAAATTCAAAGCGTCTGCCATTGTTTGCAAAACTCATCGATTGTGTACATCGACGGTGCATCACTAAATGGGCGAGCAGGCAGGCGCCTTGGCCATACCTATCTATCCATCAAGATTTCTATCTAAATTTTAGATAGGAATTACATTTCTCTGTCGCAGAATTTATATTATGGAATCGCAACGACGACATTGCCTATAAAATGCAATGCGGCTGACTTTGTGATTGCAAGTTCCCACAAATAAAGGGAAAAACTTGGTCGATTGTTTCGTGTGCATTTGTCTAGTTGTTTATTGAGCCTATTACGTGTTATGGATGGGTGGTTTAGTAATGAGGCTTATTATGTATTAATATCTGGCCTCGACTTGCCTGATGGTAAACAAGGGAAAGTTCTAGAGCGCCGATGACTGAAAAAATTGACTTAGTTTACTTATGCGTCATCGTAAACGATGTATATAGCCAACGTTTGTATTTATTTTATAGATTTTATAGAATCATTTAATTAATCTTTATTTATTGTGGTATACAACACCCTGTCTGATGTTAGGCTGAAGTGCGGTCCATTAATGGCGGTGACTGCTACTACAGGTAAATAGTTAAGTAGCAGTCACGTCAACGAAACGATGACTTTTTTATTGTGACACGATATTTGACCTCATCCCGCCTTTTAAGTGGTGGATCGACAGACTGGGCACCACTGCTCTTATTTATTTACAAATATTTGTAAATTTTAATCTAATTATTAAATATTACAAAAAAATACTCCGACCGAGAATTGAACCTGGGACCTTACACGTAACAAACTGGTATGCTAATCAATTCGCCACGCCTGTTATAAAAATACTTGAAGTAATTTGTTGATATCTCTATATATGTATATTATATGCAGGGCCGTCATTACCTGGGGGTTCAAGGGGTGCGATGCACCCGGGCGCAGAGTCCTAGGGGGCGCATGCCGACCGCCATAAATTTCGATAGGTACCCACTACACTGAAACCACGCGAGCGGAGCCTTGACTTTCGCACCCCGGCGCTGAATATGCTTAAGACGCCCCTGATTATATGTAAAAGAATATATAGTCCAACTAGTTGAGCAAGATTCTTAATGTGTTAATTATTGTAAGTAAAGATTATAAAAGATAGTAGATTGTAACCATTTATGCAACAACCATTTAAACCTATCTCATAATCTTTTCCCACCGGATTTTATCATACACCGACCTGCATTGGTCAACAAACCAGTCCAATACGCGTAAGACACGGGTTCGAGTCCCGGACGGAACAAAGCTTTGTTTTATAGCATTTATTGCAATGTTTTATATTATAGCATTTATTGCATTTGGCTGGCATAGTAACGGCAACTGGGGCAGACGTGAACTGACTCGGTTTTTTCAGTCGTCGTCGCTCTTGGACCTCCTCTTGCTTATCATTAGGCGGGTCGAGGTCAGATGTCGTGTCACAAAAAAAGTAGAGAATATTTAATTTGAAATTGAAATTCCGTAGAATAAAAAAATAAAAATTGGGGATATTTGAGATTTTTTATTATGACACGACTTCTGATCTCGATCTGCTTGATGGAGGTCCAAGAGTGCCGACGACTGAAAAAACCGAGTCAGTTTAAGGCTGCTTCAGTCGCCGTCACTATGCCGGCCTATTTTTTTTATTATTCAAGGCAGGAATTCATTAAAAGATTCCCAATGTCGTCCGCGACCCAAATTTTGGTCGCAACCCGAGGCTAAGAATCGCTGCTATAGAGCATGACAAAAGCTCATACAGTTCATTCAACAGAATGTTCTCAGAAAAGTTTAGTTTCGTGTTTTATCTGTTATATTCTAAGAAAGTAGCAGTCATTGCAGTCTAAAAAAACCTTCATGGGTTGTTTAAAAACCTACGTGGTGACCGCTTTAATGAATAATATTCTAAGTCCTAAAATTCCACTTTTGATTTTTTTTCAGTATGCGATTTAATGTTTGTTGAGAAACAAATAAAATTTAAAGTACCTATAATGCGACCGTGGTGTAGTGGCAGTGCAATCGTTGCGCAAGCCGAGTGCACGGGTTTGAAACCACTCACCGGTACCAATGTGTCTTTAATACTTTGGTTATCCTGTTTCTATGATACAAGCAATTTAGTAGCTTAGTATAGAAATGTATAAAAAAAAATTATAAAATTATCAATAAAAAACATCATCTAGTGACGTCACATCAGAGATAGTCCCAAGAAGACTGACAAAATTCCCCCTTTGTATTGCAAGTGGTAAATTCTTATGTGCTACGTTTATCTAATATTTAGTACGATAACATCAAGTCCATAAGATGTATCGACAAGGACAAATTAAGTTGCGCGACTGCCTTTCAACGCAACTACATAGCAATCATCATCATCAGCCAGAAGACGTCCACTGCTTAACATAGGCCTCCCCCTTAGAATGCTGGTTATTCGCGACTTTCACTATGTGGTCAGTCCACCTAGTGCGAGGCCTACCTACGCTGCGTCTGCCGGTTCGTGGTCTACACTCTAGAACCTTTTTTTCCCCATCGGTTGTCGGTTTTTCACTTCTGCTTGCAAATCCTGCGAACTATGTCGGTAACTCTGGTTCTTTGGCAAATATCCTTGTTCGGGATTCTATCACGCAGAGACACACCAAGCATAGCTCTCTCCATTGCCCGCTGAGCGACTCTGAGCTTTTCCAACAGGCCAACATTTAACTGCATAGCAATAAGATTGGTTAAATATCCGTGGTCGCAGTAATCTAAGAATTCTTGCGTTACTATTTTCTATTCTCAATACCTTTACACCTAATTATCTTAAATGCAAGTTTTCTTATCTATGTTATTTACATGACAGGATTCTTCGTTCGTCACAGAATTCCCTTCTTTCTATACCTCCACATAGCTCAGGCTTTGTCAATAAATCGTTTGCAGTAGTTGCAATAAATTTATGGAACAAACTTCCACTGAAAATCAAACAGGCGCCAAATAGACTCACTTTCAAAAAACTTGTTTATCAATATTTGATCAGTCAGCAATAGTCATGTTCTATATCTATTATGTATCTATATCTATATGTGTGTATTTGTATATATACATATATATTTAAATGTATAGTATGTATTTTTGTATGTAGTTTATATATATTAAGTAACTTATAAATAATATTTTCATTTTAATACTTATTTAGTATATAGCCATATTTTAAACTTTGTTGCACTACCCACCATCATCTTAACGTTCACCATATATGAAGGTTTGGCTGGTAGAGAATGCCATGGGGCATTAAATCCGCCTTTTGTAAAAAAAAATACAATAAAGTTTTTAAATAAATAAAATAAATAAGATTGGAAATATGATGAATATACTCATACGTGTCGTACAGGCGCTTATTCATTTGATTGCAAGTTCAGTTCAAAGCAAATGATTATTGTACTATTTCTACACTACACTACTAAACGTGCTTCTGTCATATAAACTGAGCGACTAAAGTATCATATAACAAAGATACATTAAAACCGGCAAGTGGTTTTGAACCGTGGCTCTATCCTAGTCACGCAAACATGGGATAGTTTTGAGTGATCACTAGACCACGGTCACCCTCAAATCGTATTTTATTTATTTGAATAATAGAGCAGAATATTAAATGAAAAAAACTTTTTATTTATTTATTTTGTATCTATATATTTTTAGAAACGTAAATAACCGTAAATACAATCAAAATCACATCATTCGTTTATCCCACGGTTGAACTTGCCATAAAGTTTCTGCGTCCAATTCGCGATTAAGGCGTGAGTCATTATTAGTATTTGTAATAATAGCTATATACAAAAAAGTTATCTGTTTATGTACATAAGAATGTTTTATTGTTGTCTATGTAGTGACTGAGACTGAGGCAGCTGTAAACTAAATCTGTTTTTCAGTCGTCGGCACTCTTGGACTTCCATCAAGTAGGTCGAATCGAGCTCAGATGTCGAGTCGCAATAAAATACAATGAAAATTTTGAGGTTAGCGTCACACTTGATTGTGCTAAAAAGCTGCGTCAAAAATCGAAGGACCGGTTCTATGACAAATAAACTGAATTATCCAAGTTGCTGTCGACGAACTCCGATGTCTGAGATAGATAAAAACATCCATTTTCGTTTGTCGACACGATCGAGGCCGATAGCCACCGCATCCGATGGAACACAACACATTTTGAACATCCCTAATTTTGGCATGACAGCATTCCTTTTTTAATACTACCGTGAAAGCTAGACTTTTGAAATGGTTCTTGGCCTGGATTTGCTCGAGAGTGGTGTTATAAAAAAGGAATGATAAGGCACTTTCTAGAATAATATTTTTTATGAATACTTATGTGTGCAAGTCGTAATCTCTATGACGAGATAGATTCAGTGACTGATCGTTGTAATTAATTATGTTGTGTGGTAGCGCTTAATAATTATTATCATCATTATTTTTTGCATTGCCTCATATACTGCATATTATTCACAGTTTGCGGCCTTCTATTACAGAAGTTATGTAAGAAATTAGTTATTTGATAACCTTATTAAATGTTATAAAGAAAAATTGCCATTTATTTAAGTGTTATTTTATGTTTGTCATTTATTAACTGGCGAGTATAATGAGTATTATATGTTGTAATAGGTTAAATGAAATTATTATATTTTAAATAAATTATATTATATTATCCAATTCCTATTAACGACAGGCGTGGACGAACGGTTTAGCGACTGGTTTGTTGCGCGTAGTCCCGGGTTCGATCCCCGGTCGGAGCAAATATTTGTTTCATAGCTTTTATTTTACAAATATTTGTTAATAAAAAAAGAGATGGATATTTGCTTCGGGTCTGGTTATCAAAAGAGTGGTAGGCAGTGGTACCCAGTCTGCCGATCCGGGGTAGGACCACCTCTTACAAGTATACAGACCGTGAAGTGATTTGGTCACGTTTCGGGATCAGCTTGTAAGTTGCCGGTTCCATCTAGGCCGGCATAGTGGACGTGATTGATACTCACAGTTATTGAATTGTAGTAGCAGTGACATTCATTCATGGACCACACTTTGGCTTAATATCAAGCGGGGTGCTGTCATATGTCGAGTCACAATAAAAATAAAAATAAATCCTATCCTCTAAAAGACCTCTTTTCCTTTCTCATCCTATTTTAACAGATCAATAAGATGAGAATCCTCCTTTCCACTCAAAACTGCGTCTTAAGTATAATATTCTTTGTAGTATTTCATTGTAAATAAAATAGTATTTCCTTTTCCATTCGTCAAGCTCCAAATAGAATCTTTAAAGAAGCTTTTCACTATCGTAAAAACACAAAAGCTATGTTATTAAATCATTTATGTATAATATGTATTTATTATGTTTTAGTAATTATGTATTTATTATTTGCCATTTATTTGTGTGTGTACGTATTATTCAAGTATGTGAATGTTGTTATTATTCAAGTACGTATGTAATATACTAGTATTGAGTGTGTATTTTTAAAATTTTATTTTACCTTAATATTTATTTTGATCTTTTTGTTGGTCTCTAAGATTAACTGGCACAGAATGTCTAGCGGCCTTAAATTAAAATAAATTAATAGATATTTAATAATTTAATATTAAATATGGGGTACCAAATAATGTATTATAAATTCATATTAATGCGGGTTTTTGAATGCAGGTTTGTAGACAAGAAGAGAGAAACTTAGGCCGGCAATAGTTGCTTGATGAGGTGACCTACGAACTCTGTTCGTTCATTGAGCACACTTGGCCCCGGCACTACTCATTCAGCCAGTCACTAAAAACTCCTTCAGTCCGAAGTAAACATCGAACGCGAAACACGCGCCTTTGTGCCTCGCGCCTCTTACTTTTTACGCAGTGAAATAAAAGTGGCGGGATTCGCTTTTTAAATTCGAATTGTTTTTTTTATGAATAAACGTGTGATGGCATATTTGTGACTTTTATGTTTACATTTTTTTATATGACAAAAAAAACTTTTTGTTATTAAAAATGACTTCGTTATACCATGAGGTGAGTGTACGACATTTCTACTGACATTTAAAAGAGTTTTTGTTGGGTAATTTTCTTAGTTAACAGGATAATGTTTATAACCTTTTTCTTGACTTTGTTTATATATAAAAATACTTAATTAAGACCTAATTAGAACTGGTAAAGTGAGTCATACCGCTTTACTCTTTTAATTATTATCAGCTGTTTATTTATTCATTAAGGTATATCATTAATAAATTAAACTTTCATTTGGAAATTAATTCATAAAGATCTTTAGTTAGGTTTGATTTGTGATCTTAAATTTACTTTTAAATCAAATAATAGAAGAGTAACTTGAGTTGTAATGAAATCAAGATTCAAAAATCATTTACCGTTTGAAATAAAAGTTGTAGCTATTGATTATAACCTTAATAATATGCATATTATAAATATAAAAATAATATTTTTTGTTTGTCCTGGAGCTTAGTATAGTATTTACCTCTATTATTGACTACATCTAACATGTAAATTAGAGAGGAACTGTCTTCCTCACACAAGCAACTGGCTTAAGAGTGTAGGTTATGAACATTTATATAAGAAATATTTAACCTACTGTGAAAATTAAATAAATAAAGAATAATAATAGGATTATTTGGATAGAAATATTTCACAATACTTCCTCTAACTGGACTTGTTTGTTTATGTTTAAAAGGATTCAGCACAAAAAGGTCTATATTGGGGAATTTATCAAAAACATCAACTTGTCACGCCTTTTCCCCACAGGGATAGGCAGAGACAATGGAGCGCTACGTGCCACGGTCCTGACACAACTCCCTCGCTTCCCTCACATCCACAATTCTGATCATACAAGCTCTACGGTATAGGCAATAGGTAATTTAGCTTTCTTGAGGATGTCTCCGATTGAAAAAAAGACGTGACAATTTAATTGATTGTTATTAGTACTATAAGCTTTTCTAAAATAAAATATCTAAATTGTACGTAGACATTTTTTCTGAAGGCCCGTCCCCAATGTCAAGTTTATAAAAGTAGGTAACAAGAACTTTGAATAGAGTAATAAAATAGTTCTCAAAATCTACTTTCAATACTGGTTCCAATCATTGAATTGATTAGCTTTATTTATAACTCGAAGAAAATTTACTTCTTGCATTATAGTATTTTCTTAGAGTTTGCTCGCACGTTATTTATGAATTAAAACTCTTTTTTACATTTCTATACTAAGCTACTCAAAGTACTTGTATGAAAGAAACTGGACGACTCAAGTATATTAAATCATTCGTACTGGCAAGAGATTTTAAACTGGAGTTTGCGTGACCATTTTATTACCACTACACCACGGTCGCCTTATAATGTTTTTTAATCTGCGTCGCGGTCGCAAGTAACCAATCAACGTAGTTTGCCTATTGATTTGTTATTCGCTGATTGGTTACGAAGATGTCAAATATCAGTGCAAGTTCGTTATTACGCTTCCGTGTATTAAGAGAATTGACACCCTGGTTGCACCCACACAGATAAAACAAAACGAAAATAGAAGAGTTTACCAACTCGGTAATTCGACATCAAACGCCGATTCCAGGTCGCAGTTGACCGATCGATTTTTTGCAAACTTATAAAGTGATTCAGACGTGTTTAATAATTCTTATTGATTTATAGTATAGCAGTTAATTATAAAAAACCTTGGAAATTGTTAATTGTATTGCTAATACAGGAAAGATAACAATACCTACGTTTTTATAAGTGATACGAAAATATTTTTTGCGATGAAAAATATAAATAAAATACAATATCTATTTATTTATTTATTCCACTTTATAGATTAGTGGACATTCCAGTGGTCCGTAGTGTCTATAGCCATTTATAAAGCGAAATGTGGTATAAAAATTACATGCTGCAAAAGATGGAGGAAGGCAAAGATGATTACTAAATCAAATCATAGTACACATAATCTATCTAAACTAATATTATAGATGTTTGTTCGTATTTCGCGCCTAAACCTCTGAACCGAAAAGAGTTGGATATCTACCTCCAGTAGTGGTGTCAGCAGACCTGGGTCTGTCCATATCAGCTTGTAAGTTGCTATTGAATTCCAACTAGGTCTTAACAACAAGCGAGGTGCTGTCATAATTATGTTTATTACGAGTATTATTATAACGCTAATCTTATCAAAGCAAAACATTTTTTTTAAATTGCGGCATTGGCATAAGCCGATAAGTTCGAAATAAAATTAAATATTTATTCTATAATGTCAATGCGACCGGTGGGAACGGAAATAACAAAAAAAACTCATTTAAAAAAATACCGTTTGATTTAAAGATGAAAATCGATTAAAACTAATATTTTTTTTGTTTTTTTTTATGAATTAGCTGTGCTCCATGAATTTACCTACATTCAAAAACTTAGTAACGTAACATGGTCCATCATCAAGTAACACATATAGGTCTACAACTTTATAATAGCCCAGATAAAGGCTAATAATAATTATTATAGTTACAATTTTTTTGTATTGTTACTCGACATATGACAGGACCCCGCTTGATGTTAAGCCGAAGTGTGGTCTATGAATGAATGTCACTGCTAATACAATTCAAAAACTGTGAGTAGCAATCACATCCACTATACCGGCCTAGAAATGAAAAATAATCCTGTAGTTCTATCTCTTAAAATATCCATTGGATCCTCATGGTCCATAATCAGATAATCCAGATAGATAGCCGATTTCCTTCTCCATGATCGAAAATATCTTAATACCAAAGGTTTTTTTATTGTGTCTCGCGCCCTGCATGTTGAAAAGGCCTAGTTGGAAACTACAAGCAGATCTTGAAACGCGACTACTGGTGGTAGTACTAATGCAACCGTGGTGTAGTGGCAGTGCAATGGTTATGCAAACCGAAAGAACTGGTTCGAAACCACTCACCGGTACCAATGTATCTTTGATATATGTACTTTGGTTGTCCTGTTCCTATGATACAAGCACTTTAGTAGCTTAGTATAAATATGAATAATAATAAAAATACATTTGTACCGACAGGCGGTTTTAAACCCATGCTCTCTCGCTTTGTGCGACCATTGCAATACCCACTACTCCACGGTCGCCTTATATGTCAAGCCACAATGAAAAACGTATATATTTAAAATTAAACTTTATGCGGCTTACTATCGCGTTTATCTTTGGTTATTGATTTTTAAATTTTTTTGTTATACCGAGGTTTCGAGAGCTTTGCAGCCATCTTGGTCACGGAGAGATGAGATTTGTTTGGGGACTTGGGCTAAATTGTATTAACAGTTGCATATACATTTTAAAATAGTTATATGAATAAAGATTACAATGTAATTGGAAGATATTCTGTATTTTGCATAGTTTAGGTGTGCAAAATGATCAAACTATAATTATGACAGTTCAAAGCAGAACTATTAATATGGCGTGTCTTTGTGATTGAGAAACGATTTTTTTAATAACTCAATTGCACAGCAATTAAAAGCAAATTTATTATTAGTTTAATCAATCTAATAATGCTTTGCCAGCCCATGTGTTTTCTTCATCTCATAACCTTGGATCCTTCAAGCGATGCGTGAAGAAGCACCTTTGGCCGACATAGTGGCGGCGGCTGAGACAGCCGTGTACTAACTCGGTTGTTTCAGTCGTCGGCACTTTTGGATCTCCTCTTGCTTATCATCAAGCAAGTCGATGTCAAATGTCGTGTCACAATAAAAAAAAATAGTAGCCGCTATTAGTGACGCTCATAGCTCGGCGATGTCATTTAATATCGATAAAAACGTGTCCATATTTTCTTTGTTTGATTATTGAAAAATTAGTGAGTTAATTGAATAAAAGAGAGTCGTAATCCTTAGTCAGGCTAGAATCATTATTAGAAACGTGATTAAAATGTGTGAAAAGTAAAAAAAACATGCTGTCACTATTCTCAAAATTAAATTAATACATAATTCATTAAAAATTGTTGCTGTCTAATGTTTATACTTCAATTTAATACATATTTATAATTTTTAATAACTAAATCTATTTGCTTTTTGAGGAAAGTATGTGTTTATCGTTATCAACATTTTGCATGTTACTTCACTATTCATAATAGACACGTGACCATGACGTCACAACTGCATTCCTACGGCGTTTATTTAGCTCGTTCCCCGACAGTACTTACGTGTTATTTTCAAAAGGAAAGTTGTTGGTTATTTAATTTAATTCACCCCATGTACAATTACTCAAGATAATGTGCTTTCACTCTAAATCACAAATTGATAATTTGCGCTCGTGTTTGTGTACCATTATTATTTTTGTATCAACTATTAAATACTTTCACATTTAAATTATCGTTTGGATATTAATATTAGTTTAGGTTGTATTAACATTATAAAAATAATATATACGCAAAATAAGGCGTGGTGTAGTGGTAGTGCAATGTCAAGCAAACCGAGAGCACAGGTTCAAAACCACCTTCCGATACCAATGTATCTTTGATATACTATTATAATAATTTGGTTCTTCTGTTTCTATGATACAAGCATATTAGTAGCTTAGTATAGAAATGTTAATAAAAAAAAAGTTATAATAATTTATTGGTGTAGAGACGACTGAGGCAATCGTAAAATTAACGGTTTTTCAGTCGTAGGCCCTCTTAGACCTTCACTTACTGAAAAACGTGCAAGTCGAGGTCAGATGTCGCGTTTCAATAAATGTTCCTGCTATAGTGGAGCAGTGCTGAATTGATGTGTTTCCGTTCCACTACAGCAGGAACCCACTCAGTAAAGCGCTATGCCTGAAGATTTCTTCGTATTTTTTTGTTACATTTCTATTTAAGCAACTAAAGTGCTTTTATTATATCAAAGCAGGATACATTGGCCCTGACACATCATACAAGCTCTATGCTTATGGGCACTAGCTTTCTTGATAATGTCTCCTATTTGGTCGGCAAGTGGCGCTCCATTGTCTCTGCCTATCCCTGTGGGAAAACGGCGTGACAATTTGATTGATTGATACATTGGTTTTGACAAGTGGGTTTTAACCTGTGCTCTCTGTTTGCGTGACCATTGCACTACCACTAGACCACAGTCGCCATATTAAAAATGATTATTATTATCCATTATTAGTAATAAAATTAGGCCATTTATTTATATATTTAAAAAGCAAGGTTAGATATTACAAAAAATACTTTAGTGATGTTGTTAGCCTTTGCAATTAAAATAATAAAAACTAATGTTATTTCTTTGTTTTTAAGTTACACTTACGACACGACTTAGTTATTAAATTCAGTAATTGCTCGTTTGTTTGTCCGTAAATGACTACTTTAAGAGGTGCCTAAGGAGTGTTGTATTGTATTTACTACGCCTAATTTATTTGTATATATATAAAATCAAATTGTCACACCTTTTTGCCACAGGGATAAGCAGAGACAATGGAGCGCCACCTGCCACGATCTAAACAAAACTATATTAACTATAATTAAACTAAAACTAGATAAAGGAATAAATTATAAATAAAAATTAGACTTAATTAGCTGTTTTGTTTATGTTTATGTTTTGTCCCTGTGGTAATGTGGATTACTGCCTAAATAAATGAGTATTTTCTTAGATTTTGTGCGAACGATTAATCAAATTATACAGGTGTCTCTTCATGACCACGATGGCAGCAAAACCCTTAAAACTTTGGAATAATAAAAAATGTAAAATCAATCACCAAAAATAAACGCGATGGAAGCCGCATAAAATTTGTTTAATTCATTAAACGTTAAAGGTTTTCATGAACATGTATTCGACGTGGAGTCTTATTGAGTTAAGAACAGAGTCAGGTTTTCCAACAAACGGTCTGTTCCCAATTTTTTCAATGTTCGTACTTGAAAAAAAATACATTAACTGCCGTTTTTGCAACCAGGAACAGCACAAAGAGAAAGAAAATCAGAATAGGTTATATTTTTTATAGTCGTGTCGACGATGGGAATAATTTACATCCCCATTGATCTGTTGGATTTATTTTTTATACAGTTTTTTCATTGTAACTACATTGTATCCTATTTTCATCTGACCTCGACTTGCCTTGCCATCAGAGGGATGTCCGAAAGTGCCGACGTTTAACTAAAGTTAAAAGGGACTATAAAATTCATTTAAACTTAGCGTTCATTATCTATTCATTATCCTAATTGTAAATCATGTAATCCTGTCAAATTTGCAAGTGAATTGACGAATGAATTTATGGCAAACATCAAGTGCTCTGATCCTAAGCAATTTGTCATACGACATATTGTAGTTCTAATAATTTTCCAAGCATGACATTAAAGTTTCGGTCGTGACAAGCTGTGAGACAATTTGTTAGCCACAACTTCACTCACAATTTACTCTTGACTCACTTGAAGTTTAGTATTTAAATAATTAATAGGCAGGCTTCAATTTAAGTTTATGTTCATGATATTTTTAATATATTATTATTATAATTTTGTTTATTTTTTTCTGTATTATAAAAAAAGTAAGAGAATTGTTAATGTAAGTGAAACGAGATATTTGTGTAAGGATCATGAAAAATAGTGGCTGTGGGAATTGAGTTGTGGTAATAAAATAAGATAGATTAGAGATAAACAGAAGGCTGACTTTAATCAATGAGCCTGCCAGTCAAGCCTAAGTCAAAATAAAGGTAGATAGAGAAAAGCAATATATTGTAAATAAATACCAAACTTTATAACATTATTTTTTTGTTAATTTTTTTTTTATTGTGACTCGACATATGACAGCACCCCGCTTGATGTTAAGCCAAAGTGTGGTCCATGAATGAATGTCACTGCTACTACAATTCAATAACTGTGAGTAGCATTCACATCCACTATGCCGGCCTAGATGGAACCGGCAACTTACAAGCTGATCCCGAAACGTGACCAAATCACTTCACGGTCTGTATACTTGTAAGTGGTGGTACTACCCCGGATCGGCAGACTGGGTACCACTGCCTACCACTCTTTGATAACCAGACCCGAAGCAAATATCCATGTCTTTTTTTTTATTAACAAATATTTGCAATATTTAATACTATTAAATATTACAAATAAAAGCTATGAAACAAATATTTGCTCCGACCGGGGATCGAAACCGGGACTTTAGGCGCAACAAACCAGTCGCTAAACCGTTCGTCCACGCCTGTCGTCATAATACTAGTATAGTAAATAAATAGATATATAAAATATGCATAAAGATTTTTGAAAAGTATGTATTGTTATTTAAATAAAATATGTACTTTGCAACTTGAACTAAAATTTTAAGAAGCTTTTTTATTATACAGGTAAATTCTTACCCCCTATTTTCCACAGGAATAGGCAGGGATAATTGAGCGCCACTTGCCACGATTCTGACACAATTTCCTCGCTTCCCTCACATCCACATTTCTCTTCATACAAGCTCTACGGTTATTTTTTATTATATCTTCTTATGAAATAAAATACTTTGAAATGTATAATTTTAAGTATGTAACAAATAACAAAATTTATCTAGTTTTAATTCTTAAGTTCCGATCGTTTCGAGCTTCAAACTTCAGTGTCTAGACCAGTGACGTGGTGACGTCATTCCGATGAGTCACGACTTGTTGAGAAGTCATCGAAGTGAGCAAAAGCGGCCCTTTTGTTCCAATACACACAATTGGAACGTTTCGCCAATATCACCTTGAACCCTTGCTGGAATTCGATCCAATTCTCTAAGTTTTTGTCGCTGATTTTACGACAGTCAATCGTAGAGACGTACGTACGTACTTATACCGAGTATGCCACATTAGTTTTCGCAACGAAATTAACTTTTTTTTATTAATTTATTTTAAGTCGCTCCAACATCAGAGGTCATTATTGACTACAGCTGATGGTCAATTTTAGAGGAATCACAGTGGGTTTATAGATTTTAAAAAATTTCACTTTATCAAAAAAATTAGTACATTTGTATAATTATCTTCATTTAAGCAATCTTTAAAACATTGCTTTAATTTATATTTTGTGCTAACATTGATTAATGAATTAAACAAATTTTATGCGGCTTACTATCGCGTTTATTTTGGTTTAGATTTTACAGTCTCTCTGTGACCACGATGGCTGCAAAGCTCTCGAAACGTCGGAATAATAAAAAAATGTAAAATCTAAACCAAAATAAACGCGACGCATAAAATTTGTTTAATTCTTTACAATCTAATGAAATTAGCATTAATATTAATTATTCTTGCAATGAAATACGTTGACAATTACAGCTGAAGAATGAAACCGTTTAGTAAACATATGAATTATCAAAATCTATAAGGGAAGTGTTTGATTTTGTGGAGTAAAAAGTTTGTTTACCTTTTTATCACGTTTGGTTGGCCCTCGGTATACACAATATGAAATACTGTAATTTTATTTTATGTTTCATAAGTTCTGATTGTATTGCTAACCACTAACGCAAGAAACTCAGCAATGATGTCGAGTTTCTTGTGACTTTCTTCCGGATGAAACTTTTCAAAGCTAAATCTATATATATATATATATATATATATATATATATATATATATATATATATATATATATAAAAGAAAGTCGTGTTAGTTACGCTATTTATAACTCAAGAACGGCTGAATAGACAGGCATGGCGCATTAGTTAGCACGTCAGTTTATTACGCGTAAAGTCCCGGATTCTATTCCCGGTCGGATCAAATATTTGTTTCATAGCTTTTATTCTTAATATTAAAAATGAATTCAATATCACAAAAATTTGTTAATTTTTATATAATACTTAAAATTTGTTAATTTTTATATAATACTTAAAATTTGTTAATTTTTAATAATACGTAAGTAAGCCGCATAAAATTTGTTTAATTCATTAATCAAAAACGGATATTTGGTCCGAGCTTGATTTTCAAAAATGGAATGCAGAGATGCCCAGTCTACCGAACCTGGGTCTGTATACTTACAACTTTGTGCTTACTACTCATAAATCCACAAACAAGATAACACCAGAGCCTGTATGAAGAGAATTGTGGATGTGAAGGATGCAATGGAGTTATTGTTACTTACATAATTATGATAGCTCCCCATCAGATATTCTGGAGTGCGGTCCATGAATGGAGGTGACTGCTACTACAGTTAAATTGCTATAAGTACCCATCATATCCACTATACCGGCAACTTAAAAGCCGAAACAGTCACTTTACGGTCTGTATACTTGTAAGTGGTGGTACTACCCCGGATCGGCAGACTGGGCATAAAAGCCTTATTTGTATATATTTTTATTATGTAGGTAGGTAGGTATATAGGTATATATTTTGTGTAATCTATACTAAGCTACTAAATGTCTTTAAATAATAGAAGCAGGACGACCAAAGTACATTTATATCACAGATCGGCAAGTGGCTTTGACTGGGGTCTCTCTGTTAGCGTGAATATTGTACCGCGGTCGCCTTTTATTTATATTTATACTTACACTTATTTAAGAATAGCTAATTTAGTTAATAGGTTTCTAATTTAGTTTTATAGTCGTTTGAAAACACCAACAGAGGTATTCTTTTAGTTTAAATTGTATGACGTAAGCAATGCGGGCTGCACCCCAATTTATTGCCCACCACACCTCAATCAAGGCTTGTTTATTTTAACAATGAGAAACAGTAAAAGTTTATATTATTAAAACTTATCATCTGACCTTATAAGCTGATAAGCTTCGGAAAATACAAGTACGCCGCCGACTGAAAAAAACGATTCAACTGACGGTTGTCTCAGAGGCTGTAACATTTTTTTTTATTGTGACATTATTATCGACATATGACAGCACCCCGCTTGATGTTAAGCCGAAGTGTGGACCATGAATGAATGTCACTGCTACTACAATTCAATAGCTGTGAGTAGCAATCGCATCCACTATGCCGGCCTAGATGGAACCGGCAACTTACAAGCTGATCCCGAAACGTGACCAAATCACTTCACGGTCTGTATACTTGTAAGTTGTGGTACTATCCCGGATCGGCAGACTGGGTACCACTGCCTACCACTCTTTGATAACCAGATCCAAAGTAAATATCCATCTCTTTTTTTTATTAACTAATATTTTAGGTACAGTTCTAATAGGTACAGTTTGAATAATGCCAAGTAATCCATTACTTTTTTGTGTCTTTACTTGTCCTTTCGTCACGCCACTTGATACCACGAGGCCGCATCTCTTGTTTACAACAGAAGCCTTGAGTATTACAATTTTAACACTCATTTCAACGTTATTTTTATCCATTGATGTAAATTACTGACGAATTTATGAGTTGTTTTATTGTTTTAAAGTGCACTCCAATCTTAGTTATCATGTTTTACACCCATCTTTAAAAACTTACGTAGAATTACAAATCACATCTGTCTATATTTTCTAAGTAGTTTAGTATATATCATGCTTTATTTTTTTAAATTAACAATTAATCAAATTGAGACAATGGAGCGCCAGTTGCCACGATCCTGACATAACTCCCTCGCTTCCTTCACATTAACAATTCTCTTCATACAAGCTCTATGGTTATGGGCACTAGGCAACCTAGACAAACACTTTGGTCGCCAAACACCCTCCTGGGCCTGCCTCGTTTAACGCATCCATTCATCTTTTATTTTTATTACGAGCAGTAGCGGAAAAATCATAACTTATAATAGACTGTATTTACTCGTAAGACTGTAACCTAGCTACAAATCTGAAATAAATAAAAACGTCGAACGTTCGTTGGTTACCTACGAGAATAACAATTATCATCGTAATATCACTGACATTCCATCGCCATAAATATTATAATTTAGACTAGTATAAAAGTCACGTTCATAAGGCAGTGGCAATTCGTAGACAAGTAATTTCGCTGTTAAATATTAAGAATTGTGAATGTGAAGGAAGCGAGGAATTTGTGTCAGGATCGTGGCAAGTGGCGCTCCATTGTCTCTGCCTATACCCGTGGGAAAGAGGCGTGACAATTTGATTGATTGAATATTAAGAGATTTTTCTGGTTGATTACCTTATTTAGTATTATCGAAGACTACGTAAAGTCTGGGCGTAATAAAACGCCTGGTTCCGGGCTACTTTAGTCGCATCGCAGAAGAATGGCCTGCGGGAAGATAATCCCGCGTTACTTCACGGAAATTATTAATTTATTTGTAATCAAGTAACATCATTCAACCGTCAAGCAATGAACAACTCCCACGCTTCGCTTCATTGCAAATACGCCTAATACAAAAACATTTATGAGCTGAGTGGTATTAAGAGTGGTAGGCAGACATTTGGTAGTAGCCTGTAGAGTTAGAGACCGTAAAGTTACTCAATCGCGTTTCGGAAGCCGGTTCCGACTAGGCCGGCATAGTAAAAGCGACTGCTACTTGCAATTATTAAACTGTTATTTAAGTCCACTCTATTCATGGACCGCACTCCAGCTGTCATAATATAATACCACGACAGGCGTGGACGAACGGTTTAGCGATTGGTTTGTTGCGCGTGAAGTCCCGGGTTCGATTCTCGGTCGGAGCACATATTTGTTTCATAGCTTTTATTTGTAATATTTAATAATATTAAATATTGCAAATACCCGTAATAAAAAAAGAGATGTATATTTGCTTCGGGTGTAGGTAGGCAGTGGTACCCAGTTTGCCGATCCGGGTTAGTACCACCACTTACAAGTATACAGACCGTGAAGTGATTTGGTCACGTTTCGGGATCAGCTTGTAAGTTGCCGGTTCTATCTAAGCCGACATAGTGGATGTGATTGCTACTCACATTTATTGAATTGTAGTAGCAGTGACATCCATTCATGGACCACACTTCGGCTTTACATCAAGCGGGGTGCTGTCATATGTTGAGTCACAATAAAAAAATAAAATTAAAAAAAGCGACAATACATTAAATTGGAAAATAACAGTTACCATGAGAAATTCTCATATATTATATTTTCTAAGTTTGTATCACCCGGAACGATCTGGTCTTATCTGACACTTTTACGAATGGAAGTCTATATTTTTATGTAAATAATAGTGCTTCTTCACAGGTGTTTCGCCCACAATGTGAAATAAAGTGTCGATGATCGAAAGTGGTTATCATGTTTTTTTATAGACGCCCGAAGTGATTTTGATCGCCTTCCTATGTAATTTAATCATCATGTATTTTATAAGGTTTTTTTTTGGAGCACCGTTGTTTCGGATGGGAGTTGATCCGCCTACCATCTTGTGTTTAAGCGATATTGATAGCCTAGCTTTTGGTCTTAGAAATTCCAAATTATTAACATAAACTGTTTCAACCTACAGTTTTGCAGTCTTAACTCAAACGATAGTAAAAATTTTACCTATTTGTAAGAGAATATTTCAAAATTTACAATTGCAACTGGAATTGGAGGAGCAGGGAGGTAAATCTGTATGAAGAGAATTGTGAATGTGTAGGAAGCGAGGGAGTTGTGTCAGGGGTGTGTCAAGTGGTGCTTCATTGTCTCTGCCTATCCCCGTGGGAAAAAGGCGTGACAATTTGATCTAAATATCGTTTTTTATATGATAATATAGTAAACCTATATGTGTAAATCGATTTTATTATCATCATCAATTGTGCTGAAACGCGACTAAGTCACTTTAAAATCTGTACACTTGAAAGTCACTACTTTATTTACCACTGCCAATTTGCCCAGTCTGCCAATCCAATAGCGAAAACCTGCATAATTTTTACTTGTTTTTTTTTTAGAAATAAAAAATCACGAGGAAAATTAAATCAATAATTTTTCCTAAATCGTAGAACTTGTCTGTTTTTGTAGATTAGTTAGATACTGTATTTTTTTTTTTTTGACAGCTTTTTTGGTTGAAACTAGATTCCAGTTTTTTTGTGTACCTTAATAGTAGCAAGTTCCGGAAAGAGTTTTTATGAATCAATATTTATTTATTATTTATATAAATTAAATCAACATTTTTTTATCAAGACACGATATCTGACCTCGTCTTGCCTCTAATAGTACACCAAATGAAGTCCAAGAGCACCGATGACTGAAAAAAAAAAAAATATAATTTTCAGTTACCTCAGTCGCCGTCACTGTGCCGGCCACAAGTGCTTTTTCGCGCTTCCATCCAAGATTATACTTACCAATTCCTAAAAGAGTAACCTTGGCAATTATATCATACCTTTGACTCTTTAACATTGTTCTTTCGACCGTATTAAAATCTATTGTCTGTAATTCAATACATACCTTATGAAAAGGTTACATATTTGTAGTTTTTTTTTAAATAATTTTTGGCATATTTCAATGGCATATTAATATTGTATTCATTTGTTATTACCAAACTTTTATTTTCTTAGATTTTGCGTGAACTTTGATTAATGAATTAAACAAATTTTATGCGGCTTACTATCGCGTTTATCGAGTCCCTCCGTGACCACGATGGCTGCAAATCTCTCGAAACGTCGAAATAATAATTTAAAATGAAATTGTAAAACCCAAGCCATAATAAACCGATAGTAAGCCGCATAAAATTTGATTAATTCATTAGGCTTTTGTTATTAGCTTGACTTGTATGTATGTAACTATATTACATCATCTTTTAAATTAATTTTCACCCACTTCTAGAGGTCTGAATAATTTGAACCGATGACAATACTATAATTCATTTACCGGTATAGTGACGTCTACTGAGGCAACTGTAAACTGACTTAGTATTTTCAGTCGTTTGGCATTCTTGGACCCTCCTATTGCTTATCATTAGACGGTTCATGGTCAGATGTCGAGTTACAATTGTCAGATTGTCTCTGCCTATCCCTGTGGGAAATAGTCGTGACAATTTGATTGATTGATTAGGATATCAAAGCTATTCCCATTAATTGAAATTATTATTAAATCTTTATAATACCTTTAATTGGTGGTAGTGGTGGTGCCCAAACTGCCGATCTCCGGGACAATACCATTACTTACAAATATACAGACCGTAAAGTGACTTGACTGCACTCCAGCACAGGGCCGTCTTTACCCGGGGGTTCAAGGGGTGCAGTGCACCCGGGCGCAGAGTCCTAGGGGGCGCATGCCGACTGCCATAAATTTCGATAGGTACCTACTACACTGAGACCACGCGAGCGGAGCCTTGACTTTCGCACCCCGCCGCTGAATATGCTTAAGACGGCCCTGCTCCAGCATAACATCAGAATGTCTTACCTTAGCAGTAAACCGAAGCTCTCTTGAAATCAGACCAAGGCCTGTTACTTGTATTGTTTAATATCCGCTGCCAAAGTTTAGATCCGGTAGTCACGAATTTAATAATACTTAGGACTTATATATTTAATGTGAATTGCAAGTATTTTACTACGAGCAAAGTATTTTCTTAGATTTTGCGCGAACATTGATTATTGAATTAAACTTTTATGCGGCTTACTATCGCGTTTATTTTGGTTTTTATTTGAAACGTCGGAATAATAAAAAAATGTAAAATCAAAACCGAAATAAACGCGATAGTAAGCCGCATAAAATTTGTTTAATTCATTTCGTGTAAAGTAGCATTTGCTTCCATTCATTTTAGTCACGCCAGCTTAACATCAGGGGCTTAGAATTGGTAATATTTATTTTGTAGATTTCTAATTAGATTTTAAAATACTACTAGAGTCGCATTCACAACCTTTTACAATTAAATCAATCAATCAATCAAATTGTCACGCCTTTTTCCCACAGGGATAGGCAGAGACAATGGAGCGCCACTTACCACGATCCGTACACAGCTCCCTTGCTTCCTTCACATCCACAATTCTCTTCATACAGGCTCTGTGGTTATGGGCACTAGGCAACCTAGCTTTTTTGAGGATGTCTCCGATTTGGTCGGAAAACACTCTCCTGGGCCTGCCTTGTTTAACGCATCCATCCACATCAGATTTATAAATTACAATTAAATGATATGGTGTATATCATTTAATTGTATCATCATAATCAGATATCATCAAATATAAATGATATCTGACTTTGAATCAAAAACAAAAAACGTCATTTAAACAACGATATAAATCGTTGTTTAAATTTATTATTTTACGACAAAAGCAGATATTATGTTAAACGAAGTGGGTCTTTATGCAAATAGACTGAAAGCAACTTTACTCTGGCCTACAAATGCGAGACCTCTACCACGAGTTGCACTGCGCCAACTTTACCTGCCAGACGTAGTAGGCTAGCCCCTTTTTCCCATTGGGCCAGTGCCGGATTTAAGCATAGGCAACATAGGCAGTTGCCTATGGGCCGCTACCACACCAGAAAAAAATTAAAATAATTCGATAAAGGCTCAGTAGAAATAAAAATCGCTCGAAGAACCGACAACCGATGGGGAAGAAGACGCAGCGTAGGTAGGCTTCCTTCACTATGTCGTGGACTGACGACATAGTGAAGATCGCGGGTAACCGGTGGATGCAACTGGCATCTTGTCGTTCGGAATGGCGTTCTAAGGGGGAGGTCGATGTTCAGCAGTGGACGCCTTCTGGCTGATGATGATGATTAGAAACAAAAAAATACTGAGTTTGTTACAAATAGAGAACAGATTAAATATTTTGGCTCTCAGTTTAGAAAGTGATGTTTTAAGGGAAACAGACTTAGACTATACAAAAGTCAGACGAAATATAATTTAGCTTGTAGGTACCTAAGTTTAATTTTGAATAAATGTTAGCCAACATATTCAGTTGCTCTCTTCTTTACCTTGACCGTAATAGAAATTTTCAACAGTTAACCACAAATGATTTGAGGGCCTCCACCACATGATCTGCTTATGGGCCGCCAAAGTCTAAATCCGGCGCTGCTCTGGGCACGTGATTAGGATCCCGCGATCGACAGGGCCCTTGTAGTTCTTGTCTGATCATTAAAAGATAACCTATATTCATTATTATCAACATATTGATATCGAAAAAATCAAACGGTAATTGACTACAATATATACTTGCTATAACTGACGTCATCCCAGCCCGTAAAACATTTAGTTTTATCAATAACCGATTAATGGATTAAAAATTGCTATAATAACAGTCGGTTGTACTAAAAAAGTTTCAATTTACGAATTTTGTTTTACTTTATACTTTTTCTATTACGATTACTATTACGAAATCGTGAATTGGGTTGTTAATAATTTTATATCGAAACTACCATTTATATATGTTTTTATCATTAGAAACAAAAGTAGTAAAATGAATAATGTCCTTTAGCTCTGTATAAAATATCCGTTAAACGTAAATGTAAAATGTGAAGTTAAAGAGTGGTGCAACCCATTTTTCTTTTACTTATACGATACTTTTTACAAATTCGTAAATTATAATTTTTGGTACAACCGGCTGTAAGATTGAAAATTGTAAAAGTTTATTTATACTTTTTGTTTTTCGACTTATTAAAGTAACATATTATAATATATTATCATTAATTTAAACTTTGAATGCTAAAAGAGTTACTTTTGTGAATTTCATTATATTATCGATTCATTTAATGTTACTTTTTTTTATTGGGACTTCTTATATGACAGCACCCCGTTTGTTATTGGCTGGAATGTGACCGATGAATGGATGTCACTGCTACTCCGAACCAGCAACTTACAAGCTGATCGGGAAACGCGACCAAATCACTTCACGGTCTGTATACTTGTAAGTGGTGGTACTACCCCGGACCGGCAGACGTCTGTACGATGAGTCACAAAGAAAATTATAATAATGTACTCGTAATAGACGCACCAGCTGAGATCTCCAAGCGCCTGAAGGTGCACGTGCGGGTATGGTAATCATCTGTGATTGTTTGTCCACGATTAATAAGAAATATTAACATTCCCCTAACGAATTATATTGATCTAAATTCATTGTATTCACAATTTTAATATTATACGTATGTTTTTATTAGTTGTTTTAATGGCGTGATTGTTCTGTTATTTTATGTAGTATAAAATCTATAATCTATCTTAATTCGTATAGATGAATTAGACAAATTTTATGCGGCTTACTATCGCGTTTATTTTGGTTTTGATTTTACAAATTTATTTTATTATTCCGACGTTTTGAGAGCTTTGCAGCCATCTTGGTCACGCATAAAATTTGTTTTATTCATTAATCAATGTTAGCGCAAAATCTAAGAAAATATTATTATTGGTATTGATTAAAATAGTTCCTAATTGATAAGTCCCGGGTTAGATTCCCGGTCGGAGCAAAGATTTGCTTCTTAGTGTTTATTTGTAATATTTAATTATTGTCGGATCGGCAGATTATATCTATCTCTAGGATTTTCTTGGATTTTGTGCGAACATTAATAAATGAATTGAACAAATTCTAAAACCACGATGGCTGAAAATATGGTTTGAATAAAAAAAGTATAATTGCAAACCAAAAATAAACGCGATAGTAAGCCGCATAAAATATGTTTATTTTGTTTTCTATCTCTATCTATAAGTAACAATAAGTACTCGGAGATAAAGTTGATATCTAGTATTATTTGCACAATGGACGTCAATCTTCTATTGTTTTAGCATAGAGGCGTTTATTATAGATATCAAATCTCCATTACCACAATAACCACCCACAACATGTAACATTTATGTGTGTTATAAAGTTACTCATAGTCATAGTAACACAAAGAAATTTTGATCTAACAATACTCGTACATTGCATCTTATTTAGACTATATATTTTTTGTTACAAATCTTAGTACTATTTTCACCCCTATGCCCATATCTGTTTTCACCCATATCTGTTTTATACCCATATCTGTTTCACCACATTTAAACTTTAATGTAGTAAAACAAATATGGGTAAAAACAGATATAACAAGAGATCGCTTTTTACTAATAGGATAATGGAGACGCAACTTCTGACAACAACAACAGTAACAAAAGTAATCAATCAATCCTATTGTCACGTCTTTTTCCCACAGGGATAGGCAGAGACAATGAAGCGCCACTTGCCACAATCCTGACATAACTCCCTCGCTTCCCTTATAATCCACAAGCTTTACTGTTATGGACACTGCTTTCTTGAGGATGTATCCGGTTTGCCTCGTTTAACGTATCCATCATCATCAAATTAATAAATTCCTTTCGTTAATCTACTTTTACTTATCCTTATCCTTTCCATGTGCCCAAACCATCAAATCATTCCTTTGTCAAACCTTTACATTAATAATCTTAAAAAGCATACACATAATACTATCGATATAAAACGTAATGCTTTTGAGTTAATTTCACCCGTCATAAATTTTGCATACCGGACTTGTGTGAAAAATTGCGTCGTTTAAGAGTAAACTCAAAAAATATTAATTAATAAAAGCACATAGGTAGTTTTGAATGTGCAACGAAGATGTGAATTAAAAAACCGTATTGTACATTTTCGTAAATGTTAATCAAGATGAATATTGTATACGAGACGGAGAAAGTAAGAGTGGCAGGTACAGGCACGACCTACCAAAATTGGCTGCCTAAGATAGAAACACACGAGATATTATTTTTTAATTATTTCTTTCTATACTAAACTACAAAAGTGCGTGTATCATAGCAACAGGACGACCAAAGTACATGTATTAAAGATACATTGGTACCGGTAAGTGGTTTCGAACCCGTGCTCTCAGTTTGCATAACCATTGCACTGCCACTACACCACGGTCGCCTTAAATTCATAAGGATAGAAACATATATTCAGTCATATTTTTTTTGCTACGTAAAAACGCTTTCGTGCTGATGTTTAGTTGTGATTAGACATAGTGGATCTAACTAGGCCGGCATAGTGGATATGACTGCTATTTACATCTATCAAACTGTATTTTCATGGAGCGCAGTCCATCAAGCGAGATCCTGTCATATTTTGAGCGACAATAAAAAAAGCCACGTCGTCTTAAGTTTCAATACAATCAATCAATCAAATTGTCACGTCTTTTTCTCATGAGGATAGGCAGAGACAATGGAGCGCCACCTTGCACGATCCTGACGCAACTACCTCGCTTCCGTCACTTCCGCATTTCAATTCATACAAGCTCTAAGATAAGATAAGGCACTAGGGAACTTTAACTTTCAATAAAAGTTAATTTTTTTCCAGCGTATTTTATATTCGAGCATTCGCAATCTTAATAATAAGCCATCTGCTACACACTTGTTCATTTTAAGACATTGGAGAAAATTACATTAATTACAATCGAGAGATTATTAATTAAGTAGGTACTTGTAGCTTTTATTTGTTTGACCTTCTTTTTGAGACAAGACATTCTTGCTGAGTTAAATTTAAGAGATTTCTTAAACAATTCATTAAGTAATCATTAAGTGACTTTCGTTGATAACTTTTCTCCACGACTCACTATCTTCTGCTGCATAGATCGTGGACCACGGTGGCTGCAAAGCTCTTAAAAACTCGGAATAAAAAATATAGAATTATTTACTCGAAATAAATGCGATAGTAAGCCTCATAAATTTGTTTAATTCATTAATCAATGTTCGCGCAAAATGTAAGAAAATTCTAATTATTAAGGCTTCTTCTTGGTCCGACCAGCGTATACCGCCCTCTCGTCCTTTTTCCGTTGACAAGCAGCCTTTCTAGATTCTTCCCATTCCTTCTCGAGATATGGCCGAAGTATTGTAGGACACACTGCAAGCACAATGGACAGATTTTTTTATAGTGACTTGACATATGACAGCACCCCGCCTAATGTTAAGCCAAAGAAAATTTTTCTTAATAAAGAAATAAACAGTGTTCAGGAAATTGAATAAGTTTCATGTGCGCATAAAATATACAATTCTGCGTCAAGATAAGACTGTACATAGAACCTGTGGGTTAGGTAAAATAAAAACCTAGACTTACATTAATAAATAAATTACTTAGTACTTAGTATAAAATGACTATTACCAAATTGCTTGAGCTCGTGAGTTAGTTGAATCGGACTAGTTTGTGTGAGCGTCACGATTTTTGTCTCTCGCCCCCGCCGGAACCGTGCCAAGGCCCTCGGATTTCACTAATGTATGCTATTCAGTGCGGGTAAATAGTTGTGCAGTATTGCACATGACATAATATATGTACAAGTGACTCTAATGAGATTAACTTATGCCTTTATTATTATCATTTGACAATTCCAAGGTGTACCATGCTGTAAACTAGACATTCATTTTTAATATCAATTCAATTGGTCAACCTTTATGATATGGTTTGGGAAAATTTAAAAGTGGTGCTCCATTTGCGATTAGATCGAGGGAATACCGCAAAGCTTTAAAAAAGCGAGTGCATACAACTCCAAACTTTATATCTTTAGTTCATTCTTATAAACTTTTTTTATTATAGACTCGTTAGGATTTGTAACTTGTCAGAAGCCATAGTGGGAGAAGCTAAAAACAACGTAATTAAATACCCTGTTATTGTTATAATTGAAATAAAAGGAGACAAATATATGTATAAAATTAGGTAACTGTAATATTATGGTTTTAAAACAGCATTGGCAACTTTAAATGATTTAATATATTGGATACATATGTAATTTTCTAATTTGTTTTTATAAAATCTAGACTTGTTTCAAAATACAAATTTAAAACAAAATAAATAGTATTTTCTTAGATTTTGCGCGAACATTGATTAATGAATTAAACAATTTTTATGCGGCTTACTATCTCCGTGACCACGATGGCTGCAAAGCTCTCGAAACGTCGGAAAAATAAAAAAATATAAATCTAAACCTATATAAACGTGATAGTAAGCCGCAGTAAATTTGTTTAATTCACAAAATAAATAGTTAAATTTTGGTTGATTTGTTTTGGTTTGTGTCGTTATATATGTAATTACACTTGTAAATAGTATAGCATTTTTCTTTTTGACATAAGTAATACGTATATACATAATACGTCGTACATATACATACTATGACTCGTATACATAATACGACGACGAGTGTGCCTTATGCAGTAGGAACCTAAATATACCTTTTTACGTGTGTTTGTTTGGTTCTCTATATACACCGTTCACTATCATTGTGGTATTGATTGCTTTCAATTCGATTGTGTTTTTGTGATCGGTGTCCAATTTGACTACGAGAGCAACTTGTGTTATATCACTTTTATTGTTATTTGCATTTCGCACTATCGAATCGACTTTCTAAATATAATTTGCCAATGCAAAAAGAAAAGAACTAAGCAATCTCTTTAGTTCTTTTCTTTTTGCTGTAATTGAAAAGTATTTTTGTTAGATCGGCTGCTGATTGAGTTCTAATATCATACATTAAATTCAATTAATTTCCCTAATAATAAAAGTATCCGTGGTAGCTGCAATCAAGGGTGGTAATAAATATAGCTATATAAGAGTAAACATTTAAAACATTGTACTCGCTGCTAAGATATACATAGCCTCTTTAAGCGTCTCTGATACAATCATTTCGCCGTTCATATTGCAATACGTATTGTCAGCTATAAGTATAAATTTAACTTAACTTTTTAAAATTTATTAAACTATTAAAACTACTATTGTCTTATCATGAGAAACATCTTTAGTTCTAACCAAAAATTATTAATCATTTGTTTGTTCTTGGTTTCATTGGTTTATTTTCGTACAAAGCAATGATTAGTTAGTGCCCCATTAATGACCCTCACCCCGTGTCAAATTTAGCACAAGGCAGATGGAACCCATGATCCTCTATTCATTAACCAACATCTGCTCTACACGTGCCTCGTCACCCTACTGTTCACATCAACTATTCATAGAATTATTTTTTGTTAAAGACAAATTATACTTTAGCACGGTAAAATTAATTTATCTTTTTTTTTTATATATCCTAATGCGGAAATGTGTGATATATCCATGCAATTTGTATTACGTAATACAATGAAAATGATATTATAAAAAAGGTTGTTAACTTTTTTGGGTAGCTTATGTCATTATTTTAATTTAAATATAATTTCCTTCTTGTATTCCTGTCCTGGTTTGATATATTGATAATTAAATACATTTATTTATCAATCTCAATTATAGATGCGTGCATCGTCCATCTATTGTCCGTTTAGACGCAAACTGTGTTCTGTGTCCTCCTCAGATTGTAATCATTTAATTTATGATCATGTTCGCCGGATTCACAATTCACGTTGCTCTTGTTACATCCCTTGTGCACTTGAGTTATTACAGCCTCAATGTAACATTGGAAATCCATAATTTATAATGCCAAGATATTATTAGAAAAAGGTGCGCCATAAGATCTCACCTCCGTACCTTGTTATTGAGTTTTTATACTAAGAAAGTTGCTCGTTCACGAAGATGCAAGGCCACACATGAAAGTTCCACTTTTCAAGTTCTTGAACAGGAAACTTTATCTTCATTGCTTTCGCTGCGATGAGGAGAAAGGTAAGTCGAGCGTGGAACCAGTCATGAAGAAAATTGATAATGATTGGACTAATTTAAATGGGACTCGCCGGGATCCTAATCGAACATAAAAATGAAACGCGTGATACATTCGTAAAACGCCTGGAACGCAAATCACTGGCAGTTAAACATCCCAAATGTGGCATGCAACGGAAAAATAATTAAGCAAAAATTATTCATAATTCCTCACTTTTAAAATCGCGTATGTCGAGCACAGAGCCTGGGATAGAGCCCGCGGCAGTTTCAAAAACGTACTCGGACCGTAGAGATTTGCGCTCGAGGCTACCGTCCCGGTTTCTCTGGTGACTTTAGATGTGCGTTAGACAGAGAGGGGTGAGGGTTTTTGTGGGTCGGAGAACACGTGGTCCTAACTGGTGCCGGAGCGTGGGAGAGCGCCCGCGGTGTCGCAAATATCTTATTACTACGTTATGCTCTCTGGGCCTAGTTATTTTGTGACATGCAAATCTCCGATTGCACTCGCTTGATTAATAGTGGGCGGCGTCGGTGCGTATAGAAGCACTATGTTAGGCGAACGTTTTTAAAGTCAATTGTTTACTAATTCGTACATGTGTTGTAATAGTAACTTGTTATGTTCAGATCGATTTCTTAATGATAATAACAATGTTTAGTTAATTGCTATTCAAGGCAAAACATTCCCATCACATGTCGCAATAATAATCGTTTTATTAGCTGGTGCATGTATACTATGGGCTCTTGTAACTGGCAGCGAGCAGCTTTTATCTTGAATCTTCTCTCGCCATTCATTTACAACCGCATCTACTAATAGTGCAGGTTCTACACAATAAATCATGAGCTAGCCACCCAATGCGCGGCCACAACGAGTTTCATGTAGGTCGACGAGACCACAAGCTCAGGTGAGTGCGGAAGAACCTTATGTCATAGTCACAGGGTGAATTTAGTGGGTTAATCGTGACAAGGCCCTGCGTGTTTTGAACTGGTGAACGAGGTGCTAACTGTTAGACATTTATAAATACTTTCTTCTTATAAAGCGCGTACAATAAAATTACCAGTTTTTACTAAACTTGCAAAGTCAGTAACTTTATATTTAGATAGGAAGTCATTGGGTTTTAGATCTTTTGGGTTACTTAAATTAAACTGTTCACTTTACTGTTATATTTTCAAACGCGACTGTGGTTTAGTGGTGGTGAATAGGTCATGCAAACCAAGATCTACCGGTTCAAAACCACTTGCCGGTATCAATGTACTATTATCTTTGATGTAATATGTACTTTGGTAGTCCTGTTTCTATTATAAGCACGTTAGTACATGCCTAGTATAGAAATGTAAAAAATATAAAGTTTTAACACAATATTCTACGCGAATATTGAATATGTTTTGTGCTGTAGTTTTAATTATGCGTTTAATTATTTTATATTTATATTTATTTTACATTTGGTAAATTTTAAAACAATTTCAGAATGTTTATTTAAAATTTTGCATAAAAACAAATCTAAATAGAATATTTTTTGACACAGGAATTGGAAATTATATCATAATTAATTTAGAAAAACAAATTCATTCATTAAGAATTTCCGAATATTCATTTAAAACGTTTATTTATGTTTAATCAAATCAAAGGCCGTCGACTGAAAAATACCTAGTCAGTTCACAGATGCCTTCAATTCACTAATGGAAAATATTAGATATGTACTTTTATTTTGGGGGACACTGGGAATTTAGAGAAAAATGTGAAAACTAAAAATTTAGAGGAAATGAGAATCAGCCTTTTACCCAATACATACCCAATGAGCTCTGATTACAATTACAAATATAAAGTTCAAATGGCCATGTTTATTGCTCTATTAGTCCCTTTAATTATAACGTAGATATAAATTAAGTATAAATTACAACATAATTACGTTCGGCTGTCTAATTTGTTCCGTCTATGCATGAAATTAGTTTAAACTTTATGCATCTAATAAACGGTGACCGAGTTCTGATTTTTTAAATTTTTTTTTTATTGTGACTCGACATATGACAGCACCCCGCTTGATGTTAATCCAAAGTGTGGTCCATGAATGAATGTCACTGCTACTACAATTCAATAACTGTGAGTAGCAATCACATCCACTATGCCGGCCTAGATGGAACCGGCAACTTACAAGCTGATCCCGAAACGTGACCAAATCACTTCACGGTCTGTATACTTGTAAGTGGTGGTCCTACCCCGGATCGGCAGACTGGGTACCACTGCCTATCACTCTTTTATAACCAGACCCGAAGCAAATATCTATCTCTTTTTTTTAATAACAAATATTTGCAATATTTAATATTATTAAATATTACAAATAAAAGTTATGAAACAAATATTTGCTTCGGCCGGGAATCGAACCCAGGACTTTACGCGCAACAAACCAATCGCTAAACCGTTCGTCCACGCCTGTCATGATTATGTGAGTTGTAAAATTTTGCTAATGAATTTAAAGTTTATTTTACTAACAAATGTTTGGTTTGACATTTCTTATATAAATTAAGTTTACCATAAAATATTGTCCGCAAATTGCGTAACCATAAAATTGTTGAAGAATTGTGGGTGTGAGGAAAGCAAGAACATTGTGTCAGGATCGTGGAGAGTGGCACGGCTCCCTGGAGAAATAGAAGCGTGATTCATGAAAAATTGAATAATTAAAAGCTGAAAGTTAATAACTCACGTTATTAGTTAGAAGGGATGAGTGAAAGTAGATTGACAAAAGAAAAGACATCATTAATTTTGTATGGGGTCTTGGGCTTAATAGTATTAAATAGCGGCGCATACATTTTAAAATAGTTTAATGTTTTGAATTAAACAAATTTTATGCGGCTTACTATCGCGATTATTTTAGTTTTGATTTTACAATTATTTTTATTATTATTCCGACGTTTAGAGAGCTATGCAGCCATAAGCCGCATAAAATTTGTTTAATTCAATAATCAATGTTTGCGCAAAATCTAAGAAAATACTAGTTTAATGTACTAAGATAACAATGTAATTGGAATACATCCTTTATTATGCATAGTTAATGTGTGCAGAATGATTAAACTACTTAATTATGATAAGTATAATTACTCGTATGAAAGTTCAAAGCAGTCTTTGTGATTGAGAAACGATACAAAATCCAAATATAGATCCATAGTATTATAAAGGTGAATAGATAATTGCGTATGTCCTGGTTGGCGCAATCCAACTAATCGAATGAAATCTTCATTTGTAATAAATTACTATGTTCCGTTCCAATTGCAATCTACGAGTTATACTATTCTCATGGAAAGTAGACTAAACTATGTACTTTATTTAGAGATTATCTTTAAGTGAAAGGACATCATTCATTTTGTATGGGGACCTGGGCTCAAAGAATTTGGACTTAAGAAATAGAAGGAGCCCTAAAATAGCTACAAAATACAACCGTTTATACTATTTTCACTTATGGCATTAAAAAGAAGTCAGAAGGGGATGAATATACATTTTTACATTCGTAATTTAGAAGGTTGTCACTAGTTTTGATGATGATTTGACAACCTATTTTGACAGAATAACAAATGACATTAAAATACTTAAAAAAAGGATGACGGAACAATCATACCGCTACTCTTACTACCACGTGACTTTTAATTAAGCCGTATTAAAAGTCAACCAAGTGGTTTCAATTGCAAAAAGTAGTGACAACCTTTGAAAGAAATGCACTGAAGTACAAGTCGTTGTCTCTTTCAGTCACGTGTGGTATAAACATAGTATAAATGAGACAAATAACATTGAATTAGTTCTTATTTTAGCACAGCTTCTATTCTTTTCATATTCTTAGTTTGGGCTAAATCTAAAGGCAAACTATGATGGCTGTTTTGACGTTTCTCGAAGCTCATGAAGTTTTATTTAAATTAATAATTACGTTTAAAGGAACAATTAATGTTCTTTATGGTGACGGAACAAACAAATTACATATATGCCGGCATGTGGTTTTGAACCCGTGCTCTCGGTTTGCGTAACCATTGCACTGCCACTACACCAAGGTTGGCTTGTAAATATACTTATTGATCATATAATTATATAATTAGGC
Source organism: Tinea trinotella (assembly GCA_905220615.1). Classification (NCBI taxonomy): domain Eukaryota; kingdom Metazoa; phylum Arthropoda; class Insecta; order Lepidoptera; family Tineidae; genus Tinea; species Tinea trinotella. The sequence continues at coordinate 8,868,663 of HG992314.1, forward strand.
TGATGACAGACGCATAGGTTGGCACATCAGTTTGTTACGCGTAAAGTCCCAGGTTCTATTCCGGAGCAAATATTTGTCTTATAGCTTTTATTTGTAATATTTAACAAATAAATTAAATATAACAAATAACATTACAAATATTTTATTTGTTGCACAAATATTTGTTAATAAAAAAGAGGCGGATATTCTGTTTGTCTAAGAGTGGCAGTGGGGCCAAGCTGTTATAAAGGAAAAATATTGTATTTCAAAGTATGGTGCTTTTCCGAAGTCTACCAACAAAGTTCTATCCGGACTAGTTGGAATCGGTAACTTACAAGCTGATCCCGAAACGAGACTAAGTCACTTTACGATCTGTACACTTGTAAGGGTTACTGCCTGGGCACCACTGCCTACTACTCTGCGATTATTTCAGGAGTAGAGCATTTTTACCTAGGCATATTGTTTGGGACCAAAAAAGTTAACTTTATTTTTTTGTTTACTATTCTTTATTAAACTACTAGTGCTTTTTGTATTATAGAAACAGAACGGCCGAAGTACGTATATCAAAGATACATTGGTGCCGGCAAGTTATTTTTAAATTTTGTGACTCGACCTATGACAGTACCCAGCTTGATTAAGCACGAGTGTGGCCCATGAATGAATGTTACTGCTATTACAATTTTAATAACTAAAAGTAGCAGTCACATCCACTATGCCGGCCAAGTTGTAACCGGCAACTTACAAGATCCCGAAACGCGACTAAATCACTTCACGGTCTGTATACTTGTAAGTGGTTTTGAACCCGTGCTCCCGGTGAACTACACCACGGTCGCCTTAAAATTATGATTGTACAGTCAGCAGCAGATATATCTGAGCACGCAATGTGATCAAAAGTATCTATACATTTAGGATGATCATAAATATCTACATACCATTAGTTGTCATATTAATGTGAGCATTCAAGGCGTCAAAAATATAATATTATGTATTTTTTAAAACAGATTTACTGAATGCATCAATTTGTTTGTTGACATATTTTTGACAAATGAGTGTGTGGATATTTTTGACTAACTGAATGTATAGATATTTTTGACGCCTTGAATGCTCACATTATTATGACAACTAATGGTGTGCAGATATTTATGACCACTCTGAATGTATAGATACTTTTGATCACATTGCGTGCTCAGATATATCTGATGCTGACTGTACAACTTCAAAACACAATTAGTTTAAAAAGATGTCCCATAAGGATTCCGTGACATTTCGGTCGTGACATTTCGTTGCGTTGAAACTGCGTACAAAATGTCAAATACGTGCCGAGATGCTTGTAAAACATTTATAAAGCAACAATACATCTTAAATCTCAGTAAATAACCTTTGTGACGCAGTCGCGTTTCGGGATCAGCGGATTCGACATAGTGATGAATTATATTCGCTATATATTCGCTTTATTCGCTTAAGTAAGGAGTTAGATATAGCTACACAAGCTCATTACTAGCACAAAAGCATGCTTTTATTGAGCTAATGCTAATTAGTAGCATGTGTATTGAAACATTGCTAATTTTTGTAAATTTTTTATTGTGACTCGACATATGATAGCACCCCGCTTGATGTTAAGCCGAAGTGTGGTCCATGAATGAATGTCACTGATACTACAATTCAATAACTGTGAGTAGCAATCACATCCACTATGCCGGCCTAAATGGAACGGGCAACTTACAAGCTGATCCCGAAACGTGACCAAATCACTTCACGGTTTGTATACTTGTAAGTGGTGGTGCTACCCCGGATCGGCAGACTGGGTACCACTGCCTACCACTCTTTGATAACCATACCCGAAGCCAATATCCATCTCTTTTTTTTATTAACAATTATTTGCAATATTTAATATTATTAAATATTACAAATAAAATCTATGAAACAAATATTTGCTCCGACCGGGGATCGAACCCGGGACTTTACGCGCAACAAACCAATAATAAGCATGCTCATTTCAAGATGCATGCTACGTGCATCGCGAATAGGTTTCCTTATTGAGCATGCAAGTATGTAGTAGTAAACCAGCATGCCTATTGCTAGCAAATGTAAACTGCTCATAAGCATGCTCATATTGAGCATCATTTAAGAGTGGTAGGCAGTGGTACCCAGTCTGCCGATCCGGGGTAGTACCACCACTTACATGTATACAGACCGTGAAGTGGTTTGGTCACGTTTCGGGATCAGCTTGTAAGTTGCCGGTTGCAACAGTTATTATTCCACAGTTATTGAATTGTAGTAGCAGTGACATTCATTCATGGACCGCACTTCGGCTTAACATCAAACAGCGTGCTGTCATATGTCGAGTCACAATTAAAAAAATACTCAATAGCACGCTTTGAGCAGGTGTATCAGTAGCATAAGTTTTGGTAAAACTTGAAGGCTAGTTGCACAGAAACAAAATAATAAAGTTACCTTTTAGTCTTAAAAATAAAGTCCTATGTGAGTTGTGCCTTCTTTAGACTGATAATTTTATGAAGGACTAAAAATTTAAACTTTAAAGTTATGCTTTAGTACAGTTTTGTATATATGAAGTTATTGGAACGGTTTATTTTCAGGCGTCTTGCTTCAAGCACATGGCAGTCAGACGTCGCGATAAATTTTTTATTCGCAAAAATCATATCAAACAGTTCGAATTCGGTTTAGAATGAACTTCCTTGTTTTTTTTATTGTGACGCGACATCTGATCTCAACTTGCCTGATCTCTACCAAATCAACCTTTACATATAAAAACAAAATAACTATTTAATGTTTTATTTGAAATATAAATACCATTTCTAGATTTTATTTCCGTATAAATATTTATTATTAAAGCACAATCAAATATTACAAACCTAGCTAATAAAATGCATTTATTGCTTAGAATTATGCCATAAATGTTGTTAATAATAGCTATGTTATATAACTAATTTGTATTATTTAATATTTGATTATTATTGTACATTTATAGCAAAAAATAACACGACTCTACAAAAAAAATTTCGTTCTTTGTCCTAAAGTTTATTTTATGATTTTCCGGTTAAATATGCACAAAAATAAAAAGAAAATACCTTTTTGTGGTATAAAGTTTGCTTTTGTGATAGTTATAGCAATAATACTCATTTTTGAATTTTTTTGAAATTTTAATTAATTTTAATATATTCACAAATACCGCGCGATCAGATTGGGGTTTTACCATTCACATAGTGCCACTAGATGGCACTCGAGTGATAAACAATGATCAGGTGTTTTGTACAAATCTAGAATAACTTAAAATATCGTCCCGAAAGTGTAAATATGATGTTGATGCATTTTGTTATATATGTGGCCAACTTATTAAAGTTCGAGACGTAAAATACAAACTAAAGACATCTTACGTTCTCTGTGAAGCCTACGAAGCATATTTTTTCGTTTATTTATATTTTTCGCATATATTTATGTTTGGAATCAAGACAAGACATGGGCTCCACATTTTGCTTGTAGTAATTGTAAAAGATGTTTGGAAGGTAAGCAATTTTTGAATAAACGATGCATTAAATATAATAGACATATTAATTTCTATATTTTAGGTTGGTATCGAGGTGAGAAAAGGTCTATGAAATTTGCAATACCAAGGATCTGGCGAGAGCCAAAAGACCACGTTAACGACAGCTACTTTTGCATTGTGAATCCGAGTAAAAGACGTAGAGATAAAAATGCAAAACCTATCGAATATACCTTGAATGTTCTTCTGCTCCAATTGCACATGATCAGACACAACCAGTACCTAAGCCACCGAAAAAATTATCGCAGAAAAGTACAGAAAAGTATTTTATCCGCAGTTATCAGAAGCAAAGCTGGAGTTTTTGTTGGTCCACAAATCAGACAGATTTTCACCGATGAAACATTGCCAACGTTGCTGAATCGTACTCAAAAATCGAGTGGGAATAGTTTCAAAGCAGTCATTTCTGGATTTTTGAAAATAACAAAGCTAAAAACTACGAAAAGCTAGTTGAGAATATGCTTAAAAATTTTAAGGCCATGGGCTGCAGGATGTCATTAAAAGTACATATGCTGCATGCTCATTTAGATAAATTTAAAAACAACATGGGAGCGTATTCAGAAGAGCAAGGAGAACGTTTTCATCAGGACATTATGAGCTTCGAACAACGTTATCAAGGCCAATACGATGAAAACATGATGGGAGACTATATTTAGGGTTTATTAAGAGAAAGTACTTATGAACATAAAAGAAAAAGTAAAAGCGTGCACTTTTAAATTATTTTCTATTTTTTTGGAAGTTGTTTTAATAATAAAACCTAATAAAAATAATAAACATGTTTATTTAAATGGTTTCATCTTCAATTAAAAATTAAAACCACAGATTTTGAAAAATATCGTTCAATCGGTCTCCTAAATACAAAAGCAAACTTATTCATGCCATATATTATTTTTTCGTCTAATTACGACCTAAAGAATAGAAATTTAATGCTTTAAAGTTAAAGACAAATTTTGTGTTGAACCGTGTAATTATTAAAATTCTTTAATTACATTTATAACACAGTAGACTAATAGTCACGTTGCTTAGCAGGCGCGATGAGCGGAGCGGATTTGTTAATAAATTTTGTATTTGTATTGTGTGTAAGCGGGAAAATGAAGAAACAATATTGTTATAAATATTGCTCTAATAGTTTGTAACCAATCACATTCAAGTTTCCAGTTCTAACTAATCCGGGCAAAGTGGAAAATACTTTCAATCTCGCTAGATTGAAACATATGCTAACTTCCCAACTACAGTTTATTTTTCTTTGTTCACAGGGAAAATCTGTTATACGCCCAATAGCATTTAAGCCTTTGGGAGGCCGATTATCAGCTGGAGGAGAAAGATATGGATCCACGCCGGTGCTGGCGAGTCGGCCTCCGTCGCATATGACGATTTATGGCAGTAAGTTAATTGTGTTAACCATCGATCAATTATGCTCAATAAAATATCTAATCATCAATTAATCAAATCAAAATGTTACGCCTTTTTCCCACGGGGATAGGCAGAGACAATGGAGCGCCATTTGCCACGACCCTGATACAACTCCCTCGCTTCCTTCACATCCACAATTCTCCTCATACTAGCTCTACAAATAATAAAACTAGAGAAATTCATTTAAATACTACTAACATAAACCATGTTCAATAATTTTAATTTTACTCAACCTATTTTCTCCATTGTATGCAATAGCGGTTCAATTTAGTTTCACAGAAGTTATACCGCTATTGTAGCAAATATAAATTATAGCAAATCACTGACCATAAAAATTCAAGATAAAAGTGTTAGAATTGAATGAATGACAAACACAGGTTCTTCAGATGTTCGTGAGGCGAGATGGTGTGGGTCACCTCAGCCGGCGTCATTGTCTGCTCTACCGCCCGCTGGCCTCCCCGCTCCGCTTCACCACCGTCACCATTCCGCGATTGTGTAAGTCAATTACTATATTAATTTGTTATTAGTATACATGTGTAAACCATTATTATTATTGTTATTATGGGCCCGATGGATGTTTATTGGTGCGAACAAGTAATTGCGGTTTCTATCTAATTGTCGATAGACACATCGCTCGAAGAACCGACAAACGATGGGGAAAAAAGGTTCTACAGTGGAGACCACGAACCGGAAGACGCAGCGTCGGTAGGCCTCCCATTAGGTGGACTGACGACATAGTGAAAGTCACGGGTAACCGGTGGATGCAACTGGCATCTTGTCGTTCGGAATGGCGTTCTAAGGGGGAGGCATATGTTCAGCAGTGGACGCCTTCTGTCTGATGATGATGATGATCAAATTGTCACGCCTTTTTCCCGCAGGGATAGGCAAAGACAATGGAGCGCCACTTGCCACGATCCTGACACGACTCCCTCGCTTCCTTCACATTCACAGTTCTCTTCATACAAGCTATACGGTATGAAATATTGATTTTAATGCTATAATGACAATATCAATTGCAAGATATAGGTAGACTAGTATTGTATGGAAATCTTGCATGCCATTAAGTTACAGTTTATGGCATCTACTACAAATATGCCAGGACCGTGCAAAGTAGCGCTTTGTGTTCCCCTATCCATGTGGGATATGTGATGATTAATATTAATGATAATATAATATCATAATATAATATAAAATGATAATGATAATATGAGTTTTTTTTATAATGATAATATAAAAAAAACTCCCTAAAACCAAATAAAATCTAGACTTTATTTGTGCTGTAAAAGTAGATAACAATTCCTAGCTTTCATCTTTATTATGTTTACGTCTTTATTGATGAGATCTAAATGATCAGCCATGAGTATTGTAACGGTGTTCGAGGGTTCTACATGGCATGGCATAGTCACGACTCACCGTGCTTCTGCTAGTCTCCACTACTCGCCGTTACTAAGAGGCTGTGTTTACATTGGTGAAGCGAAACAGTTTGTGCAACTACACCTATTATCTTCTACACACATTTTCTCGATCTATATCTATAGCTGACTTATAATAACAAAAATATATAATGATAACTTTTGTTTATTAATGAATTATAATAAACAAATTTTATACGGATTACCATCGCGTTTATTTTGGTTTAGATTTTACAATTTCTTATTATTTCGATTTTTTATTAATTGTAAAATCTAAACCAAAATAAACGCGATAATAAGCCGATTAAATTTGTTTAATTCATTAATCAATGTTCGCGCAAAATCTAAGAAAATACTTTTTTGTTTATTATTTAGTTTTTAATGAGAATCGTAATATGACAGCACACCGCTTGATGTTTAGGCTGGAGTGTGGTCCATGAACGGATGTCACTGCTACTACAATTCAATAGCTGTAAGTAGCAATCACATGCACTATGGCCTAGTACTGTATTACTTGTAAGTGGTGGTACTACCCCGGATCGACAGACTGGGTACCACTACCTACCACTCTGATAACCAGACCCGAAGCAAATATCCGACCGGGAATCTTCCGGATTAGATTAGAGACTTTACGCAAACCGTTCGGCGACGCCTGTCGTCATTAGAAGTAAAATAAATTTTCATAATTTAATTTGCAATTAAAACTATTTTGTATTAATCTCCATTGTTGTTATTTCTTCTCTCGAAAAATCGAGATATTTTTTTTTCGGTTTTTACACCAGTGACGCTCATTTTATTTAATATTAAGTCCTTGCTTAGTTATAATTATTCATTCGCTTGGAAAACGAGTTTTTCTGTATTTAAATCAATAGAATGACGTTCGTTTTATTCGGAGAAAAAGATTATTGATTCCCTCAGAAAAAAGAGATCTCCCAGTTTTTAAACCATAAAAATGACGCTTTTTTTACAATAAAATGAAACGAAAAACCAAACAATACAACATTACGTACATCAAGATAGTGTGTACAAATCTTTACCGGTTCATTGTTCCCTCTCGTCGCTGTCGATCGCGAAATCAAAAGATAATAACTATAAACATCACGAAATGAGGTCTACGGAATATAGTTACGAGCTTTCCTTTGATAAACTCAAAAGTTTGAGATGATTATAGCTAATCAATGACATTCTAGTGTCTTTCTATTCTATATTAGACTCAACTTCTGTGCTTGATTTGCCTGGTTGTAAGTTTTTTACAGCGCTGACGACTGTAAAAAACGACTCAGTTTACGACTGTTTCAGTCGCCGTCACCATGTCTATTCACGCCTAACTTTTACGGGTATATAATATATCAATAAATACAAAATAAAAGGTAAAAATTAACTATTCGTAATAAATTCTTTCAAGCTTCTTCTATCGTACCTAGCTAGCATTTACTTCCATGTCCCTATTATTATGTTCCATGTCCCAGTCTGCCGATCCGGGTTGGTACCACCACTTACAATTATACAGACCGTGAAGTGATTTGGTCACGTTTCGGGATCAGCTTGTAAGTTGCCGGTTTCATCTAGGCCGGCATAGTGGATGTGATTGTTACTCACAGTTATTGAATTGTAGTAGCAGTGACATTCATTCATGGACCACACTTCGGCTTAACATCAAGCGGGGTGCTGTCATATGTCGAGTCACAATAAAAAATAAAAAAATGTAGCTTTCGTAATTGGATCTATCCATGTGACAACACCCTGGACTCGTCCTAACCCCCTGAATGGGTTAGGACTGGAAACTTTCAAGCTTATTACGAAACGCGACTGAGTCTCTTTATGGTCATAAACTACAAAATAACTATAAAGGCAGATATTTTCTCTGGTTTAGTTGTTTAGGAGTGGTAGGCAGACATATAGTGGACATTTGTCCAACCTGTCAATCCGTGGTAGTTTCACCATTCAAGGGTACAGACCGTGAAATGACTCGGTCGCGTTTCCTTATTACCTTGACAGTTGCCGTTTCGAACTAGGCTAGCATAGTGAATGCGACTGCAACTATGTCAGCTTAACACAAATGAAAAGTAAAAGGAAATTAAATTAACTTTTAGGTTAAGTTATTCAACGTGTACTGTCAAATTATGTTTCAAAAATACGCCATCTCATCCCCGACGTAATCAATAAACAATACAAAACTACATCAGGCCATCCCGGGGTATTGGTGGATGATTTATAAGATGGTATAAACGGAATAAATGCTAAATTATTGGGAGTTTTAATAATGTTATTTATTATAGTTATGTACGTATTGTTTTCGCACTTTGAGTCCTTTGCAGCTTCTTATAAATTAATAATGTTAAAAGGCATCTACTTACGTACTAACAACTTGCCGGTATAGCTTGTCTAACTATAAATGACGCACCCATCCACTTTATTAGTTTACTAAATGTGTGAATACAAATATTACTAACCATACTACTATATTTTATTAAAGTGCTCCTCCTTTTGTGTTTAACCAGCAACTGAATAACCAATCACAATTGCATTTTCGGTGTGTTGCATTCAAATTTTACAATCGCACGCAAATGCGGTGGAGGGGCGCGTCATTTCGGCTTAGACAGACTATACCAATGTATCATTGATATACGCCTAATTTATATAATACAAGCTCGTTTATTTTAGTGGACATTAATAATAAAAGTTAGATGGAGCCACCTATTTCCCAAAGACGTCATACATTATGAATAAAGTGTTAAACATAATTTAGTATGTTTAAATCCTTTTTATTTCATATTTTATGTATAAAAGTAAAACGTTTGTGTTTTTAAAAACAGAAATAAGTGTTTACATTCATTGTTATATCTTTATTACACAAAATTCCATTCGTAAGTGAAATCGCTGTCGCCTATGTTATCGCTCATTCTGACAACATGGCTTAAGCTTACACGCGTATGAAATTAAAATACTCAAATATTATATTTTGTAGTAACTTTTAAACATAAAAAACGTTTATCGAATAATCATTATTTGTTTATTATTTTTTAAATTCATATTTATTTAGGAACTTTAATTCTTATTTGTTCAATAAGGTTGGTAACTTTTTTTTATTGTGACTCGACATATGGCAGGACCCTGCTTGATGTTAAGCTGGAGTATGGTCCATGAATGGATGCCACTGCTACTACAATTCAATAACTGAGTAGCAATCATATCCACTATGCCAGCCTAGTTGGAACCGGCAACTTACAAGCTGATCCTGAAACGCGACCAAATCACTTTACGGTCGGTGAACTTGTTATAAAGTTAAACCATTTTTTTCTCAGTTGTCGACGATCATGAACTTCCTCTCGATTACCATTAGGCAAGTCAAGGTCAGATGTCGATTCTTGATAACAGTAAAATCACCTAAACAGTAAAATCTAATTATTTTGTCAACTAATCTCATCCGACATCCAAGCTACGAGTATTTTTAAACCTGTAATTTATTAGTTTATTCATATTTAATTTTATAAATTGATGTGCCAATTGGGTCAAAGGATATTACTCATAAACCATTAATAGGTTTAATTTGAACACATACTCGTAAGTTATTGAAAAGATAAAAAGTTATATTTATATCAACAATGATCCATTAAAGATGTATTAGAAATTTTTATAATTTAAAAAAGAAATTATTGTTTAAAAATTTATCTTCTTTAATAAAAAAAAGCAATTTATTTGTCTTAAAAACCATTAATAGGTTGATCACATACTCGTAAGTTATTGAGAAGATTAAAAGTTATATTTATATCAACAATAATCCATCAAAAATGTATTAGAAATTGATATAATTGTATTTAAAAAGAAATGAATGTTTAAAAATGTATTTTTCTTATTAAAAATGCAATTTATTTACACATTTGTACACGCATACATATATTGCATTGTAGGATAGCGTAACTAAACACTATAGGTGCGCATCGTTTTGATATTTAGTATGATATCTCTATTCCTCGTGTTTAGATGTTGCTTTATGTGCCGATATAATAAATACATAAATACATAAGATAATCATAAGTTATGATTTTGTTAAAGTTGTGATTGTTTTGTGTTTGTTTTAAAAATGTGATGTTTATATTTTGATATATTGTGTCTGTTTATGTTTAAAAATATGAAAAAGATACGGTTTGTAAAAATATTTAGTTTTTTTCTTTAAATATTGATAATCTTGTTTATTTTGTTAATATTCTGTTTATATACAATTTAATTAAAATAACAAAGTTAGTTGAGTCTTAGTGGATAACTTTATCTGGCAAATCGTGTCGTATCAAATTAGTTGTAATAAAAAATGTGTTTTCTTGAAAAATGTGTATAGTGGATCTATTATAAATTAAGTGTAGTAGCTAAGTGATTTAAAATATTGTGAATTCACAGTTGTCTTCAAGACTTTGTCGGAAGTTTTACTTAAGTTTCTTCGCCGCTTTACTAAAACTACCATTATCATCCTCACTCGCATCTAATTGATGAAAGCGTCTTCAAAAATGCTAAGTATTTTACTGAAGACTAGGCTGTAGGGACTGTGACTTCTTTGCCTTTAATTGAAGAACAACACAACATTAAATAAAAAACGCAAATTTCGTAGATATATCCATTTTGAATCAACTCACAGACTTACATAGTATAAACATTAATGGACCATCGGATTATACGTATGTAACACTTATCCACTTATTATGATTATAAGTCTTGTCCGAGGGAAATTTCGGAAAATACTAGAGTACATTTTAATTCAACATTCCATTAATTTGTTAGGCATTTGAATAAATTTGCATATAAAAAGGAAATTGCAACTACTCGTATGTCACGAACAAAAGTTATGTGAAAGTTGAAACAATTCAACTCTAGGTAGTGCCTACAGGTATTTATCCTTAGCGAATAAATAGGCACATTTTCTACCTACACTTTCTACTTTTTTTTTATTGTGACATAAATATTATCAACAATGTAGAGCCTGTCTAAGCCGAAATGACGCGCCCCTCTACTGCATTTACGCACACAAACAAATATTAAAGATGGATGAAACACATCGAAAATGCAATTGTAATTGATCATTCAGTTGCTGGTTAGACACAAAAGGAGGAGCACACTGATGAAGTATACTAATATAGTTAGTAAATTAAGTAAATTACATACATTTAAATAAACTAATAAAGTGGAGGGGCGCGTCATTTTTATTTAGACAAGCTATACTACTATTAAAATATAACACACACACACATACTAAAATTTCTTGATATTAGGTATACGTATTTTGTTAAATTCTGTATTTTATATAAAATCGAAGCTATCTCCTGTATTCTTAAAGATAAGAACAACTGTACAAATAAAGAACAAAGATTGTGACTTGAAAGAACATACCTATAACCTAGACAAACTATATTATCCGGAATGGCCTATAAATATTAAATAAAATCAATATTTATTCTGTCATCAACTTTGACATTAAGAGCGGCGGGCAGTCAGTTAATGGTCAGTTGCCCAGTCTGCCGATCCGGGGTAGTACCACCACTTAGTACAGACCGTGAAGTGAGTTAGCCGCGTTTCGGGATAAGCCTGAAAGTTGGATGCAAGTGCTATGGTATTGTACTCCATTAATTACTATTAATGGAGCAATACAGTTTAACATAGTCGGGGTGTTGTCATACGTCGAGCCTCTCGTCCGTCCGTAACGTCCAACCACAACATCCCGAAGGTTTGTTTGGCTACATTCTGCATTGAGACCGTCTTTGTAAATTGTGCATTATGCTTTTCAATAAAAACAGTAAATATTCTGATAAAAATCATTACATGCTAATACTTTTAGCAATAATAGACTTGTCAGTTAGATTGTAAGATGAACGAACGGTATTGTAAAGGAAGTACGGTTGGATGCGCCCGCGCAACGGAGATTTGCATTTCACGATCAAGACTTAACAATCCATAATTAAATCCTATTCATTACGTCTTAGCATAACGTTTACAATTAATAGCCTTACCTATAATAGTCCTTCACATTGCACAAAAAACTTTTATTTTCAATTATTTTAAACCCTGCGGTTTTACCTCTATTTAAAAACTATAAACTATTTTTAACCAATTTTCATTACCAATTTATATAGTAATAAAATCATTACAATATGATAAAAATATTTAAAAAAAAAAACTAACATTAAAATTTAATATATAAAAAAAATTATATTACAAAAATTATAATGGCCGGCACATTATTTTTCCAGGTTACAAAAAAATTAGGAAAACATGTCGGAAAACCCTAATGTTCTCTAAACTTAATTAGATTTCACGTTAAATACATGTTCATGAAAACGTTTATTTAAAGCGGAAAATTATTATTAAAGACATTTAACAGGACGATGTTATAGATCTGGCAACATTTACAAAAAACTTGCGTTTGGATTCCTATTGTCTCTTTCTGATTTCCTAGTAACTTATGAATACTGGTTTAAAGACAAAAAAGTTTATTTTTAACGTAATTAGCAGAGCATGAAGATGTGTAAGAACAGGTCTAATGGATGTGCTGGTTGATCCACGCTCCGTTGCTGAAGCAAGACATGGGAGGCCATGCGAGACGATGCTTTCATATGTCGGATGATTGTGCTATATCTTTGAATTGAACTTTTAAAACAATAAAAGCCTCGCAAATTGAAAATACGCCCTCGGCCGCCATTTCCATCATTAATAATAAGTTTACATTTAAATTAGTAATGTAATTAAGTTATTAGAAATAAATATATTTAAATATTAAATATTTTTTGCTGACTGTATATTTTACTCAGTGACTTTAAAGTGACTAAGTTGCGTTTCAGGACCAGGTTTATAATAATTATTTTAAAAACAGCGCAGATGCCAATCGAGGTTAGATGACGCGTCACAATAAAAAAAAGCTAAACTACTATGCCTTTTACTTATTTTGTGACTACTAAAAACTAAAACTAAAACGACAATCAACCTAACGGTTCGGCGTCTCGTTTCTTTGTCGAACAATAAACAAATCAAATTTTGTTACCAGCTTATGTGTTTTCCCATTCTTTACCTTCGATCCTTTCAGCCGTCCGCGCTCTTGGACCTCTAATCATAAGGCCTGCAGGTCCGATAAAAATGATTATAACAACAGGCGTGGCGTATTTGTGAACACACCACACCAGTTTGATTCCCGGTCGGAGAAAATATTTGTTTCATAGCTTTTATTGGTAGTTAATAAATAGATTATTAAATATAACAAATATTTGTTAATTTAAACAAAGAGTCTGATATTTGAACCGGGTCTGGTTGTCGAAGAGAGGTAGGCATCCTATGCACGTCTACTTAAATTTGGTTGGATTTCTTTAAATATTCTACTCAGTAGAAATCAGTTAATGTACTTAATTTATAACTGATTGTGACGGGGCCTTATTGGTAATTAAATTAGCCAAAATAAATAAAAAATGACAGGCGTGGACGAACGGTTTAGCGACTGGTTTGTTGCGCGTAAAGTCGGTCGGAGCAAATATTTGTTTCATAGCTTTTATTTGTAATATTTAATAATATTAAATATTACAAAATATAAATATAAAAAAATATGCAGTGGTACCCAGTCTGCCGATCCGGGGTAGTACCACCACTTACAAGTATACAGACCGTGAAATGATTTGGTCACATTTCGGGATCAGCTTGTAAGTTGCCGGTTCCATCTAGGCCGGCATAGTGGATGTGATTGCTACTCACAGTTATTGAATTGTAGTAGCAGTGACATTCATTCATGAACCACACTTTGGCTTAACATCAAGCGGGATGCTGTCATATGCCGAGTCACAATAAAAAAAAACTAAATTAAAGGAAAAATGTTAAATCTTTTACGATAAACCTACTTAACTACATTATGACTACTTTAATGTTTTACAACGATTTATCAACTAATTTAGGTGACATTTAGTCGTTAAAAGTGATTCATTATCACAGTTGACAACATAATTCTTCATTTACAAAATTCTATTGAAACTAGTCACTGTTTAAACTCATTTTACACAGATTATTTACCACTAGACTGCGCAGGATAATAAAGAGAATGTCAATATCTTTAATATCAAATATGAGGCAGATATGTGTAGTTGATTTTTATTTTGTTTTAGTGCTCCATTGTTACTAATTATCCTTGTAAAAAAAGGCGCGACAATTTGATTGATTATCTGATGTTTGTGGTAGAGTGGTAAGATGTTAAAGAGTAGTAGGCAGACAGTTGGTGGTGTTTTGTCCTGTCTACTGATCCGGGGTAATGCCACTTTGGCGTTTACTTACCTCTGATGACATAATTTCATCTTTAAAACGTCAATATAATAACATTTTCTTATTATCCAATTTGATATCGTAATAATATTTTTTGTGCACTACCCATATATATATTTTAAATAATTTAATATAGTGAAAAAATTTATCGCGTATATTTTTTGTTATAAAAGCATCTGTGCTCGCGCAAAATCTAAGAAAATACGATTTAACATAAATACTCTTTCGGTTAATTAGAAGAGTTTGCCATATTGGTGATAAGGCCGCCATTTTCTGTGTTATGCCTATTTATGTAAAGTTGTTAAGCTACAATTTGCACAATAAATACTACATCTATATATTAATCTAGTTTCTAATAGTTATGATGAATTTATTCAGCAAGAAATCCTCCTCCAATCGCGAACACAAATAAGTTGCCATATGAACTACGACATACATATCGTCTTTTGATTGAATGCACCGTCTAGTACTAATTGGTCTGTGCACTTCATAATTTGAGTTATTCAAAATTAACTTTCTTTTTAAAATACGTTAATGGATATTGTATTTTGTGACTAGTTATAGTCTTTAGTGACACGACATGTGACCTTATCTTGTTAAGGTAAGTAACGAATTATAATCGGCAGTCGAACTAAAAAATTCGGTGCGTCTTTTTTTGTTGTAGAACAACTGACAAGTGGAATGCTTTGCAGGCCTATGTGTTCTCTCCATCCTATGACTTTGGATCCTTCAAGCGATGCGTGAAGAAGCACCTTTGGCCGGCATAGTGACGGCGACTGATGCAACCATGAACTAACTCGTTTTTTTCAGTCGTCGTCACTCCACCTCCTCTTGCTTTTCAGTTTTTGTTTACCCATTCTATAGAAATCCTAATATATAATAGAAACAAAAGTTTTTGAAATCGGCTTACAATAATTTGTGTACCCAAACATAGCAGCTTAATAAAGGTCCTTATTTTTTTTAGTTAAATAGGCAAAAAAGTATATAGAATAACAGTCCTTTAAGGATAACAAACACTTGTCCTTATTTTCCGTGTCCTTCAATGTCCTTGAAAGTTTACCGTGTCCTTGTACCTTAGCTTATTTCATGTTGATCGATTTTGTAAGGGCTAGAAGAATGACTACAAGGATTTTTTTAATCTACTTTACTTCTGAGGAGGTTCTTGCGGTAGTGGAGAGATGCGGTAGGGGTAACGAAAAACACCACTACCACAGGAACCTTCTCAGTTAAGCGCTAGGCCTGTTAAAATATAATCATGCCACATGGATATGCAAAGGCTAGGACAATAGAGCACTTATGACGACAGCCGTAGCGCATTACTTATGCTGATGTCAGACGGTTCATTTTTCGTTCATTTTCGCCTTTCATTCGGTGAAATGAAACGTCTGAATATAAAGTAAACAAAAGTAATATTTCTTAGATTTTGCGCGAACATTGACTAATGAATTAAACAAATCACGTTGACCACGATGGCTGTAAAGCTCTCGGAACGTCGGAATTATAAAATGTTTTAAAAATGTAAAATCAAAATCAAAATAAACGCTATAGTAAGCCGCATAAAATTTGTTTAAGTCATTAAAACAAAAGTGCTGAATGAATTCATTAATGAACGAAGTTGAATATTGTCATTCCTCTCTTTCACTTTCGATCCAAGTGAACGAGAAATGAACCGTCAAACCTAAAAATGAACGTTCACTCGCATTCCGCATTTTGTTTGTCCATTCGCAAATGATTGCAATACATTATGTTATTATGTACTATCGTTGTAATATAGATTTTTATTTTTTATTGTGACTCGACAGCACCCCGCCTGATGTTAAGCTGGAGTACGGTGGATGAATGGAGTTGACTGTTACTACATTTTTTAAATTGTTACTCGACATACTAAACATTAGCCACAAAAAATATCAATCAATCAATCAATCAAATTTTCACGCCTTTTCCCCATTCACTTGAGATTTATAAATCTATTTTCACTCATCCTTTCTATATGTCCAAACCATCGAAGCATTCCTTTGTTAATCCTTGTCACTACATCCTCTTTCAAACCACATCTATCGCGCACTATTCCCTATTCTATCCGCTATCGTCACTCCTCATACAACACTCCTTAACGACCGCATTTCTACAGCGTTAAATATTATTTTATAATTTAATAATTTTTCCTTATTATTTACAGAACAAAATCGAATTCAATCGTGAATGGTGGTGACAATGTGGAGCCAGCTCCAGCGCCATCGCCTGCAGACTCCGGTGTAGCTGAACTTGAACGAGATACTGCACACGCATCTCCAAGACACTCAGATCCTGATCATCAGGAATATAGGTGAGTTAAAGCACCCAGCCTGATATTAATCTGGAGTGCAGTCTATGCATGGAGCATTACTTTATCAATACTTGTCACTAATTCCTCTTTCAAACCACATCTATCGCACATTGTGCTATTCCTTATTCTATCCGCTATCGTCACTCCACATACACTCCTTAACGACCGCATTTCTACAGCGTTAACTTTACTCTCATGCATTTACCCAACATTCACTTCTATACATTAATGTAGAAACAAGCACTGCATTATGAACAGCTATCCGTGACTTTATTGACATTATTTGGCTGTTCATTATACTTTGGATGGCACCGTTCACTACATTACCCTTTTGCATTCTTCTCTCAATATCTTCATCACACTTCTAAACAACGTTACAATCTAATAAAACTTCCAATTGCTAAAACATTACCTAACTGTTGATTATGTAATGTAAAAGTAACTGATACAAAATTGACTCTAATCAGCGAGTAAACTTTTCAAGTTCAATGTTACGGGTACAATTACATTGACAAACGCACACGAAATTCTGTGAATGGCCGAAAGTTGACGCAATACTTAAATAGTAGATTTTGACGCTTGTTCGAATCCGTAAAAGAATCCAATTCTTTAACACTAGATTGTCCATCCATACCTTTAGGATTGTCTCCGGTATGTCTTCTTGCTGTCATTAATGTGTTTTTGATATATTTTTGGTCGTCCTATTTATATTTCTATGATACAATCACTTTGGTATCTAAGATATGTGTATGAATAATTTTAAAAAGCTTGAGTTAAATTTATAAATTTTAATACTAAAGTGTAGTTATAAATCATAGTTCAATGTTAGATTAGTGAAAGTTTCTAAATATTTATGTGAGATCACTGCAATGGTTTAATTTAATACGTGCACATTGCATCTTGTCGACACAATTTCACTGCTAAATCGTCGCCATTTTTATTTTATTTAGATTAGTACAAAAGCCACATTGATAAAGCAGTGCAAGTTCGTTGCCAAGTAATTTCGCCGTCGTGTATTAAGAGAATCGGAGCCCAGGAGCCGGTTCCATCTAGGCCAACATAGTGGACGTGATTGCTACTTACAGTTATTGAATTGTAGTAACAGTGACATTCATTCATGGACCACACTTCGGCTTAATATCAAGCGGGGTGCTGTCGTAAGTCGAGTCACAATAAAAAATAAAGAACCAGTCACAACCCAAAGCTAATACCTAAACGCGACTCAGTCACTTTACGGTCTGTATAGGTATCTCTTTATGTCGGGTCATATCTTCTATGCTAATTTGTAAAATGACAAAAACTGTCGTCAAACGTGTGCACCGGTTTCTATAGTGTTAATATTTTCACGAAATTGCGTTCATGGTTCGTTTGGTTGGTTATAGCGTGAAGTGCAACTTAATTAAAATGAGTATCTGGGTAATTTTAAAAAGGTGCATCGCTCGTCAAGGTACTTGCCTAACTATGCCGAACGCTTGTGGCCTTTTTTAAATACAAATGTTAAGTCTTCCCAAACTTTTTTAGGCCATGCCCACATTTCTAAAAATTGTATGCCACCCATACATAATTTTTAATATTTGAAAATTGTTTTGTTTCCTTAAGAAATATAAATGATTACAGCATTTTTTTAAGGATTTGCCTTTTTTGTTAAATTAGTCACCGATATAAAGCATTGCGTTTAAATAACCCAAAGCGAAAGGGTTAAAGTCGTGTCGAGTCCATTTTTAAATTGCCCCCCTTCCCTGTCAAATGGTCTCCCTGTAGGGCATAGGTCTTCAACCTTTTTTAGTGCAAGGGCCAAACATCGATTTCACATCGTCCGAAGGGCCACAACTTTTCACGACACTTTACCACCTTATCAATAAAATAAAAGACATACATAATTTCAAATTTCAATAATCTTTATTGGTTAATTAAAGTCAATCTTCATTGGTTAAGAACTTAGCTGGCGGGCCGCATGAGGCCCGCGGGCCGCGGGTTGAAGACCCTAGCTGTAGGGCGTAGGCCCCACGTTAGGAAACACTGGTCTAGACTGTTAAGTGTAGTGGTAACCATTTCGCCAATCTAGGGTAGTACAAAGTGGTATCAAACTAACGCATTCTTTTTATTATGACTCGACATATGACAGCACCCCGCCTGGTGTTAAGCTGGAGTACGGTTTATGAATAGAGGTTTCTGCTACTACCAGCTGCAGATCTACGATTTTTTCGAACCGGGGCAGATTATAATAAGAATAGGACGGGCTGTTGACTAACTTCACTTGACGGATTCAAAGGTGTCTTTTTCTTGACGGTCCGCAGAGAAAAAGACACCATACTAAAGTGAAGTTAGTTGGAGAGTTAGACGTCACAAAATGGCGCCGATTTTGCTTTCGATCATATATTATTATATGATTTTAGCGCCCCCTGTAACTGTTGCCTGGTTTGACCCCCTATAGATCCAGACCTAGCTACTACAGTCAATTCACTGTAGGTTGCAGTTACAACCACTATGCCGGCCTAGTAAAGGTTTTAGTTCATGTATCTATATATGTACTTGCTAATAAGTGAATAGCATATCTATTTAGCACATATTACAAATATGGATGTTACAATATTAACAACCTCGATTTTTAATTAAGATACATTTATGACCTGCGGCCGTACCACCATTTCTAATAGCATTATTGTTTTAATTGTCAAATGTCAATTCGTAAGTCCAATATGCTTATTTGAATAAAATTACTATTCGTAGTTTTGTGACGTCACATCAATATTAATTCCAAAGTGTACCACCGCGGCAATTACAAAATATAATATTAGGTTTTAGTATTTAAATGCATGTCTATGCGAATGTAGAAATAAGTTTGAAGGAATAAAACAAAATTGCAAATGATGATGGTACGAAATTGAGTAATCTTGTTTTTTTTTTTTTTTTTTTTTTTTTTATTGTGACACGACATTTGACTTCGTCCCGCCTGATGGTAAGCAAGAGGAGATCCAAGAGTGACGACGACTGAGAAAACCGACATCAAACAGTATTGTCTTGAAACATGCTTGTTTTTAAAAGTTGGTGGTAGGCCCCCAGGTACTTGGTACAGATTTTTTCTTATTGGACTCGAAATATTCTGACAGCACCCCACTTGGTGTTAAACTAAAGAGCGGGTCATGGATAGAGACGATTGCTACTAAATAACCGAAAGTAGTAGTAGCAACATTATGCCGGCCAAACATAACCTGCACTTTAAAATCTTATCCCGAACCGCGACTAAGTCTTTTCACGGTCTGTATACATATAAGTAGTGGTACTACCCCGGATCAGCAGACTGGGAAAATAATAACCAACTGTTTGCCTACAATTCTTATGTTTATTTTTTCTCTAAATTACAGTCCAACCGAGCGCGTACCAAGAGGTCACGAGATTCGCGTGAGGGCACCACGACCCCTTATGCTTCCAAGTTACAATGGCTCTCGTATCACTCGGGAAGGAAGCGAAAGGGAAGCCGAGCTTGTTCGAGTACGAAGAGATCGCGCATTACTTCGACAAAGACTGGAGGATACCGAATGGGTTCTCTGTCAGAGAGCTGGCGAAATCGCACTGTTGAAGACACAACTTAAGGATGCCCAGGTAATAGGCAATATCAATCAATCAAATTGTCACGCCTTTTTTCCACAGGAATCGGCGGAGAAAATGGAGCGCCACCTGTCACAATCCTAACTCAACTCCCTCGCATTTCTCACATCCACAAGTCTCTTTATCCAAGCTTTACGGCTTTATGGGCACTAAGCAAGCCAGCTTTTTTGAGGATGTCTCCGATTTGGTTGGAAAAACAAAGCTCCTGGGTATGCCCTAAAGATTACTGTTGCTGTAAATCGCTGCATTAACAAAGAGACAAAACAGGGGACCCAAAAACTAATCCTCCATCATTCGGGGATATTTTTTAAAATAGGGGTTCGCAGTGCCTTATAGACCTTAGAGTGGATTATGGTTATGGATGTTCAAGAGCGAGAGAGTTGTTTAAGGATCGTGGAAAGTGGCCGTTATCTCGGCCTATCCCTGTGGGAATGAAGGCGTGAAATTATGTAAGGGATAATTGACGATGTATAGAAATACATATTAAACATTTGAACAAATAAAGTCGTTAATTTTATTAAGTTATTGATAAAAATATAATAAAAGATTACAATTATACGCTTACAGAATGAACAAACAGCGAAGGGTCACGAGTATCTGACACTTAAAGCAGACTGCAGACAGCTGAGAGAAACACTCGACAGAAAAGAAAAAGAAATAATGAGACTTCGAGTAGAATCAGACGAAAAGGAGAAAACAGTGAAAAGATTGCAGAGCGAAGTTGACAGACTTACTAACGACCTTATGGAAAGCGTTTCCGACTTAACAAAAACAAAAGAGGGTAGTGGCAGAGAAATTGAAAGACTTAAAACCGAACTCAAAGAATTAAGACAAGAACTTTCTGATGTTTCTCTGAGTGGTTACGAAGGCATAGAATGTGGTAGAACATTGAGAGGCATTTATGAAGTATGTAAAAATAACGAGTATCACTGGACTTCTTCCGACAGTGCGTTAGAGGACGCCGAAGTACAAAGACTGAATGGTGAACTACCAGATTCTTGTGGACCACCTTGCCCAGCCAGCGAAGTAGTTGAGAGGCTTAAATGTGAATTAGAAACAAATGAAAAACAATTCTACAATGAAAGAAGAAAATGGTCGGAGGAGAAAGACAAAGTGTTGCGGTATCAGAAACAACTACAATTAAACTACGTGCAAATGTTTAGAAAATCACGTACTCTTGAGGCTGAAGTTGACAGTTTGCGGTTAGAGCTCGAACTAAGTAATAAAAATATGAAAAATATTAATAAACACAATGGAAAGGCAATCGAACTGTAGCTTAAAAGTTACCGGTTCCAACTAGGCCGACACAGTGGATGCGACTGCTACTTAGTTATTGGATGCGTGAAGAAGCACCTTTGGCCGGCATAGTGACGACGACTGATGCAGCCGTGAACAAACTCGGTTTTCTCATTCGTCGTCACTCTTAGACCTCCTCTTGCTTATCATCAGGCCAGTCGAGGTCAGATGTCGTCACAATAAATAAAATAAAAAAATCCCGTTTATGGATCGCGCTCTAGCCTAACATCAGAGCCCAGATTATCTTAATACACGACAGTGATTAATATCGAACTTGTACTAATATTTGACATCTTCGTAACCAATCAGCGAATAACAAATCAATAGGTAATCTACGCCATGATTTATTAGGAGAATCGAAGCCCATAGAAATAAAGAAAATTAATGTCGAGAACGGAGGTTTCTTAACCATCGTGTTTTACTATCGGACAGTTCACCTAAACTGGCCGATAGTAAAACGAAATAAGATAATACAATTTTGTATATTTACCAAATTAATTTAGTTTAAATTTATTTTTATCGGATGATAAATTGTAAGTATTTGCCTTTATTAATTAAGACAATAGATTATGTAGTATTTAATACAAAATGTTAAATTAAGTGTTGATTGTTCAAATTTTAAATAAATACTCGATCTACAAAGAGATGCAACTGATGTTTAGTTTAGCATTTGTCGTATTATTAGTTTTAGGTCTGTATTTTAGATTAGATTAGATTAGATTAGAATAATATAAGTTATTGTAGATATATTAATAAAGAATATATTTAAATAAATATTCAGTAGTTTTATTTAATGTGGATTGCTATAATTAACTTAGCTGATCGTACTAACTAGTTAATACTAAGTAGTAACTGGTAGGATACTTTTTCTTTCTTCTTGTTTATGGCTTTAGTATTTAAACTTGCCAGTGTCAAAGTAAAAATATATAAGATGACGCGTTTGATTCATCACAAGATGACGATAATAGTGAGGTTGATGATCATCGTTTTAGTAAAGCGGTGGAAAGCCTTTACTATAACTTCGTAAGGAGTCTTGGAGGGAACACGAAGAAACACTTTTCGCAGCTTTAAATTACTTGTTTATACTCGATCAACTTAAAAATGATTACTGGATAACAATTCCACCATTATTACACATTAATATTTATGAAAAACACAAGCTTTTCAAATAATTCAAAATTGCGCATCCTGACGCTTGCAGTTGCCCGCCAAAACTCCTGGCAATCGTTGCTAATCGTTGACATTGCAATACGATTTCTTAGTTTAGAGTTACGTTACAGGGGAGACGAAAAACTGTTAGTCGTCGGCACTCTTGGACCTCCTCTTGCTTACCGTCAGGCGGGTCGAGGACAGATGTCGAGTCACAATAAAAAAATAAAACACCTATCGAAAATAGTTTTTTTTTCAAGCAGCACGAATACTAATTATGCATTGTGGCAGAAAATGTAAATAATAGAACATTATAAAAGTGCAAAGTAAATTTATTTAAGACACACTTGTAATGAAAACATTAGCTTGAAATAATTTACAAAAACAAATTCAATCCATTTGACTATATGTATTATCAATTCTCACACCAATTTGCCAATTGCAGTAACTTGATTATATGAAAACATTGAATTTTCATTCGTACCTGATGTGACCATACTCAATCGTCTATAATGAACCTAATAAACAGATTCAGATCTATGATTTTTTGAACCGGGGCAGAAACTTGATTGTGCTGTCCCTCTCTTCAGCGTTTGAGATTAATTTACCTAATTAAAACTCACAAATATTAGAAATACACTTGTGGTGTGGGCAAGTTACAGAAATTTAAAAATAATAAAAAAAGGAAATGTAAGAGACAGTGACGCTGAACAACTTTCGCTTGCATTCAACGTTAAAATTTAGTTTTCAAATTGGATAATATATTTCTGGATCTGAATGCGAATCCTTCTGATTTTGTGTTCTCATCAGTTCCTTGGACGTTGTTTCTTGTAAACTTTGCTGGGCCGACCTAGGAGGATAAGAGACGAATTATTTTCTTATATTTACATGATAAAGGCAAATGATTAATTAGTCATATTCATTCTTAAATTAGAATATTTTAAAACATCGTATATTTTATTGTGATGCGTTATCTAATATCGACTTGACTTATGGTAAGCAAAGGAATCTCCAAGAGCGCTGACGACTGAAAAAATCAACTTACAATTAGATAAAGGTTACCTCAGTCAACGTCACTAAAAATAATATCAATATTCGATAAAACATTTCATTCTATAACTATTCATTTTGAATTTAACTAATAAATAAAATACGTTACAAATTATACGTGAAGTAATAAGTACATATATATAAACGCAAATTTTTTTTGGCCGGCATAGTGACGCCGACAGAGGCAGCTGTAAACAATCCGGGTTTTTAGTCGTCGTCCCTCTTGGACCTCCTCTTGCTTATCATCAGGCTGCTTGAGGTCAGATGTCGTGTCACAATAAAAAAAAAGTTTTTTTGTGATTCGACATATGACAGCACCCCGCCTGATGTTAAGTTGGAATGCGTCCATCAATGGAGGCGACTGCTACTAAAGTTAAATAACTGCAAGTAGCAAACGAATCCAGTATGCTAGCCTAAGAACTGGCAACTTTCAAACCGATATCGAAACGCAACTAAGTAGAAGACGCGACACAGTCTATTTCAGTGTACGTTAGAATTCCATCATCATCCTCAGCCGGACGACGTCCACTGCTGAACATAGCCCTCCCCCTTAGAACGTATTCCAAACGACAAGATGCCAGATGCAACCCTTCACTACGTTACCCTTTTGAACTCTTCTCTTAATATCTTTATCACATTTCCCATCCCTTTCTAGAGTGGAGACCACAAACCGGAAGACGCAGCGTAGGTAGGCCTCCCACTAGGTGGACTGACGACATAGTGAAAGTCACAGGTAACCAGTGGATGCAACTGGCATCTTGTCGTTCGGAATGGCGTTCTTAGGGGGAGGCCTATGTTCAGCAGTGGATGCCTTCTGGCTGATGATGATAACTTCCCATCCCTGGTAAACATGCTTCCCAAATCTTAAAGATCAAATAAATCACGTACTTGCGTGACGTCACTGATTGTAGGTCGTTTACGCCACTTGTACCACCAGTATTCAACACCTAAGGTCATACAAGCAAGTCCAATGCCCATGAATATCACTATGAAGACGCCGCCGATGTTCTGGATTGAAATGCCATCAGACTGGTCATCCTGTTTCTCGCACTTCATCGAATCAGGATTATTGTTCCACCAATTCTCTTTCAATTTCTCCAATTTACGTTTGTTTAGCAATTGGAGGATCCTGTGTAAAGGATATAAGTATGAGAAGTTAGAGTGAAGTCCATGAATAGATTTGACTGTAACAGTAAGTAGCAGTCACATCCACCATTTTTTGTATTGTGACACGACATCTGACCACGACCTGCCTGATGATAAGCAAGAAGTCCAAAAGTGGTGACGACTGAGAAAATCGAGTTTGTTCACAGCTGCCTCAGTCGCCGTCACTATGCCGGCCAAAGTATTTCGGGAGCCGGCCTTGCTAAAACCGGCAACTTACAAACTGATCGCGAAACGCGTCATCTGGTTTGGCAGTTTGCTGGACTTGGGACTTAAGTTTGTGTATTATGAGGCCCAGGTTTTAGAAAATTTAAGTTTAAAAAAAATGTAAAATCAAAACCAAAATAAACGCTATAGTACGCCGCATAAAATTTGTTTAATTCATATCTAGTTGTTTTATAATTTTACAATACAGAGTAATGCGTAACACCGGGGTCATTTGTCTCACCTTTCTATTCATTAGCATAAGACAATGACTTTTAATTGATGAATTCACCACAGACCAGCAGCAGTAATGTATTTATTACATTTAATACTCTTTAGATATAATCTTAGAACTCTAAATCCTGTTGATAAAATGTGGTACCTAAGCACAGTAGGTGGTAATTTTTGCAGTCTGCCGATCCGGGATAGAACCAATACCAACCAAGGGTACAGACGGTGTTCGCTCTGTGCCCTTTTCATTGCTCCGGGTCCGGTTGTCAAAGAATAGTAGACAGTGTTGCCCAGCCTGCCGGTTCGGGCTAGTACCAGTACCAATTCGGTCTTATAAGTATACAGACCGTGAAGTGACTTAGTCGCGTTTTGGGATCTGCTTGTAAGTTGCCGGTTCTAATAAGGATGTCGCATCCGGCCGTGACATCCGGCATAGTGGATGTGATTGCTACTTTAAGTAATACAGTTAATTAACTGTAAGTAGCAGTTGCCTCCATTTATGGACCGCATTCTAGCTTAACATCAAACGGGGTGCTGTCATCTGTCGAAGGACAATAAAAATAATAAATTAAAAGGTGCATGAATTAAACAAATTTTATGCGGCTTACTATCGCGTTTATTTTGGTTTCGATTTTACAATTTTATTTTATTATTCGGACGTTTCGAGAGCTTTGCAGCCATCGTGGTCGTGGTCAGTCTCACCGTCTCTCAAACAAATATTTGTTCCGACCGGGAACCGAACCCGCGTAACGAACTGGCTATGGCTAACCAATGCGCCACAACTCGATTCTCTTCATACAACATCTAAAATATTACTTACGCATTATTAAATTGGTCCTTCAATGGCGAACCTTGTTGCACAGCAATAGCGTAAGGCTTTCTAGAAAACTCGTCACCAACCATTTGAAGATCGCAACTTGTAAGAACATGATATCTGACATCAGTAGCGTCACCTAACCACGCAAACCCTTCGCTTGAAGTTTTGGAGTCGCGAACTCTTTGCACAGCTTCCTCTATAGTGTTTGGGAGACCAGCTTCCTTCATAGCCTGCCACATTTTACTGTATTTATCGCTTACTGGATAATCCCATACGGCTAATTTAGCTCGCTCCACGTCACTCAGACTATCGTTTAGACTCATTTCTTTCCATATTCTGGAAATAAATCAATCAAGAAATTAAAATGATTGGCGACCGTGGTGTAGTGGTAGTGCAATGGTTACGCAAACCATTGCAGCACGGGTTCAGAAGCGGTATCAATGTATCTTTAATATTATGTATGTACTTCGTTTGTCCTGTTTCTATGATTCTAGCACTTTAGTAGCTTAGTATAGAAATGTAAATAAATAAAAATAATTGTCTATGAAAACAATGGAGCGCCACTTGCCACGCTCCTGACAGAACTCCCTAAAATAAAGATTTCTTTTAATAAGTATGAATCAATTAACGTTTTTAGTCATTGGCCCTTGGTTACCATCAGGCAAGTCGAGGTCAGATGTCGTGACTCAATAAAAAATAAAAATTTCCATTATAAGGCGACCGTGGTGTAGTGGCAGTGCAATGGTTACACAAACCGAGAACACGAGTTCGAAACCACCCACTGGTACCGATGTATCTTTGATATAAACTTAGGTTGTCCTGTTTTTATGATACAAGCACTTTAGTAGCTTAGTATAGAAATTAAAAAAAAAAAGTCATATTTAGTAAAGCATTGCTCGAAGAACCGACAACAGATAGGAAAGAAAAGTTCTTGAGTGGAGACCACGAACCGGAAGACGTAGCATAGGTAGGCCTTCTCCGAATAACCGGTGGAACAACCTGGCATCTTGTCATTCGGAATGGCGTTCTAATGAGGAGGCATATGTTCAGCAGTGGACGTCTTCTGGCTAATGATGATAGTAAAATATAAGTGGAATACTCACTCATAAAATCTAACTTCAATATGGGCCATTCTTTCAAAATAAGTCATAGCAGCTGAACCATTAAGAGGAGCATACTGTATCTTGTATTGCTTGGATAAATCATCGAGTGACTCTATTGGGGTATCTAATCTGGATACAGTGAGGAAAGCAGCCAAATTTGCAGTATAGGAGGCAATTATTATAAAGCTGTAAACATAAATACATTCTAAGATCTGATTCCGATGGCGAACGCAGACTTCAGACTACGACTCCAGACTGCAGTGTCGCCTTGGTATCATTCTCACACATACAGATTCATACAAACCATTAGTGCGGTCTGCAGTCCGCGGTTGCCATGAGAATCACACCGTAAAAGGGACCAAGAGCCTCCGGTTCCAAACAACTTTTTTTTATATATTTTTTATTGGGACTCGAAATATGACAGCACCCCGCCTGATGTTAAGCTGGAGTGCGGTCCATGAATGGAGGTGGCTGCTACTACATCTAGATAACTTACAAGAATACAGTCCGTGAAGTGATTTGGTCGTGTTTCGAGATCATCTTGTAAGTTGCCGGTTGCAACTAGGCCGGCATAGTGGATGTGACTGCTACTCACAGTTATTGAATTTTGGTAGTAGTGACATTCATGGACCACACGCTAGCTTAACATCAAGTGGGTGCTGTCATATGTCGAGTCACAAATAAAAAAATTAAAAAGTAGCAGTCGCATTCACTATGCCTGCCCGAAACGCGACTAAATCACTTCACGGTCTGTATACTTAAGTGATGGTACTACCCCGGATCGGCAGACTGGCTACCACTACCTACAACTCTTAAAACAAACTGATACTAGTTTACAGATTTTAATCTACATACTAAATTAGAAAAATAAAGATGAAAGATATTATTTCTCTTTAATTGTTCATATAAGGCGTAGTGGCAGTGCAATGATTACGCAAACCGAGAGCACAGGTTCAAAACCACTCGTCGGTACCAATCAATCAATTTAATTAGAGCACCACTTGC
Organism: Tinea trinotella; assembly: GCA_905220615.1. Taxonomy (NCBI): domain Eukaryota; kingdom Metazoa; phylum Arthropoda; class Insecta; order Lepidoptera; family Tineidae; genus Tinea; species Tinea trinotella. The sequence goes on from HG992314.1 coordinate 8,897,260, forward strand.
CACGATCCTGACACAACTCCTTCGCTTCCTTTTACAATTCTCTTCGGTACCATGGTTCTACCGGTACCAATGTATCTTTATTATTTACTTTGTATATGTACTCTGTTGTCCTGTTTCTATGATACAAGCACTTTAGTAGCTAAGTATAGAAATGTGAATTAAAATATATATTGAGAAAAGAGGAAGTTACCCAAATAGCCACCATGTAGCTGCAAGGAGACGACCAGACAAATTCTTCGGAGCTTCTCCACCACCTTGAGGAGTGAGTGACGTCATGCAAAACCAAAGACACTCTTTCAAAGTAAATTCTCTCTGTTCCTCATCATCTTTATATTTTTCTCTGTTATTTTGAAAACTGTATGGACTCCATTTGTCAAACACCCACATAAGAAAACTAGAATTGGAATTACAGTATCAAAGGCGTCCGTGGTGGAGTGGTAGTACATGTAATGGTTACACAAACTGAGAGCACGAGTTCGAAACCGGTACCAATGTATCTTTGATATATGTTCTTTGGTTGTCTTGTTTCTATGATACAAGAAGCACTATTAGTAGCTTAGTATAGAAAAGTAAAAAAAATTTAAGTAAACTATCATTTTTTACAGGCATAGTGAAAGCTACTGATGCAGTTGTAAATTGAAACGGTATTTTCAGTCATCGGTGCTCTTGGACCTCCCCTTGCTTACTAACAGGCAAGTCGAGGGCCTTAAAAGATAAATATTAAACCGCGCTTGGTGGTTCTTAAAGTGATAATTTAAAAGGAATCCTAACAATGCGACCGTGGGGTACTGGCAATAAAATGCTCACGCCAACCAAGAGCCCAAAAACCACTCTAGTACTTTGATATAATTTCTATCTTTGATATAAATGTACTTTGGCCGTACACTATAAACCTAAAAAAAATATCTGAATAATTAATTAAACAAATTTTATGCAACTTACTATCGCGCTTATTTTGGTTTTGATATTACATTTTATTTTATTATTCCGACGTTTTGAGAGCTTTGCGGCCATCGTGGTCACGGTGAGAATGAGGTGTTGGTCGTCCTATTGGTTGAAGCTGTTATTGTTTTCAAAACTGTTTTGCTTCGGAAACAATAACAGCATAGACACGTCGAAATAATAAAATAAAATTGTAAAATCAAAACCAAAACGATAATAAGCCGCATAAAATTTGTTTAATTCATTAATCAATGTTCGCGCAAAATCTTTGAAAATATTATCTGAATAATTATCATATTGTAATTATACTAATCTATCTGTTTATAAACTCGGATAGTTATGCTTAAAATAGATACGTACATACATATATAGAACATACATACGTATCTATAATGTCATGTCACAATCACGTGTCCTCGTTCTACTAAATCAGATAAAAAAAAATCGAAATTATTAAGTCTCATCGCTGACTAGGGCTTGCATTCCGGAATTTCGGAATTTCGTAACTCCGGAATTTCGGATAGATTCTTTCCGATATTTCAATTCCGGAACCGGAGCCAATTCCGGAGCCAATATCGTATTCCGAAGTTAAAAATTTTCATACATTATTTTTACTTTTCAAAACGTTTAAGTATCTAAAATAGATTATTAATACGATTTCAAAATACGCGTCTCGAATGTACTATTAGCACGAGGCGTCCCGTTAATAAAAATATTTAAGAAAAGTGGTCATGAATTACCTAAATCAGTGAATACAGTAGCGAAAATTGTATTAACGCAGACCGAAGAAGTAAAAACATACATAAAAAATACAATAAATGAATTGAAAATTCATCGACATCGATTCTCTCTAACTATGGATGAATGGACCTCTTCACGAAACAAGAGGTACATGAATATAAATTTGTACAGCAACGGTTTTGGTGGTTTAAATTTTAAAAATCTCGGACTTGTAAAAATTACGGGGTCAATGTCAGCTATTTCAGCTCACATGTTGCTAGACCAACTTGCTAAATTCGGCGTGTCTTTGGATGAGGACATCGTAAGCCTTAGTACCGACGGTGCGAGCGTGATGCTGAAAATGGGAACATACTGCAAAGGCTATCACCAATTATGTCTAGCTCATGGTGATCAGCTCGCGGTTATCGACGCTTTATATAAAAACACTAAAGAAATCCCGCCGGCATCCGTTGATAAGGCATCCGATAATGACAGTGAATACGAAAGCGATGAGCATGCCGATTCATAAACGAATGACAACTCCCACTGCTCGGGCTGATCCAAATACACACAATGAGGTCATAGAAAAAGTTAAGCGCCTTGTAAGAATAATAAGAAAGTTTCCTTTAAAAGCTGATTTACGGCGACAATATGTCAAAACGGAACATGGCAAGGACATACAGCTACAGATAGATTGTCGTACGCGCTGGTCAAGTATTGCGGACATGATCGGAGTGTTTTTAAAGATTAAAGACTCGGTACTTAAAGCCCTAATAGACTGGAAATCTGATATTTCGTTTTCTGAAGATGAAATCCAAACCCTGACCGACATTCACCACAGCTTAAATGTCGTAAAAGTAGCTGTTTTATCTTTGTGTCGACGCGATGCGAGTCTTTACACAGCTGACACAGCATTGAGATTCGTCCTTAAAAAACTTGACATACAGAACAGTTTTTTTTAATTACTAAACGTGCTACAAATTTACGACATCGTATTAAGCAAAAACGACAATTACTAACAGGTGTTTTACACTATTTACACAATTCAGAAGACTTCTTCAGACAAGCGGATGATGAAACTTTTGTAAAACCCAGTAGCCATGAAATCTCCGAGATCATTGTCAATTTGCTGCGCCAGCTTAAGTTCAATCCTACTTCAAGTGAGCACGAAGAGAAAAAGGATGATTCTTCATCTTCTGGTTCTGATGTTGAAGTTACAACCGCCGATTTAACACTGCAAGAACAGCTCGACAGAGAGTTACATAAATGTCAGGAGGGGACCCGTAATAAACCTTCAACTGCTAATTTCGACCTCTCTGGGTTTGTCAAATTTGAGAAAGCCATGTATTATAATGGTGGAGAAAGAGGTGTATATCTAACGCAAGCTTATAATTATATCATGTGTGTTCTTCCAACGAGCGTGGAAAGTGAGAGAGCATTTTCATGTGCCGGTTACTTTTGTAATCAGCATACGAAGCTCGCTCTCAGACAAAATGTTGGATGCTTTATTGCTCTTGAGAGCTCACTATTTAAGAACAGCGCTCTACTTCTTGAATAGTGTATTTCTAATAACAAGCATAATTGGTTAGGTAATAAGAGTTGATTTGATCTTAATAATAACTATTTTTTAAGAAGGTACCTATTGAAGTAGATAATGTAAACTAAAGAAATTCATAAAAGATTTAATTCCTGGTATTTAATTAAAAATACAATTGTTTTATTCTGTTTAAAAGATTTATGATTTCGAGAAAACCAAAAAAGTATTTTTATGACTGTTCCTCTAATAAAAGAATTAAATAAGTAAGTAAGATGATGTAATACAAATGCGATTAAATAAATACATATTACCTACAGACTTTATTTTTTTACCCAATTCCGGAACTAGTATCGGAATTCCGGAGTTGTGTGCCCAATATCGGAAATCAGTTCCGGAGTTGAAAACTATCCGATATTGTAAGCCCTATCGCTGACCCTGCTCATATGCCATCGATCTGCCAGCATAAATACCAACAAAGGTTTTGATTGCATTTCACACGTAAAACATGGAACACGCAATTCTTCTTCCATGAATTTATCATTTATATTGTTTGTTTCTAAGTTAAATATTAATTTTAGTTATTAGGTCATCGTCCCGTCCGTTAAAGAGATTTAAAGACTATTATTTTTCCAAGAACTATCGTAATTTCCTGCCATTTGAATTTATGGTCTAGTGGTAATAAAATGGACTGAAAAACTAGTTTAAAATACCCCGGCACAAAACCATTTGGTAGTACCAATGTATCTTTGGTCGCTAAGTTTCTATGATACTCGTACAAGCGATGGTATTAAGTAGGTATATACGTCACCTACACGAGTTTTAGTGTTCGCGCAAATGCACAAGTTTGAACGATCAACCACGACTAGGCATACACAGAAGTGAAAGTAGGACGGAATGATAGTTATTGAGAGCAAAAAAGAGACAAATATATGTTGCTCTGCATCGTAACGACTCAACTTTTCAATCCGGGTTAAACCGAGCTGGGGCCTAAACCAAGTTGGGTCGGTTAACATCTACAATAAACCTGTTTGAACTATTATTTTTAGATAAGACTAGATTAGATCAAACTATTTATATGAAGATCAGTAACTTTTATTTAGTCATTTATACACATCTGAAATTCTATAGCTAACCATTAAATTGTCGCACCGAATTCGCCAACTCGGTTTGTAAACCGGTTTGAATTGAATTTATCAATTCGGTTTGCAAATCGGGTTATCTATATTTTTAAACCGACCTCTCGGTTTGAAAAAAATCGAGATCGTCACATCTCTGGTTATAACGTGCCTCGTTTGGAGCGCATATAGCATATCTACGTCTTTTCTTAAAATATCATTGCGTACAAGTACGTTAATGTAAAAGTAATAAAATAAAATATTTTTTATGTCGAACCATGATAAAAGAACAATTAAGTATAATTCTAATTTACATGATTTACGAGTGTTTGTGGGAAATGATAAGAAAACGAGACCATGTGCGGTAAATATTTTCTATCCAACTTACAATTACAATGCCATTGTGGAATAAATCTTTAAGTAGATCGATAAATGAATTAAACAAAGTTTATGCGGCTTACTATCTCGTTTATTTTAATTATTGATTTTACATGTTTTTATTATTTCGACGATCAGTCAATAACGATTGGTCAATAAACAATTTTAACGCGATAGTAAGCCGCATTATATTGTGTTTAATTCATTAATCAATGTGATTAATGAATTAAACAAAATTTCAAAAAGTTCAAAATCTAAGAAAATACCAAGTATGAAAATGTAAATTATGACAAAAATACTTATAAATAAGTAAATTATATCAGTATAACAAACTGTACAAGGATATAGAATATGGCAAACTAACCTTGTAAAGAAGTATGCAGCCAAAATGGATAGCCAAACATCATTTTCTAAGACAGTTAAAAATTTGAACAGTGAAGTCGGTGTACTTGGCAACTTCATTAAAATTGTTATTCCAACCAAATCATAGTATGGTACAGTAAAGTCTACTACATTTTCTCTTTCAGCCATTACCGATAATGATGTTAAGCCTATATCAGCTCTTTTCTCAATAAGTTCTTTAATGATACCATTCCAATTACCATTTTCGTCCATCGTGCCAAAATTACCATCAGGTGCCAACGTAATCTCATAGTCGAATTTAACTATATTTTTTATTTCTTCAATAAGATCTATACAGTATCCCTTAAAGCCTTTTGGGGCATCATCATCTCTTATTATAAAAGGTTGTTGCTGTCAAATAAATAAACAATAAAATAAGATCTAAAACAATTTTACGTTCTTTCATGATCTACGATGATCACAAGTCAAAGTTTCGGTATCTGAAATGAGTTTGATGACTTACCTCAACAGTTACAATCCGGTAAACAAGTTGCGCAGAATATTCACTCATATTTTCAGGGTTTGTGAGACTCAGAGGATTAGCTAAGCCAGCTTTCCAAGAACCTAAGGATCTGCTACCGATAGATGCTCCATCTTTAACAGTAACTGCTGCCATTTCTGTGTTGAATTCCATGTAACTACGTCCATTCATGGGATCATCATCAGGAATGTATAGTGGGGCGTAGCTTGGCGTTTCTTTTATCTGTAAAGTTTAACTTAGGAAGTCTGATGTCTTTCATTCCTAATCGAAAATGATCCCCATTATTTCCCAGAAGATGGAATTATTAGATTTTTTTTATTATAGGAGCCCGTTTAATGCCTTGTCAAACAATCGACAAGTGGAATGCTTGAGATGAAACGTGAGAATGTACTTCTGGCCTGCATAGTAACAAGGACTGAGACATTAGTAAACTAAATGGAGTTTTTCAGTCGGCTGCACTCTTGGATTTCTCATTGCAGACCTTCAAGCAAGTCAAGTTCAGACATCGCGTCACAATGTAAAATTCTACATATCAATCAAACAAACCAAAAATAAAAGAAGATAATAATCGTGTTAATGATATCTGATATAAAGTTTGTTATAATATGAACAGAATTGAATCAGAATATTATACATTAAGTTGAGTAGCCTGATAGGTACACAAACTAGTGTCAATCAAATTCGTCCCACATACGTAGCTCGCTTCACACAAATTATCATGTTTTGTTTGCTTGCACTTATTATTTATCAAAAGCTTAACATGACATTAACGTTTTAATCTTCGAAAAGATTCACACCTTTATTTCCAGAACTAGGGAGACACGTTTTATTTTATTATTGTGACTGGACATCTGTCCTCGACCTGCTTGATGGTAAGCATGGTAGAGCCGACCCAGAGGTGCGAACAGTACTCCGCGCAAGTGCTGCCGCACATTGTTAAAAATGCTAAGGATGGCCCGCTCGATGTGGTGCCTGTGATTCAAGTCGCTGCCTGCAAAGGGACATCCCCAAGATCTAGTCTGTCCGAGGTACCGAGGGTGGTGTTACAAAAAGTAGGAAGGGTTAACGGGAATTTATTGGTAATATCTTGAAAATGACATGACATGTTTAGCATTCTGAAAATAATCGACGAAGATTTTGGCATTTTCCATACACTTTACTATCCTCAGCAGTATCCTAACTGAGGATACTTTTAAATCATCTTTAAACTTAAAGGTATCCTTAGATGCACGATGGATTTACTACCACACGGTTTGAAATCCGATAGTAATGATATGGTAGTATTATTCATCGTTAGCTTCTTAATGACAGACTCAGAAACGCAGCGTACGTAGCTTAGCCTTAGACCATTGGAAATTTCACGATTGTTTCATATAAATATAGTTACCTCTTGAAAAGCAGATTTCAAGTCCAGACTTCTGTTTGGTGTATTGTTTCCATCATAATCATCACAACTAATGTATCTCATGTCGTTTGGCCATTTGCCAGAGTCCAGTAAAGATCTGGAAATATACGCGGAATATTATGCTAAAATTAGAAACGCAAGGTAAATACTGTAATAAACTGCTCAAATCGGACGCATGGACTAAATTAGACGGTCTAAATATTTTATAATTAATATGTAGGGTGATAGATGGATAGATTGAAAGTGTTTATAAATACTCTTATTAAACATACGATCTATACTTGTACTCGTATGAGCTAAGTGTGTCATATTAGAATGAATTTCGTGAAGAAAAATAGAAATTAAATGTAGATAATATTTACTTGACGGTCAAAAAGGTTCTGAGAGATAAGTCGAAATAGAACGCCGACGTGATTTCCGGTTCCCCATTCATGCTGTACGTGGTCTTGATTTTTCCCAAGCGATCCCGACTTTTAGCATCTGGGGTTGGTCGTAAATAAACAATAGTAGCGTCTTTACACACGCAATTAATATCGCCTTTATCTAAAGACAAGGCGAACCAAGCTGTTTTCCTCCCAAAGTATTGATTCTCATCAGCTGCGTCTAAAACGTTCTTTATTGTTCTCAGACTTCCAATCACAAAGAAATTCACTATGTCTAGTTCTCGAAGACTTCTTAGTTGCGTTTTTATGTCGTCTTTGTTAAAACTTTTTACTGGTGTTATTACATGCCTGGTTGGAATATTTTGAAGTAGAGATTTATATTTGTGATCCATTACTATAAGAAAAATATAAATATGTTTTAGACTTTTTAATAGATACTTTTTAATGAACATTTTAAATAAAATATACAGTCTTACCGAAAAATTCATCAAATATAATAGCAGCATTTGTAATGTCTTGCTTAGTAATAATAGATCTAATAGCTTCAGGTAAAATATCTGCCGGTGGCATGACTTGGAGTAAAAATTTGGCTTGTTCCGATGTTAGGGAACGCCATTGTCTCAAATCTCCTGCCTGCCCAAATGACCCTGATATTGTAGGTAGACCCAAAGCAGCCGTAAATGATTTTATAGTTTCCGACCCAACACCAGTCATAGTGAAGTCTAAAACTATATGTGGTGTCTTTTTGGATGTCAACATATCGTTGTATTTTCTGCAAACTACAACATAATATTAATATCAGTTAAGCATTCACGACAAATGATTTTAAATGCTTCGTGTCTAGTTTAGAGTTGTAGGCAGACTCTTAGTTGGTGGTCATTTGCCTAGTCTACCGATCTATTTCCATCACTTTCAAAGTAGATACGACTGTATTATCATTCGCCATCAGTTTAACATCAGGCGGGGATGTCGAGCTACAGTAAATATAACTAATAAAGACTCCAATTTACTTCGATTTTATTCCTAATATCGTTTTTATATACAAATGGTGTTAATAGATGATAAACATTGGTTCTTACCACTTTCAAGAAATGCTTTAGCATCTGTTCTGTTGCCGACCACAATCACAGGATCTACAGCCAATCCCAAGCTAGGATTTCGTCTCACATATTCTTTTGCTATTTCAAACGACTTTTCAGCAAGGGCATTATTCTCTTCGTTAATCAACACTAAAATTTCCGTTAAATTCAAAATTATCAATGGGCAATTTAAACTTCCACTCTAAACCTTAAGCAATTGTTATATTGACAACCGTTGCATAAAGAACCTTTTTGTTGAATAGGTAATTTGGACAATTTTTTTTTACAATAAAAATTTGCCTTATTTGACTATTCGTTTAGTTTTGAAACCTGTTAAATATACGTTAAGACATTTTTTATGTGAATTTAACGAAATATGTAATTAAAAATTGAATTATAGGTAATTTTAACATTCCGTTGTACAACTTTTCAGTAAGTTACATTAATAAAAATAACTACGGTTTCACTGGGATTAGTAAAGCAAAGAAAATGACACTTCTCGCTTTCTTCACATTTTTCATATTTAAGTAGATAAATCAAACAGTACACTTACAAACATTAATATTTTGCGTTGTTTGCGAAAAAGTATATTTTAAAATTATGACTATAAATGCAATGATTTTGTACATTTTTACGGCATAACGCAAAAATGTCTTCAGTCACAGCGGTCGATGGGTCGAAGAGCCATGAAGATGGGCAAAGACTAAAGGGGTAGCTCATTACATAGGTGCACGTGTGGTGATTGTTTACATGTCGGTCTCCTTGGCGATGTCCGGCCTTGATTTAAGCCATAATTTATTGATAGTAAACACTATTAGGACACTAACGATGATTGGTTATTTACTTTAAAACAACCCCCACCCTTTGAGAACTAAATATTGTTACTAAAGCTTAGAATAGATTGACCAAAATGTGGTAATTGATCTTAATAGTTGTGGCAAAAGGAAGAACTTTTGCTGCATCGTGCACTGAGCTCACCACAAGACTACGGTCTTGTGCTGCGCCATCCTTTGCGAGGATGATTGCGAGAGTAATCTCCTTGCAGCTTGTGGTATCGGCACGTAGTACTTCCCCTCACGTGAGGTAGAGGGATAATGGTAGATACTAAAGAGTACACAAAACCGAAGGGTCGAAGCCTTAGTGATGTAAGGGTCGAGGGTGATGTAATTCACACGTGCTTAGTGGGGACTCGAAGATCTTTTGGAGTAGTCATATACGAGGCCAAGGGGTATGACATGTTACAGGCCAGCTAGTAACCTTTCATCAGGCGGGGTGCTGTCATAATTATGTAGTCACGATGAAAAACAGCGATTGCTAGATATTTGGTAGCATCGCATTTAATTTCCTCGCAATCGTATTTAGTTGTGGCTTGTGATATTGCGTTTATCGGATCATAAATGTAGCAAATACAATAGTTCGCGTCACGTAAGTTGGCAAGATTTAGTGGGGGAACGTTTGCGCATGTACACTGGCCGTGCAATAAAACAAGGGTCTATTTATACCCCCCCCCCCCCCCTAAACACCCCCGCCCGCGTTCCTAAACACACCTAAAACGACTTCTGCGCATCTGACTACTCTTGCCAACTTACGTGAATCATTAAGGTTTAGGAATGTTAGTAAATAAAACATAAATAAATTATTTGAACTATTTTATTGCCAGGAAATGTTTACAAACACCAACTTCACAACCTGCAGTTAGTGATTACAGATTACAAAAAGACATATTTCTAAACCTGTAAGAAACTCGAACATTAATATTAAATTCATGTATTATGAAGGAACACAACAAGTTTTTGGCAATAAAGATAAGATTCGTCATTCAGTTACCTATTATTCGAGTTTTGACAATATCACAACGAATGAAATCAAATGAAAATACTAAAATAAATTAGAAAAACACAGGATATAAGAAAAATAAACATGTCAATATTTTGTTATGAATTACTATCACTTAACAATTTGAACTTTTGTTATATTCACCAAATTCTTATAAACTATCATCCATGCTGTGAATCCGAGTCTGTTGTTTGCTGTGTCTTTAAAAATATTATAAACTACAGTGCGGTTGGGCAATCAGCAGTTGGGGCATGTTGCGACATTACATAGAAAATCATGAAGATCATAATCTTTTTAGGACACAAACTCAAAAGGTGATCGTTTACAATTCACAGATTCAATTCAAATGTTATAAAGGAATGTCTCAACGTTTAAGTAATTATGCCTATGAAAGATATATGTCCGAACATTTTTATTACTAACTTAAAACAAATGTATTATCATCTAAACGTTAAACTTCTAGTATCCTCGTTTTTCAGAAGCTGTTACTCTTGGGAACTGCGTTCAAAGAACAGATCTTGAATTGATCACCCTCCTAGGTGTAAATTTGGCAGTATTATGGTTACTGGCAAACAAGTTGGGTATCGACGATACGAGGGCAGTTATAAAAGCAAAAATGTAAATAATCTATGAATAAACAATACTATAAAAATACGTCAGATATTTTAAAATACTGAAATTTAAATATATATTAAATATTGCTTTATGCTAAGGACGGCAATGGGAACAATTGATGTGTCACAAAACAACCAAGTGTCTGTCTGAATATAATAGACTTTTAAACAACCCTCGTAAACTAAAACTATCAATTCAATAAACCAATCTACATTCATAGACACCAATACACAAAACAGCATACAACACCTAAACCAAGTGACAAGAGGTCAGTGTACTGCAACGCACATCAAATCGGTCACTGTGACCGAACTTGCAACATTATTATACAGGTACATTTACAGGTAAGTCGACGTTAAAGGCGCACCACAATATTTATATAGCTTAACCTGTGAAATTATTGTGGAACACACTTCCTTTGTATCATAAACTTAAGAGGTCATTCAAGTAAATTACAGAGGCAGGATATTGAAATCTAAAGTTAAAAAAAAGGTATAATTTTGAATTACCTATAGAATAAATAAGCAATAGCAAATTACGTTTTCGTGAATAGACAAGTAGGGTATTTATGTTCAATTTATATAATATGTTTTTAAATTAGAATCTACTGATTCTAATGACGCTATCATTCAAACCAGGAGGGGTTTAAATGACAAACCTTATGTCATTAAATATAAACAGACTTCTTTTCTTGCTTACATAATACTTGAATGGCTCTTAAATTTTGTCAGAAGAGCTCAACTCTTATTATTAATCAGATCTAATTATCAATATCTGTAATAAATATTTAAAAAACATACATATTATGGTTAAAATGATCACTGGTCTCATAAAACTGATGTTACACATTCAGACAAACATGAATGATGGACGTAAAGATTGACATTAGACTGATGTGCGAATGTGTAAAATAATGAATGATATGTATACTCATTTTGGTGTAAGAGTTGAACTCTAAAGAACAAATGCATTGCAGTAGACCAAGCATGGTTGAGTGAAACTTAGGCAGCTGCTTCCTCTGCAACTGGTGCTTCCTCAGCAGCTGGTGTTTCTTTTGCAAGTTTTGCCTTCTTTTCTGGTGTGGTCTTTTCTGCAGCTTCCTCCTCAGCCACCACAGATTTCCTCTTTACTGCAGAGCTGCCGTTTGTCTCTGAAAATAAAATTAACAATGTATTACTGCTAATATTCACTATTTTAAGAGAAATCATTATTATTATTAAAGTATTTAAACACTATTGTATAAAATTTGAAAACTTACCAACAGCTTCATCTCCATTTTCTGTGGCATCATTGCTTTCTTCACCATCACCATTCTCTGCTGGGGCCTCCTTTTCTGAATCACCATTTTTCTCCTCTGTACCATTGGTCTCAGTAGCTTCAACAGCTTTCTTGGCTGGAGACTTCTTCACTGGTGACTCTTTAACCTCAGTTGAGGTGACTTCCTCAGGTGCAGCATCACTGAAAGAATTAACAAAATATTTTAGAATTCTATAAACGTTTGGCAGACGCCTATTTCATAAAAGGCAATGTAATATAATTTCTACATTATGGTTCTGAATAAATATGTATAAATATATAAACATAAAAATGTTAACCCACTACTAACAAATATACGAGGCAAGTGGTGAGGTAAACGTAAAAGGAAAAGTGTTATGTACTGCACAAAAACTAGTTGCGCAAGAATGCATGTGGGAAAGTTGCAATAGCGGAAACCGTATGCGAACACAATCACTGAATATGTTATTCGCTCCAGTAAATACGTCAAGAATTGAACTCAAAGCGTTAAAAATAACTAATGACAACACACGCCTTCAAAAACAAGCGACGATAATGTAGCTAACCGCCAAGTTGCAAAACTCGAAATCACCGTGTATTCAAAAAGAGCGCGCGCCGGTGACGCTCAGCAACGCGCCGGCACGCCGCGCATCCAGCGCCATCTTGAAAACTCGCGCGGCAAGGCCGGCGTATAAACTTGCACGTTTTATGATGAAAGAACTGCTATTAAAACATTTAACAAGTATTATTATCTAATCTACACAATTTTAGACAATACCCCAGGCGTAATGAATTACGAAAACAATAACATTCTGATAAAGCCGTCTGAATGTTTTTTCCCGCGTGTACGTTAACCCCAAACGACGGCGTCACTTTTGTAATTTAAAATATAAAGAAAATATTTAACGAAACTTATTTTTAAAACACTTAAACACGTTCCTTATGACAAATTTTGTATAGAAAACTATCATGTTTATTCAAAAAGAGTTTAAATGCCTTTTTAAAAAATCTATAAAAGGGCGCCAAAAACTAATCAAATGTAAAAAAGTAATAAAATTAAAAATGTAGCTACTTACTTTTTCTCAACAACTGCGTCAGCCATTATTAATAAGTTTTGGTTTATAATAAAAGTAATTGAAACTTTAAACACGTGCTACACTAGGGTAAGACACTGCTCACTCCACAACCGCCGGCGACTAAATGTGAAGGGGGAAGGGGAAACACTACGAAAATACTACTCGGCGGACTTCGGTGAACATCGCCGGGAGTTTATCATCGTGAGAGAGACAACGATACAAATAAGCATGTAGATAGAAAGAGACGCACGCGGATTTAACCTTGAACATGTTTTGTGTCGCGTTCACGAAACGGAGATATTTTCTACCTCCCTCTCTCTTGTTTTAAATTGCCCCTTGGTGGAAAAGGCCTACTAAATGAAAAGCATGGTTCACCGGTATACCTATATACTCACTTGGTTATAAGGCGATGTGAATGTTCGATATTATACAATATAGATTGAAAACGTTATTATGATTTTAGATAATCGAAATATAATATTACATGTTATTAAACATAATTCAATGTTTTACAACTTACATTATCCATAATATCTATCTATACCTACCTAGGCATCGAAAACCTAGGTAATTCAAGTTCGTCCGTAAAAATAATTTATTTTTAATTCTGGTTATCATTTTCCTGCTCTTTACTATAGTTCAAATGTATCAACTATTTAAATAAAACTGTATTGTGCGTTCGTGGTATTTTTCCACCAGTATGAATACCCGCGCCAGAAAACCACTGGGTTGAACAAGACTACCTAGGTAGGTCATTGCCTCTTTGGCTTTTCAACCAAAATCTTGGCACGTTCACACGATCTGCTGACTCACACTCGCACGTAATGTCATTTGTACCAAGATTTTGTCATTTTCATAAATGGAATGTGGTAGTCACGCCTCAATTCAATTCTCAAACAGAGATAGGCAGATGCAATAGAGCGCTACTCTCCACTATTTTCTTATAGGCCCATTCATAAATTATGATTATTTTGGTAATTTTTGTAATGACCATTTCTTTCGGGTTGTAGGTACTACCTAGCTACTTAAACTCAGCATACCTACTTAACATTAGTTGTAATTTTTGTAGTTATATAACTACCTAAGCCCTAAATTGTAATATATCTAGCTAGCTATACCTATTAAGTAAACCACTCATGAATAAATGTTTTCCACCTAACACAGTGATCACCAAGGTAAAATCAAAATTTTTTTGAGGCACAGACCTAGGTAGAAAATTCTATTTTAAATATTTGTTTTAAAATGAACAATAAGGAGGGTTGTTAATATTGGAGCGACAGTTTGACACATGCAAAGGGCATTCAAGTAAGAAGCACCTTACAAAATAGCGGTAAACCATAAATAAATTAAAATATGCCTTATCACGGTTGAATACAAGTTATAATTCATTGTATTGTAGCTAGCGGCTTGGCTTTGCCAGGCAAATATGGTTTCCACGAAACTTCCCGTTTCAACTGTTTTCGGTACATTTTTTACTCAAGGTCAAGGTACTTTATAGTTTATAATACTTTATATATTTAAAATCAATTATTTTTGGTTTTTAATACCACGCAATAGGTACAGCGGTAACTGATACCTATTTCTAAACTTTAAGGTCGAAGTCAGATATCGAGTCACAATAAAAAAAGTGCAACAAATCCAACGACTGACAATTCCGACTCAGTTTAGTTGTCTCAATCGCACTTGCAATTTTTTTAATCTAAAAATACAAATAAATTAAAGTATCAAAATTATTTTTTCCTTATTTATTTATTTATTATTTATTCCTGTGTTTGTTACTACCTTCTCCAATCCACCCTTTGTTAGGGTCCATCTTTCGCTGGCCAAACTCTATCTACAATGTATAATTGTGTTGTAGACGATTAAAAAAAACTCAATTAAGTATCGTATGCAATAAAAATCCAGTTTTAACATAAAAAAGGCGATCTCTAGCTGCGAAAAGGCAGCAGTAGATGAATAATTAGGCAGATATTTTTCTCGCTTTAAGGTTTTTGATCTTAAAACCGGCGACGAAGCGAGACAAATTAAAACGTTGCATGATGTTGTATAATATAAGTAAGTACATATATGTATATGGTTACACAATAAAAACGTAATTTTTTATTCAGAATAATATATGAAACTAGCTGTGCCCCGCGATTCCACTTGCGTTTATACTTTTATTATTGTGGCATATAATGTTAAGCTGGGGTGCGGTGCATGAAAGGAGTTTAAATAACTGCAAAAAGCAATCGTTACAGTCTTACACAACGATTACGATTACAGTCTTATGACAACAATTCTATCTTTTAAGTTCCCGACAGGCGTAGCCGATCGGTTAGCGATTGGTTTGTTGCGCGTAAAGTCCCGGGTTCAATTCCCGGTCGTCGCAAATATTTCTTTTATAGCTTTTATGTGTAATATTTAATAATTATATATATAAATGTTGTAAATATTAGTTAAAAAGGCGGATATTTGCTTCGGGTCTGGTCATCAAAGAGTGGTAGGCAGTGGTTCCTAGTCTGCCTATCCGGGGTAGTACCACCACTTACAAGTATAAATACCGTGAAGTGACTTACCGCGTTTCGGAATCAGCTTGTAAGTTGCCGGTTCCAACTGGGCCGGCATAGTGGATGTGATTGCTACTCACAGTTATTGAATTGTAGTAGCAGTGACATCTATTCATGGACCACACTCCAGCTTAACATGAAGCGGGTTGCTGTCATATGTCGAGTCACAATAAAATAAAATAAATCCATGAGGTTCTCGTGCTCCACCATCAGGTACGCGAGATCTTTATTAAAAGATAACCATTGCCTATGTGTCGGGGGAAAACGCTTAAGAACTATATTTTTTACTTAAAGCATTTTGAATTTTTGTTTCATAAGGCGACCTTAGTGTCGTGTAGTGGCAGTGCAATAGTTATGCCAGGGGCATAGCTTACCGCCGTATCAATTATACGAGGCCCTTGACGTGCGTAAGCAAAAATTAATAAAAAATTCACAAAAAGAAACTTTAGAGAAACTAAAGTCATCATCAGCTATAAATTATTTAATAAATCAGTTTGCCGAAAAAAGTGAGATTATTATGATGAATAAATAATTTTAATTTTATGCACATTTTTTTCTTATGTGAGAAGCCTATCGGCCCCCAAACAAATTTTTATACGGAGCTCCGTCAAGGCACCCTACGCTTCTGAGTCATGCAAACCGAAACCACTTACCGGTAACAATGTATCTTTGATATACGTACTTTGGTCGTCCTGTTTCTATGATACAAGCACTTTGGTAGCTTATTTTAGAAATAATCAATAAATATCCCTAATGCCTAACGAGAAATAATAGAGAACCCCTCACAAACTTTCATCAGCTTTTTCACCCCTCTTAAGTTTTATTTTCGTGACATAAGGCAAGCAGTATACAACATATATTTCTTTACAACCAATTTTCTCTATAAGTACATTTATCAATTTTGGTTTAGCGGTTTAAGCGTGAAAACGTAACAAACAAACAAACAGACAGTAAGAGTTACTCTCGCATTATTTACATTAGTGTAGCTTAGTATAGAAATCGATTGAGAAATCGTAAACTTAATCAGTTTTTTTCAGTTTACGGCACTCTTGGCCATCATACCCTTGTCTACCATCAGGCAAGTCGAGGTTAGAAGTCACCTTGTGTTTTTTTGTTTTTGTTTTTTGAGGTGATTTTAGAGCGATGGCCTCATGAACTACAATAAAAGGTGATATACAATAGAAGGTGCAAGAGCGCTGACGACTGAAAATCCGTCTCATCTTACGGTCGCCTCAGTCGCCGTCACTATACCGGGCAATGACATATAAATAAAATATATATCATTACTTTTTATAAACACTTAAATAAATAATGATATAGATTTTGTAGATAGTGCCCAAAATTTGATAATGGCTTTGTCCTTGACTTTATTGTTTTTTTTTCTATAATGAACTTTAATTATAAAAGTGTAGTGTACCTTATTACAAAAATAAAAAATATATTGTGAACAAAAGGCGACCGTGGTGTAGTGGCAGTGCAATGGTTACGCAAACCGAGAGCACAAATCAAGTTCAAGTCAAGAGTTCAAAATCACTTGCCGGTATCAATGTATCTTTGATATATGTACTTTGGTTGTCATGTTTCTTTGATACAAGCACTTTAGTAGCTTAGTATATAAATAATAAAAAATGTAGTGTAAAGTCATTAAACTAACATTCATTACTAGCGTAATATTAATACGTTAGTAATATTAATTTAGTGTGTCAAGTATAAGTATACTATATAATATAGTATAAGTATAATATAGTAGTGTAATGGTTTTGAACCGGAGACTCTACGTTTGCGTGACCATTTCACTACCACTACACCACGGTCGCCTTAGATAGATATGATTGAACGTTATTTTATTTTGTTTTATATTATTGTATTATGTTTTATTTGAAGTTTAGTGTTAATTTATTTGACGACACGCATAGGGCATTGGTTAACACACCAGGTGACACCAGTATGTTAAGTGTTCCGGGTTCGATTCCCGGTCAGAACAGATTTTTTATAGATTTTATTTGTAATATTGAAATTATTAGATTGAATATTACAAACATTTGTTAATAAAAAAGAGAGTGGTGCCCAATCTGCCATTCCGGTGGTGCAACATTCCATATTTGCACCACCACGTACAAATATACAGATTATCAATCACTCCATTTTTTCCCCACAGGGATAGGCAGAAAAAATGGAGAGACACTTGTCACGATCCTGACACAACTCCCTCGCTTCCCTCACATCTAAAATTATTTTCATACAAGCTCTATCGTTATGGGCACTCTATTTATTTCTTTTTTAAATTTTATAGTGACAGGACATTTGACCTCGACCCGCCTGATGATAAGCAAGAGGAGATCCAAGAGTGACGACGACTAAAACAATCGAATTAGTTCATGGGCTGGCAAAGCATTCCACTTGTCGATTGTTCTACAAAGAAAAGACGCACTGAACCCGGACATTTGGTCGCTTTTCGTTTTCTACTACAGTTCATGTAGCGCGCTCCAGCTTAACACCAAGCGAAGTGCTGTCATGCCACAATAATGATATAAAACATGCAAAATAATTATATTATAAGATTATTAATTTTAGTTTTGTTACAAACAGTAACAGTAGTGATTCGTTGCATACCATTCAGCTAAGAATAATTCGTTATCGGACGTTACTCTGCGATTTTATTTCTTCGCGCCTGTTTTAGGTGACTTTCTTTTTTCCTAGGCACTCATTCTTATGTGACAGCAGACGTGGCTCATTGGTCAACAAACCATACGCGTCTCGGTTTCAATTTCCGGTCACAATCATAATCAAATCAATCAATCGAATTGTCACGCCTTTTTCCCACGGGGATAGGCAGAGACAACTGAGCGCCACTTGCCACGATCCTGACACAACCCCCTCGCTTCCTTCACATCCACAATTCTCCTCATCCTCTACAGTTATGGGCACTAAGCAACCTAGCTTTTTTGAGGATGTCTGCGATTAGATCGAAAAACACGAAAAAAAAAAATTTTTTTTTGTGACTCGACATATGACAGCATCCGCCTGATGTTAAGCTGGAGTGCGGTCCATGAATGGAGTTGACTGCTACTACAGTTCAATAACTGTAAGTAGTAGTCACATCCACTATGCAGACCCAGTTAAAACGGCAATTTACAAGCTGATAATAACTATTTTTATTTATTGATAGCTATGGAACAAATATTTGCTCCGACCGGAAATCGAACCTTGGACACCCGACTAACGGAATGGTACCTCACCACTACGCCATGCTTGGTTATGGACACTAGACAACCCAGCTTTCTTGAAGATGTCTCCTTTTTGGTCGGAAATCACCTCCTGGGTCTGCCTCCTTAAACGTATCATATCAATCGATAAAATCATAATCATATATAAAATCAATCGAATTGTCACGCCTTTTTCCCACAGGGATAGGCAGAGACAATGGAGTGCCACTTACCACGATCCTTACACGACTCCCTTGCTTCCTTCACATCTACAATTCTCTTCATACAAGCTCTGTGGTTATGGGCCCTAGGCAACCTAGCTTTTTTGAGGTTGTCTCCGATTTTGGTCGGAAAACAGTTATTTATAAATTACTTTCGTCAATCTAATAATTATAATAAAAACAACAAACGAAAGAAAATTTTCCATTGAAGATACAAATTTTCCAATTAAACTTTTCCTCAATTAAACTCAAATAAACAGGCAGTTGCCCACTCTGCCCAACGGTTAATCCGGCCCTGGCTAGAGTCTTAATTCATTAATGATTAAAGGAAATATCATTATTGGCAATGATACACACCCACACCCGTAATACCCGCACAGGCATCCGCATTTTGTCGACTGAATCGGCAGTCAAACGGACAACTGAGCGCCACTTGCCACGATCCTGACACAACTCCCTCGCTTCCTTCACATCCACAATTCTCCTCATCCTCTACAGTTATGGGCACCAAGCAACCTAGCTTTTTTGCCATAGAGTTCGGTGCGTCTTTTCTTTGTAGATCAATTGACAAGTGGAATGGTTTGCCAGCCCATGTGTTCTCTCCATCCTATGACCTTGGATCCTTCAAGCGATGCGTGAAGAAGCATCTTGGCCGGCATAGTGGCGGCGGCTGGGGCAGCCGGGAACTGACTCGGTTATTTCAGTCGTCGTCACTTTTGGACTTCCTCTTGCTTATCATCAGTCGAGTCGAGGTCAGATATAGTGTCACAATAAAAGAATAAAAAAAGAGGTAGGTACGTCACCTACACGAGTTTTAATTTACAAATGGCACGAGTTTAAACGACCAACCACGACTCGGCATACACACACGTAGCGGAATAAGAGTTATTGAGAGCGAAAAAGAGACAAATATATGTTGCTCTGTATTACGACACTGAGTACAACTTTGCTTATTAGCAACGTTATAATGTGCCTCGTTCGGAACGCGTATAACGTATCTACGTGTTTTCTTAAAATGTCATCGATTATGGGATATGTTTGTTCGTTATCGGAAAACAGTGGGTGTTTGCATAAATAAATACAGAGTCCGTCAAGGGGCGTTCTCACGGGGCGATTTTAGTTGATCAATATTTATCGTTTATTAACAAAAAATCTAAAGTAAATATTGACTGTA
The DNA here is from genome assembly GCA_905220615.1 of Tinea trinotella. Lineage (NCBI taxonomy): Eukaryota > Metazoa > Arthropoda > Insecta > Lepidoptera > Tineidae > Tinea > Tinea trinotella. Next base: position 8,917,654 of record HG992314.1, read on the forward strand.
GCGTTCTCACGGTTCAATAATAATCGACTTAATATAACACGTGTTATTACACTATCTGTCCATTTAATATTTTTTCTCGTGGATGCGGACGCCACAATTCACATTTTATTTTACAAATAAACAAAATACTGGTGATACAGGAATGCAATATATTATTGTACAGTACATAGGTACTCAATCGCGCTGATTGACTAACTGAATGGACTGATTATTCAATGCAAGTTGAACGAACAAGTTCAGACGAGTCCATTCGCTGTCAGCTATCAAATGAATCAACAAAAGTCGAAAGGTCTTAAACTTTTGTTGAATAGATATTTATTGCTTATTGCGAAATCATGAACAATTTCGCAGTTGATAAACTGAAATCGCCCCGTGAGAACGCCCCATCAGTTGGCATGACTTTGGATAATGCCGTGATGACGTAACTCGAAATACATTCATAAAATATAATTTTAAACAAACAATTTGTTTATAGTAATTTTGTTTACCACCAAACTAATTTATTTTTATGAATTTTTATTCTTTAATTTTAATCGTATGTTTGGTTGACACAGTTTTTAGGGTTCCGTAGTAAAAAACGGAATCCTTATATCGGGTCACAATAAAAAAAATACAACAACAGCCGGGGTGCTGTCATATGTCGAGTCACAATGACCTAATCCTAAATGTATAGGTAAATATAGGTACCAACATTATCGGCTAACTGAATGGCAGGTGCGTGCCTTATCAACAATACGAATGTCCCAATTACCTACTTGTATGGGAAACTTAGCACGTGGTTTTTTATTATGCCTGCTACACATGGCGACTGCAACTGCAAGTAGCAGTCGCACCTACTAAGTAGTCGTAGTTCTATTTTTATAGAATTTCTATATTAAGGTTTTATTTCATTTCTAAATTAGTTTTTATTGTTAGGGCACATTTAGGGGGCGGCAAAAAAAAATACCACTCTGATAACCAGACCCGAAGCAAATATTCCTTTTATTTTATTAACAAATATTTGCAATACAGATTTAATGTATTAAATATTAAAAATAAAAGCTATGAAACAAACATTTGCTCCGACCGGGAATCGAAACCAATCTCTAACCGTTCGTCCACGCCTGTCGTTGCAGCATTATAGGTGATGCAGAGGTCTTATGTCAAGCTACCATGTTATGTACACCACCACTACCTATTTTTGGTGCCCTGGATTCACAATTGGACCCGGTAGGACCAAATCGGAGACATCCTCAAGAAAGTTGGGTTGCGTAGTGCCCTTAACCGTAATTGTACGAAGAGAATTGTCGATGTGAGGGAAGCGAGGCAGTTGAGTCAGGATCGTAGCAAATGGCGCTCAATTGTCTCTGCCTATCCTTGTGGAAAAGAGCGTGATAATTTGATTAAGGTGATCAATGATCAATGGCGATGCGTGAAGAAGCATTTTAGGCCGGCATAGTGGCGGCGGCTGGGGCAGCCGGGAACTGACTCGGTTATTCCAGTCGTCGTCACTCCTTGACCTCCTCTTGCTTATCATCAGGGGGATCAAGGTCAGATGTCGTGTCAGAATAAAAAAAAAGGTAGCCCTTGATCAAGGGGTAATATTGTATTTTTTACTTTATCGCAGCATACGTAAGGTCGCGTCGCCAATAATCTTTAATTCTAATCTTGCCATGATGCTTATTCTAAGAATTATTATTAAAACAAAATGAAAACAATAACATTATTTATTTAATAAAAATGACGCATAACACTGTTATTGTTAATAATTCAATTTGCAAATTTCACAATTACGCTTATCACAGCAAAATATTCCATAATTTAATAATATTCGTTTTAAGTCGCTTGACATATACAAAATGGCAGAATATACATATAATTATTAATTAGATTGCATTTTTTTCTATTTTGAGACGACATTTGTCCTCGACTTGCATGATAAGCAAGAGGAGGTCTAAGAGTGATGACGACTGAAAAAACCGAGTTCGTTCACGGCTGCCCTAGTCGTCATCACTATGCAGGTCAAAGGTGCTTCTTCACGCATCGCTTGAAGGATCCAAGGTTTTAGGATGGAGAGAACACATGGGATGGCACTCGTCGATTGGTCTACAAAAAAATGACGCACCGAACTTTTTAGTTCGACTGCCGATTCGGTCCATAGAATGCGAATGCTTTCCCCGACCTGTATTACGGGTGTGGAAGAACGAGGTGCGAACGAGGTTAAAGAGCTGTTCGGATCATTCTCCTTGGTATAGGCGATAGAGGACGCACAGAGCCGCCATGTCTCTGCGCGTTGAGAAGATACTTGGCAGAGCCGTCCCAGAGGTGCGAACAGTACTCCGCGCAAGAGCGAATCTGAGCCTTGTATAGCAGGCGAAGTTCTGGCGCGAAGAACCGCTGCACCTTATTCAGGATGCCAAGTTTCCTCCCGCTTAATGCCCCGCTCGATGTGGTCCCTGTAATTCAAGTTGCAGCGAAGGGACATTCCAAAAATGTCTAGTCTGTAAATGGTGGTGTTATAGTACCACCATTTAGGCTAAAGAACCCACGGAACAATTCAGTGTCAGGCCGCCGCGACTGAATTGCAAATTCGCCCGACCGCGATAGTTAATCGCAAGCAGTGCTGTGCGATTTGAAATAGCAAAGTTTGCGATCCATTTATTTTACATAATTAATTAAATGTTTAATATTAATTAATTGGTCGACTTCAAACTAATTTTAATTATTTATTTATTCAAACGTATCTAAATCGTATTAGGCTAAGAACTCACGTTGCGATTTAGTGTCGGGTTTCACCGATTACAGGCTCGTAACTGCCGTGGAATGTAAAAATGTATGGCAAATTCACGATGCGATTTGGGCCCGCGGCGTCTCCTATTGCTAACGATTTTTGCAGATGCAAACCAACTAGTTGAATCGTGCGGCTCACGACTATCGCACGCCCTTGCGATGGTTGTGAGCCGCACAGCATTCCCATTGTAGAACAATCGACAATGGGAGTGCTTCATCAGACAGCTGGTAAGCTTATGTGTTCTTCCTATCCTATAACCTTGGATTCTTTAAGCAAGAAGCGTAGTAACAGTGACTGGGAAAGATTTCCCAATGCTAACATGAGGCAAGTTTTAGATGTCGAGTCGAGTTCATAGTTATAGTCAGTTGGATGTGGATTTACTAAAGTCATCATTGCCATCCTTAATCTGACGCCATACTTTTATTGTGACATCTCACCTCGACCTGCTAGATGGTCAGCAAGAGGAAATAGAGTGCCGACGACTGATAAATTCGAGTCAGTTCACGGTTGATTGACAAAAAGTCTGATAATAATAGATAATATGATGTTTGACAAAATCAATGATCGGGCATTGAGACCGAGATGGCCATATAAGGGAAATTCGAGTGACTTTTGTGTTAATAAAATAATATATAGACTTTTATATTGATTTGTGAAGTTATCTAATTAAAACGCTTTAGCCGTGTTCAGTTTAAATAGCTGTTTGTTTAGTTATGGTTGTAGAATTGAGCTGACCTGACCAACTGCATAATTTTACAATTACTTTTGATTATATTTATATATTTAAAAATAATATATGATCGATAGACAAGCAAAAGCGCATCTCTAGAGGGGTCGCGCTATAATACCAAAATACACTAGATTGGCAACTACCTAAATCTAAATCATTTTGACTTTACTGGGTACCTATAGTAAAGTCAAAATGATTTTGTTGTTTTATAAAAAAAGAAGTTTGGTTTAGGTAAGTATCTACCTGCCATATAGAATTCTTCGAAAACTATGCAATGACCTTGATACGCGGCCAAACAAATTAAGTATGTATTCGAAAAATTAAACCTCATTTTAGAAAGTACTTAACTTATAGGTATCTACAATTTAAATCGGTAATCAAACTGTTTTATATACATATTGGAAGGCAAAGTTGGTAAAGAATAGCAGAATTAATTAACATCCTCCCGAACTAGGTATTCTAGGAAAAGGTTCATAAAACCGAAATAGCAAAGCCGATATATTTATCAAAGTAGTTAAACAAGTTACCTAATAAAGGTAACTTATTTATCTAATACATTTTAAATTCAGCGTAAAATAAAGTTAATTTAATGTCATTTATAAGTTTATTAATCTTTCGACCCTAACCTTGGAATATTTATGGAAGATAGGTATTTTGCATAAGTGACTTAATAAAAATTATAAAAATACAGTAAAAAATAAACGTTTAAAAAATTAATTGACTGATTGAAGCCCCCTTTATTCGTTATGGAATATTATATATCCCATTGCACTACAGCGCGAACGCGAAACAGCTGCGCTATTTTGTGCTGCCATCTATATATTAGCTAAGAAGTCAAACTAAAAATGTTGCCACCTTAGAAATAATACTACTAAATGGTATTTAATAAATTATCTGCTGGTTTTCCTATGGGAGAATATTATCCTTGTGCGGATAGTAAGTTTGTTTTTAGGTTCCACCTTTTATTATCAGGCAATCAGCTCGTTTTTGTAAATCTTTCCTAATGTTAAAAAAGATTTTCAAAAGGCGGCTATATCAATCAATCAAATTACTCAAATTGTCACGCCTCTTTCCCACAGGGATAGGCAGAGACAACGGAGCACCACTTGCCACGATCCTGACAACCTCCCTCAATTCTAGACAACCCACTAGACAACCCAGCTTTCTTGAGAATGTCTTTGATTTGATCGGAAAACACCCTTCTGGGCCTGCCTTGTTTAACGCATCTATCCACATCAGATTTATAAATTGTTTTCGTCAATCTACTTTTACTCATCCTTCAAGGCGGTTATAGTGTCAGTTAATTTCAAAATATTTAAGTCCCTATGCAAGTCAGCCTTACTTAAAAACATGTCTTAGTGATTTGTTTTAGTTTTTCCTTAGTGGGATTTTGTCACGACTATCTACCACGTACCTGAACAGGTAAAACGCAGGTAATATTTTGGTATGTGTTATATGCAGATTAAATGTGGACTTATAATCCAAATGTATCCTAAGATTTAGACCAAAATATGAGAGCATAGAGTTTGGGGAAATTTCATTTCAATTAACAACTCATTACGAAAGGAAAATAATAAATCCCTAGAAGTAGAATTTCTGTGGAATGCCTATTTGCTATCGATGTTTATTGAAGTTATCAAATCTTTTAAATTCAAACTTGTATAATTATTTGTAGTTACGCCAGCCATTTCGGCCATTTAGGCCCACGGCGATAAATAGTAAGCTTCGTCTCTGGGTGTGATGAAGTTACTGCGGGTCATTGCACTGTATCATGATATTTTCTCCAATATTTTATTATGCAATTTTCGTTGTAATTCTCAACTCTATAATTTTAGAATGTAATCATATGTTTTATATAATTATAATATAATTTAAAACCATTTTACAATGTTTTCAAGAAATGTAAAATATTGTGTTTTTGGTAATTAATATTACCAAAAACAATAGTAGTTTTCAGAAACTTCGTGTGGCAACATTGACAATTTGACCGCCACCCGTGAGTCGTGGTCGTGAGTGTTCGCATCGCAGCTTCGTCGATTGGGTCCGGTTGTGGAAGCCATTTTATTTTAGTGAACGTTACAGGAAAAAATTGGAATTACGTACTGAAAATTAAAGTGTAAATGTATATCAGTGTTAAGTGGTGTTTGTGAATTTTATGTGGACCTGCCTTTTTGTTTTGAGTTGTTTAATAGGCAGGAATCGTTTAGTGTATTAACGCAAAATCTCAAATAACGCGAGACTTCTGGGCCTAGTCAGTGGTGTGCGCCATGGGCAATAATGCTGCCACCGCTAACAAAAAGGTTGACGCCGCCGAAAGCGTCAAGGAGTTCTTGGATCAGGCCAAGGAAGATTTCGAAGAAAAATGGAAGAAAAATCCTACCAACACCGCCGGACTGAATGACTTTGAACGAATAAAAACGCTCGGCACAGGCTCGTTTGGGAGAGTCATGATAGTTCAACACAAGCCGACTAAAGAATATTACGCTATGAAAATACTCGATAAACAGAAAGTGGTGAAATTGAAACAAGTAGAGCACACATTAAATGAAAAGAGAATTCTTCAAGCGATCAGCTTCCCTTTTCTCGTGAGCCTCAAGTTCCATTTCAAGGACAACTCCAACTTGTACATGGTGCTGGAGTATGTGCCCGGTGGCGAGATGTTCTCGCATCTGCGTAAGGTGGGCAGATTCTCAGAGCCACACTCGCGCTTTTATGCTGCCCAAATTGTGCTAGCTTTCGAGTACTTGCATTATCTAGATCTCATCTATCGTGATCTTAAACCAGAGAACTTGCTCATCGACTCGCAAGGCTACCTCAAGGTGACTGACTTTGGGTTTGCCAAGCGCGTCAAAGGTCGCACGTGGACACTCTGTGGCACCCCTGAGTATCTCGCGCCAGAGATCATCCTCTCCAAAGGATACAACAAAGCTGTGGATTGGTGGGCGCTAGGCGTGCTGGTGTACGAAATGGCGGCTGGATATCCACCATTCTTTGCTGACCAGCCCATTCAGATCTATGAGAAGATTGTCTCGGGTAAGGTTCGTTTCCCTTCCCACTTTGGGTCAGATTTAAAAGATCTATTACGTAATCTATTACAAGTAGATTTGACAAAGCGTTTTGGCAATCTGAAGGCTGGTGTGAATGATATAAAGGGTCACAAATGGTTTGGTAGCACAGACTGGATAGCCGTCTTCCAGAAGAAGATTGAAGCACCCTTCATTCCACGCTGCAAGGGACCCGGTGACACTAGTAACTTTGATGATTATGAGGAGGAGGCATTACGCATTTCATCAACTGAAAAATGTGCAAGGGAGTTTGCTGAATTCTGAGCAGACGTCTGGTGCTTGTCTGTGGCCGTTCCCACGGGCAGGTGTGTTGTATTAGAGAACCTCTGCCATTGTACTGATGGTCTGGAGGCTAGTGTTTGCGGGTGCCAGCCCAATGGGGTGACAAAGGACACTGAAGTGCTACCTGGCCACTGCCCGAGTGGGTGAGCTTGAGGTGGGATACAAGTAGAAGTGATTTTGCATATTTTGGTGATGTATATCTGCTTAGTGCCCTTGGGAAAGAGTTGTGGACTTGTTTCTGTTGTAGTTAGATAACATGTGGAGCTTTATTAACATTATCATATTTGCAATGAATAAGTCTCCTTTTAAATGTAACTTGGGAACTTGTGCAGTCTCTAAATAACAATGATCAATTTTATTAAGTGAAATTTCCAACAAATGAAGTGTTTTTGTTTTAAATGGAATGTTATTGACAATTTTTATTGTTTTTATTATTTAAGTAATATTGGTTGATATTTTACTTAAGAGATTAATTTATTGTCGTCATAACAGTGGAGTGTGCCCCTGAGCTTGTGATCTGATGTGAGGTATTTGTTAATGTTGTATAGTTCCTTATTTTATAGTCTCATTATATTTTGTTATTCACACTGATTTATATTATACAAAGATTATTTTGTAAGTTTATTTTAGATGTATACGTTTTTTTTGTGGTACTTGATTACTAAAGGGAGTTTTCATTCATTCAATTTAATAGTAAAAATAACATCTTTATAGCTGTAAAAAATTTATAATAACTGAGACCCTTAGGAACATATCTTACAATACTTAAAATTACTATATTAATCTAGAATTCAATTCAATAATTAAGGTTATAACAATAGAAACCTACAAATCTATAAAGAGAATGAAAGGAAAGTGAGAAAAGGATTGTGGACAGTGGTGCTCCATTGCTCTGCCTATCCCTGAGAGAAATGAGCCGTGGCAATTTTAATGATTGACTATGAGAGAATTTCCAAAATAAGTTTGCATAATGTACCATAAATACAATAAATTATTAACTATAGTTCTTGCTTTTTAGGAAATCCAGTTTTAGAATTTGATTATTGATCTCCCTTTAGCTACTAGCAAATAATAATTATATGCAGGATTGATAGTGTGTTTTAATTTTTGTATTATGTTTATTTAAAAAATATATGAAAATTACTACATATTTGACGTTATTGTCTTTAGTTTGATCAATAACAATCTATCCTGTTCATTTAAAACCAAGAAGTATCCCAATGCATAATTTTTATAAATCAATAATAAATATAATTTGCAGAAGAATTTATTTACATTAATGATAATCAGAAAATAAACATGCCTCATAAAGGCACCATCTCTAAAGAAACTATTATAGACTATTTTGTTTTGTTTAAACAGAGTTTGATGTATCAGCAGTTTAGATTTAAGTCTAAAGTCTCAGAGTAGTTGAGTAGAATGTATCTTTGCCTCTTGATCTTGCATATTTCATCACAACTGGTGTTCAAGTAATTCTATTAGAATCTGTGTCAGTGTTCATATTTATTTTGTTAGTCTTATAAGAACATTATCATATTCTAAATGTAGTTTTATAGGAATCATATCAAATTATTTTCGATTGACTACTTACTATAGATTCTATTAAAATTATTTATATTTTGTTTGCATCTTATATTGCTGCAGTTAGTTCTCAGTAGTTCTATTTTGCCTTTTTCTTTGCATCCCCGACAGGGATCGTGACGTCACATGGCGCTATATCAACTTGAAAACGTCACTTTATGCTAGTTGGTGAAGCTGGCGGGGATCAGCAAGCTGCTATTAAATAAAACAATGTCAAAAGGACATGATTCATTTTGTATGGGGATTTGGGCTTAATTGTATTTACAGTTGCATATACATTTTAAAATAGTTTGATGTACAAAGATTACAATGTATCCTTTATTTTGCATAGTTATGTGTGCAAAATGACCAAACTATAATTCAAAGCAGAACAGTTAATATCCATATCTTATTTTCCAAATAACTCAATTGCACAGAAATTAAAAGCAATATTCTTATTAGTTTTATCAATACAAGTATCGAAACTACCATTTATATATTTTATCATTGATCATTACATAAGTAGTACATGAAAGCCCAAAATGAATGATGTCCTTTATAAATAGCAATACTAGTTGATAATACCAAAGTCATCTTGTTATATCACAAAAACATCACAATATCGTCAGTTTCTCACAACGCCTTTCATTGTCACCATTGTGAGATCTTCACTTCGAAGAAAATGCTATTGTTTTGACATTGTTTATATTAGTGGCATGCAATTTTCTATTCACTTTATTATAGAATATTTCAAATTCATATTAAGCTGACCGTATCTGTGCGTTTTGTAGTCCTAATGTCTAAGTTTATGTTTTGTTTGTGTATATATAAGTGAAGGAATCGTTTGCTAATATAATTGTATATAAATAAATGTATAATCTAGAGTGATTGTGTCCCCTTAGTAACACTATATCAGTGAGACCGTCATTCCAGCCCGTCATTTGGGGGCGGTAATATGTATGTGGTTTTTTATATATTTGCATAAGATTTAAAATGTTTATGTCTAGATCTAACTATTATAATGAGTGCCTATAGTTCATTGTAAAAAGTCGATTAATTTCAGTATATATATACATATATATATATTTGTCACCATGTATTGATCTTCCATAAATTTACGGTGAAATTAAAAGTATCGATGTAACAGTATTATGATTGTTTGATTTCGCATACGTTTTTATTACGTTTCGTAGCTGAGTAAGACCTAGCGCATACACTTGGTTTTCTAATCGATCGACAGTTTAATTTTGTATTAACATACTACAGGCGTATAGTATGGAAGCGCATTTTATCGACACGATCGTAGCTCGACAGAAGTCGATCGCTGAGGACTTTTGACTAAAAAGTTGGACACCTATCGATATTAACTATATCGATAGGTGTCCTGCATATATACTATCGACTTAATAGACTCTATTTTGGTTCAATGACGCGCCTTAAATTTGCTATTTAACTTTGTTAAGATGATTTTTATAATTTTGTTAAAACAAGTTTCACTCATCCAATAATACACAAAAAAAAAATAGGCCATTTTCGCTACTAGAAGTAGTGTGATTTTCTCTATAATATTTTACTTAATATAGGTGATCACAGTATCTTATTTCTTAATGCCTTTCTTTTGAACATTTATTTATTTAAAACTTAATTGCACTATGTACAAATCTTTAGGACATTAAGACAGTATTAATGGTAAGTAGGTGCAATATAAAGACGACAATTTGTAAGAATAAAACAACAAATACATAATAATACTACTGAATCATTATATTTTAATACACATAAGTACATATGTGTATTAAATTAAAACTAATCATGTCGTGAAAGATATGGAAAAGAAGAAATGTAGTGTTTGTACACATAACTCTTGAATATAGCACGCTTATCTAATATTCCTGATCGAAAACATTCTGATCGGTTGTAAACGCTTGAATATAGATTGTACCCATATTAACTAAGTTTGATCGTGATGAGTGAGTTTGAAAGTGCGTACAAGTCGATTTGACGTTTAGTCGTGTAATAACAATCGAGTGTGTGCGCCAAGCCTAATGTTTGTAATTAATCGTAGGACAGCGCGCCGATTACGTGTTTCCATTCGTCAGCAGTTCGCCTCTCAGCATTTCGGTCAATTAATAAGTACGCACACAAAATGTTTTGGCAATTAGTGGCTTGTTGTATTCAAATTGAGTCCATTGCATCATATATAGTTCGTATTAGAGCGAACTTAATGTTTGTTATCGCCTTATCACAGAGAAATATTGATAAAAATACACTGCTAGGCGCTATAAAAATCTTGTTCCGGGTTTTAGGAAATGATTAATTGGTTAATGCGTCTCATGGCAATACGTTAAACTGAGCAAAGAACATGTCGCCTGTTGCTTAGCTCAGGTGTGTAACATGACGCGAATTAGAGAATATTTACGACGACCTTTATAAACAGCGCGTTTGTGAAGGCGTTTGTTAAGATCATAAATATCTTTAAAATGAAATTTTGTAAGAGGAAAGTACATGAGTGGTTATAGATATAATTTTGCTGGAGTTCTACCAGGCCGCCTTAGCGGTGCAAGTTTTAGTTTAGCGCCTTATAAGTTGGAGTGTGGTCCATAAATAATACTACAGTTATTTAACTGCAAGTAGCAGTCGCATCCACTATTTCTGCCTGGAAAAGTAAAAACTACTTATTAGCATCAGCATTTAGTCGACCGAACCGGGAGTCGAACTGAGAGGTTCGGTGCGTCGTTTCTTTGTAGAACAATCGACAAGTGAAATGTTTTACCAGCCTGTGTGTTATCTCCATCCTATAACCTTAGATCCTTCAAGCGAGGCGTAATGAAGCACCCTTGGCCGGGATAGTGACAGCGACTAGGCCAGCCATGAAGACTCGGTTTTTGCAATAGTCGGCACTCTTAGACCTCCTCTTAGACATCAGGCCGGTCGAGTTTAGATGTCGAGTCACAATAAAAAAACAATGTTTTTGCTATAAAAAAATATAATCTGAAATAGCCACGTGTAAGATATACTAGTTGTAATATCTATGATTTAAACCGGAAAAATGTGGCTGAGATTAGATGAATATAAAGTTGAGATTAGTTTATTTATTAGTGTCACGTGGTTGGGATGTGGTGCTCGCGAATAGGTGACTTCCTCATCAACGCGTTGGAATGTGGCGGCCGTCTTCGTCGCACCAACCTTCGCATTTCAGACTTGCACATGCCTACAAAATGTCATTATTTTTTACTTTTATTAAACATTCCTATACTAAGCTACTAAAGTGCCTGTATCATATTATAGAAACAGGATAACCAAAGCACATATATCAAATTTAGATTGGTACCGTCAAGTGGTTTTGAACCCGTGCTCTCGGTTTGCATGACCATTGCACTGCCACTCCACCACGTTCGTCTTAATTCACTGAGACGTTTGAAAAATAAAAATAAAACTAGTTTTCCTCTTCTTCATACTTTATGCTTGTAGTTGTCGGTAAATTGACTTACGAGGGGTATTTTATAAGAACGATTTTGGCCTACGGCTGGTAGATAATTAAACAGTTTGTATCAAAAACTGTCCGTTTGGCAGGTATAGGAACCGGGCGTTAAACTAGTTTATTCAAAAAATAACTTAATTTTGGACTGATTCGGGACTGCAGACGGGAACCGGGAAGCTCTTCCTCATATGAATAGACGCTTGACCGGACGACTGCTAAATCTTGACAGCTAAGCTCCGCATCGTGGTAGGTGCTAAAACGGCTTTAAACAAACACCTTTACAATTTTAAAATTTCAGCTCCCTTTGTTTGAGGCTGCCTGTTTTTTTTTACATGTCTATACTAAGCGGCTAAAGTGCTTGTATCATAGAAACAGGACGATCAAAGAACACATATATAAGATACATTGATATCGGCAAGTTACTTGAACAGTTTCAGTTTTGAAGCAGTGCTCTCGGGTTGCGTGATCATTCACTGCCACTACACCACGGTCGCCTTAAATGAGGAGGAAACAGTTGCGTATGTGCAGCGAGTTTCTTGAGTTTCAGCAGCGTGGCCAAAACAAAACAGATGTTCCTTCGCAATGAGACGACGCTATCAGTGGTCTGCAGGAACAAGAAGAGTCTTCTGGTCTTTCTGAAGGAGAACGGACTACTCTACTGAACGCACAAAGAACTGATGTAGGGAAGCGAGCCCGCACGTAACAGTAGATTAATTCGGATTAACTAGTAGCACACCCCTGCGCCACGTCTGTCTCTAAAGGACATCATTTATTTTGGGCTTCTACGTACTACTTTTGTAATGATGAAAAAATATATTAATGCTAGTTCGATACTTGCATTGATAAAACTAATAACAATTTTGCTTTTAATTGCTGTGAAATTGAGTTATTTGGAAAATAAGGTATGGATTTTGATCGTCTGTCAATTAGTCTGTTAATATTTGTTCTGCTTTGAACTGTCATAATTATAGTTTGATCATTTTGCACACCTAAACTATGCCAAATAAAGGATAAATTCCAATTACATTGTAATCGTCGTACATTAAACTCTTTTAAAATGCATATTAAACTTTAAAATACAATTAAACCCAAGTCCTATAAGAGTATTGTGGAACAGCGCCAGTAACTGAATATCAAAATGAAATTTAAAATATTCTGAAAGTGGAGAAGATTATTAAAATAATAACGGTCTATTTGTGATTTAGATAATAGCAAGTTTTCACATGCAATCAATTGCTACTGTGCTCAAGGTAACTATAGCTCTAGCCTTGTTCTGGGAACACACAATTAAATCTATTGTGAACTAAACAGCTAATACCTCGTAAAAAATCTTAATAAATCATCGTACTATACTTTTACATTTATTGTTGTAATTGCCTAACTTTCATTTAGTTATCGAATCAAACTGTTTTAATATTAATATTAGTGTAAAGTGTTAAAATAATACCATACGTATTATTTTACTGGAGGTAGTAGAGCTGCACTACCACAGGATCTTACTTAGTCAAGTGCTAATAGAATACATTTCCATACTAAGCTAAAGTTCTTGTACCATAAAAACATGACAAGCAATGTGCATATATCAAAGATACATTGTACCGGTAAGTGGTTTTGCTTGCGTAACCATTGCACTGCCACTACACCACGGTCGACTTAAATTGTATGGATTTATATATTATTTAAATATAATTAATTAGGTATGCTTACTTCAGCGCTGCGTTTGGCAGATCACATATCCAGGAAGTACTTAAATTTTGAGGAAAAAACGAATAAAAGTGAGTCTTTCATTCGAATTTTAGGTCAACCCTTCTGCCAAGGATTTAATAGGCGCAGCTTCCTCCACGTCCACGTTTATATTTATATGCGTCGTTACTCTTGGACCTCCTCTTGCTTATCATCAGGCAGGGCGAGGTCAAATGTGTCACAATAAAAAAAATGCGGCGCTGGCTTATAGGTATATTTAAATAATACCTAAAATAGGTAAGAAAATCATCTGGTATCCACATACCTTTAAATATAGCTGAGCACAGAAAGAAAGAGCATGAGTTAGTATTATAGTAGTTGCGAAATTACCAATACCTACTGATTCATCTGATTAATTAATCGACACCTACGTTTATTAACTATCGGCTATAGATGCCTATTACATACAATTGCATATATATTCGATGGTGATTGGTAAGCATTAAGGTTGGTACACCTATAACACGACATAAATCTACGAGTATATCTTTACTATCTACACTAATCTATACTAATACTATAAAGAGGAAAGATTTGTATTTTTGTGTGTGTGTATGTTTGTAATGAATAAACTCCAAAACTGCTGTGCCGATTTCAAAAATTCTTTCACCATTGGAAAGCTACATTAACCCTAAGTGACATAGGCTATATTTATTGCTAGAAAAGATTATGGAGCTCTACTAAAACTTAAATAACGTAACCCAAGGTGTAAAAAAGTGCCCTAAAACGTCTTTCGTCGCATGCGCTGCAGAAACTATCGACGATAGAACAAAAGTATGTTCTACAATATTAAAGAACATATCAATATCTACAAAAAACTTCGCGATACCATATGTCTAACTATTATCGTTATGTCACAATAACCACTTTTTACATTTTAAAAGTTGATAGAAATACCGACCACACCATTCATACTTCTGTTTAAAACCTTATCCAAATAAATCATATTGTTTTCAAGACTGTTTTAATTCATATAAATTACTTTTCGAATTTAATAAGTCAGAAATAGAGAATTATATAAAGAGATAATCTTTTATATAAAGAGAAACGATTATCTTAATTTTTCTCATTTACAACTACATACTTAGTTCAGCTAATCTGTAACACGACATTCATTGACTGTTAGGCGATATGAAATTCGCCGGTTCAGCTAGTAATAGATAAATAAGTTAATCTGATGTGGAACGCATCCAGTTAAGCAAGGCAGGCCAAGGAGGGTGTTTTCCGATCAAATTGGAGACATCCTCAAGAAAGCTGGGTTGTCTAGAAATTCATAGAGCCTGTATAAATAGAATTGTGGATGTGAAGGCGAAGGAGTTGTGTAAGGTACGTGGCAAGTGGCGCTCCATTGTCTCTGCCTATCCCTGTGGGAAAAAGGCGGGACAATTTGATTGATTGATTGAGGACAAACAACTTGTTCTAGATTTTATGGTTGACGATTAAACGATGGAGTGACGGTGCTGCTTGAGTAAAACGTCGAAATTGGGGAGCCGCCTCTTGTTAAGCTGAAGTCCATGAATGAAGGCAACTCCTACTACATTTAATCAGCGCATTCGCAATGCCGAACTATTCGTAACCAGCAAGGCTTATTTAAAAACTAAAAATTAATAAATAAAATTACGACTATTCGATGGGCGTAGTGTGCCGTTGAACAGCGAGGCTGACCCTTTCAACGAGATATTCTCTACTCAAAGGGTCACCCGTCGCCAAGTAGAGTTTCTCGCCAAGCTCGCGGGAGAACACAAGAGCCTCCTCGGACCACGGGCCCATCGTTTCTACTGCAAATGGAATGAAATGGTGATTGATGATGATCTCCGCGTACTTGTTGCGCTTAAGGCGTGCGGCTGATTCTGCAGGCTTATTTCGAATTCCAATTTGAATTTCTGATGATACCTATAGTAGTAATTTTTTCATCATCAACCAGAAGACGTCCACTGCTGAACATATGCCTCCCCCTTAGAATGCCATTCCGAGCGACAACATGCCAGTTGTATTCGGTTATTCGTAGCTTCGTATAACGCCAGTCCACTTAGTGGGAGGCCTACCTCCGCTGCGTCTTCCAGTTCGTGGTCTCCACTAGAACCTTTCCTCCCCTTATCGGTTGCCGATTCTTCGAGTAAAATTTTAAACTATGTTAAAACAAATTTGACATTTCAGTAGTATAAGGTCAAAGAAGAATTGATTATCTTGGCTCATCACGAAAAGCAATCTTTATTGATACATTAAGCTATTTGGGGATAAAGATAGTTTATTTAATACGATTCGTTTTTAGTAAGAGATATACAAATCTGACTAACTCTGAAAGAATTTGTTTACCTTATACCGGTATAGTAATAAATTCCATCCGTATTACTGTAGTTAATTTTCATTTCACATAAATAATTACGAAAAAAATTGTTTTTGAAATGTTAATTGCGCTTCCTTCCTTTCTTACTTTTAATGGCTGCCAATTATGAGTGGTCTCCAGATTGCAAGACATTGCGGTAGACGGCAAGAGGAGATGGACTCTTACAATACTTCGTGGTAAGAGACTGCAATATGTCGTGAGTCAGAGAGCCTTGGCCTTCACCCAGCAGTTAAATGGGCTGATAATAAACTTGTTTTCTTTCTTTACATCCACAATTTTGATGGAATGGAAGAGATGGAAAGATGAACATAATGGGCATGGCCGCTTTTCACAATCCTAACACGATGTTGTAAAGAATCGTGTCAAGATAGTGAATCGGTCTAAGAATGCCGACAACTGAAGAAAACCGTCTTAGTTCACGGCTGCCTTAGTCGCCGTCACTATGACGTTTGACGTTCACGTTTCAATGAAGTTAGGATTGACTTGTTTTCGCCAAACTATCTATTCCAGATGTGACAATCTTAGCTGATAAATCAATCAAATTGTCACGCCTTTTCCCCACCGGGATAGGCAGAGACAATGAAGCGCACTTGTCACGATCCTGACACAACATCCTCGCTTCCTTCACATTCACAATTCTCTTCATACAAGCTCTATGGTTATGGGCACTAGGCAACCTAGCTTTCTTGAGGATGTCTCCTAAATTGGCTATAAAAAAGGAAGCTTGCTCATGGGTCCAATCGTTATATTCGTTATATATCCAATCGTTATATAAAATGCATGTTATATCAAGTGCTTAATATATCAAATAGTTTGTAACAAGTGTAAAATAAATAAAAGGCGACCGTGGTGTAGTGGCAGTGCAATGGTTACGCAAGCCGAGAGCACGAGTTCGAAACCACTCATAGGTACCAATGTATCTTTGATACTTGGTACTTTGGTTGTTCTGTTTCTATGATACAAGCACTTTAGTAGCTTCGTATAGAAAGGTACAATATGGAAAAAATAAATGATTTGATTTTAAGGTCATAATTAATAGATGAATAAATTTTAGTTCTTATTACGACGTTAATAAGAGTCATAATCCGTGGCCTCGTTTTGCAATTATCAGCATTACATTTCTTCATTAACCCTTTCCGTACGGCGCACGCCAATTGGCGTGCGAACTAAAATGATGATATCTTCGCGAAACAAGTTTTGTTGATAATGTCCTTTCTATACAAGCTTATATACAATGTTCTTAATAATATACTAGCCTTCGTTTTGTAAATCACGATATTTAAAAATATGATCTTTTTTATCCACATACGGCAAAGGTAAATCAGAAATTGACAACATTTTGTCTGAACATGATAATGAAATAATATAATTAAAATAAAACATATTTATGTTCCTCATAAATATCGGTCGCATATATTGATAGATAAATATAATGGCAGATAAATCATAACATGTCCGAATTTGTTTGGAGATGATATATTTTTTTGCCAGGGATCTTATACAAAGTCGTTATTATTGAATAATAATGACTTTGTATTTATGCAATTTAATGTATATTAGTATACCGTCACGGTATTATATACTTTGGGGGATTCCTGTGGTAGTGCCTTACATCATACCGACATCAAGTTCAATGCCACTACGATTTGCATGAAATTACCTCGGGTACCGCAAACATTTCACAATGGACTCGCTAGGCGAGTTAGCGGCATTACAGTTTGAAATCAAAGGACTCGCTAAGCATTAAGTAAAGATAAATTTAAGTTTTTGCTATTTTCGTGGTCAAATAGTTATTATCAAACGGACATGAATAGCATGGTCGCATAATTAAAACAAGTAATTTAATGTTGTAAAATTTATTAATTCAGGCTGATACCTTAAATAACTAATTATAATTCCTCTAAGAATTTCATTGTTATGTTTATAATAACATAATATATTATAAATAATGTTAAAAGTTGTTTTGTTAAATAATTTATTGCTACAGGTTTTTTTTGTCGGTGACTCTGATAGTGTAACAAAGGCAACTCTTTTGAATATGAATTCTTTTTGTTACTTGCGCCATTTCTCGATAAATTTACTAATGAAATTATAGAAACGCTTTCTTTAGATAAACATGGTTGTTTGGTGAAAACAATTACTTTTTTTATTACTGCTTGGTTATAAAAATGAAAAAAGACAACAAATAAAGCACCGCTTCTTTTTACCCGAATACGGCGAAGCACCCGATAATGGGGAATGATTCAAACAAATTTTTTATCCAAAACTACTTGAAATACGTATTTCATTATAAACTATAATACACTTGTTCAAATTATATTTACGTGTGTCAATGACATAAGATGGAACCTCTACATATTAAAGGCGGTAGGTTAAAATCTTAACAAGTGATATTTTTTTTTAAAGCGGATCTGCAAACCTTTTTTTTTCCACAAAATTATAACCCCGAAAAAAATGTAAGTTGTTTATTTATTACACAATAAATATCGAATAGTTTGCACATAACAATATCAGATGAGAATATTATCTTGATTTTTGTTTTAGAGCGTGATTTTCCAGTACTCGGGTTTAAGATTTTGAGCTTACTTTTTATTAACGTAACTTCTTTAAAGGTCTTGGCTTGAACTTGTGACTGTGAACGTCATTGCCGCTTCTTTTCAACCCCCGACCCAAAAGAGGGGTGTTATAAGTTTAGCGCGTATGTGTATCTGTGTGTCTGTCTGTGGCATCATAGCTCCTAAACGAATGGACCGATTACATTGCGGTTTTGTTAGTTTGAAAGCTGACGTGATCGAGACGGTTTATAGCTAAAATTGATGAGGGTTTTGAAGGTCATCAGTTCGGTATTTACTTTTCAACATATCTGTGACCTCACGTTTGACACACCCATGTATATGAATATATGTGTGTTTTAACTGGTACCACTGAGCTACTCTGATGATAAAGCTCGAAGGTAGGAGATGAGTAAATCAACAAGAGATAGAACTATTGTGCTTTAACTAAAACGTTTACTTACTATGAGCTTTTAGCTGGGCCGTTATCAAATTGAGGACCGACGCGACGCAAGAGGTCCGCGGATTGACGTATTAAATTACACAAATTGTTTAAAAAAAACTAAAATATTATTAAATTAAACAATTTAAATTTATAACCAAAATGATTTAAATATAATTTACCATAGATGGTAAATTGACAAAATGTTTACCATCTATGGCGTAAATAAAATCTTTACCTACGATCGGCGCACGCCAATACGCGTGCCAGCGATAATAGCGGGCCGTACGCGGGTTTAATCTGCGTTGTTGAGCGTCGTGTTGAAAGGGTTAAACTTAAACATCTCTCTCCATTTAAAGTTCAGCCATTCATGGTTACGTAAGCGCACCAACTTAAGATACTTTGGTTCTTTGGCGAATATCCTCGTTCCGGATTCTATCGCGCAAAGAGACACCAATAATATATCTGCAAATATGAATTTACTGCAGTCGGCACCTTTGGTCGGCAGAGTGACGGCGACTGGGGCAGTAGTTAAGACTCGGTTTTTGCAGTCGTCGGCACTCTTGGACCTTTTATTGCTTATCATCAGGCGGGTCGAGTCACGAAAAAATAAAAAAAAGTAATGACTGTTCATTTGAGGGAACGAACTCCTCTGTAAAAAGACACTGGTTTGAGTTACCACACTCTAAAAATGTTAATACTGAATTTACAAATCAAAGAATAACAAAATTCTACTTAAATAATTCATAAACCCGTGGTTCTATTTATTTAGAACTTTATTACATTGAATACAAAGATGAAATTAATGTCGCCAGTTAACCTTTGGGTCTGAAAAGTAAGTTAAAAATAAAGAGCAAAGTTTACGAAACAAAAAATATTTGGAAAGAAAGGTCAATATCAACAGAATCGAATTTCATGTCTTATTTTACTACATTTTTTTAATTGTGGTCAATTTATGACAGCACCTCATATTGAAATAGAGTGCGGTTCATGAATGGAGCTGATTACTACTACAGTTAAAAGCCACAAGGAGCAGTTTCTACCACTTTGCCGGGGTAGTTGGAACCGGCAACTTTCAGCTGATTCTGGAATACGACTGAGTCAATTCACGGTCTGTACGTTTGAAAGTAGTGGTACTACTCCGAGCCGGCAGGGGAACCAACTCCTATTATTAGAGTCAACTCAATATTAACACAATCAAATTAAGGCGACCGTGGGTGGTGTAGTGGCAGTGCAATGGTTGCGCAAACCGAGAGCACGGGTTCAAAAGCACTTGGCGGTACAAATTTTTGATATATGTACTTTGGTTGTTCTGTTTCTATAATACAAGCACTTTAGTAGCTTAGTATAGAAAAGTAAATTATTAAAAAACTTCATAAGACCCCTAGCAAGATTAACAACCGGTTGTACCAAAAAGTTTCAATTTAAGAATTTAGTTTTACTTTATACTTATTCTATTATGTTTACTATTACGAAATCGTGATTTGGGTTGTTAATAATTTCATATCGAATTTACTGCCATTTATATATGTTTTTATCATTAAAAATAACAAAAGTAGTACATAGAAACCCAAAATGAATGATGTCCTTTAGCTCTGTATAAAATATCCGTTAAACGTAAATGTAAAATGTGAAGTTTTACATTTATCTTTACTTATTTGATACTTTTTACAAATTCGTGAATTATAATTTTTGGTACAACCGGCTGTTAATGTTGTGTAGAACCCGACGACGACGTTAACTCACCTGGTTATCGTTAACAAACCTGATAGAGGCTATTATGATTAAAAGGTAACGTACTATAACCATAACGACATCCTTATGACTGACTATATTGTTCACTATGCTTACATAAATTATTAGAGCATTGTATTCGTAGTCATTGGGTAGGTGCTGCTAAACACAGCCAACATATATTTATTCGCACATTGTTTATAAAGTTTTGGCATGTCTAGGCTAGTACTATTTACTTGTATATTATATTAGGTATACCTAAGGCATGTACACACTCTAAGTAAGGGCTAGGGTATTAAGGTAGGTATCACTTATTTTTATTTTTATTATTAGCTTTTTTATTTAGGCTAATTCAAGATGAAGAGCAATAATGGACGCGGTAACATGACGCTCGTCTATTAGCAATGAGTTGAATGACCGCAAGCGCGACAGCGCAAGTGGAGCTACAAGATCGTCGACGACTGAAAAAACTGTCTCATTTTACGGTTGCCTTAGTCGCCGTCACTATGCCGGCCATATATAATATATATAATGGTACCATACCGCTAATGATAATTAGCGTTATTCAGCGTTCAAGATCTTTTAAAAGATGATGCGAGAACTTTGCTGGAATTCCTCTTACCCGATTAGCAAAGTTTAATTAATAGTGTTAATGAAGAATCTATTGGTTTGTTGACTGTGAAGTCTTTGGATACTGTCAACGCATTACATTGGCTTTACTTTCATTGTGATATTACCATTTACATACTGTTGTTGCTATTGGTTCAAAGAACTTGCTTGTGGCGCTGCGATGAAGAAGCAACATAATACCGCTTATTTAGAAATTTCAATAACATAGTATTTTCTTAGATTTTGCGCGAACATTGATATTAATCAACATTTATTATATTGATATTCTACATTAGTATTAAACAAACTTTATGTAGCTTACTATCGCGTTTATTTTGGATTTAGTTTTACATTGTATTTTCTTAGATTTTGCGCGAACATTGATTAATGAATTAAACAAATTTTATGCGGGTTACAATCGAGTTTTTTTTGTTTTTGATTTTACATTTTTATATTATTATTCCGACGTTTCGAGAGCTTTGTAGCCTTTGTGGGTGGATGCAACTGGCATCTTGTCGTTCGAAATGGCGTTCTGAGGAGGAGGCCTATGTACAGCAGCAGTGGACTCCTTCTGGCGATGATAATGATGATCATGATGATGATGATGAACATTAAGATTGAAATACACATGTCCTTTCTAAATCTTTGTACTTAAAGAGTGGAACGCGTTCCTGTATCACAAAACATAGAACGAAACATCCGACTAATTGAAATTACTTGTTAGTTTCGTATTGCACATCTTTTAGGTTGATTGGATTTGGTTAACTCGTAATTGTCGTTACTATTTTATTGTGCCTTGACATCTGACCTCAACCTGCCTGAGGGTACGTATATTGGAGTTCTAAGAGTGCCGACGACAGAAAAAAAAAACGGGTTGAAGTGAAAACTTGAATATTAACGGTGTGCATAAATAATATCCCAAAAGTCACGGATGGCTGTTTTTGTGGTGCTAGTTGCTACATTAATGTATGGAAAGTTGGTGTAGCAGAAGAAGCATGAATTAACGCTGTAAAAACGCTGTAAACGCTGTAAAATTGATGGTTTGGGCACATAAAAAGGATGAGTGAAAGTAGATTGACGTAAAGAATTTATAAATCCTATGTGAATGGATGCGTTAAAAGGGTAGGCCCAGGAGGGTGTATGCCGACCAAATCGGAGACATCCTCAAGAAACTTAGGTTGCCTAGTGCTCATAACCACAAAGCTTGTATGAAGAGAATTGTGAATATAAAGAAAGCGAGGAAGTTGTGTCAGGATCGTGGAAAGTGGCACTCCATTGTCTCTGCCTATCCCTGTATGAAAAAGGCGTGAATTTGATTTATCGATTGATTTGGTTAACTCGTAATTGTCGCTACATTTTTATTGTGCCTCGACATCTGACCTCAACCTGCCTGAGTTGTCAGTTGTCTTGCCGACGATTGAAAAAAAAAAACCGTTTACGGTTGCCTCAGTAGCCGTCACTATGCCGACCAAATTATAGAATTAACTCTACAAGTGGGTTGATGTAGTTATTTTGTAGCTTCTTCTAAAGAAAATTTTAGTAAGTATATACATAGGTACTATTATTACCTATATATACATACATACTACTACAGTATATACATAATATATCTTTTAATAGCCTAAATTACTGGGCAACAAAAACACGTGACATTTTTGTATGTAAAATTATGACAAAACAATTCGTCGCTAAATAATGAACAATAAGAACGGCATGTAGTTTATTTCAACTGACGAGATAATTTATCTCGGCGAACGTAAGAACAGGTAGTAATTGGGATTTATGCCTGTTGCCGGCATTGATTGGTGCCCTAGGTGGACTACGGGGAATGATGGTCGTGTGCCCAGTCTGCCGATTCAGGGTAGTACCACCACGTACAAGTGTTAATGACAAAGTTGTGTTTCGGGATCAGCTTGAATAGTAGATGCGACTGGTACATGGAGTTATTTGATTAAAGTAGCAGTTACCTCCGTTCATGGACCGCACACCAGCTTAACTTCGGGCGGGGTGATTCAGGCCTCTAATTTTTTTTTAATTTTGACCATCTAATACGATTAGCTTGCCTGATTGGCTTTGTGTCGTAACGATGCGCGTATTTTCGTGTATTTGTAAAGATGTAAAGATTCAAGGTTATAGGATGCCATATCGAGTGCTTGTGGTCCACTTAGAAAATAAAATGAAATAGGTACTAACCCTAATTTACAAAACAATTTGTTGTTACCCATTCCGCAATTAGGGTTACCAAAAAGTATTTTACATATAATTTATAACATATGAATAATGACACATAATTTAAACTTTTTTTCTTTTTATAATTTACATATAATTTCCTAAGCCCAGGATGTCCTAAAACTTGACCAGACTCACCGGAGGAGGGGTAGCAGGGTCCTCTTAACGTGCGATGAGTATTCCTGCGATCCCAAAGCTGCCTGCCCTACCATTATGAACGACAATATACCGGTGGATGCAACTGGCAGCTTGTCGGTCCGAATGGCGTTCTAAGGTTTGATTTACAACTGAAAGAGTTGACTGTAAAAACCGAGTCAGTTTACGGTTGCTACAGTCTCCGTCACTATGACGGTCATAATATTAATTAAAGCTATAAAAATAAAATCATTTATTTCGCATAATAGGAGCATCCGGCTCTGCGCATTGTCAGACTCTGCCTTGATATGAGAAAGGCATATGAATAGAAGACACCACAACAAACTTGTGTATCATTATCAATCAACATTATGAATTTCGTTTAATCCTATAATCTTGAATGACTGTGTTTGTCCTTAATTAGTTCTTGCCACGAATCAGACACTAAGTGAATTGGTATCACAAACCAAAATACCATCTAATGCCGATACCAATATAACTTTGGTATACGTATAAGAACTTTGGTCGCCCAGTTGACGACAGGCGTGGACGAACGGTTTAGCGATTGGTTTGTTGCGCGTAAAGTCCCGGGTTCGATTCCTGGTCGGAGCAAATATTTGTTTCATAGCTTTTATTTGTAATATTTAATAATTATAATAAATATTGCAAATATTTGTTAAAAAAGAAGAGATGAATATTTGCTTCGGGTCTGGTAATCAAAGAGTGGTAGGCAGTGGTACCCAGTCTGCCGATCCGGGGTAGTACCACCACTTACAAGTATACAGACCGTGAAGTGATTTGGTCACGTTTCGGGATCAGCTTGTAAGTTGCCGGTTCCATCTAGGCCGGCATAGTGGATGTGATTGCTACTCACAGTTATTGAATTGTAGTAGCAGTGACATTCATTCATGGACCACACTTCGGCTTAAGATCAAGCGGGGTGTTGTCATATGTCGAGTCACAATAAAAAATTAAAAAAGTTTCTATAATACAAGCCCGTTTACTATCCTAGTATTTAAGTATGAACAAATAAAATAATATATTCTAGTCAACCCTAACAGTGAGCTGGTCACGACCGAACGACAGCCTTTACATAATTGCATGGCAAAACGAAACGAGTTTAAAAATACACCAATATGTTACCAAATTTTGAACAAGTTTGTTTTTGGCATGATGCATGTGGTAACTATGTGCAATTTGTCATAGGTAATTGCCAGCGCTGGATTAAGCCAGTAGACACCCCTGGACAACGTTTTTTTTTTTATTGTGACTCGACATTTGACATCGACCTGCCTGATGATAAGCAAGAGGAGATCCAAAAGTGCAGACGATTGAGACAACCGAGTTTGTTCACGGCTGTCTCAGCCGCCGTCACTATGCCGGCCAAAGGTGCTTCTTCACGCATCGCTTGAAGGATCCAAGGTTATAGGAGGGAGAGAACACATGGGCTGGCAAAGCATTCCACTTGTCGATTGTTCTACAAAGAAAAGATGCACCGAACTTTTTAGTTCGACTACCGATTCTGTCGACAAAATGTGAATGCTTCCCCTGACCAGTGCGGGTGTTACGGGTGTGAAAGGACGAGATAGGAACAAGGTTAAAGAGCTCCTCGGAACATTCCCCGTGGTATAGGCGATAGAGGACGCACAGAGCCGCCATGTCTCTGCGTAATTGCAGAGGCTCCAGAGTTCGTGACGACAGGCGTGGACGAACGGTTTAGCGATTGGTTTTTTGCGCGTAAAATCCCGGGTTGGAACAAATATTTGTTTCATAACTTTTATTTGTAATATTTAAAAACTATATTAATAATTATTTAATAATTATATTAAATATTGCAAATTATGTTAATAAAAAAAAGAGATGGATATTTGCTTCGGGTCTGGTTATCAAAGAGTGGTAGGCAGTGGTATCCAGTCTGCCGATCCGGGGTAGTACCAGTAGTACTTGGTCACGTTTCGGGATCAGCTTGTAAGATGCCGGTTCCAACTAGGCCGGCATAGTGGATGTGGTTGCTACTTACAGTTGTTGAATTGTAGTAGCAGTGACATCCATTCATGGACCACACTGTCAAATGTCGAGTCACAATAAAAAATATTAATAATATCGATTTGGTCACCGCCTAAACCGCTCCGCTTAACTTTTCGCTGATTTTTTGTTCCCAGCCTTAGTTCAGTCCTTTGCTTTGTCAAGAAAAAGTTCCCTGATTACAATTTTATTAATATTTTAGCATTTCATTTGGAAATACCATTATCACGCAGACTTTGTTTAATCTAAGTAACACATCACGATGTTGTTGTCTCTAATATTTTTGGCACAAAGAAGAGTTAAATAAATATTTTACTCATTATCTAAATCATTTAGACAGATTCAACAAGATATACATATACATAGTTAGTTTTAACTATATTATAAAATTTACTAATTTGCGTCATAGAAATGTTAATAAAGAATATTATTACTTTCTTATTATTGGAACGAAGTTCCTTATCGCGCGGTGCGAAAGGGGGCTAGACGGAAAAAATTAAGACCAAAAGTTGTAACGACACTTTTTGCTGTAGTTGTAAGCCGTGCGGCGTGTGCGTGTTTCTCTGTCTGTCTCTCTCTTTCTCTCATAGAAAGCAAGCCAGTTATTTTTGTTGAGTGTATACAGGTTTTTTGTACATAATAAATAATAAAAATAAAATGTTATAATAATAATAATGAAATATTAGTATATCTTAAAAAAAATATTACAATTCCTTCACTTATTAATCGAAAGGAACTTCGTTCCATCCGGGTGTCCCTTGACACCTCTCAAGTTTTTTATTATTATTGTAGATCGACATATGACAGCGTCCGCCTGGTGTTAAGCTGGAGTGCGGTCCATAAATGGAGGCGACTACTACCACAGTTAACAAGTAGCATTATGCAGGCCGACCGTGTAACTCAATGACAATGAGCTTTTGTTTTGAGAGTTGAACTCCATTAATGAATTTAATATTAAGTTGCGACCGCGCAACACTGAGAATCGATGTTCATTTTCATTAACAGTTCAAGCTAATTGAAACTCATTGTCCGAATGAATAAAAGTTGTTTTTGACACTAACAGCGATCGCGTAACTTTTTGACAAATGGGAATGAATTTCATTGAAGGCCGGCCCCCTGGTTGGAACCGGCAACTTACAAGCTGATCCTAAAACGCTACTAAGTCACTTCACCGTTTGTACACTTCTAAGTAGTTCTAAGTTCTAAGTTGTACACGAGTGGTGGACTGGGCACCACTGCTCAACACTCTTAGACAACCAGAACTGGAGCAAATATCCGACACTTTTGGATCAACAAATATTTGTAATATTCAATTTCATACTTGTTTCAAAGCTTTTATTTGTAATATTTAACAAATAAAAGCTATGAAACAAATCTTAGGCCCGACCGGGCTTAACCCTGGGGATCGAACCCTGGACTTTACTTACGCGTAGTAATTACATGTATCTTGTTGGAAAAAATGTATGCTGACGAAACTGCCGCGTGATTATTTACCGTTGCTTACGTGTATTTTTTTAGGGATTAGTTTTAAAATAATACTATAGGTAAAAAAAAACTAAAAAACTTTACGGACGTTGTGAAATGAAACGCACCCGTTGAAATTGTAAAGAGGACTAATTTATTTGACATAAAAAATAGAATATCAAAAACAAAAGAATAAATCCGTTTGAAAATGACATTTTATTTTTAATGAAAATGAGTTATACAATGTGCGAACTTTTTAAGGTCGGCACAAGCTCTACGGTTATAGGTGCTAGGCAACCCAGCTTTCTTGAAGATGTCTCCAAAGTATAAAAGTATCTCTTGAATAAATAAAATGTTCTCTTTTATTATGTTTTTATTGTGACTTTACGTATGACAGCATCCAGCCTGAGGATATTATGACATACGTTTAAAAAATAAACGTATGTCATATCCACAGGTAGGCCTCCCACTAGGTAGACTGACGACATAGTGAAAGTCCTAAACAACCGGTGGATGCAACTGGCATCTTGTCGTTAGGAATGGCGTTTTAAGGGGGATGCCTATGTTCAGCAGTGGACGTCTTCTGGCTGATGATAATGGATTAGTTGATCCATAAATATACATTTTAGGATGAGTATCCAAAGTAAATGTTTTGTATAGAAAGGTTTTTCTAGATCGTTTAATTATATTTCCGAAATTTACAAATATTATCGCTTAGCTCTACGACATGATATCTTATCGGTGTGTGATAAGAATCTTTAGGATTCCCTAGCCGAGGACATTTTTTAATAATTTAATGTTATTAAAATTTTACTTTACAATAAAGAAATACAATAGTAAAACTATTATATTTCATAAGGCGACCGTGGTGTAGTGGAAGTGCAAGGTTACGCAAAACCAATGTATCTTTGATATATGTACTTTGGTTGTACTTTGTTGTTTAAATGAAAAAAAAATTAATAAGAACTGTGTTTGGTTATAATATACAATTCTATGCGTTATACGAGGCAGACCCAGGAGGTTGTTTTCCGCCCAAATCGGAGATATCCTCAAAAAAGCTGCGTTGCCTAGTGCCCATAACCGTAGAGCTTGTATGAAGAGATTTGTGAATTTGAGGGACGCAAGAAAGTTGTGTCAGGATCGTGGCAAGTGGCGCTCCATTGTCTCTGTAAAAAGGCATATTTTGATTTGATTTTATACTATAAATTCTTTCTTTATTTTTAGACGCGATATCTGACCTTGACTTGCCAGATGGAGATCCAAAAGCGCCGATGCTGGCTAAAGGTCTTGAAGTAATCTATATTATAGTGTGTATAAGCTATTTTATATTAGTCAATAAATCAAATTGTTACTCCTTTTCCTCACAGGGATAGGCAGAGACAATGGAGCGCAACTTGCCACGGTCCTGACACAACTTCCTCGCTTCCTTTACATTTCACATCCACAATTCTCGTTATACAAGCCTATGATTGTGGGCACTAGGCAACTCAGCTTTTTTAAGGATGTCTCCGATTATATATTTTTATATTACTGAAGCCATTATTTAATGGGACGGTCAAACTCGTGTATCGTATATTTTTACTGCCAAAAAAACATTTTAATATGTATTGTCTACAAAACTAACTATAAATACATCTATAGTTATGTATATAAAGTCACGCTTTCTGACAATGTCTGTATTATTTTTATCTTACTGTCCGACGATGTTTGGCAACTGTAAGGTCGCCCGTCTATATGAAAAGCGAGACGCCGCCAACTGAAGATTTTGGGTTTCTGGTGGCCATTTATTTAATTTATACTGCATTCATTACTCCTGGTTGTTGCTCAAATCATCTATAAATAACCCGTTTGGCGTAGGAGTTAGTTTGTCTGTGGATGAACGGCCTAAACGTTATGATGAAGACGTATTTATTCCGGGATAGCATTGCTCTTGAGTTAGCAAGGACATTAACGTGTTTATAAATATAGGTTTTTTTTAATGATTCCAACATACGGAATACTCCTATTGTGTGCCTAAAATGTTCAATATTTAAAGTATTGTTATTTTAATATTTGTTTTCAATAAAATACAAAGTTATACATAATATATTCTTGCTTAATTTTGTAATATTATAAACTGACAAATATTTGTCTAAAACAGAATACATAGATAAAATCAAAATTAAAATTTTAAAGGAACCCCCGAAACGCCTGGAACTACTTTGGTCATATCATCAGCTTTATAGTAATAAACAACATTATTCATTGCTCAATAGTTATATCCCTTTAATATCCCTTGGATCCTTATGGTGCATCATCAGATAACTACTCTAGGTCTTCAATTTGATAATGGCCCAGCTAATGGCTCATAGAGAGTAACAATTTTAGTTGAAGCACTATGATATTATCTGTTATTGATTTGCTGATCTGAGAGGATTCATGATCAGATACTCCCGATCTTCAATTTGATAACGGCCCAGCTAAAGGCTTAGTTAAAGCACTACAGTTCTATCTCTTTTTTTTGCTGATCAATTGATATCAATTTGCTGATCTGAGAGGATTCATAATGGTGCATCATCAGATTGCCCGGTCTTCAATTTGATGACGGTCCAGCTAAATGCTCTTAGTGAGTAACAATTTTAGTTAAAGCACTATAGTTCTATCTCTTGTTAATTTGCTGATCTGAGAGGATTCATGATGGTGCCTCATCAGATACTCTCGGTCTTTAATTTGATAACGGTCCAGCTAATGGCTCATAGTGAGTAACAATTTTAGTTAAAGCACTATAGGTCCATTTCTTGTTGATTTGCTGATCTGAGAGGATCCATGATCAGATTTTTTAGATCCGGAATGTTTTATTTTATCGCACTAACTTTTCTACACTTAGTTTCCTACCTTCAAGACAAATCTAATAAGTCCAAACTTAGTATACCAAAAAAAAGTTTGAACACATCCAGGATTTCGTCTCCTACCTTCGAGTTCCATCATCAGAGTAGTTCAGTGGTACCAGTTAAAACACACATGTATTTGTATACGTTTTTATTTCAAATGTTAAGTCACAGATTTGTTTAAAAGTAAAGTAAATACCTATAAGGCTGGGAATACAAGTCCGATTTTCCTCTTCGATAGTCCGATCCGATTGTCTGATCAGACAATCGGAAAGCACTCGTGCCATACATTTGTATGAATACTTAATACACGTCAGATCCGATAGTCGGATCGGATGTCAGAATCGGAAACAACGCCAAGGCGCTTACGATTTTATGGCAGATCCGATTGTCTGAAGGTGCAGTTTTCATACAGAATACAGAAACAAAATAGACGTCCGATTCCTACTTCCGATTTGTAAATAATTTGCTCAGCAATATCGGACGTGTATTCCCAGCCTTATGCGTATTTAGGACGACAACCCTTGTACGTCGCTATGCGACGAAGATTGTTATTTTATGTCAAATAAATTTGCCATTGTTAAAACACGTAAAAAATGTTATAATTTTTCCCCTAAAATATTCAATCAAGGTAATCGATCTAAATTGCAAACCAACCTCGCCATATGAATATTTTAAGGGAAAAATTATAACATTTTTTACGTATTTTAACAATGGCATATTTATTTGACATAAAATAACAATCTTCGTCGCATAGCAACGTACAAGGGTTGTCGTTCTAAACAGCGCGTCTAAGATCGCTACCGCAGCTAACAAATCGAGCTGATGACCTTAAAACCCCTGATCAGATCTTCATCAATTGTAGCTAAGAACCATCTCGATCACGTCAGCTTTCAAATGAAACAAACCGCATCGTAATCGGTCCATTCGTTTAGGAGCTACGATGCCACAGACAGACACACAGATACACAGAGCCACAGATACACAGATACTCAGATACACAGATACACAGATACACAGATACACAGACAAGTCAAACTTATAACACCCCTTCTTTTTGGGTCGGGGGTTAAAAAACAATAAAAATAAAACATGTTGTACAACTGGTACCCCTTTCACTAAAAAGCGAGATCACTTTTAAGTGATCGCTTTCCAGGCAATCAACCTTAAGGTAGTGAAATAGGTTATTTTTTATTTTATATTTCTTTATTATACATTTCTATACTCAGCTACTAAAGTGCGTGTATCATAGAAACAGGATAACCTAAGTACATATATCAAAGATACATTGGTAACGGTGAGTGGTTTCAAACCCGTGCCAATCGGCTTACATAGCCATTGCACTGCCACTACACCACGATCGCCTTAATTTTTATTGTGGATTGACATACTTTTTTAAATTATGACTCACCTGCCTGCTGGTAAGCATGATGGAGGTCCGAGAGTGCCGACGACTGAAAAAAGTTAGTTGGAGTGCGGTCCAAGGAAAGATGTGACTGAATCAATAACTCTAAGTAGCAGTAACATCCGCTAGTTAAAACCGGCAATTTACAAGCTGATCCCAAAACGCGAAAGTGGTGTTACAACCACGGATTAGAAGACTGGACACCACTTCCTACCACTCTTTGACAATCAGTACCCGGAGCAAATATGAAACAAATCTTTGCTCCGATAGGGACCTGATCGAACCTGGGACTTCACGCGTAACGAACTGGTGTGCTAATTAATGCACCACGCCTGTCGTCAAATAAGGTTTAATTTTTTTAAAGAATTATTATTTCTTAATTGTGGCTGAGAACCTCAAGCTGCGCAAATATGCTAATCTCGGTACTGGTTACGAATTTTCGCCGTTTGGGGTCGAGACGATGGGCCCTTGGGGACCCTCAGCTAAGCGCCTGCCCAAGGAGTTGTCCAAGCGGCTGACGGAGAAGTCTGGAGACAGGAAGGCTGGTAATTATTTCTGCCAACGTATTAGCCTTGCTATACAAAAGGGAAATGTTGCCAGTCTCCTTGGGACTATCTCTGATTGTGGCTCGATTTGTGATAGTACCTGCCAGGAGAGGTGGACTGGCCTGATGGTCCTGTAATTAAGGCGACTGCTACTACAATTAAATAACTGCAAGTTGTTTTGTCCCTGAGACATATAGAGTTTTATGTGAAAGACGGAACTTGCAACTTATAAACTTCAATGTCAATATTTAGTTACAAAACAGGTTTTTACGAAATAAAACAAGTACTAAATATATTTTAAATTTATTGGTGCAGTAAACGACTGGACTTTTTCTGCGAAATTGTCGATGTTATTGTGGTTTGTACGAAATGAGGATACTGAGGGACATCCTCGAATCCTGTCATCAAATGTTTATATTTATATTTGTCATTTTATATTATTTGATAAATTATTAAAAGATAACCATACTAAAGTGAAGTTGGTTGGAGAGTTAAACTTCACAAAATGGCGCCGATTCCGTCCTATTCTTATTTTAATCGCATTATAGTAATTATTAACGATAAATAAGTTTTTTTTTTCGTGAGTCCATCTTTTTTACTTGACTTGAAGTAAGGGAAAGTCTAAGAGCGTCGACTACTGAAAAAACAAACGTTTACGGCTATTTTAGTCGCCGTCACTACGCCGGGTAGAGGTGCTTTTTGACGGTTCGCTCAAAGGGTTCAAGGTTAACGTTCGTTATTCTTACAATTTTTTTTTTATTGTGACTCGACATATGAAAGCACCCCGCTTGATGTTAAGCC
The DNA here is from genome assembly GCA_905220615.1 of Tinea trinotella. NCBI lineage: Eukaryota > Metazoa > Arthropoda > Insecta > Lepidoptera > Tineidae > Tinea > Tinea trinotella. The sequence continues at coordinate 8,950,440 of HG992314.1, forward strand.
AAAGTGTGGTCCATGAATGAATGTCACTGCTACTACAATTCAATAACTGTGAGTAGCAATCACATCCACTATGCCTGCCTAGATGGAACCGGCAACTTACAAGCTGATTCCGAAACGTGACCAAATCACTTCACGGTTGTACTTGTAAGTGGTGGTACTACCCCGGATTCGGCAGACTGGGTACCACTGCCTACCACTCTTTGATGACCAGACCCGAAGGAAATATCCACTTTTTTTTTAATTACCAAATATTTGCATTATTTAAATATAATATTATTTTTAATTGTTTTGTGAGATAATTAATTGTCAACTCAGAAAGCATTCCAATACAGGAAACATCCTAATACAGGAAACAGGGATAATGAGCCCATAAATAGTTTTCCCTTTGTGTCAACATTGTATATATATATATATATATATATACATTAGATTTATGGTATAAATTCCCTTCGTTAATCCAAGTACTTTCACTCATCTATCCATGTGCCCAAACAATCGAAGCATGTCAATTCTTTTCACAACATCTTTCAAACCACACTTATCGAGCTCTGTGCTATTCCTTATTCTATCCGCTATCGTTACTCCAATAATCAATTTATTAATAACAAAAATACAGACCCTTAAGTGACTTAGTCGCGTTTCAGGATTAGCTCGTAAGTTGTCGGTTTCAACCACGCCTTCATTCAAGAGTGATAGGCAGTAGTACCCACTCTGACGATCCGCGATAGTACCACCAATTATAAATATACAGACCGTGAAGTGATTTAGTCGCGTTTCGGGATCAGCTTGTAAGTTGTCGGTTCCAACGGTTGGTGGATGTGACTGTTATTTACAGTGATTAAATTTGTAGTAGCAGTGGCATCCATTCATAGATCAAACCTTACAAAAGCGTAACATCAAGTTGGGTTTTGTCATATGTCGAGTCACAATAAAAAAGACAGGCAAAAGCCTTACTTAATACAAGACAGAGTTAACGGTCATTGTTAACTCTGTCTTGTCTTAAGGCGACCGTGGTGTAGTGGCTACGTAAGCCGAGTGGCACGGGTTCGAAACCACTCACCGGTACCAATGTATCTTTGATATATGTACTTTGGTTGTCCTGTTTCTATGATACAAGCATGTAGCGTCGTGTACTAAACACGATGCTACATGACTCGTTTGCTGTGACGAGGAGTTTCAAATAAGCCGGCATCCACACTACATCACACAAGGTATGACGTTCTACGGCTATTATGCACGAGGTGCTCCGACGGGTTCTGTCCGTGGACGTCCACTCGTTGTCGGCAGTTATCTGTCGACAGGGAATCTTACCCGCGAGCTTCGGGTCCACTATCCGTCGGAGGTTATTCATCTACGTGCTGAGTCGGAGCGTTATTACCTTGCTGGTTTCGGAACTTCTCGTCAGATCGAGCGGATATCTTATGCCGCCGATCTATTTACCACAACACGTCGGGTTTTCGTCGTGCCAGTCTACACGTCGGGATTCCGCCGTGCCCTTTAACCGAAGACTGCGAGTCGACGCGTCTGATGGCCGCCCTCATCGCGTCGTGCATCGTGCCAGCAGCCGTCGACTCAATATTTCTTTTCTATATCATTTACGTCGGCGTACCTACGCCGACATCATATTTAATAATTGTCGTAATTTATATAAATATTGTAACAGTTATTTATTTGTATATTAAAATGACATCCGTTACGTTTTTTATTTCACGACAAGCACTTTATAGTAGGGGAGCCCAAGCGGGGATTTCTGGATTTACTCCAGCGTGACAGATTAAGTTACGGGAGATACCTTGTACCCTGTAGAGTATATCTACCAAGTATTAGCCCTTAATACAGGGGGGTACGTGTATGGCAGCTGGTCAGAATTGTAAAAAAAAAACGATCTTTGAATATACTCGAGCGCGTCAGATTAAGCTAAGGTGAGTTAATTACATACTAATAAGTGCACATTTTCTTAATCTGACGGATTGAGTATGACGGAAGAGAATGGGAAGGTCACAAACTTGTAAAAAAAAATCGTCACCTGGACATTCTCGAGCGCGGTCGATTTTAATTTTATTTTGAAGAAAAATGACCAAGAATTACTAAAAAACTATAATCTGTCAATTTCAACAAGCCGAAGTATCAAAAATCGTTGATAAAGTTTTGTGCGAGCAGTTGCAGTAGAGCATGTATTCCCCACTCCGCGTCTCTCGTTCCCTTTCACTTCTTCTTTATCTATTACTCTCTCGCACAGTCTTAATATACAGGGTGTTACAAAACACCTCCTAAAGCCAAACCCCCTTAAAGGTGTTAAATGGTCTCTTATAAAATATTTATTTCAATAATGTGCCAACCCTGTTTCAGTGAAATTAAACAGTAAATTACATAGAACATATATTTTATGGAACGCGTATGAACATTTTGACCTAATGTACAATGTAAAAAAGTATAAACTGTACAAGAAAGAAGATTTTAAGATCTTATCTTAATAAGATCTTAATAACCATAAATTATATATACTTTTTCGTAGATAACAACGTCACAATTAATAATTAACATTTTACATTAAGGGTTCAAAATGTGCTCCGCCTTGCTCGATGCACATCCTCGCCGGTACATGGGCTGTATGGCATTTCGCACCATTGTTGGTGTTATCTCCACAACAGTGGGCAATCTCCATACGCTTCCCCCACCGCTAAAAGGGTATATAGTACACTAGCTGTGCCCGCGACTACGTCCGCGTGGAATAGTGATTTTGGGAATCATATTAATTTTTTGTTTACCTACCTGCTCAGCTTTATTATAAATTACCTATAGCTGTTACCCGCAACTTATTTTAGACGATTAAATTACGTAACTAATAGAATATATTTTAAAGTAGTTTTAAAAAGAATATATTTTAAAGTACTTCTGCGTAAATTATATTTTCAGTATTATTTTCTTGTGCGCAAATCTCGCAACCGCTTTGCAGCAGCAGTCTGCCGAGAACGCTGAGTCCTTTTTCTAGGCATTACAGCGACGAAGAAAGAACGAAGGAAATGAAAACTTAACCAAACTAACTGTATGCTTAAACTAAAACCTAACCTAATAAGAAATGTAAAACCTAACCTTAAAAGAATGTAGATGACACCTACAGGTATTATTTTCAACAAAACAAAAAATGTGCTATTGTGAAAATATTAGAAACAAAATACTATACTTAAAACAAACACTACCTACTATAGAGAAAACTACTACAAAATGAAATTGTATAAAAAAGGGGTTTTTGCACGATGATATTATATCGTAAAAACAAATTAACGCTGCATTCAACCGATCAGTAGTGAGCCGACCGCATAGTATGCTTGTCTGTCTATAAATGACGCGCCCCTCCACTTTATTAGTTTATTTAAATGTGTGAATGCAAATATTACTAACTATACTATTAAACTTCATCACGTTCGTTCCTCCTTTGTGTCTATCCAGCAACTGAATAACCAATTACCGCATTTTCGGTGTGTTTTATCCAATTTTTATATTTGCTCGTATGCGTAAATGCAGTGGAGGGGCGCGTCATTTCGGCTTAGACAGACTATACCTCGTAGAGCTACACCCCCCTCCGCCTCGCCCGCAAGCACCGCCTCTCCTCGCCCGCCGGTTAGCGCTTATCATGCGACGCGTGTGAATTTTGTTTCAGAGTTATTTTAAAATTGTATTATCTTATAAGATGTTTATGGAAATTAGGTGATGTCAATGACAATTATGTTCACAGTTAAATACTCTTAATTAATAAGACATTTATTTTGATAAAGAATAATATTATTATGTTAATACAACTCTGACAAATAATTTGTAATAATGCAATAATTCAGACCAAATTTGACTATCATAAAAACGGTTATTGTGAGTTAATCTTAAAAGATAGACATATACGGTCGCGGACATTTTTTTAGATAATTTAAAGAGGAATAATTCTTTCATACATATTTTTTGGGTATCTCTAACGGTTTTCGCAGCGCACGCAACGGAAACCCTCAAAGACGAATAATATTTCCCGTTTTTTCCACATTTTCGACTGTTTCTTCGCTTCTATAAGTCGCAACGCAATGTTCTATAGCCTAAAGCCTTCCTCGATAATTAATCTATCCAACACAAAAAGAATTTTGCAATTCGAACCAGTAGTTCCTGAGATTAGCGCGTTTAAACAAACAAACAAACAAACAAACAAACAAACAAACAAACTCTTCCGCTTTATTATATTAGTATAGATAACATTTAATTTTTTATATCAACTAAACTTTAAAATTCGATAGGTCCTTACGACGTTCGATGGGTCCCAAGAGGCTAGGGCTCCCCTACTATTTTCATAATCTGATTCGGAATAGGAAGGTCACAAATTTGTAAAAAAAAACAACGTCACCTTGACATTCTCGAGCGCGGTCATTTTTGGTTTTATTTTGAAGGAAAATGTTCAAGAATAACTGAAAAAATATAATCAATTTCAATAAGCCGAAGTAGCAAAAATTGTTGATAAAGTTTTGTGCGTGCAGTTGCAGTTGCTTAGCGTTGTAAATAACATGTCTATTGCTGTAGTTTATTTGTTGTGTTTTGATACAAGTTTATTCAATTAAATTTGTGAAATTTTATGAATTAAATTTGTGAAGGTAATATTCACTGATACAATGAGTGATAACACCGTACAGTGTGTATTTTGTCAGCAAAATACATTTGATAAAATTCATTTATTTACATCAGAAACTTTACTAAAGTGTCTTTCGATTCTGGAGTATCGGCGTAATAAACCGGTCCTTAGAAAATCACGAACCACGTATGATAATGTGGAATTATCTGCTGACACATCTTTGAATGAAGGGTATCATAGGCAATGTTACAAATTATTTACTGCTGTTAAAATACCCCCTAATTTTAAAAAGTCAGAGCAAGAAAGCGCAGCAGAATGTGCTATTGCACTGGAAGTTCCTGCGGAAAAAAATGAGTCACATGTTCCTGTAACTTCTACGTCATCTCAGGCTGCTAGTGCATCGACAAACGAGTAAGTGCTTCCTTATATTATGTATTACTACAAATTTATTTTATATACACATAAATATTGAATTTGTCATCAAATTCTTAGAAAAATCATTTTTAATGCTAAAATATCAATATCATGTTATGAATTATTCAGTTTCTCATTTCAAAAATATTTTCAGAGTGGAAGTTTCAAGCAACCCTGAGCAAGTCCTCGAAGATGATCAATTGCGTATCGATAAGCCTGTCAGTAATGATGATTTGCCACCTATTAAATGTTTTATATGCGAAAGACAACGTAGACGAATAAATGGGCGTGAAGTTCTATTGGCTGTGAATAGATTTCGCACAATAGATTCATTAAAAAGTGCTGCCACTGAACACAACGACACCAAAATGTTGGAAAAAATTAGTTCCTTTTCTAGTGGTGCATGTATTACTTACCATAAATTTTGCAAAGATAAATACTTGCGAAATATGTCACGGGAGGAGAATATTGAATTCTACAAGAAAAGAAAAGCATCGAACACCGCTTATTCGTTGCTATGCGAAATGTTGGAAGAGCGCGTGATCAATAACAACGAATGCCTATTTTTTGATCATGTTAAGAATGAATACCAACAGTTATTAACAGAACAGTCAAAATTAATATCGGATTCTATAAGCAGTACTTCATTTTCGGATCGTCATCTAGAAAGAAAGGTAATGGATACTTTTGACAATAAGATCAAGATTATTTATGCAGAAAAGAAAAAGTTTCTTGCTCCATTTTCTGCGTCCATTTTAACATATAAAGATTTGTTCAAAGAAATGGCAATAAAAGAAACAGTTCGATCTGTAGCAACACAACTCCGAGAAGAAATTCTTAACTGTACCAGAAAAAAATTGGCTGAAGACTGTACTGCTGAAGATTTGATTGCAGGAGAGTGCAATTACGTGCCAGAGCTTTTGACATGCTTCTTACAAACATTAGTTTGGGGTGATATTTCTCATCAATCAAAAAAAACACGTGAAAATAAAAAATATAATAAAGATCTTACAATTTTTTCCCTTGGGCAAGATTTGATGTACGCTGCCTTCAGTCACAAAATTAAAACATCAAAACATATTACTCTGGGTATGGCAGTGAAAAGTTTATGTAATAGCAAAAAGATCATTAATATACTGTCCAAATATGGACACTGCTGCTCTTATACTACATTGGAAGAACTAGAGACCGAAATGACATTTTCAACAGCAAACAGTACATACGTGTGTCCTGAAAATATTTTACGCCGGCCGGATTTGAATACTGCAGTAGCTTTTGACAATTTCGATCGCTTTGTCGAAACACTGAATGGTAAAGACACTTTACACGACACGGTGGGAATAATTTACCAAGATATTATTCAAAATAAAGAAATGATGTCCGCAGAATCTCTAAATGTTTGTGAAAATGAAAATTCAACTACCAATGACACTGTATATGGTAACTTTACAGATACATCTGTAATCACTACGCAAAAAAAGCGGAAACGCCGAGCCTTTGATGAAATAACCTTCGATATGCATCCGTATACAAAACGATTAAGAATTGCATTCTGGAATGAGCTAGACATTGCTAAACTCAATCAAATTCCAAATAATTTGATAATGTCAAAACAATTGGATATTGTGTGGATGTTGTTGCATCTACATAGAGTATCTGATGTTCCAATGTGGGTAGGATATCATAGTAAAATTTTCATTGACAAGTCATCAGTTCAAAAAGTTTCTTACCTTACACCAATAAACGCCTCGCCCACCAATAATTCGACAGTTTTAAAAACACTGGAATTGAGTCAATCCATTGCTAATGAATGTCAAGCACCCTTCATTCAGATTACATATGATTTAGCAATTGCTCGAACAAGTTATTGTATTCAAGCGCAAGAATCTCCAAAATTCAATAACATATTTATTCACTTGGGAGCTTTTCATATTGAAATGGCCTTCTTCAAAGCAATTGGCACCTTCATCAACGAATGTGGATTAAGCAATATCATGTCCGAAAGTAATCTTATTGCTAACGGTTCAGTTGCAGGTTTTATTAGCGGAAAAAATTATAACAGATGCAAACGGATACATTCTCAAGTGGCATTAGTATTACAGCAACTACATTTTAAATCATTTTTGAAAAAAAAACAATTGACGATTTCGGAATCGGTATCAGAATACCTCACCACATTCATGCAGCAGGAAGATATCTCTCCACAAGTAAAGCATTTGGAAATACAGCATCTAATTCAATCTTACGAACAATATACAGCAGACACTTTGGAAGGCAAGTACGGAAAAACGGCACAATTTTACGCTATGTATATAGATTTTATCAATCTTTATTATTTATTTAATAAAAGTATTAGAGTCGGCGATTTACATTTGTACGTGAATGTACTTGGAAAAATTGCAAGTTTATTTTTCTACTACAATCAACAAAACTACAGTCGATGGCTTATATACTACATAAATCAATTGCAACACGTAGACAAGACACATCCTGGACTCCGAGCTGAAATTTCTAAAGGCTCGTTTGGTATTAGAAGAACAATGAAAGCTTTCTCGCGGATTCCAGTAGATTTAACGTTAGAGCAAACAATAAACGGTGATGCAGCTCGCCGACTCACTGGAATCGTTAATTTAACAAACTCTATCAGCGCTAGACAACGTTGGGCAAGAAATCATGGGGCGCGGACGCGAATAATATCGCATGTATTGACTCGTGCAGGTCTTAACCGGAGCCAGCAAGATATCGCCGCTGACCTACACCCAGATCGAATAAAAAAACATCATAAGCAAATTGAAGCTTTCATGCAAAGTATCCAACAGACCATTAACCCATTTTCTATTTCAATTGATAAAAATCAACTGTACAATATTTCAACAGGCCAAGCTACCACTCCAGAAATAGCAAATAGTTTGTTGAACGCAGTGTCTGCCGGAACATTCCTGCGAGATCAGTTTATTACGGAGTGTAATATAAACTATGAAAGATTTCACCAACCACTGAAAAAAAACCCGGTGCTGACATTTGCAAATTTGAAAAAGAAAAAGAAAATGAAAATTGGCCAGAAAGTACACGAAATTAAATTGCAGCGGGATTTGTTCGGTCGGTTATTAGCTCTATCAGTAGATACGAACATAGATCTTGAAAAGATACTCTGTTTTCCAATAACTCCAGTTCCGCTATCACTGTGCCATATCGATGGTTCTCTTAACAAGACTGATAAGTCAGCACTGGTTAAAGAGTTGGAAAAACAAATTGAAGACATGGAGCTACCGCCATCCATTGTAGATTTTTTTATTGTAGATGGCTTTTTCTTTCTTTATACTTTTAAAGAAATGCCGCGCAGTTTTGGGGATATGTCAAAGAAGATTTTGCAATGCCTTGTAAATAATGGAGCAAATCGAGTAGCCATAGTATTTGATCGTTATTTCACACCTTCTATTAAGGATTATGAGCACACTCTTCGAGGTAGTGTGAATGACAAGGATTTCCACATTTCCGGTCCTCAACAAACGAGAACAGCTGATTTTGCCAAAGATTTGAAGAACATTAAGTTTAAAGAAGCTCTTGTCAAATTTTTGATTGATCATTGGACTGATCAAGAGATGGCTACGATTATCGGTAACAAAACCATATATTTGAATCATGATTTGTGTTACGTATATTCAGTTACGGATAATAAAGTAATACGAACCATCGATCATGAACTATCGTGTCCGGATCATGAAGAAGCAGATACCAAAGTAGTATTTCTTGCATGTCAGCTACAAGAAGAAGATTCTACTGTTATAATCAGAACCTCTGATACAGATATTGTTCTTATCATGTTGGCCAATGTGGAACATCTTAAAACATCAGTCAAAATATGGATGGACCTAGGAGTAGGTAATGCACGGCGATACATCGATATTTCTGAACTCTCTATTAAGCTAGGCCCAATGATTTCACGAGCGCTACCAGCTCTTCATGCGCTAACAGGATGTGATTTCAATCCGGCATTTTATAGACGAGGCAAGAAAAAACCTTTAAGTATTCTCATGAATTCCGAAAAATTTCAGAAGGAATTTGCAAATTTGGGATCGGAAGATTGCAACATTGATGAATCCCTTGATATTATACAATCTTTCATCTGCCATTTGTATGGTTTAAAAAAATTAAATGATGTCAACAAAGCTAGAATTGAAATCTTTTATAAGACATACAAGGTATCCGACACGTCACAGCCCTTCTCGTTGAATGTCCGTAACTACGATGCTTGTTGCTTGCCACCATGTCAATCAGAGTTACTGCAGCAGTTATTGCGTACAAAATATATTGCATGCTTATGGAGGAATGCACACAATCGAACCATTATCGAGATGACACCAACTGATTACGGATGGACGGAAGTAGAAGGAAAACTAGAAATGACATCGTTTGCTGGAAATCAATTACCAGAAGCATATGAAGAAGTTATTATAACACCTGATATTTTAGAGGATGCTCCAGATTCAGGTATACTGTCTTTTCAAAACTGTAATAACACAGTTAAAAAGTTAACTTGATTTAATAAAAGAAATCTTGAATTGAGAGACGAGTGCAAAAGGGTAACGTAACGCGTGCCATCCATAGTATAATGAACAGTTAAATAATGTTTCAAAAGTCACGGACGGCTGTTCATAATGCGGTGCTTGTTCCTACATTAATATATGGAAGTGAAGGTTGGGTATGGTAGAAGAAGCATAAGAGTAGAATTACCGCTGTAGAAATGCGTTAAGGAGTGTATGTGGAGTGACGATAGCGGATAGAATAAGGAATAGCGCATTGCGAGATAGATGTGGTTTGAAAGAAGTTGTCGTGACAAGGATTGACAAAGGAATGCTTCGATAGTTTGGGCACATGGAAAGGATGAGTGAAAGTAGATTGACAAGAGAAATTAAAAAATCTGATGTGGATGGAACCGTTAAACAAGGCAAGCCCAGGAGGGTGTTTTCCGACCAAATCGGAGACGTCCTCAAGAAAGCTGGGTTGCCTAGTACCCATAACCACAGAGCCAGAAGAGTGAAGGAAGCAAGGGAGTTGTGTAAGGATCGTGGTAGGTGGCGCTCCATTGCCTCTGCCTATCCCTGTGGGAAAAAGGCGTGACAATTTGATTGATTGATTGAAATCTTGAATTAGGAAAATCATTTTGAAAAATGTTATGATTTTGGATTAAACAGTTCTAGAGCTAAAAACTTTTGCTTAATTTAAGTAAAATTTATTTGATTCATAATTTTTTTTTGCTTGATTCAAAATCATCAAATTCTTCAAAATTATTTTCTTAGTTCGCGATTCTTTCTCTAAGGTCAAGTTTACTTTTTTTTATTAGTGTAGGCTTTTCATGAAATGAATAAAATATAACATAAAATATAACATAGTTTTATAACAATTTATTTTTACAGACATACAAAATGAAGATGAAATTGATGATGAAATTGAAGCAGACTTGCAGTGCGAAGATGATTCCACGGATGAAGATGAAGATTAAATTCAATTATTTAAAATAATTTAATTTAATTTTATTGCTATTTCCTATCTATTTGTTCTGTTTCATTATTTAAAGTAGTTGTTCCACCAGATGCACTTTCTTAGGGACTGCTTAAATTTATCACAGATTATTCTTCAAATAATTGTGCATGTATAACCTGTCAGAAAAAACGCGAACTTTACAATTAAATAATTCCAAAATTGTGTTAATAATAAATTCCATATTGCAACAATACATATTATAAACGCGAAAGTTTATAGTATGTATTGTATGGATGGATGGATGGATGTTTGTTACTCTTTCACGCAAAACTACTAAATGGATTTTAATGAAACTTTACAATAATATAGCTCATATTCCACACAGTTTCTGAGATATTATTACTTATTAGTAAAAGTGGCAGTGATTGTGAGTGAAAGAGAGAGAAATAGTCTAAACTATACCGCGATTAGTGTGCTATAGTGACTGTGTAACAATCACCTTAAAAAAAAATTTTTCGTTTTTTTTCTTCAAATTGTCAGATTAATGAAATCCCTTCAGATAATTGTCAGATTAAGGGTCAGTACAATTGGGTCATCTTACTGAACCTTCTGTATAAAAGACTGACGCGCTCGAGTATTTCAAATTAACGATTTTTTTTTACATTTTCAAAACTCCGCCACGAACTTGCGTCATGTCGGAATGGTCAGTCTTTTGAATGGGAGCTTCTGTGGGGCTTATTTAACATCCCCTCTAAATGTCTGACGCGCTCGAGCAAATTTTTTTTTTTTTGTTTTTCTACCTTTCCGTACTGCCACCCCCACCATGCAAACCGTCAGATTAACATACCTACAGTATTATGGACACGTGGAGTATATACAATATCAAAATCTGACGCGCTCGAGTATATTTTTTTAATTGTTTTTTTTTACATTTTTGAAAATCCGTACACCCTTCCCCCACCGCTAAAACCAAAAACCCACATAACATTTAATTTTTTTTATCACCTAAACTTTAATATTTAATAGGTCCCTACGACGCTCGAGTAAATCCCCGATTAGCCTCTTGGGCTCCCCTACTATTAGTAGCTTAGTATAGAAACGTATAATAAAAAAATTGTATGGATTAAACTACTTACGTACATGATAAAGATATTTTGTGTTTACTTAACATACTTAGGTATATTATGAAACTTTGCTACTAATATTACGTGGAAGGATAAAACAGGCGTGGCGCATTGTTTAGCATACCAGTTCGTTACGTGTTAAGTCACGGATTCCATTCCCGGTCGGAGCAAATATTTGTTTAATGAATTAAACAACTTTTATACCGGTTTTTGGAAACAATAACAGCATCAACCAATAGGACGACCAACGCTCTCGAAATGTCGGAATAAAAAAATGTAAAATCAAAACCAAAATAAACGCGATAGTAAGCCGCATACAATTTGTTTAATTCATTAATCAATATTCGCGCAAAATCTAAGAAAATACTAAATATTTGTTTCTTCCTCCAATAAAATATTTGCTCCTTTTTGTATTATTTAATAATTATTTATTTAATTACATTACACTAAGCTAATAAAGTGCTTGTATCATAGAAACAGGACAACCAAAGTACATATATTAAAAATACATTGGTTTTGTACCCGTGCTCTTGGTTTGCGTGACCAATGCACTGCCACTACACCACGGTGACTATTAGAATGACTACATATATTACAAAAATAGGCAGATATTTGCTCTGGAGATGGTTGTGAAAGGGTGGTAGCCAGCGGTCTACAGATCCGGGGTAGTACCACCACTTACAAGTATATAGAGTATAGACCGTGAAGTGACTTAGTCGCGTTTTGGGATCAGGTTGTAAGATGCCTGATAAGTTAATTGATGCGAGTACTGTAGTAGCAGTCATCTCCATTCTTGGACAGGACCCCAGCTTAACATTAGGCGAGGTGGTGTGGTGTCACATGTCGAACCACAATGAAAAACAATTACGTAGAAGCAATATTTTTATTGTGACTCGACAACCTTTATCCTTGGGTCCTTTAAGTGAAACATGAAAAAGTAGCTCTATTCAGCGTAGTGACGACGACTGAGGTAGCCAATAAATGAGTCGTTTTTTCAGTGGTGAACGCTTTTTTACCTTCTCTAGTTACCACCAGGGAAGTCGAGGTCACATATAAAAAGTCTTGATTATACTTCTCAATTTCCAGCTGTTTGCTCACAAATCATCCTGAACATCTGGAACAATGCCATGGACATTAATACTATTTTATGATCACATAATAACTATTGTTTTTGTGATTGATGTTAAATTGTATTAAAGAAAATTAAACAAGAATTAGAGATGCTTTGCCTGCCGATGTGTTCTTTCCATCCTATGACTTTGGATCCGTCAAGCGATGCATGAAGAAGACATTTGGCCGGCACTACACTAGACTACACTACACAATACACTAGAAAATTTTAATCTTACGCGATTTGAATTTACAATTACGAGTAAAATAAGTTGAAACGGGTCTTAATGCGTTAAAGAGAATATTTTATTCATCCCGACGTTTCGGTTCTGTTGCAAGAGCCGTGTTCACTAAAATACTCTTCTTTTGTCTTCTCTTAAAGTATAGTATATAAAGTATATAAAATATGCTTAGTAACAGTTTTAATCTATTCTAATCACAGCGTACACTATTGTAAATTACTTTTACAGTACAAATATCATCTTAGATTATGCCACAGAACTAGTAAAATGCAGTAGTTTATATTAAAAATCTACCTATGCCCGGCAAAAATGATTGTACTAAGCCGACCTAATTGGAACCGGCAACTTTCCAGCTCATCCTGAAATGCGATTGGGTCACTTTACACTTAAAAGTAGTGGTACTATCCTGGATCAGCAGACTAAGCAAATGACCACCTTATTGTCTAGCTAGACACTCACTACTTTCGCCAATGAGAGAACAATACAAGACATGATTTACGCCACGATCAGTCTATATTTTTTATCTATAATATAATACAGATTCTATATAATAGATTAGGATTATATACATAGAACATCCGACTAGGTTAAATATAGTGAGATTTTATATAAACAAAATGTCACAAAAGCATTTCTGTCCATTGGTTTGGTGCCAAAACTGACGAGCTGCTTGAATTGTGATTCAGCGGACGGTAAATCAATTGCTACTTAGTCTCTTACTAATGAATGATATGGTGCGTTTATATCTGGTCGTGTTCGAATGACTTATCGAATTCAAGCAACCGTTGCTTTTATTTATTTGCAAGCGATGGAATACGAGTTTATATAGCGGGGTCAAGCACACGCCCGTCGATAAGATACTAATCAATTCAATTTATATCGAGCGCTGTCAAAAGATTTGTGAAGATACTAATCCCCAGTGTCTACGTCTCGTTTACTGGTTTCTGGCGTAGAAAAATACTGAAGAAACTGGCATTGGGTATCCTAATTTGTGTTATTATAAACGAATAAACCAGATTAACCGAATACGGGCGTACTCGATTCCGTTCATTTACACTTGGTCGTTGACCCGAATTCCATAGGCATTCGAATTCGGGCTTACAAGTAAGTGTTATCTTAAGGCGACCATGGCTACATAAGCCGAGAGCACGGGTTCGAAACCACACATCATCTTTGATATATAATATTTACTTTGGTTTTCCTGTTTTTTGTTGATTACTGATACTTTGGTAGCTTAGTATAAAAATGTATTTAAAAAATCTTACGCATATAGTTGTTGTATGCTTTATTTCGGATCACGAGAGATCTGGTGTACTTGTTGCTGATAGACTCTAGTTGGGATTCAGATGGCGAATGCAGACTGTAGACAGCAGTCCCCCGGATCGGCAGACTAGGTACCACTGCCTACCACTCTTAGATAACCAGACCTAGATCAAATAGACTGCATGCAATTTGACTGCAGTGCATGCGTCTATGTCGTGGTATTCAGCTAGTCCTGTCATTCGGATCACTGGCCGGAATGACAGCGAATGAAAATCGAGACATTTTTTTTACAGTTCTATACTAAGCTACTAAAGTGCTTGTATCATAGAAACAGGACAACCAAAGTACATATATCAAAGATTGGTACCGGTGGGTCTGGAACTCGCGCTCTCGGTTTGCGTAACCATTGCACTGCCATCACACCACGGTCGCCTCATTGTAAGTGAACATCGAATTACTGGCCCTTAATTAGCTGTGCACCAATTTAATGGTTACGTCCAATGGTAAAATGCATTAATGTTTGTATATTAAATTTTATTAGGGCCTTTTTGACCAATATTATTGTAACTGGTGGAAAAATGTAACTGGTACATTACATTACACAATAGCTTGTCCACTTTATTAGTTTATTTAAATGTGTGAATACAAATATTACTAACTATACTATTATACTTCATCAGCGTGCTCCTCTTTTTGTGTCTAACCAGCAACTGAATGACCAATTACAATTGCATTTTCGGTATATTCGTGTGCGTAAATGCAGTAGAGGGGCACGTCATTTCGGCTTAGACAAGCTACGTTAATGTAACTGGTAGGTAGTAAAAGGGTAACTGGTGGACAATTCTTAATGAAGTTATGCATTAAGTTCGCCTCTTGTAAACTTTTGTAGTTAATCTTACTATTATTATAAATGTGAATGTCCGTTTGTTACGCTTTCGCGCGAAAACTACTCAACTGTTCATCATGAAACTTTGTACACATATTTTTGGAGGTACTAGAAGGAACATAGGATACGTTTAATTTTTCCTTGTTTTTTATAGTTTCCAATTTCTACTGTTTGGAATTATTCTATATTTATTTTAATATGAGTTATCGAGTTTTAAATACAAAAAAAGGGATATACGGTCGAATTGAGAACCTCCTCCTTTTTTATGACAGTGTTATAAACCTAATTTTACGCGGTATAACCGCGGGCATAGCTAGTGTATAATAAATAATTGTATAAATGTGATAATAAAATTGTATATAAATATAATGTAATTACGAGTATTGTATTTATAGAATTTAATCATAATACAGGAAAATTAAATACGTTCCTATTGCAGCTCGACATTTGACAGTACCCCGTAAGATGTGTGCCTGGAGTGCGGTCGATGAATTTCACTACAGTTTTTACTGCAAGTAGCAGTTGTATCCCCTATACCAGCTTATAAATATGTTAATATATACTTACATTACAATAATACTTACAAGTATACAGACCGGGAAGTGACTTAGTCGCGTTTTCAACTAGGCCAGCATAGTGAATGTGACTGCTACTTACAGTTATTTGGCTGTAGTAGCAATCACCTTCATTCATGGACCGCACTCCTGCTTAACATCAGGCTGGTTGCTGTCATATGCGAGCCACAAAAAAAGTAGTATTTAAGTATAATTATTTGCTCAGTCTAAGAGTGTCGACGACTAAAAAAACCTCAGTCGCCTTCAATATACCTACCACCAACTTGAAACTTGCAGTATCCATCATCAATGGACCACATTCCAGCTTAACATCAGATGGGTTGCTATCATATATCGAGCCACGACAGGCGTGGACGAACGGTTTAGCGATTGGTTTGTTGCGCGTAAAGCTCGTAAAATATTTGTTTCATAGCTTTTATTTGAAATATTTAATAATAATATTAAATATTTCAAATATTTGTTAATATATAAAAAAAGAGATAAATATTTGCTTCGGGTCTGGTTATTAAAGAGTGGTAGGCAGTGGTCTGCCGATCCGGGGTAGTACCACCACTTACAAGTATACAGACCGTGAAGTGATTTGGTCACGTTTCGGGATCAGCTTGTAACTAGGCCGGCATGGTGGATGTGATTGCTACTCAAAGTTATTGAATTGTAGTAGCAGTGACATTCATTCATGGACCACACTTTGGCTTAACATCAAGCGGGGTGCTGTCATATGTCGAGTCACAATAAAAAAAAGTAAATAAGGTTAAGTTGTCATAGCTTACGAGGTTATATAAGTCACTTATTATGTCATTATAATTAATTGACTCACAAATGAATCACACAAACCTATGATTGGATTCTTTTGTATTTTTTTAATCAATCAAATATAATTGTAACGCTTTTTCCCACAAGGATAGACAGACAAAAGAGCGCCACTTGCCACGATCCTGACATAACTCCCTCGCTTCTCTCACGTCCACAATTCTCTTTCTACAAGCTCTACGGTTATGGGCACTAGGCAACCAAGCTTATTATGGCAAATCATCCTTCTGGGCCACCACATCCTTTCCATGTGCCCAAACCATCGAAGCATTCCTTTGTCAATCCTTGTCACTACAACTTTTTTCAAACCACATCTATCGCGCACTGTGCTATTCCTTATTCTATCCGCTTTCGTCACTCTACATTATACTCCTTAACGATCGCATTTCTACAGTGTTAATTCTACTCTCATGCTTCTTCTGCCACACCCAACATTCACTTCCATGCATTAATGTAGGAACAAGCACCGCATTATGAACAGCCATCCGTGACTTTTCGGACATTTTTTTACATTTCTATATAGTCCGCGTCAAGTAAGTTGGCAAGATTTTAACGTAGTGGGGGAACGTTTGCGCATGTACACTGGCCGTGCAATAAAAAAGGGTCTCTTTAGATTCATAATAAATAATAATAGTAGTTAAAGTGAAAAAATTATAAATCTGATATGCATGGATGCGTTAATCGAGTCAGACCTAGGAGGGTGTTCTCCGACCAAATCGGAGACATCCTCAAGAACGCTAGGTTGCCTAGTGCCCATAATCATAGAGCTTGTATAAAGAGAATTGTGAATGTGAAGGAATCGGGGGAGTTGTGTCAGCATCGTGGCAAGTGGCGCTCCATTTTCTCTGCCTATCCCTGTGGGTAAAAGGCGTGACGATTTGATTGATAAATGACGAATCAAATCTGTGCTTCGACCGGGTATCGTACCCGGGACATTACGCGTAACGGTGTTTCGCTACTGCACCGTATGGAAATTTTATCGTATGTAGATCATATGGAAAATATTGTATAAACAGTGTTTATATACTGTTATTTCAACTCCAGTCCTAGATAAATCTAGGTCGCTAATGCATCCATGTAATCAGAATAGGTTATCATGACTCACTACCTCTGATACGAATAAAATTATAAATGAAAAAATGTTACTTTTCAAGAGTTACGTTGATGTTCGGGTTGTAATGCCGAAATGAAAATGCTTGTTTCTGTACTACGTCCTTTATTGTTTGACTAGTACAGATCATGAAATTTATACCAGCCCCCCTAGCACGGCAATCCAAGAAGCAAGATAAAGACCTGCAAGGAATATTATTGTAACTCATTTTAAATAACTTATTAGGCCGGCATATCAAAACATTAAAAAAATTCAAGTTTTCTACGTATTCTACGTGTGAAGTTTTACTAAACCTTTAAATATATATTTTTTGACGTTTTATTTTTTATTTATCTTATCATCATCATCATCTTTATTATTCATATTATATCATTATCATTAATTATTATACATTTTGTTGCACTGTTCTGGTAAGGTATTTAAAATGAGTTGCGATGATGTTCCTTGCAGGTCTTTACGAGTATCTTGCTTCTTGGATTGCCGTGCTAGGGGGGCAGTGATAATAAAAATGAAATAGAACTTTTGCGTGAAGCGAGTGCGCGCGACACGATTGTATGCTCGACACGAACTGAATTGTAGAGATGGTGAAATCGCTCTGTTAGTGTAAAACGCTGACAGAGCTTTAAAAGTGGTAGGCAGACAATTTTGGTGTAGGGCCACCACCACTTACAAGGGTACAGACCGTGAAATAACTCAGTCACTTTCGAGATCAGTTTGCCGGTTTCAACTAGACAATATAATCAAGCAATTGCAGTTATTTAACACAGGTAGCAATCGTCACTCCGACTTTACATCCGCCAAGGTGCTGTCACATGTCGAGGCACAATATAGTACCGGCCTTGTTGAAACTGGTAATTTAAAAAGCTGGACAAATGTTCGCCTCTTTTTTTATTAACAAATATTTGTAATATTTATTCTAATTATTAAATATTCCAAATAAAAGCTATGATACAAATATTTGCTTCGACCGGGAATCAAGTTGACGCTTAAGGCGACCGTGGTGTCGTGGCAGTGCAATGGTTACGCAAACAGAGAGCACGAGTTCGAGACCACCCACCAGTACCAATGTATCTTTGATATATGTACTTTGGTTGTTCTGTTTCTATAATACAAACACTTTAATAGCTTAGTATAGAAATGTTAAAAAATGTTATGCTAAACAATGTGTCGACAAAAAAACAATAATACATAAATATTTTCCTATTACACTTTTATATCTCACTAATATTAAACCTTTATTAATTATATTATCAAGCCTCAATTCCCAGAGGGATAGACAGATGACAGAGACAACCGAGGATATCATTATTATATCTATTTACGATAATTAATTAGGATACGTAATAAATTATTTTTGGTACATCCGGCTTATTAGTATTTCCTGTCTTATTTCCGGCGGAATCATTATTGAAAAAATATAGGTATAAACAGACCCGCATTTACCATTGAAAGTAATGTAGGCAAAACTGCCTTTAGCCGGCATAGTAACGGTGACTGAGGCAGCCGTGGACTGAAGCGTTATTTTCAGTCGCTGGCACTCTTGGACCTTTCCTTGGTGGTAAGGGGGCATAATCAGACAAGTCGAGGTCACAGTAAAATACAATAAAAACCTAGCTTGCCCCAAGTAACGAAATATTTTTAAAATCAATGTTTATTAAGAGAATTACGCACATGAAATGGCGATGCTATTCTTATTATAATGTTTTTTATTTTTTATTGTGACTCGACATATGACAGCACCCCGCTTGATGTTAAGCCGAAGTGTGGTCCATGAATAAATGTTACTGCTACTACAATTCAATAACTGTGAGTATCAATCACATCCACTATGCCGGCCTAGTTGGAACCGGCAACTTACAAGCTGTTTCCCTAAACGTGAACAAATCACTTCACGGTCAATATACTTGTAAGTGGTGGTACAACCATGGATCGGCAGACTGGGTACCACTGCCTACCACTCTAATGACCAAACCCGAAGCAAATATCCACATCTTTTTTTCCAGTTCGGAATTTCATGAATATGCTGAGGAAGATAATTCCATAATCAAGATGTTAAGATTTATATAGCTACGTATTTATATGTATCTATTTGTTTTAATTTTCTATTTGACCTTCTTCCTCTTGCTAACATTTTTGTCTTGCTTCTATTGTTCCAAAGGTAGGCTGGTATAGAATGATAAACAGCATTAAGACCGCCTGCGTGCACCATAGTACGGCAACTTAAAAAATTAACATATTGAAATTGATTTTGGAAACCGTCAATATATTTTAGTCCATACCATTATGCGAATATTCTCATAAATGCAGAACTGTGGATGTTTGTCTGAATGTTTGTCCTTCAATTATGCTGAAACAGCCGAACGGATTTGGATGCAAATTGGTATATACAGAGACTACAAATATCTTGACCGAGGTAGCGAGGAATATCAAACATGTTTATTGTATTAGATTTTGCGCGAACATTGATTAATGAATTAAACAAATTTTAATAAATAAAATAATAAAATAAAATAAAATTGTAAAATCAAAACCAAAATTAACGCGATAGTATGTCGCATAAAAAATGTTTAAATCATGTATATTGTATTAAAATAATAGATATTCGTATTATTATTTCAAACTTCCTTATGAATTTCATTTATTGCTTGTATTTCAATTACTAAATTAATTGATCGCGCAACTTTAATGGGAATGAGAACCAATTTTAAGCTCATTGCAATAGCTATGAAAATGAGTCCAAGCGATTGTGTAAAAATTTCAATGACAATGGGCTTTAATAGACGTGTTTCGTTTATTCGCTCCTTGTTTTCTTTCCAATTTATATATATATATATATATATATTTTTTATTGTGACTCGACATATGACAGCACCCCGCTTGATGTTAAGCCAAAGTGTGGTCCATGAATGAATGTCACTGCTACTACAATTCAATAACTGTGAGTAGCAATCACATCCACTATGCCGGCCTAGATGGAACCGGCAACTTACAAGCTGATCCCGAAATGTGACCAAATCACTTCACGGTCTGTATACTTGTAAGTGGTGGTACTACCCCGGATCGGCAGACTGGGTACCACTGCCTACCACTCTTTGATAACCAGACCCGAAGCAAATATCCATCTCTTTTATTTTCATTAACAAATATTTGCAATATTTAATACTATTAAATATTACAAATAAAAGCTATGAAACAAATATTTGCTCCGACCGGGGATCGAACCCGGGACTTTGCGCGCAACAAACCAGTCGCTAAACCGTTCGTCCACGCCTGTCGTCTAAATATATATAATCAAAAAGAAAAATATATCTATAATATAATATACAGACATCAGTCTGTTACAATTTTATTATATAATACGTACGAGTATATTTATATTTTGTTAATAAAGTTGATTTTTGTCACTTTTCATGCTATTCGTGGATGAAGTCTTAATAGCCAATAAAATGATCGTAGGCAAACTGATAATGCTTTGATTGTCAAATTGCATTACAATGTAAAATTAGCTACGAGCCAAATGTATTGAAGGACGCAAAATATATTATTATTTATCAATCAAAATCAAATTGTCACGCCCTTCTCCCACAGGGATAGGCAGAGACAGTAGAGCGCCATTTGGCACGATCCTGACACAACCCCATCGCTTCCTTCACATCCACAAATCTATTCATACGATTATGGGCACTAGACAACCCAGCTTTCTCGAGAATGACTATGATTTGGTCTAAAAACTCCCTCCTAGGCCTCGTTTAACGCATCCATCCATATCAGATGTATAAATTCCTTTCGTCAATCTACTTTCATTCATCCTTTCCATATGCCCAAACCATCGAAGCATTCCTTTGTCAATCCTTGTCACTACATCTTCTTTCAAACCACATCTATCGCGCATTGTGCTATTCCTTATTCTATCCGCTATCTAATTTCAAATATTTATTATTGCCATAATTATATTGACTTATAATATTTGTTTCATTGCTTTTATTTGTAATATTTAATAATTATATTAAATATTACAAATATTTGTTAATAAAAAAAGAAGGTGAATATTTGCTTCGGTTCTGGTTATCAAAGAGTGGTAGGCAGTGGTACCCAGTCTGTCGATCCGGGGTAGTGCCACTACTTACAAGTATGTACTACCATACAGTACTATACAGACCGTGAAGTGATTTGGTCACGTTTCGGGATCAGTTTGTAAGTTGCCGGTTTCATCTAGGCCGGCATATTTGATGTGATTGCTACTTACAGTTATTGAATTGTAGTAGCAGTGACATTCATTCATGGACCACACTTCGGCTTAACATCAAGCGGGGTGCTGCCATATGTCAAGTCACAATAAAAAAACAGTTTTTTTTTGTTAAAAATAAAATTGCAATTAAATTATTTAATTACATGTTTTCATATGTAATTCCTTGGCATGCTGTTCGTAAAAATATTTGGCAACATTTACTGTAACTATGTTATAATATGTATTACATTTACATAACTATTATTTATTTATATACGAGTATTACATTCTTTACAACACTTGGCTGATATTAAGCAAGCCCAAAAGCGCCGATGACTGAAAAATACAGAACATTTTACAGTTCCCTTAGTCAAATGTGCCTTTTCACACTTCGCTAAAAGGATCCAAGATTATACAATAGGAAGAACACGCGGCATTTAGCTTGTCGATTGTTCTACAAACAAAAGACGCACCGAACTTTTTAGTTCTACTGCTGATTCGGTCGACAAAATGCGGATACTTCCCCCGTCCAGTGCGGGTATTACGGCTGTGAAAAGACGAGGTAGGAACAAGGTTAAAGAGCTCCTCGGAACATTCTCCGTGGTATAGGCGATAGAGGACGCACAAATCCGCAATGTAGTTGCAAGGGCTCCGGAGTTCGTGTAACCTCTGCATCACCTATAATTCGGACAGCTAGGCACTGCAATGAATCTAGGGCATTGAGAAGATACTTGGCAGAGCCGTCCCAGAGATGCAAACAGGAGTACCGCGCAAAAGCGAATCTGAGCCTTGTATAGAAGCAGGCAAAGCTCTGGCGCAAAGAACCGCCGCACCTTGTTCAGGATGCCAAGCCATGTGTTTGCCAGCCCATGTGTTTACTCCATCCTATAACCTTGGATGTTTCAAGCGAAGCGTGAAGAAGCAACTTTGGTCGGCAATCGGTATAGTGACGGCGACTGAGGCAGCCGTGAACTGACTCAGTTTTTTCAGTCGTTGTCCCTCTTGGGCCTCCTCTTGCTTATCATTAGGTCGCGGTCAGATGTCGTGTCACAATAAAAAATCTTGTTCTGACGTATTCATTAGATATTTAATAGCTATGTTTTCAACTTTATCGAGTGTTATTATTTATAAATATTATCACTAGTTTATTATAAATAACGTATTAATTCTATATTTATAAGTTTCCACACTCATTACTTGGTAATAAATCTATTTTTAAACCTATCATCTATTTTTAAGACAGCGTCTCTATAGCCCGCCTAATGTTAAGCTGAACCGCATTCCAGTTTAACATTAGGCGGGATACTGCCATGTGTCTTGGCAAAATAAACAAAACCCAAAAGGAGCGAAAAATCCTCCTGGGTTTGATGCCCGGTCGAAGCAAATATTTGTTTCATTTGTAAGCTTACACCACTTACACTAGCTACTACATAACCACTTACAAGTTTTCAGGCCGTGACTTAGTCGCGTTTAAGGATCAGCTCAGTAGCCGGTTACAACTAGGCCGGCATAGTGAATGTCACTGCTTCTTACAGTTATTTAACTGTACTAGCAGTTACTTCTAATCATGGACCGCACTCCAGTTTAACATCAGGCGGGGTGCTACCATACTTCGCAGCACAAAAATAAAAATTGAAAGTAAAAATATCTACACGTATTGAGCTAGTGAAATATAAGGAAGGCTTATTAGCTCCTAATAATTGATGTCAAGGTGATTTGTTAGTTCAGTTTACTCTTATCATGGAAAACTCATAAGTTAACCAGCGTTTAATGTTGGCATCTCGCTCACACACAGTGAGAATTACCTAAGTAAAACAAGGCTGGCAATAGTTTATATATTATTACGTCAGTTTTGAGTAGACATGTGTGGTGTTGTAAATAATTTGGTTTACTTACTCACATTGAAATAAATAACGACACATTGCAAATACATAATATAATCTAATTATCACGCCTCAATCTTCACAAGGATTGGCAGAAACCACAGAACACTTAAAGAACATCATTCATTTTGAGCTTTTATGTACTACTTTTGTAATGTCCAATGATGAAAAAATATATAAATGGTAGTTTAGATACTTGTATTGATAAAACTAATAACAATTTTGCTTTTAATTGCTGTGCGATTGAGTTATTTGGAAAATAAGATGGATTTTGTATTATCTGTCAATTAACGCCATATTTGTTCCGCCTTGAACTGTCATAATTATAGTTTGGTCATTTTGCACACCTTAACTATGCAAAATGAAGGATATATTTTAATTACATTGTAATCTTCGTACATTAAACTATTTTAAAATGCATATTAAACTCCCCATACACAATGAATGATGTCCTTTATTAAAATGTTTTGTGGCAGAGACAATAACAAACCAATAGGGAAATTACGTTGATTGGTCACTTGCGACTGCGGTGCAATTTCACTGCCTTTTCCAAAGAATTTGGACTTAAGACACAGAAGGAGCCCTTAAATAGCTAAGTACAAAATACAACCGTTTATTCTATTTTCACTTATGGCATTGAAAAGAAGTCAGAAGAGGATGAATATACGATTTTACATTCGTAATTTAGAAGGTCGTCACTAGTTTTGATGATCATTTGACAACCTAATTTGACAGAATAACAAATGACATTAAAATACTTCAAAAAAGGACGACGAAAAAATTACAACCACAATTACAGTGGTTGTATTTGCAAAAAAGTAGTGCCAACCTTTGAAATAAAGGAATTGAAGTACAAGTAGTTGTCTCTTTCAGTCACACGTGGTATAAACATAATATACCACAAATTCTTTGAATTTCACTGCTTTTTCGTTGGCATAATGTATTTAGAGAATCAAGGCCCTGGCATATCAAATGTTATGACAATACAACGAGCCAATACAACACTCTTACAGAAAAGTGTCATTGGAATGTCCATAAAAATATTTAACCATATACCTAATGACATTAAAAGCCTTAACATAAATATATTTAAAATGGATTTGACTAAATTGTTAATAAATAAGGCATATTACTCAACACAAGAGTTTTTAATTGACAAAACTTTAGGCACTAGTAGCCATGTTAAATAGTATACAAATATATACAAAGTAACTTTTAAATATATATCTTTTTTTTGGTTATAATTCTATATTGGTTATCTAGTCTATTGTATATTATGTTCTTTTTTATTTGTTTATTTTTTGAGTAAATCTATTTTGACATTTAATTTGATTTTGACATTGTATTAAATATAAATATTTGAATTATTGTATGCCCGATGGCTAAAACATAGAGGAGTATATAAATAAGTACATCTACATGTAATCCTATGTTTGCAATAAATGATTTTGATTTGATTTGACATAAAGAAAACTAATGTAAATACAAATGTAATATCCCTAACTTAATACGTGTATAAACACTTATAGTTAATTACTACATAGTTGCATTTACTACTCGATTTTAATTAGAGCTTGCCTGCCAGCCTGCAAGCCACAGGGTCACAGTTAATAACTCAGGTAATTACAATCTCACTGTTTTAGTGGAAAGGTACGCTCGGGAGTTATGATTTGGATACCATTACCAGAAGTGCAATGCCTTATCAGCCCATGTGTTCTCTCCATCCTATAACCTTGGATCCTTCAAACGATGCGTGAAGAAGCACCTTTGGTCGGCAATCGGCAAAGGGACGGCATGAAGACTTGGTTTTTACAGTCGTCGGCACTCTTAGACCTCCTCTTGCTTACCATCAGGCGGATCAAGACAGATGTCAAGTATCTATAATTTAAAAAAAGAATAACGTCTCCATTTTAGAAATTCACTCCTTAAGAACATTGGGTTTTTATGTATTATTGTACTAGAGGCGGTGCCTTAACCAGATTTTTTCTGACACGAGTTAAAGTGAACGCGTTCACTGCTGAACATAGGCCTCCCCCTTAGAACGCCATTTCGAACGACAAGATGCCAGTTGCATCCACCGGTTATTCATGACTTTCACTATGTCGTCAGTCCACCTAGTGGGAGGCCTACCTACGCTGCGTATTCCGGTTCGTGGTCTCCACTCTAGAACCTTTCTTCCCCATCCATATTTTATTTGGAAATATATTTTAGTCTTTAGTCCACGAACAACGCTAAAGTGAAACTTTATAAAACCTTAAAAAAATGTATTGCTAAGATGATATGAAAATTATTTTTTCTTTAAAGAAAAAAATCTTGGATGAAACTCGATCAATCAAGGCTTTTGTATTTTTTAATTAATTACATTTTGGAGTAAATATACAACAAGGGCAAGGTCGGTCGGGAAACTTGGAATTATGCTAATTTTGGAATTATTATTGGACTAACCTTGTAAAGATGGAAATATGAGACAAATTCTATTTAATTTGCCACTTTTATAAGACGGAAATCTTCCTTTTATTTTGCATAATATTTAACTTTATAAACTGTACTCTTGTATAAATTAATAATGAAAAAATCTCCAATTTAGGTTAACTGCTATCAATTAATCAAATTGTCACGCCTTTTCCCATGGAGGCAGGCAGAGACAATGGAGCGCCACTTGCAACAATCCGGACACAACTCCCTAGGAGGACAGGAGGGTGTTTTCCGATCAAATCGGAGACATCCTTAAGAAAGCTAGGTAGGCAACCCATAATCTTAGAGCTTGTATGAAGAGAATTCTGGATGTGAAGGAAGCGAGGGTATTGAACACCTTTTTATTATTATTGTAACTCGACAGCTTGATTGATGTTAAGCTGGAGTGCGGTTAGTTATATCCACTATGCTAACTTAGGTAAAACCGGCAACTTACAACTTGGCTCCGAAAAGCGACTTCACTTAAAAGCGACTTTTGACGACAGGCGTGGACGAACGTTTAGAAATAGGTTTGTTACGCGTAAAGTCCCGGGTTCGATTCCCTGGAGCAAATATTTTTTTCATTTTAAATTATATTAAATATTGCAAATAAACTGGTTTCGGGTCTGGTTATTAAAGAGTGGTAGGCAGTGGTACCAAGTCTGCCGATCCGATACCACCAGACCGTGAAGTGATTTAGTCGGGTTTCAGGATCAGCTTGTAAGTTGCCTGTTCCAACTAGGCCAGCATAGTGAATGTGATTGCTACTCACAGTTTTTGAATTGCAGTAGCAGTGGCATCTATTCATGGACCACACTCCAGCTTAACATCAAGCGGGGTGCTGTCATATGCTGGTACTGTTGTACTACCCTAAATCGATAGACTAGGCACCACTGCCTACCACTTACATAGCTTATAGGATGAGTAGAATATTAAGCTTGAAAAGCATTTGACATGTCGATTGTTCTAAAAAGAAATTGAGAAACAGCGCGCCGTACCTTGTTGAGTCGAGTTCAAATTTGTACTTCCTGCCCTTCAATTTGATACCTAGTCCACGGCCACTCAATTGTTCATCACTCCGTAATTTCCAAACCACACTGTCAAGGCTACAGTTATTTTCAATCTACAGCGGTTATTTTTACATGAAAACTTTCGATAAAAACTGACTTTATATATTTTTTATCTATATTGTGTTCCTCATTCTCGAATAGTATGGCAGAAATACTAGAAATCATGTGAATGGATGCGTTAAACGAGGCAGGCCCAGGAGAGTGTTTGCCGAACAAATCGGAGACATACTCAAGAAAGCTGGGGTTCTTGATGGGAATTAAGGCGTGATAAATGATGATAATATTTTCGACTAAATAGTTCATATTACTGACCAGTGTAATAAAGGTAAGTAAAGGCTCCAATTTTTTTTGTTTATTGTGTTGTGACTCGACATGTGACAGCACCCGCCTGATGTTAGGCTGGAATCCGGTCCATGAATGGAAGTAACTGTCCACTATGCTGACCCAGATGGTTGCCAACCATAGTGTTTCTATAAAAACCACAGGGCGTTCCTCAAAAACTGTCCGAGACACCAGAACTAATCCTTGGAAACCAGACGGTTGGCAACCCTAGTGTTCTATAAACACCCCAGGGCATTCCTCAAAAACTGTCCACGACACCTCAAAAACCAGGACACATCCTGAAAAACCAGACGGTTTGCAACCCTAGTGTTAACTAATGTGCCACCCATGTCGTCATACTCAGCAACTCAGCAACCACTCAGCCATGGCGTCATAGTGTATATTTTTATACGTGTTAAGTTAATTATGTAAAAGTGTATCCTACGTACGCGTTACACGATCACTCGTTATCATTGATAACCAATGTTGACGACCTGCTACTAAATCCATAGATAAACACAACTAGAAAGAAATGGCCTTACGCGTCTGCCGACACGAGTGAGCGCGACAGAAACATACCTGTGGGTGTTTTGTACGAAAATAATCTTGGCGAATGTAAAGTATTATACAATAACATTAAGTTTCATTGTAATTTATGATTATTGACAGTTAAATAGTTTAATTTGTTTTTATTGCTTTTGTCCCAAAAATTGTTCATAATGCGGTACTAGTTCCTATATTAATGTATGGAAGTGAATGTTGGGTGTGGCAGAAGAAGCATGAGAGTAGAATTAACGCTGCAAAAATGCGGTCATTAAGGAATGTATGTGGAGTGACGATAGCGGATAGAATAAGGAATAGCACAGTGCGCGATAGATGTGGTTTGAAAGAAGATGTAGTGACAAGGTTTGACAAAGGAATGGTCCGATTGTTTGGGCACATGGAAAGGATGAGTGAAAGTAGATTGACGCAAGGAATTCATGCATCTGATCCGTGTCACGTTATGGTTCCTACAGGGATAGGCAGATACACCTTTAAAGTGAGCGCAATTTCCACGATTCTGACATTCCTCGCTTCCTTCACGTTTTCAACTTTACCACAAAAGCTCTGGTCTTAAATTTAAAAGTTGAAAAAAAGTTGAAACGACCTTTGCGTCGAAAATTATCGACGGTATTTTAATCATACAAATAATTCATCTATAATATATATTTTTAATAATAATTATATGTACATACGGAAAATAATATTAAAAATAAAAACTAAGAGAACAGAAATCTTTTACGTCCTCGTTGTTGTCTCCTAAAGGACCTATGTAGGCGCAGTTTAACCTTTGTTTTGCCCGTAGAGGCTAACCCGCCCACGGTGTATAACGTACCTGAGCCTAAAATTTCCCATCCCAATTCTGCTATCAAAAAATTATTCCAAAAAAAACAAAGTTGACCTTCATATATTAAGGTTAAATTGAAGGTCGCCCTTGGATTCATCGTTTGGTGACCTTGATTTATATTTATATTTTTCACCAATTTCACGAGATTTCTACGTATTTTTGTGGAAGTTTTGTTGTATTCCATTGCGGACATTTCAGTGTTTGTAAGGGGTAGGAGATTTTATAATGTTTTCCTAACCATGTGTATTACGTTTTTTTTATTGTGACTCGACATATGACAACACCCCGCTCGATGTTAAGCCGAAGTGTGGTCCATGAATGAATGTCGCTGCTACTACAATTCAATAACTGTGAGTAGCAATCACATCTACTATGCCGGCCTAGATGAAACCGGCAACTTGCAAGCTGATCCCGAAACGTGACCAAATCACTTCACGGTCTGTATACCAAGTGGTACTTGTAAGTGGTGGTACTACCCCGGATCGGCAGACTGGGTACCACTGCCTACCACTCTTTGTTTTTCCATGAATACACCTGTCCGACAAAGAACAACGACTGAGTAAGTAAAACTAACTAACACGACTGTATTTTCAGCCGCCGGCGCTCTTAAATCTTCCCATTAGGGGAGCTAACTTAAGTCTATATTCTTTCGTCATATTACTTCTAAAAGGTTGGTTGTCAGGAAATATTAAGGCAGCATAATGTTCGCCTTTGTAGATAGATCCAATAATCAATCAAATTGTCACGCCTTTTTCTCACAGGGATAGACAGAGACAATGAAGCGCCTCTTGCCACAATCTTGACACAACTCCCTCGCTTCCCTCATCACATTCTATTATTTATTGTGACACGACATCTAATCTCGACCCGCTTGACGACTAAAAAAACCGAATCATGTCACGGCTGCTTCAGTTGCAGTCACTATGCCGGTCATATAAGCTCTACTATTAGCTTTCTTGATGATGTGTCCGATTTGGTCGCAAAACACTCTTCTGGGCCTGCCTCGTTTAACGCATCCATCCACATCAGATTTATAAATTCCTTTCGTCAATCTACTTTATCTTTTTTTTTTTTTTTTTATTATTGTGACTCGACATATGACAGCACCTCGCTTGATGTTAAGCCAAAGTGTGGTCCATGAATGAATGTCACTGCTACTACAATTCAATAACTGTGAGCAGCAATCACATCCACTATGCCGGCCTAGATGGAACCGGCAACTTACAAGCTGATCCCGAAACGTAACCAAATCACTTCACGGTCTGTATACTTGTAAGTGGTGGTACTACCCCGGATCGGCAGACTGGGTACCACTGCCTACCACTCTTTGATAACCAGACCCGAAGCAAATATCCATCTCTTTTTTTTTATTAACAAATATTTGCAATATTTAATACTATTAAATATTACAAATAAAAGCTATGAAACAAATATTTGCTCCGACCGGGGATCGAACCCGGGACTTTACGCGCAACAAACCAGTCGCTAAACCGTTCGTCCACGCCTGTCGTCAAAAATATATATATTTTATTATTACGATCTTCTACAAGGGGGAGCAATTAACATGTGCTTGTTACGTTTTGCATTATATTTGTAAGCAAACCTACGCTAAAAATTATATATTCCAGTACATTTGTAAGTCGGACCTCGTACGAATGCGAATATGGTTTCTCTTGTTTAAAAATTCATATTGTGTACCTATTTATACCGTTATTTTACTCCACGAATACTGTAATAATTGCTATGTAGACCAAAGAGTATGGTTTGTTAATCGTAGTCAACGTTAATTGAAATTAAAACATCATCAATTAAAGAGTGGTAGGCAGTGGTACCCAGTCTGCCTATCCAGGGTAGTACCACCACTTACAAGTATACAGACCGTGAATCGGGATCAGATTGTAAGCTGCCGTTTCCAACTAGGCCGGCATAGTGGAAATTATTGCTGCTACTTACAGTTATTGATTTGTAGTAGCAGTGACATTCATTCATTCGGCTTAACATCAGGCGAGTGCTGTCATATGTCGAGTCACAATAAAAAAAATGTCACGCAGAGACAACAGACTTTCCACGATCCTGACACAACTCTCTGGGTTTCATTACATCCACGATTCTCTTCATACAAACTCCGATTTGATCAAGAAACAATTTTCTAGGTTGTCTAATCTTTCGATTTATTTAGGGCGTTAAATCTTTCTATTTTATTTTTAGAAAAATATATATTGTTTTTATTGTAAGAAAAATCTTCATTTGAATTTTCTATTGTATACGGACTTTTTATCGGAGGTCTTTTAATTAATACATACATTTCTATTACTCGTAGAATGTTTACATCCTTCGTCAGTTTTTTCGTATATTTTATATTGATTCTCATTTCCAGAAGTCACTGAAACTCTTATATTTTCCTTGGTTCAACCTGCGGAATAATTTTTAGGAATTCTGTGGATATTCCAAAATAATTTATATAACCTAAATTTTAAAAGTCAAACAATGTATTGTCTTGTAATAAAAAGGCCGTAAAGTGACTCAGTCGCGTTTCACTTGAAAGTCGCCAGTCCTATCTAGGCCGGCATAATAGATGCAATAGCTACTCGTAGTTATTTAAGTGTAGTAGCAGTCACCTTCCTTAATGGTCGGCACTTAACATCAGGCGGTGTACTATCCTATGTCGTGGCACAACAAAAATCAGGCGATAAGTACTTAACCTTAGCATTTAAAATTACACAAATACTAAATATTAGATAACAGTTTCAAGTATTTCATAATAATGTGGTAACATGAAGGATTAAAAAAAGAATATTATCATTTTCAGTGATAGTAGATATCATTTTTGTGTCTTCTTCGAAAGATATGGCAGTGCAATGGCTATGTAAGCCGATTGGCACGGGTTCGAAACCACTCTCCAGTACCAATGTATCTTTGATAAATGTACTTTGGTTGTCCTGTTTCTATGATTCAAGCACTTTAGTAGCTTAGTTTAGAAATGTATACTAAAATAATATCTATGAAAGGTTACTTAAACATTTATAAGTCTAAAATATGAATCATAAACGCATGATGGGGCAAAAAGAAATCCCCGGTAAAGACACCGTTAGAATAAAAAAAATGTACAATCAATAACCAAAAATAAACGGGATAGCAAGACGCATAAAATTTGTTTATTTCATTAATCAAGGTTCTTTGTTTTTTGTCGAAGTATTTATTAAAAAATGGCGATTTAGATGCAGCATGCAGCCTTCATATACAAACATCTCGCTTGGTTGACGTGATTCCGTTTTTAACAGCAAATCAATACATAATTAGATGAGAATCTTTAGAGATATACTCAGAAGAAGCATTAAAAAGATGTCTCCTTAACGACCTCGCTCTTTAACTGGTGTGTAAAATGCGGTCGCTGTAAGAGTTTCGCTTCATTACTCGTAATGCTATCGTCTTCACTAATTTCAGGTCTTCTTTGAAAGATGTTCTTTGAACGATTACCTGAAAATTTAAAGGTGCATGGTATTATTTTCTAAATTATAAGTTTATTAAATACACGATGGGGCAAAAGTAAATCCCCGATTTATAACACCGTGCTGCTTTCTTTGTCGAAGTTATTATTCAGCATAAAAGTTGCCGGTTAACATCAGTCATGTCAAGCTACAATAATAAAAAAAACTAAATATGGTAAGAATACCGCCTTATGCTGGAATGCGATCTATGAGAGAATAGGTCTGATATTTGCAGATAAATATCTGCAAACAGTTCACAGAATATCCACTTTGCCGGAGACGTCATAGTTAGAAGGGGCAACTGCGGCGGGGTTCTGTCATAATAAAAAATGTTTTGAGTATTAATACAAATGTTACTTCTTGCACACATTTTTTTATTATTAGATAATTCTATACTAAGCTACTAAAGTGCTTGTATCATAGAAATAGGACAACCAAATTACCTAATATCAAAGATACATTGATACCGGTGAGTGGATTCAAACTCGTGCACTCGGCTTGCGTAACCATTGCACTGCCACTACACCACAGTCGCCTTGATGCCTCTATCTGTTTCACTACCATAATGTTGGTTGCCTGGAAGAGATCGAGATCGCGTTTTGGTGAAAAGGTCTTTCAATGTATTTTGTGCAATATTTTTTTATCTGTCTGCCTGTTTGTACGCTTAAAAATGGCGGTAGTGCCCCGGATCGGTACACTAAACCATTAACTGTATGCCTACCAACTGTTGTCATTCTTTTGTTTTTCATTTGTAGCATGACCGTAAACTTGACGATAAACACTATCGGCTTAGCAAATGATAGCGTTAAGATATTTTTGCGTTACTCGTCACGTAGACTGTGTGTATTGTTTGGCAAATATTTTGTATGCAAATAAACTTATGGCGTACGTACACTAAGAATTGAATAAAGAGAGCGAGATGCATACTCGTATTTCTCGTAGAGGGATCTATATAGGATCAAGACACCTGCACGAGTCTTGAGCAAACTCTTAATAGATTAACGAATTAAACAAATTTTATGCGGCTTACTATCGCGTTTATCGGATTCTGTCTGTCATACTGTCTTCATTACAAATAATAAAATGGCTGTAGTAAGCTATTTTGTTCTGCGTGAGTTTGCTTCAAAATGTCCTCTAGTTAGTGTACTGTCGTCTTTACAGCACTTATGTAAATTTTAACTGTTTGAATAAAGAGACTCCTGCATTGACAACAATGAACTGAACTACCTACCTATTACTATTTTACTTACTTTTAAAATGCTCATTATTGATAGAAAATGCGTGAAGACCGCGTGGCGAATTTTCGCCGGGTTCGATTCTCGCTCGGGGATATGTTTTTTTTAAATTAAAACACGACTTCGGCTTGCAAGGAGAAATCGATTCAACTTTTCCACGCTTGGCAGGCAATTGAGGATCGCAGTATACTCACCGCACGTTAAGAGGCGACGACGACAGGCGTGGACGAACGGTTTAGCGACTGGTTTGTTGCGCGTAAAGTCCCGGGTTCGATCCCCGGTCGGAGCAAATATTTGTTTCATAGCTTTTATTTGTAATATTTAATAGTATTAAATATTGCAAATATTTGTTAATAAAAAAAAAAGAGATGGATATTTGCTTCGGGTCTGGTTATCAAAGAGTGGTAGGCAGTAGTACCCAGTCTGCCGATCCGGGGTAGTACCACCACTTACAAGTATACAGACCGTGAAGTGATTTGGTCACGTTTCGGGATCAGCTTGTAAGTTGCCGGTTCCATCTAGGCCGGCATAGTGGATGTGATTGCTACTCACAGTTATTGAATTGTAGTAGCAGTGACATTCATTCATGGACCACACTTTGGCTTAACATCAAGCGGGGTGCTGTCATATGTCGAATCACAAAAAAAAAAAAAAAAAAAAAAAAAAAAAAAAAAAAAGAGGACGCTTCCTCCCATCCTGCAGTGACTGGTCGAGTTTTAGGACATCCTGGGTCTAACGCAACATACCTTCCTCAATTACTACCACGCACAATTCTAATCGAACCCGATGTCTCCATAGGGGCGTAGGTAGCTTAGTGGTAAAACGTCTCCGCCGTCATCACTATGCCAATTAAAAAATATTCATAACATTTATAATTTAAAAAGTAGGAAGTAGTGTATTGATCTGCACCCTTTCAATGCATAAATTATTAATGATTGGGATATAACTCAATGTCTGTCACGTGCGTCATTGGGTCTTCGTCGAGTTGTGCGTGATAGAATTTGAAGAAGGTATGTTGCACCCGGGATATCATATTACTCGACCAGTCTCACTATAGGATGGGCAGCAATGTCCTATTAACGTGCGGTGAGTATTCTGGGGAAGAAAGGTTTTAGAGTGGAGACCACGAACCGGCAAAAGCAACGTAGGTAGGCCTCCCACTAGGTGGACTAACGACTAAGTGAAAGTCACAAATAACCAGTGGATGCAACTGGCATCTTGTCGTTCGAAATGTCGTTCTAAGGGGAAGGCCTATGTTCAGCAGTAGACGTCTTCTGGCTGATGATGATGAGTATCCTGCATTCCCCGATCCGCCCGCTAAACGTGGGGATTATGAACGACAATAAAAAAAATGTTGAGTACACGCGGTGTCGCACTCAGGCTGGGAGAGCTTTCCCCCCACGGTAATAAAAAAAACATTTCGATTATAAACGCAGACGTAAAAATTAAGACAGTAAGTCGAAAATGGTTCGAAAGACATTGACCTCCATTCAAACAAATTGTTACGCCTTTTTCCCACAGGAACAAGCAGAGACAATGGAGCACCACTTGACACGATTCTAACACAACTTTCGCTTCCCTCACATCCACAATTCTCTTTTTCTCTTTATAGAAGTTCCACGGCTACTAGGGAAGGGTGTCTCCGATTCGGCCGGAAAACACCCTCCTAGTTCTGCCTCATATAACGCATCCATCCACTTCATATTTATAAATTCCTTTCGTCAATCTATCTTCATTTATCCTTTCCATGTGCCCAAACGATCGAAGCATTCCTTTTCTTTTGTCAATTCTTGTGTGCTACATTTTTCAAACCATATCTTTCATAACCGTGAGTTGTTATTAGACAATATTATTAGGTTAATTATTAAATATTTTTGTTGTTTAATCTTCGGTTAGACTAAAACCGGATTGGGTTTTAATCCGGACTTGTTTTATTTACAAAACATAACTTTATTTAATTATGAATGTTTATTAATTTTGTTATCTTAAAAACAATTGTGTTTCTGATAAAGTTTATTGCCATCAACTTATAACGATTTATTTAATATACATTTTTATTTATACAAGTATTTTCTATTATCAAAATATTAAAGAGTTTTGTTAACTTAGACATGTCCGGGTAAAATTCCTATATACACATTTATTTAATTATTTATTAACCAAGATTTTTTATTTAATTAATCAATCAATCAATCATATTGTCACGCCATTCCCACAGGGATAGGTAGAGACAATGGAACGCCACTTGCCACGATTCTGACACGCTTCCCTCGCCTCGCTTCCTTAACATCCACAATTCTCTTCATACAAGCACTAGGCAACCCAGCTTTTCATGATATCTATTTTACGCATGCACTCTGTACGACATGTTACAGCACCCCGCCTGATGTTAAGCTGGAGAGAGATCCATGAATGGAGGTGTTTGCTAGTATAATTTAATAACCATAAGTAGCAGCCGACTATGCCGGCCTAGTTGGAACCGGCAACTTACAAGTTGATACCGAAACGCGACTAATCTAAACTAATAACGCGTACCACTTTTTGATAACCAGACCAGAAGCAATTCAATATTATATTAAATTTTACAAATAAATGCTATGAAACAAATATTTGCTCCGACTGGGGATTGAACCCGGAACTTATGCGTAACAAACTGGAGTGCTAATCAATTGGCCCAATGTAAAGATGCAACTAAACAAAAACTAAACTGTTGAAAATCAACATGAGCAGTCTTATTAGTAAAAAGAGCAAATCTAGATTGACCTAACTTGAGAGCTGATCTAAATCGCACAATGCTACTTACAATTATTTAACTGTAAAAGAGTCATCTTCATTCATGGCTAGCACTTTAGCTTAAAATCAGGCGAAGTTTTGTCATATGTCGAGCTACAATTATATGATAACTTATGTTTATTGTATATACATAAGTTATCATATAATAAGCGTGTGTTTGTGTGTGTATTGTGTGTGCATGAGTTAATTAATATATATTTTATAATATAAGTTATTGAGTTATTATTATTTCAGGCGTTGATGTTTAAATATATATTTTTTATATTATGAATAGATCTGACCTCGACCTGACTGATAGTAAGCATGATGAAGGTTCAAGAGTGCCGACGAGTGAAAAACACTTTCACGGCTACCTCAGTCGTTATTACTATGCCGACCAAAGGGGCTTCTTCAAGCATCGCATGAAGGATTTATTTGTTTATCAATACGACATATGACTGCAAATATGCAGTAGACGCATCCACTATGTAGAAGAACTCGCAAACTTATTAAAACGCAACTGAGGTTACAGCGACTGAGGCAAACGTGAACTGAGTCAGTTTTTTCAGTCGTTGGCGTTTTTGTACCACTCATTGCTTATTATTAGGCAAGTCGAGTCACAATATAAAAAAACAATTTTTTATTATTAAGTTATAAAAAGGGTTAAAATTGAATTTTATTTTATTTTTAGAAATTATTAATAAACCAAGCCCTTGTAGGTATTCTATTAATAAAATAAAAATGAAAATCTAAAAGTGGCCTCTGGTTGCCCTATAATTTTCTCACAGCTCCGCATTTCAAGCGAAACGCGTCCTACATCGAAGACAAGGCACATTGTCGTTGCATGTGCTATTTTTATATTAGACCTGGGGATGTTATGGATATGAAATTTCGGATATAGATACGGATACGGATATAGGAATAATAGTATACCGGTTTTAGATACGGTAACGTAATTATTTCGAAACATCCGATAGTTTCGGTTACGGATATTGGTACAAATAGGTAAATATTTGATATTACAATCAGTTATAAAAGTTATTATTATAACTACCTATAGTTTGTCTAAGCCGAAATGACGCGCCCTCCACCGCATTTGCGCACACGAGAAAACATAAAATACAGGTATGAATGCAACACACCGAAAATGCAATTGTAATTGGTTATTCAGTTGCTGGTTGAAAAGTATAGCACGCTGATAAAGTATAGTAAGTAAATACTAAACTAATAAAGTGGAGGTGCGCGTCATTTATAGTTAGACAAGCTATACTAGTGTGTCGGCTAGGTCGGGGAGAAACAAAAGTCTGTCATAACATGTTTTATTTAGGCTTCGCCCCTATCCGAAAATATCCGAATCTTTTATAACGGATTCGGTTACGTTAACGGATAGGTTTTTATTTCAGATATCCGGTAGTTTCGGTTACGGTTACGGTGCTCCATAACATCCCTAATTAGACCCCTTTTAATAGACTTCACAAAGACTTAAAATAAGGTCACATATTATAGTTGGCTTCTAATAAAGCATTTTTGTATCTATAATAATTTTCTATACAGTGGAGTATATGGAAAATTACAGACCGGGCGTACTATTAGAAAAATGCAAATGAAAGTAATTTATTAGCATGGGCATGGGCTTGGCATGCACTTACTCATCGTTTGATTCTACCGCGGCATCAAAAGGAATATTTATTTATTTCAATCCTTTATTGCACCAGAATAAACTTAAAAATAGGTACATAGGCGAGTTTAATGCCTATTAGGCATTCTCTAACAAATGATGAGAAATCATGGGCAGGGCGTTAATATACTAGTACTAAAAACGTACTAAAAACAACAATTACATAAACTACATACAAGTATCACAAGTATACATATATATATATATATGTAGGTAAAAATAAACATACACAATATGACAAATAATTAATAAAATTAAATAAAATTAGAAAAAAATAATACTGAAATATAAATATTACTAAAGGAAAGAAATTTATCAAGAATTTATTATTATGTTCCTACTTCGACTTTTCACACCTGTCGGGGGAGGCATCTACTTTCTGTCGATCGAACCGGCAGTCAAACTAAAAGGTTCGGTGCGTCGTTTCTTTGTAGAACAATCTACAAGTGGAATGCTTTACCAGCCCACGCCCACCTTGGATACGTGAAGAAGCACCTAAGTAACGACGATTCGGGTAACCGTAAATTGACTCGGTTTTTTCAGCCGTCGGGACTCTTGAACCTTCTTTTGCTTGCCACCAGGCAGATCGAGTTCGAAACTCACCTAATAATGTTCTAAAGTCGATTCAGGATACGCTGATAGTACGATAGAGCTGATGTTACTTTATAACGCCAAACGTATTAACACAAAAATAACGTCAAATTAGTTACTTTATAACGCTAAACGTATTAACACAAAAATAACGTCAAATTAATTAATAGACGTAACAACTTTATGTAAGAATTAAAATCATTAGAAATGTATTGCCATATATTATATATTCTAACTTCTCCTCGCCACGAGACGTTAGAAGTTAGATAAGTACATCAACCGACTTTTGCTTAATTAAAACTTTAATATAGCAGAGACAATAATGAGTTAATCAAATCCAACCAAATCCAATCAATTAAATTGAATTAATACACGGGTAACACAAAACTAATGAGCAATTAGTCGCATTAGTTATATTTAAACTATGTAAACTATGTATAATATAATATAATATTATATTATATTATATTATATTATATTATATTATATTATATTATATTATATTATATTATATTATATTATATTATATTATATTATATTATATTATATTATATTATATTATATTATATTATATTATATTATATTATATTATATTATATTATATTATATTATATTATATTATATTATATTATATTATATTATATTATATTATATTATATTATATTATATTATATTGTATTGTATTGTATTGTGTTATGTTATATTGTACTATATTGTGTTATATTAAGTTATCAGTTTTATATCTAATACTCCCATTTAACTTTTCGACTGTCCCGAAGGTTAACTGGCAGATAATGTCTAGCGGCATTAAGTTCGCCTTTATACAAATTGTAATAAAGTTTTTAAATAAATAAATAAAGGGGTTTCGCTCATTATTTA
This sequence comes from Tinea trinotella, assembly GCA_905220615.1. Lineage (NCBI taxonomy): Eukaryota > Metazoa > Arthropoda > Insecta > Lepidoptera > Tineidae > Tinea > Tinea trinotella. The sequence continues at coordinate 8,990,051 of HG992314.1, forward strand.
TCGACTTCTTAAATTTAAACATATTATTAGCCTTTTTTGTGGCTCTGCATGTGCCAACACCCCGCCTGATGTTAGGCTGGAGTTCTTTAATGTAGGTGACTGCTACTACAGTTAAATAACTGTAAGCAGTCAGATCCACTATGCAGTCCTAGTTGGCCCCGGCAACTTACAAGCTAATCCCGAAACGCGACTTCATGAATGTAATTTGTATAAGTACTGTGCATGCCACTAAAGCATAAAAACATTGAGTGATGCTCGAGGGAGCCAGTGCGAGGTTAGACTAACAAGTGTCCGGGTCCATAATATCAAAACTTCCTTCCCTAACAGTAACATTAATCATAGTGTATTAAATCAGTGTAATAAACTATAATACAATTAAAGTGGTTTTATACTTTCTCAACCCACGCACCTGCCTACCAAAGACCACCATTTAGTTGTACCATTTACTAGTATACAGGTAGTGAAGTAACTTGGTTTTCGGGATCAGCTTGTCTAGTTAGACGGCATACTGAATGTGGCTGCTGTTTACTGTTATTTAGAAGTCATTTGCATTATAGACTGCACCCCAGCTTAATATCAGGTCAGGTGCAGTCACAATAAAAAAGTACTTTGGTCGTCATGTTTTAATGAAATACGCACTTTAGTAGTTTAGTATAGAAATGTATTAAAAACATCCACACACTAAGAAAACATATTGATTGTACATTTATATTTCTTCCTTAAGTAATATGGTTAGAAGAAAATAATAATAATAATAATAAAAGTCAGTGTTTAGCCGGTTAAACGAATTCTATTTAGAGAGACTTGCGTGCCCAGTGGTCGCAGTTGAAGGTCGGTTAGGGGGATGAAACACCCCTCATTATATTTGGGCTTGACCTTAATTTACGTACACGCATTAAATATTGATATTTTCTAACTAAGGAAAATTGCTAATAATTACTTATAAGAAAGTTTTACAGTTTTTAATATACGTTAATTGTAATATAAACAGTACAAATATGTTATTTTGTCATATGTTAAGTAATTTATAAATCTAATGTGGATGGATTAGGAATGAGGCAGACTCACGAGAACAAATCGGAGACTCCCTTAAGAAAGCTGGGTTGCCTAGTGCCCATAACCGTAGAGCTTGTATGTGAGGGAAGCGAGGAAGTTGTGCCAGAAACATGGCAAGTGGAGAGGGGTGACTATTTGATTATTTGATTGCTGTTATCTATTATAGTATAAGTGATACTGTGATAGCAACTAAGACAGCAGCGAGTTGGCTTTTTTAAAGTTGTCGGCACTCTGAGACCTTTCCTTGCTTACCATTAGGCAAGTCGAGGGGTCATTAGTAGTATAAAAAAGTTCTAAAACATGACTGGGGATCCAAAAGCTCCATTTTCCCAATTTATTTAAGATGTTCACGGAAAAACATACATATACACAAAAAGTACAGACATACACCTTTTTATTTGTGGCTCGACACGACAGCACTCCGCTGTTGTTAAGCTGGGGTACTGTGTAGGGAGAGAGAGGCAATGCCTAATACAGTTAAATAAACTGCAGTAGCAGTCGCATCCACTATGCCAACTTAGTTGGAAACACCATTTTCATACTGATCCTGAAACGCGACTGAGTAACTGCACGGTATGTACACTTGGTGGTGGTACTATTCCGGATCATCGGCAAAATAAGCACCACTGCCTACCACTCCTGAAAACTCACATAAGTAAAGTTTACACGTACCACTTTTCAGCCTTTGTGTTATTATAGAAAGTAATTTCAGTTTATTCAGAAGTTATAAAGATTTTTCATTTGGGTCAAGAGGCTTAGAGTTCTCTGTTGCTCGCTTGAATGACTCTCTATTTTAATTATGTATAATAAAAAAGTAAGCACTAGTGACATAAATCCTTACTTACATTATAAACGCGAAAGTTTGGGAGTATGGATGGATGGTTGTTTGTTACTCTTTCACGCAAAAACTACTGAATAGATTTTGATAAAACTTTACAATAATATAGCTTATAAATCAGAAAAAACACATAGGCTATAATTTATAAACATATTGTGTGAATAATAAATAAAGTAAAAGAAAAAACATTTTCCCATACAAAATTTCGTGCGTTCAGAAATTTATTTTGGGTAAATTAAGGAAAATATATCAAGCTGTTAAGAATATTATTATATCCCCTTCTATTATTATAAATGTGAATGTTCGTTTGTTTGTTAGGCTTTCACGCGAAACAAATGAAACTTGAAACTTTGTACACATATTCTTGGAGGTATCAGAAGTAACATACGATACTTTTTATTAAAAATAAAAGTTTTTACGAAAAATAAAAAAAGGCATATACAGTCGAATTGCGAACCTCCTCCTTTTTTATGACTGTGTTATAAACCTAATTTTACGTGGATGAAACCGCGGGCACAGCTAGTTATATATGAAAAAGTATTGATGGTAAGGCGACCGTGGTGGTAGTGCAAAGGTTACGCAAACCGAGAGCACGGGTTCAAAACCACTTGCAGGTAAATGTACTTTGGTTGTCCTGATTGATATAATTCAAGCATTTTAGTAGCTTAGTATAGAAATGTTAATAAATAAATAAAAATAGAGATATTATATTATATTAATAGTACTTTAAGAGTGGTAGGCAGTGGTGCTCAGTCTGCCGATCCGGGGTGGTACCACCACCGTACAAACAGACCGTGAAGTGACGTAGTCGCGTTTTGGGATCAGTTTGTAAGTTGCCAGCTACAAATAGGCAGGCATAACGGATGCGACTATATTTATTTAACAGTAGGAGCAGTCGCCTCTATTTAAGGACCCTTCTCCAGCTTAACATCAGGCAAAGTGCTGATATCGATCCACAATAAAAAAATACATATATTTTTAACCGACTTCAAAAAAGGAGGGGGTTCTCAATTCGACCAGTATGTTTTTTTTTATGTTTGTTACCTCAAAACTTTTGACTGGTTGAACCGATTTTAATGATTCTTTTTTTATTTGATAGCTGATGCTTCCCGTTTGGTCCCATTTTAATTTGGACCAGTTCTGATAATGGCATCCATGAGAAAATCATATAAGTCTTAAATTTTCAACATTCTAATTTATGTTTGTTGGCGGATAACTTCGTTGTTTACGAACCGATTTTGATAATTCTTTTTTTGTTGAAAAGAAGATATTTCAAAGGTGGTCCCATGATAAAGAAATCAGGGTTTAACCGACTTCAAAAAAGGAGAAGGTTTCTAAAATGACTGTATATATCTTTTTTATGTTTGTTCGCGGATAACTTCGTTGTTTATGAACCGATTTTGATGATAAGGGAATCAAAAATTAACCGACTTCAAAAAAAGTTTCTCAATTCAGCCGTTTATATTCGTTATTAATGAACCGATTTTGATTATTCTTTTTTTGTTGGAAAGAAGATATTTCAAAGGTGGTCCCATGATAAGAAAATCAGGGTTTGATGATGGCAGACCAGAGAAATTGAGGGGATCTTCATCGTAGGGGCGACTAGTGCGTTTGTTAAGTTTTATTTATTATGTCTAATCGTTTCCGTCTATCATTTTCCGTCTGAAGTAACCGTCTTCTCTTCATTCGAGAAGCATCTTTGCTCGGTCTAACCATCACTTAAAATCGTAAAATAAAATAATTTCTAACAAAAAAAAACTGACTTCAAATAGTAAACTAAAAAGCAAAAAATAAATTTTCTTCGCACAAAGTAATACGTATTTTCATTTAGTTAAATAGAAATAATTTTTTGTCTGTCGGTATTTGAAGTCGGTTTTTTTTTTGTTAGAAATTATGTTATTAACCGGTCACTACTGCTACTACGGCAACATCCACTTCAATCTACTTGCTTTCTACCTAACAAGTAGAGGTTAGACGACTATGCCTAACCGTCTAACTAAAGTCTAACCGTATCATCACAAGAAAATTAAACACGCTTTAGACAGGTATTAAACATGATTTATGTCAATTTAGTAACAAGACCGAAAGTGTCAATAAATATAACAGAACTCAATTTCGACTAACCTGACAGCTGTCTCATGCCTGTATCACACTCTGTTATGTAAGTTAAAATGAGATGCAAATAGGAATTTGTCTGTCACATAGACCACTAATTAATTAAATAATCATAATATTACATTTATGACAAAATAGTTTTGTAGAATGTTCAATATGTGTTCGACCTCGGAAAGGTCACGCATGTACAATATTAAATATTAATTGTTCAAATGTAGGTTTTCTATGAGTTCATAAATCTTATAATTATTATATTTATCAATCAATCAATCAAATTGTCACGCCTTCTACCCACAGGGATAGGCAGAGACAATGGAGCGCCACTTGCCACGATCCTTACACAACTCCCTTGCCTCCTTCACATCCACAATTCTCCTCATACAGGCCCTATGGTTATGGGCACTAGGCAACCTAGCTTTCTTAAGGATGTCTCCGATTTGGTCGGAAAACACTCTCCTAGGCCTGCCTTGTTTAACGCATCCATCCACATCAGATTTATAAATTCCTTTCGTCAGTCTACTTTCACTCATCCTTTCCATGCGCCCATATTATATTTATCCATATTATATTTATATTTATCCATATTATATATATCCATATTATATTTAAGCGTTTAATATATTTAGTTGTTGCTTCACCTTAGGCGTATTTTTAACCGACTTCAAAAAAGTAGTTTTTTTTTAATAGTGATAAATAAGTGCCAGATATTTGCTTCTGGGCTGGTTGTTCAAGGCTGCGAACACGAAATCAGCGATGGTCGAGTAAGGCAGAAGCGGAGCGTTTGCGAAGCGAAAAGAATTATTGGTGACTTTTAAGAGCGGGGGCGGCAGGTAAATCGGTAAATCGGCAGGGCAGGAACAGCGGGAACAAACATCGTCGATCATTACTTGCGCGACTGATCGCTTGTTTCGTGACAATACAAAGCGGCGCGGCGATGACTACTGTTCCGCTGCCGCCCCCCTCGACCTTTGTTGATTTAGTGCTCGCAGCCTTAACTATGGTAGACAGATTGTTGCTGGTTATTTGCCTTGTCTGCCGATTTAGAAACCCTCACTTACCATCACTTGACAGTGAAGTGAATTGACTCGGCTCAGGGATAAGCTTTTCAATTGCTGGTATCAGCTAGGCCGGCATAGTAGATGCGACTGCTAATTGCATGTATGTAACTGAAGTAGCGGTTTCCATTAGACTTAATTGGTGGCGATCGTTTTTTTATACTTTTGAGCAGAACGCCGGAGGGCCTGTTGTGATGGAAATGACAATGAACTTCATTTCCATTCGTCAAAAAGTTACGCGGTCGCTGTTAGCGTCAAAAACAACTTTTATTCATTCGGACAATGAGTATCAATTAGCTTGAACTGATAATGAAAATGAACATCGATTCTCAGTGTTGCGTGGTCACAATTTTAATATTAAAGCTCATTTATCAATCGAGCTCAGTTGTCAGAGCTCTCTTGAGTTCAACTGTCAAAACGAAGCTCATTTATATTGTCATTGAGTTACGCGGCCATTGAGTTAATCCCAATGAATAATATACACAAATAATTATCTACAGAGTTATAACTAGCACAGATAATTAATATCTAATAATCAAATTAAATCTATTAAGTGAAACAACAGGATGCACATATTTCCGAGTTGAATTGCTAACTGTTTAACACTTACATTGCAAGTGTTAAGTAAATATTAACATGTATAAAAATATATAAAGGCGAGCGTGGTGTAGTGGTCACGCAAATCGAGAGCGCAGGTTCAAAACCATTCACCGGTACTAATGTATCTTTAATATGTGTACTTTGGTCGCCACTTTAGTGGCCTAGTAAAGAAATGTAAATTGTTAAAAAAAAATAAGGAACAATCTTACCCGTTTTATCTTTTCACTCGCCTCCCATTTATAATCTCTTTTTCTCTCTTTTCATCTATTCTTTGAATGTTCCCATATTACATATCAGATACATTGGTACCGTTAAGTGGTTTTAAACCCGTGCTCTTGGTTTGCGCAACCATTGCACTACCACTACACCACAGTCGCCTTGAATTCATCATACAGTTGGTATTCTTCACTCTAAATAACCAATTATATACAATATTGCATTCTTAATTGATAAAAAAATCAGAGGTCTGCAGTGCTCATAACCAAATATGCCCTTAAGACCCGTTTTCATTCAACGATCAATCAATCAATTGTCACGCTTTATTCCCACAGGGAAATGGAGAGACAATGGAGCACCACTAGCCATGATCCTGACAAAACTCCCTCACTTTCCTCATATCCACAATTCTCTTCATACAAGCTTTATGGTTATGGGCACCCTGCTAGGAAACCCTGTCGCCCTAAAAAACCGGTGACATTTCTTGAGGATCTCACCGATTTGGTTTTCATTTATTCTAATTAGAAATCCAAATGCATTAGAGTCAAATGATATTTTTTCTGTAAAAAAAATGCGTTAAATCGTAGTTTATATCCAGCTTGAACATTAAAGGGTTAATAATAATTAATTACAAATACTTTTAACACTATTCACAATAATTTAATATACCTAAATCATTAATGTTTATAACTTCCATCAAACCGTTCACTTATAAATAAATGATAAATATGATAACATTATTATATTTATTGTTATTTATATTTAATTTAACATTTTCTAGTGATGTATGTACTCCTGCTGATAGAGAGAATCCAGCTAGATTCCAACTGGAGACTTTCAGACTATGTCACAAGGTTAGTAATAGGTTTCGAATTTTTAAGTAAGCCACAATACTTTAGTAGACGTAATTGCAGTGGGCCGAAGTGCCCATAACCAAATAGCTTGTATGAAGATCAATATGGAAGTCAAGGAAGCCAGAGAGTCGTGTCAAAGTGGCATTCCGTTGTCACAAACCCGAAATCACAAATCCAAGCCTATCTTTAATAGCAGTAACTACATTTTTTAAGTTCTATGCCATTAAATAGTATAGATAGATCTTTAATAAGGCTGACATAGACATAACAACTTGATTTTTAAAGAAATGCTCCTTACGACTCGCCTGTGTAAGGTTCGACCTAACTCGTAAAAAGCGTCCACACTTTAGCGTGTATATCAGTTGACAGAAACAGAGAAAGAGAGAGAAAACATAGCTTCCATCGGCATAAATGTCTTAGTTTATTTTTTATTAAGATGCAATATCTGACCTCGACCTCCAGAGTAGAGAGGACATCTAAGAGAGCAGACGACTGAAAATACCGACATGCTTTCATTATCGTCAATGTTCATGGAGACGTAGCATGTAGGCAAAAGTATTTGTACTCAGATGTAAGAATTCTAATGAACCTATCGGCTTCAATTTTCAGGAACCTATCGGCTACTTAACTACTAGTTCAGGAGAACCAGTTGAAATTCGAAACACAAATGGGCTCAATACCAACTTATTACGTAATAACTATTTCATCGACAACATACAACACATGGTTTCTGAAAGAATACCTGAGAGAGTCGTTCATGCTAAGGGAGCAGGTGCTTTCGGTTATTTTGAAGTGACTGACGACATAAGTGACATTACAAATGCAAATGTCTTCAATGGCGTTGGAAAGAAAACGCCATTAGTAGTAAGATTCTCTCCATCACTTCAAGAACGTGGAGGAGCTGATATCGTTTCAGAATCTCGAGGATGTGGCTTTAAATTCTACACAGAAGAAGGTAACTTGGATATTGTAGGCTTTAATACACCAATTTACTTCTACAGGGACCCAACAGTATTTGCACAGGTTGTACGTGCTACAAAAAGGAATCCAGCTACTAATTTGTTTGATTATACAGCTGAATGGGATTTCATTAATTTGAGGCCTGAAAATTTGCATGAATTTTTATGGATTCTTTCCGATTATGGTTTACCTAATGGCTACAGGCATATGCCATGCTTTGGTATTCACACTTATGAAGTAGTAAATAATAAAGGAGTTTCTCACTTTGTAAAATTCAATTTTACTACTGATCAAGGTATTCAGAGTTTAACAGCTGAAGAGGCCGCTCAACTTAGGGCCACGGACCCAGATTATTTTGTAAGAGATCTGTACAATAACATTGCCAATGAAATATATCCATCATGGACACTTTATATTGACATAATGACTAAAAAGGATTTGGAACAAGCAAAATTTGATCCATTTGACGTTACTCGAATATGGGATCAGGGTAGCTATGTTCAGAGGAGAGTTGGACGTTTAGTTTTAAATAGAAATCCTAAGAACTTCTTTGCTGAAATAGAACAATTGGCTCTGAATCCTGCTAACCTAGTGCCAGGTGTGGTAGGTCCGGCTGATAAATTATTCCAAGGTAGGGTTATTGCGTACAGAGATGCACAGAACTATCGGCTAGGATTCAATCATAATAACATTCTTGTAAACCGTCCATTGTATGCTAAACCTTATAACAGAGATGGTCTACCACCACTTGGTCATAACATGAAAGATATTCCTAACTATTATCCTAATAGCTATAATGGACCTATACCGACCGTCGATGTAACAAGGCCAAAGGCTAGGTTGAATGTATTGGAAAGTAGCGCTGTGGACTTACAACCTCCACATGATTTTTACACTAAAATATTGAATCAAGGACAAAGACTCAGACTTATAAATAATTTGGTTAATGTTTTATCGTTGACTACTCCATCGGTTCAGAAACGGTCCATTGATTTACTGACAAAGACACATTACGAGTTGGGATTGGGTGTCGCTTTAGGCCTCCAACGTACTAATAGTACGCCTATAATGCCTACGCAGGTCTTATATCCATAATTATTGACTTCTACGTACTATTCACAACAGTCAACAACAGTACAGTCAAATTAACTTTGAGACGTTTTGCATTTGTAGTAGTGCGCCTAAAAGGGAGTTTCCATTATTAACTCACGCTACGAAAACACGTCATGTTCTTAGGTTTTAATTGAAAGCAAACGAAGATAACCGGAAGCTTTTATTGAAAAGCACGAAATTCGGTACTTACGAAATAACTATTTGATAAAAATCGACCAATTGGTTTCACTGACGAAACATATACCTATACATACGTCACACACCCTCTCAAAATCTTGTTCAGATGGAGGCACAGGTTCAAAGCTATATTTACTACCTTTAAAAGAGAAAATATTTATTTTTTATAAAAGTTGTTTATTTATTTATTTGCTGACTGTACACTACTACAAACGCAAAAACGTCTCCAAGCTAAAACAACACATAATGATAGGAGATCGTACCGTCTTTATCTACCGCCACGACATAATGGAAACGCGCTCTTAGGCGTGTGTACTACACACTCGTACAAACGCAAAAACGTCTCCAAGCTACTTTGACTGTATAAAGGCTGCATAAAGATTATAAATATTGGTTTTGCTGTAATTCATTACATTTAAAAATGTTTAATACCTATAAAGATTAAAACAATAAAATATATATACGAGTAGTTTATTATTTAGTGAATTCCCTTGACCATTTACTTTCATAACAAAGGCTTAAATGGGATTTGCAATAAGGTTGAAACCACAAAACAAAGAAAAGAGCTATTTTTCTTTATTCCGTGGTTGAAACGTAAATACCATATTATGTTATTTTTAATAAAAAGGCGTTAAACCCGTATTAACATATTTTCTGAGTTTTTATTTTTACTATATTTAAACTACTATGTATTTATCGCAAATATATATTTATGTCCCGTCCCTATAGTCGTATGTGGTACCTCAGATCATTCATGTATAGTATTCAAGTATTCTTAACTTCACTGATTCAGATCACTCAGGTGTGGTACCAATTACTTACTATTTTTTATTGAATCTCGCCATTTGACTTGCCTGATGGAAATGAAGGTAATGTTCTAAAATGAAACAGCCGTCTCAGTTCACTATTGACTCAGACGCTGTCACTATGCCGCGCCGATCAGCAAAAAAATATTTACGTGATTTCATATTTAATATGGTTATTTAAGAGTGGTAGGTAGTACTTATAAGTTTACAGACCGTGAGAGATTTAGTCACGTTTCGGGATTAGCTTGTAAGTTGCCGGTTCCAACTAGGCCGGCATAGTGGATGTGAATGCTACTCACAGTTATTGAATTGTAGTAGCAGTGACATTCATTCATGGACCACACTTCAGATTAACATCAAGCGGGGTGCTGTCATATGTCGAGTCACGATAAAAAAAATACTAATTATATTTACAAGTGTAATATCATTGTCTCTATCTATCCCTGTGAAAATCCCCGTGACGATTTAATTGATTAATTGAAAATATTATTGGTTTTATTTGTTATTCTGTCCTTTGTATTATGCAATTTTTAAAATAAAATAACTATCAGTAGGAATTTACGAGAATTGCCGCCGCACCCCGTATGTAAAAAAACTGAAATCTGTTTGTAAGAAACAATATTGAATCTACTGCGTGATCGGTAAGCATCACGCAACTAGTATTTCATGTCGAATAAATATAATACGATATATATCGTGAATTTTCAAGTAATGAATTATAATATACTAGCTGACCCGGCAGACTTCGTACTGCCTCAATCTATGAATAAAAGACCTAAACTTTTGAATAAAATAAACTTAAAACAAAGAAAAGGAATCCATAATTAATTTTAAAAAATGCTCGGTATAAATAAAGTTTTATTACTATTTTCGATTAATTACACATGATGTTGCTTACTTACAAAACAGAGTGTGGTCCTTGAATGGATGTCACTGATACTACAGTTCAATTACTGTAAGCAGCAATCACATCCACTATGCCGGCCTAGTTGGATCCGGCAACTTACAAGCTGATCCCGAAACGCGACCAAATCACTTCACGGTCTGTATACTTGCTACCGGCAAGTGATTATAAATCGGGTGCTTTTGGTTTGCCAGACCATTGCACTACATCACTTTTCTCTTAATTATACTAACCCTTTTATCTTCAACAAACTAGTCAAATAGTCAATGAAACAATCAAATTGTCACGCCTTTTCCCACAGGAATAGGCAGAGATAATGAAGCGCCACTTGCTATGATCCGGACACAAGTCCCTTGCTTCCCTCACATCCACAATTCTCTTTATATAAACTATACTCATATAAGTACCAATGTAGTTTTGATATATGTACTTTGGTTATGTAGTTTCTATGATATAAGCGCGTTTATTATCTTAATGTAGAAATGTAAAAAATAATAAAAACACTGCATTATTTTTAAATCTTGATTATAATAACGCGGCTCTGTGCGTCCTCTATATCACGGAGAATGTTCCGATGAGCTCTTGTTCTTGTTCCTACCCGTTATACCCGCACAGGTCAGGATAAGCATCCGCATTTTGTCGTCCGAATCGGCAGTCGAACTAAAAAGTTCGGTGCGTCTTTTCTTTGTAGAACAATCGACAAGTGGAATGCTTTGCCAGCCCATCTGTTCTCTCCATCCGATGATCTTGGATTCTTCAAGCTATGCGTGAAGAAGCACCCTTGGCCGGCATAGTGACGGCGACTGAGGAAGCCGTGAACTAACTCATTTTTTTCAGTTGTCGTCACTCTTGTCGACCTTATCATCAGGCGGTCGAGGTCAGATGTCGTGTCACAATAAAAAAAACATGCAAATTATTTAATACAAATATTAAAGTCACTTAAAGGAACAAATTTTAAGTAAAAGATATTTTTCAAAGCAAAGATAAGTGTAAAGTACAAAGTTTACAAAGCACCCTTGAGGTTTCTTTTCAAAGATTTCTCTTTCAGTTATTGTAGTTACCTTCGACTTGAGTATTTATCTCAATGGGTTCTCTTACACCTTTATTAACTTAACCAACATAATTATGATCGAATTTAGAACAGAATTTAATTTTACTATACATAACAATATATTTTCTATTGTTAGGTAATTCTATGGTAGATATTTAAAACCATTCTTTAAAAATTGTGGTGAAGAAAATACCGTTAAATTATTGTTATGTTTATATTTTCTTGAAACTTTTAAATCGGCTTATTGTAAGAGGATTAAGGTTATATTGATATTTCTAAGTATTTTCTGTCTTTCCTTTATAAAATATAATAGAGAAAGATTGTGTTTATTTCTTTTTGTAAGGAAAGTTTTATGTCAAAATGATGACAAATGATAACTTAGAACTAAATTAACATAAAAAATTTAAATAATAAAAATTAATACAAAAAATAAGTTAAAATAAAACTATAGTTAAAAATAAAACTAAAAACACGCATATATCGTAAGATAATGTAAATCAAAAAGTTAATAAATGGTAAGCAAGAGGAGGTCCTAGAGTGCCCACGACTGAAAAAATCTGAAGCCTTTTCAGTCACCGTTACTATACCGTCCAAAAAAATTTAACGAAATTATTGTATAATCAACGTGTACAAATTACATAGTTACATAAGTCAAGCTAATAAAAGCGTATTAATATACCTTATTAATAATGAATAAGCTGCATTGTAGTTTATAAGTTTATGGTGCATAGGCTATTATAGATATAATAACGTTTTGCATGTACTGATTGGTTGACAGCACAGAACATTATTACAACCTATCCTATTATTGTATATTCTGTGGTTGACAGTTTTATGTAGACGTATGCATGGTCGTCAAGCGGCCAGCATGTGACGCAAAGACGTCACATGCAGAAACATAGAACTGTTTTTTGCAATAAGGGACCACCATTTTGTTTTGGATAAATTAAAAAATATTTTATTTTTTTCTATGAATTTATTGTAACTCTACATATGACAGCACCCTTTTGATGTTAAACTGGAGTGCGGTCCATGATTAGATGTCACTGCTAATACAATTCAATAACTGTAAGTGGCAGTCACATCCACTGTGCCGGCCTAGTTTAAACCGGCAACTTACAAGCTGATCCTAAAACGCCTCTGAATACTTGTAAGTGGTGGTACTACCCCGGAACGGCAAAAGTGCTTATCATTTTTTGATAAGCACTTTTTTTTTGTTTAAATTGTGGTATAATTTACTTTTTTCCATTACTTTATTAAGTAATCTTTCTCAAAGCTATTTAATCTATTCCATGATATCCAAATAATGATTGATTGCGATAAATACCTTTGAAGTAATCGAATTATTAATTTTGGTGATCGAATTAAATCATACTGAAGTTTCGAACAGATCGACAGGTGTTTCATTTCATTTTCGAATATAATTTATGTACTATACAATGTATAGCAAATTCCAATTTACCCCAAAAGATTCCCATCATCACAATTCATTTTGAAAAATAAATTTAAGCCACAGTTTTAAATCCTGGTTCAAAAACTTTACAGAGGAATTTAATTGTAATTATTTAGGCAATAAAATGAAACCGTGTATTTATTTTCTAATAATTTGTTGGTGCGTTTGATGCTAAATTGATTCTTATGTTAGGTTAGAAGTGGATCTCCTTTATAATATGTACATAGGTGTAGAGAAAACTACTTTGCTCTCACTTCCGATATGTTGCTAGCAGCGCTTATTCGATATTTGAAATCGGTTTATTGCTAACTAGGACACTTATTTTATTAGAGTTTTTTTTATATATATATTAGGTATGTTTACTAGGGATGGGAAATATGAAGAATATATTGAGCCGGATACGAAGCCATCCATAGTATAATGAATAGACAAATAATGTCCAAAAAGTCACGGATGGCTGATTATAATGCGTTACTAGTACCTACATTACTGTATGGAAGTGAATTTTGGGTGTGGCAGAAGAAGCAAAAAAGTAGAATTAACGGTGGATATGCAGTCATTAAGAAGTGTATGTGGAGTGTCGATAGCGGATAGAATAAGAAATAGCACAGCGTGCAATAGATAAGGTTTAAAAAAAGACGTAGTGACATTGATTGAGAAAGAAATGCTTCGATGGTTGTAAGCATGGAAAGGAAAACTGAAAATAGACTGACGAAAGAAAATAAAAAGTCGATGTGTATGGATGCGTTAAGAAGGGTGGAGGGTTCTAGACCAAATTGGAGACATCCTCCAACTAGATCGTTGGGTTGCTAGTATGAAGAAAATTGTGGATGTGAGGAAAGCAGGGTCGTGTCGTTGAGCAAGGTCGTGAGTTGTGTCAGGATCGTTGCAAGAGGAACTCCATTGTCTTTACCTAATCCTGTGGGAAAAAGGGGCGTTATACAAGTTTAACGATTATTACGAGCTTAACTAGGCAATAAAATCATATTGTAGACAATAGTTGATGATTTTCAAAAAAATATTTAATTCATAGCATTTTTTTGACTCGACACCTCTCCTGATGTTAGGCTGGAGTGCGGTCCAAGAATGGAAGTGAGTGATACTACATCTAAATAATTATAAGTAGCAGTCACATCCACTATGCTGGCCTAGTTGGAACCGGCAAGCTGATCCCGAACGCGACCAAATCACTTCACGGTCTGTATACTTGTGTCACGGTCTTGTCAAATAAATACGATCCGTATTTATTTGAAATACGAGATACGAGAACACTAACAGTTGGTGGTAATTTTCACAGTCTGTAACAGTACCTACTTTGTATGTACTACCGTGGTAAGGCGACCGTGGTGTAGAGGCAGTGCAATGGTTGGCCAAGCCGAGAGCACGGGTTCGGAACCACTCACCGGTATTAATATATCTTTGATATACGTACTGTGGTTATCCTGTTTTTATGACACAAGCACTTTAGTAGCTTAGTTTTTATTAGCACTTTAGTTTAGTAAAGAAATGTATAATAAAGGACACCTGTTCTTAGATACCAGGTCACCTCAAGATCTAGGTCTACGCTATTATCAAATGCTAAAAAAACAGTGTATTTGTGTCTTCTAATACACCTAAAGAAGTATAACTGTAAAGTGAGAAACTTTGCCTGAAAATTTGAGGGAGACAAAAACATCACTGACCCGACCCTGTGGGAACAAAAGGCAAGATTTAAAATGAATGCCAAATGTTTATCCGTTCAATCTTTTATCTTTAAATACTTCAATAAGATTATAAAAGTTAAATTGTTTTTTTTTTCATATCTTTCAAACATTTAAAAGCAATCCAGACGTCTGAATATTTTTTATTATTTGATTACATTTAGAAACTTATTCTTCGCTTAAGGTCCTTGGTCTATTAAGTGATTAACCGTGAGTTATGCAGAGACATGGCGGCTCTGTGCGTCCTCTATCGCCTATACCACGGAGAATGTTCCGAAGAGCTGTTTAACCTTGTTCCTACCTAGTCCTTTCACACCCGTAATACCCGCACAGGTCAGGGAAAGCATCCGCATTCTATCGACCGAATCGGCAGTAGAACTAAAAAGTTTGGTGCGTCTTTTCTTTGTAGAACAATTGAAAAGTGGAATGCTTTGCCAGCCCATGTGTTCTCTCCATCCTATGACCTAAGGATCCAAATCCTTCAAGCGATGCGTGAAGAAGCACCTTAGACCGGCATAATGACGGCGACTGAGGTAGCCGGGAACTAACTCGGTTTTTTCAGTCGTCGTTACTCTTGGACCTCCTCTTTCTTATCATCAGGCGGGTCGAGGTCAGATGCGGTGTCACAATAAAATAAAATAAAAGTTATAAGGTTTTCGAAACCTCAGCACTCTGATAACAGCTTTTCATTGCCCTAATGCTGTGAAGTTCATTTGGTGTGATCATTTTGTTGGCCGGCATAGTGACGGCAACTAAGGCAGCCGTGAAATAACCCGGTTGTTTCAGTCGTCGTCACTCTTTGATCTCCTCTTGCTCATCAGGATTGGATCATCAGGCAGGTCGAGGTCAAATGTCGTCACAATAAAAACAATTGAGTCGCGACACCTGACCTCGCCTTGCCTGATGGTAAGCAAGGGGAGGTCCAAGAGCGCTGACGACTGAAAAAGTAATTACATTTTACGCATATTTCAGTCGCCTTAACATCAGTCGGGGTGCTATCCTATGTAAAATGTCACAATTTAAAAAAAAACTATTTTATTTAGGATATTAGTCAGTTCACCTTTTTAATAATATAATTTTAGGGAAACAAAAATTCGTGCTCTGTGTGTTATAGGTTAATTGTGAGGCATAAAAACCCACGATAATAATAATAACGGAAAACGACGTTAGGGGCTTCATTTTACAGCAAAATCCCTCTGAAATGTTCCAAATGTAAAAGAGGGTGTAATCTTACTTACCTTTTATACACGTGACATCATGAACCAAGTTTAAGGCATATTAGAGACGACGTACACGATGTTTTCAGTCATCGGCGTTCTTAGACCACCCCTTAGGTACCATCAGAGATCGAATTTCGCGCCTAAATAAAAAATCTCGCGCCATAATTCTCCTGGATCGCCTCTCGAATTCGAAGAGGTTCTTTAATTTGAAGAGGTTTTATTATTTTCCACTTTTAGGTTGTTATTGAGTTTTTGAAGAGTTATTTAAGGTTATTATCTACTTGAAATTAATAAGCATTGTCTAGGTGTGTCTATGAATTCGTGATCAAGTAGTTTTGGATGTAGTGGCTGTTCATTATTATATTTAGGTCGTTATATCATAACGCCTACTACTCTATTATATGTTTGAAACTAGATTTATAATATCAAATTTGTGAATAATCTGGCTTTTATAATGGCTTTTTACGAAATTTTATAACTCAATAAACGCCTGGTTCCATTTTAGAAATTTTGTTCTAAAAAAACTTGGTCGTCCGAAAACTTGGTCGACAATGACGAATTAAAGACGATTGTGGAAGCTAATGATAATCTACAGCTTAATTAGCAGCAGATTTTAACGTTGGTATCAAAACAATATCCATCATGGTCCATCAAGCAGTGTATCGAGACTCAATAAAAAAATTAAAGAAGGGAAAATAAACCGCTTGGAAAAAGGCTCATGAACTAAATAATCACCAGTGCTCAGAAAAACAGTTATATCCAATGTCCTAAACCAGAAATTGACCTATAGAAAAGTGATACCTACTGTTTAGTATATTGAGCCGATGTGATTCATTACATGACACATCTGCAGCATTATGTACGTTAAATAAGGCAGGCCCAGGATGGTGTTTGCCGACCAAATTGGAGACATCCTCAAGAAAGCTAGGTTGCCTAGTACCCATAACCATAGAGCTTGTATGAAGAGGCAAGTGGAGCTCGATTGTCTCTGCCTGTATCTGTGGAAAATAGGCGTGACAATTTGATTGATTGATGTGTCAAGAGCACACGATGATAGAGAAGCTCGAACATTTCCAACCAGCTTGTGTCAATCGCTCATCTCCGGTGCTCCTACTCGACAACTTGTGTTCTCCCCAGTGTTGTGCCAGCACATTTGTTCTCTTCATACTATGACCTTGGATCCTTTAAGCGATGGGTAAAGAAGCCTTTGGCCGGCCTAGTGACTGCGACTGAGGCAGCCGTGAACTAGCTCGGTTTTTTCAGTCGTCGTCATTTTTGGATTTCCTCTTGCTTATCATCAGGCGGGTCAAGGTCAGATGTGTCACAATAAAATAAAAACAAACTTGAAGGGCAGTGCAAGATCTGGAAGGGCATTGATAAACTGCCTCTGCGTTGGCAAAGATGCATCAATTCCATGGGCGGATAGGTTTTTTAATAGAAATAAAAAAGGTAAAAAAACTCAATTTATATCGTCCGAAACGGCGATTTTATAGGTTGCGAAAGCTTTACAAAAGCGGACTTAAGGCTGTGAGGCTTTCACTCAACTTAACCTTTGAGTTGTACTGAAAATACAAGTAGGTGGATTATCTCTGTCAAGGTAACAATTTAGTTATATAATAACAAATAAGCTTTGAATACATTTTTCATTGTCTGGATGTCGACTTAGGCGCTGCTCAGCCTTCTTTTGTTTACAATCAAGCAGCTCTACAGGTTAGAGGTCGCGTCACTTAAATCGAGGCACAGTAAATTAAAAAAGATAATTCTTAAAGTTTCTCGAAAACACTATAACAAATCCATTTCCATAGAATCCAATAAGCATAAATCGAGGAAAATCAAAAGGATCATTAAAACGATAGAAATTTAATGTCTTAACCATAATCCTAAAGATTGGATTTGACACAAAAATGATCGAGGATTTAATTTAATAAAACGGAATTAAGGATTTCAAGTTATATCTTTTTTTTGGTAAGAAAAATAATAAATCTATAACTTTTAAAAGATAAAATTTTACTTAATATTTTATTATTTTACATAATTATTTTCTTAGGTAGACGACCCAATCTAAGAAAAAATATTTATGCTCCTTCAGTTCATTCTAAAGATTGTAACTCTTGTTGATATTCTTTACTATGACCTTGGATCCTTCAAGCGATGCGTGGAGAAGCACCTTAGGCCGGCATAATGACGGCGACTGAGGCAGCCGGGAACTAACTCGGTTTTCGTCACTTATGGACTTTCTCTTGCTTATCATCAGGCGGGTCGAGGTCAAATGATGTGTCACAATAAAAAAAACTGCTTACTCTATTCCACTTCGTCCTGTAAACCTGTAATGCGTAGTTATAATTTTTTTTAAACTACATTCATTTAAATAGTACGAATTACTTTTTTGTCATTTTTTCATGTAATTAAGCAAGGAAAGGTCTAGTCATTTCTGCTCTTTTGCAAGAGCCGCGTAGATGTGAAAAAAGGCTGCAGATGGTACCTACAATTGCATTCGGAAAGCATGCGTTTTCCTAACTTAATATAGTACTTAATACGTTTTTTTTTATAAATTTTAATCGGGTCTGAAATAAGCTATCAACTTTTTTTTGTATATATCTATCGAAGTATAAATAACAATAAACCCCTTACATGTTTTGTTTCATATGAATTTGTATTACGTATTCGTACCGAGCCATTCTGAGCCCAAATTTAACTTACTAGTTGTACTGAAAATAAATTTCAGTTATCAAGTTATCAAAGAGAAACTATGAATATTTATTTTTTGACCATCAAATAATAAGAGATTTTTTAATTAATTAATCAATTATATTGTCACGCCTTTTTCCCACAGGGATAGGCAGAGACAATGGAGCGCCACTTGCCTCGATCCTGACACAACTACCTCGCTTCCTTCACATTCACAATTCTCTTCATATAATTCTCTATGATTATGGTTTATACTTATATAAAAAAAGTGAAAATATATTTTATGTAAGTATATGTTTACTATCTTTTTTTTTATAAATTTAAATATTTGGGAAAATAGCAAATTAATAAAACTAAATGTAATTTAATAAAAACAACATTGATAATATTTTAGTATGTACCTGATACGTTGGTCTAAAAAGTAATAATACCTTTTTTTTTAAATATATTAACTATTTTTTATTATTTAAAACATAATAAAACATGTGTCTCACTCATTCTATAGTGTGTTATACGATGTCTGGCCGGCATAGTGATAACGACTTTTTTTGTCATCACAGGATGGATACCCCGCCACTAAAAGGGTGACGGGGTTATGTGGTGCGCACTAAACTCCTGCGGCGACCATCTCGGCGCGTATACTGAGGGGGGCCCGGGAGTACCTGTAAGGCTTTCTACGTATCACCCCCACCACGCTAGCTGTTAAGCTCCGCCTACATAGAGAAGGAAAACCGCCTGTTTTCCTTCTCTTTTACGGCAGCGCTATGGTCGCACTGCGCTGCCGTCTTCTCGGGGCCGTGTGTCCGGGTGTGCAGCGCCTCTACGCGTACACATCCATGACACTACTCCACACAGTGCCTTCTGCTCTCAGAGGGCAGAGGGCTTTCACACGTCAGACTTTTAGCCATCATAACATTAAGGGAAATTATTGTCTAATGCCCAGAATGTACCGGCCCATCTGCTTTTCGCATCACCGAAGCGATACGGCAAACAGACAGACACATGAGGAGGTAGTCTGACTTAGCACCCCATAGTGATAACGACTGAGATAACCCTTGGCAACAGATGTCCGTCGTATCACAATAAAATAATAATAATAATTTTGATGAGTAAAAACTAGATAAAAAGGTCTTATATGAAAATTATTATGTAAAACAGAACTAAAAATAACTCTGAAAGTTTTAATAAATCAATAGTTAGAATTTAAACAGTAATTACTAGGTATGTGCCACAATGAGAATCATGTAAAGTATACTGTATTATATATATATTGCGAGTAGTTTCATATATTTTATATATATTTATTATGGTAAAGTATACTGTATTATATATATACTGTATTATATATATATATTGCGAGTAGTTTCATATATTTTATATATATTTATTATTTTCTATTTTATTTATGCATGTATCGTATTTTCTGTAGATGTATTTTACTTTAATATATAAAGTTAGGAATTGTTTTCAAGTATCTGTATATATAAATGCGCAGGTTAATGCTGTTAACCCTAATTTCTCCAAGGCTTTTGATAGGATTAGTCATGATCTACTACTGCGAAAGCTTTGGAGGAACGGTGTGCATAGTAATCTAATTCGATGGCTAGAGTCCTACTTGCGAAATAGAATTCAGGCCGTTTTTTTGAAGAGTTACCGGTCTCTATTCCTAAATATACCAACTGGTGTCCCTCAGGGCTCACATCTGGGTCCAATTTTATTCTCTTTAAATATCGATGCCCTAATTGACTATTTCCCAAACACTCACAAATTATTATATGCAGGCGTAACTCAAATCTATCTGAAAATAAACGACATTAACGGCTCTCCTAACATTCAGACCTACTTGAATGCTCTTGTTACCTCTTGCACAAAAAATTAATTATCTTTAAATATTAAAAAATGCCATGTAATTAGTTACACGCGCAAAAATAAACCTATTTATTATAAATATAAATTAAATAATACTTTTATAACTTATAAGTCGCGCGCCAAAATCCAGGATCTAGGAATCATTATGATGAGGTCAGTTATAGTGCACACATGTTCTAATGGTTATGAGGTTATGTCAATACTAATATATTAAAAAATTATTAATAGCAAGATTGACAGTCCCTACTTATTACCTAAAATATCTTTTATTAACCGGTCACTGGTTTGGCCCTCACGTCTGTTACACAAGGATATGAATTCACACATCTTCACCATCTCAAATTTACACTCGTAATGCTTATATTGATACCTCTTTAAATAAGTTTAAATCACTTGTTCTGCAGTCTTGTAAATGTTTTTGTTTTATTTTAATTATTTTAAATTTCGGCATTTGTATGCCTGTTCGTTTCCTAAATAATAAATCTATATTTCAGTAGATTGAATGTATATTTGAATCGTGTGAATTTATTTATCCAATATTTTATTAGTTAGTGGTTTATAAAGAATTGGAATAACGTAAATTCTTTTTTATTTCTATTTTTATTTGAGGAAAGTTTCATTGTATGTTATAAATAGTAAGAGTGTGTTATAATGTTTGTGGCGGCGACGGCCTGTGAGGGCGGGAGTATCGATCCCGTGGCCTTCACCTTGGCAGATTCCTTCATCTCCCGGTAACACGGCGAACTGGGAAAAAAGAGTAAACAAGTAAAACCTTTATTATTATTGAGGCGACTGTGGTGTAGTGGTCTGGAGTAACAGGACCCTGCCTGATGTTAAGCCGGAGTGCGGTGCATGAATGGTGGCAGCTGATACTATAGTTAAATAACTGTAGTTGAAACCGGTAACTTACAAGCTGATCCCGAAAAGCGTCACTTCTCGGCCTGTATACTTGTAAGTGGTGGTACTTAGCCGGTCGGCAGACTAGGCACCATTGCCTACCTGGCTTTGATAGCCAGACCGGAGCAAATATCCAATTACTTTAACACTTTTTTGTTTATACATTAGGCGAATTTAATCCTCTTAGGCATTCTCTACCTGTCTACCTTGGAGTAGACGCGTAAAGTCCCGGGTTTCATTCCCAGTCGGAGCAAATATTTGTTTTATAGCTTTTATTTGTAATATTTAATAATTAGATTGAATATTACAAATAATTATCGTAATTAAAAAAAGAGGCGGCTATTTGCCCTGGTCTGGTTGTTAAAGACTGGTATGTAGTAGTTTCCAGTCTGCAGATATGGAGTATCAAATCAGGCGGGTTGCTGTCATATGTTGAACGACAATAATAATTTAACAAAAACTGTATCATCGTACTGGATAATCTAATTTCTATAATAGTGCCTACCCATTCAGGAATAAGGCGTGAATGAAAATAACAAAAAATGAGCCGTTCCACCTTGAATATCACACTAACATTGTCTCCCAGGACGTAGGAGAAAATTTCGTCTCCCCACCCTCTAAAAACCTTTTGCTCCCCTCCCGCCCCTCCACACAAAAACAGGGTGTATTACGTCACGCATAGCGCGTCCTTGCCCAAGGTCAATGGAACGCTCCCGGCCGTAAAGGGACGAGCTCACCTAAGCAATTTGATAACTTTTAAAGTAGGAATACATTTCTCCGTAAAGGTCCGAGAAGGGAATAATCTTAATTCATATTTTAGTTGCTTAAAAATATGTAGAAATTTACATTTACTTGCGTTGGCTGAAAAAGTGACGGCGACTGAGGCAACCGTAAGGTGAATCAGGCAAGTCGTGATTGGATGTCGAGTCTCAATATATAATAAATAATCTTATTACAATTCTTGTATATTATTTTAATTTGCATTTCTGTACTAAGTTACTTGCTAAACGTGCCTGTACCATAGAAATTGGGCATATATCAAAGATACATTGGTAACTGGGGTCTGTCGGTTTGAAAAACAATTTACCACTAAACTACTAAGGATGTTTATCGTAGGATAGATAAAAGACAACTTATAAAAGATATTTGAAAACTACACAAGAGATATAAATAGTTTAAGTACTCATTTTTTATTGTGACTCGAAATATGACAGCATCCCGACTGATGTTAAGAGTCCATGAATTAAGGCGACTGCTACTTCAGTTAAATAACTGCAAGTATTAATTGTATTGACTATGCTCGCCTAGTTGGATCTGGCGCTTATTTTTTTTATTGTGACTCGACATATGACAGCACCCATCTTGATGTTAAGCCGAAGTGTGGTCCATGAATGAATGTCACTGCCACTACAATTCAATAACTATAAGTAGCAATCACATCCATCATGACGGCCTAGTTGGAACCGGCAACTTACAAGCTGGTCCCGAAACGTGACTAAATCACTTTACGGTCTGTATACTTGTAAGTGGTGGTACTACCCCGGATCGGCAGATTGGGTACCACTGCCTACCACTCTGTGTTAACCAGACTCGAAGCAAATATCCACCTCTTTTTTTATTAACAAACTAGCTGTGCCCGCGGTTTCACCCGCGTAAAGTTTGGTTTATAACACAGTCATAAAAAAGGAGGAGGTTTTCAATTCGACTTTTTTGTATTTATAACTCGATAACTCATATAAAAATGACAGACGAAAATAAAAATAAATATATATTCCAAACAGTTAAAATTATAGTCAATTGGAAACTATAGTAAAATATATTTTGTTTTAATTAAAAGTAATTAGTAACGATAACGAAGTAACGATGTTACTTCATGTCTCTCCAAAAATAAAAAACGTAACAAACAAACTCACATTCACATTTATAACAATAGTATCAATCAAAATCAATCAAAATCAAATTGTCACGCCTTTTTCCCACAGGGATAGGCAGAGACAATGGAGCGCCACTTACCACGATCCTTACACAACTCCCTTGCTTCCTTCACATCCACAATTCTCCTCATACAGGCCCTATGGTTATGGGCACTAGGCAACCTAGCTTTCTTAAGGATGTCTCCGATTTGGTCGGAAAACACTCTCCTAGGCCTGCCTTGTTTAACGCATCCATCCACATCAGATTTATAAATTCCTTTCGTCAATCTACTTTCACTCATCCTTTCCATGTGCCCAAACCATCGAAGCATTCCTTTGTCAATCCTTGTCACTACATCTTCTTGTAAACCACATCTATCACGCAGTGTGCTATTCCTTATTCTATCAGCTATCGTCACTCCACATACACTCCTTAACGACCGCATTTCTACAGCGTTAATTCTACTCTCATGCTTCTTCTGCCATACCCACCCTTCACTTCCATACATTAATGTAGGAACAAGCACCGCATTATGAACAGCCATCCGTGACTTTTGGGACATTATTTGGCTGCTCATTATACTATGGATGGCACCGTTCACTACGTTACCCTTTTGCACTCTTCTCTCAATATCTTCATCACACTTTCCATCCCTAGTAAACATACTTCCCAAGTAAACAAATTGTTTGACTTGTTCCACTTTCTTTCCGTCTATCATTATCTCACATTCTGTCATTTCATCCTCTCTCTCCAAAACCATTACCTTAGTTTTACTTACATTCACTTTCATACCTTTCTTTTCTAATTCCGCATTCATTATAGTAACATACATACAATAGTAACATATGCATATAGTAACAGAAGGAATATAAAGAAAAATTTCAAACAGCTGAATGTATAGTCTATGTAAAGTATAGTGTATAGTCTCCATAGTACAGTTGATTAGATTAGATGTTGACGTGACTGTCGGTAATACAGTGCAATGGTATTATAGTACTTAGGGTTTGAACCAACGCCTTGCATCTATTTTTATAATAGGAAAAAAAATTGACAAAACTTTTTTATTTTTCGTAAAAAAAAAATAAAAAAAAATATATACTATGTTACTTCTGATACCTCCAAGAATATGTGTACAAAGTTTCATGATGATCGGTTGAGCAGTTTTTGCGTGAAAGCGTAACAAACAAACGGACATTCACATTTATAATAATAGTAGGATAATAATAATAATATGTTAATATAATATAATAATTTGTTTTTAATTCTCAACAGCTTGATATATTTTCCTTAGTTTACTCAAAATAAATTTCTGAACGCACGCAATTTTGTATGGGAAAATGATTTTTATTTTATTTTATTTATTATAAAAGAATTTTTCTAAAATAAACGTAGCCTAAGTTACTCCTTATTACATCAGCTACCTGTCAATAAAAGTCCCGTCAAAATCGGTCCAGCCATTCCAGAGATTAGCCGGAACAAACAGACAGACAGACAGACAGACAGACAAAAATTGTAAAAAATGTCATTTTGGTGTATGTACCGTATATATATTCATATACATGTATTAAAAAACGGTTATTTCAATATTACAAACAGACACTCCAATTTTATTATATGTATAGATATTTGCCATATTTAATATAATTATTAATATATTTAATATAATTAATAAATATTACAAATAAAACAAATATTTACTCCGACCGGGTATCGAACCCGGGACTTTACGCGCAACAATTCAATCGCTAAACCGTTCGTCCACGCCTATCGTCAATGATATGATTTCGAAACGCAACTCAATCACTTTATTGGGGTTTTTGTTTGTGTGGTACTATAAGCTGCTCGTCTTAAAATTGTTGCGTTGCGTGCTATTCGTGTTACGTTGCTTAGATAGGCGTCTAACGTGAAGCTTTCACATGAAAGCAGATTCCAAAAGATATTCGTGTATTTTTGTTTTTCACTCCCCTTTTACTATTAATGGTTATTATTTCTAATATTATTTCTTTGTATATTTTTCGAGTCAGTGAACGAGTTATGTTATTATTAGTGATAAATATAATAAATAATAATTATATTTGTGATGGAGATATTAGTAAATACAGTCAAATAGTCAGATGTCAAGCCGAGGTCAGGTGTCGAGTCACAATGAAAATAATCTTGCTTCTTTTGATTAGATATTTGTCTTTTTCCTCTAATTGATTTTTTATTTCTCGACACGCAATGACATCACTCTTCGACTGATGTTAAGCTGGAGGTGACTACAATTACAGTTAAATAACTGTAAGGAGCAGTAATATCCACAATGACGGCGACTAGTTGTTTCGGCAACTTACAAATTGATCCCGAAACGCTCCTAAGTTACTTCACGGTTTGTATACTTGTAAGTGGTAGGTGGTACTACCCCAGATCGGCAGACTGGGCAAATAAACACCAAATGTCTGTACCACTTTTGAACCAGCAAATATCTGCCACTATTATTTTTATTAAAAAATATCCAATTTATTTATTAAATATTACAAATAAATTCTATACTGGGTATCGAACCCAGAACTTTCCGTGTTCCCAATGCGCGTGACGGCATGCATGAGATCTCTTCCCCTCTGTATATTCGTGATATATAAAGACGTGAAAAATCGTGTATTTTTGTTTTCCGCTCCTCTTTTACTATTATTAGTTATTATTTCTGATAATATTTCTTTGTTTATTTTTCGAATCACTGAACGTGTTATGTTATTATTAGTGATAAATATATTATAATAATTGTGATAATGTGATATTTGTTAGTAAATACAGTAGAGGCGTCAGTCAAATAGTCAGATGTCAAGCCGAGGTCAGGTGTCGAGTCACAATAAAAATAATCTTGATTTTTCTGATTAGATATTTGTCTCTTTTCTCTAATCGACCTTTTATTTCTGGCTCAACATATGACATCACCCTTCGAGTGATATTAAGCTGGAGGTGACTACAATTACAATCTGATGTGGATGGATGCGTTAAACAAGGCAGGCCCAGGAGGGTGTTTTCTGATCAAATCGGAGTCATCCTCAAGAAAGCTAGGTTGCCTAGTGCCTAGTGCAACTGTAGAGATTATTTGAGGAGAATTGTGGATGTGAAGGAAGCGAGGGAGCTGTGTCAGGATCGTGGCAAGTGGCGTTCCATTGCCTCTGCCTATCCCCGTGGGAAAGAGGCGTGAAAATTTGATAGATTAATTGAAGTAGCAGTCATGTCCACTATAACGGCAACTTACAAATTGATCCCGAAACGCCCCTAAGTCACTTCAAGGTTTGTATATTTGTAAGTGGTGGGTATACTACCCCGGATCGGCAGACTGGGTACCACTGCCTACCACACTTAACTTTTCCTCTTGCTCTCATTTGTGACCTTCTTTTATTGTCCCAAAGATTGCCTGGTAGAGAATGCTAACTAGCATTACGACCACCTGCGTGCACCATAGTCTCCATATTTGGTGGGACCATAGTCCCACCAAATATCTGCGGCTATTGTAAATACCAAGCTACAAAAGACCAGGAATCGAACCCGGGACTTTCGTGTTACCGAATGCACGTGACGTCATGTATTAAATGTCATGTCATGCCCCAGCATAGTAATAAAGACGTGAAAATATTTGTAACTTTTCCAATACATTAGCGTTAAATTGTAGAAAGAAAATAAGGAAAGCCGCAAACGTAAACAAAGCAATAAAGTCATCAAAATAACAAAATAAATTCCGTAAGTGACCGTGAAGTAACTTATTTGCTTTTAGGGATCAGCGTAAAAGATGCCAGTTCGAACTAAGCCGGCATAGTGGATGCGACTGCGTCTTGCAGTTTTTAAATGTAGTAGCAGTCGCACTCCAGCTCAGCAGGATGAAGTCGAGTGTCAAACCACAATTAATAAAAAAATAATTAAACACACATATTTTTGATATATTATATTTATGTGACTCAACATTAATTTGACCTCAACTTAAAAAAAACGACTCATTTACTGGTTACCACAGTCACCGTCACTATGTCGGCCTAAATCTACTCTGATCAATATGTACTTTGCTTGTTCTGTTTCTATGATACAAGCACATTAAACGTTAAGCTAAGGCGACAATGCCGGCCTCGTGGAATACCGAAATGCGACTGAATCACTTCACGGTATTTATTCTTGAAAGTGTTGGTACTATTTCGAATAGTACATTGACGACAGGCATGGACGAACGGTTAAGCGATTGGTTTGTTGCGCGTAAAGTCCCGGGTTCGATTCCCGGTCGGAGCAAATATTTGTTTTATTGCTTTTATTTGTTATATTTAATAATTATATTAAAATATTGCAAATATTTGTTAATAAAAAAAAGAGGTGGATATTTGATTCGGGTCTGATTATCAAAGAGTGGTAGGCAGTGGTACACAGTCTGCCGATCCGGGGTAGTACCACCACTTACAAGTATACAGACCGAGAAGTGATTTGGTCACGTTTCGGTATCACTTGTAAGTTGCCGGTTCCAACTAGGCCGGCATAGTAGATGTGATTGCTACTCACAGTTATTGAATTGTAGTAGCAGTGATATTCATTCGTGGACCACACTTTGGCTTAACATCAAGCGGGGTGCTATCATATGTCGAGTCACAATAAAAAAAAATGGCAGAACGGCAAGTGACAACCAATACTCTAAAGAAGACATTCAATACATTCAAAAAGTGTTAATTTCTGTTACATTTGTCTTTAAATAAAAAAATCGCAATAAACATGAAATAATGCCACTATAATAATTTTAAATTGCGGCTCGGCATATGACAGCACCCCGCCCGATGTTAAGCTACAGTGCGGTTAAAGTAGGTGACCGCTACTATAGTTAGATTACTGCAAACAGTTTTATCCACTATGCCGGTTTAGTTAAATAAATAAAGAAAACTTTTTTTTTTTTTATTGTGACACGACATCTGACTTCGACTCGCCTGATGATAAGCAAGAGGAAGTCCAAGAGTGACGACGACTGGAATAACCGAGTCAGTTCCCGGCTGCCCCAGCCGCCGCTACTATGCCGGCCTAATTTTTTAATTTTTATAAACATTTTATAACAAAATACGGGTGAGCGATGCTAACTACACTAGTTAAAACTGTGTTGCAGCTATAACTATAACTTACAGGCTTACTTCGAAACGCGACTAAGTCACTTCACGGTCTGTACATTTTTAATATTTATTTCAATTATTATTCGTGGTAAGTGGCGCTCCATTGTCTCTGCCTATCTCTGTGGAACAAGGCGTGACAATTTAATTGATTGATTGATATTATAAAACATTTTTTGATTCGATTCTGTGACCTATAGTGTAGCGGGCAGGAAACCATTTGAACTTTTCAAATTAAAACGTTGCAAATGTTGATATAAATAACTTGTCAACCTGTCAACTACATTGATTACCTCTATGAAATAATTCATTTTGTAGGCGTTTTAATATAGATTATATAAAAGGTCATAATACTCGTATATTCGTGACATTTATTTCAATTTTGAAGTGAAACTTAATATCGGGCGGTGTGCTGTCATATGTCAAGCCACAAAATTGAGTTGAAACATATATCTCTATAAACCACAATAAAAATAACATCTCCCATCATTATCAAAATAATGTTATTAAGTGAAATATGAATTAAACAAATTTTATGCGGCTTAGTATCGCGTTTATTTTGGTTTTGATTTCACAATTTATTATTATTTCTACGTTATTCAAAACCAAAATAAAACGCAATAGTAAGCCGCATAAAATTTGTTTAATTTAATAATCAATGTTTGCGCAAAATCTAAGAAAATACAAACAGGCGGTTGTACCAAAAAAGTTTTAATTTACGAATTTAGTTTTACTTTATACTTATTCTATTACGTTTACTATTACAAAATCGTGAATTGGGTTGTTAATAATTTTATATCAAAACTACAAAAGTAGTACATAGAAACCCAAAATGAATGATGTCCTTTAGCTCTGTATAAAATATCCGTTAAACGTAAATGTAAAATGTGGAGTTAAAGAGTGGTGCAATCCATTTTTCTTCTTTTCTTTTACTTATACGATACTTTTTACAAATTCGTAAATTATAATTTTTGGTACAACCGGCTGTAAGTGAAATATGACAAGAAAACAAATAATATTAATTTACAGATTATAAAAAATCTGATGTGGATGATGCGTTAAGAGAGGCGTGTTTTCCGGTCAAACATCCTCAAGAAATTATTAATGGTTATTATTTCTGATAATATTTCTTTGTTTATTTTTCGAGTCACTGAACGAGTTATATTATTATTAGTAATAAATATAATAATATAATAATTATATTTGTGATAGAGAAATTAGTAAATACAGTAGAGGCGTCAGTCAAATAGTCAGAAGATGTCAAGCCGAGGTCAGGTGTCGAGTCACAATAAAAATAATCTTGCTTCTTTTGATTAGATATTTGTCTCTTTTCTCTGATTGACCTTTTATTTCTGGCTCGACATTTTTTTTTTTGTTATCGCAGGAGAATCCCTTCGGATACCCCGCCACCAAAAGGGGAGTGACGGGGTTATGTGGTGCGCACTAAACTCCTGCGGCGACCATCTCGGCGCTTATACGAAGGGGGGCCCGGGAGTACCTGTAAGGCTTTCTACGGATCACCCCCTCCACGCCAGCTACTAAGCTCCGCCTACTTAAGAGAAGGAAAACCGCCTGTTTTCCTTCTCTTTTACGGCAGCGCTATGATCACACTGCGCTGCCGTCCTCTCGGGGCCGTGTGTCCGGGTGTGCAGCGCCCCTACACGTACACACCCACGACCCCAAGGCACTCTAGCTACTCCACACAGTGCCCTCTGCTCTCAGAGGGACACGTGGAGCAGCGCCACACGTCAGACTTTTAGCCATCAGCCAACAAGAACCCCCTTAAGGGAAGTTATTGACTGATGCCCAGGATGCACCGGCCCATCTGCTTTCTGCATCACCGAAGCGATACGGTAAACAGACAGACACACGAGGAGGTAGTCTGACTTAGCACCCCTTCTGGCTCGACATATGACAACACCCTTTAAGTGATGTTAAGCTGGAGGTGACTACAATTACAATCTGATGTGGATGGATGCGTTAAACAAGGCAGGCCCAGGAGGGTGTTTTCCGATCAAATCGGAGTCATCCTCAAGAATGACTCAGCTGGGTTGCCTAGTGCCCATAACTGTAGAGCTTGTATTAATTGTGAATGTGAGGGAAGCGATAAACATATGTCAGGATCGTGGCAAGTGGCGCTCCATTGTCTCTGCCTATCGCTGTGGGAAAAAGGCGTGACAATTTGATTTGATTTTGTACAAGAAGTTATTGTTTGTGTTCCAATAAAGTTCGAATCGTTAGTGGAAAAATAATAAAATTTAAAAGTGTCAGCTTGTATAAGTATTCAAATATATTTGTGGCCAAAACGTCATATACCTTAAAAAAAATGGCCAATAATTCTGTTGGACTCGATTCAGGATACAGATTCAGGAAAATGGTTTTCTCGCAATCTTTGAATATTATTTGAAAGATATATTCTCAAGGTAAATATTAAGTTTCATTTTGGTATTTTTATGGCTTCAATAATAAGGATTTTAGGTTTAAGTATTATCGTATTTTATTTAGATTTGAAATGTCTTTATTTCAGGTTATTGTGGATTGTTATGTGACAGTTTGTTAAGCGACTGCTACTACAGTTAAAAACAGTCGCATCCACTATGCCAGCCTAATTGAACCCAACAACTATCAACCTCATCCCGAAACGCGACTAAGTCACTTCACAGTTCATACACTTGAAATTGGTTTGTATTATGTACTATTGTTTTAATTTAGAATTTAATAAATAGTTAACTACTTAATGATACTATAAGTACTAATAATACTTACCTAAAATAATGTGGATATGAGGGAAGCGATGTAGATGTGTCAGGATCGTGGCAAGTGGCGCTCTAACCTGCCTATCCCTGTGGGTGACAATTTGATTGATTGGATTAAACTTAAAAAAAATTAAAATTGTAGTGAATAGTATAATTAATAAATTAAGTACATATAATATATTATGTAATATATGAACAATTAATCAAAGTGTCACGCATTTTCCACACAGGGATAGGCAGAGACAAATCAGCGCCACTTGCCACGACCGACACAACTTCCTCCCTTTCCCCACCAGGCAACCCACCATATGAAAGTTATTTATACATTGTAATAAAAATATATCTTAGTAATATATCAAATAGGTTATATTTATTTGACTATAGATTGTAAACACGTAAACACCCATTATTGTAGGAATGGCAACTACCTCGGCACGCAAAAGAATAAAATAACTCAGGACCGGGAATTTAAGCTTCACTAAGTGAGTTCCTAGACTTAAAGGACATCTATTCATTTTGGGCTATTTTTGTACTATATTTTTAATGCCCAAAATATATAAATTATAGTTTCGATACTCGTTTTGATAAGACTAATAATCAATTAAGCTTTTGATTGCGGTGCAATAGAGTTATTTGGAAAATAAGATCTGAATTTTAAATTGTCTCTGTCTATCCCCGTGTAAAAAAGGCATGACATTTTTTTTTAAAGTCGATGACGTCGTACTCCAAACATCATGTTTTGCGTTTGTATTTGAGACAGTGACGTAGTGAATTGCCTTTTATTAGCATAAAGAATGTTACACTTTGGGATCTACGCTCACTATTTTTTCTTTTTTATAAATGCATAAAAACCACAATCAGCAAAAAATCGTAGAACTCCGCATTTGAAGTGATATTTAATTTAGTACTAAAAAACATTGCTTAAGTAATTAGATTTGTACCTACGTCTTTTAGAAAACATCAGAGTGGCAGGCGTGGTCATTTGCTCAGTTGTCGATCCGGGGCAATACCACTATCTATAAATGACGCGCCCCTCTAGTTTATTAGTTTATTTAAATATATGAATACATATATTACTAATTATATTTTTAAATACTTTATCATCGTGCTCCTCCTTTTGTGTCTAACGAGCAACTTAATGACCAATTGCAATTGCATTTTCGGTGTGTTGCATCCATATTTTATAGTCGCACGTGTGCTTAAATGCAGTGGAGGGGCGCGTCATGTCGGCTTGGACAGACTCTACTAGTATATAGAACGTGAAGTAACTCGGGATTAGCTCAAAAGTTTTACAACAGCAGTTGCCTCCATTCATTGCCTACACTCCATCTTAATATCAGGCGGGATGCTCTCATAAGTGGAGTTATAATAAAAACAAAATATTATTATATTTCGGACACAAAGGAATGTTCTTTTGTCATTGAAATGTTTCCATTCGTTAGACAATATAACATTAATATTCTTTCACACTTCAACATTGACGCAAATTGCTCCTTTATCTATAGAACAATGTATCTTACCCAATATGAAATTTCATATTTTGGGTAAAAATAGCATCAAATGTATGTATGTCTTAGTGCGAAATATGATAACATTAGGTTATGGTTATGCTCATAAAATTCCTAATCATTGTTTTCTTTTTGTCACCTTTTGTTGTTTTTTCACCAAATAAATAAATAAATGTTTATTATACTCATACTTACCATTTTTTGTATACCTTATTTTCGTTAAATAATATACATACTTTCATAAGTAGTAGGTTTGAGTATTTGTTCGTATTTATTATTAAAAAAATGATTATTTTTTCAGTTCGGGGCTCTAGGACCTCCTACCACCAGGCAATTCGGTAAACAGATGTGGCGTTTTAATAACAAAAAGTAAAATAAATAGATTATGTAAATCATGAAATTTCTTTGGACGGCTACTGGGACAATCTTAAATTGAACCGATTTGTTGGCGCTATTGAACTTTTCCTTGTAGTCTGAATAATAAAAAAAATATTAAAGAAGGAATATTGTACCAAAGTTTGAATGTCTCTAAAGATTCTTGCTTTAATCGTAATGATATGATATACATAGTATAAAACAGTCACTTCCCGCTGGTCTGTCTCTTTGTACGATTAAATCTATTAAACTACAAAAATGATTTTAATGCGATCATTTAGATAATTTCTTCCGTATGATTGACATGATGTATTTTATAAAAAACGTACAAAAAGTCAATATTTAAAAAATATATATATAATTTTTGGACGATTTCATTGCTAACGCTAACAAAACTACGATACTATAAAATTGTGAATTTTAAAATATCTACAATAAAGTTTGCGCTGACATACGAGTATGTCTATATCCTACGGATTACCCACAGCAAAACATTTTCATGCGATTGATAATTTTTTGGGTACTTTCAGTTATTTTAATGAAAAAATCTCTAAAAATCTCTATTTAATGAAAAAATTTGCATTTAATGTAGAAAAAAATACTCTTTACAACAAATCATTATCTTAAATATTTAGAAGATATCACATATTTAATATTAACAAAATTCATTATTCGCGATGCCGCTACTATTCTGTTTTACCATTCCAATTTAAACGCCAGCCATTTCTGGTAAAGCTGTTTTATGCAATGACCATTTATAAGTGAGAAAGTGTTATAAATTGTATAACATTGTAGGCTTAGAGACCTATAAGGTCACCTCTAAACAAAATATCTTCAAACATTGTATATAAAGACAACCCGTAGTATATTCTAATAATAACAGTCCACACTGACCTACTTTTCACCTGTGCGAAACCGGGGCGGGTTGCTAGTAAATTATAATCGAATAATGTATAATTTAGTTTCAAACAATAAATAATATTCATACTTGTAATAAGTAAACGATATAATTTAATATATTCAACGACAGGCGTGGCGTAATGGTTAGCACACCAGCCCATTACGTGTAAAGTCGCGGGTTCGATTCCCGTTCGGAGCAAATGAAAGTTGTAATATTTAATAATTAGATTGAAAATTACAAATACCTATGTGCGAATAAAAAGAATAGAGCCGGATATTTGGTCCGAGTCTGGTTGTGTAGGCAGTGGTGCCCAGTCTGTCGATCCGGGATAGTACCACCACTTGGAAATGATTTAGTCGCGTTTCAGCATCAGTTTGTAAGTTGTCGGTTCCAACTAGGCCGGCATAGCAGATATGTTAAATTTTTCGAATTGTAGTAGCAGTGAACTCCATTCATTCGCGCTTCAGCCTAACATCAGGCGGGGTGGTGTCAAAAGTCGAGTCACAATAAAAAAATATATCAAAAAACACGATTTTTGATAGTAGGTATTGAGTACTATACGTGTAGGAGACTTTTATAAACGAATTTAAAATGTCAATTCAAAAATAGCAACTCAATTTTCTCGGGACAACAACATTACCTAACTCAGGAAAGGTTTTTGGAATCATATAATCGTATTTTGTGTATTTATAAGGCGTCCTTGTTTCAAAAATAACCTTTTGACGAATACACAAAAATCTCTCGTTATAAAAAAGGTTTCCTTTATGTGTACCTACGTATCACAGATTATAAATCTCAAGACAATACTGCATTTACAGCCGGTTGTACCAAAAAAGTTTCAGTTCACTTATTCTATTACGTTCACTATTACGAAATCGTAAATTGGGTTGTTAATAATTTTATATCGAAACTACCAGTTATATATGTTTTTATCATTAGAAATAACAAAAGTAGTCCATAGAAACCCAAAATGAATGATGTCCTTTAGCTCTGTATAAAATATCCGTTAAACGTAAATGTAAAATGTGAAGTTAAAGAATGGTGCAACGTGCAGTGGGTTATTAAAGAGTGGTAGGCAGTAATGCCCAGTCTGCCGATACGGGGTAATACCACCACTTACAAGTATACAGACCGTGAAGTGAATTGGTCGCGTTTGTAAGTTCTAAGTTCTAAGGTCCCATCTAGACCGGCATAGTGAATGTGATTGCTACTCACAGTTATTGAATTGTAGTAGCAGTGGCATCCATTTATCCGCACTCTAGATTATTATCAAGCGGGGTGCTGTCATATGTCGAGTCACAATAAATAATAAATAAAAAAATACGCCGACCATACTCGAGTATCGTTTGTATTAAAAAAAATTGTCTATAGTAGTATTTAGTCTGTGATCTACATAAATATCCTGTTACAAATACTTGAGTTAAGCCAAGGTAAGATGAAAAGAGTGATATATCAGAGGAGGCGCGTAACACCCCTCGGGGGAAATTTTATTCCCTTTAATAGGTTTTTTCTCTGTTACGCTTTGATTTGTGACGTCAGACAGGCTTTGTTAGCAAACCAGTATGTTACGAGTGAAGTCGCGGGTTCGATTTCCGGTCGGAGCAACATGATGCAAAGCTTGTATTTGTAATATTTAATAATTAGATTAAATATTACAAATGTTTGTTAATAAAAAAAGAGGCGGTTATTTGCCCCGGGTCTGGTTATCAGTGGTAGGCAGTAGTGCCTAGTCTGTCAATCCGGGATAGTACCTCCACTTACAATTATATAGACCGTGAAGTGACAGTCGAGTTGTCGGCATAGTCGATGTGATAGCAGTGACCTCCATTTATGGACCGCATTTCAAGCTTAACATCAGGTGGGGCGCTGTCTTCCTCTTCATATTTCAAGTAAAGCGTAAAAAGCATTTTTAAAAATACATTATTTTTTTCATTTATTTATTTACATTTCTATACTAAGCTACTAAAGTGCTTGTATCATAGAAACAGGACAACCAAAGTACATATATCAAAGATACATTTGTACCAGTGGGTGGTCTCGAACTCGTGCTCTCGGTTTGCGTAAATTGCACTGCCACTACACCACGGTCGCCTTATCGCCTTATCGCCATTATACCATTTTTATTTTTTTACAAAGGACATCATTCATTTTGGGCTTCTATGTACTACTTTTGTAACGTCCGATGATGAAAAAATATATAAATGGTAGTTTCGATACTTGTATTGATAAAACAAATAACAATTTTGCTTTTAATTACTGTGCAATTGAGTTATCTGGAAAATAAGATATGGATTTTGTATTATCTGTCAATCAACGCCATATTTGTTCTGCTTTGAACTGTCATAATTATAGTTTGATCTTTTGCACACCTAAACTATGCAAAATAAAGGATATATTCCGATTACATTGTAATCTTTGTTCATCAAACTATTATAAAATGCATATTAAACTTTTAATACAATTAAGCCCAAGTCTCCATACAAAATGAATTATCTCCTTTACTG
This sequence comes from Tinea trinotella, assembly GCA_905220615.1. NCBI lineage: Eukaryota > Metazoa > Arthropoda > Insecta > Lepidoptera > Tineidae > Tinea > Tinea trinotella. The sequence continues at coordinate 9,026,701 of HG992314.1, forward strand.
TTCTTTTTTTCTAACACCGTTATTAATTATGATTATTTTAGGCTTGAGTCGGCTAATTTTGTGGAACTAGAAAAGTGGTCTCAATTTGTAAGATTAAAATGGAATAACCCGAAAGAATATTTCAGACGATTTTTTTGTTTGACCTAATGATACCATTACGACCCTACGGATTAAGAATAACAAAGGAAATGTATTTATCTTAAGGAATTAATGTGAAATTGTGTTACTCGTAATTAAAGTTGTTTGTTTTACGTAGCTGAACGGTTAGCGATTGGTTTGTTGCGTGTAAAGTCTCGGGTTGAATTCCCGGTTGGAGCAAATATTTCTTTCATAGCTTTTATTTGTAATATTTAATAATTATATTAAACATTGCAAAATTTGTTATTAAAAAAAAATAGGTGGATATTTGCTTCGGGTCTGGTTATCAATGAGTGGTAGGCAGTGGTACCCAGTCTGCCGATCCGGGGTTACAACCTACTCGGTCCATTTTCTGTCGTTAAAATTATAGAAGAAAATTTAATTGAAAATTTCACTCCAAAAATGCAATTAAAATCCAATAAAGTGAACTTTTGACACATTCCACTTGAAAAGAATTTCAAAATAATTTTCAACTGTTCTATTTCTACGTTTAAGAGTGTTGGGCAGACAGTTGGTAGTAATTGGTACTATCCAGGACAGTGTGCTGTCCTGGATAGTACCAACACATTCATATATAAAAGTGCTTGCAAGTTGCCTACTTTTTTTATTGTGACACGGTATTTGATCTCGACTCTTTAATTTAACTTTAATAGCAGACGTCTCCATTGATTGCCACTCCACAGCTTAAAATCAAGCAGGGTGCTGTGTTATGTCGAGGCGAAATAAAGAAGTATTTTAATAGAAAATCTACGAAAAAATAATACAATAAAGATTACTTGCAAAGTAGTTTTATGGTTTCACGTAAACTTTGGAGCAAGGGTTTAAAACACAATTAAAAGTTTTTTGTATACAAAAACAGATTATTAAAATTTACACAATAAAAAGAAAATTGAGGATTTTTCTCCCCACTTGCTTCTAAAAATAAGCTATTCCGTTAATTATCCATTTTATCACAGAATAATATTAAGTTACAGATTATTTAACGACTTAAAGTAAAAGAGTAATAAATTATTTAAGAAATATTATAAAATATAAATTAAGTTGGACAAATTGTTCATCCCATCTGAGCAGCTGCCGCCATTGCTAAGCCAGTAGCAAGTCGAGCTCCTAAATCAGCACTTACTTTAGTTCCCAAAAACGTTACAGTTCGTTTTTGTACAGATGGTGCCGCACGAATAAGGGCTTGAACGAAGTTCATGACCAAACGGATTTTCTCATCTTCTCCGAGACGATTGTAAAAGTTTGTTGCTTGATCTAAATTAGGATTATTGCTGTGTAAAGCAACAAATCTATGCGTATGCATACTCTGGTCTACATATGGAGCCGGGCCGTTAAATGAGTTTGGATAGAAATTAGGTACTGTTCCTTCATTATCTAATAAAGGAGGAGACCCATCACGATTATAGGTTTTCGCTCGTAATGGACAATTCACTTCAATCCTGTTGTGATTTATACCAAGACGATAATTCTGAGTATCTCTATACGCTAATACTCGACCTTGGAATAGTTTATCTGGAGCGCCGGGAATTCCAGGTACTAAATGGCCAGGGTTCATGGCCACTTGCTCCACTTCGGCGAAATAATTCTTAGGATTTTCATTTAGAACTACTTTACCAATTGGCAATAATGGATATTTGTTTGGTGGCCACAGCACAGTCACATCGAATGGATCAAAGTCGGCTTCCTTCGCTTGTTGTAATGTGATCAGCTCCATGTACATTGTCCACGAGGGATAAGATCCGTTGAAAATCGCATTATATAAATCCCTTGTAGCATAATCTGGATCTCTTACACTTATCATTGCGGCTTGTTGAGTAGTGAAATTCCTAACCCCTTGATCCGGGATGAAATGGAAACGTGCGAAATTAGATTCTCCCTTTTGGTTTATAAGTTCATAGGTATGTATAGAGAACCCTGACATGTATCTGTATCCTGCTGGTATTCCGATATCAGAAAAAGTCCATAATACTTCATGTATTGTCTCTGGACGGTTTAGGAAGAAATCAAATATTGAATTGTAATCTCGAAGGTTTGTAACTGGGTTTCTCTTTTGAGAATGTACAAAACCAACAAAATATTGTGGGTCTTTGTAGAAGTAAACCGGTGTATTGAATCCTACCATATCCCAGTTCCCTTCTTCAGTGTAAAACTTTATAGCGTACCCTCGTGGTTCTCTAAACAAATCGCTACTACCGCGTTCTTGTATGGATGTTGAAAGACGTGCCATTATCCGAGTTCTTTTACCAACTTTTTCAAATAACTTAGCTTTGCAATATTTTGTTATGTCGTGTGTTACTTCAAAATATCCGAATGCTCCAGCTGCCTTGGAATGTACAACGCGTTCAGGGATTCTTTCTCTGTCCAAATGCGTTATGGAATCCAGGAAGTAGGCATTACTAATTAAATCGCCGTTCAGGGAATTCGTTTCTCTTATTTCTACTGGTTTTCCTGAACTCACGGTAGCTACTCCCACTGGTCCCTAAAAGGAATTCGTTATTAAAATATTGTAATATCATTTTTACAATTTTGTAACTGACTTGTTTTCACTAATAAACAGAGAAAATTTTGCGTATTATTGTAATTATTTTCAACTAGCCTATAATACGCTGCTAAATTTACTTTGCATTTAATAAATAAAATATTTTATTTTATTATACATTTCTATACTCAGCTACTAAAGTGCTTGTATAATAAAAACAGGACAACCCAAGTACATATATCAAAAATACATTGGTACCGGTGAGTGGTTTCGAACTCGGCACTCGTATTAAGTAACAATTGCAGTGCCACTACACCACTGTTTATCATTCCTATCATGTTCATTTTGATCATATTACTTCGACTTTTGAAAGTTTTGCAGGCATTATAGTCGCGAAGAGATGGTTGGACCCCAACCTATTTTCAATAAAGAAAATAATCATGATAAAATTATTTTTATTCTTACTTCAAATTTTTTTATTTCATAACTAAACAAAATAAATTTGATCAGATAAAATTTATTTTGTTTATTTATTTTACCCGTAAAAATTTATGCAATATGTACAAATACGAATTTAATGCCGCTAGGCTACCAACAGGGACCAACAGAAAATTCAAATTAAAGGTTATTAATTTTATTACCCTTTTAGTCATTACTTTAATTTGCAAATGCATTCACAACGATCTCAAGGTAAGGCGTTTGCCTGTGGTATTAACGCCACAATATACGGCGTTGACCTAGCAGTTGAAAGAATTGCACGATGTATTGTTAGAATAAAAGAGTTTTGACGCAAGCGCCTAGAGTGTGGCTTTGAGCCTAGTGGTATGATGCCTACAGACGAAAACAAATGTATAGCAGCAGTAGCGAATGGTTTTAAGCACAGCAGTGCGTAGCGACGTGAGCGGTGCACAAGCTTTCGATTCTTTCACATCAACATTTCTCTTCATACAGGCTCTAAGGTTATACGGATCCCTACTTTAAAAAATAAAACCTTTTGAATGAGTGAGATTTTTTAAATTGGAGACGAGTAATACAATAAAAAAAAGGACGACCCAAAAGATTGTTCATTGATCAAATAATGAACAATCTTTTGGGTCGTCCTTTTTTTTATTTTATTACTCGTCCCCAATTTAAAAAATCTCATTCGTTAATCTCCCTATTGTAATTATAAATAGTACATACAGTTGTATTTGCTTTAAATCCAATCAATTGATTTCCAGCAGGGTCCATTGTGAAGGCAGCCAGATCTTCCGGTGACATTTGGGCACAACATTCCTTATAAATAAAATAAAAGAATATCACCAGTAATATTTTCTCCATTTTGCATAATTTGTAAAAACTGCACAAGATGGAAGATTCTCTTAGAATGGTAATAAATCATATTTGGGTTATATTTATTAATATAAAACGATTATATACAGCATGTCTAAGTTTGAATTTAAATCAATATTTCGGATTTTTTATTTGTTAATACGTTTTTTTTGGTTGTGTTAAGCTGGAGTGCGATCCACGAGTTAAGCCGCCTGCTTTTATAAGTAAATAACTGCGAATTGCAGCCGCATCCACTATGTCGGACAAGTTAGAGCTGTTATCTTCTAAACTGATGTTAATACGTAATCAGTGCTTGATTGATCGCGTATTTACATGATTCAACGTTCTTACCGAACTGCGATAGGTTACATTCCATAATATGATATTTTAAATTACCACATATGTATTTGTAATTTAATTAAAAAAAATATTAAAAATAAAAGCAATCAAAACAAATATTTGCTTCGACCGGGGATCGAACCCAAGATTACATACCAGATTAGTATGCTAACTACTACGCCACGCCTGTCATCTATTTGTGTCTGTTTGCGATCGAAGATACACTGGTACCCAAGAGATCGAGCCGCTGGGAAAAAAATTATTATTGTTTTTCAGTTTAAAGAATATTTCTAAATAATAACTTTATTTAAGTAATTATATTCTAAAATAATTTTGTTACCCCCTGTATATTAATACAAAGTAGACCTTGTATCATTTACACATAAAATTCACACTACCTGCTTTGTTCATGCGTAACGGAGCAAAATACACGCAATATACATTGTACGTTAACTATTTAATAAGTAAGGCGAAGGTTCTGATTAATTATACATATCATATTTTTAAAATAATAACATGTATTAAATAATCACAACTTTGTATTTGATGAACAAAAAATATATATTTAATAGGTACGTACAATTAACAATTCATTATTAACAATATTAACAATTCAAATTAAATATACATTATCCTTGCCTTTTTTTCGGCAAACTGATTTATTAAATCATTTATAGCTGATGATGACTTTAGTTATACTAAAGTTTTTTTTAGAAAAACTAGTAAGTTTTTAAAATTTTTGCTTACGCACGTTGGATAGCTACGCCCCTGAACAGCCTTTTTAGGGTTCCGTATTAAAAAACGGAACCCTTATAGATTCGTCATGTCTGTCTGTCTGTCCGTTCGTCCGTATGCCAGAGCCACTTTTTCCGAAAATATAAGAGCTATACTGTTGAAACTTGGTAAATAGATGTATTCTGTAAACAGCATTAAGATTTTCACAAAAAGAAATTGGGGGTTCCCTTATTTAGAACTGAAACTCAAAATTTGTTTTTTAATCAAACCCATACGTGTGGGGTATCTGTAGATAGGTCTTCAAAAATGATATTAAAGTTTCTAACATCATTTATTTCCAAACTGAATAGTTTGCGCGAGAGACCCTTCCAAAGTGGTAAAAAGTTGGTCCTTCTTACCCCCCTCCCCCTGTAACTTCTAATAACTTGTTGTACATTACAAACAAACCGAAAATTAGTTTGGACGAGATCTAGTAAGTATTTTTTTAATACGCTATAAATTGAAAACCGCAATTTACCTTTCATTCAATTAACTCGAATATAAAAATCGATCAACGAACTACAAGAACTTTTACATTATGTTACTTGCTGCTACGGAACCCTTCATGGGCGAGTCCGACTCGCACTTGGCCGCTTTTTATTAAGCTTTATTTCCCGAACTATTTTCCCAGTTTGACCTATGAAGTGAATAAACCATTGGTGATTTAGTTGGCATTCTTCCAAAATAAAATGAACAGATGTCCGAATCAAAGTCCTTTGTAAGCATAATCTTTATTATGGACGTTGAATAATATAATTTTCCGAGTTTCACTTTCTTTTATTACATTTATGTATGAAGATATACGTTATGAATTAAGGTCCCTTTATATCCACAGACTACCAACGCATCAGACACATTCTGTGGCAGACACAGACATATGAGTAAAGGTCACCTTGTTCAAATCATTCTGTCAAGCTTTTTATACAAGCGGCCTGTGGTCTAGTTATACCAAAAGCACTCTCAGCGCCCTTCGAGTGCAGTACAATAATCTCTTTCGGGTGCTGTTGGGACTACCCAGATTCTGTAGTGCATCCGGCATGTTTGCTGATGCTCGGGTGGATGACTTCCATGCTGTGATGCGCAGAAAAACATATTCCATCAGAAACAGAATGCTGGGTAGTCCCAACAGTATACTCAAGGTGCTTGTTGACATGGCGGATAGTAAGTTGCAACGGCACTGGACAACAGCCCTGATGAACCCGAAGGCTGAAAAGTTGTACTGCATTAATTAATAGAATAAGTATAGTTTTAACATTTTTATTTATTTTTATTTTTCTTTTTGTATACTAATTTAGTTCATAAGTGTGTGTGTTACTAACAATTTTTTGGGCCTATGTAGTCTGCGAATAAATGATTTTATTTTTTATTTATTTATTTTATTTTATGACAGCACACCACTTGATGTCAAGCTGGAGTGCGGTTCATGAGTAAAGTCCACCGGCAACTTACAAGTTGATCCCGAAAAGCGATTAAGTCACTTCACGGTCTGTACACTTACTTGTAAGTGTTGGTGCTATTCCGGAACGGCGTAAATTATTTTGTTGCATATATACGCTGCGGTCTATTATAACAATTGTATCTCAAACAAAGAGGCAAGAGATTCTGAGCCTCTCTTAAAACCACTTGCCTGTTTAATTTATTAAGAAAAATAAAATAATCTAGTTAGAAACTTTTTTTAATAATGTAAAGTAATTTTCTGTGATTTGTAAAAAAACTCGCTCGAGCCCTGCGTTTTGGTTTTCATTTTTCCTGTTTGTTCCCAAGACGCACTGATAAAATAAATTAAATAGGTATATGAATAAATTTAACAATATTTTTCCGTGTTCTGGTATGAACAGGAATAACGAAATCATTGTGTAAAATAATATTAGTTTCATAGCTTTTATTTGCATTATTTAATAACTAGCTGTGCCCACGGTTTCACCTGCGTAAAATTAGGTTTATAACAGTTATAAAAAGGAGGAGGTTCTCAATTCGACAGTATATCCATTTTTGTATTTATAACTCGATTGTAACTCATATAAAAATGAGATGGAAATAAATATAGAAAAATTTCAAACAGCTGAAAACTATAGTAATAAAATAAAGTCTTACGATATATCAGAATTCTTCTGAAACATACAACGATGTGAAATAAGTATAAGTAGGTATTGTTTTGCTTGTAGAAGTGGCGCCGAGAATTTTTACTACGGAGTTTTCCACCGTCGCGTCGTAAAATCACTTGAGAGCTGTCTACGGAGATCTTTTAAGAAGCAAAGTAGGACAAAAAGCCTCTGTAGAACACAGAATATCTTATACATACTAGAATAATTCTCCAAAATATTATTAATATGTTTTATTACGTTTGAATTATTAATTCACCGAATTTTTTTCCGGGAAAATCTTGGGACATTCTGTTGGCCGATTTGGAATTCAAACTAAAAGGTACAGCTCGTATTTTTTTGTAGAACAAGAGTGGTAGGCAGTGGTACCCAGTCTGCCGATCCGAGGTATGGTAACCGTGACCGTGAAGTGATTTAGTCGCGTTACGAGATCAGCTTGTAAGTTGCCGGTGCTAGCTAGGCCGGCATAGTGGGTGTAATTGCTAGTCACAGTTTTTGAATTGTAGTAGCAGTGGCATCTATTCATGGACCACACTCCAGCTTAACACCAAGCGGAGTGCTGTCATATGTCGAGTCACAATAAAAAAACACTATAAGAGAAATCATTTATGAGCGTTTGTGTTCTCCCTGTTCTGTAACCTTAGATTCTTCAATTGGGCTTGTTATGACATATTTCATAACAAGCCTAAATAATTTAATTTAATTATTATTTTATTGTCCTTATGAATTTAAATGATTTGTTATATTTATATTTTCGCTCTTTACTCTTATTTATTATGCTCGTTATTAAATTTTTGTTTGTATATTTTTGTAATTTTATTTTATTGCTTTTTTTTCGTATTTAGCGAATGTTGGGTACATATCACACAAAACAGGCATTTTTACCAATTTCTTATTTTATATAAGCTAATAGTGTAACAAATAAAAAAATATTTATTGCTGATTATTTTAGCAGACTGCCGATTATTTCATGTCGAGTCTCCATAACGAAAAAACCTAATACCGAATCGTTACTCAAACCAGTTCAAGAATCAAGAAATCTCGAAAGTTGCCAGTTCCAACTAAGCCGTCAATATAAAATAGAAAACTATATAAAATATAGAGTAAAAGGTTTTAAAGAGTGGTAGGCAGTGGTACTCAGTACCACCACTTACAAGTATACAGACCGTGAAGTGATTTGGTCACGTTTCGGGATCAGCTTGTAAGTTGCCGGTTCCATCTAGGCCGGCATAGTGAATGTGATTGCTACTTACAGTTATTGGATTGTGTTAGCAGTGATATTCATTCATGGACCACACTTCGGCTTAACATCAAGCGGGGTGCTGTCATATGGCGAGTCACAATAAAAAAAGGTAATGTGATCGAACTTATAATTTAGTTTTTTTTTCATTGTGATTTGACATCTGTCCTCTACCTGTCTTATGGCAAACATGATGGATGTAAAAGAATGCGACGACTGTAAAAAGTCACCGTCGATTTTTCGGTCAAAATTCCTGAGCCTGCCTTGTTTTAATCCACATTTGATTTATAAATTCCTTTCGTCAATCTACTTTCACTACCCTAATATACATAGTGTAATATTATAGTATAATATGTATAGTAAATATACCTTAATATTAATATATTGCTTTTAAAATATATAAACGCCAATAAACTGAAGTTCACATTACTTTTAAAATTTGTTTAAATCAATCAATCCATTTGACATGTCTGAATTCCCACGAGGGTTAGCAGAGAAATTGGAGTTATATTTTTATACCTTAGTCCTTAAAATGACTTTTGAGACAATTTACGATTTAGACGGTAGAGTTAGTTTTGCAATATTATTTTATTTAGACAAGTATACAGACCGTCAAGTGTTTTAGTAACGTTTCGGAATCAGCTTGTAAGTTGCGAGTTTCAATTAGGCCGGCATAGTGAAAGTAACTGCTACTTACAGTTATTAAATTGTAGTTGCAGTGACATCCATTCATGGACCGCTCTGCAGCTTAACAATTTAAAAAAACATAACATGAATAAAAAAAATTATGCGGCTCACTATCGCGTTTATTTTGGTTTAGATTTTATATATTTTTAACCGACTTCAAAAAAGGAGGGGGTTCTCAATTCGACCAGTATGTTTTTTTTTTATGTTTGTTACCTCAAAACTTTTGACTGGTTGAACTGATTTTAATGATTCTTTTTTTATTTGATAGCTGATGCTTCCCGTTTTGGTCCCATTTTAATTTGGTCCAGTTCTGATAATGGCATCCATGAGAAAATCATATAAGTCTTAAATTTTCAACATTCTAATTTATGTTTGTTGGCGGATAACTTCGTTGTTTATGAACCGATTTTGATAATTCTTTTTTTGTTGAAAAGAAGATATTTCAAACGTGGTCCCATGATAAAGAAATCAGGGTTTAACCGACTTCAAAAAAGGAGAAGGTTTCTAAAATGACTGTATATATCTTTTTTATGTTTGTTCGCGAATAACTTCGTTGTTTATGAACCAATTTTGATGATAAGGGAATCAAAGTTTAACCGACTTCAAAAAAAGAGGAAGTTTCTTAATTCAGCCGTTTATATTCGTTGTTAATGAACCGATTTTGATTATTCTTTTTTTGTTGGAAAGAAGATATTTCAAAGGTGGTCCCATGATAAGAAAATCAGGGTTTGATGATGGCAGACCAGAGAAATCGAGGGCATCTTCATCGTAGGGGCGACTAGTGCGGTTATTAAGTTTTTTTTTATTATGTCTAATCGTTTCCGTCTATCATTTTCCGTCTTCTCTTCATTCGAGAAGCATCTTTGCTCGGTCTAACCATCACTTAAAATCGTAAAATAAAATAATTTCTAAAAAGCAAAAAATAAATTTTCTTCGCACAAAGTAATACGTATTTTCATTTAGTTAAATAGAAATGATTAACTAATTACTTTATAATTTTGGAGTCGGTGCCAAGTCAATGCTACAACAACCTTACTACTATATCAAATTACTAAGTACACACAATATTTTTATTATTCTGACTATTGTCCTATAGTTTTGGAAACAATAACAGCATCAACCAAAAGGACGACCAACACCTCAGTCTCTCCGTGACCACGATGGCTGCAAAGCTCTCGAAACGTCGGAGTAATAAAAAATGTAAATTTTAAACCAAAATAAACGCGATAGCAAGCTGCATAAAATTTGTTTAATTCATTAATCAATGTTCGCGCAAAATCTAAGAAAAAACATAATATAATTGGTATAGCAACAAAATTGTACAGAGTTCACTGCTTAAACTCATAAAAGTCACTCACTGTCAGAGTTTACGATCGAGTCGAATATAAAATCGAGTTTGTATAGTGATCGAAGTCGTCTGTTACATATTGAAACTTTACATGGATCATAAACTTTTACAGCTGCTATTCGGGAATGTTGTATTGTTTTAATTGGATAATATTATTGTGATTATTATGAACGAATCAATAACAATTTATGAATGGAAAATTCTTTTATATTTTCTTTCGACTTGTGCTGTAATTAAGACAATTTTGGTGTAATGGTAGTACAATGGTTACCCAAACTGAGAGCACGGGGTCAAAACCGGTACCAATGTATCTTTGACGTGTGTATTTTGGTCCTTCTGTTTCTAAGATACAAGCACTTTAATAGCTTAGTATAGCAATGTAAATAAAACAAAAACGCGACTATGTCACTTCACGGTCTGTATACTTTTAAGTGGTGGTACTGCCCCGGATCGGCATACTGGGCACCTCTGTCTACCACTCTTTGACAACCACTCTTTACGCCTCTTGTTATTCTATTTTATTAAAGGTAATTATAGCCAAACCGCAGTCTTCAGCAAATATGACATCAATCAAATAAATCTAAAGCAGTAGAGTGACAGACAGATTCACTTTGAAGTATACAGACCGTAAAAGTACTTCGTCGCGTTTCGAGATTAGCTTGAAAGTTGCCGGTTCTATCAGGCGGAGTGCATCTTGCCAAGCCACAATAAAAAAAGGTGCATTATAACATTATCAATCAATCAAATTGTCACGCCTTTTTCCCACAGGGATAGGCAGAGATAATGGAGCGCCACTTGCCACGTTCCTGACACAACTTCCTCGTTTCCTTCATATTCACAATTCTCTTAAACTTTCTTGAGGATGTCTCCGATTTGGTCGGTAAATCAATCAATCAATCAAGTTGTCACGCCTTTTCCATATAGGGATATAACATTATAATTATAACATTAGCTCTATGCAATAACATTATTCTAAAAAGTACAAAATATTTTGTTTCTATGACGTTTGGTAGCTTAATATGGAAATGTATATATGTTTAACTATACGGAACAGAGTAATGTAAAAGCTTTACAAGTGTCCAACGTTATATTAAAACAGATGGCTTCATCCAAAACATTTCGTTACTCAACTAAAACATTATTTCGGTAAAGTTTTTAAGAATACACCATCTGTCGCGTCACGTCACCAACTTTTACAATGTTTAAATAAAAAGTATGCGCACATTAATTATCAAAATATTGTATTTATCATAAAACTTGTACGAGATGAACTTATACGAAACTTGTAAAGAGAATTTGTGGTCTTTTCCATTTTCCTTATAGTTTTTAATTATACATTCATCGTAAACGTCACAACACAACATTGGGCCATTTTGATAAAAACACTACGAAAGTACGTCATACGAGACGATCACTATCTGACTAGTTTAACAGCCGGTTGTACCAAAAATTGTAATTTAAAATTTGTAAAAATTGTGTGTGTGTATTTCAGACAGCATGCACGAGAGAGTATTGCAACCCATTTTTGCTTTTTTCTTTTATTATACTTATACGTAACTTTATACGAATTCGTAAATTACAATTTTTGGTACAACCGGTTGTTAGTGTCAAATCGCGAGAAAGAGTATGTGGGGATTCCGCATACTGTGGCGACCGGGTTACGCCTCCATGCTATATCTCCAATATTATATGATCTGAGGTAATAATTTAAACTTAAAATACTGCATTCATTAAATAGTGTTAAATATAATTGTTATCTGTTATCATCATCAACATCAGCCAGAAGGCGTCCACTGCTGAACATAGGTCTTGCCCTTAGAACGTCATTCCGAACGACAAGATGCCAGTTGCATCTACCGGTCACCCGTGACTTTCACTATGTCGTCAGTCCACCTAGTAGGAGGCCTACCGACCGTTCGTGGTCTCCACTCTACTACCTTTCTTCCCCATCGCTTGTCGGTTCTTCGAGCGATGTGGAATAGAAACGTAAATAGAAAAGTACTTTTACTATAGTTGCCATAGTGACGGCAACTGAGGCAACCGTAAACAAAAGTTCATTTCAGTCATCGGAGCTTTTCAGTATAATTGGAATATACAAAAAAAAAACTCGTTATGGACAAAAGGCGTACAACAAATTACAATAAACAAAAGGAAAACTACTCAATTAATATAAAAGGCGTCTGATAAATATGCATTACTTTGAAATGCCTTTCGTATTTACAGTAAAATGAAAACATAAATCCAAGCACCTAATACAATTATTCTTCGCATTTAATCAAGCTTAGAACAGTTCATTCAATTCCCTTTTACAACCACTCTTATGCCTGGTTCCTATAATAAACTATCCGTCATCGGTAACAGTAACCATTCGTTGTTCGCTTGACAATTCACTAACGATTGAAAAATAATTAAAATTTGTAATTTTGAGGTTAAATTTTGAAATGTAATAATCTATTTTATAAGTAAAATGGGGCTTCTACCACAGATGTAGTCTAGGGGCTCCTTAATGCGGCGCTGCTTTTTATGTATGATAAGGTATGATTCTGCCGGCGACTGCAGACTGCAATACTTTTTTGTATGAGATTAATATTTGTTTTGAGCATTAATATTGTTTCCAAAGATCATATTATTATGGTTATCAAAGAGTGGTAGGCAGTGGTACCCAGTCTGCCGATCCGGGATAGTACCACCACTTACATGTATACAGACCGTGAAGTGATTTGGTCACGTTTAGGGATCAGCTTGTAAGTTGCCGGTTCCATCTAGGCCGGCATAGTGGATGTGATTGCTACTCACAGATATTGAATTGTAGTAGCAGTGACATTCATTCATGGACCTCACTTCGGTTTAACATCAAGTGGGGTCACAATAAAAAATAAAATAAAAAATAAAATATATCCTAGCAAATGCTGATTGTCGCCTTGCACGGAATCAATCCCATAGAAATTAGTAATGCAGTCTGCGGTCGCCGGCTACTTCTTTTTCTTTATCAATCAATCATATTGTCAATGGACCCTTACACAACTCCCTTGCTTTTTTCACATCCATAAGCCTCTTCATACAGGCTCCGTGGCAGGCTTATGGGCATTATTTTTTTTAAGGATGACTCCAATTTGGTCGGAAAACACTCTCCTGGGCCTGTCTTGTTTAACGCATCCATCCATATCAGATTTATAAGTTCCTTGCGTCAATCTACTTTCACTCATCCTTTCCATGTGCCCTAACTATCGAGGCATTCCTTTGTCAAGCCTTTTCAAGCCACATCTTCTTTCAAACCACATCTATCGCGCATTATGTTATTCCTTATTCTATCCATATAATTTTTTTAATATTGTATATGACATTAAGTATTATTGTCATTTGTTAATAAACAGATAATTGGCCGGCATAGTGACGGCGACTGAGGCAGCCGTGAACAAACTCGGTTTTCTCAGTCGTCGTCACTCTTGGACCTCCTCTTGCTTATCATCAGGCGGGACGAGGTCAGATGTCGTGTCACAATAAGAATAAAAAAAGATCCAGTGCCGTATGAACTCTACGAATACCCAATCGTATTTGTGTATTGATATAGAAAGGTATTATAGAGGTATCTGAATAGTGTACATTGTAATGTGTAGGTACTGGGGTTGTCTAAAAATAAACCGAATCGATTTGTAATATAGTGGCGAGAAAGCCGACTTTGACAAATTAGGTGACCGTTCCACTGACTTAATGACATTCGCGTGATCTTTCTATCAAAATAATAAAAAAAACAACCTCGTGAAAGTTGAGAAACTTCGGTTGTCCTGTTTCTATAATAGAAACAGGACAACCGAAGTTAACTTTAGTAGCTTAGTATAGAAACGTAAATAAAAAAATCTTAATCTGGCTGGCGAGGTTGTCGATATATGGAAGGTGGAAACAGCAGTCATTGTGCTGATGTTTGTGACTGCCAATGGCCTAAAAGCCAAGAGCCAAGAGTGGTAGGCAGTGGTACCCAGTCAGCCGTTCCGGGGTAGTACCACCACTTACAAGTATACAGACCGTGAAGTGATTTGGTCACGTTTCGGGATCAGCTTGTAAGTTGCCGGTTATTGGATTGTATTAGCAGTGACATTCATTCACGGACCACACTTCGGCTTAACATCAAGCGGGGTGCTGTCATATGTCGAGTCACAATAAAAAATAAATAAAAAAAAGCCTCGACGAACACCTAAAGAGGCTCTCGTTAGGTAGTTGGAACAAGTGGTACTCCTGGACACGGCGCGTATTGTTAGGAGTTTCCTTTCTCAGGTGCCCTGGCCACCATTGGTTTAAAACCTGTTCCCGATGCCGGTGGGCAACAATTCGTGCGATATAAATAAGTTATTTCTTCCAAAGGAATTCAAGTGAAGTTACATTCAAGCTAAGGTTCCGGTCTAATTTGGAAGTCAAATTAATACTCGAAGTACATGCCATGTCAAAATTACCAGTTGTAATATTTTTGATTGCTTGTTAACAATTATATTATGACAATTAATTCTGTATGTGCAGATGTTTGGATGTTAAGGAAGCGAGAGGATCATGGATTGTGTCAGGATCATCGAAATTGGCGCTCCGATGCCTCAGAAAATATCCTGTGGGTGCGCAAGGCGAGATAGTTTTCACTGGTATATTTTATACGAGTAATTTTACATACTCATATAATATGTACTAAACAATTCGTAACTTCTAATTTTACGATATTGCAGCTTATATAATATACGAGTTGCAATAAAAATGCATGGTCACTTCACGCTTGAAAGTGATCTGCCTTAATAACAAATATTTCTAATATACATTTTAATTGTATGATAGATATGGTTTGAAAGAATAGACAAAGGAACGCTTCGATAGTTTGGGCACATGGAAAGGATAAGTAAAAGTAGATTGACGTAAGGAATTTATAAATCTGACGGGGATGGATGCGTTAATCAAGGCATGCCCAGAAGGGTGTTTTCCGACCAAAACGGAGACGTCCTCAAGAAAGCTAGGTTACCCATAAACTTAGAGCTTGTATAAAGTGGATGTGAAGGAAGCGAGGGAGTTGTGTCAGGATCGTGGCAAGTGGCGCACCATTTTTTCTGCCTATCCCTGTGGGAAACTGGCATGACGTTTTAATAATTAAATATTACGAATAAATGCCATGAAACATATTTGAACAAATTTTTATTCACATTTCTATATGATCTCTATAAAGTGCTTGTATCATAATAACAGGACAATCAAAGATACATTGGTGCGGGCCAGTGGTTCTGAACCCGTACTCTCGTTTTGTGTGACCATTGCACTACCACTACACTACGGTCGCCTAATCCGTAGCAGTACCAATTCGTCAGTCGCGTTCCATTTTAGATATCCCAAGACAATGAACGATCATCAGTAAAAAACGCTGTGAACAAAAAATCGTAAACGTAGAACGGCTGACAATTCTAGTGTTAAGTTTCATCTAATTCATATTCAACACACATAAACCGCCCACCATTGTCCAAATTAAAATAATTATTTCAAAATTCACAATTCGATTGCCAAGTTCTGATTGGCTGTTAAATGAGAGACATTTTAACTTTGTCATTATAAACCACATTCATAAAGTTTATTTTTAGGGTTCTGTAGCAAAAAATGGAACCCTTATTGAATCGTCATGTCTGTTTGTCTATCCGTCCGTATGTCACATCCACTTTTTCCGAAACTACAAGAACTATATTGTTGAAACTTGGTAAATTCTGTGAACCGCGTTAAGAAATTCACACAAAATATTAAAAATTAAAAACAATAAATTTTGGGGGGTTCCTCATACTTATTTGAACTGAAATTCAATAATTTTTTTCATTAACCCATACGTGTGGGGTATCTATGGATCGGTCTTCAAAAATGATATTGAGGTTTTTAATATATTTTTTTTTTGCTAAACTGAGAATAGTTTGCGCGTAGTAGCAATCACATCCACTATGCCGGCCTAGATGGAACCGGCAACTTACAAGCTGATCCCGAAACGTGATCAAATCACTTCACGGTCTATATACTTGTAAGTGGTGATACTACCCTGGATCGGCAGACTGGGTACCACTGCCTACCACTCTTTGATAACCAGACCCGAAGCAAATATCCATCTCTTTTTTATCAACAAATATTTGCAATATTTATTATTAATAAATACGAGTATTACAAATAAAAGCTATGAATCAAATATTTGCTCCGACTGGGAATCGAACCCGGGACTTTATGCGCAACAAACCAATCGCTAAACCGTTCGTCCACGCTTGTCGTCAAAAATCGTCGATATATTTATTTATTATAATAATAATATATAAATATATCGATTCAATCTATGCTTGCCCCACTCGCCTTCACTATGTCGGCCAAAGGTTTCACGCTCGCTAATAAGTATGACAAAAAGAAGGTATAGTAGGAAAGAAATAGTAGTTACCAGAATAACATTTATTAATTTTTTTTAAATATTTTATTTATAGCATATTTTCTGGACCTATACATTTTCATAAACAAAACATCGTTTTACGCCGTGTCGGATTATGTAAATAGGTGTCTATAAATGGTAGCGGTTATTCCGAGCTCGTTGTTCTGGAAAATGCCGAACGTCCCTCGGCCCTCTGGACCTATCGAGTTATTCGCCTGGAAGCCTGCTATAGCCAAGGACAATGGTTAACGTGCAAAACCGTCTAAGTGGAAAATTGTGATTTTATTTTCTATGCTCATTCCTTTATTACGTGAAAATACTTCACTAGTGTTTCTACATTACTTTGATGTAAAGGAAGCTAGGGAGTTGTGTAAGGATTGTAGCAAGTAGCGCTCCATTGTGCCTGCCTATCCCCATGGGAAAGAGGCGTGACAATTTTGATTGATTGTTTGATTCATTGATTGTTTTTTCATTGTGGCTCCACATTTAACTGCTGTCATGTCGACATTTGACCCTTCCTATTGTTAAGCTGGAGCGCGGGATCATGTAAGACTACCTCCTCGTGTGTCTTGTCTGCTTGCCACATCGCTTAGGTAATACGGAAAGCAGATGGGCCGGTACACCCTGGGCATCAGTCAACAACTTTTCTTAAGAGGGTTTTTATTGGTTGATGGCTAAAATTCTGACGTGTGGTGCTGCTCCACGTTTCCCTCTGCTCTCAGAGAGCACTGTGGAGCAGCGAGAATGGTCATATGATTTTTTTGGCATTTTGGCCAATACTTGACTTTGCCAAAATGAAATCAATACAAACAACACAGGAGCTGTTAAATGGAGCGCGCTGTTACTGCAGCTAAAAAATACTATAGTTAATAATAATATTTTCAACTTTTCTACTTTGGGAATGTAGGTAACAATTTTACACGTAGTTTCGTCTACGGCTCGAACGTTTAACAGAGCTATGCAATTATGGCGAACAACAAAACCTGTATTTTAGGGTTAATGAAGTATTTACCGCCAATTTAATTCTGATTTCGAAGCTTTGTTACATTTCTGTATTTCAACGTTGATTTCAACAGAATTTCAAGTTTGAATTAAATTGTTTTCAAGCATCCTCTTTTAGCGGTTTGTTAAATGTTTTGGGTCCGATAGTGTGGTTTTGGATAATGTAGATAGTAAGATTGAATGTATGTTATTTTATTGAGACGCGGCATTTGATTATTCGTTCCTGCCCAATAAAAAAAGAAATCTATGAGCGCTGACGATTGAAAATACCGATGCAATTTACAGATGCCTCAGTCACTATGCCGGAAAAGCGGAAACGCTTAGTTCACCAGACATCTGTTAAATAACTGTTAACATATGACATAATGATTCTTCGCCAATCAGACTGTCATATGTGGAGCCACAATAATATAGATCTATATGGTTCCTTAACCCGAAATTCTCCAGAAAAAAAAGATCTGGAATCTGGTTCATCTTTTCCATCTGGCACTCTGGCCCCGCGATCGATAGTTGCTGCCAGATCATCAAACGATCATCATCATCATCAGCCAGAAGGCGTCCACTGCTAAACATAGGCCTCCCCCTTAGAACGCCATTCTGAACTACAAGATGCCAGTTGCTCAAACGATAGTCTATATTTATTCGAAAAATGTATTTATTAAAAAAATTAAACAATAATCACTACAATACCTACTTGCTTATACCAACTTCACTGCAGCCCGTGAAATGTTATGAGATTGGATTAAAACTGCTCTTTTTTGTTGTCCGTAGAAGGGTTAGCTCTGTATTTGCTGTCCGTAGGGGCTCCGTTATTTTAATGTGCCCAGTGCCTCCAATAGGTTAGAGACGGCCCTGTCTCGAATACCTGATGATGATCGGATCGGTAACCTTCTTACGGATTCTTACACAATTCTCACGGATTATGTAAGAGATAGAACTATAGTGCTTTAACTAACATTGTTTGTTATGCATCATCCATCACGTTAAAAGACAAGTTTTATAAACACGGATAAATTAGTAGAGACAGCTAGTGTCTTTATAAATAACACGGATTGTTGAAAATTGCACAATTGAAATTAGCTGTTCTTGCGAAGGATTCTAAAATAGCTGTGCTCCGAGTTTTAACTCGAGTTTTAAACTGTGTCTCATAAACTAAGAACATGACGGTATTTTTAATTTAATATCAGCCCAAGTAAAAGCTCATTGTATTTAGCTAAAGCACCATAGTTATAACTTTTACATATTCTTTGCTGGGGTCATCAGATACTCCAGGACTTCAATTTTATAACTGCCCAGCTAAAGACTTATAGTAAGAAACAATTTTGAAAAAAGCAGTTCATAGAAACTCAATACCAAAACACATGTTCAATTTGCTTGAATTATTTGGTTTTCCGAAAAACCCTTTGACGATTTGCATGGCGTACATTAAAAAACATACCAGTACGCTTCACGAACTCGATTCGATTCCCGGTCGGAGCAAAGATTTGTTTAATAAAATTTATTTAGACCTTGATTCGTAGGATCATTTCTATAGTAAGCTCTTCTCATACGACCTCACAATATGTGAGTCGCCCTAGAATATGTCAATCGGAGACATCCTCAAGAAAGCCAGGTTGCCTAGTGCCCATAACCACAGAGCCTGTATGAAGAAAATTGTGGTTGTGAAGGAAGCGAGGGAGTTGTGTAGGGATCATGGTAAGAGGCGCTCCATTGTCTCTGCTTATCCCTGTGAGAAAAAGGCGTGACAATTTGATTGATTTTTATTTAATAATTAAATTAGATATTATAAATATTTGTTAATAATAAAAAGCAGATATTGCCTCCCCTGAGTGCTTAGGAATATGTACTCGTAGTAGGCATACAGTGTATATAGTAGGGCAGCTTGTAGAACAATAGGGCCGTTGTGTACAGAAAAAATGCAGCGTAGGACGGAGTGGTAGGCAGTTAGTAGGTGGTCATTTGCGTCGTGAAGTGACTTTGTTGCGTTACTGAATAAGCCTGAAATTTGCCAGTTACAACTAGGCTGGCATAGTAGAATCTATCGCTACGATTTATTTAAATTTATTGTGACACGACTTTTGACCTCGACCCGCCTGATGATAAGCAAGAGGAGATCCAAGAGTGACGACGGCTAAAACAACCGACTTAGTTCACAGCTGCCTTCCTCGCGGTCACTATACCGGCCAAAAAACGTACTTTAATTGTAGTAGCAATCGACTTCATCCAGCTTAATATTAGACACAAAAAATATGTGACTATAGAAGACCAATTTGGGTAATGTAGCCATAAATAAGCAGTAAGTACTGTTATTCGATTCTAATAATAGATTCATTTGAAAAGTGTTTCATTGCCCTTGTGTAGGTTGAATTTATGACACACACACACACACACACACGCAAACACACGCACACACGAACACAAACATTGTGCTTGTGATGCGTGTGTGTGATTGTTTTACATCTTGACATCCGTTTGATGGTAACTTTATGAATGTTTATGTAAGAAGAATAATGATTTATCTATTAACGATAACACAGTATAGTATCGGATTTATTTTTTGTACCATGACGCGGGGAGTCGATAACGTAACAGCAAAACTCGTATTCGTTTTTAAAGTGACATTTCTATAAGCGCGTCTTGAGAGTAGCTGATATTTCCTCGGAAAAGTGTAACATACAGTAAAATCTATATTTTATGCAGTTTTCAGTTTTTAAATTCTGTGGTATACCATATTAATTCATGAATTAAATTAATTATAACAATTATTATGGATAAAATTTAATATTTATATTGTCATCATCAGCCAAAAGACGTCCACTCCCAAACATAGGCCTTCCCCTTAAATATTATGTATATAAATAATATATATAAATATAATAGGTACCATAATGTAATGAATATTATTAAACTAGCTGAGCCCGCGGTTTCACCCGCGTAAAATTAGGTTTATAACACAGTCATGAAAAAACGGAGGTTCTCAATTCAACTGTATATCCCTTTAATTTGTATTTATAACTCGATAACATATATAAAAATGACAGACGAAAATAAAAATAAATATAGAAAAATTCAAAACAGGTATAACTATAGTCAATTGGGAACTAAAGTTATTTTTTTTATTAAAAGTATCCTATGTTACTTCTAGTACCTCCAAAAATATGTGTACAAAGTTTCATGATGATCGGTTAAGTAGTTGTTGAGTGAAAACGTACCAAACAAACTCACATTCACATTTATAATAATTGTAGAATAATAATCTATACTAATATTATAACGATGAAAGATTTGTATTTTGTGTGTGTTTGTATGTTTGTATTGAATAAACTCAAAAACTACTGTGCTGATTTTAAAAATTCTTTCACCATTAGAAAGCTACATTCTTCGTGAGTAACATACGCTATATTGGATTTTCAAAAAGTTTAGGGTTCTGTACGAAATCTCGAAAAATGTAAACTAAGGTGTAAAAAAATTACTCATAAAAATCTTTACATCGCGTACACTGCGAAAACCATTGACGATAGAACAAAATAATGTTCTACAATTTTAAAGAACACATTAAAATACAAAAAAAGTCCGCGATAGCATATATACAACTATAATAGTTTCTTCACTATAACTACCTTTCATGTTACAAAATAGAAAACTGATTAATTGATACAAAAATTGATTGACCTGGGCAACGTCGGGCTACGCAGCTAGTAATTAAATAAAAGTATACATGAAAGCAAATTGTTTAAGATTGCCTAAATGAAATAAATTTTATAGATGTTTTAAACTTTTTTAATTTATTGATTATGATAAAGTATAATTTATTTAGGTCTGTAAACTAAATTCAACAACCCGATATTTCAAATTAAAATCCAATAATCCACTCTAAGATTCCACTAAAGCTTAATATCATCTGTAGAAGCTATTGACGTCTGATGTTAGAGCAACTTTGAATAAATTAAAAAAATAATTATTAAGACCGAGTCTTTAAAAAAATATTATTAGGACCGAAATCTAACTATGACTTGCCTAATACTAAGCAAGAGAAAGTCCATGAGCGCCGACGTCTAAAAAAACTATTTCGGTTGCCTCGGTCGTCGTAACTATGCCAGTCAGGAGTACCAGGAGGAGTACTCTCGGTTTACTTGAATGATAGGGAGAACATATGGACTGGTAAAGTATTCCACTTCTCTATTGTTCGACAATGAAACGAGGCTATGAAGTCTATTGATTAGATCAACAGAATGCGGATAACACGAAGTAAAGACGAGGTAGAAACAAAGTTGAGAGACAAAATCGAAATTCTAAAACTAATTCCAGCATATTTTAGTTAAGACCTGTCTAACGTCAAAGTTTAAGCAAAGACTTTGCTGGTCTTACATCAACAAGTTCTAAATTACTACGTAGTTCCTAAATTAACGTTCAGACTACGTTACATCAACATTTCTCACACTTGCCAACTTCTGCTGATGGATCACTTTATTATCAATTTTATTGCAAAGGATTAAGGTTGATAAAAAATTGTATACTAGAGTCTATGATGCTTGTATCATAGAAACTAGACGACTAAAGTACATTAAATCATAGACACATTGGTACCGGAAGTTCTCGGCTTACGTGACCACTACACCGCAGTTGCTACAGCTTGTAATTCGTAGTGTTTGAGTTATTATGCTTAAATTAAAGACTAATTAGTTATTTACCTATAGTAGTAGTCGCCTCCATGAATGGGTTGTTGGTGGATCGTGAAAAACATGCTCTGCCTATCCCTATATGGAAGTGGATTAATTCACGGTTTGATTGTTGTGAAGAAATTTAGTAATTATAGGTATAACAGGGCGACCGTGGTGTAGTGGCAGTGCAACGGTTACGCAAGCCGAGAGCACGGGTTCAAACTCACTTGCCGGTTCTAATATATCGTTGATATATGTACTTTGGTTGTCCTGTTTCTATAATACAAGCACTTTAGTGGCTTAGTATAGAAATGTAAATAAAAATAATTAAAGAGTTAATTAATGACAATTTGTAAAAATAAACTTTCTATAATGCTAACCGCTTTCGCAATAAAACGATTTGGCTTGTACATAATGCCTAGAAGCATTAAGTCCGCCTTATACAATATTTTTTGTAATTATACAATATTTTTATATCAATCATCTTTTTTCACAGGGATAGGCAGAGACAATGGAGCGCCATTGCCACGATTATGACACATCGTTTCACTTCCCTCACATCCACAATTCATTTCAAACAAGCTCTACGGATATGGGCACTAGGCAATCGATAGTGAATTAAAATACTTTTTTTTTTATTGTGACTCGACATATGACAGCACCTGATGTTAAGCCGAAGTGTGGTCCATGAATGAATGTCACTGCTACTACAATTCAATAACTGTGAGTAGCAATCACATCCACTATGCCGGCCTAGATGGAACCGGCAACTTACAAGCTGATCCCGAAACGTGACCAAATCACTTCACGGTCTGTATACCTGTAAGTGGTGGTACTATCCCGGATCGGCAGACTGGGTACTACTGCCTACCACTCTTTTATGCCTTTCTTGAAGAAACCAAGGTCTTAGTATGGGGAAAATGCATGGTCACCCATTACGATGTTAAGATGTTAAGATGGAGTGTGGTCCATGAATGGATGTCAGTGCATATTCAATTCAATAACTGTCAGTAACAATCACATCTACTATGCCGGCCTTGTTGGAAACGGGCGGCAGCTTACAAGCTGATACCACTGCCTACCACACTTTTAAAACCAGACTCGAAGAAAATATTAACAAATATTTGCAATATTTTTATTGATATAATTACAAATAAAAACTATGAAACGAATAATTAGCTCCGACCGGGAATCCAACCCAGGACTTTACGCGCAACAAACCAATCGCTAACCGTCCGTCGACGCCTGTCGTCATCCTTTCAATAACTCTGAACTTTGTGATTATTTAACGCCTACTATAATCTAGATTACATCGTCTCTGGCGTATTACGTGTTTTCAACTAACAAGCAATGTTGTAATTGCTGGAAAACTTCTATTTATTTATTTATAATAGGTACACATAACAAATTTTAGCTAATTAAAAACTTCACACAATTAAATGGCTTCTGACAGTGCTAAAATTGAGATTGCATACACAGTGAGATTAAAATACAAATAACGTTTACTTACTTAAATCTATTTACAATACGTTTTAATTGTAGCACCAGTGGCTTCCATTCATGGACCACACTCCTGCCTAACATCAAGCGGGGTGCTGTCATATGTCGAGTCACATTAAAAAAAACATACAAGTTAAAATTGCCTATCAAAACCAGCTCAAACTCTTTTAAAATAATATGAAGAAATTAATGACATTCGTACGAGTGTCAAACATAGTATGGATGAATGAATATAGGTCAGGTGATACAAACTCGTATTACTTATAATGTATGCTAGTGCACTCTTAATTAATATTACTTAAGCTAATTAATCCTATCAGCCGGTTGTACCAAAAATTATAATTTACGAATTTGTAAAAAGTATCGTATAAGTAAAAGAAATAAAGAAAAATGGGTTTCATCACTCTTTAACTTCACATTTTACATTTACGTTTAACGGATATTTATACAGAGCTAAAGGATATCATTCATTTTGGGTTTCTATGTACTATTGTACTTTTGTTATTTCTAATGATAAAAACATATATAAATGGTAGTTTCGATATAAAATTATTCACAACCCAATTCACGATTTCGTAATAGTAAACGTAATAGAATAAGTATAAAGTAAAACTAAATTCGTTAATTGAAACTTTTTTGGTACAACCGGCTGTGTATAAATACTACGTAAATAAACACTAACGGCCATTAGTTTATAGCAGAGTTGTTTTTGCATGTAGAGTCTAATCTATTTGCTTTGTCATTAAAATAATAATACTAAACTTAAGGCAACCGTAGTGTAGTGACAGTGCAATGGCTACGTACAAGTGGCACGGGTTCAAAACCACTCACTGGCACCAAAGTATCTTTGATATAGTGTACTTTGGTTGTCCTGTTTCTATGATACAAGCACTTTAGTAGCTTAGTATAGAAATGTATAAAAAATAAAACTACTTTCTTTACAGTATTTTAAGTATTATTTAAGGTATTTTAGTATTTACTGGGTTTCCTAGCACCCATAACCGTAGAGCTTGTATAAAGAGAATTGTGTACATGAGGGAAGAGAAGGAGTTGTGTCAGAATCGTGGCAAGTGGCGCTTCATTGTCTCTGCCTATCCTTGTGGAAAAAAGGCGTGATAAATTAATTGAATAAATGTTTTAGGTTATCTGGTGTGAAACGTTTTTTTGTCGGTGACTAAAGCAAAACGATAGCAAAACGATAAAGCAAAAGCGATATGTTTTAATAAGAAAGACAATCGCCGAAGCACTAGAAAGTAAAATATAATAGGTTAATATAGTAACAAACTAATTTATTGCTACGTTAGTAGGCTTATAGTACGAAATTGTATCATAACCGGCTATTGAATTCTTCTCTCACCCTTACTTGATTCTGAACTCGCATTGGAAGCGAATGGCCTTTATGGCACTGAGCAGAAGATTAAAGTCCTTTTAAATCATTATAGCAATTACATTGAGCAGCTGTTGATTATACAATTACTTTATCCAACGATACTTTAGCTATGGGACGGGTTGCACGCTATAGCTATAACTGTAGTTCAGCAGAATAGACAACTGTAGACAAGACATTCTGCAAGAGCTAATTTAGGTATATTTATTTATTTATTTCAGACTTGATGATATTAAATGAGTACATACGTCACCTACATTAGATTTACCTCCTTTTTTTTAAATTGTGATTCGACATCTGACCTTAACTCGCCTGATGGTAAGCAAGAAAGAATATAAGAGTGCCGACAACTGCAAAAACCGAGTCTTCACGGCTGCCCCAGTCGCCGCCACTATGCCGGCCAATGGTGCCTCTTCACGCATCGCTTGAAGAATCCAAGGCTATAGGATGGAGAGAACACACGGGCTGGTAAAGCATTCCACTTGTCGATGGCACGAGAATGATAGTTATTGAGAGCGAAATAGATGTTTCTCTGCATCGTGACTCTGAGTTCAGGTTTGATTATTAGCATATAACATTTCTACGTCTGTTCTTCTTAAAATATCATTCGAACACGATACTTAGGCGTTACCAGTATAGAAAATACATAATTTAAATATTTTAAATGTGCAGAGAGAATAGCGACCGTGGTCTAGTGGTAGTAAAATGGTTACGCAAACCGAGAGAACGGTTGCCGGTACCAATGTATCTTGAATTGAGGCATGACAATTGATGGAAATATACTCTATGTATAAAAGTACAATTATATAGTAAATAAATTATAGGAAATGCAAAGGTTACACGAAGGCTGGAGCCCCTGCAACTACGCAAAGACATGGCGGATATCGTCTATACCACGGAGAATGTTCTGAGGAACGCTTGTTCCTGCTTCGTATTTTCACACCCGTAATACCCGCATTGGTTAGGGGAGGCATCCGCATTTTGTCAACCGAATCAGCGGTCCAACTAAAAAGTTCGGAGCCTCTTTTCTTAGTAGAACAATCGACAAGTGGAATTATTTGCCAGCCCATGTGTTCTCTCCATACTGTGACCTTGGATCCTTCAAGCGATGAGTGGAAAAGCTGGCATACTGACGGAGACTGAGGCAGCCGTGAACTAATTTGTTTTTTTAGTCGTCGTCACTCTTGGACCTCCTCTTGTCTATCATCAGGCAGGTCGAGGTCAAAAGTCGATTAACAATAAAACATAAATACATTAAAATATCATAGTTATAATAAAACGATTTAATGTATTGTCATTACTACAGAACGGTGATCTTTGTTAGTAATGAAGGCGGGCGTAGTTGGGTGGACAGTGCCCGCCCCAGCTGAGCAAATCTTTATTTTTAGACACAATGTTTATGTACATTGTATACGATGTTTTCTATTTGCATAGTTTCGTCTGACTTTCACAATCACAAGGTTAACTGTATCACGTGTTTTTTTTATTAAGATGCGTCACTCTTGGACCTCGTCTTGCTTACCATCAGGCGGGTTAAGGTCAAGTTTAGTGGTCACACAAACCGAGAGTCCCCGCTTCAAAACTACTTGCCGGTAACAATGTGCCTTTATTATATGTACTTTGGTCGCTTGTTTCTATTATACAAACTCGTTTAGTTGGTTGGTATAGAAATGTAAAAATAATATAAAAACGGATCTCTACTTTCCAAATGCTCCAATAACGTCTCGGACTGAAGGAAAAACCTCACATCTGATAATGAGAACTACGTCATTATGTCGGCCACTTCGTATTTTTTTTATTGTGGCACGACTTTTGACCTCGACTCGCCTGATGATAAGCAAAGAGGAGGTCCAAGAGTGACGACGACTGAAAAAACCGAGTTAGTTCCCGGCTGCCTCAGTCAGTATTATACGAAAAATATGTTCTTTTTGATAATCCAATAGTCTCCTTGTTTCTTTTGATACTGTTCACCTCTGCCTACCACTCTGTAGTGGTAGGAGAACAGTTAGTGATCATAACCGAGGTAGTATTAGGACTTTCAAGGACTGTCCGTAAAGTGACTTAGTCCGCTTTAAAATTGCTGGTTACAACTAAGTCACCCGGTGAATGCGACTGCTAATTTCAGTTATTCGTAGTAGCAGTAGCCTCGATGCCTGGACCGCATTTTAGCTTAACATCAGGCGGGGTGCTGTCATAATATGTTGAGCCACAATGAGTGCTACTCTAGGTAAATAATTGCAAGTAGCGGTCGCATTCACTATGCCGACCTAGTTGAGACCGGCAACTTTCAAACGGATCACAAAGCGCGACTTTCAATTTATTTCAATATATTCAAAGACGATTTTCTTCTATTCAAATATCAACTTTTCAATTTCAAGATGCCGGAAAACGCCTGAAGCTTCAGCGACCGTATTCAACCAGGGTAATAAGACTTCAGAAAATAGTATAAGAAAACTATAATAGTATGTTAATATTTAAATTCTAGAAAAGAGAAAAGTATTTTTAATGTGCGTTATAAGAATTCCATTTTATTTGCATTTTATTTTTGAAATAAAGCTTAAGATATCAAAATTTGGATTAGAAAATTGTTAAAAGTAAAAATTCAATTCCAATTGAACTAAAATAAGGTTCGAATTAAGGAAACTTGTATTACACACACCCCCTGGTTTATTATATTAATATCATTTTACCCATAAATAATATTTCTTGGCATTGGTATTGTAGCATTAGCTGTCTTCAAACCATTACCAACAGCTCCTCCTAATTGAGGATGAATCTGTGTAAATAAAGCAACCGCACGCTTTTGTATTGGCTTCAATACAAATCTCAATATGCCTACTAAATTATTCACCAACCTTTGCCTTTGTCCTGAGTTTAAAATATGTGTGTAAAATTCAGAAGCTGGTCCGAAATCTACAGCGCTACTCTCATATATTGCAAGCCTGGATTTGGGCCTTTCTGCTTCAACCACTGGGATTGGACCATTGTAACTGTTTGGGTAATAATTAGGAACATCATTCATATTATTTCCAACAGGAGCAGGACCATCCCGATTGTAAACTTTAGCGTAAAAGGGTTTATTAACAAGAATTTGATTAAAATTGTACCTGAGTCTATGAGCCTGGGTGTTTGCATAAGCTAATGTACGACCTTCAAATAATTTATCAGGCGGTGCCATGATTCCCGGGACCAAATTCGCTGGAGATAAAGCCAACTGTTCTATTTGTGCAAAATTATTAGTTGGATTTTCATTTAACACCAAGCGACCGACTTCCATCGTCTTGTACGTGCCCTTTGGCCAGAGTCTAGTGACGTCAAATGGATCAAAATCAGCATTTTCAATTCCTTTCTTAGTCATTATATGTATGTATAGAGTCCACGATGGATAATTACCATTGGCGATTGCGTTATATAAATCTCGTGTGAAATAATCAGGATCTGCTGTACCTAGTCTGGCTGCCTCTTCGGTACTTAAATTTTCTATACCTTGATCGGTAGTGAAATTAAACTTCACATAAAAAGTTTCACCGTGTTTGTTAACCACTTCAAATGTATGAATGGGAAAAGAATTCATATGTCTATAAGTATTAGGTATACCATAATCAGAATATTGCCATAGTATATGGTGTAGAGTTTCGGGTCTTAATGTAAGGAAATCCCATAATGCCGTTGGGTCAAGCAAATTAGTAGCTGGATTTCGTTTTGAAACATGTAAGATATGACCAAAAAGCACTGGGTCTCTGTACACATACACTGGTGTACTAGCACCAAGTAAATCCAAATTGCCTTCTTGCGTGTAAAATTTTATACCAAATCCTCTCAAATCCCGTAGAGTTTCAACAGTTCCCTTATCTCCTGTTGCTCTGGAAAATCTTGTAATTACTGGTGTTTTTTTCCCAATACCATTAAAGACATCAGCTGCACATATGCTTGAAATATCATGCGTCACTTCAAAATAACCTAATGCTCCAGTGCCTTTTGCATGGACGACCCTCTCTGGGATTCTTTCTGATGTTGAATGTATTATACCGTCTAAAAAGTAATTGTTGTATAATAAATTTGTGTTCAATGTGTTTGTGTCTCTTATGTCCACTGGTTGGCCGGAACTCGTTGTTATGTAACCCTGTGGTACCTGAAATTGATAATTATGACGTTTTAATATGGGATATTCCTTTTAATATAGAACGTGCCTAGGACAGGCGTGGTGTAGTTAGCACACTAGTCCGTTACGCGAAAATTCCCGGGTTCGATTCCCGGTCGGGACAAATATTTGTTTCATAGCTTTTATTTATAATGTTTAATCAAATTATTAATCACAGGTTTATTAACCCAAAATGCAAAATGTGAATAACTTTTTTCGAAAATTTGTTGTTGTTACTACAGTTTGATTTAAAACACACACACACACACACATTTCGGGATCAACTTGTAAGTTGCCAGTTTCAACTAGGCTGGCATAGTGGACTGGTACTTACATTAAGTTGTAATATTAAGCCTAATATTAAGTCGGAGTATGATTCTTAAATTAAGGCGACTGCTACTACATAAACAACAAGAAGTATTTCACTATGCCAGCCTAATCTGAACCGGTCTATACAGGTAAAAGATGCGTTACTACACCTAATCGGCAGATTGGACAAATGACAACTATCTGCCGACTATTCCCTACAAACAACCAGACGGTGAGCAAATATCTTCCTTTATTTTTATTTATAAACTAATATTAAAAGCCTACTTACTTTAACACATTGTTTATAGGTTTCCAGTTGATATCTGGCTGGATCTTGACGACTAACTGGTTCACATTGATCATTTGCTATTGTCCCTTTGAAACTAACAAAGAGCAACAAATACAGCGCCAACATCTTGGCAATAACAAGATGCATTGATAAAATTCACAATAATAACAATTAAATCGGAGTTACGTAGTCGAATGATCGCGTGTAATATTTTAGTTTGCAAAATGATAATTAGAGAAACTCATGTGTAGTTAATTACATATTTGAAATCCTTTTAATAATTATAATTGTAATTATATGTATATAGGGATTTTATATAAGAATTTTAGGTTTCCGTAATTTATGTTAATAATTATAACAGCCGATCGTGGTGTAGTGGTAGTCCAATTGTCACGCAAACCGAGAGTAGAAAACCATTAGCCGGTACCGATGTATCTTTGATATATGTACTTTGGTCGTTCTTATTTCTATAAGTATTAATCAAATGTTAAAAAAATATATAAAGTATTATTTCGAAAATACATCAATTTAATCAATACTAATAATTCCTACCCATAGCAGATTATTAAATGTTTTTTTTCCATTTACAGGTAATTACATCATGCATTTAACATAACATACTAAACAATAATATGACAGACATTTAGATATTAAATTAAATTATGATAAAAATAGCTAGTATATTTAAAATTATACAAAAAATACATAATATATGTAATACTAATACCAAAAAACATAAATAAACACAGAGTCCTGACTAATTATATACTATTTATTTTATAATATATTTTTATATACAATACCATAATTTTATTATACTATATTTATATTATATATTTTATTAATCTAATTCCAACTCCTCAGAAAGACACATTGGCCTCGGAGATGGAACCGAGACTTCAATTTCACAAAGCTTTTATGAGCGGAGCAAAAGGGGTCTTAGGTTGGATGAAATATAAAAGCAACAAAGAGGTCATGAAATTCAAACTTAAGCAGGGCCCCGATTCTCCTAATACATTATGTCGACGAAAAAGCAGTGAAATTGCGTCGCGGTCGTAAGTGACCAATCAACGTAGTTTACCTATTGATTTGTTATTCGCTGTCGTATATCGGCGCTTAGGATAAATCGCACACCTATAACTCTATAAGTCTCAGCACGCAATTTCTATGGAGGTGCAGATCGAGTGGTTTACCCTAGGAGAGAGTCCTGAAATGGTGAAAACTATTGTATGATTGGCGATAGTAAAATTATATCTTAACTTAACGCATTCCAGATGTCTCTACTTGCGCAAAGTAGTCTGCTTAGGTGGGGGTAAGGTACGAAGGATTTCTAGTTCCTTCGCGACGCACTTGATTGGAAAATACTCCTGAATACCTTGAGAAACTAAGATACCTGAAGATCCAGCAGTATCAGCCTATAGACCAGACATCTTAAATTACTCTCGACACCTGAAAACTATCATTCTTTAAGAACTCTGAAAGTACTTACTATGATCTCACGTTTCATTTTTTTTTTGTTGATACTGTATTATAGATTTCACGTTTGAACTTTATAAAACTTATAATGAAGGTGTATTAAAGGTAATGAGAGAATAAAAAAATCCCTTTCACGTCTACTTTTACATTAACAATTTTACACTTGTATTTTTATCACACATAGATTTGAACTTTAAATCATTTGTCATGACTTAAATAAATATTTTTGTCGACATAGTGACGGCCACAGATGCAACCGTAAACTGAGGCTTTTTTCAGTCGTCGGCGCTCTCCCCTTGGTTACCATCAAGCAAATCGAGTTTAAATGTCACGTTTAAAAAAATAAATTGTAGTTTTGTAGGAAAGATTTTGTTAGCTTTTCTAAATGAACTACGAGAATTAAAAAAAAATCAAACTACTTTGTGACTATATTGTGACGTAATATGACACTGGATATTAAATCTAGAATGTGAATTATGAGGGAAGGCAACTGTTGCCATAGACAAAAGTCTGCAAGCTAATTCCGGTAATTTTCGAACCGAATCGCTCTGCTGTTACACCTGAATCGGCAATCTGAGCATGTCCACCAAATGCCTGCCTACCACTTAAAAACCAGAGAGTGCGTGTATACAAATGGGACACGCACTTTGTATAAATGAAAAGTACTGTTAAATTAATAATTTTAGACCAAATCGGAGACATCCATAAGATAATCATAGAACTAAAGATAGTATAGTGGATGTGGATGTGATGGAAGCGGGGAAGTTGTGTCTGGATCGTGGCAAGTGGCGCTTTATTGTCTTTGCCTATCTCTGTGGGAGATAGGCAAAGATGTTTAATAAAAGTGTTAGGCAAGTCTCATACTGCCGCTTTACACTAGGCCGGCATAGTGATTGTAACTAATACTTGCAGTTATTTAACTAAAGCCTCTATTCATGGAATGCACTCTAGCTTACGATTTCGGGTGCTATTAAATGTCGAGTCACAATAATAAATAAATTAATATATTCAATTTTAATAAATAACAAACATACAATATTTTTTTCAGTGGTTTGGTCGTACGTGTGTTGACTCAATTTTATTTACATATTTTATCAGCCGCTATACAAGTTATGATTGTTCAGTATATAATATTTCTTGGCATGGGAGCGGTTGCATTTGCATTTCGGAGGCCTCTCTCTAGTCTACTTCCCAACTCAGCATGAACATCGCTGAATAATTCAACGGCACGTTTCTGAATAGACTTGGTGGTCTGGGATAATTCAAAGACAGCATTAGAAATAAGTCTCGTTCTCTGTTCGTCGTTTAAAGTCTCGGTCCAAAATTCGGCAGCTGGTCCCAGATCAACTGCACTACTTTCCAAAATAACTAAGGTTTCCTTGGGTCTAGTTTTATCGACTATTGGTATTGGTCCATTAAAGCTGTTAGGGTAATAATTTGGTGCATCCTTCATGTTTTCATTAACAGGAGGACGTCCATCTCTATTGTAAGTTTTATCATACAACGGTTGATTCGCGTAAACGTTATTATGGTTAAAACTTAGACGGTAATTTGCAGCTGAATTATATGTTAATATTCGACCTTCGAAGAGTTTGTCTGGTGATCCAACAATACCTGGTACAAGATTTCCTGGATTCATAACCAGCTGTTGAATTTCAGCAGCCATATTCAAAGGATTTTGATCTAAAACTAATTGACCGACTGTGTATTGTTTATAACTGCCCTTTGGCCAGAGTCTAGTTGTATCGAAGGGATCGAAATCCATATCTTTCAAGTCTTTTTTATTCAATACATCAATATATAGTGTCCACGATGGATAATTTTTGTTTGCAATTGCATTATATAAATCTCTAATGAAATAATCTTTATCAACTGTAGCAATTCTAGTGGCTTCTTCAGCACTCAAATTTTCAATTCCTTCGTTAGTAGTAAAATTAAATTTCACAAAAGACGATTCTCCTTTTTTATTAACAACCTCGTAAGTGTGTAAAGGAAAACAAGACATATGCCTATATGTGTTAGGTATACCATAATCAGATAACCTCCACAAGTTCAAGTGCGTGGTTATTGGCCTTAAAAGGAATGCGTCCCAAAATAAGCTGTAATCAAATATGTTAGTTACGGGATTGGGTTTGCGGGCACGAAGTAAATCTGGGAATATTAATGGATCTCTATAAAAGTAAACGGGTGTATGGAGACTTAGTATATCAAGATTACCCTCTTTTGTGAAAAATTTAACACTGCAACCTCGTGTATCTCTTCTTGTATCACTTCCTCCAATATTAGTTGCCGAAAGAGAAAACCTTTGACTTATAGGTGTCCTTTTTCCAATACCATTAAAAACATCAGCACTGCAAATGTGTGAAATGTCGTGGGTAACTTTAAAATAACCATGAGCCCCGGTGCCCTTGGCGTGAACGACCCTCTCTGGTGGTCTCTCTGAGATCAAATGACTTATAGCATCTAAGAAGTAGTTATTAAATAGTAAATTTGTATTAAGAGAGTTTGTATCTGTTATATCCACTGGTTGGCCAGAGCTTGTTGTTGCGTAACCCGTTGGCCCCTAAAATCACAATAAAAAGGAGTTATTCACTAACATCCTAAATAACATTTACTTTAGGTAATAAATAGACATACTACTTTTTATTAGTTTATTGATAAAAAGTGAAGAACTATAAGCATTTTGCAATAGGTAACCGTAGTAAACGGTTGCAGATATAAGTATAGAAAGAGAAAATTACTTGGAAAAAATACTTATGATACTTACTTTCACACAATGTTTATAAGTTTCCAATTGATATTTTGCTGGATCTATGAGGTTTACAGGCTCACATACTGCATTAGTATTCGAGTAAGATACTCTGATTAAAGTAAACAAAACTAAAATCGAGATAGCTAACATTTTGAAGTTACCCATGGCAAGACTACGTGCGAACGTCTGCAACTAAATGCAGGCGTTTCAATGATTATTTAGCAGTAAGTGAAACTATCGTGTAATAAATAATAATTAAAGCGGCTATTAAGGTTATTTTGCTTTACACGATTCACTGGTTTTATTCTTTTGATTAATTTGTCTTATTTTCTTATAGCTATTAGTTCTACTTCTGAATTTGATGACACTTTTTCCTAGGTATTTGTTACATGGTAATTTTAAATAGCCTACCTATTTTTTTTTAAATAAATAATTTTCACTCTCTAAACCCTAAGTTTGGGACATCTTTGAGAAAACCCATATCCAAAGG
Source organism: Tinea trinotella (assembly GCA_905220615.1). Classification (NCBI taxonomy): domain Eukaryota; kingdom Metazoa; phylum Arthropoda; class Insecta; order Lepidoptera; family Tineidae; genus Tinea; species Tinea trinotella. Next base: position 9,061,541 of record HG992314.1, read on the forward strand.
TCGGTCTCCTCGGATATTTTCTATATATTATATAAATTTTACTTTTATTAGAGTGTTATTATTTTTAATATTATTATTTCGCTCCTCGTTTTTATTTTTATTTTATTGTTGGCCTCTAAGGGTAACTGCCGGAGAATGTCTAGCTGCATTAGCAAAGGCTAAAATATTAAGGCAGTAATATAATAAAAATGAAATAAAAACATTATTTAACACATTCAATTAATTAATCAATTCAATTCTCAATACACAGTGCAATCAAATCGCAATTTCCACTGGGAACGACAGATAAAACTGCCTGTGTCGATTTTAACACAAGAACGTTACGCGTGGCGCATTGCTTAGCACACTAAGTCGTTACGCGTTGGTCCCGTAAGTCCCGTAAGTCCCGGGTTGGATTCCGGTTGTTTCATTTAATACAACTTTTTGTAATAATAAATAGTTAAATTAAATATTACAAATATTTGTTATTAAAAAAACAATATTTCGAGTAGTCCCTGTTTCCTTCCACTGACCACTTATTTCTTTCATATTCGTTGACGACAGGCGTGGACGAACGGTTAGCGATTGGTTTGTTGCGCGTAATGTCCCGGGTTCGATTCCCGGTCGAAGCAAAAATTTGTTTCATAGATTTTATTTGAAATATTTAATAATTATATTAAATACTAGCTGTGCCCGCGGTTTCACGCGCGTAAAATTAGGTTTATAACACATGTGAAGGAGAGGGTTTCCAATTCGACTGTATATTATTTTTTTGTATTTATAACTTGATAACTCATATAAAAATAACAGACGAAAATAAAAATAAATATAGAAAATTCCAAACAGCTGAATGAATAGTCTATGGAAAGTATAGTGTATAGTCTCCATAGTATAGTTATTTGGATTGGATGTGGGCGTGACTGTCGGTAATACAGTGCGATGGTATTATAGTACTCAGGGTAACCAACGCCTTGTACGTTTTTTTATAAATAAATTTTTAGTCATTTTTATTTTACCTATGTTACTTCTGATACTTCCAAGAATATATGTACACAGTTTTTAACCGACTTCAAAAAAGGAGGGGGTTTTCAATTCGACAAGTATATATATTTTTTTATGTTTGTTACCTCAAAACTTTTTACTGGTTGAACCGATTTTAATGATTCTTTTTTTATTTGATAGCTGATGCTTCCCGTTTGGTCCCATTTTAATTTGGTCCAGTTCTGATAATGGCATCCATGAGAAAATCATATAAGACTTAAATTTTCAACATTCTAATTTATGTTTGTTGGCGAATAACTTCGTTGTTTATGAACCGATTTTGATTATTCTTTTTTTGTTGGAAAGAAGATGTTTCAAAGGTGGTCCCATGATAAGAAAATCAGGGTTTGATGATAGCAGACCAGAGAAATTATTTTAAAATGATAAAATAATTATTTAATCATTTCTATTTAACTAAATGAAAATACGTATTACTTTGTGCGCAGAAAATTTATTTTTTGCTTTTTAGTTTACTATTTGAAGTCGGTTATTGTTTGTTAGAAATTATTTTATATGATGATCGGTTAAGTAGTTGTTGCGTGAAAGCGTAACAAACAAACGGACATTCACATTTATAATAATAGTAGGATAATAATAATATGTTATTATAACATAATAATTTGTTTTGAATTCTCAGCAGCTTGACATATTTTCCTTAGTTTACCCAAAAAAATTTAACGCATGCAATTTTGTATGGGAAAATGTATTTCTTTTATTTTATTTATTATAAAATATTTTTTCTAAAATAAAAGTAGCCTAAGTTACTCCTTATTACATCAGCTACCTGCCAATAAAAGTCCCGTCAAAATCAGTCCAGCCATTTCAGAGATTAGCCGGAACAAACAGACAGACAAAAAGACAGTATGTTCCGTATATATATATTCATATACAATATACATGTATTAAAAAACGTATATGTATAGATAGATTGCTAATATTTGTTATTAAAATAAAAAAAGAGGTGGATATTTGCTTGGGGTCTGGTTATCAAAGAGTGGTAGGCAGTGGTACCCAGGTCTGCCGATTCGGTACCACCATTTACAAGTATACAGACCGTGAAGTGATTTGATCACGTTTAGGGATCAGCTTGTAAGTTGCCGGTTCCAACTAGGCCGGCATAGTGAATGTGATTGCCACTCACAGTTATTGAATTGTAGTAGCAGTAACAACCATTCATGGACCACACTCCAGCTTAACATCAAGCGGGGTTCCTGTCATATGTCGAGTCACAATAATATAAGTATGGGTGTTTATTTATCAGTGATTCTAACAGGTGGATGGTCTCATAGCCTTGGAACTGCTAACGGCGAGTAGTCCTGACCTTAATATAACATACATAGAAAACAAATTGAAAAAAGAGAATTAATAGAAAGATACATTATTAATTAAAGGTTAAAATGCCAGTTCAAACTAATATTAAATATAAAAAACATCGAGGTTTTATTTTGAGTAAAACCTTTCTTAATTGTGGCTCGACATACAATAGAGTCCTTAGCCTCTTAGAATTTCGAGTTTTCAACCGTATTTTCGAGTGGATTTCATCGCTTTTCATTTTCCAAGAAATTCGAAAAAATGTTTTAGAGTAGCTAGCAATGTTTTGAGTAGCTATCGGAATTATCTGAGCAGAGAAGTCAAGCGATAAAAGGCGGAGAAAAAAAAATTGCAGGAATTTCGAGTGTTTTACGAGTGATTTTCGAATAGATTTTTTATTTTCCGAAAACTTCATATTTTCCAGAAAATCAAGAAAATTTTGTTTAGCACATGGAAATTAATACCAGGTGCGCTCGAAAAAAATATCTAACGCAGGATTTTCGAGCGAATTTCGTGTGTTTCAACCGTATTTTCAAATGACCTCCATCCAGAGTTCGTCATATGAGGAAAATCAAGAAAATTAATTTTGCAGCTACGATATAGTTATCTTAGCACATGGAAATTAATACCAGGTACGCTCGAAAAAATAAATAACGCAGGATTTCCGAGCGTATTTCGAGTGTTTCAAACGTATTTTCAAATGACGAATCAAAATTAAGAAAATTGTAGCTGCAAAATGAATTTTCTTCCCAGTCTGCTGACCCGGGGTAGTTCCACTACTTTTAGATGTAGAGACGGTGAAATGATTTTCGCGTTTCAGGATCAGCTTGACAGTCGCCAGTACCAACTAGGCCGGCATAATGAATGCGAAAGTAGCTTGCAGTGATTAAATAGTAACAATCGCCTCTATTCATAAAAATCCGCACTCCATTAAAATCCACGACATCGGGCAGGGTTCTGTCATTTGTCGAGCCCTAATAAAAAAAAAACAATTATATAAAGTTATTAAATTTAATTATTTATTATTGTAGGTAAAAATCGTCAGAATTTTATTATGGTCATAAAATATCTTATTATGTTAAATAATATATATATATATTTTATCAAATGAAAGGGATTTTTATCACATTTATTATTGGCTATAATAAATCTTACATTTCAATATCTTTTGACCTGTCTTAGTCACAGGTGCGCTTAAACTTCAAATTGAAAGAGAATTGTCTATTCCCTACTTAAGGACAGATGCTTAGGTCAAGTAACTGCTATTTGATGTTACCTAAGCCTTTTTTTTTACAAAACAATCTTTTTTTTTTCAACCGTTTTAAACTTCCGAAGGGATTGGTATAGTAACATTGGCATTTATCAATCCCTCGTCTACTCTTCGACCTAATTCACGATGTCCTTTAAAAAATAACTTTTCTATATTGGTGGAACAGCCATAGAAATACTAGCTACTAAGTTGTTAACAAGTCTTGTTCTTTGAGCTTTGTTTCGAATATTTGTATTGGTTCCAGATCTACAGCACTACTTTCCAAAATCTTTAATCTTTCTGGCGGCCTTGCAGTCTCTACAACTGGAATAGAACCTTTAAAACTATTCGGATAATGCTTCGGTATATCTTTCATATTTTCACCTAGTGGTTTTCCATCTCTATTTAAGTTTTAGCATACTTTAATCGATTTATCTATGGTTTTCGGTATTTCTTTAAGCCAAAATTCAGGCTTCGAACACTTTGTCAGGTGGTAGAATTCCCGGAACTAAATTACCACGACAAAAGGCTACTTGTTCCATTTCAGCAAAATGGTTAATTATATTTTTGTCTAGGACTAAACGTCCTGCAACTATTGTTTCATAACTTTCTGAGGGCCATAGTATCGTTAGATCTAATGTATCAAAGTCGACATGCTCAATGTCATCGCTTTAGTAATACATCAAAATAAAGTGTCCATGTTGGATAGATCTTATTTGCTATGAAATTATATAAATACCGGATAAAATAATTGGGTTCTTAAGCTCCAAACCTAGCTGCTATGTCAGAACTTAAATTATCTATGCCCTTGATCTGTTATGAAATTAAATCTTACATATGCGGACTCTCCTTTATCGTTATACAGTTCGTAAGTATGAATGACGAAGAATGGCATATGCCTGTATCCATTATTAGGCAACCCGTAGTCTGATACGACCCATAAATCAAAGAAGAGAGTTTCAGGGTGTAATGTAGCGAAATCCCACCTCGATGTTGCATCTTTACTAGATTGTTTTCCTTCTTTCGATCTGCTTTGTTTGCGTAAAACAAATGTGCAAACAACACTGGATCCCTGAACGTAAGTATTGGTGTATTCAAGCACACTAATTCCAAATTCCCTTCATCAGTATAGAATTTTATACTAGCACCTCTGCTGTCTTTTACCAAGGTATGGTATGTAAAAATCGGAGAACAACTAGTGTTCTTTTGCAAACTTTTCTAATTAAAAGACATCATTCATTTTGTGCTTTTATGTACTACTTTTGAAATGTCTGATGATGAAAAAATATACAATTGAGTTATTTGGAAAACAAGATATGGATTTTGTATCATCTGTCAATTAGCGCCATATTTGTTCTGAACTGTCATAATTATAGTTTGATCATTTTGCACATCTAAACTATGCAAAATAAAGGATAAATTCCAATATAAATGTAATCTTCGTAGATCAAACTAATTTAAAATGTATATGCAACTGTTAATACAATTAAGCCCAAGTCCCCATACGAAATGAATGATGTCCTTTGCACTTGATAAATGCTATATTATGTCGCTTATTACTTCAAAATACCTATAATTCTCTCTGACATTTAATAAGTTAATGTATCTAATAAAAAAGTTGTTATGCAATAGATTTGTATTAAGTGTGTTCGTATCTCTGATTTCCGCCGGTCGACCAGCACTTGTAAGTTATATTTGTATAAATATAATTTTAGAAATGCTTTTATACATACTCTGGTACATTGTTTAAGTGTCTCAAATTAATGTTGTGCTGGATTAATTGAATTAACAGTTTCGCAGACATGGCTTGTGATTTAAGGTATAAAAATACAATAACAATAAAAATAACATTGTTAATAACGACTATCGTTAATGTTTTAACGATTCTGTTAATAAAATAGAATTAGAATAAACATTGCCAAAACCTCGATGTTATTTTAGTGATACTTTTATTCAAACAATTATCTTTTTTATAACTTAAATATAATTTATTGTCATATACTCGTACAGGATGTAAATAGACAGGGTGTAAAAGAAAATAGACGATCCCGTGAACCAGAGATTATATAGAGATTACCTACCTTCACTGATCCACAAGCAAATATTTCTATATACTATTTTGGTCCAAAATTACCATTACATCAATGAAATATCTAATACAAGCAATGGGTAAAAAAGGATCAATAACATGTTGTTGAAGGTATTTACTATCTATATTATGTTATTTTAGACCCAGTAAAATATATAAAATTACAAATTATGTCGTAGTTATGTTATTCCAGTAATTGAATAACATTATTAACGGAATTACCATAAACGGAATTAAACACTGTTTTACTAAATCTACAATTTCTATTTGTATTGTAGGTATGCTGTGTAGTGGACTAGTTTTTACCACTGAACGTAAAATGAACATCTTTATTTAAATGTTCTCTAGTAGATTATATGTCCGGGGTTATTTTAAATTTAAATCCATCGATAAATAAGAAGACCAAAATTAAAATGTTTGTACGTAGAACATTGAATTTTTGTCTTATGATTTGTCAAAAATAATGACCACAATTGTGTCCATAAATAGAGGCCACTTAAACGTTAAATTATCGTGTGTACCAACTAAACTCCCATAATTTACAATAATTATATTAAATGTTAGTAACAGAATATGTTCTAATATGGCGACAGGCGTGGACGAACGGTTTGGCGATTGGCTTGTTGCGCGTAAAGTCCCGGGTTCGATTCCCGGTCGGAGCAAATATTTGTTTCATAGCTTTTATTGGTAATATTTAATAAGATTGCAAATATTTGGTAATAAAAAAAACGAGATGGATATTTGCTTCGGATCTGGCCTGGTTATCAAAGAGTGGTAGGCAGTGGTACCCAGTCTGCCGATCCGGCGTAGAACCACCACTTACAAATATACAGACCGTGAAATGATTTGGTCTCGGGATCAGCTTGTAAGTTGCCGGTTACATCTAGGTCGGCATAGTGGATGTGATTGCTCCTCACAGTTATTGAATTGTAGTAGCAGTGACATTCATTCATGGACCACATTTCGGGGTGCTGTCATATGTCGAGTCACAATAAATAAATTAAAAATGTCAACTTATAGACATAATTATGTTATTTAAATACTAAGATAATTGCAATTTTTAAGAAAGTATTATTATGTGTGGGGTTTTCTTAATGAGGCATTCGTAGACCATGTTTCAGGCCTGGTTTTATATTATTCTCATTCTCTCTATTGTAAAGGCCGTTCGTTACGGAGATGAACCTTGGCCAATTTAACAACTAAAAATATTCCACACATCTCAACCCTTACGAGTATTCTTCGTTACACGAAGTTACATTTTAACGAAAGAAAACTTCTAAATTAGTTTTGTCTGGATTTAACAGTTAGTTAGTGGTTATTTTACAATTTACCACCACTTCCAAGCCTGCAAGCCAGTTCCAGGCGACTGAGGCAACCGTGAACTGACTCCATTTTTTAATCTTGAATGACCTGCCATTTCTTATCGTCAGGCAAGTCGAGGTCAGGTGTCGAATCACAACAAAAAAGAAAAATGTTATTCACAATAAAGACCGTGATGTGACTCGCTCTTGTATTTGGATATTTTTTATTTATATCCAAATACAAGAGCGTACTGTGGTGCACGCAGGTGGACTTAATGCTAGTTATCATTCTCTACCAGCCACTCTTTGGGACAATAGAAGCAAGTTAAAGGGGAAAAGGTCAAACAGAGAAATGAGACAAATATTTACCAATTTAATATATCTGTATGACTCGTACATATATGTATAATTATCTACTTACCTTCTTGTTAGACTTTGAAGTAACATAAAAGAACAGTCTAGCTTTTTAAAGATAATCTTATTGGGAGCTTCAGGAAAATGCTAAGGAAGATCATTCCACAATCTGAAGGCAGTAATAGCAAAGGAGTTAGTTAGCAAGGAAAGCATTGTGATGAGAAGGAATTGCAAGAGTAACCTTGTTAGGGGAACGGAGGGATTTGTCATGGAGAGAGCTGATGCGAGTTTTTTTGTGAGACTGCCACTACAGTTATAACAACACCTTGCAGTCGCATATACTAGTAACTAGTAATGCTAGTCTGATTGGCACAGGCAATATTCAAGCTAATTCCGAAACGCAACTAATTTGCTTTACGGTCTGCAAAACAAAGTGATGTTAGTATGCCGGATAGGCGCGTACTGAGTATTTACTTATTTATGTGGTGTTACTAAAAGTATACCTATATATAGGCGACCGTGGTGGCGACCGTGGTGTAGTGGCAGTGCAAAGCCTACGTAAGCCGACTGACACGGGTTCGAAACCACTTACCGGTACCAATGTATCTTTAATATACGAGTATGTACTTTGGTTGTCCTGTTTCTATGATACGAGCACTGTAGTAGCTTAGTATAGAAATGTATAATAATAATATATATATATATATATATATACTTCTGTCATTTATCGGCCAGCGCTGACGACATTACGACCCATAATTAACAATTTAATATTATCTAAGTAATTTTATTTTTATGTATTTTCGCAACAAAGCTCTGCGTGTTTAGAAAGTTATACGACTTTTTACGATGTCATAAAGATATCTAAGGCGTGTTGTTGAGTAAACAAATTTTGCGAAACGTGGCTTCTACCCCTATTGGGTGCGATTACTTTAGGGGTTGTCCTAGCTGGGCAATGTGCTGCGCTACCATCGCCGGCAGTTGCGAATGCGCTTGGACTGTGTCGTCACGACACGTTTAGTAAAGCAACTGCCGAGGACAATATACCACGTCAGACACTGTTACGAGTTTGAGACGCAGAACGTAAAATAAGTCAAAATGCACAAGTTGTCGACAATCTGATTTTTGTTTTATTATTTGTGGCTCGTCATATGGCAACAGCCCGCCCAACGTTAAACCAGAGTGCAGTCCACGAATGGAGGCGACTACTGAATATTACTGCAGTAGCAGTTGCATCCACCACGCCGGCCTTAGTAGCTTTTAAGTTTTTTGTATGATTATTTTGTATTATTATCACAGCTGGTGAAAGCCACAACGTAAGCACTTAATGGCGATATTATTGCGATGCGACACTATGCACCGCCCAGCTAAGACGTGGTGTCATTTGTGAACGACAAAAGTTTGACGATGAGATGTTTTATGTGTTGGCCCGTTTACTGTCCACTTTAAGTGTTTTTACACAACTTTTCTTGTTTTACTATTGTTTGGTTTGGATGGGATAGTTGGAATTTGTAGCTATATTTGAAGCACCTTTAATTTTTGTAGACATATTTACATTAATCATGTTTAGTCGCATCGGCCGGGATAAAGAAAGTACAAACTACGATGAGAATGTAATCACTTTAAACTGCATTAAATTTTTTATAGTACTTTATATGGGAAGTGATTAATTATGTTATTAATTTTGTATTTAATAATAAAAAAACACTATATATAGTGTACTATTTATTTATTGAGACTCTACGTCTGACCTCGACTTGCCTGATGTGAAGCAAAGGGCGCAGACGACTGAAAAATCCGTTTTATTTTAACTATGCTGCCCCAAGGTAATTGTTACGTCTTGATTAAAGGATCCAAGGTTATATAATACACATAATCTAGTGAACACATAAGCCAATCAAAACAGGGCGCTTCTTTCGTACTTTGTTCTTGTAAACGTAAAGCATTCCACTTGCAATTGTTCTACAACGAAACTACTTTTAGCTCGACTGCACATTCCGTCCACAGAATGCCTATGCTTCCCACGAAGAGCTATTCATTTAATTAAAACATATAAAAATGACATATAAACATATAAAAGTAAAATCAACGACAAAAGCAAGTTTAAAATAGCACAACCTGCATAAGAACAATCAATAACATCTAAAGTGAAATGTCTGGCGTTCTATTTTTAGATAAAATGGGTCTTTTCACTGATTTTAATGTAAATTAATTTCTACTTTATACATTTCAATTTAAAAGCCAAATTCGCTTGGTGTACCCTGTGACCCGTCGCGGTGTGCCTATAGAAGTGCTTGGTTCGAGACAGGAAATGGGTCAGGCCAGGTCATGCTATCTCACTCTAGTTCTTTTTAATTAGCACCTCTTAGTTTTTATTCATTTAACACTTTTAATACACAAGAGAATCTTATCTAAATCTTAACAAGTTTTAATTAATTAGGCTATGAAAAATGTGAAGGAAAATATATCTTATTGTAGAAGATTAAGAAGGAGGTCAATTTTCATTCAAATGATGTCCTTTTGTATGGGAACGGGGAAAAATAATTTGTTGTACGAAGATTACAATGCAATTGGAATATATAATTAATTTTGTATAGTTTAGGTGTGCAACATGATCAAAGTTTAATTATGACAGTTCAAAGCAGAACTGTTAATATCTCAGAATTTGGAAAGAATTCTTTGCGATTGTCAGAAGATAAGAAAATCTATATCTTATTATATTTTCCAAATAACTTAATTGCACAACAAATAAAAGCAAAATTGTTATTAGTTTATCAACACAAGTATTGAAACTACCATTTATATATTTTTTTATCATTGGACATTCCAAGAGTAGTACATAAAAGCCCAAAATGAAATAAATTATCCTTTATAATTTGAAAGATGTTTCTGCAACTATTTAAAATACAAGTAATAGTATAAAATAAATTGAGTTTTGCGCGAACATCATCATGGTTATCATCAAATTCACACGCCCTTTTCCCACAGGATTAGGCAAGTCCAGTTTAAATCTCGAGTCACATTCAAATAAAAAACAACTCATCGATGCATTAATACAACAAATAATAAATTCTACCACGGAACATATCGACATTATGTAATGGGTATTGAGAAAGCTAAAGGCGGTGTCGATTTTTAATGGGTTCCTATTAAACATCGCGGTTCGCTATTCGATCCATAGAATGCGAAAAATCATATAAAATATAACAAGAATTAAAGTTATCAAAGAAATTTCAGAAGTCCTTCACCTATATTTTGGGTTTGTGATTTGTTTACGAATTCTTATTTATTTATAGATGTTCTAAATTTGGCATAATAAATGCTTATGCCATTATTGTATTTCTTTTTTATATTTCTTTTGTCCGTGTGCATGTGACTGATCTCCCTCTAAACGGGTGGATTGATTTTATAGAAAATTCTTCTGTGTATTTAGGTGGTTTAGATTCACAAGACCCAGTAATTAGTGTTGCAATTTTTTTTCGGACAGGACTATTTTTGTCAGATCCACTAGTATTAAAAGGTTTCGTGGCTTGATCACGGATCGGCAGACCACTCCTGGTCCCGGAGCAAATATCCACCTCTTTTTTTTGTTATCAATTATCTGTCATATATAATACAATTATTAAATATTACAAATAAAAGCTTTGAAACAAATATTTGCTCCGACCGGGAATCGAACCGGGGATTTTACGCTTAACAAACTGGTGTGCTAACCATTTCACCACGCCTGCCTATCTTATACCCACCTCTATTCTATATAAAAAAAATTGAAATAGAACCCAAAACAACCATGCAACTACGCAGAGACATGGCGGCTTTGTGCGTCCTCTATCGCCTATACCACGGAGAATGTTCCGAAGAGCTCTTTAACCTTATTCCTGCCTCGTCCTTCCACACCCGTAATACCCGCACAGGTCGGGGAAAGCATCCACATTTTATCGACCGAATCGGCAGTCGAACTAAAAAGTTCGGTGCGTCTTTTCTTTGTAGAACAATTGACAAGTGGAATGCTTTGCCTGCCCATGTGTTCTCTCCATCCTATGACCTTGGATCCTTCAAGCGATGCGTGAAGAAGCACCTTAGGCCGGCATAGTGGCGGCGGCTGGGGCAGCCGGGAACTGACTCGGTTGTTCCAGTCGTCGTCACTCTTGGACCTCCTCTTGCTTATCATCAGGCAAGTCGAGGTCAGATGTCGGGTCACAATAAAAAAAAAATTAAAAAAAAAATCTCAAGAGAACATACAAGTCGAAGCTAAGAATGAGTCATTATGAACTTGTTGCAGAGTCAATGAATAAAATTGCTTCACTGTTCATATAAGGCCTCGTTTGCACTAAGAGCGATCTAAAAATAAACTATTACTAGTCTATTACTATACCAGCGGCACGCTATGATGGTAGTTTTGACGTTTGCATCGTTCATGAAGTTTTATATAAATTAATAATTACGTTTGAAGGAACGATTGTTATTCTTTGTCATCGATGTTCTTTGTAGTGACAATAAAGAATAGCAATTTAATCCTTTATACCGCGTTCTCACAGAGCGATTTTAGTTGATCAATATTTGTCGTTTAACAAAAAATCGAAAGTAAATATTGACTATAGCGTTCTCACAATTCAATAATAATCGACTCAATATAACACGTGTTATTACACTATCTGTCCATTTTAGCATTTTTCTTGTGGATGCGGACGTCACATTTCACATTTTATTTTACAAACAAACAAAATACTGGTGATAGAGGAATGCAATATACAGTACATAGGTACTCAATCGCGCTGATCGACTGACTGATTGGACTGATTATTCAATGCAAGTTGAACGAACAAGTTCAGACGAGTCGATTCGCTGTCAGCTGTCAAATGAATCAACAAAAGTAGAAAGGTCTTTAACTTTTGTTAAATAGATATTTATTGCTTCAACTTGATTGAAAGTCTGTTCAGACGCAGGGCCGTCTTTACCCCCGGCGCACCACGCAGAGTCCTAGGGGGCGCATGCCGACCGCCATAAACTTCGATAGGTACCTACTACACTGAGAACACGCGAGCAGAGCCTTGACTTTCGCACCCCGGCGCTGAATATGCTTAAGACGGCCCTGTTCAGACGGTTCAAATCACGAACGATTTCGCAGTTGATCAACTAAAATCGCCCCGTGAGAACGCCCCATTAAACGTAGTTAATAAATTTATCTAGTCTATGATTTTGATTATGTCTTGTGTGGATCTTGTTTTGATCATAGACAGAGAGAATGGACTAAGCAATAGCCTCACAAAATTGACCTAGAATTTTTTGATATGTTTGACTATTCGAAATTTATTTGATATGTTTTAAATTAATAAATAAAGTTAAAATTAATAAAAACATTGTTTTCATATGTATAGAGCCCCAATAAAAAAACGCAAGTTGTATTAACTAACAACTTAAATAAATCACTCTCTTCCTGCCGTTTTCCCTGCCTTCTCTACTCGATTCTGATAGAAACTTCTACTTCATTTTATTTTAATAGCAACTATGCCTTTCTATCAGCTGATGTTAAGCTGGAGTTCATAAATGTAGGCGACTACTACTACAGTTTAATAATTGCAAGTAGCACTCGTACCCACTATGCCAGCCTAGTTGGAACCGGCAACTTCTAAGCTGATTCCGAAACGTGGCTAAGACTTCTCATTTTCAAGTAATTCTTATGAGTTGAATTTGTTAAGCAGCTTCTGATTGACTTTTTTATATTTGATATATTTGGTTTTCTAATATATTCTAACAACTGCTTACATCTAATGTCTATTCTTTGTAAATAAAAAGTTAACCTAGTTTTAACCTAAAAGCTAGTGCCGACACGCGACTAATTCGCTTCACAGACCGTATAGTGGTATACTACCACTGTTTGATAACCAGACCCGAAGCAAATATCCGTAGCTACTTTTGTTATTATTCTATTTGTAATATTTAGACGACAGTGCGCGACTTGATACTCTGATATAATTATTAAATATTACACACAAAAGCTATTAAATAAATCTTTGCTTTATCCTGCCATCGAAGCTGAGACTCTACACGTAACGAACGTGGTAGTACTCCGGATCTGGGTACCCGATCAGAAGTAGCAATGGCGGATTAACCACGTAGCAAAAGTAGTAAATGCTACGGGCCCTGCGCATTTGGAGGCCCCGCGCGCCAACGTGTTTTGACCGTAAAAAATATCAATCAGATTTTTGTTAAAATTTATGTAGTATTGTATACTTAAAACGAAATAGTTTTTAGAGTCTGTCTAAGCCGAAATGACGCGCCCCTCCTCTACATTTACGCACACGCGCGAATATAAAATATTAATGCAACACACCGAAAATCCAATTGTAATTGGTAATTTAGTTGCTGATTAGACACAAAATTCACGTTGATGATGTATAGTAATATAGTTAGTAATATTTGCATACGAACATTTAAATACACTAATGGCTAACATTTATAGTTAGACAAGCTATACCATTATGTTCACGGGTTTCGTGTGGCCTTCTTCTCATATGCCTTTCTGAAGCCATGGTAAAATCTGACAATAAGCAAGTGCATGCTAAGAACATGCCCAGGCTAATAACATTATTTTAATTTCATTTCATTTCCTTTCAACAACTGTAATTAAAATTTGGTAAAATAAAATAAAAATATATAAAAACATACGGCAGAATTGTGTATGGCCTCCTTTTTGGAAAGTCAGTCAAAATGATTTGCCCTGAGATGTCTATGAATAATAAATTTTCTTATATGAATTTCTTATGATTTTTTTTCACATTTCTTTACTAAGCTACTAAAGTGCTAGTATCATAGAAACAGGACAACCAAAGTATATATATCAAAGATACATTGGTAACGGTGAGGTTTCGAACCCGTGCCACTCTGCTTACGTAGTAGCTATGTATTGTACTGCTACTACACCACGGTTAATAGTATATTATTTCTAAATAGGCCCAAAATTAAAACCAACAAAGGTAATATCAGTTTTGTTTTATTTGATAACTTGGTAACCCAAAATCTCACTAAGGGCCCCTTGATAGAATTTGCTATAGGCCCAGCGCTAGCTTAATCCGGCACTGAAAAGTGGGATTGCAGCGTGTTTTTATGCGAACGAGGCCTTACTGTATGACATTATAGGTGTGTGCATTGCAGGCTTCAGAATGGGGTCAACGAACACGCTCAATACCTACTGCAGATGTAGGGGAGTGCCGCATTTTATAAGATAATGGTGGCATTATTCATTTGAAAGCATTTTTATAGATGTTTTCATTAGCAATCAGGCAGGACTTGGCTGGTGTAGTGCTACTTGCGTATGTCACGATTCACATTAATATATTGTATTAAACAAATTTTATGCGGCTTACTGTCGCGTTTATTTTGGTTTTGATTTTACAATTTTTTATTATCCCGACGTTTCGAGAGCTTTGCAACCATCGTGGTCACGGACAGACTGAGGTGTTGGTCGTCCTATTGGTTGATGCTGTTATTGTTTCCAAAACTACCCTTTTTTCTTTTTTCTGTTCCCGGTTTATTTTAAATCAATCCAAACCAAATTTTATTTAAAATCAAAACCAAAATAAACGCGATAGTGAGCCGCATAAAATTTGTTTATTTTAATAATCAATGTTCGCGCAAAATTTAAGAAAAAACCACATTAATATATATATATTTTTTAATTTCTCTTGTGAATCGGTATCTGGCCTCGACTTGCAAGATGGGGGTCCATGATAAAAGAACCAAGGTTATAGAATATAGTGGTTAGGAGTGGTAAGCAGCGGTGCTCAGTCTACCGATCCGGGGTAGTACTACCACTTACAGACAAGCATACAGACCGTGAAGTGATTTGGTCGCGTTTTGGGATTAGCTTGTAAGTTTCCTGTTTCAACTAGGTCGGCATTTGTCGATTGTTCGACAAAGAAACGAAAAGTGGAGTTAAATAATAATACTTAATAACGAGTCGTGTGCTGAAGCAGTTTTTTCAGTCGCTGACACTCTTGGATATACTCTTGCTTACCATTAGGCAAGTCGAGGTTAGATGTCAAGTTACAATAAAAAAATCTAGTTGTTTATTTTTCATTTATATTCGTAACATTAAAATATATTCTTTAGAATAAAAAATGTCAAGTCTTCAGCCACTGAATAAATTTGACATTTAAAGAAACAATTGAACGCTGATCATTTTCTTTATTATTATTCACTTATCAAATGGAAATTATTTGTTCTTGAGTTGGTGTGGGAGTTTTTGTCATTCAAACCTCTGTTATGATACAAGCACAAAGAGCAACAGTGCAAAAGAGCAAATTCTATAATACATTTATGCATAAGTGTAAGATTAATAAAATAAGGCAGGCCCAGGAGAGTGTTTTCCGACCAAATCGGAGACATCCTCAAGAAAGCTAGGTTGCCTAGTGTCCATAACCACAGAGCCTGTATAAAGAGAATTGTAGATGTGAAGGAAGCAAGGGAGCTGTGTAAGGATCGTGGTAAGTGGCGCTCCATTGTCTCTGCCTATCCCTGTGGGAAAAAGGCGTGACAGTTTTTTATTTTTATTATAGGCCTCCCTATTAGAACGCTATTCTGAATGTCTGGGCGGCCTACCTACGCTCCGTCTTCAGGTTCGTGGTCTCCACTCTAGAACGTTTCTTTCCCATCGGTAGTCGGTTCTTCGAGCGATGTGGTATATAAAATTGGGATATACTCGTATAATTCTAGTACCTAAATACTATAACAAATAAATAATACAATAAAATTATTTCGTAAGAATTCACGTGTTATCAAATTTATTTATAATTCCAACCTGATATAAATAGAAATACATAAATAGTCTTCTTGTTTTCACTTGGAGGCAGTGTGTGTTACAATCGATCCAAGTACTTTTCCACATAGGAACTTAAATAAAACATTTTCTAAAACGCAATTCTGTATTGCGACGACTTAAGGGAATCCTGTATTCCCATCTCAATAACTTAACGGTTACAAATATTTCGTTTTTGAATTTATATTGTGAAAAGTTTCAGTTAAAGAATTGAAACCAGACTTTATTAATTATGACACGAATTCTTTTTTTTTTCAGTTTTAAAACTGGAGCTCTAACTACAATCATTCGAATCAATTTGCCCGCGACAAATTCCACAGGGACAACTTCCTGACACAATCATTTTGCCTTCTTTTAATTCACAATTCTCTTTATATATGCTGGTGATTATCGGAACTGCAGCTACTTGTTTTTTTTTTTTTTAAGAAATGTCTCCTCGGAACAATTTTATCTTTCCACTTACCACTGATATTATACAAAGCACTTTAGTAGCTTAGTATAGAAATGTAAAAAAATCTACATTTCTATACCTTTCAATTAATAATTTGTGAAATATTATTACGTGTATACTTTCTATGATTACTTATTTTGAACTTTATTTAAAAATTATAAAAAAATCTTCGATTTTGCGCAAACGAACATTCATGAATAAAAATAGAAAAATAAATTGTACAATCATTTACCAAAAATAACTGAATTCATTAATAAATTCCGTCCGTAATTCTTCATAAAGTTCCATTTCTAATACATTTAAATTAAAATTAGGAATTAAAAAATAAAATAAATAAATTTCAGTGGTTTTCATACGAATAAATAGAATGTTAAAATATAAAGATAAATAATTAAATACTAAATATTTAATAATAAAATATTTATTTTTTATTTATAAAATATGTATTTATAAATAATGAGTATTGGTAAGATATATATATACCATCTGTACGTATATTGTGTATATGTAGGTATATTGTTATGCTTAAATAGGTACCTACGTTTGCTTCAAGCTATTTAAACAGAGTTGAAAGCCTACTAAGGGGCATTCGTCTGTATGCACATCGCTCTCACGTTGATCGCCTTCTCTTTTATATATTCCTACCTATTTCTACATATAAAATGGCATTTTGGCAAATTTTAAACCCTAAACTTATTCTGCCGTATTATGCGGTCATAAAGGAGTGTGTGCAATCGCAATATTTGTTATAAATAGGGTTGTTTAACATGGTCAAATGATTATACATATTGTGAGGGAGTTTGGTCAGGATGGCGGCAAGTGGCGTTTCATTGTCTCTGCCTAACCTTGTGGGAAGAAGGCGTGACAATTTGATGGATGTGTGGTTGAAATCAATATTGCGGATAGAAGAGTAAAAAATAAATACAGTTTTTCGTAATTAATGTGATTTAAAAGAATTACTTAGTGACAAGATTTTAAAAAGGCTACCTCCAATAGCAGGTACCAATGCCTGTTTTATAAGTGTACTTTAATGTTTTTATAATACAAGTACGTTTAGTAGCTTAGTATAGAATTGTTTTTTTTTATTTTTTTATTGTGACTCGACATATGACAGCACCCCGCTTGATGTTAAGCCAAAGTGTGGTCCATGAATGAATGTCACTGCTACTACAATTCAATAACTGTGAGTAGCAATCACATCCACTATGCCGGCCTAGATGGAACCGGCAACTTACAAGCTGATCCTGAAACGTGACCAAATCACTTCACGGTCTGTATACTTGTAAGTGGTGGTACTACCCCGGATCGGCAGACTGGGTACCACTGCCTACCACTCTTTGATAACCAGACCCGAAGCAAATATCCATCTCTTTTTTTTTATTGACAAATATTTGCAATATTTAATTTTATTAAATATTACAAATAAAAGCTATGAAACAAATATTTGCTCCGACCGGGGATCGAACCCGGGACTTTACGCGCAACAAACCAGTCGCTAAACCGTTCGTCCACGCCTGTCGTCAGCGACAGAAATGTAAAAAATATATGAAAGATTGGTTGCGTTAGTGTAGGCAGGGCCGTCTTTACCCGGGGGTTCAAGGGGTGCAATGCACCCGGGCGCAGAGTCCTAGGGGCGCATGCCGACCGCCATAAATTTCGATAGGTACCGACTATACTGAGACCACGCGAGCGGAGCCTTAACTTTCACACCCCGGCGCTGAATATGCTTAAGACGGCCCTGAGTGTAGGCACATTTTTTTTTATTGTGACACGACATCTGACCTCGACCCGCCTGATGATAAGAGGAGGTCCAAAAGTGACGACAACGGAAAAAAATAGTAAAACATATTGAACAATAGTGATAGAAACGGAGTAAAAATAAATCCAATGGCATGTAGTACAGCTCTTTTGGATAAGAGTGCACTCGGTATGTGTCCTCGTATATTTAATAGTCTTCCCAGGAGTATCAGAGATGTTGAAAATATTGGATTGTATAAAAGGAATCTTAATTCATTTTTAATAAATAAGACATATTATACAATTAAGGAATTTTTAAATGACGAATTGTGAATTATTATTTTAACATTATATTCATTAGCTCATTTTTTTAAATATTTGACGTTATTGAATAAGTTATTTTATATTTTTAATTTGTATGCCTTTTTAGGCGCATCATAGAAAATTTATTTTATTTACCAATCTTAATGTACCTATGTTTGACAAATAAATGATTTTTGATTTGATTTTAACATATAGTGACAAGAATTGAGAAAGGAATGCTCCAATGGTTTGGGCACATGGAAAGGATGGGTGAAAGTAGATTGAGTATTGACTAAAGGAATTTATAAATCAAAAAGTAGTCGATAGGGGTACCTAGTCTGCCAATCCAGAGTAATACCACCACTTATTTATTTTATGCCATTTTTTGTATTTTTTTTATTTTGACTCGACATATGACAGCACCCCGCTTGATGTTAGGCTAATGTGCGGTACATGAATGAATGTCACTACAACTACAATTCAATTACTGTAAGTAGTAGTCACATCCACTATGCCGGCCTAGTTGGAACCGGCAACTTACAAGCTGATCCTGAAACGCGACTAAATTACTTCACGGTCTGTATACTTGTAAGTGGTGCTACTACCTCGGATCGGCAGACTCGGCACCACTACTTAACCACTCATAAATAATGGGTTATGGTAAATAAAATGTTCACAAAAGTCAATCGTAATGTATTGCTAAATAAATAAATTAATAAAAAGTAATCTTTTCTAGAACCCGTGTGAGATAATGTAAGTAATAATATTATATAATATAAGACATAGATTTGACTTGTGCATACCAAAAAAAAAATGATTTAAAAAAACGCAAACTGTGCCACAGTGCCGGCGAAAAAAACAACTGTCAAAGACAATGTATCGTTCATAGGAGTTTTGGCGGGCAACTGCAACTGTCAGGACGCGCAATTTTGAATTAATTGAAAAGCTTGTGTTTTTCAAAATATTAATTTGTAATAATGGTGGAATTGTTATCCAGTAATAATTTTTAAGTTGATCAAGTATAAACAAGTAATTTAAAGTTGTGAAACGAGTTTCTTCATGTTCCCTCCAAGACTCCTTCTGAAGTTTTAGTAAAGGCTTTCCGCCGCTTTACTAAAACGATCATCATCAACCTCACTATCATCATCATCATTTGATGAATCACTCGCGTGGTTCATCTTCATCTTTACTTGACAATGTTTTAACATTGAACCATTATATTTTTACTTTGACACTGGCAAGTTGAATACTAAAGCCATAAACAAGAAGAAGAATATTAAGAATATCGTTCATAGGAGTTTTGGCGGACAGGACACACAATTTTGAATTGTTTAAAAAATTTGTGTTTTTCATAAATATTAATGTATAATAATAGTGGAATTATTATCCAGTAATCATTTTTAAGTTTATCGAGTATAAATAAGTAATTTAAAGATGTGAAAAGTGTTTCTTTGTGTTCCCTCCAAGACTCCTTCCGAAGTTTTAGTAAACGCTTTCCGCCGCTTTACTAAAACGATGATCTCACCATCATCGTGGTCTTGTGATGAATCGCTCGCGTGGTTCATCTTTATCTTCATATTTGCTTGAAAATGTTTTAACATTGAACCATTTTTTTTACTTTGACACTGGCAAGTTGAATACTAAAGCCATATACAAGATCAAAAAAAGAAAATGTATCGTTCAGAATTGAGCATAATACAATATTTTACAATTTTATATAATATTTTAACATTAGAGGTTTGTTTGGTTTGTTGTCTCTATTTTAACAGTGCGTTTCATTTATATTTATAATCACATTTTCTTTTAACGACATATATACTTGTAACATCAATGTTTACATGCGATGTAAACACTGATGACTACATCGATAGATGACTATAGTAAGTACTAAGCTCGAGTACGGTCCACGATGAAAAGCAATTGCTACTATAGTTAAAAACTGCAAGTTGCAAATGCATATCAACTGTGCAAGCCATTTTGAAGTTGGCATTTCAAGCTTTTTCTGAATACAAGTGAGTCTACATATGGTCTCTACACTTAAAACTGGTAAACTGAGCAAATGACCAACAGATGTCTGCCTTCCACATGCTGCTTTTGAAATGTTTGTGATGCAGTAATCAGTCCTTTTTGCTTCTGGTTCTAGCATTCTGTAATAACAATTTTTTAATACTTACAAAACTTCAATTCCAGAAAGTCCTTGGAAAGAATTTTTATCCTTATATTTTGTGAACTGAACTTAGCTGCAGCAACTGAAGACATGAATTAGTTTACTCTTTTAAGAAAGCTATCTTCAAGAATCATGTGATATAAGCACCAATTCATCTATCGTTTCATCAGGCTAATTAAGTTAAGTGCTTTTTCTATTCTTATCCGTACCAAAATTCAATCAATAACTATGTAATAATGTTATTTTTTACTATGTTTATTACCTGAAGTTAGTTTAGTAATTATCAGTCAATTAATCAAATTGTCATGCCTCTTTCCCATGGGGATAGGCAGAGACAATGGAGTGCCACTTACCACGATCCTTACACAACTCCCTTGCTTCCTTCACATCCACAATGCTCTTCATACAGGCTCTGTGGTTATGGGCACTAGACAACCTAGCTTTCTTGAGGATGTCTCTGATTTGGTCGGAAAACACTCTCCTGGGCCTGCCTTGTTTAATGCATCTATCCACATCAGTTTTTTAGATTCCTTTCGTCAATCTACTTTCACTCATCCTTAGTAATTATGTTTTTTTAAATTCAAGTATAGATCCCTGTAGATAAAATGAGGATTGTTGTCTACTTACTTTTTGGTTTTCAAGTATGTATAAATTTAAAAATGTTTATGTTCACAACTGTATAGATGTGCGGACTTGAGAGCAAGTCACAGTCCTCTTGTAATTTTCTTATCTGCTGATCCTAATAAAATCCAGCTTAAAAGTCAGCACTCTTCTTATCTGTTGATCCTGATACTGTGCAGCTAAATGACCTCGGTTGTAATTCATTGGTACTACAACTGAGGTTGCAACTATTTTAAACCATTAAATATTACTATAACAATGAGGTTAATTTATAACAATTAAAAAAGTGCTGTAGAGCTTGTATGAAAACTGTTGTGGATGTGAGGGAATCATAGCAATTGACGCTTCGTTGTCCCTGCCTATACCTGTGACAAAACGGTGTGACAGATTAATTGATTGATTGAAATGTCAAATAGGTATATTCCACCTTTTTCTAGGACGTCCCCTTCTCCTTTTTCCTACTGGTCCCTCCTATGTAGTTGCCTCTAGTATCCACCTTTTATCGTAGGATAGAGGACATACAAGCTTTAGCAGGAAGCGAATGGAGAAGGAAAGCATTAGACAGATAAGCCTGGAACAAGCTGGAGGAGGCCTATACCCAAATCTCTTTAATATCCCTTGCATCCTCATGGTGCATCATCAGGTACTCCAGGTCATTAATTTAATAACAGCCCAGCTAAAGCCAGACCCAGTAAGAACCATCTCGATCATGTCAGCTTTCAAACAAAAAATAATGCATTGTAATCAGTCCATTCATTTAGAAGCTAATATGCCACAGACGGACACAGAGATACAGAGACACATATAGACATGTCACACTTATTTTAGTCGGGGGGTTAAAAAGCCATATTTGATCCTATATGTTACATGATTTATTTAAAATATCTATATAATTCTATTTGTTTATTATTTCAGCTGTTTGGTGCTCTTGGGCTGGTTTCCAAAGTGACTGCCTGTCTATCAGCTGATTACCATGGAAGGAGTGGTAGCCTAATATTTTATTTTATTAAACTTATCTTCATTTAATCTTAAACCTCATCTTTTCCTATTAATAAAATAAATACAATAATAATATATTTTCAGACAAGAAAAATATGTTAATCAATAAAAGAGAATTATAAAAGAGAGAAAATAATGAGATTCAATAATACTTTCTGTCATCAACCAGCCAGAACATTATCAGATATTTTGTGTGTGTTACTCATAAAAGTTGCCTCTAATGATGCCCTATCTTACCTAACCATCATCATCATGATGGTAAGATAGGCGCGGAGTACTGTTCGCACCTTTGGAACGACTCTGCCAAGTATCTTTTGAATGCCCTGGATTCATTGCAGCATCGAGCAGTCCGAATTATAGGTGTTGCAGAAGTCACGCGAACTCTGGAGCCCTTACAACTACGCAGAGACATGGCGGCTTTGTGCGTCCTCTATCGCCTATCTATACCATGGGGCATGTTCTGAGGAGCTCTTTAACCTTGTTCCCACTTCGTCGTTTCACTACTGTACTACCCGTACAGGTCTGGGGAAGCATCCGCATTTTGTCGACCGAATCGGCAGTCGAACTAAAAAGTTCAGTGCGTCGTTTCGTTGCAGAACAATCGACAAGTGGAATGTTTTACCCGCCCATGTGTTCTCTCTTTCCTATAGCCTTGGATCCTTCAAGTGATGCGTGAAGAAGCACATTGCCATGTTCAGTTTCTCATGTAATTCAACTGTTGTTATGAACCATGGGGGGTTGGATAGTTTAAAATAATTTAGACAACTATTATTAAAGTGGTTTCAAAGATGTAGTGACTAGGATTGGAACTAGGCACATGGAAAGGATTAATAAAAGTACATTGACGAAAGAAATTAATGAATCTGATGTGGATGGATGGATGCGTATTAGGACTGCAGACAGCAGCTGTATTCTGCGGACTGAATACGCGGACAGCTATAGTTTCTGGCAGATGAAAAATGTGACTAGAACTAGGTACCCAGTCTGCCGATCCAGGGTAGTACCACCACTTACAAGACCGTGAAGTGATTTGGTCGCGTTTCGGGATCAGCTTGTGAGTTGCCGGTTCCAACTAGGCCGGTATAGTGGATGTGATTGCTACTCACAGTTATTGAATTGTAGTAGCAGTGGCATCTATTCATGGACCACACTCCAACTTAACATCAAGCGGGGTGCTGTCACATGTCGAGGCACAATAAAAAATAACCTTTAACAAGGCCGTCTTTAACCCCGTGGAGGCCCTGGGCACATTAGAATATTGGGCTAGACCTTTAACCAATTCGCCACGCATGTCGTCAAATGATAAACGTCATGATGATTTGACGTTAGAGTACCTAAAAATGTTCTTTCCTTTGGCCAGCAAATTGAGGGCGACTAAGACAAGCGTGAACTGAGTCTGTTTTTTCAATCGTTGGCGCTATTGGACCTCCCCTTGCGTATCACCAGGCAAGTCGAGACACAATAACAAAATAGAACATTGTCAGTGACGAATTTTTCAATTGAGAAAACGCGGGATTTAATCCATAATGTGCAACGTTTAAAAACAATGTATTATTTAATGTAGGGTCAAATAGAGTTTTTATATTGTCTTAAAAATAGACAGCACCCCGCCTGATGTTAAGCTGGAGTGCGGTCCAACTATAGTTGAATAACGGTAAATAGCAGTCACGTCCACTATGCCGCCCTAGTTGAAACCAGCAATATTTTTAAAATGCTGTGTGCGCCTAAATTATGTTTGTGTATAATAAGCGCACATTGCAGTGATAAATAAATAAGGCGACCGTGTGATGTAGTTGAGGGAGTTGTGTCAGGATCGTTAGGGGTGCCAAGTCAGACTACTTCCTCGTGTGTCTGTTTGTTTGCCGTATCGCTTCGGTGATGCGGAAAGCAGATGGGCCGGTGCATCCTGGGCATCAGACAATAACTTCCCTCAAGGGGGTTCTTGTTGGCTAATGATGGCTAAAAGTCTGACGTGTGGCGCTACTCCACGTGTCCCTCTGAGAGCAGAGGCACTTACTTATCATCAGGCGGGTTGAGGTAAGATGTGTCACAATAAAAAAAAGTAGTGAAACATGTGTGGGCATGGCTAATTTATCAATCAAATTGTCACGCCTTTCCCCCACGGTGTTAGAGACAATGGAGTTTCAATTGCCACGATCCTGATAACTCCTTCGCTTGCCTCACATCCCCAATTTTCCTCAAACAAGCTTTAAGGTTATGGGCACTAGGCAACCCAGCTTTCTTGAGAATAAACATTATAAATATTGTTATTTGTCAGAGTATAACTTTATTTGCCAACGACCGGATGGGTATAATACGGATACATTTAGATTCATTGTTATTGTTATTTTGAATTCACACTGTGTATACAGGCTGTACAATTTAGCTGCAGCTTTTTTTAACACGACATTTGACCACGACCCGTCTGATAATAAGCAAGAGGAGGTCCAAGAGTGACCACGACTGAAAAAACCGAGTTAGTTCACGGCTGCCCCAGTCGCCGTCACAATGCCGGCCAAAGGTGCTTCTTCACGCTTGAAGGATCCAATGGTATAGGATGGAGAGAACACATGGGCCAGCAAAGCATTCCACTTGTCGATTGTTCTACAAAGAAAAAACCTAGTTCGTAGTAGACCTAGATTTAATTCGACTGCCGATTCGGTCGACTAAATGCGGAAATGTGTAAGTTTGGCTTTTCGTGTTAAAAAATTAAATACTCTGACAATTTATTCTTCCTTTTTGGCTGATTGGCTGTTCATCACCAGGCGAAACCAGCTAAACTAACTCTTAAAACGGGGTCATGCAAAACTGACAATTTAGAATTATTAGGATATTAAGAACTAGGGATATTATGGGGCTCCGTAAACGTGACCGAAACTATCGGATATCCGAAATAAAACCTGTCCGCAACCATCACCGAATCCGTTATAAAAGTTTCGGACAGGGGCGGAGACTAAATGAAACATGTTATGTTTTGCCATGACAGGCTTTTACACTAAAGATTCCTTAAAAATTTTATATCCGAATCTTTGCACCGACTAGGAATCCATTCAGGGTATTTTCTTCTTACTGTGACTAGACATCTGACCTCGAACCGCCTAATGGCAAGCAAGAAGAGATCCAAAAGTGGCGACGACTGCAAAAGACGAGTCTTCACAGTTCTCCTAGTTGCCGTCACTATGCCGGCCAAAGGTGCTTCTTCACGCATCGCTTGAAGCATCCAAGGCTTTACGCGGACTGGCGCCAAGCTTGACCTCAAATATTTTGGTATACACATAATAAATTATCTCATTCAATTATGAACCACCTGTAGACCTGCCACGCTCAGTCTTATATAAAAACATGAATCCCCACGCCTCGGTTCAGTCTAAATCTAGCTCTCAAGAGACGTGTATCCTTTGCCAACATAATGAAGTCTATTACTATAGCTCTATTTGGTATGTTTTGATGTTTATTTTTAGTTTAAGATTATAATCATTAATTTGTTATTTCAAATATTATACATTTGACGTGTATTTTTCCTGTTCTTTCGACGGAATCATATTATGCATTTTTTGTCGGTATTGTATGATAATTAATTACTTTATTTATATCTCTAGTACTCCAAATTAACATCAAGCTGTGTTTGAACTTCTGCCATGATACCTACAAAAAACTTAACTTGTGTTCCCTCATCCTATAAACTTGGATCCTTCAAGCAAAGCGGAAAAAGCACCTTTGACCGGTAAAGAGATTACGACTGAGGCAACCGTAAAATCGATTTTTTAAGTCGCCGCACTCTTCGACGTCCTTGCTTAGTGTGGGGCAACTGGAGGTCAGATTTACCTTAATAAAAAAATTATAGTTACTATCATCATTTTTATAATGTTTTTTGCGTTTTATTATCGCGTTTATTTTGTTATTATCAATTCTAAATTTAGAATTTATGCGACTGCTACTACAGTTAAATAATTGCAAGTCGCATTCACTATGCCGGTCTAGTTGAAACCAGAAACTTTTAGGCTTTCACGGTCTGTACACAAATATTTGTAATATTCAATCTAATTAATTACATTACTTGATAAAATAAAAACTAGAAATTAAACCATGTACTTACGCGACTCGCCATTGCCCAATGATTGTTGTTTTTTTATTATTGTACATTTCTATACTAAGCTACTAAAGTGCTTGTATCATAGAAACCAGGACAACCTTTTGTTCTTCCTTAATGTCTTATGTAATCATATATTCTTTAGGCGATAAATGATGAATAAAACAATTTTTAGCAAGGATATTTCACTTTTTATTAGTCGATGTATTTAGGTAGATATAAAACAAACACTGTAGGTAAATATGACAATAATAAATGAGGAAAAATCTTTTAATTTACACTAATAATGCCGGACGCTGTTTGTTGTCACACAATGTTGGATATGGAGTACCTAGGTCATCACCAGTAGTATTATATTTATTAATTAAATAGTACTATTGCCGGCAGTTGCTAACGCGCTTGGATCGTGACGTCATACGACGGGTTCACTTCATTGTGACGTTGTATTGTAGGTAATGGCATTGGTCAATACCATTAGAAAAAAATTAACAAGTGACGAAGAGTGCTTTATTGCATTATCTGCGGAGAAATTATGAAGAAAACTGGACTGTTATATTAATTAAACTGTTTTAAATATGTTAGAATTATTGTTTACTTTCAAAATTAAAGTCTAATTCTGTTGTAATCATATTTTTTTGGAGTTTTGCTTAGGTGTCCGTGGCTACCCGACCTTCCCCTATCAAAACAATTATTTAATGAATTAAACAAATTTTATGCGGCTTACTATCTTATTATTATTATTTAATATATTTTGTTACATTAGCGACTGTCGTGTATAATAAATAATTTTATTTGTAAACTGGCTGTGCCCCACAGTTTCACCCTAGTTAAGAAAATAAGTACCTAATTCTCGTAACTTGAGTACCTACGTGATTTTTCCTAGATTGAATTGAGAGCAAAGCGACCGCAGGCAGTGACTGTATATCCTCAGTCTATGTCCACGCGTCTATGTTTCGATGTGTTAAAGGAAATTCTGAATGTGGAAGAAGTAAGAAGTAGTTGTGTCAGGACAGGATCATAAAAAATGGCACTTCATTGTCTTACTGGCTTCAAGGTGTTATTATCTTATTGAGTTGATCTTTGTTTTACACAATTAGGTACTTGAGCGCTTATTGTCGCTTTAAATTGAACAATTGTTTGGAGTTGAGCACTTTGAGTTGAGGGTCCCCGGAATCCAATTACTTTGAATGTATTAATATAAAACCTTCTAAATTATGGTGTTATAAAATACTAAAACGTTTACTTTTGTATTGCTTTTTTTTTTCAGAAAATTTATAAATTCATTTTTTTTTTAAATAAAAAGTATGAACCTTAATATTGTTTATTTCTCTGTCATGAAAATACTTTTGATATCGTCGATGTTAGTTCGCAATTAAGTAAAATTCTAAGCAGACACGAGATTTGTGTTATAACGAAAATTTTAAAGATATTTAATCGTAAAAAACAATAAGCAGGAAATACATTCAATTTTAGAAACATTGCAAACGATTGAGACATGGCATATAAATAAAGTATAAAGTAATTCAAACTGATGGTTTAGTATGACTTTCTCAATCAATGTACTATTTGTATTTGTTTTTTACAGTATTAGTATCCGTGGCCTTAGTTTGTGGCCGTCCTGATAAAAATGATCTGAAGCAATTGAAAGCGGAGAATGCCCGCAAGAAGGCTTGCATGCAAGATTGTTCTGCAGAAAAGTTTGAACCAATTTGTGCTGGAAAAACTGGCGAGAAGCCAAAATCATTCGGAAGCCAATGCGTTCTCAACAATCACAATTGCGAAAATAAAGATTGTAAGTTTTTACTTTTTATTATTCAGCCTTATCATAAGCCAAGTTATGATCCAAGTTAATTAGTTAATCCGGCAAACTGAGTCGCTTCGCTTGTTTCATTCATCGGCGTTCTTAGATCTTCCCTTACAATCTTCCCTTGGATCACGTACAATTGAAAAAAACACTGCTTAAAATATTTGTTAATAAAAAAGAGGCACATATTTGCTTCGGTAGTGGTTGTCAAAGAGTAGTAGGCAGCGGTGCCCAGTCTGCCGATACGGGGTAGGGACTTAGTCGTGTTTCGGAATCAGCTTTTAAATTTGGCTGTTTCAACTAGGCCGGCATAGTAGATGTGACTGCTACTCACAGTTATTGTACTGTAGTAGCAGTTACCTCCATTCATGGACCGCACTCCAGCCTAACATGAGGCGGTGCTGTCATATGCCGAATCACATTAAATAAATATATATATTCGTGACATGTAATAAATAAACCTTCGACAATAAGGTTACCAAGCCGTGAAATGATGTAAGCAAATATATATATGCGATTTCTCCGCCATTGTTAAAACCGCTTTGTGATTCATGCATTTAAAATAATACGCCCGAAAACTGGTTTCTCGCGTGACAGACTAAAATTACTTCTAAACTATTTAATTTTTTGTGATGATGCTACAACATTGTGCTCATGTCTGTTGCCTGGAAGAGATCGCATTTTAGTTGAAAGGCCGCTAATTGTACATAATCATAAATTAAATAAATTCTATGCGGCTTAAAAGGTCGAAAGTTTTTTTTATTGTGACTCGACATATGACCAAACCCGCCATGATATTAAGCTGAAGTGTGAATGAAGGCGACTATAGCTACTATAATTTAAATAACAGCAAGTAGCAGTAACATCTACTATGCCGGCCTAGTTGGAAACGGCAACTTACAAGCTGAACCCAAAATGCGACTAAGGTACCTCACGGTCTGTACACTTGTGGCACCACTGCCTACTCCTCTTTGACAACCAGACGCTGAGCGAAATTTCGTCTCTTTTTTTAATAACAAATATTTGAAATATTTTATCTAATTTATTAAATATAAAATATAAAAGCTAGAAAAAATCTTTGGTTCGACTGGGAATCGAACCCGGGACCTTACTAGTGTGCTAACGAATGCGCCACGACTGTTGTCAATGGCACAAATCCATAGTGGTTTCAGTTCCTGTCACTAGTCACCAACTTGTTTCTTGATAAAAGGAGCTCACGGCATCTAGTTCATATTAAATTTGGCACAAAATATAATTGTGTATATTTATGTATATTTATTTTTACCTACATATATGTATATATATATATATATATATATATATATATACTTGTGATACTTGTATGTAGTTTATGTAATTGTAATTTGTAATATATTTTCGCCCTGCCCATAATTTCTTATCACCCCAAAGGTTAGTTGTTAGAGAATGCCCAATAGGCATTAAACTCGCCTATGTACCTATTTTTAAAGTTTATTTTGGTGTAATAAAGAATTTAAATAAATATGCCAACAAATCTTAATCATATATATTTTCTTTTGCAGCTCTCCAGAAGATCAGCAAGGGCGAGTGTCCCGGCTCTGAAGGCATTCGACTATCCTGAATCGGAAATAATGTTTTTTTATTCAGTAATATTAGGTCATAAATAATTAATCAAAGTTAGAACAACAAAAACAATTGAATTTTTATTTCTAATTAGGATTCTTGGTATTAAAGTCAGTAGCAGATTTAGATTAGATCAGGCTGAGTAGGCTGGAGTCTAGGGCGGCAGAATTTTGAATCGGCTTTAACGAACAAAATTTGTTATTATGTATTAGGAAAAAATCTTATATCTTGTCCAATCCCCTAGTTATAGGGGAAAAGGCGATATAATTAAGACAATAGTGCACAAATCATTAAATTTTGACCTAATGAATTGTCACGGTCAGCGTCTGAGACAACCGTAAACTAAATATGTTTTTTCAGTCGTCGGCGATCTTAGACTTCCACTTAATTACTAAGTTCAATTGATTGTAATATTTTCCTAAATTTTGCGCGAACATTGAATAATGAATTAAACAAATTCATGCGGCTTACTATCACGTTTATATTACCATCTCCGTGAAGACGATGGCTGCAAAGCTCTCGAAACGTCGGAATAATAAAATCAAATGAAATTGTTAAATCAAAACCAAAACAAACGCGATAGTAAGCCCCATAAATTTGTTTAAGTCATTCTTCAATTGATTGTTTAAGTCGAGTCTCAATTATAAAAAGTTAATAATAATAATTAATATTAGTTTCAACTATTGTAAAGGTCGGCAGGGGCTGTAAAATTTGAATAGCCCACAAGCAAATGCATAAATCTGCTGATTGAAGTTTTACAACTGTTTACTTTAATAAAATATATCCTTTTTATATCTTTTATTTATTCCTTACACTTTTAATAACCCCTGATGTTAAGCTGGATTGGATGTTAATGGAGGCGTATACTACTACTCAAGCAGCAGTTGCATCTGCTATGCCGGCTCAGGCCTGTCGCATTGATTAGAATACCAGTTCGTTATGCGTACTGTTCCGAGTTCAATTTCTCGGCCTCCTGGTTGGAAATGAGTAGTGATAGGTAGGCAATGTTGCCCAGTCTGCCGATCCGGAGTAGTACCACCACTTACAAGTGTACATACCGTGAAGTGATTAGTCGCGTTTCGGGATCAGCTTATAAGTTACCTGTTCTAACTAGGCAAATTACAAGCTGCGACTTCTACTTGCAGTTATTTAACTTTAGTAGCCATCACGTCCAAGTAGACCAGGTGGTTTGCCTAGTTGAAACCGGCAACGTACAAGTTGATCCCAAAACGCGATTAGGTCACTTTACGGTCTGTATACTTGTAAGTGGCGGCACTACCCTGGATCGGCAGACTGGGCACAGATTATTTGTTCAAGCGAAGTGTGAAAAAGCACTAAGTCGTCAGCGCTTATCATCAGGTAAGTAGAGGTCAGACATGACGTAACAAAATAAAAAAAAACATTACTATTTTTGCAGTATCTAGTTACGTGAAAGGTTTATCCCCTGAAGAGCGATTCTTGTTTGCACGGTTGTTTAAATTAAAACAAAACATAAACTGGTGTTACACGTTGATCATTTTTTATACCTAAGCTTGTTTCATTGATGTGCTGCAGAGACTGAATTTTCATTGAGGTCGGGCAGAATTTTGACATTTACAAAATTAAAATTCATTCTTCTTACACTATGTATGACGCGCTATATATTTTTACCACGTTTTTATTAGCTTGACTTGTATTATAATAATTTTTATTTACATTTCTATACTAAGCTACTAAAGTGCTTGTATCATAGAAACAGGACAACCAAAGTGCATATATCGAAGATACATTGGTACCGGTACCCACTCGAACTCGTGCTCTGGGTTTGAGTAACCTTTCCACTGCCACTACACTACAGTCGCATTGTTTGTATGTAACCATGTAACGGAATCTTTCAAATTAATTTTCACCCACTTTTAGAGGTCTGAACAATTTAAAATTCCGTACACGTTTTAAGAACCGATGACAATACAATGATTTCATGTCATATAGGCGTATTTTTTTTTGTTTGTAGTTACCTATAGTTTTATTTAAATCCTACATTTCATCATAACAATCGAAAACAATCTCAAGTATTTTAGAATTGCGCTCATAGAAGAGATATGTTGTTTTTCAGGAGAGTGCGATCGCTTTGAAATGTTTACTCAATATGAACTGAGTTGTCAACGGCCCGCTCAGTTGTGTTTTGTTCCTCGGTCAAGTCGCTAGTGTTTCTTTACCAGAAAATCATGAATAAAATAAATATTTTTATTCTGCTTTTAGGTAAGTTTTTTTTTAACATTTTTGTATAAAGCTCGTATCGTCGAAACAGGACCACCAAAGTACATAATATCAAAGTTTACATTTATGCCGGTAAGTGGTTTTGAACTAGTAGATGTTATTATACGTGACCAATTTACTACAACGGTCGCCTTAATACATTATATTTTTATTAAATTTATAATAATATATTAATTTTTATTTAATTGAAAAATAAATTCCTTTCGTCAATCTACTTTCACTCATTCTTTCCATGTGCCCAAACCATCGAAGCTTCGTAGAGCTTGTATGAAAATAATAATGGTTGTGGGAAACAAGGGAGTTATGTCAGGATCGGGGCAAGTGGCGCTTTATTGTCTCTGCCTATACATGTGGGAAAAATGCGTGACAATTTGATAGATAGATAGATAAATTCTTTATTGCACAGTATAATAAAACATGTACATAGGCAAGCTTAATGTCTAATGATTGATTTAATAACTTATTTGTTTTTGAACTTCTGCCTATACCTTAACCTAAATAGCTGATAGCCAGATGTATCATCGGTTAGAGAATATAACTAAACAGAATCTTAATGGATGGAAGTGAAGGTTGGGTATGGCAGAAAAAGCATGAGAGTAGAATTAACGCTGTAGAAATGCGGTCGTTAAGGAGTGTATGTGGAGTGACGATAGCGGATAGAATAAGGAATAACACACTGCGTGATAGATGTGGTTTGAAAGAAGGTGTAGTCACAAGGATTGACAAAGAATGCTTCGATGGTTTGGGCACATGGAAAAGATGAGTGAAAGTAGATTGACGAAAGTAATTTATAAATCTGATGTGGATGGCAGGCCCACATTAGATTTAAACAAGGCAGGCCCAGGAGAGTGTTTTCCGACCAAATCGGAGACATCCTTAAGAAAGCTAGGTTGGCTAGTGCCCATAACCACAGAGCCTGTATGAGGAGAATTGTGGATGTGAAGGAAGCAAGGGAGCTGTGTAAGGATCGAGGTAAGTGGCGCTCCATTGTCTCTGCCTATCCCTGTGGGGAAAAGGCGTGACAATTTGATTGATTGATTGAATCTTAGCCAATATATATTCTTTAGTCTATTTATTTATGTTAATAGGTAGGTAGTTTACATCATAATTAATGTCGTAACCAGTTTTTAAATGACTTGGTTTTACCGGTTATCTGTACAAAGAAAATAATTTGTCAGTAATATTAAAATTTATGTCCATCATTGCATTTATTTAAGTGTAGATCTTTATCCGGCTTAGTGACGGTGACTGATGCAACCTGAGATTTTGTAAGAAGACGCGCGGCCCTCCTAATTTAGTCGGATTTTTCCGTCGTTGGCACTCTTGTACCTACCCTTGTTTACCATCATGCAGTTGTTCCCATAGGTCACAATAAAATAAACTTGAAACTTAATGGCATTCCGGTCCGGTTCATCCTGCAAACGCCGAATGAGTGCAATTAAATTGTTGCATTTTTTATTCACAGACCTAGAATACGTAAACTTAAACTATGATTTTAGTACTGGCAAAATAAAGTAATTGTTTCCAAGTAAAAGTACGCTTAAGAGGGGTAGGCAGACAGATGGACGTCATTTAGCCAGTCTGCAATACGGGGTTGTTCCACCCCTATGAAAAGCTAATCCTGGCTTGTAAGTTACCAATTCCAACCAGGCCAGCATTGTGCTTGAGACTGCTACATGCAGTTCATCAACGTCATCAACCAGAAGACGTCCATTGCTGAACATAGGCTCCCTCGTAGGCCTTCCAGTTCATAATGGGCATCGATGATAACGGGTATTTTAGGTTCTCTAAGTTCGAAGAGATTCAACAATAAATAATTAGCTTGAAATAATAGCATGAGATCAATATGGTTTGTTATTATTTCAATCAATCAATCAATCAAATTGTCACGCCTTTTTCCCACAGGCATAGGCAGAGAGCATAGGCTTCCTTCACATCCACAATTCTCTCCATACAAGCTCTGTGGCTATGGGCACTAGGCAACCTAGTTATTGTTATTATTTCTATATGGCTAACCGCAAGTAGCAGTCGCATCCACTATGCCGGCCTGGTTGTAATCAGCAACTTCCAAGCTAATCCCGAAACGCGACTATTTACAAGTTGTAAGTGGTGGTACTACCCCTGATCGGCAGATTGGATACCACTGCCGGGTATTCCCCGTAGTGGGTAAAACCTGTATCTTACATGTATAATGTAACTGACCTTAATGATAAACAGAACTCACAAACTATAATATATTACTATTGTTTACTTTAAATTACTTTCGGTAAAATAATCATTTTTAGAATAATTAACACAAATGATAATACATATTTTATTAAACTTTTCCTGTTTCAAAATAATCACGGTTTTATTTTGAATATAAACTTATGTTATCTCGTTGTCTTGACCTTAGATTGGTTATTTATTTTACTGTGCTCGAGATATGAGTCGCATTCGCTATCACAGAGATGTTTTTTTTACTGTGACTTGGCACCTAAACTTGCCTCTCAATGCCCTGGATTAATTGCAGCGCCGAGCTGTCCGAATTATAGGAGAAGCAGAGGTTCCGAGGAGCTCTTTAACCTTGTTCCTACCTCGTCTTTTCACAACCGTAATACCTGCACTGGTCGGGGGAAGCATCCGCATTTTGTCGACCGAATCGACAGTCGAACTAAAAAGTATGCTTTGCCAGCCCATGTGTTCTCTCCCTCCTTTAACCTTGGATCCTTCGAGCGATGCGTGAAGAAGCATCTTTAAGGCAGCCGTAAACTAACTCGATTGTTTCAGTCGTCGTCACTCTTGGATCTCCTTTTGCTTCGAGGAGACGGGTCGAGGTCAAATGTTATATGACAATAATAAATTTAAAAAAACTTAAACTTAAAAGCGTGGGTGGTCCAACAGTGTTGACGACTGAGAAAAGCCAACTTAATTTACGGCTTATAATAATAATAATAATAATAATTTATTTGCTTAGAAAAGGGTACAGTATATCAATGGTACAATATAGTAAGTCCTCCTTATTCAGCTAACATAAAGCATGCAAATATTTAAAGTTATATAATTCAATGTCAAAATATGTATCTATGTATTATAATATTATATGTAATGTCATTATCTATATATTAACAATATTATTTAAATGTCAATTTGTGGGACACAATCTAAATTACAAAGTTATCCTGGCACTACATTAAACTTCTTGATATGTTTTTCATATTCAGAAAATTCCTTATATGAATAAAACATATTACTCAGCAACCATTTTGCCAATTCGGCTTTAAATTTATTAAAAGGCAATGCCTTAATATCCTTGGGAACTGCATTATATATCTTGATAGACATAAAATAACAATTTTTCATGAAGATTGCAGTCTTTGGGCAGTTATCTGTAATGAGTAAATCTTTATTTCGTGTGCTTTTAGGAAATATGTCGATAGCAGTTTTATATAAATTCAAGTTTTGCTTAACAAATTTTGCTATTTCAAATATATATAAACATGGTAAAGGGAGTAACCCAAGTTCTTTAAAAAGCGGTTTGCAGGATGTATAAGGAGGTACGCCACATATGGCTCGTATACATCTTTTTTGAGCAATAAATGTTCTGTTAATGTGCATGCTATTACCCCATATAATTAGCCCATATCTCAGAATAGACTCCACATAACTCCTATATGCTACAATAGCAGTTTGTTGGGTTGTGGTTTTTTGTAGCCTGCTTAAGGCAAATGAGAACCTATTAATTTTTCCACACACATTATCTATCTGTTCACACCAGTTTAGCTTATTATCCAATTTTAATCCTAGAAACTTTGCACTTGTAATAGTTTTTAGATTTTTACCATCAATTTAGTCTCCTTCCTAAGTCTCCTTTACTATACACTTGTAAGTGGTGGTACTAACCCAGTAGGCAGACGGGGCACCACTGCCTATCACTCCTTGACAACCGACCGGAGCATTTAAACATTACAAAATGAAATCTTCGCTCCGGCCGGGACTTTACCCGTAACTATACCAATAATGACCGTTCACGAAGTTTCTTATACATTAATATTTACGTTTGAAGGAGGAATTGTTATTCTTTATAGTAACAATAATTTTTGACGACAGGCGTGGACGAACGGTTTAGCGACTGGTTTGTTGCGCGTAAAGTCCCGGGTTCGATCCCCGGTCGGAGCAAATATTTGTTTCATAGCTTTTATTTGTAATATTTAATAATATTAAATATTGCAAATATTTGTTAATAAAAAAAAAAAGAGATGGATATTTGCTTCGGGTCTGGTTATCAAAGAGTGGTAGGCAGTGGTACCCAGTCTGCCGATCCGGGGTAGTACCACCACTTACAAGTATACAGACCGTGAAGTGATTTGGTCACGTTTCGGGATCAGCTTGTAAGTTGCCGGTTCCATTTAGGTTGGCATAGTGGATGTGATTGCTACTCACAGTTATTGAATTGTAGTAGCAGTGGCATTCATTCATGGACCACACTCCAGCTTAACATCAAGCGGGGTGCTGTCATATGTCGAGTCACAATAAAAAAAAAATAAAGAACCTTCAAACGTAATTATTAATTCATACGAAACTTTATGAACGGTACAAACATCAAAATGACCAACATAGAGCGTCGCTGGTATAACTGGTGTGCTAACAAATTCGCCAAGTATATCGTCACGTTTTCCTCTTTACTAGGAACTTTTTGTAACAATTATTATATATTTTTTTCAATTCCAGGCTTAATTGTTTACGAAGTTACGCTTTGTAATGGTGCCTCAATGAGAATCAAAAGGCAAAGCGATGACGAAGATAACCTTGAAGATAGATATGGCAATGAATTCGGAAGACCTTGGAGTCGTCCCAATCAAGGACAGTTTCCCGGTCAAAGGCCTCAGTTTCCCAATCAAGGACAGTTTCCTGGACAAAGGCCACAATTTCCTAATCAAGGACAGTTTCCCGGCCAAAGGCCTCAGTTTCCCAATCAAGGACAGTTGCCTGGACAAAGACCTCAGTTTCCCAATCAAGGACAGTTCCCCGGTCAAGATCAAGAGCAGTTTCCTGGACAAGGCCAACTACCGGGCCAAGGACAATTACCGGGCCAAGGACAATTGCCTATTGCGTTAGTATTTTAATTTATTTTTAACAACAATAGGTTATTACAACACAAAATAACCTATTGTATTATTAACCCGGGATGTCTCAAAACTCGACTAGTCCCACGAAAGGGTGTCTTCTTAACGTGCGGTGAGTATATTGGGATCCCCAAGTCGCCTGCCAAGCGTGGGGAATATGTCAAGAACGATTATGAACGACAAGACAATTGTAATTTTGCCGTTCGGAATGGCGTTTTAAGGGAGTTGGCCTATGTTCAGCGGTGGACTTCTTCTAGCTGATAATGATGTTCATTACAACCTAATTATTAGGAATTTTAGACCTTCAAATAATTCAAATAAAATTATTTATGTTACTATTCATGACCTTTGTTTTTTCTGTTGTATTTGCCTTGAATATCGCTAGGAGTGTAAGGCAGTTAGTGGTTATTTGTCCAGTCTGCCGACTACGCCGCCTGGTACAGACCACGAAACAACTTAGTCGTGTTTTGATATAAGCATAAACGTTAAAGGTCATTAAGTTTTTTTTTATTTTATTTTTTTATTGTGACTCGACATATGACAGCACCTCGCTTGATGTTAAGCCAAGGTGTGGTCCATGAATGAATGTCACTGCTACTACAATTTACAAAAATAATGTTATTTGAAGGATTTGCTAATAATTGGAATGACAATTGATCGTGATTCACGTCTGAAATTGTCCCACATGGATAGGTAGAGACAATGGAGCAGCACTTGCCACGATCCTTACAGAACTCCCTTGCTTCCTTTACATCCACAATTCTCTTCATACATGCTCTGCAGTTATGGGCACTAGGCAACCCAGCTTTCTTGAGGATGTCTCCGATTTGGTCGGAAAAAACCCTCCTGGGCCTGCCTTGTTTAACGCATCCATCCACATCAGATTTGTAAATTCCTTTCGTCAAACCACTGTTTCTAATAAAGACTGTGCGATATTTATTTTAGCATTTTGCGCATTTCAGACCCAGCACTCAAGCTCCAGAACTCCAGGCGTGCATTCGCCGTTGCCCTGTGACCTCAGAGTATAATCCAGTCTGCGGAACAGATAATATGACGTACAGCAATCCTGGTAGACTCGCCTGCGCTCAAGGATGTGGAGTCAGTAAGTATTCATTTACAGTTTTTTTTATGACTTGAAGTTGATTTGAGGTTCGCGAGTTAAAGGAGGGTAGTCAGGGCCAACCTGTCAAAGTCAACCTGCAGGTCAGGCTAACCTGCAAGTTTTCGGCCTGGCGATGATCCCTTGATGAAGGCTGATGGGTGGACTGTATTAAAGGATCGGAACTGATTCATTTAAAAACGTCCCAGATATTATGTAACACTACACAAATCACTATTCCGAGGGTTTCGACTGGCGTATTACGCGCAGTCTAGAGGTATAAGTCTCTGATTATTCTAGCAGAGAGCTTCTTCTTTTTTCTACATTCGCGGTTTTTAGCGGTCGCTTTCGAGATGCGTTCCGCTTTGAGGTTAATATTGAAATAATAATATTATAATTATTATAGTAAAATACGAGTATAACAAAATACTAGTATAGTAATATTGAATTTAAAACTATTCAAATAACATGGAAATATAGTTTACTAGCTTAGCTCGCGGCTTCGCTCGCTATAATTCTGATTTTGTCAACCAATTCTGGATCAATCAATGTTGAATAAATTAAAAATGTGTACTTATATTATATGTTTAAAAAAATGTACAAATATGTACCGTATCTATTAGACTGATAAAATAAAACTAAACCGCGATGTAAGAATTAATCAGCGCCATCTATCGAATTGTTATAATACTAAATGTAATAGGTACTACTTTAGCAAAGCTCTCAAGCCGCATAAAATTCGTTTAATTCATAATTCGCGCAAAATCTAAGCAAGTACTATTTTAGTAAGAATAATGATTGTGTGTGTTTTATGTGATTGGTTGGACCCAAACTTGATTACGTCGATTTTGTCAATTACCTTAAGGTTACACACAGAGCTGAACTGGTTTTAAAATTTTATCTTAAAATCATTTTAAGATATTACAATTTTTTAGTTGTTAACCTTACTTCACCCCCTTTAAGTAATAGTTATAACAATGCTATACTTATTCATTAGTCATTAAAAATATTTCTTCATTTTTCTTTTAACCAAATCAATTCCATAAAATCGATTCTTACGAAGTTCAGCACTGCCATTTTCATTCCTAAATTGTTAAAAGTATGAAACTTTTTATTGAGACGTCTTATTTGCTAAAAACTGTAAAATTATAATTTAAAATTATTAAATAAAGTCTGCATATTTGCTTATTCCAAACTACTTTTAAAAATGGTTGTACAGATACATACTAAAGACAAATTAAAATTTTAATTCAACGCCGTTTTGAATGCTTTGCTACTATAGTCATTTAGTACAGCACCCTTCAACCACGATACATGTCAAGCTTTTAAAACGTCGGATAAAATTGTGTTTTTTTTTAAACAATGTTAGTAGACGTAGGATAATAGACGTTGTCGGACCCCAGGTTCATTTTTTGTATTTTTGCCAACATTGTTTTTGTTTTAAATTATCTCTTACTTGTTTTAGATGTGGATCTGCAAAGAGAATCGCCGTGTTCTCGAACAACGACCACGGCAGCGCCCAATGTATGAATTGTAATAGAAAATATCATAAGTGAAGAATCAAGAACCTCCAGCGATCAATCATATTATTTATGTAATATCTAGCTAATTACGTATATGAAATATTAAAACCGGCGCTATTATTGATAAGAAATAAAAATAATTTATTAGCATTGGCTCATCGTTTGATTCTGCTATGGCTTCGAAAAGATGTGACGAGAAGTATACCACAAGAAATTCGGTAATCATAGCCTGTACCTACATAAAATAGGTAATTCAGAAAAAAAACTGAATAAAATTTAGAAAAGGAATAAATATATAATATTTTAATTTATTAAGAAACAAGTGGTGATTCTGACATTGTATCGTCTGTCAATCACAGAGACACGACATATTAACAGTACTGATTTGAAGTGTCATAATTATAGTTAGATAATTTTGCACGCCTAAACTATGCAAAATAAAGTATATACGAGTATTTCAATTACATTGTAACCTTAGTAAATTAAACTATTTTAATGTGAATATTAAACTATTAATAAAATGAAGCCCAAGTCCCCATACAAAATGAATGATGTCCTTTATCAACGCACGCATGGCGCAACGTGCATCCTCGTAACGTCCGCAAGGCCTAAGCTAAGCTTTGCATTTACATGAGTGCACATAGATGCGCGACGCGTCCTTTGCTTAGTTTATACTACGGGTTATACTGCTTTCTAACTTTACTTTTAAAATCACATAAATGCAAAGCTCAGCTTTGACCTCGTGGACGTTACGAGGATGCACGTTGCGCCATGCATCCTTACTTATATTACAAACGCGAAAGTTTGTGAGTATGGATGGATGTTTGTTACTACTGAATGGATTTTAATAAAGCTTTACAATAATATACGAGTGTTCTATAGCTTTTTCTAGCTATAATTCTATAGCCTTAAAAACATATAAATTCCTATAAGCGCAAAATACTATTTATTGGATAGTCTTTTTCGTCATTTTATAACTTTTATTGTGAATGTAAAGGAAGCAAGGAAGTTGTGTTAGGATCGTGGCAAGTAGCGCTCCATTGTCTCTGCCCTGCGGGAAAAAGGCGTGACAATTTGATTTTCCCCTGTGACTTTTATAATTGTAATCGATTGTATTGTTTCGAATCTATTACAATTATTATTCAATCTAGCTTATATTTCTTTGCGCTGATAGGAATTCCCCTAAAAACCCATTGTTTTTCAGCTTATTCTATCAGACTAGCTATACTCACATCGCCGACTCCCACTGTCAGCACATCCCTTTTTAACTCACGCAATTTTATCAACTTAATCTTGATGCAGAGAAATCCAGTATCTTTATTGTAGGCAAAAATATTTTTTTTATTACCAAAGCAAACATCAGTTCAAGTGCCGCGCGCTGTCCAAAATGATTCGCGCGTATAAGCTTGTATAGTTAATTTGCAACAGTACGAAAACGTACGTATACGCGCGGAAAATAATAATAATTTTAAGCGTAGAACAATTATTGTGTATGTATCCTATTATTTTAAATAATTTTAAATAAAATATATACTTAGCTAAATAAACCTTTTAGTTTTTATTTCCTTTTATTAAATTGTGATTCGACATCCAACCTTGACTTGCCTGATACTAAACAGGGCTAGGTCCAAGAGTGCTTTCGACTAAAACAACCGACTCAGTCACGGCTGTTTTAGTCGCATTCACTATGCCTGCTATCACATTTCCCTTGCCGGTATTTTATTTACAAATGGAGAAACAACTTCCAAAATTTATATGTCTGCACATTATAAAGCTGGAGTGCTATCCATGAATATGTTTAAAAGCAGCATGGCATCCTCAATGGCGGATTGACCGGTTGCTCCTGTAATTGAGTATTTACTTTTTTTAACTGACTCGACATATGACAGCACCCCGCTTGATGTTAAGTCGAAGTGTGGTCCATGAATAAAAAGTCACTGCTACTACAATTCAATAACTGTGAGTAGCAGTCACATACACTATGCCGGCCTAGTTGGAACCGGCAACTTACAAGCTGATCCCGAAACGCGACCAAATCGTTACACAATAGTCGGGTTGCTGATCCCGAATTGTTTATGGATCGCACTCCAGCACCCGCAAACTTGGCATCCTGAACAAGGTGCGGCGGTTCTTCGCGCCAGAGCTTCGCCTGATATTATACAAGGCTCAGATTCGCTCTTGCGCGGAGTACTGTTTGCACCTCTGGGACGGCTCTGCCAAGTATCTTCTTAATGCCCTGGATTCATTGCAGCGCCGAGCTGTCCGAATTATAGGTGATGCAGAGGTCACGCGAACTCTGGAGCCCATGCAACTACGCAGAGACATGGCGGCTTTGTGCGTCCTCTATCGCCTATACCACGGAGAATGTTCCGAAGAGCTCTTTAACCTTATTCCTGCCTCGTACTTCCACACCCGTAATACCCGAACAGGTCGCGGAAAGCATCCACATTTTATCGACCGAATCGGCAGTCGAACTAAAAAGTTCGGTGCGTCTTTTCTTTGTAGAACAATTGACAAGTGGAATGCTTTGCCAGCCCATGTGTTCTCTCCATCCTATTACCTTGGATTCTTCCAGCGATGCGTGAAGAAGCACCTTAGGCCGGCATAGTGGCGGCGGCTGGGGCAGCCGGGAACTGACTCGGTTATTCCAATCGTCACTCTTGGACCTCCTCTTGCTTATCATCAGGCGAGTCGAGGTCAGATGTCGTAACACATAAAAAAAAAAGATAATTTATTGCTGCCGTAACACTGTGTTTACTAGTACGGAATCAACCAACTACATATATAAAATACGAGTATATACTATCTTTGCAGTAGAGAATGCACGTCGATAGTGACGTCATAATAACGTCACTAACCAATACAATGCGATTAAAATAATAATAGGACGAAATCGGCGCCATTTTG
This sequence comes from Tinea trinotella, assembly GCA_905220615.1. Taxonomy (NCBI): domain Eukaryota; kingdom Metazoa; phylum Arthropoda; class Insecta; order Lepidoptera; family Tineidae; genus Tinea; species Tinea trinotella. The sequence continues at coordinate 9,104,350 of HG992314.1, forward strand.
CGTCGTCTAACTCTGCAACCAACTTCATTTTAGTATGGTGTCTTTTTCTTTGCGGGCAGTCAAAAAAAGACACCTTTGAATCAGTCAAGTAAAGGTAGTCAACAACCCGTTCTATTCTTATTCTAATAACATTTTACCATCACCAAAACAATTCCTTGAATACGTTTTTTTTATTGTGACTCGACATATGACAGCACCCCGCTTGATGTTAAGCCGAAGTGTGGTCCATGAATGAATGTCACTGGTACTACAATTCAATAACTGTGAGTAGCAATTACATCCACTATGATGTCCTAGATGGAACCGGCAACTTACAAGCTGATCCCGAAACGTGACCAAATCACTTCAGTGGTGGTACTACCCCGGATCGGCAGACTGGGTACCACTGCCTACCACTCTTTGATAACCAGACCCGAAGCAAATATCCATCTCTTTTTTTTATTAACAAATATTTGCAATATTTAAATTTATGTATGTGCAATATTTATGTATGTATTTACTCGAAGAACCAACAACTGATGGGAAAGAAAGGTTTTATAGTGGAGACCACGAACCGGAAGACGCAGCGTCGGTATACTTCCCAGTCGGTCGACTGACGACATAGTAAAATAACCTACATAGTGATATCACAAATAACCGGTGGATGCAACTGGCATTTTGTCGTTTAAAATGGCGTTCAAAGGGAGAGGCAAAGTTTTGCAGTGGACATCTTCTGGATGATGATGTATTTAAAATTATAAATTAATTAAAGTTAATTAATCATTTAGAGTTTCGACATAGATTCTCAACCGATTAAAACGGCCAAAAACTGGTTTTATTGCCAACAAAAAGATACGAAATTCTAAATAACATGAAATTGTGGACAAAATATTTTTTTATAAAACATACTCATCATAATTCCCCATTCGTTTTAGTGGTAAGAATTACCCCGTCGACAAACACGATAAACAGGTCTTATACATAGACTATATGTACAATAGACTACACCACGGTCCGTGTGTGGCCGTGGTGTAGTGGCAGTGCAATGCACGGGTTTGAAACAACTCACCGGTACCAATGTATCTTTGATATATGTACTTTGGTTGTCCTATTTCTATTAAGCACTTTAGTAGCTAAGTATAAAACGGTATATTAAAAAAACTAGAGTACGCACACAGAATTAATAAAGCGAACATCGTAGGGAATTGTGTCAAGATCGTGGCAAGTGGCGCTTCTTTGTCTGCCTATCCCTGTGGGAAAAAGGCGTGACAATTTGATTGAACATCGTACTATATCTCAGCAGTTTATTAAATGTTGCTGCAAATTGCAAAAGATTTAGGTTGAATTTAATTTAATTAATTGTAATTGTAGTCCTTAACTCATAGTTCATTATAAGGACTAGGTATTGTAAGAGCAAACGTTGGATATGCCAAATATTCAACGCGCTTTATTTATAATCTGTTGCTGACTTCTTAACTCTGACTTATTAATAACTCCGAACAACCTAACGGTGGAGTTTTATTGTGCTTCCCACACTAAACTCGGTTCGACTTATTTGCTTCAGCCAAATATTCTACAAAAGCAGGTTTTTTAGGCTGATTTTCAGGCAAAGACTGAATGGGTTGCCTTTCTATGCAACAAGAATTGTAGATGTGAGGGAAGCAAAGAAGTTGTGTCAGGGTCGTCTCATGTGGCGTTCCATTGTCTCTGCCTGTGGGGAAAAGGCGTGACAATTTGATAGATTTAATTGATTTCGCATACTATTTCATAGTATATAGATACCCACAAAATTTTCATACATAATTAAGCCACAGCTACACGATTCATGCGCGATCTATTTATTTATACTCTGATATAAGGAAAAAATACTCGCACAACTGGGAAAATTAATGCAACATAAATTGATACGCACGGACAGCCGGTAAAGTTGACAAGGGGACATTATTTTAAGTACAAAACTTAAGTGGTCGTACATAGCATCTTTTTAAGGATAAAGTTAAAGTTCTTATTGTAATAAACAGTAATGGATTGCGTATAAATTTGTGTTCGTTAAGCATCCTAAGCCGTTTGTTATTGTTATTTTTAATTAATTGCCGTGTATAAATACAAGAAGCTTGAGGGAAAAGAACAATATTATTAAATTATATCGTCTACAAGGTGGACGTTAAAAATTAATAAATTAAATTAAATATTTGTTTTAATACAAAATGAAGTGGTTTATTGTTGTTGCGTCAATAGGTAAGAGCTTTCAAATTAATTAAATTTGGAAAAATAATTTATTAACAAATTAATAAATATTTATTTATTTACATTTTTTATTATTGTGGCTCAACCATTGTGGCTAGTAGCAGTTGCATCCACTATGCCGGCGTAGTTGGAACCGGCAACTTTTTTCATTAATTTTTATTGTGACTCGACATATGACTGCATCCCGCTTAATTTATTGTTAAGCCGAAGTGTGGTCCATGAATGAATGTCACTGCTACTACAATTCAATAACTGTGAGTAGCAATCACATCCACTATGCCGGCCTGGTTGGAACCGGCAACTTACAAGCTGATCCCGAAACGTGACCAAATCACTTCACGGTCTGTATATTTGTAAGTGGTGGTTCTACGGATTGGCAGACTTTCACTTTAACTTTTAAGTTAGTACCGGACCGCAACCGAATTTTACGGCCTATAATATATTGTATACCCAGTCTTGGTACTGCCTCATTTGTATTTTATTTTCAAATAACTAAGTAACCACCAATATCATATAAACATTTTTTCTATATGACATACAATATAACATTAACAAATCTATACTCCGACCGGGAATTAAATCTGGCGAACACTAGTAGCAGTCACCTCCATTCATGGACACCATTTTAGCTTAACATCATTCAAGTGCGGTGACAGCACAGCATATCTCGAGCCACAATAATAAAAAAAGAGAAAGGTTTGGATTGTGTCATGGAAAGGATGAGTGAAAGTAGATCGACGAAGGAAATTTATGAATCTGATGTGGATGGATTAACAAGGCAGGCCCAGGAGGGTGTTTTCCGACCAAGTAGGAGACATCCTCAAGAAAGCTGGGTTGCCTAGTGCCCATAACCATAGAGCTTGTATGAAGAGAATTGTGGATATGAAGGAAGCAAGGGAGTTGTGTCAGAATCGTGACAAGTGGCAATCCATTGTCTCTGCCTAACCCTATGGGAGAAAAGCGTGACAGTTTGATTGAATAAACTATTAAGGACTTATTTTTTTTTATTGATAGTAACTATTCAAGACGTTAAATTTGTTTTTAGTGTTTGTGTTGGCTGGGACTACGCTTGGTGGTCCTTTCAAACGGTACGACCATTATTCAGAAGAAGATAGTGGTGAACATTACGGGCATCACGACCACGACCACGACCACGATAAGCACGACTTCGGCTACCATGATCACCACGACCACGGATACCATCACGATAAAGACTATGGATATCATAAACATCATGACGATTCCTATGGCGGTGGGGAAGATCAAGATGATTTCGAATTTGGTCAAGGTGAGGAACAAATTGGGCAAGGACAATCAGGACAGGGTCAATTTGGATTAGGACAAAAAGAACAGGGGCAGTTTGGACAGGGTCAAAGCCAATTTGGACAAGGACAGTCAGGACAGGGCCAGGGCCAAATTGGGCAAGGACAATCAGGACAGGGCCAATTTGGATTAGGACAAAAAGGACAGGGGCAGTTTGGACAGGGTCAAAGCCAATTTGGACAAGGACAGTCAGGACAGGGCCAGGGACAGATTGGGCAAGGACAGGATTTGTTTGGGCAGGGTCAAAGCCAATTTGGACAAGGGCAGTCAGGACAGGGCCAGGGACAGATTGGGCAAGGACAGGATTTGTTTGGGCAGGGTCAAAGCCAATTTGGACAAGGGCAGTCAGGACAGGGCCAGGGACAGATTGGACAAGGACAGGATCTGTTTGGGCAGGGTCAAAGCCAATTTGGTCAAGGGCAGGGACAGATTGGAAAGGGACAGGATCTGTTTGGACAGGGTCAAGGTCAAGGACAAGAGCAGGGAGCCAGCCAATTCCCAGGACAAGGGTGAATAATTTACATTATTATGAATAACAGTAGATATAGGTATTGTTAAATAAATGTTTGCACAATTTAATAATGCTTTTTATTTATAAAACACGCACGCACTTTTGCAAGCACTTGCTTTTTGTTATGTTATTTGCACCACTAATATAAAACTAATCGAGTTTTTTTGCGACCTACCATAGCATTTCATATAAAATCGTAGAGCTTGTATGTAGAGAATTGTGGATGTGATGGAATCGAGAGAGTTGTGTAAGGATCGTGGCAAGTGGCGCTTCATTGTCTCTACCTATCCCTGTGGGAAAAAGGCGTCATATTCCGAAGTTTCTAAAGCTTTGCAGCTAACGTGGTCGCAGAACCATGTCTGCTTTTTTTATTGTGACTCGACATTTGACCTCTACCTGCCTGATGGTAAGCATGATTAATTAAGGTGTGAAAGTGCCGACGACTGAAAAATACCGTTTCGGTTCACGGCTGCCTCAGTCGCCACCACTATGCTGGCCAAAGCATAGTAAGCCAATAATCGCGCAAAACATTAGAAAAACTGCTTTTTATAGTTTTATGATTGTGTCTTGATCATATTGAGAACATTTAAAAAGTAACCCTGCAGTGTCCATAAACAAACCACATCTCTTTAGAGAATTATGGATGTAAAGGAAGCAAATTGTATCATAATCGTGGAAGTTGTCTGCCTGTCCCTGTGGTAATCAAGGCTTAAAATTAATGATAATGATGTAGTTTCATTAATAACATCAAAGGAACATCTCATCAAGTATTAATATTGGAACTTTAAAGTGAGTAGATAACCAGCTTATTAAGCTTAAAATCATTAACTATTTGCTACATGTTAATTACAAGAAAATTGCATTTGCTTTTAAAAAATATTATTACTTTGCGCACCTAGAAGCACTCCCAATGCGGCGTTCTCACGGGGCGAATTTAGTTGATCAATATTTATCGTTTAACAAAAAATCGAAAGTAAATATTGACTATAGCGTTCTCACGGTTCAATAATAATCGACTCAGTATAACACGTGTCATTACACTATCTGTCCATTTTAGCATTTTTCTCGTGGATGCGGACGCCATAATTTACATTTTATTTTACAAACAAACAAAAAACTGGTGACAGAGAAATGCAATATACAATAAATCGACTGTTATTGAAGTGCATATAGAAGATGCTAATATTTGTAAATTTTACAGAGCAACACAAGACATTACACTAAGGGATTGCCTAAGAGGATGCCCAGTTACATCGGAATTCAATCCAGTTTGTGGAACAAATAATGTAACTTATACAAATCCTGGACGTTTGGAATGTGCACAGAATTGTGGAGTTGGTGAGTTAGACAATTTTAATGACATAAAAAGTAACTTAGGCAACAATAAACTGAAATAGTTATTATGGTCGTCCTCCCTCCTTCTATATGGACCCATCCCTCAAGTCGAGGTCACATGTTGCGGCTATAAGACAATTTTCTTACAATCTATAGATTATCCGTGCAACCAGTGTAGCTGGCGGAAGAGTAGAGGCGCGTTCTGGCCTTGCGACTGGGAAGGTTTAAGGCCTTTACGATCCTGGCACAACTCCCTCGCTTCCCTCACATCCACAATTCTCTTTAAAGGAATGCTTTGATGAATTGGGCTCATGAAAAGAACGAGTGAAAGTAGATAGACGAAATAAATCAGATATGAATGAATGCGTTAATCGAGGCAGACCCAGGAGGGCGTTCTCCGATGAAAAATGGGTTGCCTAGTGCCCATAACCGTAGAGCTTGTGTACTCTAGATATCCCTTGGATTTTCATAGTCATCCTTAAGGTATTCCACTAGGTGTTTAATTTGATATCAGGCTCATTATAAGGTTCAATTTTATTTACAGCAGCTCGTGACCTGATAATGTTATATAGCATATAACAGTATATCCTTCCGCAATAAATAACAGTATTTCCAGAGATTATAGTGTTTAAAACAAACAAACTTAAACTTAGTCCAGAAATCTAGCCTGGAATTTTCTGAGTAATAAATTGGCGTATAAGCACTATACGCCAATCATGTCGTTGCGTAATTTTACTATTCCAATAGGATACAGATGTTAATTTAAATATGTGTGTATTTCAGATGTAACGGTACTACGTAGATCATCATGTAACGTGCTAGCATCTGTACCTAGTGCACCTCTTCCAACTGGAGTCCCAACAACAGGTTTACCAGAACTCTTCCCTGTGACTGTACCAGGTGAAGAATCAGATCCTGCAGGTCCTGTAGGTTCTTCTGGTATAGCCGACTCCGATTCAACTTTTCAATCAATCTTCGGAAGTGCAAAGAGTGCCTCCGTCGGTGATGATGCTGGTTCCACACCACCTCCAGCCCCAGTGTCTGAAGTAAATCTCGAAGATATATTCGGCAGTAATCCTAGTTCCGTGCCCCCTAATGCTCAGTGAAGGTCACACTACACTTATTGAAGATGAATAAATTTGTATTCCCAAAGATATTAACAAACTTTTAACATAGCTTTAAGGTATTTTACTTTTATGTATACATAATTATAATTTAAATAAAAACCTATTAAAAGTTTATTTGTGAATTTCTTTTCTCTCTCTATTACAGCCAGTTTTTTATTCGCATTAAAGCTAAAAAGAGGTTTCTTATTCATTTCTTACCCATTAGGTGTCTATGGAAAGACTCTTGTATCAATTGAAATAAAGTGAACACTCGGGTCAAACCACATTGTTACACCCGGCCCGCAATCAAATAAATAACTTTTTTTTTATTGAAATTTATTGTGACTCGACTTATGTCAGCACCCCGACTGATATTAAGCTGGAGTGCGGTCCACCATAAATGCTACTACAGTTAGATAACTGTAGGTAGCGGTCGTATTCCCTATGCTAGCCCAATTCAATTTGATTTCAAAACGCGATTAGGTCACTTTATGGTCACGTTACTGTATCAGCAGAGGGCAAATAAACGCAAACTGTCTGCCAACTACTCTTTAACACCCAGACGCAAATTAAATATAATAAGTACCTGCCTTTTTAATTCTTTTTATAATTGTAATTATTAATAATATTACAAATAAATTCTATTACATATTTCGACACTTTGCTTCGGCTAGATTTTTCGGATTGGTGGCATTTTTACCAATCTAGCGAACTGGTTGGTTAATCAATGCGCCGCAGTACAAGAAACGAGTATTTCAAGAATAAACATAATACCTTTTTTCAACGGTTTATTATATTGTAAATTATCCTTGTTATGTGTTGGTTTGCGAAAAATACAACGGAAACATCATAAAACACTTACGAATAGTGCGAAAAAGTCAACTGGATTCTACGCAAATTAAACAAGATTTATTCAATTTATTTTGATAAAAAAATTACACATTATTCGAGACATATGTCATGAGGTTAAGTTGTACGAGTATGTACTCTGGTTATCAATTAAATTTAATTGTCACGCCCTTTTCCCACAGGATAGACAAAAATATCTACAAAAAACTATTTTTTTATATTTTTTACATTTCTATACTAAACTACTAAAGTATCATAGAAACAGGACAGCCAAAGTACATATATCAAAGATACATTGGTACCGGTACTCGTGCTCTCGGTTTGTGTAACCATTGCACTGCCACTACACCACGGTCGCCTTGGTTCAAATAATTGGTTCAAAACAATTAAATATAAAAATAACAACTTGGTAGTGAGATACGAGTACATCAAAATATCAATTAAATTGTCACGCCCTTTTCCCACAGGGATAGACAATGGAGCTTTACTTGCCACGATCCTGACACAATTCCCTCGCTCCCTCCAGTGCCGAATTAAGACAGCGCGGGGCCTGTAGCAAATTCTGTCAAGAGGCCCTTTGTTTGCTTTAGGTTCTCGAGTTTAGGGTATTAAATAAAACAAAACTGTTACAAAAAAAACTTTTCTGGATTTAATATGTGCAAATTTAGAATTAACACTTACAATATCGAGTTGAATTTTCATGTGGAAGTGAAGCATAGCCTAAGCGCTTCGCGTTTAAGGCATGCAAGTTATTTTACGCTCCTATCTAAATTAATATTTTTTATTACGGTGAGACAGGCGTTGGAGCGCGGGGCCTGTAGCATTTGCTACTCTTGCTACGTGGATAATTCGGTACTGCTTTCCTCACTACCACACTTATCTTCATACAAGCTCTGTGAATTGTGACTTGACATTTGACAGGACCCCGCTTGATGTTAAGCCGAAGTGTGGTCCATGAATGAATTTCACTGCTACTACAATTCAATAACTGTGAGTACATGTTATGTGGTATAATACAATAATTAATTTTTATTTTCGTGTTGGTACCTGTGAGGTTGCAGCGTCGGGTACATATACTAATATATTGTTTTGGTAGTCCATTATTAATGGAGAGTAATTATTTATCTTTTCTACTGAATTAAAGTTATATCTTTATTATTATTTTTAAAGTTTTTTTATATTTTAATAACAATTATCTATAAGGCTCTAACAGGCAGAGAATATCTAGGTAGTGGCATTATGTTAGCCTTAACACAGTACAATATTGCTTATAACTTTAAAATAAATAATACTCTATGAAATTACATAAAATTTTCCAATGTAACTAAACTATTAAAAGGAAAATTACGGAGAAGATTTCGTTTAAGCACATGTTTTATAATTTTGTTTGTAAAATTATAAAACTAAATGGTGATTAAAATAGTAGTTAAAATTATTGTAACAGTTAATTAATAATTAGTGAGTAATTAATATAAGAGTTTTGATTGATAGAATAAATTTTATATTTTAGTGATTAAGTCCAGAGAGTAGACGTTAAGACAATTTTGATTTATTTGTTAGTTAATTCGTTTGTGTTTCAAAATGAAGTGTTATATCGTTATTGCTTTATTAGGTAAGCTTTTATATAGTATGTATATCAAGTATATCATAATAAGATAACAATTGTGTCTGTCTACAACTAAATTGTTCCTATCCAAAATTTGACTCATGAATAACAGATTTAAATGTTTCGCGAAACTGGTAAACTCGCCGCAGAAGCCACTTAGGGAAAACCTAGTTATACCACAAAACTTAGTATATTTAGAGAATAGATTCAGTTCATGGTGGCCTGCGCCGGCCAATGAAAAACTTCTACAAAAAAACATTTCATTTGGTTCAAAAAAATTAAGTATAAAAATAACAATTTAGTATTAAATTAATATTAAACAATTTTTCTCTGTATGTAGTTATATTTAGAAAGACAAGGAACCGTGGTTGTAATTTTTTTCAGTTATCGTGACTGAGGTTGCATTAGCCAAACCTTACAAATATTGTCACGACCACTCATCATCTTCCGAGGAATATAGCGGTAAGCATCGTGGATATTATGGATTTCCGGGCCATATGGGAAATTGTTATAATCATCATCATGGCCAAGACTTATTATACCAAGGACAAGGCTTAGTCCGGGGACAAATGCAGCGCTTACTGGGGATACCACGCCGACAAGTTCTACTGGGTCAAGGAAGGGACAAAGGGGTAACTAAGTTGCAGTATGAATTTAGAGTTAATAATAGGTTTTGAATTAAAATAAATATGGTTTGTGATTTAGTGGTTTGTTATTTATTCATATTTTCCAATGCAATTTCTAAATGTTCATTTTTAAAGCTTTAAAACGGTGCATATGCAAAATTACATAGAATTAGAGTACCAAACAATTAACTCTTAAATAAAATGAGAAATCTGTATAATAACAATCAAATAAGTTGTTGCAACACTTATAAATTTTAACATTAACGTAATATCAACAGAAAACATATCATATACGAAAATTCGTAGAGGCCAAGCTTCAATTAATTCCATAAACGCCTTTGCTTGCAATCTAGTTTGATTAGGTAGATTATAATCCATTATCACTTCATTAACAAGGATTTTAGTATCATTCCTTACTAATAATAGTCTCTCGCAAGCAAAACACATGACGGCAACCGTGAAAATGCAACGAATACACCAAATTCCAATATTTACTAAGGATTCAGCAGTAGCATTGGTGTTTGCTTGATTTCTGAAGAAATATAGCGACGTCCATATAGTTATTACAACATAGGTAAAAGTTGAAACAAGAGTCATAAATATTTGGAAATTAAAGACCTCGTTTATCCAGGAACAAGTCTCGCCGATCACATCGTAAGTGTTCGCCAAATCCTTAATCTTCATCGGGATATTATTAACAAGAAATACGGTTTCATCCTTCTGCACCTGTTTGGTTATTGAGAATACTCCAGATGCTTTCTCGTCTTTAGCTTTGATGTATGTCCTTAGGTAATCGTTAACGACATCCAGTCTATCCTTTACCATTGATATCATTTTGTAGAAGAACACTACACCTAGATCTTGGACAAAATATATTGGGAGTACTATGACGTCACTTGGAGATATTTTTGTACTAAAATATAAGTCACCAGCACTAAACAATACGTGTATAATAAAAAGTATTATAAGCAGCAGAATAGTATGTTTTCGTGCCTGGTTGTAATAACTCCTATTTATGTTTAAGTGGAGCGCTGTATCTAATTCTTCAAAAGCGAGAATTATTTTTATATTAGTTTCACTAAAGGCAAATGCTGTTGTTATTGCAGAAGCTACGTATTGTATTAGAATAACTACTGATGGTAAATCACCTATTGCATCCATTACTTTTATCATTCCAGTAATAGCACCAGCCAGTCTCAGGAAAACACCGAAAAGTGCTACAAATGCCGACGTAATAAGTATTCCAATGAATTTTAGTTTAGCATCTGGTGTGGTTATTGTTTTACCTTGCTCACGAAATCTGAATATTCCAAACATCATTTCTGTCATAAGAGCTGGTTTTATAGATGATAGTAGTTCATGTAAATGATTTGTTTCCTCTTTGTTTTCATTTTGAGTTTTAATATCCTTTTCGGACATTGTTTCCTTCTAAAGCGCCGCCTAGTTTTGAGGCAAAGTTCTCAAGAATGTTGATTGTATAAGCATTTAACTCTATTGCTTTTGTAATAAATTAATATTATTGTTTTTAAGGAAATTAATATTTCGTCCATTAGGTGATTACACGACAACATTACGTCAATGCATTAATATAATTATTTTAAAAGTAATTTATTTTAAAGCGCATTATATTAAATTAAAAACGACTTTTCTATAAACTATCTAGACTTTTTTAGATCTTTCCTTGATGGATTTTTCCTAGATTTTCATTACAAATTATTTCTTTTTAATATAATATTGTTATTACAACCCTTTGACTCTTTTTTTCATTATTAACTAAAGTTTTAAAATGTTCCCACGTTTATTAAATGGAAAACATTGCAAAAAGAACACGCGTACGCCTCTCAGGATGAGATAGGCATTCTCATTCCGTCTATTTCCTGTTTTTCAGCTGCAGGGTGGGTAGAGTAGGGTCCGTGTTTCGCGCTATTATCTGCATAGAAATGAATGAGGATTTATCTCATAGCAACCAATCAAACGTTTGACGATACGCGTTAAGTCCCATATTTGATTTCCAGTCTGATTCTGATTTACCTCAATTATAAATCTAGATTTATTTCATTGTTTTTATTTTAATATTAAACCTTATATACTAATAAAGTATATATAATAGGTATTCATTTATTTTATAAACATAATAAAATAATAAACTATAAATAAACAATTAAATTGTATAGTACAAACATATGTTTAATTTAAAAAAGAGACAGACAGGCAGAAAGCTGGTGGTCATTTGTATGACCACCAATTTCAAGGGCACAGACCCAGTGAAGTGAAGTGACCCAGTGGCGTTTCGAGACCTGCTTGAAAGATGCCGGGTCCGACTAGGGCGGCATAGTAGATGCGACTGTTACTTGCAGTTATATAACTGTAGTAGCAGTCGCATCCGTTATTGAACCGAAAGCCAGCTCACATCAGGCACATCGGGTGCTGTTTTAGGTCGGACCACAATGAAAAAGAAACAATCAATCAAATCAATCAAATGGTCACGCCTTTTTCTCACAGGACAATGGAGCGCCACATGCCACGATCCTGTCACAACTCCCTCGCTTTCTTCACATTCACAAATCTCTTCATACAAGCTCTATGGTTAAGAGCTTGAAAAGAAACAACTATTTAATATATTGCTCTATTGTATTTGCCTATGAAAAAATGGCGTGAAATTTGATTGATTGATTGATATTTTATGTATGAAGCTGCAATAGTAATGCAATTAAAAGTTCCCTCCAATATCGCGCAAGCGCGTTAGAGACAGTCACCTGAATGATTAATAAACATACATAGTACACCTTGCGGAGAGAGTACTGACAGTATTTTCAAAGTAGAAGGCGACCTTAGTGTATTCTATCCTTAATATAATGAACCATTATATCTTTGATATATGTACTTTAGTCGTCCTGTTTCCATGATACAAGCATGTTTTGCACCCTAGTATAAAAATGTAAAATTAATAAAAGTAATTTACATAATATTTGGAATGTATGTTTTGGTTTTTAACACACGGGTACTAAATTATCTCCAATGAATCAATTAACTAAATTGTCACGCCTTTTTCCCACAGGTATGGGCAGACGCAATTGAGCACCAATCACCTCTGATTTACAAATCTATTTTGTCAATCTCCTCCTTTAAATTAAACCAACATTATAATAAACGGGGATTGTGTTTCGTTCATTTTTTTTATTGTATCTCGACATCTGACCTTGACCTGTCTGATGGCATGATAGAGATCCAAGAGTGCCGACGGCTGAAAAAACCGAGTCAGTTCACGGCAGTCTCAGTTGCAGTTGCTATGCCGAGGAAAGTAACTGCGACTGAGGTTTGCGGTCCCGTGATCAGGCTGCTAAGAAAAAAATATAACTGGGATACTTGCTAAAATAATGTAGTAGCTACGACTTTAAATCTATAATCCTTAGAAAAGTACGATCAGGCAGCTCACGCCTTTTTTTCGGCTGTGAATTTAATTTTTCATTTCTATACTAATCTATTAAAATGCTTGTATCATAGAAACAAGACAACCAAAGTACTTTTATCAAAGATACATTGATACCGGCAAGTGGTTTCAAACCCGTGCTCTCGGTTTGCTTAACCATTGCACTACCATTACACCAGGTCGCCTTCATCAGTTGATATTAAAGGATCCGCAGACAGACAATGAAAAAGTATCATATCTCGTAGTATAATAACAATACAGGAGATAGTATCTTAGTTTCCTTTGGGGCTATGTATAAAAGTTACACACGACTTTAGGTCTTAATGTAATTGTGAGTAGTATTAATATGAAAGAAAGTTGTATGAAACAGTATTGCAAAGTTTTGACAGTTGTAGCAAGAGGGACCTGCGCTCGCTTTATCGATCGTCCTCCATTCATAGTCTCGATCTACCAACCAATTCGAATAATGTCGATCAATTAAAAAACACCTGGAGATTAAAAAAAAAAACATTTTATAGGTAATACTTTTTAAGCCTTTTTATTTAATTAATTAATTAAATAGCTTAGAAATTAGAAGATGTTTTAACAAATAAAATGCTGGATGAAATTATAATCCTTTTGTTACAAGATAGATGCTAGTACAGTAAGCTACTTTTTTATTGTGATTCACATAATTATGACAGCACCCTACCGGATGTTGAACTGGAGTGCGGTCCATGAATTTACAATTGAATAACTGGCCTAGTTGAAACCGGTAACCTTGAAGCTGATCCCGAAACGCGACTAAGTCACTTGGCGGTCTGTACAGTTAAAAGTAGAACTACCCCGGATCGGTAGAATGCCTGCCCACCACTTTAATAACCAAACCCACAGTAAATTTCGACTCATTAAATATTTGTTTCGAACGGGATTCGAACCCGGGACTTTACGCATACTGGACTGGTGTTTTACAATCTTCTTAGTCTTAAAAGGCGACCGTGGTGTAGTGGCAGTGCAATGGTTACGCAAACCGGGTTCGGCTACGGGTTCGAAATCACTCACCGGTACCGGTACCACAACGGTCCTGTTTCAATGATACCATCACTTGTATTTTTAAAAATCTGTTTCGTACATACACTGTCTTTGTATAAGATTGTATAGTTAAAATTATGTTGTAAACAAAAACTCGATATTATTTGCGAGACCTCACTAGCATGAATGCGGGCTCCCGCGAAACCAGCCGGTGTGGCGCGGCATCCACCTACGTCAGTGGAGCCGCGACAAACGCGCGGTTAGGGCCGCTCCACTGCGCCCGGGTGGCGGCCAATTGGCCTCAACCCCACCGGGCCTAAAACTCGAAATGGGCCAAACTTCAGGCACCCAAAGCAACCAGGATGAAGAGGAAAATATATCAATGCAAAAGCAATCCACAAATCCGTCTCTGGTATGTTATACGATTTTATTTTGGGTACTTTGATTGCTTTTTAAAGGTTTGTAGAAATAGTTTTTAAGTAATTTCTCTTTGATGATAATAGTATGAATATAAGAGAAGTTAATTAAATAGGAATGAAGTATTTATCAGCGTAATTTTAGGGATAATTACCATGCACGTAACTGCAGTAGGCATGCATTAAAGCAGTGACGTAATTTGAAAAGAAAGTACTTATATGCAATAAAATTATGAACCATACGTTATATAAGTATAAAAGAGTATTAAATAACAAATAAAAGCAATGGTTTTCTTAAAAAACTCCTGAATTTTTAAATGCAATAAAAAGTTTTGTACGGAGAACGCCTTAATTTTGCAAACTTTGATTTTAAATCCACAAGTTCTTAAGTATGTTTTAGATTTATGAACATCTAGCATTTGAGTTTTAAGGTAAAGCGGAGATAAGGTTTTAATCATTTTATATTCTATTACTTATATGATTAGATAACTTTCTAGAATAAACTGGAACCCTGATGTTAAGCTTAAATGCGGTCTATTGACTACAGGTAAACATTTCCGGGTTAGCCTATAAGCAAATTAATTTGGTTATAGGCTAAACCGCGGGGGCACCAGGAACAGCAAACTTTTAGAAAAGTTACCGGTTTCATATAGACAGGCATAGTGGAGCACTGCTATTTACAGTAACTATAGTAGCAGTCGCATCAATTTATAAAGGCGCACTTCAGCTTAACATCAGGCTCGATGCTGTGATAAAATATCGAGCCACAAAAAAACAATGTTTATGTAACAGCTTTAACTATATTTATGTATTAGTAAAAGTACAAAGATCGTACAGAAAACGTTATAGATCTGAAGAACCTGGTAATGGACAGGGCCGTCTTTACCCGGGGGTTCAAGGGGTGCGGTGCACCCGGGCGCAGAGTCCTAGGGGGCGCATGCCGACCGCTATAAACTATAGCGTACCTACTATACTGAGACCACGCGAGCGGAGCCTTGACTTTCGCACCCCGGCGCTGAATATGCTTAAGACGGCCCTGGTAATGGATCTTCTAAGATTAGCAAAATCACAATGGATATGACTATGGGCCTATACTTGGGCAGTTGAAAATAAAAAAAGTTATGGAATTGAAGGATCGAAGTAGGGGGGTAATTTTCATTGTTTTCATAAAGGTTTCTGTAGGTTTTACTTAGATTTCTGATTGCCATTATAAGTGGATACCAATCAATAATCTAAGGATTATTATTAAGGTATTAATTCATGTTTTTTTATTCACATGATATATACGAGTACATTATAATAATACACATTGTACATTAACACATTTTCTTATACATCACCATAACTAAACTTTGATTTTCTTAAATTTTGCGCGAACATTGATTATTGAATTAAACAAATTTTATGCGGCTTACTATCGCGTTTATTTTGGTTTTGATTTTACATTTTTTTATTATTCCGACGTTTCGAGAGCTTTGCAGCCACGGAGAGACTGAGATGGCTGCAAAGCTCTGGAAACGTCGGAATATCAAAACCAAAATAAACGCGATAGTAAGCCGCATAAAAGTTTAATTCAATAAACTTTGATTGTTTTATTTAAATAACACTTCTTGATGTAATTACATTTTTGCGAGTGAACTCCTGGTGTCTTAAAATATAGGTTTTTATCTAGTTTTAGGGCACCAGTCGTACCTAATTAAATTGTAACTTGGATTAATTTTATGTTAAGTTTTGTTTGTGTGAAGTAAATAAAGATTACCATTATAGGTAAAGTTGGTTGCTTTTGTTGGAGTAAGCTGTGTGATCGCCTAAAATATTTCAGTATTTATAAATTAGCCAAAAACTTATTCATAATATTACATCAAGTCATATTGAAAAAGTTTTTAGACCGTGATAGTACTTACTAAAAAAGTTTAAATCTTTTTGTCTAAAAAATTGAATTCTCTAAAAAGGTACCATAAAAGTTATGTACTGGAAGAATCGTAAACATTAAAATATTATTTGTACACTTTTATTCTTTTAGTGTTCTATAAAAAGAGGAGTTTATGAGATTTTTATTATAGACGTCGTTCATAATGTTTTGAGCTCTATTTCATGAGATTTACGGATTATTATTAACAAACAAATTTACTACTTCCTATTACTGATCTGTACAATGTTATTTTTTGCCTTTGACGTATTTTGCTTGTGTATCAGAAGAAGCATAATATCTTAAAAAGTACCTATTAATAATAACGCCTGAATAAATTTAACAGGCAATTTAATGTATTCTTGTCTACTTTCGTATCCTAGTCTTAGTTACAATAATGTTGAAACTTAATATATAGAGAATTTAATCCTTCTTTTTTACCTAGACTTCTTCTTTCATAAAATATCTCGATACGAATTTATAAAATATTGGAACGAAAATAAGTTTGTTTTTAAAAGCTAATCTATGTTTACGTACGTACAATATATACGTAATTTTTGTATGTACGTACATATTGTTCTTATCTTATTGCTAAAGTGTGTACATAAACTAAAATATTTATAAGACAAATAATAATATAATACGAGAACAATACATAGTTAATGAAAACTTAATCTTAACCAGAACATTATCTATTATTGTGACCTTAAACTTAATGGAAAATAATTATATCGTTAGCGTAGGATTATTAACAAATTACCAAACATGCGTTTTAATCTTTTGTTTATAAGTTTATCGTTAGCGAACGCACAGCACAACAATTAATAAACTCTATTCAATTGAACGCACTACGATACGAACGAGATCATAGCCTTTTGTCGAACAGTTGTCGCTCTGTCGGTGCCAGGGGGGTGACAGCTTTGTTCTTAAAGTTCACACGAAGCGCTGCAGTAGTAGCGGAGTAGCGATGTGCAAGTCGAATAATTTCATTTATCGAATAACCAATTGATTATTGAACTAATATAATCGAATGATAATACATTTACATTATACATTTACTTATACATTTTATTTTTATCTGATTAAATTAACTCGTCGTATTCCATTGTCGCAGATCTACGACAAACAAAAAAAAACATTTTTTTATTATTTATTTCTTTGTGTCTAATTGAATGATTGTTTTTAAATATTAGTTTTGTTTTACTTTAATACGCGGACGATCATCTTGCTCGGACACGCTTGTTGTTACTTTTTGTTTAATAAAACAGTAGTAGTTGCAATAAATCCATAATACTAATTTTTAATCAATTTATTCGAATTGTCGAAAAGCTAATTTTTTAAACGAATGTATGCTAGTAAATAATTACAACGGAGTTTATTGTAATTATACAATAAACTCCGTTGTTGATTGTTAATAACTAATCCTTATTAACAATCAACTAAGTCGAATGATTACTGAAATCAATTAATTCGATTATCGTCATTTGATTATGCACATCACTACTATGGAGTGAAAATGGCGTTCGCGTCCTTCTTGCGTGTTATTTTCATTGTGTTTTTGTTACTTAGTTTTCTGTTATTAGTATTACCATCTGCTGAAGAAGTTGTTTTTAGAATATTATGTACACCCGGTAAGTTTTACTAAAATATCGCATACTTATTTGCAATAGTAACAATAGAAAAGTCATTTAATGTTTGTAGGTTGATAAGGCTTTTATGATGTTGATGTTTGTTTTAGAATTACATGAAGACCATACATATAGCTGCAATGTTGAAGAACTATCATGCAGTATACGATGTTTAAGAGATAAACTACACATTTGATGCAACATAATTAATATATTGCTAAACAGATCAATCCAGGAAAAGTTTGTTTTGAAAATGGAAATGCCACAAACTAAACATAATATATATATTTTAAAAATAAACTGTTTTGTTTTATTATCATAATATAAGATTTCCATTTAAAATAAATAAAGGAAGAATTTTTCTTTTTGCGAAGAACTCGTCGATATGCAGCCATTTTGATTTCCTTCGTCCATTTTGATTTCCAAAATCAGCTTGTCAATATCAGTCATATTTAACGCTAGCGCTGCGTGTGAACTTTTAGAACTCAGTCAACAAAGTCAAAGCAGCTGTCCTATCTGTATTACTAGTATAATAGTTATCTGTGGTCGGTGCGCGAGGTGGAGTGTTCGTTGTCGTGCGCTAGTTGCTCGAAATGCGTGTAACGAAACGTTGCTGTCAAACTGTGATTCATTTTTAGTTATTTTTCTAATAAGTTATAAACTTTTTGCTGCTTTAAAATGGACCCACAATAACTGAAACTACAAAACAAGTGCCAAATTAGATTTAACAGAAGTAGTTTTAAAAAAGGAACTTTATATTGCTTCTGTCAATATTAACTCCATTGTTTTTGTTTAGTATTATTGTATGGAAGTGATTTTCCTGCGTTATTTTAAATATATTTTTTAATCGTGACTTAATAATATTAAAGTAGTGTCGTTAAGGTATTGACTAGACTTTTCTCTGGGCTAGAAAAATGTCTAAGTTGTCTTTAAATAGCGTGCCTTCGAATCCTCGATTTAATCGTTTCAGAGTAAGTATAAAGAATTCTATACAATTTTAGGTTATAATTAATTGGCTTCTCTGTGTCATTAAAATGATTTCAGCAGAGTTATGTATAGAATTTTCCTTGAATTGATGAATGCAATATTAATGCTTTTTTAAAATAGGAATACAGCAGTTATTTTTGGAACTGTTGCTTGTTCGTTCTATTTTTGTTTCTTGAGTAATGTGGATAAAAAATATTACTTTTTATTTTTAACACTACTCTCCACGTTCTGGACGTTCATTGTTTTGTTTTAAAACTTTATGCACTATATACAAAGATGAACTTAATGCCGCTGACCATCCGATGCCTGTTAACTATTAATATAAAGAATAAGTTATGTTGTTAATAAAAAACTGTGATTTATAAAGATTTATTTTATTTCCATTACATAAACATGAATTAAATAATAATTACTTGGATGATAATGGTAGCATATCAATCAAAATATTTAAAGCTAATCATAGAAATATCTTAATTCACAGACAATATAAATCCTACCAAGACTGATATTAGTTAACAATAAATTATGTTTTGACTTCTATATGTTTCTTAGTGACTGATAAAGTTCATTAACTGGACTATATAATTACATATTATATTATATTTCTGTATGAAATAATATAAATATGAAGTTTAATCCTAATAATATCCAGAATAGTGTTCCAAAGACATCTTTAACATTGTTCTGACTTCAGCGCATGTTGGCGCTACCCTACTATCTGCATCCTATCATCTGGATCATAAGTTGGAATAAAAGGTTTGGAGTCGTCCTTTGTCAAGTAATCAACAAATGAAATGCCTATAACCTTGGATAGAGTTAGGCGTAAAACAGCCTATGCCTTGTATCATTTTGTTGGATTACCTATTTTAATGTGTATCAAAATCTGTTTACACTTCAAAAGGTAACAGAGTTATCATATCCTTGCTTTTGTAATAATAATAATATACATTTTTGCTTTGAATTAAATATTTTTTTACATAAAAAATTTCATGTAAATTTCATAGGGTAATTTTTCATTGAAATTATGAATATATTTAAATATTTATGAATATATTGAAATTGGCAACTTTTAAGCTGATACAGAATGCGACTTAGTCACTTTACAGTCTTAACCCTTGATTGTGTAAACCAACTACTCCGAAACGGCATATGGCACCAATTGTCAGCCTACAACTCTTAACCGTTTTGGTGCCTTTTCACGGATCCATACCGATAGCTTCTTTTGTTACTTTTAACATAATTTTGGGTATTGTTAATACACTCTCATTTATATAAGTAAATAACAGATTTATCCTAAACTATCATAAACTGAGTAATTTATACACAGATAATTAATAACCTTAATTACCATAAAAGTAAAAAATAACATGGCACACGAAGCGATTAAACATCCAGACCCCCAAACAGCGTCTATTTTATCAATTAGAATTTGAAAAATGCTGAATCTTTTGCCTCATAGTAACATGTCGACAGCTAATTTCAAACTTTATGGTATCTCTGAAGTTTGTTGCGAGCGCTACTTTGAGCTCATAAGAATCTCTTACCTATTTCAACAATATACTATTTGCGCCTAACTTTGGCGACGCTATTAAGTTGTATCAATGCGGTATAATTAAATTATACCTGCCCCCTTAGCATGACAATCCAAAAACCAAAATCGTCACCTGCAAAGTATATATATAACTTACTAGGACATTGCATCAAAATGACAAAAACAATGAATTACAATGATGGCAAATTGGCAAATTGTCAAATAATGACAGACGTCATAAAAAAAGAATATACCTTGCACGGCAATCCAAAAATCAAGATCGCCACCGTGCAATGCGTGCTAGGAGAGCTGGAAAATTACACGAAATGTAATGTTCAAAGTTACGAGTGTACCTCTAAAAAACTTTCATTTTCATCTGAAGTCTTTTAGCGGTGTCGTTGAACTTAATGCCGCCGCATGGCGATAGGAAACGACCTTCACGATGCCATGTGACTCATTTCTATACAATATAATATTTCTAATCATTTTATTAGTGTAAAATTACCATTTTGTACGCTGGTTATTAACTTTCTTTCTATATGTGAACCATGAATACGTGCACGTGTTTTTGCTGATGGGAAGCAACTTCTTTTTATTCATGCAGTTCGTTATGACGGCACCTTGCCTGATGTTAAGCTCAGGTGAGGTGCGGAGGTGCGACGACTACTACTACAGTTAAATAATTGCAGTCATAACGCGATTAAGTCACTTTTCCTGTCCGTGCACTGAATTCGCATCTACATCGACATCCTACCACCTTTTTTTAAATAAAAATATTAATAATATAAAACAAGGAGTTCAAACAAATTAAGTTCAAGTCATCTCAAAACAAATTATGGAAAATCGAGTATACTTTTTGAGAGAGTGTGTCTTTATAACAAGCTACCGAAAAATATAACAGAAGCAAATTCTATTATAGAATTTAAATCCAAGTTTGAAAAGCTTATTACATCGGACAAATCTTTTTGGGTTTTTTTTTAGTTTAAATATTGATTACTACGAACACATTTTGTAACTGAAAACATTTCGTGTTCTTACGCTAGTGAATGTTATGTTCTTGTGAGTACTAAATGTCTCTAAACCTAAATTTTAAAATAAAAATACTATGAATAAAACTTTTGCTTCGACCAGGGTTCGAACCCGTGACTTACGCGTAGCGGACTGGTACGTTAACCAATGCGCTATGCAGGGTCGTCAACCTGGGGGGTTCAGGAACATTGAGGACTTTGAACCTAGTATTAGAGTTCATACGATACGTTTCAAACTTCCAAACAGAGAAACTAAAACCGTAAATTGAATCGGTCTTTTTAGTCAAGTACTTACTTACCATCAGGCAAGTGGAGGTAAGATGTCGAGTTCCCAATAAAAAAACACAAGCACTGGTTAAGCTTTTTGCAACAAAAAAAAAACGATAACTTTCTGCAAGTACTCGTACACTAAACAATCGCCACAGACGTGTTGTTTTGGTTTGGGCGATAAGGTGCAAAGTTAACGCTCCATTTAAACTGAGTAATGAAAATTCCATCAACTTCATTCTGCTTGCAAATCGTCACACAGTTTTTTTTATCTGATATGCACTAAGCTATAGTGCAGTCCATGAATAGAGGGAACTGCTTCTATAGTTAAATATCGGCTAGCAGCAGTTGCATCCACTATGAACTATGAAGGCATAATTGGAACCGGCAACTTTTAATGTAATGTTGAAACGCGACTTAGTAACTTCACGGTCTGTACACTTGAAAGGGATGGTACCACCCTAGTTTAGCAGACTGAGAAAATAACTGCCTGCCTACCAGTCTTAAACAACCACACTAGACCCAGAGCAAATATTAGCCATTTTTATTAAAAATCTTTGTAATATTTTATTTATATTACCACAATCTAAATATTACAAATGAAAACAAGTCAGCTCCGACCGGGAATAGAATCCGAGTCTTTTTCGCGTAACAGGCTGATTTGTAAACCAATAAGCCACGCGTGTCAATATTTCATTGGCAAGCTTACGAATAGTGAGATTTTAAATGTTCAACCGCATTTAAGGTCAGACCGTGGTGTGGCGACTGAGGCAGCCATGAACTAACTTGGTTGTTTCAGTCGTCGTCACTCTTGGATCTCCTTTTGCTTATAATCAGGCGGGTCGAGATCAAATGTCGTGTCACAATGAATAAAAAATAGTCACGCAAACTTCTATTTTCCAGTTTAATACCATGACTATATGTATGTATACCATGACTATGTGTATGTATTTTGGTCCTCAGTTTCTTTGATACAAGCACGTTTAATAAAATAGTATGTAAAAAACCGTTGGGGTAGAATTGTGGATACGAGTCAGGACAAGAAGCGGTTTACGAGTAGGAGCCTTTAGTAGTTGAAGAAAGGGTGCTATTTAATAAAAGATGTGACACACTTTTCATACAAAGGGTTGTTGACCTCGCTTAATATGTATAATTACATGCTTGCTCCGTATTTACAGTAAATAATGCTTAAAAACACTTTTTGTAATATTTCATAATTAAATTATATTTAAGTAACCGAAGGGTTTGTATGAAGAGAATTTTGGATGTGAGGGAGGCGAGGGAGTTGTGTTAGGATCGTGGCAAGTGGCGCTCCATTGTCTCTGCTTATCCCCGTAGAAAAAGGGCGTGACAATTTGAATTGATTTTTTAATTTACAATTGTTAAAAATGAAGCAGATATTTGCTTTGGTCTGGTCGTTTAAGAGTGATAGGCAGACAGTTGTCTTTATTTGCCTAGTCTGCCGATCCTAGTACCACAATTTAAAGTGTACAGGCCGTAAAGTCGCGTTTTTGAGATAGGCATGACTACTTGCGGAACATCTTGTCGAGCCAAACTGACAATATAAAGAATACACGCTCCTTAAAAATAGATAATAAGTATACAATTTTTTGTTAAGTTTAGTTTACCAAAAGTTGGATTACTGTAAATTGTTATTTAATCCTATAACCTTTGATCTTTCAAGCGATGCGTGAAGAAGTACCTTTGGCCGGCATAGTTACAGTGACTGGGGCAACAGTGGAGACTCGGTTTTTGCACTCTTGAACCTCCTCTTGCTTACCATCAGGCGGGTCGAAGTCAGATGTCCAGTTACAATAAAAAATAAAATAAAGTTCCGTCAATTATTTAACAAAATTATAGAAACGTAAAAATGATCTAAACAATTCAACGATATAAACTTTATCATTTTATAAATTATCGCGATTGATAAATCGCAATATAAAATTTATTATGACTTTATCTCATTGTGTCAGATAATAATAATAGTCCTCACAACAGTATTGGATACTTTGTCCCGCAGTCTATGCCAATAACTGGTGTGTGCTGGTGTGTAATTAGTGTTATAAATGTCCCGACACGAAGTTAAAGTTGTAAGTTATTTTTTAAATAAATATTACGTACATCTGTGCCTTTTACAAATTTAAAAATAAACTATTAGGTGTTTTATAGTGTAGCTAATATAATAATTTATTAGGTCTTTTTCACGTATAAAAATTACAAGCTTTTTCTTTTTTAATTATCATAAGTCTTGTAAAATTTATCTTAGTGGATTAAATAATTATTTCTGACGATGTAAAATTTATAATTGCACATTTACCATTTTATTGTGATAATGAACAATGGAAAAGTTTTTGGTCGATGAACTTTCATTTCATACAAATAGCAATACCTAGAATATATTTCCAAAGAAAAATGACCTGTGATTTGAAAATAGGTATAAATTATTATAAATATGCGGATTACTATCGCATTTATTTTTAGTTGTTGTTTTTTTTATTTTGATGGTTCGAGAGCTTTGCAGTCATCATGGTCACGGAGATAAAGCTGCCATAACTTATAATTAATGTTCGCGCAAACACTAAGAAAATTCTAGGTATTTTAAATATAAGACAGATTAGTAAAGGAAAAAAGGTGTATCAAAATATTAGCTATTGAAGATTAAAATGTTCGCTATTCAAGTCCATTCTTAGTGAGTGTTCTAGTGAGTGTTTATTAATGAATTATACAAATTTTATACGGCTAATAATCACGTTTATTTTGGTTTACATTTTACATGTTTTTTATTATTCCGAGACGTTTCGAAAGCTTTGCAGCCATCGTGGACTCTCCGTGACTACGATGGCTGCAAAATAAACGCAAAAGTAAGCTGTAAAAAAGGGGTTTTTACAATCTAAACGAGGGAGTTAGAAATCTCCTTATTCCCATGTATATACCGTGTACCTTAGTAGTTTATTTTTAATTTCTATACTAAGCTACTAAACGTACTTGTATCAAAAAAACAGGGCGACCAATCTTGTCTAGTACTAAAGATAAATTGATACCGGCCAGTGGTTTTGAACCTAGGTCACGGTCGCCTTCACTGCATTATGCATGTAAAATGCAATAAAGAATATATCAATATATTTCCTTGCGAATATTTTACATTTAGCGATGATATTTTTTTTGTGTTGATTAGATTTGACGAAAGCGTGGCAGATTGGTTAGCTAGCACACCAGTTTGTTACACGTTAAGTCCCGGGTTCGATTCCCAGTCGGAGCAAATATTTGTTTAACAGTTTTTTTGTATTATTTATTAATTATATTAAATATTTCAAAATAGTACCCCACTTACAAGTATACAGTGAAGTGATTTAGTCGCGTTTCGGGATCAACTTGTAAGTTGCTGGTTTCACGTAGGCCGGCATAGTTGATATTACTGTTATTTACAGGTATTGAATTATTGTAGCAGTGACATCCATTCATGGACCGCACTTCAGCTTAACATCAAGCGGGGTGCGGTCATATATCGTGTCACAATAAAAATTTAGAAAAGATATTTGAGAGAAATTAGTGCAGACAAAATACTTTATTGCACACAACAGAACATAGAGAGATTACAAAAAGAGGACGTGTATTTTTGACAGCGTTATCGATCTCTACCAACCACTTACTTATTAGTACTTACTTATCTTAGTGATATTGCATTAAGGTACTGCGGTTGATATAAAGATCTTGTATTGTAACCATGAAATATTCTATTATTTATTAAATTTAAATTGGACTTCTAATGTTATTTATTAAGGAAACATACAATTATACAATGTATAAATTAAAATTACACCTCTATTCTGCTAATACTAAAAACCCTAAAAATATAAAAAATAACTAAAATACATTATTAAAAGTCCCTTTAGGCAAGATTCCGAAGATACTGGCAGCGTCCCCCCTTTGAATAACTAGACTAATTCCTTGTCCGAGGTAAAATTCTAATGAAATCTAAAAATTAAATTTATGTATTGTTAATAATTTAATATTGAAACTACCATTTATATATGTTTTTATCATTAGAAATAACAAAAGTAGTACATAGAAATCCAAAATAAATGATGTCCTTTAGCTCTGTATAAAATATCCTTTAAACGTAAATGTAAAATGTAAAGTTAAAGAGTGGTGCAACACATTTTTCTTTTTTCCTTTTACTTAGAAGTACGATACTTTTTACAAATTCGTAAATTATAATATTTGGTGCAACCTGCTGTAAGTATATAATAATTGTCTGATGTTTTCTAAATTGGGTTCGATTCCCCATTCCGATTGGAGCAGACATTATCATTAGCCAGAACATAGGACTGCTGAACATTCCCCTAGGAATCGTCCATTCCTAACGATATAATGCCAGCCATCCGTGACTTTCACTATGTCGTCAGTCCAACTAGTGAGAGGCCTACCTATGCTGCGTCTTCTGGTTTGTGGTCTCCACTCTAGAACCTTGCTTCCCCATCAGTTGTCGGTTCTTCGAGCGATGCGGCCAGCCCATTGCCACTTTAGCTTGAGCATTCTAAGGGCTAGGTCGGCGTTCCGGATTCTATCGCGCGAAGACACACCAAGCATAGCTCTCTCCATTGCCTGCTGGGCGACAATGGGGTCCCAACAGGCCAACATTTAAAGGCCACGTCTCAGTGCCATAGGTCATCACTGGCAACACACACTGGTTGTAGACTCTTGTCTTCAGGCACTGCGGGATGTTTGACGAGAAGATATGACGAAATCGGAACAGTAGTTTATATTTGGATTTGCACACTTGCATATTATTTTCCTTCCTGGATAACATAGCAGTCAGTTTATAGTCTAGATAGATTTATAACCCAATCGATTAGAACTCTTCCTATTTTGTATTTATTGATATTATACCACTGTACCAAGACGACTGTGGTTTGGTGGTAGTGCAATGGCACGGGTTTAAAACCACTTGCCGGTAACCAATGTATCTTTCTTTGTATGTACTTTGGTCGTCCTTTTTCTATGACTTTAATAGCTTAATATAGAAATGTAAAAAATGTAGCGCCACAAAATATGTAAATAAAAATCGTTATTCAGACGCAAATAGTTGATATGTATAATTTATTTACGTCTTAGAAGTACAAATGAGTTGACATTAGAAAATAAACACACTAATGTGTAAGTGAAGAAATAAACAGGAAATATCATTATTTTTCCACGAGAAGGAACAGCTAATTATATGATTAATACAAACAAAGAGTGGTAGGCAGTGAACGTTTACGCTTCCCCCAGTCGCCGTCACTTTTTTTTATTGTGACTGGAGTAAAGTCCATGAATAGAGGCGACTTCCACTTACAGTTAGATAACTTTAAGTAGTAGTCACATTCACTATGGGCCCTAGTTGAAACCGGCAACTTGTACGTCACTTTCCAGTCTGTATACTTGTAAGTGGTGGTACTACTACCCCGTATGGCCAGACTAGGCATCACTACCTACCACTATTGTCATTTGCAACTCGTGCCTGCTATTTATGTCAATAGAACAATGCGGTAGCAATTATTTCTACTCATTCAATTTGAATATTTGAGCCTATTAAACTAAAGGCTGACGAAACATTTGGCTGTCATTACAAAATAAATTGCTTCGTTGTGTCAATTTATTGCTCTTACCAAAATTTTAACACTAGGGCTTTGTTTTTTTTTATACAAATTCAAATTATTAGTTATTATGGGTTATTTTTTAAATTATACATTTCTATACGAAGCTACTTACTAAAGTGCTTGTATCATAGAAACAGGACAACTAAAGTACCAAGTATCAAAGATATATTGGTACCGGTGAGTGGCTTACGTAGCCATTGCATTGCCACTACACCACTGTCGCCTTATACGTAAAAAGTTCGCACTAAAATTGTCCTAATTAATTTCCGTTAAAAACATAAATGTCATTTTTAAACATAATTTATTCTTTGATTTTGTAAGTATTCTATTTTTGACACAATAAAAATATTCAGTCTTCTTCAAAATTTTAACGGGTGCGTTTCATTTCACAACGTCCTTGACCACGCACCGTCAAACATTTTTATATACATACACGGTTAAGTTATACATATTTGCTATAATAATGTTCCTCCATAACCACATATTTGAAAAATTTAACTATGATTGTCACGTCTTTTTTCCTACAGCGATAGGCAGAGACTATGAAGCGCCACTTGCTGACATCCAGACACAACTCCCTTGCTTCCCTCATATCCGACTTTTCATACAAGCTCTACAAATATGGGCAACTTAATTTCTTGAGGATGAGACATCCTCAAGAAATTAATAAATTAAGCGATTTGGTAGGAAAACGCCCCAGGTCTGCTTCGTTTTACGCATCCTCGACATCAGATTTATATTGGGTGCTAAAAGGTGGAATAAATTTAACAATAAATATTTGTAAATGAAATACTATTATACTATAAGTATCAAAATTATTGTATTGTACTATTTTATTTATTGTATTGTACAAATATTTGTTGTACTATTGAACGTATTTGTATTATTTACGATTACATAAAATATTAAAAGAGAAAGACCAGTCAGCAGTGCACATTCAGAATCAAATTGTGAAAGAGATTTGAGAGTTACCGTCATAATGTTTTTCGTCGGCATAATGTTTTAAGAGAATCGGGCCTACGCTCTGATTTTCTTAAAACATGACAGCGGCCTTGCACTAATATTACAATGATCGTAGTTAACCAATCAACGTAGTTACCATTTGTATTTTTTTGATGATTGTTTGCCTTCGATCAATGCAATATCAGTGCAAGTTCATTGATAATAATTCATAAGTTCGCTAATATGAATTAAGAGAATCGGTTGCCTAACGTGCTAAACATTGCGGCAAGCTTGTCGTTAACAGCTGCAGATCTAATTTTTTTATAACCGGGCAGAAACTTGATAGTGGCTCTCCTATCTCCAGCGCTTGAGAAAATTGATTTAAAAACTCACAAATATATAAAGTTCATTAATGGTGTGGCGCTTTTTTCTAATGGACGGTAAGCCAACCGGCTTCGTATGCTAGGCGTTTTGTGGAGCAAGTTTTTTTTATTTCAATCATATTTTGTTATGGTTTTGGCGCCCCCTGAAAATGCCGCCCCTAGAGATCCAAGCCAGGTCGTCAAACATTATGAATGTACGAGCAAAATAATAATTATTAATACTGTAACCAAGCATATACAATTGTAGTGACATCCTTATTTGGGGATAATAGATGTTACACAACAGTTTCATTGCGTGTTGGCAACTCCAATTGATTGTATCATAATTGTTTTGTTTGGTCGCCTTACATAGAGCGCGTATTCAAGTGCGATATCAAAATTTGTAACAATACTAGTAGGTAAACTTAAGATATGGTTTCTTTTCAATTATTTGGTAAATGATTTTCCTTAAACTAATAAGTTTAGAAAAAAATCAACTAATAAGTTCAACTAATAAAATCAATCAAATTGTCACCCCTTTCTGCCATGGGCATAGTCAGAGACAATGGAGCACCACTTTCCACGATCCTGACACAACTCCCTCGCTTCCTTCACATCCACAATTCTCTTCATACAAGCTCTAAGGTGATCGGCACTAGGCAACCTAGCGTTCTTGAGGATGTCTCCGATTTGATCGAAAAAAACCTTCCTGGGCCTGCCTTGTTTAAAGCATCATCCACATCAGATTTATAAATTGCTTTCGTCAATCTACTTTCACTCATTATTTCTATGTGCCCAAACCATCGAAGCATCCCTTTGTCAATCCTTGTCAATCCTTATCGATATATCTTCTTCAAACCAAGTTACAAATCTTACAAAGTGTCATAATATTGCACCTACTTAAGGTCTGTCTTAAGGTCCTAAAGGTTTGAACTGGGGAACTCTTGGTTTTTGAGACCATTTCACTATCACTATATTATTTAATAACTGACATTATATTTCATGATTCAATTTTATTTTAAACACAATTTTATGGTTTGTTTCCTTACTAAATGCAGTTCATTATCCTACTAGACTGCCTAATTCAATAGATTACTGTTATTGTTATTTTAGAAACTAAATAACATTTATTTTTAAATCATAAAAATAATAACACAGTACTTAAGTAATCTTAACACAAACACACAAAACAATAAAATCAGCGTTTACAATGTTAAACGTATAAATAATTTTTTTTATTGTGTCACGACCTCTGACCTCGACCCGCCTGTTGATAAGCAAGAGGAGATCCAAGAGTGATGACGACTGAAACAACCAAGTTAGTTCATGGCTCCCTCAGTCGCCGTCACTATGCCGGCCAAAGGTGCTTCTTCACGCATCGCTTGAAGGATCCAAGGTCATAGGATGGAGAGAACACATGAGCATTCCACTTGTCGATTGTTCTACAAAGAAAAGACGCACCGAACTTTTTAGGAGTTCACGAAGTGGCCTGCACCTACGTCATCAATAACATTGCGGTATCCGAATGTTTGCAAATTGTGATATAAATTGTAATTCAACATATGATAGCACTCTGCCTGATGTTAAGCTGGAGTGCGGTCCATTAATGAGGGCGGTTGCAACCACAATAAAATAACAGCAGTTAGCAGTTACTTATCGGACAAAATTTAAGCAGATCCTGAAAACCGACTGAGTCACTTCACGGTCTGTACACTTGTAAGTGGTGGTACTACCTCGGATTGGCAGACTGGGCGAATGACACCTGCCTACCAGTCTTTATAGGTAGAGTTGTGTAGAGCAGCCTTTTCCACCTGGGGTCTGCGAGCCTATCCCAGGGGGTCAAAATAAGAAAATTACGAAAGCATAATGGTGCAGCCGAATTTAGTAAGACCATTTTGCCTTTTTCAGTTTCAAGATGGAATAATGTGTCAAGTGATAGGTGGCTATCATTTTACATACAAAAACATTGCATTAGAGTTTAATTAAGATTTCGAGAATAAAATAGATTGACCTATGTGAGTAAAAAGTTTTTAGGGGTCCGCGGATAATGGTAAGGTAGCGATAGGGGGTCCGCCCTTGGAAAAGGTGAAACGAAAGTGACAACAATACAATGAAAATAAATGCTCGTAGTATTTTAATGTAATAGGTTTCAAGGCGACCGCGGTGTAATGGCAGTACAGTACAACGAGAGCCGAGTGGCACGGGTTCGAAACCACTCACCGGTACCAATGTATCTTTGATATATGTACTATGGTTGTCCTGTTACTATGATACAAGCAGTTTAGTTGCTTAGTATAGAAATGTATAATAAAAAACAGTTATGTTTTTTGATATAACGGTACTTAGGTATTAAATATAAATCATCGATATAATTGTAAAATTATTAAACACATGATTGTACTCGCACATATATACGCATACATATATATATATATTGTCACTAAGCCATTATTTTTTTGTCAAGTACCACTTGAACTGTACCAATTTGTTTATGACAAACATCGCTGATTATAAATGATGATAGCGATCGTTACCAATAATACCTACCTATTGATTGGTGACGCAATTGCTTTCAATAAAAATAACATTCAGTAACATGCGCGGGGGGATATATAATTCAATATAAAGCCACTGATAAGTTTATAGGCCAATGTTTAAAGCAAACAGGGCATCGATTCTCTTAATACACGACGGCGAAATGACTTGGCAACGACAGCGCACTGCTTTATCAACGTGGGTTTTTGTACTCATGTAAATAATAATATTTAGGGCGACGAACAAGCAGTGAAATTGCGTTGATATTTGACATTGTCGCATAAAAATGATCAGCGAGTAACAAATCTATAAGTAACTACAATACCGTTGATTGCAGAGAGAATACCAAATTTTACTGAATTTTCATTTTCAGATTGACGAAAGCAATTTATAAATCTGATGTGGATGGATGCGTTAAACAAGGCAGGCCCATGAGGGTGTTTTCCGATTAAATCGAAGACATCCTCCAGAAAGCTGGGTTGCCTAGTGTCTATAACCATAGAGCTTGTATGAGGAGAATTGTGGATGTGAGGAAAGCGAGGGAGTTATGTCAGGATCGTGGCAAGTCTCTACCTATCCCCATGGGAAAGAGGCGTGACAATTTGATTGATTCATTCATTAATTTTTATTTGATTTATTAGGAGAATCGGGCCCTTAATCGTTTTCTTCTGAATAAAATATTAAAAGAACCTTCCTCATAAAGATTCTTTTGATATTGTTATTGGCACCTCTAAGTAATCATTTGATCAATATTTAAGTAATAAAGCTGATAGAGAACACATTGATTAAATATTTGTGCGAAAATCTTTCACTTTGATCATGTTTCGAAGGTTACGAGATTTGGGTTATGTGGTTTTAGGCTAATTTATTATTTATTATACAAACCCCATTTATGTACCCTACTAACTTTTATAACTGTAGCGGTAAATTGAACTATAAGGCGACTCTATATTAATTTTTAATTGACAAATTTCGAACCACTCATTTTATGAAACTTTTATTTAGTGTAGCTCCATATATGACAGCGCCCAGCCTGATGTTAAGCTAGAGTGCGGTACATGAATGGAGGCAACAGCTATTTACTACAGGTATCTTTCATATAAACTGATCCCGAAACGCAACTGAGTCACTTGCCGGTAATAAAGGCAACTATACTCCAACTGCATGCCGTACCGAAGTCCGCTACGTCGCGAAGTCCAAGATTCTCTGTATGCCGAATGTAATAAACTATAAGAGATAGAAAATCTCCTAAAAGTAATAAAATAAATAATATATGGCAGATAACACACACACACTCCACTACTAAAAATAAAACCATTGTTTAAAGAAAATGAACTGTATTAGTGGGAGAAATTGATAACTGATCCACCAACTTTGAAATGTACATTATTGAAAATAAACTATTTTTATGATTATTATTTTGAGTGAAAGTAGATTGACGAAAGGAATTTATAAATCTGATGTGGTTGGATGCGTTCAACAAGGCAGGCCCAGGAGAGTGTATTTCGCCCAATTTGACGTTGACGTTAAGCCGAAGTGTGGTCCATGAATGACTGTCACTGCTACTACAATTAAATAACTGTGAGTAGCAATCACATCCACTATGCCGGCCTAGATGGAACCGGCAACTTACAAGCTGATCCCGAAACGTGACCAAATCACTTCACGGTCTGTATACTTGTAAGTGGTGGTACTACCCCGGATCGGCAGACTGGGTACCACTGCCTACCACTCTTTGATAACCAGACCCGAAGCAAATATCCATCTCTTTTTTTTATTAACGCTAACGCTAAAGCTATGAAATTTGCTCCGACCAGGGATCGAACCTGGGACATTACGCGCAACAAACCAGTCGCTAAACCGTTCGTCCACGCCTGTCGTCAAAAATCGGAGACATCCTCAAGAAAGCTAGGTTGCCTAGTGCCCATAACCACAGAGTCTGTATGAAGAGAATTATGGATGTCAAGGAAGCAAGTGAGTTGTGTAAGGATCGTGGTAAGTGGCGCTCCATTGTCTCTGCCTATCCCT
This sequence comes from Tinea trinotella, assembly GCA_905220615.1. Lineage (NCBI taxonomy): Eukaryota > Metazoa > Arthropoda > Insecta > Lepidoptera > Tineidae > Tinea > Tinea trinotella. The sequence goes on from HG992314.1 coordinate 9,137,645, forward strand.
GTGGGAAAAAGGCTTGACAATTTGATTGATTGATATTTTTTAGTACGGTATAACTGTTGTTATTGGAGCGCGATATATATTGGTACAGTCTCTTGAAGGAATAAGGATAACAATTTTAAACTATTAGAGATACGAGTATCAATCAATCAATCAAATTGTCACGCCTTTTTCCCACAGGGATAGGCAGAGACAATGGAGCGCCACTTACCACGATCCTTACACAACTCCCTTGCTTCCCTCACATCCACAATTCTCCTCATACAGGCCCTATGGTTATGGGCACTAGGCAACCTAGCTTTTTTAAGGATGTCTCCGATTTGGTCGGAAAACACTCTCCTAGGCCTGCCTTGTTTAACGCATCCATCCACATCAGATTTATAAATTCCTTTCGTCAATCTACTTTCACTCATCCTTTCCATGTGCCCAAACCATCGAAGCATTCCTTTGTCAATCCTTGTCACTACATCTTCTTTCAAACCACATCTATCACGCAGTGTGCTATTCCTTATTCTATCAGCTATCGTCACTCCACATACACTCCTTAACGACCGCATTTCTACAGCGTTAATTCTACTCTCATGCTTCTTCTGCCATACCCAACCTTCACTTCCATACATTAATGTAGGAACAAGCACCGCATTATGAACAGCCATCCGTGACTTTTGGGACATTTATACGAGTAGTATGTAATAAATGTTATTACGAGCGAAAAAGATATACCATATATAGGTAGATAGGTGTTGGTAGGCTGTCAGTGTCAACGAAGTGATATTCACATTGAACCTCGTCGGGGACAGTAAAGCCTTCGGTTCAAGGATAGTACAAAAATACCACGAAAACAGTCACGCAATACAGTAATTCGTATCCTTATAACATATTCATTTTTACATCAACCTTTTGAAGGTTTTTTATAACTTTACTATTGGAAATAGTGGTAGGTAAACTAAATCATTTACGAAGATACAAACCGTGAAGTGATCAGTCGGGATCAGTTTGTGAGTTGCCGGTTTTAATTAGTAGTTTATCAGTAGCAGTTCTCTCCTATCATGGACCGCACTCCAGCTTAACATTAGGCGGGGTGTTGACAAATATGTCTAGCCACTAAAAAACAAATATGTTGAGGATGAAAAGAGAAAAAATGCAATTTAATTGCAAAATGAATAACAACTATACAGCTGGGTTGATCATTTGAAATCGGTTTAAAAATTAAAGTTGAATGCATACAAGTAACTCCAAAGCAACTTTATATTAGGGTTGCCATACATACTTTGAAAACCAGGATAAAAGGTAGAAAATAACAAGACATTTTAAATTTAATACCAGCGAGCAGACCGCATAACTCAATGAAAATGAGCATTGTTTTGACTTGTTTGAGCTTCAAAATCAAAATTGAGACCGCGCTACACACTGACAATCTATGTTCATTTTCATATACTGTTCAAGCTCATTGAAACTCATTGTCCGAATGAATTAAAGTTGTGTTTGACACTAACAGCAACTGCGTAACTTTTTGACAAATTGGAATGAATTTAATTGTTATTCCCATTGAAGTTGCGCGGTCGGCCCCCAGGAAGCTCTATAAGAATAGTAGTTCACTGTAATACGCACTTAAAACATGGTCTATTGAACTCTTATATTAGCAATCACAGATTCTAATAAAGTGATTAGTTAATAATGGAATAAGAAATCATGAAATAAATTATTATTTCTAATGAAACCCAGGACGTTCCTTAAAAACCAGGACATGTCCTGTAAAAAGTGGACGGTTGGCAAACCTACTTTAAATGAACTGATCCTTTTTGTTTAATTAAGTCCAATTGTTAGCGCAAACATGAGCGTTGATGGCAAATAACGAGTAGAATCTACAATACAACACTTGTGGGAAATATGATCCATTGTATTTTTTTTATTGTGACACATCTGACCTCAACCCTCTTGATGATAAGCAAGAGAAGGTCCAAGAGAGACGAAGACAACATTTTTTATTGCACAAAGAGGAATACATAAAAAGTGTCGATTTTAACTAGGCCGGCATAGTGGATGTGACTGCTTCTTACAGTTTTTAAACTTTAGTAGCTGTCACCTTCATTTATGGATCGCACTCCAGCTTAACATTAGGCGTATATCGAGTCACAATAAAAAAATTAAAAAACTTTTCATTTAGTGATTATATTATATGGGGTGCTATGGTGGGGATAGTATGGGGTGCAAAGTGTGGGTAAGATTTATAATAATACTTAATATTATACATAAATAATAATTAAAACATATAATGAAATATAATAAAGCGACCTTGGTGTAGTGACAGTGCAATGGTTACGCAAACCGAGAGCACGGGTTCAAAACCACTCACCGGTACCAATGTGTCTTAGGTACCAATGTCCTGTTTTATGATACAAGCACTTTAGTTGCTTAGTATAGAAATGTAAAGGACATAATTAATTTTGGGCTTTAATGTATTACTTTTGTAATGTCCAATGATAAAAAATATATAAGTAAATGGTCAATAAAACTAATAACAATTTTGTATTTAATTGCTGTGCAATTGGGTTATTTAGAAAATAAGATATGGATTTTGTATCGTCTGTCAATCACAATGATACACCATATTAACAGTTCTTTGAACTGTCTTAATTATAGTTTGATCATTTTGCACACCTAAACTATGCTAAATAAAGGATATATTTCAATTACATTGTAATCTTCGTACTACAAACTATTTTAAAATGTATATGCAACTGTTAATACAATTAAGCCCAAGTCCCCATACAAAATGTACGTTGTCCAAAATTGTTATTATTATTTGTTTAGAGCATCGATGTTTAATAATAATAATAATAAAACGTTTATTTCAAACAAGGGTTCATACCTTACATTACATTAAAACATAATTACAAAATAAGGTATTAGGCTTTGTTAGTAACAATGAGTGGTAAACTATGTTAGTATTGTTAGTACCTAATAACTATTCATTTATTACAACTAATGACTGTCTCCAGCCAATGTTTTTGGATGGGACAGTCAAACCGTGCAGCAATGGTTTTCAGAATGCTGTTGTGACTACTTCTTAGGCGCTGCAGCAGTGAGGCCGTCTTCTTGCGACGGATCGCGTAGAAGTCGTCTGTTTAAACATCGATGGTTTAGTTTAGAGAGATAGTGAGTGTTTATGCGTTGTCTATGCATGATTAATAAAATCCATGTACCCATGAAATATATGATGACATATATAACATGAAAAATGAAAAACATTAAGCTAATTTAAAGTATATTTAAAAGAAAATAAATATATAAAAATACATCTACAAAGCAAAAACCATTGAAACTCGCTGTAAGTACAAAAATATTGTTTTCATTTACGAACTGCTTTCTTTGTTAAGATACTTGACCTATTTCTTCAATTGCGTAATAAATAACACTTTTTAATAATATTGTGAACATTTTGAACTCAGCACAATGGGTATAATGTATAAATAGCTAGAACGTTACTCTTGAAACTCTATTATTTTGTTTATTTTTTTTACATTTCTATACTAAGTTGTTACTTTGGTATTGGAAAGTGGTTTTGAACCGAAGACTCTCGGTCTGCGTGACTACTTCACTACCACTCACTATTTAACGGTTGCCTTATTAAAACGTCTGTGCTGCTACTCAAAAGTATGAATGTTCAGTCTGCCTTTTGAGAATAGATCTCGAAGTTAAAACCTAATCTTGTAGAGGTAAATATTTTTTATTCAATCAATTAATCAATCAAATTGTCACGTCTTTTCCCACCGAGATAGGCAGAGACAATGGAGCGCCACTTGCCACGATCCTGACACAACTCCCTCGCTTCCATCACATTCACTATTCTCTTCATACAAGCTCTATGGTTATGGCCATATATTTTTTTATTGATATTATATTATTTTAAAACCCTCTAAGCGACCGATTAACATGCGTTAATATGACGCTATAATTATTTTATGTTCATTCCAAAGTTAATGCCTAAATCTACACTATGTGGACTTTAAACTAAAACAAAAAGCATACCCTAGTGATAGTAGACAAAATAAAAGTCCATTGCAAGAATCTCGATGCTCTAGATTCATTACAGCGCCGAACTATCCGAGTCGCAAAGACATGTCGGCTTTAGTTGTCTTCATTTTAAACCGGTCAGGATGTCGGGTTTCAATAAAAAAATATATATATATATGCCAATTCAACTTATACTCATGTAACTAACTGTACCCAAACGGTAATAATTTTAATCTTAATTAGAACGAAGGATTCGAGTTGTGTACTATTTATGTATCTTTGTGCATTCGAGTTTGAAAAGTTACTTATCTTTGAGTGTTTTAATTGTCACTAATTCTAGCTCATCATTATTGTGTATCATACATGTCGTACTCTATTCGTATGCAATTATGCATTTATTATTATTATTTTTTTCTTATTTATTTTTTTAATTTTCACAGTAGGTTAAAATTGCTTAAATACATAAATCTTTATAACTACACTATTGTGGCCCTACATGTTATGACAGCCTGTTATTATCACCTGATGTTAAGCTGGAGTGCGGTCCATATATAAAAGTGACTATTACAGGTAAATAACTGCAAGTAGCAGTTGTATGTCCCGAGACTATTAATCGTTGTGACGAATATTGTCTGTGCGACGACACGTTTGATCATCAATAGTCTCAATTTGGTGGATTTATCCTAGCTTTTATTATTTTGTCGATCGTCGATAAGAGACGATTATCGTTTTAACTTGCCCTACCTAACCCCGGTGAGCTAAATGCTAGGTTTGTAGGAGTAATAATTGAGAGGAAATAATATTTTTCAGACTTTCAAGAGAGACTATGTTGTAGAACATTTTATAAACAAAACGAAGCTAGTGGCATAAAGCCAATTTTAACGATTTCGCCTTGAATACGTCAAGAAGTAGATATACAAAAATGTATGTGGATTTACATTACGGTTTTTCTTTTAAATGTTAAACCTCAATTGCAAGTAAAAGGATCGATGTATGATGAATTGTATGGCATTAAAACATCCAACGTAAAATATTGAGATGTTGCAGAGAATGTAGTTCAGAGTGAAAATTTAATACTAAGAGTGATAGGTAGATTGCAGTTAATACAGTTATTTAACTGTAAGTAGCAGTCGCCGCACTCATGGATCGCACTCCAGCTCCCAATAAATTAAATCTATGTATAATTTAGCATTTAGTTTGGTGGAAATTGACGCATGTAATTCCTAATTTACCATAGTCTGTATACATCATCTTAATATCGCACTCCAATATCTACAAAAAAAGGCAGAGACCATGGAGCGCCACATTCCCTGATCCTGAAACAAGTTTCTCTTTCACATCCACAATTCTTTTCATAAATGAGGAAAGTTTTTTTTTTATTATTTTTTTTTATTGTGGCACGACATCTGACCTCGATTCGCCTGATGATAAGCAAGAGGAGGTCCAAGAGTGAAAAACGGTCGGTCACTATGCCGGCCTAAGTTCTGTGGTTTTACAGATAACCATAGTTATACCAACCACATGAAACAGATCCAATATGATTAGACTAGGTACTTTTAAGTACAAAAATTATGATGAAAGTTAGAAGAGATTCGATGTCAGTTCGAAATGTGTTTCCAAAGATGCGACTTTAGATGCGACTTCTCACCTCGACTTTCCTGATGGTAAGCAATGGGTGGTCGAAGAACGCCGACGACTGAAAAACGGTCACTATGCCGACTAATAATAACATGGCGACAATGGTGTCAAGTAAAGCACATTATATCAAAGATACATTGGTATCGTATCTTTGATGTAATGTACTTTGATTGCCCCTTTTCTATAATACCACACTTTTAGTAGCTTCGTATAAAAATGTGGAAAAAAATTGGCACCTATTTTGTTGTAGATAAATTGAAAACTATGAAAACCCAAGATTTTTTATCCTTCATAGAAAGTGCATCTATCAAAACAATCACTCATGTTATTGATTATGAGGTAATTATGTGGTTACCTTTATTATTTATATATTTAACTTTAACATTAAGTAGTATTTTCTTTGATTTTGCGCGAACATTGATTAATGAATTAAACAAATTTTATGTGGCTTACTATCGCGTGACCACGATGGATGCAAAGCTCTCGAAACGTCGGAATAATAAAAGAAAATGTTTAATTCATTACTTTAACATTGTTTCTATCACGTCTCTTTATTGCCTGTCGGGAGAAGCATCTGCATTCTGTCAATAGATATAAGTATTTCGTAGTTAGTAACTGAAAAACTTGCAATAAATAATCATAGAATAGTGTCAGATTCTAGAAGTAGTTTTTGTACATGAGGTGTAGGATAGAGTACTTAGTTTAATAACAAGCTTAGTGTACATACTGGGTGTTACAGAATAAGCCGTAAAAATTATGATAAATTTTTAAGTCAAAAATATTGCCAACCCTAGTATCTGTCATGTCAGAAGGCAAAGATTATTATTACAGAGGAATAATAATTTTACTTTAACCATTTTTTCTTTTTTTGTTCGCAAAGGTTTGCTATCTCAATCATCCTAATATGCTCAAAATGAAATGGCATATTGTAATGTCACAATAAAAAAAAAAAAAAAAAAAAAAATGGCTTGAAAATAAAAATAAAAACAATATTCTGTCAAATTCAAATCATCTTAACAAAAGTTTTGAAATTTGTTCATTTTCCAACTACTCGTATGTTCTAAAAATGTCTGTATGTCTGATCGTCGTTGATCGTTCATACGCCATTTGCGAACACCAAAATATTAGGTGTCGTATCTACGCCATTTTACCTAATATCATTGGTCTTTACCCTGTAAGTTTTACTATTGCATTTGGAAATACGAGTATAATGCAGAATAAGTGTTCAATAAGGCCAATGTATGACACAACACAGGGTAAAAAAACGCATGTATTTTGGGTATTAAAAAGAGTTAAAGTAAAAAAATCCGGAAAACAAAAATACAAAACTAAAAATATAATACAAATATTTTTAAATGTTTGGTACAAGAAAACCCAGATGATAAGATTAGAAAACTACTTTAAAATAATATTTATTTTACTTTAATACTACTAATTTTTACTTTAATTACTTTAATTATACTATTTTAATATTTGGATTAAAAACAATAATATGGTACATTGATACATATTATATTATATATACGTATCAGGTATATGTCTAAATACGAAACCCTAAAATTCATCGTTTGATTAGATTAAGTCGATAACATGTCTTAGATGGTAGATTGCATGTTATCAAGCCGCAAAACACTGTTATTGTTATCTATAGCAGTATTTATGAAGTTATATAATGATACTTATGCATTTTCTCGATCTCTGTTAAGTGTATAGTTGTATAAGAGGGAAGGTCTAAATGTTTATTAAATGGCAGGGAAGATGGGTGAAATCAAATAATTTTAATATCAATCAGTAGTCGAGTGCATATTTTCTTTATAGAACAATCGACAAGTGGAATGCTTTACCAGCCCATGTGTTCTCTTCCTCCTATAGCCTTGGATCCTTTAAGCGATGCGTGAAGAAGCACCTTTGGCCGGCATAGTGGCGGCGTCTGAGACAGCCGTGTACTAACTCGGTTGTTTCAGTCGTCGGCACTTTTGGATCTCCTCTTGCTTATCATCAGGCAGGTCGAAGTTAAATGTCGGGTCACAATAAAAAAAAATAAAAAAATATGAAAAGAAGTAAATTATTTATATATATTCTCCCTTAAGTCGAATATATTTTTAATTAATAAGTGAATTTATTTAATAATCAATGAAATGTCTTTATTACTAAAATATACACAAACATATATTGAACTATAAATAAAAAGTATTCTCCAGAGACATCCTATTAGAGATAGTCCCAAGGAGACTGGCAACATTTCCCCTTTGTATAGCAAGGCTAATATAATTGCCAGTCTCCAGACTTCTCCGTCAACCGCTTGGACAACTCCTTGGCGCTTGGCTGAAGGTCCCCTAAGGCCCAACGTCTTGACTCAAACTCAACAACGCCGAGGTTGGCGTTTCTCAGCAGAAATCACCGCACTTCCCGCGCTTAACGAGCTCTCCTGAATGTGAGATAGGGCTAATGTGTCTACACATATCGCATCCTACACCAGACCTGCCACAGTTTTCACAGCCCAGCGATCATGCCGTCATGACTCTTGCCGAATAATAATACTAAAACAGAATTTATTATCAATTTTAATTCATCATCAGCCAGAAGGCGTCCACTGCTAAACATAGGCCTCCCCCTTAGAATGCCATTTCGAACGACAATTTTAATAATATTAAAAAATATATTTTTAATAATTTTACTGGTATTTTTTTTTACTGATAAATTGTTGATGTTGATCAGTTTTGTTTTCGATGGCTGGATAAAGTTCTTAAGGTTAAATGTTTTATTGAATATTTAATCTTATCATTCATTAGCAGTTTTTCCTCGAGCGTCTTCTATCACGAGGTCAAATGCGTTTAATATGAGTTTAGTTTTCTGCAGTGTACCTACATTCGTGAGGCCCATTTGCAATTCGCAACCTTGCGGACCGGACCTAACCTTCAGGAAGGCAGTCACGTAACTTTTTTTTTCACTTTTCTATACTAAGCTACTAAAAGTGCTTGTATCAAGGACATGTTGATACCGCCAAGTGGGTATGAACCATACCTACCCAACCAACCAACCAACCATCCAAAGTGGGTATGGTTTTGGGTGACCATTTTGCTACCTTGTGACCTTGTTTGCAGTTTATTCACTGAGACTCGACTGTAGAGGAAGCTAGATGATGGGCTAAAGAAAGTCTAAGAAACCCGACGACTAAAAAAATATCTTCAGTGTTCGGTATGCCTGCCTTCAAACGACTGGATTTAAAAATGTATTTGAGAACTCATAATAGGAGTTCATTTTAATGTTTCCGAGTGGGATGCTGTTGCCAAAGTTCAATAACATTGACCGCTCTTTGTTATTAGGTATATTTTTGGATGCACATATTTTTTTAGGTGTGGCAAAAAGAGATTTGCCCATCCGATCCGGGGTAGATTGTTATTAGTAATTAGTAAATTATAAGTAAAACTAGATTAGGATTAGATTAGAAAATATTACAATTATTAAATAAAAATATTAAAATTAGTTTAGAAAATATTACAATTATTAAATAAAAATATTAAATTTAACCATCGATCTCCAATAGTCTGATTTTCTTTTTATATATTTGCTTCTCATAGAAAAATATGTCGTGATTTGTATGCAATGCGTTGTATTGACTAATGAGTCGGTTTAGCGCTGAAAACGTTCAGGATTGGTTCTCGATCCAACGTTTCGTGCTAGTATAGAATGCTATTTTTGACAGCAAGTGCGTGGAGTCTATCAAACCGAAACCATTTATCAGCTTATAAAAGAACATTCCATCAGGTACCCATGGTATCTGCGCTGCTACAATGAGCTCATTTTAAAATGATTTAATCTCACATAGCTTGGCTAATATTTTCGCTGATGGAAACTTTATTCCGTTTATTTATAATTTCATCGATTAAATATATTTCATCAATCAAATTATTTATAATTTCATCAAAGGCGATCGTGGTGTAGTGGCAGTGCAATGGTTACACTAACCGGAGAGCACGAGTTCGCAGTAAATAAATATTACGTCAATTGATCATAGTAGTACTTTTATGTATCTAATTGCACAATTAAAACAATGATTCAAATGGATGTGAGCGTAAACAATTCTTATCTCTTTATTATTCATGTCGGTAATAATTTTATTACACTTTATAAACTAGTTATAAATATTTACATTGAACTTGACAGGAGAATAAATAAACAATTTAATCTTAAATGATGTAGAAGATTAACATAAAGGATTTCACATAGCTTATTGTCGCCTATGGCTTTTTTATTTGTTTCCTTTCTTAGTATTTTTAGGGATTTTGCAGTCATGGTATACTACTTATTTATGCCCGGTTCCTAACTAAGAGTGGTAGGCAGTGGTACCCAGTCTGCCGATCCGGGGTAGTACCACCACTTATACAGACCGTGAAGTGATTTGGTCACGTTTCGGAATCAGCTTGTAAGTTGCCGGTTCCATTTAGGCCGGCATAGTGGATGTGATTGCTACTCACAGTTATTGAATTGTGGTAGCAGTGACATTCATTCATGGACCACACTTGGCTTAACATCAAGCGAAGTGCTGTCATATGTCGAGTCACAATAAAAAAAAAACTTTCCGTCATCGGTAACAGTAACCATTCCTTGATCATTACACAATTCACTGACGTTTAAAAAAAACAGTTTTACTCTTTTTCATACTTTATGATAGTAGTTGTCGGTAACTTGACTTACGAGGGGTATTTTATAAGAACGGTTTTTACCTACATCTGGTAAATATTTAATTGTTCGTATAAAAACGATCCGTTTATTTGATATAGGAACCGGGCGTTATTCGCTAATTTTATGTACGAGTATATATTATATCTTTTCAAAAACATAGATATGAAATTAAACAACAATTTAATCTTAAATGATGTAAAAGTTTAACATAAAGGACTTTACATAGCTTACTCTATATCGCATTTGTTTTTATTTTGTTGTTTTTCATAAGAGGTTTTTGGATATTTTGCATTCATTTGATGCTGCTGATTTAATTGATGTTTTTATATTTTTCTTTAATATTAGGAGCCGTAAAATAAATCGATTTTTAAGTCGACTTACAATCAGGCAAGACGAAGTCAGATATCACGTCTGATGTCAAAGTCAGATGTTGGATGGATGGATGGATGCAGTGAGGTGTGATAAATGTAAATTAAAAGAGTTTGTAGCAAACGACAAGTATTGAAAAAGTAAGGTTGCGTCGGTTTGGGCACATTAAAAGGATAAATGTAAAGAGATTGACTAATTGTAGAAGGATAAAACAGGACGAACCGAACTTTTTTAATAAATAGATTTCGCTTTCTAATGAAAATCTATTATTGCACAATCCGATCATTATGAATTCAAAATATTTGTGAAATGATTAGAACATAAAACGTAGCTAATGTGTTACTAATTAATTTATTTATTATTACGGCTGACCGTAATGGTCTTATCGGCGCGGCATGTTTAAAAAGTAATTACTTGAAATATCTATACTTACTACTTATTAAAAAGGGTAATTATTTATTTATGAATCGGAAGACACACCGTAGGGGTAGGCCTCCCACTAGGTGGACTGACAACATAGTGAAAGTCTAGATGCCACTGGCATCTTGTCTTTCGAAATAGGGTTCTAGGGGCGTCATCATCTTCTGGCTGATGGTGTTTATTTATATTTATTTTTTCTTGGGGCTCCAAATATGACAACACCCTGCCTGAGCAAGTAGCAGTCTCATGCACATGCGGCCTGGGTAATACTTAGATCGGCAGACTGGGTAATTGTCTTAACTATTATTTGTATCCTATTGTATATAAGGATTTATATCTATATAGTTTATATGCGTATATCAATTTTTTAAAACTTTTATTGTGCACCGTATCCTTTATTTTTTTACTCTGTTTAGTACCTAAGGCGGAGAATGTCTAGTGACATTAGGTACGCCCTTGTACAGTCAGCATCAGATATATGTGAGCACGCAATCTGATCAAAAGTATCTATACAATCAGGGTGGTCATAAATATCTACACACATTAGTTGTCATAATAATGTGAGCATTCAATGCGTCAAAAATATCTATACAATCAGTTAGTCAAAAATATCTATACAATCAGTTAGTCAAAAATATCTACACACTTACTTGTCAAAAATATGTCAACAGACAATTCAGTAATTTTTTTTAAAATAATACATATTATATGAGTATGTAGATATTTTTGACGCACTGAATGCTCACATTATTATGACAACTAATGGTGTGTAGATACTTATGATCACCCTGAATTTGTACATACTTTTGATCACATTGCGTGCTCAGATATATCTGATGCTGACTGTACCTAATGTACAATAAATTTCTAAATAAATGAATATGTAATTTATTTATACAGTTATTAAGGAAGCAGTTTTATATGAAATCCAATGGTTACTAAGTTATGTGTATGTTATTTGGTATTCAGAAATAATGACAAGCCTGGAATGTGTGTTTTTTAATTTTTAATTATAGAAATGAAGAAATATCGTTTGACAGTTTAAAATCGTTTAGACTACTTGCAGCGTTTTAAAGTGTAGCAGGCAGACAGTTAGTGGTCATTTGCTCAGTCTACCGGATAGTACCAGCACTACCGTAAAGTTACTCATCGCGTTTTGGGATAAGCTTTAAAGTTGCCTGTTTCAATCAGGCCGGCATATTAACTTCTTTTTCCTGTGTCAGCACCCGGCTTGATTTTAAGCTGGATTGCGTGTATGGAGTGTAAATGGAGGCAGCTAAATAAATAGACGCATACATTATGTCGTCTGTCGTTAAATGCTAAGTTTACCAAAGCCACTTAGTAGGGATTGATTAACTTAATTGACTCTAATATTGACTTGAACAAATGCGGAAAATATTTGTAAATCTACGTATACCTGCAATTCTTTGTCCGACCTTCGAGCGTATGAATTTTCATATAGGAATAAACATATTATTGTAGATAGATTGTTGTACATAAATTAGTATTACATACAGTCCGCGAGGGTTAAGCTAAACATGCAGATGTGAGAGCACATTAGTGTTTGTACTCACACGAAATAGTGTAAGCATTACTGTAGATGTGACGTCGACCTAGAGCCCGACGCATTTATAAGGGTTTTTTTAAAAAATTTATTGTGACTCGACATATGACAGCAACCCTCTTGATGTTAGGTCGAAGTGTGGTCCATGAATGAATGTCACTGCTACTACAATTCAATAACTGTGAGTAGCAATCACATCCACTGTGCCGGCCTAGTTGGAACCGGCAACTTAAAAGCTGATCCCGAAGCGCGACCAAATCACTTTACGGTCTATATAATTGTAAGTGGTGGTACTACTCCGGATGAGCAGACTGGGTACCACTGCCTACCACTCAAATGCGACGGGCTCTAGGTCGCATTAGTCAATCTCTTTACATTAATACTTTTAATTTGCCCAAACCGACGCAACATTACTTTTTCAATACTTTGCACACGCTATAACCTCTTTTAATTTACACTTATCACACCTCACTGTATCCAATCATTAGCCCACACTATTTAATAACCGCATTTATACAACATCTGACTTAAAAAGTGATTTATTTTACGGCTTCTATTAATTTAATAATTTAAAAATATAAAAAATAGTTGTCTCCCACCGGTGGTCAGGGCTCCTGAAAAAGGAACAACACGCGCCGTGTCCAGGAGTACCGCTTTTTGAATCAAACGCTTGATCCAGCTACCTAACGAGAGCCTCTTTAGGTGTTCATCGAGGCTCTTGGCTATTAAACCATTGGCAGTCACGATTATTGGCACAATGATTGCTGCATCCACCTCCCACATGTCGACAACCTCGCGAGCCAGATCAAGATACTTTATTTGCTTATCTTTCTCAGCTTTTACGAGCTTTCAGATTCTATTATCATCATTATTATCATTTGTATTTTGTATAGTTTTATTGTATTTTGTATAGTATTATGTATATCATTTGTATAGTTTAGAGCGATTGGTAGTGTTTCTGAAGTAATTTTGTGTTATTCAGTAACCTCTTGAGTTTGAAGTGATATATCAAACATGCAGTTTCACCCTTGCGCCCACCCGCGCTGAGTTACTTAGGTACATAAATCAGGCTTTAAAGGTGACATTGATCAGTCAGTGCGCCCATAACTAATAAACATTTACTTCATAACAAATCACAAAAGGCATTATTGTCAAATAATGTTTTACAATGTATCTCTTTGTTTGCATATTCGAGCGTGACACATTGTTTTCATAACTCTCGCTGTTGCTAAGTGAACATAACAGAACTTTATACAAGGACGTTTTATTTCGTGTAGTTCTGTTCAACCAAGAACAAGATTCAAAGACTGAGTATTTATTGGTAGAATGAACTGAGCAACAGCAAGAAGCAGTTGCTAGTGCGACAAATCAAATATGATATAATGCTATTTGAATAAGAATAGGACGGGCTGTTGACTAACTTCACTTGACTGAATTAAAGGTGTCTTTCTCTTGACGTTCCGCGAAGAAAAGGACACCATACTAAAGTGAAGTTGTATGGTTAAACGTCACAAAATGGCGCCGATTCGGTCCTATTCTTATTTTAATCGCATTATACTTATAAGTTATAAGTTAAGTTAGAGGTTTAGTATGAGATTTGATGCCGTGATATCTTAATACATTAGGCTGACGGAAATGCTATGAAATTGCGTCGCGGTCGCAAGTGACCAATCAACGTTGTTTACCCATTGATTTGTTATTCGGCGATTGTTTACGAAGTTATCAAAAATTCAAGGCGACCGTAGAGTAGTGGCAGTGCAATGGCTTCGTGAGCCGAGTGGCACGGATTCGAAACCACTCACCGGTACCAATGTATCTTTGATATATGTACTTTGGTTGTCCTGTTTTTATGATACAAGCACTTTTGTAGCTTAGTATAGATATGTATTATATAATAATAAAAAAATGGTGCAAGTTCGTTATTACGCTGTCGTGTATCTCGACTTACCTGATGATGGTAACTGATTGGCCCAAAAGCTGAAAAGAAACACTTTATTTTATGTTTTTTTACCTTTTCGCTTGTTGATACCAAGGTTATAGGATGGGAAAATCACAAAGGATTGGATTTATTTTATTATTAGAAACTGTATATTTGTTTTTCTATTCCTGTCATGTCCAGTCCATTTATTACCTAATTAATGAATGATGTAAATTATACTGTTAACAGCTGTCCACGAGCACCGCAAGGTCGTCCATCCGCATAGAGTAGTTGTTGGGTAAACAAAACGGTATTATAGCATTGAACGTTTCAATGGATTAGAGAAAATGTAACGTAAACATTGGATGCGGTATTATTTGAATTGTGTCAGCCGGTTGTACCAAAAAAGTTTCAATTTACAAATTTAGTTTTACTTTATACTTGTTATATTATGTTTACTATTACGGAATCGTGAATTGTTAATAATTTTATATCGAAACTACCATTTATATATGTTTTTATCATTAGAAATAACAAAAGTAGTACATAGAAACCTAAAATGAATGATGTCCTTTAGCTCTGTATTAAATATCCTTTAAACGTAAATGTAAAATGTGAAGTTAAAGAGTGGTGCAACCCATTTTTCTTTTTTTCTTTTACTTATACGATACTTTTTACAAATTCGTAAATTATAATTTTGGTACAACCGGCTGTATGAGTTGTACGAAGGCGTTCTTACTGGTCACATTTATTGTCTCCAAAGTACGGCTTTATTCGACTTTAGTATTAATTCTAATTTTCTAATAGAGGTGGATCGTTCGCCTCACGGGAGGTCCAACTATTACCCATGCTTAAATGTCCGCATCAAAAACAGCATTTTTTTTTACAAAAATACAATGAACCTAATTTCCTAATTTTATCCTAATAATAAACTCAATTTTCAATATTCTTATTATTTGTTTAATAGTTTTATTTGAATATGGTTATTATGAATGGACAGAGAAAGTCAGCGGCATTAAGTCTGGTATTGTACAAATAAAATAAAGTTATCTTTAAATATATTTTGCCCTATAAATTCAATAGATTATTTTTTCCTGAACATTGAAATAATACTTTTATTATTGTGACTCGACATCTGACCTCGACCTGCCTGATAAATTGATTGTACAAATATAATAAATTAGTAAAAAAAAAGAATACAGTTTGATCTAAATGATTATTTAAACTGGAATTGTCCGCATCATACTAAATATTGGTCACTTATGTGTAAATTAAATTGTAGTTCACTGATCTCAAAGATGTTTGACCCTTTGGTTTATTTAACTATTATACTTGATATTCCACATCATACGCCCCGCTATCAATGTCTGATAATTAATTATATGTGTGAGTCATTTGCATCAGTTTTGCCTTTATCACTGTTATTGCTGTGCTCATAACCTTTGAATCACAGATTTCCTGAATTACACAGGATTTGCGCGATTTTGCATGTAACAATTTTTGTTCTATTTATTAGACCTCGCCGTGGTTAACGAACTTTATTTGGTTCTAGTAAAATCTCGAATCTTAGAATATGTATTAACTTGTAGCAAAATTACAGCTTAATAGAAGGTGTACTATGTCAGTACACCTGCAATGATTGTACAATACAATACAATACAATGATTGAAATCTAATCTGGATTTATAATTAGAATTAAATCCGAACCGAAAAAATATGTAAATGGATGCGACTGCTACTTACAGTTGTTTAACTATAGTAGCACTATATATTTAAAAAAAATAGTAATAAATTCCGGTATTATGATTATATCGGAATTCTATTTTATTTGGTACTTCGTAAACGATAGTATAGTTAGGTTACATACTTCTAATTAAAAAATTTCTCTGTTTATGTTCCTGGGGTCTCCATTATTTCTAACTAGAGCAGTCGTTCGCGAATAAAAATATTAGGTACCATATCCAAACTGTAACCAATTTAATTATAATTAATGTTTCGTAGACGGAATCAATTCTATTTGTAAACACTTCCTCACGCAAATTTTCCTCTGGACCAATGTTTTGTATTTTGTTTGGAATGTCGACATACGACGATACAATACGACATACATTTAAAACTAAAAATAATACTTTATAGCGCTAGAATTATAGACAAGTTAAAAAACAAGAAACGGGCAGAGTTTTATCGACAGATCAAACCTACACAAGCCCTAATCCTAATAATTGCTCTAAAGTCTTTAACCTCCGATTAGCCTCTCGTGTATGAATACTTTTATATCGTACTGTCAAATAGTTTTACTACTACTCGTAAAATTAGAAAATCACTTCTTGAATTCTATACACGACTGGAGCATTACCTGGTCTAATTAACTCTTGCACGGAGCACTGTTTGCACCTCTGGGATTGCTCTGCCAAATACGGCCAAAGACGGCTCTTTTCAATGCCCTGGAGCCATTGCAAGACCGAGCTATCAGAGTTATGGGAGATACAGAGGCCGCGGGAACCCTGCAACCCCTGCAGTTTTGCAGAGACATGGCAGCTCTGTGTGTCCTTAATCGCCTACACTAAGGAAAATGATTTAAAGAGCTATTTAACCTCGTTCCTACTTTGTCTATTTATTTTATTTTATTTAAATAGACATTATTCTATATTTTTTTAAAGAGTTAATGTCGCTTGGCAAGTAAATGTTATTTACCCTTGTTTCTGAACTACTTTAAATTGTGAGTGTAATCCATTGAAAGCGACCGTGGTCTGCTGGTAGTAAAATAGTCAAAACCACTTGCCGGTGCCAATGTATCTTTGATATATGTATTTTGGTCGTTCTGTTTCTATGACACATACATGTTTAGTAGTTTAGTAGAGAAATATTCAAAAATATATATAATTTATGTGAAAGTATTATACAATAATATTATTATGAATTACATTATGAAACCAAATTCAGTCTTTCAATTTATTTTGACGGTGTAGTTGGAATTGAGGCGACCGTGGTGTAATGGCAGTGCAATGGTTACGCAAACCGAGAACACTAGTTCGAGCGCACCCACCGGTACCAATGTATCTTTGATTGTCCTGTTTCTATGATACAAGCACTTTAGTAGCTAAGTATATAAATATATATAAAAAATATGCAAAGTTATTTTAGAACTCTCGATTAAATAGTAGGTCAAACATAAAAACTAACCACGCAGATGCAAGCTAGTTTATCTACAGTTGGCAACAGTGTGTGTTTCCTTTGTGTCTAAATGAATTTCATAATATGTTTATTACTCATACTAATATGTTTATACTTATAAATCTCATGAGAATGTATACGTTAAACGAGGCAGGCCCAAGAGGGTGTGTGCCGATCAAATCGGAGACATCCTCAAGAAAGATAGGTTGCCTAGTGCCTATAACCATAAAGCTTGTAATGAAGAGAATTGTGAATGTGAAGAAAGCGAGAGAGTTGTGTCAGGCTTGTGGCAAGTGGCGCCCCATTGTCTCTGCCTATCCCTGCGGGAAAAAGGCGTAACAATTTGATTCATTGATTTATTACTCATAATATTATGTTTATTCGTTCAATTTTTTGTTTTCATTAATATTTTTTGTAAAACAATAAGCTGCGTTAATGTTTTCTTTTTTAATTTTACTCTGAAATAATTTAATGACGTAATTAATTGGCAGTACGCTAAAATACGTCGTTTCTTTGTAGACAAGTGGAATGCTTTACCAGCATCTGTTATCCTAATTCCTAAACCTTGGTTCGTTAGGTGTGGTCAGAATTTTCAAACAATTTTTTTTGCATTTTTTTAAGTATGATATTTTCTTAAAGTAGGATATTTTAGAAATATTCTCTGAAAATTTAAAGTAAATCCGACAAATACTTTACGAGTTATTCAATAATTAATAAAGGGTATAAATTGTAGGTGGATTCAAGATGTGTAGGATTCAATCAGAATAATAAGACTACACCTAACCCCTTAAGCGATGCGTGAAAAAGCTCCTTTGGTCGGCATAGTAACGGCATCTGATAGTTATTTGCCTTAAAACAATTTAGCTTTAGCTACTCGATCGATGGAAGCTAGCATCTCTGCGTATACTTAACGATTTATCACGTCCTTAGACCGGGAGACGTCAGATCTATTTAAAAAGTGTGATGTTACCCCCACGTCTGGACGTCATATGGTACATCTAAACTTAGCATCTATTGATCATAGTTTTCCTAAGGGCAAACCTTTATTTACTAGATTGGTGGACAGTGGTGCCCAATCTGCCAATCTGCGGCATTACCACCACTTACAAGACTTATGACACTTATGACGTGTAAGTTGCCAGTTTCAACTAGGCCGGCATACTTTCAGTTATTTAACTGTAGTAGTATTCCAGCTTAACATCAGGCGGTGTGTTCTGTTATATATAGAGTCAAAAAAATGCATAGATAGAAAATGTCTGAGCAAACATATTTTGTACACTACGCAATAATTAACCCGACATAATAATGTATAATCTTGCTTTTTTATCTTTATTTTTGTTGGGCTTTAAGCATTTTTTGCTTATTTCCAGCCTATAGTTAACCTTAATGAACAATCTACCCCGTCAACCCATACAATTAATCTACGCCGCCTAATCTACGCCTAATATTTACAAAATTACTTAACATTCTAGCCGAAGTCGACAATAAATATAATATTGCTAATTTAGTAATACTGACAAAAAAAAACATAATTAAATGGTAATAAATTAAGTCATCAATGCAAAAACTATATCAAGTTTAAGAATAAGCAAAAAATTACGTCCTTCGCTTTATTCAGTGGACATTTTAATGTCATTAGTTTTGTTGCCAACTCGCTATTTTGAGTGGTTTACTTTAAATAATATAAATCGATAATTAATGCAAATTTTTCCGTTTTATTTCTTCCGTGATTTAGACGGTTATAAGTCCTTTTTGATTCCTTGCATAGAATAAATAAAGAAACGGCGGTGTTATTAAATTAATTACTACACGCACAGTTTTTATACTATGTATTTACTTGTTTGAAGCATACTTATTTTATTTGGGTTGCCCAGTGCCCATAAACGTAGAGCTTGTATGAAGAGAATTGTGGATGTGAGGGAAGCTAGGGAGTTGTGTCATAGGATCGTGGGAAATGGGCGTAACAATTTGATTGATTTATTTCTGTTTTGATTTATGAAAATTTAACTATGTTTTACGTAAGTGTGTGTTATAAAGATATAAACTTCATTATCAGCCAGAAGACGTCCACTGCTGAACATAGGCCTCCCTTTTCAACGCCATTCCTAACGACAAGATGCCAGCTGCATACATCGGTTATTTGTGACTTTCACTATGTCGTCAGTCCACCTATCAAACTATTATTTAAATCCAATGGAATGCATATTACACACACGTAATTTCTTCATTTTAAACAAAATTATACACACGTCCTTTCAGCGATCTTTACCTCCAAAGATCTTGGAAACGGATAATCAAATCAAATTGTCACGCCTTTTTCCTACAGGGATAGGCAGAGACAATAGAGCGCCACTGGGCACGATCCTTACACAACTCCCTTGCTTCTTTGAAACAGATAATCTTACTTATTATTCGTTTTTTTAGGTTTGTATAGGTATCCTCTATCCAGATATATCAGATTTATCGTTCGCGAAAACTTTCAAAATAATTAAGCCGAAATGACGCGGCCGTCCACCGCATTTGCGCACACGAGAAAACATAAAATATGAATGCAACACATCGAAAATGCAATTGTAATTGGTCATTCAGTTGCTGGTTAGACACAAAAGGAGGAGCACGCTGATAAAGTATAACAGTGTAGTTAGAAATATTTGCATTCACACATTTAAATAAACTAATAAAATGGAGGTGCGCGTCATTTATAGTTCGACAAGCTATACATTGGTTTGTGGAAATTGTGAAGGTTATTTCCATTTTGGGTGGAAAATTTGGGTGGCTATTAAATCTTAATACTAAGAGAGATTTTATTGTCGAAGGAAATGATAACATTAAGTTTACTACGTAGAATTTATTAAAGTGTGTTCGAAATAGGTTTGTGTTAGTTTCACTCGCATATATACAAGTAGAATATATCCAATATATATGGTGTCTATTATAGTATTAAAATAAGTTTGACGTAATAATTATACTGTAAAAAAATATACAATTTAAATAAATTATTAACACTAGATATAAGTATTTGCATGCTAATTACATAAGCTGATAAGGCAGACACAACTATTGTATTTGGAAACCCTTAACAGAGCAAATAAATAATTGTTATTATTATGATAAAACGCTTCCGAAAATAAAGTCGGGTTCTGATCCTAAAAAAACACTATCACCACCCCACTTTATTTTGTATGTGTAGTGGCAAGGGGAGGTGACGACTGAGGCAACCGTATATTAAAACGTTTTTTTCAGTCGTCGGCACTTTTAGACTAGAGGTAATCGTGGTCAGATTTGACGTATCAATTAAAATGAGGTCCAAAAGCGCTGACAACTGAAAAATCCTCTCAGTTGTTTCAGTCGCCGTCACATTTTCAACCAGGAGTGTTTTTCCTATGCTTAGCTTGGAGGATCCAGGGATAGGGATTATTTTAAGTAAACAGGCTCAGTCGCCTTTTGAAAGTTGAAGCTTGAAAGTTGACATCTGACCTCGACTTGCCTGATGGTAATCCAAGAGTGCCAACGACTGAAAATATCGATTTAGTTCATGGTACAGCTTGTATGAAGAGAATTGTGGATGCGAGGGTAGCGAGGGAGTTGTGTCAGGATCGTGGCAAGTAGTGCTCCATTGTCTCATCCTATCTTTGTGGGAAAAAGGCGTGACAATTTGATTGATTGACTGATTGATTCATGGCTGTCTGAGTTTTCTAAATGACCTAGCAGAAATGTTATTTTATTTATGTACGTGTCTATCTATTAAACTATTTATATGACATGAACGTGCTTATATCACATAAAATGGGCGACCAAAGTACACATATCAAAGATACATTGGTACCAGAAACCATTTTACTACTAATACATCATGGTAGCTATTTATTGAATTTAAGTAAAAGGCCTGTATTCTGGACACACTGTATACTGGAGGCCAAAATCAGGAACATTGTTCCTCTGCAGTGCGCATAACCCTAGAGCATGTATGAAGAGAATCGTATGTTGTGAAGGAAGCAAAAATGTTGTGTCAGGATCGTGGAAAGTAGTGCTCCGTTGGCTCTGCCTCCTTGTATGTTAAGCTGGAGTGTGGTCCACGGATGGTCGCTACTACAGTTAAAAAACTGCTACAAAAGTTGAATAACCGTTTAATTAAAAGGCGACCGTGGTGCAGTGGCAGTGCAATGGTTACGCAAACGGAAGAGCACGGGTTCGAAACCACTCACCGGTACTAATGTATCTTTGATATATGCACTTTGGTCGTTCTGTTTCTATGATACAAGCACTTTAGTAACTTAGTATAGAAATGTATGATAAAATAATAATTAAAAAAAACTGCAAGTAGCAGTCGCACCCATTACCCTGACCTAGTTGCAACCTACGAAGCTGATCCCGAAACGCGACTTAGTCACTACATGGTTTGTACAACTGTAGGAATCAAGGCGTAAAGTAATGATGAATTAAAGCTGAACCTGCGTTATTTTTATGATTTTCAAAAAGCTTTTACGATAAACACCAATAAAATTGCTAATGTTGTTTACCTGTCTAATATGATCAATGATTCACTTCAGCTTCAATGGAGTATGTCATAATATAGCCTAGCTTTCTTTCATGGATCGACTGCCTAAATTCAATATACAGTAACAATTTATTTATCACGCGCTACCAGCAAAGATGCCCCTACACGAATGATATTATAAAAATAAAAGACGTAGATACGTTATATGCGCTCCGAAAGAGGCACGTTAAAATTATGCTAATCATCATCCAGGAAGCGTTCACTGCTGAACATAGGCCTTCCCCTTAGAACGCCATTTCAAACGAAAAGATGCCAGTTGCATTCGTGGTTTTATTCGTGACTTTCACTATATCGTCAGCCAACCTAATGGCAAGCCTACCGACGCTGCGTCTTCTGGTTGGTATTGTCCACTCTAGAACCTTTCTTCCTCATCGGTTGTCGGTTTTTCGAGCGTTGCTAGTAAGCTAATAAACCTGAAGTCAGTGTCGCGATGCAGAGCAACATATATTTGTCTCTTTTCGCTCTAAATAACCATCATTCCATCCTACTTACACTTGTATGTATGCCTAGTCATGGTTGATGATTCAAACTTGTGTCATTTGCGAACACTCAAACTCTAGGTGACGTATCTACTTATTTTACCTAATATCATTGCCTGACACAATAGTTTGTACATTTGATTAATAAAGACATATGCACTACTTAAAATAGGAAATCACAGCATGCACTAAATTATCTCATTATCCATTGGACAATTATAACAGTAAATTCCAGTAACCGTGTATAGCTTGTATGAAGAGAATTGTGGATGTGAGGTAAGCGTAAGCGAGGGAGTTGTCAGGATCGTGGCAAGTAGCGCTCCATTGTCTCTGCGTATACGTACGGGAATAAGGCGTGATAATTTGTTTGATTGATTTCACTCCAATTTGAAGGGCAATCTAATAGTAAAAAAATGTAACAGATGTAGCATATGGTTTTAATACAGATTTATGTAAATAGGTGTTGATTTCGGACGGCTGTATTTTCGGACGCGTTTTGGGATCAGCTTGTAAGTTGCTGGTTCCAACTAGGCCAGTATACTAGACTGCTACTTACAGTTATTGAATTGTAGTAGCAGTTAATATCAGCTATCGAGTCTCAATAAAATAAAACAAAGAATTTAATGTTTAAACATCGTTGTTTCAGACTGAAAGCGAAACGTCATGCGAAGAGGCAGCAAGACTTACAGAAGCAGATATAGATGATGATGACGGATATGAATGTCAAGGATTACCGCCACCCCCTGATGGGGGCTACGGGTGGGTCGTGGTCTTCGCATCCTTCATGTGTAACCTGATCGTAGACGGAATTGCATACACCTTTGGTATATTCCTACCAGAATTGGTAACCTATTTTAATGAGGGCAAAGGTTCTGTCGCGTGGGTCGGCAGTCTCTTATCTGGAGTTTATTTGGCTGCCGGTAAGTTACTTATTTTATTTATTTAAACAGTTAACGTCTTACCACTAAAAATGTATACGCGCTATAGACAAGCGTTAAAGATGTTTAAGTCAATTTAGTACTACAAATATTTAAACACTGTTTTAAATAATTTTATTATTATACATTTCTATTCTAAGCTACTAAAGTGCTTGTATCATAGAAACAGGACAACCAAAGTACATATATCAAAGATACATTTGATATATGTACTTTTGTAGTAAGACCGTTAATGCATAACAACAGGGCCTATGATTTGCGGATGTGAAAGAAGCGAGAGACTAGTGTCAAATTAAGTTTTTTTTATTGTGACTCGACATATGACATCAGCCTAATATTTAGCTGGAGTGTAGTCTATGAAATGAGGTGATTGCTACTACAATTCAATAACTGTAAGTAGCAGTCACATTCACTATGCCTTCAACTTACAAGCTAATCTCGAAAGATTGGGCACTGCTGGCTACCACTCTTTGAGAACCAAACCCGGAACAAATATCAATCAAAATGTCATAGACAGGGATAGGCAAAGACAATGGAGCGCCACTTGCCACGATCCTGACACAACTCCCTAGCTTCCTTCACATTCACAATTCATTGAATAAATATCTGCTGTTTTTTTATGAACAAATATTTGTATATTTAATCTTACTATAAAATTTTACAACCCGGGAATCAAATGCGTGATACCCGCTGGTAGCACGCTACTACGCCACGCCTGTCGTAAAATATAGTCGTAATAAATAAATTAAAGTATAAACGATGAGAAATTAAACTTAGCAATTCTGTCTTGAGCGAAATGGCGCCAAACTCTAATAAAGGAGTTGTAAAGCGTCACATGACCTCATTTTCGGTTATCATGTTCATAAACGATCGAGGAAGTATTGTTATTTAATTGTTGCGTTGCAAATGTGTTTAAGTAGTTTTTTTGTTTTGTCTATGGACAATTTTGCCACATAGTTTTTATGTATTGTGACTCGACATACGACACAGCACCCCGCCTAGTGTTAAGTTGGAGTGCAATCTAAGAATAGAGGAAACTGCAGCTACGGTTAAGTGACAAAGTAGCGTAAAAAGAGAGAAAAAAGAAAGAAGCGGATATTATCGCCGGTATTGGTTGTACGGGGTAGTACCACCAATTACAGGTATACAGACCGTGAAGTGACTTAATCGTGTTTGGAGATTTAGGTTGTAGGTTGCCGGTTCCAACTAGGCCGGCATATCTGATGTGGATGTGAGGTTAGCTTTGCGTTTAACTGTACTAGCAGCCACCTCCATAAAATAAACGCATTGATTGATTGATTGATAATGGTAATCATATTTGACGTACATAAATTTATTTTAGGCAAACAGCAATTCAAAATTAACAATATGACTATTTATTTTATAACTGAAAGTAGAATTAACGCTGTAGAAATGCGGTCGTAAAGGAGTGTATGTGGAGTGACGAAAGCGGATAGAATAAGGAATAGCACATTGTGTTAGATGTGGTTTGAAAGAAGATGTAGTGACAAGGATTGACAACGGAATGCTTCGATGGTTTGGGCACATTGAAAGGATGAGTGAAAGTAGATTGACGAAAGGAATTTATAAATCTGATGTGGATGGATGCGTTAAACAAGGCAGGCCCAGGAGAGTGTTTTCCGACCAAATCGGAGACATCCTCAAGAAAGCTAGGTTGCCTAGTGCCATAACCACAGAGCCTGTATGAAGAGAATTGTGGATGTGAAGGAAGCAAGGGAGTTGTGTAAGGATCGTGGTCGTGGAACGTCCATTGTATCTGCCTATCCCTGTGGGAAAAAGGCGTGACAATTTGATGGATTGATTTTATAACTTTATACTTACCTAAATAACGGAAAATTTAATGCCGCTAGACATTCTTTGCCAGTTAACCTTAGGGATCAACAGAAAGATAAAAATTACTCATAAGGTGCAAAATAATAACAATAAAAGTGAAATATTCTCGTGTAGAAAATACATAAAGACTAGACACGTATTATTAATTTTTTGGCAGTAATGTGTTGTGATCTGTGACGAAAAACAATATTTAAATTCGTGGCAAATTTGATACGTGACGAAAATATAAGATTCTATTCTATTTATTTTTGCCTAATATCTCACATTGACATTTTATAAGGTTATTTTAATAATGTGTAATAAAAATTTAGTAATAAAAATATTTTATTGATTTTTATTATTGTGACGCGAAATCTGACCTCGACTGACGATAGAAATAGCCGCCTCAGGTTGCCTCAGTCTCCGACCAGAGGGGATTT
The DNA here is from genome assembly GCA_905220615.1 of Tinea trinotella. Classification (NCBI taxonomy): domain Eukaryota; kingdom Metazoa; phylum Arthropoda; class Insecta; order Lepidoptera; family Tineidae; genus Tinea; species Tinea trinotella. The sequence continues at coordinate 9,163,676 of HG992314.1, forward strand.
CCTTACCTCGAATGGTCCAAGGTTATAGAATTAGGGGAGCACATACCTAATACTTTATCGCTTGTAGGGACTGCAATCCCGCACCCAAATAAGGCGACCGTGGTGTAGTGGCAGTGCAATGGTTACGCAAGCTGATACCAATGTAACATTGATATATGTCCTTTGGTTGTCATGTTTCTATGATACCAAGCACTTTATTAGCTTAGCATAGAAATGTATGATAACAACACATAAATGCCAGTCCCGCGGGACTGACCCCATCTCGCGGGATCCCACTGAATTAATTATTGTATTTTACAAATAAAAGCTATGGAACAATATTTGCTCCGGCCGGGAATCGAACCCAGACTTAACGTGCAAAGCGCTGGTTTGCTAGCGTCACGCCCCTGCCGTCGAGTATTAAATGAATGACCTCCAAATTTTAATAACAGAGAAATAGCTTCTACTATACAATGAACAACATTATCGAAAATGGTCGATGTGGATACTCGTTGAACGGACATTGTTAATTTTCCATGTTTGTGAATAATTATCGGATACCGGTCACTATCAATTACTCATGACTCATGGATGGCTCGGCTGTCGGCTCATATTGTACGTGGTATCATGTTGTTTTATTTCAATTTGTCACTTTGTTTACTATCTTTAAGGCGACTGTGGTTGTAGTGGTATAGTATAATGGTCACGCAAACCGAGAGTACCCGGACCTCGATTCTCCTAATACATTATGGCGACGAAAAAGCAGTGAAATTGCGTCGCACTGATATTTGACATCTTCGTAACCAATCAGTGAATAGCAAATCAATAGGTAAACTACGTTGATTTTAAAGTGACTGTGGTGTAGTGGTAGTGCATTGGTTACGCAAACCGAGAGATATATGTAGTTTGGTTGTCCTGTTTCTATGATACAAGCACTTTAGTAGCTTAGTATAGAAATGTAAATAAATAATAATAATAATATTTGGTCACGGTCGCACCGCTATTAGTTATCTATTATATTTTTTCTATTTACATAGACGCCGTTTGTTTTTATTCGTACTTAACTCTTAAGACGTTCTCTTATAGTCTAATAAACCGAAAAAGTTAAGCATTTCTCTATAATAGTTTAAATAATAATACAATTTTATTAATAAAATACAAAATCGTGATAAAATATTTCACCTCTCGGTAACGAGGACGCCTTATTTATTCAACGTCGTTTTTTGTGAACTTTAACAGAACCATTAAATATATTTTTTGGTGCACTGTTCTAGTAAGTTATTTAAAATGAGTTGCAATAATATTCTTCGCAAGTCTTCTTGCTAGTTATGGCAAGTTATCTTGCTTCTTAGATTGCCGTGCTGACAATTAATCTTGAAACGCGACAATTAGAGTTACAATTTAAAATAAAATGGTATTTGGTTTTATATCGGTTTTTAACAATATCCTTATCTTGTTACTATATCGATTATAATCTAAGGTGATGAATGTTTCTTTAATCATTGTCCAATTGCTGATTATACTAATTAAATTGATTATGTAGGTTATTGATGAGGTATATTATATATAGGTATAAATCAAAATTTATCTAATAATAACTATTTAAACTGCTTTAGTAGTCATTAAATCACAAATTACAATGTAAAAATGGTGACTAAATTAACAATGTATTAATACTAAACGTGCTTGTATTATTTACCTATAAACGTGTGTTTGTTTGCGTATGTTTTTTTATTATATATGTATTTCTATACTAAGCTACTAAAGTGCTCGTGTCATAAAAACAGGACAACCATATATCAAAGACACATTGGGACCGGGTGGTTTCAAACCCGTGCACTCGGCTTGCGTAACCAATGCACTGCCACTACACCATGGACGCCCTAACATTTATTAATATAGTAGGGGAACGAGTTAAAGGAACGCGCGAGGAATGCAGTTGTGACGTCATGGTCACGTGTCTATTATGAATAGTGAAGTAACATGCAAAATGTCGATAACAATAAACACACACTTTCCTTAAAATGCAAATAGATTTAGAACAATTTTTAATGAATAATATATTAATTTAATTTTGAGAATAGTGTCTGCATGTTATTTTTTCTTTTTCACACATGTTAATCACCTTTCTAAAAATGGTTCTAGCCTGAATACGGATGACGACTCTCTTCTATTCAATTAACTCACTAATTTTTCAATAATCAAACAAAGAAAATATGGACACGTTTTTATCGATATTAAATGACATCGCGGAGCTATGAGCGTCACTAAAAGCGGCCACTAAGATACGAGTGGTGGTCGTTTCACGCCCCACCGCACCTCAGCCCCCGAATTAATTTAGCTCGTTCCCCAACTATACTTAGTTTTTTTTACAATCTTAAGACCACACGTTTCATGGAATTATCAGGAAATAAATAGATAAAAGGAAAATATGAATAAGCTTTCATACGAGTTTCTAAAAGTGTTGAAAGGAGATTCAATGGGGATTATAGGGCTTTGAAGGATTTAAAATATGTCACGTGATGTATGCTTGTGACGTAATACTTTATTGTGTGCATTTTTATTCAATGCGGCTGCTACTTGCCATTATTTACCTGTATACTGTGTTTTTTCTTACTTGACATAAGCAGTAAACATTAAAATCACCATTTCCTATGCCATTTATCTGTTTACTACTGTTTTATTCTATAGAATAAACAAATGCACTAAAGTTATTAAAAACCTTTATTTGGAGGTGGTAAATTCACAAATGACAAATGTTGTTCCCCTATTAATCAATCAAATAAAATTAAACTGTCACGCCTTTTTCCAACAGGAATAGGCAGAGACAATGGAGCGCTATATGCCACGGTCCTGACATAACCCCCTCGCTTGCTTCACATTCACAATTCTCTTCATACAAGCTCTATGGTTCCCCTATGATTAATAATAATAAAAAATTTCAAAGTAATCCATGGATATTTTTATATATTCGTATTGGGTCGCGTCAGTAGAAATTGTCCTTTTATCGTTAATCCGTTATTATGCCGAAAGATTGTTTACTAGTTTTGCCAAGTAAAGAAAAATGAACAGTGTAGCAGTCGGCTCCATTCATGACTGGCACTTCAGCCTGACATAAGGCTGGGTCTTGACTCCTGTCGCACCATAAAATAAAAATAAGTCAAGGCTTCATGTCGCGTCTTATTAAAAAAAAAGCAGATATTATTTGATATCCAATAGAGGTACAAAATGGAAGTCAAGGAATCGCACATTAAAAACCAGATTGCCGTGTACTCGAATATAAATTGGTTACAAACGACATTAATATTCTTAATAAAATAATATTTAATTACTACGAAAAATAGCAAAATGTGGTTTGAAATTTAAATCGATACACTTAATAAATAATTCATTGATTATACTTGTTTCTGAATAAATTTTATTTGCTTGTTGTATAACTGGGGTTTGGTATTTAAAAGAACAGGAGAGGAGTGGTAGGCAGTGGTACCCAGTCTGCCGATCCGGGGTAGTACCACCACTTACAAGTATACAGACCGTGAAGTGATTTGGTCACGTTTCGGGATCAGCTTGTAAGTTGCCGGTTCCATCTAGGCCGGCATAGTGGATGTGATTGCTACTCACAGTTATTGAATTGTATTAGCAGTGACATTCATTCATGGACCACACTTTGGCTTAACATCAAGCGGGGTGCTGTCATATTTCGAGTCACAATAAAAAAAAAGGAATCCAGTGATACAGGATTCAATCCTAGGTCAAGACTTCTGACCTCCCCTTTGCTTACCATTAGCCACGTCGAGGTCAGATGTCGAATCACTATACAAAAATACAATTTTAAATTAAGGCAGAGGACGACATGGTCTCAGCTCCTGGTTAGAACTTAGAAACCGCTTGCCGGTACCCAATGTGTCCGTGGTGTTGTGGTAGAACAATGGTCACGAATAACGAGAGCGCGGGTTCAAAACCACTTGCCGATACCAATGTATCTTTGATATATGTATTTTGGCCGTCCTGTTTAATATATAAGCGCACTTTTGTAGCGTAATATAAAATAAATATGTTTCCTTGATATAGTCGTATGTCCTTTGGTCGCTAATGCCAGCTTTGATATAGAAATAGTATAATAAAAATAAAATACAATTTTAGATCTGATTTTGCTAATAAACATAATTGTTATGTTGAAAGTATGGATTAGTATATACATAGGATGTTTGTCCTATACCCATTTACATCTATCTATTACAAAATATGCCCCATATGTCAATCCGCACTAAGCGGTCGTGAAGTGACTTACAAGCTGATCCCGAGACGCACTAAGTTATAGCTTGTCTAACTATAAATGACGCGCCCGTCTACTTTATTAGTTTATTTAAATGTGTGAATGCAAATATTACTAACTATACTACTGTACCTAATCAACGTGTTCCTCCTTTTCTGTCTAACCAGCAACTGAATGACCAATTACAATTGCATTTTCGATGTCTTGCATTCATATTTTATGTTTTCTCGTGGGCGCGTCATTTTGGCTTAGACAGACTACATTACAGTATTTTTGTGATTATTTTTATTAGTGGTTGTGTATACTGGCCTCGGATCGGCAGACTGGGCACCACTGCCTACCACTTTTAATTGTAAACATTTTGTACAATAAAATATATTTCTTTCAGGTCCGCTCGTGTCGGCATTGTGTAACAAATACGGATGTCGAGCTGTGTGTATGGCTGGTTCTATAGTGGGGGCCGCAGGCTTCGTATTATCTATATATAGTAAGAGTGTTCCTGTCATGATGGTCACCTATGGCCTTATTGGAGGTAAGTCTTTTATTGTTTTTTATTGACACATGGTTAGCAGGGGTAGGACCGGTCCGAGAAGGGTTAGGACTTAGTCGCGTTTGTTTGTAGTTTGTAACTTTCCGATTTCAACTAAGCCAACATAGAGGATGTGACAGCTAACAACAGTTAAATAACAATTTAACAGTAGTAGCATTTACCTACATTTCTGGACCGCACTCCAGCTTAACATCAGGCGGGGTGCTGTCATATGTCGAGTACTAAATGTATATATATATATTATATACTACTTCAGTATTATAAGAATTTATAAATGTCATGTGAATGGATGCGTTAAACAAGGCAGGCCCAAGAGGGTGTTTGCTGACCAAATCGGAGACGTCCTCAAGAAAGCTAAGTTGCCTTGTGCCCAAAATTATAGAGCTTGTATGAAGAGAATTGTGGATGTGAAGGAAGCGAGGGAGTTGTGTCAGGATCGTGGCAAGTGGCGCTCCATTGTCTCTGTCTATCCCTGTGGGAAAAATGCGTGACAATTTGATTGATTGTTTGATAATTATTATAAATTAAATGGGAAATAATACAATAAACCTATAAATTCTAGATTGTTTTGCATCTTTTTTTCTTTGCGATTACCTTAAAAGATTAAAAATAATCACAAAAAGATTGATATCGCGTTTGATTATTTTAATCAGGCTTGGCAGCCATTGTTGTCACGAGATTTCTTTTTCAGTTATCATGTCTTTGTAAAACTGATAGCCTGGAATTTAGTTATTTTAAGAGTCGAGAATGCGTTTACAATTTCCTTGTCTTTTCACACCCGTAATACCCGCACTGCTCGGGGAAAGCATCCGCATTTTGTCGACCGAATCGGCAGTCAAACTAAAAAGTTCGGTGCGTCTTTTCTTTGTAGATCAATCGACAAGTTATCAATCCTATAACCTTGGATCCTGTAAGCGATGCGTGAAGAAGCACCTTTGGCCGGCATAGTCACGGCGACTAAGGCAGCTCTTGGATCTCCTCTTGCTTATCATCAGGCGGGTCGAGGTCAAAAGTCGTGTCACAATAAAAAAAAATAAAGCATACTCCAAAGTTGTTATGCTGCTAAAAATCTTTTCAGTGAAAGCTGAAGATATCACGTCGCTTCTTTTATCAAATACCTAATAGAGACTAGGTTTTAAATAAACACTTGAATCTTTAAATGTCGACGCTTAACATCGCATGTATATACGTACAGTAATTATACGGCCATTAAAATATGCTAAAATTAAATAAAAATCGCTCGAACAACGGACACCCGACGGGGAAGAAAGGTTCTAGAGTGGAGACCACGAACCGGAAGACGCAGCGTAGATAGGCCTTCCACTAGGTGGACTGACGACATAGTGAAAGTCACGAATAACCAGTGGATGCAACTGGCATCTTGTCGTTCGAAATGGGGAGGCCTATGTTCAGCAGTGGACGCTTTTTGGCTGATGATGAAAATAAAAAACCTCCACATTCTCTTAGATTTTGCGCGAATATTGATTATTGAATTAAACAAATTTTATGCAGTCTCTCCGTGACTACGATGGCGGCAAAGCTCACGAAACGTCAAAAAAATATTTAAAAAAATTGTAAAATAGTTGCTCCACATTCATCACTCGAATCACAGTCAGTAAGCGAGTATTCAGATAATCAGTACTGATTATGTATAAATAAATAGTACAGGGATTGACAAAGGAATGCATCGATGGTTTGAGCTCATGGAAAGTATGAGTGAAAGTAGATTAACGAAAGGAATTTGTAAATTCATGTGGATGGATGCGTTAAACAAGACAGGCCTAGGAGGGTGTTTTGCGACCAAATCGAAGACATCTTCAAAAAAGTTAGGTTGCCTGGTGCCCTTAACCATTGAGAATTGTGGATGTCAAGAAAGCGAGGGAGTTGTGTCAGGATCGTGACAAGTGGCGCTTCATTGTCGCCTCCTATCCCTGTCAAAAAAAGGCGTGACAGTTAAATTAATTGATTGATGAATAAATAACTTGTTCCAAATCGGTACCAATGGGCAACGTGGCAAGGACACTGGCAGCATTGCCGGGCTGAGTGGCATTGACTCAAATATTGTCCAGCCCTCTTGTCACCAGAGATGTTGATCATCTGTTTCGACAACGCCGACAACGAGAGTTTCAACTTCTAACTGCGCAAAAACATGCTCCAACAAGCTGGGTGTATCCGCCGCTTGAGGTTTTTTTCTCTGCTTGTAATGCAGCAACGCCCGGCTTCTTAGACGTCGAGGACAAATAGGAAGGTTGTCCACACAGGTGGCATCCCATACTAAAGGCAGACCCACCCTCCAGTTATATTTTATTTATTTAGTTATTTATTATTATATTTTATAACTTAATACACTCAGTATAAAGGCGAACTTAATGTCATAAGACATTCATTTTCTGCCAGTTAACATCAGGGACACCAGAAAGATTAAAAGTAAAGGATCAGATGTAAAATAACAACAATCAAGATAAATACAATATATAAAGTAAAATACATACTTACATTAACAATAATCATGTTTTGTTTTACTATGTAGTAAAAACGTGAGACTCTTGTGTATGTTTTATCGAAATACCTGTCGGAGTTTACTATTATCTTAACTTGACACATTGACTTGACGTTCAAATAATAATTAACCATGTACGTTTATATATATAAATAGAGAGTTGTATCAGGATCATGAATTGTGGCGCTCTATTGTCTCTGCCTATCCTGAAATAATGATAATTTTCAATTGTGAATAATCAATCATAGAAAACATTTCGAGAGTTTTCGAAACATCGGAGTAATAAAAAAACATCAAAACCAAAACCAAAACAAACGCGGTAGTAAGTCGCATAAAATTTGTTTATTTCATTAATCAATGTTCGGGCACAAATTAAGAAAATACTATGCAGCATGAAGTTCTTAGAATAAATAATGAGGCAATAGAACTCAGCACTGCTAAAAAGTATTTAGGACTTATAATGGATCACAGATTAACTTGGTTATTGAGACCCTTAATGGCTAAAATCACTCCATTTTTAGGTGCACTACGTAGGGTAGCATGTCATCTTTTATTAAAAACAAGACTCACCATGCAATTCTCTTGTTAAACCTCATATAGATTACCTGATTCCAGAATGGGGAAATGCTGCCCATATGCACTTAAACTTGATTCAAGTAGCACATAGCAAGATTTAAAAAATGGTTTTCCAATTCCAATATAATTATTTTATTTATTATTTATTTATTTGTAGACTAAGCTACTAAAGTGCTTGTATCATTAAAACAGGACAGCCAAGTACATATATCTAAGATACATTGATACCGGTGAGTGGTTTAGAACCCGTGGCTCTCGGTTTGCGTAACCATTGCACTGCCATGGTTTGCATACACCACGCCCTAAATTATATGACTCCTTCGGAAACAGTATATTAGTATAGTAAATAAATGAATGTAAAGCAATTATATATTTTAAATACTTTTCTTGTAATGTATAAAATTATGGTCAAACAAATACAATCCGAAATCAAGTTTAAGAAATAAAATTGAATTCATAAAGTATAACACGAGGAGTTCAAACAAACTCAACTCATCCCAAAACTAACTATGGAAAATATAGTATACTTTTTGAGGGAGTGTCTTTATAGCAAACTTCTGTTATACCGAAAGATATAACAGAAGCAAATTCTATGATAGAATTTAAATCTAAGTTAAAAAAGTTTATTTCATCGGACAAATCTTTTTGGGTTTCTCTTTAGTTATTTATATTGATTACTACGAAACATTTTGTAACTGATAATATTTTATATTCTCACGCTAGTGAATGTTATGTTCTTGTAAGTAATAAATGTCTTTAAACCTATAATATACAAACAACATATTATTCACTTTCTCATTTATTTATATTTCCAAGCTTTTGTACTTCATTCACTTTAGTACTACCCTGTCACATGCACTCACATTGATCACTATGTTTTTGACAAACAGAAACAGGGGAGATGTTATTCAAGGTTACGTCATTTTATTGTTCAATTTATACCCCCTTAGGCTATGAGGAAAATTTATGGATATACCAACGGGTACACTTTTTAACATAAGCGGCAAAACTTATTTTACTTAATTTTTATATATTAAATAGTTAAATAGATATTTTTATTGTGGCTTAACTGTGGTGTATAAAGGCGACTGCTACTACAGTTGAACAAATAGCAATTTCATCCGCTATGACGACCTAGTTTGAATCGGTAACTGAAACGCGTCTGAGACACTGCTTTTAATGATCTTTTTGATTTGTTCTTGAAATTTATTGCACTTTCCCCCGCTAACTTAAAGTTTAATAAGTTTAATTGATAATGCATAGCGGCCTTAAGTACGCATTTTTTAATTATAGTAAAATTAAGTTTTAAATGAACAAAATAATAAATAAAAAATTAGAACTTCATGCAGAAAAATCGGTCATAGTATCGCTTATGTCAATTAGCCTTTTAACCGTCGATATGTGTTTGTATTATATTATATAATCTTCGAAGACAGAGTTGTGCGTATCGGAAATTTTCCTGTTTGTTTTATTGTATTTTCTACATTTGAAGCTCTTCTTCCTCAATTTATCTTCTAATTTGTACCATAATATTATGAATTATTCTAATTTGGACGTTATTGGAAACCAAACTAAAATAAATTGTGTTTTGGGTTTTGTTTTTCACCGCTAGAACCCTGTGTAGTCACCTTTACTATACTGGCTATGTTGTGTAGGGTCCATTTTTTCGTAGATAAAAAAGATAATTATATTTCAAAATTTTATTTTATTCCTTTTATTTTACTTAACCACAAAGCCTGTATGAAGCAAGAGAGTTGTATAAGGATCGTGGCAAGTGGCGCTACATTGTTTCTGCCTATCCCTGTGGAAAAAGACGTGACAATTTGATTGATTGATTTTTACTTGTTCACCCCACTCTTACAAATGGCCGTAAATACCTATCCTGATTTTGTTTTTTCTAACTTTTTTGACTAAGGGGAATTCCCAGCCATGGCGACAGTGTTGCTAGTAATAAAATGTCAGCACACATTGCTAGAAAATTAAGTATCCAATTTTCTAACCAATTGCCTATTTGTGGCAAGAGTCCTGTTGTGGTAGAGACCCCTATGCTATAGCCTATTCTTAAACGCGGGACAAAAAAGATATCTATATTATTATAATATATTCAACTATACAAGTGGCACGCTATTATGGTCGTTTTGACGTTTGCATCGTTCATGATGTTTCGTATGAATTAATAATTACGTTTGATGGATCAAATTGCTTTTCTATATTGTCACTATAAAGGACAACAATTGTTTCTTCAAATGTCATAAATTTATACGAAACTTCATGAACGGTCAAACGTCAAAATGGCCATCATAGCGTGCCGCTAGTATAGTTGAATATAGTTTAATAATATAGATATATCTTTTTTGTTATGTAAAACCCTATTTATTAATTAATATTATTAAATATATTCTACATTTTATAAAATATTATATCTAACTACTCAAAAAATATATATATTGATAAAAAAAAAACTAAAATACATTATTAAAAGGAGTCCCTTTAGGCAAGGTTCCGAAGATACTGGCAGCGTTCCCCTTTTGAATAGCTAGGCTAATTCTTTGTCCGAGGTAGCTGCTAACTCTTCGGTCTCCTGTGATGTCGACTAACCTTTTTGATCCTTAAAAAGCCTTAAAGCGCTAGGACCCCACGGACCAAGGGTCTCGACACCGAATGGGACAAAATCATACTCGGAGCCTAGACCCCTGTATTTGCACGGTTTAGCTTTTTCAGCCGCTTCACAAGCCGCACCAGCTCTGCTGTTGGTTCCATGTTGATGGGAAGGTGCCAGCGTGTCTGAACAGGTTGCATCCCATACCAGCACCCGGCCCATCTTCCATGGAATCAAACTCATACCATCTGGTCTCTTACCATCATCTCTTGCAATACCAGTCGGCTCAAGTAGACTTGGCACATTGACGGAGGCAAGAGACCGGCGTATGATATCGTTAATTGCGGCATGTCTCGAGAACCGGCCTGCACTTTTTTGGCATGACAGTCCGTGATGTCCTGGCTTGTCGACATCACTGCCACAGGGACATTTATGAGGAGCGCAGACCGGAACCCCAAGCCGTAGACAGGTTGCGATTCGGAGCGTGTCAGGCTCAAGAAATGTTCCTGTATTTGACGAAGGGTACGCGTGAAGCCAGTAGCCGGCCTCATGTACCTAGCATGCGCTACATATTTGCTTGTTTACTACAAGCAAATATGGTGTTATACATGTCTATCTTATTATCTGTCTGTAGTATCAAGCTCCCAAACGGATGAACCGATTATGATTTAGTATTTTTGTTGATTTGAAAAGTGACTTGATTGAGAGTATTATTGCATATATGATTCAATAAATCTATTCAGACGTTTAAAAATCTTCCGCTTTTTTAGCTGATAAAGGAATGTTATCAATTTTTACGTTTCTATTCTAATTGTATCATAAAAACAGAACAACCAAAGTACATACAATATATCAAAGATACATTGTTACCGGCACTCTTGGACCTTGCTTACCATCAGGCGAGTAGATAACAGATGTCGAATCTAAAAAAAAACAGTTCTACAACTTAATATATTATATTAACAGAGTATTTTATCTTTCCCGTAATTATGTAGTTAAATTTTCAGGATAATTGCGTGGTTGTGCACGAAGGTAGGTTCTGCTTAGTAATTTAATCCCCATCAATAATTATTGATGGGGATTCCCATTTAGTCGATTCCCCTTGGCATAATTCTTGGAAATTATTATATACCCTGCTATATTGCTTAGGTTATATATATTCTTTAAAAAATCGTATTTACCAGTCATCGATGTAATCGTTTTTAAGTCGTTGGCGCTCCTTAACCTCCTCTTACTTACCATCAGGCATAGGTTATATATATTCTTTAAAAAATCGTATTTACCAGTCATCGATGTAATCGTTTTTAAGTCGTTGGCGCTCCTTAACCTCCTCTTACTTACCATCAGGCAAGTCGAACTTAAATAAAAAAATGTAAAAGAAATAAAAAAATACATCCTAAGATTACTTTAAAGAAGGTTAGGGTTCGTGTATCATTCATTTAAATTATGATTGGATATATTTAAATAAGATGTAGTAAACGATATTTATTGGAGATCTGTTAAAGTAAAGACCAATATGGTAGGAATTCTTTTGTTTCAACATTCGCAACTTTTTGTTGCTTTTATAAATTTTTTTTTCATTGTGACTCGACATATTACAGCACCCCGCTTGATGTTAAGCCAAAGTGTGGTCCATGAATGAGTGTCACTGCTACTACAATTCAATAACTGTGAGTAGCAATCACATCCACTATTCCGAAACGTGACCAAATCACCGGATCGGCAGACTGGGTACCACTGCCTTCCACTCTTAAATGGTAATGGTATTTTTCGGGTGTAGTGGTACCTAAATTCAGCCCAGGCTTGGCGACCTACGCAAACACAACGTTTAAATCTTGCTTATAAACTCAGACTCGAACTCCTCTAATTTTATTTTGAGATAATTCAGAAAATAAAACGCTTGAACTCAAAGGAAAACTCTTGATTTTCCTTATTATTTTAACCTGTTAATATGATAATCCTATGCGTTTGGAAGGTCGGTGTACAATTGGCTGGTCGCCAGTGTAGCCAGACGCGAGGGCGCCGATTAAGCAACTACGGAACACACTAGGCTAGACAACGCATAGGAAGGTAGGAACTGTTAATAGGTTGCTGCAGTGTATTGCGTTTACGTTTCGTTTAACTCGATATATGACAGCACCCTCCAGATGTTAAGCTGGAATGCGGTCCATGAATGGAGGCGACTGCTACTACGGATGTGACTAAATAGTAGTCACATCCACTCTTCCGGCCTAGTTGAAACCGGCAACTTACAGCTGATCCTGAAACGCGACTTCACACTACAGACTTCACGGTCTGTACACTTGTAAGTGGTGGTACTACCCTGGATCGGCAGACTGGGCACCGCTGCCTAACACTCTTTAAGTTATTAATCAAACTGCTATTTAATTAATTATACATAGTATCTATACTATAAATGACCACGGTAAGATTTGTTTTTGTGACCCGTCGGTTCAGACTGATCGAAATGATATATAGATGGTGTATGTCAACGAGTTACTTAATCAAATACAATCGCACCAAATCCATGCAATATAAAATATCGTAATTTGGTAACGATAAATCAATAGTGTATGGTTGCATTCGATCGATGATTCTATTTTATTCCCAAACAAGTAAACGATTGATCGCAACGAACAATCGTTTTGTGTGTTGAGACATTTTTTATCGATCGACACGATATTCTGCAGATTAATCGAAGCGACGCGACGTATCGTACCGTATTTGAGGCCGGTAAAGCTTGGACAATCTAAAAATCTAAAGGAAGTAGGAGTGGAATATATTTGCTGTTTGTCTGCAAAATAACTAAGGCATGACGGTCTTAGTTATTTTGCAAATCATTCAAACAGGGTCTAGTAGTATGTGGTATTTTCCATTCAATATTTACCTACAAAACAATTACTTCTGAGGTTGACTTTTTGGCAAGTTGTGTGATCAACCTTGACGATTTCCTTTCTTTGTTGAATGAGATGTGTTTGTAATTTGGGATATAAATACATTTGTACGTACAAATAAACAAGTCTTGGTGCTTATAGGTGGAGTCATTGGTGATTCTGCACTAACGAAAGAAAACTTCACTTAATGAATTTAATAATGACGCAGAATTATAAATCGATTAAATCGAAGTATGAACATTCCTCTCTAGGATTTCTCTGATTCTTCGTTATTGGCTTCATTATAATTGGTTCAATTTGTGGAACGATGGATTTATTTATGGTTAATATCATAAACAAGATCATCATCATCATAATCAGCCAGAAGGCGTCCACTGCTGAACATAGGCCTCCCCCTTAAAACGCCATTCCAAACGAGAAGATGCCAGTTGCATCCACCAGTAACCCGTAACTTTCACTATGTCGTCAGTCCACCTAGTGAGAGGCCTACCTACGCTGTGTCTTCCGGTTCGTGGTCTCCACTCTAGAACCTTTCTTTCCCATCGGTTGTCGGTTCTTCGAGAGATGTGGCCAGCCCATTGCCACTTCAGCTTGAGTATCCTACGGGCTATGTCGGTAACTTTGGTTCGTTCCGGATTCTATCGCGCAAAGAAACACCAAGCATACATCTCTCCATTGCCCAAATTTGAAGTTACGTGATTATTTTGTAGATCACCAGGCAATCATAGCAATCATATCATAGCAAGCTGTACTGCTGCTAACACGCTGTCCATACCAACAGACCTTACCTCACCAGGCAGTGTGCTTTCATATACAGTAGCCGAAATACCCAATAAAAAATAAATAAATACTAGTCATTTTTTTTATTATGACTCGGCATTTAACCTTGACCTGTCTGATGATAAGCATGATGGAGGTCGGTCCACGTTTGTCTCAGGCGTCGTTACTACAATGGCCAATTATTAGGTTACCCTTAGGGAAATCACAAGCATCACTTAAAATGTAAATTTGTGTTAAATACATAGTACCTAATTATAATAGTTGTAGGTAAATTGTAGAAATAATTACTTAGATTGGAATCTTGTTTCGTGTGCTACATACCTAGGTCATCTAGAGGTCTGTGACCTAATTCCAACGGTTTAGTGCCAGTACTCCTACTCGTTTGTTCATCTACTCGTAGGTGACTTAATACAGTGAGTAACTTTTTATCATTGTAACTCGACATCAGATTTCGATTTGCCTGATAATTGGCAAGAAGAGGTTCAATAGTACCATCTTGAAGGTTCTATTGAGGTTATTGGGTAGGAGACACATGAATGGGTAAAGCATTCAACTTGTCAATTTTACAACGAGAAACTGCCTTCGCGCGTTTCTTGGTTGAGAAAACAATGTAGGGTCAAGGTTAAACAGTTCCTCAAAACATTCGCAATAAAGTGATAAAGCTGCCATCTCTCTGAGTGCTAGGCTTCTTGTATGTACAAAATAATGTTCCCATTTATCTCCAAAATGGTTTTGATGCAATTTTCTGTAAAGGGTTTGCGATTGATTAGTACCCATTGGCAATGGTTTTTTTATAGGTCTTAACTTACCACGATTTTCGCTTGGTTAAATGAGTTTTAGCGCATATTCCTTAATGCAACTTGACCGATCTACCTTTAAGGACTAAGGTCATGAAACTAAATCTTTGTTTTGACCGGGACTCAAACTTGAGACTTTACCTGTAGCGGACTGGTGTGTTACCAATGCGCCAAGAGTTATTGTGTTATTGCTTATTTACAAGTTTAATGACCTACGTATGAATTTTACTGGCGCTACAGATTTTAACTATGTAAATAGTACAATGCGTATAATGACTGAACGATTTAGTTAACATGACTAAGTTCTTTTGTAATTTCTGTATCTGTGTCACGTTTGTTTATTCACAAATATGAAGATCTTGTTCTTCATTTCTTATTTTAATATATTAAATTAAAAAAATCTCCTATTTTTTATTATATTTTGACTAACTATACAGTCTAGGCCCATTCTGTATAAGGGTCCTGTTTTTTGGAGCATGGGAAACGGTCTTCTTTTTACTATTAGAACCAGTCCCAGTCCAGTATAACATGTCAAACTGGTTAAACATACATGATATGAGCCACAATAATAAAATACATGCCATTCTTCTTTGGACATGACTTTTTTGGCCTTTGCAATAACTTTAAATTATTGATTGCCAAAAACTAAAAATAAAAACATGGCGACTAAGGTTTGTACTATTACCTATGTTCTCTATTTCCCGGGCATCAAAAAGTTACAAAGACATTTAGTATTGTCCAGGCCTTATATTACATATATTATTTTTAAACTACAAAACCAAAGCACCAAAAGTAAATATCATGTTTAAGAAAAATGTACAAAGCCCAATTTAATTCTTGTGCTTTTTTTGCACGTTTAAACTCATTAACAATTTGGTCATTTGACGACTGGGAACAAATGAAGGCATAATATTAGTTTGCGCCTTCATTTGACGGGCCACTTTTTGAGATGAGATTGAAGGGTACCACTACCTACCACTATTTGATAACCAGACCCAAAGCAAATATCCATCATTTTTTTTTATTAACAAATATTTGCAATATTTAATATTAATAAATCTGAAAGAGTTACGTGAAAGAAAGTATGGTTTAAGAATGAATGTCTTGGTGATCAAATGTCTCTTGTACGCTGACGATCAAGTTATCCTTGCATCTTCGGCGTATGAGTTACAGGAAATGGTCACTATAATGAATGCGGAATTAGAAAAGAAAGGTATGAAAGTGAATGTAAGTAAAACTAAAGTAATGGTTTTGGAGAGAGAGGATGAAATGACAGAATGTGAGATAATGATAGACGGAAAGAAAGTGGAACAAGTCAAACAATTTGTTTACTTGGGAAGTATGTTTACTAGGGATGGAAAGTGTGATGAAGATATTGAGAGAAGAGTGCAAAAGGGTAACGTAGTGAACGGTGCCATCCATAGTATAATGAACAGCCAAATAATGTCCCAAAAGTCACGGATGGCTGTTCATAATGCGGTGCTTGTTCCTACATTAATGTACGGAAGTGAAGGTTGGGTATGGCAGAAGAAGCATGAGAGTAGAATTAACGCTGTAGAAGTGCGGTCGTTAAGGAGTGTATGTGGAGTGACGATAGCTGATAGAATAAGGAATAGCACACTGCGTGATAGATGTGGTTTGAAAGAAGATGTAGTGACAAGGATTGACAAAGGAATGCTTCGATGGTTTGGGCACATGAAAAGGATGAGTGAAAGTAGATTGACGAAAGGAATTTATAAATCTGATGTGGATGGATGCGTTAAACAAGGCAGGCCTAGGAGAGTGTTTCCGACCAAATCGGAGACATCCTTAAGAAAGCTAGGTTGCCAAGTGCCCATAACCATAGGGCCTGTATGAGGAGAATTGTGGATGTGAAGGAAGCAAGGGAGTTGTGTAAGGATCGTGGTAAGTGGCGCTCCATTGTCTCTGCCTATCCCTGTGGGAGAAAGGCGTGACAATTTGATTGATTGATTAAATATTACAAATAAAAGCTATGAAACAAATATTTGCTCCGAACGGGGATCGAACCCGGGACTTTACGCGCAACAAACCAATCGCTAAACCGTTCGTCCACGCCTGTCGTCAATTTCCTATAATTTCAAAAAATTAAAACAAAATTAAAAGTCCTACAAAGTTATATTATCTGAGATACGAGAAACGTATTGCAATACCAACGACGACGCAACAAATATTCATTCCAAGAATTGTTTTAGGTTGAAAACAAATACCTAAAAAATATCCTCCTAAATTCCAATCCGAGTGTGAATATTAATAAATCGCATGTGTTTGTTAATTTTCATTGCTAACCTTCATACAATCTTAAACATTGTTAATCATATCTCTTGATATATGCATAAGAGACTTGAATCATATTTCACAATACGAATATACTTTTCATTTTGTCTTTTTTTTTTATTTTTTTTATTCTGACTCGACTTTTGACATCGACCCGCCTGATGATAAGCAAGAGGAGATCCAAAAGTGCAGACGATTGAGACAACCGAGTTTGTTCACGGCTGTCTCAGCCGCCGTCACTATGCCGGCCAAAGGTGCTATTTCACGCATCGCTTGAAGGATCCAAGGTTATAGGAGGAAGAGAACACATGGGCTGGCAAAGCATTCCACTTGTCGATTGTTCTACAAAGAAAAGATGCACCGAACTTTTTAGTTCGACTACCGATTCTGTCGACAAAATGTACATGCTTCCCCCGACCAGTGCGGGTGTTACGGGTGTGAAAAGACGAGATAGGAACAAGGTTAAAGAGCCTAACATTATATAACATGTCAATTTATATTATATCTTTATAACCTGACTATGGTGGATGCAGGCTGACCTAATGCTAATTAGCATTCTTTACTTTGGAACAATAGACGCAAGTCAATAATCTGAGCAAAAGGAAGAAAATCAAATAGATAATTAGGACAAATAGATAAATATATACAATCAAAAATTTATAAGAGGCTTAGACCTTTATATAATATTTAGGGAATGTAGTTTAGTTGATTTGCAAGCGTGTTTTTTTTTAATATAAACATTTTTTAATTTGATCTCATCTTGCTTACCAAATCGGAGACATCCTTAAGAAAGCCAGGTTGTCTAGTGCCCATAACCACAGAGCCTGTATGAAGAGAATTGTGGATGTGAAGGAAGCAAGGGAGTTATGTAAGGATCGTGGTAAGTGGCGCTCCATTGTCTCTGCCTATCCCTGTGGAAAAAAGGCGTGACAATTTGATCGATTGATTGCTTACCATTAGGCGGGTTAAGTTAAGATGTCGAGTAACAATTAAAAAAATAATACTGGTACTAGCGTTGTTATAAGCCAAAATTAATACAAATATACTAGAAAATCTACTTATTGTTGTTTTGGAGAATTTGCTTGCGTAAGTGTAACTGGATTTTTCTGGTTTTTGTGCATCACTCGAAGCATTGAACGGAATTGGCAAATAAAAAAATCAAAATGTGATTATATTCAAAGTAACGACGGATATGCCATTGACCAGTAACCATCTGTTCTTTGTTATGTTCAGCACATTTAGGGCTGTCACTTGATCATAGAAATACACTAACAAATATATAAAACATTTTTGTGGCTCGGCATATGACAGCACACCCCTAATGTTAAGCTAGAGTGCGGTCCATGAATAGAAGCAACTATAATTAGTTAATTGCAAATAGCAGACACGACCACTATGCCGGCAAGTTGAAACCGGCAACTTATAAGCGTATACCAAAACATGGCTAAGTCACTTTACGGTCCGTAAAACCTCGGTTGAAAGTAGTGGTTACTACCCCTGATTGGAATACTTGTCTCCTTCGTACTATCGGGTGCAACTATGTTTACCAACTTTTAGTCGCAGGACACTAGAAAACGAGGGAAAAACAACTGTCCGTAACTGTCCACTAATTATAATTATTATTACTTTTTCATACCTTTCGGTTATCTGGTACATGTTTCATACACCGCTGTGAGTCCGGCTGGTTTGCGGTTAGCGTAACCATTGCACCATTGCACTACACCACGGTCGCCTTCAAAGAACTATGAGCGCGTTTGATTTGAACAGGGTTCTGTCTTTGACACAGCTAGATTTACCATGACGCATTATTTGAGCCGTGGAAACAGGACGTCTCACCTCATGTGAGACTGTTGGCAACCCTAGGTGCAACCCTGTATGATGAGTCACGTCCCCGATGTGTAATTGTTGACGTGCGCTTTGTTGACAAAACATTGATTAAATCAAAATGTTAATATTTAATCAATGCTATCTGCTGCGACTATTCCAACTATTTCTAAAACTACTTGATTAAGAAAACAAACAACGCTTGTCTAATTGAGACTGATTCATCTCTGATATATGTTATATGTTAATATTGATGTTAAAAGTACTTTTCTTTATTGTTGCTCGACATATGACAGTACCCCGCCTGATGTTAAACTAGAGTGCGGGCCATTAATGAAGTCGACTGCTATAGGTAAATAACTGCAAGTAGCAGTCCACTATGCCTGCCTAATTAAAACCGTAACGCGAATAACTTACTTGTGGTACTACTCCGGATGGATAGATTTAAAACTATCTAGATGTTGTTCAAAATTCTGGAGTTCCAATGTGTACGGCCCTTTTTTAGTCATCAGCGCTTCTAGTCTTTTACCAAGCTATAAGCCATTGGATGTAGTCCTTCTTAGTAATATTTAAAGTGAATCCCAAATATATGGCGAAATTAATGTTCTCAATAATAATCCGTCAAGTGTACAGACCATAAAATAACTTAGTCGTGTTTTGGGATGAGCTTGTAATTTACTGGTTCCAACTTGGTCCGCATAGTGGAAGCGATTGATGCTCTGTACAAGTAGTCGCCTCCAATCATATGTCAAGCCACAATAATCAAAAATGTGGTTCTGTTTTGATGCTCGTAATCCATACTTCTATCTATCTATATCTATAATATTATAAAGAGGAAAGATTTGTATTTTTGTGTGTATGTTTGTAATGAATAAACTCAAAAACTAATGGGCCAATTTCAAAAATTATTTTACCATTAGAAAGCTACTTGTGAGTAACATAGACTATATTGGATTTCCAAAAAGTTTAGGGTTCCGTACGAAATCTCGAATAATGTAACCTAAGTTGTAAAAAAATTACTTATAAAATTCATTACATAGCGTACGCTGCGAAAACTATTGACGATAGAACAAAATAATGTCCTACAATTTTAAAGAACACATTAAAATCTACAAAAATTTCGCGATAGCATATATATAACTACGTTAGTTTCTTCAGTATATCTACTTTTTCATGTTACAAAATTATTAAAATCGGTAGTAAATTTTCAGACCGTATTATTGGTACCTTGATATTAATCCCTATCCAAATATAAATTACGTCATTGGATGATATTTTTTATTTATAGTTCGCACGCATAACAATTATTCGTGCCATGTATTTTGACCCGGGCAACCGGATTAGTCATTTATATACTGACTTCGTAAACTGGAGTTACCATGTGTACTGCTCTTCCTTAGTCTAAAGCTACTTCCTTAGTAGTTAGTCATTGGAGGTTGTCAAGTGAATTCCACATAGTGACATCAATGTTTCTCTAATGAACCCTCAAATTTCCCACTCTCAAAAATTGTATGTCATTATGTTCTAGTGGTTTTGGCATGACCCAATTATATGTCATGCTTAGCCTCTCTTTTTACAAACGAATTTTCCATCTACAATGTTTACTCTGAATAAATTATTTATTGCTCATTTTTAACCTAATTCTTGTAACCTTATTTTTTTTTTAATATTAGGAACTTTAAGAATTCAAGACTAAAAAATATATACTCAATCAATATTATAAATATCAATACGTAATTAATCTATAATTTTCCTCCTCCTAAGGAATTTTTATTATTTTCTCTCTAAAATTAATGTATTTCTGTCTTTCCAGGCATGGGTTTTGGCATGATCTATCTACCATCAGTCGTCGCTGTGGGCTACTATTTCGAAACCCGTCGTTCCTTAGCCACGGGTATCGCCGTATGCGGTTCAGGCGTCGGAACCTTTAGTTTTGCACCATTAGCAGCAATCTTACTAAAAGAATTTGGATCATGGCAGAACGCAAACTTGGTTCTTGCTGGATTGATCCTGAACTGTGCAGTCTTTGGTGCATTAATGAGACCGCTTGTGTATCCAAAAGTGAGTACTTTATTGGTTATGTGTGATTTTTTGGGTTATGTGCCTGTGTTTGTTTGAGGCCTTCTCGTTAACGTGAAGTCTGTTTTGATGCGGCTTTTTTGTGTCGTATCTTTATTTTTTGAAATGGTTCTTAAAATTTATTCATCTCTACTCTTTGGAGTCTGAGTTGGGGACTTGATCAATACAATCAATTGATACTGTTAAGGAAAGATGAAGATCGGAATTTGAAGTAAACTTTGCCTTATTGTTTTTAAATCATCGTTTGAAACAACCAAAGATATTGAAATCGAGTCTCGTGATTTTACGTTCTTCGCACATTAGATAGGTTTTAGCTATTAATTCTCTAGACTATGTGAATTTAGCCTTAAATTTGTTTGTTAGCACAATTTAGATTTATCACCTGCCTCGTATTCTTTTAATCATATATATTTATTCTTTTGGCAATTAGTTTTTATGTGTTTTACAGAATTTGTGGACAATTTACATTTTATTTAAAGGCGACGGCAATAAGATGCTTTCCTGTTTAATGGTTGGAAATCAATTTTATTCGACGTGGTGGTTTCCTGGTGGAAAAGTGTTTGCATTTGATTGAACATTTTACACAATCGGAAATGAAATATCAGAACCTGTTTTTATTCAATTTTCATATCTTGCATAATATTTATTTATAATAATAATTTTACATTATTTATAGATAGAGGTAGACCTGAATCTTATGGGTCCATAATACAAAAACAAAATTACATTTAATTTGTTTTTTACTTAAATGAAATTGCAGCATTCTGGTGAAAAGCCTCTTCTTCAGCGGATGGCTGAAGAGAGGAGAAAACAAATGGAACGAGGATCTATTGGAGGATCATATTTCATGGTGCAACTACCTGATGGAACTATGGAAAAAAGACTTAAGGTTGTATTCTATATGTATATTTTATTACATACATTCGATTTATTTATTTGTGGGCTTCTGGGGATTTGTTTGCAATTATGTGAGGCTTTGCTTATATTTGTTGTTTTATTATATTTATTTATTGGGGTATTTAAATAGGTAATGAAAAAATCTGTTAACCCTACGCATTGAATTTAATGTACTTTAGTTTTATAGTTCTAGTACTTATATTGAAATTAATTAATAAGCGAGCCGCTTGATGCCCTGTATTCTATATAACATTTGTTGTGCCTACAGTATCTGTGATAAAGTGTTGCCAATTATAAGTAAGTTTAGTTAATTAAAATCAAAGCATTGTAAATAGGCACTAAACAGTCAAATAGTATTACAACTACTAAACGACGAACGCTTTTAAACTAACTGCGGTGGTCGACACGAATCTTTTATCGTAGTTAGGCCAGAATGATACGGCGACTTAGGTGATGATACGGCGACTTACGTGTTGATGCGCCGACAACTGAATTGGTTTTAGCAGTTGTCGGCGTCCCTGTACTGCCCGTTGCTTACCATATAAGTCGAGGACATATGTTATAAGATGGTCTCTGTATAAAGGAAAAAAAAAGTTAAAACAAATTACGATTTCGAAGCATATTTGTTTTATAGCTTTTATTTGTAATATATAATAATTAAATCGAATAGTACTATTTGTTAATAAAAAAAAGTGACGGATATTTACTCCAGGTCTATTTTTTTAAGAGTGGTTGGCAGTGATACCCAGTCTGCCGATCCGAGGTAGTACCACCATTTACCGTGAACAAACCGTGAAGTGGCTAAGGCCAGGACTCCACCAAAGCGGAGAGGAGATGTTTTTTAAACAACCAATAGAACGCACACTCGCAAGGCTAGTCAGCACACATCTCTGCTACACAGTACGCATTTCCGCATAGCTTCGGTGGATTCATACGAGCTGAAAAATATCTCTTCTCGCACAGCACACCGTACACATCTCCGCTTTGGTGGAGTCCCGGCCTTAGACGCGTTTCAGGATCAGCTTGTAATGCTGGTATGGATGCGACTGCTACTTGCAGTTAGTATTAAAATATAGTAGCAAACGTCTCGTTTCATGGACCGCACTTCAACACACCAGGCAGGGTCACAATCACTATAAAAAATAATTATTAAATATGGTAATATTCTTTAACAGGCACCATTGAACGTGGATCCAGGTGTACATTCTTCGCTCAACTTAGAAGCCCTAGCCCGCGTGCCGACCCAGCCTAACTTGGGTGGTGTACCAGGTGTCCCAACCCTGCCAACCATCACTGAAGCAAAAGTTGTCGACGAAAAGAAAAATGTAAATATAAAAAAAAGAAACTTTATATTACTATAGCCCTACGTCGTATGATTTACGCTCTTTTATCCATAAACTTCAAAAAATGTGAAAAAAAAATGACCTCATACCTGGGATGTCCTTAAGCTCGACCAGTATCACCAAAGTAGCAGCAGCGTCCTCTTAACATGCGATCCCCAAGCCTCATTCCAAGCGTAGGGATTATGGCAAACCCTTCCTCCCCATTATGAACGACAAAATACCAGTGAATGCAACTGGCATCTTGGCGTTCTAAGGGGAAGGCCTATGTTCAGCAGTGGACATCTTCCGGCTGATGATGATGATTGGATATTCTATAGATATCCAAAAGTAAATAATTTTTTGCCAATCAACTTTATATCATGTATGGTTCCAGGTCGAAAATGGTAACGGCACTGCACCCCAGCCTTCCCAGCAGATTTCGCGTAATGTATCTTCGCCAGCAATTAGCGCACAAATACCTGGATTGCCCAAAAATGGATCAGTGCCTTCATTCGATAGACAAAGGAAACAGAGTACTGGTGATAGGTGGGTTTTGGTCATCGTTTTTTTAATTATGCATTTTTTAAGTAGTGTTTGTAATTATTATAAAAACTCTAACGATTGTTTTGTAGGTAAATTACTAACAAAAAAGTTTATATTAACAATTTATTAAGTTTTTAGGTAAAATAAATTGGTTAATTTATAGGTTAAATAACTGCTAGTAGCCTCCATTCATGGACTGAATTCCAGCTTACCTTTAGGCAGTCAAATATGTCGAGCCACAATATAATAAAATACATTTGTAACATTAAAAATATACTGCCGACAGGCGTGGACGAACGGTTTAGCGATTGGTTTGTTGCGCGTAAAGTCCCGGTTTCGATTCCCGGTCGGAGCAAATATTTGTAATATTTAATAATATTAAATATTGCAAATATTTGTTAATAAAAAAAAGAGATAGATATAAAACAGTGGTAGGCAGTGGTACCCAGTCTGCCGATCTAGGGTAGTACCACCACTTACAAGAATACAGACCGTGAAGTGATTTAGTCACGTTTCGGGATCAGCTTGTAAGTTGCCGGTTCCATCTAGGCCGGCATAGTGGATGTGATTGCTACTCACAGTTATTGAATTGTAGCAGCAGTGACATTAATTCATGGACCACACTTCGGCTTAACCCCAAGGGGGGTGCTGTCATATGTCGAGTCACAACAAATAATAAAATAAAAACTTTATGAATAGATTTCGCTTGTATACAGTTTTATTATATTTATTAAATTTTGTTTTATTTATCATATTTTTAATCAAATTATTGTTATTAATTACAGATTTAAGCCCTCATTGGCAGCCATCAAAGCTATCTCAAAAACTTCAATGAACAGCCAGCGTAATGGAGATGTAAGTTTGAATTAGCATTACTGTCATTAGACTAGAGCCATGATACACTTAATACACGACGGTTGGCAACGTGCTAATTATTTAGATTAGTACAAAAGCTACGTTGATAAAGCAGTGCAATTTCGTCGCCTAATCGCTGTTGTGGTTTAAGAGAATCGAAGCCCAGTCTGCCGATCCGGGGTAGTACCACCTCTTTCAAGTTAGACCGCAAGAGCTTAAAAGTTGCCAGTTCAACTAAGTCCGCATAGCGAATGCGACTTGCCATTTAAGTTTAGTAGCAGCCGTCACCATTTCTGGACCACACTCCTGCCTAATATTAGGCGAGGTGTCGAGTCACAATAAAAAAAAACGCATAACGCATACATAATTCGATTGCGCCGAACATCAATAAAGCCTCAAGAATGTGACTGTTTTAATGTGGCTGTCATATCTTGAGCCAATATAAAAAAAATCAATAAAATTAATTTTGTAGGGAGACGCAGAAAGTATGATGTACAATTCAAAATTATCAGTGTCGGGTGGTAAGGAGCCCTCACGTATGGTCCGCCCTCTCTCCCGTAAAGACATATTTTACTCCGGTTCAGTACTGAATCTACCACAGTACCAAAGTCAGAAATCTTTACAAGGATATAGAAATTCGGTATTGAGCTTACCAGCGAGTCGACATGCGGCTGATATGGAAAGGCACGAACGTAAGTACTTTTTAGTTGGTTTAAAGTACATTTTAAATTGGGAGGGTTATAGTTACTATTCAATGCAGATTATAAAGTATTTTTGAAGGTTGTTAAAATGCTTAAAATATATATAATAGTTAACGAATATTAATCCCGTGATACACATTTTGAGCTTCATTGCCTTCTTTCTTCGAAGGACTTTTTACAAATCACAGTGAGTAAAATGTTTTATATTGCAAAAATCAATAAAATACTTTACTGTAATGTTCCTTTCAAGTATCTTTATTGATCAAAATATACACATTTTAAGCTTTCTTTAGAGGATTCTTTACAAGTTCCAGTGCGTATTTTTTTATAGTACTCCACTATAATGTTCAAAATATATTGTAGTCTTTTATAATACTGGCACTTTAAGAACGGAGTCGTTAAAAGGGTATAGTCTGGAAAGTCTCTCATTTTAGCCTTATTTATCCAAATAAATTAAACCTTATGTTAAATATGTAAAGTTGTATTTGTTTGTGTCGGGCATGCTTCTTTAAAATTGATTGTTCCACGCAGATCCAATGGAGGGAGGTAACATGGACAAATTAGGTAGGTAGGCATGGTTATAGACATTGCTATATCACCATGACTGCTTATAGATTAGTGATTAGATGTGTTTATGTATTAGTTTTGTTTTAAAATATATAATGTCATCATTTATGAAATCCTACCGTTGTGTTTAATCTAAACAGTGAGATTAAATTAACGCACCTAGGGAGAAAAGTAGGACATTTCAAGCTGCGTGTATTGATTCCCGAACCGAAGGCGCATCACACGCGCGGGATGAGATGCCC
The DNA here is from genome assembly GCA_905220615.1 of Tinea trinotella. Taxonomy (NCBI): domain Eukaryota; kingdom Metazoa; phylum Arthropoda; class Insecta; order Lepidoptera; family Tineidae; genus Tinea; species Tinea trinotella. The sequence goes on from HG992314.1 coordinate 9,189,952, forward strand.
TACTATTCTCCCTAGGTGCATATATATTTTTTTCACACCAGCCCCCCTAGCACGGCTATCCAAGAATCAAGATAAACAGCTGCCAGGAATATTATAGTAACTCATTTTAAATAACGAAAAAGGCGGCATTAGAAACGGCACATTAGAATGTTCAAGAAAATGTTCAACTTTGTTTTGTGTGAAGTTTTAGAGAACCTGGTTAAAAATGAGTTGCATTGACATTCTTTGCTGGTCTTTATCTTGCTTTTTGGATTTCTGTGCTAGTGGGGCAGGATGACAAGTTTGACCTTGTTCCCCAGATTTGTAGGGAGAGAACATAGCACTTTTTCCCTTAAAATAGGAAAAAACAAACTTTTCATCAAAGTGTATTTTATGATTAACGTCTGTAATGGGTGGTAACTAGTGCTGTGCTGGATATCCTTATAATCCGCACCTGCGCGTTGCGTTTTATTTTACTCTTCCGAGGATCTCGACGCCAAGGATCTGTATCTGCATTTTTACGTTTTTAACAAGATAGTGTTGCATAAAGAAATCTTTTGACATTCTGCACATTCATTTTATGCTTTTTGAAGTTTCCAAACCAGTAATTCAAAACCATCGGAATCTACTGTTGCTTACAAACTTTTATACACTGCCACAGTCGTTTCTGCTCATGGAACGCAGTTTAGCTTAATATAGCTTTGTGTTTTATTTCGGCCAATACGTCGAGCCAAAAAAGTTATATGGTAAAGTTTTCGTAAAATATCGCACTCACTAAATTTGTTTTGTTTTAGTCAAAAATGTTTTTTTTTTGTTATTCTTTAACACTGTTTTAGATCAACTAACTATCAAGTAGCTTTACTGTATTCAAATTTATTTATTTATCAAGTAGGCTGCATTGCAGCACCTTTGCACGTCAAACATTATATATATATTTCCAATTATTATACATTATATAGTTATTTCTAAAAAAAAATGAATTAGTAGCTGCTGTAAAGAGGCATATGACAATTACCACGTGCAATCTTGTAAAATACTTTTCACATTATGCCAAGTGTAAGTTTTTAAGTTAACGTCTATTTAACTCTTCGCCAATAGGATTGTTTTATTTCTTGACTGTTTAAATAAGATTGTCTGATTGGTGGAAAGTAACATAGCGCGCATGAGAACTTTATGTAAACTCGCACTTGGCACACAGCTTCTACGTACACAGCACAGTCAAATTACACTGTTTTTGTATAGTTAAGTTAGGCGGTGCGTAATACGCCTAACTTAACAACCATAAAATACGAAATTTGGACGACAGTCGTGGCGTATTGGTTAGCACGCCAGTTTGTTACGCGGAAAGTGGCGCTCCGTTGTCTCTGCCTATCCCCGTGAGAAAGAGGCGTGACAATTTGATTGATTGATTGATTGATAGTAGCAGTTGCCTCTATTTATAGAGTGTGGTCCAGCTTAATGTCAGGGTGTTGTCATACTTCTTATAATATCCGTATGAATTATTATTTACAGAATATGACCTCTGTCCTTGTCTGAGACTGCCTGAGTCATTTAAGTCTGCGCTGTCGTCGATGCTTGACATTAGCTTACTAAAGGATCCAGCATTCATGCTCATTGGCATCTCTAATGTATTCGGAATGGCTGGTCTCTATGTGCCATTCGTTTATCTCGTGGATGCAGCTACTCTAAATGTAAGTATGACTCGAGTTTTGACCGTGAAGTTACTTAGTCGCGTTTCGGAATCAGCTTGGTGGGTTGCCGGTTCCAACTAGGCCGGCTTACAGTTAATAAATTGTAGTAGCAGTCACCTCTATTCTTGGACCGCACTCCAGCTTAAGATCAGGCTGAGTGCTGTCATATGTCGTGTCACAATCAAAAGAAAATGTAAGTATGACTATTGGGAACTAGTGCTTGCAATATTTTTTTATTGTGACTTGACATTCAGATATCAAGTCGATGACAGCATCGACTTGCCTGATAGTAAGAGTATCAACGACTGAAAAAACTGATTCAGTTCATGGTTGCCTCAGCCGCCGTCACTATGCCGGCCTTCTTCACGCATCGCTTGAATACTAAGAGAGAGAAAAGGACATCATTTATTTTGTATGGGGACTTGGGCTTAATTGTATTTACAGTTTAATTTAGTACATTTTAAATTAGTTTAATATACGAAGATTGCAATGCAATTGGAATATATCCTTTATTATGCATAGTTTAAGTGTGCAAAATGATCAAACTATAATTATGACAGTTCAAAGCAGAACAAATGTGGCGTTGATTGACAGATAATACAAAATCCATATCTTATTTTCCAAATAACTCAATTGCACAGCAATTAAAAGCAATATTGTTATTAGTTTTATCAATACAAGTATCGAAACTACCATATAGATATTTTTCCTCGTCGGACGTTATAAAAGTAATACATAGAAGCCCAAAATGAATGATGTCTTTTATTCAATGAGTCCTCTATCGCCTCCCCTGTTGTGTAGACGATAGAGGACGCACAAAGCCGTCATGTCTCTGCGAAGTTGCAGGACTCCAGAGTTTGTGTAACCTCTGCAACACCTATAATTGTTTTTTTTTATTGTGACATGTCATCTGAGTTCGTCCCGCCTGATGATTAGCAAGAGGAAGTCCAAGAGTAACGACGACTGAGAAAACCTACTATGCCGGCCAACGAATATAATAATATGAGTCCTTTATATTTGTAGGGTGTGGACGCGTCTCAGGCGTCATTCTTGCTCTCTATAATTGGTATTACAAATACATTTGGACGTATTGCATGCGGGTGGGTCGCTGACTTCCCATGGATGGATTCCTTGCTGCTCAACAATATATGTTTAGTTGTTGCTACGGTTAGTATAACTTAATAATACACTTTGATAAATCAATCAATTTAATTGTCATGCCTTTTTCCTACAGAGATGGACAGAGACAATGATTTGCCACTTGCCATGTACTGACAAAACTCCCTCGCTTCTCTCACATCCACAATTCTCTTCATACAAGCTATTGGGTTATGTGCACTAGGTAATTTTCTTAAGGATGTCTCCGATTTGATCTTAAAACACTTATTATTTGATAATAACTTTTGATAATAATTTTGTGGTACGTTTTATTACTTAATGACAACAGGCGTGGCGGATTGGTTAGCACACTAGTTTGTTAAGCGTAAAGTCCAAGATTTGATTCCCAGTCGAAGTAAATACTTGTTTCATACTCGTAGCTTTTAATTAAAGATTGGATTGTTTACAAATTACAAATTTTTGTTAATAATAAAAAAAGAAACATATATGTTTTCTGGGTCTGGTTATTTTGTAGTAGTAGACAGACAATTGGTAGTCATTTGCCATTCTGCCGATTCATGGTAGTTCCACCACTATAAGTGTACAGAACGTAAAGTTTATTTTCGGGATTGGCCTTTAAGTTGCTGGTTTCAACTACAGTTAAATAACTGTAAGTAGCGGGGCGCATCCCGAAACGCGACTGAATCACTGCACGGTCTGAATACTCGTAAATACAACTCCGGATCCGCAGACTGGGCTCCACTGCCTCTTTGATGATTAATTTATTCTTTGCAGGTTGCCGTTGGATTAACACCCTTCTGTGCATCATATACAGCTTATATTGCAATTGCCATTGCATTTGGACTTGCTATTTGTAAGTACCTTTTTTTTCTATTGTGGCTCGACATAGTGGCCACGCATTGGAGAGCACGAGTTCGAGACCATCCACCGGTACCAATGTATCTTTGATATAATATATATGTACTTTGGTTGTCCTGTTTCTATGACACATGCACTTTGGTAGCTTAATCTCGCGAGATTGTAAATTGTGAACTGTACTGCTTACAATATCATGTATTATTTTAACGATAAATTATAATATTTATAGATATTATATGGCTTAGATATTATTATAGTTATATATGGCTTGGATAAATTATAAACTGTCAAAAATTAATACTCAGTTTATTAAGGAAGTAAACTGAATCAATTAAATAATTGTAATTGGTATGATGGTTCATTTCACAATTTATCGACAGTTTATAGTTCGCGTCACGTAAGTTGGCAAGATTTTAACGTAGTGGGGGAACGTTTGCGCATGTTCACTGGCCGTGCAATAAAAAAGGGTCTCTTTAGATTCATAAAAAATAATAATAGTATAATAGTAAACTACTATTATTATTTATAAATCTGATGTGCATGGATGCGTTGATGTGCAATTAAATTGATTATTTTTTGAGTTTATCGCGAACAGACAGGCGCTGCGGGGGACTAATATGTAGTAAAACTATTAGTATTATACGAAACGGAGCGTGGATTCCACGCGCGAGTTGATGATCGACTGGCTCGCCAATCGCGCGCACGGAACTTTGTTACCTCATGCCCCGTGTCCCCCGCATTCCTAAACACACCTAAAAAACGACTTCTGCGCATCTGACTACTCTTGCCAACTTACGTGACGCGAACTATACAATCTCGCGAGATAGATTATAAACTAACGATATTCACAATTATATGATGACATATATATATATATATAATATATTATAAGACGATAGATTGGATCCAATTTTAACATAACTATAATTTTCCAGCTGGATACATCTCCTTGACATCAATTATCCTAGTCGATTTACTAGGCTTGGATAAACTGACCAATGCATTTGGTCTGCTGATCCTCTTCCGTGGTGCCGCCGCTATAATTGGCTCTCCATTGGCGGGTGCCGTGTATGATGCAACGCAGAGTTACGATGCTTCCTTCTACATGGCGGCTGGGTTCTTCCTCGCTTCCACTCTGACTTCGTTTGCTGCTCCACTGTTTAGGAAGTAAGTTTTTTTTTATTGTGACACGACATATGACAGCACCCCACCTGATGTTAGGCTGGAGTGCGGTCCATGAATGAGGGTGACTGCTACTACTGTTACTTAAATATCTATCAGTCAGAACCACTATGTTGGCCTAGTTAGAACTGGCAACTTTTATCTAATCCCGAAACGTGACTAAGTCACTTTACGGTCTGCATAAAGGATACAGTGTTCGTATTTTTTTAATTAACAACCAGAATGACGGAAAGGTTGCTTTCACTCCAGTCCACGCTACTTTGTAAGTCCGTATTCGTATCGTACTGAAATACTATTTTTTTCTGTCCTTGACCTGCCCTAAAAAACCGAGTCCGTTCACGGATGCCTCAGTCGCCGTCACTATGCCGGCCAATAACTGTGCAGTTGAGATCGTTGTAAATTAAAGTGCTTCTTTGTTATTCGTACTCTGGTTGCAGTTGACAGATATCCAAGTAGCAGTCGCATCCACTATGCCGGCCTAATTAAAAACGGCAACTTTCAAGTTTTATCCCAAAATGCGACTGAGTCACTTCACACGTTTGCAAATCACCACCAACTGTCAACTTACCACTTTTAAACCCGCTTAAAATGCCAATCTAACAACTCTTTTCAGAAAACAGGAAGAAATGATCCCAGCTACTGACGTACTGACACCTATTGACGAAGACTTAGAGGAGTGCGACGAGGACCCTGATGATGCCCCAATTACAATGGGAGCACAGTTAAAGACACAAAATACTCCATCAATAACCCATACAGCTGCCTCACCTTCAGATCCACCAAGTCCTGCTAATGAAATGCAAAGAGAGTCAGTACTTTAAGAGTGCGTCCTAGGCCTAATGATGTAGTAAAATTTAATCGAAACTAAAAGACGCGACTGATTTTTTTTTAAATTGTGTCTGGACATATGACAGCACCTTGTTTGATGTTAAGCTGGAGTATGGTCCATGAAGGGAGGTGATTTGACTTAAATCCTGTTTTTGATGGTTTTAACAGTTTTTTCCTTCCGTTTTTTGATTCGGTTAAAGATTAATCTTATGACTAGGTCGACACCTGCTAGGAGTATCATTGTAAGTCATTTTAAATGACTTTCACAGACAGCGCATTAAAGATTAAGAAGAAAAAGGTTCTGTAAAGTCTTGCGCAAAACAACCTGTAACGTGGTTATTTTTTTGTAAAGTTTTTTATAATTAGTTACAATAATATTCCTAGCTGGTGTCGGTCTTGTCCGCACGGCCTAGTTCTGAGAATGTATTGTCATTATTGGTTTTCGTAAAGCTGCGAAAGGGTACAGCCTCGGCAGATAAAAAGAGTGCTGGCATTCATGCTGCGTAGTAACTTGTTTTGTTGCCTACTTTAGTTTTTTGAGTGTGTATAAATAAATCTTATTGCATAGCTGTACAGATGCGCAGTCTTGTTCCCACCGAAGTGGTCCAGCGCTCTTGTTACCTGCCGATAGTTATAACTCTACAACAACCAATTTAAAAGGACATTCATTTTGTATGGGGACTTGGGCTTAATTGTATTAACAGTTGCATATACATTTTAAAATAGTTTGATGTACGAAGATCACAATGTAATTGGAATAAATCCTTTATTATGCATAGTTTAAGTGTGCAAAATGATCAAACTATAATTATGACACTTCAAAGCAGAACTGTTATTATGGTGTGTCTTTGTGATTGACAGATGATACAAAATCCATATCTTATTTTCCAAATAACTAAATTGCACAGCAATTAGAAGCAAAATTGTTATTAGTTTTATCAATACAAGTATCGAAACTACCATTTATATATTTTTTCATCATTGGACATTACAAAAGTAGTACATTAAATCCCAAACTGAATGATGTCTTTTATATTAAAGAATAGACAAGTTTTACAAATAATTTGAAAAGGCACGATCTGTCAGATGCAGTTGCCCTTTTCTTTTTACTACGTTATTAGGCAAAGGGCGTTCACTTATTTTTCTAGTTTTTTTTTAAATTATAAACTATTACTTCTGACTCTCGAGTTTAAAATTTATTATTAAACATTTCCACCAACATCTTATACTGTGATTTTTAATTCCGTAGACTAAAATGTCAGCTGTTTCATACACGTATCTCACTTTATTATGTATATCCAAAAGAGATGCAAATAGGAATTATCTGTCACTTTGGTCAATTCAATTAAAAATCAAAGCATACATACATTTAAAATTATATATAAACAAGAAATGTATTATTTTTTTGTGAACAGTTCTAATAAAGACAGATGTCCGTAGTGTCCATAACCATAGAGTCTGTTCTGTATGTGTAGTAAGCAGAGAGTTGTCAGGATCGTGGACAGTGGCGCTCCGCTGCCTCTGCCTATTGCTGTGGTATTTAAGGCGTGACGATTGATGATGATAACATCAATATATCGTTGATGGAAGGATTAAAAATTGATGATTTAGTACTTTAATCGAATAAGTAAAGAGAAAGCTAAGAAGTGAATTAAATAATTACCTCACAAAAGTAGCTAAACTGCCTTAAGGTTTGATGAAAGCCCAATCTTAACTTTCTGCTTGCTAAGCCCCGCATGGCTGTGATTTATAATTAAAAATGCTCAGATATTAAGTGCTTTATCATCCATTTTTGTATAAACATTAAAAACTATGAAAACTTTGACCAAAGCTAAAGCAATTCTGGGGACAATTCTAGCATGATTTCTTAACAACACTGGATAAATTTTGTTACTTATTTTGAAATCACTTATTGCACTGAATTTTTAGAAAGTTATAAGGTTAGGATTATTTGCAAGATAGCAATTAATATTAAAATAACTTACAAGCGCGTGTTTTTTTATATGAGAATTGAATATTTAACAGAAGTAAATGTATATTAAAACATTTACGAATACTCAGATCGAATTAGCTTTTTGGTCGAAGAAAGTCCTATTGTAGCGAAAAAAATTTTAAATGTAGATTCAACTATCAGGAGTAAAATTATAGCATGATATTGATAGGCAAGCTGTCAAAAATAGTAAAAATCAGTTTATCGCGTCAATTTCTAATAGTTGAATCTATATTTTAAAAAAATCGCTTCAATAGGAGTTTCTTTGATTATAGATATAGAGGATTTTTTCGCTAATTCGATCTGTGTAGACTATTTCGAACCTGCTAAAATTGTCCACATGGAATAAAATGCTTACTAATCAAAAAATTAAATATTGTGACGATCTCAATACAAAATGCAAATGTTTCAATAATTAAGTTTTCTATTAAAACCAACGATTTGTGCCATCTTTTATTTAATATACAACTTTTTAAATCATGACATATAATTTATACAAAATTATATACGGACGCTCGTGACGCAAATACTAGTATGTAATGTATGTACATAAATATAAAAAATACATTGTTATAACTGCTAAGTATATTTATGTCCCTATTATCCGTTTGTTCTATTGATGCTAGTACAAATGTATAATTTATTAAATTCGTTTTAAATTGTTATGAATTATTTCTTCTAAACATTTTAAAATGTTTTGTCTCTATCACTTAGAGCTATGTATCGTTTCAAAATACACAGCTAAGGTTAAGTATTTTAAAACGATAATAAATCAACGTAGACGAAATATTGTTATCTCTTTCTTTCTTTTGCATTTTTGATTTAAAAAGAGATAATGATATAAACACGTTTATTTAATAATTATTTTCTTATTAACTGCAAAGCCCAAAACCAGGCCAAAGTTTTTACTCTTTAGGCGGTATATGTAGGCGGTAGTTACTTTGAGCGAAAGAGACGGCTATATTTTTCGTAGCTTCTGCTTAACACTATTTAGATGTTTGGCACTTTTTAATAATGAATTTGAAATTAGTCTACAACAGCACCCACAAGATAAACTATGAAGAAATAACTTCTTTGTGGGACTAATTGTAAACTGAGTTGTTTTGCTTTATTTTTAATATTTTTTAATTATAGAAATATTTGGTATGTTTATATGCCATTTTAAAAGCAATTTTGCATACGAAGTGCCATGCTTTATAATTAACAGTATTTTATTATTATTGTTTTATGTTGTGACTTGACATGCTGTAGCACCCCGCTTAATCTTAATCCGAAGTGCGGTATATGAATGGATGCGACTTCTACTGGAATTAGCAGTAGAATTTATGCGGCAGGCAAGGGAATAAAATCTGATTCCAAAACGCGAGTAAGTCACTTCACGATCTGTTATAATGTAAATATGTATTTTTTATTATAATTCAAATCAAATATAAAATTATATTCTACATATATTAATTGATCAAATATATGTTTTAATAATTTCTGTTAAAACGCATAAGCTGTTTTAGAGCATATTTTAGCATTTTTGGAAAAAAAAAAGATTGTGAAGTAACTCGGTCTCGTTGGAAAGCCAGGATTGTGGATGCGATTACTACTTGATTATCTGTGTCAGTGAACACCTCCATTCGTGGATCGCACTCCAGCCCAGCTTTAGACGGTGTGCGAGCTTGTCACAATAAAAATAATAATTATTGATTTGTCATTTTAATAATATATTTATAATTATATATTAAATAAAATCATTGCTAATATAATACCTAAAAACAATCAATTTATTATATTTTTTTATTTAATTTATTTTAAAATCATGTTACCATAATCAATTTGTTTACAAAATGTTTATTTTTGTACAATTTGCTTTATTTTTTATTTAATTACCTAATTTTTTAAGTATTTTAATAAAATTCATGATAATAAATAGTTTTTAAGCTTTTTGTGTAATATAATTGTATATATATTATATATTGTTGTCTTCCCGTGTAAAAATATGTTCTAGAGCGTGTGTAGATATATAAATAGGTCTTCTTAAGACCAAGAAGTAGCTTTAGAACATTTAAAGGTTTCAATGGACAATATAGCGATTGAGGAAGTCGTAAACAGAGAAGATTGTTTCAGTCGTCGGTACTCTTGAACCTCCTCTTGCTTACCAGTAAACCAATGTACAGAGTGCTTATGACTTTGCCGGCCATTGTACCACTTTTGTAATACAGATTTAATGAATTAAACAAATTTTAATGCGGCTTACTATCGCGTTTATTTTTGGTTAATGATTGTACAATTGTTTATTCCGACGTTTCGAGAGCTAAATGCGAAAGTAAGCCGCATTAAATTTGTTTAATTCAAGAATCAATGTTCGCGCACAATCTAAGAAAGTTCTAGATTTAATAAAAATACTTTTTTCATAAAATTACGTCGAAAAAGGGACGGAACAGTCTTTATTGACTATGGAATGAATGCTGGGTATGGCAGAAGAAGCATGAAAGTAGAATTCATGCTGTAAAAATGCGGTCAATAAGGAGTGCATGTATCGATTGCGAATAGATTAAGAAAGGTATGATGCGATGGCTTGGGCATATTAAGGATTAACGAAAGTGATAAATCGCAGGCGTTTCGAAAGATAAAATGGATGACCTAAGAGACATTCGCAAAAATTCATTAAAAAGTGCAGTACCCATAACCAGAGCATGTACGAAGAGAATTGTGGATGTGAAGGGAGGTGGATAGTGGCGCAGATAATAACTGCCCGTCTCTGTGGGAATTAGGGTGTGGAATTGATAATGATGATTACGTCTTTATAACTTTAATATATGCTAATAATGACTTGCCATTTTTGTCACAATAATAATGTATAATAGATAGGTATTCGTGTTCATATGTATAAAGAAAGTTATGTGTTTTTTTTTTGAACTTGTATAACAGTTTTTAACATAATATCGACCTATCGAAGACCCGATTCTCTTAATATATTACGGCGACAAATAATCAGTGCAAAAGCGTCGCGGTCGCAAGTAACCAATCAGCGTAGTTTGCCTATTGATTTGTTATTCGCTGATTGGTTACGAAGATGTCAAATATCGGTGCAAGTTTGTGATTTCGCTGTCGTGTAAGAAAATGAATAAAGGATATATTAAGATGACTAAAATAAGGGTTGTTTTTCTTTGAAGCCGTAATCTAACGAGCTACTCGTATATGCCGCAAACTTTCTACAGAAAACCACGCGAACTACAAATACATTCTCCCCTCCAACATCTTTTAATATTAGAAAAGATATGTTAAAAACTGTTATACGATTTCAAAGTGTGATCAAGTTAGAAATAATTAGCAATGTAGTGAAATGCTTAATGTAAAACTTTAATAAGGGGCTCAAAATAATGAGCTTTGATATGCAATACATTAAGGTATATATTTAAATGCAAATTAATTAAAATATTTGTACATTTTGCTAGTAATTATGGAGAATGTGCTACGCGAAATTATACTTTGAAATGTTTTTGTGTTAAGAGTCCATTTAAAATTTTGATCTTATTCAAACAGAGCGTTTTTCTAATTCGCGATTTATGACGGTTTGTGATGTATATTAACAGCAAAAGCAATTAGAAAGGAATTTCCCACGTCTACATTTACAAAGTATGCACAGCTAAAGCACTCACTATTGTCTTTGTATACGCCTCGGTAACACACCAGCATCACAATACCTACTGAACAACGGACTGTCCACTTAGCGCCCACGTATTGTCTACTGAGCGTCTACAAACTATCCATCTATGCATTGTGAATGGGCAAAACATCCCGCGCTGTTCATGTGTCGCTTTCAAGACGTCTACTGCTGAACATAGGCCTCCCCCTTAGAACACTATTCTGAACGACAAGATGCCGGTTATTCGAAACTTTTATTATGTCGTCACCTAGTGGGAGGCCTACCTACGCTACGTCTTCCGGTTCGTGGTATCCACTCAAGAACCTTTCTTCCCCATAGGTTGTCCGTTCTTCGAGCGATGTGTTTACGGAATATAAGCGCGCGTATTTGCACGTAAACCACTATTTTCACTTGCAAATCTAAAATATAGTGTGTGCTACTGAGTTCAATGTCCGTTTTCCTGTACCTGGTTTGTGAGGCGCTTTTCTGTAGCTGAGGTAATCATCCTCGTGTCGGTTCTTGTCGTACTTACCGTCCTTATCGGTAATTGGCAATACGAGCGCACGTTCTAACAGAAAACGTTTTTTTAATCTGTTGACTATGTAATAAATTGTAACGATTTGCGAGTTATTTGTATTAGAAATGCGTTCTTTTTGATTGGGACTAAAAAATTCATAATTCAATCATATGTTATATATTTAGATTTAGCGGCCGATATTCTTTATTAGATTAACTACCGACGTAGTTTTGTTATAATTTTAAATAATGTTAAAATTTGTTTTTCATGTACTTAGATTATATTTTATTTAGTGCGGTAGTGAGTTGTGTATGTGATAATGGCCTATGATGAGTTATTTCGTAAAATAGATTAAATGTGTGGTTTTTTTATGGAATTATGCCGAGAAATTGTTTTTATATCTAGAAGAATGTTCAAAGAAATGATTTCGCAAGTTCTCGTTTCATTAAAAAATCACTGTATACCGGGTGTGAATACAAATAGAACATTTCGTAAACCAGACATTGTTTATACGGTACGAGTCAAAATGTTTGATTTCTATATAAACTTTTTTTGGATATTTATTGGATATTTTTTGACATTTATTAGTCCGTTATCAACGCATTACGGTTAATAGCTCACTACTTACGGGCGCAGCGACCTCGCGTAGCGCTTACGGTCATTCTACTCGCACCTGCTTTACGGACGCTATGTTACGCGAGTGCATTGTGAGTGCACGTCAATAAATTATTACATAACGTTCTAATATTATGTAGTGTAACACATGGTTAAAGAAGTGCTGTGTCCTTTATTTACATCCGGTATTGTTTTAGAATAATTTAAAAATGGTTTTGCTGTGAAAATGGTCTTTGATTAGCTACATAGCGTGGAGTAGAACCAATGTACTTGACGACTTAATTAATTAACGCATAATGATAATCGCCTGTTAGATAGAAGTGTGTAATGTTTCATACATACAAATATATGATGAAATAGCACGTGAATTATATGTGTTAGAAAGAGAGAAATTGTTAGAGAGAGATAGTATTTAGCTTTCTAGTAGTGGTAATTTTCACTTGTGTACTTATTTTTTGATTCCACGTTAATTTTGTAAGTAAAACAGACGGCCATGTTTTTTCGTGTAGTTTGACGAGATTCTTCGCAGACTGTCTATTCGACAATTGCCGCATTGGAGTAATTGTTTGTCACTGTGTGAACAACTATACCAGCAGCACTCTATGATGACGTATTGACGTTTGGCCCGCAAATTAAGTTTTATATATATTAATAATTATCCGTGCCCGTGGTTTCACCCGCGCAAAATTAGGTTTATAACACAGTCATAAAAAAGGAGGAGGTTCTCAATTCGACTGTATATCAATTTTTTGTATTTATAACTCGGAAACTCATATAAAAATGACAGGTGGAAATAAAAATAAAATAGAAATAAAAAATAAATATTAAAAAACAGCTGAAACTATAGTCAATTGAATACTATAGTAAAAAATATTTTTATTTTATTAATTAAAAGTAACCTATGTATCTAGTAACCTATCTAGTACCTCCAAAAATAAGTGTACAAAGTTTCATGATGATCGGTTGAGTAGTTTTCGCGTGAAAGCGTAACAAACAAACGGACATTCACATATATAATAATAGTAGGATAGTTCAAAGAAGCAAATTGTCGTTTTTTATTGTCACTAAAAAGAACAGCAATTGGTCCTTTAAACGCAATTATTAATATGTATGAAACTTTATGAACGATTAAAATGTCAAAATGGACATTGTAGCGTGCCGCTGGTATAATACAATATTCACATTCGATCTATTCCTGTCGTATAAACTTATACCTAAGAACATCGCTGTCAGAATCTAACCGGCCTAGTTTGAACTGGCATTATTTCTATTGTGATTCGACACCTGACCTCGACCCGCCTGATGGTAGGCAAGAGGAAGACTATCTGGACGTCACTATGCCGGCAAAAAAAGGCGGCCATCATTATGACTTGTCCCAATCCGGGGTAGTTTGCGGTTCTAATTACGCCCGAATGCACTGCCTCTTGTAGATACTCTATTTATAATTCCCACTCTAGTCTAACATCAGACGGGTGCTATCACATGATGAGCCACAACACCAGCATAGTGACGGCGACTGAGGCAACAGTAAACTGAGACGGTTTTATCAATTATTGGCTCTTTGGATCAGGCAGGTCGAGGACATTTTTTTTAAATTTACATTTCTATACTAAGCTACTAAAGTGCTTGTATCATAGAAACAGGACAACCAAAGTACATATATCAAAGATACATTGGTACCGGTGGGTGGTCTCGAACTCGTGCTCTCGGTTTGCGTAACCATTGCACTGCCACTACACCACGGTCGCCTTGTTGTTGTCACAATACAGGGGCAAGTGTTATTACGAAGCCCAAATAATAGCAATAATATGTTTTATTGCCAAATAAATTGCGTGTGTGATTGTTGTTACCACTTAGGTGAGCTTTGTTAACCAAAGGACATCATTCATTTAGTATGGGAACTTTGGATAAATTGTATTAACAGTTGCATATACATTTTAAAATAGTTTGATGTACGAAGGATACAATGTAATTGGAATATATCCTTTATTTTGCATAGTTTAGGTGTGCAAAATGATCAAACTATAATTATGACAGTTCAAAGCAGAACTGTTAATAAGGTGTGTCTTCGTGATTGAGAGACGATATAAAATCCATATCTTCTTTTTCAAATAACTACAATTAAATGCAAAATTATCATTTATAATTTTTTCTCCATCATTGGGCATTACAGAAGTAGTACAAAAATAGCCCAAAATGAATGATGTCCTTTCTAAATGAATTTAGGAGGTAAGCTTGTTAACCAAATTTCAAAATGAATTTAGACTAATTTATTTTTCTCTGAATTTTTGCTTGAATAATCTATCCGGGATATCGATGGATAGATTATTATTATTAAGGATGGATATATCTACCCGCTATATAAGTCAGCTACGTATGTATAAGTGCGGACGTAGAGCTAAACTGGTTAGATTTTGCGATAGTGAAACGGTCACATGGGAACGAAATCGCACCTTCTCCGCACCGCTCCACATCGAAGGAACTTTCTCAGTGTCGCTGCTAGTATAATAAACACTATAGAAATATTATTTGCTCTAAACCAATCGAAATAAAATAACAGTTGATCTTCATCATCAGCCGGAAGACGTCCACTGCTGAACATTAAGACTCGCGATCTGACGGAACTTTTCAGACGTCCAGTGCCTTCGCCTTAGAACGCCATTCCAAACGACAAGATGCCAGTTGCATCCACCGGTATTTTGTCATTCATAATGAGGAGGGAGGCTTGTTAATTACTCATCGTACCCTAAGAGGACCCTGCCGCCCATCCTCTGGTGAGACTGGTCAAGTTGTAGGACATCCCACAAGCCGGGATCAGATGTCGCGTCTCAGTAAATAAAAGATACACTATCTAAATAAAAAATAATACACAAATCAATTAAATATAAATAGTACAACATGAACGCTATTTATTTCGTTTTTAAATTATGTTATTTTATTGCGTATGCTGTAGCACAATGTTAAATATATAATAACTAATAATAGTGGGTAGATATAATTAAAAATAATGAGAAATATTAAGTCTATTATTGTATGTTTCTAAATCTTGTCTGTGATCGTCTATAACTTCATATTTATACTCATTTTGTATCATGTATCTTATATAGTAAATATTTGTTTTTAATCAAAATTAATATATTTTTAATGTAACAGTATTGGCTTACAAGTATTCTTTTATTATTATGTTTTATATTATATGTGTGTTATTATTATAGGTTAGGTTTTTTTACGCAAATCGCCATGTACGCAGTAAAATATACCTAAATAATAAATATTGTATGATATTGTTGATATTGTCCACCGAGAACGTTTTTGTAAATAAATCACTCATTAAATAATGATGACTGACAATACAATTGTTTTATTTATTTATTTAAATCCTTTGTTGCACCACAATAAACTTAAAAATAGGTACATAGGCGAGGTTAATGCCTATTAGGCATTCTCTAACAACTAACCTTTGGGATGATGAGAAATTATGTTTTGTTTTATTTCCTTTTGGAAATCCTAGATGATATTTTTTATTATAGCTCGACAAATGATGGCACCTGATGCTATGTGGTGTGCGATCCACAAAAGTGGGACCCAGTCTGCCGATCCGGGGTAGTACCACCAGACCACCACTTACAAGTATACAGACCGTGAAGTGATTTGGTCGCATTTCGGGATCAGCTTGTAAGTCGCCGGTTCTAACTAGGCCAAATCAATGTGTGTTACCAGTGATGACATATAGCCCTGAGACGTGGTTCTCAACTGTTGGAAAAGCTCAATGTTTCTCAGCGAGCTATGCTTGGTGTGTCTTTTTGCATGGTTTAGGTGTGCAAAATGATCAAACTATAATTATGACAGTTAAAAGTAGAACTGTTAATATGCCGTTTCTTCGTTATTGGGAAACGATACATAATCCATATTTTATTTTCCAAATAACTCAATTGCACAGCAATTAAAAGCAAATCTGTCATTAGTTTTATCAACACAAGTATTAAAACTACCATTCATATGTTTTTTCATTTTTGGGCGTTACAAAAGTAGTACGAAAATAGCCCAAAATGAATTATATTTTGAAATAAACGCCTGAAAATAAAATGTGTGTTTAATTATTACGTATGCAACTACGGCCTTAAACACCACAACATATTGATAAACAATTTAATTACAATCAATTTATTTGCTGCGTCATAACAAATACAGCTTAATGCTTTTGTTTTTTATTGTCATATGATTGTACGCTGGAGTGCGTTCATTGAATGGAAGCAACTACAGTTAAATAACTGCAAGTAGCAGTCTCATGAACTATGCCGGCCTAGTTGGATCGGGCAACTCACAAGCTTATTCTGAAACGGGGCTAAGTCACTTTACGGTCTATGCTACCTCCAATCAACAGACTAGGCACCACTGGACCAAATATCCACCTCTTTTTTTAATTACAAACATTTGTTATACTAAAGGACATCGTTAATTTTGGGCTTTTATGTACTACTTTTGTAATGTCTAATAATAAAAATATATATAAATGGTAGTTTCGATACTTGTATTGATAAAACTAATAACAATTTTGCTTTTAATTGCTGTGCATATTAGTTATTTGGAAAATAAGATATGAATTTTGTATCATCTGTCAATCAACGCCATATTTATTCTGCTTTGAACTGTCATAATTATAGTTTAATCATTTCGCACACCTAAACTATGCAAAATAAAGGATATATTACAATTACAATATGAACTTTGTACATCAAACTATTTTAAAATGCAAATTAAACTGTTGATACAATTAAGCCCAAGTCCCCATACAAAATTAATGATGTCTATAATGAATCAAATATTTGCTTCGATCGGGAATCGAACCCGCAACTTAACGCGTAACAAACTGGTGTGCTAAACAACGCGCCACGCCTGTTGACAAAACAAATTACAATCAAGACTCTACTGCGTCATAAGAAATCCAGCGTAATGTGTATTCATAAAACTAGTACATACATAATAATGACTCGTGTTTTCGAATTAGACACACCTCCAAAAGTAACTATTTAAAGATATTCTTCATTTATTGTGGCGGCATACGACACCTCGCCTGATGATAGAGGAAGTACTATGCTACGACGAGCTGTTGACTAAGTTCACTTGACTAATTCAAAGGTGAGTTGCCGGTTCCATCTAGGCCGGCATAGTGGAAGTGATTGCTACTCACAGTTATTGAATTGTAGTAGCAGTGACATTCATTCATGGACCACACTTCGGCTTAACATCAAGCGGGGTGCTGTCATATGTCGAGTCACAATAAAAAAAAGTGTTTTTCTGGACGAACCGCAAAGAAAAAGACACCATACTAAAGTGAAGTTGGTTGGAGAGTTAGACGTCACAAAATGAAGCCGATTTCGTCCTATTATTATTTTAATCTCATTATATGGTCCGTGAATAAAGGCGATTGTTAGTACAGTTAAATAACTGCAAGTAGCAGTGGCATTCACGATGTCAGCGTAGGTAGGATTGGGAACTTTCAAGCTGATACCGACTACGTCACTTCACGGTGTGTACACCACGGATGTGTACACTTACAGCCGGTTAAACTGTAACTTAACTTAACTGTAACTTGAAAAAAGTTTCAATTTACGAATTTAGTTTTACTTTATACTTATACTATTACGAAATCCTGAATTGGGTTGTTAATAATATTTAATCGAAACTACCATCTATATATGTTTTTATCATTAGAAATACCAAACGTAGTACATAAAAACCCAAAATGATTGATATCCTTTAGCTCTGTATAAAATATCCGTTAAACGTAATGTGAAGTTAAATAGTGGTGCAACCTATTTTTCTTTTTTCTTTCACTTATACGATACCTTTTACAAATTCGTAAATTATAATTTTTGGTACATCCGGCTGCCTATCACCAACAAAACAATCAGACCCGTTATATTTGATTTTAACCATCAGAGTGACAGCGATCAGACGACCGTAAATTAAGTCTGTTTTTTCAATCGTTGGTGCTCTTGGACTCCCCCTTCCTTACTAACAGACAAGTCAACGTCAGATTTTTTTATTGTGACTCGACGTCTGACCTCGACTCCCCTGATGGTAAGCAAGAAGAGGTCCAAGAGTGCCGACGACTGCGAAAATGTCGAGTCTCAATAAAATATATATGTATATCTGCATCTTTTTTGATTCTTGGCTTTTTAGGTCAATGAATACAAGGCAATCTTCAATTGTCTGAAAGAATAAACAAAAATCTCCAAACAGATATGAGAAAGTCATGCAACTGATGACGAAAGGTGTGTTTATTTTTAATATATTAAAATGAGGAGGTAATGAATTTTATTACCTTCTTATAATCTTAGAACAGCCAAGTTTTAATAAATTGCCTACAAATGTGGTATAAATAGCTCGTACTAATAAAATTTTAAAGAACTCGTTATAGCTACGCACAATTTCATATTTAAATTAATTCATGACCATAAATTAATATGACTTGTAATAAGGAACAAAAACTACTTATAAACGACACGAGTGACGCATTGGTTTCCACAAAAGTCTGTCACTTGTCAAGTCCCGGGTTCAGTTCAAGTTCGGAGCAAAGATTTCTTTGATAGCTTTTATGTGTAATACTTAAAAATTAGGTTGAATGTTATAAATAATAATAAAAGAAGAAGCGAATATTTGCTCGGGGTCTTGTTGTTTAACAGTGGTGCCCAGTCTGCTGATCCAAGGTAGTACTATCACATACATACCTACCGTGAAATGACTAAGACGTGTTTCGGGCTCAGCTTGTAAGTTGTCAGTTTCAACTGAGCCTTCATTGTGTGGATATAATTTCTAGTTGCGGGGTACTGTCATATGCTAGTCCCAATAATTTTAATACGGTTACAACTCAATTTCCAATGATACTTTGGTTCTAAACCAAAATATTGGTTCCTATTTCTCGTAAATAATGACTCCAAAAAGAGACTGGTCAAAGAGACTTACCATATACCCAGAGTATTTAATCCCTTTTATTTAAATAGATTTATATTACTGGAAAAAGAAATATTTTTAAAAAGATGTTCCCCATATATAAAAGCTTTATTTTACGCGCGAATCCATTAAGTTTTACGCACCATATCAATTACGACGTAGACGAAACAATAACTCAAATGAATCATAACGATTGAAAGATCAAATATTTTTGTAGGGCTCTTGCACACGTCTTTCACTTTAATAAAACTACATTAATTTATTTCATATATTTTTGGTCCGTGGGGTCCTAGCGCTATAAGGCTTTTTAAGGAAATAGAAAAAGGTTAGTCGACATCACAGGAGACCGAAGAGTTGGCAGCTACCTCGTACAAAGAATTAGTCTAGCTATTCAAGGGAACGCTGCCAGTATCTTCGGAACCTTGCCTAAAGGGACTCCTCTTAATTATGTATTTTACAGTGGCGTAGCGTAGGAGTCAGCAGCCAGGGGCGGAAAAAAAATTGCCGCCCCCTTATTTAGGAATTTCTATCATAGGTACAACAAAAATATGAATTTCAGGTTCAAATTTTAACAATTTATTTTAGTTTTTTAAAATTTTGCCGCCCCTTAAATGTGCCGCCCGGGGCGGGACGCTCCCTCCGCCCCGCCACGCTACGCCACTGGTACTTTAGTTATTTTTATAAGATTTTAAGTATTAGCACAATAGAGGTGTAATTAGTGAATTTTAATTTTAACTTTTTCATACAATATTTTATATATATAGGTAATATTTATAGTGGGTGTTAAAAAGTGCCGGGACAGTTAAATATTTTCACACCTAAGCTCAAATTATTCCGAAAGAATACAATGGTGATCTTTAATTTGACATGAATTTTAGCCAGTATAGTAACGATAAACGTGAACTAACACGTTTATCAGCACTCGGCACTCCTAGCCCCCCTCTTGCTTACCATCAGGCGGGTCGAAGTCGTATGCAAGTCACGATTTTAAATAACTTAAAAAATCAATTCCTATTTAAAAGTTACCTTAGAAATAACTGAGATGTTTTGAAATACTTTACATGAAAAAATATCTAACTACTTCATTTATTAAGCAGCGCCAGTAGATATTATGTCACTACTTACACCTCATATTTTTTATTATATCGGCTTCCTTTTCACCCAAAGGTTGCCGCCTCAAATAAGGCCGCCTTGGTGACCGTGGTATAGCGGCATCGCAATGCAAACTGAGGGCACGATTCGAAACCGCTTGACAGTATCAATGTATCTTTGATATATTGACTTTGGTCGTCCTGTTCCTAAGATACAAGCACTTTGGTAGCTTAGTATAGAAATAAATAAAATAAAATAAACTATGTTGTGTACATATCTTTAAGATTGTTGTATTGCAATTAATAAGACGACCGTAGTGTAATGGTGCAACCAGTCACAAACGCCTTAAGTAAACCTGCTGGCCACATCGCTCGAAGAACCGACAACCGGGAAAGAAAGGTTCTTGAGGGGAGACCACGAACTGGGAGACGCAGCGTAGGTAGGCCTCCCACTACACCGACTATCGACACTGTAAAAATAACCAATGAATGCAACTGGCATATTGTCGTTCGAAATGGCGTACTAAGGGGGAGACCTATGTTCAGCAGTGGATGTCTCTGGCTGATGATGATGAAACCTACTTTCCGGTCGCAATGTCTGCTAATAATAATCCCGCAGTGTAGCATAGGCCTTATGGACAAGGAGTATGCGACAGAGTCTACAGCAACAAGTTCATATGTTACATCAGTAGTTCAACACTTTCAATTGATTGTCAATGGCCTTAAATTAATTTTGTTAGGTCATAAAAGTTGGCCTCAACAATTGTTTGCGCACGTGCAATTTTTTTATAACAAACATTTTTATTATTAGCCTCTGATTTTTTTAATTAAAAATAATCAACATCATCAATTATCACACCTAAATTCCCTCAGAGATAGGTAGAGATCTTCACTTCACGATCCTGATTTCTTTTAATACACTCTTCGGTAATGGGCACTGCAGCCTCCTTTTTTTTAAAGAAATTCCCTTCTTCAAGATACAATCTTCTGTGTCCCTTTTTATTTTTTCATTTGCCTCCGATGAAAAAACTCTTAATTTCTTTTGATGTAAAGTTAATAATTGTACTTTTTAGTTATTTTGTTTTATTTTTTATTGGGTTAAGAATAATTATTCAAAATTCTATAATTAAATTACATAAATTCAAATTAAAAAATAATTGTATTTTATAAAATAAAAATAGTTATTTCCAATCATACTTATTTGCATACCACTGTCTTATTACAAATGAAATTTAATATACTTACTTCCTAGGAACGTTTTTTATATCATTTAAACGCGTCATCTCAATAAAAAAAGCGCCGACATAAACAACCGACTTAGTCTACAGTTTAGACCTCAAGTGCCTTTACTTTGTCGGATAAAATATCTTTTTCACCTTCGTTTAAAGAAACCAAGGTGAAACCTTCAAGAGGAACATAGGATGGTAAATCATTCTACTCCAGACATCGATGACTCCAGAGCATTACAATAAAATGACGCAGCAGAACCTTTTAATTAGACTGCTGAATTGCTCGACAGAATGCGAATGCTATTCAAACAATCTGGAAAATCCATACCAAAAAAAAAATACTTATGAAATGTTACTAAATTATTTATACAAACAATGAATGTGCAATATGAAATATGTACTTTCATTGAACTAGTGCTATATACAAGGTTAGTGACCGATGTTGGTTTATGTAACTGGTTAATTCATTATAATACATACGTATACCTACATAGAGACCTTGACATATACGTACGGTATAATGTATTAGGAGTAAGAATAATCCTTTATTGCTCTAAAACTTAAAAGTAGGTACATAGGCGAGTTTAATGCCTGTTAGGTATTTTCTTACAACTACAAGGGGTTGGTGAGAAATTATGGCCAGGATGCAATATACTACATACTAAGAAGCAATTACATAAACTACATACAAGTATTATAATAGTTATGAATGCTCTCGAATTAAACAAATAACAATCTTCTGTATTATTTACTCTATATGCCATCGTTACCCCACATGCACTCCTTAATGGTCCTATTTCTACAGTAATACTAATAATCCTTCCTTTAAGCTTCTCCTGCCATAACCAGCATTCACTTTCATGCATGCCAGCCGTGTCTTTTATATGTAGAAATGTACTTAAATACTTTGGTAAAATAATCGTATGGTATGGTAATAAGAAATTAGATTCAGGTACAGATACAGATAATTAACTTAAAATTCCAAATTCTTTTATCACGAATTCCATTGTTATTGTAAAACTTCAACAATAACACGAATCTGTTAAAAAACCACCGACACAAGATCTGTGTCCAATTTACTTGTATAGTTTTAACTGTATAAGCTTTTTATTGTTTCAAAATGACGCCATTGAATTTTTGTTTTTACTAATAGCATTGTTTGAGAATAAGGAGACCGTGGTAGCGAAATGGTCACGCAAATTGCCGGTACCTATGTATCTTTGGTATACTTGTGACTTATTTTATGTACTTTCGTATTCCTGTTTCTATGATACCAATAGTGTAGTATAAAAATGTTTTTTTAAATATTTTTATACTTAGCTTTTTTTTGTGTTACTGCTGTTTAAATAAGTATTTATGACTACGATCAGTCTATTTGTGAGGGCCCAAATGAAGTAATAAGATGAGTCAGAAAATCACTTAAGTCACGTCGAACGTATAATTAAGTACTTTTATACAATGAAAATTTCCATTTAAAATAACCATAATATTTAGGCTATTTTCGTCACTTTAATAGAATGCCAAATAATATTATTAATACATAATTCTGTGATCTGACGATGATGAGATCTATAAAGACTGCTGAAAATCATCAAAAAAAATTCAACTGAAAACTATTTTACAAAAGGCGAACTTTTGTAAACAAAACAAAACAAAAACAACAACAAAACGAACATTATGTTTCATACTCGGTCTAGGCTCCGAGTATGATTTTGTCCCATTCGGTGTCGAGACCCTTGGTCCGTCGGGTCCTAGCGCTTTAAGGCTTTTTAAGGAATCAAAAAGGTTAGTCGACATCACAGGAGACCGAAGAGTTGGCAGCTACCTCGGACAAAGAATTAGTCTAGCTATTCAAAGGGGGAACGCTGACAGTATCTTCGGAACCTTGCCTAAAGGGACTCCTTTTAATAATGTATTTTTTTTAATCAATATATGTATTAAATGTATAAAATATTCGTTTAGTAGCTTTGTTTCATTATATAATATACATACTTACTATTTTTAACACGTCTTTTTATTATTAGTTTAACTTGTATGTGAGTAACTATGTAACGGAATTTTTCAAATTAATTTTCACCCACTTAAAGAGGTCTGAATATATTGAAATTTTGTACACGTATTAAAAACTGATGACAATACAATAATTTCGATGAATATTTTTTGCCGGCATAGTGACGGCGATTAAGGCAACTGTGAACTGACTAGGTTTTTTTCAGTCATCGAAATTTTTTTGGACCTCTTATTGCTCTTAGGCGGGTCGAGGTCAGATGTATACAGATGTCAGAATGTACAGATGTATTTCACATTGTCATAAGCGTGTTTTACTATTTTCTTGTCACACGACATGGTATTTCCTCACACGTGATTCTTCTTTAACACCATTATATTAAACTAGGTGAATAGATAATATAACAATTACCACTAATTATAAGTGGCCATTTACAATTTTAGTTTTAAATACATTATTATCTACAAGTATACAATTTGACACTGATAAGCAGTTAATGACTATTTGACCACTCTGCCATGCTCCCATCACTTTCAAAAGCAAAAACCGTGAGGTGTCTCAGTCAGGTTTCGAGATCTGAATTGAAGTTCTGAAAGTCTTAGTTGGCATAGTGGATGCAAAAGCCACTTACAGCTGATATTTATCAGAGCCAGCTTTTCTTTGGAGCTTTCTTCGCACTCCAGCGTGACATCAAGCAGAAACAATCTTATGCCTTGCTAACATAGAACAAAATACTCGTATCTTTCTTGTCTAAAGATTTTTTTAGTTTTACGAACATGTTTAAATATTTTAGATTTATTTTTAAATTATACAAATATTTACGAAATTTCTATAAAGATTATAAAGTATATACTAAATAATACAATCAATAAAAGTTATTGGTAAATTCAAAGTTATATAAATTTAATAAAGGCGACCGTGGTGTAGTAATATGGTCACATAAGACAAAAATCCCCAGTTCAAAATCAATGTGTATTTAATCTAAGTATGTACTTTGGTCGTCCTCTTTCTATGATAGAAGCACTTTTAGTAGGCATAGTAGATAACTGTTTCAAAACCTCAAATAGGTATACATGATTATCAAACTATGTTTTTTCATCATTAAATTAATCCTCAAAAAGCTGGGTTGCTTAATGTCTATAACCGTAGAGATTGTATGAAAAGAATTGTGGATTTGAGGGAAGCGAAGAAGTTGTGTCAGGATCATGGCAAGTGGCGCTGACGTGACAATTTGAATAATTGATTAAATTAAAATGAAAATATATTTGAATATAAATGACCCTTGAACTGTTGTGAACTAAGCAACATGCACGGAAATAAATACTTTTATCTTAAAATTAAATTAGCACAACCTTCGTACAATCTAGTGTAACATTCACGGAACAATGTCACAACGGAAATATTATATAACAATTAAATGCTGACTTATATTTCCGTTAAATATAATTATTGCTTTTGTTAAATAAATTAGGATTATAATATTTTACATCATATATTTTATTTGTATTTGGTCATTTGAAAGGAATTATTCTTAAATTAAAACTAAAGTTAGTACATACATATATATTTATTTATTTTAAACTTAATTGCACTATGTACAAAGGCGGACTTACTTCCGTTAGACATTCTCTGACAGCCAAACCTTTAGGATCATTAAGACAATATCAATAAGTAAAGTCGACAAAACGCTCGCTGGATCACCTTAAGGGATACAATGGTATGAACTACTTAGCGCACGTAATACGCCCATTCTTGGCTGCTTCGACGTTAGCCTATTGAAGGCGAGTATTTTTCTACAATCCATTTATTTTGTTTTATGATCTGCAGGTAACAAACCTTTTCTATTGTTTTTTTTTTGTTACCAAAGTATTGGCATTACAAGCAAGGTATTTTTCGTTTTGTCTATTATTTAAAGGTAAAAGAGGCGTGGCTTATGCTCCTGTCAGGCGCAAGGGAATATTTTGTTAAATGATGTTGCACAGATTTGGTGTTTAGTACCTATAAGTATTTACGATACTTATATCGAGGTTCTAGCCGGCAAACTAAGGCAACCGTAAACAGAGTTCTTTATATTTTAATTGGTTGGCACTCTTGGACCTTCCCTTGCTTTACAACAGACAAGTTGTATCACAATTAAAAAAAAGGAAGTATGGCATCAATTGTTGCCTTTGCCTGACTCCTTTAAGTTTTTCTTTTATTATCTAGGTATGTTTAAATTAAGGATTTAAATTTATTAAATATTTAATAAACCCAATATTTGTTCATACAGTTATTGAATTCTAAAAATGTAAATATTAGATATTTATTAATTTATTTAATAAAGGACATAATAATATTACGATATTAGATTAAAAAACAATCAATCAAATTGTCAAGTACTTATCCCACAGGGATTGACAGACAATGGAGCGCCACTTGCCACGATCCTGAAACAATTCTCTTCATGCAATATTTTATTAATAATATTATACAGGATAGTGTTTTCCGACCAAATCGGAGACATCCTTAAGAAAGCTAGGTTGCCTAGTGCCCATAACCACAGGGCCTGTATGACGAGAATTGTGGATGTGAATAAAGCAAGGGAGTTGTGTAAGGATCGTGGTAAGTGGCGCTCCATTGTCTCTGCCTATCCCTGTGGGAAAAAGGCGTGACAATTTGATTGATGGTAAATTAATAAAATTAAAAAGGCCTCACTAATGTCTGCCGGCACCGGGTAACACATTTATAAAAGAAAACATAAACAAAAAACAAGTAATAAAATAACGTAGAATTTACATCAAATGCCTCAGATAAAGATTACTCACTCATACGCACACTTATCATTTTACAAAGATTTGAACTATCGTCAGTGCATTCAACTAAAAAGCCTTCTAAAAATACACCGACAACGCACTATACTAATATTAAAGTCAAAATAGAACACATACAAAAACATCCATTGACGCGTATATTAGCACGTATGTGAATATGTTTAGTATATAAACAGTAATGGATTGTAGAAATAATTGACGTTAAGTCGAAAATAGTTTCTGTGAATGATGTAACTATGTTCAGACTTGCGCTAGACAGATTCTTGCAAAATTAACGTGTAGACGTTTTACTTAACTAAGATGAGCACAATTCTTTACGTTTGCGAGGACATTTTTCATTGTGCGACCAGCAGCCTGATGTTAAGCTGAAGTGGTACGGTTCACGAATGAAAGCGACGCAAGTTATTTAACTGCCAGTAGCAGTCGCATCCACTATGCCGGTCTAGTTTGAACCGTAGTCATTGAAGCTATTCCCGAAAGGCAGAATCGGCACACTGGCCAAACTACGTCTGCTTGGGACTCGGGAATCTGCTGCATACTTTTTTATAAACAAGTGTTTGTAAGATACGATCTAATATTTAAATATTATAAATAAATGCTTGGAAATAAATCTGCTCCGACTGGGAATCAAACCGAGACTTAGCGGTAGCGAGCGTAGCGGACTGGGTTGTTGACATGCACTGTTGTTGTGTTCGGATTTTAAGTATTTTCTTTATTCTTAAGGTTATAACTTAATCATATATTTCTATGATTGATTATGGATTGAATGCGTATTTATATGCGTATCATGGAGATCCGCATGTAGATAACATACCTTTAAAATTATCTACTATCTGTTAAATTATAATTATGAATCGCCAAGTTAATTTAGGTTATGAAGGTTTTTGTCAGCCCATGTGTTCAAGCGAGGCATGACGAAGCCGTCACCTTTGGCCGTCATAGTGACGGCGACTGAGGTAGCCGTGGACTGTGCTAGTTATTTTTCACTCATCGCTTATAGTTTTGACATAAAAATTTGATGATGAAAATAAAGTTATTTAAAATTTATCAAATGGAAGATATAGCTATGGAAGATATAGCTATGGGTATAGCATCCATAGCTTTTTCGTATATACAATTATTTACGTTTAATATGTAAACAAATACAATTACAAACCCATTCTTAGAACCATAACAATAAAATAGGAAAAAATAACAAATCCTAAAATAACAAAAGCATATGGTTAACCTATGAAAAAAATGTCGCGTGCGATCTGTGCTGTTTCACGCGAGGTTTTTCAACGGTATCATGATTTTTTTAAATACCTTGCTATGATCTGTCGGAAGAATTTCCAGTAGAATAATCAACTATGCCAAGGTAATGATGTAGGTCAAATGATGGACGTATATTAGAATATAATAATGCTAGAAATGTATTTTTTTTATTATGACTCAACATCTGACCTCAACTTCCCTGATAGTATGCAAGTTTAACAAATAAGTAAGTATCTCAGCCATGTTATAAGATGGAAATAACACATAGGCTGGTAAACCATTCTAATTATTAAACAAAGAACCAACAGAATGCAAATGCTTCTTCCCGACCTGTGCGGGACCGGTATCATGGGAGCTATTCGCTTAAAATATTTTAGCTATTCGTATAGTAGGATTTCGTTAAATTATCAATTTATCCTCATCCTTAAAAAACAGCATAAATCGTGCACTGCCTATAAATAGTGATAAGGCCGCTATATTTTGTGTGGTGTACCTACTTTTGTATAGTTCTTAAGCTATATTTTTACATATTTTATTTTTTAGCAGCACCCCGCCTGATGTTTAGCTCCAGCTTATGGTCCATAAATGGAGGTGCCTGCTACTACAGTTAAATAACTGCAAGAAGAAGCCACTTTCACTATGCTTAGTTCCTATGCTTCCATTTCCTAGTTGTAACCGGCAATTTACAAGCTAATCCCATAACACGACGAAGTCACTGTATACCCCGGATCGACAGACTGGGCACCACTTTATACCACTCTTGAAAAAATAAAGAGTATATTTTTCTATCTATATATAACTGCAGGCAATGTATGGGTGTGTATTATCCCAAGCAGATGCAAATGCGGTCGGATTGTAACGTCACAAAACCTCATGTTGACGTAGCATTGGCCAATACCCAATACCATCAGCAAAACAATTATCAGGATGACGGGTTGGCGTGACGTTTGGTTACTTTGCGAGATTCCAGGGCATTAGCAACTGTCGAGGATAATTTTATGTATTTATTATTGTATAAACTATTGTTTACTAATGATAAAGATTGCTTCGATAAATAAATATAGGTTTATACAAATTATAAAATATTTATAATGTACAAATAAATCTTGATTAAGTTCCTTGGCTATTTATAGATCACTTTACGGATACGGAAATGCATAGGGTTCAAGTAATAAAGTTTATGTGAACTACTAGACATAGCAGTATTGCCAGATAATTTATGTCTTTCGTTCGAGACACGGGCCCGATTCTATTAATACATTATGGCGACGAAAAAGTAACGAAATTGCGTCGCATGTGACCAATCAAAGCAGTTTATTTATTGTTTTGTTATTCGCTAATTGATTACGAGGATGTTAAATATCAGTACAATCGGGGTCCTGTACTCATTGTAGCACTGAGCTTATAAAACATTCTGAGTTTTACGAGCCTCTGCAATTTAGCAAAGATATGGCTCTATGCGTGCTTTATCGCATATACCACGAAGAATGTTCTGAGAGCTCTTTAACCTTGTTCCTACTCGTTTATCGTCTTTTTACTCCCGTTATACCGCCACAGGTTAAGGAATGCCTCCGCATTTTACGATTGAATCGGCGGTCGTAACAGTGGCATCCGCTATGCCGCCCTAGTTTTAAATCGGCGACTTTTAAGCTAAACGACGTGCATTTCGATTTTTGCTGGAAACGAATCCGGCTAGTTTCTGTCACTTATCGCTATTTTTATCTAATATTGAAAGAAGGAGATTTTCGTAATAAAGGGTTCGTTTGAGTTTATTGTACGAGTATAAACATAGCTATCAACTTAATTTTTTTTTGTATTTCCTACATAACAAAAATAACTAACATTCTTATACATAATATAAACGGAAAACGTGATACTATTCTATATAACGCAAACCTATTCACATAATAATCATTTAATTGTAAGAGTAGCATTATTTTTCAAGGGTAATGACACTTCCGCCATATTGTAGACATTCTCAAAATATTTATATATTGAGATACTTCAAAGCAACATTGAAAAAATAGTGGTTTTGAACTCGATCAACTAACTATCTTACAGAAAGTTTTAAAAATGAGATATTTGCATCATGACATATGTTACATATAAATGTAACATAATGAAAGCCGGGGTGCCTAGTGCCCACAACCATAGAGCTTGTATGAAGAGAATTGTGGATGTGAAGGAAGTGAGGGAGTTGTGTCAGGATCGTGGCAAGTGGCGCTCCATTGTCTCTGCGATTCCCTATGGAAAATGGGCGTGACAATTTGATTGATTGATTGGATAATTGTGACAATGTGACGAGCTTGTAAAATCATTATAATTTTAAAATATATTTATGTTTTTTAAGTTCGCTGGTGATGAGCTATTTTTAATAATGATAAATGTTTAAAAGCTAATTATCTTAAAAGTAATTTTATTGAAATATCTTACTGTTTACTCCAATTATCGTTACTTTTTCTACACACCAGGGGGCCTACCACCAAACAATGATGTATAAAACAAGATTACTCAATTTCCTACCACCATCGCTTATTTGCAATTTTGTTTTATTCCTTCAAATTCATTCCTACATTCGCATAGATTTTACGCTCAGACACGTATTGTTGCTGCATTTGAACATTAAAACCTAATAATACTAATATTAATTTTATAATTACCGCGGTGGTACACTTATGAGGAGTGAATATTAATGTGACGTCACAACACTGCCAATAGTAATTTTATTCAAATAAGCATATTCAACGTACAAATTGCATTTGATGAAAAAAACAATGATGCATAAGGGCTCTGATTCGGCGTCGAAAAAGCAGTGAAATCGCGTTGCACTGATATTTGACATCTTTGTAACCAATCAGCGAATAGCAAATTAATACGTTAACTACGTTGATTAGTCATATGCGTCCACGGTGCCATTTCACTGATTTTCTACCGTCATAATGTATTAAGAGAATCGGGGCCCCGGTATATATCTTAAACTTTAATACTATAGGATCTATAATTAGCTTCATGGCCGATATTAAAGACCTTTCATTTTATGTCTTATCATCTTTTGTAATTATTAAATCATTAATTAGGAAAGCAAAGAGTACGAACTAGTTAATTATTAATTTTTAATACTTAATGCATTGTGCACAAGACGAACTTAATGGCATTAGACATTTTCAGTCATCAAAATAAAATTTAATAAAAGGTGCAATTTGATTTGATTTTAAATAAATATTATAAAATAAAGTCGCTTCCGGAGTCCTCTGTCTGTAATCGTAATTCTTTTAAATTATGCAACAGATTTTATCCTCTAGATGATCTACTAGATAGTTTATGTTATACGTTCACTTATATAAAAAATAAATAAAGATTTACTTAAAAATAAGTGTCAAAAAGTTGAATTTTGCGTGCTTTCATTGTCAAAGCTGACAAAACATTATGTCCGCGATGGCAGCAAGTGTTTATAGTATAGCTCTTAGCTATAGCTTTTTATATCAATTTTATTGTTTAAAAATATGTTCACATATTATATATTGTGGCACATGTAAAAGAATCCGCGAAAAGTCACAATTTTTGCACTTGAAAGCGGTACATAATTTTGGTCCGGTTCAGCAGACCGTGCAAATGATCACCTATTGTCTGCCTACTTAATTATTTCTTCTTACTTTGCATATTACAAAGATAACTGGCCTTGCTTTTATTATACTCATTATTTTTAACCGATACAATAGTAAAAACCCACTTAAAATAGTTTTAAACTAAACGGATTAACCCATAACCCAACTTTATGTCCAGCAGTTTACAGGCGTTTCATATTTCCTTATACATAGATAAATGATGCAATTCATGTTTGCAATGTAGTGAGAATGTATTCCCCTGGTATTTTCCTTATAAGCTAAAATTATACTTTAAAAACGTATATAAATCATTGTATTATTTCTCTTAAACCGAGGTATCTTTTATGACCTGTGACAGTCTGAATCATTGTAATAAAATAAGGGCACTTATTTAACTAGGTATATAAATCGACAAAAAAAACGTCAAGCTTACTAAACAAAAACAGCTAAAAAGTCATAATGATAAGCCTAAAAAAATTAAACTGATGTTATAAGTTAGATTTAATTTTGTAGTTTATTGTAAAGATGCACTCCCTTAAAGAGTATACTTGATTTAACATAGTTTTTTTCTCAGTTGATTTGAACTCAATTTATTTAAACTTTAATATTGGTAAATTTATATATTTTCCTAATTTGTGATTGTATTTGTTGATTATATTAATAAATTGGAAAACAAGTAAAATAATCGAATGGATAAATATTTATCAAAATTCTCAATTTCCAGTAATTTTAATAAAGGACATTGGAAAGGGTAATGTAATGTTGAATGGCGCCATTTATCGTATAATGAGTAGCCATATTATGTTAAAAAAAAGAACGAATGACTGATTACGGTGCAAAGCTTGTTCCTAGATTATTGTATGAAAATATGGAAGTGAATTTATTATTCTCCTAATAATAAATGCAGTGTGCCTATGTACAATTAATTTACATTATATCCTAAAATAACCAGCAAACAGTCAACTTAATTATAGTCTGTCTAAGCCGAAATGACGCGCCCCTCCACCGCATTTGCGCACACGAGAAAACATAAAATATAAATGCAACACACCGAAAATGCAATTGTAATTGGTCATTCAGTTGCTGGTTAGACACAAAAGGAGAAGCACGCTGGTGAAGTATAGTAGTATAGTTAGTAATATTTGTATTCACACGTATAAATAAACTAATAAAGTGGAGGGGCGCGTCATTTATAGTTAGATAAGCTATAACCACCATAGTTTTGGTCCTTCAAGTCCGATAATTATAAACAAATAAATTTATATCACAATGAATGCAGTGCAGTTAAAATAAATATAAACCACTTTACATTATGTACAAAAACTTATAAGAAATTCGAAAGTGCGTATCACGTGTTATAACCTACGTTATCACGTGTTATAAACTACGTGATTTTATTAAATAACAATCAACCAATTAAACTGTCACGCCTTTCCTCCACAGGGATAGGCAGAGACAAAGGAGCGCCACGGTCCTGACATAACTCCTCAGAGACATCCTTAAGAAATGCCCATAACCATATGCCTTGTTTGAAGAGAATTGTCAATGTGGGTAAAATAACATTTAGGAGTGGGTACTTGTGCGAGATGATGAATTTTATAAAAGTTTTATTTCCTAAACATTATATGGTCACCTTACTCCAAATAAAATAGCATAAACCGCTCTTCACCAAATAGCTAACTTTTACATTTGGTAAACTATTTAATTAAATAAAGATGTACCAAAAACTTGTATACTGTCACATTGACAGATATAGCTTTCTCCAAACAGTCCGGTCGGAATCTGTGATGGACCAGAGAAAAAAATCTTTATTTTATTAATTATTACTTATTTACATCTTGACGACCCGAAGTTTTTATGTCAATATCATAAAAACTTCATTATACATTTTTTTCGTAAAACAGCTTATTACTATTTTTTTTACCTCTTCCAAGATTTGTGAAGGCAGTCGATAGCGTTGCTTAATAATTTAATTAAAAACATGATGTCAGATATGTGTCGCCTTTCGGCAGTGTCGTGATAAAGTCATGATAAAGGCGACCGTGGTGTAGTGGCAGTGCAATGGTTACGCAAGCCGAGAGCACGGGTTTGAAACCACTCACTGGTACCAATGTTTATTTGATATTAGTACTTTGGTTGTCCCGTTTCTATAATACAAGCACTTTAGTAGCTTAGTAAAGAAATGTATAATAAAACATTTAAATGATAAAGCGATTCTCTTACGACAAAGCATCCTTAAGAATTTATTTTGCATTGCCTAGACTAGATTCTTTACTTTAGCAAGCTGGCGATATTGAAGCTAACTCTAAAACACTTCTCATGTTCTTCTTAACTATGCTAATTTTCGTTATTTAATTGTGGGTAAGTAGCAGTCACCTCTATTCACCGCATACCAGCTTAACATTAGGCAGGGTGCTGTCATATGTCGTTCGACAAAATAAAAAAATGCAGTTTTTGAAACGAAGTTCCTTATCGCGCGTTGCGAAAGGGGGCTACGGAAAAAATTAATTAAGACCAAAAGTTGTAACGACACTTTTGCTATAGATGTAAGCCGTGCTGCGTGCGCGTGTTTCTCTGTCTGTCTCTCTCTCTCTCATAGAAAGTAAGCCAGTTATTTTCGTTTCGTCTTTCTATTTCGCATTGAACAATGTGGTGTCGCGACGATTATTTTTGTTGAGTGTATATAGGTTTTTTGTACATAATAATTAATAAAAAAATAATTTTATTAATTAATCGAAAGGAACTTCGTTTCATCCGGATGTCCCTTAACACCTCTCAAGTTTTTTAAAAATCATTTTTGCTTAATGGTAAGTGAAGGCCTGTGCCCTACAAATAACGTCTAACTGAGAGAATGTCCCAATTGGTTCTTTAGGTTATTATAATATATTTGTCATTCAAAGATGTTATGCCCTTTTTATTGCTACTTTTATATTTATTACCTACAAAGTTACGTGATAGCTTATTAATTTCTTGGAATATATTCTATTATATTAATTTATCAGGGTTTAATGGTGACAATAGGACAATAGTGTTACTTGCTGCTAATTAGCTTAAATAAATATTGCAAACATATTTGTACCCTTAGATAGCTAAGCTCATTTCAAAAACACAAAAGTGAAATGTCGAAATTATAAAATAAATTCCGATTTGAAGCCGTAGTCTTTTTATGTTCCTATTTTATATTTACTCTTTTTTACATCTATATTGTAATTTATGTTATTTGTTATTTTAAATTGTAAATGTATAATGTATTATATCTTTCTGACGGAGTCTTTGAGAACCATAGCTGTAGATATAGTTTGACAATATGAAAGGCTTATTTACAAGAAGGCCTATTTACTATTTTTTATTTGGATTTACAAATTAGATATTTATTGTTTGATTTGATTATTAATAACTGATACATTTTTAATAGTAATTAGGTGATTTGTAGAAAGCTTTGCATCCATTCTTTATTCTTGCTTACCTTTAATTATTAGAATTATAGATACAATAGTGTGATAGAACTTTTGCCGAATGTACATTTGATTTTATAATATAAAAATATATATGTTTCGTGGAATCATATAGCCAACATTAAGTCTTATCACCCTGTTAACGTCACTTATGCTCCAAATAATTTACAGATACAACAAATTGTGTGTTTGTTTGGCAGTAATTAAAATATATATATTTTTAGAACAACAAGGCTTCTACTACATAGCCGATTATAATTGATAATATCAAATCCGTTGATGCTATTGGCACACAACTGCGGTTTTATCGTACTATATTTTTAAGCCAATTTAACTAAGTTCGATAAGCAGAGACGAGATCATACTTTCGCAAACCAAAGACATAACGCGATAATAGGTTCAGCAAGCGTATATATCAAATATAGTCAATAGCGAGTTCAGCAACATGAGTTTTGCCTGGATAAGAATCAAAAACTAAAGGCGCTTAAGCTGATGAATAGTGGGGTTCGTCATGAGTACAGACGACCCCCCGCCTGCATCTAATTGGGTTCTACGAAACTACGTCCTCAAGTAATATCGCATAACTGTGTAAGATCGCATGCGTCCTAATACAATATCGTATATCACATGACGCAAGAACGCAAATGTCCTACTTTTATCGCGTCGTTATTATCGCACCAGTGTGTAAGTTCGCATGCGTCCTAATACAAAATGTACTAATAACAGTATTGCGGCTGGTATGGTGGAGCCCTTATGTGGCACAAATAGTCATTTATCAAGATATCGTCACAGCTGTCAATAAACTATTTCACGCAAATCAAATGACAATTTTATATTCATTCATAATTATTTTATTGGCTATAGAGTTAAATTTATTATTCAGAATTTATAAATGTGATGTGGATGGATACGTTAAACAAGGCAGGCCCAGGAGGGTGTTCAAATCGGAGACATCCCTAAGAAAGCTAGGTTGCCTAGTGCCGATAACCTTTTCTTCATACAACCATCATGCTTGTATGAAGTAAATTGTGGATGTTAGGGAAGTGAGGGAGTTGTGTTAGGATCGTGGCAAGTGGCACTCTATTGTCTATGCCTATCCCTGTAGGAAAAAGGCGTGACAATTTGATTGATTAATGATGATTGATGATTAATTGATGATCAGTTTGATTTTACAAATTCCTTTCGCCAATCTACTAAAGAAAAAATATTTAAAGATGTAACGCGAATTCAGATTTTTTAATATTTTAAAGTTTATATTTATAATCGTATTTGAAATTAAATTAACGTGTAAATAAAAATAATTATAACTTTTAAATTATATTTCTGAATTTAGTTTTTTTAGCCTGTATGAAGAGAATTGTGGATGTGGAGGAAGCAAGGAGTCGTGTGAAGATCGTGGCAAGTGGCGCTCTATTGTCTATGCCTATCCCTATGGGAAAAAGCGTTACAATTTGATTGATTGATAGTTTTAGTAATTATATAAGTATATGTATCCTATAATTGTTAATTCTAATTTATTATTTACTCGTATAATAGATTTAGATTATTAGTGCGTTGTTTACTGTGCGTGTAACATTTAGTACGCTATT
Organism: Tinea trinotella; assembly: GCA_905220615.1. Classification (NCBI taxonomy): domain Eukaryota; kingdom Metazoa; phylum Arthropoda; class Insecta; order Lepidoptera; family Tineidae; genus Tinea; species Tinea trinotella. Next base: position 9,226,366 of record HG992314.1, read on the forward strand.
GATACTAATGCATATTTATTGTAATAAATAAACAAATAATGTAATTACAATTTCAATGATTTCAACGATGTAATATTCAATTAGTGAACATAAATATATGTCAAATGTTTCTGTGAATTTGGGACGCAATTATTTATTTTGTTAAGTAAATACTTATCGACAGTAATTTTCTTAAATCGCACTTGGCGTTAGTGTAGACAGAATAATGTGCAGATACCCGCGACTGTCGCCAGTTAAAACATATTTCACAATTTTCCTATTTAGTAACTATATACACCTATTTAAAAATTTCACTTTTTTTATTGTGATGCCACATATGACAGCACCAGCTTAATGTTAAGCTAGAGTGTGGTTTATAAATAGATGTCACTGCTACTACAATTCAATAACTGTAAGTAGCAATCACATTCACTATGCCGGCCAAGTTGGAACCAGCAACTTACAAGACGATCCCGAAACGCGACCAAATCACTTCACGGTCTGTATAATGTAATTGGGAATTAACGAATTTACATTAAGTCTTGGTTGGTGAGTAACTAATTTCTTAAACTAGTTAAGTTTATTTATTAAGTGGTGAGTACCACTGCCGGCAGACTGGGTACCTACTGCCTACCACAAATATTAATTCTAGGTTTTAATAATTGAGACCTATCGAATAAAATGTTATTATATTATGTAGGTATAGACTTTACTTTTGTTGATAAATATAAATTACCGCTCGTCTCTGGCTACCATAAGAGCTGAGCATTATATCTCTAAAGTAATGTAAACAAAGCCTCATGCTAAAATCGTAACAAATACATCATAGTCGAGCAACTTTTAAAACATGGCGCGAGTCACTTGGCGCCATTCAGTACATCGCTAACCGTCGTCGGTAAGGTACGCGTTCAAAACGAGAGCGCCCGCGACGTTTGAAAAATAAAAACAATTTCGAGTGAACAATAAAACAATCTGACTAAACATAAACACTTTTTGGCGCGATTAAAGTTTGTGAATAAAAGCGCGAGTTAATTCAAGAATCTATCACGTGGAGCCGGCTTTTTAATAGTTCTAAATTCAAGGTCTCTTTCTGTAGAAACACTGAATAAATATTAGGAATTGACGAATTCACATTAAGTCTTAGTTGGTAAGTAACTAATTTCTTTAACTAGAGTTAAGTTTATTTATTTTTGGCGCGCTAAAGCCGCGGGGATACTGTTCTATTTCGGTCCACGATCTTATTGCCGACGTTAGGTATCTCACATTACAAAATGAAAGTTTCGCAATGGATTCATCTATTGTTATAATTAGCTTTAATTGTTATTTATAGAAAACTCAATTAAGCATCGTATTTTATTAATTTTTGCGAACATTGATTAATGCATTAAACCTATTTTATGCGGCTTACTATCTTATTATCTTCCTATCAAATTTTATCCGTGACTGCAAAGCTTTCAAAACGTTGAAATAATAAAAAAAATGTAAAAATTGTAAAATCAATAACCAAAATAAACGCGATAGTAAGCCGCGATTAGGCATGATTTTTATAAATTATATTAATGCCAAAGTATAAACAAATGATGAATTATAAAGTATGGTTGTACTATTGTAGTAGGTACAATAGTGAATGAGATACTTAAAAACATAATAGATTTAATAATAAATAACAACCCAAGAATTTAAATATATATATCTATAAAATGGTAATTTTTGTTCCTACATTAATGTACAATTAATTGTAAGTTGAAGAAGAATTTGTCTACCTCACACAAGCAACTAGCTTAAGATAAATAATCTTATAAAAGTAAATTAGATTCTTTATTAAGTAAGTTAGCAGTAACAAGTAACTTATATATATTTTTAAATGACTATTTTTATACTATGCTACTAAAGGTGCTTGTATTATAGAAACAGGACAACCAAAGTACAAAAATCAAAGATACATTGGTACCGGCAAGTGGTTTTGAACCCGTGCTCTCGGTTTGCGTAACCATTGCACTGCCACTAAACCACGGTCGCCTTACAATATAAAAAATAACATGACATAGTTAAAGTAGTGATAATGTTTGCGGCTTATCTAGGGTTTGGAACATGTGCGAATGTTTATGTTTCGCATAGTACAGGTTTATATATTTCACAGAGGGTCATTCACACCGCATCTCATGCCATGGAATTGCGTCCGATTTCCATGAAATATAACTTAAAATCAAATTACATTAATTCTCTTCATATTACAAATGTCGATTTAGACTTCGGGTTTCAGTATCATAGGTGTTAGTTACAACATGCCTAGAGAAGGGACGCAAAGACAGTCAAGTGACTTAACCGCGTTTCGGGGTCAGCTTGCAAGTAGCCTGTTTTAATGCGTGAAAACTGGCCATAATGATGGTACTGAGGCAACCGTAAAATGCAACTGTTTTTTCAGTCGTTGGCACTCCTAGACCTACCTTGCTTACCATCAGTCAAGTCGAGGTCAGATGTCGTGTCTTAATCAAATAATATAATAAAATTTATTAGAATTTCTGCTAACAGTAGATTATTTCACAGTCATTGGCATGACCTGATGCTTATTATCATAGTTCTCTTCGTATAGTTTCTTATAGAATTCAAAATTAATAATCTATTTTTCTCTGCCTGAAAATGCCTAAAAGCATTAGGTTCGCATTTTTTTTCTTTATTGAGTAATTGAGGTAACAAACGGCAAGTAATTCTATCTAAAAATAACCACGGCAGTTTTATCAGAACAGAGAGTCTCTGTCTTTTTATTCTGACATAAATGTGGTTAGACTTCGTTTAGTGATAATAAAGATGCTTAAAGAGATGCAAACTATAGTATTTTCTTAGATTTTGCGCGAACATTGATTTAAGAAATCTAAGAAAATACTATAGTTTGCATTATAGAATTAAACAAATTTTATGCAGCTCACTATCGCATTTATTTTTGTTATCGAGTTTATAATTTTTTTAATCAATAACCAAAATAAACGCAATAGTAAGCCGCATAAAATTTGTTTAATTCAATAATGCAAACTATGTTTATGATTAACGAATAATAAGATAACGATTTCCCAAAATAGGGCAAAGAAAACCGCGGTTCCGAGTAGATATGCTTTCCCTTCTGTACCAGTTTCTTTGGAGGGATTACATTGAGGCTTAACTTTTTATATTGTGACGACATATTACAGCACGCCGCCTGATGTTAAGCTGGAGTGCGGTCCATGACCAGGCGGGGTGCTCTCATATATAATATAGCAATAATAAAATAAATGGCATAAATCAAAAAATATCTCCAATATTGATAGCGCAGTTTAACTAAAATTAGGTATAAAAAAAATGTCGACACATAGACATTTCAAGAATTGACCTAAAAAGATATTTATGTTAGTGACGAGTGACGACATTCTTGTATGATAAGCTTAAAGAAACGCGTGCATGGCGGCAGCTACCGACCGGGAATCAAAGCCGGCGTCTGCCGCCTTGCGCGTATTATTTAAAAAAATATTCATTTAATATTAAGATTAATAAATTGTGTTTTAGTATAAAAATTAAGGAAATGAACAACTTAAAAATATTTATCTTATGTTTAATGCGACGCGACATTTTTACAGCAGGCGTGGCCGATTGGTTGCTCGTAAAGTCCCGGGTTCGAATCCCGGTCAGCGCAGATATTTGTTACATAGCTTTTATTTGTAATATTGTATAATTATATTAAATATTGCAAATATTTGTTAAAAAAAAGAGGCGGATATTTGCTTCGGATCTGGTAATCAAAAGGGTTGTACCAGCACTTACAAATATACATACTGTGAAATGATTTAGTCGCGTTTCGGGATCAGCTTGTAAGTTGCCAGTTTCAACTAGGCCAGCATAGTAAATGTGACCGCTACTTACAGTTATTGAATTGTATTAGCAGTGACATTCATTCGTGGACCACACTCCAGCTTAACATCAAGCGGGGTGCTGTCATATGTCGAGTCACAATTTAAAAAAAAACTTGCTTGATAGTAAGCAAGGCTTGGTCCTGAAAATACCGCCTTATATTACGGTTACCTCATTCTTGGTCACTATGTCGGCCAGTGACGACATAGTGACCAAGAATGTTTCATGCTTAAAATCCAAGGTTATAGGATCGGGGAAACACTTGTTGATTGTTCTGAAAACGCTACCGAATTACAGTTTGTATTGTCACGTCCACCGACTGTATATTTTTTTTTATTGTGACGCGACATCTCACCTCGACCCGCCTGATGATAAGCAAGAGGAGGTCCAAGAGTGACGACTACTGAAAAAACAAAGTCAGTTCACGGCTGCCGCAGTCGCCGTCACTATGCCGGCTTCCTGAAGGATCCAAGGTTGTAGGATGGCGAGAACACATGGGCTAGCAAAACACTCCACTTGTCGATTGTTCTACAAAGAAAAAGACGCACCGAACTTTTTAGTTCGACTGCCAATTCGGTCGATAAGATGCGGATGCTTCCTCTGACCAGTGGAAAGTATTACGTATGTGAAATTATTACGGGTGTGTACAGTATTACGGGTGTGAAAAGACGAGGTAGGAACAAGATTAAAGAGCTCCTCGGAACACTCTCCGTGGTATAGGCAATAGAGGACGCACAGCGCCGCCATTATTTTTATCATCACAATATTTTTTATAATTGTTCTATTGTGTGTTTTATCGTATATTTAATTTTCCCTATAAATAAATACTTCGATATATAAATACATACAAATACATATATACATAAACCTAATTACGTTCATTACATCATCTTTGATGAATGAATGTACTTTGAACGTGTCGTCCAGTTTCTATAATACAAGCACGTTTTTATACATCTCTAAACTAAACTACTGAACGTGTTTGTATCATAGAAACAGGACGACCAAAGTACATATATCAAAGATAACTGAGGGCCCTTCGTTTGCAAGACTATTCATCTATCGCTGGACCACGGTCGCCTTTGGTAAAGAAATGTAAAACAAACTACTCAATACAAATACAAGGCGACCGTGGTGTAGTGGCAGTGAAATGGCTACGTAAGCCGAGTGGCACGGGTTCGAAACCACTCACCGGTACCAATGTATCTTTGATATATGTACTTTGGTTGTCCTGTTTCTATGATACAAGCACTTTAGTAGCTTAGTATAAAAATGTATAATAAAAAATAAAAATATATGTTTTTGTATTTTTTGTATTTTGTTATGTTTTCCTTCAACATATCCGGTCTTTAGTAGATTTATATGTAATTCTATTATTATTTAACAATAGTTTTTTTGGATCAAATTTCGGAGGCCGTTTGTATTATAACTTTGTTTTCCTTTTACATTTGTTTGCCTAATTATAATGAATTTATTATAATTTGTGAATTATATCAAAGTATAATACTCTGTTGTTTAATTTAGCTGAGCAAAAGTAATTATGAACCAGTTAGATGTCATGGTCATTTATCGCGAAATAAAAATTCTTATCTACCAGTTTTTTTTTTAATTCTAATTACATTTCTATCATAAACGCTTATATTAAAGAAACTGAACAACCAAAACATCAAAGATTGGTACCGGCACTTATGGGTTTGCGTGACCAATTTCACTATAACAGACACCTTTATAAAAATAACAATATTTTTTTGTTATCATCTTTCCTGGTGGTTATCAAACGTACATTCATGAGCAATGAGCACCGATGACTGAAATAACAGTTTCACTTAACGGTTGCCTCAGTCGACTTTGCTATTTAAATCGATCTCCCTTCATAATAGATTTTAGTTTATTGTTTCGTGTGCCCATAGAGGTGGGTAGTATCAGGCTTGCACCGACTAAAATCCCTTGAGGCGTTCTTTTGATCTTTACGGTTGACCGAGCACGAATAACTCTTTTTCAAAACCCCGTAACTCCGCCCCTTTTCTTAACTAACGCAGATGGAAAGAACCAGCGGGGTTAGGTTGGGCAAGTTAAAACGATTATCGTCTCTCGTCGACGATTGGCAAAATAATAAAAGTTAGGCTAAATCCACCAAATTGAGACTATTGATGATAATAATCAAACGTGTCGTCGCACAGACAATATTCGTCACAACGATTAATAGTCTCGGATTTAGCCTAGTTTTTATTATTTTGACAATTGCCGACGACAGACGATAATCGTTTTAACTTGCCAACCTAACCCCGCAGTCTTCTGCGCCACTCTTTTCTCACATGTGGTGAGGTGCACGCGACAAACACTATCGACACCCCTCCTTGACTGCCGACCGATGGGGTGAGATGTGGGCGCGGCGATTGGAGGGAGCGTCCTGGGACATTTCTCTTTATCTCTTCGCTGTGTCCTGGGACATTTCTCTTTACCTCTCCGCTGTGTCCTGGTGACAGTCGTTTTGACCTCTTGATAGACACCATAGGTTTGATGACGTCGAGAGGTCACTAGTCCCTACCTCAGCGAAGGAGACTAGGCGCAGAAATCATTAAACTAACCTGACCGAACGTGTTACGCCAAACAAACTATAAAAAAACCTATTCAATGGAATGTAGTTAACAAACGTTCATCCCTTCCTAGAAACTTACCCCATATATATTTTTTTTGTTAATACAGTTCCGTTAAAGATGTGATATTTTCCTATTTATAACAATGTTTGAGAAAGTCGGGGCCCTTTGAGGGTAATGTTAGGCGCCAAATGAGAAAAAAATATGAATGAATATATTGAATAAGTTCTTTGTGGCATTATTTATGAGTGTATGTATGGTCTACAAAAACATTAAACCTTATTTAACTATGATTTATTTTTCATTGTGATTCAACATATATCACAGACGTGTTTCCAGTCTGCCGATACGGTAGATTACAACTGCTTACATTCATGGACCGAACTTCAGCTAAGTCATTTTCGGAAAGTAAAGTGACTTAGCTGTAAGTTGTGGTGCTACCCCTAGATCTAGAGCAAATATCTGCCTGGATACTAATGGAACACAATGTGTTTTTGTTATTATGACTCGACAAATGATAGTACCCTGCCTGATTATAAGCTGGATTGCGGTCCATAAATAGAGATGTCTGCTACGTACAGTTAAATAACTGTAAGTAGTAGTCACATGCACTATGCCGACCCAATTGGAACCGGCAATTTAAAAGCTGATACGGCAACGCGACTAAGTCACTTCACGCTCTGTATACTTGTAAGTGGTGGTTCTACGCCGGATCGGTAGACTGGGCATCACTGCCTACAAGTACCACTCTTACAATAGCTGTTTTTTGCAAACACATTATAAAAAAATTAAAAATATAAGACGTTGATTTTTATATTGAATATACGTTATGAGGGATGAATTTGTTTTTTTTTACAAGTAATATCCTAATGTCGCGACTTACTTTGATAAACCTGTACAGAGCAATTTCTAACCAAAAGATGAGAACCTCAAGCTGCAGAAATACGCTAACCTCGGTACTGGTTACGAATTTGCGCCGTTTGGGGTCGAGACGATAGGCCCTTGGGGACCTTCAGCTAAGCGCCTAGCCAGGAAGTTGTCCGAGCGGCTGACGGAGAAGTCTGGAGACAGGAAGGCTGGCAATTATTTCTTTCAACGTATTAGCCATGCTATACAAAGGGGAAATGTTGCCAGTCTCCTTGGAACTATCTCTGATAGTTAGATGATAATTTTTAATTATAGTTAATATACTATTAATAGATTGAATTCATAATAATTACCAAAACATACTGCTTGAAACTATCCCAGAATATTCCGTTTTAGTAATCCCTTTTTAAATACTATTAAACCTTTTTATATGATTATACAAAACATCTTCACTTTTAATAACATTTATAAGTGACAATTAGGACACATCGCCTAAAATATTTATGTCCCAAACGTCGCCTACTCTAATGGTCATACGATTATAAATTTAAATAGTGTTAGACGTGGTCATTCACAGCCGCTTAATTATCATATCAAATTAACCGGTTCTTTGTATTATGTCTAAGAAACATAATAAAGGTTTATGTCAATTTTATTTCATTACACTAAAGTTGATTTTTTTTTGTTTTTCGACATAAATATGACAAAAATGTCCAAAAATAAAGGCGTCTTTTTTTTAAATTGTGACTCGAAATATGACAGCACCCCGCTTGATGTTAAGTTGGAGTGTGATCCATGAATGGATGTCACTGCTATTACAGTGCAATAACTGTAAGTAGCAATTACATCCACTATTACGACTGCAACTTGCAGTTATTCAACTGTAGTAGCAGGCGTCTTTACTCATAAACCGCAGTCCAGCTTAACATCAGGCGAAATGCTGTCATATAAAAAATACTGGGCAATGGTTTACTTATGACCATAAAAAATAACTGGGCAATGGTTTATTTATGACCCATTGGGTGTATGTAATTTTTTTTCTCTCCAACTGTTTAAACAATAATTCTTGTGGTATTTTTCCTACAGACCATCCATTGTTATTTAATGTGATCTATACAATAAATGTGCCGTTGTTTATAATGCAATACGTTTAATATAACTTAAGAATTACTGTACAGCGACAAAAAGCTCTTTTTATTGAAACTATCAGCGGGGTTAGGTTGGCAAGTTAAAACGATTATCGTCTCTCGTCAGCGATTGTCAAAATAATAAAAGCTAGGCTAAATCCAATAAAACTGTGCGACGACACGAATTATCATTATCATCAACAGTCTCATTTTGGTGAATTTAGCCTAGCTTTTATTATTTTGGCAATCGTCGACGAGAGACGATAATCGTTTTAACTTGCCCAACCTAACCCCGCAGGTCACATAAAAATATATCTTCTAAATAAAAATGTGTCTCATGATATATCATTTTAAATTTATTATATTTATTACATTTATTTAATATTGTGTTTAAAAGTACTAATTGAAACACAATATTAATTCGATAGTATATTTTATTTTATTGGTTTATTTTGTTCTGTTTAGTTTATTTAGATTATTTATTTATTTAGCCCCAGATGGGTGTTTGCCGACCAAATCGGAGACATCCTCAAGAAAGCTATAACCATAGAACCTGTATGAAGAGAATTGTGAATGTGAAGGAGGCGAGGGAGTTGTGGCAAGTGGCGCTCCATTGTCTCTGCCTATCACTGTGGGGAAAGGCGTGACAATTTGATTGATTGATTATTTATTTTGGTATAATCATTGTTCTTGTTTAGCGAGGTTTACTATCTGGGTAAAACTTACTATCTGCGTAAAACAGAAAAATATTCTTAAAAAAATACTACAAGTACTGTTTCTTCATATTACTTTTACATCTAGGTAGATATTTACAGGTAGATATTTATATACTCGAATGCAGACATCCGCAAATCAGACCAAATCGGAGACATCCACAAGAAAGCTCGGTTGCCTAGTAAGCCGGTAACCGTAAGCCTTATGAAAAGAATTGTGGATGTGAGGGAAGCGAGGCAGTTGTGTCTGGATCGTGGCAAGTGGCGCTCCTTTGTCTCTGCTCATCACGCCATTAAATGCTAAAAATAACATTATATAATGTAATATAGACAGGAACATTAGTTAATTTAACATAGACCAGGAGTTGGCTGATATTTCTCAGCAATCATTTCATTGTTGCAATATAATGGGTACCACAACCGTTCTGATCGGCAAATTGGATCCTAAGGGCCAAAAGTATTGGAGCTAAATAAAAAATATATTACCTAAATGTAGGATATTACTAAAATATAAATCGACGTTATGTGAATTATAAAAAAGCCAAACGTTCCTAAAAATGATAGGTTGACATTTTGTGGTCATTTGCCCAGTCTGCTCATTCGAAGTTAACTTACAAATTCAGACCGTGAAGTAACTTGTCGCGTTTTAGGATCAGCTTTTAAGGTTCCAACTAGGCCGGCATAGTAGATGCGACTGCTACTTGCCTCTACACAACGATAGTATCAGTCATATAAAAATACTAAAATATTATAATAAATAATGACTACTTATAAAAATAATAATGCAATAGAAAACATTTCTTATGTAATTTTGTGCATCTGTATGTTAATGTTAAAGGTTATGAGGTTATTTAAATAATATCGTGAACACACATGACAGATAAGGTTAAAGGAAGGAGCAGGAAAAATGTGTCGCTTCTGATAAATATGTTAATAAAAATGTTGTTTACTCTGTAAGTCGGTAGACCTATTGAGGGATATTAATCTGTCCGTTTCTGTATAAAAAAAAATATAGCATGTTTATTTAAATAAATAAAAAAATATTTCAGTAAAGTTAACAGCGAGCTTAATGCAATAAGACAGACCATGTCTAAATGTCATCGAGTGCATATTTCTGTAGAACATAGAATAAAAAGTTCCTACACAAAATGTATTTAAATAGTAAATAATGAAGAGTGTCCTTTAATGACTCTGTATATTGTTCTGGTAAACTTAATTACTATTATTCCTAATTAATGTAAATATAATATAAAAACACGTGATATTGGCAAACATCTTATCGGTCATGTGAATATTGTATAATAATATATTTATTTATTATATGCAAATAAATAATCACTATCAGTGTTTATATGCTGGGTTCAAAACATGTTGGTAAAAAATATTAATGCCCAAGTAAACACGAGTTACTGATATAAGTGAAAAAGCTGACAAAAACAACGTACCCTACAACTGGGACCATAGAAAACTTGGCCTGAATGAAATATAAAATCGATTATAATTTATAATATTTAATTATTGTCCACTGGGAATCAGTAAGCACAGTTTTCGTGAGAACAGCTACTGGCTAACACTAAATACTTACTATTAATTTAACAACAATAGTGCTATGTCAGCATGTTACGCCTGTGTTTTGTTATGCCGGCCTTATGTTAGCTGCGCCTTGGATCTCCTCTTGCTTACCACCATACAAATTGAAGTCAGATTTCAAGTCATAATTTTAAAAAATAGCATGGTATTTGGATTCAACTTATGTTAAAATAAACTTGCTATATTAAAAATAATTATTTCTATACTTTTCTATAACTTTCTATAAACTTTCTATACTTTTCTCCTTATACTTCCTTACTGCGATTTATTTATTGTTTTGATAAAGAAATTTAAAATATATAAATTATTGCCCATAACCGTAGAGCTTGTATAAAAAAGAATTGTGGATGTTAGGGAAGCGAGGAAGTTGGGTCAGGATCGTGGCAAGTAGCACTCCATGGTCTCTTCCTATTGCTGTGGGAAAAATGCGTGCCAATTTGATTGATTGATTGATTTAAAAATATTACTATTAAAATGCGTGTAATGTCAAAGTTGCGCTTTGGCTCCCGGTATAGGGCAAACTTGATTGGCCAGTGGTACCAATGACATAGAACTTGAAAAATTAACATAATTATAAAACATATAAACATAAAATGATTGCTACAAATAGCTCAGTATCCATTGGGATGTTACACAAACCAGTTTTATATTTGCATTGTGCTATTAAGAAGTGGTTTTTCACGACGCTTCATATTTTGTGCCTTAAAAATGGTAATTATGTATAAACTTGTATTTGCTAACAAATCTATCATATTCGACTAAATAATACGAGTAATAATGCATTTTTGTTGCAGAAAGCTCTGGTTAATTTTAACCTTTAATAAATCTAACGAAATAATAATTTGAACAACCGTTGCACTGCACACAAACCGTGATTGAAAATCAATCAATCAAATTGTTACGCCTTTTTCCCACAGGGATAGGCAGACCGACTGACACAACTCCCTCGCTCCCCTTACTTTTGGTACAGATAAAATGTCTACCGGCAATAAGTTCGCTGTTGTAAATATTGCATAAAGTTTAAAAGTTAAAATAAAATGAAAATGTATTTTTAAATTTTAGGTATAAAATTTTCAAAATTTTGGGCCCCATTGTCTCTGTCTATCCCTGCGGGGAAAAGGCGTGACAATTTGAATTGAAAAATGTTTAATTTTGTAGCAATTTTTAAATATTTTCTATAGATAACTTTCGATGCCCGACAACTGAAAAAATTTACGCAGTTTACGGTTGCATCAGTCGCAGTGTGCCGGCCAAAGATGCTTTTTCATGATCCAAAGTTTAAGGGCGGGGAGAACACATTAGTTAAACGTAAAGTATTTCACTTGCTGATTGTTCTACAAAGAAACTACTTGTTGAACCTTTTTTGTTCGACTGCCAATTCTGTGAACGGCCTTTGTTTATATTATTTTATGTAGGTATATTTCATCCTTTCCATGTGCCCAAACTATCGTAGCATATCTTTGTTAATTCTTGTCACAACATCAATCAATCAATCTATCAAAGAGTGGTAGGCAGTGGTTCCCAGTCTGCCGATCCGGGGTAGTACCACCACTTACAAGTATACAGACCGTGAAGTGATTTGGTCACGTTTCGGGATCAGCTTGTAAGTTGCCGGTTCCATATAGGCCGGCATAGTGGATGTGATTGCTACTCACAGTTATTGAATTGTAGTAGCAGTGGTATTCATTCATGGACCACACTTCGGCTTAACATCAAGCGGGGTGCTGTCATATGTCGAGTCACAATTTAAAAAAATTAAAAAAACTTTCAATCATCTACTTTGACACAAGGATGATTGAAGGTGGATTGACAAAAGAAACTTATAAATCTGTTGTGGATGAATGCGTTAAACAAGGCAGACCCAGGAGGGTATTTTCCGATCAAATCGAAGACATCCTCAAGAAACCTGAGTTGCCTAGTGCCCATAACCATAGAGCTTCTATGGAGGGAATTGTGAATGTGAGGGAAGCGAGGGAGTGGTGTCAGGACCGTGGCAAGTGGCGCTCCATTGTCTCTGCCTATGCCTGTGGGAAAAAGGCGTGACAATTTGATTCATTGATTGATTGATTGATGTTATAATATATTTACGTATTATAACGTAATAATAATGGGTTGTTTGTGTTAATTCTGTTTTTGTTTAATGATAACCGCAACATTGAATATTGATAACAGCAGCGGTTAGTTGGTATACATAGATAGTTGTTACTGATATACCACAAAACTAAAGTTATAGTTTATAAAGAACGTTTTTATAAGAAATATCTTAATATGATGTTATATTTGTTTATTTTAAACGTTTATGCACAATATACAAAGCGAACTTAACGCTGGGTATTCTCAAGTTAACCTTAGGGACAAACAGAAATTAAATTAAAGGATAAGGTGCAAAATAATAAAAATAAGAATAAATCATTATCATCAGCCAGAAGACGTCCATTGCTGAACATAGACCTCTCGCTATGAACGCTATTCCGAACGACAAGATTCCAGTTAGAATAAATACACTTTATTAATAGTAAATATATACATAAATAGCAAATTCATTAGGTGTACCTTAAATGACTTAGTCGCGTTTCGGAATCTGTTTAAAAGTGGTTGGTTTTAACTAGACGTAGTAGATAAATTTGGACGGCATAGTGACGGCGACTGAGGCAGCTGTGAAGACACGGTTTTTGCAGTCGTCGGCACTCTTGGACCTCTTCCTGCTTACCTTCAGGCGGGTCGAGTTCAGATGTCGAGTCACAATAAAAAAATCTCAAACTTTTTTTAAAACATCTGTTTATAATTCTTATATAAGTGAACGATCAGGCATCAAATCCGCGGCATTTCAAGGCCTCTATGCATCTGGATAAACTATAGTTTAAAAATAAAGTTTCTAAATTAACTATGCAAACATTTACACCTATACAAATGTACAGACCGTGAAGTGACTTAGTAACCGTTTGGGATCAGTTTATGAGTTGCTAGGTCAACAGGATTAAGGATACTGCTACTTGCAGTTGTTTAACTGTCGTAGCAGTCGCCTCCATTCATGGACGGCACTCCAGCTTAACATCAGGCGAGGTGCTGTCGAGCTACAACAAAAAATGTCTATTCTTAGAGAATATTACAGTCCGTAGAGTGTTAGTAACAAAGAATAATTAATTCCAGAGTTGGTTGTGATTAACGAAATTATGTTAAAAATAACTGAAAAATAATGATTTAAAAAATATTATTTAGCACTTCATTGTCTGTGCCTATCCTTCTTGGAATTGAAGCGTAATAATTTAATTGATTGATGTTTAGATTAACGTGTGACGTGGATTTAGATAAGAATTCTTTAATCAGTATTTGAATAAAGACTTTTTAACTGATATATTTTTAAAACTGATATGTGTTTCTATTAATCACTAGAAATGCATTTTAATCAAAATAAAAATTTATATGTATAATATGTTAAATAATGTTAGAAAATATGATGAAAAATGATAATAAGTAATACAAATAATATTGTTAAGTCTGTAACATGTGACCTTTCGGGTTGACGAAGAACCTGATTATTTTAATCGAGACGCGGTCGTAAATTAAGTAATTTTAATCAACATAATTATTATTTTGGTCTAGGCTTGATTAAGAGACCTAGTACTGGTTTGATATTATTCAAGTCCATAATAAGTTTATTCCACAGCAAAATATTTTACTCTATATTTTTCGTCTATTTTTTATTACACTCTCTACACTGACTGATGCTAAGCTGGAGTGCGGTCCGATAATGGAGACGACTGCTACTACAGTTAAATTACTGCAAGTAGCACTTGCACCCACTATGCCGGCCTATATTAAAACGGAAACTTGCATGTTGTTCCCGAAACGCGAAACTTTCTCCTGAAAGTGGCGATCTGCCACTCTTAAAACTCGTTCCCGGAAGCAAATAACTGTCTAATTTTATTTAACAAATATATTACGAATAATTGCTATAAACGAATTTATGCTTCTTCGACTTGGAATCGAACCAATCGATGTCGATTAATCTTTATATTTGTAAAATCATATTTTCTTATGTTTTTATACTAATCTACGTTTTTGTTTTAACGAAACAGGACGACTAAAACGCATATATCAAAGATACCGGCAAGTGGATTTTGAACCTTATAAGAAATGTGTCCAGTCCAGATGTACTTAAATGACTTTTATAAAAGTATAAACAAAGGGCTTTCTTTATTTCTTATCGAAAACAAAGGAAATTATGCATGCTACATTATAAATCAAAACAGACGTTATCATGGGGTCAAGTTGTTTGCGATATCAACTATTTGACTCTATCACGAAATGAGCTAAATTCAATCCAAATTCAATTATTGTCCTCTTTGCCTGTATACATACGGCTAGGTCCTGGACTCCTGAGTGACGAGTGACAACTCATCGTGCAAACAGATTGCGCATCATAGCAATAAGCGGATAAAAGGCTCCTCATTTAAATTATTTAAGGCGACCGCGCTGTAGTGGCAGTGCAATGGTTACGCAAACCGAGAGCACAGATTCGAAACCACTCACCGGTACAATTGTTTCTTGATATTATGTACTTTTATTATACTTTATTATATATATTATACTTTTTATGTACTTTGGTTGTCCTGTTTCTATGATACAAGCACTTTAGTAGCTTAGTATAGAAATGTATAATAAAAAATAAATAAAAATAAAAACTGCAACATTATATGCACTATCACTCTTGAATGCACTATCGACGAGCGGATTCCCCAGCGTTTTATGCGTTTATGCGCCGGATCGTGTACGCCCCCCGCTCGCAGTCAGGACAAGTTCAAACATTTCGAGTATTCGTTTCGCGCTAGGCGGAATCAAAAAAATTTGAGTAACAATAAAAATCAACATTTATTAAATATTTGATTTTTGACTCTCGTGACCCGTAATACCCGCCGCGCAGGTCAGGGTAAGAATCTACATTCTATAGACAGAATCGACAGTCCAACTTAACAGTTCTGCGCTTAACCCCATATTTTCAGCACAAGCGTTCTCCTATAACCACTAAACCTTTAAGCAAGCTATAAATAATCACCTCTGGCCGGCATAGTGATGGCAACTGAAACAGCCGTAAACTACATATACCTCGGTTGTTTCAGTTGTTGTCACTCTTGGACCTCCCCTGTGTTGAAACATAATAAAATAAAGTGTACGACGCAGAATGTACGCAGTTGGCAGATGGAATTATTCAAATATTTAATTATTTGAATTAAACTAATTTTATGCGGCTTACTATCGCGTTTATTTTGGTTTTGATTTTACATTTTTTTATTGTTCCGACGTATTAAACGCGATAGTAAGCCGCATAAAATTTGTTTAATTCAATAATAAATGTTCGCGCAAAATCTAAGAAAATACTATTTTTTTATTTTTATTGTGACACGACATTTGACATTTATTTACTTTACTATAATAGTTACGTTAGGAACTCATGATAGACTGTGAGTGTATATTACAGCATAAAGTCATAGGTCGTGTGGTCTTCGCACTAAATAATAATGTTTTGTATTAACAAGGGGCACTCTTATCATTATAATTACGATAACTTACTCAGATTTGCAATATTTGGGATTTTTCCAATGAGTGAAGGTCTTTATCAGAACGTTGTAGGTTATTAAAAGCTTGGAGGCAATAAGTTTTGTTTGTACAATGATAACGGATAAAGGCCGGTTACACTTAGCTTTAGCTTTACTTAGTATAGCTTAAAGACTAGTTATTATTATTACCAACTGCTCTGAGACGACTGTCAAATATTGCGGTGCCGCGCAAACAGAGCGACCTAATATAACGACAAGTATTAAGAAAAGTGTGTTAAAAATATGAATGAAAGGAGATTAACTAAAGAGATCTAATGAATATCAAATTGTTCAACACGACTATTTATATATTTCTGCCCGCGGTTTCACCCGCGTAAAATTAGGTATAAACCACGGTCATAAAAAAGGAGGAGGTTCTTAATTCGACTGTATATCCCTTTTTTGTATTTATAACTCATATAAAAATGACACTGAAATAAAAATAAATATAGAAGGATTCCATATTTATGCTGAAACTTGAAAGCTATAGTATTTTTTTTGTAAATGTGTCCTTGTTACCTCCAGTACCCCCAAAAATACGTGTACAAAGTTTCATGATGATCGGTTAAGTAGTTGTTGCGTGAAAACGTAACAAACAAACTTACATTCACATTTATAATAATAGTAGGATTAACTAAAGATGTATCTTAATTAAACTTTAATAAAATAGTATTTATTATGAGGACTGACTGGAAATTCAACATCAAGAATTTTATTAAGTGATTTTATGTCTTAAACCTAAATGTTTGACGTAATTTTATTAGTTTTTTACAGTCTATTTTTGTTGCTATTTTTTACTATTGTAATTAGACATCTGACCTTGATGGTAAACAAGGCCCTAGAGTGCCAAGGACTGAACTACCCGACTCAGGTAACCGTGCCATAGTTGCCGTCACGATGCTGTCGAGTATATTCGACAGTAATTTACAGATAAGGGCTTTGTTAGAGGTTTTTAGAAATAATTAAATCTATCGAATAAAAATTGTCTCGTTGCGTTTGGACAATGTTTTTATATCTTTTTTTTATTGTGACACGTCATCTGACCGAAACCCACCTGAGAAAACCGAGTCTGTTCACGGCTGTTTGTCGCCGTCACTATGCCGGCCAAAGAAATTTATCAATAATTTATTATTAATTTATATGGGTGCAATCCTGACAAATATTTACATAATATAAAAAAAAACAGAATAATGCGGTTTTTTTGTTATTGTTTTGAGACGCGGCATCTGATCTTGGCTTGCCCAGTGTGGTCCATGAATGAATGTCACTGCTAACTACAATTCAATAACTGTGAGTAACAATCACATCCACTATGCCGGCCTAGATGGAACCGGCAACTTACAAGCTGATCCCGAAACGTGACCAAATCACTTCACAGTCTGTATACTTGTTTACCTGGTGGTAAGCAAGAAGGAGCCAAGAGTGCCAATAATATAAAATAACGACTAAGTTTAAGACTGCCCTAGTCGCTCCGCCTGTCGTTAGTACGACGCCGGTCACCAAAGTATTTTTTAATATCAATAATAATCAATCAATCAATCAAATTGTCACACCTTTTTGCCCCAGGGATAAGCCGAGACAAAGGAGCGCCACTTGCCACGATCCCTCGCTTCCTTCACATCCACTATTCGCTTCGTACATATGCATACAACCCAGCTTTCTTGAGGATGTTTCCAAATGGATGTTTCCTTCTCTATTTATCAATAATAGATAGTTTATTATTACAAAATTTAACCAAAATTCAGTATTTATTTGTATAAGTATACATAACTGTCTATAACCATTTCAACTACACAATTAAAACTATACCGTTTGTGTATATACATAAAACTGTTTTTTGTTTGTATATCATAATGAGGAACATTGTTCTTGTTTGTACAGTTGAATTATATTGAGTCATTTAATTAAATGAACTCTTCTTGTAAACCACCACGTGATTTTGAAATGCAATATGAAAAACTTTTTATTGTGGCTCCACATATGCTCGGATGGATGCGTTGAACAAGGCAGGCCCAGGAGAGTGTTTTCCGATCAAATCGAAGACATCCTCAAGAAAGCTAGGTTGCCTAGTGTCCATAACCGTAGAGCTTGTATGAGGAGAATTGTGGATGTGAAGGCAGCGAGGGAGTTGTGTCAGGATCGTGGCAAGTGGCGCTCCGTTGTCTCTGCCTATCCCCGTGGGAAAGAGGCGAGACAATTTGATTGATTGATTGATCGTTTTGTTTCTATGATACAAGCACGTTTTGTAGCTTAGTACAGAAATCATTTTAAAAACAATACATTAATATCACAGTATATAGAAATAAGTGTTTTATTTCCTTGTTTCTCTGTTCTGTGTAATAAAAAATGTAATTTATTTCGATAGTGTGACGAATTCAATTATGATGAATTCGTGACATCAACCAATTGTAATTACTTTGCTCTCTTTTTAGATTACCCACTACCAGACGATTCGCTTGAATCCTCCATAATCAATTCATTTATTTTTTAATTATTCATTTACATTTCTTTACTAAGCTACTTTAGTGCTTATATGATAGAAATAGGACAACCAATGTACATAGACGATTTGGACGACAGGCGTGGACGAACGGTTTAGCGATTGGTTTGTTGCGCGTAAAGTCCCGGGTTCGATTCCCGGCCGGAGCAAATATTTGTTTTATTTAAGCTTTTATTTGTAATATTTAATAATATTAAATTTTTATTTAATTTTTTAAATTTGTTAATTTAAAAAAAGAGATGGATATTTGCTTCGGGTCTGGTTATCAAAGAGTGGTAGGCAGTGGTACCCGTAGACCGTAAAGTGATTTGGTCACGTTTCGGGATCAGCTTGTAAGTTGCCGGTTCCATCTAGGCCGGCATAGTGGATGTGATTGCTACTCACAGTTATTGAATAGTAGTAGCAGTGACAGTCATTCATTCACTTCGGCTTAACATCAAGCGGGGTGCTGTCAAATGTCGAGTCACAATAATAATAAAAAAACATACATCAAAGATACATTGGTACCGGCAAGTGGTTTTGAACCCGTGCTCTCGGTTTGCGTAACCATTGCACTGCCACTGCACCACGGTCGCCTTAGTGATTGTGTATGAAATAAAGCTAATTCCCACATGAATAGGCAGAGACGACAGAGCCCACACTTTCCACGATCCTGACACAACTCTCTCGCTTCCTTCACATCCACAATTCTCTTCATACAGACAGTTTTTTTTTATGAATATCGCCACTGTTTTATACTTTTTTTTTTACATTTCTATACTAAGCTACTAAAGTGCTTGTATCATAGAAACAGGACAACCAAAGTACATATATCAAAGATACATTGGTACCGGTGGGTGGTCTCGAACTCGTGCTATTCGGTTTGCTTAACCATTGCACTGCCACTACACACCGGTGCTCTATATTTCCACTGGCCTTTAATTAATATTTTTCTCTAATTTGTTACAGGTTGAAAGGAAAATGGTGGTGACACGTGTTGCGACAGATGAACGGCCGCTTGAATCGCCGTCATCAGATGAAAGTGGAATGGGAAGGAGTAATTGTGATTCACCAGATAACTCAGAACCAGAAGCAGCATTAGTAAGTAACTTTACATCAATCAATCAATCAATCAAATTGTCACGCCTTCCTCCCACAGGGATAGGCAGATACAATGGAGCGCCACTTGCCACGATCCTGACACAACTTTCTCACTTTCTCTACATTCACAATTCTCTTCATACAAGTTCTATTGTTATGGGCACTAGGCGACCCAGCTTTCTTGTGGATGTCTTCGATTTGATCGGAAAACACCCTCCTGGGCCTGCCTTGTTTAACGCATCCGTCCACATCAGATTTATAAATTGCTTTTGTCAATCTATTTTCACTCATCCTTTCTATGTGCCCAAACATAGAAGTAGTAGTTTAGTATAGTTTAGTAGCTTAGTATAGAAATGTATAATAGCAACGCCTTTTTCCGACAGGAATAGGCAGAGACAATAGAGCGCCAATTGCCACGATATAAATCCACAATTCTATTTTTTTATATAAATTACACCACGGAATAAAGATACCTTCTTCTCTGTTCTGTGAGTTACATAAATATAAGAGAAAAATAATTATAATATTTTTATTTAACGAGATTCTCTGTTTTTATTTATTCCATACATATTTATTGCTTTTCTTTAATCGTATATTCTTTTAATACGCATCATTTTCGATGTTCCACATCAGCCGGGTAATGGCCATATCAATTTATTCAACCTCACAAATGTTCTGAACAACATTTCAGTTTAAAAAATAAGAATACGCAAAACTGACAACTGACACTTAAACAAAATTATTCAACAAAATGTGAGGTTCACAAAAAAATAATTAAAATGGACTATAATAATTCAAATTTCCGTTAACAATAAACAGTTTAAAATGTCCTCATCGCAGAACACCACAGGCTATGTCATTCGCTTCTTATTGTCTGAAAACAATTGTTTTAATAATCATAATAGTTCACTTGCGGGCTGTCGTATCAAATTTTGAAGATATAAAACTCCAATGCAGTAAGAAGATCGATGTGAATTTGCAAACTAGCGGAATATTTAGCCTCATAGAAGACTGCTGTAACATATCCGAATGCGATTGCGGTGAAGGTACGAAAAGTCCTCATAGATTCTATAGATATTACTAAATTGGTACCTGATGGAAGCTCTCAACTACTTGAACGAAAGAAATAAGCCGAAAATCAAGAGGAGGACAGAAGGCTTCATCTCCTTTTTCGTCGTTGTATCAGTACTTGTTTCCATTTTTCAGACTACATTAGGTATTGCAATACTAATGGTATAAAATTATGAACTACAAGATGGCTGCAAGAAGGAGAAAACTAGCTAAACAAATTATTATAGGAACACTCCAGTTCATAGTTGACGGATTCATAGCTACTATGTTTAGTATTGGAGTTGTTGTTACTACCCTTTTGATATTTACCTAAATTGTCAATAGTAAATTAAATAATATGTAAATAAAACTGTTTCATTTCAATGTAATAAATCAATTATGTGCATTCGTGTACCACGATCCTGACACAACCGCTCTACTCTCTTCATACACGTTTTACGGTTATGGGCACTAGGCAACCCAGAGTTTTCTTGAGTATTGTCTCTAATTTGGTTGGAAAACACTTAGATCCACATCAGATTTAATCCTTTCGTCAATCTACTTTCACTTATCCTTTCCATGTGCCCAAATCATCGAAGAATAAGCTAATGATAAATATGGGTTCTTTCTGATGGTCAGACTAACCAACGGGAATTTTTGTTTCCGTTGGTTAGATTGGTCTGACTAACAATCTGACCACCGGGAAAAACCCACTGGGAATGTGGCAACTGTAAACTAAATCGTTGGCGCTTTCCCTTGCTTACCATGGGGAAATGAAATGTCTGTAGTCACTATTCTTCGGGACACTACCGATTTTTAATGTTAGAAGTGATGAGGTTAGAAAAAAGATTATCATTTTTTATTCTGGCTGGACATATGACAGCACCCCGCTATTGTGCGGTCTATGAATGAAAGCGTCTGCTACTCATAATCATCATCAGCCAGAAAGCCTCCACTGCTGAACATAGGCCTCCCCCTTATAACGCCATTCCGAACGACAAGATGCCAGTTGCATCCACCGTTTATTTGTGACTTGCACTATTCCGTCAGTCCACCAGTGGAAGGCCTACCTACGCTGCGTACCTACGTGGCTCCACTCAAGAACATTTCTTTCCCACCGGTTCTTCGAGCGATCCTACGAGATATGTCGGTAACTCTAGTTCTTTGGCGAATATCCTCGTTCTGGATTCTATTGCGCAAAGATACTCCAAGCAAAGCTCTCTCCATTGTCCGCTGAGCCACTTTAAGCTTTTTCAATGGGCTAACAGGTGCACACATATCTAAAACATTTCTATTTCCAGGTCGTACCACCAGATGGAGGGTGGGGCTGGATGGTCGTGGCTGCCTCATTTATGTGCAATATGTTAATAGATGGGATCATATTCTCTGCAGGGATATTATTACCAGCCATTCAGGAGCATTTCAATGTAAATACCATATTATATATACAAATAATTAAACAAATTAAAAAAATATTCTGACGTCTCCCCTGTCCACGATGGCTGCAAAGCTTTCGAAACGTCAAAATAAAAGTATAAATAATTGTAAAATCATTAACCAAAAATAAACAGTATGCCGCATAATTTTTTTTTAATTCATCAAATAATGTTCGCGCAAAATGCAAAAAATTCTATTGTATAATCTGAAGGCCAACCAAACGAGATAAAAAGGTAAACAATTTTTTGTCTATGAAAAGGACATCATTTACTTTGTATGGGGACTTGGGCTTAATTGTATTAACAGTTGCATATACATTTTAAAAAAGTTTGATGTACGAAGATTACAATGTAATTGGAATATATTTTTTATTATGCTATTAGTTTAGGTGCGCAAAATAATCAAACTACTCGTATAATTATGACAGTTCAAAGCTATGGCGTGTCTCCGTATTTGACAGGCGACACAAAATCCATATCTTATTTTCCAAATAACTTGATTGCACAGCAATTAAAAGCAAAATTCTTATTAGTTTTATCAATACAAGTATCATAACTACCATTTATATATTTTTTCATCATTGGACATTACAAAGGTAGTACAAAGCCCAAATTGAATGATGTCCTTTTGCGTTCCGATTTACACAGTAACAATAATAAAATTACAAAGCAGTGCCATTTATAATAAAATATTAAAGCTTTTATGCAACTTCGTTCAAAGTTACAACTCCATTCAAAGGTTACCTGGACTGACTATGTTTTTTAAAAATATTCAAATTGTTCATTCATAACTAACGATATCATTTCATTAGTCCCTATTACTTCAATTTCATAGACAAATAGAATTAGAAAAAAATAACAGTTTGACAGATAATGAAAGTTCGCATAATGGGGCGTTCTCACGGAGCGATTTTAGTTGATCAACTGCGAAATCGTTCGTGATTTGAACCGTCTGAACAGACTTTCAATCAAGTTGAAGCAATAAATATTTATTCAACAAAAGTTAAAGACTATTCGACTTTTGTTGATTCATTTGATAGCTTACAGCGAATCGACTCGTCTGAACTTGTCGTTCAACTTGCATTGAATAATCAGTCCAATCAGTCAGCCAATCAGCGCGATACAATATACAGTACTTATGTACTGTATATTGCATTCCTCTATCATCAGTATTTTGTTTGTTTGTAAAATAAAATGTGAATTGTGGCGTCCGCATCCACGAGAAAAATGCTAAAATGGACAGATAGTGTAATAACACGTGTAATATTGAGTCGATTATTATTGAATCGTGAGAACGCTACCGTCAATATTTGCTTTCGAATTCATGTTTAACGACAAATATTGATCAACTAAAATCGCCCTGTGAGAACGCGGTTTAAAATTCGTGCCACATCAGTTTTCGCAATGAATTATGCCGCTACTCTATCACGTGACTTATATAAGCAGTATTAAAAGTCAACCACATTTGGTTGTATTTGCAAAAAAAGGGAGGGCCAACCTTTGAAATAAAGGAATTGAAGTACAAGTAGTTGTCTCTTTCAGTCATACGTGATATAAACATAGTATAAATGAGATAAGTAACAATGAATTAGTTATTAGCACAGATTCTATTCTTTCCAAATTCTTTGGTCTATACTTATTTTCCATACAGTAATAAATTATTAATTACACTTAATAAATAACAAGTTTAAATGTACATTTTATAGTTTTAATTATAAAGTATAATGTGTGTTATTTGCGTCAATGAAGCATAAGCGAGATATTTTTTGTGTGTTCCTACACTAGTTCTGAAATTGGATTTATTATTGTTGACTACTTTTCTTATAGGAAATAAATCCTTACATAGCATTTTATATATTTAATCATTCATTCAGTCAATCAAATCGTCACGCCTTTTTCCCACAGGGATAGGCAGAGACAATGGAGCTCCACTTGCCACGATCCTGACACAACTTCCTCGCTTTTCTCACATCCACAATTCTCTTCATAAAAGCTCTCCGGTTATTGACACTAGGCAAGCCTGCTTTTTTGTTTTTTTTTTTATGACACATCTGGCCTCAACACGCCTGAAGATAAGCGAAAGGAGGTCCAAGAGTGACGAAGACTGAAAATAAACTAGTCACTTCACGGCTGCCTCAGTCGCCGTCACTATGCCGGCCAAAGGTGTTTTTTTTTTGTTTCAGTGCAGAATTATTCTCTTTACTTTTTATATTACATAAATAATAATAAAAAAATATTTAATAATTTGCTACAGAAAGCATTTTTATATAGATACTGAAACTCCTTATCTTTTTATGTAGGTCACAATAGTATCAGACTAAACTAATTTGGTAAATATCTTACGAAAAAAATGACGCATGGCTTGTCTAGTCTTTATTTTTAGATCTAATTGACTAGAATACATATATAACTATATAGATACATAGTAGAACACTATCGATATGTGCCGATCTTTTCGTTTAAGTTCGCGCTAATACATATCTTCTTCGAAATCTTTGACTATCTTATTACCATTAGAATCATATTTTTTTTATTGGGACGCTACATCTGACCTCTACTTGCCTAATGGTAAGCACGGGGAAGGTCAAGTGCCTTAGCGTCTGAAAAAGCCGATGTTGTTTTTCAGACCCAGTCGCCGTCACTATGCCGGCCAAATAAAATTGTGTATTTATATTTCATATTATATATTTTCATTTATTGTTATAAAATAGTATTATACAAGAAAAATGAACGCGCTTTAGACAGGTATTAAAGATGGTTTAAATCAATTTCGTATGACTACGACAAAACGTTTGACTGTACACATATTTAAACACTGTTTTAAAGTCCAGCTTAACATTAGGCAAGGTACTGTCGTAATGTCATGCAATATTAAAAAGTTATATCATCAGACCCCATAGATATTGTCCCGTCCGTAAAAAACCGATTACAGCGCCACCTGACCAATTGTGAATCTTAATCATCCAATGGGTCCTCATTTAAACACACCTACAATTTTTTGTACTCGTATGTGTGTACAATATTGAAATCGGTTCAGCCGTTCAGGATGTCTAAAAAAATATAATATTAAAAGATAAAAATTATTATTAATCTTAAAAAATAATATAATTGTTATAGAATATCATAATTTTGATGTAAAAACTATAAAAACTTAAACTAAAAAAAAATATTTTTAAAAATAAAGTATACTACACAACCGCATAATATATATCCATATTATAAATAATTATATTATTCATTTAAAATATCGGTAAAATATATACATATAAAGATTAAATTCAACACGAGAAAATAACTTCTCATTTCCATTTTATCATTTAAACTACAGCTTTAAATGATAAAATGAAAAAATGAGTTACATGTGTCTTTTTTAATTTAAAATGTAAATAAACAAATCTTTTAATTACAAAGCTCACTTTGCCAATCTTCCGGGATAACAGTTAACGACTTTGACGTAAGCGTATGCATACGACCGAGACCGCATTACTGCTTACATTCTTGACCCTGCCGTAAGCAAGTTTGCAATGTTAATACAACCTACGCCATAAGGACGCCATCGTTAAACAAGTTTCATTTATAATTCACATTTCTTTTTTATATCCGAAGAGAAGACTATTGGCGAACGTGGTATCAACTCACAAACCAAAAGCTCTCGGTTTTAAAAACCACTTGCCAGTACCAATGTATCTTTGATAAATATATGCACTTTTGTCATTCTGTTTCTGTGATACAAGCACGTTTACTAGCTTGGTATCATCATCATCAGCCAGAAGGCGTCCACTGCTGAACATAGGCCTCCCCCTTAGAACGCTATTCCGAACGACAAGATGCCAGTTGCATCCACCGGTTACCTGTGACTTTCACTATGTCGTCAGTCCACCTAGTGCTACCTACGCTGCGTCTTCCGGTTCGTAATCTCTGCCTTGGTATACGAGTAAAAATTTAATAACAGGTTTTTCATCGTTATGGCCCCGCCTGGTATCACATCCACTAAGCCGGCCTAGTTGGAACTGGCAACTTACAAGCCGATTCCGAGACCCGACTAAGTCACTCCACAGTCTGTAAGTAGTGGTACTAACCCGGATCGGCAGACTGGGTACTACTGGCCACTACTCTTTTTACAGTTTCTTAAAACACAAAGTAGGTATTAACCTTCGTATTGTTTGTTTTCCAAAATAACCTCTTGCTTATAGAACTCTCCACATGACATTATTAGAACCAATTTAGTTAAATGTCTCAATAATCAATTACTTAGGCACAGCGTTGCCAGATTTTTATTTGGATAGACCGTATTAAGAAATAAATAATAGTTTGAAAAAACTAAAAAAACACGCTTTTATAGCAAACCGAACTAAAAACTAGAAAATAATTTTTAATAACAAAGAGTTTATATTACAGTAGCAGAAGGTGAAACAATCAATCATAATTAATTACTTCAAAATAAAATTTAAGTTACAAACAGAATTATTTAATTCAGAGTAAAAAGCCGTGGGGTGCTTGAAATATTAAAGGTTACAATCATTCTATTGGCAACTATCTATGAGAGGAGAGTTATGGAAATGTTCACTCTGAATTAAATGATTCTGTTTATAACTTAAATTTTATTATTATTTTTATTTTGAGTCTTCAAAGAAGTACAAATCATATTATATTTTTAAAGTCAGTAAAAATTACTTTTTAGACAGAAAGAAAATAATTTTAATAATTCTGTAAAGATCTAATTGGGTTCTTAAGGTTCCTCTTTTAAAAGTAGATCTTTTAAGGTTTCCTTTTATTTTTCTTTAACATATATAAAGATAAAGAACTTTGCACAGAATAGCTGTGACTTGGCGCAGGGCATTTAATTTAGGGCAAAAAAACAGATAGTTCCGCGAAAATCGGTACGGATGGCAGCGCTGCTTTGACATTATTTAATGGCATTAACAAGGGTAAGGACATGTTTAGGGCGTATCACTCGTTACTGACCGCAATTTTGACAATTTGACGGCCCAACCAAATTTCAGCAACTTTTAATCTTGGGTTTTTAAGTTAAAATATTTAATTTTAGACCTTTAGATTAGACGTCAAAGCGTTTGTAACCGTTACGATAGATTAAAAGTGAAACGTTCGATTATGTTCATTTGTGTTCATTTCACACATTGATATAGCTAATAGTAGAATTATTGCTGTAGAATAGCGGTCATCAAGGATTGTAAGAGGAGTGACGATAGAAGATGATAGAAGACGAATGATAAAACAGTGGAAGTTTGTGGCCAAGTCATTTGGCTATTGTGTATTAGGAGAATCTCAGATCTATCTAAATCAAATCTAATAATAAAGCGCCATAAAACGTTTAGCACATTTATAATATTATTGAAGTAATAGACATTTAACATAATGTTAAGGCCAAGGACCACAACGCACGACATCCATTCATTCCACTTAATTACTATTAATACGTATAATATTTTCTTGGTAACTAATAGAAATTATTATTATTATTCTAGCATTACTTTTTAATTTTGTGCAACAATTGAGCTATATTTAAAAAAAAAGTAACTAGACAATATGACCCTGATGTTGAACTGGAGTGGGTATATAAATTAAAATGACTGCTACTACAGTTAAGTAGCTGTGAGTAGCAGTCTCAACCACTATGCCAGCCTAATTGGTACAGGCAACGAATTAAACAAATTTTATGCTGCTTACTATCGCGTTAATTTTGGTTTGGAATTAACTTATTTTTTTATTCCTACGTTTCGAGAGCTTTGCAGCCATCTTGGTCACGGAGATACTTACAAACTGATTTCGAAACGTGACTGAGTCACTTCACGGTAACCACCACTTGTAAGGGGTGGGTACTACTCCGGATCGGCAGACTGGGCACCACTGCCTACTACTGTTATTTATTTGGTTGCATATTAACTAAGAAGCTAAATGTATTCATTCGTTTTAGGTGTTGTAATATAAACTGTACTAAACTTCTAAACGTGCTTGTATCATAGAAGCAGGATGACCAAAGATACATTGGTACCGGCAAGTGGTGAAGCCATTGCACATCCACCATATAGTACAACGCCATATGCCAGCAAGTCAATGCTTAGCGGCATTAAGTCTGCTCCTTCCATATAGGTCATAAAGATTTAAAATAAAACCAATAAAGTAACAAGTGAAATAAATATCAGTTTCTCCTTTAAGTTACACATTGCACGAGGAAGCATAACTTGCTTGGTGTATACATAACGCAGAATGCATATTCCGTTATTCTGGCTAGACATGCCATTCTGCGACTCTATTATGAATTCGTTGAAAATAATAACGTTTTCTTCTACCTTATACTTGGCCAACATAGCGACGGCGACTGGGGGAATCAATCCGTTTTCGATCGCAAATATTGTCCCGAAATGACCAATTCCGTTTTCTTCCCTAAAGCAATCGTAACCAAAACGTTTTTTTTTTGTCGTCAACATTATTTTTATTATCGTCGTCTGTGCAATAATAAAATGATGCATAGAGATACATACATTTTATGCATAATGCGGAAAATCCGGGCGGACCGTCCTTATAACTCTAAAATTGCCCTAAGACCTTTGATTTGATACCAAACACCACATCATAAGAAATATTTTGTTTAGCTTCTAGATGACATGATATTCACTTTAATGTGACGTCACATAGTCTATAACCAGCAGACAATTAAAACGCTTCCAACGATACCTCAATTGTCCAATTTTGTAGTAGCCAGTGGTACCCGATCCGGGGTAGTACCACAAGTATACAGACCGTGAAGTGACTTAGTCGCGTTTCGGGATCAGCTTGTAAGTTCCCGGTTTCAACTAGGTCTACATAGTGGATGTGACTGCTACTTACAGTTATTGAATTTTAGTAGCAGTGACATCCATTCATGGACCACACTTCAGCTTAACATTAAGCAGGGTGCTGTCATAAGTCGAGTTACAATAAAAAAAATATATAAGTAGTTTAGAAGTTATAAGGGAACGTATGTATAAACATACATACATACCGGGTCAATCATATAACCCTTCTTACTGCCTCGCAAAAGGCTTCTTCAATGAACGGCAGCAAGACAATTAAAAGAGTGTTGTTTTTGTGATCGACCTTTCCTTAAACCTTTTCTAATGTCTCCTCAATATGAGACCGAATCAAACGTTACCCCAGTTTTTTTTTTTATTTCTATACTAAGCTTCTAATGGTGCTTGTATTATATACATATAAATAGGCCAACCAAGATACATTATATATCAATAATACAGTGTTCCGACATATTCTTTTAAACCGGGGGCTCTCAGTTTGCGTGATCATTGCACTGCCATTACACCGCGGTCGCCCAGTTATAACAGTGATATTGTCGTTATCGTTTACGAAATAATAAAAACCCATGGTAGCGGTAACTTGTTACAGGTGACATAATTGCGCAGCAAGTTGAAGGTTGTTGGAAATTTAATGAGTCGTTTTCTTATTGCCTAGTTTCTTTTTACACCTGGATAAAATGATACTTGTAAAGTTACATGTAAGTGACTTTCTTTAAACAGGGGGCCGACCGCGCAACTTTTTAACTTTGTCAAAAAGTTACGCTTAGTGTGTTCTTACAGCCGGTTCTACCAAATTTCTACGAATTTGTAAAAAGTATCATATAAGTAAAAGAAAAAAAGAAAAATGGGTTGCACCACTCTTTAACTTCACATTTTACATTTACGTTTAACGGATATTATATACAGAGCTAAATGACTTCAATTTGGGTTTTGTTATTTCTAATGATAAAAACATATATAAAAGGTAGTTTCGATATAAAATTCTTAACAACCCAATTCACGGTGTCATTTCTTAAGTAATGGTATCGTTATCTTAATTATTTTACGTTTAAGATTGACAGGCGTTATACATTTTATATCGGGAAGTACAAGGCTACCTACACACCTACGGAAATCAAAACTCGGAATTAAACAAAAAAAATAGAGCGGAAATAATCTTCAAGACATGTCAGACCTGATTTACTTTCTGCTTCCACCTTCGCGCGATCGACCTTGATTTTAATATTGCATTGATCATATTGAAATTTCGTTTTTATTCTTTGGCCGGCATAGTGACGGCACCTGAGGCAGCCGTGAACTGACTCGGTTCCCTTGTTAGTGTTGTAGTATTTTATTAGGTATTACGCGAACATTGATTAATGAACGGAAATGATAAATTGTAAAATCAAAAGCAAAATAAACGCGATAGTAAGCCGCATAAAATTTGAATAATTCAGTAACATTTATGTTTATTTCCATTTTTTACATCAATCGCGCGTATAGTTTAAACGCATTAATTTTATATATTTATTATAAAAAATGTTATTTTCAGGCAAATGAAGGTCAAGTAGCACCCGTGTCTTCTTTATTAGCTGGCTTCTACCTCTTGGCTGGGCCATTTGTTTCAGCATTAGCTAATAAGTAAGTAGTATTTTATAAAAAGCCTATAAAGTTAAACTTTACTTAACCGTGGAAACATTACAAAGTAGTAATAGATTTGTCTCACTAATAAAAAGAGTACTTTTTTACTCTAAGTCGAAATCTGGACCCCGATTCACTTAATACAGCGAAATGACGAACTTATTATATAATGTTCTCTATTATAGTTTATTAGTGTATTTATTATTATTATTACTTACTAACTAGTCTGCCTATACCCGTAGGAAAAAGTTTGTCACGCCTTATTTTGATTGATTTTTAGATATCCTTTATTTTGATCTTTCTGTTGGTCCCAAAGATTAACTGGCAGAGAAAGTTACGCGGCATTAAGTTCGCCTTTTTAAATAGTGCATATAGATTATAAAGTAAAATAAAATATAAGCTAACCCAATAAATAATTAAAAAACCCTATATTAGCTAACCCAAAAAATAATATAAATATAAACTATATAATATTTTACGATTTAAATACTTATTAACAATTCTTTTAAACAAAATTAAGTTCGTAACTATCATTCTATTTCAGATATGGTTTTCGTATGGTTACTATAATTGGCAGTATCATTGGTTCGTTTGCATTTGGTATTTCTTATTTTGCTACCAGTGTTGAATATTTGTACCTGACATACGGAATTATTGGAGGTAAGAAATTAATAAAATTATTAGCTTAATTAATTATGCCACTGCTGACCAAGGACCTCCCTCTCTTTTTCCGTGCCCCATGACATGGCACGGAAAGGAGGAGATAGGAGTCTATCTCATCTGCGATGTCTTTTACAATCTGGAGTTCAATCAGTAGTGGACTTTACCTATAATGCATCTGACATGCGGCAAAGATGAAGAGATGATCTATCCAGACCCTCTTCACTTTACCAGCTTTTTCGGCTACATTAAAAATTTGAGTTTTAAAGCGCAGTATGGTGTTTCGAATTTCATCTGTGAGTTTCACACTCAGAATACTGCGCTCCATAGCTCTTTGAGAAACTCCCAGCCGGCATTTATGATAATCTGTCAAAGGCCAAGTCTGCACTATAGGTAAGGACGGGGAGAATGCACATGTCCACGAGCTTTGTCTTCAGGAGAGTGGTAGTTTGCCCTTTATGTGTTCCTCTATGTACCTCTTCCTTCTACACGGTGTACTATTTTTTTCCCTTGCCTGGAAGAAAGGAGTATTAGATTTTTTTAAATATTGTGACACGACATCTGACTCGAGCCGCCTTATGATAAACAAGAGGAGGTCCAAGAGTGACGACGATTGAAAAAAACGGATTGTTTAAGGCTTCCTCAGTCACTATGCCGGCCAAGGAATTATATAGATTTACTACATAATTGCAAGAGGTCCCTCGCTGGCTTAATCTGGCACTGGTTCTATATATGAATCTTTGATTGCAGGTATTGGATTTTGTATGGTATACATGCCAGCTGTATTAACAGTGGGATTCTACTTCGAAAAATGGCGAGCTCTGGCCACTGGACTGGCTCTTTGTGGATCTGGAGTAGGCACTTTCGCTTTTGCGCCATTAACTAATACACTAATAGAACAACTTGGCTGGAGAATGACTATTCTTATTCATGGAGGTATGTATTGATTTAGATGGTAAAAGATCTTAAGCCTTTAAAGATCTGTACTAATTTTATATTAATTTACTAATCATAGTAATCCTATTGCAGGACTGGTCCTTGGTTGTATATTATTCGGAGCCATGTTTAGACCAATAAAACCAGTGAGAGTAACTCTAGCTGATCAACCAATACAAGAAAACGAAACCAAGCGACACGAAGAAGCCGTTGAAAAACTTAATTCAATAATGAAGTTACAAAACAAACTTGATTCTGGAATATCGATTGCCCCAGACATGAAATTCTCTCATTCTAGCAGTCCGCATACTTGGATGGGGGTTGCTAATAACGCTCGTTATCCCACAGCCGAAGAAGTCTTCCGCGGTAGCGGTAGTCATCTGAACCGTAGATCTTCTGCTAACGCTAGCCAAATAAAAAATCAGATTAACAAACCAATGTTTATTACTACACCAGTGGTGGAAAAGGACGAACAGGAAGATTCTAATGGGCATATCGACAACACCGAGCCTCTGATCAGAACGCCTATAAAAGTACTCCCAAGTGTAGACAGAGTCAGACATTCGACCGCTGATCTTGTGGCTAGACCCCTATATCGTGATGACATTTTCTTTGGAGCAAGTTTGACGCGACTACCTCAATACATGTCACGTACATCACTGGGCTACCACTTAGCTGTAACACATGTACCCACAAAAGAGGAACAGAAAGAGGAAACCGAAGGAAAATGCAAACTTTGTCCAGAAGCCGTTCGTAGAATATTAGCAACTATGTTGGATGTTAGCTTGTTTAAATCGCCAACATTCATAATTCTAGCCCTTAGTGGATTCTTTACAATGTTAGGTTTCTTCGTACCGTACATGTACGTTGCTAAAAGAGCAGAACATGAAAACATCGAAAAATCTGTTGCTGTTATGATGGTATCAACAATTGGTATAGCTAATATAGTTGGTCGTATTGCTTGTGGTTTGGTCTCGTCTATGCCCAGAATGTCCCCACTGTGGTTAAACAATATTGCTCTCACGGTTGGAGGGATTGCTACTATGCTAAGTGGGATTTACGTCGAAGTAATTACTCAATATATATATTGCGTTATATTTGGACTCGCAGTAGGTAAGTTTTGTTTTATTTTTTAATACTAAATAGGCATTTTTTTATAAGGGCTCGACATATGACAGCACCCTGCCTTATATTGAGCTGGAGAGCGGTCCATGAATAAAGGTGACTGCTTCTACGGGTAAATATCTGCAAGTAGCAGTCGCATTCACTATACGCATTACTTGGAACCGGCAACTTACAAGTTGTAAGTGCTTGTACAACCCCGGATTGCCAGACTGGGCACCACTACCTACCACCCTTAGACAACCAGACGCAGAGCTAATATCCGCTCTGTATTTATTAATAAATATTTGTAATTTTCAATCTAATTATTAAATGTTATAAATAAAAGCTATAAAACAAATTTTTGCTCCGAACGGAAATCGAACCCGGGACTTCACGCGTAACGGATTGGAGTGCTAACCGAATCCAAAGCTCCACGCGTGTAGTCAATTTGTGGCGTGTGGGATATTTCATTTAAATAACATGACTGTTTTTAAATTTCAGCTTGCTTTGCTTCTCTAAGATCAATTTTAGTTGTGGAGTATATTGGGCTTGAACAATTAACTAATTGTTTTGGATTCTTCCTTCTATTCCAAGGAGTTGGAGCTCTCCTGGGCGCACCAATTGCAGGTAAATCTGCTTTAACTTAAATGATGACCCGCCTGATGTAAAGTTACAGCGCGGTCTATGATTAGAGGTGACTTCTACTCCAGTTAAACAACTGCAAGTAGTAATCACATTTACTATATCGACCTAATTGCAATCGCCATCTTACTGCTCCTGAAACGTGGCTAAGTCACTTATATATAGACCTGCCCTATAGCACAGCAATCCGAGAAGCAAGATAAAGACATGCAAGGAATAATATTGCAACTTAAATTAAGTTACCAGAACAGTGCGTCAAAATGTCCAAAATATAAATATTTAAAAATTCACACAATACAACTTTGAAAATTGAGTTATTTAAAATGAGTTACAATACTATTGCAAGCAGTTTTTTATCTTGCTTTTGGGGGGGACTGGTCTATATATAAGTGAAGTGTGTCAAGGAATCCCAATATCTTGGCTGCAGTTCTACGAGCTTGCTTCTTTTTAACTAACAGATGTAAGTGGCAGTTTGCCAAGCCGGTTAATCGTCACTACGGTATTTGGACACATCTATCTTTTATCAAGTTGGCCCTTGTCTGTGAGAGCAATGACATTTTAAATACTACGATCTAATGCTTCTTGCAACGTGCAAAGAATTGTCATATTTACAATAAAATGTAGAGAAGCTTTTCAAGCTAAAGCCTCTGAACAGATTTCAATTAAATTTCGTAAGGAGATAATTTACATCTTGAAGAAGGTGCTAGGTTTAGAAGGTTTTTCTGGATCTGAGGGACCTGATGATAGAAACTCTTAGGTCTGCATCATCAACCTGTGTAACTGACAGCAATCCTCGACTGCCTGAAAATCCTGAGACTCCCTTCAAAACCTAATATTTTTTCATTTGATTATGTTGTTGCAGGTGCCTTGTTCGTGATGACGAATAGTTACGACATTCCGTTTTATGTGTCCGGAGGGTTCTTGCTGTTATCAGCTGTGATGTGCTATCCTGTCGATAGTATTAGCAGGAGGGAGAAGGCACGCAACAAATTAACACCCCCTGTTAAAGTCTGAGTGTCTAGTGGTTAATATGGTCACGTGACTATGGGCCAGGAATTATAGTCAATTACGATTCGATTGCTATTGGTTAAAGACGATTCATTAATTAAGGAAGTAGTCATGTTTCAAGTGACGGTTTTTAGGTTTTATGTTGTGTTGATGTCGGAATCATGTTTAGCTAAGATTTGGTGCTAAAATTTGACAGGTAATAACTAAGCAAGGAAAACGACAGCTTATCGATTGGCCCACAAATTTTAGCACGAAATGCGTGGTGTTTTAAACACACAGATTGTTAGTTAAAGGTATTGTGTAAAAGATTTTCGAAAATACAATGTTTCGTTTTAGTCTGCAACTGGTCTTATAAAACTGGGTCGACAAAAAATCGTACCAGTTTTTTGAGACCAACTTGTCTGTGTCTATTTTTTTATCAAACGAGTACCAAATATTCAGTAGAATAGTGCAGAAATTCTTTAGTTGTCTTGTTTACTACCTCCCCGTCGCACGTTCTTCGGAACCGGTCCGAAAGGTCTGTGAGTCATTGCAGATTGCTATCATTACCAAATTACCTTTAAAATAAATAACAACTATCATTTTTTTCACTTTTACATTTTGAAAGACAAAATTGACTAAACTCCCTCTGCCTCTCTCAACCTCTACAACCTATTCTTGTACTCGTTTGTTTAAAAAAGGTAGACTCATTGTGTCTTGCTAGAAAATACAAAGTGCAATTAAAACAAAACAAAAGGTTTTTTTATATTATACCTACAATCAAATTGTCACGCCTTCGTCCCACAGGGATAGGCAAAGACAATATAATACAATCTTCTCGTATATTATATAAAACAAGTTCTTAATTTAAGTTTTTAATCAATTTAAGCACAATTAATTTTAATTAGATAAGTAATTCATACAAATGACTTATAATAATGAATCTCAAGTCAGGGCGAGTTAAAGTTCAAATGATAATGACTGAGTACAAAATGAATTTGTAGCTAAACACTGCCCAGTAACTATAATAGATTATTATAATATATTATTAATAATAGGTATAAAATCATATAGAAAACATTTATTCTTTTGCGTTTGAAATAAAAACAAACAACAACAAAAACGGATAGACAGGCCAGACTAGGCAGTCAGTCGGTAGGTTAATTTGAATACGTTACCATCCCTAGTTGAATAATTTCCTAATTTTGTGAATACCAAAAACTTTAAATACAAATAGTGAATACAAAAAGCCGACAGAAAAAAGAGCGCTGGCTGGCATTCAAGCTGCGCATTAACTTATTTTATTAACTACTTACTCTTTTATCGGATAACTATAAAGGACATCATTCATTTTTTATGGAGATTTGGGCTTAATTGTATTAACAGTTTAATATGCATTTTAAAATAGTTTAATGTACGAACATTACAATGTAATTGGAATATATCCTTTATTTTGCATTGTTTAAGTGTGCAAAACGATCAAACTATAATTATGACAGTTCAAAGCAGAACAAATATGGCGTTGGTTGACAGATAATACAAAAACCAAATCTTATTTTTCAAATAACTCATTTGCACAGCAATTAAAAGCAAAATTGTTATTAGTTTTATTAATACAAGTATCGAAACTATTATATATTTTTATATAATAGTTTATATAATAGTAAACCATTAATATATTTTTTCATCAGCGGGCATTACAAAAGTAGTACATAAAAGCCCAAAATGAATGATGTCCTTTGAAATTTTGCGGATTTGCTCCTATCGCAGTTGTCCAGTGCTCTTCTTTAGGTAGGGATTTGTTCAGTCTGAAAATGATTTTCTATCAATAACTAAACGTAATACGTAAACAGAATGCAGTAAAATTTATAAATACATCTAATAATTAATATGACAAATTTTTGATTAATGTAATATTGTGGGATATACAGACTAGTAGCTAATTATATTTAATAGATGTATTAGTTAATAGGTTGTCCTATAAAATAAATAGTAATAAATAGAAACATTCCCTGGGAAAAATAATAATTAGTTAAAATCAAATAAAGTCAAATTGCATTTATAGTTAATTAATATAAATACAATATGACGGCCATTAGTTTAAATGAACTTTTTTTGGTTTATGAATATTATGAGTTAAAGTTAAAAAATAACAAGGAGTTACTTGAGTATGTTAAAAAAAGTTGCCTTTAAAAATGAGTTTCACCTGTCTTTTTTTTTTTATTTATTGTGACTCGACATATGACAGCACCCTGCTTGATGTTAAGCTGGAGTGTGGTCCATGAATGGTTGTCACTGCCACTACAATTCAATAACTGATCCCGAAACGCGACTAAATCACTTCACGGTCTGTATATTTGTAAGTGGTGGTACTACCCCGGATCGGCAGACTGGGTACCACTGCCTACCACGCTCATATCCGAATGTTTTGTTTCTAAATGATTTTAATTTAGTAGGTAGTAAATGAATTTTATTGAATGCTAAGTTTAAGATAGTCCACTGAATTATGGTGCGTATTAGTTTTAGGCCTACGTTTTAATTTAAATATAGCGTATGCAAAAATAATACTTTTAATGTGTTAAAATTAAATCAATTTTGGGAAGTGCCGTATTCAATTACGTCCTCTTTTGTTTAGTAAAAAGGTATGAATACAGAATCTCATATTTGCTATTTTTGCATAGGAATATATTTATACATAAATAGGTACATATCTAGTAAATAAGGTTAGCTATATATTTTAAAACTTAAATGAAAATTTTAAAATCTATATACCTACTACAGATTTCTTTTAATTTTTGAAGGTTTTATTCGACAATTGTTCATGGAAAAAGGTCCAGTTTAAATTGCGTTTATTTTAATTACTTCAATCCGACGGTTTAAACCTTTGAATTGTAGTATAAGTAAGTATAGAAAATGCTAGTGGTTGTTCGCGACTATAATGGCTGCAAAGTCTTAGGAACGTCGGATTAAAATAATCAAACATAAAGTGACAGTAAGCCGCAAAATATGTTTTATTGTAAGTTTTGTGTCTTGTCGTTAGATACATTATTCAAAAGCATAGGGAGGTATAGATCCCAGAAGGAACAAGAGCGCGGACTTTTAAACTGCGCAATATCCTTATGGATTGCCAGATAAGAAGAGCTCAGCCTTATCTACATACCAGCCAGTTATCGTACATACAGCCTTGCATATATTTTGATAATATTTTAAAATTATAAACACATTAGAAATGCAAAAAGTAAATTGGTGTCAACACAAGCGCTCTTTTTATCTGTCTAACGTAATAGGTATCCAATTGTAATCATGATAAGTACTTATACATCATTTCTATTATAGTCTGTCTAAGCCAAAATGACGCGCCCCTCCACACGAGAAAACATATGAATGCTACACACCGAAAATGCAATTGTAATTGGTCATTCAGTTGCTGGTTAGACACAAAAGGAGGAGCACGCTGATGAAGTATAGTAGTTAGATTTATAGTTAGACAAGCTATACCTAGATATCCCAACTTTTAGTTAAGGTGCTAGGATTATACATAAACTAAAAGTAATGAAGCCAAATCACCCATGTACTTTTAGAATTTAATAATTATTGCCGTGATGTTCAAACAGTCGCGTTTTTTAATGTCAGTTGACTGATCTTCTTGCTGGTTTTAGAAGATTACCGTTTCCTGCTTAGGTCTAAGTGCTACAAATTGTGGCTGTGGTTAGTTTAAGTTAAAGAAATAAGAATCATAGTCGTCTTTTTACACTCTATGAAGTGAAAACTTCTTTGAACAGTGAACGCTCAGGGCATCAATTCTGCTAATTAACAAACATAAAAAGACATTATTAATTAAAACACAAAAAATGTTGACATGCGATATGCAAGATTCCTTTGCCACAAATATTATTTAGTGGAACACCGAAAGTATAAAATTGACACTTTGCCAGTCGTCGACAAGCCAATTGACTGTTTAAATTTCTGAGAATCAGGGCCCAACACGGCAATCCAAAAAGCAAGATAAAGAACTGCAAGGCATATTATTGTAACTCATTTCAAATAACGTATTAGGCCAGCAAATCAAAATATTCAAAAAAATATTTATTAAAGTATTCAACATTGTTTTGAGTGAAGTTTTACAGATCGTTTAAATATCTTTTTTGATACACTGTCCTAGTAAGTTATTTAAAATAAGTTGGAATGATATTCCTTGCAAGTCTTTATCTTGTTTCTTGGATTGCCGTGCGGGGGGGCTGAGGGCTTACTACCAACTCTTAGAACAATATTATTATAAACCATGCAATTTCGTGCGACTTTTTCATACAAAAGTAAACTTATTTTAAATAATATTACTTTTTTATAGTTATGACACGCAATCGCTATTAATAAACTTTCTATTGTGTAGCTTGAGACCTTGATTGTTTAAATTACATTCCCTCTTAATTAAATTACCAATAACTTTTAGTTATGTTTAACTATTAGTTATGTTATAGTTAATAGCTCATAACTATTGTTTGTTTTTTAAATAATTATTGTAAACAAAATCTGGTCAAAGCTGGTCAATTTATTATGTATGTAATTATATAAATGTTGTTCTTTATTTGTTGACTATGATTTTTTAGCTTTTTGCAACTTTAGCATTAATATATTTAGAAAATAATAATAGGTCTTATTACAAATTTTGAAGACAATATGAGCTATGCTATAATTTTTAACCCAGTAGACTAAAATGACTGAGGTTACATATCTGTATCTCTATCGATCATGTAAATCAAAAAAGATGCAAATAAGTTATCTGTCACTTTGGTCTGTTCAATTGAAAATCATAGTATACCGTGTTTTTGCATGTTTAGAATTAGATTTGAAATGAAATCAACACATTGAGGTTATTAGTTGTCTAGTTGTCCCTAAGGTTTAACTTTTTTTAAATGAACCGTGAGGAGTTGTTTGAATAAGTCACGAGCAAGTGAACTTCTTTTCAAAGATTGCGACATATGTAAAATAAAATTAGATACGGAAACTGTTAGTTTGTATTTTAATTATAAAATTGGCGCGCCGGATCTGTAGCCTGAGGTTAATACCGGAGGGCGGCGCCTTTGTGAATTTAATAAGTGCCTTGTATAGTCTGTCTAAGCAG
Organism: Tinea trinotella; assembly: GCA_905220615.1. Lineage (NCBI taxonomy): Eukaryota > Metazoa > Arthropoda > Insecta > Lepidoptera > Tineidae > Tinea > Tinea trinotella. The sequence continues at coordinate 9,266,664 of HG992314.1, forward strand.
AAATGACGAGCCCCTCCACCGCAGAAAAAATAAAATATCATTCAGTTGCTGTTTGGACACACAAGGAGGAGCACGCTGATAAAATATAATAGTAGAGTTGGAAATATTTGCGTTCACACATTTCAATAAACTAATAAAGTAGAGGGGCGCGTCATTTATAGTTAGACAAGCTATACTTAATATTAAGATTTAGGAAAAAATGCCACGGTGCCATTAATTTTATATACTTAAATGATTTATAATGATAAATGATTATATACTTAAATGATATACTATAAATGTTTTAACTTTAAAGACTTAGAAGAAGAAAGTAGTGAATTAATTATAAATGGTTTAATAATTAATTTACGAATTAAATTATAAGATATTTTTATATAGAAAATGTTTTTGAGTAATCCTTGTGTCTTCCTGTTTTTATTATAGGTATATTTTTAAGATTTCTGACGAATTATATTGTCTCTATGTATCAACAATATTATTAATAAATGTTTTGTTGAAATTAATTTTTTCTTTTCCTAATTATTCATTAGCAAACATTGATTTACAATTATGGCGTTTTTGGACTGCTTCTTGCTTAGCATCAGGCAAGTCTAAGATTTCGCGTCTAAAAAATGATCACGCCTGCCCTTTGATCACGTGATTGGATCCAATTTAACATAACTGTAATAGATAAACATGTGTTTATTTTTAGACATGTACAAATACCACTAGTTACTTTATCAATTAAAAATTAAAATTGAACAGGAAAAATCACTAGTACACATGTTAGGGATGTTCTGAACTGCCTAAGGGTAAAAACTCATAGTGCGATTTGGTGTCGGGCCCGTAGCGGTTTCGGACTCGCGACAATATCCTATTTTCAGACGATCAGGTACTATACTTCTTGAAATGTTATTAACTAAAAAAAATTGTAAAGAAGAAATGCTCAATAAAACACTTAATCGAACAGAATTTAAAAATATTATTTAAGAAATAGTTTTTGATTTCAAAGTTCTCGGTTGTCCCATTAGATTTTTTCGTAAATATGAATAATCAATTACTTAGACACTTAATCGGCTAGATATTTAATTTAGTGCAGTTTTCTGAAAATTAACAAAATGTTATAAAAGGTAAATTATTCGTACAAAATACATCGCACGCTTAAGAGTGATTTGCAAATCTCAACCTTATTTCGCTTAAAACTCGTTTTGTTCACAACGCAGAGATACTTCACCTTAAAATTGCTTTTAGAACTCAAGATGCGATTACGGTCCCGGCAACTGAGATTGCTTACGATTGTCGTAGTAACAGCGGCAACCAACGTTGTATAGATCGTAAGACTTGCGGACGCTGCTGCGATTCATTGTGATTATTTGTTGACATATTAAAACCTAAAACGACTTTGTTAAATTAGAATTATATGTATGATCTATCACCGATTGCGAGTTGCAAAAACTTTCGAGCTCGCGAGTTTTTGCAATACGATGGCACGCCCGCAGTCGCGGCGGGCCTGACGCAAAATCATTCCGTGAGTTCTTTAGTAGGCAGACAGTTGGTTGTCATTTGCCCAGTATGCCAATCTGGGGTCCGCATACAGACCGAAGTGACTAATTGCGTTTCGGGATCAGTTCGAGACGCCAGTTTAAACTGCTACCAGTAGCCTCCATACATGGACAGCTCTCCAGTTTTCAATGCAAAAATCTCATGAGATATTGTGATGAATGACCCTCATGTGCTTCTATCAGGTATCATTCGATTTACTGTATTAGCCCTAAAACTCAATTCACAATTACGGTTTAATAGGTTATTATTTTTAAAATAAATAAAAGACACTTTTGCAAAGTTGTTATAATTGCATTTTATTTACAAATGTTAAACTTATGTGTTGGAGTTAGGTCCACGGCGACGGCCGAAGGTCTGTACAACATTCACGAATCTGAAATTAAAAGGATAAAATAAGAATGAGACATTAGTCAGAGCTGAAATCAGACTGACTGTTATCTAGTCCGCTTGATTATAATGCGGTTGTTAAGGAGTGTTAGTGGAGTGACGATAGAGGATAGAATAAGAAGAAGCACAGTGCGCGATAGGTGTGGTTTGAAACAGGATGAAGTGACAAGGATTGATTGAAGGAATGCTTCGATGGTTTGGGCACATGGAAAGGATGAGTGAAAGTAGATAACCGAAAAGAATTTATAAATCTCATGTGAATGGATGCGTTCAACGAGACAGGCCCAGGAGGGTGTTTGCCGACCAAATCGAAGACATCCTCAAGAAAGCTAGGTTGCCTAGTGCCCATAACCATAAGGCTTGTATGAAGAGAATTTTGAATGTGAAGGAAGCGGGGGAGTGGTCTCAAGATCGTGGCAAGTGGAGCTCCATTGTTTCTGTCTACCCTTGTGGGAAAAGGGAGTGACAATTTGATTAATTGATTTATTGATTATAATTTATGGTCTTTCAGAGTATGGCATGCACTATTTACATTCATTTATTTTACTTTTGATATCTTTATTATTATTGGATCAAGTGATTAACATATTAATAGCATTATTGGATCAAATAAAGATTTAATTAATGGGAATTTTCTGTCATCAGCCATAAAAATAAACGATTGAAAATGGTATAAGTCATTCCATAAGATTGACGAATTTTCCCATTGAGTTAAGAAAATGTTTTTTTTTAATATATACATGTTTACAAACCTCCTATTGTACTGGATCCTTCGCTTGGCACGGCCGGTCTTCTTCTTTTTCTTTTGTTGTTTCTCTACTTTAGGTGTCTGTCCCTTTACCTTACCTTAAATATAAAAATAGTCAAAAATTAGAGAACATTGTATAATTTATAATTCAATAGAATGAACCTAAATAACAAAAACAGTTAAAAAACGTAGGGATATAAGATAAAAAGCATATAAGGCAGGGTCCACAGTGGCCATAGTAAAAGAACACATATGGAGAAAATTGTGAATGTGAAGGAAGCATGAGAGATGTCAGAATTGTGTAAAGTGGCACTCCGATATCTCTGCCTATGAAAGTAAAATGATGACCTATACTCAGAAAATTTTAATTGTCAAACAATCCTCATTTAAATCTTATGTAAAAAATATATAAATAGGTAGACATAATATTAAACTGTGGAAAATCCCTTTTATTGTTAACGCTAATATTTAACTCATATGCAGCTAGCATAAATGCTATACTACTTTTGGAACTTTTTCAAATGGCGAATACTTGGAAAAGGCGACCGTGGTGTAGCGGCAGTGCAATAGTTACGCAATCGGAAGAGCAAGGGTTATAAACCACACCCATACCAATGTATATTTGATATTTGTACTTTGGTTGTCCTGATTTTATGATACAAGCACTTTAGTAGCTTAGTATAGAAATGTATAATATAAAAAATATATATACATAAATATTATAAAAGGATGCTTTAAAAAAAAAGAAAGATCTTGCAAAATGACCGTATCAGACACAAGCCTTTTGACATTTATCTTGGGATGACAAAGCTTCCAAGAATGCTAACACTGCTTCGAAAACAGGCAGAGTAGTGCCAATTTTATCACTTCCCTCATTCAGTGTTACATCCAACAATTTTTTTTTTAATTAATGACTTACCAGCACGAGCAAGAGATCCGTGCACTTTACCACCAAGAAGTGGTACTGTGAGGTCGAGCTCTGTTGAAGCCAGTTCTGAGACCAGGCACGAGTCCTGGAGGGGAGCCCCCAAAGCTGATAAAGTGAATTCACCGCATTCTACTTCGGAAATTTCACGGAGACGGTCCTGTAATAGAGAAATGGAGTTATCAATGGCACCAATTCAAAATAATTGTAAATGTGATTAAATAATAAAAATACCAATTTGACATTACTTCTTTTAAATCACAACAACTATTTTGTTTATTATTTAGCTCCAATAATTGGCTGCCTAACATGTTTTTTATCAAGTAGGCAGCTCTACGCAGCACCTTTTAATGTCTATGTAAATAATTTCAACATATAACGAAAGCTTTTCCTAGCTAATAAAGAAAAAGAAGCTAATAAGAAGTTGCTAATGTAAATGGCATTGTCAAAATATATAACAAAATCGAAAAAAAAAACATTAAGAATTTTCTCAGCATCCATGGATTCTCCATTATATGGCTGGTAGGAAAATAAAAGCCTTTGCAATATTTTAATGCCCTCAACCTTCTACCTAACCAAATATAAACACCAGATAGGGTTCAAAACTGGCCAAGCGTGTATCAGAATTCACTCATTTTGAGGTCCATACCAAATATATTAGTACATATATACTGTCTGTGCAGAGGCAGAATTACCATTAGCAGTGAGTGACCTTAGTAACACTTTTTCTGAGTGGTCTATCAGTAGTGGTCCAAACGAAAAAATAAGTTATAGGGTATCTTGGGGAGTTCTAATGTTCTAAGCAGGCCTTTTTTCTGTATCACCCAAACATTAAATATATGAAGTAGAACGGACAAGACCTCAAATTTATTGCGCCTAAAATTGGCCCAGAATGTATGACAGTGTGTTGCTTGTTACACTATTGACGTAACCCTTCAAATCATTTTAATTTTGCTGCAAATTAATGTAAAAGATCTTGTATGAAAATTGCCAACATGCCCACTCTATTCTTTTTAATCTCTTTGGGGAGCCTCCAATACATTTAAACATATTTTAAGACAAATTGTATGACAAGATCAACAAAATGTAAAAAAGACTAGCACCACCCCGACCATTTGGCTGTAAAACCTGTGTGACAGACCACGCAATATGGCTTCGTATGGACCCTTCAGATAGAAAACCCTAAAACTATATCCTGAATAAATTACATTTAAAATGAGTTTAATTAGAACATTCCAAACTATTAACTTAGGTCTAACTTTTATTATGTTTATGGTTTAATGTGATAATTATTATTTATTGAAACTAATCTTAAACTTAGGTTATGTCAAGTTTTGTGTTTTAACTATAATATACAAACTTACCTTGATTTGTGAGATGGTCTCTTGACCATCAACGTCTAAGACATGAGTCGATTGTCCACGAATGTGCAACTGCATCTTGATGCTCTGAAATTTTAAGATTTAAAATATAAACCCAAGCAGCATGGTCACATTGAAGTTTCAAAGTCGTAAAATTTAAAGAAAGTTATAAAAGAACTATTCAAACACAAAACGAACAACTTTAGACAATTTTTACATGTTTTCTGTTGCAATTTGTCGTGTAATCACTTTCTAAAATGAGATTTTTCCATAAACACCAAGAAATACTAACCTTATCAGGAAAGTCTGACAAGTAAAGGAAACAAAGATGGCGGAAAACGGAAAATGTGGATGTATTTTTTTTATTGACTTGGATCATCTAAAATTCAACCATAACTATTTCACATATTATGTCATTTATTTATTTATTTTACTAAAAAACAACACATTTTTATTCGTGCATTGTTAATAATTTCACCGTATGAAAATAGATAAAATTTTTGGACTAATAAAAAATCTATCAAATATTGCTAAAAACATAAAAATTATGAAACTATAGACTAATAAATACAAATCTTAGATAAATTATTTCTAATAAATATTGAAAAACATGAAATGAAACGTATTTATTTAAAATTGTTATATTGGTATTCTTTATTTCCACCCTGAGGGTCGTGATTGGTCGATTGAAATAAGCGGCTGACTTGGAAAGACAACTTAAGGATTTTACCCTAAAAGTGAGGGTTTTGGTTCAGGGTTTCTAAGGTATTTTTAGGGCATTAAAAGTTATGGCAGTGATTAAAGGGAATTGAATAAAATTCAATTTATCTTTAAATAAACATCGTATTTTTAAAAATTTAAATTATAAGTTTTTCATTTATATTCAATAGACGGATAGGACGTCAGTCGGAAACAGCGCCAAGGCGTTTACGATTTTATTGCTGATCCGATTGTCTGAAGGTGCAGTTTGCATACCGAATACAGAGATAAAATAGACTTCAGATTTGTAAATAATTTGCTCAATAAATATGGCATGGAAGACTGTAATCCTGTTGCCATTCTGCTTGTACCAAACATTAAGTTGGATAAGGGTCCGAAAATTGTTGACTATTCATACCAGGGGATAATAGGCTCATTATTGTGCTTATGAATTTGTAAACACCCAGATATCTCTATTTTGCAGTCAGTTACTTGAGCCAATTCACGAACTGCTGACGGGAAGTAAACATATGGCTGCGGCAAAAATGCTCAAGATATCTTAAAGGCACTAACACTATGCTCTATGACATATTGCACACGAGCAAATATGCAATAAGTAACAGTAATTCGTCGTCCATCTTTTCTTTTTGCTCCGTAATCCGTGTGCAAGCAAGCACTCACACTTTGAGAACGACTGACTTTAGAAAAAATCTGACTTAAGAATCGGATGTGTATAGAGTAAATACGATCAGATAGTCTGATTAGAGAATCGGAAACAAAATCTGACGTGTATGCCCAGCCTCTTCGTTTAATATCGATTGCAAGATTCTGCCAGCTTTGTATGAAATTATAGTTATGCCAACTTGCACGTATTGCGACAATATCCTATAATTTTAACACCTCATTTCATTTTAAAATGTTAGAAGATATTGGTTTACATAGAAGAATTTTTAAAATTGTTTTAGGGGAAAAAAATCAAGTGCTGGCGACACTGATATATTTCTTTACTCTATGACTTGGGCCGCGTTGAGCGTGTGACAGACTTGGGTGTCTTTGGGAAATCTAATTCAAATCGTAATAATGTTAAATTAACACTGTTTACAAATACCAATTCAAGTTGTTTATTGTGATAATTTAATATGTTATCGCAGCTTTTGCGAAAGCTCTTTTTTAATTTGATCCATTTGGTAATATGTATACTTGTTGCTCTTCAAAATGTTCATAGAAGATTTCGTTCAAAACAGTGGTATTTTAATGAGAAACAGGTGACCAAAAGTGATATAAAATTAATATTAGAACATGTGCCGAGGGACTCCAGTAAATTAAAACATTTAGTGGTGCTGGCGGACACTAGTTGTTATACATTGAGTGACTTAGCCAGGGTTCTTATCTGGAGCCTCGTAGCCGGTATTCCGTACGTCAGTTTTTATGACGTTACAGGTAATTAACTACCCTCTATATTAACATGTAGTGACATGTTTTAATGGCCCCATTTATTATAAACTTATTTAATTATAAACGTTAATAAAGTTGGCTCTTGTCCCCACCTAGCCTAAAAAATCTTAGATAAAGTATCCAAAAATATCAAGTTCATTAAAATAACAATTTACCTGTCAGATAAGAGTTGATAGCAATGTCAATATGCTCTGATGCAATAAGTATATTATATAAGTAATTTTTAAAAAAATATTACAGAAAAATCAATTTTATACACACATGTTTATACCGCAATAAAAATATATAAATATTAAAATGATGTTCAACCTTTCTTAGATTTTCTTATATTTAAAATTTCAGGATCCCTTGAAAAGCAAGAAGAGAAATTCTTCCTAGAAGTTGAGAAAAATAAAAAGGGAGTTCCAGGCTGTATAAAATGGTCACACAAGCCCGACTTAAATGGCTACAATAATGGAACTCAGTCCTACACCATAAGTGTAAATATTTTTACCAGGTCAGATGGGAAAGATAAACTTGCCCAGTGCATAGAGGATATTGCGACAGGCCGAGTCCATTGTGAGAGATCCTCAAAGCAAATAACTGCTAAAGAATTTGATGATGCAATATCAGCTAATTATAAACCTATCCCTAATCCAGACTTAGCATTATATTCAGGGCCATTGTGTTGTACACATGGTCTCTTACCATGGCATATAAGATTAACAGAATTTGTACAATTATCACCAGATAGTAGAATCAGTGTAAATAATTACATAGATGCATTATATAAATTCAATAAATGTGATCAGAGATTTGGTAAATAGTAAATGTAGAGGTTAGATTAAGTGTTGTTAGATGATATTAAAATTACCATTCTTTTAAATCAGGAGGTGTGCTGTTAACTATTTAATATAAAGTACAAGTAGCTGTGGAGTCTGTTTAATGTGTGGAGTTTTTACAACCGGCATGCTATTATGGTTGTTTTGATGTTTGATTGTTTATAGTTTTGCATAACTTAATAATTATGTTTGAAGGAGCAAATTAATCCAGGGTAGTACCACCACAAGTCTTCATGGTCTGTACCACTTACAGACTGTGAGGTGACTTAGCAGTGTTTTGGGATCAGCTTGTAAGTTGTAGGTTCCGAATAAGCTGGCATAGTGGACTGCTACTGACAGTTATTAAATTGTAGTGACAGTGATCCATTAATACCGCACTGCAGCTTAACATCAGGCTGGGTGCTCTCATATGTTGAGTCACAATAAAGAAAAAAATGTTGTATATTATTGTCACTGCTCCTTTAAATATAATTAACAATTTATACAAAACTTTATGAATGGTAAAATATCAAATTGGTCATTGTTGGGTGCTGCTGCTGCTGGTATAGTCTATGGACTACAGTGAACTTGACATTGACATTCATTATTTTTATAATTCTCTAAAATTTAAAAGAATGGAATTAAAGAATTTCATTGAGATGAGAGTTTTTAATTAGTTATCATAAAACTAATGACTCCTGATAGACAATTTCTAGAATATTCGGTTAACAAATCATATTAAGATCAGAATAATACCACAAATGTAATATTTTAGGTTTTATTATGAATTATAACCAGTGATTTACTCCCACAATTAAATTGTAAATATAATAGAGCTGGTTTATTGATCTGTTGTTAATTATAGTTTGTAGGTATTTTTATTTATTTAGGAAGGCAATTATGTATAACCATTTTTAGTTTTTGGCTGGCAGTTTTTCAGTCATTGGTGCACTTAGACTTTCCCTTGATTACCATCAGGCAATTCAAGGTCAGATGTTGTCTGTATAAATATAATATGTCTATATAAAATATTTTTAATCTTATCATCGATGATATATTTTTAATAGATACACTATACTATACATTTAATAGATGACTATAGATGTCCTATACAAAAAGTGTCAGCGCGTCAGAATTCACTTACACTGATATAAACTGTGTAAGTGAATAAAATGTGAATTGTAAACTGAACCTTACCACATTGTTTTAAAGTAGAAACTTGTCACAAATATAAGTCACATACATCATTTTGGACTGAGAACAAATGCAAGTCCAACATCAATTTGGACTTGCATTTATTTTGCCTCTTTTTGTGCGCCAATTGGGTATCTACTGTAAATATATAATCGAAGGCTTTTATGTATTAACCTCTTATTTATGTTCATTCTCACAACTATTTTTAAACATTGACTAATTGCTTCCTTTATACAGGTATTAAAATAATTTAAATAATAGTTTTGAAATAATTAATGTGTGTATAATAACTTATACAAATTAATATTAACTTGATCAATAAACAAAGCTTTAGTTTAATTTATTTATTAAATTTGCTACAGTTATTTATTTAATTCAATAGGTTAAAAATTAATTAAATTAAATTCAATTACATTCCAAAATGTCTATGGAATGAAATACTTTTATAGATTTATATAACTTCATGATTATTGATATTGCAGCTAATTAATTTTTTTAGTGTATTCTGTTATGAAACCAAACAATTCAAAGTTCAAATACATTAGTTTTGAAGATAAGGTATCACAATAATATGGTTACTAAAATAGGTAATGTTCTAGGGAAAGTTCAAAAGTTCGCAGAATAAAGAAGTGGGGGTACGAATGTAGGCTTAGCTTAGCGCCATAGTTACCTACTCATCAGTATAGATATGAAGTTTCAACCACATGACGTCATTCATTTACGAATCACTGTTTCCTAATTTAATAAAAGAAGCCAAGAGGAAGAACATTTTCGACTGGTGGAGGAGGCTATTTTGGCTAATAGTTTTTTATTAGTTTAGAAAATTTATTTCCAGATCTAATAAATGTATTGATTGAGCTTAGAAGTGATAACGTTGAAAAGAAAAATATGTAGTTTTAACCTTCTGATTTATTCAGAACCCTTCCTTTCCACGAACTTTTAAACCTCCCTATTAATTAACTCATCTGGTATCTTTAAAATGAATTAAAATGTTTATTTTGAATTTTATAGTTGCTTATTATTTTATGCAACAAACTTCACAAAAGCTCTCACAATTATATTATTTTACGACCTTATTATTTGAACTTATAATAAAAAGTATCACTATTTAGAATGGAAAAATATATCATTAGAATATATTCCATTTAGACCATATTAAACGGTTAAAGCGTAACTGATAACAGATAGTTTATGTGAATTGATATGAACCGGAACTAAGATAACAGCCATAAGTTGCACAAATTTATTTTAAGATAGTTGCACTTTTACAAGATAGATTTAATTATAAATTGAGATATGTTCTGTTTAAAAATAAAGAATGCGAATACACGGTGCTAAACTCCCACAGCCATCGTTTAGTCTGACTTGTTCATATTAATGGGCACAAAGCGATCCTTTTGACCATCTACTACAATGTTATTATTACATGTCTTTTAAATTTTAATTTGTTTTTCATGTAATTCTTCTTTATCGCGCCTGTGTATCAGACGCGAGTTGAATGACCTCAACCTCAAACGTTTTGCGAGTTCGTATAAGTTTGAATAGTATGTTTCGTTGCCGCAAGCAAGGAAATATATTGTATTTTTGTTGCTTGCGACTCGACATATGACAGCACCCCGCCTTATAAGCTTTATTCGTTCCATGAATGAAGTGGACTGCTATTATAGTTACTTAACTGCAAGTAGCAGTCGCATCTACTATGCTGTATCACTTCAGGGTCTGTAGGTAGTACTTTCTCAAATCTTGAACACATATCAGCTCTTGAAACTTCCGTGTCCTGTCTTACTCCCGCGATACCCGTACAGGTTGGGGGAAGCGACCGCATTCTGTCGACTGAATCTGCAGTCAACCAAATTGGGATGCTATACCATCCCATGTGTTCTCTCCACTACAACCTTAGATATTTCAAGTGAAGCGTGAAATTGGACCTCTGACGACGACTGAGACAAAAAGACAAGACCACATTTTTTTCAGGCGTCGGCGCTCTTTGACTTTCCTTGTTTACCATCAGACATGTCTAGCTCATATTAAGTGGCATCTCAAAAAAATTTGAGTTTTTTATTGGGTTAATGCGATATCAAACCAAAGTAGTAACTTTGGCTTGATATTACAAGTCAAGCGCTTCTCCTAACGAAAAAGCAGTGTAATAGAAAATAAACATCGATGGAAAATGCCAACTATTATATCGGCGGCACGCTATGATAGCTGTTTTGACGTTTGTCCCGCTAATGAAGTTTCGTATAAATTAATAATCACATTTGAAGGAGCAAATTGCTGTTCTTTATTGTTACTTCAAAGAACAAGAAATATATTTTTTAAATATCCAATCAAAATACTAGTAAATCATGTGTTGTGCCAAAATGTACAAACACAACCACCTGTGCGCCGGACAAGTTGCTTTGGCATGCAATCAATGAATGTTAAGCAACCATAAGACTGAAGGAGTTTTGGCGGGCAGCTGCAAGTGACAGGACGCGCAATTTTGAATTATTTAAAATGCTTGTGTTTTTATTAAATATTAATGTGTAATAATGGTGGAATTGTTATCCATTAATCTTTTTAAGTTGATCGAGTATAAACAAGTAATTTAAAGCTGCGAAAAGTGTTTCTTCGTGTTCCCTCCAAGACCCTCGTCATCTTGTGATGAATCACTCGCGTGGTTCATCTTCATATTTACTTGACAATGTTTTAACATTGAACCATATATGTACAGGTATTTTTACTTTGACACCGGCAAGTTAAATACTGAAGCCATAAACAAGAAGAAAGACTGAAAAACAGTTTTATTATATGGTTGCATCACTATGCCGGCTTTTAAAAATGAAATGATTATTAGCACGTCCTTTTCTTACAGGGTTGGACAGAGACAATAGAGCGCCACTTGCCACAATTCTACTAGAAGAAAGAACTTGTTATGGGCACTAGGCCGCCCAGCTTTCTTGAGGATGTCTTTTAAATTCATATTTAAATAAAACTAGTTTGTAAAGAAGATGTAAGTAATAATAAAACCCTTGATATTTATTTGTTCTATTTCATTTTTTTTTTACCGACATTGCGTCGGCGACTTCGACAGATGTAAACTGAGACTGTTTATTCGGTCGTCGGCATTCTTGGACCACCATCAGGTCGAGGTCAAATAAAGTCACAATAAAAGGAATGTCGATTATTCGTTATTTATTTCACAAACCTTCAAGCTGACGTGTAAACATAGGCGAGCTTAATGCCATGACAAGGATTAATTGCCTTGGTGCAAATGATAATTTATTACGAAAAGAAAAAAATATCAGGTCTGTTATGTGCATTCATTCTCACGGCCGGCGTCCGGCTAAACTATAGAATATTATCCCTACAAAATTTCTTATCAGGGACAATGCCCATAAAAAAAGAAATATAGCTTGTAATTGCATTCTCTATATGCTTGTAACTGGGTCCTACAATGATTATTTCTACGCCCCTTCAGGGTCCGTGCCCTGTGTCTGTACTGCACGGCACTGTATAGCGCGCTGGGCGTTATGCGAGACGTAACTATCGAGTTGGAAGAGTGCGGCAAGCTTTTTTATTGTGACTCGTGACAAGGGTGGCTTGATGTTGAGTCGGGATGCGGTCTATGAATGGAGGTAAATGCTAATAACTGAAACGCAGCAGTCACATCCACAAAGCCGGCCTAGTTGGAAGCGGCAACTTACAAGCTGGTTCCTAAACGCGACTAAGTCTGTATACACAACAATGACTTGTCCACGGTCTTCCACTGCTTTATCAACGTTACTTTTATACTAATCTAAATATTTATAGCAAAGGAAAATCAGTGATATATCGATGATATTTGGCATTCTAAGAGTGCCGCCTGAGTGCAGTGAAGCCTCATATAAATCTTAGGCATAAGCTCAAGTGGTTTTTGAATTTGTTTTATTAATTTTTACGATTAATTATTTACTGACTAAATTTTTTGATCGTATGTCGAAGGCGGCATTGGTGGGGTCTTACAATATTTGGTTGGGTAGAGGGGATAGTGAAGGCAGGGAAGGTGAGTGTTGACATGTCACAAGGTGCGTGACTCGCACGGAGAATCCATGGATGCTAAGAAATTGTTTCATTTTCATTTGAGCGCAATGTCAGTACGCGACTTCTTTGTATAAATTTTATTTATTGTATTAACATATTGGATTCATGTTTATTAATTTGGGGATGCAATGAATGAATAACATAGATCTACAATAATTTATTTAAAAATAAAAAGGTACTAAGGGAAACAAAGAAGCGATAATATATATTGTTAATATCTTGGCTAAATCATTTTAACATAAATAACTAATATATTTAACCGACGTACATGAAATGAACTCCGATCTGAAAAGAAATAAATTTAAATATATCACAGCCTTAAATAGTCCGGTCGGGGACTGCTCCAAATGTGTTTCCGACACTTTTACCAAAAGATATTGAGTTGATTAAAACGTGTCCACAAATTTTACTGCAATTTTCTACGCCCAAGGCTGCCTGCACACGAGTATCGTTAGCGTTTAATTAACGCACACGCAACGTATACGTTTCTAAAACAATCCAAAGAGCGCAGCAAAAACGTGGCGTCTCTGCGTACTTACAAAAAGCAAATGAGCTAGTCTGTAACTTTTCGCGGTAAAAGATGGACGTGAAATGCAGAGTTCAGACGAAGAAGCATTGCTTTTGATCCTTTAAGACGAAATAATTAGAGAGAAGATTTACAACAAAGCCAATTTTAATTCACTACGAACTGAACACACAAGTAAGTGCAGTGCTGGTGTTGAGTCGATGCAACGTTTTAGTTGCGTTTATAGATTTGTGGTAGAAACGTTATATGTATGTTGCGTGTACGTAACGCAGACGTTTATGTGGAAGCAGCCTAAATGAACACAGAGATGAATCCTCATGAATTGGAAATTATGTAGCTACCTGTACTGAACATTAAAACTGGATAAAGTCCAGTTTTTGTTCATATAATGTTTGTATAATTCTGACATTGTATTCACCTGCAAAGGGGATTGAAAACTGCGAAGTACTACAACCTGTTATTGACGTAACCTTCTAATCAGCGACGATGTCTGCTTCGACTCCTAGAGCGTCGTCTGTCACGGCGCTCGTACTTGTCATCTTTCCCCGACCTACTATGCTTGTCATACGACCTATCTCTCCTAGATCTATCATCACGCTTGTCTCGCCTATTATACCGATAATGACGTTCCTCCGAGTCGTCACGCGAACGAGAGCCTCTTCTACGGGTTGATCGGGAATCATAGCTATTTGACCTAGAACGCCTTCTTTTCCTGTTACGATCTGGCGTGTCCTCCTTGTGCTTATAGTCTCTACTACGTTCTTTGCGTCTATCACGATCGTCGTCTTTACGCGCAGAAGAACGCGATGAGTGCTTATCCGAACGTGATCTTGGACGGTCTTTCTCATCTTTGTGTTTCCTGTTGTCTTTCCTAGATTTTTTAGTGTCGCTTTCAGGTGAATAGCTACGTTTCTTTAATTTTTTGCTCGTAGAACTAGTTTCTGGTGGTATACTAAAAGATTCACTTTCACTTGAAGAAGAGTCTTTTTTGGATATATTATTTACTGTTTTGGATTCGGATTTTTGTGGACTCGGCGTGTATCTACTAGTGGGTCTATGTTTTTCTTCTGAGATTGTATCTAATTTACGCGAATCTTGTTTTTCTATACTTTTAGTTTGTCTGTCTCTAGACGAAGCACGATCAAGTGGCCTGTCGTCCGATGGCAACGGTGGAGGCGTCATGGATGATCCTGTAATGCAGATAAATCTTTTCAAAGTATGTGAAACAATTTAGAATCCCTAACTGTTGAAGATAGAGCTCGCTGAGCTGTTTCAGATGGAGCTTACATATTTTTTTTCGTAATCTTGTGACTGAATTTTGAGTCAACAATTTTAAAGATATTGCAAAATTCGGAAGGTTCGTTTACGATGCCAATGAAGATACATCATTCAGTCATCATCAGCCAGAAGACGTTATAGACATAGGCCTCCCCCTTAAAACGCCATTCCGAACGACAAGATGCCAGTAGCATCCATCAATTATACGTAACTCACTATGTCGTCAGTCCACTTAGTGGGAGGCCTACCTACGCTGCGTCTTTCGGTTCGTAGTCTCCACGCTAGAAACTTTTTTCCACATCGGTTGTCGGTTCTTCGAGCGATGTGGCCTTAATCACACAAAATCCTCCCCAAAATAACATAAAAGTTGTATACTTACTAGAGTTAGCTGCTGTAGGGGGCGTGCTAGATTGGGTCTCACCGTAGTTTTGGGGATCATCGTCCATGTCCTCACGGAGCTCTGCTCGTCGCACCTCAGCTTCGATCTCCCGAGACGTGCGCTCGAACTCGGCACGCTTGCGTTTTATAATGTCCTGTCAAAGTTTGATGGATATTCATAATGGACGGGGAAATGTCTGGGTGTCCCGTTTTCGATTCCCGATCGTAGCAAATATTTTTTACATAGCTTTTATTTGTAATATTTAATATTTAGATTATATTAACAAACATTTGTTAATAAAAAAAGAGGCAGATATTTGCTCCAGGCCTGGTTGACAAAAAGTTTTAGGCAGTGGTGCCCAGTCTGTCGATCCGGAGTAGTACCATCATTTACAAGTATACAGACCGTGAAGTGACTTAGTGGCTTTTCGGGATGGACCGTACTCCAGCTTAACATCAGGCGTAGCTGTCATATGTCGTCACAATAAAGTATAAAATAACCAAAATTGTAAATCATTCTTGTAAAGTCACTAAGGTTTATTTATACCTGCAACTGCTCATCAGAAATCTCATTCTCTTGGTCTTCATCTTCACTTTCATCGCTGCTGCTGCCATATGCCCCAAGTCCTGTGAACACAGCCGTCCGATAACACAATAGCCGTCTCACTCCAACATACACAACGTCGGATACCTTTCTTTTTAATTTCAATTATTGTCAGGAGGTATAACTATATACAAAGTTTACTATATACTACAATATTATACCTATATATAACTTGGTCTGTGGGGTCCTAGCGCTATAAGGCTTTTTAAGGAAATAGCAAAAAGGTTAGTCGACATCACAGGAGACCGAAGAGTTGGCAGCTACCTCGAACAAAGAATTAGGATAGCGATTCAAAGGGGGAACGCTGCCAGTATCTTCGGAACCTTGCCCAATAATGTCCTCCTTTTAATAATGTATTTTAGTTAATATTTTTTTAGGTTTTTAGTATTATCAGAATAGAGGTGTAAATAGTAAAGATTTATAGTTACGAATAGTGAAATAAAGATTTTAAAACTATGTTATAATATAAATACACTTTAAAATTTCAAATATCTTACCCAAATCTCCCAAATTACTCAAAGAATTGCCAATTGTAAAAATATTAAAATTAATAACTAAAACTGCTGAAAAAGTGGACTGTATGGTCTAGCCATGCAATTTATGACCACCTCAATTGTAATCGTAAAAGCGGTCGAAGTTTAATGCACCTTTTGAATTTAAGGTTTATAACATATTTACTTACTACAAAATACGTACAACCAATTGCTTGTTTAGTGAGTTAAAAGATAAGTTCTTATGAATAAAGCTTTCTACAAATTGAGTACAAGAAATTGGCAGTGAGTTCATAAAACTATTTGACAATTTTGCTAAGCACAAATGCTGTCAAAATTCTCTAATGATGAAATGTTTAGCCTGTTTTTTTTTAAATGTTTGTCCCCAAGGTGTTTGTTTGTTCATTATAATTAGGACTTCTTAAATGCTACCGAAAAATTCTTTACAATTTTGACCTAAATTTAATCTATGAATTATAACATTTATAAAACCGCCCAATTAAATAATTTTGTTTTCAAGAAATAAGGAAACCCAAATCAAAACGTTTTAGATAGTCACTACTTCAATTTGTCGAGTGTACAATAAAATCCACAATTTACACAAGAATTACCAAACTAGTTTTTCATCATGATATTTGAAAAGTTTAACGTACATGACAAACTGTGTCATATTAGTTCTGATGTTAAAAATCACCCATTTATAAATTGCTGATATTTCAAATACCAATAATATATATTTAGGCACTCAAAAATGAACCAAATACCACTAGATAAGAGAGGGTCGCGATTAGTCGAACCCAACTTTTTTGCGACTCGGCATCTGACCTCATGCCTGATGGTAAGCAAGGGGAAGTGCGCTGACGACTGAAAACCCGATTCAACTTACGGTTGCCTCAGTCGCCGTCACTATGATTGTTTTTGGTGCTTTCTTGTCCCCCGGCCTCAAAAGTGATTCTTTATCTCACCGCCGCATTTAAATACAGGAGCCACAAATTGGCAGAATTGCTTAGAAAATTAGGTAATAGACGGAACTTTATTTTCTACCAATGTGTAAATTTTGACATTCATTTACTAATACAAAGATCATTAATATACTAATAGAAAAATATTTCTAATTGTAGGCCTAAAGGACATCATTCATTTTGTATGGGGACTTGGGCTTAATTGTATTAACAGTTTAATATGCATTTTAAAATAGTTTGATGTACGAAGATTACCATGTATTTGAAATTTATCATTTATTTTGCATAGTTTAGGTGTGCAAAATGATCAAACTAAAATTATGACAGTTCAAAGCAAAACAAATATGGGGTTGATTGACAGATAATACAAAATCTATATCTTATTTTCCAAATAACTCAATCGCACAGCAATTAGAAGCTAAACTGTTATTAGTTTTATTAATACAAGTATTAAAACTACCATTTATATATTTTTTCATCATTGGACATTAAAAAAGTGGTACAAAGAAGTCCAAAATGAATGATGTTCTTTAGAGATCTAAATTTGAATAAAGGTGCGATTCCGATGGCGTCTGCAGACCGCACATCTGGTTTGTGTGAATCTGTGTGAAATTGATTCCGTGCAAAGCGACAGTCTACGGTCTGCAGTCGCTATTGGAATCACATCTTAATCCAATTACACGTATAACGGGGCTTAAACCACAGGCGACCGTGGTGTAGTGGCAGTGCAATGGTTACGCAAACCGAGAGCACGAGTTCGAGACCACCCACCGGTACCAATGTATCTTTGATATATGTACTTTGGTTGTCCTGTTTCTATGGTTGTCCAGACCATACCATGTAAATGCGGCCGCTGTATTTACTAAGTGAAGCTAGTGGTATAAGGTTGTACGCAAATGCAAAAGAGTTGAATATCTTACCGAGAGAGCTAGTGATAGCAGCTAGTGCCGGACAGTTGGTAGCCTTCGCGGCGTTCAGTCGCGTTGCTATGTTACCATATAAATAAAAGCAACATTAATCACACCAACCAGAGGTTCCACACTTGGATATGTTTGACGGAGAAATTTTATCCAAATAACTAGTTGATCATTTAGTTATTTCACAGAGCTTGTAAATATTTTTATAGTATAAGTATCTCTTTCTTTTTTAAAATTATTATTGTGACTCGACATATGACAGCACCCAGCTTGATGTTAAGCTCGAGTGTGGTCCAAGAATGGATATCACTTCCACTACAATTTTAATAATTTAAGTAGCAAACACATTTACTATGCCGGCCTAGTTGTAACCGGCAAATTACAAGCTGTATAATTGTAAGTGGTGGTACTACCCCGGTTCGACAGACTGGGTACCACTGCCTACCACTCTTTGATAACCTGGCAATATGCGACGAAGACTTAGCAGGTGAATAAAATAAATAAAAAATCCAAATCTGAGCTAAGCTGCCTCTATCTATTTCAACTATCCAAACAGAACAACTAGTTATAAAGACATTTTTCTGTCAAAACTTATAAAAAAAAAACAAATCCCTGATAGAAAGTGTAGGTATCTGAAATAAGACTTTATTAATTTCACTTGGTACTTAGTATATTCACTGTCCGTCACATAATGTCTTTGTTCACGCGTCAGTCTTTTAAACCTATATTGAATTATACCTTGTGCTGAATTATATCTTGCCAATTCTTCCTGGCTCACCGTTTGGATTTCATTGTCTGTCACTTCCAACAATATCTCAGTTAGAGACCGACGCACTAACAACATCTGAAATTAGTTATACATCTGAAGTGAAGAGGTCTAAAGAGGTACATATATATATATATAGAGTGGCGCTTTGGTTAGTACATCAGTTTGTTGAGCGTAAAATCCCCGGTCGATTCCCGGTCGGAGTTACCGTGGTGTAGTGGCAGTGCAATGGTCACGCAAACCGAGAGCATGGGTTCAAAACCACTTGCCGGTACCAATGTATCTTTAATATATGTACTATGGTTGTCCTGTTTCTATGATACAAGCATTTTAGTAGCTTAGTATATAAATGTAAAAAGTAATATTAAAGGCCCAGCAAGCAAACTTTTCTTTCAAAAGAAATATTATTGAAATCTTACCAGTTCCTGCATGAACTCCTCCTTGGTCTTCTTGACAAGAGGTGGTTTACTAACTTCCACCTCTTTAGACCTCTTCACTTCAGGCTTCGGCTCCTCTTCCTTCTCTGACTCCGAATCCCCAGACTCACTTTCCTGAAGATATGATTAAGTAACTAGTGGTCTCCTAATAAGTTATGAAATAATATATATAATCCAATTTTAAGATGTGTTACAAGCCGTAGGTCTTGAACTATTAATATAAAATTAAAGTATATAGACCATGAAGTGATTTGGTCACGTTTCGGGATCAGCTTGTAAGTTGCCGGCTCCATCTAGGCCGGCATAGTGGATGTGATTGCTACTCACAGTTATTGAATTGTAGTAGCAGTGACATTCATTCATGGACCACACTTTGGCTTAACATCAAGCGGGGTGCTGTCATATGTCACAATAAAAAAAAATAAAAAAACGCATAATAGTATTGTAAAGCTGAACTGAAGCAATCAATCAATCAAATTGTTACGCCTTTTTTCCACAGGGATAGGCATAGACAATGGAGCGCTTTTGCCACGATCCTGACACAACTTCCTCGCTTCCTTCACATTCACAATTCTCCACATACAAGCTCTGGAGCAAACATCTAATAAACAAGCTCAACAAAGTCCCCTAACTCTATGGTTAACCAGACAACTGCTAAGCCAAGCTCCGCATAATGGTAGGTGACATAACAGGACACTGTGGTTTTAACAAACATCTCAACATATTAGATAGATCCCTTTCTAGAGGCTGCCTGAATGAGGAGAAAACAATGAATTAAACAAATTTTATGCGGCTTATCAGCCAGCCATTAGTCTCTCCGTGACCTCTCCATGATGGCTGCAAAGCTCTCGAAACGTCGAAATAATAAAATAAAATTGTAAATTCAGAACCAAAATAAACGCGATAGTACGCCGCATAAAATTTGTTTAATTCAATTTGCGCATAATCTAAGAAAATATTATAGAGGAGAAAACAGCTGCGCATGTGCTCTTAAGTAGCAGTAGCGTGACCGAAGCAATACAGAAGTTCCTTGGCAATGTGAGGATGATTTCAGAGGTCTGCAGGAACAAGCAGCCTTTCCTCCTAGCCTTTCTGGAGGGGATCGGGTGGATCCACTTAGAGCAAACCGTTGAAGAACGCACAAAGAAGCCGCAAAGGATATAAATATAAATGTAAAAAAAAAGTATTATTTTCTTAACCTTATCGACAATGCCTCTTTTACAGCTAAAAGTAGTAAAAGCTATAAAGAGTGGTAAGGAATGGTGCCCAGACTGCCGATTGGGGTAGCATCACTACCGGCATAGTGGATGTGACTGCTACTTACAGTTATTTATTTGTAGTAGCAGTCAATTTCATTTATGGACCGCACGCCTCTCGAAAAACCGACAACCGAAGGGAAAGAAAGGTTCTAGAGTGAAGACCACGAACCGGCAGACGCAGCGTAGGTAGGTTTACCCTAGATGGACTGACGACATAGTGAAAGACACGAATAACCAGTGAATGCAACTGGCATCTTGTCGTTCGAAATGGTGTTTTTAAAACGCAGTAAACGCCTTCTGGCTGATGATGACTTCAGACAGGTCATATGCCAAAGCTAGGTCCGATTTAAAATATTTGTGTATCTGCACGTTTGTTATGTCTAAGGTATACTAACAAATTTGCTCTTCACAGGTTGTCCAGTAGCTTCCGCCTTTAGCCTCTCTAACTCCTCTAATTCCAGTCTTTTCCGTTCCTTTTCTGCTTCTTCTCTCGCCTTCAATTCTTGCTCTCTATCTATTGCCCTCTGCTTCTCACGTTCCATTTTTTCTAATCCTATAATTTTAAAATTAAAAATGTGACTGTTTTTTTTTACATTTCTATACTAAGCTACTAAACGTACTTATACGAGTATCATAGAAAAAGGGTGACTTAGGTACATATATCAAAGACACCTTGGTACCAGTAGGGGCTCCAGGGTTGCATGATTATTTCACTATCTAAACTTGTGGTTTGGGTCTGAATTCTTATCAATATAAACAAATATTTTTTAATCTATCAAACAAACTGACTCCTCAATTCCGGAATAGTCAGAGAAACCGAAAGCGAACCGCAAATTTAAACGATCCTGGCACATATCTCTTTTCACACGTCCCTGAAATGCTTCAAATGTCACTGCTTTGAGCAAGAAAAATAAAAAAAATACCTTCTCTGATCCATGCAGGTAGTTGTTTCCTTTTTGCCGCATCCAGATCCAGGTCTAATGAGTCGTTCATCATCGGCGGAGGTGGTGGAAGTGGTGGTTTATCCCTATTTGATTAATTTTCAACATATCAATGAGAGGTCAATGGTTTCTTGTGGCTAGATATTATAACAGCACCTCACCTTGCGAAAGTGCGGTCCACGAATGGAGGCGACTGCTACTATAGTTGTATCCACTATGCCAGCCTATTCTTTATATTTCTTAATATAATTTTCGGAATCGTAGGCAGACAGCTTGTAGTCCTTTGCCCAATTTGATGATCCGGGGTACTTAATGTGTACAAACCATGAAGTGATTTAGTCGCGTTTAGGAATCAGCTTGTAAGTTGCCGGTTCCAACTAGGCAAAATAGTGGATGAGACTGAAACTTGTAGGTACTTGTACCAGTAGTCGCCTTCATTCATGGACCACACTCTAGCTTAATATCGTTTACACCACATTTTTTAAATATTGTAATGACATAGTCTTGCCTAATGTTTAGGCTGAAGTGCAAAAATGTTGACTGCCACAGCACAGAGTTTTCTTTATTGTGACATTTGCCCTCAACTTGCCTTATGGAAAGTAAGGGGAGGTCCAAGTGTGCCAGTGAATGAGAAAGCCGAGTTAGTTCATGGTTGCCTCAGTCACCATCACTAAGTAGCAGTAATATGAACTACTAAGGCTTAGTAAGCACCTCTTCAGCTAAACCCAAAACTTGGCACATGAGCAAATTTTTTGAATTCTTATTTTACATTTCTATACTAACCTACTATAGAAATAGGACAACCAAAGTACATATATCAAAGATACATTGATACCGGTAAGTGGTTTTGCCTAACCATTTCACTGCCACTACACCACGGTCGCCTCAATTGATAATTTAGGTTTCTAATCATACAGTTATTAAAACATTACCTATTCTTTTTACTTTTATTAGTAATTTTATCTTTCTTATTTCTACTACTTGATGATGGATCCACTGCCTGAGGCGATGTCCAATATCCATGCTGAAATGTTGGCGTGGTAGCTGATGATGTAGTGTAACTGTAAATGATGAAATAAATTTTAATATTATGTAGTGATGATCAAATCCTCAAGAAAGCTGGGACTGTGGCAACTGGCGCTCCATTGTCTCTACCTATCCCTGTGGGAAAAAGGCGTGAAAATTTGATTGATTACCATTCTATTCAAAGCTTCTAAACATGCTTGTATTATGAAACCAATTTATATCAAAGAACTTTATGGAAGAGAATTGTGAATGTGAAGGAAGCGAGGGAGTTGTGTCAGGATCGTGGCAAGTGGCGCTTCATTGTCTCTGCCTATCCCTGTGGGAAAAAGGCATGACAATTTGATTGATTGCTTGAACTTTAACTTTATGGAATCTCTAAAGTTTAGTGATCTGGACATAGTCACAATAATAAACTCTCTCACTTACTTTAAGCCCTATATACCGTTTTTTTATGTATTGTGCGTCGACTTGCGCCTAACTTAAGAACCACCATTAAGTTTAATTTAAATTATACTGGCAAGTGGTTTTAAAGCGGGAGTTCATGGTCTGCGTGACCATTTCACTTCCACTAGACCGTGGTTTCCTTATAGATCACATGAGAAATCTTTAAATTTCTTTACAAATACAATTCTCTTAATACAACCTCTTTTAGTTAGTTGGTGGTCATTTGTCATCTGACGATACAGGGTAGTACTACCACTTTCAATTGAATATACTGTGAAGTGATTCAATCGCATTTAGGGATTAGCTTGAAAGTTGCCAGTCTCAACTGGGCCTGCTCAATGGGTGTGACTGCTACTTGCCTTTATTTACTTGTAGTAGCAGTCGCCTCCATTCATCGGCAGCACATTAGCTTAATCAGGCTATTGTCATCAGGATGTGTTGTTAAAGAGTGGTGGGCAGTGGTACCCAGTCTGCCAAGCCGGGGTAGTACCACCACTTACAAGTTTACAGCCCGAGAAGTGATTTGGTCACGTTTCGGGATCAGCTTGTAAGTTGCCGGTTCCAACTAGGCCGACATAGTGGATGTGATTGCTACTCACAGTTATTAAATTGTAGTAGCAGTGACATTTATTCATGGACCACACTTTGGCTTAACATTACGCGGGGTGATGTCATTATGTCGAGTCACAATAAAAAAAAACAGGTAGTAGTAAATAAATATATTGAAAAATCTTACCCTGATATTGCAGTTTCTGAGGGCAATTGAAAGCTATCCATCATAGGAGGAAGGGGGGGCATGGTTGTGTCCACTGTACTCTTCACATCCATTCCTGTCTGCCAATCCCAACCTATTTGTAAACAGTTTATTTAGAACTATCTAGTAATACACAAATTAGTGGCGTAGCGTGGGAGTCAGCCGTTTTTTTTAGTTTTTTTTAATTTTGCCGCCCCCGTCACGCTACGCCACTGACACAAATTCATCTGATATTTTACAGAATATCAGATAGACGGAAAATAAACTATAGAACAGCTATACTACTATAAACTAGAAAAATGTCCTACTATATTTAATTGAGTAGGACCTGCAGCAGTGAAGCGGTGCGGGAAGGGTGATGTGAACATGCACTTCTCTCACACACAGAAATCTACACAGTTCGGAGCTATGCCTCATACATAAACATTGTCAAGGGATATTTTACTTCTTAAAAAAAACTATTAAAATGATCATCTTGATTACTTAGACAGCAAATATTGGCAAAAACATTTAATAATTTTTTCAACAGGAACTGGTAATATAATTGGGCTACAACAGCAATACAAACAGTTGTTTAGAATTTTATTTCATCATAGTGGGAATGAGAATAAAATCACTGGAGTAAATCCTAAGTATAAACAATTTTAAAAATATCTAAATAGGTAAGTACAGCCATTATCAGAAGATGACAATAAATAAACAGCATTTCATTTTTATTATTAGGTTATATAAAACAACTTATAAAGACTTGTCATTTGCTAGTTGATCCAGGGCATCAGCACCACTTTCAAGTGTGCTGATGCTTTTGGCATCAGCTTATTAGTTGCCCAGTTCCAACTCGGATGCAACTAGTATAGTGGATGCAACTGATACTTTTGCAATTATTTTACTTTAATAGCAGGCACCTTTATTTATTGCTGCTTTACATCAGTGTGGATGATAGAGCCACTTAAAATAATCTCTTATTACCATGTATTGAAATTTTATGTTATGTTATGGAAATATTTTTTTTTGTTTTTTCTTTTTATTGTGACACTTCTGACCTCGACTCGCTTGATGATAAGCAAGAGGAGGTCCAAGTGTGACGAAGACAAAAAAAAACGAGTTAGTTCACGGTTGCCTCAGTCTTTTTTTTGTTGCATTCATGCGATGCATGAAGAAGCACCTTATTACATAATGGCACCTTAATTAATAAGGTGCCATTATGTAATAAAACAGTATGGCATGGTTTTGCCAACTCAGTTCCAAATTGTAATGAAGTTAACGACAATTCTGACCACTCTAGCCATACCAACCGAAGCTGAGGGGTTAATAACACTAAAGGTTAAGTTCAAAATTGGCTAAAAGTAAATATAAAGATTTTTAAAACTTTTTGATTATAGGTTGACTGTATATAACATACTTTTAGAGAAATTACCTTGCTAGAAACCTTCGGCTTATTTTGGCTGATAGTAGCTGGTCAGGCTTCAGCTACTATCAGTCATAAGTAAAGTAGGAACACCACATTATTGCATTACAACATAATATCCCCAGACAATATTGTATATTTACCATGCCTATCACCATTATTTTTATTTGATGGTGCTAGCTTCTACTTAAAATAATATTGAGAAAATGTACTAATTAACCTTGAAATAACTAAACAAAGACATGCCTTATATGTATCGATAAAGTAAGAAAATATATGAGATTATAGACAATAGAGTCTTTTAAACTATGCTAAAGAGGCCATTTTATTTAAGTATCATATACAATGGCCAACAAGTATCTTTTCCCTTATTCCAAATTGTCTTTGGGGGCTCAATTCTCTTACACATTATGGCATAAAAATTATGGTTATGGTGAAATTGTGTCGCACTGATATTTGACATCAACATAACCAATCAGTGTTTAACAAACCAATAGGTAAACTACGTTGATTGGTCACTTGCAACCGTGACACAATTCACTGCTTTTTCATCAACATAATGAATTAGAAGCATCGGGGCCCAGAACAGAGTGTTTTTACCACTAATATTTCAATTAATTTTGTCATTTTAAACTATATAGATAGCACCAGTAATTATATATTTAGTGCTAATTAATTTGGATCAGATGTCAATGTTCTACATTATTTGTTGCAATTCACTCATTTTCTCACCAGTTTAAATGATGGTCCTATATTATTACACCTAATATTATTAACTATTCTTGTATTCTATCTATTTATTGGCTTACACACTGCCTGGGTGTTTATTGTGGAATTTCAAACTTGGTTTGGTTTCACAGCTTATTTTGGTGAATTTTATTTTCTTATTCTATTTCTCAGTTTTGTTAGTATTTTGTATAGTAATCATCTTCAAAATCCTAAGCTCTTTGAGCAGCAGGAAGTAAGATAGTGTGAAGTCATATAAAATAATATATTATTTTTGGTTAAAAAATTGTTCAATTTAGATTGAGTATAAACAATTAACTTTATATCAATATAAAATAAGCAGTCTTAATAAC
Source organism: Tinea trinotella (assembly GCA_905220615.1). Classification (NCBI taxonomy): domain Eukaryota; kingdom Metazoa; phylum Arthropoda; class Insecta; order Lepidoptera; family Tineidae; genus Tinea; species Tinea trinotella. Next base: position 9,293,107 of record HG992314.1, read on the forward strand.
AAAGCTAACTATATTATTTATAACATACTTTACTACTAGTGCTTAACTGAGGAAGTTCCTGTGGTTGTGAAGTGGGGCATTTTCACTCACATGTCACCTCTTCTGCACCACAGGAATCTACTCAGTCGAGTGCTATGCTTGTAATACATGCTAATATCTACATATAATTAAGTATAACATTTTATTTGAATGTAGAGTGAAGTTGTTTGTTCCATATGAAATCTAACAAAAAACTTACCCCATTGATTCCAATTATTACCCCAGGAATCTGCATTGCTGTTCCATCCTGGCACCGGTTCCACTGGACCCACGACCGGTATATCTCCACCGTTTTCCGCAATTTCTACGTCCATGGGTGCCTCTCCTTGATCCAACTCCCGTTTCATAGGTGGAGGAGGCAGTACCGGCGCAGTAGACTCTTTCATCGCTATCCATTGTTGAGCTAAAGCAGCCCAATCTACCTGATTCGCGTCCACATTTTGATAAGCGGAAGGATTCAGAGCCCATTGTGTGGGGTACCCTGACGCTTCCTTACCCGGAAACATCGCCATGATAACAAATTATAACTTACTCAAAACATACAAAACAATTGAAAATAATATTAAATATAAACACTGGTATCGTGGAAGAAATCAGTAAAAAAATTAAAGCGTTTTTACATTATTTCGTCCCCGAAAATAAATCCGCTTTTGACTTTGACAAGCATGTCCAAGTCCACGGAAACTTCACTTCATATATATTTTTTTTCTTTTCTTTCTTCTTATTTATGGCTTTAGTATTTAACTTGCCAGTGTCAAAGTAAAAATATATGGTTCAATGTTAAAACATTGTCAAGTAAAGATGAAGATGAACCACGCGAGTGATTCATCAAATGATGATGATGAGAATGAGGTTGATGATGATCGTTTTAGTAAAGCGGCGGAAAGCCTTTACTAAAACTTCAGAAGAAGTCTTGGAGGGAACATGAAGAAACACGTTTCACAACTTTAAATTACTTGTTTATACTTGATCAACTTAAAAACTATTACTGGATAACAATTCCACCATTATTACACATTAATATTTATGAAAAACACAAGCTTTTCAAATAATTCAAAATTGCGCGTCCTGTCAGTTGCAGTTGCCCGCCAAAACTCTTTATTTAGCTTTTTCTTTTCTTTCTTTTTCTTTCTTCTTGTTTATGGCTTTAGTATTTAACTTGCCAGTGTCAAAGTAAAAATATATGGTTCAATGTTAAAACATTGTCAAGTAAAGATGAAGATGAACCACGCGAGTGATTCATCAAATGATGATGATGAGAATGAGGTTGATGATGATCGTTTTAGTAAAGCGGCGGAAAGCCTTTACTAAAACTTCATAAGAAGTCTTGGAGGGAACATGAAGAAACACGTTTCACAACTTTAAATTACTTGTTTATACTTGATCAACTTAAAAACTATTACTGGATAACAATTCCACCATTATTACACATTAATATTTATGAAAAACACAAGCTTTTCAAATAATTCAAAATCGCGCGTCCTGTCACTTGCAGTTGCTCGCCAAAACTCCATTTATTTAGCTTTATAAAATGACAGCGGCGACAGGTTATATTGTTTTTTTTCGTACAATTTAAGAAATTTAGTCCATACAGCCTAGTCTTTGGTAAAATAATAATTTTTATCATCTTGTGGATGAATAATGTGTACAATATTTGTCACTAATTTCACAATTTCCAATGATCCAATGAAGCGCCACTTGCCACGATCCAGACATATCCCCTCCCTTTCCTCACATCCACAATCCTCTTCATACACGCTCTACTGTTATGAAGAGATTTATGAATGAAAGTAGATTGATTAATCGTCAATCTACTTTGACTCATCCTGCCAACATCATGTGCTGAAACCATCGAAGCATTCCGTTGTCAATTCTTGTCACAGAATCTTATTTCAAACCACATCTATCGCGCACTGGGCTATTCCTCATTCTATCCGCTAAGATCACTTCAAGTACACCCCCTAATGATCGCATTTCTACAACATTATTTCTACTCTTATGCTTCTTATGCCACACCCAGCATTCACTTCCATACAATAATGTAGGAACAAGTACTGCATTATTAACAGCTATCCGTGAAATTTGTTTAACCCTTAAAGCGTTTTTGTCCGTTTTGAATGACAACTACTTTACTTACATTTGTTACTAATTAGTACAAATATCTATGAAGCGGTTATTAGGACGTAACAGTGTGATAGTATAGCTATCTTTTCGCACGCACACTTAACTAATATGGCGTCGCGTTATTTAATGCTGGTCAGTTAAAAGTTGACAAATTTCAAGTTCCGGTCGTCTCGCGTAAATTTGTAAAAAAAAAGGTAAAATATATCCTCAAACGAGTTCATCTGTATTTTTTCGAATAAAGGTAAGATTATTGTTCATACATGTTCGTTATTTTGTTACATTTATAATTATTACTATGAATAAATCCTAAAAATAGTATATGTCACTTTTATAGGACGTTGTCGATTTCTATGCATATATGGTCTTTTCTTGTGTGTCCTAAAGGACAGACACTGTCGTCAATACATAAAAGATGTGGGTATTTGTTATGTCACATCAATAGGACTTTGCCGTATAAGGAAATGTATAATATAAATAGAAAGCAAAATTTAAATATTTGTTTTAGGTTAAAATGGCAAATAAAACTAAACCATTATGGCGTGTACAAAGCATAGCCATATCTATGCTACCACCATCGGATTCTAAACCTTCAGACTGCGTGAAAGAAGAATAGGAATTATCTTTATGTTCTTCAGATTCATCTCCCATTAGACTACTGTCTCCGGAATAATTGGATTTGATGGATATATTTGATGATGATGATGAATTAGTTGACATACCGAATATAGTAAAAAACAATTTACCCCAAACCGAGCAAATAACTAGTGTAATTAACAACAATTTAACATGTATCCCTCAAATGATTTAAACAGTATTGAACAGTTTACTCCAACAAGTATTGCAGTTGCACGGACTACCCAGCTTGCAGCAACCCTCATCAGTACACACTGTATCGGCACCAGAAACAACTTCGGGGATTATAACTCAATGGGGTTGGGGGGCGTTTGATCCGTGCGCTGAAATCTCTATGAGGATTCCAGTGCATGTGTTCGAATAAATGGGGCGCTATCTGACTGGTTTGGCATCTCTAAAGGTGTCAGACAGGGACGTGTTGCGTAAAAGGAAGTATGGTTTGAGAATGAATGACTATATGATCAAATGTCTCTTGTACACCGACGATCAAGTTATCCTTGCATCTTCGGCGTATGAGTTACAGGAAATGGTTACTATAATGAATGCTGAATTAGAAAAGAAAGGTATGAAACTAAATGTAAGTAAAACCAACATAATGATTTTAGAGAGAGAGGATGAAATGACAGAATGTGAGATAATGATAGACGGAAAGAAAATGGAACAAGTCAAACAATTTGTTTACTTGGAAAGTATGTTTACAAGGGACGGAAAGTGTGATAAAGATATTGAGAGAAGAGTGCAAAAGGGTAACATTGTGAACGGTGCCATCCATAAACAAAGCATGAGAGTAGAATTACTAATGCGGAATGCGGTCATTAATTTGGAGTGACGATAGCGGATAGAATAAGGAATAGCACATTGCGTGATAGATGTGGTTTGAAAGAATATGTAGTGACAAGGATTGACAAAGGGATGCTTCGATGCTTTGGGCACATGAAAAGAATAAGTGAAAGTAGATTGACGAAAGCAATTTAAAAATCTGATGTGGATGGGTGCGTTAAACAAGGCAGGCTCAGGAGGGTGTTTTCCGATCAAGTCGGAGACATCCTCAAGAAAGATAAGTTGCCTAGTGTCCATAACCTTAGAGCTTGTATGAAGAGAATTGTGGATGTGAAGGAAGCGAGGGAGTTGTGTCAGGATCGTGGTAAGTGGCGCTCCATTGTCTCTGCTAATGGGGAAAAGGCGTGACAATTTGATTGATAATTTAGGTAGTATGTACCTATCTTCTATCGTACTATTACTCATTCAAAGATTTTTAATTATTATGGGCAAATACAAGTTAATTTTTGTGTTCCTGATATTTTTATACTTTAAACTCTATTTTCTAATTGTTATTTTTTATTTTAATTTACAACTGTGTTTTATTCATATTTTTCGTAATCCAGCAATGTCACATAAAAAGGACGGTTTTAACTTCACCTCGCATCTCGAATATACAGCAATGTCCGTTAAAAGAGACACTATGAAAAATTGACTTTTGACTATTTTCAGTTTTATTTTTCGATTGATACTGGTGAATCAACGCTAAATTATTATAAAAAAAGCTTCATTCAAACTAAGTAATTATTATTTCATGCTTTGCCGCTTTAAGGGTTAATTCATTGATTAATGAATTAAACAAATTTTATGCGGCTTACTATATTATCGTATAATACTATAAAATAGTTTTGGAAACAATAACAGCATCAACCAATACGACGACCAACACCTCAGTCTGTCCGTGACCACGATGGCTGCAAAGCTCTCGAAACGTCGGAATAATAAAAAATTGTAAAATCAAAACCAAAATAAACGCGATAGTAAGCCGCATAAAATTTGTTTAATTCACTGACAAGTTATCGCTGCATTTCTTAGTTAGAAATTTTATAAATAAAATAATGTGGCTAGAATTAAAAAAAACAAAAAAATCTTATAATTCTTTATTTTTAGTATAAATTTCTTTATACCAATACAAAATATACTTGAGACCACAAACAGTTATTTAGAGTAAGTATAAATATAATAGAGCGCGTCAATCCCATTCACGGCCATTGTACAGATTGTAAGCAGTTCTTCTGTTGAAATCTATGTATATGTACTTAGCTCCTAAATAGTCACGTTCCTACTTCAACAGACAATAACCTCATTTGGCAAAGAACCCTTGGTATAAATCTATGTGATCAAGTTAATATTAATAACATTCGGGAAAAACAAAAGGTTTTCGATTATTTCACACGAATGCCCGCGTTTAGCTCTAGTTAATTAATTCGTTATTTATTAAAGGTTTAATATACTTGTAAAATCTTTGAGTTGTACTTAGATTTATAAGTTTAGATACTTAAGGACTTGATTGTTCATTAGTCCACATGAACCAAACCAAGACAGAAAACTGATCACCGTAGAAAGAAAGAAATGAACTAATCATACTAATGACACACGGTTCACACTCCAACATACGCGCTTCTATTATACTAAAAGATTATATAAAATTAAATGTATCTAGTAGCTTTTCGTCACATAATCGCCACATATCATTATTATGGTAACATCGTACCTCCTATTTAGAAACATGTTTTTACTTATGTCGAAACTGTAATACACAACTTTGATTAGTATCAAGTTCAAGAAACTGGGGCAAGTTTTATAGCTGCAGAGCTCTACTAGTCCTTAACTATTGATCCAATACCAGGTCACAAAGAGCATGCAGAGTTTATGGCCCTTCTACAATATAATAAAAAATGTATCAATGTCCACACTTTATATCATTAATATTTTTTTATAAGTCTCATAGTACTTTAATTCTGCCGATATCAGCTTAACCGATTCAATGCCACGTCAAATTCACTATTTGACAGATGGACAGCTGCTTTGACATTAGTATCGGCTGGTTTGGTTTCATTTTGTCCAAATTAGGTTTATTGACATTTATCACATTTATTTACTATCAGTTACAAATGTTTCATAGTAATTAATATAAACATAACTAAAAGCTTAGATTTAAATTCTATAACAGAATTTGCTTTATGAATTCACCCTTTTTCTTAAACGTGATTTCGGATTGTAGGTATTTGTTTAAGTGTTAAAAATGAATATAACATTAGATTGGATTGAAATTTTTTAACTTAAAATATATTGGTATGAAACGCCAACAAGGCTGAGATTTTTTATTGTGAGGCGAATTCTGATCTCGATTTGCCTGATGAGTGCAAGAAGAGGCAGAGGCGTCTCTAGCCCTTGTGGCGCCCATGTACAACCAGTACCCTGGCGCCCTCTAGTCTAGTAGAAGCGGGGTCAAAATGAAATACTAACAGTTATATTTTCAAACGGAAATTCAGATGCAAATGGTGCGATATTAAATGATGTCGGAACGCAAAAAGTTTTTTTAGGAAGGAAGGGGTTATAACAGTAAAAAAATCACAACTTTGTAGTTCTTTCAAAAATATTTAATTTAAAAACTTTGATTGTCGGCGTGTTGTCAAACGAATCAAAACAAATAGTAGTGCCGATGCCGGCACGCGCCTTTGGTAGCGATGCGACATTACGCCAATTTAATCTTTAATTATCTGTTTTAAGGCTGATTTCACGTTGAAACAAAAGTTATTGTGTAAATTTAAATAGAGTAGGAAAAGGAGCCTTGCTTTGCTACCGCGCGCCCGGCGACGGCCATAACACGGGCGCAGGCTCTTTGAGCGCGCCGGCGGCGGCGCCGCGAGCGACGCATCTTTGGAGTTGTCGCATTAGAGGGCGCTCTTAGACCCGGCGCCCGTGTGCGCCGCACACCCTGCACTATAGGTAAAGACGCCTCTGAGAGGAGGTACAAGTACCTAAATGAGATTTCATTTCAAAAAATAATGCTATTTATTATTAAATAGGTAAAGCACAGAAAAAAAATTGAGCTTAAGTAATTTTAAATATAAATATAATTTATTATTTATTTATAATTATTGTATAATACTTAAAAGGGAGATATTGCATATCAGGCAAGATCTCAGAGGAGTGAAGAGTGGCAAGATCTCCAACTCGAAAGAGTCGTGATAAATTATATTAAATATCCAGCAAACAAATAAAATTCAATAATATTCAAAGATTTTTATCTACATTTCAGTCATAATATCTACATACAATCTAACTATATCGCAGGGGTTTAATAAAAAGCGAGATTTGATAAAAACCGGGATTTGATAAAAATCGAGATATTATAAAAACTGGAATTTGATCAAATCTCTAAAGAACTCACAGGAGATGTTAAAATAACAACTCATTAAGAATATTTTATTATTAGGAAGTAAGTAATTTGATTAAATCCTTTTTATTATACATTTTAGGTCGACAAATGTTTCTCCTGTAACATCCTGATGTTAAGCTCTAGTGCGGTCTATAAATAAAAGCAGCTGCAACTACAGTTTAAAAACAGTGAGTAGTAGTCGCATCGACTATTCTTGACCTAGTCACTTCACGGTCTGTACACTTGTAAATTGTGGTACTATCTAAAATTAATTTATTAAAATAGGCATTAAGAGAACTAGGAATATTAAAGTGTCATTTTAGGCAACATCTGTGAGTTGATTTACTGTATTAATGGTTAGATCAAATATTACTTTTTATCATAATTCACTACACAAATTTCTATTTAACTTAAACCTAAATTTTACTACATTGTGTCAGCAAACGTTGGGTATTACATTGACATATAGCCAATGATTTATTTAAGAGTAACTGGTATGTCGATTTCTATAATCGAACCATTCTGCTAAAACACAATATTATATCACTTAATCATATTATTCACACTTTAGTCTGTTTAACACACTGGTTTTAACTTAAAGCTAATAATGGCTCTTCCAAATCTTGCTTTAGAGATATTTGGTTTTTCATTAAAGATTTCTTCCATTGGTCCTTTTTCGTTAACGATTTTTGCTTTGACAAAGCCAATTTCGCTTTTACTTTAGACATTTTTGGTTGAACCTGATTTATTGGCTCAGTCTTGTCTAATAGTTCTAGTGTTTGAAATATATTTTTAGGTTCTGACACTACTTTTCTAGATTCTTCGCTCACTTCGTCTAATGTGGCATTCTTATTAGCATAGACTACAACAAAATGTGAATAAGCTGAGTTAGTAGGGGTGTTTATATCTGCAAAGTCTCTGAAATTGGCAAACTGGTCTTGATTGTAATTTGGTCGAGGATTTGCCGTGTATCCAAGGGTCAAGGACGGTCTACCATGACCGTTATTGTAATAGGAACTGAAACCATCACTGTAATCTGAATCTTCATCATTTTGTGTAAAGAATGTTCCCCCTCTGATTACGCCAAAATTTCCTGACCCAAGAATAGAAGTAGAACTTGCATCAGTCAAAGCTGCTGGTGCAGCATTCTGTTTTCCAAAACTGTCAATGTTTCTGTAACCACCACCGAATAGTGGATAATTTAATAAAGATCTGAATGAATTAGGTCTTTGACTGTATGCTGTTTCTTGATTATTGAGGCCTAATCTAAAATTATGTCGAGTTGAGTCGAATAGGTTTGCGAATGACGGAAAAAATGTTTGTGATCCGCCAACTAGTTCTATAGAGTGGTCCAAACTGCTGGCTGCTTCTGCTGGATCATGTTCCGATGTGTGTCTCATTGACGCCGGCGGTGCAACTGCTTCTGATATTATCTCAGAAGATTCAGCGCTCAAGTCCAGACTGCTATCTGTAAATAAAGATAATACCGATTTTAAAAAAGCAAGTTATTTTATTATATACCTGTATTATAATTTATAATTGAATTGGACATAGGAGCAGTAATTTTCTTATGTAATAAAATATTGATGGTTTAAAAAGTTTAATCTAATGTTTAAGTCCAGAAAAGTGATTAATAAAGAAATAACTTTAACATTATTAAGATTGCTTGAGATAAATGAGTGAAAACTTCACTTATCTCAAACAAGGGTTTTTCGAAATCATTAGTTATTAAGGATTTTACAATTTGTCATAGTGGCCAAGTGTAAAGCTACTTGTATCTTTAAAACAAAAGTACATACTATATTTATGAAAAAATTTTTTTTTTATTGTGACTCGACATATGACAGCACCCCGCTTGATGTTAAGCCGAAGTGTGGTCCATGAATGAATGTCACTGCTACTACAATTCAACAACTGTGAGTAGCAATCACATCCACTATGCCGGCCTAGTTGGAACCGGCAACTTACAAGCTGATTCCGAAACGTGACCAAATCACTTCACGGTCTGTATACTTGTAAGTGGTGGTACTACCCCGGATCGGCAGACTGGGCACCACTGCCTACCACTCTTTGTTAACCAGACCCGAAGCAAATATCCATCTCTTTTTTTATTAAAAAATATTTGCAATATTTAATATAATTATAAAATATTACAAATAAATGCTATGAAACAAATATTTGCTTCGACCGGGAATCGAACCCGAGACTTTACGCGTAACAAACCAATCGCTAAACCGTTCGTCCACGCCTGTCGTCATTGGTACTGGCAAGTGGTTTTGAACCCGTGCTCTAGGTTTGCCGCATCATTGCACCACCACTACACCACGGTCGCCTAAATTGATCTAGTAAACCAAAAAGCGAGGGTATTCATAATATCCTAGTGCTGGTACCACGGTCAACCATTGTCTGTGAATCTGTGAAACAACAGCTAAAAGTTTTTGTTTTACACTCGATAGGTTATACGAGTATAATTTGACGTGATATTACGAACCGTTTACCGTATCGTAAATAACATTGAAAACAGTTTCTAAGGTACGGTCAGTGATCACTATGATTAATAGCTTGTTCTCGTCGCTATTACGTTTGTCATTACGTATGAATGCGTAATATATTTACAATTCATTTTGTCGCATATATTCCACTTCACAAGTTTAGTTAAGTATAGTTTTACATACGTGTATTATGTCATTTTTGTGTTTACGTGTATTATTCAGCATTATTATTTTACAGTCAGTTCCAATATTAACATCTATTAAAACTAACGAAATTAGTTATTTTGACACACATTGCAAAAAAGCAGTTTTATTGACTCAGTCGTTTTTGTAACAGAATTGTGCATTATTTAGTATTTGCTTTAGTTAATATATTATTTAAGTTAAAATTATTTAAACTATAAATAAGAAATATCATCAGAGATAGTCCTAAGTAGACTGATAACATTTTTCCTTTGTATAGCAAGGCAGAAATAATTTCCAGCCTTCCTGTCTCCAGAACCGGGGCATAAACTTGATAATGGCGTACCTCTTTTCAGCGTTTGAGATATTATTACTTAAAAAAATCACGAACATATAAAGTTCACTTGTCGACTAGGGCTGTGTGGCTCCTTTATCTTACAAGTCGAGGGTGAGTCAACCAAGCTTTCCATATGCTAGGCGATTTTTTACTTTCAATCATATTATGTCATAATTTTGGCGCCCCCTGAAACTGCCGCACGGAGTTGGTGCTCCGGTTTGGCCCCCCAATATCCGAGCCTGAGTATAGATAACGCTTTAACCTTTGTTTTAAATAAAATATTTAGCGCCAAGATCCCTAGCCTAAAACCCCTATCATGAGTCTGACCTTTACTTTTTAGTACAATAAACTATCCCAGGCCAAGTCTTTAATACCAAGTACTCAATTAAAAAGTTCAGGTCGGTAAAGAGTTTTTACGCATGACAATTTAAAATCTAACACTTCTATGAAGTCGTGTGTAGGCGGCTAGTAGTAAACGAAAAGAAATTGCAAAATTTATCGAAATATCTACTTTAAATTATACAACATAAGGTTCTGGTATTCGAAGGGTCATTTGTAAGTGAACGTTGCATACATATCTATTGCAAAAATAGTATTGAAATCAGCAGCAATAATCAAAAGTAGAATCATAAGCTCGTGAAATTAATATGAAAAATAAATGCACTCTGACCTGACATAGTAATAATGATTAGGCGGGTAACAAAAATCTACATTTTTGGTTAGAAATAGGTGTATTTGTGTTACAAAATTGTGCCATAGGTTAGGGGAAAGCCGGAGGTCGAGACACAATACCAATAAAGGTTATTTTACATTGACGAACGTATTCGTAACAGTTTGCGTTATATTCTTTTTTATTGTGACTCGACATATGACAACACCCCGCTTGAGCTTAAGCTGGAGTGTGCTCCATGAATAAAATTGCTACTACAATTTAATACTGTAAGTAGCAGTCAGTAACCTTGAAACCGGCAACTTACAAGCTGATCCCGAAACGCGACTAAATCACTTTACGTTCTGTATACTTGTAAGTGGTGGTACTAATCCGGATCGGCAGACTGGGTACCACTCAGTGTGAGTCAGCCGCCCGGGGTGAAAAAAAATTTGCCGCCCCCTTATTTAGGAATTTCAATCATAGGTACACCAAAAGTATGATTTTTAGTTTCAAATTTTAACGATTTTTTTTAATTTTGCCGCTTCCTAAATTTGCCGCCTAAGGCAGTGGAGGGGTGCGTTATTTCGGTTTAGACAGACTATAGCAGTGTCAATACAAAGCAAGTAGTGTAATCGCGACTTTAGAACGTCACGTAAAATGTGCTAGCATAGCTGTGTTTATGTATTTATGTTGTAATCTATGTTCGGAGATGAGGAACTAATGTTAATAGAACTGTATTGGACAGTTAAATAACATCTAATAAGCTTTTATAATCAAAATAAATAAATAAAAGTATCCTTTTATAATCAAAATAAAGAAATAAAAATGTTTTTTTTTCTTTTTTTTTATTGTGACACGACATCTGTTCCCGACCCGCCTGATGATAAGCAAGAGGAGGTCCAAGAGTGACGACGACTGACGGCCTTAGGTGCTTCCCCACGCATCGCCACGCAAGGATCCAAGGTCTTATTTTATGCAGCTCCTATGTTTATAGTGATAGAATTACATTCTGATGATATTTTATGCGTATGAACGTAAATTATTCTTAAATTGCAATATTATGAACATCGTTGCTTAGTTATTACTATTTAAAATAAAATACTTTAGATTCCTTCCTCATCTTTTAATCTAAGCATTACAAAGATTACATTATAAATAAGGAAGGTTTAAAGCTCGTATTTACTAAACCTATGTCTTTATAAAGGTTTTTTCTTTACTGACATTTGACCTGAACAAAATGGTACAAATAATCATTGCTGTATTAGCCGGCGTATTATCGAAGTGCAAACGTGCTTGTATCACAGAAACAGGACGACCAATGTTATGTACATGCATGGTACCAGTAATCCGTTCTGAATCGTTCTTGGTTTGCGTGACTAATTCAATACACACTAGGCTACGCAGTCGCCTTAAATATCATTTTTTTTAATTCGACATCTGATGTTGATCAGTTTAATGGTAAACAAGGCGTGGTTCAAGAGTACTCTGAAAAACCGACTGAGTAGGTATACGGCCTTAGTGGCATTTTAAGAGTGGTAGGCAGTGGTACCTAGTCTGCCGATCCGGGGTAGTACCACCACTTACAAGTATACAGACCGTGCAGTGATTTAGTCGCGTTTCGGGTCAGCTTGTTTTGTAAGTTGCCGGTTACAACTAGGCCGGCATAGTGCTTGTGACTGCTACTTACAGTTATTAAATTGTAGTAGTAGTGACATCCATTCATGGACCACACTCTAGCTTAACATCAAGAGGGGTGCTGTCGTCACAATGTCGAGTCACAATAAAAAACACTATACCGGCTTAAAGGATCGAAGGATATACGATGGCAAGGGCAAAGCATTCCACTTGTAAATTCTTAGACAAAGAAGTTTATCCCAATTTTCACTTAATTCAAGTTATTGTGAAGTAAAATACTTCGGAGGAATCACGACAATAATTTGTGGTTAGATGAATACCCCGCATAATGTATAATGCAGCCGTGGTGCAACATTTTGATGCAACACTCAAACGCGCCATCTATTGTAGTATCATGATTCATTGTAATTTATTTATTGTAATTAGGTATCTATATCTATTAAAATTCTCTTTACTAAGCTGTAGTTAGTTTAGATTAGTTAGTTTAATTTATTTAAGTTTTTAACCTGTCGATACAACAGGTCTATAATCTAGAAATCTACACAAAAGGCTATAATCTGGAATTAAAAGTTAGGTATATTGCTGGACCATATCATAAGCGATAGATAATAAGTTTAAAATTAAACAATAATTATTAAGTGGCGCTCCATTGTCTCTGCCTATCCCTGTGGGAAAAAGGCGTGACAATATAACTGATTGATTAAAAACATACTAAGTAACATACTAACATACTAGTAACAATAAATGTTATAACAATATAATAAAATATATCTAATTCATTATATTTTTCACTATATATTCACTATATCATTATATATTTCAAGTATGTGCTTAACTTGGGAATTATAAATTATTATGTTTTTAATTATAATTATAAATTATTAAACTTCTTTGCTTCTTTATTAAGTAATTGTAATTTTAAAATTGTTTAGCGTCGCTCCTTATCTGGCGACAGTTAGTTTCACAGGCGAGCAGTAGCTAAGTAAAGGAATCTGATTAGAGGCTGGACGTATACGAAGAAATTTTTTAAGTTGTTTACTGCAAATGGAGCGAAGTTAAAGATCAATGAGAGAAAAGAAACATTGTAAAGTTGTAATAGAGTTTAAGAAGAGGATGACAAGTGGATGTTAGACGCCGCGTATCAATAAAAATAAAAATTTTGCTCGTAATAAAAGTAAGAAATCTATTTAATGTAACAGATGATCTCTTCCTGTTCACAAGTATGTGTAGGCAAAAGTTATATAATTTTCTGAGGTAACACCGAGATGATGTAGTTTCCCCATAAATGTCTGATTTTTAACGGATACTACAGGCATAGCGCGAGCAGCACAGCTCCATTACTGCCGGAACATCCTTAGTTAAGCGTCAAGGTGTATTCTATTTAAAAAATGTCACACTTGGCTCTCCAGTTTACAATAAAAGGCATAAGAGATTTTTTAAGCTACAAGCACTTTGATAAGCTTAAAAAGGTAAAACATTTTAGTGTAATGTAACATTTTAATTAACTCGTTTTTTTTATTGTGACACGACATCTGACCTCGTCCCGCCTGATGATAAGCAAGAGGAGGTCCAAGAGTGACGACGACTGAGAAAACCGGGTTTGTTCACGGCTGCCTCAGTCGCCGTCACTATGCCGGCCAAAGGTGCTTCTTCACGCATCGCTTGAAGGATCCAAGGTCAAAGGATGGAGAGAACACATGGGCAGGCTTCCTAATAAACATTTCTCATGTTTCTGTTTGGTATTTAAGATAAAATGATAAAAAATAAAATAGAAAAGGAAGTCGGAAAAAATTAAAAAAGATCGACACGTTGTGGGCTTACATGAACACGACGATTAATGTGAAATATTGCCTCATAGATAAAGGACATTATTCATTTTGTATGGGGACTTGGGTTAATTGTATTAACAGTTGCATATACATTTTAAATTAGTTTGATGTACGAAGATTACAATGTAATTGGAATATATCCTTTATTTTGCATAGTTTAGTTTTATCAATACAAGTATCGAAACTAAACGTATACGATTTATAATATATATTATATTTTTTCATCATCAGATATTACAAAAGTAGTACAAAAGAAGCCCAAAATGAATGATGTCTTTTATCAACATAGACGACAACAATAAATACAATATTAGGTGCATTCAATATGGAGAGACAGATTGATATTAGACAATTTTTATAAAATTAAGAGCAGAAAACGCTATTTCATTATGAGTACCTATTGAAAATTTCGATGAATTGTGGAGAATATTTATTATTTGGAAAAAAACCCATGTGTGTATTTACTTTGAAGATTAGTTTGCCAAAAGTCAATGGCAAATTAATGGAATCCAAACTTTCATAGAAATGATGGTAGCACTAATTTATAGGCCGATTTAAACGGTCGACATTCTCTTGCGCGCGTACGATGCTCGATTAGAGACGCGTGCGAGAGCTGCAATATGTTTTTTATAAAAAAAATGCGGAAATGTAGCGTTGCTTCTTTTATTTTTATGGTATAATTTCATTCAGAACTGTGTTAACGTGTTGCTATGTTTGGGAAACGCATTGTGGGCTACATTAATTGTACTTTCAAGCTACCAATATTTTTAAAATAAATTAATCCTATTTCACAATTACTTTTAAAGTTTTTATTTTTTACTATTTATTTAGTTGGTTTAAAAGAAGATTTAGTGACAAGGATTGACAAAGGAATGCTTCGATGGTTTGGGCACATAGAAAGGATGAGTGAAAGTAGATTGACGAAAGGAATTTATAAATCTCATTTGGATGGAGGGATGGATGCGTTTAACAGGGCAGGCTCAGGAGGGTGTTTTCCGACCAAATCGGACACATCCTCAAGAAAGATGGGTTGCCTAGTGCCCATAACCATATAGCTTGTAAGAGAGAATTGTGAATGTGAAGGAAGTGAGAGAGTTGCGTCAGCTCCATTTGTCTCTGCCTATCCCTGTTGTAAAAAGGAGTGACAATTTGATTTGATTGATTAGTTATGTACTTAATGCTTTAACTCGTACATAAATTAGTCTCTAACGCGACATGGTCACTCACTATGGGGGGATTTACATTCATGTAGGGTTGTAATTAAAGGCGACCGTGGTGCAGTGGCAGTGCAATGGTTACGCAAACTCTTCCGCACGGGTTTGAAACCACTCACCGGTACCAATGTATTTTTAATATATGTACTTTGGTTGTCCTGTTTCTATGATACAAGCACTTTAGTAGCTTAGTAAAGAAATGTATAATATAAGAAAAATTATAAGCTGAGAACACAGGCGGAAGTAGAAGATTGTCTACTAAGAGTGTACTGTATTACTAAGAGTTTTTTTTATATTTTTTTTTATTGTGACACGACATCTGACCTCGACTCGCCTGATGATAAGCAAGAGGAAGTCCAAGAGTGACGACGACTGGAATAACCGAGTCAGTTCCCGGCTGCCCCAGCCGCCGCTACTATGCCGGCCTAAGTGGTGCCTATTAAGGCTTTTTCAGTAAACAGATGTAGCATCTCAATAAAAAATAGCAGGTTCTAACTAGGTCAGTATAGTGTATGCGTCTGCTGCTTGCAATATTTGGTTCATTCTATTTGCAAGCTGGAGTTTAGTCCATGCTATTGGACATTAGGCAGGAAGCTTTAATACAGTATATCGCACTACAATTAGTGCCGAATTAAGCCAGCGCGGGGCCCGGAACAAATTCTGTCAAGGGGCCCTTAGTGTGCTTTAGGTTCTTAATTTTAGGATATTAAATAAAACCAAAAATATCGACTTAAATTTTCAAGTGGAAGTGAAGCATAGCCTAAGCGCTTCGCTTTTAAGGCATGCAAGATATTTTACGCTCCTATCTAAATTAATATTTTTTATTACGGTCAGACAGGCGTTAGAGAACGGGACCGCCCGTAGAATTTGCTACTCTTGCTACGTGGCTAAACCGGCTTAGACTACAATGAAAAAAAAAACTCTCTCACCACTCTCATTAATTATGGTAAACAGAATAAAAGAATAAAAAGTAAAAGATATTAATTGTTACCTAAAACTAGACCACGGATCAACAAATTATTAGTAATTGTATAATAAAACAAATAGACGAATCATTTGTCACACAAATACGTTTGTCTTTGTAGGTTAATGAATAGACATTTAATTTTAGTCGGAAATAAACGGCTTAGATTGTTATTATGAGAGATGATATGTATGTTTAAATGTAGGCCAGCTATTTAGCCGGTGTTAGATTAAGTAACTTAAATAAATTATCTTTTTTATTGAATTAAACAAATTTTATGCGGCTAACTATCGCGTTTATTTTGGTTTTGATTTTACAATTTTTTATAATCGATAGTAAGGCGATAGTAAGCCGCATAAAATTTGTTCAATTCAATAATCCATGTTCGCGCAAAATTTAAGAAAATACTATCTTTTTTATTATTTACATTTCTATACTAATAAGCTACTTGTATCTTGTATTGCTTGTATCAAAGAACAATTAAATCAATCAAAGTGACTTAGTAGCGTTTCGGGATCAACTTATAAGTTGCCGATTCCAACTAGGTTATTGAGCGTACTCCAGCTTAACACCAAAGGGTCATAATTTTCGAGCCATATTTAAAAAAATGGTATTTGCGGTACTTTACTTGATTTTAAGCTGGAATGTGTTCCTCGTACGGAGCGACAGCTGCGACTACATTGGACCTACCGATTCGACTCTAAATGCAACTTCGAATCGACATTTGTGCTTTAGTCGGTAGGTCCAATGTAGTCTATGATACAAGCACCTTTAGTAATCGTAATGTTAGTTTTATAGATGCTAGTTTTAACTAGACCGGTATAGTGGATGCTACGTCTACTTGTAGTAATTTAGCCTCAATTAATGGACCGCATTCCGGCTAACATCAAAATGCTTGTACTATAACTAAAACAGTTATTGAAGAGTATCGAATCGAGTATTATGCAGTCAATAATTGCAAAATATTTTATTGTTATGAAGATTTCTACTTTTAATTGGTTTTTATTATTATTTTTAGCGTCGTAACCTTTCTTATGGTGGTTTAAAAGGTCACAGTGAACTATGGGAGTAAAATTAATAGTACGTAATAATCATTTGAACTGTACATAAAAAAATATTTTATATAATGCCTATATTATGTAATCCGTTCATTTAAAAAGAACAACCTGTATTCAAATAAAAATATCTATCATCATCAACAATTTCAAGCATTAGTTCCCATAGGGACAGGCAGAGACAATGGAGCGCCATTTTTCTCCATCCTGACACAATTTTCTTTTTTCCTTTACGTTAACGATTCTCATTACAGAGACTCTTTGGTTATAGACACCTGTTTCTATTAGGAATATCTCCGAAATAATTATCACGCACCGAACCGTTTACTTCGAATTTGACAACTATAGTCGATAGATTGCGGGTGCTCTCCTGTGCTAGGGAAGCGGTAGTAATAAGATCAGGACCTTAGAGGAGGCCCTGGACTCATTGGGATGATAACAGAACACTATTTTGTTAGAAAAACAATTCAAGGTCCTCAATCACGTTGGTATTATGTCAGTCATTATCGTTTGATTTTTTCTAAATAAAAATATCGGTTATCGTTTGATGATCTAGAACCGCGATCGACAGGGCGCCCGAGTGCCCTAGAGTCAACATCATCATCAGCCAGAAGGCGTCCACTGCTGAACATAGGCCTCTCCCTTAGAACGCCATTCCGAACGACAAGATGCCAGTTGCATCCACCGGTTACCCGTGACTTTCACTATGTCGTCAGTCCACCTAGTGGCCTGACCGCCTACCGGCGCTGCGTCTTCCGGTTCGTGGTCTCCACTCTAGAACGGTTGTCGGTTCTTCGAGCGATGTGACCAGCCCATTTCCACTTCAGCTTGAGAATCCTACGGGCTATGTCGGTGACTTTGGTTCTTTGGCGAATATCCTCGTTTCGGATTTTATCGCGCAAAGAAACACCGAGCATAGCTCTCTCCATTGCCTGCTGAGCGACTCTGGGGTTTTCCAACAGGCCAACATTCAAGGGCCAAGTCTCAGTGCCATATGTCATCACTGGCAACACACATTGTTCGAAGACCCCTGTCTTCAGGTGCCCTAGAGTGCCCAGTGAGAAAGATGGTCTAGAAGAAGATGATTTAAAAAGACGGTTGGAGAGATCCTTAAAACATTCTCCATGGTATAGGCGACAAAGGAGTCGCCACGTCTCGACGAAATTGTAAGCTAACTGAATGAACTATATATTGTATGCTCTAGAAAACTATTTTTATAAAATTCTTCCAAAATTATTACAAAATAATAACGATGCGTCAGATTAGTAAGGTCGTAACACTCGATACAAAGTTGTCATTGCGCACGCGCAATCTAATGTCGACATGGCCATATATCACGAACACTTTCTCTAGAAATGATGCCATATACTTCATAACCCTAGACGCTGCAGATGTAGTAGTATTGCGATGTCAGTAATGATCTCAAAGTTCTCTGCGAGATTGATTTTTTAGCGTTCCACTACAGAACGTGGAAAAAACTAAACTCGAGTATTTGTGAATATTTTTTTATTGTGAACACTATATTTGACCTTGACCCGCCTGATAATAAGCAAGAGGAGGTCCAAGAATGACGACGACTGAATCGAGTTATTATGCCGGCCAAAGGGTCTTCTTCATGCATCGCTTGAAGGAAACAAGGTTATTGGATGGAGAGAACATATGGTCTGGCAAAGTATTCCACTTTATTTATTTATTTAACAGAAAATTGTACATTACAGACTTAATCCAACTAATACAATATATTTCTTACAAAAAATCTTATTATTAAGCTTAGTTTACTAACTTAACTTAACCCAATCGCTCCAAGTAATTCAATACAATTTTATCGCTTGATTGCTCTACAAAGAAAAGACGCACCAAACTTTTTATTTCGACTGCCGTTTCGGTCGACAGAATGTGGATGCTTCCCCCGACCTGTGCGGGTATTACAGGTGTGAAAAGACAAGGTTAAAGAGCTCCTTGGAACATTCTCCGTGGTACAGGCGATAGAGGACGCACAGAGCCGCCATAGTTGCAGAGGCTCTACGCAGAGACAAAGTGTGACTTTTTCATTACTCTACAGCCACAAACTCGACGAGAGGCGAGAGAAATAGCGAGGGAAATGGGCAGAGACATAGTGTGGCTGCTTTATTCGTCCTGCTGCTTGTCATGCCACTCATCATGCCCGGCCATCCATTTTTTATCGGTTTTTTAGTGCGAGTCAAAGTTACAATGTTGTCGTCCATCGGAGCAACGCCATGAACATCGCGAGTAGGGGAGTGTGTTGCTGTTAGGCAATAGGTTGTTACGGCAGCACGAGAAGCTGCGCGAGGAGCAGTGTGAAGAGCATAGTGTGGCTGTAGCATTACATTTTTTATTTGTCTATTTTATATTTACATTTATGCGATGTCTACTAGTATGTGCTCTATGGTAGCCAATGACCTCTCGGAGAATACACGGCAGTGTTCGGTTCTCTTAACTAGCATTGAAAGTCAAATATAACGAGTATTACATTATTTATTTATTTATGCATACTCTTACTACAAGTTTAAAGTTTGAGCATGTGACCTTTTTGATCGTTTAAAGGGCTTGTTTGAATTTGAATTTTATTGTGTTACGAAGTAGGTTGCTTTTGGAAATTTTATTATTATTTAACGGAATGAAAGAAACCTTATAACAAGCGGAAAATATTAAATTGATATTTATGTGTGATCTATACTTTTTTTATTTAATTGTTATTTGTTAATAAAAAAGAAAAATTCTGAAAAGGAGGGTTCTTGTTTTTTGAGACGAATTATAAATATTTCGTTGAGGAATTTTGATGATTTGGGTATGAGGTTCCCGCGGTCTTCTCAACAATTTCCTAAGCAATGGACGCAGATTGCACGCTAAAATACGGTTTTAAATTATTTTAGGTGTAATTAGATTCGTTTAACTTGTAGAAGTGAGTATAAAAGTGTAAATGATATGGTATAATGCATATGATATGGTATGATATGGTGCACATCAGTTCCTCTGGCATTGGATCCATAATAGTTAACGCAGAAGAGGTACTGCGCTTGCTTAAATCCGTAGATTTAAACAAATCGTCGGGACCAGACAGTATTCCACCAATATTTATTAGAGAGTGTGCCGATAGTCTTAAACTTCCTTTAACTGTGTTATTTACTCGATCCCTGCAGGAAGGCATCTTGCCTGATGTTTGGAAGTCTGCCTTTGTTACGCCAATTCACAAGAAAGGACCAAAAGATAACATTACCAACTATCGGCCGATCTCTAAACTATGCATTTTTGCTAAAGTGCTTGAGCGTATTGTCTATGTGCAGACGTACAATGCTCTTAAATCCTGCTTTAGTGTAAATCAACACGGGTTCCTTAATGGTAGATCCACGGTGTCCAACCTCGTAATCTCTAACGATTTCATCATTGAGCATATGGAGAGGGGTGGTCAAGTAGATGCCATTTACACTGATTACAGCAAGGCCTTCGATAGAATCGACCATAGTATTCTTCTCAACAAACTTCAAGGCATAGGCATTCATGGTAGTCTCTATCGATGGTTCTGCTCATATGTTGACAACCGTTCGCAGGCAGTGGCCCTTAGTGGATACACATCTGGTTGGATGAAGATACCTTCGGGAGTCCCCCAAGGTTCCCTACTTGGCCCACTGCTTTTTATCATATTCATTCAAGACATTGAAGCGTGTTTCCACTTCTCGAAGGTGCTTCTTTTTGCGGATGATATGAAGATTCTTATGCCTATTTGCACAGATTTGGACATATCTTCTCTTCAATCTGATCTTCATCGCCTTGATACCTACTGTTTAATCAACAATCTTGACCTAAATGTATCAAAGTGTACCTGTATCACGTTCACGCGTAAAAAGAGTTACACTTTGGCAAGGTACTATCTGAAGGGCTTCGAACTTCCTCGATTTGATTCAGTTAAAGACCTCGGTGTTATCCTCGACAGCAAACTCCTCTTCGACAGCCACATTAACGACATTGTTTCCAGGGCTTCCAAATCTCTAGGGTTTGTTATGCGCATTTCCGCCAGTTTTAAAAACATAAAAACAATAAAAATACTTTACTGTGCCTTTGTCCGTAGTTTACTAGAGTACGCATCGCAGGTGTGGAATCCTGGATACGAAGTCCATAGAGCAAGAGTGGAAAATATACAAAGGCGCTTTTTAAGGTACATTTCTTATCGGACCGGTCAGACGCATCTTTCCTACAGGCAAAAGTGTCTAAAACATCATATTTTGCCTTTAGCAGTCCGTAGGGAGATTGCAGATATCACATTTCTACTTAAGATAGTAAATGGTGGGGTCGACTCTCCGGAGCTCCTGGGTAGAATTGGTCTGCGAACCAACAACCTCAGAACCAGGAGTACCGCAGTGTTGAACCTACCATTTACATACACCAATTACAAGCGTAATAGCTATATGTGGAGGAGTTGCGACTATTTTAATAAATTTTGCACTAACTTGGACATTTTCTGTACCAAGCCTTCGATGGCGCGACGCTATCTGACAGATTTATACTGTAACAGGTATTGATGTGGCGGATGGGTCGAATTTTTAATTTTTACTTTTTTATTTTTTGTTATGAGGTGTTGGGTTGTTTGTATGTTTATGTTGTGTTACTGTTTGGTTTATTTCTGTTATTGTTTTTTTTTTTATCTTCCTTTTTAACTATATAAGTGTTTAATTTTTAATTTTTTTATTTGTGACAACTTCTAAGTGGCCCTGTTATTATATATTTGTTAGTTCTATTTGACTTTCTAGCCGTAAGTTGTCCTATTAATCTTAAATAAATAAATAAATAAATAATTGGTTATAACTTATAAACAAATGCAATTCAATTTATTACATGCTTACAAGCTTCATGAATGAATTTAATGAATCGTGTGAATCTTACTTTTCTGTTGCTTTATTACATTTAAGCATCCCTTATTATTAAAAACGAAATTGTTATTTTTATATAAATTAATTTATTTTATTACTATTTGTGTAATAATTTGTGTGTGTAATAACACTCTATGTAAGGTTTGTCTAAATCCAAAAAAATATGGCTAATAATACCTGGAGCCCGATTCTCTTAATACATTATGACGACGAAAAAGCAGTGAAATTGCGTCGCGGTCGCATGTGACCAATCAACGTATTTTACCTATTGATTTGCTATTCGCTGATTGGTTACGAAGATGTCAAATATCATGCCGATGCAATTTTACTGCTTTTTCGACGTCAAATGTATTAAGAGAATCGGGCCCCTGCGGGTGTGACAATTCACAATTAAGTTTCAGGATACCTTCCTTGTACATATTTAACTTATGACATAGAGACGGAAGTTACCAATAATGAAGTAGGATTACAATTTTAAACGCATTAATATTAATATAAACACTCATAGGTGGGTGAAACAAAGGCAATACATTACATATTATTATTATATGTTAATTATTAACTGTTGTTATTAATGTTTATACATGTGTCAAAAGTTGATTAGGAATGTTTCTCGAATAGTTAATTTGATCCGTTTCTTTGTACCATGAGGTAGGTTGGTGAGTTTTTAGAAATATATATTTTTTAAATTTATTTTGGTAACAAACAGTAATCAACAAATAAGACAAATTATTTATTATAAATAAGAGTTAGTGATAACATAAGACAAAAAGTCAGATAGAAACAATAAATATTTAAAGACAAGGCCACTTGCAAGTTGTTACAAATAAGAAAGAACTAAAACACTTATAAGTATAATTAAGAAAAAAGAAACAATAATTCTGTATAACTAAGACCTAACAAATAATACATAAACCTATACTCGTAGTGCACACATAAACAAACCAACCCACATAAACGATAAAAACTACCATATTAAAAACTGTTAATCGATTAGTTTAATTTAAATATATCGATTCTGGATTTATTATTATATTAAATTACTTTAAAATAAGCACCTTTAGTGATGGCGACTGAGGCAACTGTAAAATAAGACTGTTTTTTAGTCGCCGGCGCTCTAGGTCGTTGCTTACCATCAAGTAAATCGAGGTCTGATGTACAGTAAATTACAAATAGTAATATAATTGATGCTCGATTAAAGAAACAGAGACACCATATCTAACTAAATAGAACGGTTAGCGGAGGTGACTGTTGTTTGGAAAAGTTATCTCTATCCACTAAGAACCCTCAATAATAAAACATGTATGCAATTGTAAGGCAGTATTGACGTAATTTATAAGTATGTTCCGGAACAATCTTTTATATATTGTAAATCGCCTATTTAAACACAATAGTAATGTCGTGACGAAGCGAAAAGGAAGACATTATCTCGCACGTTTTTCAACTTACTTTATGTAAATAAGTTCATTTATCTGAGGGCTATTTATTGATACTTTATAAAGATTGTAGTATTGAAGAAAACTGCTTCCGACTTACTATAGTAAGCGTCACATTGATATAATGTTTTAAAGCCTTTCCCGAAATGTGATTTCTGTTTTTTTTATTTTATTATGACGCTCTCATCAAGACGGCAGTCAATTACAAATGAATTTAAGAATTCAATCAAAGCTTGCGGACATTGAAACAACAATCGAGTTTTATGCGGATATTGCGTTGTATAAAGCTAATCTTAGGTGTCGTATGTCCACACGGAGGCATGCACCACGATAGTCAAGCCATCGAAAAAGAGCTCGGGTTTTACTTTTGCCGTATTCTTTAACAAGTCACCAGTTTGTCTCGCCGACAGCGAAGAAACAGTAATATCATTCCAGTTTAAAAGAAACAATAAAGAGTTTATAAATAAATAAAAATAAAAAGACAGGGTGTATATCTTTCAGTGGAGTGTATTTATAGATAGTAAAGATATTGGATTGTGTAAAAACTTAATTTAAAAAAATAATAATATAATATTATCTGTCGGCTTCCCGAATAAATGTGAATAAATAAATCTTCTACAGGGAAAGTATGGGTTGTTAAAAAAATCTACCCGATCTTGGTACAATCCATCGGATTTAGATTTAAAAATGTAATGAAATTATAAATTTTGAATTAATAATTTTTTTTTATAGTGACACGAAATCTGACCTCGACCCGCCTGATAATAAGCAAGAGGAGGTCCAAGAGTGACGACGACTGGAACAACCGAGTCAGTTCTCGGCTGTCCCAGCCGCCCCACTATGCCGGCCTAAGATGCTTCTTCACGCATCGCTTGAAGTATCCAAGGTCATAAGATGGAGAGAACACATGGGCAGGCAGAGCATTCCGCTTGTCGATTGATCTACAAAGAAAAGACGCGCCGAACTTTTTAGTTCGACTGCCGATTCGGTCGATAAAATGCGGATGCTTTCCCCGACATGACGATGACAAACTTGTTTTATTTTTTAACTTACATAATTTAAATTCATAATTAAAATAGGGCTGAAATGTCAGTAATGTATTTTTTAGTAAATGAAGATCCTTAAAAGCGAGAGAGATTCAGTGACATACAAAATGCCGCAACCCGTTTATATTTCACGTAATTAATGCACTATAATAATGTATGTGAATGAGATTAAAACAATTGACAGGTAAACATTAAACTAAAGAAGTTAATCTTTATTACCTTTATGTAATATTGTAACCAAATTTCACTTAAACATACGAAAAGGTCGAAAGAAAATTTCAATACGGTAATCGTTGAGATATTGGGACCAATGCAAAGTGCGATTTGCGTGTGTTTTTTTTTATTTGTTGTGTTTTGTCTGAAATGCGATTTTAAATATTACATCTTTTACCCTAATCATAAAAATATATACTAATCCAGGATTTCAGTATTACAGTAAAAAAACGTTTACACTAGAATAATAAATAAATAATAATAATACTTGTAAAAAAACAAACAACTTGAAAAATGATACAAAAATTCAAAACTCCCATCTTTTGCTCTTTAATGCTGTTAAAATAGTCTAGCTTTGGTACCCTTTACAGTACTTTAGGAAGTAATATCATGTAATTTAAAGATTATCATTATATGTGTGAATGGATGTTAAACATTTTATTCATTTAGTAGGTATTATGTTAGCTTAGATAAAAAACAAAAAGAGAATATACGGCATTCGTTTTATTGATCACTACAAAATGTTGAACCGATACCCCTACTACACGTAAAGTCACACCCACAATTGCATCTCCGATTTCGTTAACGAGATATTTGACAAAAGAGTCGCCTACTCTCGCCGAGCTCTAACGGCTCTAGGTGGTGCTTTGGATTCAAGTGCGTCAGTTAGACGTAGTGTGTCAGTTCCACGCGTATTGTATAACGCGTAATGTACTCGTAGGTTATATTTTTTGCAAATTGACTACATAATTTTATTATTTACTTTAATTATACACTAGCTGTAGTGTGATTAAAGTGTAACGAATCACTTCAAATTAATTCTAACATCTAGTCCCAACAACATGACAAACAAACATTTTGTACGAAAGTATCACAAGCATTGTGTGTCATATCATTGATGTAATCGTGACAAATATACAAGTTGATTATAAGAGACATATAATGGGAGCCATAATCAATTGTATTGCCATATTTATACGAGTACGAGTATGTCGAAGTGTGGGTCAAAGAAGATTCAAAAATTTTTGGGTCATTTTAGAAAGTTTCCTTTTTTTACAATTTAATTTTAAATAAAAAAAATTAATAGGGTTTATATTACTTATTATATTTAATTATTTTGTTTTTTATGTTTATATTCATTTATTTATTAATAATAAATATTTACAATTAAACTTCATTAAAAGTAATAATTAACTATAATTAAACTATAAATAAAAAATATCATCTAATGACGTCGCATCAGAGATAGTCCCAAGGAGACTGGCAACATTTCCCCTTTGTATAGAAAGGCTAATACGTTGGCATTTATTTAATATTTTGTTTTTATATTATTATTGGATGCGTTAAATAAGGCAGGACCAGGAGGGTGTTTTCCGATCAAATCGGAGACATCCTCAAAAAAGCTAGGTTGCCTAGTGCCCCCATAACCATAGAGCTTGTAAGAAGAGAATTGTGAATGTGAAGAAAGCGAGGGAGTTGTGCAAGGATCGCAGCATTTAGCGCTCCATTGTCTCTGCCTATTGATTGATTATATTTAGAAATACATATATGAAGTATCAAGATCGTATTAATAACTATAAAATTTTTCCTTTTGTAGAAATATAATACTTTACCTTATTCTGTTAAGAGTTTAATTATTTTTTAAAACACATGTTATTTATTTATTATAAATGTTTTATGTACTATGTCACAAGAACCTAATAAGAAAAACTTTACATAATGTTTACAACACAAGATTTTTAAACTTGAAATCATTAAAAATACACAATAACAAGAATTGATATTTGTCAAAAATGGATGACCCTTTTAAACATTTAAATTTGAGCTTTCCCCTCAATACGTGTGTAGTGCGTAATAACTTTTAAAGAGTTCTAGGCAGGGGTGCCCAGTCTGCCGATTCAGGGTAGTACCACCACTTTCAAGTGTAAAGACCGTAAAGTGACTGAGTCGCGTTTTGGGATCAGCTTAAAAGTTGCCGGTTCTAACTAATCGCATATTATATGCGACTGCTGCTTGCAGATATTAAACTGTAGTAGCAAGAGTGGTAGGCAGTGGTAACAGTGGCGCAGCGTGGAAGTATGCCGCCCGGGGAGGAAAAAAAATTTGCCGCCCCCTTATTTAGGAGTTTCAATCATAGGTACAACAAAAATGTGAATTTCAGGTTCAAATTTTAACGATTTATTATAGTTTTTTAAATTTTGCCGCCCCCTAAATATGCCTCCCGGGGCGGGCTACGTCACTGAGTGGTACCAAGTACGGGGTAGAGTCTGTCTAAGCCGGTGGTCCAAGTTGCCTCCATTCTTGGACCACCAGCTTAACATCAGGCGGAGTGTTGTCATATTTCAAGCCACAATAAAAATTATTATGTATTGCCTGTTGGTAAGCAATAAGAGGATCCAAGAGCGCCAACGAGGGAAAAACGGTTCATGGAGCGTACTCTAGCTTACAATTTCCTCAGTCGCAGCCACTATGCCGGCCGTAATACTAGTTATGAATAATAGTTATGACATGTTTTAGTGTAATTACGACATTATATGGCTATAACAGAACATAAGTGTTATTTAATGAGCGACAAATCTTTTTAAAATAGACACTTTAATAGGTGTATGATATTTTCTTAATGTTTATGTAATAGTTTATTGACCAGTCATTAAATAGAAAATTATTTTATATTTAAGGCTGCCTTCGCACTAGAGTCTACGCTTCGTTTGCGTTTAAGTAACGTATACGCAACGTAGACGTACACGTTGCGTTTCTACCATGAATCAATAAACGCAACAAAAATGTTGCGTCTACACACGTCAGCGCTATGCTTACTGGTGTGGTGAGCTCTTTGCGTGTTAATCAAACTGGCTTTGTTGTAAATGTTCTCTAAAAAGTGGATGTTTTCAAAAACGCCGGTATCTATGCTGTTGTTATCGCTTATTTCATCTTAACAAAACAATTAAAAGCAATTATTCTTTATCTGAACTTTGCATTTCAATATTTTCTTAGATTTTGCGCGAACATTGATTAATGAATTAAACAAACTACACCAATACCTGAGACCTGTGAAAACTAATATTCCTTTACAAGATGCAAGAGTGTACCAGTTAGAATGTGACTGTGGACTCTAGTATTTGGACAGACAAATAGAAATATATGCACACGTATACGGGAACATATAGCGGATATAAAACATCAACGTAGTGGAAAGTCTGCAGTTTGTGAGCATCAACAGAACGGCGCCAACCAACCGTTTCGACAAATATATTTTTGGAAACAATAACAGCATCAACCAATAGGACGACCAACACCTCAGTCTCTCGAAACGTCGGAATAATAAAATTAAATTAAATTGTAAAATGAAAACCAAAATAAACGCAATAGTAAGCCGCATAAAATTTGTTTAATTCATTTGCATTTCAAGTCTACCTTTAACCATAAACAGTTACAGACCAGCTTATTCGCTTTTTGTAAGCACGCAGAGAGAACGTGTTATTATGTGGGTAGTTGAAGAAGTACGAGTCAACAAGCATAGCGGCTGCGTCCGCGTCGGCAGTCAAATACAAGTCATGAAGCATACTACATGCTTGTTTTATTTATCACATCACCAGACATAACAGAACGTAAGACTAGTGTTGTGTCGCCACAACGTTTTTGTTGCACTCATTAAAGCGTGTACGTTGCGTATGCGTTACTTAAACGTAAACGGAGAGCAGACGCTTGTGTGAAACCAGCCTAAGAGTAATAAAGAAAAGTTTCACAGCATTTATTTGTAATATTTAATTATTAGATTAAGTATTACAATAATTTGTTAATAAAAAAGAGGCAGATAGTTGCTTCAGGTCTGTTTGTTGATTAGTAGTCATTTGTCTAGTCTGTCGTTCCGGGGTAGTACCACCACTTTCAAGTGTACATCTTAGTTGCGTTTCGGGAGCAGCATAGTGGATGTTATTATTACTTGCAGGTAATTAACTAAACTAGCCTCAGGCAGTGTGCAATCAAATGCCAAGCTTTAATAAAAATGATTCAACTTGCGATCTAATTTGTATTCATAGTCTACAACAAATGAAACAGAAAGTAACTTTATTAATGCCGTATTTATATTCTAAGTTAGTACTCTATATGTAAGTTTCTATTTTTGTTTATTGTGACACGACATCTGACCTCGGCCCGCCTGATGATAAGCAAGAGGAGATCATAGAGTAACGATGACTGATATAACCGAGTTAGTTCACGGCTGCCTTAGTCGCCGTCACTATGCCAGCCAAAGGTGGTTCTTAACGCATCGCTTGAAGGATCCAAGGTTATAGGAGGGAAAGAACACATAGGTTGGCAAAGCATTCTACTTGTCGATTGTTCTACAAAGAAAAGACGCACCGAACTTTTTAGTTCGACTGCCGATTCTATTCAAAAACAGTTACAAAAGATGGCGTGAGAACAGAAAATAAAACCTTGACAACTTAAAACTATAACATTAAATGTCATCCTGAACTTTGATAACAGAATGCTATGAATTGTTATCGCAAATATCCTTGATGTAATTTTGACGGAGAATAGATGTACGGCATTTTTTTTCTTATGCAGCTCTCCGCCTGATGTTAAGCTGGTGGTCTAAGAATAGAGGTGACTGCTAATACAGTTAAATATCTGCATGTGGTAGTTGCATCCAATATGCGACTAGTTAGAACCGGCCACTTTAAAGCTGATCCCGAAATGCAACTGCTTCACTTCACGGCCTGTAGTTTTCCTTTATAAGTGGTGGTACTTCCTCGGATCGGCAGACTGGTCAAATTACCTCATCAGCGCCCTTGCTTACCATGATTGCTTATCAGGCAAGTCGGGGTTAAATGTTTAGTTTTAATAAATAAAAAGGTTACGGCATCGTTAACCGTCTGCATTTTTCTCATGATAGATGCACATTACCAAGTCAAGGTAAGTTTTTATTAAACTATTTATCGCCCACAAATACTAAGTTTGAACTCCTATTGTTCACAGGGAGATGGAGTGCATTAGGAAATCGTTGGTGACGTATCAAGGCTGAGCAACTGTTCGTATTTTTATTTTCGAAACGCCTTTTTGCGACATGTTTTGGCTTGTTACGTTGACATGAGATGCTATTGTTTAGATTAGGTTTTATTTTGTGAAGTAAACGCATTAAAGTGCGGTGAAATAAAATAAAAATTGCTTTATTGTGACTCGACACCTGACCAAGAGTCCAAGAGTCCCGTTGACTGAAAAATCCTGTCTAAGTTCACGGATGCCTTTTTTTTATTGCGACACGACATTTCACCTCGACCCGCCTGATGTTAAGCAAGAGGAGATCCAAGAGTGACGACGACTGAAACAACCGAGCTAGTTCACCGCTGCCTTAGTCGCCGTCACTATGCCGGTCAAAGGTTCTTCTTCACGCATCGCTTGAAGAATCCAAGGTTTATTGGATGGAGAGAACACATGGGCTGGCAAGGCATTCCACTTGCCTCAGTTGCCGTCACTATGCCAGCCAAAATTTAGTTAGATAGGTCTCGTTCTTACCTGAAATAAATTAAACAATAATAATTAGTACGTAATCAGGAATTTCGCAGAAAGTAAAGCTTTTTTTATGGTGGTTCGATATTCTGCCTGATATTAAGTTGGAGGTGGTCCATGAATGGAGGTGACCACTATAACCCAATTTGATTGATTGTTTGATATAATTCACAGTCGTTTGAAATAAGTATGTAGTCGTAAGTTATGCTAGGACTAAAATCGTGAAGCATCATGAAATAATGTAACATCTTAATTGGCTTAATTGGGATGCAGGGAAAGCAATTCCACTTATCGATTGTTCTACAAAGGCAAGACGCGCTGTTTCTTTTATTTAGTCTCCATTAAATTTTATACATTTTTTGGCTAGATTAAGATGATTTCGATTAGGACCTTCGCAGTGACAGACCTCGACATTATTCTGCTTTACGGTCTAGCTAGATTAATTAAACCTAATTAATTAAATTTATAATGTTTCTTAATTTTATTTCTACTTGATAAATGACAGCACCCACCCCCCGCTTAATATTAAGTTAGAGTGCGGTCCATTAATAAACGCGTTACTACTATAGTTTAGTAGTCTAAACTATAGTAGCAACTAGTAGCCACTATGCCGGTTTAATTGGAACCATAATTCTCTTCATACAAGCTCTACGGTCATGGGCACTAGGCAACTCTATCAGAATTTTTCTTTAAAACAAAGCAATTATTTTTAGATTGCCCAATGGCTCGAATCAATCATAATATTGCAGAATAACCCAACCTAAATATTGTACAAATTTTTACTAAACAAAAACCTTGATATTAGAAACCGACAATGAAGCTAATTATTAAAACGAAAATTTCAGCTAATTGATTTAATTGCCATTATAAAAAAACTGTTTTTAATAGTTTTAATAGATGTTTAAGCATTATCTTAAGGCGGATATTAGACTGTCAAATAATGTCATAAAAAACATTGAAAATATTGATCTATGAAAAACATTTTTTTTATTGTGACTCATCTCGACATATGTCAGCACCTCGCCTTAAAGTGCGGCCTATGAATGGACGTGACTGCTACTACATTTTATTGACTTTAAGTAGCAGTCACATCCACTATAACGGTCTAGTCGGAACCGGCAACTTACAAACTGATCTTCACGGTCTATATACTTGTAAGTGGTGGTACCCCGGATGGACAGACTGTCTACTACTAGCCGGTATCGCTTACACAGTTGCCAGCAAAATGTTGCTTAATTTTTCTAATTCGAATCAAATTAAATTGTCGCACCCTTTTCCCACAGGGATAGGCCATAGAGTGCCATTTGCTACGGTCCTGGCACAACTCCCTCGCTTCCCTCTATTGAATTACT
Source organism: Tinea trinotella (assembly GCA_905220615.1). Classification (NCBI taxonomy): domain Eukaryota; kingdom Metazoa; phylum Arthropoda; class Insecta; order Lepidoptera; family Tineidae; genus Tinea; species Tinea trinotella. The sequence continues at coordinate 9,324,912 of HG992314.1, forward strand.
AAGAATAGTGAAAACCAAATTATATAGAAGTTACTTTATTTTATGTAAAATTGTGAGTGACATCTATATAATTTGGTTTTCACTATTCTTAGTAATTCAATAGGTTATGGGCCCAGAACAAGTAAACCCAGACTAGGCGAAGTGTGATATTTTAAAATGGCTAAAGCGTCATATAATATTGAAACGTTAGGAAAAAATAATTTCGATACGTGGAAAATCCAGGCGCAAGCAGTGCTCATAAAAAATAGTGTGAAATGAGTGTGAAGCGGAGCCAAAATGAAGCAAATTTTAATGTCACAAATGACGAGAATGAAATAACGAAATGGCACCGAAAACTTGGACATATAAATGAAGCAGACCTAAGAATGTCAATTAAAAATGAATTAATGAAAGGATTAAAATTCAACCTGAATGAAAAACTACAAGAGTGTGAAACGTGCATAAAGGGAAAAATGACCAGATTACAATTCGCGCAGTGGAAGCGTGCTGGGCCCATAACCTATTGAATTACTAAGAATAGTGAAAACCAATTTATATAGATGTCACTCACAATTTTACATAAAATAAAGTAACTTCTATATAAATTGGTTTTCACTATTCTTAGTAATTCAATACCCTCACATCCACAATTCTCTTTATACTCTATGGTTATGGGCACTAGGCAACTCGACTTACGTGGTGTTATTGCGGTTTGTTGGTTCGTGTAAAAGAAGCCTTAATGTGACGTTCAATTGCCACTGGTAGGCACGAAGTTGCGCGTGCGCACAATTATTTACGCTTGCTTTATTATAGACTTTTTTCATTCACTTAGCCTTGAACTATTTTAATGGGTTAAATGTATTCACTATTTAGCGTAAAATGTAAACTTTCTAAAGGAACTAAGATACCTACTATACGAAATTAGTGTCAAAAAATAATAAAAAGAACTCTGTGTTAAATAATAATGAAATAAGATACTTATTAAAATTTATTATTTATTTCAAAATTAATTGCGCTATATAAAAAGGTGGACTTAATGCCGTTAGAATTCTCTGACAGCCAAAACTTTAGGACTTAAGACGACAGTATTAATGGTAAATAGGTGCTTTATTCTTACAATGACGATTTGTAAGAATAAAACAACAAATACAATATAATTGAGAATCAAACGAACTTACCTGTAAGTGAAGTTCGATGATAATTGTACGAACTTCCTTAGTGCTCCGCCGATTGTTCCGTATTTAAACAAAGTAGTATTCGCATTCGATGGCTACTCTCACACGTTTAATAGTAATCAGTTTTTTTTTTTTTTTTGGATGAATGTACGGTTGTCCAAGCCTCGATTTCTTTAAGACATCATTCTGTTTATAGTGTTCCTGTGCTTACAAACCTGAAACTCACCTACCTATTTACATGTAGAGGTGGGAGGGTGTGGCTTTCACAATCGGCGGAGCACTAAGGAAGTTCGTACAATTATCATCGAACTTCACTTACAGGTAAGTTCGTTTGATTCTCAATTGTACTTCAATTCCTTAGTGCTCCGCCGATTGTTCCGTATTTAAACAAAGTAGATATTTAAAGGTTGAAGGTTTGTGGACTGAAATGGAAGTATTACCAGACATTTGGATGATCAGAACTCCTCAATCACATTAACTTAGTTCTATAACAATTATTTCTTAAATTTATATAATTATGCGTCCTCTAAGTCATTACAGTGATCTAGTACAAGTAATAAATATATATATAATATATATTTTTTTTAAATCAATTTTTGCAAAAGTGTTGGATTTTTCGGACCATCCAACAGTTCTACGAATAGTGTCAATATTCTCTCCTAATGTTTAAATAGTAGATGTTGACAAATGACCATTACTATGATTTTCAAGTGTATGTCATAGATATCAAGATATAAAGTGTATCTTTATTTTAATTGCTTAAAGTTTGTTAACGAACAAGATTTTTTTTTTTTTTTTTTCATTTATATAACTGAAAGAGTTTTGTGCAGGGCAGATAAACTCTCTTTTACAAAAGATATTTTAGGATTTATACAATAGAGGCAATAATAAAGTTGGTTGTGTACGACCTGGCCCTAGGTTTATTGAAATTTATTATTTATATTTTAACTTGCAATATTTTAAATAATCATATTATTATATTTAATTAAAGATGAGGATTATCCTTTATGAGCGGTGACAAGAGCTAACAATGTTATCACATTGGATAACAAATTAAGTGAAATATTTTCATTTGGATATAATTTATATAATAATTCTTAACAAACATTGGGTTCTTAAATCATATTTTCGAGTTTGTGGGCGAAACCTAAAAATCTCTTAGATAGTATCTTAACACAAATGTCAGTGGTAAGTTCATTTGGTAAATGAGGGCTATTGCTGAATATACCAATTTACTGAATTATAACTATAGCCTTTATTAGAAGTATTAGAAAAAGGTTAATAAATAAGAATAAATAAGAGAAATCTTATCTATCTGTGAAGTGTAATGTATCTGTATATTTGTGATACTATTTTTTTACTATTACAATAATCTACAATTAGGTATGTATTACATTGCTTCAAAATGTTATTGACAATGAAGCACCTGCACTTACAGGCAATGGTTGCAATGGTCAATATGAGCCAACTATAATTACCCTAGGTGCCTTGTTACAAAATTTAGAAAAGCTTTATTATAATTGAAAAGGGTGGAAAACGAATGATATTTGTAAAAAGTCCTGTATGGAAAACGTCCATGAGATTGTGAAAGAATCTCTTGCGATAGCATAGTGGTCTGGTCGCCAACAAATATATAACTTACACTTATGATTATGTGTAGAGGCAAACAAATCTTTTTTAGAAATACCAAAAACCTGAAATAATCGTATAAAAGGCATATTTTGCCGTTTTTCACTAGGTTCTATTGTTAAACTGTCTTGAAGCAGTGTCAACTGATTTTATTTGAAGCAGTATTGTTTTTGATGGTATATAATCTGTCTATACGCACATACTTGCATGCTTACACCACTGCTAAATTAGTTTAGCTAGACTATCAAGATGTGGTGTTGTTAATTCTTAACATGATAAAGCAGTTACTTACTTTTATTACATGTAAATGATTTTAAAGCAAAAAGACAGCCAGTAAATTTAGGTAATTATTGTGTTCATTTATTTATTTATCAATCTTACCGAACCCTATTAGTGGTACAACATAACCGCAATTTAACAATAATGCATCTGCATAAATTACTTATTTTGGCTGATTAATTGATTCTTATGAAAGTGAAACAAATTATTTTGTCAACAGGATAGTTAATTATTGGCACCTTGTGATATTGGTACTTGGCTATTATATCTATTATTATTTAATGCATTTCCATAGTTCAAGTTGTTTTGTATGCGCATCAGCTATATTATGTTACACCTGAAGTCCTGGACATTCTGCATATAGCATGCCTGTAATAGTGGCCAACTTTGAATAGGACGTGTTTTGTTCCAACTGTCATGTTTTCAGAACCTATTCTCATTCATTATGCTTGTGGAATTAATTTACTTTTAGTTGTGTTTATAATAAAATATAAACTTACCAATATATAAGTCTCCTTTGTGGCCATTAGACATGATTATTATGTCTTTATCTAAACATTTAAATATACTAATGAAGTATAATTCCTGTTTTTATTATATTTATGTATGGGTGTCAAAATCATCTTTAATATCAATATTGGTCATGTAAAAAAAATCCAGAGCGGTTATTAATAATTTAAGAGCAGTACGTATTTCCTCAATTTTAAAAGATGTTAATTTTTTAGGATTAAAAATAAAACTTTTATTTTTTATATGTATTATTTTGGAGACAATAAAGTGGGGATATAAATTAATTGGACTCTGGTGAGCTCAAGATAAATAGCACCTTTACATAACAGTTCATTTATTGAACTATTAAAGTCAGCAATTTCTTCCTTAGAAATTAGGCAACCTGACCAATTGGAACCTGACTTATTGTACAGGTATTAGATTTATACAGGTATTATATTAAATGGAATATTGTGTCCCAGATCCATGAAAAATAAATAAATATGTCAGAGGGTACCTTGTAAAAATATTGTAATCGTCTGTTGACGCTGTTTGTTGTTGCCTTTCGTAACAGCATATTGGTAGCAACCACCTTCTCACATAGTCTTCCGAGGGAGTCCCCAGTAGTTTAAAGGATTTTATTTATTTAAAAAATCAGTGGTCGAACTTGCTGCGGCTTTACTATTTCCCATTTTATCACCAAAAGTCCAAAGTTGACTTCAAAAAGGGATATTTCAGGAGTTGAGTCCTGTGCTGCATCTCTGGCAACTTCACCTGAACTAGCCTGAGGCTAAAAACCTTCTTAAAGAGAAGTTCATTGAAATAAGTTTTTCAGTATCTTTCTGACATTCTGAACATTTTTATATTAATAAATGGCGGTATTGATATATCTATATAACACCGTATAATTTTATTCTTAATACTGTGATTTACTGTATTTGCATGGCATGGCAAAATAGTGAATACTTTTTGTTTTATCCCTCTTCAGAGAGGGTTTATTGATTGCATATGTGACCTCAGGGTTTATTTTGCAAGGGTTAACCATTGTGTTAAATACATTTTCCCTCTCTCTCTTTTTTTTTTTTTTTTTTTACACCAGACTAACTTTTTGACCAACGGTCTGTGGGTTCTAGTTGTGTATGGCTGGTTCTGGCACTCACGTTCTTTGGTATGGCCTAGAGCAGTGTTTCCCAAAGTGGGGCCCACGCCTTACAGGGCAATTCGATAGTTAAGGAGGGTAATTTCAAAATGGATTAGACACGACTTCAACCCTTCTGCTTTGGGTTATTTATATGCAATGCTAGATATCGGTGACCAATTTATCAAAAAAGGCAATTTTTTTTTAGAAAAAAATATTGTAATCATTTATATTTATTAAGGGTAAAAAACATTTTTTAAAGGTTGGGAAACACTGGTCTAGAGTGACTAATAAAACAAGGTCAAGAGTTTATTGACCTCGAATCTTTATTGAGTTGGTGCTTAAAAGCATAAACCCTGGGTAAAAATGTTGTAACCTGAATTAGGATTCTCATTATATATAGTACATTTTTCTAATAAAAATCATACACATCAATATATGGACGACGTAGGTTCACCCATGCTCAAGAGGTAATAATATTGGATTGTGACGATGTAATTCCTCGAAATACATTCAAGCACAATAATAAAATAAATTGCGACGTTGCAGTTCTTCAAACTACACTCAAGCACAATAATAAAATAAATTGTGACGTTGCAGTTCTTCAAACTACACTCAAGCACAGTTATAGTTAGTTGTCACATTATAGTTTTTCAAACTACCATCAATAACAGTAATTATAAATTGTGGCATTGCAGTTTTTCAAACTACACTCAATCACAATAATAATTCATAAATATTGAACGTTATAGTCTCACGAAGTATTAAAACATTTTGGTTGCAACAAATCCACTTATGTAAAAAAATCCAGTATCGGTATTTACCTGAATCGTTTTGTTCATGCAGGTAAAACGAACAAACGTTGAGGGCGACCGTGATGGCGTCGTATTCGTGGAGCTCCGTTTCTCCAACCATCTTATTTTCTACGGTATTTGTCAATTTGCTTGTTCGTTTTCAGCTTCTTCTCGTTGCCTTTTACCCATTTAGAGTAAGATTGTATAATTATTTACACTAAAATTTACAATAAAATGCGGACAACCGATAGACACGTGCATCTGGTAGCACACGAAATACGGAATGATGTCTTAAAGAAATCGAGGCTTGGACAACCGTACATTCATCCAAAAAAAAAAAAAAAACTGATTACTATTAAACGTGTGAGAGTAGCCATCGAATGCGAATACTACTTTGTTTAAATACGGAACAATCGGCGGAGCACTAAGGAATTGAAGTACAATAGTACCTAAAAATTACAAATTACAAAAATTCCATTTTTATTACAAAATAAGTACATTTTGCAATAAAACAAGAAACTAAATAACTTGTCTTTATAATAAAAATTCAATATTTTACTGTATTTTCTGTGTTTTCTGTTTTCACTTTTGTGATAATAAGGCGATAGTAATATTTATTCATTCATTTGATAAATAAAATTTTAATTTGAAACAATTATTTTTTTTAATTGCGATTCGACATCGTATTTTTTATTTTATTATTGTAAGTTGGCGCCCGTGGTGTAGTGGCAGTGCAATGGTTACGCAAACCGAGAGCACGGGTTTAAAACCACTTGCCGGTATCAATGATTCTTTGATATATCTACTTTGAATTTCCTGTTTCTATGATACAAGCACTTTAGTAGCTTAGTATAGAAATGTAAATAAATAAAAAAATAAAAATATTAGAGATTACCCGGTGATATATTGGTGTTTTCCGACCAAATCGGAGACATCTTTAAGAAAGCCTAGTGCCTATAACAATAGAGCGTGTAGGAAGAGAATTTCGGAAGTGAAGGAGGCAGGGGAGTTGTGCCAGGATCATGGCAAGTGGTGCTCCATTGTCTCTGCCTATCCATGTGGGAAAAAGGCGTGACAATTTGATTAATTGAATGATTGAGGTTACTCCGCCTGATGTTCAAATGTGAGCTCGTAGCTCGTGTCATGGCGACTAATAATTAATTATTATAAAATGAAACCTTTACCAGCAAAGACATTGATATATGTTTCAATTAAAACAATTCTAACTCCAAACACAACATTTACAAATCGTATGTTATTGGAATGTAATGGGTGTTCACGATGCCACCGTTCCCTTTAGACAGACAAACAATATTTCACGTCAGGGATCGCCTTGAACCATTCGCGATGCTAAATAATTATCATTGAGTATTTCAATGCAAAATTAACAGACAATGTGCGCATTTTAATCAGCCGTCGGATGTAGAAATGGGTGAGGCACTCGGATTTTAATTATCGATAGGGTTTTATTTAGTAGTAACGAAAATAAAATATGTATAGTTATACCCTAGTATTTTCTTAGATTTTGCGCGAACATTGATTAATGCATTAAACAAATTTTATGCTGCTTACTATCGCGTTTATTTTTATAATGATTTTATAATTTTTATTATTATTTGTGGTCACGGAGAGCAATAATTTTGGTCTCTCTGTGATCTCAATGCCTGCAAAGCACTCGAAATGCCGGAATAATAAAAAAATGGAAAATCAAAACCAAAATAAACGCAATAGTAAACCGCATAAAATTTGTTTAATTCATAGTTATACCTACATTAAATTTATAATTAATTATATTAAATATTAGCGTTAATAAAATTCGATTATGGACACTAGGTTGCCTAGTGCCGTAGAGCTTGTATGAAGAAAATTGTGCTTGTGAGGGAAGCGAGGAAGTTGTGTCAGGATCGTGGCAAGTAGCGCTCCATTTTTCTGCCTATTCTTATAGGGGAAAAAATGATAGATTGGTTGATTTAATGCCTTTTAATAAATATTGATTTAATTATAACTACATATAACTAAATTAAAAAAGTAGAAAGTTTAAATATGTTATAGATAGTTTAAATACATATTGAAGGAGTTTGCAATTATATCATTTTTATGGTATTGACAAATTGCAATTATTAGGACAGACTTTGTTTAGGCAACAATGCTAAATGGGTAATTAGAAAGTGCTTTTTGTAATAAGGTTATTATAACCTTAATTGTACTAAGCGACGGTGCTTAGTAATGGTTTGGTAAATAAAAGAGATTTACTATAAAATAATATAACAAAAAAGTATTTAAAAAATAATAATAAACAAAAAAATGACCAAATTTATGCCTTAGAGAAAATTTTTATCATAAGCCCAAAAAAAAAAAGAAAACAAAGAAAAGGCAACAAAAAAGAACATATTTTTTTTAAATGTTTATAAATTGCTATATGTTGCTATCATAAGCATTTATTATTATTGTTTATAATTTTGATTTTACATAAGTTATTAGATGAATTTCAACTTTTAATTTGTCAAATTTCGCCCCCAAAGTACATAATGAAATAAATGTTTATTTTCACAAAGGTTCTATGGCTAGAGTATAATTATCTACTTATAAGTTTAATACTTCTTATATCATTAAAATTATTTGTTATTTCATGTCAAGATTTTCCCATGATCTGTGAAAGAAAAACTACTTTTTCCCGCTTATAGCTGACCTCTCTTTAAGCAGTAAGAAGTGAGGTTTTACTCATATGTGACGGATGGCCTTGACCGTTAATAAAACAATGCATAGCGTGCGCTAAGTTAAACAGCCTTCTTTAGTCTTCTTCATTATAATTTACACTAATATACACTTTCATGAGATCTTAAATTATTTGTTGAAGTTTTGTTGATGGTGTTTTTAATTATAAACAACCTAGGTTGTTTTTATTATTATTATTATATTTGGAAAATGTTTTTGGTATTTAGTTCTGCAATATTTAACCATCATACTCGTACATAATATAAACGGTGGGACGTAGTTTACGAGTAGTAGGCAGTGGCGCCCATTCTGCCGAACCGTGATAGTACCACCACTTACAAGTATACAGACCGCGAAGTGACTTAGTTGCGTTTCGGAATCAACTTGTATGTTGCCGGTTCCAACTTCGGCATAGTAGAAGCGACTGCTACTTGTAGCTATTTATCTGTAGGCTAGACTTGGGTAGTTCCGGAACGAGTCACTAAAATGATATACTTCCGATCCTGGTACTACACCACTCACTCGTTCACTCCAAATTCAAATGTGTCTCTAGTTCCGAGTCATGCATCGCATATCCACTCACTCACCACTCCTATGATGGAACGAGATATAAACACATCGTACATTCGTACGGAATCGTACCTCGTTCGTTACTCGTACCTAGTATTTTCGCGTAATACCGTGAAAGTATATTTTATATATCCATTGCTCTCCGCGTGCAAAAGAAAATATTTACACCGCGTGCATTACGAGTAATGGTAGGAAAGTATGTTGAAGAGAGCAGCAACTCGTCGTCTTTTTATAACGTATTTTTCTAACGAATATTTGCAGTTTTAAATTATGCGAATTGGTAATTGTGATTATAATTATTGTTTATTATAGTTTCTGTGTACATTTGTCAAGTGTATGATCTAAAATAATTCTATAGAAAGGATATCTTGATTTCTCAGAACAACTGGAGCTTTTCTTTACCGAATAAACTAACCGAATGCGCTTCCTTGAACTAAATGAACTAGTGAACTAGATGAGTGAACTAGTTCCGATGGAAAAAATATACATATCACTCCGTATCATTTGATGGAAGCGTTTTGCGCATGTATACTGTAGGCGCAATCGCATCGATTCATGGACCGCACTCTAACTTAAGATCAGGCGGGGTGCTGTCATGTCATATGGTTTAGCTAAATTAAATACCGCCGTGTAGTAAATTTATATACTAAGTTCTAAAAGTGATTGTATCATAGAAACAGGACATATTTAATATCAAAGATACATTGGTACCGGCCAGTGATTTCGAACTAGGGTCTCTCGGTTTGCATGTCCATGATCCGTGTATACATGGACATACAAATAAACCACGGTCGCCTTTGTATAATTTTATCTGTTATTCATAGTGCATTACCTACTTCAAGAAAGAAAATAATTATTTCAATACCATAATTTGAGAGCTTACTATAAATCTAATAGAAATACAACTTATAGTGTGTCAGAACTGTGTCAGCCGTTATTCTAATGCGGGTCTATGACATGGCGGTTTTTATGAAATGTAAACAAAATGTACGTGTTTAGTAACAGTATCTTGTTATGTTTGAGTACATTTCAATTATTTTTTAGCATAGTACATACAACCGCAAATGTTATGGCGTTCAATTACTAAGAGGTAGCGATATTCTAGTCTAGATAATAAAGTTTGCAATACTCTAGATAGCTAAATGGAATGAAATTAAATAAATGAAGACGACAGTATTGTAGTAATAGTAAAATGGTCACGGAAACCAAGAGCATGGATTCAAAACCACATACCCAATGTATCTTTAATATATGTACTTTGGTTGTCCTGTTTTTATGATACAAGCAAATTGTATCCACCACAGGAAAGGAGCACTGCATGCCGAAATACAGGCTTAATAAATATTTATAATAGCATTTATTTATAATATTTAATGTAATTATTAAATATTATAAAAAAAATGCTTTGAAACAAATCTTTGTACGTACCGGGAATCGAAACCCGGGACTTCCCGCGCGTTTTAACAAATGCACCACGCGTGTCATCCTCAAATGCCTATTAATCCCTTAAGGAGTTCTATAATTTCGTATGGTTTTTGGATAATTGGAGTAACTAAGTCTTACTTAGTATGTATGTCTTACTACTTATTGTGTGTTAATTTTTTAAATGTCATATAGACACATGATGCAGTGGTGCTCAGTCTACCGATCCAGGGAAGTACCACCAGACAAGTATACAATCCGTGAAGTGACTGAGTTGTGGTTCGGGACCAGCTTGTAAGTAACCGGTTCCAACTAGGCCCGACAATTTACACTATTGTTAACAACTTAGTTATTGAATTGTGGTAGTAGTCGCCTCTATTTATGTATCTCACTTCAGCTTAACATCAGACTGTTTGCTGTCATATGTTGAGGCACAATCAAATAAAATACAGTAGCAAATGTAGTTTATACAAGCGATTTATTTAAAAACCTAGACCATACATTTGTTTACAATTTGGCTGCGGTTTTACTTACCGTTACCTTTAAGATGTAGGTAATATTTTATGCAATAATCTATCGAAGCAATGACTCATACAATCTAGGTCTATAGATCGTTGACTTTGTAAAGTTTATTGTACTTAGACAAATTAATAGATTCCTTTCTTACTGTGCAGTTATCATTGCTCTCCAATTATTAATGTTATTTGTGCCTAAAATTAAAGCTTTTTCTTTTATTTCTTTCATTCATTTATAGCGGCCGCATCTAGTATGCCGTCCTAGTTAGACCCGTCAATTTTTAAGTTGTCTCGAAACGCTAATTTACAGTGGTGGTATAGATCCCAGCAGAAAAAAAGAGCGCTGGCATTAAAGCTGCGCAGTAACTTGTTTTGTTACTTATTTACTTTTCGTTTTACGCACGTGCATAAAAATAAATATGTAACACGACAGTAAAACTTGCTTCCACCGCAGTCGTCCAGAGCTCTTTAAATCTGCCAATCCTAATACTGCGTAGCTCAAAAGGATGCCGGGAACTGAACTATACTACCCCGGACTAGGCATATGACCATTAACTATTTGTATAGTCTGTCTAAGCCGAAATGACGCGCCTCTTCACCGCATGAAAAACACACGAGAAAAACCTAAAAAATGAATGCAACGCACCGACAATGCAATTGTAATAGGTTGTTGCAGTTGCTGGTTGGACACAAAAGGAAGAGCACGCTGATAAAGTAGAATAGTAAGAAATATTTGAATTCATTTAAATACACAAATTAAGTGGAGGGGCGCGTCATATGTAGGTAGACAAGCTTACTTAAAACTTAAAACTTAGACTTAAAAACGGTAACATAAAACCATACTTACAATTAGCGGAAGCAAATCCCGTCACATGAACGGTAAAAATGATTCGCACGACACACTTAGATATTAATCGATAGGCAGGTGCTTCCGAAGTGACTTTTTGTTTTAAATGATGATTTAATACTTAACAATAGTTCTTTGACTTTTTGTATAATGAAGAGGTTGTACCTAGATAAATACAGTTATTGAAGCAAGCGCGTAATTTCCTTAAAGCAAGCGCGTCGTAGTGTTGTGAGAGTAGTTCTCCACACGCAAACCAAGAGCCTCAAGTTCAAACCCACTTGCCGGTATAGATCCCGAAGCAAAATAAGTTTCGGCTGATTAGATCGAGCGCTGGACAACTGTGGTTAGAGCAAGCCCGCGTATCTATTCTGTCGTGCCCATAATTGATAAAATTTTATAAATTTTATCAATTATGATAAAATTTTAGTTAATTAAAAAAAAAATAGATGTTACTCATTCGATAAACAAAAAGAAAGTAGGTAACAGCTGGTTTGCCAGCTGTGCAGCTAGCTACTGCCAGCTAGTTTGCCAGCGCTCTTTTTTCTGCCGGCATCTATAGCAATGTATCTTTGGTCATCCTGTTTCTATAAAACACAAACACGTTCAGTAAAATAAATGTAAAAAATGCACTAGCAGTAGCAGTCTAGTTTATTATTTTTTTTGTGACTCGATATATGGTAGCACCCCGCCTGAAGCTAGAGCGTAGTTTATGAATAAAGGCGATTGATTACTGTTAAATAATTGCACGTAGCCGTTCCTTCTACTATGCTAGTTTAGCTAGAACCTGTAACTTTAAAGCTGATTCAAAAACGCCGCTGAGCAGCCTTTCACAATCCTTGATCAGCAAACCAACAATTTGCCTACTTTATTAATGTACTAGTATATTTAAAAAATCTAAATCAAATTATCACGTCTTTTTTCCACAGATAAAGACGATAGAGCACCATTTGCCACGATCCTGACACATCCACCTTGCTTCCCTCGCATCCACAATTTTCTTCATATTCTCTACGGTTATGGGCGCTAGGTAACCCAGCTTTCTTAAGGATGTTTCCGATTAATAAACTAATAAACTAATTAACTCGTATTTAATGAAGTTAATAAAGCGTACATATGAAGTGATTATTGATAACGATAGTTTAAATTGTTTTTCAATGTAATTTCCTATATACATTGCAATACGCGGAAGATATTTATTTACTCGTGACACTAATAGACTGCATAATGATATAAAAACGCTAAGGCCGAAGACGGTAGTTAAGATGGCGGAATATGGTTCTTGAAAATGGAAAATTGAGGAAAATGTGCGGAGTTGGAATTGTTTATGATTAAGTTTCTAATATTTCTACAATTTAACTTTTTCTATTTCATGTTGTATTATTATTATATTTAATAGTTATTATATATATATACACTAGCTGACCCGGCAGACTTCGTACTGCCTCATTCGATGAATAAAAAACCTAAACTTTTGAATAAAATAATTTCCATTGCACAGTCGAGGTTGATTAATGTCAAGCAGCATGATGACAACTGATCCTACTTTTAATTGCAAATCGTGAAGTGGTAATCCAGGCAATTTCAGTGAATTTAAAATCCGTGGGATAGTTGAGCACCTCATTCTGGTTCATAACGGTGTCGACTGATTTGAAGGAAACCAACTGTCCCGAAAGAAAATTCCTAATGGTCGCATTGAGATCCTCGACATCTTTATTTTTCCCCGTCAATATTGCTCGTTCACCCAGCCAATTATGGTTTATGAAGGCTATATCTGGAAAAACACGCTGAATAAGCTCCTATTTGACTCCTCTTTGAGCTCCTCTTTTGTGATGTGATGTGAAAGAAAATCAAGGTGTCCACTGTATTTTATTATTTCCAACAACTAACAACAACAACTGCTTCACAAAGACATTTGCAGTTTCATCTTGTTGCAAAAATACTCGCATGTTAGTTGTTAATTAGAGTGTCTTTACTTACCGCCACAAATTCGATGATTTTAGGCATGCGTTTAGTTTATCAGCAACAGTTGATCGGGGAATAACTGAAAGAGTCTGACGAATAACACCCGATAACAGAATCATGGACCCACCAAAAATATTTGTGACAAAGACCTTTCAACGTTCTGTTCAGTGCCTCCAGTGACATCTTATGGGCCATTGTGCATTAATCCCAAACAATCAATTTGCATACCTGTAGGGTCTTGGCCATTGCGCTATTTGTGGCGATGTTGCAAATTGGTGTTTCGTTAATTTGCACGTTTAATGGTATTTTCAAGGCAGAATGTGCAGTTTGCCCGCCTTCTAGCAGAGTCGCAGCTATTACACATGAAGCCAACGCTAGAGCTACCGTGATTTCCAGTTGACAGGGATTTTACGGCTGTTTTACAGATACTGCGTCACGCGGTGGACAATCGCGTTATACATGACACCTATATTGGATGTCTTTTAAGGGGTCAAAATGAACAAAAATTGTAGAAAAATATCTGAAAAACGATAAGCGACGCAGACGTTAAGAAAATAAAAATTCCGAGTTACTACGCTCTATTAGCGGTTCAGTGGGAACACGGAGACGTCAAAATAGTTTCTTTAACTTGACAGTTGTATCTCTAACTTGACCTATATGTTTAGGAATCGAAAAAGTCCGATGTCGTCAACTTTTTCTGATTTCGTCAAATTTTTTTTTCGCGTATTAAATGATGTTCGACGATTAATCGATTGCGCGAAAAAAAAATCCGTAAACGGACAACGGATCACAAAGAAAAAAAATTGACTGTTAAAAATGTCAAAGTTTGTGATTTAGCTGGGGGTCACATAAACTTTGTCTACAACTCCCCCTTACATGTCAAAACTGTCAGAGCACTCCTTCTGGAAAACTAACCTTCTACATCGATATATCGGTAGGTAAGTGCGTCACGCAAGCAGCTGTATATTACACGGAACTTTCATATTTATTTACCTTTTAAACCTTCCCTGGACTTCCACAAATAATTCAAGACCAAAGTTAGCCAAATCGGTCCAGCCGTTCTCGAGTTTTAGCGAGACTAACGAACAGCAATTCATTTTTATATATAAAGATTTTGAAATAAATAAATTTAGAAAAAATAAAATTTCCAAAAAATAGTACACGGAAACAGGGTCCAAGCCACTGGTGGTCAGGGCATCTGAGAAAGGAACCTCCTCACAATACGCGATGTGTCCGGGAGTCCCACTATCTGAATCAAACGCTTAATCCAACTAATGAGAGCCTTCTTAGGTGTTAGAAGCTCCTTGCTATTTAGCCATTGGCAGTCACGAGCAGTCAAGCTATCGGCACAATAAATGATGTATATACCTTACATATGTCGACAACCTCGCGAGACAGATCAAGATACTTTATTATTATTATTATTGTGACTCGTTTAGATTCGACATGGTAAGCAAGGGAAGCTCCAAAATTGTTGACGATTAAAAAAAAATATTCAGTAAAAAACTTTGAATTCAAATTAATAGTTATTTTTACACAAAGGCAATCTATCTATCTAATCTAACACAATTCATATTCGGCAAGCAGGGCCGTGCAATCGATGATTTTTAAAAACGATTCTAAAATAAAATAAAGGCGGCTGTGGTGTAGTGGTAGTGCAATGATCACGCAAACCGAGAGCGGTTCAAAACCTCTTGCCGGTACCGATGTATCTTTAAAATATTATGTACTTTGGTTGTCCTGTTTCTATGATACAAACACTTTAGTAGTTTAGTATAGAAATGTAAAAAATTCATTACTTAAATAAAGCTTTATAAATAAATGATATTTATAGTGAATTCAGAAGAACACGATTGACCTAAAATTTGTGGAAGAGACCAAGTTGTTAAAGAATCAGATAAGCAACATCAACAGTTACGACAATTTGAAATTTTAATTAGGCAAACTTGTGTCGCAACAGAACCATTGTCACGAACCATCCGCCGCCAACCCGTGGATTGGCCAATGAAAACATACTATGTGGAATTAAATTATGCTTAGTTAAAATGAAATATTTTATAGTGACTCGACATATAACAGCACCCTGCCTGATGTTAAGCTGGAGTGCGGTCCATCAATAAAGGTGAGTGCTGTAGTCAGTTAATTACCTGTAAGTAGCGGTCACATTCACTATGCCGGCCTAGTTGGATCCGGAAACTTAGAAGCTGACCGAAACGCGATTAAGTCACTTTACGGTCTGTATACTGTATAAGTGGTGGTAGTATGTGGTGGTAGTGGTACCCTTGACCGGAAGACTAGGCACTACTGCCTACCACTTTGACAACCAGATCCGAAGCAAATATCTTTTTTATTTACCATTTTTTTGTAAATATCAAATTATTAAATATTACAAATTAAATATATGAATCAAACATTTGCTCCGACCGGGAATCGAACCCGGGACTTTTTGCGTAACGTACTGATGTGCTAACCAATACGCCACGCCTGTCGTCAGTATTATTTTTATTATATAAAAA
This sequence comes from Tinea trinotella, assembly GCA_905220615.1. Lineage (NCBI taxonomy): Eukaryota > Metazoa > Arthropoda > Insecta > Lepidoptera > Tineidae > Tinea > Tinea trinotella. Next base: position 9,340,942 of record HG992314.1, read on the forward strand.
AAGAAATTGTTTGAACAATCGAGGTAAGATTATCAAAGCGGGGAGACATTTGAACTAATATGTGTAAGTCAGCCGTAAAAAAGGTTAAAAATAAAAGAATAAAACTATATTTCACTAGTAGACCCGAGACACTTCATCCTGTTATGAACGTACATGCATTTATCTTTGCAATTAAAACTCGTCAATTACACCAAATATAATCGAAGGTAAGATCGATTCAATGTGATAATAAAAACAAACGTTGATGGTGGTAACAAACGACATGAACGTTTTCTTGTTAAATAATCATTGTAATTGCTATGTCTGTAATTATGTAATTAAAGCAGTAATACGCAAGGGCATCTATGCACTTATATGTGATTTATGAATTTAATTGTCCATTAAAAGCTTTAGTTATGGTGAATCATGCATAGTTAAATCTATATAAAACTGGCTATGCTCTGTGTGTGTAAATTGTGCCTCGTAATGTTGAATTTCATTGAATTTCCATTGAATTTCAAGATCAAAAGATCTGGAGTATTTGGTCGGCATATTTACGGGGACTGAAGCAACATTAAATGAACAGTTTTGCCAGTGATCTTGGACCTCCCATTGATTACAAGTCGATGTCGCATCTTAATAAGTATCTGATGATGAGGATTCATAGACAATTATAAAATACATTATTTCTGATCTTTGACTTATAGTAAAACACAATTTTAGTTAAAGCACAATGTAGTTCTATCACTTACATAATCCATTATGTGGCACTTTAGGTCTTCGATTTGATAACAGCTGTACTAAAGGCTTAGATAAGAAATAATTTTAAACAAAAAAAAAATGTTATATAAAAATACATTTTTCCAATATTTCTTCCCATAAAAACTTTTAGCCAAATCACTTCAGCTTTTTTCCAGTGATTCTCTTATTATTGAATTACAATTCATTTATATTATATCAAACAATCAAACAATCAAATTGTCAAGCCTTTTTTACACAGGGATAGGCAGAGACAATGGAGCGCCACTTGCCACAATCCTAACACAACTCTCTCGCTTCCTTCACATCCACAATTATCTTCATATTATATATTCATAATTATATTTATACTAGCTGTACCCGCGGTTTTACCCGCGTTAAACACTGTGTCTCGTTACGTTACGTCTCGTTACTGCATCCCTCATAACATGAGGGAAAAAATAATGGATGCCTTCAGATATATTATCTTTTTTGGCTTACGTGAGACCTGTTGTTATATTTTGGACAATTTACTCAATAGCTTTATAAATGATAGCCTATATATTATTCTGATGTATTAGCTATATTATTTTAAAGTTTCATTAAAATCCATTGAGTAGTTTTTGCGTGAAAGAGTAACAAACATCCATACAAACTTTCGCGTTTGTAATATTAGAGGGCTAGTGTCTTGCAATAATTTATTTTAACTTAGAACGTTGGCATCATTAATATAGTATTAAAATGTTGTTTGGTGCCGTCGATAATGAGTTGGTGGATAACGATCATACAGTTATACAATTTCCGGGATGACCTGACTCTAAGATTTATTTATAATAGAAAAGCCTCTTTATCTACGCTTTTAACATGTACACCCATTTACCAATATATTCTTTGTTGTCATGTCTTTCTATAACCTTGGATCCTTGAGGGATGCGTGAAGAAGCAGCTTTGGCCGGCATAGTGACGGCGACTGAGGCAGCCATGAACTAACTTGGTTGTTTCAATTTTCATCACTTTTGGATCTCCTCTTGCTTATCACTAGGCGGGTCGAGGTCAAATGTCGTGTCACAATAAAAAGTAAAAAAAAATATTTTTTTATTCATTCTATTTATGATTTAAAAACTAAAAAATAAGTAAATATTTGGCAACGCCTAAAATATAGTATAAGAGGTGCAACTGGTCCTTACGATACAGGTTCGACCTAATGGGACCACAAGTAATAATATACAGATAATAAATACAATGATAGGATAAATAAGCATTAAATAAATATAAAAAAGTAATGCAATTAAAAGTTGTATAAAATTGATAAAAACTTTATTACGTAAAACCATAAAGCATTATCAGATTTTAAAATACTATAATTATTACAATTTCCTTTAATATAGTTGTTATAATTAAATAGAATAGTGCTTATCTAAGAAATCTTGATAAAATCTAAGTTATAAAGAAATAGGTAAAAAATTGAACAGGTTGATTTATTGGCTGATTATAAATTCAATGTCACAGTGTGCTGCAATGTCTTTTTAATAATTTCCTGATTCACTAAGAAGGCAAGGATAGTATTTAACTCTAGAACTAGAAAGTTTAAGAGTGGTAGGCAGTCAGTTGCTGGTTAATTGCACATTTTCAGTTTCAAGTGTACAGACCATAAAGTAACTCAGTCGCGTTTCAGAGTCGGCCAAAAGTTGCCAGTATAAACTAGGACGGTAGTGGATACGACTGATACTTGTAGTTATCCACCAAGCTTAACATCTGTCGGGGTACCTTATGTCGAGCCGCAATAAACAATTACCTGTAAATATAAATATTATTTTTTTTGTTTTCTCTCTCTGTCCTTACCTATGGTCTTTGACGCGAGGACGCTTCCGGAGGTCTGCAGGAACGAGAAGGGTCTTCTGGCCTTCCTGGAGGAGATCGGGTGGCTCCACTAAAGGAGAACGCACAAAGATACCGAAGAGGATTTCAAGTGCGGAAACGAGCCCGCAAACAACTACAACTTGGTCTTTGATGGATTACTAGAGGCCCAGGTTTGGGGTTTGTCAAAGAGCAATGGAGCGTTGAATTCTAGGTGTAAAACCAACAGATAAAATTCTTAAACCAATGCACCACGCCTGTCGTCAATTTAGGCACTCTCTGTTGGATTATATTATAATAATCAAAGTTAATAATATAATTACAGTTCGTGTGACGAATAGCTAATTAAAGAAGTGTAGAAATTATACAAAATCTTCCGGGATTGCTACTTAATCGTATTGCACATAATCGATACGTGTATCTCACTTGAGTTATTACGTAAAATGAACCATCGCGGTCTTAAAGAATGAATGGAGTGCGAATATTGCACGTAGCCCGTTGACAAAAAGTAAGCACTTCTTTTGCAAATAATTAATGAACGATTGCAGGCCAGATGACAAGGCGGAAATTTTACAATTTATTTTAGAAATTATAAAAACCTGATATTTTTTTAATTTTATTAATTATTTTTGTGCACTTCCCATAATTTAAATTGCTTAAACTTTGTCTGGTTGCTTGGAAGAGATCGCCATATTGGTGATAAGACCGAAATTTGTGTGTTGCATTCACTTTTGTGAATATAAGCTACACAATTTACACAATAAAGAGTATATCTATCTATCTATAAAGGTAAAGTTTACACAAGAAGCAAATCCCATGACAATAAGGTACACCTAATATAATTGCAATACTTATATAAGTAATTTAATATAATTGAAGCAGGGGTAGCGTCTGTTCCCATATTTAATTCCTATAAAAATAGGAATATATAATTCCTTGTCCCATATAAATTCCCTGTCCGTCTGTGCCCATATAGAGAATTTTCTACTTGTTCATATATGTGCCTGCAGTTCATACTTAATCACGAACGCTTAACATAAAACTTAAAGATCACGGGTATGATTCAAGTTTCACTTTCTCTGTGAATTATTATTTCTGCGGATGTGTACTGCGACATTGCTCGTTCATTGAGATACGTGCGTTGCATTATTGCTGTTTTATTGCCAACAACATGTTTAATTTATTAAATATTTTATTTACATATGACAGCATACACTACTTAGAAGTTTGTCAAAGAGTCATGGATTAACACAAATTGCCGACGCAACCGAAAAAGCCGCCAACTTGAAGTGGGAATGGGCGGGTATTGTCTGCCACATCAATCAATCAATAGAATCAATAGAAATTACAAATTTTGTAAATTTGATAAACTGACTCGGTTTTTAGTCACTGGCACTCTTGGAACTCCTCTTGCTTACCACCAGGAAAGTAAAAGGTGCGATTCCGCCGGCGACTGCTGCACTGCACTACTGGTTTTGTATAAGATTGATTCCGTGCAAGGCGACATTATTGCGACTAAATGCATTCGCTAAAGTCTTAGAACGTGGTCTTTAAGTACATATTACTACTGGCAGCGAGTGGTAGTGTCGCAAACCAAGAGCCCCAGGTTCGAACCCACTTGCCCTTACCGTAATATAATCGTATTTACATTGGTCGTCCAGTTTTTGTGATACGAGTACGAGTTTAGCAGCGTACCATAGAAACGTAAATAATCATAAATATGTGTATTGCAAAATTATTATAAGCAATTAAAAAGGAAAGTTCAATTTTGCAATGTCATGTCCCTATACTCGTATAACTATATATTTATGTATTTTATTGCTTAAGGTTTTTATTGATTTAGGTTGTTGAGGTGAAATAAATTATTAATTTATTAGTGACAAGGATTGACAAAGAAATGCTTTGATGGTTTGGGCACATAGAAAGGATGCGTAAAAGTAGATTGACAAAAGGAATTTATAAATCTGATGTGGACGGATGCGTTAAACAAGGCAGGCCCAGGAGGGTGTTTTCCGACCAAATCGGAGACATTTTTAAGAAAGCTAGGTTGCCTAGTGCCCATAACCACAGAGCCTGTATGAAGAGAATTGTGGATGTGAAGGAAGCAAGGGAGTTATGTAAGGATCGTGGTAGGTGGCGCTCCATTGTCTCTGCCTGTCGCTGTGGGAGGGGCGCGTGACAATTTGATTGATTTGATTGATTATTATTAACTTATATTTATTTAAGTCTGTATTATACATAAAGTATACATACTGTGATGGGACTTAATCGCATTTCGGAATCAGCTTGTAAGTTGCCAGTTCCAACTAGTCCTGCACTTCAGTATCAGTCACCTGTATTCATAGACCTCAATTCAGCTTAATATCAGGGCGTGGTATTGTCATATGTCGAGTCACAACAAAACAGATACTAGTATAGTTCTGTGAAACTAGTTTACGTTATATAGTATATAGATAGTACCTACCTATTATAATCACATGCGTCGATGTTTAATACCTACATAAAATACGGTAAATTGTAATACGGTAAATGCGGTATATGGTAGTAAGTGAGATAGTTTATTATTGTCATGGGGCGTTCTCACGGGGCGATTTCAGTTGATCAACTGCGAAATCGTTCGTGATTTGAACCGTCTAAACAGACTTTCAATCAAGTTGAAGCAATAAATATCTATTCAACAAAAGTTAAAGACCTTTCGACTTTTGTTGATTCATTTGATAGCTGACAGCGAATCGACTCGTCTGAACTTGTTCGTTCAACTTGCATTGAATAATCAGTCCATTCACTCAGTCAATCAGCGCGATTGAGTACCTATGTACTGTATATTGCGTTCCTCCATATACCAGTATTTTGTTTGTTTGTAAAATAAAATGTGAATTGTGGCGTCCGCGTCCACGTGAAAAATGCTAAAATGGACAGATAGTGTAATAACACGTGTTAATATAATTCGATTATTATTAAACCGTGAGAACGCTACAGTCAATATTTACTTTCGAATTTTTGTTAAACGATAAATATTGAACAACTAATGTCGCCCCGTGAGAACGCCCCATGACTGTCTCTGCGCAAGATCAAGCTCGCAGCTTATTTCGGGATGCCATAAAATTCGTTACTAGGTGCAAATTGCTAATTTTAGAGTTTGTAAAAAAAAGCGTGGCATACTCGTATTTATAATAAAAAAATGATACGTCGGCCTCGTTATATCTACAAAAAAAAAATATCTGTTACAAAATCGTAACAATAAGTCATTCAATGAATAAATTATTCAAATTGATAAATTTAATGAATAATAAAACGTTGAATGAAATATTATTTGAATAATTTGATTATTAATGCGGTATTGTCATCAATACATAATCAATTTCGCGATACGAACTCATTTATGATTTATCTAGACCATTGATTCCCAAAGTGGTCCAGGGGTACACGGGAGACTCGACAGGGTCTACGTTGGCGTGAAAAAAATTGGAGTTCATAAATATTCGTGGAGCCCCCCACGAATATTTATAGATAGTAAAGAACTAAAATGTTAGCTTGACTTCACCTATCAATGTAGGCAGATAATTAAGAAGCTCAGCGACCGTTACTTGTAAAAACTTGCATATCCCATATTCAGAACAGCGTGTCGAGACTTGCAAACTTCCATAGTTAGTTCTAATCTTCACATTTTTGTAGGTGGACCGGACCGGTCCACCGGAACAAGCAAAAAGTTTGGGAACCTCTGATCTAGACTAAGCTATTTTTGTGATAAAAAGGGGACAATTCAAAAGATTGTTTTATTATTATGGCTCGACATTATGACAGCTTCCTGCCTGATCTTAAGATGGAGCGCGGTCCATGAATGGATGTGTCTGCTACCACAATTAGTAGCAGTCACATCTATAGTTGCATAGTTGCCAGCCTGGTTGAAGCCTCAGTCTTCTGTATAATGTGGTCAATAGTGCCAAAGCCTTTTCGGAAACCAGTCATTAGTACACATTCGTTATCAGTATGTGTTTATAACCTTATAGACCTTATAGTAGTATTTTCTTAGATTTTGCGCGAACATTGATTATCGAATTAAACAAATTTTATGCGGCTTACTATCGTGGTCGTGGTCTCTCCGTGACCACAATGGCTGCAAAGCTCTCGCGACGTCGGAATAATAAAAAATTGTAAAATCAAAACCAAAATAAACACGATAGTAAGCAGCATAAAATTTGTTTAACTTATAGACCTTGTTAACATGTGTTTATTTTACGCCTGAGGTCATCCCTTAGGGCGACAACCTGGGGCTCTCCAAGTAGCGTTCATATAGACATCTCAAAGGCCAGCATCTCTTCTCTGTTCGCAAAAGTAATTTGGCGATAGTAGCCGAGATCGCCCGCTTGTTTACACACGTTACTACAAAACGTATTTGTTGAGGAAGACCTCGTTTTATAATATTTTTTACTATATTTGAAAGTTCTTTTGACATTTCTTTTTAACAATTATATTTTGTCATTGTCTAAAAATTCTTCGAGTAAAATCCATGTAATTGCTGAAATAGTTTATTATTTTCAACATTTTGGTCCTTTGAGCTGAATAATGAGCAAAAAAACAGCGCTTAAATGGATAAAACATATTAGACAATCAAAAATAAAGACGAAATTGTCGTTCGAAAATACGAACTAGATGTCTACGGGAGTCGGCCTGATCAGGTAATCCGTCTCAACTTGGGAGGGCAGGTTTGTAAGTGATTCCCCGCTGGTTGTATGTATTAAATATTACAGAATCCACTCTCAAGTACCGAATCCTCGGCGCCCAAAGAGGGTGGGCAGTCATTATAGAAGAGGTTCGTGTCCGGTGTGATTTGGTAAAGAGAGATGGACGACAAGGAAATGTTGGCAGGTAAGTCGGACGATGATAGTGTTCGCGATGCCATTCGAAAGCGCGGTTCGTATAAAGGTCGCTTAACCTTATTTAGGTCTTATTTTAATAATTTACCTAGTATATTGAGCAATATTCAAGTTCTGGAGTTAAAACTGAGAACACAAAAAGTATCATCAGTTTATGATGCATTTGACGATGTTCAATGCATCATCGAGGCTGCTCGCCCAGACTCAGAAATTGAAATCGCCTACCGTTGCGAATTTGATGATATATATTTTGAATTATTATCCAAAGCAGAAGAGCTGCTTGCCAGATATAATGGCCCAAAGCCAGGCTCCTCGCATATTCAAGACGAGAATTGTGAGGATAATGCCAGTACCAATAATGCGATTAGTGGCATTAAATTACCTACAATATCAATGCCTACATTTAGTGGTGATTATGAAAATTGGCTTGAATTTCATGACACATTTTTAAATTTAATTCATAACAATAAAACTATTACGGACGTGCATAAATTCCATTATTTGCGATCTGCATTGCAAGGAAATGCTGCAGAAGTTATCCGTTCACTAGAATTTTCTAGTAATAATTATAAAGTAGCTTGGCAAATATTATGCGATAGGTTTGACAATTCCAGGCTTCTAATTCAAAATCACGTAAAGGCGTTATTTTCAATAGATCCTATCAGACGCGAATCTGCAATATTGTTACGTCAATTGATAGACACGATTTCTAAAAATTTAAGAGCCTTGGAAATGTTAGGTGAACCCGTTATAAACTGGGATACATTATTGATATTTATATTCTCTAGTAAATTAGATTTTAGTACTTCTCGGGCATGGGAAGAAGAGAAGTGTAGGCTAGAAAATGTCACACTGGCTCATTTGATTAAATTTATCAAAAATCGTGCGGATTTACTAGAAACATTGGTGTTGAATAAACCCAATTATCAAATGTATAATAATTGTAAATATAATAGCATGAAACAACATAGTAATAATAATGTTAAGGCCCTGATTAACAATAATGGTAAAAAAGATGTTTTATGTATTTTTTGTAAAGGCGAGCATAAGATTTTCAATTGTGAAATGTTTATAGCTTTACCCATTGACAAAAGGGTAGCATTTATTAGAAAAAATCATTTATGTCTTGTATGTTTAAAACCTGGACATAAAAATATTAATTGCAAATTTTATGGATGCCGTAAATGCAAACGTAGGCATAACACATTATTGCATCAAGATTGCGATACAAATAATGACAGTCAATTGTATATTGAGCAATATTCAAGTTCTGGAGTTAAAACTGAGAACACAAAAAGTATCATCAGTTTATGATGCATTTGACGATGTTCAATGCATCATCGAGGCTGCTCGCCCAGACTCAGAAATTGAAATCGCCTACCGTTGCGAATTTGAAGATTGCGATACAAATAATGACAGTCAATTGTCAAATGATATCGAAGTAGCGGCTGTTGCGACTACGTCGGAGCCGACGACTTCATTGTCAATAAATAAAATTAATGCTAAGACTAATACAAGTCAAGTAATATTATCCACTGTCTTAGTTAATATTAAAGATGGTAATGGACAGTTTCGAGAGGTTCGTGGCGTCTTGGACTCTGGTAGTCAAGCTTCATTTATCACAGAGTCTTTGATACAGCGCCTTAAGTTAAATATTGATAATATTGAATCTCGTGTGACACCTGTCACTTGACACCTGTCAATAATGTCATTACGAAAATAAATAAAAGTACGCATGTTACTATGATATCTAGGATAAATTCATATTACAAAAGTTTTAATTGTTTAGTTTTGCCGAATATTGCAGCTATTAAATATGATAATAATACAGATTTAAGAAAATTGACAATTCCAGACAATATTATCCTTGCCGATCCTCAGTTTTATGATCCTAAGGATATAGAGCTTTTAATAGGAGCCGATTTATTCTGGGAATTATTGTGTGATGGCCGTTTTAAGTTGGGACAAAACAGCCCAATTTTACAGAATACAAAGTTAGGGTATATATTATCAGGCCCTATGCCTATTATTAGGGATGTAATGAGCAAAGAAATACGATGTAACTTTGCAATAAATGAAGACGATATTAATGAACAATTAACTAAATTTTGGAAACTTGAAGAAGTAAGCGAGTCAATTAAATTATATACTGATGAGGAGAAAGCATGTGAGGCTCATTTCGTTGATCATTTAACCGTAGAACAGAATGGTCATTTTAGTGTTTCTATACCATTGAAAAGAGCTGATACTGAATTAGGCGACTCTTACCGGCGTGCAAAGCAATGTTTATTGTCGTTGGAAAGGAGGTTTATTAGACAGCCTGAGCTAAAGACTAGGTATGTAGATTTCTTGAAAGAGTATGAACAATTAGGTCATATGACAGAAGCAGAAATAGACAATTCAGTAGTCAATTATTTTCTCCCACACCATGGCGTGATAAGAGAACATAGCACTACTACTAAACTAAGAGTAGTTTTCAACGCCAGCTCATCCACTTCTTCTGGGTTGTCATTTAACAACCTACAAATGGTTGGACCTACCATTCAAAATGATCTGGTATCCATTTTATTAAGATTTCGTACTTATAAATATGTTGTAACAGCCGACATTGAAAAAATGTACAGGCAAATATTTATAGAAAATAGTCAGCGCAGGTTACAGCAGATTCTTTGGCGACCTGATCCTGACCAAGCAATTAAAGCTTACAAATTAAATACTGTTACTTACGGGACAGCTTCGGCACCTTTTTTAGCTATTCGTTCTTTATACGAGGTAGGTCTTAAAAATAATAATAAATTAATTTCTGATATAATATGTAATGATTTTTATGTAGATGATGTTCTTACTGGTTCAAATGAATTAGATGAATTAAAATTCATTAAAAGACAATTACACAAAACTTTATTGTCTAGGGGTTTTAATTTAAGAAAATGGAGGTCAAATGTGACATTTGTTAACGAAAGTGTTAATGATACTTTAGATTTAGATTTGAGTAATATGGAATGCGCCAATACTTTAGGACTAGGTTGGAACTCTAGTTCGGATTGTTTATATTTTAATATTTTGACAGATGATGTTACTGCGCATAGTACTAAAAGAATAATTTTGAGATCGATAGCGAAAATATTCGATCCTTTGGGTTTGTTAAGTTGCATTATAATTAGGTCAAAGATTATTTTGCAGAAGTTATGGCTTCTCAAGGTTTCCTGGGATGATGTTTTACCAGAGGAAGTAAATAAGATGTGGTTTACCTTGCAGTCGCAGCTAACTGTGCTAAACCAATTAGTTATTCCAAGATTCGGAATTGTAGATAATGCTAAAATAATAGAAGTTCATGTATTTTGTGATGCTTCTCAAGATGCGTATGGAGCGTGTTTATATGTTAGGTCTATGAATGCTACAAATATTAATGCAGCTTTGTTAATTGCTAAATCTAGGGTAGCTCCCTTAAAGCCAACTACCATACCGCGTCTAGAATTATGTGGCGCTGTTATTGCTGTAAGATTAGCAGATAAAGTTTTAAAATCTTTAAGGGCAAAGGTACAAAGTTGTACTTTCTGGACCGATTCTGCTATTGTATTAGGGTGGTTACAAACTCAGCCATACAAACTAAAACCTTTTGTAAAGAATAGGGTAGCAGAAATACTTGAAACATCTAAGAATAGTCGTTGGCGTCACATAGGTACTAAGGATAATCCTGCCGATTTACTCTCACGGGGCATTAATGCAGAATCATTAAAGAATAATGATTTATGGTGGAAAGGGCCCACTTTTCTATGTTCCCCTGAAAGTGAGTGGCCGTTATCCAAATTTAATACACATATTAATGTATTGCCCGAATTAAAGGTAACTACGACTCAATGTAATATAGCATGTGATTCACCAAACGTTTTAGATTTTGAACGATTCTCTAATTATAATAGACTGTTAAGAAGTTTCGCTTATGTATTAAGATTTGTATATAATTGTAAGGCTAAAATTAGGAAAATGACTACAAGCATTGACGCTTTAGATACTGATGAATTAAATAGGTCATTTATAATACTATTTAAATTAGCTCAACTTGAATCTTTTCAAAAGGAAATAGATTCTTTAAAGAAAAATGATAACATTAAAAAGGGTTATTTAAGTAGTTTATGCCCATTTTTAGGCGATGACGGATTGTTGAGAGTAGGAGGAAGATTAGAATTGTCTAACTTTCTTTACGACAAAAAGCATCCTATTATTATTAATGCTAAACATCGTTTAACTGTACTACTCTTTAAGCATGAACATAAAAGACTTATGCATTGTGGATCACAATTATTGTTATATTCGATACGTGATCGATTTTGGCCTGTTAGAGGTAGAACCTTGGCTAAAAGGGTAGTGCATGATTGTTTATTATGTTATAGATTCAAAGCGAAACCGATTATTCCCCTTATGGGAAATTTACCGAAAGAACGGGTCACTGTTAGTTTTCCATTTCAATGTACAGGCATGGATTATGCAGGTCCGATAATAGGTGTAAATAAGAAAGGTAGAGGCGGTCACAATATAAAAGTGTATATAGCTATTTTTATATGTTTTACAACTAAATGCATACACTTAGAGTTAGTAAGCGACCTAACAACGAGCGCGTTTTTGATGGCATTGCGACGTTTTATCAGTCGTCGTGGCAAGCCTACTGACATTTTTTCCGATAATGGAACAGCGTTTGTTGGGGCGGATATTGAGTTGAGAAAATTTTTAAAACATAATACTCAAAGTGTACAGGATAGTATGGCTCATGACTCCATTAAATTTCATTTTATTCCGGCATATTCCCCTCACTTCGGAGGACTTTGGGAAGCGGGTGTGAAATCTGTTAAACATCATTTAAGGAGAATCTTACTAAACGCAAGATTAACATTTGAGGAGTTGTACACCGCATTAACACAAATTGAGGCTATTTTAAATTCCCGCCCATTGTCACCATTAACTTCGGATCCTGAACAACTTCTACCATTAACTCCTGGCCACTTTTTAATTGGACGGCCATTTACTTCCATTCCTGAACCCAATTTAGTGGAGATACCTGTGCATCGTCTGAACCGGTATTCCAGAATTTTGCAACTCCGTCAACATTTTTGGCAAAGATGGTCGCAAGAATATATTTCGGAGTTGCAAAAAAGAACAAAGTGGAATGTCCAGAATAGAAATTTGGAAAAAGATATGATGGTGGTTATAAAAGAAGATAATTTACCCCCATTAAAATGGTGTTTGGGGAGAATAAAAAAAGTATATCCCGGAAAGGACGGAATAACACGAGTGGCAGACATAGAGACTGCACATGGCAATAAACGTAGGTGTTTCTCCAAGATATGTCCTCTACCCATCGAAGTAAATACCTTACCTATCTCAAAGACTGTTGGACACCAGTCCAACGCCGGGGGGCATGTTGAGGAAGACCTCGTTTTATAATATTTTTTACTATATTTGAAAGTTCTTTTGACATTTCTTTTTAACATTTATATTTTGTCATTGTCTAAAAATTCTTCGAGTAAAATCCATGTAATTGCTGAAATAGTTTATTATTTTCAACAGTATTTTTATTATAAAACATTTGATTAGCCCCGAACTAAGAATATGGAAAGAATAGAATCTGTGCTAAAATGAGAACTAATTCAGTGTTATTTATCTCATTTGTACTATGTTTATACCACGCGTGACTGAAAGAGACAACTACTTGTAGTTCAATTCCTTTCTTTTAAAGGTTGTCACTACTTTTTTGCAATTACAACCACTTGTAATTGTAGTTGACTTTTAATACCGCCTAATTAAAAGTCACGTGGTAGTAAGAGTAGCGGCATAATTGTTCCGTCATCCTTTTTTGAAGTATTTCAATGTCATTTGTTAAAATTAGGTTGTCAAATGATCATCAAAACTAGTGACAACCTTCTAAATTACGAATGTAAAAATGTATATTCTTACCCTTCTGACTTCTTTTTAATGCCATAAGTGAAAATTGTATAAACAGTTGTATTTTGTAGCTATTTTAGGGCTCCTTCTATTTCTTAAGTACAAATTCTTTGGCTCCAAAGCTGTTTCATTCTGTACTTGCGCAAGACATATATTCTAAATTTATCAAAACCGCGGAAGTAAACAAACCAGGTTTACTATAATTAAGTTGCTATAAAAGCAACCGTTTTATATAATGCCCCCAATTATTTTAAAGTTAAGCTTTAGAAAATATATCGCTCTACATAATCCAATTACTAGGTTAAATAATATTATTAATTATTAATATTAATTAATTAATATTACAATAATTTAGGAGTGATAGACAGTGGTACCCAGTCTACCGATCCGGGGTAGTACCACCACTTACAAGTATATAGACCGCGAAGTGATTTGATCACGTTTCGGGATTAGCTTGTAAGTTGCCGGTTCCAACCAGGCCGGCATAGTGGATGTGACTGCTACTTACAGATATTCAATTGTAGTAGCAGTGACATCTATTCATAGGCCACACTTTAGCTTAAAATCAAGCTGGGTGCTGTCATATGTCGAGTCACAATAAAATAAAAAATATAAAAAAGTTGGTGGTCAGTTGCCCAGTCTAACGATCCGGGGCAGTACCACCACTTTCAAGTGTACAGACCGTAAAGTGACTTAGTCGAGTTTCGGGATCAGCTTGTAATTTGCTTTTTGACTAGGCCAACTGCTTGTACTTATATAACTGCAGAAGCAGTCGCCTCCATTAATAGACCGCACTTCAGCTTAACATCAAGCGGGAAAGAATAATAAGTCGAGCCACAATAAAAAATCTAGATCTGTAAATTATTTAATTTATCATTTATAACTATTTTGTTTAGTTCACTTCTGACATGACTGTACTAAAACGGTGTATTAAACTCGTGTATTAAAGTCCACTTCACTATACTATTTCAATCTTTCCGAATTGGAGACATCTTTAAGAAAGCTAGTTTGCCTAGTGCCCATAACCGTAGAGCTTGTATGAAGAGAATTGTAGATGTGAGGTAAACGAGGGAGTTGTTTAGGATCGTGGCAAGTGGCGCTCTTTTGTCTCACTTTCCCTGTGGATAAAATGCGGTGTTTGTTTGATTGATTAATCGTGAATAACAAAAGTTAAAAATGCATTTGTACTTTTAATGCAAGTATTTTAAGATAATTAACAAGGAAACCGCAACATCTTCAAGGACCAACTAAAAATAACGTTATAAAAAATAATAAACGTGACAGATTCAATCGTTAAAGCAATCAAAGTCAATTTAAATAAATTTAACCCTAACGTTGTGAACAAAGGTATGTACAAAGAAGTTAAATCACATAAATTATATCCAAGAGACATGTCAATAACCAGAATCGAATTTGACTTTTGTTAGTTTTGTATTTTATCTCTTTGTCGTTTTTTTAAAGCAGTCATTTGTGATTTTTTCATTATTATTACCTTTTATATTACACGAGAACTTTGTACTAATATTTACTTATCATCGATAAAATTAAATTTATGCACATCGCGTCGCCCATGTCTTAGAAAATGTGGCCTAAAAGTCTGCATGTCGCAAAAGCGTAATTTTCGGTCGCAAGTTTGGTACGCTTTCTTTACTTTTCCGTCTGCTACGTGATGGACCCGGTACCGGCATGGCACGGAAAATCTATGGTTGCAAAGAAAATTGTCTTATAATACTGTAATGTGATGTGGAATATATTTTCCCTCATTGGTGAGTACTATGTGCGATCAGTTTCTTATAAGAATATCATTGGTTGTATTTTCTTAGATTTTGCGCGAATATTGATTAATGAATTAAACAAATTTTATGCGGCTTACTATTGCGTTTATTTTGGTTTTACATTTTTTTATTATTCCGACGTTTCGAGAGCTTTGCAGCCATCGTGGTCACGGAGACCAAAATAAACGCGATAGTAAGTCGCATAAAATTTGTTTAATTCAAAATTAATAGTTTCTAACTGAAAATATTTATCCTATTCATTTTAACGAATATATGCGCATTAATACTCGCAAATAAGTGAATGTCATGGCATTAAATATTGATTCTTTATTATTTGAATGATTTTTCCCTAATTCTTTTTATGAATACAAACAATATTTTGTTAGAATATTTCTTTTGTATACTTATCTAATTATGTTTACAAAAAGTTTGTTTTGTTAAATACATACGATGTATGTGTTTATTATCGTATTACGATTAAACATTGTTTTTTTGTGAACTTTGTTGTTGACTGACTGTTCATTATTAATTTTATTTTTATTAGACTTATAAATGTGTTCGGACTGGGAATTGATGAGGTGTCAAATGTCTGGGAATATACATGGTCGATTCCTCGGTTTGAATTCAGTTATCTTAAGCATGCAACTTAGATATTTTCATAGAAAAATGAGAATTTTAATTTAGATTTAGTGTAAAATGTAGAAACTTGCGTAAATACCTAAAAACCGGTCAAGAGTGGTGAAGTTTACACCTTAGTTTAATAAAAACGAAAATCAGTAATAAAAATAAGTACGATATGTTATTCGGGATTGTTTTAATTAAATTATTGACGCTTGACCTGAATGCTTAGAAGAAAATTTTTATCAGTGGTAGGCATTGGTGCCCAATCTGCTGATCCAGCCTTCCACCACTTTCATTTCAAGTGAACAAACCGTAAAGTGACTTAGTCGCGTTTCGTAGTTCGTATATAAATAATCATACAGAATGCTGTACAAAATTCAAGCCCCAATAATAATAATAAAAACCTATCAAACAATTTAATATCATTAAGAACCTATTTGCGCTGAAAATCTTAAAAACTTTATAATTATGTACCTGATCAAAAGAATGACAGAATTAATTTTACTAATACAAAATTCTTCAAGTCTTGCTTCATGTTCATTGCATGTTTAATATAATTTGCCTATATCGAAATTGCATAGTAAAGCGGTCCGCCAAAACAGCTGTCTAAGTTAGCGAACCTACAACTTTTGATTATAAATCTCAAATATGCATTCATAACTCTGTTCCTAATGACTTAAAGTTCATTTTCTAAATTGCTGTTCAGTTATTGTAGACTTGTGAATTTCGTAACTCGGCGAACTAGTTTAATGCAAGTGTGCATTTTGTTTGGTTAACAAAGAAGTTTAGTGCCGTTCTAAATGATGGCCGCAGGAAATATGCTTTGGCGCTTATCGGAAGCGGCAATCTGCTCGTAAATGATTAGGAACAGATAGGCTTGTTGGATTGTACTAATTTGGTGGGATTGTTTAGTTTATTGTAAAGGTTACGAAATGTTAACAACTAAAGGCGACCGAGGTGCAGTGGCAGTGCAATGGTCACGCAAATAGAGAGCACGGGTTTAAAACCACTTGTCGGTACCAATGTATGTTTGATATATGTATATAATTTGGTTGTTCTGTTTCTATGATACAAGCACTTTAGTTAGCTTAGTATAGAAATGTAAATAATAATAATAATAAAATAATTAATACGTTATGTTACGAAATGTAATCGCTCACCACCTTTATATCTTACAATAAAAAAATGACAGCACGCCGCCTGATGTTAAGCTGGAGCATGGACCGCAGTCCATGAATGGAAGTGCTTTCTATGAATGGACTGCTAGCAGTGACATCTATTCATGGACCGCACTCCAGCTTAACATAAGGCATTAAACATAAAAAAAACAACATTACGATTTTCTTATATTTTGCGCAAACATTGAATTAAACCGCGCAAATATTGAATTAAACCGTGACCACGATGGCTGCAAAACTCTGGAAACGTCGGAATAATAAAATAACAGAAAATTGTTAAATCAAAACCAAATTAAACGCAATAGTAAGCCGCATAAAATTTGTTTAATTCATTAACATAACGATTATTACAACCATCTATGTAATTGAAATGTTGATCATTTCGATTGCGCCTTGTGTATCTTTAAGTGTACCTTCAATACTTTCATAACACAAGTCATGTAACTTGTAATAAAAAGTACAGGGGCCCGTCCCATAACAAATTACAAAATAATATTGTTAACCTTGTATTTTGTAATTTTATGTGGTTGCTTATGAATAACTTTAAAGAGCAGTTATTTGACTGTCGTCGACATTAATTTACTACGTTTCAGGTTTACATCGCTCGAAGAACCGATGGGAAAGAAAGGTTCTAGAGTGAAGAACACGAACGGGAAGACGCAGCGTAGGTAGGCCTCCTACTAGGTGGACTGACGACATAGTGAAAACGAATAACCAGTGGATGCAACTGGCATCTTGTCGTTCGAAATGGCGTTCTAAGAGGGAGGCAGTGGACGCTGATGATGATGATGAGGTTTACAAACGTGTATTTCTTGAATTTTATTATATGTATGATAATGTTGAAATTGTTATCCAGTAATCATTTAAAAGATCATCAGAATAGACAAGTGATTCAAAGCTAGGAAACGCATTTCTTCGTGTTCCCTCCGAGAGGACAACCCTCGCTGTTGTCCTCAGATGTTCTATTACTATCTGATCAATAATCTAGGATCGTATAGGTAATTCTTTACGCATCGCTTGAAGAATCCAAGGTTATAGGATGGAGAGAACATATGGGCTGGTAAAGCATTCCACTTCTCGATTGTTTTACAAAGAAACGATGCACCGAAACTTTTATTTTGACTGCCGATTCGGTCGACAGAATGGAATAGATAAAGTGCTATAATTTTGTGTATATAAATGTACTATCGTTGCACACAAGGACAAAGGCGGGATTATTGCATGAATTCGCAACCACAAAACAAAATTAATATTCAATTATGTTTCAATGTACCAAAATAATATGAAGTTTTTAGTAAATAACTGTTATTGTACTTCGTGACGACATAGGCTTACAGATTTTGTCACGACTTCTACGTCACGATCAGGGTTTTCACATTACAATATTGTAGTTTTTTTTGGCTAGTAGTAGTAGTAACCACGAGCCAGACATTCACTCGCTGGATATGAATGTAATTTCAATATGAAGGGATCATATCCAATATTCTCCTGATTCTCCATTGTCTCTGTATATCTTTGTGATAATGAAACTTGTGTCTATTTGATTGATTAACGCTAAGAATATGCAAAGGCGACCGTGGTATACTTATTGGCAGTGCAATGGTTACGCAAAATCGAGAGCACGGGTTCAAAACACTTGCCGGTACCAATGTATCTGATATAATGTACTTTAGTTGTCATAATTCTATAATACAAGCACTTTAGTATATAAATGTAAATAAATTAAAAACTTAAATATACGATTATCTTTTAAAGACAAAAGCTTTCAATTATTATTCTCGAGCATTCGTCGCTTATTAATAAAACTTTACAAAGATATTGTTAAATGTACAATTCGGAATATGTATTCGTAATCAATATTAAATTTTAATGACTACAGCAAAAGAACACATATAAACAATAATAAACCTAAACATAAAATATATAATAGCTTGTTTATAAATTAAATCTCCACGCTCGCTTAGCTTTCAGTTCTATACTTTCAGTTTTAAGTATACGATATTTCTACTAATAAAATTCTCTAATAGTAGTCTATAAATTTCAATGTATAGATATTGGTACGATAAGGGGAATTGTGGATGTGAAGAAACTGGGGGTCTACCCCTGTGGAAAATATAGCGTAAAATATGATGATAAACACACACAGCCTGATATTAAGCTATAATTAAATCCACAAGCTAATGCGACTAATGCAAGCAGCAGCCCCAGCCACTACACTGACATAGTTTAATTCCTTTAAGCTACTCTCAGGAAGCGATTGACACAGAAGAGTCTGACCAAGCCGAAATTACGCGCCCCTCCACTGCCTTTAAGCACACGTGCAACTATAAAATATGGATGAAACACACCGAAAATGCAATTGTAATTGGTTATTCAGTTGCTGTTTGGACACAATAGGAGGAGAACGATGATAAAGTATAATAATATAGTTAGTAATATTTGTATTCACACATTTAAATAAACTAATAAAGTGGAGGGGCGCGTCATTTAAAGTTAGACAAGCTATATCATGAACTATTTCAATTAGGGTTGTGTCTCCGGAAAACAATTAAACTTTTCTTATTGAGACTTAACTGCTGACATTGACCTGCCTAATTGTAAGCAAAGGTAATTCCAAGAGCGCTGAAAACTGAAAAAAACTCAATTCACGGTTATCTTAATAGCCGACCAGATTTCTAAATGTGGTACTACAGTAAGTTGTCACATTTTTACTGTCAGAAAAGTTACAGCAAATGATTTTGTTACGTAATCTATTTGTAATTTAAACTTTAAATCGATTGTTCCAATATTGATCAATGACTTTGAATAACAATCACGCTACATATACGAGTACATTGCATAGTGTTTGCACATAGAAATGTACATTATAAAATGTATATGTAATTTATTACTTACTCTTTGACCTTGCTTTTACAATATATTTCCTTTAATTTTTATCAGTTAACTATGTAAAAATATACATATTAAATAATGTCTTTATTAATTATCTTTTTATTTATAATTATTATTTGTAATTATTTTATTATTTGATTGTAATATATTATTTGTTATACTTATTGGTAGTGATTAACGATTATGACAAGCTTAATAAAATAAATATTTAATATATAATATACGCAATTATTCATTTTGTATTATATTTTGTCATAAAACAAACTACAAATTGGGTAGATAGTTGAAATATTGAAATATTACATTTTGCACTAAGTACAATGGAATAACCTATCAACATTAATAAACGAAACATTTTATAAACATTCTTTATATCTGAGAACACAGATATTATCTCCTATTAGATTTTATGCCTTGCTAGAATATAAATAGGTAGAGTACACACTACACGTGGCATAGTATGAACCGTAAATGCATGTATGAACAGCAACCTAAAACTGAGGATTTGTAAAACCCTTACTTAACTCTATCGCTTTCTTCACATTAAAAACTCTTTACATTTCATTCTCTAAATAGTTTTCAATAATTTTTACATATACTTTTCGCTATTAACGTTTTAAAGTAATTTTAAGTACAAATGACTATTTTCCTGACCTGAAAGCAGATATTATCAGACCATCATGGACCACAGCAGATACAGGTAATACCAGCGATATTTGTACGTTAAAGACATGTCAATAGGTTTTCAAACTCAAACATAATAACTCACACATTAAAACGTAAATGCGTGCGCTTAATAAGTATGTATATCTAAGAATAAAAAAGCTCTTTCGAATGTAAAAATAAATATTATACTTAGAATCCGCAAGAAAAATACGCGCTTTGTTGTATATTTCTTCTAAAATTTCATAGTACCATAGACAACCTTTGCATCGCACGATTGTCCCATCTATTGTGGTGCAGAAATGCAGTTATTATGTTGATGCAATAAAATGCAGCCACAAGGCGTTCCTGACTTCTATACTACATGTTCTGATACATGACATTATGATGTATGGTATGGTAACATATTTATATATTTATATGAATTATACTTGAAGAGTATGTATGTATTAGTTAAAATGTTATACTTCTATAGCATCGTTGTGATTTGAAACTCGATGAAACGGAAACGGAACCGATTGAAACGGAACCGATAAACGGGACAAACACAAACGGATTGATGAATCTATAGGATTTATTATACGTATTGTATTGTATTTATTTATTTGAGAACGGTAATGACAAACCTGGTCAACCTACGAATGTTAAGGAGCATTTTTGATAGCTGTTTACTTTAAAATGTAACAGACTTCGATCCATAAAACACATAAATTGATGATTTCTGTGCTTCGATTATTCGCCTCCGCAGCCAATACAAAGTTGTCTCAATGAAAATAGTGACAACGAATTTACTCGTAATTCTGTCCATCCCATAAGAATTAATTGATGCTAATGACTGATTCCGAAACCAGTCAGTACAATTTATTTTTAACTTTAAAATTGTTCTTGTATAAAATGATACAATATCCGAGAAAAAAGTAAGCGCTTGGGTATAAAGCATGAAAGAAAGTGGCTAAAAGGGCAATACCCGAAATAAAATTAGTGAATATCTGATTAATGTTGAAACTGCCTGATGTCACTTTCGATTTTGTACAACTTTCACTTACCTTGAGTATTGGGAGTCGGTGACCGACCGGCTGTTGACTGATTTAAAACAGCAAATATTTTGTATTGCTTGTCATTTTGTTTTCTATTTCGACCTCCACCTGATGTTAAGCTGGTATGCGGTCCATGAATAGAGGCAATTGTTACCGATAGTTAAACAACGGCTGGTTGAAACTGGCAACTTCAAAGCTGATTCCGAGACGCAACTAAGTTACCTTAGGGTCTGTAAGTGGTGATACAGCCCCTTGTCAACCACTCTTTGTAGCAAACACCCGCCTCTTTTTTTATTAAAAATATTTATATCAAATTATTTTTTTCATTCCAATTACCTTTATTATATATTTTTTTATATTTAATATTTTTATATTTATCTTAATGTCTAGCGGCATTAAGTTTGCATAGTGTTAGTGCATAAAGTAAGAAGTACAAAGTACTCCTACAAAAGCATAGTGAGAGTGACTGAGGCAACCGTGAACTAAGTCGTTTTTTTCTCCCCTTGCTTACCATCAGGCAAGTCAAATGTCGCGTCGCTAAAAACGTGAATTAGCGGAAATTGATGTCGATGACCTAAAAACTAGAATGTATTTTGTGGAGCAAGGTTATACATATCAATATATTATATAATTTATGCTAAGTTGTATATTTAAGTAAAATAACAATGAAAGATACCATAGAAACTGGGCGACCAAACTTATTTAAGTATATATTAAAGGTATTATGTTAGAATAAGAATAGGACGGGCTGTTGACTAACTTCACTTGACTGATTCAAAGGTGTCTTTTTTTTGACAGTTCGCAAAGAAAAAACACCATACTATGATACTAAAGTGAAGTTAGTTGGAGAGTTAAGCGTCACAAAATGGCGCCGATTCCGTCCTATTCTTTTTTTAATCGCATTATATAAACGTTAGTATTAAAACCTTATTTTTACCGGCCAAAAAAGTAGAGTAAGGTATAAATATGCAGGTAAATTAAGGTGTAAATAATTTGAAAATCTATTTAAAAATAATTTTAACAAAGAATTATAAATAGTTTGAATGTGTGTTATTTGCCATGTACCTATTTTTACACGCTTTTATTAGTTTGACTTGTATGTATGTAACTATTAAACGGTTGCTTTCAAATTAATTTTCTCCCACTTCTAGAGGTCTCAATGATTTCAAATTTTGTACACGTATTAAAAACGGATGACAATACAATAATTTAAATATATATATTGTTTTTGGCCGGCATAGTGACGGCGACTGAGGAAACCGTGAACTGTACCGCCTCAGTCGTAGGAATTCTTGGACCTCCTCTTGTTTACCATTTATTCAGTTTTTAGTTCAGATTGTCGTATAAGCGTTTTTATTTAGTTTTTTTTTAAATAAAGTTTTATTATTTTTCCATTTACATTTTAGGTTTTAAATCTATATAGCCTATATAGAATATGCCCTTTCAAAACAAGAGACGTGCAACATCCGATTGCAACATAAGAAGCCTTTTCCACTGCCTTTTGTTGAAAGCTTTGCTTATGAAACTCGCACTTTAATTTATATATACGACGTTAATAATTTTAATAGCAGCCTGACTTGACGTGTTATTAATTTGACTATATAGACGTGTTAAAATAAGAATAAACTATGATATGAGTAGGTTTAATCAATGAGGCGACCGTGGTGTAGTGGTAATAGGTGGTATCTATGATTGTACTTTGATCGTCCAGTGCCTGTGATACTAGCACGTTTGGTAACTTAGTATAGAAGCAGAACAGCGATTAAAATTAATATTTGGATGTACAATATTTTTAGAATTACTTTACAAAATAGACAATAGTTTTTTGAATTCATAAAATTGATAAATATCTAAACGCAGCGAATTTTTGAACTTCTAAATATCTCTCTGTTCTACGTATGGCTACCAAACTGACTGGGGTCAATTCTTTGTAACAACAGCGCGTCCAACACAATCCTCTATACACAAGCTCTATGGTTATGGACACTAGGCAACCTAGCTTTCTTAAGGATGTCTCCGATTTTGTTGGAAAAAACCCTCCTGTTTTCCTTGTTTAACGCATCCATCCACATCAGATTTATAAATTACTTTTGTCAATCTACTTTTACTCATCTTATCCACGATAAGTATCTTGATATATTAGTATGTTTAAAATGAAATATTACGTCAAGAGGTAATTAAGTTTGGAAACAACTATTTAGTGAGTATTCAAATTAGGTTCGCTCTAAAAATGTTAAACTAATTTATTTATATACTAAGTTCATAAATCTTACGATGTAGTGTAATTTAACATGATTATGAACATTCTAATACAGGAATCAAATTAGAGTACGTTGAACCAAAAGTATTCCCACTCAGTTCAACTCAACAATAATAACAAAATCCAGTTGTTACAAAAAGAATAATAAAGCCCGATATCTTTATTGTGAATATTCTCCCAAATTGGCAATTTGAAAGAATAAGAGTGCAAATACTGTATCGTTACAGACCACAAATCGTTAGACTTTACTTTATTTTATTTCTGAGTAAATTATATTAATAAAAAATATTTGTTAATAAAAAAAAGAGGTGGATATTTGCTTCGGGTCTGGTTAACAAAGAGTGGTAGGCAGTGGTGCCTAGTCTGCCGATCCGGGGTAGTACCACCACTTCCAGACCGTGAAGTGATTTGGTCACGTTTCGGGATCAGCTTGTAAGTTGCCGGTTCCAACTAGGCCGGCGTAGTGGATGTGATGGCTACTTACACTTACAATATTGAATAGCAGTGGCATCCATTCATGGGCCACACTCCAGTCTAACATCAAGCGGGGTGATGTCATATGTCGAGTCGCAATAAAAAAATGCTATAGAGTTCTTATTCGCTTGGATAATAAATTTATTGATAATAAGCTGACAGTTATTTAAAAAGCAAGCCTGATTAAGTGACGGCTACTGGGGCAACTGTAAGCTGAGTCGATATTTTTCAGTCGTCAGCAATCTTGGAGCTCCCCTTAATCTCCGCATTGGCTAATTTAAGTCATATTTAGTCAGCATAGAAAAAGTTATGTCGAATTTGTATAGGAAAATTCTCTAGTTTTTCAGATAGTTATTAAATAATAAAGAGATAAAACACCTTTTAACTAATTTCTTTTTATCAACCTTTTAAGTATTATATTTATGAATAACTGAGTTAGTTTAATTTCTTTTTGTTTTTAATATATTAATTGTCTTGATTTGAAATTTGGTCCAAAGAGAGAAACTGTTCACATTATGTGCCGTCTATTGATATGTGGTATACGAGTGTCGTTAAACAACTAAATAATATCAACACACAACGACCTCAGGAGGCTGTTGAACGAAGGACGAATACCATGTCGCAGGTATTCGAACGATGACTCGTACCCAAGAAAACGACAAGACAGATTTTATTTTATTTTATATCGTGACTCGACATTATGACAGCATCCCGCTTGATGTTAAGCTAGAGTAAGCTCTATGAATGGATGTCACTGCTCTACAATTCAATAACTGTAAGTAGCAATCACATTCATTATGCCGGCCTAGTTGGAACTGGCAACTTACAATCTTGCTTTTTATTGTGACTCGACATCTGACCTCGTCTCGCCTGATGATAAGCAAAAGGATGTCCAAGAGTGACGACGACTGAGAAAACCGAGTTTGTTCACGGCTGCCTCAGTCGCCGTCACTATGCCGGCCACTATCGCTTGAAGGATCCAAGGTCATAGGATGGAGAGAACACATGGACCGACAGGCAAAGCATTCCACTTGTCGATTGATCTACAAAGAAAAGACGCACCGAACTTTTTAGTTCGACTGCCGATTCGGTCGATAGAATGCGGATGCTTTCCCCGACCTGTGCGGGTATTACAGGAGTGAAAAGACGAGGTAGGAACAAATAGAGGATGCAGACTGGGTACCACTGCCTACTAAGTAATAAAATTAAAAATATTTGATAAAATAAAAGTTTAGTTGTTTGGTAAGTATTTATTACTTACTACAAGTATACTTTCTTAGACTTTTTAGACTTATAGTACAGCAAGGTTTTATTAAATTAATGATCTTATTTGAATTACGAACTAAACGTCTCGGCGCTCTTTTAACAAAGCAAGTGTCATTTCAAATTGTAAGCACTCGTTATAATTAGTAACCTAGTTCCCACCTAGTAACACATTGTGCATTAGACAAAAGTGTTAAGGCTTTTCGACATGCTTCTTGCGTAGAAGAAACAAGTAAGTACCTAACTAAACACTTATTTGGGGGTTTTTAGGGATTTAAAACAAATAATTTCTCACGGGGACCTTAAGACCTTAATAAATGTGTTGAAATGTCAATAGATTTTTATTGAAAATGAATTGTTATAAATTTTAGTGCGAGCTTCATAAAGGTCGGCACAACAATAATTAGATCGGCAGTAATTATGAAAGGTTTAGTATAAAATATAGATACCTATTTACATTTTTTATTATAAGATTAGTATTTTTTTATTGTTACTATATGTTACTAAAAAAAATAGTCCTGACACTAATGTTTTAATCGGAAATGAGGATTTCCTTTAAAAAATGAGGTAAAAGCAAATTGAAACAATGCTGATTAAAATAATAAGCATTCTGAGCATTAAGGTCTCGTGTCTTCCATTGTCCTACGTTTTAAGGTTAAAATAATTAGAAAATAATCCGCATAAGTCCTTGACGTTAACAGATAGTGCTGCAACAAATATATATTCGATTGATTTCTCTATAACTTGATGTGGTTGCAACCTGGTTTTGTTATCTATACTAATATTTTAAAGAGGAAAGATTTGTAAGTTTGTTTGTAATGAATAGGCTCAGAAACCACTGGGCCGATTTTAAAAATTCTTTCACCATTAGAAAGCTACATTCTTCGTCAGTAACATAGGCTATATTGGATTTTCATTCGGTTCCGTACGATGCGAAAACTATTGACAATAAATAAAATAGTGTTCTCATGATTACTCACAAAAAAGTCTGCTATGATATATGCCTAAAAAGGTTTGATAAAAAAGACTGATTATGTATGTGTATATACACTATATACAACAACATACTTTTAATGGTAGGTACAAAGATCATGTATGCATACATAAGAGAAAAACTGATTAACCACTAAGCGTGCGATGTATGTACCCGGGCAACGCCGGGTTACGCAGCTAGTTTATAATAACTTTATTGTGTTTTATATGAATTAAACAAATTTTATGCGACTTACTATCGCGTTTATTTTATTTTACCGACGTTTCGAGAGCTTTGTAGCCATTGTGGTTACGGTGAGACTAATGTGTTGGTCGTCCTGTCTGTTTGCGCAAAATCTAAGAAAAAAATGTTTTTATATTTTAATTTTTTAAAGATTTTTTAAAAATAATTTTCTTAGCAGTTACCTAACTTCAAATAGCAGTCGCATCCATTATACTAGTCTAGTTGGAACTGGCAACTTTCAAGCTGATCTCGAAACGAGACTGAGTCACTTTACGGTCTGTGTATTTGCAAGTGATGGTACTTACAAGTAAACAGACCAAAGAAATAGCGTGTTTTGTTCATATCTATTCCTATTCATAGTAGTAATTATATTTTTAATATTGACATTTCTAATTATGTATTGCACGACAATAATACATTAACAAATACATTTTACATATAGATATAATTACAATATAAACGATACGTGTGTCGTATTTGGTAACACACCAGTCCGCTACGTGTAAAGTCCCGGGTTCGATCCCAGTCGGAGCAAAGATTTGTTTAATAGCATTTAATTATAAAGTTGTCATTTTTTAAAATGAGACTAATGAGGATATTTGCTTTTTGATTATCCAGGTCCAGTCTGTAGTATATGTAGTTAGTACCAACACTTTTTAAGTGTACAGACAGTGAAGTGAATAAGTCGCGTTTCGGGATCGCTTGAAAGTCGCGAATATGTAACTCCAGTAGGAGTCACCTCCATTCATAGACCGCACTCCCTAACATGAGGTGGAATTCTGTCATACTCGTATGTCGAGCCACAATAAAAATGAATAAATATTTTATGTTTGGCCAGCATAGAGACTACACTTAGTTAATCGTATAATGAAACGGTTTCTTTAGTCGTCGTCCCCTTGCTTTCCATCAGGCAAGTCAAGGCCGCTGACCGGTTAGGTTGGGCAAGTTAAAACGATAATCGTCTCTCGTCGACGATTGACTAAATAATAAAAGTTAGGCTAAATCCACCAAATTGAGACGATTGATGATAATGATAAAACGTGTCGTCGCACAGACGATATTCGTCACAACGATTAATAGTCTCGTTTTATTGGATCTAGCCTAGCTTTTATTATTTTCACAATTGCCGACGAGAGACGATAATCGTTTTAACTTGCCCAACCTAACCCCGCAGATGTAGAATCACATTTAAAAAAAACTAAAACAATGAAAATCTAATTTAAAAAATGCAAGGTTTTGTAAATTTAAATTTAATGATGACATTGTTTATAGTTTTCATGGTGTAATAAAATTATCCAAAATTGCATGGCGCGACGATTGTGTAGGTTAAAATGTTCACGGTGACATTACTTGGTAATTAAAGAATATTACAACAACAAAATTATTATTAAACTAATTATTCATTTATTTATATAAGCAAGGAACTATTTGTAAAATATTATTACATAAATAAATATTATTATTTATAAATCATTAATGCTTCGATGGTTTGGGCACATGAAAAGGATGATTGACAAGATTTACTACATAAATCTAATGTGGATATAAATCTAAATTTGAGACATTCTCAAGGAAGCTGGGTTGCCTTGTGCCCATATCTATAATAAACATAGTTCGGATATAAAATTATAATTAACTAGCGGACCCGGTAGACGTCGTCCTGCCCAGAAATCCAGCGATACTTAAATATTATATTTTAGATTAACCATTTTCATTTTTTTTAATTTGCGTTTCCATAATTACTTTTAACGAATCTACGGTTGGTTCATATTTTTTAGATATCTCACCGTGAGGTTTACGTTTAACTCCTAATATTTTTATTTATTCAACAAGTCTTTTATAAAAATAAAAAATACAGGTTTTTTATATATTCTTTCTAGCTAGGCAATGAAAAGTACCGCTCAAAATGTAAGAAGTCAATTGTTCAGCAAATCAAATTTGGGGACATACCGACAGCAGCACCATCTACCGGGTTCAACTGTGTTTTCAGACCATCCAGAAACCCATTGAAATATACAGAGAAAATTTCATACAAATCGGTCCAGCCGTTTCAGAGGATTTACGTAACAAACACACGTATAGATGAATTAAATAGGGAAGATTATTTTTTACAGTAACCTCACCCTCTACAATTTGAATCCTATTGAAGAAAATTGCACCCACTCAACAAGTACAAAAATATACATTCATACCTAACACAGCTACAAGTAATAGACACTAAGTAAGTAGGTCAATGTCGAATATGAAAACATAATTTTTCCCTGTGAAATTAACCGTGAAAGTACACAATTTAAGCAACTTCAAACGCAAAAGAGTTCGTGCTACGATTTTGCGTAAGTTTTTCTTTAACGTTTCATAATTTTAAAACTGAGTTTTTATAATAGAATTTAAAGTTTATACTCTGTTATTATTATTAATTTGTTCTTGGTTTTATGGTTTCGATTATTGTATAGATTTTTTTGTAATTGTTTTATTTTTATTACTAACTCTTTACTTTAATTTACTCTAATTAAATTTTAAAAATACAATAATAACAATATGATTTTTAAGAAACACTTTTGTCAATTTTTATAATGTAGCTATAATAAAAGTAATTGTATAAACATTATCACAAGTTAATATTGATAACATATATTTTTTTAAAAGCATAAACAAAAAAAATGACTATGCAGGCGACTTTACATAAATAAATAATTAAGAAAAAAAAAACAAAATAAAACCGCACTTACCAGCAGTAAAATGAGCAGTACCATCCTTTACGGGAACAGCAAAAGCTACACCCAACAGCACAAAAGCTAATATCACTTTGACACTCATAATTTTTATTCACACAAAATATATTTCGACGTAACTACCAACCCGCGTCTGGGTGCATTCACGTCGTACGCCCGTCTCACTTAAGCTCAGTAACTCAACTAAACTCGTTGCAGTACTTTCTATGGCTTATAAATTATTGTTAGTTCATCGAATATTTAGTAATATTTAATAGGTGATAAGATTACCATTTTCAGCAATAACTGTGAAACGGATTCGCTGTTTCGTTTTGGTTAACTAATTCAGTGTAACATCTTGTGTGTAATAGATAATTTGTTTTCTGTTGATAACGATTGGCAATTGTTATTATCTTTTTACGTCACTAGAACAGTAAACAATTTACATTTAATTTAGTATTTGTGATTTTTTTAAATTTCTTATCAGATAATAAAGCAGTTAACTTAAGTCAGAGTTAACTTCAAAAAACTCAAACGACCGGCCAACGGTCAGCGCTTGGTTTGTTGCGCGTAAAGTCCCGGGTTCGCAATATTTGCACATATTTGATAATAAAAAAAAGAGGTGGATATTTGCTTTGAGTCTGGTTATCAAAGAGTGGTAGCCAATAGTACCCAGTCTGCCGACCCGGTGTAGAACCACCACTTACAAGCATACAGACCGTAAAGTGATTTAGTCGCGTTTTGGGATCAGCTTGTACGTTGCCGGTTCCAACTAGGCCGGCATAGTGGATGTGACTGCTACTTACTGTTATTGAATTGTAGTAGCAATGACATCCATTCATGGACCTCACTCCAGCTTGTCATCAAGCGGGGTGCGGTGAAATGTCGAGTCACAAAAAAAATTAAAAAAGTTTCCGAAGTGGTTTCCGAACCGCGATTTAAGAAGCTGTAAACCTAAAATTGTGGTTCCACTCCAGTCCACACATCGTTTAACTTGACAGAGAGGGGAAACGACTGACCACTAATTGACAGTGCCTAGAATACTTTTCTGCTCGTTTCCCCTGAGAACCGGGTGAAGAATTCGCACAGAACTAATAATTAATACTTCCAAAAATACGTAAAGGTTAGAAAAATATTTAAATATATGTACTAAGCTTAATCGATGAATTTAATAGAGCATGTTCGGATGTAGCAAAAAATTGCCATTAACCTGATTTTCATGCCTAAATGATCAATGAATAATATTACCTTTAGTAATATTAACTATTTTAGAATAAACTACGTCATGGTTTTATATTAGGAAGTCAATCAATAAATCAAATTGTCACGCCTTTTTCCCACAGGGATAGGCAGAGAAAATAGAGCTCCACTTTCCACGATTCTGACACAACTCCCTCGCTTGCTTCACATTCACAATTCTCTTCATACAAGCTCTATGGTTATGGGCACTAGGCAACCATAACTATAACTATGAGCACCAGGCAATCTTGGGGATGTCTCCGATTTGGTCGTTATTAATAGAAAGATTGAATAGATAATCCTTACTTGCGTGCGTTCAGAAATTTATTAAGAAATTAAACTAAGAAAAATATATCAAGCTGTTGAGAATTGAAAACAAATTGTCAATTTTGGCATTTCAGTAAAAATATATTGCTCAAAAACCTGTTGTATTATTTATAAAGAGAAACGATTATATGTCGAGAGTTATATTTTCGGTGGCGTGCGTAGCTCGACTAAGGACTTTAGTTAAATAATAACTACACGAAGATTAAGACGATACTGATTTAATTCTTATTCACAATGGTTTATATATTGGTGTCGAACAGTTACAAAAAAACATGGAAGATTCCATCCCATGATTCTAGCGTTAATACATTATTCTGATATTGATAACTAGTAATTTATTAATTTTAGTGATAAAAATATATTATTATTTCTCAAGGGATCCGAAGAACTCAGGGCAAAGTTCACATTCTTTCGTATGTCTGTTACGCTGACATAACTCGAGTCACAATAAAAAAAAAACTAAATTCACAATAAATTTTTGATTCACCCAACTTAAGTTCGCCTAATCTGTAACATAAAATTCATTGAATTTTAGGGGGTATGAAATTCGCCGGGTCAGCTAGAAAAAATATATTTTGAAAGATTTACACTTTCATTTCTTACTAAAAGTGCTTGTATCATAGATACTTTTTTATTCAATTAAGGTGGGGGATAGCCAGTAGCGTAGCGTGTCTTGGCAGGGCCCCGTATAAAAAAATGTTTGGGGGCCCTTAGGAGGGGTAAAGATTTCTCACAAAAGAAAATAAATATGTTTGCATATAATTAAAATAAATATTTATTCATCATTATTATCTATCTGTCACTTTTTCCAAAATTTTTAAAAACAATTCAAATAAATATACTCTCTCTTTGCCTTTTTTTTCGGCAAACTGATTTATTAAATCATTTATAGCTGATGATGACTTTAGTTTCTGTCTCCATTGACAATAGTGACAGGTCTGACAGGGGTTTTTATTAAAGCCTTGTAAAATTATACGGCAGATACGGCAAATACGCCCTGGGGATAGCTCTACCAGCCAGAGTGCAGGCTCTCACCGGCCTAAATCCCACGCATCCTCCAAACGTTCTCTGTGGTAGATAAAGCGGTCGCTTCTCCTATATATGACAGCTCGGTGCTGCAATGAATCTAGGTATCGAGTAGAATTTTGTCACAGCCGTCCCAAAGGTGCGAACAGTAAGTACTCTGCTCAAGAGCGAATTTAAGCCTCACATCAAAAGAAAGAAAAACTTTTGTATTTATAATTATATTGTAAACTTTATTTTGACGGCAGAAAACCGGTATGTATTGGAAACCGGGTATTGGGTTCGATTTCCAGTCGGAGTAAATATTCGTTTCATAGCGTTTATTTGTATTATAATTAATAAAATTATTAAAATGTACAAATATTTGTACATAGGCGGATATCCGGTTCTGGATACACAGACCGTGCTGTGACTAAGTTGCGTTTCGAGATCAGCTTGTAAGTCCAACTGGCCTGGCATAGGTTAACATTAGGCGGAATACTGTAAATATCAAGCCACAATGAAACATGTAAGAGTTTTCAGTAAATTAAACTTGGTGCTCCAACTCACGAATTCCTTTGCAGTTCTGATGTTATTAAGTTGGCGACTACTACTTGCAATTAACTGTAGTAGCATTCGAAGGGCGCACTCTACTTTAACACCAGGCGGCAAGCTGTCATATGTCAAGCCTTAATAAAAGGAAACCCTTTATGAGAGAGCCATAGTCACGCAAAGAGCAGTCAAGCAGTTGGAATCACAACCATTTCAAGCAACACAATTCGTTTATTGCACTAACGCCATCTGTTGAGAATAATGAGAAACCAGACGCTGCACGTTTAGCTTCTGTAATCGGTAGCCGCTAGATGTCACTAACAAAATTACAAATAATGACCATAGACGGCGTTAGAAATGTAATTATAATTAAATACGAAATGTAATTTATAATAAGCAGTTTTACACACGAAATAAATAAAAAGAATTCTGTGATTGTTCTTCTCTGTTCTGTGGTTGTACATATTACACCTCGAATGCTTGCGGAATAAAATTCCTCATCCCGCCAAATTAATTTCATTCACAACTTTACTGTTTAACCCGTGGTTTAACGGACAAAACTGAATTTTTTGCGACAGATACTTAGTAAATAAAATGAAAAAATACTTTTAAATGCGTAACCAAATTAAATTTAAACTAAACGCCATCTATTGTTTAGTAGCAATATCAAAAGCGTCATCTGGGAAAAAGTAGAGATCGCCATCTATCGGAGAGTAGCAGATACAATGGTTTATTACCACAACTACTAGATGGAGCTGTTCTGGAAACTATGATGATAATGATGATCTCCTTGCCTTGTCCGGCAACTGCAATTCCTTAAACAGTACTATGATACGGTCTAATGTGACTCGCAAAACCAATTTAGTTTTAAAAGTGCGGTTGCTGGGTACACAAAAAAGTTGTTCATTAGCGTATTAGACATGACATATGGTGTATAAGACAACGGAAGTTTTCCGTATTTGATTTTTTAAAATTTATTTTCATTGTGACATGGTCTCCGACCTCGACCCACCTGATGATAAGCAAGAGAGTCCAGGAGTGACGACAACTGAAAAAAAACGGATTGTTCACGGCTGCCTCAGTCGCCGTCTCTATGCCGAAAGAACTGTCAAATATAGTAAGTGCAGTCCATGAATGGAGGCGACTGCTACAACAGTTAAATAGCTGCATGTAGTAGAGGATCCACTATGCCTGCCTAGTTTAAAACGGCAACTTTCAAGCTGATTCTGAAACGCGACTAAGTCACCTAACGGAAAGTATGACCGAAAGTAGTGGTACTAGCCCAATAGGCAGACTGGGCATATTCCGCTCACTGTCTGCTTACCATTCTTCTACACCCAGACCCGGAACAAATACCTGACATTTTTTTTTGCTACGAGTATTAAGTAACAAATATTTAAATATGTAACCTAAGTATGAAATATTGTGAATACTTCTATGAAACAAATCTTTGCTTTGCTGACCGGGAATCGAATCCAACTTATCCCGGGATCTGGTCATCTCTGGTCATTTTTTATTTCTTAGTAGGTAGGTAGGTAATGAAAAAAACAACAGTTCGCTCTATACCGTACAAATTTATTTAAATTTTAATACGGATAAATTATAAAATAATATTTATAATAAAATCAGGCAAATATGAGATTAATTTACAGCATTTTTACTCATTAAATTGAAAAACACAGCGGGATACCAGGAACGATGAGCAGTTACTGTATTCTTACAATTTTCTTTGCGCACGCCATTTTTAATTTTCAAACCATAACAATAGAGTGAGTATTACAATGTCAACATTCAATTTGCAAAAATATCGTAAAGAATTGTTATTCTCTAATAGTAAATAAGCATATACAGCTGTCAAGCTAATAGATCTATGAATTAAACAAATTTTATGCAGCTTACTATCGCGTTTATTTTGGTTTATATATATATTTTTTTATTATTCCGTCGCGTCGAAAGCTTTGCAGTCATCGTGGTCACGGAGAGACTGAGGTGTTGGTACGGTAAAAACATTAATTTCAATAGAAAAGGTTGGCGATTATTTAGTACCTGGAACCCCATAATACACAAACTCCCAAGTCCAGCTAACTGCCAAACCAGATGACACCGTCAGTTATTTTTGCAAAAAAATTAAATAAACCGGGAACAGAAAAACAAAATCAAAACACCAAACGGGGTAGTTTTGGAAACAATAACAGCATCAACCAATAGGACGACCAACACCTCAGTCTCTCCGTGACCACAATGGCTGCAAAGCTCTCGAAACGACGAAATAATAAAAAAATGTAAAATTAAAACCAAAATAAACGCGATAGTAAGCCGCATTAAATTTGTTTAATTCATTAATCAATGTTCGCGCAAAATCTAAGAAAATACTAATTGATCTATTCACATAACAGAGAAAGATATAGATTTCATTTTTATTATATCCTTCTCTGTTCTGTAAGATCAATTTATATTTAAATAAATTAAATAATAAATTATAACAACCATGATATATTGTTTGTCAAAATAAACATGTAAATTACTATATTTATTGTATATTTTTTTTTGGAAATATATTGCAAATATAAATATAATATTCTGATTTATAAAACACAATGTAATAATTTATAATGACTATAATTTACAAGATCAATATAAATGTTTATTTACACCACGTGCATCTACGATCAAAAATATATTCAGGAAAAAATAATATATTTCCAAAATGAAAAAAGGAAATAAATACAATGGTATCAGTTCATTTAAAACTTATATAATAACAAAATATAAATAATACAAATGACATGTATTTTTATTCAAACTTAAAATTTTATTTGATAAATTCTTTTTAAATTCAATTAAATTATATAAAATAATTGTGTCATGTTTCAGTTAAGCTTACTTAAAAATAAAAATAATACAAGTATGTACTTATAACTAATCTAAAAGTCTTTTTATCAACTGGCATTTTCATATGTATTTAAAAATCAAAAAAGCATCACGTTTTCAGCTTCGATTAAGTCATTCATTTCATTTTAAGCTTTTGTATGATAAAATACTTTTCAAAAAAAAATGCTTTACGAAACAATTTTACAAATGAAGGTCATTCATACTACATACTACTGCTAAATACTCAGAATGTGTATATAACTGATCAATTAATAAAATAAAATACGGTGATTTAAGGGGGTAAAAAAATATTCTGATTTTTAAAAGGTTTAAAAAGTTGATAACTGGGTAGTTATAGTGTATAAAAAAAGTATTGCATAAAGATATAAATTAAATTAGAAATAAAAGTAGGTAAATAAAGTAAAATTAAGAAATAAATTACTAAACAGTCAATATTTTAGCTATTTTGTCTTCAGAAATGCGAAGTTTTTATTATTATTAAGTAGTAATATAACTGATCTCCAATAACACACATTGCTAACAACAATTTTTTCCATGTGACACGACATCTGACCTCGACCCGCCTGATGATAAGTAAGAGGAGGCCCAAGAGTGACGACAACTGAAAAAGCCTTAGTCGCCGTCACTATGCCGGTCAGAGAAAGCAGCTAAATGTTTAATTAGCACCTAAGGCCACTTAAAAGCTTAGAAACTGATATATTGTCACGGTTAAAAAATAAATCATTTTCAATTCTTTAAACAAAAAGCTAAAATAAAACATAGATTTATAAAATATAATAATTTAGCGTAGAAGTAAGAAAAATAGTTTCTTAAAAGTAATAGATTAGCTTCTAAAAACATATTCGAAGTATACAGAATGTCTAATAAATCGATTATTTTTATATTTGATTTTCAAAATTCAATCTACGATTCGTTTTACTCGTTAAAAAAGACATCTTTAGGTAAGATTTTGGCTTAGTCTAGAATCTCAAATATTGTTTTTATGAGTGTAAATAAGCCCCATTTTCTAAAGAACTTCAGAAGAGAAAACGGTTTAAAAGGGCGATGTGAATTTATTGTATTAAACAAATTTTATGCGGCATACTATTGCGTTTATTTTGGTTTTGATTTTACAATTTTTATTATTCCGACGTTTCGAGAGCTTTGCAGCCATCGTGGTCACGGATGTGAATTTAGTAAAATAATTTAAAAAAATAATGTGATCGTCGACTTAATAGACATCCTTGTATAAAAAGAGGAACAATAATTTACAGTACAACAATCTGTGAGATTATTTACTATATACTTAAATGCTAAAATAAAATAAATTAAACGTTTAAAAAAACTAAATATCACAGATCATAGTACCCAATACTTATTGAATAATACACTACCTCCGAATAAAAAGAGCACAATGGATAGATATCCTTTTAAATTAATTCTTAATTTACTGCTTTAAATGGATTGTGCCTATTTTAATTTTCAGTAGCATAATTTAGGGTTATTAAACATATTTAAGTACTTTGTCTCATGCTTTATACAATGAGAAAATTCTAAATTAATTTGACTTAGTCCAGAGTCCTTTTTTATATTTACCCAGTTTCTTAACTAATGGTCCTATAACTAAAGATAGCAATTAACTTAATCATTCGATTGATTGGTGGAAAGTGGCAAGAATATGGACCAATCATGTGTCAGTTTAGTAAATTCTAAAAGGTGGCCAGTCATGAAGATCATAGCTTAAGAAACTGAGAAAATGTATTAACTATTTACAACAACAAAAAAAAACTACGCTAATGTCACAGGAAGGTAAACTAAGCAGATTTTCTAACAGAAAATATGACTTCAATTATAGCCTAAAACAATATATTATTTTGTATTTAATAGTATTAATTACTAGTTTAAAGTGTACGTAATAAAAAATCCATAATTTAAGGATATCAGTATACAAAGACATAAAAACCCAAAGTATAAATAATAACAATTTTAAGAATAGGTATTGTAATAATATTACATATTTTGCTACTATGTACAATGTTTTGTAATTTGTATTTAATTAATAAATGTGTATTACATGTAGTGATTATTTTAAACATAGGAACCAATGATTAAGATATAAAGTTAGGAATATAATCTAATAAAAACTATATGATTTATTTACCATTAAAATTCTTATTTCCTGTGACATTATTTTGCCTACCGAGTAAAATATATTTGTATACATTTGACCAATTTGTCAGATCAAGTGGTTAATAATAAAATTACTAACTAATAAATAAATAGCGAGATTAGTATTAAGATGATTGCTTTCTTTTTACCCTCTTACTTCTTCTTTCCACTTCCCTTTTCCTTTTAACGCAAAAGTTGCTTTCTGGTTTCAAAGCACATTTGAATTCAGCTATCCAATTTTTGATTGTGTTCTGGAATCTACTGAATGCTATTTGGTCTTGTGTGTAAATTACACTGTCACTACCCCTGAATTTGAAACCATCCGTAATTATCTCCTTAGCTGGTGGCATTTTTAGTTTTAATGCGACTAAAGAGTCGTTGAGTTCTGAAATGGTCGTAGTGATATTGACCATTGTTTGTGTTATTAGTCTTTCACGATTTTTAACATAGTAGAAATCTTCACTTTCATTCAAAGTTACATTCTGTAAAAGCTCGAATATTCTCTTTTCCTTGATCAGGTACTGATACAACCTCGGATACAAAATTAAGAACTGAAAGAAGCAAGACAAAAAACAATGAATATTTTTATTTAAACATTACTATTCATGTACTGGAATTGCCTGGGATAATATAAATTTGTAAGTGGATACGCGATTTTATTTTAAGAACTATTTAAACGTCTCGTCGAAAGGGTTTGCCTCTTAACTTATAAGGAAAGTATGTCTTGTGTACTCGTACTACTAACATGCTTGTATCACAGTAACAGAACTACCGTAGTACTTATATCATCATATCAAACTGGCCGGCATAGTGACGGTGACTGGGGCAGCCGTTAACAATCCGTTTTTTCAGTCGTCATCACTCTTGGACCTCCTCTTGCTTATCATCAGGCGGGTCGAGGTCAGATGTCGTGTCACAATCAAAAAAAATATATACATCGGCAAGTGTTGTTGAACCGGAGGCTTTTGGTTTGCATGGCCCATTCACAACCACTACACCGCGGCGCTATTGTTAGACAATAAACAAAGGACGTAATAATTAGGTTTGTATTAGCAATAAAACATTTTGTACAAGTGCAAGATGATCGTGGAAATGTTAATATCGTATAATATTTTATTGCAGTGTTAATTCGTGTCGAGGCTAAATGCAAGATGCCATTACGTCACAATTGTAGATTTATTTTATAATGACAAAACTAACTTGGTGATTCATTTAACACATTTTTGGTGGCTTTACAATATGACAGTATCCGACTAATGTTTAGCTGGTTGGAACGCGAATATTTCGAGGTGTTGAAATGCAGACATTAAGGAGTGTATGCGATAGCGAATAAAATGAGAAATAGCACAGTGCGCGATACGCGATAGATGTAGTTTGAAAGAAGATGTGAAAAGGATTGACAAATGAATACGTCGATGGTTTGGCACAAGGAAAGGATGAATGAAAGTGGATTGACGAAAGGAATATATAAATCTGATGTGGATGGATACGTTAAACAAAGCAGATGCAGGAGTATTTTATATTGTTTGCTTGAAATACCTGTATTTTAGATGACACTTAGGAAGTGGGCATATGAATTCTCTCTTAAAAGAAATGAATTTGTAACTTTACGTTACAAGTCCACGGTGTTAAGTTACACGGTAATATGCGAAGAAAATGTTTAATCTACATCTTTAAGTTGTTTTTTGGAATTTTATAAATTTACAGACCCGGAGCAAATATCCGCTTCATCTTTTTCCATTAACAAATATTTTGTAATATCCACTAATTATTAAATATAATATCAAATAATTTATAGTATAAATCAAATCTTTGTTCGAACCTTTGGCCGACATACGAGTAGTGACGGTGACTTGGGCAACCGCCTACTGACTCGGTTTTAACAGTCGTCGGCACTCTTGGACCTCCTCTTAATTACCATCAGGCAGGTCGAGGTCAGATATTGTTTCAACATAAAAAAGAACAGGGAACAGGGTACCTTAGTATAGAAATGGTATCAAAAACAAAAAAAAATTATTGTCATTATATTTTAATTTTTTATATTTCTACAGAAAGCTAATAAATAAGCTTATATTAATTAGATGACTAATAAGTATTGCGGTAGGTCAATAAAAATGTGTTTTTCAAATATATAAAGCAATTTATTGTTTATGTATTCTCGCTGTAACTACAACAATGACAGAATCTAAGTAAATATAAAATACAGGTAAATCCTGTTTCATATGAAGGTTGTACGATCACATAGGTAATGATTCTGGTTTAAAAATGCATTTAAAACAATTGATATTTATAACAACATTTTTCTGATGTATTTTTTTTATTAATTTAAATATTGCGATTGTTATATGAATTGTTGCGCCTTATTAAAATTATTTTTTTAAAAGACGCGACATTTGACCACGTCTTAAGGGAGATCCAAGAGTGCCTACGACTGAAAAACTAATTCAAATTTTATTCGACGGCGAAATCGAATAAAAATCTATATAACAATAATAAATTAAAAATCTATTAAAAATCGTCAATGTAGTCGTCAATTAAATACGCATTATTAGGGATAGCTCATCTTGATCAAAATTAAATAGGACCACACGGGATGCATGAGCTTTTGAATATAATAAGAATCATCAAAATCGGTTCACCTAGAAAAACGTTCTGAGATAACACACATAAAAAACATAGGGCCGAATTGTATACCTCCTCCTTTTGGGAAGTCGGTTAAAACCACAATATCGGTACACAGCTTAATAAAAGAGGCAGATTTCTAACACACGAACATCGGAACACGGTTTTGCTGACTAATATTTTAAGGAAACAAAATATTCAATTAAAATGATCACAGTCATCCATTAAGCAAATAATTGTACTCTTTAATAGGACAGTGTCATTTGTTCCTGGAACTTCCTGAACTAATTGGACACTCACATAATAATCTGAATCGGGTTACAGTTTAATGTGTCACCAGCTGCCATAATTACCTTATCCGTTGTATAATTATTTTAAGTTTATATACAATGTTAGGAGTCTAATCTTTTTTTTATATACCCACTACATGTGACCGCACACCGCTTGATGTTAATGCCACAGCCTAATTATTACAAGGCGATCGTGGTGTAGTGGCAGTGCTTACGCAAACCGAGAGCACAGGTTCAATGTTGGTACAAATGTATTTTTGATATATGTACTATTGTTTCTCCTGTTTCTATGATATAAGCACTTTAGTAGCTTAGTGTAGAAATGTAAATGAAAATAATGTCTGCAGCAGCATCTACTATGCTGGCCTAGATAGTAGGTATAGTCAAAGTATTTTTTTCATGTGATTCGACCAGCCTGATTCTAATATAGTTTAGTTTAACGTATAAACTAAAATACCTAACAATAAAATAAGTCATTAAAACCTAATTCAGAATAAATATCTAAAAGTAATCGAAGAAAGTTCAATCGCTAACTATGAATAATTTATATTATTATACATAGGTATAACCAAACTTCGTCTAACCAAAGTAGAAATGAATAAAACAGTGCAAGAATTAACGAGCCGATAGAAATTTGTAAAGCATTCTAACAATTTCTCCATAAATAACGCCTTTTATTCTAAATAGAAAATGGCCGCGACCAAACCTAAAGTCGACGTGTGTAAACACGAGGAAGGTATTCAAACTGAAAATGCAACAATATACTATATTTGCTTCAAAGGGTCTCGGTTATACCTTCGGACGTGTTGTCGACAAATGCTGGCAACATAAGCGAGAATTCGTTTCACCTAAAAATTATGTGTTTTTAACATTTCATATTGTTTTGTTAAATCGTAAATACAGAACAAATAATAAACCTATGTTACATTTATTCCGGCGACCACTACGAGTAATATAGTAATGTTATTTGTGAGTTGAAAATAATGATTTAATAACAAAGGATTTAATAAAAATAATTTAATATTAAAAAATCACTATAATTATAAAAGGTATATTGAATAGGAAATAGCCATAATATTCTTTCACTTATTGTAAGATTTAATGTCTCATTTGAACGGCATTTAATTTTTAAACAGTAAGTCAACTAAAGCCGGCCCAATGCCGAGATCACTTGAATTCTAACGCTTTCCTTGGGCCAAAGATAAATATTTGAATTTGTAAGTGCCCTTCTATATTTACGTTCCACGAAGCACAGAATAGAATATTGAACCTTAATTATTTTCGATTCTGTTCATTCATCGACAAGTTGTTAAGGAATTGTTTTAGTCTGTGGCGGGAGTTGATGGTGTAACTTAATGTGAACGATCATTGAACACTTCGTTAGTACACAAACTTATTGTCTCGTATATTATTTACTTGTGCTTACTAATTAGT
The DNA here is from genome assembly GCA_905220615.1 of Tinea trinotella. NCBI lineage: Eukaryota > Metazoa > Arthropoda > Insecta > Lepidoptera > Tineidae > Tinea > Tinea trinotella. The sequence goes on from HG992314.1 coordinate 9,382,929, forward strand.
GAGTACATAATGAATATTGAATAGAAAGTTTCTAGTCCAGATAGTATGGTGTTATGTCAATATTTATTATCCGAGCTCATAGAACTAGATCAATGCATTATTAAATATCTAATGAATAGTCGCTGTTTATCTTAAATATTTACCATCTTATTGAATTCTATGAATTACAAAAATACGTAAGAATTACGTCACAGACACATCGAAAGACGACATTTACACGATATATGTACATGTTTGTATTTCTTGAGAACAAACGCCGATCGCGTGTGCAAAGCGAAATCTTACGTCGTTCATCTATGCAAATTTCTTCGAAACTTAGCAGAAACCTTTAGCTGGCTTTTTTATTTGCCTGCCGTCGAAGTTAACCATATGCCTCGCTTATTCGCATTTTAAAATGAGCCTTCATTTTTTACTAAAGACTAGTCATCATACAAAAAAAGTTTTCGGTTTTAACATATGCAATTCACATTGTGTTCAATTTCAATGCATGTAAAGCAATAATATAATTAAGAGCAATATAATTCTCTGCAATAAAATCGTGTTTACGGCAAATGGGTAGATTTTTCTTACAAGAAAGGCGGATACCAAGATTAAAGGGTTCCACTTCTAGTTATTGCCCTTAAGTACGATGTAAAATGCAAGTGAACTCATTACATTGACCGGGTACTTGTAATTTGGTGCAGCGAAACCCCATTTAGTTGGCAAAGTAAACGGCTAATGTACGCGGGAATACGCTCGGATGGACGTTGTAAAATAAAATGTAATAATAAAATGAAAATAAAACTTAAAAGTGAAGGCGACGGGATGGAAAACAAAGAACAAGATGGGCAGGACCACCACACCCTCAAATCAACGCAAACCATTCATTTCGGACAGCTACACGCTAAACTTTATATTATAATTATGTATTTTTGTGATATTAGGTATATCGAATTTCGGACATTCGTAGCAATCATTTGAAGAAAATAACGTTTTTTAAAATGGGACTCAACGGTTGTTAATATTATTTGTTAATAATATTAATTTATTATACGTAGATACTTACTCTGTCTTTGAGATTAGTTCGTCGCATCGTTTCACTATTGATAGAAACAAAATTAACTTTTGGTAACCAACTCGGGTTGCCAGAGCTATATTTCTTCATCGTGTGGTAAATTTCATAGAAGTTTTTTTCTACATTCGTCAATGTTTTAGTAATTTTCCATGTTTCAGTTTTGTAGGGCGTGATAGGTTTCTTCGGTCTCGTCAGTATTGACGTTGATAATGCTGTTGTATAGTTATGCTTATGATTTATTCTATTATTATGGTGTCTAATATTATGATTGTCATTTAGAAGTCTATTATGACGCTTTTTGTGTGCGTCAGGTGGTCGTGGCGCGGCTTCACACAGCGATAGGCACATTATAACGATAACTAATATCGAAACAGTTACCAAAGGCTTTTTCCCAAAACCTGAAACAAAACAGAGAATTATTATAAAAAGCAAGAAATATATAAGATTATGATTTATACCAAATTATCATAAATAATTTGGTTATTAGCCTAGTCCACCGATCCGGGATAGTACTACTAGCTACAAGAGTACAGACCGTAAAGTGACTTTGACGCTATCAGCTTGTGAGTTGCCGGTTCAACTAGGCCGGTATGGAGATTGCATCTGCTAGTTATTCACATTAGGTTAACATCAGATGGAGTGCTGTCAAACCTCAATATAATACCTACATTTAAATTTATATTCTATGCTACCAAACAATATTATTTTCTATTGACTCCGTTTATATGCATAAGTAGAGAAGACTGCCATGCCGGAGGAGGTCGAAGGGGGCAGTGGAGTGATAGAAAAGTGACTGTCTAAACTTGACAGTGGCAGTAGCGGTAGACAAATATAATATATGTATATATATAGAATTGTATTATCTTATTACAAGATAAGATAATTGTTACGATTAATTGGGCAATAAGTAGAAAGATAATTTAGTCATCAACGAACTCGTAGAAACATGTTAAGAGGTGATTGAATTTAAATAGGTATTCATCGGACCATATTAGGTTCTACGTATAAAAAAAACTGTTAATGTTATATTAAGTTAATCATGTCTAACCTACAAAATTGGAATTAGGATACAGAACACTTAGATTATATAAAATACATATCAAATTGTCACGCCTTTTCCCCACAGGGATAGGCAGAGACAATAGAGGGCCACTTGCCACGATCCTGACACAACTCCCTCGCTTTTCTTACATCCACAATTCTCTTTATACAAGCTCTACGGTTATGGTCACTATACAACCCAGCATTCTTTCTTTATAAATACCACTATACTTAAAACAAGTAATTAGTATATTAGTATTAATAATAACAATAAATATAGTGTAACATTATTATTAACAATTAGATTGTCTGATGGCCGATAAAACACCTATAAATGAAGCTGATGTAATGAATAAGCTATTAGAATGATACAATTATGACGTCACTCGCATCCAGAGTTCAACCACATTGCAAGGACCATACCTGGTTATGTATAAATATATACATGTATCGACTAAACGTGCTGTTATCATTACATTACAAGACTAAAGTATTTAGGTATATCTAAGAAACATTGATATCAGTAAGGGGGTTTGCACCGTCCTCTATTCATTAGCAAGGCCAATAAAAAGCAGATTAGTCAATGATATTTAAATATCTTTTCTTAGCTTTAACTTAACTTAATCTTTCTTTTACGTCTTTTTCTTAAAACATCATTGAGATTAGTAGTAATCGTGATTATCTTAGTGTCATACATTATTGTAGGTTTAAGGAGTGGCAGGCAATGGTACCCAGTCTGCCAATCCGAGGTAATACCACCACTTACAAGTATACAGACCGTGAAATGATTTAGACGCGTTTTGGGACTAGTTTATGAGTTGCCGGTTCCAACTAGGCCGGCATAGCGGATGTGATTGCTACTTACAGTTATTAAATTGTAGTAGCCTTTATTCATGGACCGCGTTCCAACTTAACATCAGGCGGCGAGCTGTCATATGTCGAATCACAATATAAAAAAGTTAGTGACGACCGCTTAAGAGCGATCGAGGTTGCTCAGGATATGGACACTCGTATGTTCATATCCCTAAGAATGCGTGGTTGAAACCCAGCACTGGTTCCAGTACCAATGTATAATTTGTACTTTTCTTATAGGTAAACGGTCGCTCCCAAGGATTAAAGGCGCCTGTGGGCGATGAGCTTGCCACTTGTCACTTGATATGTAATATGTCAAGCTATTCGGAGTGGTTCTCCCACACAGCTCGGGATCAAGGGTAAAGTGGTGATTTTCAGTTTATATATTTAGCCGTAATTCTTGCATTGATAAAGCGGTTTTAACTGTATCTTTTTTTCTTTGCCTAATTTTAAATAAGCAAGGTCCAAAAGTGCTGACGACTAAAAAAACGACTCAATTCACAGCTGCCTCTGTCGCCTTACTATAGCGGCCAGAGTACTCTGGTCTATTATAATAACACGTTTGGTGTAAATAAAAACAATCAAGCTTGTATGAAGAGAATTGTGGATGTGAGGGAAGCAAGGGAATTGTGTCAGAATCGTGGCGCTTGATTGATTGATTGAAAAACAATTAATGTAATTTTCACTTAGGCCTACAAAGTTGATTTATTTCTTGTCATTAAGTGCTCAAATGTTAAATGCATATTAATCTGTTTATGTCAAACCTGTCGAATCGGTAACAATTAAAATGTTGCAGTTTTGATTGAAATGAAACAAAGGACATAGAACAATTTAACATCAATAATAAGTCGTAATGTTATGCTCTTAAAGTACAATTGACAACGAAGGAAAAAATGTGCTTTATTAAACTTGTAAAAGAATCTCGTAAAAAATAATAAGCTCACACAAGTGGGCTATCTCAAATCAAAACATTGTAAGGGTTAATTTTATTTTTCATTTATTTTCAATGTTTTCAATAAACTAGCAAATTCGCACAGAATTCTAAACCGTATTTTTAACCTGCTTCTTAACTAACATAGTTTTTAAAAATATGAATCTAATTGTCAAGCCTTTTCCCCGCAGGAAAAGGTTGTCAATGAAGCGTCACTTGCCACGATCCTGACATAACTTTTTCGCTTCCCTCACAACCAAAATTCTCTTACTATAAGTTCTACGGTATTATAATTTAATTTTCTTTGTTTTTCTTGCGGTTTTTTACTATTTTGTATCAAAACTTAATAATTAATATTTATGTTCCTAATGGCATGTATACTTTAAAATATAACTCTTTAATGGAATGTCATTTAGACCCAGCCTGACTGGAGTTAATCTGGAGTGTTAATTAGGTAAATAACAGCTAGTAGCAGTCGCATCCACTGTGCCGGTCTAGATCTCCTTTATGGTCGTACTACCCTTTACTGAGCAAATAGCGACTAATTGTCTGCCTACTGATAACTCAGATTTGGAACGAATATCTGCTTCATGTTTTTATTGACAAATATAAACTACACGTATGTAAACTAATATGCCATGCAAGTGACCAAAAATAATTTGGCCACTTTGGCCGGCATAGTGATTTTACAGTCGTCATCCTTTTTTTTTTAATTTATTGTGACTCGACATATGACAGCACCCCTCTTGATGTTAAGCCGAAGTGTGGCCCATGAATGAATGTCACTGCTACTACAATTCAATAACTGTAAGTAGTAATCACATCCACTATGCCGGCCTAGATGGAACCGGCAACTTACAAGCTGATCCCGATACGTGACCAAATCACTTCACGGTCTGTATACTTGTAAGTGGTGGTACTACCCCGGATCGGCAGACTGGGTACGCCTGTTTCCCCCGGACTGTGCCGGTATTATGGGAGGTAAGAGTGGTAGGCAGTGTACCACACTTACCTCCCATAGTACCCGCACAGTCCGGAGGACACAGGCGCATTCTGTCCACCGAATCAGCAGTCTAATAAAAGATTCTGCGTTTCGTTTCTTGGAAGAACAATCCACAATAGGAATGCTCATCAAGCGGGTCGAGGTCAAATGTCATGTCACAATAAAAAAAGGTTTCTTTTATGTGAATTGAAACTACTAGGTTTTGATTTGGGACAGCCGAAATGGTCTTCTGTATCCTCGAACGATGAAGATCTTTGAACGACTTTCACAGCGCGTGCGTCGTTAACATATACGTGATTCTTTTGTAATTAATACAAGTTCTATGAACTAGCTAAATTTATTCACTCGTGCGCTTTATTTCCGATCAGTTATTTATTCATTTCTTTTACCAGTTTGCTATGCGGAAAGTCCCAGGTTCGTTTTTTTTTTTTTTTTTTTTTATTGTGACTCGACATATGACAGCACCCCGCTTGATGTTAAGCCAAAGTGTGGTCCATGAATGAATGTCACTGCTACTACAATTCGATAACTGTGAGTAGCAATCACATCCACTATGCCGGCCTAGATGGAACCGGCAACTTACAAGCTGATCCCGAAACGTGACCAAATCACTTCACGGTCTGTATACTTGTAAGTGGTGGTACTACCCCGGATCGGCAGACTGGGTACCACTGCCTACCACTCTTTGATAACCAGACCCGAAGCAAATATCCATCTCTTTTTTTTTTTTATTAACAAATATTTGCAATATTTAATACTATTAAATATTACAAATAAAAGCTATGAAACAAATATTTGCTCCGACCGGGGATCGAACCCGGGACTTTACGCGCAACAAACCAGTCGCTAAACCGTTCGTCCACGCCTGTCGTCAAAAATTCTTTCAAATTCAAAAATTCCCGGTCGGAGAAAATATTTGTTAATAGAAATAAAAAAGAGGCGAATATTTGTTCTGGGTCTGATTGTCAAAGAGTGGTAGGCAGTGTTGCCCAGTCTGCCGACCCGGGGTAGTACCACTACTTACAAGTATACAGACCGTGAAGTGACTTAGTGATCAGCTTGTAAGTTGCCGGTTTCAACTAGGCCGGCATAGTGAATGCGACTGCTACTTGTAGTTATATAACCTAACTTTAGTAGCAGTCGCATTCACTATGCCGGCCTGGAAGCGGCAAATTAAAAGCTGGTAACGAATCCCGTCGCTACTAATCATGGACCTCAGTTTCAGCTAAACATCAGGCGGGGTGCTTATGTCTAGCCACAATAGGAATAAAAACTAGTTTTATTGAATATTGTAGGAATGGATGTGTGAAAGTTTAAGTTAGGTTGTTTGTATGGTGTGAAACAGCGCCATGAGAAATATGAGTATATAAACACTCTGTGACATATTACAACTTTATTTCTACATTTATTCTTTTTTTTATTGTGACTCGACATATGACAGCACCCCGCTTGATGTTAAGCCGAAGTGTGGTCCATAAATGGATGCCACTGCTACTACAAGTCAATAACTGTGAGTAGCAGTCACACATGCACTATGCCGGCCTAGTTGAGACCGGCAACTTACAAGCTGATCCCGAAACGCGACCAAATCACTTCACGGTCTGTATACTTGTAAGTGGTGGTACTTCCCCGGATCAGCAGACTGGGTACCACTGCCTACCACTCTTGCCTCCCATAATACCCGCGCAGTCCGGGGGAAACAGGTGCATTCTGTCGACCGAATCAGCATTCGAATAAAAGATTTGGCGTTTCGTTTCTTAGTAGAACAATCCACAAATGAATGCTTTACCACCCCGTGTGTGCTTCCAAAACCTTTGCTGACATAGTGACGGCGACTGAGGTAAAGGTAAACTGGTAAATTTAAGTCGTCGGCGCTCTTGGGTTTGCCTTAGATTGCCACCAGACAAACTAATATATATGCAATACCTGTATATATTTAGAAAGCTGGGTTGCCTAGTGCCCATAACCGTAGAGCTTGCTTGTATGAGTAGAATTGTGGATGTGAAGGAAGCAAGGGAGTTGTGTTAGAATCGTGGCAAGTGGCGCTCCATTGTCTCTGACTATCCTCGTGGGAAAGATGCGTGTCAATTCTTTTTATGTATTTTTTTTTTTAATTTCTATAGATACTTAAGTGCTTGTATCATAGAAACAGGACGGCCAAAGTACTGCCACTATATAGATTATGTAATATATAGATTATTTAGCATATAAAATTATTTGACAATAGTGTTATTGTGCAAAAATCTTATAGGCTTGTCTGTTCGTTCGATTTAACGTTTTGAATGCTATTGAAGGTTTGATGTTTCGCGCCTTTGCCATAAAATAAATTTTATGTCCCAAGACGGACTTGCAATTCTACGCAGTCTGAGTTTCAAGTTTTAAAGGAAGCCTCCGTGTTGCCAAGAACCTTTGTTCGTTGTGCTAAAATGTGGAAAGTGGGGTTTTATTGCGAGAAATACTAACCCCGCTACAAGAAAAGAATAAGTTATCAATGACAGCAGGCTAATAAAATTATTTTCTTGCTTCTCTCCATGTGAAAGCTGCTGAACACAGAATATTCATTAAGGAATGAATTATTCTTACTTTTTACATTGTTGGTAGGTATTTTGGGCAACCGTGGTGAACCACTTGCCGATGTCAATGTATCTTTGATATTATTAACTTTGGTTGTCTTGTTTCTATGATACAAGCACTTAAGTAGCTTAATATAGTAAGGAATTTGCCTTTATTCATGGACTGCACTCTAGCTTAACTTCAGGCAGGGTGTCACAATATTAAAAATAATAAGTTGACCTTAATACAAACTTTAAGAAATAATAAAGTAAATAAATAATAACAAATCAGTTTCGTCAATATCTTTCCATCCGTTTATAAACTTTTTTCAATCAAATAATAAAGTGGAAATCAAATATGAATGAGAGGAACTCAATCAATCAATCAATGGAGCGCCACTTGCCACGGTCCTGACACAACTCCCTCGCTTCATTCACATCCACAATTCTCTTCATACAAGCTCATACGGTTAAGAGTAATAATGAACTTTTAATTTTGGTGATAAGTATTTGTTGCGGTTCTGTTTGTACGACAGATGAGGATAAAGAGCTTTTGTGAATCATTAGGTCAAATACACTTGTTGACAAGTTCAACACAACACAGTTGTTGACATTATATATGACAACACTCAGGTATGCTAATCGGTACAATGATTTACTTAATTTTATTTTTGCATTTAAAAATATACTGCTTTGAACTGCAGAGTCAAATAAGACGACCGTGGTGTAGTGGCAGTGACAATGGAGCGCCACTTGCTACGATCCTGACACGATTCCCTCGCTTCCTTTGGATCCACAATTCTCTTCATACAAGCTCTAAGGTTATGAACACTAGGGAACCTAGCTTTCTTGAGAATGTCTCCGATTTGATCGGAAATCACCCTCCTGGGCCTGCCTTGTTTACCGCATCCATCTAAATCAGATTTATAAATTTCTTTCGTCAATCTACTTTCATTCATCCTTTCCATGTGCCCAAACCATCAAAGCATCCCTTTGTCAGTACTTCTTCTTTCAAACCACATCTATCGGTGACGCAAAGCAAGAACCCTCGGTAAGTAGTCGCTCTGTTTCTATGATACAAGCATGATTAGTAAGCTTCTATTTAGATCAGATAACTATTATGAAGCGCAATGTTGTTTGTTAGAAAACAATACGTGCCGTGCAGTTGTATGGAATTAGTTATTACCCCTTTACACTCGAGACTGACGTAAAAGATTTATTAAACAGTTTCTGACGCGAAATTAAGATCATTCTTGTGACGTCACTTAATTGATGTCTTCACAATTGTCGAGTAAATGTACTTACTTACGTAATACTCATTTTCTCACGACATATGATCGAACACTGTTTGATGTTAAGCTAGATGTAGATCCCATAACTCAGTCGCTTTTGGTCATAATATCGACCATAGCATTTCCTTAGATTTTAGGCGAATATTGATTAATGTATTAAACTTAAACAAATTTTATGCGGCTTACTATCACGTTAGAGGACTAATTACGCTCACGTTACCTTTTTTCAATTTTAAAGTAGTATTTTAGCCATAGCTGTGTGCGTTTGTAATATCAGAAAATAGGGTACTTGGTTTTATTCTTATACTGCGTTAATGTGCTTTTAGCGTGCCTTTTTGTACAATGAAAATAAAATTGACCATTTTGTACTCATTTTAGTTATTGAGACAAAATATTGTGTATTATTATTCGTAGATAATTATTTACATGATATTATTATTGTCACTTATAAATGATATACAAAATGTAGGCGACTTGCTACTACAGTTAAATAATTGCAAGTAGCAGTCGTATTCACTATGCCGGCCTTGTTGGTCAGTACAACAGTACCGCACAATGGTTTACCAAAATTAAATGTAGTTTTATTATTAGGTTTTATATGCAATGTATGAGCTCACTTAATACTTGGCAGTGCCGTCCCAGAGAAACTCCTAACAGTATTCCGCGCAAGAGTGAATTGGCGTCTTACATAGTAATAGGCGAATCTCCGGCGCGAATAACCGCACTTTGTTCAGGATGCCAAGTTTGAAGAAGGTGATCACATCGATCAGGACCTTTTTTATTTTTATTTATTTACATTTCTATACTAAGCTACTAAAGTGCTTGTATCATAGAAACAGGACAACCAAAGTACATATATGAAAGATACATTGGTACCGGTGGGTGGTCTCGAACTCGTGCTCTCCGGTTTGTGTAACCATTGCACTGCCACTACACCACGATCGCCTTTATATGCCGATCGATGTGATGTTACAGTGAAGGGACATCTCTAAGATGTCAAGTCTATTTGTGGAATAGGGGCGTGACATCTTGATTGATTGATTGAATAGCTCTATTAAAACCGGTTTAAAATTTATTGATTCATAAAAATAATCTATTTTTTTATGGAGACGCGACATGTGGAGTTGCCCTTGGATTAGCAAGAGAAGGATCAAGAATACCGACGACTGAAAAAAATCGTTTATTTTTACCGTTGCCTTAGTTACAGTCACCGTCACGTCACAGAAAAGGGATATAGACTTAACTTATGTACATATGACTTTCAAATAACAATTTTTTTGGGGGAAACTGACTCGTTTTCAACTATGACAAGTTAGTAAAGTTTTTCCTCGGTGCACAGTTGGTAAACGTGACAAATAATGTGTATCTAACTGGTTCGTTTTAGAGAACAATATAGTTTTACTGCGAATCCTGAATGAAGATTACACAGCGATATTATTACTACAATAAATACATTATTGTTAAAGGGGGTTTCCCCTCTTTTTGGTGTGTGACATAAAATATAAAACCTAGTTTTAGCGTAAACAATAATTAGTTTTACTTTACCTTTTCATTTATATTGACTTATCCATAATAATGTAATCAATAAAAAAATATATCTGTTTTATGAAGTTAATTCACATCTTAGAGAGGTTAAATACAAATTTCTAGATTTGGATAACCCGATGATGGATCCTCTCAGACTAGCAAAGCTATAAGAGACAGTATTAGGTTCCTAAACGTAGAACGATTCTTATTATCTATATTATTAAATCACGCCTAAACAGTTTTTAAACGCTAGCTGATTATTTATATTTAATTTATATTTATGTATTCTTTTATATTTGCTCAAGATTTTTACATTGCCCGATATTAAGGGTATCTTTGATTTATGTACTTTGGTCATCCTGTTTCCATGATATAAGCACGGATACATCCTTAGAAAATTCCAGGATGTTTTATGAATTAAACAAATTTTATGCGGCTTCCTATCGCGTTTATTTTACTTTAGATTTTACAGTTTTTTATTATTCCGACGTTTCGAGAGCTTTGTAGCCATCGTGGTCACGGAGAGAAACTGCAATAGTAAGCCGCATAAAATTTGTTTAATTCATTAATCAATGTTAGCGCAAAGTCTAAGAAAATACTAGGATGTTTAATATTAATTTGTTATGTTTGTAGGCAATATGTTTGGCACACTTGTCACAACGTTTCAATTATATTTATCGCATTACTCACTGACCGTAATACATTAAACGATAATTCTGGGAAAAAGTGAGAGTGATATTTGCTAAGTTAACATTGCATCGCAAAATTAAAGTTAAACAAGACAATCAATGTCCCGAATAATAAAACCTGTCATCCATCCAGTTTTATTAATAAAAATTATATTTATTAAATGTTCTAAAACTAATTAATTTCAATAGAAACACTTTCCACGATCCTGAACAACTCTCTTGCTTCCTTCACATTCACAATTCTCCTCATACATGCTCTTTGGTTATGAGTACTGCGAACCCAGTCCTCGATGTGATTAAGAAACAATCTTCTATAATATTAAAATTTTGCAATGTTCCTTAACCTTATTCCTACCTCGTCTCTCATACACGTGATACCCGTGATGCACAGGGCGGGAAAGCATCCGCATTCTGTTGACAAAATCGGCAGTCAAACTAAAAAATTCGGTGGGTCGTTTCTTTGTAGAACAATCAAGAAGCTTTACCCACCCATGTGTTATCTTCATCCTATAACCTCATTCATCGATGGATCCTTCAAGCAATGCCTGCTGGCCGGCTTAGTGAAGGTGGCTGGAGTAGACGTGAATTGAGACGGTGTTTTCTCAGCCGTCGGCACGCTTGCACCTCCATCATGCTTAATCTCAGGCAGGTCTAGGTCAGTAACTAACTTATTTACTATTTATAGTGCAATGAACGAGAAACTTTATAAGTAACATTTTGTATGAAAGCTTAAGTTTCAGAACCGTGGTTATGTTGGTCAGTTATCTGCGCATAATCCTGTGAAAATGGGACCTACTACTTTATTTGGTGTAGTGCATCGGTCAGGCAAAAACCGAGCACGGGTTTAAAACCACTTGCCTGTATCTTTGATTTACGTACTTTAGTTGTCCTGTTTCTATGACACAAGCACTTTCAGCTTAATATAGAAATGTATATTATATATATGGAGCTACATATGCGACAAGCCTTAAAATAAGATTGAATGGTGAGTGTTGTATGTGAACCGGACATTTCTGAGAAAAATCTCTTTAACTTGCCGCCTTTGCTGATTTTTATTCGTTTTAACACGAATTTGTACTGTTTAGGTATCTTTTTACAATAACCGAACTTAATTATATATTTCATTTACATATATATATTTCTTAATATCTCATATTATGTACTTCTTATATAAAAAATCATCTTACAACTGTGTAGCAAAAAGACTAAAAATTATGAATATTTAAAAAGTAGGCTTTGTACTATTTGGTGTGTTTAGGTTTTTTGAAACAGTTTATAATGTAAAAATTAAATAATTAAGTAAAAATACAATGTTCATAGTATATTGATTTGTTTATAAAACTAAATATTATTGTAAAATTTAGGCTAAAGATATATTATCTATAACATGGTAACAGACAAAGATAAAAAAGCTTTTTTTAAAACCTAAAATTAGTCTAAAACAAATATGAACTAATTTGCTTTAGAAACTTACATACAGTTTTGACCATGTACCGTTATGTGAAATTGTTCAAATATAGAAATATGAATAAAATATAAACCAATGACTAATAGATAATGAAAACTGAGTTAACAATTAATTTCATAATTTTCCCTTTTATTAAGTAATATGAGTAACAGTTCTCTTACATAAGTTAAATATAATAATTTGTACATACCATTTAAAATGACATCCATGAACAACGCATTGAAGCTTCGTCAAGCAAGTCCATATTCATACAAAACGTACATACACGGGAAAAGCCGATAAGAAAATCAACTTTTCAATAAAACACTTTCACTAAAAACACACGCAATAATTAAATAAACCTCTTGGTTAAATAAGGATACTTGAATAATTTTGTACAAAAAAAATAAAAATTCGCTTTCAATTGGTAAATCGTCGTTATGTACTGGATGCGTGTATGTCACCCATGAGTCGACAAGCGAATGTGAGAACCAGCCGCGCGCGCAGCCTCCGTCTTATGAATGGGCGCCGAAATACAGCACAGTACATAAAATAGCCAGTCAAACACTATGCGAAAACCCTTACTAAATCGAACATAAAAAGCTATCGAGCATCATTCGTACACTTATCTAACTTAACTATATTAATAATAGCTATTATCATGACTTATTATCAATTATGACTCGATTTCAATTAGTATACATCAAATACTTATTAAGATCGAAAGATGTTAATCGATTATTGACCTTAATAATACGTCGGTAAGGGTAATAATTATTTTTTATTAATCTAAAATTAATTTCGACTCTATACATTGAATAAATCTTGTGCAACGGACATTATTCGGTTAGACCTCGTGTGGTAGTGATTCATCGATGAGTCTATCCTAACATTTTTATCGTAACCGCGACGCGTCGCGTACATCGATAATCGACCGCGAAAGAAAAGCTACCGCGATAAAATAATGACGACATTGTAGGTACGTAAACTCGTGCTATATTTGATATTCATTTTAATATTCATGATAAAGGTTTTAAATGTTTTCTAATAATAAATAATTATAATATTAATAACTTTTTTATTTATTTACAGAGTCTCGACATTTTATGAGAGCACTCCGATTGAGGTGAAGTTGGAGTGCGGTCCAGACAGCTACAGTTAAATAACTGTAGTCGCATTCACTATATCGGCATAGTTGGAACCATCAACTTACAAGCTGTTACTGAAACGCGAACACTTACACTCGTAAGCGGTGTAACCCTAGATTAGACTCATTAGCCTACCATTCTAATGAGATTTATTAATGATGATAAAAAATTAATGATTATTAAAATTTAGACAGAGCTTATAATAAATAATTAGAGATTTTAGAGAAATTAGTTTTTTTGTGACTCCACATGTGACCTCGACCCACATACATGGTACATGGTACGCAAGAAGAGGTACAAGAGTACCGACGACTGTAAAAACGAGTCTTTATGGTTGCTCCACTCGCTGTCACTATGCCGGCAAAACACGAAATAATTATATCATATGCGAAATATGTTAGACAGACAGTTGATGGTCATGATCAGCTTGTAAGTTGCCTGTTCCAATAAAGTAGGCATAGTGGATGCCACTGCTACTTGCTGTTATTTAACTATAGTAGTATTAGCCTTCATTAATGGAGTGCACTGCATCTTAACATCAGGCGGGGTGCTGTCAAATGTCGCGCCATAATGATGATAAAACAATTATTTTCATGATGTATTTCATTTATTAATTAGTAAGAAGGAAGGTTTATATAAAATTTTGGTAATTAAAATAAATTATGTTTGTGGTTTTATATTCATAATTAATTTGTATTATGAGTTATTCTAAAATTATTTAAAATGTATAATAAATGTGTTTTTACTTAAACTCCTTTCAGGAAATTTGTAGTCACGAAAATAACAAGGACTAAATTAAAAGGTAAACTTTGCATTTTAAAATAAAAGAAAAGTCTCTCGAGCATGAGAACGGGACACAGATTAAAAAATGATCCTATAAAGATTTGTTTTATAGTTTGTAAACTGTTGTCAAGGAAACTGGTTTTATATTGTCTGTGGTTTGTTCACAACGCTTTTTTTGTGTGCGACATGATTTTTTTGTTTCGTAGTTAACAAGGAGGTGCTATTGTACGAGTTTGTTTATTGATAATGTCAATATTACAATGTTTACGATTAATAATGCTTTTTGATGGCTATTGGATAGGTTTTAGATCAATCTTTTAACACTTTTTTAAGGTGATTATCTTACACGAGTTTATTTATAGTTTTTACGGTTATAATTTTTACGTATAACTTTCTTTTAGTTATTTTTAACTTATTTTAAATTTAACTGTTTTTTATTTAAATTTTTATACACTTGTAATTATTTGGTTTAAATTTTTATACTAAGCCACTAGAAGGATGAGCAAAGTGTATATATTAAAGAGACATTGGCACCAGGCAATTGGTTTTGACCCGGTGGCTCCTGACCATCACTACACCACAGTCGCCCTAAATTAATAAGGAATTTATAAATCTGATGTGGATGGATGCGTTCACAAGGCAGGCCCAGGAGGGTGTTTTCCGACCAAATTGGAGATATCCTCAAGAAAGCTAGGTTGCCTAGTGCCCATAACCACATAGCCTGTATGAAGAGAATCGTGGATGTGAAGGGAGCAAGGGAGTTGTGTAAGGATCGTGGTAAGTGCCGCTCCATTGTCTCTGCCTATCCTTGTGGGAAAAAGGACGATCCAATTTGATTTTTTTTAAATAAAAAAAATGCATTATGTAAATAAACAGTAATCGTTTCTTTAGTAACAATGAATTATTTCCCATGGTAAGTGAACTAGACATAATGACACAGCTTTCATTATGATCTTTTTTTATATACGTTTTTCATCTCAAGGTGAGGAATAGACTAACGGCTTTTCCGGCGCGCGTGTCACGTAATGACTCATGGATTTTCCGAATTTTTGCACAATATACTTAGATATAAAATAAACACATGTTAAGTCTAATACAAACGTGCGAAAAGACTGACATTTGGTGGAAAAGAAGTGCTTCGTGTCTGGTAATCAAAGAGTGGTGCCCAGTCTACCGATCTGGGATAGTACAAGTATACAGACCGTTTCCGGTTACCAATCCGATGCTTCAAGAGACTTAGTAGATTTTGACCGGCATAGTGACGGCGACTGAGGCAGTGACGCACAAACCCGGTTTTCTCAGTCGTAGTCACTCTTGGACCTCCTCTTGCTTATCATCAGGCGGGAAGAGGTCAGATGTCGTGTCACAATAAAAAAAAATTGCCTAAAGGACTGTTACTTTCAGTTTTTTTTTTACTGTAATGGCCTCTTTTTATAGACAGTACTCCAGCTAGTGCTATCCAGGCGAAGTGCTATCATAAGTCGAGTCACAATAAAAAGTATTTGATGGCAACCTATATTGGAAGACATATTTGAATCATACGATCGCATGAATTACTTTATGATGGTATGAGAATATCCATTTTTAGATTAAGATTGATTATAATGGCCGTGGGCTAAAATTCGACCGAGTTCGATTCCCAGCTGCAGACGACCGGTGACCGCGATTGTTTTCCTATTCAATTCATTACTAATTTATAAACATTATAATGTGTAGAATTATCATTTAATTATGTCTGTTACATGCCTTAGAACACGAATAAAACCTAAAATTTAGGGTATCGCGATCGAATATTACTCACCCGAATTGGAGAGAGGGCTTTATTAGATGATTCATCATTCTAACATACTGTAGTTTATATATTTTAGCTTCGGTTTAACTTAATTTAAACTTCTGTGTCTTTAACAGGCCTAGGGTGTTTTCCGACTAAATCGGAGACATCCTCAAGAAAGCTGGGTTGCCTAGTGCCCATAACCACAGAGCCTGTATTAAGAGAATTGCAGATGTGAAGAAAACAAGGGAGTTGTGTAAGCATCGTGGTAAGTGGCGCTCCATTGTCTCTGCCCATCCCTGTTGGAAAAAGGCGTGACAAATTGATAAATTGATTGTCTTTAATTTCGGCAAGTTAATCTACAACCACGGTTGATTTCGGAAATGCTCTATTGGAAAGAAAACACAAAGAACTCAAAATCGTTGTCTCATATACAAAATGTTAGTTAATATTTATTGTTTAATAAGTTATATAACATAACTGATGTTAAGCAGGAATGCAGTCCATGAATGAAAGCTATTACAGTTAAAAAACGGTAAGTAGCAGCCGCATTCACTATGGCAGCCTAGTTGGAACCGGCAACTTTTTCGGATACCAATGTATCTTTGATATTTGTGCTTTGGTTGTCCTGTTTCTATGATACAAACACTTTAGTAGCATAGTTTAGAAATGTAAAAAATAATTATGCATTTAATTTGAATATTTAAACGTGTTTCAAACGATTTTTATATGTCAAGCATAATGATATTTTAAAGTGAATGAAGTGTGTCTGAATCAAAGCAAAAAAAATTTTGCGACAATAAGGGGTTTGAATCGATTACTTTAAAAATCACTACATAAGTATATATGTGATTTATTTATGTACTTAGAGCGCCCAATTTCTTTGTTACAAATATGTTGGGTAATTTAGTGAAGATGTAAAAACTGTTTTTGACAAAAATGGTCGTTTTTAGTGAAACACTGTTCAATTATATTGTACCGTATATTTGCCGAATGTTTCTTGATTTTGTAGTATGCTTGCGGTACAACGTATTTCGGTTGTTGGAGAAGAATACCAATGGTAACCGCATGCGAAATAAATCATTTCTATACAAGCCTAAATATGAAGCTCTCTATTTTGATCTTTAAAACTTCTTGGCGAGGTTTTAAATTTGAATAAATTTATATTTTATTGTTTGTATATGAAAATGTATTTGAAAGCTGTCTCGTTAGCTTTATGCGTGTTACACCCTTTTGAATGAACACAATGTTTGTCAAAACTAAAACCACGATTACCAAGTGATGGGTATTTTTATTAACATAAGAACCTTTTACCAATATTCGCTGTCGTGAATTATCTTTTTCTTCCAGTACCGTCATCTAGCGATTGGCAATCGTAAAGGTTATTTCGACTTTGGATACAACTGCACGGTTTAATAAGAGAGCTGTTAACCTAAGTAAGTATGACTTGGTATTTCTGGAATTCCTTTTTTATCTGACATAGTGACAGCAACTGAGGCAACCGGTTTATCAGTCGTATTCACTCTTAGATATTCCCTTGGTGCAGGCAAGTAAGGGTCACGTGTCGTGTTTTAATATAACAAATAAATCACAATAAAATAAATTAAGGAGTCTGTAGTTTTCGTTTATTATTAGGTGTCTGAAATATTGCAGCTTCAGTAATTTATAGCAATTCAGTTATTGTTTATTACTCGTACTACTGTTATGTATTACTGTTATGTACGGGCAATTGTGTGTGTTTCCGCACGCGTGTCCTCTGCTTCTTTATTCATTGATGAAATTTACAATGATGGATATAGCATGAAAAACATATATATAACTGATAAATCTTAATATGTTATCCTGATTAGGAGTATAATATTAAATTTTTTTTTCCTATCCACTAATTTTATTTACACCGTTTAAAAAGAGAGAAAAAGAAATTATTATATTAAAGAGTGTCATTTGAGTAATCGGTCAGCAGTCAATTGTAATGAATTTTATTATACAGAATTTATTATTAATCATTTCTAGTTTATGTTTTAATTAAACTAGGTTTTACATTTGGTTAACATCGACCTAAGTTTTCAGTTCCTGTTTGTCAGTTAAAAAGATTGACAGTTTGTTGAAGTACTATTAAAAATTTAAAAATAGTTTGATTGTATCAAATCAGGTTAACCTACTAAATTTCTGAGCTTCACTTTAAATATTCTAAAACAATATATAATTAATAAGAGCAATTTCAAAATTAAACAGTAGGTAATGTTTTGTTATGTTTGAATTTTGGATAGATTTTATTTGTAAATACTTATGCACTTTATTGCTTTTACTTGAGGGTTTATATTTTAATATATAATTAAAATATAATATCCACAATTTTTGTTTCGTTTACATTTATATACCAAGCTACTAAACTTGGAAGCTTATAATTTTATTTATTTTATTATTAATTTATTTACGTGTCGTCGAATGAAAATCCGTTTAGAAAGTGGGTTCCATCGTAGTCGCGGTAATCGCTACGTATATACCATGTATGTATATGTATGTATGTGTAGGTATGTACAAATACACATTATTTGACAGTGTTACCATTTTCATACGTATTTTAATACTACGTGAAGTATTTAAACGTTTAACGTTTGTTTATTTTAAAGATCGCAACTTTAGTACTCAGTATAAAAGTACAAAACAGATGAACGTCTAGAAGTGGATAACTTAGGATTTAGTGAAGAAACCAGGCATTTCGCAATGCATGTCGCTTCTTAAATTAATATCAAATATAATTAATTGTTCCGCATATCAAAATAACAATGTTTTGTAAATATTTTACTGATAACAACAAATTCGATGAAGATATCGTTAGTCTGAGATATGTCTGTCTATTAAAGAGGTATTATGAATCCAGTGCGTAATGCCTTTTCGCTCGTAGCGCAATACGCTGAAATTATCGTAGTTATTTATGAAAAGTTACAAATTTAATTTTCAAGGTAAAAAATATATATTTGTTTGTTTGTGAAGTATAAGTTATAATATTATATTAATAAGGCAACATTTAAAAGTACATTTTTCCGGCATACTAAACTGTGAACTAAATCGTTTCCTTCAGTCGTCAGCACTTTTGGACCTCGCCTTGATTACCATCAGGCAAGTCGAGAGAAGAGCAGAAGTCGGGTCTCAATAAATGAGATACTATTTGTCACTCTTCAGGTCCCACAGAACAATACGAGTAATAAGTATACATCTACTAGTAATACTATCAGATGCAATGCTTGCAGGAAAGATGTTAGGAAAGATGGTAACAACTTTTTTACAACTTTAAATCAGTTTTAGAATCAGCTTGTAAGCTTCTGGTCCCAGCTAGGCTGGCAAAGTGAATGCGAGAGCTACTTGCTGTTACTGAACTACGAGTATGTATAGTAGCAGTTCTCTTAATTTTTCATGAAAAACATTTTTTTTCATAGTCAAGCTACTATAAAATAATATATTTTACGAGATTTATTTAATTTAATATTTAAAATATTATTATCGTAGATAAAAATATTGTCGTGTTTAATGATATCCAATAAATGATTAAATTCGGAAACGGAAATTAAATGATAAGTAATACCAAATTACGAATTTTACGAAATTGGAAATTTCTATTTTATTTGTCCCTCAGGGGGGCGATTAAAGTACATTGGCATGGCAGTTATTTCAGACAAAGATAGTTCGATATTTTTTTCAGATTTTGATGTCAACCGCCATTCTGATATCAGGATGGCGGCTCACTTACTTTTGGTGATAACTAAGAAGTAAAAGAGAAACAATTTAGGTACATTCCTGGTACATTGATTTCATACTTACTGCATTCGTTACAATACACCCGCCATCATATGGATACTCAAACGTTATTTCTTCTGTCAATGAGTTTCAATAAGCTTTAACTGTCAATGTTCATTAGATTGCGTTGCGCGGTCGCTTTTTTAATTTTAAAGTTTAGAAATGGAGTTAAAACGAAGCCCATTGCCATTGTCAATAGAGATACACAACCGCGGGTTTGGGTTTTTAATTTAAAACCTTATCTTTTTTAAAGTAAATAAATGTATAGATTATGATGCATTCCATAAATAATATTTTATTTACATTGTTTATGTTGAATGTACAAAAATATATTTAGTAAAACGTATTTAGGGATTTCCCTTTAACCTGATTATTTTTGAAAGAATCAATCCAATCTTTCTTACTAAGTTTTAAGTTTATTTTCAGGCTTTACTATAAGTGTTAATGGTAACGTCCAAAATTAATTATGAGAGTATTTTTCAATAAAAAATTAAAAATATAAGTTTAAAACTAAGAAACTTCATATATTCTACAGAACACTAATTTATGTATTGTACTTACATGGAGTTTTGCGACCCCTCCGCCTGGAAAACAACATTTCACAAGTTAAATGTTCAGTTTCACTTATTAAAAACATCACTAAGATTATTTGTTTCACAAATACAATTTCACCGCCAAACTATCACAATGTAATTCGCAGTGATAATATAAACGCATATTAGTAATAAATTATTAATTAATTTATTAAGCTGATAAGGCATGAGTCGATGCGTTCAGCCCGCGACTTAAATAGTAAATGTTCTCCTGAACAGATTTTCTTTGCTTATATCCGCGACGAACAGCTGAGCCCCTGTGCTATGATAAAGAGAAAAAAATTGTTTTCCTTAGAGGGCCTGAGTCCGCGCCGCCCGCCGCGCCGTCACGCGTCATCCGCTACACCGTTCCTTGCACACGTAATAGATGATAACATGTGCGATCATTTCTGATAAACGGGAATGCCAACTTTAAAGGTGTACAATGTGTCATTTAGTAAATACTGATTATTGGTTTAGAACTTTAGCTTGTACGTCACATTTTTTCAGAGATATTCTTTTCCGACGTCAGTTCTTCGGGATATAGGTAGGCCAGTATTCAGCCGAGTGCTAGGTTTTAATGAAAAGTTATTTTTTATGGAAAATAAGTCGGATTCGGCGTCTTGTTAATCGACTTTTAACCAATTTACAACTTGTTTTATTATGTCATTAGACCTCTAGGTATAGGTGAATCATTTGCTAAGTTGCCCTTGAAAGATACTCAAATCACAGTTAATATCTTCACAAGTATTTTCTCAGTATTTCTCAGTATTATCTCAGTATTTCTCAGTATTATCTCAGTAGAATTTTAAAAAATGATTTTAGGTGGCTTACAAATAACTTTTTTTTTCTTACTATTGGTAAAAAGTAACAGCACAAATATGTTATTGGGCTTTTACTTTTTCTACCTATTTAAAAGTTTTGTAGTAATTGTGGTTGCCTTGTAACTAACTATATTTAAATTAAATGCTTTTACGCAATACCCATGAAAGGTTTTTTAATTGCGAAGCGACATCTGACCTTAACTTGCTAGATGACAAGCAAGGGGAGGCCCTAAGGCGCCGTTCCAGAAATAATGATTTAGTTCACGTTTGCCTCAGTCGTTGTCACTATGCCGGCGAGAGGAGAGAAAAAGAGAAATGTAAACAGTAAAAATTGTAATTAGAGTTATCTTTAGTAACAACAATTAGTATTTATTACAATTGTTTAATTTTTAAGTACAAATATGTACTTTTGCACAATCACAAACAATTAGTAATAATATTTAGAACACTTACAAGGTTATTAGTAGTTAGATATAAAGACGACCATGGTCTAGTAGTAGTGAAATAAATAGTCACGCAAACCAGGAACTACTGGTTTAAAATTACTGGCCGGTACCAATGTATCTTGGATATAATATAAAAAATGTGATATAATACATATTATGTACTTTGTTCGCCCAGTTTCTAAGAGTCCTAAAAAGTGCGTTTAAAAGGTAAATCAGCCTTGGATCCTTCAAGCGATGCGTGAAGAAGCACCTTCGGCCGGCATTGTGACGGCGACTGGGGCAGCCGTGAAGACTCGGGTTCTGCAGTTCTGCACCTCTCTTGCGACCATCAGGCGGGTCGAGGTCAGATGTCGAGTCAAAATAAAATATTCGATGATATAGCTTGTCTAACTATAAATGACGCGCCCCTCCACTTTATTAGTTTATTTAAATGTGAGAATGCAAATAAAACTAACTATATTATTATACTTTTTCAGCGTGCTTCTCCTTTTGTGTCTAACCAGTAACTTAATGATTTACTTGCATTTTCGGTGTTTTGTATTCATATTTTATGTTCGCACGTGTGCTTAAGTGCAGTGTAGGGGCGCGTCATTTCGACTTAGACAGACTTTACTACGATACGATTATCTTGCTTCCCTTTTATCAATACCTCCTTTTTTGGGCAAGGAGCTGTTATACGTTTGAATAAACTAACTTTAAATTTCTTACTAAATGGTTGTGATGAAAACTTTTATGTATTTCGAACCAACGGGTTCACGTGAGATGTAGAATTGATCTGGAACTTATTGAATTAAACAAATTTTATGCGGCTTACTATCGCGTTTATTTTGGTTATTGATTTTACATTTTTTTTATTATTTCAACTTTTTGGCCGGCATAGCGACGTCGACCAAGGCAACAATAAATTAACATATGATTTATTAAATTAACATAATATTCCAGGTCAATAAACTTTAACCTATATTAAAGTATATTGTTTTTAAAGCTTTTAGTATGTTGCACTTATCTCTGAACGGATATAATTCTTAAATACAATAAAATCATCTTGTAATCCCAAATAATTAAATAATTCGGAGTAGAAGTAGCTTAAACGTTCTCGGTTTTAACAAGGCTGGCATGGTAAATAAGACTGTGACGTGTAATTTTACCTCTAGTAGCAGTCGCCAACATTATTGGACCATAGTCCAGCTTAACATCAGGCTAGGTGCGGCCATATGACGACAATAATAATATGGTACACACACATTTATTCATTTATTATAAGTTGTTTTGAACCGTTTACTCATAACGCTGTTTAATTCGAAATGTAGAAATGTGATAATACTGTTTGTGATAGCGTTTATATGAGAATTTCATTGTAATGTTATCGAAATACTCGCTAACAAAAGTTTATAATCATAATGTAATATTGTATAATATACTATAATATAGTATATTATATTATGGACTAGTTTTACCCCGCAGTTTTACACGCGTTTAAAACTGTACCGAAAAAAGATCAAAGAATATGTGTTACACAACTGCTACTAGCGGGATTTTGTCTGCGAAAACAATCATCTTATAGATTATACTGCTTTTTAGCTGGCGTAGTGACAGTGACTAAGGTAAATTGAATCGAATCGAAGACGTCGAGGAGTCTCAATAAAAAACATCAGTAATACAGAACGATTAACCTTTCTTATACTAAATAGGTATATTAAATCCTTTATTGAGAAACAGATAAAATTAAAAGTATATTAACTATAATTAAACTATAAATAAAAAATATTATCCAATGACGTCGCATCAGAGATAGTCCCAAGGAGACTGGAAACATTTCCCCTTTGTATAGCAAGGCTAATACGTTGGCAGAAATAATTGCCAGCTTTCGTGTCTCCAGACTTCTCCATCAGCCGCTTGGCCAGGCGCTTAGCTGAAGGTCCCCAAGGGCATATCGTCTCGACCTCAAACAGCAAACTTCGTAACCAGTGCCGAGGTTGGCGTATTTGCGCAGCTTGAGGTTCAGCAGACTTGTGTCTACACAAGTCGCATCCCACACCAGAGACCTTTCAATTTTCCACGGCCCAACAGTCATGCCGTTGGGTATCTTGCCGTCGCTCCGCGCCGTACCAGAGGGTTCCAAAATTGCGGGCACTCCAACAGTGACAAGAGCATTTAATTAAATAAATATATTTATGCTAATGATATACCAATGTACAATTTCATATAGTGATAAAAAATTTACTAAAATAAATTATTAAAAGGAGTCTCTTTAGGCAAGGTTCCGGAGATACTGGCAGCGTTCCCCCTTTGAATAGCTAGACTAATTCTTTGTCCGAGGTAGCTGCCAACTCTTCGGTCTTCTGTGATGTCGACTAACCTTTTTGATATTACATATAGTACTATATCTAATACATTTCATATAGTTGTGAAATTTTCTCTTTTCTCGATTATTCTTTAAAAAAATTACGTAGACATCTAGGCAGATAACAATACAATACATTTTTTAGCTACAGAATTAAAACTGAATGTAGCTTTAAAACTAATACTATGTTAGAATATTTTACAAAATTGAGATTATGCTAAAACTAATTCAATATTTTTCGGCCGGCATAGTGAGGGCGAGTGACGCAACCGTGAATTGATCTGTTTTTTCAGTCGTTGCCACAATTAGACTTCCCCTTGTTGTAGACGTCAATTCACAGTAAAAAAAACCAGAGATGATATTGAAAGTTTACTAAATATTAAAAGCATTACTGAAAAAAATATTTACTGTATTTCAGAGATTATTTGGGTGTGTACCTGCTCTGTTCCTGCCCCCCGCCTCTTTTGGAGCGTGTTCCCGAAACAAACGTATTCTATTGGTTGCGTTGTGTTCAGTAATGTCTTAACGTTTACATAAAATCTATGTTTAACTGTGTACAATCCCTTTTATATCGCCAGTTGAAATATACTTTACCCCATTTTTTTTATGGCGCGATATAAGGGAGCTCTGACTGTTAAGGCAGTTAGAATTCTGCAACAGTCGCATCCCCAATGCTGATCTAGTTGGTACCGGCAACTTTCAAGCTGATCCCGAAACGCAACTGAGTCACTTTACGGTTTGTATACTATAGTAAGGGGTAGTTTTACCCCGCATCGGCTATCAGAGCAAATAACCACTCTGATGTCTCCACAAGTTGAACTTGCATTATAATACGCTGTTGATAAGATAACTTATAAATGATATAACCTAGACCTTAGCGACAAATACTTCTAATATGAGTTTTTATTAGATGCAGTTATTAATCTTGCTTCTTAACAACAGTCGACGTACTAATGAAAGATAATTTATATGTTACAACGAATAACACAAAAACTCTTACAAGGGCCATTTTTTTTATTCTGACTTTAACTCGCTTTATAGTCAACTTGCCGAAGACTAAAAAACCGATTGAGTTTACACAGTTTAGAGTAAAAATATTCTAAAATAAATCAAAATGCAATTGAACTTTTCTGACTTAATTTAAATTGTCACATTTACATATCCAAAGGAAAAGCAGATCATGGAGGTTTCCTTTCCATACCCGTATTGCCGTATACAATCATACTACTTTTCGTATTAAGTTATACCTAGGAATACTTAGGCTGCCTGTCCATTGAAGCGGAGCGAGCTAGCGGAGCTGAGAAACGGAGAAATATTACCCAATAGGATTGCATAAAAACTCCGCTCAGCTGCAGTGGACAGGGACTTGCGATTTTTTATGCAATCCTATTGGTTAATATTCCTCCGTTTCTCAGTTCCGCAAGCTCGCTCCGCGTTAATGGACAGGCAGCCTTAGGACCAGAATAATAAATCGTAGAGAAAGAGAGCTGTGAAACACATCACTTATGTATATATGTATAAACTGAAACGGGATTTTTCAGTCGTGGACTTCCTCTTATTATTTACCACCAGGTCGGGTGTCGAGTCTTATTCGCTGACGATATGACAGTCAGTATACAGTAAAAAACACATGATAGAAACAAAGGTCATTGTAAACTAAAGATGCCGTGTGAACCTATTGTATTGATAGCTAATCAATTGATTACGGGCAACAAATTATTAGAATAAAATTACCTATTTACGTAAGGTATTCCCAATCAGTAGTACTTTATATAGGATAGTCCCACATATTAAGATGAATGAAAACAATGCGTATACTTATTTTATGAACATCCTGATTGTTACAGATTACGAAGAAGTGTTCTTTTTTGTTTTTCACCTGTGAAAACCCGACTTGTATGTCTTGGTAATTTTATATGCAAATCCGTGAATTCTAAAGTTATGCTGTCATATCCTAGTGACGGGTGACGAGTATGGCGACTGGCAGTTTGGCTCATTCTATTGTTATTTATTCATTTTTATTCGTATTCGATTTATAGCCGAGTAAAACGATAGTGGTTCAAATAGCTGCTAGGTACAATAGTTAAACAGCATAAACAGCTTTTTAAAAATTTATTGGTTCCGGTGGGTGGTCTCGAACTCGTGCTCTCGGTTTGCGTAACCATTGCACTGCCACTACACCACGGTCACCTTATATACTTACTGGAATATTTTCTTTTCATATTTCTTAGCTAGTAAACGTATTAGAATTAATCTTTATATATATATTTGTTCTGTCTAGAATGAGGGAAGCGAGGTAGTTGTGTCAAGATTGTGGTGGGTGACGCTGCCTATCCCTCTGGGGGAAAAGGGGGATAGGCAGCGTACTCGTAATCACAATAATTAGACCCGGTAGGTGGCATATATGAGCATCGTATGATCACAACGTCTGTTGACTCCGCTGGTATTTATTTATTTATAAACTCTTAAATGCACAAAAGAAGGTAGGCCTTAGGCATAATGTACCAGCTAACTGGCATCATGTCGTTCGAAATGGCGTTCTAAGGGGGAGTAGTGGATATTCAGCAGTGAACGCCTTCTGGCTGATGATGATGAACCTTTGTTGTGTTGTGCTGTGATTGGCTGGGTGCAAACTATTTAGTAAATGATTATATATTATAAACAAATTATTTTTGTTATGAAAATATAAGCAGTACATACACATACATTAGGCGACACACAACACATAGTAGTAATTTAATATGTAACATCTTTGCCGACCCAATTGCCCGTGTATAAAGAAGGATGTAAATTTCTAAACAATGAAACCGCCATATATAAAATATTGAAACGTGATTAATGTCATATTTTTTTGCATACAACCACAAAGCGATATTTTGTTAAAAGGTTCTTTAATTAGATAGTAAATAGGTAGAGCGGACTATAAACAGTATTCATAACTGTAGATAGCTTTAGTGACTTAATGAGTATGTTTATTTAACCATAAAGCTTGTATGAAGATAATTGTGGGTGTGACAATTTGATTGATTGATTGAATATTATTCAAGTACTTGATTTTTTCTAGTTCCTAGTTGGAACCGGCAACTTACAAGCTGATCTCGAAACGCTACTTGTACTCGTATGTAGTGGTAATACCCCGGGAACCACTGCCTACCACTCTTAATCTTTAA
This sequence comes from Tinea trinotella, assembly GCA_905220615.1. NCBI lineage: Eukaryota > Metazoa > Arthropoda > Insecta > Lepidoptera > Tineidae > Tinea > Tinea trinotella. The sequence continues at coordinate 9,410,173 of HG992314.1, forward strand.
AGTTGTTTAATAGATTCGCATGCTACACTTTTACAATATTGACCTCACTAGAGATTTGCGCTCTCTATGGGATGCATACTCTTAGTTTCTTCATGACTAATAAAAAGGCCGCGCGATATATTGTGAAATAAGTTTCTTAGAAAATTGAACAGGTCGGCGTGTTTTGATGAAGAATCTCTTAGCTGGCACCGTAAGGATAAATAGGTTTCTCTTTGTAAACTGATACTGTTTACGTGATCAAACCTCAATTTGTAATAACCCATGTGTTCTTTCCACCCTATGACCTTGGATCCTTCAAGCGATGCGTAAAGAAGCACTTTGGCTGATATAGTGACTGCGAATGGGGCAGCCGTGAACAAGTCCGGTTTTTTCAGTCGTCGTCACTCTTGGACCTCCTCTTGCTTTTTTTATTTCTCGATGACAGGCGTCAGGCCAGTTTGTTACGCGCAAAGTACCAAGTTTGGATCCCAGTCGGAGCAAATAACTTCATATAGTTTCAATAGCTTGTTTCATAGCTTATATTATTAATATTTAGGAATTATATTTGCAATGTTATTAAAAAAAGAGGCATATATTTACTTACCATCACTTACAATTGTATACCGTAAAAAGACCTAGCCGCGTTTCTAGATCAACCTGTAAGTTCGCGGATCCATTAGGCCAGCATAGTGAATGTAAGTGCTACTTACAGTTATTTATCTGTAGTAGCATTCATCTTTATTTATGAACTGCACCCCAGCTTTACAGGTTTTAAACTATTTCGTATAGAAAATATGCATAAAAGCATGATATAACCTTGACCCTTACTTTAACCGCTTGACCTTTACTTAAGATGTTAAGATGTTGTATTTATAAGTCTGAAACTTATAAATACAACCACTGCCATCACCAAAAATCCACTACCCAATATATTACACAATTCTTTGCGAAGATTGATTTGAATATCATTAGTCATTACTAATAATGCTTAATTACAATTAACAATTACATTAAGTGCAAGTAGAAGAGGAAACATACTAATAAACGGAAGAGAATAATCTATATAAATAGGTTATCATACCGGAAAAACAAGATTACTTTTCCATAAAACCATCTCTATAAAACATTAAGAATATTATACATTACAATACTATTGTTTTAGGGCTGGATTGCATTGTGTATTTTTATTTGTTATTATTGAGACACGATATCTGACTTAGAGTTACCTGATGCTGGCCAATTTCTTAAATACTTTGTTTCCTTACTAATCTTAATTTTTATTGTTGTAGAACACTGAAAAACAGTAGAGCATGTTCTCATGAAAATTTTATTTATTGTAAAAAAATATATCAGCAAAAATTTACTTAATCATAGAATAATATTATATTTTTTCATTTAAATAATTATTTAAATATTATATATTAAAGGGTCGTAGGCAGACAGCGCTACTTATTGGGTATAATTGTAAATCTAAACACACATAAAAAGTATTAAAATGGGTCCAGCCGTTGAGGAGGAGTCACCACGGATAGAAGAAATACGCGTATTATACAGACAGATATAATAGAATAGACAGAAAACCTATATTTTAAATAAGAACATAATTATATGGCACATCGTTCAATAAGTCCCGGGACTAGCGTAGAGATGGCGCTAATAATGCCATGTATATACCAAGGTTCAGAAGTACCAACCTTTAGATGAGATGTGTCAAAATTTAATGTAATTCGAAACATAACCAAGAAAGCTATATTGGTTAAAGTGACGCTACCTTTGCAATCGTGAAAAAATGGACCAAAAAGGTGATCGCTGCTACTGAGGCTCATTTTGAGTTAAAAGACAAATCGTTCTACAAACATGGCATTGAAAAGTTAGAGAAGCGTTGGAATGATTGTATTACACTTGACGGAGATTATGTTGAGGAATAATAAATAATTTTGCGGATAAAATGCTGTTTTCATAGTTAGTCCCGGGACTTATTGAACGATGTGTTAATAATACCTTTTTGCATCTTTGTACAATTTCTTCCTTTTCCCCAAGATAGACTGGCAGAGAATATAATAATAATTCCAATATAAATAAAATTCCAAATAAATAAAAAAATAACAAATGTGTAAAAGCCTTAAATGGTTTAAATAATGATTCGTGTTTCAAGTCCCACGATAAGCAATATTAAGTGTTTAATATACAATGACAATAAAGGAACAAAAAGATCTTGTCCTCACCTCATTTACCTATGATACACAGAAATAATTTAATTTGTAAGTAGAAAACCATTTAGGAATTACCATTCGTTTGTTTGAATAACTAGATACGAGTCAAGTCAAGGCATGTATATGCAAATTAGCGAGTTTTGTGCTACTTTTTATTACTTGCACTTATATTTCTTTGTTAATGTTCTTTAGTAATAATTGCATAATATAATCGTGGTGCATTGGTTTGTTACGTGCAAAGTCCTGGGTTCGGTTTCCGGTCGAAACTAATATTTGTTTCATAGGTTTTTTTTTGTAATATTTAATAACTAAATTAAATTTTACGAAGATATTTTATTAATATAAAAGAGTTGGATATTTACTTCGGGTCTGGTTATCAAAAAGTAGTAGGCAGTGGTTCCCAGTCTGCCGATCCGGGGTAGTACTATCACTAACAAGTACAAGTATACATATTATCAACTTGTTATTTAAAAGAAAGAATCCTTCATATAAAACAATTGTTTAGCGACAAACTAAAGGGATTGTACGTGTAACTTTTTTAAATTGTGACATGACATTTAAACTCGACCCGACTGATGATTAGCAAGAGGAGGTCCAAGAGTGACGACCACTAAAAAACCGAGTCAGTTCACAGCTGCCTCAGTCGCCGTCGCTATGCCGGACAAAGTTTCTTTAAAACAATCAATACCTAGTTCAATATTAAAAATAGCATGTAATTCAAGTCAATGCAATGGCATCTTTAGGACCAAAGAAGTTCTATCACAGAGTTTTACTGGTGATTTACAAACCAAAGATCAGGGCTCCATTTCATCTTGACTTGGCTGATGGTAAGCATGGAATCAAGAGCAGCCAACAAGAGCGGCGACGACTAAAAAACAGTTTCGTTTTACGCTTCAGTCGCCGTCACTATGATCACTTTTCCGCAAAAATAAAGAATGGCGATGATAATGAACATAATTACTCGTTCTGTTATTATTTTATAAAGGTTTTATAATACTAGTATATAACTAATAGGTTGTCTAGTATGGAACCGTAGAGCTTGTATGAAGAGAATTGTGATGTGGGGGAAGCGAGGGAGTTGTGTCAGGATCGTGGCAAGTGGCGCTCTATTGTTTCTGCCTATTCCTGTGGGTAAAAGGCGCGACAATTTGATTGATTGATTGATGTCTTTTAGCGTATATAGACGTAGACCGATTAGCTCTAATCGTAGTAAGATAAAATTTATAAATGAAACCATAATGACACGAGTTCAAAATGAGGGAAGACTTTCAACTAACGACGCGGTACTTAAATGCACATCATAAATAATTTCATACGAATGCCTCGAGATGGGAAAAAAGCTAATTCCTCTGTACACTAATGATGTCGTGAGTTTTTATTTCTGCAGTTACCGATCCTGTATTTCCGGTTTCATTCGTTCAAAGACAGTTTGCGCTAAATCGTTGTTGCGTTTTACAAATTTATGCATTTATTCCATTTATTCTTAGTTTAATTTTTATATTTATTGATTTAATTGGCCTTCCAATAAATCAATGTACATAACATGATAATTGGACATTTTGTGGCTCGACAAATTTAAGCAGCACTTCGCCTGATAGTTTTTTGATAAGATTTATTTCAGGAAACATTTTTTAATCTCAGTGTGTTCTATTGGTGAATGCTGCGTGCGCCTATAATGGGCACACATATCAGAAATTAGACTAATTGTGTTTATTTATTAATTTTAGCTGTGTAATATGTGTGCTGTTGGTGCGCCTATTTTGTATAAATAAAATAAATGTTAAGTTGAAGTGCAGGCCACGAATGAAGGTGACTGCTATTACAATAAAAAAACTGTAGGTAGCAGTCGCATCCACTATGTCGGTCGTGTTGGAACCGGCAATTTGATCAACAAGCTGATCCCGAAACGCGATTAAGTCACCTAACGGTCTGTATACTTGTAAGTGGTGGTACTAACCCAGATCGACAGAGCAGACTGGGCACCACTACCACTCTTTGTTATTTTAATAACAAACATTTTAAATATTTAATCTAATTATTAAATATTACAAATAAAAGCTATGAAGCATAATTAACTGGGAATCGAACCCAGGACTTTACACGTAACAAACTGATGTGTTAACCAATGCGGTAAATTTTAAATGTATTAGAAAAATTGTGAATGTAAAGGAAGCAAGAGATTTGTGTCGGGATCGTGGAAAGCAGCGCTTCGTTGGAATATAAAATTGCCTGATGATGATATTATTTTCTAATTTAACATATGAATCTTTTATTGATAATAATATAAGTTATATATTTTTTTATCATCATCCTTGGATTCTTCAAGCGAGACATGAAAAAGCTGCTGTGGCAGCCGTAAACTAAGTCAGTTTTTCTGTCGTCTTTGCTTTTATATTACGCCTTACTTACCATCAGACAAGTTGAGGCCCAATGTTGAATTTTGGCGGGAAACTGCAAGTGACAGGTCGTGCAACTTTTAATTATTTGTAAAGTTTGTGTTTCTTTTAAATATAATTGTGTAATATTAGTGGAATTGTTATCCAGTAATCATTTTTAAGTTCATTAACTATAGACAAGTGGATTAAAGCTGTTTAACGTGTTCTCTTCAAGACTTAGTCGGAACAGTTTTAGTAAAGCTTTTCCACCAGCATCGTCTTTACCCTGATGTAATAGATGAAACACTGAAATGTTTCATCTTCATCCACTGAATTCATTACGGAACGTACGGAAGACTAGGCGTACATTGTCCCTCCCAGAAAGGGAGAATTGAACTCAAGACCACAATACAAATAAATGTTAATAAATGTCTTTGATTTCCTTTTCATTTCGCCTATATAATAAATAGTTGTATTTATTTACATATTACTATGCAATTGCTATTACTATAAATCCTAAACACTATAATTATGTAGAAATCATTGATATTCCTCAGAATGATTGAATACATTTGTATCTTCATTTATTATCATTTATCATAACATTAAACATTAATGATTTCTACATAATATCTGTAATAATAATAAATTAAATAGTGATTTGTGCAAATTGTAGAGAATGTTCTAAGGAGCTCTGTAACCTCGTCTTTTCCTCCCATGATACCCGTCCCGTATACGTTTAGGAAAAGGTTCAAGAGGACAATCGACAAGACTTCATCAATCAATGTCGTTTTAATCCTTTAACTTATAATAACTTTAAATCCTTTAAGTGAAGCGCGAAAAAGAGTTCCCATTAAACCCCGGTCGGAGCAAAGATACTTTAGACACAACAGACTTTGGTGCAGTAAGACGTCCGTTGTGTAGTGGCAATGCAATAGTTACGCAAGCCGCGAGCATGGGTTTGAAACCACTCACCGGTATCAATGTATCTTTGATATATGTACTTTGGTTCTCCTGTTTCTATGATACAAGCACTTTAGGTAATAAATAAATGATAATGTTATATACTATTTTTAATAATTTACATTTCAATATTAGGCTACTTAAATGCTTGCATCATAGTAACAGAATGACCAAAATACACATATCAAAGATACATTGATACCAGCATATGGTTTTGAAGCCGCGCTTTCAGTTTGCATAACCATTGCATTGCTACTACACCACGGTCGTCTTACTGCACCAAAGTAAAGTACGCGTAAAGTATCTTTGCTCCGACAGGGGATTGATGGAGAGAGTTCTTTTTCGCGCTTTACATAAAGGTCGCTTAGACCGCGGTCGCCTTATTTACGTTTTATATACGATTAGATATACATTAGTAATTTATTAACTTCAAAAATAGGAGATTTTTGCACCGCATTACTAAATTTACAACTTTATCATGTCCAATAACAATCTGTATTCGTAGGCGTTAAGCTATAAAATTAAAATTAATATTTACAGCTATGTTTACAACCTATTAATTGTCTTATTAATAAGCGGCTTAATACACGCCTTGTAGATTTTTTTAGACTGGAGTGCGGTAACTAAATGGAGGTGACTACTACTAAAGTTAAATACTTATAAGTAGCAGTCACATAACTACCAACTAACAAGCTGATCCCATAACGCGACTAGCTTACTTCACGGTTTGTATACTTGTAAGTGGTGGTATTACCCTAAATCGGCACACTGGGTAGCACTTGCCTCAGTAGCAATGGTGACGGCAACTAAGCCAAACGAACCTGAAACGTTGGTAAACTGAAAATTGGTAATAAGCTAGATAAATATATTATTCAAACACCATTTGATATGCCAGCCTTGATAAAGTATAGAAACCTACAAGGTGATCTAAAAGAGAAACAAAAACAACAAAATAAACTGTCTCTAAATAATTATACCTATTACTAAATTTTTTTTTTCAAAAGTTATAAAATTAACTCTAAAATTTAAATATGCACCGACTCAGCGACTCAGTTTTTTCAGTCGTTTTTACTATTAAAACTCTTCTTACTTACCATCAGGCAAGTCCAAATAAAATATCGAAGCACAATAAAAAAAACATATATAGTTCGTATTGATTTTAATAAAATTATATTCGATTAACATTAAAACCAACAATTATTTTTAACTAATGATTATTCACTGATGATTATTTAACTAATGATTATTATGGGTTATGATTAGGATTATGGGGCTCGACATATAAAAAAAATGTGCATCCCTGAAGTGCGGGCTATGATTAGAGGCGACTTCAGTAAATTAACAGAATCAGTCTTATTCACAATGCCGGCCTAATTAGAACCAGAAACTTTCAAGCAGATCTCAAAACGATCTGTACACTTGTAGGGGTAGTATAGCAAATATCTGCCTCTCTTTTTTATGTTAACTCGGCATATGACAGCACCCCGCCTGATATTAAGCTGGAGTGCGGTCCATGAATAAAAGTGACTTCTAGTACAATTCAATAACTGAGAGTAGCGTAGTTCAATAGTAGAGTCACATCCACCATTATTCTTCATTACATATACATCAAGGCCTTTCAATATTACGAATAAATGACGAAACAAATCATTGCTTCAACCAAAAATCGAACCTGGGACTTTACGCGTAATGGAATGGTGTACTAACGTGCCACCCGTATACGAGAAATGGTGTACTAAACAAGAATGAAATGTTTTAAACATTCGCAAATTCAAGTTGGAAAGTGACTAACACCCTAATTACCTAAAAACCTTATTAAAATTAAATCCTCTCGTTTATTTATAACACGAAACGTATTCAAATTCAAATCCTAAGTACTGTTAAATTTAAAAGTTTAATAATAAGTCAGCTTTCTCTATGTAACACAAGAAACCACTCACACAAACGACACTTATCTCAATTACAATAAGTAATTTATCATAAGCGATGCTTTTAGGCGTTACACTTACCTAGAAAGAAGAGAGAGAGAGAGTCCACATCGGTGGCCTTGATACCAATTCGTACTACAATTTGTACACAGCGAAAATAAATGTGTGTCAAACAGAGACGAGTAAAGGCAAATATTGGAGCCGCAAATTTGAGTACGTCGACCTTGCGTGTTCTAGACGGATCGCCCACTACAATCATGATTCAAACTATTTATTATAGTGTAAGTACTTCAACTTAGTGACCTACTGATTTCTATAACATAAGCCGTGGGCGGCGCTGGGCGGGATTCGCTTCACTATTCACACAGGTGACCGGAGGTCGATGACAAATTATGCACAACTATTTTCACATATCGTACAATAGAATATAGTTGTAAATACATACTAACTGATTTTATCAATTTAAAATGTACGGGAGTTTTGAATGTACGGGTAGGCTAGATTTAGTTATTTTACATTGACTTGACATAACAGCACCCTGTCTGATGTTAAGCTAGAGTACCTAAATGAAGGCGACTGCTACTACAGTTAAATAAGTAGCAGTTACATACAGTATGCTGGCCTAGTTGTAACCTGCAACTTTCAAGCTGGTTCCGAAACGCGACTATGTTACTTCACGGTCTGTACACTTGAAAGTTTTTGTACTACCCCGGATCAAAGATCAATATCAACCAACTAACCACTGTTTAAAAACATTGTTTCATAGCTTTTATTTATTTAATATTTAATTTAATATTTAATATTTTAATATTTATTAATAAAAAAAAGAGATGGATATTTACTTCGGGTCTGGTTAACAAAGAGTGGTGGTAGGCAGTGGTACCGGGGTAGTACCACCACTTACAAGTATACAGACCGTGAAGTGATTTGGTCACGTTTCGGGATCAGCTTGTAAGTTGCCGGTTCCATCTGGGCTGGCATAGTGGATGTGATTGCTACTCACAGTTATTGAATTGTAGTAGCAGTGACATTCATTCATGGACCACACTTCGGCTTAACATTAAGCGGGGTGCTTTCATATGTCATAGCCACAATAAAAAAGAAAATAAAAAAAACATACCCAGAGCAAAAATCTGTTTTATTTTTTAGATATCTACAATCTAATTATTACTTTGTATTACAAATAAATGTTATGAAACATATGTTTGCTCTGACCGGGAATCTAACCCAAAATCAACTTTACAGACGTTCTTCTGTAAAGTTGATATTGTGTGTTTTTGATATTATTCGTTGGAGGTGGTCGATGATAAATTATAAACATGTATTTTCGCATATGTATGACATTTTAATTGGTACATCATTCTTTGAGTTTTGGGTATCATGTTTTATTATTATAGCGTGATTTGAAGTGACATGTGTATGGTTTGAGTGGTAGTGTCAAAAGCGTACGAGTATATCAGGCGAGATTCCGATGATATCATAAATTAAAATTTTCATGTTAACATTCAATTGGGTCGTTGATGTTAATTCAGTCAATGACTTTAGTATTTAAAGGTTTATTTAACAAACTAATTTGATAATTGATATCTTCACGAAAGCACATTTAGTTTATAAATGTTTATTTGGCAGCGACTGAGGCAAACGTAAAATGAAATGGTTTTTCTTTTCAGTCCTGTGCGCTCTTCAATTTCCACTCGCAAATGTCCCCATTCAAGCAAATGTCGACTTTAACAAAATACAGACCATATTTATAACTTTAAAAAACTTATATTAAGTCTATTTAGAAGGAAAATACTCTTATAATTTTCAGTCTATTGGGAAGTCTATTGAGTTTATTAAGAAATAATATATTTAAGTGTATTTGGGTGGGAAGTCTTTTTAGGAGGAAAAAATAATCTTATAATTTTCAGTCTATTTAGGGAACGTCTATTCAGAGAGAATATATTCAAATCTATTTGGGAAGATGTATATTTGAAGGAAGACTAATTTTCAGTCTATTGAGTTTATTAAGAAATAAAATACTCAAATATATTTGGGAAGGAGTCTATTTAGTTTAGAAGGAAGACTAATCTTCAGTCTATTTAAGGCAGTTTATATTTAAGTGTATTTGGGAGGGAGTCTATTTAGAAGTGAGTATAATCTTACAACATCAATATTCTGAAAGCACATCGATAAGGCGTACATATTGGTTTGCGTGTCACAAATCGCACGTGTAATCAGTATCGTTTCGTTGCAAAATGTGCAAAATGGCACGGAACAGAATTCCTTTCATACAATTAAATTCATTAAAGTACTTTAATTTGTATGGAACAAGTAAGCTCGGCCAGATGATTATTTTGTGTAGCACAATTATCTTTGCATACCTTAAGGTAATAATAATAATTAGTAAGTGCCTTGCAGTAGTAGGTATACAATCATATATATCGTTTTGTATTTTACGACGTTCATTTATTTGTTACACGTGTAATGAGAGCCTTACTATTACAGTGAGGTAACTGATACTACAGTTAAATAAAATATACTTCTAAGTAGTGGTACTTCCCCGGACTGGCAGACTAGGAACTGCTGCCTACCACTCTTTGATAACCAGATCCGAAGCCTTTGGCCGGCATAGTGACCGCGACTGAGGCAGCTGCGAAATGACTCGGTTTTTTCAGTCGTTCAGTCTTGGAACTCCTCATGCTTATTATCGGGCAGGTCGAGACCAGATGACGTGTCACAATAATAAAATGAACAAATATTTTTGCAAATAAAAGCTATGAAACAAATATTTGCTTCGACCGGGAATCGAACACGAGACTTTACGCGTATTAAACTGGTGTGTTTTAAATTAAATTTATTTGATCGCCGCCATTTAAGACGGCATTTAGGTAATTTTACTACAAGTAGCAGACGCATAACGTTACTAAATTTTCATTGTGTAAAATAAAAATGTAACAATTTGAAATATCTGTAAAAATGAAAAGTGATTCTTAGTAAAATTATTTTATTAATAAAACATCACGAAATGATTTCTTAAACAATTAATTTCACTTTCAATAGAAGGTCAGACAATGAATGCAGACGTGTATAAACACCCACAAAGGATACCCACGCGAAATTTAAAATACCTCAACATATTAATATAATAAATTTAATTGCAGTACCTAATTTCACCAAATAATCAATCAATCAAATCGTCACGCCTTTTTCCCACTGATATAGGAAGAGAGAATGGAACGCCACCTACCACGAGCCTAATACAACTCGCTTCTCTCACATGTACAATTCTCTTCTTACCGTTATAGGCACTAGGCAACCCAGCTTTCTTAAGGATAATGTGTTCTATTGGTTTTTTAGTTTTTCCTAGATCTGCCTCGTTTAATGCATCAAATTTATAAATTCCTTTCGTCAATCTACTTTCACTTATCCTGTCCATGTGCCCAAACCATTGATTACTTATTCAATTCAATTTGGGATCTGTTTGTCAGTGACCGGTTCCAACTAGACCAGCATAGTGGATGTTACTGCTATTTACAGTTATTTAACTGTAGTAGCAGTCAGCTCTATTCATTGACTCCGCTTTACATCAGGAGGTGTGCTCTGTGTCGAGCCACAGAAAAAAAAAACAAATACGCAATAATAATAAAACGAGAAAAAAACAACGTCAGATCCGATGTAAACGCGCGTCGAAAACGCGGCTTCATTCTATAATACATTATTTTTAATGTGAATAATTATTTCATTGGGTTTTTTGTGTTCCAATGTTAAAATTATGTGTAGACGTAAAAGGGGTAGTCATGTTTTTGTTTTATTTTTAATATTTACTTAACTACAGACATATCTGCACCAGTTTAAAGCCGTACAAATTTCATGATAGGTAAATAAATTAGGACAAAGTTTAAAAAAAAAATTAAAAGGATAATATTGTTGATTTGAATTGCAAGCTTAGTCTAATACATACTTTCACAAAGCGCACTTGCTCGTAGCACCGGACGTTGCGCCTACGCACGTCTGACACTGCCTTCCCGCCATAATCTTCGTTTCCTACTCATCCTATATAATTATTTCAACACCTAATGCAAACTAATAAAATACAAAGTAAATTAGAAATATAGTAAGTGAACACAAACGCGTGGGTCCTTTCGCGTATTATATTGTCCAACAGTTTTACTTATGCAAATGATATAAATATAAATTGGACAAGTTTAAAATGAGACTTAAAATTTAAACACCTACAGAACTTGGTACACAATGTCTACATTTTCAGTCCTAACCTATTAAGTGACAGTCGTTTGAACAGCGTTTAATGATCAGTAATAGGCACGAGTAATAGCCTCTAACCACGCCGAGGTGGTTGTAAAATTTTATTTATATTATGTGTTTCTACACAGCTCGTGTTTCATGATGGTTTGTTGATCTACTTCAATGTTCCCACGCGTTTGTATCAATTTCTCTGTATCAAGTCCCTCGATACAAAATATGTCGTTAATGTTGTAATGTGTTTATAGGATATTTACTATTTAAATATGCCAATTTTTATGCACCCATAAATTACTTTGGATATATTTTTTGCAAAGAAATGTTGCAAAGCATCCTACGATGATTCGGCCATGTTTCCAGATTTTTAAATTTATTAATTTATATTTACATTGTAACTACTAAAGTTCTTGCATGTGTCATAAAAACAGGACCAAAGTACATATTGTATATTAAAGTACCAGGACCATTGTACTGCCACAACACCACGGTCGCCTTGAATATATAATATGCATGTCGATATATAATATGAATTAGAAGTAGATTGACGAAAGGCACGAGACGAGGATCATTTAAGACAACAAGGAATATTAATTTGCGATTAAATAATTGTGACAACCATTAGTTTAGTAGTTTTCCACTGACGGTAAATATGTGGGCTGATAGTGGAGTTAGGAAAACTGCTAATCCAAGTTCATCATTTTATTTATAACTATGTATAAATTTGGTATTTATCTCTTGGTCATGTGACTCATATGGTTTGTATTTGTTTTAAGCGTTAGGTTAATGACATTATTCTAATCGTATATTATAAGATGTTGTTTCCTAAAATACACTAATGACTAATGAAACGTGTGATTCGAAAGTATTAGCGTAACGAATTTCGTAACATTTAAGGCCGCAAATGTGTAAAATTTTAGCTTTTGAAGGAATTGCTAATTTCGTAAGCAAATTAAGAAAATGCATTTTTAATTTCTATTTGTTTTAGATTGTTTTTGTAAAGAACGAAAATTATATGCGCCTAACCAAGACATGATTTTTGTGGCTTGAAACGTAAGTCCCAATTCTCTTAATACATTACAGCGATAAAAAGGCAGTGAAATTTCGCTGCGGTCGCAAGTGACCAATCAACGTTGATGAGCTAAATGTCACGCCTCCATTTTCATAAATATAGGAAAACAATGCAGCGCAATTTTACACGGTCCTATGCCTGACACAAATTACTTGCTTCCTTCACATTGGGAATGTTATGGATATGAAATTTCGGATATGGATACGGATACCTATATAGGAATAATATTTACCGGTTTCAGATACGGTTACGGATAGTAGATTTTTATCGAATTTTAAGTGTGAAGATATATATTTATTTAAATAGGTAAAATGTTACATGACTTACGTATATGACGTGAGTCAATGTTTTAAATCTGTCCACGGGTTTACTAATTTGTGAACTGTTAATGAATCATTCACACAAACTTTAATAATAAAGTGAGACCTCGATCCTAATATAGTAAAGACGTGGATTAGCTTTCATTAGATTATTACGTAGGTGGTATAAAATAAGTCTGCATGAATTTACTATCCTTATTCCAGGCAACGAATTTTCTTACATAGGTTTTTCTTTATTGTGACCCTTACGCGCTTAGATTTGTGTCACAACATGTATCATTGATTCCGTATCATAACACTTAAGATTAACGTCTAAACGATGGTTGTCAAGTTCCAGATACAGCGGTATCAGTTTCACGCCATTGGCTTCAGACGGTGCGGGACGCGGTATCATGCAACATGTTTTTAGACCAATATCTTTATTTATTTATTTTACAAACCAACAGTATAAGTAACACTAAGACCTATTATTACTGCTGAAGGTATCTCATACGTTTAACGGTACCTATCCACATGATACCGAAATAGTCAAAAATGAAATCAATTGTATCGCAAGACAAAAATCAACGTGTGTATGCACATTGAAACTGATGCAAATCTCAGAGACAGATCTCTGATACCGTGTCGGATACAAAAGTCTACGTGAACGGAGGTCTTTATTTGTACGTCTGATCACGACTTGCCTAATGGTAAGCAAAATAGTAAGAAGTACTGGCAGTAGCGCTAAATTTGATACTCCATCATTCAACTTTTATGATTTAATATACCTAAATACTTCTAAGTATGTGTGAATAATAATAGTAATAAATTTGCAAAAATAAAATTGGATGTAAAAAAAGACACGTTTATTTGTAATATTTTTATTAGTTAGTTTTGTGATAATCAGCAATAAAAGTTATTATATAGCTGTGATTTATTATTTTGTTAAATTAATCAAATAAGTTTCTAATTGGTACAAAGTTTAAAAAAATACCTTAATATACATGTACTTATATATATCTATATTATGTACTTATCAATAATTTACAAACTACTATTTATGACGTCTTGTATGTAAATCTTCTTGTAATTGTTCAAATCCTTTGTTGGTAACTTGAATTATCGAAAGAAGAAAATTCTAGAACAATTTCACAATTATTTATACAAATTTTACGTCATAGGACAATGAACTATATTGAATTATCACAGATAATATAACTTATTAATGGCTTATAATAAATGTGTTACATACTGATAACTACGAGTTTATCATGTATTGTTTACTATCAAGGCCACCTAATAATAACAAATTATTCTATTAATCGTACCGAAATAAATAACCAGAATAAACATGCAACAAACAAACAAATTAATGCAATACAACTTATTCAAAATTATTGCAACATTCTCGTTGAGAGATGTTTAATCTTTTTTTGTGTAATAGGTTTTTTAGGAATAATAGTACTCGACATATGACAGCACCTCGCTTGATGTTAAGCCGAAGTGTGGTCCATGAATGATTGTCACTGTTGCTACAATTCAATAACTGTGAGTAGCAATCACATCCACTATGCCGGCCTAGTGGACCGGTTCCAAACTTACAAGCTGATCCCGAAACGTAACCAAATCGCTTCACTGTCTGTATGTAAGTGGTGGTACTACCCCGGATCGGCAGACTGGGTACCACTGCCTACCACTGTTTAAGGTACAATCTAATTGTTAGTATGATGACTTCTTTTTGATGAACCTCCTCAAAATTATGAGGTTTACTATAATAAACTTAATGCTTATGCTAAAAAACATCGCAAACCTTTTTTAATAATTTTCGAGATAAAAGAAAAAAAAATTAAAAAATATATATAGGTATTTATCACAAATAAAAGATTCTATAAGTTCTATAAATGCTACACAAAAAATATCAGACGTATTGGCGAAATTAAAAATAAATTTAAGTTTTTAGAGGAGAAGGTCACTAAAATGAACTGTTTGTAATTTTACTTTTAGAGTTACAATTCCGTACGTTTATCTTATAAATAAGAAACTTGCCTGAACGATATGCCAGGCAAGTTGCCGAATCTGATCACGATGTTAGAAAAGTTCGGAATTGCTATAAAAAAAAACTATTACAAGCGGCAACATAATAATCGTTTACCGTATTTTTAATGCAAATAAAGAAAATTGACACGTCCAAAATTATCATCTTTCCCTTCTTGACCAACGGTTTCTTTATACGTCTACACGTTCTACTATCATGAAAATTGCGGAACCTATTTTTAAATGCTTTTCAGGGGGCGAAATTCACAGTTATAAAATTGGTAGAATTGAATAGGACATACGTCAATGCAACTATTGTATTCAAACACAAACAACTTCCTGTAATAACCTAACAAAACTACCAAATACGGATGCCCACGCACTATCATACGGGTTCGTACCATTTGGTCGTTTTCCAATGTACGCACACAAATTCTTATAATTATAGCAGTAATAATTGCCAGCCTTTCTGTCTCAAGACTTCTCCGTCAGCCGCATCGACAACTCCTTGTCCAGGCGCTTGGCTAAAGATCTCCAAAATGAGTTTTGTTTTTTATTGTAGCTTCACATCTAACCTCGACTTGCCTGATGTTAAGAAAGGGGAGGTCCAAGAGTGCTAACGGCTGAAAAAATCGTGTCAGTTCATGGTTGCCTCAGTCGCCGTATCTATGCCAGCCAGAGGTATCATTTCACGCATCGCTTAAAGGATCCAAGGTTATAGGATGGGGAGAACAAATAGGCTAGTAAAGTATTACACTTATTAATTGATCTGCAAAGAAATGACACACCAAACTTTTAAGTTCTATTGCCGATTCAGTCGACAGAATGCGGATGCTTTCATAATAATAATAAATATACATCGGTACCGGCAAATAACTTTGAACTGGTGTCTCTAGGTTTGCGAGACGATATCGCTACCAATAGACCACGGTGGCATTTAAAATAGTTTTAAAACAAATAGTGCTGAAACAAATAAATTGAACCATTTGCCGGTACCAATGTTTCTTTGATATATGTACTTTGGTTGCGCTGTTTCTATGATATAAGCACTTTAATAGTTAAGTATAAAAATATCAATAAATAAATAAAATAAAATATTGAAAAGGTGATGGAAGCAAGAGAAGTCAGTATGATAAAAAGTGGCGCTCTGTTGTCTTAGTGTATCCCAGTAGAAATTAGGACATGAAATTGATTATAATTATGTATTCGAATATGCATAAAGTAATTTAAATTTCGAACAAATGGCATTAACCCCAAACTCACAAACGTGAGATAATATTTATATGAATGACACTCGACTATGTCCAATGTTGTAAATGTCTACATTGTTTACGTTCAGACGTCCCAGCTGTAAATCTGAGGCAGCAAAAGCCATTCACTCCAGATAATGGCTTACAAGCGATATCACATTTACGAGTATATTCCTTACATTTCATATTGTACTTGCGAAATTGTTACATAAGGTTTATCAATATGAAAGTTTGTAGATCTTTTGTTAATAATAGGTAAAATGGTAACATTTTTTATTATGGCTCGATATATGACAGTACCCTGGCTGATGTGAAGCTCGGTCCATTAATGGACAGGTAAACAACAGCAAGTGACAGTTGTATCCACTATGCCGGCCTATTTAGAACCGGCCACTGTGAAGCTAATTTCAAAACGGTCTGTTCATTTAGCCACATATTGGCGAACTGGGTAAATGTTTACCAACTGTCTGCCTACCACTCTTTACTTGCCTCAGTAGTCTTCACTATGCCGGCTTCAACAAAACTGCTTTATAAGGTTTTATGAGACTAGGCTATAGGATGGGGAGAACATATCGGCGGATTCTAGTTCGTTATAGTATAAAAAAAGGTTTCAAAGCTCATTTGGTGAATAGTTCTCATAATAAAGAAAGCCTAACACGTCTTAGTTACGTGATATGTGTATAACGAAATGCATTAAAGGTCGTTACATACTCGTACGTTACGAAGTTTACACATAAACCAGTTCTGAGGATTTTTTCTTTAGACGCGTGTGCTGTCCCTACTCCGTCAGCTATGTCCTATTTGTAGAAAAATATGTTTTAGTTTATTTTAAATTATGTTACGAATGAAACGACTTTAAATCGACTCTTAGTGCTTTTACAAACTAGGCCTATTTTCGGAGTGTTTTTTTATTTATTTTATTTTCGATTAACAACGATTAACAATCGATTATTTTCGATTCATACTATCGTATGAATTATAAACACGCGCATGGCGCCTCGTCTGTGCGTTGAAGTAAGCAGATGAGGCTCACATCGCCGACCCCCTCTGTCCTCTCCTCGTCCTCACCTAACGTTATTTTAATAACTTAATCTTCACGCAACAAACGGAGAAACGCTGTATCTTCGTCGTAAGTGACGATACTTTATTTTCTTTAGTTGTTCAAGTTGACACTGTCCAACCGAATACGCGCGGAAAAGCATGTATGGTATGTACAATGTACATACGCGCGTGTACGCTTATAATTACAGCCGCATGAAATAAGCTCATACGCGCAGACAAAATTGTCATACCCTTTCATTATAGGTGTGTGCCCGCGTCTTTGTACGCGAAGAAACGGATTAGGGTTTTCCGTCATATTAGGTAAGTATTTTGAAGACATATCGAAATTTGAAGTCATATTATATTTAGTCATATTTAGGTTTGTAATTAAACAGGTGCTTTGAACTTTAAGCTCCACCGAAAACGCGACTGCGTCTCAATATTACTCTTATTGTAAGTTTTCGACGACTTTAGTTACAAAATTGCTCGCTACGAAAGGCCCTATAATTAAACGCGATATTATATAGCCTATGACCATCCTAAAAGACTATTCTAACTATTGGTGAAAGAATTTCCGAAATCGGATGAATAGTTTTAAAGAATACCTCCCTACATACACACTTACAAACTTTACCTATTTATATAGATATAAAAGATCTATATAAATTATTTTTTGTACTATTATCTAATTAATAGTTTACACGATTTATTTGTTATGATTTTGATGATGTCATATAATAATGTATATTACAAATAATATAACAGTGTAATACTTGCCTATATTGCGCAATACAGTGGCTTGATAGATTAGCATCAAATGTGGGTTGGTGCAGTCATTGCGGCGCCGGAATACTCCGTCTTCTAAAGATCATACATTTGAAATTATAATAGTAATAGAATTCTTCATTGCACAACTAGAAAAGTTACAAGAGGCCTACAGGCATTTTTTTTATCAATAAACCTTTATGTAATTGAAGCCCTAATTTGTCTAAAATTACAAATAAAAGATTTGATTTACTTAGATTTTTAAATATGTTTTATTTGATATTCTTACAGTAAAATGTAATTTAGCTATAACTTTGTAATAAATGTTATCTACGTTCCGTTTTAAACAATATTTTTTTATTAGTTTTAATACAATAATTAAAAAAACAAATTGGGAGTATATATTTTTCATGTTTTCAGAATTATTTTTATCCTTCCATTTATATTATTAGTTAAAAATAAATAAGGGTTAATTTAAACAAATAATAAATAATCTACAGAATAATTGACATCAATAAAACATGTTACCATGAACTTTAATCCAATCTTTCATAGTGCACCTTTTGCAGCTAAAGACACGGGGTATCCCCGCCCCGTCGAAGCTGATCGATGCTTCTATCCAACTCTGTCCAGGAAAATGCAGAGGAAAAATTTCAGTCCTCTTGCTTATCATCAGACAAGCCGAGGGCAAATGTCTATTATGAATAAAGGTAGAAGAAAAAAGGTTACACAGAAAATAAATTACCAATATATTACCAATTAGGTATTCACAAAGTTATAATTTCAAAATAATAAACAACTATAAAGTTTTTATTACACATATGAAAAATAATGATAACAATAATTATAGACACCTTTGCGACCAATAAATCAATTATTCAAATTGTCATACCTTTTTGCCACAGGCAGAAACAATGGAGCGCCAATTGACACGATCCTGACACAACTCCCTTGCTTCCCTTACATCCATAATTCTCCTTATACAAGCTCTATGGTTATGGGCACTAGGCAACCTAGCTTTTCTGAGGATGCCTCCGATTTGGTCAAAGGTAACCCTATATATAATAATTTATTATTAACTACGAGTATAATAATAAATGATATAATAGTGCATTGCATAGTTTATTGCAATTCAACTGTAGGAGTGCCCGTGGGTCGCAGTAGCGCCTCGCATCCATCAGACGGTTAAGTAATTGCTTGTCGCGCGAACGTTTTGATTGGCGTTGTCGACGAATATGGTTGCATTAACTGATGAAGATATTCTCCGTCTGTCAGCTGATTTATAGTTTACAATCTCCACGGACATGATGCAAAAAGGTTCTAACAAGACTAAAGACTGCTCTAAAAAGATTGAATTTAATTTATTAAAATGGGACATCTGTCTAAACTTGACTAAAAGCCTTTATTATTTTTTTTTTATTGTGACCCGACATTTGAGAGCACCCTGCTTGATGTTAAGTTAAAGTGTAGTCCATGAATGGATGTCACTGCTACTACAATATAAGTAAGTAGCAGTCACATCCACTATGCCAGCCTAGTTGGAACCGGCAACTTACAAGCTGATCCCGAAACGTGACCAAATCACGTATGCAGACCGTGAGGTCTGTATACTTGTAAGTAGTGATACTACACCGGCATTGTAAGTAGTGGTACTACACCGGCAGACTGTACCAATGCCTACCACTCTTAAAAAATAGCAAAATTTCATTCATGAACCGTATTTTTACATTTAAATAAATTAAGTATTTACTTTACCCAGCACAGTGACGGGGACTGTGCGTCAGTCGTCCGCTCTTTTGCACTTCACCTGTTTTTTTTTGTGACTCGAAATCTGACTGAAAGTGCCGACGACTGAAAAGTACCCATCACAGTTCATGGCTATCCCAGTCGCCGTCACTATGCCGGCCAAACTGATGGTCGAAAGTCGAGGTCAAATTTCGAACTTTTATTTTTATGCTGTTTAAAATCTGGCAATAGATGATAAATAAGTATGTAGTAAGATGAGGTACCAAAGACCTGAGCAAAGACGAATTATGTAATATAAACAAGTACTATAAACACTCAGTATTTCGGAACTTCTGACCATCCTGATTCATAACCTATTACTCCCACATGTATCTTAGTCTGTGTAATTGCGTCAACGTTCACCAATGACGCAGACAACGGAACTATTTTGGCTACAGATGTTAAACAGTTCCTGTACAATCAGGGGGTGTGGCGTTTAAAAAACAATAACCTTACATTATAAGCATTTCCTAATACATTTAATAAAGGATAATAGAGTGTCACTTCCACGATCCCGACACATCTCCCTCGCTTCCTTAAAATCCATAATTCTCTTTCTTGAGATGCCCCGATTTGGTCAGGCAGGCCCAGGATGTCCTCCTGGGCCTACCTTGTTGACCGCATCCATCCACATTTTTTCATTTATATGTTCAGTAAGTATAAATTTTATGTAAAATAATGTGTGACGCATTGTAAAATAACTTAGGTAAAATGACCATATAAGGAAATACTAAAAATTTATCATTTAGGGATGTATGTACATACATGAACAGGATGTGCGTGCAATACTGACAAGTCATGAGCACATCATCTAAATCTGTCATTCCCAAAGTTTCCCATGGTAGACGTCAACGAGAAATTATGTACCCAATTTCAATGTACCCAAAGCACGAAGACGAAGCACTGCATACTGTAATTAAAATACAGTAAATTTAAAATAAAATTCAAATTTAGAATAATGTTTTTGTTTTGTTACCATAGGCTTTGTCTGATTCTACCATGTGTTATGAGTAGAACAACATGGTTGTGACAAGTATAAAATATTAAGACATATAAAACGAACACGAGAAAAGGTACAGCGTGGTTTTGTGCATCAATGTATAAATGGAAAGACGGACATAATAGAAACACGCTAAAATTATTGTAATAGACTGCCTGAGGATCTGGTGAAATCATAATATGGTATTTTTTTTATTGAGACGCGACAATTTGCCTTGCTTTAAACTTGTACAAAAAAAAAACAGTATACTTACATAATTTATATGAAAGTAAGACCTAATTTCTTTGACAACAATCTGTAAAATAAACTTTTAGAACGAAACAACAATAATTGGTTTAAATACTAAAAAGTTTGGGATGAAATAAACAAATTTTATGCAGCTTACTAACGAGCCATAGTGGTCACGGAGAGACTAAAAGCTCTCGGACCGTCATAATAATAAAAAAATTGTAAAATCAAAATAAACGCGATAGTAAGCCGTATAAAATTTATTTAATTAAATAATCAATGTTCGAGAAAATCTAAAAAAAGTTTGGGAAGCTTCGATCTAAATATACATGGAAACTTTGTAAAATGATGCAATGATTTCAGGGATTAGTAACTAAGATTTTTTTATATTTAAAATATCAGTAGCATACGGAAGTGTTTGTTTTGTTGCCGCCCCACTGTTATTTGAATATATTTAAATGCTATGTCATTACATTCCAATCCAGCTGCCGTTTATAAACTGTTTTTATATATAAGATTCGTTATTGCCTCATTTTTAAAAAGATTACATGTTCTAGATTTCAGATTTAGTTAGGTGTATACTATATTAGTATAAACTAGTTAGGTTTATACTAGATAGATATAACTAGTCTTAAATATAAATTTAAAAAAGAAATGCCTAATAATACCTAGGCTGGTTTGCAATTGATGTTAAACAACATTGAAGTATCTTATTGGTTGCATTTATGTAGCGTGATTGAAATTCCACCAATGAAATGCTTTTATTTCGTAAATACTCAAAGGAACACCTGACAAAAAAAGGATCAAAACTGTCCACGCGCCTATTATAATGCTTTTCAGTACAGTTCTATATTGAAATGCTAACATTTACATGATCATGAATAAGGTATAGGTAATAAATCACTACCGACCATGGTGTAGTGGTAGTGCAATGGTTACGCAAACCGAGAGCACGAGTTCGAGACCACCCACCGGTACCAATGTATCTTTGATATATGTACTTTGGTTGTCTTGTTTCCGTGATACAAGCACTTTAGTAGCTTAGTATAGAAATGTAAAATAAAAAAATTGTGATAACTGTGAAAATCCATGTCTTAAAAATATATGAACGAGCGCCATATTTGCAAAAAACAAAATCCTATTTATAAGCACTAAGGAACAGTTTTAAACAAAATAATAAGTATACGATATAAGGATTTAATAAGTAATAAAATTAGAATTGAAAAAAATAATAATTTAAATTAATAGAATCCGTCGTTTCTATTAATTTTAAATTCTCATTAGTTATCAGGAAAGTTCATGAAATTGTTTAATATCCTATTAATAAACGAATTAATAATAAAAATTCATCATATTCTTCATCTTATAGTTTCTTTCTTATCTAAGGTTGGCGATCATCAGACCGATTTAAACTTTTTTTAATCGATTTAGAGTGCTGCCCGGAGGATTTTTAACTGTAGTAACACATCTCTGCGCTAAACTCCCATAAGGATAGGCATAGACAATGAAGCGCCACGAACCTGACACAATTCGCTCTCTTTTACATAGTTTTTTTTTTACATTTACGAGTATACATAGTATGGCAGCCAGTTTAGTTTAAGCTTTATCATTTAGAATTTAATATCTAGCTGTCTTTCCAAAGCTTAATTTTTGGGTAGGTGTATGAAATTGCAAGATTTTTATCTCGATAGCAATTGATACTATCTAATTTGTTATTGCTAGTCACAGACTATATACTACTTACTGGTCTCCACTACGTTAGATATTTAGATAAATAAATAATCTTAAAGTAATGTGGGTTTAAAAAAACAGAGGTACAATTTTGAATTAAATAGGCATTGTGATGTAATAACTAGTGCCGTAGTTAATATAACGTGTCGCCCATGACCAAGGTCATAGAAATAAGCTTTTTAAGCTTTTTAAGTCGTCGCTTTTAACCGATTTTTCTTGACAGGTCGAGGTCACGTACTATGCCGTATATTATATGAAAAACACCGACATTAACTGTCATGGAAGATTTTTTTTAATATTTTTTTATTGTGTCTCGACACCCCGCTACATGTTAAGCTGGAGTGTGGTCCATGAATGGATCGGCAGACTGAGTACCACGGGGCTGTATGCGTTGGGATCAGCTTGTAAATTTCCGGTTTGCTACTTACAGTTATTGATATAGTAGCAGTGACATCCATTAATTGACCACACTCCAGCTTAACGTCAAAAGGGGTGCTGTCATATGTCGTGTCAATATAATAAAATGTTAGAATGTTTATCGCGCTCCAGTTTAACTTCAAGATGTTGCGCAACGTCTATTGGCATTAAGTCTGTGCTCTCAGCGCTTGACCTCATTATGGCTTATGATTTATATTGTTGCTGTATTCCTATATGTGTTGTGCCAGCAGTGTTTATGGTCACAACGTGATATGTTTTATTAAACATTTTAAATATGTATTAATGATATATTGCTGTGATCGAAAATTGGGTCGATTTTTATATTTTTAGATTTATATATTCATTATTATTTATTTGCGTTTATATACTAAAGTGCTTGTATCATAGAAACAGGACAACCAAAGTACAATGTACTTTATATTATATCAAAGATACATTGGTTTTACGTAACCATTGTACTGCCACTACACCACGATCGCCTTCAAATATCAAGCTACTAAACGTACTTGCATCATAAAAACAGGACAACCAAAGTATATATATTAAAGATACATTAGTGCCGGCAAGTACTTTTGAACCCGTAGTGCAATGGTCACGCAAACCGACTGTCATAAATCAATCAGTGAATCAAATTGTCTTTTTCCCACAGGGATAGGCAGAGACAATGAAGCGCCACTTGTCAAGATCCTGACACAGCTCCCTCGCTTCCTTCACATTCACATTTCCCTTCATACGATCGCATAATCGGAGCTCCCTTTTACTTTCCTGTTTGCCACGCGATGGTTCCGGCATCCATAAAATTAATCCAGGAATGCTAAGAAAATAAACAAAAAATTTTAAAATAAAAAAAAAAACCTAAAAGAACAATTTCCTGTGAAATGCCTATCGAAGTTATTTGATAAATCGATGACGCAGAACGGACATTACGTAGATAATCGTAAACGACGGTTATACTTAATCGTACATATAATAAATTGTACTATGATCTAATCACTTGGTTATAGTTTACTTTATAAATTAATTTGTTATGATTCATTACAATAATTAGGTTATATATATAACTAAGTAGTGTTTTTTACTTTGGAAACAAACAATTTAAATCACCACTTACTTTCATGTTTTATACGATTGTATTTCTTTAACTTCGAAGCAGTTATATCCTGTTCATCACTGTACCCAACAATTTACCTGGTCCTCTCTCGATTTCGCCATTCTTATTTATCTATATATTTAGTACTATTTTATATGAATACAAATATGCAGCCTTATTTAGAAATTATTTAGTTTAATAATAATTTATGAAATAAACAGATTTTAAAAAATTAATTACGTTTAAACTATAAATTAATTAAGTACATAAATATACAACAAATACAACTAAAAATATCATGTAAAGACGTTCCATCAGAGATAGTCTCCAAGGAGACTGGCAACATTTTCCCTTTGTATAGCGAGGCTAATACGTTGGCAGAAATAATTCACAGCCTATCTGTCTCCTTAAGCCGTCAGACTTCTCTATCAGCCGCTTAGACAACCTCTTGGCTAGGACCTTGCCTGAAGGCCCCCGAGAGCCTGTCGTCCCCACGAAACGGCGCAAACATGTACCGAGGTTTATGTATTTAGAAATTTATGGCTAAAACACAAGTAAAGTACCGTAGCCGAGTGAAAGCAAAATGGTCACGCAACCCTCGATTCAAAACCACTTGCCAGTACCAAAATACAATTTGATATATTTACTTTAGCCATCCTGTTTTAAGCATGTTTAATAGCTTAGTATAAATAAATAAAAAAAGTATTTTATAAAAGATTATTTTTTTATTTTTTATTGTGACACGACATCTGACCTCGTCCCGTCTGATGATAAGCAAGAGGAGGTCCAAGAGTGACGACGACTGAGAAAGCCGAGTTTGTTCTCGGCTCAGCCGCCGTCACTATAAATCGTGACATTTATTATAAAGCAGTCATCCGCCGTATCCATTACCATTGTCTGTATGAAGAGAATTGTGGATGTGAAGAAAGCGAGAAAGTTGTTTTGGGATAGTGGAAAGTAGCGCTCCGTTGTCTCTGAAAATCCTTGTTATTCTTGTGAAGCAGAGGCAACTAAGCGCTACTTTTCACGATCCACGACGCTTTTTACAATTCTCTTCTCTATACTCGTAGTTATGGGCACTTCTTTTTTTATTGCCCGATTTGATCAAGAAATAACATTTTGGGTTTAAATTTGGAATAAATGTTAACATTTATCATTCTCTTTCTTTTAGATTTGTCTTTTAGACCTTTCATTTCATTTATTCATTTAATGTACCCAAAACAACGTAGCATACCCTTTCCAATATTTGACTTTCTAAACGTTTCATTAAACTATTATATTCCATAATATAAAACTGGTAAATTATTAGGTACTTATAATTTTGCAAAACCAAGTCATAGTGTCAATAGATATATTGTGACGCAGTTTTGTAACAAATTATAGATATTGTATGCAAATATTAAAGCAGTGAAACGAATTGATAACGTTACGATGATCTAATATAATTTAAATATTATCTTTATCATGTTTGCTTTAAATGAATTTAACTATATAGTATTGAGTGATAATATATGACGTAATTTAAATCTCTCTTGTTACGCACGCCATTGAATCAACACATTATCATTTGTAAAATCTTTATTAGGTTATTTTGACAGAGATTTTATTGATACTGTCTTCAGCGCAACAGTTTTTGGCGTCAGGAGCGGCGTAGTGGTAAGCACAAAAGTCTGTTACGCGGAAATTCCCGGATTCGATTTCAAAGCTTTTATTATTAATATTTAATCAAATTAATAAAATTACAAATATTAGTTAATAAAAAAACAAGTGGATATTTGCTCCGGGCCTGGTTATCAATATCAAAGGGTGGTAGGTAGTGATGCCCAGTCTGCCGATACCACCACTAACAAGTATACAGACTGTGAAGTGACTTAGTCCCGTTTTAACTAGGCTGGCATAGTGGATGTGACTGCATTTTTTTTTATTATGACACGACATTTGACTTCGATCCGCCTAATAGTAAGCAAGAGGAGATCCAAGGGTGACGACGACTGAAGCAACTGAGTTAGTTCACGGCTGCCTCAGTCGCCGACACTATGCCTGCCAACCAAAGGTGCTTCTTCACGCATCGCTTGAAGGATTCAAGGTTATAAGAGGGAGAGAACACATGTTACATGTTGCTATGGAGGAATACTTACAGTTGATTGACTGTAGTAGCAGTTACCTCTATTCATAGACCGCACTCTAACTAAACATCAGGCAGGGTGCTGTCACATGTCGAGTCTAATTTAAAAAAGTCGATGCGCAATACATAAAGTACGATATAGTGGGCTCGAAGTAGGTGAGAGAGCTTATTATTGTGCGAAGTCGCGAATTCGAAGCCACCAAAAAGTATGGAATTATCTGTACAAGTTAAAAACTTATTAGAACTGCAAGATAAACATTTAGCAATATTTTAGAGATCATCAATTATCAAATTTATCTATCTTATGTAATTATCTAGTTAATGTAATCTATGAACTACCATAAGTAAAATATTTCAAGCGCTGAGTGTACGAGTTTCTTGTGATAAGATATTTCATAATATTTAGGTTATCTGTAATAATGTATTTATTATTTATCGTTGGGCATCCCCGCACTTATCAAGTGTTAACAATTTTTATTATTTCATGTCTAGCTAGTAGATTAGTAGTATTATTATTATTAACAGTTATGTCCATACTGGTTTTCGTTAGAGCTTCTGTGTGGAGATTAGATTAAAAAAAGACTTTACAATGTTTATGATATTTAAATTGTCCATCCATGACTTATCTTTTAAGATAGATTTTAACAAAGCAGGCATTTGTACCTTTTAAAGTTTTTTTTATTGCGGCTTAATATATGACAGCATCCCACCTGCAAGTGGTAGTCGCATCCACTATGTCGGAGCCTGCAAGTTTTAAGCTGACCCAAAACATGCCTGAGCTCCTATATGGCATGTATACTTGAAAGTGGTACTATCCTGGATCGGCATACTGGGTAAATCACCACCAACTATCTGTCTACTACTTTTATATTTACATATATTTGATTGATTGATTTATTATTTCAATGTACTTGCTGTTACGATATAATATAATATTTATTTAAATTAATGCATATATAAAGAAATATAACACATTGATAAGAAAAAAAAAAGAAAATTAACTAAAATACGAAGATACTGGCAGCGTTCCCCCTTTGAATAGCTAGACTAATTCTTTGTCCGAGGTAGCTGCCAACTCTTCGGTCTCCTGTGATGTCGACTAACCTTTTTGATATTTCCTTAAAAAGCCTTAAAGCGCTAGGACCCCACGGACCAAGGGTCTCGACACCGAATGGGACAAAATCATACTCGGAGCCTAGACCCCTGTATTTGCACGCTTTAGCTTTTTCAGCCGCTTCACAAGCCGCACCAGCTCTGCTGTTGGTTCCATGTAGATGGGAAGGTGCCAGCGTGTCTGAACAGGTTGCATCCCATACCAGCACCCGGCCCAACTTCCATGGAATCAAACTCATACCATCCGGTCTCTTACCATCATCTCTTGCAATACCAGTCGGCTCAAGTAGACTTGGCACGTTGACGGAGGCAAGAGACCGGCGTATGATATCGTTAAGTGCGGCATGTCTCGAGAAGCGGCCTGCACTTTTTTGGCATGACAGTCCGTGATGTCCTAGCTTGTCGACATCACTGCCACAGGGACATTTATGAGGAGCGCAGACCGGAACCCCAAGCCGTAGACAGGTTGCGATTCGGAGCGTGTCAGGCTCAAGAAATGTTCCTGTATTTGACGAAGGGTACGCGTGAAGCCAGTAGCCGGCCTCATGCGTACCCACGGCCAAAAGCCTAGCACGCGCCGAACCTGTACTACTGCTTAATAGATTGTCATAAGTCAATTTACAGTTTATGTCGTCCCAGCTCCTCTGTGAATTTGGAGAAATTGAAAAATTTTGACCTGGGCATGCAATTAAGAAAGCGTTTCTAGCTTCTTCCAAGGCAGCAATCTCAAAGTTTGAAGGGGTTGCCCTTAAAATTTTACCTATGAGATTTGCTGAACTATGGACAGAAGATAGAAAGGCAGGTAAAGCTACACTGGAAATTTTGCGAATCCCTAAACCACTCGTTCAGCTGCATATTAAGAATTGATTCTAAACTATTTTTTATTAAGTTGTCTACATGTTTTAAAAGATCTGGGTAATTCCAAAAAGAGCAGCAACGGAGCTACATATATTATATTGTAACGTTCCGAGGGCATCTTAAGGGATACAATTAAATTTTGTTAAAGAAGCGCTTTATTTGCAATATCCAAATATTCCAATCGTATGCACGGTCAAAGTTCAATTGTCAAGCCAAAGACGTCCTTATGTATTCCTCAAAGTCGGATCATAGTAGCAGCGGCCCTCGTGGTTCAAGTTGTTCGAGTCTTCTTTCCTCAATCGCATATATAACAGATTTTGCTATCCCCACCGAGCCGGCCGCGATCATTATATAATATAATATATAGAAATACTGAAACATCCAAAAAATTCTATTTGAATCTAACTCTTTAACATATTTTGTTAAGGTTGCTTACGCGACACGGCTTTGTAACGAAGGAATCTCGCGAACTTTTGGTTTTGTTTCTGTGGGTGCTATTGTGTCGAGTCTATTGTTGATCGCCGTCGTTGTTTATCTATTTATATTAGGAAAATTTTAAAGGCCTTCTAGAAAAACGATCTCATTGCGGGTGACACTGACTTTCTGTTTATTATAATCATTATTTGTTTAGTAGTGACGCGAATACGTGTGAGTTATCAGAAATGTTCACAGTTGTTTCTGCGATGTTATTCTTTATGATTTTTCCACCTGATGTTAAACTGGTTATCCAATAATATTTACATTTATTTATTTAATATTTACGTTTATTACGGAGAATGACTGTTCCCATTATTTAATATTATATTTTAACAAACAGACCTTCCTAGTTTTACTGGAATTAACTAGATTTTTGTAATGGTTGTGTACTTAATACCGTTATTTTGTTAAATAAAATCTAGCATTTACCGCTTCTTTGTTATTCTAAACTTAAATAACTATAACAAACTTTTACAATAAACTGGTTGTTCATGTATATATTTGTGGGAAGCATCCGCATTTTGTCGACCGAATCGACAGTCGAACAAAAAAGTTCGATGCGTCCTTTCTTTGTAGAACAATCGACAAGTGGAATGCTTTGCCAGCCCATGTGTTCTCTCCATCCTATAACCTTGGATCCTTCAAGCGATGCGTGAAGAAGCACCTTTGGCCGGCATAGTGAAGGCGACTAAGGCAGCCTTAAACTAGCTTGGTTGTTCCTCTTGCTTATCATCAGGCGGATCGAGGTCAGATGTCGTGTCACAATAAAAATAAAAAAAAATCCTTGACCGGAAACCGTCTGAGTTGGATTTTTTAGTCGACAACGCTCTTGGACTTCCTCTAAACATCGATTACTATTAGGCCAGTCGAGGTCAGATGTAGTCACAATAAAAAACAACAAATTTGAATAATTGGTTTGGTCATAATTAACATTAATCTCTAATAATAATGTTTAACAATCCAATTAAGCATGTTAACGTCAATAAAACATTGTGGGCCGATACGTGATGATGAATTAAAATATGTTACTAATACAAAACAACTTGTCAAGACTTTTTATAACAGTACACTCTATGATTTAAAAGGTTTTTGGGACTTACTATCGTGTTTATTTTATTATTTTATTTTGACATTTCAAAAGTTTTGCGGTCACCGTGGTCGAGAAGAGACTAAGGTATTGGTTGTCAATGACTTTACATTTGACCTCAAATTTCCTAATGGTAAGCATATTAAACAAAGACCGAGAGCGCCGATTACTGAAAAAAGCGTAGTACCACCACTTACAAGTATACAGACCATGAAGTTGTTTAGTCGCTTTTCGGGATCTGCTTATAAGTTGCCGGTAACGTTATTATTATGATGAGTGCCGGTATTAAGAGTGCGGTCCATTTATGGGCTACAATGGGCTTAAAATTAGACTACAATAAAAATTAATGTTAATTCATTTAAAAAAGTTATGCTTGTAAATTATAACGTGACCGTTTTGTTTGACAACATGTAACATTTTATTTTTATTATTATTTATTTACTTTTCTATACTAAGCTACTAAAGTGCTTGTATCATAGAATCAGGACAACTAAAGTAGATGCCAAAAACACATTGGATCCGGCAAGTGCTTTTGAACAGGCGCTCTCGGCTTGCGTTTCCATTGCACTACCACTACGCCTATAAAGGCGTATAACATATGCATACTAACACTTATTTCTTGCATTAAATATATCAAAGAACTAAGAAAAGGATTTATTGTTGTAACAATACGATCACTTACAATCCCTTATCAACTAAATTCAAGTCATAATAAATGATGCATTTCATTACAAAAGCACTTTTGCACAATACACATTCATTAATCAATTCAACCGCATAATTTTGTTCGTGAGTGTATTATTGTCCTCAAACAAAGTGCAAGGATTTTTTTAATAACGGCTTGGTCCACATTCGAGCCATTAGGTACAGTTACATTTTAAAATTCACTAAGTATTTATGTACGAATGATCTTCTTACAATTAAGTGAAAGTTTTGATTATAAAGCTCATTTTTTTTATTGTTGCTCGACTTGTGACATCACTTCGCATGATGTTAGGCTAGAGTGCAGTACACGAATGGAAGCAACTGCTACTTTATTTACAGCAAGTAGCAGTAGAATTCATTGCAACTTAATTGAAATCGGCAACTAACAAGCTGATCCCAAAACGCTACTAAGTTACTTCACGGTTTGTACATTCGTAAGTGTCGGTACAACCCTAAATCGGCAGACTGGGCTCCATTGCCTACCACTCTTAGACAACCAGCTTTGGAGGTTTTTATTTTATTAACAAACATTTATAATTTTTAACCTAATTATTGAATATTAAATATATATTTGAACAAAAAAATAATTAAGAGGTGGCTCAGGGCCTGGTGCCCAGTTTGCCGATGCGGGGCAAATGGGCACCAAACCAAGTATACAGACTGTGAAGAACCTTAGTCGCCTTTAGGGATCAGCTTGTTAGTTTTAACTAGGCCGACATAGAGAATGTGACATAACTTTATCTGTAGTAGCAGTTATTACAGATAAATATATGTCATATACCGGTCACAATAAAAAAAAAGTAAATATTTCAATGGGATTAAGTTTCAATTTTAACCGGTTTGATTCAGATTTTGTTTTTGTTACACTCTAAGGGAGATTTTCAGCTGTGCATGAGAGTTTGAGGTTTAATGAACTTATTGTTTTAAATCATAATTTAGTCTAAAGCGCGCATAAGTAAAGTGACTAAGTAACGTTTCGGGATTAGCTTGTAAGTTGCCAGTTCTAATTAGGCGGGATAGTAAATATAACTGCTACTTACGGTTTTGTAACTATAATAGCAGTTACCTTTATCCATGGGCCGCACTCCAGCTTAACACCAGGCGGAGAACTGTCATATGTAAAGCTACCATAAAAAGAATTGTCAACTTTTGTCAACATAAAATAATATTTATTTTTTCCGAAAACGCAGCTTTGTGGTCATTTCCATTAGTTTCCCCATAAGCTTATAATAACGATGATCTCATGGGTTTGGAAGTTTGTATTATAAGTACTAAACTGTCATTTGTTGCATAGTTCTAAAGGTCAAGTAGTGAAGGCATTGGGACAAGTCTATGGAGTCTATTACAAGTCTTCGATCCTAGACCTATGTTAAGAAATACTTATATAGGAATATTATAAGAAGTGAAGCTTATTGGTTGTAATGAGCTTTTAGGCGGGCTTATGATGTGACATTCTATGGGGCTATTATGGGTGCAATCTGAGGCCAATTTTTGAGGCAAAATATACCTTTATTCACATAATTAAAATAATCCTGTACTGTTGGAGTCTAGTTGGAAAGCCGCATCGGCCGCGATCACTTTATAGTGGCGTCGGATCATTACAGGAAATTCAGTTTGAATGCAAACACCTATAGTTTATTATAAGACCATCGGCTTTTTCGTTCACTAACAAAGAGATTTCCATTTCTTTCGGTTTAGTGCCCGAGGATGCTATTCTTTTGATTTCTTTGTTGTTTCTCTAATTGTATTGTTTTTTTTTTGAGAGAGAATTTCAGTCTTAACGAAATAATCATAATTACTGTAACATTCTTTTTTTATTAAGTTTTTCTAAAAGGTAGGTTTTAGTTTAGTGTTACTTTGTACCCGGCATGCATTAGGTGCTATTAGCTCGAAAATGTGACCCAGCAGTTTTTATTTTTTTATGAGACTGTGCCTAAGTACTATTTTTTTATCGCGCATTCCTATAATCTTCGATACTTCAAGCGAAGCGTAATAAATCTCTTTCGGCCGGGCGGTGTAGTGACGGTGAACGAAGCAACCATAAACTGAAACTTTCAGTCGTCAGCACTAAACTTCTCTTTACAAATCAAGGTCAGAAGTTGTTTCTATACTAAATAAATATAACTTTGTACCAGGAATCTTACCACAAGTTATGAGGACTCGTGGTAAAGTTACGTTTGTCGTGACAATACAAATAGTATTGATTTCATAGTATTGTCTAAATTAGGAATTTATTTGTGTAACTTTGCCCTCTAACTTATTTGGAGATGAATTTGCAGTCTCTGCTAGCGTTTATAATAAATGAATTAAATAAATTTTATGCGGCTTACTATCGCGTTTAATTCTACGTCTCTCCCTGACCACAACGGCTGCAAAGCTCTCTAAACGTGGTACTAATAAAAAAATGTAAAATCAATAACCAAAAATAAACGCGATAGTAAGCCGCATAATTTTTTTTAAATTTAATAATCAAGGTTCAATAATCGAATTTGAGAAAATACTTTATAATAATTTGTTTATTTATTTACATTTCCATACTAAGCTACAAAAGAGCTTGTATCATAGAATCAGGACAACTAAAGTACATATATCAAAGATACATTGGTACCGGTGAGTGGTTTCGAACTCGTGCTCTCGGTTTGTGTAACCATTGCACTACCTCTACACCACGGTCGCCTTATGTAATTGATGTATTTCTTTATTGTGGCTTGACATATGGCAGCAGCCGCCGCAGCCTATTTTCATAGTAAAATTATTCAACTTATGAGAATGCAAAATATCATCGCATTATTATTTAGAGCAATACTTATTAGTAAAAAAGTAACTTTGATCAAATAGGTGATTTAAATGAAAACAAAAAGCTTTAAAAATAATAAAAAAAAACCTTCGCGAAGATGTGGCAAACCTACTTTGTAAATATTTAATTTGCCAGTCTAAAGAGGACCGTCAGCATCCTGAGGTGAAAGTGAAATGGTCATGTAAACCGAGTATTCCCGGTTCAAAACCACTAGATAATTAAATAGAGATAGTGATAAATTGAGTCTTCTTCCCTATGTTAGTAAGATATTCGGTTCAAATTTAATAGTCGCGGCAAATCTCACTTCTAAACAAAACTATTTTGTCTTCAGTATTAGATTTCTAGGATTCTTATTACCGTCATAGAGAAGCTATTTAAAAAAACTCGCGTAACAAGATATTGTTGACTGTCTATATTTGTTATTGTCGCGTAGCTACTGGTAATAGACAAATTTGGCTAAAGTTTAATAGTTAATTCGCACTTAGACTTTACTTAGGGCAAAAGTCATTTGTTAGATATCTTCTTTTTTTTTCATTGAGACGCTACTTCTGATCTTGACTAGCCGGCCACTGATAAATCTGTTTCATTCTACGACTGCAACAGTCAATTTTATCAGGTCAATTTTAAAACATAAAATAAAAGACGATGGGTAATTATTATTATTCGCATGCTTAATAAAAAAAAAGTAAGTTAAAATACTATTTCTTGGGAATGAGCGTTTTAACCTCACTCCTCATGCTCAACCCGTATATGTGAGCTTCATTTTGTAAACTTCGCCGATGCGACATTGACCGCTAGGCCAGGATGTTCTTGTTTGCTGATTTTGGTTGACACCTATTAACCGGGGCGACGTATTCATCAAACCCAGGGGCCATCCGCGCAACTTCAATGGGAAGGATAATAAAATTCATTCCCATTTGTCAAAAATTTACGCGGTCGCTGTTAGTGTCAAAACAACTTTTATTCATTCGGACAATGAGTTTCAATAAGCCTGAACTATTAATGAAAATTAATATAGATTCTCAGTGTGTTGCACGGTCGCAATTTTAATTTTGAAGTTCAACTGTCAAAACGATGCTCATTATTATATTAATGGAGTTACCCCGACTTCCTGTTCCGCGTCAAAGTGCGAACTAACGCAAATCCCCCAATCATCTGGAGGACGCCTAATAGAAGACTACTATCTCTAACAATTTTCTCAAGAAATGCTGTCCCCCAGTCATGAGTCCAAGGATCACGGCCCAACTTTAGATGTTTTAGGTCAAGTGACGTGCGATACTCATCGTTATTAAGGTTATTGATTGAAAGTAGTAGGCAGCTATCAGCATGTGTCATAAAATACACATATTTGTCAGTTTGTCTCATATCTATTAATAGCAAAGTTTGCATACGAAAGTGTTTGGTTTGTTTTATCGCAAACAATGATATATGAGACGCCTTACAGTTAATTACCTACAACTTTTTACCAGGGTTACCTGTTTTACTATTCGTTTTTTTTATACCACGACTTTAACGTATGACCACACATAGTGTGATGTTAAGCTGATGTGCCAAAACATGAGAGAAAGCGACGCTATTCGCTACCATCTACCAACCCCATCGCCGAACTCCATAATGGTACGCAAGGGGAAGTTCAAGAGCACAAACGACTAATAAAAGCGATTATGTTTGAGATTGCCTCAGTCGTTGCCACTATGTCGGCGAACACATGGGCTGGTAAAGCATTCCACTTGTCGATTGTTTAACAAAAAAAACGACGTGGTCGACTGCCGGTCACACTTTTTTGTTTAATTTTTCTAGATGAATAAATATTCTTTATTTTAATAAAGCAGTAACTTAACAAATATAAACATAGTAGGTCACAACAGACCTGTGTTAATAGAAGGTGAAGTACTTTCTTGAACATAAAAGAAATTAAGTAGTTTAGGTACAATTAAATAGGTATATTTTCTTTATTGTTTTTTTACTAGTTTTTTATTAATTTTTAACAGATTTACTCAGTTTTATAAGTACCTATGTTCAAAATTCAAAATTCAAAGTCATTTATTCATTTGGTTTTTACAAACACTTAGAAACGTCATGAGAGTGAGTGGACAAAGAGTAAGGGGACTCTACCGAGTGTTCGGAAAGGCTACAGACTGAGAACACTCAAGAAACTCCAGTCCGGCTTTTTTCAACTTTGTCTTATATTCTATTACATCTTTTTTTATCTTGGGAACTAGCAATTCATTCACTGCCAAGCAGCCTTGTCGTCAAATAAATCTCTAATGCTATAGTAAGCCTTTTGGCATAAATTATGTTTAATGAATTTTTGAATTTATTAACTGTAAGATCAGGCACATTACTTGGCAGCGTATTATACATACGGTTACAGTTGCCAGCGAAAGAATTACTTATTTTGTAGAGCCTATATGTGGGCACAGCGAGTTTATCTTTGTATCTTAAATTAAAATTATAACGATCACTGTTTTTGTGAAAATTATTAATGTTCTTACGAGTGTATAACAAATTCTCATATATAAATTGAGAATAGACAGTCATTATATTGTTTTTTAAATATTTCTCTTAATGACTCCCGGGATCTCATACCGTAAACAGCACGGACAGCTCTCTTTTGGAGAACGAAAATACATTCAATGTCAGCAGCATTGGGTAATGCCGAAGGACATAATACTGTGGAAATAGCTAAAGTAAACTAAGCGCGCGGTTTTAATATCAGTTAATTGACGGATCTTCTTTACTGCATATGCTGCTGAACTAAGTCTGCACGACAATTTTTTAATATGAGGTCCCCACTGAAGTTTAGAGTCCAATTTTACGCCCAGAAAGGCAGTTTGCTGGACCAATTCTATTGCTATACTATGCTATATTATGTTGGTTATTAAAACGTAAAGTAGGTACTGCAACGCAAAATGTTAGTTCCTAAAATGTACAACCCTACAGAAATTAAATTAAGTAAATAATATAATACCCTATAAATAATACCCTAAATATAAGTAAGGCCATATAATTATTTAGTAAGCATAGGCTTTTATGGGCGTTCAACTTTAGAGATGTCAGTCAAATAGGCAGCCTATGTTTAGCATTGACACAGACAACAATAATTAGACGCCGCATGAAAGAATGCTTCGTTCAACAAACTATTGACTGTCTATTAATTTTTACTATTAACGCTTGTCTGGTGTTATTTTAACTAGTGATGGAATATAGCACCAGTAATAATTTAACGCGTCTTTATATGTTTACAATAAGTAAAGGCGTCCGTGGTATAGTAGTTGTGAAATTACCTTGCAAACCAAGAGTCTCCGGTTCAAAACCACTTACCGGGTTTGATTCCCGGTCGTAACAAGGGTATATTTTAAAGTTTTTTTATTTATTACGATTAAATTTTACAAATATTTATTTAAAGAAGAAGATAGAAGAATAAATATTTCTATAATATTATTAAAGAAATATTTATTTGCTCCGGGTCTGATTGTCTAAGAGTGGTACTTAGTCTGTCGATCGGGGTTAGTACCATTCTTATAAGTGTACAAATCGTGAAATTACTTAGTCGCGCTTTGGGATTAACTTATAAGTTGCCGGTTCCAACATATGTGCCATTATATGTTGTCAAGCACCAATAAAAAACTCGTCTCCAACTAAAACTCGTCACCGTACAGTTAGGATCATACAAAGCGTAGTCTAATGTTACATAGTCTATAAAGTTTGATTAACATTTTTCTCGCACAACGCAATAAATGCACAACTTTTGGTGGAAACTAATTAATATTTTATTTGGAACTAAATTTAAATTTAAACATTTAATTTAAATGGTTTAATAGGGCAGAGGAACGACCGGTCATTCCCCGGTCGTTGATTTTGGAAGGTCATTACAGAGCCCTCGCCATTATTTTACGAATTCTCTCGCATGGTGTATTCCAGGAAGTAACTATTATAGAAGTTAGATATAGGAATGGGTAAGTATGTGTTCCATGCTTTTTAACAAAGTTCACAATTTGCCTTTTAATTAGGTTGTTCTGTATTATTACAATACTATAAAATAACTTGACAATTTGTGAACTTATGTACCCATTACATGTTTTGTTAATTTTTTATTTATGATTAAAAAAAATATTAATTTGTAAATCAATATGTGAAATAATAAACGCCTGTTGTCAAAATTATCTTCATGGTTATGGGCACTACAGATCCTTGAGTTTTTAGAAATGTTCGTAAAATATTGCAAAAAAACAATTCATTAATATTGTATTTAATTAAAAAATACAAAATTTTATTAGATTTAAAACGATACAAAACTATTTTGTTTTAATATTACTAAATCTACCAATAATAAATCACCTACCTATCTGTATTTGTGTTTAAGCTTTGGATGACAAACAACTGTATCATCTAAGTTTATTGTATTTTATAGATTAAAACTGACTAATATTATTGTACGTTAATTAAGTTTTGTAATAACTAATAAAGAAAATTAAATAAATTAAAACCAATAGTCGTAAAATCGTTCGTAAGTCATGATCAATTTATAGTTTTATGATCATCTAGCTGTGCCACGCGTTTTCTTATACTAAAATTGTAATATCATGAAACAAAACGACCAAAGTAAATACTATATCAAAGATACATTGGTACCGGTAAGTAGTATTGGACCAGAGCTCCTGTTTTGCGAGGCTATTCCACAACCACTACACGACGGTCACCTTCACTTTCCTTCAAATCCCATGCACAAATTAAAAGATACGATCAATTTTGAAAGGTGAAATTTATTGCAATTAGGTAATTTTACAGGCCGTTGGTTGGCCCCGTACGCAATAGGGTACGTCAGAAGATCTTCGTTTTCGTGATGTTGAATAGAAATGATTTTCTCTCGCCACACAGTACTTCATTCATACGCCGTCACTATACCAGCCAAATAAAATAATTTGGCTGGTATAGTCACGCCAAATGAAATTGGCGCCAATCGTGACAATGATTTTATCAATGAATTTTTTAAGTATTGTTACTTAATTCGAGGGAAATCCCATCCACGAACCGGAGCTCTATTTTTGCTGATCATCGCCTATGAATGAGATGGTAGGATATAAACTACGAGCAACAACTAAGTAATGCTATGCTTATTTAAACCGTGGTTCCATTTTACTTTTAAACAAATCTAAATTGTTTTATTGTTATTTGGAAGTGTTGAGTTTTAAGACCATGCCTTGAATCAGTATTTCTTAGACACTTTTTTTTGGTGTAAGTAAATGTAGGGATTGTTACTCCCGGATTTTGAAAAATTAGCGACAGTTAAGAACAATTTATTGTTTAATTTGTTACAGTTTAGAGGTTCATTGTAGAATAAATTCGACATTATTAAGTTAGTTCCGTCAATTGCTAGCATTGATTGAGTTTGTTTTTGTCGAAGTTACTTTTCACATTTGTTTTTATTGTAACGAGACATATGACCTCGACTTGGCTGTTACCATAAGCAAAGCAAGTTTACGGTTCACTACGATTCGCCATCACTATATCCTCGTCTTTATCTTAAGGATTCAATCTTATAGGCTAGGGGAGCACACGGGCTAGTAAAGCATTTCAATCGTGGATTCTTACCATGGCTACTTGTATT
This sequence comes from Tinea trinotella, assembly GCA_905220615.1. Taxonomy (NCBI): domain Eukaryota; kingdom Metazoa; phylum Arthropoda; class Insecta; order Lepidoptera; family Tineidae; genus Tinea; species Tinea trinotella. The sequence goes on from HG992314.1 coordinate 9,449,376, forward strand.
ATAATTATTGTATTGTATTATAAACCGTGAAAAGTGGGGTGCTCTGAGTTTTAGTTACCATTGCACTAAAACTAGATCACCGCTTGCCTTAAATTAATTGTAAGAGTATATAATAGATATATGAATTAATTAATTTATTCATATATTATAAAATGAGATATTCTTAAAACCGCGGGATCTGTAGTGCACGAAGTAGAATCCAATCCCGAGATTAGGCTTTGTGGTTGCTAATTAAGCTTAATTTAAACTAATATTAGTATTTATAATATACCTATATTTATTAATATTTGGGTGATTCCCGAATATTGAGTTATTTTCCCCTATTTCTTTTATTGTACACAAAACGTTGATTTTTTTGTCATTTTATGCATTGTAATAAATGCCAAAAATTTCGGAATTAGCCAAGTTTGATCCTGGAATTTTCGGGGGAATTTAAAAAAAACGGCCTGTATTATATTTTCTAACCCGGATCTAGACCAGCTCTGCTGGAAGTTTTAATTGGTATTCTAGTAAACCGACAATTAAATTTCAACGATGATAACATAAAATATTTTTAAGTATATTTAATTTTAAATAACGGCGTATAAGCCAGTGAACCGCAGAGCGTTGGTGGGTCTCAATTAAATAAAAGTCAATAGTCGTATTCTGGTTATTTTTATGAGTATTATTGCAGTGCAAGTGATTGCGATGAGGAGAGATCGGGTGAGGTGTATGCATGTAATTTTTACCTCCGGCGACATTTTCCTTTCGTACGACATCTAATTGACGACTCGTGGCACGAAGGATTGTATACTTATTATCCATGTAGAGTTGTTACAACATTTTTTTGTTCATTATCTTAGTAATATTTTGATTCTATATTCTGTTTTACTTTTATTTATTTTGAGTTATTTAAATAATAGTAATATAAATTATACCTACTGTATGAATTAGTAATGAAAAATAGACAGAAAAAAAACATTCGTACACTTCGTTCGGTCTATTGCGACAGGGGATCATATCCAATTTTAATATTAACTGCTATTTATTTGTTCATTTTTAAATTTAAAAACAAATCTTTATTCTACAAATTAAAAATGGCGGACTTAATACCGCTGGATATTCTCACACATCCAAATCTGAGTTATCCAGTCAAACCCATAATTATTACTCGCTCTATATAAATCCAGTTGCATCTCAAGTTGCAATATATTGGAGAACGAAACCGACAACTCAACAACTTTAACTGCGTACCGACGTGTAATTTGTCAGGCTGCAATTTAAATAATATGCATGATTATATATCTATTAAAGCTACACCGACGTGTTGATATTGAACGTATTGGACTAATGAGGTGGAGTTGTAATGGCCTCACTTCGTACAAACCATGCAAAAATATTTAAACTTGATTGCCTTTAATGTTTTTGTATTTTTATCTGACTAACTAAGAAGGGTTATGGTTTTCGAGCGAATTTTTTTTGATTGTGACTCGACATATGATAGCACCCAACTTGATCTTAAGATCGAGTGTGGTCCATGAATGGATGTCACTGCTATTACAATTTTAATAACTGTAAGTAGCAGTCACATCCACTATGCCGGCCTAGTTGTAACCGGCAACTTACAAGCTGATCCCGAAACGCGACTAAATTACTTCGTATGTATTGTATGTACTCGTATATCTATACGCTATGTAGTCTAAACGCTTTGACTTATAAGAACGTATGAGGATTTAAACGTGTATTACATTTGTCTTAATTGTAGAATGGTAGTAAAGTTTAAATATTGTATCTGATGCAAAATAAAATCTTGAAATTCTTTTCCTCTGTAGGTTAAAATTAGATTTTAAGCCCTAGTAGCTTTAAAACTTATTTACACAGCCTGTAAAGTGTCAATTAAACTAAATTAATAAACAAAGAAACCCACCTGTTTTAAATAATATTAACTCAAAAGCTCAAAAAAGCTTTTCTTCATACTAATAATAGAAACTGGACATTGTGATGTATGAAGTAATATAATGATTTATATAAATATCAATCAATCAATCAAATTGTCACGCCTTTTCCTACAGGGATAGGCAGATATAATGGAGCGCCACTTGCCACGATCCTGACATAACTCCCTCGCTTCCTTCACATTCACGATTCTCTTAATACAAGCTCTATCGTAATAGCTTGAGGATGTCTCCGATTTGGTCGAAAAACACTTTCCTGGGCCTGCCTTGTTTAACGTATCCATTCACTTACAAATATATTTTCTTATAGTCTATGTTTTAATTATTAATTATGCATAATTTTTCTTTTGGTACTTTAGTGATGATATTTTAACCGTGACAATGTATCCAACATTTGAAGTTTCAGATAATTTATTGTTACATGAGTAACATCGTACAATAACACTGTACATTATAAGGACCACCGTTCACTATGTTGTATAGTTTGTGACCGTTTCCATATTATATTTTTCTACATAGTGGCTCGAAATGCACTCTTATTATTATTAAACTAGTTTAAGAAATAAAAGGCAACGTAGTTAAATAACCTACATTATTATACCTCCCGAATTCATTTTGTACGATCCCACTAAGTAGACACACGTTAACTATAATATATATTTTACTTAATCCTGAAATATATTAGTATATGTGCTTTTAATTTCGTGAGCTCGTGGACTTTATTTCAGAAAAAATATAGAGCTTATATGGAGTGGATGAGAGGAAAGCGAGTGAGTTGTCAGGATCGTGGATAGTGGCTCCTCTATATCCACACATAACAACTATATCCACAATTCTCTTCATATACATAATTACATATATACATAAATTCATATATAGTATAATAAGTGTAACCAGATGTGTGTAGGCGGAATCGTTACAAAGACAATATCGGATGTCCTATTTTTTATAAGCAATAATGTGAATCATTGCTCCTTATCCATTGTTCGTGTAACTTACAACTTACCGTTGCTTGTTATCCACATGTTAACTCATTTATCAAAAATCAAGAACTGAAAGAACTCACAGACAAACGGACGCAAGCGCAATTAAAAAATCAATAAATAATTGAATGCTATTTTCATGTATTTAAGGTCGAATTTGGAATGGATAAATGTAAATTAGACAATTAAGGTGGCACCTGTGTGTCTGGTGCAGAGGTAGGTGACGTCAATAGTAATTTAAGCCTCAACATTAGAATGGACAGCGACTAATATCATGTTTTGCCACATTTAAACTGTTGTAAATATTATCTTTTTGGTATGCTGCTACCTTTTTTTGAATAATATTTTATATGAATTTATTATGACGTAGGTAGCTGTCATAGACGTCTTGTTATTTTTGTACTGAAAAAATTTGTGTGTCTTTGAACAATAAAAATTCTCATTGTACATCGTTCTTTAATTTATATGTACTGAAATACACAATTATATTATCTTTTTGGTATGCTGCTACCTCTTTTAGAATAATATTTTGTATGAATTTATTATGACGTAGGTAGCTGTCATAGACGTCTTGTTATTTTGTATTGAAAAAATATGTGTGTCGTTCAACAATAAAAATTCTCATTATACATCGTTCTTTAATTTATATGTACTGAAATACACAATTACAACATACCTACGTCATAAACGTCTTGTTATTTTTGTACTGAAAAAATTTGTGTGTCTTTGAACAATAAAAATTCTCATTGTACATCGTTCTTTAATTTATATGTACTGAAATACACAATTACAACAGGTTATGGGCCCAGAGCACCTCTAAAACCCAGAGCACCTCTAAAACCCTTAGTGTATAATAAAAGAAAGTATATATAAATATTTTTTCGCACAGTCATCAAAAGTAAGTGTGAAAATGTCAGTGAATCCAGGAGTGGGTGATTGTTGTGATCATGATGTGCGTGGAGGAGGAGCTTCACTTACGACGATCAAATCGCTCAGCTGCCGTGATGGATATCCGATGTGGAAATTTCAAATGAAGATGTTTTTACTACATGAGAATTTATGGCCAGCTGTAGTTGGTTATGCTGAAGGAGATACGACTTCCATGAAGGTACGTCAGTTAAAGGATGTAAAAGCAATGACATCAATGTGCCTGACTTTACAAGGAAGTGCAATAACAATAGTAAGAAGTTGCTCTACTGCTAAAGATGTTTGGACTAGTCTTAACAATGCTTATGAAAATAGAAGCATGGGCAGGCGGTTATCTCTAGAACGAAAACTATACAGAATTGAATTAAGTCAATTTTCGTCTATAGAGCACTATATTAATAAAGTCACAGAGACAGTGCAAGATTTAGCCGATATTGGTAAAGTCATTGACGATGAATCAGTAGCTGCTATTCTTTTAGGTGGTTTAAGCCAAAAGTATGAACCACTCATTATGACATTAGAAAATTGCTCTGTTGACAAATTATCGAGCGACTTAGTTAAAAAGAAGTTATTAGATGATATGTCAAGATGTGATGATGATACCGTTGATGAGGCGGCGTTAGCTACAAGTTCGACGAGATCATTAAAGAGATTTGCTAAAAATAAAAGGAAACAAGGAACAAACATTATTTGTTACGACTGTAAACAACCAGGCCACAAAAGACCGGATTGTCCCTTGAAACATAAAAAGGACAAGGACAATGGAGCACATACAAGTAAGGCGCTTACTGCATATGCTGTAGCCGATATGAACGACGAGGCATGGTACGTGGATTCCGGAGCATCATCTCACATGACTTCGCGCTGTGACTGGCTGGAGGATTTCAGTACTCAACACGTCGGCCAAAAGGTTACTTTAGCTAATGATGAGCAGGTATGTACACAAGGCATAGGCAATATTAAGTTTTGTAATAATGTTTTTGTAACTGGTATTAATAATGTTTTGTATGTTCCGAACTTACGAACAAATTTATTATCTGTCAGTAAAGCTGTAAATAATAATTTTGTAGTAATTTTTAGTGATAAAGGATGTTCTATTTTACGTAAAGATGATTTTGATATTAATGTATTAAAAAAGGAGGTTATACGTGCAACGCATACGGAAGGGTTATACAAATTAGATTGTAAGGTTAATATTAGTCATAATATTAATACTAATGAGCAAGCCCTAGCTGTCAGTTGTACAGATTTCAATCTTTGGCATCGACGTTTAGGTCATCTGTGTAGAATAGGTATGGATTACTTAAAACGATCCAACATCGGTGTTAAATATACTACGGTAGATAAAAGCCCTTGTATATCTTGTCTAGAAGGCAAACATGCACGTCAAAAATTTAGAAAGATAAAATATACTAAAGGAACGCGTGTTCTAGATTTAATACATTCCGATTTAAGCGGTCCTTTTAGTGTTAAATCTTTTGACGGTTGTAAATATTTATTATTATTTGTGGATGACTATTCCAGAATGGTGTTTGTATATTTTCTAACATCAAAAACGGAAGTGAAAAACAAGTTTATGGAATTCCAATTGCGTGTGGAGAGAGAAACAGGGTGTAAGATAAAATCCCTTAGAACGGATAACGGTACTGAATTTGTTAATGGTGAGTTTGATAATTATTTAAATAAACTGGGAATTCATCATCAAACGACTGTTCCCCATACCCCTCAGCAAAATGGAGTTGCCGAGAGGACGATTCGTTCTCTTGTAGAAAAGTCTCGTAGTATGTTACAAGGCGCTACGTTACCCAAGGCTTTTTGGCAAGATGCAGTTCAAACTGCTTGTTATTTAAAAAATCGATCACCGCATCGTACTTTGAGTGATGGCGTTACACCATATGAAAAATGGTATGATCGTAAGCCTGATCTATCACACTTAAAGATATTTGGTTGTAGAGCTTATGTTCGAGTGCCCGATTGCGATAGAAAAAAGTGGGACGCTAAAAGCAAACAACATATCTTTGTGGGGTACTGTATGAACTCAAAAGCTTATAAGTTGCGTGATTGTAAATATCCTAGAAAAAGTATTAAAGCTCGGGATGTCGTATTTTTCGAAAATTTATTTTCGGATATATCAACCCAGAAGGATGATGATAAGGTTGTATTATCCTTATCTAATACTCTTGAGGACATTCAGACATTGCCCAATGATATGCAGCCAGCGAACTTAAAAGTTGCTGACAACGTGTCTGAAAAGGAGCTGGAAATAGCAGAGAATTCGGAGGTGGTAGTAAAGAAAACTATGATAAATCCTGACGGTAATCCTCAATGTAAAAGGATGAATCCGTGTTGCTCGGTTCCGATCACGGGGGAGCTGGTCAGTGATATTTCTGATCTTACACCTGCCAATACAGATTCTGCACATTCGTCACATAGTTACAATTTAAGAAGTAGAGGTCCGGTAAAACATTGTTACAATATTTCTTCCGAACTGGATAATGAACCTGATAACTATTGCGATATGCTGAATAGACATGATAAGGATAAATGGCTCGCTGCAATGCGAGATGAGTACAAGTCTTTATTAGAAAGCAATACATGGTCTTTGGTCGAAAACAAGGGTCAAAAGGTAGTTCCATGTAAATGGGTTTATAAGCTAAAACGTGATTCTGATGGAAACATTTGTCGATATAAGGCACGTTTGGTGGCAAAAGGGTTTAAGCAGAAATATGGCATAGATTATGAGGAAACTTTTTCTCCTGTTATCCGTAATTCTTCTCTTAGAACTCTTCTGGCTTTGTCTGTTAAGCATGATATGCAAATACATCATTTTGACGTTGATACTGCATTTCTTCATGGTAATCTTGAAGAAGAAGTTTATATGTATCAACCTGAAGGTTTTACTGTGAAGGGAGAAGAGTCTAAGATATGTAAATTACATAAATCTATATATGGCTTAAAACAGGCTGCTAGAGCTTGGAATAAGCGACTTAATGATGTACTTATAAAATTAGGTTATAAAAAGTCTAAAATTGAACCCTGTATATATTATATTAAAAGAAAGGATGGGAATATACTTATATTAGGAGTCTATGTTGACGACCTAATTATATTTTATAATAATATAGCTGAATTAGAGCAATTAAAGAACGGCTTAGGTGAATACTTCGGCATTAAAGATTTGGGTAGTCCTAACTATTGTTTAGGGTTAAATATTAGTAGAGACAAAGGAAAGATCACTGTTAATCAGAAATGGTATATTTTGGACGTTTTGAGACGTTTTAATATGGACGACTGTAAGAGTGTTGGTACGCCTATTGAAGTTGGCATTCAGCGAACTGACCAAGACATTGTTGATGTCTTAACAAGAAATCGATCACTCCGGATGTCCTCAGCCATAATTAACGAAATAACTTAGGGATTAATTACGTACACTTTTATATTGGCTCATTGATATCATATTGTATAATAAATAATTATTACCAAAACAAAACAATATATATATATATATATATATATATATATATATATATATATATATATATATATATATAATATATATATATATATATATATATGGCTAACAGGCTAAAGTGAGTAATAGACGTACAAGGAAACTGTTAAAAGTAATTTCAGGTGCAAAATAACATTTTTTTCAATTAGTGTCTGTCTGTCTGTCTGTTTGTTCCGGCTAATCTCTGAAATGAATCGACCGATTTTGACGGAACTTTTATTGGCAGGTAGCTTATGTAATAAGGAATAACTTAGGCTACGTTTATTTTAGAAAAAAAATCTTTTATTGCAAATGAAAGCTATGAAACAAATATTTGCTCCGACCGAGCATCAAACTCGGGACTTTACGCGCAACAAACCAATTGCTAACCGTTCGTCCATCTGGGTTGATATGATATTAAAAACAAGGAGTACCTGATGATAGACCATGAGGACCCCTTTCCTGTAATGTACTCACATTGCGATTACAGTTTATAAACGCGGGTGAAACCGCAGGGAACAGCTAGTATAAATTAAAAACTTTATTTCAATTATAAAGGTTATTAAAAGAAATAAAATTTAATTTAATTTAATAATGATACGAAATAAAAATATGATAAAAGTGTTTTCTTATTATACAGTAAAGTTGTATTAGAACATAATTTTAGTGGTTTAAAACTATATGGTAATTGAGATGGTTCAATTACTGGTTATCATACAATCTTGATGTTAATTGTACGTGTATACTGATTTCATTCATAAATAATTAATATGTAATTTTGTATTCGATACAATTGTTTATGCAAATACATTATAGCCTATGTGAGCCGAGGGGACTGCACTGTAGTAAATAACTGCAACTGGCCTAGTTGAAACCGGTAACTTTTAAGCTGCACATTGTGGTACTACCCCAAATCGGCAGACTGGAAATGGACCACCAACTGTCTGACCTTCAATGCTGATTACCATCACGACGGTCGAAATCGCAAGCCTTGCTTCAATAAACAAAAAGTTGTTTATTGACCTAAACGTAAAGCTCGCCTAACATTGTTACTTGATTCTGCAAGTAAGTTTGGTTTCGGAATGGTTTCGTCGAAAAGAATTCGAAACCACTTGCCGGTACCAATGTACGTTTGGTACGTAAAATTTGGTCACCCAGTTTCTATGCACGCTTGAACTCACATTCAGTATAGAAATCTAAATAAAGAAGGTGCAAGAAAATCGGTTAGGTGCAAGCTCCTAACTCTAATCAATGGAATGTACAATACTATAACGTTAATAGATTACTTACATAGTTTTACATAAATAACAAATTATTTTATATCAGTTAAAATCAAATATCTCAAAGCCATTGTAAAACTAGAATTATTAATAATTGTCATGCTTAAATTATTTATTAACACTTTAAATGCGTTCAATTTGAATTCGTATTTAAACAGATTGTATAAACGTATCATAATAGACAATTAAAAGGTAGAACGTGGTTGATCACGACACCGTTTATATATATATATATATATATATATATATATATATATTGTTTTATAATTTATAGCTATATTTAGGTAAGTTACTTTATTCCATTTTGTTTTTGTTATACTGTATTCACTGTTTTGAGTTACACAATCTAGGCTTTATTTTAAATTATATTCTTTTCTTTATGTTCCGATTGTAAGCTGTTTGTGCACCTATGAATAAATAAATAAATATTCGGCTAACGGGATGCTTGATGATCCAGCTGCTTTAACAACCTAAAGTACGGTCGTGCCGAAAATAAATGTCTCCGACCGGCAGTCGTATCTACAATGCCAGCCAAGTTTCAAGCTTTCACAAGAGTCACTTTGCGCTGATACGAAAGTGTTTATTTTTAATATGGCTCACCATATTACTTATATATGTAATCTTTCAAGCGATGCGTGAAGAAGCACCTTTGGCCGGCATAGTGACGGAGACTAGGACAACCGTGAATACTCGGTTTTTACAGTCGTCGGCACTCTTGGCCTTTCTTCTGCATACCATCAGGCGGGTCAAGATGTCGAGTCACCATAAAAAAATACTTATATATGATGACGACAGGCGTGGACGAACGGTTTAGCGACTGGTTTGTTGCGCGTAAAGTCCCGGGTTCGACCCCGGTCGGAGCAAATATTTGTTTCATAGCTTTTATTTGTAATATTTAATAGTATTAAATATTGCAAATATTTGTTAATAAAAAAAAAGAGATGAATATTTGCTTCGGGTCTGGTTATCAAAGAGTGGTAGGCAGTGGTACCCAGTCTGCCAATCCGGGGTAGTACCACCACTTACAAGTATACAGACCGTGAAGTGATTTAGTGATTTGGTCACGTTTCGGGATCAGCTTGTAAGTTGCCGGTTCCATCTAGGCCGGCATAGTGGATGTGATTGCTACTCACAGTTATTGAATTGTAGTAGCAGTGACATTCATTCATGGACCACACTTTGGCTTAACATTAAGCGGGGTGCTGTCATATGTCGAGTCACAATAAAAAAAAAAAAAAAAAACAAAAAAAAAACATGATGCTAAGCTGGGTTCGATGGATGAGTGGTAACGAAAGTGATCTCTTCACTATGCCGGCTTAGCTAAAATATCTTTTTGTATAACCTTTACTTACTTACTTACCAAAAAGTCCGGTCTCACACCCCACACATAAACAATAATCTCTTTACAGTCTGAACATAGTACAGAAGCCTTGAATTTTATTGTTATTTTTATGTCTTATTGTAAAAGGGAAATAAACTTACCGTACTTACCGTGAACTTGCTACTTCGTACGTAAAGACAGTTATAAAATAGTGTTGGACGCATCTAGCCTAGGGTTATTACTCTGTCTCTTTTATATTTACACTTGGCATATTCTTTATGTGCACTTGTTTTCATTCTATTATTTATTGAGATTTGACAATAATCTGGACTTGCTTGATTTATGGCATAGTGAAGTCCAAAAGGGCCGTCGTCTGAACTATCTCATACATCCAAAGAAAAAAATGTTCCCACTTACACTTACTATCCTGACATACTCCGTCGCTTCCCTCACATTCTCTTCATACAAGCTCTATGGATATAGGCACTAGGTAACCCAGCTTTCTTAAGGATGTCTGCAAACAAAACACCCTCCTGGGTCTGCCATGTTTAACGCATCCATCCACATCTGATTTATAAATTCCTTTCGTCAATCTACTTTCACTCATCCTTTCCATGTGCCCTAACCATCAGAGCATTCCTTTGTCAATCTTTGTCACTACATCTGCAACAAAATAAAGCATTTATATCTTATTGTGGCTTCCCATTTGTCAGCACACCGCCTCATGTAAGCTGAAGTGCGGTCCACAACGAAGGCGAGACAAATAACTCAAATAGCTATCGTATCCACTATACCAGCCTAGTCGGAACCGGCAACTTTCAAGCTGATCTCGAAAGGCCTTAATGTCTGTACACTTGTGGGTGATAGTACAACCCCGAATCGGCAGACTGGGTAAATGATGACCAACTGTCTGCCTGCCACTCTTAAAGGTGGTAAATAAAGCAATCTAAAATTAAGCTAGCGCGAAGGTAGACTTAATCTTAATAGTAAGTATAATGAATCTTAATCTAATGAAACTTAATCTTACTAGTAAGTATAAGAATAAGTTACTAGTAAGATTAAGTCTACCTCAATGTAATGTTAAAAGATAAATTTTAAACTGCCTGACGCAATCGTTAGTGCAATATAAAAACAAAACTGATGGGTTTTCGCAGTTAATTTGTTGCTGCTAGTGTATTTTAACAAATTGATTATGTATCTATGACTCTATAATAATTGGTTATGAATTATCCTTTTCGATCTTTAGCTTGGACCCGCCTGGAGCTGCCTTAAACGTCGTCACTGGTGCCGGCCAAAGGTGCTTCTTCACGCTTTGCTTAAATCTATGATAAGGATCTATGGTTGTTTAAGCGTAGTTGACAAACGGTTGTTGGTCAAAAATACTTAGTCTGACGATCAGGGGTAGTACTTTCAATTGTGCAGACTGACGAGTGACTTAGTGGCATTTCGGAATCAGCTTGTGAGTTGCAGATTACAACTAGACCAGCATAGTAGATGTAACTGCTATTGGAGTTATTTAACTGTAGTCTTCATTCATAGACCGCACTTTAGCCTAACATTAACGGAGAGCTGTCATATGACGAGCCTTATCAAAATAAATAAATTGGATATCACCATATAATGGTTAAAAAAGTAAGTACGAGTACATATAAGCAATATCATGCTTTTTATCTGTAATGTAAAATAACAATTTCTGATTGTAAAACGACAACTTAGAAGTATTTGCATAAACAATTGTATCGAATACAAAATTACATATTAATTATTTATGAATGAAATCAGTATACACGTACAATTAACATCAAGATTGTATGATAACCAGTAATTGAACCATCTCAATTACCATATAGTTTTAAACCACTAAAATTATGTTCTAATACAACTTTACTGTATAATAAGAAAACACTTTTATCATATTTTTATTTCGTATCATTATTAAATTAAATTAAATTTTATTTCTTTTAATAACCTTTATAATTGAAATAAAGTTTTTAATTTATACTAGCTGTTCCCTGCGGTTTCACCCGCGTTTATAAACTGTAATCGCAATGTGAGTACATTACAGGAAAGGGGTCCTCATGGTCTATCATCAGGTACTCCTTGTTTTTAATATCATATCAACCCAGATGGACGAACGGTTAGCAATTGGTTTGTTGCGCGTAAAGTCCCGAGTTTGATGCTCGGTCGGAGCAAATATTTGTTTCATAGCTTTCATTTGCAATAAAAGATTTTTTTTCTAAAATAAACGTAGCCTAAGTTATTCCTTATTACATAAGCTACCTGCCAATAAAAGTTCCGTCAAAATCGGTCGATTCATTTCAGAGATTAGCCGGAACAAACAGACAGACAGACAGACACTAATTGAAAAAAATGTTATTTTGCACCTGAAATTACTTTTAACAGTTTCCTTGTACGTCTATTACTCACTTTAGCCTGTTAGCCATATATATATATATATATATATATTATATATATATATATATATATATATATATATATATATATATATATATATATATATATATATATATATATTGTTTTGTTTTGGTAATAATTATTTATTATACAATATGATATCAATGAGCCAATATAAAAGTGTACGTAATTAATCCCTAAGTTATTTCGTTAATTATGGCTGAGGACATCCGGAGTGATCGATTTCTTGTTAACTGAAAAATTGCTGTTAATGACATATAAAGTTTTATATATACGTTTTTTTATTTTTATTATGACTCGACATATGACAGCACCCCGCTTGATGTTAAGCTGAAGTGTGGTCCATGAATGAATGTCACTGCAAATATATCATTCAATTAATACAATTCAATAACTGTAAGTAGCAATCACATCCACTATGCCGGCCTAGATGGAACCGGCAACTTACAAGCTGATCCCGAAACGTGACCAAATCACTTCACGGTCTGTATACTTGTAAGTGGTGGTACTACCCCGGATCGGCAGACTGGGTACCACTGCCTACCACTCTTTGATAACCAGACCCGAAGCAAATATCCATCTCTTTTTTTTATTAACAAATATTTGCAATATTTAATATTATTAGACATTACAAATAAAAGCTATGAAACAAATATTTGCTCCGACCGGGGATCGAACCCGTGACTTTACGCGCAACAAACCAGTCACTAAACTGTTCGTCCACGCCTGTCGTCAACGTATACTATACATACATATATTTATATATAAATCTTTATTCCATAGTTATATTTCTAAATTATAGTTCTCTGCCAATAGCAATATTAATATATATGGAAATTACATTTATTTAAGGTTAAAGTTTAATTAATTAAGCAAAGGCACAAATGTTACTTTATGTATGATCCTAGTCATTTACCAAGTATCCCGCGTGCACGTATTTAGTTTCATGACATCTTACCACTTTATGTCGTAACATATTTGCTATTTAAACAACTTTGGCTAACAGGCTAAAGTGAGTAATAGACGTACAAGGAAACTGTTAAAAGTAATTTCAGGTGCAAAATAACATTTTTTTCAATTAGTGTCTGTCTGTCTGTCTGTTTGTTCCGGCTAATCTCTGAAATGAATCGACCGATTTTGACGGAACTTTTATTGGCAGGTAGCTTATGTAATAAGGAATAACTTAGGCTACGTTTATTTTAGAAAAAAAATCTTTTATTGCAAATGAAAGCTATGAAACAAATATTTGCTCCGACCGAGCATCAAACTCGGGACTTTACGCGCAACAAACCAATTGCTAACCGTTCGTCCATCTGGGTTGATATGATATTAAAAACAAGGAGTACCTGATGATAGACCATGAGGACCCCTTTCCTGTAATGTACTCACATTGCGATTACAGTTTATAAACGCGGGTGAAACCGCAGGGAACAGCTAGTATAAATTAAAAACTTTATTTCAATTATAAAGGTTATTAAAAGAAATAAAATTTAATTTAATTTAATAATGATACGAAATAAAAATATGATAATAGTGTTTTCTTATTATACAGTAAAGTTGTATTAGAACATAATTTTAGTGGTTTAAAACTATATGGTAATTGAGATGGTTCAATTACTGGTTATCATACAATCTTGATGTTAATTGTACGTGTATACTGATTTCATTCATAAATAATTAATATGTAATTTTGTATTCGATACAATTGTTTATGCAAATACATTATAGCCTATGTGAGCCGAGGGGACTGCACTGTAGTAAATAACTGCAACTGGCCTAGTTGAAACCGGTAACTTTTAAGCTGCACATTGTGGTACTACCCCAAATCGGCAGACTGGAAATGGACCACCAACTGTCTGACCTTCAATGCTGATTACCATCACGACGGTCGAAATCGCAAGCCTTGCTTCAATAAACAAAAAGTTGTTTATTGACCTAAACGTAAAGCTCGCCTAACATTGTTACTTGATTCTGCAAGTAAGTTTGGTTTCGGAATGGTTTCGTCGAAAAGAATTCGAAACCACTTGCCGGTACCAATGTACGTTTGGTACGTAAAATTTGGTCACCCAGTTTCTATGCACGCTTGAACTCACATTCAGTATAGAAATCTAAATAAAGAAGGTGCAAGAAAATCGGTTAGGTGCAAGCTCCTAACTCTAATCAATGGAATGTACAATACTATAACGTTAATAGATTACTTACATAGTTTTACATAAATAACAAATTATTTTATATCAGTTAAAATCAAATATCTCAAAGCCATTGTAAAACTAGAATTATTAATAATTGTCATGCTTAAATTATTTATTAACACTTTAAATGCGTTCAATTTGAATTCGTATTTAAACAGATTGTATAAACGTATCATAATAGACAATTAAAAGGTAGAACGTGGTTGATCACGACACCGTTTAATATTAATTGCGAAGAAATGATTTATGTACGACTCGGTCATTGAATAAATGGTTATGTTCATTTGACTTTATGCAAAGTTAATAAAATATGATAATACGATTGGATGGTGACATAACGTCCATTCAATAGTTGCCATATCTGCGTATTGACGCGTTTATTAATTATTAATAAAGTTTTTATACACAAGAGCGCCGACGACTGAAAAAACAAATCAAGTTACGGCTACCTCTGTCTTCGTTACTGTGCCTGCTGCCCAGAAGTTATACAGAAGAGCTATACCGGGTGTAGTATATAGGTGTAGTAAAAGATCTATATGAAGATCATACAAATCAAAACATACTTCCCAAGTAAACAAATTGTTTGACTTGTTCCACTTTCTTTCTGTCTATCATTAGATTACATTCTGTTTACAAGGAATGGAAAGTGTGTGCAAATTAAAAGAAGAGTGCAAAAGGTTAACGTAGTGAACGGTGCCATCCATAGTATAATGAACAGCCAAATAATGTCCCATAAGTCAGGGATGGCTGTTCATAATGCGGTACTTGTTAACGACATTAATGTATGAAAGTGATTGTTGGGTGTGGCAGAAGAAGCATGAGAGTAGAATTAACGCTGTAGAAATGCGGTCATTAAGGAGTGTATGTGGATTGTCGATAGCGGATAGAATAAGGAATAGCACAGTGCGCGATAGATGTGCTTTGAAAGAAGATTTAGTGACATGGATTGACAAAGGAATGTTGCCATGGTTTGAACATATGGAAAAGATGAGTGAAAGTAGATTGACGAAAGGAATTTATAAATCTGATGTGGATGGATGCGGTAATCAAAAAGTCTTATTGTTATCAGCATTTAACATTGTTAAGTACTTGATTCTGGCTCAAGAGGGTGTTTTCCGAAAGCTGGGTTGCCTAGTGCCCATAACCTTGGAGCTTGTATGAAGAGAATTGTAGATGTGAAGGAAGCGAAGAAGTTGTGTCAGAATGGTGACAAGTGGCCCTTCATTTTCACTGCCTTTCCCTGTGGGGAAAAGACGTGACAATTTGATCAATTGATATCAAAAAATCCTATAAATACCATTTTTTTCGTAAATGTAACAAGGTTTGTATGAAAGATACTTTATTAAAAATCCATTTGAATATTCTGAAATTCATAATATGGTATTTTTGTATAAAAATCCCAATAAAAAAAAATATGGAGATAAAACTATTTTGATAAGAGTAATTAAAACTACGCGACGGTCTCACCATCTTTATAAAATATTTTTGACGACAGGCGTGGCCGCTTGGTTAGCACACCAGTTTGTTACGCGTAAAGTCCCGGGTTCGATTCCCGGTCAAAGCAAATATTTGTTTCATATTGCAAATATTTGTTTAAAAAAAGAGGCGGTTAATTGCTTCGGGTCTGGTTATCTAAGAGTGGTAGACAGTGGTACCCAGTCTGCCGATCCGGAGTAGTACCACCACTTAAAAGTATGCAGACCGTGAAGTGTTTTAGTTGCGTTTCGGGATCAGCTTGTAAGTTGCCGGTTCCAACTAGACCGGCATATTGGATGTGACTACTACTTACAGTTATTTAATTGTAGGAGTGACATCCATTTACGGATCGCACTCTACCTTAACATTAAGCCGGGTGCTGACATAATATGTCGAGTCAATCAATCAATCAAATTGTCATGCCTTTTTCTCACAGGGATAGGCAGAGAAGAGTCACAATAAAAAAAGGCTTGAATACAATATTTTGTTTATGATATTTGTAGTTTCTATTATGTCTAATTACTTCCACTCCATAGTTATTAAGCGTTGCTTAGTGCATGTCATTGCTTAAGCTCTCTTTTGTTTTAGTTATAATGTAAACAAATTGGAATGCATGTTTTGTTGAGTATCAAGCTCTTATGAGAGGGCACTTCTAATTTGTGTGGGCTATTACTTAAAGTTAATAATGTGATATGCAGATGTGTGAGACAAAAAAAGTTATTCATAGTGATAATATTTAAAAAAAAATCTACTCTTATAGCAATTGAAATCGGATATGGAAATGAAAAAACAAAAAAAAATCGAAAGAAAAAAATGGAAAAAATCTAGCATTTTTATGGTTTAGCTTGCGACCGAAAAGTTTGAGTTGTACCAACTTTCGGGTGTTATTAGGTAGAAAAAATTTTAGTTAACAATCAATTTTAAAGGTATTAATAATTAGCACGTGTTATTCACAACTTGTCTTACCAATCAATAAATCAAACTGTCACGCCTTTTTTCTACAGGGATAAAGACAATGGACTTGCCACGATACTGACACAACTCCATCTTAGATAAAAACAAAAGGAGTTTTTTGTAAAGGCCTTTTGCTAAATCCACGCAACCTCCGTAGCGTTTATAATAAATTAAAGTGTTTCGATCGCATCTTACTAAATGTATCGCTGAACTCCGAAGTGTTCCCAAAGCGTTTCTGTAACGGTACGGATAAAGTGCATCGATTGTTTGACAATGTCGTTTAGAACAAGTCCGAGATTTAAACGCAACGAGAAGTGTTAAAACAAATAGTATTTGTAGATTTTGAAAATTCTGTTACGTAGTTGAGACTATAAAGCCAATACACGTGATTTGAATAAATATTTGGGCAGTTAAATATAATGTCACATTCATAGCAAAACTCACATGTATATTGTGAGTTATTCTTTAAAATAAAAATTACATTCAATCGTTATTTTTATCAAAATAAAATAGATTCTTAAAAAATCTACTTTTAATGAGGTAGGCGTATCAGGATCGTGGTGTGGCTTTCCTTTGTCGTTTTATTTACTTATAAGTTATAACTTTTTTTCTAAATTTTTGGTATATTATAGATACATAATCCTACCTAATTCAATCAATCAATTAATGAAATTGTCATTTCCTTTTCCGACGGGATAGACAGAGACAATGGAGCACCATTTGCCACGATCCTGATACAACCACTTTAATTAAAAAAGGTATGAATACCTAAAAAAGTACATAGGTATAAGTAAAACAGGTAATAGAAATAACACATACTATTTTCTGAAATAAAAATAAAAACAAGAGGTAAAATATATAGATAATTGGGAAAAGAATGTGTTGTTTATTGCATTTCTCTAGAGAGGCTAGATCTTGATTACTCTTGCAGTGTTAGTGGGTGCCGGATACCTTCGCCCACGGGCGCCGTGCAACGTTGACCAGCTAGCACTTCCGTCTCAAACAATAAAGCACATTAACTATAAGATATCTGAAGACAATATCGTGAAAAATACACTAACACAATAACATAGAAAATTATTGTGTTGACGATGTTTTATTATCGTTTCCTTATGGTATATTATTATATAAAATTGATTAGGTTTGAACGCTATATTTTCCTAAATCGCCAAGATTTAGGAAAATTAAAACAATAATGCAACGCATGAGAAATAGCGGCTTTATGCGTCCTTCATCTTCCAAACAACGAAGAATGTTTTGAGGGGAATGTTTTGAGGGAGGAATGTTTGGCCTTGTTCTTACCCCGTCTTTTTACTCCGATAATAACCGCAAAGGTCGGGGAAGTATTCTTCGACCGAATCGGCAGTCGGAGTAAAAGGCTCAGCGCGTTTCTTCGTAGAACAATCGACTAGTGGAATGCTTTGCTAACCCATGTGTTGGATTGTTTAGGCGAGGCGTGAAAAAGCACCTTTGACCGGAATTATGACAACCGTAAACTACGTCACTTTAGACTTGCTTACCATCAAAATTATATATTAAGAAAACTATAAAAATTATAATAAGTGTCCGTCTGTGAAATCCGATGCTTCCTCACAAAGAATTCTAAACTTTTCGCAAACCAAATTATTTTTAAACCACTTGACTTATCATTGAAAACGAGAACTTATCGTCGAAACGGATGGATGGACGGATTAAAATCTATATTGGTGTCGTATCAAAAACAATATGTTTAATAGATAGAATAGACGTTCGTAAAGCAAGACCTAGCATTGCCTTGCATCGACTCTCAGGGGGTCCCTAAGACTAAGTAAGCAGAACTTGAAGTATTTTATAACTTGAAGATCTTGAAGATATGAATATAACAAGTTGCAAAAAAACTATGTTTATGTCAACTTAATTAAAAATCAATTCGTAGGGAAAACTGGTAGGGATTTCTTCTAAATTCTTTAAGTGATAAATCCTTGTTTAGTTTAAATAGGCCGCTGCGCTACTTAGCTGCGCCACTGCCTTTACTACAGTGAATCTAGGATAAGAATGAAAGCTAAGAAATTACCAAGCTTTTAGATAATATTTTAAACTATTTAAAACAGAAGGTTTATTTACTTTCACCAATTTTAATGTAGAATTAAACAAAGTTATCTTTATGAATAATTAAACACATTTTCAACGATAATTATTAAATATGATTGCTTAGAAACAAATAAGCCTATTTATACACGAAATTATTTCAAGGTATTTTAATATTTAAGATTATTTATCCATAAAGTCGAAAATTCTATATTAGATTTTCAAATAATACAGTTCATAATCTACTCTGGAGGCATGTTAAAGTAACATTAATACTGAAATGTATAATTGTAATATCGTCTTGTATCACCGCTATATAAGATTTCTAAGATAATCATATTTATTGCAAAATGATCTTTAAGTGACCTAGCAATAAGGATGTTCGTTACTTTCTTAGATGTTCAGACAAATAGTTATAATTACGTCTCTATTTCTGTTTAATAATCGCTGTATAGTAATCTCCGTTGTCTTAAATCAATACACAGTAAGAATATAATGTTTTAGGCAGACCCGACGACAACTGCTAAATAAAAATTAAATTACTTTTACTTCTGTTGCTGTCCATTATCTTTGTCCAACCCTGCTAAAATTGAAGCGTGTTAGATTAACAGATCAAATTCGTATAGATCATAGGGCAATCTATGTGTTCTCTCAATTCTTTTAAACTTGGATCCTCTAAGCAAAGAGTAAATCATCACCTCCGCCCGGCAACTGGGCGGCCGTATACTGGGTGTATTTTTGCAGTCGTCGGTATTCTTGGAACTTCTTTTGCTTACCGTTTGACAAGTAGAGGTTAGTCACAATAAATAAAAATTGTACACAAGCCCAAAAAAATACTAAAGCATATTCCTAAGAAGCTTCTATGTTATGCTAGACTAATCGTTGTTACGAGATGAGCTCTGCGATGTTTGTACTTGTCTCCCTTTTCAAAACTTGTTAGTATATTTTGACTTTAGAAGCCGAAGTACGGCACCGCGGGTGGTGGATTATGATACTCCATTGAGAAAGTGGTCGTGTCGAATCGTAACTGCTGCTGTATAAAATTATATGTTCTTATAGATAATTACGTGTCTAAATAATCGTTACATTACTTATTACAATAAATTGTCTTTGTAATGTATTTATTTTGACGATAGGCGTAGAGCATTTGTTAGGACACCAGTTCGTTACATCCCGGGTACAATTTCCAGTCGGAGCAAAGATTTGTTCTTTAGCTTTCAGAAAACAAATCTCAATGTAATTATTGTAATCAAAGAATATTACAAAAAACGTTAACAAAAAGAGGCGAATATTTGCTCCGGGTCAGGTTGTCAAATAGTTGTAGGCAGTAGTGACAAATCTGCAAGTAAGTAAGACCATGAAGTGACTTAGTCGAGTTTCGGGTCAGCTTGTAAGTTGCCAGTTCCAACTAGTCACTTGAATTCACTTTTATTTCGCTTGAAAGTGGTGATACTACCCTGGATCGGTAAACTAGGCAAATGACCAAAAAATTTCCGTCATCTATTCTTTAACACCCAGACCTGTAGCAAATATCTGCCCCATATAAAATTATATACTACCTCTAATATAAAATTTAAAAAAAATATTTAGCAGTTGTAATTTGTTTTCGATATTCTATTAATTTACTGAGCAGTGTCGTATCTTTACTACTGTCTGCCTGAAACGCACATTCGCACGTCGGCGTCATTCGGTCTCGTTACTAGACTCTCGTACATTCGTACATGTCAGAGAAAAGGGATATTTGATTGGCGAAACAAGAGCCTACAAGAATCTCAAGAACGTGTAGGAGAAAATGTAGCTGTTATGAATTTCATCTTATAAAATTTCAATCGTGATTAAAATTTAAAATTCTAATTTTATTGCAAAAACTTTGTGTGATATCAGTTACTGAGTTTCATCTTTTATATGTTCTATAGCATGTTCTGAGTTCTCATAGTTTATTTGAATTGTACCTTACAACAAAGGGCTTAAATCTACATATCTCGGGAGTAGGGTTGGCACCTTATAGCACTTTCGTTTCGTTTTAACTACTGGTTTTGTCAATTGCTCGTATATTTATCGAACAATTGACAAATGAAATGCTTTATTCGCCAATGTGTTTTCCTCATTCTATTACTCTGGATCTTTTAAGCGAAGCGTGCAAAAGCACCTTTTTTTATTGTGACACGACATTTGACCTCAACCCGCCTGATGATAAGAAAGAGGAGATCCAAGAGTGACAATGACTGAAACATCCGAATTAGGTGCTTCTTCACGCATCGCTTGAAGGATCCAAGGTTATAGGAGGGAGAGAACACATGGGCTGGCAAAGCATTCCACTTGTCGATTGTTTTATTATACAAAGAAAAGACGCACCGAACCTCTGGTCGGCTTGGTGGCGGTGACTAAGACAGCCGTAAACCGAGTCTTCGTCGCTCTTGGAACTCCCTTTGTTTACCATCAGGCAATTCGAGGTTGGATTTTCAACAGGTTGTTTGATAACCGCCGTTAACCAGTTTAATGGCATAAAATGGATAAAAACAAAGTTTAAGGTAGAATGAGTTTTTCTTCCCATGCCATTGCGAGGACCAAGGACCAAGGTTCCTTCCCTACACAATTTGGTTGGAAATAGGTACTCAACTAGAAATAAAGAGGTCTACCCTGCGCTGAAGAGAAGTTTTCGTAATTATTTAATTACAAAAACATTATATTGGTTGCGAAGTGATTAAATCGCGTTTCGGGATCAGGTTGCAAGTTGCCGGTTCTAACTACGAAGGCATAGTGAATGCGAATAACAGCTGCCTCCATTAATAAACCGCACTCCAATATAACATTAGGCGAGATTATTTCTTAGGTCGAACCTCAATATCAAGAAAACGTACGTGATTTAATTATTATCAGTGTCCTATTATTGGAGGAGTAACAACCCTAGTTATAAGTCGTATGAATGTATCAGCTCACGTGGATCTGTGCTGGTATTCACTCGGTCTCCACTTTAAAATTGTTTTATTTCATATCTTTTTTAAACATAAACATGTATTATTATATCTGATTTTAATCGTAAAATATATTTTAATTAAGTATTCATTGTTATAGTTTATTTTAAAATTAGTGATAGCCAGAACTGTTTGAAGAGGAAACAGATGCGCATGTGCTCTTGAGTTGCAGCAGCGTGGCCGAAGCGAGACAGAGGTTGCTTGGTAACGCGAGGAAGCTTCCGGAGGTCTGCAGGAAGAAAAGTGTCTCCTGGTCTTCCTGGAGGAGATCAGGTGGCCATTGAGAGAAAACCGTTGAAGAACGCACAAAGGACTTAAGTCCGGAAGCGAGACCGTATATAATAGTAACAGTAACAGCAGTCAGGACGTTATTGCTGGTTCATCCATCTGTAAAAGCAGTGACCGATATTCACGCGTGCATTTTTTGCCCAATTTTCATTAAATTACATACAGTAGAAAATATATTAATATAAATCCTCTAACATTCCATGATATTACAAAAAGGCAGGCCCAGGAGGGAGACATCCTTAAGAAAGCTAGGTTGTCTAGTGCCCATAACCATAGAGCTTGTATGAAGAGAATTGTGAATGTGAAGGAAGCGAGGGAGTTGTGTCAGGACCGTAGTAAGTAGCGCTTGTCTCTGCCTATCCCTGTGGGAAAAAGGGATAGGCAGAGGATAGAAAACATACAAAATTAACCAAAAACATTATAAATTCATGAAGTAAATAAAGATTACGCAGTAGTTACGTTAACTCTGGTTTTATGTATAAGTTGGCTGTAAATCTTCTAAGAAATGACATCAGAACAACTGGTTGTCCCCGAGTTGGCTTGCGTAGAGATACTCATGAATGGAAGTGAGCTTTTGAATGAAACCAGTCTTATATATACCGTTCACTTCACTAAAACATTACTTATACGATACTTTTTACAAATTCGTAAATTATAATTTTTGGTACAACCGGCTGTTAGCGTATTATATTAGGCAGATGTTATTTGGACAAATAAAATACCTATTCGAAATAGCAAATCTGTGCAAAATTAAAAACAAAACAGTTTTGGCAGGCAATTGCAAGTCATGCTAGCTGAACCGGCGAATTTCATACCGCCTAACAGTTAAAGTTACAGATTAGCCCAACTTAAGTTGTTGTGAATAGAGAAAATTATTACAATCGTTTCTCTTTATTAATAATACAACATGGGATTTTGAGCAATATTTTTACTGGTGTGTCAAAATTGACAATTTGTATTTAATTCTTAACATACACCCAGCAAAGAAAATAAAGTTGTATATCAAAATAAAAATAAAAGTCTTTTTAAATTCATTTTTGAAGGTGCCCTCATAATGCTTTCATTTCTCGTTGCAGATAATGTATTTAAAATCTATTATTATAATGAAATATCTGGTGCATAAAATCCAGTAGCTTTTTCTTGTAACCCTCATGATTATTCGTACACCAGCTTGTTGTATCATCTTAGGTTTCTTCCTTATAAGCCTCTCAATTTCATTATCACCAAATAAAAGTTTAGGATATTTGAAACTATTAATCTCGTCACTATGAATTAATTTGAACTTTCAACAAACCGCCATCGTCTTTGTAAACGTTGATTTCATCAGTCCTTTTATTACTTGTAGTATCCAAATTTCACATAAATATAATAAAGGAATATATTAATTCGCTACGTTACGCCCTAATTCCCCCAAGTATGGGCGTTTATTAATGGGTTTTAAGTATTAGCTGCTTATTCCAGGTCTTTAATAACTTGATAATATCTAAGAGTGATAGTCAGTGGTGCCAGGTCTGTCGAATTCTTACAGTAATCAAAATTATGATATAAAATATAATCACATATTATAATAGTCATCCCCAAGCAAACGTAGTGCATTAAACGGATTATATTTTAAAGTCTATTCTAGACTATAATTTATACCACAACATATCAGTTTCTAAGCACTATAACTCATAGAAATTGCAAAACTACTGTATCAACCTATAACAGATTTCGACAACGATTTGTCTATATCTTGTTTTACTATGCAAATAATATCCCGATAGAAAAGCTTTTAGTAATAATAATTAAACCTAAATCCATAGAAAGATTGTAACAATGAACTTACGAACCAATGAAATAATTTGAAACTTAAAGTTAAAAAAAAAGGTAAATCTTTTAGCATACTTTAGAGTACTTAATTCCATTTTTAAATGACATCATATCCGAAAATGTGTCGCCTCGATTTTTTAAAAACTTAAACATTGTGATCAAACAAAAACAAAATTTGCGATTACTGCTTTATATATCAACCTTTATTGTAAAACAAATTTTAATGCGGCATTACCTTAAAGTACTTTACTTTCATTTATATTGATACAAATATTTATTGAGTAAGGTTTTATTTCGTTTATTACTGTTACGGTTATTTTATTTACATTTATCGTGCATGATTCATTTATTAAATAAAAGAATCTGATTTCATCCTTACTTTTTCGAATCAATCAAATTGTCATGCCTTTTTCTTAAAGGGAAAGGCAGAGACAATGGAGAGCCACTTGCCACGAACCTGACACAACTCTCTTGCTTCCCACAAACCACAATTATTTTTATACAAGCTTACGGAGACATCCTCAAGAAAGCTGATGTAAGGTTGTGTAAGGATCGTGGTTAGTGGCGCTCCAGAGATGACAACTGCCTATCCCTGTTGGAAAAAGGCGTGATAATTTGATCGATTGATTGATAATTTTATTATTGTAGTATTATTATTGTACTAAAAAGTTCGGTGCGCCTTTTCTTTGTAGAACAATCGACAAGTGGAATACTTTGCCAGCCCATGTGTTCTCTCCATCCTATAACCTTGGATCCTTCAAGCGATGCATGAAGAAGCACCTTTGGCTGGCATAGTGACAGAGACTGAGGCAGCCGCGAACTAACTCTGTCGTTTCAGCCGTCGTCACTCTTGGATCTCCTCTTGCTTATCATCAGGTGGGTCGAGGACAGATGTCGTGTCACAATAAAAAAAATATAAATAGAAAACACATTAGTAAATGATTTATAAGAAAATAAATTAAATGTAAGCAGGTTGTAATACCACATAGGGAGTGTTCCGGAATCTGTGGCGAATAATTTTCAAAATATGTTTATTGAGTTGTTATGTACTAGTTTATGAAACGTCTTTTAGACGTGTTTTTACAAAACACACTTCAATTTGTTTTAATTTTGATTTCTATTTAATTTGTGAAGTTGCGTTTCACACACCTAATAGCGTAAAAAACATCGTTACAACATGTATTTAAGGTGCCATCAATCGATTTTAAAATCAACGTCAATGTTTCGGTTGTGTGTCCGTAGATGCTATTGCGTTGAGCCTATTGTTCCGAACCTGTTGTATTAGCGTTGGGAAAATCCCAAAGGCATTCTAGAAAAAACGCTCTCCCTGTGAGTGACACAGTAGATAACAAACCTTTATTAATTTTAGGTTTGACACATTCTTATGAAATTAAAGTTTGGTCTAACCTATAAGAGTTAAACTGAAGTTTTAAAAAAAATGTGGTAGGAAGAGTGTTAGTAGTTATTTACCCAATCTATTAATGTAGGGTAAACAGACAAATGTACAGACCGTAAAGTGACTCCATCAAATGGCCGACATACTTGTAGTTGATCCACAATTTTACCTTAAGTAGGATTCAAAAATTCAAAATTCAAAGTCATTTATTCATTTGGTTTTTACAAACACTTAGAAACGTCATTATGAAAGAGTGAGGGGACTCTACCGAGTGTTCGGAAAGGCTACAGACTGAGAAGAACACTCAAGAAACTCCAGTCCGGCTTTTTTCAACTTAGTCTTATATTCTATTACATCTTTTTTATCTTGGGAACTAGCAATTCATTCACTGCCAAGCAGCCTTGTCGTCAAAGAAATCTCTAATGCTATAGTAAGCCTTTTGGCACAATTTAAGTTTAA
This sequence comes from Tinea trinotella, assembly GCA_905220615.1. Taxonomy (NCBI): domain Eukaryota; kingdom Metazoa; phylum Arthropoda; class Insecta; order Lepidoptera; family Tineidae; genus Tinea; species Tinea trinotella. The sequence continues at coordinate 9,475,366 of HG992314.1, forward strand.
TGAATTTTTTAAATTTATTAACTGTAAGATCAGGCACATTACTTGGCAGCGTATTATACATACGGATACAGTTGCCAGCGAAAGAATTACTTATTTTGTGGAGCCTATATGTGGGCACAGCGAGTTTATCTTTGTATCTTAAATTAAAATTATGACGATCACTGTTTTTGTGAAAATTATTAATGTTCTTACGAGTGTATAACAAATTCTCATATATATATTGAGAATAGACAGTCATTATATTGATTTTTTTAAATATTTCTCTTAATGACTCCCGGGATCTCATACCGTAAACAGCACGGACAGCTCTCTTTTGGAGAACGAAAATACATTCAATGTCAGCAGCATTACCCCACAGTAGTAGGCCGTAGGACATAATACTGTGGAAATAGCTAAAGTAAACTAAGCGCGCGGTTTTAATATCAGTTAATTGATGGATCTTCTTTACTGCATATGCTGCTGAACTAAGTCTGCCCGACAATTTCTTAATATGAGGTCCCCACTGAAGTTTAGAGTCCAATGTTACGCCCAGAAAGACAGTTTGCTGGACCAATTCTATTTCCTGGTCCCTAACCTTTACACTAGTTTTTACTAATTTAACATTAGGCAATGTGAATCTGACGCATTTGGTTTTACTTTCATTTAACAATAAATTATTGGTCCTGAACCAATTAACTATCTTGGAAAGAGCACTGTTTACTTCGTCAAGTTCTCGTAGTCCACGTTTTACTTTAAATATAAGTGATGTATCATCTGCAAACAGAACTATTTCATGAGCGTCATTTATGAGGTGAGGGAGATCGTTAATGTACACAAGAAATGAAAAAGGTCCCAAAATTGATCCTTGGGGCACCCCCATTGTTACAATTGACCCTGGTGATTGTTTACCATTAATTTCCACTTTTTGGATTCTATTACTTAAGTAGGAAGTGATAAAATCCAGAGCGGTATCTCGAATTCCGTAATGGTGTAGCTTCCTGATTAGCGTCTGATGCTGAACACAATCGAAGGCCTTAGACACCATAGGCATCATATGACTCATTCCAGGCATCGTAAATATTTTGTAATAATTTTATTCCGGCGTCGGTTGTAGAGCGACCGCGAGTAAAGCCGAATTGTTTATTATGTAGTAATTTATTAGTATCAAAATGATTTTGTAGTTGATTAAGAACAATTTTTTCAAAGATTTTACTAAAAGTGGGTAGCACCGAAATAGGACGAAAATTTGACGGATCCGAAGTACTACCAGATTTAAACAATGGAGTTAATTTACTAAATTTCATCAAATCAGGAAACTTACCATTATCAATACATTTATTAAAAATTAAAACTAATTCTGGAGCAACGATTTCAATCAGTGAATTTACAACATGTACTGAAATGCCCCAAAGGTCGGCAGTTTTTTTAATGTTTAATGATTTAAAAGTTTTAAGAATAGTTTGTACATTCACATGACTAAAACTAAACACTACAGGACAACTAGGTACATTCTCTTTCAATAAATTTTCTGCAATGGGGAAAATTTATTCGCCTTCATTCACTGGACGCTCTTTAACATCAGGCGGGGTGCTGTCATATATCAAGCCACAATAAAAAAAATACAATTCCTACACTTTTTGCATGATTTTCTATCGAATACACCAAATTGACAGATAATTCCTATTGCATCTCATTTTGACTTTCAAAATAGAGTGAGATAAAGATATGAAACAGGTAGTTTCATAACCATTGAATATAGGTTTACAATTTTTTATTCCATAGACTAAAATGACAGCTGTTTCATATCTTTATCTCACTCTATTTTGAAAGTCAAAATGAGATGCAATAGGAATTATCTGTCAATTTGGTGTATTCGATAGAAAATCATGCAAAAAGTGTAGGAATTGTATTTTTTTTATTGTGGCTATATATATATATATATATATATATATTTCTTGTGTGCGTGTGTATGTGTCTGAACTCCTCCTAAAGGACTAGACCGATTTTGATGAAAAAAATTGTGTGTGTTCAAGGGGATTCGAGAATGGTTTAGATTCACAATTTGGTCAACTAGAAAATGTTTTTGTAATTATTTTTTTATAAAAAACATTTTACCATACAAAATTCTGGGTGCGTTCGAGAATTTATCTTTATACTGTATTTAATATAAACGGTTTTATAAACACGCCTCTCTACAAGTTGACTTTCTTCGCACCGTTCAAGACGTTAATACTTATTTACAGCGATTTGAATAGTACGTCTACGACATACGCTGGCAATCACAAAGGGAAAACAACATTAGAATCCAAAGCAGCATTAAAATGAAATACAGTAATGTTGAATTCAAATAAAGTTTATATTTAAGAGAGCGCTACTAGCTTTTAGTGCGCAGTGAATAAACTTACTGTGTTATCAAATTGTGCATCTACATTCTATTGTTAGTTTTTGTTGAAATAAAAATACAATCATATTATTGGTATTATATATGACCGCACACTGCCTGAGGAAGCAGGAGTGCGATCCACGAGTGAATGCGACTCCTGCTACAATTAATGTCGCATTATGGCCGCTTTCAATTTTCTAGCTAATCCCGAAACTCGACTAAGTCTATAATATTATACCTGTAAGACCTTGAAAGATTGGTAGTTACCAACCAACTGCTTGTCAACCATTTTTATTTTATATGTCAGACATTGTACTGCCCAAAAGTACCGAATACAGCCCCACCTACCCAACCCATTTGTGGATCTAAAGCATCCAGGAGCCAACTAAAACAAATACAGTTTTTTTTATTAATATAAACCCATTTTGAATAGTGGACAGTGGTGCCAGTCTGCCGATCCGGAGTAGTACAAAAATACAGAACGTGAAGTACAATATAGACTTAGTCGTGTTTCAGTTTGTAAGTTGCCAGTTTCAACTAGGCCGGCATAGTGAGTGTAAAATAACTATTAAAAGTTATTTAGTTGTAGTAGCAGTCACCTCCATTCGTGAACTAGTGGAGTGTAGTGGAGTAGACTTACTTTAACTTAAGGCCGGGTGCTGTCATATGTCGAGTCGAATATCTCGAATCACAATAAAAAGACCGTTCGGTAAAGGAGTTTCCATACACATGGAACTATAATTTACATTAAAGATTGTGACAAATCAAGCAAAAAAGTCATTAACCACCACGATTATTTATAGAATATTTTATTTTAAAAAATGGTGATAAAACAAATATGAATTAGTAGGTGAACCAGACAGGATTTGAGTAACCACTAAAAAGGCGTGCGCCAAAATTCTACTCCGAATAATTCGAAGAAGATGACGTCATAATTAAGGGCCAATAAAATGTATACCTGAAGCGAACGGACGCGATGAATCAGCCAACGAACTCGTGAGAAATATGCATATAAAAAGTAAGAGTACTTTCTTTATTCTGAGCAACGCAAAATTTTAACACTCAAAAGATATCGATTATTAAATTTATCGCTTGACAGACATTTCTATATTAAGCTAAGAAAGTACTTTGGTACCGGCAATTGGTTTTAGACCCGTGCTCTCGGTTTGTGTGACAATTGCACTGCTTCTACACAACGGTCGCTTTAATTACATGATCATCATCATCAGCCAGAAGGCGTCAACTGCTGAACATTGGCCTCCCCTTAGAACGCCATTCCGAATGAGAAAATGCCAGCTGCTGCAATTATTCAGTTACATGATGCACTTAATTAATTGCAGCCCTATCTGTCAGAGTAGCACATAATGGGACGTCACTGATACACGCAGACGCGGATAATGTTCCAAAGAGCTTTTAACTTTTTTGTGACACGACGCTTTTGGGTGACATTATTTTATTGTAACTCGACAACTGCAACCCTTCATTGAAACGACATTCTTGACTGATTGTAAACAACAAAAACGGGCAAGAGTGCCGACGACTGACAAAAACTTACTCAGTCGCCTTCACGATGCCGGCTATATTTTGAGAGAACATACTATGTAGTATTTGCTGATAAAGCCATTCACTTGTTTTTTTTTTTACATTTCTATACTAAGCTTCTAAAGTGCTTGTATCATAGAAACAGGACAACCAAAGTAGATATTATACTATACATATATTGTATATCAAAGATACATTGGTGCCGGTGAGTGGTTACGAACCCCTTTCATAGCCATTGCACTGCCACTACACCACGGTTTATTGTTTAACAAAGAAATGATACGCCCCCAACCGTTTTGGTTCGATTTCGATTCGGTCGATAGAATGTGGATGCTTCCGCCAGTCGCAAGAGTAAAACTCTTATAATTAGGTAGTTTATACTAAACGAGAGTAGAAAGCTTATACTGAGTAATAGTATAGTATAGTATAGTATAGTATAGTATAGTATAGTATAGTATAGTATAGTATAGTATAGTATAGTATAGTATAGTATAGTATAGTATAGTATAGTATAGTATAGTATAGTATAGTATAGTATAGTATAGTATAGTATAGTATAGTATAGTATAGTATAGTATAGTATAGTATAGTATAGTGGTAGTCAGATATTTGGTTGTCATTCGCCTAGTCCCTGTACAGAGCGTGAAGTTACCGTGACTACAGCTTGTAAGTTGCAGGTTCCAACGAGGTCGGTATAATGGGTGCGACTGTTTTTTCTGATTATTAAAATGTAGTAGCAGTCACCTCCATCCATGGATTACACTCCAGCCTAATATTAGAAGGGGTTAGTCATAATATTAAAAATATTCGTTTCGGCTGTTCGTTTTAGTGTTAACATCGATCGAAATTTATTCTTGATCACGTGATTCATTGTAGCCGGCCCTTTGGGTGAAAAAACCACGTAAATGCATGTACCGCTAATGAGATTTTTAATCTCATCGGACGTAGTGAATTAGTTTTTTGAATGATTATTTTATACGAAATTAAATGTATTGTTTCATGATTTGTTACACTACTAAATTTTATAATACGATCATAAAATTAACTTTTACTATTTTTTACGATCGATTTAATGTTTATTGAAGAAAGGAAAAATTATAATAAAAATTTTGATGGCAAATTAATGTAAAAACAAATTCATAAATATTATTCTTTTATAAATTTTATTTATTATGCAAAATCTTTGGTTTGCATAGTTACGGTGACTGAGGCAATAACAACTTGAACAACAAAAATAACCGCTTTAAAATGAAAACATTTTTTTTTTGTTGCTGCCTTTGCTGTTGTTTTCAACCACCAGATCAAATGCCGCGTCTCAGTAAAAAAAAAATGTTTTTGCTCGAAATATATAAAACATTCAAATTTTATCTTTTTAAATATTAATAATAAGTAGTATTATCGCAACGACAGGGAAGCATAACACGCAAAAATAATACGCCAGAAGACGTCCACTGCTGAACATAGGCCTCCCCCTCAGGGCCGTCTTAAGCATATTCAGCGCCGGGGTGCGAAAGTCAAGGCTCCGCTCACGTGGTACTATACTGGTACCTATCGAAATTTATGGCGGTCGGCATGCGCCCCTAGGACTATGCGCCCGGGTGCACTGCACCCCTTGAACCCCCGGGTAAAGACGGCCCTGCTCCCCCTTATAACCTCGTTCCGAACGACAAGATGCCAGTTGCATACACCATATTTATATTATTAATTCAATACAATTATCAAAATTATTAATTACGACACAAATAAGCATGACAAAATGACAAACAATGAAAGTGAATAAAATGGCAATAACTGCACAAAAGGGACATCATCATTGTGTTTTGAATTTGGCGACCTCAATAATATGTAAAGCTACCTTAAATTGAGATGCGTCAGAATTTTAATTGTTTCCAATGTACCGTTGGTTGATTTATTCTATTTAATCCTAAAAAGTTCGCCCCTGCATTGAGCAAGAAGGAACTATTGAGTGGAGACTGGTACCAAACTGGTTAAAATTTAAATTCTGGCTATAAGTCTGGATTTGTATGTATATGTCTGGATAAGTAATGGATTCTGAATATACTATAAGTCGCGAGTTCATTTTAAAATTAATTTAACTCTGTGTAAGTTACATAAATTATTATTATTTTTTGTAGAACGACTTTAAATAAATTTAAAAAATATATTATTTAATAAAAATATAATTTACAAAAATACTGCAACAAAATAAAAGAATGTTTCGTTTTACTATCTCGTATATTTTAATACAATAATTACAATCCGACAATTCAAAAACTTTTTGCAGCTAACTTATTTATCATTTTTGCAAACGTTTTCAAAACTATTGTTATTTGTTCCCCCATATTATAAAATTGTCCCAGCCAAGTGTGCGTGAAAAAGCATGAAGGATCCAAGATTGTAGGATGGAGAGAACATGGTCTGTTAGAGCATTACACTCTTGTCCTAAAAAAAAGAAGCGCCAAATCTTTTAGTTTGACTGCCGCCAATTAAACAGACGCACGATGTAGAAACATTTTAAATTACGTTGAAACCGTTATTTAACCGGATAAAACTTCCAGGGTATACTGGAAACTAGCCTTTTGCATTTGTGTTGCAATTATTAAGGAAGGGCAATGCAAAATCACCTAAATCAAATACATAATAAGATTGTGTCGAATTTTAATCAGAAGGTTGGGTTCTGTAATAATTATTTGCGAAGGAAATACCTATGGCTCGCTGCTCAACTGGGTGCATTGCAGCGCTACAGTATCTTCAACATTAATGCGTGGTGTAGTGGTAGTGCAATCTGTTGTTAAGCTGGAGTGTAGTCCATTAATAAAGGCGACTGCTACTACAGAGGTAAATAACTGAATACAACCAAGTAGCAGTCTTACATTCACTGAATCGGTCTAATTGAAACCGGTAACTTTCAAGCTAATCCTGATTCACGACTTTTACGTTCTATTATACTTAAATGTGGTATACTGGATGACCAGCAACTCTCTGCCTACCACTCTTACAGGTACTACTACCGAGGATATGAATCTACATACATTAATGAAAAGGGCACATAATAAACGAAAATATTAAACACTAACTTTGTTATTAAATCCTGAAATGTTACTAACAAAATAGGTTCTGGTTGCTAGAATAAATAAATTTTATTATGATATTTATATTTATTAATTAATTATCAATCAATCAATCAAATTCTCACGCTTTTTCCTCACAGGGATAGGCAGAGACAATGGAGCGCCAGTTGCCACGATCCTGATACAACTAACTCGCTTTCCTCACATCAACAATTCTCTTAATGCAAGCTCTACGGTTATGGGCACTAGGCAACCCAGCTTCCTTGAGGATGTCTCCTCTTAGGCCTGCCTCGATTAGCGCATCCGCCCATATCACACTATTCACACTATAAATTATTTTAAGGCTCTGTGGAACGATTTACCCTGAGTTCATATAATTATTTTTAGGTTTTACGTTTATTTTACTCAACAAACCCAATATATACCTGTAATGCAACAATCAATCAATCAAATTGTCACGCCTTTTTCCCACAGCGCAACATCCTTACACAACTTCCTTACATCCACAATTCTCTTCATACAGGTTCTGTGGTATGGCCACTAGGCAACCTAGCTTTCTTGAGGATGCTGTACAAATAAATAAAACTTTAATTAGGAAATTCGCTTTACGATATATGTTTCATTTAAATAATTTATATTATTGTAATGGAACCCTATGGAGGTAAGTGCGTGAATATAAGACGGTTAACGACACGCGTGGGTGTGCACAAGTCATTCCTTTAGTGACAATTCTTATCGATTTGACGATGCGTTACAGAAGCGTGTAACAACTCTGGATAATATGTTGTTATTCTACATTTTTCCTTACTAGTCAAACAGACTTTCGGCATAATGACAGATTAACGATAAAAAAAACTATTAAAATGATCTATGAATTACTGGAAAAAATATTTTTTATATTATTATTATTAATAGGGGACAACATTTGTCATTTGTCAATTTACCGTTTTCAAATAAATGTTTTTTGGTAAAAAGTAATGTATATATGTGTGTGATTTTATCAACTTTTGGGCATTTGTTACATTGTGTGTGTTTGTTCTATAGAATAAAACAGTATTAAAAAGTTAGCTTAGATAGAGGGCATGGGAAATCGTAATTTTCATGTTTGTTTACTATTGTTCCAAGTATGAAAAAATACAGTATATTAATAATTATTTTATATTAATAAAAAAACGAGACAAAGGACGTAACTAACCTAATGTATGGTGGAAGATATTCGTTCCAAATTGCCGTGGCGGTAAATTTGAAGTCCAGCGTTAACTCGTATTAGCTTATTTATAAAAGAATATAGGAACGCGAATTCTAGAATTCTACGTTCAGTATTAGATGCCTTCTGGCTGATGATGATGAGACTACCTATTGATGGACCATAAGGATCTAAAGAAAATTTAGAAGATACAACGATAGTGCTTTAAATAAAACTACATATTTCTAAGTAAGATCTAAGTAAGATTTAGACGGGGCGACTGTATAAAAAAATGATATTACTAATCCAAAGGTTTTATTATCCAGAACAGGATTATAGTAGCTACTTATACTTTTGAAATCAATAAATAGATTACTAATTAACTTTCACTTTACAATAATATTTTAATTGGGTGTTTAGTGGATACTAAATCAGAGCATTAAACATCACTTTTTTATCTAACTTGCAATGTTTGTATGTACAGTGTTAAATCTTGCAACTGAATTTTGAAGCAGTTATTCCCAACCGATTGCAATAAAACTTAGCACACACGTTTAGTTTAGATAACAATGTATGATTAACCGTTATTATTTTAGCCAATATGGCGACCGCACAATATTAAGGCAACTTGATTTTAAGTAGAGATTCCTATAATGTCGGTATCAAATAAAATGGTTTGTTGTTGGTTAGCTTTAACAAAAGATGTAGGGACCAACAAAATCCCTATTTTATATGGAAATAGTTATGGATATTGGTTTTATAAGTTATAAGTCACACACTGACTAAGAAGGCCCCTTGTTCCCAGACACAGCAACAAATATCGTCATATCGTAATCGTCATATCGTCATATCGTAATAACTTCATCGCTATATTATCATGATATGATATAATATAGTTCTATACAAAACGATCTCTAGGGACATTAAGGGGACAAAAGTTATATAAATATCAACGTATCCACTAATAACCCTGCTTCCGACTAGTGATGTCATTCGAACCAAATCAGTCATCTTAGCATTCGGCACTAAATTAATATGATTTGTGAATGCTTTTAGGTGAATGAATAATTCATTATTACTTTTATGGATAATAATAAAACTATAAAGGTCATGTTTTGCTGATAAAATGTTTAGAAATTATGCCAATTTTATATGAGTGATGTTCTCGTGAAAGTGAATTATTTATTTCTAATTACTTTAACAAAGACATCCTCGTAAACATCCTTAAAAAAGCTGGGTTGCCTAGTGCCCATAAGCTGGAGCTTGTATGAGGAGAGTTGTGGATTACAGGAAGCGAGGGAGTTGTGTCAGGATCGTGGCAAGTGGCGCTCCATTGTCTCTGCCTATCTCCGTGAGAGAATGGCGTGACAATTTTTATTTTTGATAAATAATATAAATAAATATAATAAAATAATACCAACTTAAATAATGTAAAATAATGCCTTGAGCGAAACGGGAATAGTCACTGAGTCGTGTTTTTCAGTATCGGTGCCTTCGGACAACAATCGGACCTCCTAAAGTCGAGGTCAAATAGTTACGCATACCGAAAGCACCTGATTTAAAACCACTTGCCGCTACCAAAGTATCATTGATACATTTCCTGCTTTTATGATACAAGCACTTTTAGTAGCTTGGTATTCAAATAAAATACAATAAAAATATGCCTCGTTATATTAAAAGAAAAATAATATATTTTATCGCTTGATATAGAGAAATTAGCTATCATTCAGAATAAGTGGTTAATTAAAACAAAACGGATGTATCAAAATTGTAATTAGTTATTTTATTTAGAAAAAGAAGGAAATAATGATGTTAGCTCATGTTTTAATTTCGTTCCTTCAAAATTAATAATAAAACAATTAATTTCATTAATACTTTTATTTTCTTTACATTTCTATACTAAGCTTTTATCATAGAAACAGGACAACCAAAGTACATATATGAAAGATACATTGGTACCGGTGAGTAGTTTCGAACCCGTGCTCGAACTATTGCGTAACCATTGCACTGCCACTACACCTCGGTCTCCTAAATACTAATTACATTAACTTATAACTAAGTTATTTTTCTTAGCTTTCCTTACTAAGCCACTAAAAGTTCTTGTATCATAGATATAGTACGATCAATGACCAAAGTACAATTTATCTCGACGACAGGCGTGGACGAACGGTTTAGCGATTGGTTTGTTGCGCGTAAAGTCCCGGGTTCGATTGCCGGTCGGAGCAAATATTTGTTTCATAGCTTTTGATATTAAGAAAAAGAAGGTGGATATTTGTTTCGGGTCTGGTTATCAAAGATTGGTAGGCAGTAGTGCCCAGTCTGCCGATCCGGGGTAGTACCACCACTTACAAGTATACAGACCGTGAAGTGATTTGGTCACGTTTCGGGATTAACACTTCGGCTTAACATCAAGCGGGGTGCTGTCATATGTCGAGTCTCATAAAAAAAAATCAAAGACACTTTGGTAACGGCAAGTGGTTTTGAACCGATGACTCTCGGTGAACATTGCTTTACCACTACACCCATCCAATGATTTATCCTCATAGTTCAAGTGAAATATCAAAAAGCACCTTTGGCAAGTGTAGTAACGGCGACTGAAGTAACCGTAAATTTTAGACGCGTTTTCAGTCATTGGTGCTATTGGACTTCCCCTTGTACAACTTCAAGTTGAGTTGAGAATTCGCGACTTAACAAAATAATACCAATTTCATGAGATCATGACTAAAAACAAATTGTGTTAAATCGATTTAGAAAGCCGGCATGTAAAATTATAATTTAAATGGCCAGTCTTATCTCTACATCTTGGTGTATTATCCTTAAAGTATATCTCATTATCCTTTTAGGTATTGCACTGGGGCTTCGACGACAAAGACCGTAACTCAAATAAGTGGCAACCAATTTTAAGTGTTGTGCCGTCGTTATCGATTTCTCGAGAGCTTCGAAATTCTAATATAATTATAAAATATATTACTTAAAAAATATGGGTACTTTGAGTATAAACAATAAATTCCCTGTCATGTTGACCAATGTGTACTCGTTAATTTTGTCTACGTATACAATTTTGGTCACATCGCTCGAAGAACCGACAACCGATGAGGAAGAAAGGTTCTAGAGTGGAGACCACGAACCGGAAGACGCAGCGTAGGTAGGCCTCTTACTAGGTGGACTGACGACATAGTATTAGTCACGGGTAACCGGAGGATGCATCTGGCCTTCTGGCTGATGATGATATTACAATTTTCAATAAAAATATATTGTGTCTTGACATATGACTGCACTCGATCTCTTAAACTGGAGTGCGGTCCATGAACAGAGGCGACTGCTACTATAGTTAAAAAACTGTATCAATGGCATCAATGTCAGCCTAGTTGGAACTGGCAACTTTCAAGCTGATCCCGAAATTACTGACGACTTGTACAGTCAGCAGCAGATATATGTGAGCACGCAATCTGATCAAAAGTATAGATACTTTTGATCAGATTGCGTGCTCAGATATATCTGATGCTGACTGTACACTTGAAAGTGGCTACACCAGATCGCCCACTGGCTACCCCAGATTGCCAGCCTGAGCAAATAACCAACTGTCTTACCACCTTTTCCTATTCAGTTATGATTATTTTCGTCAGTAATAATACTGGAATATGTTATAAAAGAACGAATTAAAGAAATTTTATACGGCTTATTTGCCGGTGCCAAAATTATATGATTATTATTGATTTTACATTTTTTTATTATTCAGTTGTAACGGGCGCTTTGCAGCCATCGTGGTCAAGAACCAAAAATAAACGCGATAGTAAGCCGCATATAATTTTTTTATTTCATTAATCAATGTTCGCGAAAAATCTAAGAATGTTATAAATTATCATACAATTATAAATTTTATAATGAAAAAGCGAAGCATTTGAATTAGATTAATCGATAGATTGTTTATAATTTCAAATATGGAAAGCTCTGCTTCGGCATAAGCTAATAAATTTAACATTGGCACACATCGTCTCGACCGTAAATTCCGAATTCGTTTTGTTTCCGAAGGGCATTTTTATGTGGACATATTCAAAAAATACTTCCCAAATAACTTGAGATGTAAATACCAAAGTTTGGTAGTAAATGTCAATAATATGCAAAATAATGGATGTTAATCATGGTTAACTTTGATTTGCGATCGTCCATCTACAAAGATACGCCGCTCAGTTGCTGTATATAAGATTTAGTGATATTTTCTTTAGAATTAATACATTTTAAATGTTTTACGATGAGTGTGTGTCATTTAGTTTTTAGTTTGTAGTTAAGGAATATTTGGAATAAAATTTAATAAACTATATCAGAAATTTATTGTGTAATATTATATATTTTTAAATAATATGCTTGGAAGTTTGTTTCTTACGTTTTTTATGCATTCTCTAAGATTTTTCTTTTATCTACCCGTGATTGTGTATCATAAAGGCTGGATGACTTAAGATCCGATTCAGAAAAAATATATTATTGGGTGGTAAAAAAAAGTATATTATATTTTAATAATAATGGATTTTTTTATTAAATAAGATTTGACATCTGACTTCTACTTGCCTGATGGTGAAGTTTCAAGTGCGGCGACACTTAAAAAACGATTTAAGTTACCATAAGTCGTCGTCACTATGCCGGCCAAGGTTAGCATAAAGTCTGCTAAGAGCTATTTTCCACGATCTTGCTTCCTTTGACTCTACAATTCTCGTCATACAGAGTGCAGACTACATTATTCGGAGAACGATTCTAGGTCGCCCGCGTTTTAGAAAAAAAACTGATATCATCAACTGAGATAAATCAATCTAGGTACAACATAATTGGAACCATGTTAAAAGTGAACGAATACAAGCAACTGTACTAATAACACTACCAAATATAGAATTTTGATGACATTAGAAATATATTATTCAAACGAAACACAATGGGTGGCGGACACTAACGATACATAAGATTTTTAGATATTGTTCTAGTATATTTCAAGTTTAGAATACAATGTTTATCTCTCTATTCATGTCTAAGTTTTCATTTTGAAGCAAGAATATTGTCGCCGTGTTTTAAGATGGTGCGGGATAAATAATAAAATAAAATAAATGAAAATATTCTGAAATTGACTATTTGATTCGTTTATGCTTTAATAGTAGCAAACTTTACAGTACTTTACATTAAGAACTACTATATTTTGTATTTTATTTATACTACGATCCACAAGTGGAATGCTTTGCCAGCCCATGTGTTCTCTCCCTCCTATAACCTTAGATCCTTCAAGCGATGCGTGAAGAAGCACCTTTGGCCGGCACAGTGACGGCGACTGCCTCAGTTGTTTCAGTCGTCGTCACTCTTGGATCTCCTCTTGCTTATCATCAGGCGGGTCGAGGTAAAAGCCGTGTCACAATAAAATAAAATAAATGTATTTTAAAACTTTAACTGCATAAGACAAATGGAAAAATAAAGTCATTTTTAAACGGAATAATAAATGTAAGAACGTCTTTGATTTCATATAAAGGCTTCATGACGCATTTTCTTACAAAAAAGCCGCTATTGCTAAAAAAATCAAATCATTTAGAGGATATTACAGATACTAATTAATGTTTGTTGACGACAAACGATATCGAAATTCGGATATCGAGCCGAACAAGTGAACGCCGAGAACTGAAAACACTATTGAAAACTTAGATTGTCCTGCTGGCCCGACCTAAACAAGATCGAGAACGGGTGGGATGCTCTCAAGTGAGCTGTTTTGAAACACAAGTTACCACCTCAGACGTAGCGAAACTTCACAAGAGCTTGTCTATAAATGCTTCATCATAGTAAATTTATAAAAAATAATTACATTATTACTTTTCTAGGATATTTCTAGGCCTGCGTAGTGGATGTGACCGCTACTTACAGTTATTTATTTGTAGTAGCAGTCACCTCTATTCATTGACCGTATTCTAGCCACAATAAAACATAGTCGTTTTTACAAATAGTCCCAATAAATGAAAGTTTATTGGTGAACCTAGTGAAACATTTTATGCTACTTTTATGGAGCTTTATGTGTTATTGTAAATAGCTTTGATCGTAACATTGTATTCGTTACTTTTTACTTATATTTCGATTTGTTAGTTCTACGAGTTTGTTAGTTTATTAGTTTATTTGTTAGTTCTATGTATTATGTTATGAAATTTTGTAATAAACTTCTGTAAAAGTTTATTACAGTGAAAATAATGTGGAATAAATGAAAACTATGAATGAAACAAATTTTATGCGGTTCATTATCGCGTTTATTTTGGTTTTGATTTTACATTTTTTTATTATTCCGACGTTTTGGGTTTCGACGTTGGTCGTTTGATGTTTTGATTATGTTTTTCTGGTTTAATTAATTTTTTGCAAAAATAACTGATGGTGTCATGTGGTTTTGCAGTTTGCTAGACTTGAGTTTGTGTATTATGAAAAATGAAAACTATATTATTATAATTAGTTGTCTATTTCGTTAATGGGTATAATTTGTTTGGTAAGGCAGGGCTATTTATTCTTTTAACCCTTTAATATTTGTAAATTTTGATGGAGTCTGATATTTGGACTGCATAAAAAGTCGTTGATTCAATTTTCAATCTAAATAAAAATATAACGTCCTTATTTTTACAAGGATAGGCAGCGCCACCTACCACGACACAACTCTCTCTCGCTTCATATATTAAATAATTTCTAAAGAATAAATTGTGTTTATTATTTTTTATTATAAGATACGTAGAACGATAGCACTACCCATGTGTGTTACGTTTAATAGGCAGTTAAATTCAGGGCCGTCTTTACCCGGGGGTTCAAGGGGTGCGGTGCACCCGGGCGCAGAGTCCTAGGGGGCGCATGCCGACCGCCAAGAACTTCGATAGGTACCTACTACACTGAGACCACGCGAACGGAGCCTTGACTTTCGCACCCCGGCGCTGAATATGCTTAAGACGGCCCTGGTTAAATTATGTACTTTAGCAATTATATAAAGATACACATTTTATTATTATTTACCTCATTTTGTAAGTTAACAAGCAGTGTCCTTTCCACACCCACACAACATGACCTGCCCTAACAAATGACGCTTTGTTTTACAAAATATTATATTTATGTTGTGTTGTATTATGTATTTATAAGATTAAGTTACGATGACACCCACCTATGACCTGCCTCCTTACTCTAAACGCAACTAAAAAGATAATCCGGAGGCCATGCCAACCAAGAAAATTATTTCTTAAATGAATCAGTTTCATTGTTAGTAAAGCTGGGATCCGCTGTGCCCATAACCTGTATGGCACAGCGGTCTGTGTAAAGAGAATTGTAGGTGGGAAAGAAGTTGAGTCAGGATCGTGAAAAGTGGTGCTTCGTTGTCTCTGACCGCGGGAATTAAGGCGTGGTATTGATGATGATGATGATGAATTCTATCTCAGCCATTAGTTGTCCCCTATGGGCACAGGCCTCCCCAGTGATCTTCTTAGTAGCCAGCAGGCACTAAGCGACTTTTATCTAGCCGTTTCCAGTCCAGTCCATATTGTAGGTGAACGTCTCTTACTGCGTTTTCCAGTTCGAAACGGTTTTTGAACCAGTTTCGGCCCAAACGGCTATCTATACTACGATCTATGAGAATTAGAATGAACTAGAGTGACAGCAGAGAAGCTCAGGCCTATTTCATATTTAAGTTACAAAAAGTGGACCTAAGTTCTGATTCCATAAAAGATTCTCTTCCAGTCCTTCTGTTGTTCCAGTCTATTGTTCAGCGCTTGTCTAAAGTCTAATATTAAAATTGTAGCAATGTTTTTCGCTCGATCTTAATTACAATTCTGCGCATAAAATCGTAATTAAGTTTTTAATTTATTTACCATTCACGAGTAATAAATCGTAATTGTATAAATCAATAAATATTTTCTGGCCGGTGAAGTTACGGAGATTTTAGGCAACCGTAAAATGGAATGGTTTTTTCACTCGTCGGCGCTAATGGTCTTTACCCAGCTTACCATCACGCAAGTCAAGGTCTGATCTAGCGTGTCAATAAAGAAAAATTATACACTAAAAAAAGGAGTGAAGTTGCGTGAAAATTTGTTCTAATGGAAATAGTAAAAATTGTAATAAAATAGGCGTTAAGAGTAAGGAGGCTCTTACTCTTCAACCTAATTTAATACCAATTCGAATTTAATTTTATTATTATTTATTTTATAGCTTAACGTGATTGGTTACTTCATCCTTTTGATTGCGTAACATTTTATCGTGTAATTATTTATCATCAACATAACTTCATTGTATTATAGGAGTAGAAGCTACTACTTTATGACGACAGGCGTGGACGAACCGTTTAGCAATTGGTTTGTTGCGCGTAATGTCCCGGGTTCGATTCCCGGTCGGAGCAAATATTTGTATTCATAGCTTTTATTTGTAATATTCAATATTAAATTAAATATTGTAAATATTTGTTAATAAAAAAAGAGGTGGATATTTGCTTCGAGTCTGGTTATCAAAGAGTGAAGTGATTTGGTCACGTTTCGGGATTAGCTTGTAAGTTGCCGGTTCCATCTAGGCCGGCATAGTGGATGTGATTGCTACTCACAGTTATTAAAATGTAGTAGCAGTGACATTCATTCATGGACCACACTTCAGCCTAACATCAAGCGGGGTACTGTCATATATCGAGTCACAATAAAAAAAATGATTTGAAGAAAGTAGTCAAATATTAAATAACTCATATTTTAGTCATATTGGTCAAAATTGGCAAACATGGTGTAGTAGTAGTAAAATTATCACTTAAGCCAAGTGTCTCGCTTCACAACTATTTGCTGGTACCAATGTATCTTTGATATAATTACTTTCTACGATACATATACGTTATTGATCTATTTAATTTTTTTTTGAAACTTAATAACAATGTACAAAGGCGAACTTAATGCCGCTGGTTAATCTCTACTAGTTAACTTTAGGGACCAGGGAAAATATGTTGCTCTTAAAGATTCGTAAATATAAAATAATAATGAAATAAAATTTTGTTTAAATTTGTATAATATTTAAAGAGGAACTAAAATACCTTAACAAAATCTATAGTAAGCCATTAAACAGTAAGTCCTTTGTTCGACATATAATAATATTTCATATACGAGTCCAATAAGTAATAGTGTTACTTTAGTAACCGGTGATGAGCTCGTGACACCCACTAGCTATACCAGATTAGGGTTGCCACTTAAAATATTGGTCAAAAGTACCTAATAGTAAAGGACATCATTCATTTTGGGCTTCTTTGTACTTCTTTTGTAATGCCTAATGAAGAAAACTATATAAATGGTAGTTTCGATACTTGTATTGATAAAACTATAAACAATTTTGCTTTAATTGCTGTGCAATTAAGTTATTTGGAAAATAAAATATAGATTTTGTATTGTATCCCCAACACTTTCTTCGTGTAATAATAACAGTTCTGCTTTGAACTGTCATAATTATAGTTTGATCATTTTGCACACCTAAATTATGCAAAATAAAGGATATTTTCCAATTACATTGTAATCTTCGTACATTAAACTATTTTAAAAGGTATATGCAACTGTTAATACAATTTAGCCCAAGTCCCCATACAGAATAAATGATGTTCTTGAAAATCTTGAAGAACTAAATTTATGCCATTGTATACTTTTTTACTGTGGTTCGACATCCCATTTAATAACTACAAGTAGCAGCCGCATTCAAAGAGCCGGGCTGGTACAACTAGAAACCTTCAAGCTGATTTCTAAACGCAAATGATTGTGGTGCCCACCATTTAACAGTATATAGACCGTAAAAGGACTTAGCTTTTGGCGGGGTGTTGTAATAAATAGTTTTACAATAAAAACAATAAAAAAGTGGTATAACAACCGGCAGATTAAAAGAGCGCTGACTTTTGAGCTGCGCAGTATAATAATAGGCAAATAAGAAAGCACTGGAAGACTGCGTTAGGATTAAATCCGTGCATTAAATTAATAACATTTTCAAATTTATAGTTATTTGAAGAACGAAAAGTAAGTATTTAACAAAACAATGCCGACGCTCTTTTTATCTGCCGGGATGTCTATACAATTAAAAGGTTTAGTACTATCATAGTTCGGCAAACTGTCCCTACTACTCATGAAGACTTGAAGACCTATACCTAATACTAATGAAGACATATTTCCATATACTACAAATGCTTTATAATAAAACTGACAACCCTATCACAGACAGGATGTTCTGAATCGTAATAACATATAATTGCAGCCCTTCGCTCTAATTTTGTTTCAAACTGAACACGTCTGTCGTCGCCCGCGCATTGTTACAATACTAACGATAATAATTGAAAAATTAAATTATTTATTTATAATTAGCGGCGAATGAGGCAATAGTATACTAAAACGTTTTATTACGTTGTCCGAACTAAAAAAAATTGCCTATTTAATTTTATATAGATAACATTACCATTATTTTTTATTTGTTTATATGAACATTACAAATTAACGGTTTATGATTTAATGCTTAATGCAATATTACACAAAATTAAATCGAAAAGAAAATTTCTCCGTGCGGGTTAATTTCTAATTGTTTAATTTCTATTTATTTTTTAAAAGCCCATAAATTAATGTGAAATTCCAATTACAATAAATATTTGAATTTAACTTATAAACTTATATAATTATCGCACGTAAATGTGTCTAGTTGAGGGAAATCTATGCTTATGTTTTTGAGGAGAGTAAGTATCTTCAATATTGATAAAAAGTTGTGATATGTATGACGTGTCTCTGGAATATCGGTCTTCTCAATTTTGTTCCAAAATGTTCATCTATCTTAAGTTTTTCACCTGCATAGCACGTATGTATATACACGTATATGTATATACATACGTGGGTACATGTTGTATGTTAATGTCACCTAAAGCCAGTTTAAATTTGCGACATCATCTTCAAGAAGTATAATTGTTGATTTGACAGAAATAATTGTCGAATGGGGCATTGTATGGAGTTTTGTATTGATATAATTAGGTTCCAGCTACAAAGGGCGGAGTTGGAACAATAGCATTTGTGTTTTATGACCATGGTGACAATTTGGCTTTCTTATACACGCCTTAGTGTAGGCAGGGTGTTTGGTGGATCTGTTGACTTACTTTCCAAACCACTCTTAGTTTATTTATTCTCCGAGAATACTTTATCGCACAGTTAGATTGGTCTGCTGGTTCGTCTGACTTAGTGATCGCAAACCTTGGTGCACGTTCGTTGCTTCTAATCCACGCACGGTTGTGTAATTTGTGGAATGATCCTGCGTCTAAGGTCTTTACGCTAACATCCTTACATCTTAAAGGCCATAAATTCATTGGCAACCATATGTTGCAAATGTTCATGGATGTTCATGCATGGCCACTTGCCATAAGGCCGAGCGACTGCTTCTTTGCCTTCCTTGTCAATATAAAAAAAGTTTTCTACAGGAGTTTTAGTACATCAGTACCTCAGTACCGGGTATGTTGTGGAGCTCCGTAACCGTAACCGAATCCGTTATAAAAGTTTAGGATAATTTCGGATAGGGGCCAAGCCTCAATGAAACATTTCATGACAGGCTTTGTTTCTCCTCGGCCGAGCCTACTAGAGCTAGCTATAATAACTTATATGACTGATTGTATTACCAAATAATTACCTATTTGTTCTTTTATCCGTCTAAAAATGTAATATCCGTAACCGAAATCATCCGAAACTATCACATGATCTGAAATAAATACATATTCGTAACCGTATCTGGAACCGGTATAATGCTATTCCTATATCCGTATCCATATTTGAAATTTCACAACCATAACATTCCCACTCAGTATTATCGCAGTGCCGGCTACACCTAAACCTGAATGAATACTACAACCAACTAGCGCAGTGATTGATTGCCTGAGTTAATTTCGCGCTTTTTATAAGACTTCTGCGCAATTGCGTGGTACATTACAATACGGTACACGTACAATTGCGTGAAAAGTGGTTCTACTATACCTTCGGTTATTCTATAGAGTTTTTAATTGTGCCCTAATTCCAATTATTCTCATTATTTTTTTTAATAATATGCATAATAATTTTATTAATTCAGTAAATAAAAAAAGTGAAAAATACTACAGCTATATATTTGAGAAAATTTAAAGGTTAAATAAACAAACGGTAATTTACAATAGATAGGGTAATAAATTTGCAAGATAATTTAAATTTATCTGGTCGATCTTGTTGTTTTGGTTAACCGCAGTTTAACAAACATTTTAGGCATAAAATGAGCTTTGCGGTTAACTTTTAGGTTGTTTTAACATTATATTAAGTTTTATATGTCAATAAATAATTTAAAATTATAACTTGTTAAGGTTTTTTTACCTTTGTATTTTCCTAAATTTTGCGCAAACATTGATAAATTATTTAAAAAAATGTTATGCGGCTTACTATCGTATCAACAACAAAATAAACGCGATAGTAAGCCGCATAAAATTGTTAATTCTTTTTTACCTTTATTTATTAGTTTTAAAATCCTATTATTTATTTTAGCTTTTAATTCAATTATTAGCGACGATTTGAAAGATTGTTTATCAAATAGAAAATAATCTTCAAAAAGTAGAGGTCCGCAGTGTCTGTTACTACTGTTTAATAACTATAAGTAGCCGTCTCATCCACTAAGCCGGCCTGGATGAAACCGGCAACTTACAAGCTAATCCCGAAACGCGACTAAGTCATTTCAGGAGAAAATATCCACCTATTATTTTTTATTGCAAAATATATGTACTTAATGTTTTTTGTCTAATTATTAAATACATATATAGTATAAGCTATAAAAAATGTTTGCTCCGACCGAGAATCAAATCCGGGATTGTACGCGTAACAAACTGCTATGCTAACCAAAGCGTTACGCCTGTCGTCAATTAAAATTGGTCTTTTAAAATTACAGCGTTTGGTAAGACCCTGATATATTGCGAATTCTTAAAGCTTTCGCGCTTATGAATCACAGAGTACGAAACACGCGAGCCCTGTTCATACTTTCTGACTCACACTAAAATTATTATCAAGGTTTTTATGATAAAAAAAAGTAATGAGTAGACAGACTACAGCATCCTAAAACCAAGGTTAGATGCATGGTCGTGGAGTAATTTAATTTGGAATGCTTGGAATTTAGGCGCAGGAAATGCTCGTATATTCTTAGTTATTTACTAAAATAAGGAACAAAACATAAGCTATCATTTTTTTTTGTTTGCATCTCGGCATGTGACAGCACAACGGCTGATGTTCCTAATTGGAATCAATAACTGGAACACCGGCTAGCTGTCTTCCTGCCACACTTGGATTTGACTTGAATTAATTGAATTGTGCCAAAAAGTGCTTTTTACGAAATAGCTATTTTAAAGTACTGTAATTTTCTTGGGAAATCGTTACAAGGATTATAGGTATATATTTATTGGCCGGCATAGTGGTAGTAACTGAGGCAACCGTAAGTGAATCGTTTCTTTTTCAGTTGTCCGAGCTCTTGGACTAACCCTTGCTTACCATCAGGCAAGTCCAGGTCAGATGTCGAGTCTCAATAAAATAAATAAAAAACTAAATGTTGTCCTTATATGCACAAATAATCTTGATAATTTTCCATTAAGTTTATTCAGCGGTCGGCAATAGCAAAGACGTGATTGTCTGACAACAGTGGTCCGTGTTGAACACAACGCGTTTAAATTATAAGCGCCCGCGCAGACATACGTAACAATAAAACTACATGCCGCTGAATATCTCCGATGACCATCTAAAATTACATTTAGATCTCACGTTCGAATGAGGTCGCTTGGTCGTTTATATGTCGGCTGGTGTAAAACTTACTTAAAAGTGAAACCAACATAAGAACATTTACAAATTGTGTTTTATATTTGTTTTAATTAAGTCTATATTCGTTAATTTAATTAAAATGTCCTGTAAATATAGTTATTTATAACAAAAACAAAAATTAATTTAACACCCCTTAAGGAAAAAGTTATTTTGAAAGAGCAAGTAAGAGCTAAACAAAAATCTACCATATTTCACATAATTTGGTTTATCTATTTGTAAAATCTGATTTGAACGCATCCAGCGTTAAGCGTGGATGTTTTCTGACCAAATCGGAGACATCCTCAAGAAATCTGGGTTGCCTAGTGCCCATAACCGTAGAGCTTGTATAAAGAGAATTGTGGATGTGAGGAAAGCGAGTGAGTTATGTCAGGATCGTGGCAACGCTCTATTGTCTCTGCCTATCGCTGTGGGAAAAATGCTTGACAATTCGATTTATAATTGTAAATACCTAATAAATAAACGTGTAAAAATTAAAGAAAGACTCAAGAAATAAGGTAATTAATAAACCTTTAAAGTTCGGAACTAAATACATTATATAAATTTAGTTGTGCATTATATAGATTCGTTGCATACAATGAATGATATTCTATGCAACATTATATTATGTAAAAGCCCTTTTTGTTAATTAAACATCTTTTTAGCTTGATGTATGATAAAAAATTATGTAAGCGGCTGTAATAAAAATACGACCGTAAGTTGTAAATGGCTTATTTAGAGTCACATCGCAACCACTAGGCGCCTCACGGTAAACGATTTAGTCGTTTTGTAGTCTTTTGGAGGTCCCAAAACTGTTCTTTTTTAATGAATCGGTGTTAACCTTTATGTGGAACGAGTTAAAGGGTGTGATGGTAGATAAACTTTTTTTGGAAAAAATGTCAGGATGTGCCGCGCGATCTTTACTCCTGACTAGGTTTTTTAAGGGTTAGACGATTTAGTATAATTTTATTGTGTACTACTAAGACTATTAGTATTTTTTTTTGTGGCTCGACATATAACAGCACCTCGCCTAATGTTAGGCTGGAGTATGGCTTATGAATGAAGACGACTTCTACTACAGTTAAATAACTACAAGTACGAGTAGCAGTTGCACTTATTGGAATCGTGTTATAACTATAATGTTGAAAAAGAGAATGCACTTTTTTTTTTATTGTGATTAGACATTTGATTTCGACCCGCCTGATGGTAAGCAAGAGGAGGTCCAAGAGTGCTGACGACTGTTAAAACTGATTCTTCACGGTTGCCCCAGTAGCCGTCACTATGCCGACCAAAGGTGCTTCTTTAAGCATGGCTTGGAGGATCCAAGGTTTTAGGATGGAAAGAACACATAGGCTGGTTTACGTTAAAGCATTCCACTTATCGATTCTAAATAGTAATGTATTATACTAAATAGATAGTCACTGCATATACTATGGGAACAGAGGCTTAAGGGCTTAGAGTAAACATTATATTAACTAATTCATAGTATTTTCCTAAATTCTCTCGAAACGTCGGAATAATAAAAAAATGTAAAATCAAAACCAAAATAAACGCGATAGTAAGCCGCATAAAATTTGTTTAATTCTATTAACTAATTCATGTTTAGGTTTTAATTTAGAAGTTGTAGGCAGTGGTACCCAGTTTGCCGATCCGGGGTAGTACCACCACTTACAAGTATACAGACCGTAAAGTGGTTTAGTCGCGTTTCGGGATCAGCTTGTAAGTTGCCAGTTCCAACTAGGCCGGCATAATGGATGTGACTGCTACTTACAGTTATTGAATTGTAATAGCAGTAAAATCCATTTATGGACTACACTCTAGCTTAATATCGAGCGGGGGAGATAGACCTACACAGAGGCAGGTCTAACTCTTCTAAAATAGGGTTTATTAACAAATAAATATTATATTAAACATAAAAATATAAGTTACTAATTTAAGACAACCGGGTTGCCTAGTGCCCGTAACCGTAGAGCTTGTATGAAGAGAATTGTGAATGTGAGGAAAGCGAGGGAGTTGTGTCAGGATCGTGGCAAGTGGCGCTCCATGGTTTCTGCTTATCTCTGTGGGTAAAAGGCGTTACAATTTGATTGATAGAAACTCTATATTAGCTAGAATCTATACTGTAATTTGACATTGAGTTATGTCATAAAGGCTATCTCTATAGTATTGCAACAGCCATGCCATCTTGTGGTAACTTACGGAATTAAATTACCTCAAGAATATTTCACATTTAATTGGTGAAAAATTAATTAATTATTCATTATATGTGTAGTTAAGTGTTAATTTCACTATAATGGTTATTTCATTTCATATTTTATCGATCTTTATTGTATAGTCTTGCTACTCACCGCTAGATGGCGTTCCAAGACTCATAAAATGTTTATTTAAATGTGTTTTATTTAAGCAACAATCGGTACAATTTAAAAGCCATAAATTTCATAATTAATAGTTTATTAGACACTTAATTATTTTCGTAATTAAAATTTTGTAGAGTTACATTTTAAACAAATTTTATTAGCAATAAAAACTAAATATAAAACATACCTATTTATATATTAGAAAAAATAGCTGAATGATATTATTTAACAAGTTCGCAGCTCTTTTGATTTAGACCATATTAAAACTACAAAGAAAAAATAAACAAATGTTACTAGTTTTAAACCTTTTTAGTGTTTTTTTTTATATTTTAACTCTATAGCAGGCCCAGGAGGGTGTTCGCCGACCAAATCGGGGACATCCTCAAGAAAGCTAGGTTGCCTAGTGCCTATAACCATAGAGCTTGTATGAAGAGAATTGTGAATGTGAAGGAAGCGAGGGAGTTATGTCAGGATCGTGCCAAGTGGCGCTCCATTGTCTCTGCCTATCCCCGTGGGATAAAAGACGTGACAATTTGACTTGACTTGACTCTATAGTAAGCAACGGGAGGTCCTAAAGTGCCGCCGACGACTGAAAAAACTTATTCAGTTCACGATTGTCTCAGTCGCCGTCACTGTAGTGGTCAAAGGTGCTTCTTTACGCACCGCTTAAAGGATTCAAGGTTATAGGATAGGGAGAACAATATAGATAGTACCTGTGGCTTTGTTAGAGATTTCTCAGCTTGTCTATCCGCCTAAGTGTTTGTTAGTTTTATCCAATTTTCATCATTAATTTATATAAGTAGGAATAACAATTATTAGGTTGCGTATGGCAGAAGAAGCATGAGAGTAGAATTAACGCTGGCTGTAGAAATGCGGTCGTTAAGGAGTATATGTGGAGTGACGATAGCGGATAGAATAAGGAATAGCACACTGCGTGATAGATGTGGTTTGAAAGAAGATGTAGTGACAAGGATTGACAAAGGAATGCTTCGATGGTTTGGGCACATGGAAAGGATGAGTGAAAGTAGATTGACGAAAGGAATTTATAAATCGGATGTGGATGGATGCGTTAAACAAGGCAGGCCCAGGAGAGTGTTTTCCGACCAAATCGGAGACATCCTTAAGAAAGCTAAATTGCCTAGTGCCCATAACCACAGGGCCTGTATGAGGAGAATTGTGGATGTGAAGGAAGCAAGGGAGTTGTGTAAGGATCGTGGTAAGTGGCGCTCCATTGTCTCTGCCTATCCCTGTGGGAAAAAAGCGTGACAATTTGATTGATTGATTGATTGAATAACAATTAAAAATATTACATTAGACGATAGGCGTCATATTGGTTAGCACATCCGTTCGCGAAAAGTCCGGGGTTCGGTTCCCGGTCGGAGCCAATATTTATTTCATAGCTTAATAATTTGTAATATTTAATAATTCGATTAGTGAATTAAACAAATTTTATGCGGCTTACTGTCGCGTTTATTTTGGTTTTGATTTTAAGCCGCATAAAATTTGTTTAATTCATTAATCAATGTTCGCGCAAAATCTTAGAAAATATTAATTTTATTAGATTAACAAATATTTGTTTTAAACAACGAGGCAGATTTTGCTCCAGGTGTCGAGGTAAGTGTACAGAGTGGAGAGTGGTAGGCAGTGGTGCTTAGTCTGTATACTTGTAAGTGGTAACTTGTAACCTCCACTTACAAAAATACCGTGTCGTTATCAGTTTCGCGATCAGCTTCTAAGTTGCCGGTTTCAACTAGGCCGGCATAGTGGATGTGACTACTACTTACAGTTATTGAACTGTATTAGGCGACCGTGGTATAGTGGCAGTGCAATGGTTACACAAAGCGAGAGCACGAGTTCGAAACAACCCACCGGTATCAATGTATCTTTGATATATTATGTAGGTACTTTGGTTGTCCTGTTTCTATGATACAAGAACTTTAGAAGCCTAGTATAGAAATGTAAATAATAATAAAAAATATTAAAAAAAACATGGGCCACACTCCAGTGTAACGTATAAAACAAAAAAAAATGATTGAAATCGAGCATATTGTATAGAATTAAATTTAACGTTTAGCAAATTAAAATTCGTAAATTAGAGTAGTAAAGAATGCGTGATAAAACAAAACGTTTGGCTAACAAGGTTTCTCAGACATCAAATTTATGACTAATCCATAAACTGCCTCAGGGTCTATATCAAGTCGGCATCGCTTTGATATTGTCCCACTGATTGTTAGCCTATATGTACACTAGGAGAAGTAATCGTTATTAAAGAGTAGTAGGCAAACAGTTGCTGGTCATTTACTAGTAACTTTTAAAAAGGGATTAGCTTCAACGTTCCCAGTTCCGACTAGCAGTTATTTACCTGTAGTTGAAGTCGCTTTTATTAATTCCATTCCAGCTTTACATCAGGCAGGATACTGTCATATCTCGAGTCAATCAATCAATCAATCAATCAAATTGTCACTACTTTTTCCCACAGGGATAGGGAGAGACAATGAAGCGCCACTTGTCACAATCCTGACACGACTTCCTGGCTTCCCTCACATCCACAATTCTCTTCATATAAGCTCTATGGATATGGGCTCTAGGCAATCAAGCTTTTTTGAGGGAGTCTCCGATTTGTTTGGAAAATACCATCTCGGGTCAGCCTCAATTAAAAAAAAGTTTAGTTTAACAGTCGATTCGTTTGACAGACTGCTGATACTTAATATTTAATCTGCCATGAAGCTCGTATTAAGGACGATTTTGCTTCCTAATGTACTATCATCCTTAAAGTTCTTAAAGCCTTTATTTAAATTTAAGTTAACGCCACCGGAAATAGGCGGGTTTTGTTAGCAATACTCAATGGTTAGCGCCTTTCTAGGAATACTTGTTTTCTTCAGGGGATTTTCTTTAGCGGTCTTCAGGATTATGAACTATAATGCTATGATAATGATACCAATGGAATCTAAATTCGAAAAAATCCTAGCTATTTTAAATATTGAAGATAAAAAGTAATGTTATATTTTTTTTTAAGTATTTTTTTTTTTCAATCGTTTATCGTTTGCTACTTCCGTTATCAACAGTTTTTTTTTGTAATAATTTCGTCATCGTCTTTATAATGTCAGTCATTATTCGTTTACTTGACATAGGCTTCCTCCAGCAATCTCCACAGTGCAGCTGGAAGCTGGCAAAATCCAACAGTTTAGTAGTTAAGTATTAGTACAATTTATCCAAATAGGCCAAGTAATGAAAATTTAATGACGCAATATATGAAGATAATTTCTTTTTTTCTTTTTTATGTATCTATGATTCAATAATCAGAGTTTGACGATAGGCGTGGCGTATTGGTTAACACACCAGTGCGTTCCGTGTTTGATTCCCGGCCGGAGCAAACATTTATTTTATAACTTTTATTTGTGATATTTAATTAGATTAAATATATGTGAATAAATAAAATAAATGATTTTCTCCGGGTCTGATTGTCAAAGAGTAGCAGGCAGTGGTGCCCAGTCTACCGATTCTTAGTCGTACAAACTTAAGACTAGTGTGTTTTCTTAAGCAAATTACCATTATGAGTAATGTCTTACCATATATTCAGCATTGAGATTAGTGTTTTTAGTCAAACGCAGTACGTGAATGAGTAAAGTAATACGGTTACATTTGCATCACCAAACACATTGTCACTGAAACTCAGAAGCGTCACACCGTCACAATTCTCTTCTATACTCATTTACAATTAACAATAAAGCTGGCACCCAAATTTACAACACAAGCCTTAGTCAAAAAAAACCCTATAGCAGAAATGATTACCGGGCGGTTACTTTACAGGATTAAAGCCATTGTCAATTGGTAGAAGGATTTGGTTACAAGCTGCATTCTACTGAATGGTCAGAAAACAGGTACAGTTAGCAACCCATATTCATTGAGCTTACATACAGATGGTTATCTCTAAAACAATGTTCTTGCGGTTGAAGATATTTCGTTTTTGTCAACCCTAATACTCTTATCGTGGCCGATCCTTAGGATTTTTGCACGATGTAACAATTTAACACCTTGCTTTGATAAACCGCTCTAAATGTGCTTTAAGATAATAATCTGCGGACGAAAGCCTGATTTTGGGTATATAAGCACCAAGTAAATCTTTTCGGTAGTTACCGCTGGTTAAAGTGTTTAGAAATGCTAATCCTTCTTAAGTATGGACCAATTGACAAAAACAACGTGGTCCTTTAACAACACAATATGTATACGAAACCCCCTACCGCGTTTTTTATTTACCTATCTACTTGAAACTTTAATTGACTGTGGACATTTAAACATGGCTATTTCGTCGCGTTGCGGTATCAGCTTGGGAGTTTCCGGTTCCAACTACGCCGGCATAGTGGATGCGACTGTTACTTCCAATTATATAAGTGTAGTAGCAGTTGCCTTCATCCATGAACCGATCTCTAGTTTAAAAGAAGGCTGGGTGCTGTCATATGTCGAGCCGCAATACAAAAAGTACTTTAACAATTAGTACATTCAATTTAAAATTACCACTGTGTCGATGCGATTATTCCTACTGAAATTCCTCACGCAAAGTAATGCCATATCCTTGGGAATGAAACGTTCAAACGAGACCTTGTCCCAAATGCGATTTCTATCTTAACAACTATGCATGCGAGTTATTGAATAAGACGTGAAAAATGACGACCAAAACGCATCCCCGTTGAGACTAAAGGATTCACCGCCACTAACCGTGCATCTCTTTTTTGGCTTTAAAGTCGTCGTGGCGAAAAAAGGATGGCAATTTTAGTTTGATTTTAAGGTGAACAAAGGCGGTTTGATATGACAGCAATATACCCACCGCGCTGTGAGTCTTTTTCTGGTTGTCAGCAGGGGGCGCGGTGGTCCTTGATTTTTGTATTCGAATCGCCCACGGCGTGAACAAGGTAGATCTTCTCACATTTTTGTTGTCACATAATTAATTTATTGCATACTGAAGGAGTGCAATTAAGTCGGTGACAAGAACGTCTTAAGCACCTGGATGTCGCAGTGGGGTTCTTTTCCGCAGGTATTGAAGACCCAGATTTGGTCTGTGTCGGCAATCATTGGCGAAGTTCTGTTCTTGAAATTGAGTTATTAGCGGCTCCTTTTGCTTACCAAAAGTTTGTACAACTAAAGAAAATATACCGTCTGTTGTTGGTCACTAAAGATTTTTTATTAGGCCACCTAGTATTAAATATTATCTCTTTTAAGAGTCATACGAAATCTTCTCTTTCTTCATATTAGTGAAGAAGAGAGAGGTTCACATAGTGACCCTATATGTTTTTCTTATTATGACTCCACATCTGACTTCGACTTGCCTGATTATAAGCAAGGGGAGGTCCAAGAGCGCTAACGACTGAAAAAATACTAATTTAACAGTTGCCTCAGTCGCCGTCATTATTGTGAATTGACATATTATAGCACCCCGCCTGATGTTAGGCTGGAGTGCGGTCTATGAGTGAAGGCGACTGCAACTACCGTTAAATAAAGTTAACTTGGAAGTATACTACACCGAATCAGCAGACTGAGCTCCACTCCTTGATAACCAGACCTGAAACAAATATTCCTTTCGTTTATGTAACATTAAACATAAATAAGATCATTGCAAACAGATTAATTGTTAGAAGTGCTAGTGAACTAACGTCATCGAAATACGTACAAAAACGGATAATAGGGATTTGATTACACAAATAACATTTGACTCATTCAACCTATCGCTTAATATACATATATACATGCATATATATTATATATATATATATATATATATATACATCCTACAAACCATGTGACGAAAGAAGATCAAGAATTTTTTTAAATTTATTATGGCTCGACATTTGACAGCACCCCGCCCTGCGGTTCATTAATAAAAGTGACTGCTACTACAGTTAAATAGGTGTAAGTAGCAGTTGCGTCCACTATGCCGGCCTAGTTAAAATCGGCCGAAACGCGAATAAGTTCAAGAATTGTAAGTAGTGCCGCGGGTCGTGAGACTGGGCACTATGGCTACCACTCTTTGACAACTAGACCTGGAGCAAATATCCGCCTCATTTTTAATTATTTTATTAACAAATATTAATTATTTTTAATTAAATAAAGATATGAAA
Organism: Tinea trinotella; assembly: GCA_905220615.1. Taxonomy (NCBI): domain Eukaryota; kingdom Metazoa; phylum Arthropoda; class Insecta; order Lepidoptera; family Tineidae; genus Tinea; species Tinea trinotella. The sequence goes on from HG992314.1 coordinate 9,505,808, forward strand.
GAAATCATCATTCGGATCGGAATCAAGGCCGGGACTTTACGCGTACGAACTGGAGTACTCACCAGTGAACCACGCCTGTCATCATTGAATAATAATTCTTATAATAAGTTACGAAAATACACATATTAAAAACCTTCTGGATCTTCTGGTTTATGAGACTATTTTATAACCAATAGACCACGGTCGCCTTATGTATAATAATTCATTTTCATGTTCTTTTAGCTATTTGCCTGTGATTGCTTTAGTTCAGCGAAATATTTACAGACAAATTTCGTAAATATTGTGGCCGGCATAATGACGGCGATTAAGGCAGTATAAACTGAGTCGGTTCTTCAGTTGTCGGCACTCTTGGACCAATACTAAAAGACAGAAGCGGCCGCTAATTGAACTTTTTGGGGTATTGTGTATGCCGTACCAATCTAAAAAAAAAGAAAATGAAGATAGTAGGTTGTTTCTGATTTGACATCATGAGGAGACCACCCGATCACAACCACACTTAAATAATTATCGACTAATGTTTACGCTTCCATTTTCTCTCATTAACCAAAAAAGTTCAATCTCCTCAGTTCAGGCCATTGAATCTCTTATTTAAATTTGTTTTATTTTAATAACGAGGTAATAAGTGGTACGGCAGCTCTTGTCAGAGGTCAAGCTGTTCCACTGTGGGATAGTTCGTAATCTGACCAGCAAACGCCGTCAACGAGTTGGACACACGAAACCAGTTTGAAGACGGTTGCCGAAATGACGTGTGCGGTCGTTGTCGAGACGTATGGGTATCGCTTATTATCACCTACTTGAATATATACCACGACAATTCTTTGTTTGTTAAAGTACTTTTAAATTCTTTAGCTTTGTGAGCTTTTCTGCTTAGACGGTTATATAATAATTATTATATTTTAGTATATTTTTTATGTTTTATCCAAAAATACTTGCATCAAATTGATCAATTAGTTGTATGCTTTTAGAAGTTTATAAAACGGCTAATATGCATCATTTTGGGCCAATTGGATCGTAATAATTTGTTTTGAAAACACTAAAGATATCATCAGACAACAATGTAAAATCAAAACAAGTCCGAAGACTGCTACTTAAAACGAAAACCGACAACCAAAATTTAATCTGAATTTATGTGCCGTACATCAAGTTTACGAATCGCGCAGATGTGAAAAGTATACTAATGTGCAATTTCATACTTTTATTGGCAATAAAACTGTACCCTTGGTGAGGGTATACGATGTTCCATAAATAAACTTGTTTATATCCAAATAATAGATCGGATGGTGAGTGGAATAATTGGGCGTAAAAAAGGTGGATTTTTTAAAAGGCGCCGCTCTTGATGCGCCTGTGTCGTGGATGTTCGGCGATTGGCTCTAGCGGTCGCCGTGAACATTGTAGTAGGCTTTGTGAACAGACACTTTGGTTCACACTATGCGAAACATTCATTAACTGAAAAATATATTAATACAATATTACTTGCATTTTGAATTTGTTAATAATCTAACGACAAGCGTGGCGCATTGGTCAGCACGCGTATAATCTCGAGTTAGATTTCCGGCCAGAGAAAATATTTATTTGATAGCTTTTATTTGTAATATTAAATAATATTACAATGTATTTTTGTTAATAAAAAAGATGCGATTGGGTCTGGTTATCTAAGAGAAGTAGGCAGTGATGCCCAGTTTGCCGATCTGGGGTAGTAGCGTTTCAGGATCAGCTTGTAGTTCACCGGTTTCAACTAGACCGGTATAGCGGATGTGACTGCTACTTACAGTTATTTAACTGTAGTAGCAGTCATCTCTGTTAATAGACCGCATTCCAGCCTAATATAAGGCGGGGTGCGGTCAAGTCACAATAAATACCTAAAATATATACAGGTTGCATCGACTGTTTGTTATTAACAATAATAGGTTTTTAACAATATCTATTTTTATATTCGTCTGCAAGGGGAGGTCCAAAAGCGCCGAAGACTAAAATATCTGTTTCAATTTGAAACCACTCAGTCGCCGTCACTATGCCGGCCAAATTATAAACTAACAGAGCAATAAATATGACAATATAAATATAAAGGATTGTAAAGAATTTCAGTTAGTGTGTTCGGAGCATGTTAGGGAACGCTGATGATAATCTTAAACCGTGATAAATGGAACACGTCAGAATTTATTGTAGGGCTAACTTCACTATTGTCTCAATGAATACTTTTTATTGTCATAATATTATAAAGTAGTCCTTTGACAACCCGGCCACGGATTATGATGCATTTCTATAATATTATTAGATGCTATAGATAGAATAACATAGATACGGTCATTGTCATCTTTGAAATTATTAGGACCACCAAAATTATAATGTGTTAAATTAAAAAATGTTTTTTTTTATTTTTTATTTCACATATTATATTTAAAGATCAAAGTAGATTATTTTAGAGCATAACCATGGTAGTAGAAAAGGATTATGGATTTGAAGGTAAGTGAGAGATCATGAAAAGTGCCGCTCCGTTAGCTCTCTGCCTTTACCTACCTTTTTTTAACCCCCGACCAAAAAAGAGGGGTGTTATAAGTTTGACTTGTCTGTGTATCTGTGTATCTGTGTATCTGTGGCTCTGTGTATCTGTGTATCTGTGTATCTGTGTATCTGTGTATCTGTGTGTCTGTCTGTGGCATCGTAGCTCCTAAACGAATGGACCGATTACGATGCGGTTTGTTTCATTTGAAAGCTGACGTGATCGAGATGGTTCTTAGCTACAATTGATGAAGATCTGATCAGGGGTTTCAAGGTCATCAGCTCGATTTGTTAGCTGCGGTAGCGATATTAGACGCGCTGTTTAGGATGGCAACCCTTGTACGTCGCTATGCGACGAAGATTGTTATTTTATGTCAAATAAATATGCCATTGTTAAAACACGTAAAAAATGTTATAATTTTTCCCTTTAAATATTCATATGGCGAGGTTGGTTTGCAGTTTAGATCGATTACCTTGATTGAATATTTTAGGGGAAAAATTATAACATTTTTTACGTGTTTTAACAATGGCATATTTATTTGACATAAAATAACAATCTTCGTCGCATAGCGACGTACAAGGGTTGCCCGTTCTAAACACGCATAAGGCTGGGAATACACGTCCGATATTGCTGAGCAAATTATTTACAAATCGGAAGTAGGAATCGGACGTCTATTTTGTTTCTGTATTTTGTATGAAAACTGCACCTTCAGACAATCGGATCGGCCATAAAATCGTAAGCGCCTTGGCGTTGTTTCCGATTCTGACATCCGATCCGACTATCGGATCTGACGTGTATTAAGTATTTAAACAAATGTATGGCACGAGTGACTATCGGATCGGACTATCGGAGAGGAAAATCGGACTTGTATTCCCAGCCTTATAGGTATTTACTTTTAAACATATCTGTGACTTAACATTTGAAATAAAAACGTATACAAATACATGTGTGTTTTAACTGGTACCACTGAGTTACTCTGATGATGGAACTCGAAGGTAGGAGACGAAATCCTGGATGTGTTCAAACTTTTTTTTGGTATACTAAGTTTGGACTTATTAGATTTGTCTTGAAGGTAGGAAACTAAGTGTAGAAAAGTTAGTGCGATAAAATAAAACATTCCGGATCTAAAAAATCTGATCATTGATCCTCTCAGATCAGCAAATCAACAAGAAATGGACCTGTAGTGCTTTAACTAAAATTGTTACTCACTATGAGCCATTAGCTGGACCGTTATCAAATTAAAGACCGAGAGTATCTGATGAGGCACCATCATGAATCCTCTCAGATCAGCAAATCAACAAGAGATAGAACTATAGTGCTTTCACTAAATTTGTTACTCACTAAGAGCATTTAGCTGGACCGTCATCAAATTGAAGACCGGGCAATCTGATGATGCACCATTATGAATCCTCTCAGATCAGCAAATTGATATCAGTTGATCAGCAAAAAAAGAGATAGAACTGTAGTGCTTTAACTAGGCCTCTAGCTGGGCCGTTATCAAATTGAAGATCGGAAGTATCTGATTATGAATCCTCTCAGATCAGCAAATCAATAACAGATAATATCATAGTGCTTTAACTAAAATTGTTACTCTCTATGAGCCATTAGCTGGGCCATTATCAAATTGAAGACCTGGAGTAGTTATCTGATGATGCACCATAAGGATCCAAGGGATATTAAAGGGATATAACTATTGAGCCATGACTAATGTTGTTTATTACTATAAAGCTGATGATATGACCAAAGTGGTTCCAGGCGTTTCGGGGGTTCCTTTAAAATTTTAATTTTGATTTTGTTCAAATTTAATTCAATACTCCAAATCATTCACCATTATTTAATTTCTTAGATAATCCGAAGAAAGAAAATGAACATATACCAAGTAAATAATATTATATAAGCTAATATTATTATTTTATGTAAATGCTAGTGTATTCTAATTGATATTATTATTACTGAAAACTTAGTAAATGAAACTTTATAAGGACCAAATGGGTGTTTTCCGACCAAATTGGAGATATCCTCAATTAAACTGGGTTGCCTAGTGCCCTTAATCGTAGATGAAAAGAATTGTGGATGTGAGGGAAGAGAGGGAGTTGTGTCCAGATTGTGGCAAGTGGCGCTCTATTGTTTCTACCTATCTCTATGAAAAAAAGGCTTGACAATTTTATTTATTTATTAAAAAAAAAATAGTTTCGTCGTATTTTATTGTCGCTCGACTTGCCTGGTGGTAAATGAGGGGAGGACAAAGGACCTGCCTTAGTCGCCATCGCAATGCCGGCCAGAGGTGCGTTTTCACGCCTCACTTTAAGAATCCAAGGTTAAAGGATATGGGGAGAACAGATAGGCAGGCAGAGCATTCCTCCAGTCGATTGTTCGACAAAGAAATGACGCGCTGAACCGTTTAGATCGACTGTCGTTTCTGTCGATAGAATGCGGATGATTCTCTCGATCTGTGCGGGTTAGAAGTAAGTAAAATGCCTAGGTAAGAATCTTGTTCTAGCAGTAGGAAAACTGAATGAAAGTATTCTCATCTTTACTTTGGCCGGCATAGTGACGGCGACTGAGGCAGCCGTGTACCATCCGTTCTTTTCAATCGTCGTCACTCTTGGACCTCCGCCTGCTTATCATCAGGTCGAGGTCAGATGTCGTGTCACAATAAAGAAAAATACAAAAAAAAAACGTAATGTTGTAAAGGTGTGCAATAATTCAATATTAGATTAATATTGGGTACTAAAATGAAATCGATTTCAAATTTTATATGCTTGGACCTTTCATATGCTAAACATTTGCTTCAATCGAATACATTCCAATATCGCTTCATTTAAAATACTTATAGATATAAGATTGACACCTACGAGAAATTTCCCTTCTTGTCCGTGTGTATATGACTGAACTGCTGTGTAATTACAACTGGACCCAGTAGGTGGCGCTGCAATCAGTGTAATTTTCTTTACCGTTCCCTGTGAGAATTGAGGCGTGGCAGTTTAATTCGATAAAAAAGACATGTAGACAAAGCTGACTCGGAAGTTTCCCGGCTAGATTCCTGGCCCAAATATAATCTGTCATTTTTATAGCGATTTTTTGCGGCCCGAAACTTATATTTCATATATTCGTTCTTACAAATAAATGTGTTATATGTAAGTATTTCGAATACAAATACAATGATGAAGTTTAGTTCTATGGTTATGAGCACTAGGCAACCCGGCTTTCTTGAGGATGTCTCCGATTTAATCGGCAAACACCCTCCTGGGCCTGCCTCGTTAAACGCATCCATTCACATGAGATTTATAAATTATTTTCGTCAATCTACTTTCACTCATTCTTTTCATAACTATAGAGCTTGTGAAGAGAATTGTAAATGTGAAGGAAGCAAGGGAGTTGTGTCAGGATCGTGGCAAGTGGTGCTTCATTGTCTCTGCCTAACCCTGTGGAAAAAAGGCGTGACAATTTGATTGATTAATTGATTAAGTTCAGACAATAACAATTAAGAAAAAAGAAAATTGTAAATAAATAAAACTAAAGTGTTTTTAAAATAACAATATTTAAATGTAACACACTAAAAAGCACCGCCTAAATATCTTCATTCTAAATAACGTTGACTCGACGAGAATTTTATTACCCCGTTAATATGAAGCAAACATTCACGACTAACAAATTAAATCTGATATTAAAGACAGCGCATACAAACGCGACAAGACACGACGATCTAATGCATAAGTTTATATATACATGTTATTTTTGACATTAATCAATATAAGAGCGTTAAGCAGCGGCACTCAGTCTGCCGATCCGGGGTAGTACCACCACTTACCGTGAAGAATCTACCATAAATGGAGATCTAATCTCCATTTATGCTCATCATTTATACCATTTTTAAAAAAAAATTGCTAATGTGTAAAAAGAGATACTTCAATTATTTAAAAATGCATTAGTTTTTTTCCTTTATTGTATTTTTAAGTAGAGTATTTTAAGTAGTAAGTATTTTAGGTAATAAGTACCTTACTTAATACTTTATGATTATTTATATACTTTCTTATTACTTGTAAGCAGATATACGAATATTAACAAATGCAGAGTTGCTAAGTAGGATGACTTTCAACAAATGATCCAACGACAATCGTGTCGCCGTTATGAGCTAGCTCTAAGTAGTATATTTTTAATTTATTATAAATGATTAAAACGCGTTTATACGTGAACGTATTTTTTAAGTAATGTCGACTGCGTGTCTTTTGTTTCCAATTTTGAATTTGGGTGCAAGGTACTGATGTGTCCATTTCCGAATTTGAGAATGCACACTTGCAACAATAAATTAATGGTGTTATTGCTTATTAATAATCAACTGACAACTGCGTTAAAGGTGGAGTGCAATCAATGTCATAGTTAATATTTAAAAAAAAAATGGGCACAAGAGCCTTATTTTGGCAGTACTATAATCAGTACCGTCTTTACTATAAGGAGGCACATGTGGACCATGCCCAGGGGTCCCAGCATCTCTAAGACGGCTTTGACAATTTAAGATTTTTTAATATATTTTGCCATATTCCAAATTCTAATGTAAATTGCATAGAAAAAAAACACGCCACGGATTGGTGTCTGTTTGCAGTACCTAATTTTTTCTATCCAATTTTACTTTTTTTATATTGTAATTATGTATACTAGTCTCTAAAAACAAAATGTAACTTAAAAACCTTTTTATGTAACTATTTGTCTACTATCCACAAATGTTTGGTCTACCCTCTAATATTTTTTATACCTTTTTATAACTTCGATACTGAATGAATACAAATGCGTTCGCCGATTGTGCGATATGTTATGTTTTAATCGGTTTTATGATACTAAATATTTGGACAAGGGTTTTATTATTATAGTAATTTGATATGTTGTTAGTTTCGGAATGATTTTTATTTTGGACTTTTATGATTATAACATTATGCTTTTGGACTGCTAAAGTGCTGATTTAAGTCACATTTTTATATATTAGTAATATCTTTGGCCGGCATAGTGATGGCGACGGAGGCAACTGAGAACTGAATCTTTTTTTACGATTGTTGGTTCTCTTGAGGTCTGCTTACCATCAGGCATGTCGAGTAACAATAAAAAAAGAGTTTTAGTAATATTATTTTACCATTTTTTTTAGTTCCTCAATGCTGTGAATAGAGTGACTCTACTAAAGCTTTCCCTATTAGGCTTGTACATCGTCCACGGTTTCCCGCAAAATAAAAACCACCGTGCAACGGCATATGAACGAGATCTCTGATCTGGTCGGTTCACAACTGCAGACTCTAGGTCTTCTCTGGTCTGGTCTTTTCTTCATTGCCGACTTTTATCTCTTGGTCTTATTCTTTCAACCTTCCACGTTCCCATTAATATATCTACGTGGTACAGAGTGATATAGACGTAGAATGTTTTGTAGGCCTAGTTCGGATAAATCGAGCTATTGTTTCAGTCCAGAGTATCTTCATTAAGTCGCACCAATACTACACTATTTTTCTAGCTTCTAAAAAGCCAGAAAAAAGTAAATAAATACCATCATTTGTTTTTATTAGTGCCACTGATAATGGTAGGTAATCAAAGATCAGCTAGCTACAATGAAAACACAGTCTGCTAATCCGGGGTACTACCATCAGTTTTAAGTGTACAAACCGAAAAGTGACTTAGTTGCCTTTCAGGATCACCTTTCAAGTCGGCATAATGGACGAGGATTATTTGATTGTATTAGCCGACTCTTTCATTCATGCAACGCACCCCAGCTTAACATCAGTCAGGCTGCTGTTATGTCGAGTCACAATAAATAAAAAAAGGTATATCAAAGCCAATCAGCAAGCTGTGATGTTGCTATGGTCCAGTGCTTTGAGACAGTGCAGCTGCCCGTCGCGCATGCGCTCAAGACGCACAGGTGGTGATACTATTGTTCAAAAACCATTTACCTACCACAAAATGTTTTTGGCGTCCCTAACTTCAAAATATGATTTTGAATTAAAATAAAATATAATTATCTATATATTATTGTGACTTGACATATAAAACCACGCTGCACTGTTGAATAACTGCAAGTAGCAGTCGCAACCACTATGCCGACCTAGTTAAAACCGGCAACTTACAAGCGGATTGCAAAACTTGACTAAATCTAAGCCTAAATTAACAACCAGTGTATTTGTATTGTAATATTTATATGTATTATATAAAATTCTATTGCTTTTTAGTGACATTTTTTACAATTTTTTATGTCATGACTACATTAAATTATTTGAAAAATTAAAAAATCCGAATGATTAAAAAAAACAACTGAAAAGCTGCTTTAAGCTGGACAGCAAAGCGTTAAAATGCGTCCAACTATACAGAGTGGCCGAAGAAATAGACTTAAGTATCTACATACGTACATATTTAAAACATGACTAATTGACTATTCTTTTCGGTAGTCGGGATTACAACTAATTTAATTTGATTTTATGGATTTTTATTGTGAATATTTAAAATACTGAAAATTAAAAAGAAAGTATGTGTTTTGTAAATATCTACTAGTGCACCAGCGGCAATGCCACCAACGCTTCATAGATTATAAAAGGATATAAAGGGCAGCCGCAAATTCCTCAGCATATTGTGCGAAAAGCTACTAAAGTCATAAATAACATTGAAATGATCGCGACCGTCATACCGACCCGGAGACCAACAAAAACTCCCTATTTGACATCTAAATTATTGCGAGTAGGAGGCAAAACTTAGTGAAACATGCCGCCCCCTAGCTCATACAAATCGAACCATGAAATAGGCAGATGAACAACCGTGTAGAGAATTAACAAAGGAAACAGCAAATAATATATCAGATAAAAGAATTTTCAAAACAAACTCAAAATACTAAAGCGTTTGACACGAGCATCCGCTCGGCGGGTCCACAAAAAAGATGAGTGAGCGTATCCAATCTCTTTCCCTAAAATGAGCTTTAAGTCAATATTTTGAGAGGCTATTTCGTCATGGCCACTGTCACGCTTGCAATGCCGCGATAGATCTCAATAGCGGTGATTAAAGGCGCCTGTGATTTTAGTTGAATGCTTTTTTTTAAACGGTGTTGCCTTCATCGGCTGCACAAAATAAACGGCACACTACTGTAAAAGAATATGCCTACAATTATTGGGCTTTGAATGGTTACAGCGGGGGTGAAGTGGTCATAAATTGTTGCTTTTTTTTCTTCAGTGTTTGAATACTTTTAAAAATCATAAATGGCTTTTGTTAGGTGCGAATAATTGAAAAAGTGTCAGGGGATGTGTGTTTGTTAGTTTCTTGCTATTTACTAATTATACGGTGCCCTAAATATTTTGTTAGTTTGGTGCCTCTACCGGATTCACGCCACGTGTCTAACTAATCCTGTCACAATTACTTGATAGTAAATAAATAAATAATTATTTGCTTTAAAGTAGAATAATGAATATAATAATGTATTGCAACCTTTTTTATAGTTTATATTATGTTTTTATTTATTTAAATACTTACATAAACAAATATATTAAACGCAGACCTAATACTGAGTCAAACGGGTAGGACGTTATGATCTGATGGAAATGAGGGGTAGGGTAAAATAAAGTAGATATTAAAGGTTATAAATAAATAAATAAATGATAATGAGTCATTTCATTGCATTTAGAATTCAACAGAACATAAAACAGTGTGACATTTTAACTAAAATTCATTGATAAGTAAATACAATAGCAAGGTGTTAATAAGTGTGCTGACGGTCATTATTTCCTTATGTTTGAAAGAATATCGTAAATTTCATCCCGTCAAGGCTAAGGGAACAAAAGGTAAGACCCATCGTTCAATTTCGAAGTCGATTTCACAAGAGGCAGCGGGATTCTCGCGTGTGGGCCTCAATATACGAAAGAATTATATAGATGTGTCCTTTAGAACATTATATGTATGTTGGCATTTAGCATCATATTAATAGATTATAACGGGTGATAGAAGTCATATAAATAATAATTAAATCTAATTTATGATTTTTTCATTAAAATATGAAGCAAATCAAATCAATATATGTGTGTACATTTTATACATTTCAACCGTTCGTATGTATATGACTGAATTTCTTTTGAAAGGCTAGACTATGAAAATTTTTGTGTTTGTTTATATGAGGCAAAGATATAAACAAACACGCCTTGAGGGCGAAGATTCAAAATTGGACCAATTGCTGCAATAATTTACTTTTAATTTATTGTCGGGCAGGAAAGTTTGTCGGGTCCGCTAGTTATCTATACTATTCTTTTAAGATCGATTCTTAATAGGTCACCACGGCATAGTGTCGTCATGAATGGGTGGGATCGTCGGCACATCCTCACTGTACGACGTTTTGTACGGAATGTTAAGTAAAAAAAGCTATAGAAATAAATAAAATAACAAACAAGAATTCAGTGTTCGGGAGCAGGGCGTTCTTAGAGACCTTATTAATGATGTCTTATTAATTTCTACATGGTTCGTTGGTTGCCATTTAGATTTGCCATTTTCGTCGCGGTGGTCTTGTATTAAAAACTAGGTCGTAAAATATCTCACGATTTTTGCTTTGTTCTGTTTTAATGTACCTATTTTTATTTAAGTTTATTTTGCAATAAATTTAAATATTTTATAATCTAACTTGTAGGTATAAAATTTAGATAGTATCTTTAACGGTTTTTTTTATGTGACGCGACATAATTATGATGTCACACTATCTGATATTAAGCTATAGTCAATCCTCGTGACGTTACTTAGTCGCGTTTCGGGATCAGCTTGTAAATTGCCGGTTCCACCTAGCCTGGTCGTTATGGTGAATACGACCGCAATTTGCAGTTATTTAACTGTAGTAGTAGTCGCCTCTATTCATGGACCGCACTCTAGCTTAATGCCAAAACCCAATAAAATATGAAGGCGAGAAAAGACCAATATGCCCTATGAATGAATCCCAGCAACGATTAGGCTCATCCAGGAACGCAACTGACTCATTCATTATTGGTCTGTATACTTGAAAGTGGTATGGACAGTACATCCCCTAAGCTGTTACTAAGCTGGAGTAGAGGCGACTGTTAATATAGTTACAGTTAAATAGCTGCAAATAGCAATTATATCCACTATGCTGGACTAGTGGGAACTAGTTTCTATTCGACCATCCACACGCAAGGAATTAAAAGTGATAGACCAAATTTTCATCAAACTATAAATCAAAAATTTATACAAGATTTTTTTTAATTCACACACCCTAATTCAATATTTCATCTTTTGTGTAATACTTGTGGTCGTCAGGGAGGCGCCAGCGCATCCGATTATAAACATTTACCTTTTATAGGTGTAGGGTGAGATCTGATTCTTTTATTTGATATAACATTCCATTATTCCTTTTTTTTATTCCTTAGTGCTTAGTGACGGTGACTGAGGCAAACGTGAACTTAGTCGATTTTTTCAGTCGTTGGCACTCTTGGACCTCCTCTTGCTTGCCAACAGACAAGTCGAGATTAGGATGTCGAGAAACATTTAAAATTATTACACAGTACTATATTGTATCTACAATAGTTTTCTCAAGATTTGTAGTATTACACAAATTATTGATACTAGATTTTAATTTAGTAGTCCCAGGTTTCATAATGAATTTTCATAATTACATGTATATATTATAATAATAATAATGAAATGTTTAGTAGCTTAGTATAGAAAAGTAAATAAAATTTAAAAAATCAATCAAATTGTTTCGCCTTTTTTCCATGGGGATAGACAGAGACAACGGAGCGCAACTTGCCACCATCCGGACACAACTCCCTCTTATTCTTCACATCTACAATTCTCGTCATTCAAGCTCTAAGGTAAATAAAATAAAATAATAAAAAATATTACAAATACAACATAATAAATAGAACTGACTTTATAGACCTCTTAAGACCTCCCTTGCAGGTAAATCGAAGTAAGATATCGCGCACAACTAATAAAAAATGTAATTAGATTTTCAAATTCGCTTAACACAAGCCCACCACCACGTTACCACGATCACCACGTTAAATTAAACGTTGTCTATTATATGTTAAAAGTAAAATTAGGTAAAAAGTAAAGCCGAAAGTAAAACGTAATCCAATACTGTAAATGGACAATTAAATTGTCTACAATGGTCTACTTTTGCACAAAGAATTACAATTCAATAATTAGACTGGATCATATTACCGAACTTACATTGATTCCATAAACGATTTATAAATTATAGTTAATAACTATAATGTTGTTATCTATTAGCGTTTCTTTCTTTGTTACGTTTTTTGTTATTGAATTTTTTGGCCGGCATAGTGACGGCGACTGTGGCAGCCGTAAACTGACTGGGTATTTTCAGTCGTTGAAACTCTTGGATACTAGCCATCCGGCAGGTCGAGGTCAGATGTCGAGTCACAATATTAAAATAAAAGAATTCTGTATTTTGAATCAAATTTCAATAAAAAAAAGTCAATCAATTAATCGAATTATCACGCATTTTTCCCACAGGTATTGGCAGAGAGAATGGAGCGCCACTTGCCACGATCCTGACACAATTTACCTCGCTTCTCTCACATCCACAATTCTGTTTTTATACAAGCTCTACGGTTATATAATAGCATCGACATATTACGAGTATTAAATAATTACTCCGTCTTATATTAAGCTAGAGTTAGCGCCGCATTTAAGCATAAAGCCCTAAAGCGTTGAGGCTACCAACACATAGGCCCACCAAATGTACTCTTGCCACTAATTCGTTAGAAAATTAGGTAAATGATAAAAATAGGAATTTTCTACCCAATTAAAATTTTATCACTAGCAACGTGGTAAAGGGACATGTTTGGAGATACCCTTTAGTCAAAGAAGTAGGTAAAATCAGGAATGGTTAGTTAAGGCCATCTGTAACAGTGGGGTGGAAAAGAATAAAATTATAATTTCGAAATTTTTATAGGCCCCCGAAACAGATGTACCCTAGGATGTCACAGACCCGAAATGCGGCCCTGGCTAAACTGCGCTAATAGTGGTAGGCAGATTGTTGCCCAGTTTGCTGATCTGGGGTAGTTCAACCACTTCCGAGAGTCAAGACTGTGAAGTAGCTTAGTTGCGTTTCGAGATCTAGTTGAAAATTGCCGGTCCAACTAGAGACTATCATGTCAAGCCACAATAGTATCGTCTGCTACGCCCATAGATTTAGAATGCAGTTTACGTATTCTAGGTCTGTGGCTACACCGGCCTGGTAAGATGCGTCTTTAAAATGTAAATAAAGTTAATGAATTCAACAAATTTTATGCGGCTTACTATTGCGTTTACTTTTGGTTATTGATTTTACACATTTTTTATTATTCCGACGCTTCAAGAGGTTTGCAGACATCGTCGCGGAGAGACCCATAAAATTTGTTTAATTCAATAACTGTGAGTAGCAATCACATCCACTATGCCGGCCTAGTTGAAACCGATAACTTACAAGCTGATCCCGAAACGTGAGCAAATGACTTCGCGGTCTGTATACTTACATAAGTAACAACCAACTTAATGTAAAATATAATTATTACAGTGCATGAATAAATAACCCGTCTTGACAACCATAACAGACTACATTCATTCTCAACCATTTTTTATCATAAAGCAAATAAAATTAGAATTTGTCTAATACATAAGCGTAAAGCGACACTTCATCAACAAACATTCACACGATTTCACAGGTTACAAATCAATTAACAAGAGTACACCAAAGTTTTGTCTGGGAACGGTTGCCGGTCCCCAAGACCTCTGGAATTTGTTTAAGGTACGATATTTCGAATTACACTAAGTAAACCGTATCACGAGTTTGAGCAATCAACAGTTTAATAGTCAGGCTTAATTACTTGACGACAGGCGTGGCGTAATGGTTAGCACACCAGTCCGTTACGCAGAAAGTTCCGGGTTCGATTCCCCGTCGGAGCAATGTTTCGTAGCTTTTAATTGTAATAATTCTCCAATAAGATAAGACTAATGATAAGAATAAAAACTCAATTCGACTGTTGTGTAGTGGTAGCGCAATGGCCACGCAATCCGGAGAGCATGGGTTCGATACCATTTGCCGGTACCAATGTATCTTTGATATATTATGTAGGTACTTTGGTCATACTGTTTCTACAGCTCTTTAGTAGCTTAATGCATTTAATGTAAATGAACAAAACAACACTTAGTAACTTGTATAATATTTTTTAATAAAATAAATATTGAAATAAGCAAGGAACTTTAGTGGACTGTATATCCGTTGGTCCTGGTATCGAAAAACTGTGTTAAAAGTGAGTTAAATGCAAAATCACATCCTCTTTGTAAGATATTTATTTGACGACTCTTTTATGTCAAAAAACATTCAAAATATAAAAAAAGTATTAAATGTAAATATTCAGGAACCATAAATATAAAGATGCAACCCAATACACATCAAAAAAGTATTTGTGATATTAAAAGTAATAATATTGTAATTGTTATTTAAGAAATAGTTTAAAAGTCAAGTAAGGATACCTTAGTAGTGTGCCAACATACCCTAAGTATAGAATGAATTACCGGCCCTAAGTTGGATCATTTTATTGTTACCTGACCGACACGCGCCCATTGATGTTCTGAACACAGATTATAAGATACGAATGAGTTTATTACATGATTATACTAACATATTCTTTGGTATTCATTAAATTATAGTTTCAGAAGTTAGTTCTTTATTGGCTCACGATATGTAGATACTAATATTTCAACTCGTTCATTTTAAATTTAGAACCATTTTTATTACCATTGTATTTTGATAAAGTTATATAAGTATTTTATGGTTTTTACTATATAACGTAGGTATAATTATATTTATCAGCTATTGCACCTTGATCTTATTTGCTCAAAATGTCCGTAGGTTTGTCTGAAAGAGAATGGTTACCACCCTTATGTTCAGCTTTTGTAATTAGTGCAATAAGTTAAAAAAATTAAACAAAACATAAATAATAGATAATAAAAATACTACAAAAAGTGCAAAGGGACAAATTTAGGTATAAAAATTACCAATACTTTTAATAATAAAGGCATATTAAACTATAAAATAAATAACGTATACAATATAGGTATACCTACATAACACTAAAAATGATGGTTTTTTAATTCAAAGACTTTAAAGAGCAAAACGTAAAAAAATGTCTACTCTTTTTTAGTTCTGACGCCTTATCTTTAAATGTATACAAACTTGTTTTACAAGACCTCGTTAAAAACTCTATGATTCGTTTTAAGGACTTGCTACCTAAACAATTAATCGTGTCAATGACATCTTTTGCTACTTCAAGGTGGCCTATCTTGTTTTATCTTGTTGTAATTTGTTCCCGGGATTTGCAAAGGTATCATAAACAATGTGGTCTCATGTTTTTTCTAACTTTACCACGATTTTTCAACAATACCTTTTTGTGTATTTATTGTTTTCATGGATTAGTGATTGGACGTCCCGGATTAGGGTAATATGAACAATATTTATAATCTGCTTCCCGTTAGTTTGGGAATTTCGCATTTCATTGGAGTTGTGGTGTGAACTTTGGTCAGTCATAGGACAGGTGGATCCGCGAAAAACGTGATTCACTCTATGTGAATGAGTGTAGCAATCTTGACTGAGTCATTGTTTTCATCTAATTCCGGTCGGCGATTTCGTAAATTGTGGTTGAATATTTTTGTTTGTTTTTTGGATAACTCAATGGAACTTAGAACAACTTTTTTTCTGACGTATTTAAATGAACTTTCCTGTTTAACTGTCTAGGAAGGGATAATTATAATAAATTTAAATTTTGTTTTATTTTTTATTGGAAAAAGTGAGCCATAACCATTGAATATGTATTTAAAAAATATGGATGTAAAGAAAGCAAGGATGTGAAGTGAAAAGTAGTACCCCATTCTCTACCTATCCCTGTAGAAATTAAAGCGTGACAATTGATAACGATGAAAGCGGATCCACTTAATTGCCTTTATTATTAGGTTAACTTTTGGCCGGCATAGTGACAATGACTGAGGCAATCGCGCACTTGAACCCATTTTTAGTAGTCTGCGCTCTTGGACCTTTACTTGCTTACCATCAGGCAAGTGTAAGTCGCGTGAAAATAAACTTTTTACACATTTATTACGTATAAAATTACTATTATTAATTTATATTATCAAAATATTGCTTTTACTGTTTGAAGAAGATTCACTCTCGTTTGAGTTCATCATTTCTATGACATAACCGGTTTCTAATTTGGTGATCCATATACTCGTACATTAAAATAAAAACTCTCGTTTCCCTCACAACCTTAATTCTTTTCATACAATCTCTTCTATGAAACATGGACCAGTGCTTTTATAGGAATGTCCCTAATTTTATTTGCCTTCCCGGTTATATCTTTCCAGTCACCTGCGATTTAAAAATTTCTTTCGTCAATCTTCTTTCAATGTGCCTAAACCAACGTCCATAATCCTTATGGACGGTGCTAAGTTCCTCGGTGCTAGGTTCTAGCTTGCTGTCATATCTCTTAAAAACTTCGAACCAGGAAGTTAGGGATATTCTTTTAAAAAGGCAGGGATCCTGTAGGTAGTGTATAATATATAAGCTAGAGTCACATTTATAAGATGAAATGTGTATTTTAAAATAGTATGTATAAGTATTGTTATGTATTTACTAAATAAGGCGACCGTGGTGTGGTGGCAGTGGAATAAACGGTCACACAAACCGAGAGCACGAGTTCAAAACCACTTGCCGGTACCAATGTATCTTTAGTATACGTTCTTTGGTTGTCCTGTTTATATAATACAAGCACTTTAATAGCTTAGTATAGATGTGAAAATAAAAATATACAAAATATTATTCATCAAATCAATCAATATGACACGCCTTTTTCCCACAGGGATAGGCAGAGACAACCCTGTCTCTACGAATTATTATTGAAAATTATTATTTTACAATAATTTTAAATTCCTGCATGGTTAAATAAATCTATATACGTGCAAGTATCTTCACAAAATATATATTTGATTCTCTAATACAAATAATAAAAATAATATAACTGTGAGTTATTAGATACCCTTGTGAAAAGCCGATAGTGCTAAGACATTCAATATCTCTGTGCCTACTATAGTATTGATTTAGCGTACATATTTTGTTCTAAAGGTGAGGTGATTCATCCCATTGAGAAAATGGTTGGGAGGAATTCGCACTTATTCCACTTCACGTTTCTTTTTACGATTCATACGCATCTATCAGTGACCTTGATTCGAGGCCAAGAAGATTTCTCTTCGAT
Organism: Tinea trinotella; assembly: GCA_905220615.1. Lineage (NCBI taxonomy): Eukaryota > Metazoa > Arthropoda > Insecta > Lepidoptera > Tineidae > Tinea > Tinea trinotella. Next base: position 9,523,568 of record HG992314.1, read on the forward strand.
CCTTGACGCTTTGGCGGATATTATAAAATAGTGTGAAATACGAACAACATCTTTATGAAGATAGCAATGCTATATTATGTTATATTATATAATACTAGCTGTGCCCGCGACTGCGTCCGCGTGGAATAGTTATTTTGGGAATCATATTAATTTTTTGTTTACCTACCTGCTCAGCTTTATTATAAATTACCTATAGCTGTTACCCGCGACTTATTTTAGACGATTAAATTACGTAACTAATAAAATATATTTTAAAGTAGTTTTAAAAAGAATATATTTTAAAGTACTTCTGCGTAAATTATATTATCTATGAAGTTTTATTTTCTTGTGCGCAAAACTCGCAGCCGCTTTACAGCAGCAGTCTGCCGAGAACGCTGAGTCTTTTTTCCAGGCATTACAGTGACGAAGAAAGAACGAAGGAAATGAAAACTTAACCAAACTAACTGTATGCTTAAACTAAAACCTAACCTAATAAGAATTGTAAAACCTAACCTTGAAAGAATGTAGATGACACCTACAGGTATTATTTACAACAAAACAAAAAAAGTGTTTTCGTATATTTGCTCGTATGCGTAAATGCAGTGGAGGGGCGCGTCATTTCGGCTTAGACAGACTATACCTCGTAGAGCTACACCCCCCTCCGCCTCGCCCGCAAGCACCGCTTCTCCTCGCCCGCCGGTTAGCGCTCATCATGCGACGCGTGTGAATTTTGTTTCAGAGTTATTTTAAAATTGTATTATAAGATGTTTATTGAAATTAGGTGATGTCAATGACAATTTTGTTCACAGTTAAATACTCTTAATTAATAACACATTTATTTCGATAAAGAATAATATTATTATGTTAATACAACTCTGACAAATAATTTGTAATAATGCATTAATTTAGACCAAATTTGACTATCATAAAAACGGTTATTGTGAGTTAATCTTAAAAGATAGTCATATACGGTCGCGGACATTTTTTTAGGTAATTTAAAGAGGAATAATTCTTTCGTACATATTTTTTGGGTATCTCGAACGGTTTTCGCAGCGCACGCACCGGAAACCCTCAAAGACGAATAATATTCCCCGTTTTTTCCACATTTTCGACTGTTTCTTCGCTTATATAAGTCGCAACGTAATGTTTTATAGCCTAAAGCCTTCCTCGATAATTGATCTATCCAACACAAAAAGAATTTTTCGTTTCGAACCAGTAGTTCCTGAGATTAGCGCGTTTAAACAAACAAACAAACAAACAAACTCTTCCGCTTTATTATATTAGTATAGATTGTTCTGAAGGTATGCTCCTACTATCGACAGCAGCGACAGCATCGACAGTCGAACTAAATGGTTCGACTATGTTTTCTTTGTAGAACAATCGACTAGTGGAACCAGCTAGATAAGCTAATGTATTCTTCCTTAGATCTTAAATGCGAGAATAAACCGAGCCAGTCTTTTTAGTCATCGGCAGTCTTGGACCTTCCCTTGCTTATCGTCAGGCAAGTCGAGATTAGATCACATCACACTAAAAAAAATGATGTAGAAATGAAGAAATTAATGAGTGTATGTGGATTGCCGATAGCGGATAGAATATAATAGAGGAACAGCACAGTGCGCGATATATGTGGTGACAAGGATTGACAAAGGTTTGCTGCGATGCATTGGACACACGGAAAGGATGACTGAAAGTAAATTGACGAAAGGAAATAATAAATCTGATGTGGATGGATGTGCTGAACGAGGCAGACCCAGTGCGGTGTTTTCCGGCTAAATTGGATATCTAGCTAGCAATAGGATAGATAGGTGTGTTGCCTGTCTATAACCGTAGACCTTGTATGAAGAGAATTGTGGATGTGAGAGAACCGAAGAAGTTGTGTCAGGATCGTGGAAGGTGGCGCTTTATTGTCTCTGCCTATACCTGCGAGAAAAAGGCGTGACAATTTGAAGTCACATTGTAGTAACTTTTTAATTATGAAGCGGCATCTTACCAGTACTTTCCTGGTAATAAGCAAGGGGAGGTCTAAGAAATCCACGTAGTCTTTTATTGCTATAATAATCGTTCTAAGGCGTTTTAAGAGTGGTACCCAGTCTGCCGCTCCGGGATAGAACCACCACTTACAAGTGCACAGACTGTGAAGTGATTTGGTCACGTTTCGGGATCAGCTTGTAAGTTGCCGGTTCCAACTAGGCCGACATAGTGGATGTGACTGCTACTCACAGTTATTGAATTGTAGTAGCAGTGACGTCCATTCATGGACCACACTCCAGCTTAACATCACGCTGGGTGCTGTCATATGTCGCGTCAGGGTAAAAAAATAAAAAAAAATGTTCAGCTGTGGACGCCTTCTGGCTGATGATGATGATCATTACTTATGATTCTTATAGTATCATATTCATATGTATTTTCTTAGCTTCATTGTCGTGACATTTGCGAAGTTTAATTGTACACAACAATCTATTAAACAACACTGTACAGTTACAGAGATGTTCAAGTTAGGGGCCTGATTTAAACGGTAATTTATTTGTTTAATTTCTCGAAAATCAAATCATTTTTAATAAAGCAGAAGTCCGCAGTAGCTATAACTAAAAGGCATATATATAGATATTTTTGTTGTGAAGGAAGTAATAGAGTTGTGTCAGGATCGAGGAAAGTAACGCTCCGTTCTCCGTTCATATTTCTGCGGCGATTAAGGGTAGAAATTATTAAGATGATAAATAAATTAATTGAATTTGTATGTAATTAGGTATGTTGGGCTTATACGTAAGTTGAACGCCTCTGCACCTAAGCAATTCGATGCATTTCCTGTCATAGTTTTGAGAGTAAGATAATGTTTAGTATTAAAATGTCGTAAGTTCAATGAGTTTTATATTAAAGGGTGTCTCTTTTAAATTTTGAAGTACTAAGGAGGTCAAGTCAACTTAAAATGACTCTTAGGATATGACCTTAGAAGTCGAAATCATAATTGCTTACAATCACCAAGATTTATGTGTCTCATGACTCCATTAAGTAAAGGACTTTTATTTATTTTCTACATGCTATGTTTCCCAACTATTATTTAGACCTATATAAATAAATAAAAATAAATAAATAAATAATTCATTTATTTTCAATTTTAAATTACATGCATTTTAAATTTATTTATCCGCACTGTTGATCGGAACCCCAGTTTGGGTATAGACCTCCTCCAGCTTGTTCCAAGACTCTCTATCTATTGCTTTCTTTCTCCATTCGTTTCCTTTTCTAGGACGTCCCCTTCTCCTTTTTCCTGATGGTCCCTCCCATGTAGTTGTCTCTAGTGTCCACCTTTTGTCTGTGCGTCTTGCTATATGTCCTGTCCACCTTCAATTCTGCTTTAGAGCACATTGTAAGACGTCTATAATTTTCGTTTTACGTCTTATCTGTTCGCTTTTTATTTTTTTAATCGCTTTTTATTTTTTGTACGCTCCTTGCCATAGCTTTTTGACATGTTACGAGTTTAGATTAGACCTATATAATTATATTTAAATGTTGCTCCATTGTCTCTACCTATCCGTGGGGGGAAAAGGTGTGACCAAGAGCGCCGACGACTGAAAAAGACGCTGGAATTTACGGACGTATCGTGTAAAATATAATGTTATTATTATTTATGTTTTTTTTTTTATTGTATGTTTTTATTTCGACGCAATATCTGACTTCGCCTAATGGCAAATAAAGGAGGTCCAAGAGCGCAGAAGACTTTAAAAACAGTCTCAGTGACTCAGTTTACCATAGTCATAGTTGCGGTCACTATGCCGGCCAGAGGAGCTTTTTCACAATTCGCTTGAAGGACACAATGCTATGTAGGTACAAACAGATATAAAATATAAAAAAATAACTAACAGTCGATTGCCTCAAACCCGAAGTCTTAAGAAGAAACGTAGGTTAAAGTTGGTGAAAATGGGCCCGAGTAATGGGAATCGCTTACACACTTAGGAAGCAAATCTTTTATTTATATTGTTCACGGTTATTTTGCGGTCTCGCATTTTTATCTTTAACCGGCAATTAATTGGTTATCTAAGCTAAGCTAATAAACATTTATATACTAAACTACTGAGCATGCTTGTATCATAGAAACTGGGTGAACAAAGATACCTTGGTACAGTCAAATTTATCGTAGTGTGTGTAGTACACACGCCTGAGGGCGCGTTTCCATTATGTCGTGGCGGTAGATAAAGATGTTACAATCTCTTATCATTAAGTTTAGTTTTAGCTTAGAGACGTTTTTGCGTTTGTAGTAGTGTACTGCCAGCAAATAAATCATTAAACAATAATTGCCTTTCGATATACGAGTATGTCGCTTTAAACCTGAAGTGCTTCCATCTGACCAAGATTTGGAGAGGGTATGTGACGTATGTATATACTAATATGTATATACTAGTATGTTTCGTCGGTGAAAACATTTGGTTGACTTTGTTTTGTACACGATACTCTGCAATTATTGTCAAATATGCAGTTAATTCGTAAGTACCAAATTTTTCATTAAAAGTTTCCGGTATCTTTCGTTTGCTTCTAATTAAAACCTAAGGACATGTCGTAACGTGTGTTAATAATGGAAACGCGCTCTTAGGCGCACTACTACAAATGCATAAACGTCTCCAAGCAAAACCGGTGAGTGGTCTTTAACCGGGTAACATTTTACTAAGAGAAGTGAAAGGTAATACCGAAAGGAAATACTATAGTGATGTGTAAAAACTCTAATTCTCTTAATAAGCAACAGCGAAATGACTTGGCCACGAACTTCCACTGCTTCGTCAACGTGACTTTATACTAATCTAAATAATAATAATAATGTCGACACGCAGTGATTTTACTATGGTCAAAATACTGACAATCCTCGTAGGTAACCAATCAACGTAGTGACCTATTAATTTGTTATTCGTTCATTAATTACCAACGAGAACGCCAAATATTATCGTAATATCACTGATTTTCCGTCACCAGTTTTAAGAGAATCGGAGCCCAGGTTGTTTAACTTGGTCCAAAAGGCAGAATTTCAATGTCAAAATAAAACAAGGGCCGGAGGATCCAATCGGGCCGGCATCGTGGATGCTACTGTTACTTGCAGTTTTTTAACTGTAGTAGTAGTTGCCTTCACTACAGGACCACACTCCAGCTTAACATATGGAGTAACAACAAAAAAAATTATAAAGACAGCTACGGACGCATGGCGTAATCAAGGTAGACATTAACGCGAACTCTTTTTCCTGTATCCCAGTTTCGTGACACGTCGTGTGTGTGCTCGTGGTAAATAATAAATCTTTCTAATAAATAAAACAAGGAACGTGAGTAAGATAAAGCTCGCATGAGTCCAGTGCGAGCCCTAAACGTCATTGAGGTCTGCCGCCAGATCGTTAAACGAATGTGAAAATATTTTGTACCTTTTTATTCCGACAAAAAAATGTGACCCAACTCGATACACAATGTGGTAGGTCATTCTGGTTGGGACTCAATGAGCGCACGCTGTTAATGTGTAAATATGATTTTAACATTTACATGGGTTGACTCCACTGTAAGCACAATCCGAGCGAATGTGTTGACGCGCTCATCCACCATGTTTACATACAAATAATGGAACTTGGCCCTTCTTTGTCACATTACCATGTCGACACCATTTTTTTTCTATAAAAAATATTCATCTGCTTTGCAGCACGCAGATATATCACGGTTTTTGAAGCGGTATATTTTTTTTATTGTGACACGACATCTGACCTCGACCCGCCTGATGATAAGCAAGAGGAGGTCCAAGAGTGACGACGACTGAAAAAACCGGCTTAGTTCCCGGCTATCTCAGCCGCCGTCATTATGCCGGCCTAAGGTGCTTCTTCACGCATCGCAGTACAAGGTGCACAAGTACAAATTTACTTGTAAAACTCAGCAAATACTCGTGTCGGTTTATTAATATTTTTAAGCTTAATTATTCCAGGCCCCGGGCCACATAAAATTTGGTCTAATTAATTAACTAGGGTGGTGCCTAGTCGACCAATTAGAACCGTCTTTACTGTAATTTAATTTAATGATACCCAAAAATAACAATTACATGGATTATTATTTTGTCGTCCATACAAAAAAATAAATAAAAAACTATCAACTTTAAACAAATATAGATATAGGTAGAGGCGACAACATATTGTATAGTAGGGCTCCTCTAAAATCCAAAATAAACATGTCGGCCGGCTCGTTTGAAAGTTTCTTAGCGTTATAATCAGTAGCAGAATAGAAGACTGTTTTTTTTCAAACCCTTCAGTTCCAAAGTCACTAACGCAAATAATGTGACTTGGGAACTGTGAATATTAAAGGCAAAGTTATGAAAATATGTTTTTAAATAGTAACCACATACTCGTAGTTTGGGATTACCAACAGGTTTAGGTACTGTTTATCAAACACTGTTGGTTATGTTTAGGAAAATTTCTTACGAGAATTTTACCTACACATAACCTCGTTACGAGAAAGCGAGGGAGTTGTGTCAGGATCGAGGCGAGTGGCGCTCCATTGTCTCAATTTGATTGATTGTTATTAGCCTAGACTCTGGCTGGTAAAGGGTGAAAAGGGTACATAATCAACATCTGTTTTTTGATTAGGCCGTGATATCTGATCTCGTCTTGCAGAAGAAGTGCGCCGACGAAAGACATTTTACGGTTGCCCTAGTCCCCGTCACTATGCCGGCCAAAAAGGGCACTATGACACGCTTTAATTCCTAGTGACGGCAACTGAGGCAGCCGTGCCCTAACTCGGTTTTTTCAGTTTTCGTCATTCTTGGACCTCCTCTTGCTTATCAGGCGGGATGTCAGATGCCGTTTCACAATAAAAAAAATATACTCGGTCATATATAGATTTTAATTATTCATTTATTTTCTTCTAAACTACTAAAAGTGCTTGCTTGTATTATAGAAATCGGATGACCAAAGTACATTATATCAAAGATACTTTTTTATCGATTGTCACGGTAAGAGTTACCATTTCACTATCGCTTTTCCTCGGTCGCTTTATATTATAAATATTGCTCTATCCAAAATTATTTTATAAAAGCCGAAAAGGAGTAGGAGTGTGTTTTGAAATGAAACAAGTGAATATTTGTAATAATTTATTCGGCAAACATTGATATATTTGCACCTCTATAAATCCCATTTGAACTATACAAATAATGATTAAAAGTCATAAATACAGAAGCTCTGTTCTTTACAATAATGTAATAAAATTAATAGCTCAATTAAAGCTAATCAACTTCAATTTGATTTAATAACATTTATATAAATAGTTAACAAAGATTATAGAGTCTAATAATACTAAAAATTAGGAATAAAATGTACAAATAAAATCACGTATAGCCATAATAATCTCGATTAAAGTTTTCGAGAATCAATCCTCTAATGCGTTACAAAAGGAACTATCAAATAGAAACAATTTACTGAAATAGATCAAAGTAAATGTTTAATAATAGGTACATAAATAATTTATATAAAGACTTATAACATTCAAGAGAGGTGGAATGACATCTAAAGCTAACTATTAAATTACGAAAACAAATTAAATCTAATTACAATAAAATTAATAATAAATTAAGACCTTGACTAGGATAACGGAAATTTAGAAAAACTGCTGTCCAACAATAAATAACATATTCCTTAATATTTACACGAAAAAAGGAACTAATTCGGTTTTAGACCAAAATGGCAATGCAATGGCAAAAATTTTAACTAATGCTTTATTTGCTAATCAACAGCCAAACCATTTCGATGGAGAAATAAAAAAAACATTTAGCTACGGAATACATTAGGTTAAAAATGTGCTAAAACACTTATCTCTGTACACACGTACAAATGTGGGTATCGAGACCCTACTAAAGCACCAAAATAAAAGTACCATACAAAATGTATTGTAAATGCTTTTCATGGCCATTTCTAATTGGCTTCGTTATGTCGCGTTGACCGTTGCTGGCTTCTACGCTGGCACGTTCGACATACTCTCAAATATTTGTTCCAAATAATGCAGAATATTCAATGTGTCCCTGTAGACCAGCATCATCATAATAGCAGAGTCTTCCCCGTCAAAATGTGGGATTTCATCTGATTCGATTTTCAAAATTGGTAGATTTCGCGACTGCAATAATGCCTGAAAAAACAATAGAATTTTAGTATAAACAAAAATACAAAAAGCATTTACATTTTAAATAGAAGATATGAATTGTTACTGATTTATAAATTGAGTATTGCGTTGATACTTACATTGAATTCACACAATACTCCTCGAACACCATGCATGGTTTGTGTTATGTTAGTTTTCAAATAACTCGTGGGTTGATCATTGAATCCTTCTCTTCCCATTGCATCCAAGGCAGCAACGATCATCTTCAGGGCTTTGTACTGGATAGGCAATACTTCATCAATTTGTTCCTGTTAAAAAATACAATATATTATAAGAATTGTAGTTTAATAATTGCTTGTTAGGTATGTGCGAAAAACAATGTCGTAATTTGGATGATTTCGGTTTGATTTTGTCTTTCAAAAGCATTGTGATCTCACGTAGGTGACCAATGTCGGCGAACAACAATGACTGCCACCGACCGAGTTGGTTCCTTGAAATCGATTGAAAAACACATACGGATGCACGTTTTTGGCATCAGCGAATTCGCCGCTCTCTGATTATTTAATTTCGTCAGGCGAATACATTGATATGAGTAACGATTACTTCATTGATTTTGTAACAATGTTATAACGTCTGATTACTTACCATTAAATTAGACACGTATTCTTCTGGCATTGGTTCGTAGAACGTTTTGGTTATTGGCAAGACACTGTCTCTGAACCATGAGTAGTTTCTCAGCCATTCAGTCTTTTCCCACATCGCTAGTAAATCCTTAAATTGGTTGAAACTATGAATCGACTGGGACTGTAACAAAAGAAATATTATTATAGTAATGCTAACATAGAAAAACTAGATCTATTAAAATCTGCGTTTTATGAGTCAACCGGGACGAAAATTAACAACAAACTGTTCTATGAATCTTAATATAGACCTTTAGCAATTTCTAGAACATAAAAATCATAAGATGACTTATCAAACAAATTACTTGGTTGCAACTTATTTGCATTCGTATATAAATGAGATCAAACGATTGTATTTGTTCAGTCATTGTGGAGCCCTAATAAATACAAAGTGTACATATTTTAAAATAGGGAATATATTTTAATAGTTAATAATGTAATTGGTACAAATTGCTGTAGCTGTTCCTTGAATCAACATCTCGTACATTAACGCCTGCCATAGTGCAATCTGCGCATCAGGATCCAGCTCTACGAGGTAATAACAAAAGGTAATAGGACGTATTGTTAAAACCTATTTGTTTGAACAAGCATGATTTTTACAATTGAAAAAGAAAATAAATAATAATTTTATAAGTTAATTGTAATCGTTCTTATTGTTAATAATCTATCAAAATTCTCATAGGCAAAGACAATGGAGCGCCACTTGCCACGATCCTGACACAACTCCTTCGCTTCTTTCAAATCTACAATTCTCTGCTTGAGGATGTCTCCGATTTGGTCGGAAAACACCCTCCTGGGTCTACCTCGATTAACGCTCCACATCATCATCATCATCAACCAGATGATGATGATCCTAAATGACCGCATTTCTAGAGCGTTAATTTTTTAATATCAATAATAAATTGACCTATAAATACTTATCAATCAAAATATGTGTGAATAATAATTAAAAGAATCTAACATTGTATGATAACGTGGTCTTCGAAGGTCATCTATGAAAGATAATAGCACGGAACATTCGCGGCAGTCACGTAACAAAATCATTTCACATTAGAATTCGATGCTATTACTCCCAGATGACGAGCAAACGTAACAAGGTTCAAACTAAAAGCATTCTTAATGTTACCCCATAAAGATCAAAAACCTTTTATATGGAACATAAATTCGATGTTCACCGGTGGCAGATGTCACACGAGGTGATAAAAATTAAAAATCCCTTTATTGCGAATCCACATACGTCGATATTAAAGAAATATTGTCAAATCGTAACAATACCGCTAATTAAACAGCAATTCGATTTTGTTGTGAAATTGTAAATTATTTTGTATTTATCTTCTTATTATAAATGTTGTAGCTTACGTTATCTGGCAAAATATAATAAAGTTTACCTATTTGGATTCAGTTTCATTTTGTATTGAGGTAAGTTTGATTATCTTTCATCAGTATTTACTTTTATTATTATAGGAAATACAATAATCTAAACATAAGTCATAATGTTTAGGAAAGAATGCGCAATGCTATCAAATGCACAGGTGTTGCGTCCGGTCTGTCGATTCATGTCCTAAATGGGAGCGATACATTGATGTCATCAGACTTTTTGGAAGGCTCAAATGTAAGCTGTGCAATTTGATTCATGAGAATAGTGATACTAATTACATCTCACGACACAACATTGTTATAAACAATTGAAGCACAGCTGCGATAAGAGCAATTCCGGTGAAGTTCTCGGAAGGAAATTAGCAGTAGCAAATAAAATTAAGCCTGGGTGGTCCCGGTGTTCCGAGATATCTGACATAGGCAAGTGGTGCTTTAGACACTTCTAAGAGGTTATTATTAAAAGGTAAAGCTACATAAATAAGATAAGGTTAAACAATCGGGTCGAGACAGACAGCCTGTCGCCAATATATAACTCTACAAATATAACTACACGTTGTTATTATTGTTCAAGTGTCTAGCTGACGTCGATATTAAGTGGAGCCTAATGGGAATAATCAGACAGCTTGACGCGCATCATGTAATAAGGTGTCATATTTTGACATTACAAATAACTGCAAATAAATTCTATACAAAAGTAACCGATGCCCCAAATTATTATTAAAGATTTAAATTTGGTGATTTATTTAGTCAATGTTTCTTATTTGGTATTTCAATTATATTAGGAGGACCATTCTAAGCAAGTAACATGAAACCAAATGGCTAAAACAGTGTCGACTGGTGCGACATATTCACACGGTTAAAGACTCATACTGTACCGGTTGAGTTCGTTGAATTTGTTATAGCCTTCTTAGTACCTCGTGTCCAGTTATTATACTCCACATAGATTATAATAATGGATATTTTAAAGTTTTATCAAAGAAACTTTTATAACAATAAAGGTATATACTCAAAAAATCATGAAAAGCAAATTGATGTTTAAAATCCGACCTTGAATTTAATTACGATTAAAGTTCATTAGCTCAACTAAAATCTCAGATTATGGGCCATAAAATATGATGTATTAGCAACGAATGACCGACATTACGACAAGAAACAGAAAAAATAAAGACACATCGACGAGCAGGTGTTGTGCGCAATACTAATGTGCTATCAGTATTCTCTACAGACACTCATCGTCCTGTACCTCGTTCCGGCTACTGTTCTTCGATAATGTCGTTTTACGACGGGGGGCATCCGCGGACAGGACGTCGAGCTCGTTACGACGCACCAACTCTTACAACATTACAATACCAAAGTAAAACTATTTCATTGATCCATTGATGATTAAATATGCATAGGTTTTAGAACTAATCATAATAAAGAGGCATTGTATACATATAGAATAAGACAATTCTAAAGATGCTTTGTTAGAGTATGGATAGAATCATAATCAATGCACGGCGCGACGACAACCGGGCGCATTATTGCTCGTTGGCCCACCAATACTTCCGATTCGGAAATACATTCAGAGTTAAAACAATTATACAATTCTTAGAGGTATTTTAATTTGTCTATAAAATATTTCTCATGTTTTACATATCAATAGATTTACGCATATATAATATAGAAATTTTCAATACAAAATACTATAATTAGGTGAAAGGAAGTAAGTTCTGGCAAGCCACAATGTGCACCGGACCGGACGTCACTGAAGCGAGCGGCGCCCGTGTCGATGCAATCGCACGAACCGTGCCTTAAAATCGGTGAGAAAATTGCACCAACTTGCGGACCATGTAAGAATGTTAAACAGTCCAAATTTTTAAACTGGCGAAATGGATCTATTTTGTATTCTCTTTTCAAAATTATCAACCGTTTTTAGCGAAGTAGATATCTGATGCCTACGTGAGTATTTACATTGCCATAGAGGGGATACCATTCATAAAAGCTACTCAAAGGGCCACAAAGGTATGCGTCGACGTCCTTTGGCCAAGTTTTATTGGTAGCCAACATCGCGCGCGAACCTCGTCCGTTCATTTAACGTTACGCGTCGGGCATAAAAATGACCTCGCAAATACTACGTCTGGATTTTGCATGTTGTATATTTTAAATCATACAAAGTTGTTGTAATATAAAATACTTACAAAGTTATTGCTGTAGTCAACAGCCTCATCTCTCACGCGTCTTGCCGATTTAGCTATTTCTCCTGCGTTTTCTGGTTTATATACTAGAACGGGTTTCTGTAACCAAAAATATTATACATTATTATACACGATTAAATTAATTATGAATAGTACGAGTAATCTGTGTAGTATAAATTGATAATAAGGCATTTGCAACTTACGTCGTTCGCATTTTTGTAATCACACGGGTTACTCCAGAGAGGGTTCTCGTCGTGTGAAAATGAGTCTCTTTTTGCCCTTTCCATCTTTCTTCGAATAAGCCTCTGTGGTGCCGCTGAAGTTTGTGGGTATAATCCTTCGATAAGGAACAGTATGCAAACGGCTGCAAAGACGTTGACGTATCCTGTGAACGAAAACACAATGTTATCAAGTTGAATAATATGGGAGTCAATGTTTGCAAAGTCCTGTAATAGTAAATTTTATAGTAACTTAATGCTGGTAAGAACATGTGTTATAATATACAATCATTCAAACCTAATTAATCTACCACAGTTAAGTTCTGATAAGCTATGAATGAAATAGTCATATATAAGTAGGTATATGTTGTAATGAAATAATCACACCCCTGAGAGTTATTAACAATTAGGTATAAATGGCGTCCCGTATGCGGCACGTGCGATACCATCGATTATGGTAATCACTGAACATCCGATGAATAAATACATAGTGGCCAAGAGGTAGACAGCCTTTGCTAATTGTCCACTGAACCTCTATGAATGACTAATGTACTAGAAATTAACGGTCAGTGGTAACTGAGCCGGACATTCTTCCGATATCCATTAATGTATCAAATAAGAAATTATTATTTACGAATAGTTTTACCAGATGTCGACTGCAACAGATCTGCAGATGTATTAGATTTAATGACTAATTAACAGACATCTCTCGTGGCCTGATAAAATTTTACGTATTTATATTGCTCTCGCGTAATGGTAACGTCACTGATTAATGAAATCCATGTCCATGAAGTTTGCGCAATCAAATTATCGTTTTTTTAAATTTATCTCTTAATTTTAATACCGATGATAATTGCAATAAATTTCTGCGGAACCTACGTAAGCACGTTTTGATTGATTCTATTTATTGTCACAGCTGGTCGAGTTATAATTATATGAAGTTAAATTTTAAGCCTAATTCCTATGTGAGTAATATTAGTATTTATTGAAAATATTTATGATATGTTTGCTTGTTACTCATGGGATCTTAATTTTCTTTCAGTTTTGTGTTATACCTGAGTCATATCTATAATGTATGTTGTGACTAAAGCTATTTTAATCTTTTCTATAGATTTTACATATTGACAATCAAACTGTAACTATTTTCATATTCAAGGCGACCGTGGTGTAGTGGCAGTGCAATGGTTACGCAAGCCGAGTTCGAAACCACTCACTGGTACCAATGTATCTTTAATACTTATATGTACTTTGATTGTCCTGTTTCTATGATACAAGCACTTTAGTAGCTTAGTATAGAAATGTATAAAATAAAAATATATAATTATAGATATCAAGATAATTGCGTGTGCTAATAAGTGACTCAGAATTGTTTACAAGTCTAACAATACTTTTTTCAAGTAACAGTTATTTTTAACAACTAACTAAAAATACGTTATGTGTATTATAATAAGAAAATTTGTGTGGGCAATTTTTTAATTTTATTTCGCATCTCGTTAGTGAATCGTGGCGGTTTGGCGGCTGGCCCCGAGGGCAACCAAGCCGCGGCGGTCAAACACAACTAAATTACAAGGCGCTTCGCCTTTTATTATTTAACTAGACCCTGTGAACGGATCTCCATTATCACACGCCCCCTAAACGAGGGAGACGGAGAGATCGACCACTATTATCGATATACGCGCGTGCATAAATCTCAACCCGATCAGAATAACAAAAGGTATCATCGAATATGAATCGATTGTCTCGATACAATATATCATTCCATGTAAAGTGGTATAATACAACCCAATAGTTGTAAACTAATTGATAGCAATAACGATGTTGTTACAGATCCTATAGTAACAAAGGGTTCGCCGCTTAGTGGTGTAATAACGAACATGTTAAAAGGAAGGACCGACAAACACGCGTTAAACACACGATCATAACATTTTATTAGTGTGTCGGTCAAAAGAAACCACAACTCCGACGTCAAAAGTTCAAATAAAAAAAGAGGGTCGATAAAAATGTAATAGAGACTCGTGAAGAACAAGACCATAATTTAAATCGGTAACATAAAAAATAATAAAAATAATGGTAAAACCAAATAATACATAATCTTTAATTATGAAAAATCTAAAATTAAAAGCAAAAGCTTTGAAACCTAATCAAGATTTTTCGATATAAAAGTTTATGAGAAATTGGTATCACATGTTAGGAAACTCATTACTCAAGGAGTCTCGATTACATTCCGTAGCCCATTGAAGAAGTGACCGGGCGACCATAAAAAAGTAGATATCTACACGTACTACGCAGGTTATAAGAGCACATAAAAAAGCTGGGACCGCAGCGGAGGTCGGACTCGCGACTACCCGAGAAACAAAGAGTTCGTTTATTTTTTAACAGCTCGCCTGTACACAAAAGAAGGGTTTGCGGCACGAAAAAAGATATAAACGAGAATACCTTGTTAACCTTTTTAAAAAGAAATCACGAAGCCACTAACTAGAATTTCGGCTCCGAAACCGAGAAAAGTTACAGCAATTCGACGGACGTGGCGCCGCAGTGGTTTATCATTATGTATCACGCGTATTACCTTCAAAGCTGCGCGAGGTTTTCCTAAACTGTATTGTGATTTAGCAAATTAAGCTCTATTAATAGACATTATTTATGTATGAATAAATAAAATCGTATGCTACAATGTAACGAACGACAGAGAAATTGAGTGTGATCCGAGTGCAATTAAGGAGCGCAAATCGATTACCACATTCATTAACGGTGATTCCTAACCCATCCGTGTGACTGCATAGACATTGCCCTCTAATCGTGGCTTAATTTAAACTCGGATCATTTTGTTAGTAGTGGCATAATGAGCGGTGTGATCATAAAATTTGACTGCACATAATAAGCGCATAAAGGACGCGTGTTGCGGCTCGTATAAAAAGATTCGCTCTGATACAACCTTCATTAACTGAAAATCGTTCTAAATGATAACGATATTGCTATATACCTATTAATATAAGATGAGTTAACTCCTGTCCGGTTAGACTTGTTAACTAGATTTTTGTACAAGAGTTCAATAATTAGAGCATTTTACAAATAATTTTGTTATTTTATTAAATTTCATTATTTATACTTTTTATTAATAAAAATAGTAATTTATGAATATATTTTATTAGCGTTGAAAAATATATAGAAACAAATTACATATAGGTATTAATGTAATATTGTCAAAAGTTCTTGGCAATGAAAGAAAATATCGATTAGCTTTGATCGGGTAAGTGATGCTGGGAGGCATTAACTAGGTAATGTCTATAATTATGGGAGCAGTAGCACTGAACTAACTGTTTTTAATTGAACCTGAGTCCGCCACTGTAGCGCGTTAATGTACAGCGTTTTATAAGATTATGTCGCTAATAACAAGATACTAATTGTGCAATTAATGAGGCGGACTTATAAAATTGTGTTTATTATGAAACTTTTAACTGAATTATTAACAAGTTAAAAGATTGATAAGGTTAATTTAGGAGAATTTTTTTTAATTTTTCAATATTTTTTTATTAGATATACAGAGTTAAAATAAATTACAGCTTTTTATGGGTACCTTTCATACACTAAACAGTAGGTTCTTAGATCAATCAACTGTCATTCTACAGCATTTTTTAAAACATACTTAAATCATTTTTTTCCCTATATAGAGAGTCGATCGCCCGATACAACCAATTACGAAATAAATCCCTAGCTAGCTCATTGAATTAGGGTTGTCTATTATATAGTATATATATAAAAACAAAATAATATAATAAAATGTATAAAATGTATAAAAGGTGAAAATAATATCAATTTTAAATCTCGTTACTTATTTAGATGAAAAAATCGTGCTTTTAAATTGAATGAAATATAAAATAAATTAAAGTTTTTTACATCATCAAATAATAACAATATAACAGCTCAATATCTTTTTACATGAAATATTTTAAAATATTATGCAATATTCTAAACGTTTCAAGATATCTGTCAAGTTCTAAAGTAAATGTAAAGTTCTAGACCCTAGCACGACATATGTAACTGTTAATCGGTAAAGGATAGAAACGTTTAGTGAGATATGTCACTCAGGAGAGAGTAGGTTACTTTAATTGGCGGCTAAACGGCTAACTTGTGTTTAACATAGTAGAGTTTACTTACATTAACTATTAACTTTTTTACATCCTAATGAAAATGTACCAGCCTTTGAGTATAATTAAGACCGTATGAACCGTAATCAAAGGTAAGAACTATGCCATTAGTGACTAATTGTGTTAATTAAATAGTTATATAAAATTATATAGATAGATATTATAGGGCGGGCGGCTAAGGCAACCGCTAAAATAAATCAGATTTTTCAGTCGTCGGCGCTCTTGGACGTTTCCTTGCCTGGACGACCAGGCACGTCGAAGTCGGATGGTGCGTCTTGATAATTAAAATATTAATTGGTATTTATATTTCAAATAGAACATGCGTGCTCTATATATTCGTAGTCTAATAAAGCAAAGATTAAAACCGGCAGTTAACATCTAAGACTGTTAAGTTATAATATTAAGATTTGTTTTTATCATAGATAATAAATACTGTTGACCTTATGAACAATAAGGATGCAGGTGCGTCTAGGTTAGATTAGCACATTGACCTGTTATTATTTCTTGTGTATCGCATGATTCAAATAATGACCTAGAATTTAATAAATGCACTACCTATATTTAAGTAAGTATCAAAATTTATTTTAATTTAATTTAGTAAATAAATAATTATCGAAATATTTTTTTAACTTACGTCTCCATAATTTTTTAGTTCTGAATGGCCGACACCTCGCAACTTCACTATCACAGTCACTAATTTGGCAGGACCGCCTAGTCCTTTTATTATCACGGCAATCACATGTGTCAGCTACCCTGGATTCGCACGAAACTCTACACGATACGCTTTCACTGCAAACGTCTTGAGGGGCCTTCGCACCCCTCAGCCTCACTAGTACCGTACCGACTTTAGTAAAAAACATATTGTTCTTATTTAGTAAATGTGCCTCCATTTTCGTATTACATTGACATTTGGGTGACAAATTATATGCACGGGCTAACTAGTACGTGTCAAAGTTACGACTAAATGATTGTTGTGTCGCCGAGGCAGATAAAAGCGATTGCCGGGTGCACGTGGTGGTCGCAGGTGGAGGGGGTGCGATGACGAATCACTGCCTGGATTTTCCCAGAACGGCCAATGGCGGCGGGTACAAGGCGGAGCGATTTCACGACGCCCGCCCAGAGAGACCTCTGTGCCCGGCAAATTATAACCTGTTGGACGCCCTTATATAATTTCGGAAGGGCGTCGACGTAGATACAAATGTTGAGAGCAAGGTTCAAGGGTTGTTTTATGCAAAACAAATTTAAGTGAAAGGTATTACTTTCGGATTGGTTGTTAAATGACGACCTATGTACAGTAGGTATTCTATGAGCTTTTAAAGTTTATTGTATGTAGAAATTTAACCCCGAATCATTAAATACTTTTAAAACCATTTTTAGTAACTTTGACGTCAAGTATGGCGTATTGGTCAGCACACGAGTCCGTTACCAGAACGTCCGGGTTCGACTCCCGGTCGTCCAATTATTTGTTTCATAGCTTTTATTTTTAATTTTGATAATTTAATTTAATTTACAAATATTTGTTATTAACAAAAACTTAACTTAAGTTTGTTTTTAAACGTGCTGAAAATTATTTGCGTAGCTACATGTCTTTGTTTAAAATAAAGTCTATATTTGCGTCTGATATATAATTATCATTATAAAGATTATCTATGCTCTATGTAATCTAAGTAGTTCAAATTATGAAAATATCCCCTGCGAATGATATTCACTAGGTAAATAACCGCAGGGATTTACTGGATAAATTAGTAACGAGAATTTGATTGAGAAAGAAAAATCGGTCACGCGTAGGTACGCATCGGTCAATTGCTATCGGTATCAAACAATGGAGCGCCTCTTGCCACGATCCTGACACAACTCTCTCGCTTACCTCACATCCACAATTCTCTTCATACAGGCTCTACGGTTATGTGCACTAGGCAACTTCGATTTGGTCGGCAAACACCCTCCTCGTTTAACGCATCTATCCACATCAGATTTATAAGTTCCTTTCGTCAATATCCTTTTACTCAGGGTACTTAGGGTACATAATAATAAATTATTTATTGTTAGAATTGTACTAAAAATAATTTAGATACTAAAGAAAATCATCATCATCATCAGCCAGAATGCGTCCACTGCTGAATATAGGCCTCCCTCTTAGAACGCCATTCCGAACGACAAGATGCCAGTTGCATCCACCGGTTACCCGCGACTGTCACTATGTCGTCAGTCCACCTAGTGGGAGGCCTACCTACGTAGGTCTTCCGTCTACGCGTCTTTCGTTTCGTGGTATCCACTCTAGAACCTTTCTTTCCCATCGGTTATCTGTTCTTCGAGCGATGTGGCCAGCCCATTTCCACTTCAGCTTGAGAATCCTACGAGCTATGTCGGTAACTTTGGTTCTTTGGCGAATATCCTCGTTCCGGATTCTATCGCGCAAAGAAACACCGAGCATAGCTCTTTCCATTGCCCGCTGAGCGACTCTGAGCTTTTCCAATAGGCCAACATTTAAGGGCCACGCCTCAGTGCCATATGCCATCACTGGCAACACACATTGTTCGAGAAAATACTAAACATTTACTAAAATCACTCCGCAAACAATTTTTAAGAACATAATTAAATATTTAAATAAAGCATGTAATGTGTGAATAAATTGTTTAAAATAAAGTTAGGTAGGAATGTGCAGGTGAGGTTTTACACAACAATCGTTAATGAAAAAAATAACTTTTTTTAGGTATTGTGACATGACATCTACAAAGCTGTAAAACTACCCGGATTACGAATAAAAATAATTAAAATATTGTAGGTATTCAATGGTATTGCGGAATCCAGGCCCTTTTAAATATATATAAATATATATAGTATGGTTAAGCTATATATTTATGATTCAGTCTACAATTCATAGACAGTTTACAAACTCGCAAGACAGATTATGAACTAACAGTATTCACAAACATACGGTGACATCCTATATTTTAACAATAAATATTTACAGCAATAAATATGTATTTTGGATTGTTAAGACAGATACCTACCATAGAAAGCCTAATTTAAATATAGAGTTGAAATAATAATTTGCACAACGATTAAAGTATTTGTTTTTTTTTGTAATTTTAGTGAGTAATCAATTACTTTAGTCGTGTCCTTCTGTTTGTAGTGTTCTTTAATTCTTTAGTTTATTTATCTAATATCATATCCGTTCTAATTATTTTCACTAGTGATAAAGAATAAAATTAGGTAAAGTAAAGAAACTAAATAAACACGCTTGTTAAGCCGAAGTGTGGTCCATGAATGAATGTCACTGCTACTACAATTCAATTACTGTAAGTAGCAATTACATCCACTATGCCGGCCTAGTTGGAACCGGCAACTTACAAGCTGATCCCGAAACGTGACCAAATCACTTCACGGTCTGTATACTTGTGAGTGGTGGTACTACCCCGAATCGGCAGACTGGGTGCCACTGCCTACCACTCTTTGATAACCAGACCCGAAGCAAATATCCATCTCTTTTTTTATTAACAAATATTTGCAAATATTTAATGTTATTAAATATTACAAATAAAAGCTATGAAACAAATATTTGCTCCGACTGGGAATCGAACTCGGGACTTTACGCGCAACAAACCAATCGCTAAACCGTTCGTCCTCGCCTGTCGTCATATG
This sequence comes from Tinea trinotella, assembly GCA_905220615.1. Lineage (NCBI taxonomy): Eukaryota > Metazoa > Arthropoda > Insecta > Lepidoptera > Tineidae > Tinea > Tinea trinotella. Next base: position 9,543,892 of record HG992314.1, read on the forward strand.
AACGACAGCACTTTGTTACTTGTAACTAAACAACTAACTAATAACATGTAACAGTGCAAATATTTAAAAAATATATGGTTCGATATATGACGGCACCAGCCTGACGGCACCAAGCTTTTGACGACAGGCGTGGACGAACGGTTTAGCGATTGGTTTGTTGCGCCCAAAGTCCTGGGTTCGATCCCCGGTCGAAGCAAATATTTGTTTCATAGCTTTTATTTGTAATATTAAATATTACAAATATTTGTTATTAAAAAAAAAGAGATGGATATTTGCTTCGAGTCTGGTTATCAAAGAGTGGTAGGCAGTGGTACCCAGTCTGCCGATCCGGGGTAGTACCACCACTTACAAGTATACAGACCGTAAAGTGATTTGGTCACGTTTCGGGATCAGCTTGTAAGTTGCCGGTTCCATCTAGGCTGGCATAGTGGATGTAATTGCTACTCACAGTTATTGAATTGTAGTAGCAATGACATTCATTCATGGACCACACTTCAGCTTAACATCAAGCGGGGTGCTGTCATATGTCGAGACACAATAAAAAATATAAAAAAAAGCTGGAGTGTAGTCCATGAATTGAGGCGACTTCTACTACAGTTAAATAACAGCCGCATTCACTATTGAAAGGAAGGGTTAGGTAAAACTAAAAGGTACATAAATAGATAACTCCGTTCAAATTAAATAGCAAATATCAACCAAAAATCACGCCTTTATCCCTCAGGGATGGGCAGAGACTATTAAGCGCCACTTGCCACGATCCTGACACAACTCCAAAATAAGGCAAATATCAACTTATATAATATCGCCATTATTTCTGTACTTACGTTGCTTGCATAAACAGTATAACAAATCATAAAGTCAAAGCGAAGGGATTTTCTAGGTAAAGAACAAATTTAATAAAAAAATAACCATTTATACTGTATTATAACAATCAACTGCTTAAAATAACATTGCAATGTTTATTGTTAATTTAAGTAGAAATTTACCTAAGAATCATAATCTGCCATCTAAAAAATGACAAATACAAAAAAATGTCTGCAAAGTCTTTTTAATGCGGATTAAGTGAACTAATGGATTGTTGGTATCGTAATAAAGGGTAATAAGGTAGTCTTGTCACAACTTGTTGAATATTGGAGAGATCCCAGTTTAACTTTAACAAATTTAAATTCTGTAAATTGTGTGTTGTCAAGAAGGCAGTGGTGCTAAGTCAGCCGATCCGGTGTAGTACCACCACTTATGTATAATATACAGACCGTGAATTAACCCGGATCAGTTTGTAAGTTGCCTGTTCTAACTAGCAAGGCATAGTGGATGTGACTGCTTCTTAGAATTATTTAACTATAATAGTAGTCCTCATTCATTGATCATAGGCGCTACTTAGCATAGTTATTGAATTGTGGTAGCATTCATGGACCGCACTCCAGCTTTACATCAGACGAGGTGCTATCATAATGTACATTTTTTATTGACACGTGATATCTGAACTCGAATTATCTGGGGTAGGTCCAATAGCGCCGACAACTGAAAAACCGTTTTAGCCGCCTCTATGCGGGCAAACAGTGCTTCTTAATGCTTCGCATCAAGAATCCAAGATTATAGGATATGTAGAACACATGGGCTGGTAAGCGTTTCACTTGGAGATTGCTCTACAAAGAAACGACGCTGAACCTTTTAGTTCAACTGCCGATTCGGTCGACAGAATACGGATGTTTGTTCTACTTGTGCGGGCGGGTATCATGGGAGTAAAAATACAAAGTTATTATTATTGCTTTACCAGCTCTGAAAACAGTTTATGGATATTTATTTAATTGCTATTTAGTACAAGTATATATGTATAATTAAAATTACTGATTAATCACTTAAAAGGACTAAAATTATTAATATGAAATAAAAATATGTCTCAATGAAATTCACGACTGTTTTGATTAAAGGGTCGTACCTGACCGCGGTGTAAGGTGACATAAAATAATTGTAAACATTTTTATTTGTAAATACGTTTAATGAAATTCATGACTATTGCCATTAAAGGTAATTGACCCGTGGTCACATGCGGTCTGCATTAAGTTTTTTTTGTCAAAATGCCTGGCTTTATTTTCCAAAGTAATACCTAAACCAAAATATTCTAATCCATCTAAGGCGACCGTGGTGTAGTGGCAGTGCAAAGGTTACACAAACCGAGAGCACGAGTTTGAAACCACCCACCGGTACCAATATGTCTTTGATATATTTTGGTTGTCCTGTTTCTATGACACAAGAACTTTAGTAGCTTAATATAGAAATGTAAATAAAATTAAAAAAAAAACTTATACAATAAGTTTTTTTTATTTGATTTATTAATTCTTCATGACTGCGCTCTAAGATTACTGCCGTATTCATAAATTAAAGAAATGATAAGTAGTTATTATAAGAAAATGGTAAAACGTTATTTATAAACAATACTTCCCATAAATTAGGTATCAATACACCTGTATTGGGCCTGTAAAGAAATACAAAACATATTTTTGTTGTAAAAAATATTGTTGTTGTACATACATATTTAATTAAGATAGTTATTCAGTTATTTTAATAATACTCGGGTTGTCAGGGGTTTTCAAATTGTATCTGGACGGAACGCTAAATAGTTTTTTATTAAAAAATAATTTTGAAACCCACATTATTCCCAGTTACTTTGCAATATCTCCAAAACAAAAGCTAGAGAAAAGATTTGTAAATAAAATTTGTTCGGCGGATAATTTTACATAGGACGTAAAAACAATTTACTTTGCTTTACTTTCCTGTACCGCCAACGGATCCCGATGAAGCTAATTGAAATCGGTAGGTATTGCGGACGGAATCAGTATTCGATTGGAAATTTTAATCCATAGAAACCAGAGTCCGTTAAAGGTGCATCGCATGAAGGATCCAAGTGTATAGAATGTGATACCGTAAATACTATAATAGACTATGCAATCAAACCTAGAAGATTACGAAAGAAAAGGCTATTTAAAACTGCGTCGTCATGGTAAAGACGTCACAGCGTTATTTTATTTATGAAGAATTCGCTCACGTTTAATAACTGACGAAGTCATGGGGCTGGCCACATCCGTCGTCTCAAAATATTGACTTTAACTAATAAGGACGTGTTTAACAGATCTTCAACAGTTAGAAATATACAGCCTAACGCATAGTTCTATTTTTAAAGTCTGGACTAATGTGTGTTAGCTATAAACTATTATCGAGTTTCCTAAAAGGATTTTAGACCAGGTTTTTTGCACAATGACGTGTGACACACAATGACGAATTACAAATGTTCACTTCGTAATAGACGTGCGTGTCATGATCAGATAAGTTAAGTGAACAAATATCTTTAAACGGACAAGATCCGGATGAATGGTAGGATTAAATATGAAAGAGTTACGTTGACTTAAAACCATTGCTTTTAAACAATAAATTCGACAAAACAAAAGGTAATAATGACAATGTATATTCAGCAAGTAGTTTTGTTTAGTAAAATATTGAAATTTTGTTTGTGGTGTTTTAACTGTTGTTGACAATCCAACTCAAAATATAAAAAGTAAGCTTTTAAGCATTAGGTGGTAGACTTAAAATATAGATAGGTACTTATGTAGTTTCTGTATTTTAAATCCTTTATAGTTTTAACAAAATAATGATTTTATTTTGTTATATTTAAATATATAAATAAATGTATAAGGCATTTAGGCTTTAAAAAAATCTATAAATACATAATGTAGGCAGACTACAGACTGTAAAGTTACTTAGTCGCGTTTAGAGATCAGTTTGAAGTTGCCGGTTCCAACTAGGCCGAAATAGTGGATGTGACTGTTCTTCACAGTTATTTACTCGTAGTAGCAGTCACCTCTACTCATGGGCTGCATTAACATTCAGCTATCTTATGTCGAGCCAAAATAATAAATACCCCCCCCCCCCCCACTCCCCCTTGGTGATACATGGTGAGGTTTAAGCAGTGACATCCATTCATGGACCACACTCCAGCTTAACATCAAGCGGGGTGCTGTCATATGTCGAGTCACAATTTTACAAAACATATTTCGTAGTCAATTCATTTAGTTTATAAAAAGCGCATTTTTTTTCAATAGCGACTAATATAATCTGCCCGTTTATTTGAAAAGTACTCGAAAAAAAAAACTATTCATTAGTCAATTACCACATTTCTTCTAAGCCCTGGGCTTTCATGCTTGCTATTGGAACCAGATTTTTTTAAATATTTTCTAGTGACAATAAAACACATTTCTACAGTCAACATTTTATATAAGTTATAACCATTAAAATTTTATTAAATTCGGTCCCTTAGCTTTTGCGCGATTGATGAATATCCAAACAATGTATATCCTAGCATTCCTACTACCTAAACTATTTGGATCTATATAATATAAACTAATAAAACTAACTGGAATCTTGTCGTTCGAAATAGCATTCTAAGGGTGAGGGCTATGTTCAGCAGTGGATGCCTTCTGGCTGATGATGAATATAACATATATGCCTAACATAACCTACAAAATATTACATGTACAGATGTTTTTCTTTGTTACTGCTATTCGGCTGTACTAAAATGAACATACTTTCAAAATGAGCTGGCATATTGATGTCGATTGAGGATGAACTGAGTCGGTTGTTTCATTGGTCTGCGCTCTTGGACCTCTCCTTGCTTACCATCAGGCAAATCAAGGTCAGATTTCGATTCACAATATAATAACATGATTAAAATGATATTGTGAATCGTATGATACTAAATTTTAAACAAAATAAAATTATTATTTTTTCAATTCAATTTAATTCAATTTCAAATTATCATGCCTAGAGACAATGGACACGATACGATACGATACGATACGACACGATACAACATGCTACGATACTGACACAACCCCTCGCTTCTCTCACATTCACAATTCTCTTCATACAAGCTCTAAACACTAGGCAACCCAACTTTCTTGAGGATTTCTCAGATTTGGTCGGAAAACACCCTTATGGGTCTGCCTAGTTTAACGCATCCATCCACATCAGTTTTATAAATTCCTTTCGTCAATCTACTTTTACTCATCCTTTCCATGTGCCCAAACCATCGAAGCACACTTGTCACTGCATCTTCTTTCAAATCACATCTATCGCGCCCTGTGCTATTCCTCATTTTATTCGCTATCGTCACTCGATTATTCGATAGAAATACAATTATTCGAAAAATATATACCAAAACATTAGTCACGTAATTCTTTTATGCAAAAATTCCACTTGCATTCAAAACTTTGTCCCAGTGTCAAATTCATTGTTAAATGTTTATTGGTAGCAAAACAAAAGGCATAGTAATAGCACAGAAGCCTTGTTCCAAAATAATCAAAAAGCGAGCCTAGCACTTACGTCCACATAAATATAAAAGCTGTAAAAAGACCATTAAAATTCGCAAACCGTTTATTGGCTTGTAAAATCCGAGACTCCCGTACAAGGCCATACTGCATATCTCTTCACTTATTTACCGTTACAAACAATAATATCTGGGCATCCTGTCACATTTTAACTTTCACTACATTTTTACGTAATAAATTAGACAATTGCTAGCACAATTTGGTGTAGTTAAAGTTATTTTGTGTTCCTTTGTAGTTTGTTTAACGGTAGTATCAGAAGCCGTCCGCAAAAGATACTCGGAGGTCCAATAAAGACATAGTACAATAAAAATGAGCGTACGACCGTTGTAAAAATTTCACTTCTATTTTAAAGGTCCCTTTGTGTTGACCTGTCGGACTAATAAACGTTGTCAAAGCGTTATAATAGCAAATGTCTTCGTACGCAATACAATTAAAATGTAACAAGGAGCTGTGAAATTGTGAGAAACGTTATTCTGGCGGCCATCATTGAAATGTTAGTGTTTGACAAATTATCTGTCAACATAACGCCTCCTTTCCGGTATTTAAGCTTTGTGAAGAAAGCAACAAGCGCTTAATATATACCTACATGTAAGCACAACTTGCATTCACAAAATAAGAGTCGTAGGCAGAGATGGTGCACACGAAGAGACCGTTGTCACTTTCGTGTGTACTCATACAGACCGTGTAGTGACTTATTCGCGTTTTAGGATCAGCTTAAAATAGCCGGTTCCAACTAAACCATCATAGTGGATGCGACTGCACTTGCAGTTATTTAACTGTAGTAGCAGTCGCCTCTGTTAGTGGACTGCATTATAGTAACATCAGGCGGGGTTCTGTCATGTGTTGAACCACAATTCCAATAGCTTATTTCTTCTGACCAGTTTAAGTGTCGAATTATAGAGCAATTGATGTTAGTATACACACAAACATCAATCAAATTGACATGCCTTTTTCCCTTTGGGATAGGAAGACTAAGGAGCGCCACTTGCCACGATCCTGACACAACTCCTCGCTTCTTTCAAATCTACAATTCTCCTCACACGAACATACATAAAGTATAATATACGCACAAGTTAATGAGGAGGACGCCGTGAGACAAGATTAATAATAAAATTCCCCAGACACCGTTTTATAGTACGAATATAAAAGTGTTCATTGATTGTTACGCACAATTCACACGAAACGGCTTACCAATAACAAGAAATCCGGTCTAAAAGCGAACGTTAGTGATAATGATCATGTCGAAGACACGAGCTAAAAACCACAAGCGAGAATATTGAATTGTAAATTTTGTATGAGTCATCACAGAAACTGGGCGCTCAAGTGTAAATGAATGAAGCATTACAACTTAAGAAATCAATACGTCATAGCGTACCGGACTTTACACTTACTATCATCCGGTAAAAGAAATCATGCTGAGTTTTGGCGGGCAACTGCAAGTGACAGTGTTTTTCATAAATATTAATGTCTAATAATGGTGGAATTGTTTTCCAGTAATCATTTTTAAGTTGATCGAGTATAAACAAGTAATTTAAAGCTGTAAAAAGTGTTTCATCGCGTTCCCTCCAAGACTCTTTTCGAAGTTTTAGTAAAGGCTTTCCACTAAAACGATGATCATCAACCTCACTATCATCGTCATCTTGTGATGAATCACTCGCGTGGTTCATCTTCATATTTACGTGACAATGTTTTAACATTGAACTATATATTTTTACTTTGACACTGGCAAGTTAAATACTAAAGCCATAAAGAAGAAGAAAGAAAGAAATCATGCTCTCATAGGAAGTTATCTTTTGTTTTAACCCCGCTAACTAGAGTGCAGTCCATGAATAGAGTCGAATGCTACTACTTTTAAATAACAGCAAGTAGCAGTCGTATCAACTATGCCGGCCTAATTGGAACCAGTACTTACAAGCTAATCCCGAAACACGACTGAGTCACCTCACGGACAATTCTCTCACTTCTTTCACATCCACAATTCTCTTCATACAGAGTTTATGGTTATAACTACTTAAAAAATGTCCTTGATTTAATAATATAACCTTCTATTCTCGTCTCCGTTTCATTTTTCAACTACCATCTGTTTTATAAACCTATTTCATCATTTTCCATTTCTCAGTCTTTTTCACTACATTAATCAATAAAATTGTCACGCTTTTTTTCCACAGGAATAGATAGACACAATGAAGCGCCACTTGTCACGATCCTGACACAACTCCTTCGCTTCCCTTACATTCAGCATTTTCTTCGTAATAGCTCTACGGTTATGGGCACTAGGCAACCCAACTTTCTTGAGGATGTCTCCGATTTGTCACAACATCTTTTAAATCACATTTATCACGCACAACTTTGATTACGATCCTTATTGGCCACATTTCTACAGCATTATTCCTACTTTCATATTCCTTAGATTTTTTTATTGTGACTCGTCATAGGACAGCACCCCGCTTGATGTTAAGGCGAAGTGTGGTCCATGAATGAATGTCACTGTTACTACAATTCAATAACTGTGAGTAGCAATCACATCCACCATGCCAGCCTAGATGGAACCGGCAACTTACAAGCTGATCCCGAAACGTGACCAAATCACTTCACGGTCTGTATACTTGTAAGTGGTGGTACTAACCCGGATCGGCAGACTGGGTACCACTGCCTACCACTCTTAAAATTATTTTAGATTAAGGTAGATATAAGCACATAACTAATCTAAGTCAAAATCACGTAGCTAGCGGGATTCATTAAAGAAACAGCGAAAAAGAGAATACTGGTTAATGACACAAAATATTGCGATGTTAATTTCATAATAATGATGTAAAAGTGAACAGTTATATTGACGAGTCATATGAGCTAAATATTAACGGACTTGGTCATGCCAAGGTCATTCATATTTGTTACATGAATCTTAAAACATTGCAATACCGGAATAATCAAGTATATTGATTGTACTACTCAATATACGAGTAAAATATGTCTCATTGATTGATCATTTGTATCCGCATTTGTATCTACATAATTATTAAGAGTGTTAGGCAGTGGTGCCCAAGGGAGTTCCACCACTAACAATTATCAGACCACGAAGTGAGTTCCCCCCTTCCTTCTCTTCGTAACATTTCCCTTGGTACTTCGGACAGACTGGATATCTTAGGGATGTCCCTTCGCAGCGACCTGAATCACAGGGATCACATTGAGCGGGCTATTAAGACCACGTCCCGCAAACTTGGCATCCTGAACAAGGTGCGGCGGTTCTTCGCGCCAGAGCTTCGCCTGCTTTTATACAAGGCTCAAATTCGCTCTTGCGCGGAGTATTGTTCGCATCTTTGGGACGGCTCTGCCAAGTATCTTCTCAATGCCCTGGATTCATTGCAGCGCCGAGCTGTCCGAATCATAGGAGATGTAGAGGTTACGCGAACTCTGGAGCCTTTGCAATTACGCAGAGACATGGCGGCTCTATGCGTCCTCTATCGCCTATACCACGGGGAATGTTCCGAGGAGCTCTTTAACCTTGTTCCTATCTCGTCTTTTCACACCCGTAACACCCCACTGGTCGGGGGAAGCATTCACATTTTGTCGACAGAATCGGTAGTCGGACCAAAAAGTTTGGTGCATCTTTTCTCTGTAGAACAATCGACAAGTGGAATGCTTTGCCAGCCCATGTGTTCTCTCTTTCCTATAACCTTGGATCCTTCAAGCGATGCGTGAAGAAGCACCTTTGGCCGGCATAGTGACGGCGGCTGAGACAGCCGTGTACAGGCTCGGTTGTTTCAGTCGTCGGCACTTTTGGATCTCCTCTTGTTTATCATCAGGCGGGTCGATGTCAGATGTCGTGTCACAATAAAAAAATAAAATAAAAAAAGTTAGTCGCGATTAAGGATCAGCTTGTAAGTTGCCGATTCCAAGTAATCAGGAATAGTGGATAACAGTCTGCTGCTGGATGTTATATAAACTGTAGTAGCAGGCGCCTCCAGCTTAATGTCAAGGTCCTGTTATATGTCGAGTGACAATGACAAATCTATATCAATATCCACGGGAAAATAGTAAAATCATCTTATTCCGCATGTGTCGGCTTCGTCTTGGTAGTCAATTCACGTGGGTTGAAATGTTTTTTTTTATTGTGACACGACATTTGACCTCGACCTGATGATGATAAGCAAAAGAAGATCCAACAGTGACGACGACTGAAACAACCGAGTTAGTTTACGGCTGCCTCAGTCGCTGTCATTATACCGGTCAAAGATGCGTAATATAGCTGTTCCCGCGGTTTCACCCGCGTGAAATTAGAAACATAATTTAAATCGCGCAGGCCCCCGAAAACATTTTTAACCGACTTCCAACAAAGGAAGAGGCTTTTAATTCTACTATATATCTTGTTATTTTGTATGTATGTTACGCGATAACTCCGGCAATTACCCCCCACCAGATTCAAGGCACAGATTCAAGAGCGCTGATGCCAAGGAAATCGTTGTAGCTGACTTCAGATAGCCAAATGTTTTGGACACTTACGCAGACCGGTAGGCTATGTACGCACTCTTCTTGGAGGAAGTTGATATCGGGATAATAATTGAGAGAGCAAATACAAACGAGTGTTATTGTGAGAAATAGGAAGGGTTTTATAAGTGACTGTTCTACTCTCAAAATCCTACTATGTAGTAAAAACTGTTACCCATCATTTCCTATATACGTCGATAAGTAACAAAACCTAGCTTTCTTGTGGATTTCTCCGATTTGGTCGGAAAACACTCTCCTCCTCTTAAGACATCCTCAAGAAAGCTAGGTTGCCTAGTGCCCATAATCACAGAGCCTGTATGAAGAGAATTGTGGATGTGAAGGAAGCAAGGAAGTTGTGTAAAGATAGTGGTAAGTGGCGCTCCATTGTCTCTGGCTATCCCCGTGGAAAAGGTATGACAATTCGATTGATTGATTGAAGTAACAAAGTAATAAATTGAACTCTCGAAAATCCGTAGTTTTTTTTTAAAGAAAGAAACCTTTAAACCTTCGTTTAAAGGAGAAATCTCACTCGAGAGTATCCATGTTGGTATGTACGAAACAAACATAAACGCACCGCTATTAAACAAGATATAACAGCATAATTTCGTTTGATTTGACATGCCGAAACAATTTAATCATTATGTCTCTCGGAAAATTAGCCGATAATCTTTCAAGGAATAAACAACTTTATTTGTAAAGGAATAAATGGTAGAATTGCGCCCAGAGGTAAAGGTTTACATGTCTTATGTCCTAAGAGAAGGTATGGCTAAGGAATTGGCGGTATTTGCAAACGATTGTGGCCAAACCACATGTCGGCGTTGGTGGGGCTGACGCGAACGTGACCCGACCAGCCACCAACTGGGTGGTCATAGCTTGGTGGGCAAACACGGACCTACAACTATAATATTTTTAACAATTTGTATTATTCGCATTTTCATGTATAAAATTATCATTCATTTTTGTTTTATTCACCCACATATCGATAATTAAATATTCTACAATAAATGAATGATACAAGTTTTGAATTTTCCAAGTCGAAATCTTGTTCTTTAATTTGAAATATTTATCTTGATTACATATCAATACTAATGTACATCAATGTAATGTAAATAAAATTCAGGTTTCTCTTAGGTGAGTGGCATCATCTCCGTTTTAATATCACAATTAAGGCAGCGGACCCAATTAACAATGTCTACATGAAGAAGCTGACAATTAAAACATTACTTGTCGTCTACATCAAATTACACCCTAATTACTCAGTTAATTATATTCGAACATCATTATGGAGAAGAAATGATTATAAGTGACGTTATGTGAAAAGTGCAAAGAACAGTCGAGACATTATACTTTTATTGAGACGAGACATTATACTTTTGTGGTAAGCAAGAGGAGGTCCAAGAGCGCCTATAACTGGGAAAACTGTTTCATTTCACGGTTACTTCAGTCGATGTCACTGTGGTGGCCAAGAAAAATTGTAGCCAAGTAAAATAGAGGTTTTTTTCTATTTTTTTTTGACCTCGACTTTTCTGATGATAAACATGAGGGTGGTCCGAGTGTCTTAGACTGAAAAAAAACCGACTCAGTTCACGGTTCAGTCAGGCGCCGTCAATATGCCGGCCAAAAAAATCCTTTTTGCCTACTACTTTAGCCATCAAGTTCTTTTTTTTTGTAGTTCGACCAATGATATTATTGTCTGATGTTAGACTAGAGTGCGGTCCATGAATCGAGGTGACTGCTATTACAATAGCAGTTACATACAATGTGCCGGCCTAGTTGGAACTTCACGATCTGTATACTTGTAGGTACCTAACCCAACACTGCCCACCACCCGGAGCAAATATTCGCCTCGTTTTTTCTTGACTAATATTTGTATATACTCAATATTTGTTATTAAAAAAACTGTAGTTAATTTTGTTAAATTGAATTTCTGTTACGTAGAACATTCAATGACTAAAGTCGTAACGATCTCTAACACAAACGGTATACAGATGCCATAACTTAAGATTATAAAGCAATCGTGGTGTAGTGGCAGTGCAATGGTTACGCAATCCGAGAGCACGAGTTCGAAACCACACACCGGTACCAATGGTTGTCCTGTATCCATTATTCAAGCGCTTTAGTAGGTTAGTATAGATATGTATAATAATAAAAATAATATATAATAAAAATTAGCGATGAAATTACATGGTACCACTCCCGGCGCTGAATAAAAATGAACGTCTGGGTACCACTTTGATTTGAAATAATACATCAGCAAGTTTGACATATGATGGCATCCCGCCTAATGTTAGGCTGGAGTGCGGTCCATAAATAGAGGCGACTACTACTACAGCTAAATAACGGCAAATAGCAGCTGCATCCACTATGCCTGCTAAGTTGGAACCTAATACTAAAACGTGACTAAGTCACATCACGGCCTGTATACTTGAAAGTGGTGGTGCTACCCCGGATCGGCAGACCGAGATCAACTGCCTACCACTCTTAAGTTAATTTGTATTTAATTATATTACTAAGTAAAACATTGTGTTTAGAATGTTTTGACGTGCAGTTACGTCAACCAACCAATCGAATTATCACGCCTTTTCCAACAGGTATAGGCACAACTTCCCTCGCTTCCCTCACATTGTTATATAAATACCTTGACTTTTCTATTTACAAAATAAAATAGGAATGAAACTACAATCATACCACTAAAAGAAATAAATACTTTTTAAAAACAAACAAATACCTCGTAAGTTTCTTGCAATTTTCTTTCGTACCATCCGTTCAACATGATTGAGTCACTAAATTAATTTCTTTCACCGAAGACTTATAATATAATAACTGATAAAAATAATAACACATAGTATTTTACCATGCCCTAATAAGTAAATACCTTCGTCAAAAATTGATTCAAGAAAAATGTTATACAAAATATATTAGAAATTTTAACATTTACACAGAGTGTAACACTCAATGACAGACGTCAGTGAAATTGATACAACATTCAGTCAAACGTCATGTTATTAAAAAAATACGTAGATTTGGCATGGCATAGATAAAAACAATATTATTATAATTAAGTTTTTTATTTATTTATTTTTTATTATACATTTTTAAATTAAGCTACTAAATTGCATCATAGAAACAGGACAACCAAAGTACATATATCAAAGACACATTCGAACCCATGCGCATGCAAACACATGCGCTCTCGGCTTGCGTAACCATTGCACTGTCACCACACCACGGTCGCATTTTGACGAAAGTAGATTGACGAAAGGAATATATATATCTGATGTAGATGTATGCGTTAAACAAGGCAGGCCCAGGATAGTGTTTACTGACTAAATCGGAGACACCCTCAAGAAAGCTGGGTTACCTAGGCTCATAACCGTGAAGTTTGTATGAAGAGAATTGTGGATGTAAGGGTAGCGAGGGAGTTGTGTCGGGATCGTGGCAAGTGGCGCTCCGTAGTCTCTCCTTATATGGGAAAAATGCGTGACAATTTAATTGTCAATTATTGACAATTAAAATGAGCATATTCAGTATACGCGATATAAAGTAACAATGTATTTGAAAGGAATGCTTCGATGGTTTGGGCACATGGAAAGGATGAGTGAAAGTTGATTGACGAAAGGAATTTATAAACCTGATGTGGATGGATGCGTTAAACAAGGCAGGCCCAGGAGCAGGAGAGTGTTTTTTGACCAAATCGGAGACATCCTTAAGAAAGCTAGGTTGCCTGGTGCCCATAACCAAAGGGCCTGTATGAGGAGAATTGTGCATGTGAAGAAAGCAAGGGGGTCGTGTAAGGATCGTGGTAAGTGGCGCTTCATTGTCTCTGCCTATCCCTGTAGGAAAAAGGCGTGACAATTTGATTTTGTTTTTTTTATGTATTTAGTGATTTTATTTAACGGCGATCTTGGCCTTGGCCAACAACTTATCATCTTTGTTATCAGACAATCTTAGCAGTCCAGTAATAAATTGCCGCTATGTAAAAGAGACGAGACGAAAAAGAATATGAAGTATTTGGAAACAAAGAATAGTCAGTAGTAGTTATGGATTTTGACAATGGGGAATATTAAGTTGGGGAGTTATGATCATCATGATTTAACTCCCATCTGCGTGCACCGTATCTCTACCAACGTGCTCCGTCGTGCTGCCTCACTTAGACATTATTTCCCCCGGTCTGCCTGCAACCACCGACCCTACCGATCTAGTCTCTACACGTCGTCGTACGTGCCCTTAAACAGCCTCCGTACCCTACATCTGCCGTTTCGTAGATAGCAAACATTATTGGTATATTTTTTTTAATTCGTTCATTTTACATTATGTTATATTACATCAAATACATCCATAAACATCCTAGGATTATTTATGCTCTTTATTGCTTTTACCAAAATAAATTTATGTATACAAATACAAGTAATAGATATAAATAATATATAGATATAAATTCCTGGTATATAGATTTATTGTAGCTCGGTATGACAGCCTCCGGCCTGATGTAGACCAGGAGTGCGGTCTATGACTGTAGGCGACCACATACACAGTTTAACAATTGAAGGTAACAGCATCCACTATGTCGGCCTAGAAACCGGCAACTTACAAGCTAATTCCGAAACGCGACTGATTCCCTTCACGGTCTGTATACTTAAGTTGTGGTACTACCCCGGGTCAATAGACTGGGCAAGTAACCACCAAATCATAAAAATAATTATATTAAAATATCACAAAATAATTTCTTACCTTTCTATCGAAGCCTCCTATTTACTCTTTCTGTTATCCTCCTGAAAAAAATAATTACCGTTAATCCAAATTGTAAATAACAATGTTTCTTATTATACATATAATGTTATTATTAAGGATAGTGGTAAGAATTTGGGCGAACATTAATTATTAAATAAACAAATTGTGACCACGATAGCTGCAAATCTCTCTAAACGTCAGAATAATATAAAAAATTGTAAAATTTAAACCAAAATAAACGCGATAGTAAACCGCATAATTTTTTTTTAATTCATTATTAAAAATTCGTGAAAGGAAATTTCCGTATATTATAAAAGAAAAGAGATTATTTTCCTGATAAGTTGTTACTGATAAATCACTAGATAGCAAAATTTAGGTACGAGTATAAATCGTTCAACTGGTTAATCTACTCAAATATTTAAATCAAAAGTTGATAAAAAATATATTTCTCTTATACTTCTTCTATAACCTTCAGACAATCGTAATTTAATGCCTAATTTTATGATTATGACAGGCTATGATTTTACAAAGTATCTAGATCACGAATATAAACGCATTGTACCCGCAGGCTTTATTGAAACCAAAATTATCTTTCAACAAGGGACGAGCTATTAGTTCGTCTATATAATAAAAAGAATAAATTCTATATTTTTATAATAAGATAGAATATCGGTCAACTGCGACCGGAGATCCAGTATCCAGTTTAAGAGTGGTAGGCAGTGGTACCCAGTCTGCCGATCCGGGGTAGTACCACCACTTACAGACCGTGAAGTGATTTGGTCACGTTTCGGGATCAGCTTGTAAGTTGCCGGTTCCATCTAGGCCGGCATAGTGGATGTGATTGCTACTCACAGTTATTGATAACCAGACCCGAAGCAAATATCCATCTCTTTTTTTTATAAACAAATATTTGCTCCGACCGGGAATCAAACCCGGGACTATACGCACAACAAACCAATCGCTAAACCGTTCGTCCACGCCTGTCGTCAGGCAAACGCGGATATAATACAAAATAATATTAATTAATCAATTAATGAAATTGTCACGCCTTTTCCCCACAGGGACACGCAGAGACAATGGAGCGCCACTTGCCCAGATCCTGATACAACTCTCTGAGATATAATAAATATTGACTAAAAAAATTTCAAAATCTCATACAGGTTTGTGTTTTACTTTTTATTATATTTTGTTAACAATATGTTTTCTTAATAAATCATTCCTTATTCGTATCTTTTTATTAAAATTGATCAATATTTTTATTAAAAAGATATGTATAACGTAAAAATTCGGATATAAGTAGACGTCCTGCATCGTTTATTTTGAACTCTTCCAGGATTTCCTCTAACCAAAACAATATCACAATCAGAGCACATCTTACGCAAAAAGTTCACTTCCTTTACATTGTTTTATTTTAAACTAATTAATTGATCAATGTTTCAAAAAAAATTGTCTACGGATCTTCACGAGCCGCCGTCAATGAGCGTGCATTCGAAGTTCAAAGATCTGTTCCGGTCCTCACTAATGCCCGTTTCCTATCAGTAACAGTAAACATTCGTGAGTTTTGGCGGGCAACTGCAAGTGACAGGACGCACTTGCAGTTGCAGGCAGATTTAAATTATTTAAAAAGCTTGAGTTATTCATAAAATAATATAATTTGTAATAATGGTGGAATTGTTATCCAGAATTGATCGAGTATAGACAAGTAATTGTTTAAAGCTGTGAAACGTGTTTCTTCGTGATTTCTTCAAGACTCCTTCCGAAGTTTTAGTAAAGACTTTCTGCCGCTTCCTATTGTCTTAAAATTATTATCACTCTCACTATCATCGTTATCTTGAGATGAATCACTCGCGTGTTTCATATTTACTTTGTTATAACAGTCAACCCTAAGAATATGGAAAGAATAGAATCTGTGCTAAAATAATAACTAAGTCAGTGTTATTTATCTCATTTATACCATGTTTATACCATGTGTGACTGAAAGAGACAACTACTTGTACTTCAATTCCTTTCTTTCAAAGGTTGTCACTACTTTTCACTAATTGTATTTGTGGTTGACTTTTAATACTGCCTAATTAAAAGTCACGTGGTAGTAAGAGTAGCGTCATAATTGTTCATTTTTTGAAGTAATTAAATGTCATTTGTTATTCTGTCAAATTAGGTTGTCAAATGATCATCAACCTTCTAAATTACGAATGTAAAAAATGTATATTCGTCCCCTTCTAACTTCTTTTTAATGCCATAAGTGAAAATAGTATAAACGGTTGTATTTTTTAGCTATTTTAGGGCTCCTTCTATTTCTTAAGTCCAAATTCTTTGCATTCAACCATTTATTTTTACTTTGACACTGGGAAGTTAATTACTAAGCCATAAACAAGAAAAAAGAAAACAAAATTTACTATTCGTTGTTCACAACACTTCACAATTTACTGACATTTAAAAAATAATATAAAAAAACGGTTTTACTTTCTTTCATACTTTATGCTAGGAGGCGGTAACTTGACTTAAAAGAGGTATTTTATAAGAACGATTTGACCTACGGCTGGTTAGTAATTTAACTATTCGTATCAAAAACAATACGTTTGATAGGAAAGGAACCGGGCGTTATACGAATACCATCAACTATCACCATCAACTATCACCCTTAGTTATTGAATTTGTGCAGCCTATTTATAACATTTTTTTATACATTTCTATACTAAGCTACTAAAGTGCTAGTATCATAGAAACAGGACAACCAAAGTACATATATCAAAGATACATTGGTACCGGTGAGTGGTTTAGAA
This sequence comes from Tinea trinotella, assembly GCA_905220615.1. Classification (NCBI taxonomy): domain Eukaryota; kingdom Metazoa; phylum Arthropoda; class Insecta; order Lepidoptera; family Tineidae; genus Tinea; species Tinea trinotella. Next base: position 9,561,272 of record HG992314.1, read on the forward strand.
TTAGAACCCGTGCCACTCGACTTACGTAGCCTTTGCACTGCCACTACGCCACGGTCGCCTTATTGTGACTCAACCTATGACAGCGTTATTGAAAGTGACTGCTACTACATTTAAATAATTGTCCCTAAGTAGCAGTCACATCTACTATTTCGTTACGAATTTTTAAGAATGTACTCGATTTATTATCAAGGATTTCAATTAACGTAATTTTATATTCCGGTCATTGTTTGTAATTTTTTATCTCAATTTTATAAGTCGATTGATAATAATAAATATCTACTATTTCCGTTTGCAATTCAAAAGCTTATTCATATCCGTCTTATAGTGGTCATACTTAACATAAATTTAGGAAATTTATTGTGATCCGTCATACCGTAGCCGTAGAAAAGAAGATGGCAAAGAAGCAAGGGAGTTATGTCAGGATTGTTGAATGTCAAATGTCGTGTTACAATTTCAAAAAAGTGGCGCCAAAGCTCTGTCTATCCCTAAATAAATCCAATATTTTTTTTGTCGTTGATTCGTATGTTGTATATGGATCGTATATTGTTACCATACTTAAATTAAATTAAATTTTAAATTTTTAGTACTAGTAGGCATTAGATTAAACCACTTAAACATCTTTTGCCTTTATTTACTATGGCTTGACATTGTTCACGCCCTGTCTGATGTTAACCTGGATTTCAGTCCATGAATGGAGGCGATAGCTACTACAGTTAATCAGCAACTTTAAAGATACCCCAGATCTGTAGACTAAATAAATGGCTACCAAATTAGATATGAGTACAAATCAAATGAGTAAATATTTAAACCACAAAAAATCAGTGTCTAAAATATTTATTAAGTCATAAGCAATCTTATGTAACTTTTGATTTTTTACCAAAAATTTTTAGTTGGAACCGGCAACTTACAAACTGATCCTAAAACGCGACTATGTCACTTCACGGATCGGCAGACCGGGCACAACTGCCTACCACTTTTTGATAACCTGACCCAGAGCAAATATTTACCTCTTTTTTATCAAAAAATATTTATAATATCTAATTATTTTTTCTGTGACTAAAAAAAACATGACAATATTAACACGCTAACCTCGGTATTAGTTACGAATTTGCGCCGTTTAGAGACCATGAGCCCTTGGGGACCTTCAGCTAAGGAGTTGGGTAACGCCTAGCCAAGGAGTTGTCCAAGCGGTTGACGGCGAAGTCTGGAGAGAGGAAGGCAATTATTTCTGCCAACGTATTAAGCCATAAACAAAGGGGAAATGTTGTCAGTCTCCTTGGGATTATCTCTGATGCGACGTTATTAGATGATATTGTTTAATTACGATTTGATTGATTGGTAGTTATTAAATATTACAACTGAATGCTATGACGCAAATATTTGCTTCGACCGAGAATGAACCCTGGGATTTTGCGTTATGATGGACTAGTGTGTTACTAAATAAAATCGTATTATTTGCAAATTTAATTAAAAAAATGTTTCGATATGCTATGCGGCGAAATTATATAGAAATTATCCACCTGCATCGAGTGAGAATGTGATTCACCCATATGGGTTGTTGTTTAAATATCATCCCATAATCGAAACGTCATCATATGGAATTTGGTTTAAAGGATGTTAACAAGACATTCTATGTAGGTGAAAAATAATCTGTTTTTATTATTTTTTTATTGGGGCTTGATCCCACCACATATGCGGAGTAGCAGTCTTTCTCGGCCTAGTTGAAACCGGCAACTTACAAGCTGATCTCAAAACGCGACTAAGTCACTTAATGGTCTGTATACATATACATGTGATACTACTGTACCTGGTACTGCCTATCACTCTTTGACGACAAATCCTGAAGCAAATATCCGCATTTTTTTAAAATAAAACTAAATACAAATAGAAACTAAATCTACTTGTAGTGAAGTTAATATAATATAAATATAAATGCAAGATAATGAAGGTTATATAAGCATATAATTAAAATTAGTTCACCGTGAGTCATATTGGACTATCTCTCTCATCGTGTTTTTATTCACCGTGATATTTTCACCATTAGTCATTGTGAAAGTAAATAATAAAAATACATACATTTGAGATTCTGGCGCGTGTAAAATTATGTTAACAAATTAATAATCATGATAGAACGTGTCCGAGGTCATAAGCGATTCTTTATATATAGTACCTGATCAAATAAGGCCTATGCTCTAACAAGGCCTAATATGCCTAAAACTTAAATAAATCATGTTGAGAAAGAAGAAGAAGATCTTTTCGTAATGCAAGTTAAAATTTCCATCATTTTGAGGTAAGTTTACAGTTAATTATTACCTGTTTTCATTTAGGTTGCTAACACCATGTGTTAAATACTAAATGTTAGTGTTCATAAGTGGCTTTTATTATTTCATTAAAGAAGATTTGTATTTTTTATTGCCTTTTTAATTATACAGCTCACATTCACCAAATAAAGGATAGGCCTTATTTGTGGTTGGTAGGCCTTGTTTCTAATAAGAATGCGTATTAAGCGATCTAAGGGTTTATGGAATTTTAAGATTAGTAATTACAAGTTAAGAATAGATCGCACCTAATATAAGTACTCTACCGAAGATATGATGTGATGTTTTTTATCTCAAACTTGGTTGCGAGTTTTTCTGATCACGTGAAGTGCTACTATTCATCATTTAACTACAAGTATAGGCATCAGTTGTTACAAAAAGGTGAAGGCATATCTTAGGAGGCTGTTCTACCAATTATTAAAATAAACATAGAAACAATGACAAAAGATTTATTTAATGATAATGAGTCTAACACAAAGCGATTTAGACCCATTTTTATATCCCGACTGTGATAAAAATTAATACTTACTATTAAATACAAACTTATTAGGTTCTTACTATTAGGATCAAAGTACCGTTCGTTAATTATTGATTAAAGCTAATTGAATTTTGTAATACCTTTTACTTATAATCCTAGTTATTCTTAGGAGGCCTTATTAAAACACTGTGTTTCATTAAAGCCTATATAATTTTTATATTTTTTTACTATAGTGCTATTAGAAATTATATTATAACTGTAAGTAGCAGTCACATCCACTACGCCGGCCCAGTTAAAACCGGTAACTTACAAGCTCATCCAGAAACGTGAGTCAATTCACGGTCTGTATAACAAGTAAGAGGAATGTACTACGTACGTCACTCTTAGATAAGCAAATATCCGCCTTTCTTATATTTAATAACAAAATATAAACAAACTATAACAAATACAATAGAATGAAAAAATGAAGTCATTTTTGACCGACTTCCCAAAAGGAGGAGGTATACAATTTGACCGTATTTTTTTATGTTTGTTAACTTGTCAAAACTTTTATCTGGGTAAACCGATTTAACCAAATAAAATGGTGATTCATTTTTTATTTTAAAGCTTGTGCTTTCCATGTGGTCTCATTTAATTGGGCTTGGCACCGACTTCAAACCGATCTATAAGCAGTACATATAATTTATATTTTATTAAAGTAGATACTAGGTAGGGCTATTATTTTTCGATTTTTATTGTGGTTCAAGAAGTCGGTGACATTTAACATGTAAGTTTAGGTGATCTACGTAATAAATTTCTCAAAATGACCGCTGTTACACGAGTAAAGTTGGCTCGCTTTTGTACTAAGCAAGTCTGTGTATCTGTGTGTCTGTCTGTGGCATAGTAGCTCCTAAACGAATGGACCGATTACGATGCGTTTTTTTTGTTTGAAAGCTGACGTAATCGAGATGGTTCTTAGCTACAATTAATGAAGATCTAATCAGGGGTTTCAAACTCCTAAAATAGTTCGTGGCGAGAGATCGCCAAATGTTGTGAGTCATAGAAAAAAGAGAGGGAGGCCTTTGCCCAGCAGTAGGACAAATAAATAATAATAAGGATAAAAATGGCCTGAAAATTTTCGAATCGAAATCGAAATTATGTTTAACTATAAAAACAATTTTTGCTTACTTTTTTTGAGACAGGTTTCTTTATAGCGGATATATCCAGAACTAACAGTTTGGTCAATGTAAAACTTTCTTACCGAAATGCAAGGAAAAAGTTTTTTTTCGATTTCTGTCATTTCGATTCTTTCTAGTAATTAAACCCCAGTCAGTCAAGTAGTGAAGTAGTGATCGGTCAAATAGTGCAGAAGTCAAGTAGTGATTTTTGATCCTTATAAGAAAAATTATTGATTGGCTTTAAAGACGTTTTTATGTAAAAGTACCACTACAGAAAATGAAACATATTATTAGGTTGTTCGGAAAGTCATTTCGTTTTTTCCCGCCAGAGGACTTAATTACGTTTTTTCGAAACTAACTTCACACTTAAGCCCCATAACCATTATATGTCTTGAGAGCTGATATTGCAAGGCTTGTGTGTGAAAAAGTTCTATTAATTCTACCCAGTAGTTTTTGGTTGGTGACCTTTTAAATATGGAGAGCAATAAGCAGCATTTTCGTCATATTTTACTTTTTTACTTCAGAAAAGGTAAAAATGCTGTCCAAGCGAGAAAAAAATTGACGGATGTGTATGGAGAAGGCGTGTTAACAGTACGCCAGTGCCAGAACTGGTTTGCAAAATTTCGATCCGGCAATTTTGATGTCGAAGATGCACCACGGTCTGGAAGGCCGGTCGAAGCTGACAAAGATGCGATAAAGGCATTAGTTGATGCAAATCGGCGAATCACCACACGAGAGATCGGTGAGAGGTTAAATTTGTCGAATTCAACTGTTTATGGCCATTTGAAAGGCATGGACTTAACCTCGAAGCTCGATGTGTGGGTGCCCCATGTCCTTACCGAGCGAAATTTGTGTCGTCGTGTTGACGCGTGTGATTCGCTCCTCAAACGTCTAGAAAATGATCCATTTTTGAAGCGGATTATTACTGGGGACGAAAAATGGGTTGTATACAACAATGTTAAACGCAAGAGGTCATGGAGCAGAAAAGATGAACCGGCTCAAAGCGTGTCAAAAGCCAACATTCACCAAAAAAAGGTGATGCTCTCCGTTTGGTGGGATGTCAAAGGAATCGTTTTTTTTGAGCTTTTGCCGGACAATACAACGATTAATTCAGAAGTCTATTGTCATCAGCTGGACAAATTGAATGATTCACTTAAAGAGAAGAGGCCCGAATTAATCAACAGGAAGGGTGTAGTGTTCCACCAGGATAATGCGAGACCTCACACAAGTTTGGTCACTCGCCAAAAACTTTTACAGCTTGAATGGGACGTACTGCAACATCCACCATATTCTCCAGATCTGGCGCCTTCCGACTACTATTTGTTCCGGTCCCTGCAAAATTTTTTGGATGGCAAAACCTTTACCTCAAATGAAGATGTCAAAAACCACCTGGACCAGTTTTTTGCCAGCAAGGACCAAAACTTTTATGAGAGGGGAATTATGTTACTGCCAGAAAGATGGCAAAAGGTGTTGGACCAGAATGGCCAATATATAATTTAATAAAATATTTATTCATTATACGAAAACTGTCTTTCATGTTCCCCAAAAAAAACGAAATGACTTTCCGAACAACCTAATATATTTTCAAAAATCTATGAATGCATTTCAACATATCGCAAAAAGTTATGGTCTGCTAGAAACGTTTTCCTGTAACTATAATATAACGGTTAGTGTCCCTTAATGCCCCGTCTCAAAAAACCTGGTTTCTGTCGCCTAATATTTTAGGGTATTTAACCTGACAATATGCAACGTAGACCTGCAATTAGAAGATCTGTTGGCCGACATAGTGACGGGGACTGTGGCAGCCGTGAACTGACTCGGACTTGTACCTCCATTATTCTTCCCATCAGGCAGGTCGATGTCAGATGTCGAGTCACAAGAAAAAAAAATTACATTTTAAAAAGATATGATAGACGCGAATGTTGACGCGAGCACGCTGCTACTGTATCTTAGTACTCAAAGATGTCGCGCGTTAAGCGACACAGACCGATGTTCGTACCTCATCTTTTCACTCCCGTAATACCCGCACAGGTCGGGGAAAGCATCCGCATTTTATCGACCGAATCGGCAGTCGAACTAAAAAGTTCGGTGCATCTTTTCTTTGTAGATCAATTGACAAGTGGAATGCTTTGCCTGCCCATGTGTTCTCTCCATCCTATGACCTTGGATCCTTCAAGCGATGCGTGAAGAAGCACCTTTGGCCGGCATAGTGACGGCGACTGGGGCAGCCGTGAACAAACCCGGTTTTCTCAGTCGTCGTCACTCTTGGACATCCTCTTGCTTATCATCAGGCGGGACGAGGTCAGATGTCGTGTCACAATAAAAAATATAAAAAATACAATGTATATTATTCATTCTCTCGTATTTGCCTATCCTTTGACATCAACATGTTATTCAAATATGTTTTTGGCAAACAAATGAATGGGTCGAATGACTTCTTACCGAAAAGAGCCAGGAAATACCCAGATGACTAAGAAATTGCATTTTTAAATGAATTGTGGTTTTCAGGAATGTTCATCTTTTAGCCTTTCATTTTATGTGAGGTTATTAAAACAACCTTCAATTATTCAATTTGTTAATGTAAAAATAAGAACGTAAAACTGGGTTTAGATAGTCGAAAGATAGGTTGTCTTAGATTTAAAAAACTATCTGTTTTTACCCGACTGTTAAAAAATTTCGGGTGTATGAGGTAGATTTGTGAGTATACTTTAAATGATAGAAAGGGTATATAACAAGGGGGAACAAATTTCAGTGGTAGTCTACAGGAAAGGCAGAGACAATGGAGCGATCCTGACACAACTCTCTCGCTTCCTTCACATTCACAATTCTCTTCATACAAAGTCTATGGTTATGGGCACTAGACAACCTAACTTTCTTGAGGATGTCTCCAATTTGGATGCCTTGTTTAATTTACTTTCACTCATCCTTTCTATGTGCCCAAACCATCGAACCATTCCTTTGTCAAAACTTGTCACTATTCAAACCACACTTTCAAACCACATCTATCACGCAGTGTGCTATTCCTTATTCTATCCGCTATCTTCACTCCACATACATTCCTTAACGACCGCATTTCTACAGCGTTACATCTACTCTTATGCTTTTTCTGCCACATGCCACATTAATGTAGGAACAAGCACCGCATTATGAACAGCCATCCGTGACCTTTGGGACATTATTTGGCTGTTCATTATATTTGGATGGCTCCGTTCACTGCGTTATCCTTCTGCATTCTTCTCTTAATATCTTCATCACACTTCTCATCCCTTGTAAAACTAACTTCCCAAGTAAACAAATTCATATTTAAAGTTTTTTAGAAGAATTTTGTACTTAATTGTTGCTCCCGTCTGCAATACCTTTTCGAACAGCTAGATTATAGGAATTCAGTTAATATTTTTTTAAACGCCGGGTATTTTTTGGAGTTATATTATTCAATTATATAAAACATAGATAGATATTTTCTCTTCATACAAGGTTTACGGTTATGGACACTAGGAAACCCATCTTCCTTGAGGTTGTCTACGGTGTCGGAAATCACCCTCCTGGGCCTGTCTCGTTTAACGCATCCATCCACATCAGAATTTATCCATGTGGATGTGAGGGAAGCAATGAAGTTGTGTTAGGATCGTATCAAATCGCGCCCCATTGTTTCTGCCTATTCCTGTGGTAAAAGGCGTAACAATTTGATTGAATAATTCATAGATAGATATACGTATACAAGATACCCAAGTTACTACGCGGGTACAATAAAAAATTACCGTTTCCACGACTAATTAAAGATTTCATTTAAAACAATAATTTTAACCTACACTGACCAAAAACAGCTAATTATTTTGAAATAGACGGAGAAAAACCCCATGTTATATTTAGAAGGAGCGTAACGAATTTTCCATTTGAGCGCCTTCATGATGTTTGAATGAACGCATGATTCATAATTAGCTCTATGTGACTCAAAGTATGTAAGTACTTTTCGTAATTCATTATCTAAGGCTACAATGGCCAGATTTTTATTTGTACAATGAATTATCATAATTAGGTTATTTATTATTTATCTAATAATTTCTATTTTGCATGTTTCAATTATCTCAAAATAGTAAAATCGCCTCCATTAATAGACTGCATTCTAGTTTAATGTCAGGCGGGGTGTTATCTACAAGTATTAAGGCGACCGTGGTGTAGTGGCAGTGCAATGGCTACGTAAGCGGAGTGGCACGGGTTCGAAACCACGCACCGGTACCAATGTATTATGTTATATGTACTTTGGTTGTCCTGTTTGTATAATATAAGCACTTTAGTAGCTTAGTATAAAAATATATAATAAAAAATTAAAATAAAAACGAATTAAAATAAAATAAACCAGGGACCCCAGTCTGTCAGGGACTCAGTATGCCAACCCAGGGTAGTGGTATTACAAATGAAGTGACTCGGCAGAAAGTAACAAATAGGCCGGCATAATAGATAGTGGATCCAACTTGCTGTTTTAACGCTTCCGGTTTGGGTTATTTTACTGCAATGCTAGATCGGTGACAAATTTAACAAAAAGGGCAAATTCTTAAAAAATTCTGTAATCATTTATATTTCCCAAGGGAACAAAACAATTTTTAATTGTAAAAAAATTATGTATGGGGGGGCCTAAAAATTTAAGAAATGTTAAGGTGGGGCATGGCCTAGAAAATGTTGGGAAAAAATGCCCTAGACAGATTCGATTTGAACTGTTGACTCAGTTGTATAGTTCTACCATACATTTTTGTTATTTTACGTATTTTTGAAAATTAAAAACAATTGAAAAACTGGTACTGGTTACGAATTTGCGCCGTTTGGGGTCGAGACGATGGGCCCTTGGGGACCTTCAGATAAGCGCAAGGAGTTGTCAAGCGGCTGATGGAGAAGTCTGGAGACAGAAAGGCTTGCAATTATTTCTGCCAACGTATTAGCCTTGCTATAGAACGGGGGAAATGTTGCTAGTCTCCTTGGGACTATCTCTGATGCGACGTCATTAGATGATATTTTTTATTTATAGTTTAATTACATTTAATATACTTTTAAATTTATCTGTTTCTCATTAAAGGAGGCCCTATTTCACGTGTGCAACGGACCCCGCGCGCTGGTTCTATCCGGCATTGCTTGTTTAAGAATGTGCCCCTGATTTGATCAGGAAACAATCGTGTGGGTCGCCTACGTTTTATCTTTCCACACGTTTCCAATTTCAAAACCTTTCCTCCATTCTTTAAATGCGCCCAAAACATCGTAATATTCGTGTCTGTATCAAAACAATGTCTCACATATCTAAGTTAAACTTGTAAAGGGAATTTACAAATGTTAATTATTGGAATACTAAACGAATTAATGGAAAATTATATAAAATGAATTAAAGGCTTAGTAACCGTAGACGCGTCATAGAAAACAAATAGGCGTAAGAGTTGTTAATAAATTTCCATGGATTTATGGAATAGTTTTAGTATATTCAACCATTGACTAGTAGGAAAAACCAACTTATACTTAATATGTGTAATTAACCAACCTTCAAATTTACACAGGTGGTGACTCAGGCGCGTTTCTGGATCAACTTAAAAGTTAACAAATGGCCTCCAGTTTGAAAAACAGGCATACACTTACTTGTTTCAAATTATGAATTACTTATATACTTTTAAAATTTTATAAAGTTTTTTTTTTATTGTGACTCGACATTTGACAGCACCCCGCCTGATGTTAAGCCGAAGTGTGGTCCATGAATGAATGTCAGTGCTACTACAATTCAATAACTGTGAGTAGTAATCACATCCACTATGCCGGCCTAGATGGAACCGGCAACTTACAAGCTGATTCCGAAACGTGACCAAATCACTTCACGGTTTGTATACTTGTAAGTGGTGGTACTACCCCGGATCGGCAGACTGGGTACCACTGCCTACCACTCTTTGATAACCAGACCCGAAGCAAATATCCATCTCTTTTTTTTTTAATAGCAAATATTTACAACATTTAATGTTATTAAATATTACAAATAAAAGCTACGAAACAAATATTTGCTCCGACCGGGAATCGAACCAGGGACTTTACGCGCAACAAACCAATCGCTAAACCGTTTCGTCCACGCCTGCCGTCAAAATTTATTTTACCGACAGCCGTCGACCTGACATATGACAGCATCTTGCCTGATGAGTCCATGGATGTTTGCGGTCCATACATAACAGAGACTGCTACTACAGTTAAATAACTGCAAGTAGCCAGTCTAATTCACTATGCCGGCCTAGCTGTAATTGTAAACTTTTAACATAATTCCGAAACGCGACTGATTCGAATAGGGTCAGCAGATCAAATTCACTAAAAATGACCACCATATAAAATCTTATATCGTATAATTTTAGTTTTTTTTTTAATACCTGTTTTTACTAAGCTAATAAACATACAAGCTACTATCATTAAAACTGAACAAACAAAGTTCATATCAAAGATACATTATTTATTATCTCTTTGAAGTAGTTTCAAACAGGAGGTTCTTGATTTTCGAGAACATTTCACAAACACTAAACCACGGTCGCCTTAAAGTTAAATATAAGACCTGACCGAAAGTAAAACAAAAACCGATTGCAGCGCCATCTACCGGGTCTATTTTGACCCGTCTGGGAGCTTTTTTTAACTCTCAGATGTCGGAACCCGACGCTAGGAACGCTTTTGGCCGGCATAGTGACGACGACTGAGGCAGCTGTGAACTAACTTGTTTTTTCAGTCGTCGTTACTTTTGGACCTCCTCTCGCTTATCATTAGGCGGGGTCGAGGTCAGATGTCGTGTCACAATAAAAAAAATAGGTAAGAGAAGGAAAGTCCAAGAGCGCCGACGACTGAAAAAATCGATTTAGTTTACGGTTGCCTCAGTCGCTGTTACTGTGACGGTGTGTTTTTTGACACACGGACAGAGGAAATATATGTATATAGTATAAAAATTTAACACACATATTTTATCAAGTAATACAGTCATAAATTTTTCATTGATAAAAATGAATGTTTAGTAATTCTGTATCGCTTTAAACTGCTACAGTCCAAGGCGACCGCGGTGTAGTGGTAGTGGCACGGGTTCGAAACCACTCACCGGTACCAATGTATCTTTGATATATGTACTTTGGTTGTCCTGTTTCTATGGTACAAGCACTTTAGTAGCTTAGTATAGAAATTTATAATAATAATAACAAAAAAAAAAGGAAAACAATAAACTTGTATAGATTATACTGATATCCTATAATACGGGTCAATGACAAGGATAAATAACGTTTATTTATATAACTTTTCCTCACCCAACTGTTAATGACATAATATTATTATGCGATCTATTTGTAAACGAGGAAATTCGTTATTTTTAGATCATCAATTTGGTTTTGTTATTATTGCGTAGGTCAAGGTGATTGCGATGAAAAAAAATCACATGTATTTTTTTATTTGACAAAGATCTTCTTTAGTGAGCCTAGAATACGCATAACGTACTGCACTGTTTTTTTATCGACTAACTATAACCCAACTAAACTTTAAACTAGTATAAAATAAATATTATTATAAAATAGTTTTAATACAAAAGAAAAGATCATTTTTATTGTGACCCGACATCTGACCTCGATCCGCCTGATGATAAGCAAGAGGAGGTCCAAGAGTGACGACTACTGAAAAAAACGAGTTAGTTCCCGGCTGCCCCAGCCGCCGTCACTATGCCGGCCTAAGGTGCTTCTTATATACTAAACTAAAATATAATTCCGAACATAACTGATAATAACATCAATAATAATTTTCTTATACGAGTATTATCATTTATGTAATAAAGAGTTAATTAATTCAATCCAACAGTCGTATCGAGTCTGGCCTTCAGCCAACGTGAACCTCTACGTCACTATGACGTATCGTTACATGACGTAGTTGATACGACGCGAAGTTCGTAGAACGTTTTTTACGTCACAAGTTTACGATAAGCGTTGGTGTATGGTTCCGCGGATATGGGGATTTCAGATAACCAAAGTCTACAGATGAAGTCACGCCGGATATATTAATGGGTGTAGCTCAAGGTTTAGACTTTGACCATTTGTGGAAAACTTGGATGTGTCAGGTGAATGTGGAAGCAAGGGTCTTGTTGTAATGTAGTGCTGCCATCTAGTGATAGTTATTGGAAATATTCAAAAATCTTTAACTAATATTTAATATTGGTAAAATAAATTATATTTGAAAATTAGATAATAACTTTCACGGATTAGCTAGGACCATCAGCGTGATTTTTTATTATTGCTAATTTTACAGTAATGGTAGATATATTGGTTTAACTAATTGAATTCTTTAAATACATACAAAATAACAAAATATACGATAATTTTTCGAGGTCAGATTACAAAAAATAAAAAAACGTCTAGGGCATCCAAATTATCTAAATCATTTTAGCTTTATTCTCTCGTCGGAAGTTTTAGGGAGTGATTCCGCCGGCAACTGCAAACAGCGTGTTTCATTTACATCATACATAAACTTGAATTAATAAAGATTTTTGACTTATATAGCGCCATCTATTATTGAGTAGCAAAACTATAGTTTGCTCTAGTTTTCCGAATGAAGCAATCGGCGTGGCAAAATTAAATTGTAACGATTAATGTAAATTTGTCGCATTTACAACCTTACGAATTACTTTTTTAATAGGTAAGAAATTGTCCAGAAATTAATTTAGTATTTTGAAAAGCGAATTACCTAAATAGAAGAAAAAAGACTACACGTGGAGGTAGGTAATTAACCTGACCTTACTCTTAAAAATCACATACTGCGCTATACAATATCTGTCTGACTATTTTGAAATGTATTTGCTTCGGCATAAAGTTTAATTTTCTTTAAAATAGTTTGTATAAGTATTGTTTTGGTATTCGTCATCATTAAAGGTGTATATAGCTTCTAATGTAACCTTGACTTCTTACTAAACTTGGATCGATTTCCGTAAGTTTTTTTAGTTAACAAATGTCATACTGTTCATAATATTGTTCTTTGAAAAATATTTGTTATATATATTTCTATTAACGCTGTAAAAATGCGGTCATAAAGGAGTGTATGTGGAGTGACGATAGCGGATAGAATAAGGAATAGCACAGTGCGTGATAGATGTGGTTTAAAAACATGTAGTGACAAGGATTGGCAAAGGAATGCTTCGATGGAAAGGATGAGTGAAAGTAGATTGACGAAAGGAATTTATAAATCTGATGAGGATGGATTCCCAGGAAGTTGTTTTCCAACCGAATTCGAGACATCCTCAAGAAAGCTGGGTTGCCTAGTGTCCATAACCACAGAGCCTGTATGAAGAGAATTGTGAATGTGAAGGAAGCAAGAGAGTTGTGTAAGGATCGTGGTAAGTGGCGTTCCGTTGTCTCTGCCTATCCCTATGGGAAAAAGGCGTGACAATTTGATTGATTGATTGATATTTCTATACTAAGCTAATTAATTGCTTGTATCATAGAAACAGGACAACCTAAGTAGATATTAAATCAAAGATACATCGATAAGTGTGGTTTTGAACCCGGTGAGCGCCGACGACTAAAAAGAAAACAAGAAAAACTAAAAAAGGAAAGGAAAAAGGAATTTGCTATCCTTCAGATTTAGTGCTTTAGTTTTACACGTTCGGATGCCGGTTAGTCGGTGGCGGGTAACCGGCAGCGATGGCGTAATAATGCCCTAATTCATTTCGCACTGGATAACGGAACGTGTGAAAAAGCACTTAGTGGTTACTTGAAATAAAACGGAGTCAAAGTCATTTAGTGTTTCCCAACGTGGGGCCCACGCCCCACAGGGGGGCAATTTGATAGTTAAGGGGAGCAATTTAAAAATGGACTCGACACGACCTTAACCCTTTCGCAATGGTTTATATTTAAATAACCCAAAATGCTAGATATCGGTGACAAATTTAACAAAAAGACAAATTCTTAAAAAAAAATTCTGTGATCATTTATACATATTTATTAAAGGAAGAAAACAAATTTTAATGGTTAAAAATTATGTGTGGGGGTCATAATAATTTAGAAATGTTAAGGTAGGGCATGGCCTAAAAAAGGTTGGGAAACACTGGTCTAAATTGAATGCATATTTCGTAATTTATCAAAATAATAAAATTAGTTATTTCATTTAAGGAAAGGAGGAAACTAAACCACATGTTTTAATTTCCTTCCTTCATTTGTCTATATTAGATATGACAAATGAAGGAACTGAATTTAATTTGTGAGGAAAGCGAGGGAGTTATGTCAGGAGCGTGACAAGTGGCGATCCAATGGAAAAAAATTGATTTGGTTGTTGATTTACTGAGTTAATAATTGTATTCTTTTTCTATCCTAAGCTAATTTCTATACTCGTATCATAGAATTATGACGACTAATGACCAAAGTAGGTATAATTATATTAAAGATCCTACATTGGTACCGATTCCGATATATGGTTTTGAAGTTTGAACCCAGGTTTGCGTGACCGTTGCAGGTGTAGTGGTAACTACACCTCCGTCTTCTTCAGATATGTTGAATATATTTAGATAATTGAGAAAGGTTCAGAGGGTTCGTTCTTTAAATACCTGTCCGGTGTTTATAGGATGAATTCGGGTACGCGACCCCGGACACCTTGAGCTACCATTTACTATACCCTTGTCCTTTTATAGTAATGGTATCCAAATCCACCTACACCTACCCAATCCCCAAATTCCTATCTTCTAGATCCCATGCCAATCCATGGGCTGCCGTGCCCAAGGATGCGTGGCTAGGGGCGAGCCTAGTCTCAAACGTGCCGTCCCGATGAGTGGCGCCCATCGGGCACTAATTAGCCCCACTCCGGCATGCGGGGCTCTGTCGGAGTGGAACTTTATTTCCCTTGCCATTCGTGGGAACAACAATGAAAAATTTTAAAAATTCTAACATTAGCGGCGACATTTCTCGCCAAAAGTCACGCCAAATGTTCCCACGGGGCGAAAAGCGGGCAGCGGAGAGCCGTTTTGCCACATTGAATGTATGTGGAGGAATGGAGAGAAAATTAGATGAGGTATGTAAGATGATGGATGATAAGAGTTTGGACATGTTGTGTGTGAATGAGACGAAGCGAAAGGGCTCAGATGTCACCCACCATGGTCCCTACACAGCGGTCTGGTCGGGGGTCGACTCGAAGGCCAGAGCGTGTCAGGGTGTGGGAATGTTGATGTCTGAGAGAATGGCAGAGTGTATGACTGAGTATGAGTTTATGTCGCCCAGACTCTTATGGGTCAGGCTTAGAGTGGGGCTGCACAGACTATTTGTAGTTGGTGTGTATGCCCCCGATATATCTAAGCCACAGGCCGAAAGGGAAGAGTTCTGGGAGAGCCTGCGTGATGTTTTGAATGTTGCTAGATCGAATGAAAGGGTTGTAATGTTAGGTGATTTTAATGCATGGGTGGGTGTGCAAAGAATGAATGTAGACCATGTGTTGGGAAGGTATGGAGATGAGCGTGTAAATGAGAATGGAGTAAGTCTGGTGAATGTTTGTTTGGAGAAGAATCTCCTTGTGACAAACACGAAGTTTTGTCACAAGGAGATTCACATGTATACATGGGAGAGGAATAAAGAGAGAAGTATAATAGATCTTGTGATTGTGGATGAAAGGTTGAAAGTCAATGTTGTCGATACGAGAGTTTATCGCGGGGTCAACATTGGAACAGACCATTTTCTTGTTATGTCAAGAATAAATGGTCTGTTCAAGGGTTGGAGAAACCGCAATCGTAAATCGACAACACCGTTGACAAGAATAAAAGGAGAAAAGTTGCAAGATGCAGAAGTGAAAGAGGAGTATGTAAGTAAATTACGTGAGAAGATAGGAGATGCCTGTAATCATGAGAATGATAGTGTGGAGGAAGTATGGATGAAATTGAGGAATGGTATGACAGAAGCTGCAGAAGAAGTGTGTGGAGTGAGCAAGAGGAAGAATGTGAGGCCCAACATGTGGTGGGATAAGGAAACGGAAGTATTAGTATGCGAGAAGAAGAAAAAATGGCAGGATCTACTAGCAGTTAAAGCTAGTAGACGAATAAACGCGGGTAAGAAAGATGAAGATGTATGTAAGGCAATGAATGAATATAAGGAAATAAAAATTAAAGTGAAAGAATGCATAGAACGAAAGAAGAAAGATGTGAAAGAGGATATAGAGAGAAAATTCTCCAGAAATTTCCGGGATAATATTAAACTGTTCTGGAAACAGGTTAAGATAGCCCGGGGAGGACTGGAGAAGTCTAAAGTGAATGTGGTTAGGGATTCGAATGGTGATTTAGTGACTGAAGAGAAGAAAGTGTTAGGACGATGGAAGGATTATTTTGAAAGTTTATTTGTGGGGGATAATAATACAGCACCAGAGTGTGTTGATGTTTTCTCCACGCTGAATGAAAGCGAATCTGAATGTGATATAGATGTGAAAGAGATTTTGAATGCATTGAAAAGAATGAAAGTTGGAAAAGCGGCTGGGTGTGACAGAATAACTGTCGAAATGCTGAAGGGCGGTGGTCAGCTGGTGGCTTTCTGGTTGTGTCTCCTTTTCCGTAAGTGCTGGGTGAACGGTCTTGTACCAGGTGACTGGCGCAAGGCTGTCATAGTACCACTATACAAGGGGAAGGGATCGCAACAGGAACCCAAAAATTACCGCGGCATCAGCCTTCTCAGTATTGTTGGCAAGTTGTATGCGAAAGTATTGATTGAAAGGGTGATGCATGAAACAGATGATAAAATTTGGGATGCGCAAGCGGGATTTAGGAAAGGGATGGGATGTATGGATCAAATCTTCTCTCTGAGATGCGTCAGCGAAAAAGTGTTGGCAAAACACCAGAAGGTGTTTTGTGCTTTTGTTGACCTTGAGAAGGCCTATGATCGAGTGAACAGGAGTGAATTGTGGCAGCAGCTGTCCGGGTTTGGGTTGGGGGAGCGTTTGGTCCGTGCACTGAAATCTCTCTATGAGGATTCCAGTGCATGTGTTCGAATTAACGGGGCGCTATCTGACTGGTTTGGCATCTCTAAAGGTGTCAGACAGGGATGTGTAGCGTCACCATGGCTCTTCAATCTATTCATGGACAGTTGTCTGAAAGAGTTGCGTGAAAGGAAGTATGGTTTAAGAATGAATGACTTGGTGATCAAATGTCTCTTGTACGCCGACGATCAAGTTATCCTTGCATCTTCGGCGTATGAGTTACAGGACATGGTTACTATAATGAATGCGGAATTAGAAAAGAAAGGTATGAAAGTTAATGTAAGTAAAACAAAAGTAATGGTTTTGGAGAGAGAGGATGAAATGACAGAATGTGAGATAACGATAGACGGAAAGAAAGTGGAACAAGTCAAACAATTTGTTTACTTGGGAAGTATGTTTACTAGGGATGGAAAGTGTGATGAAGATATTGAGAGAAGAGTGCAAAAGGGTAATGTAGTGAACGGTGCCATCCATAGTATAATGAACAGCCAAATAATGTCCCAAAAGTCACGGATGGCTGTTCATAATGCGGTGCTTGTTCCTACATTAATGTATGGGAGTGAAAGTTGGGTATGGCAGAAGAAGCATGAGAGTAGAATTAACGCTGTAGAAATGCGGTCATTAAGGAGTGTATGTGGAGTGACGATAGCGGATAGAATAAGGAATAGCACACTACGTGATAGATGTGGTTTGAAAGAAGATGTAGTGACAAGGATTGACAAAGGAATGCTTCGATGGTTTGGGCACATGGAAAGGATGAGTGAAAGTAGATTGACGAAAGGAATTTATAAATCTGATGTGGATGGATGCGTTAAACAAGGCAGGCCCAGGAGAGTGTTTTCCGACCAAATCGGAGACATCCTCAAAAAAGCTAGGTTGCCTAGTGCCCATAACCACAGAGCCTGTATGAAGAGAATTGTGGATGTGAAGGAAGCAAGGGAGCTGTGTAAGAATCGTGGTAAGTGGCGCTCCATTGTCTCTGCCTATCCCTGTGGGAAAAAGGCGTGACAATTTGATTGATTGATTGATTGAATTGAGAATCAAACGAACTTACCTGTAAGTGAAGTTCGATGATAATTGTACGAACTTCCTTAGTGCTCCGCCGATTTGCTTCATATTTAAACAAAGTAGTATTCGCATTCGATGGCTACTCTCACACGTTTAATAGTAATCAGTTTTTTTTTTTTTTTTGGATGAATATACGGTTGTCCAAGCCTCGATTTCTTTAAGACATCATTCTGTTTATAGTGTTCCTGTGCTTACAAACCTGAAACTCACCTACCTATTTACATGTAGAGGTGGGAGGGTGTGGCTTTCACAATCGGCGGAGCACTAAGGAAGTTCGTACAATTATCATCGAACTTCACTTACAGGTAAGTTCGTTTGATTCTCAATTGTACTTTACTTCCGCCGTGCTCCGCCGATTTGCTTCATATTTAAACAAAGTAGATATTTAAAGGTTGAAGGTTTGTGGACTGAAATGGAAGTATTACCAGACATTTGGATGATCAGAACTCCTCAATCACATTAACTTAGTTCTATAACAATTATTTCTTAAATTTATATAATTATGCGTCATCTAAGTCATTACAGTGATCTAGTACAAGTAATAAATATATATATAATATATATTTTTTTAAAATCAATTTTTGCAAAAGTGTTGGATTTTTCGGACCATCCAACATTTTTACGAATAGTGTCAATATTCTCTCCTAATGTTTAAATAGTAGATGTTGACAAATGACCATTACTATGATTTTCAAGTGTATGTCATAGATATCAAGATATAAAGTGTATCTTTATTTTAATTGCTTAAAGTTTGTTAACGAACAAGATTTTTTTATTTTTCATTTATATAACTGAAAGAGTTTTGTGCAGGGCAGATAAACTCTCTTTTACAAAAGATATTTTAGGATTTATACAATAGAGGCAATAATAAAGTTGGTTGTGTACGACCTGGCCCTAGGTTTATTGAAATTTATTATTTATATTTTAACTTGCAATATTTTAAATAATCATATTATTATATTTAATTAAAGATGAGGATTATCCTTTATGAGCGGTTACAAGAGCTAACAATGTTATCACATTGGATAACAAATTAAGTGAAATATTTTCATTTGGATATAATTTATATAATAATTCTTAACCAACATTGGGTTCTTAAATCATATTTTCGAGTTTGTGGGCGAAACCTAAAAATCTCTTAGATAGTATCTTAACACAAATGTCAGTGGTAAGTGGAATATACCAATTTACTGAATTATAACTATAGCCTTTATTAGAAGTATTAGAAAAAGGTTAATAAATAAGAATAAATAAGAGAAATCTTATCTATCTGTGAAGTGTAATGTATCTGTATATTTGTGATACTATTTTTTTACTATTACAATAATTTACAATTAGGTATGTATTACATTGCTTCAAAATGTTATTGACAATGAAGCACCTGCACTTACAGGCAATATACCGTGTAACCTGGAGAAAGGATACTATGGTTGCAATGGTCAATATGAGCCAACTATAATTTCCCTAGGTGCCTTGTTACAAAATTTAGAAAAGCTTTATTATAATTGAAAAGGGTGGAAAACGAATGATATTTGTAAAAAGTCCTGTATGGAAAACGTCCATGAGATTGTGAAAGAATCTCTTGCGATAGCATAGTGGTCTGGTCGCCAACAAATATATAACTTACACTTATGATTATGTGTAGAGGCAAACAAATCTTTTTTAGAAATACCAAAACCTGAAATAATCGTGTAAAAGGCATATTTTGCCGTTTTTCACTAGGTTCTATTGTTAAACTGTCTTGAAGCAGTGTCAACTGATTTTATTTAAAGCAGTATTGTTTTTGATGGTATATAATCTGTCTATACGCACATACTTGCATGCTTACACCACTGCTAAATTAGTTTAGCTAGACTATCAAGATGTGGCGTTGTTAATTCTTAACATGATAAAGCAGTTACTTACTTTTATTACATGTAAATGATTTTAAAGCAAAAAGACAGCCAGTAAATTTAGGTAATTATTGTGTTCATTTATTTATTTATGAATCTTACCGAACCCTATTAGTGGTACAACATAACCGCAATTTAACAATAATGCATCTGCATAAATTACTTATTTTGGCTGATTAATTGATTCTTATGAAAGTGAAACAAATTATTTTGTCACCAGGATAGTTAATTATTGGCACCTTGTGATATTGGTACTTGGCTATTATATCTATTATTATTTAATGCATTTCCATAGTTCAAGTTGTTTTGTATGCGCATCAGCTATATTATGTTACACCTGAAGTCCTGGACATGCTGCATATAGCATGCCTGTTATAGTGGCCAACTTTGAATAGGACGTGTTTTGTTCCAACTGTCATGTTTTCAGAACCTATTCTCATTCATTATGCTTGTGGAATTAATTTACTTTTAGTTGTGTTTATAATAAAACATAAACTTACCAATATATAAGTCTCCTTTGTGGCCATTAGACATGATTATTATGTCTTTATCTAAATATTTAAATATACTAATGAAGTATAATTCCTGTTTTTATTATATTTATTTATGGGTGTCAAAATCATCTTTAATATCAATATTGGTCATGTATAAAAATCCAGAGCAGTTATTAATAATTTAAGAGCAGTACGTATTTCCTCAATTTTAAAAGATGTTAATTTTTTAGGATTAAAAATAAAACTTTTTTTTTTTATTTTATTTTTTTATATGTATTATTTTGGAGACAATAAAGTGAGGATATAAATTAAATAGACTCTGGTGAGCTCAAGATAAATAGCACCTTTACATAACAGTTCATTTATTGAACTATTAAAGTCAGCAATTTCTTCCTTAGAAATTAGGCAACCTGACCAATTGGAACCTGACTTATTGTACAGGTATTAGATTTATACAGGTATTATATTAAATGGAATATTGTGTCCCAGATCCATGAAAAATAAATAAATATGTCAGAGGGTACCTTGTAAAAATATTGTAATCGTCTGTTGACGCTGTTTGTTGTTGCCTTTCGTAACAGCATATTGGTAGCAACCACCTTCTCACATAGTCTTCCGAGGGAGTCCCCAGTAGTTTAAAGGATTTTATTTATTTAAAAAATCAGTGGTCGAACTTGCTGCGGCTTTACTATTTCCCATTTTATCACCAAAAGTCCAAAGTTGACTTCAAAAAGGGATATTTCAGGAGTTGAGTCCTGTGCTGCATCTCTGGCAACTTCACCTGAACTAGCCTGAGGCTAAAAACCTTCTTAAAGAGAAGTTCATTGAAATAAGTTTTTCAGTATCTTTCTGACATTCTGAACATTTTTATATTAATAAATGGCGGTATTGATATATCTATATAACACCGTATAATTTTATTCTTAATACTGTGATCTACTGTATTTGCATGGCATGGCAAAATAGTGAATACTTTTTGTTTTATCCCTCTTCAGAGAGGGTTTATTGATTGCATATGTGACCTCAGGGTTTATTTTGCAAGGGTTAACCATTGTGTTAAATACATTTTCCCTCTCTCTCTCTTTTTTTTTTTTTTTTTTACACCAGACTAACTTTTTGACCAACGGTCTGTGGGTTCTAGTTGTGTATGGCTGGTTCTGGCACTCACGTTCTTTAGTATGGTCTAAGGGGCCCACGCCTTACAGGGCAATTCGATAGTTAAGGAGGGTAATTTCAAAATGGATTAGACACGACTTCAACCCTTCTGCTTTGGGTTATTTATATGCAATGCTAGATATCGGTGACCAATTTAACAAAAAAGGCAATTTTTTAAAAAAATATTGTAATCATTTATATTTATTAAGGGTAAAATACATTTTTTAAAGGTTGGGAAACACTGGTCTAGAGTGACTAATAAAACAAGGTCAAGAGTTTATTGACCTCGAATCTTTATTGAGTTGGTGCTTAAAAGCATAAACCCTGGGTAAAAATGTTGTAACCTGAATTAGGATTCTCATTATATATAGTACATTTTTCTAATAAAAATCATACACATCAATATATGGACGACGTAGGTTCACCCATGCTCAAGAGGTAATAATATTGGATTGTGACGATGTAATTCCTCGAAATACATTCAAGCACAATAATAAAATAAATTGCGACGTTGCAGTTCTTCAAACTACACTCAAGCACAATAATAAAATAAATTGTGACGTTGCAGTTCTTCAAACTACACTCAAGCACAGTTATAATTAGTTGTCACATTATAGTTTTTCAAACTACCATCAATAACAGTAATTATAAATTGTGACATTGCAGTTTTTCAAACTACACTCAATCACAATAATAATTCATAAATAGTGGACGTTATAGTCTCACGAAGTATTAAAACATTTTGGTTGCAACAAATCCACTTATGTAAAAAATCCAGTATCGGTATTTACCTGAATCGTTTTGTTCATGCAGGTAAAACGAACAAACGTGGATGAGGGCGACCGTGATGGCGTCGTATTCGTGGAGCTCCGTTTCTCCAACCATCTTATTTTCTACGGTATTTGCCAATTTGCTTGTTCGTTTTTAGCTTCTTCTCGTTGCCTTTTACCCATTTAGAGTAAGATTGTATAATTATTTACACTAAAATTTACAATAAAATGCGGACAACCGATAAACACGTGCATCTCGTAGCACACGAAATACGGAATGATGTCTTAAAGAAATCGAGGCTTGGACAACCGTATATTCATCAAAAAAAAAAAAAACTGATTACTATTAAACGTGTGAGAGTAGCCATCGAATGCGAATACTACTTTGTTTAAATATGAAGCAAATCGGCGGAGCACGGCGGAAGTAAAGTACAATTCTATATCTAGGTAGTTAGGATAGGTATAAGCTGGTTTGGTTTCTGCAAATGAACAGCAACGGCTTACTCGCTTTGGTACCTAGTAATTTTGATAGGGTTCTACGGTACATAGGGGCTATTTAAAGGGGAATGGCCAATTCTCAGTGCACTATAGTTCTATTTCTTGTTGTTTTGCTGATCTAAGGGGATCCATGTTCAGGTTCTTCAGGTCCAGAATGTCTTCTTATCGTATCTACTTTTCTACACTTAGCTCTTACAGTTAAGACGAATCTAATGAGCCCAAACTTAGTAAACGAATCAAGTTTGGGTCCATCCAGAATTTCGTCTCGTACCTTCGAGCCCCATCATCAAAGTAGCTCAGTGGTACCAGTTGAAACACCCATGTATACTGATAAAACCTTGTTATTGTGCTCCCTGGGTGGAACACTATTTGCACGGTAGTTTTACACGTTTCGGCGTAATGCGATGGGATAACCGGATCGTGTGAAATGGCTCGTAGTGGTTAATTAAAATAAAACGGATTAGTCAAAATTGATAATGAATATTTATTTTGTATTTTATCAAAATAATAATTAGTTATTTCATTCAAGGAAAGAGGGAAACTAAATGATGTAGGCACATGTTTTAATTTCCTTCCTTCATTTATCAAAATTAGTATTAAAACATAGTATTAAATTGATATTTAATTGCATTCACTAAATTGATATTTTTTAGAACGCCATTTCGAACGACAAGATGCCAGTTGCATCCACCGGTTATTCGTGACTTTAACTATGTCGTCAGTCCACCTAGTTGCGTCTTCCGGCGGTTGCTGGTTCTTCGAGCAATGTGGCCAGTCCATTGCCACTTCAGCTCGCATTTTATTTTTTAAACTTTTTTACAATAAGCTACTACTACTAATTTCTATACTTGAAGTATAAAAATATGTTGACCAAAGATCTTGGAACCGACCAAGGTTTTTTTAAATATATACATGTTTAGCTTTAGGGTACCTAGTTAGGGTAAGTATACCCGCGTTCGGTTTCCGTAAATAAATGGTGAAGGACACTCGTTTTGGTACCTAGTATTTTTTAAAGCGCCCCTATGTGTCGTAGGGCCCTTTAAAGGGGAATGCCCACTTCTCAGTGCACTATAGTTCTATTTCTTGTTGTTTTGCTGATCTGAGGGGATCCATGTTCAGGTTCTTCAGGTCCAGAATGTCTTTTTATCGTATCTACTTTTCTACACTTAGCTCTTACAGTTAAGACGAATCTAATGAGCCCAAACTTAGTAAACGAATCAAGTTTGGGTCCATCCAGAATTTCGTCTCGTACCTTCGAGCCCCATCATCAAAGTAGCTCAGTGGTACCAGTTGAAACACCCATGTATACTGATAAAACCTTGTTATTGTGCTCCCTGGGTGGAACACTATCAGCAGACTTGTCACATATTCTTTAACAAGCAGTCCCGGAGCATATATCCGCCTCTTTTTTATATGTCGGGGGAGGACCAGTAAAATAAATGAAATAGTATTTAGTAATATAAACAATAGGTAACAATTTAATGCAATAAATGCATAAATGTGATATTAAACAGAAAACTAAGTGATAAGATACTAAGTGATACAATACTGTAATACAATAATATAATGAATACGACAGGCGTAGACGAACGGTTTAGCGACTGGTTTGTTGCGCGTAAAGTCCCGGGTTCGATCCCCGGTCAGAGCAAATATTTGTTTCATAGATTTTATTTGTAATATTTAATAATATTAAATATTACAAATATTTGTTAATAAAAAAAAGAGATGGATGTTTGCTTCGGGTCTGGTTATCTAAGAGTGGTAGGCTGTCGCACCCAGTCTGCCGATCCGGGGTAGTACCACCACTTACAAGTATACAGACCGTGAAGTGATTTGGTCACGTTTCGGGATCAGCTTGTAAGTTGCCGGTTCCATCTAGGCCGGCATAGTGGATGTGATTGCTATTCACAGTTATTGAATTGTATTAGCAGTGACATTCATTCATGGTCACACTTTGGCTTAACATCAAGCGGGGTGCTGTCATATGTCGAGTCACAATAAAATAATAATAATAATAATTTAGAAGATAAAAACACATGTACATATTATACCTATTATTATTTATTTGAAATAGGTTCACCTTAAATATGAATTAACTATTGATTTAATAAAAAAAAACTTTATTATTTTTATTATTTACATTTCTATACTAAGCTACTAAAATTGCTTGTAAATCAAGAAGTCCGGTTCAAAACCACCGTATCATCTTTGATATTGTTATGTAAAAAATTTGTGCATTAATTTCCATAGGGATAGGCAGAGACGACGAAGCGCCACTTTCAAAAATTGTAAACTAAAAACGGATAAAACTTGGTTAGTGATATTCTTACTAATAATCTACAAATTATTTCAAATATTGGCGTTTGTTAAATTAATCGTACATTAGTTAATCAAATATTCGCTTAATGTTATGTAGATATATTATATTATTTATTTTGTGGACTTTAGTTTTATTTTTACTTTTGTGATGTCAATAATTTGCATTGTCTGAGAGTGTTTGAATAAAAATAACTAATTATTAGTATTTACTTACAGCCGGTTGTACCAAAAATTATAATTAACAAATTTGTAAAAAGTATCGTATAAGTAAAAGAAAAAAGGAAAAATGGGTTCTCTTTAACTTACATTTTGTTTTTATTGTAACTCGACATATGACAGCACCCCGCTTGATGTTAAGCCGAAGTGTGGTCCATGAATCAATGTCACTGCTACTACAATTCAATAACTGTGAGTAGCAACCACATCCACTATGTTCCTAGATGGAACCGGCAACTTACAAGCTGATCCCGAAACGTGACCAAATCACTTCACGGTCTATATACTTGTAAGTGGTGGTACTACCCCGGATCGGCAGAGCAAATATCCATCTCTTTTTTTTATTAACAAATATTTGCAATATTTAATATTATTAAATATTACAAATAAAAACTATGAAACAAATATTTGCTCCGACCGGGGATCGAACCCGGGACTTTACGCGCAACAAACCAATCGCTAAACCGTTCGTTCACGCCTGCCCTCTTAGCACGGCAATCCAAGAAGCAAGATAAAGACAAGCAAGGAATATAATTATAACTTATTTTAAATAATTTTATAGGCCGAAGAATCAAAATGTTCAAAAAAACATTAGTTAAAGTTTTAAACGTTGTTCTATGTAAAGTTTTACAGAACCTCTAAATATATATTTTTTAGACATATAATCGATCCATTGTTCTGGTAAGTTATTTAAACGAGTTGCAATGATATTCTTTGCAGGTCTTTATCTTGCTTCTTGGATTGCCGTGCTAGAGGAGCTGTCGTCAATTAACGGATATTTTATACAGAGCTTAAAGACATCATTAGTATTGGGCTCCTATGTACTACTTTTGTAATTTTAATGATAAAAACATATATAAATGGCAGTTTCGATACTTGTATTGATAAAATTATTAAGAACCCAATTCACGATTTCGTAATAGTAAACGTAATAGAATAAGTATAAAGTAAAACTAATTTCGTAAATTGAAAGTGTGTATACTTATCCAATTTAAAACTTTATGCAATATGATTGTACACCATTCTTTGCCAGTTAACCTTAGGGGCGTGATGTAGTAGGATGTGACTGCTACATTTTTATTGTGACTTGACATATGACAGCACCACGCTTGATGTTAAGCTGGAGTGTGGTCCATGAATTAATGTCCCTGCTACTACAACTCAATAACTGTAAATAGAAATCACATCCATTATACCGGCCTAGTTGAAACCGGCAACTTACAAGCTGAACCCGAAACGCGACCAAATCATTTTACGGTATGTAAAAATACACGCCTCCATTTCCACAGAGATAAACTGAGATAAAATATTTGTCTGAACTTTTTCTGTTTCTTTCTACTTACGAAAAGGCGGGCACAAAAAGTCAATCAATCAATCAAATGGTCATACCTTCCTCCTGTAGGATAGGCAGAGACATTAAAGCGCCACTTGCCACGGTCCGACACAACTCCTTCGCTTCCCTCACATTCATAATTCACACTGACTAGACTCTACGCTTATGGGCACTAGGCGACCCAGCTTTCTATATTTTATATATTATAAGATACTCTTACAAACTATTTAAAATACCTACCTACCAAAAGGTTATTTGGACAAAGAACCCAGTAAGTTATTTTTAACCGTAAATTACTTTGCAATCGATCGTATTTATAATGGTCGGTGAGGTGTTCTGACTTTCTGTTCTACATACAATTTAGCATTATGAAAATGTTTTTGCATTGTGAGTTTTTTTAGACTTTTTTGTTTCCTTTTTATTGTGACTTGACATGCCTGATGATGGTAAGGGAAGGTCCAGAAGTGCCGAGGACTGAAATAACCAACGATAAACGACTGATGTGCAAACATAAATTATTATTTTTTATTTTATATTACATATAGTTATTATTATTTTTTTCTAACGACCGGAAACCGATCCCAGGTCTACTTGCAACGAACTGTCACGTGATAAACTACTTATCACAAGATTTTTCTAATAGTCATAAATGATATTGATTATTTAAATCTGAAATCGTTTAGATTTCTTGCTCCAACGCCTGATGTTAGGTTTGCGGTATATAAATAACGTTGACTACTACAACACACCCACTATGCTGGCAGCTTTTTAGTTATAAGTCACTTTAGGCTTCATGGTCTGTACACTTGAAATGACAACTAACAGACTGCCTACCATTCTTAAACACCCAGACCCGAAGAGGATTTAAACTTATCGTATATATGAAATTTAAATACTATACTTTACTTATATGACCAATCAATCAATCAAATTGTCACTACTTTTTCCTATGAGGATGTCACTCCTTTTTCCTATGAGAATAGGCAGAGACAATGGAGCACCACTTGCCACGATCGTAACTCAACTCCCTCGCTTCCTTCACAAAGTAAAGGAAACAAAATATAAAGATCAATATAAAAATCAACAAAGTAGTAATTATTAAATTGAGTAGTAATTATTATTGAAAAAGCTAGTATTTTTTAAATATATTATTTTAATTCTATACTAAATTATTAAACGTACTTGTATCATAGAACCTACGCCACTGAACTACATAATTTTTCACAGATGATATGGTGGTTTTGAACCGGGGTTCTTGATTTGTGTGACTATTTCCCTACGACTACACCACGGTCACCTTTAGGCGGTTAACTTTCATAAGCATTTTACGCATTAGGTATATGTTGCAGTTAACAATGTAAATAATAAAATGAATATCAAGTTACGCAGCATTTTAAACTGCAGTATGTTGTATTGATTGCATAAAACTCATTTAGGTGTGGCCCGGATAAACGATGCGTTTTCACATTTAACAAATTTGCTATCGGTGTCGATTACTTCATTATTCATTTACATTTCTATACTAAGCTAATCTACTAAAAAAACAGGACACCAAAGTACACATATCAAAGATACATTGGTACCGGCAAGTGGTTTTGAACCCGTGCTTTCGGTTAGCAAAACGAAACATGGTCGACTTGGTTTAATCAGTTTAATTCTTTTATTGTGATGTAATGTGACATCTTTTGTTTTTAAATTATTATAATTTTGTGACTCGGCATATGACTGCACTTCGCCTGATGTTAAGTCGGAGTGCGACTAATTAAATAACTGTAAGTAGCAGCCACTATGTCGGCCTAACTTACAAGATGGTTCCGATACGCGGTCTGTATACTTGTAAATTGTGGTACTACCCCGGATCGGCAGACAGGGCACCACTGCCTATACTATTCTTAACTAGACCCGAAGCAAATATCCGCCTCTTTTTATATTAACAAATATTTGTAATATTTATACTAATTAATAAATAAGTATTACAAATAAAAGCTAAGAAACCAATATTTGATCCGACCGGGAATCGAACCCGGGACTTTCCGCGTAACGTGAGCTAACCAATACGCCACGCTGTCCTTGATTTTCCTAATGGTGAGCTAGAACTAATTCGTTTTACGGTTGTTTCGGTGTTGCGTGGCAATTTTATTATCACTGGACCACGGTCGCCTTAGTATGATCCAAGGATGGTTTTAAATTGAAGACTTGAAGTACCTGATGATGGAGAATAGTGCATTCACGTTCTCACGTTTCGGTTGTTAGGAACAGTTTTCAAACTGGTCCCAACTAGAGCAGTAATAAAAAATAAAATGACCAGTCGTATTATTTATTTTGAAATGACTATTTCTAATGAATTCACTTGGCAAAGAAGTAGTATAATTTTTTTAGAATTTAAATTCCAACGTCACGGAAATCTTATAGATCTCTAATATTTCGCGAATATTTTTTTTCTTTTAATAATTCAATCTAAGGCTATAATCTGTTATTACACAAAATGAAGCAGATATTTACTCCGGGTCCGGGTTGCCGGTTCCAACAAGGCCGACACAGTGGGTGGAACTACTACGTACAGTTGTCTAATTGTAGTATTGGTTGCCTCTATTTATGGACCGCACTCCAGTTTAATATCCGGGGTGCTGTTATATGTCGAGTCACAATACTAAAGTAGAATGTAAGTTAAAGTAAAGATAATAATAATAAGTGTAACATGTAAACAATAAAGACTGATTTGAAATATTTAGGTGAATAATAAAAATTGGGATTAAGTAATCACTCTTGGACCTGATCTTGCTTATCATCAGGCGGGCCGAGGTCAGATATCTTGTCACAATAAAATGAAACCTTTCCGGTAGCGGTTTTTGGTACTTTGAACGCCCACTATCTACGCATCTTGTTTTAAGTTTACTTTTTGGTTTCAAATAAATGTTTTATTATTATTTTTTATATACAGTACAAATACATACAAACACGTTTAGATAAAATAGTAGAGTACATGTAAGTAAAACAATAAAAACAAATAAGGTACTAGTTCTTCTGCAAAGGTAAAAAAAAGGTTTTAGAAGAAAAAAGGTATGAGGAACTATTAAGAAAAACTATGAGTTTAAAGAAAAACTCATTTAAAAACGTCCTTTACCTCTTAATTCAATGTTGTTTACAACCCTAATCCTCTATTTTATAGAGCAAAAATGAGTTTACCCGTGGTGATAAATTCGAATATTGCCTGAAATATTTATATAAATAACAGATTAAATTAAATGAATAAACTAACCTGAATGGTTTTAAACGAAAAACAACACTCGATCACAAACCGGCACTTGTACAGGAAAAGTTCTCCTAAATGCACAAGATATCGACAATCCCCTTCTTTCCTTATCAATTAAGGAATAATGATAATCACATATACTATGTATGTACACACATATACTGTTCTAAAAAACACGAATTACGCAACATAAGGTTAATTTCGTGTACCGGTTGGGTTGACTTTCGTTTGTATACTAGTTATTCGCCGGCGAGTGGTTGGCGCGCGCCCACTACCTAGTTCGATTTATTTTCGTCGAGTTATGCCCACATCATTGTTCGTACGAATCGTATACCATAGGTTTATGGCTCAATCGTATATCGTACTTATAGTACGAACAAACGATGTTGATATATCACTTAATTTTTTTTTAAAATAATAATCTGCCTATTTATACCTTTCGAATGTATATCTTGATAGTATTGATTAACGACTGCTTTAAATACATTTACCTCATAATTTAAACAAGCATTACCCAAAGACATTTACAATGGTATTAAATACCTAACCTTAAAAAGTCATAAAATATATTACAAGTTAGATTTTGGATACGGAATTTATCGCTATGCGGACGCAACACAGTGTATTTTTATCGCCACAAAGTTAAAAGTGGAGATCATTTTATAAACGCAGTGTGCGTAATACATGTTTTAGGTAATAGAATAACAAAAATAATTTTCACTCGTATATATATATATATATATAGTTTTTATATACATTTTTAAAAGATACTTGATAAAAGACTTCGCATTACAACACCAATAAATAATATAAAAAATAGACATTTAAACTTTTTCTGAGATTATATCTATTGATCAATATTATTTATTCGTATTAAACGCAAATTGCACGAAGGTACTAAAGTTAATCTATAGATTGTACATTGCAATTTTGTACATCACAAGCATTGGTGTAAAACTCGAAATTTGAATCCTAACAAATGTTATTCTTATCTAATCACGATAATTGTTAGTTGATAAACATGGTGCAGTTTTATTTTTATTTTTATATGTATTATTTTATTTATTTACATTTCTATAATAAGCTACTAAAGTTCATGTATCATAAAAACAGTACAACCTGAGTACATATATCAAAGATACATTGGTGCCGCCAAGTAGTTTTGAACCCGTGCTCTCGGATTGCGTAACTATTGCACTGCCACTACACCATGGTCGCCTTTATAATTATATTACGTAATTAATTAATATTTTAAAAAATCGATAGTAAATAGGTTTACATATTAAAACTGCAGCATAAATCCAGCGAAATCATTCCAGCGCTAATATTTTATATTTACGAGTATTAATTACAACTTTATTTATTGTGGCGAACTTATGACCGTATAGCACCTGGGGCCCTGATTCTCTTAATAAACCACTGCGGAATGACGAATAACAATGATATTTGACATCTTTATAACCAATCAGCGAGTAACATCAATAGGTAAACTACGTTAATTGGTTACTTGCGACCGCGATGCAATTTGCCTGCTTTTTCGTCGCCATAATGTATCAAGATAATCGGGATCCCGGTGTTTAGCTAGAGTGCTATCTATGAATAGGACGCTAATTAAACTCTAACGCTACAACAGTTCTTTAGTCAAATATTATGATAGCCTAGTTGGAACCTGTATTTGTTTAAAATATAAATTAAAATTCTTTATTCAATATTGATATTAATAAAGGACTGATTTTCAATACAATGTTGTATTACTGTCTATAGATAAATGCACAAGAGGCCATAAAAGGCTTCTGCAAGGTTGTTAATTTACTAGTCGACGCGACAATGAATAAGAGAAATGAACAAAAAATTCCACAGTATAAAATGATGCATTTTTATTAAAGGGTTAATAAATTACAACATAATGCGATTATTTTTCAACCCAAGTTTTCAAGAATCCTAGTTTTCTAGAATTAATTATAAAAAAGCTTTATTTTAAAAAAATGATATTAGAAAAAACAATCCATAAAAAAGGAATAATGATTATCAATTGTAACGCCTTAATTCCCACAGGGATAGGCAGAAACCAAAGAACAGAGAAAGATAATTATTAGTTTTGAGTGTTGTTTCCTTGTTTTGGAGGGTAGAACACCGCCACTTTAAAATTCGGGGACAATCTTAAAACTAGAACTAGAGTCTCAATGAAAAGAATTGTGGATGTGGAGGAAGCACAAGCAAGTTGTATCAGGATCGTGGAAAAAAGTAATAAATAAATTAAATCTATACGAGGTCAGTACTTTAAATAAACGTTATCTGTTCTTACAAAGTAATTTTATTAGAGGTACACGTAATTCATAAATTATGATAAGAAATCACCGTTACTACAATACGTATTTCTCCTTCAACTCACGTGGAAAAAGGTTCAATAATAATAATAAAATAATTTTTAACAAAAAAAAAAGAACCGCCTTCAAACAGTAAACTCAAAAGCAAAAAAATAAATTTACTTCGCCCAAAGTAATACGTATTTTCATTTATTTATGAATTATTTATGAATTTATTTATGAAATGATTAAATATTTCTTTTATAATTTTGAAGCATATATACAGTCGAATTGAGAACCCCCTCCTTTTTAGAAGTCGGTTAAAAATGAACAAGTATCGGATCTATTGCAGTATGAGGTGTTTAACTGTAGTACTGCATTCATATACCGCACTCTAGCTTAATATCTGGCAGGCAGGGTGTTGTCATATGTTGAGACACAATATATAAAAAAAAACTATTGTAATATAAATACTAAAGCGTAAAGAAAAATTGTAGACATTATAGTCTTCATCTTCGCGCTTGTTCTTACATTATTGTATGGAAGTGAATGCTAGGTATGGCAGCAAAAGCA
Organism: Tinea trinotella; assembly: GCA_905220615.1. Classification (NCBI taxonomy): domain Eukaryota; kingdom Metazoa; phylum Arthropoda; class Insecta; order Lepidoptera; family Tineidae; genus Tinea; species Tinea trinotella. The sequence goes on from HG992314.1 coordinate 9,594,068, forward strand.
TGGAAGTAGTATATATGATAACGATTGCAGAAAGAATAAATAATACAGTTGTGCGTGATGAAAGAAGATGTGCTTTGAAGAAGATGTAGTGACAAGAATTTAAAAAAAGTATGTTGCTTTTGGCCACGTTAAAACATTGGATGAAAAAAAATTGAACAAAACACATTCTGAAAAAAAAAAAAACCGTGCGCTATGAAAAGCGAGGGAGTTGTGTCAGGATTGTGGACAGTGATGCTCCATTGGTCTCTGCGTATGGTAGTTCAGGCGTAACAACTGATGATGAAGATGATTTTGTGTTAAAACTCTCATTAGGACTTAACAAAAAAGAGGTATAAATGAAAGTAAAAAGAGAAGTCTAAATTCAATAGGTCATATGGTCACGCAAACTGACTACTACTGACCTGACGTTAATGGGGTTACCTTCGACTAATTTGAAAGGGGAAATAGGCTAGATTACTATCGCGCCTAGTCGACCCTGCATTTTGATTGACATGGCGTATTATTATGACAAACACAAACAGCTTTCTTTGTTATATAATTATAGTTTTTAAAGTAATTAAAAAATATAAAGTAATATTTAAAATAATAGAAATTATGAAAAGCGGCGTTTCATAAACCAACTGATCGATTTGTATTACTTTAAAATCTAACTTAAACTAAAAAAAAGTACCTATATATAAAATATAAAATTCATTTCACAAGTCTACAGATTTTTCTACTGTGAAGTATTTCTATATAATTAGATATTTTACATTTATTATTATTTTGGATTTGTAGTAACAAGATTTGTAGAGTTTAGCAGTCTTAAGTTCGCCTTTGTGCATAATGCATAAACTTAAATGTATAACTATATAAAAAAATATGGAAAATAGTTCCAACCAGGCCAGAATGATGGATGCGACTGCTACTTGCAGTTGTTTAACTGTACTAACAGCTTAACATCAGTCAGGGTCATGCCGAGTCATAATTAAAAATTTTAATGCACCGATAAAATGTTCATTATTAAATAACATTCAAACAAACCAATTTGGATCTTATATGCAAGCAAGAAAAAGGATATGGGAATGAATTAGCCACAATCAAAATTCCAACGATGGCTTCCCACCCACGTTACTAACAAAAACTACTCATAAAATAAACAAATAGAAGACAACAATTACGTACCGACAAGAGTCGGGAATACTTTAGTAAATATAAATAGGTAATGGTTTTAATGACTAAAGGTGTTGATAGACCTAGGCATTCATTTGTATCAAAACATTAAGGCTGATGCAATTTTTTTTGTAGTATAAAACAAAGAAGCTGTCCGCGTTTTTCTGTTTGTGCGCTTAGATCTTCTAAACTACGTAACAGATTTTCACGCAGTTTTCCCTATAATTTAGAGAATTTATTCAAAATTAATTGCATATACACTCGCGGTCAAATAAATTTATGAACGGGTCGATGACAAAAAAGCCTATTACTTGCAAATTAAAAATGGTACATGCATGAAATAAACTTTACATAACAGACAATTGTATTTCCTATGAAGTAAAACCTTAAATGATCTACAAGATAATTTAAAAAAAGTAAAAAAATAAACTATCCCAAATTTTGTAATAGATTTATTTCGATTTTCTTGGTTTTTCGACTTTTGATGGTTATCTCACTTTTGTTTTTAATCTATCATATCAAAATGATATAAGGAGTTTATTGGCATATTTCACCACTATTTTTAAATTACTATCATGTCGCATACACCAGAAGAATGTACGCGTATTATCACTATGTTAAACGAAGGCAGAAGTCAGTGAAGTACATCAAGAATAACATGCTTTTTACAGTACAGCGAGTCGTTTACGAGAAACTGGGCAAAACGTAAGAAGATCAGGAACCGGCAGACCATGATGCAGTATCGCTCGAGAAGATCGGTTTATTATTACGACCATGCTCCGAAATAAGCGCCTTACTGCAGTTGAAGTGAAAAATCAACTTCGGGTGACCCGTAAAGATATTTTTCATACTGACCATTTTTTTTTGACCGCGAGTTTAATATATAATAATATATGATAATAATTTTCCTGGTTCCATCCACGGTTGCGGTTGACAGGTGTTTATGCGCAAATTTTCATTACTAAATTACATTGCAAACTTTTCCACAATTAAAATATATATTTTTCTTAAAATGCTTCCTAATTAATAATTATGTTTCTGACGTAATGCAACATTCGATCGAATACAAGTTAATACTTAGGTTTATCCACACCTTAAGAGTTTGGTGCAAGAACAGTTTTTTAAGATCGAATTATCGTCACTTGGATACGTAGATCGCACTTTTAATTAACACTAATAACTTTAAACTACCTTAATTTATCCTCTAACTAGTGAATATATAAAAAATATCAACTAATTAGGTCTATTCACTTTTTAAATTTTAAGATATAAAAATTGTAAGTCAGTAATCTCAATTGAAAAAAAACATTAATTCATCAAATAAATAAATTTCTAAATTTTTTAGTATACTCGAAAAAAAAACTTATTTTTATCAACATCAATCAAATTGTCATGCCTCTTTTCCCACAGGGATAGCGGACTGGGCACTACTGCCTACTACTCTTAGACAACTAGCCCCGTGCATCCGCCATCCGCCTCTTTTTTATCAAAAAATATCTGCAACATTTACACTTATTATTAAATAAAACAAATAAAAGCTATGAATTTACTCTGATCGGGAATCGAACCCGGGACTTTACGCGTAGTACTGGTGTGCTAACAAATACGCCACGCGTGCTATAATCTATCTATCTAATTGTAAATCTTAGTTCTCACAATCCTGTTGTGAATATCCTGTTCCCACAATCCTGGATTGTTATTTCAATTACATCCACCATTTTCTTCATACATGCTCAATAGCGACTGCGGAACCGTGCTATCGATTAAAAAAATAAAATTTCACTTTTAAGGACTCCTAATCATGACAACTAGATAGGTAGATAGAAATAAATAAAAAAAAAACGATACGGTTAGTTAAACAGCTAAAATTGGAGCACGTGTTATTGAAGCATTGTTACATTATCTATTTAATAAGAATGTAAGTTAATGAACTCTGATGGATAAAAAAATGATTCTGAGAAAACCAACATTCACTTTCAATTGTTGGCGTCACACTGTCTGTAGAGCTGCTTTATTAAATCGCTTACTTTTAATAAAATGATCCACTTAAGAAATACTTTTTGTTTCATTTGTTTATCAATACCTTAATAGTTTTATTTTACTTTAGTAATTAGTATAGTGGTACCCAGTCTGCCAATCCGGGGTAGTACCACCACTTACAAGTATACGGACCGTGAAGTGATTTAGTCGCGTTTCGGGATCAGTTTGTAAGTTGCCGATTTCAAATAGGGCGCCATAGTGGATGTATTGCTATTTACAGTTTTTAAATTGTGGTGGCCGAGGCGTCCATTCATGGGCCGCACTCTAGCTTAATATCAGGCGGGGTGATGTCATATGTCGGGTCACAATAAAAAAAACTTTCATGATTTGTTTAATATAGAAGAATATGATCAAATAGTGATGTAGGCTATGTCGAAAGGCCCTGGTACAAATAAAAATCTATATTTCTTAACTATACTAACCAAACATTACCATTTTATAATCTTACAAATAACAAAAAGAATTTTGGGAAATTTCCTTGTGAAATTGTTAACTGTTATATCTATATGGAGATATAACAGGGAGACATTATGGCAAGTTTGGCTTGGTTGAAGGTTAGGCCCCCCTTAGAGATAGAGTAGCCCTCTTATTTTGAAATGCGACCTAATTTTTTATTTTTATTTTGACTCCACATATGACAGCACCCGCCTGATGTTAGGCTGGAGTGCGATTCATGAATAGAGGTGACTGCTAACACAAATTAATAACAGTCACATCTGCTATGCCGGCTTAGTTAAAACCGGCCTAGTTGAAAGCCCTGTCGTACTCAGAAGCAACACGGTTTGTGTACTTGTAAGTGGTGATACTACCCCGGATCGGCAGAGTGGGCTCTCTATTGGACCGTGCAGTGCCAGACTATAGCCGCTGATCAGTCTGTTGAATCAGAGACATGATTGAAACAATAAGCTGTTTGTATAAAATTAATAAATAAGAATAAGTCGCAGAAAAGTAAGGCCAGTACCAACTTTGATATAAACGTAAATACTTTAGTCGCCAAGTATCTATGATAGAGTAAACAATGACTACAAGTCTTTTGACTGAGCAGGAGTAAGTGTTTAAGCCGCCTGGTCACGTATGAGTTTAAAAAAATATCTTGTAAGGATTCATTTATAATATAGATTGAATCGAAAAGCACACTCGCTTCATTAATTTAAATAAAAAAAAGAATTTGTTTACAGTAAAAAATCCTTGACAGAACAGGTGTTCTTATACTCGTGAATGTTTGGTTAGTTGCTATACAAATTATAAGACACTATTTATTCAACATTTTAAGTTATTATTTCAGGAAGAATAATCGATATGTTTTTATATATATTGGCATTAATATTAGGCTTTGTATTTAGCTTAATTTCCTCCCTATATGCTTGTTATAGGCGACCGTGGTGTAGTGGCAGTGCAATGGTTACGCAAGCCGAGAGCACGGGTTCGAAACCATTCACCGTAACAAATAATCTTTGATATATGTAGTTTAGTTGACCTGTTTCTATGATACAAGCACTTTAGTAGCTTAGTATATAAATGTATAATATTTAAAAAAATGTCTTCAGTGGATTAATGATAATGAATCAATCTAGTGTCTCCATTGTTTAGGGGTGATCGTTGCCCTAAAACATTGGATTTTTTCACAAAAATTCTTCAGGCAGAGTCTTGAAGGGATCTCGAAGTAACACGTTTCATAGATTTTAAACACTAGGTACTCGATGAATTTTTAAATATTGGATAACAATTTCACCACTATTCCAGATTAATATTTAAGAAACACTAGCTTAAACATTAGCCTTGCCCAAACACTAGGCAACTTGCGATTGCCCGCCAAAACTCCGCGACTTTTTTTTTGTTTTTATTGATGACGTCATTTTTGACGATGCATGGCTTGCCAGTATCAAAGTAATAATTAATGTTTATCATCGATTTCACGCCCCTGTTCCCACAGGAAAGGTAGTCTATGAAACAACTCTCTTTCTTTCTCCTATATTCTTTGATCCTGGGCACGGCAAACCCAGAATCTTTTTATACGAATGCCCTCTTTTGTTCAAGAAAGGAGAGATAACATTAATTTAAAATTCGTCGTTTACTGCTAAAGCTCCGGCCAAGCCATTTTTCGGTTTTAACTCATCCTAGTCAAAACCGTTGCTACACAGGGTCAATATGCATATAATGTCAGCCTAGCCTCATGCCACACTTCAGATTAGATTTAAAAATTATGAATAAAAAATAAAAAATTGAATTACCAGATGGCTCATGTAGACTATATATAATATATCTAGCATTAAAATTATAATATTATTCTTTTAAACCAAACAATTATGGAGGCATTGTAGCATAGTTTTTTTTGTAATTCCGTAGTTTATTTTATAGTTATAAGTTTAAAAGCTAATTACTAATATATTAAAATCTAATTCTCCTCTATAGTTCAACGTTTGTGGCGTGTTAAATTCACTGACATTACCGAGTTTATCCATACCAGTCGCATTCCTGACCGATTCCTTTAGTTGCGTGACTTAACCAATTATTATTATTAGCTAGGGACATAATCTCAGTGGATAATTTAACAAATGACAATCTGGCTGCTTGGGACCTCTCAATACATATCATTTGTACACCAATTATGGGTATTATTATACTTGTGCCGAAGGGGTTGCTCACATATCTAATTCTGAATATCTGTAGTGCTGTCAAGCATAAATTAATTTATTCCTAATATAAGTTTTAGTTTTGATCTCGGCATTCGACATGTTCATCTTCAGTCCAACCTCGACGCTTACCTTATGTAGTTATGGACTCCACATTACAGAAGACATCGCGGAGATGCCGAGATAAGATAGACTCCTACAATAATTCGTGGCGAGATACCGCAAAGTGTTGTGAGTTATAAAAAAAGAGAGGAAGGCCTTTGACCATAAGTAGGTCAATTAAATACGCCATTAATAAATAATAATAAGTCCTATTTCCATGGCATATAGTTGCAATTGGGTTTCAATCGGATTAGTTGTCTCGTGTTAATACATCAATATCACATTCATCAGCTCTTTGACAACCACAAACATTGCACAACTGCAAGTCTTTATCACAAATGACCAATACGATAAATAAAACTGTCTCTAATTAAATCAGTAATTAAAAACGGAGATGTGGCAAGTGGCGCTCCATTGTCTCTGCCTTTCTATCCCTGTAAGGAAAAGACGTGACAATTTGATAGATTGCCGTTCTTAAAATAGCAGGAGTCCGCAGTGCCTATAGCAATAGAGTAGGTATGTATGAAGAGGTTTGTGAATGTGAAGGAAGTGCTTTGTATAAGAAGTTAGGAAGGCATTAATTAGTATAAAGAGCAAAAATAGAGCATAAGATATATTTGTTATATATATTTGGCAATATAATCAATTATTAATAACAAAGTCACAAATAAAATAGCATATCCCTAAACTAATAAAATTGGAAAACTTTCGAAATACCAACCTAGATATTCCGCCATAATGGACTGAGAAACCTTAGGTATATATATTTATTAGTGTAATTTGCAGTCTTGATTGACAGCTTACGGGGGTAATTTTGCATATCATTAGAGACGGGTGGAGTCGCACGCGCATTGGCCACGAAAGAGGGCGGCGCGTGAACAGTCATGGCCGAAGTTGTGCAGTTTCTTAGCTCATTATGCAAATTTAAAAAAAAGTTTATAAGGGTTTAGTTTTTTGTGTTGAACAATATGCCTATATGATAAAGATATTAGGAAGGTCGGTTTAATTCACATTGGAACGAGGAGAACTATTTTTTAACGCCCGGTTTCTAAATAATATCTGTCAAACGATTCGTTTTTGATGCAAACGGTTAAATCTACCAGCCGTAGGTCAAAACGTTCTTGTAAAATACCCCTCGTAATTCAAAGTTACCGCTAACTGCTAGTATAAAGTATGAAAAATATTAAAACTGTTAGATAGTTATTATTTTTCAAACGTCAGTGAATTGTGAAGACTGCAACAATATTATACTGGTTACGGATACATTTTATACAAATTAAGTAGGTAATGTTTTGTTTCTACTTAAAAGTAATAAAAGACGTAGACATAGGATTTTAAAGTATGATACGATATGGATAGTTACCGTCTTATCAATAGTATCATAAATCTAGATAATTCCCCTAATCACCTGTTACGACATAATCTTAATTATACTGAAACGAGTTCAGTTGTCTGGCAGTCTGTAAGTTGGTGTGTCCCAGGTATGATTCCTCGTCGGGACAAAAATTATTTATTAATAAAATTCAATCATTCAACCATTTCCCCCACAATGTCACGCTTTTTTCCAACAGGGATAGGCAGAGAAAATAGAGCGCCAAATAAAATAACATAAAAATTTGCTCTTGATTTGGCGTCGATGATCGTAAATTTAAACTACTAAATGGTGCGTCGCTCGCATCGCTCGAAAAACTGACAACCTGGAAGAAAGATTGTTGAGTGGCCTCCCACTAGGTGGACTGACGGCATAGTGAATGTCACAAACAACCGGTGCAAGCACTGGCATTATGTCGTTCGAAATGGCGTTCTTAGAGGAAGGCCTATCTTCAGCAGTAGACGTCTTCTGGCTGATGATGATGACGAAATTGCAAGTCGACAGCCTGTTCTGATCTGTCAAATATATATATTTTTAGTTTTTACTCTAGGGTTATTCCATTAAATAACATTTGTGTTGTGGTAATGGAAAGTCAGTGGCCATTTAGTGTAGGTTGTGACGTCATTTTGCGTTCTCGTAACCTACTGTGAACAATTCTTTTTGCATTAGATTAATTTTCTCTTGAAATCGCCAACTTACAAACTGATCCAGAAACGCGACTCAGTCACTTCACGGTCTGTATACTTGTAAGTGGTACTACCCCAGATCGGCAATCTGGGCACCGCTGCCTTCCACTCTTTGATAACCAGACCCGAAGCAAATATCAATCAATCAAATTGTCACGCCTTTTTCCCATGTGGATAGGCAGAGACAATGGAGCGTTACTTGCCACGATCCTGACACAACTCCCTCGCCACTATTCTCTTCATACAAGCTCCATCCACTATTCTCTTCATACAAGCTCTAAGGTTATGGGCACTAGGCTACCTATCTTTCTTGAGAATGACACCGATTTGGAAATGGAATGGAAAACACCTTCCTGGGGCCTGCCTCGCTTAACGCATCCATCCACTGATCGTTGATCGTTGACCGTCGTGCTCGTCGGCTCCTTCAATTTAGGCGTGAAATAGCATTTCTAGCCGGCGCAATGACGGTAACCGTAATTTTGAGTCGATTTTCTCAGTCGCTCGTATTCTTTGTTCTCAAAGGATTGCTTACTATCATTTAAATCAAGGTCCGATTTCGCGTCACCAGAAAAATAATATTTGAAATAATGAACGCCATCTAGTAGTGAGTAGGAGAAATATTAAAATATAATTGTGGACTTATCCTTTTAAATTTAAAATTATTATTATAAGTTAGGTAACAGTTAACTTGGTTTATATATCTATCTATTAATTGTCAAGTTATTATACGGGTAAAGATTTTTGGTACATAAATGGTTAACAAACATGAACACCGCCATCTAGCGGATTAGTACAGTAATATTTCGTCTTTTAAAAATGAATGTTTCACCAAACTATAATGCTTACGGGTACTGACAATAGAGGGAGTTTACCTGTAGTAGTAGTTGCCTCCAATTATGCACCCACCACCTTTAGCCTAACATCATTGGGGTCCCGTCGAGCAACAATGCAAGAGAAGCCTAGAAAGGATTTATCCTCGTCCATACGTCGAGGTCTTTCGGCATTCGGCCATTCCAGAGTAGCTACTTATATTGTCTGACTGATGGCAGTATATTGGTTTGGTGAATTTTGCAGTTGAAGAGTGTTCATATCATAGAAATCTAATAACATATATCTTTATGGTCCATATACTCAAATTCAAATGAAGTGCGGGAAGATGAAGTTGACTGCGGGAAGTGGAAGATGGAGGTAATAAGATATCAAAGAAGACTTCATCTTTATTACACGTGGAGTGAACAGTTGTTAATTTTTTTTTGTCTTTCTAAGTATTTTTGTAGTTAACCGTCTTTTGTCTGTCTGTCTGAATAAATCGAAAATTATCCTTTTTGTGTACGCCCCTTTAGGAACAAACCGTAATTCACTCAGAATAGCCGTGAAATTAATTGGACATCTTAATATATTCTAAATATTAAATTATTATTGAAATTGTCACGTCTCAACTCACACGGGGCAAAGTAAAGAGGAATACGATTCATTCACTTCCTTCACATCCACATTTCTCTTCATACCACAAGCACTATTGTCAAGGACACCGCGAAATCTAACTTATTAGGAATATGTAGTCTTTCTTCTAACTATACGTACGTCGTACGCAAATCTATCCTATGTCTATCTTCTAAGTATAGGCCTTCCTGTTTTATTCAAACACTACCACAATTAATGCCAGGTCATTAGTACAGTCTGCCAAACTAGGGCAGTAGCACCACTTTCAAGTGTCGAAACCGTGAAGTGACCCAGTCGCGTTTAGTGATCCATTTAAAAGTTGCCGGTTCAATATAGGCCGTAGTAAACTTATAAAATTTACTACGGCCTTATAAAATTTATCCTGACTTATAAACTAAACAAAACTGATCCTGCAACGCGACTAAGTCACTTCACAGTCTGTGGGTATAGTTGTAAGTGGTGGTATAGCTTGTCTAACTATAAATGACGCGCTCCTCTACTTTTTTAATTTATTTAAATATTACTAACTATACTGTTATACTTCATCAGCGTGCTCCTCCTTTTGTGTCTGAATAATCAATTACAATTGCATTTTCGGTGTGTTGCATCCATATTTTATATTTACTCGTGTGTGTAAATTCAGTGGAGGGGCGCGTCATTTCGGCTTAGATAGACTACTACCCCGGATCGGCAGACGGGGCACCACTGTCTACCACTCCTAAAATGTTTATACAGCGTTATCACTGACAATTGCTGACAATATAACTTATCAGTATTCATCATTAGGTTAAAGCCTATTTTTTTTTTTTTTTTTTTTTTATTGTGACACGACATCTGACCTCGTCCCGCCTGATGATAAGCAAGAGGATGTCCAAGAGTGACGACGACTGAGAAAACCGGGTTTGTTCACGGCTGCCCCAGTCGCCGTCACTATGCCGGCCAAAGGTGCTTCTTCACGCATCGCTTGAAGGATCCAAGGTCATAGGATGGAGAGAACACATGGGCTGGCAAAGCATTCCACTTGTCAATTGATCTACAAAGAAAAGACGCACCGAACTTTTTAGTTCGACTGCCGATTCGGTCGACAAAAAAAAAAATTCCGCTATAAAAAGCTAATCCATTCATTTTGTCCTCTAACGTCTTAATAAATTATGTCTAGGTCATTTCATCCGTTGCAAAGACGTCCTCGTGTCTTCAAGCTACGCCATTTATCCTTCTTAGTTGAGAGCTGTCGAGTTCAGGAGTTTTCAATTAAGTTCAAGTATCTTAGTTTTTTTGCAAAGCTTAGAAATGTGTGCACGTTTAAAAATCTTTATTTCCTTTCATTCATTCTGTTTCTTAGAACACAGAGTGTGTAGTTTATTACAAATGTATACAAAAAATATGTTAATGGTTTAATATGGTTTTAATTTAAAATTCCTAGTATAGTTCCCGGCAGATAAAAAGGGCGCTGTCTTTTGAGCTGCGCAGTATAAGGATCGGCAGATTAGAAGAGCTCTGGGCGACAGCGGTGGAAGCAAGTCCGCTTATCTATATGGTTGTGTACATAATTAATATTTTTTACACAAAACAAGTTACTTCAGCGCTTGTTACTTCTGCCGGGTGCTCTACTTGCCACTTAATATAATAGTATAGGTCACGCTAACTGTGAATCCCCGGTTGAAACCCTGGAATGCGGTCTAATAATGGAGGCGACCGCTACTACAGTTTAATTACTGTAAGTAGCATACACTATGCCTGCCTGATTGGAACCAGCAACTTATGAGCTGATCCCGAAACGCGACTAATTCACTTCACGATCGGTATACTTGTATCTTTTGAATATGTACTTATTATACAAGCACGTGTAGAAGCTTGGTATAGAAATATAAAAAAAAATTGCTATTTACCTAGAAATTAAAGAATTAGTTTGATATCAAAAAACAAATTCGGGTGATACTCGTATCCTCATGCGCAATTCCACCACAGCATCTACACTGGTTTGTAAAATGTGCCGCAATTGTACATTTTTAGAATCATTCAAAATTTCATTTTTTTTTTTTTATTGTGACTCGACATATGACAGCACCCCGCTTGATGTTAAGCCAAAGTGTGGTCCATGAATGAATGTAACTGCTATTACAATTCAATAACTGTGAGTAGCAATCACATCCACTATGCCGGCCTAGATGGAACCGGCAACTTACAAGCTGATCCCGAAACGTGACCAAATCACTTAACGGTCTGTATACTTGTAAGTGGTGGTACTACCCCGGATCGGCAGACTGGGTACCACTGCCTACCACTCTTTGATAACCAGACCCGAAGCAAATATCCATCTCTTTTTTTTATTAACAAATATTTGCAATATTTAATACTATTAAATATTACAAATAAAAGCTATGAAACAAATATTTGCTCCGACCGGGGATCGAACCCGGGACTTTACGCGCAACAAACCAGTCGCTAAACCGTTCGTCCACGCCTGTCGTCAAATTTTTTATTCTTATTGTTATTTAATTTGTTATCGTTTTCTTTTATGGTGACACGACATCTGACCTCGACCCGCCTAAAGCTAAGCAAGAGGGGATCCAAGACTGACGACGACTAAAAAAACCGAGTTAGTTCATGACTGCCTCAGTCACCCTCACTATGCCGGCCATAATAAACCTACAATAATTACTGATAAAAACAAACATTCTATTAAAAAGTAAATTGTCTGCCGAACTGTTAAATTAATACAAATTGCATGCATATTCATAAACTCAACCTCAATAACTTTTATTTGAGTCTGCGCCCAAAAATAAAGGTTTATATTTAAGGTTTATTATTGTCACGCCTCTTTCCTATGGGGATAGGCAGAGACAATGAAGCGCCACTTGCCACGATCCTGACACAACTCCCTCGCTTCCTTCACATCTACAATTCTATTCATACCTTAGAGCTTGTACGAAGAGAAGTGTGGATGTGAAGGAAGCAAGGGAGTTGTGTCAGGTATCGTGGCAAGTGGCGCTCAATTGTCTCTGCCTATCCCCATGGGAAAGAGGCGTGACAATTTGATTGATTGTTTGACTAAAGTCTGTCATATTAATATACTTAATTTGCATACATACATATTTGTAATCTAGACTTTATTGCCTTTTATTTATTACCTAACTCGATAAGAAAACTGTCAGTTTTCTATTTTTTTTATCATTGTGACTCGACATATGACCTCGATCCACCCGATGGTAAGCAAGAAGAGGTCAAAGTGTGCCGAGTTATAGTTTTTTTTTCAAATATAGTTTCAAAGGTTCACTCAAGTATAGTCAAATGATTAGAAATACTGAAGATTATGTTATTTCTTATTCCCTGTAAAACTCCGTCAAAAGAAAATAATTTAAGGTATTCAATCAATTAAGCTGTCACCCCTTTTTCTCACAGGGATAGGCAGAGACAACGAAGCGCCACTTGCTACGATCCTGACACAACTTCTTCGCTTCCTTCAACCGCTTTATTGAAACAGTCATTATCTTTTTCACCCTGATGTAATGGATAACATTCTAGGTTGTTTCTTAATTCATCCACCGATGGCATGAAAATAATTCAGTGGTACCTCACATTTATTGTCTCCAAAGTCAGACTCCCATCCTCCAGGGACCATCTTAAGGAATATAGTAATTCAACCCGTCTGATGATAAGCAAGAGGAGGTCCAAGAGTGACGACGACAAATTAAAACCGAGTTAGTTCACGGCTGCCTCAGTCGCCGTCACTCTGCCGGCCAAAGAAATTATATATTTTAATATTATAAGTATTAGTTCATAAAAGTGGTAGGTAGCGGTGCCCAGCCGTGATTGACCCAGTCGCGTTTAGTGATCAACTTGAAAGTTGCCGGTTCAATCTAGGCCGTAGTAAACTTATAAAATTTACTACGGCCTTATAAAATTTATCCTGACTTATAAACTAAACAAAACTGATCCTGCAACGCGACTAAGTTACTTCACAGTCTGTGGGTATAGGTGTAAGTGGTGGTATAGCTTGTCTAACTATAAATGACGCGCTCCTCTACTTTATTATAATAGTTTATTTAAATATTACTAACTATACTATTATACTTCATCAGCGCGCTCCTCCTTTTGTGTCTGAAAAATCAATTACAATTGCATTTTCGGTGTGTTGCATCCATATTTTATATTTGCTCGTGTGTGTAAATGCAGTGGAGGGGCGCGTCAATTCGGCTTAGACAGACTACTACCCCGGATCGGCAGACGGGGCACCACTGTCTACCACTCCTAAAATGTTTATACAGCGTTATCACTGACAATTGCTGACAATATAACTTATCAGTATTCATCATTAGGTTAAAGCCTATTTTCCGCTATAAAAGCTAATCCATTCATTTTGTCCTCTAACGTCTTAATAAATTATGTCTAGGTCATTTCCTCCGTTGCAAAATTTCCTCGTGTCTTCAAGCTACGCCATTTATCCTTCTTAGTTGAGAGCTGTCGAGTTCAGGAGTTTTCAATTAAGTTCAAGTATCTTAGTTTTTTTGCAAAGCTTAAAAATGTGTGCACGTTTAAAAATCTTTATTTCCTTTCATTCATTCTGTTTCTTAGAACACAGAGTGCGTAGTTTATTACAAATGTATACAAAACATATGTTTATGGTTTAATATGGTTTTAATTTAAAATTCCTAGTATAGTTCCCGGCAGATAAAAAGGGCGCTGTCTTTTGAGCTGCGCAGTATAAGGATCGGCAGATTAGAAGAGCTCTGGGCGACAGCGGTGGAAGCAAGTCCGCTTATCTATATGGTTGTGTACATAATTAATATTTTTTACACAAAACAAGTTACTTCAGCGCTTGTTACTTCTGCCGGGTGCTCTACTTGCCACTTAATACTATTGTATAGGTCACGCTAACTGTGAATCCCCGGTTGAAACCCTGGAATGCGGTCTAATAATGGAGGCGACCGCTACTACAGTTTAATTACTGTAAGTAGCATACACTATGCCTGCCTGATTGGAACCAGCAACTTATGAGCTGATCCCGAAACGCGACTAATTCACTTCACGATCGGTATACTTGTATCTTTTGAATATGTACCTATTATACAAGCACGTGTAGAAGCTTGGTATAGAAATATAAAAAAAAATGCTATTTACCTAGAAATTAAAGAATTAGTTTGATATCAAAAAACAAATTCGGGTGATACTCGTATCCTCATGCGCAATTCCACCACAGCATCTACACTGGTTTGTAAAATGTGCCGCAATTGTACATTTTTAGAATCATTCAAAATTTCATTTTATTCTTATTGTTATTTAATTTGTTATCGTTAATAAACGTTTTCTTTTATGGTGACACGACATTTGACCTCGACCCGCCTAAAAATAAGCAAGAGTGACGACGACGAAAAAACCGAGTTAGTTCATGACTGCCTCAGTCGCCCTCACTATGCCGGCCATAATAAACCTACAATCATTACTGATAAAAACAAACGTTCTATTAAAAAGTAAATTGTCTGCCGAACTGTTAAATTAATACAAATTGCATGCATATTCATAAACTCAACCTCAATAACTTTTATTTGAGTCTGCGCCCAAAAATAAAGGTTTATATTTAAGGTTTATTATTGTCACGCCTCTTTTCCATGGGGATAGGCAGAGACAATGAAGCGCCACTTGCCACGATCCTGACACAACTCCCTCGCTTCCTTCACATCTACAATTCTATTCATACCTTAGAGCTTGTACGAAGAGAAGTGTGGATGTAAAGGAAGCAAGGGAGTTGTGTCAGGTATCGTGGCAAGTGGCGCTCAATTGTCTCTGCCTATCCCCATGGGAAAGAGGCGTGACAATTTGATTGATTGTTTGACTAAAGTCTGTCATATTAATATACTTAATTTGCATACATACATATTTGTAATCTAGACTTTATTGCCTTTTATTTATTACCTAACTCGATAAGAAAACCGTCAGTTTTCTATTTTTTTTATCATTGTGACTCGACATATGACCTCGATCCACCCGATGGTAAGCAAGAAGAGGTCAAAGTGTGCCGAGTTATAGTTTTTTTTTTAAATATAGTTTCAAAGGTTCACTCAAGTATAGTCAAATGATTAGAAATACTGAAGATTATGTTATTTCTTATTCCCTGTAAAACTCCGTCAAAAGAAAATAATTTAAGGTATTCAATCAATTAAGCTGTCACCCCTTTTTCTCACAGGGATAGGCAGAGACAACGAAGCGCCACTTGCTACGATCCTGACACAACTTCCTCGCTTCCTTCAACCGCTTTATTGAAACAGTCATTATCTTTTTCACCCTGATGTAATGAATAACATTCTAGGTTGTTTCTTAATTCATCCACCGATGGCATAAAAATAATTCAGTGGTACCTCACATTTATTGTCTCCAAAGTCAGACTCCCATCCCACAGGGACCTCGCAAGGAATACAGCAATTCAACCCGTCTGATGATAAGCAAGAGGAGGTCCAAGAGTGACGACGACAAATTAAAACCGAGTTAGTTCACGGCTGCCTCAGTCGCCGTCACTATGCCGGCCAAAGAAATTATATATTTTTATATTATAAATTCTCGTATTAGTTCATAAAAGTGGTAGGTAGCGGTGCCAAGCCTGCTAATCCGGAGTAGTACCACCGTGAAGTATACAGACCGTGAAGTCGAATTTCGGGATCAGCTTGTAAGTTGCCGGTTTCAACTAGGCTGTTCAAGTAGATGTGACTACTACTTACCGTTATTGAACTTTAATAAAAGTCACCTCCATTTATGGACCGCACTCCTGCTTAATATCAGGCGGGTGCTATTATATGTCGACGTATCATAGGACGAACACGCCAAAACTAGTATAAATAAAATCATCAGACATCCTCAAATATATTTCCTTTGATTAATAAAATAGTTTTGGCTTTGTCTGCCTTATGCATATTTATAGATTTGAATTCTCGTACATAACAGGAAATTTTATATCTGTCCCGCACTTAACTTGGCCTGTCGACCCCCATACATTATTTTTACGTCAAACGCTGTTTGTGACATAAAAATTAACTTTTGAGGATCTCAATGGGACCTCTGAGTATTTGCCCTGTTTTTTATTTTTATTTTGGGGCAAACAAGGCAAAAGGCTTGGTGCATTATTTAGCACACGCCTGTTACGCGTAAAGTCCCTGGTTCGATACCCGGTTGGAGCAAAAATTTGTTTTAAAGCTTTTATTAAAAAAATCCTATTTGTTAATAACAAAAAAATGAGGCGGTTATTTGCTCCGGGTCTGGTTGTAGAAGAGTGTTGGGCGGTGGTGTCCAGTCTGCCAATCTGGGGTACCGCCACTTACAAGTATACAAAACCTGAAGTGAATAATTCGCATTTCGGCATCATCATGTAAGTTGCCGGTGCCACATGGGCTGGCATAGTGGGTGTGACTGCTACTTACTGTTATTTAACTTTAGTAGCAGTTAAATATAGCATGGAAGCTAGATACAATTTGAATATTTTACCGTATTCAGGGTGGTAGGTACGAGTATTGATAATAATCGTTTCTTAGTAAAGTTCCAAATCAAAATCTTTGGCCTTTATTAATCTTTGAACGGCGTAATGACGGCGACTGAGGCAATCGTAAGATAAAATGTATTTTTTTAAGTCATGAGCGCTCTTGGACCTCCCAGGGTGACTGTTTCGACAGTTTGTCCACAAAGTAAAAAGTATAAAAATCTGGCATACTAATTTTATTGTATGCATTGCTTAATAAATATTCAATCAATCAAATTGTCACGCCCTTCACCCACAGGGATAAGCAGAGACAATGGAGCGCCACCAATAAATATTCGGTTACCTTAAAACAGATATACTTACGTGTATTTATACTATTTTTGGTACAAATTGAGACTACTTTGGAAGAATCTATACAAACTTTCCAAGTCACTTGCTTCGTGAGGGATAGGCCATAAATAATTAGAGCGTGTATGATTAGAAGTTTGAACATTTGAATTGTCTACCAGCTAATCTATAGGCTAACAATTAATATTGATTTATTATTTCCAATTAATAATAAGGCGACCGTGGTGTAGTGGCAGTGCAATGGTTACACAACCCGGAGAGCACGTGTTCGAGCCCACCCACCGGTACCAATGTATCTTTGATATATGTACTTTGGGTGTCCGGTTTCTATGATACAAGCACTTTAGTAGCTTAGTATAGAAATGTAAAATATAAATAAATGAAAAATATTTTATTTGTTTTATTTATACATTTAATTAAACATACATTGTGTCTTGATAAGCTCCTGAATGTGTTTGCAAAGGATGTAATTGTAAATATCAAATATCCCCAATCTATCTTTTATCCTATCAAAATCAAAACATAAAACGGAGTATAACAGCATCAATCAATAGGACGACCAACACCTCAGTCTCTCCGTAACCACGATGGCTGCAAAGCTCTCGAAACGTCGATATAATAAAAAAAAATGTAAAATCAATAACCAAAATAAACACGATAAAGCCGCATATTTGTTTTATTCATTATTTTTGGGTTTGGTTAGTCACAGCTTTTTTTTATTAAGACGCGACATTTCACTTCGACTTACGTAATGGAAAGCAACAGAGATCCAAGAGCGCCGACGATTAAAAAATACGCCTCAATCGCTATAACTATGCTGGCCACCTCGGTCGCCTTTGTATCCTTGGCCTAATAAATTAATTTAAAATATAGATAGATGCGTGCTCTATATTCTATACTCTATCTACATTCTAAGAGTGGGATGAAGTGTAATTTCCATAACCCTGAATGGAAGTTCAAGACTGCAACTTGACTTGGTAATCTAACTAAAACTTTATCCAACATTCAAAAGCACACCTTAACAAAACTATTGGTATTAGAAGTAAATGTTCCAATGCAATACATATTTTATTAAGAGTAGTAGGCTGTGAAGCCCGGTCTGCTGATCCGGGGTAGTACCACCCTTTACAAAAGTACAGTCTGTGAAGTGACTTATTCGCATTTGTAAGTTGCCGGTATCAACTAGGATTTCATATTGAATGTGACTTGCAGTTATTTCACTGTAAATGTTCACCCTTAAATTTTGGCCTGTTGGAAAAGCTCAGAGTCGCTCAGCGGGCAAATAAAGAGAGCTATGCTTGGTGTTTCTTTCTTAATGCTTTACAAAGGTTCTAGAGTGGAGACCACGAACCGGAAGACGCAGCGTAGGTAGGCCTTTTACTAGGTGGACTGATGACATAGTGAAAGTCACGGGTAACCGGTGGCATCTGGCATCTTGTCCACATCAGATTTATAAATTGCTTTTGTTAATCTACTCAATTCACTCATCCTTTCTATGTGCCCAAACCATCACAGCATTCCTTTGTCAATCATTGTCACTACATCTTCTTTTAAATCACATCTATCACGCACTGTGCTATTTATTATTCTATCCGCTATCGTTACTCCACATACACTCCTTAATGACCGCATTTGTACAGCGTTAATTCTCATGCTTCTTCTGCCACACCCAACATTCACTTCCATACATAAATGTCAAGGATGGCTGTTCATAATGCGGTACTTGTTCCCACAAATTAACCATTAGTATCCCAAATAAAATTGGTTTTACTTTGTTTAAATTGCTTCTATATGATGTTAATAAAAGAAATGAATAAAATTAGGCGATTAAAAGCATTTTAAATTGATAGTAAGCTTTATGATATATTTTATAATGATTAAAACGTAATAAATTCCAATAAAAAAAACACCATTATTTATTAAATAAGTCTTTAAAAAGCACTACACGCAACATTAACTATATGTTAGAAAAACGATATATTAATGTCCGGACATATTCGTTGAGTCGACAAATGATCCAATTCGACCCCAATCCTGCCGCAATTCCGGTCACCAGAGCTCTGGGTAGAAAATATATAAACGCTATGGAAATCTAACTATAAGTATAAAACAAGATATTAGTCGAACGCCTTTAATTATTTTTTTTATGTTTTTCTAATGTTTTTACGTTATTTGATCTATTAATAAAAATAAAAAAGAGATAGGGATAGGCAGACAAAGACCTTTTACCATAAAATCTTTGAGAAAATATTTCTAGAAGAAGAAAAACTGCATTTCAGAATCAATTACATATTTTATCTTTATTGACTCGACATATGACAACACCCTGCTTGAGTTAAGCTGGAGTGCGGTCCATGAAAGAAGGTGGCTGCTACTACATTTTACTAACTTCAAGTAGCAGTTGCATTCACTACACCGGCCTAGTTAGGACCGGCAACTTATAGGCTAATCCAGAAACGCGAGTAAGTCACTTCATGGTTTGTATACTTGTATCATTGTATACTAACTTACAAGTATACAAGTATACTCGTACAAACCATGAAGTGACTTATTCGCGTTTAATTTGCCCAGTCCGGATCGGCGGACTGGGCAAATTAAAAGAGTGGTACCCAGTACAATATTCGTACAAGAATACAAACCCGGCCGGCATAGTGGATGTAACTTATACTCACAGTTATTGAATTGTAGTAGCAGTGACATCTATTCATGGACCACACTCCATCTTAACATTAAGCGGGGTGCTTAATGTTACAACCAGACCCGGATCAACTCTGACCAGACCCTGCGTGTTTTTTTCTTAACAATAATTTGTAATATGCAATCTAATTTTTAAATGTTGATTTATTAAACAAATATTTTCTCCAAACAGGAATCAAACCCGGGACTTTCCCTGTAGCGGACTGGTGTGTAACCAAGTATGCCACGCGAGTCGTCATATATTTATATTCATAGTAAAATAGTGGGTCAAACGTAAATTGCGCAGGTTTTTTTCATTCACAAAATTTACGGTTCGTTTATGTCATATCCCCAATTCACGTCGCAAGGGTCCATGAATAATTCAACAACTGTCTATTTCTACTCATTTTTATGAAAATACTGTGGTCCATACTTGTTATGAGATGAACTCCACATGGTTTCTTTTTATTTAGGTACATTTTATCTATTGGATAAAACTTTTTGTAGTTAAACTTCTCGTAATACAATCGTAGTTTCAAGAATATTGACTATAAATCTAACTAAGCCTGAATCTTTGTACATATTATATGTACTTTTAACCTCGACTTGCCTAATGGTAGCGCCGATGACTTAAAAACCAGATTTAGTTTATAATTTTTTCAGTTGTCGTCACCCTCTGCTTGAAAAACAATCCATTTATCGATTAGTTCGATAAACTGTATTGAGAAAAGT
Organism: Tinea trinotella; assembly: GCA_905220615.1. NCBI lineage: Eukaryota > Metazoa > Arthropoda > Insecta > Lepidoptera > Tineidae > Tinea > Tinea trinotella. The sequence continues at coordinate 9,614,717 of HG992314.1, forward strand.
TGGATACTAAAATACTATTCGTTTAAAACCACTTGTTTTATAATAAACAATAATAATATTTATACTCGATACCTTACGATAAAAAAGATTTATTTATCTGCGGCCTAATTTTTGGCTGGCACAATGACGGTGACTGAGGTAAATGTAAACTGGAACAGTTTTATCGTCATCAACCTTCAAGGGAAGTTCCAAAAACGCTGACAACTGAAAAAAAACGTATCATTTTAAGGTCGTCGTATTTTTGTTCATAGTGAGGCAGACTAGTGAAAATAGAAATAAGTATTTCGCACTAAATTAAACTCTAAACTTGTTAAATTTTTTATATAAAAAAATTCGGGTACGATTATTATTCTTAGTATACACCAGAAAGCCACGGTTCCTCAAAATTCTACGAAAGATAAGAATGTTTCGCTGTAAAACTTGATACCCACTCGAGTTGGCTCGAGTGCTTTTCTAGAAACTTTCATGAACAAACAAGGAACTTACGATATTTGAAAATAACTTTCTGACGAGTAATGGTTAAGAAAATATTAAAACTTTTTATCAAAAATTGTATTTAAAGTTTAATAGGTAAAGTTATTGGATCTATAAAGAAACAACGAAAATTATTATTTACGGTGACTTTTAATTAGCTCATTTTTTTCTACTGTTGTTTAACTGTATTAGCTTTAAGTCACTTGAAGGATTTAAAATAAACTTTAAATGAAAATATTTACAATAATTTCACGAAATAGATATTGTAAATTTAAATCAATCAATCAATCAAATTGTCACGCGTTTTTCCCACGGGGACAGGCAGAGACAATGGAGTGCACGATCCTGACACAACTCCCTCGCTTCCTTCGCATTCACAATTCTCTTGATACAAGCTCTACGGTTATGGGCACTATAGGCAACCAAAATATGTAAAATAAAGGTATTTGTTAAAATAATTTTGCATAGAGTAATCATGATTACCATTCACAGCAATAACAGCAATGCAAGCAAACACATCTACTAATACCAACTTACGGGGGCAATGTTGCCTAATTGGCTGAGCTTGGCTAGTACGATGAGCCAGCGATGACCGTCTATCCACTCACACTTGACAGAGGGCCGCGAACAATTTTATTCTTAAAAGGCGTCCATTACGGGTCCATAAAAATACTAACATTAAAATCTTGAAAAAAATAAATAAATATTGCAATAACTAGTATCAGTAGAATCAAAGGGATTGCTATGAGTTTATGTATACCCGGTATGACAATACACAAATTACAATATATTAAAAAAAAATATTTTTATATAAATTATTTTCTTTGGCCCAGTTACGGTGACTGAGTCATCAGTAAAATAAAATGGTTTTGCAGTCGTTGGCACTCTTCGACCTTCCCATTTTATCAGGCAAATCGTGGTCAAATATCACGTCTCAAAAAAAACCTATGCTTCAATTCAATTACAGACTAAGAACAAAACCGTTCATTTTGATAAAAATAATTGTATTGTTATAAATATAAAATGAATAATTAAACACATTTAATTTTACATGTAATAATACTACTTTCTTAGATTTTGCGCGAACATTGATTAATGAACTAAACAAATTTTATGCGGCTTACTATCGCGTTTATTTTGGTTTAGATTTTACATTTTTCCGACGTTTAAAATAAAAAAATGTAAAATCCTAACCTAAATAAACGCGATAGTAGAGACATACATAATTATCTCGTTGAAGTTTCTCGTCTTTAATAATCGTTGCACATCAATTTCACATACAAATATGTGTTACGTGATACTGCAAGCAACGTATCCTCTCGTTTTAATTAACTCCCACAGCCTCTGGTGGTTTGTGCATAATTTTATTAACTATATCATATAACTGCATATAGTGCAGTCATGTTGGAAACTGGGAAAATTATTTTCATCTACCTTAATACTTTGGTTAATAGGCGATGGAATTGTGTAAGGGTCGTGGCAAGTGGCGCTCCATTGTCTCTGCCTATCCCTGTGGGAAAAGGTGTGGCAATTTGATTTGATTTAATATATCAAAATTATATACTATGATATGATTGTAGCGTCTGGCTCAAAACCACCTTGTGCCAATTAAAGTGACTAACTCGGAAATTATTTCAGTCAAAAAAAAAAAACTAGAATTCTTTTGTAAATGAATAAATAACAAAAGAAGAAGGTTCTATAAAAAAAGAGATAAAAATTCCAACTAATACATTAATAATGGATTAAGATGTTTCAAAAGTCTAGTCTTCTAAAGATAGAGAAGATTCCCTTTGATAAGTGAATCGTAAGAAGCAACTGTTTGATCTTAACTGTAAAGGACATTTGCAGAAATATCTTACCTGTTAATTAGTCACAGTCTCACGATCCTGACGTTTTATTTTACAATAATATTTGACATTTATTTATACAATATAATTTCTTGTAATAATAAATTAAGGATCAAAGTATTTTTTGTATTATTCTATCAATCATTAAATTATAATATTACAGATATAATTTCATATTGTAGATAATAATATTAACCGGCATAGCAACGTAGTATTTTCTGCGTTTTGCGCGAATATTGATTAATGAATTAAACAAATTTTATGCGGCTTACTATCGCGTGACCAACTGACCAAGATGGCTTCAAAGCTCTCGAAGCGTGGGAATAATAAATAAAAAAATGTAAAATCAAAACCAAATTTTATGCGACTTACTATCGCGTTAGTAAGTTGCACAAAATTAGTTTAATTTTTAGTAAAATGTAGGCTTTTTTTCAGTGGTCGGCGTTCTTGTTTACCACCATAATCTTAATAATTAAATTTACAAATAAATGCTATGATACAACTCTTTGTTCGGAAATTAAACACTGGCCGTGTTGTTAAATCGTGAAACAATAAAAAAATAATTTTGATTTATGATTTCCACAGCGAGTAAGACACTCGTAATGTTCATAAACCTATTTACTATTATTATTTTTTTTATTATACATTTCTATACTAAGCTACTAAAGTGCTTGTATCATAGAAACGGGACAACCAAAGTACATATTTGATAAGTGAGTGGATTTGAACCCGTGTACTCGTCTTGCGTAACCATTGCACTGCCACTACACCACGGTCGCCTAGTCTAATGAATACTGTTTCACATGTGTAATTCCGTTTAGATTCAATTTACTGATTTTATATAAATCTTCTCTATTTGCTGAGGAGCTAATTGAATCAGACGATCGCTATCAGAGTTTGCTCGCTCACTTAGGTGTGTACCGCATGTTTCAGAACAATTAACACGGTGGTTTCTGTTAATCCTCTAGTGGATTTCGTAGAGAAATTATTTATACAAGTTTCTGGCGAGGATGCCAAATATTGCCATGTAAACTCGATTTTCCCTCTGCTAATGTATTATGCTATCACTTTAAATATCGTTTCGAATGAACGTTTATTGATAAATTAGAACCTGCTCTCCAATTTAGACTGATTAATATTTAATGACTATGATCTGTAATTAGTTCGTGGATAGACATATGGCATTTAAGAGAGATGAATTTTAGTCGATATGTTTCTATAAAGTATAAAAAGTTTACATAATTTATAAAATTAAATGTCTACGATTTACGAGATTCATTAAAATAGGTTGTCGAAGATTGTACTCGTACATCTTATCATGAGTTAAGATTTTTTTATTGTGACGCGACATCTGACCTCATAGTATGAAGATCACCGACTGAATCCACCGACTCAGTTTAAGATTGTTTCAGTCATAGTCACTCAGTTGTCGAACAAGATATTTCTTAGCTTAGGTCCGCAATGTTTATAACCACAGAGGCATTTGAAAGATAAAATTGATACAAGTAATTTGACGGGCATAGTGATGGCAACAGTGGCAGCCGAGAACTGACTCGGCTTTTTCAGCCGTCGGCACTCTGGGACCTTCATCATGCCAGGTTAAGGTCAGAGGACGCGTCACAAAAAAAATAAAAGTAATCCTGGCGTTCCATTGACCCTGCCTATCCTTAACATGGAACTGTAACAGTTAGATCTATTACAACATTAAAAATATTAATTGTTTGTTATTAAAGTATACCAAGTTTTTTATCCAACATATCCAATGAAGTATATTTAACATTCTTAACTTTAATTATTATTAATATGGGTAAAATAAATAAAGAAAATATCAACATACTACGAAAAGAAAAAGAAGGAAGCTTTTCCAGATGAAAATGGTACAAATCCTGAAAATCGTCTCATGTCTAGCATAATATATAATTCAGAGCAGTTGAGGCTTCTAAACAAATGCCTGTTGTTACGTTTGGATAAAACTTGTCTCGTGAAAATTTTCAACTTTCACAGCTGAAATAAAATTAACGTACCTACTTTTTTTATTATCGCCATTTATAACATGGATAAAATAAGTAAAAGCACAAGAATAGACAGGATGACCTAATCAATATTTTTACAATATGCATTAACCATAGTATTTGTAAATTTAAAAAAAAAAGTATTTGAATGGACTTTATGCCAGGCCCAAGTAACACAACTTAATATTTTCCTAGATTTTGGCAAGATTGATCAATGAAATAAACAAATTTTATGCGGCTTACTGTCGCGTTAATTTTGGTTATGAATTTTTTTTATTATTCCGACGTTTCAAGAGCTCGCGGAGAGACTGAATAAAATAAAATTGTAAAATGAAAATCAAAATAAACGCGATAGTAAATCGCATAAAAATTGTTAATTTTTTTAACACAACTTCGTTTATCAATTTAATCTTAATCTAACTTAATATAAACGTCTACTCGTATTTACAAAATAATAAAGCAACCTATTAACAGCTTAAAATTCCTCCCCATGCATCCAGCCTCTACTCAAACTCCTTCACTGTGACAGCTGCTCGCTAGTGGAAACAAATTGCCTTTAGTCATCAAACAAAGTCCTTCACTGAATATCTTCAAACTAAGATTACACAATCATATGCTAAAGAAACCGAATAATTTACAATGCTTTATACTAATATATATTTTAATTATGTATGTATGGGTATTAGCGTGTATGTTTTTTTTATATATTTTATTTACAAATTCAAAATTACTTATCTATCTTATACGAATAATCTTATTTTTTCATTATCCCTGTACTGAAGAAATTACCGTATACATATCCCAAAGGTTAACTGCTAAAAATACCTTAAGGCATAAAGTTTGCCTCTTCTAAACTTTTGTAGTTAATTGTGCAAAAAATAATTAATTTTATTCATGCTAAAGCTCAGCCAGGATGCTTTTAAAATTTCCTATATTATAATTGACTAGTTTATTCCTTCGACTACATTGCAATGCATAATGCCCTTCACTTGTGCGCATGACACACTGTAGAAGGATTTACCTGTTTGTTTTACGCTTGATATATGACAGCATCCCACCTGCATCATGTCACTTCACGATCTTTATATTAGCAAGTGGTGATACTACACCGGATCGATACACTCTGTACCACTACCTATTACTCTTTATCATACGAAGAGCGATTAAAAAAGTAATGTTAATTAGTACAATAAAACAACGATTCTAGTTTAAATTTAATTTATTTTCTACATAGTCGATACATTTCTATATAGACTCCTAACAAGTCGATACATTTAGTCCAACGTTTCTCTAAACCTAAACCTAAAATACCCTTTATAAAAAACTATCTTGGCTATCCCAAAATGCCTCTACAGCAGCCATCATCCTGAGGTATTCCTTGAGCCGAGGAAACAAACAAAAGTCGCTGGGGGCTAAATCTGGAGAATAGGGCGGGTGTTCGACCAGTTCGAAGCCTGCTTCGCGAATGGGAGCCATCGCAACTTCGGCTTTGTGTGCAGGAGCGTTGTCCTGTTGAAACAGTCGTCTTATTTGATCAGCGTAGTAGGAGCCAGTTATAGTAGCTCCCTTTCTAGGTAATCAACCATTATGGTTCCCTCAGCATCCCAGAAAACGAACGCCATAATCTTGCCCATCGAGCTCGAGACTTTGAACTTCTTCGGCGTCGGTGAGGATGGCCTTTTCCAAGTCATCGATTGTGTTTGGTCTCAGGATCATAATGTTTCGTCCATGGTCACAAATCGAGACAAAAAAAATCTTTGTGAGCCTGGAACTTTGCAAGATTGGCTCTTAAAATATCAACTCGCTTTTTCTTTTGTTCGTCCGTTAACATTCTCGGTACCCAACGCGCGGATACCTTCTTCATATTCATTTTGCTGGTCAAAATGCTTTGGATGCTGTCATATGAGATCCCTGTGACCTCAGCTAAATGTCTGACGGTTACTCTTCGGTCTGCTAATATGATATCTTCGATTTTTTGCACGTTTTCCTCAGTGAGGGACGAGGTTGGGCGTCCCTCGCGATGTTCATCTTCTGTGGATGTTCTACCCAGCTTAAACTCTTTGCACCACCGTGCCACCGTAGAATATGGAGGAGCAGAGTCCCCCAGTGTCTCCACCAAATCAGGGTGTATATCTTTGGTAGCATTTTTTTTTCAAACAGAGGTACTTGATGACGCATCTCACTTCGTGTTTCTCCATTTTCGTGTTGTCGCTCCGACTGCTGATATTCAAATTAATGTAGCTCCTCCAAATGTAGGATGTCATTTACAATTTTTTAGCTGAAAAGTAGTAAATTTTTTTGGAGTTTTATCTTTATTAAAAATACCCGTTTATCATACTTTTTGTAATACCTTTTTGATCACACCTAGTAAATGCTTATGAGGTGAATGTTATCAGTGCGAAATGCTTTATTCAAGCATAATTTCGAAATCTTAACCTGCGCAAACCACGGCAGACGGGGATTCACACTTTGCATAGAGCGGTTTCGTACCCGTTGCATTTAGATCTTTCATTAAAATAGTTGGGACGTATGCTACTGGCTGCAAGTATAGTACGGACAAATAAAATAACTATAAAATTAATGAAATAAAGCGTAACTATTTTTAATATTAAGACCTGAGCCGTTTTTTCAGTCGTAGACACGTATCACCAGGCAAGGTCCAAGTCCTGTCATAGTACGAGTACAAGGAAAATATCAGGATTAAATAAATAAAATTGACAAAGAGAGATCTCTCGAGTTTTTAGTGTAAATATAATCGAACTATTAATATTCTATTAATTGAAAACAATTAGTTTGGTGTGTATTCATTTTAAATTCGTTTATGTGGAGATAGTTAATACAACTGACCCATACGGTTTCCATTTTGCTTGTTTGCGTATGGAACAAATTGGATATAGTGAGGTGAATCAACGTTGATGATTAATTAATGGTGCGTGATGAGTGTACGAAATACGAGTAATACCATTAAAAGTTTATTAATTAGACCTTATTCTTCAAATGGATATTTCCGGATATATACCGATAGAGTAATCTGTTATTTTAGAAGTTTTCTTTTACTTTGCTATCATAACTAAATAAGTATATTTTTTTTACATTTCTATACTAAGCTACTAAAGTGCTTGTATCATAGAAACAGGACAATCAAAGTACATATATCAAAGATACATTGGTACCGGTGGGTAGTCCCGATAAGCGTGACCATTGCACTGCCACTAAACCACGGTCGCCTCATATTATTGATAGTATTGATATATTATGTATGGTATTGATTCATTGACGGTTAAAAATTCCATAAGAGTGGTAGGCAGGCCGTTGCTGGTAATTTACCAGTCTGCCGATTCGGGGTAGTATTTGTACCATCACTTTCAAGTATTACCACGGTTAAGCGCTTCGACCAAAGCAACTTTTACTTAAAAAATTGCCGATTCCAACTAGGCTGGTAATGGATGCAATCGTTACCTGTCTTTATTTTAGTGTAGTGTAATAGCAGTCACCTCTATTATTGAACAGCAATCAATCTAAATACCAGGAGCAGTTAAAGTGGAGCTTCAATGAAAAGAAATAAAGAAATGTTATGAATAACCTAACCTGCCAGCCTATGTGTTCTCTCCATCCTATGACGTTGGATCCTTCAAGCGATGCGTGAAGAAGCACTTTAGGCCGGCATAGTGGCGGCGGCTGGGGCAGTCGGGAACTAACTCGGTTATTCTAGTCGTCGTCACTCTTGGACCTCCTCCTGCTTATCATCAGGCGGGTCGAGGTTCAGATGTCGTGTCACAATAAATAAAAAAAAACCTAACTTAAAATATCAAGCCTTACTTTATGAAGAAATAGGCAAAACGATTATTATCAATGATCACGATCTATGTTCACAATACTTTTAATACAAAATCTATGGTTAGGAACTTAGGAACTCTATGGTTAGGAAACTATATTGTTTAATAAAGGGCACAAAAATAAAGGTAAGTAAACGTTCCCGAATGAAAAACCCTTAAAACGTCAAAAACCAAAGATAAACAGCACTCCATATTATGTTATAAAAAATTAAACACCTTTAGGAATACGGCCGCCTTCTGAATATTTTATTGCATTTACACCAAAGGTGTTTACAGGGTCAACGTAGGCAACGTTTCACTTTGAGAATCGTTAAGTGTTTTCGAAAGTCGCCATTAGGGTGAAATATGAATTGATGGGCGTCGAGCGAGGCTGCGTAGTCATCGGAATATAGGGGCCTCTCTATATCTAATATTAAAACAGAGAAGTACGTGGAATCGCATCATAATTATTTTTACTTAATGAAGTTGATACTATAAACTTTATTTAGTAAAAGTCATAGTCATAGTTACTATGCCGGTCAAAGGCTGAGGCAGCCGTGAACAATCCGGTTTTTCCAGTCGTCGTGGACCTTCTCTTGCTTATCATCAGGCGGGTCGAGGTCAGATGTCGTGACACAATAAAAAAAAATACATAGAATGTGTACAAAATATTACCTGATATCTCTGTTAATTAAACATTACTGTATACAAAAGTATACTAATGTAGTTTTACATAATTTTAATTCTGCTATTTTCGTTTATTTATTTCAAAAAATTATATATATTTTTTTCGTTTCAAATGTAACTTTTAATTATACAAATGAAGTATATAAGTATTTGTATGATTAAAAGTAAAGTAGAGTTAATACTATTGTTGTAGAATTAATTATTATATTTTATTTGTTTAAACTTTTTATATAACCTATTTTTTGTACATTCATTTTTATATAAAATAGAATTGTCACTTATGATTTATGTCACATTTGTCAAAAGAGAAAAAAGTAAAACAACGTTTTTCAACATAAGCCTTTTATTTATTAAAAAGACTTTCCCTACATAAGTGGTCCTTCTCCAAACGAACACCAGCGATGGAAACGCGCTCCACGAAGAAGAGAGTCGCCAGCGAAACAGAGGCACCGAAATCGGTGCGGTCAACGGGAGCACGTAAGCCCACCACACACTCGGAGGGCGCTCCAACGACCGCCTCGTCACGCCCACCCTCGCAGCACTCACGGACAGCTTCCACACGACGCAGTACCACCAGCTCTTCGGAATTAAGAGCACAAAGGTTAGCCGCACAAGCTCTTTTTGCACGAGAAACGGCAGATGTCGAACGCCGCATCGCTTTAGCCGAGCACAAAGCAGCCGAAGCTCAGCTTCAGGCCAATTTAGCAGCTATAGAGGCTCAAGCCGACAACAACCAACGTAGCGTTTCTGGATCAAATGTATCAGAATGGCTACAATCGATCGATTCGCATCAGGAACCGCAACCTCAATTTGAAAATCTGCAAATTGAGGCTGAAATTCACGTTGAAAATCATACAAATTTTAACAGACTATCCCTGCAGCCACGACCGCTGCCCGCGTTACCGAGCTTATCCGCAGGAACAAAACTCAACACGTTCGCGGTAGCTGCCACGAGTCCAGCGCCGCCACCCGCGTCCATGTTACGAGCGCAGCTGTACGCCGCCGACGACACGTTTCACCCGCCGACGGCAGCGAATGCGACAAACGCCGCGCACGTTAGTACTACTGCTCATTCACAAGGTTTTGTTAATAAAGGTGCCCAACAATTCCCCACACATTCATCAGACATTACCAAATTAGCCGACGCAATAGTTTCTTTATCAAAAATAAACAAAGCAGATGGGAAACTATTTTGCCTTCATTTGACGGGAGAATTCCTTCCGAATTCCTTGCATTAAAACGCATCTTTAATGACACCAAAGATGCGTACACACCTGCCCAGAATGTGGCTCGACTTAGTCACGTGCTGCGTGGCGCAGTGAGGGAGGCTGTGGCTGTCCTGTTAATCTCAGCGCAGTGTCCGGAAGAGGTGCTAGACGCCCTAGAGATGCGCTACGGCCGACCTGAATTAATTGTACTACAACAACTGACGATTATGCGCTCCTTGCCACGTCTAGGATTTGAAGGTAAAGATTTAAATTTATTTGCCTGCCGAGTACGTAATTCTGTAGAAACAATTAAACTTTTAGACCAAAAAAGTTACCTCGAATCACCAGAGTTAGTAAACACACTACTGGGAAAATTAACCCAAATTTTACGTGTGAGATGGACGGATTACGTCGCCTCACAGCGACAAGATTCTCCGCGTTTAGAGATGTTTTCGAGCTTTATTACGCACGAAGCGAACTTACAAATAAAATTCGGGTTCATTTCTGAAAATATCTCTTTTCACAAAGATAGGGTTATTAGTACTACAGTGACCCATACAACTCACCCAACTAAACAAACCAACAAACAAAACTGTCCTCTATGCGCACAGAAACATAAATTAAAACATTGCCCGGAATTTAAAACATTGAATGTTGATGAACGATGGCAACGTATTAAAACGCTAAAAGTGTGTTATCGATGTTTGATGAACACACCGCACACATTCCGCACTTGCAGTCCCAATATCTTATGTAAAGTGAATGGATGCAATAGACACCACCATCAGTTGTTGCATCAACAGTGTGCTGACGCACGTAGCTCCGATATTGGCGTCTCTCACGTTGGTACTAGCGGCGCTGTAGAGACGCAAACGCAACATGAAATGAACGATGTTACTCAATTCGTCGGAGCTACGAGTGACACACATTTGACACAACCCTACTTAAAAGTAATTCCGGTTACCGTAAGCGGACCTTTAGGTAGTGAACACACATATGCCCTTCTTGACGATGGTTCCACCGCAACGTTGATAGACTCTAGCTTAACCACTAAAATTGGAGCCATCGGTCAATCTGGTACAGTCAACATACATTGTGTCGGTGGACTTACAAAACAAATTGACGCACAATACATACAATTTGATATAAAGGGTCGTTTTGATGACACTATTCATCGTGTACACAATGTGAGGTCTATTGACAACTTAGGCTTAGCTTCACAAACAATATCTCAACGAGACATTAAGCAGTGCGCACACTTACACGATATTTCCCACCAACTATGTTATGAACGCGCCGTACCCAAACTCATCATAGGCGCGGACAACTGGCATTTGATTGTGGCGCACGAAGTACGTCGCGGTATACGCGCACAACCGGTCGCCGTAAGGTCCTCACTAGGATGGGTACTTTTCGGCAGCGCTAAGAATCGAATAACACGTGCTTTTGTAAATCATTGTTCTTTTAGTTTTGATTTTGACCGCGAAGTAGTCGAACGTTTAATTCGCGAGCAATACAAAATCGACTCCATCGGGGTCACAAAAAAAATTCCGCAGGGCGATAATGAGAAACGTGCGTTGAAATTGTTAGACAAGACGACACGTCGCTTACCATCAGGACGATTCGAAACAGGGTTATTATGGCGTGCCGACAAGCAAACTATTCCTAGCAGCTACAACTTGGCTTTGTCGAGGTTCCTCAGTTTAGAAAGGAAGATGTCAAAAGATGACCGCTATGCCGAACTTTACCGACAAAACATTCATGCCATGTTGGACAAAGGTTATGCCGAGGAATGTGACGAAAGTTCTTCCTCATCCACCTTGTGGTATCTTCCTCATTTCGGCGTGACTCATTCCAATAAATCGGGAAAACTAAGAGTAGTATATGACGCCGCAGCCAAGTCGCAAGGAGTAAGTCTTAACTCTTTGTTACTTACTGGCCCCGACCTACTACAGTCCTTACTTTCAATTTTATTTAGATTCCGGGAGGGTCACGTGGCTCTCACGGCCGATATCCGAGAAATGTTTTCACAAATAAAAATAAGAGAGGCGGATAGAGACGCACAACGATTTTTGTGGCGCGATCACTCATCGGAGACTATTAAAGTTTACCGCATGTCTTCCATGATGTTCGGAGCTGCATCGAGCCCTTGCACAGCTCTATACATAATGAAGAGGAATGCATTAGACTTTAAATCACAGTACCCATCAGCATATCACTCCATTTCATTTGATCATTACATGAACGATTTCATTACCAGTGTAAATACGATAGAAGAGGCATGTAAGCTGGCAACTGCCGTTGTTAACATACACAAACGCGGTGGTTTCGAGATGCGCGGATGGGTTTCAAACCAGCCGGCAGCACTATCACGCCTCCCAAGTGAGCTTATAGCAGAACAGAAACACATCAATCTCTCCACCGACGATAATCATGTAGTCCGAACACTAGGTTTGGTTTGGAACCCAGCTCATGACACCATTACGTTCAGCACTGGCATTCCATCACAATTACCAAATAAAATCACCAAACGTGATGCCTTGTCTCACCTAATGCGCGTGTACGACCCGATCGGGCTCCTTATGCCGCTGACAGTGAGAGGACGCATCATGTTCCAAAGAATATGGCGTAGTTCATTGGAATGGGATGACGAACTATCCCAAAAAGACTACGAGCAATGGTGTAAATGGTTCACCGATTTATACTTAGTAACGCATCTACAAATACCAAGATGTTATTTAAGTAAGCGCGACCCGATTCAGCGGGAGTTACATGTCTTTGCTGATGCAAGCGAGTTGGCTTTCGCTACCGTCGCATACTGGCGATTTACTTTGCCTTCTAGCGAGATCCAGCTCGCTCTTATCGGCAGCAAGGCACGTGTGGCGCCCCTAAAACCCGTGACTATTCCGAGGCTAGAGCTGCAAGGCGCCGTATTGGCCTCGCGGCTTGCAGCCACCATAAACGAGGCTCACCGGGAGAAGTCGACTAGTCGCACATTTTGGTGTGATTCGTTGACTGTCCTTGGCTGGCTTCGCAATGATGCCAGAAACTTCAAGCCGTTCGTAGCCCATCGAGTAGGTGAAATTCTAGAATCCTGTAATGTATCTGAATGGCGATGGGTTCCGGGTAGTTTGAACGTTGCTGATGATATTACGCAAGCTAAACCAGGAAATCTGGACCAAAGTAGCCGTTGGTTCCTTGGATTTGAATTCTTATTGTCCCCTAAAGAGAAATGGCCCACGGAACCACAATCCTCAATTGCTATCAACGCTCTGGGCAAAGAGGAACTAAAACCTGTACACGTCTATGCACAAAATGTTGCAACACCTACAATTTTACCACTTTCTGCAGACCCTACCCGTTTCAGTAATTGGTTACGAATGGTTAGGGCTACAGCATGTGCACACAAATATTTGAGAATACTCAGAGAACGTTGCATACGAAAACAGGGAGTAAACACTGAAACAGTAATCTGGACACCTGGTTTCATCTGCTCCTATACACTTTCAACTAACAACATAAACACTAACACACATTCAATTTTAAACACACACTTGCACAGACCATCAACTGCACACAACCTACATCTATCAAAGATCCACATTCTTAAACGCAGTCAAGTAACTTTGTTTAGTAAAGAGTTAGGGTGTTTTCAATCTAACCAGCCAATACCGTCTCACAGCAAGCTGAGAAGCCTAACACCTACACTCGACGATAACGGACTACTGCGTGCAAACGGACGAATAAGTGCAGTTGAGGACAAAGATTGTGATTACAATAGACCTATAATTCTAGATGGAAAATATGCAGCTGTTCGACTTTTATTAATGGATTACCATGTACGCACTACGCATGGCAATGATCAAGCAAATATCAACGAAATAAGACAGATATACTGGGTCTTTAAACTTCGCACAACAATAAAATTTATCTCCCGAAACTGCAAAGTGTGTCAAATCCGCAACAATTGCCCGATATTATCTCCGATGGGCAATCTTCCACAAGACAGGCTCGCACACCATCGGCGTCCCTTCCCCAACGTCGGTCTTGACTATTTGGACCTGTACATGTGACAGTCGGTCGGAGCACATCAACAATTTATGTAGCGCTATTTACCTGCCTAACTATAAGTGCGGTACACCTGGACGTGGTGGATTCTTTAACAACAGACTCTGCACTCCTCCACCGAAGCAACACTGATCACACTCTACGAAGGAGACCTGGTGCGCCTACTCTTCTTCCCCGTCAACAGCCAATGCAGTCGACATCACGTGGGAGATTTGGTACTCTCCCGAGGGGACAATGGCCAAGAGGACGAGTCGAGAGGATCTACCCTGGTAAAGACGGTGTTGTGAGAGTGGTAGATGTCCAAACACGGACAGGTACATTGAGATGCCCTACTCGCAAAATTGTACCCTTAACAACCGGATCGGCATAGACGACGGTTCACAAGAGGGGGCAATTGTGGTCCGTCGACTGTGCGGAAATAGTACTCATTGTGTGAGTGCCTCACAAGAGGGGGCGATGTTGTAGAATTAATTATTATATTTTATTTGTTTAAACTTTTTATATAACCTATTTTTTGTACATTCATTTTTATATAAAATAGAATTGTCACTTATGATTTATGTCACATTTGTCAAAAGAGAAAAAAGTAAAACAACGTTTTTCAACATAAGCCTTTTATTTATTAAAAAGACTTTCCCTACAACTATAATATGAATTTCTCATTACGGTTTAAAATATTTTATGTATTTATTTTTAAATTCAGCATTTATTCTCTATATTTGATCTCCTAGTATTTACAATCGTGAATCTTGATGATATTTGTCACCACTCTCCTCGTTGTTACACTATCTTCCGCGACGTCGATCGCCTTATTTAGGGCTATGGACTACTTGTTCCGACCAGTGTATTGGGCTCCAGCGGCCTTTTTCCCTCGGAATTTCCGGTTTGTTGAAAGTTGCTTTTTCAGATTCTGCCCATACATGTGGCCGTAGTTTTGACGATACGCGTGGCGCTTTGATTAACACACCAGTACGTCACGCGTAAAGTCCCGGGTTCGGTTCTCGTTTAGAGCAAAGAGCATGTCGTCAAAATGTAAATAATATAATTAATAAATGTACCAGAAACATTTTCAAAATGAAAAATTAATTTTACTATACATTTTTGGCCGGCATAGTGACGGAGACCGTGAACTAAGGCGCCTTTTTTAGTCGTCGGCATCCTTAGATGTCCATCATGCTTACCAACAGGCAAGTTAAGGTCAGATGTAGACAATAAAAAAAATACAGATATAAAAATAAGGTTTGATAACGACTCTACGGTTTCGTTATAGCAAATGCGCATAACCAAGTAAGACGAGCTAGCATTTCATGATTGATTATGTCGTATTTTGTTACAGGGCCTTTCATTTGACGCCACAAGCGATCATACAACACTATAATTTACACAGAACAAGACGGTTTTAACAAAATGGACGAACGAAACGCACAATTCAAAATATACAGAAATGATAATATCCATACAATTACTAAGGATAATGGCGTGGGTAGGGGAGTTGGTAATAGATATGAAGATTTAAAAGGTATTATGTTTATTTCGTGTTTATTTGGTTATTCAATATTATGTGTTAAGTATCTTCGATACATTTATTTAATTATAAACGTGGGTCATACGGCATAGTGACGGCGGCTGAGGCAGCCGAGAACAAACTCGGTTTTCTCAGTCGTTGTCACTCTTGGCCCTCCTCTTGCTTATCATCAGGCGGGACAAGATCAAATGTCGTGTAACAAGAAAAAAAAATGTGGCCATTAATAATAAAATTATATAAAAAAAACCATTAGGCACGGTTTTTAAAACAATTCGGTACGGAAACTTTTCGGAAGTTTGTTATATTTTGATATGTGCTAAAGTCATAGAATTTTCTTGGATTTTGCGCAAACATTGATTTTTAGATTTAACAAATATTATGCGGGTTACTATCGTTAATGATTGTACAATTTTTATTCCGACGTTTCGAGAGCTTTGCAGCCATCGTGGTCACGAAGAGATAGCAATAACATAGTTTAAAAAATTGTGTCGTATGAAAAAACTAACCAATTTCAAAAAATATTGGAGTCATATTTTTTTATAAATAAGTGAAAACAAAAATGCCAATGACTTTATTTAATATTTGGTAATGAAGCTTTATGTATTTGTCTATGTATTTGTAATACGGTGACTGAAGCAGCCGTGAATAAACTCGGTTTATTCAGTTGTTGTCACTTTTGGACCTCCTCTTGCTTATCATCAGGCGGGTCGAGATCAGAAGTCTTGTCACAATAAAAAAAAAAACCTAAATTATTACATTAGAAAACATCAAACCGGGATCGAAGGCACATCAATCAATCAATCAAATTGTCACGCCTTTTTCCCACAGGGATAGGCAGAGACAATGGAGCGCCACTTACCACGATCCTTACACAGCTCCCTTGCTTCCTTCACATCCACAATTCTCTTCATACAGGCTCTGTGGTTATGGGCACTAGGCAACCTAGCTTTTTTAAGGATGTCTCCGATTTGGTCAGAAAACACTCTCCTGGCACATCCCTTGAATATACCTATATAATATGGTATACGGTTTTAATGGATAACCATAATAAAACATATCTATTACTAGATTAAAAGAAATCAAATAATTTCGTTTATGAAAATCCTCTTTGAAATATTAAAAAAATATATAATCAATAATTTTCAAAGAACCGATGTAATTGAAAATACCTAATCATTTTTACATAATTCCCTTGAAAAGAAAAAAATGGTTTTGAAGTTATTTATGCGGCATTCCAAGGATTTCTAATAATGTCTTAGTATTCCATAACTAATTTCTTCTTTCATGACGAATAATTTTAGGTCATTAAGAATATTTTAATCATTTTTTTTTTTCTACTTTAGCATTATTCCTTTTCTTTTAATCTTGTCTTCGTGAATAAATTGTTTATTAGTATAACTTTAGTTTTTTGTTTGTAGTTTTTTTATAGATAAATGCAAATTCATTTTATAATAATATCTAAATGGTATTAACATATTTAATCCAGAGAAAAAATAATCATAGATGAGTGGAAAGATAAACTAGTGACGATCTAGAAGTTTGTTGTTTCTTAGTTGTATGGGGACATTTTTAAAAGACAGGGGTCCGCTTTACCTCTACGAGTAGCTTTGCATTCTGTAAGAAGTAAATCGTGAAGTGAAGGAAGCGAAAGAGTTGTGTCAGGATCGCGGAAAGAAAACTTTGTGGAAACTCTTGTGGAAATAAGGACGTGATCGTCATAATCGTCAAGATTCAAAAAAATTTTTTTTAATTTTTTTATTAATTTATGTTTCTATATTAAGCTACTAAACTGCTTGCATCATAAAAACAGGACAACCAAAGTACATTATATAACAGGTTCAAGAGTCCTCACAACTAAAAAAAACTTCTCAGTTTAGGGTTGTCTCATTCGCCGCTGCGTTGCCAGTCAAATGTGCTTCTTTACGCTTCGCTTTCGTTGCACAGATGTAATTAAAAATATTTGCACAAATAGTATTCTTGGCAAAGAAGATTAATATTTTTTTTACGGTTTGTTAGAGATACACGGACCGGAGATTACGGATAAAGATGGCGCCTTATTGGACAAGCACGACAGTTTCTATATAACTACAAAGAGCCTACTTGTTTTATTTCAAATTATGGGAGTTATGCCAATTATGAGAGTGCCTAGAGGTAGGTCTCCAATCGTTGTTTTTGTTATTTGCAATTTTAGGAAAATAATTTAGTATTCCGTTATTTAAAAAAAAACATTATGACTGCTTATTGAGAAAGCACATAAGTTTTCTAAAAGAGCTATTAGCGTAAAAGTTCATACATGGACAAAGCAAGATAATTTTATTTATATTCTAGTTACTTTAAAATAAAATTTGCTACTTTTTATCTTTCTACCTCTAAAGATAAAAATTAGAAAGTCTTTTGACGACAGGCGTGGACGAACGGTTTAGCGACTGGTTTGTTGCGCGTAAAGTCCCGGGTTCGATCCCCGGTCGGAGCAAATATTTGTTTCATAGCTTTTATTTGTAATATTTAATAATATAAAATATTGCAAATATTTGTAAATAAAAAAAAAAGAGATGGATATTTGCTTCGGGTCTGGTTATCAAAGAGTGGTAGGCAGTGGTACCCAGTCTGCCGATCCGGGGTAGTACCACCACTTACAAGTATACAGACCGTGAAGTGATTTGGTCACGTTTCGGGATCAGCTTGTAAGTTGCCGGTTCCATCTAGGCCGGCATAGTGGATGTGATTGCTACTCACAGTTATTGAATTGTAGTAGCACATTCATTCATGGACCACACTTTGGCTTAACATCAAGCGGGGTGCTGTCATATGTCGAGTCACAATAAAAAAAATAAAAAAAAAGTTTATTTTTTCTATTATCATCAAAGAAACAAACAAGTACTGCTTAACGGTACCAATGTATCTTTGATACAAAGCAAGTTTACTGTCGTACAGTGTCATGAACTGTATAGATTACATAACTAGTAATTGTAAACCATTTGTTTGTAGTTTTATACACAACTAGTTATTTAAAACAACTATTGTACTTATGTACACTTTTATCATGATGACTTCATAATATTTAATGCAAAATAATACTTTAGTTATTGCATCTTATAAGACAAAGTGTACAAGGAAGTTTGTCACATATCGCCCTCTTTTCTTATATAATGTGAAAGGACTTTCAGAGTCGTTAAAGAATATGACGCGCTAGTAAAACTTGCTCTCTGAAAGTCCCACGTTTTGCTTTCAGACGCGCAGACAAGTATACGAACGACCTACAATTGGATATCTAAGGCAACTTTATGGGCCTATCTAGTGTGGAGTTTGGAATGTATTATCGTAGTACAAGGTTAGTTTTATGACTTTAAATCTCTATAAAATAAAGGCTTGCGTTTGTCACTATTTTCCCAATACCTATATCCTAATGGATAATAAATGGATCAGGCTCACATATCTTACATACTAATGCAGTATTATAAATTGAAATAGTTTTCACGAAAACAGTTTTTACTATTGCGACATTTGACCTCGACTTATCAATTGGTAAGGCCAAGGAGAAGGCCAAGAGCGCCGACAACTGAAAAAACCGAGTCAGCTCACGGCTACTTCAGTCGACGTCACTATGCTGGCCAATAATTGTACGAACAATAATAATTAAATCTAATATCCTAGAAGAAATCAAACACCGAAGACATCCTTAAGGAATCTCAGTTGCTGTAGAGCTTGTATGAGGAGGATTGTGGATGTGAGGGAAGCGAGAGTGTTGTGTCAGGATTGTGGCAAGTGGCGCTCCTTTGTCTCTGCCATCCCTGTCAGAAAAAGGCGTGACAATTTGATTGATTAAATAAAATAAAACATTTTATACAATAGGTAACATAAAAGAAGAACTAAAATTAAAGTAACATTTTGGAGCTAAAAGAATTTTCTACTATCAAAACCATTACCTAAATTCGTAGATAATTCAGTTACAAAAAGTTATCTCTTACTTTTTTTTCAGTGGGACTAGAACGTTTTACCAATTTCCAAAAAAGCTCGTATAAAAGGTTTGATGAGGTTATTTACAATGTTATTTTCTTGAGCATTTTGATCCCGCATTTTCTCCTGCCCATCGCATCATGGAGACATGGCCCTCAAGTTGCTATTTTCAAAAATATGTGGACTCATTATCAGGTTGTTCCATAAAATCATACTTTTTAGTTAATATCAAGTTATATTTTTATGTTCTTTCTATTATATAGAGTAAAAATTTCCAATATTTTCTTAAAAAATAAATTCTTAGGTTTAGTAGACAGATATGGGTGATATTCTGCCTCATGTTGGATTTGAGTTATTGATTTGTAGTAGCAGTGACATTCATTCATGGACCACACTTCGGCCTATCATCAAGCGGGGTGCTGTCATATGTCGAGTCACAATAAAAAAATAACATAAATAAAGCTTGAAAGTTGTAAAGGCTAGATATTTTCGGAATTCAAACCCAGGCCTTTTAGTTTAACCACTACACAGAGCATATTTTTATCTATCCAATTTTCATTACTAATTTACAAAGTTTTATTACATACTACTTAGCATTGGAATTGGGCAAATTTAAAAAAATATAATAATTTTTTATTTATTAAATATAACAATTATAGATTGCTTTGGTATATTTTATTACAATAGATAATAATATATTTAAGACGTTATATATTAGTACAAATACCAATAATAAGAATAAAAATATTAAATAATATTTTCAGTTAAAATATCTCAAAATAACAGGAACACCGATAGTTTTTCCGAACTTATATGTTCTGACATGGGGCCTGTGCATTTTTTCGTGGGGTCTGAGTTTCCTCGTGATCCTGTCTCAACATTATTTACAAGATGACTTCGAACTGTGGCATTCATTCGCTTATTATCACATCATTGCTATGTTAGATGGATTCTGTTCTCTTTGGTAAATAACACTAAATACAACGTGGCGCTTCAATGGCAATATTTACTCAATACACGCGTACGATTTCGCATTTTACTATTTAAAAAAAAAAACAAACTCATCTAATCTATAAACAAAAGAAAAATAAATGCGATAAAACAGACCCACCCATAAGATAGGCGCTCTGCCCAGTATGGGTCCACATTCCACCTCGATTTTTTCCTGGATGACAGTACACAATTTTGAAGCTCCTATTATGTATTTGTTTTTTACTGTGAATAAAGTTTTGTATTTGTAAGAATAATACTGAATGTGCGTAAATACAGAAATTGCAGAAAAAAACATAGATAGTGCTTTTATGTCGCGTCGCTGTCAGCGAATAACGCGGGCGCGCACAGCCTGGATGATACTAACTGTGGTTACTTTATTATAGTATTTATTGTAATTGACGTATTAATTTTACGTAATACTGTTAAAATAATAAAGCCCTATCTGTGGTTTTAATTAATGTCGCCACCGTAGCGCCACGCAGTATTTAATAATATAATATAATAAGGACTTTAGTGATTTTCATAATGTTTGCGAGGTTTTTAAATTAATTGAAACTGGAATCTGACTCGACTTGCCTGACTCCTCTTGCATACACTATAAAGCGACAAAAATAATTATTTTACTATAAGAAGTGCTCTAGTGTAAACGTTTGCACTGCGTGAGATACATCGACGCGACACCGCTTATTGCGTCGCGTCTTCGTAAACTCGACCTAACAATATTATAGTAGACAGTTAGTCGATGATTATTTGCTCTGTCCACCGAACCGATGTAGTACTTAAAGCACGTATCTTGTTTCGAGAATAGCGTGAAAGTTTCCGGTTCCAACTAGGCTGGCATAATGGATGCGATTACTACTTGCAGTTATTTAACTGTATTAGCATGGACCGATCTGCAGTATACTATCAGGCAGTATACTGCTGCAATAAACTGAAACGAGTTTTGCATTTTATATATAATAAAATTGAGTTAGAATATGTAGAAGATCAAATTAGAGTGTCAATTTTATTGACCTAGTAAAATTCCGACCACATTATTTTTATATCTAGCACAGATGACTACGTGTATTTAGTTACAATGTAAAGCTCAACACTAGATATAATTATATTAGTTCACCTTATATCAATCAATCAATCAAATGGGCACGCCTTTTTTCCACAAAGATAGGCAGAGACAATGAAGCGCCACTTGCCGCGATTTTGACACAACTCCCTCTCTTCCTTCACATCCACAATTCTCTTCATACAAGCTTTACGGTTATGGGCACTAGGCAACCTAGCTTTCTTGAGTCTCAGAGATATTGCATGTAATAACAACATGGCAATATGTAACGTAGACATTTAAAAAACCTGCAATGAAAGTAGTGTACAAGTATCTATCCATAAGCTTTGGGTAGCTTAGTAGTTATCAGAGAGCTGTAGCGCATTAAGCGAAAAACAGTATTCGATCCTGACCCGGGTCTAATCGCCCGGTGTGCCCAGTTTCTATAAATTATTCATGATTTTCTATTATTTATGGACAGTAATAATTGGAATATGTCAAAAATAAACTTAAAAAATCTCTAATAAAAATTCGAAAGTAACGGAATTTGAACCTATTTTATTAGTCAAAAACTATATTAGTTGCCTAGTGTTCACAACAGTAGAGCTTGTATAAACAGAATTTTAGATGTGAGGAAAGCTAGGTAGTTCTGTCAGGATCGTGTCAAGTGGAACTCCATTATGGCGTGAAAATTTTATTGTTTTTTTTTATCACTAGCAGCAATAAATCCTGTAAAAAGTAATTTAACTTAAAAATGTCATAAAGAATAATATTTAATATTTAAATAGGTAACGTACCAATATATTTATTATTTTTTATATCTCTCTCTTATTGTACTTGCAGGTACATAAATTGTAATGCATTCGGCACTGCCTCTAAGGGATTGGCAATGAACTTGCATAAGGCCTTAGAGGCGGAACATCCGTCATTGAAGTTGGCACAGTACCGACATCTATGGGTTGATCTATCACACATGATGCAACAACTTGGTAAGAAGAAATATGTGGTAGGCAAAACCAAAGAATGGTAGGCAGTGGTACCCAGTCTGCCGATCCGGGGTAGTACCACCACTTACAAGTATACAGACCGTGAAGTGATTTGGTCGCGTTTCGGGATCAGCTTGTAAGTTGCCAGTTCCAACTAGGCCGGCACAGTGGATGTTATTGCTACTCACAGTTATTTAATTGTAGGCGACGACAGGCGTGGACGAACGGCCAGAGATTATTTTTTGGTGCGCCTAAAGTCCCGGGGTCGATTCCTGGTTGGAGAAAATATTTGTTTCATAGCTTTTATTAGTAATATTTAATAATTATATTAAATATTACTAATATTTGTTAAAAAAAAATGCTTCAAAACCACTGTGTCTTTGTAATTTTTATCAAGCAGTTTAGCTTAGTATCAATAAATATATATTAATTTCATAGTAAACGTAAGTTATTTCTCAGGTCGAGCTTATTCGAACATGTATGGAATTTATTGTATGGTTATATTTTTCACAACGACAATATCATTGTATGGGGTTCTTTCTGAAATATTGGACAGTGGTCTCAGTTATAAGGAAATGGGGCTGGTAGTCATTGTCGTTTATTGTATGACGTTACTCTTCATTATATGTAATGAAGCTCATCACGCATCGAGAAAGGTAAGTTAATTTTTTGTCGCACGACATTTGACTGTTCCGTCAGATGTTTAGCTGAAGTGCGGTCCTTTATTTATTCATTTATTTATTTATTTATTAAAGGTGTATACAACAGAATACAACCTTTACCTGAATTTATTTGAACATAATTTAAAAATCAAGGTTGTATCCCATTACTGCATACACACAGCATCAACAGTTGCAATTGAGGGTAACAAAAACAAACAAACAAAACAAACAAAGACAGCAACCAAGACAAGGACAATAACTATATATAAAAAATTAAAAAAAAAACAATAAAATCCCAATACATATTTTTTAAATAACTAAGATTAATACATAAAAATTAACAAATTGATACGAAACTATTAGGTTTACTGGGTGGCAGACTTCTCGAGGACGTCGGTGACGCCCCTTTTAAAGGACGAGAATTTGGGATTAAATATATCTAATTTATCCTTATGATTATTTGCCATTTCGTTGTATTCCCGACACATTCTCACAATAGGGTTGTAATAGGAATATTTAAGGCGACACATTACTATGTGGCCTAGTTGAAACCGGCAACTTATAAGCTGATACCAAAACGCTACTGAGACTCTTCAAGAGTACACTTAAAAGTGGTGGTACTACCCCAGATCGGCATACTGGGCACCACTACCAACCACTCTTTAGACAACTAGTACTTTGAGTAAACTTTATATTTATAGTGACTAACAACCGGTTGTACCAAAAATTTTAATTTACGAATTTGTGAAAAGTATCGTATAAGTAAAAGAAAAAAAGAAAAATGGGTTGTTCCACTCTTTAACTTCACATTTTACATTTACGTTTAATGGATATTTTATACAGAGCTAAAGGACATCATTCAATTTGGGTTTCTATGTACTACTTTTGTTATTTCTAACAATAAAAACATATATAAATGGTAGTTTTAATATAAAATTATTAACAACCCAATTCACGATTTCGCAATAGTAAACGTAATAGAATGAGTATAAAGGAAACCAAATTCGTAAATTGAAACTTTTTTGGTACAACCGGCTGTTAGTCGTGTTTCTGGATGAATTAAAAGCTGCCGGTTCCAACTATGCAAGCATAGTGAATACGGCTGCCACTTGTAGTTGTATTACTGTAATATAGCAATCACCTCCTTTCATTTTATATTTTTTATACATAAGAAAACTGTCACATTTATGACTACCTAAAGCAAACATTGTTCGGAAACATGTTCCTAGAAATTGAAAGAGTTTCTAGTAAACAAGCAATATATTATGTACGTCATATGAAAATCTTAGTGTTTACTCAAGACTCTATATGCCTGGATTTATATAAGATCTACTAAGTTCTAGTTTATTGTACCTTGTTGCTGCGTCTGTTGTTCGAAAACTTGTACCTGTTTATAGACCGCAGTGCAGCTTTTAATTAGAAGTGACAACCCTATATAATAATAACAATAAATAAAAACGTTAATCTTGAATTGTAGCTACGGTATGATAGCTGGCGGGGCGGGTTTGTCGATTCAAATTATACCGACATATTGGATGCAGTTATTATTTATTTTGTATCCTTTAATTTACACAAATAAACTTATAAACAAAATAATTAAACTATAAATAAATAATAATACCCTCTAGCGACGCTCCATTAGACATAGTCCCAAGGAGACTGGCAACAAGGCGCGTAATACGTTGGCAGAAATAATTGTCAGCCTTTCTGTCTCCAAACTTCTTTGTCGACCGCTCGGACAACTCATTGACCAGGCGCTTGGCTAAATTTATAATAATAATTTATTTATTATTGCTTTGGCGTTTATTTGTGAACGACATATGACCGCACTCCAGCTCATTTGTCGAGCCGCAATAATATATATATACATATATCGTTTCATCATCATCATTATCATCAGTCAGAAGGCGTCCACTGCTGAACATAGGCCTCCCCCTCAGAACGCCATTCCGAACGACAAGATGCCAGTTGCATCCACCGGTTACCTGTGACTTTCACTATGTCGTCAGTCCACCTAGTGGGAGACCTACCTAAGCTGCGTCTTCCGGTTCGTGGTCTCCACTCTAGAACCTTTCTTCCCCATCGGTTGTCGGTTCTTCGAGCGATGCGATATATCGTTTACTTCATTTATATCCTTTATTGTAGGTTGGTCTGGAATTCCAAAATCGCCTTCTGAACGTAAACTTAGGATCAATGGACAAAAGCACACAGAAAGAAGTGGAAATGTTTCTAGTTGCTATTGCCAAAAATCCACCAATAATGAACTTGGATGGATTTACAAATATTAACAGGGAGTTATTTACTGCGGTGAGTCTTTGCTCATTTCACTAAAAATACTCAGTCATAAAATATAGTATTCACACTGATATTAATAATAAATGAAATTAATAATATTGACCACAACACCTATATCTGAAAGATGTTATTTCTTTTTTATATATCATTTAAATATTAATATAAATGACATTACCCGCCTGAAGTTAAGCTGGAGTGAAGTCCATTAAGACGACTTTTACTACAGTTAGTAGTGTTCACTATCGAGGCCTATTTGAAACTGGCAACTTACATTTGATCCCAAACCTGACAAAGTCACTTCATGATCTGTACACCTATACGTGGTGATACTACCCCGAATTGGCAGACTGGGCACCACTTCCTACCACTCTAAAATACCTTAATAAATGAAATAATATAAATGTATTTATTATCTATAAATGAAATAACCTTAATAAATTTTATTATTAATTACAGAATATCTCATATATGTCTACTTATCTGATAGTACTAATGCAATTTAAATTAACATTGGTACGTCAAAGCGCCAGAAGAGCTATTAGGACTGTAATCAAAGCCATATTTAATACAACCACAACACCAGCTGAATCAGATGACGAGTATGAGGATGACTAAATGAATGTACCAGTATAAGGAGAATGCATTCTTTTATTTTCTTTCTGACAGTTCGAAATTAGTGACGCCCTCAAACGTAGTAAGCTTAATGATGTTAAGCTGAACAGCTTAAAAGCGAAAAAAAAAGTTTAAAAAGCAAATATTCCTTTTAACTTATTTTACAAACAAATTAACAACTTAGACGTCTAATTTTAACATAACTATATTAGAGGTTATTTATTATCTTCCATTAAAACAAAACAAAAAAAGAAATGCAGTGCTCAAGTCAGTCGATTGTAACAAATTGTATTTCCTTTTACCTTCATACAATACAAAAGAAAATAAATTGTCCGGAAATATAGTTCATACTTCTTTCACTGGTAAAACTACTTTAACATACCCACCCTCTTAGAGTAAGGAAATAATAGAGCACGAATGTCTCTGTACCAGTAGTTTGAATTGTAAGCAGTTGCTGCTATAGACTAATGGCGGTAAGTCGCAGACCTGGCAGACATGTAGGTACTTTGTTTTTGTTATCAGCAACATTAAAGCTGATAACAAAAACAAAGGGTACCACTACGAGTCGGCAGGCTAGGCAAATAATTAACAACTGACTGCCTACGATTCTAAACAACTAGCCGAAAGCAAATATAAGTGATTTTTTTAAAGAAAATATTTATTTTATTAACTATGAAATATTACAAATTATGTCATTAATCTAGATGAATTGAAGTCATACCTAACTCACTATCACAGGCATATTAGCGTATGTTGTTAATTTTTTCATACATTTCTATACTAAGCTACTAAAGTGTTTGTATCATAGAAATAGGACAACCAAAGTACATATATCAAATATACATTGTTACCGGTGGGTAGTCTCGAACTCGTGCTCTCTAGTTTGTGTAATGGTTACACTGCCACTACACCACGATCTCCTTTAAACCGTATTTTAAATACGATCATGAAATAATAGGAAGATAAATTTACTCATAAGAAACATAATAGATTCAACGTATATACCCAAAGGAGCGCCACTTGCCACGATCTTGACACAACTCCCTCGCTTCCCTCAGAATGTAAACAATTACATAAATATGCAATGTGATTGTAACTATTCATACCTTTGCTTACCGTTCCTATTCCATCATGCGTGCTCTATGTTGGTATTTATACCTAAAGCGAGCTCCTAATATAAATAGCAGTTGAAATGGAATAACTTTCCAAAAGTCACCTATGAATGAATTGGACGCAAAAGTTTTTAAGAATCAACTGTAATTTATAACAATGTTATAAACTTTTCAATCGTATAGGTCACGAATCAGTTTTAATCGGTTTGCTTTTTGCACACCGTCAAAAGCAAAAACCAAACCATTTTATAAAACTATTTAAGTAACTTAATAGTATATGAAATTCACAATGAATTTTAATTTAGCTTGATTTTGCGAGTGAGTATTCTTTGAGAACTTATAATTTTATTAAAATTATTTATGGTTATTAATTGTGTTTTGTTTTTAATTAAGTTCAAATAGTTTACTTATGTACAGTTAAGTGTTTTTAAATACTGTGAAACTTGAAAAAGTATTGTAGCCAAAGACCTTTTTTATTGTGACTTCGACATATGACAGCACCCTGCTTAATGTTATGCTGGAGTGTGGTCTATGAGTGGATGTCACTGCTTCTACAATTCAATAACTGTAAGTAGCAATCACATCCACTATGCCGGCCTAGTTGGAACCAGTAACTTACAAGCTGATCCCGAAACGCGACCAAATCACTTCACGGTCTGTATACTTGTAAGTGGTGGTACTACCCCGGTTCGGCAGACTGGGTGCCACTGCCTACTACTCCATGATTCCATATTCATTTTATTTACCTTACTTCTAATCCAGAGTAAATCATCGTTACTAATTGGTCTAAAGCAGCCAAAATCCTGATAGTGAATCAAAACGACGTAGGTATATGGGTCACAATTATAAAATGAAGTGACAATAGTGTATCAGATTTAAAGATAAAGATTTTTCTGCTGAAATATGGTTACATACAATGATATTTAGGTATTCTTATTGTGCATAAGATCATTGGCTAGAGATAAATTACGATTGCTAAAACTCCAAGTGTTTTTTACGTTTGATTGAATTTTGTTTTGATGTCCTCGTATATATTTTTTTAACTAAACAAATTATATTGATTTGTGTTTCTTTTGTTGTATCAGCATCGTGGAAAGTGGCTTATTGTATCTGCCTGTTTCTGTGGAAACTTCTTTAATTCTGCAATATCTTCGTGACCTGGAAGAGCAAACTCATCGACTAGTCCGACCTTTCCGTAGAACGACTTTCTTTCAAGATCTAACATGAAATTGGAGAAATAAGTTTGATTAAATCTTATTTCAATGGAAATAAGACTTAATCAAACTAATTAATTAGGTGTGGATTAAAATTTCGATTAAAATTAAAATGTAAATTATAAAGAGTTGTGTAGTCTATTGTGTAGATACAATTAATCAAATTGACACGCCTTTTTCCCTCGGGGATAAGCAGAGACAACGCCTCTAACTTTTTTTTATTAAGAGAAAACGTAATTAAAAGTAATAAATATTAGGATATTAAATCTAGAACACTAATAAATCTCACAATGGTATGTACAGTCTCATAAATCACATAAAGGAATATTAAACAAATCCCAAGAAATATGAATCCGCGTTTTGTAATAAATTCACTGAATATCTATTAAATTTTAATAAAAGTTTCACCGTTTATTTTCTCCTACACTTTTAATTTCACTATTTGCAGCAGATGCAAACGAGTAATGATGAAAAACCGGCGAATGTTTTGACTGCCATGATGTAATTTTGGGGAATTGTTTGAGTATGAATGTTATAGGAAATTCATTCTTAACATATAGAGCACTGGGTGTATAGTTGTGCACGCAAATGTGTTAAAGGAGCGGAAGAGTATGGTTCTCTATTTAGGTAACACAAAACCTCGAAGAGTCTGCATTGCAGTGCTGACTCCAGATTTCGTGATCCTCATATCAATACACACTGCAACATTGAAAGATTGTAGCTACGTTAAATCTAATAAAACGAGATCGGTTTACAGTCAAGATGTTTTTCTATTATACACATTCTTTTATAGAATTAGCTATACGTAAACCACACAATTTTATATAAGTTGAATAAATATAAATGGGTTTTAATTTGACGTTTATTTTAACATAATGTTTTTTGGACATTGTATGTCATTTTAAAGTGCTCTATTTTCTAGCATGTATTCGAATTTCATGAACCTAAACATCGCAACCTAATGCCGACTATCATATAACCGAACGTAGATGTATTCAACCAATTTCCGACTGCTGAAACTGAACATAGCGCCTATGCAACAATGAAATTTATAAAATTTACAAAAGGCAACTTAATGCCTTAAGGTTGCACAAACACAGCCGAACCATTCGTTCCTGAGCCTTTAGTCTCCGGTCCATTTGTCACACCTTAAGTTAGGGGGACATACACGAGCGATCCTCAGAGCCATACAGCGCTTTATCACTAGTAAGTGAGCGGTTGTGAATTTGTGAAAAGTAACCTCTTTTAATTATTTTTAACTATATTTATGACTGGATTAATTATTATACATTTTTAATAGATTTTAATAAGGAGGTTTATGTTATATTTTCTAACGGTTAAAAATGCTTCTTCACGCATCGATCGACGAGAACACACGAACTGGTAAAGCATTCCACTTGTCGATTGTTCTACATAAATTAAATACCTACAAACGTCAATAGCGGATACATCGTACATGTGACGCTCTTCTATATTATATGTTACGGCTGATATAGTTTCGCATCATTAAAAAATAAGATTTCTGCGCAGGTACAACGGTGTAACTTTTAAAATAAACATATAAATTGTAAAATATTTCATCCAAGTACCGATCAGTAAAATTGTAGAGAACCTTTCAATATTGAAAATTTATTATTCATGCTAATTGAATGTACAAAATCGAGACAGATTTGAATGAATAATAGAGCAGAACCGTCATAAAATCGTTAACATATATTTTTTTTTATTTTGTCATTCAATCGAACTGAAAATATGTTTAGGTATTGTTTGGATAAAGTTTTTTTTTTATTGTGACTCGATATCTGACCTCGTCTTGCCTAAACAAGGTCCGAGGACGCCCACGACTAAAAAAACGGAGTCAGTTCGCGGTTGCCTCAGTAGCCGTCATTATGCCGGCCAAAAGTGCTTATTCACGCATTGCTTGAAGAATCTAAAACTATAAAATGGGGAGAACACATGACCTGGTAAAGCGATTCACTTATATTATTTATTTTCGACAGAAATCGCGATTTGGTGGAGAGAGTTGTGGCAGGACTGTGGCAAGTGGCACTCCATTGTCTCGGCTTATTCATGTCTGGAAAAGGCGTGACATTTTTTTAAATTAAACTTTTTATCAATCAATCATATTCTCACGGCTTTTTCGGCCTTTCTTTCTTGAGGATGTCTTCGATTTAGTCGGAAAACACCCTCCTAGGCCTGCCTTGTTTAACGTATCCATTCATATGAGATTTATAAATACTTTTCGTCAATCTACTTTCACTCAACCTTTCCATGTGCCCAAACTATCGAAGCATTCCTTTGTCGATCACTACATACTCTTTCAAAACACATCTATCGCGGATCAAAAAAAAGCCCAATGTGACAGTAGTTTTTGATTCAAACAAATTTATTAGAGACACAATGAATCTACGACTAGTGTATACTAAAAATGTTTTTTAAGTAAATAAATTAAAATGGTTTCCTTTGTTGCAGTTTTAATTAAGATTCTAATTAACTCTAGAGCTAGATTATGCTTTTGTTGGTGACTCAAAATTTGTTTTATAATATACTTACTGCAGGTATCTTAATGTATGTAAATTAAAAACGTGTCTAGGTGGATTGTTTTTCGTCTTCACTTTATGAAGAAATTTATTAACATTTCTGGGCTGTTTAATCCGTCCATCCGTGGAAAATATAAGTTACGAATATACCCGTTCATGCAGTGAAGCCATAAAAACTGTCTGCTAGTAAAACCCAAATATGTTTAGAAGCAAAAGATTTGGAAAAAAAAAAACATAAACATCACTACCATCAGTATATCAACACGTTTTAAATCGTGTATTATGTATAATTTCTACAAAATGTCCGCCTTTAGCTTTTACACAAAGCTTAAATCCGTCGCACTATTTCGTTCGAAAGGTAAATTTGAAAAATATCTGCCACAGCTCTACGTTGCAGTGAGGTTTCAAATATGCTTTTTCTTCCAACACTCCAATTGATAGTTGGAAAGACCTGAAAGCCATTGGTAGGTCAGGTAAATCAAAAGACATTAACCAGGAAATAGTGGTAGTCACACCAATAAACATTAAAAACATGAGGCGACTGTGGTGTAGTGGCAGTGCAATGGTTACGCAAACCGAGAGCACGAGTTCGACTCTACCCACCGGTACCA
Organism: Tinea trinotella; assembly: GCA_905220615.1. Taxonomy (NCBI): domain Eukaryota; kingdom Metazoa; phylum Arthropoda; class Insecta; order Lepidoptera; family Tineidae; genus Tinea; species Tinea trinotella. Next base: position 9,646,377 of record HG992314.1, read on the forward strand.
ATGTATCTTATGTACTTTGGTTGTCCTGTTTCTATGATACAAGCACTTTAGTAGGTTAATATAAAAATACTTAAAAAAATAAACATTTGTAAAATATTTATTATGCGTAAATTTGAAAAATATCTGCCACAGCTCTACGTTGCAGTGAGGTTTCAAATATGCTTTTTCTTCCAACACTCCAATTGATAGTTGGAAAGACCTGAAAGCCATTGGTAGGTCAGGTAAATTAAAAGACATTAACCAGGAAATAGTGGTAGTCACACCAATAAACATTAAAAACATGAGGCGACTGTGGTGTAGTGGCAGTGCAATGGTTACGCAAACCGAGAGCACGAGTTCGACTCTACCCACCGGTACCAATGTATCTTATGTACTTTGGTGGTCCTGTTTCTATGATACAAGCACTTTAGTAGGTTAATATAAAAATACTTAAAAAATAATAAACATTTGTAAAATATTTATTATTTTGCAATAAAGATGTTAAGTAAAGTCGGAAAAGCGGTTCAAATTTCAAGGCATTTTCGACTTGTCCGTTTCTTAATAATATTGTTAGAAGTAATATATCAATCAGTCAATCAAATTGTCACGACTTTTCCCACAGGGTCAGGCAGAGAGCACCACTTGCCATGATCCTGAAACAACTCCCTCGCTTCCCTCACATCCACAATTACATCCAAAATCCTAATTATAATTGGATAGATAATAAGTGTGCTTTTCTTAAGTGGGTATTAAAAATATATAATATGCAAACGGACAATGCTTACCAAAAAAGTTCGCTACCCGGAAAGCAAGGGGAAGTCCGAGAGCGTCAGGAAAAACTCTCATTTTACAGTTATCAAAGTCGCTGTCATTATGCCTGTTAAAAGCAAATTCGGGGTCAGATGTCGAATATGAGAAAATACATGATAAGTTCAATATTCTTTCTGTGCGAAGTAAATACCGCAGCGCAAGTCTGACTCGACACGAAATTTAATTAACGCACCACTTAAGTCTAGTGTCGAGGATTAAGGAGTGGGTTTGAATTAATTAAGCATACATTGACAATGCACAGTTCATGTAAGTAGGTGTATAATAATGTACTATAAAATAGTATAGGTAATAAATTTATATAGGTAATAATTTTATTTATTGTGGCATTTTATAACATTATTGATACTATTCTGTATTTTATATTTAAAACCTATTAGCTCAAAGAAAGGTTCTAGAGTGGAGACCACGAACCGGAAGACGCAGCGTAGGTAAGCCTCCACTAGGTGGACTGACGGCATAGTGAAAGTCACAGGTAACCAGTGGATGCAACTGGCATCTTATCGTTTGGAATGGCGTGGAGTGGGGGAGGCCTATGTTCAGCAGTGGGCGCCTTCTGGCTGTTGTTGATGATGATGATGTTGATAATGAGCTCAAATAAATTAAATTTTAATCGACTGTATTCGTTCTTATAAGACTATAATAACAAAACACTACAACACGCGTTGTTGATGACGTGCCGCGGTCTGCAAAAACCAACTCTTCACTGTTGCTCCAGTCGCTGTCATTTCGCCGGCCAAAGATGCTTGCTTCTTCACGTATAGCTTGAAGAATACAAGGTTTGTAATAAAGCGTGTTGCTTATAATAAAAGCGATCTTCATTTATTTTCTACATAGGTGCGCAACTAATTTCTCGCTATTTTTCAAGACATGGCTCTACTAGTAAGTGCTTGGCGATTATGACACAACCAAAACGTCATGAACCAAGCTTAGCCATATGGTAAACAAACCGCTTTGACACATACTTTTGGTTGTGCGTTAATGTCTGATTTTGTGCCAAATAATCGTCATTTGCGGAAAGTGTTGCTTTTCTTACAATTAAAGCGATTATAAAATTATTCTGAAAGACAAAAAATGGTATACTCTGTAGTCTGCTTAGACTACAGAGTATGCCATAGAACATACAAAACAAGATTGACGGGCAGAGAAAGCTGGGGCTAGTGTTTCTTTTTACAATAAATAACCCAAAAACATAGATTTATTTATCTTGATCGCTGTCCCTGCATAGGGACAGCGACCGTGAACCGAGTCGGTCGTTTGCAGTTGTTGGCGCTCTTGAACCTTCCCTTTGCTTATTATTAGGAAAGTCGAGGTCAGATGTGGAGTCACAATTAAAAACGTGATTTTTAGTAGTTGGCTTAAAAGTAAAAAGAATTTTAAACATTAAACCTAATTTGAAATCATATTGGATTCCACATAAATGTTATTAACTACCTGGAAACTAAGTAGAATGTAGTTCCTATCTGGACTTAAGTTTGCTTTACTTAGCTACAATCATATTTACTTTAAACTAAATATATCCACTAGGTGGACTGACGACATAGTGAAAGTCACAGGTAACCAGTAGATGCAACTGGCATCATGTCGTTCGGAATGGCGTTCTAAGGGGGAAGCCTATGTTCAGCAGTGGCCGCCTTCTGGCTGCTGATGAAGATGGTGATGAAATATATCTTGTCGTGAAATAAAAACGCAACCTAGATATTATTTATTATACAAATAAATAACTGTTACAATATTAATATCAAAAACACGACAATTATAAAAGATGTCGGCGTAGGTACGCCGACGTAAATGAAATAAAAAGAAATATTGAGTCGACGGCTGCTGGACCTGCACGACGAGATGAGGGCGGCCATCAGACGCGTCGACTCGCAGTCTTCTGTGGAATGGCACGGCGAAATCCCGACGTGTTGTATGTGAAGATCGGCGGCATAAGATATCCGCTCGATCTGACGAGAAGTTCCGAAACCAGCACGGCGGAACACAAGGTAATAACGCTCCGACTCAGCACGTAGATGTATAACCTCCGACGGATAGTGGACCCGAAGCTCGTGGGTAAGATTCCCCGTCGACAGATTACTGCCGACAACGAGTGGACGTCCACGGACAGAACCCGTCGGAGCACCTCGTGCATAATAGCCGTAGAACGTCATACCTTGTGTGATGTAGTGTGGATGCCGGCTTATTTGAAACTCCTCGTCACAGCATCTGGACCAAGAGTAATCGGTCCAGATGGAGTCCTCAGATGGTGTCTTCGATCTTCAGCTCGATGGTATTTGTAAAGTTTATTGTAATCTCTTCATGGTTGTTTCGGTTTGTTAAAATGAAAAAGTAATTTGGAGCACTGACATTTTTATTGTGACTTGAATGAAGATCAAAGATAGACTGTCTAAATTGGGAACGACATCTCCGTCGATCCTTTTCGGAGATGGAATTCGTTCCCAATTTAAAAAAACTGAATATTAAAAACTAAATATTAAAAACTATTTTTAGAAAATGGGCAGCAATGAATAATTTGGATACAATGCCTTAAAAAATTAAAAATAGTACGGGCTTTCACGTGTCAACAATGTCAAAATTTACATAAACAATAATATAAATATCTAACGACACGCAAAAACCCGTTTAAAGAATGAATATGGAATAAAGGTATTTACAAAATAAAATACACTTATAAACAAGTAAAAACGAGTCATGTAGCATCGTGTTTAGTACACGACGCTACAATCTAATAAAATAAAACCAAAAGTCCTTGTTGTTAAACTGCTTGTTGAGATAATTAATTAATTAATTTGACGGAAGAATAATAAGAAAATCTAATTTACACAATATTGTGACGCACGTCAATCCGACACGGGTTCGATTTTCAGTCGGAGCAAAAATCTGTTTCATAGCTTTTATTTGTATTATTTATTAATTATATTAAGTTTTTATATAGTATCAAGCCGAATTGGGGTATTAATAATTCATTAAATTAGTGCGATATATATATTTCGTATATTTCCCCCCATATAATGGCCACATGCCTAATGTGAGGCTGATTTCGATCTATGAGGGGCGACAGTCGCGTTATATGACTTCAATGAAGTGATTCGAAGACAATTTATTAATAATAAACTTCCGCTAGATTGTCCTCATGACTTTTTTAAATTGTGACTCGATATCTGACCTCTACTTGCCTGATGGTAAGCAAGCGGAAGTTTAAGAGTATTGACGGCTGAATAAACCGAATAAATTGTTAGCTAAGTCGCCGTCACTAGGCTTTTTATAATAGGTAATTATTTAGTAAGACAAGTTATCCAAACATCAGGTTAAACCTAATTGTATTTTCTATTAACCAGAATGTTGTTTAAGCTTCTCAACTAATTGACACTTCCGTTGTCGAAAGTTTGTCTAATTTCTAAAGTAATTATAATTGTCAAAACTTCTTCGTGACGATTCGTCTACTTGGAGTTTATTTAACTTTATTAATTACTCGTATATACAACAAATGTTATGTATGTACTAGAAATTCAGTTTTTTACTAGTACTATACCTGTACTTTACAGTATTATACCTGTATTTATTCATGTCGTATATTTATTTAGCTGTACTATGTATCAATCCTCTGCCTAATTTTAAGGTCCATCAATGTAGAAAACTGTGATGTTGTCTGTCAGCAGCCATATTGTCTGTGTAAATCCTCTATGGATGTCAAACTGAAATGAAAATAATTATTTTTCTATTTATCTGCCTTGTTTCTATCTCGTGTTTTTACTTAAGAGATACCCGCACGGGTCGAGGAAAGCATCCACATTCTATTAATCAAATCGACAGTCGACAAAACTTTACCGCGCATCATTTCTTTGCCGAATAATCAACAGTTCATGTGTTCTCCGCATCCTATAACTTTGGATCCGTCATTGTTCTGGACATAAAAATGTCCTAGATTCATGACTATTAACTAGTTACAAAAGGCCAACAACTGTTAATGCTAAAGCGAGAATTTTCACGAGACCGCAAGGGAATACAGTTATATACAAAAAGAAACAGTTATGATACAGTAATACTGCGTGGAAAACTAATTAGTAAGCGTAATTGGAAGCACGTGCCTGGGAGTGGTTTAACTATCTATGACTTTAGACGTTTAAATGCTCTTTACGTAATTGTGTTCTTATTTTTATTATCACATATCCATGTTATTCAATGTACGAGTATGTCTATATTATATTACTATTACTTTTAAGTTCTGACACGTCACCTGGACCCCGATTTTATTAATACATTATGGCGATGAAAAATCAGTGAAATTGCATCGCGATCGCAAGTAACCAATCAAAGATTGTTTATGCTGATTTGTCACTTTCAACCGCAACGCAATTCACCACTTTTGCGTCGCCAAAATGTAATAAGAGAATTGGGGTCCAACTTTCAAAAACAAGCGTGTTTTAAGACAGTACTCTTTGACGTATAAAACAAGATTACTCAATTTCGTATCACCATCTCTTATTTGCTATTTTGTTTTATTCCTTCAAATTCATTCCTACGTTCGCATACACTGCTGCTTTTGTAATTACCGCGGTGGTACGCTTTGGAATGAATATGGATGAGACATTACAAAACTGCCAATAGTAATTTTATTCAAATAAGCATATTTGACGTACGAATTGACATTTGACAATTAAAACAATAATGCTATAAGAAAAGATAGTACGCCCCTTGACCTCGAAAAGAGGAAGCAAGCAAGACTACTGAAAAACCGATTTAGTTAACGTTTGTCTCACCTGTCTTCTCTATGCAGGTCTACAAAGTTTTTCATGCTTCGGTTAAGGATCTAAGGTTATAGGATGGGGATAACACATGGGATGGTAAAGCATTTTACTTTTTTATTGTTCTACGACGCGCGGAAAATTTTTGATTCAACTGCTGATTCGGTCACTAGACCACGATCGCCTCAGATGTTAAAAACACAGCCAAATTTTTTGTAGCTTCGTGTGCGGATAACCTAACTCACAATTCCTGATTTAGCATATTCAGATCCACGAAATCGATAAAAATTTTGGAGCGATGGTTTATTTATATTTACTAAACTGTGTCACAAATTATTAATAAGACAAAGTTTTAGGGGACTGCCCCTAAAGTTTAATAATAAAGTATAATTTAATAACCATTAATAAAACTAAAAATAGTATTATTTTACTTTTTCGGTTGCAAATAGGCTAACATAGTGGATGTGACTGATACTTTTTTTTATTGTGACACAACATCTGACCTCGACCCGTCTGATAAGCAAGAGGAGGTTCAAGAGTGACGAACACTGGAAAAAATGCGTTAGTTCACAGCTGCCTCAGTTTCCGTTACTATGCCGATCAAAGGTGCTTCTTCACGCATCGCTTGAAGGATCCAAGGTTATAGGATGGAGAGAACACATACGTACACGAACACATAGGTAATTAACAGTAGTAGCTTTTATTCATTGACGGCCTTCTAGCTTAACATCAGATGAGTGTTATCAGTCGACCCACAATAAAAAATTGCACATTAGATTAAGAGTAGTATGCTTTGTTCATCGTAAATGAAGTAGAAAGTAATGAAAAAATAATTGTGGCTTGTCATATGACAACACCCCGCCAGATGTTAAGCCTGAATTTTCAAGTTCGTTAGAAATCATTAACACAATTCATTTCGGCCGTGGTGTAGTGATAGTGCAATGATCACGCAAGCCGAGAGCACGAGTCCAAAACCACCTGACGGTACTAATGTAACTCTTATACCCTACTTTTATAATGTTTGTATACTTTGGTCGTCCTGTTTGTATGATACAACCACTTTTATAGCTTAATATAGAAATAGTTTTAAAAATCTTTTCTGGTATGTCTTGCACCGACTTCTACTGCCTAATTTGTTATGTGTATTATATTTGATCATTTTAAGACGAGGTATCTCTGCGTTGTGAACAAGACGAGTTTTAGGCGAAATAAGGTTGAGATTTGCACATCACTCTTAAGCGTGCGATGTATTTCGTACGAATAATTTACCTTTTATAACAACATTTTGTTAATTTAAAAGAAAATCATGTACTAAATTAAATATCTAGCCGATTAAGTGTCTAATTTAGTAATGTACTATTCATAATATTATCGATTCATATTAATGATTATCGCTTTAAATCCGAGAACTTTAAAATGATAACAATTTTTTGTGATAAAGTTGCATAATTTTGTTCTTAAATAATATAAAGTATTTGTAAATTCTGTTCGGTTTAGTGTTTTTTTTTTTTTGAGCATTTCTTCTTTACACATATATTTTTTATTAAGTTAATAACATTTTATAAAGTATAGTTATTTGATCGTCAAAAGTTCCTTAAAACAGGATATCGTCGAAGATCCCTGCCTTAACTATATATCGGTAAAGGTTAATTTTATTATACATGTATAAATATTGGTGCCGTTTAATTAGATTCCTCTAAGTTGCGAGAGTAATTTGTCTCCCAAAGTAAACACTGAAGCACGGTTGTGCCCTCAAGCTACTGTCACCAAGAAATTCAATTAATCCAGGTAACTTGGACGCATGGACTATGTTTGCTATAACTACGTGAAAATGTTATTTGACATCCGACGAAGGATTAAACATTAATGTTAATAAGAAATTTGTAATTATTTATTAAAGAGTCAAGCATTAAACATAATATCTAAAACGTCACTATATGCATTTAAAACACAATAGCGTAGATTTATGCAATTTAATGTATAATATTTACGCCATTTAATCAATAAAATCATCAATGTAGTCGTCAGTTTAATACAGAAAATTGAGGATAACTCAAAAACTACTGGTCAGTTATTGGGCACGAAAAGTAGTGCTTTTCAAATTGCTTTCAATTTACTGGGTCAAACAAATCATCAAAATCGCTCATCCAGAAAAAAACTCTGAACCTACACGCATAAAAAATACTGCCGAATTGTTTACCTTTTGGAAGACGGTTAAAAAAAGGTATTGTAATTGCAATAATGATTTAAATGAGTTAAGTACTACAGAGTTTTATTAGTCATAGGCGCTTGTGATCTTCCCCTTGGACTTTTCAGCAGGCGGGTCAAGATCAGATTAAAAAAATAAAAACATGTTTTAGGTGGAAAAACAGAGTCACACTAAAAAAGACATCTACAAAAAGAGATAAAGTCATTGAACTCTGCTTCTAGTCTTAGGATATACGCTTCCATTTTTTACATTTTACATTTTTTTAGCGATAAAAAATCGCTAAAAAAATGTTAATAACTTTGCTCGAAAATTGGTTAGGTTAAGCACCTTGCAGCGGTCTTCGACGTCAGCTACGAGGGTGATCAATCACTAGCTCATTTGAGCGCGTCACTTTAACCGATCGCGGCTATCCATCTTCTAATTTCAACACACATTATAATATTATGCCAGTCAAAGATGTTGTCAATTCATGTAATCTGTATGTAGAATTACGTTATTACACTGATAAATTACCAATCTGCCGATCCGGGATAGTATCAAGTGTAGTGACCGAGGATCAGTCGCGGTTCGGGATCAGCTTGTAAGTTGCCGGTTCCAAGTAGACGGCATAGTAGATGAGATTGCTACTTGCACCACAGTAGTCACAGATTGCACTCCAACTTAACATTAGGCGGGATGCTGTTACATATCGAGCTACAACAACAAAACTTCAACCTCCTCGTCTTTTTACACTCACAATACTCACACAGGTTATTGTGGGTATAAAAAGATAAATTAATAAGTAAATCACGCAGTCAATGTGTAAGACTATTACAAAATAAATAATGTTTTCAAAGAATTTGTTAAGTTAAAGGGATTTACGAAATTGATACCCCATGGGAGGAGACGAGACAAACAAATAGATTTAGGGTAAAGAAGAGGGAAATATCCTCTTTGAGATACCCGAAAAAACCTTTATCAAGGACAAAAAACACAATAAAAAATTATATTTTTTATCATTAGAATCAAAGTCTCATCTTTTTACAGATCCTTATTTATTTTTAACTTATTATTCGAATAATTAATAATTATACGAATCTGTATTACATGATATTTTTTATTGATTTTAAACATATTTATCTTACTTACAACGCGTAGTAAGCTATGTAAGAGAGTTGTGTCTCTGCCTATCTCTAGTGTGTGGGGATAGGGGAAAAGTACTTACAAACATATAAGTATAGAAAACTAAGCATTGTAGTCCCTGTCTATCCATCCCTGTAACAATTAAGGCGTGAAATTTATAATGATGATGATGACATACAATTAAAGTTACTGTTAAAACCGAAATACTTTTAGTAAGTAAATAAATATAAAAAATTATAATAATAAATACAAAAATATATGTATTGTTAGCTAATAACTTATTTAAGTAATTCACCTTTTTAGTAATGCGGTAAAACAAACTAAAAAAATACTATCAAACTCTTTATCAGGAAATTACTGAAGAGCTATTACGCAGACAGTAGCTTCTATACGTAAAATTAGGTTGCGACGCCCTCACCCAGGGCGGCAACCTCGATCTACGACGGGGTGGAATCCGTATCGTAGCAACCAACAGCATCCAGTATGGTTTGAAACTTACGACCGAACGCTCGCACACCGCAACCCGCCACCTTAACGCGACACGCGACGGATAAACAACTGTAAACGTGTAAAACTGAAGTGTTTGTAACTTTTTAAAAATGTTTATTCTATTTATTCTTTTAACCGTGTATTTAATTACTCTATGTCATGGTTGAATAGCATGTGTGTTTTTTATTAAAATAGATTTCATTTATGTTAAAAAGGGGAGCTTTTTTTAGTAGCATTCTGAAGTTGTCGGAGATAATACAAGTAAGTTATTATAAATATTAATTTTGTAAGTTTTATCGTTAAATTATGGAAACAATCTGGTTAAGTCTACCAAATAATGGATTCGACAGGCAATAAAGGGATCTCATTAAGTCTTTGAAATGTTCGTTCTTCGTGCAATTATCAAGTTCTTCATTGTCCCCGAGGTTTTTCCGCGAAAACGATTTAAATTAACATTCACCGTTTCAAATTGCAGTATTAAAAGATTCTAATAAAAAACCATTTTTACGTTTTGTTTGTGAATCGTAGTAGAAATATTTTTTTAAATATTATTACCTCAATGGTGAATAAAGAAATTAAAAGTATTTTGTTTGCTTGTGTTTTTCAATGACTAAAAAATAAAAAAATGTTACATTAATTTTCATTCAATGTGGAGTGACGGTTGCGAGATAGAATGAGAAATAGTACAGTGCGCAATAGATGTGGTTTGAAAGAAGATGTAGTGACAAGGATCGACAAAGGAATTCTTCGATAGTTTGGGCACATGAAAAGGATGAGTTAAAGTATATTGACGAAAGGAATTTATAAATTTGATGTGTACGGACGCGTTAAATAATGCAGACTCAGAAGGGTGTTTTCTGACCAAATCGAAGACATGCTTAAGAAAGCTGGGCTATCTAGTGCCCATAACCCTATGGTTATAGCTTGTATGAAAAGGATTGTGGATGTGAGGGAAGCGACAAAGTTATGTTAGAATTGTTGCAAGTGTCGCTCCATTATTTCTGCTTATCCCTGTGGGAAAAAAGCTTGACAACTTGATTGATTGGTTGACATATACCACATAGCTATTGACAAATCGTATAATAATACTATTTCAAAACATAAAAAAAGTATAAATAACTACTTTGGCCGACTAAAGCAAACGTAGTTTTCAGTCGTCCGCGCTCTTGTACTTGCTTTCCATTAGGTAAGTCGAGGTCAAATGTTGAGTCTCAAATTAACTCTAAGACACTGTTACCTATCTCACGTTTTAAGTCGTATTTTATAAACTATAAGCCATTATCTCGTAAACATACGTGTCGACTGTGAAAGTAATTGAAATAAAAGGCGCGTCAACGCGTCGCCAATGTCATTGTCAAGATAGCAACAACATGCATGCCTAAGTCACGCACGCATACAAACAATACATAAAATACAATATATATCGCACCTCTAGGTGATGCTGAGGTCACAAGAACTCTTGAGCCCCTCCAAATTCGCAGACATGGCGGATCTATGCGTCCTTCATCGCCTATAGTATTTTTTTGAAGAGCTCCTTTCCCTTGTTTCTACCTCGTCCTATTACATCAGAAGGTCCTGTTAAACCAATCGACAGTCAAACAATACGGTTCGGCGCGTTGTTTGAATAAGGCGACCGTGGTGTAGTGGCAGTGCAATGGTTACGCAAACCGAAGAGCACGAGTTCGAAAGCACCCATCGTGTATCTTTGATATATGTACTTTGGTTGTCTTGTTTCTATGATAAAAGCACTTTAGTAGCTTAGTATAGAAATGTAAAAAAAAAATAAACGACAAATAAAATGCTTTACCAGCCAACGTGCCCTCCCCATCCTTATATCCTTGGACTCTTAAAGTAAAGCAACTGTGTTCGGCATAGTGACTGAGGCAATCCTAAACTGAGTCGATGTTTTCAGTCGTCGGCGCTCTTGGGATTCCCCTTATTTATCAGACAGTCATATGTTGTACTAACAACTTATACTAAAACTTCCTCAATTTCACCGTTCACTAGCCTTACCCTTCTTATCTAAATATGTAAAAGACGTTAATGAATCTGTTAGGTAGTATTCTTGGAAATATACTGCCTCATATTAATAAAATTAATGGTATATATTTCCCGAGAGGTTAACTCAAATTTGGTTTTGCTCATAATAGATAATTTGTGTAACCATAGCTCAAGTTTCTTCACCTTTTGTACGTGATAACTGCTTTTAAGTCCATTCTCACGCGTCCAATCTCATCTCCGCGGAGCGCTTTCCGCAGTACTCTTGGATGAGGAATAACGAACAGTCGTATTTAAATTACCTCTTTCCTTTTAGCCTAATAAAAGCTTCAAGGGCATCTAGAACATCTGCTGATAAAAGGAAATGTTATATTTATATAATACATTTTGAAAATATGATAAATGGATGTAAATCAAAGAGGGTCTAACTAATCTAAAAGGGAGTCCCTTTTAGCGACTTTTGTAAGAATTAAAACATTATGAACGGGTCGATACCTACTTATTAATAAACATGTTTTATTTAACTGCTACTTATATCAAATCGCAAATTTAAGAGCTCGTAAGCATAAAGTTCTATAGTTTTTTATTTTAAATTTACCTTTCTATACTAGTGCTTAGTAAAGTGCTTGTATCATAGAAACAGGACAACCAAAGACATATATCAAAGATACACTGATACCGGCAAGTGGCTTTGAACCCGTGCTCTTGGTTTGCGTAACCATTGCACTGCCACTACACCACAGTCGCCTTAATGGTGCTTTACTATTATCAACCTATAGGTCTCTGTATCGACTTCCCACTCTACTTAGGTCCCACTACTGAGTACAGACCTATTTCCGTACCGTGGTTACCCAGATAGAATTTGCCTATTTCCCCACGCTTGCCAATGCGGATTAAATGCGTCATTTTTTAAGACATCCTGAAGTCTTAACGACTGTCATATAATGACAACGACCGGGATATAAAAATAAAATTATCTTTTTTATTGAGACTCCTTCTACAGCTTTAGTTGTCCACTGCTGGACCTATGCTTTCCCAATCTGTCTTCAATTAACTCCATCTTGGGTCAGCCCGCCCCAGCGCTTGGTTCTTGGCATGGCAATCCAAGAACCAAGATCAAGACCTGCAAGGAAGAATTATTATGAATGTTAAATAACATGCCAGGACAGTGCAACAAACTGTGTAAAAAAATATTTATTTTCTGTCCCTTAATTACGATTAATTAATTTACTATTAGGATAATATAATATAATATAATATAATATAATATAATATAATATAGTATAATATAATATAATATAATATAATATAATATAATATAATATAATATAATATAATATAATATAATATAATATAATAACATATATAATGTTAGTACTTCCTGATGTATATGATTTCTGTCTAATGATAACCAAGGGTACAAGAAACCGACGACTGATAAAAAAACATCTTATTTTACTATTCGTCGCTGTCTTTGGCCGGCATAGTGACTGAGGCAGCCTCGGTTTTTTTCAGTCGTTGTCACTCTTGGACCTCCTCTTGCTTAGTTATCAGGCGGGTCAAGGTCAAATATCGTGTCACAATAAATAAATTTAAAAAATATCCACAACCTTTAACTACTACTTTTATCAGAACCACCTAATAAATAAACTAATCAATAAAGAGTTTACGGTAAGAGGAAGCTAAGTTTAAGTATATTTACTATTTTATGATGTTGTCATCGCCTAGTGGAAATAACCAAGGCAGTATTTTATGACACAATAAAATGCTGGAATATATTCTCTCGATTACTATTAGGGGTGTGTATGAGAGTCGTTCTGACAATGAAAAGAACAAAGGGGCGATAGAATGACAAACGAAAATCATATCAATCATTCCATCCATTCTAGCAACCAATATCAGTTTATTTATTTATAAAACTTTTTTGTACTATAATTATAAAAGGCAGACTTCGTGTCGCTTAGCATTATACAGGTGGCCTATATTTTAATATACATTATTATTAATAACTTTGGCCGGCATAGTGACGGTAACTGAGGCAACTGTATAAATACGAAACGGGTTTGTTCTAAGAATATGGAAAGAACTAATTCAGTGTTATTTATCTCATTTATAAATATTATAATATGTTTATACCACGTGTGACTTAAAGAGACAACTACTTATACTTCAATTGATTTCTTTCAAAGGTTGGAACTACTTTTTGCAAATACAGCCACTTGGTTGACTTTTAATACTGCCTAATTAAAAGTCACGTGGTAGCAAGAGTAGCGGCATAATTGTTCCGTCATCCTTTTTTGAAGTATTTTGATGTCATTTGTTATTGTGTCAAATTAGGTTGTCTAATTGTGTCAAATTGATCATTAAAACTAGTGACAACCTTCTAAATTACGAATGTTAAAATGTATATTTTTTCTGGCTTCTTTTTAATGCCATAAGTGAAAATGGTTTTGTTAGTCTTCGGCGCTTTTAGACTCCCCTTGACAGATATTTAAGCGAAAAATATTAACACTGACACAAAATATAAACCAGGAAAGCGATCCATTCAACGCAATTATAAAAGCGGGGATTTCATCAAATCCCAATGAGTTATCCTCTGATTAAATTACTAAAGCTGTTAAACTCAATTATGCTATTTTTCTAACAAAATTAAGCGAATCGATTAATTTCCTAAACTATTTAGTGAAATGGCAAACTAAGATTAGTTTTTTTTGGAGTTATGGAGCGGACATTTCGGAGTGAGTAAGAGGTGAATCCCACGCAAGGTGGGTGGGTGATCCATCAGAATATTAGAATTATAACTAAATTCATGTGAAGCCCGAATTAAAAGACAATAAATGTGAAGAGAAAAATAGAACCAGTAAATGATCTAAGAGATTTACTCGAATGTATATTAAGCATATTCCTACTTTTAACATTAAAATTAAAATTAATTTCAATCTAGAAACGTTAGGTGTTGGCACTAGGATTATGAACACTAGACAACCCAGCTTTCTTAAGGATGTTGTCTTAAGGACTTGGTCGGCCTTTTCGTCAATCTACTTTAACTCATCCTATCCATGTGATATTTATGTATAAATAATATAATTTTCCAAAATATTTACAGGTCCATTGCCTCTGTCTATCCCTGTGGAAAAAGATCGATTTTATTTATATTTTTATTTTTTATTATAATAATTAAACTATTAGATTTATTACATTTTTTGCTCTAATAAAAATGGTATTTTATCTCTTATATGCTATTTATAATTTAAGAAAATAAATGAAGCCTGCCACCTTCTACTTTTTAACCGCCGCGTCGATATTTGGAAACCGCCCTCTAACTTTCATCGAAAATAATGCTACGTTGATAAAGAATAATTCTTCCCCAGAGAACAATGATAGGGGAGCATTTACCAACTATTAAAAGGAAATTTCAAGGTCATCACGCCAATTATTTTTTAGTTGGAAAGAGGCTTTTATGTATAGTTACTTAGACAGTCCTTTCCACTTTGTATAATTTTATTTTTTATTATAAGTCTATCTTATAATTCTTTCTTTGTTTTTTCTGTTGTTTTACCTCTGTTTCTTATTCAATCATTTAGATTTTATTAGTGGATTTATTATGAATATTATCAAATTGGACTATTGTTCAAAGTTTAGAAAATAGATTTTTTTTTACACGCAATGAAACAATTTCTTAGTCTGGACCCACAAATTTACTACCCTTTACTGTTGTTTGGTGAAATATGTATTAGAAACGGTACTCGTATACAGCTTTTTAAAACAGCTGATAGATGTTGCTACTTATATTTGAGAACGTAGTAGAACGTTCCCGAATTTTAAAAAGGAGGAAATCTGGTACGGAAACTAATCCTCACGTTCATTGTCTCCAAATCCGGGCTTCACTTGACTTTAGTTTCAATTTCAATATTCCGATGGGTCACCCATCTCACGGTGAATTCAACTTTTGACATCGCTGAAATGATTTCGATTTAAAACGAAAATGCAACCAATGTATATTTATAATTATTTTCCAAGATTTTTTTTTATTTATTTAAATAAATTTTATGTGGCTTACATCGTGTTAATTTTGGTGACCATAATGGCTGCAAAGCTCTCGAAATGTCAGAATAATAATAAATGTAAAATCTCCAAAGTCTCCAAAGTCGGACTCACTTGACTTTAGTTTCAATTCCAATTCCGCTTTACGGTGGATTCAACTTTTGCCAACGCTTTCGCATGGAAAACAATCGTCGTGTTTTCGAATTAAAAGAAAAATGCAACCAAGGTATACATTTATAATAAAAAAATAAAATAAAATTGAATTGATTTTATTTTATTGTGACTCGATATCTGACCTCAACCTGATGCCAAGCAAAAGGAGGTCAAAGAGTGCCGATGACTATAAAAACCGAGTCAGTCCGTGGTTGCCCAGTGCCCCAGTGTACAACACTTGAATTCATTATTAAAAAGATATAACAGCTGATTTGTATAAATTTAACTTTACTAAAGGCATGGACTGTAAATAAACAACATGTCCAAAACATAAACAACGAGCCAACTCAATTCAGTGCGAAGTATTAAATCTGTTGTTTTAGTTTCTCATGAGTGTCATAGTGGGATATTGTGCCAAATTTTACATGAAATATTTCAAGGCAACAATGTAATTTTTCCTCGGAGGGTTGTCTCTGACTTACTCGTATGTTATTGTTGTTGTGTACGTTTGTCTTGCTAGTTTGAGAATTACTTAATGTGTTTACCTCTTTCTTTTCTCGTTGATTAAATAACCTTATTACGCAAATAAGTTTTGTAACAGGGTTGTTTCATGGTTTGTAGACGTCGGTGGTTTTAATTTTAGCCTAATTTATCAATGTATGATTTAATTTTTAAACCTAAAATAAGTATGGGCAGATACAGACGGTAAGCAATAAATTACTTACCATTAGCACCCACACGTTGGTAGTAGCTGAGATTTAGTCATCATCCAAAGTCACGGAATGGCATTTCTAAGGCCTATGTTTCTTTTCTTTCTTCTTGTTTATGGCTTTAGTATTTAACTTGCCAGTGTCAAAGTAATAATATATGGTTCAATGTTAAAACATTGTCAAGTAAAGATGAAGATGAACCACACGAGTGATTCATCAAATGATGACGATGATAGTGAGGTTGATGATGATCGTTTTAGTAAAGCGGCGGAAAGCCTTTACTAAAACTTCGGAAGGAGTCTTGGAGGGAACACGAAGAAACACGTTTCACAGCTTTAAATTACTTGTTTATACTTGATCAACTTAAAAATGATTACTGGATAACAATTCCACGATTATTACACATTAATATTTATGAAAAACACAAGCTTTTCAAATAATTCAAAATTGCGCGTCCTGTCACTTGCAGTTGCCCGCCAAAACCCCAAGGCCTATGTTCAGCAGTGGACGTCTTCTGGCTGATAAAAGTTTTATTTTTAATTTTGATTTCACTTGGTAAATAAAATATAACGTCTTGCTTACCACCAAACAAGTTGAATTCAGTGTTAAGTTACAATAAAAAAAGATAGAGAAAGGTATTTTGGTTTGCAAGACCGCTTTATACCATTAGTCCACGGTCGAATGAAATCATTATTTAATTACTATTGCCATTGATTGATTGATTTCTATACTCCATATTATCACTCGATTTGAAATGCTCTTCCTTTTGTTTTTGCAGCATGATTTACTGACTTTCCATAGTACATACTTATTAAAGAAATAACTTTACACAGAAAGAAATGAAAATAAAATTTTCTGCTAAGTCATATTTTCCACAAAGTATGAATTATGAACTACTTATATTTTATAAAACCTCAGTATAAAACTCAATTTATCAGGAATTTCAGGCGCATCCCTGCTTTTAGCGTAAGTAAGAAGTAAACTCGCGGGTGCATCAGTAAAATGCAATATCCTTCCTACATTATACTTTTACCGAAGCTTTATTAGATTCTTCTACGAATTGTCCTATATTTTAACATTTTCTGACAATTTGTACGTAGTCAAATTTAATATTATCTATTCTGTGTAAGAAGTATTTAACAAATATTTGGGTGAACTTGAAGAAGTCATAGTGGATGTAATTGCTACTCACAGTTATTGAATTGAAGTAGCAGTGGCATCTATTCATGGACCACACTCCGGCCTAAAATCAAGCGGGGTGCTGTCATATGTCGAGACACAATATAAAAAAAGTCAACGTTTTTTTATTTATGTTTTGGTATTTGGCTGTGGTTTATTGTACTTCTTGGCATTATTAGACTCATGTTGAATGTCATTGAAATAACTTAATAAACCTAAATGAGAAGCTTAAAAGGCTGAGATTTAATTAACAGACCTAACATAGTAAAGAACGTTAAATATAGTTTGTTTTAATTTATTAGAGCTTGTATGAAGAGAATTGTGGATATGAAGGAAGCGAGGGAGTTGTGACAGGATCGTGGCAAGTGGCGCTCCATTGTCTCTGCCTATCCCCATGGGAAAAAGGCGTGACAATTTGATTGATTAATTTACAATATATCGTATAAAGTAGATATAGGTTTTAAATAAATTCTTGCTGGCCTGGATTTACACTGAAATGAACTGAAATGATAAAACAAACCACCGAAATGAAACAATTTAGCAAAAGTATTGAAATCACTTTAAACGTGTAAATACGAGTCGTTTATCCCACAATATCTCAACCTTGGATAAGAGTGGTAGGCAGTGGTACCCAGTCTGCCGATCCGGGGTCGTACCACCCCTTACAAGTATACAGACCGTAAAGTGATTTGGTCGCATTTCGGTAAGTTGCCGGTTTCAACTAGGCCGGCATAGTGGATGTGATTGCTATTTACAGTTATTGAATTGTAATAGCAGTGACATCCATTTATAGACAACACTCTAGCTTCAAGAGGGGTGTCGTCATATGTCGAGTCACAATAAAAAAAAAAGTGAGAATCATAAAATAATGTTATGTATTGATATCAATCAAAACTAAAGCTTTGTGGTTAACCAATGGAATGGATTCATGATATGGCTAAAATAATAATTAATATTTATTATAAATTGATGATACCTACATAGGTTTTTATTTATTTATTTTTATTGTGACTCGACATGTGACAGTACCCAACTTGATGTTAAACTAGAGTGTGGTCCTTGAATCGATGTCACTGCTATTACAATCTTAATAACTGTAAGTTGCAGTCACATCCACTTAGCCGGCCCAGTTGTAAGCTGATTCCGAATCGCAACTAAATCACTTCACGGTTTGTAAGTAGTGGTACTACCCCAGATCAGCAGACTTGGTACCACTGCCTACTCTATTAAAAAATAAATTACTTAAATAAAATAAAGGTATTGACATGAAGTAGTTTAAATTTAGCACATAACATAATTATATGTAAGAGATAGAACTACGATAACTAGCTTTTACCTAAGCTAATATAAAATTAAAGATTTTTTTATATTTTTTTTATTGTGACTCGACATATGACAGCACCCCGCTTGATGTTAAGCCAAAGTGTGGTCCATGAATGAATGACACTGCTAATACAATTCAATAACTGTGAATAGCAGTCACATCCACTATGCCGGCTTAGATGGAACCGGCAACTTACAAGCTGATCCCGAAACGTGACCAAATCACTTCGCGGTCTGTATACTTGTAAGTGGTGGTACTACCCCGATCGGCAGACTGGGTACCACTGCCTACCACTCTTTGATAACCAGACCCGAAGCAAATATCCATCTCTATTTTTATTTTATTACCAAATATTTGCAATATTTAATATTTTTAATATTATTAAATATTACAAATAAAAGCTATGAAACAAATATTTGCTCCGACCGGGGATCGAACCCGGGACTTTACGCGCAACAAACCAGTCGCTAAACCGTTCGTCCACGCCTGTAGAAGCACCATAAGGATGAAATGGATGCTTATGTTACGAGTCACAGTTTTTAAACGCGGGTGAAACCCTGGGGGCCACCGGTAGTTCTATTCTATAAATATAGAGCATATAATGCCTGACGCTAGAACCATATCCGAAAAGAATTCTTTTTACTAATCTTTTATGTAAATAAAAATTAATGTTTGTCCTGTGTGCCTTATTACCATTAATTAAATTGAAATAAAATTGTTGTGGGTTGTTTAGCGTAATATTTTGGCCCAAAAATTATAGTAAATTAAAATCATAAAAAATATATAAAATGTTTTCCTTTATGGTGAAACTTTAGTGAGTTCTTGGACCAAACGCAACTTGAATAAAAAGATTATACTTAGCACAAACATTTTTTTTCACTTTCCGTTGCATTATAATAAGTACAAGTTGTATATAAATAATTGTGATGGGATCTTAGATCAAACAATAATATTCTTTGTTCTTATGTTATTTTACAACTATATTTTAAACAAAACCTGTGTTTCCTATAACTAAATATCTTTTGTGTTGATGCTATCAAAACACAAATTTAAATATTCAACAGTTAAAAAAGGAAAAATAAAAACGACAATAAAGCTTTTATTATATAATTATTTAACTTTTCGTTCTTGTAACAAACTCCAACACAAAACGTTGAAACTTTGTAAAAGAACATTAAGTTGTTTTGAAAAACTTCTTTGGACAAGTTATTCATAATTGAATATAACCTTGGAGTCGCAAACTAAGTTATTGGCTCTTCTAACTCCAATAAGTATCGATATAGGAAAATAATATATTTCCAAACATTCGATCAATTATATTTCTAAGGAAGCATACACATTTGCCTCGACAACCGTGCATTTTTAGTAATAGCCGTTGCTTTACTGCTAACTACATATTGTTTATGAGGAAAGATTGTCGTAATATGACCACACTCCACCTGATTTAAAGTAACTTAGAGACATTGTCGAAAACATAAACATACGCGGTGCAAACAAAAGAATCGACAAAACTATCAGCGAATTGGGAGCTTTACGATAAAGAGGTGTTAATCAAGCGTTAACGGCCGCTGACTTTACGTTGGAAAGAGTGTGCGTGAATAAACAGCTATTCTATACGTACCCTAACATATTTCATATTACACGTGTTTCCTAACAAAATACAACTTAGAAACTACATTTGGAAGTTATTGCTGAAACAATTGGCATTTACCAAATATATATATATATATATATATATATATATCATAATTGATGTAAAGCAAGTAAATTTTCATCAAATTAATTATTAATAATTTTATAAATAATAATTGTTATTCTTTGAAAAGAGTGGTACTTAGTCTGCCGATCCACGATAGTACTACTTGCAAGTCTTCAGACGTAAAGTGATTTAATCGAGTTTCGGGATCAGCTCTAAAGTTGTCGGCATAGTGGATCTGACTGCTACTTACAGTTGCTATTTAACTTTAGGCCTTGGTGAATTCAGACGGGGTGCTGTAATATGTCAAGCGACAGTGAAAAAAACTAAGATTTTGTAAGACTAGGCGCCCGTAAAAATCTTAGGAATACAAGTACTATATAATGCATGCAGGCAAACTTAAGGCATGGGTCCAGAAATACTTCCTATCAGCAAGTTTAATGTTAATAAGCATAAATAGAAATATACTTAAATATTAACATATGTATATAAATAAATAAGGATTAACCTACATCATTACCTACTGTCGCAACATACCTTTCTCAATCTTTGCCACTATTATATCTGCTCTCAAATCACATTTATCGTATACAACTAAATGCTTTACTTTACCTGCAACCGTAACCACATGCACTCCCTAATGACCGAATGATAAAACAGGAATGACCCATAGATTTTTCCTTGATCAAATTGGGGATACATCGTTTTTTACAAAGCTTTTAAAATGGTTAAAATGATTAAGCATCCCTTAGCAACGTTGCAGTCTCGAATGTCGTTTCATCCAAGGCTTTCATCTAGTTTTCTAACTAAATGCGTGGACGTAATAGCCAATCCTCCTAGGCTAAGCCTTGTCTGATTCAAGTAATATTTTATTTTGGTATTCCACAAGGTTGCATCCTATCTCCTTTGATATTTTATATCTTGATTAGTTCTATCACTAACTTTCTAATCTCGTTACATCATCTTTATGCCGATGACCTCCAACTTTACAGTTAAACTTCTCTTGACAGTTTAAACTCTGCCATCGCACAATTAAACGGTGAACTCTCGCAATTTTTTTAATTACATTCCTATTGGTTTACAAACAAAAAGTTATAATAAATAAAGTTGAATGGTTTACTTCTTTGCTTCAACACACTGCTTTTTGAAACAGTCACTTTTGGAAAATTCTTTATACATTTAAATCTTGGTGAAGGTTATAAACTATTAGACATTTCGGATGATGGATCCTCTCAGATGAACATAATTACGACAGATATAACGAAAATTGTTCCTTACTATAAGCCATTACCTGGGCTTTTATCGGATTACCAAGTAATATGTAAGTGATAGAACAATGCATTCTTTAACCTCAATTGTTTATTACTGTAAGCCTTTAATGGAATAAAGTACATGATAATCGACCATGAGGGTCCAAAACATATGTCACAGCTAATAATGGAATACATACTCGTTAATAATTATAGGTAACTGGATTATCTGAATTAAGAATCTATGTTTATATAGTTTATATTCTTAGCCCAGGTTGCTGTTTGGAATGGCGGCGATTTAATACCTTTTCTCCACCTTTCACTCTCTAACTTTAATACCACTTCTTGTATCAAGCTCTATGCTCTATTTTACAAACATTCACAACAAAATTTAAGAAATGTCGAAATAATTAAAAATTGTATAATCAAAACCAAAATAAACGCGATAGTAAGCCGCATTATATTAGTTTATTTCACTAACAAAATTAAACTTTATATTTAATTAAATAATTACTTACCTTTTAAATAATCCTAACTTAGTAAAACTCTTTTGTAAAAAGTTTATAAACACATCTGAACAAAATCACAAACAAAATCAAGGCTTATAATATTAAGTAAACACATTAGAATTGAAATACAGGCTAGTAAATTTCAAAGATTTTATCCCGGATTTTCCCCATCACATGTCATGATTTTCACTTAAAATACGAAAATCACGGCTTCGTGCTGCCAACAGCTGCTCGTACATGACATTCTCTATGAGCACAAACAGACTGTGGCATTTTCCAAACATTTCTCGTGCTTTGATAGAATACGAACCTAATTACGTAAGACAAAATTACTATGGTGTCCTTATCCTGTAACAACTATATGAATAATAGTTTTTTCTTAAATATAAAATAGCTACAGCATAAATGTAGCTTTGCTGGAATCCTCATAATATGAAGTACTGAGTAATTTGATTAAACAACTCTTTTATATTAAAAAAACTAAATAATATAGTTTTTATTGTAGCGAGTAAACATTCCGCCTAATGTAAAGCTTGAGTGCGGTCCTTATGAATGGAGGCGCCTGCTACCACAATTTAACAACTACATGTAGCAGTCGCAACCACTATGCCGGCCTAGTTGGAACTGGCGAATTTCAAGCTAAAATAAAAACGCGGCTAGGTCACTTCACGGTTTGTACACTTATGGTACTGCCCCAGATCGGCAGACTGAGTATCGCTGCCTACCACTACCACTCTTACCGCTGCCTAAACTAAACTCGCGGTGCCTAAACTGCCTAAACTAAAACCAGACTCGGAGCAAATATCCGACTCTTTTTTTTTAATAACAAATATTTTTAATATTCAATTATATTATTAAATATTACAATTAAGCTATGAAACAAATTTTTGCTCCGATCGGGAATCGAACCTAGGAATTTAAGCGTAACGGACTGGTGGACCAATCACGCGTATCGTCAAACTTGTAAAAGAAGCTAAATTATAAAAAAAAGGTCGATTGGGTTTAAAATATCAACTGAAAAGCTAACAACCTCTGTAATCTATGGATCTGTAAGCTACAAGCTAATAGTCTAAGGTTCTAATTTTATGATAAGAATTAAACAAGCTTTTATTTAACTTGCCTTGTTATGGGAGCCTATTCCTGTGGGAAAACGGCATGAGTGATTGATTGATTGATTGTTATGGGTAAAATCTTACAACTGAATCTTAAAACACTTATCCCCTACCGATCAGTTTGGGTGACAATGGACTCCCAAAAATAGCGACCAATATGTTTTTAATGCATGCCAATTATAAAGATAGGCTTCACCAACCACCTTTTATTACAACTAAGATATTAAATATATATTGTTTTTATTTTCTTATTTCGTAATTACTTAATGTGTCTGCCTTCAACATAAAATTTCGGCATTATACCTAAAGATATTAAAACTTGTTTTTGTTGATATTCAGTTAATATTTTCAATTAATTTAGTTTGATTTCTAAATATTTAACTTTAATTTAATTACAAAAATTGTTTAATATCTACTTATTTAATTTAATAAAATGGCGCCGCTTAAGCGCTGTCATGTCAAGCAATTCAAAAACAATTTACAAGACAATCTATTTTATCAAACGACAGCGAATAAGATGAAGTGCCTAGACTACCTTCGAAGGTTGCCTACTATGAACAAGATTTAAGTGTTTCCTCTAGAACATAAAATATATTCTCACAGTAAATATACTATCATAGATTCTCACTATATCTATATAACACACGAAAGATAATTTCTAAGGCATAAAAATAAGTAAATATAAAAGAAAATAAAAACTATTTTGCTAAATTAAAGTACGTATATAAACTGTACAATAAGTGCGTCATTAACACCCTTTTTAACACCCAGGTCTGTGACACCCTAAGCTCTAAATTCATAAAAATTAATTTGATTGGAATGATTTCATTTGATAATTTTTTTTATATGAAATTAACTATTTTTGTTTATATGTACTTTTAACTACTTTTATATTTTGTTTTTAATCTAATTCAAATTTTGCCTGTAATTTGTGTTGACTGCTAAATGGCCTTATATTAGTTTAAGACATTCTGTTTATATTATACATTATACTAGCTGTAAGTCAACCATAAATAAAAATTAATTAATTATTCAAATTGTTAAGCTTTGACACCTACAGGGATAGGCAGAGACATTGGAGCGCCACTTTCTACGATCTTATTACAACCGTGTAGCTTTCTAGGCACTAATAAAATTATAATGAGATTTACTCATAGAAACACTACTTTATAAAGTTTTCTTTTAATGTTGTTTTTTGTAATGCAACAAAATTTTCGAATATATTTTCTATGTATATAAAGGCGAGCGTGGTGCAGTGGTAGTGAAAATGGTCACGTAAACCGAGAGCACTGGTTCACACCAATATATATATATTTGATATGTACTTTGGTCGTCCTGTTTCTATGACACAAGCAATTTAGTATCTTAATATATAAATGTAAATAAATAAAAATATGGTAATAATGGTTAGAAAACTGCATTTTCTTTAAATGACTATCTATAGATTATTTGAAGAGGCAATAACCGGTCATAGAAAGGGTGGTAGAGCTTCAGTAAATAAACCAATTCCCTTGATAAATCTACGCTCTTGTTAATGTTTGTTTAATTATACCTTCTAGTAAATTAAACTAGGCTCTTGTGCGGCAAGTGTTTTAAACGCAAGCCAATTAGAATAATTTATTAGTATGTCGTATTTTAAGTATTAAGTATTTAAAGATCTAATAATTTTTAAAATTGTAAAAAATTATGGAAGTTCTTTCTTAAAATCCTGATTCAATAATTGTATGCTTGCAAATTAAATCCATCACGCGATTGAGCCACTTAACGATTTTACACTTGCTAAGCCCAGGTTTTTTTAATTTATTTATTGTGACACGACATTTGACCTCGACCCGCCTGACGATAAGCAAGAGGAGATCCAAGAGTGACGACGACGGAAACAACCAAGTTAGTTCATGGCTGCCTCAGTCGCCGTCACTATGCCGGTCAAAGGTTCTTCACGCATCGCTTGAAGGATCCAAGGTTAAAGGATGGAGAGAACACATGGGCTGGCAAAGCATTCCACTTGTCGATAAAAGATAAAATAATTGGGCAAATGACTGCGTACTGTCTGTATACCTTCCAATACTACTACCTACTAATATAAATTTAATTTAAAATTACGGCGCAATTTTACCAACGCTATGACGTTGTCAATTCCTATTTATGAGGAGATAAAGTCAAGTTTAATTTAAATAAATTAGTTAACTCATTCCCTAAAAATTCTCGTTATGAACTATACGAGAATATATTTTGGCATATAGATTAAATTTAAAAAAAGTTCCAAGAGATTAATTTCAAACTTAATAATGAATAAGTGTCCAGGTCAACGACCTACACACAACATATTAATAAGGGTAATCAGACTGTTATCTACGAGTACCTACAACTATCAGTCGTTTAGATGTCAGTGAACTTTGACTTTTTCAACAATAAAGGTAATCCATGGCGATTTGAAGGGGAAGGAAGTATTTTATTATCTTGGGGTTAGGTTAGATTAGAAAGAAAAGCATATGAAATGTGAAAGAATTCGCATGATATACATATTACACTATTTATATGTGCTTATATACAAAACTGTAACTGCATGTCTTGCTCTTAACCTTAATCTTTTGATTTTAATCTAGGTAAACAGCAGCTCTACATATAACCCTATTTACTTGTTAGCAAACGTTGTATAATACCAATAAGTATATATCTTAGACACTCTTAGATAAAACAGTAATTAAACGTTTATTTAAAATTTTCTTACATTTTGTGCGAACGTTGATTATTAAATTGAATTTTGTCTTTCCGTGATCACTTTGGCTGCAAAGCTCTCAAAACGACAAAAATAAAAAAGTAAAATCATCGGAATAATAAGAATGTAAAATCATTGCCCAAAAAAACGCGATAGTAAGCTGCATAAAATTTATTTAATTCATTAGTTATTTTGTGGTACAATACGTATTCACAGTTAGTAAAGTTTCTAAAGTCGACTTTATATGGGCAATCCATCACAGGTTCACTTTATCTGACATGAATAATTTGATGCAAATACCAAACTGAATTAATGCTACGAATTAGGCTAGTTGGCCCTTAATCAATGGATTTGCGACATAGATTATTAGTTTATATGCATTTAGACTCCGCAATATTAGTTATAAATAAAAATTAACGACTGAGGCAACCGTAAACTGAGTTGTTTTTTTTTAATCGCTCTTAGACCTCACCTTGCTTACGGCGGGTCCACTGGTGGGTTGAGATTTGATGTTGAGTCTCTAAAGAAACACGGCACATTAGGCTCACCCGTTGCACATCTCTTATGTACTTGTAAAATCTCTTATACTTACTCTATGAACACTTAACCACTATGAACACTGGCCACATCGCTTGAAGAACCGACAACCGATGGGGAAGAAAGGTTCTAGAGTGGAGATCACGAACCGGAAGACGCAGCTTTGGTGGCCTACTACACTAGGTGGACTGACGACATAGTGAAAGTCGCGGGTAACCGGTGGATGCAACTGGCATCTTGTAGTTCGGAATGGCGTTCTAAGGGCGAGGCCTATGTTCAGCAGAGGACGCCTTCTGGGTGATGATGAACGCTTAACAACACACGCTCCATTGCCCCGCACGACCTGTAGAATACTACTACTTTATTGATGTCGTACACAAACTCGGGGATTGTGTATGGGAAGATAAAATATACAAATATAGAAAAGTGTCGCTGTTTTTTTTTAAAATGCGCAGTACCTATTCAAGGACAACGGTGGGGCACGGTAAAAGGGTTAAGTGCCCCTTTCGGCGTAACCTACTCAACTAACGTTAGCCTAGACTCATTACTGTTGCTTACGATAATATATTAAAACTTTAACAATATTGTTCTATGAATTTAACTATAATTCATTTATTGCAGCCATCATGCTCACGGAGAGTGGTGTTGGTGGTCCTATTGGTATTGATTTTCATGTTTTGATTTTGTTTTTTTGTTCCCGGTTTAATTAAATCAAAAAAAAAAAACGCATAAAAATTAATTAATCAATGTTTGTACAAAATCTAGGAAAATATAATATTGTTCTAGTTAAACGAAAGAATCTTTGTATCAACAAATCTTATAGCAGTTGCTTCTAATGGGTATGTTGTCTACGATGTAAAGCAAACAAATTTCGACGGCCGAATTTTAAGGCTAAGAATTGTTACAGTGATTGATCTTGTCGTACTAAAGCCGTGGGTCATTTGTATCACAAAATGGTCCGTAATTTCTTATTCTTCTTAAATTACAATAGTTTTTTTTTGTGGTGGATTTTAAGCTATTTGGTAATTACTTATTTAAATTTATTAGTATAAAACATCGTTAAGATATTGCCTTGCCTGGTGGTAAGAAAGGGAGGTCAAGGGCGTTGATGGCTGAAAAATCCATTTCATTTTACTTGAGCACAATTTAAACCGAATTCTCGGTCCACGATTACAATAAGTTTAAATTTTAATTAGCACGTCGCACAGTCTATTGCAAGTTAAGCTGTCTTAAAGTAAAATACAGTTTGGTAAAATGTAAGCACTGACGATTAACACTCGTATTATTAATATTTGTCATATTTGTCATCATCATCATTGTCATCATCAATTATTATTATTATTAAAATTTTTGTCAACTTATATCTTACACTAATGAATGTTGCCTTCACAAATTTGTGAAATTGATAAATGGAGACTGCAAGAACATTCTAAGTTTATTATTTGGTATAAATAAAATACGTTAAAATATTTAAATCCATAAAGGAGAAAAAAATCAAGAAAAAATGTGTTAATTAATAAAAAATAATGCATAGAAACTACGAAATAGCAATTAATAATCAACAATTAATTATTAATAAATAATTAAAAAGTAATAAGGATTCAACTCCATCAAAAAAAAATTACTAATTATAAGTTTATTCTATAGCGTAGTCCGTGAATAGAGACTGAGTCGCGTTAAAATGATTGACAAAGTAACATTTACTTACACCTGAAATTAGCAGAAGAGTAGTATTTACGAGTAGAATTTACGAGTAGAATAATATTATTACTGTCTTTTGTTTTATGCAGCTTTTTTTAACCTGCTAGTGGTGCTATTCCTATTTTAGCCGGGAAGCCGGGATAAGCACACTTAATGACTACCACGATAGTGCACATTCCAACCTAGGGACGTTTTATTGTGATTTCACTGAGGGACCAGACGGTTAAAGCGGCGATTTTAACTCCGTTTCTAAAACTATTTAATTCGAAAGTGATTGACCAAGTAACATTTACTTAACTAATTCATGTTTTTGCTGCTAAATGAGGTTAAATTGTTTTAGTCATTGTATTGTTTCTTAATTCTTTTTAGCTAATCAAACTCTATAATAATTTTTGATTAAGTTAAAATTGCGTTCAAATTTTAACTGAATAAAAACGAACCCCGTATTTTTGTGTTAATATTATTTTTCTGTTTATGAGACTTACATCCTGATACGCGGAGAAGAGTGCTGAAAAAACCTATTCAGTTTACGATAGTCTTATTCGTTCTTCACATGCCGGCTAAAGCTTCTTTTTTACACTTCTCCCTAACTTTCAAGGTTTTTTTTATTGTGACACGACATCTGACCTCGACCCGCCTGATGATAAGCAAGAGGAGGTCCAAGAGTGACCACGACTGAAAAAATCGAGTTAGTTCACTACCGCTTCAGTCGCCGTCACTATGCCGGTTATAGGATGGGGAATACATGAGCTGATAAAGAATTCCACTTTTCGATTGTTCTATAAAAAAAAACAATGCGCCGAACCTTCTGCGACTGTCAACAGAATGCAGATGATTCACCCTACCAGGTATCACGGAAGTAAAAAGACGAGGCGGAAGCTGCTCAAAACATGTTATTCACAATACAACAATTTATTTTATTGTTATTACTGCCAAGACTTTACTTACCTACTTAATGTACGTGTATCAAAGATGAAAGAATATGCTTGAAACCTTAATATGATATACAAAGCCATTATTTAAAAATAACCTTCACATTTATGACTCCTTAAAATAACAAAAATATGAGTGAAAAACAATGTATTTAATAAACTTCATGTCAATGTAAACAGTTGCGTCCAATCCAATCATATACTTGTTTGTCTTTGACCTTCGTTTCGTAATATTTCAGTGTCCTTTCATTATATGAAATGAACACAAACATGTATGTATACTACTTTATATACACGTACAGCTACTTTTACTGTGAATAAAACACAAAATACTATTTTTTATTTTACAATTAATATCGATTACTGTTCAATATAATTAAAAGTTTGCAATAAAACGACGCATAATGAAAATATTTTGTAAATTTAACTAAACAATATACTAACTATTTAAAAAAAATACTATTGGATGATAAACATGTCTGAAGTCTAGACTCATAGGATTATTTATTTATTTTTTTAACTAGTTTATTATAAATCCTGTTTTATATTCTTATACATAAAGTTCATTTTTAAATAACGTTGTGCTTAAGGGAATTGTTTACTATAACAAACCGCAGTAGCGACACTGAATTGGAAGAAGGCTTTTTCGATTAAGTAGATTTAAGGAGAAGTAGAACTTATCACAGAATATAAAGCTACTACACTTCAAGTTTAATTTTTATAATAAAAAAAACACGTAAAACGAAGAAGCAAACTAAAAACTGGTATTAGTTATTAAAATTACTCAGTCGCGTACCTTGCGACGATTTAGAGTAAGAAGCTGTACTTCTTTAGGAGTCTAAAGATATGTGAACTGTGAAACTTATTAAACTTTTTTCAAAATTACACAATTACAGTACTGTAAGAGGGCACGCTTTAGGAATTATGTATAAGGGTTGTTTCTCCAAACTTTACTCGTTTAAAGGTTTGCTACTTAAAACTAAGCACAAAACATTATAACTCACGCGTTTAAACTTGTTCCAACTCCCATGATATCCGCACAGATCAGGGCATTCTTGTTCTGACGATCGAATCGGCAGTCGAACTAAACTATTTAACGCGTCTTTTCGTTGGAAAAATCGACAAGTGTAACGCTATATAACCTTGGATCTTTAGGCATAAAAAAAACTATTTTTCCTCGTAATGGTAGCGACTGAAGCTATGGTAAATGAAATTATTCAATGGTATTTAATTGTCAGAATAAATCCGAAATAGTCGAAATGTATAAAAAAAAACTACGATTTTTGAAGCAAAGCATATGACCATAATCCTTCTGATGTTATATTGGACTGCGGTCTATGAGGAGGACGTGTCACGCATAAGGCTCTGTAATAGTCGGCTTGTATCAAAGGACCCAAAATTATAGGACAGAGAGAATGCGTATTTAGAAAGGTCGATCCATTTCTCAATGGGTAAATAAAAAATGACTGCCTCCTTGTTTGTGGAGGTCATAAGCTTAAGTGTCAGTTGCTCTGAAGGACTTATTATAGGGTGATTTATATAAGTGATAGAGTTTTAAAATACACTTATCTATACAAGTGTTGAAGTGCCAGTGAACTTAGTGGATCAATATTTATTTAGGTTTAAAAGCAGACACAACCGCAGATCAGTCGCTAATATGACTGATCTGACTTGACTGATCCGAGGACCAAGTATTAATACAACAAAAAGTACAGATTAATTTTACAATGATTTATGCTAGATATGATCATTATAATTGGTGCAGATTGTGACTTATACGAATCCTTTAATACGAGCACTTTTACACGTCAATTTTAAAATTACTGAAAGAGAAATAAAAGCAATATTTCATGATCAATAACACATATAAGTACTACTGTTAATAAATAATAGTGGTGCATTGGCTGCTATAAAAATGCATTGTCAACTTATAAACTAGACATAAAAGATAAATGTCAAATTAATAAATTATGATAAAACGATAGCTACTGTATATGGGCATAAAATTATCTGCTGTAAATGGGCATTGTCAACTTACACACTAACATAAATAATAGTCCATGTTTTTTGTCAGTTAAATACTCATCCAATGCGTAGAAGGCTTGACACCATCGCAATAGGACTTGGCACCATCGCAATAGGACACCAAAGATACTGTAACAGTATAACTTCTGGAGTACTAATCAGACGGTTGACCTTATCAAAAATTCTTCCACATAAGTCTATGTGGACTGAAAGTAGTGTGTGCACTTCGAGTCTCACATCCAAAGCTTCCAAACGTATTAAAGTGAGGTTTAATACCGCGAATCTGTTATTGATGAAGCCATGTTGCTGTGGGATTATATAGTCTATAAATAATATAGTGCAAAAACGTTGTGCACAATAGTAGGGACTTATATAAGTTGATAAAAGTGTTTAAAATATCCATTAAAAGCAATAAAATAAAACCGGCATTTCCACATGACCTGGATTTTATTATAAAGTGTACTTGTGTGTAGCTCAGCATGATGTCTACATATTGATTTATCATTAAATATAGTGTATTTTTTAATTTAGATTATGTTATTTTCAGATCTAATCTTTTATTTTTTATTTTTTTTATTTTTTATTGTGACTTGACATATGACAGCACCCCGCTTGATGTTAAGCCAAAGTGTGGTCCATGAATGAATGTCACTGCTACTACAATTCAATAACTGTGAGTAGCAATCACATCCACTATGCCGGCCTAGATGGAACCGGCAACTTACAAGCTGATCCCGAAACGTGACCAAATCACTTCACGGTCTGTATACTTGTAAGTGGTGGTACTACCCCGGATCGGCAGACTGGGTACCACTGCCTACCACTCTTTGATAACCAGACCCGAAGCAAATATCCATCTCTTTTTTTTTATTAACAAATATTTGCAATATTTAATACAATTAAATATTACAAATAAAAGCTATGAAACAAATATTTGCTCCGACCGGGGATCGAACCCGGGACTTTACGCGCAACAAACCAGTCGCTAAACCGTTCGTCCACGCCTGTGTCTGAATTATACCAATCCCCGACTATTTGTTCTGGCCTATCGTATGACTTTGGATCCTTCAAGCGATGCGTGAAGAAGCACATTTGACCGGAATAGTGACGGTGATTGTGGCAGCCGTGAACTGACTCGATTTTTTTTAGTTGTCGGCAGTCTTGGACTTCCATTACGCTTACTATCAGGCAGTCAGATTTCGATCACAATAACAAAAAAATTTAATTGTCTACCAGCCACTAAATGATAATGTCTAGAGATTATTCATCCCCTTCCTGAAATAGGGATCAACCCTTAAATAGGGAGTGATAATTAATTAAACATGCGTTAACCCTAAGCTAAGCAATGTTTACTCTGGTCAAGTGTCAATTGATAGCCACTGAACTGCGCGTAATAACTACTTGTATTTATAAAACGTTGGCGTGGACATGTTATTTAACCGATGAAAAAAGTTCATATGAAATATATAAGATTGCATCTGCGCGTTTCAAAAGCTTTTTTATGCTATTATGATCAGAAAGTGTCTCTTAAATGATGCTTAGAATTTTTGTGTTATATTTAAATTAAAATAATTTCAGATAATAAAAGAAGTTCAGAATATTTTGACATTTGGATAAAAATATTATATATATTTTATAATTTATTTAAATCGGAGACTGAAAGCTGGGTTGCCTAGTGCCCATAACCGTAAAGCGTATAAAAACGGTTATGGATTTGAGGAAAGCAAGGGAGTTGTGTCAGGATCGTGGCAAGTGGCTTTATCATGCCTTTTTTTTCACCAATCCCTATGAGAAAAAGACATGACAATTAGTTCGATAATTTATTTATTACAATTTAATTCTATCTCGGTATAAATTGTCAGACTTATTCCTGGATAAAATAAGCTGATAGATTTAGTAAGTTTGTGATGTTTCTAGATCAGTAAGCCAATTCGAAAGGCCCAGTCTCTCTTGAGACGGGCAGAAAGATTTATGTCTCTGGATGTCCCCACTTGTACACGCAATAACCTATTTCCCAAACTATTCAACAATAAAATATATTATTTAGAAAGAAAGCTACTTTTTTGTAAGTGTATTTTTCGATATATTTTAGAAGGTATAAAATATGGACTAACTGATACCATTATAATAAACCGATATTTTATACACAATCTCTATAAGTACTTATGTATACGTACTTCGGGGGCCCAGTATCTATGATACAAATATAATGATATATATTCAGTAGTCGAAGAACCGACAACCGGTGGGGAAGAAAGTTTTTGAGTGGAGACCACGAACCGGAAGACGCAGCGTAGGTAGACCTCCCACTCGGTGGACTGACGACATAATAAAGGTCACGAATAACTGGTGGATGCAATTGGCATCTTGTCGTTTGGAATGGCGTTTTAAGGGAAAGGCCTATGCTCAACAGTGGACGTCTTCTGGCTTATGATGATTCACATCGGCCGCGGTCTAGTGGTAAAAATAGGGTCCACTAGTATAGTAAAGTAAAAAATATTTCATCAACTAAAATTCTTTTTTTTAATACTCGTATTGTATGTATTTCCAAAAACTTTTATTACCTATTTTTGTCTTTTTTTTTCAAACAAAATACAAACAAGCATGTAAGTTTAAATTCGGATAAAAAATGTGACTAACCAAAACACAAAAGAAAAAATATATTTTTCCACATAAAGGCCTGAAAGCTTACGGAAATCTGACGGGTTCGTGGCGTAGTGACAGCATGTTTGTTGCTTTATTTCATGACGTCACTGACAGACTGTTCCTCTATGGCGAAACGTAATACTCGTATAAATATAATATATATTTTTTAATTTGTGACCTGACATGTGACAGCACCCCTATCAAAGCCTGGTGTTAACCTAAAGTGTGGTCCATGAATCGATGTGACTGCTAATGCAGTTAAATAACAGTAAGCAGCAGTTACAGGGCCGGCCTAGAAAACGGCAACTTACAAGCTGATTCCGAAACGCGACTAAGTTACTTCACGGTGGATAGATAGTACACGGATAGTAACATATACAAATTTGTCGATCCGTTACAATGAAAGTAACGGTACGGCAGACTATGCACCCGAAAATTGTCCGCCTCTTTTAATTAGCCCATTGTTTAAATATTTAATAATATGCTAAAATCATTTACTCGTATAAGGAGCTGTGTAAGGATCGTGGTAAGTGGCGCTCCATTGTCTCTGCCTATCCTTGTGGGAAAAAGGCGTGACAATTTGATTGATTGATTGATTTACTCGTATAAAATCAAACTATCAATGAAATTGTCACGCCTTTTTTTCACATGAAAATAAAATAAATAACAATATTAATACCTATATAATATATTAATATCAATTATATTATAGAAATAACCAGAGTATTTTAACAAAATAAAATACGTTTTATCAAAACGTTTTTGCAATGTGACAGAATGCCGCCCTACTGGCACTTCCGTCGCATACACGACTGCCATTTCAAGACGAACAACTATGCGAGTATGGAACTAAATGAAATTTATTTCCATATGTATGCCGAATGCATTTTGATGATTGATTCTAATAATGTGAGTTATATGCCTACATACTGGTTGTAGACAAGATGTGCCGACCTTTTTCATGATCGCACTAAAATTTATAACAATTTATTTTCGTTAAAAAAGCATTGTCATTTCAACGCATTTATTCTTTTGTTTTTATTCTATTTGTGTTTAATAAAACAGTCTTCGTCTCCATTTCGATTTGAGCGTTTCATTTAGCACGTCATTGACCACGTAGCGTCAAAAATATAATATGAACACCTAATATGAACACTTCCACAATATTTAATATAGTTTTGACGACAGGCGTAGCCGAACGGTTAGCGATTGGTTTGATTCCCGGTTGGAGCAAATATTTGTTTCATAATATTAAATATTACAAATATTTGTTATTAAAAAAAATAGAGGCGGATATTTGTTTCGGGTCTGGCAGTGGTACCCAGTCTGCCAATCCAGGGTAGTACCACCACTTACATACAGGCCGTGAAGTGATTTTTTCGCTACTTGTAGTTATTGAATTGTAGTAGCAGTGACATCCATTTATGGACCACACTCCAGCCTAACATTAAGCGGAGTGATGTTATAATATGTCGAGTCATATTATAACATCATATTATAACGTCGATGTTATAATAAAAAAAAGGTCGGTGCGTCTTTTCCTTGTAGAATAATCGACAAGTAAAAAGCTTTGCCAGCCCATGAGTTCTCTCCATCCTATAACCTTAGATCCTTCAAGTGATAAAAGATGAAAAAAGTTTTTTCTCACAGGGATAGGCAAACACAATGGCTACACAACTTGCCGCCATCCTACACAACTTCCTCGCTATCCTAACATCCACAATTCACTTCATACAAGCTCTATGGTTATAGGCACTAGGCATCCCAGCCTGAACACTCTCCTGGATCTGCATCGATTACCGCAGCCATCTACATCAGATTTTCAAATTTATTTCGTCAATTTTCTTTGTCTCTTTAACAGTTAATCTACAGTTAACTTTTTCATAAAACAAATTGCTACCAGTTAATAGCTTTTACTTAATTAAATTATTTAGTATAAAAGGCGACAAATAGGTCACATGTGTGGGGTACTTTAGTAGTGCTGTGACCCACATTACGAATAGTTCATATTCCTAAGTTGTATTGTTAAGTTTAAGGTAAAAAAAAATGGCGCATTGGGTAACACGTCATACCCGGGTTCGATTTCCGGTCGGAGCAAAGTTTGTTTCGTAGTGTTTATTTCTTCCTTCTAAGTTCGCGTTTTTTTTTCATTCACGATTCTCTTTACTATTTTTATATCTTTCCTTAAAAGTATATTTTAATTATTTCGTATGTAAATTAATTTAACATAAAAATATAAGGTCACGCACACCGTGGGTTCAAAACCACTTGTCGGTACCAATTGGTCGTCTTGTTCCTATGATACAAGCACTTTAGTAGCTTAATATAGAAATGTAAATATTATATATATTTATGTGCATAGGATCCTAAAACATATTTTTTATTTATAATTACTAATAATAACTCATAAAAAATCATAAAAACTTATAAATTTAACATCAAGGTCTTCAATAGATTTCGTTAATAACATTAAAAGCCTCGGAAAATTATCAATGCAAATTGAAAACATCGACGAAGGAACTTTAGACGCTTCAGAGCTGTTTTATGAATACTGATTCAATGTCTTACAGGGATACCTGATTTTACTGGTAACTTGGTTTTTATTGAAACTTTTACATAATATATACATACATACATACATAATACATACATACAATATTGCAAATCAGAAACTTTTGCATTATGCCGGCATAGTGGCGGCGACTGTGGCAGTCGTGAACTAACTCGGGTTTTTCAGTCATCGGCACTCTTGGACCTCAATCATGCTTACCATCAGGCAGGTCGAGGTCAGATTTCGACTTACATTAAAAATCCAAAAAAATATCTATTATAAAAAAGGTGTATTGCTTAATTTCAGATATCTTAAATAGCTGACATATTTTTTCTTTTTATTATTATTATTATTGGTAAGCGACATTTGACCTCGACGTGCCTGGTGGTAAGCAAGGCGAAGGCCAAGAGCGTTGACGTCTGAAAAGACCCGATGCAGTGTACGGTTGCCTCATTCGCAGTCCATATGCCAGCCAAAGATGCTTTTTCCAAGATTATAGGATCAAGGATACAAGATTATAAGATGGAGAAAATACATGGGCTGGTAACTTGTCGATTGTTCTACGTCCTGTGCAAGATATATTTTTTTTAACGGATTTTTATTTCAATTGTTATATAAAGCTACTAGTGCATGTATTCTATAACGGGATGACCAAAGTACGTATATCAAAACATATTGGTACTGTATTTTGAACCCGTGCTTTTGGTTTGCGTGACCGTTGCAATACCACTACACCACGATCACCTTAATATAGAACAATATAGAAGTTAAAGTTGCTCGAAAATTCACTAGATAGAAAAATAAAATTCACTAGATTTTTCTATTAGTTATATTTAAATTTAATGAAAAGGATTAATTTAAAACCCTTCGTTAGTTTTGTTTTTAACTCTAATGACATTAAGGAAAGTTTGAAATTCAAGCTCTTTGAACAGTTTATTATCAGGCTTGATTAAAATTAAAGTGGGATTTAAATTATTATAAATGTATCTCCCGTGCGTTGGTCCCCATTTCTAGTCCTTGTATGTACACCAAATTATATGATTAAATGACCCAAAAATACATTAAAAAGGTGGTCAGGATAAAATTAAAATACGAAATGTGCATTTCTCTCCATTCCTAGGCCCTTTTACACGTACGTACACCAAATTATGTAAATTAATAATAATCAATGAATTAAGTTGTCACGTCTTTTTCCCACGGGGATAAAAGAGACAGAATGTGCCACTTGCCACATTCCTGACAAACTCTCTCGTTAAACTTTTTTTTTAATCAATTTTATTAGGGGAATTACGCACATAAAATGGCGATGCCATTCCCATTATAAACTAAACCTAGACTATTTACAAATACAAGCTCATACAGATATAATGTGGATAAGGCTAGTAATACAAAACATAAGAAACAATTCACACAAAAATAGAATACAACGAACCAAGTTAAACTTAAGTCGTGTTACCATAAAAAAAAACTAAAAAAAATGTTCGATACATGAATCTATAACTAAAACTGTTATTCTAAATGAACCCTGGGTTTATGATCACATTGAATTTTTTTTTGTGACTCGACATATGACAGCACCCCGCTTGATGTTAAGCCGAAGTGTGGTAATGAATGAATGTCACTGCCACTAAAATTCAATAACTGTGAGTAGCAATCACATCCACTATGCCGGCCTTGATGGAACCGGCAACTTACAAGCTGATCCCGAAACGTGACCAAATCACTTCACGGTCTGTATACTTGTAAGTGGTGGTACTACCCCGGATCGGCAGACTGGGTACCAACCACTGCCTACCACTCTTTTATCTTTTATTATAATTAGTTGCGTAGACAACTAAGGCGACCGTGGTCTAGTGGCAGTGCAATGGCTACGTAAGCCGAGTGGCACGGGTTCAAAACCAATTGCCACTACGATATTATCTTCGATATTATGTACTTTGGTGGTGTCTACACACGCACACACAAACACACACACACACTCTATATATATATATATATATATATATATATATATATATTATTCGTGTTCCTAAAAATATAAACTTGATTAAAATAAAAGTACGTTCAAAGCGAATCACTATCACAAACATGGAATTCGTTTTTGCTAAATTTACATCCTCGTACTCAGTTAACAAATATGCGTATTTTTTCGAATTACTCTCTCGCTTTATTTTTGCATGAAAACCACGAAATGTGAAAAGAAAGGGAATATTGTATTAGGTACACTGACGGAGTTAAGCCATGTTTCATGTTTATGTCTGATGCTCTTTGCTAGACTTTAAATGCTCTTTTTCAAACGCACTTCATGAATTAACTACCCGAAAATGATAAAAAGTAGAAAAACATTATAGGGTTAAGAAGGTGTTAGTTTTGGAAAACCTTGGTTGGACTTTTGTTAATTATGTATAGATTTTGGTTTTCTTCTCTTCAAACAAAACCTTAATATGACCTTCATCTCATTTTATTTGCGAACCCTATCAGAGCACCCTGCCTAGTGTTAAGCTGGAGTGCAGTCCACTTATACATTTAACCAA
Organism: Tinea trinotella; assembly: GCA_905220615.1. Lineage (NCBI taxonomy): Eukaryota > Metazoa > Arthropoda > Insecta > Lepidoptera > Tineidae > Tinea > Tinea trinotella. Next base: position 9,685,372 of record HG992314.1, read on the forward strand.
CTGTAAGTAGCAGCCAGTCTTGGCTTCTGACAGACAAGTCTTCGAATTGTATAATAAGCTAAACTTTTGAATCGCTAAAATCTTTTATTTCAGGATTAAATAACAAATTCTGATGTATTTCTAATTTAGTCCTAAAAGTTATTTAGGATATGTGTAAATGAATTTAAGTGCATAATACCATAGCTTCGGAAATGCATATGACGAGACCAAAATACGATCAAAATACCAAATACAAATCAAACAAATTTATCACGCACTTTTCCCAGATGAATAGGCAGACACAATGGCCACTTGCCACGGTCCTGAGACAACTTTCTCGCTTTATTTACATCTACAATATAAATAAAATAATAAATCTGATGTGGATAGATGCGTTAATCCAGGCAGACCCAGAAGGGTGTTCTGCGTCCAAAGAAAGCTGTGTGCACATAACCTAAAGCTTGTATGGAGAGAATTGTGGATATTATAATAAATATTTTATTATAATATAATTTTATTTAGTGAAGAGCATGTTTTATTTATTTACCATTAAATACTTTTGTTACATTACACATATATTTTGCGTGATATGTGCTTAAACGAAAACGTCACTATTCCATTTACGCCTACGTCATACGCTATTCACCGCTACTCAAATACTTGACATGTTATGCTATCTAGTGGACTATTAGAAACATAACTACGACAACTGACATATACCTACAATGTAATTTTATGTTAGATATATTCTTTGATAATTTGTACAACTAGTAGGCAGATAGGCACGAATCGGCAGACTGGAATTTGTCTGCATTGCAATAAATGCTGAATCCAAGGTCCAGCATTTCATTGATATGCAACGGCACGGAGCCCTGAGGAACGCCGGCATTCACCGAAATGAATTATCCGCTCCATGAACTTGCACAAAACTGAGGTTACAGCTATCGGACGGAAGTTTATATGGCCCGAACGGTCGCCTTTCTTCGGGACCGGTTGCACGTTAGCCCCTTCTAAGCCCGAAGCACACGGCCCGACGAGAATGAGAGCCGGTATAGCCTCGTTAATTATACAGACCGTAAAGTAACACAGCCACTTTCAGCATCAGCTTAAAAGCATCGACTGCTACTACTATTCAAGGGAAAACGGACCTTATGAAAAGCTCGAGAGAGGTCTATGAATGGAGGCGACTGCCAGTACAGTTGTAACAGTCGTACACACTATGCCGGCCTAGTTGTACCGGCAAAATTTAGGCTGGTCCCAACACTTAAGCCAAAATTAAAGCCTGTACACTTGAAAGTGAAATGTTGAAAGATAAAAGCGGTCTGTACGCTTCTTTTACATCCAAAATTATATATTTTTTAAAATTGTTTTCATCGTCTAAATACATTTTCACGCATTTATTATTTAAGTAAATTTAATTACTAAAATTAAACTTTAAGCATGCATTTATAAAGCTAAGTAACTAAGTTCAAAAATATCAATATGGCTTTTAATGAAATTATATAAAATTACTTACGAAGTTATGATGAAATTAGACAGTTTTCATTAGCTAGCGTTTTAATTATGTTGTCAAGGCATGTCGTTTTATGTGATAATAACGCTAATATTGTTTGTTGAGATTTTTGGGTTACTACAATTAAGTAACAGTACAATAATTTAACATGGATAAAATACCCTTTTTTGACAATCTACTGACATCGACCCGCTTGATGGTAGTAAGCAGAAGGCCTTAAAGCGCCTACGACTGAAAAATCAGTCTCATTGCCTCAGTCGCCTTTACTATGCTGGCCATATGCTTTGGGATTCACTTGAAGATTATGGATTGGGGAGGTTTAAGCATTGCATATACGATAAAGAAAGTACGCGTCGAATCGTTTGGTACAGCTGTTTATTCGGATAACAGAATCCAGATGCTTTCCCTAACCCGTCTTCGTGTAAGAAGATGAAATAGGAACAAGGTTAAAGAGTTATACATTTTAATTACTTTTCTTAGGCTTTCCTTTTTAATCTTTCTTCTTCGCCACCTCCTTTTAAAGGTCGGCAGCCATGAAGACTATATTTACTTTAAATACATCTTAACAAAATAATGGGCTAACAAACCACTGACGCAAATTCTTCAGGCAGGATATATTTCTTCGTCCAGGTCTTCGTCTTCCGAGTTCGATTTTTAAAGATAATTTCCGCAGACATCTAAAGTTTTCAGAATATAAATTAATTTGTTAAGGTTTGTAATATTAAAAGCAAAAGTTTTAGTGTTTTGCAAGAAAATTTTAAATTGCCAAAATTTTATTTTGCATTTTTTTTTCTTGTATAAATCTAATCAATCAACATACAGGAAATTCATATTTTAACTTATGAAAAGTTTATACTATATCACTATTTATTAGCAAAATATATATGTATATAAACAGCCTAATTTATTTTTTATTTTATTTTTTAATTTGAGTATATTAACTACGGGTGTTCTCCGACCAAATCGGAGACATCCTCAAGAAAGCTGGGTAGCCTAGTGCGCATAACCACAGAGCCTTTATGAAGAGAATTGTGGATGTGAAGAAAGCAAGGGAGTGTGTAAGTTCGCCTCGGAACTGATCCCTAACTTAAAATGTTATATAACACCGACTTTCTACAAGAAGAAGTTTAGACACCAGAAGCACTTTAAAGTTATGGTCAATAATAATTTCATTTTTTTTAAAATGAAAATTGGCACGCCTTTTTTCGACAGGGATAGGCAGAGACAATGGAACGCCACTTGCCACGAAACTGACAAAACTCCCTCGCTTCCTTCACATTCACAATTCTCTTCATTAAAGCTCTATGGTTATGGGCACTAGGCAACCAAATTGAAATAAATTAATTTTAAGTGTAAAATTATTATCGAAATTGTTTTAATTGATGTTTTAAAAATTAGTATAGTTATTAATAAAATAAACATATGATTTCCTAATTATCAATATATTACTATAGTTAGGAATATTCTTATAATAGTTAGGTCTAATCTTATATTAGCAGAATTTAGGATATATATAATTTTCATTCGAGCTAAGTCCTTGATAAATGGCCGACCAAAGCCCGATTTTTTCATAAGTGTACTCAACCGGCTATTGTCGTCCTTGTTCTATGGAGATGTAAGTATATAAGATGGTCGTGGCTATTTTAAACTAACTTATTACTGAATATCAATCAATCAATCAAATTGTCACGCTGTTTAACCACAGGGACAGACAGAGACAATGGAGCGCCATTTCAACAATCCTGACAAAACTAACTCGCTTTCCTCAAATCCACAATTCTCTTTATGCATGCTCTACGGTTATGGGCACTAGTCAACCCAGCTTTCTTAAGGTGTCTCTGGTTTGATCGGAAAATACTATTACTGAATAATCCTGTATACTTAAATAAATATTTATTCGCGAGCCCTTGGAGGTCTATCGTTGACAATTTACTTTATTTTTGCTATGATGATTATTTTGTGATGAGATATATCATACTAAAATTTACCTATACCGTATATTTACATATTTATAAACCAGGTAAAATGATATCTGTCTTACAATGCTCCCGACGTTAAATTACACACTTATATTTTTGATTAGGGCTTGAAATATTTGACGGCAACCCGCCTGTTAGGTTGGAGTGCGATCCATGAATAAAGGCGACCGCCACTAAAGTTAAATAACTGCAGGCGGGATGCTGTCAAATGTGGAGTCTTAATGTTGAAATTGCACAGCTTGTGATTATCTATCACGGCCATCCTGCCGCAAATACTTGAATTTTACTATTCTATCGTACACGCAGTTGCGAGATGGCCCCGACATAAAATTGCTCCGTAAGTTCTTTGTCTGAGTGGTTGTTTTACCCCGGATCGGCTACCTATCACTCTAAAATACATTTCCATATTATCTTAAAAAACTATGAGTATCATAACGCGGACATAATTTAATTTAAAAATATACTTAGATATAAATATAAAATAGATGATTTTTTCCAACACCAAGTTTAACACTAATGACCACAAATTCCTTTTACGCGTCGCAAATTCTAAACGGTAACATTTTTCATTTAACCCTTAAACTAATTAAGCTAAAGCCAGAATTTTACTTCTGCGCGTTGAACATTGATGTGAAAAGAAGATATCAAATCGCTTGAAATTGTATCATACAATTTCTTGGTAGAATTTAAAAAGAAGATTTTTTACATTTTATTAAGATACATAACTTATATATGTACCGAATATAAATATGATATTACTATATAGGAACAGGATGATCAACGTATATAGTTATATACGTTTAAAGAGTATATCGAAGATAGAGTGTCGATACACCACGGTCGCTTTGAATTTGAAGCAAAAGGTTGAAGGAGTATTAGGATCGTGGAAAATTGCAGTACGTCTGCATATCCATGTGAGACTGGAGTCATGACAGTTTGATTAAGTTATCTATCAATCAAACTGTTACGCCTTTTTCCCATGGGGATAGGCAGAGACAATAGAGCGCCACTTGCTACGATCCTGACACAACTTCCTTGCTTCCTTCACATCCACAATTCTCTTAATACAAGCTCTAAGGTTATAGGCACTAGGCAACCTAGCTTTCTTGAGGATGTCTCTGATTTAATCGGAAAACACCCTCCTGGACCTGCCTTGTTTAACGCATCTATCCACATAAGATTTATAAATTGCTTTCGTCAATCTTTTTTCACTCATTCTTTCCATGTGCCCTAACCATCGAAGCATCCCTTTGTCAATCATTGTCACTACATATTCTTTCAAACCACGTCTATCGCGCACTGTCTATCGTTAATTCTACTCCCATGCTTCTTCTGCCACACCCAACATTAACCTCCATACATTAATGTAGGAACAAGTACCGCATTATAAACAGTCATCCTTTTGGGACATTATTTGGCTGTTCATTGTACTATGGATGGCACCGTTGCACTCTTCTGTCAAGACATTTATGAATTACTAAAACACTGAGTAAGCTCACCGTTATTATACTAGATACGCTTGGAAGATATATATGTTGACAATCGCGCAGTTGTACAACTATAATTGTAAAATCTTTTTCGATTATAATTTGAATTTAGATCTCAAAACGGCCATCATTATTTGCCGGTACTATAGGCACTTCTTTCTTCAGAGTTCTTTTTAGCGTGACTGCCTCGCGCGAAGCGTTCTTGGCGCATTCACAAAACTGTATTGTTAATAAATAATAAAATATGGAGCATTTTATTGGTACATATTCATGAAAGATTGTATGAATATTCGTTTCATGAAAATTTTCAAGACGTTATTTACTTCTTTCCTACACTGCGAAGAAAAATTAAAGGAAGTCGTACGGTTCTATGGTCTAGTAGTTCAATGATTACTCAAACAAGGTGCCTCCGGTTTAAACCTACTTGTCGGTACTAATGTATCTTTAATAAAATTTTTACTTTGGTCATTCAGTTTCTATGATACAAGCACTTTTAGTACCCCAAGTATAGAAAATGTTCACTCCAGCTGGTCGGCCTTATGAATAACGCCTGTATTGACATTCTTCTATATTTTTTTATCAATGAACCAAATTGTCAGGCCTTTTTTCCTAGTGGGATAGGCAGACACAATAGAGCGCCACTTGCTACGATCCTAACACAACTATTCCCCCATATCTGCATGAATCTAATTGTGGATAAGTAATAAAAAAGTAATACTATAATATATATAACAAAACAAACAATGAAAACACCACTCCTTATCTTGAACATTATTCCATAAACTTAAAAAAAACAAGTCATCGTTTACCTAACGTATACCTTTGTCATAGGCAACAATAGTTGACATTTTCATTCGCCTAAAATATAATTTGCAAGTTTGTCACATTCAAATTACTTGCTTTTACGTATTCTATTACTAAATAGGAATTTATAACAAAAGGCCACTCCTTAGTACTTAGGCGTGGCCTATATTGTTAGCCCAAATGTTGTATAGAGTAATAATATTATAGAGAGAGCTCGAGACAAATGGACTGATACCTATCAATCAATCAAATTGTTACGCCTTTTTCCCACGGGGATAGGCAGAGACAACGAAGCGCCACTTGCCACGATCCTGACACAACTCCCTCGCTTCCTTCAAATCCACAATTCTTCTCATACAAGCTCTACGGTTATGGGCACTAGGCAACCCAGTTTTCTTAAAGATGTCTTCGATTTGATCGGAAAACACTAGAATAAAAACTGTCGAAGAACGCACAAAGAAGCGAAAGACTCAAGTGCGGAAACGAGTCCGTACATAAACATAACAATATAACCACTAGTATTAACAGAAATAATTATTTGTTTTTTTTATCGAAATGCATATTGTATGCATACCTGGCAGATGTTAAGCATTAAAAATTCAAAACTATTTAGTAATATAGAAAATATGCATTAAAGGATGATTCATTAAAGGAAATGTATCTTGGCCTTTACTTTAACCACTTTGGCTTTGACCTTTACTCAAATGTATTTTATTGATTATTTCGAAAAAAAATCCACAAAAGGTACAAAAAAACAATAATTGGGTATTTAAAACTTTAACATAACCTTAAGTTATGATATTTCTCACCAAGACACAAGTTGATAAAACCAAAAAATAAAAATAAAAACATAAAAAAACAATACAATAACATAACACAATCTCTGCCTATCCCAATGGAAGAAGACTAAAGAATACTATAAATGGCGTCATATCCTAGTTAGTAAATACAAGATTAGGCAAGGTAACGTAAAGAAAACAATTTTCTTTTTTAACATCCAAGGATTGTCTGTGCGGATGCCGGGACCATAGCTTGGAAAGCAGTAAAGTTAAGGGAGCGTTCCGGACTCTCCACCGGAAAGTGGGTTAAAAGGGTCCGGTTTAGTACCACCACTTACAAGTATATAGATCGTAAAGTGAGATAGTCGCGTTTCGGGATTAACTCCAGCTTAACATCAGATGAGGTATGGCCATAATTTTCTCACAATAAATAATAAAGCCTCTATCGTACATAAACTCTATGAGTCAGATTTATTCAGTTGGGAATATTAAATCATATGCATCATGATTATTAATAGAGATTTTAATTTATTTTTAAATTATATTTATTACCTATTTAATTTACGACCTGTCCTCCGTCCGACCTGTCCGAATTATACCAGTCCTCTACGCGTAAGCCCGGGGTTCGATTCCCAGTAAGAGCAGTTTTTTTTGTACATTTCCACACTTACCAGTAGCTTAGTGTAGAAATGTACAAAACGTGTTTGTATCATAGAAACATGTTGATCAAAGTACATTAAACTGGAGGCTCTTGGTTTGTGGTCATTTTTTATAGCATTTATTTGTGATATTTAATAATTGCATAGATTAGATAGTAAAAATATTTAATAATAAATAAAAATACAAATATATGCTCCATGTTTATTTAAGAGTCACTCTGCCGATCCGGGCTAGTACAACTACTTTGAAGTGACTCGGTTAATCGACTTCAGGATCAGCTTCAAAGTTGCCGCTATCAACTAGGCCGGCATAGTGAATGCGAATCCTATATGCATTTATTTATCTACAGTAACAGTTGCCTCCTTTCATTGTTTTTATAGTTAAATAAATGCATTCCAGCTTAATATCGAGCAACATAAAGAAAATTAATAAATAAAGGCCAATTTGATTGGTCAACGATGATTGGCTGAAATTAAACTTGCAATTAATATAATTTGTTCAATTTAATTTTGGTAAATTCTCATTGGTGGAAATAAAAACAAATTACACCTCATTAGAATGTGAAAACAATGTTCACAAACAGTATGTTGTTCTGATAGTTCGATCACGTATCGTTCATGAAAACAAAACAGAGTTAAAACAACACAGTTAACTGAGTACATTTTATCATATACTTAACGGTACATAACAAATGTTTATATACTTATTTTGTCTCCCTGTCTATTGTTTTTTTTTATTCGGGATCGGCATATAATAGCACTCCATCTGCTGTTAGGCTGGATTGCGCTCTATGAATAAAGGCTACTGCTACTACAGGTATTTTGACGACAGGCGTGGACGAACGGTTTAGCGATTGGTTTGTTGCGCGTAAAGTTCCAGGCTCGATTCCCGGTCGAAGCAAATATTTGTTTCATAGCTTTTATTTGCAATATTTAATAAATTTATTAAATATTGCAAATATTTGTTAATAAAAAAAGAGATGGATATTTGCTTCGGGTCTGGTTATCAAAGAGTGGTACCCAGTCTGCCGATCCGGGGTAGTACCACCACTTACAAGTACACAAACCGTGAAGTGATTTGGTCACGTTTCGGGATCAGCTTATAAGTTGCCGGTTCCATCTAGGCCGGCATAGTGGATGTGATTGCTACTGTTATTGAATTGTAGTAGCAGTGTCATCCATTCATGGCCCACACTTCGGCTTAACATCAAACGGGGTGCTGTCACATATCGAATCACAAAAAAAGACTGCATACAAATCTATTATGCCGGCTTTGTAATCGGCAATTTAAGAGTTGATCACGCAACGCGACCAAATCTCTTCGCGCTCTGTTCAGTTGTGACCTAGCTGCCTTAAAAGTGATCAGCAGACCTTAACCCAATGTCCCGGATCGGTAGACTGGGCACCACTGCCTCCCTAATTTAGACGACCTTACCCGGAACAAATATTTGCCTCTTTTTTGTTAGCAAATAAAATGAAAGATATAAAACAAATTTTTGTCCTGACCAAGAAACGAACCTAGGACTTTACGCGTGTGCTAAGAAATATAGTAAACGAAAAAATATTTTTCATCAAAAATAATGGTTATTTATTTTTTATTATGGATAAATAGGTAATAATGAAGAGAGGGAAAAACCTCAGACGCAAAGAAAAATATTTTAGTTTTATAACTTATATATAAAAACATACAGACAATTACCTTTATTGTACAAAACAGAATACATATTTATATAAATATTATATTTAAAAATAATGAAAAAAAAACGTGAAACATAACTGGCGGCCTTATCACTAAAAAGCGATCACTTTCAGGCAACTAAGTGAAATATAGATATGGTAATAATGGGTAATAATGGTAATAATTCGTAATAAAATGTTGATAGAAAAATAAAGCGTGCTTTTGTTTCGACGTAAGAACGTAGGCTATCTATTACGTTGGCATAGCTCAGTGATTAAGGCGGTCGTGCATAGAAGCCAGATTTAATTCCCGGTCGCAGCCACGACATGCACACTGGGGTTTTTATCCTATTTGAAGTCATGTGTGACTTATTTAGTAATACAACAGCCCGCTAGACGTAGAGTCCCAGTTTTGATTCTTGCTCGATGAATATATTTGTTTTACAACGTTTATTTGCAATAATTAATAATACAAGATTAGGCAAGGTAACCTAAATAAAACATTTTTTCTTAACATCAATGGATTGTCTGAGAGGATGCCGGGAGCATAGCTTGGCATCCATATTTTCACATGGATAGGCAGAGACGATGGAGCACCACTCGCCATGATACAACTTCCTCGCTTCTCTCACGTCCGCAAATTTCGACATACAAGCTCTACGGTTATAAGCACTAGGCAACCCAGCAGTCTTGAGGATCAGCATAACTAAAAAAAACCTTACAAATATATATGTTCATTTATACAATTGTGAGCAGTTCGATTACCCTCCCTTGCTGGTACTAATATTACTACTAGTATATTTGCTATTATTTTATTTTAAAGCACAATAAATACTTTAACAAAATGTTTAAGTGCGTAAATCAAAATATGTTAATTTTTTTGTGACTCGACATGACAGTGCGGTCTATGAATGGAGATGACTGCTACTAAAGCTTAACAACTGTAAGTAGTAGTCACATCCACTATGCAGGCCTAGTTGGTACCATATCATTAAAGAGAAGACAAACTCATTTACAGGCTCGTAAATTATGTCATCGAAATATACAATCCATTGCGGTTAACCTAATTGTGGACAATGGCAAACCCAATCTGATTATATTCTAAAAATAACACCCACTAGGTACTATTATGCAATTATAGTAACTAATCCTATGTTTTAAACGTACAAGGCTTTGTTGTAAATAGTGCAAATACATCTTCACGGCAACCAGTGAATCCATACAAATGTGTTAAACTCTTTAGTAAAAGAAAGGTTAATTTTAAAATATAAAATCAAAACAAATAGACATCCTAACATCGGGAGTTCAATAATAAAATTAAAATATTTATTTTACATATGAAAAATAAATATTTGCTAAATATGCCTATGAAAAATCACAAGAAACTCGACATATAATAGATAAGACAATGCGACAGCTGCTCCTGTATAATGTCTTCTAACAGCAGCCGCGTCTGTTAGCTTTATGCGTATGTTGGCTTAACATCTGTACACCTGACTATCAACTGTCTGTCCACCATAAGCAAATACTTGTACTTTAAATATAACAACATATTTATTTATTATATTTAACATTATATTCTATATACCCTCTAATATAAATCTTAATGATATTAACACCCACCTTTCTTCTTCTAGCGTTCTTACCGCTGAGATTAAAAGCCAGACCATTACCAAAATCTCTTCAAAAACTTCCTCTAATCTGCCTTCTTTCACCTTGACACCGGTCACTGTCAATGATATCAAACAAGTTTTAAAATCAATTACATCAAGGGCCACGGGTGTTGATGGTATAAATATAACCATGATATCTTTTATATCAGAGGCCTTGTTACCAGTATTGCATCACATCATAAATTTCTCTCTACAATCTGGTCAGTTTCCTACAATCTGGCGACAAGCCTTTGTAACACCAATTCCAAAAATACCGCACCCGACTTCTCTTACTCACTATAGACCTATTTCTATACTCCCCTTCTTTTCCAAAATATTAGAATCAGTAGTACACAAACAGCTCTCGGCTTTTTTAATGGAAAATCAACTTCTTTCGCCTTTTCAGTCTGGGTTTAGGTCAGGTCACAGCACTGCAACGGCGCTTATCAAAGTCACCGACGACATAAGATGGGGAATGGAGGAGTCAAAGTTGACTCTTATGGTGCTCATTGATTTCTCAAATGCCTTCAACATGGTTGATCCCGACATTTTGCTTGCTATTATGAGATATCAATGTGGTATATCATCTGATGCTCTGAGCTGGTTTTCAAACTATCTTTGCGGTCGAAAGCAGCAGGTGCGTTCAAATAAAACTTTCTCTGATTGGTGTGACCTCTCTGTTGGAGTCCCTCAAGAAGGCATCCTTTCTCCTCTGTTATTCTCCATTTTCATTAATTCCATCACTTATTCTTTGAGTTCTTCGTATCACCTTTATGCAGATGCCCTGCAACTTTACACACAAGCCCCATTGGACTCCATAAATTCGCAATTGACTTAATTAATCAAGATCCTAACTATATTAATTCTTGGTCCAATGTTTTGGAATTAGAGTGAATCCGGCCAAATGTCAGTGTATTATTGTAGGGAGCTGTAGGTCAATGTGTAGGTTGAACCCGGATCTATTATCTCTAATTAAGTATGATGGAGTTGCTATACCAGTTAGTAAAGTGGTAAAAAATCTGGGATTGAATATTGATGCTTCCCTCTCTTGGCAGCCACATATCACTGAAATAAGTCGCAAAGTAGTAAATGGACTGCGATATCTCTATAGATTAAAGAACCTGTTACCGTCTAGTACCAAAAAATTGTTAGTTCAAGCGCTTATTCTTCCAATTATGGATTACGCCGATGTGTGTTATTTAGATCTTAACGAAACTCGATAAACTTGATAAACTGATAAACTTGAGCGTCTTTCCAATAATTGTATCAGATTTATCTATGGGCTGAGAAAATATGACCATATCTCCTCATATCATCGGCAGCTTGGTTGGCTAACAATCCGTGACCGCAGAAAATTTAGACTCCTTAATTTTCTTTATCCTATTCTCATGGAGACTACTTCCAATATATATCTTAAAAATAGATTTAACTTTCTTTCAAACTCTCATCAATTAAACCTTCGGTCAGGAGACACGTTACAGCTGGAAATCCCTCTCCATCATAAGGGAGCAGTTGATAAAGCATTTGTAGTGCAGGCAGCTCGCCTGTGGAATAACCTTCCTATCGATATTAGAAAGTCCCGAAACAAAGTGGCGTTTAGGAGCCAACTTAGGAAACATCTCACTCAAAAATCGTAGTACTTTGGATGAATATAGATTATATTATTATGTATTGTATATTATATATATATATATATATATATATATATATATATATTATTTTTAATATATATCTATTTATGTATTTTTACCTATCATATATGTACGTTTATTGTTACTTAAGTCTTTAGTGTTAAGTTTTTTTTTTTTCTAAAAATTGTATCTATGTTAAACATTGTTTTATGCACCTGCCTTATGCATCTGTTTTTCTGAAGGTTGACTGGAAGATAAAGCCATCGGGCTTTAAGTCCGCCTGTACGCCTGTACAAAGAAATAAATAAAAAATAAATATATTAATTTACCAGGTAATTTAAAATAAAATAAATTTACCCTTTCAATAACTAATTTACCTATGTGTTATATAAGTCCTATAACACCTAGGTAAATTAGTTATTGAAAGGGTAAATTGCTAAGAATTACCATTAAACAAAAAAAATATCATCAACATTTGTATTCATTTGCATGGATAAGACGAGGGGATATGTACCTACCTAAATTTTAAAATATGTACCTACTTTAGGAAGTTAAATATAATAAATATTGAGAGGCGAATAATATATTAAAGAAATATCATACACGAGTATTAACTTACATGTTAACTCTTTCTTTTATAAATTCATTTTAAAAGTTATTACAACACATTAGTAGTTAAAAAGTCTTTTTTTTTTTTTTTTTATTGTGACACGACATTTGACATCGACTTGCCTGATGATAAGCAAGAGGAGATCCAAAAGTGCCGACGACTGAAACAACCGAGTTAGTACGCGGCTGTCTCACCCGCCGTCACTATGCCGGCCAAAGGTGCTTCTTCACGCATCGCTTGAAGGATCCAAGGTTATAGGAGGGAGAGAACACATGGGCTGGCAAAGCATTCCACTTGTCGATTGTTCTACAAAGAAAAGATGCACCAAACTTTTTAGTTCGACTACCGATTCTGTCGACAAAATGTGAATGCTTCCCCCGACCAGTGCGGGTGTTACGGGTGTGAAAAGATGAGATAGGAACAAGGTTAAAGAGCTCCTCGGAACATTCCCCGTGGTATAGGCGATAGAGGACGCAAAGAGCCGCCATGTCTCTGCGTAATTGCAGAGGCTCCAGAGTTCGCGTAACCTCTACATCTCCTATGATCCGGACAGCTCGGCGCTGCAATGAATCCAGGGCATTGAGAAGATACTTGGCAGAGCCGTCCCAAAGATGCGAACAGTACTCCGCGCAAGAGCGAATTTGAGCCTTGTATAAAAGCAGGCGAAGCTCTGGAGCGAAGAACCGCCGCACCTTGTTCAGGATGCCAAGTTTGCGGGAGGTGGTCTTAATAGCCCGCTCAATGTGATCCCTGTGATTCAGGTCGCTGCGAAGGGACATCCCTAAGATATCCAGTCTGTCCGAAGTACCAAGGGAAATGTTACGAAGAGAAGGAAGGGGGATAAACGGGGATTTTTTCGTCGAGAACGCGCACACCTGAGTCTTGTCTGCGTTGAACTGAACCAGGTTCTCGTCGCCCCAATGGGTAATACAATCAAGAACCCGGTTCAGCCCCGCTACAACAGACTCTCTCATATCGGCTATCTCCTGTTTTCCGGCTGCGGGGCGGGCAGTGTAGCGTCCATGCACCGTGCTGTCGTCTGCATAGCAATGAATGTTGGATCCAAGGTCCAGCATGTCATTGATATGCAGTAGGAACAAGGTCGGCGACAGCACAGAGCCCTGAGGAACGCCAGCATTCACCGACACCCTACGTGACGCGCTGCCATCCACAACAACGCGTATGGAGCGGCCACGCAGGAAGTCGGCTATCCAGCCACGCAGACGGTCAGGTAAACCGTATGCCTCGAGCTTGGAAAGAAGGGCCAGGTGCCAGACCCTGTCAAATGCTTTGGAGATGTCCAAGCCGATGGCAAGGGCCTCTCCGTTACCGTCCAACGCTTCACCCCAGACGTGCGTGGTATACGCCAGAAGGTCACCAGTTGACCGTTTCGGCCTAAAGCCATATTGACGGTCATTGATCAGCTGATGACCCTCCAGGTAGGCCATGAGGCGGCTATTAATTATCCGCTCCATGACCTTGCACAACAATGAGGTTACAGCTATCGGACGGTAGTTTGCAGGGTCCGAACGGTCACCTTTCTTCGGGACCGGTTGCACATTGGCCCCCTTCCAAGCCCGAGGCACACAGCCCGACGAGTATGAGAGTCGGTACAGCCTCGTCAAGACGGGAGTCAATTCCGCTGCACACATTTTAAGCACAAGCGCTGGGATACCATCAGGCCCACTGGACTTCCGGATATCGAGCAATCGTAGCTCCATGCGGACATCGCGTTGTCTGATACGGATATCAGGCATCGTATGCCCGCATGGACGCAAGGTGGGTGGCCTTGCACCACGATCGTCGATCCGTGAATTAACGGCAAAGAGCTCAGCCAAGAGATCGGCCTTCGCTTTTGCCGTATGCGCCAGTGAGCCATCAGGCTGTCTCAGCGGTGGCAGTAAGGAACGACAGAAATTTGATTCCACAGTTTTGGCGAGACTCCAAAAGCTGCGACTACCCGTTGGGTGCGCTAATAGACTCTCGCCAATCCTGGAAACGCGCTGTGCCTCCGCTCTTCTAAAGACTTTCTTACAAGACTTGGTGGCACGATTAAAAGCTGCTTTCAACTCATCCAAGCGAGGGTCATGATTTCTTCGACCCTTGACCCAGGCACTGTGAGCCGCGTTTTTTGCTGATACAGCAACCGCGCACTCAACATTGTACCAAGGCCTGCTCCGGTCGTTGCGAGATGCACAGTTGGATGGAATGTAATATTCCATCCCCAGTGCAATCTCATCAACAACGGCCGAGGCACACGTAGATAGGTCCTCGGAGCTGAAGCAGCGCTGCCACCAAGGGAGCGAAGCGAAGTAATTTCGCATTCCCTCCCAATCCGCTGACCGGTAGTGCCACAAACGTCGCACCTCCTTCCTGGCAGGAGGAGGCACGGCGCGCGGCACTGTCGTCTCGACCAGGCAGTGGTCAGAATTTCCTAGGGGGGCCTTGACCGAAATTTTATACCCGGTCGGACGATTGGTCAGCAGAAGGTCTAGAAGAGAGGGGGCATGACCGACAATATCTGGTACCCGGGTGGGCTGGGTCACCAGCTGTGTCAGGTCATGCAGAAGAGCGAAAGCATGAGCGGCCCTTCCTGCGTGGTCAGTCCTTTGGGACCCCAACCACACCTCGTTGTGTGCGTTGAAGTCCCCCAAGACTACAACCTCAGCGGTCGGGAATCGCTCCAGCGCTTCGTCTGTCGCCCGGCTTAAAAATTCGAAGAGCCGGGTTGTCTATGGTTTATGAGTTATAGTACTGGCCATATGATTTTATTACTCAATTTGAATATTTGAACGTAGTTTATGACGTCAAAAACAGACGAACTAAACCAAAGTTAAATCCTACCATACATAACAGTTATAGGTATTTCAAAATTTAATAAAGATGTAGTTTTATTTTCTTATATAAGTTTTATTTTATATATAAGTTTTGTATTTTTAAGTACATTATGTACGAGTACATTATGTATATTATGTACAAAAAAAGGTAAAATAACAAAAAATATGCAATTAACAAGTTAATAGTTATATTCTTTTATCTCCATTCTTGCAAGAAATCTTTTACATCCACAGTTCTTTATTTTATTCGCCTTTTATCTAAGTTAATAAATGGAAGATTTTTTGAGGAAAACGTTCGTATTTAACCTCGTCTTTTTACTCTCGTGATACCCGCAGGTTGGAGTGCTTTCTGTTAATCAAATCGACAGTCGAACTAAACGTTCCAGTGCGTCCATTCTTTGTCGAACATTTAACATTTTGTTCAGCAAATATACATGCTTTATCCACCCATGTACTTCTCTCCTTTTTTACCATCAGTTAAGTCGACATCAGGTGTCGAGTTACAATAAAGAATAAAATAAAAAAGTTCCTTAAATTTGACAACGTTGACCAAATTACGTATAATAATAATATTAATATATAAACTGGCGCATCCCACGTCGGTGTATATTTAGTATGCGAGACCATTTGACTACCACGGTCTCACATCATGCAAGCTCTATAAATGCCACCTTTTCTCCTTTTTAATTATACTAATATTCAGACTCTCCCATCAGTAAGAGATAGGCCAAGAGCGTGAACGACTTGAAACACCGTTTTAATTCAAGGTGGCCTCCGTCCGGCCAAAAGGAAATTTAAATGCTTTGCTTAAAGAATCAAAGATTGGAGGTCGGGGAGAACACGTTCGTGTTCTCTCTTGCTTGTATAAAGTATATAAGTATATTAATCAATCAATCAACCAATCAAATTGTCACGCCTTTTCCCTCCGCTTATAACTTCCTCGCTTCCTTCACATTCGCAATTCTCTTTATACAAGCTCTATAGTTATGGGTACTAGGCAACCTAGCTTTCTTGAGGATCTTTCTTGAGGAGCTTTCTTGATGTCTCTGATTTTGTCGGCGATTTGGTCCTGGGCCTGCCTTGTTTAACGTATCTATTCGGATGAGATTTATAAATTCCTTTCGTCAATCTACTTTCACTCATCCTATTTCCTCAGCATATCTAATTTATAAATGCAGCAAGCTCTACATATACATACTAATACATAGAAACCCACAAAAACATTCCACCAAAAGTAAAAAATATGCTAAAACAAAAACCTAGAATAAGCATAAAATTTAATTTTCATAATAAAATTACAATGGCATAATTAGGATAGGAGGTTGGGATCATTTTAAAAAGCGTCCAACCTGTAAATCGTTCTTAATTAACAAAAGACAACTCGACATATGCCAGGGACCTTTAGCAATGGAAAATGTAAAGGTTTTTATTATGAGATTTTATTACATTTTTGTATCTTCCTTTTGGGCAATTTCACTATGTAACATGAAGTAGGGGTATTTCTTTTTAATTGAATCTTCCCTAACTCAGATCGTGAAGTGATTTAGTCGCGTTTCGGGATCAGCTTGTAAGTTGCCGGTTTCAACTAGGCCGGCATAGTGGATGTGACCGCTACTCACAGTTATTGAATTGTAGTAGCAGTGACATCCATTCATGGACCACACTCCAGCCTAACATCAAGCGGGGTACTGTCATATGTCGAGTCACAATAAAAAAACTTACCTAACATAAACCTTGGAGCGAGACGTGTAATATCACCTTTAGCCGGCATAGCAACTGCGACTTAACAACCGTAAACTAAGTCGGTTTTTACAGTCGTCGGTACTCTTACTTTTGCCATCATGCAAGAGGAGGTCGAATGTCGAGCCACAATAAATAAACTTACAATAAATAAGCATTATTCCGCATGTTAGAAAAGGAAAGGAGATCTCCTACAGTAAGCGTGTTGTGTACTGGGCTCAACTCAGCCGGTGAAGTCTTCTCGTTGAAGCGAATATATATTGATTACTTTGTCGGTAAATCGTTTGCGAGATATTGGACACATGCAACGCCATCTAGCGGTAGCATGTAGCGGTCGCTACAAATTAAAGAATAATTGCCTTAATAATAAAATGCTACGGTAATAATGAAGTTGGGTATATTAATAAAACATTGTAATACACTTAAATGTTATTAATCTACAGTAAACATAATTATATTGTAGATATATAAGATTAAATAGTTATTTATATATTTATATTTTAGGAACCATCTTAAACTGGGATCTTAAAACTGCAAACCGCAGTGGCAAGCGTGGTAAATCAGGCTAGTTATTATAAAATTGTATATTTTATTTCATACAAGCTCTATGGTTAAGGGCACTAGGCAACCCAAGTACATTTTAACTACAATAATACTACATTAATAAATTACAATACTTATAGTAAATATCGTCGGACGTCGCGACGCGACGGGTTGGTTAGTTACAATATTTATAACTCAAGTGCTAAACAGATTTTTATAATTATTGATTTGTTGGATTTGTTACTGTCTCGTATAGCAGAATAACATTTTTTTATTCTAAATTTTTGTCGAGGCCTTTTTCATTAAATATGAATATGGCCTCATTATGTCTTCACTAAACATATTATAATGCTGGCAACTTATATTTATAGTAACTTATTCTATGTTTAATATATACATTCATGTAATCAAATAGCATTCTAGCGGAACCAGAAGTTGGTTAAGCCAGAATGCCATTTAAGACGCAGAATACCTATAAACACCGGAAAATTTTACGAAATAAAATATTACTACAAAAAAATCATTTTCTCATACATTTTGTATAAAACAGTTTTTTTATGACGATTGACGATTGTGTGATTTTGATGATTTTTATATTCAATAATTAGATAAAATCCGAATTTAGATTATTATGAAGAGAAAAAATGTAATTTAGAAAAGATATTACGAGAAAAAATTCTAATTCCGGAAAACTGAACGTGTTATTACATTTTTACTTACTTCAACAGCTTTTTCTATTTTTCCTTTCTTTCTTATTTTAGTTAGACTGTTATAAAATTAGGATCCTGGAGTACCTGATGATGGACCATGAGGGGACACATACTATAAACGCGGGTGATACTACAATTTAAGTCGGGTACATAACGTATCTAAACAGGAATTATTTTCGAAGCCCACTACTGATTCCACTAATCCTATGATTCGTAGAAACGGATTGGAATTGATCGAATTGATCTCCAAAGCACCGTAAGTAATTCGATAAAGTAAGATTACTCCCTAGACTGCGGTAGAGAAAAGACATTTTTATTGTAAATCCCTGCACCAATTTAATAGAAATCTGCCTCAATGCATAGCTCCTACATTGTCTGATTTCCGTCGTTGAAAATTTTATATAATAAAATATGGTGATTTTATGAAACGTGTAACAAAACGCTATTTTCTTTAATGTTTCGCATTATAATGAAAAACATTATTGCTACTGTATTATTTTATATAATGTTTTACAGAAAACGTTTTATTGATTCGAATTTTCATGATTGCTTTTAAAAGCCACCGGGATAGGCTGAAGTAAGGATCACCACTTTTAATGATTCTAACATAACTTTCTCGCTTATCCACAACTTTTAGTGAGGTTACAAACCAAGCGTATTTTCGGCGCTTATAGGTTCGTTTTCATACGATCGCAACAATGTTAAACGCGCGTATGTGGCCACGTGTATGCGCTCTTTGGTAAGCACGTACGTGCGTGTACTCTCGTGTAATTACAACTGCTACAATATGACCTTATGCGCGCCGGAATCATAAACGTCTGGCACTTTATATAAGCTCTACCAATATGGGAACTGTGAATCTTAGAGAATATCTCTGATTTTATGGGAAATTACATTGATCTATATTTTTTTGTCAATCTCCTTTCTTTCATCCATTTAATACGCCCAAACCAACACAGCTACAAAAGTGTTTCTTAATGAACTGGTAATGAAAATAACATAGAAAAAATCACGCGTGCGATTTCTGTGACCACTCAGCTACTCTTTACTTTACCATCTTTCTTTTATTTCATATTTTTATTTTTACCGTGCAGTTCTTTCATCCGTACCTACAAATGGCGTCATTCAATACTTACCTGATTATTAAGATTAACTTTAATATATTTAACTGTTCTATATTAAATGACGATTATAATATAAAATCCAATAAATCAACCTACGAGCGTATACTAATAACAAATTTCCAAAACGCAAGCTTCAAACAATGTAATAATCGCGTTATTAGAACATACACCACATTCCCGTAAACAAAAGCTGAACTCAATTTTACGACACCCAAAACAGTTGGCGCGGCTCGAGCCCCAAAACCTAATAAACAAGGCCGCCGATTCGTCTATCGGCTACAAATGATACATCACGGATTTTATTTCGATTCTCAAACGTACGTCTAACTCGTCAGTCTCATCGCGTATCGATTGACTGTCCGGGTCACTCGGATTTTAGTGAAAAATTACGTCACCGACTAATGTACTAATAAATAGTTAAACGAATAATTCTTATAAAAATAGGGTAACGTATTACTAGACAATAATAATAAATAGCAATATAAATTATTCCTGTATGTATTTTGAAGTGGTGAAACACGAACCTGCCTCAAATATACTTATTTCTTTAGCTCTTCGGAAATAAAGGCAAGAGATTTTATTATTATATTTTCTATAAATTAGTTTAGTGTTGGTTAAACCCTTTATTGTGTATTTTTTTATATTGAGACTCGACAAAAAAATGATTTTGATTTCTGATCTGACTTTGACCTACCTGATGGTAAGTAAGAAGGTCCAAAAGTGCTGACGACTGCAATAACAGAGTCTTCACAGCTGCCCCAGTCGCCGACACTATGCTGGTCAAAGGTGCCTCGGCTCGGCAGTGGATCCACGGCTATAGGTGTTTTTTTCATATTGTCGCACGACATCTGTCAATACCCCACCTGGATTTAAGCTGGAGTGCGGTCTATAAATGGAGGCAACTGCTACTACATTTAAATACCTGCAAGTAGCAGTCTCACCCACTGTGCCGGCCTACAACACGGGTGTAGCTTAAAAACTATACTTAAATGATTCATGACACGATATTATAATTTATGAATTATTAATTTTGTAATATGATATTTTGACGAGTGCCGCCTAATTGAACCGAGTGATTTATGAATCATGTTGTGAAGTGTACGGGAATGTGCGTCGGTGTTCACTATAATTCTGTTTTCAAACATTTTAATGGGTTTTAAGAAAATTAAAAGCTAAAAGCTCTTAAACTATTGTTAATGTTATTTTTTTTATATTTAATAATAAGATTATTACAAATCCTGTTAATAAATAATATCTTTAAAAATAATAAAGATAATATTTTTTTTATTTCTATAATTCAAAGTAATCAGCCATGGAATCGCACCCCGCTTAAGGCACTTTTGCCAGAGTAGTATCAGTTTATTGATGCCCTTCTTGAAGAAATCAGCTGAGAGGCAATAAACTCTTCAAAAGCATTTTGTACTGCCTCTCGAGTTTAGTTTTTTTCCTCTAAATAGTTGTCCTAATCTGAAAAAGTAGTAGTCTGTAGGCGCAAGGTCTGGTAAGTACGGCATATAGCAAAGAGCTTCCTATCCTAGTTCTTGTAGCTTAGAGGCTCTCTGTAAGAGGTTGTACGTTGTCGTTGGTCAACTCAACCTGCACGACAACGCCTGTCCCTAGATCCGCGGCGTCTCTCAATTGGCGTGACCACAATCGCTTTTGTGTAATAATATGTATATTGTGTATTAAACGACTATTTTCAATACAACTTCCACACTATTTAGTTATATGATGGACAGTTTTATGTTCTTGTCCAGAGATACATTTTATTACATAGCTCGTATTTCAAAATGGCTCCTAAAATATAGTGACGATAGCATAAAGCTTTTTATAAGTACCTATATTTTGTGATATTGTAGAATTAAGTTAGGCTGTAAAGTTGTTACATTGCTTTGAAATATTTTGTAGGTGTTTCTACTCTCTTTCTTACTAAACATTTATATCATATTTATTTAACACTTTACTTAAAATCCATGCACTTGCGTTAGTTTACTAAATCACAGAATGTATCTGTATTTCATTAATCTCAGATCTTATGCCAATTTGATTTTACTTTCCTAAAATAAATGATTCATTATTGTCATTAAAAGAGGTATTATATTTTTGTAGCTGTACTTGACTAATGTAATGTAGCTCGACTTATGACTGCACCCTGCCTTGTGTTAAATAAATATCCACAAGAAGCAGTCACATCTAAGGTTTCAACTAGGCCGGCGTATACACTTGAATCTATACACTTGAAAGTGGTGGTGTACAGTCTGCCTACCACTCATAAAATTTTGTAGTGACTTTATAACGATCACGGAATCAAAATAAAAAAGTGATTGGTTCCGTATTTCAGATATCTAACTAGTATTTATTGAGTTATTTGGAATGAGGATACAAATATGTTTGTTTATTTAGAGAAAACATTTAAAATGTATTCACGGATTGACCCTAAGATAACAATGTAAGGAAAATATTCTAAAAATAACAATGGTAACACTGGAAGTAAACACAAAAGTTTCGACATAGATAAATGAACATCAATGTTTTGGGATAGAAACATTATTCTACGGGATAGTAAAAGTGTTCGGCTTTCTAAATCTAAAATACAGTAATACTATATTATTTAATATGTGACATTATGTTAGTTTATTTCTTCTAACAAGAGCGTTCGTTGGCTTGTGTTATACTTAAAAAAAACATGTTCTTATTTTCTGTTTTGATACTACAACTACTAAGGTTATTTATTTATTCTATTATGTAACAAATAAACCTAAATATATGAGCATATTGACCTTATTACTAAACAGCAGTCTCTTCCAGGCAAACTTTGGATGAAAAGGAAACCGATATAATGATGATTTGAGGAGGAGTACTTTATAAAGTACGAATAAAAGAAAAATTAAAATATTTTAAGTCACAGTAATTCAATGAAAGTAAATGAGAAAATAATATCTAAACATACCAGTACATATAAACTTGTTTAATTTATAAACGTATCACAAGTGACGATATTGGTTATTGAAAAACCAATGTATCGTTACACATAAATACGTGTTTATCGTTATATAAACTTACATATTATATATACTTACGTTTACATGTTTAATGTAGTAACAAGTAAAAAAATTCTAAAAAACGAACTGTATTTTGTTTTAATACAGCAGTACTAGAATCACGAAAAACATACTACTCTTATGTTATGATTTAGATTTTATGATCACTCCCAATATACCCTTCATAGATGGTGTAAAACTGAAAATTTATCATTATTGGTTTTACTACAATTTCACAGTAAAATGACTTATCCGATACCATAATTTGATGTATAGTAAAAATCACTGAACGTGTTCTTTTTTAATTATAATTCAAGAATTATTTGTTAAGAATAGTATGTTAAGTGTTCAACTCTTATTTTAATATTATATTATTCCTAATTTAAAATAGTATTCTTTTTATTTTAAATTTCTATTTAGCAATAATAATTTATATAAATACACATAAATAAAAACATATAAGGCCTTAAAACTTTCTAAAACATGCGTAAAATACACAAAATATATTTTAACTACAATATAATTCAAAATACGGTAATTTTTAATCTCTTTTTTCTTAGCATACGTTAATACTATACGTGAGTACATAAAAAACTCTCCTTTATTACCTAAAACATTTTCCAAACATTAAATTATTGTTTTCTAAACTATTCAAATTCCTAAACATTTTAATTTTTCGAGTAACGTACGTTGTATATTTAGAGTAACGTACAGTAAAATCTAATTACGCTTGAGCGCGATGGAGGCGAAATGATAACACTACTGTGCCCTACTCTACATTTGACCATTTATTCAAATGTTATTACGTTTCATATATATATGGAGACATAACAGATACTTTACCACCCATACCACTGAGAAAATTCTGAGGTAATATGTTTTCTTGCTTTTTTACTACTTGCACAGGTCGAGGAAAGCATCCGCATTTTGTCGACCAAATCGTCAACAAAACAAAAGATATCGCTGCGTTTTAGAAAATAAATAATATGGTAAGAGACCGCTATAATACTCGTATATTTTTTTTTCCTATTCTTGCAGGATTGGAGGTACGATAATTTAACTCATATTGTTAAATACTTATGTTAATGGTGGATAGTTTTATTTATTACGACGCGACATCTGACATCGACTTGCCTGAAAAACTGTTTCAGCTTACGGTTGTCTCAGTCGTCGCCACTATGCCGTTCATTCCTATACCTCGTCAAACATAAGTTTTATTTAACTCATTTTAAATTTATTTAACTCATCATCAAACTAAATTCTGAGATCCATTACATTCACATAACTTTTTTTCTTTTTTTAAAGCTTTATCTACCTAAAATCGTGATTAAAAAGTGTCGCATCTCTTTGCCGCGTTGGTCAGCATCTAGCGTCAGTGTAATCTCCAAACCATCGTGGTTGATTGATGTCGGCTCACCCTCGTCCCTGAATTAACTGCCACTCACACATCTTTCACAGAGAATTTTTCATCATTAAGGTTGTTACTAGTTGTTTATCTTACTTTTTTAACATCTCATGTGGGTTACATTTTTATTTCTTGTAATAATATTATATAGAACGTTAAAGAGTTGTGTTATTAAAGCGGCACCTCGTTGTTGATTCATACAGGGGTATTAAATGGCGCGTGAAAATGTCATTTGAAATTAAACAAATAGTTATGTTTATAATGCTAGATATAGAACTATATATGTTTATAGAACTAGATGTGCCCGCGGTTTCACCCGCGTAAAATTAGATTTATAACACAGTCATAAAAAAGGAGGAGGTTTACAATTCGACTGTATATCCTTTTTTGTATTTACTCTAAAACTCATACAGTAATGACAAACGGAATTAAAGATAAATATAGAAAAATTCCAAACAGCTGAAATATTTATATATTTTTTGTCCATTAATTGGGGTTTTCGAATGGTGATAGTGACTTGTGCGGGACCGGGTCGACTAAATCGAACCTCCGCAGAACTTGGAAACGCGGCCGTCGAAAGACGAGCTCAGCCGTGACGACGAAAGTCGATTTACGGGTTTCAATTCTACGGCAGGCTGACTCCCGCGCGCACCAGTGGTCTCTCCAGAGGACCAACGTACGTTAGCCTAGAGCTGGAGAGTACCGGTGAGTTTGGGCTTGCCGACGAACGGTCCGATGCACCGAAGAATGCCGGTGTGCACAATGGGTGGTGAAGCGATGAAATGAAACACCAGATCTTCAGAGTTCAGGCTTCGTTCCTCTTCTATAGTCCCCAGTCTTGGTCGGATGGCGGTGAGATGGCGTGTGCGGCGGTGGCGGTCTTCGAACTTGATTTCGGACTTGTTTTGCGGACTTGTTTTGCGGACTCGTTTTGCGGACTGTTTTCAACGTGCTAGGCCGCCTATATTTATACGCCACCTCTCCCGGCGCTCAGTGACTCTCGCATGCCGCGACGCGAGAGCCAATGAGCGTCGAGTGTTCGCCGATCAACCAAGAATGGGGATAAGAAAATTGCACGAAAATATTATTTATTTATAATTTAACAATTTTCTTAAACTATTTACAATTATTACTAAATCTAAATTAATCTAAAACTATTTACATCTAAATTTAGTAATAACGAACTAACTATCCTATATAACTATTCTAAGCTCTAAGCGAGTTATTAATACACTATCCTATGGACTAAGTGCTTACATCTATACGAAGAGCTTAGATCTATACTATTTCACTATTTACAATATCTATAAACTATATTCCTAGCCTTAAATCGCGTCCGAGTAATTCTATATGCTATTGGAGCTCTACACACTTTACATTGGTCCCTTTTACCGATGTAACTATCTATAAGTGTAGTAGGAGCTATAATCTATCTAAATACTATGACCTAAAGCAGAAAAGTTAATACTTTATCCCTATAAGTAGGTCCGAACGTTCTAGCATGCTTAACGCTGACTATGTTATAATATTATCTCTTATTTAAGTGTATTTACATAAAATGAGACTTCGTCTATCATTCTATAATAAAACTATCTTATTTCACATGAGATAATAGGTTACGATAAAAACTATTGATACTGCAATGGCAAGGATTCTGGTCTATTGTGCCGACCAATGGCAGCGCTTGCATTATCCGCCAATGGCGTGAAAGCAGCGCGCCGTTATTGCACCTTAGCGTGGTATTTTTCTATTGGCTCTAAAATACCACGTTGCACTAGAAAGAACCATTGCAGGTGTTTCTCTATTCTATGAATATAATAAATAAACAATTTGTACTCTTAAAGCACCGAACTTATAAATTTATGCCCTAACACCAACTATTGTATTTCCCTGAAGCAGGCGAAATCTATTTAACGAACATTTAGGTGTTTATGGCGGGCTAAATTGCTATCTATTGAATTGATATCTATCTATTATGTGTGATTTTAAGCTACACGTGACGCGACTTAAGTCTAGACGTCTATTATAACTTATGAACTATATTTACATTTGAGGCGTCGTGCACAGACTGAGCCAACCGTAAACTGAGTCAGTTTTTTCAGTCATTGGCACTGTTTCCTTTTCTCGCTTACGATTAAGCAAGTCAAGGTCAGATGTCGAGTCAAAATAATAACAAAAAATGTTATAAGGTAGTAATATGTAATAATATAAAATATGTAATAAAAATTCAAAATTGAATTAATTATAATTGGTTTGTTTTATCTTGAGTCATAATTACCTCATTTAAAAATATAGCTAATTATCTTAAAATGAGATCTCAAAAGTTTGCAAACAATTAGATAAATTAGTATATCTACTGTTTTAGAAATTCAAGTAATCCCTTACGTGCTAAAACAATTCTTTATCAGAACACAAAACCCTCAAATGTTAATACCTAAAATACCAAAAAATACTTTTATAGACACTTAAATCAACAGTTTACCCACAAAGATTATAAGGCCTTTGTATCCAGTTTTTTTTTTCGAAGCAAACCCGTAAGCTGCTTTGAAGTAGCTTGAAGGCGGTACCGGTCTCGTGTGAAATAACAGATATTTTATTCATGACCATCTAAAATTCTTTTCAGCACGTAGTAGGTCTAGTATTCGACCTCTTTACACGTTGTACTATTGTTTTTAGATTTAGGTTTGGATGCAGTCAATTTTCACTGACATCGCCTCAATGTGTGCAATAGAATTTTACATAAACTGAATGTTTTTCAGTTAATGTTTTACGGAATAATATCATCTTTTGGTTACACTATTTTCCTAATTTATATTGTCACGCCTTTTTTTATTCTTATTGATATAAATTTTATATCGACACTTTTTTTTCTTCCTTGCTTTACGGTAATAATTACTGTGGTCTCTATCCTTACTTATATTATAAACATAAAAGTTTGTGAGTATGGATGGATGCATGGATGTTTGTTACTCTTTCACGCATAAACTACTAAATGGATTTTAATGAAACTTTACAATAATATAGCTTATACATCAGAATAACACATAGGCTATAATTTATATACTTATTGCGTAAATAATAAATAAAATAAAAGAAAAAACATTTTCCCATACAAAATTGTGTAAGAAAAATATATTAAGCTGTTGAGAATTGATAACAAATTATTATATTAACATATTATTATTATTATCCTACTATTATTATAAATGTGAATGTCCGTTTGTTTCTTACGCTACTCAACCGATCATCATGAAACTTTGTACACATATTTTTGGAGGTACTAGAAGAATCATAGGTTACTTTTAATAAAAATCGAAATTTCTTGATTTCTTGAAATTTCGACAATAAATATTTCCACTGATATGTGCTACAGAAAAGCGCATTTGTTACCTTGTCGCCTAACAAAAAGATGTGTGAATTTTAAAGAAATAAATTGACGTGTTCACATAAAATACCTCGTTATTCCTGTGCATAAAGTTGGAAATTTTAAACGATGGAGAAATATCAAATAAAAGCAGACATGAAAACAATAATATTTTATAATAAAGCATTACGTACATTGTAATAAAACAATAACAAGAAGACGACCGTAGTGTAGTGGCAGTGCAATGGTTAAACAAACTGAGAGCACGAGTTCGAATTCACCCACCGGTACCAATTTATCTTTGATATTATGTAATTTGGTTGTCCTGTTTCTATTATACAAGTAGCTTAGTTAAAAAATGTGATTTAAAAAACAAATCATAAACTTACTCAGAAAGGGGTATATACTTTTATTATTATTGTGGATCGATGTTCGCAAGACCCCGCCTGATGTTAAGCTGGAATGATGGAGTGATGTTAAGCTAATACAGAAACGCGACTAAGTCAATTTACGGTATGTACACTTGTAAGTAGTGGTATTACTTCGGATCGGTAGACTAGGCACCACTGCCTACCATTCTTATACAACTAGACCCGAGCAAATGTCCACTTCATTTTTTATGAACAAATATTTGTACTAATAAATTTAATTGGCCGGCATAGTGACGGCGACTGGGGCAGCCGTGAACTAACTCGTTTTTTTCAGTCGTCGTCACTTTTGGACCCCCTCTTGCTTATCACCAGGCGGGTCGTGGTCAGATGTCGTGTAACAATAAAAAAAATATATTAGAAATAAAAGCTATGAAACAAATATTTGTTCCCACCGGGAATCGTACCCGGGACTTTACGCATAACTGGTGCTAACTTTACGGCTAACCAATGTGCAACGCGTGTCGTCAAAATATACTGAACTCCAAGATTTCCTCCTATAAGAAGATATCCACTTACACTTCTCACACTCACTATCTCAAAATCTGACCTTGACTTGCCTGATGGTAAGCAAGGTAAAATCCCTGGATTCATTGCAGCGCCAAGCATTGACAATTGACAAGTGGAATGCTTTGCCATCCCACGTGTTCTCTCCATCCTATGACCTTGGATCCTTCAAGCGATGCGTTAAGAAGCACCTTAGGCCGGCAGCTGGACTCGGTTTTTCCAGTCGTAGTCTCTCTTGGACCTCTTGCTTATAATCAGGCGGGTCGAGCACAGATGTCGTGTCACAATAAAAAAAAATGAGCGCCGACGGCTAAAACAGTAGAGTGGTAGGTAATGGTACCTAGTCTGCCGACCCGGGGTAGTACCACCGTTTAGTAGTATACAGACCGTGAAGTGATTTTGTCGCGTTTCGGGATCAACTTGTAAGTTGCCGGTTCCAACTAGGCCGGCGTAGTGGATGTGACTGCTACTCACAGTTATTGAATTGTAGTAGCAGTGACATCCATTTATGGACCACACTCCAGCCTAATATCAAGCGGGGTGCTTTCATATGTCGAGTCACAATAAAAAAAGGCGACCGTGATGTAGTGGCAGTGCAATGGTTACACAAAACCGAGAGCACGAGTTCGAGACCACTCACCGGTACCAATGTATCTTTGATATATGTACATTACACTTTAGAAGCTTAGTATAGAAATGTAAATAAAAAAAAAACAATACTATCTTCGGTTGCCTCAGAAGCCATCACATTGCCGATAAAGACTTCACTCGACTTTAGTATTGATTCCATTTTTCTAATGGATCACCTGCCTCACAGGGGATTAACTACCCACGTCGAAATATCCGCAACAGAATCATAGAGATATATATATGAATAGAGATATATGAACAAAATACAGTAAACCAAAAAAGGCTTAAATGTACATAACCTCATAAGGCTTCATGTGAATTTGAGTTGTGATCCATATGGATGCAAAGCAGCGCCTGGTTGCCAAAGATAAATATGTCTGTGAGCTGAATTCCACTAAGCCGTATTCAGGCAACTTTGAAGCTGGTTCCTTATCCAATTAAGCTAAAAGTATTTATTTACACGTTTTTGCACTGAATATCTGTGGAAACATTCTCAAGAAAGCTGGGTTGCCTAGTGCCCTTAACCGAAGAGTTTGTATGAAGAGGATTGTGGATGTGAGGGAAGCGATCGAGTTGTGTCAGGATCGTGGTAAGTGGCGCTTCTTTGTCTCTCCTATCCCTGTGGGAAATAGGCGTGACAAATTGATTGACTCTTGATTGACGCAAATGGATGTAAGAGTACTGACGACTAAAACAACCGAGTCGGTTCACGGTTGCCTCAGTCGCCGTCACTATTCCGACCAAAGATATAATTATATTAATATTTAAATAACATTTGTTATTTTTTTCAATTAATTTTTATATTATAATATTCCTATATAACTTTGACAATGTTTAAATTTTGTACAATTTATTTCGGTAACAGTTAATAGTGAATGGAGGAACGGCTCTTTGACAATCAGTGAGGCGTTCTTTGCCAGAGCAATTTGGCGAATACTTTTTCGCAAGTTTCTATATAATTTTACCGAACGTAGATAGTATAGGTAGTAAATGTAGATTGTATTTAAAAAAAATATTTTTCTCCGGGTTGAAGAGTGATAGGTAATAGTTCGCGGTCCCAGTTTTAACCACCACCATTTTTAAGTATACAGACTGTGGAGTGACTTAGTCGCGTTTCGGGATCATATTTAAAGGTGCCGGTTCCAACTAGGCCTGCATAGTGGATACGATTTTTACTTGCAGGATTTATTGAACAAAACATAAAGCATTTCTTTTTTTTTCTTTTAGGCTCGACATTTGACAGCACCTCGCCTGATGTTAGGTTGAAGTGCGGTCCATGCATATTGATGACTGCTACTATAGTTAAATAATTTCTATTAGCAATTGTGGCATCCACTATGCCGGCATAGTTGAAACTGACAACTATTAAGGTGATCCCGACTAAGTCAATTAACAGTCTGTACACTTGAAAGTGATGGTATAGTCTGTCTAAGCCGAAATGACGCGGCCCTCCACCGTATTGCGCACACGAGAAAACATAAAATATGAATGCAACACACCGAATATGCAATTGTAATTGGTCATTCAGTTGCTGGTTGGACACAAAAGGAGGAGCACGCTGATAAAGTATAATAGTATAGTTAGAAATATTTGCATTTACACATTTAAATAAACTAATAAAGTGGAGGGGGTAATTTATAGTTAGACAAGCTATACTACCCCGGGTTGTAGTACCACTCTTTAGTGAATCATTATACTAGTAAACAATCACGAATATTACAAAAGGTTTTACTGAACAAAATATTAAACATTTAAAGTAAAAGTTACGCAGAATGTCACAAACAATAAGAACTTGTATTGTAATGACAATTTTATCCAAGATTGTTACTTCGAACAATGAATAATAGGACAAAGGGATCGTTTCAAGTCAGCTATCTCTGAAAGCTCGTCAAATGGCTTAAAATATATCTATTGTGATCACCATCTCAAAGTTACACACAAAATTGACCTTTAGGTGTAATAATATAAAGGCCAGTATTGTTGTAACGCAATTGTCTGCATTTAGACTACAATGATACATAATAAATATAGAACGCATTACTGAATGCAAATGTCACTTCAATTGTATAAATTACCCAAAGTTGCTTTTACAAAGGCATGAATACTTTATTGTTGAATTTGTTACTGTCATTATTATTTGTAGTCTTGAAAATGCGTTGAAAATTAAATGAATATTGAGTTCCTGTATATATTTTCCATTTCTACTAAGCTACTATAGCTGCATATACTCGTATCCTACAAACAGCACGACGAAGTATATAAAGGCGACCGTGGTGTAGTGGCAGTGAAATGGCTACGTAAGCAGAGTGGCACGGGTTCGAAACCACTCACCGGTGCCAATGTATCTTTGTAATATGTACTTTGGTTGTCCTGTTTCTATGATACAAGTACTTTAGTAGCTTAGTATAGAAATGTAAAAAAAAAATTCAAATCAAAATTGTGTCTAAGATGACCTTGCTTACCATCAGGCAAGTTGGTACTGGCAAGTTTTGAAACGGGTACCATTGCGCTACTGCCTAATACTTTAGTACGGTACAATTCTATTGTACTAAGTAAAACTATAGTACTATTATACTATAGTATTACTGTAGGATAAGTGAAAGCAGATTGACGAAAGGAATTTATAAGTCTCAGGTAAATGGATACGTTAAACAAGGCAGGCCCAGGAGGGTGTTCGCCGACCAAATCAGAGACATCCTCAAGAAAGCTAGGTTGCCTAATGCCCATAACCATAGAGCTTGTATAAAGAGAATTGTGAATGTGAAGAAAGCGAGGAAGTCGTGTCAGGATCGTGGCAAGTGGCGCTCCATTGCCTATCCCTGTGGGAAAAGGACGTAACAATTTGATTAATATTACTGACATACTATAGTACAATAGTATACTGAATTACAATAGTACGATAGTCATGTTGATACACTAAATTATCAGAAAATTTAAATAAATTGGTACTTATATAAGTATAATGGATTTGAGTTAAAACGTGAAAATAAGTACAGTAAAGGTACTAAGTATAAGGTAAATGCGTAGCGCATTGGTTAAACACCAGTTTATCACTACGCATAAAGTCCCGAGTTCAATTTCCGTTCGGAGCAATTAGATTGTATGTTATAATACTCGTATAATATTTATTTAAAAAATGCACTAGGCTCTTAAGTGTACTTTTTACGCCTGATGTAAGGCAGGAGTTGAGTCAACGAATGACAGTGACTCCTACTACAGTTAAAAAACCGCAAGTAGCAGTTGTATCCATTATGTCGTCCTAATTAAAACCGACCACATACTCTTAACTTACCGAGCCACTTCACGGTCTGTAAGCTTGAAAGTGGTGGTACTTACTACCCCTGTTCTGCAGACTGGGCAGATTATATTTTCGAAACAAATAAGTTTGTAAATAAAACATAATACGTTAGAGTCTGTCTAAGCCGAAATGACGCGCCCCTCTACTGCATTTACGCACACGAGCGACTATAAAATATGGATGCAACACACCGAAAATGCAATTGTAATTGGTTATTCAGTTGCTGGTTAGACACAAAAGGAGGAGCACGCTGATGAAGTATAATAGTATAGTTAGTAATATTTGTATTCACATTTAAGCAAACTAATAAAGTGGACGGGCATTTATAGTTAGACAAGCTATCCCCTGTTCGGCAGACTGGGCAAAAGTATATTACGTTACCTATGTATATTTGGTTTATATAACGCTTACTAGTAACGAGTAACGGTCATAAAAATTTTAGAACATTACGTCCGTTTATTTATCTAAGCACTTATGTGTCATAAAAAATATGCCACCCAGTTGTAACTTATTTTATATGGCTAGTAATATTTTTTCCTACTTTTATGCCTTTTCGCGGTACCCTATACTAAGAAGTATAAATGGCGATACGGCGCTGGCGACCGTCTATCCGTGGGAAATTTAACAAGGCTATTGTGGTGTAGTGGTAGTGCAATGGTCATGCAAACCGAGAGTACAGATTCAAAACCACTAACCTTTACTAATGTATATTTGATGTATTTAAGTCGTCCTGTTTCTGTGATACGAGCATTTGCAATTGATACAAAAACTATTTCTTGAAATTGTTCTTATTATCTGGAAAATAAGTACCAAATATCTCTAGGTAACATTTATATATTATACCTATTATAATATTGGTTTTAACCTTGTCTATTCACACCCGTGATACTATACATGCAAAGGCCAGAGGGTGCATCCGAATTCTGCCGACCGTGCGTCGTTTATTTTTGTAGAAGTGGAAAACTTCTCCAGACCATGTGTATCCCCCATCATATAACCTTAAAATCTTTAAGCGATGCGTGAAGAAGCGCTTTTGTCCGGCAGCGACTTAGGTTTTCTTTAGTCGTGAACTTACTCGGTTTTTTAGTCGTTGGGACTCTTAACCTTTTCTTGTTAAGTCGAGTTCAGTAATACGAGTCCTAATAATAAAAGAAACAACATAATGTTGGTTCTAATATATGCGAGGCAATGAACTTGGAGAGGTGGGGAAAATGAAAAATTAGTAACATTACCTTGATACAGTAATGCACTCAACTCAACACACCCGTAACCACTTACACAGAAAGCATGGAAACCTAACTGTATTTGGGTACATGTTGTTTTCTCTCATTTAATCTAAGGTGAGTATGCTCAATAATAATTAATCTTATAGCTCGTATTCCTTTTATTGAGTTTCGTTTTACTTAAGTATGGAAAGTTATTTATTTAGAAGTCTTTTTTTTTATTGTGACTCGACATATGGCAGCACCCCGCTTGATGTTAAACGGAAGTGTGGTCCATGAATGAATGTCACTGCTACTACAATTCAATAACTGTGAGCAGCAATCACATCCACTATGCCGGCCTAGATGGAACCGACAATTCACAAGCTGATACCGAAACGTGACCAAACTTCACGGTCTGTATACTTGTAAGTGGTGGTACTACCCCGGATCGGCAGACTGGGTACCACTGCCTACCACTCTTTGATAACCAGATCCAAAGCAAATATCCATCTCTTTTTTTATTAACAAATATTTGTAATATTTAACATTATTAAATAAACAAATAAAAGTTATGAAACAAATATTTGCTCCGACCGGGAATCGAACCCGGAACTTTACGCGCAATAAACTAATCGCTAAACCGTTCGTCCACGCCTGTCGTTTTCTAGCGCGCTACAGTTTAGATAGATTTTTTTTTGTTTAAATAAATACCATAGGTTTTTTTTTAAATATTAGATAATGGTAGATAACTTCTAAAATATATTTTAGAAGTTGGAAGTCAGATTGTTGTGGTCATTTGCTCAGTCTGCCGATCCGGGATAGTACCACTATTTTCACGCGTACCGACCGTGAATTGGCTTAGTCGCGTTGCGGAGTCAGGAAAATGCTCGTTCTAACAAAGCCGGAATTGATGCAATTGCTAATTATTTACCCGTACAGTCGCTTTAGTTAATAGATTAATGGTACAGTTAAACGTTGAGCAACAATACAAATTAATACAATAATACACAATACTATTTTGTTTAATATATACTTCTAATATTTTTAATAGGATGCATCTTATTTATGTATCTACGTATTAGAATACAATGGTGTCGATTCTCTTGGCACATTCACTAACTTATCCTAAATTTTAAGCTTGTCAATTTTAAGTTTTTTTTAGAGAAATCGCAATTCTGTTGACGAAAATGAATTAAACATAAGTAATGTCTATATTTTAGGATGACACGCCTAAATTATTGCCAACGTAAAATTTATATTTTTGAAAAATAATATGAAGTAATAAGAAAGTCATATAATTAATGTTAATAAATAAGTAATAATGTACCATATAGAATGTTGTAATGGTTTGAGTAAATAAAAACTTGATTTCACGTTAATAAAAATAGAAAAAACTTTGTTCTTTTGTAATAGTAACACAATTAATTTCCGAACGCATCTTGTTGGATAGATGAGTTTTGGCGGTAATTACAGGAGACAGATTTTAATTATTTGTAATACTTGTGTTTCATGAATATAATTGTATAATGATGATAAAATTGTTAATAAGTAAATGTTATACAGTATAATGACAAGTAATCTAATGCTGTGATACGTGTTTTTTTATGTTCCCTCCCAGACTTCTTCAGATAAACTTGAAAATCGAAATAATTCAAGTTGCCGGTTTCAACTAGGCCGGCATAGTGGATTCGACTGCCACTTTCAGTTATTTAAAAGTAGTAGCAGTCGCCCCCATCCATAGATCGCACTCCAGTTTAATATCACATTGAATGATGTCGTATGGCGAGCTACTATAAATAAAAATACATAAATCACCTTATTTTACCTTTCGGCATATTCAGTTAGAGCATTAACCACATAATTACTCATATTTCTTATTAAGAATTAAAATTTTTAGGTTAAGCGGGACCTAAAATGGTGTCGTCTAATCTTAAACAAATTTAGTTTGACGTTTCTAATTTTACACCTATAATTGGTACAACAGAATAGGAAAACTGCCTAAAATATTAAGTTAAGTAACTGAACTGACATTTAAGCCTGTCAAAGCTTTGACAGCTCTAAATTAAGACTAATATGGGACAACCAGAATAGCGAAAGTCCTTTGACAGGTCTAAATTATTTTTAGAAGGATTTTAGGATAATCGTGTGCCAAGAGAATTGACACCAATATATTATTATATGTATGAATTAATTTATATTTTTCCTTATGTATTTATTTTGCACACTCTCTTCAATATCCTGAAGGGGTTATACTTACTATTGTGCATTAGGTGTTTAAAGAAATAAATAAATATATTGATACCGACATGGGTTAGAGGATTACACACTTTTAGAATGCAATTTCTTATTAGGCAGTTTTCTAAATCAACGAATTTTTCGTCTATCTAATAAACAGTATGCATACTTCAACTATTTTTGAAACAAAACTTCACTTTCGTGCTGAATTTAAAAAGTTAAACTGAAAGTGAATACTCCACGTCTCGGACAGAGATTGATGGGTGGGCTATTCCCGAGTTTGCACTTCACTACTATATTTCTAACCATTTTTCTTGTTTCCCTTATTTAGTGATGTGAAACTTGTCGATCAAAACATATATCGACACTTTAATCAATGTCACGCCTCAAGTCCCACAGGGAATAATATCGATGTTTAAAACAATTTTTATTAGTTATTGTACTTGTACATACATTAAAGCCAGTATATCACTATGGTGAACTTTCACAACGAATTTATTTTGATAGGGGATAGTAACCACATTACATAATTATATATTTTTGCAGCGACATTTACCAGTGTAAAACTTCAGATGATCGTATTGCCCTAAGATTTTGTAAGAAGACACGCGGGTGCCTCGTTTTACAAAATCTTAGTATTGCCCCATATTTGACAGCCTTTAGAAAGTTACTACAAAAAATAATTTACCACTTATATACATTATACATTTTATGTGTATATGTGGTAAATTTATATCGTTCTTATATACATTGTAAAAATATGCGACTGAGGTAACAGTGAAAGGGGACGTTTTTTTCCAGTCATTTCAGCTCTTGGACTTACTCTTGCTTACCATCGAGGTCAGATTTCGAGTCACAATAAAAAGCTCACGTCATTTATCTTAGTAAATTTTGCGCCTTAAGGTTGGTTGACTAGATCGCTTTTTACTGATATGGCCACTATTTGTCTTGTTTTTATATGTTTTCTGTCTTGTTTAATGAATAATTTTTATATTGTGGGAATCGTGGTCACATTCACATTTCTCATTACGTCTTATTGTTCATGATGCCAGATACAAAGTCTATACAAAACTCTAAAATAAACTAACCTAAAAGTTATTTTGGTCAATGCTTTATTATATTGTATAATCCCTAATATCTAGAAATAATTCTCCCAATATAGATTTGATAAAGTGTATTTTTTTTAAAATCTGTAAACCCACTGTGATTTCTCTTAAGTTCACCATCAACTGTAGTCGCTAATGACCTCCGATGTTGGAGCGACCTAAAACAAATTAATTAAAAAAAACTTCCATATTACCCAATATTTATGAACTATTCATCTATTTACAAATATTTTCCTAATAATGATAATAAATAATTGACAGTCTCATAATATTGTTGTTATCGAACATAATTATCTGTAATAGTGTCTTTAATAATATCATTTTAGTGTGTACGAGGGAATATAATTATTATAAAAGTAAGCAGACATTCACTTAAATACTTAATGTTAATAACGTTTTGGTAATTGGAAATAAATTATTGCGATTATTTCGAATGCATTTTATTTTTAGTATGAACTTTAAATAAAGATCACAAGGCATACTCCACTAGTCAAACCTTTAAGAATGGTAAAACAGTGGAGGGTAGTGTACGATACAGATAAGTAGACATAAAATCAGATGCGAAAGCATTATGATAATGTAAATGTATTAGCTATAAATCTATCGCTTAGGAGACTGGTGTAATGACACAGGTTATCATATAAATCAAATAAATTAGCCGACATAAATAACGTAATCAATTAATTTTTTTTTGCAAAAATAATCTTAACATCTTAAAATGGAAACCACATTTACAATGCGTTGACTAAATTGAACATGTCACTTGTCCAAACCAAAGCTGTCATCAAGCCAGACATGTTAATAACCTTAGTTGCATTCACAGACTTAATACCAATAAACGCGAAGCTATTGAGGGACGACAGATATCAACCTCAAATTAGTCAATATAGCTGACTTCTTGTAGCTACTTCTACCTATTTGTGGCAATTGTTTTTTTTAGCAACCGTGCACTTAATGCTAGTGTTTGTCCATAGCGTGAGAGTTGCATATCAATGACATGCTGGACCTTGGATCCGGCATTCATTGCTATGCAGACGACAGCACGGTGCATGGACGCTACACTGCCCGCCCCGCAGCCGGCAAACAGGAGATCGCCGATATGAGAGAGTCTGTTGTAGCGGGACTGAACCGGGTTCTTGATCGTATTACCCACTGGGGCGAGAAGAACCTAGTTCAGTTCAACGCAGACAAGACTCAGGTTTGCGCGTTCTCGACGAAAAAATCCCCGTTTACTCCCCTTCCCTCTCTTTGTAACATCTCCCTTAGTGCTTCGGACAGACTAGACATTCTTGGAATGTCCCTTCGCTGCGACCTGAATCACAGGGACCACATTGAGCGGGCCATTAAGACCACCTCCCGTAAACTTGGCATCCTGAACAAGGTGCGGCGGTTCTTCGCGCCGGAGCTTCGCCTGCTACTTTACAAGGCTCAGATTCGCTCTTGCGCGGAGTACTGTTCGCACCTCTGGGACGGCTCTGCCAAGTATCTTCTTAATGCCCTGGATTAATTGCAGCGCCGAGCTGTCCGAATCATAGGTGATGCAGAGGTCACGCGAACTTTGGAACCCCTGCAACTACGCAGAGACATGGCGGCTCTATGCGTCCTCTATCGCCTATACCACGGGGAATGTTCCGAGGAGCTCTTTAACCTTGTCCCTACCTCGTCTTTTCACTCCCGTAATACCCGCACAGGTCGGGGAAAGCATCCGCATTTTGTCGACCGAATCGGCAGTCGAACTAAAAAGTTCGGTGCGTCTTTTCTTTGTAGATCAATCGACAAGTGGAATGCTTTGCCTGCCCATGTGTTCTCTCCATCCTATGACCTTGGATCCTTCAAGCGATGCGTGAAGAAGCACCTTTGGCCGGCATAGTGACGGCGGCTGAGGCAGCCGAGAACAATACTCGGCTTTCTCAGTCGTCGTCACTCTTGGACCTCCTCCTGCTTATCATCAGGCGGGACGAGGTCAGATGTCGTGTCACAATAAATAAATAAAAATAAAAAAAGTTTCGGACTTGCGACATGTCCACGTTTACATCGACTGCCATTACTTTCCCCTTTACTATGGTAAATATTGTAACTAAATCTCACCTATGCCGTTTCTGACTTTTGTAGGTACATATTTTGTTGTCATTTGCCAAGTGATATGCCGAAATAATACCACCACTTACAAGTATACTTACAGTTGCCTCTATTCATCCTAGTTTAACATCAGTGCTGTCACATGTTGAGCCACAATAAATAATAGTTGATTACTTATATGTATTGGTAATATTTGGTCTGTTAGTATGTGATCTGTGGTTGCAAATCATGAAGTGACTGAACACGCTTGACGTTTGCCTAACTACGTAGACCACTAACTACAATATGCCACTCTTGACAGGTAACATCAACTAGCCACTGCGTTTAGTGTCGTTTTTTTAAATCTGACTTAGGCTAGCAAGAGTAGATCCACGACGGGAGAGCACTGGAAATGTATAAATTACACTTAAACAAGTTTTTAAAATATTAATTTGAATATATATACTTTTTTTATTATAATTTGACAGCTTGCCTCAAAGCAGTAGGAGGTCCAAAATTGCCAACTACTAAAAAAAGCGACTCCGTTGCTTTAGCCGCCATCACCATGCCGGCCAACTGAAAAAAAAAACGACAAATATTTAACAATAAAAAAGCCGGATATTTGCTCTAGGTATAGTGATCCAAGCGTGGTAGGCAGTGGTACTTAGTCTGCCGATCTGAAGTAGTACAACCACTTAGCAGTGTATCAACCGTAAATTGTCTAAGACACGTTTCGGAATCAGCTTGTAAGTTGCCGGTTCCAATTAGGCCGGCTTAGTGGATGTGATTGCTACTTGCAGTTAATTAACTGTAGTAGCAGTAGCCTCCATTCATGGGCTGCACTCCAGATTAACATCAGGCATGGTGCTGTCATATTACGACTCACAATACATACGTCACTCAGAACCAGTTTCTCAGAATGTGATAAAATATTAAAACAAAATGTTTTATTATATTATCGATAATAAATCATATCGATAACAAAATAACACATCACTAGTTAATACCACAAGCACCACGTGTAATAGTAGTTTCTCATTTTTATGTACACGTTTTCTTATCACGTGATACCTCGAGAAAAATATCTCATTGCATTTCTCTTACACTACGTAACACGTAACAAATCTTGTGTAAAATTACATCTCTTCTTATTATGTATTTTGATTAAACAATGCTTTAACGAAAAACATATTAATTATATTTTTGTTGTTTATGATACATTTGGTTTCCTTTTTTATTGTAATGACGCGACATCTGATCTCAACTTGCCTGATGGTAAGAAAAGGGACGTCAGCACTCTTGGGCTGACTCAGTTGGCTGCCTATACCGACGGTTGTAGGCAGCTAACTATTCCGATAGTATAGTGTATAGTATAGTTATTTTGTCGGTATAGTCGTCTATACTGATCAAAGAACATTATCACACCCCACATAAACATTAACTGCACTTTAGACAAGCAATAAACATGTTTTAGGTCAATTTAGTAGAAAAAAATTACTTTTGACTGCATACAAATATTTAAACACTATTTTAGTTAAATATTTTTTGTAGTAAGACAAGACCGAGAAGTGACTTAATTGCGTTTTGGCATAGTGGATGTGACTGCAACGTACAGCTATTTAAATGTAGTAGCAATCGCGTCTTACGTCAAATCATTTAATAAATGTCATGGGTTAGTATATAAGTCTTATTATCTATGTTATGGACCATTAGCTTAAGCTTGACATCAGGCGGGGTACTGACATTTATTTTTTATTGTGACACCACATTTGACCTCCACCCGCCTGGTGATAAGCAAGAGAAGATCCAAGAGTGATGACGACTGAAACAACCAAGTTAGTCCATGGCTGCCTCATTTGCCGTCATTATGCCGGCCAAAGGTGCTTCTTCACGCATCGCTTGAAGGATCCAAGGTTATAGGATGGAGAGAATGGGCTGGCAAAGCATTCCATTAGTCGATTGTTCTACAAAGAAAGGACGCACCGAACTTTTAAGAAATTACATTTAAAAAATACATATCTGTATCCGTGATAAAAAAACACGACGTTTGTTACTATACTTTTTTCCTGCATAGCCTTAAGAATGAAAATGTCGCATAAGAAAGATAAATACTCTAATTTGTAAGTAAAGGACACCACTCATAAATTCAAAGGATGCATTACCAAAGTATCATGTATTCTGTAATTACAGCACACAAAGCTCTAACGTCATCCACTTTCATGCAACGCTCACGTAACTGTAGTTACCAACAGTATAGGCTAGGATACGACATTCCTTTTAGAAGCACCTACTTCCAAGGTATAAATGACATTGCGAGGTAATTTGTATTTACTTTAAGAGATACTCGTAAATAAATAATGTTCCACAACAACATTGTTTAGACGTCTTAAATATTGAAAAGACAAACAGATTAAATAAGACAAATAATCGACCCTTTTTTAAATGAGTAACTTTTAGTTAGTAAACACCAAAAACCTAAATCACGTTAAACGACAATTGTCTAAATCAATTTATTAATAATTGTGTAATATTTCGATGGTTTGGGCACATGGAAAGGATGAGTGAAAGTAGATTGATGAAAAGAATTTATAAATCTCATGCCGACCAAATTGGAGACATCCTCAAGAAAGCTAGGTTGCCTAGTACCCATAACCATAGAGCTTGTAAGAAGAGAATTGTGAATGTGAAACAAGCGAGGGAGTTGTGTCAGGATCGTGGCAAGTGGCGCTCCATTGTCTCTGACTATCTCTGTCGGAAAAAGGCGTGGCAATTTGATTGATTGATTAATTGATATATTTTTGAGCACAATGTTGTTACATAAAGTTTTATATATTTTATTAGCTACCACCGTTCCAAATATAATAAGTCCAGAGGGCTGAATAACAAAGCAGTACTAATTTGAGGCTCTGAAGCCAATTTCCCCTTAATAAATGGCCTTGTCTGTAGAGACTGCAAATTACTCCTTGTCCCCTGTCTTGCTTAGTTTCTACTTAATTGTTATACAGCATTGTTCTAAGTCAAGAGACGTGCTTCTGGTATGATCGCCTCGACAATATTGCAAGTTAATTCGATTATTAACTATTCAGCGTGATAATTTAGTAGGCCAATCAGAAACCTACGAAATTATTGTATTCTCCTATTCTCCTTAAATAACTATTTTTACATTAAAGTACATAAAATTAATTACATAAATAATATTGAACCAATATAAATTTTTAAAAGTATTTTAATAAAGGACAAGTGTGCTGAAAAATAAGAAAAAAGCCTAAAACATAACGTCGAATTAGTTAACGTCCAATTATTCGATCCATCAAATTGTATTGTTAAAACCTGATTATTGTTATTTATTTGTAGCTCGACATATTACGATAGCACTCTTCCCATTGTGAAACTGAGGTGGCGTATATAAATGGAAGCAACTGCTACTACAGTTTAATAAATGCAAACAGCAGTCGGAACTGAAAACTATAAAGCTGATCCGGAAACGCAACTAAGTCACTTTACAGTCTGTACGATTCTATACTTAATAGCGGTGGCCTATAGTCTATACTCCAGGCCGGCAGACAGGCAAATGGCCGCTAAGTGTATGCCTATCACTCCATTTATTTATTCATTATAGAATGTAAGTGAACCTAATGCGTTCTTAGTAGGCCACTATGAAACAATTAGTGCCATATTGTGAGCAATCTTGCCCAATGACGTAGCATCGATCTAATAAGGAATTCTATAATCAAATTAGACTAGATTGATCCATTAGAATCAGAATATTGAACTATGTTCGTCTATAGTAGATAGTAGTCTATATCTAATCTAATCTAATCTATACCAATACCATACATGCTTGATACTATAAATATCTGTTTATTTTTCTGTTACCAATTCACGCTTAAACCGCTGGCGCTGACCACACTACAGAAAAGTCATCTACCACTCTTTCAAAAAGTAGTAGGCAGTGGTGCCCAGCCTGCCGATCCGGGAAAGTACAAGATATCTTAAATAACAATTTAATCACAGACTTAAATAAATACCTACTTACTTTACATCTACATTCACAAACCATTTTTTTATAGCACAAATTCTGAATGGCACTAAATTTGATATTAATTTCCTAATGATTTATTATAATTATATTAATATTTAAAAAAAATGATTTTCCTAGACCTGGAAACCCAGAAGATAAACCATTTTCTTTTATTCACTCAATCAAAAAATTGTCA
Organism: Tinea trinotella; assembly: GCA_905220615.1. Classification (NCBI taxonomy): domain Eukaryota; kingdom Metazoa; phylum Arthropoda; class Insecta; order Lepidoptera; family Tineidae; genus Tinea; species Tinea trinotella. The sequence goes on from HG992314.1 coordinate 9,728,590, forward strand.
CGTCTCACAGGAATAGGCAGAGACAATGGAGAGCCACTTACCACGATCCTGACACAACTCTCTTTTATCACCGTTGCACATATGACAGCACTCCGCCTGATGTTATGCTAGAGTTCCGCTGATAAATGGAGGCAACTGCTACTACAGTTAAATAACTGCAAGTATCTTTCCGGCATAGTACAAGCAAATTTTAAGGTAATCCCGAAACATGATCACATTCCTAAAAGTGGTGGTTCAGTTCCAGATCGGTAGACTAGGAAAGTGACCATCAACCGTTTGCCTACCACGTACATCCAGTATAGGATTCGTTATAAAATAAAGTAAAACTTTATTTAACTCATTTTCACAAGCAAATAATTAAACAACGAAACAAAACTATGTAAATAAAATTATACTGACAAATTATTGTAACGTAATAGCGTGAAAAACTTAGCAAACCTACATTTAGAAGTCATACAATAACAGTAGGTTCGTGAAATAAAAAAAGCGAGTCAAACGCCACAAGATTTGTGTCAAGCGGCTCTTCGCTCCCAACGAGTTCTGAACTGGGGTGCTATGCCTCGCCAATTATATTTACTAACCAGGCACCCGGGTTCACTACTTAGTTCACGATGTTTTTTAAAGCCCTACTTTTAAAGTAATGCTTTTCTCATATCGTTTATTTTAATTTAGAACTATATTCTACACTTGGAATTCTTACTGCTAATGAAACTAAATGTACGCGATTGCTACTAAAGATAAAAAGCTGTACGTAGCAGTCACATCCACTATGCCGGCCTAGTTAGAACCGGCAACTTACAAGCTAATCCCGAAACGCGATTAAGTTACCTTACCGTCTGTATACTTGTAAGTAGTGGTACTACCTCGGTTCAACAGACTGGTCATAACTGTCTACCACTTTTTAACTATCTTACTTCTTCCGCGCCAACACTCATTCATATAAATATATTTACGTCTTTTGTTACAAAAGTATAACATCTCTACTGAAATATATGAGGAAGGCGCTATATGAATATTTTTTTAAAGTATTTATATCTTTTCATTAATTTTATTTACATTTCTATACTAAGCTACTAAAGTGCCTGTAACATAAAAACAGAACAACCAAAGTACATATACATAAGTATCTAAGATACATTGGTACCGGTGGGTGATTTCGAACTCGTGCTCTCGGTTTGCGTAATCATTGCACTGCCACTATACCAAGGTCGCCTTACAAAAATAATCAGGCGTAGAAATGTTGTGTTTCTCTGGTCGGCATAGGCGACTGAGGCACCCGAAAACTGACTCGTTTTTACAGTTTACGACACTCTTGGACCTCCTTTTGCGTACCATCAGGCGGGTTAAGGTGGTTTTGAACCGGGATAGGTTACTATTGAATTACCAATACACCATGGTCGCCTTATTGTTTTTAGATTTAGAAATGTGTAACTAAACATTAACTTAAATTATCTTGTTGCTAAATATAAAATAGAATGATATATTTAACTACTCAATGTTAAGAGAGAAATTTCGAGTTTTTGGTACATTTTTGCGTAATTTTCTTTTAGCAATTAAAATTTACGTCCGCAGAATTCCTTGGAGATTTTACAACTGTAATAGCTTCGCTGCATTTATTAGCTGTATTTTGCTCTTTGCCATAACATTCTCGTATTTTTTTAATGACATAAATTAAAACACAAAGTTACTCTACTATTACTAATAAAAAGTACGATAATTTTTTACTCATAATACGTGTAAACCGAATAATAAGCAATCACCGAAAACCGTATTTTGGCTTAGGGATAGTAGAATGGTCTCGCAAACCAAGGCTTCACGGTAGGCAGAGAGTTGGTGGTTATTTTCCCAGTCTGCCGATCCGGATTGGTACCTCCATTAAACAGACCGTGAAGGGATTCAGTCACATTCCGGGATCACCTTGAATATTGCCGGTTTTAACTAGTCTACTTTAGTTACCTAACTGTACTAGCAGTCACCTCTACTTATGGAACACACTTTAGATTGTACAGCACCCGCACTTCAGGCGCGGTGCTGTCATATGTCGCGCTACAATAAAGCATAATAAAAAACTTTTCGGTTCGGGACCACTTGCCTGTATAAATGTATCTCCTAATATTGTACTTTTGTCGCCCAGTTTGTATGATATTAGCAGCAGAATAAAAGTGTAAATTATTAGAAAGAATAAACAAAAATAATATACAACTTGAATTTTCACAACGTCCATTACATGAATAAGTCATTTACAAATAAATTTAAATTCATGGTGGATATTGAAGTACATCTACTTTTATATTTAAATTATTGTATAACAAAGAATAATGATCACTCTTAATAATATTATTTTCTTTATTTTCAGAAGTGACGCTTTGACAAATGAGCTACTTGGAATGTAAGTACGTTCATATTTGCTTCTTTGCTTATTACAAAGGAAATAATAAAATACTAGGCAACAAAAGATGAAAATAGGATTGTACCTATTTATTATATATATAACAAAAGTATAGAGTCGTAGCCGAGCGTTTAATGCCCAGATGTATTCGATCATGCAGGTTAAGCTATCAATTTTGCGGTCAGTAGCTACATGGGTGACCGCTAGTGGTAAAAAATTCACTTCAAATTGTAGGTTTCAGTCGTCACTAGATGGCAGTCGTGAAAACATTGGCAAGTCTTAAAATTGTTGCATACCAATACGCATTAGTAAGCGTAGGGGAGTAGCCAAACCAGGAAGACATCATGAGAGATTTAAAAAAATGCGGCTTACAATATTCGCCACTCTTTTGTGTACTTTGCAACTTCACATTTAAAGACAATACTCCAGTTACCTTACCAACATCAGGCTGGTTCTTCTTTATGAGTTCCTGCACTTCTTCCACTTCACTTTCTACTTAACATTAGGTTTTTATTCTAGGGTTAGTACAATAACAATAAAATGAACCGTTAGATTGTGTGCTTAATGCTTTTACATTGTTTCTGATTTTTAACCGTGTAGATTTTTGAAAAGGACATCATTCATTTTGGGCTTTTATGTGTACTACTTTTGTAATGTCCAATGATGAAAAAATATATAAATGGTAGTTTTGATAAATGTGATGATAAAACTAATAACAGTTCTGCTTTGAACTGTCATAATTATAGTTTGATCATGTCGCACACCTAAACTATGCAAAATAAAGGATTTTTCTAATTACATTGTAATTTTTCTTCATCAAACTATTTTAATATGCATAATAAACTTTTATTACAATTAAGCTCAAGTCCCCATACAAAATGATGTCCTTTAAAATATATTTTTTATTGTTTAAAAATCAAAGCACAAAATCTTGCCTATTTCTTTCAGCCTCATACCTAATAAATCGTATTTTGGCTACTTCACATTTTGAGTAGGGTTATTAAGGCAACAAATTAATTGTAACAAGGGTTTTATTTTGTTCGAACCCTTTTATAGAAGTTAATACGCTTGAGTGCCCACGAATTAATAAAAGAATTCATGTAACCACAAAATTATTTTGCAATATTCTCAAATAATAAGTTTCCTGAACTTTGACATCAAACAAAAAGGTTTTTTTTTATTATTCCTATGAAAAACAGATAAAATAAAAGTAATAATTACCGGCAACTGACAAGTTAATCCCGAAAAGCGACTACATTGCCTGACGGTCTGTATACTTGTAGGTGGTGATAACCAGACTCGGAGCAAATATCCACTTCTTTTTTATTGTTTAATAAACAAATATTTGATTCAAGTTTTGTCGTCATAGTGATACGAGTATATGTAAGCAGTGGTACCCAGTCTGTCGTTCCAGGGTGCCGATCCACCATTTACAAGTACTAGTACCGTACCGTATACAGACCGTAAAGTGACTAAGTCGTTTTTCGAGATCAGCTTGTAAGTTGCCGGTTCCAACTAGACAACTAGGCCACTATGGCTGTGACTGCTACTTAAAGTTATTAACTGTAGTAGCAGTCACCTCCATTCATGGACCGCACTCCAGCCTAACATAAGGTCTGGTGCCGTCATATGTCGAGTCACAATTAAATAATAATAAATAAATGGATTAGTAGAGATATGTTGAAACTTGAAGACTTATATGAGTTCTGAACTTATAAAAGTTTTCAAATTGAAACTTTTATCTTGAACATGAAACGGAATTTGTCCTAACAATGAAACTCATTCTTTGAAACTAAAACTGAAAGAGTATTGCCACTTACTTGTTGAATTTGTAATTGCACATTTAAACTGCCGATCGTCGTTAGTACTACCACTTTTTTTATTGTGCCTTGACATATGGAGCTACATAAGGCGACCGTGGAGTAGTGGCAGTAAATGGTTACGCAAACCGAGAGCACGGGTTCAAAACTACTCGTCGGTACAATGTATATTTGATATATATACTTTGGTTGTCCTGTTTTTATGATACAAGCACTTTAGTATCTTAGTATTGAAATGTAAATAAAATAATATAATAAATCAAGCATGCCTTCAAATTCAAAACAAAGATGTTACGGATGCTATTTTATCTTTTAAACCAGGTTCGGCTGCAGGTTTGGATGGAATCTCAACCCAACATTTGAAAGACTTAACGTCGCATTCTGTGGGTGATGCAGGCGAGCAACTTGTAAATTCTATCACAAAATTAATCAATTTTATGTATTCCGGTAATGTCAATCCAGAAATTGTTCCTATTCTTTTCGGCGCGAACCTCATTGCTCTCACCAAAAAGGACGGAGGGGTGAGACCAATTGCTGTTGGATCAACACTACGACGTCTGGCCTCCAAAATTGCTGTTCGACATATTTTACCAAAATTAAATTCGGAATTTGAACCCGTACAGTTAGGCTTCGGTGTAAAAGGAGGGTGTGAGGCAGCCGTCCATGCCCTACGCTCTTTCCTAACTTACGGACAGCCTGACGTGTTGCTCAAAATTGATGTCAAAAATGCTTTCAATTCGGTAAATAGGGATACCCTGCTGACGGAAATAAAACAACATATACCGGAAATATACAATTATCTTCTTCTCAGTTACGCTGACCCAACAAAATTGTTATATCGTTCTAATGAACTGTCCTCGGAAGTAGGTTGTCAACAGGGTGATCCCCTTGGGCCTGCAATTTTTAGTTTGGCTATAAATCCTATAATCAAAAATTTAAATTCTAATTTTAACGTTTGGTATTTGGACGACGGGACCCTAGGAGGTGATGTGAATACTGTGTTTTCGGACCTTTTTTTAATCAAAAGTAAATTTGAAGCCATTGGTTTGGAGCTGAATTTTAGCAAATGCGAACTTTTTATAAATAACTGCGCCTTAAATTTAAACGACGTAAAACAAAAATTTAATATTTTGGCTCCAAATATTAAAATAGTTAACAGTAATTCACTTTACCTTTTAGGTTCTCCAATTTTTGATGAATCTATTTCTGAATATATTAAAAATTCAATTACTAAATTTCAAAATTCTGCTGATCGTCTCCTTGAAATTAGTCCACATTATGCACTTTGCATCTTAAAATTCTGTCTTTTCGTCCCAAAATTCACGTATGTGCTCCGTTGCTGCTCTTTTTGGAATTACCCAGATCTTTTAAAACATGTAGACAACTTAATAAAAAATAGTTTAGAATCAATTCTTAATATGCAGCTGAACGAGCAATCTTGGACCCAAGCATCCCTACCCATCCGTTATGGTGGTTTAGGGATTCGCAAAATTTCCAGTGTAGCTTTACCTGCCTTTCTATCTTCTGTCCATAGTTCAGCAAATCTCATAGGTAAAATTTTAAGGGCAACCCCTTCAAACTTTGAGATTGCTGCCTTGGAAGAAGCTAGAAACGCTTTCTTAATTGCATGCCCAGGTCAAAATTTTTCAATTTCTCCAAATTCACAGAGGAGCTGGGACGACATAAACTGTAAATTGACTTATGACAATCTATTGAGCAGTAGTACAGGTTCGGCGCGTGCTAGGCTTTTGGCCGTGGGTACGCATGAGGCCGGCTACTGGCTTCACGCGTACCCTTCGTCAAATACAGGAACATTTCTTGAGCCTGACACGCTCCGAATCGCAACCTGTCTACGGCTTGGGGTTCCGGTCTGCGCTCCTCATAAATGTCCCTGTGGCAGTGATGTCGACAAGCTAGGACATCACGGACTGTCATGCCAAAAAAGTGCAGGCCGGTTCTCGAGACATGCCGCACTTAACGATATCATACGCCGGTCTCTTGCCTCCGTCAACGTGCCAAGTCTACTTGAGCCGACTGGTATTGCAAGAGATGATGGTAAGAGACCGGATGGTATGAGTTTGATTCCATGGAAGATGGGCCGGGTGCTGGTATGGGATGCAACCTGTTCAGACACGCTGGCACCTTCCCATCTACATGGAACCAACAGCAGAGCTGGTGCGGCTTGTGAAGCGGCTGAAAAAGCTAAAGCTTGCAAATACAGGGGTCTAGGCTCCGAGTATGATTTTGTCCCATTCGGTGTCGAGACCCTTGGTCCGTGGGGTCCTAGCGCTTTAAGGCTTTTTAAGGAAATATCAAAAAGGTTAGTCGACATCACAGGAGACCGAAGAGTTGGCAGCTACCTCGGACAAAGTATTAGTCTAGCTATTCAAAGGGGGAACGCTGCCAGTATCTTCGGAACCTTGCCTAAAGGGACTCCTTTTAATAATGTATTTTAGTTAATTTTTTTTTTATCAATATGTTATATTTCTACATTGTTATATTGTGGTAATTTATAAAATAATTTCGATAAAGAATAATATTATTATGTTAATACAACTCTGACAAATAATTTGTAATAATGCATTAATTTAGACCAAATTTGACTATCATAAAAACGGTTATTATAAATAGTTATGTCGTTAATTTATCATTATTATTTATATATACGACAGCTCTCCACATGATGCTAAGCTGGAGTACGATCCATGAATGAAGGAGGCTGCTAGTATAAAATAACTTCAAGTGTGTACCCTCTATACCAGTCTAGTTGGAACCGGCAACTTGTAAGGTGATCCCTAAACGCGATTAGGTCTCTATCTCTCTGATCGGGAGACTGGACACCACTGCCTACAACACTTTAAAATGTATTCCTATGTATAATTATGAATATGCGTCGTTTCTTTGTAGAACAATCGACATGTGGGATGCCTTACCAACCCATTTGTTCTCTTCAACCTATAGCCTTGGATACTTCAAGCCATGTGTGAAGACTCGGTTTTTGCAGTCGTCGGCACTCCTGGACCTCTTCTTGCTTACCATCATCAGGCGGGTCATTGTCAGATGTCGAGTCACAATAAAAAATATAATCGTAAAGGCCAAGAAGTGACTAATTTTTAGTACCACTTGCCGCTTGATCTAAATAAGGCAGGAGTGCGATCCATGATCCATGAAGTGACTACTACAAGTAGCGCTCGAATCCTACCTATTTTTATTATTTAGAATCGACAATTTACCTCGTCTTACCTGATGATAAGAAAGCGGAGGTCCAAGAGTACTAACGACTAGAAAAAACAACTCAGTACACTGCCTATCCTGCCTATAGGTAAAAGGCGTGACCGATTGATTGATTGCTATTCTGTGTTCTGTATAGTGCCAATAAATAATATTTTCTGTCGTCAGGCCATCTTTAATTTGCAGGTACGAGAACATTATGTTTATTTGAAAAAAATAATATGGCAACCGTGGTGTAGTGGCTGTAAAATAGTCATATAATCCGAGAGTCCCCAAACTTTTAGTAGCTTAGTATAGAAATAAAAACCTTTTTCATAGAACAGATGGAAACCATCCCTCGTCTGCTATTTTCAGGCAATAGACAGTGACATATAGCTTAATTTAAACCCTTGACAACTCTTCATTCCTCTCTCGAAATAAAAGTTAGACAGAAATAATGACTTTCTCAGTTAGTCGTGAAATGGGACAATTCAACAAAATGGTGAATTGAGTGACCAATCTTGCTTTAGATTTTATTATTGTGACTCGACATATAACAGCACCCCGCTTCATGTTAAGCTGGAGTGTGGTCCACGAATGGATGTCACTGCTTCTAAATTCAATAACTGTAAGTAGCAATTACATCCACTATGCCGGCCTAGTTAAAGCCGGCAACTTATAAGCTGATCCCGAAACCCGACCAAATCACTTCACGGTATGTATACTTGTAAGTGGTGGTACTACCCCGGATCGGCAGACTGGTACCACTGCCTACCACTCTTTAAATATTACAAATAAAAGCTATGAAACAAATATTTGCTCCAACTGGGAATCGAACCCGAATCGAACCTTGCTTTAGATTTTTTTATGGTGACTCGACATATGTCTGGAATGCGGTACATGTATAAAGGCGATTGCTAATACAGTTTAACAACTGCAAGTAGCAGTCACGTCTATGCCGACCTAGTTGGCACCGGCAACATACAAGTTGATTCCGAAAGGTGACTGAATCACTTCACGTACTACCCCGATCTAGTCTCTTAGACAACTAGACCCGACAAATATCTGCCTATTTTTTTATTACCAAATATTTTTATATTAATTTATTTTATTGTAATATTTAATTTAAATAATAAATATTACAAATACGATAAAAGCTATAATAAAAAACGTGTACAAATTTTTATATTATTTAGAAGTCTAGAAGTGGATGAAAATGCATCCATCGCCGTCGCTACAAAACAAATCTTTCCTCTGACCGGATTGTGCTGACCAATACGCCATGCTTCCAAAAATGCGTAAAAATTCATGTTTCTAATCAGAATAAAAACATTATTAACAAGAAAAATCTGTTTATTCATATCGTGGAAAAGCAAACAATCTTTCGATTAATATAAGGAAAGCTTCGTCCTAACAACATTATAAGACGTAGCCGTCGGCACTCCTGACTCTTGTTTTTGTTCGTTCCATTTGCATGAGGCTCCCTTGAAATCCAATTCTAATGCAAATCCAACTCAAACAGCAAATGAAAACGGTGCGACGTCTTTATTCATGATGACTAACCACCCAAAAATTAAAGCCTTTCCTTAAAACTTTTATTTTATATAATTAAAAATGATAATTGTGCTAAATTGGGTTTAGGATGACACAAACCAACCAACCAGGAAGACTCCATTGAATACGTTATCAACTTTGCTTTCTCATTATATTTTCTTATTAACTGACGATGGTCTTCTGGTTTCAACAAGTTGGTTTCTCATTTTCTTTTCTTGTTAATCCTAACTAATTTTCAGCTTCTCACTAACAAACTAATAAGTTAATTTTGTTTGTCCACAGATATCCGGCTGCATCCCAGCGTCCAAGTTTTGCTGGCAATTAAACTGCAGAAGGAATTCAAGCTTTCAAATCCTTCAAATTAACCGCACGATCTCCTAAGTCAAGCATTTAACACTGATATCCTTGCCAACACAAACTTGAATATTATAAGTAATGTTCATATTGCGTTAAGGACCTTGATAAGGGTCGGTACACAGTGTTGGCTTAACAACGCTTTGAAGACGACGTCGGCACTTAACATTTAACCAGTATTAAGTTACAAGCCTTAGGCGCATAAACGAACCTTCTGAATAATTAATGCATCAGTTTTGATAAATCGACAGCGAATATTAATTAAGTGCTTATAGTTGCATTACTATTATGTGACAGTTATAGCGCGTGTGCCAGTGTATGAAGTTGTGCCAAAACATGCGTATGTGTGTCGGTATAGTGTAACGTGTGATGGAGAAATGTGGCGGTTGTGTTGAAGCGGCGAGCTTGGTGTGGAATTAAAGCTGGGTGTAAGCGGGAGCGACGGCGTCGAGTGTGGAGGGTTGCGGCGCGGCGAGCGGGGCGGATGCAGAAGATCTCGCCGCGCCGTCGCCGCCGCCCGATGTCGAGGCTACCGCACGCCGCCGCCGCCCGCGCCCGCTCTATCGCCGCTTCTTCCACTTTGTGCGATCGGCCTGGACTGGCGTCAAGTTTGCATTAGGTAAAACCTCTCTCTTATTTTTTTACGTTTAAATATATTTTTACTCGTACTTTGATCTTACATTTTCAATAACCGATAGATATCCAATATATTTAAAGCTATCATTGTTGTTCCTAAAACGAAGGCGATGAAAGATTGGAACGGAATCAAAACAAAGTATTTACCTGTGCTCATGGCGAGCACTTTCTCAAGATTTACACTTTGATGAATATTTACAAGGAAAGACGTAGAAATTAAAGATCAAATATTGAATGTTTTTTACATTTTTTTATTGTGACACGACATCTGATCTCAACCTGCCTGATGATAAGCAAGAGGAAGTCCAAGAGAGACGACGACTGAAAAAAACGAGTTAGTTTTCAGTTGCTTCATTCGCCACCTAAAGGAAATACATGTAAAAAAACGTATTTCATAAAGAAAACATAATACTTTGGTAAAATTGACAACAATATTAAATTAAATTCTGAAAATCCTATCAAATAATTCCTGCCATTGTTGCTGAAAATATCACCCTTTATCCTATAAACCTTTTATGTGGCAGTAAATTGAAAAGCACTACCCAGACTAAAAGCATCTAACTTTATTCTTGATAAAACGAATTTCCGATGATGAAAATCTCTTAAAGCTTTGAAGAACAGGTAAACAATCTAATTATTACATGTGACATTATTATAAAAATAATGAAATTTAATTAAATAAATTTCATATGGAGGATACTTAGTATTTTGGCATGATCCACCATTTTGAAACACACATTTTTAATTTTATATAATGCCAAATACAAATTTCATGTCAAAACTATTTTATTAGGACAATAGGCGTGGTGTAGTGGATTGCTACCAGTCCCAGGTTCGATTCCCGTTCGGAGCAAATATTTGTTTTATAGCTTTTATTTGTAATATTAAAAAAAGGACTAAATTTACAAATCCTTCATAGTAAAAAATAGATGTGGATATATTGGTAGGCAGCGGTGCCCAGTCTGCCAATCCGGGGTACTACTCTGGTTGTGCCCAGGGTAGTAGTAACAGACCTTGAAGTTACTTACTCCCGTTTCAGGATCAGCTTGTATGTTGCGGGTTTAAACTGGGCCAGCGTCGTGGATGTGACTGCTACCTAAAGTTATTTATCTATAGTAGCATTCGCCTTCATGCCACACTCCGGTTTACATCGACGACAGGCGTGGACGAACGGTTTAGCGATTGGTTTGTTGCGCGTAAAGTCCCGGGTTCGATCCCCGGTCGGAGCAAATATTTGTTTCATAGCTTTTATTTGTGATATTTAATAATATTAAATATTGCAAATATTTGTTAATAAAAAAAAAAGAGATGGATATTTGCTTCGGGTCTGGTAATCAGAGTGGTAGGCAGTGGTACCCAGTCTGCCGATCCGGGGTAGTACCACCACTTACAAGTATACAGACCGTGAAGTGATTTGGTCACGTTTCGGGATCAGCTTGTAAGTTGCCGGTTCCATCTAGGCCGGCATAGTGGATGTGATTGCTACTCACAGTTATTGAATTGTAGTAGCAGTGACATTCATTCATGGACCACACTTCGGCTTAAGATCAAGCGGGGTGTTGTCATATGTCGAGTCACAATAAAAATAAAAAATAAAAAAAAAAAAAGGCGGGATGCTGTGATATGTCGAGCCCCAATAAAACTATGAGTTTACTTTCTGGATTTAAATAGTGCACAATAGTTAAAGGTAAAATATACCACTACTTAAATTAACATATATTTAACCCAGCTCAGAAAGTGAAATAGGGATTCTTTATAATTATTTTACAAAAACAAAAAGAAAATTAATTTGACCCCAAAACTAATTTTGAAAAAAAAAACACCTTATCAAACATTAAAAGCTTATTCCGTCAGAGAGAACAACGTAAATCCCTTAAAGTATACATTTAGATTTTTCCTTGTTAACCCTCTGAACGTTCATACCATGTAACCAAATAAACAAAATTGCCGGGCAAAGTCATAACATGCCCACTCCTTAACTAAAATACTCTGCTATTTACTCTCCCGTAATACTACGGGGTCAGGCAGACCCCAGACACCGATTTTATACTTACCTATTTATATAGTATATAAGGGTTAGATGATTCTTCAGGTAACGTAAATACAGTTTATGTAATATGAATACTGGAATAATAATATTTCGTAGCACACATGCTTAGTTCATAAGATTGTATTTTACTTTTACTTGATATTATTCTAGTAGGTAAGATTGACTAAAGAATTTATAAATCTAATGTGGATGGACCCAGGAAGTCGTTTCTAACCAAATCAGAGACATCCTTAAGAAAGCTAGGTTGCTTAGTGCCCATAACCGTAGAGCAGGATTGTGGGTGTGACGGAAGCGAGGGAGTTATATTAGGATCGTGGCATATGGCGCTCTATTTTCTATGCCTATCCCTGCAGTGATTGACAATTTGATTGAATGATTCATTATAGCTTCCACATAAGTACTTTATTCCTTTGGATAATGCGAAGAAAAGGTTTTTAATTTTAAATAATTTATTATTTATTTATTAATATATATATTTATTTATTTATTATTATACAATGGCATACACATTAGAAGGTTTTAAAAATACAAAATATAAATTTGGTCTGTATTTTTTAGTCGTTAGCGCTGCTTACCTTCTATCGTTGTCGAGGTCAAATGTAAACAATAAAAAAATAAACGATACAAAATGAAAGACATGCAATGCTTAAGAAATAATGCGTTAATCGTGTTATGATGCGTAAATCTTTTACAAAACATAACCATTTTTGTATAATTTTTATTTCAGGATATTTTACCACTATTAGCTTGCATTGCCTGAAATCCCATTTTCAACATTTAACTTTCAACATTCTACAGGTTTTAAAACCTGTTCCTAGCTTTTTATTTGATACATTTTAACGCAGTCGGGTTTTAAGCCCACTTCTAAAGAGGTATTGTTTCTCAAGCGTAATTATTGTCTGTTTCCTTGGCACGTTCTATTTTCTTAATGACTTAAAGGATTTTAAAGTTTGAGTTGGCGTTAGATTGTTAGAGTGACTTAAAATATAAAATTTTAATTATTGTATTCTATGTCGATTATCTAACATTGATCTTATTAACTTAGCAATTTATCTAAACTTTTCAATATCAACTAAAATGTGTGAAATACACTTTTGTTTAAATAAAAGAAAACAATTTTGTTTCTATTTTAAAATCCCGACTGCGTTAAACAACCGAAAAGCAAAAAAAACATAGAGTATGCATCATAGAATCAATCAATCAATCAATCAAATTGTCACGCATTTTTTCCACAGGGATAGGCAGAGACAATGGAGCGCCACTTGCCACGATCCTGACACAACTCGCTTCCTTCACATTCACAATTCTCATGCATTATTATTAACATGTATAATAGAATGATTGAAAATTAAAGTTGTAAAAGGTATTGCAGGTGTGTAAAAATTACAAAGTGTACAAAAATATCCTTTTTTTAAGTCGACCATTTGGTTTTTTATTTGTTTCATTTTTTACATTTCTATACTTTTCTCTAAATTATATCAAAGATAAATTAGTGCCAGCAAGTGGTTTTGAGCTCTTGCTTTGCGTGACCCTTTCACTGTCACTAGAAAAACTTCTATAAGACTAAGAAAATATTCAAAAATACAAACATACTTATGTCACATATTTCAATACATATATTACGTTGAAACTCCGTTCATTTTCTTGATTACGACATCGTATGTCCATTATCATAAAATTATATGAAGGTGTGGGGATATAGTAAATTTTGTGCCACGTTAAGGTCAATCTCATAATATTGTATATGTGCTCGTAATTTTCAATATTACAGCCAATCCTCTTACATTATGGCAACAAATTTAATACTTTCTAAATAACATTTTATTTATTAAGAATGAAAACAACTTAGGTTATGTTTATAGCTACTATTTTTTTAAATTGTGATTCGACATATGTCAGCACCCCGCTTGAGGTTAAGCCGAAGTGTGATCCATGAATGAATGTCACTGCTACTACAATTCAATAACTGTAAGTAGCAATCACATCCACTATGCCGGCCTAGATGGAACCGGCAACTTACAAGCTGATACCGAAACGTGACCAAATTACTTCACGGTCTGTATACTTGTAAGTGGGGGTACTACCCCGGTTCGGCAGACTAGGACCTCTGCCTACCACTCTTTGATAACCAGACCCGAAGTAAATATCCATCTCTTTTTTTTATTAACTAATATTTGCAATATTTAATATTATTAAATATTACAAATAAAAGCAATGAAACAATTATTTGCTCCGACCGGGGATCGAACCCGGGACTTTACACGCAACAAACCAATCGCTAAACCGTTCGTCCACGCCTGTCGTTCTTTTTCATTATTATTATGAAGAAGTAATAGAAAACTACAGTCAAATTAGTTTGGAGACGTTTTTGCTTTTGTAGTAGTGTTCAGTCAGCAAATAAATAAATAAACAACATTTAAGATTTTTTTTAATAGTTTGCCCGATTGCCCATCGATATGTCGCTTTAAACCTGAAGTGCTTCTATCAGACCAAAGATTTGAGAGGGTATGTGACGTATGTACATATGTTTTGTCAGTGAAAACAATTGGTTGGTTTTGTGCACGAGGTTCCATAATTCCATAATTTACGGTACTTACAAATTGTTAATTTGTAAGTACCGAATTTCTTGCTTTTTCATTAAAAGTTTCCGGTTATCTTCCGTTTGCTTTCAATTAAAACCTAAGGACATGACGTGTTTTCGTAACGTGTGTTAATAATGGAAACACGCTCTTAGACGCACTACTACAAATGCAAAAACGTCTTCAATCTAATTTGACTGTACTAATGTTTATATATGCTTTATTTGATGGAAACCTTTCCTCAATGTACATAGGTCCACTGTTAACAGTGTTGGATCCACTAAAAATCTTACATTAGCAGCTTGCAACCATGTTTTTATATATTTAGGGTTTTTTAGATATAAATAGTAAGAGAATTAAATTGCCTAAAAGAGCTTCATGGTGAAATCATAAAAAAAACTTTGTGTTTTGTTTGTTTGAATGTTTGAGTGAGTGTTTTAATATTTTGTCTCGTCATATGTCAGCACCCCGCCTAATGTTACCAGTCTGTACACTTGTACCTACATCCGGTGGTACTACCCTGGATCGGCAGACTCGGATCAACTGTCCACAATTTTTACTACTCTACTTTTAAGGCCAGCAAAAATTGTTTCGTTCTTATTTGAATGGTTCTACGGGGATATCTAGGGATATCCCCAGAGAAGCATTCAACCGCGAGTATTAAAAAAAATTCAAGATCAGATCTAAAATTGCTCGAAGCTACAAATTACTTTTTATTTTCATTTTTTGTAGGACCATTTTCTCCGAGCCCGTTGAAAATATTCTAAAAAAAAATTTAAAAAAAAATTTACTATCACTTCTTAAATTAGTTTATACAGAAGGTAACTTGTAGGTTTTAGAATACCCGACCATCCCTTTTATATGGCATTAAGCCTAATAATACAGATAAAGGGTTATTTATAAAGTGATGTAGAATGCCTTCTGGGATTGCGTTACGTGGCATGAGAAAGCACTTCTTATAACCTCTTACAATGTTTCATTTATGGTGACCAAAAACCTCTGGTTTAAAATCACTAGCAACCATTTGTATTTTGGTAGCCCTGTTTCTATGATACAAGCATTTTTAGTAGTTTAGTATAGAAATGTGAAAAAAGAAAATTATAATTCGCTCAGCCTGCTGATCCATGGTACAATCACAAATTGACATGCCTTAAATTTGCCGCCCTAGAACCGCCACTGTGCAAAAGGCTATTATATTAGTTGGTAGTAGTATGTAATATTAAACATTTTATCAGACAATATCTCTGTTAACTTAATTCAGAAACTTTACTGTTGAGTTAAAGTTACTAAGCTCCCCTGAAAAGTTTCAACAAACTTGAGGTCACAGATAAGTTACCGCTTTTCTATCTTAATGACTTTATTATATATTACAATAATAATTAATGTTTCGAATTTAACTAAAATCGAAATAATTAAATAGAAAATTCTTAAATTTTGCGCGAACATTGATTAATGAATTAAACTAATTTTATGCGGCTTACTATCGCGTTTATTTTTGTTAATGAATAAAAGGAAAGAAATATTTTATACGAATTACAAATATTTAAATACTCTTGCTTTATTTTTACAAATATTTATAATTTTTATTCCGACGTTTCGAGAGCTTTGCAGTCTTTCCGTGACCACGCACGATGGCTTATTCGTCAAGATGAAAATCGTTCTCTTACTTTATGTATGAGAAAAATTTAAAATCGACTTTATGAATAGACTAAATGTGCCTAATGCGTGTGCCGTTTTGGGAGACATCGGATAGAAAGTCTATAACGGATTTATATTTTAGATATATGGATAAGTACGAGTATCCCTTTAACAAAATCAGAGTAAAATATTTTGGAAAATAATTCTCTGTAATGGCCCAAACACTTACTCGCAGAATAGTGGAACCATAACCGCTCGTTAGGAAACCGTTAACCAAACTGCACATCTAGCTTTTCACTTCAACAAAGTTAAATGCAATTTTGTGATTTATTAAAATAGAGATAAAGTTTATATGGCTTTAACACATTGTTTTTTTTCTAAGTTGACATAGAAAGTTCTGGTATTTATCGCGCTTTATTTGTTTAGTGTTCTATTTGATTTAACAATTCTAAATTTACATACAAATTAACAAAATACTATTTTGTTATTATTTTTTAAGGTTTCTTCAAGATTTCTGTTGCAAAAACTTTTAGAGTTTTATAGAATAGTGAGCGAGTATTCGGGCAGTAAATAAGGAAACCAAAATCTTAAAATGGTGGTAGGTGGTCGAATCAAAAATAAACGCCACCATTGCTTATCGCCGTAGTAGTAACCACAGAGTCATGAATACGGTCTAATTAACAATGAACACGTCTTACGTACGCATGACCTATAACCTTGAAACATCCACATCCGATTTTATTCACAATCCTAGACTCACAACTATTGCTTTCGTACTTATACGTATAAACAGGATATGATATAAATCCATTTCCAATTTTTACTCCGTTAATTCTGCTCACTTATGGAATTGGTGCACATTTTCAGAAAGACAAAGAAAGACAATAACATTTTCTCTCCCATGTATCTTATTCTAATCTGCTATATCTAATTTGGATAGTGAAAATTTCAGTTTGTAAACTACCCATAATTTCCTTTACATTATTATAATAATGTTCATCAGTTGCCTGGCAGAGATCGCCATATTAGTGATAAGGCCGCCATTTGTTCGCTGTATAGTTTTTACGGTACATTTCGCTTAATAAAGTGTATATAAATCTCTATATTCACTAAGTGTTTTTATTTAATGCCAATCTATAGAATTGAAGCAGAGTAAAGAAAGACTCGCCCTACTGAAGAAACAAAGAGAAAACAATAAAACAAAAATTGAAACACCTATAAAACTGTTGACGATGTACTAAATCTATAGTGGTAATATTAAACATTTATGTGTGGTAAACAGAGCAGGTGAAAATGTATGTGTGTCGACATATAAACACAAATAGTGAACGTGGTACTTGATCATGACTATCTATCATAATAAACGCTTTAGTTTGTTGTTTTGTTTGCCAAGTGTTCATTTGTGTCGCGCTCTTCACTCTATTGGCGCGATTTATTAATGTATTATTGATTGCTATCACTTTAAAGTGTGCAGACCGGGATGTAAGTAGGTACAAAGATATTAATATCAATAGATATGCCACAAGCACATAACAAAATTAATAATACAAAATAATTGTTATAAAAATAACCAATTTTATGCACATGAAAAATAATTTTTTGTGTCAAATTTATATCAATCAATCAATCAACCAAATTGTCACGCTTCTTTCCCACAGGGAAGACAATGACAATGGAGCGCCACTTGCTACGATCCTGACACAACTCCCTCGCTTTTTCACATCCACAATTCTTCTCATACAAGCTCTACGGGTCATTAATTTTTATATTTATATTTCAATAAATCTTTTTCATTTAATCGAAAAACTTTAAAACAGTTAAAAACTAATTAAAAACTAAAAATTAATAAATAAAATTACGACTATTCGATGGGCGTAGTGTGCCGAGGACACTCGCTGCTTTCCCCCGTTGAACGTCGAGGCTGACCCTTTGAACGAGATATTCTCTACTCAAAGGGTCACCCGTCGCCAAGTAGAGTTTCTCGCCAAGCTCGCGGGAGAACACAAGAGCCTCCTCGGACCACGGGCCTATCGTTTCTACTGCAAATGGAATAAAATGGTGATTGATGATGATCTCCGCGTACTTGTTGCGCCTAAGGCAGTGGCCCCAGGTTTCTTATGGCTGGATGTCACATGTTACTGACAGAGTGTGTCAACACATGTGGCATCCCAAACCAGTGCGCGGCCTCTAGTATATGGAATTAATGACGCCTACCATAATTTCTAACTATCCCCGATGGTTCGAGGATGCAGGGGATGTTAGCAGTTGTAAGCCCTTGACAGGATGTCATTATTAGCATGATGTCTTAAGATTCTGCCGGCACTTTTTTGGCAGCATAGGGCATGGCGGCTTAGTTCGTCTGCATTGTTCGTCTGTCATTTCAATATAAATTTCTCCGCCTCTAAAATTGATAAAATAGTATTTTTTGGGCACCATATAGGCAACCCGGTTTACTTGGGGATGTCTCCGATTTGGTCGAAGAACCAAATCCATCTAGATCAGATTTATAAAGAACATTATTCATGTACGGGGACATGAACGGGGGACTTGGGCTTAATTGTATTAACAGTTGCATATACATTTTAAAATAGTTCAAAGTGCGGTGATTACAATGTGATTAAAATATATATGCTTTATTTTTAATAGTTTAGGTGTGCAAAATGATCAAACCATAATTAGGACAGTTTAAAGCAAAGCTTTTAATATGGCGTGTCTTCGTGATGGACAGACGACACAAAATCCATATCTTATTTTCCAAATAACTCAATTGCACAGCAATTAAAAGCAAAATTGTTATAAGATTTATCAACACACGTATCAAAACTACCATTTATATATTTTTTATCATTGGACATTACAAAAGTAGTACAAAGAAGCCCAAAATGAATGATTCTTTCTTTCGTTTTAACTGTAGAACTTGTATTAATAGAATTGTGGATGTGAGGAAAGTGAGGGAGTTGTGTCAGGATCGTGGCAAGAGGCGCTCCATTGTCTCTGCCTAAACAATGACAATTTGATTTGATTTTAATATTTTATGATAAGTATAAGCACATATTTTATATACTTACATTATTTATTTAGATGATCTATGTTTTTTTACTAGCTGTTCCCCAGATGGAACAGGGTATTAACCCAGATGGACGAGCGGTTAGCGATTGGTTTGTTGCGCGTAAGTCCCGAGTTCGATTCTCGGTCGGAGCAAATATTTGTTTCATAGGTTTTATTTATAATAAAAGTTTTTTCTAAAATTAACGTAGCGTATGTTACTCCTTATTACATCAGCTACCTGCCAATAAAAGTCCCGTCGAAATCGGTCCACCCATTTCAGAGATTAGCCGGAACAAACAGACAGACAGACAAAAATGGAAAAAATATGTTATTTTGGTGTATGTACCGTTGATATATTCATATACATGTAGTAAAAAAAAGTTATTTTAATATTACAAACAGACACTCCAATTTTATTTATATGTTTAGATTAATATGATTATCCAATTACCTTAAGGAAATAATTAATTTGGCTCTCACCATTGTACATGCAATAATCTGGCATTTATTACTTTGGCATGTTGCCTACAAGTTCTTTGCTATCATAGCATTGATCTATTTGGTCACTCAGTTTCATACAAATTTTAACGTTACGTTACCGTATTGTACTAATGTCGCGTGACATTTCATAATCTTTGTTTTAGATTTACGATTTGAAATAAATCCCGCGTTTAGCGTCAGTTTCAATGCAACTATAACAATTGAGACAGTGCCAAGTGTTGCCCGAGCCTAATAAAATTGTGTTTGTATGTCGTGAACAAAATATTTGTGTATAAACAAGAAAAAGTTACAGTAAACAACATAGTTAAGGCTTGCAAAATGATTTTATTGACTTTCTAGTGTAACAAACTCGATGTTATTAACTCCAACAGAAGGAAAAAGATCAAATGAAACGGAATGTAAACTTGTAACTTTGACAGTAGATGAAGTGATACCTGAAGAAATCAACAAAGCCGCGCCTCGACCGACAAATAAAAGAGTCAGATTTGCAGCAACGCTCCCACATTCAATTGAAAATACTTTCTGTAGCCGCCTTATTCAATCTCTCCGTTCATTCTGGAGATCATTCGTGCGTACTTTTATAAGTAAGTGCTTTATTTATTAATAGGTATTTTATATACTTGTTGTCTATAATTAATAATATATAACTAGTTGTGCGAAAACAATTTCATCATTAACGGTTGAATGCTCAAAGTAACTTTTAACTCGTTCGTTTTTTAGCCGTCTTTGAACTTTGTTATTCTCTGGCATCGTTGTAAGAATTTGACCTGAGGCCTTCTTTTTAATTGGAGATGAAAATTCTTTTGTAACCTTCAGTGTTTTATTTTTAACTATTTATATTGTTTTGTTTTTATATAAGCATATGTATAACATCTTGCAATTTAACTATTTTTAGTAAAGTGCAAAAAGTAGTAAGTCGCCAGTGGCATCCACTGGTTATTCGTGACTTTCACTATGTCGTCAGTCCATCTAGTGGGAGGCCTACATACACTGCGTCTTCCGGTACGTGGTCTCCACTCTAGATCCTTTTTTTCCCATCGGTTGTCGGTTCTTCGAGCGATGTGGCCAGCCCATTGCCACTTCAGCTCGCAGCTGTTAGTTAATTGTTTATTATGTCGCAACATATTATGATAACTTTCAAGCTGATTCCGAAACGCAACTGAAATACTTCACGGTCTTCAAAGTATAGGTATCGTTAAACAACCAGACCAGAAGAATTATCTGGCTCCTTTATAATAAATATTTGCAAAATACGAGTACAATTAAATTAAATTAAATACCGCAAATAAATGCTATGAAACAAATCGTTGCTTTGACCGGAAATCAAACCCCCGTCTTTACGCGTAGCGGAGTGGTTATTGATTATTCATAAATGGTACCTTTTCATTAATATCGTCATAGTTTAAAATCAGGACGAAATAAATATATTTTATATATAAAATTTACGCCCAAACTATGAGGGGATTAGGGATTTACTGAAAATCAAAGTGTCTTTCGTCCCAATTCAAACAAAGGCAATATTAATGAGAACGTACCCTTTTCCATAGAATTTTAATAACGTGAATTTAATAAACTATTTGTAGGATCCCAAGTTGCGCCAACATTTTAATGGAAACTGGGAACAACGACCAGGAAGTTTGTTAAATTAATGAAATTTCCGATGTTTCATAAAAGTAGGTTGCACAGCCTATAAATAGTTGTCAATCATTTTTATACCATATTTTTTGTTTAATATTATTACTATCATTTAAGCCATATTTTCATAGTGTATCGTCATTTAACAACAACCTGCTTGATATTTATCAGGAGTGCGGTCCATGAATGGAGGAGACTTTTTAGCTGGCATAGCTACGGCGACTTTGGCAACCGTAGACTACCATCAGACGGATCACAATAAAATAGACTGCTACGTATAAGTTAGAACCGGCAACTAACGCCTAAAACGCAACTGTTTAAACACTTGAAAGTGTACTACCCTGGATCTTTGGTACTACGAGAATTCTAGAGCCCCTGCGATTGCATTTATGGCGGCTCTACGCAATTCCTTTGTCGCTTGTATTAGGTGCGCAACTAATTTCTCGCTGTTTTTTTATGAAAATGCCACTTTATTATGAAAAAATGATTACAAACAAATCATTCAAAATAAAACTTTTTCCCATCTTTCTGGCATAGCTCAAATACCACGGTAGAAGTGTTCGTCTTTTATGGTTTATGACGTTTTAGTTATGTCATAATCGTCCAGTACTTACTAGTAGAGCCATCTCTTGAAAAAAAGCCAGAACTTATGTATGTACCATGGACAATATTCTTGAGAACTCTTTAACTTTCCCTGCCATCTTTATACTCCCGTCTATAGCACAGGACGGAGGAAGCATATATAGTTACATGCTGTCAACAGAATTGACAGTCGAACTTAAAGTGCTCTTTCATACGTCCTGATTGCCGGGTAATGTTTATTAATTGATAAAAATATTTGTTAATTAAAAAAGAAGCATGCTCCGGTCTGGTTATAAAATATTGGTAGGCGGTGATGCCCAACTGCTGTTCTGGGGTAGTAACCACCTCTTACAAGTATACAGACTCTGAAGTGTAAAAGTTAGTCCCATGCTTAGTTTAATATTATTAAAGATATACTCGTAATAATCGCAAGATTAAAATATGAATAAAGTCACGTACATAATAAATTATGTATATTTGCGATGTACGAAGGTCCACTTTATTGACTTCACTGGTCGAGGAGATATTAAGCGGTCAAAGTTTTACGAACTCCTTGTCTAGCCTTTAGCCTGGGGCGAGTTTATGATTAGTTCATATGTATATAAGTGTGTCCTCTTAATACGAGTAGAAAATCCCTCTAAAATACATTATTCCTAACAAAAAATATTCTTTATTATATTTTTATAAGGAAATATTTCAAATATTGATTCCCATTAATGTACTTTATAAATCAGAAGGCGATTGGCGTAGTCTAGTAGTAGTTCGATTTGATATATTGGTCACCCAGTTTCTATAAAAGGCATAATAATTTTAGCCTAAAAAATATTAAAAGACAGCCAGACAAAATTCTTTATGCGTAAAACAAAATAAATGCAAAACAAATAAATCATGATAAAATCACTAAAATGTGATCTCTTTCAGGCAACCAACCTTAAGGTAGTGAAACAGATGTGCGCGTGGGCTGCAAAAAGTACTTAGTTTAGCAACAGTACTTAATATATAAGATATTCTTACGATAAACAAGTAAAACATAAAAATATACATACCAAACATACTTAAAATTTCATTGATAATATTCTTATACATACATATGTAATCGAATATAATGTAAGTTTATTTTAATATTATTATTTGTTTTGTGAGATAGGCAGTGTTCAACATTGAATTAATATTACTAACGTAGTAATACGCTAGTAATATTAATTCAATGGTGTTCAAGCAGTCTTTTAAAATAATATTTAAAAATAATTTTGGTCTTTTACATATAAAATTGTCATTTTGGATGAAATAAATTAAAGTAATTTAAATTTATCTTTTTGTATTTCTATTAAGCAAAAGTAATCACTAATGAAATCGATGCATTTTTGCCCGCGCAGTGGCTAAAATCTACTGAATTCTTCTTCTCGATGCCTCTCGCATTGCCTCTCGAGTATTGCATTTTATACATCGTAATATACTCGTATATACGAGTATTTTAATTAATATATAGTCTATTCGCGTTGAAAAGGAAAAAAATTTAAACAAACAATATATTTAAAAGGAAGACAAACGTGTTAATTTATTGTGTAATACTTTTAAATTAGCCAAGCATAATGTCGTTTATAAATCACTTTTGTACAATGTTGCTAAATTACTCTGGCTTATTTATTATTATGAGGATTCCCTTAATCTCGTTCTGTTTGCCCAATTTTTATAACCGAAAACCCACCGATATAAATTTATCAATATTTTTTAGAACAAAAAAATACAGTTGCGTTATTTTAATTTGAGTTTTTTTTTAATAGAATATATTATATAGAAAATGATTCTATATGAATTATAAAGACTACACATGCTAAAGTTTACAATAATTAAGAACACCTATGAAACACTTTTTACCAATACATTGTATGAAATAGACGCTAGAATGAATTTCCTAAAATAAAAATTATTGATCGTCAAGGAATACAAATCGACACAATATTATAAAGTTTATAAAGAATAAATAACCTGAAAACCCATTAGAATAAAATATCTCCTATTTTGTAGAAAATCAATTTCCCACGATCACCATAAAGATAAATTGTCTGTTTCCACGGAATGTCTTATTTATTATACTTTGTACTTTGAAACGCAAATGCCGAGAACTTTCCTGAAGATCATGTAAAGTTATGAAACTCGCGACATCGTATCTGAAAGATCTGAAGTCATTTATTATGCAAATGATTCTTGATCTTCTTTTGCTTTCAGGCTATTTCGGAGATGACAAATAATGTGTCATGTAAACTTATTACAGTGTATTTTAAGAAAATTTGAATAATAAATAACTAATAAAAACGTAAAACAATATTTACTTATGAAGTTACCTATGTAAATATTGTTTAAAAAATCATGCGTTTTCTAAGTCTTCGATCGGAGATGTAACCCGGCGTCTGTCTCTCAACGCCTGACGATTAATCTACATAGCGTCTATATTTATTCGCGTCAAAAATCAGTCTATCTTTTCATGGTTTGTATTTACTCATTGTGACTCAACACCTGACCTCGACTTGCCAGGTAAGCAAGGAGATATCCAAAAGCGCCGAGAGCTGTAAAAACCGACTTAGTTCACGGTTATCTTAGTCGTTTTTCACGATATAATTGTTTGTTTTAGCTACTGGATTGATGTCGCATTTTGCAAGCTCCACTTTGCAGTTGATATCACTTAATTTAACATGCCTCATTATTAGTATTCTTTTCATTTCTGGCATTATGTGTTACCATTAATGTCTTAATTAATCAAATTGTCACGCCTTTTTTGAAATAATAATATATTTAAGAACTTTAAATTACACGAAACTATGCTCTGCTGGTATACTATAATACTAAATAATACCTTAAAACAAAAATAAACCAAGTAATTTGTTAAATAGTATTTTCTTAGATTTTGCGCGAACATTGATTAATGAATTAAACAAATTTTATGCGGCTTACTATCGGCTTACTATCTAACACCTGGGACCCCATAATTCACAAACTCAAGTCCCAAGTCCAGCAAACTGCCAAACAAGATGACACCGTCAGTTATTTTTGCAAAAATTTGAAATAAACCGGGAACAGAAAAACAAAATATCAAACGGGGTAGTTTTGGAAACAATAACAGCATCAACCAATAGGACGACCAACACCTCAGTCTCTCCGTGACCACGATGGCTGCAAAGATCTCGAAACATCGGAATAATAAAAAAAAAATGTAAAATCAAAACCAAAATAAACGCGATAGTAAGCCGCATAAAATTTGTTTAATTCATTAATTTGTTAAATATAGATTATAGATAAAAAATGATTTCATAAAATATTAATAGATACTTATATTAAACAAACTGTGATGCTTTAATTCTCACAGGGTTAGGCAGATACAAGAGCACTTTCCACGACCCTGATACAACTCTCTCGATCTCTACACCCACAATTTTCTTTAAACATTTTCTCTATAGTTACATATTTATTTTTCTTTTTACTAATATCGCTGATTTTATTTAATACAAATTTGAAACATAATTAAATGTTTGAGAAACAAAAACATATCGTAAATTCAAGAAATGACTCTTGAATAGTTTCAAAATATAGTTCGCTCTGATTAGTGCATTGTGTATTTGTGTCAAAATCACTCAGTACTCGTGGTGAACTCTATATATTAGTTGAGTTTCTCAATGTGTTCGAGTAAATATTAATAAACTAGACTTGAACAAATTATAAGTCAAATTTACTTTTAAAAACTGTGTGTAAAACTCTATTAGTTGACTTACTTAATGTGCGAGAATCAATAATAAAAGACACTTTAACATTGAAAAATTATAATTATATTGAAATTACTTTTATAACTTATTGGTGTTAAAGTGCTATGTGTAAAAAAATTACAAATTGCGTAAAAAGCAATTATTTAATAATAATTCATTTTAATGTTTAAGTAAATTAAAATATATACACGTCATACAACAATTACAACACTTACAAAGTTAGAAAAATAGGTGTTATCGAGAAAAGTATTATTTTAATCTAAAAGTGACATTTTACGTTGAAAAAAATTGCTTGTTATTTAAAAATCGTTAGTTTGTTGCACTCTTTAAGGTTTAATATTGATTGTCAGAGTTTATGTTTTAGTGAAGTATTGAAGCGTCCTTTGTTAATGAACCTGTCCGTTAATCAGAAAGGCCAGACAAGAATAGCACGTTGTTTATCATCCGCACCGATAGTGTAAACAATACCACATCACATACACTCATCCTGGATCGATCAATTTTGATATGCTCCATGGAATGGGTCTTAAATTCATCAGGTGTGGACGTAAAATGTTACCGAACAAAACTTTTAGAGTAGACACATTCTAATTTATTTTTAATTTTATTGTTGAGTTTCTATAAAAATGTTTAAAAATTGTGTTAAAATTTCTCGATTATAATGAAAATATTTATTTTTATCCTTCTATAATATGTATTAAATAAATAAAAATATATATTGGCAAGTTCCATTAATTTTAAATAAGGAAATAAATAAAATAATCCGTTTAAAACTAAGTAGATATACTAACTACATCTCCGTAACACAATAGAGTATCTCGAATTCTACGTCTTATCCTTAAGAAAGACTCTAGTTTCGCTGACAAAACAGAAAAAAACAATTCCCGATACGGAACTACCGTCTGACTTCCATCTGACTCAAAGGAGAGAAATGCTTTGTAAACAAACTTATTTAGTTAGGGTTACAAAAACTATTTAATTCTAAAGAGATTTTTTTTACTTTGTTTAATATTATAAATATTTACACTTGTAGAAACACAAAATAATTATATTTATATTAATGTCTAGATTTTCTTGGCCTAAAAATGTTATACACCACGATAGTATGACAACAATAAAAGACGCGTTGTTCATAATTTACGAACATACTATTATGTATGTAGTTGCAATTAGGATGTAGTTGCAAGGATTAAAAAAAGAAAAAAAAAAACAATTTTATATATAAAATTAGTTTGGAACATAAATCAACAAATACAGATATTAAATATTCATAAACAATATTAAAGCATTTAGCGTAGGCATATTGTAAACTTATAAATTATTTATAATAACTGGATTCAGTTTTTATGTTAAGATTACCTGAATTTAGTTTTGACATTTGAAATTAAGGAGCTTACCCGGAAGGAGCCTGCAGGCTGTTTCTCTAGCAAATCCATTCTCCCCCGCAGGAACTAAGAAAACTATTTACTTTAAAAATGTTTCGAAAATGTAAGTATATTTTTTTATTACTAAATAAATATATTAAGTAAATAGACTCGTACGCGTTATTGTAGTAAAAGGACTTTCTAGTGTACTTTTTTGGCCGGACAACGGCGACTGAGGCAACCATAGACTAAAACGGTTTTTTTTTCAGTCATCCGCGCTCTTGCCTCCCTTTGCCATCGCAAGACGAGGTCATTTGTCGCGTCTTTAAAGTTTTCGGTTTCAACTAGGCCGGCATAATGACTGACTGAAGACCAAACTGCGTCAGCATATTTCAAATGTCATATAAGACATTTGAATAAGTATAAGATCTTGAATATAATATATGACAAATGTCGCGTTACGAAAAAAAGAATATATATTTTTTAATTTTTTTTTTCAACATATTGTTATATAGTGCAAACAATTAATATATATGCAAAATATGATTTTCCAATAAAATATGTTTTTGTTCATGACCAAATTATATATTTGGATATATTGTAAACAAAACATTACTTTAATTACATTTAAATGTCTACTATACGAACCTCATAAAACGTAACAATGTTGCTTCTTTAAATTTTATGGCGTTTCTACGTATTCGCTATTCACCGTGAATGAATAACATTCAGATTCCAAACCTACTCGTTACTAAAGTGCAGTTTTAGTTTGAATACTATCTCAGTATATTAGGAGCCTTCAGACAAAACACGCTTTTCAATTAAAATATAATAAACTTTGTGTTTGTGTTAAAATATAAGAATGTCAGTGGAAATCGATATGGCCAGTTACACAGAAAAGAATAACTTAAGACGGCGTACATACAACACGCTCAAGTCTGCAATTAAACATATTACTAGTAAGTAAATATAACATTTATTATTTTTCTAATTATATATTTATTACATTATAATGTTTACTACTTTTTACACTAGTAACATTTTTTTTATTGTGACACGACATTTGACCTGGACCCGCCTGATGATAAGCAAGAGAAGGTCAAGAGTGACGACGACTGAAAAAAACGAGTTAGTTCACGGCTGCCCCAGTCGCCGTCACTATGCCAAACAAAGGCGCTTTTTTTTATTGTGACCCGACATATGACAGCACCCCGCTTGATGGTAAGCCAAAGTGTGGTCCATGAATGAATGTCTCTGCTAATACAATTCAATAACTGTGAGTAGCAATCACATCCACTATGCCGGCCTAGATGGAACCGGCAACTTTCAAGCTGATCCCGAAACGTGACCAAATCACTTCACGGTCTGTATACTTGTAAGTGGTGGTACTACCCCGGATCGGCAGACTGGGTACCACTGCCTACCACTCTTTGATAACCAGACCCGAAGCAAATATCCATCTCTTTTTTTATTTTATTAACTAATATTTGTAATATTTAATATTATTAAATATTACAAATAAAAGCTATGAAACAAATATTTGCTCCGACCGGTGATCGAACCCGGTACTTTACGCGCTACAAACCAGTCGCTAAACCGTTCGTCCACGCCTGTCGTCAGACGCAATTATTTCTTCACGCAATTATTTAATAAAGAATTTAATTATATTAAACTGAGAGATTTTTTTGGATTTTACCCCCACTTGTCTAATGGTACGCAAGGGGAGCGCTAAGAGCGCCAACGACTGTAAAACTGGTTCAACATACGGTTATCTTGGTCGCCGTCACTATGCAAGCCAACTTTTTTATATTGTATTTCAAATTTTGCGTGAGAACTCAAAGTGTCATGAGTTAGAGAAAAAAGAAATCAATTTCATTGACCCAGCAGTGCGACAATTAAAAGGACTAATTTTTAGTTACTTAAATACAATTTATTAAAAAGGCTTATTTCTTTACCCATCTGCTAACAAAAAAAAACATCTTTGGCTAAAAACTAATAAAAGCCATTACGTAAATGTATTTGAGGAGGGTTCTAGAAGTCCTTAAATATTTCTTGAAAGATAAACTGAGAACAATACGGTGGGCCTAACATTCATAACACTCTGGAGGAAATGCGGACGCCCGAACAATTCAGCGAGAATTTGTGAAACGTCAGCTCCTATAATGAAGGTGTCATTCAGAGGCTGAGAGACCATTGTGCCCGTCGCCGCGGGCTCACGGAAAAACATTAGCCACCGCGTCGCAAACCCTGTGTCGGTTTGTCAATACAATTCTGAAAACAATTTATTATAGCTTTGTTTTGGCTATCTTAAACAACTTTGAGTGAATGATTTAATAATAAATCAACTCAAATATTATACTAATTTATGCATTATTGTGACTCAACATCTGACATCGACTTGTCTGTTGGAAAGCAAGGAGAGGTTCAGGAGTGCCGGCGACTGAAAATCGGTCTCAGATCACGGTTGCCCCAATCGCGATCGCTAAGTCAGCTAAGTTAAATCTAT
The DNA here is from genome assembly GCA_905220615.1 of Tinea trinotella. Taxonomy (NCBI): domain Eukaryota; kingdom Metazoa; phylum Arthropoda; class Insecta; order Lepidoptera; family Tineidae; genus Tinea; species Tinea trinotella. The sequence continues at coordinate 9,758,214 of HG992314.1, forward strand.
TAATGGTTATAATAGATTTAAATAACTACCAAAATTAAAGTACGGTAATAATGTTTAATAGTATTAAATAATTTTATTAAAATTGTAGGCGATCGTGTAGTGGTTGGTCACGGAAACCAAGACTTAGTCATTTGAAGTGCTTGTATCATCCTGTTTCTATGATACAAGCATTAGTAGCTCAAAAAAGAAATTTAGAAATATTATATTAATGAATTAAACAAATTTTATGCGGCTTACTATCGCGTTTATTTTGGTTTAGATTTTACATTTTTTTATTATTCCGACGACCCCGAGGATAGTTTTGGAAACAATAACAGCATCAACCAATAGGACGACCAACACCTCAGTCTCTCCGTGACCACAATGGCTACAAAGCTCTCGAAACGTCGGAATAATAAAAAATGTTAAATCTAAACCAAAATAAACGCAATAGTAAGCCGCATAAAATTTGTTTAATTCATTAATCAATGTTCGCGCAAAATCTAAGAAAATACAATATTATATTATTTAAAATCGTATTTTATGTATATTTTAAATAAGTGTATGATAATTTTAAACTAAAGATTTGCTCAACAATTTTATGATCATTACTCTAACCAACCTTCAACTCAATTTTCTCAATAATAATGAAATTTGAAAAGTGCGCAGTTCACCCACGAGCGGCTTTAATCTTTCTTATGTCAAAACGGACATTTATTAATGAATATAATCAGAACAGCATTGTGTCACTTCAGTTTGCCCTTCGCAACCAATCTCATGTTATAAATTAAATTATCTGTACAATACATTGAAATAAAATAACCTTTATAATAAAGTTAGCTTTTAGAATGTACTGCATTAAGTTACTATCAATTAAGTTGTCACGCCTTTTTCCTAAGGGGATTGGCAAAGACAATGGAGCGCCACTTGCCACGATTCTAACACAACTCCCTCGCTTCCCTCACATGCACAATTCTCAATAACTGATGTTAGTATACTCACCGGTCATCGCACGTTAAGAGGATGCTGCTGCGTCCTTCGATGAGACTGGTCGAGTTTAAGGACATTCTATGAATTTAAATTACATTTTATTGAAAAATGGGAACAACTTTTTTAATCGTCTTCATCTGTTCGAGAGAAGTTTAGAGAAGTTTTTTTATGAAGATGCAACGTTATTAAGACCTTGCCTGATAGGGGAGCTAGGGCAAGTCCAAGAGCACCGATGACTGAAAACACCTTCTCATTTTATGGTTGTGACTATGCCGGTCAAAAACTAGACCTCATTTTCTCGTACAAATATTTTAGTACTTATATAATTGCAACAATATCTAATAAAGTTACCTAAATATTTATTATCAAATATGTATCCCATTCAACAAACACAATCTTCTTCAACAACATCAATATAACAAACACTATATACTGATATACCTATATATATATATGTACACTGATAAATTAGTTGTTTGAAGAAACACAAACTGCATGTTAATGTTGTTGAAGTGACTATTTGAACGTTACATACGATGCTAGTGGATATTATTGTGAGGTGCACCGGGGATAGAATTTCTTTCATATCTTTTATTTGTAATGATTAGATTTTTCAATGTAATCATTACAATAAAAACTCAATCAAATTGTCACGTCTCTTTCCCACGGGGATAGGCCAACAGAGCGCCACATGCCACGATCCTGACACAACTCACTCGCTTTCTATACATCCACAATTCTCCTCATACAAGCTCTACGGTTATAGGCACTAGGCAACCCAGCTTTCTTGAGGATGTCTTCGATTTGATCGGAAAACACCCTCCTGGGCCTAATTATTATAAATGAAATATTAAATTTTTTTGAAAGGAAATCAACTGATTTTCAACAACTGTTTTCTCCGGGTTTGGTTGTTTTCGAGTGGTAAGCAGACGATGGTCACTATCCCAGTCTGCCAATACAGGATAATACCGTCACTTTTATGTAAATGTAAAAAAGCCACTTTGCTTTCTGTCTCAAAGATCGCTGAACGGTTGTCATTTAATTCGGTGCGTCTTTTCTTTGTAGAACAATTGACAAGTGGAATGCTTTGCCAGCTATGTGTTCTCTCTATCCTATGACCTTGGATCCTTCAAGCGATGCGTGAAGAAGCTCCTTAGGCCGGCATTATGAGGGCGACTGAGGCAGCCGGGAACTAACTCGTTTTTTTCAGTCGTCGTCACTCTTGGACCTCCTCTTGCTTTTCATCAGGCGGGTCATCATGGACTTCCCTGCAACTAGTTATATGGTTATGGTATCTTAAGCCTTTTTAAATTACCTTTATAAGAAAGTTTGTCTTAAGGATATTTTGTCAAGAATATGGATGACAAGAATTAATGATAATTAAAGGGCGCCTTTAGTATTTGTTACCTACTTTTTTTCTTGTATTTTCTTTGTTAACAACAATTTTGCGTTGGGCAACCTTCAAACTGATTTCGAAACGAAGACAATGAATTTTTACACTTGAAAATAATTTAGTCACTCTCATCGGAAATAATTCGTGAAATTATTCTAATTCAATTATTTACATCGATACATTGTTTGGCGTTAGTTATCAATTCTAAATGCGGATAGTACCTTTATTATAACGCTGTAAAGTTACAACTTCAAGTAAATTAAGGGTGACGTACCTTTAAAGTTAGTATTTGTTAAGTAAAGTTTGTCTAGCGGTCTAACAACCCAACCACCGAGCTTTACGTAACACTATTACCTGATCAACTTAACGCGACACTTTATACATCCATCCAAGTACTCATATGCTTTTATTATACGAAGCTATAATTAGAACAATTTATTTATCAATCAATCAATTAATCAAATTGTCATGCCTTTTTCCCACAGGGATAGGCAGAGACAATGGAGCGCCACTTGCCACGGTCCTTACACAACTTCCTTGCTTCCTTCACATCTTCAATTCTCTTCATACAGACTCTGGCACTAGGCAACCCAGCTTTCTTGAGCATGTCTCCGATTTGGTCACACCCTCCTGGGCCTGCCTTGTTTAACGCATCCATCCACATTAGATTGATAAATTTCTTTCGCCAATCTACTATCACTCATCCCTTCCATGTGCCCAAACCATCGAAGTATTTATTCCCTTGTCAATCCTTGTCACTACATCCTCTTTAAAACCACATCTATCGCGCACTGTGCTATTCCTTATTTTATCCGCTATCGTCACTCCACATACACTCCTTGACGACCACATTTCTACAGCGTTAATTCTACTCTCCTGCTTCTTCTGCCATACCCAACCTTCACTTCTATACATTAATGTAGGAACAAGCATCGCATTATGAACAGCTTTTGTGACATTATTTGGCTGTTCATTATACTATAGATGGCACCGTCACTACATTACCCTTTTGCACTCTTCTCTCAATATCTACAATTGATTTAGTTTTCAATATTACAATTTTTTATTAATTATACTAGAAATAATCGTGTGTTATTATCTCGGTTAGTTAACAATTATTGTCCTTTAATACTGTTGGACTTTTACCCGTGTTTTCTTGAAAGACCCAATGCACGGGCATTGGGTCTTTCAAGCGAAGGGGTATAATCATAGTAAAAGAAACTGAGGAAACCCTATTTTCTTTGTAAATTTCAACCATAAAGTTTTTTTTTATTTTATTGCGACACGACATCTGACCTCGTCCCGCCTGATGATAAGCAAGAGGAGGTCCAAGAGTGACGACGACTGAGAAAACCGGGTTTGTTCACGGCTGCCCCAGTCGCCGTCACTATGCCGGCCAAAGGTGCTTCTAGCGATGTTAAACCTCCTCTTGTGTACCATCCGGCCAGTCGAAGTCAAATGTTAGGAAAGAATTAAAAAAATGTAATAACTTACTTAATGAAATCGCTTTGGTTTAACCTTCTATAACCGCGCTCGTCGAATCGCGAGAACTGGGACTATATCTTCGTACATTCAGCAATATACATTATCAATGCCTTCACCCCACAGGGATAGGCAGAGATAATAAAGCGCTACTTGCCACGATCCTATCACAACTCCCTTGCTTACAATTCTTTTCATACACTCTATGAAATTGGACAGTAGGCGACCCAGCTTTCTTAAGGATGTCTCCGAATTGGTCGGAAAGAAATCTCCTGGGTCTGCATTGCTTAACGTATCCATCCACATTGAATTCCTTTATATAAATTCCTTTCGTCAGTCTACTTTCACTCCCTTTCCATATGCTCAAACCTTTTGTATTAATACAGTGATTATTCCAAGGCCTTCTTGTGTGTTTACATAATAATACCTTCGAAGAGGCCGCGGCGATGAAATCGTCACCCTCGCCCTAGTCTATTGTTATTTTATTGTGACTCGTCATATGATCCCTATGAAGATGCTAAGCTTGAGTGTGATGGAGTAAAATAGTTAAATACCTTTATAATCAACTTTTTAGCTTATCTTTAAACGCGACTGAGTGAATTCACGGTTTATATACTAGAGTGCTTACTAAACATCTATAGGTACCATTATAAAACATCTAAGGTATTCTTAAAACAGACCCTTTTAATTGGCGATTAGCGTACGCAATTATATGAATTTTATGTTTCACCAGGGAAATTATATTCCTGACCGTTTTGATGTCTTTCTATAGCTGTTTAATGAGAGATATTATACGTGAATTTAATTTTTTATATCATGCTTTTATACAACAATTTATTTTTGTTTTTGTGTTTATATGTTCTTCTCTTTGTAATATAATTTAATATTTTTTTTAAAGTTTTTATATACATATATAGCTCTACACAGCGCTTTATGCCAATAAGCATTGTATTACAGTGCTGGTGATCTTCCATACGTCTTTTTATTTACATGCCTCCAATAAACAAAAGCTGTCGTCCATTTGAACAAGATATTACGTGATTACGAGAAAAGCTTAAGTTTCTTGTATAAGTATTATAATCTCATACATATTTTATTTATAAAATTCCACAAAAATCTGTTGCACTAAATGCGTCTGTTTGCCGCATAGCAGCCAGCCAACTGTCGCGTATAACAGTCCAAAAAAGTGTAACAACGTTTTCCATCTGGCCTGCAGCTCCAAACTAATTAAAGCAAGCCTTCGAACATCGGGTACAACGCGAGGACCAATTTTCAGACACCTAGAACACTTATTTTTCGCTTTAGTCTGCCGCCTGAACTGGTATTTCAATTACCGCGTTGAAACTGACGTTACGTTTTTAACTCTGTTTTAGTTTATCTTGTGTTGCAAGTTGCAATAAATGTTTTTGTTTGGTTTTGTTTTTAAGTTTACTTTGTTATAATAATATACGTTACTTCTAGCGTAATCACAAGAGGACCGGTACAAATGTATCTTTAATTTAAGTATTTTAGTGGCACAGCCTATGATACAAGTATACAAGTACATTATGTAGCTTTATAGGTATGAGTATAAAATAAAATCTCAAAAAACCTTATAGAAATTAAATTTGACATATTTTTAAAATGTTTACTTATAAGCAATTTATAATGTAAAACTAGCTGTGCCCGCGGTTTCACCCACGTAAAATTAGATTTATAACACAATCATAACAAAGGAGGAGGTTCTCAACTCAACTGTATATGCCTTTTTTGTATATAACTAATATAAAAATGACAGACGGAAATAAAAATAAATATAGAATAATCCAAATAGCTGAAACTATAGTCAATTGGGAACTATAGTAAAAAAAATATTTTAATTAAAAATAACCTATGTCACTTGTAGTACCTCCAAAAATATGTGTACAAAGTTTCATGATGATCGATTAAGTAGTTGTTGTGTGAAAACGTAACAAACAAACTCACATTCACATTTATAATAATAGTAGGATATGCATATAGTGACAGAAGGAAATAAAAATAAAGAAAAATTCCAAACAGCTGAAAGTATAGTCTATGGAAAGTATAGTGTATAGTCTTCATATTATAGTTAATTGGATTGGATGTTGACGTGACTGTCGGTAATATAGTGCGATGGTATTATAGTATAACTTGTCTAACTATAAATGACGCGCCTCCCACTTTATTAGTTTATTTAAATGTGTGAATACAAATATTACTAACTATATTACTATACTTTATTATCGTGATCCTCCTTTTGTGTCTAACCAGCAACTGAATGACCAATTACAATTTCATTTTCTGTGTGTTGCATCCATATTTTATAGTCGCACGTGTGCTTAAATGCAGTGGAGGGGCGCGTCATTTCTGGTTGGACAGACTCTACTCTATAATACCATCGCATCTATTAAAAATGAATAAACTAAAATAAAATAAAAATTAAGTATGTTTTTGTACGTGTAACTCCTAACCAAAAAAAAAACAGCCAATAACTAACCTTGGGCCTATATTACTTTAAGTACAATGCGTTTTTAACAAATCGCTTGAAAACTCGCAAAATGGACACAACCGTCAACGACGTTTGCCATCACGCGACTGCCTGGCATGCCGCGAGTCGCGTACTCAATGATGTGACCGACTTCTTTCCCCACCTCACCCGCCGTGCGTAGGATTTACGCTACACTATTTTGGCTATAATGGCTTACACCTAAGATATAGATATATACTGTCGCGGGCTTTTTTGTAGGTCTATTTAGGATACACATTTTCACCATACATTACATATGTGTAACTCTAGCGGTTTTGGCAGCGCACGCCAGAACAGCTCGCAGATGGTAGATTTTTATCCGACTTACTCGACACTTATCGTCATATTTTGGACAATTCACACAATATCTTGATAAATCGTAAATCGTAGCCTATGTGTTATTCTGATGTATAAGCTATATTATTGTAAAGTTTCATTAAAATCCATTTAGTAATTTTGGCGTGAAAGAGCAACAAACATCCATCCATCCATACTCACAAACTTTCGCGTTTATAATATAAGTAAGGAAAGGATTATTACTCGACATCAAAATATAGCATATGACAACACCTAATGTTAAGCTGAAGTGCGGTCCATGAATGGAGCTGATTCCAAAAGTCACTGGGCACCACTGCCTACCATTCTTATCGCTAGTATTAAACTGTTATTTATTTAATTAACAATTTCGATATTTTTTAAACAACATATATATATTAATCAATCAATCAAATTGTCACGCCTTTTTCCCACAGGGATAGGCAGAGCCGATGGAGCGCCTCTTACCACGATTCTTACACAACTTTCTTGCTTCCTTCACATACACAGTTCTCTTCATACAGGCTCTGTGGTTATGGGCACAACACACACATATATATACTCGTATAAAAGCAAATCGGATTTTTTAAAAGTAACGGAAACTATCTTACCTACTATTAACTATGAACTAAAAGATCCCGAAATATTAAGTATGTACAAAATTAATTTACAGGACCTAACTAATAAAAAATACTTACTTAAAAAATTATACAAAACAATAAAATAATTTTACTGGATCGAAAAATGTAATTCTCTGTAGCGCAAATTTCTCTAATCGCATGCGTCCGACAATGACGTCTGCCCTCACGCGTCTACCCGTTCGGGTAGGTAGGCATAGTTATATTCGTGCGCTCCCCCACCACACGACAGCGCCGTCGCCTGCCGCCACACTTCGGCGAATGTGCGCGACGACGACCGACGACTGACGGCAGCGGCGGCGATGCAGAGTATTCGTTAAAAGGAACTTCAAAAGCCAATTTTTTTTAACTTGATACACCCAAAACTTCTAAATATCATGTTCCTAGGTTCAGTGGTTAAGATTTCGTATACCTTGTATAAAAAAAAATTATACCTTTTTTTCGCAATAAAAGGTAGCCTATGTTCTATACACCCAAAACTTCTAAATATCATGTTCCTAGGTTCAGTGGTTAAGATTTTGTATACCTTGTATAAAAAAAAAATATACCTTTTTTTCGCAATAAAACGTAGCCTATGTTCTTTCTCAGTGTCTAAAGATTGTCTGTGTTAAATTTCATCAAAATTGGTTGAGAGGTTTAAGCGGGAAAGCGTAACAGACAGACACACTTTCGCATTTATATATTTATAGGGATAGGGATATAGGGATAGGGATATAGGGATAGGGATAGGGATATAGGGATAGGGATATAGGGATAGGGATATAGGGATAGGGATATTGTATTGTTTGTACTGTTTGATTACAGACCATCTCATAAGTATCAATACAAGTAAATCTAATCGAATTGTTACACCTGAATTGAGATATGCAGAGACAACGGAGTAACAGTTTTCACGATCCTGACATAACTCTTACACTACATACAAGCTCCACGTTTATAGGCAATGGCGACGCTTGTTTTTTTGTTTTAAGAATATTCCTGTTTTGACATAGAGTATTCCCAAATTATAATCTATTGTAAAAGTATATAAATGTTTTGAATACACTTCCATAGATAAAAAATTACAAATTGAAAAGTTGTGTTCAATATCATAAAATGAAGATTTTTAAAATATGTTACATTCTTTTTTCTTTTTAGAGCACAAAATACTATTTTCCTTTTCTAATTTTTGTTTAGTTTGCAGTAGACTGTATGACTGGTTTCTAATATCAACTACTAATTGTATTGTAATTTGTTTTTTAGGGAAATGAAAACCCACCAGTCACTGTAACCGAAAGAAAACCACTTGCCTCTAATTTATAAATCTCTTATGTCAGTCTCTTTTTATCCATTTTAATCGTTATGCCCAAACCAACACAACATTACACTGCGTTTTAAAAAAAAAGGTCTTACGGATATAATCAATTTCCTTTTAAACAAGCAAGATAAGAGAATATTTTGCCCAAGTGTAGTTTATATTTCATATCATTTTACGATTCACCTCACACCGTTGCTGAATATGTTTAACTTCCTCGTGTCAACCCTTTAACAAATTTGTTGCTCACATTCCCCTCTAACTGAGGCATTATATCACACGAGTTACACATTAAGGGTTAAATTTATTTAGGGTAACATTTTCTTATACTTAATTTGTATTTGTTCGAACATTTCTGTTAACAAAGGACTTGGCGCATAAGTCGGTTTTACCCAAAATAAATATATAAATACAAAAAAGAGATGTTAATAGGTATAGCTTGTCTAACTATACTATTATACTTTATAAGCGTGCTCCTCCTTTTGTGTCCAACCAGCAACTGAATGACCAATTACAATCACAATTTTCGGTGTGTTGCATTCATATTTTATGTTTTCTCGTGTGCGATGAAATGCGGTGGAGGGCGCTTCATCTCGGCTTAGACAGACTATAGCGGCATAAAAAAAAATTATGACGGCAACTGAACCAATTATGAAATAAAACATTTTTTTTAATTGTCGGCGCTCTTAGGCCTCCTCTTGCTTTCTATCGGGCAAGTTGAGGTCAGATAAACAATTCTAATAATAAATATAAATATATTTTTCTACAAACAATACAAAAAATACACAATAAGTAATAATAAAAAATGTATAAAAAAATTCAAAACAAACTCAATGTCCGCAGTGCCAAGACTTAAAAAAAATGCCCGCTAAACTTTTAAGAGGAAAAGTGTCGTATTTTTTGCAAACTTTAGCGTGTAAAATTCTTTCCATAGAATTGCTAATAAAAATATATTTTTATTTACGGCTTGTAGGACAAACTGGAAAAACCTTGCAAGATGAGCAGTCAAAAAGTTTATGTACACGCTTTGAAATATTAGTTAACCTTACGAATTTATAGGGAGACAAAAAACTATTTTCTAACTATGAATATAATATATATATATGTAACTTATTATTTTAAACATACTTATTATGTACTCTTTCTTATACATAGCACGGCCGTTCGTACTTGACTATTAAAAAGAATACATAATTTAACGCTGAAGAAATGCGGTCATTAAGGAGTGCATGTGGAGTGACGATAGCGGATAGAATAAGGAATAGCACAGTGAGCGAAAGATGTGGTTCGAAAGAATATGTAGTGACAAGGATTAAAAGACAAAGGATTGCTTCGATGGTTTGGGCACATGGAAGAACAATCTGTGTTCAAGTAAAAATATTTAAATTTTAAAAGAAATCCGTCAGTTTAATGTTTTCCGTTAGTCCGTTACTTTTTCATCATTTAAGTTACACAGTTTAGAGCCACTTGCCGCGATCCTGATACAACTTCCTATCAATATGAATAATAAATATTTTTTGAGTATTAACTAACCAGTATTGTAATATGCAAAATTTATTATTAAAAATAAAAAAAGGTGTACACTAACATATTTTTCTATCACTTCAGTTTTCGCTACATAAAACATTCACAATCAGGGCCTTGTGAGAATATCCCTAGCTACTCACGACATTTAAATGAGCTCTTCGATGACTCTATCAGCTTTTTACACGTCATCAAGTTTCGAGATCCCTAAGCACCCTTCGCTCCCTTCAAGAAATCTCACCCGTGTGATCCGTTATTGCCTCTTTAAATTTACAATCATAAGGTAAATATACAAAATTTAACATTCATGTACTTACCTACAAGAATATCCGGAATTAGATATGAAAATATTTACGTGACAATAATAATTTATTATATTTATTATAATAACCCAGGGTGGTACAGTCAGTATCAGATATATCTGAGCACGCAAAGTGATCAAAAGTATCTATACATTCAGACTGATCAGATCAGATCCGGCCCTGTGCCACTCTTAAACAATCTAATCCGGAGCATATATAATATGTCTTAATATTTTTTTACATGAAAATTTGTAATGTCAATCTAAAAGAAATGCTATTAAAGAAATCGTTGCTCCGACCGATAGAACTCGGGACTTTACTGGTCTGTTACAAATGCGCCACGCATGTTGTAATTATGTAAACTTACGTAATGAAATTTATTGGTACAGGTACGGATTTGGTACAGGTACATTATAAAAAATAGATTTCTGCAAGTTCCATTATCAAAATACTCACTTCTATGTGAAAACGATGATCAAAGCATCACGCCTAGTAAAAAGAAAAGAAAAATATATTCAGTTCAGTAAAAAATATATTTCTTTAGGTTCCACAATCAAAAATAATAAATATTCATGTGAAAACGATAATAAAACACCGATTAAAAATAAAATGATTTTTTTTTTGGAATAAATTATTACACTCCGACCACGCAAACGGACACACGGCACGTTCGACCAGAATCCCATGATCCCATGCGATCCACAAAACTCCACATAAATTTATCGCAAGATAAATTGCTTTATTGTGCGTAAATTAGTGGTGTCCAATGGAAATCTGTTGAAATGTTGACAATAATAAATGGTTCGTGTCTGCTTATGATGTCTCTAATTTTGTTATTGATGATTTTTTCCTTTTATAACAATATGATGTCAAAAATGACGGCTTTTTTGTTGTGAACATTTAAACGAACAGATACAGATACAGAAACAGATAGTCATTTTGGCATTTTTGATTTTTGTGTTTTTTTCTTCTATTAAGGCGCGACATCTTACCTCGATAGTAAGCGAGTCGAGGTCCAAGAGTGCTGGTGACTGAAAACCGTACAGTTGCATCAGTCGCCGTTAGTCGGCTAAAAATATACTCGAAAATATAAAGAAAATAATTTACATATAATTACAAAGCTTGCAATATAGTAATAATATTTTTAATAAAGACGTAAAAAACATTTAATTAAGAGCAAATTCATTAAAACGGGTGAAGGAAATCATCAAAGCGTCCGGGCCTTTTCTGACCGGAAATGGTTGCCGAGCAAACCTAAAAGGCTAGAGGGAGCAAAAGGGTACGTTTAAACAAACAGATAAAGAGAATATATAAGTTAAGACGATTGCATCAGTACCATTATTAAAATAATATTTGATAAATATGAATTAAAATAATTATTCGTAAATAGAACGCAAGTGGAATGCGGACAACATTCTAAAAAAACAGAGGTTCGTAGTGACCACAAACGTGTATGAAAGGAATTGTGGATGTGCAGAGAGTTGTACGAGTATCAAGTTCGTGGATAGTAGCACCCCATTTCTTTGCCTATCCCTGGGAAAATTGAGGCGAGACAAGTGATTTTGAAGATGATGAATGCAAAAAAAATATATTCATTAGGCTACTAAACGTGCTTGTATCATAGAAAAAGGACAACTAAAATACATATACTTTAGTTGTCCTTTTCTATGATACGATATTAAAGGTACAATGATACGAGTACCAGTAGTTTTACAATTGGCGCTCTTAGTTTGCAAGACCATTTCCACTAGACCAAGGTCTTTTTGTCCACTGATTAGTTCTATATGTTGCTACTATATATACAGTAATATTTTCAAAAAATAGGATAACGTTCTATGAAAAACATACGAGTATGTATCATTATCAATTTCATGCCTCATTTCCCACAAGGATAAGCAGCGCTAATTAAAACGGTCCTGACACTCTTTTGCTTTACATCTTTCAATCTTACATGCTCTTAAGTTATAAAGTGAATTTGAACCCGTGCTCTCGGTTTACGTGACCATTGCACTACTTATACACCACGGTTGCCTTCAATTAAAGGCAATAACTTGTGATCATTTAAAGAAAGTCATTTAGTATATCGTTCTAAGTTATTTATATGGAAACTACCACTGAGCAATAAAATGCCACATAAATCGTACTCCATATAACGCGTTTGGTTGAGAGTAAATTATTCGGACAGAGTGGGTGAGTACCGGAAAATTTTAGGCCCATGCCGCCCGGTCTAGGCTGTAAATCTTATGTCCTGTGAATTTCAAGGTCAATTTATTCGAAATTCTTTTAAAACTACCAACATTCGTATTTAAGTTATTTATGTTCGTTTTATTCATAGAATTCTAACAAATAGGGATCAGCTGTTCTCATTTGAAAGGAGAGGGTATTTCTAAAGAATGTTTGGATTCATTCACAGTTGTTGCAGTATGTCTATGGAATGGGTTGCGACTGACAGATGTACTCATTCCATCAATGGTTTCAAAAAAAGTTATTTACAAACATTATGTAAATACCAAATTTAGTGTTAAATGTCGAAATTATTATAAATAACAATAAGGTGATACGATCAAAGAATTCTTATTTATTAATTATTTTAATTTTTTTACTAAGCTACCATAGTGCTTGAATCATAGAAACAGGACAACCAAAGTACATTTATCGCAGATACATTGGTACCAGCAAGTGGTTTTAAAACCGTGCTCTTGGTTTGCGTAACTATTGCACTGCCACTACACCAGGTCGGCCTAATTTCTTTTCTTTATTTTATATATAAAATAGTATGTTTATTTATTTTTTTACATTTCTTTACTAAGCTATTAAAAGTGCCTCTATTGTAGAAACAGGACAACGAAAATAAATATATCGTAGATACATTTATACTGACAATATTGATTTAACAAAAGGGGAAGGTACAGTACGAACACAATACGCGTGGAACTGGCAAACTACGTCTAACTGACGCACTTGAATTCAAACCACAGCCTACTGCCATTAGAGCACACCTACTCTCATGCATTCTGTCTCGCTTGCGTCCCACTGTGACAAAATTATTTATCACTCGTTAAATTGCTTGTTAGCGAAAGCGAAGATGCAACTGTGGATGTGACTTTGCGTATAGTGAGGGTTCCACATTTTGTAGTGAATAATAAAGATCATTCCGTATCCTCTCCTTTTGTTTTAAATGGCTTCTTTGACAATTCATATTCGTTGTATTTATCGCGCTTTTGAGTTCTATAAAAAATCTATAAAGAAAAACGAAAACGTGTAGCTATATCATAGCAAAATGTGATAAGTCACGTCCACACAACAAAGGCAACAGCGTATCTGTGTAAAGGAGGGAACTTTTTGACATATTGCCCTAATATTCAGGACGCGGTGTCTACGCGTTCATTTTTGTTACGCTTAAATTGAAAGATTAATATAAGATCATATAAAAACCGACCTCAATCTTGTTTCGTGGAGTTATATTATTTGACCTCTTGAATATTTTTTTCTTGGATATATTTTTTATAATACGGGTCTAATGTCTTATTTTTTTTAATTTAATTTATTTAAAGTCGCTCTAACAACAAGGTCCTTTGTGACTACAGTAGATATTTTGTTTTAGTGGAGATTTTAACAGGGGGATTATAGAATTTAAAAATTACACCTTTTCATACATATGAATAAATTTTAAAAAGCCTAAAACATTATTATAATTATCTTCATTTAAGCAATTTAGAATATCTTGCTTTAATTTTAATGTTTCCCTTTCTAAATTATATCCAAGACAATGTAATAATATATGAGAAACTAAAAATAATATATAATAATGTCTTATTTATTTCTAAAAGTTTAGTAGTTTATGTGTGCAATACTTATAAATCGAAGACGAGTGAAACGGGGACGACCCGGTACATATTTGATCAAAAAGTATATATTGTAATTACATCTACAAATCCAAAAATCTAGAAATAACAATTTGATTAATTTATATAATCTACAAATATAAATATGTACAAAGAGAATGGTGTTTTAATTGACAATTGTTTGCGATAGAGGGCGCATCATCGACATAACTATAGAGGACTGATTTTTATACAAAATTTATAACCTATTGTCGTATTTATTTTCATTTTTACTAAAAATGCCTCGTCGTGCTGATTCTGGTAGCAAAACGGAGGCGTATATTTATTTCCCAAGGACCCAACATTTAAAAAAATGAGAAAGGGTTATACGTCGAAAAATCTTTATTTCATCCGACTATGGCGAAGCAAAAATTTTGGCCGGTATGTAGGTATGTATGTTCATCTGTTCTTGAATAACTTCTAAACTACTTATTATAATTAGACAAATAAGTTAGTTATCGTTGGAAGCGTTTTTATCGTTTGCTGGTTAAGGCTATGTGAAATCACATCAAAGTGAACATTCCACGTTAATACATCTTTATGAAAACCTCTAACGCTTATTTAAATCAGATTTTTTTTGTAAAAAAAATGATGATATAGTTCTGACAAACGTCGTTCCGGTATGGTCACGTCGGATCCCCATTGTGGATGTGAAAGAAGCAAAGGAATTCTGTCAAGATCATGGGAAAACAGCTCCGTTGTCCCTCCCTGTTAGAACTGAGACGTGAAATCGTTATGATGAAGTATTAAAAATATTAATAATTCATAAATTAGGATTCCTATAGGTACAAAAATTGTCAATGGTAGATAATTATAAGTTATACATTCAGTATTTTTGTTATCTTGCCGAGATTACAACTCATATTCCGACGGTACCCTAGAGACTTAGTAATAACATAAATAGAATTATATCCTGTCTTTCGTGACCCAAATAACCATCGAAATTCAATAATCTTCTTGTACAATAGATTGCTTCTAAGTTTCATCTCGGACAAGACAAAGAGGATATGTGGATGAAGAAATAACGCTAAGGGCGTTATTTTAGGCTACAATTTGATATTATAAGAATTGGTGCTTATTAGAAATACGTTAACGATTTTTCTTTTTAGTTTTTGATTTCTAGGTTGCCTAGTGCCCATAACCTTAGAGCTTGTATGAAAGAATTGTGGATGTGAAGGAAGCGAAGGAGTTCTATTAGGATCGTGGCAAGTGGCGCTTCATTTTCTCTGACTATCTCTGTTGGAAAAAGGCGTGACAATTTGATTTATTTTTACATTTTATGTTTACATGTTACATGTTACAACCATTTGTACAGCGTTGTCAGTACTTATATGGGTGACCGTCTGGGAACACCACGTGATGTTGGCTTTTTCAGGATCGCAGTCCACATCTGTGGGCGTGAGTTCAAATCCTACTTCTGCCAGCATCGTTTTGCTAAGCCAACGTCCATACCACGTTGAATACACACCGCTGTATTACTATTACAAGAGTTCGCCTTTAGTGATAAGGTCGCCATTTGTAGTAGATTATTATTATTTTATTGTGACACGACCCGCCTGATGATAAGCAAGAGGAGATCCAAGAGTAACGACAAGTGAAACAGCCAAGTTCACGGCTGCCGCAGTCGCTGTCACTATGCCGGCCAAAGGTGCTTCTTCACACATCGCTTGAAGGATCCATTGTTAGAGAATGGAGAGAACACATGGGCTGGCAAAGCATTCCACTTGTCGATTGTTCTACAAAGAAAAGACGCATCGAACTTTTTATGCTGTTTTGTAGTCTTTCTATGTACTATATAATGTTTTGTGCAATAAACAATTTTGTCTCTTCATCTATTTTAATTCAAATGGTAATTATCAATATTTAATTAATGTCCGACATGATAAATGGCAATTCTTTCAGCACACAATTTCAATTAAGGCTAAAAACATAACAAATTAGTTTTTTGATTACGCACATCGTAGAAAACATGCAACTAGACACCGCTACTTTCCTTTATATTAATAATTATTTGCTTAAGATATTTCCTTAAACACATTACCTATTTCTCTAGCTTAAGTACTATACTTTTTTATTTTATACTTTTTTAATGATAAAACATTACAATTTAAACTATAAAATGGTAGTCTGGTTTTGATAACGACTAAACACCAATCCAATGGGCGTACGTGTATAAATCTCACGCCGAGTTCATAACTACTTGCCGATACCAATGTATCTGTTTATGTACTTTAGTCATCCTGAGTCTATAAATCAAGCCCTTTCAGTAGCTTAGTATAACACATATGTAAAAATAAGTCCAGTCTGATTTTCACAATTAAATTGAGTTGAAGTCTGAGATTTTGCTGTTTTAGTGATAACATCCAAAAGTCTGTGTAACCAGCCAATTGATCTATAAATATATGCGCTGTCTAGTGTTTAGTTGTCTGTGACGCCAACCAATCAGTGATTTATGATTTATGAATGCATTACTTGAGTCCTTTGATGAATGTATATGTCCCTACGCTCAATATTTGACTGGTACAGAATGCCTTTGGCATTAAGTCCGCCTTTGTACTATTGTGCATTATTTTTTTTAAATATTCTAACAATTTATTATTTGATACATTTTCACTATACCAATATGCTTGTATCATAGAAACAGGACGACCAAAGTACATATATCAAAGATACATTGGTACTGGTAAGTGTTTCGAACCCATGTTCTTGATTTGCATGACCAAGACTGCTATTACACCAAGATCGCCTTTACTCTTAAAAGAAAATAATAAATATTTATACATTTATTATTTGCTTTTAAGAGTACAGTCTATGAAGTGACACAGTCACATTTCGGGTTAAGCTTGAAAGTTGTCGGTCCAGTTAGGCCAGCATAGTGGATGCAATTGCTACTTGCATTTATTTAACTGTAGTAACAATCGCATCCATTTATGGGCACTCCGGCATAACATCAATCAGGGTAATGTCACCTGTCGAGCCAGAATACAATACAATACTGTAACAATATTAGAATTTTAGATAAAGTAAATATAAAGAAAAAAAAGTAGTAAAAATAACTACTAATAACTAACGAATAAAATAAATTTGATGCTTACTATCGCGTTTATTTTTTATTATTTATTTTACATATTATTTTTATTACGTCGTTTGGAGAGCTTTGCAGCTATCATGGTTATAAAGAGATTGTTAAATCAATAACAAAAAATAAACGCGATATTGAGCCGCATAAAATTTGTGCAATGTTTGCGCAAAATCTAAGAAAATGCTACTGATAACTTCCAACCTCAGATCATATAATATGATCTGAGCTTTCAACTAACTTGAATATTATAATAATTTTGTAATGTAACTAACTTGTACTAACAATTTGTGTGTTTCTCAGGTCTCACAGAGCAGACAGAAAGTAAGCCACGAACCTTCGCATGGTTTTACTTAGTAGATTTTCCTCATTTACATGTAGTTGTTCATCTTAGAAAATTGACATTAAATTGCTTTCTATTTTCTTTAAGTAGCCATACTAAGAAACCCTACAGTTTACAGTATTTCTTTCGCGTAGTTGTTTAGTTTTATTTATAGTTAAACTAGAGTGCGGTTCATAAATGAAGGAGACTCATACTACAGGTTAATAACTGTAAGTAGCAGTCACATCCACTATGACGGCCTAGTTGGAACCAGCAACTTACAAGTTAATCCTGAAACGCGTCTAAATAGGTGGTGGTACTATTCCGGTTTGGCATCCCGGGTAACACTGCCTACCACGCTTACAGTATTTATTAATACAGTGTAGGTGACAACTGTAATTAACAAAATAGTAATTAGAGGGCTTAAAATTAGGACAGTGAGACTTTAAAAATAGAGCAATGAATTTATTTAATGTCAATATATCTCTCTACACCTTATAGTACAACACATATTCACAGTAGAAATTCAACATTTCATTACACCCGTAGCATAGCATTTACACTTAACAACCTTTTAACTAAGTAGTTTTATAACAGTCAGTTGCAAAAGGACTTTAATAAAATATATAATCCTGTAGTATACACTTATATTCATTTTTGGTCGCGATAATGACGGCGACTAAGGCAACCGTAAATTGAAATTATTCTTTCAGTCGTCGGCACACTTGCGTCGGGAGCCCTTGCGTCTCAATATTAAAATAATATACAATAAGAAAATTCAGAATGTATGTTTCTGTAGTAAAATTCTACAATATTCTGGCGTCTAATTGGTCAGTTGGATAAAATAAAATGTAATTTTGTGTTCTAAATTCAAAAATATTACCAATTGATTTAAAATGTCTATTTGCAGCTGATAATATTATGCCTGTTAGATTTCGAATGCAGAATATATAGGCACAGTGGAATCATTTCATTTGATAAATTCAACTAAATACTTAACAATATACTGCGTTGTTGAGCTTAGGTGATTCTCTTATACTGGCCTCTTGCACGTACTCAAGGTCTTGTATGTCTCGTCGGCAAGTATTGCGACGCTGATGGTGGTAGCAGGGCAATCCTCGTCGAACTAAGCATGTGCAAACGTTGTGCTCCGCCAAAGGGTCTGCACACCCCAAGACTGCAATTATGAAATCAGCGACGGTCGAGCAAAGAGACCGCGGAGCGGCAGCGGAGGACTACATTACCGCTTACGGTGGTCACGAGACTAGCAATTAGTCACGCGGGTGATGAGCGACAATGTCTAACGAGCTTGCTACTACCCCACGGTTCGGGTACTTGCTACCATCGGTTTCGTGCCCGATCTAAAGTCATTAGTCGGGTGCACCCTGACATGTTATAATTATTTATTTATGTCGCGCCCGAACACCCCGTGGACCATCTCCGATTTTGTGTTTGCAACCTTAGAGTACTACATCTTACCATACAGAACATACTACAGGTATCGTATCACAAGAATATCTTATTAACGTTGTGATTGTTCAATTGTTGTCATTAATGTGCCATCATTCGCATGTAGTTATTCAACATTTTAAACAACTTTAATTATTACTATAACATGTAGGTAGATACACATTTAATACTTTTACTTTAATAGTTAGTTCTATTGCAGTTATTATTATCGTAGATTATCGTAGGTACTGTAAGTTGTAATAAATCTATTATACGTAGAAAATTACAACCGCGTTACTTTATAAAAATATTGACTACGTAATTTATTAAATTAGATTTGTCGTTTGGAATATTAATGCGCTCATTTGGTTTTGGCTATATGAACTCATTAAGTTTGTATAGCTAAAGCCACTATTCATTTACTTTTTTTATTGTGAACTCAACTCAAGAGGCCTGACGACTGAAAAATGAACGACTCTGTTACTATTGCTTCAGTCGTCGTCACTATGCCGCCCAATGGTAATTTTTATTGTTTCGCTTAAAGGATCTAAGGATACGAGTAGTTTGGGGAGGATATATAAGCTGGTAAAACATTCTAAGGTTTAACTAAAATATACCTATATATAGTAAGGGAACGAGCTAAATAAACACCCTAGGAATGCAGTTGTGACGTCATGGTCACGTGTCTATTATGAATAGTGAAGTAAAATGTAAAATGTCGATAACGATATTCACACACACTTTCCTTAAAAACACACAAATAAATTTATTTATTAAATATTATAATTGTGTATTAAATTGAAGTATAAACACTAGACAGCAATTTTTTTTAATGAATTATATATTAATTTAATTTTGAGAATAGTGACTGCATGTTTTTTTTCTTTTTCACATATTTTAATCTAGTTTCTAATAATGATTCTAGCCTGACTACGAATGGCGACTCTCTTTCATTCAATTAACTCACTAATGTTTCGATAATCAAACAAAGACAATTTTTTTTTTCGATACTTTTTTTCGATTCGATACAACACGCTTTTATCGATATTAAATGACATCGCCGAGCTATGAGCGTCACTAATAGCGGCCACTTTGATTCTTTTGACGCCCCACCGCACCTCAGCCCCCGAATCTATTTAACTCGGTCCCCATCTATACATATATTTTTTGTATATTATTTTTTTGTATATATTACAACTCAACTCAACTTGCCTGATGGTAAGCAAGGGGTGGTACAAAAACACCGACGACTGACAAAACTGTTTTATTTTATGGTTGCGTCAGTCGCTGTCACTATGCCGGCCAAAGTAATCAATGAACTTGGCACTGTACAATTAGCAACCAAACCAGTATTAGTTAATATTCTCTGCGAATAGCAAACTAGATCGCACTCCACATTAGGCGAAGTGAGGTCAGAAATTGCATAATAAATTAGAAAAATGATGAGTTCTAGGAATCAACGTAAAAAGTTTATTTTTATTAGTTTTGGTTTTACGCTTAAACGAAATTTTAATCAGGTAAGAAATAGTTGTTGGCCGATGAACTGAAATAATTTGGGGTAAGTACGTTTTATTCCTAATAAAAAGCCAGGTCGTATTTTTTTATGATTTTGGAACAAGTTCCATTGGATTGCTTTGTAATAAATTTTCCCTCATTCATCTTCATGAGAAAAAATTGTGCCTAAAAGATTCACCAAGTGGATCGTAGTTATGATTTTAAACTTACACAACTTACAAGTATAAATTAGAATAGATTGAAGACGGTTATATACAGATTTTTGACAACAGATTTGAGACGTCTAGGTTTTTTAATTGACTTCCTTCTAGGTTTTTATCACTTTGATTTGATAACTCATCAGATATTACAGCACCTTGTCTTATACAGTCAGCAAGTAACAGTCGTATCCACTATACATGCGCAAAACGCTTCCATCAAATGATACGGAGTGATATGTATATTTTTTCCATCGGAACTAGTCCACTCATCTAGTTCATTAGTTCATTTAGTTCATTTAGTTCAAGGAAGCGCATTCGGTTAGTTCATTCGGTAAAGAAAAGCTCCAGTTGTTTTTAAAAATCAAGATATCCTTTCCATAGAATTATTTTAGATCATACACTTCCACAAATGTACACAGAAACTATAATAAACAATAATTATAATTACAATTACCAATTCGCATAATTCAAAACTGCAAATATTCGTTAGTTAAATACGTTATAAAAAACTAGACGACGACAGTTGCTGGTCTCTTCAACATACTTCCTACCATTACTCGTAATGCACGCGGTGTAAATATTTTCTTTTGCACGCGGAGAGCAATGGATATATAAAATATACTTTCACGGTATTACGCGAAAATACTAGGTACGAGTAACGAACGAGGTACGATTCCGTACGAATGTACGATGTGTTTATATCTCGTTCCATCATAGGAGTGGTGAGTGAGTGGATATGCGATGCATGACTCGGAACTAAATGAACTAGAGACACATTTGAATTTGCAGTGAACGAGTGAGTGGTCTAGTACCAGGATCGGAAGTATATCATTTTAGTGACTCGTTCCGGAACTACCCAAGTCTAGTATCCACTATATCAGCCTAGTTGGAACCAGTAACTTTTAAGCTAATCTCAAAACACGACTAAATTACTTTTGACGACGACGACGTGGACGAACGGTCAGCGATTGGTTTGTTGCGCGGATTCGATTCCCGGTCGGAGCAAATATTTGTTTCATAGCTTTTATTTGTAATATTTAATAATTATAATAAATATTGCAAATGTTTGTTAATAAAAAAAATGATAGATATTTGCTTCGGGTCTGGTTATCAAAGAGTGGTACCCAGTCTGCCGATCCGGGGTAGTACCACCACTTACAAGTATACAGACCGTGAAGTGATATGGTCGCATTTCGGAATCAGCTGGTAAGTTTCCGGTTCCAACTAGGCCGGCATAGTGGATGCGACTGCTACTCACAGTTATTGAATTGTAGTTGCAGTGGTATCCATTCATGGACTACACTCCAACTTAACATCAAGCGGGGTGCTGTCATATGTCCAGTCACAATAAAAAATAAAAGAAATTCTTAGTCGGTACATTTGAAAGTAGTGGTGCTGGTCGCTAGACTAGGCAAATGACCACGAATCTGCCTACCACTCTACCACACTTCATAAAATATTATTGTTTGTGATTACTTACATTTCCAGTACTTCTAGTTTACAGTTTTGAACAAATCCAATAAAAAACTTCCAACTAGTTAATGTTATGCCTCTCGGTCACCTATATCCGCATAAATTGGCATTGTTTTCTATGTACAGTTCCATATCGGTCCTTTTTCATAACTTTGACATGAGCTTATTGAAATATTTCCATTAAATATTCTGGCAATATGCGACGTCAAAAGAACTGAACGAAATATAGGATAGAAGAATTTCGACGCGAATACGTAGGCGAGATGCAGCTTAGTGGTCGCGCATTAAGCTACAGATACCGAGTTCGATTTGCGATCGTAGTTAACCGATCGTAATTTTTCATATTCTAGTGGATGACATGCAGATGACAATACGGTGCACTGCGCTTCGCTGCCTACCATGCCAGCAGGAAAACAGAAGATAGACGGGTTGAAGGAGTCTGTCGTTGCGGAAATGGACCGAGTTCTTGATAGCAGGGGACCACCGATCGGGGGTTTGGTTCAACACTAATAAAATTTGAAATTCGCTCTTAGAAGGAATACGAGCACGTCTAGAACCGCCCCGCTACGTATCTTCCCAATGCCCTCAATTCGTCGCCTATAACACCAAGAATATTCCAGTTTACCGATTCGACAGCCACTAAACAATTCGACTCGTCGTTATCTCAGCTGTTGATCGATAAGTGGAATGCTTTACCTGTCTATGTGTTTTCTCTATCCCTCAAGTAAAAGCACCTATTTCTGGCATAGTCGGCGTCTAAAATAGCCGCAAACCGAATCGTATTTTCCAGCCGCCTGCACTCTTTTACCTCCTCTTACTTACCAAAACACATCTCGAGATCAGTTTTTTATTCATATTGTGTTCTATATTAGGCTACCAAAGTGCATGCTTACATCATAGAAACAGGACGACCAAAGTACACATAGTTTGACACCGAGAGGTTTGGGTGACCATTGTACTACCACTACACCACGGTCGTCTTAGGATATTGCGTCTTAAAAAACGTGTACCTAATTAGAATAAGCAAAATCAAACAAATTTGTTGCAAGAAGAGATGCTAACAGTGTTTTTTATTTGTTATTTTCTTTTTTCTTTTCGAGAAAGAAATGGTTCCTCAGAGTGGAGGCTTTATCTCCTCATTGTGTAATCCCAAGCTAAGCGAGCCGTTGACGGAAATTTTCATACTAACTGTTTATTAGGCAAATTCCTACGCTTTACGCTATGGTTGCCAAAATTTTCTTTCAACTTGATAAAAATACAGTACTTTTGCATCTTTTTTAAAGAAAATTTTGATTTTTTAAAATTCTGTATATTATAAAACTTGTACATATCCGTGATCTTAATTTGTCGCAGGTGTTTTATGGTTGATCTTGACCTAAAGTTTTTTTTTAATATGACATGTTATCTGACCTAGATTTGCCTAATGATAAGGCAAGGGAGGTCCAAGAGCGCTGAAGATACTTAAAAAAACCATTGGTAACAATGTATTGTAATCTCTCAGTTTTATATTTAAAGCCCAATCTTAACATAATCAATCCATCCATTTTATTTTTGGCTTTTGTGGAAAATTTTCATATTATATTTTCCTCAATTATTGTTAACTTTCTTCCTGTTATTGTTTATTTATCTTTGACATATAATAATATATATATATATATATATATATATATATATATTATTAATTTATATTTCTATATCATGGAAACAGGACGAGGAAAGGACATATATCAAAGATACATTGGTACCGGTGAAGTGTTTTAAACCCGTTATCGTTATATTTAATATTAATATTATTATTATTTTTGTATTTATAAAATTTTGTATTATTTTTTTAAGAAACATATAAAATTAAAATTATATTTACTATATTTAAACTATAAATAAAAAAATATCATCTAATGGCGTCGCATCAGAGATAGTCCCAAGGAGACTGGCAAGTGGCAACATTACCCCTTTGTAAAGCAAAGCTAATGCGTTGGCAAAATTACTCGTAATTACCAGCCTTCCTGTCTCCAGACTTATGCGTCAGCCGCTTGGCCAACCAAGGGCCCATCGTTTATTTATTTATTGTCTTTTTTCAGTCGTCAGCGCTCTTGCACTTGCGTATTTATCATCAGGCAATAAGTCAGATATCCAGTATCAATAAAAATAAAATTGTTGGCATGATCTATTATCATCTTGCGTAAGGGCAAAATATTATAAATATAACTTAAAGTTTTATTTACACAAACTAACGAAAGCTTACATGAAAGCTATACATTATATAAATTTCTCATTATTAAAGTTGTGGCAGGTGGCGCTCTATTGTTTCTACCTATCCCTGCCGTTGTGACAATCTAACTGATCGATTATTATACTTAAAAAGCTTCTTCATTGCAAATTTTAAAGTTATATATTATTATTCAAGTAAAAAGTTCTAATGGAACCTGTCGAGAAAACAGGTTTTCTTTCGTCGTCTTTTTTTGATAGAAGTAAGAAATGAGAACAATGAGAAAGAAAAATGAGTTAATAGCTAAGGCGAGATTAAAAATCTTAGTTAATGATAATTTTATATTACAATGATAATTTTTTATATTGTAGTCTCATTGAAAACACGATCCATTTATGCGCAATTCTAGTAGGGAAAAAGTTGCCCATATGATTTTAAAAAAAACCGTCTGTAGGGCGTGAAGGGGCGATTAAAAACCAGTTAGTTTGTAACTGGTTTGCTGGTTAGTTTTTTCTGTAGATATGATCCTGGATATACCTTCTGTCAAGTTTGACCGCGAATGGGTTTCTTGATCAGTAACCTTACTGATGCGACACTGATAATGAGCGAAACTCATGGTTTCTTGGACATAACTCATTCGCGTTTTTTGAGGATTATAATATCTACCGAAATAACGTATCATATCTAGGCGCAATGATTTTTTCATAGCCGTGACTTGTAATGTTTATTTTTATTTTTTTTACAACTAAATTGCGCTATATAGAAAGGCGGTCTTAATGCCGTTAGACATTCTCTGACAGCCAAACCTTTAGGACATTAATACAGGATTAATGGTAGGTAGGTGCAATATAATGATGATAATTTGTAAGGATAAAACAACAAATACATAATAATAATAATTACATTTAATACACATAAGTACATAAATTAGGTATATATATTTATAACACAATAATACACATAAAATAAAATAAAACTCTTCATGTCATGAAATATGTGGAAAAGAAGAAAGGTAGTGTTTCTACACATAACTCTTGAATATTGCACGATTAGGAGCTTGTCTAATGCTCGTTTTTTTAAGATAATTCATTCCATAGATTTGAAGCGACGACAGATTTAGTGACGAAAGAGGTGTGTGGTGAAAGAAAAGTGGTGTGGAATGGAAATAGTGGAATTTAATGATTATTACAAAGATTTGATTCGGGTCTGGTTGTCAAATAGTTGAAGTGCGAGTCTGCCGATCTGGGGTAGTACCACCGCTTACAAGTATACAGACCGTGAAGTGACCTAATCGTGTTTCGGGCTCAGTTTGTAAGTTGCGGGTTCCAACTAGTCCGGCATAGTTAATGTCACTGCTACTTCCAGTTATTTAACTGTAGTAGCAATCAACTCCACATTACGCTAGAGCGCACTCTAGCTTATCAGGCTATTATATGTAGTCACAACAGCAACAAAAACTTTATTTCTCTCTTTCTCTATCGGCATTTAAACACAAGATAGCGGATAAGAATAATTTTATATTTCCTTATATAAAAGTATACGAGTATTATATAAAAAAGAAATAGTCATTCGACATTGATAAAGGTATGCTAAGGTACAAGGAAAACAGAAAGAATAGTTGAAACTGCTACAGCAATGAGTCATGAGGTTTTTAAACTCGGATGCCAACTCTATTACTTGCACGTGGTGCCTCAAGGGACATCGACATCGTTTCCAATCCTGGAGTTAATTTTTCAACTGAATTTGAAGTTCAAAAATTACTGCCACTACGAAATAGATTATTTATTTATACAAAATAGCACCAACACACATTAATTAAAATTAATAAATTAAATTGTCATGCATTTTTCCCACAGGGATAAGCAGAGATAATAGGCACCACTTGCCACGGTCCTGACACAACTCCCTCGCTTCCTTACATGCTGATCCCGAAAGGCGACCAAATCACTTCACGATCTGTATACTTATAAGTGATGGTACTACCCCGGATCGGCAGACTGGGTACCACTGCGGTGCCTACTACTCTTTGCTACATTATAAATCTTCAGCAATATTAAATTATTAAAATGAGACACTAAAAACAATTATTTTTATTTAATAGCTGGATAATATTTAGATTTAAATGAATGTAATAAAATTAGAGAGGAAACACAATAGGAGAGTGTTTTCCGACCAAATCGGAGACATCCTTAAGAAAGCTAGGTTGCCTAGTGCCCATAACCAACAAGTCCTGTATGAGGAGAATTGTGGATGTGAAGGCGGCAAGGAAGTTGTGTAAGGATCGTGGTAAGTGGCGCTCCATTGTCTCTGCCTATCCCTGTGGAAAAAAGGCGTGACAATTTGATTGATAATAAAATTTATGAATTATAAATGAGGTGATAATTTTAAGTTCGTATGTTGCCGGTTCTAACTGGGCCGGCTTTATAGATGCGAATGCTACTTAAAGTTATTTAACTGTGGTGGCAGTCATCTCCGTTCATGTCCTCGGGATGCTGTCATATGTTGAGCCACAATAATATTTTGTGGCTCCAGGCCTCCACGTGCTTCTGTACAAACGTCTTGGAGCAGGGGAAGCAATGCGTCTTCGACGTCACGGCCTGGTTGCGTGTTCACATCACGTCGGGGTCACCAATTTTGCGGAGCCGGGTGACGGTCTTGTCGATAAACCATTTGCGAGATATTGTAGGCGCAATCTCATTGGTTCAAGTGGCTATCTGCGAACATTATGTTGTGGCGATACATGCAGCGCCATCTATCCATCAGCGCAGTTACTATGGAACGCCCTCTATAGGTCATGTCGTTACAAATAAAATAAAAATCATAATAATTTTTTTGCAATGTAATCAATAGAAAGTTCCACTCAATTCTACCACCATATAGCGTAAAATAAGCGTGAAGTGATTATTTTTTTCTTTCTTAATCAAATATTACTTAAAAATTATAAAGAACAACAAATAATTTAGTTTTCAAACAATACAACTTTCATTTTACCAGAAATTACCCGTAATAGTCTATTTTACTGAGCAAGAAATATAAAGAAGCCATTTATTTCAATTTGCGTTTAAAGAAGTTTTACTGCGTTTTCGCCGTCTCTTATGCTCTTTGACTTCATAAATCGAATCATTGTGAAGTCATCTCAAGAAGTTGCAGTTAGTCGTTAGCGAGTAGTTGACGCAGTGAAACAAGTTAGCTCATTTATCTCCACTAAGATTTTTAATTGAAACAATTAATATTAATTAGTTCCTTCTTTTCTCGAATCTTATACTATTAATTAAATTGTCACGCCTTTTCCCCACAAGGTTAGGCAGAGACGATGGAGCTCCATTCGCATCCACAATTCTCTTCAAACAAGCTCCATGGTTATGGGCACTAGACACCCTAGTTTTTTATAGGATGTCTCCGATTTGGTCGGAAAACACCCTTCTATAAACATTATTTACGTAATAATAAACTACTTAATAGTATTATGTGGAGTGTATGTGGAGTCACGATAGCAGATAGAATAAGAAATAGCACATTGTGTGATAGATGTGGTTTGAAAGATGTAGTGTAGATGTAGGAATGCTTCGATGGTTTAGGCACATGGAATGGATGAGTGAAAGTAGATTGACGAAAGGAATTTATAAATCTGATGTGGATGGATGCGTAAAACAAGGCAAGCCCAGGAGGCGTTTTCCGACCGAATCAGAGACATCCTCAAGAAAGCTATGCTGCACAGAGCCTGTATGAAGAGAATTGTGGGTGTGAAGGAAGCAAGGGAGTTGTGTAAGGATTGTGGCAAGTGGTGCTCGATTGTCTCTGCCTATCCCTGTGGGAAAAAGGCGTGACAATATGATTTTTTTTAACTTAATAGTATTTTTTAAAATATTATCCATAGTTATTTGGAAATCCATGCCTTTGATATAAATCATGTATAAATCAGTATCGCTTATTTCTATGCTCGCGTCATTTACCGATACATCCTGGTTACCCGGTAAGAGGGGTTTTGTCTTCTTAATCTTCACACTTGCTATAGCAAGATTGCGTATTGTATATTTAAGGATTTATTTATTGCAGTTTGACATATGATAGTATCTGCCCTGCACCCCTCCTGCTCCACCCGCCTGTTGTTAAACTGAAATCCGTTCTATGAATGGAGGCGCCTGTTTTTTATACCTGCTTAACAGTCAACGTTTTCTTCAGCTTCTTCAAGGTAATCTGATGAGGGGAAAAGAATCTATTATCAATTTGAAAAATACAACTGACACTCATTACGTCTTAAATGTTATCGAAAACTTTTGTTTTGACGACAGGTGTGGCGCATTACTTAGCACACCAGATTGGTACGATTTCAGGTCGGAGGTAATATTTGTTTCATACCTTTTTTGAAATACAGTTGATGGTCAACTTTAATGGAATCTTACATTGTTTAACAGATTTAAAAAAAATACACTATTAAACATAACAATGGATTTTAAAAAAATAGTATAATTTATTATAAATTAATGTATAATTATCTTTATTTAAGCAATTTTTAAGATATTTCTTTAATTTATATTTGTTCTGCTGAGTTGCCTAGTGCCCATAATCATAGAGCTTGTATGAAGAGAATTGTGAATGTTAAGGAAGCAAGGATCAGGATTGCAGCAAGTGGCGCTCTATTGTCTGGCATTGTCCTGCCCTGTGGAAAAAAGACGTAACAATTTGATTGATTTTTCTCTTTACAATCTAATAATATATAGATTCATAGCTTTTATTTATTTAGTGATTAAGTTGAACAAATATTAGAAAAATAAATAAAAGAGGCGGATATTTGCTCTGGGTCTGGTAGTCAAAGCGTAGTAGGCAGTAGTAACACCATAAAGTCACTTATTCGCGATTCTAACTAGGCCGGCATAGTGAATGTGATTGCTACTTACAGTTAATAAACGGTAGTAGCAGTCACCTCTATTCATAACCCACATTCCAGCTTGTGTCATATGTCATGTCATGTAAAAAAACTTATTGTTGGTGAAGTTGTGTAGTCGCAGTGCAATGGATGCGTAAGCTGAGTGGCACGGGTTCGAAACCACTCACCGGTACCAATGTATCTTATATATGTACTTTGGTTGTCCTGTTTCTATGATACCAGCACATAAGTAGCTTAGTATAGTATAATAATAAAAAATATATATAATAAATACTTTTATTAGTGGAACATTTTGTAATAAATGTTTTTAATAATATTCAAAGTATTATTTAAAATTAACTTAGCAAAACTATGTGCACCTTAAATTAAAAATCCCTTTTCTTTTAAATTCAAGTAATAATTTTATTTATCACTAGCTGTGCCCGCGACTGCGTCCGCGTGGAATAGTTATTTTGGAATCATATTAATTTTTTGTTTACCTACCTGCTCAGCTTTATTATAAATTACCTATAGCTGTTACCCGCGACTTATTTTAGACGATTAAATTACGTAACTAATAGAATATATTTTAAAGTAGTTTTAAAAAGAATATATTTTAAAGTACTTCCGCGTAAATTATATTTTCAGTTTTATTTTCTTGTGCGCAAAACTCGCAGCCGCTTTGCAGCAGCAGTCTGCCGAGAACGCTGAGTCCTTTTTTCTAGGCATTACAGTGACGAAGAAGGAACGAAGGAAATGAAAACTTAACCAAACTAACTGTATGCTTAAACTAAAACCTAACCTAATAAGAATTGTAAAACCTAACCTTGAAAGAAAGTAGATGACACCTACAGGTATTATTTACAACAAAACAAAAAAAGTGTTATTGTGAAAATATTAGAAACAAAATACTATACTTAAAACAAACACTACCTACTATAGAGAAAACTACTACAAAATGAAATTGTATAAAAAAGGATTTTGCACGATGATATTATATCGTAAAAACAAATTAACGCTGCATTCAACCGATCAGTAGGGAGCCGACCGCATAGTATGTCTGTCTTGTCTGTCTATAAATGACGCGCCCCTCCACTTTATTAGTTTATTTAAATGTGTGAATGCAAATATTACTAACTATACTATTAAACTTCATCACGTTCGTTCGCATATAGCCGCTAATGTTTCAAAGAGCTTTTCAACGTAGTTCCTATCTCGGCGGTCACACAAAACCCCGCACAATTCTAACCAGCAACGGAATAACCAATTACTGCATTTTCGGTGTGTTTTATCCATATTTTATATTTGCTCGTATGCATAAATGCAGTGGAGGGGCGCATCATTTCGGCTTAGACAGACTATACCTCGTAGAGCTACACCCCCCTCCGCCTCGCCCGCAAGCACCGCCTTTCCTCGCCCGCCGGTTAGCGCTCATCATGCGACGCGTGTGAATTTTGTTTCGGAGTTATTTTAAAATTGTATTATCTTATAAGATGTTTATTGAAATTAGGTGATGTCAATGACAATTTTGTTCACAGTTAAATACCCTTAATTATTAACACATTTATTTCGATAAAGAATAATATTATTATGTTAATACAACTCTGACAAATAATTTGTAATAATGCATTAATTTAGACAAAATTTGACTATCATAAAAACGGTTATTGTGAGTTAATCTTAAAAGATAGACATATACGGTCGCGGACATTTTTTTAGATAATTTAAAGAGGAATAATTCTTTCATACATATTTTTTGGGTATCTCGAACGGTTTTCGCAGCGCACGCAACGGAAACCCTCAAAGACGAATAATATTCCCCGTTTTTTCCACATTTTCGACTGTTTCTTCGCTTCTATAAGTCGCAACGTAATGTTTTATAGCCTAAAGCCTTCCTCGATAATTGATCTATCCAACACAAAAAGAATTTTTCAATTCAACCCAGTAGTTCCTGAGATTAGCGCGTTTAAACAAACAAACAAACAAACAAACAAACAAACTCTTCCGCTTTATTATATTAGTATAGATTTTGCACCTTCTAGTGTTAACTAGCATTCATCATGTCTAGCCAGCGGTATTAAGTTCGCCCTCGTTCGCCATAATGTATAAAATTTTAAAATAAAATTAAATAAATAAATAAATATCATAAACCTCAAACATGTGACAGCACTTCAATATACGAAATAACATCTCATTCGGGAAACTTGTGTAAACCGCACGTTTCTAAACTTTCTCACTATATATTAGGTGGAATAGAAAATTTTCCACAGACTATAAACCACTGGATGACACATTATGTACAAGCCAAACTTATTAAGCTATACAGTTGTTCGTATGTTTACGTAGTGACGGCACTCCTGGACCTTCTTTTGCCTACCATTAGGCAAGTCAAAATCAGATGTCGGGTCACAAAAAAAAAGTTAATTGGGGGCAAGTGTGAAGAACTGAAGAAACGGGGATGCCCCGTCCATGGTGGCCATCTATTCTAATTGTGGTGCGCCATCCATCTTCTTTTTACTGGTTTGGTTATTACAAATATTTATTTATAAATAGGGTTTGACTATTTAAGCTAACAGTTGGTGGGCAATTTCCCAGTCTGTCAACCCGGGGTAGTACCACCACTTACAAGTTTACAGGCCGTGTAGTATCATAGTCGCGTTTCGGGATCAGCTTACAAGTTGCCAGTTTCCAGCTGGAATAGTGAATCCGACTATTAATAATTGTAGTTATTTAAAGAGCAGCAATTAAAAAAACTTGGTTTGCTATCCAGCTTAATATCGGCGATTATAATCGCCATATATCACCCGTTAAACCGCTATTCACCCGCTGTGGTTTAATTAAAAAAAGCTTAGTAGCACTAATTTATATTCTGACAACAGAGATAAAATATTTACTACTAACTCCTTATTTAATTTTTTTAACTTTTTAATTATACATTTCTACACTGAAGTGCTTGCTTGTATTATAGAAACAGGACAACCAATGTACATATATCAAAAATACATTGGTACCGGTGAGTGGTTTCGAACCCGTGCCACTCGGCTTAAAAGAACCCGGTACTACACCACGGTCGCCTTGAAATTATATTATGTAAAAACGTTATTTTTATTATAGTAAATAAATAACACAGAGCACAGAATCGCCGCGTCTCTCCGTAGCGAATCGTAGCGGCTATTCTGTGCTCTGTTGATACATAGTCTGTGTCGTTAGTATATGTTGAAAGATAAAGTTGTGAATACGGTTTGATATCCCTCAAGCGCAGTGCCACATTTTATGAATGGTGTGGTCATTTTAACAATCTTTGCGACATAAAATTTATTATATTCTATCTATTAAAATACACTAAAGTGCATGGAAACTCAACTAAATAACATTATAAGCAGGTTCAGAACGTGTAAAAACCTTGCCCTATATAGTTATCATTATTAATCTCACGCTTTAATTCTCACAGGAATAGGCAAAATAACGGCGTTCCATGCTCTGCAAGTGGAATTCCACTTTTCACTAAATAAATATACTATAATATTTTTAATAAGAGTTTGAAAGTCATCAGCATTTTAATTTATTTAAGATTAAAAGTACCTACTTACATGAAGCATATTTTTTAGTAAGCTCCTGTGGGAAAAAGGCGTGACAATTTGATTGATTATTTGATATCAAAATTACTCAATAATAAATTATCAATTTACTTTAAAAACTTTGTCTCGAAATAGAAGCCGCGAGCTTACGAAATTAGAATCAGTGCCAAATTTTATCACGAAATAAAGTACAAACGAGAGGTCCACAAATACAATAATACTCGTAAGAAAGAAACTTCTAACTAAAACTAAATAATTCATGCATTAAATTACTGGTATAAATAACACTTATTCATCGTTCCTCCTTGGATTGGCATTTTAGGCAAATATACACTACTCTGACGGCTCACCGTTCTTAAATAAGTCGGTACTAAATATGTGCCTTTTTATTATTAACATATCCTTCAAGCGATGCGTGAAGAAGCACCTTTGGCCGGCATAGTGACGGCGACTGGGGCAGCTGTGAACTTACTCGGTTTTTTCAGTCGTCGTCACTCTCGGACCTCCTCTTGCTTATCATCAGGCGGGTCGTTGTCAGATGTCGTGTCACAATATAGATATATCTTTGCTCCGGCCAGTAATCGAACCCAGGAAATTTACGTGTAAAGAACTGGTATGTTGCCAATGAGCCACTCATGTCGTCAAGTAGTTAACTTGGTATCCTAAAGAAGTCTAGATATTATGCTTGAACACAAACAAAAGTTATTTAGGAGAATTCACTGTCTTCAAACCTCTCACTCGAGAATTTCAATACAAGTCAGAACAAAGAGTATTGTTTTAGTTATAAACAAGATTCCTAATTAATTAAGGAGTTTGGGTTCCTCGTGGCCTTTTTCGTCTTAAATTACATTCATTCAGTAACTATCTATTATTTTGGGTACTCACATATCTATTCTTATTTATTTACTTGCGATTTTTTTTTACATATTTTTGTTTGGCATTCATTATTCGATAAATAGTGTTGACAAACCAAACTGCTGGGCAAAGGATTCCCCTCGTCCATAAAATAAAACAAAAATTTGGTTGTAGTGGTAGTAAAATAGTCACGCAAACCGCAAGTCTCCGGTTCAAAACCACCTGCCGGTACCAATGTATCTTTACTTATGTACTTTGGTCGCCCAGTTTCTATACAAGCTACTATTATGAGTATAGAAAGTACGCCTAAACTCTAACACAATTTTAATTTTTTATTATACGTTTCTATACTAAGCTACTAAAGTGTTTGTATCATGAAACAGAACAACCAAGTCAATTAAAGACACATTGGTACCGGTGAGTGGTTTCGAACCCGTGCCACTCGGCTCACGTAGCCATTTCACTGCCACTACACCACGGTCGCCTTAAAAAGTAATTATACGAAAAATTTATCAATGGCATACCGCAAAAACCAGGTCAATAATTTTGCACCAGTTCAACTACAGGCACGTACTTACTTTGCATGAAAAAGGCTCGATAGGTTCATCTGAATTATTACTTCTATAGAAACTCCCTAAAATAACTGACTTTATTTTGCATGAGATCTCATAACTTTTTATAGCAGGAATACTACGTTGCGTGACTTAGCATTTTTTTACATTTAATGTTTATTATAGGATTCATTCATATATGTATATGCATACTATATATAGCAACTATATAACATAGATATGACAACTAGCTTACATATATATTATAGATAATTCCGGGGTAGTACCACCACTTACAAGTATACAGACCGTAAAATGATTTGGTCACGTTTCGGGATCAGCTTGTAAGTTGCCGGTTCCATCTAGGCCGGCATAGTGGATGTGATTGCTACTCACAGTTGTTGAATTGTAGAAGCAGTGACATTCATTCATGGACCACACTTCGGCTTAACATCAAGCGGGGTGTTGTCATATGTCGAGTCACAATAAAAAAAAGAAAAAAAAGATATATATTATCTAAAAACATCTCTCACTGACTAAATTGTTTATTTAAGATATTAAGGCGTGTAAAAGTTAATAATCAAGAAATATAAAGTCCTGTTATATTTTGAACTAAAATGATGGAATATATGTATAATAAGTAGATAAATTCCCGGCAGAAAAAAGAGCGAAGGTATTCCATCTGCTCAGTATCTTATTTTTCTTAGCTCGTTTACGAATAGTTTAAATTTTAGAATAATATGAATCGTGCACGACTCGCACGATTTTTTTTATTGTGACGACATCTGACCCCGACCGCCTGATGATAAGCAAGAGGATATCTGATATATGCGCGGCCTTGCTCCCACCACAGTCGTCCAGCGCTCTTGTAATCTTCCGATCCTAATACTGCGTAGCTTAAAAGTCAGCGCTAGATAAAAAGAGCCGGTATATTAAAAGAGCTTTGGGTCAACCCAAGGATTTTTATTTTAAAATTTATATTTAAAATATAATCTTTTAGAAGACACTTTTATTAAAATTTATAAAAGTATTTTTTAGTTCTACAAAGACGGTATATTTGTGACTTGACATCTGACCTCGACTTTCCTAACAGTAAGCAACAATTTCATGCTGAAGTCCCCTTGCTGACAATGCGGCAAATCGAGGTCAAATAAAAGAGACCGTAGTCAAGTTGTATCGAAATGGCCAGCCAAATCGAGACCCTGGTCCAAAACCATTTGCCGGTACCAATACATGATATATGAATTTTGGTAGTCCAGTTCTGGTCTACCAAACTCATAAATTATAACCTAAAACATTACAAAACACTTTTGTAATAAAATTTATTATAGGCAATATTTCTTAAATGGCTGTCTAATACGATCCTGGTGGCCCTAATGCTTCCCAAGCGTAAGCTTAATAAATTTATGATTACCTCACCTTTCGTATCCGATCCTCAGTTATTATGAACAAATTAAATTTGTAGCATTTTCTACTAATACTCGTATAATATTTTTATTGTGGCTCGACATACTCGTATGATAGCACCCCGCCTGATGTTAGGCTGTAGGCGGCTTCTCCTACAGGTCAATAACTATAAGTGGTAGTTGCACCCACTATGCTAGCCTAGTTTTAACCGGCAACTTTCAAGCCGACTTTTTATTTATTGTGACTCGACATATGACGTCATTCTGCCTGGTTTTTTATAATTTATTGTTAATTAACATTTCTATACTAAGCTACTAAAGTGCTTGTATCATAGAAACATAGAAAAAGATACATTGGTACCGGTGAGTGGTTTCGAACCCGTGCCACTCGGCTTACGTAGCCATTGCACTGATATTATTACGTCGCCTGATATTAAGCTGGAGTGCGGTCTACGAATGGAAGTGACTGCTACTACAGTTAAAGCAGCAGTTAACTGACAATCTGATCCTGAAACACGACTAAGTCACTTCACGGTCTGTATACTTGTGGTACTACCCCGGATCAGCGTACTGGGCACCACTGCCTACCACTCTTTAATAACCATACACGGAGTTTTTTGTGATAGCTTTTTATATAAATATATAGAAATATTAATGTTAAAATGTTAAATGATCTTTATTCTAACAAAGAGATAAAAATGTATACTAAGGTCCCCTCAGGAATTAAACTTTAAGTTCTCATTTGCCGTCTGCGAAATAGGGCTGCCACCTAAATTAGCAATCTCCCTAAGTCGACACTGTTCTTTGCTGTTAATGTTATTATTTTGCATAGTAACGGCAATCTTAAGGCGACTGTGGTGTAGTGACAGTGCAATGGTTACGCATACCGAGAGCACGAGTTCGAGACCACCCACCACTACCAATGTATCTTTGATATATGTTCTTTGGTTGTTCTGTTTCTATTATACAAGCACTTTAGTAGCTTAGTATAGAAATGTATATGAAATAAAAATCAAGGTCAGACGTCGAATCACGTTTTTTTTTAAATTGTGGTCGAATTATTACAGGCCCCTATGCTATCCCCGTAGGCTGGTAACTGAGTGGAGGCCGCTGCTACTACAGTTAAATAACTGCGAGTAACAACCGCATCTACACTGCCAAGTTGGATCCGGTGACTTAATAAAATAATAATAAAATCGAAACATAATTTTACTTTCATATTTTAAGAGTTATTTTAATACGTGTTCAGAGTATTAAAGTGGCGACCTACGTGCCTTTTCACACGTTCAATATACTGGTCGCACAGTAAAATTATTAAATAAAATAAAGTTTATTTGAAACCTAAATAAAATACCTAAACCACGGTTGATTCCTGACACACCTGTACTTTCGATATTTTTACTGTATTTTTTAAATATTTCTATACTAAGCTACCAAAAGTGCTTGTATCATAAAAACTAGGTACATATAACCAAAGTACATACTTGTACATCATCCTGAGAACATTGGTACCAGCTAGTGGTTTTAAACCCGAAACTCTCGCCTTTTACTCTTAATCTATAATTGTCATAGTGTGTTAAACCTACGTGTAAAATTAAAATAGTGATGTGTGAGAGAGTATTTGAGTTATACAAAAAGAATACAAGATATTTAATTAATTCAGATTATATTCAGATATAAAAATCAATCGAATCAAATTGTCACGTCTTTTCCTTACAGGTATAGGAAGAGACAATGGAGTGCCACTTGCCACGATCCTAACACAACTTCCCTCACATCCACAATTCTCTTAATAGCTCCACGATTATGTGCCTTAGGCAACCAGCGCTCTTAAGGATGTCTCAAATTTTGCCGAAAAACACCCTCCTAGGTCTGCTTCGTTTAACGCATCCATCCACATTTATAAATAATTAATATATATTAAGAATGTAGTTGATGACAACCCTAAAGTAAGAATGATATAAAACAGAAAATTGCAGGAGCGACCGCAATCTTCAGAAGAACCTCAATACGAAGACAGAGCTCACTTGCTTTAAAACAATAAGTTGTATGCATTCTTTAGTTAAGACTAATTATTCTTTGTTTGTTTTTAATTAGTTTTTAAAATCTGTTTTTTTCTAATGTGACTAATAGCAATCAAAAGCAGTCCCAAGTGTGCCGACGACTGAAATCACAAACTCAGTCGCAATCACTATGTGGGCGAAGAATACTTTTTCTCTAAAATTATTTATACTGATATAAGTAGTTTCGTACTACAGTGACAACGATAGCTGCAAA
Source organism: Tinea trinotella (assembly GCA_905220615.1). Taxonomy (NCBI): domain Eukaryota; kingdom Metazoa; phylum Arthropoda; class Insecta; order Lepidoptera; family Tineidae; genus Tinea; species Tinea trinotella. Next base: position 9,796,323 of record HG992314.1, read on the forward strand.
GCTCATATATTATCTTAAATTGAATGCTTTATGGTTATGGATATAAATATGATGGAAATGGCACCTTGTTGTCTCTGCCTATCTTAGTAAGAATTGAGGCATAAAAAATTACGATGTACAACATGTGGAATTCTTTACTAGTTTATGTGTTCTTTTGAACGTATAAGCTTGGATCATTTAAGCGAAGCGTGAAAAAGCACCTTCAGTCGGCAAATTACAAAAAATGTAAAATTACGTAAAACACGGCAAGAAAGCCTTAAATACTCTACAAGTATGAATTAAACAAATTTTATGCGACTTACTATCGCGTTTATTTTGTTTAATTCATTAATCAATGTTCGCGCAAAATCGAATAAAATACTGTACAATTATGTTTAATTAACATGTAATAATTATTAACATGTAATAATTAACATTAAATGCCTATTAACAGGCAGGTCGAGGTTAGATAACGAGTCACGATAAAAAAATGTAAGATTTTCAAATGATATACGATTTCCATAGTGGTAATAGTAAAGTTACTAGTAAATATACCTTACATTTATTGCAACAAATATCTATACCTAATGTTTTTTTGTGTCGCGACATATCGCAGAGGTGTATCACACTGCCTACCAATTTGATATTTGTTTTAACACAATGAATAATTTTAAGTACATTCTGTACATTAAAAAAATTAAAGCATCTTTTCTTATTTATTATCTTTCGGCATTATTTTCGTGTTTTTTTACTGTAATTAAAGTTAGCACTAAGTAGTTTATTTTTTATTTAAATCATTCATTGTACATTTAGGTACTTAGGCAAGTTTAATGCCTATTAAACTAACCTTTGGGTTGATGATAATAAAAAAGTAAAAATGATAATAAAGTTGAAATTAAATCAAGTTGTCACGCCTATGTCCCACGGGGATAGGCAGAGACAATGGAGCGAGACTTACCACGATCTTGACACAACTCCCTCGCTTCCCTTACGTCCACAATTAATTTCATACAAGCACTACGGAGTAATTATAACAAAATAATGTCTAAAAATAAGTTCATTAAAATGTAATTATAAAGAAATAATTATTATAACAAAATTTATAATAACATAAACTTTATCAAATTCACGCCTCAATTCTTACAAAGGACATCATTCATTTTGGGCTTTTATGTACTACTTGTGTAATGTCCAATGATGAAAAAATATATAAATGGTAGTTTCGTTACTTGTATCGATAAAATTAAAAACAATTTTGTTATTAATTGCTGTGCAATTGAGTTATTTTGAAAATAAGATATGGATTTTGTATCGTCTGTAAATCATAAAGACACGCCATACTACTCGTAAAAGTTATGCTTTGAACTGTCATAATTATAGTTTGATCATTTGCACACCTAAACCATGCAAAATAAAGGATATATTCCGATTAAATTGTAATCTTCGTGCATTAAACTATTTTAAAATGTATATGCAACTGTTAATATAATTAAGTCCCCGTACAAAATAAATAATGTCCTTTGTCGTCCAAATCAGACATTCCAAAGAAAGCTAGGTTACCTAATGCCCATAACCATAGAGCTTGTATGAAGAGAATTGTGAATGTGAAGGAAGCGGGGGAGTTGTGTCAGGATTGTGGCAAGTGGCGCTCCATTGTCTCTGCCTATCCCTGTGGGAAAAAGGCGTGACAATTTGATTGATTGATTGAATTCGCACAGAGATAGGAAGAGACATAGGCGAGTGAAAAAATATAACAAGGACGACCCAGAAGGTATCTTGTTCCTTGGTGGAACATTCTTTAAAAAGCTGTGGTGCGCAGTGCCCATAACAAAAGAGTTATGGGCATTATGTATGATGAGAATTGTAGATGCAAAGGAAGTAAGAGAGTTGTATTTTCTTAGATTTTGCGCGAACATTGATTAATGAATTAAACAAATTTTTTGCAGCTTACTATCGCGTTTATTTTTGTTTTTACATTTTTTATTATTCCGACGTTTCGAGAACTTTTCAGCTATCGTGGTCACGGAAAGTGGCGTTCTCTGTTCAATTTAATAACGGTTGCCTGATAATTACAATAGTTATAAAATTGTCTATTTCCTATAAAACGAACAAAAGACTGTAGACATGATAATGCCCGCATTCTCTATCTTCCCAATCATTAAGTATGGATTAGATAGGCTTTAACTTTACATAAAGGCATCAAAACTAATTATTATATTTCAACTTTTATAATTTTCATATTATTCCGCATGGTTGATGGGCATAGTGACGGCAACTGTAGTAGCCGTGAACTGAATCGAATTTTCAGTCGTCGGCATTCTTGGACCTCGATCATGCTTACCTCGGTAGTAATACAAGAGCGCACACGCGCGTAAAAAGGTTGGACAGTAGCAACTTGGACTGCTTTTTACTTTTGTAATAAAAAGAAAATATCGTCGCCTTTCACGAAGATAACTAATAGGTTTCTTCGCTTGTTGCGTCAAGATTTACTTTTAGAATAACGTAGCTTATTCTAAAAACTTAGAACCGCCGACTAACCCGAAACAGCAGAGTACCAATGCCTACCAGTATTTAAATACAATTCTATTAAATATTATTTATTTATTTAATATAATATAATAAACATATAAGTATAAAAAATAAGTACAATTGAAATCAGAAGACGTTCAAACAACAAAAGATATAAATTTTGATTAACCTGCAGCCCCTAATTTGTGAACCTAATTTCATGAATACATTGTATATATGAATAATAATGTATTCATCACAAAGAATAGTCTAACGTTGAACTGGGTCTTTGTTCTGAGCTTAAGGCATCGCCCTGCGAATCGTATCGTGATAACAATATAACAAAATGTAACAGACGAAATATAATACACAGAGAAAGAAATTATCAAAACATAATTAAAATTCTGTGTATTAAACGTTGTAATTATGCAAAATATAGAACTTATTCTTCTGTCTAAATACTTAAAAAAGAACATCAAAGGAAAGCCCCACACACAAAATAAACTTTCTATATTTTATTTGCCTCGAGATGTTTCGATCAAGTCTATTGATGCAATAGAGCGCGCATACGTGTACTTTCTATTGTAAGCTGTGGTGTGCTAAAAATATCACATAACGAGAGCTACCATATGTAAACTTTAGAAGAAGCTAGTATCCACTATACCAGCCAAGTGAATGGTACTTTTTTACCGATTTGTTTTTTTTTATTATTTTGCATAGGCCTTTCAGATCCTGCGCATTGTCAGATGCTACCATGATTTCGAAACGGCATATGACTAGATAAATGAGGATTATTTATTTTATAATTTCCCAATTTGTGAAAATACACAAATTAGGAAATTATAGGCAGAGACAATGGAGCGCCACTGTGCACGATTCTGACATGTTTGCTGAAATTAATTAACATTTTCAATGTAAATTTTCACATCTTCAGTGGTTGGAAAGATTTAAACTCATTAACTTTCCAGTCCTCAAACTTTATCATCATTAGTCCTTAGTTATCCAGCACTGGATTCCAGACCTCACTATTCCTCTCGACTTTTTGGCCTACTTAGGTTTTCGCTCCACTTAGCTTGAACCTTCGGTTTTAATAAATACTTATTTCTGTTAAACCGAGGTCAATCTTCTGTCTCCCGAAGTTTAATCGGCGGATTAACACTCTCAAGGTTTGACTGGTAGAGAATGTATTAAGTCCGCTTTTTGTATTATACAATTGTGTATTAAGTTTTTAATTAAATAAATAATCTAATATTATTAAACCGACATTGGTACTTCCCTTTTTTTTGTGGGGAAATCCTCATAGATGCTGGTTTCTCGGGGTAATAACCAGGATTATGCCGGACTCGTACCGGCTAAAACCCCACGGTGGCCTCCGACATCACGAATGCTGGAGATTGGGGGCTGGGGTACATTCGTCCGACATCTCCAGTAGTGCCGGCTGTTGTGGCTTAAACCGACAGGCCAACCCCGAGCGTGATGTCCCTCTCATTGGTTCTTTTCCCTGGCAGTTTATAACGATGACTTCATATTGAGTTATCATTAAATTAGCGTTGGCTATAATACCATCAGCAAAACAATTATCTTCGTCGAAGCCGTTAGTCACGTTTTTATTACTTTGACAAGGTTTTAGTGCAATAGCAACTGCTGGAGATAATACTTTTATTATTTACATACAATATATTGTTCATAGCTTCGCTCATGGTTCATATTCTATAACTTTTTATTTGTATTAAAAGTATATTTTTGTGTTTATGATCAACATATTTTCTCTTTTGATATTGTAAATTTATTTTTCTTCTATATTTGCTCTTTTGTGTGTGTTTATATTGATAACGGAATGTCGATTAGTATCGTAATTATTTTGGGTTATACCCTCGTGTTCTATTTGTGGCTAAAGTTGACACATTGTTCGGAGCAGTTCATTCTAAAAATGGTTTCCCAATTCGACATTCTGCTGTGCTGCGATTCAATAGACTTCACAACCTAGTTTAAGCTAGTTACTTACCTAGCCTTAGAAATACAAATTACTAAAGACACACGGTTTTATTTTATTATTTATTCTTCTTTTTTAAATATCGATTTCAATTATAGAGAAGAGGTTAATTAATGGGCTGACACTAAAAATAATATTGAGTTAGTAATTATTTTATATTATACACGTAAATTTAATATAATTTTTTACACTTCCAAGCTTGATTTTTTTAAATACTGCTTTTTACATTTTTATACTAAACTACTTAAAGTGCCTGTATCATAGAAACAGGTCGATCAAAGTACATATGTCAAAGATACATTGGTACCAGTTTAAGGGTCTAGGTTTTCTTAACCACGGACTAAATGGTATTAATCTCAAAGCGTGATTAACATTGTGAAAGGCGTGGACGAACGGTTTAGTAATTGGTTTGTTGCGCGTAAAGTCCCGGGTTCGATTCCCGGTCGAAGCAAATATTTGTTTCGTAGCTTTTATTCGTAATATTTAATAATAATATCAAATATTGCAAAGTGGTAGGCAGTGGTACCCAGTCTGCCGATCCGGGGTAGTACCACCACTTAGAAGTAAACAAACCGTGAAGTAATTTGGTCACGTTTCGGGATCAGCTTGTAAGTTGCCGGTTCAAACTAGGCCGGCTTAGTGGATGTGATTGCTACTCACAGTTATTAAATTGTAGTAGGAGTGACATTCATTCATGGACCACACTTCGGCTTAACATCAAGCGGGGTGCCGACATACTCGTATATCGAGTCACAATATAAAAAATATTAGTCATCAAACTAAAAGAGTGTCAAAACCATACATTATAAAAACTAATAATTACTGCCAACAATCGAGACACACACGTAAGAATATAATGTGAAAACAATTGTAAGCCAAAACTTGAAGGCGAAATTCCTCGTCAAAGGATATCTCCAATCAATAGACAAACTCCGGCTATATTCCACAGACTCGCTTTGATCCACCCTCAAGTGAATACGCGTGCAATGTTTTATTCACGAAGCATCTAATGCTAAACGTAAAGCCGACAGACAACCTACAGGACCATATTATGATAAAATAGATTGCAAGTTAAGGATGCAAGTTAAGTTCATATTTAGTTGTGATGTATTTTATCTGTTATCTCTGCACATAACCGTAAAGCTTGTATGAAGAGAATTGTGAATGCGAGGGAAGCGAAGGAGTTCCATTGTCTCTGTCTATCCATGCGGGAAAAATACATGACCATTTAATTGAATGATTAATATCAGTACATTTAAAGTATCAGTTCTATAAAGTACCGAAAAAGTAACGCAGTTGCATGAAGGGATCGCTTTAAAGTTACCGTTTTCAACCCATTGAACTAATCTTACTAGCTACGTCACGTTTCGGGATCAGCTTGTAAGTTGCCGGTTCCAACTAGGCCGGCATAGTGGATGTGATTGCTTCTCACAGTTATTGAATTGTAGTAGCAGTGACATTTATTCATGGACCACACTTCGGCTTAACATCAAGCGGGATGGTGTCATGTGTCGAGTCACAATAAAAAAAAATAAAAAAAAGTACGTTAGTGATATTAGTTCAATGTTTGAACCAGGCCGGTTATGTTAATAAATCTACGTATATAAGTAAATTAGAGTATGCCTCAGTCGCTGTCACTATGACTGAGGCAGCTGTAAACTAAGACGGGTTTTTTTCAGTCGTCGTCTTGGATCTCCATCATGCTTAACATTAGGCAGGTCGAGGTCAAATGTCGAGTCATAATAAAAATTAAAAAAGAGTGGTAGGCAGACAGTTGGTGGTCACTTGCTACAGTTAACTGTAGTAGCAGTCATCTCTATTCATGGACCGCACTCCAGCTTAACATCAGGCAGGGTACTGCGGGGTGGCTAATATGTCTAACTACAATAATAAGAAAATTTAAAAAACTTTTACAACGTCTCAATAATATAATAAATCACAAAGAACAACAATATGTTTCACAAATACTTACATTATTAACTTTGTATCATGTACAATGTAATTAAATTATATCTGATCAGACAATTATATTATTGGAGAACGCTTTTACGACCAATCTTGTAATGGAATTTTAACGAAGTTGAATTTTCAATTATAAAATTACAATGGTGTCATCTATTATCTATTAGTATATGTCACCGTATAATTATGAATATCGTTAGTTTATAATCTATTTATCGACAGTTTACAAACTCAACATTTTTCGGAGACATCCTTAAGAAAGCCAGGTTGCCTAGTGCCCATAACCACAGAGCCTGTATAAAGAGAATTGTGGATGTGAAGAGAGTTATGTAAGGATCGTGATAAGTGGCGCTCCATTGTCTCTGCCTATCCCTGTGAGAAAAAGGCGTGACAATTTGATTGGTTGATTGATTACAAACTCGCGAAATAAATTATAAACGTGTTGAATTTAATCTAATGTTTCTTAATTAGTTGATATATTTTATGATATTGTAAATTCTTCTTTATAGTAAAAGAGGACATTAAAATTTAGGTATTTTATACGTTTTTTAAACCTATTATAAAAATGTAAACGTGTAAATATTTACAAAGAAAATTTGAAGTTTCAACTATATAATCTGAGAAGTTTTCTCTACAACTTGTTTGCCAGGTGTGTAAAAGCTGAAACCTTTTCAAGGTATACGAGTAAAACTTTTAAACTTTTAAAAATACACTATTAACTTTACATCAAACTTTGTTTTAAAAATATTTGCTACTCACAATAAGATTGTGTAATAAGTCGTTTTTTATAAAAAAAAAGATATATAAACTAAGTTTAGTATTTAAAAATTTGACTATAAATGAAGAATTGGAAAGAAACAAACCCAAAGTTTTGGTTTACTGAAAAATAATGAATGATACGACAGTATTCATAACAATAGATGAAAAGTAATTGTAAATTGGTGGTGTAGTGGGTAAAAAAAGACTTACGAAAAAGAGGGGAGAAGAAGGACAAAACGAGGACGAACCAAAAAATTATTCCTTGATCAAAAGAAGATTCGTTTTTTACTCCTGTTTTATCTGCACAGGTCGGAAAATCATTCTATCAAAAATAAAGCCAAATTACACTAATCGACTAAGAACTAAACGACAAAGGGAAACTAGTATTTTCTTTTTGTCGAAAAATTAGCAGAATAATTAGCAATACTTTACCTGCCCATGCGTTCGGCCAATCCTACTGGCTGAGGCATGATACTAATGATACTCAGCCACATAAAGAGATAGAAAAATTTCATTCTAAATATGTACGTCTCTTTGTGGTAAAATCTAGTCTGTTTCCATAATATCGTTATTGAACTGTAAGTAGCAGTCACCTCCACTCATGGACCTCACTCCAGCTTAACATCAGGCGGGATGCTATCATTCGAGTTACAATAAAAAAGCTCTATTGCATAGGAATTGAGGCATGACATATAATGACGATGAAATTATAATATACAATATGTATCTATATACTTACTTAAATACTACTTAGAGTTATTGAACTGTAAGTAGCAGTCATCTCCACTCATGGACCTCACTCCAGCTTAACATCAGGTGGGATGCTATCATTCAAGTTATAAATAAAAGCGTAATCAATCAATTACGCCTTTCTCACAGGAATAGGCAGAGACAATGCCAGGATCCTTACACAACTCCATTGCTTCCTTCACATCCACAATTCTCTTCATACAGGCTCTGCGGTTATTGGCACTAAGCAACCCAGCTTTCTTGAGGATGTCTCCGATTTGGTCGGAAACACCCATAATAATAATTACAAAATTATTTATTGAACAATTATCTACAAAAGATTATAATAGGCGAACTTAATGCCGTAGGGTATTTTTACCAGTTAACCTTTGGGAGATGTATCCGGTAATTTCTTCAGTGCAGGAAGTGAAAGAAAAGGTGAACGTTGTACATGGACGAACAATCACCAAAAATACATAATAAGAAGTGAAATTGTGCTAGCAATTGTCGCCGGAAACGGAAGCGCGCAGCTCGTTGAATGCAAAATGTGCGAAAATGAAACAATGAATGAAGCCGCTTCTCATTGTTTGCTGATTACGTGGGTCAGAGTACACCGCACTCTTTACCTATGCATCCATTTTGAATGTTTAAGGGGATTTTATGGGATACGTTCGTTTTTGCTGCAATACGTGTATTTGATTTATAATATTGCGCTATTATAATATTCTATTCTACTGTTCTGTTCGCACCTCTAGGACGGCTTTAAAAAATATTGTCGACGCCCCCTGGATGTTAAAGAGTCTGTCGATTCGGCGTAGTTCCACTACTTACAAATGTACAGACCGTAAAGTGACAGTCGCGTTTTGGGATCAGCTTGTATGTTACTGATTTCAACTAGGCCGGCATAGTGGATGCCACTGTTATAGTAGCCGCCTTCATTCATGTACCGTATTCCAACTTATCATCAGGCAGCGTGCTGTCATATGTCGATCCACGATTATAATTTAAAAAATACATTCATTGCAGCGCCCACAGATCTAAAATACGGAAACTAAATCTATAGTAGAATCTTGAATCTACCATGTATACAGCGCCGAGCTGTCCGATGTCCGACAAGTGATGCTAAAGTCACTAGGACTTTAGAACACCTGAAGTACCTCACAAATAAATAAAAACTATGAAATACTGAAATTGAGATGGCATGCTTTCTCTTAAATAATAATAAAAAGTTTCTTTACTGCAAAGGATAGTTTTAGAATTTTACAGTTTATTCTAGTATCTAAGTATGAATTCTCTACTTATATTAGAGGTGACAAAAAGTGTAAAATCGAGCAAATGATTTCATAACTGAAAACACAGAAGCGGATCTACCTAAAGGCTTTTTAGGCTACAGACTAGGGCCTAGCGGATACAAAGGACCCCAGCAATACCTTTTTTGAAGTAAATAAAAATAAACGTAATATTAAAAAACCATCCGATTTTTAATATTACCTAATCATAATTTTTATAATCATCCGAAGGGCTCTTGTTACTGTTGGAGTGCCCGCAATTTTAGAACCCTCCATTACGCTGTGCGCGAACTGATATTACAAGATCGTCATGTGACCTATCGTGGGATTGAAACAACCTTAGGCATTAGTTCAACAACTCATACAACTGCATTTTTGAGCACTCAAAACATCGATCTGATAAGTCATCCGCCGTATAGTCCTGACTTGGCACCGAATGATTTCTTTTTATTCCCGTACGTAAAAACAAACTGAGAGGTCAACGTTTTTCGACACCTGAAGAAGCGGTTGCTGCATTCAGAATGCATGTTTTGGAGATACCTCAATCAGAGTGGCAAAAGTGCTTCGACAATTGATTCAAACGCATGCAAAAGTGTATAGATCTGCATGGGGAATATTTTGAAAAACAATAAAGTGATTTTTGATGATTAATATTTGTTTTTGTTCTCTAACCCCGAAACATAAAAGGCAACCCTCGTATTGTGCGGAGCGACGGCAAGAGACCTGACAGCATGACTGTTATGCCGCGGAAACTTGGCAGGTCTCTGTGTGGGATGCGACTAGTGTAGACACATTAGCCCCATCTCACATCCAAGCTACCTCGTTAAGCGTGGAAAGTGCGGCGATTTCTGCTGAGAACCTCAAGCTGTGCAAATACGCCGACCTCGGTATTGGTTACGAATTTGCGCTGTTTGGGGTCGAGACGATGGGCCCTTACAAAGGGGAAATGTTTCCAGTCTCCTTGGACTATCTCTGATGCGACGTCATTAGATATTTTTAACCCCCGACTCAAAAAGAGGGGTATTATAAGTTTGACTTGTCTGTGTATCTGTGTGTCTGTCTGTGGCATCGTAGCTCCTAAGCGAATGGACCGATTACGATGCGGTTTTTTTCGTTTGAAAGCTGACGTGATCGAGATGGTTCTTAGCTACAATTGATGAAGATCTGATCAGGGGTTTCAAGGTCATCAGCTCGATTTGTTATCTGCGGTAGCGATCTTAGACGCGCTGTTTAGGACGGCAACCCTTGTACGTCGCTATGCGACGAAGATTGTTATTTTATGTCAAATAAATATGCCATTGTAAAAACACGTAAAAAATGTTATAATTTTTCACTTAAAATATTCATATGGTTGGTTTGCAGTTTAGATCGATTACCTTAATTGAATATTTTAGGGGAAAAATTATAACATTTTTTTATTTATGATTTAGTTATAGTTAATATACTATTTAATTTTTTCTTTTCTCATCTCACCAAGTTGAATAATTAATAGACCCCTGAGTTGTATTAGCCCAGGGCCCCACGCTCCTGTGATAAGATGTACTTTTCTATTGTGACCCGACATACGACAGCATTTTAGAAAGCTGATCCGGAGCGTAAGTTGCCGTTTCCAACTAGGCCGGCATAGTGAATGTGACTGCTACATACAGTTATAGAATTGTAGTGGCAGTCACCTCCATTCATGGAACGCACTACAGCTTAAATCAGGCAGGGTGCTGTCATAAGTCGAGTCACATTAATGAAAAGTTTGCATTAAGATAATTATTTATCGTATGTGAAGAAAACAAAAGAGGTGTGTCAGGATAGTCGAAAGTGATGCTCCACTGTTTTTACCGATCATTTCAGAGATACCGTCAAAAAAATATTCTAGTAATTAAAGCTTTGAATTTTCCTAATTAATTATTTAAATACGTTTATAAAGTTTCATAACGGTCGCGTTGGATCGTCAAAAGTATTTTCCGATCCCTGCGGGAATAGAGACGTAACATTATGAATTATTGATTTTATTGATACCATCAAAAAATATTCTAGTAAAGTTCTGAATGTAACAATGATTTTTTTTATTTTAAAATTGTCATACCTTTATAAAGTTTCATATCTGTCGCGTTAATTATTAAAAGGACTAAAAGCTAAAAGGGCTGCATGGATTATGTACTAATCTCTCATGTACCCATATAAGTTCTTTTTTTTAAACCCTTACAACATTTGTTATGAGAAATTTATTTTGCTGTGACCATATACAATCTTTGTAAAACATTAAAAATTCTTTAATATTCATCATTTTGCGCATAAACTAAAATGCCAACCATAAGTAAAAAATAGTATCTAGAGACGTCTCATCAGAGATAGTCTAAAGAATATTGGCAACATTTCCCCGTAGAGCTTATACTCGTATGTAGAGAATTGTGGATGTAAGGGAAGCGAGGGAGTTGAGTCAGGATCGTGGCAAGTGCTCCATTGTCCCCGCCGATCCCTGTGAGAAAAAGTGAGAGTTTGGTTTGATTTGGATGTTTATGTTGTATTTGCAATTTAGGATTATATATATTTTTTTAAATCTTTATTGTAGAGACACGACATCTGACCACGACTTGCCTGATTATAAATCGGCAAGTCGCCGTTATAGGGCGCCAACGACTGTAAAATTGCTTAATTTTACGGTTGCCTCAGTCACCATCACTATATAAGGTGCTTTTTTACGTTTTGCGTTTGTTTCTTTTTTTTTCTTTGACCCTTCTGTTCATTTTTAACCCCCGACCAAAAAAGAGGGGTGTTATAAGTTTGACTTGTCTGTGTATCTGTGTATCTGTGTATCTGTGTATCTGTGGCTCTGTGTATCTGTGTATCTGTGTATCTGTGTATCTGTGTGTCTGTCTGTGGCATCGTAGCTCCTAAACGAATGGACCGATTACGATGCGGTTTGTTTCATTTGAAAGCTGACGTGATCGAGATGGTTCTTAGCTACAATTGATGAAGATCTGATCAGGGGTTTCAAGGTCATCAGCTCGATTTGTTAGCTGCGGTAGCGATCTTAGACGCGCTGTTTAGAACGACAACCCTTGTACGTCGCTATGCGACGAAGATTGTTATTTTATGTCAAATAAATATGCCATTGTTAAAACACGTAAAAAATGTTATAATTTTTCCCTTAAAATATTCAAATGGCGAGGTTCGTTTGCAGTTTAGATCGATTACCTTGATTGAATATTTTAGGGGAAAAATTATAACATTTTTTACGTGTTTTAACAATGGCATATTTATTTGACATAAAATAACAATCTTCGTCGCATAGCGACGTACAAGGGTTGTCGTTCTAAACACGCATAAGGCTGGGAATACACGTCCGATATTGCTGAGCAAATTATTTACAAATCGGAAGTAGGAATCGGACGTCTATTTTGTTTCTGTATTCTGTATGAAAACTGCACCTTCAGACAATCGGATCGGCCATAAAATCGTAAGCGCCTTGGCGTTGTTTCCGATTCTGACATCCGATCCGACTATCGGATCTGACGTGTATTAAGTATTCAAACAAATGTATGGTACGAGTGCTTTTCGATTGTCTGATCAGACAATCGGATCGGACTATCGGAGAGGAAAATCGGACTTGAATTCCCAGCCTTATAGGTATTTACTTTACTTTTAAACAAATCTGTGACTTAACATTTGAAATAAAAACATATACAAATACATGTGTGTTTTATCTGGTACCACTGAGCTACTCTGATGATGGAACTCGAAGGTAGGAGACGAAATCCTGGATGTGTTCAAACTTTTTTTTGGTATACTAAGTTTGGACTTATTAGATTTGTCTTGAAGGTAGGAAACTAAGTGTAGAAAAGTTAGTGCGATAAAATAAAACATTCCGGATCTAAAAAATCTGATCATGGATCCTCTCAGATCAGCAAATCAACAAGAAATGGACCTATAGTGCTTTAAATAAAATTGTTACTCACTATGAGCCATTAGCTGGACCGTTATCAAATTAAAGACCGAGAGTATCTGATGATGCACCATTATGAATCCTCTCAGATCAGCAAATCAACAAGAGATAGAACTATAGTGCTTTAACTAAAATTGTTACTCACTAAGAGCATTTAGCTGGACCGTCATCAAATTGAAGACCGGGCAATCTGATGATGCACCATTATGAATCCTCTCAGATCAGCAAATTGATATCAATTGATCAGCAAAAAAAGAGATAGAACTGTAGTGCTTTAACTAAGCCTTTAGCTGGGCCGTTATCAAATTGAAGATCGGGAGTATCTGATCATGAATCCTCTCGGATCAGCAAATCAATAACAGATAATATCATAGTGCTTGAACTAAAATTGTTACTCTCTATGAGCCATTAGCTGGGCCATTATTAAATTGAAGACCTGGAGTAGTTATCTGATGATGCACCATAAGAATCCAAGGGATATTAAAGGGATATAACTATTGAGCCATGACTAATGTTGTTTATTACTATAAAGCTGATGATATGACCAAAGTGGTTCCAGGCGTTTCGGGGGTTCCTTTAAAATTTTAATTTTGATTTTATGTCAAATAAATATGCCAATGTAAATACACGTAAAAAATGTTATAATTTTTCCCTTAAAATATTCATATGGCGAGGTTGGTTTGCAGTTTAGATCGATTACCTTGATTGAATATTTTAGGGGAAAAATTATAACATTTTTTACGTGTTTTAACAATGGCATATTTATTTGACATAAAATAACAATCTTCGTCGCATAGCGACGTACAAGGGTTGTCGTTCTAAACATGCATAAGGCTGGGAATACACGTCCGATATTGCTGAGCAAATTATTTACAAATCGGAAGTAGGAATCGGACGTCTATATTGTTTCTGTATTCTGTATGAAAACTGCACCTTCAGACAATCGGATCGGCCATAAAATCGTAAGCGCCTTGGCGTTGTTTCCGATTCTGACATCCGATCCGACTATCGGATCTGACGTGTATTAAGTATTCAAACAAATGTATGGCACGAGTGCTTTCCGATTGTCTGATCAGACAATCGGATCGGACTATCGGAGAGGAAAATCAGACTTGTATTCCCAGCCTTATAGGTATTTACTTTACTTTTAAATATATCTGTGACTTAACATTTGAAATAAAAACGTATACAAATACATGTGTGTTTTAACTGGTACCACTAAGCTACTCTGATGATGGAACTCGAAGGTACGAGACGAAATCCTGGATGTGTTCAAACTTTTTTTTGGTATACTAAGATTGGACTTATTAGATTTGTCTTGAAGGTAGGAAACTAAGTGTAGAAAAGTTTGTGCGATAAAATACAACATTCCGGATCTAAAAAATCTGATCATGGATCCTCTCAGATCAGCAAATCAACAAGAAATGGACCTATAGTGCCTTAACTAAAATTGTTACTCACTATGAGCCATTAGCTGGACCGTTATCAAATTAAAGACCGAGAGTATCTGATGAGGCACCATCATTAATCCTCTCAGATCAGCAAATCAACAAGAGATAGAACTATAGTGCTTTAACTAAAATTGTTACTCACTAAGAGCATTTAGCTGGACCGTCATCAAATTGAAGACCGGGCAATCTGATGATGCACCATTATGAATCCTCTCAGATCAGCAAATTGATATCAATTGATCAGCAAAAAAAAGAGATAGAACTGTAGTGCTTTAACTAAGCCTTTAGCTGGGCCGTTATCAAATTGAAGATCGGGAGTATCTGATCATGAATCCTCTCAGATCAGCAAATCAATAACAGATAATATCATAGTGCTTTAACTAAAATTGTTACTCTCTATGAGCTATTAGCTGGGCCATTATTAAATTGAAGACCTGGAGTAGTTATCTGATGATGCACCATAAGGATCCAAGGGATATTAAAGGGATATAACTATTGAGCCATGACTAATGTTGTTTATTACTATAAAGCTGATGATATGACCAAAGCGGTTCCAGGCGTTTCGGGGGTTCCTTTAAAATTTTAATTTTGATTTTTATAACCAACATGAAATCAAATCATATTTTAATAATAAAATGTTCTAAATGGTTAATTATTCAATCAATGTCTTCAAAGTTATCGTGACAAATGAATCAGTTCAATCATTGAAGCGATTTGCTTAATTGTATCCCAGCGTAAACTTCCAAAATTGAAACTTTAATATTCACAAAGTTCGAAAGCGAAACTAGCATTTGCCAGTTTGTAAAGTGGACTGGAGTGTAGATCAGTCAACAAGCATTTCAAACAACAGTGTGCCAACTCCCCTGGGAATAGGAAGAGACAATGAAGTGGCCACTTTCTATGGTCCTGGCATAATTCTTTTAAAATTCACTTTCTACAATCTTTACTATTAAAAAAAATAAGTAATGAATAAGTAATTAAAATAAAAACAAAAAGTTCCCTAAAACTTATCCAGGACAACTCAGGACACTTCAATAACCGGGACATGTCCTGGGAAAATCATAACTATAAACTATATGAAACTTAACATCATTGTCTTTTAGAAGTGTTTGGAGATGACTAATACAGGTACTTGAATTTAAGAGCTAACCTATCTTTCTATAAAAGTATGAGTGAAAACCATTCTCTCTCTTCAGTCATAGTATAAAAAATCTGTGTTTGTCTAGCTGTATCTAGCTTATACTTATATATAGAGGATTTACTATGCACGAGGTACAAAGCGATTATGGAACATGTTGGGACACGGCTGCAACCTGCTTTGTATATTTGAATTTTAAGTCAGGAGTTTTACTTTGCAGTATAATTTATAAAACTTTTTATAATAACAATATTTCGTACCTAATGGTAAAATTATAAACTTTAATTAGGTCGTCACAAACATTATTCTCTAGTATAATTTCTTTACATTTGTGTCTTTACCGTTAATTGTCACGTCCTAATTCCTACAGGGATGGGCAGACACAATGAAGATTTTTCTTAATCCTGACACAAATTTCCTGATTCCTTTACATCCAAATTCTCTTTAATTGACTTACCGGCCCTGCGGCCCTAGCATTTTTAAGAATATCTCGATTTCAACAATGAATTTTTCGTAGTCTTGTCCCGGTCACTGCGACCCATAGATTAATAATCTATGGGTCGACTAAATTGAGCCTGTCATACAAACTGTCTCACAATAAACACTCCCAGTTTACTCTAAGAGCCGGTTGTACTAAAAATTGTAATTTACGAATTCGTAAAAAGTTACGAATAAGTAGAAGAAAAAAGCAAAAATGGGTGAATCTCTCTCGTGAATGTTGTGTATGTTGTCTAAAAGCACACACACTACAAACACGATTGCTTTTATCATAGAAACAGCAATCAGGCTTGACGCATTGGTTAGGACACCAGTGCGTTATGCGGAAAGTCCCGGTTTTGATTGTTAGACGGTAACAATAGGTGGAAACCGATAATGAAACGCTTAACACTTTAGTTAACGCACCATTGACTGACAACGTTATTGCAGAAATATTAATTTTAATTCACGAGACTATTTATCATCATTTTACTATTTATAAAACTTACATAAGGCAAGTAAATTGTGTTAGTCTATAAGGTGTATTATAATGTAAGATTCTGTTTGTGAACCAAATAAATTATCTATAAGGATCAACATTAGGAAAATGGGTATCTCATGACCAAACTAAAGAAAACCTTAGAAAAATAGAAATAACAATAATGAAAATTATAGAATAGTTAGAATGGTCAACTGATCCATATCCAACGTATTCTCTTTCAGGGGAGAGTTCTGTATTCAGGGGAGAGTTCTGATTTCTGTTTGTTTTTGGTTCAGAAAATTTTCTGCGCGTCTAAACGTTTTTCAGGGTCTCGAAAACGCAGTGGATAACTTATTCAGGCATTAGGAACCAGAATTCTGGAAGTGCGTGTTTGAAAGTTTGCCAAATAGAAGGTAACAATTTACTGAGTTATCTGGCGATTACATTGTAAATTGAACTATTTGCAAACACGAACAAAAAAAAACACTAATTAAACAAATTTTATGCGACTTACTATCGCGTTTATTTTTTTTAGATTTTTTATTATTCTGACGTTTCGAGAGCTTTGCAGCCATTTGTTTGATTCATTAATCAATGTTCGCGTAAAATTTAAGAAAATACGGTATAAAGTTTGTCAAAAGTTAGTTGCCAGCCTAATATAGATGCTATAAGCGAGCAATGCGCGCGCATATTCTGCGAATTCCGTTTATATCTGCTTTTAGAGACAGTACATGTTGAATAACCTATTAAATAAAATTTATAATAACAACTTAGTAGACAGAATACTAAAAACGTGGGAGCGTAAAATTGTTCTGCCATTTCACCTTTTCCGCATAATAAAATGTAATAAAGTGTAATTTTGAATGTCAGCGCAGTCGGCGAATTAAGCTAATACAGACGAATTAATTTACGAAATCGCTTATATCGTACCTACGAATACAGTTGGAAGAGCAAAACTGTTAATTTACAACGAATTAAAAAAAATGGTTGAAACAATTTCTTAGCATCCATGGATGGCGTGGCAGGCGGGAAATGAAGGCAGCGCAGCGTTCCGGACTTGTATCCGAAATGTAGATTTCAAAGCTTTTTGTGACATGTCAACACTTACCTTCCCTGCTTTCATTATCCCCTCTACCCAACCAAATTTTGTAAGACCCCACCAATGCCGCCTTCAACAAACGATCTAAAATGTGGATAAGGCGGACCTTGGGAGGCCAAGATTTTTTAAAAGATGATTCAAGATATTTACTAATAAGTATCGTATAAAAAAGTACATTTATATTTAGTATTTTTTTAAACATACTAAGCTTCTAAAAGTACCTTTACCTTAGTAACTGAGCGAACAGGGTACCTTTAGTTAGTAGAGCATTTTACTACCACTAGACTACGCTCACTGGAAAGCCGAACAAAATACAGGCCATGGCCAGTTTGGCGCAGATGCTTATTTACAATCCTTTTTCTTTTTTTTTTCAAATTTGTATCATATTTATAAGACATAATAATTTATTGTTTTTAGGTTAAGTTGTTTTTGTTTCAACAAATTATTCATTTAAAAAAGTCTATCGAAATAAACCTTTTATTAGTTGCAGTTATGGTATTATTCGTGGAAGCAATGAAAACCTTAACCATAGCACCGTTATTACCGTAACGTTAACGTGTTAACGGGATTACGACCTTTGTTCTAAGTTAATTAATATTGAAGTGAGCAAGGAAAAGACTGTTGCTTATAACACAATGATGGATGAAGTTCTTTCATATGTTCATAATAATCAAGAGCTTATTGGAATTCTAATGCTATTTAATCCTATATCTCGTATAACTGTATCACTATTTTATAAATTAATAGTTTCCACATATTTTAAGTATTATTACTATATATATATATATATATATCAAGGCGACCGTAGTGTAATGCAAACCACTTGCCGGTACTAATACAAGATATAGTTATGTATAATAATATACTCGTATGTATGCACTTTCTTTGACCTGTTCCTTAGTAACACATTTAGTAGCTTAGTAAAAAAATGTTAAATACTACTGGGTTAATACAACATTCATGCAGTACGCACTCATATGTCTGGAAGTAACTTTTTTTATTTGCATTTCTATATTACATTTAGCTATAAATATTATGATAAAAACAAGTCGACCAAAGTACATATATCAAAGATACTATAATTATCCATGCAAATATTGACAATACAAAAAAGGAAAACGTAGAAATAGAATTGTGTTTTATATAGTGAAAAGTGAATAACGTGTTTTATTTCTGATTTTGTACTATATAATGCTACGGATTCCTTAGCCAGTATTCGTTTAAAAATCGCTTAAATGAAGTAAAACGAACAAACAGACACGTATGATTGTTGTCCGGTGCGACCGACTCGTGCTCAATGCACAAAGATTCTTCGTTTCACACGGTTTCCACATATATTTATTCCTTGTATTTTTTTTTCCTTTGTTGTAATATTTATTTATATACAAAAGGCGGACTTAAATGATTTTCTTTTAGTCTACCTTTGGCTTATGGAGTGCGAATGAAGGTAGAAAAGTCCATAGTTAAGTTTTATATGATTATTATATTAGATATAATTGTTAAATAGTTTTCCTAATTCTTCTACTTTTGTTACCTTAGTTATTAAAAAAATATATCAATATAAATAACAATATAACGGTTTTAACCATAAAATCCTGTGTCTAAAAACCAACATTATTTGTCCACGCGCCAGTAAACAAAACAATTAATGTTGTGTATCAAAAGTATACAAAATAAGATTCAAAGATTTTGTTTTTGAATCCACTATTAGATGTATTTAAAAAAAAAGAATGACTCCTAAAAAAATAGATTCGGTTTTTATCAGTCGTCGGCCCTCTTGTACCTTTCCTTGCATTGAGGTCAGATGTTAAAAATAACAAAATAAAAAAGAATTACAAAAAGTGAATATGTAAACTAATATATATATTGCAAAATTATCTACTCTTCTAAAGTATTTCTTAAATTATTTTACTAATTACCATTCGTATTTATTTTTCAGGTAAGTCGAGTTCCTCTAATACAAAATAATAAGGTAAACAAAGTCTTTCAAAGTCAAAGGTTCTTATTTCATTCTTTAATATATTTCTTTGAAGTACCTATTAATTTGTTCGAGTTATTAGGTGGTATTACTGTTGTAAAATTGTTTTAACACAAATGGCGTATTTTCTCTTATTTATTTGACGTTATCTTCATTTTAATCTGTCATTTTAAAACATTCGAATTTACGCTGTGATAATTTATGCATTATTTAATTATTGTAAACAACGTAGCTATTGATTTTGTAATACAATATAGAAAAAGGTTATGACGTATCATTTTCTTATGCGAGTTTAAACTGGGTCACAAAGGAGTGGAAGTTGGTCTTCAAATATCCACGGCCTACCGTGGACGAAAGACCCAATTAAAAGCTTTGGTAAAAGGATACACGAGATGTTAAATTTCCTATTAGCTCTAGTAAAACCTAATAAAATTACATAATTTACTTTTAGTTTAATCGCTATAGTTCTTACGTTTCCCTTGGGTCCTTATGGTCCATTATCAGACACTCTGTATTATCAACTGTATATTGGCACTGTTAAAGGCTCGTGTTAGGGCATAACTTAAATTTTAGTACTATAGTTTTTATCTCTGTTTGTTCGAACCCTTTTTTTGTTTCGTTAAAATAAGAGATCGTAATGCTATCATTCTCTATTTATTAAACAAATAATTAGACAAAATAAGTCTTGCTTCTATATCGTGTATCTAAGGTGTAGAATCTTAGCGCCCTTTATCAACTACTCGTATATCATGGACAATGCTCTCAAGATCTCTTTGTGGCATAACTTGTTTCTACCTTGTCTTTTTACTCCTGTGTTTGATGGGTATCAATGGTGTGACAGGATGAGGTAAACCTAAACAGTATCGACTGTCAAACTAAAATATACAGCGCGTCGTTTTTTTGCAGACCAATCGACAAATGGAATTGCGACTAAAGCTGCATCGGTTTTTTTATCGTCCCAGTCCTTGACCTTCGGCTTACTTTTACCATCAAGCAAATTGAAGATAGAAAATATTGTTAGATACTTTTATGATGAATTCATGTACAGATTGTCTTCGTTACTAGATTGTTATACAATAAGTACTCATAAAGACGTGGTAAATTGTTTACAATTCCTACCTCATTTTTATCTAAGCTCGACATTTATATGCACTCAGCCTGATTTTAAACTGGAATCCGGTCTATGAATGGAGGTGACTGCTACTACAGGTAAATAACTGCAAGTAGCAGTCGTATCTTATACCGGCCTAGTTGGAACTAGAAACTTTTAGGCTAATTCCGAACGCGATTAAGTCACTTCACAGTCTGTACATTTGAAAGTAGCGGTTCGAATACTACACAGGATTGGCAGTTATGCCTATTAGCTGTGTCTGCCTATCACTCTTTACTTTTTTTATTTTAGGTACATGTTTTAATATTTTTAAGTGGTATTAAAATTACGAACGAGTGGACATGAATAGAAAATAAATTTCTAACAGCCGGCGTATATTCAAGCGTCATTTGTTTCTTATTAAAAACAGTACGTGCTTACAATTTTTATTGGTTCTCCAATATTGCCTTCATTTTGTATCATATTTAATTATTAAACCATTTACGATGGGTTTTTAACTCTAATTCGCTATTGAATGAAACAAATTTAATGCGGCTTTCTATCGCATTTATTTTGGTTTTGATTTTACAATTTTCATTATTCCGACGAATCAAAACCAAAATAAACGCGATAGTAAGCCGCATAAAATTTGTTTAATTCAATAATCAATATTCGCGCAAAATTTAAATAAATTCTAATTCGCTATTTAACATTGAATTAAAAAAGGAGACCGTTGTATAGTGGTAGTGCGACGGTTACACAAACCGAGAGCACGGATTCAAAACCACTTGCAAGTACCAATGTATCTTTGATAAATTTATTATTTTCTTAAATATAAGTAATATATTTATTTTCTGCTAATACTAAAAAACTAATATATATATATATATATATTTTAAAAAAATAACTAAAATACATTATTAAAAGGAGTCCCTTTAGGCAAGGTTATGAAGATACTGGCAGCGTTCCCTCTTTGACTAATTCTTTATCCGAGGTAGCTGCCAACTCTTCGGTCTCCTGTGATGTCGACTAACCTTTTCGCTATTTCATTAAAAAGCCTGTTTCTATGATATAAAGCGCTTAAGTAGCTTGGTACAGAAATGTAAAAAAACTGATGATAAGTAAGCCCAGTTTACGGCAGCCTCGATCGCCGTCTCTATGCCAACTATAGTTGCTTTTTCATGCCTCGCTTAAAGAATCCTTAAGCGAGGCATGAACAAGGTTTTGCAAAGCATTCCACTTGTCAATCATTTGACAAACAATGAACCCACCGAATTATTTAGTTCGACAAAGTGTTTTAAAATTATCTAAAATATAAAAATAAACCTAAAGAGTTTGTCTGATGATAGAAAATCCTAGTGACGAGCAAGAGCACTATGGTGAATTAACTAAAACTGTTTCTAACTATATATAAGCCTTCACCTGAGCTGTTGTTAAATTGAAGATATGGAACAACTGATGATGTGCAATAAGGAAACACAGAGGATACAGGTCGGGAAAGCATTCGCATTCAATCGACCGAATCGGCAGTTGAAATAATAGTTCGGTTCGTCTTTTCTTTGTAGAACAATCGTCAAGTGAAATGCTGGCCAGCCCATGTGTTCTCTCCATCCTTAACCCTGGAATTAGCACATTTGGCCGGCATAATGAGGCAGCCGTGAACTAAGCCGTGGTCCAAGAGTGACGACATTTTTTCAGTCGTCGTCACTTTTGAACCTCCTCTTGCTTATCATCGTGTCACAATAAAAAAAAATACAAGTTGTCATATGTAGTTCAACATATGTTTTTTTTACCTTTCCAAACTACACTACTTAAGTGCTTGTATCATAGAAACAAGACAACCAAAGTACATATATCAAAGATACATTGGTACCGGTGGGTGGTCTCGAACTCTTGCTCTCCGGTTTGTGTAACCATTGCACTGCCACTACACCACGGTCGCCTGCCAAAACACCCTAACATTCCAATTGAAACAAATAAATAATACCTTTAAGGGAAACATATTTTTTTAACAGGAAAATCATGTCACCAAAAAGAAAGAACCATTAATCGGATTATTTGTCACATTTGTTTGAACAAACCCTCAACAGGCCTAATATACGAGTATGAATATACATAAGACATCACAATTCTTCATTAAATCAGGCATACACAAACATCTGAGACTGGCGCTTCGCCGTCGCTCTCCCCACTGATGTCTCAAGCAAAAATATACATTTATTATATCAGGAAATATGAATATATTTAAGAATATATTATAATAAATTTGTTATTTTGCCGATTTTACACACTTCACTTGTGATTAATATATCTTTTATTTTTTATTGTCACTCGACACATAACATCACCCACCTGATGTTAAGCTGGAGTTCGGACCATGATTGGAGGTGACTGCTACTACAGTTTAAAAACTGTATAGCAGTCACATACACTATGGTGGGATAGTGGGTCCCGAAACGCGACTAAGTCACTTCACGGTTTGTATACTTGTAAGTGGTAGTACTACCCCGGATCGACAGACTGGGCCTCACTGCTAACTACTCTTTAAAATGTTTCGATAATACCAAAAATAGTAGGACAAGAAGAGGTACAAGAGCACCGATAAGAGACTCTGTTTATGCCGGACTTCACGAAGATTTACGGAAATCCAAGGACGGGAATAACACACGGGTTAACAAAACATTCCACTCGTCGATTAATTATTTTATAAAGAAACGCCACGCCTAACGTACCCTTAAATAAAATGATTAGGTAAGAACAAAGAGGTATAGACCCCGGAAGATAAAAATAACTCTGACATTTAATCCGCGTAGTAACTTGTTTTGTTACCTACTTACTTTCTTATTTATACATATCCTATATAATAAGAATACATATCCTATACGGATATTAAAATTTTAAAATATTACCAATTATGTAAATGACTGTATAGTTGCGCGGACTAACTCTCGTCGCAGTCGTCCAGAGCTCTTTCAATCCGCCGATCCTTATACTACGCTGCTCAAATGTCAGCGTTCTTTTAGTCTGCCGTGATATATACCTCTATTTTCTTACCTCATTATTTTACTTCGGGGTACGTTAGGCGCGTCGTACTCCGAAATAAAATGATAGAACAATTGACAATTGGAATGTTTTATTAACCCGTGTGTTATTCCCGTCCTATAACCTTGGATCTTCCTAATTCTTTGTGAACCCTCTAACCAGCATAAACTGAGTCTCTTATCTGCCCTTTTGTACCTCTTCTTGTCCTACTATTTTTGGTATTAAAGAAACATTTTAAAGATTGGTTAGTGACGGTGCCCACCTAGTCTGCCGATCCGGGGCTCCTCAAATCATTCTTCGTGGTATAGGCGATAAGGGACGCATAAAGCCTCTATGTCTTATGTCTGTATAAAAATTCACCCCAGACATTAATAATTATTAAAAATTTAATGTTAACAAATAATTTAATTTAAATTACTTTTATGATAATAAAGTTACAATACCCGATTGAAGAAATACTAATTATGACGCGCAAACCACACCCATTTATTAGGGTTGAGGAATGAAGGCAATCAACGAAAGCAATATTAATAATCTATATACATTATCAGCCATAACTCTATTCTGATTAATTAGAAAACAAGCTGTCTCGTTGAATTACGCAATCATCAATCATATTGGTATTGCTGTATTTATTATTATTATTTTTTACTTATCTATACTAAGGTACCGATAATTATGATAGAAACCAGACAACCAAAGTACAATTAATTATATCAAAGATACATTGGTACCGGTAACCGAGGGCTCTCGGTTCGCGTGACCGCTACACCACGGTCGCCTTATTACATTTATAAGGAAAGGATCAACGAAGAGAATTGTGAATGTGAAGGAAGCGAGGGAGTTGTATCAGTATCGTGGCATGTGGCGCTCCATTCTCTCTGCTATCCCTGTGAGAAAAAGGCGTGACAATTTGATTGGATCAACGAAATGGTAGAGGTGGTTATTTGTGTCTGAAATAATAAACTTTATGCTTTAAACGGATCGGCAGACTGAGCACCACTCTAAGACAACCAGACAAGCAAATATTCTCCTCTTTTTTAATAATAAATATAATAAAATTTAATTTTATTATTAAAAATTACAAATAAAAGATCTAAAACAAATCTTTGCTCCTACCGAGAATCGACCCCGGAACTTCACGCGTGATAAAAATGCTACGCGTGTCGTAAAAAATGAAAGTTTGTAAAGCGAATATTAAACAAAATACAATATAAATAGTAAAGTTTAGTAACCGCCATGAAAACAATATCTTTGTGGATAAAACTCCCAGTGGGCACATTTTATTGATTATTTCAATTCAAGAAGCTTTATCTTTAATAGTTACTCGTTAACGGCAATAATAAAAATCTTTTTTTATAGTTATACTCTACTATCAAATTCTTGTTCGTATATGAAATAATAGCAACTTTATGTCTCTTGTTTTATTGATGAAAAACCTTATAACGTTGGATATAATCGTTAGAGCCCTGTCATGCGTTTTATTGACAATTCCAATTTAAGTATCGTCGTTACAGGTATTGAAGACATTATTAAAAGAAGCGCGACGTTCTTGCTTTTATTGACTTATTTGTCTTGTTTGTTTTCGTTTATGTTAAGGTCACAACAGATAAGCAAAAGAATTGCTCTGTAAACATTATTTGTTAATTTTCCGGATGTGCATGTATCGGAGATGGGAATACTTATTCTCTGTTTCGTGTATCATGAATTTGGCAGGCGCTACAGCATAAACAGTCTAATGGATTACCATGTATTTATAAGTGTCGTTAAATTCATTTTAAGGCACTAATCAGAAACAAATACAAACAAAAATTGTACCTATATATATAAATAAACGAAAGAATTTTATACAATAAATAAAAACGTATACACATACATATAGCGTGCGTAACTGTTACTTATTCGTAGTTAAACGCGGTCAGTAATATGAAAAGTATCAAAATTATTATAAATAACATTATAATCCAACTAGGCCAACATAGTGGATACTACAACTACTTGCAGTTATTTAACTGTAGTAGCAGTCACCTCATTCTCTTACTATTCTGGCTTAGTTGAAACCAGCAACATACAAGCTGATCTCGAAACGCAAATCAGTCACTTCACGGAGTGGTGGTGGTAGTACCCCGTATCAGCAGACTGGGCACCACTCTTTAATAAGCAGACCCGCAGCAAATATCTGCCTCTTTTTATAATAACAAATAGTTGTTTTAATTAATCAAATTACTATAATTATTAAACATTACAAATAAAAAATGAAAATGAAAAATCAAATTCTGGACTTTGCTCGTAACGAACTGACGTGCTAACTAATAAATACGTCTGTCGTCAAAATTTTTGTTTCTTATTATTGTTTTAGCCGTCATTTCATTAATCCCTAGTTTTTTTCCTGACTCCTGAGGTAACATTAATCTTATTAAACTTAGGTAAGTAGTTTTATTCGAGTCACGTTCGTAGTATTTTGGTTAAACGTGCCTGGCCGTCTGAACGCTTTAAGTATGATGAATACTTACTTAGTCAGAAGAAAGTAACTATCATTTGATTGTACTGTTACACAACAGTCTCACTCACTGTGCCGGCCTAGTTGGAACCAGCAACCTACAAGCTGATCAAAAACGCGGCTAAGTCACTTTATAGTCTACACTTGTAAGTAGTGGTACTACTCCGGATCGGCAGTCTGAGCACCACTCTAAGACAACCAGACAGGGCCGGACCTACTATATGGCTTTTTGGGCTTCAGCCCAGGGCCCCGTGGATTCAAGGGGACCCCCAGCTAAGTCAAGTCAAAGTCAAAAATAGACTATAATGCGAAAAAATCCATAATTTTATAAAATTAAACAGATCGTAAAGTTTGCAGCCCTGCAAATCCTGCGATTAATCAAACCTATTCAAGTCTACGTTCAGGTGTTGGTACTTCGAACTGACTTATTTTTTTTCTTATACTTTGAGTAATTAGGTGGGCCCCTAAGTAGTATTAGCCCAGGGCAATGTATTTCTTTTACTTTCAGGCAGGACATTGTATGACGGGTCCGCAAGTTTATTTGTCGTGAAATAAATAGACTTTAATTAGATTGATAATATATTAAAAATAACTAAATACTAATTACAAAGTCTATATAAATGACAGATAATTTTAATAAAATATATATAATCTATGTGGACGACCTTAAGACGTCCACAATACGATAAATCCCAATAAAAGGTCGGCGGCTTGGAGGCTCACTCGACCAGGGAAAACTGATGACAGGACACGTGGCACCTGGACCCCAAATGTTTGGATGTGACTTAAAGGGTACTCACGCAACTCCTGGAGTCAAATCCCTTCCACAAATCCTTTAATTAAACTGATTGTGGGCTACCAAAATTGTACAATGTTAAAATTCCATTAATCCATAAATTTAATATTCCATATGAATTTGGATGTGAAAATCTTTATGACGTACTTTATAATGAGGCACTGCAAGGTTCTGGGGTTAACTAGCCCCAGAACAAGGCCTATAATAATACTATAGTCAATACAAGACTGGAGGAAGACTGCCGAATTCTGGGCTTTGCCTGCTTATATAGGCATAAAATCTTTCCATTCCAAAATCAAATGAAATTGGTAAAATAATCCAATTTCAAATGTAATAAAAACGATATTATGCCAATAGTGGTCAATTTTTGTGAAATAGCCTTCATACAGGCGTATTTTGGACCAAATTAAGAAAAATACCGGGTTGTCACGTATCAATGACATAAATGTCAAAATATGTAAACAAAGTAGAAAAAGTGTATTATCAGGCTTATTTCAGTGATAATCTAATAAAATAAATAGTGAAATATGTGGAAAAATATAAAGGCTATCGATACGTGAAAACCCGTTTACAGAAGTATATTATAAGTGATAAAAATATTAACATTAAGGTATGTAACGCAATTATTCACAAATAAACACAAATAGAACTAGTATAACATAATTAATTAGCTTAAAAATGAATTATGTAAGACCGTGTAAAAGCACGGCGCTACATATTTATATGTGTTTTATTGTGTTTACTATATAGACTGCATTTTGGTGGTTAAACAAGCAAGCTTAAAACTTAAAAGAAACTTATGTATGACCTAAAAAAACTTTTTTAAACTAATTAGAGTAGGTAGGTACTCGGATAAATAAATAACATATAATGAATAATATGGTTTTTCTTATTGTGGTTTGATATATGACAGCACCTCGCCTGGAGTGCGGTCCATGAATGGACTGCTAATACATTTAAAAAACTTTAAGTAGCAGTCACATATCAGCCTAGTTGAAATCGAATACTTACAAGCTGATATCGATACGCGAAACGTGGCTGAATCGATTTAATAAGTCGTCAGCGCCTTAGACTTCCCCTTGGTTAGAACAGGCGTTTTGACGACAGGCGTGGACGAACGGTTTAGCGACCGGTTTGTTGCGCGTAAAGTCCCGGGTTCGATCCCCGGTCGGAGCAAATATTTGTTTCATAGCTTTTATTTGTAATATTTAATAATATTAAATATTGCAAATATTTGTTAATAAAAAAAAAGAGATGGATATTTGCTTCGGGTCTGGTTATCTAAGAGTGGTAGGCAGTGGTACCCAGTCTGCCGATCCGTGGTAGTACCACCACTTACAAGTATACAGACCGTGAAGTGATTTGGTCACGTTTCGGGATCAGCTTATAAGTTGCCGGTTCCATCTAGGCCGGCATAGTGGATGTGATTGCTACTCACAGTTATTGAATTGTATTAGCAGTGACATTCATTCATGGACCACACTTTGGCTTAACATCAAGCGGGGTGCTGTCATATGTCGAGTCACAATAAAAAAAGGGGAGGCGGAGAAGACGAGTATCAATAACAAAAAAAAAACAATGTGTACGAGTATGCTTGAACCGGCGTTGATCGTTTTACATAAAAATTATTCTAAAAACAAATGAGCTATAAATAAAACGTCAATATTCGCTAACACTACTTTGTACTCTATTTTAAAGGTATATCCGATGCAAAGTTGGACCCTTTTACGTCCTTTTATACCCTTTTGAGGGTTGGATGGGTAAGCGTTCTCGAAGCACTCGAGTTCTGACAAATGACAGCCGAGTAAATCTATCGGTGACAGATGTCAGGTACATGTGTACGCATATTCTAATATAAGATTAAAACCCTGCTTGATGTTAGGCTCTTGTGCAGTCCATGAATACAGGCAGTCTTTAGCCGGCCTAGTGACGGCGACTTGGGCAGCCGTGAACTAACTCGGTTTTTTCAGTCGTCGTCACTCTTGGACCTCCTCTTGCTTCAGGTGGGTCGAGGTCAAATTTCGTGTCACAAAAAAATCATTCACTAGGCTGTTCTATTTGGAACCGCAAACTAAACCCGAAACAAGGCTTGTAAGTTGTGGTACTTCCCCGGTAAGGCCGACTGGGCACCACTGCCAATTACTCTTTAAGAATGTTTGGCAAAAAGAAAGTTTTTTTTATTGTGACACGACATTTGACCTCGACGCGCCTGATGATAAGCAAGAGGAGTTTCAGCGCATCAGCAATTTACGGGGATAATAGTTGAAAATTCAGTCAAGTTTTCAACCAACATTAGTTTACAGTTACTTATAAAATGAAACATGTAGGTAAGCTAGGGTTTCCAACCTTCCCGTTTTCCCAGGACATGTTTTTTTTATTGTTACTCGACATCTAACCTTGACCCGCCTGCCCCAGTAGCCGTCACTATGCCGGCCAAAGGTGCTTCTTCACGCATCGCTTGAAGGATCCAGGGCTATTGGATGGAGAAAACGAACTTTTTAGTTCGGGTGTAGGGTTTTTTAGATGTCTTGGAACGTTCTAGAGTTGTTAGTAGAAATAATAATTTATTTTACGATTACCTATTTCTTAATTTAATTAATTACTTTATAGGAAACTGTAATATTTTCATGGACTTTTTTGCTTGTTTTAAGTGCGTATACATTAAACTAAACTATTCTCTGCTCTAATAGGGCGTCTTGGTTATAAATTGAAATTTCCTGGTATTTTACCTTCTTTTTTATAATGTTTTATTTTACATTACTATACTAAGCTACTAAAGTGCTTGTATCATAGAAAAAGTACATATATCAAAGATACATTGGTACCGGTGGGTGGTCTCGAACTCGTGCTCTCGGTTTGTGTAACCAGTGCACTGCCACTACATCACGGTCGCATTGAAATTTCGCCTATAAATCCCGGTTTTTAGAGTATGCATATGGTAACCCTAAGGTAAGCTGATTCGATGATAATCCTTTGTTCTTGTTCATAATAACTTGGTTATTTTGGGGTACATTGATATAATCGACTATTGTTTAAATTAAAACTAATGAAAAGTATTTTTTATTAAGTCATCTGGTGTTAATTAATGTACTTTTTATGCAATCATTACCTTTTAAATTAGTAATGATTTAAAAGAAAAACTTTACGCATGCATAGAGGTCAGCTGCGCCCAAGAGTCGAACCCGCCGTCTGTCGTCTGTTAATTTGGAACGACCTTTACTGCAATGTGATGCTTGGAATTATTGCTTTGATATTATCCGGGCAATGTGGAAATAAATTAAAAGAAAAAAAGAACTGCAAGATGAAAAGTAAGGATAGAAAAATTTGGACAGCAGGCGTTGTTTGAAGTCGCAGGGTTCAATTTCCGGTTATGTTAATTTTATTACTGATTATTAAAGCAGAGACTTTTATATACTTATAGACTGAGTCATCTGTAAAAGCATAAAATATGATTTTAGAAATAAAAAAAAAACCCGTCAGGCACTATGGACACGACTACTACTACTTCAGACCTCTATCCGTGGCATCAGTCGTTTTTACTTATGGATCGCGCTCTAGCCTTATTTCAAGTGGGGCGTTATCATAAAAAAACGACCTAAAAATAAAAACAAAACATGAAACTTACTAAAAAAATATCGTTTTTGTATTCATTTATTTATTTATTTTACAACTTTATGCACTATGTACAAAGGCGGACTTAATGCCGCAACGCATTCTTACTAGACTACCTTAGAAAAAATTAACGCACTTTTTTGTATGAGGTGCAAAATAAAATAGAAGCATTAAAATCTAAAATTCTAATATACTTTATAATAAATTAGTATACACTAAACATACTACATTCTAAAAATATAATACTTATACACGTAAATAATAATACATATAATACAATAAATACATACACATAAATATACATACTACTTACAGTTGTTGGGAGCTATTTAGGAAATAGGTGAAGACCATCTTTTTAAATAGTGATCTATTTGGGGCTTGTCGGATATCTACAGGCAGGTTGTTCCACAAGTTTGCGGCAACAACTGCAAACTGGTAGTCAGACCGAAATAGTAATGAAATAGTCACTCAAGCCGGAAGCTTCCGGTTCAAAACCAATTTCCACAATCAATGTATCTTTATTATATGTAGTTTTATCATCAACAAAAAGAATAACCTAAGCTAAAGTGCTCATAACTGTAGAGCTTGTTTGAAGAGAATTGTGGATGTAAAGAAAGCAAAGTAATTTTGTCAGGATCGTGGCAAGTGGCATTCCATTGTCACTGCCTATCCCTGTGGAAAAAGGCGTGACAATTTGATTGATTTATAACAAGGGTCTAATCGTGTATAAATTAATTATGGTCAACCAACCACGGTAGCAATTTTGTACAATACATTTCACATAATTCAATACAAGTTCGCTATCAACATCTATTTATTATATTTTAGAATACATAAATATAATTACAATAATTCGTGTGAAAGCGACTAAGGCAACCACATTTTTTTTTAATTTCTGGACACATCTGGACGGATTGTCAGACTGGGCACCACTGCCTACCACTCTTAGACAACCAGACTCGGGGTTGTCTAAGAGTGGTATTAATTTATTCGCCACTTTATTATTCAATATAATTATCAAATATTACAAATCTTTGCTCCGACCGGAAATCAAACACGGGACTTAAGTCAAATTTTACAAGCCTTTTATATAGGAATCCAGTCTGCCGATGCGGGGTAGTACTCGTACCACCACTTACAAGTAACACACCGTGAAGTGACTCAGTCGCATTTTGGCTGACATAGTGGATGCGACTACTACTTACTTATCTTATTGTAGTAGAAGTCGCATTTATTCATGGACCGCACTCCAGGTTAACATCAAGCGGCGTGCAATCAAAATGTCGAGCCACAAGTTCGTACAACCACTTTATTTGTGGTTGTACTTATAACAAGCTATAGACACACTATAGACTATAGATGTATGTAGAGTCTGTCTAAGCCGAAATGACGCACCCCTCCACTGAATTTAAGCACACGTGCGACTATAAAATATGGATTCAATATACCAAAAATGCAATTGTATTTGGTCATTCATTTATTTTATTTTTTTATTTATTGTGACTCGACATATGCACCCGCTTGATGTTAAGCCGAAGTGTGGTCAATGCCACTGCTACTACAATTCAATAACTGTGAGTAGCAATCACATCCACTATGCCGGCCTAGATGGAACCGGCAACTTACAAGCCGATCCCGAAACGTGACCAAATCACTTCACGGTCTGTATACTTGTAAGTGGTGGTACTACCCCGGATCGGCAGACTGGGTACCACTGCCTACCACTCTTTGATAACCAGACCCGAGGCAAATATCCATCTCTTTTTTTATTAACAAATATTTGCAATATTTAATGTAATTATTAAATATTACAAATATTTGCCTTGGCCGGGGATCGAACCCGGGACTTTACCCGCAACAAACCAATCGCTAAACCGTTCGTCCACGCCTGTCGTCGACGAATTTACAGTTAGACAAGCTATACGAGGTAGAAACACGCACTATTAAACCATTATTGACACGAGCTAGAGAGAGCATTATGTAAATGAAGTGGCCTAATGTAGACAAACACTAACACAAATGAAAATGTACTAAATGCAAAATAATGAATTACATTTTGAACTCAATGTATTTGATTATAAGATCATTTTTAAATTGGCATTCCAAATGGATAATGCATCAAATTGATCACTTAAGTTGCCACTTTCCAGGTGATTTATTGCCAAGTGCAACAAGTTGGAATTACTAGGTAACAGATGTTACAAGGTTTAGTTTTGTATTGAATTTACCACGGTATTATTATTTTTTAAATCCCTATTATTTTAAGTGTAAGTTCTTACTTTTAGGCGTTTACTGTAGAATGAAAATCAATCGGCCTCTGTAGAAGCAAATGAAGAGAATTGTCAATGTGAAGGAAGCGAGGGAGTTGTGTCAGGACCGTGGCAAGTGGCGCTCCATTTTTCTGCCTATCCCTGCGGGGAAAAGGCGTGACAATTTTATAGATTGATTGTCCTGTTTCTATGATACAAGCACTTTAGTAGCTTAGTATAGAAATGTAGAACGGAACGGAATTTTAAACGGAAAACAGCTCACTCCGTTAGGAAAAGTTATTTGAATTACAAAAGCCATGAGTTATCAACGGAGCGGCGCAAAAAAAAATAAAGCAACATAAAACGTTTAAAAACTCCATTTTCTATTTTAACGATATTATTTATTTTTATCTAACGCCTACTGCTTTTGAGATGGGCAGAATAAAAAGTTTGTGTTAGCGACAAGCGATCTGTATCTCGTTCCGTTGTATCCCTTGTTCACGCAGGATTCAAAATTGGAACTTTTAACAATTACTGACTTCATTCACTTGTTTCATGACTTTATTATTATTTTCTACATGCCTCTAGTAAGCTACTAAACATGCAGACAATTATAGATATAGGCCAAAACAATTAATAAGGATATTCGGAAAATTATGCAGTAAAACGGCGACCGTACTAGCAAATAGTGGTAGTAGAATGGTCACACAAACCGAGATCTTCCGGTTCAAAACCACTTCGTACTAATGTATCGTTGATATATTTACTTAAGTCTTACTGTTTCTATGATACAAGCACGTTTAGTAGCTTAAAATAGATATTTATTTTTATTTTTATTGTGACTCGACATATGACAGCACCCCGCTTGATGTTAGGCCAAAGTGTGGTCCATGAATGAATGTCACTGCTACTACAATTCAATAACTGTGAGTAGCAATCACATCCACTATGCCGGCCTAGATGAAACCGGCAACTTACAAGCTGATCCCGAAACGTGACCAAATCACTTCACGGTCTGTATACTTGTAAGTGGTGGTACTACCCCGGATCGGCAGACTGGGTACCACTGCCTACCACTCTTTATAATATGTATATGTAAATAAAATTATACGACATACTTACAAACGGCGTCTCGTGTAAAATAGGCTAAAACCGCGCATAAAAAAATACTTACTCAGATTTGTTTTAATCACAGAATAAACCATACGAGTAAGTTTTATGTTATGTATACGAGAACGAGAAATAAATACATTTAAAAGCTGACCGTGTTTTTGGTGACCCCAGGTATCATCACACGCGACACTGTGAGGGTAGTCGTAAATACACGAGTTTACGACTTCTCCCTTTTTGACGGTACGTCGTTTACGTGACAATTATACTTGAAATTGAAATGACGATAGCTAATGAAAATTATTACATGTGATTTTACATTGTTTTCAGCTGTAAATTGTGTTTGGTCGTGAAAGGTTTTATTATTAACACTTACAGCCGGTTGTACCAAAAACGTATCAATTTACGAATTTAGTTTTACTTTATAATTATTCTATTACGTTTACTATTACGAAATCGTAAATTGGGTTGTTAATAATTTTATATCGAAATTACCATTTATATATAATATGTTTTTATCATTAGAAATAACAAAAGTAGAAATAAGTAATAAAAAGAGTGGTGCAAGTGCAACCCATTTTTCTTTTTTTTTCTTTTACTTATACGATACTTTTTACAAATTTGTTTTTGGTACAACCGGCTGTTATACTCATATACAGAAGCCCTAGCCCTAGCATTATGGGCGGAAAAGATATATTTGTGTTCTTAGTAGAAAATACGATTTTTAAATTTAAATTTCGACTTGCCTGATGGCAAGCAAGGAGCAAAAAGGATCCAAGGTTATAGGATCAGGAGGCTAGTAAAGCTTTCCACTTGTTAATTGTTGTGCAAAGAACGACGCGCTGAATCTTTTAATTCGACAGTTGTATCGATCCACAAAATACAGATGCTTACCCGACCTGTGTGGGTATCACGAGAGTAAAAAAGACGAAGTAGGAACAAGGTTAAAGAGCCCAAAAACATATTTTATAGATTCATGGTATGCTGCACTGTAAAACATTATGATACTGCGCTGGTGTCCGTCCATTGTCAGGAAGGAGGTAGGTGATGTAGGCGATAGGTCAAAAATATCGATAGAATTCATCAATAAAATCCAGAAAAGATACGTTGTTTTTTTTTATAACATATGACAGCATCCCGCCTGATATTAAGCAAACTACAATTAAATAACTGTGAGTAGCAGATGCAACCACTATGCCGGCTTCTTATAAACTGATCCCAGAAACGCCACTAAGTAACTTCACGGTCTGTATTTTTGTAAGTGGTGGTTGTAGGCAGTACAACTCTTAAATCGTACCGGATTATACAGGTATCGTAAAACAATAATTCGAGAATAATAAAGGGAATTAATTTGAATTGAACAATATTATTACCATAACAATTATGAAATTACCGCAGAATTATAATAAATTTAGAACTAATTAATATCTCTAGTTCATTTTGAATTCAATATGCAAATTAACCTTTTATACAATATGGAGCAATTTGCTTATGAATATGTATTGTTAATAAACGTTTTTTTTTAAATATAGTTTAGTTTTTTAACGGTAGGTAGTAGTGCCCACAACCGCTGATCTGAAGAGGTAATTGTAACTGGTGGTACTGCCCTAGAAGTGAACTAGGCTGGTATAGTGTAGTTTAATTTTACATCAATCAATCAATCAAATTGTCGCGCCTTCTCCCCACAGGGATAGGCAGAGACTTCAGTCGCCATTACTACACCGGCCAAAGGTGCCTTTACATGCTTTGCTTAATAGTTCCAAGGTTATGGAATGAGAAGAACAAATAACTGCATTCCCTTAAGCTGAATTGTGATCCTTGAGACAAGGCAACTGGGTCCATAATTTCAAGGCAACTTGGTCCATAATTGTCGACAAGCATGAATCGCATCTGCTACGCCAGTCTCGTGCAATTTCCAAGTGATCCCTAAACGACAGGCGTGGACGAACGGTCAGACATTGGTTTGTTGCGCGTAAAGTCCCGGGTTCAATTCCCGGTCGGAGCAAATATTTGTTTTATAGCTTATATTTTTAAAATAACAAAATATTTTGAATTAAACAAAAATGAATTTTATAAAATATTTGTTAATAATAAAAAAAGAGAGATATTTGCTTCGGGTCTGGTTATAAAAGAGTGGTAGGCAGTGGTACCCAGTCTGCCGATTCGGGGTTACTACTCCACCACTTACAAGTATACAGACCGTAAAGTGATTTAGTCGCATTCCGGGATCAGCTTGTAAGTTGCCTGTTCCAACTAGGCCGGCATAGTTTATGTGACTGCCACTTACACTAATTGAATTGTAGTAGAAGTGACATCCATTAATGGACCACACTCCAGCCTAACATCAAGTGGGGTGCTGTCATATGTCGAGTAACAATAAAAAAAATTAAAAAACCCGACCTAATTATCTTTACACTTTAAACGTATAAATTTCGCCAGGGCTCATGTGTCTAAATATCAGCTTTAAGACGCATTTTCACGAATTTCTTTTCATAAAAGATTTCTAAGAAATCAGAAATGTATGAATTGGAAACGAATATACATTTTTATTTCCTTTTTATTTTAATTAAATCTTATTAACGATGACAAAATCTACCTGTATAATACCTATTTTGAATCGGATTTGAATACAACAGAAAGCTCAGGTGTAACTTAAAAAAACGAACAAATAAAGAATTTTTATAAATACGTGTAATTTTTCATGACAGTAAATCACTAAATCGAATACTTGTCATCAGTCGTTTTTCGTCCTTAATACTTCGACTGAGAGTTGAAAATCTAGTACAAGGATATGTTGTATAAAAATTGTTGATTTTACCCAACATAACGTATATAACGTGCTTATGAATATTTTTATCATTGTAACTGAAATATATGTACAGCTGAATGAGTTACTCCTTCAATAGAAAAGAAATGAACACGATTTAATTTGTTATTATTGTTAAACGAAATATTTGATTGGGTATTTGACACTAAAAGCAGAACGAATGAAAAAACGAAGTAAAAGAATGCCAAGTAGGCCGACAGCTTTTTTTATTGTGACACGACACGAGTGGGAGAACCGAGCTTGTTCACAGCTGCCTCAGTCGCCATCACTATGCCTGTTATTGAATTGTAATAACAGTCACCTTCGTTCCCGGAACGATCTCCAACTTAATTTTTTTTTTTTATTGTGACTCGACATATGACAGCACCTCGCTTGATGTTAAGCCAAAGTGTGGTCCATAAATGAATGTCACTGCTACTACAATTCAATAACTGTGAGCAGCAATCACATCCACTATGCCGGCCTAGATGGAACCGGCAACTTACAAGCTGATCCCGAAACGTGACCAAATCACTTCACGGTCTGTATACTTGTAATTTTAGTTGAGATGCTCTACTCGTAATATTATTTCATGTTATTATATATGCTACATATTCTACATATTAGGATGACATTATGAAAATATAGCGTGATGAGGTTTTTAGGTTTTATTTTGTTTTTATTTATTATTTTCTATTTTGTTTTTAACATCTGAATCTGCAACTGTGTCAAATTGTACAATGAATTGCCGAAAAATATTCTAAATGAAGCTTTGTTTGATAATTTTGAAACTAGATAGAGAATTCAAATATAACGTACTTAATGCCTATATCCGGCTGCAATAGACATACATTTTTAATTATTAATGAATACGACGTGTAAAAATGCAGTGTATCTGCCTACTTATTTAATATAAAAATGGAATGAAATGAATGGGTATTCTAATTATTCTTAGTGCGAATAGGCTGGAGTGCGATTAAAACTGGCATAGCAGTGCCATCTAATTTGCCGCTAACTTTGAGGTTTATTCCGAAATGATACTAAGTAGTCGATGGTTCACGTCAAAAACAAACTAAAGTAAACGAAACACGATAACGAATTGAATACCAAACGAGTAGCATGTATACGCATAAATTTTTATCCATTTTCACGAAAAATCTCGTCCCTATTCTGATATGATAAACAGTAGGTATTTCATACAATATACAAAACCACATTTGGGATGTGAAGAGTAAAATTTCAATATTATCTATTGCCGAGTCAAATGGTATAATATTTCATTGTTTGTTGCGATAGTAGTAAGATAATAAAGTCTGCATCTTGTGAACTGCTTGTACGTAAAGTAAATGTACAAGTACAAGTAGGTAATCACTCTTCAAACGTATTTTCTAAAGTTTTGCGCGAACATTGTTAAGAAATATAAGGTATTAGCGACGACGTTTTAAAGGCTTTGTATGTTTTCCTATATTTCCTTTTAGTAACATATAGTACTATAGACTGTCTAAGTCGAAATGAAAAGGATGGAAAGGAAACAGTACATGGAAAGGATAAGTGAAAGTAGATTTTATAAATCTGATGTCTTTTTCAACCAAATGTCTCCCACATTCTCAGGAAAGCTGGGTTGCCTACTGCCCATAAACGTAGAGCTTGTATAAAGAGAAAAGTGGATGTCAGGGAAGCGAGGGAGTAATGTCAAGTCAATTGGCGCTCCATTGTCTTTGCTATCCCTGTGGGAAAAAGCGTTACAATTCGTTTGATTGAGCTTTTTCAATCATCATCATCATCAGCTAAAAGGCGTGCACTGCTGAACATAGGCCTCCCCCTTAGAACGCCATTTTGAACGACAAGATGCCAGCTTTTTTTAATATTGGGCTAAAAAAGCTTAGGTACAAATTCAGTACTAGATATAACAGTACTGAATTTTTTTATTTTTTATTGTGACACGACATTTGACCTCGACCCGCCGATGATATGCAAGAGGAGGGCCAAGAGTGACGACGACTGAAAAAACCGAGTTAGTTCCCGGCTACTTAAGCCACCGTCACTATGCCGGCCTAAGGTGCTTCTTCACGCATCGCTTGAAGGATCCAAGGTCATAGGATGGAGAGAACACATGGGCTGGCAAAGCATTCCACTTGTCACTGGTTCTGCAAAGAAAAGACGCACCGAACTTTTTAGTTCGACTGCCGATTCGATCGATAGAATGTGGATGCTTTCCCTGATCTGTGCGGGTATTACGGGTGTGAAAGGACGAGGTAGGAACAAGGTAAAGAGCTCTTCGGAACATCTCCGTGGTATAGGCGATTTATTAAGTACTTCAAGTAATATATGTGCCATTCTTAATTCTGTACTTGTGAATTAATTTCATTCAATCTTCATTGCTATTTTATAGAGTAAAAATAACCCAGCATTGGAGTATGCCAAAAAATATTTTTAAAAATGACCTATCAAAATCTCAGTACAAGTGTCATCTGTCCCTTTGTGAATGTCACGTCGTGTTATTGTTATTGAAAGACGAAGATACTATTGTCATTTGAAATGGTCCTTCGAGCTGGATTAAA
Source organism: Tinea trinotella (assembly GCA_905220615.1). NCBI lineage: Eukaryota > Metazoa > Arthropoda > Insecta > Lepidoptera > Tineidae > Tinea > Tinea trinotella. Next base: position 9,835,872 of record HG992314.1, read on the forward strand.
TTGTAATTGATCACTGTCTTACATTGACAGTTTGACAGAAGCCATTACTTGATATTGTACAAATTAATGGTCTTTAGTTTTAGCTGAAGTATTTCTAACTGAAAAAATAGTGCAATGAATATTAATAGTAAAAGTTTAATTCTGAATGAATATTAATTATTTGGATCACACATTTATGAATAAAAAAACAAGATTTATGAACTATTAAATTTGTCTAAAACACATGTCCCTCAGGAATAAGAAGAGATAATAAAGCGCCACGTTTTAAAATCCTGATACAACTCTTTCGCTCCCGCATCTAACCCGTTAACTTTCTCACTGTCCACTGTAAAAAGACTGTAAGAGACCCCTACCTTCAACGACCCTACGTCCTCTCGCTACAAACTATTTTATTGTACCGCCATTCCCTAGTATCCTAGTGGGCATCTCTGAAACCTGAAAAAAATCCTCATAATTTCCACTTTGATCCTCTATGTCATGGAGAATTATATTGACCGCAATAATAATAAAGATATTAAGCGCTTAACACCAATCCACTTTTCCATTGCTCTCGTAATGTACAACTCAATTCACAAAATCAAATTTTGAACGATTCACGCGGCATAATGCCTTCATGACATGCCATGACGTGTCATTATCATACTGTTTCGACTCGCATGAATACTACGTATATGCAATAAATACCCAGTACTTAACAGACTATGATTTTTTAAATTTATTCCTGTTTTAATTTCAGTTTATTTATTTATTGTGACACATTTTTGACGACAGGCATGGCGTAGTGGTAGCAACCAGTCCGTTTCGTGGGTGTCCCGGGTGCGATTCCCGGTCGAAGCTAATATTTTATTTGTAAGCTTTTATTTGTAATTATTAATAATAAGATTAAATTTGTTAATAAAAGAAGTCAGATAATTGCTTCGGGTCTGTTTGTCAAAGAGTGGTAGGCAGCGGTGCCCAGTTTGCCGATCCGGGGTAGTACCACCACTTACAAATATACAGACCGTGAAGTAACGGGATCAGCTTGTAAGTTGTCAGTTTCAACTAGGCCTGCTTAGTGGATATGACTACTACTTACAGTTATTGCACTGTAGTATCTGTGGACCGCACTCCAGCTTAACATCATATGCTCGTACAATAAAAAAAAACTCGACTTACCTGATGAAAAACAAAAGGAGCAGTTTACGATTGCTTCAAACTTATTGTGCCAGCCATAAATAAATAACGCGCCGTATTAACAGAACGCGGCTGGTGATCCCTACTTGTGTCAAGTATCACATAAGTAAAAGGACCAGGGAGAAGTTCTTAAAGAGTTATTCGAACATTCTACATGGTAAAGGCAATAGATTAAACTTTTTAGAATAAAAATGGCTCAAAAAGCATAATATTCCAATTTTTTGCGATCCCATTTTATTGATCAATAGAGATTAATAATATTTTATCGTGAAATATGCAATAAAGTAGACAATCCGCTAAAAGCTCCCTGGCCTCAAATTGATTTGTCGATATACAAATTGGTATGTATACGATCTTCTAAAATTATTGTATATTAAACTCATTCTCATAGCAATAAACTTAGTTTCGGGTTTAAGGTTACAAAGCCTCTCAAAGTCCATAAGTTTCAGCTATAAATTCACAGGTTCACTTCTAATTCGTGTTGGTATATAATATTGCTTTACAAATACTAATGGTCTTACTACAAAAATATTTAAAACGGTGTTTAAATATTTGTATGCAGTCAAATGTCTTTTCTAGTACTAGATTGACCTTAGTAATGTTAAATTCCTATCTAAAGTGTATTAATTTTTGGTGGTAATGGTTAATGTTAAAATAAATAAATACACTATTTTTATATCTTTATCACAATAATTTTATCTTTACACCATTACGTTTCCTATCCTGTTCTGAGAAAGAGACGTATAATTTTACTTGATATTCAAAAACGGGGAGAAAAACGATTTTACAAAAACAGTCAAAAATGAAATGGAACATTTTGTTAAATTATAATTACTTTGCTGTTTGCACATCGTTAATTAACTACCAAAATGCTGACTCAAGTATTTCTCCGCTGAAAGCTCTCTGGCCTCAAATTGATTTGTCGATTTGATTTTTATTAGCTTTACAGATGCGATCAAAGGGAGAAATCGAAATTTCACGGATTGATACACCGAAATACAATATTTATAAGCCAGTCCCTTTTTATAAGATATGAATAGGCACAAAATTTACGAGTATTGCTTACGATAATAAAAGTTTTGAAAACTAGTTTACAGTGAACAAACTATTGTTCATTGGAATATACAGTGGACGACTCCAATTAGGTTTTGCGTTCGTCGCTCACGAAGAACACCAGGTTAGACAGTTCAACACCATCATTATCATCTGGAAGAAGGCTGAATATAGGGGGAAGGGGAAGGGGAAGGCCCTTGCATCCACCAGTATTTTGTCGTTGACTTTTGGCAGGTTCGTCATAATCCCCACGCTTGGCAGGCGGCTTGGGGATCGCAGTATATTAGCCGCACATTAAGAGGGCGCTACTGCCCATCCTCCGGTGAGACTGGTGGAGTTTTTAGACGAGGCAGGCCTAGGGGGGTGTTTTCCGACCAAATAGGAGACATCCTCAAAAAAAGCTAGCTAGGCTTCAAAGAAAGCTAGGTTGCCTGGTGTTCATAACCATAGAGCTTGTTTAAAAAGAATTGTGGATGCAAGAGAAGCGAGGGAGTTGTGTCAGGATCGTGGCAAGTGGTGCTCCATTGTCTTTGCCTATCCCTGTGAGAAAACGGCGTGACAATTTAATTGATATATTACTACTTTATTATGTAAACTAATTATTGTTTGTTTTTAATTGGCACACCACCTGATCATAATCATGGTAAAGTGCGATTTATTTATTTAAAGAGGTATTTTCTGGCGCTGGTTAATATCTGCAGGCAGCTGCTGCATCCGCTCTGAATGCCTCGCTGTACTCTGGCAATACAGAAAAGCCGGTCTCTCAAAATTTCGTTTTTGATCTTTTCAATTTATTCTTTAAAATTCCTAATACTATTATTAAAAATAAACAAAGACTGTATGTGAGCTGGTCATGGCACCGAAGAACTGTGTTTAAAGTGAATAAAAAGCGAAATCACATCCTCTTGCTAAGATATTTATTTAACGACATCCTTATGTCAAAAAAACATTCAAAATATTGAAAAAATATATATTATAAATGTTTAGGAACAACTATTAAATATTTAATTTATCATCAACAGATCTTACCTAAATGCAATACATTTTACATACTTCCTACAAATGTAGGAAATGTCTCATAAAGAAAAGCCGATTTGTTTTTAGAAAGCTAGTAATAAATCTATTTTAATATTAAAAATATCAAAAATCCCAAAACACAAAGGTAAGCGTAAATCAAATCCGAACGAGTTCGACTTTGTAAGTCCACAGTCCTTGCCAACCAACTTACATAAAACAAAGGAAAACTCACATGATGTAAGGTGGTTTTACGTCCAGTCCTCACAATAAACGTCGATAAGCCTTGTTTGTTTTGTCCACATAACAACGCCACTTGTAACTGAACACTTTAATTTTGCCCAATATAACTTATATCAAATGAATAAAGACTAAATTCCAGTGGCAAGTATAAATTGAAATGACTCCGAGTACGCTTGAAACATTTATCGTTCTTCCCATATGTGCGAATGTGTAAACGAATAAAATCAGAAAAAATATTTTGTGATTACAAAAAAACCTTTAACAAGCGATAGCTTTTTTGTTTCTGTTTTATTTTAACTTTTTATTATGGTTTGACATATGACAGCATCCCGCCTACAGTTAAATAACTGTTAGTAGCAGTTAACTAAACCGGCATGCACTATACCGGCCTAGTTGGAACCGGCAACTTAGAAGCTCATCCCAAAAAGCGACGAATTCACTTTCAGTCGGTATACATGTACTCCGGATCGGCAGACTGGGCACCACTGCCAACAACTCTTTGACAACCAGACCCGCAGCAAATATCCACCCACTTTTTTATTAACGAATATCTGTAAATTTAATCAAATAATAAAACATTACAAATAAAGGCTATTAAACAATTATTTGCTCCGACCGGGAATCGAACCCGGGACTTTCCGCCTAACAGACTGGTGTGTCGCGCCTGTCGTCATAAATACGTCACTTTCCTATTTCACACAGCATTAAGAATACAAAAATTTTGGATCATAAAATTCTACATAAATTTAAATTCTACATCATTTATATAAATTCAGCTCTACAAGTGAAGTCAGTTTGTCAGCGAAACTGCAAGCGATTGAATTTTAAACTCAACCATGTAATCACGATAAGATTGTGTATCATCAGGCGGGGTGCCGCTATAAAGGCCATTTCGATAATATATATACCTACTTATAATACAACTATACCTACTTCTTAATATTGATAATATTATAACTTACTCGTATATGTGAAATATATATATAGGGATAACTGTGAAGTTTATATTTCAGTTAATATTGAAAGCAACGTAAATAACAATTTAATATTTATAAGGCACTCTGGAAGGAAATAATATTATGATTTGTTTGAAATGCATAAACATTAATATGTCTTTAAAGTTTCAAGACTTAAGAAAACTATATTTTATTATTTTTATATAAAATATACTATTTACGATATAATATAATATTTATTTAAATTAATGCATATATAAAGAAATATAACACATTGATAAGAAAAAAAAAAAAAAAAAAAAGAAAATTAACTATTTATATACTATTTTATGTTTTATATATTCACATTAATTATCACACCTGAATTCCCACGGGGAGAGGCAAAGACAATATGAAGAGAATTTCTAGTAGCTTAGTGGTCGATAAGAGGTTCCGCAATCCAAGAGCTCCCGGTTATAAGCCACTTGTATCTTATAAATACTATACCGGTACCATAACATTGTATCTTTGATATATGTATTTTGCCATCCTGTTTCTATAATACAAGCACGTTTAGTAAAGAAATCGATGATTGTCACGCCTTTTTCCTACAGGTATCCAGAGATTCTGACTTGCCACGATCCTGACACAACTCTCTCGCTTCCCTTACATCCATAATCCTCTTCAAACTAGCTCTACGATTATGGACTACCAAGCTTTTTTGAGGACGTATTATAGATGTTAGAATTGTAGATGTTAGGGAGGCAAGGGAGATGTGCAGGGTCGTTGCAAGTGGTACTCAATTGTCTTTGCCTATCCCTATGGAAGAAAGGCATGACGATTTGATTGATTGATTACTAGATGCCGCAAAATCATCGCACTATCGGATCAAGCTATATATTATTTGCAAATGGTGGCTAATGTCAATTCTTTTTTGACATTTGTGAAATCTTATAAAAATGCTTGTGTTTTACGCTACAAACTGTTAATACAAATTTGTTTTCCCTTTTCCCAAAACCACGTACAAATATTTATCAAACCCTCAATAAATAAAATCGACAGTCAGTTTCCGAAACGGCAGTTCATTATTTGCAACTCCGCGCCCTCGGAACTCGATCCAAACGATGCAATTGGCGATACTTTGCAACTACACAGGAACTTTTCGATTACTCCGCTATTGCGGCACTGGAAAGTCATTTAGTATTCGAATAGATTGATAAAACTTTTGTAATCTGCATTCGAATTCGATTAAGTGCTCTGAAGTGCTTCATTTCCATTAAAATTTAACTTACTTCCCCGTATAACGTGTGGTTTCATTCACTAAGCCAATTGATTTAATTTGCCGTTTTAAACGAGATTAACTTTAATACTTATTGAATTAAAACTAATAAGTACCAAATAACTTAATAAATTTATTTATATTTTTAAATCAATGCATACACGGCGACAGGCGTGGACGAACGGTTAGCGATTGGTTTGTTGTGCGTAAAGGCCCGGGTTCGAATCCCGGTCGGAGCAAATATTTGTTTCATAGCTTTTATTTGTAATATTTAATAATTATAATAAATATTGCAAACTTTTTTTAATTAAAAAAAGAAGTGGATATTTGCATCGGGTCTGGTTACCAAAGTGTGGTAGGCAGTGGTACCCAGTCTGTATACAAGTATACAGACCGTGAAGTGATTTGGTCGCGTTTCGGGATCAGCTTGTAAGTTTCCGGTTCCCACTAGGCTGGCATAGTGGATGTGATTGCTACTCCCAGTTATTGAATTGTAGTAGCAGTGGCATCCATTCATGGACCCCACTCCAGCTTAACATCAAGCGGGGTGCTGTCATATGTCGAGTCACATCATGTAGGCTTTATAACAGTAATAGGAAGACAGTTATTAGCCTTGTGATAACCAATGCACCACACCTTCAAAGTCATACTACAAAGGCTTGGTATACTGTGTTTTTTCTTACTTGGCTCAAGTCGTAAACAACTATTTAAATTAGCATTTCCCATGTCCTTTATCTAAGAAAACTGTTTATTATTATTTTAGAGAATAGAGAAACACAATGTATAATAATAAATGCACAAAAAAAAATCACAAACACATACATTATTTTTATCAAAAACCATTTATATGGAAACGGTAAATTTACAAATGACAAATGTTTTGCCCCAATAATAATAGTATCATTTTCACAGTACATACATACATATTTATACAGTACATTTTCATGTAATTCATAGTACATTTCATGTACATTTTCATAATTCAAGTATTGTATGAGGAGAATTGTGTCAGGATCGTGGCAATTGGCGCTCCGTTGTCTCTGCTTATCCCCATGGGAAAACGTCGTGACAATTTGGTTGATTGATTGATTGATAAGTATTAATTCGCGTCAGTATTAAATGTTTATTATCGTTAATCCGTAATTAAGTTTGTTTACTACTTTTGCCAAGTAAGAAAAAATGTACAGTAAAATATAATATTATCAAAATTGTTCACTAAAAAATCCAAAATAAAAGTGAACGCTGAGCTGGCAAAGCTATTGCCCCGTTCCTGTACCTTTATGCATGCGATGCATTTAATCCTATTGACTCTGAAAGTCTACGCCGAAATTCAATTTTGTCTAAATCTCATATAGGATAATCGCCCCTCAATGCCAAACGTCCGGTTCGGTGCTAACGTGATCGATTCGCCAATATTCGGCGTTTACATCCGAGTTTGGGGTTCAAATCAATTTTAACACAATATAAAATTTAAATTTGTATATTTTATTTGTGGCTGATATATAACCTGCTGTTAGGTCTATGAATAGAGGCGACAGTTAAATAACTGCAAATAGCAGTCGCATCCCTTATGCCGGCCTAGTTATCATTATATTATATCTTCCTCAATAAATTAACTTTTAAATTTAATGAAAAAATTATTATGAATTTCAAAGTACAAATAAATAATCTAATAAGAGTCTAAAAATCACTAATTTGACGATTCCTTTCTCACAGGGATAGGCAGAGACATTAGACACTTTTCACGATCCTAACACAACTCACTTGTTTCCTTTACATCCACCATTCTCTTCATACATGCTCTTTGATTATTATAGGCGATGTTGAACCCTTCAAATTTATATTATTGTCCCCCATTTGATCAAATACATAATCTTCTGGATAGTTCCTGGTTTATTTTTTGACTTGCATCCTTTGAATTATAATCTCTTTCGCCAATCTCCTTTCTTTTTGACTCGATATTTGACAGCACCCCGCTTGGTACTAAGCTGGAGTGCTTGTACAGTTAAATAACTGCAAGCAGCAGTCGTATCCACTACGCCGTTGCTAGGCAACTATCAAGCGATTCCCTAAACGCGACTGTGTCACTTCACGGTCTGTACAGGATCAATATTAGTATGTAACATCCTATTAGATTCCTCGTATTTCTTACTATTATTATACTTGTAAGCAGAAGGGAGTAGTATAAAGTCCTTAAAGTTACTTAGTCGCGTTTCGAAATCAGCTTGTAAGTTGCTGGTTTGAAGTAATTTGGTAAAATGAATGTGAAGTGAAGAATGTGAAGAAGACTAAGTCACTTTACGGTCTGTACACTGTCTTTTAGACATTCATTCTTTCATGTGCGTAATGTACACAAGGCGACCGTGGTGTAGTGGTAGTGCAATGGTTATACAAACCGAGAGCACGAGTTTGAGACCACTCACCGGTATCAATGTATCTTTGATATATGTACTTTGTTTTTATGATACAAGCACTTTAGTAGCTTAGTATAGAAATGTAAATAAAAAATAAAATAACATTATTTTCAACATCCTAATAGATACCTTTACAGTGAAATCCGCACGTCAATACTGAAGTGACATCCAATGTAAACTGGATTCTAATCCACACACTCTCTCCTAATTCCCTTAGAATTCAATAGTCATTATAAATTAAACCGTTTTAAATCCTAACCCTTTAAGAATAAAGTCGAAAATGTAATCAATAATGTACCATACGAATAACAAGAAGTTAAGTTTGAGAACAACAAAAAGCAATTTCCTCGGGCCTACTGCTCTCAGCTATTTCTTTAGGGTAGAACCCCATTCTAACTGAATATATCTAAGTATTTGTTTAGCTTTTGCTTTTTAATTGTAATTAATTTTTCTATCAGGTGACCCTGTCATATGTTAAGCTGGAGTGTGGTTCATGAATATAGTACAGTATAGTACAGTATAGTATGAATATAGTACATGAATAGTACAGTTTAATGGTTGCAAGTTATTAAATAATTGTAAGAACTGCCAACTGTTCATCTTATCTCGAAGAGCTACTGGCGGTCTCTAACTTTACGGTTTGTACCTACACTTGAAAGGGTTGGTACTATCCCGGATCTGGCAATCTACCAAAATCACCTTTGGCCGGCATAGTGACGGCGACTCAGGTCTAAGAGCGTCGATAATCATAAAAACAAACTCGTATCCTATCGAACTGTATCCAAAAAATACTTAAAGAAATAAATGCTATCGTAGATCATGTGATTCAACGCCGTCACTTCCAATGTTTCTTAAGTTTTTTTATTTTTTATTGTGACACGACATCTGACCTCGAGTCAATTCCCCCCTGCCCCAGCCGCCGCCACTATGCCGGCCTAAGGTGCTTCTTCACGCATCGCTTGAAGCATCCAAGGTCATAGGATGGAGAGAACACATGGGCTGGCAAAGCATTCCACTTGTCAATTGTTCTACAAAGAAAAGACGCACTGAACTTTTTAGTTCGACTGCCGATTCGGTCGATAAAATGTGGATGCTTTCCCCGACCTGTGCGGGTATTACGGGTGTGGAAGGACGAGGCAGTAACAAGTCTATATAAGTCCTAACAAATCCGCTTAGATTGTGATTCTAAACTTTGCTTAATGCAACCTGTCTTCAAGGTCTATCTGAGAGCCATAATTCATTCAAAATTCATTTTTATTAACAGTTTATTGAAACTCAATGTTCTAATGAATAAAAGTTGTTTTTGACACTAACAGCGACCGAGTAACTTTTTGACAAATGGGAATGAATTTTGTTGTCATTACATATACCATTGAAATTACGCAGTCATCCTCCGGGACATTATCCTAAAAATACTAAAATAAATAAATCATAGGTCATTTGCAATGTTTCTTAAATTTTTCAAATTAAGTCTTAACAAATCCTCTTAGAACTTTGAGTAGCCTGATGATTGTCAAGAGCAAGTTCAAGAGCGTCGATTACCATAAAAACAGACTGGTTAAACGATTGTCTCAATCGAAGTCACGATACTGATTACTGACCGGGACTTTATCCTAAAATCACTTAAATGATTATTTAGCGGAGCATTATTCCACTAGTTAGAAAAGTAAAGGAGTACTCCCAGCTATACGGGTGTTGCGTACAGGGCTCAACTGCCAGTGCTCAGGGCCAGTGACGTCTTCTCATTGAAGCGCATATATATTGATTACTTTGTCGGTAAATCGTTTGCGAGATATTGGACGCGCAATGCAACGCCATCTAGCGGTGGCATGTAGCGATCGCTACAATTAAATAAAATCAACATGCAATGAGACAATGAAGCGCCACTTGCCACGGTCCTGACACAACTCCATCGCTTTCTTCACATCCACAATTCTCTTCATACAAACTCTATGGTTATGGGCACTAGGCAACTCAGCTTTCTTAATGATGTCTCCGAAAAAGGTGTGACAAATTGATTGATTGAATAAATAATTATTTATAATAAATAAATGTGTTCATAGGACATGAGATTCAACGCCGTCATTTGCAATGTTTCTTAAGTTTTTCAAGATAAGTCTTAACAAATCCGCTTAGATTGTGATTCCAAACTTTGCACAATGCAACCTGTCTCCAAGGTCTATCTGGGAGCCATAATTCACGTAGATTTCTGACAGACGGGCATATTTACTACCGTTTTCTGAACATACGGACGCTTGGAGATTTATAACATTTTCCTAAAGGATTTCAGAGATATTGTCATATGATTAGATTTAGAAATTCGTGGTTATATTATCTTTATTACTTTTTTTATTTTATTGAGGCATAAATATGACAGCATCCTGCATGATTTTAAGATGGAGTCATATTTCGAGTCAGAATAAACAAAATGACACTTCTTCATGCCCACAGGGAAAGACAGAGAAAATTCAGTGGCACTTTTCTTCTTCTTGCAACTTTTAGTAATGCAAAACAAATAAATAACAAAAGTTATCATATTGAAGCGTCGCAAAAGTTAGCAACGCGTGAAAGCCCAGGTTCGATTCCCAGCCAGAACAAAGATATGTTTTATATTATTTATTCATGGACCTTACTCCAGATTAACGTGAGATGGGGTGATATCACAAGTGCAGACACAATAAAAAAGCTTTTACACAAGTTTAGAAGCTTTTAGTCATTATAATCAGAAATATGATGAATCTATAAATGTATATTGCGCTAGCACAAAGACCGATTTCTCGAGGCCCAATGTGACCCAATTTAGGGATCCGGGACGTCCTTATACCTATAAGTATAGTTATAAGTAAAAGATATATACGCACATTTCATTGGCTAATAATACTAAGCTTTTGTTTCACGTATACCATTATTTATGAATTAAACAAATTTGAATGCGGCTTACTATTGCGTTTATTTTGGTTTTTAATTTTACAATTTTATTAATATTATTCCGACGTTTCGAGAGCTTTGCAGTCATCGTGGTCACGGAGAGACTCAAATAAACTAGATAGTAAGCTCCATAAAATTTGTTTAATTCATTATTCGATGTTCACGCAAATCTAAGAAAATACTATATTTTCTGTGATTTTGCCTGTATTAAAAAAAAATTGCGGTTTACTATTGCATTTATTTTAATATTTCTAGCCATTGGTCTAGTGACTGTTGTGTTGGTCGTCTCATTTGCATTTTTTTTTTACTTTTAGATGGCTTCACAAAAGATTAAAACGTCGCCGTAGAATTATAATAAATAAACACGACAGTAAACCGCTAAAATATTTTCATTTTATTTATATGTTCTCTTTTAATAAGTTGTGTTGTTTAAAGTAGGTAATATATACAATTATGATTAATACTTCTCGATTGTAAATACGAATAAATGCGGCGTAGGGGTTCAAACAAACTGAGAGTTACTGGTTCAGAAGCACTTGCCAGTATCAATATATCTTTGATACATGTACTTTAGTCGTCCTGTTTTTTTATAATCAAGCACTTTTAGTAGCTTAGCATAGAAATTTTAAAATAAAAAAAATAAAATAAAGACATATTTTAAACTATATTGAAATTATATTTACACACACGCAATATTTTACAACCTTAATTTTATTTTTCTTTCTGTTTAACGTGTGTTAACATGTAAAAGCGACTGTTAATTGCCACGATTCTGACATAACTCCCTGGCTTCCATTACATTCTCAATTCTCTTCATACAAGCTCTAAGGTTATGGGCACTAGGCAACCTAGCTTTCTTGAGGACGTCTTCGATTTAATCGTAAACCCCCTTCTGGGCCTGCCTTGTTTAACGCATCCATCCACATCAAATTTATAAATTGCTTTCGTCAATCTACTTTCACTCATCCTTTCCATGTGCCCAAACTATCGAAGCATACTTTGTCAATCCTTATCACTACATCTTCTTTTAAACCACATCTATCGCGCAATGTGCTATTCCTCATTCTATCCGCTATCGTCACTTCACATACATTCTTAATGAACGCATTTCATTAAGAAATGTATGTAGGCGACTTAGGCATTGGTTGCCTAAGTCGCCGTCACTATGTCGGCCAAGTGAATATTAACTTATATAATAAAAACAGATTTAAAAAACATTTTACGAAAGTTAAAATGTATAAGGCACAATTTTCAATCAAGATGTTTGGCCGTCCGAACAGCGTCGGCTGCGATGTGAAAAGTTGGTGGCTGTTAGACACACCTGGCGCTGAATCAACCGCCCTATCTAATGCCACAAAAGTGTTCTCACTGTTGTATTCAAATTCAATGCTTGTTGCCAATAATGAGACGCAATGCGGCAGACGTGCCCCTTGCTTGAACATCTCGAGTGATTTATTTAGGGATATAGCTTGTACTTTTCCAAAAGTATTTTCTGACAATATAATGCATCTCACGGGCGGGACAAAGTTCCTCCGAATATGTTTATGACAACTTTTTACAAATACACAAAATAGGCCCTTATTGGAAATTGAATTATACTCGTAGCGTTCATCTGTAACGATTTTTTTGACATTTCTGTTCTAAGCCACTAAACATGCTTGTATTATAGAAACAGGAAGATCCGGGGTTCCGTTATGCGGAAGGCTCGGGTTCGATTCCCCGTAAAATAAATAAATATGCTCAGGGTCTGGTTTTCAAAGAGTAGTAGGCAGTGAAAATCTGGAGACCTTGATGGTGGACCATTAGGATGCAAGGTAATGTATAAGATATGATGATGTAAACTATGATGCTTGCTATAAGGCTCTTATCAAACGGAAGACCTAAATGAAGTACCTGATGATGCACCATCAGAATGCAAGGGATATTTAAAAGATATATTCTCCGTCAATTATGGATTCTAACTATGAGCCTTAAGCTAAGTCGTTATCAAATTGAAGACCTGAACTACCTGATGATGACCAAAGGATATGTAATAAATGTATAGTTCGTGTCACGTGAGTTGGCAAGAGTCGTCAGATGCGCAGAAGTCGTTCTTTAGGTGTGTTTAGGAACGCGGGGGACGCGGGAAACTCAAAACTCAACTCACTCGCGTTTCCCCCACAGGGATAGGCAGAGAAAATGGAGCGCCACCTGCCACAATCCTGACACAACTCTCTCGCTTCCTTCACATTCACAATTCTCTTCATACAAGCTCTATGGTTATGGGCACTAGGCAACCTAGCTTTCTTGAGGATGTCTCCGATTTGGTCGGAGAACACCCTTCTGGGTCTGCCTCGATTAACGCATCCATGCACATCAGATTTATAAATATTTTCGTCAATCTACTTTCACTTAAACTACTATTATTATTTTTTATGAATCTAAAGAGACCCTTTTTTATTGCACGGCCAGTGTACATGCGCAAACGTTCCCCCACTACGTTAGATACTTGCCAAATTACGTGACGCGAACTATAACTATGGTGATTTAACTGAAATTGTTTTTACTATTAACCTGGGCTGATGAGACATTAACACTCTGAAGTAGCTTATGATACTATAGATTGATGTGTTTGTTTTTTTTATTGTGACTCGACATATGGCAGCACCCCACTTGATGGTAAGCTGGAGTGTGGTCCATGAATGAATGTCACTAGTAGAAAAATTCAATAACTGTAGGTAGCAGTCACATCCAATATACGGGCCTAGTTGAAACTGGCAACTTACAAGCTGATCCCGAAATGCGACCAAATCACTTCACGGTCTGTAGGTATACTTGAGAGTGGTGATACAAGTATACAATCCCCGGATCGGCAGACTGGGCATTACTGCCTACCACTCTTTTACTGACGCTTTTTCGTTTCCGTTTAATTGAGTTTCAAATCACAACTATACTAAATAAGTTTTCAATTTAGAAAACCAATAAAATCCATACAGATTTATGTTGGTAATGCAACGAATCATGTTATTATCACACTGGTTGAGTTGCGTGAGATATTTTATGGTTTAATAAAGCAGGCAGACTGGTTCAAGCGATGTCAGTACGTGCATGGTATTCTGATAAGACGCCATGAATACTAAATTACTGGATTTCACACTTCGCTTCGGCTGACTCGGCGATATTGCTTCAGTTACGTGCCGTTTGTATTAGCATTAATAAACAACGAATTAAGTTTTTTTTTATCGTAGCTCGACATATGACAGCACCCTGCCTGGTGCGACTGCTACTAAAGTTAAATAACTGCAAGTAGCAGTCGCATCCACTATGCTGGCCTATATTTTTTTATTGTGACACGATATTTGCCTCGACCCACCTGATGATAAGCAAGAGGAGGTTCAAGGGTGATGACAACCTAAAAAATTCGAGTCAGTTCTCGGCTGCTTCAGTCACCGTCATTATGTCGGCCTATTTAGAATCGGCAACTTACGAGCTAGTCCCGAAACGCGACTAAGTCACTGTCTGCCTAACACAATTAAAGAACCAGGCCAGGAGCAATTATCTACCTGTTTTTTAAATACAAATATGTATTTGTAACATACAATTTATTTATTAAATATTACAGAGATAAGTGAATGAAACATTAGTTCGATCGGGAATCGAACCCGGACTAGTGTGTTACAAACGCTTGTTGTTACTTTATTTTTAGATATAAATAGAAGGATTTTTTACTGTGACTCGACATATGACAGCATGTTAACGTGGAGTGCGGTCCACGAATGAAGGTAACTGCTAGTTATGGTTAAATAAATGTTAGTAGCGGTCACATCCACTATGCCAGCCTAGTAGGATATTATAATTAAAATTTGCGCAAAGTGAAGAATAATTAAATTGGAAGGAAAAGCCTTTATTCGCGTTTAGATCGGTCTAAGCTGTCCCCTCTTATTATTCAGATGCGTGCTTACCAATTCAATTTGCGTCACAATCCCGACTTCCGTTGACTTTTACAACAATTTTCAAATTATCTTTGACGTTCTTTAATATAAATTATGAAGGAATTTGTAAATATTAGGAGCGGTTGGCAGTGGTGTCCAGTTTGCCGATCAGAGGTAGAATACAACCACGTACTAGTATACAGTCGCGTGACTTAGTCGTGTTTCGGGATCAGCTTGTAGGTTTCTGGTTTTATCTAGACAGCCAAAAAAGTCCCGGGCTCGATCCCGGTCGGAGCAAATATTTGTTTCATTGCAATATATAATAATTTAATGCAAATATCCTACTATTATTATAAATGTGAATGTGAGTTTGTTTGTTACGTTTCACGCAACAACTACCTGACCGATCATCATGAAACTTTGTACACATATTTTTGGAGATACTAGAAGTAACATAGAATACTTTTATTAAAAAAAAATTAATTGACTTTAGATTCAGCTGTTTAGAATTTTTCTATATTTAAATTTATTTCCGTCTATTATTTTTATATGAGTTATCGAGTCATAAATACAAAAAGGGATAAACATTTGAATCGAGAACCTCCTTCTTTTTTATGACTGTGTTATAAACCTAAATTTACGCGGGTGAAACCGCGGCCACAGCTAGTCTGTTAATAAAAAAGAGGGGGATATTTGCTCCAAGTCTGGTTGTCAAAGAGTGGTAGACAGTGGTACCCAGTTCACCAATCCGGGTAAGAACTACCATTTACCACCATTATCAAGCTAATCCGCATTTCGGAATCAGCTTGTAAGTTGCCGGTTCCAAATAGGCTGGCATAGTGAATATGACTGCTAATTGTAGTAGTAGTCACCTCTACTCATGGATCGCACTCCAGCTTAACATCAAGCGGGGTGCTGTCGTATGTCGAACCACAATTAAAAATTCCGTTTCATTGCTTTAAGGTTGATTGCAAGGAAGAGATTTTTTTTTTCTTTTTACATTTCTATACTAAGCTACTAAAGTATAGTACTAAAGTATCATAAAATTTTACGTAAATTTTCATTGTCTTTATATGTTTTCTGTTTTGTGCATTATAGTCTATTTTTAGTCTATCTGAGCACCTACTCGTATAAAATAGTAATTTCATTTGAATTTAAGATTCAATCACGTCCAGTTAGGATTTCAATTAACAAAATAAATTGTTTTCGATAGGATAGACTTGGGCACAACGTTAAAAGTTTGTTGCCAACTGATTTCTTATTCTACAAACATACAAGAGAGTTGGAAACCTCTGCCGGGTCCGCTAGTATATTTATAATTTGTAAAATATCTCTTTATTGATTATTTTTAGACAATTAATATATGCTTAAATTAACAATTTTTTATAGAATTTTTTTGGAACATAGTATTATGTATGTTAGTGACCGATATCAAATTAACTTAATGCCATAAAAATTACAATATTAGCAATGTTTGTAACAAATAATAATTTAACATTCTAAGGTCTTGACTTCTAAATTAGTAGAAACTGTAATAAAATACTAAATTAAAATACTAATATTAATCAATGAATCAATCAAATTGTCACGCCTTATTCCCACAGGAATAGGCAGAGACAATGGAGCGATCTATGCTAAGTAGTCAATTTGTAAGAATACCAATGCTACGATCCTGACACAACTCCCTCGCTTCCATCACATTTACAATTCTCTACATACAAGCTCTATGGTTACGGGCACTAGGCAACCTAGCTTTCTTGAGGATGTCTTCGATACTAATATTAAAAATACTAAAACAAAATATTAAAAAACAAAAATAACGTATTGCAATACTAAAAGCCATTAACAAATTGCCACTTTTGTTAATTAAATTAAATAAATGCTAAGTAGTCAATTCGCAAGAGTACCAAAAGGACCAGGTATTCGGCAAATCGATAGTTTTTAACCGCTGAAAGCCCATAAGGTATTCGCCGTATATTCAAGGTGAGATCCTCCCGCGTCGCCTGAAGGGAACCGCAATAAATTACTCGTTATCAGCTCTCTAATTGCGAAGGAAATGGAACGTGAATTCGACGAGACGAATTATAAGGAACAGCCGCAATTAGTCGGTAAGCACGCCAATCGAGTACAATTTGTCGTCTTTATTACACTTTCATTGAATTACCTAATGCGTCACCTTTCTCACTAAATACTTTATTGGTGTTTAAAGACGTTTCTCATTACGTTTTCTATCCCTTACTGTTACTAGTAATAGATTTTCTTTATTTTATTTCTTATTATTATTCTTTATTCGAGTCTTTTAAACATTTGCATGCCATTTATGGTGAAGTGTGTGGAATACTAATATTAATTATAAGATCTGTTACTAACCATACTTCGAGCAAATAAATCATTTCATTCATTTCATTTCATTTCTTTCTCTGACTACACTTGCTATTGGAGTCTAGTTTAGTATAACATGATCAAAACTATCTAAAGATCGAATAATAAATTTGGTAAAAATGTAGAGTAAAAACTAGAGAGTCCTTACTAATTCCCAGTTTCCTAATTCCTAACTGGGCCGGCATAATAGATTGCTATTTGCAGTTTTTAAACTATAGTAATTGTCACCTTCATTTATGTACTGCACTCCAGCTTAACATAAGACGTCACCTTTCTAACTAAATACTTAATAGTGCTTAAAAACGTTTGTCATTACGTTTTCTATCCCTTTCTGTTAATAGATTTTTTTACTTTCTTTCTTTCTCTGACTACACTTGCTATTGGAGTCTAGTTTGGTATGACATGATCAAAACTATCTAAAGATTAAATAATAAAGGTCATCATTCATTTTGGGCTTTAATGTACTACTTTTGTAATGTCCAATGATGAAAAAAATATGTAAATGGTAGTTACGATACTTGTAATAATAAAACTAATAACAGTTTTTCTTTTAATTGCTGTGCAATTGAGTTATTTGGAAAATAAGATATGGATTTTGTATCACCTGTGAATCAACATTTGTTCTGCTTTGAACTGTCATAATTATAGTTTGATGATTTTGCACTCCTAAACTATGCAAAATAAAGGATATATTTCAATTACATTGTAATCTTCGTACATCAAACTATTTTAAAATGTATTTGCAACTGTTAATTCAATTCAGCACAAGTCCACATACAAAATGTATGATGTCCTTTAGTAAAAATGTAGAGTAAAAACTAGAAAGTCCTTACTTTTTCCCAGTTTCCTAATACCCAACTAGGCTGGCATAATAGATGCGTTTGCTATTTGCAGTTTTTAATCTGTATTAACGGTTACCTAATAGAGGTGACCTAATATGTACCGCACTCCAGCCTAACATCATGCAGGAGTTGTTCTCATTATATGAGAGTAGTCATACACCGCCTGGTATTATTCTAGAGTGCGATACATTGATGTAGGCGACTGCTACTGTTGCTAAGTAGCAGTCGAATTCACTATGCCGGCCTAGTTGTAAAAACAAGTATAATATCAATTAATCAATCAAATTGTCACGCCTTTTTCGCACAGGGATAGGCAGAGACAATGGAGTGCCACTTACCACGATCCTTACATAACTCCCTTGCTTCCTTCACATCCACAATTCTCTTCATACAGGTTCTGTGGTTATGGGCACTAGGCAACCTGGCTTTCTTGAGGATGTCTCCGATTTGGTCGGAAAACACCCTCCTAGGCCTGCCTTGTTTAACGCATCCTTTCCATAGCAATTAATGTTAGAGAATAATGTACACCAATAATTACTAAGGCTCGTGGTGGGTCGTCCTTTTAATAACACAAAGGTAACTCGCAAAATTAATTCAAAACAAATAATTGTGTTTACATTATTACAAGGCAAATTCATTAAAATAAAGTTTCGTAGACGAACAGTTTATCGTTTGGTTTGTTGCGCGTAAAGTCTCGGGTTCGATCCTCGGTCGGAGCAAATATTTATTTCATAGCTTTAAATATAATATTAAATATTGCAAATATTTGTTAATAAAAAAAAGAGATGGATATTTGCTTCGGGTCTGGTTATCAAAGAGTGGTAGGCAGTGGTACCCAGTCTGCCGTTTTCGGCGTTTCGGGATTAGCTTGTAAGTTGCCGGTTCCATCTAGGCCGGCATAGTGGATGTGATTGCTAGCAGTGACATTCATTCATGGACCACACTTCGGCTTAACATTAAGCGGGGTGCTGTCATTTGTCGAGTCACAATAAAAAATAATAAAAAAATCACTTATATTTTTTATTATTGTTAAATATATTATAGTCATCCTTTTTCCGACAGGCATAGAAAGAGACAATGGAGCGCCACTTGCCACGATCCTAACACAATTTCCTCGCTTCCCTCATATTCACAATTCTCTTCATACAAGCTCTACGGTACTACTTTTTTTAAGAGTAATAATTCAATTGGTTAAAAGTAAGTTACTTTCCATTTGTGACTATTTTCATTTATTTACCTAAGAAATTCGCTTTGATCTCAATTTTAGTATAAAAATCCCGTAATTAAATTCTTGAAACCATTTCTTTATTGTGACGTAACATCTATTTTGTGTTTTTTTTCTTTTGACTTAAAGTGTAAACGTTAAAATGACTTCTGTAATTATTAAAGTATTAAGTGGTAGGCAGTCTGTTTGCCTTGTCTGCGATCTGGAGTAGTACCACCACTTACAAGTTTACATATAGACTGTGAAGTGACTTAATGGCGTGTCGGGACTTTATTCATGGACCGCACTCCAGCTTTACATCAAGTGGAGTACTGTCAAAATATGTCTAGCCTTAATAAATAAAAAGTAACTAATCATTATTTCAAAAAATCTTGATCTTTTATTTTATTATTTTTAATGAATCAATCAATCAATCGAATTGTCACTCCTTTTTCCCATGAGGATAGGCAGAGCGCCACTTGCCACGATCCTCAAAAAAACTACAGTGTGGTCTAGTGTTGTACTTAATAATATTAAAATACGATACTAGGCCCAAAACCAATACTAAATAAATCTTTATTTAAATTTTATTTTTAAATATTCATCTTCATAGGCCTTTTTTTAAAATGCCTTTGCGAACGACAAGATGCCAGTTGCACTCACTGGTTGTTTGTGACTCTTATCAGTCGTCAGTCCACTTAGTGGGAGGCCTACCTACGCAACGTTTCCGGTTCGTGGTCTCCATTTAAGAACCTTTCTTCCCTATTGGTTGTCAATTATTTGAGCGATGTTTTTAATATTAGGTAGTTGTTATTTGTAATCCTAATCATTGACCTCCTTAAAATATTTACGTATAGTACGTGTATAATTCTATAGCAATTTTATCTGTAGAGTCCAGGTTCTTCTCGAATAAATCTTCCCGCCAAGCAATCAATATCCTGGAGGGTAACCGCGTTATTCGACACCTCCAGTCAAGGCCGAAGGTCGCCAATAAATCGCCAAGCTATCTGAGACGCAACACACCATCCTCACGACAGAGGTTTAAACATAAGCCCAAGGGACTTTACAGATGCCTGGACGTATAACGTGGTAGATATACTACAGAATAAATTTATATATTAACTAGCTGAACCGGCGAATTTCATTCCGCCTAACAGTCAATGAATCGAGAAAATTATTATAACTGTTTCTCTTTATAAATAATACAACAAAGGTTTTTGAGGAATATTTTTTACTGATATGCCAAAATTAACAAATTGTTTTTAATTTTTAACATCAAATAGCTTGATATACTTTTATTAGTTTACACAAAATAAATTCCCATAATTTTTGTAAGGGAAAAGGTTTTTTATTAAAAAATAATTATAAAAACATTTTCCAGTGGACCAAATTGTGAATCTAAATTGTCGAATCCCCTTGAACTCACACAAAAATTTACATCAAAATCGGTCCAGTCGTTGAGGAGGAGTTCAGTCACATACAGGGCCGTCTTTACCCGGGGGTTCAAGGGGTGCAGTGCACCCGGGCGCAGAGTCTTAGGGGGCGCATGCCGACCGCCGTAAATTTTGATAGGTACCTACTACACTGAGACCACGCGAGCGGAGCCTTGACTTTCGCACCCCGGCGCTGAATATGTTTAAGACGGCCCTGGTCACATACACACGCACACAAGAAATAACACATCTTTATTGATGTAAAATATCTCGACATATGACAGCATTCCGCCTGATGTTAAGCTGGAGTGCAGTCCATGAATGAACGTGACTCTTACACAGATAAATAACAACACATAGCAGTAGCATCTACTATGCAAGCCTAATTGTAACCGACAACTTTCAGACTTATCCCGAAACAAGTCTGATTCAACTTACGGTCTGTACACTTGAAAGTGGTGATACTACTACGGATTGGTAGACTGGGCATATGACCATCAACTGTGTACTACTCTTAGACAACCAGATCCGGAACAACTTTTCGCCCATGTTTTGTTTTACTAAATTTTCATGACAAGTACTTTAATTGCCTAATAAAGAAATATATAAAAAATCTGTATTACAATTTTTTTCATATTTCTATACTAAGCTACTAAAGTGATTGTATCATAGAAACAGAACAAACAAAGTACATAAATCAAAGATGGTGCTCTCGGTTTGCGTAACCATTGCACTGCCACTACACCACGGTCGCCATGGCAATGGTGCTCAGTCTGGTAGTACCACCACTTACAAGTGTACAGACTGTGAAAAGACTTAGTCGCGTTTCGGAAGTTTCCTCATAGTGGATGCGACTCCTAATTGTAACTGTAGTAGCCTGTAGTATACTTGGACCGTCATAGAGCCACAATAGAAAAAGCCATGTAACAAATTTTGCTATGACCGGGAATCGAACGGCTGGTGTGTTATTCAACGCGCCACCCATACAATAAATTGTGAGGTATGTAATGAAATAGGTAAGATTTTTTTAAATGAGTCTAGAAAACTTTTAACAATTATTCGGCTTTACCCTTAGGTAGTATAAAAAAGTTGGTTTTAAATTTCATAACGTAATTCACCTAATTCAAAACGAAATTGATAAGTTTAATTTCCGTTTCCTTAATTTAGGGGACGCAATCTCGCAATTCCAGAAAAAAAGGAGCTTGAGAAATTATGCCAATCTTCATTTACGCAAAAGCTTCATTTCATTTAAAGAAAATTATCAATCGGCTTCTAACTTGAGGACCTTCGAGACTCGCTAAAACTGACTAACAATTTGGTTATTATTCCAATATTTTACTAATACTTTTTGCTAAAATCGAACTAAAATAATGAACAAAATTAAGATTCATTAACTGAATTACACACTTAATTAAGGGTTCTTGTACAATTAAAATTATTTTAAGAAAATTAGGTTAAAAAAAAAATTAAAAGAATATTTAGACTGATTTTATGCTCGAAAATATCGGTTTTAGTCTGGGTCCCGATTTTCTTACAACACGACGAAATGACGAACTTGACATTTTTGAAACGAATTTATGACATTTTCGTAACCAATCAGCGAATAACAAATCAATAGTTAAATTACGTTGATTGGTCACTTGACCGCGGCGCAATTTCACCGCCTTTTCGTCGCCATATGTATTAAGAGAATCGGGGCCTTGTTTTAGAAAACCACCTACCGGTACCAATGTATGTATTACTATGTACTTTGGTTGTCCTGTTTCTATGATACAAGCACTTTAGTAGCTTAGTATAGCAATGTATATTTAAAAAAAGGTTCGGCGGGTGTCGATTCTTTGTGAAAACCAACGTCAAGTGAAATGGTTTACAATTTGTTTTGGCAGTTTTTTAGACGTCAATGGACTTAGGTTGCCATGTTAATGTTATTTTTTTTAAATTTATATTTAAAAAAGATGTAGTGACAAAGATTGACAAAGGAATGCTTTGATGGTTTGGACACATGAAAATGATAAGTGAAAGTGGATTGATTTATAAATCTGATGTGGATGGATACGTTAAACAAGGCAGGCCCAGGAGGGTGTTTTCCGACCAAATCGGAGACATCCTCAAGAAAGCTGGGTTGCCCAGTGCCCATAACCACAGAGCCTGTATGAAGGGAATTGTGGACTTGAAGGAAGCAAGGGAGTTGTGTAAGGATCGTGGAAAAGGGCGCTCCATTCTCTCTGCCCTGTCGGAAAAAAATATTGATTAATTGATTTTTATGTTAAGCTAAAGATTCAGCTACTAAAGTGCTTGTATCATAGAAACAGGACGACCAAAGTACATATATACACTTTGGTACCGGCAAGTGGTTTAAACCCGTGCTCTCGGTTTAAGAGTCCATTGCACTGCCTCTACAGTCCATTAGTCAAGTCGTCGTCAGTGGTCGAGCCTCAATAATATTGAAAGAGAAATTGTTTAGTTTTTCCCTTTATTGCTAAACGACGCGACGTGAATTTTGTTATTATGAAAATTACTTTCCCTTAATTGTGACTACCATAAAACAGCACACCGCCTGATGTTAAGCTGAAGTGCGGTCCATGAATGGATGTAACTGCTCCTATAGTAAAACCAGATGTTAACAGATGTAGCAGTAACATCCACTATGCCAGATGTTACTGCTACTTATTTAATTCCTATATGACTTATATATTTTTGATAGTATTTGACCCTATAAAGTATTTTAATTATACTGCCCCTATCTGCCCTAAGGTGATTTTACAAATTTATAGATAGAGAGCAAACAATAACTTGTATTAAATCATAATCAAAAGGGGCCTTTAACTTTTAATCAAAATTATTCAAAGGAATAAAATTATAATCCTATATTTAATACTTAGGTACATATTTATGAAAATATGAAAAGGCTTTAATTACTGTTAATTATTTTAACACAAATTTCGAGAGTTAAATCCATTAACATTAATTCCAACTCGACAATATGGCGCAAATAGAAACTTCTTCGAGACACCAAATCAAGCAGAAGTTTCTCTCGCATACATTTAATAAATTAGACGAATACAGTTCCTTCACAAAGTTTTATATCCTCAGATATTTCTCAACATTTATTCATTTATAACTTTGTTGTACTATAATTACAAAAGTCGGACTTAATGCTGCCAGGCATTATCTAACAGCCAAATCTTTATTGTGAACGTTAAATTAACATGGGAAAGTCCAATAAAGATTAAAAACAAAATGGTAATTTTAAGTATAATCACTAGGTTTATAAATGTATTGATAGATAGATGTATTCTATTCTACTGTGATCAAATTAGTCTTTTTAATTTAAAATTCCCGGGCTGATCCAAATGCATTTTTTTTTCTTATGTTGGAACGACTTTAACTGATTTCACTGCTTAACTTACGTGACAGAAGGGTCAGTTGTTTATGAGTTTACGCTTATTAGAAGCACCTTTGGCCGGCATAGTGAAGGCGACTGAAACAGCCGTTAAAAACTCGTTTTTTTAGTCGTCGTCACTTTTGGACCTCCTCTTGGTTATCATCAGTCGGGTCGAGGTCACAATAATAAAAAAAAACGTCTAAAAATATTTATGACATAATTTAGAGTACTGTGCCATCTATATACTTACAAGGTAATCACCTTTGCTTTGTAACTTTTTATTACTTTACCGAGCGAGAAATCGGTGTCGGTAAAACAGTAATCATATATGTCAAATATATTAGGTAAAATGGGGTAGACACAAAGAATTCGGAAAGAATAGAATCTGTGCTAAAATAAGAACTAATTCATTGTTATTTGTCTCATTTATATTATGTTTATACCACGTGTGATTGAAAGAGACAACTACTTGTACTTCAATTCCTTTATTTCAAAGGTTGGCATTACTTTTTTTTAAATACAACCACTTGTAATTGTGGTTGACTTTTAATACTGCTTAATTAAAAGTCACGTGGTAGTAAGAGTAGCGGCATAATTGTTCCGTCATCCTTTTTTGAAGTATTTTAATGTCATTTGTTATTGTGTCAAATTAGTTTGTCAAATGATCATCAAAACTAGTGACAACCTTCAAAATTACGAATGTAAAAATGTATATTCATCCTCTTCTGACTTCTTTTTAATGCCATAAGTGAAAATAGTATAAACGGTTGTATTTTGTAGCTATTTTAGGGCTTCCTCTGTTTCTTAAGTCAAAATTCTTTGGGTAGACACGTCACTTACAAGAGTTTTAGTGTTCGCAAATGGCACAAGTTAGAATGATCAACCACGACTAGGCATACACACAAGTGGAAGTAGGACGGAATGATAGTTACTGAGAGCGAAAAAGAGAACAATATATGTTGCTCTGCATCGCAACACTGAGTTCAGGTTTGCTTATTAGCATAGTTTTAACGTGCCTCGTTCAGAACGCGTATAACATATCTACGTCTTTTCCTAAAATATCATTGATATATGTTACATAGATGGCGCTTTAAAGATTCAGTTGACAAAGGAACATTATTTGTCAGCTAACTTTATCCTTGTTCAAGTTTTAGATCAGAAGTTACACATGGAACCAAGAGTTTGTATTGTAAATGTTTAACCCCACGTTAGACATAGTTTTGGATTTTAGTTTGGGCATAATTTAATGTAATACTTAATACCTACATTACCTAACAAAGGATCATTCAATGCGACGGCAGGCGTGGCGTATTGGTTTATTACGCGTTAAGTCTCTGGTTCGATTCCCAGACAATTTTTTTGATAGATTTTATTTGTAATATTTAATATAATAATATTAAATATTGCAAATATTTGTTAATAAAAAAAAGAGATGGATATTTGCTTCGGGTCTGGTTATCAAAGAGTGGTAGGCAGTGGTACCCAGTCTGCCGATCCGGGGTAGTACCACAACTTACAGGTATATAGACCGTGAAGTGATTTGGTCACGTTTCGGGATCAGCTTGTAAGTTGCCGGTTCCATCTAGGCCGGCATAGTGGATGTGATTGCTACTTACAGTTATTAAATTGTAGTAGCAGTGGCATTCATTCATGGACCACACTTCGGCTTAACATCAAGCGGGATGCTGTCATATGTCGAGTCACAATAAAAAAAATGATATGAAGCAATACGCCACGCCTGTCGTGAAATTAATATATACATGCAAATAACTACTATACCTATATTATGTTTGTTGATACAAACAATATGCCCGGACATGCACACAATCTCTTAGGAACTATCTATCTCCCTTCCATATCACTAGTCAACTATTAATCAAAACTAATTGTATGGGATATAATTAGATGCATAGAATTTAATCGTACTGATAATAGTGATAACAAGTCGAAGTCTAGTGAGAATGACAATAATCTGGGTGTCAAATTAACATGATGACATTGTATATGAGCTTGAACTTATTTTTCATTATTTAGAACTTATTTTGATTCTTTATTGAAATTTATAGACATAAGTCCGGGACAAAATAGTTTTTTATTTTGACATCTGAACTCGACCTGCCTCATGGTAAGCATGAAAGAGGTCCAAGAAAGCCCACGACTGAAACAGCCGTCTCAGTTCACGGCTGCCTCAGTCGCCGTCACGATGTCGAGCAAAGTTGTAAATCAATTGGAAGTCGATAAATAACACGTCGAAATCTAATCATTTCCTATTCAAACAATATGATTTTCACATTCGCTTGATCGAACTCTCAGCGTAATCATAATCGACTCTGCCACGTTATGAGGGTCCTCCACACGTCTCATGAGGCGAGTCGCTTGGTATGGCTCGGGCGTTGCAGACACACGCTCGGCCTAGGGCTGTCGGGCGAAGCGGTTCGCGACTAAGCTAGGTAGCGCCACAGTTTTCTTAATACATTAAAATATTTGGCATTTTCGCAGGTAACCAATCAGCAAATAACAGATTAATGGGTAAACTACCTGCGAAAATGCATTTGCATGCGTTTTCGTCGCCATAATGTATTATATTAAAAGAATAGAGGCCAAGGCCTGTTTGAGGCAGGGCGGTTGCCTCCCGCGGCGGAAATTGAGCTTTGTGTGGACCCGCCTTAAGGACAGGCTACTAAGTAGGTTCTATGTTATTCCTGGTTGAAGAAAAATCTGATTACTTTTTTACTTAAGAAGAAAATTGATTTTTTTTTGTACCTTTTCAACCGGCATAGTGACGGCGACTGAGCCAAGCGTAAATAAAGATGTTTTTTTTTCAGTTGTCAACGCTATTGGACTCCCCCTTGTTTACCATCAAGCAAATCTGTGGTGTTTTTAATCTTTTTATATCCTTGTTAAATACTACCAATTTATCTTTGATATATGTATATTACTTTAGTCCCACAGTTTCTATGATACAAGCAAATTTAGTAGCTTAGTATAGAAACATAAAAATAATTGTATTGTTCAGATTGCACGCAACATTGTAGTGTTTTACATTCTCAACGAACGAAGCTCTTAAATTTATCATCCGTATACATAAATTAAACATTAAAATACATTTTATTTGAGTTACTTTTACTATGCATACTTTGAAGGTTTCACTGCAGGAATTACGTTCGTAATGCGCTTTATCTGCGCTCATTCATGAAAGATAACGTTAACATCTTTTACAATTTTTATGCAGCAAATTATTTTGACATATAAGAAGTCTGGCTTTTTATTTATTTACGAGTACTAGCTGTTCATCCCCTTCAACTCTTATTTTTTGACAAAAAGTAGCCTATGGCTAAGGTCCAGAGAAGTATAATATGATATTAATTATCTAGCGATGTCTGATACGGATCTCAGGCATGGTATGTCCGCACTGACGCAAGGTGGGTGGCCCTGCATCCGTAAATTAGCAGAAGGGAGGTCAGGAATTGGTAATTCTAGGGTGTTCGCGCATTTCAAATATGGCGCCGCGCTGACATTTTCAAATTGCGCGCCACATGAAAAGCGTCATCAGTGACGATTGGACAACGCGGTGCAGCGTCCCCACCGGTAAAACACGGCGCCTGCGATGCGCGTGGCCGGGCATCTGGCAGACACCGACAGTGCTCGCTATGGTCTGTGTGACAGACTTTGAACGGGAGCCATCGACAACACCCGCGTTATAAAAATGATTAAATTTAAATTCAATTTAAAATAGTATGTAACTAAATACGCATTAAAGCCTCATCAAGAACAAAAAAAGGGTTTGATTTCCACGAAACACCAGCTCCACCTCCGCGTCAACATAGGGAAAAACATTTTTTTGTAGATATCTGCATGGTCTAATTTATATTCAAACTATTTATTATCATAGAACTGAGTATTTCACTTAAAAAAAACCAAAGAAATAAATTAATTTGACCTTTGAGGCACGGGATCGATGGTGACTTCACAATCTCATTATTATAACCGTATTCCTAACGTCCATGTTAATTTTAAATATCTTGGGAATTTATGCAATGGTGAACGTTTATTTTGACTGAACTATTACCATAGAAGTGTAAATATTTGCATCATTTTTCAGTGCAAACAAAATATTTATTTCTATACAAAATAAATTTTATAGATGTCCGTTTCTTTCTTTGCAGATTCAGAACTCGAGGAGTTGGGTGAGCAGCTCCCACGCTACCGTCCTGACTCTATCGCAGCATTGCGACGTGTTACAAGGTTCACGGAGCCAGAACTGAAAAGGCTGTATCGTGGCTTCAAAGCGGAATGTCCAACGGGTGTCGTTAAAGAAGAAACTTTTAAAGTTATTTACTCGCAGTTCTTTCCCCAAGGAGGTGAGTGAAATTTTCGGCAAATTATTTAAATTAGAACATACTTCAACAAGCCGGCACAGTGGATGCGACTGCTACTACAGTTATTAGCTTACCAACAGGAGGAGCGCTGTCATATGATGAGCCATAATAAAGAAAACTTCCGGATATTGAAGCAGTTAACAAATGTTCAATATTCATCGTACATTATTTTGCAAATATTATTTTTATACACAGTACTA
This sequence comes from Tinea trinotella, assembly GCA_905220615.1. Classification (NCBI taxonomy): domain Eukaryota; kingdom Metazoa; phylum Arthropoda; class Insecta; order Lepidoptera; family Tineidae; genus Tinea; species Tinea trinotella. Next base: position 9,864,647 of record HG992314.1, read on the forward strand.
AAAAGTATTATGATCGGCGCTAGTATCCGTATGGCTGTCTGTCTGTACGAATTAATTCCACCCAGTTCCATGCTAAAAGAACTCAATAAAATAAATATGACGATCTGCGTTGCGAATTCATTAGTACTACACAGGATACGGCAGACTGAACACCACGGCCTACTAGGGATGTTAGGGATTATTTAATTTCGGATATCAGATATACGAAATAAAAACTATCCGTAACTGAATCCATTTCGGATAGCTGCGAAGACTAAATGAAATATGTTATTCCTTTACAATCTAATATCCGTAACCGTATCTGAAACCGGTATAATTCCTATATCCGTATCAATATCCCTCTACTGCCTATCACTGATTACTGCTTCCAACCTAGTGCGTTCGCCGGGCAGTCCTTATTATCATATTATTAAATATTTAATCCGACTTTTCCTTAGTGAACTTAAGTTTAAAAATGTACGAAGTAGCTGCAGTATTTGACGGCGTGGCGCAATGGTTAGCACCCCTATTCGTTACGCATAAAGTCCCGGGCTCGATTTCCGTGCGAAGTAAAGATGTTTCATAACTTTTATTTGTAGTATTTAATAATTAGATTAAAAATTACAAATATTTGTGCCCATAATGAATGAAGCGAGGGAGTTGTGTCAGAATCGTGGCAAGTGGCGCTCCGTTGTCTCTGCCTATCCCCGTGGGAGAGAGGCGTGACAGTTTGATTGATTGATTGTTATTAAATAAAAAAAGAGGCGGTTTGCTCCGGATCTGGTTGGCAAAGAATGGTGCCCAGTCTGCCAATCCGGGGTAGTATCACCACCTACAAATATACAGATCGTAAAGTGACTTAATCGCGTTTCAGGATAAGCTTGTAAGCTGCCGGTTCGAACTAGGCCGGCACAGTGGATGTGATTGCTACTTACAGTTATTGAATTGTAGTAGCGGTGACCTCCATTCATGGACCACACTCCAGCCTAACATATATCGAGTCAAAATGAAAAAAAACTAAGTTACTTAAATAAAATAAGTAGACATGTACGAGACATGTACGCACAGGTCGGGGAAAGCATCCGCATTTTATCGACCGAATCGGCAGTCGAACTAAAAAGTTCGGTGCGTCTTTTCTTTGTAGATCAATCGACAAGTGGAATGCTTTGCCTGCCCATGTGTTCTCTCCATCCTATGACCTTGGATCCTTCAAGCGATGCGTGAAGAAGCATCTTAGGCCGGTATAGTGGCGGCAGCTGGGACAGCCAGGTACTGACTCGGTTGTCCCAGTCGTCGTCACTCTTGGACCTCCTCTTGCTTATCATCAGGCGGGTCGAGGTAAGATGTCGTGTCACAATAAAAATAAAAAATAAAAAATATATATATTATAACTTTAATATGTAGGTACTTATTTATCCGTTCGGTTAGTTAAATTGAATAGTAAGTTGTATTATGGTAAAAGGGGTAGCGTAACGTACGTATTTCCACTTAAGGAACTTTTAAACTTTTAGAGAGCTCAATAATTGCACTAGGGAGTTGATTCTCGGCCAATATACGACTACGTTTATACGTATTTATTTGGAAAATACTATTATTATTCTATAATATTAATCGTGTTTTCAAAACTACCATAGTTAGGCTTTTATTAATCTGGGGGCACGGCCGTGCCCCCACCAAGTCGAGCAAAGCGTCACGGCCGTACCATCCTTTTCTCGAAGCAATTCAGACCATTTTCGACCCCCTGTAACTTCGTTGTGGATAAAACTAGAACACTGAAATTTTCAGTAACCACATGCAGGCATTGTAAAGACACGTATATTTCAAATTTCATTCAATTTGAACCAGTATTTTAAGAATTATAACGGGTCAAATTTCTTAAATTTTGTCACTCACTGACTCACCGATCATCAAAATTCTAAGGCACTTCTAGAAGACCTAGAAGCTTCAAATTTGGAATATAAGTAGTGTTTGGTGTATCAATCAAGGAAAAACTAAAAAATCTAGAAAAGACCGCAAAGAAAATTAAGCCCATACAGCCAAGTCTTCAGTTAAATTTTTCAATATTGGCTTTATTCGTAACGATGTTTTAAGATTTTATTTATTTTACGGCAATTATTATTATTGCTAGCGCGAGGGCGCGGGGCGGGGACAGTGGCGGGGCGCGCGGAAAGGTGAATGTCGCCGAGCGAGCAGCAGCCGCGCTCGTACGCGCGAGCGACCCAATGCTGTTCGGATGTGCCCAGAATTCTTACCTATAAGTTTGCGATTTTCATTGATAATTTCGATTGCTATATTAGTTTGACGACTAAAGGCTACTCTCATTGGTTTACTGATATTATTTGCTTACAATTTGGACGTTGTTCGGATAAATAATTTAAATTAAATATTGATACTTTAAATACCTAAGTATTTATAAATTTCTTATTACCTAATCGTATTTCTACATAAAAATAACTTTGCAATCTAACTTGTAGGTAGTCGCAATGGATTCAGTAATACTGTATGTGAATGATCAGCCTTGTCCACACTGGATTATTCCTATACCTGGTGATGGTTCGTGTTTATTTCATTCTTTGTCATTCTCTATGTATGGGAATATTGAGTCGTCGTATGATATTAGACTTACTATTATCGAGTATGTGGTAGCGCATTACAAAATAACCGTCTACAAAATACAAAAAGAAATGAGATCCCATCAAAAACAATACTTGTCAAAAAAACCAAGTCTCGCAACTCAGTTGTTCTGCGGTAAAAAGTTGTGAGATCCATGTAATACCAAGTCGGTTATTAATTTATTCAGTCTCTACTTAAGCGTCTTTCTGTCTTAATACGTCCAGTCTCTAAGACCACGATCGTGGTCCATAACAATTGAAAATCAATTGTGTCTGGAATCTCCGTACTCGAAGCATTAAGTTGTTACGTAATAATTAAGAGCATCTTATAGTGACGCATATCAATATTAAAATTCTTTAATCCCATATAATATAAAGCTGCTTGCGTGACTGATGTCCCGAGGTACGGATATAGAAGGTTAGTTTCCCAGAAGGAGTGCTCTGACAGTTTTGACATGTATGGGGGAGTTGTAGAGGATATTTATGTGACCCCCGACTAAATCGCAAATTTTGACATTTGACATTTTTACCTGTCAAATTTTTTTTTACTCCCTGATCCGTTGCCCGCTGACGGAATTTTTTTTTGCGCAATCGATTATTCATCGAACATCATTTAATATGCGAAAAAAAAAACTTTGACGAAATCAGAAAAAGTTGACGAAATCAGACACTTTACGATTTCGGTCACTTGGAGCAGTCTGACAGTTTTGACATGTATTGGGGAGTTGTAGGGGGTCCCCAATAGAGCCCCAAACGACTGTCAAAATTTGTCAAATATCATTTTTTCTTTGACATTTTTTTGACATTTTTCGATTTTTCTACCAGAGGTGTCAATTTTTTTTTGCTGGTCCATTATGGTTTGAGGTGCTTTATTTGATGCACTACGACGAAACGACAATGAACGACAAAAAAAAATCGTCAAATCAAAACTGGATCTTTTACTTTGACAAGCGTCAAAGTAGAGAAACTATTTTGACGTCTACGTGACTCCCACTGAACCGCTATTAGGGGTTGGGGAAGCGGAATTTTGATTTTCTCGACAGGTGCGTCGCTATCGAACTAATCGTTTTTTGTCATTTTTTTGCAGATTTTGATCGTTTTCTCCCGTTAAAACACCTCCAACGTCGGTGTCATGTATGGCGCGTTTGTACATCACGTGGCATTGTCTGTAGAACAACTGTCAAAATTGCTGTCAACTGTCAAATTTAGCTGTCATGACAAAAATTGTGTTTTTTAATTTTTTTCCTCAATTTTTGGGACATAACAGATAAAGTTGACAGTTTACAATAATTTTGACAGTCTCTCCATACAAACCTTACCACGTTTGACAAACGCCCCATACATGACTTTGACAGCAAAAGTCATCTTAGAGGTGAAAATTAGGAAAAACTGTAAAATGATGAAAATCAATGAAATTATACTCTGTCGCCTCTGTATATGAACACCGATACTTAGTAAAACAACGTTACCCTGCTGTCCGCTTGCGGGCAGCAGCAAATACGACAATCGAAGACACGACACCACAAACAAACACACACACCACTCTCCGCTGTCCGCTTGCGGGCTGCGGTAAATAGAACAACAGATAAATAAAACAACACAACAACACACCGCTGCCCGCTCGCGGGCAGCGGCAAATAATACAACACTAGTCGATATAATATACAGCTGCTTGCGTGACTCACTCACTCACTTAGAGGATTTGTTTCCATGAAGGAGTGCTTTGACAGTTTTGACATGTATAGGGGAGATGTAGAGGATGTTTATGTGACCCCAACGAAACCTACAGATTTTGACATTTGACATTTTTTAACTGTCAAATTTTTTTTCATACCAGATCTGTTGCCCTCTATTAAGATTTTTATCGACGCAATCGATAAGTCGTCGAACATCATTTATAATAAAAAAATTTTTTTTTTGACGAAATCAGAAAAAGTTGACGAAATCAGACACTTTACGATTTCGGTCACTTGGAGCAGTCTGACAGTTTTGACGTGTATTGGGGAGTTGTAGGGGGTCCTTAAGAGGGCCCCAAACGACTGTCAAAATTTGTCAAATGTCATTTTTTCTTTGACATTTTTTTGACATTTTTTAATTTTTCTATCAGAGGTGCCAATTTTTTTTTGCTGGTCCATTATGGTTTAAGGTGCTTTATTTGATGCACTACGACAAAACGACAATGAACGACAAAAAAAATCGTCAAATCAAAACTGGATCTTTTACTTTGACAAGCGTCAATGTAGAGAAACTATTTTGACGTCTAAGTGACTCCCACTGAACCGCTATTTGGGGTTGGGGAGGCGGAATTTTGATTTTCTCGACAGGTGCGTCGCTATCGAACTAAGAGTTTTTTGTCATTTTATTGCAGTTTTTGTTCATTTTGACCCCCTGAAAGACCTCCAACGTCGGTGTCATGTATAGCGCGTTTGTTCATTACGTGGCAGTACCTGTAACACAACTGTCAAATTTCCTGTCAACTGTCAAATTTAGCTGTCAAAACAAAAATTGTGTTTTTCAATTTTTTTTCTAAATTTTTTGGTCATAACGGATAAAGTTGACAGTTTACAATAATTTTGACAGTCAGTTTATACAAAGCTTACCACGTTTGACAAACGCCCCATACATGACTTTGACATCAAAAGTCATCCTGGAGGTGAAAATTAGGAAAAACTCTAAAATGATGAAAATCAATGAAATTATACTCAGTCGCCTCTGTATATGAACACCGATACTCAGTAAAACAACGATACCCTGCTGTTCGCTTGCGGGCAGCAGCAAATACGACAATCGAAGACACGACACCACAAACAAACACACACACCACTCTCCGCTGTCCGCTTGCGGGCTGCGGTAAATAGAACAACAGATAAATAGAAAACAACACAACGACACACCGCTGCCCGCTCGCGGGCAGCGGCAAATAAATAACACTAGTCCCATATAATATAAAGCTGCTTGCGTGACTCACCTACCGATGTACCGATGTACCGAACTAGAGAGTTAGTTTCCCAGAAGGAGTGCTTTGACAGTTTTGACATGTATGGCAGAGTTGTAGACAAAGTTTAGATGACCTTGGTCAAAATCGCAAATTTTGACATTTGACATTTTTACCTGTCAAAATTTTTTTTACTCCCTGATCCGTTGCCCGCTGACGGAATTTTTATTCGCGCAATCGATTATTCGTCGAATATCATATAACATGCGAAAAAAAAAACTTTGACGAAATCAGAAAAAGTTGACGAAATCGGACTTTTTCGATTTCCTAACAAACAGGACTTATTCTCCGACAACTGTCAAGTTAGAGAAACGATTTTGACGTCTACGTGTTCCCACTGAACCGCTGATAGAGCGTAAGAACTCGGAATTTCGATTTTCTCGACGGCTGCGTCGCTATCGAACTAATCGTTTTTCGGGTTTTTCCCTACAAATTTTGTTCATTTTGACCCCTTCAAAGGCCTCCAACGTAAGTGTCATTTATAGCGCATTTGTTCATTACGTGGCAGTACCTGTAAAACAGCTGTCAAAATTTCTGTCAACTGTCAAATTTAGCTGTCATGTCAAAAAATGTAATTTTATTTTTTTTTCTCAATTTTTGGGACATAACGGATAAAGTTGACAGTTTACAATAATTTTGACAGTCTCTCCATACAAACTTTACCACGTTTGACAAACGCCCTATAAAAGACTTTGACATTAAAAGTCATCTTGGGGGTGAAAATTAGGAAAAACTGTAAAATGATGAAAATCAATGAAATTCTACCCCATCGCCTATGTATAGGAACACCGATGCACACCGAAACAACGATACCCTGCTGTCCGCTTGCGGGCAGCAGCAAATACGACAATCGAAGACACAATACCACCGCTGTCCGCTTGCGGGCAGCGGCAAATGCGACAATCGAATGACGATTCCATAAACAAACACTACATATCAAACACCTTACCACAAACAAACACAGTAAATCAAACACGATAAAATAAACATACACAATACAAAATCACCTAAGGAAAAACAGATAAATAGAACAACACAACGACACACCGTAAGAACTCGGAATTTCGATTTTCTCGACGGCTGCGTTGCTATCGAACTAATCGTTTTTCGGGTTTTTCCCTACAAATTTTGTTCATTTTGACCCCTTCGAAGGCCTCCAACGTAAGTGTCATTTATAGCGCATTTGTTCATTACGTGGCAGTACCTGTAAAACAGCTGTCAAAATTCCTGTCAACTGTCAAATTTAGCTGTCATGTCAAAAAATGTAATTTTATTTTTTTTTTCTTCATTTTTGGGACTTAACGGATAAAGTTGACAGTTTACAATAATTTTGACAGTCTCTCCATACAAAGCTTACCACGTTTGACAAACGCTCTATACATAACTTTGACATCAAAAGTCATCTTAGAGGTGAAAATTAGGAAAAACTGTAAAATGATGAAAATCCATGAAATTCAACCCCATCGCCTATGTATAGGAACACCGATGCACACCGAAACAACGATACCCTGCTGTCCGCTTGCGGGCAGCAGCAATTACGACAATCGAAGACACGACACCACCGCTGTCCGCTTGCGGGCAGCGGCAAATACGACAATCGTATAACGAATCCATAAACAAACACAATGTATCAAACACCATACCACAAACAAACACGGTAAATCAAACACGATAAAATAAACAAACACAATAAAAAAACACCTAAGGAAAAACAGAACCAATAAAAAAAGAAAACGACACACCGCTGCCCGCTCGCGGGCAGCGGCAAATAAATAACACTAGTATAAAATATAAAGCTGCTTGCGTGACTCACTCGCTGACTTCCCGATGTAGAAGGTTAGTTACCCAGAAGGAGTGCTCTGACAGTTTTGACATGTATGGGCAAGTTGTAGAGGATGTTTATGCGACCCCCGACAAAATTGAAAATTTTGACATTTGACATTTATAACTGTCAAAATTTTTTTTACTCCCTGATCCGTTGCCCTCCATTAAGATTTTTATCGGCGCAATCGATAAGTCGTCGGACATCATTTATAATATAAAAAATTTTTTTTTGACGAAATCAGAAAAAGTTGACGAAATCGGACACTTTACGATTTCGGCCACTTGAAGCTGTCTGACAGTTTTGACATGTATGAAGGAGTTGTAGGGGGTCCCTAGAAGGGCCCCAAACGACTGTCAAAATTTGTCAAATGTCATTTTTTCTTTGACATTTTTTTGACATTTTTCAATTTTTCTATCGGAGGTGCCAATTTTTTTTTGCTGGTCCAGCATGGTTTGAGATGCTTTATTTGACGCACTACGACAAAACGACAATGAACGACAAAAAAAATCGTCAAATCAAAACTGGATCTTTTACTTTGACAAGCGTCAATGTAGAGAAACTATTTTGACGTCTAAGTGACTCCCACTGAACCGCTATTTGGGGTTGGGGAGGCGGAATTTTGATTTTCTCGACAGGTGCGTCGCTATCGAACTAAGAGTTTTTTGTCATTTTTTTGCAGTTTTTGTTTGTTTTGACCCCCTGAAAGAACTCCAACGTCGGTGTCATGTATAGCGCGTTTGTTTACTACGAGGCAGTACCTGTAACACAACTGTCAAAATTCCTGTCAACTGTCAAATTTAGCTGTCATGACAAATATAGTATTTTTCCATTTTTTTTCTTAATTTTTTGGTCATAACGGATAAAATTGACAGTTTACGATAAATTTGACAGTCACTCCATATATACCTCGCCACGTTTGACAAACACCCCATACATGACTTTGATATCGAAAGTTATCTTGAAGGTGAAAATTAGGAAAAACTGAAAAATTATGAAAATCAATGAAATTCGACCCCATTGCCTATGTATAGGAACACCGATGCACACCGAAACAACGATATCCTGCTGTCCGCTTGCGGGCAGCAGCAAATACGACAATCGAAGACACGACACCACCGCTGTCCGCTTGCGGGCAGCGGCAATACGACAATCGATTAACGATTCAATAAACAAACACAGTAAATCAAACACGATACAATAAACAGAACCAATAAAAAAAGAAAACGACACACCGCTGCCCGCTCGCGGGCAGCGGCAAATAAATAACACTAGTCAATATAATATACAGCTGCTTGCGTGACAGACCTACCGATGTACGGAAGTGTAAAGTAGTTTACCCAGAAGGAGTGCTCTGACAGTTTTGACATGTATGGGAGAGTTGTAGAAAAAGTTTAGATGACCTTGGACAAAATCGCAAATTTTGACATTTGACATTTTTAACTGTCAAAATTTTTTTTTCTCCCTGATCCGTTGCCCGCTGACGGAATTTTTATTCGCGCAATCGATTATTCGTCAAACATGATTTAATATGCGAAAAAAAAAACTTTGACGAAATCAGAAAAAGTTGACGAAATCGGACTTTTTAGATTCAAAAACATACAGGGGTTATTCTCCGACAACTGTCAAGATATAGAAACAATTTTGACGTCTACGTGTTCCCTCTAAAGCGCTTATAGAGCGTAAGAACTCGGAATTTCGATTTTCTCGACGGCTGCGTCGCTATCGAACTATTCGTTTTTTGTCATTTTTTGGGAAATTTTTGTTCGTTTTCACCCCTTAAAAGACCTCCAACTCCGGTGTCATGTATAGCGCGTTTGTCCATCACGTGGCAGTCTCTGTAACACAACTGTCAAATTTCCTGTCAACTGTCAAATTTAGCTGTCATGACAAAAAAATGTAATTTTAATTTTTTTTCTCAATTTTTGGGACATAACGGATAAAGTTGACAGTTTACAATAATTTTCACAGTCTCTCCATACAAACCTTACCTCGTTTGACAAACGCCCCATACATGACTTTGACATCAAAAGTCATCTTAGAGGTGAAAATTAAGAAAAACTGTAAAATGATGAAAATCAATGAAATTATACTCTGTCGCCTCTGTATATGAACACCGATGCACTCCGAAACAAGGATACCAACAAATACGACAATCGAAGACGCGACACAACCGCTGTCCGCTTGCGGGCAGCGGCAAATACACAAAATAAAACACAACGACACACCGCTGCCCGCTCGCGGGCAGCGGCAAATAAATAACACTAGTCCTATATAATATAAAGCTGCTTGCGTGACGAATGATGGAAGTGTAGAAACGTTTTCCCAGAAGGAGTGCTTTGACAGTTTTGACATGTATGGGAGAGTTGTAGAGGATGTTTATGTGACCCCAACGAAACCTACAGATTTTGACATTTGACATTTTTTAACTGTCAAATTTTTTTTCCTCCCAGATCCGTTGCCCTTTATTAAGATTTTTATCGACGCAATCGATAAGTCGTCGGACATCATTTATAATAAGAAAAATTTTTTTTTGACGAAATCAGAAAAAATTGACGAAATCAGACACTTTACGATTTCGGGCACTTGGAGCTGTCTGACAGTTTTGACATGTATGAAGGAGTTGTAGGGGGTCCCTAGGAGGGCCCCAAACAACTGTCAAAATTTGTCAAATGTCATTTTTTCTTTGACATTTTTTTGACATTTTTCAATTTTTCTATCAGAGGTGCCAATTTTTTTTTGCTGGTCCAGCATAGTTTGAGATGCTTTATTTGACGCACTACGACAAAACGACAATGAACGACAAAAAAAAATCGTCGATTTATGAATAGGAGTTATTCTTCGACAACTGTCAAGTTAGAGAAACGATTTTGACGTCTAAGTATTCCCACTGAACCGATCATAGAGCGTAAGAACTCGGAATTTCGATTTTCTCGACGGTTGCGTCACTATCGAACTAATCATTTTTTGTCATTTATTCGCACATTTTGACCATTTTGACCCCCTGAAAGACCTCCAACGTCGGTGTCATGTATAGCGCGTTTGTTCAATACGTGGCAGTCTCTGTAACACAACTGTCAAAATTTCTGTCAACTGTCAAATTTAGCTGTCATGACAAAAATTTTGTTTTTTAATTTTTTTTTTCTATTTTTTGGTCATAACGGATAAAGTTGACAGTTTACAATAAATTTGACAGTCACTCCATATAGACCCCGCCACGTTTGACAAACGTCCCATACATGACTTTGACATCGAAAGTCATCTTGAAGGTGAAAATTAGGAAAATCTCTAAAATGATGAAAGTCAATGAAATTCGACCCCATTGCCTATGTATAGTAAGACCAATGCACCCCGAAACAATGATACCCTGCTGTCCGCTTGCGAGCAGCAGCAAATACGACAATAAAAGACACGACACCACCGCTGTCCGCTTGCGGGCAGCGGCAAATACGACAATCGAATAACGATTCAATAAACAAACACAATAAATCAAGCACAATACAATATACAAACACAATAACACAGACACACGACACCATAAACAAACACACACCACTCTCCGCTGTCCGCTTGCGGGCTGCGGTAAATAGAACAACAGATAAATAAAACAACACAACTACACCACCGCTGTCCGCTTGCGGGCAGCGGCAAATACACAAAATAAAACACAACGACACACCGCTGCCCGCTCGCGGGCAGCGGCAAATAAAAAACACTAGTCGATATAATATAAAGCTGCTTGCGTGACTCACCTACCGATGTACCGATGTACGGAAGTGTAAAGTAGTTTACCCAGAAGGAGTGCTCTGACAGTTTTGACATGTATGGAAGAGTTGTAGACAAAGTTTGAATGACCTTGGACAAAATCGCAAATTTTGACATTTGACATTTTTAACTGTCAAAATTTTTTTTTCTCCCTGATCCGTTGCCCGCTGACGGAATTTTTATTCGCGCAATCGATTAATCGTCGAACATCATTTAATATGCGAAAAAAAAAACTTTGACGAAATCAGAAAAAGTTGACGAAATCAGACTTTTTAGATTCACAAACATACAGGGGTTATTCTCCGACAACTGTCAAGTTAGAGAAACAATTTTGACGTCTACGTGTTCCCTCTGAAGTGCTTATAGAGCGTAAGAACTCGGAATTTTGATTTTCTCGACGGCTGCGTCGCTATCGAACTAATCGGTTTTTGTCATTTTTTGGGAAATTTTTGTTTGTTTTCACCCCTTAAAAGACCTCCAACGTAAGTGTCATGTATAGCGGATTTGTTTAATACGTGGCAGTACCTGTAAAACAGCTGTCAAAATTCCTGTCAACTGTCAAATTTAGCTGTCATGTCAAAAAATGTAACTTTTTTTTTTTTTCAATTTTTGAGACATAACGGATAAAGTTGACAGTTTACAAAAATTTTGACAGTCTCTCCATACAAAGCTTACCACGTTTGACAAACGCCCCATACATAACTTTGACATCAAAAGTCATCCTGGAGGTGAAAATTAGGAAAAACTCTAAAATGATGAAAATCAATGAAATTATACTCAGTCGCCTCTGTATATGAACACCGATACTCAGTAAAACAACGATACCCTGCTGTCCGCTTGCGGGCAGCAGCAAATACGACAATCGAAGACACGACACCACCGCTGTCCGCTTGCGGGCAGCGGCAAATACACAAAATAAAACATAACGACACGACACCACCGCTGTCCGCTTGCGGGCAGCGGCAAATACACAAAATAAAACACAACGACACACCGCTGCCCGCTCGCGGGCAGCGGCAAATAATACAACACTAGTCGATATAATATAAAGCTGCTTGCGTGACTCACTGGCTCACCTAGAGAGTACATTTCTTAGAAGGAGTGTTTTGACAGTTTTGACATGAATAGAAGAGTTGAACGAAATGGTCTGATGTACCTGGAAAAACCTACAAATTTTGACATTTGACATTTTTAACTGTCAAATATTTTTTTTCTCCATGTTTCGTTGCCCGTTGACAAATTTTGTTTTGCGTTATCGATTAATCGTCGAACATCATTTTACATGCAAAAAAAAAACTTTGACGAAATCAGAAAAAGTTGACGAAATCAGACACTTTACGATTTCAGGCACTTGCAGTGATCTTACAGTTTTAACATGTATTGGAGAGTTGTAGGGGGTCTTCAGGAGGGCCCCAAACGATTATTAAAATTTGACAAATGTCATTTTCTCATTGAATTTTTTTTGACATTTTTCAATTTTTCTATCGAATGTGTTATTTTTTTTTGCGGTTTCAGCATCTTTTAAGATCCTTTATTTAAGGCACTACGACAAAACGACAATGAACGACAAAAAAAAATCGTCAATTTATGAATAGGACTTATTCTTCGACAACTGTCAAGTTAGAGAAACAATTTTGACGTCTACGTGTTCCCACTGAACCGATCATAGAGCGTAAGAACTCGGAATTTCGATTTTCTCGACGGTTGCGTCGCTATCGAACTAATAATTTTTTGTCATATTTTTGCATTTTGTGTTGATTTTCACCTCTTAAAAGACCTCCAACGTCGGTGTCATGTATAGCGCGTTTGTTCATTACGTGGCAGTACCTGTAACACAACTGTCAAAATTCCTGTCAACTGTCAAATTTAACTGTCATAACAAAAAATTTAGTTTTCTATTTTTTTTCTCAATTTTTTGGTCATTACGGATAAAATTGACAGTTTACAATAATTTAGACAGTCACTCCATATAAACCTCACCACGTTTGACAAAAGCCCCATACATGACTTTGACAGCAAAAGTCATCTTAGGGGTGAACATTAGGAAAAACTGTAAAATGATGAAAATCAATGAAATTATACTCTGTCGCCTCTGTATATGAACACCGATACTCAGTAAAACAACAATACCCTGCTGTCCGCTTGCGGGCAGCAGCAAAAACGACAATCGAAGACACGACACCACAAACAAACACACACACCACTCTCCGCTGTCCGCTTGCGGGCTGCGGTAAATAGAACAACATATAAATAGAAAACAACACAACGACACACCGCTGCCCGCTCGCGGGCAGCGGCAAACAATACAACACTAGTCCCATATAATATAATATAAAGCTGCTTGCGTGACTCACTTCCCGATGTAGGGATGTACGGAAGTGTAGAGTAGTTTACCCAGAAGGAGTGCTCTGACAGTTTAGACATGTATGGGAGAGTTGTAGACAAAGTTTAGATGACCTTGGACAAAATCGCAAATTTTGACATTTGACATTTTTACCTGTCAAAATTTTTTTTTCTCCCTGATCCGTTGCCCGCTGACGGAATTTTTATTTGCGCAATCGATTAAACGTCGAACATCATTTAACATACGAAAAAAAAAAAATTGACGAAATCAGAAAAAGTTGGCGAAATCGGACTTTTTAGATTCACAAACATACAGGGGTTATTCTCCGACAACTGTCAAGTTAGAAAAAGGATTTTGACGTCTACGTGTTTCCACTGAACCGATCATAGAGCGTAAGAACTCGGAATTTCGATTTTCTCGACGGCTGCGTCGCTATCGAACTAATCGGTTTTTGTCATTTTTTGGGAAATTTTTGTTCATTTTCACACCTTAAAAGACCTCCAACGTCGGTGTCATGTATAGCGCGTTTGTTCATCACCTGGCAGTACCTGTAACACAGCTGTCAAAATTCCTGTCAACTGTCAAATTTAGCTGTCATAACAAAAATTGTGTTTTTCAATTTTTTTCTCAATTTTTTGGTCATAACGGATAAAGTTGACAGTTTACAATAATTTTGACAGTCACTTCATACAAAGCTTACCACGTTTGACAAACGCCCCATACATGACTTTGACATCAAAAGTCATCCTGGAGGTGAAAATTAGGAAAAACTCTAAAATGATGAAAATCAATGAAATTATACTCAGTCGCCTCTGTATATGAACACCGATACTCAGTAAAAAAACGATACCCTGCTGTCCGCTTGCGGGCAGCAGCAAATACGACAATCAAAGACACGACACCACCGCTGTCCGCTTGCGGGCAGCGGCAAATACGACAATCGAAGACACGACACCACAAACCAACACACATACCACTCTCCGCTGTCCGCTTGCGGGCTGCGGTAAATAGAACAACAGATAAATAGAACAACACAACGACACATCATGCGACAATCAAAGACACGACACCACAAACAAACACACACACCACTCTCCGCTGTCCGCTTGCGGGCTGCGGTAAATAGAACAACAGATAAATAGAAAACAACACAACGACACACCGCTGCCCGCTCGCGGGCAGCGGCAAATAAATAACACTAGTCCATATAATATACAGCTGCTTGCGTGACTAACTCATTTAGAGGATTAGTTTCCCAGAAGGAGTGCTTTGACAGTTTTGACATGTATGGGGGAGTTGTAAAGGATGTTTATGTGACCCCAACGAAACCTACAGATTTTGACATTTGACATTTTTAACTGTCAAAATTTTTTTTCTCCCTGATCCGTTGCCCGCTGACGGAATTTTTTTTTGCGCAATCGATTAATCGTCGAACATCATTTAATATGCAAAAAAAAAAACTTTGACGAAATCAGAAAAAGTTGACGAAATCGGACTTTTTACGATTTCAGGCACTTCCAGTGATCTGACAGTTTTGACATGTATTGGGAAGTTGTAGGGGGTCCCCAAGAGGGCCCCAAACGATTGTCAAAATTTAAAAAATGTCATTTTTTCTTTAACATTTTTTTGACATTTTTCAATTTTTCTATCGGAGGTGCCGATTTTTTTTTGCTGTTTTAGTATCTTTTAGGATCCTTCATTTAAGGCACTACGACAAAACGACAATGAACGACAAAAAAAATTCGTCGATTTATGAATAGGACTTATTCTTCGACAACTGTCAAGTTAGAGAAACGATTTTGACTTCTACGTGTTCCCACTGAACCGATCATAGAGCGTAAGAACTCGGAATTTCGATTTTCTCGACGCTTGCGTCGCTATTGAACTAATCGTTTTTTGGCATTTTTTTGCACATTTTGACCATTTTGACCCCCTGAAAGACCTTCAACGTCGGTGTCATGTATAGCACGTTTGTTCAATACGTGGCAGTTCCTGTAACACAACTGTCAAAATTCCTGTCAACTGTCAAATTTAGCTGTCATGACAAATAATGAATTTTTTCATTTTTTTCTTAATTTTTTGGTCATTACGGATAAAATTGACAGTTTACAATAAATTTGACAGTCACTCCATATAAACCTCACCACGTTTGACAAACGCCCCATACATGACTTTGACAGCAAAAGGTATCTTAGGGGTGAAAATTAGGAAAAACTGTAAAATAATAAAAATCAATGAAATTATACTCAGTCGCCTCTGTATATGAACACCGATACTCAGTCCGATACCTCACCGATACCCTGCTGTCCGCTTGCGGGCAGCAGCAAAAACGACAATCGAAGACACGACACCACAAACAAACACACACCGCTCTCCGCTGTCCGCTTGCGGGCTGCGGTAAATAGAACAATAGATAAATAAAACAACACAACGACACACCGCTGCCCGCTCGCGGGCAGCGGCAAATAATACAACACTAGTCCCATATAATATAAAGCTGCTTGCGTGACGAATGATGGAAGTGTAGAAACGTTTTCCCAGAAGGAGTGCTTTGACAGTTTTGACATGTATGGGAGAGTTGTAGAGGATGTTTATTTGACCCCAACGAAACCTACAGATTTTGACATTTGACATTTTTTAACTGTCAAATTTTTTTTCCTCCCAGATCCGTTGCCCTCCATTAAGATTTTTATCAAGGCAATCGATAAGTCGTCGGACATCATTTATAATGAGAAAATTTTTTTTTTGACGAAATCAGAAAAAGTTGACGAAATCAGACACTTTACGATTTCGGGCACTTGCCGTGATCTGACAGTTTTGACATGTATGAAGGGGTTGTAGGGGGTCCCCAGGAGGGCCTCAAACGATTGTCAAAATATGAGAAATGTCATTTTTTCTTTGACATTTTTTTGACATTTTTCAATTTTTCTATCAGAGGTGCCAATTTTTTTTTGCTGGTACAGCATAGTTTGAGATGCTTTATTTGACGCACTACGACAAAACGACAATGAACGACAAAAAAAAATCGTCAAATCAAAACTGGATCTTTTACTTTGACAAGCGTCAGGGTAGAGAGACTATTTTGACGTCTACGTGACTCCCACTGAACCGCTATTAGGGGTTGGGGGAGCCGAATTTTGATTTTCTCGACGGGTGCGTCGCTATCGAACTAATCGTTTTTTGTCATTTTTTTGCACATTTTGACTATTTTGACCCCCTAAAAGACCTCCAACGTCGGTGTCATGTATAGCGCGTTTGTTCATTACGTGGCAATACCTGTAAAACAGCTGTCAAAATTCCTGTCAACTGTCAAATTTAGCTGTCAAAACAAAAATTGTGTTTCTCAATTTTTTTTCTCAATTTTTTGGTCATAACGGATAAAGTTGACAGTTTACAATAATTTTGACAGTCACTTCATATATACCTCGCCACGTTTGACAAACGCCCCATACATGACTTTCACATCGAAAGTCATCTTGAAGGTGAAAATTAAGAAAAACTGAAAAATTATGAAAATCAATGAAATTCGACCCCATTGCCTATGTATAGGAACACCGATGCACACCGAAACAACTATACCCTGCTGTCCGCTTGCGGGCAGCAGCAAAAACGACAATCGAAGACACGACACCACAAACAAACACACACCGCTCTCCGCTGTCCGCTTGCGGGCTGCGGTAAATAGAACAACAGATAAATAAAACAACACAACGACACACCGCTGCCCGCTCGCGGGCAGCGGCAAATAATACAACACTAGTCGATATAATATAAAGCTGCTTGCGTGACTCACTCACTTAGAAGGTTAGTTTCCCAGAAGGAGTTCTTTGACAGTTTTGACATGTATGGGAAAGTTGTAGAGGATGTTTATGTGACCCCCGACAAAATAGCAAATTTTGACATTTGACATTTTTGACTGTCAAATTTTTTTTTACTCCCACATCCGTTGCCCTCCATTAAGATTTTTATTGACGCAATCGATAAGTCGTCAAACGTCATTTAATATGCGAAAAAAAAAAACTTTGACGAAATAAGAAAAAGTTGACGAAATCGGACTTTTTACGATTTCAGGCACTTCCAGTGATCTGACAGTTTTGACATGTATTAGGGAGTTGTAGGGGGTCCCCAGGAGGGCCCCAAACGATTGTCAAAATTTAAAAAATGTCATTTTTTCTTTAATATTTTTTTGACATTTTTCAATTTTTCTATCGAAGGTGCCAATTTTTTTTTGCTGTTTCAGCATCTTTTAGGATCCTTCATTTAAGGCACTACGACAAAACGACAATGAACGACAAAAAAAAATCGTCGATTTATGAATAGGACTTATTCTTCGACAACTGTCAAGTTAGAGAAACGATTTTGACTTCTACGTTTTCCCACTGAACCGATCATAGAGCGTAAGAACTCGGAATTTCGATTTTCTCGACGCTTGCGTCGCTATCGAACTAATCGTTTTTTGGCATTTTTTTGCACATTTTGACCATTTTGACCCCCTGAAAGACCTCCAACGTCGGTGTCATGTATAGCGCGTTTGTTCATTACGTGGCAGTACCTGTAACACAGCTGTCAAAATTCCTGTCAACTGTCAAATTTAGCTGTCATAACAAAAATTGTGTTTTTCAATTTTTTTTCTCAATTTTTTGGTCATACGGATAAACTTGACAGTTTACAATAATTTTGACAGTCACTTCATATAAAGCTTACCACGTTTGACAAACGCCTTATACATGACTTTGACATCGAAAGTCATCTTGGAGATGAAAATTAGGAAAAACTGTAAAATGATGAAAATCTTTGAAATTCAACCCTATCGCCTATGTGTAGGAATACCGATGCACACCGAAACAACGATACCCTGCTGTCCGCTTTCGGGCAGCAGCAAATACGACAATCGAAGACACGACACCACCGCTGTCCGCTTGCGGGCAGCGGCAAATACGACAATCGAAGACACGACACCACAAACAAACACACACACCACTCTCCGCTGTCCGCTTGCGGGCTGCGGTAAATAGAACAACAGATAAATAGAAAACAACACAACGACACACCGCTGCCCGCTCGCGGGCAGCGGCAAATAAATAACACTAGTCGATATAATATACAGCTGCTTGCGTGACACATCCACTCACTCATTTAGAGGATTAGTTTCCATGAAGGAGTGCTTTGACAGTTTTGACATGTATGGGGGAGTTGTAGACAAAGTTTATGTGACCCCAGACTAAATCGCAAATTTTGACATTTGACATTTTTACCTGTCAAAATTTTTTTTACTCCCTGATCCGTTGCCCGCTGACGGAAATTTTATTAGCGCAATCGATTAATTGTCGAACATGATTTAATATGCGAAAAAAAAAACTTTGACGAAATCAGAAAAAGTTGACGAAATCGGACTTTTTACGATTTCGGGCACTTAGAGCGATTTGACAGTTTTGACATGTATAAGGGGGTTGTAGGGGGTCCTCAGTAGGGCCCCAAACGACTGTCAAAATTTGTCGAATGTCATTTTTTCTTTGACATTTTTTTGACATTTTTCGATTTTTCTACCAGAGGTGTCAATTTTTTTTGCTGGTCCATTATGGTTTAAGGTGTTTTATTTAATGCACTACGACAAAACGACAATAAACGACAAAAAAAAATCGACGATTTATGAATAGGACTTATTCTTTGACAACTGTCAAGTTAGAGAAACGATTTTGACGTCTACGTGTTTCCACTGAACCGATCATAGAGCGTAAGAACTCGGAATTTCGATTTTCTCGACGGCTGCGTCGCTATCGAACTATTAGTTTTTTGTCATTTTTTTGCACATTTTGACCATTTTGACCCCCGGAAAGACCTCCAGCGTCGGTGTCATGTATAGCGCGTTTGTTTATTACGTGGCAGTACCTGTAACACAACTGTCAAAATTCCTGTCAACTGTCAAATTTAGCTGTCATGACAAATATAGTATTTTTACATTTTTTTTCTTAATTTTTTGGTCATAACGGATAAAATTGACAGTTTAGGATAAATTTGACAGTCACTCCATATATACCTCGCCACGTTTAACAAACGCCCCATACATGACTTTCACATCGAAAGTCATCTTGAAGGTGAAAATTAGGAAAAACTGAAAAATTATGAAAATTAATGAACGACCCTATTGCCTATGTATAGGAACACCGATGCACACCGAAACAACGATACCCTGCTGTCCGCTTACGGGCAGCAGCAAATACGACAATCGAAGACACGACACCACCGCTGTCCGCTTGCGGGCAGCGGCAAATGCGACAATCGAAGACACTACACCACCGCTGTCCGCTTGCGGGCAGCGGCAAATGCGACAATCGAAGACACGACACCACAAACAAACACAATATTTTAAACACGATACAATAAACAATTACAAAAACACAGACACACGACACCATAAACAAACACAATAAAAACACACCTAAGGAAAAACAGAACCAATAAAAAAACACAACGACACACCGCTGCCCGCTCGCGGGCAGCGGCAAATAAATAACACTAGTCCCATATAATATAAAGCTGCTTGCGTGACTCACTCACTGACCTACCGATGTAGAAGATTAGTTTCCCTGAAGGAGTGCTCTGACAGTTTTGACATGTATAGGGGAGTTGTAGACAAAGTTTATGTGACCCCCGACAAAATCGCAAATTTTGACATTTGACATTTTTAACTGTCAAAATTTTTTTTTCTCCCTGATCCGTTGCCCGCTGACGGAAATTTTATTCGCGCAATCGATTAATCGTCGAACATCATTTACCATGCGAAAAAAAAAACTTTGACGAAATCAGAAAAAGTTGGCGAAATCGGACTTTTTCGATTCACAAACATACAGGGGTTATTCTCCGACAACTGTCAAGTTAGAGAAACGATTTTGACGTCTACGTGTTCCCACTGAAGCGCTTATAGAGCGTAAGAACTCGGAATTTTAATTTTCTCGACGACTGCGTCTCTATCGAACTAATCGGTTTTTGTCATTTTTTTGCACATTTTAACTATTTTGACCCCCTAAAAGACCTCCAACGTCGGTGTCATGTATGGCGCGTTTGTTCATTACGTGGCAATACCTGTAACACAACTGTCAGAATTCCTGTCAACTGTCAAATTTAGCTGTCATGACAAAAAATGTAATTTTAATTTTTTTTTTCAATTTTTGGGACTTAACGGATAAAGTTGACAGTTTACAATAATTTTGACTGTCTCTCCATACAAACCTTATCACGTTTGACAAACGCCCCATACATAACTTTGACATCAAAAGTCATCTTAGAGGTGAAAATTAGGAAAAACTGTAAAATGATGAAAATCAATGAAATTATACTCTGTCGCCTCTGTATATGAACACCGATGCACTCCGAAACAAGGATACCAGCAAATACGACAGTCGAAGACGCGACACAACCGCTGTCCGCTTGCGGGCAGCGGCAAATACACAAAATAAAACACAACGACACACCGCTGCCCGCTCGCGGGCAGCGGCAAATAAATAACACTAGTCGATATAATATACAGCTGCTTGCGTGACTCACCCACTCACTTATGTAGAGGATTAGTTTTCCCAGAACGAGTGCTTTGACAGTTTTGACATGTATAGCGGAATTGTAGAGGATCTTTATGTGACCCCCGACCAAGTATTAAATTTTGACATTTGACATTTTTAACTGTCAAAATTTTTTTTTCTCCCTGATCCGTTACCCGCTGTCGGAATTTTTTTTCGCGCAATCGTTTAATCATCAATCATGATTTAATATGCGAAAAAAAAAACTTTGACGAAATCAGAAAAAGTTGACGAAATCGGACTTTTTACGATTTCGGCCACTTGGAGCTGTCTGACAGTTTTGACATGTATGAAGGAATTGTAGGGGGTCCCTAGGAGGGCCACAAACGACTGTCAAAATTTGTCAAATGTTATTTTTTCTTTGACATTTTTTTGACATTTTTCAATTTTTCTATCAGAGGTGCCAATTTTTTTTTGCTGGTCCAGCATAGTTTGAGGTGCTTTATTTGACGCCCTACGACAAAACGACAATGAACGACAAAAAAAATAGTCGATTTATAAATAGGAGTTATTTTTCGACAACTGTCAAGTTAGAGAAACGATTTTGACGTCTACGTGTTCCCACTGAACCGATCATAGAGCGTAAGAACTCGGAATTTCGATTTTCTCGTCGGTTGCGTCGCTATCGAACTAATCGATTTTGTCATTTTTTTGCACATTTTGACCATTTTGACCCACCGGAAAGACCTCCAGCGTCGGTGTCATGTATAGCGCGTTTGTTCAATACGTGGCAGTTCCTGTAACACAACTGTCAAAATTCCTGTCAACTGTCAAATTTAGCTGTCATGACAAATAATATATTTTTCCAATATTTTTCCTAATTTTTTGGTCATAACGGATAAAATTGACAGTTTACAATAAATTTGACAGTCACTCCATATAGACCTCGCCACGTTTGACAAACGTCCCATACATGACTTTGACATCGAAAGTCATCTTGAAGGTGAAAATTAGGAAAAACTCTAAAATGATGAAAATCAATGAAATTATACTCAGTCGCTTCTGTATATGAACACCGATACTCAGTAAAACAACGATACCCTGCTGTCCGCTTGCGGGCAGCAGCAAAAACGACAATCGAAGACACGACACCACAAACAAACACACACCACTCTCCGCTGTCCGCTTGCGGGCTGCGGTAAATAGAACAACAGATAAATAAAACAACACAACGACACACCGCTGCCCGCTCGCGGGCAGCGGCAAATAAATAACACTAGTCGATATAATATACAGCTGCTTGCGTGACTCACTTCCCGATATAGAAGGTTAGTTTCCCTAAAGGAGTGCTCTGACAGTTTTGACATGTATGGGGGAGTTGTAGAGGATGTTTATGTGACCCCCGTCAAAATCGCAAATTTTGACATTTGTCATATTTACCTGTCAAAATTTTTTTTACTCCCTGATTCGTCTATTCTGACGAAATTTTTTTTTGCGCAATCGATTAATCGTCAAACATGATTTAATATGCGAAAAAAAAAAATTGACGAAATCAGAAAAAGTTGACGAAATCAGACTTTTTACGATTTCGGGCACTTGCCGTGATCTGACAGTTTGGACATGTATGGAGGGGTTGTAGGGGGTCCCCAGGAGGGCCCCAAACGATTGTCAAAATATGAGAAATGTCATTTTTTCTTTGACATTTTTTTGACATTTTTCAATTTTTCTATCAGAGGTGCCAATTTTTTTTTGCTGGTCCAGCATAGTTTGAGATGCTTTATTTGACGCACTACGACAAAACGACAATGAACGACAAAAAAAAATCGTCGATTTATGAATAGGAGTTATTCTTTGACAACTGTCAAGTTAGAGAAATGATTTTGACGTCTACGTGTTCCCAATGAACCGATCATAGAGCGTAAGAACTCGGAATTTCGATTTTCTCGACAGTTGCGTCGCTATCGAACTAATCGTTTTTTGTCATTTTTTTGCACACTTTGACCATTTTGACCCCCGGAAAGACCTCCAACGTCGGTGTCATGTATAGCGCGTTTGTTCATCACCTGGCAGTCTCTGTAACACAACTGTCAAAATTCCTGTCAACTGTCAAATTTAGCTGTCATGTCAAAAAATGAAATTTTATTTTTTTTTTCTTAATTTTTGGGACTTAACGGATAAAGTTGACAGTTTACAATAATTTTGACAGTCTCTCCATACAAACCTTATCACGTTTGACAAACGCCCCATACATAACTTTGACATCAAAAGTCATCTTAGAGGTGAAAATTAGGAAAAACTGTAAAATGATGAAAATCAATGAAATTATACTCTGTCGCCTCTGTATATGAACACCGATGCACTCCGAAACAAAGATACCAGCAAATACGACAATCGAAGACGCGACACAACCGCTGTCCGCTTGCGGGCAGCGGCAAATACACAAAATAAAACATAACGACACGACACCACCGCTGTCCGCTTGCGGGCAGCGGCAAATACACAAAATAAAACACAACGACACACCGCTGCCCGCTCGCGGGCAGCGGCAAATAATACAACACTAGTCGATATAATATAAAGCTGCTTGCGTGACTCACTTCCCGATATAGAAGGTTAGTTTCCCAGAAGGAGTTCTTTGACAGTTTTGACATGTATGGGGGAGTTGTAGAGGATGTTTATGTGACCCCCGTCAAAATCGCAAATTTTGACATTTGTCATATTTACCTGTCAAAATTTTTTTTACTCCCTGATTCGTCCATTCTGACGAAATTTTTTTTTGCGCAATCGATTAATCGTCAAACATGATTTAATATGCGAAAAAAAAAAATTGACGAAATCAGAAAAAGTTGACGAAATCAGACTTTTTACGATTTCGGGCACTTGCCGTGATCTGACAGTTTTGACATGTATGGAGGGGTTGTAGGGGGTCCCCAGGAGGGCCCCAAACGATTGTCAAAATATGAGAAATGTCATTTTTTCTTTGACATTTTTTTGACATTTTTCAATTTTTCTATCAGAGGTGCCAATTTTTTTTTGCTGGTCCAGCATAGTTTGAGATGCTTTATTTGACGCACTATGACAAAACGACAATGAACGACAAAAAAAAATCGTCGATTTATGAATAGGAGTTATTCTTCGACAACTGTCAAGTTAGAGAAACGATTTTGACGTCTACGTGTTCCCAATGAACCGATCATAGAGCGTAAGAACTCGGAATTTCGATTTTCTCGACAGTTGCGTCGCTATCGAACTAATCGTTTTTTGTCATTTTTTTGCACACTTTGACCATTTTGACCCCCGGAAAGACCTCCAACGTCGGTGTCATGTATAGCGCGTTTGTTCAATACGTGGCAGTACCAGTAACACAGCTGTCAAATCTCCTGTCAACTGTCAAATTTAGCTGTCATGACATAAAATATAATTTTAATTTTTTTATTTTTATTTTTGTGACATAACGGATAAAGTTGACAGTTTACAATAAATTTGACAGTCATCACTCCATATAA
This sequence comes from Tinea trinotella, assembly GCA_905220615.1. NCBI lineage: Eukaryota > Metazoa > Arthropoda > Insecta > Lepidoptera > Tineidae > Tinea > Tinea trinotella. The sequence goes on from HG992314.1 coordinate 9,889,184, forward strand.
ACCTTGCCACGTTTGACAAACGCCCCATACATGACTTTGACATCAAAAGTCATCTTAGGGGTGAAAATTAGGAAAAACTGTAAAATGATGAAAATCTATGAAATTCAACCCCATCGCCTATGTATAGGAACACCGATGCACACCGAAACAACGATACCCTGCTGTCCGCTTGCGGGCAGCAGCAAATACGACAATCGAAGACACGACACCACCGCTGGCCGCTTGCGGGCAGCGGCAATACGACAATCGAATAACGATTCAATAAACAGACACAGTAAATTAAACACGATACAATAAACAGAACCAATAAAAAAAAAAACGACACACCATAAACAAACACACACCACTCTCCGCTGTCCGCTTGCGGGCTGCGGTAAATAGAACAACAGATAAATAAAACAACACAACGACACACCGCTGCCCGCTCGCGGGCAGCGGCAAATAAATAACACTAGTCGATATAATATACAGCTGCTTGCGTGACTCACCTACCGATGTACCGAACTAGAGAGTTAGTTTCCCAGAAGGAGTGCTCTGACAGTTTTGACATGTATGGGAGAGTTGTAGACAAAGTTTAGATGACCTTGGACAAAATAGCAAATTTTGACATTTGACATTTTTACCTGTCAAAATTTTTTTTACTCCCTGATCCGTTGCCCGCTGACGGAATTTTTATTCGCTCAATCGATTATTCGTCGAACATCATTTAACATGCGAAAAAAAAAACTTTGTCGAAATCAGAAAAAGTTGACGAAATCGGACTTTTTCGATTTCCAAACAAACAGGACTTATTCTCCGACAACTGTCAAGTTAGAGAAACGATTTTGACGTCTACGTGTTCCCACTGAAGGGCTTATAGAGCGTAAGAACTCGGAATTTCGATTTTCTCGACGGCTGCGTCGCTATCGAACTAATCGTTTTTCGGGTTTTTCCCTACTAATTTTGTTCATTTTGACCCCTTCAAAGGCCTCTAACGTAAGTGTCATGTATAGCTCGTTTGTTTATTACGTGGCATAACCTGTAACACAACTGTCAAACGTCCTGTCAACTGTCAAATTTAGCTGTCATGACAAAAAATGTAATTTTAATTTTTTTTCTCAATTTTTGGCACATAATGGATAAAGTTGACAGTTTACAATAATTTTGACAGTCTCTCCATACAAACCTTACCACGTTTGACAAACGCCGCATACATGACTTTGACAGCAAAAGTCATCTTAGGGGTGAAAATTAGGAAAAACTGTAAAATGATGAAAATCAATGAAATTATACTCTGTCGCCTCTGTATATGAACACCGATACTCAGTAAAACAACGATACCCTGCTGTCCGCTTGCGGGCAGCAGCAAATACGACAATCGAAGACACGACACCACAAACAAACACACACACCACTCTCCGCTGTCCGCTTGCGGGCTGCGGTAAATAGAACAACAGTTAAATAGAAAACAACACAACGACACACCGCTGCCCGCTCGCGGGCAGCGGCAAATAATACAACACTAGTCGATATAATATACAGCTGCTTGCGTGACTCACTGGCTCACTCATTTAGAAGGTTATTTTCCCTGAAGGAGTGCTCTGACAGTTTTGACATGTATGGGGGAGTTGTAGAGGATGTTTATGTGACCTCAACGAAACCTACAGATTTTGACATTTGACATTTTTAACTGTCAAAATTTTTTTTTCTCCCTTATCCGTTGCCCGCTGACGGAAATTTTATTCGCGCAATCGATTATTCGTCGAACATCATTTAACATGCGAAAAAAAAAACTTTGACGAAATCAGAAAAAGTTGACGAAATCGGACTTTTTACGATTTCGGGCACTTGCAGTGATCTGACAGTTTTGACATGTATAGGGGGGTTGTAGGGGGTCTTCAGAAAGACCCCAAACGATTATCAAATTTTGACAAATGTCATTTTTTCTTTGACATTTTTTTGACATTTTTCAATTTTTCTATCGGAGGTGTCAATTATTTTTTGCTGGTCCAGCATGGTTTGAGATGCTTTATTTGACGCACTTTGACAAAACGACAATGAACGACAAAAAAAAATCGTCAAATCAAAACTGGATCTTTTACTTTGACAAGCGTCAATGTAGAGAAACTATTTTGACGTCTAAGTGACTCCCACTGAACCGCTATTAGGGGTTGGGGAGGCGGAATTTTGATTTTCTCGACAGGTGCGTCGCTATCGAACTAAGAGTTTTTTGTCATTTTTTTGCACATTTTAACTATTTTGACCGCCTAAAAGACCTCCAACGTCGGTGTCATGTATAGCGCGTTTGTTTATTACGTGGCAGTACCTGTAACACAGCCGTCAAATCTCCTGTCAACTGTCAAATTTAGCTGTCATGACATAAAATGTAATTTTAATTTTTTTATTTTTATTTTTGTGACATAACGGATAAAGTTGACAGTTTACAATAATTTTGACAGTCACTTCATACAAAGCTTACCACGTTTGACAAACGCCCCATACATGACTTTGACATCAAAAGTCATCCTGGAGGTGAAAATTAGGAAAAACTGTAAAATGATGAAAATCAATGAAATTATACTCTGTCGCCTCTGTATATGAACACCGATGCACTCCGAAACAAAGATACCAGCAAATACGACAATCGAAGACGCGACACAACCGCTGTCCGCTTGCGGGCAGCGGCAAATACACAAAATAAAACATAACGACACGACACCACCGCTGTCCGCTTGCGGGCAGCGGCAATTACACAAAATAAAACACAACGACACACCGCTGCCCGGTCTATGTATAGGAACACCGATGCACACCGAAACAACGATACCCTGCTGTCCGCTTGCGGGCAGCAGCAAATACGACAATCGAAGACACGACACCACCGCTGTCCGCTTGCGGGCAGCGGCAATACGACAATCGAATAACGATTCAATAAACAAACACAGTAAATCAAACACGATACAATAAACAGAACCAATAAAAAAAGAAAACGACACACCGCTGCCCGCTCGCGGGCAGCGGCAAATAAATAACACTAGTCGATATAATATAAAGCTGCTTGCGTGACTCACTGGCTCACCTAGAGAGTACATTTCTTAGAAGGAGTGTTTTGACAGTTTTGACATGAATAGAAGAGTTGAACGAAATGGTCTGATGTACCTGGAAAAACCTACAAATTTTGACATTTGACATTTTTAACTGTCAAATATTTTTTTTTTCCATGTTTCGTTGCCCGTTGACAAATTTTGTTTTGCGTTATCGATTAATCGTCGAACATCATTTTACATGCAAAAAAAAAACTTTGACGAAATCAGAAAAAGTTGACGAAATCAGACACTTTACGATTTCAGGCACTTGCAGTGATCTTACAGTTTTGACATGTATTGGAGAGTTGTAGGGGGTCTTCAGGAGGGCCCCAAACGATTACTAAAATTCGACAAATGTCATTTTCTCATTGAATTTTTTTTGACATCTTTCAATTTTTCTATCGAATGTGTTATTTTTTTTTGCGGTTTCAGCATCTTTTAAGATCCTTTATTTAAGACACTACGACAAAACGACAATGAACGACAAAAAAAAATCGTCGATTTATGAATAGGACTTATTCTTCGACAACTGTCAAGTTAGAAAAACGATTTTGACGTCTACGTGTTCCCACTGAACCGATCATAGAGCGTAAAAACTCGGAATTTCGATTTTCTCGACGGTTGCGTCGCTATCGAACTAATCGTTTTTTGTCATTTTTTTTGCAGTTTTTGTTGATTTTCACCTCTTAAAAGACCTCCAACGTCGGTGTCATATATAGCGCGTTTGTTCATTACGTGGCAGTACCTGTAACACAACTGTCAAAATTCATGTCAACTGTCAAATTTAACTGTCATAACAAAAAATTTAGTTTTCTATTTTTTTTCTCAATTTTTTGGTCATTACGGATAAAATTGACAGTTTACAATAATTTAGACAGTCACTCCATATAAACCTCACCACGTTTGACAAACGCCCCATACATGACTTTGACATTAAAAGTCATCTTAGGGGTGAAAATTAGGAAAAACTGTAAAATGAATGAAATTATGCTCTGTCGCCTCTGTATATGAACACCGATACTCAGTAAAACAACGATACCCTGCTGTCCGCTTGCGGGCAGCAGCAAATACGACTATCGAAGACACGACACCACCGCTGTCCGCTTGCGGGCAGCGGCAAGTACGACAATCGAATAACGATTCAATAAACAAACACAGTAAATCAAGCACAATACAATATACAAACACATTAACACAGACACACACCATAAACAAACACACACCACTCTCGGCTGCCCGCTTGCGGGCTGCGGTAAATAGAACAACAGATAAATAAAACAACACAACGACACCACCGCTGTCCGCTTGCGGGCAGCGGCAAATACACAAAATAAAACACAACGACACACCGCTGCCCGCTCGCGGGCAGCGGCAAATAAATAACACTAGTCCCATATAATATAAAGCTGCTTGCGTGACTCACTCACTGACCTACCGATGTAGAAGATTAGTTTCCCTGAAGGAGTGCTCTGACAGTTTTGACATGTATAGGGGAGTTGTAGACAAAGTTTATGTGACCCCCGACAAAATCGCAAATTTTGACATTTGACATTTTTAACTGTCAAAATTTTTTTTTCTCCCTGATCCGTTGCCCGCTGACGGAAATTTTATTCGCGCAATCGATTAATCGTCGAACATCATTTACAATGCGAAAAAAAAAACTTTGACGAAATCAGAAAAAGTTGGCGAAATCGGACTTTTTCGATTCACAAACATACAGGGGTTATTCTCCGACAACTGTCAAGTTAGAGAAACGATTTTGACGTCTACGTGTTCCCACTGAAGCGCTTATAGAGCGTAAGAACTCGGAATTTTAATTTTCTCGACGACTGCGTCTCTATCGAACTAATCGGTTTTTGTCATTTTTTTGCACATTTTAACTATTTTGACCCCCTAAAAGACCTCCAACGTCGGTGTCATGTATGGCGCGTTTGTTCATTACGTGGCAATACCTGTAACACAACTGTCAGAATTCCTGTCAACTGTCAAATTTAGCTGTCATGACAAAAAATGTAATTTTAATTTTTTTTTTCAATTTTTGGGACTTAACGGATAAAGTTGACAGTTTACAATAATTTTGACTGTCTCTCCATACAAACCTTATCACGTTTGACAAACGCCCCATACATAACTTTGACATCAAAAGTCATCTTAGAGGTGAAAATTAGGAAAAACTGTAAAATGATGAAAATCAATGAAATTATACTCTGTCGCCTCTGTATATGAACACCGATGCACTCCGAAACAAGGATACCAGCAAATACGACAGTCGAAGACGCGACACAACCGCTGTCCGCTTGCGGGCAGCGGCAAATACACAAAATAAAACACAACGACACACCGCTGCCCGCTCGCGGGCAGCGGCAAATAAATAACACTAGTCCATATAATATACAGCTGCTTGCGTGACTCACTGGCTCACTCATTTAGAAGGTTATTTTCCCTGAAGGAGTGCTCTGACAGTTTTGACATGTATGGGGGAGTTGTAGAGGATGTTTATGTGACCTCAACGAAACCTACAGATTTTGACATTTGACATTTTTAACTGTCAAAATTTTTTTTTCTCCCTTATCCGTTGCCCGCTGACGGAAATTTTATTCGCGCAATCGATTATTCGTCGAACATCATTTAACATGCGAAAAAAAAAACTTTGACGAAATCAGAAAAAGTTGACGAAATCGGACTTTTTACGATTTCGGGCACTTGCAGTGATCTGACAGTTTTGACATGTATAGGGGGGTTGTAGGGGGTCTTCAGAAAGACCCCAAACGATTATCAAATTTTGACAAATGTCATTTTTTCTTTGACATTTTTTTGACATTTTTCAATTTTTCTATCGGAGGTGTCAATTATTTTTTGCTGGTCCAGCATGGTTTGAGATGCTTTATTTGACGCACTTTGACAAAACGACAATGAACGACAAAAAAAAATCGTCAAATCAAAACTGGATCTTTTACTTTGACAAGCGTCAATGTAGAGAAACTATTTTGACGTCTAAGTGACTCCCACTGAACCGCTATTAGGGGTTGGGGAGGCGGAATTTTGATTTTCTCGACAGGTGCGTCGCTATCGAACTAAGAGTTTTTTGTCATTTTTTTGCACATTTTAACTATTTTGACCGCCTAAAAGACCTCCAACGTCGGTGTCATGTATAGCGCGTTTGTTTATTACGTGGCAGTACCTGTAACACAGCCGTCAAATCTCCTGTCAACTGTCAAATTTAGCTGTCATGACATAAAATGTAATTTTAATTTTTTTATTTTTATTTTTGTGACATAACGGATAAAGTTGACAGTTTACAATAATTTTGACAGTCACTTCATACAAAGCTTACCACGTTTGACAAACGCCCCATACATGACTTTGACATCAAAAGTCATCCTGGAGGTGAAAATTAGGAAAAACTGTAAAATGATGAAAATCAATGAAATTATACTCTGTCGCCTCTGTATATGAACACCGATGCACTCCGAAACAAAGATACCAGCAAATACGACAATCGAAGACGCGACACAACCGCTGTCCGCTTGCGGGCAGCGGCAAATACACAAAATAAAACATAACGACACGACACCACCGCTGTCCGCTTGCGGGCAGCGGCAATTACACAAAATAAAACACAACGACACACCGCTGCCCGGTCTATGTATAGGAACACCGATGCACACCGAAACAACGATACCCTGCTGTCCGCTTGCGGGCAGCAGCAAATACGACAATCGAAGACACGACACCACCGCTGTCCGCTTGCGGGCAGCGGCAATACGACAATCGAATAACGATTCAATAAACAAACACAGTAAATCAAACACGATACAATAAACAGAACCAATAAAAAAAGAAAACGACACACCGCTGCCCGCTCGCGGGCAGCGGCAAATAAATAACACTAGTCAATATAATATACAGCTGCTTGCGTGACTAAGGGACCTAGAGGGTTGATCTCTTAAAGTAGTGTTTTGACAGTTTTGACATGTATAAGGTAGTTGAAGGAAATGGTCTGATGTACCTGGAAAAACCTACAAATTTTGACATTTGACATTTTTAACTGTCAAAATTTTTTTTGCTTCGTGATCTTTTGTCGCCATCAAATTTTTTATTGGCGCAATCGATAAATAGTCGAACGTCATTTAGGATGGAAAAATTTTTTTTTTGACGAAATCAGAAAAAAATGACGAAATCAGACACTTTACGATTTCGGGCACTTGAAGCAATCTGACAGTTTTGACATGTATTGGGGAGTTGTAGGGGGTCCCCAATAGGGCCCCAAAAGATTGTCAAAATTTAAGAAATGTCATTTGTTCTTTGACATTTTTTTGACATTTTTCAATTTTTCTATCAGAGGTGCCAATTTTTTTTTGCTGGTCCAGCATCTTTTGAGATTCTTTATTTGACGCACTACGACAAAACGACAATGAACGACAAAAAAAAAATCGTCGATTTATAAATAGGAGTTATTCTTCGACAACTGTCAAGTTAGAGAAACGATTTTGACGTCTACGTGTTCCCACTGAACCGTTCATAGAGCGTAAGAACTCGGAATTTCGATTTTCTCGACGTTTGCGCCGCTATCGAATTAATCGTTTTTTGTAATTTTTTTGCACATTTTAACCATTTTGACCCCCTGAAAGACCTCCAACGTTGGTGTCATGTATAGCGCGTTTGTCCACCACGTGGCAGTCCCTGTAACACAACTGTCAAAATTCCTGTCAACTGTCAAATTTAGCTGTCATGACAAATAAAGTATTTTTCAATTTTCTTCTCAATTTTTGGGACATAATGGATAAAGTTGACAGTTAACAATAATTTTGACAGTCTCTCCATACAAACCTTACCACGTTTGACAAACGCCCCATACATGACTTTGACATCAAAAGTCATCTTAGGGGTGAAAATTAGGAAAAACTGTAAAATGATGAAAATCAATGAAATTATACTCTGTCGCCTCTGTATATGAATACCGATACTCAGTAAAACAACGATACCCTGCTGTCCGCTTGCGGGCAGCAGCAAAAACGACAATCGAAGACACGACACCACCGCTGTCCGCTTGCGGGCAGCGGCAAACACGACAACCGAAGGTACGACACCACCGCTGTCCGCTTGCGGGCAGCGGCAAATACGACAATCGAATAACGATTCCATAAACAAACACAACATATCAAACACCATACCACAAACAAACACCATACCACAAACAAACACAGTAAATCAAACACGATAAAATAAACAAACACAATAAAAAAAACACCTAAGGAAAAACAGAACCAATAAAAAAAGAAAACGACACACCGCTGCCCGCTCGCGGGCAGCGGCAAATAAATAACACTAGTCGATATAATATAAAGCTGCTTGCGTGACTCACTCACTTAGAAGGTTAGTTTCCCAGAAGGAGTTCTTTGACAGTTTTGACATGTATGGGAAAGTTGTAGAGGATGTTTATGTGACCCCCGACAAAATAGCAAATTTTGACATTTGACATTTTTGACTGTCAAATTTTTTTTTACTCCCACATCCGTTGCCCTCCATTAAGATTTTTATTGACGCAATCGATAAGTCGTCAAACGTCATTTAATATGCGAAAAAAAAAAACTTTGACGAAATAAGAAAAAGTTGACGAAATCGGACTTTTTACGATTTCAGGCACTTCCAGTGATCTGACAGTTTTGACATGTATTGGGGAGTTGTAGGGGGTCCCCAGGAGGGCCCCAAACGATTGTCAAAATTTAAAAAATGTCATTTTTTCTTTAATATTTTTTTGACATTTTTCAATTTTTCTATCGAAGGTGCCAATTTTTTTTTGCTGTTTCAGCATCTTTTAGGATCCTTCATTTAAGGCACTACGACAAAACGACAATGAACGACAAAAAAAAATCGTCGATTTATGAATAGGACTTATTCTTCGACAACTGTCAAGTTAGAGAAACGATTTTGACTTCTACGTTTTCCCACTGAACCGATCATAGAGCGTAAGAACTCGGAATTTCGATTTTCTCGACGCTTGCGTCGCTATCGAACTAATCGTTTTTTGGCATTTTTTTGCACATTTTGACCATTTTGACCCCCTGAAAGACCTCCAACGTCGGTGTCATGTATAGCGCGTTTGTTCATTACGTGGCAGTGCCTGTAACACAGCTGTCAAAATTCCTGTCAACTGTCAAATTTAACTGTCATGTCAAAAAATGTAATTTTTTTTTTTTTCTCAATTTTTGGGACATAACGGATAAAGTTGACAGTTTACAATAATTTTGACAGTGTCTCCATACAAACCTTACGACGTTTGACAAACGCCCCATACATGACTTTGACAGCAAAAGTCATCTTAGGGGTGAAAATTAGGAAAAACTGTAAAATGATGAAAATCAATGAAATTCTACTCTGTCGCCTCTGTATATGAACACCGATGCACTCCGAAACAAGGATACCAGCAAATACGACAGTTTGACGACAGGCGTGGACGAACGGTTTAGCGACTGGTTTGTTGCGCGTAAAGTCCCGGGTTCGATCCCCGGTCGGAGCAAATATTTGTTTCATAGCTTTTATTTGTAATATTTGATAGTATTAAATATTGCAAATATTTGTTAATAAAAAAAAAAAGAGATGGATATTTGCTTCGGGTCTGGTTATCAAAGAGTGGTAGGCAGTGGTACCCAATCTGCCGATCCGGGGTAGTACCACCACTTACAAGTATACAGACCGTGAAGTGATTTGGTCACGTTTCGGGATCAGCTTGTAAGTTGCCGGTTCCACCCAGGCCGGCATAGTGGATGTGATTGCTACTCACAGTTATTGAATTGTGTAGTAGCAGTGACATTCATTCATGGACCACACTTTGGCTTAACATCAAGCGGGGTGCTGTCATATGTCGAGTCACAATATAAAAAAAAAAAAAAAAAAAAATACGACAATCGAAGACGCGACACAACCGCTGTCCGCTTGCGGGCAGCGGCAAATACACAAAATAAAACATAACGACACGACACCACTATAAAACACAACGACACACCGCTGCCCGCTCGCGGGCAGCGGCAAATAAAAAACACTAGTCCCATATAATATAAAGCTGCTTGCGTGACTCACTCACTGACCTACCGATGTAGAAGATTAGTTTCCCTGAAGGAGTGCTCTGACAGTTTTGACATGTATAGGGGAGTTGTAGACAAAGTTTATGTGACCCCCGACAAAATCGCAAATTTTGACATTTGACATTTTTAACTGTCAAATTTTTTTTTTCTCCCTGATCCGTTGCCCGCTGACGGAAATTTTATTCGCGCAATTGATTAATCGTCAAACATCATTTGACATTAGAAAAAAAAAACTTTGACGAAATCAGAAAAAGTTGACGAAATCAGACACTTTACGATTTCAGGCACTTGAAGCGATCTGACAGTTTTGACATGTACTGGGGAGTTGTAGGGGGTCCCCAAGAGGGCCCCAAAAGATTGTCAAAATTAGTCAAATGTCATATTTTCTTTGACATTTTTTTGACAGTTTTCGATTTTTCTACCAGAGGTGTCAATTTTTTTTTACTGGTCCATTATAGTTTGAGGTGCTTTATTTGATGCACTACAAAGAAACGACAATGAACGACAAAAAAAAATCGTCAAATCAAAACTGGATCTTTTACTTTGACAAGCGTCAAGGTAGAGAAACTATTTTGACGTCTACGTGACTCCCACTGAACCGCTATTAGGGGTTGGGGGAGCCGAATTTTGATTTTCTCGACGGGTGCGTCGCTATCGAACTAATCGATTTTTGTCATTTTTTTGCACATTTTGACTATTTTGACCCCCTAAAAGACCTCCAACGTCGGTGTCATGTATAGCGCGTTTGTTCATTACGTGGCAGTACCTGTAAGACAACTGTCAAAATTCCTGTCAACTGTCAAATTTAGCTGTCATGACAAAAATTGTGTTTTTTAATTTTTTTTCTCTATTTTTTGGTCATAACGGATAAAGTTGACAGTTTACAATAATTTTGACAGTCTCTCCATACAAAGCTTACCACGTTTGACAAACGCCCCATACATAACTTTGACATCAAAAGTCATCTTAGAGGTGAAAATTAGGAAAAACTGTAAAATGATGTAAATCAATGAAATTATACTCAGTCGCCTCTGTATATGAACACCGATACTCAGTAAAACAACGATACCCTGCTGTCCGCTTGCGGGCAGCAGCAAAAACGACAATCGAAGACACGACACCACAAACAAACACACAACACTCTCCGCTGTCCGCTTGCGGGCTGCGGTAAATAGAACAACAGATAAATAAAACAACACAACGACACACCGCTGCCCGCTCGCGGGCAGCGGCAAATAATACAACACTAGTCGATATAATATACAGCTGCTTGCGTGACTCACCTACCGATATAGAAGGTTAGTTTCCCAGAAGGAGTTCTTTGACAGTTTTGACATGTATGGGGGAGTTGTAGAGGATGTTTATGTGACCCCCGTCAAAATCGCAAATTTTGACATTTGTCATATTTACCTGTCAAAATTTTTTTTACTCCCTGATTCGTCCATTCTGACGAAATTTTTTTTTGCGCAATCGATTAATCGTCAAACATGATTTAATATGCGAAAAAAAAAAAATTGACGAAATCAGAAAAAGTTGACGAAATCAGACTTTTTACGATTTCGGGCACTTGCCGTGATCTGACAGTTTTGACATGTATGGAGGGGTTGTAGGGGGTCCCCAGGAGGGCCCCAAACGATTGTCAAAATATGAGAAATGTCATTTTTTCTTTGACATTTTTTTGACATTTTTCAATTTTTCTATCAGAGGTGCCAATTTTTTTTTGCTCGTCCAGCATAGTTTGAGGTGCTTAATTTGACGCACTACGACAAAACGACAATGAACGACAAAAAAAAATAGTCGATTTATAAATAGGAGTTATTTTTCGACAACTGTCAAGTTAGAGAAACGATTTTGACGTCTACGTGTTCCCACTGAACCGACCATAGAGCGTAAGAACTCAGAATTTCGATTTTCTTGACGGTTGCGTCGCTATCGAACTAATCGTTTTTTGTCATTTTTTTGCACATTTTGACCATTTTGACCCCCGGAAAGACCTCCAGCGTCGGTGTCATGTATAGCGCGTTTGTTTATTACGTGGCACTACCTGTAACACAACTGTCAAAATTCCTGTCAACTGTCAAATTTAGCTGTCATGACAAATATAGTATTTTTACATTTTTTTTCTTAATTTTTTGGTCATAACGGATAAAATTGACAGTTTACAATAATTTTGACAGTCTCTCCATACAAACCTTACCACGTTTAACAAACGCCCTATAAATGACTTTGACATTAAAAGTCATCTTGGGGGTGAAAATTAGGAAAAACTGTAAAATGATGAAAATCAATGAAATTCTACCCCATCGCCTATGTATAGGAACACCGATGCACACCGAAACAACGATACCCTGCTGTCCGCTTGCGGGCAGCAGCAAATACGACAATCGAAGACACAACACCACCGCTGTCCGCTTGCGGGCAGCGGCAAATGCGACAATCGAAGACACGACACCACCGCTGTCCGCTTGCGGGCAGCGGCAAATACGACAATCGAATAACGATTCCATAAACAAACACTACATATCAAACACCATACCACAAACAAACACATTAAATCAAACACGATAAAATAAACAAACACAATAAAAAAAACACCCAAGGAAAAACAGAACCAATAAAAAAAGAAAACGACACACCGCTGCCCGCTCGCGGGCAGCGGCAAATAATACAACACTAGTCCCATATAATATAAAGCCGCTTGCGTGACTCACTGGCTCACTCATTTAGAGGGTTAGTTTCCCTGAAGGAGTGCTTTGACAGTTTTGACATGTATAGGGGAGTTGTACAAGATGTTTATGTGACCCCAACGCAACCTACAGATTTTGACATTTGACATTTTTAACTGTCAAAATTTTTTTTTCTCCCTGATCCGTTGCCCGCTGACGGAATTTTTATTCGCGCAATCGATTATTCGTCGAACATCATTTAACATGCGAAAAAAAAAACTTTGACGAAATCAGAAAAAGTTGACGAAATCGGACTTTTTACGATTTCGGGCACTTGCAGTGATCTGACAGTTTTGACATGTATAGGGGGGTTGTAGGGGGTCTTCAGAAAGACCCCAAACGATTGTCAAAATTTGTCAAATGTCATTTTTTCTTTGACATTTTTTTGACATTTTTTTATTTTTCTACTGGAGATGGTGCTAATTTTTTCTGGGCCAGCATAGTTTGAGATGCTTTATTTGACGCACTACGACAAAACGACAATGAACGACAAAAAAAAATCGTCAAATCAAAACTGGATCTTTTACTTTGACAAGCGTCAATGTAGAGAAACTATTTTGACGTCTAAGTGACTCCCACTGAACCGCTATTTGGGGTTGGGGAGGCGGAATTTTGATTTTCTCGACAGTTGCGTCGCTATCGAACTAATCGTTTTTTGTCATTTTTTTGCACATTTTGTTCATTTTGACCCCCTGAAAGACCTCCAACGTCGGTGTCATGTATAGCGCGTTTGTTTATTACGTGGCAGTACCTGTAACACAACTGTCAAATTTCCTGTCAACTGTCAAATTTAGCTGTCATAACAAAAATTGTGTTTTACAATTTTTTTTCTCAATTTTTTGGTCATTACGAATAAAATTGACAGTTTACAATAAATTTGACAGTCACTCTATATAAACCTCACCACGTTCCACAAACGCCCCATACATGACTTTGACAGCAAAAGTCATCTTAGGGGTGAAAATTAGGAAAAACTGTAAAATGATGAAAATCAATGAAAATATACTCTGTCGCCTCTGTATATGAACATCGATGCACTTCGAAACAAGGATACCAGCAAATACGACAATCGAAGACGCGACACAACCGCTGTCCGCTTGCGGGCAGCGGCAAATAAACAAAATAAAACACAACGACACACCGCTGCCCGCTCGCGGGCAGCGGCAAATAAATAACACTAGTGTTTTATATAAATCTATTGAGACTTGGCCATCGAACTAAATAATTGAATTTACATGTGTTTTCAGGCGATTGAATTTACACGTGTTTTCAGGCGATGGCCAAGTCTCAATATATTTATATAAAACATTAAAGAATTTAAATATTGATATGCGTCACTATAAGATGCTGTTAATTATTACGTAACAATTTAATGCTTCGAGTACGGAGATTCCAGACACAATTGATTTTTAATTGTTATGGACCACGATCGTGGTCTTAGAGACTGGACGTATTAAGACAGAAAGACGCTTAAGTAGAGACTGAATAAATTAATAACCGACTTGGTATTACATGGATCTCACAACTTTTTACCGCAGAACAACTGAGTTGCGAGACTTGGTTTTTTTGACAAGTATTGTTTTTGATGGGATATAATATATACTCGTAGTTGTTTTTGTTTAAGTCTCTACACCTGTCCTCGTCTTGCCTGATAAGAAGCAAGAGAAAGTCCGACCGGGAATCGAACTCGGAACTTAACGTGTAACATTTTTATTTTTTATTGTGACTCGACATTAGACCTCGACCTGCCTGATGATAATCAAGAGGAGGTCTAAGAGTGACGACGACTGAGAAAACCGAGTTTGTTCCCGGTTGCATAAGACGCCGTCACTATGCCGGCCAAAGGTGCTAACCAATTGGCCACCCCTGTCGATAAACCTTTTTTAGCTCAATGTAACTCCTTAAAGAGTCTAAAATAAAATAAAGGTTATAAAATAATATGGTGTCCCTTGATTTCCACACAGGTCGAGGAAGTATTGGCATTCTATTGACTGAATCGGCAGTCGGAGTAAAAGATTTCTTTGTCGCATGTACGTGTATTAAATCGTCTATTACTTTAATATTATTGTAGTCTTTTGGGATCGAAAACGCCTTTCAAAAGATATTAATTCGAAATAAGATCATGAGATGAGCGTTTTATTCGGTATAAGTTCAGAATAAATTCCCAAAGGTTATAAGGATAATATGGAAAAATGTTTAACAAAGGGTTTTTAGAATTTAATATAAATTGTATGGTAATTTGTAATAACAAGAAAACATGTTTATTTTTATTATGTTTAAAAAATAACGCTTGCCTATGTTAAACCTTGTACCTATAATTATATTTGTGAAATAAAATGTTTATTATTATTAAATATAATATGTGAACTACAATAATATTGAACAATGGCTTTAAAACTAAGACAATCTGAATCTGTATATTGACAAAATACGTATCTTTTATATTAATTATAGCTAAGAAAAATGCAATGTTAAGATTTAGTTTTATAAAATATAATTTTAAAAATATATTCTAAGATTTGTAAAACAATCGACAATTAGTATGCTTTACCAGCCCAAGTGTACGCGACTAAGTCACTTCACTCCTCATCCTATAACCTTGGATACTTCTAGCGAAGCGTACAAACACACTTTTGGCCGGCTAATGTCGGCGACTGAGGCAAGTGTGAAAAAATAGGTTTTTTAGTTGTCGGCGATCTTGAACTTCTACTTTTATTAGTCAAGTCGAGTATAAATGAAAAAAATTAAAAAAAACCGCACGAAGTTTTTATGTTACAGTAGTTTTTCCGTAAACACCAACCGGGAAATGCATCTCATTACACCATTACAGAAATGCAAAAAGCTTTCAGCTCCATTCAGAGCATTTTATACTCTGTGCCTGAAAATGCCAATTTACTTGTGTGCACAGACCAAATACCACCAGACGGTTCACTGATCACATACTGGAGTAGTTATTTAGGAATAATTTTATACCGGTTTCAGATATGGTTACGGATATGTAATTATTTCGGAACATCCGATAGTTTCGGATAATTTCGGTTACGGATATTTGAAGAATTTTAAGAGTGAACACCTGTCATTTACTTAATACTTCATTTAGTCTCCGCCCCTATCCGAAATTACCGAAAATCTTTTATAAAAGATTACGGATAGGTTTTTATTTCGGATATCCGATAATTTTGGTTACGGTTACAGAGCTCCACTACATCCCTATCATATACCTATATAGAATTACTAGCTAACCCCGCGGTTTTGCCCGCATTTAATATCTGTGTCTGGTAACGTAAGTACATCGTGTACTTCTTGGTACTAGACTAGACTCGACCTGCCTGATGGTTAACATGAAGGAGGTCCTAGGATACCGACGACTGATAAAACCGAGTCAGTTCACGGCTGTCACAGTCGCCGTCACTATGCCGGCCTAATGTGTATCTTAATGCCTAACTTAGTTATAGCATTTAGATCAGTGTTTTTCAACGTAGGGCCTACTATAGATAGTTTGGGCAATTTAAAAATGGACTTGACACGACTTTTGGTTTTGGATTATTCAAATGCAATGCTAAGTATTGGTGACAAATTAAACAAAAAGGCAAATTCTTAAAAATATGCTGTAATCATTTATATTTCTTAAGGGAACAAAATAATTATTAAAGGTTAAAAATTATGTAATTATGTATGGGGATCATAAAAAAATTTGTAAATGTTAAGGTGGGGCATGGCCTAAAAAAGGTTGGAAAACACTGATTTAGATACTTTATGTTCCATCATCATGTAGTCCAGATCTTAAAATTGGTAACACTCGACCCTTCTTCTCTTATAGTTTTGCAGAACTAAGAGTATCCGTCTTTTCTTTTTATACTAAAGCAAATGTGGATGTCAAGTATTTAAGAAGAATCCAAACAATGTGTCAAATTGATACGTATGCGCGCAGCGTTGATTCGTTTTGTATTAACCATTCCATTGAAATTAATTCCATTGAATTATATTCGACATAGCAAACAAAAAACTGGCTCTTCGTTGTCTCTGCCTGTCTATGAGAGAATTAATGCATGACAATTAATGGTGATGGGTAAAGCGACCGTGGTGTAGTGGCAGTGCAATCGTCAAACCTACAGCACTGGTTCAAAACCACTTGCCGATACTAATGTATCTTTGAGATAATGTCTTATGTACTTTAGTTGTCCTGTTTCTACGATACGAGCACTGTAGTTACTTAATATAGATAGGTAAATAAATAAAATTATAATTAATTATTCATGATAATTATTCACTACCACTTTCAGTTGTACAGACTGTGAAATGAAATATACGCGTTTTATAATCAGATTAAAAGTTGCTGGTTCCAGCTAGGGCAGGATATTGGATGCGACTATTGCTTGCAGTTGCTTGACAGTAGCCGCATTTAACACCAGGGGTTACTGTCTATTGAACCACAATAAATAAAATTAAAAGTATATGTTTTAGTCTAAAGTTCTGAGTTTCACTCTAGAGTTGTATTCATACGTTCAATAGGCGGTTTTTATCAGAATAAAATAGGTTTTAACAAAGAGGAATCTAGTATTTTCTTAGATTTTGCGCGAACATTGATTAATGAATTAAACAAATTTTATGCGGCTTACTATCGCGGCAAAATAAACGCGATAGTAAGCCGCATAAAATTTGTTTAATTCATTAAAGAGGAATCTATCAAAATGTTGTCTGTGACACAAACCTCAGAAATGTTACCTTCCTTTCAGAACATTTGTACTGAAATGTATTTTTACTATTGAAATAGTTTTAATGAGATATTTTTCTTTTAATTAATATTTAACTTAAAAGAGCAAGGCTCCATATAACCACAGAGCTTGGATGCTACGAGTATAAAGAGAACCGTGATATTTTTTTATAGTGACTTGACATATGACAATACCCCGCTTGATGTTAGGCTGGAGTGTGGTCCATGAATGGATGTCACTGCTACTACAATTCAATAACTGTGAGTAGCAGTCACACACCCACTATGCCGGCCTAGTTGGAACCGGCAACTTACAAGCTGATCCCGAAACGCGACCAAATCACTTCACGGTCTGTATACTTGGTAAGTAAGTGGTGGTACTACCCCGGATCGGCAGACTGGGTACCACTACCTACCACTCTTAAAGCAACTGCGGCATTCAGCACCATTTTAAAGAGTGGTAGGCAGTAGTGCCCAGTCTCACGTTTCGGAATAGTACCACCTTTTTAAAGTGTTCAGACCGTAAAGTGACTTAGTCGCGTTTCGGGATTAGCTTGTTAGACGCCGGTTCCAACTAGGCCGACATAGTGGATGTTATTGAACTGTAGTAGCAGTCACCTACATTTT
Source organism: Tinea trinotella (assembly GCA_905220615.1). NCBI lineage: Eukaryota > Metazoa > Arthropoda > Insecta > Lepidoptera > Tineidae > Tinea > Tinea trinotella. The sequence continues at coordinate 9,907,401 of HG992314.1, forward strand.
TTCGCTTCACTTCAGCTTCAGCAGGGTTCAGTCATTATGTCAAACACAATAAAAAAACGGTAACTTTAATCGCGGTCACAATGCCGATTACTAGTAGGATATGACCACTAAGAATCCGCATTTTGTTGATACCTAAGTTTACCTACTATATTGTCTTGCCATTTGAATTGAAAGTGAGGATGTATGAAATTTTGGTCATGGATACGAATACGGATATAGGAATAATAATATACCGGTTTTAGATACGAATACGGATATAGGAATAATATTATACCGGTTTTAAAAACGGTTACGGATATGTAATTATTTCGGATCGTCCGATAGTTCCGCATAATTTCGGTTACGGATAATAGATTTTTAAGGAATTTTAAGAGTAAACTACAAATAGGTAATCATTTGCTATTACAATCAGTCATATGAGTTATTATAGCTACCTACTAGTGTGTTGGCTCGGTCGGGGAGAAACAAAAGCCATAACATATTTAGGCTTCGTCCCTATCTGGAAGAAACAGAAACTTTTATAACGGATTCGGTTACGAATAGGTTTTTATTTCGGTTATCCGAAAAGGAGCTCCATAACATGCCTAATTGAAACATAGTTATATAATATACTTCAATGAAGAACACATCCAGACCAGAATACGAAATTTACATATTATCCACAACACAAAGGTCGTTAGGACAATCGGTTGGATCGTTAGAGACAATAAAATGATTTTTTATTGTTATATATTTTTGCAATAGAATTTTATTCAGCCATGTTTTATGTGAATCGTGAATTGTGGCCCGTGATCTCCCATGAAGCGGCTGGCGTACAATTTGTATAGTACTTTATTCAATATTGGAATTTTGTAAAGTAAATAAAACGTGCTTTCGCTGTGACTTTTTAAATTTATTATGGCAACATTCGCTGGTCGCCCTCGATGTGGATCAGCGTTTTTCATTTTATACAAATGAAAACAGTTTGCGACTATAATAGGACGTCAATAATAACCAATAAGCCAATTGACGACTGGCTTGGCCGATTGTCCAGCGATTCGTTTGTTACGCGTAAAGTCCCGGGTTCGATTCCCGGTCGGAGCAAATATTTGTTTCAAAACTATTATTTGTAATATTTAATAATTATATTAAATATTGCAAATATTTGTTAATAAAAAAAGAAGCTGATATTTGCTTCGGGTCTGGTTATTAAAGAGTGGTAGGCAGGGGTTCCCAGTCTGTCCACCACTTACAAGTATACAGACCGTGAAGAGATTTAGTCGCTTGTACGGGATCAGCTTGTAAGTTTCCGGGTCCACTTAGGCCAGCATAGTGGATGTGACTGCTACTTACAGTTATTGAATTGTAGTAGCAGTGACATCCATTCATGGACCACACTTCAGCTTAACATCAAGCGGAGTGCTGTCATGTGTCGAGTTACAATAAAAAGTAAAATATAAAAAAACTTATCGCAAGCAACTAAAAGCGGTTATATCATAAAAACTGGGCGAATAGGACACATACTTATAATATCAAAGATACATTGGTACTTGCAAGTGGTTTAAAACCGGGTTACCACTAAACCACGATCGCCTTAATTTTAGTTTATACTAAGAAGGACTGCATTGTACTCAATGCCTTTCTCGTAAGTAGGCGCGTTGTTGTTACGACAAAGTCGAGGAATTCAAAACATCTAACCTCGCTTACAGTGCAAAGTGCTAGAATGTAAATCCACAAGGGTATGTAGGCCGCAATATCAAAAGATTAACGAACCATACCCAACGAATTCCAGCCGCGTCCGGCTTGGGACCTTACAACCTTTGGAATTACGTTCGATTTTTACGACGTTACGAATCGTAAATAATTATTAATAGTTAAATTAAAAAATAAAATATTATGTATTGTCAATAAGTTATTTTTTTATTGTGACACGACATGATGATAAGCAAGAGGAGATTTAAGAGTGACGACAACTGAAACAACTGAGTTAGTTCACGGCTGCCTCAGACGCCATCACTATGCCGGTCAAAGGCGCTTCTTCACGCATCGCTTAAATGATCCAAGGTTATAGGAGGGAGAGAACACATGGGCTGGCAAAGGATTTCAATTGTCGACTTTTCTACAAAGAAAAGACGCACCGAACTTTTTAGTTCGACTGCCAATTAAATAATTGAATCTATATAAAAATAAAAGTATATTTATCGATTTTTAATATATGTACAAATGTAAATGAGCGTTAAAAAACAGGAAACTGCTACAATCTTGGATGCATTGATTAGCATACCAGCCCGTTACGCGTAAAGTCCCGGGTTCGATTTCGCGTCGGAGCAAAGATATATTTTATTGCTTTTATTTGTATTACACTTAATAAATAAACTAAATACAAATATTTAATTACAATAAATGATAACATTTGTAAGTAAAAAAGAGGTAGATTTAGATCATATCAATATTAGCAGTGGCGACCAGTTTTCTGGTCAGGGGTAGTATTATATACCACTTACAAGTACACAGATCGTGAAGTGACTTAGTCGCGAACCACAATAAATAAATTTTAGTAACTCGCCCAAATTTAACGAGACACATTAAAAATCAATTAATATACTCCTTATTATATACAATAAAAGCAGTACCTAAAGTAATTATATCGGCATTTTAAGAGGTGTGACCAAAATTTTGTTTGTTTTTTTGTCTGTTGCTGTCTAACAGATTTAACAGACAATAAAGACATTCTCGTCGTCAAACATCCTGCAGTGCCAGTGATGACATATGGCACTGAGACGTGGCCCCTAAATGTTGGCCTATTGGAAAAGCTCAGAGTCGCTCAGCGAGCAATAGAGAGAGCTACGCTCGGTGTTTCTTAGAATGTTAGATAGAATCCGGAACGAGGATATTCGCCAAAGAACCGGAGTTACCGACATAGCTCGTAGGATTTGCAAGCTACAGTGGCAATAGGCTGTAGGCTGGCTACATTGCTCGGAGAACCAACAGCCGATGGGGGAGAAAGGTTCTAAATTGGAGACCACGAACCGAAAGACGCAGCGTAGGTAAAGCCTCTCACTAGGTGGACTGGCGACATAGTGAAAGTCACGAATAACCTGTGGATGCAGCTGGTATCTTGTCGTTCGAAATGGCGTTCTAAGGAGGAGGCCTATGTTCAGCAGAAAACACCTTCTGGCTGATGATGATGAAAGACATTTTTTTTTACTGCGACTCGACACCTCGACCTATCTGATGTAAAGCAGGGGAAAGTCCAAGAATACCAAATGACTGGTATCAGATTTCGTTCATCTCAGAGGCCATCACTATGCCGGCCAGTAAATTGATTAGAATTGCCTAAAAAATTTGATTTGACCTAATTAATAGCCCACTTAACACAGTCTAGACGCTATCCAAAATCGAAAGTAATTTATATAATTACTCTAACAGCCGGTTGTACCAAAAATGTTTCAATTAACGAATTTAGTTTTACTTTATTCTTATTCTATTACGTTTACCATTACGAAATCGTGAACAACCCAATTGTTAAAAAAAATATATCTAAACTACCATTTATACTTATAATAATTATGTTTTTATCATTAGAAATAACAAAAGTAGTACATCGAAACCCAAAATGAATGATGTCCTTTAGCTCTCTCATAAAATATCCGTTAAACGTAAATGTAAAATGTGAAGTTAAAGAGTGGTGCAACCCATTACCTTTTTTTCTTTTACTTATACGATACTTTTTACAAATTCGTAAATTAAATTTTTTGTACAACCGGCTGTAAGTATAATAAATCACAGGTATAGGCGGAAAAAAAACATAACTTATATACTAAAAATACTATATTTTATTTAGTCACAACTTTGTTTTTTAATAATTTGTATTCTTAAAATATGTACCTGTAATTTATTATTTAATTAACAACATTTTTATTATCTCTAGTTCCATTATTACAAACAAACGCCTTAAAACTTAAAAAAAATTAAAAAAAAATAAAGTTTAGGCGCTAAGAACCAGTTTTAACAATGCTATCACAGATTAAAATCCTTATAGCTAAATAAAATATCGACTATATTTTGCTAAATTGGAATAGAAAACATTCTGATTTTTTTGTGTACCAATTGGTATGACAACAGTCACAACAACGGAAATATTTTTATTAGATTGCCGTACCGAAAACCATAGATTGTTAAAGTGGCGGGAAATAAACTTGTTTTTTTTTGTATTCTTTATTTTTCAATTAAAGGCAAAGAAATTGTAATCCACATAGACAATCTAGTTGACTATGTGGACAAATTGTTATGTTTGTAATAAATGGCGCATGAAAATGATACAAACTAGTGTTTCATCATATAAGATGAAAGTATGGATGATGTAGAATTTTATAAACAAACAGCTATTTCAACGGAGGATTCTGGAAGGAAACATTAAACAACCAAAAAACCTGATACTCTGCTAAACAATACTTATCAGTTGTATTAATTCCAACATTTTTAAACATTAATTAATATTCAAACAACACAACACAAGTTTTACAAATAAATTAAAACAGCATGATCAATCAGAAGCAACCTCGCCCTTTTGTTATTGTTTGTACATATGGATACCTTGGATATGTATGAGTGGTATGAGTAAACTTCTAACAGAGTTTTTGAAGGAACACGACTCATAATATTATATTTTAAACCTTTTGGCTACACTATATAGACTTAATTTGTAATAAATTCACTATTATTATACATTAAAAAAATATTTTATTATAAATTGCATTGTCAGTGAGCGCCAAATTTTCCTCAATATGGTCTGGCAATAAGTAGGCACGGATACCAAAAAGAAGTTTAGAAACAAATTTTATTTACTAGTAACATTACTGAAGCACATCACTAATCCAACAGATTTTATTTTTATGTTGTTTCATGTTCAAGCCGACGATAACCACCAATAAAATTTAGCCACGTTTTCGTCTTCTCTTTCTTTAAAAGGAGATAAGATGCGCGAATCAGATGCGCAATAAGTATCGCAAAATCGGCACTAATAACTGCGCATGTGTACCTCCTTGAATGACTTGCAAAATTTATTAGACTAGTGATGTACGTACGAAGTTTAATCAATCAATCAAATTGTGACGCCTTTTTCCCACAGGGATAGATAGAGACAATTATGGACATTTATTTTAAAATTTGAAATTATATGTGATAAGTACATAATAATAAATATAACTTGTGTAGATACAATATTAGTTCCAGAAACAGTAAAATCATGATTTTTTATGAATTTAAATGCCGTGTTCATACAATTTTAACTAATTTATTCCTTATGCTTGTCAAATATGTAATACTATTTAAGTATTACAATATACCTTATTTATTTATTATAATAGTAATTTTAAGCTGTTCGATTACTATGCTTATGTTTTTTCAAGTACATCACTAACCTCCCAGTATTGCCATCATAATGAAATAAAACAGCATAATAATTAAAATGTCGACATATTTCATTATATAAAATAATTAAATATTTGTAAATGAATTTTGCTTTAACTAATTTGTTAGTTTTTCAATATATTTCTGCTTTGCAAATTATATCGATTTTACGGCGGGAACGCGCTGCGCAGTAGACAATTTTATTGTTTGCGCGCGGTCTTTTTTTAGCATGTTGGTACCCCACTTCCCCTGAATTGCCAAGCACACAGCCGGACGACAGACGCCATTTCCACGCCACCGGATTGTGTGAGAGCTGTCAGTGGACGTATTTGTGTTTTAATAATTGTTTTACTGTTGCCCTCAGTGTTTATTTGGCTTTAAACTTTTTAAATTTCCAATACAAATATGAGTGACGAAAAGAAGGTATGTACTTTTACGTATTATCAGAAATTTTTCAATCTTAAACCGACGGACATGGCGTTACTTGTAAAATAAGATGATTTCGCATATCCATGTTTTTGCATTATTACATTTTTATGTGCTGCCATTTATTCATATTATCTTTCCTTTTAGGGAGAAAGCGAGCACATCAACTTGAAGGTCCTGGGGCAGGACAATGCTATCGTCCAGTTCAAAATTAAAAAACACACGCCACTGAGGAAACTCATGAATGCCTACTGCGACAGAGCGGTATGTATATTAAATCACATCAATGCGTATCATTATAGTTTGGAATCAAGAATGAGTCGTGTACTTGATGATTAATGCGCGCGCCGCCACCACCATAACCTTTACACTTTTTAAGGGTTATAATCGATAGTGCAGCCCCCATTTAATAGACATCAGAATTCCTTTGTTCTAGATACAGATATATTTTTTTCGTCCTAGAATGTGAAAAAAAATATTTTGTTAATGATATAGGCTTGTGTTTGTGTACTTGTTGAGCCCCATTTATAAATATTTTGACTTTTTTATTATCGTTTTTTTCTATTATTTTGGCTTTCAATCAATAACTATGACACCACAATCATTGTAGTGATATAATTTTTAATAAAACTAACAAATTTTGCAAGCTAAGCTTATTGTTAAAATATAACTATAACTAATATTGCTGAGCTGAAAGATCCAGAAAAGTGTATAAATATAAGGAAATATTCAAATCAAAATTGTCACGCCTTTTTCCTACAGGGATAGGCAGAGACAATAGAGAGCCACTTGCCACGATTCTGACACAACTCCTATAATCCACTTCAAATAAGGAAATATATGTTTATAAACATTGGTGAAATAGGTTAGTGTCATAGGATTGTTGATAATAGAAAAGCTCAATAAAAGATGGTTACCCAAACACTTTTTCAATAAGGTGTGGCTTTGTGGAATTATTTGAATATTAGACTACATTTTGAAAACTAAAATACAATTATAGGGTATTATAACAAATTGCATGATGGCTATTGATAAAATGATTTTCATTTTATTGTTTGCGTTTTCAGGGTCTGTCCATGCAAGGTGCACGTTTCAGATTTGATGGCCAGCCGATCAATGAGAATGACACCCCCACATCATTGGAAATGGAGGAAGGCGACACAATTGAAGTGTACCAGCAGCAAACTGGTGGAACTTAGATTGTCAACAACATCTATCTCAAAACATTATTTTTAAGTTATTTTAGTAATTCATATTTTTTCCATCTTCATAGTCGTTTTAATATCATTTTGGCAGAACTATGGACCGTATTACAGTAGACTGGAATTGTGACTTATGCTTATTACATAGGCATTATAGTGAGGCACACAGTGTCTGCTTCCATTAGGTTCTGCCATCCACTATGTTTACCAAATATTTGAATATCTATTGCGATAACATTAATTTATATGACATCAACCATAAAGGTCCACAATAGTAGTCGGTTTTCAAAATTTGTGTAATTATTTTGTCTTTCTCAGAAATAAACTTAATGTAAGTAACAATTTGTTTTATTTACCTTTTCTAAGTTTGATTTAACTTAGTCTAATTTCTAGTCATACCATTTTGTTCTCTGTGTCCTCTAAAATAACACTACATAATTATTTTCCAAACATTCCAATTGGTAGACAGTGAATTAAAATATAATTATTTTATTATTAGCCCCTAAATTTAACTGCACCATTGCTGAGCAAAGACCTTTCTCACGACACTCGAAGGCCATTGATTATTGCGAGAGTCTCCGTTTGGGCCTACCGGGTATATTATCTGAAGTCTGCTAAGCTTGGCAGCTGTTTCTGCAATTTAAAGCGCAATAGGGTGCTTAGAATATTATCTGGGTTTCATGCTCAAAATACTGTGCTCCATAGCTCTTAGACAAGCCCTGGACTACTGATAATAGATTCCATTAATTTATTGATAAACAATTTCTATTTAATTATTAAAACAACTGTTTTCATCATAGGGCTGTATGAGGAGTTACTCTCAAAATTATACAGCGACTGGGGCAATCGAGAAGAAGTTTTTACAGTCGTCGGCACTCTTGGACCTACTCTTGCTTTCCATCAGTCGGGTCGAGGTCAGATGTCACAATTAAAAACTAGCTGTTCACCAGCCTAATAAACTGTAACTCTTGAGTACCTTACCAGACCCCTTGCATCCTCGTGGTCCATCATGAGTACTCATGATCGGTAATGTCATATAAGCTAATAGTAAGAAACAATTTAGTTCAGCATAGTTACATCTATTACATATCTCCTGCATCATGGTCATCACCAGGCACTTCAGATCTTTAATTTAATAACAGCCCAGTTAAAGGTGCACATTGAAAACAATGTTACTCAAAGCCATCATTATATCTCTTGAATCTTCATGGTCTATCTACAGGTCTTATAGTAAGGAACAACTTTACATAGTTATGCCTCTTGTGGTTTTGCTGATCTGAAAGGATCTATCATCAGATCCACAATGCTTCTTTCATTTCATCTTTTCTATACTGTCCTAATACTTTTATCAATTACCTAAAAATAGTAGCTGTGACATATATTTAATAGTAGATAAAATTAAGCCCTTCCTTAAGGGTAGGTCGAAAAATTTAATATGGCTAATTAATTATAAACAATAATTCTGCATGAATTTGATACAAATTTCCACCTCCATTACGTTTTTATTTTTGGGACAAAAGGGTTGCCTATCTCCGTCTCGACAGTCTAATTTATTTCTACACCAATGTTCAACAAAATTGGGTTAGCGACTTGGGCATGAAAACAGTTACTTTTACATTTATTAAAATAGTATGGGGGAAGTTTATTTATTAGTTTACCTTACCTTAGCAGTCTTCCTGTAGCCGGGCTGGAAGACTATAAAAAGCGGAAAAATGCTACAAGCAGTGTTACGTGCCACCCCAACACATATTGTAATGCCTAACCAACAAATCCTGCTTGTCCACGTCGTCTTACCTGGGACCATCGATGTTTGGGGCCAACTGTGGGACGTAGCTACGAGTAACTGATACAGGACCTATGGTGAGCGTTCGCCTTAAACGGGAACTCCAAGGATTCCACTTAACCGAAGGTGTAAATTATCGTGCTGAGACTCTCAAACGATCTCTTTGGGACTATGATACGACCCCATTGTAAATTGTCATGGGCTCTGTGGCGAGTGATATTTATTTCCTACTAGTCGTACGAACCAAAATGAGTTAAAGCGTGGTAGGCAGTGGTGTTCCGATCGGGGGTAGTACCACCACTTACAAGTATACAGACCGTGAAGAAGTGATTTGGTCGCGTTTCGGGATCAGCTTGAAGTTGCTGGTTCCAATTAGGCATAGTTGATGTGATAGCTACTTACAGTTATTGAATTCTAGCAGTGGCATCCATTCATGGACCACACACCAGCTTAACATCAAGCGGGGTGCTGTCATATGTCGAGTCACAATAAAAATAAAATAATATTAAAACATATAAATTCCCTTTGCAAAAAAGAACTTTAATTTTATTGTGATACGACATATGACAGTTCCCGCCTGATATTAAGGCTGAGTGCGGTCCATGAATGAAGGTAACTGCTTACAGTTAAATAACTGAATAGCAGTCACTTTCACTATGCCGGCCTAGTCTTCAACTTCAACCTGAGAGGGGCAACGATAAAGCTTTTTAGAATTATAATCTCACCCTAGTTGTGACTTACCAAACGCGCATGATGCTATGAATAAGTAAGTCAGTTTCACACACCGATACAGGACCAAATTCGAAACTAGTGCAGCAAATATTCCACCGTCAACAGCAATACCCACCCCCCTTGTGGCAAGGTACTATTACTGTTAAGAGAGACGATCAAGCCGACTTGACAATTCTCTCGTGATTGACTGTTTTACTTGATGAGGGACTTGACGCCCCTTGAAGGTGCCGTCAAGTATATGTGCCACCAGCGTTGCCAACTTGTGGGAAATTTTCCTAACTGCGGGGAATATATTTTATAAGGCAACTGTGGTGTAGTGGTAGTGCAATGATTACGTAAACCGAGAGCCGAAACTTTGGTTGTCCTGTTTCTATGATACAAGCACTAGTAGCTTAGTATAAAGGTAAATAATAATAATTTAAAAACTTGAGAAGGTGTCAAGGGACACCCGGATGGAAGGAAGTTCCTTTCGATTAATTAGTGAAGGGATTGTAGTTTTATTTTTTATTATTATTAACAAATATAATGTAATATAAATTTAATCAGTAGGCTCAATTTTAGTAATAATTGGCTTGTGGTAACTGAAGTAGGAAACATATGTTTAGGATTCTATTTTATTTAAATGACTTAAAAAACTGCATCGATGGTATAGCTCCTATAGTTTCGAAAAAAAGTGGCTGTGACATACGGACGAACAGAAATGACGAATCAATAAGGGTTCCGTTTTTTTACTACGGAACCCTAAAAAGTGTCTTTACAACTTTTGATCTTAATTTTTTCCGTATAGCCCCCTTTCGCAACGCGCGATAAGGAACTTCGTTCCAAAAATAGAATAATGCAATGGTGTAAAAAAAAAAACGTTTTTTTTATTATTAAAATATTGGAATAATTTGGGGGACCAGCAGATATGAATACTTAATATTCGCTTCAATCACGTAGACTTGTCGGTCTGGCTTATCCATTACTGCCCAATACCAAAAGCGTAAAATAATATTTTGTGATTCGCCTCCGAGCAATCCCATATTATCTAAAACAGTTTTGACAGACTCCCAACCAGATAATATACGAGTACCTATTAGATCAAATAACTTTAGCAAACCACCACCAATTATATAGGGCGACACTGAAAGTTTTTAGAAAATCGAAACTGAACAAACTAGTAAGCTATTAATTTTATTTTATCTTTTAAAAAACAGTGTATTCAATACAATATGCGATGGAACCACTGAGAAAAACACACTTCTCCTTAGGGGTCTCTTCGACGGCCCTTTTAAATGCAGCCATTTCCATCCATAAAACATTTTCTTCTAAGTTTTTCATTTTATTTTCGGGAATAAATAAAAATCGCAAGGTCAGGGCTATACGGCAGTGTCGCAAATTGCGGGTGAACCGGCAACTTACAAGCTGATCTCGAGACGCGACTAAGTCATTCTATGAGTTGTACGCTTGTAAATGGTGGTACAACCTTGGATCGGCAGGTTGTACCTCTACCTCTGCCTACCATTCTTAGCAGATAGAAGAAGAAAAAAATACGTTTAACAAAATATATATTTTTTTAAATGTTAACCTTTTTATTGTTTATTCTCTTAAATATTTCCTTGTCTCTATGTCTCCTGTCACAGACATATTTCCCTTTGTAACAGCATGCTACTCTGTATTAGACATAATCTCTAATAACTAATACATTTATTTATAAAATATTTTTAAAAGGGCAATGGTGTGGTATTCTCATCTATATCTATACATATAATAAAATTGGAGTGTCTGTTTGTAATATTGAAATAACCGTTTTTTAATACATGTATATGAATATATATACGGTACATACACCAAAATAATATTTTTTACAATTTTTGTCTGTCTGTCTGTCTGTTTGTTCCGGCTAATCTCTGGAACGGCTGGACCGATTTTGACGGGACTTTTATTGGCAGGTAGCTGATGTAATAAGGAGTAACTTAGGCTACGTTTATTTTAGAAAAATTCTTTTATAATAAATAAAATAAAAGAAAAAAACATTTTCCCATACAGAATTGCGTGCGTTCAGAAATGTATTATGGGTAAACTAAGGAAAATATATCAAGCTGTTAAGAATTGAAAACAAATTATTATTATTTTACTATTATTATAAATGTGAATGTCCGTTTGTTTGTTACGCTTTCACGCAAAAAATGCTCAACCGATCATTATGAAATTTTGTACACATATTCTTGGAGGTATCAGAAGTAACAAAAAACACTTTTAAATAAAAAAAAAAGTTTTTTACGAACAATAAAAAATTTGTTGGACAACATTTTTTTTTCCTATTATAAAAATAGGTACAAGGAGTTGGTTCAAATCCTGAGTACTATAATACCATCGCACTGTATTACCGACAGTCACGTCAACATCTAATCCAATCAACTGTACTATGGAGACTATACACTATACTTTCCATAGACTATACTTTTAGCTGTTTGAAATTTTTCTTTATTGTTATTTCCTTCTGTTACTTTATGCATATTCTACTCTTGTTATAAATGTGAATGTGAGTTTGTTTGTTACGTTTTTTTATTTTTGGAGGTACTAGAAGTAGGTTACTTTTAATTTAAACTAACTATACTTTTAACTGTTTGGAATATATACTTATTTTTATTTCCGTCTGTCATTTTCATATGAGTTATCGAGTTATAAATACAAAAAAGTCAAAAACAAAAAAGTTATGACTGTGTTATAAACCAAATTTTACGCGGGTGAAACCGCGGGCACAGCTAGTCTAATATAAAATCACAAAAATTGTTTATACTATAAATATAATAAGTAGGTGACTGTAAGAGAAGATGTTGGTGGTAATTTACCCCGTCTGCCAACCCGGGGAAGTAATTACCTACCACCACTTTCAATTGTACAGAACCTGAAGCGACTCAGTAGCGTTTTAGACTTAACTTGAAACTGGTTACAACTGGGTAAGTACAGCATATTAAATGCGACTGTTACACAGTTTTTTCTTGGATGTTGCGCGAACATTGATTAATGAATTAAACAAAGTTTATGCGGCTTACTATCGCGTTTATTTCGTTTATTTACATTTTTTATTATTCCGGGTCATGGAGAGACATGGCTGCAAAGTTCTCGAAATGTCAGAATAATAAAATAATGTAAAATCTAAACCAAAATAAACGCGATAGTACGCCGCATGAAATTCATTGTTACACAGTTTTGTAACTGTAGTAGCAGTGGCCTGCATTCATTTTACTAGAGTGCGGTCCAAAAATGCTGGTGCCTGCTACTATTATTAAATAACTACAGGTAGCAGTTCCTGGGGTCTGATCTGAATGCTTAAGTGTGGTAGGCAAACAGTTAGTGGTCATTCGCCAAGTCTACCGATCCGGAATAGTACCACCACATTCAAACGTACAAACGGTAAAGTAACTTAGTCGCGTTTCGGGATTAACAGTTGCCGATTTCAATATTGCGTGCGCCGCCTTAATTCATGGGCCGCACTCCAGTCTATTCGGCCATATGGCGTGCCACTAATGCCCTAAAAGTACTCGTACGTGGTAATTACTTTTTTCATGTATAGCGATTACAAATTTCATCATATTCAGCCAGAAGACTTTCACTGCTGAACATAGGCCTCCTCCTTAGAACGGCATCCCGAATGACAAGATCCCAGTTACATCCACAGGTTATTCGTGACTTTTACTAGGTCGTCAGTCCCAGTCGCGTAGCATGGCGGGGGCGGTCCGCTCCGAGTGGCACATTTAGGGGGCGGCAAAATTAAAAAAAAAAAACTAAAATAAATCGTTAATATTTGAACCTGAAATTCATATTTTTGTTGTACCTATGATTGAAATTCATAAATAAGGGAGCGGCAACGCCACTGGTCAGTCCAACTAGTTCCGTTCGGTTTGTGGTTCGTAGAACCTTTCTTCCCTATCGGTTGTCGGCAGTGCCAGATTAAGCCAGCGCGGGGCCTATAGCAAATTCAGTCGAGGGGCCCTTGGTTTGCTTTAGGTTTTCAAGTTTAGGGCAATAAATAAAACAAAACTGTTACAAATAAAGTTTTTTAGATTTAATATGGGCAAATTTAAAGATAACACTTTCAATATTGACTAAAATTTTCAAGTGGAAGTGAAGCATAGCCTAAGTGCTTCGCGTTTAAGGCATACAAGATATTTTACGCTCCTATCTAAATTAATATTTTTTTATTACGGTCAGACAGGCGTTGGAGCGCGGGGCCCCAAATTCGCGGGGCCCGTAGCATTTGCTACTCTTGCTACGTGACCAATCCGGCACTGGTTGTCGGTTCTTCGAGCAATGTGGCCAGCCCATTGCCACTTCAGCTTGAAAATCCTACGAGCTATGTCGGTTCTATGGCGAATATCCTCCGAATAGAAGTATTTATTCAATCTTAAACTTAACAAATACTTAAGCGTTTGTTTTAAAATGTTATTAATTTGATTTATTTCAGCAAACACTGCCCAATATGCACACTATGTATTCAACACTTTGGACCAAGACAGAAGTGGGTTGTTGAGTTTTGAGGTTTGTATAATTAATATTTATTTATATTGTGACATGACATATGACGTCGACCCGCCTGATGATAGCCAAAGAAGGTCCAAGAGTGACGACGACTGAAAAAAACGAGTTAGTTTCCAGCTTCCTCAGTCGTCGTCATTATGCCGGCCTAAGGTGCCCCTTGACGCATCGCTTATAGGATCCAAGGTGATTATAGGCATGGAGAGAACACATGGGCTCTTACAAAGAAAAGGAAGAGGGAAGGGGGTCATTCGGGATAAAATGACGCATTTTAAAAGCACTCTGGCCAAAGAATTCAGACCGTTAAGTGACCTTCGTTTCAAGATCAGCTTGTAAGTTGCCGGTTTGAACTAGTAGTTGATGCGACTGGTACTTTCAGTTGTTAAACGGTGCTAGTAGTCGCCTCCATCCATAGACTACACTTCAGCTTAACATCGGATTGTGGAGATGCCGTTGAACCACAAATCAATATTAAAAACGATGACCGTGGCCTAATAGTAGTGCGATGGTCATGCAAGCCATATATCTTCGGTTCAAAACCACTTGCCAGTATAGGTCCCGCCAGAAAGAGCGCTGGCATTGAAGCTGCGCAGTAACTTGTTTTGTAACACACTTACTTATCGTTTTACGAATGTGTATAAATTTTTAATTTGCTATCAATTATCTGCACTATTCTACGCCGACTTGCTCCCACCGCAATCGTGTAGCACTCTTCTAATCTAGGTAGATACTGCGCAGCTCATAAGTCAGCGCCTGTTTTTATGCCGGAACCTATAACCAATGTATCTTTGATATAACATGTATACTACGTAAGATTGACGAAAGGAATTTATAAATCTGATGTGGATGGATGCGTTAAATAAGGCAGGCCCAGGAGAGTTTTTCCGACAAAATCGGAGACATCCTCAAGAAAGCTAGGTTGCCTAGTGCCTATAACCACAGAGCGTGTTTGAAGAGAATTGTGGATGTGAAGGAAGCAAGGGAGTTGTGTAAGGATCGTGATAAGTGGCGCTCCATTGTCTCCCATTGTCTATCCCTGTGGGAAAAAGGCGTGACAATTTGATTTGATTGATACTTTGGTTCTCCAGTTTTTATGACACAATAACTTTTAGTAGCTTAGTATGGAAATGTAAATGTTATAAATTAAATACATTTTAACTAAGATGAAAATAAGTTTAATTCTTTGTATGACATGACACAAGTGACAATTAGTTTTTTTATAAGCAATTGATATAACATTCCTCCCGTCATGCGATTTCTTCGATCAACCGTCTTGGAGGCCTGCGGATGCGCTCACTGCGTCGTAAAACGGGAGTTTGATGGTTTGATGTTCCATAGGCTGGTGGTGAAACTGGTGTATGTGGTGCTTCTGTGTCCAATGCTGGGGATGATGATGACGATGGTGGTACTTGTGATTCCGTTTGTTCGTTCGTTATGTTTCCAGTACTTATCGGTGATTGTAGCTTGATGTGATCTGCATGACGTCTTCTCTCCACCCCATCTGGAGTTTGCACAGTATAAGAATAGCGGTGTTTTCTCGCTGCTATAACAGCTGGTTTCCAATGCGAATCAAGTTTGGTTTTTATGAAAACCTTGTCGCCTGCTTTATATGTAGGTGTTAAATGATCACTGTTGATATTGGCTTCGACTTGTTTGTGTTCTAGTGATCGTCTTACATTCGGACGCACGTTATCAAGGAGACAATTCAAACGACGTCCGAACATTATTTGAGCCGGGGACTTCTCTGTGGTATTGTGTGGAGTATTCCGATATGTGAACAGGAAATTATTTAGTCTTTGTGTTATATTTTGTCTATCGTTTGAACTTGCGGACATTCTAGTTTTAAAAGTGCGGACTAAGCGCTCCGCTAGACCATTGGTGCGTGGATGATATGGTGATGAGGTCACATGTGATATTCCTCTTGTCTTGCAATAGTTTTTAAACATGTCAGATGTAAACTGTGGCCCATTATCGGACACGATAATTTCTGGTAAACCAAAGGTCGTAAAAATGTCGTCAAGGCTATCACATAGTTTGGTTGTTGTAATGTTGATCATGGGCTTAACTTCAATCCATTTAGACAGTGCATCGGAAAGGACTAGCCAATATTTGCCCTCAAATGGTCCAGCAAAATCCACATGTAGTCTTTCCCAAACTTTATTTGGTATGGACCATGAAAACACTGGTAGTTCTGGGTTGTTCGGCCTATTCTCTTGGCATTTTCCACAATGTTTCACAAATGCATCAATGTCTTCTTCTAAGGAAGGCCACCAAACGTAAAATCTCGCTAGGGCTCTCATTGCTGATATACCTGGATGGCCTCGATGTAAGTATTTCAGAATGTCGGTGCGTAGTGTTCGTGGTATGACGATTCTGCCCTGCCACATTATAATTTTGTTCTCAATGGACAGTTCTTCACGTTTTCTGTAGTATGGTTTAAGATCCACTTTATCGTAATTGTAAAAATTCCAATCTGTGTTCATACATTGATAGACTTGTTTTAATAATGGATCATCTTTCGTATGTTGTCTTATGCAGTCCTCTGTTAATACTAGATCATTAAATTGTTGTGCTTGATATTTGCAGTCAATCCTAAAAATTGTATGTTCAAGTTCTGAGAGTTTCTCTGTAGGATTTGGCATTCTCGATAGGTAATCAGCTATTATGTTGTGTTCGCCCTTTCTGTAAATAATGTCGTAAGCGATTATTGACAATTTTTGGCAAGGCCCGTTTTGTTCCAAGAATATGTATAAGAGGCTTGTGGTCAGTTATTAATGTAAATTTGGTTCCTCGCAGGTATTGATCAAATTTCTTTATACCGAAGAGTATGGCTAATGCCTCACGATCGATGACGGAATATCGGCTCTCTGCATCTTTTAGTTTTCTTGACGCAAATGATATTGGTTGTTCGTCGTTGTTGTTTTTATGAAATAATACAGCGCCCAATCCTTTCTCAGAAGCGTCACAAGCTAAGAAGATTTGACGTTGTGTGTCAAATGCTATGAGTGGTTTTGACTTAGCAATGCACATTTTTGCCTGTTTGAAAATATCGTCTTCATGTTTGCTCCATCGCCATGTCGTGCCTTTACCAGTTAATGTATGTAGATCTGAACAAATGCTGTGAAGGTGTGGAATGAAACGCTCGTAAAAATTAATTAGGCCAAGAAATGATCTAAGTTCTTTAGTGTTAGTGGGTGCGATTGCCTTTGTTATTGCTTCTATCTTAGATGTTGACGGCCTTACGCCGTGTTTATCAATTGTGTGACCCAAATATTCAATTTCAGTTTGTAAGAATGTGCATTTCTTTAGGTTAACTTTTAGTCCAGCTTTATGCAATTTATCAAAAACTATCGCTAGTGTTTTGATATGTTCCATGTCGTTCTTGCCCGTTATTGCAATGTCATCAAAATAAACAGCTACGTTAGGTATGTTGTGAAGGAGTTGATCGAGATAATGCTGAAAAATTGCTGGTGCTGTCGTGATCCCAAAAGGCATTCTATTGTATTGGTAAAAACCTTGATGTGTCGATATTGTTAGGAATTTCTTTGAATCTGGAGCTATCTCAAACTGTAAATAGGCATCCTTAAGATCGATTTTAGAATATTTATCCCCGTATGCTAAATTTTGTCGTAATTGATCAAATAATGGAACTGGATATGTGTGTGAAATAAGTACAGGGTTAATAGTAATGCGATAATCGCCACAAATTCTTATTTGTCCATTAGTTTTTACCACATTGACAGTGGGTGTTGCCCATTCAACTGGTGTCATGTTTGGATCAATTTTCGTTACTATGCCTTCATTTACTAGTCGTTCTAATTCTATCTCCACGTTCTTCTTCATGCTAAATTTAATAGGTCTTGCAGCTAAATGTTTGGGTTCTGTGTTAGGTTTAATGTGAATGTTAACTTGATAATCTTTTACTTTTCCAAGTTTGTTGTCAAATAATTCTTTATGTTGTTCTAGTATCTTTTCTAGGGTTAAGTTGGCATTGTTGTTGTCTCTGATTGAATAGACTTGTTGAGGAAAACGCATTCCAAACTTCTCACTCCAATGAAGTCCGAAAAGCATAGGGTGAGCGTCTTTAATTACTACAATTGGTAGAGTCTTCGTTACACCTTGTAATGTTACTGATACGTTAGTTAACACTTCTGGTTTTAATTTGTTGTCACCGTAAGCATGCAGTGTAGGGCCTTCTTTTAACGTTGGTGCTCCAATTTTATGCCAAAACTTTGAACTTATGATAGAATACATTGAACCAGGGTCCCAATCCATTGTACATTTTGTATCGTTAATCATTACATCGATCTTCTTACATCGTAATGCTCCGTTTTTTATTTTGTTTACGTAAATGTCGTCTTCGTCATCGGTTTCGTTAATGCTGTTTGATTGACTCGTTGGTGGTCTATTTTCCTTCACCCTATTCAATTTATACCTCTTTTGTTGGTTATCTTGTCCACGGTAATTATTTCTAGGAAATACTAAGTAGGCTTTACCTGTTTTAATACAACAGTCTTCAAAATGACCTACTATTCCGCACTCGTTACATGTATGGTTCCTAGCTGTACATTTTTCTGTTTTACATAGGCCATCATTGCCGCATCGTTTACATTGTCTTGGTTTTAGTTTACGCGGGCTCTTGCTCCTTCTAGGTTTGTTAACAGTTTTCGTTTCTTTGTTAATTCTGTATATGTTTATATCTGTGTTGTCTCGTTCAGCTAGTTCTCTAGATTGTGCTAATGCAAAAATTTGTTCAAACGTTACTTCTGTTGTATCTCCCTCATTGTTTCTCTCGAGTAAATCTGGCCATTTTTGTTTTAAATCAGTTTGTAATTGATTATGGTTGAGTCCAGTAGCAAACCTGTCTCGTAGTTGGCGTTCAAGCATATCACCTTTGTATCCACAATCCTTGCTTAATTCTTTTAATTTATTTGCGTAATGTTCCATAGATTCATTTGTTTCCCGAATTCTAATCCAAAAATCTGTTAATGCTTTGAATCTGGTCTTTTTGATCGAATAAATGTTTGTCAGTTTGGTTTTAATTTCGTCATAGGTTTTATTTTCAAAAGTTGGTGTAAATGCTACCTTAAGTTCATGATACACGTCGGGTGTCAGGCAATTGAAGAATAATGACTTTTGTATTGGTTTACATTCATCACCCCATATATGACATTTTGCTTCGAAGTAATCGATAAAGTTTTCCGCCGAGGTCGTTTCAGGGTTAAATTTTTCACAATGAAAATTCTTTATAATGTGTTGTTTGTATGAATCTTTAGCGGAATCGTTCGTTGTAGATGCGGTGGACGCAGATATTTGATTTTGTACTAACAGTTGTAGGAGTTGTGTGATTTGTTGTTGTTGTACTTGTTGCTGATGCAGGAACTCTGCAAGTTGTTCTGCGTTCATTTTTCTCTTTTAAATTCTCGTCGCCACAATGTTATAAATTAAATACATTTTAACTAAGATGAAAATAAGTTTAATTCTTTGTATGACATGACACAAGTGACAATTAGTTTTTTTATAAGCAATTGATATAACAGTAAACAACATAAAATAATTATTCAACAATTATTTTCCAGGAATTTGTTACGGGCTTGTCTGTACTTTCGAGAGGGACAATAGAAGAGAAATTAAGATGGACATTTTCCCTCTACGATATCAACGGCGATGGATGCGTGACCAAAGAAGAAATGACTGAGATTGTTAGCGCTATTTACGACCTTATGGGGAAAATCACTGAACCTCTTGTCGACGAAGAAGTTGTTAGGGACAAGGTTGAAAGACTGTTTCAGGTAAGCACGATGAGGTGCCCTATTAGGTATGGCCGGCATAGTGAATGCGACTGCTACTTACAGCTATTTAACTGTAAGTAGCAGGTACTTCCATTCATGGACCGCACTCCAGCTTAATATCAGGCGGGGTGGTGTAACAATTAAAATAAAAATGCCCGGCGGGATAGTGGCGGCGACTGAGTTAACCATAAACTGGAACGATTTTTCAGTCGTCTCGACGCTCTTGAACCCCTTCTTGCCTACCAAAAAACAACAATATTTTTATATTGTGACTCGACATATGACAACCCGCCTGATGTTAAGCTGGAGTGCGATCCACGAATAGAGGCGACTGCTAATTACAGTTAAATCCACTATGATGGCCTAGTTAAATCCGACAACTTACAAGCTGATCCCAAAACACGACTAAGTCACTACACGCTGCATACCACGCCTACCACGCTTGTAAGTGGTGGTACTACGCTTTGTTATGCAAACCCGGCGCAGGTGAACCACCTTACCACATTAATATTATCTCTAGCAATAAAAAAGTATTTATCTATACTAATAACTATCTAAATCAGTGCTTCCCAACCTTTTTTAGGCCATGTCCCACCTTAACATTTTTAAAATTCTTATGCCCTTCATAAACTTTTAATTGTTTTGTTCCCTTAAGAAATATAACTATTTTTTTTATAATTTGCCTTTTTGTTAAATTTGTCACCGATATCTAGCATTGCATTTAAATAACCCAAGGGTTAAAGTCGTGTTAAGTCCATTTTTAAAATGCCCGGTTTAACTATCAAATTGCCCCCCGGTGGGGCGTGGGCCTCATGTTGGGAAACACTGACTGATCTTAATAAATAATCATGTAACATACAATAAATAACAACAATTAAATTGCAAGATAACAATGTCAGTAATACCGCGTTCTCACCGGGCGATTTCAGTTGATCAATATTTGTCGTTTAACAAAAATTCGAAAGCAGATATTGACGGTAGCGTTCTCACGATTCAATAATAATCGACTCTTTTTTTTAATCAATTTTATTAGGGGAATCACGCACATAAAATGGCGATGCCATTCCTATTATAAACTAAACCTAGACTATTTACAAATACAATCTCTAATGATCGACTTAATATTCATGACCGAAATGGCGGATAATGAAGAAATTAGGAAGTGTATATTGCTTATTTGTGATGGTTTAGCATTTTTTTCGTGGATTCCATAATTTATAATAACAAAAAACTGGTGAAACGGAGGAAAACAATACACATTCGCGCCGATCATTGTCATCATTCGATGAATTACTCGCGTGGTTTATCTTCATCTTCATATTTACTTGACAATGTTTTAACATTAAACCATAATATTTTTACTTTGACACTGGCAAGTTAAATACTAAAGCCATAAACAAGAAGAAAGAAAAAATTAATGACAGTTGAGTCAACAAAAGTTGAAAAGTCTTTAACTTTTGTTGAATAGATATTTGTTGCTTCAATTTGGTTGAAAGTCTGTTCAGACGGTTCAAATCTCGAACGATTTCGCAGTTGATCAACTCAAATCGCCTCGTGAGAACGCCCCATAAGATAGTGTTGCACCTAACACGGCGTTCACACGAGGCGAATTTAGTTATTCAACTGCAAAATCGTTCGCGAATTGAACCGTCTGAACAGACTTTCAATGAAGTTGAAGCAATAAATATCGGTTTAACAAAAGATAAAGACATTTCAACTTTTATTGGTACAATTAATAGTTGTAAGCGAATCAACTCGTCTGAACTTGTTCGTTTAATTCGCATTGAATAATCAGTCCAATCAACTAATCAGTCAGTCAATCAGCGAGATTGAGTACCTATGTATTGTATTCCTCTGTCAGTTTTTAGTTTGTTTGTAAAATAAAATGTAAATTATGACGTCCGCATCCACGAGAAAAATGCTACACTGGACAGATAGTGTAATGACACGTGTAATATTGAGTCGATTATTATTGAACCGTGAGAACGCTACAGTCAATACACTCAATTTTTGTTGAACGATAAATATTGCACACTAAATTCGCCTCATGAGAACGCCGTTTAAAACAATGTAACTATCCTTCACGTTATCATATTCAACCTTAAATCACTATACTTTCAGTTAATATAATCAAATATCGTTAAGCATGCAACCTTCGAACCCTCTAGAGATAAGTTGAATCTATGAATCCACACAAACAATAATGGATAACACACTAGTTTTATTCAAATTAGCGACTCAGATTCAATTCCGGTCGAAACAATTTTTTCTTTATAGCTTCTATTTATTTTTATTTAATTATATTTATAATTAAAAAAGGGGTGAATATTTGCTCCGGGTTTGGTTATCAAAGAGTGGTAGGCATTGGTGCTCAGCTCAGTCTGTCGATCGGGGTGTATACAGACCGTTAAGTGACTTAATCGCGCTTCGAAATCAGCTTGTAAGTTACTGGTTTCAACTAGGCCGGAATACTGGATGTGATTTGCTATCACAGTTACCATCAGGTTTACCATCCGGCGGGGGGCTGCCATTTGCGAGTAACAATAGTAAACGGCAGTCGTTGCATGGGTAGACTTCTCCAGTTGACTGTAGAATGGTTTCAAAACCTAAGAATTCGTTTCGCAACTGTTGTCCCTGCCTTTATTGAGAAATGACAACCGAGCTCCACTTACCTGCTCCCCTAGCACGGCAATCCAAGAAGCAAGATAAAAAACTGCAAGGAATATTATTTTAACTCATTTTAAATAACTAATTAGGACGGCACATTATAATGTTTAAAATAATATTTATTAAAGTTTTCAACGTCGTTTTGTGTGAAGTTTTACAACACGTTTAAATATCTTTTTTGGGCATTTTGATGCTTAATGTTCTGTTCTGGTTATTTAAAATGAGTTGTTATAATATTCTTTGCAGGTCTTTATTTTGTTTCTTGGATTGCCATGCTTGGGGGGCTGATGTTAAGCAAGGGGTTTCTATTGGAAGTCTAAATTTTTTTTTTTATATTTCAGAAAATGGATCTTAATAGAGATGGTGTAGTAACTCTTGACGAATTTTTGGACTGTTGTCTTCAAGACGAGGGAATCCTGCGGTCAATGGCTGTGTTTGATAGTAAATTCTGACGGCCTGCGAACGGCCGATGGCGAGGCCGTGAATAAAATAACTTATAATTATAATACTAATCCATAGTCTTGAATTAAGATCTATATAACTATCAGTTGAAATTTCCTAAACTGTGATTGGTCGTATTGTTCACCAAAAATAATAGGCATACTTTCCTAAAATATGGATAATGTTATTTTTATATGACTGAACTCGTCCTAAACGGCTGGACCGATTTTTGTGTGTTTAGACGCAAATTTGGATAATTTAGACACAATTTTGTATGAAATAGACACAAATTTGGATATTTAGACGCAAATTTGTATAATTTAGACACAAAATTGGTTAAGTCAGACACACAGAAGGTAGTTGGTCCTGCAATCGTATTTCTTTTTACTTTCAGACAGAACAATGCCTGTCGGGTCTCCTAGTATTATATTATATATGCCCCCTATTTTAAAGCCCTTTAATGCTGTAGAATGATTAAGGTGTTAAAACCGAAAACAGTTTAGTAAATTAAAACATGAGTTATTTTAGATAATCTCTTAAAAATGTCTTGATTTGAAAACTGAAAAGTGTAAAACATAGATTTTGTGTAATTTTGTTTTACATTTTCAAGAGAATCTCAATGTTTTAGTAAGTGTTGTTACATTTAGAAATTAATACTATTGTATGAATTAGTAAAGATTTGATAGAAAAATTCCCATATGCAAAAAAAAACGTTGAAACTCTTTCTTGTGCACCCGGAAAAGGTGCATCGAATGCTCTCAAAAGAAAATAATTAAATTAACTAGCGCTGAGATATTTTTTCCACTTTAAGAACAAGCATTTATATATTTCCTTATCTACTTTAGTTAAAAAATAAAATCTCTTTCTTTTTCTTAGATTTTGCGCAAACATTGTATTACGAATTAAAGAAATAAATGACCTCAGTCTCTCTGTGACCACGATGGCTGCAAAGCTCTCGAAACGTCGAAATAATAATAAAAAAATGTGAAACCAAAATAAAAGCCGCATAAAGTTTAAGTTTAACTCTCTTTCTTTTTCGAAACGCCCAAGTTCTAATTCGTTTTTATTCCAGACCATATTTTAAAAATTCTCTTAGTCTCCACCATTCATGGATCGCAATCCAGTTAAAAACAAGAGGGATGTTGTCATTTATGTCGGCCCACAATAAAATACATATTAATAATAATAATAATAAAATTCTTTATTGCACAGTAAAAACTATACAATGGGCGAGCTTAATGCTAAATAGCATTTTCTACCAGCTAATTTGTACATTTTTATCAATCAATCAAATTGTCACGCCTCTTTCCCACAGGCATAGGCAACTTGCCACGATCCTGACACAACTCCCTCGCTTCCTTTACATTTAAAAATTTAAACCACTAAATCTACGAATAGGTGCACTCCACATGCCATAGTGGATTCTCACGAAGTATTTTTTTATCATAAACTAATAAACCACTTTTTTGGTACGGCGACTGTGGCACCCGTGAAATGGATAGGTTTTTTTTATTCGTCACCGCTCTTGGACTTCTCCTTGCTTACCATCAGGCCAGTAGAATTCAGATGACAGATCTTTATAAAAAAAAAACTTTAGAAAGAGGTATAATGCGATTAAAATAAGAATAGGACGGAATCAGCGCCATTTTGAGACGGCTAACTCTCTAACCAACTTCACTTTGAATCAGTCAAGTGAGGTTAGGCAACAGCCCGTCCTATTCTTATTCTAATAGTATAGTAGCTAAAAACTGGAGGACTACTAGAGATGTAGATATGTATGCATTTACGAGGCATACTATTTATCTATAGCTAATTAAAGAAATTTCGTAAAATTACTGATAAATTGTAGATTTAAATCTAATTCAATCTTTCTTCTTTATTTAAATAAAATTGTTCCTGCCATTTTAAGTTAAGAAACATAATTGTTAATGATTTCAAATAAATGTCTATTAATGAAATAAATTATATTGGAATTAATTAATTTAAAAATAAAAGTAAAGATAAATTGGAGATGTTTATGAAAAAGTAGATATTAACTATTTGAAAAATACGTTGTCAAAAAATATATTTGCTGAATTTATTTCTAATGTCTGCTTTCACTATTAAATTGATTTTCGGAGACAATAAATTGGTAAATAATTATTCCAGTACAATTTATACACAATATTATATGTATATACATAAAATAAAAAGCAAAACATAACTCCCTGTATAAATAAGTAATACCAGTATAAAAAATTGTAAATAGACAAATGTTTATGTATAGTTAAATGTGTATATTTTCATAGATAAATGTTAAAATGTGGAACCAAAAGATAAAGAATAACTAAAATTCCAAGAAATTCTATTGTTATTTTTAGATGAACGTGTATTGTTTATTTTAAATTATAATTGACAATGCAGCACGGATGGACTTAAGTGTTGGTACTGAATTAAATAACGGTTGTAATCGAGTTAATCCCATCTACCAAGGATTTAAATCTTTGCCATCTACTTCTATGGAAAAAAGCAAATCCTCTAGCCGCATAGTGATGCCTATTGTGTCACCAACGCCACCCCAGCGTATTTTGTTTAACAACTCGAGAAATAAAAGAGTGGCATTTTTTTTAATTTTTAATGCATAAAGTGCTAAAATTTACCTATCGATCGGTTATAGATATTTATAGAGAATCTAAAATTTCACCGGCTGGGGTGGCGTTTGGTTATTGTGTCAGCCGTAACCTTACTGGTCGTTTTTTTTTCAGTCGACGACGCTTAGATCTTAGAATACCAAGTAAATATTTATTTCCGTGACATTCTTAGAACATTTTTTTTTTGTTTCGAAAAAATCCTGTTTTCAATTTAGTTGTTTTTAATAACACGTTGTAAATTATGCATATTAGAAACAGAAACAAATATATTTTGGTTGAAAATATGTCGAGCTTACATAGTTAAGGACATACATAATCTAACCTATTTTTTCACAACTGGCTTGCACCAATCAATCAATCAATTGACTAAACCCCTTGGCGCCTACTCATATTTATCTTATTCAGTCTTCATAAAAATAATTATGACCAATTGTGGGGTGCGACATCTGAACTTGATTTGCCTGATAGTAACCGACGACTGAAATACAAACAAATCTTTCTCAGTCGTCGTCACTATACCAGAGATGTGATTTTTCACAGAAGAGGTTTGAGTGAAAGAAATGAAGAGAATTGTGGATGTGAAGGAAGCAAGGGAGTTGTGAAAGAAACGTGGTAAGTGGCGCTCCATTGTCTCTGCCTATCCCTGTGGGAAAAAGGCGTGACAATTTGATTGATTAAGGTTTGAGTTGTTAGAGAAGCTTGCGAGGTTTGACCCTGCAAGCCTTTCTCAAGTTCTCTTATAGCAAAGAAAGCAGTTAAGATGCGTCGCGGTCGCAAGTGACCAAACAAGGTAGTTTGATTTGTTATTCGCTAATTGGTCGACGCATCAGCGAACCGACCGCGACGCACAATTTGATTGGGGCCTGGCCACGATCCTGACATGATTGTCTTGCTTTCTTTCAATTGCTACTCTTACTTAAACATAATCTTAAGTTTAATCCTAATACAAAAACCAACGTGAAAATAAAATTGGTGCAAGTTAGTATTTGCCTTCCCTGAGTTATATTTCAATTCTTCTATGTAAACTCTCTTCTTTATTATGTTAAAATAAAAAATGTTAAATAATAAAAATAAAAAAAAGAATAGAAATAAAGTCTTATGATGGATAGCCATTTAACTTTCTAGAGTCTAGATAGATGATGTAATAATGTATGGTTCATTTATTTTATAAGGAGAGCATAATTCCTATTGTTTTATTTTATTTTATTTAATGTTTGGCCGGCATAGTGGCGGCTTTTGTGGCAACCGTTACTGAATCGTGTTTTTCAGTCGTAGACGCTCTTAAACTTTAGAATCGAGCCTTGATATAAAAAAAAGTATTGTAAATGATAATTTTGTGAAGGCTCGATTTTTCAAACAAAATATTAAATTGACAGACCGTAAAGTGGCTTAGTCGCGTTTCGGGATCAGCTTGTAAGTTGCCGGTTCCAACTAGGTCGGCATAATGGAGGTAACTGCTACTTACAGTTATTTAACTGAAAGTAGCAGTTACCTCAATTCATGGAGCTCACTCCATCTTAACAACAGGTGGGGTGCTGTCATATGTCGAGTCACAGTAAAAAAACTAGAGAAAACAAATTAAAATTCGACTGTAAACAAAGATTCAATGTTGATGAAATTATTCACCATCGATTAACTAACAAACTAAAAAGTATTAGTGTAAGATCAAATCGTTAAGGTAGGACATTGTTTTCTGTTAAGTAATGTGAAAACTTGTGCTCTCTTTATAAAAGAAAAAACTAACTATGATAATATCTAATAATCGATATTATTCATACTTTACTTAGGCCTTGACGTTTGACGTTACAAATGTGTAGATATTTTTTGTTGTAAGAAAAGTTATAGATGAGTCATATTTTAAAATATGAATTTTGCTTCCCATCAATATGAATACATAATTATTTTAGAGTACATTAAATGTATTCATGTATTTGTTATTTTTTGTTCAATCAATGTTACTACTATACTTGAAATGGTGATTTTTAGACATTTTTCTTAGTAGGTAAGTGTGTGTGTAAATGTGATCGTTTACGATTCATATCTTCCTAAAATGGATAATGCGGCGTTCTCACGGGGCGAATTTAGTAGTTCAACATTTATCGTTCAACAAAAAATTGAAATCGTTCGACGAAAGCAAAAATTGACTGTAGGTTCAATAATAATCGACTCAATATTACACTATCTGTCCATTTTAGAATTTTTCTCGTGGATGCGGACGCCATAATTTACATTTTATTCACATTTTCTTTTACAAACAAACAAAAAAACTGGTGACTGAGGAATACAATATACAGTATATAGGTACTCAATCGCACTGATTGACTGATTATTCAATGCAAGTTGAACAAGTTCAGACGAGTCAATTCGCTGTCAGCCATTAATTAAATCAATAAAAGTTGAAAGGTCTTTAACTTTTGTTGAACATGTATTTATTGCTTTAACTTGATTGAAAGTCTGTTCACACGGTTCAAATCGCGAACGATTTCGCAGTTGATCAACTAAATTCGCCCCGTGAGAACGCCGTATAAGACACAAGCACGTAGAATGTTAATATTCTAAGGAATATGTTATACTCTATATATCTGTGACCAACATAGTATTGCGTAATAATCAATATTATTGCGTAATAATCAATATTATTGTGTAATTATTTAAATTAAATATCTGTATTAGAAACAAGTTCGATATCAACAAAATGAACCACGTTTAAACTATGTACAGTTTAAACGTGGTTCATTTCTAGGTTAAAACAATCAACAATGTAGGGATGTTATGGATAAGAAACTTCGGATATGGATACGGGATATAGGAAAAAATATACCGGTTTCAGATACGCTTACGGATATGTCATTATTTCGGATTATCCGATAGTTTCGGATAATTTCGGTTACAAAAAAGAGTAAAATACAAATAGGTAATTATTTGGTATTACAATCAGTCATATAAGTTATTTTAAATACCTAGTGTGTCGCCTCGACCTGGAAGAAAGAAAATCCTGTCATGTTTAATTTAGGCTCCGCCCCTATCTGAAACTCTAATAACGGATTCGGTTACGGTTACGGAGCTCCATAACATCCCTGCTACAATGTTACAAACCTAATCTCACTTAAAAAGTAATCAATTAGATATACCTCCCCTATATTTTAATAAAGAAATGTAAAATTCAATTAATAGAAATGTGTTATTGTTCATTTGTCTAAGAAATAGTGCCAAATTCAATTCTTTTAAAGTTTTAGTGACTATTAAGAAGTGTTTTTATAATTTGCTTAACAGTGGCATTAAATTGGTGTTAGTTTTAGATCTTAGTCAATGTTTAGAAATTCTATTTTACTTAGAGCTAAAACTTAAGATTACACAATCGATGTCTAGCCACACAGATATTTTGCATAATGCAGTATCCATGTATACCATAATATTATATTAATCTTATTTTCCTTCCCCTGCAGAGAACTGCCCGTCTAGCCTGAGCATTACAAAGGACATCATTCATTTTGGGCTTTTATGCACTACTTTTGTAATGTCAAATGATGAAAAAATATATAACTGGTAGTTTCAATACTTGTTTTGATAATACTAATACAAAGATATTGATTTTGTATTATCTGTCAACCAACGCCAAATTTGTTCTGCTTTGAACTGTCATGATTATAGTTGATCATTTTGCACACTTAAAGTCTAAACTATGCAAAATAAAGAATAAATTCTAATAACATTGTAATCTTCGTACATTAAACTATTTTAAAATGCATCTTAAACTGTCAATACAATTAAGCCCAAGTGTCCATACAAAATGAATGATGTCCTTTATAGGTATAGTAGTACCTGCTCAGAAATAACATTTTTAATCGCGCGATATATCTTACCCAATCATAGCGCGTCACATGTCCGCCTGCTATTGGTTTTGCCATGAACATAATTCGCGCCTTGGCAAGTGGCAGTTTGTTGTATTTATTCACGTTCGGTGTTGTTGTGTTGTATGTGTTGCGCTTTTCTGCACCAACGAATATTGCCGATGCTTCTTTTAAAAATAGTCTTACTATTGGGCATCCAAACGCAAAGCGTATCGTAGATGACGCTACCGGCGACACGACGTCTATCAGATCGCTATCATCTTTTTTTATCTGTTTTACAATTAATGTTAGAGGTTTACATGGACATGTATTTTTTTCAATTTTGGCTCTTTGGGAAATTAATATAACGCCGGTTTTGCAACCACGAACAACACATTTTCATTTGCATTTGTCATTTTCAGAGAAAATTATAAATAAATACAATAGATTGTGTTTTTCATGAAAATGACAGTCATCTATAGCCCGTGTCGACTATGCGCCCTCTATAGCAAACATTTGGCAGTTTACATCTCCATTGTATAACGTGGGTTTGATAAAGCAAACTTCATAATATTAATTAAATGCAAACTTTTGTTTAAATGTTGCTTGGAGAATATTTTGTAAAATCAGCTCCTAAATTATTTAAAAATGTAAAATTGTTTTTTCCTCGTAAAAAAATAGATCAAGAATTTGATACAGAATCAAAAAGTTAAATATAACCATAAAAATACGTTAAATATCATTATTAAAATACATATCAAAATGTTTGAAATAACTGCAATTGCTTTTTTTTGTCTAAATTTTAATCCTCAGTTCATTATTATTAGAATTTCGATATATCTGTGGCGAGCTTTTTTAAAATACAAATCAATAATGCTTAGTCAAAATCAATTAAAAATATACCTACATACCCACATGATCTAATGATTTCTTTAAAGCTGCAAATACTTAAATACTATGTGTAGTGTTACACTACTAGTGTATGAGGGTACACACATATATACATGTGCAATGACTAGTTGCACATGACACAATCTCGAGCGTATCAGGCAGTACACGACTACCCCTCAACGAGGGTAGACGCGTGGCGTAATACGTTGGCGAGCCTGTGATTACAATAATCCTTAGTTATCTGTGTTACTACTGCATGAGGTACTATGCAAACACTACACTATATAAAATGATCTTTAATTTAATTATTATTCATTAGTTGTGATGAGGTGATTACGAGATGAGGCGTCAATTCACTATGACGGATGAGGACATAGGAGAAATGTAGTGACACTGGCCAACATACCAGCAAAACTTATCAGGAATCAAACCAGGGAGCACAATAACCAGGTTTTGTGCTCCCTGCTTCGAACTCATTAACAACGAGCTCATTAAATGGTGTATTTATTCAGTAAATCAATCAATCAAATTGTCACGTCTTTTCCCCACAGGATAAGCTGACACAATAGAACGCTAATTGATTCAGAAATTAGCTACAGATATATCAGAATATTATTAATAATATCTATTTTAAAACTATTTAATTGTATCTTAAACACGTGTATTTTTTGTTTTAGTTAGGAGTGTAGAAGAGGAGAATGTATTATATTAAAATGAAACGATGGTAGTTAGAACATAAACGAAATGTATGTTCATGTGTTTAGCGATGAATCAAAATACGTGTTAGATAATTAAATATTGTTTATTTACAAATTGTATGTGTATTTTATAATAAAAAAAAAACAATAAATGAATAACGAAATACATATTTGTTTTATTATGTTCGAGTTATGGCATTTTGCCAATCATTCACTATAATTTTTACGTACTTTCCATAGAGCTTGTATAAAGAGGTGTGGATGTGAGTGTTGGGTCAGGATCGTGGCAAATAAGCCGGCGTCCACTATGTCGGCTTAGTTGAAACCAGCAACTTACAATCTGATTCCGAAACGCGACTATGTCACTTCATGTTAGGGATCCTGGGCTCCGATTCTCTTTATACATATGGCGACGAAAAAAGTGAAATTGCGCTGGGGTAAAGTGACCAATCACGTGCTTTACCTATTGGTTTGTTATTCGCTGATTGGTTACGAAGATGTCAAATATCATTGCAGCGCTATTCATTGCTTTTCCGTCTCCATATGTATTAAGAGAATCAAGGCCCTCTATCTCTGGATCCCCTGTTACGATAAAAGTAAACATTTATCGACAAGTGGAATGCTTTGCCAGCTCATGTGTTCTCTCCCTCCTATGACCTTGGATCCTTCAAGCGATGCGTGAAGAAGCACCTTTGGCCGGCATAGTGACGGCGACTGAGGCAGCCGAGAATTAACTGGGTTTTTCAGTCGTCGTCACTCTTGAACCTCCTCTTGCTTATCATCAGGCGGGTTAAGGTCAGATGTGTCACAATAAAAATAGTTCAGCTTGATTTTTTTTTCAATTGTCGACGCACTACCTCTTTTTGATTTCCATCAGTCGGCTGTATACTCCTTTTATTTTCTTTGTGAAATTATTATTAGATTTAAAAATAAGAATACATGTA
This sequence comes from Tinea trinotella, assembly GCA_905220615.1. NCBI lineage: Eukaryota > Metazoa > Arthropoda > Insecta > Lepidoptera > Tineidae > Tinea > Tinea trinotella. The sequence goes on from HG992314.1 coordinate 9,939,349, forward strand.
ATTTTATTAGCATTGCTTTTATTGAAATATCACATAACCAATAAACTAATCAATTAAAGAAGGCTAAATTAATATATTTATAATATACATTTTTTTTGTACTTATTATTATTTTCAACCTTACCCACCATAATAACACAAATATAACACAAAAAAAGTATGATAAATACAACAAATGGTTGTTCTATACCTGCGGGGTTAGGTTGGGCAAGTTAAAACGATTATCGTCTGTCGTCGACGATTGTCAAAATAATAAAAGCTAGGCTAAATCCACGAAAATGAGACTATTGATGATAATGATGAAACGTGTCGACGCACAGACGATATTTGTCACAACGATTAATTGTCTCGTTTTATTGGATTTAGCTTTTATTATTTTGACAATCGCCGACGAGAGACGATAATCGTTTTAACTTGCCAACTTAACCCCGCTGATCCTAAAAGAACCAGCGGGGGTTAAAAAGTTATCATAAAACTTGATTATTATCATAAAAATTCAAAATTCAAAGTCATTTATTCATTTGGTTTTTACAAACACTTAGAAACGTCATTAAGAAAGAGTGAGGGGACTCTACCGAGTGTTCGGAAAAGCTACAGACTGAGAAGAACACTCAAGAAACTCCAGTCCGGCTTTTTTCAACTTTGTCTTATATTTGTTACATCTTTTTTATCTTAGGAACTAGCAATTCATTCACTGCCAAGCAGCCTTGTCGTCAAAAGTAAATGCCAAACAATACGCTTTAATTTTAGAATTTAAAAAGATTTGTGGAGATCAGTGCATAGTTAATAAATAAGGTTAATAAGGTTAAAATAAATTATTAGAAATTATTTAAAAAAATATATGCGTAGTCGTGAAGAGTAAATCTGACGAAGCGACGTCTCAACTCTCTCGGGGGTGCAACGTGGTCTCTACAATAAAATAGAGCTTGTATGAAGAGAATTGTGGATGTGATGGAAGCGAGAGTTGACGACGACGTTTAATGTTTTTCAATACAAAAAACATTAAAGGCAGGTGGTTTTGAACCTTCTTGGTTTGTAACACCAAGCTACCTTGGTGTTACAATGTTGTTTGTTGTTGAATGTTTAGATTAGCAAGAGTATAGATTTTAAAATGCCATAAAATGCAAAAGCGTTAACACAGTGTTTAGTCAACTTAGGTAACTTAGAATGTCCAAATGTCATATAAACCTGGAGGAATGCCCGTGCAGAGCTAAACCAGTTTAGATAGATCGGTTTTGTATGTTCAAAGTCAACGACGTGCTCTCTCCGTGGTTGTACCAGGGTCCCGAATCTCCGAATCCCGAAGTAATACACAACAGCAATCAGACTCTCAGTGGTAGATCCAGTTTACACGCGGCGACTGCTTGTTGGACCAATAATGCCGGTATATGTGAAAGCTACCGTAAATACACTACGCTTCGCCCGGCAACCGGGACGTCTGGCAAACCCATTTTCTATTATAAGTTACTCAAGTTGTCAATATTAAAAAATAAATTGTTGCTTACACGCTACTTAACAATGTGATTAAACCATATTTTATGGTGGTCCTATAATAGAATCTTGAGGAGGCCTTTTGTGAGGTGGGAACAAGGTCAAAGGGCTCTTTATGCCTTAAGATGTATAACATAGAGATTTCAAGCCTGTGCTCTCGGTTTGCGTGACCATCGATTGCACTACCACCTACCACTACACCACGGTTGCTTTTTACATAATCTATATCTATTAATTTTGATGAGACTAGAATGAAATAAGAAGGCGTCCCTTAAGGCTCCAATGTAGGACCACAATAACATTAGAAACACGTTCTATTTCTACCAATATTTTTCAAGTGACTCAACGAGATTTACAGGATCAACATTAGGTCCATGCCTCTCCACTGGAATACCATCCTTGTTCACAATAAACTTGGTGAAATTCCATTTGATGAAATTGCCCAAAGTACCTCCTTGCTTGTTCTGGAACAAAAACATTAACTCTATTAATAAAAAGACCGTGGATAATAATCAAAGAGTGGAAGGCAGTGATACCCAGTCTGCCGATCCGGGGTAGTACCACCACTTACAAGTATACAGACCCTGAAGTGATTTGATCGCGTTTCGGGATCAGCTTGTAAGTCGCCGGTTCCAACTAGGCCGGCATAGTGGATGTGACTGCTACTTACAGTTATTGAATTGTAGTAGCAGTGACATTTATTCATGGGCCACGGTCCAGCTTAACATCAAGCGAGGTGCTGTCATATGTCGAGTCACAATAAAAAACTTTAGTTACATTTTATTAATGGATATTAATATTTTATTGGCCGGCGACTGATACAACCGATACTGAATTGTTTTTTTAGTCATCTACGCTCTTATGTTTATTTATTCTTTATTGTGAATAAAGAATAAATAAACATTTTAGTCTTAATTTTTATTTAATCAATTTCAATAAACATTTCTACCTGATTATTTCAAACAATATTATTACTATCTAAAAAGATAAATAATATATTTATAAATGTTATCTTATTTTTTTAGTTATTGTTTACAATAAAATAATCAGTTGTTTCTTGTCTTATTGATTCATATTACATTATATGTAAGTAAATTAAAAGTATATTATTTACTTTTCACGTTTCTTCTCCTTATAATATTACTAAGCTACAAAAAGTGGTTGTATCATAGAAACTGTGCAATCAAAGTACATTATCAAAGGTACATTAACTCTTGCCGATAAGTGGCATTGAACAGTTTAGTGGTAGTGACTATTTTACAACCATGGTTGAACTAATTTTAAAAGCAAATACATTAATTAGTATTATACTAATTAATATTCCAAAAGAGTTCTAAGAGTGGCTAGAACATAGAATTCCATATGTTAAAAAGTTTTTATTGTGACTTGACATATGACAGCACACCGCCTGATGTTAACCTGGAGTGCGGTCCATTAATAAAAGGGACTACTACTACAGTTAAATAACTGTAAGTGGGACCCAGCGACTTACAATCTCATCCCGAAACGCGTCTAAGTCACTACACGGTCTGTATATTTGTAAGTGGTCGTACTACCCCTAGATCGACACAGATACCATTCTTTGACAACCAGACCGGAACAAATATTCGCCTCTTTTTGAATTAACAAAATTTAATTAATATTACAAACAAAAGCCACGAAAATAAATATTTGCTCTAACCGGGAATCGAATCTGGGACTTTCCGCGTTACGGACTGGTTTGCTAAGCAATACGCTACACCTGTCTTCAAAAAAGTGGGTTAAATGGAAAAATACCCAGCAATAATAAATTATGAAGATGGTAATTTCCATGTATAATGTCTGATGAAGGTCATAAACGACGTATTTTTCCATTCAATTATTCATAGGTCACCTAGTTATTTATTTACTGCACAAAATCAATCGAAGCAATTGTATTAAAGGCGACCGTTGTGTAGTGGCATTGTAATGGTTACGCAATCCGAGAGCACGGGTTCAAAACCACATGCTAGTACCAATGTATCTTTGATATGTGTACTTTTACTGTTTCCGTGATACAAACAATTTAGTAGCTTAGTATAGAAATATGAATAAAAACAATTTTATTTATTTATATATCTATACTAAGCTACTAAAGTGCTTGTATCATAGAAACAGGACAACCAAAGTGCATATATCAAAGATACATTGATACCGGCAAGCGGTTTTGAACCCGTGCTCTCGGTTTGCGTAACCATTGCACTACTACTACACCACGGTTGCCTTTAATTAACGCTAATGTTTGATGATTTCATGAAAAATTAATTATTTTACGGGCTGGGGTCACATTGGTATTAGCAATATTTATTGTAGTATCATTTGATTTTTTCCAAATTAATCAATCAAATTGTCACACCTTTTTCCCACGGGGATAGGCAGAGACAATGGAGCGCCATTTACCACGATCCTTACACAACACCCTTGCTTCCTTCACATCTACAATTCTCGAAATTAATATGTGATAATAATGAATCGTTTGATAATCTGGCAGGAATTAGGGGGGTGTTTAGCATAACTATCATAAGTATCATAAGTATTTTTTAATTTTTTATTGTCACTCGACATATGACAGCACCCCGCTTGATGTTAGGCTGGAGTGTGGTCCATGAATGGATGTCACTGCTACTACAATTCAATAACTGTGAGTAGCAGTCACATCCACTATGCCGGCCTAGTTGAAACAACTTACAAGCTGATCCCAAACGCAACCAAATCACTTGGTCTGTATACTTGTAAGTGGTGGTACTACCCTGGATCGGCAGACTGGGTACCACTGCCTACCACTTTTGATCCCTAATCAGTATACGATCATAAGTATCATACAGATCATACTATACTCATTATATTTATACATCTATAATATAAATTTCATGGTTACTTAGTCCATTTTCTAGTAGGTATATTTGCTGTCGTAAATTGGTTCAATTTGCATTTTAGATCAAAGATATTCTTCTAAGCCTTTTGATTATTAAAGAATTATTTTTTCATGACACTAATAAGCCTATTTGCAAGTAATTTCATTTTATTGTTGTATTATTTTAATCATGAGAATGTTAACAGCTGTTTTCTTTCCAAGGTCCTTTTCTACTAAATGTATTAAACTAGAATATTCCATGTTTTCATTTTGTTATGTATTTATTTATATGTACAACATATATAAAATTATTACATCTTTTATAATTATGAATTATCATTATTAGCCTATTTATTTGTTCCACTGCTGAGCAAAGGCCTCCCCTCTCTTTTTTCCATGACTCACGACATTTGGCGATCTCTCGCCACGAACTATTGTAGGACATCTCATCTCGCCATCTCCGTTTGGGCCTGCCGCGAAGTCTTCTGCAATCTGGAGTCCATTCAGTAGTAGACTTGGCCCATAATGCATCAGACATGCGACAGAGATCAACTGCCCAGTCCCACTTCAGTTTGGCTTCATCAGTTTTCAGCTACATCAGCAATTTGTGTTTTGGATAATTATAAATACATGTATTTTTTTTTATTTTTATATATCAAATATGACCCCACCTGATTGACTTCTACTACAGTTAAATAACTGCGAGTAGCAGTTGTGTCTACTATGTTGGAAACACGACTGAGCTACTCCATGGTCTGTATATTTAAAAGCGGTGGTACTCTGTCTACCTACCTCTCATAATTAACTATGTTTAGATATGTTACATTGAAACATAGCCTTTGGCTGAAATTTATTAATTTTATTATTGATGTTTCATCAATTTAATACCAAATAGCGTCATGAAGGCCAGCATAGTGAATGTGAGGTACATGAGTGCCTACAACTGAATAAGCCTGCTTAGTTCAGTCTGCTTCCATCACCGTCACTATGCCGGCCAATGGTGTTTCTTCACACATTGTTTGAAGGATCCAAGGTCATAGAATGAGAGAACACATGGGCTGGCAAAGCTTTTCACTTGTCATTTCCACCCTTATCAATGGACTTCACTCCAGCTTAACATCAGGCAGGGTTTTATATATTTATATGTTTTTTTTTATTGTGACCACATATGATAGCAACCTGCTTGGTGTTAGGCTGGAGTGTGGTCCATGAATGGATGTCACTGCTACTACAATTCAAAAACTGTGAGTAGCAGTCACATCCACTATGCAGGCCTAGTTAAGTCAGAATAAAAATAAATATAAAATGAAAATGGTTTTTTCAGTCATCGTCATTCTTGGACCTCGTCTTGCTTATCATCAAGCGAGTAGAGGTCAAATGTCATGACACAATAAAATATAAAAACATTATCACCTTTAAGAACTTCCACAAAGGATGAGCATTGTCACCATTTACATCAATCTTCGCAAACATGTCAAACAGCACTTTGTTCTCATTGACATAGCAGACCAACTCCTCAGAACCGCCTGGTTCCTGTCCTGCAAATTGGTTGCATGGGAAGCCGAGAATTTTGAGACCTACAAGCATAAGATTCTTCAGTAACTCATAAAGAAATTAACAAACTTGATATTGATTGAGGATTAGCTTAATCCCACAATAAATTAACACAACTTTCTCACTTCCTTCACAATGACAATTCTCTTTATACAGGTTATAGGTGCTCTAGACTCCTTGTTTGAGCATGGAACAATCTAGGTCTTCAATGTTTTATCTATGTCAAGATTACAGAAAGACGTGTTCCATGATCTCTGCCTATCCCTGTGGGGATTGCAAAGGATTCCAAAGCCACAAGAATATCAACATCATTGTTTGCTAAAAAAAACAACATCAACATCACAACATCAAAAAACAAAAAACGGTGGACAAACGGTTTAGCGATTGGTTTGTTGCGCTTAAAGTGCTGGGTTCGATTCTCGGTTGAAGCAAATATTTGTTTCATTGCTGTTATTTGTAATATTTAATAATTATATTAAAATATTGCAAATGTTTGTTTATAAAAAAAAAGAGATGGATATTTGCTTCAGGTCTGGTTATCAAAGAGTGGTAGGCAGTGATACCCAGTCTGCCGATCCAGGGTAGTACCACCACTTACAAGTATACAGACCGTGAAGTGATTTGGTCATGTTTCGGGATCAGCTTGTAATTTGCTGGTTCCATCTAGCCGGCATAGTGGATGTGATTGCTACTCACAGCTATTGAATTGCAGTAGCAGTGACATTCATTCATGGACCACACTTTGGCTTAACATCAAGACTTTCTTTTAGTGTCAGCACTCTTGGTCCATCCCTTGCTTACCCTAAAGCAAGTCAAGGTACTGGTATAAATTATTATATTATACCTAACTGACAACATATCTCACCAGGTACAATAATTATTAAAGTAATTTAATTATCATAGTGCTTTTATTTACTGACCTTTGCTCTCTCCATATTTTACATAGAGCTCATTGAGTTGTTTGTAGTTGGTAGCTGTGAGGCCGCATTGGGACGCAACATTTACAATAATGCACACATGACCTTTGTACATATCCAACTTTACATCTTCACCCTTTAAATTTTTCACTGTGAACTCGTGAACAGAATTAGCCTTCTTATAATCTGGATTTCCAGTCGACATGGTCCTACCAAACAGAAGAAATAATGTAAAAATTACACAATGATTCGTCAATTTTACAATTTTCATGATGGTTTGATTTTGGGCAGACTTCGGAACATCCAATGTAAACAACCTGTAACGCCGGCTAATTATATAACACTAAGAATTAAAATGTAAAAATTTACGCAAGGCAATAATTATATTACTAACGCAGCTTTTGTCGTAGTTCGAGATAATAACAATGAAGTTCCGATGGCAGGCACAAGGAACCCAGAAAGAAGTTTTAAACCGACTGTCATTTTTCCAATTGGAAATCAAATTATTATTAATGTAGAAATTCTATAGTTAGTGCTAATAGTACGAACTAATCAAATTTAAAATGTGCCTGCTATTTATTAAAATTGTTGAATATTTTAACTTTTTAATTTACCTGCCTAATGTATAGCTGAACCAAGTAAAAAGTTTATATAATTTAGAGGCCCCGCACAAGGTCTGGTCTGACTCGTCGGGCGATGGTCGGACGACCGACAGCCATATGAAAGTATTTGGCAGTTCGATGGCAAATCTACGCTGCCACCAGACAATCGAAGATGACTATCGAAGAATGCAGGCGATCACGAATATGTGGAGGGCATATATATATTTGTAATCGTCCATGATCGGCTAAATTCGCTGTTATGTCAGTTTTTCAGACGAATGTCAAAGGAAGTTTACCCATGATTGTGCGTGTGCTACTATCACTATCAGCGATCACTCAGTTCATATTTGTTTTCGGTGTGAGGAAGACGCGCGCTTTTACGGCATTTACAAGAAAGGAAATTGTTTAATTTTAAATGCTTGCAAAATAATGTCCGCTTGATTAGCTTGAAAGTTGCCGGTTTCAACTAGGCCAGCATAGTGCATGCGACTGTTACTTGCAGTTATGTAATTATATTAGCAGTCGCCTCCATTGATAGAGCGCACTCTAGTTTAATTTCAGGCAGGTTACGTTCATATGTTACTTAAGTCACTATAAATAAAAACTTTTCTATTATTTCGACATCCATGCAGGACAGATGACAATTAACAAATGTAGAACGCAATATACACAATGATAGTGTTGTGGCAATCGCCGAACGTAGCAATAACAAAGATAAACGAAAAAGAAACTGGGCTAAAACAAGAATTGATTCAATGTTATTTGTCTGACTAATATCATAAAATATGATATTAGTCAGACAATATTTATATATTTATAGAGACATATATATACTAAGTGTAACTTAAGGTAACAGCTAATAGTGTATCAATTTCTAAAGGCGATTCCTGAAAATTGAATCCCGAATCCCCGAACCACCTCGATCTTTGAGTGTGGATCCTATACGCATATTCTTCATGGCTTCGCATCGCGTTTGCGCCACGTTCCCGAAAATTAACGGTTTTTTGTTTCGCGACAAAGGTTTGCTCTATTATGAACCACAGATAACTATTATACTAGTAATAACCTGGCGCACTGCGAATGTGGAACTTTTGTCAGTTTTGCCGTTTTGGCTGCGAGTATAGAGAGGGGCCTTAAGGTTCTAAGTTGATACAACTTTTCTCTTAAGTGGTATTTTATTATTTTATCTAATACTTTTGAATTATAAGGCAGCGGTATTCCGTCATCATTTTTTGTGATATTTTAGTGTCGAAGCAGCGCATTGCGAGAGAATACCGTGACGTATCTGACAGTGAATAGGGCCTATAACTAGAGAATTGTCAATTGTCAATGTCGAATTCAATCGTTTGTGTGTGGTGCGCGTAACATTTGTTTGAGAGAAATTTTTACGCAGTTACCAATTGCGTTTCGACTATCTCTATAAATACATAATTGCACCAAACATGGCTTTTCTTCAAAAGATATCGCCTCTACGTAAATGCGTAAGCTTGAACAGCATCGGTGCAGCTCAAACGGCAGCATATCATGCAAACGTGAGTATTCAACATCGTCAATGACACTGTTTGGAACTTTCATAATATTTAATTTATTTGTTTAACTGATATAATCGTTAACAGGTTATCGATCATTACGAGAACCCTCGAAATGTAGGTTCCTTGGATAAAAAAGATAAGACCGTCGGCACTGGGTTGGTTGGTGCGCCGGCTTGTGGCGATGTTATGAAATTGCAAATTAAAGTTGATGAAAATGGGAAGATAATCGATGCTAAGTTTAAAACTTTCGGCTGTGGCTCTGCTATAGCTTCGAGCTCACTTGCAACTGAATGGGTGAAGGGAAAAACTGTCGATGAAGCATTGAAGTTGAAGAATACTGATATTGCTAAGGAGTTGTCACTTCCACCAGTGAAATTGCATTGCTCCAGTGAGTATAAATTATAAACACACAATAATAAAGCAAAACATTTAATGTTATGTGAACATAACAAACATATTAGCAATGCCAATAAGTTTGACACCTGACATTGTTCAAGGACACCTGATTCTTAGAATAATTCTTTAATAACCCATCATCGAATGAACGAAAAAAAAACTACATAACAATCGTCTATAATTGAAATCACAGAATAATAATGGCTCAGAGTCCTTTATATATAGGCCATTGTTTTTACTATTACTCAACATCTAACTTTGACTTCTAGATGGTAAGCATAAAAAGGTCCAAGAGTGCTGACTGCCTGAAAATACTCAATTTACAGCTGCTAATTTTGTGATTTTTTACGTTGCTATCTTTAATTGTAAAACTCAATTGAAATCTCTGCTTGAAGCAGCACCTCATACAAAAAGTGTGTTAATTTTTTCCCAAAGTAGGCTAGTAAGAGGGCCTAGCACCATTAAGTTGGCCTTTGTACCTAGTGCATAAAGTTTTTAAATAAATAAACCTCTTCAGTTAAGTGAAGCTGGCACTTTCTGAACCCCGAAACTTTTGAGGCCAATATTTAGATATTCTGCTTCAATTTATTATGACACGGATGAAGGTCCAAAAGTGCAAATGACAAAAAAGTCTTAGTTCACAGCTGCTTCAGTCGCATTCACTATGCTGGCCAAAATAATAGACATTAGGATGTTGCAGTCTATTATTTACATTACTATATAAACAAAACATAACAAAAATAAACATAAACATACTAAATATGTTTGTATCATAGAAACAGGACAACCAAAGTACATTGGTGCTGGTAAGCGGTTTTGAACCAGGCTCTCTTAGTTAACATAACCACTTCACTGAATTATTATTTCTTTTTAGTGTTGGCTGAGGATGCTATCAAAGCAGCCCTCTCGGACTACAGAATCAAACAACAGGACGCTGCTAAGAAGAATTAGATCATCAATATATTTGTAGCAAACATTTCCACTAGAGGATTTATGTAACTCATGATCAAAATGTGTCCATAGATATTTTTTTACTCATTATAAAGGTTTAGAAGCCAAGGCTCAATTGACAAGTCATCAAGCTAGTCTACTTTATTTATTTGACTTGTTTGTTCTTATATTATTGCAGTTCATTTTCTGACATAGTGACAGCTATTGAGGTAACCCTAATCTCAGTCTCAATTCCCAGTTGTTGCAAAGATTTGTTTCATAATACTTGTAGTATTTAATAATTAGATTGGATATTAAGTTTGTTAATAAAATTTGGGCCAATATAAACTCTGGATTGCATGTTGTAAGAGTATAGGCAGTAACAGTGAGAGAGATAGTGGTTGGTGGTTGATTCAGTACTTGGATTCAGAGTAATATCACCTCTTGTACAGTGTACAGACTGTGAAGTGACACAGTCATTTCCCATGTTTGGCTTTGCCGGTTTCCAGTTCCATCTAGGCTGGCGTAGTTTGAGCAACTCTATATTTAACTCTCCCGGATTAGAAAGCTCTTTCTAATTTGAAGATTACTTTTCTTTTTCTTGTTTGGGCACTGATGGTGATTGGTGCTTTTGGTATTAGACTAGTGGAAAATATACTGGAAAGATCTGTGATTGTTTACTATACTATTATAATTATATTAAATATAAATATAATATATAGTAAAATAGGATTGTATTTATAATTTTTATTGACAAAGGCACCATTACAAAATTGTTGCTTATAAATTATGTTTAAATTCATTAGAATATTGTATTTAGTTATTAATATAATAAATGTTTAGACAGATTTTGTTGTTTCATTTGGAAAACTGTATTATTACAAGACGGCTGTGGTGTAGCGATAGCGCAATAGTCACGCTAAGCAATATCCTGTTTAAACTTGTCTGTAACAATATAACTAAACTGATAAATCATTCGTCCAAATCCAGCCCTGCATGTTAACCCTTTCAACACGACGCTCAACAACGCAGATTATACCCGCGTACGGCCCGCTATTATCGCTGGCACGCGTATTGGCGTGCGCCGATCGTAGGTAAAGATTTTATTTACGCCATAGATGGTAAACATTTTGTCAATTTACCATCTATGGTAAATTATATTTAAATAATTTTGGTTATAAATATAAGTTGTTTAATTTTTAATTTAATAATATTTTAGTTTTTTTTTTAAACAATTTGTGTAATTTAATACGTCATTACGGAATAATTCATTTAATTCATATTCCGACCACGAAAATAGCAAAAACTTCAATTTTATCTTTACATATATATCCCCTGGCGAGTCGTTTGAATTCAAAATGTAATGCCGCCAACTTGCCTAGTGAGTCCATTGTGAAATGTTTGCGGCACCCGAGGTAACTTCATGAAAATCGTAGTTGCATTAAACTTGATGTCGGGATGATTTAAGTCACTACCACAGGAAACCCCCAAAGGATATAATACCGCAACGGTATACTAATCCTTACTTATATTATAAACGCGAAAGTTTGTGAGTATAGATGGATGGGAGGATGGATGTTTGTTACTCTTTCACACAAAAACTACTAAATGGATTTGCATGAAATTTTACATTAACACGTTCTTTAATTTGATAAGAGCTCACCTAAGCCTTATAGTAAAAAACAACTTTAGTCATAGCACCACCGTACTCGTAGTTATATCTCTTAAATATCTCTTGCATCCTGATCATCATCCAGTACTCTAGGTCCTCAATTTGATAACGGCCCAGCTAAAAGCTCATAGTAAGTAAACGTTTTAGTTAAAGCACAATAGTTCTATTTCTTGTTGATTTACTCATCTTTTACCTTCGAGCTTTATCATCAGAGTAGCTCAGTGGTACCAGTTAAAACACACATATATTCATATACATGGGTGTGTCAAACGTGAGGTCACAGATATGTTGAAAAGTAAATACCGATTATGCGTCTCTCCGCAGTTAACAAAACGAACTGATGACCTTCAAACCCCTGATCAGATCCTCATCAATTTTAGCTAAGAACCATCTCGATCATGTCAGCTTTCAAACAAACAAAACCGCAAGGTCTATTCGTTTAGGAGCTATGATGCCACAGACAGACACACAGGTACACATACGCGCTAAAGTTGTAACACCCCTCTTTTGGGTCGGGGGTTAAAAAGAAGCGGCAATGACGTTCACAGTTACAAGTTCAAGCCAAGACCTTTAGAGAAGTTACGTTAATAAAAAGTAAGCTCAAAATCTTAAACCCGAGTACTGTTATGTGCAAACTATTCGATATTTATTGTGTAATAAATAAACAACTTACATTTTTTTCGGGGTTATAATTTTGTGGTAAACGTTTGCAGATCCGCTTTTAAAAAAAAATCATTTGTTAAGATTTTAACCTACCGCCTTTAATATGTAGAGGTTCCATCTTATGTCATTGTGTTACACACGTAAATATAATTTGAACAAGTGTATTATAGTTTATAATGAAATACGTATTTCAAGTAGTTTTGGATAAAAATTATGTTTGAATCATTTCCAATTATCGGGTGCTTCGCCGTATTCGGGTGAAAAGAAGCGGTGCTTTCAGGGCCGTCTTAAGGATGATGTAAGGCACTACCACAGGAATCCCCCAATGACGACAGGCGTGAACGAACGGTTCAGCGACTGGTTTGTTGCGCGTAAAGTCCCGGGTTCGATCCCCGGTCGGAGCAAATATTTGTTTCATAGCTTTTATTTGTAATATTTAATAGTATTAAATATTACAAATATTTGTTAATAAAAAAAAAGAGATGGATATTTGCTTCGGGTCTGGTTATCAAAGAGTGGTAGGCAGTGGTACCCAGTCTGCCGATCCGGGGTAGTACCACCACTTACAAGTATACAGACCGTGAAGTGATTTGGTCACGTTTCGGGATCAGCTTGTAAGTTGCCAGTTCCATCTAGGCCGGCATAGTGGATGTGATTGCTACTCACAGTTATTGAATTGTAGTAGCAGTGACATTCACTCATGGACCACACTTTGGCTTAACATCAAGCGGGGTGCTGTCATATGTCGAGTCACAATAAAAAAAAAGTATATAATACCGTGACGGTATACTAATATACATTAAAATGCATAAATACAAAGTCATTATTATTCAATAATAACGACTTTGTATAAGATCCCTGGCAAAAAAATATATCATCTCCAAACAAATTCGGACATGTTATGATTTATCTGCCATTATATTTATCCATCAATAAATGCGACCGATATTTATGAGGAACATAAATTTTAATTATATTATTTCATTATCATGTTTAGACAAAATGTTGTCAATTTCTGATTTACGTTTGCCGTATGTGGATAAAAAAGATCATATTTTTAAATATCGTGATTTACAAAACGAAGGCTAGTATATTATTAAGAACATTGTATATAAGCTTGTATAGAAAGGACATTATCAACAAAACTTGTTTCGCGAAGATATCGTCATTTTAGTTCGCACGCCAATTGGCGTGCGCCGTACGGTAAATAGGAAAAAATTTACGCCAATTGGCGTGCGCCGTACGGAAAGGGTTAAAAGTTCCCACAGAGCAAAAAGCGGGCAGCGAAGAGCTGTTTTGCCACGTCGATTGTTTCTGGAGGAATGAAGCGAGGGAGTTGCGTCAGGATTGTGGTGTTCCACTGTCTCTGTCTATCCCTGTGGAAAAAAGCTGTGACAATTTTATTGGTCGGCCTATTTCTATGATACGCTCTACCCAGCTAATGGAAAAAACACCAATGGCGCCTTCGACATGGGATCTAAAAGTGTACTCTCGGCTGACCCTGTGAGGCCAAGATCCTTTAAAAGATGTTGCAAGGTTTTTAGTGGTATTCCTCTTGCACTTGGTATTCTTTCTTGTCATCTCGTTTGTGAGATCATAATATTTATTTGACTTGATGTAATGGTTCTTTGGAATGTTTGTTTCCCACGGAGCGAAGAACTCTATATTACTTCTGGATGCTTAGCAGAGCCTGATGTTAGAGTGCGGTTTATGAATGGAAATGACTGCTATGACAGTAGTGACTAAATAGCAGTTACATCCACAATGCCGGCCTAGTTGGAACCTGCAACTTACAAGCTAACCCTTCACTAAGTCACTTCACGGTCTGTATAATTGTAAGTGGTGGTACTATCCCAGATCGGTAGACTGGGTGCCACTGCTTAACACTTCTATAAATAAGCAATAAATAATTGTTATTTTTAGTAAATAAAATTTCTATAAACTTTTTAGAAATCATGGTAGAGTCTGACAATGTGTAATAGCCGGAAGGGCCTATGCGAAATAAATGACTTGATTTTGATAGTATAGTAAATAAAAGGGCGCTGTGACTTTTGAGCTGTGCGGTATAAGGATCGGCAGTTTGCAAGAGCTCTGGAAGACTGCGATGGAAGTAAGTCCATCTATCTATCTAGTCGTGCACATAAGATGCACAGTGCACCATAGATGCGGTTTGAAAGAGGATGTAATGACAAGGATTGATAAAGGAATGCTTTGATGGTTTGGGCACATGGATAGGATAAGTGAAAGTAGATTGACGAAAGGAATTTATAAATCTCATGTGAATAGATGCGTTAAACGAGGCAGGCCCAGAAGGGTGTTTACCGACCAAATCGGAGACATCCTCAACAAAGCTAGGTTGACAAGTGCCCATAACTATAGAACTTGTACAAAGAGAATTGTGAATGTGAAGGAAGCGAGGGTGTTGTCAAGATCGTGGCAAGTGGCGATCCATTGTCTCTGCCTGTGGATTATTATACGAAAAGTAGGTAACAAAAGAAGTTACTGCGTATCTTCAGAGCCAGCGCTCTTTTTCTGGCGGGATTTCTATAAATTGTCTATTTTTAAAGTGTATTGTTTCCCAGGATACGCCACATTCGAGATAGGTTTTTCAATAAAAGATAAAATATTTTTTACAAATTTATATTGCTTTTAGGTGTAGGTTACAAAATAGTGTACCTTATATAAAAAAAAAACAATTAAATATGTATTGTTACGCGCTATCTGACCTTGACAGAAAACAACTGTCGAGGTAAGATGGATTACTAAAAAAAAAAACAGTTTATTGTTGCCCCCGTCGCCGTCACTATGCCGGACCAGAGGTACTATTTCATTTGAAGGTTTAAAATATATATACAGTAAAAAATATTTTATATTTCTTATTTTGCAAATAAAATTCCTAATTTCTGTAAGGCTAATAGTGCGGCGTCGGCCTTTGCTTGCTTCTTATTTGCGCTTGCGACGGCGGGCTGGTACTCGGTTCCTGCGACCTTTACCTGCAATAAAATATTCTTTATTATTCTTCTAATTTATTTTTACACTTCACCCGAGGCAGGTCACATCTTTTTTCTTTGAGATTCGACTTCAAACTTCTTGGCCTGATGTTAAACAAGGGGAGGTCCAAAAGAGCGCCTTGGTACAACATCGATGACTGGTACCTTAAGCGAAGAGGTAAAAAGTGACCCCGACGAGGCAAACTGAACATGGTTAGTTAATTTAGTTGTAAACAGATGTCGCGTAAAAAAACCTCTACAAAGAAACCTAGTAGATTGATTTTGCGTAAGTACAAATATATCCAATCGAATGAATATATTTTTATTCATTTTAAAAATAAATTATGAAATTTGATCTTAATTTAACGTTTAAGAGGCAGATATTTGCTTTGGATCTGGTTTCGACATCTGACCTTTACTTGCTTGACGGCGAGAGCGCCAGCGACTGAAAGAGCCGATCCAACTTACGTTTGCCTCAGTCGTTGTCACTATGCCGGCCAATCCGATGCAATAAAGACGTGTACTTAAAATAATAAAAATGAAATATGTGAAGTTAAATAATAAAGAAAATGAAATAAGGTGACCGAAGTGCAGTTGTAGTGCAATGGTCACCCCAACTGAGAGCACGGGTTCAAAACCACTCGAAAATCTTTGAAAGCTGGAGTGTGGTCCAAGAATGGATGTTACTGCTACTACAATTCAATTTACTGTAAGTAGCAGTCACTTCCACTATGCCAGCCTAGTTGGAACCGGCAACTTACGAGCCGTTCCCGAAACGCGACTAAATCACTCCACGGTCTGTATACTTGTAAGTGGTGGTACTACCCCGGCAGACTGGGCGCCACTGCCTTTGGTCGTCCTGTTTCTATGATACAAGTGCTTAAGTATCCTAATATATATATAAATAAATATAAGTTTATTTTGACACTCCAGGCAAGTATAGTGAATAGTGCCGTTCTTTAATTTATAATAGTACTGTATGTATGTAATGGCGCCTCTACACGTTCGCCAATATTCAGTGGGTATGATTTATGCTCCCTATACACGAGCGTTTCCCTTCTAGTCTGATAAAATTACACACACGGATGTTTACGTTCTATTCTGATAGAATTAGCCAAAAAACAAATGGATTTTATACAGAAAAGGAGCATACACGGACGTTTTCCTTATAGGCTGATAAAATTAGCCGAAACACAATTGTATTTAATACAGAAAAGGAGCATACACGGACGTTTTCCTTCTAGGCTGATAAAATTAGCCGAAACACAATTGGATTTGATACAGAAAAGGAGCATACACGGACGTTTTCCTTCTAGGCTGATAAAATTACCCGAAACACAATTGGATTTGATACAGAAAAGGAGCATACACGGACGTTTTCGTTCTATTCTGATACAATTAGCCAAAAATCAATTGGATTTTATACAGAAAAGGAGCATACACGGGCGTTTTCCTTCTAGTCTGATAAAATTAGCCAAAAAAACAATTGGATTTTATAAAAAAAAGGAGCATATACGGACGTTTTTATTCTAGCCTGATAAAATTAGCTGAAAAACAATTGTATTTCAGGGAAATTCATATTAGCGCTAAAAAATAATAAGCCAAGGCCTAAAAAAATATGGTAAAGATGGCGAAAATAGATTTTTTGCGTCTGTATAAAAAGCATAAACTTCGTAGCACAATATGAGTAAAAGGAAAAATATGCGCAATATATAAAATATGCAAAAATATGCAATTTCAGGGCGAAGAAAATGACTAGGAAATTACGAAAACCCCATTTGTAAAAAAAACCAATTTTTGTCGTAAAGCTTTGGGTTTTGCTGTTGCTTTATTTTCTCTGGAATAATGAGATTTTTTTTTATAAAGATCCATCAAAGGTACTCTATAGCTAGGTTTTACGATTTCCACTAAGAATAAAATTTAAGAAAATAAAGGAACAGTCTTAGGGAAGAAAATGAAACTTGAAAACAAGCCATGACGAATAAAAACGTAAGTGGCCAGTACCTAAACACGAATAAGTCATTTACGGTCTGTATATCGGTCTGTCCACCATAGGTGGCAGACTGGGCACCACTGGTGACCACTCTGACAACCAGACCTAAAGCAAATGTCTGCATCTTCTTTATTGTTAACAAATATTTAATCTTATTATTTAATATTACAAATAGAAGCTATGATACAAATCTTTGCATCGACCAGGAATCAAAACCGGGACTTTAAGCGCGAGACGGATCGGTGTGCTAATCAATTGCAGACATGTTAGGTAGGGTAAACGACGTGTTGCGACCTCTATAGGTGCATAGCAGGGATGTTAAAAAGCTCCGTAACCGTAACCGAAACTATCGGGTATCAATCAAATCGTCACGCCTTTTTCCCACAGGGATAGGCAGAGACAATGGAGCGCCACTTACCACGATCCTTACACAACTCTCTTGCTTCCTTGACATCCACAATTCTCTTCATACAGGCTCTGTGGTTATGGGCACTAGGCAACCACAGATAAAAAAAAGGATGGTACTTTCATTGACGAAAGGAATTTATAAATCTGATGTGGATGGATGCGTTGAACGGGGCAGGCCCAGAAGGGTGTTTTGCGACCAAATCGGAGACATCCTCAAGAAAGCTAGGTTGCCAAAATATAAACCTATCCGTAACCCGTTATAAAAGTTTCTGATAACTTCGGATAGGGGCGGAGCTTCATAACCAAAACCAAATAATTACCTATTAGTATCCGTAACCTAAATCATCCGATACTATTGGATGATCCGAAATAATATAACCGGTATAATATAATCCTATATCCGTATCCATATCCTAAATTTCATATCCATAAGATCCCCAGTGTATAGCCCAACGTGTAGGGGCACCATAAAGTTACATACCCGAAATAGGAAGTTTTTCTTATGATCAGGCCCACATTCGAAGCACAAATTATATTCCGGTGGGCCCAACTTATGTTTTGAACAGTACTCGCCTAGTAGAGAAACTGGATGCTTTCCATTTGCACTGATCGACGATGTCGACGCATGATTGCGTCTTCCACGATTCTTCATCTGAAATATGCAAAGTACATGACAAAACATAAAAAAAATCAATATTTATAGTTTAATATGACTCAATGCGGTCATTAAGGAGTTCTATTCCTAGTAGTTTATTATAGAAATAAAAAAATAAATAATAATTTACCTCATCCTTAGTTTGCAATCCCCTCGTGTCAAGTTTTACTTCCAGCAATAATGGCTGCAGTGTGCCTGTGCCTTCCTTTCCCAAGCCTTGGCCAGGTGTCCAACCCATCTTTTGGAGCAAGTGCAAGCCCATACCACCAATTACAGGGGGCGCTCTCGTTAATTGATCCTTAACATACAAAATAATATGTCACAAAATATACTTAAATTATTATTCGAAGAATTAGTTTCCCTTTAAGATAGCTTAAGAAGAAATTGCCTTCATTTGTTGCCTTCAGTTGTAAAAGTATAAAGAACTGGAATTTATCTAAATAAGGGTTATGCCGTGTAGAAAACCAGTTACCTATTGCCACGCCTCAATTCCCACAGGGATAGGCAGAGACAATAGAGTGCCACTTTCCTGTCCTAATAAAATTCTCTCGCTTCCTTCACATCTATAACTTACTTCATACAAACACTACGGTGTTCACAGCCGCCTAGAAAACCAATTAATCAATGAGTCAATTTTTAAGGAGTGGTAGGCAGCCATTTCGGATTCGTGCCATGACAGTTAAGTGGCAGCTAGTGAGTTGCAAGTTCTACCATATGTGCTTTTATCATATCGTTGCAACACAATTGCAACTCATTACTTCCCACAGGGAAACGCAGAGACAAAGTTGCCACGACCCTGACACAATTCTCTTCATACAAGCTCTATAACACCTTATTATTAATTGAATATTATGTATATATAAGTTAGTCATATTATTTTGTCCACACTTTGCAGTTTACAACATTTCTATATCAACTTCAAATAAAATGTCTTATTAATCTCGAACTAAACTAATTTAAAAAGACATTTTGATACATATTTGTTTTACAAGCGCCCAGCTTGAAGTCACCGATGTGTTTCATCACATTTCTTACCTTTGGAGGTATAGGATCATGTATTAGCCGCACCATGACGGCGACCCAACTTATGGACCGCAAACATCTTAATTAAAAGCTGCAAAAATATTCACGTATCCCCCTAATTGTTTACTTTAATAGACAACTTATTTTAAATGCAATCATTTGGTATAATTATTTAGATTAAAGATCTAAATGAACTATAGTAATAAGATTAAATAAGAATTAAGCAAATTTTATGCGGCTTATACAATCGCGTTTATTTTTGGTTATTTATTACGTTTCGAGGGCTTTGCAGCCATCGTCAGTATCTCCGTGACCACGATGGCTGCAAAGCTTTCAAAACGTATAATTAATAAAAATTGTGAAATAAATAAACAAAAATAAACGGCACAAAAGTAAGCCGCATCAAAATTGTTCAATTCATTAATCAATGTTCGCGCAAAATCTAACAAAGTACTATTTAAGTAATGCCCTTCGGTAATCATTGTGTTTCCGAATTAAAACGAACATGCAACCAATGTAAACATTTATAATTATTTTCTTAAAATTCAAATTTAGAATTATTGTACATTTCAATATGCACGTTTAGAAAATCAAACGTCCCGATTACCTTAATACACAACAGCAAAATGATTTGCCCACGAACTTTCACTGTTATATCAACGTCCTTTTATATTAATCTAAAGAATAATATTAATAGCGTCGGTATTTTAGTGATATTGCGATTTTTCGTGGACAAGTCATCATAAGTAACCAATCAACGTACAGTCAAATTAGCTTGGAGTTTTTGCATTTGCCACATTTGCCTAAGAGCGCGTTTTCATTATGTCGTGGCGGTAGATAAAGATTTTACGATCTCCTGTCATTATGTTTAGTTTTAGCTTGGAGACGATTTTGCGTTTGTAGTAGTGTACAGTCAGCAAATAAATTATTAAACATCTTTTATATTTTTTTAAATTTAAATATTATGCCCGATTGCCCTTCGATATATGTCGCTTTAAACCTAAAGTGCTTCCATCTGACCAAGATTTCGAGAGAGCATGTGACGTATGTATATGTTTCGTCGGTGAAAACAATGTGTCGGTTTCGTGCACGATATTCTGAAATTTTTATCAAGTAGTAAGTACCGAATTTCATGCTTTTCCATTAAAAGTTTCCGTTTGCTTCTAATTAAAACCTAAGGACATGTCGTAACGTCTGTTAATAATGGAAACGCGCTCTTAGGCGCACTACTACAAATGCAAAAACGTCTCCAAATTAATTTGAATGTAGTCACCTATTGATTTGCTATTCGTTGATTGGTTACTTACGAGAATGCCAAATATCAACGCAACCACTGAAATTCCGTCGCTAAAAATATTATTATTTAGATAAACAAAAGTAACGTTGATAAAGCAGTAAAAGTTCATAGACAAGTCATTTTGCATGTATTACGAGACTCGGAGCCATAAAGTGATTGGTTGCATATTCGTTTCAATTCGGTAACATGAAGATTGCCGAAGCGCATAAATAAATCGTACCTATACAATACATACAGATAAATCCTCATAATACTGAAGCTCAAATCAAAATAGAAAGCGACTTATAAGACTTGTTGATATGGAAGTTAGTATCAGGCATAGTGACGGCGACTGGAGCAACCGTGAAGATTCGGTTTTTACAGTCATCGACACTCTCAGACCTCTTGCTTATTATCAGGCGGGTCGAGAGGTTAGATGTCGAGTCACAACAAAAAGGGGACGGGGGGGGGGGGGATTTCTTCAGTCGTCGATGCTCTTGGACCCTTTTACCCATTATAATAAGGATGATATCTTATCAGAATCAAGTGCTTAGCATCTGCATGGGGCTTTAGAGAGTCATTCAAGCTGACTATGGGAAGGAACCGCCGCTTACTGACAGCACAGGCGATTAATTCATTTCCCATTAAAGTCTCACTAATAAAACTAACCGACAATAAGATTTTTTCACGTTTATTGTGGCTAAACATATGACAGAACCCCGCCTGATGTTAACAAACACTCCAGCCCCCTAGCACGGCAATCCAAGCAGCAAGATAAAGTCCTGCAAGGAATATCATTGCAACTAATTTTTAAATAACTTACTAGAACAGCGCATCCAAATGTCCAAAAGATATTATCCTTAATAAATGGGTAGCAGCAGGGTCTAAGAACTCCGACGATTGAAAAAAATGAGTCCATATCAACAAGACTTAAATTTCGATTTGAATCAGTATGACGAGAATAAAATCTTTATTCCCTGTCCATTCGTTTATTTTCTTATGACAGCTCACGCCTATGAGTTACCGAAGTTTTGTTTGTGGAATAATGTACTACAGTAATGTTTCTTTCTTTCTTCTTGTTTATGGCTTTAGTATTTAACTTGCCAGTGTCAAAGTAAAAATATATGGTTCAATGTTAAAACATTGTCAATTAAAGATGAAGATGAACCACGCGAGTGATTCATCAAATGATGATGATGAGAATGAGGTTGATGATGATCGTTTTAGTAAAGCGGCGGAAAGCCTTTACTAAAACTTCAGAAGAAGTCTTGGAGGGAACATGAAGAAACACGTTTCACAACTTTAAATTACTTGTTTATACTTGATCAACTTAAAAACTATTACTGGATAACAATTCCACCATTATTACACATTAATATTCATGAAAAACAAGCTTTTCAAATAATTCAAAATTGCGCGTCCTGTCAGTTGCAGTTGCCCGCCAAAACGTACAGTAATGTTGTACTTTATTGACAGATAACGCCCACTTAGTGAAGTGCATAACAAACAACCACAGATCCGGTTTTTAAACAAAACAAATCGGTCATATGAAAAAAAAATGGAATGCATGGAAAATGAATTGCGAACATGATTAAAGAGGTAACTCGCCTAGGTTTTATTTAAATTTATTTTCTTTCTTCTTATTTATGGCTTCAGTATTTAACTTGCCAGTGTCAAAGTAAATTGTCAAGTAAATATGAATATGAACCACGCGAGTGATTCATCACAAGATGACGATGATAGTGAGGTTGATGATCATTGTTTTAGTAAAGCGGCGGAAAGCCTTTACTAAAACTTCGGAGGGAGTTTTGGAGGGAACACGAAGAAAAACTTATCACAGCTTTAATTTACTTGTGTATACTTGATCAACTTAAAAATGATTACTGGATAACAATTCCACTTAATATTTATTAAAAACACAAGCTTTTCAAATAATTCAAAATTGCGCGTCTTGTCACTTGCAGTTGCCCGCCAAAACTCCATTTTAATTTCGAACTGATTTGACACAATGAATGCGCCATTAGAAGATAAAAAAAAAGATTATTATTTCAAATCGAATAATTATCGTGTAAAGACGTCACTAATTTCAAGCCATCAAAAAGAAAATAAACGAATTGACAGGGTATAGGTAAGTGTCAATCAGCGCCGATTTTTTTTCTGTTTATACTTTGTTGCAAATAGCTTGGCAAATGACTTGACACAGCTTATGTCGTGACACAATAAGTAAACAGGGGAATACAGAATACGTGTTTGCAACGACCGAGTGTGATAATCGCCATGCCATCCCGATAAAGACAAAATTGGTACTGGCAACTTAAAAGCTGATCCTGTAGGGCCTGCAATGTCATTGCAGGCATGTGACCAGCCCCTTGGTACCCATTAAAACATATTTTTAGTACTCGAGTGGTACTTCTAATTTTTTTTATTGTGACTCGATTCTCAACTTGACCTGGCTGATGGTAAGCAGGATGAAGTCGGCCGACGACTAAAAAACTGAGTCAGTTCACGGCTGCCACAGTCGCCGTCACTATGCCGGCCCAATATTGTCATTGCAGCCATGTTAGCAACCCCTTCGGTACCCAATTAATACTATTCTCCTCAAATGCAGTTTAGTTCCTTTTTCATTATTATTAAGGCTCGACACATGACAGAATTCCGCCTGTTCTGTCCATGAATGGAGGCGACTGCTACTAAAGTTAAAAAACTGCCGTTGGTTCTAACTGGGAACCGGCAACTTACAAGCTGATCCCGCAACGTAACTTAGTCACTTCTCGGTTCGTACACTTGTAAGTGGTGGTACTACCCCCGATTGGCAGACTGGGCAAATGACCATCAACACTCTTAGTAGTAAAAAAACAAAGTAATCACGGCGATGGCATGACCGATATCACATAGTATCACGATAGAAATGTGTAACGAGAGAACTAAATAAGTTCAAGCATTACACGAGGAAATAAATGCTTTGAACGATGGTTAAGACAATGTATGGCATCTGTTTAATAAGACTATTCAACAATAATAACATTTATTTAAGGATCTGTACACAGCCGTGGTTTCGTTCAGAGATACGTTTAAAAAAAAGTTATATTTAATCTTAAGTATTAAATAAAATGTCTAGTTTTTGGACAGAGACGACGCTCGATAAAGCCGAAATTAATCGAAGTACAATGTGTATTGGATTCTCGTAATACAATCCAGCGAAATGACTTGTCCACGAACTGCCACTGTTTTATCAACGTGACTTTAATACTCATCTAAATAATAATATTTATGGCGACGGATAATCAGTGATATTGCGTTGATATTTGGTATTCTCACAGGTAACCAATCAACGAATAAGAAATCAATAGGTAACTACAACGTAGTTACCTATTGATTTGTTGATTGGTTACCTACGAGAATGCTAAATATCATCGCGATATCACTGATTTTCCGTCGTCATAAATATTATTATTTAGATTAGTATAAAAGTCACGTTGATAAAGCAGTGGCAGTTCGTGGACAAGTTTTGCTGTTGTGTATTACGAGAATCAGGGTCCAATTCTCATACACGTACAAACCCGTTAATAAATGTTATAGAAATGAAGATTAAAAAAGAAAAATATTACATAAATATGGCTGAATACACTTCAGAGCAAAGAAATTGGTCCACTGGCCGACAGTGACGACACCTGAGGCATCAGTAAACCACTTAGCATTGATGCATTTAGCATAGCGCTTAACTAAGTAGGTCGCCCCGCTAACTGCGGTAGTAGAACGATGACAAAGAAGTGACATGTGAACAAAAACACACCCCTTCCGCGAAGGAGTAAAAGTCGGTATTGTAAGTCGCCGGCGCTCTTGGACTTGCATGACGGGGTACCAGATGTCGCGTTACAAAAAACAGAATTAAATAAACTTGATGCTGTTTTTATTATTCGAATATTAATCCAATATACGACGTGGATTCAGCAATTAAAATAACTATACGATAAAATACGATGGATAGAATAATTTTGACACGAGCACATTGGCGCTGTGTCGCTCAGTGGTCAGGATTGTCGCGCATTAAGCTACAGACGTTTGATCCCTGATCGAAACTGGCCGATGTGCAAGCGTCAATTTTGCGGAATACCTTTAATTCAAATTATTATTAAGTGAATTAAACAAATTTATGCGGCTTAATATCGCGTTTATTTTTGGTTAAGCCGCATAAATTTGTTTAATTCATTAATCAATGTTCGCTCAAACTCTAAGAAAGTACTATAAATAGGTGTAATATTCGATAAGTTGGCCTAGAAAATGCATTTCCAGATTTATCAGTTAAACAATTTATCCCGACGGGCCAATTTCTTTGCACTCAAGTGTAGTAAATCCATTTTTAAATTTAAAAAAAGTTATTCTCATACATTGTAGTAACCATCGCATATATAATATATAGGAACGGGTCAGAAGTAATAATAGTAATATTATAATTTCTGACCACGCGGATGTGTAGTTCAACAGCACGATATCCCGACCCTCGGATCAAACTGAAATGAAAGTTACACGACCGCTCTTAAAATATCAAATAAAACCAGATTCTCTATATTAAAACACAACATTTAGAAACACTGCACACGATATATGAGCGATGACGGGGTAGTACCACCACTTACAAGCGTACAGACCTTGAAGTGATTTAGTCGCGTTTCGCTTGTAAGTTGCCAGTTCTAATTAGACCGGCATGGTAGGTGTGACTGATACTTGCAATTATTTACCTGTAGTAGCAGTCGCTTTAGTTCCTGGACTGTATACTTCAGCTTAACATCAGGCTATTGGTGCCGGCATATGTCATAACATCTAACAGCTTGATGTTAAGCTGGAGTGCGGTCAATGGATGGAGGCGACTGCTACTACAGTCAAATAATTGCAAGTAGCAGGCGAACCCACTATACCGGTCTAACTGGAACCGGCAACTTAGAAGCTGAATCTGTAACGCGACTAAGTCACTTCACGGTCTATACACTTAAAATTGATGGTACTAACTCGGATCGGTAAATGACCACTATCAGACAACAAACCCGGTGCCAATTTGTTCCGGGGTAACTATTTCTAGTCATTCTGTCACCTGCATTTTTTACTCTCTGTTTCGTGATCAGAAAGTGATTAAAATAAGTATTATTTTTCGCTCATAATTCGTGTCAGCATTCATTAAAAACTATGATAGGAATGTGGATGATAAAAGGTATGTATGAAAGGTTACCCATTGCTATGGTTTTAGAAAAACTCATTTACATGTATGAAATTCAATATCTGCTATTTTTTCTTATTAATTTCAAGTGAGTCTTATTTTAGTTTTCTTAATAGTCACATTTATATAATTATTGTTGACTTTTACATTTTTCTACTTTTACTTTTTGGAGAGCCTCTGTCGCCCACGTTTGTATATACCGGGTGAATTTTTATTCCGTAAGAAACTGAAACAGCAACCTTTTATTAATGGCGTCCGTCATGAATCTTGTTATTGCTATAAAAACTTTAGGTACAAACTGATTTTTAAAAAAATGGTTGAATTGGGTTATAAGCTTGGAAACAAATTTTATTATATACAGTTTTATTTTATAAAGAGACACACATATTTTAAAGACAGATTAAATAGTAATGGCCGCCGTACTGCTGTATTGTGCATCCAAAACATCCAAAAAATATCATAGGAACGCAGCAGGAACGAGAAGGGTCTTTTAGCGGAGCATTATTCCACTAGTTAGAAAAGTAAAGGAGTACTCCCAGCTGTACGGGTGTTGCGTACAGGGCTCAACTTATCCGGTGACGTAGCATCGCGCGCAATGCAACGCCATCTAACGGTAGTATGTAGCTGTCGCTACAGTCTCCTGGTTGTCCTGGAGGAGATCGGGTGGTCCCACTAAAGGAGAACCGTTGAAGAACGCACAAAGAAACCAGGGGACTCAAGTGCGGAAACGAGCCCGCACATACCAGCACAACAACATTCTTAACTGTATTAATGACAAGTAAAGAATGACACTCTAACGATTTGAATTTCAGATAGACTTTTTTATATTTTTTATTATACATTTCTATACTAAGCTACTAAAGTGGTTTTTTTTTTAAAACAGGACAACCAAAGTACATATTATATAACAAAGATACATTGGTACCGGTGAGTGGTTTCGAACCCGTGCCACTCGGCTTACGTAGTCATTGCACTGCCACTACACCACAGCTTACATTTATAAAAAAATTATAAAAAAACTACAATTGTAAAATTTAATCAATTTCCACAGTGACGGCGACTGAGATAGTTGCTTACCATCAGGCAGGTCGAGAAAAGATGTCGATACAAAATCAAAATAAATAATGTTTTATACTTTGCTTAGTATAACATGCGATTTTCTCAACGGAATAAAAAATCACCCAATATATAGTTAAAGGGAGAAACTTTTTATTTAAGAACCATAACAAAAGGTGGATATGAATAGGATGTGGAATTGTTACAGACTTAGTGAAATACAACAATAAAAATAAGCCACGTAAATTCAGTTTAAAATCAATTAAAATTAATGGCGACATTTAATCACTGTACCAAAACCTATTAAACGATATATCCCTTATTTATTGTAGAATATCAATCTGGTTAAATTTAATATTTCAAATTTAGCTAAATACGTATATTTTTATATTGAATTTATAAGAATAAAATAAATATATAAAATATTTAACTGTGCAAATAATAAAGCAAAATATGAAAAACTAACAATAAAAATATATTTTTCTTGATTTTAAACTAATAAATAGAATTTGTGTTTAAATACCTTCTTGGCCCACGCTTGAGTACCACTTGCTAATTCTTTTGGTGTCAAAATATGAGCACCTGTTGAACCCATGAATTGACCCAAATTCGATTTTGGGTATACATCGTGGCTTACCTGAAAATATAAATTTTTAATTACTATTAATAGTTCTCGCAATTTATGACGACTTCGGCAGCTGGGGGAAACGTAAATGCCGTAAATGCTGGGTTCGATTCCCGGCCGGAACCATAATTTGTTTATTAGCATTTATTTGTAATATTTATTCATTAGGATATTAACATCAATATTAAGAAAATTAGGGATTAAAAACAAAAAGAAACACCCTTTTGTTTCAAGTCTCCCCAGTGTCCCATACAATAGTTGTATAATGAGATGTCATTATAATTATTATGAGAGCAGAACATAATAATTATAATATGCCGATAAAGCTTGTAGCATTTGACGCGCGAATATTTAGATTGACGTTATAATATATACATCTTATAAGTATGATTTTATAAGCGGAACTCCGTTGTTTCTGCCTATTATTGTCTGAATGGACGCGTAAATAATTTGTGTGACGTTATGTCACTATGTGACACTTATAAGTATGATTTTATAAGTGGATATCCGTTGCTTCTGCCTATTATTGTCAGAATGGACGCGTAAATAATTTGTGTGACGATATGATATGTGTCACTTATAAGTATGATTTTATAAGTGGAGCTCCGTTCTTTCTGTCAGAATGGACGCGTAAATAATTTGTGTGATATTATGTTATATGAATAATTTAAACTTACTCGTGCAGATTCTGTTCTCTCTTGTTCTCTTCTTATATTTGCCAATTTTTCCAAAACAACTGAAGATATCAGATCCTGCAAATTTTAATTCACATTATTAACGTTCATTATATGGGCGGAGGCGAGTGTTAATACAGTTAAATAACTGCAACTATCAATCGCATCCACTATGCCGGCTTAGTTGGAACCGACCGATGCTGATGCTGAAACGCGACTGTGTCACTTCACGATCTTTACACCTAATATGGCAGTTGCACATTTGGCAGGCTGAATAGGCAGACACCGAATACCGAAGGCAAATACCTGTTTATTTTTAAAAAAATATTGAATACTGCGGGCGACTAAAATTAAAACATTTTATTCAGCCAAAGGCGCTCTTCGACCTCTGTTCGTTTACCGACGGGCAAGTCTATAAACAAATCTTTGCTGTAGCCGGGAATAGTACCGGTGACTTACCGTGTGTGGTAACACCATTGCGCCACTCGGGCTGACTGAGTTAAAATAATTATATTAATTTAAAGAGTGGTTGGCAGTGGTACCCAGTTTGCCGATCCGACCGTGAAGTGATTTGGTCGCGTTTCGGAATCAGCTTGTAAGTTGCCGGTTCCAACGAGGCCGGCATAGTGGATGTGATTGCTACTCACAGTTATTAAATTGTAGTACCAGTGGCAACCATTCATGGACCACACTCTAGCTTAACATTAAGCGGGGTGCTGTCATATGTCGAGTCACAATAAAAAAATAAATATGATAAAAACCTCATGAGGCAGTTTCATATTGGATGGGTATGCTTGTGGTCCCGGTGGTGGTAGTGGTGGTGCTGGTAATGCAGGTGTGAAGTCTGTGAAAGAAAAATATTTAATTGAACCTACATTTTTATTTTTGATTTTGCAAGAAATCTAATGAATCTAATGAATGAAATGAAGAAATCTAATCTGCTAATGAATTAAACAAATTTTATGCGGCTTACTATCGCGTTTTTTTTTGGATTTTGATTTTATAATTTTTTTTAATGTCGAATTATAATAAAAAAATGTAAAATTAAAAACCAATATAAACGCGATAGCAAGCCGCATAGGATTTGTTTAATTCATTACTACATTTTTTAAATTGTGATTCGACATATGACAGCACCCCGTTTCATGATAAACAGGAGTTATTGAATTGTAGTAGCAGTCACACTATGCCGGCCTAGTTGAAACCGGCAACTTATAAGCTGATTCCGAAACGCGACTAAATCACTTCACGGTCTGTATACTTGTGAGTAGTGGTACTACCCCTGTTCGGCAGACTGGGTGTACCACTGCCTACCACTCTTTAAATATTACAAATAAATTCTATAACATTTTCTTGGCCGGCGTAGTGTCGTCGACTGTGAACTGACTTGGTTTTTTCAGTCGTCGGCACTTTTAGACCTCCTCTTGCTTACCAGTAGGCAGGTCGAAGTCTGATATTGAGTAATAATAAAAAATATATTTGTGATTCCGACCGGTAATCGAACTCGGAATTGACCCTCTTCCAGCGGCCGAAGTCTAGCAATTACAAATAATTTTGTTACATACCATTAGAATAGGACGTAGCGTTCATACGGGACAAAGCAGATGTCTGAGCAGGCGGAGGTGGGGCAACCGGCGCAGGTGGCTTTGGTCTGTCAAATTAAAAAGTCAATAATGAAAAAATTGCAATCACATCCACTATGCCGGCCCAGTTGAAACTTATATTTTATAGAAGATTTTGTTTTACAAAATTATCTTATATCATGCAAAAAACGCAGTATAACGTAATATTTGAATGCATTTTTTTATTGGGATCAAGACATAAAAACGCCTGTTGTTCAGCTGGAGTTACATCACGGCAGTTGCATCCGCTATGCCGGCCTAGTTCTAACAGGCAACTTACAAGCTGATCCAGAAACGCTTCTAAAGTGGTGATATTACCCTGGACGGGCAGAATGGGCAAATCAATAAGAACTGCCTGCCTCCGCTCTAATTTTTTTTTGTACACATGATAGGTAAGATCGGTCTTAGGAAGTACGAGTTTATAAGTACGGAAGTACGAATTAAATCTGTACATTCCTTTTATTTAATCTATGTTTTTTGAATCTGACACTCTTTTATTCCATTTACTATTAAAAACAAGGGTCTCAGCTTTCTCCATGAAATCCCTTCGTTCCTCTAACAACCGTATTCCTGCAATTCCTTTGCTCTTACTGCCTCCAGGTTGTGGAATGATCTTCCTTAACATTTTCATTAACTTCCTAGCAGGATCATCTTTAACAAACTTTTTTTTTCATATTCCTTTTCACCTTTTTCTTTGGTTATATATAAATAGTAAAGAATAACTTACTTATCACAGATTCCAAGAAATGAAGCTTTTGGAGGTTTCGGTACAGGAACTGGCTTAGGTGCTGGCTGAAAGAGGATTAGTCAATCAATCAAATTGTAACGCCTTTTGCCCACAGAGATAGGTTGAGACAATGGAGCGCTACTTGCCACGATCTTGACACAACTCCTTTACTTTCCCCACATCCACAATTCTCTTCATACAAGCTCTACGGTTATGGGCACGAGGCAACCCAGCTCTTTTAAGAAGATTATTATTTTGATTTTTTATTGTGACTCGACATATGACAGCACCCCACTTGATGTTAAACCAAAGTATGGTCCATGAATGAACGTCACTGCTACTACAATTCAATAACTGTGAGTAGCAATCACATCCACTATGCCGGCCTAGATGGAACCGGCAACTTACAAGCTGATCCCGAAACGTGAACAAATCACTTCACGGTCTGTATAC
Source organism: Tinea trinotella (assembly GCA_905220615.1). Lineage (NCBI taxonomy): Eukaryota > Metazoa > Arthropoda > Insecta > Lepidoptera > Tineidae > Tinea > Tinea trinotella. The sequence continues at coordinate 9,970,691 of HG992314.1, forward strand.
TTGTAAGTGGTGGTACTACCCCGGATCGGCAGACTGGGTACCACTGCCTACCACTCTTTGATAACCAGACCAGAAGCAAATATCAATCTCTTTTTTTTATTTACAAATATTTGCAATATTTATTATTATTAAATATTACAAATAAAAGCTATGAAACAAATATTTGCTCCGACCGGGGATCGAACCCGGGACTTTACGCGCAACAAACCAATCGCTAAACCGTTCGTCCACGCCTATCGTCGTCGAAGTAACGTCCAATTAGTAAATTGCCTACTTTTATCGTGTTACTTTACTTTTTGGCTGTTTGATCATTTCCTTACATTGTAATACCAATTTTGTTTTATTGTGATTCAACATATATATGACAGCATCCCAACTGATGTTCGGGCAATGAACTGGCAACTCCCGAAACTTCACGGCCTGTAGTTGTTAGTGGTGGTACCAACCCAGATTGGCAAACTGGACACACCATTGGTACCTACCACTTTTTAAATTGACAGAGAATGCCCAAGACTTTCTAAGCAATAAAGTGTTAAAATAAATTAATATTTTTTATTATTAAATAAAGAAAAAGTGTGAATTTTATTTATTTTTATAATATTTTGTTCTGGTCACATTGAAATATGGCAACTCCCGCTCCACCTCATCTTAGTTTATTTACTTTCTTTTATTGTGACACGTCATTTGACCTCGACCCGCCTGATGATAAACAAGAGGAGGTCCAAGAGTGACGACGACTGAAAAAAACAGAGTTAGTTCCCGGCTGTTAGTAGCCGTCATTATGCCGGCCTAAGGTGCTTCTTCACGCATCGCTTGAAGGATCCAAGGCCATAGGACCTCTTAGTTTGTGTTTGTTATATTAATAAATAGTTTAGATTAGACCAATAATTAATTGTTTCACTTGAAGACACCAGCGTATTACATATTATCCTAACAACATAAAACACTTACAATTTCTTTCTCTTTAGGAGGAGGTTCAACTGGCAACCATTGGCTTCTGTGATCTGTTCCTGAAGACACTGGAAACTGCAACCGCAGCTCATCTTTGTTAACTGGAGCAGTTGTTCCCTTAGTAGGTAAAGGCGCTGAACCCTTCAAATAAAATAAATATATACTACATTAGGGAATGCATTCAATATATACCTTAGGTACTCCTCGAAATTAGGTCTTAAGGTCCGTTCACACCATTACACGACACATAACAATGCACGACATCGACTATCGTGACAACATCTACAACCTACCAGTTGGTATCCGGCGTTTTTGTTTAGAACCGTTGTTATCCGTTTTTAATGGCTTGAAACTTTCCACTAACCTACTCGTGTGGTCGCCTTAAAAAGCCGTCCACGAGTCATCGTGACTTTCTGTCACAATCACGATAGCACTGTCGCAAAATCAAGCCTAACTCGATAGTGCAACGGGACAGTACGACAGTACTGTCGTGACCATAGATGTATGTTGTTAATAACAATATGGATATTTATTCGATAATTTTATAACTGTCGTACTGTTCCGTTGCACTATCGAGTTAGTATTGATTTTGCGACAGTGTTATCGCGGCCGTGACAAAAGCTGTCTCGTGAACGGCTTTTTAAAACGACCACACGAGTAGGGTAGTGGAAAGTTTCAGCAAACCAAGAGCCTTGGTTCAAAACTTCTTGCCGGTACCAATGTATAGTTGGGGAACGAGTTAAATGGATTCGGGGGCTGAGGTGCGGTGGGGCGTAAAACAACTCACACCCGTATTTTAGTGGCCGCTATTAGTAACGCTCATAGCTCGGCGATGTCATTTAATATCGATAAAAACGTGTCGATATTTTTTCTTTGGATGATTATGGCAAAATTAGTAAGTTAATTAAATCCGTAGTCGTCAATCGTAGTCAGGCTAGAATCATGATTAGAAACGTGATTAAAATGTGTAAAAAAGGAAAAACATGCAGTCACTATTCCCAAAATTAAATTAATATATAATTCATTAAAAATTGTTGGTATCTAATGTTAATACTTCAATTTAATACACATTTATAATTTTTAATAACTAAATCTATTTGCGTTTTAAGGAAAGTGTGTGTTTATTGTTATCGACATTTTGCATTTTGCTTCACTATTCATAATAGACACGTGACCATGACGTCACAACTGCATTCCTTGCGCGTTTATTTAGCTCGTTCCCTTACTATACTTAGGTAACATGTTGTTACAGTTATGTGCGAGCTTGTTTCCGAACTTGAAGTCCTCTTCGGTTTCTTTGTGCGTGAGGTCAACCTGTTTCTATGATATATAATAAAAACGTTTTCCTTCAAGCTAAGTGTTAAGAACATTTTAAGTTGTTGGCTGCTGTTGGGCCTCAACAAAAAACTCACCCTTATATTCATAACAATAGGGGCCTTCTCCTTAACCAAGAACGGATGATGAAAGGCGAGTGTATCTTCATTCTCACTCATTTCCCCATCATCAGAAACTGAGGACAGTTCACCAAGTGCTTCCTTCTTTGACAGATGCTTGCAGAAGTCTGTCAGTTCATCTACTGATTTACCTATAAATTGATTTTAAAATATTAGGAACGATAAACAGATGTATAACAAAATTAGTTTTTATTATGACTAGACCAGGATTTAACACGTTCACAGTCCTACGACGCCTATCAGGGTCGCATGGACTATACCCAGGAGTCTGGACACTGATGTTAAGCTGTGAATGGAGGCGACTCCTAACATAATTACATAGCTGCAAGTAGCAATCGCATCCGCTATGCCGGTTTAGTTGGAACCGGCGACTTTAGCCCTGATCCCGAAACGTGACTGAGTCCGAAAGGAGTAGCGGACTACTGAGTATAGACTCATGCGACTGTCGTGGGACTGTGAACGTGTTAAAGCGTAACAAGCTGTTTTGATAATCAATGCGTCACGACTGTCGTCAAATATATAGGTGTGTTATTTTGGCTTGCAAGTTGCCGGTTCCAAGTAGGCCGACATAGTAGATGCAACTACTATTTGCAGTTATTTAACTATAGCGGTCGCCTTTATTTATGGAGCGCACTCTAGCTTAACGTCAGGCGGGGTGCTGTCATATGCGTCACGACCTAATGGAAAAAAGATGTAAAATACCTCCAGACTGAATGGCAGCCATGACTTGATTTCTTGTGTGTGGTGGTAGGGCAGCAGCCCCAGCTGGTACTGCGCCGTTTTTCAACATATTGATTGCATTACGTCGTGCCACTTCTAACAGTCTCTTCTTTTCACTGTCTGCCAGTTTTACACGAGTTGGAGATCTGAATTGGTTAATTGGTTTATTATCATTTGATGATACTAAGTAAAATGAGGTAGATACATTATATACATCAGTTTTAGTGATCGCAAATGGCATAAGTTTAAACCGTCAATGATGAAGTGGATGTGGGATGAAATGATAGTTATTGAGAGCAAAAAGGAGACAAATATATGTTGCTCTGCATCATGACACATGGTTTAGGTTTGCTTATTGGCAGTTTTAACGTGCCTATGTCTTTTCTTATTGAAAAACCATCAATTATAAGAGTGGTAGGCAAACAGTTTGTGGTCATTTGCCAAGTCTGCCAACTTGGGGTAGTAATAAAGTTCAAAGACTTCAGTTACGAGTGACTTCACGTTACTGTGACTTCACGTTACGAATTCAGCTTGAAAGTTTTTAGTTCCAACTAGGCTAGCATAGTAAATACAAATGTTACTTGCAGTAATTTACAGGAATAAAAAAATGATGTAGTGACAAAATTAAAAATACTTTTCTATGATACAAAAACATTTTCATTAAAAGTTTTTGCGACTTGAACCACAAGGACCACAGGGCGGCAAAGAACAGTTCGCAAAAGAGCAGTTTTCGCTTGCTACTATATAAGGCTGAAATTAGCTCTCGCGCTGAGTACTGTTTGCACATCTGGGATAGCTATGCAAAGTATCATTTGATGGCCTTGATTTATTGCCACACGATGATTTCTGATTCATAAGAGATACAAAGGTAGAGCTTGTATGAGGAGAATTGTGGATGTAAAGGAAGCGAGGGAGTTGTGTCAGGATCGTGGCAAGTGGCGCTCCATTGTCTCTGCCCATGCCCGTGCGAAAGAAGCGTGACAATTTGATTGATTGACAAAGGTCGCGCAAACACTGAAGCCTCTGCAACTTTTGCAGACATTTTACGCCTTTACCATGGAGAATGTTCCAAGGAGCTCTTTTAACTTCTTCTTTTCTTTAGCCGGCATAGTGACGGCGATTGTGACAGTTGTGAACTCAGACGGTTTTTTTCAGTCGTCGGGATTCCATCATGTTTACCATCAGGCAAGTTGGGGTTAGATGTAAAGTCACAATAATAAAAAATATGCATACCTCGACCTCCTGTTTCTAGGAGAGATTCTAGAACGTCCAGATCTTGACCTTGAAGCTGATCTCCGACGAGATCTAGATCTTCTTCTCGAACTATAACTAGACCTCCTGCTAGAACTTGGAGAAGACCTATGTCTGGACTTGGAATCATAATGGGTCCTCCTTTTAGACGAATGAGATCTAGATCTAGACCTTTCCCTGTAAATATTATGACTTGTCATTACAGTCACACTGTCATAAGAAAGATGTTACGCGTAAATCCCGGGTCAGATATCTGGTGGTTGAAAAGATTTGTTTTACAGTTTTTATCACAAATATATATGACTAGCTGCGTAACCCGGCGTTGCCCGGGTGAAAATACATCGCATGCTTAACGATTAAATAATCAGTTTTTCTCTTAGGTATGTATAAACAATCTTTGTACCTACCATTAAACGCATATTGTTGTATATACACATACATAATCAACCTTAATTATCAAAGAATTTTAGGCATATACCATGACAGACTTTTTTGTGAGTAATCATGAGTACTATTAATATATAAAAAATTATTTTATATATCGTCAATAATTTTTGCAGCGTATGCGATGAAAGGAATTTTGTCAATAATTTTTGCAGCGTACGCGATGAAAGGAATTTTATAAGTAATTTTTTTACACCTTGGGTTATATAATTTGAGATTTTGTACGGAACCCTAAACTTTTTGTAAATCCAATACAGCCTATGTTACTCACAACGAATGTATCTTTTTAATGGTGAAAGAATTTTTAAAATCGGCCCAGTAGTTTCTGAGCCTATTCATTACAAACAAACTTACAAATCTTTCCTCTTTATAATATTAGTATAGATATATCTATGTTAAAAAATGAGATCAGATACAGGTTCATTTCAGCACTTGAGACCTTTGCATCTTCTTAGAGCATACTGCAACCGTTTGTTCAAGAGTGGTAGGTAGACAATTGATGGTCATTTGTCCATAATGCCTAACTAGGGTAGTACTACCACTTGCTAGATAGACTCTTAAAATTTGCCAGTTCTAACTAGACTGACATAGAGGATGCTCCTGCAACAGTTATTTAACTGTAGTAGCAATCTCCTCCATTCATGGAATACACTCTAGCTTAAGGCAAATTGTTGGTATATGTCCAAGTGGCGTTTTTTTGACACAATAAATAAAAAACAAGAAAAATAATGTATGGTTATCAAAGAGTGGTGGTGGTAGGCAGTGGTACCACCACTTACAAGTATATAGGACCGTGAAGTGGTTTGGTCGCGTTTCAGGATCAGCTTGTATATATTGTAGTAGCAGAGGCATCCATTCATGGATCACACTCCAGCTTAACATCAAGCGGGATGCTGTCATTATTGAGTCACAATAAAAAAAAGTCCATAAAAACTGTAGCTCCCCATTTTTAATTTAGATCTCTGTATAATGAATTACCTTCTATTTGAATGACTTCTATCTCTAGATTTTACTTCACGAGCCTTTGTTTTGGTTTTTTCTTCATTTCTGAAATGTGAATTCAAAACTGTGGTATGAATGAAAAATAATACAATCTGTATATATTGTGATTTATGTCAGTTGAGGTCTTTTTGGTTGGAACTATGGGCTAACAGCATTAAAAAAACTATCCTTAATAAGATGTTTTATGAAATACCATGCAACATATTGTATAGAATTTTTTTGTGTTTTTTAGTCTTGATTTTACATTTTTTTATTATTACAGCATATCAAAAGCTTTGCAGCCATCGTGATCACGGAGAGTCTCTCCATGACCATGATGGCTGCATCAAAAACTAAATAAACGCAATAGCAAGCCGCATAAAATTCAATCCATAATATATTGTTAGGTATTGATAATACATTGGCTGCAATTTTTTATTGGTGCTTATCATATGACAATATACCGTTTGATGATAAGCTGGAGTGTGGTCTTTGAATTAAAACTACTGCTACAAGTAGCATACAAATAACTACAAGTAGCAATTGCATCCGAGTAGCATGCTGGCCTAGTTGGAACTGGCAACTTACCAGATAATCCTAAAATGGGACTGTCACTTTACAAATCGGCAGACTGCCCACTAATCTATCATTTATAATCAACTTGTGAACAGTGGCACAGCAATCGCTGACCATGGTGTAGGGTAGTATTGCAATGGAACTTTGCTTGTCCTGTTTCTATGATACAATCTCATTAGAAGCTTAATATAAAAATGACAATAAAAAATAGGGTAGCAGGATAGGAAAAATGCCTCGGGCCCCAGCTAAAGGGGCCCCTTTTTATATAAGTTACTAATGTCTATAATATTTATATTTAAAAAAACTATAGCATTGCTTAAGATAATCCATCTAGTTCCAAACTACAGAACATTTCCAAAGTAAGCTTTAGTTTAGCTCAATTAAAAAATTGGACTAATATGCATATCCTTATTTTATTATATTTTTAAAATTGCCATACTAAGGTCCAAAATATGCTCGTATTATAGAAACAAGGCAACCAAAGTATCAAAATTTAAAGGCAATCAGAAATATATTGGTACCAGCAAGTGATTTGAACTAGAAGTTCTTGGTTTGCATGACCATTTCACACTACCACTAGACTATGGCCACCTTAATTAAGGTAACTTACAATTTGTTTTCTTCCTCAGCTTGTTTTTTTAATATTCCACTAGGATCTGAAGTCTTCGGAAATTCTGTGTTAGGGTAATCTTCTTTGGGTGTACTAGTTGATGAATCGGTATATTCTCCCTCCTCAAACTTCTCTGCTTTCCGTCTTGCTTCTTCTTCTGCTTGTTTCACAGTCTGCTCAAACACAGTACTGAACTTTAAGTTTTTTATCTGTATCTTGCCCTTGCTAAGCTTTTCTGTATCAGCTTTATCATCTGGCATAGGTATAAAACGAGCATCAATCGTATTATATAGCAAACTCTCATCGTCTTCATGTTTTATGGGCGACAATGAGGGTGTATGTTCACGTTTTACAACTGGCTCTAACTTCACTGATTTCTCTGCTTTTAGTTTATTTTCCTCACGTTTAATTATTGCCTCAATATCTTTAAGTTGTATTTTAGGAGGAGTCCGTGATTCTGGGGAGGAATCCTCACGCCGACTTCTCTTTGACTTTTTCTTCCTTTTCTTATGCTTGTATGAATAGTCACTATCGTCCGAATCACTACTATGGCGAGAACGTTTTTTCTTTTCCTTTTTATGCTTTTTCTTGCTCTTTTTTGATTTCTTTGATGAAATATTATCTAGATCGGGCGGAACAGCGTTGAACACGCCGAACAATTCAGATAATATTTCATTCGAGGTCTTCTTTGTTTCGTCTCTTTTCTGTGTTTCTGGTGAAATTTTCTCCCTCTTAATCAATTGTTCAATTTTATTTAATAAAGACGACATTTTGCATATAATAATAACTTAAATTATAATATCACGAACTAACAAATGACAGCATTTGACAACAAACCAGTCAAATACAAAACATGTCATGGGCACCATGTTGAAAAAAAAAATTGGCCAAGGATTCAAGGTTGTACATACTGTCCAAGGGCCACAGATAAGTTTTGGCGGGTAAATCCATCGGAGAGAGCATGTCGTTTTAAATTATTTGTAAAAACAATGTTTTTTATGATATTTACAGATAATTATTGTAAAATTATATTAGTACAGTGTACTGAATGAAGATCTAATAGGATTAAAATTGACAAAACATGGAAAATACAGTCGCTGTGCTAATAAATATGTAAAACTAGGTTGTTTCCTGCGGTTTCTTCCACGTTCATAAACTGTGACTCGTTACGTGAGTACATGACAAAACCCCTTGCATCCTCGTGGTCCATCATCAGCTACTTCAGGGTTTTCTTTACTATTTCCTACTATTAATATTTAGTCCTACTAACTACTGGAGATTGGAAGTGGGAAGTCGGTAGTTGGTAATTGACTAAATACACGTTAAGTTAATTAATTTTAAAAAATCTTTTATGGTTAAAATAGTGGCCAAAACTATGTCCAGGAGAGCGCATGCGGGGGCGTTTGTACTCGCCGAACATACGCATTTCCAATTTTCAAGCGTATGCGATGAATATTACATCAGTCGAAGTCGCTCTATTCTTAGGTGCACAACTTTCGCGCTCAAATTTTAAAAGTAAAATAAATGGTAAATCAACCGGTCACAAATCCGGAACGCTGCCTTCATTCTCCCGCCTGCCACGCGATGGACACAGCACCCGCACGGGGAACCCATGGATGCTAAGAAATTGTTTCATTTATATTCTATGTATTATTATTATACATTATTATAATAAACAGCTCAAAGAACCGACAACCGATGGGCAAGAAAGGTTCTAGAGTAGTGTTTCCCAACGTGGGGTCCACGGCAATTAAAGGTCAAAAATTATGTACATAAAAAATTTAGAAATATTAAGGTGGGGCATGGACTGTTCTAGAGTGAAATCACGAACCGGAAATCGCAGCGGAGGTAGGCCTCCCATTAGGTGGACTGACGGCATAACATATTAGGTGGATGCAACTGGCATCTTGTCGTTCGGAATGGCGTTCTAAGGGGGAGACCTATGTTCAGCAGTGGATGTCTTCTGGCTGATGATAGTGATGTTTCTATGTATGAAAATTTCATGTATATACTATTGACCCACCCCGGCTTCGCACGGGCGCATTGTAGGTTAATGTGTTCTTATTGTGAAGCGAATAATAATAATATTATTGTCATTGATAGGATGTCTTTATACACAATGTTTACAGCTGTTTTTTTTAATGTTACTTTCAAAAGTTATAGTTGTAGGATGAGGAGAACAAATGGGCTAACAAAGAATTTCACTTTCCAGAACGACTATCTATTACACAGACAGCTTGGTGATGTAATGAAAGCAGAACATTATCGAGAAGATACTTGACAGAGCATCGTCCGTAGTCTTCGCACAGTCCGTAGTCTCCGCGCAAGAGCGACTTTATCGATGGTAGGAAATGAAATGAAACTCAAACGACTTATTTTATTATTTTCTTTATTTTGCCAATACCTTTGTAAGGTGTAGAGTATAATTAACGAATAAATAGCGCTGAACTACATAGCAATAAAGTTGCTTATTTCAAATTAGCTGAAAAAGAATTTGACCCTAATGACTTAGGACATTTTGCATAAAGTGTTGAAAATAAATTTACACCAGCTTCATTATTACTATGTGAATATGTGTGTACTTAATAATTGTTCGCGTAATTACTTTGGAAATATACAGCCGGTTGTACCAAAAATTATAATTTACGAATTTGTAAAAAGTATCGTATAAGTAAAAGAAAAAAAGAAAAATGGGTTGCATTGCACCACTCTTTAACTTCACATTTTACATTTACGTTTAACAGATATTTTATACAGAGCTAAAGGATTCATTTTGGGTTTCTATGTACTACTTTTGTTATTTCTAATGATAAAAACCTATATAAATGGTAGTTTCGATATAAAATTATTAACAATCCAATTTTCGATTTCGTAATAGTAAACGTAATAGAATAGGTATAAAGTAAAACTAAATTGGTAAATTAACTTTTTTGGTACAACCGGCTGTTAGTATTGAATAATAATACGAGTAAAGTAGGTAAACTTCCCGTGATATAGAATATAATGGTATCACGGGAATATAATGGTATCAAGGCAATGATCGTGTATTATGACCACAACTACAAAATCGTTTCGCAAAAAAGAATTTAAATCAAACTTTTTAGTCTAAAACTCTGACGTATTTACTTAAAAGAAAATGATTTAAAATAGTTTCTCGTATATGTAATAGCTTTTGAAATAGTTATTTCTGTTATTAAAATAATTAGTTTAATATTACGATTTTCTCTAAACATAACTAAACATGGGTTAGATAAATCCAACTTTATTATAATTTTATATTTTTAAACTTTATTTTTGCACCTACTCTACTATATTTCTATTTTGTTTCATATGTCAACTGATAGAGGATTCCGAAGGGCAGTAAGTTCACATATTCTGAAGCAATAAACTTTTTTAGGCGGCGTTCTCACGGGGTGAATTTAGTTGTTCAATATTTATCGTTTAACAAAAAATCAAAATCGAATTATTGAATGTAGCGTTCTCACGGTTCAATAATAGTCGACTCAATATTACACATGTCATTACATTATCTGTCCATTTTAGCATTTTTCTCGTGGATGCGGACGCCATAGTTTATATTATTTACAAACAAAAAAAAAACTGGTGACAGAGAATGCAATATACAATACATAGATAAATTGATTACATAGTAAAATACATAGGATTGAGTAAATCGCGCTGGTTGACTGACTGATTATTCAATGCAAGTTGAACGAACAAGTTCAGACGAGTCGATTCGCTGTCAGCTATTAATTGAATCTATAAAAGTTGAAAGGTCCTTAACTTTTGTTACACCGATTAATGTTTAAACTTGATTGAAAGTCTGTTCAGACGGTTCAAATCGCGAATGATTTCGCAGTTGATCAACTAAATTCGCCCAGTGAGAACGCCGTATAAACAAAATAAAAAAATAACTTTAAATCAATAATACGTTCTCCTGTCATTCTATTATTTCTCAACACATTATTATTCAAAGTGTAACAAAAAGCGTTTTGCGTTATTAATATTAATATATTAAAGGTAATATTAATATTAAAGGTGACACAAAATATTATGATTAAATAAATACTAAAATATTAAATTACATTTCGTAAAACTTAAACTCTAAACATTTCTTAACTTAAAACTAAACAGTAATGAATTTTACATGCAATCAATTTTCATACATTTTAACATGGGAAGCGCATTTTTTTTTACAATATTGAGCAAAACTTTTGAAATATCATATCGTCACACCCATGATGCCATAAGGATAGGCAGTGACAATAGATACATACTTTCAAAAATGTAATGAGAACACTTTTATTTTAGGATCCTATTTCATTAAATACAATGCCTAGATATCTGAAAGCTGGTTTAAGAAAAAATGGAAGACAGTTTATGAAGCTGCTTACCACACGTGAACCATAATTTTAATGAACACGTTTTTAATTACATGTAAGCAATTAAACAATCAAATAAAAACTAAAAATCAATGAATTAAACAAATTTTATGCGGCCTACCATCGCGTTTATTTTGGTTTAGATTTTGGTCATGGAGAGACTGCAACGACGACGATGGCTGCAAACCTCTCGAAATAAACGCGATAGCAAGCCGCATAAAATTTGTTTAATTAATTAATCAATGTTCGCGCAAAATCTAAGAAAATACTAACTAAAAATCAAATTTATTAGAGATTGCAGTAATTCAGCGATCGAAAAATTATTTTTATTTATTTGTATATTTTTTTAGATCCAAACCTATTTCATTAAATTACCAGCAAAATACTATTGTTTTACAATATTACACTTGACTTCGGACCTCGATGGTAGGTAAATACAATAATACAATTAAATAGGTAAATATCAATATAGATACAAATACAATTAAATGATTCGACTGTCTTCAAAGTGATGCGTTTCGATGTAAGTTATGCCACCTCCATATTTACTTAAAGTTAAATTAAACATAAATTATCTACAAAATAAATAATTTGACAAAACATCTGGCGTGTAACAATGTTCAAAGTGAATTTTCGTAATAAAAATATCTACCTAACTACAAATATCAAAGACAAAATTCATCACCTTTTTTTAAATTTCATAATAATTTAGCCCGACTATTAAATTATTCATGCCATAAGGTAGTAACTCATAAATTAACAAAAAATAAACAATTTTTTTAGGTTTCAAATCTCTAAATAAACGTAACATTGAGATTGGAGAACATGTTTTTTTTATTGTGACTCGACATATGACAGCACCCTGCTTAATGTTAAGCTGGAGTGTGGTCCATGAATGGATGGCTGCTACAATTTAATAACTGTGAGCAGTAATCACATCCACTATGTCGGCCTAGTTGGAACCGGCACACTTACAAGCTGATCCCGAAACGCGACCAAATTACTTCACGGTCTGTATACTTGTAAGTGGTGGTACTACCCCGGATCGGCAGACTGGGTACCACTGTCATTGAATTAATTAAAAGCTGCGTATAGTAAAGGCGGGATGTCCGAAGCTCGACCAGTCTCACTGGAGGATGGGTAGCAGCGTCCTCTTAAGGTGCGGTGAGTGGTCGGCTCACTGGCGATCCCCAAGCCGCCTGCTAAGCCTGGGGATAATGGCAACCACCCCCCATTATAAACGACAGTATACCGGTGGATGCAAGTGGCATCTTGTCGTTCGAAATGGCGTATATGTTCAGCAGTGGACCTTTTCCAGCGGATGATGAAAAAAACTCTATATGCTGGCTTTCAAATTAAGTTATATATTTCCTTCTTCAATCTTCATTACTATATACAATGGTTGTGCCTTTAATGTTTTTTTAATAATTAAAATGACTTACACAATTATAGGTACACAAATAATTTAATTAATTATACATTTGACAACAATCAATTAAATTGTCACGTCTTTTTCTCACAGAGATAGGCAAAGACAATGAAGCGCCACTTGCTACAATCCTGACACAACTCCATATGAAGACTCCAATAATGTTGTATTTTCTTTAGGGGAAAACATAACATTATTTTCAAGTTGAGTCTACTCAAATAGGTATAAATAAGTCCGAGAAAGATTTTTCTCTTTAAGAAATAAAAAACATTTATACTTAGCACTGGTTAAAGACGGCGATTAATTGTGAATATATTTCATCTGATTATTATATATTCATTAATCATAATATACTTAAATGATATTCTATAACGCAATTAACAGGGAATAGTACCGTGTGGTATCTCTCTGGTAGACGGCGCGGCGCCGGCGGTTACGAAAGTAAGTAGATTTGTCTAATAGAAAATCCTGTAGGTCCTTATTACGGTCTTGTCACTAGAATTTTTGACTGGAATTCTACTACGAACTGAAATGGCAGCTCATATAAGAGATCTTTAATGTTTAAACTTTATAAGACTGTTTATAATCAGAATAATAGTTGACAAAATTATAATTTTTTATATAATGTAAATAAGTATTAAATATATTTAGGCATGATTGTGGGCATAGAATTATATGAACAGCTAAAGCTCTCGAATTATAATAATAAAATGGACCTATAAAATGTTAGTACTGTCATTACTGCCTAATCATAAAACAAAAGAAAAATAATTAAGTACCTTAATTTATAATTTAATTTTTTATTTAATAAATTTCTGCTGTTATAATTTGTATAATGAATGGAATGTAATGTGATTTAAAGATTATTAAATTTTATTCTAAGAAAATATATAATTAGTGCTAAATCATACAGATCAGTCACACACAATTTCCCACGATAGTTTCGAGTTAACGTCGTAACCATTTTATATCTTTACAGCAATTAATCACACTTCAACTGACCCAACAACCTGTTAAGCTATAAAAACTATTTAGAGTAGAAAGATTAGGAAAATCGTAGCCATAAAAACAAACGAGGAATGATTAATTATAGGCAGCAACTGTTTTTATCTACGTAACAATAGCAATAGCTATGTTCGAGAGCATTAGCTGCAATCTTAATCTTAAAGCTACCGCTAAACTCCTAGACGATCAAAGATCGTAAGCTAATTTGATTTTCAAAAGTCTTAAAAAAATAAAATCTGCTAATAGTTTTAACATTTTAAAGCTAGCGGGGACGCAGGACTGCACGCACGGTACGGAAGCGTCTCTCGAAACCTAACTTCATGTAGAGAGAACGAGAGGCATCATTTTCTGGACGTATCACAACAAAGGGTTTATAACCCCGATCGGCGACCTCCTTGGTGAGCCGGCGAGCGAGGAATATCCCGTATCCTTTACGACGAAATTCTGGTCTAGTTTGCATCGAGAACATGGCACCATAATATGATTGCACCATCCAAGCAGCTAGTTGGCCCTCAACAAATATCCCGTAAGCTGGCAGCTCGGCGACCAGCTTTTCGAATACCTCACGACATTCAATATCACTAGCGGGGTACAGATCGTGCACAGCCTTCATGTCTTCGGCCTTCAGACGCACTAACTCCACGTCCGGTGGCAACCTTTAAAACATGTATGACTTTAAAATATTACATAGAAATATAACACGAAGAAAAATAAAACCAACATCTGAATTAGGTTCTGAATTCAATTTTCTTTTTGATTATAGTGAGGTGGTATAAAAGTGGGGGAGTATTTAGTTTCTGATCAAGTTATGGCTTGCTCTAAGCATACGGAAGTTTTTGAGTTATTTATCTCAAAGGCTGTAGAGAGGGGCACCACTTTAAAAAATCTGCAAAAATAGTAGATCCAAACGAAGGTGATAAAAATGTCATCATTATCGCTTTGGCCGGCATAGTGACAACAACTGAGGCAGCCGTGAACAACAGTCGTCATCACTCTTGGACCTCCTCTTGCTTATCATCAGGCGGGACGAGGTCATATGTTCTTTCAAAATAAAAAGAAGAGGGCGTCCAATGCTGAACATAGGCCCTTAGAACGCCATTTCGAATGACAAGATGCTAGTTGCATCCACTGGTTATTCATTTTCACTATGTCCACCTAGTGAGAGGCCTACCTACGCTTCGTCTGTCGGTTCGTGGTCTCCACTCTAGAACCTTTCTTCCCCATCGGTTGTCGGTTTTTTGAGCGATGTGGATAAATATGTAAAGCATTTGAAAACTTACTCTTCCGTATTAAATTCCTTGGGTGGATTATCACAGACGTATACATCTCCAGTGATCTTATCATGAGCCTCATAGCGTTTCTCGAACCTATTGACGATCTCTTCGTGAGTAAAGTTGAGATACAGCGGTTGAGTCAAATCCAAGAGGATGTCCTCTGTTGTCATAAGATCCACTAACTCTGCTCTCTCTGATGGACAGAAAACTGTCACGCTTTCGTAAGGAAGACTATTTGGCTGTAGAAGGGAGAAAGAACGTTATTTAGAAGAATATTAAGATTTTATTTTTTATTTAATAAGCTTAACAGCAGAACATATATTACTAACTACATATATTATATAAAAATATATAACACTTATTTAAGTCTAGATAGTGACTTTATTAAACATTAGCACGTCCTGTTTCTATGATACAAGCACTCTTAGTAGCTTAGTATGCAAAGAAATAAATAAAACGAAAATTCCTTACCGTACTGGTACATCCAGGAAAATGGGCGCAAATCGGATCTTCCGGCCAATTCTTCGATACATAAAAATTAAAGTCCCATACTTTGTTGTTCAAATAGGTTTGAATAGTTTGGTGGAACTGCAATACAAAAAATGAATTTAAATTAAATTATTCACCTTTTTCCCAAACGGACATAAGTAAGGGTCATGTTTAAAGCGATGGTGGTAGGAAAAATAGTCTACCACTAGTAGTGATGGCGCCTAAAACAGTCGTCGGCACTCTTAGACCTCCAGCATGCTTACCAACAGGCAGGTCGTTTAGACGTAGAGTCAGAAATGTTAAAATATTTAATATATTAAAAAGGAGTCTAAATATTTAATTGAGGACACTTGTCTCTTTTCTAGTGCATTTTCATTTATGTAGTAAACTAAACAGTATTTAAAATATGTATATAGTACCTATATGTAATTTATATATTATACCTTTTTATTTTTTTACATTTAAATCTAATTATATTTTCTTTCACTTTCTGCACTAAAAAAATCTCTTAAAGGTTAATGTAGAAAATGCATTAAGTTCGCCTCTTGTAATCTTTTGTAGTTATTTATGTGCAGAAAAGGAATCCATCATTATTATTATGAAATTATTAAAGTAAATGAAATCACCTTCAAAGACTCCGGCAAATACTGTACTAAAACATCAGCCACCGCAGGAAGCTCTTCCTCTGATACCAGTCGGAAATTTTTCCCTTCAGACACGATTTCCATTTCTATAACAATAAAAAAAAACAATCTATCAAATAATTAATTGCCATTACTATGTTGTCCAAAAAAATTAAACAACATTTATGACAACACCCCGCCACATCTTAAGCTAAAGTGCGGTCCACTAATGAAGAAGATTAATAAAGTTAAATAAATGTAAGTAGCAGTGGTATTCACTATGCTAGCCTAGTTGGAACCGGCAACTTTCAAGCTAATTTCGAAACGCAACTAAGTCTCTTCACGGACTTAGAGCTCGGTAAAGGGCTGTCGGATAGCCTGTGATAAGAATGTAATGTACTAAGTAGCCGGAGGTTCTTTTGCTTCGATCTATAACACGTAATAAAACAAGAAGATACATCGATACCAATAAATCTTTGATCCAGTGTTTCCCAACGTGGGGCCCACGCCCCACCGACTTTAGCCCGTTCGCTTTGGGTTATTTAATTTCAATGCTAGATGTCGGTGACAAATTTAACAATAAAGGCAAATTCTTAAAAAAAAACATTTATAATTTTCAAAGGAACAAAACAATGTTTAAAGGTTAAAAATTATGTATAGGGGGCACACAAATTTTAGAAATGTTAAGGTTGGGCATGGCCTAAAAAAGGTTGGGAAACACTGCTTTGATCTCTTAGTGTCTATGATACAAGCAGCCACATTTTGCTTACGGCAAACATTTTCTTATTGTGACTTGATCTCGACGTTTACTTGCTTTATGGTAAGCAAGGAAGGTTATTGACGTCGACGATTTAAGGAGTTAAATATATATAGTTTTGTCATAGATTCGAATAAACCCTAGTTTTAATCGCAAAGGTCTGATAACGATCAACAACGGCCCTATCTTTTTGCAAACTGTAAATTACTCGCATTAAGTCTTTAAGGACGTGAGGATATAAGGTAATCTATTCTTGTGAAATTAGAATACCTATTACAGTCATATATATTGCCGTGTTTTTTTTATCTTAAAACAAACACCTGATGGTAAGCTAGGAAACTAGGAAGTTTTAATCTAATGCAAAATTCCTACATACAAATGAATGTGTCACGCGGACACAGGGTTCGATCTATGATGACTTATGTATGATCTTTTAAAGAACTATAAACAATAAGGTTTTAATTTAAGGCGACCGTAGTGTAGTAGCAGTGCGATGGTCACACAAACTGAAAGCATAGGTTCAAAACCACTCACCGGGACCAATGTATCTTTTATATATGTACTCTGGTCGACCTGTTTCTATACTCGTAATACAAGCACTTTGGTAGTTTAGTATAGAAATATAAATAATGAATGAATTATGAACTATTAATTATGAGGTTTTATTGATCTATGAGCTTTTAATAAACTATGATCATTTATTCAGTCTTGAGCTTTTATCTGAACAGTATTTATAAAAAAGAATTCGATGATTTAATATAAAAGGAATTAATTCTGTAACTTTATAGAAGTGAAAGTTCACGGATTAACCCGCTCGGCCATTTTCATTTAATGATAATAATTTTAATATTAAATTAATACAGCATATTTGCTATGCTCGAGCTAAGGAATGTATCTTGGTTACAATTAAGCCCTAAAATACAGAAACACACAATTTTTTCTTGTCTTTTTCTACATTTTTTATTTTGTTAACAATATTTGAAAAGTCTTGCCTAGGACGGCGTAGATTGCTTGAACTAATACAAAAGTTAAATTAGAATCGATATAAAAATAGGCTTTTGGTATGTTATAGGTTCCCTTTTAAACAGATGATTATAAGCGTTGATAATTAGTATTCTTTTCATTAACTATACGTCGTAAATATTTATAATATATAATAATATATTTTATTAATTTATAACTAATTGTGTACCCGCGACTTTGTACGCGAAGACTGTTTGGGTATTTTCGTTTGAATAAGTATTTAAATGAAGTCGTAAATAACTTTTAGTTTTTCGTTATTCTGTAATAAATAAAAATGGTAGATGCGTAGTAATTTCTTTTTTCGCGAACATTGATCAATGAATTAAACAAATTTTATGCGGCTTACTATCGCTGCATAAAATGGTAGATGCCAGTATTATATATCTGTGAGGATGCATCTGCAGTTTGTTGAGGGTTAACATTTATCGTCACCCCTCTCTTAAAGGTTATCTGCTAGAAAACGCTATTTAGCATTAAGATCGCCCATAGTATGGTGTTTTTACTGTGCAATAAAGAATTTTATTATTCATAAATTACTATTATTTTCGTAATTCTTATTTTTATATTTTTAAAGTAAAAATAAATTAAAAATATGAAAATAGTTGTCCACCGGCATCAGAAACAGGGTCCAAGCCACCGGTGGTCAGGGCTTTTGAGAAAGGAACCTTCTAACAATACGCGCCGTGTCCAGGAGTACTGCTTTCTGAAACAAACCCTTGATCCAGCTAACTAACGAGAGCCTCTTTAGGTGTTCGTCGAGGCTCTTGGCTATTAAGCCATTGGCAGTCATAACTATTGGCACAATGGCTGCTGCATCCACCACCCAAATGTCGCCAACATCGCGAGCCAGATCAAGATACTTTATTTGCTTATCTTTCTCAGCTTTCACGAGGTTCTCGTCATCAACAATCATTGTGCGACGCTCTAGTCGATCTATCACCACAATGTCAGGCTTATTGGCAACAATTTATTATTATTATTGAAACAATCAAGTTTATCATCAGACGAAGTGCTGTCATATTTCAAGCCACAATTTAAAAAAATACGTGTAATGAAAGGTAGTTAGAGCGCGTATCTACTAAAACAAAGTATTATCAGAAAGTGCACTCCAAAATAAAGATAAAAGAGTACGTAATCAATTTACATTATTCAACTATACAATGTTATTATGGGATGGAATATGCTTTTTATATAAACATTTATTTTATATACATTTGGAACCTTCGAACCTGCTAATCCCTGTAGGAAAAAGCGTGACAATTTGATTGATTGATAAAATCTTTAAATAAAAATAAGTACATAATATATTAAAAGTCCAGGCTCCCGGGTTTGTTAAAGAGCCATAAACAAATCGGAACTAATCTTTGCTCCGGCCGGAAATCGAACCCGGGACTTTACGGTGTGCTAAAAAACCAATGCGCCTTGCCTGCAGTCAAAGATAAAGATAAAACGAATGTCACTCAAAAAGATAGATGGGATTTTATGATAAACATCCATCAAAATCTATTTATGTCCGAGCGATAGAAAATACTTTATTAGAAAAGTACCATTAAGAAGAGTAGGCGTATGACGTAAAATATCACGACTTTAATTTCTCAGGGGAAGACAGAGGCAACGGAGTTCTTTGACGGTATGTGGCGCACCAGTCCGCTAAGCGTTAAATTTCCTAACTCGATTCCCGGTCACTGCAAATTTGTTTGCAATATTTATTGTTATATTTTATTTGAAAAAATGTTTGTAATATCATTGCTTCTGGTCTGGTTGTTTAAGCGGGGTAGATAGAAAGTTCTTGATTATTCGACCAATGTGCCGATCCGAAATGAGATGTCGACCCCAGTTCAAATAAAACCACTTGCCGGGACTAATGTATCTTTCATATATTATATGTAACGTCCAGTTTCATATAATATATGATAAATGCACGTTTAGTAGCTTAGTCTAGAAATAGCTCTATAAACATCGTACATACATCACAGGCACTGTGTAAATACATTTCTGTACGAATATCTATTTTTTATTCATCGTCACGCCAGCCATTAGTCGTCCAATCTAGCGATCTGCATAGTGGCCTGCTACATTCAGAGGCTTCGTGCTTCCTTTAGCATTTTTCAGTCCGTGCAATTTGAAATAATGGATAAATGTAGTGACAAAGATTGACAAAGGAATGCATCGATGGTTTGGGCACATGGAAAGGATAAGTGAAAGTAGATTAACAGACCCAGGAGGGTGAATTCCGACCAAATCCGAGACATCCATAAAAAATCTGGGTTGCCTAGTCCCCATAACTGTAGTGATTGTATAAAGAGAATTGTAGATTTGACGTGGCATGTGGCGCTCCATTACCTATCTCTGGGGTCCAAAGTTGTGACAATTTGATTGATTGATTGAATATTGAATATATTTGACCAGAATTGCCTAGTGTGGCAAAATCACGACAGCCTTCTTATAGTACAAATTGTCATTGCAAACTACACTTTATAGTTTACAACTTACCGTTTACTTTTCCTTGTACAAGCATATTATAGGTACTTAGTTATGTATCATTGTTTCAGACAACTTAAGATTTAGAAGTGGTTGAAGCTCATTATGTTATCTAGCATATTAAAGCGAATGATGTTCTAAGAATTAGTATTTTAAAATTATATATTTTTCATTTGAGAAAAAATATTTGTGGTTTGAAAGAGGATGTAGTGACAAGGATTGATAAAGGAATGCTTCGATGGTTTGAGCACATGGAAAGGATGAGTGAAAGTAGATTGACGAAAGGAATTTATAAATCTCATGTAAATGAATGCGTGTAATGCGAGTGCGTAAACGAGGCAGACCCAGGAGGGTGTTTGCCGATCAAATAGGAGACATCCTCAAGAAAGCTAGGTTGCCTAGTGCCCATAACCATAGAGCTTGTATGAAGAGAATTGTGAATGTGAAGGAAGCGAGGGAGTTGTGTCAGGATCGTGGCAAGTGGCGCTCCATTGTCTCCGCTTATCCCTGTGGGAAAAAGGCGTGACAATTTGATTTGATATTTGAGAAAAATGAGATGACGTCATAAACCGATATCATGATTGGGAAATGCATGTAATTGGTATGTTTTTCTTATTTAAAATGTTTAGCTTAAAATAAGCTACGGGCGGCTGGCGTAGTGATGGCGACTGGGGCAACCGTGAAGACTCGGTTTTTGCAGTCGTCGGCATTCCTGGACCTCCTCTTGCCTACCGTCAGGCAGGTCGAGGTCAGATGTCAAGTAACAATAAAAAATAATCACTATTAAATCCAGTCAAACAACTGTAATAAATTATAAACTACTATGGCTGTAGTTTGTTGGCTACAATATGAACACTTACTTATTTTTATAAACTTCATTGTGAGTTTTTCTTTTATTTATTAAAATTTCACACCTCCCTTTTCACAGACACAACGAACTTCAACTTTACGAGTATTTCCCACGATAATCACAATTCTTTAATTTGTTTAAATATTAACATAATTATTCTATAATTAAAGTCTTAAAAATACCAATGAAAATGTTTATTTAGTTATTAAATTATATTATTATTTAAAGTATTAAAATTCAAGAAAATTACTTTAACACTGTTACTCACAGTTCATAATATTAGATATATATTTAATTCTAACCATATATAATGACAGCTGGATACATGTTTTATTTAACCTACACATCTTGAAAATATTAACAATTGTGCAAATACCAAACATGAATACAAATTAATATTGAAGTCTATTATATTCAAATATTACTTTTTATTTATTTATTGAGGCTAGAAATATAACAGCACCCGGACTGATTTTGAGCTAGAGGGCAGTCCATAAATAAATACATAATTTCTAAAGAGCTCTTTAACCTCGTCCCTACCTTGGCTTTTTACTCTTGTGCTACGCGGCTCAGGTTGAGGAAAGCATTGGCATTCCGTAAAGAAAGGGCAATCCAGAAAAGTTTTTTCTAGAATGCACTTGGAATTCTCCCCAATGCAAACAGACAAACAACAACTAGGTCGTAACAAACGGTTCGACATAATAGTATCCACGGACACAAAACAGAAAAATCGCGAACTTCCTTTGTTAGAAAAGCCGTGAGCCGTGTTGCGTCAACAACGTAATCATAAAGTGTTTACTAGTTAGATCTCGAAATAGCCATATTCCTATATGTAACTACCTCAGCTGGCGCGACGAGCTCCTGTTTGGACAGCGATAGCACTGCGATTAGGAAACGAGGACTTTGGCTTGGACAGCGAGACTTGCAACTTCTAGGACAATATAAGGACGACTTTGGCTTGACTAATGGAATTCAACCGATTAGGATATTTGGATTATGTAAATAAAGCGCTACTTCCACAAAATTGGCATGTTTTTGTATCGGTTCTTTCACGGAACGTCACTTTTTATTTAGTAATTGAGGAAGGAATCGCGGTTTAGGAGACTTGTTAAGTTTCGCATAAAGGAGATTAAGTTATAGGAAACGGTGAATACATGGGCGGGTGTTTGCACTTGTCGATAAATAAATTAAATAAAGAAACGACGCCGTCGATTTGATCGACAGAGTGTAGGTGTTTCGCTTAATCTATGAAAATTTTACGTAAATTTAATTTATACTTATATAAGTGTAAGCCATCTTACGTACAGTGAAAACATTATCGTGTAATTATTTGTGTATATCGTAAATAATATCCTGAAGCCAAACTAAGTATGAATAAGCCAGGTCAAGGTGAGTGTGTTTTTCTGCATGCAATTTGAAATACACGCGCGTCTAGCATGTATAAACACTATTACAGTAAGAGTATGTACGAGTAGATGGTTATCGATTTGCATGTTATATTTAATGCATTTAGAATGCGGATTATGCATTATTCAGCATTTTATTTTGTTATTCTTTTGCTTTATATGGTATAATATGCCTTTTACTGACAATTGACCACAAGAAAAACATATGAAAATATACACAGTATCAGGTCTATATATTACAGTTTTTTATAGGAGGTTTTAATTTCTTTCGGAATAGACTACTACCTTTACTTAAGTTACAATATATGGGGAAATATATTGACTTATTACGTTGTTTTTTGGTTTAGTAAATTGCTATCACATGTTCTATCACAACCATTGATAGAACATGTGATTTAACTACCATAAACGTTTGAAAAAACACATATATATATATTTTTTAAAGCAATCTTTTAGAATATATACATGCAGTTCGGATGTTTTTTGCCACCGAAGAAAGTATTAATGGCGTTCTAATTAATAAACTCAACTAACATAAAGATTTAATATTTTTGGTGAATATCTTAGAGAATAAATAGTAAAAACAAAAAAAATTTAGTCATTTTTCTCGATAGTTTTAGTTTATTTTCGAATTTACCTGGTGGTAAGCAAGGGGAGGTCCAAGAGTGCCGACGATGGATTTACAGACTGATTTTGATTTTGCACTCTTGGATCTCTTCTAGCTTACCATCATGCGGGTCGGGGTCAGATGTCGAGTCACAATAAAAAAGATAACCCTATGTAGTTTATATTGAATTGAGGTACAAACGGAATAATTTTTGGTATTAAGGTGTAAATGCATAATTTGAAACTTTCAATTATTCACAAATATAATTATTAGCATTGAGTAAGTAGCTATTCCTTATAAAAGGCACATAAACTTTTGGCAAGTTGACGTAGAGCGGGTGTGTCCAAATACTTCAGCGTGCCAACAATCTAGGATATATCTTTTACAATAAAAACAGACCTTATTACAATCTTAATTAGATTGCATTAGTCCCTGCAATTTCGCAGACATACAAATCCCTCGCTTCCCTCACATCCAACTATTTATGATTAAATTATGAATACTTTGTGTGAAATGAAACGTTTTAATTCTGTTAAAAAAAAGTCTGTTAGGTAGTAAATGACACACTATAGTAGTAAATGATAGATACCACGGTGTCTCGAAGTGTGTACTCAGTAGTTTTCAAGTGGTGCAAAAACATTTAAAAATAAATTATTTTGGTAAGTTTTTCATGTACAGAATGTAAGACACTTTAAACTATCTTAGTATTTAACATCAAGTATGCTAGGATAACATTCGTTTATATACAATATATGTATATAAATTAGTTACATTTTAAAGTCCACATAGTAAAATGTAATATTGAATATTCAGTTATTCTATAAGAATAACTTTCAAGATAACATCAATTTTGCTTCCAAACAATACATTTATTGATTTATTTATTTTCGTAATTAACTTCCTATGAAATGACGCAAAAATAAGTCAAATTTAGCCCGGTACTAGGAAAATAACGGTAATTACACTCCGGAAATGTTAGCGGAAGCTTTAGATAAAATAAGGCCAATTATTGAGCAAATTCAGAAATCCACGTGTCACAATGTTAGGGGAGACTGTTACATTAATAAAAATAGAAGACACTGTAAAGGACACAGAAAAGAGGACTGTGTTTAGTTATATTATGAAAATAACACAAATTGAATAGCATTTCAATCATATATATGACCTCAAGCTGCGGAAATACGCCAACCTCGGTACAGGGACCTTGGGGATTTTCAGCTAAGCGCCTGGCCAAAGGCTAACGAAGAAGTCTGGAGACAAGAAGGCTGGCAATTTTTCTCAGTTAATTTTCGCGGTTTTCTCAGTCGTCGTTATTCTTGGATTTCCTCTTGCTTATCATTAGGCGGTTCGATGTCGTGTCACAATAAAAAAAATGCTGTTACAACTCACTTGTTTTCGTCACATCAAGTAAGTTTGTTATTATACTACGGTTGGTTAACCTCGTAGTTCTACCATGTAACGAATCTTTTATTGTGACTCGACTTGATATTAGGCTGGAGTGCTGCCCATGAAACGCGACTAAGTCACTTTACGGTCTATATACATGCAAATAGTATATAGACCGTGGTATACAGCAAAAGGCGACCGTGGTGTAGTGGTAGTGCAATGGTTACCAATATACTCGTAACTATGATATGTGTATTTTGGTTGTCCTGTTTTTATGATGCAAGCACTTTAGTAGCTTAGTATAGAAATTTAAATAGAAATAGACAGACTGGGCGCCATTGCCTACCACTCTTTGATCGCCTTCCATTATGGGTTTCACATAGGTAGCTACATTTTTTTAAATTTAATTTCGTTATTTGTAATTTAATTAATTGTATTTGAAGGAACAATCACCTTCACGGTTACCCCAGTCGCCGTCACTATGCCGGCCCTTTGGCCTTCACAGTGACATCTTCACGCATCGCTTGAAGGATCCAGGGTTATAGGATGGGGAGAACATAAGGGCTGGTAAAGCATTCTATTTGTCGATTGTTCTACAAAGAAACGACCCATCCAACCTTTTAATTCGACTGTCGATTCAGTCAACAGAATGCGGATGCTTTCCCCGACTGTACCACGGGTGTGAAAAGACGAAGTTAAAGAGCTCCTTGGAACATTCTCCGTGATGGTTAGAAGTGGCTCCCTGCCTATCTCTGTGGCTAGGAGGCGTGACATTTTGATTTTATTTGTTATATTGAATAAAGTAGGTCTAGGTTGAGTTTAATTGAGCTGTCCAGTTCCGTCTAAACTCAGTATTCTCAATGGAATGAAATTGATAGACATTTTAATTAATTTTAAATTAAATTCACTGTTTCAAAGTAAATATTTATAAAAGCTTTTTTTAAATGGCGTATATTGACATGGGATATAAACATGACATGACATCCGACCCCGACTTGCCTGATAATAATGAGAGATCAAAGAGCGCCGACGACTGAAAATGAAAAACAAATCCTACTCAGTTTATAGCTGTCACAGTCACCGTCACTATGTACTATGCATAGTGGCGGGGACTGCCACTATACCACGGTCGCCTTACATTGGTACGGGCAAATGATTTTAAATCCGTGCCGTTTGAGTAACCATTGACCTCGGTCGTTTTAAAAAAACTGTTTTTATATCATGAAACTAAGCATCAAGTTGAACCACGTACTTCACTGCTGACAACAGAGAATGGAGAGTATACCGTGACGTCATACCTGCCATTAACTGCTGTCATTTAGACTGAATGTATCTATTTAAAAATGCAAGTGGGTAGCAATGAGGGGTGGCGCTCTACGCTTTGTAGAGGGAGAGAATCGATCTAGAGTACATTTTTGTTAGTGTATAAGTAGGTATAATTATGTTTAAAATGATATTTGGAATCTTTATTATTATGTAGGTTACATTTATAAATTTATGGATGCGACCGCTACTTAACTGCAGTAGCAGTCGCCTCCATTCATGGACTGCAATTAAGCTTAATACCAGGCGACATGCTGTTTGTTATATGTCAAGGCAGAATAATTTAAAAAAAACAACTATAAAGATAGTAAGCCGCATAAAATTTATGAATTTAACAAATGTTATGCGGCTTACTATGGCGTTTTTTTGGTTTAGATTTTACAATTGTTTTATTATTCCGACGTTTCGAGAGCTTTGCAACCATCGTGGTCACGGAGACCACGATGGCGTTCCAAAACGACATTAATCAATGTTCGCGCAAAATCTAAGAAAATACCGCATAATTTTTTTTATTTCAGTAAAATATTCACGTAAATAAATAAATAAATAAATTTTAATAAACTAAATAAATAAAACTACATTTTAAAAAAATATTATAAAAAAACACAATGTGAACTAAAAAGCTCTCGACCCGCCTGATGCAAGAATGCATGATAAGCAAGAAGAGATCCAAGAATGCCGACGACAAAAAAAAACGAGTTAGTTCACGGTTGACTCAGTAGCCGTCACTATGCCGGCCAAAAAAATTGATGAAATATTGTCATCGGTTTTTAATATGTGTACGAATTTCATATTTTCAGACCTCTAGAAGTGGATGAAAACTAATTTTAAAGATTCCGTTACATACAAAAAAGTCAAGCTATAAAAGCGTTTTAATAAAAATCGTTAAAATTAAATCCTATTTAATATTTACTATCTAAGCTTTTGTGCAACCGGCTGTTTAGTGCGACAAAATACGTTAAATAGTAAGGTTTTATGTATTAAAACATAAATAAAACCTAATCGAAGTAAAGTAATTAATTCTTAATTACCTTTTAAACACTGAAAAAGATAAAAAAAAGATTTATTAATCTGCTTTTCCGTTTGCGGATATCTCATTGTCGCTGTGGCGGTTAACCTTGAGCGTCGGGCGCCAGCTTATATGAAACTACTGCAGTGCCATTCAGCCATTTGGATCGAAAACAAAATGACTTCTTAGCTCAAAAGCAAATTGGATTAACAGCTCTATCGATAAACTACAATTAGTAGAACGTGATGTTCTTCTATTATAATCAAACTTGGGTGTGTTTTAATTGCGAATTTTATTTATCTATTTGCCTTGTTTTTATTTTTGGTATTTTTATTTTTTATTTTTATTGTGACTCGACATATGACAGCACCCCGCTTGATGTTAAGCCAAAGTGTGGTCCATGAATGAATGTCACTGCTACTACAATTCAATAACTGTGAGTAGCAATCACATCCACTATGCCGGCCTAGATGGCACCGGCAACTTACAAGCTGATCCCGAAACGTGACCAAATCACTTCACGGTCTGTATACTTGTAAGTGGTGGTACTACCCCGGATCGGCAGACTGGGTACCACTGCCTACCACTCTTTGATAAAAGCTATGAAACAAATATTTGCTCCGACCGGGGATCGAACCCGGGACTTTACGCGCAACAAACCAGTCGCTAAACCGTTCGTCCACGCCTGTCGTTATTTTACGTTATTTTACGATGTACGAGGACATTTTTAATGTGGCTCGACATATAACACTTTGTCTGATGTTAGGCTGAAGTACGATCCATCACGACTGCTATAACAATTAAATAACTGCAAGTAACACTATGCCGGACTAGTAGAAACCGTGAAAAACTTAGGATTCCGTAGTATAATAAGAAAGTTTATGTTAATGGCATTATTGGAGGGGCATTAGGGGAGGGGATATTCTGACCGAATCAAAGACATCCTCACGAAAGCTGGGTTGCCTAGTGCCCATAATAGTTCTATAAAGAGAATTGTGGAACAGAACTGTGGTGACGGAAGTCACTGCCTATCCCCGTGGGAAGAGGCGTGACAATTTGATTTGATTTTATTAGAAAAAATGAACCTTACACAAAATTATAAAATAGTAGCAGACATTTAAAAGTTACTTATGCCTATAAGTATAGATCACTGCGATATTTATCGTTTTAATAAAATAATAAATATGTTTTTATTGTGACCAAGGTGCGGCGGTTCGTTACCTCGGAGTGTTGCCTGTTTGTATACAAGGCTAAAAGGTACTTAGCTCCTGCGGCACTGCTAAGTATCTTCTCGATGCCTTGGATGCAGCTGGATGCAGCTACAAACTACCTGCTTTATAGGCGATAGGAAGGTAACGAGTTGCAATTTCGCAGAGACTGGGCTGCAACTGTCCCGGAGCCACCATAAGATAGGGACCGCAAAATATCCAAAATTCGACGTGTCAGTGACTTTTAATATTTGTACAAACACAATAATTATAAATTAATCATTGATCTCGCTGCGTTACGACGTTACGAGAATCTTGATTAGTCTCGTAGCCAGCGAGACTAATCAAGATTCTAAGCATCATCATCAACAACTTTTCGTTGAAAAAGCTAGTAAAGTTTCACTCGTTAACGCGGTAACTTAGTTTTTAATAAATTGTATTTGATTTTACTATATTATTTGTTAGTAGAGCAAATAATGAGTTTTTTACATCTGCCACTGTGAATACATAGACGAACTTTTGTTCTAATCCAAAGTCTACCAGGAACTCTACGATGTTTATCTAATTTTAACGAGCTACCGAGAGAGGTGTTGCAAAGAATGAGTATGAATACAAAGCTCTCAAAACGTTGCGTTGCCGTTAAAATAATAATAAAAAACAAAAGTAAGACCCTTTAAATGATTTAATCCATAAACAATGTTTTGGAATAAAAGATTTAAAACCTCAGACTTAGGTAGAACTTATGTTAAACCCGTTTTCGATTTTACATACTTGAACATGCTCGTAAAAATTATAAAATCTTTCACAATTTATATAACTTGGGTATGAAAACTCAATATGAAAACTATTTCCGTGGCGTGAAGTTGACAACAAATTTTTCAACAAATTGAAATTCAGTTTATGAAACATAAATTGAACGAGGAAATGTTCAACATATTTTTTACTTTATTTTATTCCGGATTTGTTGGTAGACAAATCCATAGGTACCTCTATTATGGTTTTGTATTGTAGTTGAGATCTTTCAAGCGAAACAAGAGAGTTACCTCCGGTCGCCATATTTATGGTGACTTAGACAGTCGTAAACCGAGATAGCTTTTTAATGTCATCGCCGCTTTTGGAAGGGCGATGAAAAGCAATAGAAAGCATTGAATTCAAATCATTTATTTAGCAAGTAGGCTGTACACAGCGCTTTTATACGTCAAATTCACAAGTAAAAATAAATACATATTTCAGCATTATTATTATATGTATTGTGACTCGACATATTATGACAGCACCTCGCCTGAGTCCTGTCCATGAATAGAGGTGACTGCTACTACAGTTTAATAATAGTAAGTATCAGTCACATCCACTATGCTGGGCTAGTTGAAACCGGCATCTTACAAGCTGATTTCAAAACGCGACTTTAAGGTCTGTATACTAGTAAGTGGTGAAAAAAGTCCTTAAAACTATGACTCGTGTAGTATTTGTGGCCATGATAGAAACCGTATGCACTAGAACACGAGACAGATTGCACTCCAAGAATATGTGTAGTGTTTAAAGAAAAAAATACAAGTTAAATGCCACTTCTGAGCACGTTTGTATGTTTCTTACGCTTTTTATTTTTAATTTAGGTTCATTTTTAAATTGTGGCTCGATATATGACGTCATTCCGCTTATTTATAAGCTGGAGTGCGGTTCTTTAATAGAGGCGACCTCTACTGCAGTTAAATAGCTGCAAGTAATACCTGATTTCGAAACGCGACTTAGTCACTTGCAGGTTTACACTAGCAGGTAGTGGTACTCCCCAGATCGGCAAACTAAGCACCTCTGCCTATCACATCTAGCCCGGAGCAATTATCTGCTTTATTATTTTTGTAAAATTTAATTTTGTTAGAAAAAAAACACATATGAAAGCTTTGCTCCGAACAGGAATCGAACCCGGGATTTTACACACGGGATTAATGGGAATTAGGTAACCTTTATCAGCTATATTTATTTTGTTATCTTATTTCAGTACTTGGTCCGCAAAAAGCTTGTTTCTAAGTCACAAATCAGTCGGATTCTATTGTCTATACAACTCTAAAAACTAATTCTAAAAACTACGTACAAAAATATCAATAGTTACTATTTTTTAGAAATCTATAGCTTGACAAATAAAACATAATAGAAGAAAAATATTGTTTGTTCACTTTCATTTTGACTAGAAATACAATTAGCCTGAATATGAACAAACGAATTTCCCTTTTTTGCCTGTCCGCTTCACGTAAAATGCCCCAGGGGCTGCAGTGCCCTCCATAGAGCCTATATGAAGAGCCAATATTCGTCTACCCCCCGACGAAATATTCAAACGCAGTAAGTTGACGATTGGTCAGCGATTGGTTAGTTGCGCGTAAAGTCCCAGGTTCGATTCCCGGTCGGAGCAAATATTTGTTTCATAGCTTTTATTTGTAATATTAAATAATTCAAATATTTGTTAATAAAAAAAGAGATGGATATTTGCTTCGTGTCTGATTATCAAAGAGTGGTAGGCAGTGGTACCCAGTCTGTCGACCCGGGGTAGTACCACCACAAGTATACAGACCGTAAAGTAAATTTGGTCGCGTTACAGTAATTGAATTGTAGTAGCATAACATCCATTCATGGACCACACTCCAGCCTAATATCAAGCGGGGTGCGATCAAATGTTGAGTCACAATAATAAAAAAAAATACCTACTACTCTCCAGCGATCATCTAATTGAATAACTTGATATAACTCAACAACAAGTTCAATAATTTTCGTGTTAAAATTTAAATATGAAACAAAAATACAAAGTGATATTTTCAACGCGGTAATAAAATTGCGAAGTAAAAATTCAACACGTACAACAAGAAAATTACACGCAAGTCACGCGACTTATAAATTCGTTATTATTTCTATAACTACGTTATTATATATTAATTTGTCAATTTTAAGGGACTATTTTTTCCTTATACGATCAAATGTCACCGTGGTGTAGTGAAATAACCTCGCAAACCACGAGCCTCCGGTTCAAACTATTCACCGGTACCAATTTTTTAAATTATTTTTCATATTTCTATACTAAGCTACTAAAGTGCTTATCGTAGAAACAGGACAACAAAAGTACATATATCAAAGATACATTGATACCGGTGGGTAGTCTCGAACTCGTGCTCACGGTTTGTGTAACCATTGCACTGCCACTACACCACGGTTGCCTTAAATGTATCTTTGATATCTGTAGTTTGCTTGTTGCTTCTATGATACAAGCACGTTTAGTAGCTTAGTAAGTATAAAAATGTTGTGTGATTCGTGTCATTAATAAATGTGTAGATAAAACAGCTCGACATATGACAGCACCCTGCCTGATGTTAATAAAGACATATAATGACGAATAAAGACGGCTGCTACTACTATAGTTAGATACCTGCATGTAGCAGTTACATTCATTATGCCGGCCTTTTGTATAGTACCAAGGCAACTTTTAAGCTACTTAACTCCGAAACCTGACTGAGTCACTTAGGGTCTGTACAGTTAAATATGGTGATACTACTGTTGCTCTGAATCGGCAGCCTGAAAAAATTACCTT